>CM059587.1:80675000-85772500 GCA_030407085.1 Trichopria drosophilae | reverse complement strand
GTGCAATGTGGTATTATCGAAATGAGATTCTAATGATTTTTTTCCGAAAACGAGATGATTTTTGGTCTAATTTGCTAGCGCCACTTTTTAGGAAATTAGTACCGAAGGTGAAAGGTTACTCGCAATTACGACTGCCTGGAAAAAGACATATTAGTACTTTGCGATCTTTTTACTTTGTTACAGTGTAATTTACTTCAATCGCTGTTGTTTATTATACGAAACAGAGGAAAATAAAAATACATCAATAATTTCATTGCACGTTAAGAAACTCGTGTCAACACTGTTCATGGCAAAGGAAAGAGAGGAAAATGAGTAAAATTATAACATCGATGGGAATAATTACAGGACGATTCACGACTTTGTGCATTCCCATGCCCATTCCTGCTTCGGTGAATCTCATCGAAGAATCTTATTATGACAATTGATCCAATTGATTTAGCCCATATCACAACTCCGATATTCGACGTTCCACCGGAATCGACCAATCACGAGGCGCGTAGCCTCAACATGGGTTTCCCTATGTTCACTTCTATCAGACTCACCCTGTATACATATACGTCCCAGCATATTTTCCTGATGGTTCCATTGTGATGACTTTTTGCGATATATAACTGTTACCGGCCGCGGGTTCAACACAGATGAAGCGTGCGTGGTAATGTAGGTTGGAGTTTTGCATAGACGCCGGCAGATGAGGTGCGTAATGGACACTTATACTATTTGCAATTACGACTCCTATGCGGTATTGCCCCTATATGTGTGTTAGTGTGGTAATACGCAAGGTTTTGGAGGTGGAAAGCGACGCGGACACACTTCGTCAGGAGAACTCGAACGGGCAACACGTAGCTACGAGTGTAATTTTCCCGAAACATGTTCGTTTCCCAAATTTTTCAATTGAAGTTCGATCTCGGGTCTCTGAAGCAGTGACTGGATGGTATTCGTGGGAATCCTGATCAATCGACGGATGTTTGACGACCAACCTGTTTCCGGGATTTAATTTGGCGACTCATCAATTCCATTTGTCGAGATTTGCACATTCCGAGGAGTCCCTAGTGCGGGGAATGGACGCTCAATCTCCTCGGATAAATTCATGGTAAGCTACCATCAATTCACATCGATAATACAATCTTCGATTTCGTGCAAATTCATAAATTTGAATTTGTTTATTCTGTTTTGGAATTCATGGCCAAATGCTCCGGACCATTTGAGGCTCAACGTTTGTGACGAGTCCGCCATTTTGAGCACCTGTCCAAAGAGATGCAACGAGATCCGGTTCAACGATCCAGTATCCTCCAACATGGAAGATTATCTACGGTGAAGATAACCACGCACGCTAAAACGAGCTAAGTGTTTTATGGAAGATAGTCTACGCTGACGATAACCACGCACACCAAAACAAGCTAAGTTTTTCCGATAATTTTATGGTTTCGCGTGTTATTTAGTTTTTGTCAATTTCTTAAACGATGCGCAATTATAATCATAGTTTAAATGATTCGAATATAGAAATCGATGATTATGACGAATCGAATTTGATGATAATGAATATATTATGATTGAAGTGAATTTATGAATTATGAATTATAATTTTCTTTGTGTGGTATTTAATGGCGTCGTATAAAGGGCGAGCGAAGATAACGATAATCGTATAAGAACTTAACGTACATATAAATATAATTATATACATATTTATTTTCTTAATTTGCATAATTAATTGATAATGAATTAAATAAATATTAATAAATATCCCACGTAATTTTAAAATCAATAACAGTTTTAAGTTTATTTACATCGAGTAACAAGTATAAAATAAGATGAGAGATAACGAGATAAATATGTAAAATGTTATTAACACGTCTATAAATCTATATCTATGTATATGAATATAATTATATGTACAATTAAGAGCGAAGAAATATCTGTATAACATGCGTAAAAATGTAAATAAGAACGATATAAATGCGTTAACGACAACGAATTGTAGAAACTTATATAATGTTAATGATCATTTGGGAAGTAACCACAATGTTAATTTGATGCTTGATTTTACATCAATTTATAAAGAAAAACATAGAAAAATATAAATTGAGTAATACCCGAACCACGAATTACCGAATCAATTCATTTCAGTGCCTGTCAACAATATTTTTATTTATACATTAAATCTTTTATTCTCATCGTGACATTCCAAGGCCATACTTTAATTTGTTTTAATCTATTACGATCTTTGATTTTCCCATGTGTCGAAAATTTGTGAAACAGGGGTTAACAAAAAATCGTTACACCATCTAGTTATATTTACCTGTCACCGCTCTCTTTTCCCCCCACCTTGCGGGCTGGGTCCTCAAGAACACGGAGAAAAGAACCTAGTATAAAATACCGCGAAGCGCCCCCGGCCGAAAGAACTGGGTGCGCCCTCACCGACTTTCGGCTTGCAACTATTCGATTGGTGCATGTGTCCGTCACACGACGAATCTATGCGTTCCTCACCGCCTGAATAGTTAATGGCCAACACAGCTTTTTCACGTGTAGCTACATATACAGGGTGCGTGCGTACGATCCGAACATAGGGCATGCCATGTTAAAGGTAGAGCGTTCCTGATTGGCCAGTTTCAGCCCTTACGGTTCTCCCCATTGGCCACGAGAGAGCATGGAATGGCTGAAACTGGAGATGCGAGTACTGCCTTCACTGTTCAGTACTTCAGTCCGCCGCATTCAGTAATTCAGCCTGAAGTAATCATTGAGTGCACGATAAACGATCGTAGATGTAATTTTCCTTCACTGTAAAAAATCGTAAACGTAAATAACATATTAATTGTGGTAATTTTATTATTTTTAAATTACAACCCGTTGTAATTTTCCTTCGCTTAATGTTGCTAATTTACTACAAATTAACTACACCCCGTTGTAACTTTCTTACCGGCTTAAGTGTGCATTTACAACATTAAGCGTGGAAAATTACATCTACGATTTTTTATCTTGCACTCAATGTTTACTTGAGGCTGAATTACTGAATGTGGCTGTCTGAAGTACTGAACAGTGAAAGCAGTACTCTAATGGGGCGCGACCAATGGGGAGAACCGTATGGGCTGGAACTGGCCAATCAGGAACGCTCTACCTTTAACATTACATGCCCTATGTTCGGATCGTAGGCACTCACCCTGTATGCCAAAAAGCAGTATACGGCAAGAGCGGGAAAACTTCGCGAACCATCTACGCTTAGTACGAATTTTGATTGACGATATATGTATATGTACTAATTTTGAAAAAAAAAACAAAATGAATTCGGAAATGCTGAAATACATGATCGAAAACAGTAGTTTACACCATGCCCGTGTACAGGAAATTTTAAAAATAATAGCTGGTAAGTATTTTAAGTACATTAACACAGCTGTAAAAAGACGTCAAAATTTCGGTGGATCGTCGAAATAATGGGATTTTTATATAATTTTTAAATTTCAAATTTTGACATATTTTGTTTTAATTACAATTATTACTTAAAGATACGTACCATGCGAGTCTTTCGCTACAAAACAGGTATTTAATTAACCTCAATCAACCAATAGCGTTTAATGCACAGAATTAATTCGTATAAAAAAAAGAATACTACAGATTACTAAATAATACGTTGAATTCACAGGATAAAATCGTCCAGCAAACTTTAATCACAACTGAAACATACTGGTATATATGTATGGTCTTTCCTGATAAGAAATTTTATTTAAATTTTGCATTATGTGTAGTATCAGTAGTACTCTCATTCTTAAGATTTTCAATAGAAACTTCATCGGGAGAAGGTGTTGATAATCCAGAACTATTTTCAATAATAACTGGATTATCAAGAGCCTGCTCTGAAATGTTGATTGGTGTTTCATCATTTAATTCAGCTATTGATTGGTTATCTTGCTCTAATCGGAATACAAGAAACAAAAAATTTTATATACTACTTATATATATGTATATAATATTATATGTGGAAAAATATTTTAGAAATATTAAACAATAAACCGATGAAATCTAAATGTATAATAATTGGAGTCTTTAAGAGTAAGGATTCTGAACAATCTTGTCGTGGAAACAGTTTTCATCGGCTTGCTTAATTACCTTACTCTTACGTCTTGATGAATTATATAATAATATGCATATGAAAATTCGAGGTACCGTCTTGTAACGTTTCAATTTAAGGGATGCATTGATTTAAAACTTGTTCAGTACGGTTAAATTGAGTTAAAAGAACAATATTCTATTACCAGAAATCGATCATAAGTCGCTAGAGTCATGCGTGATTACGAAAACATTCGAAATTAACTAAATTCTCAGGTGGTACCAAAAGAAATTCTTATCTGTTTATAGTAATAAAAAAAATGTATATTGTCCAAATGATTCGAAAATGTAGTAAATTGTTCCTCTTACTCTATATTTTCAAAAACTGAAGGTTATATGCATGTGTCTACCATGCACGACGTACGATAAAAAATATGTGAGAGTAACTCGATTTTCATGAAAATGGTTAATTTTTGGAAAAAGCAATTTAAAAAAATGACTTTCATGATCCGCAATATGTGAAAACGGAATATTACTTAGGACAGTTTAACGAATGAAAATGTCTTGGTCCCATAAGTGTGCGACTCATGCTAATTATTGTATGGCTGCTTTAAATATCACTATCTCTGGCGTATTTTGGTTTTAAAAACTACATTTTTGCTTGTCACACTGAAAAGATAGAGAAATAATCACTTTTTTTACTATGTTCCTTACATCTCAGTTATGAAATGATATAAAAAAAATATGTCAACGTTGAATTCAAAGCTTATCATAAAAAACAATCATGTCCATTATTTTGAAAATTTATCAACTAGATGTCATTTTTTGTTAGCACACAATTTCATTTAAAAAATAAAATTTTCATCGTACTTTACATTTTTACAACTTATATTCAGACTCTTGAAGGAGAGACTATAGTTTGTGTACACTCTAAAATTGGTGGAGTGAAGTGTACTCCATAGGAGTCAAATGTTTATGCGTTTGGAGTGAAATGCATACCAAAAGAATAAAGTGTTTACTTTTGTGGAGTGGACTCCAACAATTTTAGTGAGTGGGTGTTTTGTGCGTGCGTATGTGTGTGTGCGTGTGTGTGTGTGTAATTTACATAATATTTACATGTAGGTTTAGTTGTTATTTACTTCAGAAAATTCAAAATCTAGCCAACATGAAAATAACAATGGAGTGCGGAGGATTTGTTTTGATTTTGAGTTATTCAACATTCGGGTAGTACGTTAATCGCGTTTATATTTACGATCATTGTTATTAATATCAGAGCAACAATCAGTTCTAATTTGTAATCCGGAAGACACATTTCAATATTGATGAATGTAGAGCAAAAAATGGAGAAAATTCGGGAAAAAAGGAAATAAGAAAAAGAAAAGCGAGACAAAAACAAAGAACGTTTAATGATAATGCAGATCTGTCATTAATCCTTTTTCCAATAGCCACTTATTCTGCAAGATTTTCTTGCAAATGTAATTTTTGCCTTATTTGACTTCTAGAGGTCACGTTGACCTTGAACCTCGAAGCTTATTTTAATGTAAAATTTTACGCTATTTCGAAACCCGACCTCAAAAGTATAGGTTCTCATTAAAAAAAAAAGTTGACCTTTAAATAACCTTGAAGGAGGGGTCCAAGGTCGAGGAAAAGATCATTTTTGAAGTACTACTTGAATGATATTTCAGACCTGTCATTAATACTTTTTCTAATAGCCACTTGTTCTGCAAGATTTTATTGCAAACGTAATTTTAGCGTTATTTGACCTTTAGAGGACACGTTGACCTTGAACCTCGAGATATATTTTAACATAAAATGTTATGCTCTTTCGATTCCCGACATCAAAAGTATGGGTTCGTATGTAAAAAAAAGAAGTTGACCTTCAAATGACCTTGAAGGTGACGTCCAAGGTCAAATCCGAAGTCATCACTGGATTCCTCGTTGAATGTTACATAAGACTTGACCTTAATATTTTTTTTTCATCACCTACCCACTAAGATTTTCTGGGGTTTCCATACTTTTTCCTCACCCTGTATATATTTGCATTTATAAAAAATGCATTGTGTTAAAAATGGAAAACGGGCCTTTTTTAGTACTTTCTTATGTGTATAGAAGTAGAAAAACCAAGTTTTGCATGTGTGCCTTAAATTTTAATTTTTTATTATCCTCGAACTCGAATTTTAAAAGTTCCACAGAATTACTCATATATAATCACTAGCTATTATAGTTTGTCCAAAATATCTATAATTTGATCAATGTAAATAAATAAACGTGTATTACGAAAAAGTTCAGTAAGTAAGGATATTAAACCGAACTGCAAAATATATCAATACGATAAAATTTCCTATCCGTACTATTTCAGAATAATCCTCATAGGCATATACAATATACAATAAACAACAATACACAAAAGGGCATAGGGGGTTAACTATACAAAAAATGCCCCCACAGCTCTGTCACCCGAACTGGGTCCATATATTGCTACCCCGATGACTACAAATTTCTGAAAGTATGAACTCAAAATTCGCTTTTTCGAAAAAGTTATGGAGGGGGAAAGAAAAATAAAAAAACTAATTTTTCTCGAAAACTACTGGATCGATTTTAATGAACTTGAAATGTGTTAGAAACGTAGGTGAGACAATTTGAGAGAAAAAATATGATTTTTTTTTTTTAATAAGTAAAAAACTGATTTGAAATTTTCAAAATTTTTTTTTGGGCATAATTTTAGATGTGACCACCTTCATCTTTTTTCTTGAGGTACCTTACAATGTCCCCTTTCATATATATTTTTTCATGAAAAATTTTTAAATGAAAAATCGTAAACCATGGTCGTCCTGCTTGACTTGCGCATTCGCACACACCCGTGCACTCACGCACGCACGCACTGACTAAAAATACTATGTTATATACAGTTGAGACTCATGTGTAGCCAATATAAATATTCAAATGTTTTTTCGTGTTTAATGCACAGTGTTGAAATGTACGAAGTTAAATTGGACCGAAACAAAAACCGGTGCTGAGTGTATATAGTATAGGTTGACCTTAACCGATGTCAATGAGATATTTTATTATCCGGTGTGATGTCGGCGTGATTGTTGACACGAGACTCCTATATAGAAGAACTGCGAGGCAATAGGTGACTTCTTCTCCGGTAGGCATCGTTCCTTTTATTCGATAGCCATTTCATTCTCGTTATCGAAATCCATCCTTTTTTTAGTAGATTAGGAATCCGGACGGTGCGACCTATTTTAGTGCGACTTATTTGTCAAAAATGTAGAATGTCTGTTTATAGAAAAAATATATCTGCAGAGAAATCTGAAGTAAATGTCGTAAATGATGTGCCTGATTCGGTAGATAATGATCCCACGTTTGAAATAGTTGAATCAAAAGCATCGGTTTCTGAGGTTGAACGTATGGAAGTTTTTATTCGGAGAACTATTGCAACGCATAAATCATGTTGCTTTTGTGGCGGCACAAAACATTTACGTGTCATTCCTGAGGAAACACGAATAAAAACTTATATCAAAACTCAAATCTACATTCCATCTGGGAATCGATGTTGTTGTATGCACTTGATAAACGATAGAATATACGAAGAAGATCTTATCCAACTGAAAGCCTATTCTAATACTACAAGCCTTACGGCATCTGAGTTATCAAAACTAATGGAAACTCTTTCTATTAGATGTGACTCGACATTGCTTGATAAAATAGGGGAATACAATATTTCTGAGAAACAACTCAAAATTTTTACAGGCTTAAATTGGGAACTATTAAATGAACTGAAAGGCATGTTAACATCATTGCGAAATTGTCATTCCTGTTCCGTCATTCAAGCTATTGTTGTCTTTTTGTTCAAATTACGGTCGGGTAATTCGAATGCAATGATCGCGTCAATTTTGCAATTGCAAAATAAACACGATGTCTCGGACTATTCGGCCAGTGTAATGAAATCATTTGAAGATGATGTTTTGCCACTTCGTTTTGGAGTGAATGCTTGTAGTCGGAATGAACTCATTCTAAACCATTGTAACGTACGAGCCGTAATACGTACGTTTTAAACACCCGGTATATTTAGAATATTTTTTGGAAGTCTTCTAAAATCTCAAAATACAGTTTGGAAAAGAGAAACATACGTTTCCTTTTAACACAGCTGCAAATCATAACTTATTTAAAAATAGTTAACGAAAATGTGAGAATGAGAACTTGGGGACTGTAGGTTTCTCCCGGAAAACTATCATAAAAATGATATCATATTCGATAAGCTGGCCCATGTGTGAGAACGCTTTGGGACCGCATCCTTGTTCTTATTCTCATACATGCAAACTGGCGGAAAAACCGTCATTAAATTTATCTAAATTTAAACACCAAGGAAACCCTCTTAATCTCATGTTCCAGAAGTTTCTTCTTGAAGATATTTTAAAATTATATATATTATTAAGTTACAAAGAATCATCCTTATTCATTTAAACTAAATTGTTAAATGTACATATTGTCAAAAATTGCTTTATTCAAAGACTAAAAGATTATAGTTAATATAAAAATATTGATAATAATGGATGCTTCTCTTGTAATACTTTTATTATTAATTAAATTTAAGCCATATATATATAACCTCGCCTTTTTAATATCCGAACTATATTTTAACTGTTAAATCAAAACACATCTTTCTCTTCACTATTACAATAATATCTTCTTCGTCATTAATAACAATTACATAAACCGACTTCAATTACATTTCAAAATATCAATTACCATAGGCGAATATTAATATTAAATAACATTTAAGTTTGTTTAGTTATAATTGACATATTGAATCGCACTTATAAATGCCTGTTTCAAATTATGTAACAATTATTAATATTAATGATCCACTTGGAAATAATGTTGACAATCACTTTAAAACTAATGTTCGTAAATGATATTATTTCATTATACTCTTTTTGTCTAAATCCAATGTTCATTAATATCAATAACTGATTTAGAAACAAGGCTTTAACTATTTGTGCATATGATATTAATATTGTTAATAATATAAAATTGTATTTGTCTTGCCTCGGCGACAGTTCGCTCGTATCGCCCCTTCCCTCGCCGTTTTTCCGAAGATCTTTGCACCCTTCCACCTCAAGAAAGCTCCCTATTGGCCCTTACACATGGGTCCAAGTTCCGCCCCAGACACTACTCGTGTCTCTATAAAAAGAGGCCCCCTCGCCCTGCTCAGCAGTCAGTCAACTGTGGAGTTACCATTCCCGTCCCCTACGTCGTTAGTGCATTGTTAGTGTTGCCAACCCGTCCCCAACCAGCAACCAGTCGCCACCCGCTAGCCGCCAACCGCGAGTCGTCAATCGCGAATCGCCAACCGTGAATCAACGAGTTGCCACCCGCCAACAACTTAGTCTTCAATCCAATCCGACGTAAGTAACAGTGTACTTTCCGCCCCACAAAATCACCCCATGGCCAACTGGTTGCCCCCTTTTTCCTTAGCCCGCCAAATATATAACAACATTACAATTCTGTAATGTTGTACCCACAACGGTCCCAAGTAATATCTATGTTGCTCATGCTTCCTAACCCCAAATATTCCCCTTTTATTGTCAAAGAACCCCTATATTTCAAATGTCCCTTTTTACCCTCCAGTTTTTACCTTACAACCCGAATCAGAAGACCTAAACTTAAACTACAGTTGACTGTCCCGAGGCAAGTAATTAGCCTCGTTAAATTAATTAAATTACGATTACCATTATTATTATTATTGTTTCCTTTTTCCTTCTCTTGAGCTTCCTAATACTTAGGATGATTAAGAAGAATCTCCCTTTTCTTATGTTGCGTCAATCCCGGACGTGACACCATACCACTAAAATGGCAAAACATTTATTCGATTCTAACTTTTTTTGATATGCGACGGCACATACGCTAGACATCAAAAAAGTTCTAATAATGATTACCAAAGGAAATCGTACTCTGGCCAAAAGAAAGTTCCCCTTTGTAAACCGTTTACCATCTGCACAACTGACGGGTATGTTGTAGACATTGCTGGACCTTTCCTTGCGAATCAAAATGATGCCCAGATTTTGGAAACAATTCTCGAAAATCCTGAAGGTTTATCTAAGCTGGTTAATGAAGGTGATATTTTTGTTCTTGACCGTGGATTTCGTGACGTAAAAGAAAAGTTGGAAGAAAAAAAATTTCGAGTTTTGATACCTGCCTTAAAAAGAAAAAGGAAATAATTAACTGCAGAAGAATCAAATAATTCTCGCTTTGTTACGAAATTTCGGTGGGCTGTAGAATCCGTTCACGGTGTCATCAAGCAAAAATATCTTCTTCTTAATCATAAAATCGATAATAAGTTATTACCAAAAGTTGGAACATACTTCAGAATTGCATGTTTTCTTAATAATATTTTCGGAAAAAGATTACATTCTGATGTAGATAACTTCGATGATATTCTTCAAAAGAAGCAAACTCAGAAAAATGTGAAGTTTTCTTTGGCTGATAAAGTAGAAGAAGCAGGATGGCTACGTCGTAAACTTCCGTTTGGAACTATCTCCTCAGATGATCTTAATGATTTTCCGGAATTAACAACAAATGATTTGAAAATTTTATTCACTGGTACCTATCAACTTGCTCAGGCTGTTTCCTATTTAGCAGAAATGCTTGACAAAGATGGCAATCTAAAAATGGAATTTGTTAAAGATGATTCAACGACTTTAAAAATTAGAGTTCCGTCCCGTCACATTTCTCGTCAAACCTATAGGTGTTTTATTAAATACGAACCTGACACTATTGGACATTCTGGAATTACAGAATACACATGTGAATGTGCCAATGGAAATAGAACCGTTTGCTGTTGTTCCCACATTGCGGCTGTTATATATTATTTATAACATGCGCGTTATTTATCAAGAATTTTCAAACCAGCTGAGATATTAACTGACATATTCACCACAACTAAAATTGTACCGGTAATCGAATCTGATAGCGATGAAGACTGAACAATTGTAGCATCAGTGAGCAAGAGGCAAGATAATATATCTTGCTTTAATTGTATGGGTAACAACTCCATCTGCCTTAACTGGCTGGGTGACTCCTCCATCTTGCCTTAACTGGCTGGGTGATTCCTCCATCTTGCCTTAACTGGCTGGGTGACTCCTTCATCTTGCCTTCAATGGCTGGGTGACTCCTCCATCTTGCCTTAACTGGCTGGGTGATTCCTCCATCTTGCCTTAACTGGCTGGGTGATTCCTCCATCTTGCCTTAACTAGCTGGGTGATTCCTCCAGCTTGCCTTAACTGGCTAGGTGACTCCTCCATCTTGCCTTAAATGGCTGAGTGACTCCTCTAGCTTGCCTTAACTGGCTGGGTGATTCCTCCATCTTGCCTTAACTGGCTGGGTGACTCCTCCATCTTGCCTTAACTGGCTGGGTGACTCCTCTAGCTTGCCTTAACTGGCTGGGTAACTCCTCCATCTTGCCTTAACTGGCTGGGTGATTCCTCCATCTTGCCTTAACTGGCTGGGTGATTCCTCCATCTTGCCTTAACTGGCTGGGTGACTCGTCTATCTTGCCTTAACTGACTGGGTGATTCCTCCATCTTGCCTTAACTGGCTGGGTGACTCCTCCATCTTGCCTTAAATGGCTGGGTGACTCCTCTATCTTGCCTTAACTGGCTGGGTGACTCCTCCATCTTGCCTTAAATGGCTGGGTGACTCGTCTATCTTGCCTTAACTGGCTGGTTGACTCGTCTATCTTGCCTTAACTGGCTGGGTGACTCCTCCATCTTGCCTTAACTGGCTGGGTGACTCCTCCATCTTGCCTTAAATGGCTGGGTGACTCGTCTATCTTGCCTTAACTGGCTGGTTGACTCGTCTATCTTGCCTTAACTGGCTGGGTGACTCGTCTATCTTGCCTTAATTGGCTGGGTGCCCTCAATTTGTCCACCTTCACGTGGTGGGGGTGTTACGGCTAACGATCCGCTCGGGCTATATCAGATCAGGTTCAACCATGCTGAATGCTGGCCGACTAGTCGCCCCGGTAACTCGCTAAAAGTGCCAAAATTGTGCACATCTTCATATAACTTTGAAACTTCGCACACGTTTAGAGGGTATCTAGAGTAATAATTTCCGAAGGGGAGCCATCTTGAATTTTGCTTCAGAAGCAAGATGGCGGCCTTTTTCGTAAATTCACCATTTATTTTTTACCACTTTATTTTTTGTTAGTTTCAATTATTTTTTGGTTCAAATGTGAAAGTTATTTATTATAACATCACGACTATTATTGTCTTCATGAATTTCGGTCAAATTTCAAAATAGCGGATAATTTAATAAATTATTAACACTTTTTTATATTTAATATTTAATATTAAATATAGATATTAAATCCTCATAGATACATTTTTTATTTATAATATGTATACAGTAATATTCCTGTCTGAAGAGCGGCGGTGGCTCAATTGGTAGAGTATCGGCTTCGTAATCAGAAAACCCTGGTTCGATCCCGGCCTCTGCAATCTGTCATCGGGACACCTCTATATTTGTTTATAAGTGTCTAATAACGCCAAAGCTCGGGTGGTTCGGATTCCACCTTCACAAACGGTAGGTCCCGTCGCGATTTAGTCCCATTTGGGTTCACAAAAGTCGACGTAAAAAAAAATAAAAAAAAAAAAAAAAAAATTCCTGTCTGCTATAAAATTTCTTGTAAGCATATGCCTTACAGATGCAGAATTTTACGGCATGGAAACAACTGTGTTAGTGCAGAATTAACATTAAGATATTTTTTTTAAAGACATGAACATTATGAATTTATTGTAAATGTATGAATTGGGTATGAATGTATGAATTTGGTAAGGACTTATATATTTACATACCAGTATTGGTCCGCACCGCGCGAGCTACCGTAGATCGGTGGATATACTCTTGAACTACTTTGCCAAAAATTCACAATACAAGCGTACACGTTAAAGTAAACCGTTTTTTTAGATGCACACGCTAGTCCACAGACGACAAGCTTGATTCGATGCACTTCTTAAAATTGCAACGCATGTAGATATATGTAAACTACCTGTCAAAGGATAGAAATATAACCAAAAAAAAAACCGTTGGTCGTCATCAACGTGCAGGGTCCCGTGCTACGCCAAATTTGAAAATATCATAGTAAAAATCTTCTTTAAAAAATATAAAAACATTTAGCAACATTCCCGAGCGTGGGAGTATAAAACGGGCCGAAATATAACCAAAAAAACTTTCGTCGTCATCAACATGCAGGGTCCCGTGCTACGTGAAATTGGAAAATATCATAGTAGATATCTTCTGTAGACAATTTAAATACATTTAGCAACATTCCCGAGCGTGGGAGTTTAAAATAGGCCGATATATAACCAAAAAAACTTTCGTCGTCATCAACGTGCAGGATCCCGTGCTACGTCAAATTGGAAAATATCATATTAGATATCTTCTTTAAACAATTTAAATACATTTAGCAACATTCCCGAGCGTGGGAGTTTAAAATAGGCCCAAATATAAACAAAAAAACTTTCGTCGTCATCAACGTACAAGGTCCCGTGCTGCGTCAAATTGGAAAATATCATATTAGATATCTTCTTTAAACAATTTAAATACATTTAGCAACATTCCCGAGCGTGGGAGTTTAAAATAGGCCGAAATATAACCAAAAAAACTTTCGTCGTCATCAACGCGCAGGGTCCCGTGCTACGTCAAATGGGAAAATATCATAGTAGATATCTTCTTTAAACAATTTAACTACATTTTGCTTAAAAGTGCAACGCATGTAAACATATGGAAATATAACATAAAAACGTTGGTCGTCTTCAACGTGCAGGGTCCCGTGCTACGCCAAATTGGAAAATATCACAGTAGATATCTTTCTTGAACAATTTAAATACAGTTACCAACATTCCCGAGCGTGGGAGTTTAAAATAGGCCCAAATATAAACAAAAAAACTTTAGTCGTCATCAACGTACAAGGTCCCGTGCTGCGTCAAATTGGAAAATATCATATTAGATATCTTCTTTAAACAATTTAAATACATTTAGCAACATTCCCATGCGTGGAAGTTTAAAATAGGCCGAAATGTAACCAAAAAAACTTTCGTCGTCAACAACGTGCAGGGTCCCGTGCTACGTCAAATTGGAAAATATCAGAGTAGATATCTTCTTTAAACAATTTAAATACATTTAGCAACATTGCCGAGCGTGGGAGTTTAAAAAAGGCCCAAAAATAAACAAAAAAAACTATCGTCGTCATCAACGCACAAGGTACCGTGCTACGTCAAATTGGAAAATATCATATAAGATATCTTCTTTAAACAATTTAAATATATTTAGCAACATTCCCGAGCGTGGGAGTTAAAATAGGCCGAAATATAACCAAAAAAACTTTCTTCGTCATCAACGCGCAGGGTCCCGTGCTACGTCAAATGGGAAAATATCATAGTAGATATCTTCTTTAAACAATTTAAATACATTTTGCTTAAAAGTGCAACGCATGTAAACATATGGAAATATAACATAAAAACGTTGGTCGTCTTCAACGTGCAGGGTCCCGTGCTACGCCAAATTGGAAAATATCACAGTAGATATCTTTCTTGAACAATTTAAATACAGTTACCAACATTCCCGAGCGTGGGAGTTTAAAATAGGCCGAAATATGACCAAAAAAACTTTCGTCGTCATCAACGTGCAGGGTCCCGTGCTACGTCAAATTGGAAAATATCATAGTAGATATCTTCTTTAAACAATTTAAATACATTTAGCAACATTCCCGAGCGTGGGAGTTTAAAATAGGCCGAAATATAACAAAAAAAACTTTCGTCGTCATCAACTTTCAGGGTCCCGTGCTACGTCAAATTGGAAAATATCATAGTAGATATCTTCTTTAAACAATTTAAATACATTTAGCAACATTCCCGAGCGTGGGAGTTTAAAATAGGCCGAAATATGACCAAAGAACTTTCGTCGTCATCAACGTGCAGGGTCCCGTGCTACGTCAAATGGGAAAATATCATAGTAGATATCTTCATGAAACAATTTAAATACATTTAGCAACATTCCCGAGCGTGGGAGTTTAAAATGGGCCGAAATATAAAAAACAAACTTTCGTCGTCATCAACGTACAAGGTCCCCCGCGCTACGTCAAATTGGAAAATATCATATAATATATGTTCTTTAAACAATTCAAATACATTTAGCAACATTCCCATGCGTGGAAGTTTAAAATAGGCCGAAATATAACCAAAAAAACTTTCGTCGTCAACAACGTGCAGGGTCCCGTGCTACGTCAAATTGGAAAATATCATAGTAGATATCTTCTTTAAACAATTTAAATACATTTCATCATAATAGATATCATAGAAGATATCATCTTTAAACAATTTAAATACACTTTGCCTAAAAGTGCAACGCATGTAAACATACG
This sequence comes from Trichopria drosophilae, assembly GCA_030407085.1. NCBI lineage: Eukaryota > Metazoa > Arthropoda > Insecta > Hymenoptera > Diapriidae > Trichopria > Trichopria drosophilae. The sequence continues at coordinate 85,757,037 of CM059587.1, read as the reverse complement.
GAAATATAACATAAAAACGTTGGTCGTCATCAACATGCAGGGTCCCGTGCTACGTGAAATTGGAAAATATCAAAGTAGATATCTTCTGTAGACAATTTAAATACATTTAGCAACATTCCCGAGCGTGGGAGTTTAAAATAGGCCGAAATATAACCAAAAAAACTTTCGTCGTCATCAACGTGCAGGATCCCGTGCTACGTCAAATTGGAAAATATCATATTAGATATCTTCTTTAAACAATTTAAATACATGTAGCAACATTCCCGAGCGTGGGAGTTTAAAATAGGCCCAAATATAAACAAAAAAACTTTCGTCGTCATCAACGTACAAGGTCCCGTGCTGCGTCAAATTGGAAAATATCATATTAGATATCTTCTTTAAACAATTTAAATACATTTAGCAACATTCCCGAGCGTGGGAGTTTAAAATAGGCCGAAATATAACCAAAAAAACTTTCGTCGTCATCAACGCGCAGGGTCCCGTGCTACGTCAAATGGGAAAATATCATAGTAGATATCTTCTTTAAACAATTTAACTACATTTTGCTTAAAAGTGCAACGCATGTAAACATACGGAAATATAACATAAAAACGTTGGTCGTCTTCAACGTGCAGGGTCCCGTGCTACGCCAAATTGGAAAATATCACAGTAGATATCTTTCTTGAACAATTTAAATACAGTTACCAACATTCCCGAGCGTGGGAGTTTAAAATAGGCCCAAATATAAACAAAAAAACTTTAGTCGTCATCAACGTACAAGGTCCCGTGCTGCGTCAAATTGGAAAATATCATATTAGATATCTTCTTTAAACAATTTAAATACATTTAGCAACATTCCCATGCATGGAAGTTTAAAATAGGCCGAAATGTAACCAAAAAAACTTTCGTCGTCAACAACGTGCAGGGTCCCGTGCTACGTCAAATTGGAAAATATCATAGTAGATATCTTCTTTAAACAATTTAAATACATTTAGCAACATTCCCGAGCGTGGGAGTTTAAAATAGGCCGAAATATAACAAAAAAAACTTTCGTCGTCATCAACTTTCAGGGTCCCGTGCTACGTCAAATTGGAAAATATCATAGTAGATATCTTCTTTAAACAATTTAAATACATTTAGCAACATTCCCGAGCGTGGGAGTTTAAAATAGGCCGAATTATAACCACAAAAACTTTCGTCGTCATCAACGCGCAGGGTCCCGTGCTACGTCAAATGGGAAAATATCATAGTAGATATCTTCTTTAAACAATTTAAATACATTTAGCTAACATTCCCGAGCGTGGGAGTTTAAAATATGGAAATATAAAAAAAAAACTTTCGTCGTCATCAACGTGCAGGGTCCCGTGCTACGTCAAATTGGAAAATATCACTGTAGATATCCTCTTTAAACAATTTAAATACATTTAGCAACATTCCCATGCGTGGGAGTTTAAAATAGGCCGAAATATAACCAAAAAAAACTTTCGTCGTCATCAACGTGCAGGGTCCCGTGCTACGTCAAATTGGAAAATATCATAGTAGATATCTTCTTTAAACAATTTAAATACAATCATATTAGATATCTTCTTTAAACAATTTAAATACATTTGCCTAAAAGTGCAACGCATGTAAAATACGGAAATATAACATAAAAACTTTCGTCTTCATCAACGTGCAGGGTCCCGTGCTACGTCAAACGGGAAAATATCATAGTAGATATCTTGTTTAAACTATTTAAATACATTTAGCAACATTCCCGAGCGTGCGAGTTTAAAATAGGCCAAAATATAACCAAAAAAACTTCCGTCTTCATTAACGTGCAGGGTCCCTTGCTACGCGTAATTGGAAAATATTATAGTAGATATCTTCTTTAAACAATTTAAATACATTTAGCAACATTCCCGAGCGTGCAAGTTGAAAATAGGCCGAAATATGACCAAAAAACTTTCGTCGTCATCAACGTGCAGGGTCTCGTGCTACGTCAAATTGGAAAATATCATAGTAGATATCTTCTTTAAACAATTTAAATACATTTAGCAACATTCCCGAGCGTGGGAGTTTAAAATAGGCCGAAATATAACCAAAAAACTTTCGTCGTCATCAACGTGCAGGGTCCCGTGCTACGTCAAATTGGAAAATATCATAGTAGATATCTTCTTTAAACAATTTAAATACATTTCATCATAATAGATATCATAGAAGATATCATCTTTAAACAATTTAAATACACTTTGCCTAAAAGTGCAACGCATGTAAACATACGGAAATATAACATAAAAACGTTGGTCGTCATCAACGTGCAGGGTCCCGTGCTACGACAAATTGGAAAACATCATAGTAGATATCTTCTTTAAACAATTTAAATACATTTAGCAACATTCCCGAGCGTGGGAGTTTAAAATAGGCCCAAATATAAACAAAAAAACTTTCGTCGTCATTAACGTACAAGGTCCCGTGCTACGTCAAACTGGAAAATATCATAGTAGATATCTTCTTTAAACAATTTAAATACATTTAGCAACATTCCCGAGCGTGGGAGTTTAAAATAGGCCCAAATATAACCAAAAAAACTTTCGTCGTCATCAACGTGCAGGGTCCCGTGCTACGCCAAATTGGAAAATATCACAGTAGATATCTTTCTTGAACAATTTAAATACATTTAGCAACATTCCCGAGCGTGGGAGTTTAAAATAGGCCGAAATATAACCAAAAAACTTTCGTCGTCATCAACGTGCAGGGTCCCGTGCTACGTCAAATTGGAAAATATCATAGTAGATATCTTCTTTAAACAATTTAAATACATTTAGCAACATTCCCGAGCGTGGGAGTTTAAAATAGGCCGAAATATAACCAAAAAAACTTTGGTCGTCATCAACGTGCAGGATCCCGTGCTACGTCAAATTGGAAAATGTCATAGTAGATATCTTCTTTAAACAATTTAAATACATTTAGCAACATGTTAAAACACGTAAATTGTAGGTTAAGATATTTAAATAAATTTTAATTTACTATAAAATGTCAAATAAATTTATTAATTTAAAAAATCAGCTAAAAATAAATAAATAGATAATTATCTGGGAGATAAAAATAATAATAAATTAGTCTAATACATATTAAAATTTAAAAAAAAGTTTGCCTACGAAAAGCCGCCTTTTTGGCAAGAGATGGTTTGGCATTTTACAGGCTTGTAAAAATAAGATAGGATACAGTTGCCAATAAGTCGGCAGTGCGTGGCTAAGAGTCGGCATGTTATAGACGGCTGCAGGTCGTCTTTATTGCCGGTTAAATGTTGGAAATAAGTGGGACATAGCTGCAGTGCTACAGACTAAAAGCCGCCTTTTTGCCCGGAGTTGGCCTGGCATTTATGCCGACTAACGTTTACTATTGGTTATACTAAGACTAGGTTTAAACGAGTGTAGAGTGCCGTGATGGCAAAAAGTCCGAACGGATATCTATCTTTTTAGGATTGTTGATCTCCCACCTTTAAAGGACACGTGGAGCGTAAGGGTGATCGAGAATCTTAAATGGTAACATGGGTCGAGAGGGGGGTCATTTGAAAGATTTTTTCCAGACAAATAGAAACGCTGGTCATAGATGATGCTGCGATCTCTTTTCGAGGAATTATTCGAGTATTACAATTTTAAATTTAAACCCATATCGATGGTTCGTACGAAGAACTTAACATCTGAAATGTGAGATGGAGTTTTCTTGAAAATCTTGCCGCGAAGAATCGGATATTTCGAGATTTTCTATATCGATTTATTATATCGTAGGAACTTTTGAAATGTCCGGTTTTTCATCGCAAACTTTTAAAGCGCCCGGTTGTTCATCGCCACTGCCGACATATCCGGCTTTTCGTCTCACGTTTAAGATAACACGTCCGGTTCTTCGCGTCAGTCATAAATACATCCCCTAGTTAGAATAAATTAATCATTGTAAAAGCTTATAAATAATAACTCATCAGATAATTAATACAAATCCATTTATTATACAAGTCCTTATAAACCAGTACATAGAAGGGTTGATTACAAAGACAATTTGTATACATTTCACTTACAAGATACACATTCGTATAAATTATAAATACGTAACCAATTTGCTATCGTTGCTTTTAAAAGGCTTCATTTTTAGAGATATTCCTTTCTAGCTTTTAATGAGTTCAAGACCTAGACTATTCAGGAAATTTTGCGAATCGTTGTTCTTGGTTGAAATGGCGCAGTTCATGGCTGCAATCAATCTTCATCAATCCTGTAGTTGCAGCTGAATGAAGCAATGTATTATCATATACGTCAAATTTGGTGACGTCGGCCCCTAAATCGACTAACAGCATAACAATTGTTGTTGATCACTGCAAGCTGAAGCAGAGTGCAACCTGTCGAGCTTTTTTGAATTAAGGTCGGAACCAAATCACGACAGCCGTTGTATGATCTTTACGTACGCCTTTTTGGTAGCCATGTGCAAATATATCATACCCGTTCCTCATGGCAGTGGCAATTAGCATATTTGACAATAAAAAACCAGACGAGTTCATATACTTTGAGAGCAAAAGATTCATCATTGATAGTTGAGCATCGACTGAATTCTAAGTGCAATAAGCGCCTGATCCTTTCTGACATGTTTCATGGTCTAAAAGTGCGTATCTCGTTTGCAGGCGACATAATTGTAAAGTTGAGTAGGGGGAATCCAGTGTTATTAATTATGATCAAGTCGGCCGGCACCTGCAGTCACCAATAATTCAACGAGGTCCGTGTCTGCTAAATAAGCAGCATTGTGCAGCAACTCTGTCATAAAATCCTTGTATCGTCGATGTTGACAAAATGTTTTTAATAGGTCGACATTTCCCTGATCCAGAGCAGCATCGAGAATTTCATCCACATTGTCACTGACAGCACCGGCTTGCAACAAGAGTTTAACAATCGCATCGTTATTATTCTGAAATGCGTTTTCTAGAGGACTACAATCGCCGTCGTAAGTTGCATTTACGCTGCAGCCGCACTTCACTAAAATTCTAGCAACGTCAGTCAAGTTATGTGAAATAGCGTAATTTAAAAGCGTTACGCGTTTTGAATTAATTGTATTTGCGTTAAATCCAGCTTTAAAAGTCGTTCACAGAGTTGATCACCATTGAGCAGATGGGCTACCATTTCGAAAATTGGATACCAACTTTTGTTAATAGCCGAAAAGTCTACATTGATAGATAAGAGCAGGTTTACTGTTGCCTCGTCATTGTCTTTGATTGCACGAAAGAGTGGTTGTAAAAGTATGTCAGGTAGTGCTCCATTTTCAAAAATCGTCTTTAACATTTTCCTATTTTCCGGCTTATAAATGCCACTTGTATCCGCTCCCATTCGCATAAGATATCGAATGACATTTTTGTTATTATTTTTAAAAGCTAACGACAAGGCAGTCCTCCCTTTTCGGTCTTGAATGTCGAGATCGCACCCATATTCAACAAGCATCTCTATTATATCACAGTTATCTACTTCAACTGCATAATGTAGGCAACTTTTGCCGCCTTTAACGCGAGCATTAAAATCTGCATTTAATGATAGCAGATGCAATGCTACTTCGAAATATTGCTTGATAATTGCAAGATGCAATGGGCTGAAACCATTTTCATCTTGGTCATTGATATTGGCTCCTTCCTCATGCAAAATGTTAATTAATTTAATCGCTTGTTCTTCAAAGTTTTGCGACCCTTTCTTTGATAAAATGGCCGTTTGAAGTATCATAGGAAGCTCATTTCCAGACCCATTCACTTTAGCACCATTTGCGACTAGAAATCGTATCAGTTGCATGTTCCCCTCATATACTGCCTGGTGAAGCTTAAACTGTAACGCTGCTTTCAAATCGGCGCTCGTTTTTTTATCAGAACGAATGACCTGCATCATTGCGGTCCACTTTTGTTCAACGGCATGTTTCAATGCTTCTTTTGTATTTCCTAAAGTAGCACCCCGTGACAGTAAAAACTCTACCATATCAACTCTATTGTTGAGTAGGGCTATACAGAGCGGTGTATTCGCGTTTCCATCGACTATACTCGTATCACATTTGTGATTTAATAGTATTTCTGCAATGTCGATGTCTCCGGATGCTGCAGCTAAATGAAGTGGCGTTTCTCCATTCACATTGACGCTGTTAACGTCGGCTTCTAAAGTAATTAATTTTGTTACGATGTTTGCGGATTTGACTATAACCGCCACGTGTAGCGGAGTATCACCATTCTGTTCTTCATGGCTGTTTATATCTGATCCTTGCACTATCATAGCATTTATTAAATCGTCGTTTTCGGACAAGATGGCTTCGTGTAATTGAATGGCACTGAGGTCATGAGGTTTGATGTTGGTTAATGACACATTTGGACACCACTCGAAGGATGCCGTCGAAATATCGACACCCAGGAATGACATCGTCGAGTCCAACTGTCTTCCATGTCGATCACCTCTGCTGGTAACCTATATAAAAAGCCAAATATATATATATATATATTATACAACGTATTTCGGTCATTTCGCGGACCTTTTTTCGAAGTTTTATAATATACAAAAAAAAAAAACATCGGATTGGGCATTTCGCAGACCTTAGGTAATGCGTGGATTATGGATGCGTGCAGTGTTTATTTATAGACCCCCCCCCCCCCCCGAAAAACTATCCTAACCTAACCTCACCCCCTAGGGCAGGGTACCCTAGTGGAGGGGACGATCTCTGAGAGTTGTCCTCAAGGTGGAGTGTTGTCCCCACTTCTTTGGAACCTGGTAGCTGATAGCTTGATCAGGAAACTCAACGATAGCGGAATCTATGCGATTGGATATGCGGACGATATTGCTATCCTCGCTAGAGGCAACTACGAGGAAGTTTTGCAGGAGCTGGTACAAGAAGCCCTGAGGGTTGTGGAAAAATGGTGCAATGAAAAAGCGCTATCGATACAACCGGAAAAAATTGCCGTCATCATTTTCTCTAGAAAATATAAGATCAAAAAACTAGGGGAAATGGTGATTGGCGGGAAGCAGGTGCCATATGCCAGCGAAACCAAATATCTTGGAGTAACCCTGGATAAAAAATTAAACTGGAATGGTCACCTGGATAACAAATGTCACAAAGCAATTGCCACTTTCTGGCATTGTAGGAGAGCTCTTGGTAACAGTTGGGGTTTAGGACCGAAACAACTGCTCTGGATCTACCAACAGATTGTGTTACCAAGGATTACCTATGCCTCGCCAATTTGGTGGCAGAGGACAGAAAAGACCCAAGTTCAACAAAAATTGAACAGGGTACAGACTATGTTCCTTAGGGGCATTTGCTCGGTAAGGAAGAGTACACCCATAGCAGCAATGAGGTCTCTTTTGGGCGTACCGTCCATGGCTCAGGCAGTAAAATGCGAAGCCATGAGAGCCGTGTATAGACTCAAGTGCTTGGGAAGCTTGACAGGTAAGCAAGATTGGTTCAACAATCTTTTTCAAGGAAACCTGAGAGACATGTGGTACCAACCACAAGACAAGATCCAGACACACCACACGGGGGAAAACAACTTTAAGGTTTGTTTCCCCAACAGGGAGGACTGGAAAAATAAATCAGCAATACCCAGGAATGGCATCATCTGGTTCACAGATGGGTCCAAAACCAACCAGGGTGTAGGCGCAGGGTACTGCGGACCGAAGCTGCGGGAGAACTTTTCCCTCAAGCTCAACAAATTTAACACTGTTTTCCAAGGAGAGGTGGCGGCAATCCTCATGTGTGCCGAGACCCTCATGGAGAAAGAAGTGACAAATAAAACGATATGGATATGCTCGGATAGCCAAGCTGCATTGAGAGCGATAGACAATCCAGTCGTCAAATCAGCTTTAGTCAGAGATACAAAGACTTGCCTACGTAACCTGGCCGAAAGAAACAAACTCAGCCTGACCTGGATACCTGGCCATATGGGCTGGAAAGGAAATGAAAGAGCGGACACCCTTGCCAAGTCGGGAATAGTAAATGGAACTGACTTGACTGGGAGGGTGGCACTGCCATTTCAAGAAGGACTCAACCTACTGGAGAGACAAATGAAATCCCAACAGGTTAGAGAGTGGATCAAAAACAAAAAATGCAGCACAACCAAAAGCCTTGCAGGAGAGCTGCAGGCGGACCGATGGGCTGAAAAACTGCTCGAACTAAACAGAACAGAAATAAGAATCTCCATTGAAATCCTAACCGGACAAGGAAATTTAAACAAGCACAGTCACATCGTAGGAAGGAAACCTTCACCGATGTGCACTAGATGTGATGAAAACAAGGAGGAATCATCAATTCACTTCCTATGCGAGTGCCCTGCACTGATGGAGAGTCGAAGGAGATACCTGGACTCTCCACTTGTAAGCAAGGAGGAAGTCAGGGAGCGGAATCTCGGGCAACTTCTGAGATTCTGCAAAGCAGCTGGTTATCCAACGGAACCCTGAGTAGCATCAGGAATAGCATACAAAGGCAAACAGCTAAGTGTGCTGATTTCTGGGGTTCACCCGAGCCTGATGAAGAAAATACCAATACCAATACCAATAACCTCACCCCCCCCCCTAACCTGCCTAAAAAGTGTTAATGCGTGGATGATTGATGAGTGCATTATATATATATATATAAATTGTTACGGACAGAATCGATGTTTTATCGACTGCGGTACCCGGCGTAGGTTTTTCCCACAAAGGTGGTTTTCCCTACGCCATTGCACACCCGAATGGGGGTACCTCTCAAAATGAAGCAGGCCTGTTAGGTAAATTATGTAAAAGGCCCTTCAAAATGGTGACGATCTCGATATAATTATTTGTAATTCGAATAGTATAATATCGATGTATAATATGACGTAGTACTCTCTTTAAATGTTCGAGAGTTTGAAAAATCGAACTAAGATGGGAAAAAAGTGACGATCGGGGAGAGAGAACGTTCCGGAACGGGAGAGTGTTAGAAAATCCGCGTCGCGATCGGATCGTCACCGGTTGATCGCTAATAAACAGTTAATATTTTCTTTCGGCCGATCGAACCGCGTGTTTGATTTAAAACCCTTCCACCAGTCGTTTACATAAATAAACACGTATTTCGGTTATTTCGCGGACCTTTATATATATTTTTATATATATACAGGGTCATCGAAAAGTATCGGACCCCCCTAATATCTTCAGTTAGAATGCACTTAGGAGAAAATGTCCAATAGCAAAGTTGTATGGTTACAAGCGGGGAGTAAGATGATGACCTTGACTTTGACCTTGACCATGTCCTTCAAGGTCATTTCAAGGTCAATCTTATTTTTTTAAATAGAACCCCCTACATTTTATTGCATATTCTTATAGCTTATCTCGAGAGCTTTCCAAAACGCTATAATAAAATATTTTTTTATTAAGTACTTTTTGAGTTATAAAGGTTTGAAGTTAACAATTTGTTAAGTGGTGTGCGAGTCCGACCAGTTAAGGCAAGAGTTTACTGAAAACTAAATAATATTTTACAAGATATTCTACATTTTGTGTCAAAAAATTGTTAACTTCAAACCTTTATAACTCAAAAAGTACTTAATAAAAAAATATTTTATTATAGTGTTTTGGAAAGCTCTCGAGATAAGCTATAAGAATATGCAATAAAATGTAGGGGGTTCTATTTAAAAAAATAAGATTGACCATGAAATGACCTTGAAGGACATGGTCAAGGTCAAAGTTAAGGTCATCATCTTACTCCCCGCTTTAAACCATACAACTTTGCTATTGGACATTTTCTCCTAAGTGCATTCTAACTGAAGATATTAAGGGGGTCCCATACTTTTATTATATTATATATATATATATATGACATCGAATGGTTAAATTCGATTGGCCAATATTTGGGCTGGATAAATAATTTAAAAAATTAAAATTAAAATTAAATTAAAAAAAAAATTGGTTGATTACCAATTTTTTCTTTTTGTGCATGGCTTTTTTCGAGGGAGTTTTTAATTCCTATAACATAAAATTATTAAAGAATTGTATTGGTGTCTTGTTGTCCATTAGGTGCTGTTATTCGATTAACGGATCACACGTCCCACACGGTCGATCGGAGTATAATTGAGGCTAAACGGTCTATAATAAAATCCATGAGCAAGCCTTGAGTGTACGTGGAACAACAACGTCTGTAATAGCGTCAGTTGTAAACGTTATATCGGAGCCAGTTGTTAATCGCTTACCACAAGTTGATTCACTCGGTCGTACAGTTCGCAAGATACGAAATTCAAATAGTCCAGCTCCTAAAGAGCCGGAAAGGAATTATAGCTTCACTATTCCCGATAAATACACAACTAAGAAAGGGGACCTATTTTTACTTTATGATTCGAAGACTGCGAACAATCGAATATTGATGTTCAGTACCGAAAAAAATCTGGAAGCATTAGCAAATACTGAGATTTGGGCGAGTGATGGCACGTTTTCTGTTGTCCCGCAAGCATTCAATCAACTTTATACAATTCACGGGAACTTGAATGGTCAATTTCTTCCCCTCGTCTACGTTTTAACTTCTGATCGAACCATATCTACGTATAAGACAGTGTTGGAAGAATTAATCAAGTTAAATGCGGAACTGAGGCCTAAGATCATGATTGTTGACTACGAACCTGGATTTATTGCTGCTTTCCGTGGGTGTTTCTCTGAATGCACATTAAGAGGGTGTTATTTTCATTTTCGAAAATGTATATATGCAAAAATTCAAAAGTATGGACTCTCTACTCAGTATTGTGGAGACGCTGAGTTGGCGAGAAACTTAAGGAAATTGACTGCCTTAGCGATTATTCCGACGGGTCACGTTATATCTGCTTTCGTGGAATTGTTAAAAACACCTTTTTTTGTAGCCCACGAAGAACTATTGGAGAGTTTTCTCTCATATTTTGAGTCCACTTGGATCGGTAATGTAAATCGTCGGCAAGAGCGAAGCGATGGTCGTTTTAATATTGCTTTATGGAACCATAATGAGACGATAAAGACTGACACAGCACGAACTACTGACGCCCTTGAAGGGTGGCATAATACCTTTGCCGGAAGGGTGCAAGTCTCACATGGCTCCTTGTGGCGATTTATAAACTTATTGAAAGATGAACAAGGTTTAACGGAGTACAAACTTTCGCAAACATCTAGTGGGCTTGAGCCCCCTCCAAAGAAGAAAAAGTATCGGGATTATGATGAGCGCTTAAAAAAAATGGTTGATAAGTATGATCCTAACAAAATTGACGATTTTCTGAAAAATGTTGCTAATCTTATTTTGCTTTAAACAAAAATTAATTTCAAAAAAGTTTATGTTGAATATATGTAAAAATTCCGTAAGTATGGATATTTTTGTTACAATTGTGTGCACGCCGGGCTTGCAAGAGATATAACAAAACTGACTACCTTAAGCAAAATGTTAAAAAAAAGTTTATGTTTACTTATTATTTTGTTATTCATATTGAATTTATAATAATTGATAGATATAATAAATTAAGTTGAATTACTAATATTATGTGTACTGTTCATTGAAATTTGTTGAGGAAATTTATTCCGGGAAATTTTTCCAGGGGAAATTTTTTCCGGGGAAATTTTTTCCGGGGAATTATTTCCGGGGGAATAAAGTCCGGGAACCCTCTTTTACATTTAATATCTAGTACAATTATTACGTCATGAAATTTGAGTCGCATTTGTAAAATAATATATACTTTAGCATTACAAGCAAATGCTCTTATGCTGTCAAAAAAATGTAACTTTGAACGAAGTCCTCCACTCATAATTAATGTTAAAGCGACATGTAACCGTGAAATATTGGTTGACATTCCAATTCGACATCACTTATTTTCTTGTTTTGTATAGTTCAATATTCACGTTCGTTAATTAAGTACCTATAAACATTAAACAAATACAACATTCTTGTAACTACAGAAAAGAAAGCTTCAATAACGAATATTGAAATTATGAAACACATTAATAAGTTTTATCGACATGAACACTTTTTAGATTTGAACACGCATTTGTTTGATATTTATCGCCATAAAAGATGTGATTCTTTATACATTTTTTAATATCATATTAATTTCATAACACAATATGACTCAGTTATACTATATTTGTAAACTAAACAGTTCTTGATGGAATTTGTGCACTCATCCCTTGAAAACATTGTCGCTTCGGCTGTCATGCTGACATTATTATAAGTTCTAAGACTTATCTAGTCCTTTTAGTCAATACATATTGTGTAAATTATTTAACGATGGTGAAATTAAACTCAAATAAATTAAAAGTACATATAAAAAGAGCAGAAATTAAACAGAACAATTGAATTTCATAAATAACAATGAAATCATAATATACGTTCCAATAATTATTAGAGAACCGAAGAGAGTTTACGCTTTTTAGATTATATTGTATATGCGTTGCTTGCCTTAATATTAAATAAATGCTTATTATATAAATAAAAAAAGTTTCATCCACATAATTCTTTTGCACATTTCTAGTATAGTTTTGTTCACCTTATTAAATAAGAAAGCTGTAAAATGTATCCAATAATCTAACAACTATAAATTATGTCCAGCAATGTAATTCTTGTTAGAACAAATCCTACACTCTCAATCTTTGTTATTTAATTTCCATTAGCCTTACATACAAATACACTCATATAGAATGTGCACTACAGTTATAAAAAATATAAGTAACAAAGATTGAAATCATAGGTTGCATTAGAATAGGTATACATAGCCAAAGAGAGTTAACGCTTTTTAGATTGTATTGTTACGTCCAAATGAGGTGTAAAAACCCCATATGAAGACGTGGAAAGGGCGGGTCTACCAAAAGGTAGACCTCGGGTTGTAGATGATAGCGAGGGCTACTATACTAAAATTGGGAAAAGGGTGAAGACAAATTAATAACAAGTATGTCAAGTGAAAATGGTTTTTATTTAGATTGGCGTAAATATTGGACAAGGTTTCGGCTGTGGAGGCTGAATTTATGGATGAAGGAAGGAGCTTGGAATGTGGGTGGGTCGGTTGCTCGGAAAAGTTCCTCCGGGGAGGGAAGAGGAGCAGTTGGTACAGGTGGACGGAAGGACGAAGTCGAGCTGGTTTGCGATGGGCCCAAAATCAAGAGTGGGTCGGGGGGAGGAGGCGTGGGTTGACCCGCGCCCTCTGCTGCTCCGGCGGCGATGGCTCTGGCGGCTTTCAAGATTGCCCGGTTCCGCGGTAAAAATTTCGCGGCTTATTTTTCCTCACTGAAAACAACACCAATGGCGAGAAAAGAAAGGAGTAGCGAGAAAGGGTTTTTTTAGGGGTGGTTAGTGTTCAGGAGAAGGTGAGATCCTTACAACTATATCCCGGTGAGGGGGAGAAGAGAAAAAAAATATAAAATGAAATATCTAAAGAAGGGGAGGCTTAAAATGCCCAAAAGAATTATATAGGGGTGACCTAACAGTCCCTACTGATGCTTGCGGCTCAATAAGGCTCGACGTTCAGAGAACGACACCCAGTTAAGTCGCCAGTATCACTAATAAAAAAAACAAGTCCCTACTGATGATGGGAACTCCCCGGTTCGTCATTCAGAGAATGATGCCGCGAGAATTCCTATCATCACTAAAAATATAAAATAATAAAAAAAGAAATATATTTCCTAAGGTGTTGTTCCTCCTTTTTCTACAAAAGAAATATTGTAGTGAACCAACACGTTCGTCTCAGGTTGGGAAAGGATAGTGGATGGGAATTGAGTTCGGGGTTTTTATTTTCGTTTATTTATGTACTCACTATCAATGGTTTGTAGATGCTGTCTCCGGGTCCCTGGGCTGGTGTTTGAGGTGCAGAGATTTTAAAAGAAGCCTCTCTACCTGTCTGAATCTCTTTCTGCGTTTTATGTCTCTCTGTTTTATTAGCAGTGCGGTTGTATTTATATATGATTCCCCCTGACCCCGAATTTCGGGACTGATAAACGGGATAATCTGGAAGAGTAGATTTCTTGGAAAAGTCGGGATATTTCGTTGATATTTCTAGCCTCCACTGATTCCGATTAGATATCTTGATTCATGTGATACATTTTTTTAGATGCTTGACCGTAGAACAAATGAATGTCGTAGTATGCGTCGGATTAAAATAGTTTCGATTAATTACATGATTGCTTGAAGGTCATATACAACTTTTGCTAGTTTGTTTGGGGATTAAGATTATAATATACATGTATACTATTTTAACGGGATCGGTTTCTTAATCGTATTGCCAGTCAATATCTATTTTCTTATGGTGAGTGATTTATGAGACGTAGATTAGCATTGTAACGAAGATCCTATAAGATTTAACACTGCTGTTCCGCTTAGAATCTATGTTTACATTGAAACGCCGATATATACAACTGATTACGTGCATCGAAATTTTACGGAGTTCATGATATCTTGATCGAGTATTAAGAAGCGGAGATTGCTTAATCACAGACAAAGATAATGTTATAATTTGAAGGGACGACTATATCTGAAAACTTGTACGTGCGTGTTGCGTCATGCATGAGGCGCGTGCTATGAAGGAATAGAATGATTAATTTTATCAGTGTTGTTTGAGTATGCGTTAAGATAATGTATGTATTCAGAACACTATTGTTATATGTAGTTGTTAATTTTCTCGGTTTGCGTCGCAGTATGCGTTCAGTGATACGAGCGCCCTCTTTTCATTTTGCACACTTCCGAATTTCCGTACGTGCATCATTCTTTTCAAAACGGTTGATCGAGCGACACGATTTTCGCAGAACGGGCAAGGATTACGTATTTAAACAATCACGCTGCATTTTCGGTTGCGACGCTTTTTCCTTTTCGAACGATCTATCGACGCGTGTGCATTCATTTTGGATTATTGTATTGTGTGTAGTGGCAAAATATAGTTACTGTACAGAAACCAATCCAGAAGAGGACTTATTTCCCTACAAGCCTCATCCAAATTCCACCAGATCCTGGAATCGAAAATTCTATTCTGTCTTCGATACCGCGACAAGTGTATTAATACATTTCAAAGAAAAGATGCATTATGACTGGTTTTCGGCATAAGAAGATGAAGTTAAAAATTGCTGAAGTATAATCGTTACGTAGGACGTAACAGTATGATACTTGCCTTAACATTTAACTAATGCTCCTGTTATGAAGAATTTTCATTCATATTAATTATTTTGCACATTGCCGGTATAGTTTCATTTTATTGATGTCATATTATGGTTTATAAAATGTATTCAATAATCTAAAAACATTATACTTTCCTCGACTCTGTCATTATCCTTGGAACGTATCCCATACTTTCAAAGTATTCTAACTTATTATAATTTCAATTCATATTTCTGATAAGTATGTTAGTAAATAAATATAAAATTAAATAATTAATAAAAATAAAAATAAATTAATAATGTTTGAAAGTACTATTAAGTTGCAACAAATTGCGGAGCTCAAAAGATTTTACGGTTTTTAGAAATCATACTTACACATGTTATTGATGTTAGTATTTAATACGAACATATTTTAAACAGGATTTCGTCAGTTTAATTTTCTTGCACATAATCAGGAAGTTTAATCTAAGTTATTATGCACAAAGTTAAGTCCACACATGCATAATTTGCAATAAACGTAACTTGTCTTGTACTTTCAAACTTTGCTATTTTTTTTTAATCAGTATAAATTTAATATTAATGTAAATAGCAACTTTTGAAAGTATTAGACAACTGGGGGTTGGGAAATAAGTTGTCACTGCGAAAAGCTAACCTCAAATGTTAATTTGGGTTAACCTCCAACATTAAATTATACCTTTTTTTTCTGAAATTTTTCTTTTTTCATAACTGCATTGGCTGAAACATACATAATCATTCAAACGCGAAACGATAAAGTCTATCTGTCGAAAACATCACACAAGACAGAACACTCGACTTCAACGGCCAGTCAGCTCAGCTGATCGACTTCTATATACAATGTATTCCCTATTCGTCATGTTCTCTAGTGGCGCCTTACCCAGCGGGCGTCAATAACACTATAGCAGAACAGGAGAAAAATAGTTACTCCAAGGAAAAAAAGGAGTAACACTGGGGTAGCCTACTACTTTTGTGGTTGGCGTAACTAATTTGATGTAGTTCTGTTAACCACTTCAATGGTAATGGATCATATATGTACAAAAAAAATTATTGACAAACGTGGTAATGGATCATATGTGTACATTTGGCAATAACTTTTACAATTCTTAATGAATTTGCATGAAACTTCGTATACCAAGATATTTTGGGTCACTGAATCCGAATCTGTCGTCAAAATGGGAAAATTCAAAATGGCGGATGCAATATGGCGGCTGTAAATTTGCTAAATTTATTAAAATGTGCGGCGCACATTTTTCTTTATACGGAAAACAGCTGATAATTGTTACTCGGAGGTTTTCGGGGTCGCTTATTATGAATCTGAAGTTAGATTTTGAAAATTCAAAATGGCGGATCCAAGATAGCCGACCGAAATGCGAAAAATTACCCAAACTTTATGAAACTAGGTTCTCGGGGGTTTTCGGGGCCGCTGATTATAAATCTGAAATCAGATTTTGAAAATTCAAAATGTCGGTTCCAAGATGGCCGACATAAATGAAAAAATTTACTTGATTTTGATGAAAGTTGGTACTCGGGAATCTTTTGGATCGCTGATTACGAATTTGAAGTCAGATTTTGTAAATTCAAAATGGTGGATCCAAGATGGCCGACATAATTGTAAAAAATTTACTTGATTTTGATGAAAGTTGGTACTCGGGAATCTTTTGGATCGCTGATTACGAATTTGAAGTCAGATTTTGTAAATTCAAAATGGTGGATCCAAGATGGCCGACATAAATGTGAGATATTACTTGATTTTTTAAATGGTTAATTAAATGTTAAATTATATATTATAGGAAAAAATGGAAACCGTGTTTCACCGTTTTTCGATATCTTAAGTACAGGGCTGTACCACTTCTGGCACTTTTTTTTAAACAGCTACCACTGAAGTGGTTAACCAACCTATGTTCCGTGCGTCTACGGTTTCGTTCGTAAGATTCTCTACTTTTGGGCCTACTACTTTTTTCGTAGTTGGTGTAACCACTCTCTTTTTTCCGTGTACCAAAATTGAGAATTGATAGCGGTAACGGAGTGGAGTTTGTACACCACATAAACGTGAATGATTCAAAAAGCATGAAATTCCTAATTTTCTGTCATATAATCTGATTGAATACTGATAAAAACTATAATATGACCGTTGTAATTATTATTCATTTTTAATCTTTTTCGGAAAAAATGCCATGAACGAGGCATTTATTGTTCTTAAGATAATCACACATATATATCAATTGATTTTATTTTTAATTTTAGATTTTTATACATGATCAATTGTCTTCAGTTATCCGATTTTTTAATGTTCATTCACGTATGAATTGTAAATATCAAGGTCGTCGGTATAACATTTGATGGAGATAAGGCTCACAAAGCAGCTTGTCACTCGTTAGGAGCGAACTTAAATTACTGGGACAAAGAAAATTTCAAGCCGTACTTCGATCATCCGGTAACTGCAGAACCTGTTTTCATTTTCTATGATCCGTGCCATTGCTTCAAACTCCTGGGAAACTACTTTGCTATTGAAGGACCACTTATTTATAACAAAAACGAGTATATTAATTGGTCATTTATTAAAAAACTGCACGATAAACAGCAAAAAGAAAAATTACACTGTGCTAATAAAATTACAAATCGACACGTTAATTTTTATACAGAGAAAATTAAAGTTTGTTTAGTAGCCCAAGTACTTAGTAATAGCACTGCTTTAGCTTTGCATTTTAATGAATTCACTTTGAATGACATAAACTTTGCACATTCGTCTGCAACAGCACAGTTTTGTAAAAACTTCAATGATACGTTTGATTTATTGAATGTTCGAAATAATACCTCAAAAATACCAGAACGAGCACCAGTTACCAAAGATTCTTTGCCAAATCTTGAAAAAAAGTTGAAGAATTCATTTCATATATTGAAAAGTTGGAAGTCAATGTTAAAAGCAAAACATCAAAAGTTGAAATTGTGACAACTCAGAAATCTGTCATCGTTTGTGATTCTGTTAGCACGGGCTTTGTTGGATTTATTATTTGTCTACAAAACTTGTATAATCTTTCAAAGTACTTGATAGATAATAATTTTGTAGACTATGTTTTCAGTTACAAACTGTCTCAAGATTATGTCGAAATGTTTTTTTCTTCAATAAGGTGAATGAATGGTAACAGCAATAATCCCACTACAAGTCAGTATTTATCAGCGTACAAAAAAGTAACGGCGCATAAGTTGAATATTGCAGTTCCTTCTTCTGCGAATTGTAATCCATTAGACGATACTTTTGATTATACGAAACTTTTTTCCGAAGAAATCTCCAATAGTGCTGCAAAAACCTCAGAAAAAGTCTTGACTCAAGAGACGAAATTTCAAACAAGTGAAGTACACCAGTTTTTGCAGCAAGATCAGCATGTCTTTGAGCACAGTTATATCAAACCTGGAATCAGGGATTGGTCTGCTTCAGAATATACGGATGAAATTGTAAATTACGGTTCCGGTTCGATAATCCGTATGTTAAAAAATAAGACTAAATGTGACAAATGCTGTGCCTTATTAGATGGCTCTGCCACCAGCTTTTTTTTTTTTTTTTTATCATAGCTTTCAACCCATTAGGATTATTTAGCTTACAAAAATTTGTACTAACATAATACATTGTAGTGTTTACAATTTCAGAATTCGCATGCGCTTAGTTAAATGCAGAGTCCAGTTTTTCTGATGAATGAAAATATAATTTTGAATAAAGAAATATTTGGTTTTAGAAGAAAAGATGAGAAGATGCACGGTGGCCTTCCTTCTTTGCGCATAATTTCTGGATCAAGTCTCCCCTGCTATCTTCATACTTTGGGCACTGCCATATGATATGGTCAATATCCTGTGTTGCGAATCCGCATGGGCAAGATGGGTCATCACTGAAGTTCACTCGGGCAATAGATGCCTGAAGGTGATAATGATTGGCTCGCGTTCTATTAATAAAGACTATAAGATCTCTTGAAAGACCTTCGTTCACAAACCATGGTGTATTTGTATCTTTATAATAATCTTGGAAGAATTTAATTCCTTTTGTTGAGCTTCTTTTAGTAGATATTCCTTGTTGCGATTTCGAGCATTGCGTTTTATTTCCTCTCCCATATCTGTAAACGGGAGACTGTATTCAGTAAGAGGCTCGTTGCTAGTAGCATCTTTGGCCGGTTGATCCACTTCTTCATTCCCCCGGATGCCTTTGTGTGCGGGAATCCAATAAAACGTTATTGTTTTCATATTATATAAATCAGTAAATTCTTTATATTTTTCCTTGATTTTTATTACATACGGATTTGTTTTTATATTTATTTCCGGATTTTGTAGTGCGCGAATTGCGCTAAGTGAATCAGTATATATTGCAAAATCATTTTGCGGATTATTTAGTATAATGTCCATAGCCATACCAAGTGTCAGACATTCTGCGGTAAATGTGGAAGCTTGAGGGTCTAAGTTTGCTATTTTGCTAATATTTAATTTTGGGCATAAGCAAGAAGCTGCTACCGATTTTTTATTTTCCATTTTTGAACCGTCTGTGTAAATATCTACAGTGTTATAATTAGTGTGTTCCAAATGTTCTTTAAACAGAAGGTGAGGTTCCTTAGATTCATTTAGCCTTCTACCGAGTATCTCGTTGAAATCAATCCCCGACATTAGCGTAGTATAATCTGTTTCGAAACACTGATATTGTTGTGTGGGAGTCTTGAAATTTGCGAGTGATTTTATTCTTTCCCTTAAGAGATCATTTTTCTTTTTAGTGGAAGCTTTTCTTTCCCTCGACCGAGTTTCGTTCACTATACGATATATAAGACAGTTAATACTGATTTCTTCGTTTGTCGTGACTTTAGAGATGTATTTGTCACATAGAAATTTGGCTCTTTCTTCGAACTTCATTATTTTTGATTCCCCTAGAAGGATATTGGTGGGTGTACTTATTTTGTACCCTATTGCTAATCTGGTTGCCTCAAATTGTATCCGTTCTAGTTGTAATTTGTATTTCTTTCTGTTTGGATAGTATACGTAGCAATTGAAATCCATTATAGAACGAATGAGAGACTTGAATATTGTCAGTAAGACACTAGGATGTGCTCCCCACCAGACTCCTCTTAGGAATTTCACAATGGGAAACATTTTTTTCTCATTAACTTTATTTGTGTTTCAAAGTCCATGTCGTAATCGAAATGAATTCCAAGAAAACGAGCTGTTTGGCTAGAAAATATTACTTGTTCTTTAACTTTAATAGATATGTTTCCTGGTAGAATGTTTCGGTCATTAAAATGAATAAGAACTGTCTTGTGTGGCGCTATATCTAACCCGATCTCTATAAGGTTGGGGATAAATTGTGAGATAGCTTTTTCTAGTAAATGTTTATTACTTTTAAGGGAATTACGGTTGATGAAAAGTGCAATATCGTCCGCAAACTGAACAATTGAGATTGATTTAGAGATCTTTTGAGTAATGTCTGCCACATAAATCAAATAAAGAAGTGGACTAAGTACTCCTCCTTGTGGAAGTCCTTAATGCACCGTTCTATAAGTGATATTTACTGAGGATTTTATGAACGACACTTTACGTTTGTAAGTAATAAAATGAATAAATCGTATCACCTTATCAGA
Organism: Trichopria drosophilae; assembly: GCA_030407085.1. NCBI lineage: Eukaryota > Metazoa > Arthropoda > Insecta > Hymenoptera > Diapriidae > Trichopria > Trichopria drosophilae. Next base: position 85,736,366 of record CM059587.1, on the reverse strand, counting down.
GCATCCAATCTTTGATAATTTATTTAGCAGTATTTTACCATTGCCATTGTCGAAAGCCGATGTAACATCAAGGAATGCAGCAAGGGCATCATTTCCTTTCGTAATTCCTTCTCTTATACTTATATTGATGGCGCAAAGGTTGTCCGAACGTGATCGTCCATTGCGAAAACCAGACTGTGATTGTGGAAGCAGTTTTTTATTTTCCACCCACCATTGAAGTCCGTTTTTAAGCATTTTTTCAAAAAGCTTACAAGTACACGAGGATAGAGCTATTGGTCTCACTCCGCCAGAATCTTTGTTGATGAAAAAACCTACGTGTTCTGTCCATATTGCGGGATAGTTATTTGTTTCATACATTTCGTTGAGTAAATTCAATAGAACCATTTTAAGATTGGATGGAAGTTTTTGTAAGCATTCATAGTCGATGCCGTCCTGTCCGGGGGCAGATTTTACTTTTCGACTTCTTAAAGCATATTCCAATTCTCCTGTGTCAAATTCTCGGTCAAAAAAGTCATTTAATCCTCCATGAGGAATGATTGCTGGATCTTCGCCAACCCATGGGGGAGCAATTTTATTAATTATTATGTCGTCTATGACGTCTTGGTTGCCGTTGTCAGCCGCGTGTGTGATATTTTTTGCCCATCTTGATTTAAGTACTTTGCATCTATTCCAGAAGTATTTGATGTTCGTTTTAGCGTTTAAACTTTCTGCAAAGTTTGTTAAACTTTCTCTTTTTTTTTCCTAAAGGCGCATCGTGCGGTAGCGACTGCTTTTTTGTATTCAACATGATCAGCGTATTCCGCCGTTCGAATCCATTTTTTATGCGCGTCTTTTCGAATTTTTATCAAGTCAGAACAATCTTTATCCCACCACGGGACTGGGTTTCTGTGGCTATTTGGACAAATTTCCCTTACTTTTGGCGTGCTATCCGTTACGCTTTCTATTATTATTTCTGTGATTTTTTTTTATTTTTCTAGAGTCGTAGCTTGCAAAAATTGTGGCGCGAAGAAGTTTTCTGAAGTTTTTGCAGAATTTCTTGAAATTGACTCGAATTAGTTTTTTTTTGTAATTAATCTGTTTGATTTTTTGCGGTAGATGTTTTTTGAAATATTTATGTCAATTGAGAGTGGGTAGTGGTCTGATCCAAAGGTGTCCTCAAATATTTTGTAATTTATACGTTCTGCTATATCGATAGTGGAGATTGCCAAGTCTATGTTAGAGAACTTTTCTCTTGAAAAATCAACGCGTGTATTGGTATCTGTATTATGTATGTATAAGTTATTCTCTTCAAGGGCTCTCAAGATTCCTTCTCCGTTGTTATCATTATGGTCGCAGTTCCATTTAATGCTGTGTGCATTAAAATCGCACAAAAATTATTGCTGGCGATGTTGCACTTGCATTTTTAAAAATTTCATTCCACGTTGTTGATGAAAGAGTTGTTCCTGGTATCTTGTAGTGGGCAATAATATTGAATGGAGGGGATGCATTTGTTATTCTGCATACTATTACTTCCACCTGATTACTTGGCGATTTAAGACCCGTGAGTTCCACGTGGTTAAGATATTTTCTTATTAGGAAGAGTATTCCTCCACTGGGTCTATCCGATCTGTCTTTTCTCACGCACTTGAAATCCGTGAAATTAAATTGAATGTCTGGTTTGAGCCACGATTCCACACATACGAAAATGTCCACTTCTTTTAAGAGTTCGTATAATTCCATTTTGTGAGTTACAATACTTCTTGCATTCCAGAAGATAATTCGTAAATTATTATTTGGCATGTTTAGAGATATTTATTTGTGTTCTTGTTGCGCCTGAGTATGTGTGATAGTAGTATCGAGTGTTATTGACTCGCGTTCACTCACATAAGTACCGCTTATGTTAAGTCTGTTTATTATTCGCGTAAATCGGTTTTTGAGATTTCTATCCGTAAGGTGTACATATAATGACCGTAGCATATTTTCCAGTCCCTGTAAATCGTTAGTGTACTTTTTTGCAGCTTCCTCGATATTAGCGTTTCCATATGTACTGAGAATGAATTCTTCTAGTTCCTTGTCATTCAGGACCCCCACAGTTTGCTCTTTTTTCCAGAATATCTTCAATCATGTTTAGGCTCTTAACAATTACTTCTTTATTACCTTCCTCCTTTGTTTCATTGTTTATCTGTTTTTTGGCATTATTTTTCTTTTTGGTGGAATTCAATGTCGTTTTTTGCGTAAGATTTGCCATTTCGCCTTTATTCTCAGACTCAGAAAATGACCCCCCTTCGTTTGCCTTAATTTTCATTGATCCGGAACTTGTGAGGGAATGCGGTCGTTTAATACCTATGTTTATTTCCCCTGAATCTTCAGGATCCGTTTCATCTCCTAAAATCATGACCTCGTTTGCTGGAGAATTTTCAACCGGCTTCGTTTGAGGGAATGATGAACTTGGCGTAGCCAGGGGTTGATTTGCAGGAGGACAGTTTTTTGCCAAATGACCTGTTTTCTTACACAAAAAGCACGTAGGTTCGTCCCCCGAGATATAAATCCAATAGTCTGTCCCGTCATGATTTATTTGCATACTTTCAGGAAGGAACGAAATATTCTCAGACTGAATATAAATATATCTCCGGAAACTCATTATGGTTAATTTATTTTCTATAATTTCGTGTGGAATAATCGGGCACACGTTTGAAAGAATTACACGTCTAGTCTGTGTAATTAGAGCTCTTATTGTTAGGTCATGCGTACCTATTGTTGCCGTAGTATTCTTGGAAATTAGTTCTTCAACAATTTGTTTGCTTGACAAATAAGCACAAACTCGATTATTAGAAATCCTTAAAATAAATCTGATATTTGACGGTGTGATAATTTCTCCCAGCGCTTTCGCGTATTCTTTGATTGTGACATTTTCAATTGATTCTAACACTATCGCTTGATCTTTTGATGGAAACAGGGCGTTTTTTGCAACATTAGCGCAACTTGCTGCGTTCATTTTATTACTTTGACTTTGATTGTCCTCTTCCGTGAAATTCATGGCGATGAGGATGCACCCGTAGTCAGGTGTGCCCTCACAAAATTTCACCTCCGCTGCACTTCACCCCTTAAACAAGAGGAAAGCACAGACCCCCCTCTCTTAATTGCACTATTAACTTCCCTATTAATGGTCGAGCACTCTTCCAACGACGATTCAAACTCGCGTACATGGAGCGCGTAAAGACACCCGAACCGCACTGTTGTCTGAACGAGACTCTGCCACCAGCTTAAAGTCGAAACTGATTGATTTAAAAAATCGTGGTGGGTTGCACTTCACCATCAGATGATGTTAATTTTATATGCATGTACACAGAAAAAAGTATACATTCTACAGAAAATCTTTTGCGCAAAGATATAAACAAAACATTAATCGCAGAAACATTAAAATCACTCCCACCTGATGTTTTAACCGATAATGATCAAGATCACCTAGAATTACATTTTAAAGTTCAACGAAAACATCTCATTTTATCGATTATACAAAAATATATTGACATGAGATTAAAATACAAAGGCAAAATGTTAAATGATCAAAACCAAAGAGTACGAATGCATAACAATAAGATGACTATTTTTAAAGGAAATTAGTTCATAAGTCATTATCCTAACAGCTATAATTAAAATATAAAAGATGTTTTCTACTTTCATATTATACATATATATTACGTTTTGTTGTACTACATTTTAGCCGCCCACAACATTTGTGTGGTGTTTTTCATTAACTGTGTTTGAAAATGTATATGTTTGTTTGCATTATTAATAAATATATATGTTTCTATAAAGTTGTAAATGTTATTGCAGTTTTAATTCTTTTTAATTCTTGTTTTGGTCGAAGAATTACTGTCGTCAATTAAGGTCAGTATTTCAGAACATTTTTTAATTTCATAGTATTCAAATTTTTTACTTACATGTAATATATTTCAGATTGTTAAAATCCTATACATGAATTCCTGCGTAGAAGTAAACAGTAAATAAGAAATTACATTCTGCGATATAGTTGGTGGCAGAAAAGTTTTTTTACTCCTCTCTTTTTCAATATAGAGCATTTCACGTTCTGACGTCACAATGCAAAACCACCGGGGTACCGCAGTAGTACCCTTTTCCTAATCTTGTCATCCAGTAGTCGGCCATTTTTTACCGTGTATTTCTATTTACAAAAATATTAATTAATTTTAAAGAATTTAACATAAAACTAAAAAAAGTTCATTTCAAACAATTTTTCTCTTACAGAAATATCTATATACTCATGTTAAACATGTTTTACATAATATATAATTACTTCTACTTTGCTGCACCGTATTACTATGTATAAACTTTCCACTTTTTTTATTTATATACTTATTTCAATATGTGAAGTATTTTTAAATTCTAAACGATATTAATTATATATAATAAAAAAATAAAAATATTAATTGCATAAATTTTGTATTTATATTTTCTCTGACTTTTCCCAATATCATTAAAATTAAGTATAATAAGTGCAATAAATAAATAAATAAGTAAATAGTAGAAACATGTAATATTCAAAAGGAAACAAAATATTTTCAAAATATTAAATGATACAGAGATTATAGATAGGTTTATAGTTTTATTATCAGTTATATTTTTATCAGTTTTAGTGTAAAATGTCCTCACAGGAAGCGGAAATTACCGAACAGAACAAATGTTCAAATTGTATAATTTTAGGAAATGCTTTAGCGAAGTTACACCGATATATATGGGTCATTCTCTCAAAAAGAACAAATTCAAAATTAAAAATAAAGTAAAAAATACTATATTATAGGTTTTATGTCAAGAGAAGGACCTAAATAGACTTGTAAAATACGTTGTTACAATAGAATAGAATAGAATAGAATTATTTTTTATTTAGCTTGAGGGGGTACCTCTTGGGCTAACCATACAAAGAAATACAATCATTTTATAAGCTAGAGAGATACAGGATATAATAGAGTATACGCAATTGCTAAAATATAGAAGATAACTACAGTAAGTTTTAGCGCAATAGGGGAGGTATTGAACCGCAATCGAAGATATCTACAGGAAGCGCAATGTCACAGATCAGATATTGATTATTGAATGATTAGCTAATTAGCCGAACAATTTTTGGCCCGAGATTTCGCAGTCACGAAGAAAACAAAATAGTTTCCGTTTAAATATATTTACGCTTTGACTTTTTTTTACATTGTTCGGTAAAGCATTCCAAAGCCTAGTAGATGTAATGAGGAACGATCTAGAGTAAGCTTCGGAACGGTGGGCGGGCACTCGTAGCTCGCTTATGCACGAACGAAGAGCGCGATTAGTGACGTCACTGCGCCATACATATTTATCATACAGATAGCACGGAATCTTATTTTTAAATAGTTGATACGTAGCGATGCCAAGAAAGTAGAGTCGTCGCGATGTCAAAGTGAGCCACTCAAGTTTAACACGATGTATCGTAATATGTTCGTCACGTCGAAGATTGAAGATGAATCGGATACCCGAATTGAGCATCCTTTCCAATTTCAGCTTTAATGTTAAGTCAAGATCGTTATAGACAGCGCAACAGTAGTCGAAGTATGGGAAAATTATGGAAGTGACGAGCTGTTTACGAGTGTCAGTTGGGAGCAGATGGCTATTCTTCCAAAGTTGTCTCAGAGTAGAGTAGACCCGTTTTGACGTAATGACAATATGCTGTTTCCATGACAAGGTGTTATCAAAATGTAGGCCTAGGTTGCGGACCGACTTAGCCCAAGGAATGATATTGTTCAGGACTGTAATGGGTGGCAAGTTAGCGAGGTCCAATAAGTTGGTAAAGTACGAGCTACCGATCACAATTGCTTGAGTTTTGTCGAAATTAATGACAAGATCATTATTCTGCGCCCACTCGCAGAACCTCTCGGCATCACTGGTAATTCTTGCACAACCCGCCTCAATTTCTTGTGGAGGACAGCTGAGAAAAATCTGCGTGTCATCAGCAAAGATCATATGCTTGGTGTGTCGCAGGACTCCGGGGAAATCATTAATAAAGATGGAAAATAGTAAAGGTCCCAATACAGAGCCCTGAGGCACACCAGCATTTATTGGTAGCCAAGACGAAGCGACCTGGTTATCTAATAGAATAGCCTGTGACCTATTTGATAAGTAGTCAGCAAACCACGCTATAGCTGGATTGGAGAAGTTGGCAGCTTTGAGCTTCTCTAAGAGAGTGGTATGGTTGACTGTATCGAAGGCTTTGCTGAAATCGAAGAGTAATAAGATGACGACATTACGATTTTCGATTGTCTCACGACAGAAATCAGAGACCATCAGCAATGCCGTTTGGGTGCTAAAGTCCTTACGGAACCCAGACTGATATGGGTCAAACCATTTTCGCTCATTCAGGAAGGCAACAGTCTGCTCGTAAACCAGTCTCTCAAGCATTTTCGAAGGTGTGCACAGTAAGGCAATGAGACGATAATCAGATGCCCTTATCGGTAGCTTCTTTTTACTGATGGGAACAACCAGAGCTCTCTTCCATTCAGCTGGGAAGGTAGAAGAACTTAATGAGAGATTAAAAAGATAAGTTAGGTAGGTAGCAAGAACAGGAAAGGTTTTTACATAGAAGCTAATGGGTGCTTGATCTACACCTTTGGCCTCTATTTTAGGTCGCGCGACACATGCCAGCAAATCGTTGATTGCGATGTTTGAAAAATGGAACTTGGCATCGTCATAGTGTGGAATCGTCGATGAAAGAGACAATGATGATGAAGAAAGACTAGGTACACTATTAGTAAGCGAAACAAAGTGAGAATTTAGTTCATCGGGAGTACAGCAAAGTGGAGAGGAATTAACAGGGGATTTAGCGAGCCCAAGATTGCGAAGTTTGGCCCAAGTACTTTTAGGATCCTTCACCGATGAAAACTGTGCGCGAAAGTACTTTTCACGAGCCAGACGCCAAGCTATTCTGTAGGCTTTGTTGAGAGACAGTAGTTTGGGTCTTATCGACCGATCATGTGTGCGACGAAAGGCTCGCAAAGTAGTGTCACGTTCACGTTTGAGCAAACGCAGGTCAAGGGTATCCCAAGGGGTACTTTTATTATTTGGTACAAATGTTTTTAATGGAGCAAACTTATCGAAAGATGATAGTAGTCTATGTGAAAGTGTTGAACAGAGGAGGTTGATAGGGTGATGTGCGCCAGTGGGATACGTAAACGTACTCCAGTCGTAACTCTCGAGGTTGTCCAGCACCAGGTCAACATTAAAGTTTCGATAGTCACGACAAGTAATAGAAGTCTGAATTTTCGTTATGATTTTCAGATCGTAATCTATACAAATTAAATCATGTCCATAAACGAAGGGTAGGCTCACTTGTGAGGCAGACTTAACGTTATCCAGACTATCGACAATACAATGGTCGATCCAAGAATCCGCGGTGCTACAGTGAAAGGTTGGAGAGTAGTTAACAATCTGTAGGCTGTTTTCCAAAGCGAACTGTTTTAAATAAGAGGTAGCGCTCGAATTTTTTAATAAGTCAATGTTAAATTCACCCATTATAATAATATTACTATACTTACAGCTAAAGGATTGCAACACTGTTTCGAAGTTTTCTGGCAGGGGTTTATTAGGTGGCCGATAGATAACCGAGACCAGCACGGGGGGGGATGCGCAGCAAGATATCTCAGCAATAATGAACTCGTTAGAAGTATCTGAGATATCAGATAAAGCCAAGATTTTACAGGTTAATTGCTTGTGTATATACATTGCAACGCCCCCACCCCTGGCACCACTACGATCATGACGGAGGAAATAATAGTTGTCGAGCTGAAAATACCTGTCCAAAGATTGATCAGTAAGCCAAGTTTCAGTTAAGAGAATCATGTGAAAACATGTAGAAAGGAAATAATGTCGAAAATCAGAAAATTTATTTTTAGAACCAATGGAGTGAACATTCAGATGACAAACTTTTAAACTCGACAACTTATTCATATGAGATACAGTAGAGGTCGTTGATGCAGTTGAAGTGGCGTTGACGGCGGCCGTAGAGTTGACAGACGGCGGTAAAGGTTGCGGTCACGACGAGATATTATTTAGATCCTCTTCAGTGAAAATTTCCACGACCTTTGCATCTTTAGTTGCACGGTAGTAGACGATGCTCTTGTATAAATATACAGATTTCTCCGGATGTCCTTTAACGACTGCACGAGCCTTTTTGAGCAGATGTAGAGTCTCGTTGGGCAGCGATTCATTTATATAAATGCGAGCCATCGGCAGATCAGGAGAAATACGATTCGATGTTAGACCTTTATTAATTCTTATAGCCTGTATTATTTTGGTTCTCAAGCGTGGGTTAGACAACGTGGCTATAACTACATTGGGTCGATTGATAGTAGTCGAGATAGCTGTTGAAGTCGATGCTGATGGCTCGTTGGCAATATTGCGACTAGCATTCGAATTCGCAATGTTACTGGGCAATAGTCGTTCGATTGAAACAAGATCACGGGCCTTCATAGCAACCTTTAGTACTTCGGAAATTTTCATGAAGATGTTGTCTAGATCTTCATTTATCATTTCAGGAAGACCTGTAATAACTAGGTCACGATTTCGTAGCTCGTAAGCAGTTGTAGCTCTATCCTTGAGGACCACACTCATTTGGGTTTCCAAGGTAGTTACGGATGCCTTTATTACCTCGACAGTACTCTTCAAATTTAAAACAGCATCTATTTTAGCACAAAGTTCTACGTGATAATTATCCTGTCGAGCACAGAAATCGCGAAATTCGTTCATTAGAACTGGCAAATTTTCGGTTGTCTCAGAGGTAGTTGTCTCCATTGACGAGGCGCTGTTTGAGCGCGTGTGAACAAATCGCGGTGCTGTCAGAATGGAATCTGCGGCACGTTTCCTACCTCGCTTAGGTACAGGAACTAAACAACAAATTGGGCCGCTATCTGTATTGGTGCTGGTTGAGGGTACACATTTTGAGTCGAAGAGTGTACCGCATACAATACATTTAATACAATCACTCTCTTCGATAGTGCCTGAACAGACGGTACAAGAGGCCATAATTAATATTTATCGCGTACAGCTGTGGAGTTAAAATTCGTACATTCAATTTTTGCCATGCGAATCATACGAGCAGGCGACGTGAAGGAGTTCGCTTTATACGAACTGTAGATCACACGCGAACAAGTCAGCCGTGTACAATGGCTATCAACAAATTATTCCACTACAAGCCCAATCGCTCATGGAAGGGGAATGCTAGCATGAATCTGTACTATACAAGAAACCCAACAGCGCGCATATACCATGCGGAATGTGGGGATACAATTCACCGATACCTGATTTGGTGTAAGTAAAGTCAACCACTGTTAAGTTTCCGCTTATTCCGCCTGCCGAAATTTCACTAATTCCAATGTTCCACTGTTAACAATACAAAGGGTGAAAGAAAACACGTCGATATAATTTTTTGAAATTCGTTTATATATTTTGCGCAATTCAGCAAAGGCTAGCGAACGCGACCAAGAGCCAATCGATTCTGGCGAATAGCGACCCGTTCTTCTCAAAAAACGATCGTCCTTAGCAACCACGTCGATCCGAAAAACAATTCCAGACTGTCACACCCACGTGACATGTCTCCGATTGGTTCGAATTTAATTTGAATATTTTAAACGGTAGATGCATGATCTCCATCAGAATTCCGATTTACAAAAATAAATACAATATCAGCTCTACTCGGCTGTTAACATTTCCTGGCTGTCAGCACTCCCCGGCTGACAGCCCTCCCCGGGGCCAGCTCTCCCCGGCTGTAAGCCTCCCGGGGGTCAGCTCTCCCCGGCTGTAAACTTTTCCTGGCCGTCAGCACTCTCCGGCTGACAGCCCTCCCCGGCGGCCAGCTCTCCCCGGCTGTCAGCCTCCCGGGGGTCAGCTCTCTCCGGCTGTTCATTTCCCTCGCCTGGCAGCACTCCCCGGCTGTCAATATTTCTCGGCTAACAGCACTCCCCGGCTGTCAGCTCTTTCAGGGTGCCAGCACTCCCCGGCTGTTAGTACACCCTGATACCGAAAATCCCTATCTAGATCCTTCAGGAGATCACGCATCATCTATCGCGAAACCAGACATAGCTTGTATACGGTCATAATACATCAAGCCACGTGTTACACTTATTTAAATATTACCTTCATTTATTCCTTAGTTACATTTCGTTAACCTTTATGCGTCTGCAGCCGTCTTTTAGAAATACCCATTCATAGTGCAATGGCGTAGGGAAACTGCAGAAAACCTACGCCCGGGTATAGCATACAATAATGTACATAATTTTATTCTAAATAATACTGTAACAGTAACATTCTCCCCCCCGTAAAGATAAAGGCTTTACACAACGATTTTTAAACATCACCCTTGATCATTAATGACAACTTTATTTCATTAATCAATAATTATAACATACAGTTTCATTCATAATCACACAATAAACATCGCAAACGAACCATTCCATACGCAATTTCTCAAGTATCATGAGTTACGCTTTATGAACACAAATCACATATCATAACTCGCAACACATACACATCCATCCATTCCTTTAGACAGATTTAGATGGTTAAAAATATCTTTTACAGCATAGAGTATCGGTCTGAGCACATTACAATACATGGCCCTTTTATCATCGCAAAACATAAACAAGACAAATACTTAATTATAACATACCACTACATAGCTTTACCCTCAGCGAACCATATTAATTTCGCCGCCGATCTTACCAACATACCATCGGCCGTTTTAACCTTAACGATGCGAACTCGACCGTCTTTGCCTTCAAATGTTTGTTCAACAACCCCGTTGCGCCAACAATTTCGCGGGGAACATTCATCTACTACGAGAACAAGATCCCCGATTTTTAAATTTTTACTCTCGCGAAGCCACTTTGTTCTAGGGAGGAGGGTGGGTAAGTACTCTCGTAACCACCTTTTCCAAAATGCATCCGCGAAATTTTGCGCCCAACGCCATTGTTTACGCAAACAGATTTCCTTAATGTCATAACGCGTGAGAGAAAGCAGACGAGACGAAGACCCTAGAAGGAAATGATTAGGAGTTAAGGCCTGACCGTCTCTAGGATCAGGCGAGATGTGCGTCAAAGGCCGCGAATTTATCACGTGCTCAATTTCTGCGAGTAATGTGTTTAAAGTTTCTTCCGCGGAGGCTTGTTCTTTTAAGATCACACTCAGTGCTACTTTTATAGATCTAATTAACCTCTCCCACGAACCACCCATATGCGGAGACGAGGGTGGGTTAAAGTACCATTCGATGCGTTTGTTTGACGCGTACCGCGCTAGGGCGTTTTTGTCCATTACATACATCGCTTCTCTGAGTTCCCTATCCGCCGCTTTAAAATTTGTCCCATTATCAGAATAAAGTGCTATGGGTTGACCTCGTCTCGCGGACATTCTTCGGATAGCCATAATGGCAGAGTCAGCGTTCAGCGAATTGGCAATCTCAATGTGGACCGCGCGCGTAGTGAGACAAGTAAAAATGGCCCCCCATCTCTTTTCACGTCTCCTACCGACTTTAACTATCATTGGGCCAAAATAATCGACGCCTGAGTGACTGAATGGCCTCAGGTAGCGGGCAACACGCGCTTTCGGTAAATCTGCCATTAACGGAGGAGTCGGATTCGCTCGAAGCATTTTACACTTTGAACATTTCGCGACAATCGACCGTAGTAAAACTCGAAGTCTCGTAATCCAAAATCGCGAACGTATTTCATTTATAACCGTTTCATGTGATCCGTGATACATAGACACATGGTAATACGTTACCAAGAGACGCACTTCCGGATGCGTGCCGTCAAGAAGCGCCGGTTCATTTTCAAAACCCTCAACAACAGCCCGACTCGCTCTACCTCTCATTCGAAGGATACCGTTTTCATCAATAAATGGTGTAAGTTTCAGAATGCTGCTACGATTGTCAATTTGTCGCCCCTTTTTTAGAGCTTCGATTTCTGAAGCGAAATTGTCGAATTGAATAGCGCGAATACGAAGTTCTTCAGCCCGTTTTAAATGTTGCGCGGTAATTCCATTCCCCTTAACGCCCTTCCATATTTCAATCGCGATTAAAACGTTCGCAGTCGCACGTATTAGGCGGTTCCACGAAGAGAACCGATTACTCTCCGGTATCGATAACGATAAACTATTTTTTGTTACTATCCCCACGAAAGTTTTCCTCTTTTCGAACGCGGTAAACTCGTCTATTTCTGTCGATCGCAAATTATCTTTATGTGGCCACTGAGATTCGTCTAGTTTCAAAAATTCTGGACCGTTCAGCCAATGTCGGCGACCACCGACGCCAGGGGCAACATGTTTAGTCGCATCGTCCGCGGGGTTTTGCGCTGATGGTACCCATCTGCTCCATTCAGCGGGGGATGTTAACTCGCATATTTCCGCTAATCGGTGGGACACAAACGGCTGAAAAGTTCGCGCATCCGCGTTTATCCAGGCTAAAACAGTACGCGAGTCTGTCCAGAAGATTCGTCGTTCGATTATAAACGCGTGTTCCTTCGCAACCGTACTAGCAAGTCGACTCGCTATTAATGCTCCTTGCAGTTCCACGCGTGGGACAGAAAGTGGTTTTAAAGGGGCTACTCGCGTCTTAGCGGCTGCAAAACTTATTTCGACATTAATTTTACAGTGTTCAAATCTCCAGTAAGCAACAGAAGCGTACGCCTGGGCGCTCGCGTCGCAAAAAATATGTAACTGTACCTTCGTGACATTATCGCGTAATTGTGAATAGCATCTCGGGATTGAAACACGAGTCACCATTTCGAGATCTTGAACCCATTTCATCCACAACCCATGCTCTTCTTCGCGTAAATTTTGATCCCATTCAATACCGCTTACCCAGATCCTTTGCATCAGTAATTTCGATTGGACAATAAGGGGCGCGAGAAACCCGAAAGGATCAAACACCGACATTATTATGCGTAATACTTCGCGTTTGGTCGGAATTTTCGATCCCTTGCGAATATCTAAGGGTACTAAATTGTCGCTAATATTAAAGGAAAACGCATCCGATCTAGTGTCCCAGCGTAAACCAAGGACCTTTTGTCGCTCGTTCTGCCCAAGGGCGCTTATGTTGACGTTCGACGCGGCACGATTTTTTCCGTCAATCGATTGGACTACTTTTGGATTATTACTCGCCCAGTCATGCGTTAAAAATCCTCCCGAACTATTTATCTCCCGAACACCTTTGACGATTTCTATCGCTTCTTGAACAGAATCAGAACTATCAAGAAAATCGTCCATATAAGTTTGATTTTTTATTTTGAGGGCAGCCATCGGACATAACGATGAAGACAATTCCGCATTCTTATTTTTTACATATAGGGCACTGCAAGGGGACGATCTGGAACCGAATAGCAAGGTGGTCATTCGGTATTCTTCGGGCTGTTTCGACCTATCTTTGCCCCGCCAAAGAAATCTTTGCGCATCTTTATCTTTATTCGATATTTTTACGCGAAGAAACATGTCTTTAATGTCACCTTTAATAGCGATTTTTCCAACGCGGAAACGCATCAATACCCCTAAAAGTGATAGTAATAAGTCTGGGCCCTGAAGTAATCGATCATTCAAACACATGTTGCCAACTTTCGCAGCTGCATCGAATACCAGCCGAACTTTTCCGGGTTTGTTCGGGTTGACTACACCGAAGTGAGGAAGGTACCACGTGTGTGTACTTCCAGGAGACTCTACCTTTTCCGCGTACCCGTTGTCTATCAGTCGCGACATTTCTGCATAGTACAGTTTAGCGTAATTCGGATGTTTGTCTAATTTCGATTCCACACTCTTTAACCTTTTAAGAGCATATGACCTACTTTCTGGGAACGTTACCGTGTCAGCCCTCCATAACAAACCCGTTTCCCAAGACGATCCTACCTTACGGGTGGTATCTTCTAAAATTTGTACGGCTCGTCGTTCTTCCGGCGTTACTCTATCTACCTGTTTAATACCGAGTTCATCGATTTGAAAATAATTTTTTACTAGTTGATTTAACGCTTCAACGTTCATTTCATGTTCTAAAACTTCGGTATCTTTCGTTGTAAAAAATGTTTTGCAGGTTTTCGGTATTACTTTCCGAGGCGCGCTTCCATGAACAACCCACCCAAGAGGCGTTTTAGAAGCAAAAGGTAATCCGCGCCCAACACTACGAGATTCTAAGGTAGCTATGGCGTGAATGTTGTCTTGACCGATTAATAATGTCGGTTCCGCGTCGGTGAATGGTTCGAGGTTCAAATCACGAAGATGCGCGTACGAATTTATCAATTCATGACTAAGTGACTTGTCGTCAAACTGAAATTCGGCACCGTATGTATACCGAACAGCGAGCATGTCGCATCTTTCCCTTCAATTTTTAGGTTAACTCTTTCGCTAGCCACCGTTAATGAATTACCCGTAATTCCCGAAAGAGATAATATTTCGACTCGCCCATGCGCTCCGATTTTACGTGCAGTTTCCGTCTTTATCAAGGTCACGGTTGACCCCTCGTCTAAAAGCGCAAACGTAAAGATTTTAGATTTTTGACCAACGAGGGACACAGGCAGTATTTTTAATAAAATCGGGACCGAATCTAACGCTAGTCATGAGGTCAGTACTACGTTATTATGATTTCGAACGTATCCGTCATCTGTTTTAACGTTCTGATTTTTCGATACAGGAATCAACGCATTCTCATTTTGCAAATTCGATTTTCCGGCAAATCGACGTCTTTTCGCGTTTTTAGCCGAATTGTGTTCGTAATTTATTCGATTCAACTGTAAAGGTTCTCGCGCGTCATGCAGCATTCGGTCATGAAAACCATTACACCCGTCTTTCCCGCATCTACGTTTTACTCGACAATCAGAGGACCGGTGAGAAGTATCGAAACACGCGTAACAACGATTTTCCATTCTAGCCCAATTCCAGCGTTCTGGTACAGACAATCGGGCAAATGACGGACAGTTGGCTAGTACATGATAATTTCGCTTACAAAATTGGCAATTATTAGATCTCTCATTCGTATTATTAAAGCGGCTGCCATTCGAAAAGGTATCTACCGTTGAAACAGCGGCATATACAGGCTTTCGGAAATTTTTGTTTCGAACGGTCGAATTCGCATCACGTGTTCTGTATATTACATGTGTCCCCGCTTGACACGATAATTCAGCTTGCTCATGTAAGAAATTTGCGAGTACAACTAATTTAGGTTCGGCACTATTTACATCTCTAAAATATTTATTAAAGTCGTACACAAGCGACGACGGTAATTTTTGTAAAATTTCTTTTAACAATTCAGGATTTTGTAAATACCCGATGTTATTCATCGCTTGCATTGCTGATACGCCCCCTTTAATTTTAGTCGCAAAAGTAACCAAGTCGATACCCAGCGAATTTAATTTCGGAAGTTTTTTCAAGCTAATCACAATGCTTTCTATTACAATATCCGAATTTCCGAATTTCAAAGCAAGCGCATTCATTATTTCTTTCGCACTCGATGAGCTAACCATCAAATACTGAACCGCGTCTTTCGCGTTCCCAATCAACGCCCCGTGTAACCTAGCAACGTTCTCTCGATCCGAATAACCTCCCAGTTCTGACGACAGCTCATAAGATTGTTTAAAATACAACCATTCTTCCGGATCGCCGTTAAACTTCGGTAGTTCCTTCGCTATCAGTCGATTTATAACGCGCCCGGAATTCGTCGATGCGTCGGAAACAATCGTTTGACACCCGGTAGACATTGATAGGTTAGGAGTATTTTCATTACGATCAAATTCATCGCGCGCAGTAGTTTGACTGGCTGTAGAAACTCGATTAAGATTATTAATATTTGTTACCGTTTCGTCATATTCTCGCGGCAAATTTAAAGCTTCAGAACTGCGAGTGTATCCGGCAAACACACTACCGTTTTCTACATCAATTGTTTCGCGGCACATGTCATTACGGCGACGTTCAATGTCGAATCGACGAATGTCGCGGTCATGTTCGAAATTTAACTGATGTTCAATTCCCGCTCGATCTCTATGAAAGTGATTGCAACGACTTTCGCCCGATCTCGATCGTCGATTGTTCGCGGCATCCGAAACGTTTGAAATAACCTCGTCGCCGTTTTCACTTCTATTGGAAATGACTGACCTTTCGATGATTTCTAACCTCTGCAGGTCCCGTTGGTGACGGCTGTAGCGACGCTCAATCCTTTCCAACAGACGCTGCCGTTCCGCCAAAGGGTTACTCGTCGTATCCTCCACCTCCACGTTGTTTCCGATGTCCTCCGAGATCAGCGCTGGTTGTACGGAAATGTTCTCCTGGATCGTGGTTCCGACTTCCTGGTGATCGAGATCTCCGACGTCCGATGTCGAACGTGTGATGCGCTCGGTTGTCCGTCCTTTCTGCCCTCTTTTTGGAGGCCCCGTTTTCGTCGTAGATTTGGCTCTCTTCGTCGACACATCTTTTCGCAGCTCTTTATCGTCCGCCACTCTTTTCACAGGTCGACGAACCTTTTTTCGACCCGCCATTATTTTCACAAGGCACTATAGCACAGTTTTTTCGGAAATATTTTCACTCGTCCAAAAGTCCTTGTAAACGTAAAGTCACGTTCGCACTATTTGCTCGAAATATCTTTCACCCCGACCGGCAATTAGCTCCCGGGTTTCGGCACCAATTAATATGTTAACAATACAAAGGGTGAAAGAAAACACGTCGATATAATTTTTTGAAATTCGTTTATATATTTTGCGCAATTCAGCAAAGGCCAGCGAACGCGACCAAGACCCAATCGATTCTGGCGAATAGCGACCCGTTCTTCTCAAAAAACGATCGTCCTTAGCAACCACGTCGATCCGAAAAACAATTCCAGACTGTCTCACCCACGTGACATGTCTCCGATTGGTTCGAATTTAATTTGAATATTTTAAACGGTAGATGCATGATCTCCATCAGAATTCCGATTTACAAAAATAAATACAATATCAGCTCTACTCGGCTGTTAACATTTCCTGGCTGTCAGCACTCCCCGGCAGACAGCCCTCCTCGGGGGCCAGCTCTCCCCGGCTGTCAGCCTCCCGGGGGTCAGCTCTCCCCGGCTGTAAACTTTTCCTGGCCGTCAGCACTCTCCGGCTGACAACCCTCCCCGGCGGCCAGCTCTCCCCGGCTGTCAGCCTCCCGGGGTCAGCTCTCTCCGGCTGTTCATTTCCCTCGCCTGGCAGCACTCCCCGGCTGTCAATATTTCTCGGCTGACAGCACTCCCCGGCTGTCAGCTCTTTCAGGGTGCCAGCACTCCCCGGCTGTTAGTACACCCTGATACCGAAAATCCCTATCTAGATCCTTCAGGAGATCACGCATCATCTATCGCGAAACCAGACATAGCTTGTATACGGTCATAATACATCAAGCCACGTGTTACACTTATTTAAATATTACCTTCATTTATTCCTTAGTTACGTTTCGTTAACCTTTATGCGTCTGCAGCCGTCTTTTAGAAATACCCATTCATAGTGCAATGGCGTAGGGAAACTGCAGAAAACCTACGCCCGGGTATAGCATACAATAATGTACATAATTTTATTCTAAATAATACTGTAACAGTAACATCCACACTGACAAATTACCACGATCGATCAATCAATTAATTTAAGCACGTTTTCTAAAGGTTATGTTGCACTCCGTATCAGTCAATCTTCAGTTAATAACCAAATTCAGCAGCACAAATAAAGGAAGATCGGTTAAGCACAAGTCCAAATGAGCCACACTATCCACAGGCCACAACAATTTATATTAATACCGTGACAAAACAAGAAATTGGAAAGAGCCAATTTACACGACCGTACGGTCCCGCGATCCGAACAATGTTTATGAACTTTTTTTTAACACCATTGTATCAAAATACTTGCAGTTACGGAGTGGAGTTTTCATTCTCCTCGACAGCTCTGTAATATATTGGTTCTATTATTAAAAAAATATATTTCAGAAACAAATAGTCAGTAGTACTGACAATATTTTATTGAAATAAAAAAAATGTTCAAAGAATTATTAATAAAATTTATCATTTATGTACAAAAATTCAGAATTTACATCGGTTACGGAGTGGAGTTTTCTTTGTGTCGATGACGACTACCAAACTGAAAACCGTTCTTATACTCAATATTTTTTATCGTAACTCGCATTGCGCCTTAACCGTATTAATATTACAAGAATTGTTTAACTCTACATTGCTCATTTAACGCATTTGTTTACTTTTATTACTTGTGTTTGTGAATGGTTACGGAGTGGAGTTTATACTGCTGCACAAAACTAATTTAATCCTAAAAAATAGAAATTTAAATATTTTCCGTGCCGCGTCAGGAATTACTTAAATGTAGAATGACTGATAGATATAGCTTGATAAAGTATATTATTATAGTTCAGAATGAAAGTAATAATTTTTTTGAGAATTAAATTTGTTCCATGCACGGTTACGGAGTGGAGTTTTTACACCACATAAACTTGAATATTTCTGATAGTATGAAAGTTCTAAATGTTTTCTCATATAATCTGATTGAAAACCGATAAATACTATTGCATATATTCTGAAAATTGCATGACACTTCGAAATAGGGACCATTCTTCGGGGACCAAGATTCTCCGAAAAACTTGGCTAAAAGGGCAGCCAAGTTTTTGACAAGCCAGTTGTGGAATGCTTGGAATAAGAGCCAATGTGTATATTATTGATGATATTGCATCGATTTTTAAAGTTCATTACATTCATTAATAACATTTTTTTATTAAATGGTAATTTCATTAAACAAATGATTAGAATTACTTTGATTTCAAAGAAGTTTCTGGAAAAATTTTGTGGTGTTCTCAATGTACGCAAAATTTTCTTTCCAAATTATTGTATATTGCATTAATCAATAGTTTTTTTCATTAGAAAGAACTTGGTCTTATTACATGATTTCACTGCTTTTTGTAGGTACTCAAAGCTACAAAGCCAAAGTCATCAAAACCAAACCAAACCGTGTGGGTTAATTGTTGCTTTTTTGTTGCTAATTTGTTGCCCTAGTGGCGATTTTGTTGCTCCTATATTTTTTAAAAAAACCTTAGGGTTGGCTGGCTTAAGAAAAGCTACCCAACCCATCGTAAAAAACACGTACAGACGGGATAAAATAAAAAACTAAGAGGATAGGAATTTGTTGCTTATTTGTTGCTTCAAGAAAAAAATGATCTAGACAGCATTGCACCTATTTCTGACCGTGTACCAAATACTGACCAATATCGAAAACCTATAGATTTTGGCAAAACGGTCGGTCTTTGGCCCGTAAGGCACTAGCAACCAATTATTTAAACAAATAATAATATCACTTATTATTCCCCAGACTCCTAGGAGTAATTTGTATGTCATATATTTGGTTTTGATGGATTGCAAACCGGAAATAAACCCACAAATCCGAAAAAATACGTGAAATTTCGTGAACGGACCCAGTTTTCGCCCCGAAAGACACTAGCAACAAATTATTTATGCCACTAATGATATCACATTTTATTCCCCAGACTCCTAGGAGTAATATGTACATCATATATTTGGTTTTGATGGATTGCAAACCGGAAATAAACCCATAAATTCGAAATTAAATATGTGAAATTTCGTGCGTTGGCACCGTTTTCGGCCGGAAATTTCTGCAACTAATGACATCACATTTTATTCGCCAGATTCCTAGGAGTAATTTGTATGTCATATATTTGGTTTTGATGGATTGCAAACCGGAAATAAACCCCAAATCCGAAAAAATACGTGAAATTTCGTGAACTGACCCAGTTTTCGCCCCGAAAGGCAGTAGTAACAAATTATTTATGCAACTTATGATATCACATTTTATTCCCCAGACTCCTAGGAGTAATATGTACATCATATATTTGGTTTTGATGGATTGCAAACCGGAAATAAACCCATAAATTCGAAATTAAATATGTGAAATTTCGTGCGTTGTCACCGTTTTCGGCCGGAAATTTCTGCAACTAATGATATCACATTTTATTCGCCAGATTCCTAGGAGTAATTTGTATGTCATATATTTGGTTTTGATGGATTGCAAACCGGAAATAAACCCCAAATCCGAAAAAATACGTGAAATTTCGTGAACTGACCCAGTTTTCGCCCCGAAAGGCAGTAGTAACAAATTATTTATGCAACTTATGATATCACATTTTATTCCCCAGACACCTAGGAGTAATGTGTATATCATATATTTGGTTTTGATGGATTGCAAACCGGAAATAAACCCACATATCCGAAAAAATACGTGAAATTTCGTGAACTGACCCAGTTTTCGCTCCGAAAGGCAGTAGCAACAAATTATTTATGCAACTAATGATATTACATTTTATTCCCCAGACTCCTAGGAGTAATTTGAATGTCATATATTTGGTTTTGATGGATTGCAAACCGGAAATAAACCCACATATTCGAAATTAAATATGTGAAATTTCGTGCGTGGGCACCGTTTTCGGCCCGAAAGGCACTAGCAACAAATTATTTATGCAACTAATGATGGCACATTTCATTCCCCAGATTCGTAGGAGTAATTAGTATTTCATATATTTGGTTTTGATGGATTGCAAACCGGAAATAAACCCACAAATTCGAAATTAAATATGTGAAAATTCGTGCGTGAGCACCGCTTTCGGCCCGAAAGGCACTAGCAACAAATTATTTATGTAACTAATGATGGCACATTTTATTCCCCAGATTCGTAGGAGTAATTAGTATTTCATATATTTGGTTGTGATGGATTGCAAACCGGAAATAAACCCACAAATTCGAAAAAATACCTAAAATTTCATGAACTTGCACAGAATTCGCAGCTACACGAAGCGATCGAATTCAAAGAAACCACCGGCGCGTATTTTTTCGAATTTGTGGGTTTATTTCCGGTTTGCAATCATTCAAAACCAAATATATGATATACAAATTACTCCTAGGAGTCCGGGGAATAAAATGTGATATCATGAGTTTCATAAATAATTTGTTGCTAGTGCCTTTCGGGGCGAAAACTGGGTCAGTTCACGAAATTTCACGTATTTTTTCGGGTTTGTGGGTTTATTTCCGGTTTGGAATCCATCAAAACCAAATATATGACATACGAATTACTCCTACGAATCAGGGGAATAAAATGTGCCATTATTAGTTACATAAATAATTTGTTGCTACTGCCTTTCGGGGCGAAAACGGTGCCCAAGCTCGAAATTTCACATATTTAATTACGAATATGTGGGTTTATTTCCGGTTTGCAATCCATCAAAACCAAATATATGACATACAAATTACTCCTAGCAGTCTGGCGAATAAAATGTGATATCATTAGTTGCATAAATAATATGGTGCTACTGCCTTTCGGGGCGAAAACTGGGTCAGATCACGAAATTTCACGTATTTTTTCGAATTTTTGGGTTTATTTCCGGTTTGCAAACCATCAAAACCAAATATATGACATGCAAATTACTCCTAGGAGTCTGGCGAATAAAATGTGATATCACTAGTTTCATAAATAATTGGTTGCTAGTGCCTTTCGGGCCGAAAACGGTGCCCACGCTCGAAATTTCACATATTTAATTTCGATTATGTGGGTTTATTTCCGGTTTGCAATCCATCAAAACCAAATATATGACATACAAATTACTCCTAGGAGTCTGGCGAATAAAATGTGATATCATTAGTTGCATAAATAATTTTTGGCTAGTGCCTTTCGGGGCGAAAACTGGGTCCGTTCACGAAATTTCACGTATTTTTTCGGATTTGTGGGTTTATTTCCGGTTTGCAATCCATCAAAACCAAATATATGACATACAAATTACTCCTAGGAGTCTGGAGAATAAAATGTGATATCATTAGTTGCATAAATAATTTGTTGCTACTGCCTTTCGGGGCGAAAACTGGGTCAGTTCACGAAATTTCACGTATTTTTTTGGATTTGTGGGATTATTTCCGGTTTGCAATCCATCAAAAGCAAATATATGACATACAAATTACTCCTAGGAATATGGCGAATAAAATGTGATATCATTAGTTGCATAAATATTTTGTTGCTACTGACTTTCGGGCCGAAAACGGTGCCCACGCACGAAATTTCACATATTTAATTTCAAATATGTGGGTTTATTTCCGGTTTGCAATCCATCAAAACCAAATATATGATATACATATTACTCCTAGGTGTCTGGGGAATAAAATGTGATATCATTAGTTGCATAAATAATTTGTTGCTACTGCCTTTCGGGGCGAAAACGGTGCCCAAGCTCGAAATTTCACATATTTAATTTCGAATATGTGGGTTTATTTCCGGTTTGCAATCCATCAAAACCAAATATATGACATACGAATTACTCCTACGAATCTGGGGAATAAAATGTGATATCATTAGTTGCATAAATAATTTGTTGCTAGTGCCTTTCGGATCGAAAACTGGGTCAGCTCACGAAATTTCACGTATTTTTTCGAATTTGTGGGTTTATTTCCGGTTTGCAATCCATCAAAATCAAATATATGATAAACAAATTACTCCTAGGAGTCTGGGGAATAATAAGTGATATTATTATTTATTTAAATAATTTGTTGCTAGTGCCTTACGGGCCAAAGACCGACCGTTTTGCCAAAATCTATAGGTTTTCGATATTGGTCAGTATTCGGTACACGGTCAGAAATAGGTGCAATGCTGTCTAGTTAAATTTTTTCTTGAAGCAACAAAAAAGCAACAAATTCCTATGCGTTTAGTTTTTGATTTCATCCCGTCTCTACTTGTTTTTTAACGATGGGTTGGGTAGCTTTTTCTTAAGCCAGCCAACACTAAGCTTTTTATAAAAAATATAGGAGCAACAAAATCGCCACTAGGGCAACAAATTAGCAACAAAAAAGCAACAATTAACCCACACGATTTGGTTTGGTTTTGATGACTTTGGCTTTGTAGCTTTAAGTACCTTACTTTTCTTGTGTCATCAAGAATATTTCTACATAATTTCTAGACGATGTGATTATTTATATTAATTTTATATGATTTTTTAAAGTCGTTAATAGTGAAAAAATCAGTATATCTGGTTTTTATCTGAAGGAATTACAATTCACAATGAAGGTTTACCTTTAAAAATATATTACATCAACCCAGACCTAAGGTCTGGACGAAATATCGAATTTGGTCACTTTGGTCACGAATATCGGGTCGTAATTGATTTTTCTGTTTATATTTCATCGAAGCTGTGAATAAATAGTAATTCATTAAATAGGCTTCAATTCTTTTTGTTTCCTTTGTGAATGCATCGTGTCCTTATTCGTTCACTGAGAAAAAAAGTGTGTCGTCTGTTTTAATGCATTTACGTTGATAAGAGAAATGTAAATAAATAAATAAATATTGCTTTAAATCCGAAAAATTTTACCAAAAGACGAAGTAAAGTTATGACACATAGGGTTTTTAGGGAATTTCTGCCGGTACATCGCAGTAGATGTTACATGGAAAAATGTAAAATATGTCTTAACGTTTTAGAATTTTTGCCAAAAGAAACGCAGTTAATACTTGAATAAATGTATATGTTACTCCGCCGTTGGGTAATCTACAACGCCGAAGAATATATTTATTTCACACAGAATAGAAAGTACCTTGCAGTATGGGATTTTTGCTATAAAGTTCGGAATTCTTGCTAGAATTACTGTAAAATTTGCTCGATGCGTTCGGTAATTTTCGGTGCCGTCTATAACAAATATGTAAATAAAAGAACAACCATGAAAGCCCGATTTCATAGATATTAGTGGATCGTGGTGAGAGAGAAAGGGTATCTGCATATCCCGTATCATAGACGAATAATTATTATTATCTGACACGCTGAGAATAAAAATGGGTCAAAAATATAACGCGGGCAAAAGTGAATTAACTTTTTTAGCGCGGAAAAATGAATTAAATAATCTCCGCGAGCAAAAATGACTTATATAATATTCAGGGCAAAAATGGATTAAAATTATAATTCACTTTTGCTCTTATGGAATATTTAACCCACCTTTGCTCTCATCATAAAAAGTAAACCATTTTTACCCGTTAGCTGAAATTAACTCACTTTTGCCAATTTCCAAAAGTTAACCTGTTTTTGTATTAATTCGAATAATATCTACACAAAGTGACTTACGAGTATAAGCGTGTGTAAACATGATTCTATTTATTTATGAATGTTGTTAAAATATGACATTGTTATAATTGAAATCGAAAAACAACTCAATTATGAAAATAATAAAGTTTTATTTATTTCTTACTATGATTTTGCCAGTGGAGACAGCGATAACGAATAATGTAGCATATTATTTTTGTACTTCATCATTTTTTGTTTAAGAACGCATTTATGTACTTTATAAAATATATTTGTATAATTAAACAGGTTTTGTGATTTATTCAATTATTACCGATTAACTTAAACTCGTAAACTTAGAAAGTTTGAATCTTTTGAGACTAGCTTGCGAAGCTTAGCAATGAGAAAGGCCATATTATAAGGATGGCCTTAACTCAAACTAACTCTCTAAATTTCTTGGAGTGAAATTTCACTCCAGAAGAGTGAAAAACGAGCCACTACCCTTGGAGTGAATTCTCACTCTCCGTAAGAGCGAATTTTGCACTCCAATGATAAAGTGAATTATTCACTCACATTAAAGTGAAGTTATTACTCGAATTGGAGTGAAAGCTCACTTCCATTGGAGTGGAAGTTCACTTCACTTGGTGCGAATGAAGACTTCAATTTGGTGTGAAATGTCACTATAGTTGGAGCGAAGAGTCAGTTTAATTGGAGAGGGAAGTCACTGTTATATACTAGGAGTAAAATGTCACTTCAATTGAAGTGAAAAAACATTAAATTGGAGTGCGAGGTCATTGCCATTAAAAATAAAATTCACTTTAATTGGAGTAAAAAGTCACTCTGTAAAATTGTTAGATCCTAAGTACTATGAATATATATATATAATAATATAATATATATATATATAAAAGGATAAAGAAATTGTCCCCCGCTTTAATGACTTAGATGTCTATTCGCGGGTCGGCTCTCGGGTGGAGAGGTATAGGATGGACAACACATATACATTATACATGACGGAACAGGACAACACAACACCCCCCCCCCCCCTCCCCAATATCGGTACCACCAGCAGATTCGGCGGTCTGTGCCTTAGCGAGTACGACGCGGGGCTTATCCCATCTTTATCCGAGATAAGACCCACGACGTACCGTCCGCGGATAAGACGCTGACGGTACCGATAACTGCCGACGGGGGTCGGCAGCGGTCCCAAATTCGAACCTTCGCCCAGCAAAGTTCCCCGGTTATTCCACACTGGACATAAGCAGAGAAAATTGCACGGACGGGGATTCGAACTCGGGAACTTCGCGACGTTCAGTTCTAAGACTGACGCCTTAGCCCGCACGACCATCACGCCGACTTATATAGGTATATATAGTCAGAGAGCAAATCGTTACTATTTCTGCCTATTCCGTTTTGAACAATAGAAATCGTTTCCAACATACTAATAATAATAGACCTGAAAAACACGTTAATATATTATATATAGCAATATATAAATAATCATTTTAAAGTAATGCAACATAAGATTAAGAATTAAACATTTTTTTGTAAAAAGAAAACATGAATTATAAATGTTGACTCTTAGTCACAGATTATTTACTATACTTACCGGTGGTAATTTTTGTCTGGATATCTCAAGCAATACGTTGTCCATTATGTTTGTCAGTAAGGTTATGTGTAAATCTTTTAAATATTACACGCAGTATAGTAACAATTACATATATGTATTTATTATTTACTCTCCAAATTGGGCTAGGTTAACCAATATTTTGAAACGATCAACGAAAAGCTTCTTTTTTTAACGATACAGAATCAAATTCTAAAAGTCGTTATCTCGTAAAAAAAATTCTAGAGAAGAAAATGTCAATTTCTTGAACATTACTTCGCTGAAAATAGAGGGAAATATCACTCTTTTTATAGTGATATCTCACCCTAAACTTGGAGTGAATATTCACTTTAATTTTTGAAGTGAATTTGTTCACTCTTTCATTTATAGTGACGGACCTCACTCCTAAAGAGTGAATTATCACTCCAGTTAGAGTGAACATAAGCCTCACTCCAGAATTAGAGTGAATATTTCACTCCAGGAAATTTAGAGAGTTTATAGGGTGATAATAATTTCTTCATCGTGGAGACTTTACGGATAGTAACCATCCTTCGTCATACGAAATTAGATAAGAGCGAGCAAAGCGGAGTGGTTAATGCGTTAGCGTAGGAAGCGAAGGAGCCGTGTTCGATTCCCCACCGGTGCGAGCGTTTTTCTTATTTATTTTCGTTTTTACATGAAATGACATTATAATCGTATAATACATATAACAGAGAATGTACATAATTTAACAAAATATGACGATAATTCTAAAAATTTGTTTCCTTTTTTTTAATTTGGTCGGAAAATTTCCTGTTAGGAATATTTTAAATATTTTTGTCAAAATATTCCTTCAGCGAATGTAATATTCTGGATACAAATATCAATGTTGTGCACATGCGACAGAAATTGAATGCCCATGTACATTAATTTTAATGTAGGGGAAACGTGGTAAGGTAGTAATGTACCAGCTTAATATTAATGTATGTGCATTAGATTCAATGGATTAGTTGTAGAGATTTTCAAGATGAACATGAAAAGGGATTAATGTACCTGCTTGATATTTGCTTCCTTTATATGTTCATTAAATTTAATGCATTTTCTTTTTACAGTGTACGTTACCTGAGCCCAAAAGGACAACTGTTTTTTAATACGTTGATCATTAACAAAAAATATGAAAAATAATTTATCTAAAAATAATAAAAGTAATAGTTCCAGAAACCCCATTACAAAACCAAAATCTGTAAACAAAAATTATTAAACACCAACTGATTGCTACAGCTGTTAGTACTTTATAGGCTTCGCTAGAATATAGGCTAGACGTGTATCAAATTTCAAACGATTTCATCAATAATTGCCCAAGAAATGACGATTTATGTTTAAAAATGTAATTAAATTTAGTTTTCAATTTTTTTAGTTTTTAATGTTTCATGTGAAAATTAATCGCCGTATAAACAATTTATTGAGTAGAAGTTATTCGGTTTATCATTCTCAACATCCCTGTAGATTGTTTTAATGGAAATATCGAATTTCAACAATTTTCATCTCGGATCGGCCAGGGGACTTCTATTTTTCGCTGTTCGAGCGTCGGGCGAGTTATTCGATGTAAGGCCTCAATTGGAAAGTAAAACATTCGTCAATAAATAAAGACTAAAGAATGGTACTTTTCAAGTATTATGAACATATAATAGTAGATTACATTAATTATACCAGTGTTATGTAATTTAATTTATAACTAGTGTTGGCGTGGTGCCTCGCTCGCTTCGCTCGCTCAGAAACTTCGACCCAGTAGAGAGTCGGCTATTCCTTAATACTCGTTTGTTTACTAACAGCTTTCAATTATATTATAAAATTATATTGATATTTGGGGGTCCATTCATATTTAGGTCCAAGCGTCGATACATATGTTAAAACAATACAGTGTCTCTTATATGTATGAGCATTTTCAAAACTTCGACCCCGACATCAGGCCAGCCAAAGTGTTAATAAATAAAAGTTGCAAAACACCCACTTCATGCACTTGTATTGTAATAGACTATTCGATGCATATTACATGTTTACTGTGTTTTACTAATTACTGTCTGTATCATTATGATCTTATATGTATATAATATATATATATATATACATATAATTCATCAAAGATATCTTGAAAGTATTGAAAAGATCTCTGTATCTTTCAGATACTGTAAGACATCTTTTAGATATAGCGAAATAGTTATTTTCGTATCAAGGGCGTAAAAGAACATATGCGCCCGTAGGTGATGACCGCGCCCGAGGGGCTGGCGAAGACTACCACTGGGGGGTAGAGGGTCAAAACGTCGAAATTTGATGAAAAACTATAGGGTAATTTTTTTGCTGAGGTGACCAAAGTCAAAACTTTTTAAAATTCTGACATGGCGCCGACCGGGGCCCGACACCAAATGAAACGCCGCCCCCGACCGGGCCCCGGTTTGGGCGCTCCCCGGTTTGGCCCAGACCGGGCCCGGATCTGGCATGGGAAGCTTCGTGATCTAAATAAATAATCAATTAAAAAAAAACGAAACAAATTTTGAGGATTATCGTCATATTTTTTTAAATTATGTAAATTCGCTGTTATATGTGTTATACTATTATATGTAATTTCATGTGAAAATGAAGTTTAGTTATCTTTTGCTACCTTTGTTGCTTAAATAACAACGATCGCAAATAAGTTAGTAACGCTCGAAAACAAATAAGAAAAACGCTCGCCCCGGTGAGGAATCGAACCCGGGTCCTTCGCTTACTATAACGCCTTAACCACTTCGCTACGCTCGCTCTTATCTAATTTCGTATGACGAAGGATGGTTAATATCCGTAAAGCCTCTACACGGAAAAAAATAGAACGTCGCTCCAGCGAGATTGTCCAGCTAAAATAGCTTCCCACCCCACTGTCCAGCAGATCGCGAGTAAAGACGTAAAATGACAATTAAAATTCGTAATCCTCAAATTTTTTTTTCTATAAATAGGTATACTTTTCTTATGTCTTTAAGAATATTTCTACATAATTTCTAGACGATGTGGTTATTTACATTATTTTTATATGATTTTTTAAAGTCGTTAATAGTGAAAAAATCACTAATTTTTTCATTTTAAGGCTTCCGTGTTGATTACCGTGTTAGATACGACAAAAATGCACTGAACCTTTTTTGTAGAGCACAAAATTTCCTACAAAAAAGTCAGTGAGAGCCATAGTCTAATGTTAATAGATACGTCACGAATAAGATAACTATCTCTGTTCTAAAAATTCAATGATTTTTTTCAATAACTTCCGATGTTTTTCATGCCGTACATATTAATATTAGACTATGGCTCTCAGTGACTTTTTATAAAATGGAATGTGTTACTACATATCCGCACTGAAAATAATGGTACAGTCATGGTGTAATTTTACACCATATGTGTACACTGTGAGAGCCCAATATTAATTAGATTAATTAGATTAGGACAGCAATATTGTGGTACCTATACGGCTATGACACCAGTCACTTAAAAAACAGAAGCAAAGGTATCGTATGAAAGAGTTTTGTCGACGAATGGGCCTATTTACTTAATGTTGTTATATACTTGCATGGTGTATATCTTATCCATGTTAATACACATACATTTCCTTCATATTTTGTGCAAATATATAATGTAAAAGAAATAAAATTGATACTTCAAAATAGGTGCATAAAAAACTTAGAAGCGTAGGAAACGTATCACTGAATTTTGTCGACGGATTGCAGAATTTGCTTATTTATTTATATAAAACTGCATGATAGATATATCATACATATAAATACATATTAAAATCTTTCATATTTAATGTAAATAAATATAGTAAATGAAATTGAATTGAATGTACAGAACAGGCATTTAAAAAACTTAGAAGCATAGAAACCGTATCAATGAAAATTAAATAATAAAAATTCAACGTCGACTAGACTTTTTGTACGTGTCAGCAAAATGTTCAAATCAGACTACATAGTGATCATTTCGAATCAATTTGTATTCCAACACACCTTTCAAAATTAAATTGACAATACAATATCTGAAGTGAAATCATAATTCCTGAAATGAATCATATTAATTGTAAAAGTGAATATTTCCTTCGCATCGTATTGATAAAAACTGTTTGGTCCAACACGAAGACCAAAAATGTTGTTCACGCCTTAATTTAATCTAAAATTATATATCTCAATACTTTTTGGTCTCACAAACTTAAAAGAATTTGTTTCAAACGGATTGGTTGAAATTATGTTGCTTAAAAAGGTAAAATTAAATAATAAAAAATTCAACGTCGACTAGACTTTTTGTACGTGTCAGCAAAATGTTCAAATCAAACTACATAGTGATCATTTCCAATAAATTTGTATTCGAACACACCTTTCGAAATTCATTTACAATGAAATATTACAATAATACAAGCGTAGCCAAGTGGTTCGGTGCATGGACTGCAAGCGAGCGAGATAGGGTTCGAATCCTACTTGAGGAGACAATTTTTTTTACATTTAGTAACATATATATGCATATATACGTAGCACTAATAATTGTCTATAATAACCTATTCGGGCCCAGCCCGGGCCCATTGAAAATTTCAGATTGGGGCCATACCAGGCATATCTGGCATGGGCCAGACCAGGCATACCTGGCATGGGCCAGGCAAGGCAATACATGTAGTATGTACGAAAGACGTATACTTATTCGGGCCCAGATCGGGGTCACTAGACTTTACGCCTCTGGCCACTTTACGCCACGTCCGTATTCGGGCGATATTCTGGCAATTTCCGCTCGGGTTCATACAATAGTCATAAGCATTTTAAACCAGTTTGTATGGCATTATCGTTGACTTTAGGAAGAAAATGCATACAACCTTTTTTGTAGAAAATTTCATGCTATATCTTTTTTGTTTGAAACATTTTTAAATAAAATTTGTATTTTTCGAAGTAATTGATGTATAATATTGGAAAATTTTCGATCTGATTAATCGTATCTTTCTTTTATTTAGATATGTTTTTAGAGTAGCAAAATGTCTGTATGTTATACGATTATTGTGTTATTTAATTGCAATTAACAATATTTATAAAGTATTGTTCGATTCTGAGAGAAAAAATACAAATCTTTACCAGTTTGCAATTACCGACTCCGCGATATTGCGTTATCAATTTTAAATCTCGCGGTTTTCCATAAATCAAATTGCAATAAGCCCACCTGCGGCGTGACTCTTCCGATTTCTTTCTGAAAAGCTGGAAAAGATATCCGGTTCGGCAGAAACACGTGGATCGTGACTGAGTTCGGAACTCTCTCCACATTACCGAGCACGTTATTACGCCGCATAAATAAAACTCGGCTATTGATAGTCAAAGTCAATAACTGTGATCAACCTGATCACATCGCAGTTTATAAATCGCGTGTTGCCACTGATCAACCAGATCATCGGTGTAAATTTGAATCGCGTTAAAGGTTCGCCTCGTGTACACATGTATCGGTCCTCCATATTGGATTTCAAGGAGTTTTTCAAAGGTTTTGGTATTAGGTGTGTGTCACCAATTTTACCACATTAAATAAATTGTTCAAGGATTTTGCAACCACGTGTGTTCATTCACCACCCTGGACCCGCATCCGCAGCACAAGGCTGCATATGCACCTAAATAATCGAGTGCATAGCACAGTGCAACAAAAACTAAAGACTACACTTTGAAATATTTTTACTAAAATCACTATCATAAACATGAACGTCTATAATCATGTATTTAAAATATGTAGTGGGGATGGGGCAAGAGAGAGACTGAACTGAATGCCATTGGTTTTGGTAAACCTGAAAGCGATTAGTGGAGTTGCCTATCCCTGCTCCAAGTACCTTTCTAAAGACCGCCTATTCGATGGACGTTTCTAAGTGGTGCCATCTTACAACTTGGAGAGAAAATTTCAATCTATTCCGGCTTATTTTTGCCTGTAAATTTCTCCGTATCGAGTGGGGTTTTGCAGTATGTATTTGAATATAACATTTATTTTAGAACTTCTTCCCAAAATCATGGAAATAATTTTTTATTCATCATTCAATTCTCTACTAAAAAGGTTGTATGCATTTTCTTCCTAAAGTTAACGATAATGCCATAAAATCTGTTTTCAAATGCGTATGACTGTTGTCTGAAGAAATACTGAATTTGGTCACCTCCTCAAAAAAATGATCCTACGTAGTTAGAGATCTTTTTGACACGCTCATGATATCTTTGACGAATTATATATATTGTATATATATATAAGATCATAATAATACAGACAGTAATAAATAAAAGATAGTAAACATGTAATATGCATCGAATAGTCGATTACATTACAAGTGCATGAAGTATTTTACAAGTATTATTTATTAATACTTCGGCTGGCCTGTCGTCGGGGTCGAAGTTTTGAAAATGCGCATTTTCAATTTTACTTTGACCCAGGCCATAGGTCATAGGTGTAAATAATTTTCAATTTGTATACATATAAGAAACACTATATTGTTGTAATATATACCGGGTGAATAATTCAAGGCCGAACATAGGGGAACACATGTATTAACTCTCAGCCAATCGCTATCGAGCTTGAGAGTATGCATTATCGCCACCGACCAATCACGGAAAGCGTATATCATCTATCAACTTTTTGATGTTTACGATTAAGAAAATGATTTATTTAAAAAATCTATGCATTAAATATGAAAAATTCTAATAATTAAACTATTTTTTAATACGCATCAAATTACTTAATCGAAAAAGTCTTCCTTATAATCATGTAAACATGTCTTACATGCTAGGTTAGGTTAGGAAGACTGGTATGGTTTCGGAGGTTTCGGACGTTTCGGAGTGTAGTTTGATGGGTCTGATCACAGAACAATAACTAACTTTAACGTCTCCGTTAATAGCAGTCCAATTCACGCATTCTTGAATAATCCTGAAAAAAAAACACAATCACAAAGAATCGTATTATCATATTAAATATTAAATAAATTATAAATATTTGTCACTTGGCAACTTATCTAATTGTAGTGAAGTTGTGAAGTAAGTTTTTCCGAATCAGCTGATATGTCATGACATCAGACCCATTAAACTACACTCCGAAACGTCCGAAACCATATCAGTCTTCCTAACCTAACCTAGAATGTAACACATGATTATACGAAAAACTTTTTCGATTAAGTAATTTGATGCGTATTAAAAAATAGTTTAATTATTAATATTTTTCATATTTAATGCATAGATTTTTTAAATCAATCATTTTCTTAATCGTAAACATCAAAAAGTTGATAGATGTTAAACGCTTTCCGTGATTGGTCGGTGGCGATAATGCATACTCTCAAGCTCGATAGCGATTGGCTGAGAGCTAATACATGTGTTCCCCTATGTTCGGCCTTGAATTATTCACCCGGTATATATATATATATCGAAGCCACTTGGACCTGAATATGTATAATAATAGACATAATATTATTATTCGAATGAAAGATGCTATGGATTTCTATGGTCTTTGCTCTGAAGAAATTTAAATGTTTATAGTGGCTATATGACAGATGGAATCTGTGGGATATATTTGTGTTAATTATATGATCAGGAATATTTGTGCTAATTATATTCGCAAACATTTGTGAAATCCCCCAAAAAACACTTTAGGTAAAAAAAAACTAGCCAAGTTCTTATTCTAAGAAAAGAAAACATGGAAATCATGTAACAAGGCCCAAGTTGTTTTTATCAAAAAACCATTGTTTAATGCTACATACAAAAATTATGAAGACAAACTTTCTGTACATTGTTAAATCCACCAAATCTTTTTAAAAAGTAATGGAAATTCAAAACAATTAATACAAAGTAATCCTAAATATTTCTTTCATTAAAATAAGATTTAATAAAAAAATATTATTGCATTAAATGAAACTGACAGTTTAAAAATGGATACAAAATCACTAATACATTTACAGGCCCTTCTTCCAAGCATCCCTCCAATTAACTTGTCAAAGTCTTGGACAATATACCTTGCAATCTAGACTTGTCATTTTATTGGTGTACATTGATATATGCATTTGGATTTCCTCGAAATGCATGATATTACTTTGTGAATGGGAAATTAGACGTGGAAAATGGATTAAGAACCGGAAAATACGTTTTGTCAACGATTATGTTTCATAATTTATCAGACAAATATTTCTGGAAGGAACGAGAAAGTTTTATAGGAATCGTTAAATAAAAATTAATACTGTGGGGGGGGGGTGGGGGGGGGGGGGGGTGGGGGGGGGGGGGGGTGGGGGGGGGGGGGGGTGGGGGGGGGGGGGGGTGGGGGGGGGGGGGGGTGGGGGGGGGGGGGGGTGGGGGGGGGGGGGGGTGGGGGGGGGGGGGGGTGGGGGGGGGGGGGGGTGGGGGGGGGGGGGGGTGGGGGGGGGGGGGGGTGGGGGGGGGGGGGGGTGGGGGGGGGGGGGGGTGGGGGGGGGGGGGGGTGGGGGGGGGGGGGGGTGGGGGGGGGGGGGGGTGGGGGGGGGGGGGGGTGGGGGGGGGGGGGGGTGGGGGGGGGGGGGGGTGGGGGGGGGGGGGGGTGGGGGGGGGGGGGGGTGGGGGGGGGGGGGGGTGGGGGGGGGGGGGGGTGGGGGGGGGGGGGGGTGGGGGGGGGGGGGGGTGGGGGGGGGGGGGGGTGGGGGGGGGGGGGGGTGGGGGGGGGGGGGGGTGGGGGGGGGGGGGGGTGGGGGGGGGGGGGGGTGGGGGGGGGATTTCAAACATTTAAATAGACTACGACGTCATATTACACATCGATATTATACTATTCGAATTACAAATAATTGTATCGAGATCGTCACCATTTCGAAGGGCCTTTTACATAATTTACCTAACAGGCCTGCTTCATTTTGAGAGGTACCCCCATTCGGGTGTGCAATGACGTAGGGAAAACCACCTTTCTGGGAAAAAACCTACGCCGGGTACCGCAGTCGATAAAACATCGATTCTGTCCGTAACAACTATAGACATATTTCTGTATATCATGTGGCTGTATAAATGTATTTTTCTTTTAATAAAGTATATCAATCGAATGAAGGTATCGTAGCTTCTTAAAACATATTATCTAAACGCGTTCATAGTCCTGCGTTCTATTCTCAGCTATAAGTAAATTTCGCAAGTTATAGAGTGCGTAGCATAATGGGTAAGGCGTCAGCCTACAGTAATCCAGGTCCCGGGTTCGATCCCACCGCCAGGCGAGTTTTTTTCTTAGGTTTTTTTAATTTACTTGCGAGCGTTAAAACACGTAAATTGTAGGTTAAGCTATTTAAATAAATTTTAATTTACCATAAAATGTCAAATTTATTAATTTAAAAAAGCAGTTAAAAATACATAGATAATTATCTGGGAGATATAAATAATAATAAATTAGGCTAATAGATATTAAAATTTAAAAAAAATTTTGCCTACTAAAAGCCGCCTTTTTGCCAAGAGATGGTTTGGCATTTTACAGGCTTGTAAAAATAAGACAGGATACAGTTGCCAATAAGTCGGCAGTGCGTGGCTAAAAGCCGGCATGTTGTAGGCGGCTGCAGGTCGTCATTTTTGCCGGTTAAATGTTGGAAATAAGTGGGACATAACCGCATTGTTGCAGACTAAAAGCCGCCTTTTTGCCCGGAGTTGGCCTGGCATTTATGCCGACGAACGTTTACTATTGGTTATACTAGGATTAGGTTTAAACGAAAAAGAAAAAAAGAGAAACAATATACAAAATATTACCTTGGAAAGCACGGAACCGAAAAATACATCGAGCGGGTTTAGAATAACTCGATGTTCGATGTAGAGTGCCATAATGGCAAAAAGTCCGGAAACGGATATCTATCTTTTTAGGATTGGTAACCCCCCACCTTTAAAGGACACTTGGAGCGTAAGGGTGATCGAGAATCTTAACTGGTAACATGGGTCGAGTGGCGAGTCATTTGAAAGATTTTTTCGAGACAAATAAAAACGCAGGTCATAGATGATGCTGCGATCTCTTTTCGAGGAATTATTCGAGTATTAAAATTTTAAATCTAAACACATATCGATGGTTGGTACGAAGAACTTAACATCTGAAACGTGAGATGGACTTTTCTTGCCGCGAAGAATCG
This sequence comes from Trichopria drosophilae, assembly GCA_030407085.1. Lineage (NCBI taxonomy): Eukaryota > Metazoa > Arthropoda > Insecta > Hymenoptera > Diapriidae > Trichopria > Trichopria drosophilae. Next base: position 85,700,595 of record CM059587.1, on the reverse strand, counting down.
GATATCTCGAGATTTTCTATAACGATTTATTATATCGTAGGAACTTTTGAAATGTCCGAATCTTCATCGCATACCAAGAAATATCCGGTTTTTCATCGCAAACTTTTAAAGCGCCGGGTTTTTCGTCGCCACTGCCGACATATCCGGCTTTTCGTCTCACGTTTATAAGATGTCCGGTTCTTCCCGCGTAGAAATTTCCGGTATGGCATCAGTATGGCTTGAGTATTGGAAAGAGTACGGCTAAGTATTGGGAAGAGTATGGCTATGATATGAGTGTTTGGGTCAAGGTACATGGGATAAGTCTGGCGTTTCCCATACTATTTGCTAGATTACTTCCAAACGGGTGCCAGACTCTTTCAAGACTTTATTTTGATGTAAAATAAATAAATTTAACCATTTTTTCTAATTTATGAATATTTTTTATTAAAGTCTCGCATTGTCTATTTAAATTTAACCTATTTTCTTACAATTATTAACGCTCGCAATTAAATTAAAAAAACCTTTCGCTTCGGGGGATTAGAACCAGCGACCCTAACATCGCAAAGCATGCACGCTGCCCAATACGCTACGCCCTATGTTACAAAATAAAATTTCAGAACTTATATATTAAGATCGTAGATAGTCAATTTTTTGTATAGACATATTTCCCGTATCTCTGGCCATATGTCCTAAGGTAATTTAATTCTAAGGTAAGGTAAACACATTGAAAATTTTTTATTTTACATATTTGCAAATTTTGTTTGGGGGTCGGTATTGATTTGCTCGAGGTCGTCCCCTTATCTACACACCCCCGAATTTTGTCCGATTTCGCGTATCTTCTACCCTTCTCGAGATATTTTAGAATTTTGAAGTCGGTAAACTCCAATTTAATTTAATTACTTAAATTCAAATCCGTTATTCTACTTTTCTTTCGTGGAATTATCTTAAACAGTCTTTCTAAACAGTGTTTCTAAATATGTTTTTATACATGCATGTTCCAAAAAACTACGAAATTTTATTCAGTAATGTAGCTTTATTCGTCTCCTTGAATTCGTCTCCTTCACTTTTAGAATATTCTGAAATCAAAAAATATTTATATGAAATTAAATTAAATTTACTTGGTACGATTATAGTTAATTGAGTTATGACCTTTTTGTATCACAGAACTTTGCAGAAATAAGTCCAATGTTATGTATAAAAAATGTAATATTATATTTGCACAAGCTTTTAAAATTAAAATAAAATTAATGTAAGTTACGTAGTAAAAGAATAATCATCCATGGATGATTACTACATAACTCAATTAACTATAATCGTACCAAGTAAATTTAATTTAATTTCATATAAATATTTTTTGATTTCGGAATATTCTAAAAGTGAAGGAGACGAATTCAAGGAGACGAATAAAGCTACATTACTGAATAAAATTTCGTAGTTTTTTGGAACATGCATGTAGTAAAAGAATAATCATCCATGGATGATTACTACATAACTTACATTAATTTTATTTTAATTTTAAAAGCTTGCGCAAATATAATATTACATTTTTTATACATAACATTGGTCTTAATCTGCAAAGTTCTGTGATACAAAAAGGTCATAACTCAATTAACTATAATCGTACCAAGTAAATTTAATTTAATTTCATATAAATATTTTTTGATTTCGGAATATTCTAAAAGTGAAGGAGACGAATTATTCAAGGAGACGAATAAAGCTACATTACTGAATAAAATTTCGTAGTTTTTTTAAACATGCATGTATAAAAACATTTTTAGAAACACTGTTTAGAAAGACTGTTTAAGATAATTCGACGAAAGAAAAGTAGAATAACGGATTTGAATTCAAGTAATTAAATCAAATTTGAGTTTACCGACTGGGTTATGCCGCGGGTACGCTAGAGTTAGTTAACTGAGTGCAAGCGGTTATTAAAAATTTGCAAAATTTTGAATGTTCAACATTCTAAAATATGTAGAGAAGGGTAGAAGTACGCGAAATCAGACAAAATTCGGGGGTGTATAGATAAGGGGGACGACCTCGAGCAAATCAATACCGACCCCCAAACAAAATTTGCAAATATGTAAAATAAAAAATTTTCAATGTGTTTACCTTACCTGAGAATTAAATTACCTTAGGACATATGACCAGAGATACGGGAAATATGTCTATACAAAAAATTGACTATCTACGATCTTAATATGAGTAATTCCGTGGAACTTTTAAAATTAGAGTTCGAGAAAATTCAAAAATTAAAATTTAAGGCACACATGCAAAATTTGGTTTTTCTACTACTATACACATAAGAAAGGACTAAAAAAGGTCCGTTTTCCATTTTTAACGCAATGCATTTTTTATAAATGCAAATATATATACAGGGTGAGGAAAAAGTATGGAAACCCCAGAAAATCTAAGTGGGTAGGTGATGAAAAAAAAATATTAAGGTCAAGTCTTATGTAACATTCAACGAGGAATCCAGTGATGACCTTGGATTTGATCTTGGACCTAACCTTCAAGGTCATTTGAAGGTCAACTTCTTTTTTTTAAATACGAACCCATACTTTTGATGTCGGGAATCGAAAGAGCGTAAAATTCTACGTTAAAATATGTCTCAAGGTTCAAGCTCAACGTGACTTCTAAAGGTCAAATAACGCTAAAATTACGTTTGCAAGAAAATCTTGCAGAACAAGTGGCTATTAGAAAAAGGATTAATGACAGGTCTGAAATATCATTTAAGTAGTACTTCGAAAATTATCTTTTCCTCGACTTTGGACCCCTCCTTCAAGGTTATTTGAAGGTCAAACTATTTTTCAAGAGTCTGAATGTAAGTTGTAAAAATGTTAAGTACGATGAAAATGTTATTTTTTAATTGAAATTGTGTGCTAACAAAAAATGAAATCTAGTTGATAAATTTTCAAAATAATGGACACGAATTTTTTTTATGATAAGCTTTGAATTCAAAGTTGACATATTTTTTTTATATCATTTCATAACTGAGATGTAAGGAACATAGTAAAAAAAGTGATTATTTCTCTACCTTTTGAGTGTGACAAGCAAAAATGTAGTTTTTAAAACCAAAATACGCTAGAGATAGTGATATTTAAAGCAGCCAATCAATAATTAGCATGAGTCGCACACTTATGGGACCGGGACTATTTCATTCGTTAAACTGTCCTAAGTAATATTCCGTTTTCACATTGCGGATCATGAAAGTCTTGCTTTTTCCAAAAATTAACCATATTCATGAAAATCGAGTTACTCCCACATATTTGTTTATAGTACGTCGTGCATGGTAGACACATGCATATAACCTTCAGTTTTTGAAAATATAGAGTAAGAGGAACAATATACTCCATTTTCGAATCCTTTGGACAATATGCATTTTTTTTATTACATTAAACAGGTAAGAATTTCTCTTGGAACCACCTGAGAATTTAGTTCATTTCGAATGTTTTCGTAGTCACGCATGACTCTAACGACTTATGGTCGATTTCTGGTAATAGAATATTGTTCTTTTAACTCAATTTAACCGTATTAAACTATTTTTAAATCATTGCATCCCTTAAATTGAAACGTTACAACACAGTACCTCGAATTTTAAAAGTTTCGCGGAATTACTCATATACAAGTTCTGAAATTTTATTTTGTAACATAGGGCGTAGCGTAGTGGTCAGCGTGCATGCTTTGCGATGTTAGGGTCGCTGGTTCAAATCCCCCGAAGCGAAAGGTTTTTTTAATTTATTTGCGAGCGTTAATAATTGTAAGAAAATAGGTTAAATTTAAATAGACAATGCGAGACTTTAATACAAAATATTCATAAATTAGAAAAAAATGGTTAAATTAATTTTTTTATGCATCAAAATAAAGTCTTGAAAGAGTCTGGCACCCGTTTGGAAGTAATCTAGCAAATAGTATGGGAAACGCTCATACGCCAGACTTATCCCATGTACCTTGATCCAAACAAGGGGCATACAATACCCATATCATAGCCATACTCTTCCCAATACTTAGCCGTACTCTTTCCAATACTCAAGCCATACTGATGCCGTACCGAAAATTTCCACGCGGGTTCGCATCAGCTATAAATACATCCCCTAGTTAGAATAAATAAATCATTGTAAAAGCATATGAATAATAACTCATCAGATAATTAATACAAATCCATTTATTATATAAGTCCTTATAAACGAGTACATAGAAGGGTTGATTACAAAGACAATTTGTATACATTTCACTTACAAGATACACATTCGTATAAATTATAAATACGTAAAACCAATTTGCTATCGTTGCTTGTAAAAGGCTTCATTTTTGGAGATATTTCTTTGTAGCTTTTAAAGAACTCAAGACTGAATTATAAAAGCAATAAGCGCCTGATCTGACATGTTCCATGGTCCAAAAGTGCGTATCTCGTTTGCAGGAGTAATTGTAAAGTTGAGTAGGGGGAATCCAGTATTATTAATTATGGTCAATTCGGCCGGCACCTGCAGTTACCAATAATTCAACGAGGTCCGTGTCTGCTAAATAAGCAGCATTGTGCAGCAACTCTGACATAAAGTCCTTGTATCGTCGATGTTGACAAAATGTTTTTAATAGGTCGACATTTCCCTGATCCAGAGCAGCATCGAGAATGTCATCCACATTGTCACTGACAGCACCGGCTTGCAACAAGAGTTTAACAATCGCATCGTTATTATTCTGAAATGCGTTTTCTAAAGGACTACAATCGCCGTCATAAATTGCATTTACGCTGCAGCCGCAGTTCACTAAAATTCTAGCAACGTCAGTCAAGTTATGTGAAATAGCGTAATTTAAAAGCGTTTCGCGTTTTGAATTAATTGTATTTGCGTTAAATCCAGCTTTTAAAAGTCGTTCACAGAGTCGATCACCATTGGGCAGATGGGCTACCATTTCGAAAATTGGATACCAACTTTTGTTAATAGCCGAAAAGTCCACATTGATAGATAAGAGCAGGTTTACTGTTGCCTCGTCATTGTCTTTGATTGCACGAAAGAGTGGTTGTAAAAGTATGTCAGGTAGCGCTCCATTTTCAAAAATGGACTTTAACATTTTCCTATTTTCCGGCTTATAAATGCCGCTTGTATCCGCTCCCATTCGCATAAGATATCGAATGACATTTTTGTTATTATTTTTAAAAGCTAACGACAAGGCAGTCCTCCCTTTTCGGTCTTGAATGTCGATATCGCACCCACATTCAACAAGCATCTCTATTATATCTATGTTATCTACTTCAACTGCATAATGTAGGCAACTTTTGCCGCCTTTCACGCGAGCATTAAAATCTGCATTTAATGATAGCAGATGCAATGCTACTTCGAAATATTGCTTGATAATTGCAAGATGCAATGGGCTGAAACCATTTTCATCTTGGTCATTGATATTGGCTCCTTCCTCATGCAAAATGTTAATTAATTTAATCGCTTGTTCTTCAAAGTTTTGCGACCCTTTCTTTGATAAAATTGCCGTTTGAAGTATCATAGGAAGCTCATTTCCAGACCCATTCACTTTAGCACCATTTGCGACTAGAAATCGTATCAGTTGCATGTTCCCCTCATATACTGCCTGGTGAAGCTTAAACTGTAACGCTGCTTTCAAATCGGCGCTCGTTTTTTTATCAGAACGAATGACCTGCATCATTGCGGTCCACTTTTGTTCAACGGCATGTTTCAATGCTTCTTTTGTATTCCCTAAAGTAGCACCCCGTGACAGTAAAAACTCTACCATATCAACTCTATTGTTGAGTAGGGCTATACAGAGCGGTGTATTGGCGTTTCCATCGACTATACTCGTATCACATTTGTGATTTAATAGTATTTCTGCAATGTCGATGTCTCCGGATGCTGCAGCTAAATGAAGTGGCGTTTCTCCATTCACATTGACGCTGTTAACGTCGGCTTCTAAAGTAATTAATTTTGTTACGATGTTTGCGGATTTGACTATAACCGCCACGTGTAGCGGAGTATCACCATTCTGTTCTTCATGGCTGTTTATATCTGATCCTTGCACTATCATAGCATTTATTAAATCGTCGTTTTCGGACAAGATGGCTTCGTGTAATTGAATGGCACTGAGGTCATGAGGTTTGATGTTGGTTAATGACACATTTGGACACCACTCGAAGGATGCCGTCGAAATATCGACACCCAGGAATGACATCGTCGAGTCCAACTGTCGTCCATGTCGATCACCTCTGCTGGTAATTTTCCTGATGGCCTTTAACATTTTTCGTCCGAACCCCATTTCTGAAAAACAAAACAAAACATCCGTTATGACTCGAATTACTTAAATTAAATACAGAAATTGAAGTATAATTCATAATTCATTAGATAAATGTTGCATATTTTACGAATCTCAAGACGGCGAGCAGATATGAATGTGTATAAGTTGCAACGGTTGCATTTTACACGAAATATCATTTCGATATATTCGCGTTCATCGAACCCTTTGAGTAAATATTTTTATTTAAAGATTGGAACGCGACTAACTATAGTTAGTATGTACGAATGTGCGCATTAGTAAGAGTGCAGCGCAATGATCAAAATATTCGCGCATTAGCATAATGAATTAGATTGATTCCAATGATAGAGTCGCCTGGACATTATCACTAGTAAAGTCATATCGGGTCTTGGAAATGCAGAATTCTGTAATCCACAGTACCAAAATTGGAAAATTTCGCTCAAATGACTGGTACTTTCACCATAGTATAAAATTAGGCGTTCATCTCAACGCGATAGTTTAGCCGCGAATCATAATCTGTAACCGAAACCTGTGACCCCAGAACACACTTGCACAAAACATCGTGAAAATCGATGAAAATCATCAAAATCTGTCCGCTATTTTTGTTCCACTATTTTGGATTTTAAAAATGCAACAACGTATTCGTAATCTGTGATCCCTTAAGCAGTGTAATATAAAATGTCAAAAATGGAAGCAAATTTTCAAGTTCTTGTCCGCCATTTTGAGATTTTAAATTCTGACATCGAATTCGTAATCTGCGACCCGAAAACACTCGCTACACTAATTTTTATAAAAAAGTCTACATTTACAAAAGCGGTACGTCCAAAAAGGTAAAATTTTGAATGTTTCATTAGAAGTCTTGTGACGTCTTTATAAAGTCGTTATGCCACAGAATCCAGAAGCGGGATTCAATTGGATGACGCCTTCATATAAAAAATATTTTTATCAAAGTTTTTACGTTTTTCCCTGAATTTTCATTTTTAAGACGCCATTTTGAAAATGCTGCTAAATTTCTGAGAAAATTTAGGTTAGATTCGAAAACAACACACTCGAAAACTATGAGGTGTCGTGCAATGTCATTGACTCGTTTTAAGACAACTATCAACATGAAAAATTGTAAAAATATGTGCCGCTCTCGACATTATCATGTTAAATAAACGATTTTTACTGATATTTTTGCCAATAGGTGCATAAGTATATGTTAAAATCAAATAAGTTAAATTTATTGCGAGAAGAATTAGTGTTTTAAAGATTTAAATTAAGATATATGATTGTAAAGTGTTAATAATTTTATAAGAAAAGATCGTAAGACCACATATAATATTGAATGAATGTATTTATTAAACTTTAATATAATCTTATATTGTCTACAACAATTATTTTCATCACGTTCCCTACAACGAACCTTACTAACGGTGCAAAGTAAATAGATATGATCATAATACATATTATAAAACTACCAAAGACTATTAATAATGAATACTCCGGTTTTTAAAATTATAAACTTAATTTACCTGATAGGAACTCCTGGTGTAGAAACGACGAAGAAATTCACAATGTGCAGAGCTTCGATGATTGTTGATGAATTCCGTATGTGGCGTTGTAACTATGAAAGACCGAAAACAATCTTCCAAATGTTCAATATCGATAACGGAAAAGCGATGGTCACTTTAACAAAACTGGAATGGACTAACAGATTGAAATGAGTTGAAACTGGGAGCAATTCTAAGCACTGTTCACTTTTCAAGAGCTCGAGTACGACTTGTGCTTTTCTTGGTTGGGACCCGGCTTTTATACATATTGGCGCGAAAATTTTACGTGCCTAAGGTAGGTTCCATAGGATAAGTTGGTTTAACGAACGTACCCTTACCTGTTTTGGAGAGAGCGGCTTACCAGATTTGGCAGTTACAGAATTGCTCTTGGTCTACCTAGAGGATGAACCTTACCTGATATTATATTTTACCATAAAGTGTGCATCAATGCCAGTGAGACTATTTAGAAAATTTTAGGTTTATAGTTCTTTATGCCGAAATGTACAAATTTTATACCTTTTTCAGGATATCTTGAATTTCGGAATGGCTGACGTTTTAAAAACGCTCAATATTTTTATGAAACGTGATGAGGAACGATGGATTTTTTCTTTTATAATAAAATAAAAAAAAATCTTATTTATTTTAGAATTATTTTCAAAAAACTTAAAAAAATAAAATTATCTCGAAATTTAACAAAAATTAGTGAATTTTCGAAAAAAAAGTTCTTAAAAATTTCATGGAACAGAAATATAAAAATGTATTTATTAATATTTATCAGAAACATATTGACAAACAATATTTGTCATTAAAAAATTACTCACTGTTTTTACAATCATTAATAAAAACCTCTTGATAATTAGTATTTTATAACCATGTTTAACGAATAAAATTTCCTTAGTAAAGAACGATAAAAATAATTTTGTGGTTATACTGATAGTCCTGAGCAAAATTTAAGAAAAAAATTGAATCTTTTCCACAAAATTTATAAACAATTAGAATAAATTGATTTTACGAGAATAGAAAGATGTATTCGGTCATGAAATTTTCATTCAAAATTCATTCCATAACATAAATCAAGTTTCAAATGACCTAAGAAAATTGTAGAAATGTTGTTCTGTATACACAATTTGTATTGTATATTTGGAGAATTTGCTGCGAACCCAAAACACGCGAGAGCTTGAAATTTATCATTATCGTTGCTTCTTTTAACAATAAAATACAAAAAACTGCCGACATTTTGTGTAAACAATTTTTATTAGCATAAATTTGAGAATTCCGGAAATGTTCACAGTAGCTGATTTTCAATCTCATATGAAAATAAAGAAAAAAAGCCCTATACCTTTTTTGGTTTTACCGGAACTCGAAAATTTATTTGGATTGTTTAGAAATTATTTATAAATGATAACAACATTTTTCAAACATCTCTTTCTGTATTGAATAAAAGATTTCAGTAATTTAAACAAGCTTAATGAAAATTTCCGCCCCGTACGAGTTATTTTGTCTACAAATGGTTTATAATTATTTATTAATTGTTTATCAAAATGTATTTCATCGGCGAACTTACGGGAAAAAATGTTTATAAAATATCCATTAATATTTTCTCCATTTTGTATGAAACAAACAAAATATTTTCCGATTTATTCGAGGTGTTCAGATAATTTTAATTTAATATTCGATTAGTTAAAATCCCGAAAAGCCTACGTCAACTTGGAACAAAATATTCGATATTCTGTCTATTCATTGCAGATCGTTGAATACTACCTAGACAGTCAGATCTGCTGCATATTGCCGCATATAAGGGAAAAGTCAGGCGGCGAATATGTCGTCAGAAATACGGATTATGCGTCGTCACGCTGTATGTGTATAATTGGGATATATATATATATATATATATATATATATATATATCCCAATTAGTATGCATCTATAAAAAGGAATTTGAAAGGAACTTCACAACAGAAAAATGGAAATCAGTCAAGTTAGACAAATTCTTTTTTTTTAATTGAATTACACACTGTGAAAATGATTATCCATTTTCATTTAATGGAAGGCAGTTTCCAGCGAGACTTGCTTTTGCTACGACAATCAATAAAGCTCAAGGACCGACTTTTGAACAAAATGGTATGGATCTTCGGAAAGTCGTTTTTAATCACGAGCAACTTTATTGCTCGTTAGTTGCATTTTCCCAGTACGGTCATGGAATGGTCTAAAAGTATACTTTGGTAATCAACAACATGAAAGATTGGCTAAAAATTATGTTTATAAAGAATTACTTATTTATTTATTTTTATTTATTTACGGGGAGGGTTGCCCTCACATACACTAAAGTAGACTTAAAATACAAAATAAAACTAAAATATTAAAATAATGTAGAATAAATTAAAAAGTACCGAAAATAAATTAAAAGGTGCGAACGGAAGCGAGTTCCAAGACCTTCTTAAACGATTGACCACCGAGTGATATGAAAAATTAGATCCGCATCTAACCTCGACTAAGGGGCGGTATGTACGGTGAGAATGAATGGGTATACGGAAAGAAAATAAACTGGTGACTTGTGGTGAATTAATGGCATCAGTAACGATTTTGTTAACAAACGATAAATCATAAAATTTGTGGAGAGAATGGATAGTTGGAATGTTAAATTGTTGTGAAATGGCAGAATAATCATGAGAAAACTTGTGCATAGGATTTGGAGTCTTGTGCGATAAATATCTTAAACATTTCCTTTGTACAGATTCCAATATGTGGATGTCAAAGTTAGTATGCGATGACCAAATAGAGGACGCAAAGGTTAAATGAGGGAGTGCCAGAGATTTATAGAGCATTTAAACATGTTCCAACGAAGAATTTTTTACGGCTAACAATACTCCTCCACCTCTAGAAGATGCAGATAATTCGTATTCCCGGTCGCATCTAAAAATGTTGTAACCTTTCAAACCTAGTTCCGAGGTGCAGATTGAGTTATTCAGCCATGTTTCTGAAAAATCAATTATACAACAATTTTGCTCTTTCACAGTTGCATATAATTCATCTTGTTTGACTAACAGGGCTGAGCTGGCTAATTTGGAAGATGTTTTCAGGCCATTTAACTCACTTTGAATTGAGCAAGTACCAGTGTCAATCGTGTCGAGTTTCGATAATTTAGTATTTAAATTAAGCAATTGCCTTGAAATAGAAACTAGATGCCTTCGACCCGGGTGTCTACAATTTTGGCTAAATTCGTATTGCAGTTCCCTCACGAAAGGCTGATGCTTCCGGGAATATTCCCATTTTAACACTGCCAGGAAAGAAGGCGGCAGAGGGTAGTTCTAGCATCGTATAGGTTCGAGTAGTTTCTATACATATATTGTAACAATATATTGTTCCTTAATTATTTCTAATAGCTTAATTATTACATTTTTAATACTATAATAATCTTATAAATGTACTTAAATGTTACCTTTAATAATTAATAATAAGTAATAAAATAGTTTCACTATAATTAATTCTTTATATACATAATTTTTAGTAAATCTTTTATGTTGTTGATTTCCAAAGTAAGCTGACCATTTCATGATCGTACTCGGGAAAATGCAATATAAAGTTGCCCGTGATTAAAAACGTCTTTCCATACCAATCTTTTCAAAAGCCTGACCTTGACGTATGTTATCACTGTCTGGCGTTCTTATGTCATGTTCTTTAGTATAATTATTATTTACGCTATCGCGACTTATTTTAATTTAACTTATTATTTACTATACGTTTTATTTACAATATGTTCGGTACTTTTTAATTTATTCTACATTATGTTAATATTTTAGTTTTATTTTGTATTTTAAGTCTACTTTAGTGTATGTGAGGTCAACCCTGCCCATAAATAAATAAATAAGTAATTCTTTATATACATAATTTTTAGCCAATCTTTTATGTTGTTGATTACCAAAGTATACTTTTAGACCATTCCATGATCGTACTGGGAAAATGCAACATAAAGTTGCTCGTGATTAAAAACGTCTTTCCGAAGATCCATACCAATTTTTTCAAAAGTCGGTCCTTGAGCTTTATTAATTGCCATAGCAAAAGCAAGTCTCGCTTGAAATTACCTTCCCTTAAATGAAAATGGATAATTATTTTCACAGTACGGTGTAATTCGATTCGTTTTCCGCAATCAGATCATTCAAAATCTTACAACAGCTCATTCAATCATTGTGACAGTAGTAAAAAATTTTTGATATTCACTAATCGTTAATTACATTAATTTTTAATACTAAATTTTTATATATAATTAATTATTTTATCGGGAAAAACTTATTTTTATGTAATATTTCCTGTGTTTAAATTTGTCTACATATACATAATTACTATATTAATTTCAACAAATTTCAATACTTGTTTATTTGTTTTTATTAAATATGTAAATAAACTACAATTTTCGTTATACGTTTTATATTAATTAAATAAAGTAAACATAAAAAACGACTAACAATGACACTATAATTGAACGATCAAACGAACTTACCTAAGTGAAGTTCGATCGCAATTATACGATCGCCTCGTTCGAAGATGATTACATATGTAGTATCGGCTCGTCCCGCGATTTGCACAACATTCAGAGTAATGCTCGAAAGAAAATCATGGTTTCCCTTTTGTTTCATGTTGACACCTTCATATAGTTTAGAGTTGCAAGTGGTTAAGGGAATAAATTTGTGATTTCTGGGAAGAGTACAATTAATTACAAACTGAAATGGGAGGGTGGTAATCATCTTCGAACGAGGCGATCGTATACTTGCGATCGAACTTCACTTAGGTCAGTTCGTTTGATCGTTCGATTATACTCTCGCCTCGTTCTTTGATGATTACATATGTAGACTTTTAGAGTTTAACAAATTTGTTCCGAAAAACATCATATCATATATTTATTTGAAATTTTAATTAACGTTAACTTAGTTAAATTATATTACTTCAACTTTGATCATTCTTATTTTTTATAAATTTTGTTAAAAATTTTGTTGGTACATTTTTTGTTGGGTTAATTATCGGTCGATTATAGAACTTGTCAAAGGTTCTAGATTTTTCAGACCATCCTGCTGCATTTTTTAATATATTAATATTTAGTCCCTCGTTGAAGGCTGCTGATGTCGCCGCATGTCTTGTGCTGTGTCCAGAAAAGTCCCCTAGATCACAATCTTGTAGAGTCTGTTTTAGCCATCTGCTTATAGTCTGGGAGGATGCTGGAGAATGTGGTTTCTTAACTGATAGTATCAGATTTTTATTGTCGTTTCTAATGCTGTTTGTAACATGTATGTATCTTCGAAGTGTGAGTGCCGTGCACCACTCTGGTGAGTCTTTGAAAAACGTTAGTATTAGTATTGGCTGCTTTCCACCCGGTCGAAACCCATCATCAGATTCTTCGATGTTTTTTATTTTAATTGAGGCCAGAGTCTGAACTCTTTGGGCAGTGGATAGAGCAAAGAGCATAACCATTTTCTGTGTTAGTTCTGTTAGATTTAAGGTCTCTAATGGGTATAGTTTACCCATTTTTTCTAATACTATATCCGTGTTCCAGATTTGTTCATATTTCGGTTTCGGTGGTCTTAGTCTATATACGCCTTTAAAAAATCTCCTAATATTTATGTCTTCTACGAAGTCACATTCGTGAATCAGTGATATTGCTGATCTCATTGAATTTGAGGTGCCGTAAGCGGCCCCTTCCTTATGTTTATTAGTTAGAAAACATAATATGGAGTTTTCATTAGCTTTGAAAGGATCTATGTTACCGTCGGAGCAATATCTCCACCAAGATTTCAGTGCTGAATTATATTGTTTCATTGTTGATGGGGCAAGCGATGAAAGCTTTTAAATCAATATTAGTCATATAATAATTTGGTGCTAATAATTTTGTTGCTGTTCTTATATCTTCTAATTTAAAATGTGGAGCATTTATATATCTGTTGAACGATTTTAAATTAAATATAAATCTTTTTTTGTTCTAAGAAAATATGGAGATATAAATTGATCAGAAGTTGGTATACATTGAACAATAGCTCCTTTTTTGACTAGTTGGTTTATTGCATTTCTATATTCTTCAACGTCTATATTTTCATAATGCGGTTCCTGTGGAGGACATTGTTGATACACAGTCCTACATGTTATGATTTCATAACCTGTGATACAATTAATCACAAATTGATCATTGGTTATTTTACGCCATTCGTTTTCGAAAAACCGAAGCCTTCCCGCAGGTTTCCTTACCTCTAGTATTTCCTTCGATTCTGTTCATATCTGCGTCTTCTCACTGCACTGTGGTTTGCATTCGATGAACTCCTTGTTGCATTGTTTTGGTTCTGTGCCCCCTTTGATTTGTAGCCCATATTCGATACTGGAGGTTGATGTATGGATGGGCTCTTCCAGTTTAAATATTTGTTTTTTAAATTATTGGTTTTTGCTTTAGATTTTAATCTAAGTTCTTCACCAACTTTCTGTATAAGTTTGCCCTCCTTTAATTTTTCTCCAAGATTCTCACCATATAAGAAACCATTCGTTTTTGTTTTCTCTATGATGTGTTTAATATTTGGAGCAACAGTTGGATTGATAAAGGATTTTCGTGTTTTTGACTGCCTGTTACGTAGATCTGCCAGGATTTTTCCTACATCCCATAGGTTGTTTATCAATAGAAGTCGGTCGATTTCTTTTTCTTGTTCCATCAGAACATTTATTGTTTTACCGACAGCAGCCATAGCCAATCCAGTCATATTCTGATTCTCGGAGAACGATTTGTCACGTTTCCGTTCATTATCCTGTAAGAAACTTTCCACTTCTGGATTAAGAGTTGGAGCTTCCAGTAACAGGGGACCTTTTAAAGAGTATTTTCCATGTATTTTATCCTTTTCTTCTTTGGTTAGTCCTGTGCGTAATAGCGCCTGCCAGCGATCTACTATATGTGGAAGCAGGATTGTTTCGTCAGGAATTGATGTAGCAGGATTCTCTCCAATGATATTTAGCACCTCTTTGTCCAATGCTTTGTTAATTGCCTCCTTTGTATTTGTCCGTTCACCTAAGTGAGATATTCTTCATTATTGGAATATCAGAGGAATGATAGGATTAAGGGCCCTCGAGCGTGGCAAGCCTGTGACGTCAGAAGCGAGGAAAAAGGCGACAAATGTTTGCGCCGATCTTTAAGCATTACCGAAAACTTTTCTGCTAATTTTTTTTCATGAAAATATTCTTCACTACATTCTCTACCAAGTGAGTGTTTTTGGATAAATTCTGTAGCTAAGAAGTGATTAAAAATAAATATTGAATATTTAAATTATACGTATGGTTATGGAACCTCTCATCTCTCAATTGTTTTTCGGTTCAGTCGTTCACGTTACCTTGCAGCGTGCATGTCGTCTGCGAATTTTCCTACAATTTTTGGGAAAAAATAGGGATGACTTTTTTCAGATACAGGTTCCAAGCACGATGAGGTGAGATGGAGATACTGTTAGGTAAGAATTATGATAAGAAATAATAAGCTATTCGAAATGCGATGCGATAAAGTTGTCTCAACTTCGTTGAGGTTAAAAATGATTTTTGAATTACTTCTGCTTTTCCGCGCTTCCTACCTAAATAATCAAAGCGTGAAGTAAATTATAAAAAGATAAATCTTCAATATTTGTTTTTTTACATTTTATACAATTTTTTAAGAATTACGACAAGAAATTTTAGAAGCATCCTCTCATACGCCCCGGCGTTTTCGAAGTTTGTTTTGAAATTTTGAAGTTGAAAAAAATTTTCATACATATTTATTTCAAAGACATGTGTACGCTTTTCTACAAGAATTCCTCTAAAACATGTATGAACACCTTGTAAGGTGGCATTCGTAACCGGATAAAATACAATACGGCTCGAGGAAATAAAACCCAGCGTTTTTTAGCGATCTTGGTGAACCACGATACTATAAGTACAGGGCACATTATAATTTATCTTCTACCAAATTTGATCGGTCTAACGCGGACGAAAAAGAAAATGTAAAAAACACAAATTGATCCTATTGTAATTTACTTCATGCTTTGATTATTTAGGTAGGGAGCGCGGAAAAGCAGAAGTAACTAAAAAATAATTTACCACAACGAAGTTGAGACAACTTTCTCGCATCGCATTTGGAATTGCTTATTATTTCTTATCCTAATTCTTACCTACAGTATCTTCATCTCGCCCACCGTGCTTGGAACCTGTATCTGAAAAAGATAATCCATATTTTTTCCCAAAAATTGCAGGAAAATTTGGAAACGGCATGCACGCTGCAAGGAAACGTGAACGACTGAACCGACAAACAAATGCAAGATGACAGGTTCCAATGATACTTGATAGATCGCGCAAGTGTTCGTCAATACGTCGCGTGTCAATCACGCTGTGAAAATAGTATTTGGTCATTTCCTGGATTGGATTATAAAACCGAACAAATCGGAAGTTCGTTCCTCTTTTCTCGGTGGTGATCGACGACGACGACTCGCGGACTTTCGATCACCAATTTGCGCACGCGTTTCGAAGCGGCAGGCGGTACCGATTGGGGACCAACCTGGCCGTTTTACTTGAGCTACGAGGAAGAGTAACCATTTACTCCCATTCCATTCGATTGCTGGCTACGCTCCGTGCAGGAGTGCACTATTCTGGTCTTCCGGGTTCTGGGCCACCGTTTTGCGTCGAAGCCACTCCAAAATTGAAGGACGAAGGTGGGACCTCATTATTACGGTGAAGCTTCCCAGGTTGACGTGCTCCAATTTCAACCGTTTCCATCGAAGGTTGTGTATCATCGAGCTTCGGTGGCAGGTCAGCATTTTTGTTTCGCCCCAAGCATGGTCAGGTCGACCCCTTGGTCACGATACAACGTAGTTAGCCTGTCCGCAAATATTGGAACTTCGATCAACAAAAGCCAGGTATTTGGGTACGACACCACTAGCCGAATTGAATCGTGGCAAAAAAAACTTTCGCTGAAATTGTGTTTTGACTAGTCGAGATAACTTGTCTTAATTTTCTTTGACGAAGTGCGTCGGGACGTCACCTATATTTTTTCAATTAATTTAAATCGCGTAAATGAATAAGATTTGGAATGAAGCTAGCGATTGGTGGTCGTGAAAGGGTCGTTACCCTGCGTGCGAGTTTCTCTTATTTTGCGTATGCTGCGTCACCATTTCATGCGACAGAAATGTTATGTCGGCATTTTTATTTTGAATTATTGTAGATTTTTGGACAATAATAATAATCTTTCGAAGAACCTTTAAAATATATGATTAATTGTGTGGATTTATTGTGAATTTCATTTATTTAACCTCAAATAAAATTGAATAAACTACAACGTTAAGTTTAAATTATTTCGTTGCATTTAAATTATTCCTGGTAATACACACCAATACATTTATATTTCCTTTATCATCTATGTACGTCAATATTATTTTTATTTTTACTTTTAATTATATATTTACTTGTTTCTATTTTACTACATTTCTTTTTAATTTTTAATTTATAAAATAATTTTTTCATTGATATATTTTTATATTTATTGAAAAAATTATTTTTATTTTTTTACAATTGTATTTAATTTCTTTTTTTGATATAATAATTTTTTCATTTGTAGATTTTTATATCTATTGAAAAAATTATTATTATTATCATTTGTTATATTATTCTTTCATTTTTATAATTGGGCCGATAAATATCAAGACTTTACACCTTTTTAATTCAGTATTAATTCTAATTTTTTTACATTTCTTACATTTATTACAGAAAAAAGAAAAAGGACTTCTTTGACTATCCAACAAAAATTGGACATAATCAAGCGTTTAGACGAAGGTGAAAAACAATATTCGGTGGCAGCTTTGTACGGCATTGCCAAACAAACTGTCTCGAATCTTCACCAACCAGCTATTCGACACCAAATCCTTCAGCACAGTCAAGCATTAAATGCTGAGCAAGGATCAACAAATAAAAAAAAGATACACTGGGATTGAAGAATCATGTATTGAAAAAATTATATTTTCTTGGTTTTTGGAGAAAAGAGGTCTTGGTTCGCCGGTATCGGGCAATAACATTCAAGAAGTGGCACTCATCATAAATGAGAAATTAAATGGACCGTCTGATTTTAAGGCAAGCAGTGGGTGGCTGCAAAAATTTAAAATTAGACATGGTATACGGCAACTCAGCATTCAAGGCGAAAAACTATCGGCAAATACCAATGCTAGCAATGACTTCTGCGATACCATTTTCCAATTCATTCGTGAAGAGGGGTATCCTGCAGATCATATTTATAATGCAGACGAAACTGGCTTGATCTGGAAGGGATTGCCAGATAAGACACTGACATCGCTTAATGAAAAGTGTGCTCCGGGAAGAAAATTGGCAAAAGACCGGCTCACCGTAATGACTTGTGCCAATGCTGCGGGGAACCACAAAATTCCTCTCTTTGTTATAGGCAAAGCGAAAAAACCAAGATGTTTCAATAATGTAAGCACACTGCCTCTTGTATATGGAAACCAAAAAAATGCATGGATGGACAAACATGTTTTCATGGAATGGTATAAAACTGTTTTCATCCCAGCTGTATTATCTAAGAAGATACATGAATCCGACAAGTTTTTATTAATCCTTGACAACGCACCTTCGCATCCATCGGAAGAAGAACTGAATGCCGTAGATCCATGCTGTCGGGTAAAATATCTTCCTCCAAATGTGACCTCCCTTATACAACCCATGGACCAGGGGGTGATTGCAGCGTTGAAGCGTTTGTACCGGAAATAATTTCTGCGTCAACTGTTGCTCGCCGACTTAGAAAATCAGGATCAAAGTGAACAAAAAGTTGCAGATTTCTTAAAATCTTGGAACTTAGTCAAGTGCTTTGAGAAATTGGCAATTGCTTGGGATAACGTATCCGAGAGTACATTAATAAACTCTTGGAACAATATCCTCAAGAACAGAGCCATCGTACAGTGGGATGACCACATCGATGAAAGTATACGAGGTCTAGCGGAGCGAGCCTTCTCATCGGTTACTATGGAGGACATAAGAGATTGGTTGGACAGTGACAGCACAGATTGCGGATGGCGACAAAGAACTCTTGACGAAATCATACAATCCACCTTACACCCAAACCACGATTTCGAATATGAAGATGGAGCTGATACCGAAGAAAATGACGAGGCAGAAGAGCACGATCAAGAAAATAATAGTAACGAAGAGGATGTTCCATCGAATAGAGAGGCATTACATTCCGTTCATCAGTTGTACAAGTGGTATTCTTCGCAATGGGATGCAGACGTGTCAACTCTCTTGAATCTTGGCCACTTGCGAGAACGACTTGAAATACAGAATATGACTTATAACTGACGTTTAGGAAATGTAAATAAAAATAAACTTCGCTTTTATCTGTAAATAAAATACTTTTATAAGTACGTGTATTGTTTTGACGTTTATTATCTTTTCTGATATTTTACATTTTGCAAGATATTCATATGTTAATAATTTATATACTTTACCCATCAAACGAAGAATAGAAATTATTACGTTGAATGCTGTTGAACCGACTATGCGTCTTGAGAACATTCGTATTGTTCACAGACGTACCGCTATCTTGAAAAACGCTTAGTACATACATGTATATTTTACCTGGTTATAAAAAATCGTGTATGTAACACGAACGTGCGCCAAACCACACGAGTCTTGATTCCCCTACTTATGCGCCCTTGTTGCATAAATGACTTTATTTACGGTAACATTCAATATTTGTATTATTAATCAATTCGATGGTTTATCCATATCGAAATAGTGTGAATAATTTCATTAGCTACCGAACAAAAATCTACATCTGACAGAAATAATTATCGAAAATATAAAATTATTACTTTAACCGTTTTAACGAACAGCTCAAAATCATAAACATAGATACAACTTTTCTTACTTTTCATATCGAAACCATTTTGTTTCCAAAGCCCCTAATTATTAAAACACTGCCTAAGGAATTTACCTGTCGACACCTGTGTCAAATAATTAATTTGTTCGCTCAGTTTGGACTCGACATGGCCAAGAGTTTTTAAGAATTGATGCGTCTGACCTTCTGCTTGTTTCTTTCAGCTCGACTTTTCTTTACTAAGCTCAGCAAACGCTTGACCTGTAATTAATAGTTGAATTAAAAGAATTAGAACTACATAGATTAGCAGAAGGTAAAAGAATTCACATAAAAGTATTGTTCACAGACATACCGCTATCTTGAAACACGCTTAGTACATACACGTATATTTTACCTGCAAAAAAGAAAATAGATCTTGAAACAAAGAATTATTGTTATTTTAAAAATGTTCAAATTGCTATTTCAAAAATATTTTCAACTTATCTGAGTGTTGCTTGACATTGTGTTTCTTGAAATTGTGTCAATGCCCCGGATTTATAAATCTAACTAATTTAAATCTAAACTATTATTTTATTGTATTATCAAAGACAATTAAAAATGCTAACTGTACAAAACATAAAGAAACTTGAAACAGAAAGACAGAAATTAACGAAAAAGAGCATTATGTATGTATGTATAAAAAGTTATTAAATGTGTACTGTTGACATGTTTAAAAGTTCGCCCGCTATTTACGCATGCGCATTAAGAACCCGAAGAACCTCGATAAGCACAAAAGTGGGGGAAGGCGATAAACAGCGACAGAGGGAAAAGTCCATAATTGGGGGAGAAAAAAGTCCATAAAACAGATAGTCCATAAGACGGAAGTCCATAATACGGAGGCTCGAGTGTATTTGTTTATTTCTTTATGTATTTAGCTATTTATTTTTCGAGGTTTTTCTGAAAATATTTATATTTTGGATGTCATTGTAAGATGATATAAGATAAAATTATTCTGGAAATAGAATAATTTCTTCATTTTCTTAATCGTATAGTGACATCACTGAGTTCGACACGATACTTACTTTTAACCTAATAAAATCCCATTTCCATAACGGAAGCGAATGTTATGAAACATAAACTCGCAAATGTGTCACCTGGTGGTAGTAAACGAAACTTACTTAGCATACGCATAGACAACATCCGATAACCGCCTGTTTTCATCTTTTAATTTCAACACACTCGACATGACAGTTCAGTAATTTTTATGACAATATTATGAAATTGTTTCCTTTGCAACAAAAGTATTCGATTAACAAAATAAACAGTCGTAAACACTAATAAACATTATTATTCATAATTGTGAGTGAGTACTGATTACCTTCATTATGTACGTCATTTTTGTTTGATACTTTTTTAAATTTGACATTGCAGTTCACAAAAAGAGTATTTTTCATAAAAATTTTAATATTTGCGTCATTTTTAAATCTAATTTATTATTGCGATTAGCGAAACATGAATAAATTTGTGGAAATCCTAAACAACTAACCAAAGAATACTTGGATTCAGCAATACACAGCTTTCTCAAGCAAATTAATAATTCCATAGAAAAATTGGAAAATAGGCCAACCGATAAGATAGTAAAGTCAATCTCAAATTCGGAAACTAGTATTAATGAGAAGATTGATTCAGCAACTAATAGATTACGCTCAGAAATTAAAAATGATGTAGTTGACTTACGTAAAGAAATTAAAGAAGAAATAAAAGATCTTCATACTGAATTAAAACAGGAAATCAAGGAAATCAGTTTTAGACTATCAACTCTTGAGGACTCCGATAGATGTTGTCAAGGTGGGCTCACCGAGGAAGAACGTAGGGAAAGGTTCATCAGATCATCGAATATAATCGTATACAACTTGAAGGAATCAAAATCACCAGATGACGACAAACGTTTGTTAACTTCAATGCTAGTGGACTCACCGTGTATTAATCGAGTTTTTCATATTCAACGCCTTGGTAAATTACAAAATGGAAATAAACCTAGACCACTGAAGGTAACACGAAATAGTCACGTACATGCTATGTGGCTACTTAGAAATAAACGCATATTTGAGAAGTTGGACGTCTCATTAAATGGTGGTAAAACACATTCTCAACAAAAAGAGCTATCACAACTACGTCTAGAATTAAACAATCGAGTGTCGAAAGGTGAACTGAACTTAACAATTAAGTACATTAATGGAAGTCCTCAAATTGTGTCAAAACCCACCTCAAAAAACTAAAGTGTTGTTACGAACCATGTACGTCTCGTAATTGTATAATGTCATATTAAATGTAGCTATACGCGCAATGTTTACAAAATGAATAATAAAGTCCGAGCGGTGTGTGTGATTGTGTATGTTTACGAATGTGTGTGACGAACTGTCAAAATATGGACAGTTTCGAATTGAACGCGCTGTCACCGTTGACGTTTCTTAATCAATTTCGCGAAGTGATATTACCTAGGAGTTCGCGAAATTCTGATTTTTGAAACTTAACGACCTTTTGCAAGTTCGTTTGCTAGGTTGTTCGTTTCGTCACTCGATATCTTGGATGCGACTCGAGCAGGTGCTCGCCGCTGTGGAACGACTCAACCCGATTTTTAGTGTAATTTAAATAAATTCCTTTTTGTTGAAAAGTGGATTAATATTTGGTTATTTAATTCATCTACGACTGCAAGGAAATAAAGGTAATATTATATTCCTTTTTATTTAATTTATTACAGCTTGATTCCATAAAACCAACCGAAATCGCTCACGTAACAGTGTGCCCATAATTTACTAATTTATTATCAAAATGTACATAGTCTGAAGTAAGTAAGTAGTCATAAACTTAGCACTTTTATAAAAAATACACATACTTCTATCTACAAATTTGATATTTTAATCTTAACCAAAACCTAAAATTTCCTGGGACAGTAACGTTAACAGCATATCTATCTCTTCGAAACAAGGTTGCACTAATAAAACGCTGCAAGCGGCTACACTACTTTGTGACTCATTTACAGCATTGAATTTATATCAACATTTGCGCTCTCCGAATTCGAGTGACAATCAACTCGATCTGTGTTTCTCAAGCAGTCCCAATGATATTTGTACCATATTAAATGACCCATTGGTTCCATGCGATAAATATCACTCAGGTATTCTATTTTCGACGATAGATTCTATAACTTCAACAAATCAACTAAACTTCCTTACAGAAACACCAAACTTTAGGCTAGCTGATTACTCCAAAATTAACGACAAATTAAAGAATGTCAACTGGAACCATACTTTCGGTAATCTTTCGATAACTGAGGCAGTGGACACCTTTTATCTTAGACTTACTTCAGCTTTCATTTAAAAATTTGTTTCTGTTTAATTAGCTTTAGTCTTAAAATTAGTTATTATTATATATTATATAATATTTTCGTTATTTTTTTTTGTTATCGTTATAAATTGTACAGATTTAGTGCCACGAGGCACATTGTTGTAAAAGGCACATCTGTACCGTTGATCTCAATAAATAAATAAATAAAATCACTGTAAATTTACAACGATTTTCACTGGTATTTTTATTTCCACTTTTTCATTGTAAAATTACATCGACTTTTTTTACAGTGTAGGGCTCCTCGAAGTCTTAATTCGGTCCTGCGAGTAATGTGTGAAAACAGTGAAAACAAGCCTTGACCCTTTAAGGCGCTATTTCACGTGCCGGGACAGTTTATATGTATATTGGCGGAGTTTTAAAAACATATACATATGTACATACACGCATGTTGTAATATACCTATACACGTGAAAATGCTAAATATTTATTTTTAAGTAGATTTTAATAATTATAGCTACGAATGGTATATAAATTGTACACTGTAAAAGACATTTTTGAAATCCCGCCGGTAAAAAAGATTTCACAACACATGTAAACGCGCCTTAAACTTTCAGGGTCAAGGCTTGTTTTCATGGAAAAATATCTTCATAAAAATATGCCAATTTTTAAATATGAAAAAAATCTTTGCTTTTTTTCCACTAGTTTTTTTCAGTTTTTTTTTAATTGTTTCTACTAATGTAATAAAAAGTGATTTTTTTTATTTGGAGGTTAGGAATATTATATTCGCACTCGCGGCGATGATTCAGCATTTAGAGGTTCAAAATTACTCGAAATTTCTAGAATACGTAAAATTACGATAAGTACAAAACACAAAAATATATACATTTATTAATTAAACTTAAACAAAATAAAAAACAGCTAATGATAAAACCCCTCTGAATAACTATTATAAATAACAATTAATTTCACAAATATTTGAACCGTCGCAAAGTTAAAACATTCTACATAAATATAGTATGTTAAAAACATTTAATAATTTACATAATATAATATAATACAAAAGACTATAATTAAAATTACTTAGGAGATTAAAAAAGTTCTTTGTACATTGTTGATACAAAACTTATTTTACCATCGTCGATACGTATATGCATTACGTTATCGTTTTTTTCCTGCGTCTAATATAATTAATATACGTAATTAAATTGTATTTTTCTGCCAATAAATTGAATATTAATATAACAAAAATAAACGTTAAAAAACAACAGTACAATACATAACATTGATTTTATTATAAATAATGACGAATTAAAAATGATTTAAGATAGAAGCAATAAATATTTATCAGATTAAATTTCGAAAGTATTCAGCGTTGTTCATTACAAGAAGCAGCGCACTTTTATTAAGTAAATAATTTTTGCACCTTTTATATGTAAATTAACTTCAAATTAACGATTGCTCGCTAATTTTTGTTGTATTTTTTTATTTCACAATCATTTCTCCCGATTGCAATATTGTCTAATATATTTATTTTTCAAGAAAGTTATACAGTAAAACCCCTCTTACTTGAACACCCCGTCTATTTGAACAAAATAACCTCGTTTATTTGAACGATTTCTACTTCCCCTTACCCCCACTACTCGCTCTTACGCGAATACAAATTCCAATGCTCGTGCGCTAGTCACGTCGGACGGGTATATTCGCTATGTTAAGTGTCATGGTGGCGCCGTCTGGTGGCCAAAGTTCGAAACTTTGAGTACCCCTCGAAGCCTTATTCAAACTGCTAAATGTCAAACGTGAAAATTTTCTTTCACATCTGAAATTAAATAAAAAATATATGTGAAATACTTTGTAACTTAAAATGCAATATTGGAATTCATTGATTACAATATTTACAATATGAACACGATGTAAATATTACCTTGTCAAATGAATAAACAATGCGACACAATGCTTGCATCGTCCAGATTGCCCTGCTTTGCACGAACATTTGCAATTTTACTGACATTATTTGTTTTGTATATGAGAGTAACTTCGTGCGGTGTTCCATTTAGATCACTACTTTTTAAACACCGTGCCATAATTTTTATTTGTTCTGTCGTTTCTGAGGTTATCCCTACGAACATGAGATGATTAGCTCGCATTACGTTCTCTCCTTCCACGTATTTGCGAGATCCACTTCCGACGTATTCTATTAATTCGCTTAAATTAATTAAGGAATTCATCTTCCTTTCAAATCTTTTTTATCTCAGTTTAAACCAGTCCTCTCCGACTTCCTATGAAACACTTGTATTCTACAGTACAGTAGAACCTACGATATCGCAAACGGTCGGTTCCAGCCTACCTACGATATCGCCAAAAGAAACCCCTTCTCCTTGTACCCCTTCTCTATATACCTCGCGCCCCTATTTCGGAGACGCGCATGCGCTTCTCTATATGTATGTGTGTACGTATGTAATGCACAGACGATGGTGGGGGAAAAAACTTTCCCTCTTTTGGCGATATAAGAGGTTCTTCATTTGCGATATCATGGGTTTGGCGATATCCGAGTTTGCGATATCGTAGGTTCTACTGTACCATTAGTGATTGTAGTTTCTAGTTCCAAACTTCTCTACTACAGCGCGCTGTGTACGTCCTGCTTCACGGGCAGGATATAGATCATACAGCAGCCGCAGATTTAAACACGTAATTGAATATTTATTTAACAAAACACTGTCGTTCTACGAAATATTTTGAATTAATTGTAAACGAATTGGTTTGCGATTAAAAAATCAATTTTCCATGTAAAACACATGTATATAACGCGGTGGATAAATTAGTTTATACTGTTACACTTTATGTGGAAACCAAGATGAGGCAGTTTGTGAGACAAGAAATGTCTAAAAAGATAACATTAAATGTGCTAAAAAAGAAAGCTGCAAACTGTGTGAAACATAAATTATTGCATTATATTCTATTATATGCCTTAGAATTATTCTTTCGGTAATTTGAAGTTAAATTTTGTTTTACAAATTTTATTGTTTCCTTGTTAATAAAATGTTATATTTTTATTAACTTAAAGGAATCAAAATTATATGACATGATTGATGTGTTTTTATTATATTTCATACTTGACTGTGTTATGTAACTAAATATTAATACTGCATTTTCAAATACATATTCACAAAATTATGTTTCTTCAGTCTTTACCCTTCCTCCCAAGTAAAAAATTTAATTAACCACAAAAATATGTACCTTCTGTAATATGTTAGTAGGACGTTGTTTTGTAATGTCGGGTTTCGTTCACCTTTATATACTTTTGATAAAATAAAAAACACAGATGAAGTGTATCATTAATGGAAAATAAACCTCAATGGAAATGATAAAATTAAAATAGTTTTGAACAGAAATATTATATCGATACAATGTTTCAGAACTCAACAAACGAAAAAGAATAAGATCGAATTTAGAAATTACATTTTCAATCCGGTTTCTTGACATATTGAATTGAGAAACGTCACAAACAAATTCGAAGTTCATCGATCTAATACGTTCATGTGGATTTTCGAATATTTTAATTCGAAAAAATTTGTTTTAATGCGTTGGGTTTTATTATATATATTTATTTTATTACAAAGAAAGACGAAAAACAAATGTTTCGTCCATGTGAGGCATCGTTTACATTCATATATATTATTATTACTTAGTTTAATTATTTTCCGTTTGTTGGGAATTAACTATTTATATTATTTATTTATTTATATTAATGTACATATTCAATGTATATATTATATGAAAATAAATGTCTCATAAACACATTTTGACGTTACACTTCGAAAGCAAAAAAAATCTTATCGACTTTACAATGTATTTTTCTATTCCTTTTGTCGAATTCCTTTTGACTAAATTTGAGCAGGTTGTGTGCAGCGCGCTCTACTAGTGAACTTCCGCGGTAGAACTATCAATCGCTAAGGCTCCCTCGTCCGATAAGGAAGTCGGAGAGGGCTGGTTTAAAACGCGTCTCGAGGGGTACTCAAAGTTTCGAACTGTGGCCACAAGACGGCGCCACCATGACACTTAACATAGCGAATAGTTGGAGTGAGCCGAACTATTAGATATTGGCGGGATTTTAAAATTGAATTTCGTAATTGGTAACTTGGGCAGTTTATATCTTCATATTTATTTTGTATAATTACTTAAATCTACTCCAATAATAAATATTTACATTTTTATCAAGGATATTATCGTTATTCTCAACATTTCTTTAAAATTCCATGCTTTGATCTTTGGCGCGATCATCACAACCTCAAAATTGCAAAAATCAAAATAAAACTAAATTATTTCTATTCTTCTTTCTTTTTAACGATTCAAGGCAAGAAAGAGAAGCAAATATAAAACGATTTTTCATAAATTCAAAAAACAGAGCTTTTTATGCATTAATTTTTAAAGTAAGAGGTTTTACTGTAACTGGTATGAAATGAATGCCAGAGATATAAAAATATAATTCTTTATTATTAGTGTAAGGCCATACAAATTTGATCACAATAAATTATCCTCAGTAGCTCAGTGCATAATGATTTCACATGTACCGACAATTGCATCAATCCAAAAAACTTTCATAAAACATTTCAAAAAAAAAAAGTTAAATTTGTGCATGTGTCACACGATGATTTTGCAAATACGAAGCTTTGTTTTACGAACACAACTTTACATCCAACAAAGTAGTTTTCAAAAACCTTATCTAAAAACTTTGTATGCAATAATACTTAAAAATTAATTAAAAACGACAAATAATATGATTACTATAAATCTCAGTCTTTTGAAGAAACTAACGACGAGGTAATACTTAATAATCGAGTCTCGTCAACATTAATATGTTGAGCAGCGAACAGAATGAATACGAATAAACATAAATATACATTGACATGTCCCGATACAAACTATTCATTCGGAAGACTACAGAATAAGGAAGATCTTACACAAGGTGAGTTCGAATAAAATTATAACCAAGTTATCCTCTTCAATCTTGGCTTTCGTAATTGCGGCTTTGGTGCTTTATCTGCAATGCTAAAAGTGTTGCGCCGTTTACAGTTCTGACAATCGTGTCTCTTTTTACAATCCGGATCTACCTCAGATTTTGTAGACTTGTGAAAAACTGATACTAAACTTTTTAAATCTGCTGCACTGAGGTACGAAAATATTTGTTTCGTAACTAGATACGGAAGGACCATTTGAACGGAGAAATTCAAAGCAATTTCCGCAGACTCTCTAAGAGTTTGCTCCTCAACAGCCGTTTTAAAACGATCGCTCAACATGTCTGAATAGATCGGATACTTTTCTTTATACCTGCAATCGTCAGAAGTGAACGCTTCTACAACACACTCATTTCGCACGCAAGCTACCAATTCGTTTCTGCTTTTGCGTAATATGTCGTAGAAGCTAATATGACCATAAATATTATCCCCTTTCATCTTTGCTATCTCATTTTGACATTCCGTATACAAATCACCTTTCCCATCCGCACACGGCATTGCAGGCAGAGTTTTCTTTTGGCTCAAAAACGTATTAGCGCCATGTGCCAGAAGTAGTTTGACGATTCCCCGATGACCACTCATTGCAGCGTCGTAAAGTGACGTATCGCCATTATTATCCGTACTATCAATTAAAGCTCCTCTTTCCAACAATAATTCAATGATTCGTTCAAACCTTGATTGCATTTCTTCAAAATTTCCTATATCTCGAAATCGACCAAACAAATTTGATTTGAATAAATTTCCCGAAGCGTAATGCAACGCTGATTTTCCAGTATCATCTCTGGCATTAACGTCCGCACCGAATTTCAACAAAATTTTCACTGTATCCTCAGCAGCTACTCCAACAGCGTTATGCAGCGCAGTAGTCCCCCACGTAATTCTTTCGTCAACACTGGCTCCTTTTCTAAGGAACATTTCAATTAAATTTGCGTTTGTATTTTTGTATTCTGCTGCAAAGTTCCATGGACTTTTACCGTTACTGTTTTTCGCATCGAAATTGGCTCCGTAATCGAGTAACAATCCGATCATTTTTTCGTTCTTTGTACTTTTTAGCGCTGTGTGTAAAATTGTTTGACCGGAGAGATCAGTAACATGATTGACGTTAGCTCCTTCCTTTAGAAGCATTTTTGCTATTTCGTCGCTTCGACTTTCCACTGCTATGTGCAACGGACTCTTTCCGTCTTTGTTCTTCAGATGAACATACGCCCCGCTTTCCAAAAGAAACTTAACCATTTTCTCGTCTTTGTAATGGACAGCATCGTTAAGCATTGCTTCTCCGCTGAAATACAGCGGGCCATTCACAATGGCTCCTGCGCCCAGCAAAAGTTTTGTGATTTCGTAACATTCGCAGACGAATGCCATATAAAGCGGAGTCACACCTCCACCATCTACTGCATTGACGTTTACTCCATACTTGAGAAGTATTCGAACCATCTTATGATCCTTTGTTTTAACCGCCAAGTGCAACGCTGACAAACCGTTTCTTATTCGAGCATTAATGAACGCTCCTCGCCTTAATAAAATCTTGGCCATTTCTCGATATTTGCATTCTATAGCGTAATGTAGCGGAGTTTTGCAATTGTTCGCCTCTGCATTTACGTCGGCTCCGTTATCTAAAAGCAGTCTGACGATTCTCTCGTTGTTATTTTTCACAGCTACATGCAATGGAGTTTCTCGAAATGTATATGCATAATTAACAAAGTCATCCTTCTGATGAAACGATTTATGAGATTCTAAGCTCTTTGTTCGGCAGGTAACTAGCGGCAGGATACTCTTTCGTTTAGTCTCGATATAAGAGTTTTCTTTCAACAACATTTCCACAATCGTCTCATTACCATTCCTTACTGCTAAATGTAAGGAGAGTCCACGACTTCGGTTTTCTTGCGATTCGTTGATCGTTACACCGTCGCAAAACGATGTTGACATTCCAGTTCGTATTTTCGAAAACGATACTGGAGAAGAGTGAAAGATTTTATTCGCTCTTTCGAATGTGTCTATACCGATCAGTCTGCGGAAATTTAAATATTTGTCACCTGCCATCGTGTATGAAATTAAAATGGATATAACAGCTATTTTAGTGTATAATAATCTTGAAAATGTTTTGATTCCACATTTGGTTGCACTTTTGCAGCATAAATCTGAAAAAGAAAATAATAAAAATTAGGGGAGAGTCCGGTAGCCCCAACCACTATAAGGACCTCTCTTATTCT
This sequence comes from Trichopria drosophilae, assembly GCA_030407085.1. Classification (NCBI taxonomy): domain Eukaryota; kingdom Metazoa; phylum Arthropoda; class Insecta; order Hymenoptera; family Diapriidae; genus Trichopria; species Trichopria drosophilae. Next base: position 85,670,420 of record CM059587.1, on the reverse strand, counting down.
AATTGCCTTTCTTATTCTAATCGTTCCCTCACAAGTCTTCTCCCACTATCACACGAAAAGTCAACGAAAAATATTGTCCACGAATCACAAGCTCGCAAGCAAAGTAAGTGGGGGTAAGGGGAAAATTGGAATAAGAGAGGTCGGCGCCATCTTGAAAAACTTTACTGATTAGAATAAGAGAGGTCCAACTGTATTTATGTTCAATACTTTTAAAAATTTCATCAAAGAACTTTTTTAACGATATGTTTATTACACTGCTTACTAGATCTATTTTAAGTTATATTAAACAATGGAGCATGTAAATATTAATTTATTTCGAATAAAACTCCATTGTAAGTATTTAATGATGTATTTTTATTATATACAAGTTAATTTATTGAGTGGTCGGGGCTACCAGAAAAGTACTTTTATAATATAATTTGCTATTTTGTCTTCAAATTCTCCACGGATGCATTCAATATGATATAAATATTATTTTTAATATAATCAGATATTTCAAGGCCTATAGTGAACAAATATGATGGAATGTTTGCAACTTATTTTTTTTTAAATCTTTCGGTTCTTTTGCCCCCTGACGTCAGAAACTTGTCTGCCACATCAGAGGAGTTGCGAAATTCACCGAAAGATTATATTTCTTTAAACGATGGAAAGTTTTTTTCGAAAAATTAGGGGGCAAAAGAACCGAAAGAATTAAAAAAAGTAAGTTGCAAAAATTCCATCATATTTGTTCACTATAGGCCTTGAAATATCTCATTACTTTATAGTAAAAAAGTGAGCATAAACTATTTATAGATTATTTTTAATACTTTCTATTACTTGTTGAAGTCGCGAAGAATAAGTTATGCGAAAAACCTTAGGTGGTCGGGACTACCGGACTCTCCCCTATTTTAATAAAATAAACACTAAAAGAAACACTAAAAGAAATTCTGCAATAAATATAAATTTTATGGGCTCTTCACTTGAAAAAAAAATTAAAAATTTCTTCTTTCTTCATAAATTAAAAGACACTATCACTTTTTAAAAATAAGACTTTATTTAAAATTGAAAACATACAAATTTTTTAAAAATAAAACTTAAAACTCTTTAAAAAATATATACAAAAAATTAACTTTAAAAGACTCAAAGTTTCGGACCTCTCGGGTCCCTCTTCAGGAGTCAACAATTAAAAACAATTCTCCGATTATAACCTTTTGCTGCGTAAAACAGGATTGTTGAAATATCTTGCGTACTGCGAAGCTTTCCTTTTGCAGTCAGATAAGATTGTAACGCAACAGTTAATTAATCAAGAATCTCCCGATCCGCGTCTTTTAACGATATCAAAGATTTATATCTACAAGAATAACAGAAATCTTAAAGTAATATTTAGAAACACTTGAAGTGATTATTTGCAGTACTTTTTAGGGAAAATTACTAACCGTTTAATAAGGGTAATAAATTGACTTTGTTGTAAATACTGTTCTTTGTGTTACGATTTATTCGAAGGAATATAAAAGAATTATTTGAACAAAATTTGTAACTTCCATTCTGGCAGTTTTTATTGTTAAAGTTGTGCTGTACATTATCCAGAACTACAATTAAATATATTTAACGTTTTTATTATACTTTTCGAAGGTCAGTCTGTAAAACAACTTTTTTAAGTTGTGGCTCGCCTTTTGGCAATGTACACGGTTGCTTGATCTGTATATGTTTTATTATTTTGTTGGCCAATAAAGACAATTTATTATTATTATTATTATTATTTCTTTGTTTGCTACATTAGAAAATAGTCATGTATTTTGAAATAGAATTATGAATCTGATATTGTTGAATAGTGTTTAATTAAAATAACCTTTAAATAGAATGATTAAAATAGTAAATATAAAAATTAATAAATTGACAGACAGCATCTGTCAACTTCGAAGGTATTATAAATCGAATTAAAAAGTGACTAATGTCAATAAATTCTTATAAAATGTATACAATGGGAATGACATCAGAAAACTGTCAATATTAGGAATAGAACTTGTTTACGCTTGTCAAAATTCAGAATAAAAACAAAATATTCAAAGAGTGCGTAATGTGTAAGATTGTTTCGAGTCATATGATAATTAAAAATGATTACATCTAATTACCTCTTATCGATGATTTTTGTTACGATGTTTAATTCTTTTTATGTGACAGCAACATGTCAGTTGCGATTACGCAAAACCAGTATTCACATGTTAAAAAGATTTTTTAGTATGACGATTGTCAAAATTCTTGAAACATTTTTCTTTAGTATTCTCCAATTGGAGACTGATGCACTTTTTAGACAAGCAAAGTTTTTCGTGGGATTTCGACGTTTGAAACCCGGAGGTTAGAAAGTGATTCATTTGTGTATATCGTGAGGAGGATGATTCATCCTTTGCTGTGACGTAGTTGGGGATGTCGAGAGGTAGTGGGGAATACTCGGGGACAATAAGTGGGGGACATTCGCACGTTTGCGCGCGAGACTTTAGCGAAAATATATACTTTTAGCAGAAATTGTAGAGCATGATAAACTGAGGAGAATGGTATGTTTTTTCTCATACTCAAAAACTCATTTTATACATACAAAACTTTTTTTTACATTTTTTTAAAGTAAATTACAACTTCTAATTTTACTAGATTTTAAAATTTCTTCTTTATTAGGAAACCAACCAACCAACCAACAACTGAGATGTAAGTGAGCAAATTAACAACGTTTTGAAGAACCAGGTTACAATCCCAACAAACGAAAAAGTATACGAAAAATCTGTGTACGATTTATAATACGAAATATTTATTAACCTCAAAGAAACGATTACTTTGGAATATCGAATGATTTAAATTCAAAACTAGAAAACAGAACCACGGTGAGCTTCGATCAAGTTTAAATAAAAGTATCGTGCACATCGCAGATTTCTTCTGGTGTCTTTTTGGGATTGCCTAACAATTATTTTAAGCCGTCAATGAAAATGATCGCCAGGGGGAAACTCAATTTAACAAATTTTTTTAAAGGTTTTTGTAAATATTTCCGTCAAAAGAGCATTTAGATCTAGTTTTTTATCATTAAAACTTAATTTTTTAATCAGAAAAACAATCCCGATATGTGTAAACTACTTTTATACTTTTTAATTCAAAGGATGTTCAAAAATAACTAAAAATAAGTAGATTTTGTTGTTTTTTTTTTTGTCAATTTCTTTTTTATAATGTTATTATCCGTGACAAAATTACCATAGGACGAGTTGTACCTTAATTAGATTATCTGTAAAAAATGTTATTTCGAGTTTCACCCTGGCGATCATTTTCATTCACGGGTTAAAATAATCGTTAGGCAATCCCAAAAAGACCCCAGAAGAAATCTGCAATGTAAATTAGGTCTAGATGCTATTTTCATGGAAATATTTACTAAAATCTTTTAAAAAAATACAAAAAATTGAATTATTTTGAGTTTACCCCTGACAATCATTTTCATTGACGGCTTCAAATATTCGTCAGGAAATCCCAAAAAGACCCCAGAAGAAATCTGCGATGTACTCGATATTTTTATTTAAACTTGATCGAAGCTCACCGTGGAACATTTCTTCGAAAATTATGAAATACGGAAAACGATATAATCAATTCTTCGATTAAATTAACAGAATTTAAAGCTATTCTAAGCCGCAACAAATCAATTTTTGTAATGCGTTAAATACCGTATCGTATAAGATCGAACGAATTCAATTCTGGTATTACAGGTCGTATCAAATAGTATAAATTGCAATAAGAATCTTGAATAATCAATACGCCACTAGAAAGAAACAGAATGCAAAATATCGATTCCGTATACTTATTCGTTTATTGGGAAATGTTTTTGTAACGTTTTAATTTTAACCCTTAATGAAACGTCGCGTTTTCACCTTTTTTGTTGTTTTTTTTGGAAGGTGACACAGCTATCCTCAAAGGGTCATAAGTATGACAAAAATGTGGAGAAAAAAGGCTTTAAAGGCTTTGTACAACTATTTAGCTTCAAAATTTGCAAACTGCGAAATCCCAGCTGATCGTTTTCTATTTATAGATGATATTATTATATAGGTGATTTACAATTTTTACAGTGATTTTTCGTTATTACCGGCAATTGAACTCCAATCGAAAAATGTTTTATGGGAATGTTGTATGTATGAAAAAGATCTACAATTTTTGTTTACATCATTTTTCACCTAACCTCAAAGTTTCATAAAACAATCGAAGAAACCGTCTTTTTTGTTTTTCATTTTTTTTCGCGCTCGAAAATGATTTTTATTTCTTGAAATTTTTAGGAGACTTACCTTTTTTGTCCCGAATAAGCTGTAATTTTTTTTTAATAATAATATTTATTCGTTTCTTGTTAATTGATTAAAAACCGATAAAAAAACATATATTTTCCAGTGAGAAATCTAATATTAAAACTTTAGATAATGGAGCTTTATTTAATGGAATTTGTTCGTTGAAATATCTACTTTCAGATGATATATGAATCAATTTACATTTCTATACAAAAAAACTGCAAAAAAAAAACACGAAAATCTAAAAAACCAGATTTTTATTTATTTATTAACTGCTAAAATATACTACGTAATTACACAATAAAACAAATTACGTAATAACAACAATTTTACAATAACAGAATTGCACTGGTTTCTTTCTTTTAAATATTAATGTTGAAAATCAAATTAATATTGATGTTAAGAATCGAGTTTTTTAGTTTTTCGAGGTTTTTGACACTTACTTTCATAGAAATGTAAATTGATTCATATACCATCTGAAAGTAGATATTTCAACGAACAAATTCCATTAAATAAAATTCCATTCTCTACTGCTGTGACATTAAATTTTTCACTGGAAAATATGGGTGTTTTATCGGTTTTTAATCTATAAAAACGAAAAGAATATATATAATTACAGAAAAAATTACAGCTTATTCGGGACAAAAAAAAGGTAAGTCTCCTTATAGTCCGGGAGCTAGCGGAATTTTAGGTGACTGATTTGCTTACGCCTGAAATTTTTTCCACGAGTTATTATGGTCATGTCTGCCAAACCTAGACAGATGGCAGAGTCTGTCCGCGGGACATAGAGCGTACAGAATTTTTGTAACATGTATTGATTTCCAAAGACTTTGACTGATTTCCTTACGGCTGATTTTTGTACAGTTAATTATTTAAATCATTTCAACAAGAAAAAATGAGTTGTCCGACAAAAAAGTTGGGACACGACCCGTGTCTGCCATTTGGAGTTGGTAATTTTTTCGTTGAATCTTGACTGATTTGCTTACAGCTGAATTTTATTTTACAGTTCAATAATATATTAAGGATGAAGTATATAACCTTGTCCGACAATTTTAGTGGGACAGAACCGCTCTCTGACGACTTTGTTATGTTGATTAATCATCAATTATTGACTGAAGTATTTTTGTCGGACAACGTGGTCATATTTTCGAAATTTTATATAATTTCGATTTTCACACGTGTCCGACAAAAATAGAGGGACATATTCGCTCTCTGACAAAAATAATGTTGTAAATATGATTATTGGACTTGTGATATTATTTACGGGAGTATTCACATCGGATAAAGTGGTCAATTTGTTGGAAATTGTATATACTTTCGATGTTCACACGTGTCCGACGAAAGTAGAGGGACATATTCGCTCTCTGACAAAAATAATACTGTAAATATTATTATTATTATTGGACATGTGCTATTGTTTACAGGAGTATTCATGTCGGACAAAGTGGTCAATTTGTTCGAAATTTTATATACTTTCGATGTTCGCTCATGTCCGGCGAAAATAGAGGGACATATTCGCTCTCTGACAAAAATAATGTGGAAAATATGATTATTGGACATGTGATATTATTTACTGGTGTATTCATGTTGGACAAAATGGTCAATTTGTTCGAAATTGTATATACTATCCATATTCAATTGTGTCTGATGAAAATATTGGGACATGTTCGCTCCCTGACAACAATAATGTTGTATATATGAGTATTTTGGACATGTGATATTATTTACTGGAGTATTCACGTCGGACAAAGTGGTCAATTTGTTCGAAATTGTATTTACTATCGATATTCAATTGTGTCTGATGAAAATATTGGGACATGTTCGCTCTCTGACAAAAATAATGTTGTAATTATTATTATTATTGGACATGAGATATTGTTTACTGGAGTATTCATGTCGGACAAAATGGTCAATTTGTTCGAAATTGTATATACTATCGATATTCAATTGTGTCTGATGAAAATATTGGGACATGTTCGCTCTCTGACAAAAATAATGTTGTAAATAAGGTTTCCCATTTAAAAAACAACATTGACATTGGAATCATCTTAAAGGTCGTGGATCAGGACATGGTCAAGGTCTTACTTGAACTTGAAATTTCAGCTCTTTCCAAATTTACAATAAAAGAAATAAGGGTTCCCATTAAAAAACAACTTTGGCTTTGGAATGACCTTGAAGGTCGTTGCCCAGGGGATGGTCAAGGTCATATCTGAACGTGAAATTTCCTGTTCTTTCCAAATCCACATTAAAAAATAAGGGTTTCCCGTTTAAAAAACAACTTTGACCTTGAAATGACCTTGAAGGTTATTGTCCAGGACATGGTCAATGTTATAGCTGAACATAAAATTTCCTGTTCTTTCCAAATCTGCAATAAAAAACGGGGGTTCCTATTTAAAAAAATTGAATTTGACCTTGATAAGACCTTCAAGGCCATGGCTAAGGTCAAATTAAGGTCGCCATTGAATAGCCTGGAAAAAATCCTAAAACTTTTGTCTGTAACATTTTCTTCTACAACGCGTTATATTCATGATATTTAGGGTGGACACTTAAAATGGGACACCCTATATAGTAAAAATTATGCGGTATATATAAGAATTGTATTTATTCAAAGGTACCTTATGTAAATTATACGTAAAGCTATTAATTTAAAATTATTTGTCGAAACAACTGAGAAACCGTATTCTGTTAAGCCGCGTATAAGATTTTTCTACTTTTATATCGTGTTGTCCCACCCAAAATGTCGGACGAATATATCAATGTCTTTCTGTTGGCATTTTAAATGTACACCATAAAAATTAGCTGTGAGGAAATTAGTCAAGCATTGATGATTAATCAACATAACAAAGACGTCAGTGAGCGGTTCTGTCCCACTAAAATTGTCGGACAAGGTTATATACTTCATCCTTGATATATTATTGAACTGTAAAATAAAATTCAGCTGTAAGCAAATCAGTCAAGATTCAACGAAAAAATTACCAACTCCAAATGGCAGACACGGGTCGTGTCCCAACTTTTTTGTCGGACAACTCATTTTTTCTTGTTGAAATGATTTAAATAATCAACTGTACAAAAATTCTGTACGCTCTATGTCCCGCGGACAGACTCTGCCATCTGTCTAGGCTTGGCAGACATGACCATAATAACTCGTGGAAAAAATTTCAGGCGTAAGCAAATCAGTCACCTAAAATTGCGCTAGCTCCTGGACTATTAAAATTTCAAGAAAAAAAAATCATTTGCGAGCGCGAAAAAAATTAAAAACAAAAAACACTGGTTTTTCGATTTTTCTGAAACTTTAAGGTTGTGTGAAAAATGATTTATATAAAAATTGTAGATCTTTTTTATACCTGCAACCTTCCCATAAAACATTTTTAGATTGGAGGTCAAGTGCCGGTAATAACGAAGAATCGCTGTAAAAATTGTAAATCACCTATATTTGGAGAAAACGATCAGCTGTGATTTCGCGGTTTGCAAATTTTGAAGCTAAATACTTGTACAAATAAAACCGTGAAAGCCGTTTTTCTCCACATTTTTATCAGACCTGTGACCCTTTGAGGATAGCTGTGGTTATACAATAGCCATGTTGCGACGTGCTATTAACCTTTTTTATAGAACGTTTTTTTATGCAACTACTAAAAGGATACCTTAACGTTATATGTGCAACGTTTTTTATACCTATATTTGACCACGTATAAATAATGTTTTTCTCAAAACGTTATAGAAGTGACGTTTTTTAAACATTGTATATGCCACATTGTTTAAACGTTTACGTTGGCATATTTATAAAATGTTTTTCCGAAGACTTCGAAACATTTTTTACCATACAAAGTTAGAAATTTTTAAATAAAGTTGTAAGCCCTCAACATTTCTGTAACGTTAATATTCAGGTATTTAGCTACTTTTTTCTTAGTAAATACAATTTGAATAGTGCTCTATGTTTTCTGCATCGTACGTGTTCTATAGTATTTTTTCGGCAGGGATATTATTTGTTTTCGAATATAATTTTTGTCACCATATCTGGAAAATATATGTAATTCCGATTAAAATGATCTGTTTGTTTACTCGAATAGGTTAAAATTTGACCGTGATGACTGGATTTTACAATTTTTGTAATTTTAAGCAAAATTTGGGTGTTTAAGATCTCATATTTTCATTCTTTCGGTCAATATTTTATTTCCACGAAAAGATAACATATTATAGCCTGTGTTTGTAAACAGACGTGCTTAGTTTGTGTTAAAGTCCCATTGTATATGAGGCACTCCACGTCAAATCGGCAACTTTTTTTCATACAATTTGTATTTTAGTTTTATCATTTGTGTATTGTTAGTACGTGCAAAAGAAGTATTCTTGACTATATAAAACATTTTAAAATCGACTGTAGTATCAGAGTTGTGAGCATATTTAGGAAAATGTAATTTTCTATTCTGGCAATGTTTAATTTATTTCAGTGCAAAAGTATCAGGATTGAAAATTAAAGTAACACATGTTTTTCATGGTTTTTTTTGCTGCCCATTCTCGTGAAAGTATCCGCTTTCACATATTTTTACAGTTTGAGGTTAAAAAATCGTTTTAGAGTTTTTAATTTACATTTTTCGAAGGAAGGAAGGACTGAAAATAATTCTGAAAAAATTCATAAAAAGGTTTAATATATACCCTTTATGGCAGTATAGTTATTTTTTTCAAATTCAACCTCGATTATCGCGCTCCATTTTGGTCGAAATACAACTTTTTTTTTTCATTTTAAAGGGAATTCAATGCTTAAATAAATTAAACATTGCCAGAACAGAAAATTACATTTTCCTAAATATCCTCACAACGCTTACTACAGTCGATTTTAAAATGTTTTATATTGTCATGAATACTTCTTTTGCATGTATTAACAATATACAATTAATAAAACTAAAATTAAAAATTGTGTGAAAAAATGTTGCCGATTTGATACGGAATGCCCCACATATGGAACAGGTCTATCCGTCATATCCGTTGAAAATGTCTTTCTGTACTAATTTCAGGAAGCTTTGTTGGGCCTCAACTTCGGAAAATGATGCATGATAAGGAATTTCAAGACAAACTGGATGCTGTATAAAGACGAGTTTGGACTAGTTTTATTTCATTATGCGATAATTTTTTAGGTAATAACAAAAGTCTACATGAACGTAGTACCAGAATGCCTACAATGCAATGAATTGCAACATGTCGATAAAGATTCATTTTCTGCATTAGAATTTAAGCTTCTTTCCCGAAAATCTTGACCAATTCAGTGACGAACAGGATAAAAGATTCCATCAGAAATTAGTAGCTTTCGAAACCCGTTTTCAAGGTAAACTCTCACCATTTTCCATTTTTCCTATAAACGAAAATTAAAAATGATAGAAAAAGATTCATTTCATCGGCTTCTTAATCCAAGTTCTTGACCTCTTGAATCCGCCTGCTTATTCAAAAATAATATTTTAATATTTTTAATTCATCTTTATCCTTGAACTGCGATTCGAAAAGTAGAGATTGAATTCTTATTAATCATATAATACCCACGCATTATTCAATATATGAAGCGGTATTGAAATGTTTATTTCGCTTATATATAATGACCCTGTGTTTCCACAAGTATTTATACAAATATAGTCGAAAGCGACAAACTTTATCAAACGCCCAGAAATTGACTCATAGTGCATACATAACCTTTCTTTTTAATTGATACGAATTAAATATATGTAAGTATGGAGGGGGTGTTAGAAAGGTATATAGAAAGTTTGAATAAAGTTCAGAAAGAGAATTCAGACATCGAGCAAAAATTATTATGAATATGTTTGAATCGATTTTTTATTGCTGTAAATGGCGCTATTCGCGCCAATGCCACTTACAGTATTGAGGAGATTACATTTATATATAACGCTAAAGTTATCAATCGCGGAAGCTGATGGATATGTTGAAAAAGCGAAGGACTACGTAGCAAAACAGGTTGCCTGATTAAAATTGCCGAAATCAATGCAATGCTAATTGATTCATCAAGATGTTGAGGTCCCAGTACACAATGAAGAAGAAACAGCTGAAGAACTACTTCATTTTAACTTAAACTAAGTCCTAATATTTCATGTTTGCTTTTTTGTAATTAATGTGTACTGGTATAATTATTGTACAACAATTACAAATAAATAAAACATTAAAATTATATTCATTACAAGTCTTTGATTGAAATCAAATTTGTAGGTTAGATTGAGTGTAAATATGACATGAATTATAAGCTTTAAATTCTTAATTATTTTCAAATAGATTTCAATACTTTAAGGTGGCCAAGAAACTGAATTAAGGGGAGGCACTGCCGAACATTTAACTCATAAATTTTTACATGGTCAGGCGTGCCAATCATTTTTCTGGCATCATTTCCTTTCTAGAATTAATGGAAGAACACTGGTGGAGCAGTCTCTGATATTTTATGCTCCGCGATTGGGAGACATCAGTGAGAACTACCGTACAATAATCGAGATGTGGGAAGACTAGAAAAATTACTAGTTTTAGCCTTAGTTTTGTTGACAATGCATTTTAGTTATGTTTTAGATCATAAAGTCTAGAACTGACACGTTTAGTTATAAGATTGATATGTGCATTCCAAATTAGAGAAGAATCTAATAGTATTGTAGCTTCTTTAACGATTGATATAGTTTCGTTCCTAATCATAATATTAGGATGCATCTGTTCCGATATTTTATTCACATTGTAGGGTCATCCCTAAAAAAATTGCCTTTGTCCTAGATTACTTTAGGGAGAACTTTTTTTTATGCGTAATTAAAGATGAGGGCACCATCGATATTTAGATGTGCAATCGTTTGGTCGAGATCAGATTGTTTTGGAATGAAACATTAACTGTAAGTCATCCGCATAGATATGCGGGAGGGTTATGGTAGGATCCCTGAGATATTTATAAGAAAATATTATATTTATAATTAAATATACTTGGAAAATCCCCGAGTTGTAAGTTTCTAGAGAATCCAGTTAGTTTTACAAAATTCATCCGCCATATTGGATCCACCATTTTGAGTTTTAAAAATCAGATATCACACACATTATCTGCGACCCTGAACATATAAGAAACCATTGTCTAAGGTATACATTAGTAATGAAATTATTGCTCTATTAGCAATTCAAAATACCCATTTATAACCCATTGTTTACCGGAAGCAAAAAGTAGTGTTTTTTTATTTTAAAAATATTTTCTAGTTATATTATTATCCTCAGAATGCTATGAGAAGTATTTAGTTAAAATTACAGTGCAAAATTTTGAAAAATGGCCGAGTTATAGCCAAATAAATCCAGAGGCCAACTATTAGACATACACGTTAATTATTTATTTAAAATATTATAAATATTTAGTAACACAAGTATTTACTTACTAGATGTTAATGTAATTATCCAAGTGAAATGTGATAAATTACCTACATTTGTAATTGTTAAATATAATTTGAATAGCCCGCCATTATCTTCAAATTCAGCACAGCAATCTCCGACTCTACAAACATAAAAAATTAAAGAGAACAAAAATCCCTAGTGGTATCCTTAAATCTGGGAATCACAGTGTTTCAGATGTTTGATGAACTATAAATTCAAACCTGATACAAAAATTGAAATATTTATAATAATTAAATACATCTTCATTTCCGAAAACTGGTCGCACCTTTATTAACTTATATAACCTCAAAACATACTCATCTACGTAGGACACTACAATTCAAAGAAAATCTTCTATTATATTAATACGAGTACATAAAAAACAACTTTAGAATCTATTATGAAGATAATTCACAATATTTGAAAACTGTGGGACCTTTTATAAGAAATTAGTAACAATACAAAATCTGTCAATGCTATAAAATTTGTGATTCCATTCTAAACCTGTGATAATTTCCAATTTCGAGGATAATCAACATGAACATTTTCAGGTAAGTTATACGCAGTAACAAAAAATGATGTACAGTAGGACCTCTCTTATTCTAATTGCCTTTCTTATTCTAATTGTTCCCACAAGTCTTCTCCCACTATCACACAAAAAGCCAATGAAAAATATTGTCCACGAATCACAAACTCGCAAGCAAAGTAAGTGGGGGTAAGGGGAAAAAGTAGAATAAGAGAGGTTGGCACCATCTTGAAAAACTTTACTAATTAGAATAAGGGAGGTCCTACAGTAATCAGTAGTTTTTTTACACTTTATCAAATCGTAAGTATTTTTATTCTTTAACTATAATACTGTATTTTATCTGTAACATAAAAGTGACAATAAACTGTATCGAATTCATACAGACCCTCTACAATTACCACAGTCTAAACAAACAGCTAAAATGCTAACCAAAATTGAATGAGTTTGTTCAAATTCTTCATTACCTTGCTTTCTTTCTTTGTTTGTTTTATCTTTTACATTAACCTGCGATCGATTTTCATTCGATCTACGCCATGGAATTTTACATCTATTAGTTCTTTCTTTAGCGTCTCCTGCAGATTTTTTATCAGAACTCTGTTCCTTAACTGATGTAATTGCCAATTCTTTAAACTTTTCTAACAATTTATCATCAAACGATACAGTAGGATCTTCATATTTTACGAATAAATGATGTTGTGTCTTTTCCTTCGTATTTGATGTCACCAACTTTTCAAATCCACAAAGGGATTCAACTGCCATCAATGTTTTTCTATCTAAAATTATACATTACATTTTTACAATTGTTAAATACGATTTTCAATGTCATACCTTCAATATAAAGTTCGTATTTTGTATCAATGTCATCAGGAAAGTTATTTGTTGCATTACGAATTTTGTTTAACAATTCGTCCTGTGGATCTTGTAAATTAACTTTTACTTCGCAAGTTTCTATTAATGTTAAACCTTTGAAGATATAAAGGTTAATAGTTGCTTCCAATGGTTGAAATTTCTTCTTTGATCGAAGCGACTTAAAGATATTCAATTCCTTAAGACTTCGAACCTTTAACAATTTTTTGCAAGTCACTTAACCTCATACAAAATTAAAAAAATGACTAAAAATTCCCAACCCAGAATTGTTTTTAGTTTAAGAATTTACCTTCCCTACGCCATCTTCACTTTTCGATTTGTTCATTTTTGAAGATTCTTCAGATATTACTGCAGTTGGCACATTTAAACTATAACTCTTCATGTCAAAAAGAAGTTTTACTAACCTAAATTTTTAAGGTGTCAAAATTAAACGCAAATCTTCTAAATGAATCTTTATTATACAGTAAAAATACATCGTAAGATAAAAGATTTTCTAAATGTGTACATTATCGTTTATATATTCTTAACTCATTCTTTCAAATTCATAAAAATATATTCTATATAAATCGTTAGACTTAACGGTTATGAAAACTATTACGACTATAATTGTGATTACGACCATGATTGAAATTGTGTTTAAAGGGTGTAAACGATCTCGAAACGTTTCCAGAAAACGATCGTTCTGATCCGAACGGTGTACCAGGTCTATTTAAAGCTGAAATATCGCTGAAATTATTTTCAAATTTTGTTGGTGTTGATGAAATTCGTTTGCGTTTATCGAGAAAAGTTTCTTGAGGTCTTTTCACATTATTTAAAGCTGAAATATATTCGGGTTTAAATTTGAATTTGATTTTCAAATTTTTCATGATTGTTGTACCGTTTCTGTGAAAACAATTTTCATCCAAGTTCAGTAGAAGATCATTACTTTTTTCGCCTATTTTTTTTAAGGCTGAATTTAAAAAATCTGGATCTGATCCTAATGTAGTATTTGGTAGTTTTAATTTTAAAACTAGATGACATTGTTCGTCTGTTTTAGCTAAAGTATATTTCAAGATTTCGAATTCTTCTTCACATGCTATCGTAAATAGATTATTTCCTTCTGAAAGATGTAATTGGTTATAAATACGAATGTTATTTATTATTTACATGTCTTACCTTTATAAAAAAGTTGATATTCGTCAAGTTTAGGGAAAACTACTTGAATTTTCCCTCGAAATATCTCGTAAGAGCTATTTCGTTTGACTGCAAACTTCCGATTTTCTACAAGTTTTTTGTCATTAAAAACATGAACTTGGAAAATGTTCATTTTTGACATTGATTCGCTCATGACCTGAAAAATATAAAGGTAAATTATTTGATTTAAAATAATCATTAAAAATGGCATTTGGTTTTAGTTTATTTCATAAGTTGTCATTTTTTTAAATGCCTTTAATCGATTCGAACATTTTTTAAATTTAAGCGAATAATTTTGTGGTTTAAATGTCTGATTATACTGACATTTTTTGTATGTCATAACAATATTCTTTGAAAAGACAGTCATTGTTGACTGATATTTTGGTCGTATTGAAAGAAATGTTTTACTTCGATGAGTAATGAAACTTAATTTTAAACAATTAAAAACGTTATTCATATTTTTTAACTTACTATGGTGCAGGGTTATGTTTGTTGTAAAGATGTTGATGCTGAAACTCCCGCTGCCGGTTATGGTTCTTTTCGATTCACCAATCAGAAATCTTATCGGCTAGGGTCGGCCAATGAGAAATCATCCAGGAATCCCTTTGTACAGGGTGCATGCAATAATTATAGAAAGACACAAAAATTAACGCCGTATACGTAGGAATCGAGTAAGCAACACTTATCCAACAAAATGTTTTAAAAGTGTACAGAAAATTGTACCGCAAAAGTTACAAATGTAAAAATGCCGTTTTTTCCGAAACTGTTTTAAGACGTGTCATTAGGACAGCAAAAAGGAATTGCAAGGAATTGAGAGAAATACGTCTGGAATCCCATTAACGACAATCTGCAATTGAAGTTTTGTCACATGATTATCGCATTTTCTATTCCTAGATCGAAATTGACCAGCAAACAATTTTAATTCCTTTGAATCCCTGCAAACACGGGACCCGCAGTAAACGAAAAAAGATTAAAAGTGATTCAACATTTTTCATCCCTTTTTGTTGGTATTAAAATTAAAAAACAATTCTATCTTTCTTAATCCCATATAATCCGAAATCAATAAATTAAAAAAAAAAAGCAGATTCGCTTCGACCGAGAATCGAACCACGGTCCTCTGCGCAGCAAGTTCGAAGCGCAACCACTCGGCCACACACTGTTGTGAAATAATGAAAAAATAACGAATAGTTGAAACAGAAAGTAGAGAATTTTTATACGTGTTTATATAATAATGTATTCGGGCAGGCTAAAATACATTAAATACCACAATTCACAGCGAAATTTCACTGAATTATTTACTTTAACAATCGACACAAAGAGTTGATATTTTTCTGCGTGTATATAAAATAACACAAATACATCAAACATTTTTTTAATCTTTTTTTTCGCGCTCGAAAATATGTTGTTTCACATTTTTGTTATATGAAACAAAAGTTAATTTACACATAATTTTATGAACTCGTGCATTTATTCAATGATCATTATTTATGTTAATAATTTTATCATAATAGTAAATTCAGTATTCACTGAACACAATTCCAAATTTGGTATCCGTTGGGATAAGTTTTAATGTTTGGAATCGTTGGTATTCAAGAGAATCCATAATATATCTTTTGCAATTCTGGGCTGGAACTCAAAATTAATTTAGGGCCATGGTTATTCAAGGGAATTCATTAAAATGAGTTTGAATTCCAAATATGGAATACAGTGGAATTAATTTTGAAGTGGTAATTGATAGATTTCCAGGGGATTCAGTAATACATTCTTTTATGCCATATTTGGTATTGAATGGTAGTTTTTAATGGGAGGAATTTGAGGGGATTCAATGAGATATTTTTTAATTCCAAATCTTGCATTCACTCGAATTCATTTTGATGGCCGTCTGCAGAACGACATTTCAGGGGATTCAATAAGTCAAAATTCTTTTCATAATTGGGGTTTTATTGGGATTAAAAATCATTCTAATACCTTTTTTGAACAAAATGAGATAAAAACAATCAAATTTTAATCTTCATTAATCCCATTCTAATATCTTTCAATCTTTTTTCGTTTACAAATTGCCATAAAATAAAATCCAGGCCTTAATGATTTTAATCAAAAACCATTAAACTAAAATACATGGTTTAGAATTATTACTACTAGCTTCTTAATGAATTTAATAATTACATGACTTTATTTAATTTTTTACTCAAAACGGCTGTTAGCTTTCAAAACTAATAGACTTCCATTACATTGCTGTAATAAGTTATTATACATTGACTTGAAAAAGGAATATGCAGATATATTTTTATTTCATTTACCTAACCCGCAAAAGAACCGTACAATTCGAGGGATTAAAAAAAATGTATTCTTTTCAATTCCATCGGATGCAATTTTCCCAGGAATTAATAGAAATTGGGAAGAAACGGAAACAAATATTTTATATTCCGCCAAGTTCCATAGAATCCCGTCATTAATGGAATAAACAGGAATTAGAGAACCTTGCAACTTTAACATCAAATTTCTCAAAATTTAAGGCGGATTGCTATACTGAATTATTAATCAGTGATAAAGCATCTCGAAATAAATCTCGGAAAATCTGTATGTTTTTATTTTCTCCGGGAACGTCCTTAAGGTGTCAGCATAAGATATTAACGAAAATCACGGTTCGATCCTCAGACAGGGCAGCGAGTTTTGTTCCTATTTCAGGTTCACTGGTTTATTTTCAAGGGCTGGAACATTTAAAATTGCATAAAGTATAGAGACATCGCTACCTTAATAACATAAAAATTAAATCAACTAAAAATAATACAGTTGTAACTCTTTTTTCCAACAGTTGACCTGGCATATACCGATTTAATGCTGAATTTTCGGTGTCGGGATTACCAATATTATGGTTGGCATAAACAAGACACTGTAGAGTAGATCCCTCCTTATTTTAACTCCCCTTATTTTAAGCTCGTTCCTTATTTTAATTTTTTGTCTTCCTCTATTTTAATGTTTCCCCCTCACTCTTTCTCCCACCACTCGACCTATGCTGCGACGTTAGTTCATTTGACTTTGGTAGGTACAGTAGTTCTCCCCTTATTTTAACTGCGTCCCTTATTTTAACTTTTCCCCTCATGCGTTCCCCAACCATTCATTATGCGCTTGTAACAGCAGTCCACTTATGTACATATATGTGTTGAAAAGAGTGCGGATTGCCGTTTGCGCTTACGCTTACAGGTAAAGAAGAACACCACTATATGTCTTCTTTCTGTTTATATTCTCCCATACTACCAGTCGTGGGGATGAGGGAAAGCGTTAAACTAAAGGAAGAAGCCGCCATCTTTCTTGACTCGAAAGGTTAAAATATTGGGAGTACCACTGTAGTACAGTCTGATCATGCATAGACGCGGAGAAGTAAGGAAACCGTTTGTTTCAATTGGCTCACACTGATAGCAACTGCAAGGGTTGGGGTGAGGGGAAACCTTAAAATAAGGGAAGGCGCCACCATATTCTTTGACTCGAAAACTTAAAATAAGGGAAGATCTACTGTAATTTCCGCAAGGAATTGGCCTGACATTTCGCTTCCGGCTATTTGTCGACTTTTTGTTATTTTAAGGAATCCATTCCATAAACAATTTTTTATTCAAATTTGAATTCTTTTTGCAGAATGTTCCTTCTCTACGACGTTCTGTTCTTTCTTGCAACGTCCTAGAAGGACACAAAATATCCGTTTGTTTCACAATATGTACAAAACTGTGATGAGCGAAGTGAAACTTACCAAATCTTAAATATTGTTGCGTTATTCGAGTTCTTAAAATTATATATTTTATTACAAAGACGCAATTATCGATCTTGTTTTTTTTTCTGATTCTTGTGTTTTCGTACGGTAACGTTTCCTTCGCTTAACACGTACACACGTGACAAAAAAGAATATTTTGCTTCGTTCTTGGCTATTGGAAGAAAGGACAGTACGTCGCAAAGCACGAACAAAGTGCAAGAACAAACTCCTCACGTAAGTTTCCATATAAAGTCGAATAAAAATTGTTTTCGGAAGATATTGGCCTTCTGTAGTATTCGCTTCGCAGTAGAAATTATAGTAGGATCTTAGTGCCGACGGTGGCGCCAACTGTTCTTCCTTGCATGCCGTGCGCGCTGACTTTTGACCACAGAAGTCAGAACAATAACTCTTTTGACGATTCTACTGTTTAGTGTTTTCGCTCCTATTGAAAGTGTTCAGTGGTTCACATATGTAGTGCTTAAAAAAATGTTCGAGACAATGAGGTAAGTTTTTATTCTAAAGAATGCAAGTTAAATTATTTCATGTCGTACTTTTTTATGCCGAGGATGTTCTTACATTGGCGGTACATCAGTCGATTCGTGTTTGTTGTTCAATTGAGGTCGTCCAATGTTTACTATAAAATTGTAAAGCGTTGATGGAAAAATGACAGGCGTTATATTCAAAGCCTGATATTAAGGAATTTATTTATACATAACCAAGAAAATATCTTTTTCAGTCGTCGAAAAGAATATCGCTTACAATGTGAACTATATTTATAAACACTTCTAAATTTCTTTTTTCCTCCTTACATTTTTTAAAATTTGTTAACATTCTTGAAATGCCAAATATTTTGTGATTTTTAATTAAAGTGTGACCATTTAATGAAATCCAAACAATATTATGTACAATATTATGATATATTTTAATCTAATATTTGTAAACAATGTATTAAAAATATTAAATTTCTTTTAAAAAAACTTTAACAAAAGAAAGTTCATTCTTCCGCGATTACAGAAAGGTAAACGTACGTGTAATGAAGTTAGGAAATACGATTGATATAAAATTCGTCTATAACATTCTGAACGGCGCATATATATTTTATTTTTTGCTTATAAGATAAGTGCGCAGATATCGCGAAATAACAGATTAGTTTATTATAGTAAATTACTAAGAAGTATATCTAAAATTCTGTAATTTACATAAATGGTGGTAATCAGTTCCATAATTTATTTTCAATTATTTAATAAAACCTTGCATGGTTAATTACTTTATGCATATAATTATTATTATTAATATTATTATTAATTAAAGTTCAATTTATTTTGTTTTTTAATCTAATAATTTTAACTTCAAAAACGAATACCGTACACTAAAAAATAATTTTATAAAATATATACATTTTAAACAGCTCATGTGATGTAATTAATGTTTACTTATTGCTTGCAATGCATAAATAGTAGTTTTCGATACAAGGGCAATATTTCGGCACACGTGTGTGTGTGTAAAGTTCTTTACGCATACGGCCTTGCATCGAAAACTACTATTAAATATAATAAATCCACACATTTATTCCAAGTCTTACAATGTATAATGGTATTAATAGTTGTGAATGAAACAATGTACTAATTTCGAGATATCAGTGATACTTTATATCCATGCACCAAGAATAAGTACTGTTTACACTTAAGTATCCGATTTACTAGTATACGTGCCCGAGACCAAAACAATTAACGTCACGAGAATAGGACGCATTCTTCTAAGAGAACTCGACAATTACTTTAAACACAGATTCTCAAAATTTACATGCATATTTATTATTAATAAATTTTTTTTTCAATAACGCAAGAACGAAATTAAAATAGGCTAGTAGACGTTAGTGTTATGAAACATTAAAGAGGACGATAGTACGAAGTTTTTCGCTGCTTAAATTATATAAATATAAGAGATTTTATCAATTATACAAAGAAAGTGCTTGGAAATATTGTATTACACATTTTTAATGTAATTGTTATAAAAAGAAAATATAAAATGGATTTAAAACAGATGGAGACATTTTATCTGTCTTTTTTATTAATATTTTTGTATCATTTTGATTTTATTTCTACAGATGTTAAAGTATTCAATTTTATGAAACAGATTATTTTAAGCAGTACATACCTTCTGACATGAAACGATTTTTTCCCACGAGTTACTCGTTGTTTTTACTTTGCGTTCATATTTCACACTTTCAAACTCATCATTTTTATTCGTAAGTAAGCGCTTTCCATTTTAAAGACGGAAGGATACTTTAAGGACATTAACGGCACATGTTACATGTTCATCGTGGTAAGAATTGTTTTTACGAGTCACGAAAACATTCTAGTATAGTAAGTGTTATATTATTTCAAAGTTAACCACTTCAGTGGTAGCTGTTTAAAAAAGAAAGTGCCGGAAGTGGTACAGCCCTGTACTTAAGATATCGAAAAACGGTGAAACACGGGTTCCATTTTTTCCTAAAATATATCTTTTAACATTTAATTAATCATTTAAAAAATCAAGTAATATTTCACATTTATGTCGGCCATCTTGGATCCACCATTTTGAATTTACAAAATCTGACTTCAAATTCGTAATCAGCGACCCAAAAAATTCCCGAGTACCAACTTTCATCAAAATCAAGTAAATTTTTTACATTTATGTCGGCCATCTTGGAACCGACATTCTGAATTTTCAAAATCTGATTTCAGATTTATAATCAGCGGCCCCGAAAACCCCCGAGAACCGAGTTTCATAAAGTTTGGGTAATTTTTCGCATTTCGGTCGGCCATCTTGGATCCGCCATTTTGAATTTTCAAAATCTAACTTCAGATTCGTAATCAGCGACCCCGAAAACCCCCGAGTAACAATTTTCTGCTGTTTTCTGTACAAAGAAAAATGTGCGCCGCACATTTTAATAAATTTAGCAAATTTACAGCCGCCATATTGGATCCGCCATTTTGAATTTTCCCATTTTGACGACAGATTCGGACTCAGCGACCCAAAATATCTTGGTATATGAAGTTTCATGCAAATTCATTAAGAATTGTAAAAGTTATTGCAAAATGTACGCATATGATCCATTACCACGTTTGTCAATAATTTTTTTTGTACATATATGATCCATTACCATTGAAGTGGTTAAGAATATACGAGAGGATGTAAATCATCGGTGTTAATTTTTTAATGTTAAATCGATGCTGTTTATTTCCTCGATTATACACAATAATTTATAAACGCAATGATTCTCGGTAATGACGGTCACCGTTAAATTTGTAATTAAAGTAAGGCGTTACTATAACATTTTAACCCTTATTTTCTGTTTTTTCGTTCAATTACACTTAGCATGAATATCTCACACCGCATCCAGATATCTTTTGAACCTTCGGTCGGTGTTAAAATCGGCACCTAAAACCATCACACCTCCTGCTTCACATCCGCATAATCTTAAGAAAGTATACACGGAGAAAAATGACTCCGCTGGATTAGCTGATTCATATCAGCTAAAATTTTCGGCTGGAATTGCCGAAAATATCTGCAATTTTAGCTGTTTTGATTCCGCTAATGTAGCCTTAACCCTACTCAATTCGCGCTTAGCTATAAATTTCCGCTACATTAGCAGATTTGTTCCGCTAAATTTGCGGACTTTTTCAGTAAATTTAGCTGAAATTATCGGCTATCCCTAACGGAATT
This sequence comes from Trichopria drosophilae, assembly GCA_030407085.1. NCBI lineage: Eukaryota > Metazoa > Arthropoda > Insecta > Hymenoptera > Diapriidae > Trichopria > Trichopria drosophilae. Next base: position 85,648,738 of record CM059587.1, on the reverse strand, counting down.
CCAACAGATATCCCTATAGGATAAAATTGGTAGAATCTGCGGATTTTTCGGCTGATTTAGCCGGTTATTTTTCTCCGTGTAGAGTTTTTCCATGTATTTAAGTATCATTCATTTGTTACATCGCTTTTAGATTTAAATGTTATGATATAAAAAAAAATTTCATTTTTAGTATGGAGTTCACGGACGTTCAAATAGACGAACTTGAAGAGATATTCAGAAAGCAACTTTATCTCAATAATGTCGAAAGGTTGAAGTTAGCCGAAAAACTCGAGGTCCCAGAATCCAGAGTCAAAGATTGGTTTAATAACCGACGGGCCAAATGGTGGGAATCAACTTTAAACCCGGCTATTAATGACAGTGGCAATAACAAACCTATTAACGTTATTGGTGAGTTCAAAACTGATTTTCAGGTTATGTTTTCCTAGAGGAAAGATACATGTTACGTAAAATAATATCCGTGTGGAATTATTGACCGGGGTATCCCGGTATATTTACCCACTCGGCTCCTCGCCTTCTCCCGTCTTGTTATATTTATCAAAAGAAGGGGAACACCGCTTCTCTTACTCGCCTCTGTCTCGTTACGTTTGTGACGTCACAGAAAGCCCTTCCTGAGGTACCAGCCCGGGAGGTGAGGGAACAAGAGAGCGGCGTTAGGTAAATGTAACGAAAGGGAACCGAGTAAATATGCAGGTATTGTCACTCTCCCCAGATGGGGCCCAACTCGCGTGAGCCGTTCAGTCCCAATTAGATTATAGTAGAGTCCCGGTATAATTGCGTTTCGCTATATTTACGTATCAGCGCATTTTTCCCGAGGCTATCTCGTTATATTTACCTGTCGACCCCCTCTTTTTCCCCCACCTTGCGGGTTGGGGCCTCAGGAACGACCTGTTGTGACGTCACGAACATAATTGTAGCCAGATTGCACATGATAGTGATTAACATTCAACGTTAGTGTTATGTTAATGAAGATACGCGAACATTTACACCTCATGTAATGTTATGGTAAGGTTACAAAAAGATTCCGTAAGCTTCACGTAACCTTACTATGTAAGGTTTATGTAATCTTCCTGGGATCTTCATGTGCTATTAGGTTCCTGATAATTACACAAATTCGCGAAATTGTTATTTTTTATATATCTGGAAATCGTTATACGTATTGACTGTAAAATAGCTGAAATACAGCTAGAATCTCGAAACTTTGGTTCAGTCCTTTTTAATTTATAATAGTAGGTTACGACCTTATCTACAGAACTCTATAGACCCCATGAAAGGAATTTCTATACATAAAGCTAAGTAAGATAAAAAAACGTAATTTCTTATTTCTTGTGAGATTTCATCAAATATCATTAAATTGAGGTATACTAAAAATAATATACTACCTTATCCGTTGCTCACTATAAATGTCGTTCATGGAAAGTATTACTTAAGTTTAATTAATTATACACATAAGCATAAACTGAAATAATACTAAATAAAAATAATACTAAATTTATTATTCGTTTTTAGATTCTACTATCGACTGCAACGCATTGTTCATCAGGAATGAAAACGTAGTTGTGGACGATGAGAGGTTACTAACAGCCGATATGAATGTTTCATGCCATAGCTTTTCTACAGCAAATACAGATGTCGCTTATTCGCATTCGAATCTGTTAACAGATGGCAACAGTTGTATATTTTATTTCGTTTCGATTTTCCTTTTAGTTTTGTTTTGCATCCCAATTTTTTGGTTATTTTATCTTAAAAAATAGTTTATATTTCTCAAACGATGCAAGCAGGTATAATGTTAAACGAATCACGTTAAATTCATTAATAATTTATTCCATGCCGAAAAAATGACACTAAAAAATTATAGGTGTATATGTAATACCTAAGAATCGCGTTTATATTGTAGTTTAATGCAGAGATATTTGTTATTGTATTTAAAAAACACGAATAAATACATGGTATATTCTCTTAACGAGGTTTCTCTAATTTCCCGATAATTTAAAAAATGTTCACAAACAAATGTTAAAAACACAAATTTACTAAAAGTGGGTTTTAATTATGAAAAACCGTTACGCATGTCATTTCATTCTTTTTAATATTAACCTTATTCCATAATTTCCGATGGACGAAACGAAAAATTTTTTTCATGAAAAAAAGTGTGCCCAACATCCTAAGAAACTAATTCATGTGCATATCAGATTTTTCATTCGCATGTGAATAATTGGCATAACCTAAAATTTCGTCTTTAATTTATTGTAATAGACAGAATTAATATTAGAATTTTGCTAATCTTATCCGTTTTGCCTTTTTTGTAAGTGAAAGTAGGTTTTTTCAATCGGAATAAAAAATCCTAATAAAATTAAATAACATTGGTATACAAAAAAGTAACACTATAAATTTGATGATGAAGTGAAAATTATGCATTAACCCATTAACGTCCAAAGCACAACTTTTTTGCTTCAATTTCAATCAAGTATTTCGTATCAAAATCGATATTCAAAAAAATTGAAAGGTACATGTACTACTATTTTATTAGAGGTCGCTCTTCAAGATTCCGAGGTCAAAATTGAATTTCAGCTATCAGGAATTCCAATATGGCGCCAAATTTCCAAAAAATTGGCAAATATATATACTTATCAATTTTTTACGAGCCAATAGAATATTACGATTCTATTGAAGCTATGTACAAAGGTGCACAAAATTCTGAAAAAATTCCACTATATTTCTCTATGAATTCTAAAAACTTTTCATTTTTAGCATTCTTTTAAAAAAAGCTCATAGTGTATAAGTAAGTTTTCATTGTTGACGCCATTTTGAGGTCGATAAAATTTACCCTTAAAATTCAAGTATTTTGTGGATCTTTGTACATAGTTTCAATAGAATCGTAATATTCTAATGGCTCGTAAAAAATTGGTAAGTAGAGTAGCATGGATAGAAGTGGGCCACCGTGAGAAGAGGGCCACCCGCCATTTTTGTTTTCGCGAGTGACTTGACCGCCAACTGAATATTTTGTTTTTCCTTTATCAACAATAGCTCAGTTTTCAGTAGGTCAGTGAAGCGTGCAGACGTACATTTGTGTTTACGAGCAATTAGCGCCAAAAACATATACTTTTTCTTTTTTTCTTATTGTTACAGTTATTATGATTTGCATAAGTTAATAATTGAATTCAATCGTGTTAGTAGTTTTTATTATAATATTAGACATAACATTAAAAAATTTAAAGAGATTTTAGCATATTGTTGTGCGGCATTCTCGACACATTATTTCGCGTCAAATTATGCTTGTGGATAGAAGTGGGCCATTCTTTGCAGACAGAAGTGGGCCACATAATTAAAGTTCTGTTTCGACATTTAGTGTTTTTATATGAATTAATCAAGTGATTCGATGAATTAATTTGAACGCTTTGGCGATCATACCACCAAAAAAACTGAAACCGACTGGCTATGAACCCATCGACTACGACAAATTGCTTTGTACTATAAAGTGTTATTGAGGCAAAATAACAAACAGTATTACACATGAAAAATGTTTTTTACAATACGATTTATTACAAAAATTAATTATTTAACATAAAAAATCATAGTGCTTGATCCTGTTACTTGTTTTAGATGAAAAACTTTGGTGGCCCACTTCTGTCTGCAAAATCGTGAAATCGCAAATTTCTCTTTTTTTAATTAACAATATAAAACAATATGTTGTCATTAAAAAATTTAAAATATGTCATTGCCATAAGTTAGCTAATACATCTCTCTACAAATAGACCCATTAGTTTTCAAAAATATTAACTTTTGAACATCCTGCAGCATGAAAACCAAAGTCTGGCCCACTTCTGTCGATGCTACTCTATAAATATTTACCAATTTTTGGAAACTGTTTGGAAATTCGGCGCCATATTGGAATTCTTGATAGCTGAAACTCAATTTTGACCTCGGAATCTTGAAGAGCGACCTCGAAAATAGTAGGACATGTACCTTTCAATTTTTTTGAATTTTGAGTTTAATACGAAATACTCGATTGAAATTGAAGTAAAAAAAGTTGTGCTTTGGGCGTTAATTTATTTTATAATAATGTTTTATCTGCCATCTTTGATTTGCATACGACAAAATGAATGTCATTGTTTTAATCAACCTTGGCTGTTACTTGTTTACTAATATGGTATGGAAGTGGATTGATTACCTTTATAAAATTATGAATGATGAATTTTGTTGTTGAAACAATTACTTGGTCAACCCGAATTCATAAACAATGAAAGGTTCCATGATAGAACCCAACGTTGTGATTGTCACAATATGAAGGTGTAAAAAGGCGTAAAAACGGTTTGCGGTTATATATTGTAAAAAAATATCAACCTTTTTTGTATGCTTACACTGTAAAAAATTTCATGAAATTTAATAAAAAAGTAGGAAGCAAATTTCATAAATGTTACTGAAAATTAAGAATTTTGTTACTTAAAACAGTTTAAGGAACGTAAATCTTAATATCGATTAATGAAAAATATGAAATTTAAGAAAATTTTCTTAAATTTAATAAACTTGAATCGACTTAAAACATCGTATCGTTGTTCCGTTTCGTCAGTCTGTTGATATCTTGAAATCCGGAAAAATTTAGCACTCTCGTGATTAGTTACTATGAATAATAATTAATAAAAAAGACGAGAATAGCATTTAAAATTAATCTTTTACCAATTACATATACATACATACGAGCACAGTAAAAATAACACGGAAGGAGCGCAAACTTGGCAACGTCGCCGAACACGCAAAGTATCCAGGGGGGCGACACTGCTGCTATATTCCCTATGGTAATGGTATGTCGGTTCTCTTCGTGACCTCCCACTTATCTCAAAACTTCATGTATCCAGATGGCGCTTGCAGTCATATGCTCGGTGAGCTTTGGCGTGATAATCGTAACGCCCTTTTAACTAATATACATGCACTAGATGCTTACAATCGCCGATACGTGGTCTAGGTATCGAACGCCGTGGTTCTTCATCACTTTAACTAAAATACGTCCACCAGGTGTTTAGGGTCACCGATTACGGGGTCTAGATATCGCGCACCGTAGTTTTTCAACTCTTCGACTAAAATACGTGCACCAGGTTTTTAGGGTCGTCGATTACGGGGTCTAGGTGTCGCGTTCCGTAGATTTTCATTTTTATAACTACAAAACGTGCCTCCGGTGTTTGGGGTTGCTGATCATGTAGTCTAGGTATCCACTTGGTGTTAACCAACGATGACCTTGAGGTCAAAGTTGAAGGTCATTTCAAGGTCAAATCAATTTTATCTAATAAACAACGGTAACCTTGTCCTTGACCTTGGGCCAAATTTGAAAAAAGTTGAAGGTCATTTCAAGGTCAAACCAAAATATGTTCAAATTTGAAGAAAAATAAGCAAAATTGATTTGACCTTGAAATAACCTTCAACTTTGACCTCAAGGTCATCGTTGGTTAACTCGAAATCAATACCTAGACCACTTGATCGTCGACCCCAAACTCCTGGTGCATATTTTTTAGTTAAAAAGATGTAAAACTACGGAGCGCGATTCCTAGACACCGTAATCGCCGACCTTGAATACGTGGTGCACGTATTTCAGCTAGAATCATGAAACACTATGGAGCTCGATACCTAGACCCCTTGATCGGCGACCCGGAACACCTGGTGCACGTATTTCAGCTAGAATCGTGACAAACTATGCAGCGCGATACCTAGACCCCGTAATCAGCGAACTTAAACATCTGGTGCACGTATTTTAGTTAAAATGGGGAAAAACTACTGAGAGCGTTACCTAGTCCCCGTAATAGGTCATCCTAAAGACCTGGAGCAAATATGTATTTTGCCAATCCGATTCAAAACTGCGAATCGTCATATCTCGAAACGAAATGTTCACGTCATGAACGAAACAGTTTCACCCCCTGAAAGCATCTCAGCGATCTCTGCACACTGAAACCTAACCTCAAAGGTCCTATTGAAATACATGTGTTTTTTTATAGCAGAATTTACAGAATCACTAAGTGAGGGATTTTTGAGTGATCAAAAATCAGAAATGAACCAGAAAAAAACTTTAAACTGTATTCGTATTGATTTAAAAGGAGAAAATTGTTTGACTCGACGCTAAGGACAAAAATGTAAATGTACCCTTAAATTAGTCTATAACCGTATTTCTGGACACGTTTTGATCTCACGAAGCTGAAGAAATTTGTTTTATATCAATCGGTTGTTATTAACATCCTCAAAAATTAGAAACAAAATAATAAGAATTTTAAGCTCGACTCAGGTTTTATTAATAATAATTAAAAATAATATTAATATTTTTTTACATATAATATAATAAATTAAGTAAACTGTTTTAAACAGTATATTACAGAGATAAGGAATATAGGTATATGAGGTTGTCAAATTCACAAGCTAACCTCAAATTTAATTTTAAGTTGACAACAAATAAAAATTTTGGCATGGTAAGAGCATTTTGTCCTCTATATATATAGGCAATGAAAATATCTTAAATTTAATAAAAGTTCTTTAAATTTAATACAAATTCCTTAAATTCAATAAAAGTTCCTTAGATTTAATAAAAGTTCCTTAAATTTAATAAAATTTCCTTAAATTTAATAACACCTCATGAAAAGGGTTTAAGAATTGTCATGAAACACTTTTTTGTAACATTTATGAAATTTGCTTCCTACTTTTTTCTTAAAATTTCATAAAATATTTTTTACAGTGTACAGTTGTAGCAGTAGTTGATGTAGAATTCATGGAAAGATACTTTTCATTATCTTTTCAACTATTACCTTCATGCAGTTTATATTTTTAGTAAATCGAAAATAGTGTTTCCTTTAACCAAAAGAAAAGATAATTAGTCTATTGAATAAAATATTAACTATAAAAAATGTTGTTATTTATATCATTTAAAATGATCCTGTTATATAACCGCTTTGATTTAATTGCTAAAATTATTATAAAATTACATTTTTTTAATTATTTCAACGACTCTGCTTGATTCACATAGTATAAAAAATAAATCTTCATGTTTATAATATCACTGTATGAAGTCCGGGAAGGGTCTGTAAAAAGAATAATTGAAAGTGTCCAGTACATAAAATGTTCTCACATAAACAATAAAGGAGGAAAGAAGGAAAGCGTATGTCAAAGGAAAATGTTTATTGATAATTTCGCACAATATGAGCAAGCATTGAAACTTAAACTATATTTCTTTTACATAGGTATAATTAAATAACAAGGCACTGAGAGCGATCGAAAAATCATTCATGAATTACGTTTAAGGCACTGTGGCGAATTTGAAAACGAAGCAGGACTCCTGCTGTCGCTAACACAAGATAAAACATACAATTACAATATCTAAACCTTAAAATAGGAGAAAACGATTACTAACTATATTATACGAATGAAACTTAACTTTACAACGTCCAGAATTGTAAATGCTTGTAAACTGAAATGAATTCCCATGTGAGACTTCATTGGTATCGAGCTAATCTTATATCTTTGGTACATTCGTAGCTGTACTTTTCTATAAAAACCCAATCCTTGTAGGACTGATGGATCAATTTAACTATCTGCGAGTAAATAATTCCTATTCACGTAAATGTAACGTAGAAATGATTTTCGTAGTTTTGTAACCTCAACGATTGAAGGTTTACAACGAAATTATCAGAGGTTAATTTTGGCATATACGATTATAGAACGCTAAGATTTTTAAAACTGTTCTAGTAATGTAACCCTTAAAGAAATATGGCATCCATTTAACATTCCTTAGTTTACAACTCTTATGAAAGGGTTTCACATTACCGACTGTGGAATCTTTGATTATCATTTTCTGCTGGTGTTTTGTTTTTGAACCCGAATGGCAAATACAGATTGTGATGAGTTCTAATTGATACGAGATTGACATAGCCTCAATAAAAATTTGGGAGACATGTTCTCTCACAAAAGTCTCTAAGGGATTTCCTGGAACGGTAGACGGACAACCCCCCCCCCTCATTTTTCCCAAGGGTTGTTTTTCCCCTCTTTATTAATTCCTTCCATCGATCAAAAACACTGTACAAATTGTCTGTAACTAACGTAATAGTATTTGTTTTTAGAAACTAATGATTTGTGATACAATACCCACCAGAAGAAAATGATTCAAATATGAAAAGCCACACGCTTACATTGATGTGCGCATGTCAATAAAGCTTTATAACTTCCATAGGCTGATTTTAACGCTTTGCATTACATGGGTAAGAATGCCCCTTACAGCTGTTAATAAATAACGTAAAAAATCACACTGAATCTTAGACTGAATTTAGTACAAATAAAATCCAAGTGTCGAGTCCCGACTGATTCTCGGATACGTATCGAAAATTTCAGCGACGGAATCCAAAGACGAACCCGAGGGTTCGAGTCAATTCAGAAAAGGAGGGAGCTGCACGTAACTTTGCTGACTTCCTGGTTCTGTTTTCACCAACGTGGGATCTTTTAGAGCTTGCCTAGCTCCAGTTGGTGAATGCATACCATAGTCTTGTTTATGATCTGGTTGTTGGGGAGGTTGGGAGTAGTCTTCATGGTACTTGTCCGATGGACTTAAAGCACCAACGTAATCCAATTTACCCTGTTGGTGGTCGTCTTCTGGTGACATGTGAGTTGGAGGGGAATGCGTAACCATCGTTTGGTAATCGGCTCGACCTAAAGTTGGTGGTGGACTATTGTTGGCATTCATGTACTCTTGGTGAACCCTCATGGCGTTTCCGCCTGGTGCGGAGAAGAGTCCAGCATCGTGCTGGGGTAACATCGCCGCGTAAGAATATGCTGCTCCATTGTTACCTGGACCTCCAAAAGATGTGGAGTATGGAGAATTCGATGGACTGAGGAGGTTCAAATGCGGTGCAAGGTCATAGGCTGGAGAGTATGCCCATGCGTCTGGTGGTGCCGAAGCGGTTGTCGACGTAGCAAAGGGATTTAATGTATTGTTTAACGACGTAAATGTACCTAAAAGACAATTAAATAATTTACATTAGCGTCTCCAGGATATTGACGTGAGCTTACACCATGATTTTATAAGCTACTGGTTGATTAACTATGATTCGTTTCTGATATAGTCATGGCGATTTTTAGGACTTTACCTGTTAGACCAGGACTTGCAGAACCAGCAGCCATATAACCAGCGGTTTTTCGAGGTGGTTCCCTCTTTCGCCACTTAGCACGCCTATTTTGAAACCACACTTGAACTCTTGATTCGGACAGCGCCAATTTCAAAGCCAATTCCTCTCTTGCAAAAACGTCCGGATAAGGTGCTCTTTCAAACGCTCGTTCAAGTTCTTCTAATTGGTACGCAGTAAATGTTGTCCTAAACATTTTTAAAATAAATTTTATTTTTTTACCAACATTTTTGTTCTATTAACTTTAGAAATATAAAGAAAGACAGGAGTAAAATAAAAATCGACGGACCCAAAAAAAAAACGAAATAATTATTTTAATTCATTCAGTCCACCAGCAGACCGTAACGGTCCGTCGATAGTGACCGAATAATACTTGGACCCTTATCGTACGATCAATTTTTTGTCGGCCAAAGTGAGACTCGTAATGTCGGCAGATGTTGTCTGTATTTTATCGCGGTTTCGAATATGCGTGACTCGCACGATAGAAACGCAAAAGGCGTTCAAATGGGACACCCCTATGCCATTTAAACGACGTTAATGCATCGCTATTTCGTATGTATATATGTATACGGGGCACAAATTCCTCGCAGGGGGTAATTTCGTCCTCCTCTTATCAATAATATTGAATCTCTTAATCGGTGTTCTTGATGGTAAATGACTTTAAGTTTTTATTTTAAGTAGAACACTTAATAAATATAATGTATAAAATAATTAAAGGCATAAATATATTTTATATTACGTGATATTTATTTTGAAAATATAATAAATCAATATAAATGTCACTTAAAAAATATTTGTAAGTTGGCTTTTTTGTAAATGAGCAGATATTTCAAACGTTATTCCAGTGTGTGAAATGATTTCAGTCGATATTGGGATGATGACAATTTTCAAGATTTGTTATCGATATTTTAAAAGAAATCTTTGGGATTAAACTTTTAACTGACCTTGTTTTCTTTTTCTTAATGCCATTGTTTTCGGTTTTCTTCTTTGAGTCTTTCTTCGCTGGCTGGGACTCCGTGCTGACTGCTCAAAAAAAAAGACATTAATTAAAATAATATAAAATGCATTATTTTAGATAGATTTTGAATATCATAGACGAAATTTTATAATAACTCAAAAATTATTTCCATTCTATTAGGGTAATACTTATTCATAATTCCAAAGAAAATCAGCAAGTATTATTTATTTTATTATTAATAGAATAAATATTATTTAAGTTTTCTTCTTTTTAAATAAAATTTGACTATTGCATTTCATAATACAATTTGTTTGATAATATTATTTGAAGAAAAAGTTAAATAGTAAATAAAACGAAACAATTTCATTATTCTTTAAAGAATTGAAATATTTGTTAAAATAATATTGGTGATATTCCAAATTATTATTTTCCATAAAAATAACTACAATAAATTCTAATTCGCGAATAAAATTGTCATTCCATAACTTGTAATATTTAATCTTCGTTATTATAAATGTATTTCTTTATCATTCACTCGACAATGAAATTAGTAATGAGAAAGTTACAAAACGACAGACAAATTTGTAATTACAAAGTAGGAAACATTTTTAATGTTCCTTATTGTTTATTTCCTACTTTCATTGAAATCATGTTTTTAGTAACTGAATATTTTCATTTTTTTCTTCTAAAATTCCTCGCATAGGGTCGAATGGCAATAGCAGAAATTTCAAAAGTTACAAAGTATATTTAAGTTAGTTCACTTCAATTTTGTATATAGAAAGAATATTTTTATTTTTGTAAGAGACAGAGATCTTTTCCCTTTTTTAGTATACAAAAAAATCAAGACAAAAAATACTGTGTCCAATATCTTTACAAGATAAAATATAAAACAGTTAATTATTGTCATTTTTTACTAGTTTCTTAACAAATACATGTTAATATTGATCAAATTCATGTTTAAATAGTCCTGTCAATTTAATATAAAGAATATGCTGTTCAAAACTGCTACAGATGCAGTAGTGGATTCAGAATGTTTCGCGAAATTCTGAAAATTTATTCATATTTACTAATTCTGTAAAATATTCGTATTAGATACACTTTTGTCAACAATAATAAAATTTGGCTACCTTCCAGTTTCTTTGCATAATTCAATAGGTCCTCAAGTGCACTTTATGAGTTTGCAGTAAAAAGTAGCCAAGTTAACTAATAATAAAAATTAAGTTAATTATGATGAGGAGTTAGACCGAACTACGAATGAACATAGTTAAAGAATTTATATCTAGAAGTTTGTTTACCTAAATATTTTGAATTTAATGACGGACTTACTTAAATATAACGATTAGTTCTTAACCGAAATAAAAACAGTAACATTAACTACATGAATGAGATTTACCTACTAAGAGGACTTGTTTTTATTACTTTTTCTGTAAAGTACGGGAAAGTTGATGAATTTGTTAAGATAGTTGCTTCCCGAGATATCATATATTGTGGATATTTAATACAAAATTTGTCAAACATTTTCAAGAACTTTTTGTTATGGCTGATATTGTGAAGACAATAATGTTAACAGCTGTAGCTAATGACTTAAACTTTTCGTCTAGTTGTCTTGTCAAAAAGTTTTAAAAAATTTGAATAAAAATAAGTCTATGGATTTTGTTGAATGATATATGATCTTGTCGAAAAAAAGAGTATCTACAACTTTACCGAACAATTTTTACAAATTTCTGAAGGGGTATTGGGAAATATCCCTATTTATTATTGAAAAATATTGGTTATTATATTTTATGAATAATTTTAATGATTGGGCAAAGGTTTTGTAAAAATTCAGTAACATTCGTTAAAATCCATTCACATTTAACAGTATTTTAAAATATTACAAGGAAATAAGAACAAAATTTCAGTCTTGAAATCTTCATTTTAATAACTGAATATTTATAGTACTGATTTTTAAGAAAAATATAACAGTTTATTAACCCAATTAATGAAATCTGTCGTTCTAAAAAATAATGGAGTAGAAAATTTCATACAAACTTAATACGGCGATTACTTTTTTATAAATATGTCATTGACAATAGTATTTTTCGAAACAAACAATAATATTTATAATAAACTTATAAAATAAACTATAATTATTTATATTTTTCTGAAATTTGGCTTAAATTACATTCGTTTCAAAATAGATTATTATAATTTTTTCAAAAATACAGTTTTTCGAAATTATTCTCACGGAATTTAAAAACCAATGTATTTGATTTAACAACAATTAAAATCGAAGATTTGTATAGCTCATTACTAAAACTTAATTAAATTACTTAAGCTTGCTTTAAACGCAGAATTTTTGATCGATTTTGATTGACCTCTAACAATTGCTTTTTATTTAAAAGTTGAACAACTTTTTTTCAGATATTAAACTGTGCAATATATTAATGACTTTTAAAAAAATCAGTTCAAAAAAGCGTAACACGCAGTTTTCGAGTTGATAAACGTTTTTCAGACAAACACAAAACTCAAAAAGTAATGTTTTTTAAAACTTTAAAAGAAAATGGCATCTACAATCAAAGGAACAATTAGAGCGAGAAGGTCAAAGATTGAAAAACAAAATGTCTAAAAGCCTAAAATTTTCCAATTAATTTCAGTAAAATTAGATAGTTGAGAAGAAAATTTAGTTACTGCGGATCACAAAAACTCATACTACTTTAAACATATCAGAGATGGTTAATTGATAACTAAGAAGATCTAATATTACTAGTGTAATTAATGGTAAATGTTTACTTCTTTAATATTAATATTTGTGTAAGATGATCGAGGACAAACCTGGGGTGATAGAATTCATGGGATCATCGCTCTTCCTCTTCATCGAGTTTCCAATTTGAAGACTTGGTTGCATTGTAGTTGACGTTGCTGCTGACGCCGAGGACGTAGACGTCGTGACATCCTGAGCCTGGGGGATCGGCGCATACATTCCCGCAAGATCCAGTTCCTTCAGTTCCTTTTGCTGTTGCTGATGTTGCTGAAGGTGATGATGCGCAGTCTGATGATGCGGTGGTGATCCGTTGGTAGAATCCAATTTGTGCAGATGTCCACCCGGCGGCATCAGATCTCCGCCGTGATGTCCACTGTGTAGTCCCAACATCACTTGGATACTATGCACACCGGCTCCTCCTCTGCCTCCAAAATCCGAAAAAATCGGATCGTCGAAGGGACCGCCGTCCATCGCCGAGAAATTCAAGACCGTCGGCTGGAGATCCAGAACACTGATTTTTGTCCCTCAATGACAAACACCAATTCGCGTTACGTAATGCTTGATTGTGTCGTTATGCAACTAATTCTTTGATCCTTTTTCGGAGGTTTCTTTAGTGATTAAGTTCCAACCGCAAATTGTTCCGGATCCAACAATAATCGAATTCTTGCAAAAATGAATACAAATGATCACTGAATTGACTTTCTCTTCTAGAGTTGTTTTTGCAAAATCCAGAACGTTGAGAACCAAATCGAACTGTAGTAACTGATTGCCTCAATTTAGCATTTCAGTTTGTACTGTGACATCAGTTTCATTGAAGATGTTATCGCGATCGCGTCTGACCTTGTTCAATAACGACGATGATGAGATGAGACGAGCTATTTCTAGCAGTAAAGTTGATGCAAATTTCAGTCAAGCTTCGTGTCCTCTCTTGCAAGTCCCGAACTTCGGTATAAATTCATCCAAGATGTTTCATTGATCCTCGATGAATGTTTCACTATCAATTGCTCTTCAATGCAATCCTTTTCCAAAAGATCAACACCTCTTCCCAAAACTGACAGTTTGAATTAAACTCTAGATCGTCCAGGTGAGTCACCTGTTGTTCGGATTAGGTAAATCGTTCGCGCCTCGCGGGCAATTACGCGAAAAGGCGGCTGATTGCCGGCGAGTCGCCCGCAATGGAATCTGGACCAATTGCTATCAATTGCCGGGCGGTTATGATTAATTTTGATTAGTTTTAAGCAGAGTTAACGAAGTGAACTAGTTGCATCGAACCTCGCAGCGCGACTGATGATGAAGCCAGCCGAGTGCGGGTCTCTGACGTGATCCGCGGATACTGTGAGCTAATCGCACCACACTCACACAGGTTTATATATTTTAACGAGGCGTCGCGGCGGGGGCCCCGGCCAATCCGTGGACGCGGAGGCCGAGAGGCCACCGACATGCGGGCTTCGGACTGCCTCCCCGCGGGCCCCGATGAATCCCTCGACCAGCCACGTCGTTGGACAGAGCCGAGTGGAAAGGGACGGAAGGCTTCGAGGACGTCCCTAGCTTCAACGATCTTTCTTTTTCGACTTTCCCATAGTAAATCACGTTGGCCAATTTGCACCGAGTACTTTGGTACTTCAATATTCTTCCCTCTTGCTCAGGTGAACTTTTGGAATTGTATATACCACGATTTCGTGGTCATGAACATTTTCGAATTTCGGTCGAGCATAAATGGAGATGCAATTCCTATGAAAACCTACGATGAGCTTTAAAAAGTCATGGAAGACATAAAAGTCATGCAATACCATGGAAGACCACGAACGATTCAAAACAGATCATGTGTTGATCATACAACATTTTAAACATGTAATAAAAACAAGAGGCAAAAGGTCACGAAGTACCACGGAAGGTCAAGAACGAATCCAAACAGATCTAATAAGTCAAAATTGATCATGAATTAATCGGGAAATACTTGAAGCAGATTATGTCCAGAGACAACATGAAATGTCACTAAAGGTCACGAAGGACTCCACAAGGTCATGAAATAGCATGTAAGGTCCAGAAAGATAGAGCAGAATATTCTCAAAATAGATAATGTATTGATCAGGAAATACTTCAAACAGGTATAGTAAACAAGTTCGTTTCTCTTGTATTGAGGGACGCGGAAGGTCATGGAAAATTGCAGAAGGTCATGGAATACCGCTGAATGTTAAGAAAGATTTAAAATGAATCAGGAAACGGGCGTACTAGATGATTTGACTATGAAATAGCTTAAATAGGTGATAACGAACTCGAGAAGTTATTACTAAATTTGGAAGATGTACGAAGTTATACTTATTAATATGAATGTGAAATGCCAGTAAAAGTCATAGCAGAATAGGGAGGTCATGATGAACGAAAACAGGGCAAGAAAGATTCAAAAAAGGTCAGCAAATGGTCGAAAAGGATCAGGAATTAATGGACAATACCTCAAAATAGTATCAAACAAGTTTGAAAGGGTTTTAAAAGTAAACAAAGGATTGCTGATGTGAAAGGCTTATCGTTAATGCATTGGATAGCTCGCAAAGTATCACTAAAGGTCATGGAAGATATCGAAAGGTCATGACGCAGCATGGAAGGTCAAGAGAAATATGAAATAAGTCAGAAAACGATGAAAGTAGATGATTCGTTAACCATAAATTACCAGAAATAGGTTATAACAGGAAGAAGAGATTACAAAAAGTTCTCGAAATTCTAGGAGACGTCAGTTATAAGAATTGATTGTCCTACTATCACGAAAGATCATGAAAGAACCTGAATTGTACTGGAATATCATGAAGTACCATTGAAGGTCACCAAAGATTCAAAGCAGATCAGAAAACAACCAAAATAAATAATAAGATAATCCTTAAAAACCTGATACAGGTTTGTTTCATGGTTTGTATCGTTTATTTTAACAATACAAATTACAAGGTTATAAAAACACGAGATGTTATGATGGACGTGGTAATTTAGCAAACGTCACTTGTAAGAATAGTTTATCCATAAAACCAATGGATAGGCGGTGAAATATCAGAACAAGTCATGGAAGAACATGAAAGGGGCGATAAGGCCAACCATATGTAAACGTCATGCTGGATTATTGCGATACCAAACAACAGGATCTTCGCAAGTACTTTTACAAAATTGAAAGGTAATTCAAAGGCCCAAAAATTACAGACCAGAAAAAAAATGAGATGAAAACAAATAAATTGTCCTGTTCTTCGTTGTTGCATTTCTGAAGAGGCAAGTCAAATGCCAAGGAAGTTAAATTTCTCAAAAATATTTTAGAATTTAATAAGAAAATGTTAAAATAAGAAAGCAAGACTCTTCTGGTACCTGGTATCTTTTAGATGTTTCAATACTTTCGATATTAACGTACTAAAAAAGAACTAAGTACCCATTAAATTTAGACGTTTATGCCATTTTCAGCCAAGAAAGTTTGAGGCTTAAACCTGAATCGCAAACAAAATACAGTTTTGTGTAACTTGTTAATATTTAAAATATATTGCCAAAATCTCGAAACTTTTTGATGAATTGCTATTTTGGGTAAAAACTTTCGTCCTAAATTCATAGAACTCACAATTATCGTAATTTTTTCCATAATTGAAAATTACATCGAATAGAACGTGTAAAGTTACCAGAAAGTTCATGTATATTTTTTCTGACTTAAAAAAGGTTCGAGAAATCCTAAAAATCAAATTTCTAAATCTATTTCCCTTGAATTTCTGATTAAATAGTATTTATTGAAACAGTTGACAATCTGACTCAAAATATTTGCTATTTTAGACATGATTACAAAGAACAATTCAGTCAATATACGTAAATTTTGTGAGAGAGGATGAAGAACAATACAAAATAAGTGAAAATATGATTTCTAACGTAATACGTAACTTCTAAGAGGTTAATTGATATCATTCTTATGATATTCGATAATTTTTTCCCTTCTTGATGTAAATAATGTTAAAAAAAGAGAGCAATTACGTTGAAATAGAAAAAAATTAGGAAATATTCATTGATGAGATTAAAAAACTTAGAAGATATCAACGAAGTACGAAAACATTGTTTTTAAGTGTAGAATATGGAAGATTAGTGCAAAACCACCAGCTGAGATTGCATATGTTTAAATGACAACAATATATTCAATTAAAATTCATACTTATCATAGTCACAAATTGTCGGAAAATTCCAGAGTAATCCACATTTTATATGAATCCATTACCCTATATTTAGTCATGTGTCTAAAAAAATATTAGTTTTAGTTTTCCCTATTGATTTTACAATGTTTTTAAAGTTTATTGACATCTTCTGATTTCAATTACATTTAGTTGATTTTATCGTTTATTTATTTATATTCTTTATGCAGTAAAAAGTATCCATTCTGATGAAAGATGATATTCTGAACTGAAATTTCACTCCTTCCATATTCGGACTTTCAAGATCTTATCACTTCGTAGAGTTTTTAATGTTAAGGCTATTTATTTTAATTAAACATCGAATGATTTTGTCATTCACTTTCTATAACTTAGAATTTTAATAATAAGAAATACAAAATAAAATAAAAACTAATAAGAAAGAAAAAACGTAGGAATTATATACATTTTGTCATTGGCAATTTTGAATTTGTAATTGAATTTTAAATCTATTCGAAAGTTAATATACATATATTTACTTATATTAAAATACAGATAATGAACAAATAAACGTGTTACACTTTTATATAGTTTACTATTTTTTTTTAAATTGTTAGAATTGCACAATAATTAAAAAAATTCGAGAAGTATTCGTTTAAATAGGCCACATATAATTCATCTACAGAATAATAACACAAAATGATTTATAAATAATTGAACATGTTTGAAGTACATAATTTTTGTAAACATTATATACACAAAAAAAATTAGCTGATCAAAGTAAATATTTATTTGATCAATGGTAAGTAAAAATTTACATGAAACAAAAAAATATTCGCTTATTTTTACAACTGCAATTTTTACTTAATTTAAGAAAACCTCTTTTAATTAAATAATCATTTTCGTGATTAAGAACCATTTTTTACATTCTTTACTTTAATGGTTGCTGTACCATTTTTTATTTTAATGGCTTTTAGACACAACATCATGTAAAATAAAACAAAATAACGTACTAACTGATTTTCGATGCGAGATTACACGATTTCTGGTAAAGTTTGTTTATATAGTGGTCCATAATATGACCACTAAAAGGTCAACAAAAAAATATTTATTTGCATAAAAAAGTGTCACCTTAGTAATGATAAAAATTAATCTTGAAAGCACCAAACAAGAAATTCACCTCGTTATATTTGAAATACATCTGTAACACTCCATCGTTACCACATGCTCAGCGCCGCCTGAAGTCTTGAAATTGAAGATTCAGCCGGAACCGGTCAAATGCTCACTTCCGGTCAAAACACGAAACGTCATCATCGTTAACGTTTTCTTGTAAATTCAACTTTCAGCAACAATATTTAATATTATGATATTTATAACTGCATCGAGAGGTATTACGTCAATAAAATACGTATATTATTGAAATATAAAGTATATTTTTATCTCATGAAGATTTCTAATCAGGCTATGTAAATTAATATTTGAGTAAATGTTGATATATGTTTACAAGAAAATTATTTGTTATTTTTTCCAAAGTAAGACAATACTTTGATTTGATAATAAACATTCTATAAGTATGTAGTACTTAATGCGATATAAAAACACTATTTACACAGTATGGTCTCCAGTAATCAATCAAATTAATGAATAAAAAAAATAAACATTTAAAATTTGCAACATTATTTCCATTTTTTAAATAAAATTCTACGTCGAGTCAATTTTCGAGGGAATGACTCGAATTTTTTAGGGAATCCGTCGATTTTTTTTACAGTCGCGGCGAATTCGTTGGGCTTTTCATCGTGACGACACGCGCGAATTCCGCGGACGTGGGGAACGTTTCCGTCGACGACGGTAGATCCATGTTCGTTGGCCGGCAGCGTGGCACTGAGCTCTTAACCGCGGGCTCAATGAAACCAGTAATCGCCAGGAATTGCCTCGAATTGGCCCAATCAAACTACCCCCATTCCGTGTGTATACGCGTATATTAACGGGTAATTTGATTGGCGCTAATTAGCGCGCGTCGCACGCCGATATTCTCGGGCCCCGGGAGCGGAAATGCATTTTTCCGCCCGCTGCGCCCGCGGAAAGCCCGCGAGTTCCGTTCGGCAGGTATCGACCGTTACCGACTTCCTGGTCGTCGCGAAGGCCTCGAGGCCGGAGACTTCAATGCCTTGATATAGTCGTCACGATCGGGTTCGTAACTGGTAACGTCCACTGATTAATCGGGAGCATTAACTAACCAATAGGATCGTTTGCGACATTGCATAGTGTGCAGGCCCAGAAAGTTCCATGGAAAGTTTATCACTCCTAGTTTGTTCATTACGAATGAATTAGCAATATGCTCAATTTATATCAGGCTGCACCAATTAAAATTTCGCAACTCTATCCAAATTTTTGAACCAGTTTGCGAATTTGTTCATGTCACCAACAAAAATAACGTTTAGTAAATTTAACTAAATGGCGAAGTACATAGTGGGAACTAATCTTTTAGTAGTTTGTAGAGAAAAATGGCATAGCAATTGAAAATAGCACTAAACTATTCAAATTAAATTAGAACAGATGATTTTCCTATAAAATTGTCATCAGTTTGCGAACATTTAATCATATGTTACGTTAATTGACTAAAATTTAGTTAATCCAACAACATTCTGCTATAAGATTTACAAAATCCATTGTGTAACTTATCACTTAATTTACTAAATATTTTTCTCTGTGTAGGGATTGAAATCGATGAATCTATTGAAAATAGAAACTATTATGCTATTTTCAAGGAACATTAAAAGACAAACCATCAACATTTACCAGATTACTGCAGGAAAGAACATAAAATTTCGTAGACAGCATATAAAACTTATACTGTAGCTTCGTCTAAATTTTGGTTACTGTTGACAATAACCCTTCCGAAAAATCTAGTTATTTTCATATTGTTTGCATATAAAAAAGACGTGAGAATAAATATGAATGCCAAGTGGGCTCTCGACAAATCTCCAATTCAACACACGACTATGAATGATGTTTTTATGAAGTCAAATTGAGAATAAATTGGTGCTTCGAGACACATAACCCATATATCGGTAGCACATCGTTTCCATTGCACAATATCGATGAGTCGTGGGAACCCCCTGATCGTATGTAGGCCTTTTGAGGCCATCTATGGGAAAGTGGGGGACAAGCCCGTGAAAAGTGATCGACTCTAAAAGGTGCGGGTGGAACTTTCTCGAGCATCGGGGTAAGGATCTGATCGTGGCAGCGCGATGCGCAGAAGCTGACCAACTTGACTGGCCTAAATGGGTTTAACTCGATGTGATTTTGCCGGCGAACCACTAAATTGAACGAATACGAACTAAACTGAACTCAACTAAGCTAATCATATCATATTACTGGCGTTATTAGCCGAGCGACGATATAAGTGAAGGCCCGGTGATGGCAGGCTGCAGTATCGGGTCGCCTCCTGCACTGACCCTCGCGCATCGCCATCCTCGCGTTATATTTTTTTTTTGTGGATTACCGGAGAGGACATCCCCGAAAAGTTTCGCGAAATGGAGATTGCGTCGTTAGGGCTGTACCGTCGATTTTTGAAATTGTGAAGTATAGAAATTCAGACATCACATGCGTGTGACGGTCATCGACGGTTAGTGAGGTTATGTTGAAGAGCGTCCAGCCAAGGCCGGATATCATTAGAGTGACTCACGTTCAAAATAATTTTAGTATCATCGAAGTTGATGTCTTACTACCTGGCGTCTTGATTTATCCTGAACTACGTAGTATACATGCTTACAGATTGTGCGAAAAATACAAAAAGTTCACTGTTGAGGGCGTTGCAGTCCCTGTGATTGATCAAACCGAGTGGCGTCATGTCATCATTTGTTTTTATTCGGAGGACTCCGATTATTTTCGACATTGTCTATATAATCGGACTCTATTTTGGATCTTAAGAGTGGTGTTGATGTTGACAATGTTAGGTTATGTTGTTTTGATATGGAATAAATTAATGGATATCATTCATGTACGTGATGTATCGCTTTCTTCAATGCGCATACATATTCATCATCATTTGATTGAGTTGACAGGAGCTGGAAAACGAGAGTTTTAATTCGTAATATTATGGATCATGAAATGAACGAAGCAAGATCTTGATCATGTCTTTTGTTTTTCAGCAAATGAAAAAGAGATTGAAATTGAAAAGGGATTCTTTCTTCCAATTCAAAATCAAACTTTTTTAAATGCTCGACTTCCATCCAGAAATATTAAAACTTTCTCAATTAACTGTTCTACTGAAATCAGAATTGAATAGTTATGGTGTAAATTTTCTTAAATCTACTGACTAGATTCCATTCAGAATAATTATATTTTATTCATGCTCATGAATTGAAAAACTGTCATTTAAGGGTTTAAGATATTAGATTAGGAGAGATTAAGATATAGTAAACATGCTAAATCAGTGTTAATCCTTTTTCATTTGCTGGATTTTGAGTGCGAGAAAAGCAGCATTGGAAAGTAAAATTTCAAGTTAGTGATCGACATTTCGAGCAAAATTTCATACAGATGAAATTGTTCATTCATCATCGGCAAACTTGTTACGCCGAATGTTGGGTTAGCTAAATAGATTTTAGTACCCTGTAGGATTAATTTTGTGGAAACACTCTTCATCGTGATCATATAGAAAACATAACCTACCACTTTTGTAGAGAAATATGTCATGTGAAATTATGTATCAAGGTGAATAATGATGATTTAAAACTCATAATTACTTTTTATCAAACGAGTTTCCGATAGAAATGTTATTCAATTCAGAAACTGAATTTGCCATTTCTTAGCTATTACTATTTAATTTTCTTTAGTAATATATCGTTTTTTGGGTATTACAGTCAACAATATTTTGAAGTGTAAACGAAATTGAAAACTAAAGCCACTGTTTATAAACTGACGGTAATTGTTTAGGAACGTCGTATCTTCTAACTTAATTTTAATAGCATTAAATTTGTTACATTTCTTGTACTATCTGCTAAGAAAAGAAAATATAACTAAATAATTCACTCGTTGCCATATGTATATAGTCGCAGGTCTAGCTTCGAACCCCTACGGAGAAATTTGTAAGCCATTTTTCTCAGTGTAAAAGTCACATGTAGTAATAAGAAGTTTTTCATGTACTACATATCTTCCGATTGGTTTATAAATATTGTTTATAATCTGACTTAAATATCTATTTAGGTATAAATATGCAAAAAACTATGCATATCGCCATATTTTAAAATAATCTCTTAAAATAATTAAAATATGATGAAGTCACTGGCGATTTTACGAATAAAATCAGTATCAAGACGAATAAAAAATAGTAAAATTTCTAAATTTCGAAATAGTACAAATAGTCATCGCTAGGATAAGGTTACCCATTAGGCACCCACGCCTCGTGCCCAGGAGCTCCATTTAAAAGAGAGTATAATTTTAGCAATTAATAATTAAATTTTTTTAAAAAGTTTAAAGGTCAGGATAATTCCAGTGACTTAAATTTAATATTACTTGAATAGGACCACTTTACAATTTTAAATCTACTTTTGTTAATAATTTCTAACGTGAAAATAACATTTTCTAATATAAAGTGCTGAGAGAAATAGAACAGTTATTTTTCCTTTCTTAGCATATAAAATTTTAAAACTTTATTTTGGAAACTTGTTTTCTCTTATATAAAATTGTAAT
Organism: Trichopria drosophilae; assembly: GCA_030407085.1. Taxonomy (NCBI): domain Eukaryota; kingdom Metazoa; phylum Arthropoda; class Insecta; order Hymenoptera; family Diapriidae; genus Trichopria; species Trichopria drosophilae. The sequence goes on along the minus strand of CM059587.1, from coordinate 85,626,067 downwards.
AATTCGTTACAACCGTAATATTCAAATAAATGCAAAATTAATACAAATAAATGTAGAAAAGTAAATAAAAATCTCAAAAGAAAATGGAAAATAAAAAAATTAAATAAGGATTGAATAAAAGCATATATATTACTATTAATACTAACTTGTAAATATAACAAAAGAGAATTGAAAAGATTTACGGACATTGATTATCTACATAAATTAATTACTTATTACTGTTTTATTGATTTTCAACTACTATAATTTTATACTAAATATATTCTTAGGTAAAAGTTCTATTTTTATTTCAAAAATTAAATTGATAATATTGCATGTTAATTTCTTCACTCTAAAAATGTAAAGTTATCAAAAAATTGTAAACTTTTTCCACGATTAAGATTTTATATATCGTTTAAAGGATTACATTTACATAACCCATCATTTTGAATGTTACTAACTTTCAATTAATACATAAAATAGACTACATATTTGATTGATTATGTAAAACTAACTAAGTATCAAATTTATACAATGATTTTTAATTTTATACCAATTCCATTACGATTAAAACAATTCATAATTGATATGTATTAGTTTTCTAGTAACGAAGATTTATAATGTGATAGTTTTAATTTATGAAGACAAATTAATTGTTTTAATGTAAAATGTGAAATGGAAAACTCGCAAAGCAATCTTGTTAAGAACTCGCTTTTGCTCTAATTTAAACTGGAGTAGAGTTTAAAAACAAGTTTAAATATCTCGTAAAAATTTATAGTCGGTCACTACTTTTAGAGTATATATTTATGAATGTCAAATAAATCACTAATTTGGATGTACATACATGTTTTTTTTTTTGCAATAATAGGCATTAGTTCTCTATGCTATGACTAGAGGGATTCAAAACCTGTTAGTGGTCAAGTTAATTAAAAGATAATAAAAATAATACAGAAACGGATAATTTATACTTTTTTCACATTCAGTGTGTGACATCAACAACCTGACAATTTAAAATTAACCTTTATAATTTTATTTTCATAAAAGAACCCTCTTACCAAGGAACTTAATCCAATACTTCAATTTTTACTTGTAAAATAACTATTTTTACTCGAGATTCTACTACAATTGCAAGTATTGTACTTTTGAGTTAAATTTGTTTAAATCTGTCGACTAAGAATTTCAAAAATCTGGAATCCAATAAATATTTTGTTAAAATATCAACACTATACATTTTCTTTTCACTTATTCTCTGTCTCTAAATAAGACGTTAAAGAGATTCAATAATTCAATATATATTCATTCTAAATCAGTTTAATATAATCTGCATTGTTAACAATTTGTCTAGTAAATTTACAATTCATGTCATGAGGAACAAAAATTTGTAGACCAAGGTTGGAAAATTATGGTTACACGACTTAATATCCGCGGACAAAATATCCGCGCGACAAATTATCCGCGGACAAAATATCCGCGCGACAAAATATCCGCGTACAAAATATCCGCAGACAACTCGGCTGCGTGCGCTGGGGGACTCCGCCTCCCAGACCCCCCCCCCCCTGTAACAACTATCCTAACCTAACCTAGAGGGAACCTGGAGTTACCTCGTTTTCAGTGCAATTCGGTTTTCATATCGGAACATCAAGGCCCTCCTGCGACCCCCCTCTAAAAGAACTTAACCTTGTCTGCCTAATTTTATTTTGCCTAAGCTTATCCCTAACCTGAAACCAGATAAAACTATGTCTATACTCTGAGTGCGAAAATTCCCTTAACCAATATAAATGAACATTACAAGTTTCTCACAGATATTTTATCGCGGATATTCTGTCCACTTATATCTTGCCGCGTGTATATTTTATCCGCGGATATTTTGTCGTGCGGATATTTTGTCGGCGGATATTTTGTCGTGTGGATATTTTGTCGCGGATATTTTGTCCGCGGATATTAAGTCGTGTCGCCAAAATTATAATACATGTGTTGTTGACTTACAATGCGTCTGTTGTAAATCTATAAATTTACTTTTAAGTTACAAGACTTAAAGTTACAAAACATGTATTGTAATTCTAGTTCCGCGGCATTCTTTTTCACAATAGCCTGTTACGTGTAATCTGTTAGACTAAAGAGTAATTTTACAAAACGTATAAAGGAAATCTACAATACGTAAATTGTATCGTAAAATATTCTATACTACATTACGTATTGGTAAAAAAGCCCAATACATTTGTAAAATAAAGAACATTTTTAACTGTCTGTTTAAAAAAATCTAAGAATTTTGAAATGGTAAAACCGAAAGTAATGATTAAATGTGTTATTTTTGAACATTCAATCTACAAATGATAAATAAAATTATATGGAAGCGGCAAAAAATCAGTAAGGTATTTTTTAAGAGTGCAGAGGAAATGTGATATATAGCAAATGTTACCATGACGTATTCTAATGTGCCAGAGGCCGTTGATTCTTCTCCCACTGTTTCTTCGTTGGAACAAGTGGGAGAAATAAAGAGACACCTGACTCCTCCTCTCTTTTTCCCACCCATCACTGAGGATTCGCAACGTGAGATCGGCGGCCATTTTTTGCACGTCGGCGAATTACGGTATCGAAATTATGTCTGAAAAGTCTTCTTGGTCGTCCATTTTGAACAAAAAAATACTATTCAACTTTTAAATTACTTTTTTAGTTAAATTAGTTTCAATCAGAGGATTTTAAAGTCATTATTGGGATAGTTTAAAATTCTTCAATTTTAGTTATGTTGCAAATAGAAGATGGAGAAGCTACAAAATCGAATATGTCAATGTAATGTATGGCAAGTTATTTATAGATCTTGGTTTAAAAACATTTTAACCGAAAAAATCGAGCATTAAACAAAAATAATTTAGTTAATCATAACAAATAAACCGTTTCGAATCTGTTTATTTATTTTTAAAATCAAATTGTTGTATGAAAGGAGATACTTTTTATTCAGATGTAATAGAAGCAGAGAAATGTATTCTCTGGAGGAATGGGAAAAGATCTTAATAAAACAAATGGACAAATTTCGTAAAAGACACAAAAATTGGTAAAAACCTGAAAGTGAGAGTTAATTATTACCCAAAATATATGTAAAACTAATATCGATAATAGTGTTTCCACAAGAGTCCATGTAACTATTTGCTTATTAACTATTTTCTTGAATATATAATTATACATCGATTATCATCTATATTGGGTATTTTATTTCAAACACATAACCTCAATCTGTTACAAATACTCACATGATTGTACATAAAACTTGATGTAACTTATAATTGCGTCAAAACAAATCTCGTAAAAAAATATTTGAACGTATATTTTAAATTTGTTATAATAAAATATACATTCTTGCATCCAAGCTTCGAAAAACGTACAAGGGAAAAACAGCGAGAAAGCTGCAGATTTTTTAACTTTTGACAGCCTTCAAAATTTCAAAAACGCCCAAAATAATATCTTATTCATTGCAAAATCGGGTGTCTTATAATGGTCTTAATTCCCTATTAGAATTAATTATGGTACAGGGTGTCAAAATGTATTCAGTGATACGAACAAAATTTGTCGGCATAGTAACTCCAAATTTGACTATTTGAGTTGTATCTCAAATTGCAACTCCAAAGATTAGGAAACTCCTCCCATATTTTAATCTCAAATTCAGGTGTAAAATCGAATTTTACATTCCCTACGATGAAAGCTCAATAATTATTGTATGTTACAGAAATCTCATGTTGTGTCCAGACTATGAATAGTAGCTAAAATTATATATAACATACATTAAAAACAAAATAGTTTTGCAAGTAACTTGACAAAACAAATAATCCAGAAAGGCAAAAGGTGATTACGAAATTAAAGGAACAAAAAAAATGTCAAATTCTGATAAATGCTTTGCACTTTTATTAATTTTAATAATATAATATTGCAAAATTGAAATTCCAAGATGTTTTTATAAGAAACAATCATATCGTATATAATTGATCAATAACGATAAACTATATCATGTTACAGACTCCAGAATGTTTTTGGCTTAAGATTGACCTATTTGATGAAAAATTAATGAGAACACTGTCATGTTTAAACCATAAAATTTTCTTAAATTCCAATTCAAACGATGTTTTTTATTTTATCTAATTATTTTGTCCATCATTTTAAAATTTGAAGCCCCAATACCAAATTCAAATTTTAGGAATTACAAAATCACTATAGTATCTCATTCTACGTGTGAGTAATTGTTTTTCAGAATTTAATACAAACTCTAGTGTACAAATAGTGAATGTCGACCTCCATTTAGGCTAAAATGTTTATCGTACAATAATGATGAATTGTGCTATACAACATAATATTGTAGAAATAGAACACATGTCAAAACTCTAAATAAACTGTTGTGTGTTACCTAAGACAAAAGCGATTTTTCTTATTCACCATCTTCATATGTAATTTGTGTAATATTTTGTGAAAAAATGTGATAGATAAGTGATTGAATCTGCTTCTTATCCTAAAAAATGGTACCTTTAAAGTTTTTAATTTTTAAAGGTAACAGTTAGCTGTAAAGTAAAAAATGGCAGGTAACTTTGAGATGAAAATACCAGCACTTTCCTGGCATGTTATTGTATATTAACTCGTATATTTTAGCATTCAATGAGCGTTCGTTAGCTATTAATAAATTTGAACTGTACATGTCAACAATGCGTTGAAAAACTCGCAGAAAATCAAAGGACTAATTTTCTTGAAATTTGGTGCTTGGAGGTTTTCTTCGGATCCGCTGTTGAATTTGAGAAATATATATTGAATTGGTTTGCAAATTTAACTTCCACGGTGACAATTCCAAAAATAATATCACGTGGTTCCAGTATCTCACAAAATGTTCCGAAAAAGCAAGTTTTTTAGGTTATATGCAGAACACACAAATCAATTTGCGAATTTTGACTCCGATTCGGATTCAGAGACCCAAATACGTAAGAAATGACTGGTCCAGTGCGCCGGACAAATGCAACGCATTTTACTAACTGAAATCTTTAAAACTTTCTTCATAAAAATCAATCTTCAAAATTAAATGACATACTGCACAAATATGTGAAGAATTTCAATGTAAACACGTAATATACTTTATTTTGCATGATAGTAGGAATAAATTGCATTAAAAAAGAAATGTTTAACCAGCAATAGTACTCCATATGTCAACGAAAATCAAATTCATGAATTTCTTCAACCACGGAACGTTACATTTTCATTTTTAACTGATTATTTTAGTACGTAAAGGTAAAAAAAATGTAATATGTGTTGTAAAGGAAACGAAGCCATCTTCAACAATTTGCACCTTATATTTGAAATCACCCATATACAAGGTGTCCAAGAACTGAGTTATGATATTTTAGGGAGGTGATGTGATATTTCAAAAACAAAAGTCCTATACCAAAATTGGATCTGAGGCCCAGAAGTTGAGTGACGGGCCGTTGAAGTTTAGAAATTACTTTTTTTGCAATAAGTCGACTCGCTTTTAAGTTATTTCAATGAGTGATGGCTCATTTTTAAGCGCTTTAAACCTTACGATTTATCCATAACAGCATTTGACCTGCGATGAATATTTCTGAAGTTATGGTATTAAAAACTGAAAAAAGTCCAATTGTTTCGTTTTTTCGCATGTAATTTATTTCGGAAAATAGCTAATGAAATAGCACACATGAAAAAGTTGCAGAGCTGGAAAAGACGAAGAATTTGCTCTCTCATACGTTCAATTTCGATAAAAATTGAGTCCGCGGAAACACTCTTAATGACGTAGAATTGTCGATAATCTAGCACCGTTAGTACCAAACGAGTTTTTCGCCAATTTTACAACATTAAGAGTGTTCGCGCGGACTCAATATTTTTCGAAATTGAGATTATCTGAGAGTAAATGCTTTATATTTTCAATCTCTACAACTTCCTCGTGTTTGACATTTCTTTAGCTATTTGGCGAAATAAGTTATAGGAGAAAACCTGCAAAAATTTGCCTTTTTTCCATTTTTGGGGCCATAACTTCAGAAGTATTGATCGTAGATTAAATGCTTCCAGAGATGCATTGTAGGGCTTGAAAGAATCTTGAAAATGAGCCTTCACTTATTGAAATAACTTAAAAACGAGTCGAATTAATGCATAAAAAGTAATTTTTGTTCTAATCTTCAAATTTTGGGCCTCAGATCAAATTATACAGGAAGTTTTTGTTTGATATTAATCCAATTCCCCATTTTCAAAGATGGTCATCCCAATGTCTCATCCGCTGGGATCGAAAATTGGTTAGTTCAAACTAGGTACTGCTATCGAATATGATAAATGTTGCAGTTTGTGAACTTTGGACGCAAGCGCAGTCTATTCATTCTATAAGTGCTTGATAACAGCCGTAAATTTGACCATTTGGAAATATTGACATTTCTGGTTTTGCAGACGTTGGGAAATCGAACTATATCGAAATATGGTTCTTTGCACTTTGGATTTCTTACTTTTTGGGGTGTATACGCTGACTTGCTAAACATCGGAGAGAAAGGTTGACATCGACCAAATTCTGAATTTTGATCATTTGTCAAGCGTCGAAAGTTTTGCTGAGTTGAGACAGGTTACGTTGAAGTATTTGTATGTTGTAACAACCGAAACTTTCGTTTTCTTGGGAAATATTATAAAGAATGATAAAATTGGACTTGTAGGATACTCTGTGCAGATCTACAGTTTCTTTAGAGTCTTTTTTCTCAAAACCTCCTCAATTTGAAATACTGAAAAGTTCACTAATTGAATCACTGAATATTCACTGTTGAATCAGTGGTTAACAACGTGTTGACTGCATAAACTCAGTGAAATAAATGAATCAATATTTGTTTTTAACAGAGGATATAGTGAAACATGTTATATTTGAGTTCACTACTTTAACAGCGACTTATATTATAGTCAAAAACTATTTTGCTTTTTTGTAGGTACACAGTTCGTTAAGTCGGTATCATTTTCTTTAAATAAGGTATGTATTTGAGTAATAAAAGTTATTAATTTACTGAAATCGAAGCTTTTAATATTTTTCAAAACAAATTAATATTATTGCTTATTATCGAGTGAGCACAGCAAAAATTTCGATGCTCAGAAGGTGGATTTCGGACTTCAGTTTTTATGATTTATACATATAGTTATATTCGAATTTATCCCTGAACTTTGTAACTCAAATCCGACATTAGAGCCAGGAACGCTTTACTCAGATTTCAGTAAACAAATTTAAAACTTTCATTTGGAAAGGAAAACTCGACGTGTTGAACCTAACCTAAAACTCGTCTATCAGACGACAAACATTCTGTAGAATCTTTCAACCAAAAAATATTATTTTGTGAAAATCTCAAAATTATTTATTAGTTTATATTGAACTTTCCCCAAACAAGACATGTCACTTATCGAGGAGGACGTCAGTGATTTGTCTGCAGCTAAACCGTGTAATTGTTAATAAATTTTAATATTGGTAACTTTCAATATCTTACGAGCGTTGGTTGCGTTGAGTTTAATTCTTACTTGAGATTAAAAATAATATCCTACGCCATTGCTACAGCCATTGGCGCTGTGCCTCGCCCCTTTGACAAATGGACTAATGTGTACTAATCTTTGTTTATCAATACAGTCGATCTTAATTATTTTATTTATTTATTAATTACTGTAGTACCCTTTTTTATCTTGAGCTTTCTTGAAATTACGTGAACCTAGAATTATAAGGTCGAGATATTTTTTGACAAATGGTACTTTTATTTATTTGTATGTTTTATACCAATCTAACCTATACAAAATGCTACAAAATTGCAATTCTAAGAATTCTAAAAATCCTAAACATGGAAATTAAAAATTAGTTCATATAAAAAATGTACTATTGCAATTAGAAGAAAATAATAATTTTTTTAAAATAATGCACTCCAAGCCAGAAACTCGTTTTCGTCTCTGGACTGTCGGAACATGGCGACGATGTCGTCGGGTTTCGAGCGCACATCCCTCGCGCCGGTCCAGCAATTGAGACAATTAACATCAATTGTGTTAAATTGGCACAATTGGCCGTAATTGCGCGAAGTCGGCGGGGCTGTCACGCCGTTACGCGTTCTTCCATGTGCGCGCGCGCGCACACGGAAAACGCAAGGCAGACCGCAGGGTTCTCAGGGTTTCTGTGGGCGAACATAACGTCCGTATGTGATGTCAAAGATGAGATCGCCGTATAAAAAATGAAGCCCCTTATTAAGGACGCAAAACAAAAAAGCTCTCTGTCAATTGCGACGTTCCGAAGCTTTTTTTATTTTTAGCTTTGAAGATCGTTTCATGCATGTTAATTGTTTTTTTATTGACCTTTTTCGATGACGTCATGATTCACAACGTGACAAATGTTAAGACAAAAAGTTATGACAAAAGTGAGTAAATATTAATGTTAGTCAATATTAAAGCTGGGGTCGCAAGGAGAACCCACCTAACATTTTTTAGCTATCAGTTAAAAATTTTGGTTAAATATCACAAGTATTTAAAAAATAAATATCAAGAAGGTAACTCCAATGCATTCTACAGGAAATATCAAAACATTGATTATAAGTTAGTCCTGTTGATGCAGTTAATCTACTAATTTTATTGAAGTTAATATAGTGAAATATGTAACATGTAGATAATTCTTAATGATTTTTTACTTTATTCCAACCAACTTTATTAATTTCACTAAGTACAATCATAATAATTTTAATTATTTTCGGATAGTTATTGCAACTATTGAAATACTGTTGAAGATCTATTGTAATGCTCTCAAAATAAATACAACCTTTTTAATCTCATTTAAGGACGACAAAACACGATAACATTTCAATTCCTGTAATTCAGATTTTTACCAAACTTATTAAAAAGAATTAAAAATATCAATTCGTTATGCATAGAGAAAGAAAATGGTTAAAGGAACCATTTATAATAGTAAAACGCTTTAATATAAAAAGTAATTAAATTGACTATTTCCATAGTAAATGGAACAATAAAATTGTTCGATTTACTATTTCCCGACACTTACATCATTCTTACATAACCCCAAATAACAACTATGATGTTCCACGTCGTTAAAATTCTACTATTTAACCCATTAACGCTCAGACGTGCGGATTTTCAGTATCAGATTGAACATCGATAATTTGTATAAATGCCTTTAGAAAAATTTGAGCTCCACTGTTTCTAACGTAAAATTGTATGCTCTTTCAGAATATTTCAATAAAATTGCGATAAAATGAACCGCAAATAAGTTATACACATTTTTCTGTTAAAAAAACATGGTTTTTTACATTTTGTTTATCATTAAAACATCACGTTCACCTCGAAATTGCGTTGGGAAACATATCTAAGTTGAAAATATCGCGTCCATGGACCTCCAGGATTAAAATGCACCATATCAGAATTCATAATTCAAAATGGCAGTTTTCAAAATGGCGCCTAGAAGCTCAAAATTCTTTTTAAAACTTAACCATTTTTTTTCTTAAAAACTATAGACTTTATTGAAAATTTTCGAAGAACAACAATGCTTTGGAATGAGTGAAAGAATTCTCTCATATTTTCTCAGCATGCAATAATACAATGCTTCATTTTTCGAAAATTCGAAAACTCGATATTTTGAAATTAATCATTTAAAAATCTGAAAAAATTTGAGTAGCTTCTTTAAATAGTTCTAAGATATTTTTGTTATAAGGACATTTTCTGTAAAGTCTATAGTTTTCATGAAAATAAATGATTAAACTTTTCTGTATTTCAAGACCAATAATTTATTTTCTTCGAAACTATAGGCTTTAGAGAACATTTTCTTAGAATACAAATATCTTAGAACTATTTAAAGAACTTACTCAAATTTTTAAAATAACTTTTTTCAAAATTTCGATTTTTCGAATTTTTTAAAAATGAACAGTGTATTATTGCATGCTGATAAAATTTTAGAGTATTCTTTGACTTATTCCAAAGCATTATTGTTCTTAGAAAATTGTCTCTAAAGTCTATAGTTTTTAGAAAAAAATGGTTAAGTTTTAAAAAGAATTTTGAGGGTCTGAGCGCCATTTTGAAAACTTCCATCTTGAATTATGAATTCAGATATGGTAAATTTTTATCTTGGGGGTCCATGGACGCGTGTATAACTTTTTTGCGGTTCATTTTATCTAAATTTTATTGAAAGATTGTGAAAGAGCATACCATTTTACGTTAGAAACAGTAGAGCTCATATTTTTCTAAAGCCATTTACATACAAATTATCGGTGTTCAAACTAATGCTGAGTTTGCCTTTTTCATCCGCCTGAGCGTTAATGGGTTAAACATGTTAAAATCGTGTCTACTATTTCTGCATGGTTTCATTACCCCTTTTTTCTCTCCGTATACAATTCATGACAAATTGAATGAATAGATTTATTTGTAAGAAATCAAATCGTAAGTGGTCAAATTGGAATTAACTGAATGGGAGTATGAATGTTTCATTACTGACATGCTACAGTGAAATCTCTGACAGTGAATAAAGAAAATTTAGGTTATGTTTAGTGGTTTGATGACAGATTGACAGAACAAAGATTCGAAGATTAATTCAAATAATATTTTACTGTTAATAGTAGTTGTAACAGTACTAATAGTATGTGTCTTTTACCAATTTTTCCTTCTCGAAACTTTTGAAAGCAGATCAAATATAGTGTAATTAATAAAGTATTGTTACTGTTTGAAATGCTACATTTATAGTTAATTTGCGCAATTATAACTTGTTGCTACACGTAAGTAAGAAATAGTAGATTGTGCAACTAGGGAGCAAAATAGGTGTTTGCCGATGAGTGTGAGTTTGACGCCCGAGCGAAGCGAGGACGGCATTTCGCACGAGTCTACAAATACCTATTCTCCCTTGTTGCACATACTATTTTCTCATACGAGGGCGTGCTATTTTGCTCCCGCGATATAGGGAGCAAAATAGTATTTTGCCCACAGAATGCGAAAAACCTATTTTGCTCCCGGGTATATTTATTTTGTTCCCTAGGGAGAGAATGTGCTATTTTGCTCCGGCAATTTAGGGAGCAAAATAGCATTTTGCGCACAGAGTATGAGAAAATTTATTTCAATTATTAGAAAATTAGTTGATTACAAATAGTTAACATAACGTTAGCGTGTATGCTAGAATGTACTGCTCCATAGTTGATACAGAACCTAAAAGTTTTTGATATTTATGTGAAAATGGATCAACATTCGTTTTGTGTTTGACAATTTTCGGGCTGATTGTTTTGAAGTCTTAATTAACCATGTGGTTAAATATCGGATTTACAAACACAATAACGAACCGTTGGAATCACATCAACTGAACAACCGAACATCAACAGAATAGGTTAAGTAGCTTTTATCAAGACGTTTTCTAGTCGGCATTTGCCGAATATTCACGAAAATACTCGAATCGGCAATGTGTCTTCCATTTGTAAGTGTCTCAACGCATAAATGTCTTAATTTAGCTAAAATAACTTAAATGTAGATACTTTTACCATCTTCATTATATATCTCAGATTATAAAGACACAAAAATATCATATTACTTACGTTCGATAGACGCAAATAATGTTTGAAATTTTAAGACACTTTGCAACGAAGACACATATATTAAGACGTTTATTATGAAAAGACATTTTTGAATTGTCTAATGTCTTCAAATAAGACGTTCAGAAAACACGAGCTTTTGCAATGTGCTCTCATATATAAATTGTCGTGCTGCACACAATTTTTAGGTTATAAACTGATTATTGATAGGTAATAAGTATATTAGTTCGTTTTCCGTTTGGGAGACACCGGAAATTGAGTGAAAATAATAAAAGTCTGCAAAAACCTATTTTATGCAATTAATTTAAGGTTATGAATCAACGGACATGAGATTAGATATTCATAAATGATAATTACTTTTTCATCACAATTCCCCATATTTTCAACCGTTAGGCGATAAAATAATCCATCTTTATGTGAGAAAATTACAGCTAGCAGACGCGATCTTGAAGTCGACATTTGGTTATTTGAAAAACGTTTAACGAGGAAAATAAGTTAGAGACGCCGTAAGGAACTTTTGCAATTATCAACATTGCCTTTGCCAATATCAAAACACGCGATTCTTGCGATGAAACGTCGAAAAAAATCATTTTTTTTTCGAAAAACTAATCGAACTTTTTTTTTTCGTAGTCAAAAACTATCGATCTTAACTTATTTAAATTGTTTCTAACGGTGTTCGGAATTAAAGTTGCCTTAAAATTTCGGATTTCTGTGACGAAAAGAATTAACTCGATGAGTTTCATCGAATATTGTAAATTTGTTTTTACGTATTTGTTTTTGTATATTTTACAATTCTCTCCAGTTTATTATTTGTCTTTGATATCTGATGTTTGTTGAAAATCATATATTTCCAAAAACCTTCTGGAAAAATATTCTTTCAGCACATAGTGAGATTGTTTATACTAATATTTGCTAGGATGCGTTTATTCTTTACCAGTTACTTGCAAATATATAGATGGGACAACTTCAATAAATAAAAATACGACCAAATTTATTAAATTTTAAGCAAATTGAGTTGTTTATTAACAAGTAATAAATTGTTATTGCAACCTTTAATAGCAGCACTCTGCTAATTCAATGCTTATATTTTTATATGTTATATTGACATATTACTCTGATTACTCAAAAGATGTGGATGTAACGAATTTCAGTTAGTGCCAAGAGAAACAAAATTGAATTAGTTAACTGCTGTAACCGATTAACCCAGTATTATTTTTTGCTTCAGTTTCAATCAAGTATTTTGTATCAAAATCGAATCTCGAATCAAAAGTGAGTTTCGATCACCCGAAATTGCAATATAGCGCCAGAATTGAAAAAAATTGCGAAATAAAATGGAAAATATTTATTCTTCTTATTTTTTTTTCAGGCCAATAGAATACTGCGGTTCTATTGAAACTATGTACAAAGGTCCCACATCATTGAATCGACCTAAAAATGGCGTCCTCGATGAATATTTATCTGCAAATTTCCGAAAGCTGTAAGAAAAAAATATAAGCTTTTTTGAAAATATTTATAGTTTTCGAGGAAATTATTTTAGTTTTGCAGATTTTTTGTTCTGGAAAACTATCAACGTTTAGACGAAATTGCAAAGAACAAAAATGCTTAGAAATCATTAGAGAAGATCATAAAATTGGCTCAGAATTTGTTGTAAATAATTCAAAATCTCTAAAAAATTTGGATAACAAATTACTGAAAATATCATAAAAAAATTTGAAAAAATTCCACTGATTTCGAAATTAATTCTAAGAGCTTTTCTGCTTAGAATTTTTATTAAAAAAAGCTCATAGTTTTTAAGTTAGAGCATTAAAAAATTTTCAATGAAATTTGCATTGCGGAGATCCTTTTTAAGTTATTACGATGATGTGCGGTATAAAAGTAAAATATGTTCTTTAAATTCAAATATTTTGACCACTTTTGTCCATAGTTTGAATAGAATTCCAATATTCTAATAGCTTGAAAAAATAAAAATTGTTTTTTTTTTCAAGTTTGGCGATATTCTGAAATTCTTAATGAATGAAACTCATTTTTTACCTCGGAATCTTTAAGAGTGACCTTCAAAATAATAAGATATGTACCTTATAATTTTTGTCAACTTGAATTTTGATGCGAAATATTTTATTGAAAAAAAATGTTCTTTGGGCGTTGAGTAGATTTTTCAAAGAATTAAAATATTTATTTCGAATAAATCAATTTCTTCAAAAATACACCTTCATATTCGATTCTAGTAGGTGTTGACTGGAAATAGTAACTGTAGCCAAAAAGAATTTGAAATCGATAAATGAAATAAACAATTAATTATATCGATAAATAGTTAAGCTATTCGACTTTTATAATTTTCTCACTGGAGATCTGAAAATAGTTTTTAGAATATTTAGACGAATAAACAAAAATAGTCATCACCACATACGGAGTGTTTTTAGAAGCGATTATGGGAAATTAATATCGAGTGATGTAAAATATCAAGGAGCTTCGGAAGGTAAGGATAAAATTCACACGCCTGCAGTACAAACCTTCATGTGGGTGTATGGTTCTTATGTGTATTGTTACCGATATTACAAATACGAGTATTGCACACGATGCCATTTAGCTACCAGTATATATCTCTGCGATCATGTTGCGGTTCAAGTTGATTTCAAAGTCGAGGGGGGCTCGTATGGTATTATTGCCGCTGACAAAAAGTTCAATGCGATGTTTTTATGTGCACGCATGAAATAAGAACCTCGAATTACGAAAAGGGAAATCAAACTAATTTCAAAGATTACATGGGATTTTAGAACGACTAATCCACAAAGAAATTAGTATTCATTTCTTTTTCAGATTCCAACATCGGGCAAGATCTGGTGTACGGGAAACTTTCTTCAAATTAATAAAAATGTTTAAAACGGCATAATTAAATGAAATTTTGTTAAAATAAAGATTATTTATACAAAGTTTAATCAATAGCGTAATAATGCTATTTTATTTGTATACAAAATTATAGATGAATCATGCCTTCATCTACTCTAAACTGGATCACTTGTCAATTTTTAATTCAGATTTTTTCAGCTGCAATGACGAAATGATTAATAATTTTTTAAAATCTATATTTAATCCTTACCTACTAAGTCGCAAATATATCTGTTTTATTGCTGACGTTCGATTTTGATTGTCAAGAAGGAAATTGATTAACTTCAAAGTGACCTAGTCTACGATTTTTTAGTATACTTTTTCGAATTCTGTAGTCCAAATTGAAATTAAATGACTTCTAAAACCAAAATTGAATTTTAAAAATATGAAATTTGAAAAGAAACTTTCCGGAATTCCACCAAAAGTGCATAAAATAGTCCATCATATGATAAGAGTACTATAACTAAAATTTAATTAAAAATAAACCACAACTATGATTACATTAACCTCTCAACTAGTCACGTAAAATATATAAAACTATAAATACGCAAAGACCAATGGCAGTGCTTTAAAAAATTCGAATCTTTATAAGAAATAATACTTTGCAGATGTATAATTAGTCGACCGTCTTTAAAATCAATTTTTTATCTGCTTTGAAGTCAAGGGAGAGATAGTTCGCCATAATGCGGTCCAATATATTTATTATAATTTAAGATGATACGTACGTCTCGGTGATTAGGATACGTAACCATTGTAAGTCCTTATTAATTAAGATTTCTAGAAAAAAATTATAAATAAAACAACTTAATAAAAATTCAAAGAGGACACATAAAATAACAATAAAAATTATTAAAAATTATATAGCTAAAAACCTACAAATTTATGATCCTGGATTCAGTCTATTAGGTAGATTATGTCCATTAGATTGACACATTTTTAATAGTTGACTTAGAAACACGTTTATGCAAACTGTAAAAATGATATCATTAAACGAAAAGAAAAGTTAATAAAACGATCTAAAAGTGTATTGTAATGTTTGAAAAGATTTTTACAGAATTTATATGATTTAATAAAAAAAATAGTTAAAAAATATAAATATATAGTAAATGAAAATGACTATTTTCGTTAATTAATTAAAATGTAACAAACTAATTTCTATAATTTACCTGTACAATAAGAATGTTTTTCATCTTAGAAACTGAATCTTAAAAACTATTTAAGACTTGAACTGTTCGGTGGTATTTGATTAACTAAACATAATTAAGCAAAATAATAAAAAATGTAGATAGAATGCATATATACTAACATATTCTAAAGTACAAAATGTTGTTGACAAAGTCATTCATTTCACGTTATAAGGTGTATCTGGTAATGAAAATTTTAAATTTAAATTTAAAACGATGAAAATTTGAAATAGTGACAAATAGAAATTGAAATATGAAAAACTAGAAAATAATGTTTTTGTTAAATAAAAATTAACTTTTTTGAAACATAATTTTCTTAGTAAGGTATAATAAATCAATTATTTTTGAAACTAAACTAATTAGATGGTAACATTGATGTTTCAAACCTGATGTTAACGGAGTTTTTATATTTTGTAATGTAAAAATTTTCTAATTCTAATTTTTCTGCAATTTGTTTCTTTAACTAATATACTAGTACTGTCAAAATCAAAAGCATGTCCAGTTTTAATGCGATGTTTTGTTAAACCGGTGTGATATACTTCATTTAGTTTTATGTTATTTCTATATTCATATATTATTGTTTGTAATAAACGACCAATTTCACCAATATAGACTTTGTTGCATAACATGTAAAAGATATTTACAAGGTTTTATGCCAGTGATGTTTTTATTGATTGGTATATTAACAGGTTCGAACATTATATCTTCTTAGTAATCTTTTCAATTTCTAAGTTAGTCCTTCTATGAGGGGGACCATGTGTTGATATGATGTCAAAATTATTAAAGAAACAATGCATGTACACTTTGTAAGCCATTGATAATTTATATTTCGACACTTAATTTTCGAAATTCTAAATGTCAGAATCTGCATGTTCGACAGACGATCAGATGCTTCTTATGTTTAAGTTTATTTTTAATATTATTTTTAAGTACTTATTATACTTAAGTTTACTCAAAGTTTGAGAAAACATTTTCCATTGAACTTGTCATGCTTTCCTAAATTTGTTTACAATTTTGAAGTGGAGTAAAATCCCTCAATAAAATATTTGTGTAAACGTTTATTACTTAAAAAATCTACGAGAAAACAAAATTACTTGATGTCGTTTGCTATCGATAAACTCATAATAAAACGCACTAAACCTTAGTGGATATAAATATAGATCATACATAGGACTATTTAAAACTCTATACTATACCATTAAAACCGTGAAGAATTCTGATAGGTACTTTTTAAGAAATTCCAACCAATTCGCTAAAAAGACACCACTGAAACTATCAAATAACTATTAGATCTCGTGAATTTTTAACCAAATATATCACCTGCACTTTTTTTATATATATTGACTTGGAAGTATACAAAACTCTTTTTCGTAAGAGTTCCAACTCATTTCACCAAAAGTATTGAAATTTATATATATCTTAGTATTTTATGCTATTGTTATAGTGATATTGAAATCGAAACAAGCCGTTCGCCGAGTTGTGACGTTGCATCCTTATTAATGTAATAGCAGTGGCCGTGGATTCACATCCGGCGATTCTCGACGCAATAGTCGCACAAACCGTTATATACTATCTGAAACATAGTTGTACATTTAACCATGCGAATTCTATCTTCATAAATATTAAACAGAACTGCAAAATTGTATACTTGAAAAATAGTTGGACTGTTGTTCAGAAAGATATTCATATATTCTCTAAAATGGTATCTAACGTTTTTCATAATAATTATACTGTAAACTTGGTTAGTTATTTTCAGCTTAAGTAACAACAAATTCTATTAAAATAATAAATGTAAAAGCGATGGAAACATTAAACGCTACAATACAACATACATACAGTAGCGGGAAAACTAAGAACTACGCAAATGCATCTGGCGGCGAGAAGTCTAACTACTTCAGAGAGTAGTAAAACCTTTGTTTCAATGTAATATAACAATTCTTTCTAAAATCTTTAAATGCTATTATGTCATATTAGAACATAATATTTATTATTATTTAGACATTAATTATTTGTTATCCTATTTATAAAACACATCGTTTAACTTATGATCTCTTCTTGACGAAGACAGGTGAAGAAACCAAGAAAACTATTGTCATTTCTTATACCTCTAATCAAAATAGATTCCTCTTGAAGACACTAGTTAGTTAATCGAAACGTTAAGGGCGACCAACAATTTTATTGTGACCTTTTTTAATTATTAGTTATATTTTTGGTTATTTATTTATTCCTGACAACAGGTCATCTTGCAGTTTTTCGTCTTTTGATGGAAGGAAGTGACTTATATCGTATCGCAATTACAATGAGTGAGAACAAAAATCTGACTGGTACACGAACCCACATATTTCGTGAGAAATGAAATCATCAGAAGTCTCGTGAAAAAATTGAGAGAGAGAAAGTGCAGGGGAGTCGTACAGGGAACTCCGATGCTTCCTCCCGCATACAGATATTATTACCTATTTAAGGCTGCGGGTGGGAACGTCTCTTATTCGAATCGAATTCGAATGCGACAAATCCTCATCGGGGTCTAAGGAGACTAATAAAAATCGGTACGTGCGAAAGTCGTAAAGTATCTTCCATTGTAAAATTAATTTGAGTAATGTTTAGAATAGTTAAAGAATGGAAGTTCAAACTATTCTATGTGGAATGGAATTTCAAAATAAACGAGTAGGGTTGATTAAAGTAAATAAATAACATTTTATTTGTTTTAATCAAAAGTAAGTTAGAGGATACTACGAGAATAATTTTGAAAAGTATTGTCTTGGTCTTGACAATACTGGAAAACGTAAACTCGTCTTGGTATCACTTTATTATTGAAATGTAATTGTTCAAATTTTGTAAATTTCATGTACAATAATTGACATTTTCAAAATTGAATAATTTGTTTTCAATAAATTTCTTTTTCAATTATAGAAATTCTTCATTTCCCAACATTAATATTTAAAATTCTTATATTAATTATTAACATAACCAATTTAACCGAATCTCAGATTAAGGTAACTTCCGGATAAAGTACCTTACGTTATTAAGATCAAAATCTAAATTCGTTTAGCGCTACTATGAAGCTATTATATTAACAGTAAACAAGCATTTCTCTAAGTGAATGATTTACTAATCTGCAAATATTCTACAACATTCTGGAGATTTTAATAAAGTTTTTACATCATCGTTTAATAAACTACACACTAACTTCAACTACCGTTGGGTCAGCAAAAGATAGTCGTACACAAAACTATTTTACTTCAGCAAACTTTGACCAAGTAGTTAATATGTTTAACTTTGATAGTGAGTAATAATTAAGTGCCGTTCAGCGCAATAAGTTATTTAATTAATCTGTTAGTAATCTAGTTTTTATATCTTATTTCATCTATCCAAATATCGTTAGTTTGCTGACACATCAATATTATTATTTATTAATGCGAATAAAAGAAATGGTGATTTAAGTTTGGCGAATTATTAAATACTAGCGATGCACAACGTATTATTTATAGAATCGAGTGAAATAATGTTCAAACCTTTTACTCAACTTATACATTTTGTAAATCATCTAAGTTATTTTATATTGAAATAAATGAAAATCATAATTTATATGTATATGGTTGTCTCAATTATTTGACCCTCATCTTACTAATAAGCAACGATGGCTTGAATGAACTGCCCACATTAGAGATTTCAACCCTCAATTGCAGCTGACGATTATTGTCACTCGTCATTACAGTAAAAATCTGTGTTTTATAATTTTGAACAAACATAATCAATGACGCTATATAATAATAGATAATAGATAGACACGTGCCAACTCTAATATATGAAAAATTGCTGGGTTGTCTGGAATGATGAAGCACAAACTCTGTTGCAGGTTTTCGGAAACACTTGTCTGCTCCATTTTAAATGTTTTTCATATAGCAAGTTGATATTTATCTAGTTCAAATGCCAACGGTTTTCAAATTATCCCAGTTGAAAGTATATGTATGTATATAGTAACCTGAGGGTAAGGATTACCTAGTGATTCTTATTCTTATTTATTATTCGCATGTTCTTCATTAAAATATAAACAATAGCTAACAAAAATTTGAGGGCCGTTTGATCGATCAACAGTTAATTACAGAAAATAAATACTTAATATAAAGGATTTTTTTAACGGGGAGGTGAATGTGACATCCTCCTGGACGTTTCGACGGCCAAGCCCGTCCTGATCAGAACTAAAATAAAAATATTTTTTTTTAACAAACATTTATTTGTTTATATTAAATATAATATAATATCACGACAACAATGAAACACAATTTTACTTTAATAAAAAACATAAAAACTTGACTATTCAAGTAGCACAAAGTTTTAAGAAAATTTTTATAACTACCATTATTAAAATTATAAACCTAAAAAGTTTTAGTAGCTTATACAACTTTTTCTTGATGTACAAAGGTTTTTACCACTCCATAAACGTTATTTATCTTGTAATATGTACTTCAAGTGCTTAAAACGTTTTTAAAGCGTTTTTTTGTTAATACAATATTACGAATATTTAAGTTGTTAAAAATTTTATAAGACCATTGTACAACTTGACGTCTGTATGAGTTTCCGATTCTATGAAGTTTCATATAACTGCCTCTAGGTGGCGAATATTCGGTTCTAGTTTTCCAAAATCGATTTTCAATCAAAATCGAAGTCGGAAAAAATTGAAAGGTGCATATCTTACTATTTTCGAGGTCGCTCTTGGAGGTTCTGATGCCACACTTGGGTTTCAGCCATCAAGAATTTCAATATGGCGCTTGTGAAAACAATTGTCAAACATTTTTTTTCTACTATAAGAATATTGGGATTCTATTCAAACTGTGAAGAAAAGTGAAGAAGAAAATTGAAATTTTAGAAAACGTTTTGCTTTTATAGCCTACTTTACTTTAACGATAAAAAAATGGCGTTCGCATTTAATATTTCTTTGAAAATTTTCAAAAACTATAAGCTTCTTTACAAAAATGGTAAGAGCAAAATGTTCTTAGAATTCATGGGATATACTGACATTTTTTCAAATTTTGTACAAAATAATTTGAGAAATTTTTTGTTTCAATTTTTTAACAAAATTTCAAATATTTACGAAAAATTACAAGTGCGAAATGATTTAAAAATCATTCTGTTAAGATTCTTCTTGACCGCTTATGAAACAATGTGCGAAATCCTTAATTAGGAAATCTTGGAAATTCTTGGTGAGACAAAAGATGTTTTCGCAATTTGAATAGAATCCCAATGTTTTGATAGTGGAAAAAAATTACTGAAAGTAAAGTAAATCTATCTACATTTTTTTAAAATTGTTTGTAGATTTGATGCAATATTGGAATTCTTAATCTACATTGGACCTGAAAATTATGAAGAGCGATCTGGAAATAGTAACACTTGTATCAACATTTTTCAACGATGATTTTGACTGATTCTGATTGAAATTGAGGTGAAAGAATTCCCGGGTTAATGAGTTAAAATGAAATTGTTTTGAAAAATGTCAAACCACTTCAACAAATACTTTGTTTGATTCAATTTCGGAATTCTTTAAAATTACAAAACCTCTTGTGTAAATTAAACAAGTGCACTAAACTTTATCTTAAAGAAATTAGGTCAAAGTATTTATTTTTGAAATTTCAACTTTGCGAAAGTAGTACTGCTTTAAGGAACAAAAATATCAAAGATATTTTATAATTGAGATGTGAACACGATGATATATCTCAAAATATGATTATTACGAATAAAGGTTTTTAATATACGTTCCGTGCCGACGAGGTGCAGTTTCGATGAATGAAAGTCACCTACTTGAAATTGGTGTTCCCGTATATTGCTGAACCATATGTTTTCCACAGGTTGGAGTATGCTGGTGACGATGAAAAAGATGCCTCTTTGTCTGACACGCGACCCGCAGTCGTAACACGTCGATTATTATTTAATTGTCCATCACCATGTATTTTATTGGAACGATATCCCGTGGAATTATGTGATGGGGAAATACGACCGTCCTCCACACCCCCGTTGTTGAACAACATTCGCCGTTGTGTGGGATCAAACATCTCACGAAGTAAAGTGTTAAAAAAATTAAACAATAGACATACTTTATAAAAATTAATTAGTTTAATTCGACCGTTTTATAATTAATATAATTGTAACTCATAGTTCCGACGGCTGTTTTAAAGCCTTTTCCTCCCACTACCTGGGTCAAATATGTCCTGCCGCTTGAAAATGCTTACAGTTGTGCAATTTATAAAGTATTTGAATTTTCTCTGGGTCGAAAACGACCCTAGATTCAGGATTAAGGATTAATCAAGTTTTGGTACATATCAACAATCAATATTGTCATTGAACAATAAAAATAAATATAAGAATAAAATTTATATCATAAATTAAGGTCAGTTGGAGGGATGGAAGGTTGTAATGGGGGTCCAAAAACTTCTCCAACAAACAAAAAAGAATAAGATCGAATTCAGAAATTACGTTCTTCCATTTTCAAATGGGAAACGTCACAATATTTTTTTATTACAAACAAAGAAGAAAAACAAATGTTACGTCCATGAGATACATTGTTTACTTTCACATATATTATTATTACTTAGTTCCGGTGAAATTGATTACATTTTAGATCGTGTGTTCATGGAAAAACTGCTAGCCAATGTTTTGTGGGTTATGTTTATGTTCTATTCACGTATTATATCGGATTAGAACTTACAAAATTGCAAACAAAGTGGTCACGAAACCAAAATAAAACATATTTAATTCGTTTTAATTCTTTTTCGTTTGTTGGGTTTCGATCAACGAATAGCGGTCTTCTTCATAAGGTTATATAATAAACCGATGCAAAATTGCTCGTATTTATACTGAATCAGGAATTCCAGAAATTGCGTAGATATTATTATTTAGTACTAAAAATATCAAGTTAGTTATCTTGAAGTCAGTTACACCAAGTAAAAAAATTATGAATAAATTATACATAATTTATACATAATCATCCATGAATAGATTATGTATAGAATTGAACATACATGATCTATACATAATTTATACATAAGATATGCAAATTAAAGAAAAGAGCAAAATCAATCGACGTCTACAAAAGTCCACGAAACGATTTTGCGAAGGGAAATGTGCGCATTTTAAAAATCAATATACCTACCTTAGCAACAAGCAACCGCTTTCGTCTTACTAACAATGAAAAGAAGAAGAACGTGATTTATTTTTGATAGTTTCTGCCAACCTCCACTAAAGCAGGTATGTTATAAAGAGAACTAATCGAATATAGAATAGAACATTATTGAATAAATAAATTAAATAAATAATAGTAAAATCTGATTTCTTTCCTAGTGTTATTGGTTTCTTTCGTATTACATTTTCAGATTTGAAGCTGCTGACGATTTTCATGGCGATATTTGACAGTTCCTGACAATCCAGGAAAATGTGGCCAGTGATCAGTGGACATCACTTTTGAAGTCGGATGTCGGTGGCTGTTTTATTTTTAATGAAATGTTTTTCAGGTGCCTTTATTTTTCGATGTCTTCGTTTCGTCAAGTGAAATTTCAACCCAGGTCGCAGAATCATTAGATCAAATATATGTATTTTTCAGGCAAAGAAATTGATTAAATAAAACTTATTATTATTAGTACATTACATTTTTATAATTATTATTTTCAATATATATTTTGTGTACAATTATGTATACACTCTAAGAACAGTCCTCTTGCTGCAAGTGGAATATACTTCCCGTAAATGGATAATCCACTTGATATATGAGTAATCTGATTTCTCATGAAGAGAATCCGCTTGCTGCAAAACGATTTTATATTTGCATCAAGTAGCATATCCACTCCAGAACTATACATTTCCAGCAAAGAGATTGTCATTTTGCTGCTAATAGAAAAAATGAGATTCGTGTGCAGTAATGATAGAATGTAGACTTAGATGTTCAACACTTACAGCATTTAAGACGCACGCGTGTAACAAGCCATTGTAAAAAACAATTGATCGGTCTGCATACAGCCTTCGGATATATATTTCCCAACGAAAAATTTGTTAACCTCCAAAAATCTACTGCACGTAGTACTTAATTGAAAGTATTTATTTAAATTAATTTTCAGTTTCTCTTTTTTTGCAGGTTATGTATCTCTAGGTGAATTTTAGGTTAAGCTCCCAATTCGACATAACTCCTTGCTCATTTTGTATAGTTGTTTATAAAGTATACAGTTAAATAATATATGACATAATAAAATAATAAGAACTGACAGTTCTAATATCCACAAAATATCAAGACCTGTTTGGCTTACAATTTATTACAACAAACATTTATAAATATAACGGTTATAAATACATCAGGGTATACCTCTACAATGA
This sequence comes from Trichopria drosophilae, assembly GCA_030407085.1. Lineage (NCBI taxonomy): Eukaryota > Metazoa > Arthropoda > Insecta > Hymenoptera > Diapriidae > Trichopria > Trichopria drosophilae. The sequence continues at coordinate 85,602,114 of CM059587.1, read as the reverse complement.
TCTGTCCTTTACATTTTGCCAAGGTATTTTTTAGAATTTGTATAAATATATGCACATTAAAACTGTTCTCAACTCCAATAACAAACATTGAATGAATAGAGTATGTTATTCAATTTTGTTGACATAAATGGAGTTCATGTTTTATATTAGATTTCAATACATATTATCTCACTATCGGCACATTAGTTTTGTTACATTGGTTTCGTTACCATGGTTTCGTTATACACATGCAGACTGTATTATGTACTATTCATGTAGATCCCCTTGAGCCAAGCGGATTTCTTCTTCCGTCAAATGGAATTCGCTTTTGCGGCTTATTTGACGTCAAAAAGAATATCTTTGACGGAAGTGGAAATATGTTTGCCTCAAGAAGACAGTGATCAAGAGGACGATCCTTTTACAGGAAAACAATTATTTCTAAGAGTGTAGATTATGCATACACAATTCCATACATAATCTATACATGGATGATTATGTATAAATTATGTGTACAGTAGAACCTACGATATCGCAAACGGTCGGTTCCAGCATACCTACGATATCGCCAAAAGAAACCCCTTCTCCTTGTACCCCTTCTCTATATACCTCGCGCTCCTATTTCGGAGACGCGCATGCGCTTCTCTATATGTATGTGTGTACGTATGTAATGCACAGACGATGGTGGGGGAAAAAACTTTCCCTCTTTTGGCGATATAAGAGGTTCTTCATTTGCGATATCATGGGTTTGGCGATATCCGAGTTTGCGATATCGTAGGTTCTACTGTAATTTATTCATAATTCTTTTAATTGGGATAGTTATCTTGATACTTTATTGTAAAGAGTTCATATTGTACAAAATGTTGTGTTATTTTATTTGAGGATTCTGACGACACCTAGCGCACGCTAGGAAAACGATTTTACGACATGGGATTCGATTTTGCATCGCCAATATTTCTTTTTGTCGGAAATGTACCGAAAAAATGGTTGGTAATTATTTCCTGATATTTGTACGAAAATATTGACTGAATATGACACCAATGATTCAAAAACTTTTCTGAATTATTTCCATACGTTTCACCTGTCTTTTGCCAATAAATAGCTCGTTGGGATCTACTTGTCTTGCCGAATCTGCAACATCGGCCACATACCGATCATGTAGTGAACACACTTATCATGTGTAGGTTTCAACATTAACGGATGTCGATAAGTTAGTTATCGGTTCGGTTTTACCCGAAGTCGGACTCACGTACGATTCATGTAACGCAGATGTCGCCTCAACGTAAGTTCAGAAGGTACAGATTTACAGAAACGCGTCTTGCACTGACTTGCACGCCATGTTGGAATATATTGTGGTATTCTCCTTGAAATAATTTTTAAATTTATTTATAGCTGTGAGGTTTTCATTTCAGATAGTTAACTGATTTTCAGTATAGATTCTTAATATAAATATGTTCCCTGGTAGAAATTTAGTCCAGTTTTATTGTATAAAGCCCATTTTCTGGCTAAGTTACGTGGTTGAAAATTACTGTAGACAGCAAAAGTAGATAATAACTACCCACAAATCAATAAATTAGTTTTTTTGTTACAAAACTCTCTAAATATTGGATGGAAGAATGGATTGAAACTGTCCACATATTTGTCTAAAAGACCTGGCTAATAACTGTTCAGAAAAGATATTCAAAATATGTATGAAATCCATATGGATTGGAGAGGGGTGCTTATAAAATGCAAAATTAGCGAACTGTTTACAATTCTTAACGCATGTTTATGTTTCTCGGTTGTTATTTTCATTGTCCGTGCACTGAGAAAAGTGTTTTTTACCCAGTATTAGAATTCTTATGCCCCGTAAAATATAGTATTTTACGCATAGGGATTGCCATCTTTCTACTACCTGTTAAAAGACGAAGATTTTATATTATTCTAACCGATATGTCAGTTTATTTTAGCCTTTTCACTTTAACTAAAAGCAATTTTTGTTTATGGAAATTGAGTATGGTTCTTGGAAAAATGGTAACTTGCTATTTTAGAACGCGTTAATAAGTTTCTATCGCGCTGAGAAAAGTGTATTCTATCAGTTACTATCCCTTGGCTTTTAAAAAGTGTATTATAGCCCTTAAAAGAAATATTATAACTAGTAAAATCCTCCGTCTTTCAGCATTTGTTTTTGACAGGTTATACGAAACTGTATTAAACTCTCCTATTTTAAAAGAATGTTTTATTATGACCAAAAGAAGGCATTTTTAATATTTTAATTTGCTGATAAATTTCCATAAACAAAAATTGCTTTTAGTTAAAGAGAAAAGGCTAAAATAAACTGACATATTGGTTAAAATAATCTAAAACCTTCGTCTTTTAACAGGCAATAGAAATATTTCAGTCCCTATGCGTAAAATACTATCTTTTACGGGGCATAAGAATTCTAATACTGGGTAAAAAACACTTTTCTCTGTGCGCCTATCTATTCTTAATTCATTTCAATTAACTTGAAATTTACCAGTTCTGCTTTGAATTCCTGAAAATTCAGTTATTGATGCCCCTTTGTATTCTCTCGAATTCTCTGTAATTAATAGAAACGTTTTGATTTCAATTGTTTATATGACATAAGCTATTTGGAGACTAAAAAACAGAAATTAATTCATAATCTCGATTCTGTTTAATACATTGTAGTACTTTTGATAAAGAAACCAAATTAGAAGGAATTGAACGAATTGAAATGTTAGTTTTTATAATTAATTTTTGTTTATTGTGAAGGAAAGAAATGCTATCGACGTCGTCAGCGGAGAAAGACATTGTTATTTTCGAATAAAAAATGTGTTTTTATGTTCACTCAAATTTTTTAATTTTTTAAATCAATTTAGAAGAAAGTAGTAATGAAAAATCGAAATAAAAAATTACTGAATCGAATTTTCAAAAATTGAGTTTCGTAAAGGCAATTCTAACAATTTTTTATTCTCTCTTAAAAAAAAATCAAAGAAATTTGTCGAGAATTCACCGAGAATTTTCTCCAATATCGAAAAATCATGTATTGCAGAAAATTCTTGGCCAATTCTCTTTATTGTTTTTGATTCTTTTAAGAAGATAGTAAACAATGGTTAGAATTGCCTTTATGAAGCCCGAATTAAACAAAAATGAGTCAGAACTGTTTAATTTACATTTGTTTAGCATTGATTACTACTCAATGGTACCGCCTTAAGATAGTCTAATCTACTCTAAAAGATTTTAATTAATAATAAATTGTTCCAACTTTTTCAGGTATTCTGCCAGATTTACACCTCGAAAAACACCATGGTACCAGAAAATTACTACAATTTAAGTGTTAGCAATAATATTTCCTTCCTGTGTGACAAGATGTACCATAATGTAATAATAAATAATTAGAAAAATTAATACATACAATTTAAAACCTTTTATTAATACAAAATCATTAAAAAATGCGAAAGCCAATGAAATTGAATGAATTTCAATAATATAATAAGTACGTAATGAAATCAATAATTTTAAAACGACAGAATATCATTTGTTACTGTTCTGTTGAATAGACTTCTATTGATATTTAGTGATTAAGAAAACCAATTCAAATCTATTGAGTTAAATTCATTCGAAATCACTCAATGAATTTCAATGAATTTTCGTTTGCTGAGGATGCATTTGCTAAACCGGAAAAGAGTATTCTTGTTAATTTTATAACTAGTGTACGTGAATTCACATGTTCATCATCAGAAAAACCGTCTGGCGCAATCAAATCCTCTGAGTTGGTTGTAACAATTTCCACGTTTGGCGTTGCAAAATTATTTGTAGAATCTATTAAAGATGAATCATATTAATTTTTAACAGCAGAAGAAACATTATTAGTGGTTTCCATTACGGGCACTTAACCTGAATGCAGCTAATATCGATACCATTGAAATAAGAAACTGACAGAGACAGTGATGAAAAGACGCGAGAAGTCGTTTGTGTTATTGTTTTGAACACAGACTAATCTACTGTTTACGATTGTCGACGTCGACCTTCACGTTCAAATATTGGAAAGGAGCAATTTATAAACACGGATTTATAAACGCTAATGGATATTTCAATCTTTGAAACATCTTTATATTAAGATTAATGTAAAATCTCAACTAGTCAAACCTCGCTTCCAACAGATAGGATTTCAATTTCTTTTGCTATAATTACAGGGACGACAATTCTTTTCGACAGGGGATAATGTAGGGAATTCGTATTTTATACATGTAATTCAAACTAACTTCGAATTCCCTAGTTCCTTTGTCCTCACGCACTTCAATTGTCGGTCGTTCTAAAATGTCAGTTAGTCTAAACCTAACCATCGCGTCGCGTCCTTTAATAAAAACTATCAATTTAAGATTATTAATGTTCAATTTATTACAATATTATATTTCGCGGCCTCAACGACAACTGTTATACGAAAGCAAGAGATGTGTTTTATATGCGGCAGTTCTGTCACTAGTCGCAATGATCCGGGAGTAATATTTGTATTATGATTTGGAACGACATTTCGCTTCCAATCTGAGCCACTGTTATCTCTAATTTGGCGCTACTGTACTGTAGTAGGCAATATCGTTTTTCTCTGTCAGCGTATACTGGACGTGAAAATTCATTTCTCGGCCTGAAGACAAGAAAAAAGGTTATGAATAGGTAAATCATATTAACGAGAATAATGGAAAAAGTTTTTATTGAGCATAAAGTTACATGCAGTTGTTGATAATGAAACAATAAAGTCGACACTTTCCTTATAATGGTCGACGATTACAGTAAACAATATCTCCTTTAGTTGTGACGTGAAAAATGTATAATTGTCGCAGAACTTACACTTAAATAATCGTAATAAGTATACAAACATCTCGTCCATACCTTGGCTTGACTAGCATATTAGAAGCATTAACTTTGCAAAATTTATTGCATCCATGGAAAACAGTATGAAGAAATTATCATGCGCGCGAGAGAAATTAATACTACGTAGTCGACATTTAATACAATTACTATGTAATAATAAATTATTCGTGAGGCTCTCGCGCGACGCGGTAATGTACAAAAATTAATGTCAACGAATTAGTTTCTCGCAAAAAGGCCGATTTACAAAACGCTCCGCTTTGGCTGTACATCTGACGCCATCCCAGCGTAACATATAATCGCTTTATTGCAGTCATGCTCGTGCAATTTATCATCCCGCGATTCGTCGACGAAAAATTGCATCCACAATCAATATATTTGTCGGAGAAAATATATTACCATTAAAATTACGTCTTAGTGTAAATCACATTTTTTTTTTATTAAACGATAAACTACATAAAAACACAATTGGGTACATTCTAAAAGTTCGATAATGGAAATCGAAAATAAAGTATCGGCCTCGATCGTGTGACGAAAAATGTTCTCTATCCTTTTTTTTTAAATCTCATTTTCTATATTTCAAATTACGACTTGCTTAATAGTCAAGTACAGACGAGCTACCGACTATTTTAGTGCGTATGTAAAAAGTGAAATTTTTCAAAATCGCTTTGAAATTCGGTAATAAATCGCGAATTTCGTTCGTTACATACGCGCCGACCGTGTCAAAATATAGTAGACGTGTTCTACACTACTTTTTCTCTGTCATATTATTCCATTACATGTACTTACATCCTACAATACGAATGGGAGTTTCAGAGACGATAAAACTGTCAAATCAGTCCTCTTGAGGTTTTTGTTTGAATTCATAGAAAAAAAGTAAGCGTCGTTCGATTGTCCCGTGCAGAATATCGAAAATAGAAATTCGGATAATTTTACTAAAGACCGACAAAAAGAAAGCATCGTCTCTGACGCGTCACTTACAGGTAAGTCGAATTTACTTCGTCGTCTAGTATCCCGAACATTATATAAAAATCAGTTGTCCATCTTTATCTAGTTGATCCTACGTGTTTAACTAACGAGTTTCGTTTCCAAGTTCTAGATCTTCCCGTTCGGTTACAAAAAGCTTTTTTTTAGGCAAGTCTCGCGCAAGACACACGTTGAGGTTTATTGTTGAACACTTGATCTCCAACTTCCATCTCGATATTTATTCGCGTTTATTTAAAAAAGGGCATTTTACAATGTATATTTTATTATTAACCTTTTTAATTGCATTTTCCGTTCGGTATTTATTACTGTATTCTTGACCGACGTCTTCGCCCTGGAATGCACAACCGGATCTCTTAGATCCTAACTATCAATAAATAATGTAGAAATCGTACGATGTTTAAGTAGGGATCTAAATACGCGTCTCATTTCTTGAGTTCATTTCTCTCCAAAAAAAATCATTAATACATGAAGAAATTCGTGTATAGGATTTAACCTACGTTAGGAATTTTCAAAAATATTTTAGTGTTATGTTCTTTTAGAATATTTTCTACGTGTCTTTTTTTTGTAATACCTTTCGTAATCACCGCTGACCGAGCGTTTCGGTATCGAATTATTAAATTTCAGAATATTCCCGAGATTCGTCAGTTGTCGCGATTTTCGATTTCTAAAATTCTTTTTATCGAGCAAAGATACGTCGCGAGGCGCAGATCCGTTGCTGGGTGCCGAAACGGGGCGAAGTCCTGCTCAGGATTGCCTTCCAAGAATCGACGTTCAGTTGAAATCAGGAGCTCGTCTTTGGCCACGCGATTTTTGCTTCTATGCGTTTGTATGCGAACAAACAATGGGAAAGCTCCTGAGGGCATTCTTGATCGCCGAGTAAGGTTTCTGAAAGAAAAGGGTTTTCAGAAATTTTGTAAAATGTTGTGCGAAAAACTTAAATAATGATATGCAGTCGAACTCCCGTTAATTAATACAGTCGGGACAATACAGGGCATATAAATCTCTGGTAACGAATATTTGCGGAGGAAATATTATATCTCCAATTTTTCTCCTTCACAGAAAACTATATTCTGCTGACGCGCATGGTCAATATCCTCAAAACGTCTGCAGGAGTTTGAAGTGGAAATAGCGACGGAAGGTAAATTATTCGTTAACGGAATCGTTTCCATATTCGAAAACGGAGTATTCGTTAAAAGGAGTTCGACTGTAACAAGGCGCATGACAAAGGATACAGAACAATTAAAGTTCTAATGCTTCTGAGAATTTTTGAATCTGTTGGAGTTCATTAGAAGGCCAACTTGTCGTTAATTTTATTTTACTGGTAATTTCATACTAGATTGTTCATAATATTCTGTAATTTGTTAATAATAAAAAGTAATCTTACCTTCTCCTTGAACCAGTTTGAAAAGACCGTAATCTTGAGGATTCGTACAACGTATCTTATGCGCAAGAATTCGGCAAATGTCTCGAGTGTTCATATTCGGTCGCACTGGAAGTGTCCTTGTATTCAATGAACCGTGTAGCTCATCTGGTACGAGTATCCGAAGGACAGATGAACAATCGGGAGTTCCACAACCCTACAAAATTCAAATTTAAATTCACATTAAAATAGTGCAATAATATGCAAAATATTGTGTGAGGGACAAAAACACGTCAGAAAGTGGTTTCTTAACCCCTTACTGCGGCAAAAATTTCACAAAAAGTGCCCAAAATGCTGGAAAAAAAATTTTGTTAGATTTTACTGTAACTTGGTGTTTAAGTGTCTTTTGGGGCGCTGATTACCAATCTGAAGTCAGGTTTCGAAAATTTAAAATGACGGATTCAATATGGCGAACAAATTTTCTAAATTTTAATAAGTTTCCTTGACGCTTGTTATTCGGGGGGTTTCAAGATCACTGATTACGAATCTGAAGTCAGATTTCGAAAATTTAAAATGTCGGATTCAATATGACGGTCGTCTTAATAAAAATTTAAACAGAGTACGAATCTTATGTCAGTTTTTGCACGTTCAAGATTATGGCAATTTGTTATTTCATTGTATTCCCGTAGAGCGCAGGACACCTCGCTTTGTTGCCTGACAACAATGCTGCTCGTGGCAGATTGTTAGAGCAATAGGAACACTCTCGTGATTATTAATAAAATATTTGTACCGAATTTTTTGTTTGTATCAAAAACGTCTATGATTCTTCAGCTACAAATCTATATTTATAGTTTTTAGAGATGATATTTTACAGTTTATTATTTTCGGATATCTATCAAAAGTTACCCCTCGTAAATTTAAGATTTTTCTTGGATGTATTCTCGAGTTATCACGTTACATGTGGGAACAAGATAAAAAAATATTAAACATAAAAATGTAAATAAATAAAAGCAGGCACTTTGAAGACCTTTCTTCCACCTCCACGTGGTAAAGTATTTAAGTAGATATTGTATATCGAAACTAATGGGGGAAGGGTAACATCATTTTTTGACAAATTTACCCGCCATATTGGATCCTCCATTTTGAATTTTCAAAAGACTTCATATTTGTAATCAGCGACCTCAAGAACCTCTGAGTATCGAGTTTCAATCGATTTTATTAATTTTTAATATAGAAATTTACCTAATAGATTTCATAGCTTATGATAAAGATTTTTAAAAAATAGTAAAAACCACATATTTTAAGAACTTGTATCTTTTTTTTTTAAATAATCTTTTTGGGAAAAGGCAACGGGGTGTTGTTCGGTATGCCTTAGACTGTTTAGAAATTGTCCAGTTTTTAAAGTGGATACATTGACAAAGATCTTCGTCATCCGCAGCGAAGGGGTTAAATAGCGTCTTTCTGGTTGTTTGTTTTTTTATCTCGCAGGTTAAGTTTCTTAGTAAATGGGAACATTTTGAAATTTAATTCATCCATTAAGTCCTCAATTCAATTTTATGACCATAAGCAATCGTTTTCTATTCTACATTTTTTAAATTCATTTTACCAATTTACAATACTAATTTATTTCTACTCTTTAAATTTAAATCAGTGAAAATCACTGCGAGTAAGTGCATACTGATTAACAATCCATACCATCCCAGTAAACAAAAATTTATTGTAATATTATTTTCCAATTGAAATTCAATTATTATCATTTCTGAATTGACTCTTTTAGCTTCTCGACTGGTTATTACAAAACAACAAGAATTCTCTTAAAATTGATGCATTGTACTTACGTTTAAAGTTGACAGCGTTCCCTGACTAGACTTGAAGGTCTTCAAAACGTGAACCGCACTAGAAAGAGTGGTAAGGTAATATCCACCCTCGCCAGTGTGGAAAGACGGATGTAATAGACCCCACATGTACTCGGCTTCGACTTCCGCATCCACGACTTTACCTCGTACCAAAACCCATACGAGTAATGGCAAAAGGTCATCCGCACCCATTGTCACTGATCTGCCCGAATTCGCTTGCTTCACCTAAAAATAAAATGTAATAAAGTCATTAGCAATATATATGGCAGACACTTTTATCTCGTATTTTAATTAATTTGGATAAAAATTCCATGTATTACTGCTAGATAATCGTCTAAATACCAAAATTGTATTCGATTAACTTTTATTGTTTGTAATGTTTGTATAAGATTAGGTTAGGTTAGGTTAGGTTAGGTTATGTTAGGTTAGGGCAGATTGTATTAGATTCGATTAAGTTACGTTAGGTTAGATCAGGGTCAGGTTAGGTTATGTTAGGTTGGGTTAGGATTTTCACATAACCTCCAAAAATCCACGAAATCTTTTTCAGCATACATTTGTTTAAAAAGATGAATGGATATGAAAAATATTCTGTTATAGGTTTTTGAGACTACTGCATAGGAATCTGAAGTCAATTTTCAACGTTTTCTCTTTCGGGCCATATTAAGTTTTTGTTTTCATTCAAAAGATCTATGCAAAGGATTTTTTCAACGCTTCGTGTTTTATTATTTTTAACATCAATTAATCTTTCCAAAAAAAATCTGATTTATTCTGCGATATTTTTAATATTTAGAAAACTGTATACTAAAAGGCGAATTTAATACGATTGATAAACAAGAGAATTATTGTTATATGAAGTGAATGTAGAGAAATTTAACAAAGTAAGTTTAGTTTATGGAGAGTAATTATTTTTACATGAAAACTACGGAAACAACATTATATGGACAGATTTGTGCCGGAAACTGTGTTCTTTTTTTCCGGGCAGCAAAAAAAATGTGCTTTTTCGTGAGATCGCAATTTTTGTATGTAGTATCGTTTAATACTGTAATTTCAAGACATGTAATTCTCAAGAAGACGACTATCTTCTAAAATAAAATATAAAGACAACATAAAGGAAACAAAATTTTCATACAACATAAATTTGTTTACATCGGATCGTTTAAAAAAAGTGTGTTTCGAGGTTTTAAAAAAATAATACACGAGTGCTTTCTTTATACAAAAACGATTCAAACTGCACTTTTTAAATTACCGTGCCATTTTAACGGACAAAATTATAAGGTTTTGAAAAATGATACTTCTTTTCTTTTTCGCATCGAAAACCGTTTTTTTTTAGTGGCCCAGCATTTATACAATTTGAAAATCCCAAAAACCGATTACCATATTTTATTTGTTATATTTTTAAGTGCAAGTCACTATTTCAAGGGCTCCTATCGCTAAATAACAAGTTTGACAATCAGAGAAAAAGAAGAAAATCAAATTATTTCATTTTGTGTTATTTATTCTTTTATACTGGTAGTGTCCTTTAAATTGTTATATAACTGAATACTTTGTACTTAAATGTTGCTATTTGCACCTCTTGAAATAATGAAAACGACTTTGCACGTGGGTGGTCAAAAACAAAAATCTTTTTTCTTATAGATCAAATGTTAAAAGTATCGTGGAATTACTCATATGCTGCAAAGGATTTAAAAAATTTGAGCTATGGGTATTTTGAGGTTATGTCAAAAACTTGATCTAATGATGTTGAATGGATCTCTGATTCGGATTCAGTGACAACAAAAACATAATAAAAACGGTCAAATAATTGTTGAATGAATTACTCATACATTGTCTAAATTTAATCACTCGTCAAGATACTGTGTAATGATGACCAACTCATGTTATAGGTACTGTTGTACAGTTTAATTTGAAGTCTGCCTAAATAACAAGAATTAATAAATGATGCAAAATTAGAAAACAGATGTAAATATTCGACATTACGACAATTACATCGTTATCCTAAAGATGAAAATTCTTTGCAAAAATAAATTTTAGAATGCGTCGTAAAGACAAGAGTCTTTCTTATTCGAAAATCATTATTAAAGATAACGGTATCAAAGTATTCGTAGTTATATAAGAACTTGAAACAAAAGGATGCGCGAAACTTTTTAAATGTCAAGACAACGTCGTTTGTTCTTATCTCTCGACCAAGGCCGTAATTAATTTACTCGTTACGTCTAGAAATTATAAATGTATCTATTATCATCAATTTCCGCATAAAAACAAGTCTTTTCTGGATTAATTGTTACGGATAATACCAGTTGAAACGTGAAAATATAATTCAAATAGTTATAGTTTTACTGCATATTATATAGTAATAAATATAGTACCATTCAAGATAACATCAGAAATTGAAGCAATGACTCATTATTTATTCAATTACGATTCTGTTTGAACTGTTAAGCCAAAAGCTACATTGATAATGTCAACGATGTGAAGCATCTATTTTTATTTATAATTTATGCTGACAAATGAAAATGGCTAAGAGGTTTTGTCTAATAACTCGACATGTTTATCACGTGAAAACCCCTTTTCAGTACTTGTTGTACATTTACACTTTTTATATTTGTACACCGAATTATAATATACTTACAGAACTGAAAATGGCAGAAATGACAGATAGTAGAATTTCCAACTTTTCAAGAGGGGAATCTGCTGATTGAAGTCGCTCGATGTACTTGATAATTCTTTCCAAGCTCGACTCTGTCGGCGGCAAGATTTTTGGCTGTTGCAAATAATAAATAATTAATAAATTTACTTGGTAAAATATCACAAGTATATATTAAAACGTAGTATAAAAATATTCATGTTTTAATTAATTCTAAATACGATTAAATGTCATTTTCAATTTCTCGAGAAACTCGAAAAATTTGTCATTTTACGGTTTTTATATTTTTAGACAAAATTAGACACTATTAATTATAATTATTTTACTCTCATCAAAAAGAGAATTAAATTTTCTTCAAAATACAAAAAATTGGTTTGGATCCATTGTAATTGAAGGGAGATATGCGCAGTTGAATGTGCGCGTTAAATGTCCCCTGCTTTATGTGCATTTACGTATAATCCAGGGGCCTTCTTTTCTAACAGTGTTGTTTCAACTGATTTTTCGTTTATATTAGCTGCCTGTGCCAGAGTTCTACATTTACTGGCAATTTCTTACTTAAAAGAGTTATTTCATGCATTTTGGTTCGTATATTTGGAAGGTACATACAGATGAAAAAAGTGATTTTAAAAATTAAATTACATTTTTGATCCTCACTTTATTTATATTTCTGAAAATTTATATTTTTATTGGAAAGATGTCATGTCGTATAATATTTTTCTAACTCATTTCCGTCCCCGTAAAAATAAAGATAACCAAAAGCTTTACAATGAGAAATCTAAAATATGCTCTAAAATTATTAAAAAAGATAAATTTTGTAATTTCAGTGGTCAAAATTGTTACATTTCCATGTCTCTTCAAGCACATATAAGTAAAATTGAAATAAAAAAAAAGTGGCCGCTTGGCAAGAAATGTCCCATAAGCCAGCTGAAAATCGTTACTCGGGTTTTTTTTTTGCGTAAGCTGATGAAAAATTTTACTCTAGTTTTACCAAATTTAAAATGGTGAATGAGATACGGTATAAACAAATTAAAAACTAAATTTTAAACCCTGCCCGAGGCGTAATTTCGCCTAAATTGTGACATTTTTAGGTCATGGCGTCCACCATAAAGATTATTCACCCATAAAACAAAAACTTTGACGAAAATAACAAATTAAATTCCCCCGTTCCGTCTCGTTATATTTACGTAACGCCACTCTCTTAATTTTTCCCCCACCTTGCGGGCGGGCCCTCCGGGCGAGCCTGCTGTGACGTCAAGAACACAACGCGACTGACGGGAGTGCGAGAACCGAAGCTCCCCTTCTTTTGGTAAATATAACGAAACGGGAAGTGAAGGCAAGCACTCCAATGGGTAAATATACCGGGATTCTACTGTATATCCATCCTGAAATATCAGATTCAGAGGCTTAAAATACGTGGATAGATTTGTAGTCTTCGAGTAAGTATAATAAAAAAATATATTGGAAAATCTATATTTTTGGACAATAATTTGACATATTTTGGACATATAAAAAGAAGCGGTAACATAGGTAGCTCCTGGATTATCATCGTTTTCCTAAACAGTAGCTTCAAAAATCTTTGGAACATAATTTAAACTGTTTTTCATATATGCATGGGGGCAATATTGAAGCCGCTATTTTATATTTCGTAAATCTGCCTTCGGATTCGTATTTAGCAAATTCCAAAACCATATCATACCAAGTTTTAAGTCATTATTTTATCTCTAGACGAACAGAAAACAGAGAAAAGATTGCTTAGTGTTAACTACAACGTAAATAATATAAATTTAAAGAAATTTAGTTTCTAGGATGTAGAACTAAATAAAAATTAAAGGAGTCTTTAAACTACGTCGACGAGTTTGCTAATTCTTTGAAAATATTCCATAACCCCATTTCTAGGAGCTTATAGAAAAACCATGGCATTACTGGAGCTTGCAGTGGCTAATATGCAAACCTTAACTAATAAACAATTGTTAATATTTTAAGTAAAACTAAATTAGTTAAAATGAAGATGTTTTGAGTGATGGACTTACCCGAACTCCCAGGTCTTGAATGTGCTTGCCTTGAGCATGGTGTATACTCTCTGCAAGAGTTTGCAACGATCCAGTAGCCACATAATGCTCGACGAATAATTTATACACGTGTTCCCGTAGCGGCCTCACCACCAATCCCATCATCACCTCCTCGAGAATCGCGTCTAAGTTGAGAAACTCGTTGGGCTTCAGCTTGAGACGTTCCTTCTCGACCTCCTTCTCAAATTCCCTCTCGCCATGTTTCACGAGATAGTTCTTCATACCCGACATAAATTGGCGCATGTTCCTCATTACTACGTGAGGGCTCGCTTCCTTCCCTTCCTTCGTGCATTGGATGAAGTTGTCGATGTTCTGCGAAAAGGTCGTCGTTTTGTCGGCAGCCAATTGCAGAGCGTACACCCTTATAGCCGTACCTGTACCACCCCCATCCCGATTGCGAAAAGCTTGGGGTCTTGGAGGAGCTAGAAGAAAATTAATTGATCATAATTAAAATAATTACACACGAAGACAACATGAATTTTTGAAATATGCTGTTTCAAGACATAAATAATATTTTTAAATCCCCAGACATGACTAAATGCAGACCTCCTTCAGTTAGGTTTGATATTGTCAAGGCAGATTTCAACTGAGCACGAGAGAATCTAACATTTCAGCAGTACCAGATTTAATGTTAACGTTTGATTGACACATATAAAATCTCTCTGATACTTAGAGTTTCGGAACTGATCAACCAACCGATAACCTTAAGGATCCCAAATTCTGATGTCAATCCATTCATTGTATGCAATTATGCAAAACACCTAATGTGGATATAGTCCTCCAGAGTATTCAAAATGCTTCAAATTCGTATCTAAGACTTAAGCACTGTGTGAGTATCAAATTTCCTTCTGATACTTACAACGCAGTTCCTATCAAACTTATCACACCCAATAATCGGAATTGCAGTGAATGAACCCAGCACACACACGATATGTCTCTCCATGATTAAATATGTATATCGCGAATGTAAGTGCTTAATCCTCGTTCGATTTAATGATAGTCAGGCATCCAATGGGTTTTATTTCAAAATAATAAAATGAAGGTGTCAACAAGTTACCCAGTTAGGAACTAATAAATCCGTAATATTGATTGTTAAATAATTGAAAACGGCCATGCATCATTGATCATTTGCCTCGTGTTTGAGCGAATAGACTTGAAAAAAGTAATCAAAGTGCAGATGCACGTTTTATCGTTTGTTTACAAAAGATAAAACCTATCGTGACATCGACGAACATACCGATTTCACATAATGACAACGAGAGGTCAGAAAAAATTGATTGTCTGCAATAACCATCGTGAAACTACTGATGATGCAAACTTGTACATTTATTAGATCATTCGTGGTATATTTACATTTAAAGACGATGACCGAAAGCTGAAATTTCCTGCACAATCCACGAAACCAATTTCCGATCTTCTGAAACATCCGTCGGGTTTTCAACGAAAACTTTTTGCGTTCAGCACCAAACTCTACCGAACAACTCAACATTTTCTTAGTCGTTTAGATCGGTGATCCTTAATGAGTAAAAAATATCACAGTAGTTAGGTTTGTTTAAGCAACAAACACCACCTTTGTTAACAAAACACCAATCATTCTCAAAGTCTTCTTTCTCTATGTGAATTCCTAGTCCTGGGATTTGTCAGAAAAGTTGGACAAATCTTTGGAAACAAATTGGTTCTTTCACTTCTTAGTGAGTCTCCATCATTGCGGCTAACTTCCGGTTCCGGAATTGGTAGGGACGTCCAGCAACCAGCTTGCCCTGCCCCAAGATAATCCTGGAACCTTTCTTTCAATCTTCAAAATTGCCAATCCGCAAGCGACTTTACGTAATGCAAGCTCGTAGCCTTCTTCATCGAAGTCCGAGCTGCAACTGAGAATATTCATAAGTGGCTTCTTCTTTGACTGACGCAATTAACTAAACGTCTTCCTCTGTCGTACTGATTGGTCACTCTCTCCTCTCCTTTCCTCGATAATGAATTTCGATTGTATTTCCTAGTCGATTTGTGTATGTTTTTCGTTGTTTGTCGTACTGATGGTGGAGCAATTGCTTGTTTTTCCTTTTCGGACAATCACTGCCACCTTTCACACGGGACGCAAAATATTTACTCGGGGGAAGACCGCAGTGCAAATTCGAATTGCGTAATTTTGACGACAATTCGCGTCAGCTAAACCACCGACTGTTCGACAGCTAATGTGCAACTGCGATTCCGATTGAGTGCTCGCCTGTTGCAAACCGCAGATAGGCGGGTAATCATTAAAATCGACGCGAGGTTACTACCCACCCTAACGACGTTTATCTGTACGCGTGCGATAGCTTCGGTGATTAACGATATGATACAGAAATTTTGCTCGTATTTGCAATTGCGTATCTCGCGTCTGTTTACTAAAAAATTGATACGATTATGTAGACAATAAGACTGAATCATTCGTTGAAATGAATGTTTTCACGGAGCACTTAGAATCGTTGCTAATGGTTTTTAGTGATTAAGGGGCACCTGAAGAAGTAAAGGTACATAAAATCATCTCCCAAGCTCTCAAATTTTCAATTTTTAGAATTAAGAAGGGGGCAATGAATAATAAATTCATGTTTAGCGTCTAAATAAGGTAGAATGTAGTTTTTTCGGTATTAATCGTCAAGTACTGTCACGAATTTAGATGACTAATGGCTCTAGAGGTTGCGGCACCAGGGATGCTCATATGACATACTCACATTGCGGTGGTAGGAAACTACGACAATTTTGCATCTGCCGGAGTACCGATCGATAGCCTAGTCCGGAATACTACGATTATTACAATCCCACAGACTAAAACTATAAAGACTTTAGTATTAAGTTTTAAGTTGTATAATAATGATACAAAAATTACATATTTTAATGATCTTGAATGATCGCGCCGTCACGGGAAATTGCAAACATTAAAAATAATCTAAAAACAAATGGAAGCCAGTTTAAGTCAGATCGTTCTTAAATACTAAAGATGAAATTTCTATAACCTCAAAATTGTAAAAAATTTATAATGTACATTGTTGCCTCTATATTAAGTACGAGACATTTTCATCCTACCTCTGCTTAGTACATTAGCCAAAAACTATTTTTGTGAATTACTATTTGGTTGAATTTGGACCCGTGTCAAGTAGTTTTTTTGGATCATGACATATTAAGATGAGAGACTTGGTTAATTTTATCGCCGATAGGTGTTATCAACACTTTTCACCTCTGTTTGCCTCCCGATTTAGAAATGAATTGAAAATATTATAATGCGTGCAGAGACAAAATATATTTTCTCTGGCATGAGATAAGTTACCGTAAGTTATGGTAAGATGTGTAAGTAACTTTAGAACAATCTTACAGATATTTTTCTGTCAGAACTTATAAATCTATAAATGCATATACTGGGTGTCCAAGAACTGACCAACAATATTTCAGGAGGGGATACTCGAACCAAAAAGTCCTGAACCAAAATTTGATCTGAGGATCAGAATCTGAGTGATGAGCTATTAAAATTTAGGGGAAAAATATATCAGTGAACAATCGTTAATAAAAAAAATTTAACACAAATCACAAATGAAAATTGACGAATATACAAAAAAAATGAACTATTACGGCAGCAACAATTTCAGGAAATTATGAAAGTATCAATAAAAGTGGCGCATGCATTTTTTTTAGATAATACGAAGAATGCTGCAATCATCATGACAAATACAATGATGCACGTGCGAAACAGTTTAGTGCACTTATTTTTCATTTATCATCATTAAGAGTATTATTCTATTTTTCTGACAATGAGTCTAACGTCAATGGAATTTCATAGTTTGTCGAAATGATTTATACTGACATTGAAAAAATATGGTACTAAACAATACATTAGTAATAGCAATTAAAAAATTTGTACGTGAATTAAACTTAATTACTTTTTTATTCTAATTATAAAACAATATCAATCAAATAAACTAGACCAAAATATAAATAAAAATAATCGGAATAACAAATAATATTTATTTAAAACAAAACATATACTTATGAAAATCTTCTATTGGGCAGCAGTATGTAAATATTATAAGTTTTTCTTAACTGGTCTTAAAAATATCTTGTACATTAAGAAAAAAGATGTTGTGAGAACTGTATCTTTTTCGGAGTAAATAAATCACTGTCAACGCGGAATAATGAACGAAGAAATGAAACGCAATAATTCAATTAGCAAACATTGATAGTCATGTTACGTATTGTGCGAGTTCATTTGACGTTTATCCTCATAAACAATTTATAATTTCAAGATCGATGGCGGTCGAATCAATGATCAGTAAATTGTATGAAAATAATAAAAATGAATGATATAACAATTACATGTGTATAAAAAAGCTCACTTTCCATTATAAAAACAATTTTTCTTGTATCTGAAGTTAATACACGGAGTACTAATAAATGTAAATTTCATCATTCTAGATGTCACATTATTTTAACTTATAAAAAACGTATTAATAAATGTTTTTTAACACCACGCTTACAATAGGTGATGCACTAAGAATAGTTCGTGTAGGAAGCTTATTTATAAATTCAATTATCCGCAACTTCTGTTTGAACTATGAATCGGTTTTTTGTGTTGCATATCGTCAAACAGACAAGATAGCAATCTATATTAAGTGGCATTTTTAAGTGATTTGTAATACAACTGTCTCAAAACTTAACCCTTAAAGATACACTTGTAAAGTCTTTATCATAATTCATAAACTCACACTTTGTCATAAATAAATATAATTATTCAGGCTCATAACCTTGGACCAATTTGGTACTTACAAGATCTTTTTTGTCCACTCAAAAACGAAAACAGTGAAAATTTGGAATGTGACCTTGATCATGCCCTTGACCTCATAGTGACTTCCTAGATTTCATCCCTCAAGGATTGAAACTACAATATAGGGGTACACATTTGTACTTTAATTCTATCTGTGTTTAATTATGAAGGTCATAGCAAGGTTATAGCAAGGTCATAGTCACATATCAAAATTTCTGCGTCAATTTTTTTGTAAAAAATACAGGTTCGTAATAGTTAAGTAATTTTGTAATCAAGATCAATGAATGATTAACAAACACTTTAAAATACCAAATTTCATTCAAATTTATATTTATGAATTATTGTACGCTATTTAAATTGATTGCCATTTGTAATATAAGTTTTTAACTTTTAGTTTTAATTTAATGCAATAAAAATAAATTCTTTGTGAAGTAGGTTTACCAATAAACTTGCAAAAAACGAAAAATATAAAAAATTGTCAATAAAATGTCAATCAGTAGCCTTTACTGACATTTAATTTTTTAAACTTATAATAAAGAAAACAACAGTTCAAACGTACATAATTTAATTGTAAATAAGATTAGCACTAATTTTAATATCTCATAACCTATCCAGCGATATTAAGATACTTATTAACAAGGGCGGTATTAGTCCCTTGAATACGTTTAAAAAAAATTAAGTTTGAATTCAAATATTTATTTTTATGTACGTTTTTAATTCATTGTACATGGACGTACATAAAAGATATCGTATACCAAATATCCAAGTATCAGTACTCGATGTATAATCCAATCATCTTCATTGATCTACAGGACGCATAAAAAATCAGATTTTGAGTGTGGCAAATCACTCTATGATTATCTTTGATGGGATGATACGTATTTCGTGAAATATTAAACCTTTTCTTCGATACTTCGAATCTGGGTGTATCTCGCAGAGGTTTAATCTGGAATTTCATCTACGCTCATTCTCAATACTCGAGTAAATCAAAGAGTATACTCCTATCAAGATTGCAATTTTTTACGAGCTTATCCATCAAATTTATGCAGAAATGTTATACACTATGATATTAATTAAATTTCATTTATTAGATGACACTAACTGATCATTTATGTAATTAGTATCCGATGCTAGTTTAAGTCGTATGCGCCTATATATTTCAATAATGTATTAACAAACAAAATTTATTTCATGATGTTTATTTTCAATATAAAATCAATTCTTTTTAACAAAATAAAAATCCTATTTTAACTCGACTTTTCGGGTTTTAAAGATATTCCACTTCATAAATTGTTGACGAAATGTAAAATTGTATGTATGTTTGAAAAACCTACCACGCCTTGTGTTTTCACAAATATTTTCAACATCCCCGATTACACAGGCCTGCAAATTTTGGCTTAGTTCTGTAACAAAAAATGGGGAAGGTGATTCTGATAGGATTTTTTACTTAGAAAACGAATCCGACCTTCAAAATAGCCCATCACGACAGGATTTCTTGTAATATTGGCTTAAATGGCCCAAAAATGGCCATTTTGGTCATTTTTCGGAATATTTTTTTGGGTAACCAAAATTTTTTTTTCATTTTGCCCAATTACATCGTATAGTACTATATGTAAGCTTTAAAACCCATTTTTTAAAATCGCTTTACGATTTTTTTTAACAAAGTTACGTTGATTTGAAATTTTTTCATTTAGGCAAATGTAAGGTATACAAGGTGTCCTATTTTAATCCCCACCCGAAATATTTTGAAAAATAAATGTTTTAGAGAAAAATATTTTAAACAAAAGTTGTTCAGGACAAAGGCGGCAATAATTGTACACTATTGGTTCTGACCTTGAGGTCAATGTTCAAGGTTATTTGAAGATGACATTGATTTTTTTAAATGGAAAGTCCTATTTTTTACACCGGATTCGGAAAGAGCGGGAAATTTAGATGTGTTTTTGTTAAAAACTGTGTTTATATTTTACTACTAGACCGTTTCTTATGCATGAACTTACCTCAGGCTTCACAGTTTTATATACCTACATTTGTCTAAATGAACAAATTTCAAATCTACATAACTTTGTTAAAAAAAATCGTAAAGCGATTTTCAAAAATGGGTTTTAAAGTTTACATATAGTACTATACGATGTAATTGGGCAAAATGAAAAAAAAATTTGGTTACCCAAAAAAAAATTCCGATGGGCCATTTAAGCCAATATTACAAGAAATCCTGACGTGATGGGCCATTTTGAAGGTCGGATTCGTTTTCTACGTCAAAAATCCTATCAGAATCACCTTCCCCTTTTTTTGTTACAGAACTAAGCCAAAATTTGCAGGCCTGTGTTATTTATTCATTTATTTTTTTTACTAAGGTGCATATTTTTCAAAAATTTAAAAAAAATTGACAAGACTATATTTATAATAAATGTTGCAAATAATATAATATTTATTGCGATACGCATTATACATTTTACAATACACGAAAAGTTTACTAATGACCATCAGCCTAACACTTTTTTTCTTCTGTTTTCTTTTTTCGCTAATGCGTTTTTTGCATTCACAAGTAGGTTTTTTTTATTTTGAAACACAAAATGATTTTGCATGAAATTCGAATCCGTTTGTGAAGAAATATTTTTATATTTAATTTTTATTTCGTAACCCTATCTCTGGAGATGAAATAACTTCCAAATGACTTCTTTATTTTTTTATTTTCATTATTTTACAGTCTTACAAATATTTTTGGAAATCAACTTCTTTTTTGGCTATCACACTGTTATGCGATTCATTAAAAATTGTTCTTATCTACAGTATTGATCAATATAACAGACTAACAATCGTAACAGTTTTTATAAATTAATTTTGAACCTAATTTCATTATTTACACTTCAATGTGGTTTAAAATCTTTCCATTCATATGCATGCTGTTAATTCCCCCCTTCAAAATTACCGTAAACCACATCTTTCCTCTAACAAAGGGAGTATATGTAACGAAGTGACGTCATATCACGCCACATTCGATCGCCATATGGGCATTTCACAGAATATTTTCGTTAAAAGTATAGTACGTTTTAATTAATTAAATCAAAGTAAATAATGACGTTCTTTGAAAATAAATTACCAAAAAATATAAATTTCACCGAAAAAATGTGATCAAATGTTCAAGATTATTTTGAACCAAGACTATTTTGAATGTATTTTGATCAAATTTGTCAACTTTCCTTTTGAGTTTGTAAATCTTATTTAACTATAGATTATTAATTTTAATAAAATTGATTACAATAGATCAAAAAGATGAAAAGTTTCATATTAGATTTGCTTCTTGCCAACCCTCATTTCGGTATTTATGTTAAAAATTTAATCGACTTCTTTTTTACTTGGGTAATGTCTTGTGTCACACCGATATGGTATTTTACAGAGTGATTACGAAAAGGAAAGCAGCATACCACAGGCTCATATTTCATAAAGATTCGTTTATTAAAACAATGTCGTTGAATTTTCTCGGTGTTGTCATTCTTCATTGTGCAGAGCTACATTGAAACCCCCAGAGATGTAATTATTTTCATTATTCATTCATTATTTTCACTGGAATTCAAGACAAACTTTCTCAAAGAGGATCCGAACCCCTCGGTACAGGATTAGAAACTAGAAACTCGAGCAAGACGAGAACAAAGAGGCGTTCGGATATAATCGGTAGCATCGTGGTTTACTATAGCTACGGCGATTAGTCTCGGCGTGTTGTCAAAGCCAATGAAAGATTGCCGGAAATTACAATCGGACTTAAATCTTAAGAAAACGCAAAATCTTTAGACTCCTCAGCACATATAGGCTGTAATTTCTTTACGAGGCTCTCGTGAATAAAGGCGACATGAATTCCATCGAACAAAAAAGCTTGAAGAAGACTTATGTGGCAAAATCAAAGAGATAACCTAGTTTCCCACTTAATCGATCGATTACAATGTTACCCGATTAAATGTTCTTAACGTAACTCGTTACGACCTTGTAATCATTTTTTAAATATTGCAAAAACGGTTTCTTATTTTGCGTCGTTGTTTGAAGCTTACTACATAACCTAAAAGTGTATTGACATTTTCAATTAAAAGCAAATTATGGATGGTCAACTCTTCAAACATTTTAAAGCTATCGAGACGAGAGTTATACCAGTGCCTCAACTAAGAAAAGTCTCAAATGAGAAAAGACTAAAACGGATATCTTATTAATCGCTTTTGTAGGTTAGACCGGATAATACTTTTCATGCTATCACAAAGAGGTCCTTTAGTCAATACAAATATTTTTTTAGACCAATTATTTCTTACTTTGTGGTTTATTTGCGTGGGTTTTTGACTGCATTTAACATCAAAGAACATGTTTGTACTTTTGTCAGCATAAATGGGAGCGTTAGAAGTCCCCACGAAGCAATCCGCGCAGTGCTGAGAGCATGTAAATAAATGCTTTGAAATGTGCGTGAATGCTTTACGTCTTCAGTTTCATGACTAAATAAGCGAGCTATTTCTTACTTTTGACATAGCAGTAACTTACCCTAGAGTAAATTACATTTCATGTCAGAGTGGTTTGTATAAAATAAGTATAAGACTTTGTGATTTCATGACATGTTATATGCTCTTATTATTGATTATTACAGAAAAATGTTTAATCAAATTTGATGCGTATTCAATATTGTTGTTACGTGTACCATAACCTTAACATTTTTCAGCTATTCAGTTTGAAACCTCTTAATGTAGTCAATGGTCCCTTAAGTACAGTTTTCATACTTAAGCCAGTAAACAAATTATTATTTTGAGACTAATTTTATTAGGGCACACTTATTTATTTTCATCAAAGCACACTTGATGTATGAATTTGCGACATCATTTCGTTTCCCGTGTGTTGCGACGGAGGGCTTGTTATCGCTTTGGGTCGAGAGATGAGAAAAGCGAGGGCGAGTTGTTATACGCGAGGAAGTTTATATGAGTCTTATCTTGAGAATTCCCCATTTTTATGTATAGATCCGAAGCATGTGGCTCATCGATCTCTTTGTTACACGGCCAGGGTCAGTAGTTTAAAAGTTTCGCGATTTGTCTCGTGCGCTAATTGCGATTACTCAACTTTACGCTCTAACTTCTTCAATCGACTATCTCTCATAAAATTGTTATACAAGAAATGTTTCTCGATTTTAACGTACAATTAATAATAGAGAGGATGATAGGCAAGGATAAATAATAAATAATGACGAAGGGAATTGTTTGTTTATGTTAGGTAACAATAGATAGTTTTCTGATGTCAAGAAGTATTTAATTTGTGAAAATTTATGAATTCATTTTAAATATTGCTTTTACGGTCGTACAGTTATCATTTCCTAATAATATTAAACAAACATTATTATAAAATAAGCTTAACCTGTTGAAGAAAAATGTCTGGATATTTGGGAGGTAACATAACCTCAACTAATCTATGAAAATAAAACAGTCAAGATATCGTTTTGAAGAAGTTAAAAAATATATCATGACGTAATGAAATAACTATTTTTTAAATTTACAATATGGTACTGGAACTATAGAAAACAAATAAGAAGCCACCCATACACTTTTTTTACAATATTTTGATTTTCTTCTTACCAACTAAAGGAGCATTTCCGAAATATTTTTCGAATTAAAAACTATGTCATTCTCAGAATTTCCTTCTAATTTTTAATTTCCAGAAAAAAATAAGTTAAATAAAAATGTTTTTCCTTTCATGCAAGAAAATTTACTTGTGACTACCATAAGACATTGAAGCACTTGTTTCTGTTGAATAAAATAGATATAATAGTGATAATGTTAGAAGAAAATGTTAATGTAGTACAAAAAAAATAAAAAACGTGAAAAGAAAATGCTGAGGCCCTCAGCGTTTTCATAACAAAAAAGTACATGCAAAAAATGGAAATATAGTGGTCTCCACAATATTTGCCTTGTCCGTCTTGTCTGTCCTTTTCTAACCTTCCCAATATTTGCCTTGCACGAATTAAATTTCTCTCCCACTCCGCCGACATACAGTTATAGAACGCGCATGCGTCGACCGGAAAAAATCAGTTTAATCATAGTTTAACCTTTCCTACATCGCACATGCGTACGAGGGGTAAGGCAAATATTGGAAGGGGGGGGGGGGTTGCTGTATGCAGAAAAACGAAAAATTGTAACTCATTTAACACATTGATTTTCTCGAAACTGAAACGGTTCTCAAAATTCGGACTTGGAAAATACAATTTTAACCACTCTAAAGGATCTCCTAAAAAATACAAAAAAACTCAATTGAGATTTTTTGTTATACCCGAAAATTCTACAGGTATAATAGTTAGAATTACCGTTACAGAGCCGGAATTATTAAATTCTTCAAAAACTTTTTCATTTTTCAACATAAAATACTATCTTTTAATCTAGTAATGACAACATTTCTCGGTCTGTTTTGAATTTATATTTCTATGGAAAATTCGAAATTGTTTAATGCAATAAGGAATTATAAGCTTTGGGCAGAAATGATTTTTCAAAGCGGATGTTTGCCGTTTTCTTTTCTTCTTTTTTAATAACAAAATTTTCGATATTGCTATATTAGTGTTAAAAGGAGTTGAAATTATTTTGATGTTATTGTTTCTGAAGATTTTTGCCATTTTTTCACTTAGGACTTTTATATAAGAACAACTTATTGTTTTTATGATTTGACCGTTTCTGTTATTATTGTTGTTACTATTGTTTGTATTAATATGACTTAATCTTTTTTTAATGCACTGCAATGTACTTTTTTTAAATTTGGTTTGTTGTATATTCAATTACCAAATTAGCTAGGACGGGAGAAAGAGGCGAACCTATTGGTATGCCGTAAGTTTGTTTGTAAATAACGTTATTAAATTTAAAGTACGTGGAATCTAAACATGCAATTGTTGCTGACATAAAATCTCGTTCTTCTAGAAATGTATGTTTTTTTATTTCCTTCCACTTATTTTTGATGCTTTCCATTACTAAATCGTTTGAGATATTCGTAAACATCGATTCAACATCAAATGAAATCATTTCATTATTTCGTCGTATGTTTTATCATATATGTTTAATTGTTAATAAAATACTACCTAATTAAATTGACAACTTTAGAATTCCTTAAGTGCGATGTAACTCAATTTTTCAAGTTTAATAAATTAAACCCGTTCAAAATGAATGTAATAATATAATTTTACCATAACTGATTTGTATTTATAATTTCAATTAACTAATTTACTGGACCAGTAAGTAAATTAATGAAGTAATAATTAAGGAAATGTAAATAGAAAATTTATTGTTTTAATTGTTCTTTTCCTAGTAAAAAAACCATGCAATGCTCTGCGATTATTAACATTCTTTAAATTTATTAGTAATAATGGAATCCTTCAGTATTCTTAATTTAAAAACAGAAATTATCACTTATCTGTTTTTTATTCAATGAGTATTGCGTGAAAACGGTTAACTTGATATCATTCAATTCAAGACATAACCAGTCGTCTTACAACATTTATTGTACTTGATCATACTTTTGTAGATACTTACTAATAGCAGTATTATTTTCATGTGATATAATATGTTTGATTCATTTGCCAGAAATGAGGTCGGTCTACCGTGGACTACAAAGTAACAAGGGGGTTGCCAAGCTTAATTCAGACTTTCTCCTACCGAAAAGAAGCTTTTTGGCTAAACTTAAGCCCAATTTATTTTTGTTCACGAAATTTATACACAAAATGTATATTGAGTAAACCTGAAGAAACTGTACTTCAGAAGCAAGAAATTAAGAAAGTCTATCGATAATTTCGATTAAATTTGTAAGGACATTTTTTTCCAATTCATAAAGGATCGCAAGCAATTATGTACCTGAAAATATAAAAAGAAAATTCATACTCATTTCGCTTATTGATGGTGCCATACGCACTGTTTTTTATTTATGGGGTAAAATGGTGAAATCATCCATTTACGCCGCATCCATATGCTGACAGATTGCTCGCTACAGCTTCTAGTCTCAGCAGCTAATTTACACGTCGTATGTCAACATCTGTCATATGAGGGGTTACCTACAGTTGACAAAACGTGGTCAGAATTTGCAATTCCTTGAATTTTCGAGAACTATCAATAGGGATGCCTAAATGTTGTTTTTTTTTTGCATTTAATTCGTCATCTGTTTGAAGAATTTATATATTTTTTGTACATATTCTTAAAAAAGGAGTGAATTCATTTAATCTCGTGTTCGACAATGTTTCGCCGTGCAGCTATGAAAGTTTAATCAATAAACACACCCATGTTATTTAAACCATTAATTACAATTATCTTGAAATCATAGTTCTTAAAAAGGAAAATATAGGCTTAATTTATTTAAAATAGAACTGCCATTAGTGATGCAGTCATACTTTCTGAAGCTTCTACTCGATGGGGTCCAGTTTTTTTAAAATAATTTATCTACCACTTGAACAAGTAATAGGCAACAAGGCATAGTTGTCAACTAACGTTATCAATCGATGTCACTATACATGTAGATCGACCGGCTTTTATTGCAGTCATTGCCATCTTTTTTTATCTCCCTGACTCAGAATTTTTATATTTGCAACAACGAAAAATGTACTAACACGTGCATACTTATTACACACGTTAATTACCGACGGACGTTAATCCACGTGATGGGCACGAGCGACTTAAGACGAGGTGATTCGTCGTAGCTTTCGTTTTATCACCGATAAAGATGATAAGAGTGACATTCAACTATACTATGATTGCGACTTTTACTATTGTCTTATTTGATGATAAGCGCTACCGACTCAAGTAGCTTAGTCGATATTAATTAGAGATAAAACCGACGCAAATAGTAAACGATGTTCGATAACGACGAAAATAACGTCGGCTTTGACAAATGCGAAAAATCGACTTTTGCCTTCTCTGTCTTGCCGTGTAAACGATGGTAAGATAAGTTAAAGGCACGACCGACATTTCTTCACTTTTCTAGATAATTAATCAAGATTTCGATCAACGGTGTATTGACTGTAAATCATTAATGTGTCGACGTAAATTCTGTCTTTTGCACACTCAAAATTCGTACTGATATGAAATAGATTACTAACCAATAGACAATTTTTTCTTAATTTCTTAGAGTAAAAATTCACTTATTATGGATTGAAAATTGAGCCACTCTTGTGAAAGAGTGAATTTCAGTTCCAGACAGTATGTTTTAAATCAATAAAGGATGAGTTTTCACTAGTTAAGAGGGAGAATTCACTCTCTCGATAGAGTTGCTCTTTCAAGAATAAATTCTCACTCCAATGAATGTTGAGAGTTTGCATGATTTGCGCATCAAAATAGTATATTACTCACCAAGGGACGTAAAATAAAGAATGCCTCGGCTTCGCCTCGGGTAAAAATTACACGCAGTCTAAGGTATTCTTTTTTACTTCCCGAGGGAAGTATACGATTTTTCTTTATGGCCGGGAGGATAAGCGGCATCTTTCCTTCCGCAAGCGGAAGGAAAGATGCCGCTTATCCTCCCGGTGTGAAGAAAACTATATTTTATATATAAGTAATCAATAACACTAGATTTTTTATATTCTATTGTTTTTACCAGCTGTGGTCTTCTTGAATTCAAAATCGGAAGGAAGTTTAAAAGATTGACATACAAACATAGTAGATTGTACAACTAGGGACCAAAATAGAAGTTTACCGACGAGTTCGAGTTTGATGCCCGAGCGAAGCGAGTACCTATTTTCCCTTGTTGTACATACTCTTTTCTCATACGAGGGCGTGCTATTTTGCTCCCGCAACATAGGGAGCAAAATAACATTTTGCGCACCGAGTGTAAGAAACTATGTTTTAAGCCAGAATTTCAAGATGATGCTTTTATAGTTGAATTTATGATTTTTTCATTTTGATAGATTATTAGACGTATCATGAAGTTACTTTAATATAAGGACGACTATATTCTCTTGCGAGTTCCATAATTATCGATAATCTATATGAAATTAAAACACATTGTGACAAAAAGTATCAAATGTTTAATAAAATCCGTCGATTTAAGAGTCTTGATGTGATCTTTTAGAGAACCAAGCGTATCCAACAGAATTTAGAAGTGTCATTGCTAGGCATTTAATAGAAAATATTTA
Organism: Trichopria drosophilae; assembly: GCA_030407085.1. NCBI lineage: Eukaryota > Metazoa > Arthropoda > Insecta > Hymenoptera > Diapriidae > Trichopria > Trichopria drosophilae. Next base: position 85,573,465 of record CM059587.1, on the reverse strand, counting down.
ATTCCGAAGTTATCAAGAATGTAATTACAGTAGAGTTCCGGTATAATTGCATCTCGCTATATTTACGTCCCAGAATATTGACCTGATTATGTCTCGTTATATTTACCTGTCGCTGCTCTTGTTTCCCCCACCTTGCGAACTGGGGCCTAAGAAAGGGCCTGCTGTGACGTTACTAATGTAACGTGACTGAAGGGAGTGGGAGAAACGACGTTTCCCTTCTTTTCGTAAATATAACGAGACGGTAGAGGAAGGAGAGGAACCGGGTGGGTAAATATACCGGGACTCTACTGTAAAAAGAGTTGACCTGAATTTTTTAACAGGAATAGATATACAGCTGAATAAATTGCAATGAATTCCGTTACAGGAATTCATATAAAATATTATCTTATCGAATTCTAGAATCGGAATTGAATATTTTCAGAATCAGTTGTTTTTAATTCTATTCAATTCTACAAAAAGCTCTTCAAAATGTATCATTGCAATTAGAATTAAAAAGAATTAGTGTAATTCTTTTGAATTCTAACTTATTGAGATTTTTGAATTTGTTAAATTGTACCCAGTTCTTTTGTACATTCCTGAAAGAAATTAAGCTGCAAGTCATCTGATTTGTTTGTCGTTTGATATCTTCTATCGTTCATGTCTTCTATTGATATTGTTCGTTGGACACTTTATATCTTTGTCTATTACTATACGCTTTGAAATACTCTAAAAGACTTTAAAACTTTTCTGGCTACTTCATGTATAATTTTTTTTCCTATTTGAACTTACCGATTATCTCAAATATTGAATAACTAGCTGATTTCCGTTGATAGCGTCGGTAATCGATTAATATTTTTGTCGTTTTGGAAAATTATTGTTAATGCTTTAGATTTTTCAAATATAAACGTGTTAAATCTTTCTTAACATAGTTTTCTAGATAAATAAATTTTCCGGCAATATTACGCATCAAAATATAAGTTGTTATTTGTACTTGAAGATGTTCATTTCATCAGAAATCTAAGATCATCGTGATTTTAGTAGCCATTCATTTACTAATTTACGTAATAGTTTTTTAAATATCAATCAAAATGTTATACTAATTAAAACAATTAATAAACCATATCAATCAAATTTTATACTTTTTAGTTTCTTTATTTTCCCGCCATAAAAGTTTTTCACTGGATAATCTCAATTTGTCGATCTTATCCTTAAATATCCTCACTATCTATACTTGAAAACCTCGAGGAAAGAAAAATTGCAAACAGTAATTGTAATCATAATGATAACATTATTGACAGTATCGATTTTCAGAAAAACGCTTTATCCAATCGTAATCCATTTTTAGTAGACAAAAGAACTATTTTATCAAGATTTTCAGAAAAATAATTTCAAAGTACACAAATTACAGAATAGTGGAGAGAAGGCGACCACTTTTCCAACAGGTTACTTCGTTATCGTATTAAATATAAGCAAATTTTCGGAATATTTGATACTTGAGAAAATTTCACATTAAAGTTTGTGTTTAGAACAAATTCATACCTGGTATCTTATTAAATTGGCTAAAAAGTAATATGTCACTACAATAAGGTAATAAATTAAATAAAATGAAAAAAATGTTGTCACTTAAAATAGTCAACAACAAGTATGGCTAAATTGGTAAATAAATATCAGCTACAGGATACTTTTTTACATACAGTTATATTCATATTTGTTTTACAGGGTTATCGTTGATGTATCTTTTTGTAGACAATTTCATGATCGACATCTTTTGTCTAAACCACTTTTCCTCAGATTTGTAAATTAAAAAATACGTGCAAACATTCGCAGAAATAACATGTTGTTATTAGTCTTGACCTTGAACCTGACCTAGGCGCTAATTTTCATTGCGATGTTCATATTCAGCACATCAAATTACGTCAAAATAACTAACGATATGAGGGTTTCACAAATATTATCCAAAATTTTGTCAAAAATTGCTTTTTTACTATAAATTTTGTCTCGTATTTCTCACAAAAAATAATCTTTTTTTAGTTATTACTTAACATGGCTGTCAATTTATAAAGCGGTCATCTTAATATAAGTGTACTGACTCTTACAAAATTTTAATATATTCAAAAATACCATTGTCCAGGAAAAAATATCTTATTCCATTTTGGGAACTACGAAAAGATGGTTTTTAATATTATGAGAACAATGAAAAGTGACATATATTTCATTACATTTTTAAAGACATTTGGGTCAAACTATAAATACAAAACCTTTTAACACGTATTTTACTTTTAAAAATTTCGAGAATGTTTCATTGTTTAATTCGTAACATCACAAATATATTATGGTAGAAAGTGATACCATGTTAAAAAGACTTTATAGTTGTTATAGTAGATGTTTTAATTAAACTCTCGTTAAATTGTATATAAAAGGTACAGCAAATTATCAATTAATAGGCATGCGCTGACAGAAAACTAAATTTGTGACCAGCTGCATGCCATTTTCAGAAATTTTTTTCATTTGTTTCATCAAACTTTAGTAACAAATTTTGAAGTTAAATCTCAAAATTTAATTTAATTTAAACTAAACACGAGTCTGAGTTACACTTTTAGTTTGTTTTGAACTTTCATAAGTTTAACATTGAATCTCATCTAAATACATTCACCGATATCTTGGACATTTATAACAGACAATTGATGGGGAATGTAATGAATATAATTTATTAGGGAAATGGTCCAGAATTATTAGCTATGCCAGTCACAAAAAAATGTACTCTAACTTGGCAGAGTATCTTAATTTTTGCTATAATCGCTCTAGTAAGACTGAGACATAGGAATCGTCGGTCTTAATTGACAAACACCTTTTAGTACCCCCTAAAACAGTTGGCGTCCATTTTCAGCTCGTAGGCGTAGACATTGAGATAGGTTACGTTCGACTAAGGGTTAATAGGTTAGGTTGACATTTGAGTGCTTTGGAGTAAAACGTACTCTTTAATAGGAGTTATTTGCTTACACTAATGTCGAAATAGATTAAATAAATAAATAAAATAGTCTGTTTATGCTAGAAAGTTCCTCTGTTATTTCCAAAATGTAATGTGAATATATTTCAACGGCTTCATCTTGAAACCTTTATTTTTAACAACCAGATACTTCACTATTTTCCTACTAGGAATAAAATTGTTTATATACAATAAGAGCGTGGTCGACTTTACCGACAGAAAAGAAAAGATTTCGCTCTGATTCATTCGTGAGCCGATAGACGGAAACTTTGTTCTTGATGCATTTTCAGCAAAGATTAAGTTGTCGATTTTTCTTATATGAGTTACGCTACGAGGCTGTATTTTGTACCTACTCGAAAGGTCCCAAAATGTCGCAATCAGCGGCTGCTAAATATATATGAGAAATTCGAAATCATTCGACAGAAGTACACACAGCTATATAAAATGGCAAAAAATGTCGATGATTTACTAGAACGTCGCTCGATAGGAAAAGTGGACTGATACTAACTACAGTAGTCCTTCCTTCCCTTATTCTAATTTGTTCACTTCTCCTATTCTAATATTTCCCCTCACGCGTTCTTCCCATCGCACCTACAGTACTCCTTATTCTAATTTGTCTACTCAGGCAAGATGGCGGCCTTCTTCCCTTATTCTAATTTCCCCCTCTCCTCCCTACTTATAATTGCTGTCTCACTTTTGTCTCCTTTTCATTTGTTGCGCATGCGCCGTTATTTGTATTTTGAAAATCCACACGTTAACACACATCCGTGGGGAGAACGCGTGAGGGGAAATATTAAAATAGGAGAAGAGAAAAAATTAGAATAAGGGAAGACATTAGAATAAGGGAAATTAGAATAAGGGAAGGACCACTGTACTACTTTTCGTAGCAGCACATATGACATATAACTGCGCATGCTCTGCGAAAGAGAAAGAGAGAGGAAAAACGAGACAGTAAACTTTTAGTGGGAGAAAGGAGAAAATTAGAATAAGAGAAGAAGGCGCCATCTTGCCTGACTGGACAAATTAGAATAAGAGAAGGACTACTGTACCGCCTTTTTTCAATTTCGCGTTCCATTTCCGTGTTCCGTTCCATCGATGGTATTTAGTTTCTCTCGTGGTGGGCATAGAATTATTCCCATTATATGTATGAGTATTCTTATCTAATCTTTTCGACGAAGTATATAACTATACCGATAGAGGGAATCAAAGATATCGTGAATGCACCAAAGAATAAAACTTGACACCAAGAAAGTGAAATTTAATGATTACTCTCTTCAGGCTTGCGCAACTGACACCAATAATTTTAGTGTGTAAAACTAGAAAAAGTCTCCATGTTTCGTACAATATGCAATTCGAGATCATATAAATCCGTAAATCCATAACTAATTAAGAATTTGACAAAACATGGCGGCTTTTGTCTAAAGGAACTCGACCTTCTTCTACCATAGTTCTATCTTTATTTTTAGTCGCTCTTAATCATGTCAACTTGGGGCAGAATATTTAAATCAGAATTGTAATGATTTATGTAAAATAACTAGTGAATGTACTGAATGTTACTCACATAAGTGCGTATCGGTTCGTTCTTTAAAGCTCTTGTTTCCTTTAGACCGCTCTACGTCGCTTTCATCGGTATCCAATATCGTTTCGCATTCCGAAGGATCGTATGTTTGATCTCGTTTCGAATCGAATGTACCGTTTCTTTCTTGCCGCCTTTCGACGTTATCGTACGAAGAGTTTCGATCGCTGTAAAGAGACTCCGAAGTGTCCGGAGGTTTCAGCAATTGAGGGTACCTGAAAATCATAAAAATTTACCTAAAATTTGTATTATATAATATTTTGAAGACTAGTGTGCAAGTTAAGATATAGCAGTTTATCTGCCTATTAAAAAATGACTACGAAATAATGGCACTAGGCTGATTTTTGACGCCTGGTAGAATAATGACAAGAAAAGTGCAAAACTTAAATTCAAGAAATCATAAATTCCTGATTCGTATCCTTAAATTTCTTCGAGGGAAAATTAATTCTTCATTGAGTGAATGTTTATCTAGTGAAAAAAGGAATTGCCTATCTTAAAGGGAATTTGTAACTGCTGATGAAGTATCGGAAGAAATTGTCATTGAATATATAATTACTAAATTTGTTGCTAGAGTTTAAAAAGAATTAAAAAAGTTTTTAAATTCTTATTTGTACTCAAGAAACAAATTTATTTCAGACATTTCTATTATTTAATTGTAGTGTAGTTTTATTAAATAATTTTTCTTTCTGCATCAAAAATATACTTTATAGGGCAAAATGAAAAAAGCCAACAGCACCCAAATTCAATTTTTTCAGCTTTTCAATGTTTATTACAAAATTTCAGTATCTTTTGGGAATAATTTTTTATACATGTCACTATATTGTTAATTAAAAGTTCCAATTTATTACACATTTTATAGTTCCATGAGAATTTCGATTAAAATTGGGAAAAACTGATCATATTTTGAGTCTACATTCCTTAATTAAAGTTGACACAAACAAATTGGTTTTTACTTAAAATTAAGAAAATTATAATAGTAAATTAATTTTTTTATAAAGGAATTTTATAATAGAAAGTTCTTCTAAAAACTTATTCACACCTTCTTAATTTACTATAATATACTTAATGATATATTCGTTATTTTGAAAAAACTGACCTCTGTTGTATGATACTCTGAACGGTTAACACATTTCGTACTGCGTTCTTGTCTTCTTCGTCATCTGGGAATTTGCGTGCGAGATGCTCAATGTCGTAATCAGCGTCACAATCGTAGTCCTGCTCGGCGTCGTCGCCATCGTTTCCTGTATTATTAAATCATAGGTTAAACAATGAGTTTTTTAATCGAGATAATTTTTAAACATTTAAATAGTATACATATGATTTAGTATACAATTACTTTCAAACAAAAAGTATTGAATCAAAATATTGAGATAACTTTCAAGCTGTTGATGTAACCGTTCTGCGGGTCTCCAAAATGTTTATTTATTTTCAAACATTCTGAAAATATTCTGGAGAAATTTGAAGATAATCAAAAACTACTAAAGCGACAAAACCGAAAAAATAGTAAAAAAAACAAACCAAACGTAGATTAAGGTACCTCTCTTATTCTAATTAGTACAGTTTTTCAAGATGGCGCCGACCTCTCCTATTCTAATTTTCCCCTTACCCCCACTTACTTTGCTTGCGAGCTTGTGATTCGTGGACAATATTTTTCGTTGACTTTTCGTGTGATAATGGGAGAAGACTTGTGGGGGGAACGATTAGAATAAGAAAGGCTGGACAATTAGAATAAGAAAGGCAATTAGAATAAGAGAGGTTCGAATAAGAGAGGTCCTACTGTATCTTTCTTTGGCCTTCCTTACAATTTTTAAAATGTGGGTTTAAAAATAAAGATGGAAATGTTCCCATCGTGTTTTTTGAAAGAAACATTTTGTGCGGTTTTTCTTATTTTGTGTATATTATTGGATAAAAAATAAAGATTTTGTCATATTCAATCCGCCATCTTCAATTTTGTCTTTATAACGTCGAAATCATATTCAGAAATCATTTAAAATTATACTTTAACCTTAGAAGCATGGAAAAAGTATCGTAAATAACGTATTTCATAAATCGAAAGGAAATAATTCAGTGCGCAGAAAATTTTAAATAACCTGTTCGGACATTTTTGTTTTATTAAGGATCATATTCTTTACATATCGAGATATATATACGGCTCCATGTCTTTATTTCACCTGACAACTAATCACACGATAAAATAGAACACGACAAAATATCACATGGACAAATAATCATGAACAAAAAACATTGAGGTAAAAAACCAACATTGCACACGGAAATTCATGTCAGGCTTTCCCGCCGCCATTTTGGCGTTATGACATTTTGGCCTCTCTTCTTTGGCGCCGGATGTTTTAGCTCCGCCGATTTGGCATCAGACTATTTGACTCTGGTTATTGTGGCGAGAATTATTGTAGATAAAATTTCATTTACTAAAAACGGGGGGGACAGAGAAATGGCAACGCCATGAAACTAACTTAATCTAACTACTCAGAATTCTACCTACACTAATAATGCCTAAAAGCATATGCGTGCCCTAAAACTAACCTAACCTGACCAGTCAGAACTCCGCTTACTCCTAATAATGCATAAATGAATATGGCTGCCCGGGAAGTTTTTAAATGTGTCATATTTTGTTGATGTGATATTTTGTCATTATGATATTTTTATGCCAGACATTTTATCCTAGCGATAATTTGACATGTGATTAAATGTCCGTGATATTTTCTCGCGTGATTAATTGTCCGTGAAATAAAGACGTCCTACCATATATACAGTAGGACCTCTCTTATTCTAATTAGTAAAGTTTTTCAAGATGGCGCCGACCTCTTCTATTCTAATTTTCCCCTTACCCCCACTTACTTTGCTTGCGAGCTTGTGATTCGTGGACAATATTTTTCGTTGACTTTTCGTGAGATAGTGGGAGAAGACTTGTGGGGGAACGATTACAATAAGAGAGGCTGGATAATTAGAATAAGAAAGGAAATTAGAATAAGAGAGGTCCTACTGTACATATTTCTAATAGATTTCGTAACGATAGAAAAATGTTTTTCGTTCGATAAATGTAGAACAAGAGAAAAGAGCTCTGAATATCAGTTTTTTTCCTTCATATTTTTGGAAATATAAAAAAATAGGTTAGGGGACATTTGCTCTAAATTGTTTTAGCGGCATTCATCAGATCGGCATCGAAAATATAATGATATATAAATATATGACCATTTCCATAACTAAATTTTACACTCCAACAATTAAATTTCACCTCAAAACTTTAACTAATTTGATACGATTCCCCCATATTTTGAGGAACAAAATATCAATAATGTTTCGATGAGATGGAAGCAATAATCACACAACATGAAGGCGGTTTGAAGGAGTCGCCACAATCTACGCATTTATTTACACTTAACACGCTAACGACATCTATTGTTCCATTTTTGTACCATTTATTGTATGGTAACTTACGACACGAAGGTGATGGTTGAGTATTTTGACACGTGCCAAGATAGACCGCTGGCTTTCATTACGTTTAATAATTAAATTGTATGGAAGGGTTTATTTCTAATTTATTCAAAACTTTTTATACGCGATGGATAAATTAGAATATTTGACCAAAAATATACCTAAAAATCTTTTAATTTGAATTTACAATTTGTCCTCCGCATTCTTAAACCTTTCCGGCGCAGTGACTACTATAGTAGTTAAAGACAAAATAATGCATTCAAGCATGTTTTTTAAATCCAATTTAAGTAGAAGCTGAAGATGTGTTTATCATTGCATTTAAGTCACTATTTTTATTAATACTATGATTTGTAAACCAATTACAGTAGAATCCCAGTATATTTGCCTGGTACAGTCTTTCTACTTCCCTTTCGCTGCTCCCTTTCTCTGCTGGGGCCTCAGGAAGGGCCTGCTGTGACGTCGCGCACATAACGCGACGGGAGGAGAAGACGAGGAATTGAGTAGGTAAATATACCGGGACTCTACTGTAACTCGTTTTTTAGGTTGCGGATTACGAATCCCATTTCAGTTTTAGAATTTCCAAAATCTGAGTTCAAATTCGTAATCAGCGACCGCAAAATCCCCAAATATCCAATTTCCTCTCGATTAGGTATTCTTTTACATTTTTCCTGGGGCATACTGAATCCTCCATTTTGTTTTTTTTAAATCTGAGTTCAAATTCGTAATAACCGACAATAGAAACCCCCATGTACCCAATTTCATGAAAAATGGTTCGCCAGAAAAATGTATGACGGAGGGGTTAAGCATATTTAAAGCAACGACCTCGATTTGACTGCTTCTTTTTAATGTCTCTAAACTCTGAACTTTGCGATGTAAAACCGAATTTTAGAGATATTTCTAACCACAAAGAAGATGCAAACTTTAATGTACAATGCAATTTACAGATATAAAATAATTGACAGCTTTAAATATTCTCAACCATTTGATTTGACTGTTTAAAAAACGGAATAAAAATCGTTTTTAAATAAGGAGATGTGGGTGTACTCACCGATAAATTCCCAACTGGAATCGACAGTCCAGGAAGTGTCGTTAAATATCTTCGCTCTGATTCTGGGTGGTTGGACCGGTTTTGCAGCCGGGATCCTTTTCGCGTCTTTACCACCTAGCCTCCTAGCCAGATTGTCGACAGACGATGATATCAGCGGAGTCTTGTCTTCGACCTCCTCGGAATCATCCCAATCGATCGGATGGAGTAAATTAGCATTGTTGCCAATTTGCGTCTGCAACCATCCGGGCTCGCTATGGCGAAATTTGTTTCCCGCCGCATTGGTTTTTGGACGTCGCATTCTAGGTATGATTACTGCGTTTCTCGAGATTGCATCAGCTGGCTCGGCGTAAAACGGACTTCCTTGCTTCGAATCTGGAGTCATTGGGCTGCTGCTTTCAGATTTCGTAAGAACCAGACCTAATTTGTTTCTGGGTGGCGTTAAGGAGTTTGGACTGTTCAGGGAACTTGAACTACCTAGAACATCAATTGGAAGAAAGGGTTAAAACATTGCCTAAGTCATGGAAAAAACATTATTTTACTACGACCGAAAAAGAATATAACAAGTAAACGACTTATGGATATCCCACGAGATTACCAGCACATGCATTTATTTATCATACTTACAAACTCGTGACAAAAGATCAGGTCGTTTCCCCATTCCGTTTTCATCCTGCATCTGATTATCCGGACTTTTCACCTCCTGAAGCGGTTTGAAGCTCGTGAATTCGGGACTTAAAATCTCTTTGTAACTAAGTTTCTCATGACAAGAGTTTTTATCATTACGTATAATGACTCTGTCATTCGTAGTCAACACTATCGACTGTTCGTTCCGAGAAAATTTCTCATTATGACATCTCTCTAAAGGACTGACAATCCTTTCTGCAGGTATTGAAGAAATCAGCTGGTCCACAGACTTCTTTATCAGCTCCGAGGGATTGCTCAGAACTTCGTTTCGTTTTTCGCAAGGCGACCATGTCGACTGATTTGACTGGTCCGTCGTGTTCCAAATGTCCTCGTAATCCGAAATTTTATCAGCCGGTGAACTTCGGTAATACGATTCCAAAATGTCCGACTCTTGGTAGTGTTGGGAGTTCTTGCGGGCATCCCGGTCACGCCGACGTTTTGACTTACTGAAGCTAGATGGGGTCGTTGGCGAAAGGATTTGCGGCGTCCTTGCGACAACATTGGGAACGAGTTTCGAAGATGCTGATAATACTGGAGTATTCGAAGACATACCCGATTTCGATGAAGATGAGTGATTCGAGTTGGAGGACTTGAGGGATGTTCCACTGTGAGGACTCATTAGTGAAGATGTGTTCGAGTCGGATGGCGTTGTCTAAAACAAAAGAAATGTACCTATTGTTAATATAGAAGATTGGAATTGGTAGATTTAATGAAGAGAACGTCAACTTTCATTTTTATTATATTTTAAGTAGTTACAGGAGATATCAAGAACTTGTCAGCACAATATGTTGCGTAATACGTACGGACTGAGATGTCACATTAAAAGGTCCACATAAGTCTTGAATGATTTGAGTTCATTTTTATAATGGGAGAGCAGATATAACACCGAGTTAACCTAGCGACATCTATCTCTTACATTGGACTTTTAACTATTTACGGCTTCGTACGTTCATATGATGTTCATTTTAAAGTAATTTCGCGACCATCAAAGCGTTATTTATTTTGATATCACTCCACGAATATGTAAACACATTGAATGTCTACACAATTACGCACATTGCAGGTCTATTGCACATCCAAGACGGCAGTAAGGTGTTTTCATTTTATAAAATTCGCGTTGCGTAATATAACACACCAATAATGCAACAAAGAAATAAAATTTTGCAGAATATTCAATCTCGAAAAGCGTTTTACTATTTGCACATTTTTCCTCTTTTGTCATTTTCTATTCCTGATCTCGCCTAATTTCCATAGTTCACGTTTATTTACAATCATAAATTCTCGAAGGTTGTATGACGAGTAATATGAGATTGAGTCACGAGAAACTGCAGACTAGCAATCTCCCATTGAAGTGAGAGTCAAGTACGCATGAGAATTCATAAATTCAAATGCGTAGTCTTTCTGCTTTTAAAGATTCATTGTAGTGTTGTAACAAATTTCAAACTAATTCTTGACTTCAAACGAAACATTTATTGTATTTTTTTTCGTTCATTAGATACAATAATAATGATGATGGAGAGACAAATTTAAATTAATAAAATCAATTTACAGCTGTTCAGATTATCTTGTGACAAAAGGAGTGAAGTATTTATAATATTAAAGAGAACACAAATCTTTTTTCAGACAAGATTTTCAGAATCTATTTTTATAACTTCATGGAATTGTTCTCTATATTTAGAATAACTTATAGATATTTAAAAAACTTGAAATCAGATATTTCACCCCCTCCTGGAAGGATAAACCAATCTTTTTTTTAAATTAACTCAATTGTTAAAAGTTTTTTTAAATAGTTTTTTAATAAAAATGTACTCATGACTACAATTTAGTTTCGGCAGATCATTAAAATCCAGCGTTTACATTTAAATCTTAGTAGAACCCATCACGCAGCAAATGAACAAAAATTTAACTTGAAATTTGACAGCACTTTTTAGTATTAAAACGCGATGGAAAAAATATTGGAATAGATGTTTCTTATTTCTAAGACCCTGCTCTTTCGAATGGTGAACAATAAATTCCTGCAAATATTAAAATACACCTATTACATGCAATTTTTTCGAAAAAATATCATTTTTGTCATTATTCAATATGGCGTAAAAAATATCTAAGCTTTATGAAAGAGGCTACCGTTGTGAGGAATTTTATGATGATGGACTCAAAGTGGCGACTAATATGTCTTAAAAAATATAATATTTAGTGTTCAAAATTGCCGGAAATGGGTGGAAATGAATAACACTTATTACGCGAGGGTTTTTGGACGCTGAATGTTGAATCTGATGACAATTTTACGAAATTCAAAATAGCAGATCCAATATGGCGGACGATTTCTCAAAAATTGATCGTCTGGCACTTGTTGTTCCGTGGGTTTTGGGGTCATCGAATACGAATCTGATATCCCTTTTACGAAATTATATGACGTCTTTGATACTTACAAAAATAGTCAAATTTTGTTTTTATACTTTACATAATAAATATGAATACTGACCGAATTAATTTGTAGATTAAAATGCCCCCTAGCACATTGGAAAAAAACTTCTCAACTATTCATATTTTTTAGAATTTTTTAATATAAATTAAAGTATTTCATTTGATCGTACACTTCAGACTAAAAGTTCTCATCCTTGTTATAAAATTTCAGCAAAAGTATGGTATTTTTTAAATATGATTTGTAATGGAAGTCTCCAATTATTTCTTGCTGTGTAATTTTCGATAACAGCGAAGTAATTCGGTAAGTGAACTCTTTTTTAAGTTATTTTTGGGATAGTTACGCAAACTATACCGTGTAACGAGAATTTTGACTCAATTTTAAAGTTAATGCCAGGTGTAACGGTTGTTGATGGACACATCGCGTGTGATTGACTGAACCTAAGGGCAACGCAATGAGCGTTTCGTGCAACCAATTTGCGTCAGTCTAAAGAGTCATTTATCGAAATCGAAAAACGCTTGATCGTACGGCATGTAGGCCTCGGGAAAAATATAAATTATAAATGCAACATTTCTATGAAACGAAATAATATACGGAGCGTGACGGTAGTTTTCTGTGAATTTGAATAATTAATCCAATAATTAATGCTTGCAAGTCTGAGTTGCGTCAAGATATTAGCACGAAATTAGTTCCGCTCCTTTAAGTAATAATGGACGGAAGCGCTCAGGCTAGTTGATTGTCAGAAGTTATCAGGAAGTTAGCGGTTTGAGTCACTACATGTGCAAGGAACAGGAATTCCTGGGTATTGACGACATGCGATGGCCATTCGTCTGTAATTTGATATGAAATATGAATCCTCTCATGGCATTGATCAGTATCATTTATCGTGCCACTTTTCTTAATTTCATCATGGCATAGAGTTGTGCTATGGAAAGGTTTTAATTATTTTGAAAATATAGTGATCGATAATGTAATAATTCAATTATTAATTGGTTGCTTAGCTGACATTTATATCTGGTGATGCCATCAGATTTTTAAAGTTTGACATGATTTTTTAAATATTTTCAATGGCGTGGTGAAAAATGATCGATTAGACTCTTTGCTTAATTTGGAAGGAGTATTTCCTTACTAGGACAAAATGAAACTCCTGTTTCGTGTTTAGGTTTATAAATTTTGTTGTTACAAAATCCTTGGTAAAGGTGATTCGTTAAATATCGATATCAAAGACGAATTGTTTATTTTTGCAATAATTATTTGTTATTAAAATATCTCGACGTTCATAAAGTTCTACATGATGTTTAGAAACTTCTCAGAAAGTGGGAAATCTAGCTTGTTTTTTAGAACAAATTTTTAAATAATTTTGAACTCTTTTTTATATTGATGTCTGGGGCATTATCATTTCCGAAGCCTTTATATAATTTATATTTTCAAAAATCGTTTTTGCATAATAAACAATCAAAATGCGCCTGAAAATGATAATTTTTGCACACAAATCCTCATTTTTTTTATATTTTTGTGACCTCAATTGTAAATTCAACATAAAAAGAAAATTCTGGCAGTGCCATACAAAACATATTTCGAAATACCATGTTTTATGCATTTGAGGAAACAATTAAAACCACGCATTTATTTAATAACAACCTCCAATATTTCACTTTCTTTAAAATCACTTAAATTCCAAATGAAACATGCGGTTTTAAAAATACTTTCTTACTGGAAGAAAGGAATTGGGTTTACGTTCGCAATCCATCCTCGGGAACAATGTAGCGTTCCGGTTTAGATCGTTACTTCCGTTTTGTTTTCTATACCTCGCAGTATAATATTTTCTACATTTTTCTTTCCAGTCGATTGAACGAAAACGATATTTACCGCGCGATATTACTAAAGAAAATGGCTACGTCGAGCATTCATGTGTCAAGAACTGATTTTATGATTTACCGCTGTCAGCAATAGCTGACGGGACGCTTTCATTCCCACTGAATGAATGATTCTCGATTCTCTCGCAAACAATAAATGCCGGAAAATATCAGACAAAAATTTCATAAACATACCTGTACTGCGCTGACGTCACCAGCTTCATTGACGTTGAACATGACGGTGGTCGTAACGGTGAAGTTGTTTTGGCTCTGACTTGTCACCCCAGGTTTCGCCCATCGAGGTGGTGGCGGTGGTGGAGTTTTTATACTTTGCGACGAACTTTGACCTTCGGGACCATTGTTCCTGATGTCGGGTACTACTGGCGTGTGTGTACTTATCGACAGGTCGTTCAAGTTCGTAAAGTTTCGATGAAACGTCGACACGCAAGTATTGTTCGGGGTGAATTGGCCGTTCCTGGAGGAGAATTCGACGAACGTCGTCTTCGGGACGTCGGAATCTTCTTGGACAGGGGATTGAGACTTAACGTCACTAGGGGTCAAGACGTTGCTCTCGACATTGTGTATGACCGGGGAGGGACAACGGACACTTTGGACCAAATTTGGCGAAATAAGCATTTTCGAAAGATTGTCACCAGAAAGCCTCTCGATCCTCTCCTTCGTCGAGTCGAATGGTTCGTTAAAAGTCGTCAGATTCAGGGTGTTGGGTGGTGTTGGACGAGGTTGACGAGGCGCTGACGTCACAAAAGTCGACGTATTGGGCGGTACGATGGTCGTTGGTGAGGAACTCGCTGATGAACATAAATTAAAACACCAATTCATTAAATTCTTCGTATATTTTGATCCAACAAAGGGGATGCCTCATAAATTGACAAAATCTGGGAAATTCCACGGTTAGTATTTACACTGCGGTGTTAATACATTTCTTTAACGCCGAAAGTACTAGTCTGTTGCAACCGGATCTATAAAGTTACACAATATTGACGATTATAACTGAAAAGTTGGTGCTTTCAAGTGTGCCGCGAACTCAATTAAATATTGTCGTTCGATATTACGCCATGACGGGTTTTTTTTAGTTATTTTCTTAGACGTAAATAACATGTAATATCAAAAACAGTAAATTTTAAAATTAAAAAAAAAACACTATTATAGTTCTTAAGTTTCAATAGAGTGTAAAGTGTGATAAAAGAGATATTAAATATTGTTACATTAAATAAGAATATAGTAATGCGATATTTAAGGACCTTAACAGTATTTAAAATTGAAGAGATCATAATCGATTTAACTCCTTTACAGGTTTAATTAATAAACACCCATTCAGGACCTATTACAACCATTTTTTCAGCGTATTAAAACATAATTTCTAACCAAATTATAAAATCGACAATAAAGTTCAAAAAACATATGATAAAAATAGGTTGTGATTTTTATTACACAAAAACAGCTTCTGGATAAACAGGAAAATATTTCACAAACTTATTAGAAAAAAATGCTATTTACTTTTAATGTGGTACTAAAATTTAACACGCTTTCTTCCTAAAACTACTGTTTGTATCAGTTCAATACCATTTCCCAATAAATTGCTTACGTAATGTTAAGTAGTTTAAAACTTCTGTGGAAATCTCTACCATTACTAAATCCTGACAAGCAATAAGTACATAAAAATCAGCAAAAAATTGCGGAATAAAGTGACAAAATATACATTGGAAAAACTTATTTCCTGTCGAAGATAAAGTAAATGATTAGTCTACAGTAATCAAATAACATGAAATATTTGTTTACAAATTACCAAGCATTTCAAGAATTTTTTTTTTTTTTAATTATTAATTAACGGGCGGAATTGCCCTTTTACTTAATTTTTGCCATATGTTTATTATTCGTAAGATTTTGCGAGGGCTGCAGATCGACTTATGAAGATGGCGCCATACTTCACATTTGTGTATGAAATGTAGGACTGCAGAAACCTACACCAAGTACAGCAGCGGTCACGAGTCGATTTCCGCCAGATAAACAATATTTTCGAAACGTAAACAAAGAACGTGGCTCGTCTTACCAACAGCGAGCTGCTGCTTGAAAACGAAATCGAAAAATTGTTTACCGGACGGGGATCGAACTCACGACCTACGACTTCGTAGTCCAGTGCGTCAACCGCCTGAGCCACGAAGCCGATAATTTTAATAAATATTCTATTTCAAAAAAAGTTTAAAAACTTACGTGGATTTTGCATGGAAATGGGTGCCAAATTCAAAATGATGCTTTCAGTAGCAGGAGTGTTCAAATTGTTAATGTTGTTGTTGTTGCCTATTGGGAACACAGTACAAACTCCGGTTCATTACCCCGCATTCGTATCATGATATGAACACAGCAAAAATATCTAACATGCGTCATACACTGGCGTACGTATTTTTGTAACACAGTGGATAGTGGGGCATGACGGAAGCCTACGAGACGAACGCTTTTAACTATTTAATAAACTAAAGTTAGAAAAAAGCTTGCACATAATTTTCGTTTGAAAAATAGAATATTAATATAGTTGAGTATGTAACTTCGTCATTCCCCACCTACGTAAATCCATTAAAAAAAATAAAATAACATTCATTGTTAGATCTATCATTTCGCAAAACCAAAATTTGCACAATAAATTGTATAAAAATAGAATTTAGCAATTTTCTCACTTAAAAAAGTGTTTTTTAGAGGAAAGTCAAAGACATCGTCACAAAAGCGTTGAAATGCCATGTTTTTTATTCGAGAATAAATTGCATGCTATTGTAAATACAGATACAAAGAAATAATTGGCTTACCGCCATGAAAGCTGCTCAAGCTGGATGTATTGCTGCTGCCACTTTCAGGTGGCTTGGGATTCGCCATCGGATACCTCCAAAACTCTTGGCCCAAAAGCGCCAGTGACGAGAGTTGTTGCCTATTCTTAGCTTCCCTCATCGCCCTCGGTAGGGTCAGCTGCACGGGTAACTCGTCACTGCTTGCCAATAAACATTCACAAATCAGAATCTCTTATTGGACCATCTAACAATTGCATTCAAACATTTTTGTTTTGAAAAATATATTAATTTTTGGAGTCTCTCTGCATATTATCTTGTAAATACGTTTCAGGGCAAGTAAACCCTATTCATGTTATAAAACCACTATTTGAAAAATTGCAATGGTCGAAATATTCGAAATGGGAGAGATTTACAAATACCAAAAACAAATCGTACCATTTGACGTGGTTTTATTAAATTGAAATAAAAATTTGTTAACAATAGAACAAAGGGGAAATGCAACGCTTTTATTCTGGATCCAGTAAAAATCACCGAATACAATTTGCATCTCCAATAATATAATGGCGCCGAATAAAGTTCGCGCGCGTGGTTTTAGGTCGGGGAAATCAGACACGGGGAATTCGACGTGCGGTTTATCGCATGTGTATGCAAATTGGACATGCGTGCATTACTGCATATACATTACTTAAACGTGTAAGCTTACATATTTATGAGTACGTAGTGCCATTGACAATAAAGAGATTTAAGCCTCACCAGCATTGAGAATAATAGGCGATGAGCGAAGGTATGTTGTCGAACCTATTTTCACTCGTTTCCAAGCTCAGTTTCCCTTTGTTCGCCTGTATGAGGTAATGTTCGATGTAGGGCCCTTTGCCAGTTGGGAGTCTCACGGAAAGAGCCATCGTTTCACTTTGACTCGATTGCCGTACGACGAAATTCTGTAAAAAAACGCAGACAAATTAATCTCACCCTCTAAGTACCTCGGTATTTAACGTGTACTCGTTAGCGGGAGACTTACGTTTACCCCGCACTGAATGTTTCAAGTGCGAAGGGAAGATCCATTTCGAAACAAGTGACATATTTTTAAGTGCATAATGGAGAAGTACATTGAATCGAATCTCTCGAGTTTTCCCTCATTTTTTCAAAAATAAAAAAAATTGATCCTTGGAACACTTTTGAGTTGGGCAGATTAGAATGTAGCAAAATTTCATCTAATTTGTTCAGTAAAGTGTTTGAACATCTGTAAATGAATGATACAAACACCTGAGAGTACGCATCTTATTGTTAGTAGAGCTTTCGACCGGCAACCGAAAGGTCCCAGGTTCAACTCGCGGGGATCGAATTTCTCAATGTTGTGCTTCAAAATGCTAAAAAATTCGCGAAAAAAAATCTCTTCTTATCGCATAAAACATAAATAATAAAGTAAACAAACAATCTGTAATGAACAATAACAAAATTAAAAAAATATATTTAAATAAATTCATTTGTATTTTTTTAATCTTGTTTGGGATTGAAATTAAAATTTAAATAAACACTTTTCATTCTTTAAAAATAAAAACATTTGCTTGTGAACGAAATTAAGAAATGACACTTTGATCATTCTTAATCAATATCAATAACTTAAAGCATCAACATCTTTTTAAATGAGTATTGTACTTTGGTATCTTTAATTTATTGGCTCTCAAATGAAAAGATCGTGAAAGGTGCGAAAGGTGAGTTTCGAAAGTGACTAACGAGAAGAGAGGTATAGGAAGAAGTGCCAAGTAAAAGGGTTATCTATATATGGAAAGTCTTGAATAAATTAAGAAATTTAAAAGTCATATCTTTTTCTGCTGTTATTTCAACGTATAAATCGTAGTATATCGTCGGTGTATTAATTTGCAAATCGAATAAAATATTCCTTACAATTATTAAAAGATACGAAATATCATGATTATAAAATTGTCATGTTACCGTTCATTATTCCAATTATTAATATAAGCTAGTTCACTGATTAAATGTAAAATGGAAAACGTAGGACATTTAGAAAGCTGGTTATTTGACGCTGTGTAAGACATTTTATTTTTAGCCTAAGTGAAGTTCTTAACACGTGGGTGTGAAATCTTGTGTCGCGATTTTTTTTTCACTGTTGTATATTTACGAGCCAATATAGATTTTTGAATTCATATTAATGTACCTAAAGGAACTGTTGAAATATAAAATTATTATGTTTAACGATTATGTGTTAACTCGTACTTAATTATCCGACAGATAACAGGAGTATAATGAAAAACGGTTTCGTACATAATGAAGTAATTAGATTGATATTTTAAAATTGTCATCATTTTCAAACATTAAAAGTTTGCACATGGATTATATTTCAAAGTTTCTGTTATACATTGTCTCGAAGTAGTTAAAAATATTGAGAAACAAACAAGTTATAACTTTTAAAATAAACAAATGGTTTTGGATACTAGTAAACTTTTTTTTTATAAAATTATATATCAAAGAATATCCTTGAATTTTCTAATTCTAAAAAGTGACATATATGGATTGAATCGTTATTTTTCATCGGCGTTGCGTTGAAATTAAAACGAACTGCACAATAAATCACTATCGTTTCATATACATTAATTATACGAAAGTTTGGTTTTAATATGGTTTATGTATATGATATACACGTTTATTAGTAACGCGATTGTTAAACTGGTACATTGCACGTAACGTATTTTAAACGTTAAAAAATCGTTGATGAAGTACCATAAATAGTGAAAATTTAAAATACATTTAATAAGGTGTAATATAAATACGTGAATTAAAGACGTTTAAATTTGTTCAAAGATGTTCGGGTTATTAAAGGGTGTGCACGATTCAGTTTAATATTCATTTATGATAAACGTTAATATAACGTTGAACCAACATATATCACTTTCAACCAAACATATTTTAAACGTTCATTATACATATACAGAACGACCTTTTTCATTAATCCCAATAAAGACACTATGGTTTAATATACGTTTCATAGACGTAAGTTTGGTTTAAAAATAGTATTGGTGTATAATGTGAATGTTTACATAAATAAAGTCGAAGAAAATATTTGATGCAGACAAAGATGAAAATGATTTATTTTGTTTTTAAAATCCATATATTCTATTTGGAATTATTAAATTTGATTCAGTATAACCAAAAATGAAAGTTTTCCGGTTTCGAATCCACGAGGTGCAGCACTGTATGTATACAAAATGAAAACGAAAGTGACTGTTTACAATTAATATTAAATCATTTCACTTTTTATTTATATAATTAATAATCAATAAATACCCGACCATTGTTGCGAAAAGAAAGTAAAAAATGCAGTAGATGTCTATTAAAAGGAAAAATGAATTCAGAGTAATTTGTTCAGTATCAAAACAATTAATGGTTCAAGATTTCTTTTTAGTAATAAATATGTTTCGAAAGACTTATTTATTATTATGAATATGAAATATTGAATATTTATATAAGTTTTTAATGTAAGGTAATAATGCACTGAATTAATAATAAATTAATTAATTTTTAATTAAGCACATGTCAAAATTAAAATAAATTTACTTTCACAGTAAACTGAATTGTATAAAAACTGTTAGAAATTTTTATATAAAATTAGAAAGTACTTGTTATTTACACGTTATTATTTATGAAAAGCTTTTGTACGTTTGCTTAATTAAGTTATCAACTTTCATGAATAAACTAATCAAAAGTTTGAAAATTATTTCTTGAGCATTTCAAAATTAAATGGGACTAAATAAACTTGTACTTTAAAAATGTCGAGTCCAATATTGCGGATCCAAAATTTGAAACGGTATCGAATCCTATTAAAAATCGATTTTGGGAGAGGGTCCATGATAAAGAATTTGTTGTCGTTTTGCAACATTCAAAATAGCGGATTAAATATAAGGTGTAGTAAGTAAATATGATTTGCTAATTATAAATGTTGCATTCAATTTTTTTGAATGTTTGAGGACATTTTTTAACATAAATGTACGATTTGAAACACCATTCACTTTT
This sequence comes from Trichopria drosophilae, assembly GCA_030407085.1. Classification (NCBI taxonomy): domain Eukaryota; kingdom Metazoa; phylum Arthropoda; class Insecta; order Hymenoptera; family Diapriidae; genus Trichopria; species Trichopria drosophilae. The sequence goes on along the minus strand of CM059587.1, from coordinate 85,552,634 downwards.
TACACACAATAGTTTTTCTACAAAGGATTTCAGCCCATCTTTCAATGCCATAAGTGACACCAAATAGATTAAGAGCGGATATAAACAATTCTTATCTAATTTGCACCACACTCCGGCAATGCAAGTTTTAAATAAATAAATAAATTAATAACAAAATGAATTTATTATCCAATGAACTCCATAAAAAATGACACATAATTATAATTTTTTATGAGATGTGTTTATAAAAGCCAGATATATGCGCATATGATATGTAAAAATTTTCTTGCTTTAATTTTGATGAATATACGATAACGTTTCCAATTTTCGTTCAACATAGTAGATCCACCATTTATATTTTGAGAATCAGCCATCAAATTCGAATTCAGCGACCTCAAAAAACCCGAGTTGCGAATTTTATGACAATTCTCTGAATTTTGCATTTTTAGGTCCGCATATTGGATTCAACATTTTGTATTTTGAGAATCTGACACCAAGTGATTTGCTATTATTTCCAATTTTGTGTTTTGATCTGACACCAGATCCATATTCAAATTTTTCGAAATATGTATGGGACGTTTCACGTCAGTCGGGTCATCAGTGTACCCAAAATTTAGATTAACCTATCAAGACGTTCGTGCGCTCAAAATGTTCGTATTCTCAAGTGCTTTCAAAAAAGTTCTTGCCTTTTAGAAAATCAAACATGGCGCATAAAATATTTAATGGAACATTCAACCAAAACGATACTAAACTATTCTAATTTGAGAAATATAAGCCCAAAAATTATGTAAAACTCAGTGAGACTTATTATTCCGAATAACTAACGGGGGATTCAAAATGGCGACATTATAAGGATACCTATTCCATTTTACCGCTATAAATGGTTCAAGATCATTTTAACATAGTGATATAACGTTTTTAGGTTAATCTCCAAATGTTAACATTCAAAATGATGGATAAAAATGGCTGATATTGAACCGTCATCAAAGCCGACAATCAGCCCCATTATAGGTTTATTCATGATATAATGTCAGCAATTTTGGACCCACCATTTTCAATTTTGAGATTTCAGGGTTCAAATAGGATTGAGTGGCACCGAAACTCCCCGCGTAGATACTTTCCACATGCATAAGATATGTAAAATCATTCGTTGACGTAAAATGGGGTTCATGGTTGTACAATATCCACCATTTTGTGTTCGGAATTCTACTAGCATATGAAATCAAAAGACCCAAGGTAAATATCACATTATGCTTTTTGGATATATATTTTTCAAATCAGAACATTTTCTATCATTTTTGTTGAATATTCCATGAAAACGTGAACCATATTACACTAAGGCCAAAACTTTTTTGAAAGCGCTTGACCAAACGAACATTTTCACCCCTCAAATGTCTTGTAGAATCCAAATTTTGGGTACAACGATGATGCGATTGATATGAAACGTTCCATATATTGATTATAGACGGTCGAGAAATATGTTATTTATTTATTAAAGTATTTAATCCTGACTGACTGTTGTTATTAATTTTGTAATTTCAAAAGACACGTAAATTATAGTGGAGTCTGACCCTTCACAGCGTGAAATTTCACGAAGGTCCTGCAGCAACTACAAATTTATTTAAATACAAATTTAACTCCACCGACAAAGTGGTACACATCCCGTAGAGAAAAGCAATTACTTAATATAGAAGTTTAATTAAAACGTCGGCCATCTCCATCGAGAAGACAATTATTCGCACTACGTGACAATTTTACCGACAATTTCACTCTCAACGAGCGACAAGGGGAGTATCGCGTCAGTGGCATAAAAGTGAAACACAATCGTTCCGTTGCGTTGTTGGATAGTACTCTGTTCTTTATTCGGAAACTTACTTATCCGCGGGAAGGAGGCGTTTAATGGATAGAAAAAAGTGCAAAAGCGAGAGAAAATAGTAATTGCAACGTCGGGCATTGTATTTCGCGTATCGCCCTCTCGCGCTTCATCGACAGAGAAGGCAACAATTGACAATGCGGAAAACAATGAACGTCCCAGAACAATGAACCGACAGCGACGGCCCTCGTTCCTAGGCATTTCTGCACTGATTACAACCCGCGGCTCCGCGCTTGTCTGACTCCGAAAATATTTACAGGCAGCCAGAAAATGGACAAAAACTAGTCTCGATGCGTTATGAAACCTTGCACAATTGAAATTCCGTCAGATGCCATGATTAGAGCAAATTACAAAGCATACGATAAACAAACATTAATATTACTAGTTCGTATTTACTCGTGTGATGAGAACAATGGAACGTTCATCTCACTAATCTTTTAATTTCGACCATCATTTTGTTTTAATAGCAAAAATAATCAAAAGTCATATGATTATTTCCCTTCGAATATGTTAATACTGATTTCCTGACAAGTTTCTGGAGAGAATATAACAATGTTCGTCAACAAATGAATGAAAGCAATAATTCTATCACAAACTTTCCAAAATGCAACTAATATAATATAGGATCATGCATCTAATAGGTGTCACGCATGAAATCCTTCATTCTAAATGTACATTTTGATTCCAAATTTGATTCTGTACAAATATCATTTGATACACTAAGTGCGACTTATTGATTTCATTATGCAAAACGTCCAGCGATTGTGTCTTATAAAAATGTTTAAATGATCATATCTCGGTCAATAATGAACAAATGGAAATGTTTAAAAAAGAAAATTGTTCGCAATTGAATCCTCTACAACTTTTATTTTCATCATTTTTCGATACGAATGATAACTATCGAGAAATAAGCGAATAATGCGCGATGCGCCCACGCGTAAGGTAAATGTCCCGATTACTGACCAGTGACCGGTACCTGAACACGCAAAAGGTTTCCTGTTTATTACGATGCGTAAAGTATAGATGGAATATATTTTTAGGCAGAAATTTTTTCCGTTAATTACAATTCGCTATGTTAACAAATAATTGTATTATTTTAAAATAAAAAATGTGTTTCTTGTTAGAGGTACTAAACTTTTCGTAAATGTAAAAAAGCATCAGTATAGCAAAGTTATAAAAATAATCCTACTATAAAGAACGTCTATTTTTGGTGTCATGTTTAAAAAAAGTTCAATCCATTTATGTGATGTACAGAGAGGACGTTCGTCACTATTTTATGAACTCTAGCAAAAATATTTGACTTACATTGGATACAGGAGAATAACAATTTATATTAATGTGCAGTTCCGTTCGCAATTCCATGAATCTAAATTGATCTAAGATTGTCTTCATCTGAATCTTAGATATCCTTGAGGCTACGGTGATTACGATCGTCAGGTTCAAATGAGTCATTACTATCTAATATCATGTGATCTAAGATGATCTTATTAAATCTAACGTAGGTACGTCCGCAACCAAGTTTGAATATGATGTTTTAAGATTAACTAAAAGTTCTGCTTACATGTAATTCATCATATACTCGACTTTATTTTGAAAAATTTGTGATTTTACTTAATATTGCCAACACAGAATATAAATACTTTTTGCACTCTATCAAGAATACTAAAATCAAGTAAATTAACAGCAGTATAAAGATAGTAATAATAACATTTAGCATCATTTAGCATCTTCGCGGAATTGTCAAAGGAATTAGATTTAGAATTGCCAATTAAGTCGATGATCATTCTCTTTTTATTCACCTACAATCGATTTTTCCACAGGAGAAAGTTTCACTACCTTCACCTATTCTTATCCCGTTACATTTTTTGTAATCTTTTCTTTTTTGGACTCTTCAATACTGTTCACAAAGGTTTTTTGCTTTGAGGATTTACCTTTGATAAAAAATCTACAGAGTAGTAGTACGAAGAAAGCGGAATAACCGAAAATAGAATTATTGTTGGACCGGAATAAAATTTGTCAAAAAATGATAAAAATAAAATATTAAAAATAATTATCAAAGATTACCTAGTTTTTTTCCAAACACGAATAAAACTAGGTATTAACAAAAAATCAACAAATTATGATGTGAACAAAAAGGAAATTTAGTCACGTCATTAATCATTCTAAAACTATAATATTCTTAATCACGCATTGAAAACAAAACCACCAAGGCAAGTTGAAAAAATTGTACAAATTAAGTTTTCGAAGGATTCACAAAACTGCATCATCGACGAAGTTAGATGCGAATTACGTTTTGAAATTTCAGAATGCTATTTTCCTAACCTTCTTCTCGATTGGGATTAATTTATAGAACGTGAATGTAGATTTCCGTATATATACTGTCGATTATTCTTAATCACGTGCATTACAAATTAAGTATATACAATTACAAGTAAAATTGTTGATAATTATTTCATCGGAATGAAACCGTTACTAAATATACCGCAATTTGCACGTTCCAATATCGGTCGCATGTGTTACTAAGCAACGAATTTAGTCGATAACACGTTAGTTAGACTAATTCTTAGGTAGTCCTGCAACGAAAAGGGTCAAGTACATACGCTAGTAAGTGAAGCGCATTGACGTGGAATGATTCCGAAACTTATATTTATTTAAATGATCCTCTGCCGATGGTTACTTAACATTCATTAAGCGCATCGGTGCGCGAAACATGAATTCGTTTAAATTTGCATTAAATATGCTTCTACGCTTAAACGTTTTGTTACGTTAATTTATGGCGACGAGTAAGTTAATATCGTCATTTTACTAATTAGAGCCAATGATAAAACTACAATTCACTCTGTGGAAATTAGCATTTTGCTTGTTTAAATAGACAATTTCCTAGTGTGTAGTAAATTGTTAGGCACATGGTACGTACTAACCCGATTATTATGGTCATTTCTCAATTTTTACTAACTGCAAATTATAGGGAATTAAACGTTAAGATAGTATCCGTTATGATCGTGCCAATGCGTGCACTATCCAACAGACGTGAAAGCGCTTGACCTAATACTAAACCAAATACAATAACACAATTCATTCTCTGAAATTACATGTGGGAAAAAATCATTTCGCAGTGCATACCTTGAATGTGGGAATGAGAGATTCGAATCTCGAGAAAAATTATGTATACGAAATCGAAAGCAACCCTGCGACTTGAAAGTTCGCAATTTTCATTAGTATTGTTTGAGTTTCATAAAAAATACGCGACTGAATGGACTTTTCATGTGCAGCAATCTGCAAAAGGTAAGATTGAGGGTAATAAAATGCTTTACAATTGTGTAGAATTACTATGGTAAAGTGAACACGTTGTAAACCATATTTGCATTTTATGTTGATTTAGTGTTTCGATCTCGTCTAGACAAGACGAGACCAAATAGTTATCTCAATCCCGAAACGTTCTGTTTCTATACTAACTCGAAAATGATGTCAACAATGTCAATTATATTATTGTGAAACTTATTTCGAAACATTCTACGAAACCATCTAATTATTGAATATATAACAGGAAAATAAACAAACAATAAACACAAAAATTAAAAAAAAAAGATAAGTAATGTCTACCTCCAGGTTAGCCAGGTTTAGAGAATCGGTCAACGTTTATGGATAAACGCCGAAGACTGTCCAAGTAGGAATTTTGATGTTCCTTGGATATGTTGATGCACGGATGAAAGTCTAGAAGGATCGGGTTAGTGAACAACTAAGTATATGACAAAGTTAATATGTCTCTTTTTATTTATTGGGTCTTACATAAAATTACGCATGCAATTTTATTTCGAGATACATCTCCTGAATTCCCTAGATATAATTCCTTTATGTAAGTTCTTGGTCCCGTCCTATCTCTTCCGTAGTGACACACGTCTAGACAGATACTCCTGTCAGATGCGTAGAGAATCTGCGAAGCCATCGTTCGTCACCCAATGAAAAGCCTAACCTTTAAGAACCTCGTATGGTCTAGAGGTATTTTATGCTGTCGGAATTTTGTACGTCTTACAATATAGTCGCGGATCTAATGGAATGTTTATGAGTGAATTACTTCCCGAATGCCTATTAATGACTATAATCTCTGTTAATGATTCCATATGGAATTATTACTGAGACCACTCAGATTCGCGATATATGACGATACACAGAACTGTGTAGTTCAGTATAATAGTGGTTCTGAATCTCGCTTTATTACGTGGTGAATTCATAAAAATGATCCTGCAAGTATCTACCCTACCGAAAAAATCCAGGTGGGTTTTTCCACGTTGTATAACTACGTGGTCTCGATCTGGTAGTTTTGGCCCATTTGACCCGGTCGAGCCTATGTCTGATTTTGCCACTAGGTCATGACCACCAGCTCAAAACTATGTACCCTATTGAAAATTGTCACATGACATATCATGTGATTTATCATGTGATAAATGTAAAAAGCCACAAAAAACTAAAATAACAGGACGAATTATTATAGATATTTTATTTGCTTTTTATTAAAGTTTATGAGATTTTTATAATATTTATTAAATCTATGAAATTGAAAATAATTTCCTCCGACCGAGGATCGAGCCCCGGTTTTCCGTTTAATACGCTGACGCCTTAACCACTAGGCTACGCTCGCAAATATATTGTTACGCGAACAAGAGTAACTTATTCTCAAGTGCAGAAGGCATATTGATAAATGCGGGTTTAGTTCAAACAAATACTTAAGCAATTATTTGCAAACGTTAATAGTTACTAAAAAAATAGTAAACGCAAACATTTTATGCAGTTATTTTTTTCAGACAAAATATTTCAATAGGATAGAAACGCGAGAATCCCACATGGTCTCGACCTGGTAAAATGGGCCAAAACTACCAGGTCGAGGCCACGTGGTCAGACCACATGGAAAAACCCACCTGGACTTTTTCATTAGGGTAGGGGACTTTTCCGCGATTCTGAAAAAAATGCTTATTGCTTCTGGTGACTTCGAAGAAGTGTGGCTGACTTATGTTTACCGCCGAGGAAATTTAGTTTCCCGGCCTGTCCGTGTATTTTACGGCATTAGTAGTACATCTAATAGCTATGCAAGTGATGGATCCTCTATATACTACTTCGATCATTCGACGACGCCAGCGACAGCGTTCAAAGATCTCAGAATTGTCAGCGCCATCGGCTCCGTTTATCGAACTCGACTGCACCTGTGTATACTAGCACTGTCTGGGTATATTTCCCGCGCAACCTCCCTATATATATCGAGTTTTCGAGGCGCACATGCGATATATGTAGCAAAATAGTGTCTTCAGGCTCGAACATGTCAGTTTTTTACCCGTTTGTTCCCCTCATTGTATTGTTATTCCGAAAGATTAAAATTTCTCGATGACAAATACAAATTGTTTCGTGATGGGTTTTAATAGTCCGACCAAGAGAATTGCCTTTTCTTCGGGAGAATTATCTCCACCTGTCAGTTATCCGCGAGTGAGTTTTCCTAAGCGTTTCTGATGTATAGTAGCCCCCATCCTAAGTTATACCGTCGGTTCTTTCAAAATGGCGGACTATTCTCCAAAGTTGTAGCCCCTCTCTATGAGTGGTTCTATGTGAGAGTGTCGCGAAACGAGTGTGGCTCAGCGAAACAATGTGGTGGGGGGAAGGAGAGGAGAGACGCGTATAACTTTGGACAAGCCAAGTGTATAACTATGGGCATACATATAACTTTGGGCGTCATAATTTAGGGCGGGGACTAGTGTATGGAGAATTGAAATTCTTCTCTAATAAGGTCAAAGTTACAAGAATTTCATTTATGAGGGTTTCGAGGGGTTTTCAGGTCGCTGACCATGATTCTGCGGTTAGAATTAGAAACTTGTGAGGAAATAAATTACTTGAAGAAATTTACCTCACAAACAAATTCAATACTTACAGACTCAAACCATACCTGTAATATCTTATATAACTTTTTGCAAGAAAAAATTAGTTAACGTGTAAAATAAAAAGCTTATTTTTCCTACATTCGTTCATTTCATTAATAAAAAAAAACCTCAAAAAAAAAAGAATGAAAAATTAATAACTGGAGATAGAACGGTATAGAGAAATAGTCGGTACCTAAATCACCTGGATATAATTATTAAGGTTAGAATTTTGAAAACTTTATCGAGCATACAAACCGGGTTGAGAGAAAGAAGTCACCAGGTCGAAATTATAATTTTACTAGGCTATCAATCCGTCATTAAAATCGATGGAGTTTTGCATTGATTGAGCCTGAAGTTATTGAATTTATTTGTGAGGTAAATTTTTTCAAGAAATTTTATTTCTTCACAAGTCTATATTGGGTCCGCCAATTTGTATTAACCAAGAGACCTCAAAAACTTCAATACATATAGTCCATGAGCGAGTCCACAAGAAACACTGAATGTGTCTATAAATGGGCACCATATTAGATTCGCCATCTTGAATTTTGTAATTGGGACGGCAAAATTGTGATTAGCGACCTCAGAATTTCCATAAATTATTCTTGAATATACTGGATAAGAAACGACAAATCCAGAGAAAAATATCGGCTTTATCGAGCCTGCCATTTTGTATTTCAAAATTCTGACTTCAGAAACATGATCAGCAACTTCATTAAACATTTAACATTAAACGTTAAACAATATTTGATATTTTCTCTTCCAGAACGCATAAAACAACTTTTAAAACCTTGAATTGATAATTAAAAAAAAAGGAACAATCTCTCAAGACAATATTTTTCGGTCATAGTTCTGTTCCTTGAACATCGGGATTACTTCTCCAATTGATTTCGAAAAGGAAAAAATTATTTTCCATAAAAATATGAATTTAAACAAGAAAATCATGAAAAACATATTTGTTATGTCATTGTTTGAAAAAGTGAGGTAAAACAACGTTATTTCGACATCTTCTCAGCGATTTTCGAAAAAGCGATTTCAGAAACATCGGAAATGGTAGGTTGTCGAAACAAATATACATTTTTGGAAATGCAGTAAACAATCAATTTCAACGTAAAATATTAGTTCACTTGGGCCTGAACGGAATAACGGAATTCGTCTCTGTGAGACCGAAAGGTTAGATTGATACGTTGCAGTGTTCTTATTAATGGTATAAAAGAATACGATGTCAGCAATTTACAATTATTTTTCAAATCTATTTAAACCATTGACCATAACACCAGTATTTAAAAAACGTATTTTGGAAACGAAAATCGTAAAATCCCTAAGGAAAGACCTTGTCGGTATCATAACAACAGTTTTTGTGAAATATTAATGAATATTTCAATTAATAACTATTATAATTGTAACTATTGACGATGTCTGATAACAGGTGATGAATCGTGTCTTCTGACAATTTCATATTACATTGAATATTGCCAATGTTACTGAAAGATGTTCCATTATCACTATGGTGGTTACGATTTTTTTCGAATTGATTTTTTAGTTTTGAAAAAAGCGAAGACACTCGAGAGGATAATAAAATAGAGCCAAAATTAATATGGAACCCCGTTCTTGGATCATCAGTAATAAACTTTTAAAAACGGTAAGATGTTCTTCTTTGTATGACCTATACTTAAGCAAGTGCCATTGAGTATTGTTTGAAATTTTTAACCCATTTTTTAAAAATCTAAATCCACCCACTTAAGCAATTTTAGATTGCTTAAAGTGTGAAAACTCTATTGTTTCAATCCAAACAATTGTTTTGCATAACATGGAATGGATATTTGTCATTACATACCCCTTCCTCTTTTCCTTGTAATAAATGGAAAGCACCAGCTCGCTGAATTCCTGGCAGAAACCAAATGGGATGGGAACGAATGAGTCTTTCAATGAGAGTGATATCACAGGCTGCCTCGCTGCCAGAATCTTCCGTCGACGCCGATGACTCTCCCGACGTCGCAGATCCATCAGATGACAGAGATTCCTCGCTCTGAAATTAAAAATTAAAAAAAATGTTAACAATGTGCTGAAAACATACATATATCTTTTTAATATGCTATTGTTCTCTTAAAAAACTAACTACGGTGATCCATTACGGTATTATTCATTATTTGTTTATATTACTGGTAATTACGCTGACTAGTTGTTCTGAAGATAGACATATTAATCTTTGGACCAATTTTAAAAACTAGTTTATTTTTTTCAACAATAGGAGTAGTCGTTAAATTGAATGCTAATCAAGGTATCCTTAAAATGGCGAGGGTGGGGGGGGGGGGTATACATCTAATTTATCATTTTTCCGTTTTTTTTTTTGGTTTACATCGAAGATAAATGTATAATAATAATGCAAAATTTTGTTTTCTTTATTTCAGACACGAATTACGAGCTCCATCTTGTGTGAAACCAGGAAACTTGAAGACCGAGGCGCTTCGGCAAATATTCCATAAGTCCGCCATTTTGTAACATTTTTACATTAAACAATATGCTTGTTTATTTCCTTTAAAAAGAAATCACGAATAAACGCTGGAAATGGAAAAATATTATATTAAAAAATTTTTACATTTTTTAAAATTTATGTAATTTTGTTTTCTAAACTATCAAGAAATCACTGCATTTTCTTCATATATTATTGAAATATTGCTTAATTTTAAAAACTGTTTGCGTGATTTTTCAATATATTTTTATATTTCGATGGTTTCCGCAAAATATATAAGTGAAACGATGTGGTGGGGGTATAGGAAAGACACTAGTACAACTTTTGACAAGGTAATCGTATAACTTTGAACAGGGATTACATTAAATATTGACGTTTATTCTGAAAAGCAACAACTTTTTTATTTCCGGTATATTATTGACAATTTTTTAAGTATAAAAATCGATGTTGTCATACTGGCAACGATTTTTTCAATTAATTAATATTTCAAAGCAATTCTTTTCATGAATTTTTGACCCAAAAACTTCCTTCCTCGTCGAAAAATAGTTTGAATCAGTGATAAGGACCTTAATTCGTTTCCTTATCAATAACAAACACAAAACGTACATGAGTAGGGATTAGGAGATAAGCAATCCGCCTGCTGCAAGTGGAAGAAACAACAGTTAAGACGAAGATTAGAAAAAGTCGCTTCTTTCGTCGCCGGGGAAATATCCATTCCGTCTCTACGATCTAGAAGTCGGGTATGAGAGGTAGATAAGGGTTGCAATTTCGAGCAATGGACACTTAGCGTCATAATACTTGGAATCTTGATTTGGAAAGAGGCAGCTCGCACCGCAAAATATTCCTTCTCTTCATTAGAGGAATTGGGAAAATGGTGCTTTCGTTATTGCCAGACTTCCATTCTAACAATTTTCAATCATGGGTTTATCCGCCTTTAAATAAAGTATATTGTATCGTACACAATGTACTTGCAACCAAGACATAATTAAATTGATGCGCAACAGAGGGTCGAAACATTACTAAAAAATATATTGAGTTCTACTGTGTGATGAAATTAAATTGTTCATAATGAATTCAAAATTATTTGTTGGCTATAAACACCTGATTTAATGTTTAATAAAAGGTGGGGAAACTCCTGAACGATTAATGAACGTATATCTGGCATAATTGTTTTTCCCAAATGGATGTATATAACATTTTAACGAAATCTTGACCGATTTCGTTTTTGTATAGAGACGCCACCTAGCGGGCATCGAATATAAAAAATAATGTACCAAATACTGATATTTTCCAATAAGATCGGGGATTGCGCAGCTACCAATGGAATGAACTCTCAAGTATTGAAAACATCATAGTTCCTTCGAGGAACGCTAGATGGTGTCATAATCTAAACATGAATTTGCTCAACATGTACCGAAAATACGAAAATATGAGAAGTACAGTACGTGACAGATCGATGCGAATTTTATTCAAAGAGGAATTAATCTCACAATTTTGGTCTTCTTATTATAATTTAACATTGACATCTTTAGTTGTCAGTAATTTATATTTATTTAATACACTGTTTTCACTTTATTGTTTCACAGAGTTTGCACGATTCATATAAAAAAAATGGACAAGAATAACTTTTTTTTTTTAGATATATTAGTGTAGGTGGATGAAGCTGATGAATAACCTCCTTCTATGCCATCAGTCATCATATTCTACAATACTTCAGCATCAGAGACCTTCACTGACATGATATTATTGGCATCAGACTTTACCAATCATTGTCAATAGTGATCTTCAGACACCATTATCTGACCAGGTCTCATCATTATTTCACCCGAGATTAGTTATGTTCTACTCTACAGTCGATTATAAATCTACAGTAACTGACCTACCAATGGAGTTAAAGATATAATTTTTACTAACTTTACTCGAAATGTATAATATATAAACATAGAATGCATTCTTAATACACGAATGATGTTAAATTAAGATTTGTGTCAGGCTGCCCTCTCCCCCCATCTATTTGACTAAAGTAAAAATAGTAATTATAGATACTCCCCGCGTAGGTGTGAAGTTCTCTAAGCATTTTGAAAATAGTTCTTTTGATTTGAAAAAAATAAATTTGTCGAGTAAATAAAATATTATTCTCAGAAGGAAAGTTGCTAAGCAGCAACTATATAATATACTATTTAATATATATATATATATGTAGCACTACTAATTTCCTATAGACAATTTAATATTTATTCCATTTTTAAAATCATTTTATTAGTAACTTTGAAATATTCAATTAGTAATATCAACTAATAGACAATGTTTCCATATTGACCTTTGAAAATAATTATTAGTTACTATCTAGTTCAGAATGATTTCAAAATGTGCTCTAAAAGCAGTCAGATGACCCACTTTCTGAGGGTTATCTGAACATGAGTTTATAAAGATCTCATAATGACATCATTTTCAGAAAACCCTTAGAAAGTGGGACATCTGAATTCTTTTAGAGGACATTTCGAAATCATTCTGAACTCTTTTCCATTTTGCTCTTTTGGATGTAAACAATTAATTATATACATATTTTTATACTGTAATTACATTGTAATACCAAGTGTCTGGCTTCAAGATGAAAATGTCTTATTTTTACATCTAAAACGCCATAAATATATCTTCTTTCAACATATTCATGTCTTAGACATCCTTGAAACAGACACTTATGACTTAAGCTAATTTAGTCGGTACTACTGAAAACGAACTAAGTATTAAAGTTTATATTTATTTCAATACCTGTTTATAAACATATAATTTATATAATACTAATTATAATTCTACAGATTTATTACCTAAAAGCAACTTTTAATAATTCTTAATGGCTTCAATAATAACAAAAAAAAATCATGAACATTGTTTTTCTTTACACAACAATAAAAATTATTTCGTATAGCTAATATTTAATATGGACAACAATAATTGTGTAACTTTAAAATAGTAGAAATCGTTGTGAGATCTTCATTCGCAATATAGTTTCAACAAAATAAGGAAACGATTTAAGTCGAGGGGCTCGATGAGAACAGTTGTGTACTTGGAAGTCTCAATATGTAATTAGAGATCAAACCAAGAGGGAGAAAAACGTTTTTTGTACAATAAGGGGAAAACTTTCCTCAAACCTTTTACAAAGACATTACGGCAAATCGCTGTGACCCAAGAAATTCAATTGTTCTAGCATTTGCTGGTTTGTATAAAATCACGACCTTCAGAAAGTTAACACATAGTTAAATATGAAAAAAGTTAACGAATTAAGTCACCACTTGTAATTTCAAGAGTAATTTTAGGTATTTCTTATCATTTGTTATTATACTAAAATAGAATCTCGTTGCGGAATTATTCGTGTTCGGTAGAATTTTTGTTACGTAAAATATTTAAAAAACCGCTATTTTAGTCATGTTTATCCATTTTTTGTAGGGTACCAAATTTTATTTTCAAGTTTTCATATGAATTTTGCAAATGTTATTTTCCATAATACCGAGGTAAATTCTGAAGTTCAACTGGTAATGTTCGCTATAGCTAACTCAAGAACTAGAACTCGTTAGAACTAAACTTAATCAAAAGTAAGTTCGGTAAAACGAGTAAGTTGTGACTAAAGGCTTTGGAATTAAAAATCGTTTTTAAAATAATCAGAATGATTTTCAAAATTTTTTGTTAGAATTGTTAATATAGTAAAAATGTTAAAAAATATGCTTCAATAAAAAAATTATAAAAATGGTGGAAATTCCCGAGAACAATTTTTCCTTGTCACGAAGAGAAAAAAGGTTTAATTGAAATATTAAAAAGATGGAAATTGATGTAACATTTAATAATACACAATTAACAATGTGTAAAGTTATTGTTTACTGCCTGTTAATTGTACAATTCAGAATATTCCAAAATACACCGTACAATAACTATTTTAACTATTTAGTTAAATTAACTAAATACAGAGGGCTACAAAAACAGGTCGAGGTTTGGTTATTTCAAAATTCTTGTATACACAATGAGCAAAATTTTAAAACTAATCACTTAAACTTCTGCAAACACCTCCCAAAGTAAAGTTTCAATTAAATCCGCTAAATATTTAAAATTTAGTTCGACATATTGTCCCTGCCATTTTGAATATTTCAAATTTATGTTTTGATTCATAGCTACCAGGATAAAAAACATTGGAGCGATTACTTTAAAAAAAATCATGAAGAAGTATCGACAGTGACCTTTCACTTTTGAGTCGAAAACTTTATAAAAGTTCCAAGCTTTCTTTCACCTCTGTTAGAAATGGTGTATCCTGTTAATTTTGGTTTTATTGACTCAAAAAGGGCTAAATTTCTTTTCGATTCAGTAGGCTGGTAAAAATGACTATTTTCAAAAATTCTTACTTTACGCCCTTGATAGGAAAAGTACTCTACTACTTCAAGCTCGATTTTTATGGAACTGAAAACATTGAAAATAATGTTTGCTCTTTTCTTATTCATTATGCCCTAACAAATCAATAAATATAACAATTTGGAAATAAACAAAGCTCAACGTTTTTTTTGTAATCCATATATATATTTTTCTCAGTGCATAAATAGGAATGGCCAGGTTTGAGTCTAACAAACTTAATGCGGCAACTAAAAGTTAAGAATTGTTATATTCTAACAATTTTTGTCAAACAAATTAAATTGAATAATATATATTTTCCAGACATGGTGTTTTCCCCTATTAAAACTCTCTCACACATTTGGTGAGCAAAATGCTCCGAAATTTTGCTCCCTATATTGGGTAGAAAAATAGTAAATTCTCTCCCTAGGGAACGAAATAAATACATCCGGGAGAAAAATAAGTTTCTCCCATACTGAACGCAAAATTATAATTTGCTCCCTATATTGCGGGAGTAAAATAGCGCATTCTCTCGCTAGGGAGCAAAATGAATTTAGCTGGGAGTAAAATAAGTTTCCCTCACTCTATTCCCAAAATACTATTTTGCTTCTTGTATCGCACAGATATTGTGTTTTCATCACACTGGGACGAAAGTAGCAACTTTCCTCCCGCAAGCGGGAGGAAAGTTACTTCTTTTCCTCCCTGTCATGAAGAAAAATCGTATACTTCCCTTGGGAAGTAAAAAAGAATGTCTCAGACTGCGTGTAATTTTTACCCGAGGTGAAGCCGAGGGTGAAAAACATGTAGTCTGAGACATTCTTTATTTTACCTCCCTCGTTGAGTAATATACTATTCTTTGCTCGCTTCGTTTGGCAAACTCGCAGTCGTCGGCAAACACCTATTTTGGTCCCCAGTTGCAGAACATTCTATTCTTCTTGTGTCGATTAGACAATACTCAACAAAATACTTTGTTTATCTTGTACATCGTGAATGACGCGGCGATATTATGTTCTCCATAAAAACTTAATTATTTTAGTTGTGATGAAGACGAATAATGTAACCTTTCACATACCTATGATAGAAGATTCATTACATACGAATATAAGCCGATATTGAGAAATCTAAGAAACCAAGATCCTTCATATCATCATAATTTGGTATCATACTAAACTCTTGTAATTCTGTCGGTTTTGTCAGATTTTTTGCCTTTTTTAATACTGTACCCCCATTATGTCAAAAAAAGAATAAAAGATATGGTAAAAACGACAGAATTATAGCAAATCACATCAGCTTTATCATCATAATAATGAACATTGTTCAGGAAAATTATATTTCGAAACATTAACTTCTTCGAAACTGGACTTTATTGTAATTCGTAACCGAAGCTTACTTAAGGAATGAAAATGCTACTCCGTTTCAAGGGGTTGTATTTGACACCAGACTATTTGATGCAAATGTCACTTATTGCAACCAATTCAACATAGTCATAAATTACCATTTATTAATATTTACATTATTTTGATAAACATGATGTTGACTAGCCACGATGCAATTTATTATTAACATTTTTAATTGCTCCAAATTCGCTATTATTAAAAAATTAAAGGCACAAAAGAATAGCCACGTAGTCGGGTTTAAGTGGTGATGACCCCATAAAACGGATGCATTACTCGATCTCGATTGCATTCCGTCCTTGGTTTTCTGCCCAGCGACATAAAGAAGCGCGTTCGTATTTCCGCAATGCAACAGCGTTGCTCTGTGCAAAAGATTCACAGCAGAAAACTTCTGGAATGTTTCATGACTCATTTGGCAACTTCACTTTGCTTTTGCTACTTACAATTGGCCAGTGAGAAATTCTACAAATTGCATAATTCTGCTTGGCAGTGAGATGACTTTAATGTCGCGCATTTTTCCTTTCTACAATTTAATTTTTTATATATCGCCTGCAAAACGTACGGAAGTACACACTTAGTCGTCCATTAAACGCTACGCGAACAACACTTTTACCATTATGTACCACCAACCTCCTCTGTTTTCAGTTACTTTTTTTTAATAATTCAAGTGATGGAGCATTATTCGCGGAAATTTAAAAAGCTGGAAATAAAATGATGCATTTTCTGTATTTGCTATAATTTATACGCAATTGTATAATACGAAACATTTCTTGAATATTTTTTGCGTGTAATTCCATTATTCTAAAAGATTTTATATTAAAAATAAATTCATATGAACTTTAGCAAAGTGACAAACAGTGTCTGCTATCATTGTTTTATCGAGTTTGTCTGACCGCTCCTATCGGATCAACCGAAATGTAAATAACTTTATCCGTCCGTTCGTTTGGTTTGAATATTTTTTCCAAAATTATTCGTGTTACGACCATCGTATTTTTCTTTTTACTCTATTTTTATGAACGTTTGAATTTTAACAAATTTTATTTTCTTCGATTAAGGACTTTTTATCGTGTAGCTTTTCCTAGAGAAAGTACTAGAATTTGCTGCATTGGTAACTTTTTATCTTGAATGAAAAGTAGAATTATAAAATCTTTTGCAGGTTTAAAGAAAAATCGGAATTAAAAATATGACATATTTAATCAAATTTTTTACGAAAATGTACCAATGTGAATTTCATGCAAGCTTTCATTTTTATTATGTTTTTTTTTTGCTTTTTCGTATCTTGATCACTTCAATGTTGTAATTTTTAATACCTATATCTACTGTTTAAATTTTAATTAGTTACAAATTACTAATGAAGTACTGGAAAGTTGGCCAATAATCGAATTAGTAATCATTTTTTATAACCAAAATTTATAATAATTCATTAGTCAAATTCAACTAAATAGTTTTAGTAGTAACATTACTTAAAAATACGATGACTATTTTTAAATTAGTAGAACTGGATTATTGAATGAGTTATTTGTCAAACTCATAATTAATTCAATTATAGTCACCAATTTTTTGATCTTTGATGAGTAGTTTTTGACTTATTAGAACTTATTTTTCCTTGACTCTACTTCACTTCAGTGTTAAAGGATCATTAAACCATCTTAATCGATAATGTAAATTTTTAATACAAAATATACAAATTAAAAAGAAACTAAATATACTTTCAAATACAGATCTATTTTAAAGCTATTTTACGCGTTTTTTTATAAATCTACGGCAAAATTTCGGCAAAAAGAAATCGGTTAAAAAACGAGCGAGAATACGCATGAATAATATTTGTTAATGCTCATACAATTTTAATTGTTACATACAACATTTATTATTACGAATTCTCGACGGTTTCTGAACCGATTTTGCTGAAATTTATCGTAGATTCATAAAAAGTTCATAAAATAGCTTTGAAATAGAAATTCATGATGGATTTGACTTAAATCATACGTTTCTTTTTTTAATTTTGAACATTAATATTGGTTTTCATCAAATTTTCACGTTTTAGCTCTAATCTAATTTTAACATCGAAGATTTACTTTTTGTTTATCTTCATAGAACTTCAAAGTGTGATTTCAATTTTACTATAGATTCTGTGT
Source organism: Trichopria drosophilae (assembly GCA_030407085.1). Taxonomy (NCBI): domain Eukaryota; kingdom Metazoa; phylum Arthropoda; class Insecta; order Hymenoptera; family Diapriidae; genus Trichopria; species Trichopria drosophilae. The sequence goes on along the minus strand of CM059587.1, from coordinate 85,534,506 downwards.
TTATACTTTCATTGTCTGTTATCGAGGATTCTTACATCTTATCAGATTTCTCCATTTACTATAAAATACCTGAATGTACAAATATTTTGTTGCTGTTTTTATTTCCGACGTAAAATATGCTGTTTATACGTTATCTACTTTGTCCATTTGTTATCACATCGTGGCGATATTTGGTTTCCTTTATTTACTTCTTTATCTATATTACGTACCACATTTCTATCAGTACACATTTTTTAACCTCGTATATTTTAAACACGCTGTTAAACGTGTTTTGATTTTCTCCGTAGCATTTTATTAACAAGGTTGACCCATTTTACTATAATTAACGTTTTTATAAATCAACATGTACTTAGATTGTAATACGTGTTAATACATTCGAACTAAAATCAGTAGTTCCATATTTTCGGTAAAAAACTAACGTAACCCTAAGCAAAATCCTAATTCTAGAATTTGTTTCCATTATAATGATTTTATGATCACTTAGGAATTTGTATTAAAAGTAAAATGATTGCGTATATTCTGCGGTTAACTTTATACTACGTGATTTTCAGTGTTAATTACATTAAGAGAAATATTTAGTAAATTTAATTGTAAACGATGAATTACTTAATGGGAAGTAAATTTTTAGTGATTTTTTAAATTAATTATTAACTTCATTTCATTAAACCAACTAAAATTGATTTAATTAATCTTTTATTTAGTCACCTGAACAATAAGCCAAAAAAATGGACAATAATTAGTCCTGACTAGGTAACTTACATTTAATCAAATTTCCAAAAAGTTTCTTGATCAGTGAATCGTATAAAAATTAGTAATAATTGTTTGGTTGCATCGTATCGACAATAAAACAATTGCCTTTTTATTCTGATATGTAATCAAACCTGTTATAGAATACAAGATTTACTTAAATATCATGTGGTTATTTTAGAATCAACTATCTTCAATTTATTACTGGATTTTTCGTTTTCAATATTATCGTTCAGCTATCGATTGCATTTTTAAAAATTTGATACAGATGGTCCAAATAAATTTTTACTATTCCAACGACTCTATCATCTTAAGTGCTTCGAGCCATCAATTTCTCTTGTCAAGTCACTTTCCAGAAATTTAAAATGATTCAGACACGCAATTATATTTACCCGGAATATGTGACTAAGGGGTAACATCTAACTAGATTACAAAGAAAGGAAAGTTTTTTTTTAAATAATATCTTATGATTTGAATGACTCAGAAACATCCTAAACTAGTAGTTTCATCATTTAGATCAGAGGAAAAAACAATCAAAGACAAATTTATCTTGAACATTTATCAATTTATTGTATATTAATCTTTTTGTTATTTAGTTAAGTGGCATAAATCAATTTAATAAGTCTGAAGATATCACATGTTTATCTTTCAATTGTCCGTTTTATAATTCGATTTTCATTTTTCTCAACCTAATTTTTAGTATTAAAGCGCAATGAAATCAAAATTTAAATCGCCGTTTTCTATTTCCCAGATCCAACATTTTCCAATGGTCAGAACATTTAAGAATAATCAGGATTTTGTAGGTATTCTTTTTAACTAACGTTTTTTTTAATTTCCTGTGTTAGAATATTAGTGATAACACATCACATCAAATATTTTTGGGCTAAAAGATAGAACTAAAAGCTTGAGAAGTAGAATTTTTTTGGGTCGTTGATTCAAAATTTGATTTGGTTTTCGAAAAAGTGGCGGATGTCTATTGTATTACTTGAAAATGTTGGATTTGTACTGGAGAATGACGTATGCTGATATCGATAAACACGAAAAAATTAAAATCAGAACAAAAATAAAGTGAATTTATTTACGATAATTTTTACGACAAATATTTTCATAATTTTACATCAACGCGTAATGCAAATATTTATAATCCATAATGAAAGGAGAGACACAAGTGTTCACGAGTCTTGTGTATCAAATACAATGGGCGCAAGTCGAATATGGAAAATAAAGGCGAAATCGCCCCATAAGCCGCAATTCAGGGGTGTAAATCCTCCCCCAGCGGATACTCTGTGACAATACACTCTAATACCACATTATATTCCCGACATTCACAAACGAGTCTCCAGGGTTATCGCAATTTGCAGCTTTTGGAGAAATACGATTATTCGATAAGCTTCCATACAAAACGGAGCTGAAAGTAGAGTAAAAGAATGCAAAGAGGCTATCGCTACGAGTTTTTGTCGCCATCGATCACTTTTTTTCTATAATACGTAAAAATCAAAGTTCGAAATTGCTTCCCAGTCGAAAATAGATAAATTGACAACAAAAAGATTTTACAATAGAGTTATAACTAGATTTATCTAATCGAGTGTTCACATCAATTACGGTGCACTTCGATCTTGTTAAGTTTTGATCAACGAAATCGATTTTCCATTGTGCGTGAAGGTTTTCTCGTAAATTGATTTCTTAACTCTGACAACCTTGGCTAACATTTTTCGCCGGTATTACGTGATTGAGAATGATTGATTGGACTGTAAATACGAGTTTGAGTAAAGTTGCAACAATGCGGTAGTGGATGTGATTCTCTTCTACATTTCAAGATCTATAACGACGTTGTCGATTTGTATTGATACGGATCACTCCTTTCAAAGAGGATTTTCTTCATATTATTTTTTTTTTGCAATATGTTATGTGAGTCACAAAATTAATTGCATTAAAGAGAGCCATATTATTCTTCACCTGATTTATTGTTGCTTTCAAGTCAGAACTTCTTATAACTCAAGGGTAAAATTTAATATATTTTTTAATAAATTATACAATACTATGTTTAAAGAGTCTATAATTAAAAATAACAATGACAAATATTCACAATCACAAAAGCTAATAAATTTACCATACTTTATAGTAAATCACCTAGGAAAATCAGGGTTTCAGTTGGAGCGATTGAAACATTAGACGTAATGATGATAAGGTAACGAAACATAAGTAAAACGTATAGAAAAGTATTACATTTTGTATCTAGGGCGTGTTAGATTTACTAACGGATTAGTAGTTTTTACTAATTAATTAGTAGTTTGTTTACAAATTATTAGTAATTCTTCTTTTCATTTTTTTCTTTATGATGCCATGGCAGTTTTTGACTAATTCAAATTAGATATTATGCGTATTCTTGGGTGTAACCAAATATATAACTTTATCATGGAATGTTATACATCGGACTAGTAAAGCAACATTTCTGAATGTTGAAAACCACTCACTGATATGACAAGCTTAATATTTGTTCTTCTGTTAAAAAATAAATAAATATCAAGATAGACTTTTCAACATTTCAAGAATACATTCGCTTCACAATAAATTTTTCCATTAAACATGAATTTTTCGTATGAACATCTTTACTTGTGATTTATGGTTATCCGCAAATAAATCAAACAATTCCAAAATTCCAACATTTTTTTGAAATCCTAAAATTTCACCATCAAAATACTACAAAGCAATTGTTTCTTCAAATAGACCATCAGAAACTATTTTTGTCTACTAAAAAATAAATTACTGATAATATCAAAAGCTAACTCTGTTGGAGAATAAATGATTCCTGATCAACGGTATCGTAATTCGTCTAGTTACTTTGTAAATACTCCTGGTCCATTGTCAAATTGATACTGTGAAAAAGTCACGTTGGTGCGGAGGGTTAAAAAATTCCCAAGTCGTTTTATCTCGTTCGTTATGTAAACCGGTAAAGTTTTTCGTGACAAGCAATTAAGGGATTTGCAATTAGTGACGGACATTCGGTACGCGACGCACGTTTACGTTTAATTTCGTACGCTAAACTGCCGTTGCGTCAGTCTGCATTTCAAATTAAATTACATTTGGAATAGATGAAAATTGTCTATTTTAAACATCAGCGACGTCGGTTACTAAATTATCAACGCAGAAACGCCTAAATGAAAGCAATCATTCTAATCCGTCCAAGAATGGTTTACACCTCAGTCACCCAAAACACCAGCTCTAAAAACCCAAACCGAACCGCGGTAAACATGAAAAAAATAGTTGGGTAAATCTTCAGGACAATACGTACAACTTTCAGAAACGGAAAATTCGATGCGGCATGTGGAACAAACTCAGAACGTATCAAGGTCAAGATAGACGTAACTTATTTTAACGTTTCCAGTGCACACTAAACAGATTTGAAGGTTATGTTTTATTTGTGTTTGGTAAAGTTAAATTGTTATGATGTTATTTAATTTAAAATTAATGTTACTCTTGAATGAATTTATATCTGGTTTCATTCTTACGATTATTGATGTCATGGAAATTTCACAAGGTATTTTTTCACTTGCAAAGCAAGAAATGTAATGGGTCAGCTGGATGTCTACTGGTGCATAAAAGCGAGGAATGCGAACGTAAACATTTGTGCATCCAACACCATTATCTTTAGTTTATGTAAGCAAGCCATTATACTTTCTTGTCAGGAGAACCCACTAACTGACCGTGATTCATAACATTGTGCATACTGCATGCATTAAATGCTCACAGCTTATATATAGTGACGTAGCACGCAAATGATGTGACCTACCTGTACATGGTGGAGCTGCGTAAGCTGATGCTGAAGTGGATCGGGCGGTGGCGTACTTGGCGAGTTGACCACTTGAACGGTTCCATTTTGTTGGAGATACGGTTCGAGGAAGACATCGCTTCTGTAATCATAATTAAAGATTGGCGTGAGCAAAGTTAATAAATCGCGTTCTATAAAAATCATTGATTTAAGATCTAGCATGAACTAAATATGTCCCAGTTTAAACAATGTTCTATTATATATGTCTTTCGTTACATTAGAAAATCATTGAACCCAATTTCCTAGTCTTAACCCTATAATACTGGGATTATTGTGAACCTCTAGTGTTATACAAATTCAGTTGGAAAGGCAATGTAATCATTATTTGTGGAGGTACATCATTATTCAAAGTTTAGGGGTCACAATGGCCTCGCTTAATGTTTTCCAAACTCTTTTCGATGCGTGTTCCAGGACTGAAGAGATCAATTATTAAATTTTACTCCTTCATATCACTTGCTACACTGTATCCCCTTGTATCAATTTTACTTCTTTGGGTACTTCATAACCCCTACTGGAGCTATTATATAGATACACTTATCCGTCGGAAAGAGTAGGCTTGAGTTCCTCCGGGAACCCATCTTCCGTATTGTACACGAATCGAACATAATGGAAAAATGTTCGGATTCAAAATAGCATTTTGTTTCTTGTTCGAAATCTGAATGTGATTTAATATGTTGTAAAAATTACTAATTTAATAATACAAGCATGAATCTCACAATATGAAATGAAATCGATCCATGTCAATTCAGTTTTAATGCATTTGAAGTCTTGACGATTCTTTGACCTTTCAAGCATTTTGGTTTATTAGGTCTAACCTCAAAATGTCAAGTACGATTTCCGGATGACCAGATATTTAAATTCCCTTATCTGTATTCTCAGGATTGACAATTGAATATGAAACAATTACGTGAGATAATAAGTTAGATTAGGTCCGGCCTAGAGTGCATGTAGTGAAACCCCTCGAGTTGGTCCCTCTTCCAGCACCTTCTGGCGCTACTGCAATGGCATTTATTCCCGGATACTAAATGTGTATTTACAGAGGTACGAGCCTACTTCAGGTCACGTGACCGTAAAATAGACGGGACATGTTGCTGTTCAGTAAGAGGTTAGGTTCCTGTGTAGGCCATCTCAAGGGGTTTCGCTGTACTTTGTACCCCAAAAAAATACAAAGGTAGTCGAAGACCCCCTTACGACATAAAATTGTACTCCAACTTTATATTTTGCATGTTACATTAATATATCGCGTACGGATCACAAACATTTCCGCGAGTATTGGGAATAACGATAGCAATTGAGTATTGAATTATTTTCACTTACATGTCGCTCAGGGGGGATATAAGCTTCTATCATCCAAGATCACAATAAGACACTGTATATTTTAGATAATAAGAACTTTAGCATCAACTGGTGAGAATCATGTTAATATCTTTAAGATATTAATGCATTTAATGCAATGGACAGACATGAATCTCATTAATCTGATAACCTCAAATATATTGGATAGAAACATAGAAATCTTGAAACTGCCAGGACTATGATATCAAGAGCACTCCCGCTAGGAGGCAGCTCTTAAATTTCTTGTTCAATATAATATTGAAGATGTTCTCTACCCCAGACTTATATTAACACCGATTAACTCTTCTGGAATCTAAAAATTGTAATAGAGCAGGTGTTGTTCTAATTGCCGTTATGAGTACTGAGGTCGGTTGGATCGATCATATGGTGATCATCTCTCTCTCTCACCTTGAGGAGAGAGTTGGAGTAAGAAAGAGAGAGTGATGATAAGGAAGTCTGTTAGAGATGTGATGTTCGCCAATGGACAAAGACTATAAATCTGCCGAGGAATTACGAAGCTTAAGGGGTTCCCTTATCTACCGATGTAATGCGGGAGGAATATTCTCCTTGGCACGGGACTAGAGCTTAAGCGAGACGCTCCGAGCATCCTCGGTTTAGAGAATGCGACGTTAAACGGCCCGTGCATGAAATACGTCGCTTTTAATAATCTTCCGCGCGTACCCGGCTCCGAAAATGCTTCGCTCGTCGAATCCTTATCGGAAGATTGGATTTACCGACGTTGCACCTAGGCTCGGCTTCAAAGCGTTTAATTGCATTGTCCTTTCTCATGCAAAAGCAGAAACGAGTGACGCGAGTTATGCAACGTGGGTGAGAAACGAAACAATACTGCAGTAATGCGAGGTGAATAGGACGTCGCGAAATGAATGAACCGGCATGATGTGAACAGTACGAGCTACGGGTTGAAAAGAATTCCGTAAGCAGAAGGGAAATGTAATGACGTCCGATTGAAACACATTGAATTTCGTCATGCATTGTGTCCATCGCAACTCTAGTGTACACGGTTGATAATCTACGCCATCGAAATACTTTCATTAGTAGAGTCTAATTATTCAGGAAGTTGTTTTGACCACGTGATCAAACTAGAAGCTAATTGCGCGTCGGAAAAAACTACCGGGGTGATCGAACATGTAGATGGTAATACACGTACAGAGGGTGATAGGAAGAGAGGAAGAGAGCGAGAGAGAAAGTAGGTAGGGAGAATTTGTATAAGAGTGAAGAGAGTATACGAGAATAATATTGCCTTCAACCATTTGAACATTTGGAGATATGCGCCTCAGTTCATCCCTACTGGAAATTCTCACATGGAATCCTAACATTACCTGGTTTGAAGGGAAATCGAGGTAGGCACGGGCATTCTCCATGGGGACTGACCTAGGAATTCCAATCCTTTTGACATTTCACATATAGAAATTCGCCAGGGAACAATAATTCCGACTGAAAATTGAATAAGATAGTTTAAGATACCAAGTCATTTCCCCCATAAAAATTTCTGGTTAGATATGTCATTTCACATTTCGCAGGTCATTTCTGTAAAAAATTTGGGTCATTCTCATTAATGGACACTCGGTAGTTTCCTCGTTGCCAATTCTTTTTCATTTCTCTTATTCCAAATATACGTTAGGATTTCCAAATTTTCATTTCCTAGGTCATTGAGGCTCCTCATATGAGGGATGCCAAAATCAGGTCTGACACCGCTATCCAAGTAACGCAGACCGCTGTAAAACTTCTGCTACAATATTACCTCAGCAAAACCCCTAGCCATTTAGTTGTCGCAACAAGCAGTCACAGCTTTCTGACAGCGTCTTCAAAGCGTTGTCACAGCAAAAATGTCAGTACTTTTCGTAGCTTTGAAAACACTGTCGCAGACAATTAGCAAAGTATTTTTGTGCCATCGCAATATTGTGGAACTTTAGCATTTGCTGTCACAACAGAGCTAAATCGTTGCTTTCTGCTTTTGCTGCCTTATTTGATAGTAAATGGCAATTTATAAGTGGCTTCGAAGACGCTAAGTTGTCATAGCCACTTTCTACATTCGGTTGGTTGATTGCGTAGGGCGTGGGTGAAGCCCGACGTGCAGCCACATCCACGTGGTGGGCTCTGGTTCACTTGATTAGGAGTCAGCAAGTGAGCGAAGAGCTGCACAAATATATAAGCCAATGCTTCGTTTTGCTCGAAAATACATATTTCCCGCCTTCCTCTCCCCTGACACTTAAACCATTTTTAGTTATCGATTATGGGCTTCTAGTCCTTTACGATGACTTTTCATCACAAGGCGACTCTTAGAACTCATTAGTAATAAAGCCAACCCCGTCTAAAAGAAAATGGAACTTTTAATATTTTTAGTTGAAATTTCAAAAATTGACCTTTAAAGAACGAACAGAAGATATTGATTGATTTCCAACAAATTTTTCAGGGATATTTCTGGTATAGATGGGCCACTTTTCCCATGCAGCCGGATCCGGAGAAAAAAAATGTTAAAGTGACCCATCCTATTGTCCAGTACATTAAACTCTGAAAGGGGTGAGGCCTTAAAAATGTGCGAGGCCAGATGCTAATCAAAAAGTTTTCTTTTATCTCATTCTAATCAAAGCAGCAAAATTAATTTGACGAGCCCGAAGTCCTGCAAGTTTCATTTTCTCTCGACATGTCTTTCAAATAAAACGCTTCATTCCAACTATTGGGATAGAGTTCCGGCGTACTAAAAGAACTAAATCGATATATTTAATCGCGAACCTTACAGCGGAATGAGCTGGAGCACCGACGACATTTATGGTCGACTATCGAGGAAAAAGGAGGACCGTGGTCCAAGAGTCGAGTTATTGGATAACGGGATGGAATGCCGTACCATAATAGAAAAGAAGATTCGAAAATGGACAAAAAAAAACCCCGGTACCATAAATGTTCGTCACGCAATTCACATTGCATCCTTGTGAAAGATACGAACGCTGTAACAACCAACCCAATGATTTTAAGCACTATAAGGGCATTGAATGCCGGCATTGTAAGCGAGCTTCAAGTATCGAAAAATGCCAATCAGTTAAAGGAATTCGATTCGAGGCGATAAAGCGAATAAGATAAGCTATACCGGAAGCACGGTTGTGCAACATCGTGTTTTGGTACGCGTTCACTCGTGTCGCCCCAGTCCACATCCGGATGGACCCGGCCGTCGAAATCGCGGGACTCGGCAAGACGCATTGTCCGTTGCGTTTGACAGTTGACATTCTTCCCTGGGGCCGATAACTACAGATATATGGGGAAACTGTCGTGGACACCGGCGGCGACGGGTGGTGCGGGGGATGTTGGTTGAAGCGTCTGCGAGATCAGTTGGGGGTTGCCATGGCGATTGCAGGTTCTCAACACGTGGTGCTACCGGCATGGGCATCGTCAACGGCGCCTGCAGCGCAAACCTGTGTACGGTCGCGTACACACGGTTTCGCGTTTTACGTATTAACGAGCCCCCGTGCACCGCCACTAGAGGGATCTTCCTGCAAGGGTTTCCAACCCCTTGTCAAGATGCAAGGGACACGAGGAGATGGAAAAAGGGTGGCTTCAAAGAAACCTAGGGGGGGAGTAACAGACCCTGCCAAAACGGAAAACGATCCAGCCGTGGGTCTCGGAAGCACCGGAGCGAATTCCTGGTCCGGACTGATGATGCGATTAGAATTAGGATGACTCGCATCAGTCTCTCCGGATGAACCAGAAGCTGCCCTTTTCCAGGTCAGGATTCATTTCCATCCCTCCGAATGGTCGGGTCGACGACGAATTGAGACATTGTCTGTCCCCATGCTCAATTTAATGAACTACTGTGAACTTAAACGAGCAATAGCCAGTTAATCAAATGTCTGTAGACATCAGCCTGAAATTGTGATAATTGCGTTCCGCAAATAACTAACTGTTCTTGATTGGTTAAAAACAATTTAAATTATTATGTGTTTTTATTTCGATTTATCGATTATAGAATCTGTGCAATAGCAACGAGAAATCAGGTATCAAATAAAAGCACTCTGCAGCCTCCAAGTCGGTCGTATATTATTTCAAAAAGGCGGTAGACTGAATCGATCTATCTCAAAGTCTCGTTTCGATCCAGAACTTTAAATGATTCTTTCTCTACATCAATTTCAGTGTGCGTACAGTCGACTGCATTTTATTGCACAATCAGTCGGGTTTTATTACTGGAAACTCCCAATGCGAATTTAAAAAGGACGGACTCGAAGTAGATCGTAGATTAGCTACTACTTTATACCACTAACCTCGTTTTCGAAGTATATCGCCAGGAAAAATTTCTATGTAAGAAAGATGCAGTGATTGCATGACCGATCATTCGGGCCTTGCTGTACTAAACTAAATTTACTTCTGTCCTTGTTAACTTGCGGTATACTACTGGACCAATTAGTCACGTGGTCATATTAAACCGCGGTGGACGCGCAAAATTAATTGCCGTGATGATTCAGCAAAGACAAAGGGAAAGACGACGTTCCCATGCGACATGTCACTGTCGCAAGTGCTGAAATGAAATTTTAACAGGCGCGGACCGTTTGAACTTGCCGCACTTTCGTTCACTTTCAACGCTCTATCGTGCATTTCCGTCCTTCCTTTTTAATAAATGCTCATTTCTTACGAGTGTTGAATGCGGGATGAACCTTGCAAAAATAATTATTTCAACACATTTTAAACAAAAATGTACAATTTACTGAACCTGTTCACTTTTTTTTGTATTGTTCTTTTTTTTTTAATTTATGCTATATGTTTATTTGTGTAATCTCTGCATTGATTGGAATATCACAAATCGTTAGATTTTAACTCTTGTATTTTTTAAGTTACAATTTCATATCGTCATTGTATTTTCAATAGTGTTAATACAAAATTCAATAAACTGCTGTCCAAATAGTATAGTGCCTTAATTGAATAATAGTCATTTAACATCATGAAACTTACATTAATAATTAGGGTGGATGAGGACTGTATTTTAAAGAGTGAAAGTAATTTATTTAAGTCATTGACCAGGAGTCATGAATTCATTTTGTCCATAATGATCTTTGAGCAATTTCCATTCTTGTGATACTAAAAAAAAAGATTAATGTAATCGAAAAAAATTGAAAAATAACTTTTTAGTTACGAAAATCAATTAATATTCACTCTCTTCCTGACAAATTTCACTCGATAAGACTGGAAATCCCCCTTTTGGTTCTTATTACCCCAAAACAGTAAATTTAAATTACAGGACATTTTTATAGAAATTGATTAATTCGAAAAAGCCAGTTATCGTCTTTAAAGGGTAATTTGTCATCTATTTAGATATTTAGAGAGATTATTTTATTTTACTTGTTCAATGAATACAAAAATATTTCACTCGTTGATTCCCTTTTCACTTTTAGAGAGTAAAATAATTTTCACTCCAAGAAATAATACATATTTTGAAAGCTTAACAAATCTATGCTATTTTGTTATATTTTATTTTATAATCAGTAGCTTATGAAATAACTTTTAATAATCCATGAAATAAAAATGTGACTTTATTGGAAGTTTTGTTCAACATCTCGATCAGAAAGTTTCTTGGATAATCAAAAATCTACACATTAAATCGAATAAAGCGAGCCTTATCTTCTTGTATTTTATTCTACCATAAAGCACAATTTAAGTTAAGCAAACTTTCCCATCACCACATACTAATTTAATAATGTAATTTTGTCAAGCTTAAAATGAAAGTGTAAAATAACTTTTAAAAGTTAGGAATCAAAATTATATATATTGATAATAATCAATAGTATAAAACGTCGGTAGCTCTGTACACAAAGTGCAGTAACGAGATTTCCGAAAATGACATTTCCTAATCTACCAATGCGTGAACGGCAGTGTAAATACAGGGAAATCAGAATCTTCGGAAATCACCGAAAGTAGCCCCCATTGCAGAGTGTAAGCAAATATAACTTTTCGTGGGGAGTTTCGTCTCGGATTAAGCACTGCAAATACGGAACATTTCCAATGCTTTTGGTATAAAAGATTAAATTTAAAGCCCACCGACAAATATCCAAAGTATAAAATACTAACGTAACAAATTTCAGCATTTTTCATATAAATTTCTCGAAAAGTATGTCACAAAAACAGGCACTTTTCTTTTCAGAAAATGAAAATGCGTGTACACTTTTACTTAAAATAAGATGGAAAGTTTCTCTCCTATTTAGTGATTGAATGTCTCTGATTAAACGTCAGGATTATAATATTTTAATCGATGTACGTTATTTAGTCGCTCTTGTGTAAATTACTTTGATGAAATTGGCAGATTATACGTTTCAATGCGGACAGTTCATTAGAGAGTTCCTTTACATTTATGTGATTGGTTCATTAATAACATAATAATTACTAATTTGCGCTTAAATCAGAACTGATATAATTTCACCAAGCCATATGTAATTTAATATTAAAACTTGTATTTTATTTTATATTGTTTATCAATAAAAAATAAAAAATTTTAATAAAATAGAATAAACATAAAATTTGAATCTTTGTTACAAAATGAGAACCTCAACTAGTAATTCTTACTAAGATCACCTTACGTCCTCTTACAAAATCTTAAGTGTTAAGCGCCTCTTTTCCACTCTCTCGCATCCTTTTGTTAGGTAACGCTTACTAAATGTATGGCACTTTCAGGAAACGTCACGTCGCTTTAATAAATGACAAATTAATGCGCGAAAGTATAATTACAAAATGTTCATCCTTTCATAGTTTTACCTACCGGCACAAGAGATATTCAAAAGTTTTCTAAGACTTGGAAATAAACAAAAGATGATCGGAGATATTCAAGTTGAGTAATGAGTATCTTACGATCAGAGTCTAATTAATTGTCTTCTACCGGTAAATGGCTTAGTCCGGTCATTATGTACAAAAATTTGGGATAAAAAAGTAATAATTTGAAGCAGCAATTTTATTTTTGGGGCATGTTGGGGGAGTCAAGAAAAGCTTAACTTCAAGTTTTCGACCTCTGAGGTGGCTTGCTTTTTTTTATAACCTAAAAAATGTAATAAAATCGTATTTTTTAAATAACTCGGCCTCTAATGAAGTTAGAAGGTTCACTTAGGGCTCATTTTAAAGATTTTTTTGCGCTTTACAACTTTTTTTCAGAAAATTTTTTTATCCGATCGATAGTTTTCGATATATCGAAGGATAAATGAAAAAAAAGACGTACTTTATATAGTTTTTTGCTTTTTACGTGGAATTGGAAACGGAAAATAAAAAAGTAATGTAAGACAAAGTTGTAGAGAATTAAATAACGAACAATTTCTTTTTTTAATCGTTTCGTTTCGATGAAAATTGCGCCTTGTAGAGCGTCACAAAGTAGACAGTCGGCGTCAGCGTGTAAGCAGCGAGTTGTTCATATCGATATGCTGCGACGGAGCGTTTTCGCTGAAATAAAAGACTTTATTCAAGCATAATTATTATGTAATATGTATTTTTTGAAGGTTTTTTTGTGAGCTACACGTTACAAAAAAAGGAAAAATAAAAATTGAGCAATTTTATTCGTTTTTTCTGTTTTATAAATTTTTTCATAAGACTGTACATGTGATTGAAATAAAACTTAAATAGCAATATAAATAGTAAAATTTAATAGTAAATTTTGATACTTACAGTAGTAATTGTAATGATAAATAATTGTGGTGTTCGGATGGAATTCCTGTATTGCCAAAACCTTTGCTTTGCTGCGTTGCCAAATGACGACCGAACAGCTGTCTTCGGCCCGAGAAGCCGCGGGAACGTGGTAGACGCGATTCTTTCACTGTACGAGCGTGCACGTGTTCAAGTTTTAACGAATAATCAGTGAAAAAAGTGTGTCGTACTTTGCAACGAACGTTCATTTCGTTTACATCAAAATCTTCAACTTCGGTAAGTGTAATTATCGATACTTTCTCTTTCGTAAACGGTATGAATTGCAATTTTAGATTTTCTAACCTCAAAATTTTATTTTGTTGACTCGAAGTTAATACACTTAAGTGTTTGTTATAAAGTAAGTAAAATAGACGAATGGTCGACAGAAAATCTAAAAATAAACTAATATATTAATTTCAATGCACTCAACAATTACGAGTTTAAAATCGGTTATTCATATGAAAAAGTAGAGTGTACCGTCAACAATGAATTGATCACGTTGATATACGATGCCGTAAGAATAATAATAATAATAATAGTAATGATAATCAGTTGCTATTCATTTGAAACCTATTTAATTAAAATTAAAACTAGGTTTATACTGAAGAATAATTTGCAGAAAATATAAAATAAACTTTAAATTCTACATAAATTAAGAAGTTATTCGGAAATGTATGATACGTATTGTGATGAAATTAATATTATTTTAAATTTGTTTTCAATTAAATATGAATTTTTTATTTAAATAATTAAATATTCGAAATTTTTGTGAGCCTAATTTAATTAAATCCTATTTAATTTACATGGATGACGATTCCGACGATCTACTTGACACGCGAGAGGCCAACAATGGCGTATTCTGCGAAGATGACGACTACGAACATGAACCACAAGCAAAGCGTTCAAGAAAGATTTAATTTTTTAATCCATTTTTTAATGAAAAACGAGAAAATGTAAAAATAAATGTCGACAAAAATAAATATCACTTTTTCATATAAAATGTTTTCATTCGCACACCTTGTACTTAACAAATAATCTTCCATCGTTAAATAATATTACTTACGTGCAAAACGTACTTTCTAAATAACTATTTTATTGCCTTTCCCGTTTTATTTTAAACGCATGTACTAAACTGCTCAATTTTTATTTTTCCTTTTTTTGTAACGTGTAGCTCACAAAAAAACCTTCAAAAAATACATATTACATAATAATTATGCTTGAATAAAGTCTTTTATTTCAGCGAAAACGCTCCGTCGCAGCATATCGATATGAACAACTCGCTGCTTACACGCTGACGCCGACTGTCTACTTTGTGACGCTCTACAAGGCGCAATTTTCATCGAAACGAAACGATTAAAAAAAGAAATTGTTCGTTATTTAATTCTCTACAACTTTGTCTTACATTACTTTTTTATTTTCCGTTTCCAATTCCACGTAAAAAGCAAAAAACTAAATAAAGTACGTCTTTTTTTCATTTATCCTTCGATATATCGAAAACTATCGATCGGATAAAACAATTTTCTTAGAAAAAGTTGTAAAGCGCAAAAAAATCTTTAAAATGAGCCCTAAGTGAACCTTCTAACTTCATTAGAAGCCGAGTTATTTAAAAAATACGATTTTATTACATTTTTTAGGTTATAAAAAAAAGCAAGCCACCTCAGAGGTCGAAAACTTGAAGTTAAGCTTTTCTTGACTCCCCCAACATGCCCCAAAAATAAAATTGCTGCTTCAAATTATTACTTTTTTAAATGTACATAATGACTGGACTAGCTTCCAATATCCGGTTTTGGCATTCTCGCCAACGAGTTTCGGTTGCGCTTAATCTACCGACTATCTCTCTCCGTTATAATCTTTCCTTGTCTTTCTCTGTTTGGCGCCCAACCGTTTCTATCCCTTTTCAATCACCAGCATGTTCAAATGCCGTAGAAACCTCAACGTCTTGGAACATCGGGGACTTGGTAAATTGAAATACTTGGGTAGTTGAGATAGTTGGTCGATATTCTCTCATCCTCTCTCTCTTATTATTATCGTCAATGTTGAAGAGCAGGTAATTAGTTTAGGGCTGGATATGTACGTCATATTTCGGCGACGAACCGAACTTGCCAAAGTTTACAAAGTTCATCGTAATCAGGCACTTTTAGAAAATTGAACCTTCGAAACATTTCAAGTACAATCGAAACCTACTTCCAGCAAATAGAACATCGTTAATAGAGGAATTGGATTCGGTTAAAATACTTTTTCTTCGACGATACGCGTTTCTTACAATTTCTCTATTTTTCCCGTCCATTTCATCGGTTAATGGGCAAGTAATCCTACGCGTTTAATGATTTTCATTCCGCGAAAATCCGGAAAGCGCATCGGACATTGTATATCGTCGGTGATAAGCAGCCTGTTACATCCGAGTGAAACGAACGGATGATGTGCCAGGTGCATAATAATCAAATGCACTTTGTATTCCAGCAAGTTTGCAATATGCCAGTAAGTTTCGCTTCTGGTAAACCGATGGATAAATGCACCGGTTAATATCTAAGCACGTATTACAAACGTAGCTCATCGATACTGCCGACCTGATATAATGTTCGTGTTCCGGTTAACTTGGAACACGATAAACTGGTTTCTGCACCTCGGCTACCTACGCCAAGTTCTTGTAGGTAGGGGAAACTGACGGACACGCAATCCGAATGTTTCACACACATACACAAGAACGGGAAAGTTCTGGATAGATAAAACGCACATAATGGACTGCGTCCAAGTGTGAGCCAGCTAATTTCCCGAACTTTTCGGTTCCGCGTGATCGGCAGCAATTTCCCGATAATGGGGTTTCGCCATCATTTTTCATATGCTGCCGTAATCCAAGGAAACATTATTTTACTTCCGGCGAAAAACTGCGAGGAATTTAGGAGGGATCAGAATTACGTATCTTCGAGAAATCAGTTCCAGGCAGGAGGTTAACCCAATGAACGAAAATTGAATGAAATGAGTTCAGTTTTATGGCGCCGGATCAATGGGCGGGTCACTTACAGTATTGATGTCCTGTAAAAGGTATATCATGTTGTAAAGGATCAATCAAGCTTTAAAACATTTCAGGTTACAAAATAATAACATAATTGCAAATGACTGACAACTCATCAAATTGAGCATTTTGGCGCCCAATCGATGGGAAGGAAATTTTCAATGCCTGGAAGAAATTTGAAAATCGATATAAACACACATTCAAGCTTTTCAATATTATTAGTTTGTAGATAAGCTTGGATTGTTGAACATTAATGAAATTAATGGATGACTTCACTTTTATAGTGCTCAGTTGACAGGTGGGTCATTTACAGTATTGAAGACCCGTGAAGAAACTTATATGCTGATGTAAACAATCAATCCAGCTTTTAACCACTATAATTCCAAAAAATAAAAACTTTAGATTCACTCACAAGGAACTAAATTTAAAAAAAACGGATAAATGAATGCAGCATATTGGCGCCCAATCAATGGACCTATTTAAATTATTAATGAACATTGGAAATTCCTAAATAAAAACTTTCTTGTGAATTACTGATAATGAGTAAAATTTAATCAAAACAATTAGATTTTGGCGCCCAATCAATGCGCAGATTAATGCCTTATCGAAGGAAGTGTTACGTTGATGCGTACTCAACAATGCTTTTAAACTTTGTTTGTAAGTCACAACTTGAATAGAATTGTTCACAGTAAATCGAAATAGGATAGGTAGGGTTGTTGTTGTTGTTAATTAATTTTTATATTGCCTAAGCAAAATCGGCCAAGTCTGTAAAAATAAGTCGAAATAAAATTTACTATTAAATAACTTCGAAAACTATGATAAAAGTTTAAATTTATAATATCAACAAAAAATAATTAAATGCTACTGAACTGACGGAAATGTCCATACTTATTACATCCTATCACTTTCTATCTACGAAGATGAAAAACTAAACTGAATACCTAAAAATACATCGTAAAAAAATTATGTTTTACTAATTAAAATGATTTTATTAGTTTTAATGTAATAAATTAACTTATTAAAGTCCTTCAATCGATTAAGTGACAGAGGAAAGTTCTAATAGAATTAGTAGTAGAGAATTGTTTAGTGTAACGTACTTTTTCTTTTAATTCTATAGAATTAAATTAGATACCAAGAGTGACTTTTTCAATTAGCAGTTACCTAATTGCGAGTGGATGTGATTTCTCGAACCCAATTAATAGAATTTGATTAAGACTTTAATGGAATTCTACTTATTTAACTAACGAGATTAGTTTCAGTAAAATCTGATTACTATTAAATTACCCTCGCAAATTTCATTGGAAAATGAAAGCTCAATTTACTCTAGGTAAAAAGTAATTGTTTTGCCATCTATAAAAAACTATTAATCAATCCACAACACTCAGATAAATTCTTGGAAAAATTACTCACTGCCTTATGAATGACGAAAATTAAAGATGCTTTATATTATAGTAAAATAATTACATCTACAAGAAAAAGTTATCTGCAGCTGTTAAATATTAGAAGCCCGAATCAAGGACTTTCGCAGTCTTTTTCAAGTAGTCGTTGTCACTGCTGAGGATGTGGCAACTAACCGCAACTAACTTGAATTAGCAGGTGGTAATTATCGTTTAGTAAATAATTCCAGGTTTCAAGGATATCATACATCACAAAATTCTTTATAGTTTTTATAAGAAAACGAACCTAGCCAAATCAAGTCATATTCCATTTAATAATTGTATACGTTGAATTCGGTGTTTCAAATTCAGAACTGTTAGCCAAGTAACCTGTAACAACGGTGGGACGGCTTCCAGCATATTAAGCATGGCGTTATCACATCCGATATATCGTAATGTATAATACCTACGTCCATCTTGGATGTGAAAGGCGTACTTATCCAGACCGGAAATTAGATCATATGCTCTGCATTAATATAGGGCGTGTCCCGTTAATATTAATACTCAAGACAAATTTACCTTAAAAATACAACTTCGTGTTTACTCGAGAAATATGGTTTGCCGATTTAAAAATTATCATATTTTAATCTCAGCTTTAAATGTTGAATGAGATTTATTTTCCTGTTATGAAATGTATAAAGCTTTGGTCGCTTTAAAACAATAAATGTAATTATAATAAAGAGTCATTTAACTAAAATTGATTTATACCCCCAAAAATCAATTTGCAAATATCCGAGAAAAAATATGAAAAATTCTCAGGATTATTTAAGAATATTTGGAGAATACCTTTATAACGGGAATGCGTCATCCATGCTAAATTTTGGTATTCTTTTAGGTACGTCTATATTCCATCATGCTTTATATTGTTTATATGTTGATTTAAATTACCCTATACAAATTAGCAAATAATTTATACTGACCACATTACTTAAAATCAGGAAAGCAGTTTGACTAATTTGTTTTTCTTCCTGAGCAGATCATAATTCAGAGATTAGCGTTGCAATTTACAACCGGGATTCAATTAACGACTACTGACTTACATTTTTTGAATTTCAAAAGTTTAATTAGCGTTTTAAATCGTTCTATTTTATTTAACGGTCGGTATAACGTGAAATCGAGATTATTTATTACCGAAATGCTTACTTCTCGCTTGAAAACCAGGAATGTGCAAATAAATGCAGCGCCGTATGCAATAGTGCTAAACTTAAATTCGTTCAAGTATTCAAGGAACTGTTTTAACCGATGTAATTGGATAGAGTGTGCTATTAACCGACTTTTAGAAAAGGAATTTCTTTCAGTTAAATGAATTGGATTTTATCGACATCTTCTACTGTTTTGTAAACCAAATAATATTAACATTATCCTATACATTAAAAAAATCTCTTCAGCCATCGGCGTTACTATATAAACATTGAGCTGTTATGAATATTTTCAATAAATATATTTTAATTATTGAAAGAAACTTATTTGTAAACGTTTCAAAATATCGCAGTGTACTCCAGCACAAAATGTTTTTCAAAAATTCTGTGATAAATGTCAGAAATCCCAATATATGATTTGTTGGTGTTTCAGATTTATTCGCTTAGTTTCGATATGATAAAGTGACATATGTAGCAATCAATTAGGATTTTACGATTCCCCATCCCGGTATTTACTATCGCAGAGTGAAAACGCAGTATTTCATCGACTCATTGACAAAAGGACATCGTTTCATGAATTTCTATTTACAACAAGGTAATTATGTATTTCGAAAATTAAAATTAGATTTTATTCGTACTTTTTATTGATTATGCGTGAAAAGCAATATTACAGTTAATGAATGTTACTATTACTTCAACCAATATAAAAGTAACAAAATTATTGTTAACGTAAAAAATATAAGATGATTCATGTTAATGATTGGTTCAATGATGATCCAACATTGGGAGCAATAATACCAAGATAGAAGTAAACCAACCAAAGCATTTGTAAATAGTAGAACTGCGTCCAGATATATCAGTTTATGGTTGGATGGTATTGTAATTTTTCTTTTTTTCTGAAATCCCAACAACACCACAAGTTTCTAATTCGTTATGTACAGTTTTCTTTATTAAATAAAAACGTTCCAAAAGTAAACTATAAAATGATAAAAATTCTCCAAAATCGCTACAAGACAATGCTAAAGAAGATCCGAATTAATTTGTTTGGTATAAATTGAAATTCGTCACGCGGCATAAAACCCCTCGACTTCCCTTTAGCAATCGCCAAGTTCGTGTTGATTTGATTTGTAACGATCTTAATCGGATGATGTGAAATCCAAACCGTATTCAGCAATGAAAAGTAATATTTTAGTACTTCATTCTTTAAATCTTTAAAACTAAATTTACTAATATCCTAAATTTTTGGAAATACCAGAATTGTGTCTACACGATAAAATTTAGCATCTGCTTGCAAGATAAACGCATACTTACATTACCAAATTTCTGTCTACG
The DNA here is from genome assembly GCA_030407085.1 of Trichopria drosophilae. Lineage (NCBI taxonomy): Eukaryota > Metazoa > Arthropoda > Insecta > Hymenoptera > Diapriidae > Trichopria > Trichopria drosophilae. The sequence goes on along the minus strand of CM059587.1, from coordinate 85,514,013 downwards.
CTTCTACTGACACCAGAGATTCGCGTTTTTCCTGTATACTTTCACACATTTATAAATATGAACAGTTCTGCTAAAATGCACACCTTCATTACGCTTAGAGAACGCTCAAGCGACAAAAGGAGCGTGAATATACACATTTCAGTGTATGTTTCTAACATTTTTCGTACGCTTTACGAACGATTCCGTTTTTATTAAGATAATACAGTATATTCAGTCATAATAGATTTTGTTATTTATTTTGATTTAACGCTGCAACGAAACGTTTCAAAATCGTGTAGCGTTAAATCAGTTAAAAAGCCCACTAACTGTTCGAACGGAATGTAACGCGGAGTAAGTACTCGGACAAATAAAGCTCCCGCTGCGCACGACCAAGATGCTCATTATTTCTGGGATTTTATCCATGGTCACGAACTTAAATAAGCTGCATATCTTAATGCCTTGAGAAGATTCATATTCGCCTAAAGATCCGTTACTAACGCAACAAGTTTAGCAGAAATCCGCAGGAAAGTAGAAGTCAGTGTCGTGCAGAGCGATTCGTCTGCTTTCCAAAGTTTTCGAACATCGCGGATTAAGAGCATAAGTACTTACGAGAGATGAGAGACAATAGGAAGTTTCGGAAAATACAGAAGAATGGTCTTGCAACTTGCGAAGAAACCCAAGTTTCACAGAAAACTTTCATAAGTTGACATGTACTCCCAAAAACCTTTTTTTTTTAATGTGACTAGATGGGGATATTTTGAGAGGTCACCAGTAGTGTACCACTCTAAGTCGCGTTCTTATTTTCTCAAAGTCGAGTAGGGAATTGGCGTCTAACAAAGAAGTTCTAACACTTCGTATTGCAGCTGCCATCATCTGGACACTGAAGTCCCCGATCGCGACACAATCAATTACAGCCAATCCCAAGCAATCAGCCGAGTCGAGTGTTGCGGGAAGCTGGGTTTAAGTGCACGGTCTTGGACTGAAAATATTATACGCTCGACAACGAAGCCGCACTTGAGAGTTTCTTTATGTTTCGCTCTTCTTTCTGACTCGGTCGAGTTTCGCGTGTATATACACGATGTTTGTCTCACCTTGCGAAATGCCCAGTTTGTAATTAGTCGAGACTTGAGACGTATACCCCCTTTTTTTGCGACGATACTGAGAAGACACGAAAGTGAAACAGGAACAGAGAGAGTGAATGAAAAGGTTAAAAAGACAAGAAAGACAGACTACAGAGGAAATAGACTATATAGCAGAGAAGGGAACTCATAAAGACGAAAGGCGAATGGGGGGAATCCTCCAGGGAAGAAAACTTACCGTGAAGGAGGAGCGAAACCTGTTTGGGAGTTGGGCTTGTGGAGAATGAAAGAGAAACTGCATTATAAGGACCCGTAGTGACTGCATTGGGAATGAGCCAAGTCGAACAAAAATAACGTATGCGAGTTACAGTGAAAATTACTTGTACTTTTATGATAATTAATATCTTTATGTTTTTCTACATGGAGATGTCGATCAGGATGTTTTTGAAATAATCGTTGACTACATTCCATTTATTCTGTGTTTCGACTACTTGAAGACTTCAGGCTTCGTCTATTCTATATGTAAAAATGCCTCCGTATTTGTTATAATTAATGAATAATTACCATGTCCACCGTTTCGATCTTTCGCCACTACGTGGCGCCGAGAGTCAGGACCTCAAACATCATGTTAAGCGACTTCACGTTTGGACTTGGGCGCCACCTAGCGTTTATGTAACAAATTTTAATAATCTATTCAATCTTGACAGAATTCCATTAGAAGTACAGTAGTCCCCATCCTAAGTTGTCCCATCCAAAGTTAAGCATTTCTCCCTTCCAAAATTATACAAGCCTGTTCCCCTTTTCTCCCTCCGCGATATTTCGTTTTGCGCAACGCGACGACAGTCACGACAGTGGCGACACTCTACAGACGCACATATGTAAACTACATACGATATTTGGGAAGGATCGGCAAACCTCGGAACACTTCGGGTATTCACGTACCACATACAAATTTGCAACGAAAGGAAACGTAAATGCGGCAGAGGGGTAGTGAGGGGGGGGGGGATATAATTTTGGACAGTCAGCCATTTTGTAAGAACGGATCGTACAACTTAGGATGGGGACTACTGTACAGCGTTTTTATCTCCCTTCATATTTTGAAACCTATTTTTGTTTGTGTAATGTACCAACCGCAAATTTTTATAGAGCGGTAGAGAAATGATTCGAATGCGTGGGCGACCACTCACGACAGGTTATCCGATTTCCAGGTATCGCCGGGTATATAGGCGGTCCCTGAAGAGCGAAACCGAAGCCTATGAGCGCCTCTTGAATTTCACGCCGGGTCCTGGACTAAAACGAGGTAAAATTACCCGAGGTAACACGCGACGCTCCACGCACTAAGTAGCTCCACGGTCTGTTTCGTTTTCATTCGCTCCCTTCGTTTCCCTGAATATTTTACCCCGTTTCCGTCTCCGTTACTCTGTATTTTACGCGTTCCCGTCGAAATATAACAATTCCGTTATCACGATGCTTTTATATTCTGTCCTCGTCGCGTATGCGAGGAGTTAGTACCGGTGCGAAAAGAGCATCCAATTAGGCGAAACATTTAACGCGGCATAATTCGCGAGATCACGACATGACCTGATTTGAATAATTTTAAACATTCGGATTTCAGACGGTGAGAATCGACCCTTCACCCTTCCTTCACTTCCTTTATGTATCTTTTATATCCATTGAGCGCATAACACTTTGCGGCATCCATTTCATTAATTTGATATACGCCCTGGTAGAGATGGTCACGAGAATCTGCCCTGCTTATTATACAAATTAGGTAAGAATCAATCGATTTGACAAAATGATCAGGTGTAAATGTAAACAATTTTTCTTGCGAAATGAAGCTTTGATCTTTACAACAGCTTTGTAAACAATCACGACAGCATGTGCAGGCGAATCAGCTGAGAGCAAGCCGCTATATTGGGCGTTCGATCGAGAGGTATTCGAGATTCTCGAATCGAGCTGAGGTCGATAAGTTGTAGGAGTTTGTCGTACGCATGTTAAACTATATTAGCTGTCTCAATGTCTCGCGTCTTGGTAGATTTAAGCCAGAATTCATGTAATTTTTAGTAGGATTTCTACCCACATTATAGAGCTAGTTTCTAACCAGATCATCAAAATCTAGGATAATTCTGAGCAGATTCTCGTGACCATCTCTACCAGGGCGTATATTAAATTATTGCTTTATGTTTCTTAAATATATGTTAGTGGTTTATAGCGGGTTTTCATCTAGAATTCGTGTATATTTCTACCGAGATTCTACCGAACAGTAGGATAATGGCTATATCAACCAGCCAAATCTCTACCATGGCGGTGTTGATACTTTCGGAACGCGGCTGAGCAATGACAGAGAAAAATGACCCGAACCAAAGTTTCTATTGTATTTTATAACATCCTGATAGTGACTTCAAAGTTCACCTTCAAACTGATTCTTAATGTCATTTCAAGGACAAAGCTGCTGTTTGAAATGGATCCCCACAAGTTTGGTATCAGAGATTAAACAAATGGACAATTTTACAGTCGAATATACCATTGGACAACCCGTAGATGTCATAAAACAGAACCCCATTACGAGTCAAATACATTGTTGAACAAAAGTTGTACGATTTTATGCGAAGAATCCTATGGTGGCTTCAGATTTTACCTTTAGAATGACCCTAAAGGTTACTTCAAAGACAAGTATGTTTTTCCAAATGGATCCCTGTACTTTTGGCGCGAAAAATGGAAAGAACGGATAATTTTACAATCAAATATGACCTTGACCAAATGGTATATGTTATCACAGAACATCCGAAGGTCAAATTTGCGACCTAAGAGTTTGACAAATGCATATCACGTTTAAGGATTTTATCTAAACAATCCCATAAAATTTTAGATTTGACCTTTAGAATGATCAACGAGGTCATTTCAAAGACAAGTATGTTCTTCCACATAGATCCCCACACTTCTTAAGCAAGAATTGCAAAGAACAGATTCTTTTACGATGGAACATAACCTTGACGAACCAATAGAGTCTGTAAAAGGACACCTTAAAGTCAAATACATTTGTGACCAAAGTTTCAGGATTTTATATAAACAATCTCGTGGTAACAGTTTTGATCTTTAAAATGACCGTCAATGTCATTTCAAACGAATGTAGATTGCACCACTAAATGAGTGAGGATTTCAGATAACACCTCCAAAATGTGGAAAACAAAAACAGTTATATCCCAAATTAAATTTTATAATTAATGAATCTTACGAGTTATTAAATTTGATTTTCTTCCATTTAAATACATTTTTTAATTTCCTCTATCCTGTGCATTAGTATATAACAAAATATTGGTTTCATTAAAATACCAATATTTTAACTGATCTAAAAAATAGATGGATATAAACATTTCCAAAAATCTCCATAATTTTTTTTGTGACATGTTAGATTTCTTATTGAATGCAACTTAGTTATGAGTGTGGAATCTTGAGTAATGACCTGGTAAACATTGAAATATGGACTGATAACAATAAGTTCCCTAATCGTTTGCTGAAATAATAATTCAAACAGAACGGGAAAGGCTCTTAAGCATTAATTGATTAATATACTGGGCGAAAATTTATCAATTTTTATCATATTTGATAACAAGTTCTCTAAATTTCTTGGGGTGAACATTCATTGTGTATGGGGTGGACATTGAGCGACTCTAATACAAGAGAAAATTTTACTTTTAAAAGTTTTTACGTCATAGTTTTCACTCCAAGAAATTTAGAGAGAAAATTTATTATTAATTAGGACACGTTTTCGTAATTTAAATCAATCAATCCGACTTCATAGGATTCATATTTAGTGTGCAATAGAAATGAACGACATGAATTTCATCTTGAAGTTAAAGAATTGCAATATTTATATTGCAATTTGTTAAGAATTGAATGGGAATATCAAACGTATCTCAAGGCTTTATAGATAGTTGATCCGAAGGTATCATTCGAAAAGTGAAATCCCATATCCACTCTTACGTAAACGTGAAACTGAAATATGTACTTTGTACAACGTTTATGAGACTGCAATTCACATTCATGTATGAACAGAACGAGAATTTCAAACCTTTCTTTGCAGGGACACCTTTTCAAATGGGACTACAAATTACTAGCTGCATCATGATTGCATCAACTATAATCCGTGTCATCATAGCTTCGAGATAATTATATTAACATAACGTTGATAATTAGACACCAAAATGAAATGCAATTCGAATTTTTGCAAATCACTTAACAATTTAAAGGCCTTTTAGAATCATTTTATCGGTATTTTGTTTAAAATAAATTGTTTCAAAAATGTTATCAAAGACACTGATGTTATTTTGATTCGTTAACCCATCAATGACAAAGAACTCCAATTTTTTAAAATTCGTTTTTAAGTAGAAATTTTTGAAGGAATACCCTGCTACTTAGAAATTTAAACATGGCGTTCATACATTCTCGAACCATTGCTGCAAAACCGTGTACGCGGAAAATAATTTTTTTACTTGTAACATAATGAGTGGTTCTACAGTGCTTTGTCATAAACTCACTTGGATATTTGTTGTGAATTTCGATTTTGCTACTATAACGTAGGAAAACCTTGTACGGCAATTACATTTATATTTTTTTTTGTAAAGAATCACACATGTAAGTAATATATAAAAGAAAAGAAAATTCAATAATCCGTAAGATTTATTAATTGTAACACCTGTAACATTCATTACAAGTAGATGACTGTTCAAAAAACATGTTTTATATCTTAAGGAAATTTTCTTATTATGCTTGAGTATATTATTTTACAAAAACGTTGCATATGTCTTGACATAATTATTCGATATATTCAATTTAAAAAATAGTATATGTACTTAGAAATATTAACAAAGATTATGAGAAAAGAATACGCGGCGTCTTACCTAGCGGCCTTTATGGAAACTCTCAACATTCGTCTTAGTCGGCATAAAGTGGACTGTTACATATAGATCCCTATAAGTTGGGCATGAATAGCATTTTAGTTTGTGGTGATATACACAGGCATATCTATCTGCATATCAATATCACGTTATTTTCAGCTCGTTAATAATGTTCGCATAACGGCCGCTAAGTATGGCGCCACTAGCGTTCTAATATGACGAAGCCGACTACCGATCAGCTGGTTCGTTTTCGACATTTCGACTATATCGCAAGTCCGAAATCCGAATATAATTCAGCGCAGATTAATAATTATTTATCTGCGGTTACGGTCTCTAATATATGATGAAAAAAATATGAAAATAAAATATAAAATGTGGTTCAGTATCAGTGAGTTCAATGTTATTTTTGGAAGTTCACCGAAATTCAGATTTGAGGTTATCTTTCCAAATTGACAACCAGTTTCCCAAACTTTAGTATCTTATGCTTTTAATATTTGATATTTAGATTCATGAAACAAAGAATAAATATCAAATGTATACTAAAAAAATATAGCAAAGTTTGAAAGCATAGAATATATTACTTGTATGGGTTACAGAAATTTGTTTACAGGTTTGAAATTATTACGTACATCTTACTTGGTTTGCAATATACTAAACAAAACTATACGCATAATATACACAAGAATTAAACCATTTTTTTTAGCATTTTTCATCTTAATTTATGTCAATGGGGCAAGGTGTGTTCTCTTTGTATAAGGCTTATGTATGTAGAAAAAAATTATGAACCTAATCATTCTACATGTTGTTTATAACAATGTAAATGTAACTCCCCCCCCCGTCTGAATAGTAAAATGTTTATATTTTTAATTTTGGTAAGAATGTTAATCGGAATAATTGTTTTATGATTTTGTAACTTATAGGAGTTTAGGAAAAAATCACAATTTCAAATTAGTTTCATTAAAATTAAATGCAATAACAGTAAGTACGATCGACCATTTAAAAAGCGTAAAATCTCTTCAATTCTTGTTGAAACTTGACAATGCTTTTAATCTTTGCATTTTTAACTTTACATTTATTTACTACGAATGAAAACACCGGGATATAAGAAAATGCTACTAAAAATGTCTATGAAATGTAGATACGTCCTTTTTCGAGAATTTTCCAATTCAGTGGTCGAAAGTTACATTATCGATATTACCGAACGTGCTTGGAATTTCTGCTCACTACTCTCCCCATGGATGATACTATTCGTAGTTTACACAAACAAATAAATCGAATTTAACCGTCGACCTCAACGAAAAGGACGTCGATGGAATTAAATATTAATCATTTTCATAAATAATAAATGTATCTTTCGTAAACTAAAAGAGTTACGGGCTTGTAAAAAAATACAACTGCAATTCTGAAAAGGATGACAAATAGTTTTTGTCTGTCGACCGTAAAAAATTCTTAATAATTTTTCGAAAATCAAAGCAAATGTATAAAAAATTTCAGTACTCTAGGAGTCCACATCAGGTTTTGGCTTTCTGATTTTCTTCGGTCATTTCTCAGCTTTAATAGTTGAACTATTGTAGGAGAGTTATTGCAATCAATGAAATAAATTTGAGACGTATTGGACTCATACTACACCGTTAAAAGTGTTCTTAAATTTAATACCTTTTTAATATGCACAAGTAAATTAATTGTAATATCTGGTGTATTAATTTTAAAGGAATATACTCAAATATTAAAGATTTAATATACATACATTGCACTCGAGTGCTCAGTGATTCGTTGATCGAACGTTTTATCAAACTTAAATTGTCAGAAAGTAAAATTCGGATTTTAATTTAACCAAACCTGAACAGAAGGTTGCCTGTTGTCCCTTCTTCATCGAACAATGCTAAATGAAGATATGCCCAAGCAGCACATCTAGTTGTATTATGGGCACAACAACGTTTATATGACTTTTCTTAAAACTTTAAAACTTTTCTTATAACTATTATACAACTAAAATGTTTATGTAATAACGTTGTAGAAACGATTATATCAACCAAATGGGGAATATATGCAACCTTTTTTCGACGTTGTATAAACGTTATTAAAACTATCTATTAATATAACTGTTATGAAACCAATAATTAATAGTCACAAACAGGAGTTATCGTAACGTTTATACGACTTTTATAAGACCTTAAAGATTAAACTTAGAAATGAAATACATCTAAACGTAACATATATTGACGTTATTATAACTATTATACAACCGTTATACGACTAACTGTGAAATATTGCAAAAATGTATCAAATGTAAAGTTTATTATTGGAAATATTTTATATATGCACACCATCTTTTACCGGACATATTCATCTACATACATATACAATATATATATTTCGCATTTACATATATATATATATAAATGCGAAATATATATATTGTATATGTATGTAGATGAATATGTCCGGTAAAATATGGTGTGCATATATAAAATATTTCCAATAATAAACTTTACATTTGATACATTTTTGCAATATTTCACAGTTATATATATATATATATATATATATACAGGGTGTACGAAAAGTCCCGGGACGATTGAATAACTTTCGAAAGAATAAAAATTTCAAAAATCGCCGAAACACGTGATTCGATTTTTCAAACAAGCTATCTTTTGAGGGGGGGTTTCGGCCCCGCAACCTCAAGGGGGGCGGGGGGCACGAGGGGGGCCAAAAATCTTAAATGGCAACATGGTTTGAGTGGGGGCTCATTTGAAAGGTATTTTCGAGACGAATTCAGATCACTGGTCATAGAGGGCGCTGCGATCATTTTTCGGAGAGATTTTTAACTTTTTTAGATCTTAGACGTACTAACGTTTGAAAAAATGAAAATTTCGTAGTCGCCGAATCGTGTAATTCAATATTCTTAAAAAACTATTTAGTGAACGTTCAGACGTTTTTTAAGAATATTGAATTACACGATTCGGCGACTACGAAATTTTCATTTTTTCAAACGTTAGTACGTCTAAGATCTAAAAAAGTTAAAAATCTCTCCGAAAAATGATCGCAGCGCCCTCTATGACCAGTGATCTGAATTCGTCTCGAAAATACCTTTCAAATGAGCCCCCACTCAAACCATGTTGCCATTTAAGATTTTTGGCCTCCCTCGTGCCCCCCGCCCCCCTTGAGGTTGCGGGGCCGAAACCCCCCCTCAAAAGATAGCTTGTTTGAAAAATCGAATCACGTGTTTCGGCGATTTTTGAAATTTTTATTCTTTCGAAAGTTATTCAATCGTCCCGGGACTTTTCGTACACCCTGTATATATATACAGGGTGGCCGATTTATCTGAAGACATCGAAATATCTCGAGAACTATGCACAAAATCAAAAAAGTTGTCGGATGAAAGTTGTTCGACACGAAGGGGGGCATCCAGTGATAATTAAATTTACCCCCTCCCCCATCCCCTGGGGGTGGAGTGGGGGCAAAAACAATAAAACTTAAATAGGAACCCCCAGTTTTTATTGCAGATTTGGATTCTCCGGAAAAAAGTACACCAATTTGACCTGGGAGCTATTGCATTTTGGTTCACAGGTGGCGCTGTAATCGATAAAAATCCAAATTTATCTGAAGACATTGAAATACCTCGAGAACTATGCACAGAATCAAAAAAGTTGTCGGATGAAAGTTGTTCGACACGAAGGGGGGCATCCAGGGGGCAAATAGGGACAATTTGATCCCTTTATGAAAATTTAATATTAAAAGTTCTAATATTAAAATTTTTAATATTAGAATTTAGTAATATCAATTGCGAAAATTGTTATTCTGAATATGAAATTTTAATAATGTCCATTCGAAAAATTAAGATTATGAATAATTGATATTCTTCATATTAAAAATCAAAACTGATTACATAAAAATTGTGCATACAATATGGAAGCAATTTTATAAATAAGTTTTCTACCTTCAATAAAATTACATTTTAGGTTTTAAATTTATTATTTAATAAACAAAAAGAGGACATCACGCAATTCCATTAAAAAACGCGTCATGTCCCTTCACTCAGCTCATTCATTCTCTCTCTGTATGTTTTTTCCGAAATGAGAATAAATAAGCTGAGCATTGACGGTCAAACCAGCTTCTATTAAACAAAACGAAACTCTTACTTCATTTGGGGATTTCGTCGCCATCTACCGGACCCCGAGAGAACTCACGTGGTTTCATACATGTACATCGCTTGCATTTCGGCCATCACCGGCGCCGGTTCTGTTACATAACGCTAGAGGGCGACATAACTCGAAAATAAAGTAGCATATCATTTTACACATAAGTTGAGTCACACGTAACCAGTTCACCTACATTTTTCTCTACTTTCCAGAAGGGAAGTAAATGGATATCGCGAATCGCGACTTTCTAATCCCCATATTAAAATTTAGTATTCACGGTCTCTCAGTGTAAGACTGTTTTTGAAGTCCATTGTATTGGTAGTAATTCGGTCGGAGGTCACTTTGCTATTAGAATAACAACTTTGCGTTTACGTGACTATTTTTTGTCTACCCTTCATTGCTTAAATCGAATTGCAAGTTAAAAATGAATCCTGCTACAGTTCCCGAAAAAATCGAAATGATTCTTATTTATGGTGAATGTAAGAGGAATATTGACGATGCTGTTGCGTTGTATGCTGAGCGTTTTCCAGATAATGCTCGCTCGCGTTCTTTTTTTTACAAAGTTGTGAATGCCTTTCACTCTAATGGCAGCGTACAAATGAAAAAAAGGAAGCGAAGATTAACAGTTATAGGAGAAGCTAACGAAATAGCTGTACTAGCAGCTATTCACCAAAATCCACATGTAAGCACACGACAATTACATCGCGATTCCGGCATTTCCAGAGACAGTATTCAAAGAATATTGCATCGTCATAAGTTTCACCCATATCACATTTCACTGCACCAGGAACTAGATGGCGATGATTTTCATAACCGCGTGGTGTTTTCTGAATGGGCATTTCAAAAAATGCAAACGAACCACAATTTCTTTGCTAATGTATTATTTTCAGATGAATCTACATTCACGAACCATGGTGGCGTCAATAGGCATAATATGCATTATTGGAGCGTAGAAAATCCCCATTGGTTACGACAAGTTAATCATCAACGTCCTTGGTCGGTGAACGTTTGGTGTGGAATCATAGGAAATAAACTCATTGGTCCTTATTTCATTGAAGGTAATTTGAATGGAACAAAATATCGAGATTTCCTAGAACAAGAAATACCATTACTCCTTGAGGATGTTGCTATGGACGTCCGACGGACAATGTGGTTTCAGCATGGTGGTTGTCCAGCACATTTTTCAAGAGTAGCAAGGGAAATACTAGACCGTGATTACAATGGTAGGTGGATTGGTAGAGGTGGCCCCATTAATTGGCCTGCGAGGTCACCTGATCTAACATCTCTGGATTTCTTCCTATGGGGTTACCTAAAAGGTAAGGTTTATGAACAAGTACCAACGACTCGTGAAAACATGGTGGAACGCATAAGAACTGCTTGCGCAGAAATTTCTGCAGATATGATTCTATCATGTATAAAGTCATTTGAAGAAAGAATAAATAAATGCATTGAAGTGGAAGGTCAACATTTCGAACACTTGCTCAAGTAAGTGAACAGTGAGTCAGTGAGAGGCAAGGGGACTCACGTAAAACAAGCACCCCAAAGGGAACAGAAAAATACTACGTTCACGTCGTTGTTCCTGGGTAACACTAAATGTATTTTTTCCCGGCTTTGTTAGAATGACCGTATTCCATATCCGCTACGCGGGCGAAAATTGTCAATATTGGAGAATCCAAATCTGCAATAAAAACTGGGGGTTCCTATTTAAGTTTTATTGTTTTTGCCCCCACTCCACCCCTAGGGGATGGGGAAGGGGGTAAATTTCATTATTACTGGATGCCCCCCTTCGTGTCGAACAACTTTCATCCGACAACTTTTTTGATTCTGTGCATAGTTCTCGAGGTATTTCAATGTCTTCAGATAAATTTGGATTTTTATCGATTACAGCGCCACCTGTGAACCAAAATGCAATAGCTCCTAGGTCAAATTCGTGTACTTTTTTCCGGAGAATCCAAATCTGCAATAAAAAATGGGGGTTCCTATTTAAGTTTTATTGTTTTTTCCCCCACTCCACCTCCAGGGGATGGGGGAGGGGGTAAATTTAATTATCACTGGATGCCCCCTTCGTGTCGAACAACTTTGATCCGACAACTTTTTTGATTCTGTGCATAGTTCTCGAGATATTTCGATGTCTTCAGATAAATCGGCCACCCTGTATATATACATGCACATTTAACAATGCTTCGCAAACGCACCTAACCGCAATTAGTCTCATAAATACATCTTGTCGCAAGTATATCGCATATATCGCAGATACGAAATGAACTCACGATGGCATGTATATATATGAGCTTCGAAAAAGTGCTTGCAAGGTCGAAAAACTAGAATCGAATATTCGCCACCTAGCGGCAGTTGTATGAAACTTCATAGAATCGCATGCCTCTAGTCGCTGTAGACCATGGTATATATTACTGTGCTCTAGACTATAGTGTCGTTGGCAGTATATCTATACAGTCTTCATAGATAAGGGGTCTTCCATAAACCACGTGGCCCATGTGGGGGGAGGGGGGGGGGGGGTTGAAAAAAGGCTATGGGGAGCCATGTGGGGGAAGGGGGGGGGGGTTGAAGCTGTGCCACGTGGTTTTTATTTGGAATTTAAAAATTAAAATATAAAATATATATAAAGCCAAAATTTAAAATTTTTACTGTAAAAGTTAATTCTACTTCACTTAAAAAAGTCATTTTAAAAATCTGAAAAAATTTGAGAGTATTCTCTAACCAATTTTAAAACATTTTTGTTCTTCGTAAATTTTTTTTTAAGCTTATAGTTTTCAAGAAAAAAAATTATTACACTTTCCTAGGTTTCAAGACTAATAATTGTTTTTCTTGAAAACTATAGACTTTCGAACAAATTTTCTTACAACAAAAATATTTTAAAATTGGTTAAAGAATACTCTCAAATTTTTTCAGATTTTTTAAATGACTTTTTTAAAAATTTCGATTTTTCGAATTTTTGAAAAATAAAAAATTGTATCCATACGTTCTGAAAAATTTGAGAGTATTCTTTAACTTATTCTGAAATATAATTGTTCTTAGAAAGTTTTCACTAAAGTCCATAGTTTTCAAGAAAAAAATTTGTTAAGTTTTTAAATGAAATTTGACATTGCAGTCGCCATTTTGTAAAGATCACGTTAGTTTTTAAATATTTAAAAAATTTATGTTAAAAGTACAACTATTTATGCCACCTTCCGTGATGGGATTTTGTGACAGCAAATGTTCTTTCGGCAAGAAAAAAATGTTTTATAAAAAAGTACACTCGATTTTTCGCGTTTTTTTGCCATTCTGGGCGCCATATTGGAAAAACAACACCAGATATTGGAAAATGGAATTCAGATTCGGAAAGAGGAGGCTTCAATACTATACGATACACTGTTGCATACAAATTCATTCCTGCTTTCTATAAAAATTATTGATGTGAATAAACACTAGAATTTATGCCATTTCAGGAAGAAACGGGTTAAAACACATTTTTTAATATCATTATGTACAGAGTAATTTGTTTAATTCTATGAACGATAAGAAAATATCGAGCATAACATGAAAATATTTCGCGGCATTGCGTATTTTAGGTTAGAAAGGCCTGTCAGACAAATAGCATATTCGGAAGAGCTGCACCGCCTGCACCGTTCTTGCACCGCCGACACCGCGTTACGACACGGGTACATTTTGTCCCGAGATACTGGTACTAGATGGTGCAAAAGTGCAGAAACGGTGCAGACGGTGCAGCCTGTCCGAATATGCTAAGAGCGTTTTCCACTGAACAAAAGGTGCAAGTTTAAGGTGCGACTCTTTTGTAGATGCGCTTTTGTTTTTACTTTTTCACGCGGGTGCATGACACGTTCGGACATGATATTCCGTCAAACCGTGCGTGTTGCAAATTCGGTCAACATGTCTCTGTACCAGAAACTTTACGATGCATATAAATATTTCAAGGTATGTTTTCATTTATGTTTTCCTTGTCACTAATTATTACAGAAAGGTTTTTATATAATTTAAAATTATTTGTAATATATACTCGATGTGGCTCTTACAAAGAACGCTCTATGTCAAATTTATGGTGAAAAACGCTCCATTTCTAAATTTATTATGAAAAACATAATATGTCAGGATTTCACTAAAAAAACTTATTTAGAAATTGAGCGTTCTTCGTAGTGACATCTAACAAAGCATTCTTCGTGGTGAGATCTGAAATAGAGCTTTCTTCATTACGAAATGAATTAGAGCGTTCTTCGTAAGAGCCGCCGATATAATGTGCTTAACAAATAAGATATAAACAAAAATTGAAAAAACCACGTTCCTGCCGGGGGGGGGGGAGTCGGTCAAACGCCATGATAAGCCACGTGGGGGAGGGGGGGGGGTCAAAAAGTGGGCAATTTAGGGCCACGTGGTTTATGGAAGACCCCTAAGCAGAACAACATAACCGTGATTCGCGTATAAAAACGAGTGCCTATACATTTATAAGAATTATACTGACAATGGTAGACTTTTCTATTGTCAAAACAGTAGAAAACGGAAAAGTTTTTATCACCACTGTTCCTGAAAATTGGATCGATGTCGAAACCTTGCACTTTCCTTGTGGGCACGAATGGAAAAATCAAAGACGGAATAAAACTACCCTGAATTGGACTGGAAAACATTTAAATGTACAGAAAAAAAAACGGATTCAACCAATTGGAAGATGCATTACAAGAAGAAAAAAAAATTGGCTGAATTTGACGACACTGAAGATAAAGAAATGTATGTTAACTGTTAAAAATTTTAGAAGTATTTATTGTATGACAAAAGTTTCTATATTTCATTCCAAATGTAGGTATTGTTTTAAAAAAAGGGATTAAACGAAAACATCCCAGTCGTGACAGTAGTGCCGTTAACAGTATGCCAGACTACAATGACCAATGAGGTGCAACTTCCATATTCAGTGTTAAGTTCGTGAAAATGTTTTAAGGAACAAACTTAATTAAATAAACTTAAATTTCATGACAAATACTCAATATTTAGTAACATTTATGAAATATGCTTCATAAATTTCTCTTAAATTTCATGAAATTTTTTCAGATTCTTGCGTGACATATAAGTCCCTAGACGAAAAAATCAACGTCTTATTATTTGATAAAAATAGGCTACTTGCATCAAAAATGAAAAAATTTAGAAAAAACATATGTAATAAGATCCTCCTGAATTCCAAAAAATTTTTTTTAAATTTTTTCGATGGTTTCTGATTGGTCAGAAAATAACATTTTGATTAAAATTTCGTTCTTGCTTTCCTTAGTGGCCAATGGGGAGAGAGCAAATCACAACTGTTGTTTTAACGGAGTGTTGCGTTTTCTCTCAGTTTTGCAATCATAACCTTTACATACACTTACAATAGAATTATTAATTTTAAAATAACCATGTATATTAAATTTAGTATACATGTATATGACTTCATATACATGGATATTAATTTTGATGTCAATATTTTGAACAGTGTAGTTGGTGACTAATAGATTTTTTAAGAATCTTTTATAGTTTGGATACTGACAAAACATTTCCAATTCCAAAATAAGAGATTTTAAACAAAATTAGGCAAATCCCGAATTTTTTTCCCGTTTTCATTCAAAGTATACGAAACGTTTTCATCTTTAACATCATCATAACGACTGGTGTCATCTGCAAAATCGTTTATTCATTCACAAAGTAACTCTGACAAGTCATTAGAATTCAATTTCGACGAGTTTTCTTTCATAAACACGAATCCAATCTCGTATAATCCATGCACAAAGCGACGTAAAAATGCGTATTCGTCGACTACGAGATGATCGGGGTCTAGGAAAGAGGGGAAGTTTCGATCGAGGATTTGGTAACGTTGCGAGGTAGACTTTTAAAGATTATATGCGGGAAGTGTCGTCGCGTCATATCGGGGAGACAAGAGGAGGTCCGGGGCAGAAAAAAGGGCAAACCGTCGACGGCTCGAAAAATCTGAATCAAGAGGAGAAACATAAAGTACGGTTCGCTAGAGACTTTCCAAAATCTCTGGTGTGAGGTTTCGCATTGATTTTAAACGAGTCTCCCCCCTTTTTCGTCGGATGTCTGTATATTTATGAGGACTTCCTTATCGCCGCCTCATCTCGCACACCGCAGAATTAATTACCCAGACGCCGTTTTCGCTCTCCGTTTTCGACGTAATTGACCCACTTGCGTCGGAAATTATTTCCACCACGGGTAAGGGGGTTTAATAATCCAATTTTTTTTCACTTTCTCACGGTTGGGAAGGTAAGTACGCTTCGCGCAAATCGATAAAAAGACCGGATGCACGAACCTTTTCTTTCGGGCTCGCGCCCCGTCGTGTCGCTCAGCGGGTCGAAAAACGCGGAAAACGTTAATGAACGTCCTCCATCAAAGGCACCAAAAGGGAGCTCCCGAAACGTTCAAAAGGGGTCGCTCTTTATGTCGTACACGCCGAGTGCCACTTGGGGGGGCCCTTGATATTACGAGAGTCGCTCGCTGTGCACGCGCCTACGTGCGACGCGTGCACTAAACTCGCCGATTACGCACTACCCCGAATACAATGCGCAGTCACTGCACGCACTATTCGTCATCCGTGTACGTAGGTGTAGATCGGCGTGAATACGAAATGCCCGTGTAAATATTCACGTATGACAGCTACATCGATTGTGCTTCAAGTATTGCTGACAAACCAACGACCGACGTTTTAAATCAATTCGCCCGCCACTTCTGACTCCTCTTTCGCGAGGATTGCACCAAACGTTTAATAGGAAAGTCCCTGGGAAAGATTTGCTCTGAAGAACCAAATGGAATATTTCGAAAAAATGGCATAGAAGACAATAATATGTATTTACTGACTAAATCGGTGTGGTTAGGGTCAATTCGGTTCGCGACACTGAACGAATGATTATGATAACCAAATCGGTTCGGTCGTAACTAACACACCCGTTCGGTAATGAGTGCCAAAACATTCGGTTCCGAAAACCGAACGATTGGGTTGGATCCAATGGTTCAAATCAACAATTGGACAACCTAAATACGTACTTATTTATGGTGCTCTCTATCGGAAATTCACTGTTCCATTCCATCGTATTCTCAAAATTTGGTAAACCAAACTGGTTTGCATTTATGAACCCAAACAAAATCGTTCAGCCATCATAAACATTATAACCAGTTTGGTCCATGCAACAGAATGAGTGCCAAAACATTCGGTTCCGATAACCGAACGATTGGGTTTGGTTCGGATAACCTAAATACGTACTTATTTATGATCCTGTTTATCGGAAATTGAGTGTTCCATTCCATCGTATTCGCAAGATTTGGTAAACCAAACTGGTTTGCATTTAGGAATCCAAACAAAATCGTTCAGGCATCATAAACATTATAACCAGTTTGGTCCATGCAACAGAATGAGTGCCAAAACATTCGGTTCCGATAACCGAACGATTGGGTTTGGTTCGGATAATCTAAATACGTACTTATTTATGATCCTGTTTATCGGAAATTAAGTGTTCCATTCCATCGTATTCGCAAGATTTGGTAAACCAAACTGGTTTGCATTTATGAACCCAAACAAACTCCTTCGGGCATCATAAACATTAAAACGAGTTTGGTCCATGCAACTGAATGTTTGCTGACGAGAACCAAACCGGTTCGCTCGTAACAACCGTACAATTTCGGTTTGTACAATCTAAATATGTACGTATTTATAATGTTTTATATTGGTAATTCATTGTGTAATTCCAAAACGAATTCTCAAGATTTGGTCAACCAAACTGGTTCGAATTTATCAACCCAAACAAACTCGTTGAAGCATCTTAAACATTACAATCAGTTCGGTTCATACAACTGAGCGATTGGATATCACAAACAAATCGATTCGGTCGTAACAACCATGCCATTTCGGTTATAAATACTAAACCATTCGATTATAATAACACAATGGGGTTAAGTAGGACTGGGTCAACATAAATGAGGTTCAGTTGCGAGTAAGAAAACCATGCGTGTCTAATACGAACTTTTCTTTGGGTCATACAACTATTGATTCATGCCCAAACCAAATCGTTATTTCTGTACCGTGCAAAAAAACGGTTGCTGAAACTAAGTAATTGGATTGATGTTCACACAATACCACTGTTTAATTGTGGTACCTAAACCAGTTTGGTAGGAAAAATTAAGCAAAAATATATTGAAAAATGACCCAAAAGAGAGCCGTACGCAGTTTTCGGTTTTTTTGTGAATCTTATAAATGTAAAATATCACAACTGAACTGGTTTGATTTTAACATTCAATCATTTCGTTGCGTCAACCAAACTAGGTCCTACTAAACCGGTTTGGTTAGACCCAGCAATTGTCTTTGCGTGAAATGCGCAAAAATGAGAATCACGTATTAAAGAAACGAGAATCGTATATTAGATAAAAATAAGTTATTTCGCAGAGCACTAGGTGGTGCTCAAATTCAAAAATGAACCACCCAATCTACATCGTGGTTCTTCCTTAAATTCGTATTAAAATTTTTCAATTATTTAGTACATTTTTTCGACTTGGATGAATCTGTGGTGTGGGAAATCTGTCGAATGGTTCTAGCGTCGGTTATGATTTTTCGCCTTCCTAAGTAGGGGCATGACAATTACTCACGACTACGTGCAAATCGAATCTTGGCTTCCGCCTACATTTGTGAGCAAGAGAGAGAATCGCTTCGATGGAGCAGAGGGAAATCTAATAAACTCTGCTGAGCCTCAAAGCTGCCGCTCGCATGCGTACTTTTGCGTACGAAATGTATATGCCCAAGGGTTACTGGGGGAGAGGAACCCCCAACTACAAAGTAAAAGCCTGAAAGCTTTTTGCACTCGTATTCGATGCTGATGCGGTTTCTGGGTTTCAAACGAAACATTGGGAAGCCTGACACCTTTCATGATACGTACTTTTACGAATCTTAAGCATTGGCTTTCCTACCGTCTAGTAAACAAGGAAAATTACATGAAAAAAAAAACTTGGTTTAGGGTGATGAATAAATTGGTTGGCTCAACCACTCGCTTAGACTTTTGAGTTCCAAGGAATTTATTGGGACAACTAACAAATAGATTTTCAGATTTGAGGTTATCTTTCCAAATTGACAACCAATTTCCCAAACTTTAGTATCTTATGCTTTTCATATTTAATACTCAGATTCATGCTGCAAAGAATAAGTATTAAATTTATGCTAAAGACATAGAGCAAAGTGTGAAAGCATACGATGCGTTCTATGTATAAGTAACGTCCGTCTTAAAGTCGACTTAAAGTGGACATCTGCACATGAATAACCAGTTGTTTCAGCCGTTGATAACATCCGCTAGGTATGGTGCCACTAGAGCTCTAAGATGACGATGCCGATCAGCTGGTTCGCTTTCGACATTTCTACTTTATTCCGTTTGACGTCCGAATGTATTTCAGCGCAGATTAATAATTGTTTGTCCGTGGCTTCGGTCTATGATAAACGATGACAAAAATAGGAATAAAATAAAATATAAAATATGATACAGTATGTGAGTTCAATTTTACTTTAGAAAATTAGCCCAAATTCAGATTTGAGGTTATCTTTCCAAATTGACAACCAGTTTCCCAAACTTTAGTATCTCGTGCTTTTAATATTTGATATTTAGAGTCATAGATGCAAAGAATAAGTATTAAATTTATACTAAAGACTTATAAGCAAGATTTGAAAGCATAGGATGCGTTCTTCAAGCATTTCATGCCGAGAAGGATTGATGGTTTTTAGATTAAAGGACTCCTTATGCTGCCTTAATATTTAATAAGCAGAATAAAACTTTACTGATAATGTACAAAACAATTAATATGGATGAAAATTCTTTTTTAATAATGTAAAGTAAATACTCTTCGGCTCTTTAATATTATTTAAGAAATTAAATTGTTACGTTTCATTTCTAGCGTTTCTACAGTTACTTTTAATTTATTTGAGTTCATCTTAACAATGTGAAGATGAACACAAATATATCTAATAAAGCGTAAACTCCATTCGTGGCAATGAAACTTAGTAATGTTATTATATGTAACTCATTATTTATGACATACTTGATTAGAAGCTATATGTATTAAACCATACAAAATAAGAAAGTACAATTTATGTCAAATTACAAGGTTAATCTCAAATTTTAGTTAGAGTTAATTTGTGAATGAAAGAAATAAAAATTCACATATACTCATTTTACACCGCTTTATTTCATATAATTTTTTGTTGTTATATAGCAAAAAGTACTTTACACAAACTGGCATAAACCTTGTTTCTATAGAGCATGGGCAAGTTTATATGTAGCACGACCCGGGTTAGTATTCAGCCCAATCTGCGAGGTTTCTGCTCAGCGCAAAATGTTTAAAAAAAAAGATAAAAAATACAGTGGAAGTTGCAATCTTTAAAACATGTCCTCAACGTCATCCATAAAAGCGACCTTGAAAATGGAGAATTCACGTACTTCCGATTTTTTATTCATTTATAAAAATGAATGAAAGTTAAAAAATAGACGCAGAAAATCGAAGTAAAATTTTGGTACATTGTGTGGTTAATACAAAATTATTTACAAAAAGTTATAATTTGAACATCGGTTAGTGTAACTGTGTCCGTTAGCTTAACCAACCAGTCATTCAGAATCGAAACTAATTATAAGTTCTTATACGTGACTAATCGTTTTTTTATGTAAACGTTTAAATTTACATACGGCCGAAGTTTTTTGTGTAGTTCTTCTACTTACACGTAATGTGAAAAAACTTCAGTAGAGCGTTACTTAATGAATGACTTTCTTCACTGAATGTACTTATTAAAATTAACTGTTCAGAACGAGATATGGGCATGGTGAACTGTTTAAAAAATGAAAAAATTTAAACATGTCCGGTACTTTTATTTCCAAGAGGATCACAAATCACAAAAACAAAAAAAAAACATTGTGTTCTCCAAGTTTATCATTCCATTGAAGATCAATAGGGCTATCAATGCTCGGAGAATGTTTGAATGATGAATAAAATTTGAAGATTTAAAAATAAATAGTGGGGGCGTGTTAATCCTGTCATTTTTCTATTATGATCTATTTCTAATTTTTCAACAATTTTAACAATTCATAAAAGCCACGTTTCGAAAGGAAATATCGCGATATCCATCATGCAGATAAACAGCGAAATTCATGTAAATTTAATTTATCGCAATACTCGCAGCGATGATCAAAAGCGCAATCTCATATGATATCGCAAAATACAAACTTGAAATAACGTACGTAAGGTCAAGGAGGATATGGAAATCTCAAATGCGAAACGTTTCCTACTTGGCTGATTACAGCAGAGTGAAAGTCAAATACCAACAATCTCCATCCTCGAAGTTTAAGATATGTCCATAGTAAAAACATGAATCAGGAAAATTCGAGTGATAATTTTTTAAAAACATTTATTCAAAGTTGTCTCGACATTCATTCAACGATTCTCGTACGTTATACTATGTAGATATACGAAAGTTTCTCAACAACTAATTAATGATATTAGTACATTAGGGTATTTTTTTTAACTTTAATTATATCCTCTACTTTTACAGACTAATTAACTATGTTTTTGACCATATTAATCTTGATTGGTATATTTTTTCATTTTTTTCTGCTGGATTCCGTTAGAAAGCGATGAGTCTCATTTACTACAGACGGGCGATTTTTTGTTACTATTACGCGTAGCTTTCGAATAATACTTCTAACGTTAAACATTTAAACGCGACCTTATTTCGCCAAGATAAAAAAGAAATAAAATGTGCTGTGTTAAATACGCGGTTAAGTCTTATTTTAATACATTTAAGAACTCGTGTAACATAATATAATCCCTTTCCGTCGTTCGTGGCTCAGCTGACCATTATTAAATATTGGATTTTAGTCAAAATATGATTTTTCTGCATTTCCTTGTCGAAAAGAACAGGAGCTCCATCTACAAATATTCATTAAAAACTTAATGGAAAACGAAAATTCACAGCCTGAGGTGCAAGTTTAGATGAACTCTGAAAATCTTTATTGATAGTCGATTACATCCTCCAGATTATAATGCAGATGCAGATCAGATTTCAGGATCTATCTAATGAATGCGTATCAATATAAAATGAATAGACTTTACTCTACAAGAACTGCGGAGAAAAATTATATTTATGGTAATATCCGTCGATTCGATTTGTAAAGAATTCCAATAATAGATCAAAAACTACCCTCGAATATATATATTTTTTTAAAGCGTAACTAACAATTAAGTATTATGTAGTCCTATTTCAATCCCGGCATGTAACACCCGTATAAAAGCCACGAAAGGGAAATTGATTTTAATCAATGCTTAATATGAAATACGATCGAAAAGTGCCAGGAAACTTCGAGGAAACCTTTTCGAGTGCATTCTTCAAATAAGCCGCTTAGGGACCTAAGCCTCTTAGTTAGTCGCTCGTAGGATACTGAATGCGGATAAAATTCGTTATTTCTTTTCACAAGGACCCTTTGGAACTAGTAACTTTGGACTTTGTCTTCACTGTTGTCGATGTGCCTCTCTTAATTTAAATTAGCGCAAGCGTCAAGCGCCGTGACGTGCTAATCTTTGAAGCGTGGCCTTAGGCACATTTTCCCGGTAACTTGTTTTACTACACTTGGTTCTAAATGAGACTTGTCTAACCGTTTTCCAAGTTTGGTCAATTCTGGATCACTCCGTTTCATTCAAGAATCATTTTTTCGTTGGTGTTTTAAGTACCCACTGAAATAAAAGCTGTTGTAGGTAATAAACCAGTACACTTGGTAAAAAATGAAATCGTAAAAGTTGTGTTATAAAAAGAAAGTCTATCAAAAACTATCCTGACTATAAACAAAAATTATCAATTAAGAATAAAATACTAGATATGCAAAATTATACATTCAAAGACAAACCAAAGGATTCCGAAGATAAAAATATAATTCAGAGAAGAAGGTTAAGGCATTTATTCATTAAATCTATTTTTTTATCATTTTCATTAATAATTATCCAACCAATAAATATTTAATCTGAGACGCAATTGCACCCTAACTTC
This sequence comes from Trichopria drosophilae, assembly GCA_030407085.1. Taxonomy (NCBI): domain Eukaryota; kingdom Metazoa; phylum Arthropoda; class Insecta; order Hymenoptera; family Diapriidae; genus Trichopria; species Trichopria drosophilae. The sequence goes on along the minus strand of CM059587.1, from coordinate 85,490,870 downwards.
ATACTTTACAAAATACTTCCTTAGTTACTGCTAGGCCTGAAAAAGCTCAATAGTTATTTTACCTAATCAATTTTTATGGTTTGATCTTACACAAGTTTGAATTATTAGGTAAAGACAGGAATCCAATATTTTCTCTTTTCAAACTCATCCAGAGTCTATCATTTGAGTCATTTTAAAATGGGAATAAAATAAAATATAAAATGTGATATACAGTAGATGAGTTCAATTTTACTTTAGAAAATTTGTCCAAATTCAGATTTGAGGTTATCTTTCCAAATTGACAACCAGTTTCCCAAACTTTAATATCTTGTGCTTCTAATATTTGATATTTTGAGTCATAGATACAAAGAATAAGTATTAATTTTATACTAAAGACTTATAAGCATGGTTTGAAAGCATAGGTTCTTCAAGCATTACATGCCGAGAAGGATTGATGCTATTAAATTAAAGGACTCCTTATGCTGCCTTAATATTTAATAAGCGGAATAAAACTATACTGATAATGTACAAAACAATTAATGTGGATGAAAATTCTTTTTTAGTAATGTAAAGTAAATACTCTTCGGCTCTTTAATAATATTTAAGAAATTCAATTGTTGCGTTTCATTTCTACCCTTTTTACAGTTACTTTTAATTAATTTGAGTTCATCTTCACATTGTTAAAGCAGGTACACAACATATATTAATTAAAAAGAGCTTGATAAGACTTAGTAGTGATCATAACGTCACCGTGAAAGTTGGAGCGACAGTTCTTTCAAGGGATGAGTGCATTCCATCAAGAACTATATAGCTTACAAATATAATGTAGCCGGCATCATATTATGTTATGAAATTAATCTTAGATAAGACTAATCTCAAACATACGTATTCATATAGAATTTTACTTTGGAAAGTTCTCCCAAATTGAGATTTGAGGTTATCTTTCCAAATTGACAACCAGTTTCCCAAACTTTAGTATCTATGCTTCTAATATTTGGTATTTAGATTCACGATACGAAGAACAAGTATTAAATTTATACTAAAGACATTTGTGTCAGTTTAAAATGATTTTAGAATATTGAAATGCCATGAATAAAAACATTTCTAAACACAAGATGTAACTTTTTATTACTATGTGTCAGTAATATAACTTGAAAATTATTATTATTTTCAAATATTCCTCTTACAAAGGAACGAAAATTTTACCCATTGAATTTTTAATACGCGAATGATCCTCCACTTTTCTCTAAATGAATTGAACGATTATAAGCATTTTCCAATAATCGAATGAAAAAGTGTGGCCTTCTTCGTTAGAATAGTAAAAACTGACGGACAGGAGAACGGAAGAGCCGTCCCTTTTTAATTTAATTTCGTGATTAAAATTCATCGGTTTTTACGAACCATAACGAATGATTATGGAAATCGTTGAAAATTCATAGCACATTCGAAAAACCCATTTGTCCCTATCAATGAATAATCAGAGTATATGAGCGCATTTTTGCAGATAATTTATATAAAGGCCAAAACAGCTTTTTATTAAATGCCGATAATTAAAACATTTCAGAGTATAATATTGTTTTGAACTCATTTTTCAATTATTTTCTTGAACGCGTTACAAAATTATGGAAATAACGGCAAAACATAAAATATTCTTTAAAAAGGTTCATGCAATGAGTTTATTATATGAAAATATATAATATTTGACCAATCAATTTCGATGAGTAATACTTTAATTCGTGCAGTTTAAAGTAACTATTCTTTCTTGAATCTTTAATGTTACAGTACATTTTAATACTATTTTGTAGTATTTAAATACCAAAAACTGCATGGCCGTGCAATGCTCTTCGCGTTTCAAATTAGCTTCGTCTCATTCATTATTTTCGTGCTATCGAATAAACTGACGTTTTCCATGCGTTCGTTTGACAGTTCGTCCAAACATTTCACTCAAGTACTATCACCCTCAAATATATTCGAAATCAGCAGCCGTCAATGGCAACATTAACGCTCAGTTACCTCCTAATTTTAGGTGCACCAACAGCTTAGAAGCTACTGTTCCCACAGAAAGAAACAGTGATTGTATTATCGACATGCAAAAATAAATAAACGGCAATGCTAACTAGGCCGTTTTTATCGTTATCGCCATTAACCACTTACCTTCCTCGAGGATAGTTTCGATAATTAGGACGGAAGTTGTCTGAACTGTTCTTCAAATTTCCGTAAAATCAATAAGAAACATTTATAGGATTAACCAAAACAATTAAACACCAGTTATGATTTATATACCAATTTATCCTCATTTATTTTATAAACATTATTACGTCTTTTTTTACATTTATCGCTGAGTACGACACAAACACGAATAGATCAAAAGAAAACATAGAATTACAATCCTACAACAAACTTCATCTGATTACTGATGATAAGCGTACAACCTAAGATAAGATATTGCTGACAGTTTCTCTAGTGCGACGATACATTGATGAAATTTCATTTTTACGAATAATCAAATCGGGCTTTGTTAGTACTATTTACAATTCAAATACCTAGACATGAAGGGAAAAAATAACTGTATATTCCATTGTGACATTCAATAATAATTTCTTATACTGTCAAATTTTTTGACGATTGCTAATGAACGTAAACGTTAAGCTAGTTGAATGTTCATAAAAAAATGTTTGGTACACTTTCGGTAAGTGAATTATAACCTATTTGTTACTTATCCGGTATTTCTGTCATGACGTTTTTCTTATCAAACGAAATCAGAAAGAGTTTACAATTTACTTATTTATGAACGATATATAAATACAAAATTCACACTCAAAAAACTTTACGAACTTCTTCAATAGAGCATTCAATAGAGCATTCCCTGCTAAATATCTTATTTTTCTAGTGTTCTAATTCTTAAAATGACATATGCTTTTGAAATTCTTATTTAAATATGGTGTTTGGGCAAAGTCAACCATTCCACGCCATATTTTGTGTGTAATTTTTGAGAAAATCATTGACTCAAAAGCCTTAAGATAAAATAGATCTGTACTGTTAATTATACATTTATACAGCGCATCTAAACTGTGCTGAAGATCAGTGAATGTCGTCAATTAATTCAAAATAAAAAAAATAACAAAAGAAAAATGGTTGAATAACATATGGTAAGGAAGGTAAAATTAAGAGAGAAAGAATATTGAACATGGCTGAGTTTTTGTATTCGTGAAAATGGCCCCTCCGCAAAATAGTCTGTTTTATCATACAACAATTATCGACGGAACATCATAACCGTACCTTTTCACGCCAATCTCAGCATAGCGCCCTCTGGTAGCGCGTGTTGCCGAGCCATTACTTCGGCTATCTTCGTTCCGTTGGCTCGTGTACAGTGTCAAAATCTCGCTGTTGATGTTGTTTATCATCGGTGGCAACATTTTCAATGTTGGAATCGAAGATTTTCGATTATATCGCACTCGCTCACACTTCACTTTCCACGACGGTCTCTCTCATTTCCCCCGTTTACATACCCGAAACTCGTCATTTTTCAAAAGTCTGTCGAGGGGGGGAAATGGGTGATTGAGGGGACAAAATAGCCTACGTGAGCCTTCAGAGTCGTCTTCTGGTTTCCTGGTCGTTTACTTCCACCTTCGGTTTTCCCTCTATTCAAAAACAGCCCGAGTCAGACAGGGAGGAAGAACGTGGTGACGGCGAGCCGAACTCGATTATTACGGCCAAAGTTCCGAGATTTGTTTCTTTAACCTCTAACCCTTTGAAACGGCCATTTTTCATTCTGAAACGCGTGCCGTGTTTCTGAAAACGAAAAGCGCTTTTGTCACGTTGCTATCACATATTCTATTCCAACAACGTTCGAGCGGTATGCACCCTGGAAAAAAAAACAAGAAAGCAATGCGGCAAATATTGATTCTAAAGTTTTTTTATCAGGCAAATCAATGGGCTGCAACTTATTTTGGAAAACTGCAATTAAGTATTTTCAATGTATGTCTTATCACAGTTGAATCCATTAATGTTTACTTTCCATTGTGGGACACTTTACTGTTCAAATACATTCATGACTTACAATATACATAGAATTTTACATAAGTAATATTTTTCAATGAGGTAAATGATGTAAATATTTTATTATTTTATTAATTTCAATAAAATTAAATATTTTTAGTTTCCTAGTGTAATTCGATACTAAGTAATTACGAATTCATATTGAAACATATGGTCCTTCGAACAGAAATGAAACACTGAAGTTTCAAAGAAGTTTTGAATTTCGCAAAAAATAAAGAAATAATATTAATGCAATATTCCCAGTAGGGGAAGTAAACATATGGTCCTTCGAACAGAATAGAAACATTACCAACAAAATGTACATCTATTTAATAACATTATTACGTTTTATTTCAAAATCAAATGCCAGCCAAGAAATCCGGACTGATTGTTTCAAAAATGGTTACTTGAGTGTATAAAGACAATAGGCCATCCCATAATAGACCTAACTATCCACGGAATACTGAACCACATGAAAAATTTTGTTAAAGTTATAGGAGTAGAAACTACCTATTCTTTTGAAATATTCTATAGGAGACCTATAAGATAAGATACCGCAAAAAATATCGAGTCCGATAAATGTTACTTAAATTCTAAAACATACAACGTATCAAGTTTTGCTGAGTCGTAAAGATATTAGCAACATTTGAGCAGTTTATCGAAACGTTTCAATTCTCTTCGAAGGACCAAATGTTTCAAAATGAAATATTTCTTTCGAGAATATGAAAACGCTCGAAAATGTGCAAATCACAATCGATCGTCTTTTTGAAGATAATTGATTGGACAGCTTGAAGCTCAACAGATGTTGCTTATAACCATAAGTTATGGAATTGCTTTAGCTACATGGAACAATAAGAGAAACTAAAGTAGTGCAACCGTCCTCGACTTTTCACGCAATGAAATTTTCGGAGATGGTAACTTCCATGTTGGACAAGAATAAAAAATAGGGCTCCTTACTGTTATTATTACATGGGAATCATTTAGGAAACTAAATTCATTTGGAAGACCAAATATAAAGAAAAATCATGATGATACAAAATACTCGCGGATAAGCAATGTTCATTGCATTTGGGTTCGTACAGTGGTTTTTTATAAAACGGATGTAATTTAACTTAGTCGCCCGTACTTCCGACTTCCAGTCAATTCACGCAGAAAAAGAAGCCATAAAATTTAACCTTCGATTTAAGTGGAACGGTTTCTGAAATTTGCTAAAAAGCTCCTTTAGTTAAAAAAAATTAACAAAAAAACGCGAATAAAGACGATTTATATCTTTATCAGTAAAATACTTATCTACATCGACTTTTCTCAATTGATCTTTATACTTGATAGTTTTCGACCAACTTTTATGAGATTATCCAGCGATTGCACAATATCGCTCAGCCTGAATAATCAAATAAATATCGGCTCGTACGCGATGAAAGCCACTTTGGCTAAAGCGTTGCCACGTAGGGAATTCTTAACAGGATTCTCGTGTGGAAATAACCAAGTTGTATTGCATAAGAATCAAATTGAATCCCTGTTTTCTTATGAAATGATAAACGCGTTCATAAAATTGAATCGTCAGTAACGTCTAAACTATTATATGACTCAAGTTTGTTGATTTTGGCAATAATTGATATCTTTCTGGTTTAGATTCATAATTAATTGTTGTCACTGAACTATTGTTTGCTATTAAACGATATTGCCTAAAACGTGTCGCAAAGCTCTTATGCTTACAAAGTCTTGATTCGAAAATAACAACTTTTTCGTGGCGGATTTTCGATCATGATCTTCGTCACGTTTTTTCTCTAATGGAAAGAGTTTGGAACTTCGCATCGTGCCGTGAGCGTTTCGCAGTGCCGTATATAACCTGAGGGCAGTAAAAGTCACATAACTCAAATTTTATCACCTTCCAACGACAGCTTGTACCAACGAAACTTGTGCCAATCTAAACCACGGATTAATATCAATATCCCAATCTGGTGATCCGAGTATAGGCGCTATGAAAAAGTAACTTCCCTTTAAAGTTGGATACGAATAAGAAAGGAAACTGATATAAAATAGTAAAGCAACATCGATTAAAATTCGAAGATTAACGTTGGCTCTGTTCACTTTTTCTGGATCAGCGATTCTCGACGACTTGGTCATGCGGAATTTTCTAGGGCTTAATGGCAGTTGCCGCCGTAACTTCATTTCCGCTGAACGGCCGAAGTCGAAGGCTTTCAGTACGTCCACTTGATGCTGGAGACCCAACGCGAGTGGTGCCATTGTTATTCGAAAACTATTGTCCGCAAAATAGTGCGCCTTGGCGCCTGATCCAAGTTTTCGATTTTTAAGTGGACGCTAAGGCTTCGTTCTCTTGTCCGGAAGTAATGAGTAGCCTATTGAATTCCGGATTCGGTTAATTCAAATGGATTAGGTGGAGGCGACCGGATGGTTTGTCGACCTTTTTTTCGTTCGACGTCTTGTTTTGGTTATAGGGGAGTGAAGCGGGACAAATACAGGCGGCGAAGCCGGTGACTAAGACTCGAGATCTGCTCGCCACGAAAGTGACGTCATCGCTCAGACCACGCAGAAACTGATGTACATACGAACCAACAGTTCTCGAACGGGTATTTCATTCACAATGCTACACGCATAGTAAAAAGGAGTCTCGAAAATCGGCTTCGTAGAATGCCATGTGCCCGATTATTTTTCCCTGGAATAATATGAGAGTCCAGTCGTTGCTATTTTCCAACTCGAATAAAAAAAAAAAATATTAAAAAATACTGAAATGAACGATTGCGACAACTGCGAACCGGTACGTGCAGAATACGCAATGGAGCCGTGGAATATCATTTAGCATTCATCTGAAAAAGGCATTGATGAAACTGAAAACGCCTTTTACAGCGTTTAGGCACTGGACACTGAAATCATAAATGGCACACGAAAAACCAGTGACATTTTTTAACATTTATTTCCACTTGCAATCAAGTTCTCAATCGATAATTCATACGGGACATTTCATATTTATAAGCTACTTATTAGACTACGTAATTATTATTGATTGCTGAGGAAAGTAGATTGGAGCCAGGGTTAATCATATTTTAAATAGACCCATAAGAGGCGACATGTTATCGATACAAGAAGGCCATTGTTCTATTTTGAATTCGTGCAGGAAAGCGGACACGCGTAAGAAACACCGAGATTTTTTTTATCAGTGCCCGCATATGTTTAAAGGCGATAAAAACCAAAGTGGGACGCCAATTTCAAGATGGTACGAAGGGGCCTTGATCTTTTAAACAGACTCGCTGATTAACGTGATGGGGGATTGCGTCGAACCAATTGAATCAAGACCAACGAGAGAATAAGACGAGACGTCTTTCGATTGCCCTACAGAAATTTTGTTATAAACAAATTATTGCGTTCTTTGTAATTATTAATGTGACGACGTACATTTCTTAGTACGCGTCATAAATTCTTTGGACGGCATGAACATGTTCTGAAATATATTTTTCGAATGCAGATTTGATTGGTGACAAGATCAACATTTGGAGTGCATGCACTTTATATGATCAAGGTTTCCTATAGATTCTCGGATTATTTTTTTAATACAAAATAAAAAATGGAGGCGTCGAGAGGGACCGGCAGAGCGGTTTTATATAATTGTCACCCCGAGAAATACCTTCTTTGTCCTGGACATTTGAATCATGTTTTCATTGTCAGCATTTCAATTAAACATATCAGGTATACACTGTCCAATTTCTAGCTTAAGATTGAAAGTCATCTGAACAATCTAGACATGATCCAGATCAAGTCTCCGACTACACCGTCGCAGGTGGTTACCGCAGTGTTGGATCTTAAATCTCACGAGACCCACACCGTGACACAATATGCGTTTTTAGAAAGATTAACCCTGGAGAAGTAAATCTAGTTTGATAAATACAACACTTTTTGGTCAACAGTTTTGATACCGGTCGTCGCCCACCTAAATAGTTGGAATTAACCATATCCATAAGAAAGGAGATGAGCGCTCCTAATCTCCTAAAAAAACTTGAAGGAACAGATCCTGTATTTGAACCAGTTGTTTAAGATTTCGTTCCACCAACGTGACGCAATCGTTCACGCGGAGGTTTTCGGAGTAAACAGAAACATATTTGGAAGATCCGATTACTTTCTCTGAAATTTCAGCTCGTGGCATCCAGATAAAGAGCCAGAGGACGATGGAGAGACTCCTTGTACGTGCACCAACAATGCGCTTACATAATTTTACGATTTTTTCAAGGTTTTAACGCTCTATCTTTCTGCCTTGAAATAAAACAACGTAATTGTTTCGTTAGTGATCGCAGGTACAATGAATCCTGCGATACCCAACTGAGCTGTCTCATTGACCCGTCACTTTCCTGATCTTTTACGTCAACACAAGAGACAACCGCGGTCTTCAAAATATCGTAAAGTTTTTCGTTCCTGATTCCATTTAAATCCATGGAAAGAAATTTGCTGGAACGCGGTTGTTTATTATTGACAGCCCAAATTAATTGTCGAAAAATTTAGACTCTAGCCACCACCACGTTTCCTCTGTGCCTGACTGTACCTCTCTCGCAAACGAATTTAACGTACCACGTGAAGGTAATTCACCAAATTACTGATCAAGGTCAAAAATATGCACTGGGTTGATTGCAATTCTCAACCCGAATTAACAACATTCATGCACTCGCGATAACCCGAGACGCCGGTTCGGGGCGCGACCTGGCAATGCCGCAGACGATGGCGGGTGCCCGTGACGGTTGCGACGAGGACTACCACGACGTAACTGAGAAGTCCGTTCCTACGGGGACGTATTCGAGCCCCCGCGTCGCCAACCGTTGTGTGGTGGGGTACGCAGGCGCACAACCCACGCTCGCCGTTTCATTCGGGCTTTTCTACCGGTTGCATCGGTCATACACACACACACGCTGTCTATGGAAATTCATTGGGGCTGGTACGTGTATGCAACATCCCAGATTATGCTTTAAAATCATATACCGATGAAAATACCAAAGACGCGCCACTTCATCACAAAAGGGCGGTGTTACAGAAGAAGCCATTACTGCACGTCTAAAAAATTTCTTGGAAATACTTATAGAAAGGGAAAAACTGCCATTTTTTTCTGATAAAAATCTAGTAATTTTTACCAAAATCTTCTGCATTCTCTGAGACTGTCCAAAATTTAGCATGGTAAAATGTCCAACAACATTTTTCTTCGCGTACCGATTCAGAGTATCCATTAAATGAAATTTCTCTGAACAATAAAGACATAAAATCATTTGACTGTCTGAATTCGGATTTTTTGTAAAAACACAAGGGTCAGATTCTGATTTTACAAAAGCCTTTGAAGGTAAAAATGCATTAAAACAACTATTCCAATTTCTTGATGCTGGCTTCAATCCATAAAGGCATTTCTGCAAATGACATACTTTTTCAGAACCAACTTCGTATCCTTCTGGCTGGTGCATATATATCTTTTCATCCAATGAGCCATTTAGATAAGCAGTTTTTACATCAAACTGTATTATTTCCATAACATATTGTACTGTCACAGCCAATATACTTCTTACAGATTCGTATCGAACTACAGGTGAAAATGTTTCAAAATAATCAATACCTTTTGTTTGATTAAAACCTCTTGCAACAAGTCTGGCTTTATATTTATTTATGGTTCCATCAGAATTCATTTTCGTTTTAAAAACCCAGCGGCAAGATATAATTGGTTGACTTTTGGATAATGTTACAAACTTCCACGATTGAGTCTTCGCGAGAGTTGATATTTCTTCATCCATTGCCTTTTTCCATAATGCAGAATCTTCTCTAAACATGGCGTCATCATATGAAACAGGCTGTAACGAAGATTTCGTAGTTGCAATATGTGCTGTTTTGCTTCTTAAAAATTAAGTTTCTGGTATAGGTTTTCCACAATTCTTTGAGCCTGAAGGACGTCCCTTTTTCTTGCTTGATTCGATCGTCGCAGAATCCTCATGTTCATAGTTGATGGCATCTGAGAACTCATCATTCGTAGATACCTCATTTTCATAATTAATGACATTTGAGAATTCATCTTCTAAGTTGAAATTCATTCGGTTATATCTAGAACCTTCATTTACGGCAATATCGGCGGATAATAATGATTCGTCAATTAAGTTTGCATTTTCGTCATCTTCATTAACAATTGGCAAAGAAAACAAAATTTTGTCATCATTGTTGTTTACATCTTGTATTACAACGTTTGATACTCTTTCGACAATTTTTCTTTCGAGATCATAAACTCTATAAATTTTATCAGAAAATTTATCGTATCCTACAATTATCGCTTTCATCGTTTTTAGATCCATTTTCCATCTCTTTATATCTGGAATACGTACAAAGGCCTTTGAACCAAAAATACGAAGATGATTAACGTTCGGTTTCTTTCAATTTTTTTTTTTAGTTTAAAAATACTAATTTTTTTTCAAGAACTGATTCTTTGTGGCATACCCCTACGTGTTTTAAGGGGGTTCTATAGTAGAATTTTTACCGACATTTTTAGGTGAAATTTATTTCAGGGATTTTTCCGCCATTTCTCAACCGATTTCGCTGAAATTTTAAAAGCGATCTCATCAAACGATTACTTTCACTTTCTTGGAAGCAGAATTTTGAAAAACGATAAAAATTAATTTTTTAATTTTATTTAATTACTTTTTACAGTTCCGCGATTTGCCACGGTATCAACATGGCGCTGAAACTCGTTCACCTCAAATCGTTTTTCGATAAATACAAAAGTTTTAGGCAGTTATTGCAAAATCGGCTTCCAAGAAAGTAATTCTACGATGATCAGAAACATTACTGAGTTTACAGAAATCATTTCCGTGCAGTAATGGCAGCGTAATCCCTGAAATAAATTTTGCCGTATTTCTCGGAACAACGGTTCTTATCTGTGCTATGGCAGTCACCGCGAGATTTCGGATAAGAACCGTGCTAGAAATAGCCGGTGCTGCCCTCGCACGGTGATGACTGCCATAAGTTCACACACACATACGCGCGAGGTTCGTGTACATGTGATGTCATGTTTCTCATTTCTCCTGCAATGGCCGCCCTCGCCGCGAGCTGTCCGGTTGCACAGCACGGTCGTCAATATGTAAATACATATGTCCGTTGATCGTTTTGTGTTTTAGTCGGCTCGATCCTAACCGCTCGGTGGTTCGGTTCGGTTATAAATTCGGTTATCCCGGGTTAGTGTGGTGCATATGACAGTAGGAGTTCTGTGGGTGTTTTGTACCATAAACATCTGTAAGTGTTTTGTGCCAAAAAAACTGTGCGATGAGGAAGATCAACTTTGGGAAAACCGGCAGCAGATATTACGGAAGACTACCCTCCCGTAAAAATGTTTTCTCAAATTTCAGGTTAGTGACATTTGCTTATCTGTCCATATAGTATTTTGTATTTACGCACTGTAATAAAAGATTGTGTAGCTTTACCACCTTCAGCATTGATCAAAATTGTGCCCACGCTGTAAGTAGGGGTTTTCATTAACTGCGCGTTATGAAATTACACAGATACGTGATTTTGTAATTGAAATTTTACAACAGTTAAAAGTGAATAAACAATATTTGTTATTTTACAATTTTTCATATAACTTTAATTCCTACAAAATTGATAATTGCATATGAAAATTTAAAAAAATTGATGGTTGGTGATTTCTTCGTGCTAACGTTCTGAAATGATGCTATGTGACATCGCCCGGGAACATTTTGGGATGTGGGCACGCGCTCTTTCATTAAACTTAGTAATATTTATTATTTTCAAAGCATTGATTGTTTGTGGCATACTCTTACGTCCTTTAATTCCTACCTGATTGATAACTGCATATCAAAATTTAAAAGAATTGATGCTTTGTGATTTATTCGTGTTAATGTTCTACCTTTTTTAAGTTTAAAAACATTAATTTTTTTCAAGAACTGATTCTTTGTGGCATACCCCCACATCTTTTTATTTCATAAAATTTTAATTCCTACGAAGGTGATAAGCATATGAAAATTTAAAAGAGTTGATGCTGCCCAAGCAGAAATCAAGATTTGCATGCCAGCGCCATGCATGGGCCCTACTTGCGCCTTACCTGGCAGCAGAGCCCAGACATGGCGCTGGCATGGCTCTGGCTAGCATGAAAATCAATTTCTACCAGGGTTTGTGATTATTCGTGCTAACGTTCTACCTCGCGGCATATTGTTCACTCAAACCTGTTTTGAATTTAAAAATATGAAATTTTTTAAAGGACCGATTCTTTGTGGCATACTCCTACGTATTTTTATTTCATAAAGCTTTAAGTCCTACGAAATTAATAATTGCATATGAAAATTTAAAAGAGTTGATGCTTTGTGATTATTCGTGCTAATGTTCTACCTCGCGGCATATTGTCAACGGAAACCTTTTTTAAGTTTAAAAACGTTAATTTTGTTCAAGAGCTGATTCTTTGTGGCATACCCCTACGTCTTTTTATTTCATAAAACTTTAATTGCTACGAAGATGATAAGCATATGAAATTTTAAAAGAGTTGATGCTTTTTGATTATTCGTTCACTCAAACCTTTTTTGAGTTTAAAATTATTAAATTTACTGATTCTTTCTGCAGTTGACTCTGAGGATTTATTAATGGAGGTCTCTAAGATGGAATACCAAGGATTTGATCCTATATTAATGAGAGTGCACCTTAATAAGATTGCCAATCAAAGAGGGGTCACATCCATGCAGCACAAAAAGAACATGACAACTTGGGCAGTTTTGGGTATAATGAGAGGTTCTAAGATTGAATACATCAGTCACACCTGTCATGTATCACTGAAACCTGTTTTGAGTCTAAACATATTAAATTATTTAAAGGACTGATTCTTTGTAGCATACCCCTACGTATTTATTTCAAACATTAATTGTTTTCAAGAACTGATTCTTTCTGGTATAAACCTACGTCTTTTTATTTTATAAAACTTTAAGTCCTATGAAATTTAAAAATGCATATAAAAATTTAAAAGAACTGATGCTTTGTGATTACTCGTGCTAATGTTCTGCCTCGCGGCGTATTGTTCACTTGAACCTTTTTTGAGTTTAAAAATATTAAATTATTTAAAGGACTGATTCTTTGTGGCATACCCTTACGTATTTATTTCAAACATTAATTGTTTTTAAGAATTGATTCTTTCTGGTATAAACTTACGTCTTTTTATTTTATAAAACTTTGATTCCTACAAAATTGATAATTGCATATGAAAATTTAAAAAAATTGATGCTTGGTGATTTCTTCGTGCTAACGTTCTGAAATGATGCTATGTGACATCGCCCGGGAACATTTTGGGATGTGGGCACGCGCTCTTTCATTAAACTTAGTAATATTTATTATTTTCAAAGCATTGATTGTTTGTGGCATACTCTTACGTCCTTTAATTCCTACCTGATTGATAACTGCATATCAAAATTTAAAAGAATTGATGCTTTGTGATTTATTCGTGTTAATGTTCTACCTTTTTTAAGTTTAAAAACATTAATTTTTTTCAAGAACTGATTCTTTGTGGCATACCCCTACATCTTTTTATTTCATAAAATTTTAATTCCTACGAAGGTGATAAACATATGAAAATTTAAAAGAGTTGATGCTGCCCAAGCAGAAATCAAGATTTGCATGCCAGCGCCATGCATGGGCCCTACTTGCGCCTTACCTGGCAGCAGAGCCCAGACATGGCGCTGGCATGGCGCTGGCTAGCATGAAAATCAATTTCTACCAGGGTTTGTGATTATTCGTGCTAACGTTCTACCTCGCGGCATATTGCTCACTCAAACCTGTTTTGAATTTAAAAATATGAAATTTTTTAAAGGACCGATTCTTTGTGGCATACTCCTACGTATTTTTATTTCATAAAGCTTTAAGTCCTACGAAATTAATAATTGCATATGAAAATTTAAAAGAGTTGATGCTTTGTGATTATTCGTGCTAATGTTCTACCTCGCGGCATATTGTCAACGGAAACCTTTTTTAAGTTTAAAAACGTTAATTTTGTTCAAGAGCTGATTCTTTGTGGCATACCCCTACGTCTTTTTATTTCATAAAACTTTAATTGCTACGAAGATGATAAGCATATGAAATTTTAAAAGAGTTGATGCTTTTTGATTATTCGTTCACTCAAACCTTTTTTGAGTTTAAAATTATTAAATTTACTGATTCTTTCTGCAGTTGACTCTGAGGATTTATTAATGGAGGTCTCTAAGATGGAATACCAAGGATTTGATCCAATATTAATGAGAGTGCACCTTAATAAGATTGCCAAGCAAAGAGGGGTCACATCCATGCAGTACAAAAAGAACATGACAACTTGGGCAGTTTTGGGTATAATGAGAGGTTCTAAGATTGAGTACATCAGTCACTCCTGTCATGTATCACTGAAACCTGTTTCGAGTCTAAACATATTAAATTATTTAAAGGACTGATTCTTTGTGGCATACCCCTACGTATATGTTTCAAACATTAATTGTTTTCAAGAACTGATTCTTTCTGGTATAAACCTACGTCTTTTTATTTCATAAAACTTTAAGTCCTATGAAATTTAAAAACGCATATAAAAATTTAAAAGAACCGATGCTTTGTGATTACTCGTGCAAATGTTCTGCCTCGCGGCGTATTGTTCAATCAAACCTTTTTTGAGTTTAAAAATATTAAATTATTTAAAGGACTGATTCTTTGTGGCATACCCCTACGTATTTATTTCAAACATTAATTGTTTTTAAGAACTGATTCTTTCTGCCGTTGCATCGTTTCAACGATCTACCTGCCGAGTGTTACACGGTAGACATTCTTCGATTGGCTGCCACCGTGATTGTAGCCACCAAGGCGACATGGTGGAATACCAGCCACCATACTGGGCAGGGAGGTGTCCAAGGCTTTTCAAAGAAGGTACTTGAGGCAAAGTTTCCAGGCAGGGTAACCAATGAGTTAGTTGATTGTGCTCACACTATTGGCCATTGGGCGAGCACTCTATTTGTGCTGGCCAGAGCTGGGGTGACCGGTCTTCCGCAGACGGTGTCTCAGCAGCCCGTTGCGTTATACGATCTAAAGCTGTCCGATGACGCAAAACTCCGATTTACATCCATGCCCGCAGGGACGCACAGAATAGCTGTCCGCTTCGAAGCAGCGAAGCGCCTAGCATCCTCCCCACTACTGCGCTTGTGTGCAAATCCTGATCAGTTCCGCGGCCTGGTGACAGCCCGCGCAGCAGTTTTGGCTGCGCTATCAAGGTCGCACGTTGGTGGAGCTTACCTGACTGGCCAAGGCAGATTGCCTTGCCATGATAACGCTGCCATAACGACCCTAGGTAGATTAGCAACTTTCATAGCAGTTATGTACCCCAAGAGTTCACTAGCGGGATCGCCTTACATGACACTCGAACGTGCACAAAGTTTCGCTGACTATGATCCGGAATTCCCTACGTATATGTTTCAAACATTAATGGTTTTCAAGAACTGATTCTTTCTGGTACAAACCTACGTCTTTTTATTTCATAAAACGTTAAGTCCTATGAAATTTAAAAACGCATATAAAAATTTAAAAGAACTGATGCTTTGTGATTACTCGTGCTAATGTTCTGCCTCGCGGCGTATTTATTTCAAACATTAATTGTTTTTAAGAACTGATTCTTTCTGCAGTTGACTCTGAGGATTTATTAATGGAGGTCTCTAAGATGGAATACCAAGGATTTTATCCAATATTAATGAGAATGCACCTTAATAAGATTGCCAAGCAAAGAGGGGTCACATCCATGCAGCACAAAAAGAACATGACAACTTGGGCAGTTCTGGGTATAATGAGAGGTTCTAAGATTGAGTACATCAGTCACTACTGTCATGTATAACTGAAACCTGTTTTGAGTCTAAACATATTAAATTATTTAAAGGACTGATTCTTTGTGGCATACCCCTACGTATATGTTTTCGAGTCTAAACATATTAAATTATTTAAAGGACTGATTCTTTGTGGCATACCCCTACGTATATGTTTCAAACATTAATTGTTTTCAAGAACTGATTCTTTCTGGTATAAACCTACGTCTTTTTATTTCATAAAACTTTAAGTCCTATGAAATTTAAAAACGCATATAAAAATTTAAAAGAACCGATGCTTTGTGATTACTCGTGCAAATGTTCTGCCTCGCGGCGTATTGTTCAATCAAACCTTTTTTGAGTTTAAAAATATTAAATTATTTAAAGGACTGATTCTTTGTGGCATACCCCTACGTATTTATTTCAAACATTAATTGTTTTTAAGAACTGATTCTTTCTGCCGTTGCATCGTTTCAACGATCTACCTGCCGAGTGTTACACGGTAGACATTCTTCGATTGGCTGCCACCGTGATTGTAGCCACCAAGGCGACATGGTGGAATACCAACCACCATACTGGGCAGGGAGGTGTCCAAGGCTTTTCAAAGAAGGTACTTGAGGCAAAGTTTCCAGGCAGGGTAACCAATGAGTTAGTTGATTGTGCTCACACTATTGGCCATTGGGCGAGCACTCTATTTGTGCTGGCCAGAGCTGGGGTGACCGGTCTTCCGCAGACGGTGCCTCAGCAGCCCGCTGCGTTATACGATCTAAAGCTGTCCGATGACGCAAAACTCCGATTTACATCCATGCCCGCAGGGACGCACAGAATAGCTGTCCGCTTCGAAGCAGCGAAGCGCCTAGCATCCTCCCCACTACTGCGCTTGTGTGCAAATCCTGATCAGTTCCGCGGCCTGGTGACAGCCCGCGCAGCAGTTTTGGCTGCGCTATCAAGGTCGCACGTTGGTGGAGCTTACCTGACTGGCCAAGGCAGATTGCCTTGCCATGATAACGCTGCCATAACGACCCTAGGTAGATTAGCAACTTTCATAGCAGTTATGTACCCCAAGAGTTCACTAGCGGGATCGCCTTACATGACACTCGAACGTGCACAAAGTTTCGCTGACTATGATCCGGAATTCCCTACGTATATGTTTCAAACATTAATGGTTTTCAAGAACTGATTCTTTCTGGTACAAACCTACGTCTTTTTATTTCATAAAACGTTAAGTCCTATGAAATTTAAAAACGCATATAAAAATTTAAAAGAACTGATGCTTTGTGATTACTCGTGCTAATGTTCTGCCTCGCGGCGTATTTATTTCAAACATTAATTGTTTTTAAGAACTGATTCTTTCTGCAGTTGACTCTGAGGATTTATTAATGGAGGTCTCTAAGATGGAATACCAAGGATTTGATCCAATATTAATGAGAATGCACCTTAATAAGATTGCCAAGCAAAGAGGGGTCACATCCATGCAGCACAAAAAGAACATGACAACTTGGGCAGTTTTGGGTATAATGAGAGGTTCTAAGATTGAGTACATCAGTCACTACTGTCATGTATAACTGAAACCTGTTTTGAGTCTAAACATATTAAATTATTTAAAGGACTGATTCTTTGTGGCATACCCCTACGTATATGTTTCAAACATTAATTGTTTTCAAGAACTGATTCTTTCTGGTATAAACCTACGTCTTTTTATTTCATAAAACTTTAAGTCCTATGAAATTTAAAAACGCATATAAAAATTTAAAAGAACCGATGCTTTGTGATTACTCGTGCAAATGTTCTGCCTCGCGGCGTATTGTTCAATCAAACCTTTTTTGAGTTTAAAAATATTAAATTATTTAAAGGACTGATTCTTTGTGGCATACCCCTACGTATTTATTTCAAACATTAATTGTTTTTAAGAACTGATTCTTTCTGCCGTTGCATCGTTTCAACGATCTACCTGCCGAGTGTTACACGGTAGACATTCTTCGATTGGCTGCCACCGTGATTTTAGCCACCAAGGCGACATGGTGGAATACCAACCACCATACTGGGCAGGGAGGTGTCCAAGGCTTTTCAAAGAAGGTACTTGAGGCAAAGTTTCCAGGCAGGGTAACCAATGAGTTAGTTGATTGTGCTCACACTATTGGCCATTGGGCGAGCACTCTATTTGTGCTGGCCAGAGCTGGGGTGACCGGTCTTCCGCAGACGGTGTCTCAGCAGCCCGCTGCGTTATACGATCTAAAGCTGTCCGATGACGCAAAACTCCGATTTACATCCATGCCCGCAGGGACGCACAGAATAGCTGTCCGCTTCGAAGCAGCGAAGCGCCTAGCATCCTCCCCACTACTGCGCTTGTGTGCAAATCCTGATCAGTTCCGCGGCCTGGTGACAGCCCGCGCAGCAGTTTTGGCTGCACTATCAAGGTCGCACGTTGGTGGAGCTTACCTGACTGGCCAAGGCAGATTGCCTTGCCATGATAACGCTGCCATAACGACCCTAGGTAGATTAGCAACTTTCATAGCAGTTATGTACCCCAAGAGTTCACTAGCGGGATCGCCTTACATGACACTCGAACGTGCACAAAGTTTCGCTGACTATGATCCGGAATTCCCTACGTATATGTTTCAAACATTAATGGTTTTCAAGAACTGATTCTTTCTGGTACAAACCTACGTCTTTTTATTTCATAAAACGTTAAGTCCTATGAAATTTAAAAACGCATATAAAAATTTAAAAGAACTGATGCTTTGTGATTACTCGTGCTAATGTTCTGCCTCGCGGCGTATTTATTTCAAACATTAATTGTTTTTAAGAACTGATTCTTTCTGCAGTTGACTCTGAGGATTTATTAATGGAGGTCTCTAAGATGGAATACCAAGGATTTGATCCAATATTAATGAGAATGCACCTTAATAAGATTGCCAAGCAAAGAGGGGTCACATCCATGCAGCACAAAAAGAACATGACAACTTGGGTAGTTTTGGGTATAATGAGAGGTTCTAAGATTGAGTACATCAGTCACTACTGTCATGTATAACTGAAACCTGTTTTGAGTCTAAACATATTAAATTATTTAAAGGACTGATTCTTTGTGGCATACCCCTACGTATATGTTTCAAACATTAATTGTTTTTAAGAACTGATTCTTTCTGCAGTTGACTCTGAGGATTTATTAATGGAGGTCTCTAAGATGGAATACCAAGGATTTGATCCAATATTAATGAGAATGCACCTTAATAAGATTGCCAAGCAAAGAGGGGTCACATCCATGCAGTACAAAAAGAACATGACAACTTGGGCAGTTTTGGGTATAATGAGAGGTTCTAAGATTGAGTACATCAGTCACTCCTGTCATGTATCACTGAAACCTGTTTCGAGTCTAAACATATTAAATTATTTAAAGGACTGATTCTTTGTGGCATACCCCTACGTATATGTTTCAAACATTAATTGTTTTCAAGAACTGATTCTTTCTGGTATAAACCTACGTCTTTTTATTTCATAAAACTTTAAGTCCTATGAAATTTAAAAACGCATATAAAAATTTAAAAGAACCGATGCTTTGTGATTACTCGTGCTAATGTTCTGCCTCGCGGCGTATTTATTTCAAACATTAATTGTTTTTAAGAACTGATTCTTTCTGCAGTTGACTCTGAGGATTTATTAATGGAGGTCTCTAAGATGGAATACCAAGGATTTGATCCAATATTAATGAGAATGCACCTTAATAAGATTGCCAAGCAAAGAGGGGTCACATCCATGCAGCACAAAAAGAACATGACAACTTGGGCAGTTCTGGGTATAATGAGAGGTTCTAAGATTGAGTACATCAGTCACTACTGTCATGTATAACTGAAACCTGTTTTGAGTCTAAACATATTAAATTATTTAAAGGACTGATTCTTTGTGGCATACCCCTACGTATATGTTTCAAACATTAATTGTTTTCAAGAACTGATTCTTTCTGGTATAAACCTACGTCTTTTTATTTCATAAAACTTTAAGTCCTATGAAATTTAAAAACGCATATAAAAATTTAAAAGAACCGATGCTTTGTGATTACTCGTGCAAATGTTCTGCCTCGCGGCGTATTGTTCAATCAAACCTTTTTTGAGTTTAAAAATATTAAATTATTTAAAGGACTGATTCTTTGTGGCATACCCCTACGTATTTATTTCAAACATTAATTGTTTTTAAGAACTGATTCTTTCTGCCGTTGCATCGTTTCAACGATCTACCTGCCGAGTGTTACACGGTAGACATTCTTCGATTGGCTGCCACCGTGATTTTAGCCACCAAGGCGACATGGTGGAATACCAACCACCATACTGGGCAGGGAGGTGTCCAAGGCTTTTCAAAGAAGGTACTTGAGGCAAAGTTTCCAGGCAGGGTAACCAATGAGTTAGTTGATTGTGCTCACACTATTGGCCATTGGGCGAGCACTCTATTTGTGCTGGCCAGAGCTGGGGTGACCGGTCTTCCGCAGACGGTGCCTCAGCAGCCCGCTGCGTTATACGATCTAAAGCTGTCCGATGACGCAAAACTCCGATTTACATCCATGCCCGCAGGGACGCACAGAATTGCTGTCGGCTTCGAAGCAGCGAAGCGCCTAGCATCCTCCCCACTACTGCGCTTGTGTGCAAATCCTGATCAGTTCCGCGGCCTGGTGACAGCCCGCGCAGCAGTTTTGGCTGCACTATCAAGGTCGCACGTTGGTGGAGCTTACCTGACTGGCCAAGGCAGATTGCCTTGCCATGATAACGCTGCCATAACGACCCTAGGTAGATTAGCAACTTTCATAGCAGTTATGTACCCCAAGAGTTCACTAGCGGGATCGCCTTACATGACACTCGAACGTGCACAAAGTTTCGCTGACTATGATCCGGAATTCCCTACGTATATGTTTCAAACATTAATTGTTTTCAAGAACTGATTCTTTCTGGTACAAACCTACGTCTTTTTATTTCATAAAACGTTAAGTCCTATGAAATTTAAAAACGCATATAAAAATTTAAAAGAACTGATGCTTTGTGATTACTCGTGCTAATGTTCTGCCTCGCGGCGTATTTATTTCAAACATTAATTGTTTTTAAGAACTGATTCTTTCTGCAGTTGACTCTGAGGATTTATTAATGGAGGTCTCTAAGATGGAATACCAAGGATTTGATCCAATATTAATGAGAATGCACCTTAATAAGATTGCCAAGCAAAGAGGGGTCACATCCATGCAGCACAAAAAGAACATGACAACTTGGGCAGTTTTGGGTATAATGAGAGGTTCTAAGATTGAGTACATCAGTCACTACTGTCATGTATAACTGAAACCTGTTTTGAGTCTAAACATATTAAATTATTTAAAGGACTGATTCTTTGTGGCATACCCCTACGTATATGTTTCAAACATTAATTGTTTTTAAGAACTGATTCTTTCTGCAGTTGACTCTGAGGATTTATTAATGGAGGTCTCTAAGATGGAATACCAAGGATTTGATCCAATATTAATGAGAATGCACCTTAATAAGATTGCCAAGCAAAGAGGGGTCACATCCATGCAGTACAAAAAGAACATGACAACTTGGGCAGTTTTGGGTATAATGAGAGGTTCTAAGATTGAGTACATCAGTCACTCCTGTCATGTATCACTGAAACCTGTTTCGAGTCTAAACATATTAAATTATTTAAAGGACTGATTCTTTGTGGCATACCCCTACGTATATGTTTCAAACATTAATTGTTTTCAAGAACTGATTCTTTCTGGTATAAACCTACGTCTTTTTATTTCATAAATCTTTAAGTCCTATGAAATTTAAAAACGCATATAAAAATTTAAAAGAACCGATGCTTTGTGATTACTCGTGCAAATGTTCTGCCTCGCGGCGTATTGTTCAATCAAACCTTTTTTGAGTTTAAAAATATTAAATTATTTAAAGGACTGATTCTTTGTGGCATACCCCTACGTATTTATTTCAAATATTAATTGTTTTCAAGAACTGATTCTTTTTGGCATAAACCTACGTCTTTTTATTTCATAAAACTTTAAGTCCTATGAAATTAAAAAATGCATATGAAAATTTAAAAGAATTGATGCTTTGTGATTACTCGTGCTAATGTTCTGCCTCGCGTGCATTGTTCACTCAAACCTTTTTTGAGTTTAAAAACATTAATTGTTTTCAAGAACTGATTCTTTCTGGCATACCCCTACGGCTTTTTATTTCATAAAACTTTAACTCCTACGAAATTGATAATTGCATATGAAAATTTAAAAGAATTGATGCTTTGTGATTATTCGTGCTAATGTTCTACCTCGCGGCATATTGTTAACTCGTACCCTTTTTGAGTGTAAAAATATTAATTTTTTAAAGGACTGATTCTTTGTGGCATACCCCTACGTCCTTTAATTTCATAAATTTGAATTCCTATGAAATTGCATATCGAAATTTCAAAGAATTAATGCTTTGTAATTATTTGTGCTAATTTTCCTGGAATTATATTTTTCTGTCAAGGGTAGCAGGTGTTGCTATGTTGGAAAACACGAGTTCTGAATTTTCTGAGAAATTGGAATTAGCTTGCTTTATTATCGTGGTTGCCATGGATAGATTTACATTTTTTAAGCGAATTTGACGCTCACGTACAAAACGTCAGTTTTATATCCAGTTTTTCTGAGCTTCATACCTACAGTATTATGACAAAATAAAATGTTCAAAAACTCGGCATATTTTTAACTAAACTAATGGAATCGAATTTACGCAATGAAATAATAAAATGTAATTTTATTTTCCTGTCGTCGACTTAGATAATTAAGCTGACGACGCAACAAAACACTTTACAAGCGTCATTTACTAACAGAGAGATCAACGCTGCATGAACGGTCTCGCTGGGTTTATGGGTGAATGGGACCAATTTTCCTAACTGGAATTTGACGATCGTCTAGATCCAGTATACGACTGCGCCGCACATTTTCGACTAAGGTACGCAGATACGTTATATTCATGTAGCCACTTGTCGGTGCGTTTAGTTATTCTCATACCTCCCAACAGCGACGTTTTGGAATAATTTAATTATCAAGCTGCAGCTAGTGAAGTGCCTGGTTGTGTCCCGTGGGTTTAACAGTGAGCGCACTTCTACCATGTCTGAATCTGCTTTTACCATGGAGATGACGAGAAAGGGTGTAACTGTTTGATTGCACGCATCCCAAGTTGTACGATTCTCATAGGAAATCCGGAGAGTTTCGAAATATTACATCGTATACGACAAAGAAATATACAGGGTGTGTCAATAGTCCGGAAACGGTAAAATAACATTCGAAAACAAGATTTTAATAATAGCATATTCGGGAGTATGAGATGGTTCAAATATGCAGCATATATGCATAACGTTTTTTATTTCTTTCCAACATTCCGCGGGTTAAACAAGCCCCCTTAGATCAACGTTACCAGATAAAAAATTTATTTGTCTTGTTGGCAACTCAATTATATTTTGAAATTAAAAACAGTAGTTTTTGTTTAAAGGGCCGATTCTTTGTGGCATACCCCTAAGTCCTTTAATGTCAGACTTTATTTCCTACAAAATTGATAACGAATCAAAATTGATTGCTTGTTGTCAACTCAATTGTTTTGAGGGTTTCAAGTGCCCACGCACCCCGTGTTTCCGTGATATACGAAAAATGTTTCTTGCACCTGCTATTCGTTGATATTATTCCTGCGAAGGCATCATTTGTAATGAAATATGCTCTACAGTTACTCAATTCCGCAAAATTTCAAGTACAAAACTATGCTTCTCTGTTAAAAATTGATAAGAACACGATACTTTGTGATATTCTTCTGCATATTGAGAAGAGGAAACCAAAAGAATAAGTATGCCTAAAAAATAGTAAAACATTATCCTTTGTTGCGTACTTTTGTCCGTAGTTAAGAAAAGAATTGGTGCTTGGTAACTACTCGTCGACGTTTAGTGTTGAATGAAGCACAACATTACATTAAATGCGAACATTTCATTAAATTGGATTAGACTTATTTAATTGAAATCATCTTTTATTTCCACTCACCTTACCACATACATATATTTGAAACTGTCAATATTTATACGTATACGTATACATACATATATATATATATATATATATGTAATAGTAGTTTAAATCCAATATTCCGTTATAAGTTTTCGTCACGTTCAAATCAAACCACCATTTGTTACACGACCCCCCCCCTCCCCCGCGGGACGTAACAAAAACTGGTTGAAAAGAGCAAAGTAATGTATTTTGTTTGTTTAAAAATTAATAAAAAATGATCTTTTGTGGCATACATATTTCAATCTAGCGTAATTGTAAAAAAGAAATTGATGTTTGGTGACCATTCGTAAATGTGTACTCAGTAGGACCAAAATAAGTGTCCCATTTCAAGAGAATTGAACATCAGTGTTAATGGAATAGTGTCCCAAAGACATCTTGAGATCTCATTCTCTTGAAATGAAACACTGTGGTGTCTCATTCTGAAGACGTTTTGAGCCACTGTTTTTGCAGTAGACCACCTTTTAAAAATGCCCAATATATGCTAAATTACAAGATGATTCCCAAAATCTTAATAATTACTCATGGCGCATACATTCGAGCACGAGAAAAACGTGAAAATATTCAATTGCTGATAAAAAATATAAGAAAACACGATACTTTGTGACATCATCCTGCATGCAGTGAAATACGTCACCTTCGGAATAAGTAAATACATTATCTTTCGTTGTGTTCCTTGATTCGTTCAACCATAAATGTAAAAAACAAAATGATGCTTGGTGACTACTCGTAGATGATTTGGGTTGAATAAATCCCTCTTTTCGAAACAGTTAAGAAGCCCACAGGTAACTCATTAGAGCATATAATTTAGTAGGAATATTTGCTAGATTGATGAATGCAATCTAATAGAGAAGACTTTTGCAAATATGCAAACATGCTTATTGTAAAAAATTTGAAGAACATGATTCTTTGTGGTTTTTCCTGCATGAGTAGAAGAGCAAACTGTTGGAAGTCATTTTCCTAACGATAGGTAAATACAATATAGATACATTTTTAATTCTAGCGTAATTTTAATAAAAGAATGTAATGCTTGGTGACTACTCGTAGATGATTACGGTTGAATAAATTCCGCCTTTCGAAAAAGTTAAGATGAGATAGGTCCTTAGATCATTCCTTAGAGCATAAAATTTAGTAGCAAAAAATATTTGATGATGTAGGATTGTTGAATGTATTCTAATAGGAGAGTTTCCTGCAAATATGCAACATGCTTCTTCTAACAAATTTGAAGAACATGATTCTTTGTGGTTTTTCCTGCATGAGTAGAAGAGCAAACTATTGAAAATCGTTTGTCTAACGATAGGTAGATACAATATAGATACATTCTTAATTGTAGGGTAATTTTAATAAAAGAATGTGATGCTTGGTGACTACTCGTAGATGATTTGGGTTGAATAAATCCCTCTTTTCGAAACAGTTAAGAAGCCCACAGGTAACTCATTAGAGCGTATAATTTAGTAGGAATATTTGCTAGATTGATGAATGCAATCTAATAGAGAAGATTTTTGCAAATATGCAAAATGCTTCTTCTAAAAAATTTGAAGAACATGATTCTTTGTGGTTTTTCCTGCATTGTTAGAAAAGCAAACTGTCGGAAGTCGTTTACCTAACGATAGGTAATTACAATACATATACATTTTTAATTGAACCTAATTTGGATAAAAGAATATGATGCTTGGTGACTACTCGTAAATGATTAGGGCTAAATAAATTCCGCCTTTCGAAACAGTTAAGATGAGATAGGTCCTTAGATCACTCCTTAGAGCGTAAAATTTTGTAGGAAAAAAATATGTGATGATGCCGGATTGATGAATGCAATCTAGTGAAAAAGCTTCTTGCAAATATCCAACATGCTTATTATAAAAAATTTGAAGAAGATGATTCTTTGTGGGTTTTTCTGCATGATTAGAAGAGGAAACTATTATAAATCGTTTGTCTAACGTTGGGTAAATACAATGTAGATACATTCTTAATTGTAGCGCAATTTTAATAAAAGAATGTGATGCTTGGTGACTACTCGTAGATGATTAGGTTTGAATAAATCCCTCTTTTCGAAACAGTTAAGATGCCCACAGCTTACTCATTAGAGCGTAGAATTTAGTAGGAAAAAAATATTTGACGATGCCGTTAAAGCTTCGTGCAAATATCCAACATACTTATTCTAAAAAATTTGAAGAACATGATTCTTTGTGGTTTTGTCCTGCAGGATTAGAAAAGCAAAGTGTTGGAAGTCGTTTTCCTAACGATAGGTAAATACAAGTAGATACATTTTTAATTCTAGCGTAATTTTAACAAAAGAATGTGATGCTTGGTGACTACTCGTAGATGATTAGGGTTGAATAAATCCCTCTTTTCGAAACAGTTAAGATGCCCACAGCTTACTCATTAGAGCGTAGAATTCAGTAGGAATATTTGATGATGCTGGATTGATGAATGCAATCTAATAGAGAAGATTTTTGCAAATATGCAAACATGCTTATTGTAAAAAATTTGAAGAACATGATTCTTTGTGATTTTTCCTGCATGAGAGAAGAGCAAACTGTTGGAAGTCGTTTTCCTAACGATAGGTAAATACAATATAGGTACATTTTCAATTCTATCGGAATTTTAATAAAGAATGTGATGCTTGGTGACTACTCGTAAATGATTAGGTTTGAATAAATCCCTCTTTTCGAAACAGTTAAGATGCCCACAGCTTACTCATTAGAGCGTAGAATTTAGTAGGAATATTTGATGATGCTAGATTGATGTATGCAATCGTAGAGAAGATTTTTGCAAATATGCAAACATGCTTATTGTAAAAAATTTGAAGAACATGATTCTTTGTGATTTTTCCTGCATGAGAGAAGAGCAAACTGTTGGAAGTCGTTTTCCTAACGATAGGTAAATACAATATAGGTACATTTTTAATTCTATCGGAATTTTAATAAAGAATGTGATGCTTGGTGACTACTCGTAAATGATTAGGTTTGAATAAATCCCTCTTTTCGAAACAGTTAAGATGCCCACAGCTTACTCATTAGAGCGTAGAATTTAGTAGGAATATTTGATGATGCTAGATTGATGTATGCAATCGTAGAGAAGATTTCTGCAAATATGCAAACATGTTTTTGTTATAAAAAATTTGAAGAACATGATTCTTTGTGGTTTTTCCTGCATTGTTAGAAAAGCAAACTGTCGGAAGTCGTTTACCTAACGATAGGTAATTACAATACATATACATTTTTAATTGAACCTAATTTGGATAAAAGAATATGATGCTTGGTGACTACTCGTAAATGATTAGGTTTGAATAAATCCCTGTTTTCGAAACAGTTAAAATGCCCACAGCTTACTCATTAGAGCGTAGAATTTAGTAGGAATATTTGATGATGCTAGATTGATGAATGCAATCTAATAGAGAAGATTTTTGCAAATATGCAAACATGCTTATTGTAAAAAATTTGAAGAACATGATTCTTTGTGGTTTTTCCTGCATGAGTAGAAGAGCAAACTATTGGAAGTCGTTTGTTTAACGATGGGTAAATACAATATAGATACATTCTTATTTGTAGCGTAATTTTAATAAAAGAATGTGATGCTTGGTGACTACTCGTAGATTGTGCTCCCCAAGC
Organism: Trichopria drosophilae; assembly: GCA_030407085.1. Lineage (NCBI taxonomy): Eukaryota > Metazoa > Arthropoda > Insecta > Hymenoptera > Diapriidae > Trichopria > Trichopria drosophilae. The sequence continues at coordinate 85,463,355 of CM059587.1, read as the reverse complement.
CTCTGACGGTGAAAACGCTCCTGAAGATGGAGTTTATGGACTTCCCGTTAGTCTGTCGCCCGTTGGCGCACATCGATGGGCTATCCCAAATCGAAATCAACTTGGATACGGAAAAGCTCTATTTGTTGAACCACAAGCGCGAAATAATCTAACTGAAACCGGAGTCGAAGCCCACTATGTCGCAACCGCAGATGGTCGTCTGCCTGTCCCGGTGATAACTCGAGCATTGTTTGATTAGATTCAAGGAATACCCGTTAACCTTCCTTTGATTAGGTTGGTTTCCGCTAGATTACAGAACACGACAATGGCCAAGGTTGAAGTATTGCCTAAAGGACGATTAGGTTCTCTCGTTCAGCAAGGGTTTTGTGAACCGCTAACTCCTGTACCTGCGGTAGACCCTGACAACCGGTGGTCTCGGGTTTCTGTTAAAGGCTGCTCACATCACCAGTTGACACCAAATACTGGTTGCGGAATCCCAGTAGTGCGACTACGAATGAATCGAAGTGGTAGAACCGATTCAATTCCTTTTTCAGAAGTGGATGCTCCGTGGTTAGAGCAATTGGGTAGTATTTATTTATCCGGCCAAGTTAGTAGTTTATGGAATTACTCTGATTTTACGTTACCTGAGGTTAATGGTTGGGAAGCCAGTTTAGCGTATGCTGGAAACTTCTCTGAAGACCCAGGTTCTAAAATTAAATCTGAATAATGTTCAAGCTGTTAGTCAGCAATTAGATTTAATAAATAAATAGATTGATTAGTTTGTGAGCACATAACCACGACTGTATAACCGCTTTTAGCGATGAATCAATAAAGAAAATTCTGTAGGAACCCAGTATGAGTCCCCCGATGATCCAGCCATGGTGAGATGATTAGGGTTGAATAAATTCCGCCTTTTGAAAAAGTTAAGATGAGATAGGTCCTTAGATCATTCCTTAGAGCATAAAATTTAGTAGCAAAAAATATTTGATGATGTAGGATTGTTGAATGTATTCTAATAGGAGAGTTTCCTGTAAATATGCAACATGCTTCTTCTAAAAAATTTGAAGAACATGATTCTTTGTGGTTTTTCCTGCATTGTTAGAAAAGCAAACTGTCGGAAGTCGTTTACCTAACGATAGGTAATTACAATACATATACATTTTTAATTGAACCTAATTTGGATAAAAGAATATGATGCTTGGTGACTACTCGTAAATGATTAGGGCTAAATAAATTCCGCCTTTCGAAACAGTTAAGATGAGATAGGTCCTTAGATCACTCTTTAGAGCGTAAAATTTAGTAGGAAAAAAGTATTTGATGATGCCGGATTGATGAATGCAATCTAGTGAAAAAGCTTCTTGCAAATATCCAACATGCTTGTTATAAAAAATTTGAAGAACGTGATTCTTTGTGGTTTTTCCTGAATGAGTAGAAGAGCAAACTGTTGGAAGTCGTTTTCCTAACGATAAGTAAATACAATATAGGTACATTCTTAATTGTAGCGTAATTTTGATAAAAGAATGTGATGCTTGGTGACTACTCGTAGATGATTAGGGTTGAATAAATTCCGCCTTTCGAAACAGTTAAGATGCGATAGGCCCTTAGATCACTCTTTAGAGCGTAGAATTTACAAGGAAAAAATAATGGCGCCCGATTGATTAATACAATCTAATAGAAAAGTATCTTGTAAATATGCAAACAGACTTATTGTAAAAAAATTGAAGAAGATGATTCTTTGTGGTTTTTTCTGCATGATTAGAAGAGGAAACTATTATAAATCGTTTGTCTAACGTTGGGTAAATACAATATAGATACATTCTTAATTGTAGCGTAATTTTAATAAAAGAATATGATGCTTGGTGACTACTCGTAGATGATTAGGTTTGAATAAATCCCTCTTTTCGAAACAAGAAAGATGCCCACAGCTTACTCATTAGAGTGTAGAATTTAGTAGGAATATTTGATGATGTAATCTAATGGAGAAGATTCTTGCAAATATGCAAACATGTTTTTGTTATAAAAAATTTGATGAACATGATTCTTTGTGGTTTTTCCTGCATGAGTAGAAGAGCAAACTGTTGGAAGTCGTTTTCCTAACGATAGGTAAATACAATATAGATACATTTTTAATTCTAGCGTAATTTTAATAAAAGAATGTGATGCTTGGTGACTACTTGTAAATGATTAGGTTTGAATAAATCCCTGTTTTCGAAACAGTTAAAATGCCCACAGCTTACTCATTAGAGCGTAGAATTTAGTAGGAATATTTGATGATGCTAGATTGATGAATGCAATCTAATAGAGAAGATTTTTGCAAATATGCAAACATGCTTATTGTAAAAAATTTGAAGAACATGATTCTTTGTGGTTTTTCCTGCATGAGTAGAAGAGCAAACTATTGGAAGTCGTTTGTTTAACGATGGGTAAATACAATATAGATACATTCTTATTTGTAGCGTAATTTTAATAAAAGAATGTGATGCTTGGTGACTACTCGTAGATGATTAGGTTTGAATAAATCCCTCTTTTCGAAACAGTAAAGATGCCCACAGCTTACTCATTAGAGCGTAGAATTTAGTAGGAATATTTGATGATGCTGGATTGATGAATGCAATCTAATAGAGAAGATTTTTGCAAATATGCAAACATGCTTATTGTAAAAAAAATTGAAGAACATGATTCTTTGTGGTTTTTCCTGCATGAGTAGAAGAGCAAACTGTTGGAAATCGTTTGTCTAACGAAAGGTAAATACAATACATATACATTTTTAATTGAACCTAATTTGGATAAAAGAATGTGATGCTTGGTGACTACTCGTAGATGATTAGGGTTGAATAAATCCCTCTTTTCGAAACAGTTAAGATGCCCACAGCTTACTCATTAGAGCGTATAATTTAGTAGGAAAAAAATATTTGACGATGCCGTTAAAGCTTCGTGCAAATATTCAACAGACTTATTCTAAAAAATTTGAAGAACATGATTCTTTGTGGTTTTGTCCTGCAGGATTAGAGGAGTAAAGTGTTGGAAGTCGTTTTCCTAACGATAGGTAAATACAAGTAGATACATTTTTAATTCTAGCGTAATTTTTATAAAAGAATGTGATGCTTGGTGACTACTCGTAGATGATTAGGGTTGAATAAATCCCTCTTTTAGAAACAGTTAAGATGAGATATGCCCAATGGTCACTTATTAGAGCGTAGAATTTAGTACGAAAAAATATTTGATGATGCCTGATTGATGAATGCAATCTAATAGAGAAGATTCTTGCAAATATCCAACATACGTATTGTAAACAAAAATTGAAGAACATGATTCTTTCTGGTTTTTCCTGCATATCTTTGCCACATCAACGCTATTATATTGTTAAGTTTGTCAGTGTTGATGATCTTTCGAATCTGGTTATGCTTGTGTTTTACTATCCGTCATTATTAAATCTATGTCAGAATTTAAGTTTTTCTCCAATTTTTGGGATTGTATCCGAGAATTATATGCTTCTTATTATAATCAACTAATCATTAGAAGTTGATCCCAAACAAACGTAGAGACTTGGACATGTACATTTAGACACGTTTTAGATTACGACATAATAAGAAAAGAAAACGTTTTACTTTGTGACCTACTTATGCAATGTTTATTCCTATATCAATTTCTTATATCCAGGTTGATATAATTCTCCATCAATTTATTTATACATTTTAGATTCTACCGTAATTGTAATAAATGAATTGATGCTTGCTGACTACTCGTAGATAATTGCGTAGACGAGAAGGAAAAAATATTTCATGACGCCAGATTGATGAATACAATCTAATAGAAAAGTTTCTTGCAAATATGCAAACATGTTTGTTGCAAAAAATTTGAAGAACATGATTCTTTGTGGTTTTTCCTGCATGAGTAGAAGAATAAGGTACTGCAATTCGTTTGCGTAATAATAAGTAAATACAATACAATTTATGGCACACAATTTTTAATTCTAGCGCAATTGTAATTAAAAAAAATGATGCTTGGTAACTACTCGTAGATGATTGCGTAGATGAGAAGGCAAAAACATTTGATGTCGCCAGATTGATGATTACAATCTAATAGAGAAGATTCTTGCAAACATGCAAAAATCATGCTTTCTGTAAAAAATTTAATGAACATGATTCTTTGTGGTTTTCCTGCATGATTAGAAGTGTAAACAAACTATTAGAATTCGTTTGCCTAACGATAGGTAAATACAATATAGATACATTTTTAATTGTATCGAATTTTGATGAAAGAATGTGATGCTTGGTGACTAGTCGTAGACGATTAGGGTTGAATAAATCCCTTCTTTCGAAACAGTTAAGATGAGATACCCTTAGATCACTCATTAGAGCGTTGAGTTTAGTTGGAAACTAGATTAGGTGGCGCCCGATTGATTAATACAATCCAATAGAAAAGTTAATTGCAATTATGCATGTTTTTCCTACATGTTTAGAAGAGCAAGTTATTGGAGTTAGAAGTTGTCCCGAATCGTTAGTTGAGTGTAGTACAGATGGTTTCAAACAAACTTAGAGACTTGAACATATAGATTTGGACACGTTTTATTTTACGTCATAATAAGAAAAGAAAACGTTTTACTTTGTGACCTACTTATGCAATGTTTATTCCTACACCCATTTCTTATATCCAGGGTGATATAATTCTCCATCAATTTATACATTTTAAAGTAAATACTAGCACATTCAGTTTTCACAATTTTGTTAGAAATTGGTCGCTGTACCAGTGACGAACTTACGTTTTTAGTAGAGTTAGTGGACGGCAAATACATTGTTATATCCATTACAAGATTAATCAAACCGCCAAGGCACTATACGTTTTTAGGCAATTTATGTGGTCGATAAATTCGTGTTCTTTTTCATTAGTGACTTTGTACACGTTTCAAAGATCGGAAAACGGCAAATACAATACTTTATCCGGATCCCTTCGTTTCGCAAGACGTGTTTCAACGACTGGGTGTCCTTTCCACACCCTGGGCACGTTCAATCTTAAAAATATTTACGATCTTGACGATTGAACTCTGAAATTGTCAACTTTGCGCCCTCAACATGAAATTTAGCATTACCTCGCAAGACGTAGGAATATTTTTGTCTCTGAAAGGATGTTATCGAAAAATGCTTCATCCAAATCTGGGATTGTCAAAAATCTCGCTAAAACGTATAAACGCGGCTAGACAGGGAAAAGAAGAGTGAACTTTATTGAATTTATTCAGAGTCACGGATATGCACGTGTTCTTTCCGTCGTGGGACGATCCTCACCTCACATTTTCGGACTTTTCCTTTTCTTCTATTCAGTCGTTCTTTATTTCCATGACTCCGTATCTCTCCGACGGTGAGATTTCTATGGCGAATTTAATAAATTCACCGAAATGGAGGAGGAGACGGGCTTGCCAACCAATTTAGGGATTTAAATATGAGCGGACGACCTCCGAATACGAAATACGACTGCGAAAGATTGAAACAACCATTCGTTACTCTGTTGTTGCAAGGAACATTTCTGAATAAGATAAGATTTTCTTTCCTGCGAACTCTTGTTTCCAATTAGGAAAGACACCTTAATCATGTATAAGAAAGAGAGAGAGAGAGATTTTCATCTCTTCATCAATTAAAATGGAAGGTCTACATTTCCTCTTGCTCACAATTATTATACATTATTCATTTTACTTCCTTGTTTAATTTAGCAGTATTAGATATTAAATGTTATTTTCCAAAAATTGCCCAAGTATAAAATTTATCAATATATCAATAAGATCGATTTTGTATAAAAAATATTAAGACAAAACGTAATATCAGGTAATGGTTATTCTTGCTTATTTTCCATACGAGTTATTGTATAGTCGAATGGTAAAGTGAACGGATTCCTGATGGAAGTGGTAGGGTTAAATCCTAGTTAGGAAAATTTTTGTTTAAATTTAATAGAACACTAAAAAGTTTCTTTGATTTTAAGCTAATTCTGATTTGTCCGAACAAAAATGATCTGATTTTTTCTCTCATGTTGTAAGCCATATTCCTTGATCGTATGCGAATTTTGGTTGCAATATTGATAGTGTAACACTACCACAAAACTAACGACGATATTGAGATATTCTGCGAGAAGAATATAAACTGAGATTTTGAAAAGATTGCGAGTTCAATGGACCTAGTCGATCATCGCCTGAATAAGACACAGATGCAAAACTCTCGAATTATATAGTATATCACTCTTCGCATTAAAATACGGATGGCAAAGTGCTTGCTGTTAAGCTGATAACGGGAACAATCTAACGCATTATAGTTCATATGAATGACTCACCGTATGATATGCTGGTTAGTTGATTGCAGGAGAATCGTAGTGTACTTAGTAATCAACATCTTCTTCAACTATCCCAAATAATTCCAAGGAATCTTTCTTAGTCTCATTAGGGATTAAAAAGGAAATTCACTAACACTTACACTTGGCCACTATTACGCTTCAACAAGTTTGATGACATTCTTGCGAATGGTATTGTTTCAAACAGTTTATTTCGGCTATTCCAACAGATGTTTTAACACGCAAATTATCCATTTAGTGCACTTCCACGGTAAAAAGCACCATTTATTCGTCTTCCCCTTTAAGGTGTACTTTCATAAAACTTTATCGAACTAGCCATCGTCGACCACTGGATCCTTGCCAGCGTAAAACGATGGCATTTACTATAGATCAGGGTCGTTCATGATGACATCCCTTCAAGACCAGACTATTACAAAAGGAAATATGAACATCTCGTGCAATTTAGCAGCATTCTCCGATATTTAGATATTTCAATTTTAAGACATAAAAACCAACACGTAAGTCACCGTTTACTTCAGTAGTCATTCTTTTCACATCGAACGCCTTTAAATAAAAGTCAGTAGCGACGCAAATCTAAAGTTTATCAACAAGCAATGCTGCACAGCGAGTATTCGTGTCGAATCTTAATTAGACGTTATGGCTGGGTTGCAGAAAACCCGTATCGAGGAAAAGAAGACGACCTCGAGTGATCCGGTCTACTGCGGGACAAATACTTATAACAAAATCAAAGTAAAACGAGGGAAGGATTAAAAGAAGGAATCATTCCAGAAGTTTCCAAACACGAGAAGATCGGGTGGCAATTTTGCCGATCAGAATTGTCGATTGTCGCCTATCGGCAACTGAAATTCTTCATGAGGATCCGGTTTATTACACGTTCCTGGTGCTATCTCAATACAATTCGTACAGAACTCGAATTATTTATCTTAATACCAGAGCGTGAGCGTAGGAGATCATTGTCGGCCGTAATATAAAAACCAGTTAACATTTTTTTAAATAAAATAATAAAATATGATGTGCAAAGGTTTAGACTAAAACGCAGCAAGTTCTTTATAATTAAAGTCTCAATGAAACGTAATAGTCGATGAGAAATGTGATATTTTTAATCCAGATATATATTCGAATTCCAAGCAAACATATGGCACCGACAGAACGACTTCCTCCGCACGCATTGAATCGTGGCTAAAAATTCTACCGTTAAGCTAACTCGACCGTGACAATTCGACGCTAAAAATTACTTTAGGTCTCCCGCTATTCATCGATTAAACCATTTTTTCCATGAATACGGTGCTTAAATATACAAACAGATCGTGATATCATACACAAATAGGTCACATTTAATGTCAATTTATTACATAATTTGCAAAAATTTTGATGAACTGGCCCAACAATTTCTTCACAATATCGCGATCACTACAATAGCAATTTGCAGCAAGGAAACACTGTTTTATAAGAGACTACTTGTAGTGGTTAAATACCAACCGCTACTGGCACTATCAGATACCATGTAGTGTTAGATATGTTTTGTAGTAAACTAATAATAAATAACCACTACATTTAGTGATATGCTTCTGCTTTATTGGTGATGGAAGATATATGTTCTAGTCAGTAATCAAGTTTACATTCAGTACCACCCCTAATTTTATGTTTTTTTTTTCTCACGAAATAAAATCTGATCCGACCTTGGACACGGTCGTGTACCAACTTGGCGATTTTTTTGTCCGATAATTCTACCGGCGTCCAACAATGAAATGAGCGTAAAACTAGCGGCAAAAGGTGGATGATCGCTTTCTTAGTTAGGATCGGTAAATTATTTATAGATCCTCGCCAGACAGAGATTCGAATGTCTTGCCTGGTTGGCGACCGCGAAAGGACTGAGTTCTTGGGGCTGAGAATGCCAGTATGCCTTGCATCAGGGGGCCGTGCACAGGAGGGCACCTTTATGCACGGGATATTCGATAAACTTGCGGTGAACATAGCACCTGTCAACTGCGGTAGTTAATGCACGACAATTTAAATATGTTCCAGCGGAAATATTTATCGCATTCCACATTTTCAATGCGAAGAGAATTATCAAGAATGCAATGCTTCTTACTTGCTTCATTATCTAGTCATCGGTTAAAAAGGTTCGGTTTTTCAATTTTTTTTTGTTTACTTTCAGAGTAACAAAGTTACGAGCGTGTTTTCCAGATTTTCACTGCAGCGACATCTAGCGCCCAGCGGCATTTAGCGGCGCATAAAAAATAATACCATCTTCGTGTTTTCAATCGAAAACCAACAAAATATGTTAATTTTTATATTATCTTTAGTTAATTGACTTGTAACACAACCGAGAATTATTAATTATTATGTAATTTAAAATTAAAACGGTCGAGAAAATATTGTCATTGTTGTAATTTTCAACGGTTACTGAATTTGCATCAAACATTATTAGTATATTTTCCTGAACTTTCCTTCCTATAATTTAGATCAATTTTAAGAATGGAAAGACTTTTATGAGAAAAGTATCAACCTATATATTGCATATTGACATTTATACAGAAAATCTTCTAGCTGCCCAGTTATTTTTTAAATATACTTAGTACTAAATTGCCAACTAGAAATAACAAACATCTTTCGCTTGCTTCAATGTATACAATATTAAGAACATGTTAGATTATTTCTGTTAGCATATAAATTAGTAATTTTTGTAACTATATGTTTTATTTTTAATTATTTAAACTTAAAACGGCAAATAATATGAACGTTGCCTAATCAGGCATGTATAAAATTCTTATAATTTAAAAATTTTAAAAACAATAGTTGAAATAACGAAACAAAACACATAATTTTACAAAGCAATTATTACAATCAATTTCATGTTATACACATACAAAATCATAATCAAAGCAGTATCCATACATCACTGATTTTGTGACTAATCCTATTGTTCATATTATACAACACTATCAATTATTAGATATAGAAATTTATTATTACACGGCACTATTATATTTTAATTAGAGTCAAAAGTACTTTTCACAACACTGTTTCTTCTTCACACAATCTGAATCACTTTTTACACCTCAGTCATTTTTTTTTAATGTTGATATCGATAATCCTGAAGATTGGTATATTCAAAATCTATGTTATTTTGAAAACTATGTCTTTCTGGTTGTTTCAAGAGTTCTTGAGAAAGAAGTACCTTAAGGTCAGGTTTCAACTATAAGTCCAGAACATAAAAGAAATGTACTGGTGGTGTCGACAATGCATTGCCCATGTAGTCAAAATTTGGATTCAGATTGTCAACATGGCAGGATGATTACAATAATAGCATTGTATTCAGAAGAAAGAACTGGATATACTAAAAGTACTAATTGATCAGCACCTTTAGATATACATATTGCTAAAAGCAAAGAATGTAGAGAACAGTTCATTAATATTGTACAATCCAGTAATTAAGTAGGATTAGTACAATCCAAAACTTAGCTAAAACACTGACCATTTCAAAGAAGAAACTGAATTAACAAGCTGTTATATCCAGATGTAGAAATTTCAAAACCAAAATTCCAGTACTGAAATTGGAACAGTTGAAGAAAAATGTTGCAGAAGCAAACTCCAAGACAAAATCATCAACTGGTACTCGAGTACTTAATTAAAAAACAACCAGAATAGTACAATTGAAGACAATTGCACTAATAAATGTTTCTCAAGCCGAAGATTCTTCACTGCAAGCGTCAGCAATCGATTGACTGTTGTACATTCTTTAGAATAATATAGAATATCATTACATAGAATATCAGACAGTGATATCGTGATGTCGTTCATTCAGCAAATTCGAAACCCACCAGAGTATTTCTTCGGAAGTGACAGTTTTAAAATTGATCCGTATACGAATTATATTAGCAAAGCATCGGTTCAATATATAAGTAATGTAAATGCATGTACGTTATTATCGAGGGCGGAAGAGATTTTAGGAGTCGCAGGTGAGGAGGATTATGATTTGATCCAAGACAAAATCATCAACTGGTACTCGAGTTCTTAATTAAAAAACAACCAGAATTGTACAATTGAAGACAATTGCACTAATAAATGTTTCTCGAGTCGATGTTTCTTCAATTCCAGGTAAAAGAAACAAATACAAAATTTCGAAATGTTGCTGCACTATTTTTGTCACTAAATCACGAAACACTTATTTAAAACCAGTATTATGCACTAAGTCCAGTCATTTTTTAGCATTTAAATTTCACAAACGATCAGATGTTTGCACAGATACTGCTATTAATTGTGATCCAATACAACTATGATAATATTAACAAAGTTAGCCATCTATTGGCTTTCTATTACAATTAAATTTTTTTTAAAATGTAGTCCGTCAGCAAGTTCTAATTTCAATAATGAAATCTAATGATAAGAAATTTATTTGTCTTCTACTGTTACTCTTTTTTTTTCTTTTAATCTTTTTTTTTCTTTTAATCTTTTTTTTGTATTTTTTTTTTTTATTTAACAGGCGGAATTGTCCTTTTACACATTTTTTGCTAATATAATCAATTTTTATGAGAGTTGCAGATAGTCTTAACAGATGGCGCCATACTTCAAATTTGTTAATTTTTTTTTCCTTGTATCTTTAAATTATTGTCAACAAGATTTATTGATTACGAACTATAATTCATCCCAACTTATTTTACAATATTAATTTTATTTATCAGAATTGTTCAATAAAAATTAGTTATAAATGTTATTCGATATTAATACCAACTTTTTCTTTTTGCCGGTTGTTTCACTGGTAAAAATCATTTACACTATTTTACAGATAGTAAAATATCTAAAGTTTATTTACTGTTTGTTAAAAGATTAAATTATTGAACTATTCTGATTTACAATATAAATTTAAATCTAAAAATAAATGGGCAACAAATGTAAATGTAAAAACAAGATGAAAGCATTTGTTATTGATTATATATTTAATATTTATCAATATATAAAATGTCAATAGACAAACTTTATATGAAGATCCTATCTTACGTTTCAGTATTATACTGATTTGTATCGAATCGAATTATAACATGACTCTAAATTAATAAGTTGGATAGTTCGACCAAAAATTTGATGTTGCAAGCCAATTGCGACATTTATTGCAGGTAATTTTTTTTATGTCTATATATTTAGTTAACAGCTTGTTAAGTAAAAGTGATTTCGAATGTTACGATCCAATGAAAAATTGTGATGTAGTGAATGTTTTACATACGGCATTGAAAAACTGAAGCTTTTTATTGATGACGCAATGATAAAGCAATAAAAATAGGAAAAAATTTGTTTAAATAATCGTTTTGTCCATTAAACATCTACAGTAGTGAAAGGGCGTCTGTTTAAACCCACAAATTTCGATTTCGGCTTGTAACTTTAACTCCACTCATCTGCTACTTGTTTATCGACATTGCCTATTGCCTAAGGGATAATTCCATAGCGAAACAACGTAAAAGACAAACGGTAAGATTTTACTACTTATATGTAAAAATTTTGAATCGCCTACTATTGGATTTAATATTAAAAGTCATCCCTCTAGCGCTTATAATTAGAACTATTGTTAAAATGCGTTTCGCACCAGGATGCCATGTTGTGCTCTTCAGCAGGGCTTATGGCATCCTTGCCCTGGACGCGATATTCAATTTTAAGTTTGTAAATCTAATTTTCATTTTATACTGCATAAAGTGCCGGGATATAACACTTAAGCAGTGATAAAATGAAGAATACATTCTAGACTTAAATATTAGTACTAGAACGTTAGTTTGTAACCGTTTATAGCAAATAAGTAAATAAACTTTATTTACTTATTTGGTTAGATTTTACACCCACAAACGATAATATTAATTACTCTCGCCATTGAATATTAGGATTAATTCTCATCGTAATATTTACTTTTGCATTTTTGGACTATTTTGAACATAATTTTAACAAGGAGGAATCGTAAACCATTGATTTGCCTGATTTATTATATTATAGAAACAATAATACTTATAAATTAAGAATGTTGAATTAAGATTATTGTAAATCATCAACGATTAAAGAATTAACATATGTTACATGTATTAACATATTTCTAATTCAATTTCTGAAGCTCCGTTTCATATTTCGAATCATAACCTAGAAAAGTGTATGTTCTAGAATCATTGATGATTTACTAACGATATGAGTAACTAAAGAGTTCTTGTATATTTGGAACATTGGTAAATAATAATTTTCTACCTTATATGGTTGTAAACAATAAATATAATATTTTTTCAAAGCATATAACAATAAGTCTGTTCTAAACCTTCGTTCATTGAACTTTTAAAACTGATTTTAAGATTTACTAACAAAATACATTATTGTACAAAAAAAAAAAACACATGGCATGCATAAAATATAATTTAATATCTTATTAAAATACTCATCCGATTCTCCTGTCCTGTAGCAGATTGTCGAGTATTAGAATTTCCATCACAGGCTGTTCCACTTCCATTGACGACTAGATTATACAAATGCAAGAATTAATGCCTTATTATCATAGAATTATCTTCAGTGTTTAAATTTACTTACTCATATTTCTGGTTAAACTAATTCCTTTTCATGGCGGCTTCGTTTTGATTTCGTTCTTCCCAAATTTGACTGCAGGTTCAGGCATCACAGACGCCTTAAAAAAAGTTGTCAATTAACTATCAATTTGTAAAAATGTTGATTAAATTTAAACACATACCATGTGTTTGAGATGTTCGATGGAAACTTAATTTCAGAATTTAAGCTTACAACAGCTGCAAGCGTCAGTTGTACATTCTAGAAACGTGGTGATCGGTCGGTTGCCGGCAAGCCGAATGGCCGCTACGCACCGGAAGCAAAAGGGAAGGGAGGCTTCATAACGGAACTATTTTGGCGGCATGTAATATAAAACATTAAATGTTATTCATTTACCATAATTACAAAATATTTTTTATTTTATTATATTTTTATAAAATTACTTTTATATTACATTTTACATTAAAATTTTCTCCACCGCTCTTTGTTTCTTTTTTAGTTTACGCCTCCGGCTACAGGAGCGCCATCACACTCGGCTTCATGCGCGGGAAATTTAAACTTTCTTTTATGTAATAACATAAAAAAAGTATCTTCTTCTCCGTATTTCCGTGAAAATATTCTTGAATTCTTGGTAAAACGGAGTAAATTAACCAGGTGTTGAAAAAAAATTTTGTTTTTTTTCAGAAATATATAAACTCTGTTAACCCGTTAACGCCTGAAATGGCATTTTTTATACTTCATTTTCAATCAAGTATTTCGTATCAAAATCGAAGTTGAAACGAATTGAAAGGTACATATCCTTTTGTTTTCGAGGTCGCTCTTCAAGATTCCGAGGTCAAAATTGAGCTTCAGCCAGCAGGAAGTCCAATATGGCGCCGAATTTAAAAAAAAATTCCAAAAAATTGGGAATTATTTATTCCTATCAATTTTTTTCGAGCTATTAGAATATTGGAATTCTATTGAAACTGTGCGTAATGGTGCATGAAACAGTTGAATTTTAAGAAAAAATTTTACTTTTATACCCCACATTATTGTAACGACCTCAAAATGGCGTCAACAATGAAAATTTCTTTGAAAAATTTCTAAACGTTCTAACTCAAAAACTACGTGCTGTTATAAAAAAATGCTAAGAATGAAAAGTTCTTAGAATTAATCGAGAAATATAGTGAAATTTTTTCAGATTTTTGTGATGACATTTTGAGACATTTTTTTTCAAAATTATAATATATTTCTGAAAAATTCTGAAAAAAATTTGGTGTATTCACTTATGAATTATACTGAGTTTTTTGTCCTTTGCAATTTTTTCGAAAAGTTGATAGTTTTTGGGGTGAAAAAAATCCTAAACTATAATATTTGAAATTTATTGCCTCTAAAACCAGCAACTTTTCGAAAATATTGCAAAGAACAAACAACTCCTTAGAATTCATCAGAGAATACACTCAATTTTTTTCAGAATTTTAATCTTTTAATCTTTTAACTTCAAAATTATACATTCAAATATTTCGATTTATTTTATTTTTCTTTTCAAAATGATACATTCAAATATTTTCATTTATTTTATTTTTCATTTCAAAATGGCGTCTGAACGTTGAATATTGTTGAAGTTGCTATTATTTCCAATCTGCTAGGTCTTTGAAGTAAAATAATTCAAATACATTATTATGAGTTTTGTTTATTTACGGAGAGAGAGAGAAAGAGAGAGAGGGAAACAGTAATATTCCACAGATTGTTAATTGGCAAATTTCACACCAATTTGGGTTGTATCAGAACTCGAAATACACATATTTGTACTGAGCAAATGGCAGTTGCAATCTTGAAATTGGATTTTATGGGTTATTGCTGCTTCCGTAAATCAAAACTGATCATGCAATACATAGCTAATTCGAAATAATAGCAATTCAACAACTTTCAACGTTCAGGCGCCATATTGAAATGAAAAATAAAATAAATCAAAATATGTGAATGCATAATTTTTAGTAAAAAAATCCGGAACGCTTTTCTGATAGGTGTGAAGGTGATCTGAAATAGTTAAAGATGCATTTAAAAAAATTATGGCTAAAAAATCAAGTTTTTAAAAATAGTTTTGTAAAAAAATGTTGTCAATGTCATTTCTCGAAAATTTCTGTAGCGCCAATCGAAAGAGCGACCTCAACACTAGTCGGATATAGTTATAATATGTTTTCATTTTTTTTTTAATTTTTATGGTATAAATAAAACGATGCTGAATCCGTGTGCAATATTAACTCATTCATTGAAATAGATATAAGCTTGTGTTATTATACAATAAATTGTAAACATATTTATATATTATACTATATTTACTACCTACTGTTATGATAACGTTTATTTACAATGCACATATTACAAGTTTGCTTTTATTATGAAATTGAGACATTTAAAGTCATTAGAGTAAATGAAAATCTATTAAGGTAGTTGTACCCCGACTGCATAGGTCAAAGTAATGAGTAACGTAAAAATTGAATAAAATATAGAATTGTTTATGCTAATATTATTATTAAGTGAAATTACCACCACCATATTACTAATTGCATAAAAATTTTTATTTATAATAACACGAGTTAAAAATAAATTGATTCTCGCTTCACGTAGTCCACGTTCCAACGTTATAGACGTAGCAACGTCGCGTCGGCTTTCCCGTGTTTACATTTTGTTTTAATTCACTTCCAAAATCAATGGTTTGCAAAATATCGGAGGCGAACTATATTTACGCAATGAAAAGTTAGATACGCTTATTATTCGGGATGCATTACAAGCATTTTATGAATTTTTGTGCAAAATCGGTAAAAATAAGCAATGTATATTGATTGCACATAATTCATCTTTCGATACCTCTTTTTTTTTAAGGGAATGTGTAAATTATTCCTTAATAGACGATTTTAAATCTATTATTTATGGATTTTGTGATAGTCTGCAATTATTTAGACAAAAGTTTCCCGAGTGCAAGGGAAAAGGCATGTGCACCCTGTCAAAATTGGCAGAAGATTTATTAGAAATAAAACCTACTAACGGTTACCATGACGCTATTTTTGATGCCTTTATTTTACAAAAATTAGTGACTAAAAATATTATTAAAACAGCAATACTAAAAAAAGTAAAAAAAATTGAAATTAAAGTACAAGAATATATGGAACAAATATATATATAAATTCGAAAATAAATAATTTATGCGTATTAAAATCGGTTCTTTCTAAATATATGTTAAAAAAAATGGCATCGCTTAACATCTCTATCGAGAACTTAAAAGACATATATATTCAAAACGGAGAAAAGTCTTTGATTACCTTCCTAACTGAAAAAACAACTCGTAACAAACCTCACGTCACTAATGATCCTGTGATTATAAAAAAATTATCGATACCGCTATAGATTTGTTAAAATAGTTTGTACGAATATATTTATTTAAATATGTTTTTATTATAATAAATTGATTACTTGACAAAATCATATTTCGATCATTTTGATTGCGCGGCGGAGACGCTGTCGTGCACCGTTGTCACGTATATTTTTCGCTTACCAGCTGTTCGGCGAGTTACCCCGAAAATAAAATAACCCGCTAAACATGTAACGTAAATGAAACGTTACATGTTATCCCATTTATGGCAAAAACGTAACGTTTCGTAACAACTTCTTGATGCCGTTTACACAACGTTGCACAATATCTAAATACACAAAGCTAATGCGTAACATTACCAGAATGTCACTTTATAACAGTTTTAAAAACGTTTTATGGAATCGTTTCTGCAACGTCACAAAATCACCAAGGAAATTTAAAACGTCGCATTCAGGTTACTAACGTAACATTCATGTAATGTTACGAATGCAACGTTTCGTAGACATGATTTATTGCATAAATTCAATCGTTTCGACCGGTTCCATCTCAGACTTCGCCTTCAATAACTTAAAAAATAACTTGCACCTTATTATTTTTAATGTAAATTGTATTAAATTTAATGCATAATTTAAAAATTGGTTCACTTATGTTAATTTTAATATTCCGTCACTTGTCCAGAAAAATAACTCGCACCTTATTATTTTTAATGTAAATTGTATTAAATTTAATTCATAATTTAAAAAGTGGTTCACTTGTGTTAATTTTAATATCCGCGTAATTTCATAACTTATTTCCAAGTAGTGCATTTGTAAAATATACGTGTGTCAATTAACTTTACATTTTTTTAAACATTGTCTATTAATCCATTTCGTTTAAAAAAAATATTATACGGATATCTTAAAAATATTTATTTATGGGGGGGGGGGGGGGTGGGGGGGGGGGGGGGTGGGGGGGGGGGGGGGTGGGGGGGGGGGGGGGTGGGGGGGGGGGGGGGTGGGGGGGGGGGGGGGTGGGGGGGGGGGGGGGTGGGGGGGGGGGGGGGTGGGGGGGGGGGGGGGTGGGGGGGGGGGGGGGTGGGGGGGGGGGGGGGTGGGGGGGGGGGGGGGTGGGGGGGGGGGGGGGTGGGGGGGGGGGGGGGTGGGGGGGGGGGGGGGTGGGGGGGGGGGGGGGTGGGGGGGGGGGGGGGTGGGGGGGGGGGGGGGTGGGGGGGGGGGGGGGTGGGGGGGGGGGGGGGTGGGGGGGGGGGGGGGTGGGGGGGGGGGGGGGTGGGGGGGGGGGGGGGTGGGGGGGGGGGGGGGTGGGGGGGGGGGGGGGTGGGGGGGGGGGGGGGTGGGGGGGGGGGGGGGTGGGGGGGGGGGGGGGTGGGGGGGGGGGGGGGTGGGGGGGGGGGGGGGTGGGGGGGGGGGGGGGTGGGGTTTATTCACTTTCATCTTCATTTGTATCGTCTACTTCATTTATATCAAAATTATTAGATGTGAACAATGACAAATACCAACTTAAATTTTCAAGTGATTTCCAATTTTTACCAAAATGTTTGATTAAAAGGGTTTAGACGCAAAGAATGTAGACGACGAAAGTAAAGTTTTTATCGGTTTGTATTCTCGGAAGTTCGCACATCCATTGTCAATAAACATAATACGTATATATCGAAGTAAATTAAATTTATAAATTTTATACGTACAATATATTATACGCGTTTATTGTATACACGTATATAGATAATAATATAGTATATTATTATGTACGTGTATACATATTATTGCGTACGTACGAGTATGTGTTTGTGTGGATGTGCATATAATTATGAAATGTGTGTTTTTTTTCATAAATGTACATGTATATTTTATTCTTAAAAGTAACATTGGACTTAGCCATTTTTAATAAACACGTTCAATGGACTTAGCGGTTTTTTGATTTGCATCAGTTTTCTAACATGCGAGAAACAAACGAAAAAGCACAATTTTTGTCCATTTTATAATGAAGTATAACAAAAAATAGACTAAAAATATGAATATCTGAATAACTCAATTTTCGAAAAAAATGGACTTAGCCATTTCTGTTGTGAGACGCCTCATTTATACAATAGAATGAAAAATAAGTAAATAATTGTTGACTAACTTTAATAACATTAACTTTAAATTTAGCTTTGAACCTTAAGTAACCTTAAAAGTATTAAGAACATTGTATTTTGAAACATTGATATTTAAATAAAAAATTGTTATCACAAAAATTATCGAAATAATAAATAATTTTGAAAATACAATATAGTAACAAGAAATTAATGAATTAAGGAAGAATATAAATAAAATGTTTCAATAAATTACATTTAAAATTTTGTTATTACGTACAATTTTTTTTACGTGTTAAAAAATGAGCCTTGGGGAGTCTCGGGAAGTTAAAAACCGCTCCCGCTGTCACACTGTGCGGAATGCCTTATTCATGGCTTGGTTCGAATGACAATTAAGGCCAAACTACTCCACCGATTCTAATGTATTTTTTAAAATAAAGGTAATGAAATTTTGAAAAAATTGTCTAGTTACATTTTTCAAAAAATCCCACATTGCAATACAAAAACCACATATATTAGCAAAATTAAAAATTTTCTCGAAAAGTGATACTCTCAATTCTTAGACTTCTTCATTTATTTAATTAAGGTAGCTAGACACCAAGATATCATATGTTAGCGAAAATAATTTAATAACACTTCCAGGAACTGAAGTTTTATTATACATGATATTGTTACAGAGTTCAAGCATTATTATTCTTGAAAAAAAATTGAAACTTGCAAAAATAATTTGTGAACCAACTTTTCTTAGTGACTCAAATTTTCTTCTTATTTTCATTCAAAACTTTTCTAAAAATGAATGGATTTCAATGAATGACGGCTTATTTTTTCGAGAAAAAGATTCTCTACAACTTCACCGAATAAATTTCTCAAATTTTTTTGCCTGATCACTAAAATTATTCAGAAAAGTTAAAAAATAATATATATTTTTTTTTAATAATTCGAGATATTTGACTCTAGTTTTAGAAATTCAAGAAATTCATTCGGTGAAGTTGTAGAGAATCTTTTTCTTGAAAAAATAAGCCGTCATTCATTGAAATACATTCATTTTTAGAAATGTTTTGAATGAAAATAAGAAGAAAATTTGAGTCGCTAAGAAAAGTTGGTTATCAAATTGTTTTTGCAAGTTTCAATTTTTTTTCAAGAAAAATAACGCTCGCACTCTGTCACAATATCATGCATAATAAAAATTTTATTCCTGGAAGTGTTATTAAAATATTTTCGCTAACATATTATATCCTGGGGTCTAACTACCTTAAAGAAATGTTATTTGTCATAAAAAAGTGCATTGTACAATTTTCATTTAAAGTAAAAAAACCATGAATGTTCTGTTAGTATATGAGTATGGTTTCTGCTTGATCTATCAGATTTTTTCGTGTCATTTTGTTATATTTTGGCTTATAAAATGAGTCGTAATTAAAGATAAAAAATTCTTTCCGCCCAGCATAATACAGTAGGTCCCGGTGTATTTACCATCTCGTCCCACGCCTTCCTCTCCCGATTCGTTATATTTACCAAAAGAAGGGGAGCGTCACTTCTCCCACACCCCTCAGTCGTGTAATGTTCGTGACGTAACACAGATGACCCTTATTGAGGCCCCAGTCCGCAAGTCAAATATCCTGGGACGTAAAAATAGCGAGACGTTATTATACCGGGACTCTACTGTACACACTGAGAAAAGTGTATTTTATCAGTTACTATCCCTTGGCTTTTAAAAAGTGTATTATAGCCCTTAAAAGGAATATTACAACTAGTAAAATCCTCCGTCTTTCAGCATTTGTATTTGACAGGTTATACGAAACTGTATTAAACTCTCCTATTTTAAAAGAATGTTTTATTATGACTAAAAGGAGGCATTTTTAATATTTTAATTTACTAAATAAATTTCCATAAACAAAAATTGCTTTTAGTTCAAGAGAAAAGGCTAAAATAAACTGACATATTTGTTAGAATAATCTAAAATCATCGTCTTTTAACAGGCAATAGAAAGATTTCAGTCCCTATGCGTAAAATACTATCTTTTACGGGGCATAAGAATTCTAATACTGGGTAAAAAAACACTTTTCTCAGTGCATATTGAAGCTGTGAGAATATATTCAAGCTGATCCAGGCATTCGTTTTTTTTTTTTGAGAAAAGTGACTACCGATTTAAAAAAAGTGGATTTGAGACAAATGCATTTAATGTTCTAAAGCACAATGCAAATGCGGAAACATTTTTAAATTTATCTATTACACCCCCACAAAGCAAAGGTTCTGGTGCAAATACAAGGTCCAGTACATTTTAAAAAGATGAATTTGAGAAGTTACCAAACCCACGTAAGTCCTTAAAACAAAGGCATAATGTTATCTCTAAAATAAAAAGGTTAGGGATGTCATTTCTCTCTTAATAAATAGTTAGTAACATTTTTAAGCAGACGAAATTTAAGTAATTACAATCGCTAAGTTTCATTTTAGTAATATGATAAAATTGGTGCAATTGTCATTCTAGATCAAGAAACTTGAAGAAGGAGATACCGGTTCCTACGAATGCAAAGTGATCGGTTGGGGAAATGAAAATGTCATCTCTCAAGTAGAACTGCAACTGCCCAGGCCCCCAACTATTTTTAATAAAACGGATGTTGTAAATGTCTTGGAAGGTAATAGTATGCAACTTGAATGTTACGCCGATGGGTATCCAGTTCCTATGATTTCTTGGAGGCGAGAAAACGATGCCATTTTACCAGGGGTTGGAGGCAGTGTGTACAGGTAAGTTTAATGGAAACAATCTTAATGGAATTTTACATAAAATCGTTATTACTAACAAAGCATTTCACTTTTAATACACATTCGCTGCGTTTTAAATTGCAAATGCAAAAAAGTAAATTTTTAGTCAAAACTTTTTTCATTAATTGTACATTCTGAAATCGAGGTTAAAACATCTCCAACCACTTGCGGGTTATAGGGAGTGTACACTTACGCCATCTACCAGGTTAACTGTTGGTTCCATTCGGTCAGTTGTCATTGGATGGCTTTGCTGTGTTTTGAACAGAATCTTTCTGTATCATTTGAAATCCAGATTTTTATTCTTCAAATCTTTCTCGTCTTGTATTCTGGCAAATTCTGTTAAAACTTTCGAATCGATAGCTCCCCTGTAGGGGGTTTAGCAATTTTAGAAACTCCATTTTTTCGACTTTCATTGAAGAATTAATTCAGAAACTCAAGATTATTCTTCAATTTACAGTGGCAATATCTTACACATACCAAAAGCAAACAAAGAAAATCGGGGTATATACTATTGCATTGCTGAAAACGAATTCGGACACAAAGAGCGACATAATTTGACAGTAAATGTTGAATTTGAGCCCAAAGTCACTGCTACTCGAACTTGGGTTGGCCAGGCGCTCGAGTACTCAGTAACTTTGGCATGCGTTATTGAATCCTATCCAGCACCAAATATCACATGGTACAAAGATGGACTTGAAGTATCCAACGAATACTCCTATAAAATTACTTTGAAAAATATCGATGCTGAATCCACGAAATCCAGAATTCATATGTCGTTCGTTCAGCAGAAACATTACGGAATCTACATTTGTAAAGCAGACAACAAAGTTGGTTCTTCCGTAGCTGCTATGGAACTTTTTCGTAAGTTGTCAACTGATTTGTTTGAATTTGTTTACCTTTAAAAATTAAACATCGTTTTAACGTTTGATATCCGTTTATTTTACAGAGACTAATATGCCAACTTGCCGTTATTAGCGAAGAGTCTGAGATACCATGTGTGATATACAACTTCGTTTCATTCTACAATATCAAAACCAAAAAAAATTAATTACAAAGAAGTGTTTTCTTCACAAATGAAACCGTTTTCGACGTTGCAAAGACAATATCTATCGTCGAAATGGTATATCAGCCTAATCATGTTATTAATAGTAATTAAAAATGTTATTATTTTAATAAAAAAATTGTAATCTGAACGGTTGATGTTATCCTTGTACATAGTTATCATAAATTTTGTAGATTAAATAAATACAAAAAATATGGTCTACTTGTTTCAGTTATATCACTGGGCATTTAAATATCACAATGACGAATGATGGAAACTATTTTACGATTTTTTCCGAGAATATTTTGTGATTTAAAAAGAAATGAGTTATTCGCTGAGATTCGAACACGGGATCTTTCGAATGCCGGTCGAATGTTATAATACAATATTACGGCAGCAAATTTCGAATTAAAAAAGTTATGTAATAAACTAAACAGAAAAAACTTTTAAAACTTCTTGCCAATTGCATTGCATCGTTTAGTACTTGTCAGATCCGGCGATGTATTACGCTTTCAAAATCGCGGTCATACGACCGCCAATTATTATTGTCATATGGGAAATCAGAAAGGAAAAATTAATTATTACTGTCAAATTTCAATAAATTTCACGGAACATCAGTAACTGCCAACACAACAAAATTACTATGACCAGGTTAATATTCATGTATTTTGCATCGCAACATGGAATCCGCCAATAGTCGGAGATCGCCAAACCGATTTTCCTTGTGTACAATTGACAATGGAGCGCAAGGTCAATGTTGTCACGTCGAAATAATCCGGAGAAGATACGAACCTTGAATTTCTATAGGGATCGGAGGGCTCGTACACGGATAGAAGCTCCGTAAAACAGCAAAACTACGATGCTTTCTTCGAGGCTTGCTCCCTCCTAAGTTATACTTTTTCGACTAGGGCTATTCTGGACTTTTTTGTAGGAAATTTCCTCCTCTACAAAAAAGGATTAGGAAATCTTTGCTCTATCTTGCACCGTTTTCGATTTACTCAAATAAATCACTAGATCCATCTGTATTATAATGTTGACAAAATGATTCTGCTTGACTTTTTAGTTGGTTTTCACCTAGTAATCGATATTTCCAAAATATACTAAATTTATTGATTAATTCGTTTATGGCATCAAAACGTCTAGTCAAATTTCCAATCGAGCAATCTGTCACTATACATAAAAAACAGTTTGTTTAAAATGAGTCACTGGATCTGAATCTGATTCTTTGCCGATAGATTCATTAAAATGTCGCTTCCTTTCTTTACGTCTTTTTGCCTCGAATGTGACTGAAATTCCAGTATTAGCAGCAACTAACTTACATTCTGATAAAATTGATGTCCATTGATTTCTCAATTCCTGCAGATATGTAAGTCCTTACCTGAGAATTATATTATTTGCTTCAATGTCTAATGTAACCCGTGTCAAACCCCACAAAAATGTTTTTTTGAAAATTTTCCTCCCCGTATAAAGGTGAAAAATTAAAATTGGACGACACTAGACTCCCTTCCCCAAGCATGCAGGAAACTTAAAGGAAAGGATCACAGGTTCTCCGAGCGACTTCAACGTTTCGGATCTATCGATCCTTCTTCAGTAGGCCATGATTAACCAGACATAATCGTTTTACCAAAAAAATCAGCTTTAAACAACATAAGTATTTAAAATATGCGGATGAAGAAATAAAAAAACTTTTTAGTTAGTGTTTATGATAGACTTCCTAATTTTAAATATCAATTTAATTATTATTTGTTAACCCTTTAAGTCCCAAATGTGCACAATTTGCACATGGATTTCAGCATCGTTGTACGTATAAAATAAAAATTTAAAAAAAATGGAAACATCTATATCCGACTAGTTTTGAGGTCGCTCTTTCGATTGGCGCTACTGAAATTTTCGAAAAATTACGTTTAACACAGATTTTTTACAAAAATACTGAAAAAAAACGCGATTTTTTAGCTACATTTTTTTTTTAAATGCATTTTTAACTATGATACCAGTTTCATATCACCTTCTAATCTATCAGAAACGTGTTCCCGATTGTTTTACTTCAAAATTATACATTCACATATTTTGATTTATTTTGTTTTTCGTTTCATAATGGCGTCTGAACGTTCAACAGTTTTGAAAGTGAAGAAAATGCTATTATTTCGGATCTGCTAGGTTTTCTTTGTAGTAAAATCGTACAAATAAGTTATTACGAGTTTTGTATGACCTATTTTGATTTACGGAAGCAGTAATATCCCATAAAATCCAATTTCAAGATGGCGACTTGTAAAAAAACTGTGTTAAACGTCATTTTTCGAAAATTTGAGTAGCGCCAATCGAAAGAGCGACCTCAAAAATAGTCGGATATAGATGCTTCCATTTTTTTTTAATTTTTATTTTATACATAAAACGATGCTGAAATCCATGTACAAATGGGACACATTTGGGACTTAAAGGATTAATTTATAAAAAACCTATCATAATAATTTAATGAACACATGTAATCTTTATGTTATGGTTACGTCGTGTGTTATGTTATATATACAAAAAATCTGAAAAAATTCCAGTGAATTCCCTGATGAATTCTAAGAACTTTTCATTCTTCTCATTTTTTTTAAATAAGTTCATCGCTTTTCAGTCAGAGAGCCGTAAAGATTTTCAAAAAAAGTTTCATTTAGGACACCATTTTGACAACCACCATATTTAATAATTTATTCCGGACCATACGTATCTTTAAGTTTAGGGCTAGAAAACGCTTTTCTATATGATACGGTATATGTTTATTACCGATTTTAGATCTTAAAATTTTCTTAGTCGAAAAAATGGAATTTGTTTGCAATAAATTACTTATAACTTTCTAAGCATTGGTTTTAGACAAATTCTGAGGTCATATTATGAAAGGGCCCAAAATTTTACATCGGATATCATCTATCTAAAATTTTGTTTGGCCCAGGTAGCGTACAAAAAAAGTGGATAAAAATGCGTAGAGATTTGACGACATTCAGGACTGAATGAAAAAAATATAATATGCAGGTAGTACCACAAATAAACAACAATTAAACCACATCAGAATTAAAGGCAAAGGTTTAGTGAGTAATTTGGACAAAAACAACACAGTTTACTGTATACAGTGTAACAATTGTAATGTTACCTATGTTTGTGAGACCAAAGAGGCGTTAAAAAA
The DNA here is from genome assembly GCA_030407085.1 of Trichopria drosophilae. Taxonomy (NCBI): domain Eukaryota; kingdom Metazoa; phylum Arthropoda; class Insecta; order Hymenoptera; family Diapriidae; genus Trichopria; species Trichopria drosophilae. The sequence continues at coordinate 85,438,127 of CM059587.1, read as the reverse complement.
CAGAATTTATAGACATGTTAACGATACTCACAGCAATAACAGTGTTGTTATATATAATATAAAACGTAGTATGACCTGTTTATGAATCTAAATATTAAATTAAGTATACATTTGAATGAATAATAAATATACTCCAAAAGAGTTTGAATTTACGATTAATTTTACCGGATTATATGATAAAAATCAGTTGTGTAAACGTGAAGAAAATGTTAAGAAAATATTCTTGTTACCGCATACCTAAAATTAATTACCCGAAAAAAAATATTGGATTCGTCAGAAACGTGGCAGAATGCGTGGTCAAATAAACCTCATTATCACCAGATTTTCTTGTAAAGCAATTATTGGAAATCACAACAGAACTGATACTGTGGAAAAACACAATGAATTATAAAAACGTGTTGTAATCTTCATGCGAACTAACTTTGTAATATCTCCTTAATGTCTGATAATATGCACACGTACAACGTGAAGTTTTTACCGTTTGAGGTTTGGATTTTAAAAAGCGTTGTAAATTTCCTAAGTTGATATTAGAGGAAAGTCACATCGTGTTGTGAAATTGTCACGTTTCACGTTCGTTATTTTTGAGAGAAGTGAAATGTAACTACCTGAAGATAACAAAAACAATATTTAGTAAAGAAATACATTTTCTCGATGACGCTGAAGATAGCTGATGGCGAAGCGCTGAATACATAGGCGACACAACGAAACATTTTTAAGAGCAAATCTTCGAATAACGATAGGAAAACTAAGGATCTTTAATGCACTACACAAAACACTTACCAATAACAAAAAATTCGTGTTCGTAATAAATTTCGCCCTAAAATTAAAAGAATAACTTTTCACGCGCCATCATGCGAATCTGGACCTAATTTTTTTTTAATTTATCATTCTAAACATTTTTAAAAGAAGTGGAGATCTTGGAAATTTTGTAACTTTTACGTAACTGCTCGAAAAATGAAAATAATATCTCAGCTTCTCGTAATATTTTTATGCTGGATGTAGTCAAATTCATTTGAGTTTTTGAAAGATTGTCACTAAAAAAAAAATGAATGAACTGTGGTAAAAAAAAATGCGTCGCTTTGTCGGTATGTGTACAAGTCGCACTGCCACTGCTCAAGTGGTATGTTTATGGGTTTCACATTCAACGCACTGCATAGCTGTTCATCCTTAAGGGGCTAAGGAGGTTCACCAGGATCATGAGGTTATCTATCACGTTCTTTTGTTTCCTTTCCAACTCGGACATCGCTTTTCCGGCGTGTCTCCGAAACATTGTCGTTTTCGTATCCGACGTCGGAACGGGATCTGCCCAAAAGCTGCAGGCTTTTCGGATTTCGAGGCCATGCGGTCTGTTTTTCTAACGATTTAGATTTTCCCATGAAAATTAATCTTTACTTCTTTTTTTGGGAATGGCCACCATAGTTCAATAATATAATATAAACGGAGTGTGAAAGTCTCATGTTTCTTCCTGTCCAACGTTTCGACCGCGATTTTTGATCCTCTTCAGGGGCATCTATTAAAAAACAAATTCGTATTCCTAATAAATAGTTTTCACATCTCACAAATATATTAACTAATTAAAATACGTTTTTAACATCACAAAAATAATTTAAACAGAATGAATAAATTTCATTTTACATGTGAACATGTTTACGATTCATCGATAAAGTGTCATATTATACGCATACACTTCCCGTAAAATAGATCAGTTATGTACAAATTATATATGACTATATATAAATTTATGCATAATTGCATAGAAATTTGATATATTATATACACTTCATATAATTTCCTTTAAATTTTATAAAATTAGTACATAACTTTATATAAATCTTTTTTATCCGGGTTGTCTCTGACAAATCTTCAAAATAGTTTACGAGTTCGCTACAATTAAATAATACAAATGTGCATTCATAACAATACTTTATGTTTGGTGATAATGCTTACTCTTCTCCGACGAAAGATTCCATAAAAATAATATTACTTACATTGATCAATTTAAAAAAAAAAATGGATGTGTTCCAAAGTTTGTTACACAAGCTATTAAAAACAGACTCGATATATTAGAGAATAATAAACAGACAAATGAAAAACAAGACTTAGATCATTCAAGATGCATAGTCTTTCCTTATATTCCACAACTAAACCAAAGAATTATAAGGATTTATAAAAAATACGACATCACTGTTATTAATAAAACAATTAATTCATTAGATACTATCTTTAAAACAAAAATTGATAAAATTAGGAAATTGAAATGTGCAAATGTCATTTAAAAAATAGATCGTTGTGTATGTAACGCAAAGTACATCGGACAAATAAAATGCTACATAAAAAAATTGTATGAACGGGTGAAAAAAAGAAATAGGGCCTACTGCACTCACAAACCATGTGCTTGCAAGTTTTTCATTAAATCAATTAAGGATAATGTAACTTATTTCCAAACCGTTCTTATTTTATAACGATTATTTACATATTTACATTTTCAAATGCAAGGTAAGATTTCAACATTTTGTAATGAATGTACTTTTACAGTTGTGCGCCATTCCCGACGATAAGTATTCCTCGTTTTATAGTAAATATAAGGGGGGCAAATAGTAAATTTTGATGTGTTTTGCGTCTAACTATTTTTGGTTAATAGATAGCGAAATGGCACACAGGAGAAAGTTGTAGAGCTTAAAAAAACCTACAATTTGACCCCTAAATCGATGCTTTGATCAAATTTGAGCACAGGAGAGCCTTTTTACCATTATTTTTTTACAAAAACAGATTTTTGCCAAAAACCACCCGCGATTTTTTTGTTTTTTTTGGCTGAAAATGTTCGTACAGGATCTCCAAATAATGCCCCGTTGAGAAAACCCACTTTCTCGAACTTTGGAACTAAAGTTGGTTCGGACGCACCGTGAAAAGAAATCACGACGACTTAGTGTGCCGTTTTGACATCAGCTTACAATACTGTATATATTAAAAAACACAGACGCACAGATCACTGGACCCGTCAATAAGCACGATTACATATAGATGTGGCAACCTATTATAGATGTCATATATCCGTTTCTAAATATGTTCCAGGCGTTGTGTCCGAGAGCGTGTAAATATTTTGCTGCTCCGATGACTATTCGATGGACACACACCGACGACTGACGTTTTCCAATGTATACTGTTTAGAAATGTATCACGTGGTAGGCTTGCGTAGTAGATCCTTCGGAAAAACGTTGACACGTTGCGATTGAGTAAATGGTTCTATCGTGATCACTAAAATGCACGATGGACCAGTACACACAAAAAAGCACAGAAAAGCAGCAGAGTGTTGGTCCAGAGACGGTGCACCTTCTATAACAAATTCTCACACAAGAGACCGATAAATGTTGAGACAAAATCAAAATTTGACGGAGCTAGAAAATGAGCTGCTTACTACTCACCGATTCGGGTGGGATTGAAAAGTATAATGGATCTCATTCAGAAAGATCAGACTGTGTATTAATTAAGTAGATGTAAACACTGAAGTTAACTTTTATTCTTTCATTTGCATTCTTCTTGAGTTTTATTGCAGCGGTTCTCTCTGTCTCGACACTTCTTCCTTCTAAAAAAACATATCACTTTTTTGCCTCAGACTAAAAATCTAAAAAATTTAATTTTACACTTTTAAAAAGTTAATCGTTGAAAATGTATTGTGTGCGGGGCTATTTAAAAAATTCTTTTCGTTTATTTCAGCAACTTGTGATAAACAGCCTATTATATCTCAAATCAAAGACATCGGAGATTCGGTGCAGTTAAATTGCACGGTACAACGCTCGCAAGATTATGCGGTATTATGGACAAAACACAGAAACAAGAACGACATTTTACCAATGTCGTTTAATAACCAGACGATCATTCTCGATCCGAGATTCAGCGTGATCTACGATCCAAAATCTTCTACATATTCGTTACAGGTAAAAATCAATTGGTTTCGTATTATAAATAAAAATATTATTAAAGTTTATTTTTATTTACAACAATTTTTGGTTTGGTCTTTGGATTGTTATAAACTACATTTTGTTTTGCTCGCTTTTTTTAATGATAATTCAAAAGGGTGGCTATATCCGTGCGTCATTACGGCGAGGTAATACAATATCCTAATAACTCATTAAAAACGAACTGTTATGAAAAATGCACAAGGGTAAAAGTTGTTTTATTTATCATGATCTTTCGAATGACAGTCCTAAAATTTGAGACTAATATATTATTTGGACCCTACTGGACCCAATTCGGATTTATTTATAGAAAACATTTATATTTTTGTACTTGATTATTGTTTATATTATTTATAGTTTTTGTAATTGATTGAATACGTAGTTTCAAGATTGACGATGGAGTCTTATATATACGCTGTCACATTAGACAGTCCTTTGCGACTGATGAATTAAACGTTGCTGAAATTCTGAATTAGAATTTGGTAATTTATAGATTGACTGCCTTAAATAATTTAAGCTATTCGTTTTTTATATTAATCAAGAACGTAATAAAAGATTCAGATCTCAATAAAGATCAAAATTGCATAAAACATAAAAACAAATACAATAACGGTGCTGAAGCCAGCTCCAACCACTTGCGGATTAGAGGGCGTGCACTCTTACGCCATCTAGCAGGTAAACGGGTGGCTCTATTCGGTCAGTTGTCATTTGAAATCCATTTTTCTATTCTTCAAATCTTTCTCATCTTATATTCTGGAAAAATCTTTTCAAACCTTCGAAACAATAGCTCCCATGTAGGGCGTTTAGCAATTTTGCATGTTTCGACTTTCATTGAAGAATTACTTCAGAAACTCAAAATCAATCTTTCATTTACAGCGGCAATATCTTAAGCATACCTAAAGCATACAAAGAAGATAGGGTAAATGTTGAATTTGAGCCCAACGTCATTGCTACTCGACCTTGGATTGGCCAGGCGCTCGAGTACTCAGTAGCTTTAGCATGCCTTATTGAATCCTATCCAGCACCAAGTATCACATGGTACAAAAATGGACTTGAAGTACCCAACGAATACTCATATACAATTTACTTTGAAAAATATCGGTGCTGAATTCACGATAGCCCGACTTCATATTTCGTACGTTGAGAAGAGACATTACGGAATCTACATTTGTAAAGCAGAAAACAATGTTGGTTCTACGGACACTGGTATTGAACTCTTTGGTGAGTTGTCAACTGATTTGTTTGATTTTGTTTACCATAAAAAATTAAACATCATTTTAACGTTTGATATCCATTTATTTTACAGAGACTAATATGCCAATTTGCACTGATATTTTTTGCCCTTAACCGTTATCAGCGAAGAGTATACCACGTGTGATATACAAATTCGTTTAATTTAACAGTTTCTTCTACAATAACAAAACCAAATAAAAAATGAATTACAAAGAGGTGTTTTCTTCACAAATGAAACCGTTTTCGACGTTGCAAAGACAATATCTATCGTCGAAATGGAATACCAGCCTAACCATGTTATTAATAGTAATTAAACATGTTATTATTTTAATAAAAAAATTGTAATCTGAACGGTTGATGTTATCCTTGTACATAGTTATCATGAATTTTGTAGATTAAATAAATACAAAAAGTATGGTCTACTTGTTTCATTTATATTACTGGGCATTTAAATATTACAATGACGAATGATGAAAACTATTTGACGATTTTTTCCGAGAATATTTTGTGATTTAAAAAGAAATGGGAAATGAGTTATTCGCTGAGATTCGAACACGGGATCTTTCGAATGCCGTTCGAATGTTACAATACAATATTACGGCAGCAAATTTCCAATTAAAAAAGTTATGTAACAAAATAAACAAAAAAAAACTTTTTAAACTTCTTGCCAATTGCATTGCATCGTTCAGTACTTGTCAGATTGGGCGATGAATTACACTTTCAAAATCGCGCCCGTGTAAAAATAAATCGTCTCGGAAACTTCGCGGAATCATCTGGCACTTGTACATCTTGCAAAAGTCTTGCATTTTGGACTTTCCAATACTTTCGTCTCGGGGGTATATCGAGTCTCGGACGTCTCGGAAGAGTCTGGCAAAAGTCTCGGACGTCACGGACGTCTGGCAATACACGCGGACGTCTCGCAAGGATCTCGCAAAAGTCTCGGACCTCTGGCTATAGTCGTGAAAGTCTCGCAAAGATCTTGCAAATGTCTCGCGGGTCTGGCAAAAGTTACGGGTGCCTCGAAAAGATCGCGCAATAGTCTCGGACATCTCGCTGAAGTCGCAGCCATCTCGGAAGGATCTTGAAAAAGTCTCGGACCTCTGGCAGTAGTCGCAGACGTTTTGCAAAGATCTCACAATAGTCTCAGAATTCCGGCAAAAGTCGCGGACATCTCGGAAAGATATTGCAGACATCTGGGATATTTGCTAAAAGTCGCGGACATCTCGTAAAGATATTGCAAACGTCTAGGATGTCTGCTAAAAGTCGCGGACATCTTGCAAAGATATTGAAAAAGTCTCGGACTTCTGAGAATAGTCGTAGACATCTCGCGAAGATCCAGCATTAGTCTCGGACCTATGGCAATGGTCTTGCGAAAGTATTGGATGTCTCGCACAGAACTTGGTTGTGTCGCAAAAGTTTGTGAAATTCTGCAAACAATCTGGTAAGACTCCCGGATTGTCGTAAAAATGTAGGAAGTTGGGTATGAGTCGGATATTTTGAAAATGTAACGAATATTTTAAGGCATGTAATTCCAATCTCATAAATGCCGCTGGTACTAAAAAAAAGTATTAGGCGTTATATAGCTTCGGGACACCTCGGACATCCTCAACATCTCGCATAAATATCTCGAAATAGAAATGCATTTTTAATAGTTTATTATATTTTAAGTGACATTTGTAAGTAAACAATTAAATTTTTAGATGATTTTTTGATTAGATATTTATTCAAATTTTAGCGAATTGGCTGGTTCGGCGACATAAATATCTTCGATGCCCGGTATTTTCATATAATAACAAACTGCTTGCAAATTACGACCATCAATTGCTATTGCAGGTTCATTTGCTCCCCGACATTTATAAATGTAAGATATATCTCGACCTAACGCGCGAAAGGTGGGTGTTGTCTCAATCTTTTGTATTATCGCCCACAGCGATGAATTTAAATTGCATTGGTTGAACAAGTTTCATCAATTTTGTACTTTACGCAACTGTTCTTACGACCGCTGACATTGGATGCAATCAATGCATTCGAAATTACATTGCACAAGTCTACAATTAATTTGCATCTTCCAACTATGTACAAGTTGTGGTCATACTTAGTCAATTGCCACTTATGACTTCCGCTTTTCTCTATCTTATTGCAATACCTGTATACAACGCTGTCTGGCAATAATCGTTCCATTCGAAAACTTGAGACACTAATAAACGTGGACAATGTCGAATAGATCTGAAGCTCTGCATGTTTGCTTCCATGAACTAGATATCTTAAAATACCGTTCAAGTTTTCGAATGGTGCACAAGAAGTAACCCACAGAGGGCCGAACTTTTTTACTGTGTCGCTTAAATGTAATAATTGATGTACATTACATGTCATCTGCCGTTCCCCATATAAATCGGAAAATTTGGATACATATTCATTTAGAAAGGATGTGACATTACTGATCATATCGTTCGATATGCTACGTTGCATCAGTATGTAAATTCCCCAAACAAGAAGCATATGATGTTGAAAATATACATCGACTAAAACATCACGTAGCACAACGGGCGAATAATACAACAACCAAATACAATATTCCGACGCTTTCCAGTAAGCGCGATCTGATATTTTTCGCGGCAATCGCGGAACGAAAGATGGTGGTGTGATTGATAAAATTCGCTTATCTACGACATCAATGAATTTACTGCACGAAAACTGTTCAGCGCTATACGTAGGCTCAAAAAAAAGTTGCAGTTGTTTTTTAGCTACCCCTAAGAACCCGCAATGCATTATGTCCACGGACATTGCTTCTATGTAGTTGTGTACAAAAAGGTATAATGTGGTGAAACCTTTTACTCCACATACGTTTTTTTCTCTTCTATGAGCGTCTCCCGCATGCACTACAGTTTGGCCAGTTGATCTTAAGGTGATATTTGCAGAGTATGGTCCACTGCACATGGTCCAATTGCTGACCTGGACACAAGCAGTGCGGGCATCCATACCAACCATTGTATTGAACTTGATGTAGGAAAAGAGCTGTCGCTGGCAAATCACAAGTCCCACATATCACGATTCGCTTAGTGCAAGACGCCGGTCACGCCGCCTGGTGGTGAATTTTGACAACTCGCATCTGCAATTTGTATGGAGAGTGATATGAGAAAGTGAAATATTTAGTTTTTTTTTTAATTTTCTGCGGGTTTTCAAACGCATTAGTACTTTGAGTATATTGTTTGAAATTCGGGCCAATTTTTGTACATTTTTGTTTGTAACAAAATATTATACTTTTTTAATTCGAATCATTTTGAGTGGGACAAAACGAGGTTAAGGGGCTGAAATGAATACGATAATCCGAACTGGGTTTGAATCAATCACAAACTCAATAAACTTTAATACAGTAAGTATAGAAAAGGGAAAAAATTTGGCTGTAGGATATGTAGTTCGTGTAGAAGATGTATTTGGAATATGTACAGAGCATAAATTAATTCGTTCCAGTGTAATTCGGCAAACGCCAGTGACTCTTCCACCGTACAAAGTTATATTGGAAATAAGAAAAATACTATGTTTATGTATTAACTAAATTACTAATAATGGAAAATTACAATATATACATAAATATAAATACATTTCAGCTGAATAATGAATTGTATTCTATACAATTTCGAACTCGGAATAATCATTTTTTTTGCACAGTATAATAAAATGAACCCTTTCAAATGGGTCTTTAAACCATAAAACTTACTTGCAATACTTAATACAGATCGAAATAAACTTTAAAATATTTCTAATTCACGAATAAATAAGAGCATTTTTATATTGAGTTTAATGGAAAAGCTGTGACGTTGCAGATGCGAGTTGTCAGAAATCTCCACGCTGAGCACTGCCGTCGATTTCGATATCCCCTCCATCGCCATGCACGAAGCGAATACCCCTAATTTTTTTCTTTTCATTTTGTGAAGCTACTTTTACGCGTAATTCCTTTATAAATTGTTTTAAATGACAATACAAATGGTTTTAAGAAGATGTTCGGTGAAGGTTTCTTTACACCAAACCACAAGCCTGCCAAAATCGTATTGACCTTGCGTGCGCGTTTTGCATACGGCAATTCGTTGATGGTCATATACTGTATTTGGACGATTTAAAAATTGCGACTCTTATTGGGATTGCTCAAAAATTGATTTTTTTCGCTTAAATTTTTGTATATACCACCATCGTAAATGTCTTCCAAATTATATTCGTTTATCTTTTCGCGCGTATGACGATGTTGTAATTTTTCAAAAAACCCATTTCTTTTGTATAATGCCTGTAACTGAGCAGTGACAGACACTTCTATGAAAAATGACACATCCGTCTTTTTCTTGCATTGAGAACAATCATCGTTTTTTGAATGTAACAATTTGTAGCAAACAGAACAATAAAAATGGTGGATAATTGGAGAACGCATGTCATTTAAATATTTACGGAAGTGGTACGCGATAGTCTTACATATGTTCGGTGGCGGACACACGGTATTAGATATTAATAATAGGATGTCCCCAAAACAAGACAGTGTAAGTTTATGGCGAAGAATTAATGACAATACCGCCAGCATTGTTTCTGCAAGGGTTATATGGGCCCCTGCATACAAAGGTCTCGCGTCTTCGTCAACATCTTCTCTCATTTCTGCAGTATCATTACTTGCAGTGTCACTATCATCGCATTCCGTATCATCAGTATCATAAACATCGCTGTCAGTGTCAGCACTGTCATTTTCGCTGTCGCTTATATCCATACGGATTATTTCGGCAGCTTCTTCACTTTCACCTTCGGATGAAATGTTACCTGCGGATACATTATTTATGTTTACTGAATAATTTTACGTGTTACTAAGAGGTTTCCTGCTACATAATGCTCAAGAAGGGCTATTTTTACAATTTGTTTGAGGTTGCTTATCCCAGTAAACGAATCTTAAACATTTCTTCTTTATTAATATGAATTTCTGTAATAATATATCCTAATACGCTATACCATGAAATTCCGGGTACTTGATGATTTTACGAAGAAAATTGTCACGGAATTCATTACAAAATAATATTTCATGTTGCAAAACTATCATTTTTTTGAAGGTATGTATTTTTTTCTATATTTACGAATTCTGATATGAATTTTTTGTCCTTTGTTAATGATGTTTGATGCTGAAGTTCATATTGGAAAAATTCGACAACTCCGTATTTTTATTTCAGTATATACAACACCGAACGATTATTCTTTTACATCTATCGGTGAGCATTATACTGAAATTGATAAAAAAAATAATGCAAGCCAATCCCTTGAAGGTGGCACGGTCAAAAATTCGTACAATACAGACAAAATTGAAAAAAATTGTACGAGTCCTTGAAATATAGTTGACTCCTTGTGTTGCATTTCAAGTAAGGTCACCGAACATCTCACAAAAAAGAAATATATTCAAAGTTACGTTTTTAACATGTAGCCTTATCTGACGGTGGGTTTTGGAAGTCTTAATATTCATATAACTTGTTACATACAATACAGAATTTAATCAATAATTAACCTAACATGGTGTAAATCATAGTGAATGCACTAAGCTTTGAAAAACTGCATGTTACCGGCGAGCTGAAATATGCCGTTCTAAAGATGACAGAACAAGATTTTCAAGGTTCTGTGTTACGCTACAGTGCTCAGAGCACTCAGAAATGTATAAATTTGGCATTTTCACATTGATTTCATAATATTATTATTCGTTTATTGTTTTATTGGCTTATATTTTACTTTACGTTCGATCTGTAGCTCTATTTTAACAAATATTACGGGCCATCCGGGTAGGTACCCGATATATACGCTCCTATAGTGACCGAGCCACCTTAACACGAAATTTAGAGTAGAGAAAAGAAAATAATTTTTTTGTCACAGATTATTCGGGATTTCCAGATTTTTTATTTCAAAGAATGATATTTGTATCCAAAAAGTGGCCACAATAATTTTATCCAAACATTTCTATGCAAGGAATTTACTTTGCAGGTGTTAAATCGATATAACATCCTTTTTCATGATGATCTTTTGGGATATCAAGATTTTTTATTTCAGATTATAACAATTTTATCCAAAAATAAGTCACCATAATGTTATTTAAAAATTGCTGTTAGAGATAATTGTTGTATAGAGGTCGAAAAGGAGAAATATTCTGTTTCATAATGATCTTTCAAGACTTCTACATTTTTAATTTTAGATTACAACGATATTATCCAAAAACTAGCGACCATAATTTTATCCAAAACTGTCTATGCATAGAATTTAATGGACAGAAGTTCAATCGAGATAATATTCATGTTCATGACGATTTTTCGGGATTTCCAAATATTTATTTTAGATTATAACAATATTATCCATAAAGAAGCCACCATAATTTTATTGAAAAATCTCTCTGCAATTAACTTAATTTACAGGGGTCCTAACCAGATAATACCCATTTTCATGATAGAATCTGGATATCTTGAAAGTTTATTATGAAACAGAATATTTGTCCAATTCCATTCTTCCATTATTTTCTTTCATTCAGGTTTTTAATCGTCAAATAGAATTATAAATTATGTGAATAAATATGCTGGGACCTCCAAAATAATCCTACGAATAGCATTTTGCTGCGCATTGTGTTATTCCATTATTATTAATATCTTACCTTCTTGGTGAACACCGGTGCTTTCATTCTGATTTTCCACTGTATTACCTTCGTTAAGGACATGGCGTGACTCATGCAGTTAGTATTTTAGATTATGAAATTGAATGGAGTGCTGGCCGATGTTTTTCCGGATAGAAAAAAGTGTTAAATGACAATCAACGTAAAATGATATACATTAATGAATTTATCTCAATTTAATTAAATTCCATCGAGAAATGAATTTATCGTCCGGTAGTATTATAATAAATGAATAATTGAATTTATCGGTAATCCGGACCAAGTGTCTGAGATTTCAAAGTTGGTGCGACTAAATAATATCCACGAATCAATTTTTGAAATCTGAAATTAGATGGTAAGTGACACGTAATGATTAAATAATTTAAAAAATGATGAACTAAAACTGTGTATTGACATCAATATTTCACATTGTTAGTAAATAATATTTAAACGATTTAATCATTTCGTGTCACTTACCATCTAACTTGATTTCAAAAATTGATTGGTGGACAATATTATAGTCGCGACAAACTTGAAATTGCAGTTTGTGCAATATAAATTAGCTGCGAGTTCTTGGATATCAACAATTCGTTTTCCTTCACAAACAGTTGATCCCATGTCAGTGCATATTTTTTTCGCCTTTCTTGCTTCTGCCATAGCCTCAAGAGCTCTCTTTCGACTTTCTGTTGGTTTTCTCTTCGCAAATCGTCCATTGTCGAGTCGAAATCTCTCAGACATCATTTTACTTCCGAATTTTGACTTTTTGAAACGCGATGACAACACAAAACATAACCCTAATGTGCAACGTTGCCACGTCTAATATGCCACTTTGTCAACTAGTCAAATTAGAAATTTATTAGTATCTCAAACATTATTACATCAACGTTTAGTCCTAGTTTTTTCACGAACAACGTTTATAAATATTTTTTATTATTTATGCCGAAACAAACTTTTATTATAATTAACATTCTTATTCATTGCATGCGCTTTACTTTGTTAGTGGGTAGTGAACCTCCTTAAGGAGCCAAGGATGTTCACTATAGGATCATGAGGGTAACTTTCACGTTCTTTTGTTTCCTTTCCAACTCGGACGTCGCTTTTCCGACGTGTCACTGAAAAATTGTCGTTTTCGTATCCGACGTCGGAACGGGATCTGCCCATGCGGTATGTTTTTCTAACGATTTAGACTTTCCCATGAAAATTAATCTTTATTTCTTTTTTTGGGAATGGCCACCACAGTTCAATAATATAATATAAACGGAGTGTGCATGTCTCACGTTTCTTCCTGCCCAACGTTTCGACCGCGATTTTTGGTCCTTTTCAGGGGCTTCTATTAAAAAACAAATTCGTATTCCTAATAAATAGTTTTCACATCTCACAAATATATTTGTTCCGGATAGAATCGAATTGCGGTACCTGGCGTGGGTTTTTCTGCAGTTTTCCCCACGCCGTCGGACACCCGAATGGAGGTACTTCTCACAGAAGTCGGCTGCAGCCGCACAGAAGGGTGCCTATTTTACCGCCCGGTATTTTACGAACAATATTAAATAATTAAATGAACTTTTTCATACACACAAATAATTTAAACAAATCGAACAAATTTAAAATTAACATGTTAACTTAAGAATTAAATTTATTTACATAACCCTGTTTAAGCGAGCACACCTTGACTGCTCATACAGCACAGGAATTTTCTGTAATGTATCGGAAATCTTTAAATGTAGTAACCATGGCGGTTTTAGCTAGTCGCAGAAACGTAACGTTAAGCGCTTTGTTACATAACAAAAATACAACGGAAACATAACGGACACGTAACTTGATAAAATGTGTGTTATTATAGAAATGTAACTGGAAGGTATCGTACACGTAATAGTTGCATTTATTACGTTACGGAATGATAACAGAAACATAACGAACATATTTTTCCCCTTAGTTTCAGAATGTAATGGAAATATAGCGGAAACATATCGGCCACGTAACTTGGTAACGTTTCTAGGAAATAACGGTCGTAATATTCGAAAAACGTTTCACATCTGCAATGTTTATAATACGTTTCTGTAATGTTTTCGAAACGTTTCGTGCTGTAACATTTTAAAAACATTACACAAGTCTATTATAAACATTGTTGACTTGAAACATTTTGAAAATGTTTTTGTAATGTTATATAAATTCATTAACTTATATTTCCTGTAAACGACTAATTTTTTTTTGCGTACTGTAAAAAAAATCAGCGTATTTTCACTACGTTTATGATTGGAAATAAATAAATTATTTATTTAAAGTTACTTTTTGGTGTTACCACGGTATAGTTATATCACCAAAAATAACTTTATATTCTTAATTAAAAGTATATTAGGTTATAGAACTTTGTGGTTAATAGGAAATATAGGTTGGTGAGTTTATAAAACGTTATAAAAATATTTTCAAAACATTTCAAGGCGGCTATATTTAATGGGTTTTTGCGCACTGTACAAAAAAATCATTGTATTTTCACTAAGGTAATGATTGAATATAAATTAATTATATTGACACATACATGAAATACAAGAAAAAAGAAATATATTGAATATAAGAATTTTTAAAAAATTTATTTATCTTTCAAATCTGAATTCCACATCTTTTCCATGTTACAATAACCTTTTGTAAATTGTAGATTTGTAGATTTTTTTGTAATTTATAGATTTTTGTAAAATGCAGGTTTATTTATTACGTTCTCTCCAAAAGTTTATTAATGATTCGGATCGCAAATCTGCTAATTTAATTTTCAATTCTAGATTGCCGCTAGTACAGTCTAGTGTGACAGTGTGACTCTATACTTCTTTCATTTGTATGCCATGACAACGAAAAAACACATCAAAAATTGATTGAATTAACTGAGTTATTGCGATCCAGATTATCATTCAATTATTGGAGAGTGAATATTAGAAAAATATAAATAGACTGGAAGAAAAAAAAACAAAAACTAACAAAGATCGAGGTTTGTAATTCTTATATTCAACATTTAGTTTTTCTTATATTTCATGTATGTTTTAATATTAATTTATTTTCAATCATAAATGTAGTGAAAATAGGCTGATTTTTTTTACAGTACCAAAAAAAATTAGTCGTTTACAGGAAATATAGGTTAATGAATTTATATAACATTACAAAAACATTTTCAAAACGTTTCTAGTCAACAATGTTTATAATAGATTTGTGTAATGTTTTTAAAATGTTACAACACGAAAAGTTTCGAAAACATTACAGAAACGTATTATAAACATTGCAGATGTGAAACGTTTTTCGAATATTACGACCGCTATTTCCTACACTGAAAAAATGACTTGGTTATTTCAACTAAATGCATATGGTTGGCAGTTTTTGAAAATATTGTTTAATGTTACAAAATAATGGTTATAGTTATTGAATATTTTGTTGGTCTATTGATGTCGTGCAGTTACAATAACTACGTGGAATAGTTAATGTTAGCGAACAACACGTTCATTATTACAGATTAAGATGTAAATATCAATGTATATGAATATTATATATGAATTAATATTTAGTATTATTTATCGTATATTTTGTTCTGTGAACAATAATACGTTTACTAGAACTAAATATTTGGTAATAGTTACCAAATGGTTTGGTCACTAATTTTTGGCTGTTTCGAACGGTTCTGTTGATCAGCTGTTTAAAACACTTTTTTTATCGATATAGTTAATTACTGTTTTCATGTTTTTTTCTCTTCTACAGATAAAAGAAAACACGAAATGATGAAATATATATGTATAATGTGTTGTGTGAATCCAATTTTGTGATTTATTTTGACAGGCGACGTCAATGATTTGAGGTTAACCGGTCACATTTTACCCAATTAAGTATCTCACTTATTATCCTAATATATATATATGTAAGTTTAATTTATAATTTTTTAAGAGCTGTATTATAAACTTATATCTAATGCACTTTTTATTATCAACATAGCTTTCGGTATACCTTGGTTGCAAATGACCTTATAAGTCTGCGTACTTACAAACACTATTACAGTAGTATTTGTCATTGTATAAAATATTAGCTTCTACCCAAGCTAATTTAATTACACACAAAGAAATATAAAATACACAATATGTGTGCTTCCAACCAAATATTGAAAAAATTAAACAAATTAATAACATCTAAAATCGCGGTTATCGGTGAAAATTGTTTGGCTCTATACTACTTTGTTTCAACTTTTTCAATGTGATAATTTGAATCAATCGGTCTGAAACAAATTTCACGTAGTTTGTAAGAGGAAAACTTATACAGAAATACAGGTATGGATTAATTTGAACCAGGAATTACATTTTTGGTCTTAGTATAGAGCATAACCATTTTCACTGGTAATAGTACGCTTCAGTAACCTTTACCACGCACTGCCAGATGTATAATAAAGATCAGAGTTATGTGGAATTGATCAAAATTATATAAGAAGCATCAGTACCTACTAATGTAAGTAATATATCAAAACAAATCTAGATAGCAAGAGTTCCAATCGTCTCCATAGAGTTTCTAGGAACATACATTCTCCAATCCGTCGACAAAATTCATTGATACGGTTTCTATGCTTCTAAGATTTTTAAATGCCTATCCTGTACATTCAATTCATTTCATTTTCTATATTTATTTACAATAAATATGAAAGATTTTAATATATATTTATATGTATGATATATCTATCATGCAGGTTTATGTTAAAAAAAAACTAAATTCTCAAATCCGACGACCAACCTCTTTTAATCATTTTCCTTGTTTCTGACTTTTTTAAATGCATATCCTGTAAATTCAATTCAAATTCTATTACTTTATTTATTTACATTAAACATAAAAGATTTTAATATGCATTTATACGTATAATATATCTACCATGCTGTTTTATATAAATAAATAAGCAAATTCTGCAATCCGTCGATAAAATTCAGTGATACGTTTCCTACGGTTCTAAGTTTTTTATGCACCTATTTTGATGTATCAATTCTATTTCTTTTACATTATATATTTGTACAAAATATGAAGGAAATGTATGTGTATTGACATGGATAAGATATATACCATGCAAGTATATAACAACATTAAGTAAATAGGCCCATTCGTCGACAAAACTCTTTCAAACGTTACCTTTGCTTCTATGTTTTTTAAGTGTCATAGCCGTAGAGGTACCACAATATTGCTGTGCTAATCTAATTAATCTAATTAATATTGGGCTCTCACAGTGTACACACGGTGTAAAATTACACCATGACTGTACCATTATTTTCAGTGCGGATAGTTCATTTAACATATTCCTCTGATATCATTGGCAGCCATTGAATAGGAAAAACGAAAGAACTTTTAAGATGTCCTGAGTATGTAAAGGGCTTGAATTGTAGATTGCAATAATGAGAATGGAAAGAAGGATTTAGAAAATATGGGTTTTTTATTTGACAGGTCAGTTAACCTCAAACCTTAATTTGAGATGTACTAACCTGGAAAAAGACATAAATAACACATATTCACACACAATTGGTATATAATTCATTCATTTCAAATAAACATAACAAGCTCACGATAAACATATCAAAAGAGGCAATTTCGCGCGGTATTAACGTCAACACATGCTACGCCATGGTTGGCGTATCGACTACGAGATATGTTTTACACCAGCGCTGTAGTAGAAAATACCCCATTATTTCGTAATTCTTATGCCACTGTTTTTTCCGTGTATATAGCACACTGTCACAGACGTTGACGAAAAGTTATCCATTCGTGTCAAAATGTTAACTTCGTGTACATTTTGTTAACTTTTCGTTCATCATTCGTCAAGTCTTCGTCAAACAACTTGACGAAAACTACTGTGACAGTGTGCTAGCTGGGATTAGATACATGTATAGGGACAGATCTAATATTTTATAAATTTGGTTTATGCAAATGCATGTCACAGTTAATATGATACGATCCTTGTTAAATATAACGCGATGATGTTAATTTAATATTACTAAACGTAAGTATTTGTAATAAATACGGCAGAAGTTGAGCGAAACAAATATTTGGTAATTATTACCAAATTTTGGTTGCATTTACTTCAGAACAGTTGGCTCAACTGAATATTCACGGATACTGTTAATCATACTGTGCATTAAATATAACCAAATATTCAATTGCTCGTATCCAAACATGAAATTCGCTAAATATTACCAAATCTCGATAAATATAACCAAATCCTTTTTTCAGTGTAGAAACGTTACCAAGTTACGTGGCCGATATGTTTCCGCTATATTTCCATTACATTCTGAAACTAAGGGGAAAAATATGTTCGTTATGTTTCTGTTATCATTCCGTAACGTAATAAATACAACTATTACGTGTACGATACCTTCCAGTTACATTTCTATAATAAAACACATTTTATCAAGTTACGTGTCCGTTATGTTTCCGTTGTATTTTTGTTATGTAACAAAGCGCTTAACGTTACGTTTCTGCCACTAGCTGAAACAGCAATGGTCAATACATTTAAAGATTTCCGATACGTTTCCGACACTCATCTGTTATGTATCTGAAATGATTTCAAATTTTCGCGGAAACATTTCTGAAACGTTTCCGATACACTACAGAAAATTTCTGTGCTGTATGGGTGACAACTAAGTATGATTATGTCAGTAACTACATATGCAAGAGTATAAGGTTTGTTTTTAACGTAAACAGTTCAACGTGCAATGAAACATTTCCCAAATTTAAAATACCTCATTATTTTCAATAGTAGCATTAATCGCCAGATATTAAAATGTTATAAACGGAACTCAATTTTTCAGTGTCGGTTCTAAAGTTCATACTGTTTTGAATATTTTTTATTTTAGTACATTCCTTTTATGTTCCGTTTTCTGTAGTGTGTTTCTTTGTCTAAAATTTTAATTCTTTGAAATTAAAATGATGTCCACTTGTAATATTATGGTTTGTGAGTGCACTATGTCCTATTTCAATTTCCTAATTTTATCAATTTTTTGTTTGAAGATATTATCTAATGAATTAATTTTTTTATTAATAATAATGATGTATTTTTTATAAATTCTTGTTTAGTTGTGGAGAATAGGGAAGGACTATGCTTCTTGAATGATCTAAGTCTTGTTTTTCGTTTGTGTGTTTATTATTGTGTAATATATCGAGTCTGTTTTTAATAGTTTGTGTAACAAACTTTGGACCATATCCATTTTTTAATCAAAATTGTTCAATGTAAGTAATATTATTTTTATGTAATCTTTCCTCTGACAAGACTATAGCTTTATCAACAAGCATAGTTAAAATTCCTTTCTTCATATGTAGTGGATGATTTAATATAACATTAAATTTTAATCTAGAGAAATTTTAAAAGCAAAATACAAAAAACTTACAGATAAGATCAATGTCAATAACAATAATGCTGCTAAAACACATACTTCAATAAGTGATGATAACACAGACGTGCAACACAGTGAAATTACGAACCATTGTATAAAGTGGGGTATAAACTTAACACACATAACCTTGCCGACAGATTGTTTAAACCCGATTGAACTTGGACCAAAATTTTGTACTGACACATCCAAAGATAATTTTTCTGTGAATGAAATTATCACTAGTGCAGAAAATTATATGTATAAAATATCGAATGAGAAATTAGATGTCGTCCCGATAAGCATCAAGACATCCAAAGAGTTCTTAATGAATTCTTAATGAATGCTTTTTTATAAGATGCATTTTTAAAAAATTCTTAATGATAACTTTATGATGTAACGAATGTCCGCTTCTGTCTAATATTAAAAGTTGTCATAAAGAATTCTTGATATCAAAACGATATTTTGTACTACCAGAAAATATTTTCGACGATGTAATCATTAACTATTTTTTAATAATACTCTTAATATCTTTATGAATATTTTGAAAAAAGCTGTACGTTTTCATAATGAAGACATTTTTTACTATACATAGCATGCATTTATCCCGCCTATTTTTAAGGGAGTCATAATAATAATAATAATAATCATAACTAATATTAATTTATACAAAAATGATATTTATAATTATCATCATTTATAAGCATATACCGGGTGAGTTATAGTGTGGAACATAGAGACACCCATTCTCCAGGTTCACAAGAGACATTTTTAGGTTAAACATGGATTATTCCTATATATTCCAGTATATCTCACTCACTCAGTATAATTATTACACGCCTGTATAATAGTACTTTTTGATACAAGGGCGTAAAAGTTTTTGCAACGAATGTGCAGCACGAGCTGAAGGCTAGACTTTTGCACTGTTTGCACTGACGTTTGACGAATGCACAGACGTTTTACAGCAATAATATAATATAATTCTTTTCTGAAATGTGTCGTAAACAAATGCGACGAACCGACACCTAACTTCATTTAGTACACGTTGATACGTTCAGGTATGATTCACCGATAAAATGTGATATCCTACACATAGACTTCCTGTAAAAATGATGACTTATGTACAAATTATATACAGGGTCATCGAAAAGTATCGGACCCCCCTAATATCTTCAGTTAGAATGCACTTAGGAGAAAATGTCAAATAGCAAAGTTGTATGGTTTCAAGCGGGGAGTAAGATGATGACCTTGACTTTGACCTTGACCATGTCCTTCAAGGTCATTTCAAGGTCAATCTTATTTTTTTAAATAGAACCCCCTACATTTTATTGCATATTCTTATAGCTTATCTCGAGAGCTTTCCAAAACACTATAATAAAATATTTTTTTATTAAGTACTTTTTGAGTTATAAAAGTTTGAAGTTAACAATTTTTTGACACAAAATGTATAACACCACTCTTGCCTTAACTGGTCGGACTCGCACACCACTCTAGCCTTAACTGGTCGGACTCGCACACCACTTAACAAATTGTTAACTTCAAACCTTTATAACTCAAAAAGTACTTAATATAACATTATTTTATTATAGTGTTTTGGAAAGCTCTCGAGATAAGCTATAAGAATATGCAATCAAATGTAGGGGGTTCTATTTAAAAAAATAAGATTGACCTTGAAATGACCTTGAAGGACATGGTCAAGGTCAAAGTCAAGGTCATCATCTTACTCCCCGCTTGAAACCATACAACTTTGCTATTGGACATTTTCTCCTAAGTGCATTCTAACTGAAGATATTAGGGGGGTCCGATACTTTTCGATGACCCTGTATGACTATATATAAATTTATGCATAATTGCATGGAAATTTGATATAATTATATATAATTATATTTACTTCATATAATTACTTCGACCCAGAAGTTAGGTCTGGACAAAGTGCTGAATGTGGTCACTTCGGACATAAAAATTACCCTATAGTTTTTCATCAAATTTTGACGTTTCGACCCCCTACCCCTCGGGGTAGTCTCCGCCTGCCCCTTGGGCGCGGTCATCACCTACCGGCGCATAAGTTTTATTACGCCTTTGATATACGAAAATAACTATTTCCATATATCTAAAACATGTCTTATAGATATCTAAAAGATATTCGTCAGAGATCTTTTCGATACTTTCAAGATATCTTTGACGAATTATATGTATATATATATATATATATATATATATTGTATATATAAGATCATAATAATACAGACAGTAATTAGTAAAACATAGTAAACATGTTATATGCATCGAATACTCTATTACAATACAAGTATACATGAAGTAACTGTTTTGCGACTTTTATTTATTAATACTTCGGCTGGCCTGTCGTCGGGGCCGAAGTTTTGAAAATGCTCATTTTCAATTTTACGTCGACTGAGGCCATAGGTCATAGTTGTAAATCATTTTCAATTTTCATACTTATAAGAAACACTATATTGTTGCGTAACATATCTATCGAAGCCACTTGGACCTAAATATGATTGGACCCCCAAATATCGATATAATGTTATAATAGAATTTGAAAGCTGTTAGTAAACGAACGAATATTAAGGAATAGCCGACTCTCCAGTGGGTCGAAGTTTCTGAGCGAGCGAAGCGAGCGAGGCATCACGCTAACACTAGTTTCTATTCAATTTTATAAAATTACTACGTAACTTTATATAAATATTTTTATCCGGATTGTCTCTGACAGATCTTGAAAATAGTTTACGAGTTCGCTACAATTCAATGACACAAATGTGCATTCATAAATAATACTTTAGTGTTCTTCGAATTTAAAATTTAAATTTTTAGACAAAGAGACACACTACAGAAGACGGAACATAAAAGAAATGATGCATATGAAAAAGACACCAAAACAGCATTAACTTTAGAACCGACACTAAAAAATTGAGTTCCTTTTATAACATTTTAGTTTCTGGTGATTAATACTACTATCGAAAATAATGAGGTATTTTAAATTTGGAAAATGTTTCATAGCACGTTGATTTGTAAACGTTAAATCAAACCGTATACACTTACATAATGTAGTTACTGACATAATCATAGTTAGATGTGAGTCAAGTAGCGCTCGCTTAAACAGAGGTGTGTCAATCAATTTAACTCTATGGTAAACATGTAAAATTAAATTTGTTCAATTTGTTTAAATTATTTTTGTGATGTTAAAGCTTCATTTAATTAGTTAATGTATTTGTGTGATGTGAAAACTATTATTAGGAATACGAATTTGTTTTTTAATAGAAGCCCCTCAAGAGGACCCACAATCGCGGTCGAAACGTTGGGCAGGAAGAAACGTGAGACTTTCACACTCCGTTTCTAATATATTATTGAACATGGCCATTCCCAAGAATAGAAATAAAGATTAATTTTCGTGGGAAAGTCTAATTCATCGGAAAAGCTCACCGCATGATCCCGGAATCCGAAAAACCAGCAGGTTTTTGGGCAGATGGTGACGTTTCGGTATGAAAACGACAATTTTTCGGGGACACCGCCGCCAAAGTTCTGTCAGAGGGGGAAAGGAAACAAAAGAACGAGAAAGTTCCCCTCTCGGTTCCCTCGAGATGATCCTGGTGAACCTTCTTGGTTCCTTAACGATGGATAGCTATGCAGTGTGTTGAGTGTGCGCAACCCGCAAACATACTATTTGAGCATTGGCAGTGTGACTTGTACACATACCGATACACCGACGTATTTTTTTAAAAGTGTTTTTTAAGTTCTCTCTTGAAATGCAAACGTGTTATTACTGCGGACCGCAAAGTGCGATGAAGTTCTACTTTGTAATCGTCGCATTCGCGCTGTTTCAAATAGGTACGTAATTAATTAAAAAATTGTGTTTACATCAGGTGAGAATTTCAAATGGAGTGATCGGTGTTGAACTATAATTTTTGAAGATATCTTCAAAGCATTTTTTGTATTCATTTGTGATGACGTGTTTTTTTATTCGTCTAATATTTTGTTTGTAATTAGGTTAAGAGCTTATTATTGCGTTGTGTGTCATTATTCTGTTACTCATCAAGATCAAAGTATAATGGATCTCATTCAGATAGATCGGACTGTGGATTAATTAAGTACACGTAAACACTGAGGTTAACTTTTATTCTTTCATTGGCATTCTTCTAGAGTTTGATTGCACCGGTTCTCTCCGTGTTGACACTTTTTCCTTTTAAAAAAACATATCACTTTTTTGTCTCAGACAAAAAATCTCACAAATTTAATTTTACCTATTTAAAAAGTTAATAATTGAAAATGTATTGCGTGCGGGATTATTTAAAAAATCAATAAGTAATCGATGAATTTATCGGTAATCCGAACCAAATAGTGTCCGAGTTTTTCAAATTTCGCGCGACAAATATTTTTCCAGCTAATCAACTTTGAAACTCATTTTAGATGGAATGTGATACGAAATTTAAATTAAAGAATCTCAAGAATGATTCTTTAAAAATGTGAAATTAAGATGATAATTAATAGAAAATTCAGAAAAAACGAAATGAAGAAAAACACTTGAAAAAAATGGGGTATGGAAGCACATTCGCAGCCGGTGAGGGCGAACCCACGACCTTTCGATTTCGCGTCGAATGCTCTACCATCTGGGCTACGGCAACCCCGTGCATTCACTCCGATTTTATTCAAGTCATGATTCATCAGTTCATTTTTTCTGGTTGCATCATTGCAACCCAGATGCGTTTTTAATAAAGATGAAGATGAATTTATCGTTCTTTTATTTATTTTATTCTTTAATTTAATTTAAATTTTTGTGTCACATTCCATCTAAAATGAGTTTCAAAGTTGATTGGCTGGCAAAATATTTGTCGCGCGAAATTTGAAAAACTCAGACACTATTTGGTTCGGATTACCGATAAATTCATCGATTACTTATTGAAATATCACCGAACGATAAATTCATCTTCATCTTTATTTAAAAAATCCTTTTTGTTTATTTCAGCAACTTGTGATAAACAGCCAATCATTTCTCACATCACTAAAAACCAAATCAAAGATATCGGAGATTCGGTGCAGTTAAATTGCACGGTACAACGCTCGCAAGATTATGCGGTATTATGGACAAAACACAGAAACAAGAACGACATTTCACCAATATCGTTTAATAACCAAACGATCATTCTCGATCCGAGATTCAGCGTGATCTACGACCCAAAGACTGCGACTTATACGTTA
Organism: Trichopria drosophilae; assembly: GCA_030407085.1. Classification (NCBI taxonomy): domain Eukaryota; kingdom Metazoa; phylum Arthropoda; class Insecta; order Hymenoptera; family Diapriidae; genus Trichopria; species Trichopria drosophilae. Next base: position 85,413,711 of record CM059587.1, on the reverse strand, counting down.
CAGGTGAAAATGAATTGGTTTTGTTTTATAAATAAGAACATTATTAAAATTTGTTTCATTGATAACAATTTTGGGTTTGGTGTTTAGATTGATATAAACTACATTTTGGTTCGATCGCTTTTTTTTGTGATAATTCAAAATGGTGGCTATATCCGAGCGTCATTACGGCGAGGTAAGACAATATCGTAATAACTCATTAAAAACGAACTGTTATGAAAAATGCACAAGGGTAAAAGTTGTTTGTTTTATTTATCCTGATCTTTCGAATGGCAGTCCCAACATTTGGGACTAATATATGTTTTGGGCCCTACTGGACGCGATTCGGCTTTATTTATACAAATTTATATTTTTTCTACTTGATTATTATTTATATTATTTATATTTTTTGCAATTGATTGAATACGTAGTTTCAAAATTGACGATGGAGTCTTATATATACGGTGTCACATTAGACGGTCCTCTGCGACTGATGAATTCAACGTTGCAATTATTGCAATTATTTAAAAAACTGCGTTTGTAAATATTTCTGTCAGCCATGTTTTAAAAAAGTTCATAACAAATAAGATTGTAAATCTTCAAAAATATTTTAAAAATAAAAAAATACCAAAAAAATAAAACTAAGTAAATACCAAAAAAATATAATAAAGAAAATACAAAAAACAAATACAAAGAAAAATAAAAAAATTGTATAAATTAAAAAAAATATAGAAAAATGGTTACCGGTAGGGCAACGTTGAATTTATCAGCGGCAAAGGACGCCTAATATGACAGCGTATATAAAACTCCATCGGCAATTTTGAAATTACGTAAAATTTTCTGCAGACTAATGAATCAAGGACAAAAAATATAAATTTTGTATAAATAAAGCCGAATTTGGTCCCGTAGGGCCCAAAACATATATTAGTCCTAAATGTTGGGATTGCCATTCGAAAGATCCCGATAAATAAAACAACTTTTACCCTTGTGCATTTTTTCATAACAAATCGTTTTTAACGAGCTATCGCGATATTGTCTTACCTCGACGTAATGACATACGGGTATAGTTGTCATTTTGATTTATCACTAAAAAAAACTCAACTGTACAAATTTAAAGTAAAAGTATCGATGACCACATTGCAATACTTTCCAGTACCATACGACACCGTCATCAAAGTAAAATCCATGATTTTTAAAAAAATATACACGTGAAAATAGTATTTTTAAAAAAAATGGTGAAAATCGGTATCAGTAGTGCTTTTTTCCTAATTCTGACATCGGATTCGAAAAGAGCGAACCCAAAACCTATAGGAAACATAGTTTAGATCAACGTCCAACTTTATTTTCATAAAAAATTTTAGCGCTGGATTCAACGTAAACGTTTGGTCAAGTTGGGCATTAATGGGTTAAGCGGAAAAAAATCTAAAAGAATTATAATTTAACTTTTTATGGGTAAAAAACGAACAAGATAAAAACATGATTTTGTTTATCTTTAATTAATTACTTGCCGACTACACAATAATAACAGTAGAATAATTTAACTGTAAGGATATGAAAGATATGACGTTTAAAATGACCTTGTACATACTAAATATACTCGATTTTAGATATAAAAAAACTAGAGTTTAACAAAAATAAGAACAAATAGGATGTTTGTTTTCTTCACTTTATAAAGAAAAATATTTGATTTCTCATTTTATCTAATACAATTGAGTGCCCGGATGCAAAAACGCCTTAGACGTTCGAACCGATCTATATGCCGCAGTAGATAGAGCCTGAAAAATTTAAAATTCTAAAAACTGATTTAAAAAAATATTAACATGTTGAAAATTTCATGTTGAACAATGTTTAGCTTAAATATTTTTTACTCGGCGAACACATTAGAAGAAAAGAAATAATGAAAAAATTTATACTAGCGGAACCAATGGTTTTTCTTACATATAACACGATAACTGAGGTGCTTAGCGACGCCTAATAAATTATTTGAATTTTATTTTGGTCAAAAATTATGTGTCGATAAGCGTTGCGAATGTTTTTTTCTTGGCGTATCACCTTCAAGCGCTTGAGAAGTTGAGCAAACTTTTCGTATTTGAAAAATTAAAATGCCACTTTTTAGCTTAAGACTTGAAGAAGTTTTAGGCGAAAGCAGATCTTCCATATTATTGTACTATAAATAACCACAAGAAATTTTGTAACGCTCTTTTGGCCGGCTACAGCGGCTTTGTCAGTCAATAAGGGAGCTGTGTTACGTATACCTTCTGGCATTTTTAATTTTTAAAATACGAAAACTTTGCTCTACTCCCCAAGCGCTCGAATGTAATACGTCAAAAAACAAAAAACATTCGCCACGCTTATCAACAAATAACTTTTGACCAAAATAAAATTAAAATTATTTATTAGGCGCGTTGATGTTCGGATACCGATCCTGAATATTCTGTGCAAATTTCAATTTTTTTGTCGATAAACACCATAGTTATCGTGTTATAAAGAAAAAATGATTTCGAGAGCACAAATTTTTTTTCTTCTAATGTATTAGTCGAATAAAAAGATATTTAAGCTAAACATTGTTCAGCATAAAATTCTCTACACGTTATTATTATTTTTTTTAAATTCGTTTTTGTATTTTTATTTGAAATTTTGTATTTTTCAAGCTTCTACTGTGGCGCCGGACGGTTCTAGCGCTGAAGACATTTTTGCATCCCGGCACTCAATTGTTCATAATTAAAATATGTAAATGTTGTAAAAATAAGAAATGAAGTTCGTTGTTAGTATTAGATAAAAGGAAAAATTAACAATTGTTTTTAATTTTTAAGTCTGTTTTTTATGTTCTGTTTAAAAACATGTTTTCATCGACAATTGTTTCCATTGCTCTTAGTTTTCGAGATCTTGAGAAAATCAAAAAATCATATTTTTTTAAAAATACTTATAAGGTTGGTAAAAAATGTTGGACAAAAATGCTCGGAAAGTTATTTAAAAAATATTCTACTATATCATTAATCGCCAGTTGGCAAGCAATTAACTAAAGATAACATTTTTTTGTTAATTTTTTATCTGCAAACCTTAAAATTATGTAATAAATTTTTGGCTTATAAAATGAGATGTAATTAAATATAAAAATTCCATCCACCAAGCATAAGACAGTGGGGTCCTGGTATATTTACTCTCTCGGTTCCACGTCTTCCACTCCCGATTCGCTATATTTACCAAAAGAAGGGGAGCGTCACTTCTCCCACTCCCCTCAGTCGTGTTATGTTCGTGACGTATCACAGAAGGCCCTCCCTGAGGCCCCAGCCCGCAAGGCAAATATCCTGGGACATAAAAATAGCGAGATGTCATTATACTGGGACACTACTGTACATATTAAAGCAGTGAGCACATTTTCAAGGTGGTCCACGCATTCGATTTTTGAGAAAAGTGATTACCGATTTGAAAAAAGTGGATATGAGAAAAATGCATTTAATGTTTTAAAGCAGAATACAAATGAGAACACTTTTTTGAAATTTATCTATTGCACCCACCGAAAGCAAAGGTTCTGGTTCAAATACAAAGTCCAGTATATCCTAAAAAAATCAATTTGAGAAGTTACCAGACCCACCTAAGTCCTTAAAATAAAGACAAAATTTGTCTCTTAATAAATATCTAGTAACATTTTTAAAACAATGACAATTACATTATAATGTCACATTTTTGTCTCGTAATTTGGTTTATTCCATCTTCCTCTAAATATTTCTATAAGTTAATATAATTAAGGAGACAAAATTTAAGTAATTGCAATCGCTAAGTTTCATTTTACTAATATGATAAAATTGGTACAATTGTCATTCTAGATCAAGAAACTTCAAGAAGGAGATACCGGTTTCTACGAATGCAAGATGATCATTTCAGCAAATGAAAATGTCTTCTCTCAAGTAGAACTGCAAGTGCGTAGGCCCCCAACTATTTTTAACAAAACGGATGTTGTAAATGTCTTGGAAGGTAATAGTACACAACTAGAATGTTACGCCGATGGGTATCCAGTTCCTAGGATTTCTTGGAGGCGAGAAAACGATGCCATTTTACCAGGGGGTGGAAGCATGTATAGGTAAGTTTAATGGAAACAATGTCTTAATGAAGTTTTACTTAGAATTGATATTACTTACAAAGCATTTCACTTTTAATAAAGATTCGCCGCATTTAAAAATGCAAACGCAACAAAGTTTTTAGTACAAACTTTTTTCATAAATCGTACTCTTTTAAATTGAGGTTAAAGTAATATTTACAATAATTACTTGTTGTTTTGAGACTGTGTCAAGCGATTTGTTTGAAATCCTTCTATAACCCTTTTATTCCCAGCTTTTGGAATTCTTTTTGAATATTTTGAAATTAATGAGATTTGAACGGCAAGTTGTGAGAGGTTGTCAAATATTTATAATTGAACATCAAATATCGATACAGAATATATAAAAACTAGAATATCTCAAAAATGTTTAAAATAAGGATTAGATAGATTAAAATAATCATTTGTTATTTTTGAGACCGTGCTTAGTTCAGTTTAGATCATCTCATTTGCAGTCTTCGTACCGTTTTTAATTTATGCAACAGGCATTTTTTCCTAATCTTTTATCCTTTATGAAATCTGTATAAATATACAGCGATAAGTAAATATATAAGGATTAAAATTCAAATATTCGAAAGTAGAATCTACACGGTTGACATTTTAGAATCTCACACAAAACGATAAAATTTCTGGATTTGCAGGGACCAAATTTATTTTTCGAGTTTTCAAAAACTATTTGATAATTGCCCAGGTAAATTTTCCTCTTCTTTCGGTAACCCTTTGCGGCGCACATTTTTCTTTATACGGAAAACAGCTGAAAATTATTACACGGGGGTTTTTGGGATCGCTGATTGCGAATATGAAGTCAGATTTTGTAAATTCAACATGGTGGATCCAAAATTGCCTACATAAATGTAAAAACTTACTTGATAGAGATAAATTTTGATACTCTATGTACTCGGAATTTTAAATATAAAAGTCAGAGATCAGATTCGTAATAAGCGACCCCAAAAACCCCCGAGTACATAGCTTCATCAATGTCGGGTACATTTTCATATTTCGATCGGACATCTTGGATCTTCCATTTTGAATATTCAAAATCCGAGGCCGGATTCGTAGTCGGCGACCCCAGAAACCCCCGAGTAACGAGTTTCTAGTAAATCAGATGAATTTTTAAAAATTCATCCGCCATATTGTTTCCGCCATTTTGAATTTTACAAACCCGACTTCAAATTTGTAATCAGCGACGCCAAAATCCCCGAGTACCAAATTTGGTTCTAATTTACCGTTTAGTTCGTTCAAAAACGATTTCTTTCTCAAAAATCGACGATTTTTTAAATTTATTTACTTATACTTGTTAATAATTTTGCGTAATTGCATTTATTATCCTTTTCGTTACGTACTAAAAAGCCCCCTCTACCACTGTAAAAAGATTTTTTGAATATTGCTTCGAAAGCATTGAAACTAGACAGAAAATATGTAAATTTAAAAAGTGGTAATGTGGGTTACCACTGCGCCGCAAAGGGTTAAGTGTAAAGATGACGGCGAAGAAGATAAGACCGTTGCTAAATTTGTCTTCTTTTTTTTTTTAAATATATTTTGGAAAGAATTAGTTTTCAATTTTTAAATAATTAGCAAAGAATGCTTTTTCATGGATAGTTTTAATTCACACGAAAACAAAATTAATTATAAGTGATTAAATCGGGTACTTCGCGCACTACAAACCGTGCGAGAAATTGGATTTCACTCAAGCAGTTGAAAAAATGTTGCCATTGTTTAATTAATAATAATTATAAAAATGCCAATTATTGTGAAATAATACAAAAGTATTCAGATGTATTCCTAATGAGTACACAAAAATGTTAATATATACCATATAATAAACTAGATATAGGAGATATTACTAGAAAACCAAATTTAAAACGATGTTAATTTTATACTAAACTTATAAAATCTAAAATTTGTTAAATGTTCGAATTATAACCCAGTTAAAGTAGCCGAAGTTCCACACAAAATCGAAAGATTTGGAACAGGAGGTTTTCGAAAGAATGTCTATTTTGGGATCGTTAATAACATACGAAATTGTATCTTCGGCACAGCTTGTGCTAACTGATTTTTCTTGAAATTTTTTCATTTGAGCGTCAGATAACTTTGAAGTAGGATCATATTCTAGTTTCATTCGTTTCAAAAACTGTGAATCGATTTCTATATTAAGAACATTTTAAGGGGGAAGTAGGCCCAATGTAATAGTTTTCTCAACGGCAATTTTCTGAATTTACAATAAACCAAAAGAAAAGTAATTTGTGTAATCACAATATGTTTCCATACAAGCCGATTGCCAAAAATAATTTTTGTAATTATCAGCAAAACTGCGTTGAAAATTGACATTAGTGGCATACTTAAACAAAATTAATAAAAAATATCCGCATATTTTACTTATAGAGAAATTCTTAAAGAGAAGCTCAAAATATGGAAAGAAATACTAATTTAAGTGTAAAAGGTGCTTCACAAATATTCATAATTTTAGGTTATAATTTTGAAAATTAGATGTTAGTACAAATAGTAATGATTTCTAGTAGAAACATTTTTCATAAATAAAAACATAAATCAAAACGTCAATTTTTGGGAAAATATTAAAAAACATTTGGTAATTTATATTTTGACCGCCTTAAATACTTTAAGCGTTTTTTACTTATTAATCAAGAACGTAATTTAAAGACTCAGATCTCAATAAAGATCGAAATTGCATAAATCATATAAATTAATACAATAAATACGGTGCTGAAGACAGCTCCAACCACTTGCGGTTTAGAGGGCGTGCACTCTTACGCCATCTAGCAGTTAAACTGGCGGTTCCATTCGTTTAGTTGTTATTCGAAGGCGTTGCTGCGTTTTGAACCGAATCTTTCTATATCATTTGAAATCCAGATTTTTATTCTTCAAATCTTTCTCGTCTTGTATTCTGGAAAATTCTTTTAAAACTTTCGAATCAATAGCCCTCCATGTAGGGGGTTTAGCAATTTTGCAAACTCCATTTTTTTTACTTTCATTGAAGAATCACTACAGAAAATCAAGATTAATCTTTAATTTACAGTGGCAATATATTAAGCATACCAAAAGCATACAAAGAAGATCGGGGTATATATTATTGCATTGCTGAAAACGAAGTCGGACACAATGATCGACACAATTTGACAGTAAATGTTGAATTTGAGCCCAGCGTCACTGCTCCTCGACCTAGGGTTGGCCAGGCACTCCAGTATGCAGCCACGTTAGCATGCCTTGTCGAATCCTATCCAGCATCAAATATCACATGGTTAAAAGATGGACATCGCGTATCCAACGAATACTCATATAGCAGTTCTTTGAATAATATCGATGCTGAATCCACGGAATCCAGGCTTCACATCCAGTACGTCGAACAGAGGCATTACGGAATCTACATTTGTAAAGCAGAAAACAAAGTTGGTTCTACTGAAATTGGTATTGAACTCTTTGGTAAGTTGTCAACTGATTTGTTTGAATTTGTTTACCTTTAAAAATTAAATCATTTTAACGTTTGATATCTATTTATTTTACAGAGACTGATATACCAATTTGCATTGGTAATGCTTGCACTAATTAGCGAAGAGTTTGAGATACTTTGTATGGTATACAAATTCGTTTAATTTTACAATTTTTTCTACAATAACAAAACCAAATAAAAAATGAATTCCAAAGAAGTGTTTTGTTAACAAATGAACCCGTTTTCGACATTGCGAAAACATTATCTATCGTCGAAATGGAATACTAACCTAACCATGTTATTAATAGTAATTAAAAATGTTATTATTTTAATCAAAATTATCCTTGTACATAGTTATGATGAATTTTGTATATTAAATAAATAAAAAAAATGGGCTACTTGTTTCATTGATATTATTGGTCATTTAAATATCACAATCGAAAATAATTATATAGTTCATAACTACATTCTATCTTTCTATTGTTTGTCAAAAAATGGAAGAAAAATGTGGCGATATTGATGCAATACTTCAGTCACATTTCCTGTCATGTGAGAAATGTATATAAGTCTTCGTGTAACATACAATTTTAAAAGTGACGTCGGCACTTTCGTTTATACTTAAACGAACCTTTTAGACATTTCAATGCAATAAAGATCAGTACAAAATCGTCTAGTCCCCCTGGTAATAGTAAAATATTCACTTTTTTGACCCAACGCTCCAACGCTCGCCGCTTGTCGGAGCACATGTTTTGATCATTCTCGCTAGTGGTGTAGTCGGACCGATAAAGTAATGCTTGTTTTCTATGGAATCGGTGTAAATGTATTGTATTTAGACCTAAAGATTTATGCGAAATTTTAAAAGTACTAGATTGTCTACCGTTTGCGTATAAGTGATCAAGAAATCCGTTCATTATTTTCATTCTGAAAAGTTTACAGTACATCATGTGGTGTGATACAATTAACTATAATGTTACATTATTACGGCAGCAATTTTCCAATTAAAAAAGTTATGTAACAAGATAAAACAAAAAATTTCTTTAAAACTTCTTGCCAATTGCACTGCATCGTGTAGTAATTGTCAGATTCGGCGATGAATTACGCGTACCAATTGCGAGCGGTATGCGGAGCGAAATAACGTTTTCATGGCAAATGCCAGCCCATATTGAAGGCATATTTTTCTTCCTGGACGCATCTAATTATGCATAAGCGGTCAGGATCAACAGCTGCAAGCAATTCCGCCAGGCCTATACAGTAGCCCTGGATTGGTGGTGGACAGCGACACGCACATCGTGTTTGCGTTCGCGCGAATAATCTCCGCTAAAATGTTTCACGTCCTGATATTAATTATTCCAGGCTACTGAAAACTGACGTGTAGCCACTTCCTGCATACTTCTACGCGATTGTTTAGAAAAAACAAAACAACAACAAATTTATTCGTAAGGCAATATTTAATCTAAACACTGCACACTCTTATAAAAAAAAATGAAATTACATATCTATTTTTGTCCCTGATACAATAAAAAATTTCTCACAATTGTTGAGGTCTCGTCGATGCCTGCGTCAATAAGTGAGTGTAGTTTCAAAAAGGGAGGGGGTCTGAGTGCGAAGCTTCTCCCCCTCCATGCGCAAGCTTAATTGTACGAGGTTGCCACGTCACTTGTGGGACTGAGGTCCACCCCACTCTCTTTTCATACTAACCTAACCTTTGTCACACAGATGAAAGTTATAAACTGATCAATGTCCATAACCCCAAATTGCCCAACGAATTCTCATATGTTCAGAATTTATTTACTCGTCTCCCGTAGAAATTACCAACAAAAAATATATGTTGACTGCTTTATATAGAATTTTTTCTTGGAATTTTTTGTTGTAAATGTTTTTTCAAAATCTCGGTGATATGACCGCTAATTATTATTATCACATGGGAAATTAAAAAGGAATAATATTTCATAAAAATGATATTTTAAAGATTGTTTACCAGGATGAAAAATTTAAAACATGAGTTTTCCCAACAGTAACTAAGGATTAAATAACTATAATTGAATTATTACTGTCAAATTTTAATAAACTTCTCGGAACATTAGTAACTGCCAACACAATAAAATTACTATGATCAGTTTAACATTCTTGTATTTTGTATCGCAACATGGAATCCGCTAATCGTTGGAGATCGCCGAACCGATTTTCCTTGCGTACAATTGACAATGGAACGCAAGGTCAATATCGGCACGTCGAAATAACCCGCAGAAGAAACGAACCTTGAATTGCCGTGAACGGTACACGAGAGGCAGTCGAGTTCTCAGGTCAAAATTCTTGGGATTCCCTTCGTGGCTTGCACAAAGTACCCCGCAAAGGTTATGTTTATACGACGTTGAAATTCGACAAAAGCGGCTTTTTTGATAGGGTTCTGATAAAATATTATCGTATGATGCTTCCATGGAAGAATGGAATATAACGATGCATTTCGAACGTACTGAATATTCGACCCTTTATGAATATGATGATAAAAATTAACGATCAGACAAATTAAAGTCACCATTTTAAAAAATGTACCAGAAAACGATTTTAACAGTTTTTTTGCGTCTGTTTAAAAAAATACGAGTCTTATAAGAAATGCAGGACCTGAAATTTACTAAGAAAATGTTCTGTTAATTTTCATTCGTAATATCAGTGGTAACCCTGAAAACTAGGATGAATATGACAGTTATAGGCATTAGAAAAGTTACAAGGATTCAATTTTTATGAACATTTTTTACTATTTTTTTTTTATTTTACAACAAAATAGTTACTTGGTTATCAACAAAATGAATGTAGTCTCGTCAATATCTATAAAATATTTCATTTTCGTTGAATTCGGCGACATGGACCCCAACTTTAATATGTTTTACATATAATTTGATGTATAATAGTTAAACATTATATAAAATATTTCGACATATTTGTCTATTAAATAAAACAAATGTTCTCCAATAAAACTTTTACCACAATATTTCACAGCAATGGAATATTAGATAAAGATTATAATATCCTAAAATCTGATGGAAAAGATTTGATGTAAAATTATAAAATGTTGTAAACGGGCTTCTATAACGGTGGCTCCATCACTTCTAATAGAGATAACATTTTTACACCAATTATTAATTAAAATCTAAAAATGTTTTGAAATTATAAATCAATATTTAATTAATATAGTAATTTATATAATAATATATGGTAAGAATATGCCGACAAAAATTCTTGCTAATAAAGGCAGAAAAATTATTGAAAATATTCAGAATCATTATTAAAAAAAGATAACAGTAAATTCAGAAGTTATGTAAAAAATGAAGTCTACAGTATAATGACTAATCGATGACCAATATAATATATAATACTCTTCATGTATTTTAAACTTTTGTAATACTCATTGACAGACGATTTATCAACATGGAACCTTCTGAAGGTCGTTCTAGAAAATTATTAACTATAAATATTTCCCGAATTCGGTGTTAACAATTAGGGTTCCTATTTAAAAATATCGCTTTAACCTCCAAATAATCTTTTAAATTGTCTACAAGATCAAAACCAATAATGCAGAAACATGAGACCATTATCCTGAACAACTTTTGTTTTAACAATTTTCTTAGCAGTTTCGGTGGATGGATTAAAGTGCCAAAATATTTCTATGTGCACTAAGAAATTATTTCATTATAAGATTAAAACTAATTCAAGCGTTTCCACCACTTGCATTTAAACGGCAGCTTTCTGCTCCGTCTAGTAGAAAAACTGCTCCAAGTTCTCCGAGAATATAGGAACACATTTAGAATTGCACCAGGGTATTTGGGAGACGATACAAATTGGTGACGAAAGTGCCTTTTTAAGTATCATGTACTCGGCAATAATAATGGCTCAAACTACATTACCATCGGATGGTAAAAATGATCCCCTAAAATATTGTTACTTTATTTTTAAAGCTTCAGAAGTCTTTTATTTTGCAGTCTATTATGAGTTTGCCTTGATATTACTAATTACTGAAACTTCAAATTATTACTTTAATAATAATATTTAATAAGTTAAAATAAAATCTTCGAGTAGTACCGTGTTACCATTGCTTTAATATTTTTACAATATTACATATCAAATGGGTATCTTATATTTGAATAGCTGAAATTGGCAGGCCACGTTCAAAATTGTTCCTGTCTTTGCTTTCCCCGAGATTTTGAAGCAAACTAGTAACCAGCTGGTCATGATTGAAAACGAAGTCCTGGGTTTCCCGTGAAATAATAAACCTTTCACGATCTCTTTGTACACATTCCACTCGTAAGTTCGAAATCGGCCGATAATTAAAATTCGTGTGTGCTTTGATCCAATTTCACGAGACGCCCTCGAAAGTTTTGCAGAAGACATTCAGTCTAATCCACAAAATTGAATATTAATAATTGTGAAGGTATCTGACCATCGTAGATGTCACTTTTTGAGGAATTTTGTGCATGACACAGAAAGATATGGATCATTTTTATATTTTATACTAATATTAAAAATTGCAATATCATTATTTCGGAGGCGTGAAAGGCGCCCTTTTGAGTGAAGTTTATAATCGTTATTTTTATTAAAGTTATCCATGAATAAAGGCTGGAATGCACCCGGTGCGACATCCGATATTGCGTCTTGTATAAAATGTGTTTGAATAGCGGCGCCTGGAGTACAACTCCGGAAAATTAGAAGGTTTCTCCCTGCGGCACTTTCCTGAATCAATATTTGAACCTACCGCAGATAACTGACGAAGTTTTGTCGCTGACGGATTACGCTAAGCGAGACAGTGCATGTGCATTGGTAACGAATTTAAATGGTCTATAGAAACTTTCGTTATAAAATTTAGTTTTACGTATAATAAAATTATTAACACTTTTGTGCATAATATAAACTACCAATTTTATTTGTGCATTTTCCATTAGTTCCTACTATTCAATAGCGGTTACAACTTTGGCTGTCCCTGCCATTTAATAAATGTTCTCATACCCGTAGTTTTAATATATTAGATTTTAAATTGCGTTAATGCTAGAGTGGGATAGCTTTAGTATTATGTTTCTTCTGTTTTTGTAATGAATGCCAACAGATCTCGAGAAGCAGTGTATCCAGAGTTTAATAACGATCATCAATCAACCAATATTTATAACTAACATTGTTTGCCCATTTTTTAAATTTTTTATAGCAAGAACGTGTCCCCATTATTGTTGTCATGATCATCATCATCCATTGTTATCCTTTATTTCGAAGAAGATGATAAATCATACCGCAATTGAGAACTATAAGCCGACATTTATATAGAAGAATGCATCATCCGGTTTTACTATTTATCACAATTAAAAAGTAATAATAGTACATTGTGCAACTAGGGAGCAAAATAGGCATTTGCCGACGAGGGCGAGTTTGACGTCAATTCGAATGATTCTGCAAACACCTGTTCTCCCTTGTTGCACATATTATTTTCTTACACTCTAAGCGCAAAATTCTATTTTGCTCCCTATATTGCGGGACCAAAATAGCGCATTCTCTCCCTAGGGAGCAAAATAAATATAACCGAGAGCAAAATAAGTTTCTCTTACGCTATTCACAAAATACTATGTTACTCCCTATACCGCGGGAGCAAAATAACACGCTCTCATATGAGAAAATATATTCTTTTATGCAGGGCAAAAATGTTTATAATATTTACGAAGCCATCGTTAAGTTTATTGATCTTTTAGAGACCCAACAAGAATTGTTTCCTTTCCAGACGGGGTCACTGAGATGCGTGTTTATTAAAAATATATTATTTATTATTTCTAGAACGCAATATTGGCGTAACATAACCTAATTTAATTGTCGTACTACATAATGTAAGTAATATTTAAGTAAAATTCGTCGAAATAAAAGATTGAGACATCAAAACAGAACATTTCTCTGAATTGGCAACGGTAAGTACTGGTTTACATTTCAAACCAAAACATAATATTATTTTATACGTCAATATTGTGTACCCACGACAAAGACAGAAAACAAATATCACCGCGCAAAAGTATTCTTGATCTACCGTAATGTATCCTGCTCCTCTGGTGTACTACTGACTAAGATGTGTAATAATTTAATGTAATGACAATTAAAATAAAATTATATTTAACGAACTACCAATTAGTTATTTGCGTCATAATTGAAAAACTGCGGAATTTTCATTTCTGGACTTTTCCATATTCTGCAGGTGCTTTGGTTAGAGTATCTGTAATATCGTTGAATTTAATATTTTTGTGAGATGGGATCCATTAAATGTCTATAAATGTATTTGAGAATTATCTAGTATGAGTATTTTTTGCTGTTATGTTGAGGAAATGCGGATTCATGTTTGTAGATACTTTTGGAAATTACACATATAGAGAGTCGGAAAAGAGATATTTTTTTTATCTTTATATTTTAAAGATTTAAAGCGGCATCGATGGCAATACATTCAGCCATAAAATTTGAAGTAAATTTTGAAAAATTAATTTTTTTGGAAAGATTAAGTTTCGGACAATAATATGATTTGCCAATTGTCAGTGCATCTATCAATTTTCTGCATTCTGTGAAGAAGGATTTGAGAAAAATTCATTGAATTGAACATACGCATTTATTTTTAAAGAAGTGCCAACATTTATTTCATGTGATACAGAATTCATAAGTGAAAAATAATTACTTTCAAAAGCTATTAAATTGGTATAAGATGATTCTATATATTCAGATTGGTCTTTAAAACCATATACTTGATTTAATATTAAAGAATTGGAATAAGGTGGAGTATTTGGAAAATGTTGAAAAGAAAAGGTAATAATTTTGAAGAAGATAGTTTTATTGTTAACATGTAGTCGAGCCTTTAAAAATAAACATTTAGCTTCTCCAAGGGTTATGTTATGGGAGTGCACAGTCGAAAAGGCGACAATAATAAAGCCGACACATAAAAAATAGACACATTGCAAACAGTACTTTTTTGAAGTGTCGGTATTTTTACTTTCGTTTTTTTTTGACCAGTGATTGTTGATTTCTCGGATTTTCGACCCCCACCCGTACAGTTGTAAGGGGTTACTTATTATTATTAACGAAAAGAGATTATCCGTTTCTGAATAACTTTTGTAATGGAATGTCTGAAATTAATGTCGTTATATTTTTTCAATACTTGAGTTTTAAATTTTCAAAATTACATTAATATTGACTGTTAGTTTATTTCGAAAGTTATTTCTTTCGTAGAATAGCCATCATTTAAAAAAGCTATGCGAATGACACTGATTAAGAAGGGAATTAGTAGCATATAACGTATCTAGTTTATTATTTTCATCTTCATTAGACCGGGCGGCAATCGGGAATTTTCCGCCCTCTTTTTCGTGCGGAAAGATGGACTTTTCGTGCCGGTGGGACAAAATAGTATATTACTCAACGAGGGAGGGGGGGTAAAATAAAGAATGTCTCAGGCATTCTTTTTTACTTCCCGAGGGAAGTATACGATTTTTCTTCATGACAGGGAGGAAAAGAAGTAACTTTCCTCCCGCTTACGGGAGGAAAATTGCTGCTTTCGTCCCAGTGTGATGAAAATGTATATTACATGTATTATTTGGTCTTCTAATAGTTCCGGTCTTCTGTTAGATACTTTTTCAATTTTTTGTATAGCTACAATATTCATGTTTTCATCTTCTCTCTGCGTTTGACACATTCGTTTTGCAAACAAAAACTTCTGTTTTCGACGACTTAAAAGTGAATTTTGTACAATTAGCTCTCGTAGTTGATTTATTTTTTATAAATACTATCGAATTGCTAGGAAAATTTACTAAAAAATATCAATATTTCATAATGTTTTTAAGACTGGACCGGTAAATAATTGAATTATCCGTCAACTCAAGATCGAAACTTTTGAGTTTACAAGATGCTTTACTAATGCAATCAAATTTTTTTTGCTTTCAGATTTGTTTCAAAGATGGTAATGAAGATGACGATGATGGCACTGCACAGTACGGTTTGAATGCTTTGCAGAAAAGATTTAATATTACAATAGATCGCTCAGTCAAAGTACAGATTTGAATAGTGGTTTACCAATGGTCTTATCGAACAATTTTAATACTTTTTCCGAGAATTGTGATTAACGTAGCAAAAGAATCTGCACAAAAAGACGTTTTATCAGGACCGAACTACAAACGTGTGCGGCAATAGTGGGGGGACTTTTGTATTGTTAATACATTTTTGTCTTTCCATACATGCCTTGTATTGCAGTTGAATAATGACGGTTTAGTTTTCTGTGAAATCACAAAGAAAGATGTTGTTTTTTTACAAAGTGAGAATGTCGTAATTATGTTCGTAATCCTTGAGATAAAAACTGCTAATATTTGTCTAGCGATGATCATACTACGATTTGCAATGTAGTCCTGTTGGTAAGTGACGAAATTATGTTATCTTCAAACACAGTTTCTAAATACTATATCAAATTACACGATGCAATCGGAGCAAGTTCCCATATAAAAGTTGGGTAGAAAAGGAATCATATGCATGTTCTTCAAACAATCATGGGAATCACTAATTACTTATTCAGTAAATTTTCCAAGGAATCCCATTATTTAAAAAAAAAAACTTCGGGTGGCATCGCCAAAATTACCTTTTAAGATTAACTTAACAAAAGAAAATTATTATGTTTTAATTTGAGGTTAGGAACATAATTTTCTCAAAAGCTGATTTAATGGCGTTTGAAATGAAAAAAAAACATTTGGTCTATTGTAAAAAACGACGTAGATACGACCACTTGAAAATTAGCATAAATTGTAAAACTCAAAATTAAAATTGCTATTTCTTAGAAAATAAATTTTAAAATAATGGTAAAAAAACTTTGAAAATATTTAACAATGTGGGAATAAAGTATCCGGTTTTTAAAAGAATATCTCGGTTGTAGGTATTGACGAGTTATACGTTCGCTATAGTACACGGTTATGTAACAATAATAAAAAATGTTGTGATAATTAGCCATGACAGCCATAACTCGTTATGTTCCAGACCAAACGGTGCCGGTTGAATGAAATATTCTAATATGTACTGTGATAATATCGAGGCGCATTTTATAGAACATCTTGGACAATCGACACTTTCATGTTGAGAATTTGGTTGTGATACCACTTATGTATTAATTTGAAAGCTGAGATACTTACAATTTCGACTATCCTTGTTTTATTTTGACAAAGTAAAAACATACGAGACTATGGTTGAAAGTACGGACGATAATAAAAATCGCCAATAATTTCAATTGTAGTATCGTTCATTTTTATTTCGTCAAAATGAGGTATGGTCAATCAGAATGTATTTCAGCTTTCAAATTAGAAATAAAACTATAACTCGGGTAAAAATTAGTGTAATCATGAATGAATATTCACATGAGCATACCTAAAAACGCGGTTTCGGCCAGAAAATTAGAGTTTGGAAATGTGTGGGAGAATTATGCTATACTATATTTCTTAGTTTGTCTTGACTTAGAACCTATGCTAGGTCTCCATAAAAGTGCCAGATCGCTGTCACACCGTGTAATTCTATTTCAATTATTTCGTCCCTCAAAAAAGGTGATACCATCTTCATATTATTTATTCTCATGACGCCGATGGATGGAGTACACTTTTTCGATATCTTATAACCTACCATACGAACGCTTAATGTATTATGCCTTATTGGCAAACAACAGGTTCTGATCAGGTATTGTCAAGACGTACTTAATTAGATATGGTCCTGATCATTTTTGGGACCGCCTGAAATGATGTCTGTTCGGGATATCATCATAAATGATTCGCATTTATTTGCCGATTTTCCACCATTCAAAATTAGTTTTCAACATATTGAAAATCCATGAAATTTCTGAATCCTGGGCACATAATTGAAATTCGAAATATATGCAGGTATATACGCTAGTAACATCGATGCAAGTGTATCAAACGTCGGGCAAAAACTGGGGTGGCAGTGGCTTCCGTCAAATTTCGAGTTCATCAACTCCCTTTCGGCATCCGGGACTTTCCCTCGCCTAAAATATGACGAGCGCAAATCATGCATATCGACATGCACCGCTGCCGAGTATTTAGTGCGTGTGGTGCTACTCTCGTCAACTCTGGCATATTCCTGTATAGGTACTTATGCAGGGTCTATATCGCGGAGCTAGGGCGTAGCCATGGTTTCAGACAAGATTTTAATACGTATTAGAGGGTAGACGGACCGGGCATGTCTGCAGCAGCCTTAAGGGTCATCGTAAAAATATAATCGCGATCCACTCCGGTTTCTCCCTTACCGGGCGAAAGGCGATCCCGCAACCGTCGATACGAGTTTGCTGAATTTCCTGAAATGGGGTCCGACACCGTCGCTCGCCGCGAAGATACGCGGCATACGAGCCATGAAATCGCCTCTAATTCGCTTTGCCGCATTCGTGCCTCGTAAAGTCGAAAGCTGGATTGATGGGAATTTCTTTCAACTGACGGCCAGCGTCTTGCTCCACTCGCGATATCAAATTTCAAAGCATTCGCTTTATGACTTTGCTTCATTAATGGGAACGCACTTGAATGTCGGAGCCCCGTGACGGTTCTCCTAATTATCCCCGTTGATGGACGATGAACATCATGAATTTGCGGTAGGTTGACTCATTATTTATTTACGTTTTTTGGCTTTTCTACTGGATTACTGTCCAGGATGTGCTAAGGTAGTTAATTTGACTGTTGCTTCAGTGCAGATGGCTGCACCTAGAATGTCATCAGGACAACCAGCACGCATTGGTTTTGAAATAATGGTTGTGTTCTGCATGAAGGAGAGAATGGGATTTCTTTCTCCGGCCACTATAAATTTTGCAGTGGACATGTTGTAGGAGGTAAGAAATCCATCGTGAAATTGGATTCATTATGGATGAGCTACAGTATCTTCAGTTATGGACAGCTTGGAAACTTCATGGTTGTTCATTAACTGATGGCTAATTTTGTTTTTTTTTTGGAGCATTAAAGTATAGGATGTGAAAGCTGATGAATATTCAATTGCTTCAACCCCAAAAACATGCAATTCTACTTTGGATCAAATGTAAACAGAGCCGTAAAGGATATCCATGAAGAAATTCTTACAAACATCCGAAATGTGTTAGTCAGGTCATAATACTGATTGCTAGAAGAATAGACTCACCTAATAAAAGTCTTTCTGAGACCCAAATTCCAGATGTCGCAAGAACATTTTACAAAGGTATTAAAGTTTAATTTTTGAATGAATGTGCAACAATAGACAGTGAGAAACGCCTTCGTTTAAGTGTTTCGAGTTAGTTGTCGTAATACATAAATAATGTTCAAATCCAATACCATAAACTGATAATGCAGAAGATATATCTCGAGAATTGTGACATATAGAGGACAGAGATAATGTGCAGTTGAGAGAGAAAGGGAGGAGAAAATGCGAATTAGGAGGGGCGCAATGGGAGTAGCGAAAGGCATGAGAGTGGGAGCATTATGTCACGCATGCGCATATTTGGTTTAGGCATAAATGTAATTTGTATATTTTATGTAAAATATTACAGATTAGATTAAATGATTTATTTCGATAAAATCGATTCGTTTATCAGTACAATACTGCTCTGAAAGTCTAAAAATGCCTAATTAGTAAAAGAGCGGCGGTGGCTCAGTTGAGTATCGGCTTCGTAATCAGAAAAGCCTGGTTCGATCCCGGCCTCTGCAATCTGTAATCGGGACACCTCTATATTTGTTTATAAGTGTCTAATAACGCCGAAGCTCAGGTGGTTCGGGTTCCACTTTCATAAACTGTAGGTCCCGTCGCGATTTAGTCCCATTTGGGTTCACAAAAGTCGACGTAAAATAATATAAACAAAAAAAAGGTGATAACTCCCACACGTTCGAATGTTGAGGTATCTTAAGCCTTTTCGTGATTTTGGAAGATGTAGGTAACTTCGGGATTGAATAAAACACTTCCTGTCGTCTAACTTACTATGTCTCGAAATGTTTATTAAGCACTCTATAACAAAACGCTTTACAATGAATCTCTATATGTATATTAGTATTTTTATATCAAAACTTGTTGGAAAACAAAACGATCGCAGATCTATACTATAAGCTACATGAACGCGTGTCGGCCATGTTGGCTGCTGCGCGCGGGGACGGCGTGCAACGTTCGCAGATCGACAAGTCGATACTAATCGATATTTAACAAGATGGCGTTCGCGCGAAAGTTAAAATCTAATATTCTGACAAGAAGATGATACTTGCGCAGTAGTTCTTTGAATGTCAAATGCTGCACATTAGACGTGGGAAGATATGATACATGTGGAGTAAAATTCTGCTTCAAAATTGTTGGACGAAGAATTAATTGTTAAATTTACAGATGATTCTGTGAAATTTACAGAATAATAGATTATTTTATGTTGTCAGTTTCTGTTGAAACGACAGAGTCTCTGTAGAATTTATATATTTTTTAAGAGTGTTAAAAGGCGCATAATTGATACGTAGTTTGAAGTTATATGGAGCCCAAAAATATCATTACAAAATCCTAACAACTAACTAAGGCATCACTTTTACTGGTCCGTAGACATTCATGCATCATTTTTTAATTTGATTTTACAATATTATGGTATAGAATTTCAAAACAGCGAAGACTTTCGCCTTCGCATGTATTCCAACATTTCTGACATCATTAATTTGGAGTTACGGAGGTTACCGAACAAGTAGTAAAATACTTTCCGCGGAAAATGCATGCTATTATCAAACTGTTACCTACCTTCCATGATGACTGGCAAGAGCTACGCATTACAGTAGAAAGTTCTTGCTCGAAATAGTTTTGAATTGCAAATCTTATCTATTTTATAAGTTTCTTATTATAAACATCCTGGTTTTACTCGATTTTGCTCATAATGTACTTCATCAAGAACAATATTTATAAAATTAAACTTTGAATTTTGAGTGCTCAAAAGATTTACTAAAATGAAGAAAAACTTTTAAAACGTAAATAAATGATTTCTCAATTCAGGTAAAATTTACTGACAACTCAAATGATTCAGTTTATTTCATGTCTGGCTTGAAAAGTATAAATTAGTTTAGTGTTTACTCAATGCGTGTATTCAAAATATCTGCTGAGTACATTAGCTATGAAATCTCAATGGTAGTATTTTATTACGTTGCAATAAACTGCTCTGAACGTAATCCATCTGTTAAATGAAAATATCTGATGAATTCAATGACGGCATAATTCCTAATTGCGTGCAGGAAAAGGATATGTATGTATATGAAATGTATCGAACATTTCTCGTTTGCAAAGCACATAGATGGTCTGCAATCATCGGCGGTCTTGCCCACGGTATTTGCCGAAATTACACATTGTTTATAACCTGCAAACCGCCAAAACCGAGGGGGCTACTCCTCTACAGCTGCGTGCGGATTAAATTTACTTTGAGAAATTGCATTAAACGCGTACTGCTTTGCATACTGCGTGAAACGCTCACCGACCACCGACTCTCGATTGGATTTAACTCGTTTAATTCGAGGAATGAGTTTCAGCGAACCATTTTAATTCGTCTCGACTTGTTTCTTTCGGCTACACTGTCATTCCCTGCATTTTTAACGAACTTTGTACCTTTCCACCCTTTTTTATTTCACGAAATGAGAAAAATCTTATCCTAAAGGCCAAGTCTAAGCGGAATACAAATTTATAAAAAATATTTGATTGAAGTATACCAAATTTGTTTAAACATTAAAATTACTCAAATTTGAAGCGGCTCTTCTTCTGCTATCATCTTTTATATATTCATGGCATCTTAAAATAAACAACATTAAAAGAGTAATTTACATTTAATTACGTGAAGAAAATACTGAAGATGCCCACAATGGAGAATTTTCATACTCGATATTAAGAAAATTTCCCGCGACCATTAATTTTCATTAACAAAACATCCACTAAAATATTCTCGTCAAGAATTTTCGAATGACTTAGTCAAACCGCGTCAAAGAATACCATTAATAATGTCTAGCGTGGTCAGCTTTCATTTTATGGTGTACATCCGGAGATTTATCTAGTTCTTCGTTTTAAAAGGGAGGTTATGGTTTAATAATATTTAATCACATTCGTCTTTTTGGCTCAGGCAAATATTATAATTTCTTTCATTAAATAGATATTTACATTTCTATATTTCGATATTTTTTGCCAGAATTTTCCGAAATACAAGGATTATATAAATCACGAAAACGAAATGGTAGAAGTATTAGTCTTCAATACTCTATATAAAAACATACAAAATATAATAGATGAACCAATATGAAGTATTGTTAATGCAATGCTTATTATCAACATTTCATATAAAAAAATGATCAATTTAAAATGCTGCAGCTACATAAAATATTAAAAATAACGTAAATGAAACACACAAAAAATTGATTATTTAGAACTAATTAAAGAATTTTTGGCATATAATTTTAACGGATGCTTGTCAGAAAAATTAACATAAAAGCGGGCCAATCGGGATTAAAATGTTGGACATGGCAATAGGTTTTCAATTTTATCGACATTTGACTCAAATTTTGTTAGGCAAAATTCTAAATATCGTCGACTTTCATGTAAATGAGGAATTGACCCCTGCAATACGGCAACCGCGTAGCACAAGTGTACCTTAAAAATCTGGGGTAAGATTGGGCGAAAAGGTAGATGCCAAATTTTGAATTTGTATAAAAAAATTTCTAAAGTACAAAATATTTTTTTGATATAATACAAGAATAAAGTAAGACTTGTTCTCTTGAAGTAAGATGAAATAATAATACAGAATATTCTATGCACTTAAACAAGTTTTTTTTTCATTCCCCGCCCCAAGTCCCAATTAGAAATTTTATTATGTGATCAAATTACAGGCATTTCATATATAATATATTTGAAATTTCCATAATTAACATAGCGCACTGCGTTCTTTATTTTATTGAATATTGCAATACATGACGTCTTTTAATCCCTCTAGTTTAAAAAAAAAATTAATTTTGGTGTGTTTCGGTCATAATAAAATGATAAAAAATCATAATATGGAATGAAATATTGCAATTGTCGAAAAATGAAACTTTTGGGGATGGAGAAGAAAAGGCAAAAAGAAACATTGTTATTTACTTAAAAATTCTAAACTTCGAAAAATAATAATATTAAACTTTTACCCTGATATGGGTCATCTTCAGTAAACAATACGAAAATCAATGAAATTGCTGCTTTTATTTATATTAAAAGCCGGAAAAACATATATACTGTTAGTTTATGTGTGTTGGTTATACCGAGAATAAATGCAAGTATTTAATTTGCACGAGGAATTACTTCAGTAAATATAATTGAACTTTTAATTATGAGTAAAAATATTGTAGACTTCCGGTAGGTTTGACTTTTCAAGTCTTATGTTGACGGTGATTTTTTCCTTTTTAATAAAAAAGTTTTCAACATGGGTACTTTTCTTCCAATTTGTCTTTTTATCTAAAATTCTCGTACGTAACTGAAATCATGTCCCGTTTTTAACCTATGATCTGTTAGGCCTGTAAAATTCTTTCCATTAGAGGCGGAAATATTCTTTTTGTGTTCTTTTAACCGAACCTCTAAAGGTCTTCCTGTTTAACCAATGCCCGAATTGTTACAATGTAAACAACGAATTTTATCGATTACTCCTCTATGTTTCACAGGTGGTGGTCCTTTCTGGGTTTAATGTTTGCCATGTTAATTTTAAAGGTGAAAAACCATTCTAATACCTCTGTTCTTGAATATTTTACCAATTTTCTCTGAAAGTCCTTTAATATAGGGACAACTGATTATTTTAATGATTTGTGAATCTGATACTCTGCTATTATTTAATGTTTTAATAAGAGAATCGAACCTTTTATTAATGCACTGATCAATTAATATAATATGATAACCATTTTCAGATAAAGTTTTTTAAAAATAATTTCTAGATTATTTTGGTGAAAATCGGAAGAGGGTGATTTATTGGCGCTATCAATTAACTCGTAGTATCAAATCAATCTTATACAAGAAAGAATAAACTGAGTCAAAATGGATATATCTTCCAAACCATGTTGGTTTATGGGACCAATCTAATTTTCAGCTACCATCTGCCTGACTCAAAATTCTGACATCGAGATCGTTAATTTCACGATTGGTTTCCTGTTCGTACGGGAATTTTCGTCGGTTTTGTTCATCAAAGTTCTTGAACTAAATTATATTAAAACAGTAGTTTGTTGATATTATTTACAGCTTCCAATAATCAGTAGAGGTTGCACTACCTTATCAGTATCTCAACGATGTCTTACTTAGCCCATTGCTTTAAAAAATTTGTTCAAATTCAAATATTGGAATGATGTTGAGGACACCGCGAACATCCAATAATCAAAATATTAGATGACGATTTAATTTGCTGCTGTTGATTTCCCGCAATTTTCACTACTCAAAACTCCCTTGTATTGAAAATCAATTCAAGTGGAAATAAGAAAAGTCATTTGATGAAAATATTATATGGACACTAATTTTCGAACACAACTCTGCCAAAAGTATCAGATAGGAATTTATTCGGACGTAATCCAGAATTTCTAGCAGATCTAATCCGAGTCAATCCATTTATTTTTCAATCCATTCCATTCTGTTTATTCAAACGGAACAACGCCGGGCTCAATCCGCGAAAAATGTACGATCCGTTTCATTTCACGAATTTAATCCAAACGAATCCTATGTCACTTCGATGAATATTTTCAATTCATTTCCTTTCGCGATATCATGGATCCTACGTCATTCTGAATGCGTTTTCAACCATTTCATTCCAGCGTTTCAATCCGGACCAATCCTATGTCATTTCGATGAAGATTTTCGAAGCGAATTCAAAAGTATCAAAATTATCGCAGCATTTTGGATGGAACGATTCCGATGGATAAAAATCTATTATAGGATTCGCCCAGATTCAAACGGGTTGAATAATTTTCCAGATAAGTCTCTGACATTGCACACTACCGAATGGAATTTTTTATTTCGTTAGGATTGGCACTGAATAGATAGGCAACAGATTCCGGATTACGACGAAAAGAAATTTATGTTTCAGTTTCAATCAAACTTTTTCATCCGGGAAGACAATAAAGTGACGAATAGGTCATAACAATGGGCATATGAAAGCAAATTTCCATTGATATAAATAATTTTATTTTAAAAAATTTATTTCGAAATAATAATAAACGGAGAATTTGAAAGCATCGGATGTCAGGAATGCTTAGTCTAGAAGCTGCGCCTGGAGGCGACTACCGCAATGGAAGTTTTCAACAAAGTAAACGACATTTATGGCACAGCACGTTTCAGAACGGCGTTTACTTAAATATTCAATGCACACCTGCCAACTGTTCTGCACACTTCGTTTGAGTATCCTGCGACCCCAGCTGCGAGCCCACCAGAGGTGCTACAATATCTTCAGTTTATGCTCTGGTATGTAAGTTCTCGCAATGTGTCACGTAAGTATGCACATAAAAGGTACACCATTATCGCAACGATGTATAGTCTGCATTGTCTACTTGAGGACAAACGGTCTATTACCATGATTACAGGTGGGAAACTTGGATTATTCGTCAAAAAAGTTTTCACATTTTTTTCAATTTAATGGGGATAAATTTGTCTACTCGTAGTAATAAAGTGAATTCTTTCCATTTTAAGTATGAAGAAACAAATTGTAATGTATCAGAAATTATGAAACTTGCTCATTTAATGATCTTACTGATCACATTTATTATATATTCTATACATTAGTCAGCGGCAGGCGTATTATTTATTTCAATGATAATATCTTCTAAGGTAACCTCTTTTAGTAACTCCTCACAAGGGAAGTCATCTTGTTAATCGTGAATATAAACAAGCGTTGTTTGGCTCGAAAGGATTTCGCCTCAATGGGTTATGAAGATGCCGCTCTGCACAAATTAAATTAAATTAAATGTTGACACTTTTTTACTGTTACGGTCATTCTGAGTGATTACCAATATATTTCAATCCATCGAAGATGTCTGGGAAGATTTTGAGGTCACTGATTACCAATAAGGTTCTACATTTAAAAAATTTAAAGTGTCGTATCCAATATGGCGAACGACTTTTTAAAAAATTAATTTTATTTATTTCGATCTTCCTACTTTTCTTTAGCGCTACCCTGGGCTAAGAAAGTTATGTAGCCTTGTAACCTTCCCAAACATCTTCGACGGATTGAAATGTATTGGTGATCAGTCGAAGCAACAGTACCAGTAGAAACAGGGTTAAGATTTAATTTAATTTGCGAATAACACCATTTGTATAGTTATGAGTCCCTTCGAACCATACAACTTGCTTATATTCTCGATTAGCATTTCAATAACTTCTCTTGTCAGTTAATAAATATAACTATTTAGAACGGATTTAAAATGCCCGTATGTACTTCCTTAATTCAATTTACCTTGTTTCCATTGCGCTGGAAGTATAATTCAGGAACTTAGGTAATTCAAAGTGCTGAATTAGAATGCACTTTAAGATGAGTGTGAAAGAGACAGAACGATGTAAAAAGCCGTTTAAACTTCTTCGAGTAAGAATTCACTCTTTATGGAATGGAAATTGAGCCACTGTAGCTCTAATAGATGAATCCAGTTTTTGGCTGGTTTCTATCCAGTAGTGGAAGGAAGATTTTTCACTCTTTTAAGAGAGACATTTTCACTTCAAGCAGCGTGACTTTTGAAATTATAATTTAGTATCCACTGGTTGAGAGTAACCATTAGCTCTTTCACTACATTGGCTTAATTTTCACTCCAGGGTGAAGAAACTTGTACTAAATACACGATTTATCATAACTTAATTCGCATTTATGGCATAGACCGAGAGATGCGAAATAATATAAAGAAGTTGGTTTTATACACATATAATAGCATCTTGTTCGTAAATTACACATGCAATTTAAAAGTTTATGCCAAAGAAAATTGAATTCATTTAAAATTAATTACCAATTAGACCTGATTTAGAATATTCCTAATTTTGATATTTTATACATTTATTTGGTTTTGCTAATATATTTTAAAAAGTATCTAAAATAATAACCCGGGAAAAAATGGATTATATATAATTATATATAATTTTTTATACAATTAGATCCAATTATATATAATAATATATAATTATATATGTTTATATACGATTATATACAATTATATATAATTTTTGATACAATTAGATCCAATTATATATAATTATACATAATTATATATGGATTTTGGCCGTATATAATTATATACAAAGCCGACAATTATATACAATTATATATGCTAATATATAATTATGTATGTTTATATACGATTATATATCGTATCCGTCGGCTTTGTATATAATTATATACGGCCTAAATCCATATATAATTATATATAATAATATATAATTGGATCTAATTGTATCAAAAATTGTATATAATTATATATATTCGTATATAAACATATATCATTATATATTATTATATATAATTGCATCTAAATTTATATATAATTATATATAATCCATTTTTTCCCGGGAATGCATGAATTACAATTTTTTAAATATTTACAACACTAATAGTAAATATTAGCAAATAATTATTAGAAGTTAATAAAAGGTCCCAAAATCTTACTTCAGGTGGTAAAATTTTGAAGAAAACTTTTCGCTGTATAATAGCGGCAAACGTATTATTCGATGAACTACAAAGTCAAATTTACCGACTTATCAAAAATTACATAAAATTTTAAATAAGTCGATCGATATAGTTTGCTGAAGACGTTAGAAGACTTACAAAATCAAGCAACACCCATGTTCCTTTATCAGAATCTGATTACGGCGTCCTTTTATCTTCAGTGTCAAGTGTTTACACTAATCATTTAACGGAAATTGCCATAGGAAGGTTTATTCCCCAAAGAGAAGAAAATTGTAAACATTTTTAAGAGAAAATATCACCTTTTAATGGTGCGACGTAGTATGAAGTAAGAAATAAGAACCTCTTTATACTCGGAATTTTTTACATCTCATTTTCCGCTTGCCACTTAATGCAATCTCCCCTTTAAGTTTCTAAAAGCCTGCGGTTTAGAGACTTAAAAGACGTTATTGTTTTAATTCCACAGTATAATAATATGAAAGTCGAGTATTTCGTTCTTTAAAAAGGGAAATGGCAAATTTGAATATCGCATCTCTCGTTTATATTATTTTATTGGTGTCAAGTTCGAAAGATTGTTATTGTAGAGTACCAGAATTTTTTTAAATTAAAATTAAAAATCAGTGTAGTATACTAATAATTTAACCAGATGTTGTAAATTATTATTAAACAATACTAACCAAATTAAAATAAAATTATAATGAAAGTAAATTTTATTAAATTAGCTATCTGGAAGTCAATAAATTGTCTAATTTAACATTATTTTTTTTAAATAATACGTAGAAAATTATTTAAACCTAAAAGTTTTTAGGTTACTAAGATCCATGTTTAAAATTTTACCAGAGATTTTTACGTTAAATCTTAGGTTCTGATATAATATTAAGAACTACAGTAGAGACCCGGTATATTTGTGTCTCGCTATATTTACGTCCCAGCATATTTGCGCAGTTCCGTCTCGTTATATTTGTCGGTCGCCGCTCTCTTTTTCCCCCACCCTGCACACTGGGGCCTCAGGAAGGGCCTGATGTGACGTCACGAACGTAACGCGACTGAGGAGAGTTGGAGAAGCGGCGCCTCCACTTCTTTTGACAAATATAAGGAGACGAGAGGGGAAGGAGAGGAACCAAGCGGGCATATATAGCGGGACTCTACTGTATACGTGCAAGACAAGTTTGCATATAGTTGGCCCGTCTTCTACTGCGATATTAGACTAAGGAATAAAAAGTGAACCTTACTCTTTTAATTCCTTGGAGTAAAAATTCCAAATATTATATTCAAATAAAAAACAGATATATTTATTTTAATGACTAAAAAAAAGAAAAATACAATAAAAAATGTTGAGTTGTAAACCATTTTCTTGAATACTGAAATTTTTGGTTCGGTGTACTATTGGAAACGTTACAAAATATTTGGTGGTGTTTTACAAACAATTTGCAAATACTTCAGTTTTGGCACAAATTTCAGTGTTTTATGAATTGTAATTTTGTAGTATTTTCAACATTTAATAAAAATCTTATCTTCTTCAAAATATCAAGAAGGAAAATTGATCAAAATTACATGTTGTCAGGCTTCCATTAAGGGGAGAAATCGCCTTGACCAAGCCGTAGTTCCCCAAAAATACGAGGCGTGTGCCAGTGAGTAGGGATAAAGTAGAAGTAATTTTACGGTCGAAATCTGGTAATAGAGGGTATTTTTCGCAATAGATTGTACTTCGAAGTTGATAAAATGCTGTACTTTGCCTGGAAGTTGAACTATTTAGGTATGTTATGCTTCTATTCGTCTTAATACATTCCGTATCCATATATTCCTTTTAAAATGATACTTATCATATATTTTTTAGGGAATTTACTTGTGGGGGAGACATTTTTCTTTTACATTCTATATTTAGCGAGGTGGTCCTTTGATATAAAAATAATCAATAAACAAAAATTAATAAGCTAATTGAGCTTGAATTAAGCTTTGAATATTAGTAGAAATAGTATGAATTGTATCACATTTTTTCCTAAAGCCACATACATTCTCAATAGCTAGGAAAGTACTATACTACATCTTTAAAATAAATCTTGAATATTGTATTATAGTTTCGCGAAAAAATCGTACATCAAATTTTTATGATGTTTGTTGAAACTGAATTTAAAAATTGTATTAATTGTTTTTTAACTCTACAAACTACTATTACCATATGCTTTTTCACATTTATACAAGGTATTACTGAAATATAGTACAGTCCCGGTATAATTGCATCTCGCTATATTTACAAAAAGCATATTTTCCCTGTTCCGTCTCGTTATATTTACCTGCCGCCGCTTTCTTTTTTTCCCACCTTGCGGGATGGGGCCTCAGGAGAGTTGGAGAAGCGACACTTCCCTTTTGTTGTTATTTATAACGAGTAAGCGAGTAGGTATATATACCGAGACTAATGTAGTTTAATGCTCACAAAAATATAAATAACTTCTAGGCTCGCATTCACAGTCTAGAGTTGTGATATACTCCCACTTAAAGGTATAGCCATCATTTTTCGTAAGTTAAGACACTGATTAGCGTGGCGTGGTATTTAAGACGTCGTCGTAGCGAGCGAACGACCCGGGTTCTATTCTCACCCATAGCATTTTTTAAAAGTTTTTAAAATTATTTGCGAGCGCTAAAAATGGTAAAAAATACATCAAATATAAATCAATTCATGTAATATGTGATTAAAACGGAAATAACTTAATTTAACAGATTTTTTACGTTGAAAGCAATTGTAAAGAAATATCCGTTATTACTGGTAAATTGATTTTTATCAAGGGACCATAGTACATTCCGCAACTAGGGAGCAAAGTAGGTGTTTGTAGCACCTATTATTTTCTCATACGAGAATATGCTGTTTTGCTCCCGTGATGTAGGGAGGAAAAGTAGTATTTTGCGTTCAAAGTGCAAGAAACTTATTTTGCTCCCTAGGAAAAGAAAGTGCTATCTTGCTTTCGCTATATAGGGAGAAAAATAGTATTTTGCGCTTCGAATGCGAGATTTCGTTTTCCACTTCATTCGAACAATTATGGAAACATGTGTGATGTAGGAAATTAATTAAGATCAATATTGATTGCTTCACGTCATTATACCAAACTGCGAATACTAATTAGTCTTCAATTTTAAAATAAGGAAAATCTTTTATTTTATAAAGCCTCAAAAATTAATTTCTGATATCTGTAAAGTAAAGCTATACTAAAAAATATCATTTTTTTTATAATGGAGGCTTCTTCGATATTTATTTTTCTTAAATAATATTTCTTCAATGTCATGTATGATAACATTTTAGCTACATTATAGTATTAGAATTAAAAAGCTTATGTCGCTTAACAAGAAATAAATAACTGGAATGAGAAAATAAGTAATTTGAACTAAATTTATAGTTAAATACATAATTTTAGTGATATTTTGATGATAAGGCCTTGTGTCCATTTTAAATAGTGTTTTAGATTAGAATTTTAAGATAATTTTTATAACTACTAATCGTTATTAAATACTGCACACATGACAACCAGTAATGATGTTGTTACTAATCACCATTTACACAGAAGCTTCCAAATATGAACAAGGAAGCAGCCCCAAGTTTGTTAGTAATTGCTTTGAAGTTTTCGTATTTATAAATACCTTCTAACAACGTCGTATCCGAGGCATCTTAACGACGAGAAAGTATACGGAATTTGCGTGATCAAATTCTCTGTCATCAAGCTCCCTTCAATTATATAGTTTACATCGAGCAGTAAATTTATTTAATTTACGTCGTATAATATTTTTACGTCATAATTGCAACAGACGTTCAAAAATTCTAAAGTGTGACTCAAGGCGGGAATAAATTTGAGAATTTAGGTTATATCGTCGCGATATATGTATATACATGTTTGCCAAACGGTAACGTACCGTGAGATTCAGACGGCACAGAAGGTTCTCCCAAGCGGCATCACTAATAATTTAGTATCGTTTTAGGTTGATTGGAAGAGGGATTTATGTTTACACCAAGAACACTTTACCCGGCTTTTTACGAGTCCACCTAAACCAAGGGCTCTGGCGTAAGGAGAAGGTTGCCCAGCAGTTATGCGCTCCATTTCAACTTCCGTTTAAATTTATTAAAATCATATAAACAGTTAACTTATATATGATATTTATAATACATAACTTAGCATGTAAAAATATGTTTTGGAAGTATTTTAATATTTCTTTTCGTATTATTTAGGATTTTGCAGGTGACCGTGCTTACCAGTTTAAGTTATCGTGATTTTATTTGTAATTACTCACTCATAATCGCACAAGGATTCGAAAGTCTTTTGAAATTAGTTGGAAAAGGAACAGAAATGTAGTAAATCCACAAAACTTTCAGCGTGGCGATGAAATGATCTAAAACTACATTTACACTGAGGGAACTAATACTTAATGCAAGGTAATTTTAAGGTTCTTACATTAACTGTAAAGTTATAACAGTAATTGTAAAATAAAAAACTCCAGGCAACTTTGAGATGAAAATATCAGGACTTTCCTGTAATGGTATTGTATATTAACTCGTACATTTTAACATTTAATGCGCGTTCCTTATAAATATTAATAAATCCTACATTAAATTCTGTCGTTTGAACTGCACATTTCAACAATGCGTTGAAAAATTCATAGAAAAGCGAATGACTTCGCGTGTGTATGTTTGTTTATCTCGGTTTCGGTAAAACTTTAAACGCGTAAATGTACTACACGTCACGTAATAATAACATTAATATTTCAAATTCTTTTATTAACTATTAACGTAACAAAAAACGAGTCTCAGCTTGCGGAAACTTCAGGATAAAGAACCACTGTCGGATCATCCTATACTGATCGTTAAGGTAATTTCTTTACTTATCATTTAAATATTCCCGCGCGTCAGTATATTATATTATTCTTCCAACAGATGGCGTATTTTTTGAAAGCCGAGAAAAGTACACGTAGATGTTTCTTCCCGTGAATTCTCCCTGAAACCTAGAGATCCCATTTTCTGTACATATAAATTGGTCGTATAGTTAATAAAATCTTGTTATTAAAAATGTAATATAACTTGGAATAACGATAAAATAATAAGTTATATTAACGCGTATATATAAGGTTGCATAAATTCGATTATTCTTCAGTACTTTATCGCCACTCTTTCTCTTTGACTCTCCTCCCTATCTCCCGTCTCTTCAGCCGATGGAATTTATTTTCTCGATTCCATTATTTTCCTGAACTTTTTTATACAGGGAAGGACCGGATTTTGTTGCGGAACTGTTATAGAATACGCCCTTTTGAGTAAATGAATGTAGTCCTATTCAAAAAAAGAATATCGATGATAGTTTTGTAAATGGTAAATTCTGTAAACTTTCATATTTGTGGAGTCTGTGTAATATTAACAATCTATGTAATAAATAATTACCATTACACAAATTACGTAGAATATTGCATTTTTAAAACGTGATAGAAATATACTTCAACTATTTATTTTAATCTTATTTATTTTTTCGTATAAATACTACCAATTAAACCAAAAAATCCTTGTACAAGATTTTCTAATGAAAAACAAATTTGTCTGAAACAAATATT
The DNA here is from genome assembly GCA_030407085.1 of Trichopria drosophilae. Classification (NCBI taxonomy): domain Eukaryota; kingdom Metazoa; phylum Arthropoda; class Insecta; order Hymenoptera; family Diapriidae; genus Trichopria; species Trichopria drosophilae. The sequence continues at coordinate 85,380,966 of CM059587.1, read as the reverse complement.
TAAATTATTGGTTTTCTGTAATAGGAAAGGAATGAAGGAGCTTTTGATAAAATATTCTCTTTTCAGGCAATCATCTTTTTCAACTTAATTCAAAGGTACACCCTGTTATTAGGTCCTTTTTAGCAAAGTCAGTGGAAATGCGGTAGAAAATATTGATCCACGTCGAGTCTTTTACCGTATGCAAGCAGGCAGTATTTTACTTAAAATCATGTTATGTTATTTGCTTGAATGTATCTGGTGACCAAGAATTCCTCCCCATGATTGTAGTATATTAAATAAATTAAAAACGTTCTATGAAAATCTGATACTACTACCACAAAAAAAGGAAATAGTGCGATTTAATAAAGATAAGATCTAGCATAGATACACTTTTTAATTGATTGTACTATTTAAATAGTAAGCTTGGCTAGCTAATATATCAGGGTCAGTATGTATATAGTAAAATAAACTAAACACGATGGAATGTCTTATTCTATTATCTAGTTAGTAGTTTCAACTATTTCATTTTTTGTTATTACTATTTATTTAGTCTAAACTGTTTTTACTTGGCATCTTCCGGAAATTCAACATGACAGTAATTGAAAACTGACGTAAAATTTAACATAAAAGGGAAACAATTTTTTACGAAGACATATAATAATTTCTTATATTGCAAATTAATTGCGAAACATTGTTTAAAACATTTTTTATAAACAAATATGTTTTATAATTCAAGTACTTTTTTAAATTTCAAAACAATAATAGTACATTGTGCAACTAGGGAGCAAAATAAGTGTTTCTTTTTTGTTGCACATACTACTTTCTCATGCGAGTGCTATTTTACTTCCAGAGTGCGGAAATAGTACATTGCTCAACAAGGGAGGTAAAATAAAGAATGTCTCAGTAATTTTTACCCGAGACGAAGCCGAGGTTGAGAAACATGCAGTCTGAGGCATTCTTTTTTACTTCCCGAGGGAAGTATACGATTTTTCTTTATGGCCGGGAGGAAAGCAGCAACTTTCCGCAACGCAAGCGGGAGGAAAGATGCCGCTTATCCTCCAGGTGTGAAGAAAATTTAATTTGCTACAGGATATACTTATTTAGATCCCTAGAGAGAGATTGTGCTATTTTTCTCTCGCAATATAGCATTTTGCGCTCCAAGTGTGAGGAAATAATTTGTTCTGAGTGTTGTCCACTAACCGGATTTAATTAAAATTAGTCCATATGTTATTCCAAAAAAGGCACTTTAATTTACGTCACTTTCTAGTATTAAAATACGATAAAAGACATATCGAAACAGAAATTTCTTATTATAACGCTTCTCCTTCAAACGGTGCATCGTAAAATATTTACAATATAAAAATAAAGAACATACAGGTAATTATTTAACAAAAATAACCATTTTTTAAAAGTTTGTTTCATCTTTCTTATTGTTTTTTTATCATTTATAGGCTGAGAATATATGTGACCGATCTAAATATTGCACGAAAACTGTTTAGGTTACAAAAAAAGTCTATTAAACATTTTTTTTCTCACACTCTGTGCGCAAAATATGCACCCGCTATTTTGCTCCCCCAATATAGGGTGCAAAATAACACATTTTCTCCCTAGGGAGCAAAATAAATACATCCGGAGGAATATAAGTTTCTCGCATTATGAACGCAAAATAGCACGCCCTTGTATGAGAAAATACGTACGTGCAACAAGGGAGAATTGATATTTGTGGATTCGTGCGAAATGCCGTCCTCTCTTCGCTCGGTCGTCAAACTCGCACTCATCGGCAAACATCTATTTTGTTCCCTAGTTGCACAATCTACTATTAATTGGAGGCTCAAAAATGACTACTAAAGTTTTCTTTTTATAATCATAACCGCTTGCACTAAATGGAGTCTCCCAAAGATTCTTCATAGAACTCGACTTTTAAAGGTCATACGGTCGTTTATCATAAATGTGATCGTTAGTTTTGGGAAATTCATATTCAGGAATCGATAACACTGCCGAATTTGTTAAAAACTATGGAAACTTGAAATTTGGTATACGGTACTTTCGAAATTGCATATTCCATATTAAAATAAGTTTTAGAATTGTCAGATCGAATATGGCGGTCGAATTCATTACAAATATTTTTAATAGTTCTGCCTTTTGCCGGTCTGATTTATTATGATACAAGAAATGACAAAAAATAAACTTACAATGAGCGCCTTCTACAGTTTTTTCATATTGTTATCAAATACCGCAATCTGGAACGAAGCGTTGTCTAACCACATTTCTGTTAAAGACACTATTGGGTGTCATTAATGAACAAATTCAATTTCGTACTTGAGGTTGGAGTCAGTTGACGCATTATTCAGTCTTCCTTTTCAAGCTTCCATATTTTTAAATTTGATTACATCAGCATTTGCGGAATTTAGCCCGGTGTTTTCGTATTTATTTTTCACCGAAAATGTGTCCAATATAGATTATTTTACATGTACATATTAATCAAATCAACCAATGCAGCATATCTTCCTGAGGTCACTCAGAGTGTGTCAAAGGTCTATTTTTATTGTCTTGTTACTACCTTCAAGCCATCCTGAGTGCGTAGAATGTTTTGAGGACCATAAAGCATTTGGACGTCTTGCGGGCACCCTGAGGACATCCTCGGCATAATGTGATGTATGAGAAAAACAAGAAAAATTTAACATTTTCTTCGTGTCATATAAATGGATGAAAAAACCAAGCCAGAGAATTGTTGGCATGAAAACAAACCTTCTTCAAGAAGAAATCAAAACTTTAATCGACCAATCACTTCTCTTAAGCCTGACTGACGTAGTCTTAAGTGTTCAAGCAGTCCAAACAACGAGCGCCCTCGATGACCTTCTAAAAATCAATCACCCTCGTTTATTGAATTCGCAAAGGGTGTCTCATCTGAATGCCGCTGGGTGTACGCCCGTTATTATTTCACCCGCACGAGGAAATCGCGATTTCGAATTCCACGCGCAGATTCCATTATCGATGCGCACGAGCCAAATTTCCCGCGATTCATCAAACTTTCGAAAATCGCGTCCCTGGGTACGGCGTGAGGTACCGGAAATGGGACTGCGTATATCTTCGCGGCCGACGGCATTAATTCCCCACGTTGTCGGTCCTATCGCGATACCGGGATGTCGATCGAAAGAGGAGCTTTCGCGCGGCCCACCTCGTCCTGTCGTTCCTGCTTATAGAAATTTCGCTCCTTGAAATTTTGCTCCTTAAAATTTCGAGACATCCTCCCGTCGCCCTTAGCGACTGTCGAGGCAACTTTTCAAGCTCCATGCCCCATCCTACGTTTCACCGCTCATCGTTTTACCCGCCCCCGCATCTACGCGACAGGAACTATAAGCCTCGAAAGCGACCGTTGGAAATTTCATAAAATACAATATAAATCAAAAACTTCTCTCGCATGAATAGAGGAACCCTCAAATGGCATGGAGAATTCTCGGTTGCCGAATGGCTTGTAATTTATCGCATTCGTGAAGGGCTTGCATTATGCAGCGTTCGTTAGGTTACCAACGAAAAGCCGCGGACGAATGTAGGTGAAAGGTGCTTTTTCCAACGCCTATTATCGTACGAGGGTGGAATTTCCTTTTGTCGCTTTATTTAGTCCAATGTCGTTCTCTGTGGAGAGACGCGTACATTTCTGCTTTTACATATATATTGCAACTTTTCCGAGTAAACGATACTCGAGATAAATAATGGAAACGGTAGCATGACCGCCCTGTGTCGAGTAATGGGTCATACATATTTCATTAACGAACTTATGGTGAAACCGTGGATTTATTATTTCATCATTTATGGAAATTGTATTTATTTCCTGTTTGCTATTTTTGTCGCATTCGGAGTACTGTGGCATTCGCAGATATTGCAATTTATTCCATCCGGGGGACACTCTTTGATCCTGAAGAGAGATCTGCTATTAGATTATCCTTGTAACGCGCGTTTCTACACTTGCTACCGAATCGATCAGTTTTCTCCATTTGTGTAGTGCCGTTGAGTAAAATGTACCCAGACCAGGTTCCAGGTGGACTTTAACAGGATTTTGTTTCACTCAACTACATTTTTAGGGAGCGCATATATATCCTATAAATGTCACGGAAGAGATAAAACAGGTTTCGAAAATGCCATCAGACAAAGTCTATTTCAGGAACATTTAAAGTTAGCACTGACAAAAAAATATAATTATCATGTGGAATAAAGTCATTTTGACTCCAAGACTAATAAACTCGCAACAGTTCAATTATCAAAGTTTCTTTTCATTTGTAAACAACTACTACATGTATGCGGATGGTTAAGTATCTATTAAGGTGAGTTTAATTGCTATTAAGCTTTCGAAGCATTGCAGGTCTAATCTTTGATTACTTTCTTGACTATGAAAGTTAACCACCTGGATAGTAGCACTTTCTTATGACAGAGTTCTTTGCTTTGGTGTCATGAAAATATTTGCGTTTTTTTTCCTTTTATTTTTATATCTTGTCTGAAACTATAGTTTTATAAGGACTCCGAATCTCGTTTATACCACCGTTCACACCGTGCCGACATACAGCTTTCTTAGATTAGTTTTACTTCTATACTAACCGCAATGGTTTTAACAAGTGGAAACTTTGTTTGCCTAGGCAAGACATCGTTTTAACAATTGATGATTGGTGTGGTTGCTCTGGCTCTTCAAGTACATAGTTTTGCTTCACGATAAGCTGTGCATACTTCGTGAATATTGGATACTTCATGAATAAATTTTGTCTAATTATGGAAATATTTGTTACTGGTGTATCTTACAAATATGATGTCCTCGGGTTTTTCTGAGGTCTGATTTGGATTCATCAACTTAGAAACCCAGAAAACACTCAGCACATGTTTGACACTGACAGTTTCTCTAAACACTAATTCCATCAGAGTATGTAGATACAAACCACTTTATCAACGTTGAATAAAATTTGGTTATATCATTTATGGAGATTATTAGAAAGTGAAAATTTGGGGTCCGTGAACCATAAAACAACGGTAAAATTTACATTTAAAAACGATGAAAACAATTTAATTCAATCTAATAATTTATTCTAAAAGTCTTAAAACGAGAAATATAATATACATACATCATCGGATAAACGGTATCAGATTAGTCAACAATCAAAGGCGACCGGATACAATGGTACCCCGATCACCATCATCTTCCCAAGCAACCAAATACGCATCCTCCGCCATGGGAATTCTTAACGCTGATTTATAATACGGTCTCCGGAATGGAAACCTTGTATTAACTCCTGGCTGGACCATTGCACTATTAATATAGTATCAAACCATCCAAATACTGTCCTGTAAACGGGTTCGACGTAAACAGGTTCATGTCCGTAGTTGTATACTATTTTCTAGTGATGTATCTCTGGAATGAAGGTATTATGCTCACAGATGATGGATTCATTAGCCGCAATCAGAATACAGAACTAAGTAATCAAATATATAAGTATCATAAGTAATCATCAAAACTAAGTTTTATTTCCAATTACTGCATATTAGGAAATAGAAGTCCGAAAATGCATTGAAACGTACCCATTGTTCCATACTGGATGCAAACTACGGCGATGAGCACGGATAAAGTGTAACCAGCGGCTTTCGACATTTTCGAATGTTTGATTTTTGGTAGCCCGTGAGCTCCGTTATATTCAATTCAAATTTTCTTTCATTAGTTCGATAATAGCAGAATTTATCGCATTATTAATTAGCCGAGTACCTTTTTGTTACTTTTATCAATCATACGGTCGATTACTCAGTTTCCTTATTTAAAACAAATTGTTTTTATTTCTAACCATGTACTATTAATTACTTAAATGTGGAGATGTTCAAAAATAATGTCCAATAAAACGTTTGTTAACAGGTAATAGCATGTTGCAAGCTTGATGAGTGGTATATATCTTTCAACTCTAATAACCACTGATCCTTATATTCATAGCAGATCTCCATAGGAAATAATAGAACTTTCAGAATGTGCGAATTATGCGGACTTCTGCATATGCAGATCTCAACTATTGCTTAGGGAAGACATACTCTACAAGTTTGCCCACATCAAAGTTCATGTATAAAGTATTGTGGAATATTACCGGAAAAGGAGAAATGGAAAAAATATGCAATACATTTCAAGTAATATTATATAACGTTATATTAATTAACGTATGTATTAAATTTTATATTGACAAAATAACGTATCATGGATCTTTGCGTTATTGCGTAAGAAACAAAATCAACAGCCTTATATAACACATTATATATGGTTATTGCTGCCGGCATTGCTTTTTTACACAAGCATGAACTCTTTTCATAATTTGTAGATTTTCATATTATCTTAAAAACCTAATTTCACCTCATTAAGCAGCGGAAAAACGATGTATGACATTATTCGTATTTATTATTGTTAAATATATTTCAATTGACCTGGTGTCACTTCCAAAATTCGGCTTTGTGGCGTGATGTTTGTCTTTTGAATTTGGTTTCGACAGAATAGTTTTCAAGCTATACTCAGTTCTGCTGATGTTAGATAGATAAGACAGTAGAGATATGACTTCAATTGCAATTAACAAAACCTTGCATTCTTAAAATGTGTTACAACCAGATTAAAATCCGCAAGTGAAAATGGTACACGATATTGAATATGGAAGCATGTTCATTTTTGACACAATTGAACATCAAATAGGTTGGCTTATTCGTTTAAATGAAATAAATTGTTATGGGAATTTAACTGGGCACTTAGAAGTATTTTATATTTTGAGGTTTTTCCCTATACTTATTCAGAGATCAAGTGTTACGGACGGAATCGATGTTTTATCAACTGCGGTACCCGGCGTAGGTTTTTTCCCACAGATGTGGTTTTCCCTACGCCATTGCACACCCGAATGGGGGTACCTCTCAAAATGAATGAGGCCTGTTAGGTAAATTATGTAAAAGGCCCTTCAAAATGATGACGATCTCGATAAAATTATTTGTAATTCGAATAGTATATTATCGATGTAAAGTATGACGTTGTAGTCTATTTAAATGTTCGAGAGTTTGAAAAGTCGAACTAAGATGAAAAAAGTGACGATCGGGTTGGGAGAGAACGTTTCCGTCGTCGGGGTTAGGATGTCGGGTCGCGATCGGGTCGTCACCGGTTGATCGCGAATAAATTTTAAATAGTTTCTTGAGGCCGATCAAACCGCGTTTTATTTTGAGTCCTTCCACCAGTCGTTTATATCAAGATTAATCTAATAATGGATGTGTAAGATCTCATTTATTATAAAAACAATACATTCGATTAGTGAAATGAATGGCATTAAAGCCAGTCATATTCTAAGACCGCAAGTGCCCTTAAGTGAGCAAATGGGAGTCCATTTTCATTTTAAATTAATTCGAACCACGACGATGTTATGAACGTCTTGTTTGTACGTATATTAATAAATTACCTTCTTATTATTCGTACGTATTATAACGTAACAGTATGCTACGTCAAAATATAGCAGGCTTGTATTAAAATTTTTATGTTTTTATGCAAGGAGATACTTTAAATGAAGAGTCCTATAAGGAGCAGATGCTACACAAGAAGATTGCGGAGGGTACGGCCATATTGCAAGCCGAAGTAGAATATGAATGAAATGACCCGATAATAACCATTCGAATCGAAATACGAAAGCGACATCTCGCGAAATTCTCAATAAATTTGAACGGTTTTCCTTTGTTGCATATTTTCAGAGCCTTTGAATTCGTTGGGCGCAAAGAGCGACGGATGAGCAAATAACGTGGAAGATTCCTTTCTCCCGCGAGAACCCCGAAATGAAACAATTTGAATTCCGCGTTCGCGACTCAAAACTTCCCCATGGTCTGCGTCGCGATAAGAACAGCGGCCATATACATCACCGATGTATACGCGACTCGTATATATCCTGAAAAAAAATTGCACATCAGCCGCAAGAAAGTAACGAAAAAACAACGGGACATCCGAGGGTTGGAATACACGTAAAATAAGAATCCCCCTGACACTTGTACCGGGAAAAACTTTTCGAATAAAGTCGAGAGCGAGGTAACGGGAAGATAATATAAATCTGTTCGGTTCAACAGGTAAAAAATGAACGCCGTAAACGTCTAAAGCGCGTTTTGAGTTTTCGGTACAAATTTTGTAAAGATATAATTATGTGGTAGGATGAAACGTGTTGATTCTCCAATTGTGCTAAATTAACTTATTCATTGATTCAAAAGATGTCAGTAATATTTTGTTTTAAGGGAATTCTCTCCCAATCACGAAGTACAACGTTGCCAATCGCTGCGAATTTGCTTGCTGCGTGACATTGGAGGGGAAACAAGATTCAACGCCAGCGCTGTAGGTGGCAGAATGAAGAAGTCCGCATTAACTACAACACGGCCGACACGTGTAATATCATACCAAATGTTTTTAAAAGGCAATATTGTTTACTTAGAAAATAATTTAAAGGTGAAATGAAATGCTTAAAGCTTTATTGAAGCATAAATAATAATATATGAAATTGTATTTTGTTTAAATGTGTAAATAATATTGAAAATCATTATTCATAGAAGTGCATGTCTCCATACTGAAACGAAATCTAGCTTTATAAGGTGGAATTGAAACCGAGGTTTCTCAAATGACACTGGAACGAATTATACGATGTTCCATCGATACAATATTGAGTTCTTCACCTCTGACATCATGATCGACAGCTAATGCTTTTCCTTTGACTATACCTTGTGGGTTGAACTTCATAGAATATGAGATAAATCCAAAACCTGTCCTGATTACTATATACATTGTACATAATATAATCTATTTACGTAACTGTAATACAATTTCATAAACGTCAACTGGGGCACACGATAGTTGAATGCGTTTGATTTACTTACTTCAATGATATTCTTTCTTGAAAATATACTGAATAGTTTTTTATTAAATGCAATGCATATAACTTACCTATGCAGTCTTACCTCCACAATTGTTTTCCTCCATAATTGCTGTCTTCCTAATTTCTACCGCACTTGTAGACCCAAAATATTCCGTTATTGTTGTCCAGGTTCCCCCTTCCAGGTGTATCGTAAGAAGACTGGCACACTGCGCATGCACACGTAAGTTCTATTAACAGTTTCATACATGGAGAAGTAGGGGCGGACTGTGCAATTATTAATATGAAATTCCTAATTTAACCAGTCGACCCCGGTCGGCGCTATGCAGGAAGCGAATAATGGCAGTTCATAGCAAAGAAGTGACGAAATACGGTGACTATTTTTGGAAAATAATTAAATTTGTCTCACATAATCACTGAACGACAATATTTTTTAGACTAAGCGTATTCAGTACATATTCAACATTTATTTAATTAAATTTCAATAATACAGTAGAGTCCGAGTATATTTACCTCTACCTACTCGGCTCTTCTCCTGTCGTCTCATTATATTTACTAAAAGAAGGGGAACGTCGCTTCTCCCACTCCCCCAGTCGCGTTATGTTCGTGACGTCAAAGCAGGCCCTGAATGAGGCCCCATCCCGTAAGGTGGGGGAAGTAGAGAGCGGCAACTGGTAAATATAAAGAGACTGAACCGTGCAAATATGTTGGGACTCTACTGTATCTGTTTATCACCTTATAATATTTTATTAAAGTCCTAAAAAGTGATATTTGTCGTAAGACACTATCTTAAATATAAGAAAATAAAATTACTCACACTGAGAGAAAGGTTTGTTTACAATTAATGAAATAGCTTTAATGTAAAATTATCATAATTTAGATTTTGAATTTAAGGTAAGGTAATTTATCCTAAAATTACCGTCAAGATTTACTTTATGTTAAATTTGTTATGTTATTATGTGAATAGTTAATATAAGAATATAAAATATTAATGTTGGGATTATTACGCGACATGTAATGTACTTACGCGATTACAGTTTCGCTGAAACAGAGATAAACAAACATACACACTCACAGTCATGCGATTTTCTGCGAATTTGTGGACGCTCGGAAATAAATGACAAAGAAAGTGCGGGGAACTGGGAAACTTCAGGATAAGTTAATAGTTAACGAAAACGAACATAACTTTGAAATGAATAACTAAGAAATGCTCCTTGAAGTACTGGTATCTCAAACTTACCTGTCGTTTTTAACCGTACAGTTATGATTTTACAGTCATATGTCAGAGCTTCGAAATTAGCTTACATTAACTATTAGTAAATCATTTTTCTTAGTACATAAATTTTCTCCTAAATACCGTACGAAGAAATACCAAATTTGTAATTAAATAATTTTTATATATTATTGCAATCATGGGGTTGAAATGAAGTTCTGATCTTTTACAAAAAATTATGCCATTACCCCTTCCCTTCCTTCTTGTCTAACTAAGGTATCATGTCCGTTATTTTTGAGTCTCGTATCATATCAGTTGTATAAACTAGTTATCGATAAGATTCAAAGTAAGATTCGACTAAGATGCCTCCTGAATTTTAATACGGAATGGTCAATTTCACGTAGAATTTCAAATAATATGATTTAGATATCTAGAGGTTTCACAATAGAATATATTGTACAGAAAATGTGTTTGAATTTCATAATGGTTTCAAGTGATGTTTTAAGAAGACGAATTTCTACAAAGTAGCTTTCGGTTAACGTATCTGCTTATAAAAGGAGAAACGTTTTGTCATGGTGTTTAGTTCAGTAATGAAAGAGGTTGCCTCTATTACTTACTCTATTCGAATGGATTGCAGTCCAACAGTTCATTTATATGTACTTATCGTTTTTTTCCATTTGGTAAATTCTTTTGATCGAAATTATAGTGTCCATCTCGTAATGATATTAAGCTCAGAAAAACCTCATAAGTTGACTCATCTGACCACTTGTAGACCACATTATGAGATCATTCTGAATTGTTTTTTTTATTCTGAGTTATAGACACTTCTTAATTTTTTAATCGTTATTTATGCTCAAGTATTATATGAGCATTTCCTTACCTAAAGTATGATAACACGGAGAATAATTTTCACCGAAAATGTCTGTGGCTCCCACGACACCTTGAAATGTGATGATTCGTCATTAGACGGCTATTAATGGTGATGTATCAGTAGCATTTTCCTACTAGATTACTGAACAGAAAAGTAATATAAATATTAAATAAATTAACTTTAACAACATTAATCAAACACGGATTTATAACGAGACATAATTTTAATTACTGTACAGGTCAGATTTCAGCCAAGGAGAAAAACAAATACACAAAAGAATGGTTTTGAACCAAAATACTAACTCGTGTTTTTTTAAATACTGTAAGAAAACTTTTATACTCCTTATTTTCTCACGCAATTCGGTAATGGGTTTGTTTTAAATTGTATTCACATTTATTTGAAATTCATTTCAAATTAGAAGTAATAATTGAAAAGGGTATTCTGTAGTCAAAACGAATTATTGAAATTTGGTCTTTCTTTTATTTGAACTGTCAAACAAACAAGTGTCCAAGCTCTTATAAGAATTTCAAATTCGATGGCTAAGATAATTAAAAGTTGGTTTTTATACCATTTCTTACTCATAATTATACACATTACTGTTTTGTAATCAACGTTTTATTGTATTGACTAATTGACCACAGAGTATCACGGTAAACGGGTAAAGCACTTTTTGCATTGATGTTCGAGTCGCGGAAAACGTGAAAATAAATGCTGTAGGAATCAGTTCGTCTACATAGAAGCCAGCCAGCCACCGCGAACGCCACGGTCTTCAATTACCTAAAGTACACATCCCACACCACCAACACGCGAAACATGACTCCCATATATATATTCTGTCCGACCGAGGCGAGATAAAAAAAAAGGAGTGAACTCCCTTCGGATCTCACCTCCTGGCTACGGCCTCAAATTTTCCTCTCGGTTTTTCGAGACCTGACAAATGCCTTTCCGCCCTTGTGCGCTACAGGCATCTTCGGTGTAATTCTCGTATGCGACGGCAAAAAGACCCCGGAAGTCCCCGCACGAAAAATACGCCGGAAGGTAGGATCCGAGATGTTGCGTAATTCCTGAAAACGTATAGTTAGGATCACGATGTTGCGAAACGTATATACGCGTAAACGTAATTCATGATGCCGTGACGTTGCACAATTCGTAGCGAAGCCACGAGGATCGAAAAGCGACAATCAAACACGACACGCCGCAGGTATCAGTCGTATTTCGTTCATCCAATCCGCATAATGGTTGTGCTCTGAAATTTTCTTGGAGTGATCACAGAGAAAATGTTCAGGAGCTAAGAGTGGATTTTCACTCTAAAGTTTCCACTTCTAATAATTGAATTTGACTACAATAAATGAAGAGATAATGCATTTTTTTTACTTAACACATACAGTGTCGTTTTACTGGTCCATTATGCGCATTTATTAATTGAGTATGTAGTCATTATTTTTGTACATAAATTGCTGATGTGCGAATTTCACATTAGGCAGATATGAAGAAATTTATTGACAATTCTTGGTATTTGTAGACCCTTTATGTTATAATGTGTAAAGAGACAATAGAATAAATAAGTAAACAAGTAAATAATTAAACGAACGTAACTAGGATCTCAGTTCACGTCCATCATAAATTATGATCTTCTTCCATGTAAAATTTGTTATTTAACCCTCCTGTGCACCATGACGAATATATTCGTCCAAACTACATTGTTTCCATATTGAACAAGAAAAACAAGTGCGCAGGAGGGTTAATAACTAGCGGTGACAATACCCCAAAAATCCACTGAACCTTTTTTTTTTGAAGGGCACTACCTTTCTCAAAATCCACTACCTTTTCATCAAAAAAGTCAATCATAGCCCTCATCTGAAGTCAATAGCTAAGCCTCGATCAACGTTGGAAGTTCTAGCATATCTTATTTTAGTCCGCAGGGTGAACAAAAATTAAACCCCAATTTTGTGATCTTATTGATAAGCCCTTGAGGCTTTTTTGGCATCACAAATTGTTTTTTTTTTCATAAAAACTAAGATATCTCGGTTTCCTGTGAAGGTACAAGATCCATCGGATATATATTTTAGAGGTTTCTGCAATAAACTAAAATGCAAAAAAGCTAACATTTTTACATTCTTTTTCCTTCATCGTTCGAGATCTCTAAAACTACCGATCCCACAATTAACATCTCTCAGCATGAATTGGAGAGCGTAAAAACACCTTTAAAATGATCACCTTGTGGACCTTGTAGCTTCTTAGGCAACCGAGATATCGCTGTTTTTATGAAAAAATCACACATTTTGACGCAAACAAAACCTAAAGTTAAAAGGTTCGCAAACTTGGAGTTAAGCCTTTTTTGAGGTAGCGGGCACCTCCGGAAACAAATCCCGTATTCAATTTTTTCTTTTATAATGTATTTTTTGGTATAATTCGACTGGACTATTAAGGTTATTGGCCACTTTATAATATGAAATTTTAGCGTTACTGGTATTTTACATATTAACTTTAGATAAGGGCTCTCAGTACTTTTTTAAAGGAAATTTTATGCTCTACGAAAAAAGTGCTTTTTTAGTATATCTTGCACCGTTTTCAAACCACCTTATCTCTGCGGGAATGTTCAAGAGTACGCCTATGTGCTGGAAAAGTACATGCGCCGCAGTTAAGCGAGATACAAACGACAAATAGTTTGTGTTCATTGCAAACTGGATTGTGTTTGGTACAAATACTCAGTTTGGGATACACCAAAACATTCCTACTTGAGAATATAACAAGAAAGTTTGTGTTCCGAAGAAAATAGTTTTGGGATGATTTCAAAAGTGTGGTGTTAAAAGATATCTTTAAAGTACTTTTACAAAGAGTTTTTAAAGTACAACTTCAAATTCTTTCTGAAGGACCGACAAAAATCCTACATACCATAAAAATTTTCATAAAAATTAACAAATTTTGAAATTTTTTACCTTTACATTGCATCTGCCATTTTCAATTTTTTTAAAATAACTTTAGGTACTGTGGTATTTTCAAAATGATGGATTTAAGACGTCAGCCATATATTAGATATTCATGAAATTCAACGTATTATATATGGAGAATTTTTTTGGATTTAAACCTTGAATAGCTAGATTAGCAATGTCAAAAAAAGTTGGACCAAATTAGAGAACAGGTCTCTATGGAACCAGAAGATACGAACGAAGGCCGTTGTCCATTTTTGTTAAGATAAAAAATGTTTCATTGAAATAATGGATTTTTAAAAGTATACAATGCTTCAATATTTACTGCGCAAAAACAAGACAATTTTAGTCAAATCTCCTCAATTTTTCATAAATCACAATTTATTGTCTTGCTCGTAATCAATGATCCCGAATCCCAGATTATTTGATTTGTTGAAAAACTTCCTATTATAATTCTCTTAAAAACGTTTAGAGTGAAAAGCCATGACACAAAGGGTTAATATATGCGAGTAATCTACTGGGTATTATTTAAAATTTAGTTCGCTCGAGTGTTACTAGCTTAAGTAACGTAAGACAACGTCTCTTACCCAGTGTCTCTGACAAATTCTCATATTTTTCTCACGGCTTAGTTGGAATGTTCTTTAAAAACGCAATTTTCCATATTCCAGTTTTACACGCGACATTCGACTAAAGTTCCCTGTATGTATTTGCTAAGCCGACATTCATATTGCGTTTAAGCTACGTGGATTCCCGCAGTAAGCCCCAAATCCCTTTGGCGATGCCTTATTTCGGGAAAAATAAAGATTACCCCCTGGTTCTCGATATCCCACGTTATTTGTCATCGGCAGGCAATTTGCGATTGTAAATTTCTAGTGGCTTCCGAGCTATTTTCCAACCGAAGCAATTTAGCGAATCGCTACTCCAAGAACGGCGATTTAAGAGATAAATCTCGCGGAAATACACATGCGAGGATGAGTTACCGCACTAATATAAACGCGATATCGCAAGGAAATTAATTATTGCAAAATGTATGTCCTCAGTACTAATTATTAATTCGCCAATAAAAGAAATTCCAGCTACGCTGTAGAATTTGTCTGCGAGCTAACAAAAAATGCACTTACTAATTCTGTAGTTCTGTAAAGGAAAGAGCGGCAAATGTACTTTGTGATTCCAATTACTTACTAGGTATTTTTAACATAATTCTTCGTACTGTGCGTTGATAAATATAAAAAATACGATAATTTAATGTAGCAACGGTTATTTTAATTTCAAGGTTGGAATACAAGATTTTATCACGTGGTGGAGTAAAAAATAAATCAGTTGTAAAAAAATTTACACGATCGTTATCTTAGCTTGACCTTATGCAGTATAATGACCATGTTGGTGCGTAGATGTAATCTTTATAAACGTAGCATCGGTGAATTATCAAAATATATATATCTTAAAATAATAAACGGTTATAGGATATATAAATATTTAAGCAGACGTGTACGAAAAACTCCTTCGTAAAATATTGCTAATAAATATAAGATAGCAAGTTAAAACAGACAGTATTGATCAGACTACCAGTCTGTTAATCTGTCACTGTCTGTCACTCGAAACAGTTTGGATAAAGTGTCAGCCCGTCTAAACAGTTTGGATAAAGTTTCCATGTTTTGTTTTTGCAATAGAAAAAAAAATTTGGAAGAAACCAAAACCTCCTACCGAGGGGCTTAAAACAAAAATATACCTAGTGTAATCGTGGGTTTTCTAATATTCTAATATTTTTAACAAAATGAGGGTTTATAATGTGACCATTTCTACACTTTTCAAATTTTTTTGTTTATATTATACAATAAATACTTTACTATATGAAGAAATAATTCCCAATCAAATTTACCGAACTTTCTTACGGATCTTTAGCTGTCACAAAATGAACAACAACTAAAATATCTGACGTTTTTCTGATAGCCTCGATTTTTAGACCCTATCTTTCTACACCCGAGGAAAAAAATAGTATCTCGAAGATTCGAATATGGCATAAGTATCACTATTATATTCCAAAATATTAAATGACCATTAAATAATAATCTTGTATGTAAGATCTAGAGACAAAGAGTCACAAGTAAAGAGCAAAGAAGTAAGAGGACGTATTGACGAAGAGCCTACTTATCCATCCTTTAGCTCGTCAGTAATCGGATTTCCGGCTGCTGCCGTCTATTGTCGTGATTTATTTGTACGCGCACGATTGACACTCCGAACATTCATCCTCCCAGGTTTAATCTACTGGACGTTTCTGATGTTAAATGTAAACGAACCTTATAGTAATTAAATATTAAGCTATGCATTTAAACTTATTATGTATTTATATTTGTTTCCGTTATCTTGTTCCATTCATTTCAATGGTTTCATTGACATCATATCTTTATTCCTTCTATTCAATTGATTCTATTGTTTCGTATTAGTACTTCGAATGGTATTACAAGTGCTGTCATTCTAAGGTATACCGCCCAATGTTATATAGTTATGTATCACTTTTCTAAATTATACGGATGCTTTATCTAAAGTTTTACTTGTCGTTATTTCGCGACAATCCCTCACAATATTCAGGAAGGATAGTCAAACCTCAACACGCTTCGGTTAGACGTACAATCTAGCGGAGATATAAACGAACATACGAAAATGCGGGTGATGAGAGACAGACACTGACATACAGTGACAGACAGTGACAAAACCTGACAGACAATGCCATTGATTAACACTAACACTGATAGATACGGGCAGATAGCGAGAGGCACTGACAGACACTGACAAACACTGACAGATTAACAGTCTGGCAGACACTGACAAACACTGACAGATTAACAGACTCGCAGACTGACAGACACTGCCAGAATAACAGACTGGCAGACTGACAGACACTGACAGATACTGACAGCCACTGCCAGTGAGAGACAGACACTGACAGATACTGACAGCCACTGCCAGTGAGAGACAGATACTGACAGATTAACAGACTGGCAGACTGACAGGCAGTGACAGATAAGGACAGACACCAACAGACAGTGACAAACACTGACAGATGAAGAGACTGGTAGATACTGACAGACAGTGACAAACCCTGACAGACAATGCCATTGATTAACACTAACACTGATAGATACTGGCAGATAGTGACATGCACTGACAGACACTGACAGACACTGACAGATATGGACAGACACTGACAGATACTGACAAACACTGACAGATTAACAGACTGGCAGACACTGACAAACACTGACAGATTAATAGACTCGCAGACTGATAGACACTAACAGACAGTGACAGACAGTGTCAGACAGTGACAGATAAGGAAAGACACCAACAGACAGCGACAAACACTTTGATGCTCTTTTTTTCTATGAAAAAGAGAATAAAAAATCGGCATAAGCCATTTCTGATGTAAAATTTGCCGCTCTTTCAGAATCTGTGGTCAAAATGTATTAATAATAAATATTGAAAAAGTTATAAACAATTAAAACAAAAAAAAACATGATTTTTCGAGAAAATATTGCTTTATAATCCTTGGCTTCGCATGGTAAATTTTATTGAATTGCCTTAAACGCATACAATTTTGCGTCCATCGACCCTTAGCTATAAGCGCATACAGTTACTTTTTCTAAATTTCAAAATGGCTGACGACAACATGGCGTGGAAGCCTAAAACAATGATCCATAAAATCACTATGGTGCCTGAAATTTTAAAGACAATTTAAATCGCTTCAAACTTGTTACCCGGGGGTTTTTGGGGTCGCTGATTACGAATTTGAAATCAGTTTTCGTAAAATTCAAGATGGCGAAGCCAATATGGCGGACTAATTTTTTGAAATTTCATGAAATCGTTTGAAAATTGTTACTCGGCGATTTTTGGGATCATTGATTACGAATTCGAAGTCAGTTTTAACAACTTCAAAATGGCGGAGCCAATATGGCGGACTAACTTTTTGAAATTTGATTGAAATCGTTTGAAATTTGTTACTCGGGGGTTTTTGGGGTCATTGATTAGGAATTCGATGTCAGTTTTAGAAAATTCAAAATGGCGGACTAACTTTTTGATATTTGATGAAATCGTTTGAAATTTGTTACTCGTGGTTTTTGGGGTCATTGATTACGAACTCGATGTCAGTTTTAGAAAATTCAATATGGCCGAGCCAATATGGCGGACTAATTTTTTGAAATTTGATGAAATCCTTTGAAATTTGTTACTTGGGGGTTTTTGGGGTCACTGATTACGAATTTTAAGTCAGTTTTCGAGAATACAATTTTGAATTCGGAATTGAAACTGGCGGATGCGCTATGATGGTCAAATATTTTCAATATTTTTCTATACAGAATATGTTTCTTAGCCGTCAAAAAATTTGTCCGTTGCCCGGCCCCCACCACTTGGCGGTAAACATATAAAAGGAAGCCTTTTTCACTTTTTTAAAACTTTTTTTTACTTTTTTTTAACTTTTTTTTACTTTTTTTTAACTTTTTTTTTTTTATTTTTTAATTTTAATTTTTTTTTTACTTTTTACATTTTATATTATTTTTATTTTTTACACAATTTCAGGCACAATAGTGATTTTATGGATCATTATTTTAGGCTTCCACGCCGTGTTGTCGCGCGCCATTTTGAAATTTAGAAAAAGTAACTGTATGAGCTTATAGCCGAGGGTCCATGGACGCTAAATTGTATGCGTTTAAGGCAATTCCATGACATTTTCCATGCGAAGTCAAGGGTTATAAAGCAATATTTTCTCGAAAAATAATGTTTTTTTTTGTTTTAATTGTTTATAACTTTTTCAATATTTATTATTAATACATTTTGACCACAGATTCTGAAAGAGCGATAAATTTTACATCAGAAATAGGTTATGCCGATTTTTTTAATTCTCTTTTTCATACAAAAAAATAACATCAAAATCAACGACTATTTTTCGTCTGTTTGGTACGTAATGGTTTAACAGACTGGCAGACTGACAGACACTGGTAGACAGTGACAGACACTGACACTGACAAACACTGACACTGATAGACATGGTCAGATAGTGACAGACACTGACATACGGTGACAGACAGCGACAAACCCTGACAGATAATGCCATTGATTAACACTAACACTGATAGATACGGGCAGATAGTGACAGGCACTGACAGAAACTGACAGACAGTGAGAGATATGGACAGACACTGACAGATACTGACAAACACTGACAAATTAACAGACTGACAGACTGTAGACACTGGTAGACAGTGACAGACACTGACACTGACAAACACTGACACTGATAAACAAGGTCAGATAGTGACATACACTGACAGATCAACTCACTGGCAGACTGGCAGACACTGGTAGATAGTGTCAGACACTGACAAACACTGACACTGATAGACACGGTCAGATAGTGACAGACACTGACTGACAGTGACAGATATGGACAGACACTGACAAACACTGACAGATTAACAGTCTGGCAGAAACTGCCAGACACTGACGGACAGTGACAGACACTGACACTGACAAACACTGACACTGATAGACATGGTCAGATAGTGACAGACACTGACAGACTGACAGAAACTGCCAGACAGTGACAGATATGGATAGACACTGACAGATACTGACAAACACTTACAGATTAACAGACAGGCAGACACTGACAAACACTGACAGATTAACAGCCTCGCAGACTGACAGACACTGCCAGATTAACAGACTGGCAGACTGACAGACACTGACAGATACTGACAGCCACTGACAGTGAGATACAGACACTGACAGATTAACAGACTGGCAGACTGACAGACACTAACAGACAGTGACAAACACTGACAGATGAAGAGACTGGCTGACTGGTAGATACTGACAGACAGTGTTAGACACTCACACTGACACTGAAAAACACGGGCAGATAGTGGCAGACACTGACAGATTAATAGACTGACAGATTAATGGACAGGCAGTCTGAGAGACACGGGTAGACAGTGACCAACACTGACACTGACAAACACTGACACTGATAGACACGGTCACATAGTGACAGACACTGATAGATGAACTCACTGACAGACTGACAGACACTGGTAGATAGTGGCAGACACTGACACTGACAAACACTGGCACTGATAGAAACGGTCAGATAGTAACAGACAGTGACAGATTAACAGACTGGCAAACTGACAGACACTGACAGATACTGACAAACACTGACAGATTAACAGCCTGGCAGACTGACGGATACTAACAGACAGTGACAGGCAGTGACAGATAAGGACAGACACCAACAGACAGCGACACACACTGACAGATTAAGAGACTGACAGACTGGTATATACTGAAAGGCAGTGTTAGACACTGACAGACGCTGACACTGACACTGACACTGACACTCAAAAACACGGGCAGATAGTGGCAGACACTGACAGATTAACAGACTGGCAGGCTGACAGATACTGGTAGAGAGTGACAGACACTGACACTGACAAACACTGACGCTGATAGACACGGTCAGATAGTGACAGACAGTGACAGATAGTGACAGACACTGACAGACACTGACAGACACTGACAGACACTGACAGACACTGACAGATTGAAAAATATGAATAAAATTTTTGATAATAGACGCTAATTTTGCAGAATAAAAATGTCAACTAACACAATAGAATCAATTTTTGTATTGCAATGTTACATAATACAAAGGCCCAGGTAAGACTCCAATAAGTATTTCGCAATCTCAATTTGTATATTTTTTCGAATAAATTGGATTTTACGAATCGTAAAGCTAATTCAGCGTATTGCAACTTGTCATTGATTTCGTAGATTGTCGGTATATAATTATGGATTAAATATGGTTTTCCCCATGATCCGCGCTGAAAAACTCACCCTGCATGAATTTCTACTACACTTTGGAAAATTCCTAGTATATCGATTGAACATGCATGTAGAGACTTCTAGGGAATGCAATCCTCGTTTGAAATGCATGATGGTAAACATAGTTTTTGTTGCAAATTGATCAATGATTAATGGTTCTTCGAATTCTGATTAAATATTGTGTTACTTTTAGAAGAAATAATTCAGATATGTTCAGATCTGCATTCCGATTCAAAACATGGAAAATAGTAAAGTTTGTGTTATTAATATATCAAAAAATTGTGCCATAAACAAGATATGAAATACCAGATGCAAAAAAAATAAATCACAAAAGATGTTTACGCAAAGAAAAATTCGTACGAATGTATAAACACACTGAGATCCATGTGCCTACAAACACTACAACTAGAGAGGGTCACATATATCCGATACATTCTACTGAAATTCAAATTTCCTAGTACGATGGAAGACATACATAACTTGACCATCCGACAACCGAATCCGTACCAAACCATATGTTCGTCTAATCTTACGAGTATGAAATACCTAATGAAATTTCGATTTTATGAAATGTCAAATAGAAATACGCCTTGAAAAAAATGTCAAAGAAACGTTACGTCTAAAAATCACTGTGTATTTTAACTGCGATTTAAGCTGCGATATGCTTCTCAAATCTAGATGTTAGCAATACTTAATATAAAGCATTAATTGGAGACAAATTTTGTTCTAAAATAGTTGTCGCACACAGGAACTATCAGGTGATGAATGCCATTCCCTCGGATTTCCTTCAACTATTCGGATAACCACAGCGAATTTTGTATGAATATAAACTATTCCTCAGTCGAATTTCCACTAATTTTACGATATTATATGCCAGACATACCGTACGACGAATTATTGATTTGATTTATTGCGCATTCCACAAATACCAATTGACAAATTGCCATATTAATTCTCCTTCACACATTCTGTACTGGGTTTATATTTCACCCACACCGTAATCGATATTTTAATACTATTCTATATTATAACTGATGTCATTATTAATATGTACCATAACAGCGAAAATTCAATTACTAAAGGAAAATAGTATATGTAACAAGGGCGCAATAATAGATCTTCGTTGAGGGCGAAGTTTCCCGTACGAGAGAAGCGAAATTGACAATCACACTCGTCGGAAATCGATATTTCGATCATGTTGCATACGATATTTTTTAATACGGCGGTCATGCGACTCGATAATTTGTTCCTGAATTCATCTTTCATTCCTTCATTCATTTACTGCAGAGCGCAAAATCGAGTTCTACTCCCGGAGTGTTCAAAATACTATTTTTAAAGAAAATTTATTATCTAGTGGAGTGAAAAAATATGTCATATCGTGATATGAAAAGTATTTCGATGGTAATTGCTAGTAATAATTGATACATATTTTTGCGCCGTATTAATTTTTTTTAATATAATGTAACCCTTTTAGTGGTCCCATTCGCAATTGATACTTCAACTCCTTTTATTTAATGTATACACTGAGAAGAAACTTCCGAAAAACTCCCAGTACATGTACAATAATCCGTAAGGAGTTCCCATTTAAAAAAATAACCTTTAAGGTCATGTTCATGATCAATCGCCATATCCATATCGACAAATCCAAAAGTACAGTAGTACAAATGATCATTCGAATATTGAATTAATCGTCGATATTCTTTGTCCTCCTTGTTCAAGTAAATGCGGAGGAACTTCAGAGAGAAACTCCACTATTTTCTATAATTGATGGAATTCCAATTTAGAAGTTCAATTTTGTAAATTTTTTTTTCCAAATAGGAGCTGTAAAGGACATCTATAAAATCATACTATAGGTCGTTCCGGATTCCCATTTACCTCCTACGTCTGCAAATTTGTATTTCTTTTTATATCGTGTGATTAAAAAAAAAAAGAATAATTGGGCTATATATATTCTCCCGAGTACTTGATCACTCGTTCATTATTATCACCGAAAATCAGGAGTGACGGGTAAGCCAGAGGCAGGGGTGAGCAATGTTTGCTTTAAAAATGTTGACCAGGATTGACACATTCGACGCTCGAAAACCATCCAAATTACAATCGGTTTCAAACGAGGCAAAGTGAGATCAATTGATTGAGAGTAAAGATGCATGAATATACTAATCGATCTCTGGATGTAGGAAAAATGTCATCTAAAATTCGAAAATAGTTTTATCGGTGTACCGTTTTATATCCGACGGGAAGTTTTCCCTCGTATGTCCAGCATCCCTTCGTGCATACCTAGGGCTCGATTACAAGTAGCACTTAGTCAAGCCCCGTTGTTGGGCGCCACGTGCTCGATTGCGAATTTTGGACGGCAGGTCCGATATAAATTTCCGACCGGGTAGCGATCGACAGCCCGGGGCAGCGCGTCGTCGCGGAAGGGGTCCGGACGACATCGAATTAATATTACGAGCAAGTCCCGAGGGAGGATTTCATCGCGGTGGCTGTGGAACGGCATTAATGGCCGCTCGCTCGATTCGAAACGCCTAATAATTGCCTCTCTGCAGAGCGTTAGATAATAACCGAAGAGTTATGCGAAGTCGACCGGATGTATGGTACCGGAATACGCATTAAAGTGTTAACCTCTCTCACTGTTACTTATAGTTTACGCCCGACAACGCTCGCATAAATACTTGAAAACGTTGCGCAATCATTTAATGACTGAGCGATCGCATCTTGGAATATACGGTAAGAAAACGGTTTTGTCGCATTTTAAGCCACTATTTTTATTCGATATCAAAAAGTATGCGTGTAAGTAATTTTTAATTTTATAAATATTTCCACATTTTCATAATTTTTTCTCATTTGCTCTCGCAAATTCATTGATTCTTGTTTCTAAATCCCATATGTGCATGTGTAAATGAATGACAATTGTGTAGTCAACATATTTATGTTTGACCTTCAAATAACCTTAAGAATCGATTTGGAGGGTAGAATAAGAGTCTTGGAGACATCTTTATCATTTTATGCAAAGGTAAACGTTATTCTACCAACAACCTTAAAAAACAGCTCATAGGTTATTTTTTAAGCATTTGACCTTGAATTGACCAAGGTCACTGAACCAAACTTGATCCCGCTCTACCCGATTCTGGTATAAAAAATATGGATTTTCATTTAAGAAAACCACTATAACCATAAAATGCCCTTGAAAATGACTTCAAGGTTCAGATTCTTGGTGCCAACCTCTCCAATATATGCTTGAATCATTTTTCCATATATGGCTGAGATTCTTAGAAATCCGGGAGTATTTCAGATTAATCCATTCATTGCACATGTAACCTCTATTAGAAAGCATGATAACAAAAAATGACCTCTACAAAAGTTGTAGGCCAAATAAACATTGTGAAAATATCCTTGTCACTTAAGTATCATTCTTACAAAGGTATCTTCATAACGGTTATTCGACTAAAAAGAATAATGTTGAAAGTGCTATTATGTAATGTTTCAAGCGTTTGACCTTGAACTGACCAACGTCACGAAAACAAACTGGAAATATCTTTTTCCTTTATGTATAATGTGGACGTGATATCGACACATAATATGTGTAATTTTGGATTTATTTTTTCGGTTTGTACGTACTGATTAGGTTATCTCTAGAAGAAGATAATTAAACACGATCGTCTTTGTCAATTCTCTTCCAGAATAAATAAATTCTCGTTTATTTTCATGTCATTTAATACACTTTTTTAATAATTGAGTTAATGATATAGATTTACTCTTATGATTATTATTATGCTACTAATTGTTATGAGCCCACTATTTTCTCTCTCACAGAATACAAATTGACTAGCAAGTAGTAAAATTCTACTGTTTCAGATTTATAGAGTCGCAACTGCTTGCTTCCCGTATACATTTACACCCTTCAACCCTTGTTTGGAGTATACATAACTGGTACAGTAAGGCACAGTCGTCATCGTAATTGACGGAATGTCCCGTCGCATGTTGGGGAAACATAATCTCGAATTATATAGTACGCCACTGAGGTTCTAATGGATTTCAGTCAAATCCAGCACTACCCAGATTGACATCACTGATAGTCAAGTTTCCGAATGTACAGAAGTGTCAAAAACAATACGTTCACTGTTTCATTTTGTAAAATTCCACATATTAATTTACGAATTCCACAACTAAACCTGGCTAAAAAATGCGAAAATAGTGGGTACTGTTTTGTAAAATTAAAAAGATTTGGTTAACTACATTCAAAATCTACGCATCGGAATCTGTTTGTATCTTCAAATAACTATAGTTATAATTATTTAAACGCAAACGTCACTTGGTAACGACTTTTTCCAAATTATAACGTTCGATAGCAACATAAAAAATGGGGGACCTGGGTAGAAAATAGTGTTTTGTTCAACTAGGGAGCAAAATTTCGCTTCGTTATTCACAAACATCTATTGCCTCTTGTTGTACATACAATCTCGCATAATGCGATATAGGGCGGGAAATAGTATTTTCTTCACACCGGGAGGAAAGCAGCAACTTATCCGCAAGCGGAAGGAAAGATGCCGCTTATCCTCCCGGCCATAAAGAAAAATCGTATACTTCCCTCGGGAAGTAAAACAGAATGCCTCAGACTACATGTTTTTCACCCTCGGCTTCACCTCGGGTAAAAATTACACGCAGTCTGAGACATTCTTTATTTTACCTCCCTCGTTGAGTAATATACTATTTCACACTGAGACAAAACAGCAACTTTCCTCCCGCTTGCGGGAACTTCTTTCTTCCCTGTCGCGAAGAAAAATCGTCTACTTCCGTCCGGAAGTAAAAAAGAATGCCTCAAACTGCGTGTAATTTTTACCCGAGTTGAAGCCGAGGGTGAAAAACATGTAGTCTGAGGCATTCTTTCTTTTGTCTCCCTTGGTGAGTAATGTACTATTTGCGCACAGTTTTCAAGAAACTTATTTTGCTCCCAAAGGGAAAATGTACCATCTGGCTCCTGCATTATTAGGTGCAAAATAGCATATTGCGTTCTGAGTGTGAAAATAGTACATTGTGCAACTAGGGAGCAAAATAAGTGTTTGTCGACAAGGCCAAGGCTGACGCCGAGCAAAGCGAGAAAAAATGAGATAATTGCCCCAACAAGTAAGTAGTTTTACAATCTTACATTTCAATAACTTCTTTGCAACTCGAAATATTTTGCCAACGTGGGTGTATTTTGCAGGTGTATTCGTAAAATCTTTTAGATATAATTTTTTATTGAATAAAAAATGTCATTTTTACACTCTCTAGATGAAATTCTTATATGTAAAATTCCCACAGATTTACTTTATTAAAGTTGTATTGTTAACATAAATATGATCCTCAAATTATGCTTTTTTTAATAAAGTAATTAATTTTAAATAAAAAGAAAATATTGTCTTACTCCGAGCTCAAAATGTTATTTTCATCCCTACATCTTAACAGCAAAACTAGCATGCTCTTGCGTGAGAAAATAGTATATGCAACAAGGGAGAATAAGCTTTTCGGATTAATTGCCATCAAACTCGCACAGGTAGGCAAACTCCTATTTTACTCCTTAGCTGCATAATATACTATTAATGAAAGTCATCCGAAAATACTTATAAGATTTTTTTACACCAGTTAAAGAAAAATAGTTCAAGATATGAAATAGAAGTTTCCTATTCTTTTATTCGAAGCAATTAAGAAATTAATTAAAAATTAACGGGAAAACTCAATGTACTTTCCAAATCCGCATTGATTTTCTTCATGATGATTTGTACGATACATCTTCTTCAGGTCGTTCAGAACGTGAGCACTTTAACTAGACGCTACCCAACTTTATTTATGGATTGATGCGCCATCTGGTGCGTCCTGGCGAAACTCGGATTTCAAAACAACGTTTCGAAATTGGATTTTTCCAACCCCACAAACAGAATTTAGGGGGAAATTCTACATCTACGTAAAACAATTTTCTATACATAATTTTAATTCTATTTCCAAACATCGATAAAATCAAATTAAAGTGATTATTTTAAATTCATATATTTTATATATAAATAAAGTTATCAATTTATTGTATAATACACTAATTCAATAATTCATGCTTCCGTACAATATAATATCATAATGGGAATACGCGCATTTGATTTGAATACCCGAGCGAATGCCACCCCGCGGATCTTTTATTTACGTCCGACTGCCTAGACTGTCGTTAATTGAAAGCTTCCCCTGAGGGTAGTTGTAAAGACGCGTCCTTAAAGCGAGAGGGTCGAAGTAAGCGTAAGGTCAAACCTTCCTTCCTTTATAACTCAGCGTTCAAGACGGTATACGTGAGCTCTACGTAAGTGATTCAATTTTAACGCTGAGTTTCGTCCCCTCTCGATTTCCTATGGAGAACTTGGCTTCTTGAATGTTACCAAGAAATTTTAATAGTTTTTGCAGCCATTATCGATCCATTTGCTGAAGAGGAGTTCATCAAAGCTCAAATTATTGAATTTTACGAACACCTCCCGCTTTCATTTACTTCGTAATGGAGAATAATTTGATAAAATGGCCAAACGAAATTGTCCCCAGAATTGATGCAAATCAAACATATATATCCTGAAGTTAAAAATTGATACAAAATAGTTACAGTAAGCAATTATGTTTGTGAAAATATAGTTCCATCGTTGTTTGTTTAATAATCTGTGTAAAAAGACAAATTAAATACAAACAATTTCAGCAATAAAGTACACAACACTTGATTGTTACGAATGATTGTAAACGCGAAAGCAGAAAATGATGATGACTGATGGAGATGAGGAACAGTCTCTAACATTCTTTAATCATTCGTTGGTTATTCAGACATCATCATTATTGTACTTCAATTGCGCCATAATTGTCACAATATTGATACAAAGCATTCAATTGCTTTGTTAGATTAAGCAAACACGTTTTCGTTTTGTAAAAAGTCATTATAAACTAGATTCATCATAACATAACGTTCATTTGGATAACTGCTCCAGAAAATATTGTTTCCAAATTTAACAATATACCCTATAATAATAAATTACTGAGAACTATTGATTATTGTTTTGATCTCCATTACATAGAGAAAATATATTGCTTTCTACTATACCAATTTAGTAACCTCGAATTTCTTATAAATATAAGTAGATGTATATTAGGGTGGTCCAAAAATACACAGGAAAATAAATTTTTCAGAATTTTGATGCTGCATCCCACAAGAATCGTAAAAGAGAACCGTACTTTTGTTTTTATTATCTATTAATATTTAATGAAGTGTGTGAAGTGTATATGCAAGATGGTAATTTCTTATAACTTGTTCGTTATGGTACATGTTCTGATATACTAAATGACCATTTATATATTTTGCACTTGCGAAAAATGAAGTTGCTACAATCAAAAGCTAGTGGTAGGTGTAGAAACTACATTTCTTGCTCAGTATAGAGACGTTCATTTTCTCCACATTGTTAAAAATGCGAAGTAAACAACTCTAAAACATTATTATTTTATTTTTAAGCACACCCTGATTGCTGTAAATCATAGGTATTAATAAATACATAGACTCATATCGGTCACCGTTCAAATTGTAAACAAAGTAAGGCATTCCTAGAACATCACATTGTCCTCTATTTTCCCTTTTTCGTTTGTTTACATTTTGTACATTAAGCATTATTTCCGATATACTTTTAACTCCGCATGAATATTTCATACCGCATGCGGATATCTTTTCATCCTTCGATCGGTGTTAAAATCAACATAGAAAAGCTTCACATCTTTCACCGTCCGTCTGGAAACTTGCAGAATTGTAACAATGCAATGATACAAAAAAGACAATCTCTATAAATTTATGAGCTGAAACATTTTCCTTGTTTCTCTGGACAATAACGAATCGTAAAAAATTAAAACTAGGTATAATTGCAATCTTTGAAAACATTCAAAAACTATTTAAAACAGGATGGATTCTTTATACAGAAAAAATTAAGCGTTACGTGAGAGTACAAACTCCAAATTCACGCTAATGGTACGCTTAAAAAAACTCTTCGTGTTCACTGGTAAGAATCGAAGAATACATTACGTGTTTTTTGTCCAAATTCACTCTTTGTTAACTCTCTTGGCACTCTTCTGGAAGACCACCCTCTTATTTTTACCATCTCGTATCAGATTGACGAAGGAAACTTGAATGATGTTAAAACTTCTCTTTAATCGTTTCATAATATTGTATAAGTTAATTCTTAAAATTCGATGAGAATGAAGAGCGATGTGATCCGGTGGCACGTAACGTTGAAGTTTGAGGAGCGGTCCACAGTGTCTCTATCTTTCGGCATATGTGGAACTAACTAGACTAAATTTATCTACTCTTGTAATTTTTAACAAATTTCAATAATTATTATTTACATAATTTCTACATAAATAACTACACTTTTTTTTTAACACTTCAATTTATTGTTTAATATAAACCCTAGAAATCATCCAAGTTCCTTATTCTGATTAAGTATTGCCATTTTAAAGCATTTAACAAATAAAAATTACGCGAATACTACTTTGTAGGGAAAAATAAGATAATTCGGTGTGTTTCCAAGAAATATCAAAGTCTGCCCAATAACTCTACATGAATTAATCGTCGGGTTAACAACATGTATTCAAATTTCTGTTCAATAATTTCTTCATGTCCGAGGGGCATTTTTTGCTAGTAGGAGAGGGGGGGGCGACACTGTCTCCATCATGCAGATTAGTTCTTTCGCATTTTTATATCTCAATGAGCTAACACACATTTTTTTTGTTTGAAATGAGACTCGGGTGGTGTAAGTCCCATTTCATTACGAGAAGCATCATTATGACATCTTGTCAATCATCTACAATAACCATATGATACGTCTGGTTAGCGTAAAAATCATAGAAAATGTCTTATACATATTCATTATCTGCATAGAAATTGCAAGCCAGAGGGAAATGTTTGTGTCGCTTGCTTTGAAGCAAGTTTCGAAGGAATTATCTAATCCACTCAATTTCATCTAGCCCCCCTCCCCCTTCTCATCTACAAACCCTCTCGCATTCCGTGGTTTAAGTTCAAGGGAGAAAAGAAGGAGAAATGTGAGAGAACCGGTGAAATAGTGGGAGGCACCCGGTGTTAATCGCGCCGTTTCTCGGTTTAGTTCGAAAAACCAGTCAGTGCCCCGTGGTTGAATCCAAAAAGAAGGTAAGTCATCAAAAATTTTAAATGAAAATTCTATACATACCTATGTTTTCCAAAACACTAAACAAGGCCAATATGAAATTGGGTAAGAATCAGGGCAATTTTCAATTGGTAATTTTATTGAATATTATATAATATATCTACTTGAAACTTGAAAATGCAATTATTTCCCTAGATTCAAATTTCCCTTCGTTAGCTCGAAATCTAATTTCACAATAAATCGTCGATTCGAACGTGAACATAAGTTCAAGAGAGTGTTGAAAGGGTGGGATTGACGCTTGATACTTCGACTTGATTTCTCGACCCACGGGGCCTGTCGAATTGGTTCGAAGGTTTTTTACGATCTGCAGATTTTTTATCTCACTTATTCTGCAATTCGTTGCCGATGGATATCTGCGGGCGGACAATGGGCGTCCTCTAAGGGCGGTTCGACGAGTATTTTAGCCCAGGGCACAGCGCCGAAGCGTGTGGGCGAGGGTTCCGAAGAAAGCGCAGCCCGGGTCACTGTGAGCGTAACTATGCGTCTAATGCGAGTACGATCGGGGTCCACCCACCCTCAGGCTCTTATACTACCCTCTAAATTCAATTCGCTATACGCAGGTACTTCCATTTTCCTCAATATCGAGTAATGAAAAGATTCTCGAGACGCCGATTTCCCCCCAGGAGAAAATCGCTTCCAGCTAAACAAAGCTGCTCCATGGCGCACTGCTTTGTTAAGAAGCACCTGAAATGAATTTCACAAAAGCGGACAGGTGCTCCATTTCTGCGGACTAATAATGATTTAATGAAAAATATTTGAATTTCGAGTCGAGATGACGAGATCATAGAATCAAATGGGGAATGCCCTTTCGAAGTTAAGCACCTTGAAAAATGTATTATTGTAAAAATTGCCAAACTTTCCTGAAGTCAATGGTAACAGAATAAGTTTTGGTGTTTTTTTTTAACTATTGAAAGGTTTTTTTTTTGCAGGATGCTATTATCCAAATAATAATTACGCATTTGAATTTTTCGGCAAAGCAACTGTTGGAAACTGTATTAATTTAACATTTCATTTTTTATGCGCCCTCTGTCGAAATCATTCCGATTACCGAACAGCGGTTTTAACCATCAAAAACGAGATTTTTAAATCCAGAATTTATTGCCTATTTGATAGGGCAACTCTAGTTGACATTTTGGTTAGAATTTAAAAGGGACCTAAATGTGACGCTAAAATGTTCCCTAGGGAACTCTGGGTATGAATGTGGGCCTCATAACCTTATATTGCGGGGTTTGGATACGTGGGATTCTTATGGAATTATGTCCGCAGTAAGACAAACTGCAATAATAAGGGCAATCAAACAAGAAAAACACGCCAATAATATCGTAGATCCTATAACCGTACCAAGCGATTTAACACCAGCGGTTGTTTGTTTTATCTGCTTTTTATCACAGAGCATTCAAAGCATGCTAAGAGATTTAACTCCTGAATCCAGCACTTTCAAGTGACTGAGTTCTTTGCTTTTGTGCCAGGACACTTGTATTTGTTTTGTTCTTTCTTTTTCTTTAATCCTGGATGGACCTTTTTTTTATAAGGACTCCGAACTTCGCCTATACCATTGCTGGCATAGAGTCTTCCCAGAACGGCTCCACTTCTACTAACAGTAACTATATTTCTACAAGTGGATTTGTTGTTTGCCTGAATGAAACGTTGTTTCAACTATCAATTTGAATTGGCTATTATACTTTCACCGTTTCTGTTTCAATTATTAAGGTTGTTGCTCTTGCACTTCAAGAACTTCTTTTTGCTTCAAAATGAAATAGAGCAACGATAGTAATACCTGCAGGTACCGTAGATCATATTCTAACAAAAGTTTAGTAATATGTATACATGGAAGTAATTTTGGCACATAAGCTAGAGAAATGAGAGAGAGATTTTTCATTTAAGGAAAGGGCAGCGCCTACCCGATTTTGGGTGCTGCGACGTCCCAAAATCAGGTGAATGCTGGCGTTGTTGGTGAGAGTCCAATTTTCAGTACGCGGGGCCTTGTTTTGGGGCGTCATAATTCCCAAAATCGGGTAAGACTTGTCCTTTCCTTAAATGGAAAATCGCACTTTCATTTCAGTAATAATTGTGACAACCCGTACAGAATAAGCTTAGAGAATTTGTATTTCATATGATTCGACTGGTACTACTATCCGAAATATAGTAGTGACTTTTAGTTTTAAATGGTTTAGTATTGGCTGGCGATTGAATAGTACTAGCCCAGTACCGACGAAGGGTATCGACAATTAAAATAATTAAATAAATTATTAGCTATTTGTTCTTAAATATTATTAGGTAATAAAGCTAAAAATAAATTTTATTTTTGTTTTTACATAACGCTTAAAAATCTAAAAGAAAAAATCTTCCATGGATGGGATCGAACTTGGGTAGCTCACTTACTAAAAGGAAATCTTGTCTATAAAATTAAGCCTTTACACAATTAAGCTGGCTTATATTTCGTTTTCAAACAGATGATATGTTTTGCATAAACGACCGCAAAATGTTTGTATATTATTTATTGATATTATACTCCAGAAGATGTCTGTCTTGTACAATGAAGTAGTACAACAAACATACAGAAACTTTATTTTCATTGTATCGTTAAAATTCGTGTTTCCAAAATAATGAAGAAGAGTTTTATGTTCATCCAAATTGTTGGGTGAGGGTCGAAAAACCGACAAATCAAACAGCCGACAGATAAAAAAACCGACAGTCAAAAAGCCGACACATAATAAAATAGTCACATCGACAGGAGGACAGTCAGTTTTTGAACTGTCGGCTTTTTGACTGTCGGTTTTTCGACCAGCACCAAATTGTTGAGACAAACATTTCTTAATTTATAAAAGACACTATTTACTTTAGTTTGAGGATGAGAAAAATTTGTTGTTTAATACAATTTCACATAAAATATAACAATATATAATATTTAAACCAGAATGCCCATATAATAAACCTAATTTGTTGAGTAAATAGATATTTTGAGTAATATCCTGTTTGTAAGTTACAACGAACAGATTGAATAGAAGATGCAATGCACAAACAAGTAAACAAAAATTCCCAGAACGTAAACGACGGTCGTTGAACAGATTAAATATAACATCAAAGAAAAGAAATAACGATGATATGAATCATACATAGTTAGTCTCAGAGGAATACATAGACCCGCCTAAAGAAAACCTTGGAGCCAAATTTGACATGAAATCGAAACAATGTGCATTGGTTTTGGACAAAACAGAATGTTTTATTATAAATAGTTTTTAATTACATGTAATTTCCTACACTTTTTAAATAATCACTCATTGTTTTGCAGTGAATGCGACCTTTACTTACGATTAAATCTCGATACTAATCACTGTTGGAAATACACATTGGAAAATGAATACATGTGTGTATGAATTATTCACATTGTATTTATTTTTTTTAATACATTGTAATTATTTTCATGTGATGGTTTTATATTAAAAATGTCCACTTCTAAACTCTCGATGCATGTAATAAAAAGCAGTAGATGTTTTTTACGTGTTTCATGTGAGCATTAAGGTAAGAGGGACTAATTTTTAGTATAATACACTATGAAATATTAGCAAAATACCAGCACGGCCGATTCTTTCGGAAATACGTTAATAAGCGGTGTTGTGCTTTCTGAATCATTAATTGACACACCGCTTTATTCGGAATACATGAAAAGGAGAAGGAAATAAATTAATTTCTTTTATCGCCGCTAGGTGCAATTATGATTTTTGTAGCTATGTTTTGACTCCCAGTATGAAAATGAGTTTGGAATTAGTATACAGATTACTCCGCTCGGAGTGAATATTAAATACATTTTTTCCAAAGTAGAACAGAGTACACTGAGCTATTGAGAGACCTATATATGTAACCTTACAACAATCTTGCTCTAATTTTCTGTTACAACTTTATGTTGTAAATGAAATTCAGTTAAAATTGTAACTTTTAAATATTTAATAAAACTATATAATTTATTGACGTGTTAAATGTTAATCTAGATGGAACATTGCATGCATGTTACAGGGATATTATTTAATATTAATGTAACATTATCCTGTAACCTTTACTTAATAAGTTTAGCCGATGATACATATCTTAATGTAAGGTTGGTATAACGTTACGTGAAGGTTTCTTAATCTCTATGTAATGTTATAACCTTAAAAAGTAAAGTGGTCATAACCTTACTGGAACATTAGTGTTTTGTGTAGTGCGTGCTATTATTGCACTTATCAAGGAAAGTTTCTCGCTACCACCCAGATAATGTTAGGCATATATAAAATCGTACACCTTACCAATAAATTGTCAGTCCTTAAGATGGTCGCGAGTCGATAGAACCGTCCAGGACAATTACATTTTAAAAAATATAAAAACTAATTTTATTGTAGGACATAAGCCATATTCTTATGATTTTTCGTTGATTACTTCAATCTATTTTATTATTTTATTAATTTAATATTAATTGCATCATTTCTAAGTTTAGAATTCCTATGAATACAAAGGCAATATAAACTTTATAGATCGATTCTGAAAAATACCGTCGACTCAGAGAATTATGAACGTATCAAAATTTTCAATAACTAACTGTAACTTCTTCCGGAAGTTTAACTAGGAATTTGTTTGCAGCGTACTTCAGGAAGCAATATCACGAAAACTCGCATATTAAAAACGTAACATGAGTTCCCTGATAAGATCCTATTATCATTACATCGAAACATATACAAAAAAACGGCCGAAGAGTTAAGAATCGGTGGTTCTTTTTTTCTAATTTAACCAATAATTTGATGCGTATAATTGTTCCAAAACGCTCCATTTTTCACATATTTGTATATTTTATTTGATATGTTTGATCGATACGTGGGTTATATTGCAAATGGCAGCTGACGAACTTCGGACGAATTGATTGATTGATTGAAAAAGTTAATTATTCCTGGACACGAAATCCCTGGGCAATGTATGACAATATAAAATAGTATATGTGAGAAAGAAAAGTTATTTCAAAGACTACAATACAAACAGAACGATTTCGGTCTAATGGAAGAATATCATTTTAAAGCCAAATAAAAAACAAACAAACATAGAATAAGAATTTTCCACGAGTTTAATGTATGGGTGCATCTCAAAAGCCCGAGATTCAAAAATCCGAAACATTGCACCCATACATTAGACTCGTGGAAAATGTCTTTTTAGAATAAACTCAAAATATAAGGAATTCCATGGATCTTTTAAAATTCGATTTTTAAAAAAGTCTTTACAATTTTTTTATGATACCTTCATCGGCCTTGTACCATTTCTATACGGGAAAAAAGCAAACACAAGCAAGGCTACTTATTTTTTAATAGTTATTTTGGCAAATATAAAAAAAATAATAGCTAGTTTGAAACTTTTCAATGTTGACACACTTCAAATTGTCGGCACATTGTCGATTCCAGCGGAAATATTCGGTTGAGTATAAGTGGTCGATGTTTTTATTACATTTCTAATTACAAAGCTCGACAAAATTTGATGGACCAGCAGAACCAGAAAGTATAAAATACTTTCCGGAAAGTTTTTGGGGTGCTGAATCCAAATCTAAGCTCAAAAAAGTACAAAAAACATGCTTCATCACTACATTTAAAATCATATACTATCAGCAGATTTTTATTTTAAAAAGATCTCCACGGTTTCTTAAAGTCCTACAGGTCACCTTCAAAATCAATTTTGAAATGTAGAAAGAAAACTATATGTGCATCTGAGAAATCATCTGTTGAATTTTTTTCAATATTTGAAACATCGAATTTGAAACATTCAAAAACGTCCTAAAAATGGGGACAAAGTGTCTTTAATCTCGTCCAGTTTTAAACCGATTTAAAAACAGATTTTTGAAAGTTATTTCTACGACAAAGGGATAATTGGAGCGATATGAAGACATTTCACGCTAGACTCAGAGAAGAATATTTATGGGAAATAAATATTTATTTGATTACAGAAAAGTTTTTTCAACGTAATCAAGATCACTACTGAGAAGTCGTTGCAACTCGATATTTAGTTAGTCTGAGGCATCTTAGACGAACCTGGTTAAATAAAGAAATATTTGTTTTTTCACGTTTAAATCAGTAAATTTTTTGAACAGCTTCTTAAAAACTATATTTATTATTTACAAACACAGAAATAATTTCAAATTTCAAATTATACAAATATTGAAATATTTTATAACGATTTGTACGCCGTAGAAGAAATTTTTTAAATCTTACGTACTACAAAGGAATTGGATCAAAGTTGGGCGAAATGGTTGTGTGCAATCGAAATGTCACCAGAGCAAAGCAACAGAACGGTAAACATATATTATGCTTCAGCAGTGCGGAGCAATTTTCCATTTGACAAGTACGTTACCCAGCCACATGTAAGGCAGAAACCTATATTTGAAGAAACCGTGAAGACCGTCTACTTCCGCTCAATATGTGCGTTCAAGGACGCCGCCGTATATTACATATAAAAATTATGCTACACCAAGCATGCAGCAACGCTTATAATATCGTAAAGTATACTTCGATGTAAATATCGACTGGAATTCTCACACATAATCAATAATCCATTAGCGTGGTCACAAGGTGCCCTTGAACGTTACCTTAAGACTTAATATATAGTTTTAATTATAAAAAAAATCAATTTTATCTTACATGTTTATCGTTCAAAGTGTAATCTTAGAAAATGATACGCATTACACAAATAAGTGGTCAGAGTAAACCTTTGTTACTTTAGAATTCCATTTCACTACCTTCGAGAAAATCTTACTCCAATTGATAGTTTGTATCCCTCTATCGGAACATTTATGTAGGTAGGTAGAAACAATGTTGAATTTGTACGTGGTCCCAAACTCGCAAGCACAAACTTAACATTTAAAAAAAACATTATTATAAGATCAAAATAAGGTTTATTGTTACGTATCTTGAGTGTAATGTTAATGTAAGATTTTGTTAATCATATAGAGTAGATTGGATCCATCTCAAATCACGCAGGTAGTACGAGGTATGTCAAGAATCACCTTCATGATGAAATATGTTATTCCACTTGAAAAATAAAGAAACTCGTATTTTTTAAATTGTCATTAAACATTTTTTGAAATTTTTATAAACAATTCAATATTTTAGCAAAAAAATATGTCTTTCGCAAACGTTTTGGTCAAAATATCGTCACTCCCCAAATTTCTAAGTTTTACAGTGGCCTCTAGGTTTCATTGTTTGCACATTTTGAATGTAGAATGCTATAAATGAAAAAAGTCAATAACTAATAGAAATAATTAATTTTGTTTAAACTAAAAAAATTCCGGGTGTTTTGCTAAAGGGATTCAATTAATATTCAAGTCTGCTAGAAAGTAATATTTAATCTAATTATGTTAGTACACAATGGGTACTCCAAAAAACTGAAAATGTAGTCGATGACAATTATTCAATTTTCTACGAGTTGAAATTTTACTCAATTAAGTTTAAAGTGCACTATTATAAGGCAAAATGATGCTTTCTATGCGACGCATGCGGAAACCACGATAACATCACTCGAGTGGAGTGAAATTAGCAGCAATCGGCTTTGGCTCTTGAGGGTATCTTTGCTTTGCAGCGGTTCTTTAATGCCAAGCTCAACACGCGTGTGCCTTCCTCGAGCTTGAGGGGAATCTCGTTTCTTATTGCGTGCTCGTTGCGCACTCGAATGCTAATTTACTTATGCGTATACTAAAGGCTCACGTGTGCTTTTAATCTTTACGTTGCACATTTTCGAGATTTCAAGCAACCTAAAAGGTTATATAGTTCTATTTTAGAGAGGCCAAAAAAATCTTCATTAATGCTACAAAAAAAGAAATAATGGCGAAAACAGGAACGTGCAGTGAAAATTAACAAATAAAGCATATTTTTAATGTTATCTACCTACAATGTCATATTTTGTTCAGAAGTAGTCATTTTACGCTCAATTTTGCTGACTCATCATTTTTTAAAATGTCCATTTGAGACCCTTTGAATCGAAAAATTATATGCTGGCCATTTTTAAAAACTAAGATCAAAGCTGCGATTGTCAACATTTGGTCTCTTTGAGAGGAATTTTTCCGCTTCGTGAGGAACTTATACCGAAATGAAGAATTTAACCGTTTTGTAAGCAACTAACTAGTTGAGGGAATAATTTAGAATCATCTTAGAACCATTTTACCATATAAGAATTTTTATTGTGGGCGTGCTCCGCCAAAAGATGCAGTATAGTTGACATCACACATATTTAACTCAATCCACCTAAGAATTCAATTCCCAAATAAGATAGAAAAGAGGTGCATCATCGCGTTTTTAGACGTAGAAGTTCACAAACTGAAGGATAGGACAATAATAACCAACTGCCACCATAAAAAGATCTGGTCTGGGAGGTACCTAAATTACTACTCACGTCATGAATTTTCAAATAAATTGTTTTGAAAGCAGAATTAGTTTAATCAATGGTCTGTTCCACAGAACAGATAAGCTGCCCCATTCGAAGTTTAGAATTAAAAATATCTAGTTAACTAAAGAAATGTTGAAAAATAACTAGACTACTGCAATCGGTTACCAAACAATAACAAAACGTCTACTAACAATAAATAATTTTATCGCACAAGAACTTTAAAAGGGACCATCTAATGCGATCATTGACGCTAACATACATCGAAGGTTTAATTTTCAATAAAATAAAAGACAGAGGCGAAATTGCAGATGAAGCTAATTGTGTGTACAAAATTCCATGTAAAATATGTAACGGAGTTTATGTCGAACAAAATAAAAGACCACTAAAAAGGAAAATATATGAACCCAAAAGATCCATCATACAAGATACGAATAACACAGACTTATCTGAACATGCCCACAATACAGATCATGATTTCAATTTAGAAAAAATAGAAATCCTCGCTAAAAGACTAATTATGACAAAAGATTAAACTTACTTGTTAGAGTCAATTCATATCTTCTGAAATAAAGAACAT
Source organism: Trichopria drosophilae (assembly GCA_030407085.1). Classification (NCBI taxonomy): domain Eukaryota; kingdom Metazoa; phylum Arthropoda; class Insecta; order Hymenoptera; family Diapriidae; genus Trichopria; species Trichopria drosophilae. Next base: position 85,342,023 of record CM059587.1, on the reverse strand, counting down.
TAACGTTCAAAATGACTGCACAGTTTTTTTTTCGCAAAAATGTAAACGATACTCTGCAGGATCGTAATCACAAATCAATGCTTTTTAATTTTATGTTAATTACATTTACGTTCAACTTTCCGAAGGAAACTGATCAGAAATTCTGCAGAGTGAGAAAGAAGGATTTTCCCCCTCGTCCCTCGTTCTCCTTTATGGAGTTTTATTATGGGGTTTCACCTTCCTTTCTATCGAATAAATATATGCTTATAACCAAATTGTTATTATATTCCTGAAGAAAACCCACAAGAGGTCGAAACGTAGCGAAATAAACAATATTTAATAGAAATCAAATTTTTATTTCACCTTCCTTCCGAATAAAAGACCGATAAAGCGAAGAAAGTGCGACTTGTTGTGTGAAGATAATTGTTTACTATAATATTTAAGAAAATCGACTTACAGAATAGCATTCTAAAAATACCATCGGCGAAGAAGTACCAAACTTTAATTTTCAAATTCGATTTATTTAATAACACAGGCACACAAAAGAAGTTTTTGATTGCTGAATCTGAATATTTAAAAACCAAATTGTTACAATGTCTAACATTTTGATTAAAAACACATAAAAGTGATCGAAAATCCTTATGAAGAAAAAGCGGTATATATGGTATGCCGAAATTTGCGGTATTTGCGCATGTATTTATTTCCATGGAATCCGAATACACAAACACATAAAAAAGACAACACACAAAAGAAGGAAATGAAAAAAAATAACCTAAAAAGGGGGCTACATAATTTTCTACGTCTAGGCCGTCAGCGATGGGTAACGCTAAAGGAAAGTAAACTAATACATTTTTCCAAAAGCCTTTTGTATTTGACGTTTAATTAGCATTAAACAACTCCAAAAATCCACGAATAACGATTTTGACACGGACGAGTTTAATTTTTTTATTTTTAATTTTGAATTTTTTGTATATGAATTTTAGTGGACGGAGTGTACCGAAGTAAAGAAACTTAAAATTTCTTAGAGAAATGGCCTAATATAGAGATTAAGAATACAGCATAATATTACACACCAGTCTATCATTTCCAACATGGAATTCGAATTCAGCGTGAGAAAAAATGCACGCATATACTATATTAGCGTCTCGTCAAAAAACATTAAAATTTTTCCTTTTAATAAGAATTTTTGAGAAGTTTTTTTAAATATTGCTCATAAACTTGATAAAGTTAAACATAAAGTTTCTGACTTGGAATTTTAGGGCGTGAAAGATCCATAGGAATATTTATTAACATAGATAGCATATCAGCAAACGTTTTCATTTTCTTACCTTTAATTTGTTTTTTTGTGCAGTTGTTTTGAGGTCTTCTGAAAAAATTGAGTTACTCTGAAGAGTTTAATTTGTTATTAGGATTCAGCAGTATTGGAAAAAAACTTTCTTGTTTCATTTAATCATGGTTTGATCAATCACACCGAGAGAAATTATTTACTAATAGTTAATGTCTACTTTCCTAAATGTCTATATTAACTAGTATATTTTAACATTCAATGAGCGTTCGTTAACTATTAATAAATCTTACATTAAATTCTGTCGTTTGAACTACGCATGTCAACAATGCGTCGAAAAATTCGCAGAAAATCGAATGACTGCGGGTGTGTATGTTTGTTTATCTCTATTTCGGTGAAACTGTAAGCGCGTAAATATACTACGTGTCACGTAACGATCCCAACATTAATATTTAAAATACTTATATTAACTTTACCATATGACCATTATCAGTTTCGACTGAAACTGATTACTAGCATAAAAAATCAACATATCAAATTTAATGGTTAGATAGCACTCTAATCGAAAGGTTCAACTCCCGGCGCCTCGAATCTTTCCATTTTGAACCTCATTTTTTTCGAAAAATCTTAAAATAATCTAATCCTTCCATCTTTACCTCACGTCAGTTAAAATAGCAGTATTTAAGAGCATTTTAGACACAAGATCATTGAAATCGGGTTGTTATTCATCGATAAGAAGTTTATGTCCTAAACATTTTGTTTCCGATCACTGTGTGGCGTTACTTTTCATTATGTATTAATTTGATCATTGCAAACATTAAATTCAGTTCTTTCGTTTACTGTATTAGGTATTGATAACATGCGAAAGTTTATTCATATTTTTCGTTATTTGTCTATAAATATTATGTCAATGATTTTCTTAAGAATTGTTCGTTATTGTCGATCGTTTTGCATGCATAAAAACAAATCTGTTTATTTGGCTTTCGAAAAAATATGTCACAGCGTCATAACTGTCTTCAGAATAATTCAAAATTTTGCTGTTTTTCTGTTCGAGGCGTTTTGTAGACTTCTGAAGTATTCAGCATAATTTTGTAGTAAATACATTACCTCAGTTAAATTTCATACTACTTCAAAGATTTGTTATACGAAATACCAGGGGCGTTAGTTGAAGTTTGCCGGTTTTACTGTTAGATGTCGCTAGCAATATGTATGCATTTCTATGATTTGGAATATATGTTATTGTTTTCTATTGACATTGACCTTAAAAATACACAAGTCACATTCCGCCAAAATAATAGCGTCATAGTTATTTACCTCAGTGAATATGTCGAATTTCGTTCCAAGTAAATCGCATTTGCGGCATTCGTTACGTTTCTTATTTCATCAAAAGAAAAAAGCAGCTGAAGCTCATCGGTTGCTGGTAGAAACTTATGGTGAACATGCTCCAGTGATTAGAACATGTGAAACATGGATTCGTCAATTTAAAAGTGGAGATTTCGATTTGACAGACAATGAACATCCTGGTGCAGCGCAAAAGTTCGAAGACGAAGAATTGCAGGCGATATTGGATGAAGACTCAACCCAATCACAACAACAATTGGCACAAAGACTAAGTGTGACCCGAGGAGCAATTAGCTAGCGTTTAAAAGCCATGGGAAAAGAAAGCGTTGATCGAAAAACGGCCAGAATAGGTCCGAAGACATGACAAAGTAGTCTTGCAACATGACAACATGACACATACCGCTAAACTAGTGAAGGACACATTAAAAGCACTTAATTGGGAAATATTATCGCACCCGCCGTACTCTCCAGACCTTGCTCCGTCTGACTATCATATTTTCTCATCCACTCACACTCACTTGCAGAGCAGCGCTTCGCCAATTTTGAATAAGTCGAAAAATGGCTCATCGAATGGTTTGCCTCGAAAAAGAAAAAGTTTTTTTGGGATGGTGTCCATAATTTGCCCGAAAGATGGGCCAAATGTGTAGAATCCAAAGATCAATACTTTGAATTAAAAAAATATTGAGATTCCACTGGAAATTAAGTGTTGTCTTTATCAAAAACCGACAAATTTCAACTAACACCCCTGGTAATACATCCATAATAGCAGGTGTTGACTTCAATTGTTAAAGATTCAAATAATGGCATGCAAATAGCTTGAATGTAATAAAACATCTCATAAATCTATATTGTTATATTTTTTGCAATAAAACATAGAAAGTAACAGCCAATTGTTACATCAATGAAAATCACAGCTGAACACATAATCGTGGATATCAGTTTAATTACAAACACATAATATATATAAATTGAGTTTGAAATGTTCACTGCGAACGTTTCCACTTCGTTCGAGTAGTAAACCCTTCAGCAATCGGCTTAAATCTTGCAGAAAACGAAAACGGGGTTTCCTCCCTTCCTCGAGCAGCAAATTCGATAGTAAGTCCTTAAATTAGCATCTGTTCGTACTTAAGAGGTATTGGAATCGCTTAATTAGAGGGAATATACTAATGTCAAAAACACTGTTCAATATTCACTGCCAAAGGTTACCAGGACGACCTCTTCATCGATTTGCAACTACCGCCGTCGGTTATGGAAGATAATGTAATAGCTTTTTTTTATTAATAATTCCCGACAATTTCAAGATGAAATGATAACTCGACGTTCATTTCTAATTCGTTCTGTATTAACAACATTCACATACGTTCTCAACGCTGTTATGTGTTCATAAATATACTAAGTCACAATAGAAGTACAAAAACTGTTTTCAAAGAAGTATAAAAAATCCTGCAAAATGCAAGAGATTCATTACTTGAAAATCGTTTTGAGTGTTTTTAAATTCCTGGGTCTCGCGGTAATGGACGTCGAGGAAAAGAAACCCAGGAAAAGAAAAAGTAGTTCCAATTTCGAATTTCTCAAAATTAGCGGATTTTACAGTCTTCTGGCTATATTAATAATTATTGTAGTGAATTCCATAAACGAACCTTTCGTGAACTGTGTGAAAAGTGGACTAAAAATGTCTTTTGCTCAGTTGGTGGATTTGTTTCAAATTACTTGCAGAGTAGTTTTTTCCATTTCTGTCATAGTAAGTTTTTATGTGCGACGCGAAACGGCCATTCAGCACATCACGAACATTTTTGAAATTAAGGAAAGAATGGAATTAGAAACACATAATATTGGAAATTACAACGACATTGCTGTTTTTTTCGTGATCAACTGTATAACTTATGTCAGCATGGTGATCAGTGGGATTCTAGGATTTAACAATTTAATTGACTTTATAAGTGGCTTGATTCCCCATTGTGTAACTGGTTGGTGTATATTACAGTACACTTTCATAGTAAGACTCATCTTAATTATGTTCAGGGCTATAAACAAGTCGCTACTGAATATCGTGGGCATAGCGACATGCGAGGCTGACATTTTGAAAAACACGACTAATCGGATTTTAGTGAGGACTTCGGATTTTCGCCTATTGTTTTCATTACGGGAGTATCATTCGACTTTGTGTATAATTTCCCAGAGAATTTCCAAATTTTATTCTTTTCCCATATTACTGTGCATCATACACGTTTTCACATGCGTGGTGGCTTATGGGTACTTTCTGATACTTCCGTTATTTACTAAAGCAGTGAATATCAACGTTGTTGAATACCTGCATTTTGTTATGTGGTTCATTATTTACACATTTGGAATTGTTGCTTTGACACGACGTATCACTGAAGCTATGGAACAGGTAAACTTCAATTTATAATAATAAATTAAACAATTCAAATTATAAAATAACTCGTAAAGATTCTAAAAAGTAAAAAACGACCTTAGATTTTGTCTTGAAATGTTGACTTGTTTTTTATTTTTATTGTGTTGTAAGTATTCATGAAGTCTATGATAATGTTTACCACTTTTATTATGCCAAAATTTGAACTCTCTTCTATGCTATATAAATATAGGACGTCAAATTTTAACACTTTTCCCCAAGTGGCCTTCGTGATAACGAATGATCTATACAACATATTTACAAAAGTCAATTTTAACTGTAAAAACAACCATGTTGTTTTCTTCAAGGTCATTTAAAGGTCATAGAGGTAATTTTAAGAGAAAACATGTTATAAAGGATGCAAATTAGGAAACATTTGCTATTTGAACATAACAAGGACTGTCGACATTATCGCCAATGCAAGGTCATTTAAAGGTCATAGTCAGATATCCTATATATATGGCACTACCCAGAGACAATGACATGGACCTAATATAATATAAATTAAATCATTGTTGTAAAAATATCTTCAAAACTTTTATTTTTCCAAAAATTTTGAAAAGAAAATAGTTCTTAGGTAACTTTTAAACATATGACCTTGAATTGACAAAGTTTTCTAAAGCAAACCGAAAAGGTAATTTCGGAAGTAAATTATCTCCTTCTACGCGATTCTGATGTAAAAACTGAGGCAAATTACAGTTAAAAAACAGTGTAATCTTTACATGACCTTCGAGTTAAAAGTCAACGTCGTTGCTAGGATTGAGTAGCCTCGTTTGTCACCTTCAACTTTTGTACAGACCATTTTGTTGTATTATTCGGTTATCATTAGTTATGACAATAATAATAATTAAATATATAATAATAAACCTTTAAAAACACACAGACACATTTATTAAAAGTGCTTCGTTATTAGCCTCCAAACTTTAAAAAGTTCACTTTTGCGTTTTTTACATTTCAACCGTAATTGTGCATGTATTGGTGGATATTACTGAGTAAATTCGTAATTAATTACGAATGAATTTAATTAATTTATAGCTGGCGAAAACAGGAGATATAGTCCATCAGCTCTTAAAAACAACATTAAGCCCCGAAGTCCGTAAAGAGGTAGGGTGAGATTTTATGATCGACATTAGTAAATAACGTGAGTTATACATTTCGCAAGTTTTTTAATGTTATTTTAATTTAGCACACATATATTATTCTATTCTGCAGGATTCATTTATCGTTGGATTTATAGTATAATATCGTTTAAAAGTAATAAATAACCAGCAATTAATAACTTTGAGATTTATTATTATTGTAGCAAAATTTCTTGCATTCTAATAAATTGAGCAATTTACATATTTCTGGTTTTGTATTAAAGTTAGTTGCAATATGTAAATAAAGGATGTATTTAATGATTTGTAGTAGACTGATAAATTGAACCATCGTTGAGATGCTGAAACTGAAATCTATGAAAATAACTGCTTTTCTAGATAAGTAAATTTTTTCCAATTAGCCTCTACAATTCATTAACCCTGGGAGAAAATCGTTACAAAATGTAACAATATCGTAGATATTATATCGTAGTTTTCACATACATTTTTTAGATAAATTGTGGAAATGTCTGATTACACAAACAATTTTACACGAAGCATAACCTAATGTATTTTTGTTCAGTTTCTATAGTCTTGATGTATGTTTAACATAACCTGAAAGTTGTCTGGACACTTTTTATACGTTTTCTGTTCAGTTTTTATAAATTAATATTTCGAACAGAACTTTTTTAAGCATACATAACGACATCATCACCGTCATCATCACCCTCACCATCATCATCGCCATTATCATCTTCATAATCAGTCGTCTTTTTTTTTTGTAACAAATCGTAGACCATCTTTGGTGAATCATGAATCTTTAACCATCATTCATTTTTCATCAAATTTTTTACAAATGCTGTTATTGTTTTTGTTAAAAGTTCTCCAGACAGTTATTAACAAACGTTGGGTACCTTGATTTTTTTCAGTTTTGGACCTAAAAGCTCTGGTAAAATATAAATGTTTATATCTGTAAATCAGTGATGTTTTTACTTATATTTTCCTATTAATAGGATTTTTTTTCACAGTGTATCGAAACTTTTCTTTAAAATAATGGTGTTTTAAACTTGTAATAGTCGTTAAACTTGTCTGTTAAACTTGTAATAGTCGTGTGATCAATTTATTTTTCGCTAGTAATATCTAAGTGTTTTACCATTGAAATGCGCAATAATGTATACCAGGGTCAACGTTATGAGTCAAAAGCGAAAAGGTTCCAAAACATTCAATGGACATAAAATATGTAACTTGCATATAATTTACTAATTACCACATATACTGAGGTTAAAATGACAAAATTTGTTTCTTTTCAGCTGAATGACATGTCGATGCACCTGCTTCATAAACGCGTCAAATTTACAGCTTACGGATTTTTCGCACTTGACGGTTCATTGGTAAGAATGGTAAGTATAACTTTTAAAAAATATGAAACACACCATTGTCATAAATGGAAGTTTATTTCAGATCTACGGCTCAGCTTTGACATATCTGGTTATTCTGATTCAGTTTCAAATGCAAGGGAATCCTAATTCGGAGTACAGTATATAAAGATATCGATAATACATTCAAAGTGACATCCATGTTTCTAATCAAATTTAACTTTACCAAATAACGAATCTTATTTGGAGATCTTGACATATGTCATATTTCTGATTTGGAAATAATTGGAAGATTTATGAAAAAATTTCTTCTCAATCATCGCGATTTAATGCCTGTATTGAGCAGATAATTCCGCACCAACGTCATAATCAGCTGTCTGGGAAATAAACGAAGAAGCCTGCTCTTTTCTTGTACTTATAGATCCTCTTTTTCCCGCTGAACGAAGATTCATAGCATGCTCGTGTAAGCTACGATTCTCATTCGATTACCTTGCGATTTCAATTTCTTTTGTTAAGAATCCACAAAGAAAGACGTTATATAACCGAATGAGAAAGGGGATCCGAACGACAAATATTATTTCGCCATAAAGAAAAGTATGAATTTAATTTTGTCTTGTACGTAATTTAATTATTTATATAAATAATAATTCATTGTTTACCAACGTGTTCACAATACTCCATATCTCATGAATATTTATATTTATATTTGTATTACTTTTATGTAGTATATTATAATATTATTTTATTGCAAATTTAATGATTATTTTGTAATCTTCTCTAAATATAAAGGACTATTAGATAAGGAATGTATCATCACCATCTGCATTAGTAACAACTAAATAAAAAATAAGTAATTAGTAAAATATTTACAATTATTTATATGCCATTACCTCCTTGTTTTTTAAAGTAACTCGTTGAAATCTACATTTTACAATACTACGTATCATTTCATCTTAGCAAAATTGCGGGTTTAATGTTTGGGCCTGATAACAAAAAATATTTATAAAAAACTTTTAGAAAAAACATGTAATATAAACAAGAATAGTTCTCTCACTACTACAGTCTATAATTAAAATAATAAGCACAACATCAATATAGTAAAAAATCATGTACATTTAAAATTATTCCTTGCCATTTGGTCGAGCAGTAATTGGAGAGGTTGAAGGCTTTATTATATTCGATGAATGGGAGCCGGACGTTTTGGTGCGGCCGTTTTGGCGCTGGTCGTTTTGGCGCCAGAACGTTTTGGCCCCGCCGATTTGGCTCCACTATTTTGGCGCCACTACAGGGTTGTTCATAAATAAACCACGTAATTCTTTTTACACGTCATTATTGGTCCCTACCTCAATACCATGCAGACATTAGCCTGATCTCCCCCAACCTCTCTCTCGAATGTTTTGAAACATTTTTATGTATGTAAAATTTAAGTAAAGCAAATGCGAGATTTCGTATTTATAGTGACCGGACTTTATTCCCTAGGAAATAATTTCCCGGAAGTAATTTCCTTGTCAGAATTTCCCAGGACAAAATGTACCTGTGCAGCCATATTCTTCTAGGCATTCTAAGGGCAGGCGGAGTTCTGACTGGTTAGGTTAGGTTAGTTTTATGGCACGCATAAGCTCTTAGGCATTATTATGGGTTGGCATAGTTCTGACCGGTTAGGTTAGTTCCATGACGTTGCAACTTCTCCAACTGGAGAAGGGACTCCCCCATTTTGCTACACGAAGCTTGGTATAAAATGAATCTCGCGACAAGAACCAGGGTGAAATAGTCTGGCGCCAAAATGGCGGAGCCAAAACATCCGGCGCCCAAACAGCACAGTGTGGTTTTATGGACGAAAATCTCCCATGCAGTAAATTCAGAACGGATCGCAATAATTTTTTTGTCTTAAATTGATATAAAAATATAGCCAATATCAAGACACTCCGGCTTTTTTGATACATAACGTACTTGGTCTACAAACAGGTCACATATGGGGTTTTTTTTTACAAAAATCTCCCATACAGTCAATTCAAAACGGATCGTAATAATTTTTTTCGTATCAAAAAAGCCACAGAGTCTTGATATTGGCTATATGTTTATATCAAATTAAGAAAAAAAATTATTGTGATCCGTTCTGAATCGACTCGATATGAGATTTTTGTCCAAAAAAGCGCATATGGGACCTGTTTGTGATTCAAGTGCCTTAGGTATCAAAAACGCTATCCAGACTTGATATTGGCGATATTTTTATATGAATTTAAGAAAAAAATTATTATGATCTGTTTTGAATTGACTGGTTTGGAGATTTTTGTCAAAAAAGCCGCACTGTGCGGCGGGACCAAAACTTCCTGTCGCTAAAACAGCCGCGCCAAAACGTCTTGTACCTACCTTTAATATGTATAACAAAACATATACACCGCGTCCATGTAAAATACAAACAGCTGAAATTTTTGGAAATCTTACATAGAAACTAAAATTACTTGTAACGTTTTCTGAAAAATAAATTTTGTAATTTTCAATTTAGATTTTTAGGACTAATTTAAAGTGTAAATTTCCTAATTCTTTCATCGATTTTATTTTATTAAAGGTGTAAACGACTGGTGGAAGGGCTTTAAATAAAACACGCGGTTTGATCGGCCAAAAGAAAATATTCAAAATTTATTACGATCAACCTGTGACGATCCGATCGCGACGCGGACTTCTAACCTTCTCACGTTCCAGAACGTTCTCTCTCAACCCGATCGTCACTTTTTCACATCTTCGTTCGATCTTTCAAACGCTCGAACATTTAAATAGACTACGACGTCATATTACACATCGATATCATACTATTCGAATTACAAATAATTGTATCGAGATCGTCACCATTTCGAAGGGCCTTTTACATAATTTACCTAACAGGCCTGCTTCATTTTGAGAGGTACCCCCATTCGGGTGTGCAATGGCGTAGGGAAAACCACCTTTGTGGGAAAAAACCTACGCCGGGTACCGCAGTCGGTAAAACATCGATTCTGTCCGTAACAAAAGGTAATATTTCATTAGAAAATAATTTAATTAGAATTTATTAGAGATATTGTAAGAAAACCCAAGTTGTCCGCCCCCTGACCCTCCCTTAAAAAGCAATGGGTATAGAAATACGAAAACTAAAAATTAACTTTTCTTTTGGCACTCTCTGATAAGAAATTTTGGTATTATCAGCACTGTCCCCCGAAGGGCTTTTCTAGTTTTTTCGTCCAATTTGACTGCACTTTTCACTAGAATAAATAGCTGTGCAAAAACAAAATTCAATGATACCACATTTATACTTCCTAAATCTTTAATGTACCTCCGTTTGCCAATTTTTAATAATATTCTGTGCATTATGAAAATGTTTATTGATTAAAGAACTACTGTTATTGATTCTATTAAAACTCGAATATTTTAATGAACAAGAATATGTTAAAAATTTCATAAAATTTAGTAACACTGAGTGCACTCCAAAATTATAATTTCAAATTCAAAATTACTTGACGACAAGGATTAAAAATATACTAAAGCATTAAGATTATGCTAAGACTGTGAAGACAATTTGAAAAAAAAATGTCCATTTATGCAAGAAATAAAAAAGAGACAAACGGAACCTTTCTTCAACTACAACGACAAAAGTATATTTTCATAAATTCGTTAGCAGATTTAATTTCTTTCTAAATGCTAATTTAAATCCGAGGTCTTGGAACTTACACTCCGATCATAATTTAATTTAACTCTTGTGAAGCATAAAGAAGCATGGTTTCACAAAAACGTACCATGGATACCATGTTGATAGTACTTTAGTAGGCGCGAGTATTTTACCATAACATTTAATTGGATACTTCGTAGCTTTTTTAATTTCAAAAGCAGACAATGTTTTCATGCCACGTTAAACTCACAGAGGAAAGTCGCAAACCTACCCCAGGTTCAGTACGCCGGTAAAAAGTACATATATTACACGGACTTTTCGCCCTTTTTCACATACTCGACGTCGCAGTTTCAAAGAGTCTTCCCCTCGTATAAAACACACGCTCTACAACTAAATCCAGCGTGAAGCACGCTTTTTCGGATTGTCAGACATTTACTACATTATATCATATTGTAAGGAGGTAAAATAAAAATATAACTATTACGTAAAAAAGAGAAAAACACCTGTAAATGTTCTCCATGTCAAATAAAATACAAGTTTTGTTTACGACAGTTTTCAGATTTAAAATTTATTTATGTCCGAAACATAAAATTTTATATACTTTTTATTATTACACTAAAAAAGTAAAGGGTTTTTGTTGCTTAATAAATTCTTTAAATTTTGTAATGTAAGTATGCAATTAAGTTAAATGAAATATGTAGTTTGCATAAGCATTTTTCCATTTTACTATCAACATCTGCACCAGTTTAGACCGTTACAACATTTTCATATACCATTAATTCATCATTCATGTTAATCTCATATCTGAAAAAAATTACAATTTATTCCATATGTCAGAAGTAATTGAGTTATTATATTTTTCGAAAATTAAAATTAAATAGCACTAATACAAAATGTCATACAAATATATCTATAAACAGTGAAGCTAATATTATAGACAGGGTTAGAAAGTTGTACATCAATATATTCCTTATAACTATATAAAACACGTTCATTCTACTTGTGAACACTTGTACATATTAGTTCTATATGAATATCAAAAATTTCATATGAATTTATTGAACTGCGGAGAAAAATCAAGAAGCTAATATCAACTAGTTTACTCACACATCTGTATGAGTAACGTGGTACCCAACTATAATAAAATTGCTATTCTTGTTCGTAAAATACTACTTCAACTTTTTTGACGTGGAAAATATATTTGGTAATGTTAGAGTAATGTTTAGCGATATAAACAACAAATATTGTAAAATAACCGGGTGCACCTAAAAAACTCTACATTAAAAAATCAGACATTTCAAAATGTACATATTCGGAAAATGTTATTAATGATTGAATTCTAAATGTGTTTAATAAATAATCCGGGGGTTAAACTTATACAACATTCACGTGACCTACAAAATTAATCCCTTGGTCTAACATTTTTGACCTTGCAATGACCTTCCAATGAGACCTCAAGGACGGCGACCCGAGGTCATTTTTTTATGTCGTGAATGCGCCAATCAGATTTACTAGATCATAACTCAAGCTCAGATATACCAGAAAGTGTCACGTATGATTTCTTTTAGAGGACATTTGGATGTCATCCTCGACTCATTCTTATCTTGCTGGCTGGGATGTTTTTAATTAAATGCAATTAAATAAGAGACACGGATAATTAAAGTCAATAACTATTTATTACTAATAGTTACTCACCTATAAAGGACTTATAAAACTTTTACTGTAGGTTCATCCTTCATTAACGTACATGTACTTCAGGTTAATAGAGGGCAAAACAATGCTGTAAATTATAAGTTAACAATTAAAGAAAGTTGGAGTCATACTAATAAATTACTAATATATAATCGTTTCCACCGTGGTAATAAATAAAAGTAATCATTAATATATGAAGTCAATTTTTTGGTAAATTGAGATAATGATAAATTCTTACTTTTGAGGCACCTGCCTACCATTTATTAGTACTTATTAAAATCATTAATCTTCATTTCCTGATATCCGATTTATGGAAAAGGTATCTAAGTTCTGGACTTCTGTAAGAAAAATAAATCAATTTTTTGCGTTTTCCCAACAATATTACCTCTATGGATTTAGTTTCCTTTGTGCATGGACCGATTCGTATACATTTCAAGTTTATCATTATAAAAAGTAGTTGACAACATAATGCATTACAAACTCTATATTCCGTGAATTGATATTAAAACAAAAAGATATATTTCAAGTAACTTTTCTACACAATTAATGACTGCACAGCAATACGTGAGCTATTATTTCCATAATCTGGAGAAATATCTCTTAGCTTCCTTTGAGTTTCTCCACCCTTTCTATAGATGCTTGGGAACTAATTGAATTTCGATATTTGGCACGCACGGAAGGGTATGTTTCAATGATAATGCTTTGAATATTATACGAACCGTATCGATGGTTGGTGTCGTTGTCAATTGTTTTATATACCGATATTACACTATAAAAGTATTTTTAAAATAATCAGAAATCTGGTTATTTCAATTAGAAAATACTATTAAATAAGACCTTATTATTTATCTGGTTGAAATAACCAGCAATTTATTATTAGCGTTTTTTTTTACTGTTGGTACCACCTTTTTATGAGTGTACATAAAATGACTTTGTATATATTCTCAACACTTTATTACCTACTGCAAATATGCATAATATCAACTGAATTATATCGGATTTTCGGGGTCGCAGATAACGAATCTGGGGTCGGTTTTTAAAAATTCCAAATGTCGGATCCAAAATGCCTTAACCCATTAACCGCCGAATGCACTGGAAATTTATCTCGAGTTCAGTATTTATTTCTCTCATGAAATATACAAGCAAAACAATCGAAAATACATGAATGTTATTGTTTCAAGGTCGTTCTTTCGAATGGTAATGAGAAAACTTTCAAAATATTATAACTTCCAATACTTTTTGCAAAAATATGTAAAAAATCATGATTTTCAGACTCATTTTTTTCGTGTCTCCTAAAAATTTTTGCCAAAACGCATTTGTATCGATTTAAAATAAGTTATAAACGTGCACTCGATATGTCCACTAAAGGAACCCATCGTACCTGATTTTTTTTTATTGCCTTATTAACAAAGTGACGGTCGATACGACGAAATATTTGTGCGTTTTCCAAAATTACCCATCATCGTAAACGAAAGTAATTCTACTTAAACAAAACTCATTAGCCGAGGGTTTTTTGGGGTTGCTGTTAAATTCACAATGGCGAATCCAATATGGCGGACCCAAAGTATTAAATATTCATCGATTTTTGTGGCTTTCTGTATCTTTTCTCGGAAGAGATACAGTGTTATTTAGATAAAAATAAAAACAGATACTTTTTATTGACAATATTGCATATAATAAGAAGAGATTTTTTTTGATTTCAGTAATTTGACATTTTAGAGATTATGTCCGCCATTTTGAATTTTGAAAATCTGACTACAAATTCCTTATAAGCGACCCGAAAAACAAGCGGATATTGAAAATCACAAAAAAAGTTTATTATTTAATATTCCCCTTCCGCTATATTTAGTTCCACCATCTTAAATTTAAAATATCTAATAATGAATTCGGAATTAACGACACAAAAAATATAAACATTTTGTAATTAAATACTGTAAAAAGTCTAGCTGTGCATGATTCCAAGAAATGCAATATTTTTTTAATCGAAGGCCATCCAATTTATACATTCTATTTTCACTTGATATAAAATAATTTTAAAAATTACACAATAAGTAGTAAAATTAAAAGAAAAACAAACAAAAATAGAAAAAAGATTCGTTATGATATTCGATTATTCTATTCAAGCTTGTCGGATTTTGAGATTGAAAGATTCAACCCGAAAAACTGTCAAGAAACAAGTTTTAAAACATGTCAATTTCAAATTATCATCCGACATATTTTATCCGCAATTTTGACGAAATATCTTATAGTTTATTTTATGCACTCAATTACAAAAACATCTTTTACTGTTTACATTTAAAAACGTATTTATTTGAAGACTTTAAAGGACGCGAATGCTATTTAACAAGTGTTCACACCTTTAATTGGAGTTCCATTCATCGAGTGTACTCTCGTTACCTTAATGATGTGGATGGACATTGTTTACTCAGTGTATTGAACTCCCAAGCCAAAGTCAGTCATTCGTAAATCATTGAGAATGTATGTTCGAACATGGGAAAAGAAAAATGTGTTACAAACTTTCCACACGTTTTCGCCTCCCTCAGATTTAGGAGTCGACCCTTCGAGAAAAAACGCGAATGACCACAAAGCTAGATTCATCCGGCCATGTAATAGGGAAGTAAATATTCTCGAAATTCTGTATTGGGCTTGGTAACTACCGGGCAGAAAATATTCACTAAATTCTAACTAGGCTCACAAAGAGATGAGTAATGCTGCGTATATATAGTCAACTATATGTCGTTTAAATCGTAAGGGACACATCCTTAGATTTAACTTCCTTATTCTGCTATAGAGCATTTACTTTCTTGAGATCAAATTGTAATTCAGGTTTACAAACAAAATTATAATTACTAAAAAGTTTCTAACCTAAAAAGTATCTTTAAAGCGGTAACAAACTACGTAATTACAAATTTACGACATATCAACACGGTTTACTTTTGAGAAAATCGATAAGGATCATTATAATACTCACGAATGTGCAGTAAAGCAATCACACCTACAGTAATATATTGAATTTTTAACTCTACCACTGTCGTAGGGCCGGGTCTTATGACATCGATTAACGGATATATAGGTGTTAGAACACTGAGACCCTAATGAACCTTATTAACTATGCAACAGTCCTTCCTGGCAGTAACAATTGGATCAGAACAAATCGTGAAATGAGGCCAAGACAAACTTTGGGAACCCCGCAAATACAAAAGCTGTCAGTGGATCTAATGTTCGGTATCGGAAAGGACTTATCCATGTCGCGAGTGAAAATGTCCTTTAAAAGTTTCCTCCTTTAAACGCGTGCTCAGTCGGCCCGTAGAGATGAAGATCATTCGGAAAATAGAACTGACGAAATTGCAGTATTTAAAATGTATTATACTGTTTTTCAAAGTGTTTGGGCTAGCGTCGATTTCGATAAAAGACAAAAAAGTTGTAGACAAAGCATGCGGTCGTTCACCGTACGTAGGTCGCTCGTGCTTTTCTTCATTCTACAGCGTTAGTTTGATTTGCGGAATATTTATTGTCAATTGGTTTTTGAATTGGAAAATGGAGAAACCATCTTCGATTTTATACCAACTGGTTAATTACTCTTATACATTTTGTGGCGTCATCAATTCGGCTATAGTACTACTTTACTTCGTGTACTATACCAAACCGTTGATCAAATTGATCGTGAATATATACGAGCTTGAACAAAGAGTGAAGGATGTTACCGACTACAACAGACGAGCATTCGTACAGCATTTGAAGATATTGATTTTGAATACAGTAATATTTACGAGTGTTATAATTAGTGTGCTTGTGCAAAAGAATGCTGGTAAACCATCTTTCATTATAATAGGTCCCAACATGGTAATTGCCTCGTTCATGTCTCAATATGTCTTAATCGTAAGGACTATTCTGCTGTTCAGCAAATCGGTCAACGAGACTTTTGCGAACTTAGTGAAACCATCGATACCTCATACGATCTGTATGATGAATGCAACAAAAGTTGTCGTGAACAATGGGTCGTTAAGATTGCTAATTAAATTGCGAGAAATGCACTTGACGATGTACAAAATCTCGCACGAAGCATGTGTTTATTATAATTTTCCGGTTTTGGTGAGCATCATACACATAACTGTTGCACTAGTGATCATTGTTTTTGTTATTCTGGATCCAGTGACGGTTGAACCATCAATCGACCATATTTCAGCGTTTGCTCGATTGACTTTACTATTCGGAGCTCTGACGTTTACCATCATCACTTTATCTAGATCAGTTACTCAGGCTGAAGATGAGGTTAGTATATGAAAAACATTTCTGACAATGTGAAGTGCAAGATACTATTTATGAGTTCTGTTTTTATTTACAGCTGAAGCGAACTGGTCTTATTATCCATGACATCATACGGAATTCTGTCTGCCGAGATGTTATAGGGGAGGTACTAAAAAATGTTATTTCAATATTAAGTCTGAACTAATAACGTTAGTAACTATACAAAATAATTTATTTTATATTTTAACGAATATAACTTATTTTTATTAATAATATTTATCGTGTATGATGTCAAACATTAATTTTCAATTTTCAACTTGTGTCTTATGAATTATATATTTTTATAATTGATATAAAAATATGACTATAATCGTGTTTAATAAATAGGAATTTTTTCCATGTTCGTCACAATTGTGGGAACAAAGAGGATTTCCCTTTACATTGGTTTCTGACAATATTTGAAACTCAAAGAAACAGATTTTTCTCATATTTGTCGTAATCACCTTTAAATCATTGGACCTTTTATTTATTAAAGGTGTGGGTTGATTTTCTGCAATGTAGGTTCAATATACCTTAAAAAAATCAAGGTTACAAGAATGAAACACAAAATTAAGGTTATAAAAATAACACGAAACCATAACAAAAATCGGGACAAAAATGATTAGTCATGCCAACTACATAAAAGTAATAATCAGTTACACTATGTCGAAATTTGTGAAACCTGCTTCATACTACTTTTTGTACTTAAGTTCTGAGTAGATAGACGAGACAAAAGCATTTTAATAGAATAGTATGATAGGGTTAATGGAATCCGATAAAAAAAGTTGTTCAGTTATATTTTACTCGTTGTCTCAAATTAAGGTTCGAAATGCGCGATTTCTTTATCTTTTAAAATATATTTAAGCATAAATATAACATAAACTAGATGCCTTCGACCCGGGTGCCTACAATTTTGGCTAAATTCGTATTGCAGTTCCCTGACGAAAGGCTGATGCTTCCGGGAATATTCCCATTTTAACACTGCCAAGAAAGAAGGCGGCAGAGGGTAGTTCTAGCATCGTTAGGTTCGAGTAGTTTCTATACATATATTGTAACAATATCTTGTTCCTTAAATAGGGTGAATATGCCAATAAATGGACTGTTAAGCATTTTTCACACTTTGATCGATTGTAACTTTTGAATTCTTTTATGAAAATTGAATTATGATACCACCATTAGAATCGTTAGACTCTGCTCTTTATGACCGTGTAGTTCAACCTTTGATTTTATTTAATTATTAACCTCGTCTTCATACGTTTGTAAAAAAATCTGCTAAACCCCAATGAATAGACGGGTTAAATCAAGTGGGAGGTTTTCAGTACCAGTTTTGGATGGCTTTAAAACTTTGCTTTGATTTTCCAAAATAATAAACACTGGAAGATCAATAGTACTGTGCATATTGTTTTGAATGTTCAAAGAACATAAAAATATGTATTTTGTTGCATGTTGTGCATCATACATTCATAAGAAATAGAAATATGTAGAAAATCGTCCATTCATTGGTAGTCGTCCATTCATTGGCATAATCACCCTGTAGTAAAATTGAAAATGAGTATTTTGCAGCATGTCTTGTTCACACTGATGTTTAAAAAAATGCGGTTTAGTCGAGTTTTTGACAGGTCGAATGGGGGGGGGGCATACCCGCCACGCTCCCCCGCTTCCTGCGAAGCCCCGAACCCCCCTCCCCGCTACCACCGCCCCATGGCTACCCGACACCAACATCACAGTGAATATTTTGTTATGCCTCCCCCCCTTCGCCCTGATACCCGCCTCACTCCCCTGCTTCCTCTGTGTCTCTGTTTTTCATGTAATGTTTATAATATACATACATATGCTTTGTATATGTGTATGTACAATTTATGTTAATTTCATGTTAATTTGCTTTTTACGGCATTATCGTTGATTTTACGAAGAAATGAATAAAACCTTTTTTGTAGAGAATTCGATGTTCTATATTTTTTGTTTGAAACATTTTTTTGTACGATTTGTATTTTTTGTTAAAAAATGGAATTTTTTGAGCGTTTTTTTTGTTAAACCTCCCCATAATCTAGTATGCATTGTCTCCAAAAACTAATCAGATCTAAGTTTGGCCAAGAGAAACCCAAATCCGTTTATACTTTTTAAATTCGTCATTCCATTCGCGAGATATCGCGTACACAAAATTTTGCCCACGGACGGACGTACAACCTAACGGACACCAATTTTTTTATTGTTGTTTTGGATTCCTTAGGGCCTGAAACGTCGACATTTGATGAAAAACTATAGGGTAATTTTTTGGCGAGAACTGACCAAATTCAATACTTCGCCAGACCTATGGTCTTGGTCGAAGTAATTTTGTTGCATACAAAAGATAGATTTAGGGATTAAAGCACCGCATACTTTAATGCAACTCGTTAATTCCATCAGGGAATCATTTTCTCGTGGCTTCGATTATTATGCATGATTTTCTGCATACTTCGACTTTAAGTAAATCGAAGATTCTGTAGATGACAAAACTACAAAATCCCGTTCATACAAATTTCCTTACTCATATTCGGTGGCTCGCATCAGAGTCCCACTATTTATATTATTAGTTTGTTTTCATTTTTACTTTTGTCTATAAGACCGTAACACGAACAATTATATCATTACATTAATACTTCGACTGTAGTAATTATATTTTAATGAACGAATAACGCAATCAACGCAGCTTGAACTAACAAAATGTGATGCTGGTTTTGTGTGTCTATCACGTATTTGTTGGTTACGTACGAATTGGACTCAAAATTAAACGATAAAAAATTGCAAAACGATAAGAATAAAAATGCGTAACTCCAAGTAAAAACGTAGTTGTTTTTCGTAGAAAAGTACACTGATAGATTTTTTTTCGGAATATTCTGAAAACGTAAGTGAAATTTTATGCTATGACCGATTCGAAACAATGTTGTTACAATTTAGTAATTTTTTGAAACGATAACAGAAAAAAATTGAGTTACATGCTACAAATATTCTGTATCAGTTCAGTAATTTTTAGTTACAGTAACATAAAAATATAAGGGAGTAAGCATTTTCTTGACTATTGGTTAATTTACATTTATTATTATGTTTTACATACGTGCATAATTATTATTGAGTGTATACATTAAACATTACTTGAATTAATTTGCATACAACATATTATTAAATTAAATTGAATGAAAGATACATGATGAGCAGACATGGAAAATTATATTGTCATCGTAGACACTAGAATCAACGTCAATTGTAGCTCGATTCAGTATTATTTCCTAACCTCAAAATTTTTCAGTCCTGGAAAAGTTTTAAGGATGTTCCAAAAAACGCTAAAAAAACAAAATACTTAGTATACTTCTTAAAGTATTGTAAAATATTACTAAAGAATTTATAACAATTGGGATGCCTAATCAATATAAAACTGCACTTTTTCATATGTCAAATATTTTGTTGGACATGCGGAAAACAGGGCGAAAGATTCCATCAGGATTGAAAAGAGATATTATGGAGTGAGGAATAGCCACATTGTTGGTCACTAAAAAACATAAACGAAAAGCATTACAGAGATAATTCGCAACAAAAAAAAACTCATGATTACTCTAGATACCAAGTTTTTTAAAAAAATACACCTCCATATTTTACCTGCCATTTAGGATTTTGAAAATATGGCTTCAATTTCGTAACAAGCGCTAAAAAACAAGAGAACAAGTTTGAGAAATATTAAAGAATTACCACCACCATTTTGGATCCTCCATTTTGGATTTTGAAAATCTTACTTCACTAAAAACATATAATATGCCATTTCTTGACAAAGGAATCTTTCACAGATTTTTTATACCAGAAAAAGATTTTTCATATTAAACAAAAATAAAATTACAAAGAGATTCATATTAATTTTTTCTCACAAAAAATAAAAAAAATCCCAGAATATTTCTCGATAAATTCTAAGAACTTTTCATTCTTAGCATTTTTTTAATAAAGCTAGGCGTAGTTTCTAAGTAGTACAGAAAATTTCAAAGAAATTTTCATTGTTGCGGCCATTTGGAGGTCGTATTGTAAGGTATAAAAGTAAAATTTTTCTTAAAATTGAATTATTTCATTTTATTCACCTTTGTTCAGACTTTCGATAGAATCCCAGTATTCTAAGGGGTCGAAAAAAATTGGTAAGAATAAATATTTCCCAATTTTTTTAAAAATTTGGCGCCATATTGAAATTCCTAATGGCTCAAACTCAATTTTGACTTCGGAATCTTGAAGAGCGACATCGGGAACAGTAGAATATGTACCTCTCAGTTTTTGTTAATTTCGATTTTAATAGGAAATACTCGATTGAAATTGAAGCAAGAAGGAGGGTCCTATGGGCTTTAAAGGTTAATAAGAATGGCATGCGACCAAGTCGCGTGCAGTGAATTTATGAAAAATAGAATTTTCGTTAATTTCTAACTAGAACTTTTGGAACAAACAATATTATGGCTCGGTAGTTTGGGAACTTTTAATTGATGATCTAACAAGTCACACGTTCCAAGGAATTAGGTGTGCCTAGTCTCATCTTTATTATGTGCTTATTACAAGCCGTAACCTTCTTACGCAGCTGTTGTTGAAAATTACACTTTTGTCCAGGCAACACTAATTTATACCCAATCACATGTCTCGATTAATGCGTAATTGATCGTTTTACGAGTCATAGTATACTCTAATAAACTTGTTCCAATAATACAATACGATTTTCAGGGGTAAAACGTGATATGAAATTATCTCTTTTTTACATCCAAAAATCCTGAAATTTGTTAACCGGGGTTTTTTTTGGACGCTGATTATGCATTCGTTGACAAATAATCAAAATTCAAGATCAAGATGGATACAATGTGGCAGGCGGAATTCCTAAAAAGTTACTTGAACCTGTTCAAATTGGGAATTCAAAGGGTTTTTGAGTTTCTCTATAGCTGTGCTCTAGAAGTAATGAAAATATGACTTTGGGTGATAAAAATCCAGTAATCGTTGAAAGTTGTAACAACGAAAAAATGTTCTTCTCTACCGATTTAATTTTAAATGAAATAATAATTAATACTTCTCGATGTTACAGGTCAATTAACTAAAGATAATAATATAACAATTTTTAACTACCATATTTTTTTTTTTTTATTAAAAACACGAAGATGGTATAAAGATGAACAAAGCCGGATTTTGTATGATAATCGCGACAAAACCTTCAATTTGGAACATTCATATCTGTATTTAAAGTGATTTAATCATAAATGTGTTTTGTGTCCCTCTAGCGACTATCGTAGGAACTAGTGCCTATTGTAAATAATATACATTTCGTCCTAGGATCCCGTGTAGACTCTTCAGTAGGGCAATCACGGGAATCCCTAAGCTAATGACTTTGGGTTACTTGAAATACGTGAAAATTCTTCCAATTAAAAGTTTTTTTTTAATTCAATAAAATTTGAACCTTCTAAATCATTGTAGCCTTTGAGTGGGGTTAGTAACGGTCACATTTGCAGAAAAGGCTTACTTGCATTGAACTACACTAATTTATTAAATATAATTTAAAAATAATCAATATAAATAATATATACCGATTTTCTTCTAAGTTGTGTTTGTTTTTCTTCTCTGTTATATGTAAATATATGGTACTATATAACCGGCATTATAATGCCTTAAATCGACTTAAATACATTTTTACTACTAAAATGTTTATTATAAATCTGAAAGCAAGCAAAATTTCCGGTTAACGTGAGTTCGACCCTCGTCCGGTGAAAAACTTTTCGATTTCGTTTTCATGCAGCAGCTCGTTGTTCATAAGACGAGCCACGTTGTTTGTTTATGTTTCGAAAATATTGTTTAGTATATTTGTTGACGGATTCAAGGTTATTATTAACGTAAAAACTCCCGAGTAAGAAAAGAGACATTTTTAGGATGTATAGATTTCATTACTAATAATACTTCAATTTTACTCATTTATTTAGTGATATAATTTCTTAAATCAATGGAAAATTTATTTCCAGCTAACCCAATATTCTATGAACCTCCTGCACGTGGATTTCTGCTTTTCTGCATATGGATTCATTCGCTTAAATGACAGTTTAGTACGAGCGGTAAGTTAGTCGACACGAAGTAACAATGAATTTTATTAACGAAAAATTTGAATTTTCAGATTATCGGATCTCTCACAACATATTTAGTGGTTCTCATTCAGTTTGAACGCCAAAGTCGTTTTGTACAAGTCAACGACACAATCGCCATCAGACATTGATATTAATGATTTATATTAAATAAATATTATTAATTACTCCGTGTTATATTTTAATGCAAATTTAAGAAATTGTGATATAATTAACTTATTATCAAAAGAAGATTTGAATAAGCTAGCGTGATAATTATACATGGGAATTGTACACCCGCATTTACAATACGATTTAAGGAGGTTCTAAAGTGGTCCACCGGTAAGGTAATAAGTAAAAGTCACTTATTTCCGAAAATTTTCGGTCAGTTCTGAATTAATTTCTTTTGTATTTTCTAGGATGCCGTCTATTGTACTTAGAATTGCCTTTACAGAGTCCGAATTTTTAAAATGTTATTCAGTCATCTTTAATTTACGTTTTTTTCGTAAAATTTCCTACTTTATCGGAGGACCACTTTAGAACCCCCTTAAATAAAATCTTGAGGAGAAACTCTGAAGAGTATGCGCACACACTGATATCTAGGTTATGCTTAAAGTAAGACTACGCATAAATACTAATAGTTTTAATTAGTATATCTGTATAATTATTATAGGTAGATGTGTTTTTATATTATCTGTAAGAAAAATGTACAAAAATAATTGAAGGATAAGAAATATGGAAATATCTAACATAAATAATGAATTAAAAATAATTTTTCACACAATGAGATATTAATAATCCAAATTTTTATAGCGAGTTTCTTTTCAAAGGCAATTAACAGATTGTAAGGTAAGTTTATCACTTGTGATATGAACTGCAATTCCCTTTATTGCATTGCCTTAAAATTCAAACAAAATTGAGTTACCGTGATTTTTCTCTTGTTTGTATTAAAATTTCTTTATGTGTTTTATAATTTATCGCGTGAGACCCAAACATAACTAGTAGCGAAACTAAATTAAAATTATTCAATCACTGGGTTATCATGTATTGTTATTGAATACATTGAACAGTTTTCTCGTCGAATTTTTAAGTTATCGGCGGAGATCGGGGATCTTCGGATGGTGTTTTCGCCGGTAAAGTAGTTTCCAAATAAACACATGTTCCATCTGCCTCGATTTAAAAATTACGGCTTTTAGAATTGCTGATTACGAATATGGAAGCCGAAATTAAAGTGCATGAAATTTTTTCGTAACATTGAAATATTTGTAAACCCTTCAGATATGATGAATTTCAATGTTTAATTTACAAGAAAAAAATAAAACTTACCTTAAAAAAGTAATAATTGGTTTTTAATACTCATTTGAAATGAACGCAAAACTTTGACAACGTTTTTCAAAAGTACATTTCTACGAGCAGCTGTACTGAACGCGAAAATGCATGTATTGACTTAGGGATCTTGTTAAAAATAGTTTCGCGATAATACGCATCTGTTTCAACCAAAAATTTGATATTTCGTTCTTAGTTTGATAAGAATGGACCGCCCATGGATACATTCCCCTATTTTTCGTATTAAGGATATAAAGTACAGTTTTATGATTTTGTGACAGTCGGTTTATTTTTTGACGTATTAGCTTTCTACAAATCTGCCTTTCAATTGTAGGTTTTTTAGTTTGGGTTTTTGGACCTGTCACTTTTTTGTTTATTAGCTTTTCATACCCCATCTAAGATATTCTGCGTTGATCCTGGATCAGTTTGAAGTATTTTATGGGAATTTACTGCTATCTAAGATTTTGTATTCCTTCAAGGAGATCTTTCGCGAAAAATGTTGAAATTCAAGAAAATTGCGTTTCAGGAACATTTTTTGAAAAAATTCGTAAATTCCCATCGTAGTTACATTAAATATCATAAGGATTATTTTATTTTAATAGGTACACTTAGAAAAAAAGTAGTTGAAATAAGCATTTTTTTACTATGAAATCATAGTGTGAAATGAGGACTAGGCATGGTAATAGTTAAAATAACTATTCTGAAATAGTAAAGTTAAACTATTGTTTCATGATTCAAAATGCTACTTATCATCATAGACAAATAGACTCAATTATTTTGAAATAGTCATTTCCGAGAATTACTACCTTCACGGAGAGAAATTGTATATGGAATTGTCATAAAAAATATGGAAAGCAGTCAATATTTACTTTTTGAAAATATTTGTAAACTATATATATCAAAGCATATGAAAAGTCCACGTTTCTCCCTTCGTTTTTTGTTTAAGATAAACAAGGAAACAAAGAGAAAAACAAAAAATCAATACTACGCTAAGTTTGTCAATGTCACACTCTAGCGAGTTAAAAAACTGCCAATTATAATGCCATTATATACACAAATTTAAATGACTTGTAACTGGTCTGTAGATACACGTGCGTATACAACGTGCATTATGTATTATCATATCTTGACACCCGACGGTCCTTCTTATGACCAAAGGAAAATCCACTTCAATAACCGGAGCCACGGGCTCGAAGAAAAAAAGCTGTGAACGCCGCGTCGCCACCTGGCGGCAGCAAAACACACGAGATGCGGACTCACTATGGATTTACAATAAATACAAACTTTAACTACGAATAATAGTAAATATAAAGATTTACTACGACACATAGCGTGAAATGAGGACTACACTATATTATAGTTATTTTAACAATATTTGTCATATTTATTTAAATCATTCTACAGAGCTGATTTTTTTAACTATGAGGAGATAGTAGGTGTAACAAAATTATAGTAAAATCGACTATGAAAGTGGCAAATTTAACTATTTTTCATAGCACTTTTAACTATATTTTTCTCAGTGTATTCTAATAAATATTTTGTGCATAAATCAACCACTTTTTAAAATTGTTGGTACAAAAACTGACAATAAATTAATATATACAAGTTTGAATCTATCAGCCAATGTGGTATTAGCTTTAGCCGTAGAATAGCTTGTTTTCGAATGTAACCATGATGACCGGTCGATCAATATCCAACGTACCTATTATGACAAGTGCCTCGTTGAGCCGTAGCACTAACACGCATTACATGATAAACTGTCCAAGCAAATTGCGAAACTGTTTCAACACCTGATTATTTTATAAATGTATTCTTCAACGTCAATTGCACGATCAATAACAGTAATACGCGATATCCCAGTTGACTACAAACCAGCTAAATACTTGTTATTTCCGCTTAGAAAAAAATGAAAGAGTATTTATAGTCTTCAACATGATTTTTGACTTTTCATTTCATGAAATCCAGTACTTACGACACATAATTGCGGTCTTTAATTTTTTGGGGTTGTCCGGATTAACCGTCCGAGAAGATATTCCTAAAGGAAAGGGTTGGAACCTAAAACCAGTTTTTGGACTTTCTACTAAAAGCACAGTTTACAGCGTCTTCGTAGTGTGCGCGATATGTGTGATAAATTTCACAAACAAACCTTTCGTGGACAGCTTGAGAAAAGGGCGACATGTCGCGTTGTACCAATTTGTCGATGTCATCCAAATATTACTTCGGGTGCTGTTCTCAGTGTCTGTTATATCAAGTTTTTCGTTACGTCGGAAAGCTTCGATCGAGCTCGTCACGAAGCTTTTTGAAATCAAGGGTGGTTTAAGCAACGTGACTAGCATCCCCTACGGAAGCTTCGGTTACATCGCGTACTTTTTTTCTTTGAATACGAGTATTTACGTATGCTTATTGATCAGTGGAGTCTTCGGTTTCGACGACGCATATGATTTTTTCGCAGGTTTTCTGCCACATCTCATTTTGGGCTGGTTGGTGGTGCAATACGTTTTTGTAGTGAGACTCATCCTGATAATGTTTAAGTGTGTCAATGACAACTTAGCTAACATGGTGGGCATAGAACACTTCGAGGGAGACTTTTCGTTGCGAAATAATTGTCACATTTCAATGAATGAACGAGATTTTTGGCTGTTGTATCCGCTACGGGAATACCATTCGATGTTGTGTACAATTTCCCAAAAATTATCAGAATTTTATGCATTCCCAAGTATGATGTGTATTATACATATTTTCTCCTGTGTGGTTGTTTATGGATATTTTAGTATACTTCCAATAGTTTCTGATCACCATACCTTAAATACAACAGACAGAATACATTTGTTGTTGTGGTTCTTTATTTATACAAACAATGTCGTGACTTTGGGAAGAAGCATCAGCGATACAGTCGATGAGGTAATTGATAGATATACTATATCTTAGAATAATTAATTATGGTGTGTCTAAGCAGAGGTTTTTTTTTACAAAAAATTCACATTGCATTTTTTTATAGCTTATGATCTTGGAGACTATGTTCCCAACGCGATTTGACCGATTATTATATAAAAAAGTTTTCCGATACTGCAATTTTCGAAATCGGAGCTTGTATTACCATTCTGTATGGTAAGAATAGTTACTTTAAGTACTACTAGGTGTCGTTAGATGTGATATGGCTTTGAAAACCTACAACTGTACACTGTTTTGCTAATAACTTGGAAATATCGAATCAAATCTTTTTTGAAAAGCGTTTGCGGAACAATCGTGTTTTTTTAATTGTCTTCCAAGATATCTTAAAAACTATGTGATGAATTGACTTAATTTTTCTTTGTTTCGAAGTAAATAATATATATGGGTACTTGAACCTAAATTCGAATGATATTTGTAATTTGTTCGTTTTTTAGAGCTATTTAAAGATTAAAGAAAGGTGAAAAAGTTACCAAAATTCATACATTCGCCATTTCTGCAGTTTTCGATTTTTTATCACCAAAATACGTTCAAGTATCAATAAATTTATATAATTTATAAATCTTTTTCGCTTTTTCATTTTGGATGACATGAAAAAGGGATGAATCATATATCGATTAAAAAAAGTATTCATTATTATACAAAACATTTTTTTTTATAACGCGAAAAATACATCAATTTTTTGTGATACCTTATTTCCAATACTTTTGTTACAGTTTTTTTTATTATTTGCCAATAGGATTTCTTTCGCCGGAAATACATTAGAGATACTTTCGTACTATATTTATGTGCATGCTTGTTGTACGAATCATTCCCTGATGATTATTGATCCCGGAAACTCTCGGTAATAGACACGTGTCTTGACCACTCGACTATTACATTACGAGGTTTCTGTTTAAGGGGTTCTAAAGTACACAGTTAAGGTAATAATCTATAGGGAATGTGGGGTGATATGCAACGTTTTTTGCTCGAAAAACCTGTCCCTTAAAAAAATTTTAAGATATTTCAAGATTAATTTTAAAAAATTAATATAGAACATTAGTAGCTTTTCAGAATTTAAAATTTCGTCTGTTTTGATATTTTCCAAAAAGGTTGGGGTAATGTGCGACACTAGTAACATTCTTCAACGCCAATTGATCCAAATATGATGCAAACTTAAATCACTAGGATATAGTGGACTTTTGAAATTGTGAATTATCGCTCTTTAGCAACTTAATTGCTTCCTAAATTCGCTTAAAATCCACCGGAGCAGCGATGCCTTTATTTTTGTACTTTGATGGCACAATAACTCAAATCATTTTCAAAGACATAAAAATACTTCATACAGATACGCTTTGTCAGGGCTGCAATAAAGTGCGCAAACATCGATCAATCATTACGTTTTTTTTCTGTAATTTACATCCATTTCACCAAAAAGTGTCATCTTTATGTTAAATTTCAAAACAACATACCCACCCCTTTAATTATATGGTAAATGTGCTATTATCTTAAGATTCGAAATTTACGAAACTTAAAATCATCGAGCAACTAGTTTCAGAGACCCTATAACAGCTTAAATATATTCCCTAATATAATCTAAGCCCATTCAATATGTAGAACACAAAATTAAGAAATTAATGTTTATATATCTATATTTATTTTTTAAACAATTATGTTATTTATTTAGGGGACGTCCATAAACCACGTGGACAGTTTTGGGGGAGGGGTTTAGCGAAATTCCACGATTGTCCACAAGGGAGAAGGGGGCCCCCCCGGTTAAAGCAATTCTCCACGTGGACATGCGAACGAAAAATTAAAATGAAGAAAGAAACTTTTGAAGAGAAAAAAGTTCTTTTGAGAAAAAGTACGGAGTTAAATAAATCAGTAACTACACTTATTGGTCACAACACATTTCAATCTATCCTAACAATTGAAGATAATTTACTCATACTTTCTAAAGCTACAGTACTTAAGAAAAAAGAAAAACAGTATACATATTTTTTTTTAATAAGTGAAAAGGTAAATTATTTCCCCAAAGTAGGTAACAACTAATGATAAACAAGATTTTCTTATTGAAAATTTACCCGTATCTGCATTAAATTTGAAAGGAAGTAATTTTTACTCACTTTGTAAAGGGTTTCCAAATTAAAGAACTTACAAATATTCAATGTCCACGTGGATAAGAGGGGCGGAATGGGGGGGGGGGGGTCTTTCAATGTCCACGATTGTCCACGAGGGGCGGCGGTCCGAAATGAATGAAAAATTGTCCACGTGGTTTATGAACAGCCCCTTAGATCGTTAGAATTTCTTCTTTTTGAGAGAATCACCAATGTGGGTAAATCCATGAAAATTTTAACTTTCAGCATGGAGCAATAATTTATCGAATAATATTATATATCTATCATAAACATATAATCATATTATTTTTTCTACTTTCTATATGTATATATCAATCTTTCCATTAAACTGGATATATCAAAATATATTTAACTAACTTAAAAAAAATTAGAAATAGTGAAAATGGCTGCGAGTTTTTGTAAAATGTTCAATTCTTAATGATTTTTTTTCGCCCCTTTAAATTTCGTTATACTGTACAGTTTTTCAGGTAGATACTCCTCCTAACCATTAGTTCATACATGTGCCTATGTTCATTAAAAAGTTACTAGAACAGGAACATACGAGTCTCAATTATTTTGTTTTCCATTTTTAACGGACGTTTTAAGGACGTTCCCGGAGAAAATGAAAAACTACTGATTTTCTTGAAACTTTGCTAAGACGTTTATTTCGAGATGCTTTATCACTGATTAAAAAGTCAGTATAGCAAACCGCGTTAAATTTTGAGAAATTTGATGTTAAAGTTGCAAGGTTTTATGTGGGTGTCGTAGGGAATCGCGGTTTCGCGAGGTAATTGTTTAGAATTGTGAAACAAATAATCCACAGAATCCTTTAAAAAACTAACCAACATGTGTTTCGGAATAGTATTAGTAGATTATCTTTGTGTAAAATTTTCGACTGGACGGTATTTTAATAGGGTCTTCCTCAAAAATGTTTTTTTTTTTCTAAAACGGTCTAAATCTATGACATTACATTCCAATACAAAAGTTACAATAACAAAAGTTATTAAAAACCAACGCAGTAGATTCGATTTCGCACTTCTGCGATTATAAGAGAGCGAGTGAGAAACCCATATGTTTATTAACTCTATCTCTTTCTCGCTGGGGAACGTCCTTAAGCGTAGTCCGATGTGTGTGCTATTAATAATGTGTGTACGCAGCAGCTGTTGATGAAGTGTGAATCGTAAACAGTTACAATAATTCGATTATTTTATATCATCCAAAAACTAAATCCTAGTGTTTGATGGACCTAACTGACACAAAAAAGGCGCATTTAAATTATATGCATACATCAGAAGGAAATCACTTAAGATACTTGAAATTTGATAAATTTAGACAAATTGACCAATGGATAATATTTTTCGGGAAAAATGAGTGTATCCCGTTATTTTATCCAGCCCATAATTGATTTCGACTTCCAAGAAGAAACAAATTTTATTTTGTAATTATCTTTCATGTGCTTTATGCAATGTTACATCGATCTCGTCCTCATTTCGCTCTTAACCCTTTCAGGGGCACATTATTATTCTGAAACTTTTGTTATTATTTTTGGTATTCTTTTTTTGGGGGGTTAGGTGATTTACGAATCTGTATTGAGCATTTGAAAATTCAAAATTATTAAAGGAATTTACTCAGTTCTTATTCTTCACTTGTTTCCTCAAAAAATGTCGCTGTTTTGAGTTCCATGACATTTTGTTCTTACTATCTTCCATCTATGAGCGTATTATATTAATTTTAATCGTTAAATACTCATTCCTATGATTAATTTCAAACTTTTGGAAATTTTCCGGTGTTTTGCCAGCATATTGAAACTGTTTTATTCAAATAATTTTATCGAAGTACATAATTTTGAGTAAGTAACTAAAAAATACCAACAAGGTACTAATCCAGCCATGGGAGCTGGTACTAATTCTCGGAAATAAGTTATAGTACTGACAATGAGTACGGAATTTCTTTATGAGATATCTCAATCTATAATATAAACCGTCGTATTAAGCGTCCAGGCGCGACGGTGGCTCCATCTATCCATTAAACTAAAGTTAGCCATGTTCCATATTCCAAAAAATTAAATAAAACTGACAGGGAGATTTTTCGGAATGTATATGGGACGTTTCACGTCATGCAGATCCTCGCGGTGTACCCAAAATTTGAATTAACCTATCATGACGTTTGCGTGCTCAAAATATTCATTTGATCAAGGGCTTGCAAAAAACTTCTGGCCTTTCACAAAATCGAATATGGGGCACATAACATGGCCTGAAATCCAAGTTTTCATGGAACATTCGACCAAAACGATCGTAAAATGTTCTGATTTTGAGAAATCTACATCCAATTCACCATCTACACTGAGAGAAATGTTTGTTTCCAATTAATATAATAGCTTCGTAGTACAGCTAACAGAATTTAGATTTTGATCTTAAGGTAAGATGCTTTATCCCGAAGTTATCGCAATCTGAGATTCGGTTAAATTTGTTATGTTGATAGTTAATATAAGAATTTTAAATATTAATGTTGGGTTCAATACGTGAGATGTAGTATATATTTACAGGCATATAATTTCACCGAAAAAGAGAAAACAAACATACACACGCGCTGTAATTCGATTTTCTGTGAATTTTTTAGAGGCATTGTTGACATGCGAGTTAATATACAATAACATTGCTGACACGCAGGAAAGTGGTGATGTTTTCATCTCAAAGATTCCTGAATTTTTGACTTTTCATCTACTGTTATAACTTTACAGTTCATGTAAGAGCCTTGGAATTAGCTTACTTTAACTATTAGTAAATAATTTCTCTCAGTGTACTCAATGTGGTCAAATTATATAATATAAACTTCTGCCACTTATTAAGTTCTTTTAATTTATTTCAATGCAGATATCTCAACATGCATCGTTATTAACAAATGAATGAAAATGTTCTATACCTATGTGTAATTATGTAATACTACTGCATGTAAGGCATAACGATGTAAAATAAACTATATTTTTAATATATTTACGTTTTTTACAGGCTGAGAAAACAGGGGATATTATTCATCGTCTTTTGGAACTTTCGCTGAGCAAAGAGATTGAAACTGAGGTATAATTTATTACAATCGAATATTTCCTGTCATTGACATTTTAGCATATAAATGTGTATTTCAGTTAAGAGAAATGTCCTTACATATATTGCATCAGCGCGTACAATTTACTTCGTATGGGTTTTTCTCTTTGGATGGAACATTGGCACAATCGGTGAGAGTAAATGACACACGAAACGTGTCAATAACACATTGTCATAATATTGATAAAGTTATTATTACATAATTTCCTTCTAGATGTACGGCTCGGTGTTGACGTATTTAGTGTTCCTCGTACAATTTCAAATGCAAGGGTTCTCGTTTATACGAAGGGCTAATAGAACATTAACGTCGTAAGGGAAGAATGTGACAATCCAATTTACGCTACAAACTATAAATCAATACTAACGAAGACAACGTTCCAATATGTAAATATGTAGGTTTATACAATAAAAACATACACAATCATTAAACAATATTGTTTTGTTTATTATTTTTTGATGCAGTAGGCGTAAAATGACTATTTTAGATTCACAAATCGAGGCGTAAAATATTTTACGCATCAAAAAACAATATTTGAATCTCAGGCGTAGAATTTTCACTCTCATGAACCTCGGCCCGTCACTGGGATTCTATTGTCGAGGCGTAAAACTGCATTTTACGCCCTTGATACGAAAATAACTATTTCATGTAATCATAATACTGCAGTAGAATTCTGAATGTAAATCAATTTTGATATCACCAGTGATAAATATGGAGTAATTTCAATGTCATAATTCTGAAACAAAAATTGAATCAAATTTCATTTTCTTATTTCTTTTATTTTTCAGATTCGTAAAATCTGTTATTGGATGAAAATCTCGCCTTCTTTATTAAATTGAATAAAGTGTAGGAAATAAATTGATTAGGATGTTGGCAAAATGTTTCAGATGCACCTAGAAATTGTTCAGATAGCCAATGGCAAAAAGTCGTTGCCGTAAAACGGATCGGATAAAAGTGCTTCATGTTCTCTTATCTAAACCGTTTCCTTCTGCGAACGAAGACCTACTGTATATCTGCACCTAATCCGTGAAATCTCATTCGATTACCATGCGATTTCAATTCAGACATTCCGCGACCAGAGAGATAATAGTAGCAGACAAATAGAGAAAATCGTTCGAATGAAGAATAAAAAGCTGGTCAATGACCTCGACTTCCATTACCTAAAGGTAACAGTAATCGTTTTTCTTTTCGATTTTTACACAAGTTGATTACATTCGTGGCACACATATCTGATTTCAGTATCGAAATCGCAAATTCTCATCAAGGATTTTTACAGAAGCCTTTAATTCGCTGTGCTGATCCGATAAATCCGGTAACTCAAGACGAAAGAGGATAGAAGTGTAACAAATGAAAGATGTTTATCAGCAATTATATTAAATTATGAATTTATATAAGCGAAATCGATTCCTTCCTGTAATTATCTAAAAATTGTATTTTAATTCAGACAATCGAGAGGTACAAAAAATCATTGTCAGTTAAAAAAACGACTTTCATCGACATATTAGAAATTCGCTTTTCTGTGAGTTAATTTTCAGAGATGTGGACTTTTTGAAAGTCGGATTTTTTACACGTACACTTACAAAATAATAAATGAATGCGAAATGCCTTTAAAATTATACGAAGTTAGGACATAGCGATTAAATGTTTGAGGGCAACCATTCCAATTTTCAGCTGTATTAAAACATATAATTAAAAAAAAAGTAATATTTACATTGCGGTACTATTTTGGGTAAAAAATATTTATTTCTGCCTGGTTGAGATTGTAATTAGCAACAAAATTAAAATTTCGCATTCTAAGGATTTGAGAAATAATATAAGAAAATTGTCGTTAAAAAAATATTGAGATTTCTAGAAGAAGAAGCATTTTCGTATTTTCAATAAAATTTTAGACAATATTTTCGAAATTCCTCTACTGTTAGTCTCTGTGCAACTATGGTTAATTTTATGAGCTGAATACGAATTTTATAGTGAAGATTGGCGAAAAGGTCAAATTCAAGGTCAAAACCAGTAAAAACGCCTTTTTTACTTATTTTATAAAACATAAATCTGATGAAAAAATGTTTCAGGCAAAAGATGCAGATCAAAATTCTTTATGAAAAATAATTTATAATTTTTTTTACTTCGTAGAAGAAGGAAATATTTTCCAAAATTTTATTAAAAATACAAGAAATGCCTTCTTTTCTACTAACATTTTTCGACAAATCTTTTATAAATCCTTAGTAAGAAATGAGAGTATGGATTTTGCGAAAGAAATTTTAATTTTTGTTTTTTTTTCTTTTTCACGTTATTTCTCATTCCAAATAGTGCCAAAATATTATTTGTTAACTATGATTTTTTGTAGCTGAGTAGTCAGGTATGGATCTCTTTAAGTTAATGAGTAATCGTTGTCTACGTTGCATCCCGTGTAAAGTTTACTCATTTTGAGATTTGTTCTGGATCAAATCTGGTCCAATTAAGTTGATAGGGATTTGATCAGCCATCCATTTGAATTCCCAGTTTGCATAGATTATATATATATATATATCTTGAAAATAACTAATGGTAATCTCGATGTTTTCAAAAGTTTCCTGAACTGAAATAATATTGTTACAAGATATTATAAGCAAAATAATGCATGGAACCAGAAAATGTGAAAAAAACATTTATATTTTTTTCCAGTTCCTATAAAAATAGAATTCAGGTATCCAATTTTTACGAATTTTTCACCAGAAATCTGCAGAATGACCCAGGACACGTAATATGTCGAGTACATGATCATTGCACTTTGTAAATAATCAGCAGTAGGCAAGTCAGAAATCAGTTCACTTGTACTAATTATGATTAGAAAACTGGGCTCTGCATCTATCATTGTTTGCCGTATCCCAATCAAATATCCTAACATCTCTTTATCTCATCATTGATGTTCCATAGCAGGCCTGCGAAATCCTTGACAGTACTAATCCGTTGAACATACCCTACGCATCCATCTGAAGTCCTTGACGCTTTGCGTTCCTGATTCAGCAAGTGCCGAGAATTTAATCCGGATAATAAAGTTCGGGTAAACAGACTGAGATTTTCAATCTATCCCATATGTAGGTTAAATTTTCCTAGGTTTGAAAACACACATACATCTCATATTTGAATACAAAAGTTACCACTACATCAGCAAATGATACTTCTCTTCTAGCCAATGCTTCTCATTTTGGTGAAATATTTGATTTCATAGCTAACTTCCGCGTAAAATTGTTTCGAATTTATAACTTCATAATGAACCCCTGCAAAAGCAATGCAGATTTCATCTTTTCGATGGCTCTCAGATCATTTTACTCAAAATCTTTGACACCCGTGCTGCCACTCAGATGAAGTACTTAATAAAACTGGTCGTATTGAATTTCACAAAAACATTTGATAACCTCAATAATGCAATACTTTTACGTTATATAGAATAAAAAGGACTCGACGATGCAACCATAGCTAGGTCCATTCATTACTGACTATTTGGGCACAATTAATTTTTAAGACTGACCAACTTCGATCTGATGCTTTTACCCCTTAAATACTGAGGGAATTTTACAGAAAGTGCTCAGAATGTGGGGAAGTAAATTTTGTTAGATTTAACTGTAATCTGAAGTATAAGAGGTTTTTGGGTCGCTGAATACTTATCTGAAGTCACATTTTGAAAATTCAAAATGGCAGATTCAATATAGCAAACAACTTTATAAAAATTGAAATCATTTTGCTCGGAATTTATCAGTGCGGGTATCTAATGCGATATTTTAAATATTAAATATTGCACCATACTTGCTTTCATGCAAATTCAACAATATTTAGAAAATTTACATTAGTGTAAAATGCGTCAATTTTTTAAAATTTGACCGTCATATTGGATATGCCATTTTAAATTTTCAAAATATTTCAGAGTGTTTGTAATCACCGGATTTAAAAGCCCCTGAGTATTAAGTTACAATCAAAATGGTTCGATTTTTTTTTAATTTTAAAAGCAAATATCAGGTTTGCAATCTGCGTCACTGACAACCCCCAGATATCGAGTTTAAATCGATTTCAGTTATATGCAGAAATTGACCCAAGATGGGATCTTTTAGGACTAAGATTTTGAAGAAAATTGAAATACTAATCACAGATCCAGAATCAGTTTGCCTAAAATCCTCTATTAATAAGTTTTCTTCTAATCCAGTTAATTTGTTACTATCCATATTGAATACGCCATTTTTAATTTCATCAATCAGATGTCACGCTAAATTTGCAATAAAATCAATTTAATTCAGTCGAGAAATAAGTTATTGCAATTAATTGTAATTATGTAAGTATGTTCGAATTCGAAATCAGCGACAATAATATACAATTCTCAGACACGACAAATTTTGCATAATAAGTCAGCAAATAAGCCACCATTTTGGATCTTGTGTATTAAAACAATAAAAAATCTAATGACGGAACTTTTAAGTACTAACATTTTATATTATCTGTTTACATATATTCCTGATAATAAAAATTCCGTAAAACTTTTGAATTTAGAACATTTTTGTAAATATATTTGCGATACTAATCAGAATTTGGTTTCTAAAACGATACTATTCGAAAGAGTACCATTGAAAGCACTCGACAAAGTTCTGTCACTTTTTTTGTCAATATTTTGTAACTGTTGCACTATGTAAACAGTCTGTATTAGGTATTAACAGATTTCAGAGTTCTTAAAATCTTTTTGATTTTGATATGTTGATTGCAAAAAGATTTCATTTCTTTATATATAGTTTTTGCTACATTTATAAATGAAATGCACCCAAATGCTTTTTATTGAATCCGAGAAAAACTTTGTATTTTTAATTACACAGTTTTCTTATAAAATAAGTTATTTCAAAATTTGCTTTGATTGCGCCAAGTAAAGAAAAGGTTACAGTATAAAAAAAACTTTTCCATCAAAAGGACAATCTTAGTAACGAGTTTGTTTTCACGCAATCAGCAATTTGTTCGTTCCTGATAAATATGCGAAAAGACGAACAACTTCAAGTGCAACAAACAAACAAAATTCATGAGGAATCTTATAGGGAGTAATAGCGATAATCGCGGAATGAAGTTCGTCGAGTCGTTAAACAAATTCCATTGAACTATCTGGATCACCATCGTGTTAATTTAGTGCAGAGTCGAGTCTGGAGCTTTAATCGAAAGCTAATTAGCATCACAAAGGGTCGAGCTGTGGCCGAACGAAGAGCGCCCGATTAATCTGCAGCCTTCGTGCTTGTTAACGATTGCGCGTACTTCCCAACCATGGACTATTGAATCCTTTTAACTACCATTCCACGATAATATCGAATTAAATTAATGAATATTAGTCTGTGTGCTACATAAATGAAAACTTGATGCAAGCATTCAGTAACTTCCTGTTGATGGTAATCTTGATTTTTTAAGTAATACATTTTTAAAGTAGTTTACGTTATCTCATTTCTAAATGGCCTCTAAAATGTGAAACTTAAAATTGTCACTCCTGTAACAGTAAACTTGTGTGAACTGAATACTGCAAATTTCATTGCATAAAAGTGAGGTTAAAAATCTTAACACAAGGATTAGAGTCATTTGGTGCTGAGCTATTAGACATTGGTCAGAATGTGATGTGCAAAGATGATGTCTCGATGGCCCGTCGTTTGATGGCGCATACGTATGAATATTTGTCTGCATAAATACATACAGGATACATAAATGCGTAAGTAAATTTATTTATATATTAATGACTTATTTGTGTTTAAAGAGAAATGTTATTTTTTAAACGGTGACATTTTTACTTTTTTTTTAAACAATTTCAATTATATGAAATTTCACTAGGCTACAATGAATTTCAAGGTTCATTGTGACTCGATTTTCATTTTATATACAAGAAAAATCGGAGATATTTATTGGCAAAAGTTTGAACCTATTAAAAATTTTACCCTTGTCCAAACCAAAGGAGAGTCAAGTTTTACCAGACTTACTTCGAAGAAAGAAGTACTTATCCGATCATCAGTTATTCAACAAGGCGAATTCTAAGTGAAGTAGTTTTACTACAAGTGCCAACGTAAAAAGCAGAAAAGCATAGTAATAAGAGTGGATGGGCCGAAACTTAGTTGATTTTGTTGTTAGGCAAATTGAAACCTGTAATTGTAACCTGAAACTTTATTAATATTGGTTAAAGGTCAAAGTTCTACTAGCAAACACTACGAACAAATGCAGGAATAAAAAATATCTTATAAGTGGTGCACAACTTCGGGCTCAGTCTCATATTTTATTGTAATAATATATATATATATATGTGTGTGTGCGTGTGTGTGTGTGTGTGTGTGTGTGTGTGTGTGTGTGTGTGTGTGTGTGTGTGTGTGTGCGTATGGGTGTGTGTATGTAATACACATAATTGTAAGATACAAGTTTACTAACAAAAAAAGTATTGTGGTATTTTCTAATTTTAATTGTATTTGTTCGAGGAATTATGACAAGGTCGAATTGGAAAATAAGGCAAACCGAAGAAAAGAAAGCCAATCTGTGGATGAAGTGAGAGAAGAAATTGAAAAAGACACAAACTAGTGCAGTATTAAAGGAAAACAATACAATACCTCGCAAAATTTAAGCACTTATAAATGATGTAAACAAACAGCTTTCGAAGAAACAAATTATTGGGCGATATACCAGACTCTGGTACCTATGTATTTTTTGGATCGTTAAATCTGAATTCAATGACCGTTTGTCAACATCAAGCTTAGGTCAAGGGCAATTAAAGGGCAAATGTAGAGAATCAATTTATGATAAAATTAAACTAGTGTATTTAAATTTTTGGGGTCGATGAATACGAATACAATGTCTATTTGTTATCAACAAGTCATGATCATATTTTGTGAATATCAAAGTAAACTAGTATATTTATACGTTTTTAGGGTCGCTGAATTCGAAACCGGTGTCTGTCATTTGGATAGGTTTAGATGTTATTGCACTATATTGCAACTCGCTTTTATGATATCGGACTATTGTATTATCCAAAGATTTGCGGAGTGGATTTTCTTAAGTTTTCTTCTTTTGGATGCTAAATCTCGTTTTAAAGACCAGCCATAATCGGTTGTCATGATTACATCCTATCTGTCAGTGAATCTTTCTCTCTGTTTTTCGCTGTAATGACCTAAATTGCCTGGGAAGTAATCTACATGAGAGTGTAAAAAGTGTAGTTTTAGCTTTACTAAGCAGTCTAGATTTTTAACACTTTCTATCAAATTCGCTACTGTTCCTGTACTGTCAGCTTACGGATCTTAGGACCATAAAAAATCCCTTATCGCAATTTTGCATACATAAAAGAACAAATTTGATTTCGAGATACTTAAAGCATTCACCATCTTTGTTTAGAGCTTTCCCTATTGTTTAATACCGCCTAATTTAATATAAAGAGCTGCAATGCGAATTTTGTAGGTATCAACCAGTGGATCATGTATTATATTTTGTTTAAACAGGTACATTTTTTAGGTATCTCTATATGAGACCAGATGCTCTTTACGTAATGGTTGGTTCGATCCCGACTAATCCATTCACATGAAAAGCAACGAGCGTTTCAACGAGCGAATTTATGTTTTTATATTTGTTAATATTTAAAAATAAATATAATATTAAAATTATATTTTTAAGCCTAAAAGTAATTATAAACGTATACTATTAATTATACAAAATAAATGCGAAACGTTGAGGAGTTCATAAATTAAATTAAGCGTAAAAGCATTTAACGAGGATATTGAAATCCGATTTAATGACCGCTAAGTAATAACCTTCAACCAGTACTTAATTTGAAAAGCACAATTATAATTAAGACAGCAATTTCAATGTGCGCCATTAGAATTCAGATATTCTCGTGCAACCTAAAATTATTAGTGGCGGAAGGGAAATAACGCAAAGGAAAAAAGCTACGATCTTATCGATTTGCTGTCTCCTTCAGACGCGACAATGTGATATTGTGCCATGGCCTGTTCAAAATCTGCTGAAAACTGAATAATTGAACAGAGAGAAAACACTCTTCCGGAAAAGAAAGATTCGTAACAAAAAAATATTCCTAGAAACAATTAAAATGCTGACAAAAACAGACTACAACTGTAGAAAGGCTGATAAATGAGTATGCCTGTAAAAGTTTGATTCATATAAGAATAAAGTAAATTAAAGTGATTGATATACTTATTTAAATCGAGACACTAATAATAAAAGCTTTAAACCTATACAGAAATTTTTTTTGGTTAATCAAAATAAGTCAATGGCTCTGCACTTTCTGGCATTTTTTTTTATCAATAATAATTTGATTCAGTTCAATAATGTTCTGTCATAAGAGTGTTTGAGTGGGGTCTTTTCTGAAACTTATGCGTAGTCATCAATTCTTGATTTTTATGTACAGTACAGTCCCGGTATATTTGCGTCTCGCCATATTTACGTTCCACCATATTTGCCCAGTTCCGTTTCGTTATATTTGCCTGTCGCCGCTCTCTTTTTCCCCCACCTTTCGTAATGTGATGTTACTAACGAAACGCGACTGAGGAGAGTGGGAGGCGCTGCGTTCCCTTTCTTTTGGTAAAGTTTCTTAAAGTTCTTTCAGTGGGTAAATATACCGAGACTCTACTGTATTGTGATTTAGGTTTCATGCCAAACGAGCCACTTTTTCAAAAGTATTTTTTATTTCCAATTATCCTACTCGGAATTGTTTGGGTAGTTGTAGAGGACACATTTAAGTTAATAAAAAGACTTCATATCAATACATATTTTTTACCTCCGCTGGTAGAAATCTATCCATTTTTTTGTTACACTATCCATTTCCCCTTTTGCTTTAACATAGAAAATATGTAAACCGTCTAATATTTACCTAATAAATGGTTTGATTTAGACTAGGGTTTTGATCTTAAATTTTTGGCTGTTTGATCTTAAAAAATTGTAGAAGTATTTACACAAGCGAACATTAGAGTTAAAATATTATTAGTATGCAGAGTACATTAGAGTCTCGATGTATTGGCATCTAGCTCCATTGGCGTCCCGCTGTATTGGCAAATCTTGGAATCGTTTTTATCCCCACCTCGCCGTCGCCTTGGAGGCGTTCCTACTAAACTGCGAGACGTTCAATTATTCATGGGAATTGCAGCGTATAGAGGGGAAAGCGATACTTCTCCTATTTTCGCCAATCCAGCAAGCTCGGAACCGGTCATTCACAATCTCCAAAATATACCCAAAATGTTACGAATGTCACAATTGAAATATCGCAGAGGAATTATCCCATGGTTATTTTGAAGATGTCTCAAATCAGTCTTAACCCTTTGAGTCACACATTTTTCCTCTCATCGAATTTACCTGAAATTTGTTACTCGGGGGTTTTTGTGGTCGCTGATTACGAATCCGAGGTTAGTTTTTCGAAATTCAAGATGGCGGATCCAATATGGCGGACAAAAATTTAAAATATAATTCGATTGGGACAAAAATTGCTACTCGGGGGTTTTCAAGGTAGCTGATAACGAATCCGAGGTTCGTTTTTCTAAATTCAAGATGGCGGATCCAATATGGCGGACAAAATTTTTAAATATAATTCCTGATGAATTTTGAAACTTTAACATCTTATCTATAATCAACATAAAATTCATATTCAGCGAGGCTGAAAATTCCCTAACACGCGTTTTCATAAAAAACTCTCGATTTTTTACATCTTGCTCACAGCCATTTTGAATTTCGTAAAGCTGATATTGGATTCGTAATTATCGACTTCGGAAATCCCCAAATACACATTTTCACCACAATTCGCGCTTTTTTACATCTCGATTACCGCCATCTTGAATCAGCCATCTTGGATCCGTCATTTTGAATTTTATAAATCTGACACAGGATTCGTAATCAGCGACCCCAAAAACCTATATACCCCCGAACTTCAAGTCAATATCTTTCAAAATAGCGTAAAAAATGAATTCTTTCCAAAAAAAATGATTTTTTTGTGTTTGTTTATTTATATAAAGTAAACAATAAACAATTATGTATTTCTAGTCATGTGGATATGTTCTTTAAGTACTAAGGTAACAGAAAATAGCAAAAAGACCGATCGGAATACGTTAACTTGAACGTAAATAATTAAAATTCAAAGAAATCGAGGTAGTAACGTGGGTTACTACCGTGACTCAAAGGGTTAAAGTAGGTTTACAATTTCGACTCAAGATAGATATATGGAATACATGCATTCGGTACATCTTTAATCCTTTTCCAATAATTGATTGATATGCATGGTTCAAACACTACATCAAAATACCAAGTCGAAAGAAGCAAAGCGCCTGATAATGTTGAATAATACCTAGAAATGAAACAGGTAGTTATTACGTTGATTAAAATAATATGGTAAATGGGTATAAATTCTGAGACAAGAATAGGACATATGCGAATATTTCATATTAATATTTCATGCACACCAATGTATTCTGCATTTTCTTGTATTCTTGCAAGAGTCGATCCGACTTACTTTGCCCTAAATCTTGCTTAATCAGACGAAAATTATAATTTATTTGTACTTAGTAACGGATTTGCCGATTTATATATAATCACACCATGGTAAGAAACATACTAATCAAAATATCAATCATATGCGAATTACGATTAAAATATGCTGCTTTAATTGAATAAGACCAAAACATTTAAAATAAACGTTAGTAAAATCTGCTTTTAGCGAAAGTAAGCTAGGTGTTAATCTTATAAGAGGAAATAAAGAAGGTAATTTATAACACTCTTGATTTGGTTTCTTTTTGGTCAGAGTGAAGTAATTGCGGAAATCCTGATGCTATTTATTATAAAAATGAAAAAGTGACGGTATGGAATCTGAAACACCAACGAACGACGTTTTATGCCGTAGGCAGGATCCGGTCGTTTATATGGGTGTGAAATTAATCGCCCTGAAGAAAAAAAACGCAATTATCAAGCCTTATACGAGATCTTCTTCCGTTAATGGCTGAGCGTCAAGGGTGGATTTCAACCAGATGGCACCGGGGGTTGCTTCCGAAATACATGATTTCGACATTAGGACCTTCCGAAGGTGAAGGAAACGCAAGAAGACAAAGGATGTTCAGGAATGCTTGGAACGGGATGTACAAATTCACCTTCATTTTTTAACGTTTCGCTCACATCTATATATACACCTTTTATAAGCTCCATTTATTTTTAAGTTATTTGTATAAATTTCTGGTCTGAATGCAGACTTTCTGTTTTGTAATATAAACACCTTTTGACATTTTGATGGTGGTATTCCGCATATTTCTTCATTCAAAAGTTCAGTACGATTGCGGAAAAAAAATAATATACTGGACTTTCAGCCTTCGAAAGAATTCAGAAATTACGTTGACATCACTTTTTTAAATTTTCATAATTGTCATCAGAGCCTCAAAGCATAACAAAAAATTTCACAAGGTCCAAAGTTTGAAGCTAAAATATTTCATGTTATAAATATAACTAAACATCGTAATTGGAAATTATAACATGTAAATTTCCAAGTTTTTGTTCAGAGAAACGAATATCCCGAACTAGAAAGGAAATTTACGTAAATATTCAAATAACTTTCTACTCAAAACAAACCTTATGGGAATTTTTAAAAACAAAATCTTCTCATTACGGACTATGTTCAACACTTTAAAAAATAACAATTTATATTTTGATCTTAAGGTAAGGTAATTTATCCTGATGTTATCCTAATATAAGATTTGATTAATTTTGTTATGTTAATATTTAATATAAGAATTTCAAATATTAATATTAGGATCATTTCGTGATAGATCGCGCTTACAGTTTCACCGAAACAGAGATAAACAAACACACGTGCAGTCATTCGATTTTCAGCGAATTTCTCGAAGTATTGTTGACATGCGCCGTTCAAACGACAGAATTTAGACAAGATTTATTAA
Organism: Trichopria drosophilae; assembly: GCA_030407085.1. Classification (NCBI taxonomy): domain Eukaryota; kingdom Metazoa; phylum Arthropoda; class Insecta; order Hymenoptera; family Diapriidae; genus Trichopria; species Trichopria drosophilae. The sequence continues at coordinate 85,297,469 of CM059587.1, read as the reverse complement.
TAATTAACGAAAGGTCATTGAATGTTAAAATATAAGAGTTAATATACAATAACATTGCTGACATAGCTAGAAAGTGCTGGTATTTTCATATCAAAGTTACCTGTCATTTTTAACTTTACAGTTACTGTTATAACTTTACAGTTCGTGTAAGAACCTTGAAATTAGCTTACATTAACTATTAGTAAATAATTTCTCTCAGTGTACATTAGGGTGGCCCTTATTTTAGATATTTTCGAATTTCATACGGGACACCCCCCAGATCGATTCGAATAATTAAAAAATGATTTTTAAGCTTGGTGAGAGCTCTTAATTTTAATATTTAGGGGTGGCGCATTTGACTTGAAGTTTAACATTGGTTTTAAATGGGAAAAACTTACTATTTCAGTTTTTTAACTCTCACTTTTCCGGAAAAAATTGTAATTTTTTGCCCATTGGCAGATATATTCTGGAATACTTTTAGGTGAGAAAAAACCAAGTTACGGCAAAAAAAATGTTTTTCGGTCAATTTATTCAAGATTTACTTATTACAATTTTTAGCTAAAAAAATTAAAAAAGTGTCAATTTTTCATTTATTTCCTTTATAACTCGGGACAAATACATTCGATTTCCCGCCTAGTTAGAACATCTTCCAAATATAAACAAGTATTGAAAATATAAGATCAAAAATTCATAATCTGAAATCAGAAAACCTCCGAGTACCTTGTTTCATTTGAATCAAGTAACTTTTCAACATTTTATTCGCTATTTTCAATTTTGAAAATCATAGATGAGATTCGTAATCAGCGACCTCGAATACCCCCGAATACCAAATTTCAGCTGTTTTCCATATAAATACCTGAGGAGATATTAATTTTTTAATAATATTTGAAAAAAGTCGGTTCCAGATTTTACGCTAGCCAAATGGAGTAATTTCTTTAATGCCATAATTCGCCAAGATTTTAATCAAGTTATTAGTAGGCATTTCGATCCGTAAAAAGGTAAGGAATATGTGATCCTGTATAATACATTACGATTAGATTTTTTTGTTTGCGCGTAATGGCGGATAAACTAAAATATGTTTTCTTTTACTTGATTTTCTACAAAAAAACGTATTCTTTAAAAATGCGATAACTACTCTCTATTACATCATTTGGACTTTACTAAGGAGGTAATTTTACGCAGAAATCTTTAAAGAAATGAAATATCTTTGAGCTAAAATTGTAAAATGTATTTGTCCCGAGTTATAAAGGAAATAAATGAAAAATTGACACTTTTTTAATTTTTTGAGCTAAAAATTGTAATAAGTAAATCTTGAATAAATCGACCAAAAAATTTTTTTATCGTAACTTGGTTTTTTCTCACCTAAAGGTATTTCAGAATATATCTGCCAATGGGCAAAAAATTACAATTTTTTCTGGAAAAGTGAGAGTTAAAAAACTGAAATAGTAGGTTTCTCCCATTTATAACCAATGTTAAACTTCAAGTCAAATGCGCCACCCCTAAATATTAAAATTAAGAGCCCTCACCAAGCTTAAAAATCATTTTTTTATTATTCGAATCGATCTAGGGGGTGTCCCGTATGAAATACGAAAATATCTAAAATAAGGGCCACCCTAGTGTACATATTGAAATATGATAAATATAGAAATAAGACGATTATTCAAATAATCGAACAACAAAATGAAATAAAAAAACTAAATAAATGTTTCTGGAGGTAAGCAATGGTTAAATTTAACAATCTGGAATTCACAACGATAAACACGCCACGTTATTGCGCTTGCCCAGGAATTTCAGTAAATCGTTAACTGTCGGACAATTATCAAATTATCCTTTTTGTACCGTACTCTCCTCCAACTTTACTAATTTTAGTGTACTGGTCCGTATGGATAATCGTAAACGTCTGCAAAATAAAATACCTGACATTAGGCTGTCGATTGTGTTCGGCTAATCGTCGATTACGTAAAAAGCATGTGCACCTTCATCGCACCGCCAAATACGACTGTGGTTCCCTGCAAATATTAGTGATTTAACATCTAATAACCACGAAATATTAAACGATTCGTTTCCTCGGTATAAAAGATTCTTCGATGACAAAAATTCACGAAATTTTCTTACACACGCAGCACTGGTGACAGTACCAGGCAAAATGTTGCTTCGGAACTCCATTTACGCATTGGCTCTAATTTGCGCCTTCAACTGCGTAGATGTAAGATCTCATTATTAATTTTATTAACAATAAATAGTTATGTTAAGGTGTTTTAATAAACGCGAGGATAAATATCTTAGGATACTTATGGATACAGGAAAATAGTGTAATTGTTTTGTTTCTTCAATTCTTAGGCCATAAGCGAGGAAGCTGCGATAAAGATAGCAAATAACTTCAGGAATACTTGCATGCAAAAAACTGGTGTTGATTTAAGTAAGTACAGCGCAAACTTTAATTTATTATATCTTTTTTTCGTGGCTTTGAATAGTTGGTTCTTTCATGTCTTGAAATGAGTCTTTTATGATTCTTGGCAGTCGATAAATCAAAATACTTATTCATAATAGAAAATATAATTTTTTATATTTCTGTTTTACGAATCAATTTGATGAAATTAGCCAAAACCAGTTATATCAAGATGTTGAATAGTGGATTAGAAAAAAAGTATACATATACTAAATATATAAAAGCGCTTCGTCTTAAAATTCTCGAAGATTGGCTACATATTTATACATAAATTAGAATGGGATAATTATAAAAAGGAAAGAAATTAAAACAAATAATACAACATTTTGAAACAGATTAAATATTTTCAATTTTTGAAATTTAAACTATTACTTTAGGTGATCTAATGTTACCTCTATTACCTACATTTATTTCAATAGCGTATTAGTAACGTCACTAGGTGTTTTCGTTAATGTTAAATTAAGTTTTGCTCAAAAACACTAGTGTAGTCTAATTATGAAATTATTAATATAATGCTTCTTAAAGACTAATAAAAGTATAATCACTTTTCCATTAAGCAAAAATGGCAATGTTTCAATATTTTCCATTCTTCACTTTAGCAACGGCTACCCAAATCAGAGAAGGAACATTTCCTGATGATCAAATGGCAAAGTGTTACACCAAGTGCGTCATGTCCGCCGTAAGATCGGTAATGAAGTTTTTTGCTTCAATTCATGTTCTACTTGTAATTAATCGTCGTAATTATCATTCTTAATTGTATTTAATTATCGCCTTTTTCAGTTCAGAGCAGGTAAAGTAGACTTTGATATGCTGAAGAAACAAGTCATAGCTATGGCACCAGTGGAACGACAAAAAGGCATGCTGCGAGCTATCGATGTCTGCACTGGTCCACGTAAGTTGTTTGACATCATTCGTATATGCACATGGGTTATTGACTAGTTCGTAAAAACACATTTTTTTCTTGAAGGGGTAAAAATGCCCAATTTCTCCAACGAGTCTGCATCAAAAAGTTCTATAAAAAATCATGACAGTACGGGTTTAAGTTACAAATAACAACAGTTTTTTTGCGAGGCACCACAAAATCAGGCCATCAAAACATTCTGATACCCTGGTTTGGAAGGTACAAGATTTGAAATAAGATTTTTTTGCGTATTTTTCCCTCTCTTTGCGGTAACAATATTGGTTTTAAAAAAAAATGGTACGCCACACCAATTTCGGCAAAAACTAATGAAGAGCATTATAATTGGATGGCTCAAAATATTATTGTTTTGGGTGTTTTGTCTTTGAAAAGACAATGATGCGCCACGCGAATTTTGGCCAAAAACTGTTTTTTCTTGCGTCATTTTTTGCCATTTTAAACAGAGTATATTATATTTGGGTGGCTCAAAACATCATTTTTTACGTATTGTTTTCCCCTTTATGAAATCCTAATCATTTTAAAAAACATGTTGCACCACGCGAATTCCGGTCAAATACAAAAACGGTTTTTTTTTTGAGATTTTAATGAAATGCACTATATTTGTGTGGCTTAAAACATAATTTTTTCACGTATTTTTTCTTGCTCTTTACTACAGCACTACTAGTTTTTGAAAAAAAAAAATGATACGCCACTTGAATTTTGGACGAAAACTGTCTTTTTTTCGGTATTAATTTTTTTTTGTGTATATTTTTCCACTTGGATGTGGATTTTTTTTTGTGGATGTTTTTCTATTATTTATTTCTGATCGTAAAAAAATGATAATTTAAATATGTATTTGTATTTGAGAAAATTCGCAAAATGTGTAAATGAATTTGAGTGTAATTATAAGTGTAGAATTCAAAACAAAAATTTTGAAATTTTTTAATTGTCTTTAATTATTTTGTTTTGTTATTTGTCCTGGATTCGTACATTATTTGTCCAAGATTTGTACATCGTTCATCCATTTTTGTCCCAATATTTGTCAAAAATTTGACTGTTAACTACCGTGAATTGGTCCATAATTCGTCCACATTAAGAACGCTTGTTCTTCAACCAAATAAAGTAAACTATATACACGTCCAAGTTTGGCCCCCTTTCACGTCCAGGGACGCCCATTTGAATTTATCGGGGCAAAAATTGAACAAGAATTGGATGTAATGTACCTGAAAAATGGATGATCCGGGCACGGATAGTGTGCAAACTAAAAAATCAGTTTTTTCTACATACCGGTTTGGGGAGCATCGGGAATCTAACTTTAGTATCATATGAAACGTAAAGAAATAATATAATAATAAAAAGTAATACACTCCATTAAAAACTGCAACAAATTTAAAAAAAGCACCGGTTTTTAGTGAAATTCGTGTAGCTTACCATTTTTCTCAAAAACCGGTAGTGATATGGTAAACAGCGGGGAAAATATACAAAAAAGATATTCATTAAAATGTTTGTTGCTCAATTTTGACGTTATGTGCTCGCAAATAATTGTGGTCATTTTTAACCTAAAATTCCACTTATACGATTTTTTAAATGACTTTCTAATATAAAGATTCGTCGGAAGATAATTATATCGAAAAAAAATGTTTTTTAGCATTACTAGTGTCAGGTAAGATTTTGAGGGTTCTAATTTTGGCTATCGGACTATTTTTCGGTGACCTTAACGAATAGTTTAGGGCTAATATTATTTATCTAAAACTATAGAATTCCATTTCAAAGTTTTTCTGAATTTTCACAGTATTTTTTCATGACGTAACAGTTTATTTTACTCCCTTGTAATAAAAATTGATTGCATAAACAACTTGAAAAATTATCCTAATCATAAATTCTGTTTGTGCTAATGTACGAAAGCGACACCCACTTTTTCTCAAAAAAAATCGTGCACTATTAACGATATTGTGCCTTTTATTGTGTTTAGATAACTCTTTGAAACTTTACGTTAGTATATCCAATATAACAATTTGAACAACTTCATTTTTTACGTTTTTCGCATACCAAATTTCATGGACATTTTTACATGCCGTTTTGTATTATCGAAAAACCTCAAAGGCATGACAGTAAGAGCGACATCTGTATTTGAGTCTCGGGACTTAGACATTAAAAACCAAGTTATATCAATTTCGAAACAAAGATCGATGAATATCAGTAAGAAGGATTAAGAAGAATATGTTAATTAATTAAATAATTTGCAGCACTTGACGATCCCTGCGAAACGACTTATGAATACCTGAAATGTACGGCAAAAGAAGCAGCAGAGGTTTATTTCTTTCCATGATGTTCTCACGATGTACCAAACCATTAGGGCAGATGCAACAAATAATAAAACACAAGAAGAGACGACGAAGAAATTTAAAACGTACAAGTTTTGGCATTTACTGGCATAAATACTATTTCAATAATAATATCGACTGTAGTATCCTCAGAAACATTATGAACATAACCGTAATTAAATTTCTCTTGTATTATATATATTATTTTGTATTTACGTCTAATTCCAGTTTGTATTACTACTCATATAATAGATGCTGTGACAACATTTTTGTGAATTGACACAGTACTAAAAAAATAATATAAGTATTTTATGGACATGTACCTTTCACAGGATCTCATGTTATTGTTAAGTGTATTGTTTTTACAGCTTGTATAATCGAAATAAAAGTAATTACTTCGCCTGATGTAAGACAGGCCAAGTACTGAATCTGTCAGCGATGCTCCTTCCCAATTCTTCCAAGCTGATTGTCTATTGCGGCCACTATTTGTCTTCGTTATTTGGTATATACCGTGGCCTCGTATTTTTTCGTTACTGTATTACAGATAGACCAAATACCACTCTCTAAATATGAATTAACAGGAACTGAGACATTAACAGAAATTTGTAAAACATTTTGATATTTGCAACTATTTCATTTACTAAAATGTCTATTTATAACGAACTAAACTGTAATTTTAGTATTCTAAAGTCACATACAAATTTGAATCATCATTGGAAAATTGCAATTCTATTTCTTTTGCTGGTTAATACAAGTAAATTAATTAATGTAGATTGTTAACCTCTTTGAAGTCTGATCTACAGTTTAGTACATCTCGAGCGGATAGAACTAAAATTAAATCATATCCAGTGTTCCGCATATGACGTTTTTAAGTAAATTACATAATGCCAGGTAGTTGGCTTCCTCCTTTGTTAACCTGCGGATGCCACAAATGGATGGAAATAATTGTAAATACACTGGAGTTATTAAACTACACACGTGTAATGTTCCTTGCCCTTTGACTCGAAAGCATGCACGGTTCTTGACAAGATTATTTCCCGCATAAAATGTGGAATATATAAAATAGTTATTTAAAGATGCATACAAACAATTTCAACCGAAGTAATTGTTGCATTTAAATGCTTTTGGGAAAACTTGTGTAATTAAAGAAAATGGTTAGAGTTATGTAAAAAACATAATAATCATATTAATAGTATTATTATTTTTCAAATGACTTTGCACAAAAGTTAATGCGTTCCTTGTTTAAGGGGACCCATATCCGAATTTTCAGCTATGTCAAGCCATACTTTAAAAGATTCGTAATATTTTTTTCTGACACTATTTTGTATGAGAAATAACGTGAAAAAGAATAAAAAAATAAGTTCTTTTTTTCAGCATTTTTAACACTGTAATTTGTCACAAAATTAAAAGTTCGCAAAATCCATTCCCTTATTTCTTCCTGGAGGTTTGAGAAACAAAATAAAAAAAGAGCCATATAAAAAATAACGCATTTTTATGTGTTTTGACCACGAATGTGCATTCAGCGCACTAAATTACAAACGGCGTTTCAAAGAGATTGAAGGTATGAAATAAAGAAATCTCATCAAAAAGTTTCTTCTTCAACAAATTTCAATATTTTTCGATGGCTCTTTTTTTATTTTATTTCTCAAACCTTCAGAAAAAATAAGGATATGTATGGATTTAGCGAAGTTTTAATTTTTTGAAAAAATTACAGTGTCAAAAATGCTGAAAAAAGAACTTATTTTTTTAAATTCTCTTCACGTTATTTCTCATCCAAAATGATGTCAGAAAAAAATTATCACGAATTTTTTTAATTATGACTTGACATAGCTGTAAATTCGGGTATGGGCCTCTTAAGTATTTTTAGACAAAATCAACAATTTCTGTGTATATTTTCTATGCATATAAATTTTAAAAAATGGATTTCCTCTTTTTAGAAATTTCTCCTTCCCAAAAATTTCCTTTCTGCTTTATAACGACTCGATAATACCTACAGGAAATTGTTATTTTGATTACCCAGGGCAAACAACTATTTAATTAAATTCCCATTTATAATTAGACACTAAAAATACACACATAAACTACAAAAAATTGACGAGATTAAAGAAAATAATTGTGAGGTATCACATCACCTTATGACGTAATAATTTAATTCAAAACAAAAACATATACAAATCCAGTGTCATCACTAAAGAGTATTGTAATGTAATTGCAATGACCACTAATACATTATTTAATAAGTTTGTAACTTAAATGTGTTTTAATGTGCAGGAACATATGTCTTAAAGTAATTTTACAATATGTTTTATGCATTAATACTGTTTCAATTTCAATACAGTAAAAAAGGAACATTTCAAATGCGGGTACATGAAATTTCAAAAAACATTAAGAATATATTGATAAAGGCATGCACATGAGACCCTCTTTGTTTTATAAACCACACTGAGAGAAATCATTTACTAATAGTTAATGTCAGCTAATTTCAAGCCTTGCCCCTGGTAGAGCTGATCACGAGAATCTGTCCAGACTTATTCTAGATTTTTATCATCTGGATAGAAATCATACTCTAATAATTACATGAATTATGGCGTAAACCTTATACCGAGATTGAGATAAAAAATTTTGTTTAACATGAGTGCGACAAGGACCTACAACTTTCCGACCTCGAGTCGATTCGAGAATCTCAAATACCTCTCGACAATATGGCGACCAACACACAGCTGATTAGCTGCGTGGTGTCTCGATTGTTTCCACAGCTGCTTTAAAGATGAAAGCTTAATTTCGAAAGAAAAATTGTTTGCATTTACATGCTCACGTACTCTTTTTGTCGAATAGATAGATCCTTAACACAAATTTAATGTGATATTTTCAGTTTGCAATTACCGCTTTATGTAATTTTAAATATATGTTTAATAATATATGGTTAGAGGGGTTTCAACTAAATTTCGTGTACCTTTCTACCGATATTCTATCGAATCTACCAGAGATATTAAATATAAAGTTATAACAGTAACTGTCGTAATATCAAAAACGGCAGGTACCTTTGAGATGAAAATACCAGCAATTTCCTGCAATGTTATTGTATATTAACTCGTTTATTTCAACATTCCATGAGCGTTCGTTAACTATTAATAAATCTTACATTCAATTCTGTCGTTTCAATTGCGGATGTCAACAATGCGTCGAAAAATTCATAGAAATTCGAATGACTGCGCCTGTATATATTTATTTATCTCTGTTTCGTCGAAACTGTAAGCGCGTAAATATTACATGTCACGCAATGACCCCAACTTTAATATTTAAAATTCTTATATTAAATATATTAACATAACAATTTTAACAGAATCTGAGATTTAAAAACAACAGACTTTCAAAATATGTGTGCATTTTGAAGTGTCTGGTCTTATAATATCGCGTGTTTGAAGTGTCCGTTTTGTGATTTATCGCGTTTTTTTAGATGCACCCAAACTCTATACATACTGAATAAAATTAAATGGATTAAACCTGCTCACAGAGTTGTATAATAGTATAACTATTCAGTAAAATTATTTAAAAGCTGTGTGAAATAAATGTGGATTGCTGAGGGGCGCATATCAAATGCAAAATTAGCGAACTGTTTACAATCAGACTACAGTCTGCGTTATGGCAATCAAGTAATAGGTATTTATGTTACAGTGTCCGTAAAATTCTATTTTACTCATTTTTCACTTTTTTTGGGCGCATTTTACACACACTTGCATTACAAAATATTGTTCGACACATGTGCGAACATTTTTTGTACCAATGTGATTGCGGACCTCGCTTTCAGCTCGGCCAGCAACCCTCACATTCGGAGAAAAAACTTTTACGCCCTTGTATTGAAAATTACTATTTTATTCGTGAGATAAAAATGACGAAATCTGGCCAAAGTATGAATATGTGCGTATTGTGCATCATTGATAAGATGATATTAATTCGAAATTTGTGAAGGTGGAACGAATGTTATTATTTATTTTAACATCATCTTATCAACGATACGTAATACGCACATATTCATACTATGGTCAGATTTCGTCATTTTTATCTCACGAATAAAATAGTAATTTTCGATCAAATTAAGTCATCTCTAATGAGTTTTTAATATCAACTCTAATGTCTTCGATTGCATCAATTGGAAATTTATTAAGAGACCCTGTGTAGGCCATAAATATTTCTATCGTTTTGATATTGTTATCAATAATAATGTAAATAATAATGAAATGTCGATAATCAAATTCGAAGAGATAAAAAATATGTATTTATTTCATAGATACTATAAATGGCATATATGTTTACATAATGCTTATGGTCATTAAATAATTGAATGATATTTTTATCATTATATATTTTCAAACTCGTCGTAAAAACAGTTGTTCTCTTGAATTTTTTATTTTATACGTATATGAACATAATATGTTTATTTACGTTTATTATTGTTACCTCTTGCATCACAAAATTACAGCCAATACGCAAAATGCTTCAGTAAAATGCAATACTTTAATTTTAGTTTCATGTAACCTTCCAGTGACTTTGAAGGCCAGCCATAAAAAGTTGAACAGTCGTGGCTTATTAGTCAGGTTTACAAATACCTATGCAAATTAAGAATAATGTGAGGTGACATATTTCTTTTAATTAACACATCGGTAACATTAAAGGCACACACACCCCAAGTTTCAATACAATGGCCTAAAAACCAAAAATGGTAGTGTTATGTTATACCAATGATAATTATCACACTTTCAAAAGGAACACTACCGATAAAAAATTTGGATTTACTTGGTTTATAGTCCTGTCATTTTGGCTACAATATAACAAAACCGGTTCAGAGGGACTTGGGATGCCTAAAAATGCTTTACTGTACTTATGGAAAGGTTTCATCGATAAAGATTCACTTTTCAGGTTACGTTTTGGAGTTTCGTAGCTAAAATGGCTGGACTATAAACGAAATGAACCCAAATTTGTGACTGGTAGTGTATAATAAAGATTAAATAATAACAACTAGTGTTGGCGTGGTGCCTCGCTCGCTTCGCTCGCTCAGAAACTTCAACCCAGTGGAGAGTCGGCTATTACTTAAGACTCGTTTGTTTACTAACAGCTTTCAATTATATTATAAAATTATATTGATATTTGGGGGTCCAATCATATTTAGGTCCAAGTGGCTTCGATAGATGTGTTACAACAATATAGTGTTTCTTATATGTATGAAAATTGAAAATGAGCATTTTCAAAACTTCGACCCCGACAACAGGCCAGCCGAAGTATTAATAAATAAAAGTTGCAAAACACTTACTTCATGCACTTGTATTCTAATAGACTATTCGATGCATATTACATGTTTACTGTATTTTACTAATTACTGTCTGTATTATTATGATATTATATATACAATATATATACATATCATTCGTCAAAGATATCTTGAAAGTGTCGAAAAGATCTATGACGGATATCTTATAGATATCTATAAGACATCTTTTAGATATATCGAAATAGTTATTTGCGTATCAAGGTCGTAAATGAACTTTGCGCCCGAAGGTGGTCACCGCGCCCGAGGAGCTGGCAAAGACTACCCCTAGGGGGTAGGGGGTCGAAACGTCGAAATTTGATGAAAAGCAATAGGGTCATTTTTTTGCCTAGATGACCAAATTCAATACTTTTTCAGACAATAGTCATAAACATTTTAAACCAGTTATTATGGCATTATCGTTGACTTTATGAAGAAAATGCATGAAACCTTTTTTGTAGAGAATTTCATCCTCTATCTTTTTTGTTTGAAACACTTTTTAATAAAATTTGTATTTTTCAAAATAAATGAAAAAAAAACTACGAAGAAACTTAATTGGGGCTAATTTTTTTTAGTAATGGACGGGTGGATCTGCCCCAAATCTAATCAGATCTAAGTTATGACAAGACGCGTATTTTAAAAAAAAATTTATGTCAATACGCTTATCCGTTCGCGAGTTATCGCGAGACAAAAAAACGGGACGTACCGACTTACGGACGTACGTGCGTACAAGATCACGGACACAAATTTTTTACTTCGACCCAGACTAAGTCTGGACGAAGTATTGAATTTGGTCACTTCGGGCTAAAAAATTACCATACGGTTTTTCATCAAATGTCGACGTTTCAGACCCTAAGGAACCTAAATCAACAATAAAAAAATTTGTGTCCGTGATCTTGTACGTACGTACGTCCGTACGTCCGTACGTCCGTACGTCCCGTTTTTTTGTCTCGCGATAACTCGCGAACGGATAAGCGTATTGACATAAATTTTTTTAAAATACGCGGCTTGGCATAACTTAGATCTGATTAGATTTTGGGGCAGATCCATCCATCCATTACTAAAAAAAATTAGCCCCAATTAAGTTTCTTTGTAGTTTTTTGCATTTATTTTGAAAAATACAAATTTTATTAAAAAATGTTTTAAACAAAAAAGATAGAGCATGAAATTCTCTACAAAAAAGGTTCTATGCATTTTCTTCCTAAAATCAACGATAATGCCATTAAAACTGGTTTAAAATGTTTATGACTATTGTCTGAAAAAGTATTGAATTTGGTCATCGCGGCAAAAAATTACCCTATTGTTTTTCATCAAATTTCGACGTTTCGACCCCCAACCCCCCAGGGGTAGTCTTTGCCAGCTCCTCGGGCGCGGTGACCCCCTACGGGCGCAAAGTTCATTTACGCCCTTGATACGAAAATAACTATTTCGATATATCTAAAAGATGTCTTATATTTATCTATAAGATATCCGTCATAGATCTTTTCGACACTTTCAAGATATCTTTGACGAATTATATGTATATATATTGTATATATAATATCATAATAATACAGACAGTAATTAGTAAAACACAGTAAACATGTAATATGCATCGAATAGTCTATTAGAATACAAGTGCATGAAGTAAGTGTTTTGCAACTTTTATTTATTAATACTTCGGCTGGCCTGTTGTCGGGGTCGAAGTTTTGAAAATGCTCATTTTCAATTTTCATACAAATAAGAAACACTATATTGTTGTAACACATCTATCGAAGCCACTTGGACCTAAATATGATTGGACCCCCAAATATCAATATAATTTTATAATATAATTGAAAGCTGTTAGTAAACAAACGAGTCTTAAGGAATAGCCGACTCTCCACTGGGTCGAAGTTTCTGAGCGAGCGAAGCGAGCGAGGCACCACGCCAACACTAGTTTATTGTTGATTTGGGTTCCTTAGGGTCTGAAACGTCGACATTTGATGAAAAACTATATGGTAATTTTTATGCCCGAAGTGACCAAATTCAATACTTCGTCCAGACTTAGTCTGGGTCGAAGTAATAAAGAACTAAACTCATACTATGTGCTTTCACTTACTAATTAATTTTAATTCTATATACTACATAGTACATATCCATATGGGAAATTCATGCTATTTTATTGTTATATTGAAAAATATGGTATAACAAAAATTTCTCGATGAGCAACTGGATAAAGGTTGAGAGAGTGGGGTCCAACTACAGCAAATCCATGAGTGAGTAATCTTGTTACACCTCAGCAGAATCCATGCCTTTAGAATTTGAATCAGATCGATGATGAATAAGAATGTTACGGACGGAGTCGATGTTTTATCAACTGCGGTACTCGGCGTAGGTTTTTTCCCACAGAGGTGGTTTTCCCCACGCCATTGCACACCCGAATGGGGGTACCTCTCAAAATGAAGCAGGCCTGTTAGGTAAATAATGTAAAAGGCCCTTCGAAATGGTGACGATCTCGATAAAAGTATTTGTATTTCGAATAGTATAATCGATATATAATATGACGTTGTAGTCTATTTAAAAGTTCGATAAATTGAAAAGTCGAACTAAGATGTAAAAAATTGACGTTCGGATTTTTTCAGTTCGTTTAGGGATGTCGTCGGGTTAGGAAATTCGCGTCGCGATCGGGTCGTCACCGATTGATCGGAATAAAGTTGATTTTTAGTTTGTGGCCGATCAAATCACGCGTTTTATTTCACAGCCCTTCCGCCATTCGTTTACAAAGAAACTGAGTAAATATCAAGCACATATACCCACGAAACTCCACAGGTGGTGGTCAGTTCCTGAACAAAAACCATCTTTGGTCAAATATTTTAGTACTGTCCAAAACTACAATAAATATTGTCACCACGCTCTAGACCGATCTGGTTTAATACCAATAATCAGTGTTACAACAGTGTTATTTGCCTAACTTTATGCAACTGTAATATCTTGATCATAATAATAAACTTTACATAATTTTCTTTGATAAAAGCTTTCTCTAAACAGTAAGTCGCAGTTTCGCTACCCGAATAAAGTACCACAACTAACACTCACAATAGATCTACAAAGATATACATTGCAGATCTATCATACAGATATAATATTTAGTTATATCTTATGCGATTTGTCAATATTCCTTTTCCCCTGATGAACATCGTACCCATACCAATGTCTCTTATGCATAGCTAATAGGAATTGTTTGACAAAACTTTTGAGTTAGACGGAGCGAAAATAATAGTGTTGTGCAAGGGTCAACAATCAGGTTATGCCTGCGAATCGTCTACCTTGGTGAATTTGAGAACTTGAGAGCACTCTCCCCATCACCATTTCTATTACCAGATTAAATATTGACCATTTCCGGATGCAGAAGACCCTTGACATCAGTAAGTCCTTGCGGTTAAACCAGTTATAGTAGATGCTAATCCGATCTGACCGCTAAGGGAGGAGGCTGGTTGCTTCGTTACAAGATGAACTTATATTGCTCTGTGTATAATTGGGCAAAATTTATTCAAAATGCAAAATAGTAAGATGATTCCACATAAATTTACATGCATTTTCATATATCAGATCGATGTGTCAAAATAAACAAGTAAACAATGTCAACTTTTAAAAACCAATCATTTGTTGATTCAATAATTATCCGAATAGAAATTCTGTTATGGTGTTCGTGAGGCCTTGATCAGGTTACCAAAATATACACCGGGGTCTGATATCAGACGTCAAATCAATCATTATCAGTTGATGAAAGGTTTCAAAAACAAAAAATTCATTTAATATCTGATTTTCTAAAAATTTTTTTTTTATATTTAGAAATGTAAACAATGATCCAAATCTTATTACGTTTTTATCAATTTTTATGTATTAGTAAAAATATTTTGATTTGTCAGTTATCCTGATGACTGAAAGTTAAAACATTTATACCCTATAACAGACATATTTTCTGCCATTTTGCTGCAGAATACCAACAAGTACCAATTACTTCATGCAACTTCAGCGAAGCCTACTATCATTATGTTACAAATTCTGAGGTGTTGGAATGGCGTGACGAAGCAAACGCGAAACTTACTAAAGTGCACATTAAGTTTTGACATACATACGAATTTACTTGTTTTCAATAACTTGTTGCATGGCTCCCATTACTACATAAAAGATCAACAACGTTTTTGCTCGTTATTGTCAAATCGACTCTTGACTACAACTATCATTTTCATCATTTTCATTTACAACAATCACAACAAATTCAAAACAATAAGTGCAAAAGCATGAAAACCTTTAGTCCCGCGGTTGTATTTTTCTTGGCTTTTCTTTATTTCAAGTTTATTGAAATGGTGAGTTTATACAGATTTGTATTAATATTCAGATAGTTTTGATTGTCTTTGTCGTTCGGTAGAAAAAAATGAACGTAGAACAAGCGATTCGGACTGTGCAACCTTATAAAAAATCTTGCGTCTCGAAAACAAAAATTTCGGAAGGTCAGTATGGTGTAAATTTATTGAAAGCATTTTCATTAATCTATTATTGTATTCATTAGATCTTGTCAAAGGAACATCCACCGGTTCGTTTCCGGAAGATGATTTACTTATGTGTTATTTTAAGTGCCTATTGACTACAATGAAAGTGGTAAGTATAGTCTTGAATTATATTATATAGGAGTATCTTATTTAATAAACATCTAAAATTTGTTCAAAGTGGAGTTTTATATATTTACATATATGCGATAATATTTAACTATCTACGTTCGATAAAGAAAAAAAGGAAAACTAGTATCATTGAACCTATAAAATGAAACCATTCATGAATTATTTTCCTTCTCACTGTCAGATATTTTCCAAAATAATTGATATACATGAGTTTTTATTGCAGCGTAAAGAAATTGTAATCAGATCGTCATATTGCAAAGTAAATTTTCTTCATTCATGTATAAATTGAACAACTAACAAAACTGGAAACTTTTCACATTAAATGACAATTTTCCTCGACATGTAATTGTTAAAAAAGAAATTAGAGAAATGCGTGACAAAGGAACCAATGAAATCGTATGTTTTTCTGAAGTTGGAATCGTTGACTTCAGATCGGTGGAATCAGACTTGAACGAACTTCTATACTTCTAATCCAATATGGACATTCAAATAATTTTCTCTTCATTTCACATTCGAACTTTCCAACTTTTCTTGTTTCATGGTAGGAACAGTCGGATACGATATTGTGGTAACTTTTTCCACTTCACAAAAACTTAAATTACATTAGTTTTGAATTAAATTTATTTGAAATTAAAATGAACTTTCCGATAAACTAGCTTCTCTAGGAAACTGCTGAACAAGTTTCAGTATTGAAACAAAATGCTCTTTTTCTCACCTCAAACTAATGCGTACACCTTGTTGACGATTTCCCATATCTTTGACGATCCTCCAATGCACAATATCACTGATTACTGATTTTATCTATGGTTAGGCATTTTAAAGCGATATTCAACTTTGATGTGACAGGTCTTATAAAAAAATCCAATTTAAACTGGAAGTCGAAATTTAATTCCGTCCCAATCTGTTGCAACGCGGAATTGATCGTCAATCCAATCCGTGCAATTTCCAGCGAATCGCATTGAGATTATTTTCAAATTATGTGATTAATTGTACCGATATTGTTAATATTTTATGTAAAAAAAAATTTGTTGTTTTTTTGAAGGATTCGTTTGGATTGAAATCATGGAATCACGGGAGGGCAAATTTAAGTCGGAATGACATTGAATTCGTTCGCATTGGTTCGGGGAAGAAAATAGGTTCGGGATCGTAACCGCGTAATGAGACGGATGTGCATTTTTGGGAATGAATCGAGTTTCGTTCGGAATTAATAAACGGTATGAAACAATTTGGACCAGGTACAAAAATAAACGTGAATTGACTCGGATTAGATTGTGAACAAAGTCGGGATTACCTGTAATTACATCGGATTAAATTTCTATCCGATATTTTCACTAGGGTCTATTTTCTGTAGAAAAGAGAAAATAAATGTATGTTAAATCTAATATTCTGATATTTTGTATCATAATAGACCAGCTATTAAAAGTAACTAACCGTTTATCATATAATAACTGCGTTCTATAGGAGTTAACAGGCTATTTTAAGACTATTGTATTAGTATTGGACCTGTTAGAAAATAAATTACAGTTAATATTCTTAATAAACTGACTTGTCAATGGTTGTAAGTACACAGAACTATAAAAAGATTGTTGTAGATAAAGATAATCAGAAATAGATGATCTTATACATTTTTGGAAGGTGAAAATAAATCCATTATTCAGTTTGACCAAATACATCAACTTTTTATAATTTCCAACGAAAAATTTTATAAAATATAGGTTTTGGCAATTTGAGGCTAGGATATCTCAATTAAACAACAGATTCGTCTTTAGCTGCAAACAATCTATAAGATACACTATTTCTGACTAAAGTTATCTTCAAACAATATTTTTTTATGGTCCTGTAGTATTCATTAGCTACTCAGTTTAAATTCAGTTTAGTTTAAGTAGTAGTTCAGTTTACACTACAATGGTCAACGAAAAATGACTTGTATTCTAATTCAAGCATCGGACCAAACTTGTCTTGTAGATTTGGCATGAACACGAATCTGGCTTAAAAAATTGTCCATCACGACCAGATTTTGAGAAAAACGCTTTCAAAAACTAAAAAAGTCGGTTTTTTAGTTTTTGATCATGTGCAGTAAGTGAAGCTGATGAGCTACAAGTCTATATCTAGGCTGAAGGTTTGTGCTTTATTTCAAGTCTAGTTAGAAACTCGTAGTACATCTGCTTCACATTTTACACATGATCAAAAACTTCAAACACCAAAGTTTTTTTATAAAAAGCCTATAAGAATGGCTAGTCCGATGATTGAATCAGAATGCAAGTAATTTTGTGTCACCAGTGATACCAGTGTAAGTTTACTTCTGCAATTAGAACTACTAATTATTAGTAATACTTTTGTGCATATCGAATATTAAACCATCAATCGAAACTAGTACAATTGTATAAAAAAAAAATATTGTAAACATTGACATACATGTCTCAGTTTACTGTTTCGGAGAGTAACAAATGCAATAACTTAGGATGAACTATGCCGCATTTAATTATTGAATATAATAAATATTATTTTAGTACTATTTTATTTCTAAGAATCAAAGTCAGTATCATAAATTTGAACATAAGGAGAACCCCATAATTTAGCTATAAAACACTTCGACCAGATAAAATCCTTTTTTCATAATTATTACCCGACATATAATTGAATTTATACCCGTGGGGCGTTACATCGCTGAAAACAACTAAGCTACTGTTTAATATCAAGCAAACAGAGTTTCAAAGGCGGT
The DNA here is from genome assembly GCA_030407085.1 of Trichopria drosophilae. Lineage (NCBI taxonomy): Eukaryota > Metazoa > Arthropoda > Insecta > Hymenoptera > Diapriidae > Trichopria > Trichopria drosophilae. The sequence continues at coordinate 85,279,152 of CM059587.1, read as the reverse complement.
AACTCATAAAGTTGCCAAACCGAACGTGTCGATCTTGATTCCCGCTAATTTATTTTCCTTTTCACGAGGAACACAGCCTAAAGTGGTCGATACCTTCCTGCCTTATTTTAATAACGGTCGTAATCACAAGGTTAAGCACGTTTTCGGACCCTTTCGAAGAACGACCACCAGGGAAGATGCCGGTGGTCCAACCGCAGCTTCAGGTATAGTTTGACGTTGCTTTAAACTAGTTTCCGAAGGGTAGAAAGCGATCTCGTTGATAATTAACCTCGTCCAAATGGTCCGAGGTATCGGTGGTCAGACTATTTCCTATAGGGTCGAAGGAAGTGGGTTAGACAGATGAAAAATTCAATAAACCCGAATTTAGTTACGTACTGGCACTTGGTGGAAGAATCGTTCCTGTCGCTACTTTCAGGGTTATTAAAAATTCCTATGTGCTGTATGTAATGGGTTTTTAGTGTTTTAGAGCATTACAGATTTTACACATTTCAAACTTATTGATGCTTTTGATTACATTTTTTTATGAAATCGCCCTGAAAAACGTATTTGATTAGTTTAAATTTCATTATGCTAAAGTTCAAAGTAAATCATTTGATGGAACATAATGCACATTAAACGCAGTAGTCTAGTTTTCGAGATATCCTGACCTAAAATTGCAAAAATAACGATTTTGGGCTATATTTGAGGTTATGTAGCATCGAACTTTTTCTTATACTCAAAAAACTATTAACATCATCATAAAGTATAAACCTTTCCCTTTCAAGTGCTTCGTCGATTGATTATATATATATATACGTATTTTTATTTGCCAAGATATTTCATTTTAAAATCATGTTTTTGAATTTATGCATGCCTGATTTGGCAAAGTCCATTTACCCTTTGAAGCACACATTTTTCTTGAAACACGGGAGACAGTAAAAAATTGACACCCGAGGGATTTCGGGGTCGCTGTTCACGAAATTGACCATACATTTGCAAAATTCAAAATGGTGGATCAGAGATGGCGGATTTAATCAAACTGCAACTGGATATCCTGGGGTTTTCGGGGTCGCTGGTCACGAATCTAACCTTAGATTTGCAAAATTAAATATGACCGTATATAGTAATTAGTATGAACAATTGTTATGTAATCATTTCATTAATCGTTTGTATTTTTATTACCGAAAGATATTTTTAGTGTATTTTATAATGAAACACACATTTAATGCACGGAGAAAAAGTTATTATTTTCACCGTCAGGTGCTTTTAGTCGTCAGCGGACTTTTTGGAAAACCACATTGTAAAGTAATTGAATTAATAAGTAAACCTTTTTTGTCATTATTTTAAACAATTTTTATTATGCACAACCTTTTTTTTCAATTGACCATACTTGTGTTAACAAAACAGTTGTCCTAGCACTCCGCAATTGCTAATTTATCACAGTTTGGATTTGTTGTAATGGAATTTATTTTTATCAGTTCATAAATTTTGTCTTCGAATTCCTTTTTTAAGAGTTTTTCAACGCAAAGAAGAGTAAGAACGTAAAAAAGTTTCTGTTAATTGGCACTTTAGTGAAGTTACATTTACTCGCAAAAATTAATTGTTTTTGTATTACGGCCTTAATGGGTTAAGAAAGATCTTAACCCAACCCGGGAAAAAATGGATTATATATAATTATATATAAATTTAGATGCAATTATATATAATAATATATAATTATATATGTTTATATACGATTATATATAATTATATACAATTTTTGATACAATTAGATCCAATTATATATTATTATATATAATTATATATAATTATATATGGATTTTGGCCGTATATAATTATATACAATCGTATATAAACATATATAATTATATATTAGCATATATAATTGTATACAGGGTGTACGAAAAGTCCCGGGACGGTTGAATAACTTTCGAAAGAATAAAAATTTCAAAAATCGCCGAAACACGTGATTCGATTTTTCAAACAAGCTATCTTTTGAGGGGGGTTTCGGCCCCCCAACCTCAAGGGGGCGGGGGGCACGAGGGGGGCCAAAAATCTTAAATGGCAACATGGTTTGAGTGGGGGCTCATTTGAAAGGTATTTTCGAGATGAAATCAGATCACTGGTCATAGAGGGTGCTGCGATCATTTTTCGCAGGGATTTTTGACTTTTTCAGATCTTAGACGTTCTAACGTTTGAAAAAATGAAAATTTCGAAGTCGCCGAATCGTGTAATTCAATATTCTTAAAAAACTTAAAAAACTTAAAATCGTGTAAAACAATATTCTTAAACGGGTGTCAACCCGTTTCTGAACGTTACATTGAAAAGCTCTTTTACTTGTATCTCTCCGAAAAATGAACGCAGCGCCCTCTATGACCAGTGATCTGAATTCGTCTCGAAAATACCTTTCAAATGAGCCCCCACTCAAACCATGTTGCCATTTAAGATTTTTGGCCCCTCTCGTGCCCCCCGCCCCCCTTGAGGTTGGGGGGGCCGAAACCCCCTCTCAAAAGATTGCTTGTTTGAAAAATCGAATCACGTATTTCGGCGATTTTTGAAATTTTTATTCTTTCGAAAGTTATTCAACCGTCCCGGGACTTTTCGTACACCCTGTATAATTGACGGCTTTGTATATAATTATATACGGCCAAAATCCATATCTAATTATATATAATTGGATCTAATTGTGTAAAAAATTGTATAGAATGATATATAATCCATTTTTTCCCGGGAATACAGTAGGGTCCCGGTATAATTGCCCGCTCGGTTCCTCGCCTTCCCCTCTCGTCTCCTTATATTTGTCATAAGAAGGGGAGCGCGCTTCTCCCACACTCCTCAGTAGTGTTAAGATCGTGACGTCACCGCAGGCCCTTCCTGAGGCCTCAGCGCGCAAGGTGGGGGAACATGAGAGCGGCAACTAGTAAATATAACGAGACGAAACCTCGCAAATATGATGGGACGTAAATATAGCGATATGCAAACATACCGGGACTCTACTGTAATTGGGTTTAAAACATAATACTTAGTATTTTTACCAGAGGTACAATATTGTCACTTTTAAACTATACTCTTTCACAAAAATCCATCTAAATTTATAGACGTAGGAAACGATTCTTTTTTATTTTACTTCATTCTTACAGCAGGAGCATATTTTTTCGTTAGCTTATCCGAATCCACTATCACCCTAGCGTCTTATCCTTCGTCCCGAGATAAGAATCATAATCCAGGCTATATTTGATGATATTCTTACACCTTTAGAGATTGCGTGCTAGACCTTTCGCTAAATGAAGCGGAAGGCTTCTTCCTATAAAATGATCATAACGAATAGATTACACGAATATTATACGTGACGAAATTAGGAGTTGAAGTGCCTACTATTTCCTGTAAACCTCGTTGCAAGGAGATTAAGGACCTTTCCTAAATACGGCAAACCCTTCTTATCTTGTCTCATGGTCAGTTGAATCTCTGTAAGTTGCAGCTGAGGTCAATGGCATGTAATAGTACAGGATGCCCATCAATTACATAACAGAATTTTAACAAGTCATGATTACTCTCAATTTATGTGTGGTTTCTAAAATGTGCATTTATTGTTTCGTAATGAGCTATCCCCATTTACTTGACTTTACTAAAGTACTTTCAAGCACAAAATAATAATTCACCCTTTATTTTATTTATTACAAAAAGTAAGTAAGTGAATCATTTAATGAATTAGTGATAATTATTTTAATTTAATCAGTAAGATAGTTTTCAACTGTTAACTACTGGTTTAATAGTGCGGGATTAGGAAATAATTTTGTTTTAACTTCAACTTAGATGTACTAGATGTAACAAATTAAATATTGTAAAAATATTATAATATAATATTCTCGGGTTTTTATACATACTTAACCAATTAAGTACAACAATTTAACCTAAAGTTTAATAGTATTTTTTTGTATTAAAACGCAATGAAAAACATTTTGTTGTAAATGTTTTTTATGTCTTAAACTCCCCTCTTTCTAATGGAGTATTAGAAAATACCGTAAGATCAACAATAAAAAAATTACACGTGTTTAATTAGACCGGACTACAAAAAAAAAACTTATGTCATGTGCAAGTAACGCAACTAGATTTTTCTTATCGATTTTGGGCCGCAGAATCCGAATTCGAGCACAGAATTGGTCCTATACGTCTGAGTTATTTATATTTGAAGTTTAAAGTGCGAAAATTTGCTTTTTTAGGAAAATTCCACATTTGCTGGAAGAAAAAAATTGTACGCTGTAAAATGGAACAAGACTAGGTTTTTCTTATAGAAAAATATTGTTTAAAAAAAAATTCAACTGTACATTGGATCAAGGCTAGGTAATTCGTATGGATTTTTGGTTGCTGATCCGAATCCAAGGTCCAGAATTTGTTCAACTTGTTTACATTTTTTTGTGTAAGTTAATATGTGTAAGGTTATATTATGAAAAACCTACTTTTTGGACATAATTACATGTTTTTAGATTCAGTGCACGCAGAGATTTTTTATAGCAATATTTCTAAAATTTTGTTTCGAAAATTGCTATAAAACGTAAGAATTTAAGGGTAATCGATGTAGTGTAAGAATTTGAATACTGACATGAATTCTCCGAGTTGTTATAGTTTTTAAGAATATTTCAAAAGAATGTAAGAATTTTTCATATAGCGAATTAGAAAAATTAGTATAGTGCGTTGGAAAAACCTCAGTATAATCTCGTTTAATGTGCCACACACATTTTTCTAAACAAGAAAGCGAAAGAAAGATAAAGAAAGAAAGAAAGACACATGCATATAATTGCACATACACAAATTTAAATTGTATTATATTGCGAATCTCGTCTGTTGACAGCTAGAACAAAAATAAAGAAGGAAAAAGAATGACATAATTAAAAAAGTTTTGTACATGACATGTCTTTTTTGTGGTCCGGTGTCATTAAAAATCACCATTTTTCATGGTTTCTTTTTCACTTATCATTTATTTCCAGCATTACAATATCTTGGTATAGACGGGTATAGTTGATTGTTTTAGAGTTTGGGTACCCTGAAATTTTTCAAACAAATTTCTACTTCGGACGCCATATTGAAGCTCGTACACTTCGAACGCGTTATTTATCCTTGTCTAAGATATGCGGGAAATTATAAAAAAAAATGATAAGTGAAAGAGAACCCTTGAAAAATTGTGTTTTTTATTCATTAACCATGTGTCATTTTAAAATTTTTTAATTCGCAGTATTATCGAATACGACATTCGAAAGAGCAGTGTTTGATATTTAAAAAATCTCTATAATGTTTATCATTGTGTTTTAATACTAGAAAGTACTATCAAACTTCATATTAAATTTTTGTACTTTTAGTCCTTAATGGGTTAAGCAAAAAGCAAAATACCTTAGATAGTAAAACGTGTTTAATAACTGTATTTTTCAGACAAAAGGCGGAAAACTAGATTTTGATCTTATAATGGATCAGATAGAACGACTTATGCTGGATGAGTTCGTGACACCATTAAAAGAAATCGCCCTTGCATGTCGTGATAAAGGTAAGCGATTTTTTAGATACAAACAAATTTACATTACTATGTTATTCAATAACATTAACAAATTTAATTGAATGTTAATATACTCATATAGTTGTACGATTGCGTTGAATATCATAACTTTTTTAAATTGTGAAAAAGTTATATTTGTATAATTAATTACCGTTTTGTACTCGTGTTATATTTTATCATATTGTATTTTATATATTACGAGTGGAACCCCAGACAACGAATTGTTTTCTGTAAGACTAATATTGCTGGTCGTGAATCGTCATCAATTTACTTCAAGTCATAAATTCTGACCATTTGTCGGTCTTGAGACAAGCAGTTGAAATTGCTGTAGTGGCTTTTTTTTCTTATAGCTATATTACACAGGAACTAATGATCGAAAATGTAATTCGACGTGTATTAAATACATGTGAATGTTATTATTTCTCGCTGAAAACCGGTGAAATTATATTTGTCTAAATTAAGTAGTTCTTGAGTTACATAAGTTTTAACTACGGGTTATTTTTAGTCTTTTTTTATAGTAATATATCATTTTCCTGTACTAAATCATTTATTACACTAAAATAATCAAGATTACTGTTTATATATAAAAACGGAATATTAGTGTACAGCTAATAAATTATACTATTTTGTCAAAAGTTCCTTTACGTGTTATATTTATTAACATTCACTTATTACATAAATTACTAGTTACGTAATAATGTAGTAGGTTTCATAACAAAAAACGTATTTTACTGATTCAAATATTGGTACATTAATAGTATATTTGGCAGTAGAATAACGTCAAATTTTAATATTCGTTTTTCAATAGAAACTATTGGATACCCGCGTAAAAATAAAAAAGACTTTAGAAGATCTCAAAAAGATCTTTCTTAAAAATGTCACTATTCAAGATGTATTGGCGAGCTTTTTAAGACTTTTAAACTACTAGTTTATCAAAATCTTTTTGAGATCTTTATGAGATCTTTAAGAAAAAGTTGTACTATTTTTTTGAGATCTTTTTATCGCGATCTTCACAGAGAAAAGTGTCTTTTACCCAGTATTAGAATTCTTATATCCCGTAAAAGATCGTATTTTACGTAGGATAGCAATATTTCTATTACCGGTTACAAAAAGGAAGGTTTTAGATTTTTCTAACCTGTATGTCAGCTTATTTTAGCCTTTTCCCAAAAGCAATTTTGGTTACTGAAATTCATCTAGGAATGGAAAATATTGAAAATGTCTTCTTTTAGTCGTAAAGAAACCTATTTTTAAAATAGGAAAGTTTAATACAGTTTCGTATAACCTGTCAAAAACAAATGCTAACAGACGGAGGTATAATTTTACCAATTATAATAATTCTTTTAAGGACTATAATACACTGTTTTAAAAAACAAGGGCTAACTGGTAAAAGACCCTTTTCTCAGTGTTTTTTTTATCTTTTTTCGGAAGAAAAACATTTGTAATAAAATGCTGAATTCTCTTATTTTTTACCAAAATTAATTATTGAAGATGAATTTTAAAGTACCTTTTTTACTTGCTTTCCTATCTGATTTCTAAAACTTCGCTTTATAATATGGGGTCAATATTTACAACGAGTCGAAGATGAGAAATAAACACATAGTAGGCGTTAATACAAGCGATTCATGTCATGAAGACAGAAAGTTTCATATTACGAAAATTCAATATTTACAACACAAATCGAAGATGAGAGATTTCCAGAGTTGTTTTTCGATGCGCTGACAATGTTTTATGCAATGAAGACAAAGAAATTAAAATTTGTCATCCTTCAGAAAGCATGAAAAACGCTACAATTTTACGTGTCTTAGACAAGAATTGATACATTTTCTTTTACTTATACACATTATAATTTCTGCAATACAACGTATTGCAAATAATGAAGTTTAGTATACCGATATCTTAAGAAAAGTATAATGTATTTATTCCATCTTAATTATTAGGAAAATAGAGAGTAGAAAGCAGATCAGAAAGCAAGTAAACTGGATAATCACCTTAAAAATCATCTTCGATAATTAATTTTGGTAAAAAATAAGAGAATTCAGCATTTTATTACAAATATTTTTTTTCATATCCGAAAAATAAAAAAAAATATCTTGAAAAGATCTCAAAAAGATTTCGATAAGATTAATAAAATTATGTTTTCGTAAAATCATGCCGTGAAAAGAAAGTCTTAAAAAGATCTCAAAAAGTAGTACAAATTTTTCTTAAAGATCTCATAAAGATCTCAAAAAGATTTTGATAAACTAGTAGTTTCAAGTCTTAAAAAGATCTCAAATACATCTTGAATAGTGACATATTTAAGAAAGATCTTTTTGGGATCTTCTAAAGTCTTTTTTATTTTTACGCGGGTACTAAATAATATATAGTATTAATAATAATAAGTACTAAATAAAATATTTTGTCCCAGTAGTTCCTAATAACAGCAGTTTAATACTGATTGTAATCAGTAGTAGTAGAACACAATTATCTTCTTCTACTACTGGCAAACAGAGGAAAACAATAAGTTTGTCTTATTTCTTATAAGGAAACTGACATATTTCAAATAACTTCGTAAAATTTCAGTAATCTTCGAGGTAGAAATTGCATTTCATAATTCTCTTCCTTTTTTAACAATTTTACAACCGAAAAATTATGCTATTACTAATTCGTACATAAAATTAATGCCTCATCATTCTCGTCAACTCGTATACGCTATAATATTTTTTTCTAGTCATTCACAAAAGAGATAAATTAATACATAATGCGCAAAATTAAACAACCTAGCAACAGAAAAGTTTTAGCACGATTAATTTTAAACAGGAACTAACTATAGTAACATGAACCAAAAAATAAAATAATTTAAAACATTGAGCAACCTGAAATAGTCGATTCATGAAGAAGTATTAATGAAGACTAACTGAGCATTATAAATAATCCTGTTAAATACAAGACTAATACCGAGACTAAAAGATCTTGGTTTTGGTATCGGTCTTGCACCCTTGGTCTTGTAAGACTTTCGTCTAATATAGCCTGTTAAAAACGTACCAAAAATTCGCGAGACAGAAAGAAATCTAAAATGACATCATTCTTTTATTGTAAATCAGAAAATACCACAGAGAATCTGGTCTTGTCAGGCAAAATAGTATTATCTCATTATCATGTCTTGGTCTTGGTCTTAAAATTCAAGGCTACAGGATCGATATTTGCGTTTATGAAAAGTGCTATGTAATGCTCGAGTGTACTCAGTAACTCAATTGTAGTGAATAATTTACTATTAAATGAATGTGAAAAATTTAGTATTAAAAACCGTTGATTTCTATAATAAATTCGGAAATTACTATTCAAGGTGAGTAATAGGTGAATAGTTCTCTTCCTGTAATTCAGAACTAATGCTTCATTCATAAAAACTGAAGCATAAAGTAGTAGCCACTACAAATAACAAATATTTTAGATAAATCGCAAACAATCTTAATAAACCAAATACCATCAATGCAATTGAATTTATTATCTTAATTGAGAGCAAATATTAGCTGTAACTCTCAATAATTTTCAGTAGTAAATTTCGAGAAGTCTTAAATCGGCCGGTTAAACTGACAACGGTTTTATTTATAAAACGAACGAATACATATGCGTCTATATTCGATGATAAAACTTATAATCATGCGTTTTCTTTCCTAGTATACTTACAAGGCTTAAAAGTGTGGCTCAGTGGTTTCTATTACATTTGTTCATATTTGAATGAACCTATAAATAAAATCTATCGATGAAGAGAAAGGAGTGTGTACTTATTTCGTCTTTTCCATCTTAAATTTTTCATCTAAACTGGACTTACATATTTTAAATAGTAATTTGAAAGTAAATGAAAGCTAATGGATACAAGCAGCTAAAAGCGGACATTTGGAGGTCTTCAGGAGCTCCACAGGACATCCCGGGACAGACTTTTTAAAAATGTTTGATGATTGATGTTAAGCGTTCTAATTAAGAACTTTTATTATGTGTGCAACAGTATCGATCAGAATCGAAAAAAATGTCAAACAGAGTGTATAATATGACTGAATAAACTTTTCAAAATTCGGGCTCTGTGAAGGCGATTCTAATGACTATAGACGACTTCCTAGAAATTACCAAAGAAATTAATTTAGAACTGACCGAGAATTTTTGAAATTAAGTGATTCTCATTTACATATCTAAAGTTAGAAATTGACCGAAATGCTTTAGTTGTCCCTTAAAGTTAGCATGTCAAATTCTTATCTACTGAAATCAAATGTTTTTATCTCAGTCTTCTTTTCATGTACTATTATGTATCAGCTAAAGAAATTTTATTATCAAAATAACTATTATTTATCAACTTTAAGAGTGGCGAAACTTTTTAAATTTCAATCTGTTTAAATATTTTGATATTTTCTTGAAAGTGTACAATATAAAATTAGCATAATATAATTTTTCTGAATTTTTTATTTTAGTAAAAACCGACGATGGGTGTGTTGGAGCTTTTCAATACTTCAAATGTTACTACGAAAGTAATCCAGATGTAAGTATGAAACATTATGGCTTTGTAGTCTCTATGATTATTTACTGGCCTGTTTATCTACACTCACTCTTTCTTAGAGCGGATATTCACTCTTTATGCGAGTTAAATGACACAGGGGTGACACTGATTTGCAAACATGTCGCTCTTATTGAAGCCGAATGAACAACATATGAACTAATCCCCACGACGGTGCTACTATCGATTGAACAAAAAAATCTTTCTTATATTCTTTCAATATTTCCTCTTTATTATTGTATTTTTAATCATTTCAACACTTTTCAAGTGCAAAAATAGCTGTAGAAATAAGAAAAGTTGTTAATGATTTCTTTTTAAATTAAAAGAAATTATGCATATATACAGACTCTGGAGAGATACTTTGCATAAAAAGAAACTCAATAATTTTATAAATGTATAAAGTTTAGAAAAATTGGGATTCACGTTTCCACAAATTCAAAATATAATGTATAATTTTTGGAGATATCAGGACGTATATCTCACCTGTTAAAATTAAGCTGTGGTATAGGATTTTCATGATTATTTGTAAAGATAAGGTCTTATGCGGTTTCAATGAAAGCGACACCTAAAGCCATAGGAAAGCATGGGGAGTACCATCCCCATAGTTAAAGTAGAGGAACTGTAATCATAGAGCGAATAGTCACTGTTTAAGAGTGAATATATTAAAAATTACACCTTACTATCTTGACGTTTAGAATCAGTTTAGAAGATGGAACTACCACTAATCCCAAATACTGACCATAAATATGATTATAATAACGGTTAATATCAGGATATCCATTATTGTTTTTCTAACATCTAGTTTTTTCTGGGAATGTTTTACTCCAAAAAATAGTGAATTTTTATTACAAGAAATTTAGAAGGAAGAAATAAAATTTTTTGGAAGCACAAATGCCTTGGTATAAATTATTTAGAAAAATATTATAATATAAGCATGTTAGAAAACAAACATTTCTAAGTAATTGAACAATTTTTACAAGGACGGTTGTAATTAATTCAAACATCTTCTATACTTTGCTCATTTTTTTAAGACAGAATTATGGTACCACATTAAACGATACATAACTATTTTAAATTATGTTATTATCGGTACAATTTTGATTTTTAAAAATAACTTCAGTGAATCAAAAGAATTAATTTGTAATTTTATGGTAAATTTTATTTTAAAATTGACAGTTTTAATTTAACGAAATTATTGTGGACATCAACGTAAATATAAACCATAATGCTTAACAACAATCATGTACAATTAACTTTAAATTCTTTGCTTTTATTTCAGTTGTATATTTTCAAATAAACCAAAATCGTTTAAGGATTGTGACCTGCAGAAACAGTCAAGAAACATAATTGTACGCAGTCAGGACGAATGTATAACTCAAATTGTAATTATTATTTAATAATAAAAATTCATTGGATACTTTTTAAGTAATATATATATATACTTATTTTTTAGTGCCCTTCCTTAATTTACTTATAAATAATCAGTAAATCTGGTAACTGGTATAAAAAATCTGGAAATCTGGTAACTTTTAAAAATGTATTACATTGAATAGTATATACGTGAGTTGTTATCTTAATTCTGGAACATATCTTGTCAAAATTAAATCTCTTCCAATTACCATGTACATCCTTTCTTTATGTCTAATGTCGTGTAATATTATTCCTATTTTTTACCTATTAAAATGTAAGCATATTTATCAATAATACTGTCAACAAAGCGTAATGTGATGTTTTAATTACATGGAAAAGTAAATAACGGCTACGTGGAATATCTAAAATTATATTAGCGCAGTTCATCATTGGAAAAGCAATCAGGACGAGCGAGGCTTCAAGTAATCCCCTTTATTGTACCTCAAGCCCCACAGCATGCATTCCTCAACCCAGGTTTAACGATATTACTTGGCAAAAGAAGATACTAACAGTCTAGTAACCAATGAATGACTACTTCGTCGAAAAATGCAATTTAGCTACATTTTTTACCAAGTGAAGACTTTTTCAGTCTGAGAAAATCACTGTTAAGTTCGGTTAAGCTATTAATTATTGCAAAATTTAGGTGCGAATCTAATTGGTTTTATGGTGATTGTAAAACTGTTTTTCCTTAAAAATTTACATATTTCTTACTTTAACAAAATCACTCTTGAAATCGAGCAATTCTTCAATTACTTTTGTAACGGCTAATATAAAGCACACGGAGAAAAGAGAAATGGATATTGTACAAAATAAAAACGAAAATTTACTAAACGTTTGATAATTTTTGAAACTTGCTGATTGTTAAAGACATATTACAAAAAAGTCAGCATAACTTATATTTTTGCATGGTAATATTTACTTTACATCAGAAAGTAAAGTGTTTGGAAATTTTACCCAGCCGGAAAAGTAAATAAATCCTAACAAATTGGAAATACTGTATAAAATTACTGTATATTTTACATTCGTCGAAACGTAGTAGTTGTGTCCATTTCATTAATTAGTACTATGAACTAAGCGAAATGTATACAACAAGAAGGAAAACTTCTTTTTTCTAAAGGATATTTTACTCAATCGTTTGGTAATATTTGTCGATTCACATGGGAAACGGGCCGAGCGTCGAGAAACTAAGAAAACAACAATAGTTTTCTTTTTTAGACTACACTCCACAGCACCTGAACGCCAAAAAAGATCTTGATTAGAAATTGATTTCAAATTTTCGCGGGGACTGTATCACAGGAACGATAACAGATGGCGGGTTTTGCGCAACCGATATAAAACGACCGCACGTTGTATAAATAGAAGTTCCAAATTTTACGATGCAATGTATGTATGTTACTTCGTTCCGTGTATATATGACGCTGAAACTAGCAGGAAATTCGATTGCTGAGTTCTTAGCAGCGATTTGCACTGCATAAATGGCTATTCGATTTTGGCTATTGATTACAATAATAGTATTCTTTTGACATATTATCAAGAAAATAATCGAGTAGTTCCAAGTGTTTTCAACCCAGCCGAAATTAAAAAATGTTCTTATATCACACAACCTAAGTCGAAAGTATTTTTTTAATCATTATTCACATCTTCGATGTTAATACAATAACTAACTCGCTTAAAGGAAAAGATTAAACGTAATCTGGTCGAATTGTTTACATTTCATAATGACAATAATTGACTGTCTCACAACTAGCGACTCTCCCATACAAAATACCCATCAAATTCGTTTTGCAATTCTTACAAGAAACTATATGTAACATTCTATATTCTGAGTTACGACACTTTTAGGGAATGTTACAAAACATAATTTTTACAATGTTACTAAGAAGTTTTCACGAATACGTTTCAAACATCTCATTTTTTATTGAGTTTCGTGTAAAATTGATGTATGAAACTCGAACTTTGAAAAAAATGATAAATTTTCGAATTCCAAATGTCGATTGAGCTGAACTTTTAGGTTATTTTTTAAGAAGATTGGCCTATTCCTAGGACGTTTGTGTTTAATGTGTGAAGATTCTCTGAAATTTCCAAAGTTTTCGTAAAATAGTACCTTTCGGGTCCTAGGCCGTAAAGTGCAATTTTACGGACCGAGTGGAGATTGTTCGTCCGAGGACTGGCGAAGCCAAATCGAGGTCGTAAAATGTTACTTCCGAGGAGCGAACACTATTTTTTGATATACTGTTCGCAAAAGTAGTCACTTTACCGACTGTTTTTAGTCCGTAAAATGCAGAGATCAGTCCATAAAATCACACTTTACGGACTAAAAGGAGTCCGTAAAGTGTCTACTTTACGGGCACGTGTATCAAAATAGTATATTATGTAACATGGAGCTAAAATTGTAATTCTGGTCCGGGCATTGCGTTTCCGGTACGAGGTGCAGACGAGTACCAGGAACATATGCGAGAACCAGAATTGTTTTAGTTCCACGTAATTTTATGTATCAGGAGTGTGGTTTCCGAGGTTATATGCGTGTAACGTGTTTTGAGTGCTTTATGGTATACGGACGATAAAGTAAGGTTACATGCCTATGCGCATGCGCATAGATACATAATGTGTACAATATCGTCCTCGGACTATAAAGTAGCCGTCCTCCATAATAGTTATTTCAGGTCCTTAAAACATGCACATAATGCCGAGGAAACTGTACTCTTGTTACATAAGAGTTTTTTTTTAATACAGCAATATACAAAAAAAAATATTTAGACAGTATGGTAAAACCTATTAAAAATCGTACCTTGGGATCGTTGATTACGAACTTCGAGCCATTTTTCAAAAATTCAATATGGAGGACAAATTTTTAAAAATTGATTGGATTCGCAAGAAAGTTTCTGAACATGAATCTGGTTTAATATGGTGGTTGAATAACATTCGACATTTTGCTGGACTGTGCAGTTTTACAGAGACGCCCAAAAATAATTTCCCTACACTTTGATAGAACCAATCAATCTTTTTATTAATCGTATCCACAGATTTCATCTATCAAAAAGCGGCAGATGCCTTACATAAACAAATGTAGAGTTTCTCCAATTCTAAATTAATGGTGGGTGTTACGTTTAATATAACTGAGGGTCGGTCGGGTGGGAATGTACACAAATTTAGGTGATAGAACAAAGGCATAGCATGGAATTTGGAAAAACAAAAGCTCCTTTTTCAAGCCTTTTGCTTTCGCACATGAGAGCGTGCAAAAGGGCAGCCCGAAATACAACGAATGGCTATCGAAGCTGCGATTTGCCGGGAATTAATTTCGGTGTCTGAGTAAGACTGAGGGGGTTTTGCATTCTGGAATTCCGGCGGGGCGGATGCGAATGTCGCCAGGAGGTAAATGCAAGGGCGTTATCGGTATGGCAAAAAACTAAGCCGCGTCCCCTAACCTAACCTGTGGTTAATATGAACGCACGGATGCGGACGAGCCGCGTGGCGAGTAAGCGTTATATATCGACGCACCAGCCGGCGCTCGAATTCCTGGTTACTACGTGAAATTAACATTGTTGGGAATCCGCACGATCTCCGTAAATCATGGCGAGACCAGATGAAAGACCAAAGCCCGTGTGCCGGTCGCCCTTTGGCGCATCGGACGCACAGTCGACAAATCGGCCCAATTTAAGCAATGGACCTGAGATCAAAACTTCATTTGGATGGAAATCGCATGTATACTCGTCGAAGGTCGACGCGAAATACGATATGCTATTATTTGGACACATGACATAAAACTGTCCAAATTAATAAACGATTTGTCTAGAAATTCTCTAAAATCATCGCCGATTTCATTACATGGATGACAAGAAATAAAGTTCACTTTCCAACCAAACCGGTTTGGTAGCATCGATGGGAAAAAAAAATCAGTTTGTGCTCCATACAATCCATGTTTATGCTCAACATAAACTAAGTTTGTCCTCAGACCGAACTTAGTGTGTATTTAAAAACAAACTAAGCACAGCCTAAGTTTGCGTTGTACACAAACTTCGAGGTTTAGGTTGAAAATGGTTTGTGTGGGGTACTTTTTTATGTGAACCTTATTTTTTATGAATTGTTATGAGAACCTAACCACTTAGTTATCAGAACCGTTCAGATTGGGAGGTTTATAGGTAATACAATAAATGGTTCAATTTAATTAATATATTACAAATTATATTTTTGCGCGACTTACAACACAAACCAAACAAATTTATGCTGGATCAAAAACAATATCTCGTAATGGATGTAGTACTGGCAAGCCACTTCTGCTTATAGTTCATCAACCAACTTGGAGAGCCGGATAAATCCTCAGGTTGTAATGTTTTCTAATCAAACTCTTTTAAGCGATGTATCCAATCAGTTTGCTTAAGTCAATAGGATCCGAGCTGGTTAGTTCCATCCACTAAGATTCTGACTATATCTCCTACCTGGAAGGACGCCACCAGGCTATTGTAGATAGTTATGGTGAAATATCTGAATGGCGCGAAGTATTTGCTGGGATCCTCCAGGACTCTGTTCTTGGACACTTTTATTCAGTATATATGTAAATGACATATTCAACTTCTTTTGCATTAAAAACCTATCAAACTTGAGTAGTTATTGAGTAGTCATCCAAACGGAAATATTAAGTCTGTTTCAAAATTCGGTCTCTAACAAAATAGTTTCAAATCTTACTGAAACAAAAGCGATGCTCATTGGTTTAACAAAGCATGCGAAATACTTCGACCCAGAGAAACACCTTGGGCTCCAGGTTAATGAAACAAATATTCCATTTGTTAAAAACGTAGTCCTAATAATAGATCAAACACTACCATGACACCTGCATATCAGGCAACTTGTCGTCGTGTAAACACGATACTTTACCAGCTAAAATACAATAAAAATTTATTAAACCAACAACTACGCATCAGACTGGCCTACAGTGACATCTCAAACACGCTAAGCTCTAAATGTCAGCGTGTTCTAAATTCCTGCGTTTTATTTTTAATTTTAAAAGGGACAGTCACATGTTCAGTACAGGAGTTGTCACACGTGAGCAACTTACCTGTTTCAGATATTCACTGATAGGAGTGCAGCGGTTGTTCGATCAACTAGGGTTACCATAGAAGTTTTCCACGTGCCCTTCTTTTCGTACATCTATTCTTCAAAAATTCTTTCAAATTACATCTACACGTTTACGGAACAATCTTCCGGTTGAGATTCGTGCTATCTGCTCATTAGCACATTTTAAATGTGTATTCCGGAACTTCCTGTTTCAATGCGATATTGATGAATCCAACCCATCGATGCCGATCCTTTTTGACCATCAACATCTAACTCGCTTCTGTTCCTGGTTTGTGTATCGATTTTAAGTTTCACGTATTATAAACCTAGTTATTAAGCACTTAAAAAAATTGTATTCTTTCTTTTGTTCTCGTATTTTATTTTATTGTATATTCAATTTGTGTTCTACAGCCTCACGGAACTGGGGGAAATCACATCTATGGCTAAATAAATAAATACATACATACATACATACATACCAACCAAAACCTTCTTGTTTCGCAAATAACCTTGATCAAAAATCAATAAGGCCGTTTTCGGTGCCCTACTGAAACCGAGCGATGGTAAAATAGTAATGTTTATGCCAAGGACGTGAAATCGTTAATTATGCCTTGAATAGTAATTAGGCACCCGAGGGTCCCATTATCACCCTGAAGTCGAGAATATTACTCCTGTGCTGCAAGCCATATTTTTCGTCATACGAGCCATGAAATAACTATTTTGATGCAGTAGGCGTAAAAAGCTAATTTTACGTCCGCATTTGCGTGGGAAATATTGACATTCTAGACCAGCAAATCGAGGCGCAAAAACATATTATGCCCACTGCATAAATAAATAATGTTTGAATCTCAGGCGTAAAATTTTCGCCGTCATGAACCTCGGTCCGATTTCGACGTCTAAAACCCCATTTTACGCCCTTGATATAAAAATTACTAATTTGCGCCCCTAAATAAGGGTCGCATAATGGTCACTTTACGCCTCCTAAGTGTCTTCGTTTTCCAAGAGTAGTAAAAGTTGTTTGTTTTTTTTTCAATACTAGAGGTATTGACACAAACTACTTACGTTATACTTTATTTTTCAATCAAATTGCAAAATCATTATTTTATAATAATTTTGCATCTTTTTAAAAATGCCATTAATAAGTAACCTATCTTAGTGTAAATCTCCACTTTATTTAAAATTTGGATATTTTGTAAGCTATGAAAAACTAAGAGACACTTATTTCTTTTAGCGCCGGAAAAACATGTTTAAGAGTTGAAATAGCCCACAAAAAATCATTTTAGGGGTAGTTTAGCAAGTAATTTTCAACGGAGCGCCCTTGCTACATAGTAATTCTATTAATTAACTGTAAGTCAAAATTACATCAGCATTTTGAACTTCCTTGTCCACATGTTTCAAGTAAAGTCTAAAAATATTGATTGGGTCCAAATCTTTATGCTGCAATGATATAAACAATGATTGACAAAGTTTCATCAACTTGTGAATCTTCCATGATTAAAAACAAGAGTTTCTTCAAATTTTCGTTTATAAGTATTTATCAGGTAATATTAAAATTTCTTTACCTTATGAATTTACTTCACTAGATATTTCGCCATATTTTGAAGTGATAAAAAATGTATATTTGGGAACAACACCTAATGGATATAAAATTCAACCTGTTGGTATCAGGACAGGTGGAAACTTCAGAGTGCAAGTCACAAGTGACATTTCATTTCGTGTTGAAAACTTTCATAATATATACCTCAGTCCATCCCTCTCGTCTGTTTAACGCTCATGGAAAGAGGAATGCCATCTGCCCACTTTAAAGCGAATGTAGATGAACACAACTTTGATACGAACAACAGAGGTGCAAACGAGGTCCGAAAATACTGATTGGAGAAAGTGTTGAGCCGAGCTTCCGTTTGCCAGATAACTAGAGGTATCCAAAATTGCTCTTTTTGTTTTGTTTTTGAACATAGATGTATTGCAACTAATTGGCAATACTGACAAGGAATAAATAGACTTGGATTAGTTTGGTCATTTGGTAAGGATGATGTTCGTTTTTGATGAAAAGAAATTTCTGTTTGTTATACATAAATGACATCAGGTATGATGCAATCAGAATCTAAAACTTTATTCATGGATTGGTACGTAAATAAACTTCTATTAACAATATTAAGTTTTTATTTAGGACATCAATCAATCAATATAGTTCTAGGGTCATAACGAGTAAAAAATAGCTTGACCACTCATTTTTAGCAAAGTTATTTTCGTAAATTCAAAATTTAGAAAAACAAAAATTTCCAAAATTTAGTAAGTTATATGGGACGTACAAAAGTGTGTTAGACTATTTGCATGTACTGTTTCTGAGAAGATCATACTAAACATTATAGACCAGTTGTATTTAAGCTGCCATTGTGAAAAATATCAAAAAAGTTAATTTTTATTTAGTTTTTGCATTTATTTTAAAAAATACAAGTCAGACAATAAATTTTTCCAAGAAAAAAGTTAGGACGTAAAATTGTCTTCAAAAAAGGTTGTATGCATTTTTCATCCTAATATCAAAGGTCATAAAATAAGAACAGTATTGTAATGAAACTTAATTTTATTTCTCTAATATTGGTACAGGCAAGTATAGTAGTATGTATTTTTTCAACATGTTCTATAGATATTAACTTTCATTTCTTGTTTTTTTGTATTGTTATTCTAATTTTTGTAGAATCTTCTTTACGTCCTTATTTTTGAGCTTGAGTTCAGTTACCATTATCGTTAAAATTTTTGGGAAATAAAGCTAACTAGCAAAAAAATCACTGTGTGGAACAGTATTCAGTTTAGTTGAAAGACGAAAAATCGACGAGCATATGTAAGAAATTTATGCTTTCTTCTTGATAAAACGAAAAAGGACGTCAAATATCACAGTAAACATGACAAGGTATCATTTTTCCCACAAATTAAAAAAAAATAGTTTAAATCGTTTGTAGCAGTACGGATTTCTTACTCCAATTATAATTCAGAAATAATATTCATTATTATAATACTACTTAATGAAAACACCGACCTATAAAAAACTGATTTGGACCAGATCTACATACAATAAAGTCCCGGTATATTTGTCCGCTCGCTTCCTCGCCTTCCCCTCCCGCCTCCCTATATTTGACGACGTTTGTGACGTCACAGCAGGCCCTTCCTGTGGCCCCATTGCGCACGGTGGGGGGAAAAGAGAGGGGCGATAGACAAATATAACGGGACGGAACTGGGCAAATATGCTGGGACGTAACTATAGCGAGACGCAAATGACCGGGACTGTACTGTATATCCTTATTCATTTTCCTATGCTGCATTCGAATTGAAGGTCAAGGGAGTATTGGGGCTATTTGGAGAGATAGACGGAGAATTTTCAATACAATTTGTGTAAACGAGATGCAAATAAAGTCGGGATATAATGTAATTTTATTGCATCAAATTGCAGCGTTTGAAAAAGTGTTAGACTTTTCAAAACTATACTATGGTTTAGAATTAAAATAGGAAAAAACGTTAATAAAACGTGGGTATTCATGTATTTAAGCCAAATATGGAGTAAAATTTGCCGTACCACCTTTTGTTTATTTTTTAATTTTGAAAACATAAAAAACAAATAAAAATCATGTTTTTTAAGTCGATCTCACTAAAGAATCCCCGATCTATATATAATATTGATTTCAAATAGGGATTCAGTGTACAAAAAAAAACATAAGGATATATGTGTTTAGACAAAATAACAGACCATTTTTTTGAGATTTTTAACGCAATTAATTCTACTTTCTAATTTTCATAATATTTAAAAAATAAAATAATAGTTACGTGTTTATGTTATGCATTTAGGGTATGCAAAGATCAGAGATGAAAGAGGATATTGTTAGAATTGGAATTGCGGCGTCATAATGAGATTAAATCGTGATTATTCATTACTGCCATTATCCACGGATTATCACAAGCATGATCACGACTTTAATGGCTAATAACACTTATTGTTCCCCAGATCCACTGTGTAAAACCATCAGATGGGAATCTGTTACGGAAGTGATATATACAGCTTAATCGAGGTGGTAATTTTAAATTGTTATACTTAACTACAAAGTAAAATAACATTTATCCTGTATTATTCGAAGTCTACAATTATTATGGAACTGATTGTACTCATGAGGAATGTACCAGCTGTATAACATTTCGGATTACTGCAATAACATGCTTGTAATTCGTTAGGATGTATTTTCTACGCATTAGAAGTTTGAGAAATATATATAAATTAGTGATAAATATATATAAATTATCGCTAAAATAGTACATTTCAGTAATATTTCTGGAGTTTTATAATATTTCAAAGTAATATTTATTATAATCATAACATTCCTTTGGTTATAATAAGAGTATGGCAATAGCCAGCGTCATACATATTATTAAGCAATATGATGGAATATTTTTTTAGAATATTCCGAAAATACTATTAAATGAAATAGAACAAATACAAAATATATGGATATGATTTTTTTAAAATAATTTTAGAAGTTTCAAATTTAATGGAAGCGATTTATTTTTATTTATTCAATAACAATTTTGTTGACGAGTTTACGTAAAAAGACTCTGTACAACATTATTAGAATTTATTATCTGTTTTTAAATATTTCTTTTTGTACTTATTAATTGTAGTTACGTGAATACGTACGGTAAATTGATTTAATTTCTTGCATTGTAACCATTTTTAAAGTATCGCCTTGAATATTTTTGTAAAACAACAATCTATTCTATTACCTTATTTCTAACGATGACAGTAATATTGAAGTAATAGTATAATATTAATAAATAGATCATCTATTATAATATTTATGGAAGAAATTTAAACAAGGAATTATAAAATAATAATATAAAAGAATTTATTAAATCATCAACTTATTTTTATTTTTAACGAACAAAAATAAAAATAAGTTGATGATCGTGCCCACATTATCTAGTAGTATTTTTTTGAATATTCTAAAAAAATATCTATTTTACATAATAATATTTATAACGCCGGATAATGCAATGGTCATGCAAAATTCCAAAGATATATGCCGGACATTAGACATTTTATGATTCCAGGAATATAAATGCAATATTAGTTTGAAAAGGAATATTCTAGAAATATCACATAATCTGTTAGAAGTGTAAGTAGTTGTTTAAGTAAGTGTTTATTCGATTGTATTATACATTTATAACAATAAACAATTAACTGTTACATAATTATCATCTTTAACCAATAACAGCACCTAACATATCCGAATTTAACATTTGATGTCATCATAATTTCGTTGAACGTTAAAATGATCATGTAACATGTTTGTCCAATATCATAATCTAATCTATTGTCTTGGCATTATGGTTTGACCCTTTCATCAATAAACTTTATCATTTAAGATCATCATAATACAAGATGACAAATTGAAAATCATCATTATCTTCATCATCCAATGTATCTTTATTCTAAATTACCTTACAATATAACCACTTGACATCAACTTTCTACACTGAGAGAAATTAACTGGAACTGTAAAGTCAAAAACGTCAGGTAACTTTTAGATGAAAATACCAGCACTTTGATGACAATGTTATTGTATATTAAATCGTATATTTTAACATTCAGTGAGCGTTCGTTAACTGTTAATAAAGCTTACATTCAATTCTGTCGTTTGAACTGCGCATTTCAACAATACGTCGAAAAATTCGCAGAACGTCGAATGGCTCCGCACGTGTGTATGTTTGTTTACTTCTTTTTCGGTGAAACTGTAAGCACATAAACATACTACATGTCACATAACGATCTCTAGATTGATATTTAAAATTCGTATATTCACTATAACCTATTAAAATAACAAATTTAACGAAATTTGAGATTACCCTAACTTCCGGATAACGTACCTTACCTTAAGCTCAAAATTTAAATTCTGTTAGCTTTACTATGCAGCTATTACATTAATTGTGAACTAACATTTAACTCATTATACTTTCTCTTATTCAACATCATCATTCGGTGTGGCTATGAACATCTAAAAGCATCTTTTCTAAGATCATCGGTCATTACGCCCATGTGACATCCCATTAAATCATCGTTATTATCAATTTACATAATTATCAACCAATAATCTACAAAAGGTTACGAATATTTTCAACATTCCTTCATTTCAATTATTAATAAAAAATAGAAATCGTTTTTTTTGCAATATTGGACAAAGTACCTGTATGCAATTTTTAACAATAGTAACTTTTAAAAGAATGACGGAAAAACCGTAATTTAAGAGACCCTATGATGACGTATAGGTTCCGCCTTGCTGTCATGTCATGTAGTTTAGTGTTAGGGAATAGTTTACCGTCACTCTGTGACTTAAACCCGCGATAACTCTAAATAAATGTAAGGTTTTTGTAAAGTAAAAGAAGACTATTTTTTGTAAGTTGCCTAATGTGGTACGTGCTGTATACATAGAAATTTTATTCTTAAAATCCGCCGGTACCTTTAGATTTGACCTTGGAAATTACCTTGTGGGTAATTTCATGCACGATACCATTTTTCCAATCAGTATCCCATACTTTTTAGGACGGATCTGAAAAAAATAATGTTTATTTGAATATGACCTTGATCAACTAGTAGATGTCATATGTGGACATGAAAGCTTTGCAAAATAAAATCCTACTAAATTTACATGCTTATTATATATTACTTAGTTCCCAATGTTAAAAGTAAATTTGAAACATTTGACCTTGAAATAACCTTGAATATCATCTTCAATGTCCTCCATGATGTCATTACAACTCTCATTTTTTAATGTTATTTATTCACTGTGGACGAAAAAACAAAATTGAAGAATTTCTGTTTCCTAGAAGATTTAAAGAGTTTGCTCATCTTTAAGTGACCTCAGAATAATCCTTAAGGCTAAACTCTATGTCTATGGCACTTCCGACGGTTTTAAAAGGTGTCTGTTTCTAACAGACAAAATTAACCATAAAATGGCCCACACAGTCAAATGCAAGAGTCAAGGTCAAGGTCAATTCAAGGTCACCGATGGTTTCCTCGGTTTATCTCTGAAACGGTCTTGTTCTTTATAAGAAATACCTTACTGAAGAAAATGTACAGATGTCTAGAAACTTATTTGATACTTTTTATATATGTAGGTGTGATTTCATGAATGTGCGTATATGTTTATATTGTTATGTAAAACAATTTGGTAAAAAATAATACCATAAATGTACACTGAATAAAGTTTGCTGTTTTAACAAATTATATTTTATTTCACTAAATTATTTTAGTTAAGAATGATGTTTTGTAATAAAAATGTTTTCCTCGTATGAAAATGACGTATTTCAAAGAATTAATTTAAAGTAAACAGAATTTGTTGCCAACACTAATTTGTTTGGTTCATTATAATTTATACATACATATTACTACAATTATATTACATCGCTATATTATTATGTATCATTATCGATGTGTTCTAAATTTAATTATTATGACGGATGTATATAAGATTTTACATAATTCTCATTTATTTCTAATATTGCATAAAATATACTCCGGATATGCACATGACATTTCTGCAACACCATTACATGCACGATTTCTGAATTATTGTTAATTACCAAAAAATTAGTTCTGAAGGTAATTTGAGTTTTTAGATATTTTGTGTAAGTAGAAATCGATGTTTTAATAATATTGATCTTTAATTATTCGAATAAATTGCAAGAGCTCACAAGTTCATTTTCCGTGAAAACGAAACGAGTGCAGTTCATGGCTAAGCAAATAATCCGTGTACTTTTCATTACCGTCAATTAAGCAACATTATGTAAGAGAAACACACAGATAAGATTTACTAAGATCATCATTTCCTGTCGTGTACAGTTCTAACACCTCGGATCGTTGGTATAGTCGTGGTTATAAATATGATGGTCCCAACATTTAAGATCTTCAGTTTGAATTTCGAAACGTAGTTTCCGACTGTTTTGCATTGTCTTGAAGACTTAGGTTACAATGAAGTCGATTGTAGTTTTTATTGTTGCTCTTTTTGTGGTGGTAAGAACATTTTCGTTGTACAACAAATTACAAATTTAAGAATTGAAAAAACAGATTTTTATTTATATGTGAATTTGAATTATTTTTCATTTAAGATCTAGAAAATGAAATTAGGAAAAACCGTGATAATTTAGTTGTCAATTTCTGTCAACTACAGAATTAAAGTAGTAGTTAAGTTATTTTATTGGTTAATATTTCAATTAGTATATTATTAATACGTATGTACAAAATATATTCAAAGGAATCTATTAAATAAAAATAAGAAAAGGAAATCAAAACCTATGAAAAAATTAATAGTGGTAGTAGCCTTTATTAAAATATATATTTTGTAAAATGAACCCAAAAAAAATATTTTATAATAGAATGAAACTACAGTCGTTTCATTATCATTTTAAATTATAATATAAAGTATAACTTTTATTGTTATATGAAACTCGAAGATATTTAGATTTTAGAACTATGTTTGAATTAAAAACTTAAACTGCACAATATTTACGAAATATTCACTGAAGAAATATCAGTTTAAAATGTTAAGTATTCGAATAGAACGATTAATTTATTTTCTTACACTCAGAGTGCAAAATGCTATTTTGCTCCCTATATCGCTGGAATAAAATAGCACATTCTCTTCCTAGGTAGCAAAATATATCCGAAAGCAAATAAAGACGCTGAGTGTAAAATATTATCTTGCACCCTATATTACATCCTTACTATTGATGTGTATTAATTCGTAATTAATTGCTACAGGAATTTCTTAATTACTTAAAGTATTTTATTTATCAAAATTCCAATTTCTAAATACCCTTATTTATTGTTTGTTACATTTTTTGCAGTCCAGTACAAGTCACGAGGATCATTACTTCGAACAGGAATTCCATGAGTGTGCAGCAAAATTAGGAATAAACGACGGTAACACATTAATAATTCATATGCTGAAACAAATTGTGGAAATTAAAATAAATAGTTGTTTGAATAGCCTCAAGTAACTTAAAGTAAATATTTTCTTAATTGAAGTACATATTTTACTTGAATCTTTACTTACAGCTTTTACCACGTTTACTATTCAAATAAATATTTACTTTAGTGCAGAAATATGTTTTTCAAAATGCCTCGTTAACTAACATAAATCATATTAGTTCTTGTTTCTTTACAGATGACATTCCTACTTTGATTGCGAAAGGTGATCGCTCTATAGGCTGTATCTACGCTTGCGTTTTAGAAAAATTCGATGCTGTAAGTAGCAATTCATGATTTTGAATTTAGATTTTATATTTAAAAAAATACAGTATATTTTAAAACATCAGAAAATCATAACTTTGTTTCTGACGAAAGACAGGAGAGTAAAAGTCTGATATCGTATTTTCGAATTAAAAAAATTTGATAAACTTTTTATACATTTTCCTGATATAAAAATCCCATTCTCGTGTACAAAATTTTGAATTAAATTAAAAATTGTTCAAGAAATATCACATTTTTTAAATATATTTGCCAATATTAATGCATATTAATTTGTTCCCCCAATTTTAACCACGCTATTCGAAAGAGCTTACGAAAATAATTAACAATGTTCTTTTTAATTTTTCTGTCCCCTTTTTTTACAATGTTTTAGGGCATTGATAGGATAACTATAAATTTAAAATTATTCCGGCCATAGTAGTGAACTCAAACCTTAGAGTGATACTTATCGTAAGCTAATGAAAAAAATTACTTTTGAAATAGTAGCTTAAATGAAAAATTTCATTTAGAATAAAATTCGTAGGCTAAATTTACTGAAGAAAAATTAGTTTCAGATTTTTAGTATGCAAATAAAATGATTAATGTATTTTCTCACATTCGGAGCTGAAAGTGCTATTCCGCTCGCTGTATTGTGTGAGCACAATAGCACATTCTCTCCCTAGGTAGCAAAATAAATATATCATGCAATAAATATATATGAAAAATAAAATATATCAATGTATTATATAAATTTTCACATAATGATAAACTCTCCTGATATAGAAAATTATAACATTTAAAAAGAAATTAAATGCCGTACGGAAATATAACCTTAAAAATAATATAATAAACGTTTACCGAACTAAAAAAATTAGAAGAAAGTAATTTTTTATTGACTGCCCTAATTAAGAGATTCGCAAAATAATAGAAACTACAGAAGTTTCGATGTATTTAACTCTAACTACATCTTGCTGCTTAAGTAATAACTTTAGGATTTTGTTGAGAGGATTTTGTATACGCTCCCCCCCCCCCGCCCCATCCCAATATTTGCCTCGTCCGTCTTGTCTCTCCTTTTCTAACCCTTCCAATATTTGCCTAGTGAGGGGAAGACATTTTTCCCCCCACTCTATCGACATACAATTATAGAACGCGCATGCGTCGACCAGAAGAAATCAGTTTAACCTTTCCTACATCGCGCATGCGTGATGTCGCCACAGAATTACCGCTTCGTGAGAAGTGGTGGGAAACAGCAATCCAGGGGTAAGGCAAATATTGGGACGGACCTAGTGGCAAATATTAGGGGGTAGCAAATATTGGGAACGCATATATATTTTTCAGAATATTAAATGTCGATTTCATTACAGTTTGAAGGTGATGACCATCTGAAACTGGACAAAATTAAGAAAATCGTTAAAAAAGTTCACGCAGGAGATCCACGTTTGCCAGAAATTTTGAAAGATGCTGAGAAATGTACACATAAAGGTTAGTTTTTAAAAGTAAACATCGACCCATTGTCTAAAATATAGAAACTCAAAAACCTGTAATATTTTCGACCGCGGTATATAATATAAATTAGTGATCCTAAAATCAATCCTTTTCTAAAGAAGAACAAAATTACAAAAGAGATACTATAGTAGCGAAATGCGAACAATTTTTTTAATTGCCCTCCAAAGGGTTATTGTAGAGCTCTTCCTATTTCTTCCTCGTACGAATATACTCATTAATAATTCATAAGTTCACTGCTCATTTGCTTCGTACGCTATAATTGATATTGTTTAATACCGTACTTTTCAACAAAATTAATCAAAAAGCTTCTTAATCGCGGGAAAAAATGTGATTCGCAAAAAAGTCACAAATACTTTATCTAATTTTATTAAGAGAATAAGGAGTTCGAATGAAAAATTTACATCGTCGTCATAAAACCTTACAATTATAGCACAAGTTATCACAAAAGAACAGGATTTTATTTAGATTATTTTTGAGTTTGCTTAAAATAAACATTAATTGCAGTTCAAACCATTGGATAACTGTAAATGATGAATTATAATTTTATTTTTGACTCAGCAGGCGGAAAATGGCCATTTCGCGACCCATTTATTAGGTATGGATTTTGCTATGTCATCATTTGTAAAAATGGCCATTTTCATACCTACAGAATCGAAAAATATTGTTCCCACAATAAACGTGTAATTGATATTAATTCGACGCCATCTTTCGGCTTATGCAATCACCAAACGAGGCGTAAAACTAGATAAGATTTTATATACGTGATAGACAAGATTTTTTTTAAGTATTTGAAATGAAAAGATGCGCTAGTGTGTAATTAATTACGGCTAATTTTGTTTACAATTAAGGACAACAAATATTGCTAAGATTCATGACGATAACTTAATTCTTAATGAATAGTTTGACATTCCTTAATCTGAGATCTTAAACATTCTACAGTTATGTTTTTTCGTAATAAAAAGTAAGTTATCTGGCGAATCACTTTTTTATATTAATTAATTAATTACTATAAATTGATATCCAAAGTTTATTGTGGACAAATTTTTTGTTAAAAAGATATAACAGAAATATTAAACAATTTCAAAATGTTATTAGTCTACTTACTATCAACAAAAGGTGTTATACAATCTCGTAACGAAAATCTCATAATTTCGACATTACACGTTATCAAAAATTATCAAAAAATGCGATAGTTTGCTGTCTACAACACTAAGATTTCTGTTTAGACATGTTAAAAAAAGATTTTTTTTGTATTAACATCCCAATTTTATTACAATTTGTCTTGTTGACATTCAGTAATATTTTTGTTGTAGAAATTAATCGTGGAAGGTACGCATCCAGTGATGCGCCCTTATACAGATATTCTTTATTATTATAATAAACTAACACTTATGATATCAATTTAATTAACGTTGAGAAGTATTATGTCACTGGGAGTAAAAATAAGACGATTGAATACAATTAATTCGGACGTTAAGAACCCCAAAATTGTGTTTTCAGCCTTTTTTGCAGCCTACGAAATTGTTTTTTAAATAATT
Organism: Trichopria drosophilae; assembly: GCA_030407085.1. Lineage (NCBI taxonomy): Eukaryota > Metazoa > Arthropoda > Insecta > Hymenoptera > Diapriidae > Trichopria > Trichopria drosophilae. Next base: position 85,250,332 of record CM059587.1, on the reverse strand, counting down.
GTAATTAGTTCAGAAAATGTCTCTTAGTGGTTGAAATATAAAGAATAAATGTTATGACATTTTTTTTGAAAACTATTAAACCTAACCGGTAGCAAAGCGAAGGGCAAACCTTAATGTCAAAATCAATACCTTAATATCGAGCTTGATATCCCTGTCAATAATGAATCAGTATTTTGTTCAATTTTCAATAGAAAATAGCTAACAGAACAAACTCAAATCGCTTTTTGTGTAACACAAAATTGTTTTCTTTTTACATGACATTTATGACTCGAATTTCTCTCTTAATTCCTTAGATTAAAAATTGACCCACTCTTTTATTAAGATTGAAAATTTCTCTCTATGAGGAGAGACATTTCACTCCATCAACTGAAACTCACTACTAGAAGACTGAAATATCACTTTCAATAAAGTGAAAATTTCACTCTTCGTGAAAGAGTGGCTTAATTTTCACTCAAAGGAATTTAGAGAGTTAATTGAGACGAAACTAAACATTTTTTTATACACATTTTTGCTCTAGTCGACTAACTCATTATACTGATATAATATTTGAATTTACTTCCATGGTTTAGAACTTTTATTACATTTGAAACTTTTAAGCAGTTTCTAAAAAACATTCTCATGATTGGCTTAATTTTCACTCCCCAAAGACAAAATTCGTTTCCATGACATCTTAAGAATAATAATATGAGACTAATGCATGATTAATAACAAAATTTACTACTCTATAAATTAATTTGCGGGCTTGATTATCTAAAAATGTACAATTATTTATTGTAGGAATTATGCATTAAAGGGGGTAGAGAATTAGATATTTTATATGCTTAATATTTTTTTTAAGTGTTTGCAACAATGTAGCAAAATTGACACATTATCCTAAGAAACAAAAGTAAGTTCTACTTTAACTATAGTTTTTCACCAAGTTACTATACATTAGTAAAATTTCTTTGAAAATTCTGTGTCTATAAAATATAATTGTGATTCGAGATCCGATGGTTAAAATCTTAAATGCTAAAATTTTAAAATATTCAAAAATTTCCTTATTCTCTGTTTCTCAAACAAAAATTCTTTTAAATAATAAAATGTTAATTTGTACAAATTTGCTGAAAACATTTTTATATTTTAATTTTTATCTTTAAATCACTTGTAATTTAGGAGAAGAATTTGCATCGTGTATGTACTTCCATTTCTTACATAATTTGATATGTAATTTTCGCAGAACTGTCATATAATTCCAGAATTAAATTTTAGCACACTCTAAAACAGATGATACATTATAATCGTATTGAGTATAATTTAAATCCCAGGGAGTAATTCATTAAGACCACCTCTAATTAGGTGCGGATTATTTACTTTACAGGATTGAAAATTTATTCCTTTAGATCAAAAATTTAACAGAGAGTTCAATATAGTTTTTACTCTGTTAGAATGAAATTTAACTACAATAGTTTTAGTACACAACTTGATCTAGGTAGTAACATTTTATAACAAATTTCAGCCAACGAAGAAGGAACTGGAAGATGCGAAACCGCCGAGATACTTGTGGAGTGTTCCATGGAAGAGATGAAGCATAAATAAAGACAAAGTTACATTGTGAATACAAGCATACAAAATGTCCAAAAAATTGTAATATAAGGCAAGAATAAACATGAAATTTTGAAGAGAATTTAAAGCTCTAATCACTATGATTCGAGTATTAAACAATATTTTCACTCTGATACATTTTACAGTCTCTACGTAAATTAAGATCCAATAGCTTTATCATAAAAATAATGTTATTTACCTTTTATTTACCATATTTGTACTTTTACAATAACCAATTAAAAATATGAAAATCGCAGTTATATATAAGTCCTCAGTTATAACTACAGTAGAGTCCCGGTATATTTGCCCGCTCGATTCCTCACCTTCCCCTTCCGTCACCTTATATTTGACAAAAGAAGGGGAGCGCCGCTTCTCCCACTCTTCTCCGTCGCTTTACGTTCGTGACGTCACTGTAGAGACCCCAGCGCGCAATGCAGACAAATATAATGATACGGAACTGGGCAAATATGTTGGGACGTAAATGTAACGAGATGCTAATATACCGGGACTCTACACGGAGAAAAATTCCTAGAATGTTTGTACGGAAATGTCCGTTTTCAGGTGACTAGCACGGTAATTTTTCAGGAAATTTTTTCTCCGTGTACTGTATCACATTTGCGCAAAAACATTAACTTAATGAGTCTGCTTAATTTTGTATAATTTCAACAATAAAAAACGTAATATTTCTACAACGAAGTTTTTGCCGAATTCAATTTTTTTTTAATTCAAGAGTTTTTTGTCATATTTTAGCTGCCGACCGCTCAACCTATCTGATTTTACACATTCCAAAGTGCTGATGCAATAGACAATTCTGTAAAAACTCGTTTGATTACAAAGTTGTTACAATTTTGATGTTTCCAAAAGATAAAACGAATAATATTTATATCTATATATATATACGCTGATAAAAAATGAATTAACTAAGTTATATATGATTACGCAATGTGAAATTAGTTAAAATTCAGTGTAGAATTGTTAAAATTACGATCATCATTTATTCTGCTTAATTTAAATAATTGTTTTTGTTTAAAAACGAATAGTTGATGTAGGTTACTGTGTGCTTGCGATTTTTACCATTAACGAAAAGATGAATTTAAAAGAAATATTCTATTATTGGTGCGAAAAAGTATGCGTAGAAAGATATATATCGTGGTACTTTATATAATATTCTTACTCATTTAAAAAAGCACATTTCCGGCACTATTTTCCATATTGTTAAGTTTCATTTGACTCCAATTATTTACGATCGTTTTATCGGTTTGCCTATTCTAAAAATATATTGTTTTGATAGCCTTCTGATATCAGTGTATTACTTAAACATATCGTAATGAAGTCAATTAAAACTCAAAAAGCCATTTTGACAGTGATGCTATTTATATAGATGTTTTGTTTATATACATGTTTTCACCGATATGCTGACATGCTTGAACAACGTAGCATTTGAAACCCAATTTTCATACTAAACTTAGAAATCGTACATGATAAAACTTGAATTTCAAGGTCAAATTTTATTTCTTTATCACTAGTTTAAAGCCCGTAAAAACTCTTTAAAAATCACTACTTGTATATTCACTTTTACTCATCCTAGAATTAATATGATAATTTTAAAAATTCAAGTTTAAAAAATATCAACATTATAGTATTGCCTAACTCAAAAAGTATTTAATCAAATTCAGTAATACTTGAAATTATTACATCTACTAATATTAATAAAGTTTTGACCATATTGGAGAACTTCTATTTTTCAGTCAAGACATTTCAGAAATTTTGTCCCATACAACGTGTTTTTGCATTTTCTTTGATATAAGTATGAAACCTAAGGTTCTGCGAGGGGTTTTAATGACCACCTTCGCCTTTAGTCCGCCAAAAATAATTTAATTTGCTGGGTTCTTGGTTAAAAATTTCGTCACAGTGGGTATTCTTTATTTAGCTGAACCCAAAGCGTACAAAATGCGATCAAATTTATACTCATTTTACGAGATTTCATTTCATTTTATTGAGAGATAAATTGCATCAGTTATGGCCGATTAGGTGCCAATTCCTCTGGGTTATTTTCCATCAAAGTGCTTTATTCTCATTTATTGTGAGTTTTAAATGAAAACGAAAATTCTTTTACATACACGATTATTTATAAAAAGAAGTTCGAATTGAATCAAAATTTTGACCATCGTACAATTTCTGGAGTGTCTTTTAATTTCCTTTTCAATGCATATACCAAAAAATTTCATGCTGACGCATTATATGATGTATCTTACGACCGTTTAGAATTTCAATTTGGTGATTTCAGGTGGACGGAGATAAAAGAATTGTTGTGGTTACTAAACATTTGTTCTCCTAACATCCGGAATTTGTCAATATAGAACTAAAAAAGGGCATGACAAATACAATACAACAAAATATATTTGTATTGGTAGCAAAAAAAAAGTAAATTTTACAAACTAGACTGTAACGGTGACTAATCTGGTTTTGTTTATTGCGGATTTGTTAACACAACAATTCTTTTTTCTCCATGTAGAGACTGTCTAGTGGAGTTTTTTTTTGACAAACTACAAACGAGTTCACGTTTCGGTCGTTAATGACAGCCCTCGTCAGAATTTATTGACACTATAAGCATAAATTTACAAAATAAAAAGATTGTGTAACTTTGTAGTAATGAAAATTACACAGAAATTATAACTAAATTAAATGTCTTACATTATGACAAGTTAAATCGAGACCGTTCCGGGAAACCATTCTATCATTGCGGAGGTGTGTACTATTTTACCCAATAGACAAAAAGATGCCTTAAAGATGTCTAAAACAGATCCGTCAAAGGTATCTTGCAAATGTCGAAAAGTCTCTGAAAGATATCTTCTAGATGTCTTGTGCAATTATCTGAAAATTTGGCATAACATTTAATTAAGGAAAAGCGTAGAATTATCTATACACTAATTAATACTAATATAGTAGGAACCAAACTATAAAAGACGAACTACTAACAAACAAAATGAATAATGTTGTGTACCAAACCCCGTGTGCATATTTTGACAAAGTTTACATTGCAGAAACTATTAGAATTCTCGAAACGAGATTAAGAGGACCTCAAAGGATATATTTGGACCAGAAGAACGTTAATCGGGCTTAACAATTCAGTGGATCGACAGCTCATTTTTAATTTTTAGAATGTTAACATTTTGGCAACAGAATTGAATACTAAAAGAAGAATATAAAAAAAATCAACGAGATCGTGTCTACCCAAAATGACCAATATACCAAAAATACAACAGATATTTTTAATGACGAAATTTTGTAGATTTAATCACCTTCGACGCCAAGCCTAACGCAAATATAATCAAGGCATAATTTTATGATATTCAGAATTGAAGTTTCCTGCGCGAACGTACAATTTCTGCAAAGCGAATGCATAATTGGACGAGCTTTCTGTCGGTTACTCATTTACAAGAGTAGAAAAACCTCATCAGACCAATGTAAGGAAAGGCCATAGAAATCCATCTGTCATTCATGTGATAAAATTGTATACACAAAAGCTCGAACTGTGCACCGAGCAGTTGTGCCGCAGACGGATGGAAGCCTTTATAGAGCCAGACGACTAGATTGAGTTATCGTAATAAAGTTACCTTGAAGCAGGGTCTCACCAAATAATTCGAGTTTCCAAGTGGTAAAGACATCTATATACCAAGTACACAACGGTTTCCGCATAAAGTGAAATTCTACAAAGCCATTGTAAACTTGAATAGGTGTACATAATGTGCAACAAATCGACACGTGTAGCGGAAAGGCGCAAAACACAATCGTTACACTCATTTTTACTCTCAAAATTTTAGTTTAAAATTAACTCATAACAAATATTTCTGAAATTTTCGTTGATGAGAACATTGTTACCTTGAAATCATAAAAATGATCCAAAATACAAGTATTTCATGTTGCAGGTGTGTTTTTGTTTGCAAAACATTTAAAAAAAATGTATTGTGTCAGATTCAGGATCGATTTTATCAATTGCGGCTCTACGAAATATTTTGATATGGTTTTCATAATAGTCAGAAAAGTGTCTAGATTCAAGACGTGAAGGAAGTTTAACAGTAAAAGACTTTTGGGCTAAAATGTGTTAAGTCATCAAGTCATAAAGTGTCTAAAATATGTTTAGGTATCTAGAGCGATGACAAAGACGCAAATAGGGTTTGTGCCCAACCCAAACCGCGAAATGATGTGCCCAAACTTTTTCTTAGATACACACTATGTTTAGGTTGGGCACATACTTGGTATGTGTTGGGTACAACGCTAACCTATTGAATGCCTACAATTTAAGAAATAATTCTAATTACAACAATTAATAATAAGGAAAGCAGATAATTTACTACGCCAGGAAAATGCCGGAAGGTTGAATTATAAGACAATTTTTCAATTATAAATGGTAAAAAATTTGTTAAAAATAATTTTCTTTAATTTCCTTATTTTTTATACTTGGACCACCATGACGAAATTATATGACATTTGAAAATACTCGTGAAAGTAAATCTAATCTATTTCGTACATGTATGCAGTTTTTAAATATGAAAATGTACTAATAATCAAAGTACAAATTCCTAGAAAATGACCTTAATTTACTAAAATAATTTTTTCGCCTGAACTAAAGATTTTTCTAAAAGCTCTAAAAGAATAATGGAGCCCTAATATCCCATATGAGATAATCAACTGTTTTTGGAAATATGTTTTCTTTCAAATAGAAATTATAGTTGCATATTCATTTATGCCAACAAAATTAATTTCGTATTCAACGCACAGCCGTTCGTCAAAATCTACCTGTAATTACTTTCATATCACTGTGAGTTCGTGTCGGTCGTACATACGTCATTTGGACGTCACGTACAGTAAAACCGATACCAAACGGGAATATTTTTGATGGATCGTTGAATTTGTCTATCCATCAGTAAGCTGTCGATGCAGATTGCTTTATTCGACCGCAAAATCACTACATTCATTTTTTACATTCATGTACACGTTTCATATGTATGTGACTGATTTTTTAAAATGTTAGTCACAAAAATGAGTGTCAAATCCAGAAAAATAGCTCAATTCTAGAGTTCAATGTTTAGAATTTAGAGTCGACGAAAAGATAAACAAAATTATGCAGGTGGATGAAACGAGATGATACAACACTTGAAAAAGAAAAGTTAGAACATGTTAAAAAGCCCCAAAGAGAACATTCCTGAAAATTCATACACGACATTCACTGGCTTCTGTTGTGGTTTTGTTGAATAAGCAAAGTGTGCATTGTTTTGCCATTTATGAAGGTTAGGTTTGGTTAGTTGGGCTGGTGAAGATTTCTGATACGAATCTAAAAGAATGCCATAAAATGATTCTAATCATCCCATTGGTCCCACAACAACTTGGACCCAAATACAGCCAAAATTTTTCCCACGTAACTTCAATGGAAAAGAGAGAAGGAACATTTCCGGTAAATTTCCATAGAAATGGTAATTAATAACAATCTGATGAAAGTGTTTAAAGACAACTGCCATAATGGATCTGACACAATTTTAAAAATCTAATCATGGATGTAATTATAGTAACCTAAAAAATTATTAATCCATGATGAAATTTAAAATGTTCTATGCAGGATAAAATAAACTATTTTGATCCGATGTCTTCAGTTTCATTAAAGCGTAGGAGGGTTAATACATCTTTCTACGCGCGACACTAGTTTTAAACCCCTACTAAAAGAGTATATTTCTACCGGTCAAAAGAACTTAAAAGTCTGCATGCGTTTGTGGGACCTGCCTGTAATCACTGATGACTAGAGAATTAATTTACACTATATTGTTAAAAATTTGGATAAAAGACATTTCATATGAGAAATTACTAAAACAATTTGATGGGATCGTTACGCATCAGTTAAACGTGAACGACATAAACTCAGGAGACTACCCTATAACAGTCTTTGAGATACACCGCGAACGTTCAACTTCGACAGAGACCCGCCTCTTTCGAACCCAGAGTGAGTTTGTCAACACTTTCGCTTCAATAGACGCAGGACGATGTAGTTTCGGACTGCAAACTTGCGAAATTTACATCAGGGATGTTAGACCCTATTGAAATGTTACGTACCACAACTTTTGATGGCTGCGACGGATGGAATAGTTTTCCACAATTTCATCTGCTGACCAAACTGATTTCGGAAACTCTATTTCCTGTTTACTGCAATACCAAACTGACGAATTCACATGTGACAAGAAATATGTTACAACCGGTCGTTAAACTATTTTATATATTGTTTATATTGATTACACCTTCTTAAAAAATTTATTTATGTAATTTTTTAATTTGTCCTAACGTTTAATTTTAGTTTTCTCCAGAGTTTATAGTATATACTTACTTTGCCTGAATTACGTCATACCTCGTAGTTCCGCTGCTCAACGACGTGAAATTAACCTTTTATCATAATAGAAATGATGAAATGAATTATTTCTGTTGAATAAAACAATGCCCGCCAGCAATAACCTTAATGTGTTATTTAAGGCTTTCGAATTTGTCTCTTACACCATAGGTCGATCATGTTACGTTATGTTGTCGATGTAAAATTTAATATATACCATAATTCATATATTTGGTCTTATCTACTCAAAATAATTACACTCCATAACGTTAGTGTAAATAAATGGTTTATTCTTTCCATTTCACCTTTAACAGTAAAATTCCACACTATTGTAAACATAATCATTTTGCAAATAAATGATTTACAGAGTGAACAACACTTGTAGAGAATGACTTCTCTCAGCATTAGTAGAGATGTGCATGTACAGAAGTCCGCATAACTTGCACCGTTTGAATGTCTTGCCATTTCCTACTGGGATCCGCAAAGAATAGAAGGATGACTGGTCATTACAACACCGACTGTAAACAAACGTTTGTATTGAAAACTATTTATGTATTCATTGCGTCATATTTATGTAATACATTCATATCAGACGGCTAGAAATCAAAACAATTTTTTTTAATAAAGAAACTGATATAGGCCGACTGATAAAGTAATAGAAAGGTACTCGGCTAATTAATAATGCGATAAAGCATGCAATTACCGAATTAATGAAAGAAAATTTGAATTGTATATAAGAGAGCTCAATGGCTACCAAAAATCAAACAGTCGAAAATGTCGAAAGCCATAGGTTACACTTTATCCGTGCTCATCGCCGTAGTTTGCATCCAGTATGGAGCAATGGGTAAGTTTTAGTTCATTTTCGTATTTCTATTGCGTCATATACACTATTCGCAAATAAGAGTTAGTTTGGATGATTACTTATTTTTTCTTTATTCTGATTGCAGCCAATGAATCCATCATCTGCGAGCATAATACCTTCATTCCAGAGATACATCACTGGAAAATAGTATACAACTATGGACATGAACCTGTTTACGTCGAAGCCATTTACGGAACAGCATTTGGGTGGATTGGTACTATTAACAGTGCGATGGTCCAGCCAGGAGTTAATACAAGTTTTCCTTTCCCGAGACCTTATTACAAATCAGCGTTAAGAATTCCCATGTCCGAGAATGCGCATTTGGTTGCTTGGGAAGATGACGGCGATCGGGGTACCGTTGTATGCGGTCGCCTTTGATTGTTGACTGATCTGATACTGTTTAATGTATTTATCATATTTCTCGTTTTAAGACTTTCTTAATAAATTGTTAGATTGAATTAAATCGCTCTTACTTTCATTACCCTACAACGAATTGAATGCTCCATGCAGAAAATGTTTCTTCATTTCGAATATCATCTATTGTTACATTTAGCACTTCAATGCTAACAAGAGATTTAAGAACCCAACGTCTTGTTAATTTCAATAAATCTGTCGATGAAGTGTCATCTGCACAGTCTCATCTAGCTAACATCGGCAGAAATGGGTCTAGCTTAAAAACTATTCTGTGTAATATACGGACCAACTGACTAAATACTGTTTCGCTATCCCTACAGTCGAAATCTCAGCTGACATTGTAACTAAGTATTTATTCGTCGCTATACACGGCTGTCTTGTGGAAATCTTGACAGACCAGGGAAAATTCTTATCGGAAATGTCTTGAAGGAATTTGCAAAAATCTTGAAGATAAAACCATTACAGACCTCGGTGTATCATCCACAACGTAATGGAGGTCTGGAGCAAAGTCATCAGGCATTAAAGAAATATTTGAGAACTATCGCTGCATATTGCTAAGTTTGTGATGAATTACTCCTATCAAAAGAAACCAAACTGCGAGTTCCCGGTTAAGTTTGATCCGATTTCATTGTCAGATCTATTGCAAGTATCCGATGCAAAAATCGTCTACATGGATGCAAAGATAGTATATATTATCAACATTCCATTACCATCATTTACGTATTTTAAATAGTATAAATATACCAGTACCATCAATACAAAGCTTGGTTGGAAAGGTAACTAGGTATGCGCCTCACAAAAACTCCAGAACATTTTGGAACAAGCTATACAGGCACCAAGTTCATCGATTTTGTCAGCCAGAAAACAGGAAACGGTCCACATTTTATGTAAAGATAAAGAAACGGAACAACGACAGGAACAACGTTAATGTCTCAACAATACTAATGGCAGTCTCCTGAAATTGAAGAAAATCTTCAAAATGTCCATCAAAACCAACCAAAGAATTAAATTTAACAGAATGATGTAGCTTTGTAATTAATTTTCCTTCATCGTGAATAGTTTCCAAAAGCTTAACTGGATTTAATTCATTTTCACCAAGTAATTTGGTAATTGGTGATCCCATAGCAGAAAGAGATGATCCAGCAAGCCGTTGTAAATTTTGAAAGTGTTCATCCCTTTTGACTGCAATATCTTTCATTAATATTCTTATTATAGGATTTATTTCGGATGCATCCAGAAGACAATCCCCTACTCTAGGTTTTTTTTCTCAACTAAAAATGAGCTGACGCTTTCCAAAGTTAGGTGGTACCTACTCTCATAAACATCACTCTTAGAACGAGAAGAACACCTTGAGTTATTTGATCGTATTGAAGTTCTTGAGCTTGACCCGGAAAAATATCGAGAAGTACTTTATGATGAATTCGAATATTATAAGATATTTCTATGTTTAGCGAACCCTAATCTATTGAATTTCTTTGAGACCAATATTACGGACACATATGTTAGGAAATACATTTAATCGATATAAAAGTTAAAAATACACTGAGAAAAAATCCACAGTTGAGTTGACTATATCACATGGTTGGAAAAATATAGTTGAAACTACTTTGAAAAATAGTTAAATTTACCACTTTCATAGTCGATTTTACTATAATTTTGTTACACCAACTATCTCCTCATAGTTAAAAAAATCAACTATGTAGAATAATTTAAATAAATATGACACACAGTTAAAATAACTATAATCTAGTGTAGTCCTCATTTCACACTATGTTTTGTGGTCAATCTTTATATTTACTATTATTCATAGTTAAAGTTTGTATTTACTATAAATCCGTAGTAAAGCATAGTACCTTGTGTATTTTGATGCCGCCAGGTGGCGACGCGGCGTTCGCAGCTTTTTTTCTTCGAGCCCGTGGCTCCCGTTATTGAAGTGGATATTCATTTGATCATAAGAAGGACCTTCGGGGGCCAAGATATGATAATAGATAATGCATGACATATACGCACGTGTATTTATAGACTAGTTACACAACATTGAAATTTGTGTGTATAATGGCATTGCATAATACATTTTTTAACTGACTAGAGTGTGATATTCATAAACGTGACGCAATATTGATTTTTTGTGTTTTTCTTTGTTTGCTAGTTTATCTTAAACAAAGAACGACGGGAGAAAAGTGGACATTTCATACGCTATGATATATATAGTTTACAAATATTTTTAAAAAGTAAATATTGACTCCTTTCGATATTTTTTATTACAATTTCTTATACAATTTCTCTCAGTGAAGGTAGTAATTTTCTGAAATGACTATTTCAAAATAGTTGAGTCTATTTGTCTATTATGGTTAGTAGCACTTTGAATCATGAAACAATAGTTAAACTTTACGATTTCAGAATAGTTATTTTAACTACTACCATGACTAGTCCTCATTTCGCACTATGATTCATAGTAAAAAAATGATCATTTCTATTACTTTTTTTTCTTAGTGTAGTTATGTCAATGTCACCATAATCGTTGCGAAATATTATTTCATTGCTCACAATCAACTAAATTCATATTAGTATTTTAATGAAATTTTAATAATTTGTTGTTTTGAAAATCAATTCCGATCTGTACTCTATTAAATCATAAAATTTGTCAGAATTTATCAAGACCACGTCTGGATCTTCCATCACCCAGCGAGTCGTGGAATTGTTTGTTGAAACTAAATGTATGCAAATAAAAGAAATTGCAGCAAGAAATTTTATTACATTTAATAATTCTGCGACTACAAAGCGGCTTATTAAAGATTTTTATAGGAATCATGGAAGTTCAAGGTTTTTACCCGCTTTACATAGTATGCGTTAGCAGTTAAAGCGGAACATCGCCTCTAGGAATAATCTTGCACGCTGCAGAACACTACGAAGAAGAAAGCAAGTGCCTAACTTTCTGCAATATTAATACCGGTGTCGTTAGTACGAGCACCCCGTGTACGAACTGCTCGCACAAGGAGGACCGACAGATCTCATATATATACACACAGAAACGTTTATATATACGTATATATATATTGCTAGACTAAGCTCGTCGCACTCGCGGTGAAATGGCAGCTAATAAACCGGGCTGCCATAAAGAGCCCCCAGGATAATTTTCAAAGTCCTGCACCCCGTTGGCGAGTTTTCGCCATAATAATTCGTCCGCGAAACGATTACGGCTGACCGTAAAATTACGAGTGCGCCTAAAGACCCGACGGGGAGAGATGAATTCCGAACTGCCTGATATTAGAGGCGGACTTCATGAAACTCGCTGTTAAAGTGTCATCGACAATTTAGTATAAATACCGTGGAAGATCTTTTTGGCGAATGCAAATTTTGGCGGGACCGCCGACGTGGCTGAAATTGCGGTTGCCGGTTCTCCGTGTCGTAATTGTTATAGGGTTATATCAATGACTAGCACGGTTTGGCTTCAATTTTTTTTTCACGATTTATAGTTATGACGTGGTTCCAGAATTTAATGGGTTAACTGCCTTCTAGGAATGACGAAATAGCAACGCCATTACAGTTTGGAGGCAACAAGCGGCAATTTTTGGAAACTTAAACCGTATAATAAGAAAGGCTTGTTATTTGATACTCAATATCGTTTGGAAGTAGAACAGTCACTGACCTGAACTAAGCAAGTGTAAATTAAAATGGATTCTCATGTTTTTAGCGGGTTCTTATTCTGGTTCACTAAACATGCTTGCCTTCAAACGCCGAGAAATTATGGAATCCTTTATTTCTTAAAGTTCTCAATCAATTTTTATATAATTTCCCTCGGTTTTCAGGTACTTCGGAAATATTTCTGTACAATTTCTCAGCAGAATTAGCGGTGGTGTTTTATGATTAACAAAGTTGAAAATATGCTAACTAATATTTTCCAACGTTTTTACCTCAGTCAAAAACCTGTCGGCACGATTCAGAATAAGTTAACTTTTTTTTAAATTGTTACAATGGTGAATCATATAAATCTTTAATGTTTTTAGTGTAAGTTTTTGGTTTTTGAATAAGCATCAGGACAAAACGGGAGCGATTCGATGTTCTTACACAATTTGTTGTTAGTTGTGTAGTTCCATTTTTGTTTATCAGAAGTTAATATATTTCGTATTTTTACTTAATAGTGAAACACGAGTGTTAATAAATCTATTAATATTCAAAGCTTTCAATTTTGTAATACTTTTATGTTTTGGATTCACTTCATAACCAACAAATAAAAACATTAAATAATATATCTGAATGTACTCTGAAATACACTATTCCCCCCTTAAGTTATACCCCCTTGTGCTATATGACTCCCATAAGTTATATTCTTCTCTCTCTAACTTAAATTTCTATAGGTTACAATCCATGACGAAATCCTTTATCATACACTTTGTGCGCTTTGTATAGAATATAAATGTGTATGTTTGCAGCAACCAAGAACGTTTCAAAAATTTATTTGAAATTTACCTATGTTCTAAGTGTCGTCTTCAAAACAGAATTAAGTAATGCTTTAAGGGCTAAACATTGTGGACCAAACAAACATGAGAAACGTCGGATATTATTAAACATATCAGGAATTTATTTGAGGTTGTGTACACGGAGAGAAATGAATCGTAAAGAAAGTTGGTTATATTCTTTTTTGTTACAGGTATTATAAATATGGTAACGAGTACATTCTTCTATGTATTTGGTGTATTGCGAGTTTGTACCATCAACAAGTTTTATATTGTAAACCAAAACGTTGTACTGGATAACTTTTCGTTTATTATAATATAGAAATCTTATCATAGTTAAATTACAAGATTGTTATGATTATAAAACGAGATTGCATGTCTTATAATCTTACTTAGTACCAACTTAGCAAGTCCAGAAAAGGGCACATGTGCAATTCCATGATGAAATATGCCTTAATTCGGCATGATTTCATCGAATTTTTATATTGAGTTTCAGGTGAAAGATTTTATCCTCTGAGGGAACGCTGTATTTTGATTAAGTTTTCTGATTAATAAAGTAATTTTTTCACATTATATATGGCAATAGATATCACCCATGTAGTGAAACATAGCAAACAAACATTTTTGTTGGCGTTTACGCATTTATTTTAATCTTCTGATTGATGGAACCAAATCTAGGTTCAGATTTATTGAAATATTATTGTTACAGTTTTGTTTTTTTATTCGTCAATTGACCGATACTTAGGGGAGAGTCGGGTAGCCCCGGCCACTACCTATTGTCAAGTATCTAAATTGGTTATACGAATACTGCTTTACTTACCTTTTGTACCATTGCCCGAAACAGTAAATTTCAAAATGTGAAGATATACCGCTCTATTTTGAGTAAATTAGTTAGTATTTAGATTTTAAAAACCGAACAAATGAAATCTCTTTCGGTATTTCACTAATTACTTCGACCCAGACCATAGGTCTGGCGAAGTATTGAATTTGGTCAGTTCCCGCCAAAAAATTATCTTATAGTTTTTCATCAAATGTCGACGTTTTAGGCCCTAAGTAACCCAAAGAAACAATAAAAAAATTGGTGTCCGTTAGGTTGTACGTCCGTCCGTGGGCAAAATTTAGTATTCTCGCGATATCTCGCGACTGGCAGGACGAATTTAAAAAGTACAAACGGATTTGGGTTTCTCTTGGCCAAACTTAGATCTGATTAGTTTTTGGAGACAATGGATACTAGATTATGGGGAGGTTTAACAAAAAATACGCTCAAAAAACACGTTTTTTCCATTTTTTAACAAAAAATACAAATCGTACAAAAAAATGTTTCAAACAAAAAATATAGAACATCGAATTTTCTACAAAAAAAGTTCTATTCATTTCTTCGTAACATCAACGATAATGCCGTAAAAAACGGAAACCGAAGTATCCCACATATAAGAAAATTTATTTCCTGCAACCCGACCTGTCAAAAACTCGACTAAACCGTGTTTTTTTAAGCATCAGTGTGAACAAGACGTGCTCATTTATCAGTGCTTCGGCTAACCTGCGGTCGGGGTCGAAGTTTGGAAAATGCTCATTTTCAATTTTAATATAGGGTGAATATGCCAATGAATGGACGATTTTCTACATATTTCTATTCGTTATGAATGTATGATGCACAACATGCAACAAAATACATATTTTTATGTTCTTTGAACATTCAAAACAATATTTAGAGTACTATTGATCTTCCAGTGTTTATTATTTTGTAAAATCAAAGCAAAGTTTTAAAGCCATCCAAAACTGGTACTGAAAACAAACGTCCCATTTGATTTGACCCGTCTATTCATTGGGGTTTAGCGGATTTTTTTTACAAACGTATGAACACGAGGTTAATAATTAAATAAAATCAAAGTTTGAACTACACGATCATAAAGAGCAGAGTCTAACGATTCTAATGGTGGTATCATAATTAAATTTTCGTAAAAGAATTCAAATGTTACAATCGATCAAAGTGTGAAAAATGCTTAACCATCTATTCATTGGCATATTCACCCTATTTAAGGAACAAGATATTGTTACAATATATGTATAGAAACTACTCGAACCTAACGATGCTAGAACTATCCTCTGTCGCCTTCTTTCCTGGCAGTGTTAAAATGGGAATATTCCCGGAAGCATCAGCCTTTCGTCAGGGAACTGCAATACGAATTTAGCCAAAATTGTAGGCACCCGGGTCGAAGGCATCTAGTTTTTAATTGAAAATATTTAAAAACCAGTACTAAATATTTATAAAGTGTTTGGCTACGTCGATTCTACATCTTAAGAGCTTTAATTTCCATTTTTTATATTTTAAATATTTTACTATTAACATTATATTTTCTTCCCGATTAGCACAAATATGACTTTCGGAAAGCCCCGGCCACTAACAGGTCGGGTACTCCCGGCCAGTTAAACTCGTGTATTATTTCAGCTAATTTGAATACACTTTCAGCATTCTGATAATAATGCAATTGTCTGAAGTTAATGTTGACATTTGGGTCACATTTTTCCTATATTCTGACTTGTTTATGACATAACTTACGTTTATACCGCTTACGCAGATTTCGTTAACGATAATTTCACGGACATCAGTTTCCAAAACAGTGCAAATTATTATTGGTGGTAAATATTCGTTTCTATATTTTATAATTTATAGATTTCGGACGATTGTGATTAAAAAAAAATTTGAAGAAAAAACAGACAAGAACACGATGAATTAATAAAAAAAATACCAATCTTATTTATTGATTATGATTTAAAAATAAAATGGGTTAAATTGTTATAATTTATACCAATTGTGTGTCATTTTCCTGTGTGGCCGGGGCTACCCGACACGAGTTCCAAAGTAACAAAAATCGTTATACAAATCAATTGGCTATACTGACGAAAAAAATCGATATTTGCAAGCAAATTTGTGTTGCATGCATTATTTTTCAAGTTATTGCATAAAATGTTTAGGTGGCCGGGGCTACCCGACTCTCCCCTACCACAAAATGTATTGTTATTATTTCTCCTACGGTCGTTAAATATGGTTTGCATTAATTTGCGACAAATTTATTACGATAAAGGAAAAGGATAAAAGATTTGGAATTTCCCCTTTTAATTTACAATTAATGATGCATCAAAATTTTCCATTTTCAACTAATATCGATCATTAATTGCACAGAATTTTCGATTGATTTTAACAATTCTATGGTCAAAAAAAGTATGTCACAAGCTTGATTCGTGTTGGGTAATATTTTGTTGGGGTTTATAATAATAGTCCACAGAATGATAAAATCCTTAGACTAAACGGCTGTACGCAAAATAAAAGTTCGATGAAATGAAAAAACCTACCCATCCCCACATATTAATGTTCTGCTTTATTCCTGGACATCCTTGGCTAAAATATTTTATATTCGTACACTCTCTTAGTCTCCAAGATTTCGCCACGCATTCAGCCCAATACATCTTCGAAAAAATGAGGTCTCTATATTGAATATATTAAATAGCTATATTAAATATTACATAAACACTTTACGGTTGTTGCTGCAGGGCATTTTTTTCATTAGAAATGAACTCATTTCATAATTTGTAGTTTTTAATATTCTGATAAGAAACTAATTTCACCTCGTTAAGCAGCGGAAATACGATTGTACGGCATAATTCGTATTTATTATTGTTAAACATATGACCTCTTGTCATTTCCAAAATTTGGCTAACCGACGTAAATGTTTGCTTTTTTGAATTGATTTCTACAGAACAGTTTTCAAGCTGGACTCAGTTCTGCTGATCTTAGCAAGATGAAACTGTCCAGATGAGACTTCATCAATAAATTTATTGCAAATAACAAAACCTTATATTCTTAGAAAGTGTTACAATCGGATTAAAATCAGCAAGTGTAAATCGTTCATTATTTTGAACATGGAATCGTATTCAATTTTACGCACCTGAAGACAGACATGGCTGAGAAACGCCGAATAACATCGATATAAATATAACAATAAACTAGTGTTGGCGTGGTGCCTCGCTCGCTTCGCTCGCTCAGAAACTTCGACCCAGTGGAGAGTCGGCTATTCGTTAATACTCGTTTGTTTACTAACGGCTTTCAATTATATTATAAAATTATATTGATATTTGGGGGTCCAATCATATATGTGGGTCCAAGTGGCTTCGATAGATATGTTACAACAATATAGTGTTTCTTATATGTATGAAAATTGAAAATGAGCATTTTCAAAACTTCGACCCCGACAACAGGCCAGCCGAAGTATTAATAAATAAAAGTTGCAAAACTCTTACTTCATGCACTTGTATTGTAATAGACTATTCGATGCATATTACACGTTTACTATGTTTTATTAATTACTGTCTGTATCATTATGATCTTATATATATACAATCTAAGGTCTGGGTCGAAGTAATAATATTCGGAATGATGAAGCAGTAAGTACGATTTAATTCAATCTAATAATTTATTAAGAAAAGTCTTGAAACGAGAAATATAATACATCATCGGTTAAACTTACATACATTACATACATTACATACATTAAACAGTATCAGATTAGTCAACAATCAAAGGCGACCGCATACAACGGTACCCCGATCGCCGTCATCTTCCCAAGCAACTAAATGCGCATTCTCGGACATGGGAATTCTTAATGCTGATTTATAATATGGTCTCGGAAATGGAAAACTTGTATTAACTCCTGGCTGGACCATCGCACTGTGAATAGTACCAATCCACCCAAATGCTGTCCCGTAAATGGCTTCGACGTAAACAGGTTCATGTCCATAGTTGTATACTATTTTCCAGTGATGTATCTCTGGAATGAAGGTATTATGCTCGCAGATGATGGATTCATTGGCTGCAATCAGAATAAAGAAAAAATAAGTAATCATCCAAACTAACTCTTATTTGCGAATAGTGTATATGACGCAATAGAAATACGAAAATGAACTAAAACTTACCCATTGCTCCATACTGGATGCAAACTACGGCGATGAGCACGGATAAAATGTAACCTATGGCTTTCGACATTTTCGACTGTTTGATTTTTGGTAGCCTGTGAGCTCTCTTATATACAATTCAAACTGTCCTTAATTAGTTCGGTAAGTATAGGCTTTATCGCATTATTAATTACCTGAGTACCTTTCTAATACTTTTATCAATCATGCGATCGATTTATCAGTTTCCTTATTTAAACAAAAATATTGTTTTGATATCTAGTCGTCTGTTATGAATGTATTACTTAAATGTGGCAAATGCTTTCGCCCCATTTATGAGTATTGAGTTACTTTACAATAACAGATTGTACCATTAATGTATGCAGATTATGCATATTGTATGTTTTTACGATACGTAGATTGTCTCTGATACAATAATTAACGATGTTCCTATAGGAATCCCTAAATATTGTACCGGTACAATATTTCTAAGACCTATTACAACCCTTTCTCTCTGTGTAGTATTCCAACCGGATTTCTAAAAGTGGCCGGCGAACAAAGTTACGAAAGGCCAAAATTTGGCCATAGTAGGGCTCCAGCGTGATTTTCTTCACTTTGTATTTGAAAATTTTGCAAAAAGAAAGCAAATTAAAAAAATACCTTGGACTCACACAATATTGAAATTTTAGCCTTTCGGGGTTTTGAATTTCGGAGCTTTCTTTCCCGGCACCGAAAGTATAGTTTCATTGCAATAAAATCTTTTATTTCTGTATTCTTATCAATATTATTTATTTGACACACATTACGTGAGAATGGAAATTCATTCTTCATCTGTTTCAAAGAGTATTTCGTAAATATCGACAATTTCTGTGTGACTTCTGAGCTACACTAAGCCATTTCCATCCATTCAATACTTGTTAAAATGAAAAAAATAAATCGAACAAAGATTCTTCATTTCAGGAAAAACTGGAGAAAGAAAAGTTGTCAGCTATGCAAAAATATACACAATTAATTCAATTCCTGAAAAAATTGCAATAAATGAGAATCACAATTTTAGTCTGAAATATTTCTGATTATAGTTCGCGAAATAAGCCAAACTGTGTCTGATTTCGACCCTTTTTGCACAAGCTGGTGGACATTTCACTAATCTGTTTTCAACCAGAACTATACTCATTTGTATTTATTTAGTACTGAATGCGTGTACTAATTCAATCACCACAGATAAACAATAATTAAAATAAAATAATTCATCAATAAATTACTGATAACATGTATGCTGTAAAATAGTTGTAATACGTCCAGACCTTTGATATTTCGTGAAATTCTCGTGAACATAAAAATTTAATGTTTATTTTGTCAATTGAAAATTATTTTTAAATTCATTGCGCCACATTTAAGTATAGTACGTTCATAACAGAAGGCTAGAACTCAAAACCGTAAATTTTTAGAATGAGCAACCGATAGATTGATCATATTATATTGATAGCGGTAATATAAAGGCAGTCGGCTAATTAATAATGCGATAAAGTCTGTGATTACCAAATTAATGAAAGGAATTTCGTATGTGGGTGATTTCAAATTAAAGTGAAAATTGATGAAGATCTATACTACATATTCAAAATTATCCCAATGCATGTTCAATATATTATATCATAATAACGTAAGATAAAAATGACGTTTAAAACTTTTTTTCAAGACATTTTTTTCAGAATTATTCAAAAAATCTGTGTAATTTTTTTCCACCGAATTAATTCAAATGTTTAAATTAAAAAATTTGTTAATTTTTTAAAAAATTTAATAAATGTCTCTTGAATTTTTCGTAAGCACAAAATTTCAATTAAAAAAAAAATACTTATATTTTTGGAATAATAAACGCCCTAATACCTCCTTACCAAGATACATGCTCATGTAATAATATCAAATATTTTTTTGTCCCACATATTCCGATTCCAAATTTTAGGTCGAGAAAACAGACGAATTTTGGCACATTTTATGGTTGCTCATTATTTTTAGGAGATGAACATCGCAATTTTTAGCATTCCCTTAACGTCTTCTGATGTCATTTTTATTTGTTATAAACTAACACAGCAATTGCGGGTTCATTTTCCGAAAATCACTAGAAATTTAGCAAATATCATTGCACTTTCTTAGATAAATTCCATAACTAAATTCATCACAACTGGTGATAATGGGAAACCCATAGGTCCTCCATAAACCTGTATGTATATTTTATTGTGGAAGGTAAATCTAGTGTTTTTTAGAACTAATTTGAGACCATCGTTAACCTCATTTAGTTGTAAACAAGTTAGATTTTAAACCTGTAGCCATTTGTAATCTATGGCAATCGTTATGTGTGTTGAAACATTAGTACAAAATGAGGCAACATCTAATGACATCAATTTATGATTAGGTGGGAGGGAGATAGATTAAATTTTTTATCGAAAATGCCAACTATCTTTAACAACACATTTAGTTTTCCCAATGATTTTATTCATGTTTGAAACAAACTTTGTCAATTTTTAGGTGGGAGAATTAATTGTTCAAACAATTAATCTTAAACATAAACCACCTTTATACGCTGAGAAAAATTATTTACCAATAGTTAATGTGATCTAATTTTAAGGCTCTTATATTAACTGTAAAATTATAACAGTAAAATACCAGCACTTTCCTGCAATGTTATTGTATATTTATTGTTATTTTTTGCGGTAATTGGAAAGTAAAAAATGTCAGGTATCTTTGAGATGAAAACACAGCACTTTCCAGCTATGCTGAAGAAACCCCTGGTTCGATTTCGGCCTCTGCCATCTGCCATTGGGACACCTCTGTATTTGTTTATAAGTGTCTGATAACGCCATTCGAATTCCACCTTCATAAACTGTAGGCCTCGTCGACGTAAAATGATATAAAAAAAAACTATTAATATACCAAATTCAATTGAATCTCAGGTTATGGTAACTTCAGAATAAAGCACCTTGCCTTAAGATCGAAATCTAAATTCTGTTAGCTTTACTATGAAGGTAGGTATTACATTAACCCTTAGTGCCGACGGCTATTTTAAAGCCTTTTCCTCCCACTACCAGGGTCAAAGATGTCCTCCCGTTTGAAAATGCTTACAGTTGTGCAATTTATAAAGTACAATTTGAATTATCTTTGAGTCGAAAACGACCCTGGAGTCGGGATTAAGGGTTAACTGTAAACAAGCATTTCACTCAGTATACACTTTAGGGAGCCCATAAACACGCGATATCTCTCCATTGTATGTTTTTATATATTTACCACACGATTTGGTATTAAACCACATAAAGAAACACTTCCTTTACTAAAAAATAGGAATGTCGTATATAAAATGCCTTGTGTTCATTGTAACACAGTATACATTGGAGAAACAGATTGATGTTCAGAAACACGATTAAAAGAACATGAAAAAAATATAAATACAGGGAAACTGGAAGCATACACAGTAGGGTGGGCCGATTTTTGAAAAAGTCATCGAATCGTAATCGTTGGGGTGGGAAAAGCTTTGTGATGATGCCAAGAATAACTGACATGAAGCTGCATGCGATCCGATACTATCTTTTGCCTCCATAAACGGTTTGAAATTAACATTGTTTTCTTATGGAAAAAACAGTGTTTTCCGTTTTCTCCAGATAATTATGTTCAAAAAATCCCACACCAAATTGCGATCCTGATATCTTTTCTTGAATGATTTCTGAACGCAATAGATCCGGTTCGATCAAAAAAGGTCAATATCCGGCCGAGTTATTCCATTTTAAACATAATTTTTAGCCTAGTTAACGCATTTTGAATGAAAACATTTTTTTCAACTAAAATCAGGTAAAGGGTATACAAATTTAGATTATCCGCTTTAACTTGCAAAGAAAAAATCCGCTGATATTACAACAAAGACCATCATATTACCCACCTTTTTTCCTATGGAAAGGTGTAAATAGCAAACCTAAAAAAAAAATGTCAGGCCGCCGTGCAATCACTTGAATTTTACTCATTTTGGTAGGTATGAAATCTGGAAGCTGGTGGATAGTTTTTTGTTTTTTTTTTACTTTTGATCTCGTATATCAAGGGCACAAATTTTTGTATTGCTTTTTAGGGATCTTTACGGTCTTTCATCAAATAAAACATCCAATTCTGATGAAAAACTGCGGTGTAATTTTTTACGGGAAGTGACCTTCGGTCCAGTCGAATTAACTTAATATAATTTTATGCTATTTGGAATATGAAGTCCTTCTTATGCAAACAAATTTGAAATTTAATACATCGTCTTTATTACATAATAATTATATTTGTGCCGTTTACGTGTAAAAGCTCATGAAGGGCCAAATGTACACAAATTTAACTTAAAGTTCAACAGTACTTTTTAGTATAAAAACGCAATGAAACAAATTTTCTAATGAACATTTTTTACTGCCCTAACCCGTTTTTGTGGAAAAAAATTTGCAAATTTAAAAATAAAGAAACTTCGTGCATTTGTTTGATAAAAATTTGTATTTTTTTCGTCTATGATCTTGTGCATCACAGATATACATTTTTTTATTACTTTTTTACGATCTTTACAGTCTGAAACATCGACATTTGATGAATAACCATATATCAATTTTCTTATGCTAAGTGGCATAAGGATTTGTTTTCATTCAAAATGCGTTAACTAGGCTAAAAATGATCATTTTTAACTCAACCGCTGGTCATTTTAACAAGTATCAGGTATTCGTCTTTCCATCAGACCTAATTTTAGAATATATTCCAAAGGAGATATTGTGAATTAATTGAGATATTTTTGGATTTTAGTATTTTTTAAGTGACAATTATGAAAGTTTAAAATGGAATAACTCGGCCGGATATTGATCTTTTTTGATCGAACTGGATTCATTGCGTTCAGAAATCATTCAAGAAAAGATATCAGGATCGCAATTTGGTGTGGGATTTTTTGAACATAATTATCTGGAGAAAACGGTAAACGCTGTTTTTTCCATAAGAAAACAATGTTAATTTCAAACCGTTTATGGAGGCAAAAGATAGTATCGGATCGCATGCAGAGCTTCATGTCAGTTATTCTTGGCGTCATCACAAAGCTTTTCCCACCCCAACGATTCCGATTCGATGACTTTTTCAAATATTCGCCCACTCTAATACACAGGTCTTATAATGCATCGTATCAATTCGGATCATAACTTCGACTGCAATAATACAAAAATCCTGGCCACCGAAAAAAATAATCAAATAGAAAATTACTTTACAAATTATAAATAACAAGTTAATATTAGATAAGACCAGTCAAAATTACCGGTAATTTATAACATCCTGAAAATATTATGAACACATATATACACGGTGGCCGATTTATCTGAAGACATCGAAATATCTCGAGAACTATGCACAGAATCAAAAAAGTTGTCGGATGAAAGTTGTTCGACACGAAGGGGGGCATCCAGTGATAATTAAATTTACCCCCTCCCCACCCCCTGGGGGTGGAGTGGGGGCAAAAACAATAAAACTTAAATAGGAACCCCCAGTTTTTATTGCAGATTTGGATTCTCCGGAAAAAAGTACACCAATTTGACCTAGGAGCTATTGCATTTTGGTTCACAGGTGGCGCTGTAATATAATGCTGTTGCGTTGTATGCTGAGCGTTTTCCAGATAATGCTCGCTCGCGTTCTTTTTTTTACAAAGTTGTGAATGCCTTTCACTCTGATGGCAGCGTACAAATAAAAAAAAGGAAGCGAATATTAACAGTTACAGGAGAAGCTAACGAAGTAGCTGTACTAGCAGCTATTCACCAAAATCCACATGTAAGCACACGACAATTACATCGCGATTCCGGCATTTCCAGAGACAGTATTCAAAGAATATTCGATCGACATCGACATAAGTTTCACCCGTATCACATTTCACTGCACCAGGAACTAGATGGCGATGATTTTCATAACCGCGTGGTGTTTTGTAAATGGGCATTTCAAAAAATGCAAACGAACCACAATTTCTTTGCTAATGTATTATTTTCAGATGAATCTACATTCACGAACCATGGTTATGGTTATATATGGCTATATAAATAGGCATAATATGCATTATTGGAGCGTAGAAAATCCCCATTGGTTACGACAAGTTAATCATCAACGTCCTTGGTCGGTGAACGTTTGGTGTGGAATCATAGGAAATAAACTCATTGGTCCTTATTTCATTGAAGGTAATTTGAATGGAAGAAAATATCGAGATTTCCTAGAACAAGAAGTACCATTACTACTTGAGGATGTTGCTATGGACGTCCGACGGACAATGTGGTTTCAGCATGATGGTTGCCCAGCACATTTTTCAAGAGTAGCAAGGGAAATACTAGACCGTGATTACAATGGTAGGTGGATTGGTAGAGGTGGCCCCATTAATTGGCCTGCGAGGTCACCTGATCTAACATCTCTGGATTTATTCCTATGGGGTTACCTAAAAGGTACGGTTTATGAACAAGTACCAACGACTCGTGAAAACATGGTGGAACGCATAAGAACTGCTTGTGCAGAAATTTCTGCAGATATGATTCTGTCATGTATAAAGTCATTTGAAGAAAGAATAAATAAATGCATTGAAGTGGAAGGTCAACATTTCGAACACTTACTCAAGTAAGTGAACAGTGAGACAGTGAGAGGCAAGGGGACTCACGTAAAACAAGCACCCCAAAGGGAACAGAAAAATACTACGTCCACGTCGTTGTTCCTGGGTAACGCTAAATGTATTTTTTCCCGGCTTTGTTAGAATGACCGTATTCCATATCCGCTACGCGGGCGAAAATTGTCAATATTGGAGAATCCAAATCTGCAATAAAAACTGGGGGTTCCTATTTAAGTTTTATTGTTTTTGCCCCCACTCCACCCCCAGGGGATGGGGGAGGGGGTAAATTTCATTATTACTGGATGCCCCCCTTCGTGTCGAACAACTTTCATCCGACAACTTTTTTGATTCTGTGCATAGTTCTCGAGGTATTTCAATGTCTTCGGATAAATTTGGATTTTTATCGATTACAGCGTCACCTGTGAACCAAAATGCAATAGCTCCTAGGTCAAATTCGTGTACTTTTTTCCGGAGAATCCAAATCTGCCATAAAAAATGGGGGTTCCTATTTAAGTTTTATTGTTTTTGCCCCCACTCCACCTCCAAGGGATGGGGTAGGGGGTAAATTTAATTATCACTGGATGCCCCCCTTCGTGTCGAACGACTTTCATCCGACAACTTTTTTGATTCTGTGCATAGTTCTCGAGATATTTCGATGTCTTCAGATAAATCGGCCACCCTGTATATATACAGGGTGTCCGATTTAAATCGATACACGTATATAACTCACCAGGGAAGCCTCCAATCAAAAAACGGTAGAGACTGAAGTTGTAGGAAATCGAGAGGGAAAACGAACGGTGACCTTGAATATGACCTTAAATGCGATTTTAAAGGTTATTTGAAGGTCAACATTTATTTTGTCAGTAGAAACCCCATTTTTTAATTGCAGGAATAAAAAGAGCAGGAAATTTTACGTTCAGCATGATATGTTCTGTTGGGGCATCGAAAGTCATTTGAAGGTCAAGCAGTCAGTTCATCAATATTCACGTACGTAATTACTCTGACAAGGCCAGAATAACAAACATGGTTGAGACGAAAGTTGTAGGACTTGCAGGGAAAATCGAACCATCACCTTGGATATGACCTTGAATTCGATTTTAGAATGAATATTTTTTCAATTTGTCTTTTGGCTTTGTTAACGCTGGCTAACGCTTCGGCATTAGCGTGATCCGACGTACTTCACCAGAAGGTTGCTCAATAGGATTTTGAACTACATAAAAAGGGCTGATTATCATGTAAACCTGAAAAGGGCAGATTGTCATGTAGTCCTGAAAAGGGCTGTTTGTGGGCGAATCATTTTTAAGAGTTCAAGGCAATAAATACTCTAAGGTAGCTCCACGGATTTGGATGCAGAGTTCGAGTCTGTGCTGAAAATGAGCTACAGTTCGTATCATAACAGAACGAGGTATGTTAGCACAGGCATTCCTCATATTCATATCGTCAGCAGTAGTTGGCCTGTCTTTGTAAACTGGACAAAAATAGGACAAAACACAGGTAATTTTCCCCTGCGTTAATGACAATTTGTCTATTTGCGGGTCGACTCTCGGGTGAATTGCAGGACATAGACAGGACGGTACAAGACAGAACTAAGCAGATATACAACACAACACCCACCCAGAGCCAGTCCCCCCTACCCCAGTATCGGTACCACCAGCACATTCGGCGGTCTGTACCGTAGCAAATACGACGCGAGGATTATGCCATCTTTATCCGAGATTAGACCCACGACGTACCGACAGCGAAAAAGATAACTTAAGAAACCGATAACTGCCGACCAAGATCGGCAGCAGTCCCAAATTCGTACCTTCACCGAGAAAGGGTCGCTGGATATTCCACACTGGGTGTAAGCATCAGAGAAAATTGCACGGACGGGGATTCGAACTCGGAACCTTCACGACGTTCAGTTCGTGCAAACTAAGGCTGACGATCTCGCCGGTCGTCTGTCTTTATAAACTGAATCTTTATGAACTGACCATGTTTACCAATTGTATAATACCCCCCCCCCCTTTAGTGGTTTTTACTGGAAACCGATGATTTAGCAAATAATCTCTGTTAGCAATAATGGTATTTTACGTCTACTGATTCGAACGAAATCATTTTTTGGGTTTAAATTAACTACTTTGTTTTAGACGCAAAATCTTATGCGTTTTTAGAATGTGGAGTCTTTGTAACTCTACGTACTCTTTGACACATTTTTTTTACCTTGAAATGACCTTCGAAGTCCCTACTCAACATATCATCCTAAATAAAAATTTCCCGCTGGTTTCATTCCTGCAATAGAAAAATAGTTTCTACTGAAAAAAAAACAAAGTTAACCTTCAAATGACTTTGAAAATCGAATTCAAGGTCATATCCAAGGTCACGGTTCGATTTTCCATCCAAGTCCTACAGCTCTCGTCCCTACCATTTTTTTTATTCTGGCCTTGTAACAGGAATTACGTACGTGGATATTGATAAACTTACTGCTTGACCTTCAAATGACTTTCGATGCCCCAACAGAACATATCATGCTGAACGTAAAATTTCCTGCTCTTTTTATTCCTGCAATAAAAAAATAGGGTTTCTACTGAAAAAATTAATGTTGACCTTCAAATGACCTTTCAAATCGTATTCAAGGGCACATTCAAGGTCACCGTTCGATTTTCCCCTCGATTTTCTACAACTTCAGTCTCTATCGTTTTTTCGATTGGAGGCTTCCTTGACGAGTTATTTACGTGTATCGATTAAAATGGGACACCCTGTATAACTATCACCCACTGTATTTTTGTAATTGAAAAACTACTATACGTTCGAATACCTTCATAGATGTCGACTTAAAAAGAGACTCTACCATCCAGATTTTGTCAAAAATACAATATCTATTTTTGACAATATGCTATTTTTTACAAATATCGACACTGTGTTTATATAATTATATTCTGAAGAGGGACACACAGCTGTTGGCCGAAATGACAATTTTTAAATTTCCAACTTTAAATGTTTAATTTGTTACAATTCACTAATTAGTTCATTGGCCGTTTAACGCTTTTATTTATTTCTAATTATGCATATACCGACTGTAAAGAAATATGAAAAATAATTCCAGCGCATTCATTAAATTATACTTTATTCATGAAATTTCATTATACTTAGGTACATTTAGTTAAATTTAATGGATGTGTTGCAAGCAAAAATAGCACAATAATCAGTATCTTGAGCATATTCGTCTGGTGTGGATAGCCCGTCTGCATTGTGTAAGTTTGGTAATAAGATCCAAACGTTTATAATTATATTGTGAAGAAAAATTATGAAGAAAATCTATGTGCCTGTGATGAGCATATAAACTCCTATGAAGTAATTGATGAAAATGTTAACGACAATAATAACAATAGCGATGATGATGATGATTCTTATGATGACGACGATGATGATGATGATGCCGATTATGATAACGATTATACTCGTATTAAAGCTGCTGAACGAAGTTCAATGTTTTTCCCAATAATGGTTACGCTCAACAAACGCCTATTCCAAAACTACAAAAAATGGCTAAAAACTGAATAGAAAAACAGCATTAAAAGAATCCAGATAATTTTTAAGTTATCGTAAAAAAATGTCTAGGTTCTTAAAAAATACGCTTATTAGGAAATTAAAAAGTGCCTGTTTAACATGCTTTTCAAATTTTTTAAAAATTTAATCATGTAATAAACACCACTGAAGTATGCTTTGATCCCGGACTACAATCTCAACTGATATTTTCAAAATTGGATTAAATTTATTAATAACACAGTTCCACAAACAATCTATTGACCAAAATAGTGAGCAAGCTCCATTTTAGGTCACATATATCAAATATGAAGCACTTTTGGATCGAACACCCATTATAACAAATGTTCATTATTTTGATCCATGATGGAAACAAAATCGTGATTCAAATTAGAAAGTATTAACAAACGTTTTAGTCAATAACTACTTCTATCATTAAAAAGGGTCTTGCACTTTTTCGGTAGGATAATTGTTAATATTTTTTCAGCATATTTTAAAGGTGTATACAAACTCAATGTTTATAAAATGCAGAATGACAATTTGTCACTTTGCAGGTGATTCTAGAATAACCAATTGGACACTATAGTGATCTCTGTGTATTAAATTTTAAAACCGATATCGGGTTCGCAATCATCGGTTTCCGAATACTGAGCTTCGTAAATATTATTTCAATTTTTTGTTGATCCGTCCCGGGATATTGCATTTTGAAAAAAACGGTAACGGATTTGATTTCAGCGTCCTTGTAAAGCCCTACATGCACAATTTATATCTTTTTCGTTAACGACAAATCAATTGTTATTTGAACAATTCCGTTTTTAAATATTTATTTGTTGTGTTAACACTACCTCGCTATAGTATGGTACACTTTTTCCAAGAACCGCGGACAATGAAAAGAATAACAACCGCGAAACGTAAACAACATTTGTCAAGGATTCTAAACAGTTCACTGTACTTGCGCCCTTTTTCAATCTACATTTATTTCATACATATTTTGAATAATTTTGCGGACTAATTATTACGTAAGATTTTTTAACAATTCTTTGAGCAGTTTTAATCCATTTAACTGTATCCACTATGTAGGGAGTTTTGGAATAAAATACTGATTTGATTTGATTTGTGTCAAGTTATTGGCTAGTTTATAAACTAAGGAGGGCCTTCTGTAAATACATGGCAAATGTATATTTTAGTTTTTTTGAAATTTCATGCACAGGTAATCGAATATTCGTAAAAGCACACGAAAAATCATGTACGTACACTTGAAATGTAAATTCTTAAACTGTTGAAATTTACTGAGCACGTACAGAAAATTTAATTTGCTTATGCATAAAACATAATGCAAAATCATTATAAACCGGATCTTAAGAAACATTTTAGTTACAAACTCATTAAATTAAATGTATTAGTGTGCATTGAACTGCATGCCATTTTTAAGAATATAGGTAGATCTAAATTGGAGTAAATTGGAGTAATAATAGAGAAAGATGTTAAAAGATTTTAAAAAGAAACTAATATTATATGAGATTTTAGTTATCCTGTCTTAAAGTAGTAAAGTAAGATGATGGTTATGCTACATTTAAATGCATCGAAGGATGAAACTTAAACAATGTATGAGAGGATATGAATTGTGTTTATGCATTTCAAAACAAATTTGTTTAAATTGTCTGATGGTTAACAACCAAATAGAAAATTATTGACTTGCTCTACTGATTTATAGTATTTTTGCATAATACTGATTACAATTAAGGGAAATCGTCTTAGCGACGAGTCCATGTAAAAATAATAAGAATTAATTCCGCTCATAAACAATGAATTCAGTGGCAGTGACATAATATATGTTTTATGATGTTATGTTAAAAAATCACTAAAAATTTACTCAAGATATTTTAATATACACACTTTCTCAACGCACTCAATGAAAATGACTACGTAAGAAATTTGTTTAC
Organism: Trichopria drosophilae; assembly: GCA_030407085.1. Classification (NCBI taxonomy): domain Eukaryota; kingdom Metazoa; phylum Arthropoda; class Insecta; order Hymenoptera; family Diapriidae; genus Trichopria; species Trichopria drosophilae. Next base: position 85,219,611 of record CM059587.1, on the reverse strand, counting down.
CTAATTTGATCTCTTGCCATAAAGGATCTCAAGAGACACAATCCGATAATTAATGCAAATGTTGAAAATCGACATAATAAATACTATATTATATTTACTAAAGAACTCCGGAAAACATTTTTTTAAGGTGTGTATTTTCGCAAGATCATAATGGCATCACTCAAATGTTGACAAAGGTTTATGGCTAAACTTATAATCTACCTTATGTTTTTCGAAGTTGACGTAGACACCGAACTTTTTCAGAACTTTCGTACCAATTCATATCTTTCTTGAGGTCCGGCAGAGACGTATATCTTTCAATTATTGATAAGCACATTTGAGTCGAGTTTTCTCTCATATACAAAGAAGTGGAGGAATTTTATCTTATTATGCTATTCGCTACTTTATACTAATATCCTTTTTGTGACTTCTTAAGTTTCAAACTACACCAAGGTCACCAATCGATTGTAGCCATGGCGAAATTAATGTAAATATGAGGTTAAAACCATCTTTTAAATAGTACATATAATCACTTTTAATATGTATACAGGTGAAATTAAAAAATGTGGCACTTTGACCCTTTAAAATGAATGTAAAAAAAAGGTGTTCAGAGTAAGTTCCTACATTTTTTTGTTTAGTATACATCTGAAATAGTTGAATAAAAATAGTGGCTCAAATCGGAAATTGTTTTTTTATATATTTTTTAACAATTTTTATTTAAAAAGAACATAGCAACCTTTTTCTTCTCTTTCTTTATTTTAGCCATCTAAAATCATTACAGAAATGTTATTCTTATATTATATAATTCACATACAATATCCATTTATAACAAATAAGTTTAAAAAATAAAGGACTCGTACATGTAAACATTTTTATACAGACTGGAAACATCATAAATGTTTGGATTAACACTTCTTAAAGACTTTCAAAATTAAGTTAAAACTTTGAAAATGATATTTAATAATTTTTTTTCTCTGCTACTAAACATTAATTTCAGAATCACTTTCCATGAGAAATGTACCAGATAATAAATTACTGAATAAATTTACTACACAATGAGCATTGCAGGAGGACAGACTATATTCAGAAAATTACTCTGTATATCTATATTACATGTTTAATTTTGGGATTTTCAAATTATAGCAAAATGTTTTCAAATTCTACATTAAAAAACGAAAAATTTCGTGCAATACTTACCTCCGTACGCCTTGTCGTTTAGGAGTAATCTGCGTTGTACGAGGACACTTTCAAAAGGTACGCAGAATTGCGAACAAAACAAATGCTTGTTTATTTACATTGCGCGACCTTCCGCATTATTTAAATTGCTTAAACGCCAGCATTTGAACTAACTTTTGATAAAAGTATACATATATATTATATTAAATATATCATTTAATATTAATAATACGTGGAAAATTAAAAACGTTGCACGAAGACAAACATAAAGAGATTCAAAATGATCGCTTAAAAATGTAACAAGAAGATATAATTTTGTACTTTTTTTTTAAGGATGATTACCTAAAAATATAAGTTTTGAGATCCATATACTGGAACTTTGCAAAAATTTATTTGACTAAATACAGTTGTCCAATAAATGCAGAAATTGTAGAGAGGATCTTCGTTGCACGAGGACAAAACTGGTAGTTTTCAGTAATTAATTAAAAATTTACTGCATCAAATGGCGTAATATGTATACAAAGTTGCATTTCAATGTGATGTAAAGTATCCATTCTATAAAATATTCATATTTAATCCAATATTGGAAATATGGAAAAAAACCATGATTTGGCAAAATTTTTTATTTTCACCCATACACTCATTAAAAATATTGAGTAAATTTAACTAAATGGTTAATTATCTTAGTGAGAACTAAATGTCATTTTTAACCTACATTTCGTTAATTTAATTGAAATTTAGTTAATCCAACAATCTTTTAGTTGTTTAAATGATATGCAGCTGTAAAAATTGCAAAATAAATAGACCAATTGGGTGACGTTCATCATTAGTTGAAATTACTAAATATTTTTCTTAGTATAATTAGTTTCTGGATATTTTGCTCCCTAGTTGCAGAATGTTCTGTTACTATATCACACACTTCGGTCCGTTCCGTGCTTTATGCATTCGAACCGTTTGTGGAGGGGATTGCTCTCGAACATTAATGTCACTGAATGATCACAAAAGTGTTCTTGTACCGATAGGTTTTTATACCGATAGGTATTCCATACATTCATACTTCCCTGGTAAAGATATAGAATTTGCCCAGAATTATCCTAGATTTTGATGATCTGGCTAGAAACCATCACTATAAAATGGGTAGAAATCCTACTAAAAATGACATGAATTCTGGCGTAAATCTACCGAGACGCGAGCATTGAGACAGCTGATAGAGTTTAACATGAGTGCGACACCGACTACTTAACGATCCCGACTCGATTCGAGAATCTCGAATACCTGTCGATGGAACTCCCAATATGGCGACTTGCTCTCAGCTGATTCGCCTGCACATGTTGTCGCAATTGTTTACAAAGCTGTTGTAAAGATCAAAGCTTCAATTCCAAAGAAAAATTGTTTACATTTACACCTGCTCATTTTGTCGAATCTATTGATTCTTACCTATTATACAAATTTAATATGATATTTTCAGCTTGCAATTATTGCTTTATGTCACTTTAAATATATGTTAGTGGTCTAGCGGGTTTTCATCTAGAAATCGTGTTTATTTCTACTGAGGTTCCACCGAACAGATATTCCCAGCCGCTAGGATAATGGCTAGTTCAACCAGCCAAATTTCAACCAGGGATTGTCTGTAATTAGTAGGCTAATTTGTTTATAATACTAAACAATAAGTGAATTACTGAATTTTTTAATGCATATTGATTGTAAATGTCGGATCCTCGATGACGTACCAAAATGTTACAAGTCCCTTGATCGTGATGGAACTAGGTATTCCGGGTTTTTTGGAGTAGCTGATTACAAATCGGGTACCAGATGTGAGAAATAAAAAATGGCGGACCCAAGGTATCTGACTGCAATTTTAACAAGTAGCTTAATCGTGAAGTTTTAATTTCTTAGAACCAGAAAAAGAAAAAAATGTTTGCTCCAAGTGAAAAAAAAAATAATAAAATTGACTCATCCAGAAATATTCAGTCTGACTATCTGCAAACACTTGAAATCACTAAATATATTAAGCGCATACGTAAGTAAAACAATATAAAACCGAATATCATAGTTACAACTATATACTTATATAATTAATTTTGATGCAGAAGGTTTAGACATTTTTTTTTTAATACCAGTTAACCGACTTTCGATAAATTTCCCCATTGTGTCTATCGCTATCATCTGGCAATCACGAAACACTTGAAATGACCGCCGGCTCTTCTGGCACGTCTATATAGTGGAATCTTGATTTGCTCTTGGCCTTATGACCTCAAACGGTATATCGATATTATTTACGCCCCGAGTTATAATGAAAGTTGCATCAAGGACGCCATATAATCCAGGAAGTCGTATATCCCGGCAGACTTGGGCTTTCGATCGATTTCATGAACCACCGTGGGCGCAAATCCCATCTACTCGAGTGGCAGTTGTCGTTCAAGAACACCAAGGAAAAGTATTTTCTGCTCGCTCATGCCGACTAGAAAGGTCGACATAAATTTCCAGGAGAAAAAACTTTCCTGCCGCGATTCCAGCCGCACAGGGGAGAAGTTCCTGGACGATTTATTTCGATAAAAGGAGCTTGAAAAATCGCGGCCTTAAAAATGTACAAAGATGCACATTTACGAAAGTACACCTAAACGGACGCCAATTCACAAAATATCGTCGGGATGAGGGAATTCGTAATTTTCCAGAAATCTCGCGTTTAATATTCTAACAGCAATTGATACGAATTCTCCGTTACTTATTACATGAAATTTGTCATTCTTACACTGGAAAAAGTCTGCAGTGTTGCATAAATCTTTGGATAAATTATATATTCATATCCTATTCATGTCAAAATAATATTTTTATTGAAATAGATTCTACTCAATGTACACGAAATATCGCACGACGGACATACATCGCGTTGATATAAAGTATTATCCATGGAAGAACTTTTGTTTCTTAGATGTTCAAGTTTAAGGAAAGAAGCTAAAGTGCACTTAGAAGTTAAGCTGGAAATCATTAATTTTGCAAAATAAACCATTATTTTACAGTTTTATGCCGTAAAATATAGCTGACATAAACAGGTTAATATAAAATGACATAAAACATGCATAATCCGTGGAGTTCGGAGCTAAACTGAAACCAACGGACTAGCAGTAGCTAACGCTGCCGTTAATAATCGTCGGGAGTGCCACCGGCATTACCCACTAATGAGGTATTAATCCCCTTGCCAATGGCAACAAATTGCTAAATACAAATGGCTTGGAATGTTAAATAAACAAAAATTATGCTATCATATCCAATAATCACATATCGACGCAGTTACAATGAAACGACCAATGCAATTATGCGTTTTATTATATCTGCGACAGTTGTGGGTGCATTTTATACAATTTTTCAATTGCAGTAATCCTACGCATGCAACGGGTTGTGCCTTTGTTTATGGAGAGCTTATCGGTTTATACGCGATTTGTCGATATTTCGAAAATTCGTGCAGTCCTTCTCGCTCTGGGAACAAGCCGTGTTTCTGTTTTCGCTTTAAATATCCCCGAGCACGTCGCTACGCACTTCCGTGATGTGCGCGTGCAATCGATTATACGCACATATCACACCGCGTCAGCCTGGGGCTCTCGATGTAAAAAGATGTGAAAAATGACGAGCATCGCATATCACGCGATCTGCCATCCCGAACATCACCCTCGCTTTCGATGTGCAATGGGATTTTTCTTTACTGTGAATGAGCTTTTTCATACAATTTGAATTTCCATGAAGTAATTTGGTTATTCCAAAACAAAAAAGGATCTTGTGTAAAATAATGTCGTTTTTTATATATTCCATTCCTGAATTTTTCATTAAATATATTATGAATATCAGATGCGTATATATGAATAATTTCTTTATTTTTAAACCTGAAATAAACTTGAAACTTGATGAAATTTGAAAACTCAGATACATGTGGTTCGGATAACCGATAGATTCATTACTTAATAATGTTTCTTTTTAGTTTAAATTCACAAACGATATCTTTAAATTTTAAAAATGCCCATAAACAGTTTTGTTGTTGTAATTCATCACCTTAAATATTCTTCTGAAAAGATAAATGTACAGGACGAGGCTGTTTTAACGATTATTTTTAGGACGGTTACACTATATAGGGGACCCAACAAATCACAAAACAGACACTTCAAATACCCGACAATCAAAAATCAGACATTTTAGAAAACATAGATTCAAAAATGAGACATTTAAAAAACAGACATTCAAAAACCAAACATTTAAAAAAAAGATGTTAAAAACCAGACATTTAAAAATATTAGGTGCACTATACATATATTGCAAATGCAAATATATTTTGAAATGTCTGTTTTTTTAATTGTCTGGTTTTTTAATGTCACACATAAGGGAGCACTTCAAAAACCAAACTACACATGGATTTTAAACACTTGTTTATATGTTTACATTTTTTATTCTAGCACCTCTGAACTCCACGATAAAAATGTGTGTAGAAATAATTTTTAAAAGGTGTTTTTCATACAGCTGATTTTGTTCCTGTCCCCTCCGTGAATAGAGGGGATCTAAATAAATGTCGAAGAAAGTTATTTAACAAAATTAATACTTATGATATGCTTTTTTTTAGTAGTTTAATAACACCGAGAAACTACATTTCTTTAAATGCGCTAGTGACGGATCTCAAACCATTATCCAAATATTCAAAATACCGGATCCAGCATTGTTGACAATAATATTTCAATGAACATTGGTCGATCGGCAATCAAGCGGTCCCGGGTTCGATTCTCGGCATATCGAATCTCTGCATCTTGTCCCTAATTTTTCGGGAATGCAAAAATAAACTTAAAAAATCCTAAAATAAATGCCAAATTGTCATGGCCATGTCAGCTTATCTGTTCTAGCATCTTCACAGCCCTTCTAAAGTGACCATACGAGTGTCTGACTTCAGAAGAGAAACCCTTGGAAACATTGAAATAAGAACATTGTTTAACTTCATCTAACATGTACACTAAAAGCATTTTAAATAATATTTATAAGTACAGTACGTTGTGAACAGGAAACCGTTTATAGCTTGAAACCGATTATTGATTTTCAAAAATATCAGCGATTATATTGAAACCATCATTTTGAATTTTTAAAACACGATAATATTAAAACAAAAATCTACACTATTTGCCCATGTGATATTTTGTCGTGTGGTCAATTGTCGTGTTCTATATTGTCGTGTGAGTAGTTGTCACGTGAAATAAAGACGAGGAGCCGAATATTAATATTAAAAAAAAGTATTTAGGTCTACATAATGTTATAGCTAGTTAGAATACATTTCTTATACATATAATAATTTTTAAAACTTTCTATAGTTACACTTAGAAAAAAAGTAGTTGAAATTACAATTTTTTTACTATGAATCATAGTGTGAAATGAGGACAAGGCATGGTAATAGTTAAAATAACTTTTCTGAAATAGTAAAGTTTAACAATTGTTTCATGATTCAAAATGCTACTTGTAATAATAGACAAATAGACTCAACTATTTTGAAATAGTAATTTCAGATAATTACTACTTTCACTGAGAAATTGTCATATAAAATATGAAAAGGAGTCAATATTTACTTTTTAAAAATATTTGTAAACTACATATATGATATATATATGAAAAGTCCTCTTTTTTCCTTCGTTTTTTGTTTAAGATAAACTAGCAAACAAAGAGAAAAACAAAAAATCAATATTGCGTTACTTTTGTGAATGTCACAATCTAGCCAGTTAAAAACTGTATAATGCGATGCCATTATACACACAAATTTCAATGTCATGTCTTTAGATACATGTGCTTAAACGACATGCATTATGAATTATCATATCTTGACGCCCGAAGGTCCTTTTTATGATCAAATGAAACTCCACTTCAATAGCGGGAGCCACGAGCTCGAAGAAAAAAAGCTGCGAACGCCGCGTCGCCACCTAGCGGCATAAAAACACACGGAGTGCCGCAGTCTTTGCTATGGATTTATAGTAAATACAAACTTTAACTCTGAATAACAGTAAATATAAAGATTTACTACGAGACATAGTGTGAGATGACTACACTAGATTATAGTTATTTTAACTATATTGTTCATATTTATTTAAATCATTCTGCATAGTTGATTTGTGAACTATGAGGAGATAGTTGGTGTAATAAAATTTTACTAAAATCGACTATGAAAGTAAACTTAACTATTTTTCATAATAGTTTTAACTATATTTTTCCAACTATGTCAATTTAACTATAGGTTTTTTTCTCAGTGTACAGACTCGGTAAAGTGCGCAGTAAGTTATGATTTACATATTTCTCATTCGAAAACAAATTCAGAACAATTTAAAACAATTATGTTGATATTCAATCAGAATAAGTAAGCACAGGGCATCATAACAACAAGAATTCTTACAAAAATGCAGTTCAAAACCTGATATCGACATCGGTTATCCTATTTTCTAACACAGATAGAAGTGATATTATTGGTTCATTGTTTAACGTTACGACTATTGCATAACTACGGAACTTGTATATTATATAAGTCATTTATTACAAAAATATTTATGTCATCGCTGAAAAATAGTTGAAAAACTGTTCAGGCAGATACACAGACTACAGAGAGAAAAACAATAGATTCAAGCATTCTGTGAACTATGACCCGACCGTTAATTCTGCAATATAGTACATAACCTCAAATCTTACGTTAAACATTAGTAAAATGCATGCAGTAAAATTTATTAAAAGAACATAACACCATGCCATGGTACAAATAGTGAACATTTTACGTTTCTAATTTTCTGTCTTACACCCATTTCTACTTTTTTTTCATGATTCCATAATTTTTCTCTCTGAGTGCCACATTCGTGATATTTCAACAAATAATTTATACCAATTTTGATATCGATATATTAAAACTATCAAATATAGTACAACCAGTAAAAAACGACGAACAAACCAAATGGTCAGTATGAAAAATTACGTAAAATTGGACACAACTTATGGTAAATACATGTATTAAAAGAAGAATTTTTAAAGGATGATTTGGAACCAATTAAAAATGAATTTAGGCGTCATCAAAGATACATTTTGGCGGCTTCCAGTGGCATTTGTATGTTTTAATGATAATATTTTTATTCAAAGGTTGGAAGGCTTTAAAAACATTGGCTATTTTAATCACATCATTGATACACAAAATAAACAAATAAAATCTCTGCCGGTATACCATTTGTAAACTGTCTTTTAAGTTTGTGCCTTTTTATCCCATTTCTTCCAGTCGGTATCTTGCGATTTCTTGGAACGAAAGTGTAGGATATAATAGTCTTCATACTATATAGTTCATGGAAATACGCTTGCAAAATCGACGAAGACGAGGAAATTTATTTAGCGTATTCACATGAAGGCAATTTTCCTATATCATTTCACATGTAGGATCAATGGCACGTTGCCAAAGTTAAGTACCCAGTTCACGACATCTTTTATCTTATTATGCGAATCTCTTCATAAGCCTTATTTCCAAAGAATGTTAAAAAGTGTTTTAAACAATGTAGACGTAAGAGGAATATTAAAACAATTTAAACAAAAATAGCTCGCATTAGATGGAGTATTGTATAACAAGGAAACAATTATTCTCTTACAGGATTTCAGCATCACGCGAATGACGTTCTTTCACAGATAATAAAGTGTAGCATAAAAACGGAAATCGATCAATAACACTGACTAGTGTTGTGAATTTAGCTGGCAACAATAGTAGGCAAACATGAAAATCGTTATTTTCATTATTTTTGCGTCGTTCGTAAGTACATTTTCATTATTTTTAGTTTTCATACCTCGAGTATTAAACAAACATTTTATATTGAATTTTCCTGTATATTTCCAACATTATATGAATTCTACAAATTATTATTTTTTATTAAATCCTTCTTATTTCATAGAAACAATTCATTTGTGTTGTTATTATGTTGTATATTAGGTATGCGTCCATACCAAACCCTCAAAAGCAGCAAAGGTTGAATACCCACCCTTACTCAAACATTACAAATATAATGTTAATGTCCTTGAAAAATACGACATCAAAGTGGGTTCCAAAAACACGGAGATGCGTAAGGATTTTATCAAACCAATAAACCAAAATGTAGCCGGTGTACTATCTCCTGCCGTAAATCCTGAAGTTTACAGTGCAAACAAAAACAACAACGTTCAGGAAAGACTAAATATTACAGAAGACGTGTATATTATGAATGGTAATTCTACATCCAAGAACAAAAGTGAAAAATGCGTTGTAGTCGTTCCTGGTAAGAATCTTTAGCTTCACATAATAATAACGCTGTGCTTTCTTGATCTTGACAGGTACACTGCCCGGTGACGGACCAATAGTGTACGACTATATCTCGGGAACCATTAACGGGAAAGTTTGCATCGATTGTTAAAAAATAGAGGAGAGTCGGATTCTACCGAAAGGTTAGTGATTGTTTATGTTTATGAGTATTTTAAGATTTGATGTAGAGAAAATCATTTACATAATATATTGTGTGGGTAGAAAAAGTTTGGGGTTTGCCAAAAATTTCTGTCGCAATTCCCACTTACTTGTCCCAAAAGTTATTGTCAGTAGTTAAAGTCAAATATATCGAACATTTACACGAATACCGACTCTTCGCTATTTAAGTAGATATAAAAACTGTAGATATATATCCTAATACTATACCTAAATTTAATTAATACAAAATCGCAATGATTTCCAGTCCAAACTGCGCAAACTCGGACAACTAATCCTGAACTTCGTCGAGCATTCAGTAAGTGCCTCATAATGTATAATTAAATATTTTATATTAAAATCGGTCATTAATCACATTCCAGATCGTCTCTTACGAACGGGTACCGACTTCGTGGATGGGCTTTCTCGATATGTCTTAGGTTTGCTTGGAGGTAGTCCAACATCAGCAGCTAGTCGAACTCTAAACTCAGCTATTCAGAGAAATTCAACATCGTCAAAAATTGGAAATGCTGCACAAAAAACTCAACCAACCAGCAATAAAGGTGGTACTTCCCGTAAAGGTTGATCAACTTCAGAGGAAAATGTATCTAAGACTATCAAATTTTGTATGAAATAATATTTATTCTCGAATACCACAGAAAATTAGGAAACATATAAACAAAGTTCGATCCTCATAAATATAATTCATATAATTCAGTTAACCTCCTGATGCTTTTTTATTGGTATTTTACTTAAAATATACTTTTAAGAATTAAAATAATTTGTTTCATGCTACCCTCACTTTCCTACCCTTTACAATTTCTTTTATAAGAACTTTACGTCTAAGTTTGATTTCTTGTGTTGTGAGAAACGAAATGTGGTCTACGCAACTTTACTAGTGACAGGTCTAAAAACGTTCTAGTATGTTTTGCTTATTGTTGGGCATTTGCAGGTAAGTCGTTTGCAAACTTTCTTACCGAGAGCGTCGCTTCGTCTGGAGTAATTCAGCAACTACACCCAGGAGAATGCATCGTACTTATATAAGTCGTAACAGAAAATTTTTCTACGTAAATAGAACTTCGCCGTTGTATTTCTCTGCGGAGAAGAGAATTCTTAACATTTTAATTAATTTAAAGATCAACTTAAGATGAATAATAAGAAAATGGACGTAAAAGAAATAACAATTCTCACTGGTTAGCGGATATATATTTTAAATTCCATTCTTAAAAGGTACAGAGTAAAGTACTACAGCTCAGTGCTTTCTTTATTGTAGAAAGTTAATTAGCATTAAGCAAACATTGTAAAAAGGTGTTTTTATGCCTTATTTTAATAATTAATTAATTTAATCAAAAGGATAATTATGAAAATGGCAAAAGAATTTTGATAATCGCTTATCACTAAAGTACATGCAACACTAAAAAAGAATTTTTCATAAATTAAGATGCCTACTTTTACAAAAACATTAACTTTAATCAAGTGGAAATAATATATATAACATAATCTCATTCCTTTCCGATTTATCCAGATTTTCCATGATTTCCCTCCGCTTTGACTATAAATGAATGTAATAAGTTTGCTTTCGTTAAAATTTTAGTATCTCTAATAATATTTTGTTGACAAATCTGGGACCCAAAATTTCAGGTTTAACGTAATTACAATTAGTGTGTTGGGTCGTTCCATGTCAAAGAAATACAAATTTTTTGTTCATGTCGCGGAATTTAACAAAAACCAAATTTTTCATAGGTACAAATGTCGAAAATATTCTAGTACTTGATTTTAGTTAGGTTAGTTCTAACTACAGCAAACCCTTTACATTACACAGCCCCCCCCCCCTCCCACACCCCTAATGTCTGCAACCCAAGCGAAACCACCATATCTATATGTTTATATCGTTGAAACCGAATCCGTGGTCAGTTTTTCCACATAAGGTCAGGATCAAGGTGAAGTCAAGGATATATTTAGAAAAAACCATAGGGACTTCGTGTACCACTGCTCTAAGATATTTTTAGTATCGCTGAATCTAACTCCAAGATATCCAGGTCAGGGTAGAGGTCATGTAAAGGGTAAACAATAGAGAAAAACCAGATTATTTTTCTCAGGTGAGGATTAGGGTTTACAGAATTTCCAGACAAATTTATAAACGTATATTGTCTAGGGTTTCTGAAACTTTATTTTCGGGTCTTTGGGATTCACTTTTTTATGGTATCTAACCTGTTTATCCTTAAAAGATCTAACGAGCGGTTTCCTTTTACGCTTCATTCCGTTTTCAATACTTTCGCTTTTTAATGCCCCGCAGTAATCAACTATAATATTTACATCCCATCGACCTTGGTATCTCATTTCCATTGTTTTTAGGTCTTGATAGAACCTCTCCCTTGCTGCCCACTAAAATCGTCAAGATTCAGTGGGAAATAATCTATATGCGAGTGTAAGTAGTGTAACTGGGGGACATCAATCGCTCTGCTTCTTTAAATTTGCTACAATTCGAGCCACAATTTCTTTGTAATTTTCACTTTTATGATTGCCACAAACATTCTCTACAACTCCTCTGAAACTAATCCAGGCTGCTTTTTCATGTTCAGTCACTGTAGAAATTAATTAACACCATATCTCATTAATTTGCGTATTTATGATCCATCCAAGACATCGTGGGTCACTTTCGAATCGCTCAGTTGAGGAAATTATTTTTTATATACACAAAAAATTTTCCTTGTTTATCAAAAGCTATAACAAATTACTTCATTAAACCGAATTTGATCTGGGGAGGTGGAAGGAGAATTTTACTACGATCAAACAGTGGTTCGTGTAAAATGTTTGCAGAACATGTGTGTAAAGAAGCTCATTCCGGTCATGTTTCTGACATAGTGATTGGTGAGATATCTTCTGTCCCGTAAACTCAGAAAGCAAGGATATTTTGTATATCCGCTTTGTTCTCCTAACAATATAGTTAAAATTGTCAAGTCACCGCAGATCAATCAGATATGCTAAGAATACTTTATTGTCTCTAAGTATGATCTTGACTTGACCTTGATCCTGACGAAATGGAGAAACTGACCCCGGATTCGGTTTCAGCGACCCTAAAGACATCTTAATGTAGTGTTTCAGGTCGATTATATGATTTTTTTTGTATTTAACCTTGATCTAATATTGATCTTGACCTGATGGGGACAAACTGACCCTAAAAATACATAGATATGGTTGTTTCGCCAAGTTTGCAGACTTTTTTTTTAGTGGGCGCTGTGTTATTCTCACGCTCATGCTTATTTTTCTGTATTCCTGTTGATATCACGAATAAAAATCATCAGAAGTATTTCAACACAAAATGTTCTTAATGTAGGATATAATGTGGCAAGGAAATTATTTATTTGAAGGAAACAAATCTTCTCGTAAACCAACGAAAATTGATTTGAATTACAAACAGGAATACTTCATCCTATCAATTTTAAATAAATTTCAAGTAAATATATTTCGTTAAAAGAAGTACATTTTTGTTCAGTGTACTTATTAATTCAGCTATACAAATTATTTTCTATTCAGTAAATGGTTTTTTATTGTAATTAGACAAACATTGATTTTATCCCTGGGTAATGTCATTCATGTCAAAACCATGCGAAATCATATATGACTCATTACAATATGTGAGTATATCTACCGACAATATGTCAATGATCGTCATAAAATACGTGAATACCAAGCAGATTTTATTGACAATCATAGTATTAAAACCCATTACGTAGTATCTTTTAGAAGCAAATGTTTATAGAAATTGTGAAATTGCTCACTCCAAATTAAATACATAAAATTACAATTGCTTTGCGTGAGATAAGTTCTTTGTAATTTCAAATTATTTTAAACGGCAGCAAATTAAATTTCGAATTATGTACATAGATCACAAGTTCTCACTTAAAAAAACGTCTGATACTATCAATTGTTTAAACGTACAAATTTATCATTATAAAAATCTAAATAGCTCGAAACAAATAAATGATAAAAGATTAGATTATATTGCACATGAACTTTCCCAAAACAAGATAATTACAGGCTCCATTCAAATAACAAAAAAAATGTTAAAACTCTTGTTGAACAGAATAAGTCACAATTGAAAATGAATAATATAAATATAGTTATTCAGAGATGTCCTTCAATATAAAGTAAAATATTTCCTCGGTGGACAATACAGAAACATAATAGACAGTACGCGAGGGATATAGAAACGCATTGAACTATTTACATGTAAATTAAACAGTTTCCGGTTTTAAAACAATCGACGTTTCAAAATAAAATTCTAGCAAGAATAGAAACGAAATATCTATACAATACACTTTCAAGAGCATCTAAATTCTAAATAGTATGTTTTTATACCTATTTCCAGTTAGAAGCAAATGGACAATCTTTGAAAGATGAAGAGACTTCTCTTTACTTGTGTCATATTCGTTGGGGTAAGTTTTAATAAATAAATTAACACATAAACGCATGGTCGCCATTAAAATCGAATGGAGTATGAATACTAAGTTTATTCTAGTTTTTTTCGTTTTGATAATAATGTTAATTTTGAAAATGCAATTCATAATATATAATTTGCTTAATAAAAAGAAAGGAAACATAAGCAAAATCTCACTGATATAATAAATAGTAAACTACTTTGCAATATTAATTATTTACATAATTGTAAATTGCTTAATTTAATTTTAATATTAGTTCATACATAGTACTTCATCAATTCTAAGATGTACAGCATCTTTCATGTAATTGTTACACTGCGAAGAAAAAACGTAACATTCATACTTAATAAAGCATATTAAAATATAACGCAGCAGCTTAGCAATGATGAAAATTGATGTTCAGTATATCAATAATCAATACAGAACGTAATCTTCCTAATTTTGTAAAAAAACTTCTTATATTTCAGTATATGCCGAAAACAGTTAAATTAGTTCGGCATTGCACTACATGAATCTGGGAATATTTTACATCATTAGTCACATATTTATAGAATATAAGCTCTAGAACATGAGTTGCAGTAAAAAAATTATAATATTAATAGCATTGGTCGTAACGTTGTTGAAGTTTAGTCCTTTTTTCTTTTAAGAAATTAATTATCGGTATGATCTATACCAGAGAATGTAGATATTCCATCGCATTACTTCAGTGAAGTATATTGTAATCCCCTGAGGATCTCTCAATGTTCTTGAAACTTCCTCCTTGGTCCCTCATCCCAAGTATTAGGGGTTCGACTGGTAGGCAGGAAATAGATAGACAAATAAATAGTAACTACATTGTCTCCTTAAACATTTTACAAACAACAGTCATTTTGCTACTAAAGGGAAAATGCGATTGATCGTCTGTCCAGAACTTGGTTTCTACTATCCCAACCTTGTCTTTGAGTAGTACAGTTTGTACGTACTCTGAAATCTTGACCCAGTGTTGTTACCAGAACATCAATTACATAATGTTTCTGGCTTCTATATCTGCTCTCAAATTTGCTTCCAACAATGCATTTGTTCACCCATTTATCGCATTCGAAGAAAGTATGTTGCGTATCCGCCTCGAATCTGACACTGATTGATTTTTCAAGGTCCTTTCGTGAAGAGGATGAACTAAACATAGTGGCGGATAGAGTACCTTGTATCTCCTACCACAGATTCTGTTTAGTTTCCCCTTCGATTCTCCACTAAAAAGGCACAAATGACACTTGAGCGGGTAAAGAAATAGAGCTTTAAGGCCGTGAGATAATCAGATTAGCAGCAAGTAGGAGGCACCAGGTATTTGGGTGACGTCATGCAGATTAGGTCTTCTCTTCGAAACTTGCGTCAAACATGTTATATAAGTCTCCATAGCGTAGAATAAGCAAAACCTATTCGTAGCATTATCTAACAGATTGGTGGAGGTGTTTCCTCTTACATAGATAGGAATTGAATACCCCATTTCCGAAAGGAACTGGGTAAGGTAGAAAGAAGTTTACCTCCTCATTTCTCTACTTTATCCACTTTTTTTATCGTGGCTTTTCTTTCTTACTGATAAATATAATCAACAATGTTCTGCAGCGACTTGCTTCAGAATCGCGTTCCTCCGCCGTGGTGTATGCACAAGCCAGCGTCAGAGTTGCTCTTCATTGTACAGATGTCAACCGTTTTCAGAACTGATATAACATTAATATTCAGATGAGGCGTGCCAACTCAGCAGCCGTTGCTGTCACTACCGCCACGCGTCGAATGTAGTAACAACAAAGATGGGCTTTTTCCCTTCTTTTAGCCCCACACTTAGTCCGTGTTCTTCCATCCACGCATTGGTGTCGTTAATACTTCTCCAGGTGCGTAATCCTACAAACTCAGGTGTTCGCATCGTCTTGAGTACCACGACGTCATCAACCAACATCTTCAAAATTATTCCATGTGATGTTTTCATATTTAAATAACCGGACCTTACGCCACTCTAGGTGTAATGGGGAACGAATGCTTCCAATCCTGGTGCCTTATCATCCTCTAAAGGCGCTACCTCATGTGGCTCCTCTATCGAGAATGGCTGAATGTTTGCAGGAGTCGCCATTTTAGTGCGTTCGCATTTTATACGTTTATCACGCATATATTATTTCACTATACATTTACGTTAGGCCAATATCCATTTCGCTTTGAAAAGTTTGCTTTAAAAGAAGCTTTCTCGTGGATCATGAGTTAAAGGATATATAGGAATGGAATATTAAAATAGTTAATTTTTTATCAGTTAATTTATTTTAAATTGATTTTAAATAAGTAATGTTTCAACCAAATGGAATATTGCAAAAACTTGGCGAAGATTAGAAGTTGTTATATAGTAAACCTGCGTTTTCATTTACTGACAATTGGTGAAATCCAGAATTGGATATAAAATGTCAAAATATAATGCACATAAGGTACTGCATTGAATGAGTAACTCAGATATAACTAGTTGAAATATTACAAAATTCAAAAAACAAATCATCTGAATATTGGTTATTTTTATTTAGGTAATTGCATGCGGTCATGCGCAAAAAGCAGAACAACAGAAAATTTCCAAAATAAAAGACGTTGAATTCATACAGCCCACAAAAAATGTCACGACAAAAAGTGAAAAATCGTTATGTATGGGTAAGTGATGAAGTTAAAAAATGGTATATAATTTCACAATTACCACACTATAAAAAATGAACAGTAAATAAATAATTATAAAGATAGAAATAAACTATACCTATCAATTTAGCTGAATATTTTAAATTAATGGATATTCTAATTATTTTAGGAATGTGCGGCGGAGGGCAAATGCGAGGAGGAGGAGGTAAGTTTTACATTGTTATTTACATTGGCAAGAAAAACATATTTGCTAAAAAATTTGTTTAAATATCAGTTCATCGCTGTCAAAGGCTGTTACATCACTCACTTGACTTGATTTCATTTGGATTATATATTTAAATAAAAATAGCCCATTAAATGCTTGAATTGAAATGATAGAAAAATCTCTCTATTCGCATTCATTTTCTACAAATCATTCTTGATTCGAAGGTCCAAACAATCAAAAAGAGATCACGGTACTTTTCTGATATATGCTTACTACCGTTTCATTTTTAAATCAATGGCAAATGGAAATTTAATATAAACAATTATTATTGTTTTTTTTTAAATTATTCTAAAACTATGAAATTGGAATTCATATTATTGGTTTTTAACATTCACACAAAATTGGTGTGGAAAGGTGACATTCACCATAATAGATCAACATTGAAAGTTAATGCCTGAAAGTTATCAAAAGTTTAGATAAACTTTTGCATTTCCTTTTACTTAATGCGATGCGTTTAATTTAGTATATTTTAATTTACATTTAATGAATCAAATTATTGCAAAAAATGAATGTGTTAATATTTAGACTATTTTCTGATAATTTCATTTAAGAGCTTATAATATAGTTAAAATATAGTTCGCTTAATGTTCAATAATTTCAAGACATTTTAAAGAAAGTTCTAGGCCAAAACAGTTGCTTTATTATTAGTTTCAATCCAATAAAAATGCTTACAATTTCTACCAGGTTTAAATCTATTAAGTTATATTTTGTAGGTATATTTATGAAATATATTACATAAATTTTACATAATTTTGATTGCTGATCGGAAGATAACTGCTTTATCACCAGAACGTAACCTCTGATGATAAAGTAGTTCGTCGACTGTATCGGTCTGGGTTTTCCGAAGTTTCCCCAGACACTCGTGCAAATGCGATATAGAAGCGATCAAGTCGTTCTCCGGGACGCATTATTAAGGGACTGGCTCTGAATGGGGCCTAGTGAAGTTTTGTCTCGTCTTGTAGTTGTAAACTTATCCGACTTTGTCCATCCGACAGCCGACCTGCGAATAGGCTAAAAAAATCATTAATAACGGGGATAATTCCCGAGTGATATGCAATTTGAAACCTACAAATGTAGTGTCAGAAATTTCCTCGATCTTTGGAACAGATCAATTTCATGAAAAGAATTCATATAGTTGAAAACGTCTCATGCTGTCATTTTAGTATTGCTATAATCTATAATTATACATTTAAACTTCAAGGATAATAATATAACTTAACATTCTACAACTATTTTCTTTTAAAGGTATTCTTACGAACTTGATCATGCAACTAATGGGCACCGGAAGACGTTCCTCCGCAAGAAATACTGCTAGAAATAACAACCCAACAAATCAATGTAGTACTTGTAATACTTGCAACTCATGTAATGCTTGTAATAGATGTAACTGTTGTGGAAACGGTGGAGGAAATGGAGGCGGAAACAACGGAGGATACGACGGTGGCAATAACGGTGGATATGGGGGTGGAAATAACGGTGGATATAACGGCGGAAATAACGGTGGATATGACGGAGGGCATGACGGTGGACATGGTGGAGGTCATGGAGGTGGTCAGGGAGGGGGAAATGGAGGGGGTCATGGCGGAGGTCATGGCGGAGGTCATAGTGGGGGAAATGGTGCAGGTCATGATGGTGGAATTGATATTGATGGTACTATAGACGGACCGGCGGGAACAAATAATGGTGCAATAGGCGGTAATAGGGGAGGATTAGTACCCGGTAGTGGAGGCAGTGGGGGTGGCCGTGGAGGGGGTGGAAGAGGTGGAGGTAATAATAATGGAGGCAGGGGTGGTGGAGGAAGTAATGGTGGAAGAGTCGGAAGTGGTATGAATGGCGGTGGCAGAGGTGGCGGGGGGCCCGGAGGTAGCGGTCAAACAGGAGGAGGTAGAGGAGGAGGACAAGTAGGCGGAGGTAGAGGAGGTGCTGGAGGTATGACTGGTGGCGGTGGTCACAGTGGTGGAGGACAAACAGGTGGAGTTGGTGGTGGTATGACTGGAGGGGGTGGTCGCGGAGGTATGGGAGGTATGACTGGAGGCGGTGGTCACAACGGAGGAGGACAAATAGGCGGAGGTCGAGGGGGTGCGGGAGGTATGACTAGTGGCGGTGGACAAATAGGTGGAGGCCACGGAGGTGGAGGCGGCATGACTGGGGGAAGTGGTCACAGTAGCGGCGGTCACGGTGGTGGCGGCGGTATGACTGGAGGAGGTAGTCACAGCAGCGGAGGTCGCGGGGGTGGCGGCGGAATGAGTGGAGGTGGTGGTCACGGCGGAGGAGGTGTGACTGGCGGCGGTGGTCATAGTAGCGGAGGACAAGTAGGCGGTGGTCGAGGAGGTGGTGGCGGCATGACTGGAGGAGGTAGTCACAGTAGCGGAGGACGAATAGGCGGTGGCCGGGGAGGTGGAGGCGGCATGACTGGAGGAGGTAGTCACAGTAGCGGGGGACAAAGAGGCGGTGGCCGTGGAGGTGGCGGCGGCATGACTGGAGGAGGTAGTCACGGAGGCGGGGGAGGTAAAATAGGCGGAGGTCGAGGTGGAGGCGTTGAAATAGATGGAGGTCACGGTGGATCTGGTGGTATGTCTGGAGGAGGTAGTCACAGTAGCGGGGGACAAATAGGCGGTGGACGAGGAGGTGGCGGCGGCATGACGGGAGGAGGTAGTCACGGAGGCGGGGGAGGTAAAATAGGCGGAGGTCGAGGTGGAGGCGTTGAAATAGATGGAGGTCACGGAGGCGGGGGAGGTAAAATAGGTGGAGGTCGAGGTGGAGGCGTTGAAATAGATGGAGGTCACGGTGGATCTGGTGGTATGTCTGGAGGAGGTAGTCACAGTAGCGGGGGACAAATAGGCGGTGGACGAGGAGGTGGCGGCGGCATGACGGGAGGAAGTAATAACGGAGGCGGGGGAGGTAAAATAGGCGGAGGTCGAGGTGGAGGCGTTGAAATAGATGGAGGTCACGGAGGCGGGGGAGGTAAAATAGGTGGAGGTCGAGGTGGAGGCGTTGAAATAGATGGAGGTCACGGTGGATCTGGTGGTATGTCTGGAGGAGGGAGTCACAGTAGCGGGGGACAAATAGGCGGTGGCCGAGGAGGTGGCGGCGGCATGACGGGAGGAGGTGGTCACGGAGGCGGGGGAGGTAAAATAGGTGGAAGTCGAGGTGGAGGCATTGAAATAGATGGAGGTCACGGTGGATCTGGTGGTATGTCTGGAGGTGGCGGGAAAATGGGCGGGGGTCACGGTGGAGAAAGCGGTGGAAGTGGCGGTATGACTGGAGGTAGTGGAGGAAAAATTGGCGGCGGTCATGGTGGTGGAATAGAAATTGATGGTGATCATGGTGGAAGTGGTGGAAAAATAGGCGGAGGTCGCGGAGGAAGTAGTCACAGTGGGGGCGGTCATGGTAGAGGAGGGGAAATGGGTGGAAGTCGCGGTGGAGGCATTGAAATAGATGGTGGGCACGGAGGAAGTGACGGTAAGGGCGGTGTTGGTGGTGGCATGACTGAAGGTGGTCATGGAGGAAGTGGACAAATAGGTGGCGCTCGCGGGAGAGGTGGGGCAATTGGCGGAGGTCACGGCAATGGGATAGAAATAGATGGAGGGCACGGAGGAAGCGGTGGCATGACTGGAAGCGGTGGCGGAATAGGTGGTGGTCATGGTGGAGGGATAGAAATAGATGGAAGTCACGGTGGAAGTGGCGGCGCGGCTGGAGGTGGTGGAAGCATAGGAGGGGGTCGCGGGAGAGGTGGGGAGATAGGCGGAGGTCAGGGCGGAAGTGGTCAAACTGGCGGTGGTCGTGGAAGAGTTGTAGAAATTGGTGGAGGTCGCGGTGGTGGAATAGAAACAGATGGAGGACATGGAGGAAGTGGAAGAAGTGGTGGCATGAGCGGAAGTGGTGGAGAAATAGGTGGCCAAACTGGTGGAGGTCGTGGAAGAGGTGGAGAATTTGGTGGAGGGCGCGGTGGTGGGATAGAAACAGATGGCGGGCATGGAGGAAGTGGTGGCATGAGCGGAAGCGGTGGCGAAATTGGTGGAGGCCGCAGTAGAGGTTTAGAAATAGGTGGAAATCACGGGGGAAGCGGCGGTATAGCTGAGGGTACCGGTGGCGAAAAAATAGGCGGCGGTCGTGGTGGAGGTATAGAAGTAGACGGAGGTCATACAAGAGGTGGTAGCCATGGTGAAGTTGTAGAAATAGGCGGAGGTAATGGGGGGACTGGCCAAACAGGTGGAGGTCGTGGAAAAGGTGGTGAAATAAGCGGTGGAAAGGATGGAAGTGGAAGTAGAGGTGGAGAAACAAGCGGAGGACGCCGAGGATAGGATGTCAGAAAGAGATAATCACAAAGGAAATAGATAAATTGACAAAGAAAACTAGGTGCTTTTTAGCAGTGTCATTAAAAGAGGTTCAAGTTTCCTTGTGAACTGCTTGGAAATGTAAGTGTAGAAAAATATTCTGTAAAACTAATTAGTAATTTAACTTCTTGAGTAACGATAGGCCTATTATATCTAAATGTTTATATAGATATAGGTACAGTATTATTTTTTGTACTAAAAACATTGTGTGTAAATTATATCATTTAGAATTAGCGATAATGACGTTAAAACTTAAAAATTGGAATGGCGCAATGCGCTTGATAAAATGCAGAATGTAAATGAATATTAAGTTGTGATTTTCTCAGATATTCGAAATATTAATTGTCTCTACCACTTTCTGAAATCAATATTTTTAAATAATTTCTAATAAAAAAATGTACCACAATTGAAAAACGTCTGTTTCACTCTTACTGAAATGTTTAATAATTTATGAACCTATCTGGTAATGCCTGAATTAGCACATATATTTCGAATTCGCCGGTATTTTGTTACAAATATATTGGCATGTTGGTAGTTCTATTCCATTGACATGTATCTTCTTTTCCGATTATATGCAAATAGTCATAATTTTAACTATATACTATTAATATGCAATGGAATATCAAATTAAATTTTATGCTATTTATGTTCTAGTTAACTAAAACCACAAATAATTTAATACGATTTAATCTTATTATAAGTTATGTAGAGAATATTGTATTTAACTTAACTAGTATCAATTTAAATACAAATTAATCCATGCAATTCCAAGCATAAATATTGTCTCAATATCATGCACGTATTAATTTGAATATACTTTTTAAATGTAAACTCTTGGATATTTAAATTTTGTTCCCATGTTCTATGACGTGAGCGCTATAATATAAAAAATAAAATATTAATTTTAACGCGATCACTCCGTACGATATTTATACAAAATAATCCCGTAATACATATATGCCACAACTTTTTTTTCTGATTCTAATATGTTATTTGTTACTAACCTTCTAACTGATTCAATAGTTACCGAAATATCACACAGGAAAAAGTTGTAGGCCTTGAAAAAACAAACATTTTTTTTCCTCTAATACGATGCGATTAAATTAAAACTGAACCCTACAAGAGTCTCGTAAAGTCGACAAAATACAGTACGACAAATAAATCGATATTAATAGCAAAATGTTATGAAAACGAGTGCAAATAGGGTTCAGTTTTAATTTAATCGCATCGTATTAGAGGACAAAAAATGTTTGTGTTTTCAAGGCCTACAACTTTTTCCAGGGTGATATTTCGATAGCTATGTGTCGAAACGAGTTAGACGCGAAAAACCTGAAAAATCGGCATTTACCCCCGTTTTTATGGCTATAACAAGAGAAATATTCATTGTAGGTCAAAAACCAACAGAGGCAACTTGTATAGCTTGAAAATATCTTTAAAATGAGCTTCGGTTCGCTAAGATACCTTCATACAGAGCCGAGATATTTAAAAAAAAAAGTGATTTTTCCCCCTAAATTTTAGTGTTGAATAACTTAAAAACTCTACCTTCCCGGAAATTTTTTCAGAGGAAAAAGTTGCTCAGAATTATCTGTACAATCTACAGTTAGCCGCTGGGTAATGGTTGGCCGATCACCCTGTATATGTAATAAATATTGAGAGAAGGAATTAGACCGATTGGATAAGCTAGAGAATTTAAAACCCTCTTACCCATTAAGGACCAAATGGACAATTTTTCGTGGTTGATTTCAAGGGCGGTATTTTATATGAAACCGGTTTTTAAAAAATCGGAACCAATTACATCTGACGTAAAGTTGATCGCTCTTTCCGAATCTGCCATTAAAAAATCAATTGAGCCCATTCCGAAAAAGTTATGCTTGGTTTTTCACAAAAAATCAGATTTTTTCACTGATAAATATTATTTAATCGGCATTCTCATATTGGAAACGGTTAAGGAGATCACTGATCGGTGAAAATATCGTGTCTTCGAACCTTTAACTTTGAAATGTGCATGATAGCATTTTGAAAATAAAGTTTGAAACTGTCAAAGTGACGGCTCAAACACGAAAAGAACGGCGAAAAGCTCCTGAATTTTTTATTTGAAAATGATAGGCTTTCGGAAAAAATGTCACTGAACAAAAAGTTCTTAGAATTAATCAAAGAATACGCTGAAATGTTTTTAGAATGTTTTGAACACTTTACCTTAATTTTTAAAATCGCAAAATTTTCAAAAAATAAGAAAGTCGTACAAAGATTCTAAAAAAATTTCGCGGTATTCTTTGATCTATCGTTGAAAGTCTATCGTTTCCAAATAAAAAATTTCTGAAGTTTTCAAAACTAGGAAACAAGAATATTGTATTTAAAAATTATACTGTCGGAAAAAATGTTGCAAAACAAAAAGTTCTTAGAATCGATCAAAGAAATTTTGCGATTTTGAAAATAAAAAAAAGTGTTTTAAAAATTCTGAAAAAAAATTGAGCGTATTCTTTGATTAATTCTAAGAATTTCACAAAAATCGATGCACATAAGTTTTCGAGGTCGCTGATTACGAATTTGAAGTCGGAACTGCAAAATTCAAAATGGCTGATTCATCGATTTTTGTGAAATACCGATTGTCGGTGTAACAATTAGCTTCTTGATGTCCGCCATTTTGAATTTTTTAATTCTGACATCAAATTCATATTCAGCGACCCCAAACACATACAGAAACCAACTGTCGTTTATATCGAACGTTCGGAAGATTGATTTGTGCAACTGGTTTTTTGAAAAATATTATTTCTATGTTTGAATCGCTATATTGGATCAGCTGTTTTAAATTTTGTACTTCTAACTTCGGATTCGTGATCAGCGACCCTTAAAACCATAGGGTACATAGTTTCCAGAAAAGAAAAGTTTGATTCTACCGGTGAAAATAGCGTGTGGCCAAAATCACACCACTGGTATGCCGTATGCGCTAATGGGTGAATCGATAAATGATTTTTATTTATTTCCGAAAATTCTCGGTCAGTTCTCAATCAATATCTTTGGTATTTTCTATAAAACTGTTTATAGTGCTTAGAATTGCCCTTACAGAGCCCGAATTTTGAAAATTTTATTCAGTCATCTTGAATTTATGTTTTTTAGTGAAATTTCCTACCTTACCGACGAAGCACTTTAGAACCCCCTTAAAAGATAAAATTTATGTTAAAAACTGTAAATTAAATTTGTCCGAACCAATTTTTCATAATTCGGGCTCTGAATAAAGGTACAATCCTAATTACTAATAAATATGGATACCCCTGCAAACACGGAAAGTAACAGTTATGTAATATTCACGTAATGGTTACATTGTTACATAAATATTACATAGTTGTTATATAACTCCCAACAAACGAACAAGTATACGAAAAATCTGTGTACGATTTAATACGAAATAAGTATGTTTCTTTCCCACTCTTTCAGTTACGAATGCGAGTGTATTCGTCATGTTAGGTGGCTCGGAGCGCTATCTGGTGGACGTTTCTCGAACACGAGTAATGAGTCCGCACAGCATGAAAATACATGTAAAAGTATAGAAAATGCAATTTGTAATTAGTTTTTCTGATTTAATTTCATATGAAGGCGCGGGTTCACGATGTTACCAAGAAGGAGAATGTGTTTTAAACGCGAATCACATTCTTTTTTGTGGAATTACATCGAATAATTAAAATGAATTGGAATTTGTTGCACTCTGTTTACAAACTTCAAACTTACATGGACCGCCACATGAGATACATTTTCTGTATACAATTAGTACTGATGATAGAAAGCATATCAAATATAATTGTTGATGTAAAGCAGGTCAGTTAGGCAAATGCAAATATTGCGTTGCTTTACTGATTTTTTTAGATTTAACACCGTAAGTATGAATTAGAACAAATAATTAAATTATACATAAACGGCAAGGAACAAGTAATTAAACAATAAATAAGCAAATACATAAATTATGAAATTATGCAAATATTTTTTAGAACTCCTTTATCAAATTTAGAAGATTTTGGTAAGTTGACAGTTGGTATCGCTAATGGTTTCAAAATTTTATGTTTTATATGTGAACCAGCTAAAACAGTATTTAATACATAAATATTTAATAGTTTTATTACGTTCACTGTTTTTCACAAAATGGAGTAGATAGTCTACGTACAACTTTATTTTATTAATAACGAAATATATATACATATTACACGAAAGGTGAAATGTCATATATTCAAAATATCATACACACATATATGGAAAATAATCTTCTTTTGAAAAATGAGCACTACAAACCAACATGCACGTGCACACTTCACTATGTTTGGAGTTTTAGGAAAATAATGATATGACCTTTTTAGTCTTCATGTTTTGTCGTGCATTCAGGAACAGAACAACACCTTCCGTATCATTTTGTTCCCCTTTTTCTTTCATTTAATTAATTTATTTGCGAAAATATGAACTATTCCCATGTATTTACGTACTGTTTGGACTCATTATATACAAAATCCGGCGATGTTCATCTTTTTACCATCTTCGTGTTTTCAATCGAAAGCCAAAAAATTATGTTAATTTAAAAAGAATTTTTATATTATTAGTTAATTGACCCGTAACACCAAGAAATATTATTAATTATCATTTAATTTAAAATTAAGACGGTCGAGAAGAAAACTTTTTCGTTGCTAGTTTCAACGATTATTTTGATTTTTATGTTTGGACTCATGTTCGAGAATCCACCAGATGGCGCTCCTGGCCACCTAACATGACGAATACGATATTATACGCGATACATAAACGCAAATAACCTCAAAGAAACGATTACTTCGGATTATCGAATGATTTATACTCAAAACTAGAAAACAGAACATTTCTTCGATAATTATGAAATACGGAAAACGATATAATCAATTCGTCGATTAAACTATCAGAATTTAAGGCTATTCTAAGCCGCAATAAATTAATTTTTGTAATGCGTTAAATACGATATCGTATAAGATTGAATGAATTCAATTCTGGTATTACAGGTCGTATAAAATAGTATAAATTCGAATAAGAATCTCGAATAATCAGTACGCCACTAGAAAGAAACAGAATGCAAAATATCGATTCCGTATAATTTTTGGTTAATTGGGTAAGTATTTTAACTTAAAAAATAACAATTGGGCTGTTACTTTCATGTTTGCAGGGACTTAGCCAACAAAATTTATTGGGAATTGATCAATAATAAATTATTATAGGTAAAAACGTATTTCCAATCATTTTCGATAAATTAATGAAATTCATTAAAAATAGTAATAAAAATAATTAAGAACTGATGAACCACAATAGAGCTTTAACCATTTTAGGACGGGACGGACACATTTTGTGCTTAAAGTTCAGCGCTCTGCCTAACGACGTTACGGTCATGCAAAATATTCTTCAGCCATCATTTCTTACGTATTTTTGTCTGCTCTTTCAGATTCTGTCGACGAAATTAACCCAAATCTCTTATCAAAAAAGATGCAATTGATTTATTACAAAAAAACACGATTTTTTCAAAAAATGTTTTCATAAATCTAAGATTTTCACCCGAAAACAGCAACGTAGGAAGCACGCAAATGCATAATATCGCGTCCAAAATAGTTCAGCTTTCAAATGATACCACTCGCTTTTCAAAATTTCAAAATGGCGGCCAAACAGCAGAAATTTTTCCAAATTTCATTGTAAACTAAAAAATTGAAGTTTTAGCATCACTATATACTCGACAACTGCATACTTATATGTTTTTGAGGTCGCTAATTACAAATTTGATGTCAGATTATTAGAATTCAAAATGGCGGATCCAATATGGCGGAAAAAAATTTTAAAAACTTGTCGGAATTTCACAAAATTCGTTACTGAGGGATTTTCGAGGTAGCTGATTTCAAACTTGAAGACAGATTTGATATATTTGATATGATAAAAATCACAAAACGAAAAAAAAAGATATACAATTACCAAAAAACAAATAAAAATACAAAAATACCAAAAAGAAAAACAAATAAAAATAAAAAATACAAAAAAACGAATAAAAATAAAAAATAAAAAAGAAACAAATAAGAAACAAAAATACAAACAAAATAAAAAATATGACTATGTAGTATACGTTTACCTCCTCGTGGTGAGAGTCGGGCAACGGCAAAATATTGACGGCTAAAAACGAGCTATTTGCTAGAATCTACTATATTTTTACATTATAGACCTCCATATTGGATTCGTCATTTTGAATTTTTAAAATCTGACTTCAAGTTTGAAATCAGCGATCTCGAAAACCCCTCAGTAACGAATTTTGTGAAAATCCGACAAATTTTTTAAATTTTCGCCCGCCATATTGGATCCGCCATTTTGAATTTTGATAATCTGACATCAAAATTAGTATCAGCGATCTCAAAAACATATAAGTATGCAGTTGTCGAGAATGTAGTGACGCTAAAACTTCAATTTTTTAGTTTACAATCAAATTTGGAAAAATTTTTGCTGTTTGGCCGCCATTTATAACCGCCATTTTGAAATTTTGAAAAACTAGTGGGATCATTTGAAAGCTGAACTATTTTAAACGCGATATTATGCATTTGCATGCTTTCTATGTTGCTGTTTTCGGGTGAAAATCTTAGATTTATGAAAAAATTTGTTGAAAAAATCGTGTTTTTCTGTAAAAAATCAACTGCATCTTTTTTAATAAGAGATTTGGGTCAATTTCGTTAACAGAATCTGAAAGAGCAGACAAAAATACGTAAGAAATGATAGCTGAAGAATTTTTTGGATGACCCTAACATCGTTAGGCATCAGAGCGGTAAACTTTATGCAGAAAAATGATAAACCAAAATCCACTTGCCATTTACTAAATAAACGATTATGGTTGCAATAATGATTTTCATTTTTATTCGTAATATTCACGTTGTTTTCCGAATTTTAAAGTAAACTCAGCTGTGTAAACAGAAAGCACCACACGGTGCTTTTTAAACCGATTTAACCTGAAGGTTCTGGCACTTGGGATTTTCTTGATGATTTCAATTCCAGATCATTAATACATCATTTTTCGACAAAAACGAACATCTTCTTTGAAGCCGTTTTAAAAAATGCCGATTTAAAAATTCAAAATTACGAAAAGTCAAGTTTTCTGGAAGAAATATTCATTTGAGAAAAAATTTCATAAGATTAAATTTGTAGACATTGAAAAAAGGATTTTTTTTTGTCGGTATCAATTTTCTCTACCATTAATAGTTTAGGAGAAAAGCGAGAGAAAACCAATTTTATATGTGTATTGTTAAGTTTTTTTACACTTTTGACTAGCTTTTTACTCTGTGTGACAATATAGTACTTTATTATTGCCAAGGTTGGTATGCTTTAAATTTTGATCAAAACAATTGGTAGCCGTAATCTTAACAGTTGTCATGAAACGTTTTAAAATAAAAACTATCATTATAACCTTATTAATTATATTAAATCTGTTATTGTAAACTGAATAGTGAAAATGTTTAAAAGTCGAGCTCTTACAAATGATGAAAATCGACTTAAAGTGTGCCTACTATGTTTACAAAAGAAAAAAGATATGTATCTTATAAAAAATCAGTTAAAATATGATACCCAACATTTTTTTAAAAATTCCATTGACAATGCATTGTCATTAGTGATGTTATACCAGGAGCTTTATGCAGTTCATGTAAGAGAAGTTTTTATAAAGTGAAAAGTGGAGAAAAGAAGACTTTAGCATTACCAGACTTGTCAGAGTTTCAATTAAAAA
Source organism: Trichopria drosophilae (assembly GCA_030407085.1). Lineage (NCBI taxonomy): Eukaryota > Metazoa > Arthropoda > Insecta > Hymenoptera > Diapriidae > Trichopria > Trichopria drosophilae. The sequence continues at coordinate 85,190,558 of CM059587.1, read as the reverse complement.
AAGCTACCAGATGGAGAGATGATGTAAAATGTGATTGTAAAGTTTGCAAAATAGGTAGAAGTATATCCTCTAAAATCTCCAAGAAATCGACAGATATTATTGAATTCGAAAATGGTAATGAGTTTTATAAGGTTGCTTTTTAATATTTTATATAATATTTTACTTTTCGATGAACTAATAAAACAATATATCTTTCTAAGGAGTAAAATCAGAACCTGTGACTGAGAAGCGCTGCAATAAATGTTTTAATATCGTCTCAAAAGGAATAAATCACGTTTGCAATCGTTGCGAATTTTTAAATCGACATTTTTCAAAAACGGCTGCACAGAAGATTTTCGTTTTTGTCGAAAAATCAGGTATTAATGATCTGGAATCGAAATCAACAAGAAAATCCCAGGTGCCAGAACCTTTAGGTATCGGTTTAAAAAGCACCGTGACCAGTGATTTCCGGCAGTTTCCAGAAAATCCTAGAACATGTATCTGGCGCCATCTACCAGCATCCTTCTGAACAGTTTTGAAATGAATCTAAAATGGTTATCGTGTAAACTATAAACATTCTTAAACATACTTTATGGTAGGTGTAAACTTTGAAAACTATAATTATTATTCTGTGCACTTTTCTGTAATCCAAATTTTTCTTTGGAAACATTGCATTTAAAGTTTTCAATATAAGAATTCACATTTAATTTCCTTCAAAGATGAAATTTTATACAACATATTTTAATAGTGAATACGTTCTTTGAGATTTCAGTTTTATGTTTTACGTAGTCAAAAGTGGTCCCATTAAATATTTAAATTCATGTTTCGTTTGCTTTTGAACTGTACCTTAAGTGTTCTATAATCGTGACTTTAGACAATTTGCGAGTTCTGTACGTTTTAATTTTTATCAGTTTTTAGATCAAAACATTTCATAAATTTACTATACAGGGTGATTCTCCATTGAATGACTTCCGGTTAACAGTAGATTCTGTGATAAATTCTAAGAACATTTTTCCTTTGAAAAAAATTCGTGCGATGTATAGTTTTCAAATTATTTAACAAAAATGTTGAGTAACACTTTCTTCTCATTGGTCCGTTAGTCCAACATGTTACGAAAACTGACCGGACCAATCAGAAGAAAGTGTTACTCACCGGTTTTTTTCGCTGAATGCGACCAATGCAATCGTCGCGACAATCAAGCAACTCTTGTTCCTATTGGCTGACTTTAATGCTAAATAATTTGAAAACTATACATACATCGCACGAATTTTTCAAAAGAAAAATGTTCTTAGAATTTATCACAGAATCTACTGTTAACCGGAAGTCATTCAATGGAGAATCACCCTGTATATTAAATAATAAAGTAATAAGTGAGATAATATATGTAAATTCTGTTCCAATTTTTATTCAAACATATTTTCGCCAAATATCAAAAAAAGAAAATTTGTCCCAGTTAAAAAATCTTAGTTATCATATACGATCTTTGTGTTTGTCAACTTTAATAAGAATATTTTAATGTCAGGATTCATTATATAATAAAGTATAAAACCTTAACATTTGTGCAAAACACTAAAAAACTGTGTATATTTCAACAACATTTACATGGTAAGTAATAACACTGAAAATATTCACAAGTACATAATTAGCTTTTCGATCGTCGCAACTTTTCTATTTCTTCTTGAAATTTTTGTCGGTTCATGTTTTTGTCAATCGCCTTTTTTCTTAAACATAACCAAGATTCGGTATGAGGTTCCAAATGTTCATTGCTATACTTCATCCTATCGATCCAAAAAGGTATGTGCCACCCGTTTTCGTCTTTCTGTGGATACTGACCATGCAGCAACGGCTGCTTAAAAGTAACTTCTTTTCGTAAATTTAACGTCAACATATATTGTCTCGACGCTTGCCAATTTTTAAATAATCGTTGCACTGTCGGGTTCTCAAGTTGAAAACAATGTTGACGCATTAAATCCCTCGAAACGAAAAATGTACTTGGTCCAGAATACAAAACTGTGTATAATAAAAATGGATCATCTTGCGACCTGGAAATTAATAAAAATTCGTAATATAGGTTAGGAACTAGAAAATATTTAGAAATTATACTAACATATCACTCAGCAAATATACAGTCGACAATTTTCGTAAAGTTTCCATTAAATTCTTCGGCCATTGATTCATGTGCTTGCGACCAATTACTAAAACTTTCTTTTTCTGTTTCACAAAATGTTTCACCACATGTACTAACTAAAATGAAATATAAATTAAATTCACTTATTGCAAGATTCTAAAATATTTGAGAACTAACCAATGAAACGGGTGACATTCCTGATCGATTTTTTTGGAAATATGCAACATTCAAGCCATCGATAACAATGTCGTACGGCTTTGTCTTTTCGATAAATTTTAAATAATGTTCTATTTCCTTCGGAGTCGTTTTAAAGTAAATATTCTGCCCCAAAATAACTTTATTTAATACTTCATCCGAAAGTAGCTTAAATTCTGCATCACTTAATTCAACTGGTGATAGTGTATGCCAGCAATTTAAACACATTCCGCTGTAACAAGTTTACTGAAATTAATTGACAGTTTTTTTTTGGTTATTGACAGTTATCTTAAATAAAATTACTTTTTATTGACAGTCGTATAGTCGCTGCTCCATCCGAACTCTTCGTAAACTGCAACGTAAACCTTTAAAATATCTTTACTCGGAAGAATTTTATAAGTTTTCCAGAAATTGAACATTTTTCCAATTTCTTCGTCAAATTTGTCTATGTTAAGAAATGTTCGTTTGCAATAATTTAAATAACTGATGTAAACTTTGCTACCTGGATATAATTCGACATATTTAAAAAGATATTTCCAACCGATTTCTGGTGTGTTATGATCGAATGCAGCGGAGATTAATGAAAATATTGAGGTGGACCTCCTACTGTCAGATAATTCCATCATATCTATTAACTCTTCCGATTCTTGCCATCTATTTGTCAAACAAAGGCCAGAGACGCAATTCGCAGCACTGGCACCATCCAGTAACGAATGCTGTTTTCTAATGTTATCGTAGGTATCTAAAATACATTTTTTTTCAGATTTTGTGAGTGGTCGATGTACAGTACAAAATAGCTTCATAAACATCGATGCTGAGAACAAACTCATTTGCGGTGTCGCTTCATGTAAATATTTAAAGTAATCGAGAGCAGCTTCTATGTTTTTGTAGTGGTAACAAATATTGAGCACTGTAGAATCGAGTATTGTTTCTGTGATTCCGTACTTGGATTTCAAAAGTTCTTGTCGCATAGAGTCCCATTCTTTTGGTGCAAATTTATTATTCTGCTGAATCTTGGTGTTAATCACTAAATCACTGGATAAAACGCCACGAGAATAGACTTTGGGGGAAGGTTCTAATGAGAAAGAACTAACCGTTCTTAATGCACAATTTAAAAATCTAATATTTCTGGGTTTTAGTAGCGCCATTTAGGAAATAATTGAACAAACAATGCAGATATTACATTAACATTTTAATTTTATTTGTATTTCACTGTGTTATTTATTTATGTTATGCGTATTATAAGTACAATTTTTACAAGTCGCATTCTATACCTAACCTAAAAATGTAAACACTTCACATAATCACATGGGATGTTCCTCGTGTTTCAGAATTGAACTACTTGAATGGCGCCGGTTGGCGCTTGCGTACTTTAGTGATAATAAAATTTAGAAATTACCTTGCACATGAACTTTATTCATCAAGAAATACTAAATTGTTTGTTTATAATCAAAGACCTAAAGCAAACAATATGTACATGTATATTTATTCAGTCATTAAAACGATTTTACACAATTTATTACAAAAACGCAGAAAAAATCTAATATTCGTCATACGGTGATTTAAAATCCAATTTTACTTCCTCATTTTCAAAAATAAACTTGCGTTTTATTCCTTTACAAAATACTCGACGCCTCTCGGGCACGCCAATCGCCTGTGGGCGTAAAAGTTTATTTTGCGCCCTTCTAAATTCCCTACCGAAAAAATACTGCAGAACACGATTCAGAAAACATATACATAGTACAAATTGTATTTACTAAGAAAAAATGTAGCTAAATCTCTGAATGTTAATGTTATAGAAATGTTGATGGTTTACAATTTTATTAAAAACTTCCTTCAAAACTTAAAACGAGGTCTTTTTACACGGGATTATTACTTTTTAAGTTTCGACCGAAGTTTTGAATGAAATTGTATGCCCGCAACATTTCTGTAACGTAAATATTCAGGTATTTAGCTACTTTTTTTCTTAATAAATACAATTTGTATGGTAATCTATATGTTTTCTGAATCGTGTTCTATAGTATTTTTTGTCAGGCTTAGTATTAATATAATAGTTAATTAACTTAGAATTTAACTTAAAAAATAACAAAAATAACAAAAATTAAAAATGTGGTATTCATTTTCAATTGTATTCAATTTCTTTTAGGAATTGACACAATTTATTTTCACTGTATTGAAGTGAATATATTAGAGTCGGCATTTTGGAGTTCTTATATATTTGTATGTATGTATGTAATCGTTATACCACGATCCAAAGACCGTATGGTAAAAATACAAAATGTTTGATAAAAAAGAAAAATATAATGAGAACAATATAAACTAAACAAACTAAACAAACTAAACAATATAGTAAAAATATAAATAAAGAAATGATCAGTAGGGTACGCGTGACAATATAGTGACGAATATTCGGTAGACGCTGAGAATATGACTATTTTTAAAAATAAATAGTATGTTATCCAATTAAAAATTACAAAAGAAATCGCCGAGTACAAAGATCCGAATTAATGCGGTAATCGAAAAAATGACTTCCCACCACACTAAACACAAATATTCTCAATGTTATTTATCACAAGAAAATTAGCTAGTTTAGTTTTGAAAAAATTAAATTGTAAGGTTCTTCTTTGTCCGTCTGTATTTGAAATAGGTGTGTTACAAAAAAAACTTCTTGGTGTAGCGGACAGGTGGATAAAAATACGAAATTTGAGTTTACGTTTCGGTCAAGAGTTTATGACCCTCTTCAGAAAATTATAATTCTGTAATTTAATATACAATTTTGATTAAGTAGTAAGTGTTTACATTTTCATTTTATCGGTAATATGGATTATATCGGGATTTATGGGTGAATTGAGCACTGGTAATTTGAATGTGTTGTTTTGAGCACTGGTAAGTTTTGAAAAAAATGTAAATTTGTATTCTTACCTGTAAGTCCTTGATGTACACAAAAACATAAAAAACACTCCCGAATGGGATGAACGGTACTATTTCTTATTTAATATTTTTACAAAAAATTGAATGTGGACCCAGAAAGTTGTGAAAAGCCTAAAAAATAAAAGAAAGAGATAAGTTTCGAAAAGAAACTTAGTAAGAACACAAAAACTGTAAATACGTGCGAGTCGCGTGCCGGTAACGAACTGACTGACAAAATCGTAAACATTGCCAGTGCTTAACCCTTGACAATAATAATGTGAAGATGTGTGGAATGCTTGAATTCAAAGTTAACGAAATTTTAACGAGATGTTTTTGAAAAAATTATGACGAAATTATTAATTATTGAGTAACGGAAAGTATGTTTCTGGAAGGTTCGAAAGTTCGAATCTTATATTCACTGCATTATTATTATGTTTTTTGATAAAAAAGTTTTCTAAATGTTTTCTTTTCCAATAGTTTCTTTCTGTAGTTAATATTTGAACGTTTTTATAGTCAAAATCATGTCCTGTGTCTAATTTATGTCTACTTAGTCCCGTAAGTTTATCCTCACTTGAGTAAATATTTCGTTTATGTTCGTTAATTCTGTCTCTTAGCAATCTTCCTGTCTCACCTATATAACATTTGTTGCATTGGTTACATTTAATTTTGTAAACGACGCAACTTTGGTGTAAATTATCTAATTTATCTTTTCCAGGTTTTATACCTCCTAAATTTGTATGAAATGGTTTGAAAACTACTCTAATATGTTGGTCTTTCATTGATTTTTTGATTTGTTCAGATAAACCTTTGGCGTACGGAATGCTTATAGTTTTCACATAGTCATAATCTTCTTTCGTATTATCTAGGGAGTTATAAATTTTGTGTACTCTTTTTCTAAGACAGTCAATAATTAGATCTTCCGGATAATTATTATTTCGTAATAAGTTTTTTACTATTTCAATATTTTTTTGTCTGTATTTAATATGGGATAATTTGATTGCTCTGTCTATTAAATCATAAACAACTCCAATTTTGTAAGATAAAGGATGATGAGATAAAAAGTTTAAATATCTACCCGAGAAAGTTTCTTTATGGAACCAATCTGTTATGATAAAATTGTCTTTGGCTCTAATTATTGTCATGTCTAAGAAGCTAATAGATCTCTGTTTTTCAATTTCAAGAGTAAATTTAATTCTATTCAATTTTCCTCCTATTTTATTATTAGCTAGTTTAGCTTTAAATTGATTGTATGATAGAACGAGCTTAACATTATTTGGTAGAATGCGCCACAATTTAATAACGGACATCATAAAAGATTTCTCTCTGATATTAGTGCGACAATGCGGCACATGAAATTGGATGGCCTGAAGACGAGCTGATCTACGTACAGCGGTCCCGAGTTCAACAAAAAATTCCCGCAGATAGCTTGGTTTATTCATCGTGAAAATCTTATAACCCAAAAGACCCAGGAAATAAATGCGCCGCATCGTAACTGACATCCAATTTAACTTGGTCCTATAGACAGTTATACTCGCATCACGCTTGAGTGAAAAACAAAACGGACCGCGCAGTTAGATAATCATTGAAGTTTAGTATTCAAGTGCTGAGATGCATCGGCATATACTAGGCAAGCATAATCAATGTGTGGCACAACCAATGTATTTACTAGCATTGACTTAGTTCTTACGGATCAGATTACCCCGGAATTTTAGGGCATGCAAAATGCCATGTACGGATCTGGATATCTTTGCAATATGACGGTTCCATGACAGATCAGCTGAGAGGATGACCCCTAAATCTTTTACACTTTCCGCAAATGGAATAATTTTACTGTCGATGATAATAGGAGCAACTGGATAAGTCCTCAATTTGGTTAAATTATGGGGACAAAATAAGGCTTTTTGTGTTTCTAGATGTTCTTGAGATTATTCAGACTGCGGTTTTTATTTTTGCTATTTTTTAAAATGTCAATTTAGACTCAAATTATGCAATCGACTCGATGTCAACCCCCAAAAATAAAAAATGTGACAAAATGGGGGGGGGGGAGGTTATCTAAAAAGAAATCTTTCAAAAAGTTCTCATATGTCTGATCTCAAATCTTGTAAAATTCGTTTTTCATTTAGGAATTTTCAGGGATCTCAGCGGAGTTCTCGCCTGATTTCTCACGTAAAATCTCATATGAGATCTAACAATGAATTCTCAGCTGAGAATTTTCAGTAGGGCAACGACATCAAGACATACAAAAAAATTATAATTTTTTGGTCTTCATGTTGGATTCTGCTTTTTGCAGGTCGAAATTTGAATTTGTGATTAACAAAAACCCTGAAGAAGAAATGCAGCGCCATTGTTGACATTTTGCTATCACAGTTCAGTTGGAACATTAGTCAACTTTTATCGATGCATAGATTCGGTTATTCTCATTTTTCGCATTTTTCCTGAACAAAACTGAAAAGTTGAGTTTCGAGAGTGAGTGTCGCAGTTTTCAAAATTGTCTGGGGAAAAAGTTATAAGCTCTTCGTAAAAAATTATATCGTTGCCCTAAGTTGGCAGTAGTAAGGCACAAAAAAAATCTTAAAATTGTTACATCTCAAATTAAGCACTGTAAAAGGCTTAATTTCAGTCTAAAGTTGAGCTAATTCTCTCAAATAAAGTCAATATTTACGCTTAAAGTCTTACTTTTAGTCAATAATCAGGTTCGAAATAAGAATTCACTAACTTAGGTATGACAAGCTCGAAAAATGTTAAAATAATCATAAACAGCAATATTGTTAATACCGCCAAAGTCATTTATAATGTTTTAATAATTTCAGTTCATATTTTTAAGTCTGTTCACATTTTGCGAAACCATGAGAAACCTATTTTAATGATAATGAACATAAACTGTTGATGTTGTGTTTGTTTAGAAAGCCCATTGTTTGTCAGTACCGCCATATTAAAAAATATTTATTCCAATATAAGTCTATAAATAATTCACTTGCAATTGTTTTACTTTACGTGCACATTACACATTCTATGTGTAACAAGAAAATGAAAAAATAAAAATTTGTTACTTAATCTAATTTTTTTTAAAAACGCTCATATCTGTATATAAAACATCAAACAATAAAGTTTAAATTAAGTTTGTTGCATATTTGCTGGTTCTTTTATTACTTCTGCGTACGCTGTCAATTTAGGGCAACGTCTGTCAACTTAAAGCAAGTTTTTCTTTTTAATTGCTTGTAACCTTTTTTGTTTATTAATCTACTAAAAAACTTCCAAAGCGAAAATTTCCTTCTTTTTCAGGTCTTTCGAATGTCGCCTAGAGAGTTTCAACATTCACGACCCGAGAAATTCTAGTCATTTGAAGAAAACCCTGCAAACTTAGGGCATTTTCCCCTACATTTTTCGTGAGGTCGAATGTTCATAAATTGGTATCTCGCTGTTTTTGGGATCTCTGAGTACTCTAAAGTCATAATTCTAAAATTCAAAATGGAGATTCTAATGTGACGAACATATTTCAAAACAATTTTTGGATTTTTGTAGAAATTGGTATAAGGAGATTTTTAGAGTCTCTGAAGTCATAATTCCAACATTTAAAATGTCGATTTCAGTACTGCTAACATAATTTGAATTGTTTCGCATAAATTGATATTTAAGAGTTTCTTGCGTTGCTGATTTCGAGTTTTTATGTCAATTGCGTAGTTTAGAATGAACATTTTTTTTTTGAAAATATAATTATTTTTCTCAGAAAAACGTCTAAACATTTACTTTTCTTTGTTATTGCGAACATACAGCTTAGTATCTGCACCTGATACGGATTCAAATGATGTTTGCACCTTGATGACTTTACTTTTCATTCCTTATTGGAAACACTACTTTAAGTTCTTTCAAATCGGAGATCAGGTTCATAATTGATAACCATAAAAGGTAATGGTGACAATTGAATACCATGATAATAGAGCAATTTAAAAAATGTTTGTTCAATATGTTGAAAACCTGTTTATAAATTTATATTATAAATTTTGGCGCTGGATTCATGGTCCCCTTAGAAGACCACGTAGCATCCGTATATACATAAATTTTAGCATTTTTATCTACCATATTGAATCCGCCACCTTAAAATTATAAGTTTTAACATTGAATTCATTATCAACGACTTTAAGCGACAAAAACATGCAAGTTCCATGTGTCTTCTAAATACAGCGACTTTAAACATATTTATCCCCCATTTTGAATCCCCCATCATTAAAAAAATTACGAGTTTTTTGGATTCATTACCAGAAACTTCAAAAAACTCCATGTAACATGTTTCATCCAAATTAAATTACTGACGTGTATTTTGCATCTATAAATATAACCCGGAGATAATATTGATTCCCTATCTTAAAGGCGTTTAGCAAAAATGAGTCACGACATTGCCGATTAATTGTAAAGGACGTATTATAAAAAAATATAATTTTACTATTCAAAGTTGAATGTTGTTTACAATGTGAACAAAATACTCATTAATTAATGATGAAACGAACTTACCTGTGAAGTTCAATCATAATTATATGAGTAACTTTTTCGAAGATCGTTTAGAGTCATTTGTTTGTAATAAATATATATCAAATACAATGTTAATCTTTCTCTTTAAAATATATTTTAGTTCTTAACCTACAGTAGGCCTCCCCTTAAGTTTACTTCCTCAAGTTTTATACTTCCCGTAAGTTTTGCGAGTTTCTTCCCATATGTTTTGCCGCGCATGCGCACGACGCGCAGAAGGGTTGAATATATCTATACTCCATGAGTTAAACTTAAGGGAAGAAGCCGCCATCTTGAAAGCCCAAATGTAAGACTTAAGGGGAGGACTACTGTATTTAAGTCTTTGGTTTTCTTAACTGCACTAACCTCACTTTTCTCGCTAATACTCTTTGTTTATGTAGTGTTGGATTGGACGATCGTTGTTTGCAGAAATCTCTTGGGTTTGATGAGTATTTCTTTTGATTTCTTAGTTATCGTATTGGCCACTATTTCTGCAAAGTTGTGGGATCGAGTTTTCCATTACGATACATTGGAAGCCAAAAAAAAAAGGGACGTACGTACAAGATTACACACAAACATTTTTTTGTTAATTTTTTAATTGTTTAGGGGCTAAAAAGTCAACATTTGATGAAGAACTATAGGGTATTTTTTTGCCGATGTGACCAAATTCAATACTTTGTCCAGACCATTGTGCCGGGTCAATGTTACTACAACAATGACAAATGTGGATTTCTTTTCATATAATGTTCCAAATTCTACGAACACTCGTAAATTTAAAAAAAAAAATTACGGAGATTTATATTTTTTTATGAAATAAACTTTCGAATTATTAACCCTACTATGCATAAAGTCGAATGCATTGTAAGCATGCCAACAATGTCACAAACAATGCACTTAAAAAGTAAATATTTGAAATTACCTAAATTACTTCTCGCAAAAATATGAGTCATTGATGAAAATCAAATATTCTCAATAATTTTTATGCGTGCATTCATAGTACAGTCGAGTTTAAATTAATCGCAGACAAGTCGTGAATAAGTATATATAGCTAAAAGATCCCAAGCCGCGATTAGATAATTTGGAAATCTTACGTATACAAAAAGCGATCATCTTTCAATTTATTTGGACAGAATTTGGTAAAGCTCTTAAATGATAAGCCAGCCAAGCGTATACAGATAATAATGATTTTCCGCCTTTGTATACGACCGCTTATTATTAATACCGTTATAAGAAGTTGAAATATAGATAAGTAAAATGTTCAGAGTATAATTTTTTTATTTGTTTTGCATTTTTCATATGAATAGTTAATAATGATATTGATACTTTTAAGAATATTTTTAGTGTTATCAATTTCTCATCGTAGCATTGAAGATATCGATGAAACGTCAGATACAATCGCTTCGTAAAATCTCCTTTTTTTTTTTTGTAAAGGTTAGCGTATTCGATTAATTACTTTTAATTAATTACTCGTCAGATGCTTGAACAACCTTCTTTCTTCTAAAGGGATCAACTCTTTTGAAGTTGATTGATACCTTTTGATGCATTTTTTAATACATGTTGAATTGCAAACAATTTTGATAAATATAAATTTGAAAAAAATACAACAATTTTTTAATGTTTTAATGTGCTTTTGCTAATATTCAGTTATATGTTGATGAAATTTCAAGAAACATAATAAATATATTTGGCAGACGTATGTGCAGGAAGTCCTTATTTTATAAAATAGGCAATATCTATACACAAATCATCAAATCGGTATGTTTTACAAAACTCTCTACATAGTGGATAACATTAAATGGATAAAAAATGCTCAAATATTTGTATAACTCAAATCAAATGTTTGTATAACCAAAATTATTCAAAATATGTATAAAATAAATGTGGATTAGAGAAGGGCGCATATGTGAGCTGTTGATAATCCTTAAGGTATATTGTTTACGTTTCAAGGTTGTTATTCTTTTCATTTCCCGCGGTTCTTGGAAAAATTGTACGTTGCTATTAAATAATAAGACAATAATCAGTACCTCGCCAATATTCACCAGGTGCGGATCATCCATTTGAACGGTGTAAGTTTGGTAATACAGTAGAAACCCACTATAAGGAACTCCGCAATAAGGAATTCACTCGCTACAAGGAAATGATTTTATTCAGTATAAGGAATAAGAGGCGTGGCGAACATCCCCACCTAACTCTATGTTTCTCTACTCCTGGAATCTCATTGGTTCCGAGATTACCCCTCTGAAACTTGAGGGGAAATAGCGCAGATGGAAAGGGAATCCGTATAGCGAATATTCTGCATTACAACATTTCCTTATAGCGGGTTTCTACACGGAAAAAAAAATTTCAGAGGCACAGGTCTAAATCGCCCTAAAGTAGCCATATTGAAGGGCTGCTGTGGAAACAGCTCTATTGTATGGTTATGGTAGACACGTAAATTGAGCCGTATATAACATAACCAATCCAGCTATATTGGAGACGTGTGACGACTCTGCGTAAAATATTTAGCAAAATTTTATAGCTACCAGTTGTGTATGATTATAGATCTGCCAGCTATATAAATATGTATATAAATGCGTGTTATAAATCCAGAAAACATTACTTCAACTTGCACAGGTGACAGGACCGACAGATTATTCAAATGATAACACTGAAGATATTATTATATTTATTTCTATTATTACATTGCACATTTTGGAACAATAAAATATCGCCCATACATTTGAGTAATGTGTGTAGGCATGTAATGCAGTAATTCACAGAAACTAATTATTTTAAAAGACGCATTTTCATAAAATACCTCATAACATGAAAAGTGTTCATGATAAGCTGTATGTACACTTTGGTATATAAAAACAATATTATTTTCAAATACAGCGATGAATTTAATAACCCCAAATAGAGGTTGCCCATCATCGATACCGACACAAATTGATTCACCGGGCGTATACCGAGTACCAAAATTTTCTACCCACTTGCAAAAGAACATTGGTGTGCTTTTATCAATAGGACATTCAATAATTGAAACCGGTAAATCATTCAGATTCATAGTATTTCCAGGACCTACTTCAAGGGTACTGGAAAATACATTTTTCATAATAAATTGATGTGCTAATTGAAGTTGGTGTTTCTTTGCTAGAGTTAAAGCTATTGACCGCCTGGAACTAGTAGCATTGGCAGCTACTGTGGATTCCCTGTGTTTATTTTCAAACCTCATACACCATAGATGTATTAAAGGTCCACATTCTGCCATTACTCTAGGGTAATGATTCAGATGGTGTGCTTTAGGTTTCAATTTCTTTTTAAATAAAATTGTGTATAAACTATTATGAGACTCAATTAAACTTTTCAATAGTTCGCAACTCTTCTTCTGAATAGAATGTGCTGATACTAAGGAAACTATATTTCTTAAAACTATAAAGAATTGCCAAACAGGCTAATTGAAAGGAACGAAGTCTCCAATTAGTAGTCCGAAATGACGTACAAATGTCACATTTCTAATGCAGACATTTTGATGTGGCCCTTTTCCAATCGATCAGAAGATATTTCAGGTGGAATATTTCTAATTTCTATGGGCCCGTAATCATAGCAAGTTATTCTCGAATTTAAATCGTCTATGGAAAATAATTCTTTTTTGATGAAATAATTTAGAATTTCTACCATGTCAAAAACGCACACTCCTTCAAAGAGATCATGCATAATATCAACAGACCAGTTTTCGGTTACCTAAAAATCTGGGAGTTTGTGAAATACGCATGGTTCTGTAATCCCCGTCAAGGTAGCATTATCTATAAGAATATCATTTTCATAATTATCTCGATTCCTTAATAATGTTTCATTTTCTATCGAGCATGTATATCTATCAGATTTACACATTTTGCAAAACCGACAAGCGAAGTTTGCTACAAAACTTTCAACGAACCCTAACATTGAATGGAGGCCGAGATTGTCACCTATAATTAAACCTAGTTTGAAATACAGAGTAGTTTTTTTATCGGGCAGATTAATTTCAACTCCTTCTTCCTGCTTGGGGAAAATGATGAATTTTAATATATAACTATTTTAATTTAACCTACAAAGTGTCGAATCAAAATGTAACTATATTTTATTGCTGAATTCCAGTATATATCTAACAATATTTGAAAAGTAACAGCTACTATATTGAAGGGTTGGAAATAGGCAAGTTTCATGCTGTCACAGCTATAAATTCGTGGCTATATTCGTACAGCTGTGAATCCCCTGTCATTTTTTTCCGTGTACTGTAACATCACTCTTTCTAGTATGTTTATAATTATATTGTTTTCTGTCGCTAATGGCCACAGAATCGGATTAAATTACATTATGCATTTTAGGACAATTATGAAGAAAATCTATTGCCTGTGCTCAGCATACAAACTCCTACGAAGTAATTGATGAAAATATTAACGACAATAATAGCAGCAGCAGTGACGATGATGATGATGACCATCTCGACGATGACAATTTAATGAAGCTGCCGAGGATGACGATGATGATGATTATACTCGTATTAAAGCTGCTGAACGAAGTTCAATCTTTTTCCTAATAATTATTACACTTAAAAAACTATTCCAACACAAAAAAATCGATAAAAACTGAACAGAAACTGCATAAAAAAGTGTTCATACAACTTTTAAGTTATTGTAAACAAAAAAATATCTACATAATATAGGAACTAGACAAAAAAGTATTGAGTTTGTTCCTGTTAAATATTCTGTGTATTTTTTTGCAGAAACAGAGAAACCTTTTTTTTTGCTTAACTTTCTTTGTAGGACCTATCCACAGTTTATCTAAAAAAGTTATCGGTAAACAATCCGCGATTTTGTTACAATTTGTATGAAAAACTGGCCGCATTTTATTACTCACAAATTGACCAGTTCACAAGTTTATTAGCCAAGACTGGCCAATATTTGGACCTCATTTCTACCAAGGTTATTGTACATTAAATGGAGTTTTTACAGTGAAGTTTCAATTCGGTGGCAGAGATATATTTTTTGAAGGTATACATATACATGAAATTATATGGAGAATGGCATTAAATTTAAGGTTTAACATTAAAAGTTGCTTAATGACGGAATTGAAATGTGCTTCCAAATACATGATCATTAAATGTAATGTGTTTCTTTTTATCAGTGTAAAATACACTGTTGTTTAACCTTTCGAAGCATACATTTTTCTATACGCTGAAAATAACTAAAATTTTGAATTTTGAAAATCTGAGGTTAGATTCGTAATCAGCAACCTCGAAAACCCCCGAGTACCCAGTCTCGTCATATATATGTGACATTTTCTTCTCCACATGTATTTTCCATACAAAATCCATCGTTTTTACACTTTTAAAATTTTTTAAACAATATAACATGTTAATAAATTTAAAATATTGATTTATTTACGTTTCCTTACATGTTCTTGAAGTAAGGAAGCAAAAGATTGCTGCAAAATCAAGTAATAATTACCTTAAATATGTAAATAATGAATTACAAAAAGGTGTAGCATATATGCTACACCATGCTTCAAAGGGTTAATTATATTTTCATGTCGTATTTGTATCAAGGGCTAGAAAAATACTGTAAAAAGAATCTGATTTAAACTTTCAACCAAAACGATAAAATTCTACAAAACTAATTCGTAATGATACACAGGAATGTTAAAGATCACTTTAAGAGCTCTTTCTGATGTATTTTTGCTGTTTGGATTACTATTGGCTAATAAATTACAATTGTAATTATAAAGTTAAGCGGATTTCACATCAATAATAAACATAGATCAGAAAAATATTAACAAATCATAAAGATTGTAATTGAAACTTTCACATAAAATATTATTGAAAATTACATTTTCTATAAAAAATTCGTAAACAATCCAAATGCATGAATATTTGTTAAAGTTGTAATTGTCGATACAAATTCTAAATACTTCGTAATTGACAAATAAATTATTTCACTAAGCTATCACGTTCTGTATCAACATGCACGGTTAAAGCAATTTGCGATACCGATATTGCTCCCAGTGTAAACAAATTTACTCTAGGTAACGATAACGTGGAATTGGCATAAAAAGAATTCATTTAAAATGTAAATAATGTCACATTGTCTTGAATAGTTTCAAAAGTTAGTACGGTTTAGTATAAATTCATTGGATATAAGAAGATATTCAAAAAAATCATGTTCATTACATTTATTTTCCTGTAAACCTTGAAAATGTAAGTAATATTGGTTTGCTGGAAATAAACGTTCGATTATTGATTCAACTAAATTGTTTGTCTAATGGAGTTTGATTGTAAAAGTTAAGCTAAGAAGTATTGTATTACGCGAACTATTGTGCTTTGTTGGCTTTTGTATTTACTCTAGCATCATGTGAATTTGTTGATCAAAAACAGCAACTCAACCATGTGTTAACTAGCATTTTGCCGATTTTTACCACTGAGAGTTTTCATGTTTCCAATAATGACAAGATCTGTGAACAAGTTCGGTTATTGCAACCTAACTGTTCTGTTCCCATAATCGAGTTGTTCGGTTTTCATAACAAGACGCGATTAGTATTTCTCCAGCAAATTGGTTTTGTTCTCATCACAAATCATTCGGTTTCCTAAAACGAACAAAGATACATAAATATTTGTCGTAAAGACAAAGTTACCTTTGTTTATTAAAAGCAGAATTGTTTGGTTCTCATAACCAATCATTTAGTTTCGTGAACCAAAGAATCATTGGTTACCTAACTTTTTAACACATCTCGAGTTTGGTTATCACAACCAAACTATTCTATCCCCGTAACCGAATGGTTTGGTTCTGATAACCAAACGCGATTAGTATTCTCAACTGAACCAGTTTGGTTCTCAAGAGGGAACTATTTGATGCTAATAAACATACGCAATTGACACTTAACAAATGAGTTTGGTTTTCATAACCGAATTGTTTAATTCTGATAACCAAACGCGATTAGTGCTCTTAACCAATTTGGTTTCTTTCTCATAATTGATCATTTAGTTTCGTGAACCTAACATAAATACATAAATATTTGTTAAAAAAAACAAGGCTACCTTACATTCTACCACATATCCCATTGTCACAACCGAACAAGTTTAGTTACAGTCACCTCATTTTCTTGTTATGAAAACCGAACGTTTTGGTTCTGATAACCGATCACTTAGTTCTGTGAACCAAACATACGTAGATCAATATTTTTAAGAAAAATAAAGACACCTAACTTTTCAACACATCTCGAGTTTGGTTATCCCAAGCAAACTATTCTATCCTCATAACCGAATGGTTTGGTTCTAATAACCAAACGCGATTAGTATTCACAACAGAACCAGTTGGGTTCTCATAAGGGAACTAATTGGTTCCAATAAACAAACACAATTAATACTCACAACTAAACCAGTTTGGTTTCATAACCGAATTGTTTAGTTCTGATAACCAAATGCGATTAGTGTTCTTAACCAATCTGGTTTTGTTATTAGCACTTGTTTTGTTCTGAAACCCGAACTGTTTGGTTCTCATGACCAATTATTTAGTTGCACGAACCAAACAAACATAGATCAACGTTTTTAATGAAACTAAAGTCACTATTTTGAATACATTTCGAGTTTGGTTATCACAACCAAACAATTCTATCCTCATAGCCGAATGGTTCATTTCTGATAACTGCACACGATTTAGCACTTTCAACTGACCTAGTATGATTCTCGTAACTGATTGGTCGGGTATAGCAACCTAATCGTTTGGTCCTAATAACCGAACGGTTTGGTTCTGATAACGAAACGCGATTAGTCTTCTCAACAGAACCAGTTGGGTTCTCATTAGGGAACTAGTCGGTTCTAATAATCAAACACAATTAACACTATCAACTAAACCAGTTCAGTTTTCATAACCGAATTGTTTAGTTCCGATAACCAAACGCGATTAGTGCCCTTAACCAATCTGGCTTTGTTATTACTGCTTCTTTTGTTCTGGAACCCGAACTATTTGGTTCTCATGGCCGATCATTTAGTTGCGTGAACCAAACAGATCGACGTTGTTATCTTGAATACATTTCGAGTTTGGTTCTCACAACGAAACTCTTCTATCCTCATAACCGAATGGTTTAGTTATGATAAGCAAACACAGTTAGTATTGCCAACTACTTTAGATATCATAACCGATCATTTAACTACGTGAAAAAAAAGACCAACCAAACCGGTTTGGTTAGAAAATGAAATTTATGGCTTTCCATGTAAGACACATTTGCGACTTCACAGACCAGATAACGTGTACTGATGATTGTTTTACATAATACCCTGTTTGATAGAGATTACATCGTCAATTACAGCACAAATATCTTTCATCTTTAAAATGCATAAATCACTTTCAAAAAACGATGTTAGGCAGCGTGATGTACATATCGATTTTGAAATGCGCGCCGATCTCGAGAGCAATGAATAGACCGTACATCGATAAATGCTTCGATAAACTGACACAAAAGACATTGATAAGCGAGCGTACTCGCATCCAGTTTGCAGTCGGACATCTCGGTGCGCTTATCATGGGGGTCCGCTTGGTTACTCGGAGACTCGTATCGGATCGTTGACTTCCGACTCGTTTTGCGAAGTTTCGTCTTACCTCGACAAGGACAGCACCGGTGAATTGCATAAAGGAGAAAACGCGGCATCGAGGATGACGAAGATAAAAAGATAGATCGTGCAGTGAGATTTCAAGTTTCGATCGCTCTCGTATATTGTTGGCCGACTCGTGATCGACACGACGTACAGTTCGTATAGTGGAGTAAAGCCCTAGTATTCTCCTCTCGATTAGTATTCGAAAAACCTGATTTACTCGTCTACCTAGCTGCACTTGGCGTTCATCGTAGTTACGAAAGGTTAGCACATAATCTATCAATAAATTACTAACCGATAAAGTTGAGGTTAAACTGGTGGTGACATTTTTTGGATCCTGTGATAATAAGATAGCCTTGTCTGGTCCTAATAGTTCCTAGCAAAATTAGAATCTGGTGTTAATTGATCTAAAAGGGTGCATTTTGAAATATTCCATAACAAATGATTATACCAAGTTGGTATTTCCCAAGTGAAAGTCTACTTATCGAATCCTTATGCCAGACCCTTCACACTCCTTGGAATCACTTCTTCCTCAAAAGTATTCGTGAATCGTGTTTAAGTGGCAATAAGATGATTTTACCCAGTGGAATAAGAACTTACCATGACAATAACATAAAATGGACTGATCCTAATATTTACTAGAAGGTTATAATCTGTTGTAAATTGATAAAAATTACTCCAAACTGTTTGATTAATATGTAAGTGAATGTTACGTTTCGTTATCAAGATAAAACCATTTGGTTACTACGATAAAACCATTCGGTTATCTCAATAAAACCGTTTGGTTATCAGGATAAAACCATTCCGTTATCAAGATAAAACCATTTGGTTACCATAATAAAACCGTTTGGTTATTAGGATAAAACCGTTTGGTTATCAGGATAAAACCATTCGGTTATCAAGATAAAACCGTTTGGTTGCCATAATAAAACCATTTGGTTATGAAGATAAACCATTTGGTTACCATAATAAAACCGTTTGGTTGCCATAATAAAACCATTTGGTTATTAAGATAAACCATTTGGTTACCATAATAAAACCGTTTGGTTATTAGGATAAACTGTTTGGTTATCAGGATAAAACCATTCGGTTATCAAGATAAAACCTTTTGTTTGCCATAATAAAACCGTTTGGTTTTTAGGATAAACCGTTTGGTTGTGGATTTACTAATAGTTCCGAAACTACGATAAATTAGGTTTTACTTTGAGACTTTTCCAATGCATTTTATTAATAGACATCAGGAGTTCCTTTTTGCTCCTCTGCACTCCTTAGATCTAAACCTTGAAGATATTTTTTCCTGAAAACAAATTTGTTAATCTCATGAATTGTTGATATATCAAAAACATGTGATAAATACTTTATAAGAACTAATTTGTGAAAACAGAATGAAATGCATTTTATGTATTGAAATAAGTCGATGTCAAGTTGAACAGTTCATTCTAATGCAAGCATGTATTATGTCAACTTTCATGTGTCAGCGCAAATAAAGTAAGTAAACTTTCTCGATAAAAGGAAAATGTCACGATCGAGTTTCCAAACAAGAAAAGCGAAAATCGTTCTTCCACGTGCAAGTACTTGATATTAAATGGAAATAAATTTTCATATGTGCTATTCACTAATTCATATATAATTTATTTGATAAAATATTCAAAACATAAGTGCTGCTTTTCACACGTTAATTAACGTTTATTGAAACGCAATAGCAAAGTAATTTTCCAGTAATAGATTATTTTTCAATTGTAGTAATTTCTACATCTAGAAAAAATTTGAGAGCATATGATTTACGTGACTTGATTACAAAACAAGATTTCTCATAATTTATTCGATCGTAGACCTGATTTGCAATGTCAACTCGGTAAAGTGCGTGATAAACGTGTTGTACGAAATGAACATTAATAAAATTATACATTTCAAGACGTTTAAACGTTTGTGGGAGTGACATACATAAAGAAATATTTGCATTTATTTGCTGCACGCAATTTCCCAATTAGAATATAAGACTGTATGGAAGTGATTTTTCTCCCGAAACTTTTCTTTACATTCTCGAAATTTTTCATTTCTTTAACATTAATTTTAGTTTTTAATCTTGTGTATCATTTTATGTTTTCCTTGGTGTGAATTTATTCTTTTACTCTTGATGGAATGAAATGTCACTCTTCGTAGAGTGAAATTTGAACTCTTAATAAAAAAGTGGCTCAATTTTCAGTCCAAGGAATTCATAGAGGTCGACAATTTGTCCTATTCACGTATGAAATTTTATATTCTAATATATAATTATTTCAATAAAAAGGTTTAATAAAGACCACATTCCGTTTAATAAAATAATTGCACAATACAAATATAAATTTGGTTACAGTCTAAAACATTACTTTTATCAAACAGAGTAAATTGTGTAAAAGTAGGAAAAATATTTGAATCCTTTGGAGTATTCTTTGAGTCTCTTAGAGTAAATTATACAGGACAGCAAACAAAATTTTCCTTAAAAAGCAGTTGAAAAGAAATATGGTTACTTTAGTGAAAAATATTTGGGGTCCAATTTAATTCCAAAGGAGTAAAAATTTTATTGTTATACGAGGAGTCCATTTTCAATATAAAGATGTAAATTTGCATTTTTTTAGAGTAAATGATCTATTCCTAATTGAAGTTGACATTAATAAAACAGGACCACAAAAAAGTTTTACAAGAAATTTCATTTGACGAGACCAAAGTGTATTCTATGTTTTGGGAGTCGCTGAACACAAAACTGAAGTCTGAAACTATCACAGGATTTTTTCTAAATTGAAAACACATGACAATTTAGCGGATCCAATATCGCAACCAAATTTTAAAAAAAAGTTGAATATTTACAAAAAACTTAATTTTTTCGTAATTGTTGTCTTTAAGAGTTATTTTATTTGTGTTTATAATAAAAATATTTAAGTTTATATAAAAAGTATTTTAAAAATGGTTTAAATGTTTATAAAGAAAATAGGAAATGACAGCATATCACTCTACTAAATTTTGTAGTTAATTCTAAAGTCTGATAAAATGGTACTGCGATTTTTTTCTGTTTTTTTCACCAAGCCACTAATTACGTAACTTATTAAAACAGAATACATCGTTTACTCTGAAAAAGTGCAAATTTACGTCTTTGTATTGAAAATGGCGCCCAACTATTCAATTTTTTTAATCCTTTGGAATTAAATTCGAGTTGAAATATTTCTGGCTCTATCCTTTAGACATTTCTTTCCGTGAACAATTCTATAGTGTATTATGATGTAAAAATGTCGTCATAATGGTGGTATTAAGCAATTTTTTTCCTTTCTTTATTAAAAAATATAAAGATCAAACGGAGGTGCTCCATTCACCAGGAACTCAATTCAAATAAATATCTGCTTAATAATATTCAAATTTTTTTGTCCATTTCGTGTTTTTCATTTGTGTTTCCACATTTTTTTGTCAGTAAATACTATCACTACGAAGTATCTTCATTTACCGCTAAAACAACCCTAAAAAATTTACTTGGTTCTCTCCAAGCTAACTAAGTATCAGATAAATGAATATTTGGCAAATTGCACAACATTATATTTGCCAAATATGAATCAACTGATGTTAGAGATAAACATTTTTTGTTGATTTTATAACTTCATTATCAACTGGAAAATTCACTAATATTAATTTAAAAGTGCCATTTTCGGGTATGCTCTTTTGATTGACCCAGTCTAAACTGCATTTAAATGTGTCCTAAAATTGAAATAGACAAACAGAAATTTTGAATTTGTTATCTTTCTTTCTTAATATTTTTCATATTCAAAATGTAGTGGAAATTGTTCCACGTTTCAAACCCAAAGTGTGCAAAATTATTCAAAATTATAAGAGCAAATACTTTTTCAACTCATATCTCCCTAACCTCTAACAATTGTCATTTCTTTCGTATGTAACATAAATATTGATAACAATTAAAGGGCTCATACTTTTCTATGCATTGAATTTTTCTAAGGAATGATGCACGTATATTTTGAATGTCGTTGTTTGTAATTGAAACATTCGTTTTAAAATAATGACCAACGTATGAAAACCCTAATAAATATACTGCTGTAAAACGATTTTCTGGCATACCAAAGCTTTTTCTAATATCCGCCATTTTTGGCGATTATTTTTTTCGTGCTTAATAGTATATATGTTATACGAGACCAGAATTTGACATTTTTAGAGGTAAGGGTGATTTTAGACGAAAACCCAAAATCGTCTTATTATACTGGACAATATATTGAACTTTTGATTAAAACCGGTAATTGTTCCTATTATATTTTTAATATGAAATTATTGATAAAAAAATAGGTTTTAGGAGATATTTAAATATAGTGGACTGGGTTACTAAGTCAATGTTGATAAATTTTCTGTCGAAAACGAACCTCGAAAATCAATAAAAAATGTACATACAATATTTTTATATGAACTTATACTTAATTTATTCCGTGCAACCTAAAAATTAAACGTTGAAAATCAAAACCATAAGATACAACGAAAATTAAAAGATTTTCTTAATTGGTAAAAATTTGTCCAGACATTTTTTTTATTGTTAAAAAGTTTGAAAAAATCACTGAATTGCCATGAATGTTGATGACCTTCCAAAAAAAGATCGTTTACAGTATTTATAATATATCGATGGAAAGTTTGTTGACTACGATTGACGAGTCCAGGGATTTATTCTGAATAATATATCAAATATTGATAAAAGCAAGAAGAGTATAAACGTCTGCATTGTTTTACTCGCTAGGGGGAAAGTTTTTTTGATAATATATGTCCAGCAGTGAAAAGGGTCAGAAGGAAATTTCCTCGTACGTTTTTATATCAAATATGCGACACTGGCCAAAACGATAAACGTTTTATGTTGCATTGTTTACATATTTCGACACAGTGTGATTAAAAAACTGTCCTGAATCAAAGATAGATGTGGACTACATTTTTGCATAAAATTCGAATGATGTAACAATATAGTCACTTTGGGTCATTTTTTATATACTTATTTAAATTAATTCTTAATTAAGTAAATTTTGAAATTAAGTAAATTACTCTTAAATTAATTATATAGACGATTTTAAACAAATTCAAAGCCAACCACATCATACGGTCTAGGATAGTCGAAGAAATAGCGACATTTTATATGAAGGGAGCAAAGGAGAGAATTACAGACCAGTGAACATTATACGAACAGCGAAAAGGGCAACGGCTAAAGGGTTTCAACCTATGGCATAAATAAATAAACTAACTAACTGATCAATAACAGCTTTACAGAGAAATTAATAAACTTATCTTTTGAATATTGTATTATACTTCGAATGACCTTTAATAATGAATTATTTAAAAAATTAAAGCACTGAATTAAAAAAGTGATTAATTTGACTATTTCTGCAGCAAACAAGAAAATAATATGGGTCCATTTACTGTTTTGCGATCCTTAAATCTGAAGTAGACTACATAACCTCAGATCTATCACCGGTCTGTAGATAAATAGTTAAATCATAAATATTCGTAAGTCGTAAAACAAATATAGTAAAATTAGCTAAACGAAAATAACCTTTTGCAATAGTAAAAATAGTTATTATATGATATATTTTGTAATATTGTGCATTAACAAATAATAAACATAACTCTTCGCATTGTTAATTCTATTGTCATTATACGTTGCAACCAATTAGACTTTTTGTTGATACTTGTAATGAAAGAAAAGATTGTCTTTCAACATGCCTTTGTCATTTTCATACAGTCGGACCTGCGAAATTGACTGTCCTCCGTTCCGACGACCCCCAAAATTGTCTGCCAGTTGCGAAAACGAGAGAAGGGGGTTATCCCCTCTTTAGATAATCTGATATTCTTAACCCCGATTTGTCAAAATTTTGACTACTTTCTATTAATTGTTCATTTTTCGTTAAAGTTAGTGAAAAGTGACTGCAATAATTATTATTTTTTTAATTCTTGTCTTCTTATATTTAATACATCAAAATGTATCAGAGAAGAGTGGGGGAAAGCGTTTCCCCTATGGCAGCTAATTTCGAAGGCTTCTGCCGAGACAATTTGGCAAGTCGGTCAATTTGAGAGGGTTAATTTCGCAGGTGCTAGTGTACATGTATATTTCAGGTTTTAGTAAAGACAAAACAAATGTATTATTTTAAAATAAGTCTAAAAAGGATCGTCCATAAAAGGAAAATATTAACATCTACAGTTTCTGTGTTAGTAAGACACTAAATCATCTACTATTTTTTTTTATATCATGTCCAATTCGATACTTTTTTGTTCAGTTTGGTAAACATCAAACTAGAAAAAACTACTTTATTAATTAGATAAATCCTGATAGTAGATATGACTCTTTTGATTAAAATCAATTAATAGCAGTTAAAATTATTCAGATATGTAGTTAAATGCTAACATGATTTCATTTTATTTTAATTAACGTCTGCAATTCATCCCGCGTAGTTGGTTAGTATTAATACTTCAGGATAGTTACTGCAACTAAAGAAACATAGTTGAGGATCTATCGAAGAACTAATCATTAACAATTAGTCAACTTAATTAGTTCACAGTTACTAAGAATTGTATTTACTACTTAATTATTTCTGCATTTTCGTAAAAAAATGTCTGACTACCTCTACGTTCAGATTATTGATTTTCTACGTCAATTAAAATAACTTATAAACTTAAAATAAAGCACATGCTCTACATAACACAATTTTTTAATTTACTTAGATTTATTAACGTTTCCTTTCTCAAATTTAATATATTCATATTTCATTCGTTAGTAGTTGCATATGAATATGGCAACTAATAATACTAATAGCTTATAAATTAAATTAAATCATTAATAGCTTATGTTTTTTTTAAATTGATATGGGACTTTGTAATAATTATTTCTTTACTTTTTATTTATCTAATTTTGCATGTTAGTCGTAATATTTGTGAATTTTAATTTTATAATTTTCTTTGTTTCAAATGAATGAGTTGATTTGTAAAATAATATCTTTGATAAAAAACGTTATAAAGTTTGTTATAAACCTCCGATTTTTTTTACAACCGTTATTCCTGAAAAATTCATAATAAATTCGGAATATTGAAGAATCTGTCAAAGTTCAATAACATGAGGAGTCTTTCGATGATTAACTTTATTATAATAACCACCAGAGTATTTCGGGTCTACAGCATTTGAAGTCACGTGCCGAAAAAATGTACAGATATTTCCGTTGAAAATAAATTTTGTCGATAAGAAAAAAGAGAACAGAAAGATAATCGATTGTTCGTTATCGGTTGATTTATGTCATTCGGAGTTTTACTTTCCAAATTCTACGTAATTCTATTTGCATATTTTTATTATTGTACATTCTTATTTTAGCGCAACTATTTGACCTCAACGGGAAAAATAGTAAACAATAGGTAAAATATTCGTTTATTTAAAGTATAAATAAAGAGCCTTAAATAATGCAATATTAGATCTCGTTTTCAGTCGCAGCGTATTGGATATTTAATTAACCATTAATTGGCACACGTCTATAAAGTCTCATTTATGACACGTGGGGTCTTCCTGACCCCAACTCGAAAAATGTCTCATAACATTTTTATTTTTTAATTTTTAACTATATGCACTTTTTATAATGTTGTGTAAGGCTGTAGAAAGTTGTTAAAATGATTGTATGGTTAACACTTCCTTTCTAATATTGTATTAAGATTATAGTATGCAAAAAGAGGTGAAAATATGGGTTTTCGTAAACAAATTAGTATCAAATTTTTTATTTTTAATATTTTTAAGTACACTTGAGTACAGTACTCTAGAGAACTTATATTGAATTGTTTGAAAAAGGGTATTTTTTTTAATGTTAAATGTGACTTACTGTAAGAAAAAAATTATAAATAATACATATATATTCTTCATAAATTTGATTGAAAACTAGTTTTAACAACAACAAATGTGCATCTAGTTAAGTATAAAATATAATGTACTGAGAAAAAATGCAAAAATTGACAAAAATTCAATCAGAACCTGTAAAACGATGATCTGTGCGGTAGAAGTCACAAATGACTCTGAAATAAAAAATGTTGAAAAGTTTTGTTTTACCATCTCTCGATCGCTTGTACAATAAACTTCCTACTGTTTATCTGGATTATATTATTCTAGATCTACTTACAAAATGTATATTTTCTTTTTCTATATCTATAGTCTTTTTTATATTATAACAAACGTAAGGTTTCGAAATGACTTCCAAAAAATAATTTCAAAAAGTCATCTCGAAAAGTTTAAAGAATTGCAATAATAACATACAAATTATTCGCGTCCTACATGTCTATATTTGTCTTCAACATTAACGAAACACCATAAAAAATCGACTATATGTATTTCACCAATTATAAATAAAAAAGTATCTTTATGGGGGTACTTGGACCCCACTTAATGTTTGAAACGCTTTAAACAGTTACTGCTACCTAGCTGACTGCTGATAAGTATGCAAACATTTAGTTGAAACCCTCAGCAATAATCAGAGGGAACTATTTTTCAGTTCTGTTTTTGGAAGGAACATTGGATTATATGTTATTGAAAAAGGTATGGGGTCCTTCGAATCCCGTGTGGCATTTAAGGGTTAAATAGTTCAACAATGAAAAAACGATAGAAAATATTTTAACACGCATAAAAAAATTAAGTTAAAAAATCATGGAAACATGTACTTATCAGAATGTTGATCATTTAGAATTGTAAATAATAACAAATTAGAATTCATTTTACTGTGAAAGGAGGTAATTTTTGCATTTATATTATTTTTACATATATTTAAGACTTCAGTCCAGAATTTACTCAAAACTACTCGACAACAACAAGACAATTTAAAACGACAGTGCATTTTTATCTCAATTAACCAGCAACGACATTGAAGTCAATTGGGAGATGGATATTTAACATCTACGTTTTGATCAACTACACGCTAGTTTGCAGATTTGTTTTGCTTTATACATCGAAGTATATTCGCAGTTTTAAAGTGAAAAGATTCAATTTTCATTTGCTTTCCATTACATGCATATTTTTTATATCGCTAAACTATTTGTCCTAATAATTGTATGATATATTCTATTATTATATACAAAGTGTCCAAGAACCGTGTAGCAATTTTTCATATTTAGATTGTATATGATATGTTTACTACAAATAAATCAATCAAAATTGGACCTGAGCCTGAGTTTATTGAATTTTCTAGATAAAAATCCGTTTTAAGGGACCAATAAACAGTCGTTTTGAAATGATTTAGAATCTGCACAATGCATCCCTTGTCGGTCTAACCTATGATAAATATTTTTCTATTTATAGCCAAGTAAAGGACAAAAAATGATAGTTTTTTCAGTTTTTTGGATCTACCTCCTCATTTTGATAAATAGGTAACGAAAAATGATGGAGCTTGTGAAATGAAAATTGTGGAGCATGAAAAGACAAAGAATTTGGCACAGAGGGCCTCTTAATGACATAAAATCTGTTTTTCAAAAAATTCTGGATTAAAGGATTCTCCCAATTTTGATCGCAACTTGTTTTAAAAAACTACTAGAATAATCACAACTCGTTGAAATAACTTTAATACTAGCCTCCTATACAACACATACATCTTAAAGAGGTCATCCTGAGCTCATTTCACAGATATCTCCAAACCCAGACTGCAAAATAAAAAAGAGTTCAGAATGATTTTGAAATGTGCTTTAAAAGATATCAGATGTGGCACTTTCTGGGGGTTTACTGAACATGATGTCATTATGAGATCTTTATGAACGTATATTCATAATACCCTCAGCAAGAGGGATATCTGACTTCTTTTAGAGCACATTTCAAAACTATTTTGAACTCTTTTATATTTTGTTGTCTGGGAATAGACTTCGTTCATTATGATAATCTAAAAAATTACCTCTTTAAGAAGTCTTATCTCGAAGAGATCTGATGTTGGAGGTTTTAAATCGATCTCGTTTTGGTCCATGTCTCATTTATAATAAAGCGATTCCCACAGTTGAGATCTGCGTTTCTTCCTGAGACCTTATTGAATCCACAAATGAAACCGGGCGATATTTACTTCATATGCAGAACGATAGATCATGATGGAATAAAACAATATGTGTTTTTATGATGTTTAGCAAGTGCTATCACAAATGAATATACTTGCTGTCTAATATATAACTATACGAACGGTAAAAATAAATTAGGTAAAAATTATATCAATTAATAATTAAGATACAAAAATATTAACCCATAAAAAAAATTTTTCGGTTTGACATTGAAACGCGACTAGGCGATTCTTATAGATTTTGGGCTCCTGAATTCGAATCCGTGGACAGAATTTGTTCTATGCGTTAGAGTTTTTTAATATTCTGGGTTTTAAGTGTTAAAAAATGCTTTTTTATGCATATTTGCTACATAACTGTATAAAACAACGATTCGACCACAGAATGAAGCCAGACTTGGTGATTCTTGTTTATTTTTTGACGCTGAATTCGAATCCTGGCACAGAGTTCATTCATCACATCAGAATTATTTTATTTTTAAGGTTATAATTGTAAAAAATTGCTTTTTTTATACGTATTTGCTAAATCAGTAAATAAAACAACGATCCGATCACATAATGAAGCTGACTAGGTGATTCTTGTTTAATTTTTGGCGCACTGATTTCAAATCCCCGCATGGAATTCCTTCATCACATAATAATTATTGTAGATTTTAGTTTATAATGGTAAAAATTGCGTTATTTAGGCCCAAACTCTCCTCACGAGCATGGTTTTTATTTAAAATTTGTTTATGATTCCGTAAAATTAATGAATAGCAATGTAACATTTAGAATGTTTAATGATTCTTAAACTTCACTTTCTGCATTTTCATCTAGACTACTTCCCTGAAAATCAGGGTCACTTCAGCGAAGAGCACGGTGAACGTTTTCATCAAGATCTCTCAGAAATTTAGAAGAGGTGTCAAGGTGTATGGAATGAGAATACGCTAGGCGAACACTGTTGGTGTCTAAAGAGAGATGAAAAAAAATTACACAGACGAAAATCAATAAGAAGGTCGTTTGAAGACCTAAAAGTGCGATCTCACAAAATTAAAAAAATATGATGACATTTATAGGCCAGCTTATGTCCAAACAGATTAGTGTGATCCAAACACAATGAGATTGTCCCGTTCGTTCTGATCGTAAGGAGGGTTTGGAGTCAAAAAATACTGAGGAACTGACGAACCTCGGGGTCCTTATCCTTACACCACACCCGTGTCGATCGTAAGGAAGGTTTAAAGACCAAATAAAGCAATTTATATGAATAAAACCGAGAATATAAAAAACCCCGACGTATAGGACAAATTCTATCCACTGATTCGAATTCAGGAGCCCAAAATCTATAAGAATCGCCTAGTCCGGCTTCAGTCTGTGGTCGAATCGTTGTTTTATACAGTTATTTAGCAAATATGCATAAAAAAAGCATTATTTTACACTTAAAACCTAGAATATAAAAAACCCTGGCGTACAGGACAAATTCTGTCCACGGATTCGAATTCAAGAGCCCAAAATCTATAAGAATCGCCTAGTCACGTTTCAATGTCAAACCGAAAAAAATTTTTTTGTGGTCCTGTGTAATCTATAATTCTCAGCAATTAGCTTTTCATTTATATTACTTATTTTATATTGAGTCTCAATGCTCTCAAATAAGAACTACTACTGAGCACTCAAATTTGAGAGATTTTGTAGAGCTCTTAAAATCGACGCATAAGTCTTCTTGAAGATCACTTAAGAGCTCTTTCGGATAAATATTTGAGTGATTCTACAGTTTTTAGGACTTTTTAAAGAACTCTTAAAGACGTCATTTTATTGTTTGAGCTATTTAATGTAAACAGAAATATTTTTTTCTCAAAATTAATGGCTCGCCTCTCGCATTCGATGTTTCAGATCCAATTTTGTTTCGAGACTTTTTTTCTGAAAATATTACGCAGAATTTACACCTGAAATATTGCTGCCCAGGTTTTAGTACAAATATAAGCGTATGTATATACCTAATGTCTAATGTAAAAATGGTACCTATGCGGATTAAATTAGACACTAATTTGGATCTTGCAATGTTTTTATTGAAGTAAAATAATTTTTACCTCGTAAAACACAAAATTAAACGTATTCGTTTATATAGTACCTGTGGCTTCAGTTCTTTTGATTTTGAATTAATTTAAAAAATATGAGGATGAACAATAACTGATGCTATAATAAAAAGTTTCTATAATTCCAATAATTAAAATGACGAATAAGGAAACAATTTGTAAATATTTGAAATTATAATCGTGCTTTTCCCGTCGATCTTTTTTGATATGAAACTACAGATTGTTATATGTAGACAGAGGTGTTTTACAACGACCATATTACGAGAAGATATGCAATTTGTGTCAATGTATATTTATCTAACATTGTAAATTCTGCAATGCCACAAATTTTGCAACGTATCACAACAAATGATATTGATCTTGAACGTTTTTTTTTCTTTCCGTGTCTAATCTTGTTTTAATTTTTCCATCAAGCGAGCAATTGTTTTTTTTTAAACGTTTAGTAATCTAAACAATTGACATTATCATTTTTTTATTTTTGGTTCTAATTTATGTAATCATCTAATAGTTTTCAGATTAATGGGAAACTTCATAGTGTTTTTCCGAATAAATTTATCAATCTAAACACTTTTACATTTTCGTTAATTACAAGCCAATTTATTATTAACAACTAAGTAAGGGATACAAATTTTTCTCTTATTCATTTTTTAAATTTCTATACCTTGTTAATTAAATTATACAATTTTTCTTCAATAGAAATGAGACAAAAATTTACAAATTTAAAGTGATTTTTAGTGGAATACAAATTTTATAATGATTATAAATTTAGTGGATTACTCACGAGTTAATTTCACGACTATTTAAAATTATGTTTTGCGGGTCGAAAAACCGACAGGTAAAAAAACTGACAATGATAGTCCGCTTGTCGATGTGTCATTTTTTTATTTGTCAGCTTTTTGTCTGTGGGCTTTATGACTGTCGGTTTTATGACCTGTCGGCTTTTTGATTTGTCGGTTTTATGACCCGCGCCCAAAAATTACATTTATTACAGTCACAACTATGAAAAAATCACGTAAAAAAATATTCATTCCATTTACTGAATATTAAACTGTGTCACAACCGAAATATAGAAGAGATATTCTGGTGTCAAGGGCACACAATTAATAATACAACACCCTCCGAGAAATGGGCATTTTGCGCCCGACTATCGAGATCGAAAAAAAGCATTGTAAGTGTACTGTTTAAAAAAATTATATAATCGTAGAACTACACAATCAATTCCAAATGAACATATGGAATGATTGTAGTTTACGAACAAATTTTTAAACATTTTTTAGTTTTCCTTGCAATAAATTTTATCTTTAGCATAGTACTTATCTGGAGCTAAAAATTCATTATCAATAATTCCTTTTTATCAGTTTATCCCGCGTGGTTTATAAACAATAAATAATGATTTATATTTTAAAGATTATTCTCTATTTATCATAATTATTTTAATTTCTCAAAAAATTGTAATGTAATAAAGGAGATGCAATTGCGATTATGGGCAATCGTCTAATCAACGCAATTTTTGTTGACTAATCGAGACGTTATATTTATTGTTAAATAATCAACCGAGAGATACAAAGTACTTACGAAGTAATAAACTGAATAATAGATCTCCTTCAAAAGTTAACATCGATAAGATTAGCAAATTTTTAAAAATCAGTTTCAATGATCTCGATGTCGCCTCTGATTAATTGTATTATGAAAATAAAGTTGACATGGACAGATAATGGCATTTCTCACTCTGTTTTTTTTTCAGAGATATATTGTTATTCACCCTTTTGACAATCCGTAGAACATTAATAATAACGATAACGATTTGACAAATTATAATGGAATTATTAAGCAAATATTACATCCTTCTCAAGTATGTACAATCGTTTCTTTAATTTTCTTTGTTTCATTCAGGACCGAATCGAAATTAGTTTTCATTATTTTTATCTGATTTATCACATTTTACTGAACATATTTGATCAAATATTTGCATCTAGTGCAGAAGACCAGGAGACATTGTTGCATCCCTGTACGTAACCTCAAACATAGCACAAAAAAAAACGCGTTTGTGGAGTACATAACCTCAAATATCTCAAAATCCTGACGTGATGGGTCAATGCTAACTTCGGATTCTGATTCTACGCACAGAATTATGTCAGAAATGTCCCTCAGCTTTCCAACAACACCCAAGGCCCCATTTTTTATACACTCGTGTAATTGTAACCCCTCCCTAAAGTTGACATACAAAAGGCAAAAGAATACGAGTGAAATCCTTTCTTTTCTCACCCTGTCGAACCTGATTACACTGGCCAACAAAATTTTGTTGCCCAAGCAATAACAGCCGATTCTTATAGGATTTTGTCCGTAGAAAACGAATCTGACCTTAAAAATACTGGATTGGCTCTAGTTTATGAGCAATTTAGGTTTAAAAATGTAAAAAAACGGATATTTTCCATTCTTTGCTCTATTGTAAAGCAATAAAGCGATACATTATAAATGTCCGCACATGACGAAAAGACAGCTTAAATATTGTCCTTTGAGACCCACAAATAAAAATAAAACTAGGTATTGTTGACACAAATAAAAAATCTTTCCGAATTGAGATGAACAATTAAGACAAAAGATATTACACGATGTGTTTTCTGTGTAGTTTTTCTATGTCCGCCAATTGGTTCGGTAATTTTTAATTTTTTAAGTCTGACTACAAACCCATAATAAGTGAAATTGAATGAAAAGTACTAAATAACAATTCACTCGTAATTAGCCGTTTCAATCTTGTGCTTTAAAGAGTATTCAGGCGCCCTCGGACACAAAAGCTGTTCCCAGTTATTCAAAATGTACAATATTTAGATTTCTGTTTTTGGGTCTCAAAGGGCAATATTTAAGCTGTCTTTTCGTCATATGCGGACATTTATAATGTATAGCTTTATTGTTTTATAAAAGCTCAAATAATGGAAAATATCCGTTTTTTTACACTTTCAAACCTAAATTGCTCAAAAACTAGAGCCAATCCAGTATTCTTAAGCAAGGCAAAATTCTATAAGAATCGGCTGTAACATGTTAGGCAACATGCAGTTTTTGAAATTTTGTCGAGCTGTGTTATGATTCGTCGATAATCTTGGATACTATTGCATTTCTAAAATTTGTACAAAAGTTTCTACCGTTTTTAAGATTACAAAACGAGAGAATAAAAATTAAAGTAATAAACAAACACACAAAAAAACGAAGAGAGCCGGAGAACAATAATAATAATAATAATAATAAATACATCGAAAACAGTTTGTGACATGATTCAGCAAAGTGGTTCATTTACATATTATTGACCCTTATTATTATTTATTTATTGCGAAGAAAAAGCGAAGTGAGGGTAACAATCACACTCGTCGGAAATCAATATTTCACATGTGACTAATAATGTATTTTTTTATCCGATTGTCGTAGGACTCGATAATTCGAGGTCGACGATTTCGCCCTATGCCGAGAAATCGAGTTTTACGCCCGGAGGGTGAAAAATAACGTTTTGTATAAGGGATCCGGAATTAAGAAACCACGGCTCCTATAAAAATAGAATAATTCCGTTCAAAAACAACTTAATTTTCTATCGATTTGTAGCTTTTTTTGTGTATGTTTAAATTATTAATTACGACATATTAAATGGCACTTCAGAAAATAATGATTTAAATTCTTTTTTGCAGGCTAAGATGGAGAACTATACGTCGGATTCCGGCAGTGATTCGGACACTAATTCAAAAACCCTAGATCTTTCATATTTAATGCTGGACGCAAATGTCTTAAATGAACATTTCATTTGCACCACATCCCCGGAACTTGTAGAAACGTTACTTCTTCATCAGAATCGGTTGCAAGTTATTCCTGACAGTATAGTTCGTTTTTCGAATTTATCGTCGTTGGACGTATCCAATTGTGGCCTGACCAGGTTACCGGATTTCATCTGTGATCTTTCCCTTACTTGCTTGGTGGCAAAAAACAACAACCTTTGTAATGATTCGTTGCCGAAAAGTTTCGAAAATCTGCTGAATCTGCGCGAGCTCAATCTCAGCGGTAACAGGCTAACGAATTTTCCCGAACAAGCCCTCGAAATTGCTGGGCTTAAGTACCTTTACCTCGGCGGCAATCGGATCGGCGAAATTAACAAGGACATCTGGAAATTACAACGGTAAAGTTTTTATTAAGTAATGGTTTAAGGTATCTTATTTCTAAATATATTGTAATTTAACAAATTGTCTCTAAGAACATTATAGAATACCTGCCTAACTTTTATGAGTTAATAAAAAACATTATAATCGGATTCGATATGTAGAAAGAACATCAACATTTGATTTTTAAGATTTAATTATTTCATTTTAGTTATCTAATATTCTCGACATTTTTAACATCTAAATTCGTTTTTGTCTTGTCTCTTCAGTAAATAAAATTGAACTTCTATATTTTTTTTTAATTCACTATTACTAGTATCTGAGAATTGGATCTGTCGTTTTGAATTTTAAAAATCCGATTTCAGATTCAAATTCAGCGACATCAAAAACCCTAAGGTGCACACTTTAATAAAAATGGAACTTTAATAAAAACAAATTTACTGGTGGAAGATACTGATAGAAAATGTTGTGTTAGGTTAGGTTAGGTTATGTTAGGTAAGGCTAGGTTAGGTTAGGTCCGCCATTTTGAATTCTGAAAATTCGTTGTATGATTCGGGTTCAGCGACCTCCAAAACCATTACACTATAATTATAGGATAAATCAATGAAAATTTTGTTTCGAAAACCTGATTTTCGCCTAACAGCTAAAGGTTAAATAGTAAATATGTTAAATAATGTAACTCGAAAGAAGAGCAACAAATTTGAACCGCCATGTTAATAATAAGAATGTGAATGGTGAAATTGAACAATTCGAGCAGAATCATAAAAAAGTTGTTGCAAATGTCCGCTATTTCGTCAGAAAAAAATTAGGTAATCAGCTAAGAATACGTTTTGAAAGGAAAGAATAATACTAATGAAGCAGTACATAACTTTCAATATTTCATAATCTTGTTACGTTGGACAAATTCTTACATATACTTCGGAAATGATAGTTTGTCAACACCAAGATCTTATTATCATGAGTTATTACTACTATTTATTAAATCTGGATATGCCCTAACATTTCTGCACTTTTATTATTATATAATTCAGAAGCTCCAAAGTTGTCAAAGGAAACAATTAAAATATATAGTCTTGTATGAGGGAAAACACAACTGCAAATTAAGAATAGACGTTGATTAGTAAGAGGATTAAGATTATTACAAGCTTAACCAAAATTTATTTGCCATTTTTTACCCAGTTTTACAAATTGCAATGAATTTTTTTCAAAAACATGTAGCAAATACATATTACTTGTAAATATTTATTGAAAAGCAAATAGAATGGTATTTTTTTTTATAAAAACAATTGTTCTGATCGACTGCATCCAGTATTCAATTTCAAAAAGTCGGCATGATCCTGCAAAATCTGGTAGAATCGTGAAATTTGTTGTGAAAGTATCAGATTGTCCATGATGATGCAAGACCTTTCATTATCAGTTTATCTTGACGTAGCGAATACTTTTACTCTAAATCGATTTGTTTAATAGTTTACATTATTGTAATTTTACGTAGAATGTTTGTAACAAATGTAAAAATATTGCTGAAAAATAGATATACTATCCTGATATATTAGTGGACTGTATTTTTATTTGAAAAGTGGTCCGCCGGAAATTTCACTAAAAAACGTACATAAAAAATGACTGAATCGATTTTTCAAAATTCGGGTTCTGCAAGGGCAATTTTACTTGCTGTAGACGGTATACTAGAGAATGCCAAAGAAATTAATTGAGAATTGACCGAGAATTTTCAATAAATATCTTTGGTATTTTCTAGGAAACTGCTTATAGTGCCTAGAATTTCTCTTACGTACCCCGAATTTTAAAAATGTTATTCAATCTTTTAATGAAATTTCCTACCGTAGCGTCGGATCATTTTAGAACCCCTTTAAAGATTATTTTAAATCTTTCTATGGATTGTACATCGTAATATCGCGTGCCAAAGAAATCTTATCGCCCAATGGTAAATAATGTTTTTAAAAGAAAATTATTATGCATCTTTAATTAATCTAATTTAACGAATAGTTACAGTCTACTTGTTTTGTTACCAAATTACAAATTACTTAAAAAAAATAGTTATATAAATTCGACAAAATGTTTACTAACGAAGAATACTAATTTAATAAATAACAATCAATACTAATTAAAGGACTTTAATATGTCTTTAAGAGTCAGTTTAATCTAGTAATATTTATTAAGTTCCAATGATTTTTTTTAGATTACGATTTCGAAGTTACAAGAAATTTGCTTTAGTACCTACATGTTTACTCATAGTTTTACAACTATTTCATTTGTAATCTAATTTTTTTTCTTTAATAGTAATTTTACGATAATAAATTTGTTTTTATATAACATATGTACTTTTGTTTAGTATTTAGATAATATTATCTAAATAATATTTTCACAACAATTAAGATCAATTTTCAATTGGAGCAATTTCATTAAACCGTAAGATGTAATTCTTTCTTTATTTTTCTAGTTATAACTATAGATAGATAAATCTATTATATGTTTAGTGTTTTTATATTCTAAACTAACTTTATTCGCATTAATCACATTCGTTTACATTTGCATTTGAACAAGTATATTAAAAAATCTTCGATACTAATTAAAATCCATTTATAATAATTCGAAAATCTAAATGTATAAACTGTAATTTCATGAATAAGTAACATTCACTATTCGTTTAGCCTTAGTAGTTACTACGTTCCAGTAATGCAACTAACTATCTCATAGTATATTTTAATAAATGAATTGTGAAAAGGACAACTTAATTATTGACTGTCTCGACAATGTAAATATTACTCTTTTTTTTTCTTACAGTGTCGATTCACATTTTCCTAATTCGTTGTATACTTTTTATTTTTTGTTCTTATTTATAATTAAATTTGTTTCAAATAGTTTCTTTGTTGTAAGGAAAATGTCACATTAATTCAGAACAATTATGAGTATAATTTAATTTAATTTACAATAAACAATAAATTACTAAAAAAATACTGTGAAATATATTTTTAACAATATCTAGATATTGTATAAACTTTCAAAAATTGATAGTTAAACTCGAGATATTCAAACTTTTTAACTTTACAGGTATTCTTGTAATAATGATAACAATATTCGTATAAATATGTAATATTGCATGTATTATTGAAATTAATACAAACAAATCTAAATTTAGTTACTATAATAATTAAATCAATTTTAAATTTATCTTAAAACTATCATAGACATAATCATATTAATAATAATCGTATCATTACAAATTTAATGATTCGTTAATTTTTATAAAACTAAAAAGTAAACTAAACACAAGGATTTAGTAATTTCAAAGTTAGTATTTTGTAAACTATATTATTAAACATTTGATAAAATTATGAAACTATTTATATATCATTAAACGTTGAATTACTATAATCACTAAAATAAACAAAAATTATTTACCTTCGTAAATAATAATTTAAATATAAATAAAGTAAAATAGTTAATAAAAATTATAAAATCAATTTAATTCATGTATAATTTACGAATATTTCATATAATAACATCAATAATTAGAATTTAATATAAATATTCAAAATTTTCGATTTATATAAAATATAAAAAAAATCAATAAATTAAATACAATTAAAAACATTAGAATAAAAATAAATAAATACTAATTATTAATAAATCCTGAAATAAGTAATTTTGTTTAAATTCAATTATGACCCAGCAAAGGCCGGGTACGAAAAAAATTGGTTGTAGACTCATCAATTGTTCCCCTCCACGGAAATCTTTAGTAAAAGGCGAAAGATTTATGCGTGTATTGAAGGGAAACCAGAGTAACGATATAAGCGCACGGCTCGATATAAGTATGAAATTATATCTCACTTATCTTTCGAGAATCCCCGCGCCCTGGCGGCCGATACGGTACTAACGGATTCAAACGCTCCTGTTCAGCTTGGCGCCGGGACGCGCGAAATTTTATTTCCTTTTCGGGTGCCGTGTCGCAAAACTCTCGGACGGAACATTTTTATTTTTCTTTATTACATTTTTTACAATTAATGCAATTTATTTTGATAATTGAATAAGAAGACAATACCTATTTCTTTAATATTTATATGAAATCAATAAGGAATTTTATTCTTTTTTTATTTACTTATTTTTGTTAGTTAATGTGACATTTTTAATTCTTGTTTATTTGAATTTAATTTATTTAATTATTATATTTTCCTGTTTTTTTTTTAATTTTCTTGATTGTTTTTATTTTTAGCAGAGCTTTTTTAGATTCTTTTCAATAGTAATCAACAATCTTGTTATTATAACAATATTGTTATATTCTAATAAATAAAACATTTTTTGTCAACTTGTTTACTTTCCATTAAATAAGTTTTTGGTTTTTTGTTTTTTTCACAATTTAATAATTTTTCGTTATTTTTTTCTAAACTTTCTTCAATTTTATTTTTGTCAATATACACCGTTTTTTGTTTTTGATTTATTGATTTCTATTATTATTGTTCTCAATTTCTTCGTGCTTACTTTACATAAAAATCTTCCTTTTTTTTATAAATTTCTTTTGTTAGTTTCTGCTTTTCAAATTCGCTTTTACCGTCGCCGTATTTTCAGGGTGAATTCAAAATGAATTAGTATTTTTTGGAGCTCTTACGCATTTTTTAGGAATGTAACAATAGATTATGCAACAAGGGACCAAAATAGGTGTTTACCGACGAGTGCAAGTTTGACGAAAAGAAAAACCAGCACCTTTCATTCACTCTTGATGCACACATTATTTTCTCACACTCTGTGCGCAAAATGCTATTTTGCTCCCCATATTGCGGGAGAAAAATAGCACATTCTCTCCCTAGGGAGCAAAATAAACATATCCGGAGCAAAATAAGTTTCTCGAGTTCTGAGCGTAAAATATTATTTTGCTCCCTATATCGCGGGAGCATAATAACACGCCCTCGTATGAGAAAATAATATGTGCAACAAGGGAGAATAGGTATTTGTAGACAGGTGCGAAATGCCGTCATTGCTTCGCTCAGGAGTCAAACTCACACTCAAAACCTAATAAACCTAGGGCAAACACCTATTTTGCTCCCTAGTTGCACAATGTACTATTATCAAACGAGAGCGTGCTATTTTGCTCCTTAGGGAGAGAATGTGTTATTTTGTTCTCGGTATATAGGGAACAAAATAGCATTTTGCGCACCGAGTGCGAGAAAGGAAAGATGATCGAGTTCGGTTCAGAATTGGGTGAGGTAAAAGATCAATTCGTGGAACATGCCCGATTTTTGATCATAAAATTGAAAAGTAACATCTCATTTATAACCTAATTACGGGTTTAAAACAGAAAAAAACATTACGTACAGAAAATACTTCGCTTTCATATATAATTAAAGTTCTTATAATATTTTCAAGTATATAATATAAGAAAAAATGATTATAAAATCGGTGTATAATCGTACAAAGCAGATAAAAGTATTGTACATTTATTGTAAAAAACGAATATTTTCATTATCTGTTGTTACACTTTTATACTGATTTTTCATAGGAGTTTTACTTGATAATAAAAAAACTATAATAAGTTTTTTTTGTTTTTTTTTTAATTTCATAAATTTTTTTTCTCACTATTTACTAATTTTTCGTTCCTTTTTCTTATATTAACAATATTGAATCTTCCATTTGAGGTTCTAAGGTGATCCGACAATAACGTAGAAAACTTCACTAAAAACCGTAAATAAAAAATATATCGGTATTTCAAATATATCGACTATATCGGTTTTTCAAAATTCGGGCTCTGTAAGAGCAATTCTACGCACTATAAACACTTTCCTAGAAAATACCAAAGAAATTAATTGAGAACTG
Organism: Trichopria drosophilae; assembly: GCA_030407085.1. Lineage (NCBI taxonomy): Eukaryota > Metazoa > Arthropoda > Insecta > Hymenoptera > Diapriidae > Trichopria > Trichopria drosophilae. The sequence continues at coordinate 85,150,149 of CM059587.1, read as the reverse complement.
ACAAAGCACTTTCGGAAATAAGTAATTTTCATTTATTTCCGAAAATTCTCGCTTAGTTTTCAATTAATGTCTTTGGTATTTTCTAGAAAATTATTTACAATAAATAGAATTGCCTTTACAGACACCTAAGGCTTCTTAAAGAATTCTTTAGGATTGAATTTTTGTAAATAACATTAATAGAATTTGTATTTGCTTATGTGAAAACTTACCGTGCAGAACGAGGTGCCGATCTACGGAACAAGTGTCTTGACAACTTGCGAGAATGGTTGTGTGTATTAATAGTCAACAATAGTGAATGTTTCGAACGCACTACTTGATGCGCCACCATACGGTGGACGTTCGGAACATTGTTGACTAACAGTTCAAGATGGTCGAAAATTCCTTGTATCATGAAGTTGTAGATAAAGAATACTTTAGGAGTACTTTATCACAACTGCAAAACACTTTAATTTCGGACGTTCTTCCATTGATACATTATTTTTTACAAATTTTTATATAAAAAGTACCGAAAAATTTGAAACTCTTTTCATTAATGTTTTTCAAGCTGAAAATGGCAGTCGATCCATTCGAAACTATGAAGAAAGATGGAAAAATTAGTTGTAGTTACCCCTTTAAGCCACAGATGGCATAATTTTTTCTGTTTCTCGAATGCAAAACGAAAGATTTCAACATTATTTTCGTAAAAATTAATTTGACGCGAACTAATACGTAATATAAATTTGAAACTAAGCATACAAGGATATTTAAGGTCGCTGAACACGAATCCCTTATTTGTTTTTAAAAATTCAAAATGGCTGATTCAATACGTGGCCAAAACAAAGAAGTTTTAATCAAAATTTACAAATATGAGCATAAAGTTTTCGAAGTTGTTGATTATGAATTCGATGTCGGTTTTTTAAAAATGGCAGAGCCGATATGGCGAATCAAATTGTTTAAATTTAAGTAAAGATTTATAATATTTAGTATATTTGTTACTGAAACTCGCTGATTTCTATATAATTATATTATATTATTACAATCTAATAATAAAATTGTAATAAAAATTTTAATTAATTTAACCTAAACATACTGCCAATATGACATTCACAAGCTGTGAAGACAGTCGAGTGTCAATAACAACTTCTAAAGTAGTACTCCGATAAGGTAGGATTTTACAGTGAAAAACGTAAATTAAAAATGTCTGAATCAATTATTCAAAATTCGGGCTCTGTATGAGTACTTCTACTTACTCTCTACGAACTCTTATAGAATTCCAAAAAAGTTAATTAAGAATTGACAGAGAGTTGACGGAAATAAATAAAAATCACTTATTTCCAACAGTTCTCATTCAATTCCTAATTAATTTCTTTGATATTTCTTAACTAATCGTATATAATAATTAGATTTACCCTTAGAGAGCCCGAATTTTCTCAAATTGATTTAGATATTTTTAATTTTCGTTTTTTAGCACAAATTTCTACCTTATCATCCGAGTAATTTAATTTTTATTCTATATTATTATTTATAAAATATCATTATTTTCATTATTTTTGTTTGTCAATACAAATGCAGATAATTGAATCGCGTTTTTTGTCATTTTTTTATTGTTTTTAGTGTTATTATCAATTTTTGAATTACAATAATTATTCTTTATGACAATTTTTTTAGAGTACATAAATAAATGAGGCTGGAGTAATAAAATAACTTCATCCCTTACAAATCTTCATCCATAATCAATATAATTTAACTAAAACCGATCTTTTTGATTTGTAATCAATTCAAATATGTTTTTTTTTTATAGTTTACAGGTCCTATCCATGGGAGGTAATCGACTTATGGAAGTTCCATCGACAGTAGGAAAGTTGACCTCATTGCAAGCTTTAGTTCTCTGTGATAATATGCTTGAGAGCCTTCCAAGTTCTGTAGCAAATTTGAAAAATTTAAAGTCACTTTTACTCCATAAGAATCGACTAAGGACATTGCCAACAGAAATAATAACTCTCAAATGTCTTACTGAGGTAAGTTCAACACTTTTTTAAAGCGTACAATTTTTGCGATAATTTTACCTTCATAATTTAAACAACAATCCCCAGTGTCTTTATATAAATTTAAAAAAACGCTTATTTACAACGTAACTAGCTCATGTAATTTTCTCAGTGTTATTTCGAGTAAATTTAATTTATTTTCAGTGTTACTAAACTAAACACAAAAATCAATTTGCAAAAATCATTCAATCGGAATTACCAAACTATCAAGAAAAAAATATAAGTGAACCTTTTAAGAACCATTCATGTACATAAATTTAAAATAAAGTTTGACAGTCCTTTTTTATGTCTTTCGAATGGTGCATCCAAAAATGCCGCAAATTTAAAAATACAAAAATTATGAGCATTTATTCAACAAAAATTAGGAATTTTTTAAGTTTTTGTCACTTAAAGTTATTTTTTTATAATTTCCCACATTAGAATACCTCAAATCTTTATAAATATCGCATTAAAAATGGTTGGACCAGATGATAGAACAATTGTAAAAAATTAAATTTCAAAATGGCGGCTCAAAAATGCCTACTAAAATTTTTTGTTTAAATCATAGTCGCAACTATTCAAGTGGTTGACCCAAATGACATTACTTCCAACTTGTCTCCAGCGACTTTTTGAGGTCGTTAACTCCAAATCTGATGTTAGTTATAAAAAAATCAAAATGGGGGATCCACAATCCGGAATCCACTAACCCAAAAACCCAGTACTAAGAATTAAGTAATTTCGTTTGATTTTAGTAAATACGTTTGCCATGATTGATCCACCATTTTGATTTCTTGAAAACTCACTTCAAATTTGGAGTCAGTGACCCCAAAAAATCTGGGAACCAAGTTTGAAATCATTTCATTCCAGTCGCCTGGATTGTGGATCCGCCATTTTGTATTTTTGAAAAACTAACATCAGATTTAGTCGCTGGAGCCAAGTTTGAAGTAATGTCATTCGGCTCAACCGATTAAATAGATGCAACTGTGATTTTGACAAAAATAGGCTTTAGTAGGTATTTTTGAGCCGCCATTTTGAAATTTAATTTTTTACACCAGTGATATCTTCTAGCCCAAACATTTTTGACGCTATATTTATATAAGTATCTGAGATATTCTAATGCGGGAAAAGAAAAAAAATAACGAATAGTAAAAAAAACTCCTACAAAAATTCCGATTTTTGTTAAATAAATGCTCGTAATTTTTTTATTTTTAAATTTGCGGCATTTTGTATTTCTATTGCATTCATAAAATTCTAAACTATTATTATTGCTGAAGTAATTAATAAAAATAATGTTTATTAACTGTTTAAGTAGATTTATACCAATATGGACGTATTTTCTACCAATTATTTCTAGCGACTCAAATCCTGGTAGAAATTGATCGATTCTAAATCATTTTCTGGACAAAATCTGGCCAAAACTTGGTGAATATATTCGCATATTTCGTCCAAGAAAAGGAAAAGATCAGTTTCTACCCAGGGTGATTTTTTTATAATTTAAAAGCAATTTAATTCTGTTTTGCTATTGACTAATTCATTTTTTTTAATAATAATAATTTGCAATGCCAGAAAAAAGTCAATGTTTATCAAATAGTAGTAATATTCTCTCCACGATCGCATACTATGACGCAATACGAAATTTTTTAAATTCTAAAAAAAATGAGATCCATACATAGACACAACCAAAACAATTACACATTTTGAATAAAATTGGAATCGTTGTCAACGTACAATGTTACATTTCGCTCTATCGAGATAGTGTATATTTGACATTTGCTATCTACAAGGAAATTCGATAAGGAAAGTCACGACTTTTTGAACACATCATTGTGCATTAAACAAAAGCTTAATTGAAAGAAGCAATGCTGATATTAACCGATAACGTGTATTTTTGTTTAAATCTCTTTAAAAAACATGGATTCGAAATGTTAAATTTATAACGATTTTGTTGTTTTTATAAATAAATAATCCCACCGATGGAAATAAACAAGATAAGATTTTGCTTTGTCGATTTCAGTTATCGCTCAGGGATAATCCACTGGTCGTTAGATTTGTGTCGGATATGACGCACAATACTCCATCGCTTTTGGAATTATCTGCAAGGGTTGTAACAGCCAATGATATTCCTTATGATGCTCGAGGGATGCCCAGAACTTTAGTCGATTATTTAAATAGTGGCCATCGGTGTGTCAACCCAAAGTGCAAAGGTAATAAAAATATTTCTATTTTTTAATTATCTCTTCAATATAAATTAAAAAAATATTTTTTGTCACACTTGGGTACAAAATGCAATTTTTCACATTCATTAATCTTATGAATGTTCAGCGGTGTTGCATTTTGTGTACTCTATTGTATTTTAGACTTTCAATAACAAAAAAAAATACGATGATCGCATTGCATAATGTTACTTTTCGTCCTTCATATGAAAAATTTTGTTTTATCACACTAGGATGCAAAATGCGACTTCCTGGACGTTTTCGGGTTGCAAAAATAATATTTCGCTTTACCTTATTTTCGAAATTAAACAATGCGATAATTCAAGTAATTAATGGTCTGACAAAACGTATTTTTTTACAATAAAGTGAGAAAATTATTCACTGACGCCCACTATTTTCTGATACGAAAAAAGTTACTTTAATCACTAGTAGCATAATACTTTCGATATGGTATCAGAAAATTAAATTTATGTCTTATTTAAACGTTTAAATGCATGTTTGGTCATTTCTTCTTAATTTAAAATTATACTGATCTATTTACTGACCAATACTGGCTTGTAAATGAGTTTTTTACACCCTTGAGAGAAAAATACTTCTTGGGCATTTAATAATACAAATAAATTAGAGAGAAGAAAATAGTTGTTATTTTGTATTCTTTATTCGTTTAAATAAAGAATTGTAACATGATATTATTACACGGTGTTTTTATGTAGAAGTTATATATAATAAAAATATTAATAAGGGTTCGGCTTTGTCCTACAAAGTTGGTTGCTGTTGATTTTCCTCGACGTTTCGAACGACTTGCGTTCATTTTCATTTATTAATATTTTTATTATGTAACATGATATCTTATAGAAATTAGCAATAATAAAATTAAAAAATTTTCTTTAATTTTATATAAATTATTTGACTATTCCCAAGAATTATAAAAATGTAGTAACAAGTTTTTTGAAAATATCTAAGAGAAATTATATCAATGAATTTGTATCAACTTTTTTTCACGTGAAATCTACACAGATCCCAATAACAACCTTATCGTTTAATATACGTTTATTATACGTATGTTTGGTTTAAAAATGTCTTAGCCATGTGATATAAAGTTTTATAACACCTTTATTGAACTATCGTTTAATGTACGTTTATTATATACGTTTACAATAAGTGTATTTTATACAAAACGTATTTTAAACGTTAAAAAACGGATTATGAAGTACCATAAACGGTATATAAGTTTCAAGTGCATTTAATAAAGGTGTTTTATTGTATCTAAATATACGGATATAACAGACGTAAATAAAACGTTGTAATATACCACTTTTATACTGAAAATATTTAAAACCTTCATTAACTGTTTACTAAATGAAACGACTAAGTAAACAGTCTTATTAATCGCTAAGAAACTTTATCTTACTATAAATTTGATCTACTCTGAAGATTTCCTACAAATAATTGATTAACGTAAAAAATTAAGATTTGTGTTTCTAATTTATTTTGCATTACATTAACAATAATTTAACGGTTAGAAAATTATTACGTGTCTTCTCAAATAACCACAGCTTTAACTCCAATTTAAATATGTATTAAACGACTGTGCTATTATTGGAATGCAATGAATTTAAGAAGTAGTGTAAAAAAACACCAAAAATGAATGAAAGCCAGTAAAATTGTCAACATTTTTAAAATTCTAAAATACCTATTGGTCTAAAAATCGATTTTTAAATATGGAGGACCAAAACATTTTATTTCATAGTTAAAGCAAGACATTTTAACTAATAGTAATTTTTTAGACTAGAAATGTTATATTAATTTTTACGACAATTTGGATATTATTAATAAATAATTTATTTATCTTGGATTTTAAAGAAACCTTTTTTGTATTGTTCCAAGAAGTGTACAAAATATTTCTTTTTAATAAATTAAACATTTCACATTGTAGTTTCTGCATTGGATTATTTCAATTTTCGTCTTCCTACAATTTAACTTCCGGGGTACGATTCGAAAAACCTAGAAATTAAAAAGCCGATAGGTAAAAAAAACCGAGAGTCAAAAGCCAACATATAAAAAAAAACCGACAGTCAGAAAGACGACAGTCAAAAAGCCGATAGTCAAAAAGCCGACATACATAAAATAGATACATCGACAGTCATTTTTTGAAGTGTCGGTTTTTTGATAATCGATTTCTTTACTGTTGGTTTGTTGACTGTCGGTTTTTTAACTTGTCGGCTTTTCCATGGCCGATTTTTTTACTGGCGCCCAACATTCGCAAACGCGAAATAATAATGTCCTGGAAATTTCATCATCTGATATGGTAATTTGGACTTCGTCATTCAATTGATTGATAAAGAACATTTAATATAATTTCTGATTATAATTACTCGGCGTTTTTAATTTTTGTATTGTAAATATTTCAAAATGTAATTGTAATTTAGACCACAAATAAAGCGTAACATTGCTTTTGACAGCCATCCTTAGTTAGCATCTGCGATTGTAACATTTGGATGACAGTTTTGCTTTTCGTTCTAATAATAAATAGAGTTTTGGTCTTGGAGAAGATCATCCAATAATATTTTTAAATTGAAGTACGATAGACCCTCCCATAGTGTCGCTCTCTAGAAATCCTCTGATATTGTCGCAGTAAGCTCCCCACCACTTGACCCGTCCCATATCAACAGATTGACCACGAGAGGGGATTAGTGTGTAAGGGATGCGGAGAGTGGGGGTGCGACAAAACTAGAGGATTTGTTTCCCTTTCCGTCACGAGGCGGTGACATTATGAGGGGGTCTGCTGTGTAAACTTAAAAAAAAAACTAAAAAAATGTTTAAATTTCAGGTGTATTTTTCGACAACCGAGTGGAACACGTGAAGTTTGTGGACTTTTGTGGAAAATATCGATTACCTCTATTACAGTATCTTTGTAGCAGTAAATGCATCGGTCCACGAGTCGGTGACGAAGAAGTCGTTAGCGGAGCTATGATTAGAAAAGTTCTTCTTGGATGAAGAAAAATTAGTGCGATTACCAAGATTAAGAATAAGATTCGAAAAAAAAAAACTTCAGTGAAGTGCCATGCAAAATAATTTAGTCAGTCTCAATGATCTCGACGTTAATCGAGTGTTTGAATCACTATTTAGATTTTTTTAAAAACTGTTTGTTTTTTATACAGTAAACTTTTTTCTCGTATTATTTCAACGAGGTTTTAATAATACGATGAATTAAATGCCATAAGGTGTTTTTGCGTTCTTGAAAAATAATGTCGACAATTAGACAAAAAAAGAATGAGTTTTTTACTTTCCTCGAATTAATGTTTATATATAATTTTTACAGGAAAAATATCATTGGTGAATTCTACCGTAACGTTCAATGGTTATTAAAAAAATCTGCTTCATACTTACCGGTGCGTTCGTTTTGGAGGTGTTGTTACATAGGCAGCAGTAAATTTCAAGAAATAAAAATAGACACTATTTTTCTATTAATAATATTTACATTTATAAACATAGTACGAATTGAATCAATCCAAAACTGTTGACAAGAACTGCACTAGTGATATTTTTCGTGTTTACTCGAGTCAGACCAAAAAAGGTCAATTTTTAATTTTTTAGTTTAGGAACATTGTACGAATGAATGAAAATAACAGTTTTTAATGTTGAAATAAAACTGTTTTATAATGTTGAAATTTAATAAATTGATGTTATTTACAGCGAGTATTTATTTTAGATATACCTATTCCACATTCCACACCAAATGGGCAACTGAGAACATTAGCCTTTTTCGATGTCTCGCATTAAACGCTTGTTTCTGAAGTTCTGTGTCCGAGAAAAGAAAAAATAATTAGTGGATATTATTTGTCTTTTTATGCACTTATGATTTAAATGATTTTTTATTTTATTTATATATTAATCATGATTTTTCAGTTTAAAAAATAGAAATCGATTTTTCTCAAACTTGGACGTTTTGAATATTTTTTTAAACAGGCTCAAATGAAAGCTCGTATATTTTCCTATAAAATCACAATTTCATAATTATGGGCCGGTTGGTTCTTCATCCTGAAATGTGCAAAATAATACGCGCACTCGGCTAGAAATGCAGCCTCGTGAGCGGCAATACCCAAACGCGCTTATTATTATGAATTTTTATAGATGAAGAACCAACCGGTCCATAATTGTGACAATGGGATCTTATAGGAAAATATACGAGCTTTCATTTGAACCTGTTTAAAAAAATATTTAAAACGTCCAAGTTTGAGAAAAATCGATTTATATTTTTTAAACTTAAAAATCATGATTAATATATAAATTAAATAAAAAATCATTTTAATTATCGGAAAGTGCATAAAAAGACGAATAAAATCCACTAATTATTTTTTATATGAGACTTTATGCAACTTCTTTGTGATTTTATGACAGAGTTAGATCAGCGGCGTTCACATTTTATTTGATTGCTATTCAAACATAATATACGAACATTTGTTTAAAAACCTAACTTCGACCCCCATAAAAAGCATAAATTCAAAACGATAATCACAAAACCTATCTAGATTCAAAATGAATATATGTCAGAAACTTTCTTCTTCAATAATCAAGCTTCTAAAATGTTCTTTTGTGAATAATGAGTACAAACCGAAAAACTTCTAACACTCCAGTTCTCCAACTTGCCAAAAATCTGAATGGAACAACAACATAAATTCAACCTTAACAACATAAAAGTGCAATACCAGTACGCTTAGAAGAAAATTAGTTAAAATGACCATTTTTTACTACGAATCATAGTGTGAAATCAGGGCTAGACATGGTAATGGTTGAAATAACTATTCTGAAATCGTAAAGTTTAACTATTGTTTCATGATTCAAAATGCTACTTATAATAGACAAATAGACTCAACTATTTTGAAAGAGTGATTTCAGAAAATTACTACCTTCACTGAGAGAAATTGTATAAGAAATTATCATAAAAAATATGGAAAGGAGTCAATATTTACTTTTTACAAATATTTGGAAACTATATATATATATCATAGCATATGAAAAGTCCACTTTTCTCCCTTCGTTCTTTGTTTAAGATAAACAAGGAAACAAAGAGAAAAACAAAAAATCAATAATGCGCTAAGTTTGTGAATGTCACACTCTAGCCAGTTAAAAATGTATTATGCAATGCCATTATACACACAAATTTCAATGTTGTGTAACTAGTCTATAGATACACGTGCATATGCATTATCATATCTTGACGTCCGACGGTCCTTCTTATGACCAAATCAAAATCCACTTCAATAACGGCAGCCACAGGCTCGAAGAAAACAAGCTGCGAACGCCGCGTCGCCACCTGGCGGCATCAAAACACACAGAGTGCAGCAGTCTTTACTGTGGATTTATTGTAAATACAAACTTTAACTACGAATAATAGTAAATATAAAGATTTACTACGAGACATAGTGTGAAATGAGGACTTCACTAGATTATAGTTATTTTAACTATATTTGTTATATTTATTTATATAATTTTACATAGTTGATTTTTTTAACTATGCGGATATAGTTGTAACAAATTATAGTAAAATCGACTATGAAAGTGATAAATTTAAGTATTTTCATAGTAGTTTTAACTATATTTTTCCAACTATGTGATAAAGTCAATTTAACTATGGATTTTTTTCTCAGTGTATTTTAAAACGTATTTTCAAGACGATGAAAATTAATTTATAAACTTATTCCAAAAATCCGATCTACGTTTATAGGTTAGGAATCGCTTTATTAAGGTATAGCATTGTTTCTCCATTAAAATGAGATATTTCACTATACAACAAGTGGAAATGACGGATTCAGTAGCGAACTTGGCTCAATATTTACATTAAGCCCAATAGTCTTTAAGTTTTTCTTTTATTTGCGATATTATTTTAATAACGAAAATTTCGGAGAATGAAACTCCATATCTTAATGTTTTGGAGGTCGCTCTTCAACTTGCTGGTATTAAAATTCAGTTTCAGTCAACAGGAATTGCCATGTGGCGCCGTGCTGAAAAAAATTGCCAACAAATTTTAAAAAATTTCTTCTTATCTATTTTTTTTGGAACCATTAGGATATTAGGGTCCGATTAAAAATTATGCACAATGATAAACGGAATAATTTTAAGAAACCATTTCAATTTTTGGTGTCACTTCATCCATCAAAATAACGTCCAGAATAAAAATTTATTTGAAAAACTTCCGGATGCTATAACCCGAAAACTATACACTTTTCCAAAAAATAATTACAATGAAAAGTTCTTCAAAATCATCAAGAAATGTAATGAATTTTTTCAGATTTTGCTTATGATATTTTGACAAATATGAAACTTAATTTTGCTTAAAAATTTTAAAAATGTTTTAAAAAATGGTAGTATATTCCGTTATAAATTCTGGAGAAAAATGTCTCAAATGTTATAGCTTAGGATTTTTCTCGAAAACTATCAACTTATCGAAAAAGTTGCTTATAATTTACTACGACATATACTAGAATTTGTTACATTTTTAAGCAAAGTTTAGGTACAGAATTTCTCAAATTACCATAAAAAAAATCTCAAAAAATTCCCTTATATTTCTCGATGAATTGTAAATTTGAGAAAAAGTAGATAAAATTTCAGATTTGTTAATATTTTATATAAAACGTTTATGGGCGGTGTTACGTTTATGGAGTTAGCCGCGTCTAGCTCGTCGAATGCAATGGCGTAGAACATCAAGATAATTTACGTATTATTACCGGTGTAAATGAGCTAAAATGCTGCAAATTTGTATGCAACTTCTTATTACATTCATAAATAATAAAATTGTATTTTTTGACAATACGCGATGTTTAAAGGTATTCCTTACACTGTAAAAAATTTCATGAAATTTAATTAAAAAGTAGGAAGCAAATTTCATAAATGTTACTGAAAATTAAGAATTTTGTTCCGTAAAACAGTTTAAGGAACGTAAATCTTAATATACATTAATGAAAAATATGAAATTTAAGAAAATTTTCTTAAATTTAATAAAGTTAAAATAGCGTATCGTTGTTCCGTTCCGTCAGTCTGTTGAAATCTTGAAATCTGTTGCTATGAATAATAATTAATAAAACAGACATGAATAGCATTTTAAATTAATCTTTTACCAATTATACATACATACATGCATACGAGCATAGTAAAAGTAACACGAAAAGAGCGCAAACTTAGGAACGTTGCTGAGCACGCAGAATATCTCAGCGATCTCAGCGCACTGAAACCTAACCTTAAAGGTCCTATTGAAATACATGTGTTTTTTTAATAACAGAATTTACAGAATCACTAAGTGAGGAATTTTTGTGTGATCAAATATCAGACATGAACCGGAAAAAAACTCTAAGGTCAAAGATGTAAATCTACCCTTAAATTAGTCTATAACTATATTTCTGGACACGTTTTGATCTCACGAAACTTAAGAAATTTATTTTTATCAATCGGTTGTCATTAACATCCTCAAAAATTAGAAACAAAATAATAAGAATTTTAAGCTCGACTCTGGTTTTATTAATAATAATTAAAAATAATATTAATATTTTTACATATAATATTATGAATTATATAAATTGTTTTAAACAGTTTATTACAGAGATAAGGAATAGAGGTGTATTACACTGTAAAAAATGTAAATGAAATTTACAATTTTGTTATGATTTTCCTGCCTAAAAATATGGTGATATTCCCACGTTAAAAGTTGTAAATTTCCCGCGGGAGGTTAGGAATTTCAGAACGATTTGTAAATTCCCTACACTGAAGGTGGTAAATTGACAACGCAACGCGTTTTTCCGACGCTATAAGTGGGTAAAAATCGAGCCCATTCTGTACATGGTAAATTTACAATATGAGAGGAAAAACCATTGGTGCAGTAAAATTAATTTTTACATTAAAATTCCACATATTTCAGTTTTATTTTGTTTTTAAATGTAAAACAGAGGAATATATTGTAAAATTTATTCTAAGATGTATTTTAATATTTTAGAGATTTTTAGAGCTATAATCTTTTGTCGAAAGAAAACACTAAATCTAAAATCTTTTGTTGATAGTAAAACTTTGATCGAAAGCCAATTTTAGAGCTATAATCTTTTTTTTTGTCAATAGTAAAACTCCTGTCGAAAGAAAACATTAAATCTAAATTCTTTTGTTGATAGAAAAACTTTGATCGAAAGCAAGTTTTAGAGCTATAATCTTTTGTCGATAAAACTTTTGTTGAAAGAAAACATTAAATCATAAAATCTAAATTCATAAATTATTAAAATAACAAATTATTATTACAAGCCACTACAATTAGGAGTACGTGCATAAATTTTACCACGTAATGTAGAGTTCAAATCACCTGCCCGCATAAGGCTATGGCGCTTTAGTACATAACCTAAAATTTTTCCTATATGTATTTTGTTGTAAATTTACTATTCTCTTGGAGAGAGTAAAATCCACTTTCAATTGTAAATTTACAATTACAAGTTAACATTTACAAAGGTAAAAAAGTAATATTCACAGTGCCTATGTAAATTTACAATAATATTGCGTAAAACTCCTACTTGCAGCATGGGCAATATTGTGTCCAACTCTACAAGTTGTAAATTTACATTTCCATTTTTTACAGTGTAGGTTGTCTAATCCACAAGCTAACCTCAAATTTTATTTTAACTCGTTAAATTGACAAAAAATAAAAATTTTGGAACACACCCACATTTCAGATAAATTATATATTTCATACTGTGTATAATTTATATAGCATCACTATATATATATAGGTAATAAAAAAAATCTTAAATTTAATAAAAGTTCTTTAAATTTAATAAAAATTCCGTAAATTTCATAAAATTTCTTTAAATTTAATGAGACGTCATGAAAAGTGTTTAAGAATTGTCATGAAACACTTTTTTGTAACATTTATGAAATTTGCTTCCTACATTTTTCTTAAAATTTCATAAAATATTTTTTACAGTGTAGGGTGTTTTTCGACCTAACCTAATAAAAATAAAGACAAAAAAAGTACATGTACCACCGCCTCTTAAACAGTCAAGGCGATGTTTGTAGTTTCTTTAGCGAAACAAATTCGCTGTTTAATGAAGGAATTTTAGGTTAGAATAACCCAGAAACCAGTCAGTTGAGAGAGTTGGAGTTCGGATTCAGAACCAGAAAAATGTATTCTGATTTCTTAGCCACAGAGACTAATCTTTTAATCGATTTACCGCGAAAATATACTGAATTTGGTAGGCATAACTGAAACACGTTCTAAATAACGTTATTGTTAATATTTTATTGTTAAATAAACCACAAAATGTACAGTAATAATAGTATCATATAACACACCCGCGTACGACACGGGGGCGTTCGATTCTCGCGATAACACATTCAATAGTATGTTACGAATATGCCGTATCAATATATAATGCGATGATTGATTTACTATTTACCTTGCCGTTGCGTTCTTCGTACAGAACCATAAAGTAAAAAAAATACTTTACAAAACAATAATATGTAAAAAGATAGAACTGAAAATCGCTCGGCACGTGTCTCGTAATATTTATAAATAATCGCGTGCGCTCGTCTTCGTAACTATGTAATAACCTTCTTTTAATAATCATAGGCTCTTGCCTAGTAATTTACGGCAGATTTTCATTTAATCCACAGTTCCCACCTGAAGTCAAAATACTCGCGTAGGTCGAAAAAATCGATTTTACGTTCTTTCAAAATTCACTTCATGGATCTCATAAAAAATCATTTCTTGTATCTTTCGCTTCCTTCGAAATTGTCTTAAGACTTCAGATAAAGAAGAAGTTTGTAGTAAAAATCGAATAATAAAAATGTCTGAATCAATTTTTTTTAAATTCCGAGTCTCTGTAAAGGTAATTCAAAAGAAATTAATTAGGAATTGAACGAGAAATATTGGAAATAGGTGATTTATATTTATTTCCAAAAAATCTCGGTCAATTCTTCATTAATTTCTTTAGTATTCTGTAGGAATCTGTATATAGTAAGTAGAATTACCTTTACAAAGCCCAAATTAAAAAAAAAATTGATTCAGACATTTTTAATTTACGTTTTTTAACATAAATACCTACATTATGCCATTGAATTTTAAAAAAGGCGAACAAAGGTTTTGGATGTTTTATTTTCTCGACAATGACACATAAAATAAGTCTTTTTATATTCCTGGTGGTTATTTTTTCGAAATTCAAAATGGCGGATCTAAACGGAAGTATTTTGATTTGGATAACTTGCTAAAAATGATTTTAAAAGTGGTCCAAAAAAATGATGATGAAAGAACGGCATTTTTCCTTCGTGTTTTCATCGTCCATTTTCGTCAAGTTTTTTCTTATTTCTATTATCGTCACTCACCCGCACAAGTCACTAATATTAGTCCATTCCGGTGATGTGTGTAGTAGGCTTCTTTTTATTAATGCGTCTGGTATATTCGCGGCGCAACAAGCAATCGCGTTATTGAGGGGACTCCTTCGCGCTGGCTTTAAGGTTGAAGAAGGCCCCTGAAAGGAAAACGTCTTATACCACAGTGGCACCTACATTTCTACACGATTGTTTACTTTATTTCGTACTGTCAGGAAATGACAGTTTTTTCGGACAAGGGTTATCTTACATTATTTATCTCCACTGTCACGCTAACGTAGTTTATACTCGCTAAAACGTAAATCCGACGATTCGAAGCACGAGTTGGTCCTCGCAGATGTGAAGAAATATTGCATGGTGTTCCTAAGTAAACTACGTCGAGCCAGTAACTGGCTGTATTTGAATTCACGATTTTCCAAAAATCGCTGCATTTTCGAAAGCGTCACGGTTGCTGAAAAGTAAACTCGTCGACTTGAAGCTACAACTCACATTGTGCATTTGTTTATCATCCATTTGTTCAAACTTTGTTAAGATTGAAATAAAAAAAAACTTTTGGACCAATCATTGTTTAAACGTTGCTCAACTTCGATTCAACGTCGTAAAGAAATAAATCTCGAAGATCTTGTCTAAAACGCGAAAGAGCGTCGATAACTAATTATAGAAAACGTTTATACACCGTCAATATCATTCCGCAGATTGGATCCTTATGATTGTTTCGTTCATTTACAATTAACTATATTTAGGTTTACGCATGGCGCTACTGCAGGTAATTTCTTTAATAAATATATAGTACACCCACGATGAAGTTCGATCGAATTATCGATCGATTGTTGCAGATGATTTCGACGTCCGTTTTAGTCTCGTGCTAGTTGTAAAATTCGACTATTTTAAATCCTACCATTCAAATAAGAAATCGACGTCTTAATGTTTAACGTTGTTTCATTATTGCGTTTTTCTTCTTCTAGAGTAGTAGAATCTTTTTATTGGCTGTGAACCGATTCTGTGCTTGTTTTGTTTCGGTTTACACTTTTGATGATCTTTATTTACAAGTCAAAACAATTTTGACAACTATTTTAGGTTTTTCTATGATGAAAATCATCATGTCATGTATCACGTGACATGTCATAGTACCAAAAACATTGTAAATCATATAAAACTATATGAAATCATTAATGATCAAAAGGACGCAAAAAGTACAACTTTACAGCTCTCATTTTAAGTAAAAAAAAGTCCAAAGACTTTTTTCTGAAGTAAAAATGATTCCTCTTTCAACACCTCATACAACATTTTTGTTATTGTTACATTAAACAAATTTATGATATATTTTATGCAAGAAAATATAATTTTTTTAAGAAACTATACATTATCCATGTCAACCATAAAAATCTATGGTTTCATAATATGAAATTCAAGATGGTGGAGTTCAAAATGGTGTCCAAAAGTAAAATAAGAATGCCTAAAACTCTTAAACTTAAAAAAAACGATATAACTCTTCATGAAATTGAGTGCACAAACATTATGTACGCCATTTTTAATTTTCAAAAACTGACATTAGATTAGCCTTGAAAATAAAAAAAAATGTTTGTACATACACTTTCATGAAAGTAATTTGAAGTTTTAATGTTTCAGGGCCTTATAAATTATTTTTTGGCATTTAGACACCATTTTTTCGTCCACCATTTTGAATTCACAGTAAGTAACCATCGATTTTGATACCTGAGGATTCGAAGGCCGATGTTTTGAATGTTTATGGCTATTTTCACTCGATTTCCGCCTGGAAAGTCGATTAAAAATTGTGTATACTAAAAAATTCGTATTTTCTTGTATAAATATATGTTTGAGTTAATAATAACCAAATTTTAGCTTTAAAATCTAAAAGAGGAATCATTTTTACGTCAGAAATGATTTTGGACAAGTTTTTAAACGTTTTTTTCAAACAAAATGAGAACCATATATTTGTAGCAAAGCCGTTAATGTATTAAGAAAGACAAGTTTTGTTTATTAAAATTGTAAAATTGTTTGAAACAGTTGTAATATGATTTATTATTTATCAAATTCTGTTATAACGTTTGTTTACGTAATAGCTAACTTTTGAACAATTATAGAACCGATTTGAAAAGTAATAAAAAATATTAATTTTCATTTTTTATCAGCTGAATATCACATTTTATATGAATGCATGTTTATTTAAAACCATAAAAAATTGCAATGTCAAAAGTTAAATAACCTTTGTTTCTAAATTAAATACAACAAATTAAAATGCAATTACCTTCCAGTAAACGAAGAAAGATAAGAAATCATTGAAAAGTATTGAATTTTATAAAGGTTGCAATGATATTTTTTGCCTCTGTGAATAATTCCCTGTTTTAAATCATTTTAAATTTTGTTTTGATAATAAAGTACTCGTCTTGAATACTTCAAAATAATCCAAATTGTACATTTAAAAAACAACAAAAAATTAAAAGATGGAATTTTTCCAAGATGAATTGAGGAAATCAAGAAAAGCTTAAGTTTGCGACCTACAAGGCTCAATTTTGAACGAAATAAAATTACTTAAAACAGGAAAATGTTCATTTTTTTTTTAATAAAAGTTTCTCTTGAAGAATTTTTTACATTTCTTACGATAGCAACGAGTAAAATGCAAAAACTCCAATTCTTACTTCATTTTTTCCCCATTATTGTTCGATATCTCGAAAACTGTCGATCCGACCTTGTATCTTCACAGGAAGCCGAGATATCGCCGTTTTTTGTGAAAAATAAAACACATTTTTTGATACCAAAAAAAAGCCTCTATGTTAAAAAGACCGCAGACTTTTAAGTTTCTATTGAAAACTCCCGAAAGAAAAAATTCCCATCATTTATTTTTATGAAACACGATTAAGATTAATTAAAAAATTCCTCATATTTAATATTTTTTAACGAATTAAAATTAACAAAAAAATCGTTTGGCATTTTTTTTAAAGTTTACCTGATTTTTTCGAATTATTTGGCGATTAAAAGCTCTTATTTTGTTTAAAAAAGTGTCAAGAAATGCAAAAAGACAAAATATTTGCGAATACAATGAAACAAAAATTTCTTTGGCGTTATTTTTAAGTATAGTCGATTTTTTCGAATTTTCTGTCGAAATAAAGCAACATATTCTACCTTGCAAGCGTATTTAATAAGCTTCATCTACTTCTTATACCATTTTTACTAATTTTTATTTGCTTTTGAAAATTATATAACTTTTGGACGGTTGACATTAATTTAACAGATTTTATTTCACATCTAAATAAACCTGCTTTTTAAAACTTTATATCAGACAATAATTTTACTTTATTAGTTATCAAATATAACTTAAAATGACTAAAAACCAATTTTTTTAAATTAACGACAATTAAAAATAAAAAAAGTTTTAATTTAAGAGTGAAATTGTTCATAAGACTTCAAGGAATAGACCTAAAAAATAAAAAGCAAATAAACCTACATTTTAAACGAAATAAGAGCTGTTAATCGCCAAAAAGAATCGAGTTTACATAAAAAACCGACTACCGATTTTTTCATTTTTTGCTTAAATTCTTTCAATGTTAGAAATGGATAGATGTCTTTAAAAACAACTTTCATAGTTAGAAAAAATATTTAATAAAATTTTTAAGAATTTAATTTTTACAAATGACATTTTTGAAGAAAAAAAGTATTATTGTTCTTGAAAAAAATTGAGATCTGAAAAAATAATTTGTTAAACAACTTTTATTAATGATTCCAATTTTCTTCTTTAGGCCAGTTAAAAATTTTAAAAAAATGAATGGATTTTAACGAATGACGGCTTATTTTTTCATTTTACGGTTCATTTTTTGAAGAAAAAGATTCTCCACTCATTTACCGAATGAATTTTTCAAAATTCTTTATCTGATTACATTATTCAGAAATTGTGAAGTGTAATCATTTTTTAAAAAGTAATTAGAGATGTTTGATGTTAGCTTCAGAAATGTTAAAATCCATTCAATTTTTCATAATTCTTAACTTTCAAAAAGAAGAAAATTTTAATCATTAATAAAAGTTAATTAACAAATTATTTTTTAAGGTTTTATTTTTCTTTAGGATAAGTAATGTTTTCTTCCGTTAACAATACCAATAATAATGAAAAGAATATCCCGGGGTTTAACTAACTTTAGGAGTATTTCTTGGGTTAAACTTAAACGAATCTCACCATTCTTTACGAAAATCTTGTCAATACACCTGAATCGTTCTGATTAATTTACTTCCAGACCAATGAATGGCCTAATAAACGAAAAATGATTCAGAAGACTTTTAATTCCTTTCTATATCTAAGTTCTTGATTCCTATTTTAAGTTTCTGACGAATTGAAAATTATATTTTATAATTCTTTATCCGTTTTCAAGAATAAAGTTTAACTTGGAAAAAAGGAATAGAAAATGTTCTCTTTTATCGTGGTTCTAATCGATTTCAAATATCCAACGAAATCTCAGCTTCTTTTTTTATCATTTTTATACTCTACATTTATTATCTTTTATGTTTTAACTATGATTAATTTCTATTAATTTTGAAATTGAAAATATTGGATGAGTATTTTGCTGTATAAATAAATGAATATCGGCTATTTTTTTTAATTCCTTGAACAGTTGATTATTGGAGATCTTCTGTAATACTTAAAATAAAAACAATAATATTCCATTCAAATTACTTTATGTTTAAAAAACACGTAGAGAGATGATTTAACTATAACAAATAGAAAAATTAATTTAAAAATCTAAAAGATATTTATTTAAGTACAGCCAGTAATAATCTCGTTTAAGCATTTTCCACGCTTTGAGAGGTTTAACATCCAAAAACTTTTTCCTTCATTGAAAAGAATAACAAAATTATATTTTTTATCATTTTTTCTAAATTGAAGGGTATTTAAACTATCATATTAGTATTGGAAAATATTAAATCGACATTTCAATACCGTTTCACATATTGAATAATGCGTACGTATTAATAAGAATTAAATTTATACTTTTCAAATCGCAGTTCAAGAATAAAGAAGAATGTAAAATATTATTTTTGGTTACACAGGAATTCAAGAGGTCTAGAACTTAACTTTAATTAATCTTTTTCTATCAATTTTAATCATTTCTCATTTACTGCGTGATTCCTTAGTTAAGAATACTTCAATTTTCAATACTTTCTAATAATGTTTTGTTTAGAATATCAAATATAATTCTCGGTTAATCAATTGAAATTCAAAATCAATGAATCTTTCTGTATTCCCAATTATTTCGAATCTATGTAAATGTATTGAATTTATTTGAACACTTCTAAAAGTATTGAAATCAAGAATGTTTAATATTTGTTAACTCTTACAATTAGAAATAATTAACGAATGCAATCAAGTATTCTGTAGAATTAAAAATCTTTGAATTAAAACGGATAGAAAGTATGTTTGAACGAGTGCTGTGTATTCTTTTCAATTAGTTATCTGGAAACAAATTTAATAGCATACCGGATTATTGAATCGGATTTCCCAGTAAACAGAAAGGAATTGAAAAGTATTGAAAAATCTATCCCTGCTGTTAGTAAAAGGATTCAAACTCTATTCGCTTCAATTATTCATTCATAAAAGTTTGAATTCGTTTGAATACTTTTTTATTCGTTTGTATCCGCGACTCGGAGTGAGCCGTAAATATAAACGAATAAAAAAGAATTGAAAAGTATAGAAATTTTGGCTTGATTAAAAGGTTGATATTTCGTTACCAAATTAACGCACGTAAAAAATAAAAGAAGGGAATTAAAGAAGAGACTTTCAGCTTCTCGGTGGTTTCATTTCCGTATACCTTTCAACTGTGTTCGACTTACTAAAGTAATTTTTCATATTTTTTTTAAGGAAGTTGGACCCCGGGATATAGCATGTTGGGAACAAATATTTTATGTTTCCAAGAATCTAATTTTTATTACTAAAGTTATTGTTAAAGAGAGAAAAGATTATTGTCATTGAAAAAAAATTTAAATGTGCAAAAAAACAATTTGTTAACAAAATTTAGTTAAGGGCTCGAATTTTTTGCTTGTCGCCTGTCAAACAATTTTTAAAAATTAATGGATTTCAACGTATGATAACTTCATCGTACGAGTTTTAAAAATTTGTTGTCTGACTACTTAAATTATTGAAATATTATAAAAAATGTTTTGAAAGGCGAGAAGAAGAAAACTTGAGTCATTAATAAAATTTGTTTAACAATGTTTCCGCTCTTTAAAAGTATCTTTATTCATTAAAATTAAATCCGTGGAAATATTATTAAATATTTTTCCACTACTTACTATATCGTAGGGTCTAACTACCTTAAACAGCTCCCTATTTTTTTTTAAATGCATGAGAAAAGTATAACGTGTAATCGATAGATAATCCCTTCATCTTTAATTTGCCTTTTCGGGATTTTTGTGTAGAACAAACTGATTTTTTTTTCAGTCTGTTTTATCTGTGAAAATTGACCTGATATAAAAAGTATTTAACGAACAAAAAGTTTCATTTTTTAATTATCGATTGGCTGAAATTTTTCCAAATGAAAATAAGAAGAAAATATTTTGTTATATCCTATTTTGTCTTTATATAATGAACTTTATTTTAAAACTATGAACAATTTTATAATTTTCTTAATACATGTAAATATTTATAGAATAGCACCGTCAAAGTTTCTACGAGTAAATTACCGAAAAATTAGTTGAATCGTAAAGACAAACAATCTTAAACTTGAGCATAGTTTAAATGTATCTTTACATCCGAGAATTGTTACACAAAAATCTAACGTTAAAAAATGAAACTTTTTGTTCCTTAAGGTAGTTAGACCCCAGGATATAATATGTTAGCGAAAATATTTTAATAACACTTCCAGGAATAAAATTTTTATTATGCATGATATTGTGACAGAGTTCGAGCGTTATTTGTCTTGAAAAAAAATTGAAACTTGCAAAAACAATTTGATAACCAACTTTTCTTAGCGACTCAAATTTTCTTCTTATTTTCATTAAAAACTTTTCTAAAAATGAATGGATTTCAATGAATGACGGCATATTTTTTTCAAGAAAAAGATTATCTACAACTTCACCGAATGAATTTCTTGAATTTCTAAAACTAGGGTCAAATATCTCGAATTATTAAAAAAATATATATATTATTTTTTAACTTTTCTGAATAATTTTAGTGATCAGGCAAAAAAATTTGAGAAATTTGTTCGGTGAAGTTGTAGAGAATCTTTTTCTCGAAAAAATAAGCCGTCATTCATTGAAATCCATTCATTTTTAGAAAAGTTTTGAATGAAAATAAGAAGAAAATTTGAGTCGCTAAGAAAAGTTGGTTAACAAATTAATTTTGCAAGTTTCAATTTTTTTTCAAGAATAATAATGCTTGAACTCTGTAACAATATCATGTATAATAAAACTTTAATTCCTGGAAGTGTTATTAAATTATTTTCGCTAACATATGATATCTTGGGGTCTAGCTACCTTAAACACTTTTTACATCACGTCAATTTTCCCAGATAGAGAAAACTGAAAAACACATTATTTTGTCAAAAATGAAATAAGTATTTGTAAAAAAATATCAAACAAAATCCTGAAGAGTCAAATTAAGGGGAGGCACCACCTTCACAATCAACTCTATGAAATACACCTTTAGAAAATTTGAAACTATTGTTTCTTTTGTCATTTTTGACGAGGAATTCAGTGGTACTAGAATAAAAAGCGTAAGAAATTTTTTTGACCCATAAATTGTAGTTTAAACAAAAATTTGTTGTTTTGAAATAATGCAACTACATTTTTCTAACTTAATTTAAAAATTCAAAAAAATTAGGGTGAACATAAAAACATGTTTTCTACAACCTCTCGTATGGATTTTAAAAAATTCCGATTTTTTCAAAAATAAATTTTTTGTAGAGAACAACACAATTTTTTTAAGCGTAAAAAAAAAGTTTTACATTTTTTATCCTAACACCACTAAATTCCACGTTAAAAATTACTCTAGAAATAATTTTTTTGACCTCTAAATTTTAACGCGAAAAAAATTTGTTTTTTCGAAAAAATGCTTCTACATTTTTTTTAATTAATGTAAAAATTCAAGAAAATTAGGGTGAACATGGAAACACATTTTCTACAGCCTCTCGTATGGATTTTAAAAAATTCCGATTTTTTCGAAAAAGAACATTTCTTTTTGGGTCAAACAAATTTGTTACACTTTTTATTCTAGCACCACTGAATTCCACGTCAAAAATTACTAAAGAGATAATTTTTTCAAATTTTTTAAAGCTGTATGTCATACAGCTGATTTAAAGGTGGTGCCTCCTCTTAAAGCTGAAGGGATTGTCTATCGATCACACGTTGTACTTTTCTCCTGCAAATTGCTTTAAAAAAAATAGGACCTGTTAAAAAAAAAGAAGAAGCTCAAAGTCTCCTCTTTAATTCCTTTTATTTATTTTTTCCGTGTGTTAATTTAAGTCAAAATTCCACAAGAATCAGACTCTATTCGTTTTAATCCTTCCATTATCCGTTGATATACATTTGAATACTTTTCAATACTTTTTTATTTGTTTGTATTCACGATTCAATCGGAAACTATTGGACACTGCTGGAAGTAAACGAATCAAACTCTATTCATTTTAATCATTTCGTTATCCGTTTATATATATTTCAAAACGTTTCAATACTTTTTTATTCATTTGTATCCGCGTCAATCCAATAATTATCTATTCGTACGAATCCGTACCAAGACTAATCTATTCTTTCTTATCGATATATGGTATTAACGGATAAGAACGAATTAAAAAGAATGCAAAGTACCATAAAACTGGATAAAAGTTTTCTATCCATTTGAATTTGTTTACTTCAATGAGGAGAAAGTTTCAATCATTTTCTATCCATTTTAATCCATTTTAATCATTTTTAATCCACGTTAATTCGTTTTCTTCACCTAAGAATAGAAATTAATTTGTATTTATGATTATGAATTTGGATTCTTGACTTCAGATTTCATTTTCGTTTTACGGGATGTTTAAAAAACATCCTTGTATTCTGGATGATTCATTTTTAACCTTTTTCATGCCAAAAGGCCACAATTATTTTATCATTTTTAAGTGAATTTTTATTTGTATAATGATATGCAAACAAGTTTCAAAACCACATTTTCTGACGTACTTTGGTCCGTACTTTTCAAATTTGCTATTAGTTTTTTTCAAAATGGCGGCGAATTTACAAAAAACAACGTAATTCTTCTATTTTTTTATTTATTTAATGTACTGGCTAATAATGTTCCCGTTTTCGGATCGGTAAAAGCGTCTGGATACTGTGGAATAGATCAGAAAATGTTTTTTTTGCTTATCATTACACAGATAAATATTCACTTGAAAAACATGACAAAATTATGTGGCATGAAAATGGTTAAACTGACGAATTTAATTTAAGGGGAGGGTCCAAGCACATAACCAAGTCTATGAAATACACCGAAAAAATTTTTGAAAAAATTCTATAGTAATTTTTGACGAGGAATATAGTTGTCACAAAATAAAAAGTGTAAAACATTTTTTTTTACTTACAAATTTGCTTAAAAATTTGCGTTTATTTGGGTCAAAACTAATTTTTACCGTTTTTATTTTAGTACCAATGATTTCCATGTCAAATGTGACTAAAGAAATAATTTTCTTTTTAGCCAAAATGCTATTAACTTTTTCTAAATTCATTTAAAAATTCAAAAAAAAATCGGGTAAACGTAAAAACACATTTTCTAAATAATTACATATAGATTTTTATAATTTCCATTTTTTCGAAAATTTTTTTTTTATGTGTCAAAACAACTTTTTACATTTTTTCTTCTAGCGCGAAGAAAATTAGTTTTTTCGAAAAAATGCTATTAAATTTTTCTAAACAAATTTAAAAATTCCCAAAAAATTAGGGCAAACATAAAAACACATTTTCTAACAAATTACGTATGGAATTTTCGAAAAAAATTTCTTTTTTGTGTCAAAAAATTTGTTACATTTTTCATTCTAGCGCCATTATATTCCTCGTCAAAAATTACTACAGAAATCATTTTTTCACAGTTTTTAACGAGTATATTAAATTTTTATCAAATTGTTGTATAAATTTAAGAAATTTTGATTACAAAAATTGTATTAAACAATAAAAAAGTTCTATAACGTCACTAAAAACATTTCAAGACATGAATATTTTTATTGGTAACTAAAAATAAAAGTAATGAATGTAAATGAAATACAATACATAACCTGTAAACTTTTGAATCGATAAAAATCATCAAAAGTGCCAAACCGAAACTTCGTTCTTGACTGAATGATCTTCTTTTGACATCGACATACGAAAAACACAAAACTAATTCAATTGAAACAATAAAATTAGTCTCAAGTTCACTCCGAGTCTTATTTAACCACCATCCCCGGGAAAAAATGGATTATATACAATTATATATAAATTTAGATACAATTATATACAATAATATATAATTATATATGTTTATATACGATTACATATAATTATATACAATTTTTGATCCAATTATATATAATTATATATAATTATATATGGATTTTGGCTGTTATATTATATATAATTGGATCCAAATGTATAAAAAATTGTATATATTTATATATAATCGCATATAAACATATATAATTATATATAAATTTATTATGGATTATATGCAATTATATATAAATTGAGATACAATTATATACAATAGTATATAATTATATATGTTTATATACGATTATATAAAAATATATACAATTTTTGATACAATTGGATCCAATTATATATAATGATATATGAATTTTGGCCGTAAACATATATAATTATATATTAGCATATATAATTGTATATAATTGGATCCAATTGTATCAAAAATTGTATATATTTATATATAATCGTATATAAACATATATGATTATATATTATTGTATATAATTGTATCTAAATTTATATATAATTATATATAATTCATAATAAATTTATATACAATTATATATGTTTGTATATAATTATATATAGCCAAAATCTATATATAATTATATATAATTGGATCCAATTGTATCAAATATTGTATATAATTATATATAATAGTATATAAACATATGTAATTATATATAATTGTATCTAAATTTATATATAATTATATATAATCCATAATACATTTATATATAATTATATGTTTGTATATAATTATATACAGCCAAATTTATATATAATTATATATGTTTGTATATAATTATATACAGCCAAATACATATATAATTGGATCCAATTGTTTAAAAAATTGTATATATTTATATATATAATCATATATAAACATATAAAGATATAATAAATTATATATAATCGTATATAAACATATATAATTATATATAATTGTGTATAATCCATAATAAATTTATATATAATTATGTATGTTTGTATATAATTACATACAGCCAAAATCCATATATAATTATATATAATTGGATCCAATTGTTTAAAAAATTGTATATATTTATATATTATCATATATAGATATAATAAATTTATATATAATTATATATAATTGGATCTAATTGTATCAAATATTGTATATAATTATATATAAACATATATAATTGGATCCAATTGTTTAAAAACTTGTATATATTTATATATAATCATATATAGTCACATATAGATATAATACATTTATATATAATTATATATGTTTGTACACGATTGTATATAATGGTATCTAAATTTATATATAATTATATATAATTGGATCTAATTGTATATAATTATATATAATCGTATATAAACATATATAATTGTATCTAAATTTATATATAATTATATATAATAGTATATAATCCATTTTTTCCCGGGTCCTCAAAAAAAGTATCAAAACTTGATACAATTCTTTCTTAAAAACTTTTTATTTCCACCAAATTCATTGTAACTCGGAGTAAAACTTGTTGACAGAAAAATTGTCAAATCTGAGACGACGATTGCGAGAATGCTCTGGAAAGCTCAACATGTACTAGCAAACTTTGGGCAGAAAGGTAAAAAAACTCCCACCTCGATATGAAAAAGTAGAGTACCATTGGTAGGAATCAAAACCTGAAAATAACCTCTCCAAAAACAACGATTAGATCGAAAGGTAAAAAGAAAAAAGAATCAAGAAGACCGACGTCAGGTCGTAAGAGGAAGAAAGCAACTATCGGAGGAAGAAAGTGGATCTTGTCGACATAACCTTAAAAAAAAATGTGCTTCGTCACTACAATTTCAATATTTCTTTTCATAACCTCAAATATGTACATTGAAATAAAGTTTCTTAACGAAGCACAACTTTCTTCTTACGATCGGAGGTTGGATTCCTCGATTATCGTTCCTCGGTTACACAACGTTTAATAACCCATCGTGCAGCTCGCCAAAAAAAAAAGAGAGATCACTTTTTTTTTTTTTTTTTAACCCAAAAAAAAAAAAAAAAAAAAACAGAAAAAAAGTCACTATTACGACGTGACGCACGGTGCTCTAACAATATTCGTCGTACATTTATCTACGCATTTACATATCCCTCCACTTTTCGTCGTATTCTTTTCTCTCTTTCTCTCTCTCTCTCTTTAAATTATACACAAATCGTCATCGTTATTGTAATCGTTACCGATAATTATATTTATATATAAACAATTATTACACTTATCGTCATTCACCTAAGTGTGTCGTAGAGTGCGAACGACGAGTGGAGCGGAGAAGATGGTGTTGTTTTTTTTTTTTTTTTGTGTCAGTGTTTTTTTCTTTCTTTCTTTTTTTCTTGTGTGTTTTACAATGGCGCCTCCTTGGAAATCGAGCTCCCGCGTTTCTTCGCATTTACGCAACGGTAGCGGCGACGGCGAACGTTACCTATCAATTAATCGCTATTATTAAAATTAACCTGCGTATATAGTGAATTCTTATGTTTTTTTTGTTTTTTTGTTTTTTTTTTTTGAGTTTTTCTTTTATAATATATAACTATATGTATGTAGCAAGTCGCGTGTCACGATAATTTACACGGTTTTTCTACCTCCAAACAGTTTTTTTTTTTTGAGGTTATAAAACCCGCCGCGTATTTTCCAACTTCCTCAAACCTAACCTCGCTTCGATGTAACTAAGAGGTTATGTAAAACGTGTACGCTAAAGGTAAAGACATTAATCCGAACTAAATCAATGAATATTAGGTAGTAATTACGATAAATCTCATTTACTCTCTCTCTCTCTCTCTCTCATTCCTCAAATTTCAAAAATGCTCAAAAAAAAAAAAAGAAAAAGAAGAAGAAACTGTTTTTAAGGTTCTCGATCGGTAACGCCACAACGACATTCACAAAAAACACATAAAATCTGTCACAAAAAAATAGAGGTTAGGAAATATTTATTAATCGTTAAAACTTTAGACTAAATTATTCCAACAATATTACATCTTTTTAAATACATTTTTTTTGTACGTTTTCCTATACATAATCAAAAAAAAACGGTCCAATTCATTGAAAAATTACTATCCTTCATCGAAAAAAAGCGATTTGCACACTTTGTCAATTTTTTTTGGAGGTTAGGTAAGACGACGCCACCATTTTTTGAAAATCAATTCATCTAAAAATCGAAACGCGATAACTTTCGATTGTCGTGCGACATGAACCTTAAAAACTTAACCTAAAAAGAAATTTCGTACACTGATTTCACGAAACGTTTTTTTTTTTTTTTTTTCTTTTCAAAAAAAAAAAAAAAAAAAAAAAAGAACGTATATTTTGTAAACTTTCACTCTTTTTCGTAAGTGCGCATGCGTGCGTGCACTCGCGTTACGCTTCCCGCGTGATATGTCGATGTCGCTAAATCGAGGTAGGCACGCGCGCGTGCGCACACCGTTTTTTTAACGCCTTAATGTGTGTGTGTGTGTGTGTGTGTGTGTGTGTATGTGTGTGTGTGTTCCTTTCTTTTTCATCTCGAGGGTAAAATCTGTAATCTATGTACAAAGTTAAGGCGTGTGCGAATACACAAATCTCGAAAGCGTTCGATGTCGTTAATCCTGGTGTCTTTTAGCGTGAAACGGAAAAACAGGGGGGGTGGGGGGTGGGGGAAGAACGTCGGCCATTTCGCCGACACGGCGGCCATCTTGTCGACCGCGCGCGCTTTCTCTCTTTCCTCGATTCTCGCATACACATACATATTTTTATATACATATATGATACATATGGTGATGCAATATGTACATATACAATACATATATATTATATATGTGTACTTATATATGTATATGTATATATTTGTCTTCTGTTTTTTTTTAAATCCTTTCCCATCATTATTACTTCTTTTTTAGTTAGTCGAACGAATTAAGACTTCGCGTCGGAGCGCATCCCCTTATGTACAATTCGTGACGCGTCCGTAACTCTGGTGTCCTTGCCCGGGACTTTTTTTTTTAACCAAGGTCAAGAGGTCGGTTTACAAAAAAAGTCGACGACCTAACCTCTCTCTTGTTTTTTTAACGCGTCGCTTTCCTCGCGAACCTAACCTCTCCGTTTTTTTTTTTTTAACCTAACCTCACTTATCCGTGGTACATAACCTCTCTTCCACTCGCCCACTCTCCTTCGCGCCTCTCGGTACCGGTTTTCTTCGACGTACATCGAGGCGAATCTTTTTCTTTTTGTGTATGTGTGTGTTTCCTGTGTATCTTTTCATAACTTTTTTTTTTTTACTTGTTTTCTCATTTAAAGAGTCGTAATGTTAAAAAATAAAGCAGCTTAAGCCATGGTCGACTGGCGGGGGGGTTGGGTTGGGGGGGGGGTGGGTCGGAGAGCTTTACGTGGCGGAGGATGCACTGGTGTTGACGCTAGTGTCGTTTGAGTTACCGCTGGCGCCGGCGGCCGCCGCAGCCGCCGCACTGGTCGCTTCCGATTGCGCCCCGGAGCTTTCCGACTGCATGTACTTTGGGATCAGGAGGGAATTGATCGTCGGCTGGATCCGTAACTCGGCCTCGGTGAAGTTGAACAGTGGAGGTAACTCCCGTCCGCTGGGTAGCCGCATCGCCGGCTCCCGTAACTCGTTGAAGAACGTATGGGCGCAGGCCTGGAGCGGCGTCATCCTCAAGGACGGCGTGTACTCGAGGAGTCGCGCCACAAGCTCCATCGCCTCCGGTGGGGTGCGTGCCCTGAACACCTGCAAAACAATCGATTCAGTTCACCGTTCGATTCGATTCGAGATGATCGGAGATTAGGCTACAATGATTTTTGTCGATGGTTGGTTTTATCGATGCGAGATTTGTGAAGAAGCTTCTTATTCGATGATGTTATGATCAGCACTTTCGAGATAATTCAGCGGAAAGTAGCTCGAATTAAAGTTTTTGAGGTTAAAATGTTACCCAGCAATCGAATTTGGATGGAGTTGTATTGAATTGGATTCAATTGTTAAATTCTGAATCCATACTTTGGTCAAACGGTGAATCCATTTTAACCCATTAAGTCCTGAATGGACGTTTTTTCACTACAATTTTCAACGGTTGTATTTAGTGTGAAAAAAGGCTCTAAAAAATTTGAAAGAAGACATATCTGACGTACAATTAACTGAACTTTCAGAATCTGTTATTACATTTTTCAGAAAATGCAACCGTGAAAAACTATATTCGATTTTTTCAAAAAAATCATGCATTTTTCAAATGAATTTTTTTTTCATTTCGTCTTTTCACATTGAAATTGTTTCAGAATTCCTCTAAACGGTAAAGAAATCGTGTCCTCGAGACTTAAACTTTAAGATGTGCCTATGTCCATTTTGAAAATAAAGGTAAAAGCATCCAAAATGGCGGCCCAAACACAAAAAAATTAGCGAAAAATTCAGGAATTTTTTATTCAAAGACGATCGACTTTAGGAAAAAATGTTACAGAACAAAAAGTTCTTACAATTATACAAAGAATACGCTGAATTTTTTAAACACTTTTTTCATTTTTCAAAATCCCAAAATTTTGACAAATCGAAAAAGTCGTCAAAAAATTCTAAAAAAATTTTCGGGCATTCTTTGATTAATTGCAAGAAGTTTTTCTTCCGTAACATTTTCTCCTAAAGTCTACCATTTTCAAATAAAAAATTTCTGAACTTCTCGACAATTTTTTTAGAATTTTTTGACGACTTTTTCGATTTGTCAAAATTTTGGGATTTTGAAAAATGAAAAAAGTGTTTAAAAAATTCTGAAAAAAAATTCAGCGTATTCTTTGAATAATTGTAAGAACTTTTTGTTCTGTAACATTTTTTCCTAAAGTCGATCGTCTTTGAATAAAAAATTCCTGAATTTTTCGCTAATTTTTTTGTGTTTGGGCCGCCATTTTGGATGCTTTTACCTTTATTTTCAAAATGGACGTAGGCACATCTTAAAGTTTAAGTCTCGAGGACACGATTTCTTTACCGTTTAGAGGAATTCTGAAACAATTTCAATGTGAAAAGACGAAATGAAAAAAAAATTCATTTGAAAAATGCATGATTTTTTTAAAAAAATCGAATATAGTTTTTCACGGTTGCATTTTTTGAAAAATGTAATAACAGATTCTGAAAGTTGAGTTAATTTTACGTCAGATATGTCTTCTTTCAAAATTTTTTAGAGCCTTTTTTCACACTAAATACAACCGTTGAAAATTGTAGTGAAAAAACGTCCATTCAGGACTTAATGGGTTAATACGTAAATACAATTCTATTCGTTCATACGAATAAAAAGGTTACTTTCTGAATTCGTTTCAATCCAAAAAAAGTTTTCTTTTTAAAAATTAAATCTTAAATACATCCGTATTCAACGTTACCGATTCAAAACTATCCAAGTGTATTCATTTCAATCCAAAAAAGTTGTATTTCAAAAACGAAACTTTGAATACATCCGTATTCAACATTATGGATTCAAAACTATCTAAGCGTATTCGTTTCAATGCAAAAAAAGTTTTCTTTTTAAAAATTAAATCTTAAGGGGTCTGTCTAGTAACTCACTTTTGAAAAATCGGTTTTTTGTTTTTTACTTTTTTCGAAAGTAAATATATTAAGAAATATTGTGTGATAAGGAATTTTGTACGGTCCAGGCATCGCTGACTAGGTGTAAGTAATTTTTTTTTTAAGAATTTCATGTAAAAACAACTTTAAACGCGTTTTTCTCGAAACAACGCTTTTACTCGCCTTGTTGATGAAATTTTCGAAACTACTCGACGGATCCTTATGAAATTTGAACCACATATTTTTTAAACCTATCGCTATGTCCCCTATAAATTTTTTTCAAAAATTTTGAATTTAACTATATTATTTTTTGAAAAGTCGGCGAAAAAAAAACGGTTTTTTGAAAATTTTTTGTTTTTTCTTCATCATTTTTTTATTTTTTAAAATAATTGAACAAAATTCACATGGGACATTGCCAATCATACCAAACCTAAAGCACTTTGATTTTTTTGTTTCAGACAACACAGCTCCGAGATTTTATCAACAAGGCGGACCTACCTACTTTTCGAGGTGTTGCGTTTAGTTGACGTTTTTGGTCATAATACATGTATAAAATAAAAGAACAAAATTTTTTTATGTATTTCAAGAGTGCATTTACTAAGCCTAATAACTTTTATATCATTACCTTTATCCAGTATCCCAAGAAATAATGCGAAAATCGCGTTTTTTTCGGCGCGAGCTACTAGACAGACCCCTTAAATACATCCGTATTCAACATTATGGATTCAAAACTATCCAAGCGTATTCATTTCAGTGCAAAAAAAGTTTTCTATCAAAAAATAAACTGAATAAATCTGTATTCAATATTGCGGATTCAAAACTGTCTAAGTGTATTAATATGACTTCAAAATTAGAATATTTGTCAGTTTGCAATTTATGCATAATTGTGCATAATTCTTTTGAATTTTTATGGATAATCGATTTGAAAAAGTTACTTATGAGTTGATCGTCAATTTCGATTTTAAAATACATAATTATAGTTATTGAGCGTTACGGAATTTTTTAATTAGTATTTAAAACTATAAATGTACATTTAATAATGGGAAGGTCCAAAATATATTATATAAAAAATATAATAATTGTATTCGTAAAATTTAGAGCTTCGATCAAGTTTCGATAAAAGTATCGTGCACATCGCAGATTTCTTCTGGAGTCTTTTTGAGATTTCCTGAAGAATATTTTAAGCCGCCAATGAAAATGATAGGCAGGGGGAAACTCAAAATAACTCAATTTTTTGTATTTCTTTAAAAGATTTTAGTAAATATTTGCATCAAAATAGCATTTAGACCTAGTTTTTTTTTGCATTAAAACTTAATGTTTTCATCAGAAAGACACCCCGATATGTTTAAACTACTTTTATACTTTTAAATCCAAAGGATATTAAAAAATAACCAAACATAAATAGATTTTGTTTGAAATTTAGGGGAAAAAAAAAGTTAGGAAATCCCAAAAAGACCCCAGAAGAAATCTGCGATGTGCACGATACTTTTATTCAAACTTGATCGAAACTCACCGTGGGATTACTTTTTCTGAAATTTAATCCGGCAAATTACACTTCCGATTTTATTCGTAAAATTGAATACAGATGGATTCCTTTCTTCGGAATTCAATCCATTTGAATTCATATTTACGGAATCAAAGTATGAATTCAAAATGAATTGAAATTTTCAAAATCCAATCCTATCCAATCTCGATTGCTGGGTAGAAAAACGGTTTTTCGGTTTTATTGAATTCGTTTCGACTGAATTGTCTCGATTGATTCACACCAAAATACTCGTATACAAGATGAGAAGAAGACATTAATAACGGCGACCAGTCGTATAAACAGGAATAAGACTCTCGATTATGCCAGTTATGGAGTTCTCGACAAGGTCGTCACCGAGAAAATTAGAGTAAGTGATAATGTCATTCGTGACATAAAGGACATTCCACGAAAAATCGGCAACTGTTTTCATACAATTTTTAATTTAGGTTAGGTTAGCACAAGCAAAAACAAGTGTTCTTGACCATATAAAACATTTCAAAATCGGCTGTAATAAGAGTTGTGGGGATATTTAAGAAAATGTAATTTTCTGTTCTGGTAATTTTAATTTATTTAACCCTTTAACCCTTTAAGGACCAAATGTACAAAAATTTGACACGAAGTTTGTCAGTATTTTTTAGTATTTAAATTCAATGAAAAAAATTGCGGTATATACGTTTCCAATTGCTCGAACCCCGCTCTTTCGAATGGTGGATGGTAAAATACTGTCAATTTTAAAATGAACGAATTACAGACCATTTTTTAACAAAAATCATGAGATTTTAACAGTTTTTTTTTTCATTTATCGTTTTTTTTTATCACTTATAGCATTACTATGCCTCAGTTCGGTATAAATAATGTGACAAAAATGTCTAAGCTTCAAATTGGTGATATATGTTTTTATAAAATTCGAAATGGCGGTCCCGAAAATGGCGTCCTAAATGAAATTTTCTTGAAAAATTTGAGAACGCTCTGACACAAAAATTATAAACTTTATAAAAAAAATGATAAGAGTAAAAAGTTGTTACAATTCATCGACGAATAGACTGGAATTTTGTCAGATTTTTTTTATGATATTTTGAAAAAATTTTTAATTGTTTTTTTTCCAAAAATTCTGAAAAAATTTGAGTACATTTTTTGATGAATTCTAAGCATTTTTTGTTCTTTGCATTTTTGTCCTAAAGTCGATAGTTTTCGAAGAAATAAATCTCGAATGTTGCGTATTTGTATATATTTTATATTTTTTCCATCGGAAATTATCAACTTTTAGAAAAAAATGCAAAGAACAAAAAATGCTTAGAATTCATCAAAGAGTATACTAGAATTTTTTCAGAGTTTTTGGTAAACTTTTAAAAATTTTGAAAAAAAAAAACAAATTTTTTCAAAATATCATAAAAAAAATCTGACAAAATTCCAGTGTATTCGTCGATGAATTCTAACAACTTATTACTCTTATCATTTTTTTTATAAAGTTCATAATTTTGGTGTCAGAGCGTTCTCAAATTTTTTCTCAAATTGGAAAAAGAATCGCGATTTTTCAGCCACAATTTTTATTTAAGTACACTTTTAACTCTGATTCCGATTTCAGATCACCTTCTAATCTATCTTAAACGCGTTCTCGATTGTTTTACTTCAAAATTATACCTTCACATATTTCGATTTATTTCGTTTTTCATTTCAAAATGGCGTCTGAACGTGGAAAATTGTTGAAATTGTAGAAATTACTATAATTTTAGATCTGGTAGGTTTTCTTTGTAGTAAAATCGTATAAATAAGTGATTACGAGTTTTGCGTAATCTATTTTGATTGGCGGAAGCTGCAATATCCCATAAAATACAATTTCAAGATGGCGTCTGCCATGTGCTCAGTAGAAATACGTATATTTCGAGTTCTGCTACAAAATAGGTGTAAAAATTTGCTAATTAACAATCTATGGAATATTACTGCTTCCGTAAATCAAAATAGACCATACAAAACTCGTAATAACTTGTTTGTACGATTTTACTACAAAGAAAACCTAGAAGAATTCAAAATAATAGCAATTTCTTCAATTTCAACAATTTTCAACGTTCACACGTCATAAACAAAATAAAACAAAATACTTGAATGTATAATTTTGAGGTTAAACAATCTGGAACACATTTCTTATAGGTTAGAAGGTAATCTGAAACCGGTATCATAATTCAAAATCCATTTAAAAACGAAATTCTGGCTAAAAAATCATGTTTTTTTTTTTTTTAATATTTTTGTACAAAAAATGCAGTAAACATCATTTCTCGAAAATTTCAGTAGCGACAATCGAAAGAGACCTCAAAACTAGTCGGATATAGTCGTCTCCATTTTCTTTTTTCATTTTTATTGTATAAATAAAACTATTCTGAAATTCACGTACAAATTATGCACATTTTGGACTTAAAGGGTTAAATAAATTAAACAATGCCAGAACTCTAAAACGATTTTTAACGTCATCTTGTAACAATATATGAAAACGAATATTTATAGGAGAAAAGGCATAAAAAAACTAGGAAAAACACGTGTTACATTAATATTCAGTCCTAATAATTTTGCGCTTAACTCTTTCCATGACGAACGGCCATAATTTTTCATGTTTTTCAAGTGAATATTTATCTGTGTAATGTAATAAACAAAAAAAAAAACATATTTTCTGATGTCTTTTTACTCGTACTTTTCAAATCTGCTATTAGTTTTTTCTATGACTTTTGATTTTTTCAAAATGGCGGTTAATTCACAAAAAAACTTCTTTTTTTTTTGTGTTATTTGTTTAATGTACTGGCTAGTAATGTTCCCGTTGTCGGCACAAATGACTCAATCCTGTAAAATAATCACCATAACTAAAATTTAAGTGACGCAGAATGTCAAAATTCAAAATGGCCGAGCCAGTATGGCGGCTTTTAAACACATTTTTAATGTTTTTATTTTTTTTTTTTGTATGTTTTTAGTTCTTGACGCTTGTTTTTTGAATAGTTTTGTTATATTTATCTCAGTCTCATACCGATTACGTTAGAAAGTAGCAATACAAGATGATATGGAATTCAAAATGGCTGACAATATTATATTTTTATTATAATGTAGATTTATGATGTATATTTCAGTTTGATATCGACGATGCAAGAAAATAACAATACAAGATGATGCGGAATTAAAAATAGAGGAAAAAAATTATATTTTCTGTAATAATCGATATCAAACTAAGATAAATATAAGAAATCTATTGAAAAATAGATAGAGTAAAAACATAAAATAAATTGAAAAAAACAAAAAAAAATGCGTGTAAATGCCGCCATAAATGAACGGCCATATTGAATTTTGACATCCTGCGTCGCTTAAATTTTAGTTGTGGTTATTATTCCACAGGATCCAGACGCTTGTACCGTTCCGATAACGGGAACATTAACCCGTTTCCGCCCAAAATGCCGTAAATTTCACTACATTTTAATCGTCACTTTTCTTATAGAAACTAACGATGAATAATTCTGAATATTTAGATTCTATAGTTTTCAACCCTCCTCTTTCCGAATCCGAAGTCCGGTTTTCGCTAGGAGCAGCCATTTTTTAAATATGGCGGCGAAAAGGCAAAACAATAGAGAAAATTTCGATTTTTCGATCGGTTTTTCATGTTTTTCAAAAGGTTCGCGCTGACCGATCATTCCAAAGACCTGGATCCGGTGGCATAATGAGTTTGACTAAAAGTTGACATGATCAGATATGCAAAATATAAGATGGCGGATCCAAGATGGCGGATTTTTCGCCGAATTTTGTGTTTTTATAGCATTTCCGACTATATAATATAAAAACCCGCGAGTAACCATTTTCATTTCGGACATGCAACGTTTTGTATTTTCCTCCGCCATTTTGAATGATGAAAATCAAATGTCATATTCGTAATCTGCGACCACGAAAACCACCGAGTAGTCAGTTTCATATGGATCACGAAATTTTGTTGCATTTCAGTCGGCCATCTTGGAACCGCCATTTGGAATTTCGAGTATCGGATAGAAGATACTGTTACAAATGATTGTGTAAATCAATAATAAGTGCGTAGAACGATATTTATTAATAGCTAATAATAATGTCGGAAATGCTATAAAAACACAAAATTCGGCGAAAAATCAGCCATCTTGGATCCGCCATCTTATATTTTGCATATCTGATCATGTCAACTTTTTGTCAAACTCATTATTCCACCAGATCCGGGTCTTTGGAATGATCGGTCAGCGCGAACCTTTTGAAAAAGATGAAAAACCGATCCAAAAATCGAAATTTTCTCTATTTTTTTGCCTTTTCGCCGCCATATTTAAAAAATGGCTGCTCCTAGCGAAAACCGG
This sequence comes from Trichopria drosophilae, assembly GCA_030407085.1. Classification (NCBI taxonomy): domain Eukaryota; kingdom Metazoa; phylum Arthropoda; class Insecta; order Hymenoptera; family Diapriidae; genus Trichopria; species Trichopria drosophilae. The sequence goes on along the minus strand of CM059587.1, from coordinate 85,112,741 downwards.
ACTTCGGATTCGGAAAGAGGAGGATTGAAAACTATAGAATCTAAATATTCAGAATTATTCATCGTTAGTTTCTACAAGAAATGTGACGATTAAAATGTAGTGAAATTTACGGCATTTTGGGCGGAAACGGGTTAAACAAGTAAAAAATCACGTTTTTTTTTTTAAATTAGCCGCCATTTTGGAAAAACTAATAGCAGATTTCAAAAGTACGGACAAAAGCACATCAGAAAATATTGTTTTGAAACTTTTTTGCTTATCGTAACGCATTGTGGCCTTTTGGCATGAAAAATAAATTAAACATTGCCAGAACAGAAAATTTTCCTAAATATCCTCGCAACTCTTACTACAGTCGATTTTAAACTGTCTTATATCGTCAAGAATACTTCTTTCGCGTGTACTAACAATACACAACTTGAAAATTGTGTAAAAAAAGTCGATTTTACGTGGAATGTCCCATAAGTTAGTATTGTTAAAGCTGCTGCTTAGAGTAAGATGCAGCGGCTGCTTACCAAAATGTTACGCAGGGCAGTACTTTGCCATTCTTTTAGGTTAGGTAAAAGTGTCTTATATCCTTTCGAACATTTTGCAGAATAAACCCGCTAGTGTCATTTCACAATTGAAATTTGTCTCACAATAACTTTAATTTAACAAATGATTTAATGGAAATGATTTTATGGAAAGTAACTTGACATTTTGTAACTTGACATTTTGTATACTTTAAAAAAATGAGTGACACGAGCAGTCTTAATCTACGGAAGGGTCTGTTAGTCCGGGCTGGCAGAGAGACCTCGAAATTACGAGAAAAGTTTTTGTGGCAGCCACGTAAGTTTTTCAAGAACACGTTGCGAAAAGCAGTCGCCACTTACTCTAATCTTTTGGTGCTCGGTAGGACACTTTGGCACGCTCATTCGCTGAAGCATAAGCTGCAAATCATGAGTATATATGTCCTGTGATAAATGGTAATTGGTGCCCGTGTTTCGATTTCCCTTCTGAATTTCTTAAATTACGGAGCTTCTCTAACCAGTCTTGTCCATAACCTCAAATCAAACCTCGTGTAAACTAAAACTTTCTTTATGTTTCTCTATTCTGTTTTTTATTGACATGAAATGTTTTTTTACGTTTTAGAATTTCAGGTTTGATTATGAGGTTATCGACTAACTTTCTAACCTTAAAATTTATTTATTCAACGACTTTTTTAATACTAAAAATCACAAAAATCTTTCATGTTTTTATATGTGAAAAATTTTGTCAAAATAAAAGTAACAAATGATTAAGAACTTTCTCGATAGTAAAATTTCTTTAAAATAAATCAAAGCAGACAATTGATTCCGACGATTCTAAATCATTTAACGTTTCGTACTTATTTTTAAAAAATTGATAAGACAATTACAGTTATAAATACGACGTAAATTTTATTTCAATTACCTTTTGCCAGGGATGAGATTTGATCTGAGGAAATTTGAATTCGGTATAATTTGGATTCATTTCACGAATCTGATCTCGTGTTGGTGTGCCGAGGACCTTGATGATTTCGACCAGCTGGTCCACGCCGCTATCGCCAGGGAAGATTGGCTGACCGAGCAGCAACTCTGCTAATACGCAACCCGCACTCCAGACGTCTGAAAACATCGTTTTTTTTAATTAATTAACACCCATTAACTAATACAGTCATTATAAATGCAAATATTTATTTTAAAGCTCCAACAAACCAAAACAATGTTAAATTGAATGACAGAGAAAGATATCCGTATTACACTGAGAGACTGAAAGTAACAAAAATCGTAAAACTGTTTAAGAATTTAGAGATAATTGATGCACAGCCATAATAATTCTGCAATTTTATACTAATTTTTTGTATATTATGTATTAACTACTGGACAAATTAGAATAAGGGAAGGACTACTGTAGTTTTCTAGTACGGTAAAACTGTTTAAGGATTTAGTGATAATCGATCCCCAGTCCTAATAATTGCAAAATTTTATACTAATTTTTCATATAATACAGTACTTCCCTTATTTTAATGTCTTCCCTTGTTCTAATTTTTTCTCTTCTCCTATTCTAATATTTCCCCTCACGCGTTCTCCCCACTGACGTGTGGATTTTCTAAATATAAATAACGGCGCATGCGCAACAAAAGAAAAAGAGACAAAAGTGAGACTACAAATTCGAATAAGGGAAGGACTACTGTACTTTTTTAGTACTAATTTGTCCAGTCAGGCAAGATGGCGGTCTTCTTCCCTTATTCTAATTTCCCCCTCTCCCCCACTACTTAGATTTGTAGTCTCACTTTTGCCTCTGTTTCTTTTGTTGCTCATGCGCCGTTATTTGTATTTAGAAAATCCACACGTCAACACGCGTCAGTGGGGAAGAACGCGTGAGGGGAAATATTAGAATAGGAGAAGTGAAAAAATTAAAATAAGGGAAGACATTAGAATAAGAGAGGGAGTACTGTATTATATGAAAAATTAGTATAAAATTTTTTAATTAATAGGACTGGGGATCGATTATCTCTAAATCCTTAAACAGTTTTACAATTTTTGTTATTTTCGTAATGTAAAGTAACATTAAATAATAAATCAAACCTTCAATCAAAATTTTCATTAAAGAAATTGTACATTTTTTCTCTACAATATAGTATTTTATTTTTGCTAATGAAATTGTAGATTAGCCGTCTAACCTTAAAATTTTATTTACTCGGCGACTTTCTCATAAAAAATAACACCGAAATCTTAAACTAAATTTGTTCTTCTGACCACGTGACCTGATATATTATAATTAAAATTAGTTGATGGGTTTCCAGCAAAAGATACAGATTTAGTTTTTAATTCATTTAATTTATCTCAAATATTCCTAGAACTTTTATATTTTTAAAATTAGTAAATAAGAGAGATTTATGTTTTGTTGTTCGAGTTATAATCCAAACGTTGCTAATTTAGTTAATAACGAAAACAATATTTCAAGTTGCAGAGGCTCAAATATTTTTCAGAAAAAATATTTCGTAATTTAGTGGTTTAAAAAAAATATCTTGATTTATAGACGATTCAATACTTTTAGAAATGAATTTTTGTTGTTTGGTGTTCTATTAAATTTAGTATTTTGAGTCTTCTAAGATTATTTTACTTAATAAATTGTTTGGATTTTACTTAGCGTCTATCGCGACTGCAACATATTTTATTGATAAGAAATGCATTTCTTCTCTGCGATATTGTATTTTAGGTTTGATAATGAAATTATTGACTAGCTTTCTAACCTTAAAATTTAATTTACTAAGCGACTTTAATACTAAAAATCATAATAAATCATTAAAATGAACATAAAAAGTTTCATGTTTTTATATGTGAGGTTAGAAAATTGGTTCTGTCTCGACAGTAAAATTTCTTTGAAATTGATCAAAGTAGAAAATTAATACAAATGACTCTAAGTCATTTATTTTTGAATGTATCGAAATGATTTTCTAGAAATTGATAAGACATTTACAATCATAAGTACCAGGAAAAAAGACACGAAGAAAATGATTTTTTATTTAAGCACAATAAATTAATTTCACGTATGAATTATTGTCATAGAATTTTAATAGAATTTGAATAAAAAAATTTATTAAATTGCCCTAAGAATATAATTTATTTTAACTCATTTTTGCAATGAGAGAAGCAGGTACAACATCAGTTCAGTTTCTACAGTAGAAAGAATTTTTTTTATTTTTGGAAAATACATTTCCGACTATTTCCAAGTGTGCTCTATCGATTCCCGTCAAGAAAATGGCTAAAAGAAGATTATTTTTGCAAAAATTTTGCAAAATAAAAAAAAATGCCATGTTTTTTAGGTCGATTTTTTTTTTATTTTACACGATTTTCTCCACGGAAAGGTATTATAATCAATGAAATGCATGTATAAAAAGTGATCCCGATTGTTGTACATAAATAATAAACTAATAGAATAATTTTTAGAAGCAATGACCGATTCAAAATGGCCGCGAAACGAAGCACGTTCTTTTTTAAATTATTAATTAATAAGCCGTAAATAAAGATAACCCCGAAGTTAAAGCCCAGAAAGATAATCCCGAAATGTTTTTATTACTTTTATACGTTAAAACTTAAAATATTTTAAAAAATATGCAAAAAATGTGTTTATTTTTGGTTTTCTGTAAATATAATTTGTCCCCGGTATCCTGCGACAAAACAACTCAATAATAAATTAAAGTATATAAAATTATTTGTAAAACTAAAAAAGAAACATTGCTTTATCCCATTTCGTTACAAAGTTAGAACCTTTCGAATATACTTTTATTAATTAACATTACGTTTTTAAGAAAATATACACAAAAACAGTTTTTTTCATGTGTATTCTATTTGCAAGAATGCACAACCTAGAAAACCATACTTAGTTTCATCTCGATCAAGTAACTTTTTATATTTTTGGTCGGCCATTTTGAATCCGTAATTTTGAATTTTTAAAATCTAACATCGGATTCTTAATCTGCGACCTCGAAAACCCCCGAGTACTCAGTTTCATCTCGATCAAGTAAGTTTTTATATTTTTGGTCGGCCATTTTGACGGATTCACAAAATGGCCGACCAAAAATGCAAAACGTTACTTGATCGAGGTGAAATCTAGTATTTTGGGGTTTTCGGGGTTGTGCATTCTTATAAATACCGTCAAAATGGTTGTTTTTTGTGAATCCGTCAAAATGGTTGTTTTGAATCCGTCAAAATGGCCGACCAAAAAGATAAAAAGTTACTTGATCGAGATGAAACTGAGTACTCGGGGGTTTTCTAGGTCGCAGATTACGAATTTGATATATTATCTTTGAAAATTCAAAATGTCAGATTCAAAATGGCCGAACCAAAATATAAAAAGTTACTTGATCGAGATGAAATTAAGTATTTGGGAGTTTTCAGGGTTGTGCATTCTTACAAATACCATACACATGAAGAAAACTGAAGTTTCTATGTATATTTTCTTTAAAACGTTCAAGAGGCTCTAACTTTGGAACAAAATGAGATATAGCAATGTTACTTTTTTAATTTTCAGATAATTTTGTATACTTTAATGTATTCTTTAGTTGTTTTGTCGCAGGATGCCTGGGACAAATTATATATACATAAAACCAAAAATAAACACGTTTTTTGAGTATTTTTGTAAATATTTAGAGTTTTAACGTATAAAAATAATAAAAATATTTCGGGATTATCTTTCTATAGTGAAAATCTAAACGTTCATGTAAAAAAAAATAGATCTAAACTTTACTTTGATGAAAATATTTACGATAACCTTAAAAAAATGTAAAAATTCAAGATATTTCGAGTTTCCCTCTATGGATTATTTTCATTTACGACTTAAAATACGACTTTTGGGTTGAACTCAATCGAAACTCATCGTGAAGAGTGCAAATATAGACAAATAAAAATAATATCGTGCCATTAATCTTTACTTTCAGTCTCTTTCATAAGTGAAAATACTAAAAGTTCCAGAGAATTCCTCATATACATTTATTGGTATCATTTTTAATGTTTTTTTTTTGTACAAAATACCGTCTAAAAAACTTATTAATCACACTGAGAAAAAGAAAGTTCTATTTTCAAGTAAATAAGTTATTTGAATAGCGCTAAGTAAATGTTTACTTGAATTACGAAAATATTGTCTTATCTTTAGTAAATTTAATAAAATATGCTGTTGAATTCAAGTAAAAATTTACTTGCTACTATTCAAATAAATATTTACTTGAAATATATCTTTTTTTTTTCTCTCAGTGCACGTACACGAGGGTCCAAAACTGATTTTCGACAATCAAGTATATTTTTATATATTTGTTATAAATTTAATAATATTGGCGATATATTTCCAATATTCATTTATTATTTGCTACATATTGCCCTTTGTTACTCGAAACGAAAAATCTGAGAGACGGAATGAAGACAAAAACGGGTTATTGGGAGTGAAAAGAAGTTAATTCGATTTCGAATAGAATCTGACACACTTCAATAGGGACCCTCGTTGCATGTGTTCAATCAAGAAACAATTTGCATCTATCGATTTACGAGCCCTACAGACCTTTCGTTCTCAAAGAATATTCTAAAATCGGCTTATTGGCAATTTATTTAGAAAAATTAAATTTAAAAAAAAAAACGAATATTTTAAATATGAACCAATGTTTCACAAACAACATTAATAACATCCTCCCACTATTTTACTTATGTCTATAAAATATTTTATGTTTTACAAGATTTTCTATTATTTCACCTTTTCTTACTTTTTGAAAAATTCCGTGGGTGAAACAAATGTTTTTTGAGACATTTATTCCTTCTTCAAAACTGTAATATTTTCTTTCAATGCTGATTTTTACATTTTTATGTCACGTTACATTTTTAGTAAATTTCTATATGAATTTTCACTAATAAAAACAAATTTGCTATCAGGTAGGCGTATTTTGGAAAGTAAAGATTCAAAATATTCAAACGGACATTTTGTATTTTTAAAAATTAACTTCCGCTTTGTAATCAGCAACTTTCAGATCGCTAGGCTACGAACGATTTTAAAAATTCAATGAATTTTCCGAGATCGCTACGATATTACGAATAAAAATTTACTTTTATCGCCATTTTGTGTCCGCCATTTTGAATATTTGTATTCATCTGATAGCAAACTCATTTTTTACATAATATTGGTAACTTTAACAAGTGTGCTAATGCCATTATCTATAATAAAATTGGATAAATTAAAAATAAAAAACAAAAAAATGTCAAGTACATTTTTGTAGAAATTAGAAGAAAAAGATTCTTGAAATTTTGTACATGTGTATTTCTCTTGCTTAAAATTCACTACGCCAACGAAAGCAATTAAAAATGTAGAACATTCTTGATTTTGGCATGGAAAGTATCAAGTGTCTTTTGGTTCTGAATAATTTTTTTAGCCCCTTCGCTGCGATTTTTGTCATTTAGGACTTTTTTCTGACTGCGGCAAAAATCCAAATCTTTGTCATGGCATAAATTAATCTGATGAAGTCAATAATGTATCGGATTTCAAAACTGGACCAATTTTAGACAGTCCAAGGCATACCGAACAACATGACGTTGCCCTTTTTCAAAAATGTAATGTCAAAAAAACGATACAATTTCTTAAAATATGTTGTTTTTACGATTTTTTAAAAATCTTAAACTATGAAATCTATTAGGTCAATTTCTGCATTAATAATTAATGAAATCGATTGAAACTTGCTACTCAGCGGTTTTCGAGGTCGCTGATTGAAAATATGATGATATATTTTGAAAATTCAAAATGGCGAATCCAATATGGCGGACAAATTTTCCAAAAGTCGAACCATTTTGCTTGAAACTCGCTACTCGGGGGTTTTCGAGGTCGCTGGTTACATATAAGATGTATTTTGAAAATTCAAAATGGCTGATCCAATGTGTTAGACTTCCCCCGTTTGTTTCGATATACAATATTTATTTACATACTTTACGTCGTGGAGGTTGAAGAAAGATTTTAATTTTTTTTAATCTTCCCATATGTAACACGATAACTCGAGAGTGCATCCGATAAAAATCTTAAATTTACGCGGGATATTCTGGATAAATATCCGAAAATAACAAACTCTGTAAAATATCTCTAAAAACTAAAAATATAGATTTGTAGCTGAAAAATCAAAGAAGTTTTTGGTACAAACAAAAAATTCGGTATAAATATTCACGAGCAGCAAATTACCGTAATTTTGAACATGAAAAAATTGTCGTAAGATTCGTAATCAGTGACCCTGAAAACCCCTGAATAACAACTGTCAAGGAAAATGATTGGAATTTAAAAAATTTGTCGGCCATATTGAATCCGCCATTTTAAATGTTTAAAATCTGACATCAGATTCGTAATAAGCGTCCCAAAAAACACATATGGGCATTGTTCTAGAACTTTTAAACTTTATGTTGTCGCTCATTATGATAACATAAAAATTTTAAATTTAACTTTGTAACACTACAGATCAACAAATTTTTGTTCGATTTACATGTAATAAGTGTTTATTACTAATTACAGATATGTAGAAAACAATGAGAGTAAATAAAAGTAGTGTATTTGCCTGTTTTTGGTGCGCGACACTCACTACATTTTTTCAGTTTTAACACTGAAACTTTTTGAACCTTTTTTTTAATGGTCTGTGGTTTTTTGTGGAAGTATTGGGGATGTAAACAAATGAAAAATCCTTAACTTAATGATGTGCCTCACTGAGGAATAAAATTATATACCTTCAAACTTGCGAGATAACTTTTATTTATAGTTGACAATTTAGCAATCAACCTTAGATAATTTTTTTCACATTGGTTTTTAAGAAACCACACAGCAGGGGTACATTACCTATATGATACGAAGTAATTTGAGCCTTTGCCCGAATGTGTGCCACCTATACATAAAAAATGCGACCACGTCAAACTTTAATTTTCCAAGCGAAACTCACTTTGAAAAATCAAATTATTTAATGGCACATCCACAATTTAGCTTCTAAGTACTTTGGAATCATTGTGATCTTTTCTCCTATGTTATTAAAGTATTTATAAATTTTGTGTTTTTTTTAATACAACAAAAAACGCAAATTTTGATAATAATAAAATGATTATTCTTTACAAATCGTTTTAATTTTTTGATATCCTTAATGTTAAATCATGTATTTGGATTTCAAATTTTAATGAAAACTGACTTTGGATTTGTAATCAGTGGCCTCAAAAACCCTAACATATCAAATTTTATAAAAATTAAAGAAATTTTGTAAAAATAGTCCGCCATATTTAATCCATTATTTTAAATTTGAATAACTATTAACTAGACGTTTAATTTTATATACTAGCTTCTAAAAATTAGGCCATAAGCAAAAGAACTGAATTTTTTATGCATATTAAACGTTACAAAACTAAAAACTAATTTTACGAGTAACGTAACATATGTTACATTAAAAAAAAAAATATATTGTGTATAAATGAGTCACGCAAGGTTTTTCCTGTCATTTGATCAATTCTAAAGCCAATAAAATTAATTTCATGAATGTGCCTAAAAAAAAAATGCAATTTTCTTCAACCTCAAAGTTTAAAAGTTCTAGAACAATGCCCATATACATCATGTTACAGTAAAATCTATCCAAATTTCTTTTCCCGCATTTTGGGCACATTTAGTTAAATTCTTGCCGCAGCGAAGAGGTTAAACACAAGAAATTTGAGACGCATTGGTCCAATTTTTAGTTCATTTCTTCAGTATTTCCACCATTAGAATACAAAATTTACAAAATATGTTTCATTACCAACCGACCTATCCTCAAAGGGTCATAGGTGTGACAAAAATGTGGAGAAAAACGGCTTTCACGGCTTTATTTTTACAACTATTTAGCTTAAAAATTTGATTTATAATTTTTACAGTGATTTTTTCATTATTACCGGAAATTTTCCTCCAATTGAAAAATGTTTCATGGGAATGTTGTGGGTATAAAAGAGATCTACAATTTTTGTATACATCATTTTTCCCATAACCTCAAAGTTTCAAAAAAAAAATCGAAGAAACCGTGTTTATTGTTTTTAATTTTTTTCGCGCTCAAAAATGATTTTTTTTTCTTCAAATTTTTGGGAGACTTACCTTTTTTTTTGTCCGGAATAAGTTGTACTTTTTTTTTGAGTAAATTATATATATTCGTTTCTTTTTTATCGATTAACCCTTAGAGCGCCCTGGGGGTACTGAGAGACCCCACACATAAATACTGCATTTTTTTTCCTTCTAAAACTGCACATTTACAACATTTTTTATCTTAAATAGCTACATTTCAAGAGGCACAAGTTAAATTTTTAGGACAAAATATTGAAAATTGGCTGAGTTACGATTTTTTTTGTGAAAAACCTCAACTTTTGTATTTCATTTTTTATAACGAGCACCAACAATTTTGTTATCAAGATAACTTATCTACGCGGTAAAGTGATACTTGGAGAGTGTCCAGTAATTTTGTTAAGACGAAATAACGAAAACTGTCCGCGCAGGACGATATTATCTTCAGATTGGGGTCTCCCACGACCCCACATGGCGCTTTGTGTTATTTTTATATAGGGTGTCGCTTTAAGGGTTAAAAACCGATAAAACACCTATATTTTCAAGTGAAAAATCTAATGTCGCAACAGTAGAGAATGGAACTTTATTTAATGGAATTTGTTCGTTGAAATATCTACTTTCAGATGGTATATGAATCAATTTACATTTCTATACAAGAAAGTGTCAAAAACCTCAAGAAAACTCGATTTTTAACATTAATATTAATTTAATTTTCAACATTAATTTTTAAAAGAAAGAAACATGTGCAATTCTGTTATTGTAAAATTGTTGTTATTATATAATTAGTTTTATTGTGTAATTACGTTGTATATTTTATCAGTTAATATATAAATAAAAATCTAATTTTTTTATATTTTCGTGTTTTTTTGCACTTTTTTGTATAGACATGTAAATTGATTCATATATCATCTGAAAGTAGATATTTCAACGAACAAATTTCATTAAATAAAGCTCCATTATCTAAAGTCGTAATATTAGATTTTTCACTGGAAAATATAGGTTTTTTAATCGCTTTTTAATCAATAAAAAACAAACGAATAAGTATTATAATTCAAAAAAACTACAGCTTAATCGGGACAAAAAAAGGTAAGTTTCCTAAAAATTACAAGAAAAAAAAATCATTTTTGAGCGCGAAAAAAATTAAAAACAAAAATCACTGTTTCTTCGATTTTTTTTAAACTTTGAGGTTATGTGAAAAATGATGTATACAAAAATTGTAGATCTTTTTTATACCATAACATTCCCATAAAACATTTTTTGATTTAAGGTCAATTGTCGCCGGTAATAACAAAAATCGCTGTAAAAATTGTAAATCACCTATAATCGTCTATATTTGGAGAAAACGACCAAATAACGCCGTTTTTTCTCCACATTTTTGTCAAACTTTGATCCTTTATGGATAGCTGTGTACTATACCGACCTCCCCATGACCCTAACAGATGGCGTTATCGTCTAAATTGACAATATTGTGACTGGAACGCTGTCATAATATCGAAAATTTTATTATATATTCCTACACTTCTTGCTTTATTACAAAAGAATTTACACGGATTGATTTACCGATCATACCGATCAATTGATTTCTCATACCGATTTCCAATTGGACGATCGGTATGGGCCACTCCCCCCTCTTCAAATACATTTTGGTTCCGAATTTGACATTATCGACATGAATTTCATGGCAATTTTATGAAATATGATTGAAAATTACTTACCGATTTTCGTAGTGTAGTCGATAGCACCGAAGATGAGCTCGGGGGCGCGGTAGTAGCGACTGCAAATGTAAGACACGTTGGGTTCTCCCTTGAACAAGTGCTTGGCCGAACCGAAATCGCAGAGCTTAAGAATACCGGTCTCCGGATCGAGGAGGAGATTTTGGGGCTTAATGTCCCTGTGGCAGATTCCTAACGAGTGGATGTACGCCAACGAACGGAACAGTTGGTACATGTACAACTGCAATCGTTCAATAATTCGTCAATTATGCGTCTTAATTACGTCTTATCGAACATTTCTAACCTTAAAATTGTAACCTTACCTTAATGAAACTGATGGGTATCGTCTGTTTGCTCTTGCTATAATGTCGGGCAACTTTGTACACGGTTTCGGGGATGTATTCGAGGACTAGATTCAGATAAACCTCGTCCTTCTGAAAATTCAAATGGTTTTAGTTTCCGAGCATTGTTTTAACTAAATTAGCACGTCAAGACTTGATGGCACTTATTGACTTTACAGAAATGTATCCAAATTATGAATTTTAAAACTTAATACAAAATTCTGAACAGACTGGATTTATTACTAAAGATAAATTGAATGACTAATGCTCGAATTAAGTTAAGAGGCGTAGTTCTGCATTAACTATACGTTATCAGTGCCAACGAGTCGCTGCACTTAAAAACTTTTCTAAGACTAGCGAAGGCTGCGTTAGCTACTAGATTCAGGATTAATTCTGAAAACGTGTAAAAGGTGTCGACGTCGTATTTTGAGTTGGTTATGGCGGCGACGTAAAAGCGACTCATCTTTATTTAATCGTGTACGTTTTTTTATGTTTCGTTTTTTTTTTTTCTTTCGTCTTTACTACAACGAGGAAATTTCTTTTCTATGACGGAGAAGCTCTTTTGCCTAATAATCGCCAAAGGGTTTTTGTTTTAAGCTACTGGGGTCGCTTTAACTTACGTCCACGTGAAAAACTGGATTAGTCGCGTTTAAGATGTTCTACAAATAACACAACAATGATGCATGCATTACTACCAAACTCTTTTGTTTTAACTTAAAAAAATAATTATTTTAACAAACATTTAAGACAATATATTTTATAAGTTTTAAACAAATATTGTTCAATTTCTGTAATAGTGATGACAAAGAAATAAAAGTAAATGCTCGTATTTTAATTTATTTTCGAACGCTTCTTCTGAAGTTTCATAAAACTACAAAATTCTAAATTATTAATAAAACTGTTACAAAAACTAAATTGTCAAAATTGTTGTTATAAATCATTTAATACAATGTTGCTACTTGTACAATAAAAACTTTACATCATAACAATATTTAGAACATAATTTAAACTCCGAGGACAACAAAATTTGACTATCCAGTTGGTGATTATTTTTTTCACACTTTAATTAGTCAAAATCAGTTATTTTTTAAATTCTTGATTTCAAGTTTCAATAAATTCGATTTGATTCAAAATGATTTTTCTCTAAAGTTAAATTGTTTTAATTAGTTTTGAAATGCTAAACCACCATTAAGTAAATTAATTGCAATCATCAATCGTTGATTTTTCTTTGTGGGGTTGAAGAAATTAAAAATGAATTTCATAGAATTCAATGACATCGAACGATTTGCCGTGTTTTCTGATTTATTCTCTTAGTTTCAATAAGATAAATTATCACAGCAATTATTTAACTTCGATGATATGGCATTCTTAAGACTATAAATATTTTGATTTATCACGAGACATACTAACACCTTTTTTCATTTAATTACTGGATAAAAAGTAAATAATTTATTGTTACAGTTATTATTAATTGATAAAACTAAAAAAAAACTAAACTAAACTATTAATAATTGGTATTTTTAATTTTTTTTTTTGTTTTCACAAATAAAAAGTACCGAAATAATCTTAAAAATAACAATTAAATTGCTTTGACACCTTGTAAATAATTTTAAGAGTTCAACAACGTGCAGAAGAGTTCAACAACGTTTTGAAAAAATTAAAATAATAGATGCCTGTTCCATCTTCGTCTAATTAAATAATTAATTTTCTAAATCCGAAGAATTTCCTTCTCACGATTACTTAAGAATTATTTAGGTTATGTTTATTTCACCACATCACTTATTGATTATTACAGTCACGAACATTAGAATTGATTAAATCAAGGCAACGACCTTTGAAATTAATTAAAATATCAATTACGGCCATTTTCATTAGCATGAAATGAATTATTCTATGAAAGATTTATTGTACAAATCATTTTTAATAAGAATAGTACAATTGTCACGATAATTTCAAGAAAATATTTGTGTAATATTACAATAAATGACCAAGATCGGAAACAATTTAAATAATTTTTTTTAACAGTCCGGGAGTAGAACTCGATTTTGCGCCCTGCTGTGAAATCTTCGAGTAAAATTACGCCCTTGGTCCATAATATGCTATTTAAATACTGATTTATTTTCATAACTGATTAAAACAGGTTTGATAAATATATTTAACATTTTCTAGCTGCTCTCTTTAGTATTTTATCGAAATATTCTTAATTTTGCAATAATTAAATAAGTACACTTTTTAAAAAAATGTTCTATCTCAACCCTTTGCGTCACGTTTTACGGGTTAACAGCACGAAGATTTTTACTCGTCAGTTTTCGGTCAGATTTTTCAAATTCAAAATGGCAGCCGATGAAAATTTTGAAATCTACATCGAATGAGACAAAACGTTGTATTTGGGGGTTTTAGAGTTCATTGACTACGATTTTGATGTAAGAATTTTGACATTCAAAATGGTGGATCCAATATGGCGGATAAAATTTTAAAATTCATAACGAATTAGCGAATATTTTATATTTGTGGCTTTTCAAGGTCGATGATTAGGCATTCGACGTTACAATTTTGAAATTCAAAATGGTGGATCCAATATGGCGGATGAAAATGTTAAAATTTACATCGAATTAGAAAAAACTCTGAATTTCAGGATTTTCGGGGTTGATGATTACGAATTCCAAGAGAAAAGTATGAAATTCAAAATGGCGGATACAATATGGAATTTGTTAATAACGAATATGAAATCAGATTTTTCAGTTTCGGATTTTTAGCTCCTACGAGCGAGTAAAAACCATAAAATATAGATTTTTGTCTAATTCAATGGAATTTTTTAAATTTTATCCGCCATATTGGATTTGCCATTTAAATTAGTTGCCTTTGGATTAGTAATAAACTACCTTGAAAACCACCAGATACGGAGTGTTATGTAAATTCGATGTAAATTAAAATTTTCATACGCCATATTAGATCCGCCATTTTGAATATAAAAATTCTGGCTTCGGATTCGTATTTTAGTCGTGAGACGAAAAATGTATATAGGAGGAATTTCTGCACAAACGATTTATTTTAATAAAAACCGATACTTTTTGGGTATATTATTGTTTATAATTAATTAATGTTATTGAAAAATGTTTCTAATTATTTTGTATACGTTACGTAAACACCTTGGGATTATAGAAATTATAGATTGAAGTACGCAACATGATAAATTGATTTTTATAATGAAAAAAACAAACAAAAGTTGGTCCCTGTAGGGACGATTATGACACAAAGGGTTAAAGATGGTACAAGAATTATGTTTCTATTTTGATATTGCTAACTAAGAATTTACTAACTTAAAATTATAAACTAGACAAATTTTTTGCCTTTCTGTAAAAATAATTTCAAAATGGCCTACTAAAATTACAAAATCATTAAAAAAACTGTTTAAATGTCTTAATTTTCATGGGATATTTATTTGTATCTCCTGAAGAAGTCTATTAAATATTGGTTTTATTAAAATTTAGATTTCTGTACTTTGTTTCTTAACATTAACAAAACACAACGATTTTTTTTCAATTTTAGAAAAGTTGCTGCATAAAAGTAAAGACACCTGCCTACGTAATTTTTAAGAACCATTATACTACTCTTATTTTTAATAAATGTCTTTAATTCTTCATGAGACATTTAATATAATTAAATACAAATCACAAATTTAGAAAAATTTAGTTTTATTGCAAAATTATAATCAATATTTCTTTTCAACTAATTAATTTATTGAAATGAGATGAAAATTGTCCGTTTCGACTGTAATAATCAGCAGAATTAAACATAGATTAAACCAAAATTAAAAAACAAAACAAACATTAAAATACTACACAAAATTCCACTAATAATAAACAATAAAAATCCGAAATTTTGCTGCAAATCATGATCGACATTCATTAACTGATAAAATGACATAAACAAATGTTCTTGCAATCTAAACAGAAATAATTAACCAAATTAGTTAATGAACATTTCGCATTCTTAATCTTTTTCTATTTCGCATTCTTAGATTCGACTATTGTAAAGAATTGAATGAAACTAGTTTAGTATTTTAAAGAGGATCGTAATGAAAAATGTAATTTACCTTTTCACCACTAGAGTAGAAGAAATACTTTAGTTTCACGATGTTGCAGTGCTCTAGGCGTCGCATTATTTGGAGTTCTCGATTCTGAAAAAGTAAATGTAAATTAACTTCCTGCACAATAACCATTAGACAACAATTAAATTAGTTATTATATATTAATTATATATTCTGAGAATTACTTAGTAAAGCTCAAATATTTTATTGCTTTGATGGAAAACGATTTAAAAAGTAATCAACATTGTAGTAATTTATTTTGTTCCAAATATAGACAAACAAAACAACAATAAACAAAACAACTTTTTTATTTCGAATAATATTTAGTCTAAATAGAATTTATTGAATAAAGAAAACGTTGAACCCAAAATTCACATTTTGGTCATCTTTTTTAATCTTTTCATAATACTTTTTTATTATTTTTTAAATAAATTATAAACGACATTTTAAAAACTATAATATATTTGTTTACATTAGTAGTTTGTTTTTATTTTTATTTAGTCAATCGACCGTAAATACCAATAATTAGATTATTATATAGAATAAAGTTTCGAACGGTCAATTAATTAATTTATAATATATTTGCAAATATAAAAAACACTTCTCTTGATTACACAATTTATAAAGGATAATTCTACTATTTTATTTAATATTTGCAACGAAATTTAGTTGCAAATACTCATCGGATATTATAAATAAGGAAAGATAATTTGTTTACGAACTGACCAGCGATTTTACAATAATTATTTAATTAATTGCATCGCATATTTCTTTCAAAACTACACCCTCGATAAAAGTGTGCAAACACTTAAAATGACAATACAAACCTTAAAACTTCTAAAAATGCTTAGAAATCATTTAATAAAACCATTAGTACTATATAAGATACAGTTTCTTCAGTAGATAAATTTTGAGATAAAATCGACGAATGCAAACGTAATTTAAACAATTACCTTTCATGTTTTTTCAAAATCCCAAAATACAAAGATAAGAAAACATTCAGGAAACAAAGTTCCTTAACACCAAACATTTTCCTGGCGCGTGTAAAGATACGTTTGCTTTTTTATTCATGCAACGTCATGAAGCTACACGTGGAATGAAGGGGTCATACATAATCTTCAATAAATCTACGTGAACCAAGAAGAGAGGATAAGAAGCATCTCAAAATAAAACTTACGTAATTAATGAATGACCTCTTTGATATCACTTTGGAAGACGATAACAACTCGTTATTTCTTCTGCTAAAATCTCGAATTGTATGTTTCAACGACTTTCCTACCTAACGATTGTCTTTTCGATTTGAATAGTTCTGAACAAGGCCCCAACATAGTTGACGAAACTAAGAAAAATTTTGTTTTTGAATTAATTTTAAATGTTTACCCCTAACATCCTAAAGGACCGACAAACCCAAAGTTGGTTTGAGTTACTAGACAGTGCTTAAACAGCTCTTACTACGGATATCTAAAATGAAATTCTTGAAGAAGTCTTTTTTGGGTCAAGTAATCGGCAATTTCATCAAGTTTCTTCTAGATTAACTAGGTGGCGTTTGACAGACAAAAATAAACTCGCGTTACACTTGCTTCATATACCGACAGATTTATAATTCAAATTAAAAAATAAAAGCTTTTGTCGTATTTAGAATAGAAAGTAATATAACAATTTTTAACTATTGTTTGCTTTCCGGTTAATGAATAATAATTGATTAAAGTCCTGAATTATTTATTGTATACTAAAAATTAGAACCTTACTAAATCGATGTTTATATAATAATAATAACAATAAGAAATATAATAAAAATAAATGAAGGCCATGTTAAGAGCTCTGTCTGAACAGTATTAAGAAGAACCTCAAAGAGAAGTCTTAAAGACGTCTTTTTGCAGTTTAGGTACTTAACTCATTTACGCCCAAGAGAACACAAATTTCACCAAGATTTACGGAATATTCCTTGATATTAAAAACCAATTAAAAAAATTTGAGACAAAACACTATCGACATAAAATTCATCGCTCTTTCAGATTCATTTATCAAAATTTGTCTATAATAAAAGTGTAAAAAGTTGTAAACAATTATTCACAACAAAACGCGAATTTTTCCTTCACAAAAATTTGTCAATATTTTCATATCAAAGAAGCAAAGTCATTGGGTCAGGGCCTTAAAATAGCATGTCTTTAATGTCTCAGCTATAAATATTCGTAATAACATATAGGAAAATTAAAGATGGCGGCCCCAAAATGGCGACTGAAGTTATTTTTGTGGTAAAATATTATGTTAGTATACCAAATCTTATCCGATCTTGATAAAACTTACTACCCATAAATTTTTGGTACTAATTTCATGTTATTTTTAAAAAATTCAAAATGGCGGATCCAGTATGGCGGCCAAAAATTCAAAATTTCATCTTATATTTATGAAACTTGGTATATATGGATTTTTGAGGTCGCTGATTACGAATTAGGAGTAATTTTTACAAAATTCAAAATGGTGGATCCAGTATGACGGTCGAAAATTAGAAATTTAATTTTACTTTTTTTATGTAACTGTACTGAGATACTGTTAATCAATGCACTATAAAACTTTTACTACACAAGTCTTTTTTCCGATTCTGCTGAAAAAGTATACTCCAATAGTCGATTTTCAAAAACGTTTTAAATTTAAATCTTAAAAGGCAATCCCTTTGCAACATAAAAAGGTCAAAAAATTTGTACCTTTTTTAATTTGCTTATAATAAAATATACATTTTCGGTATTATTGCACTTCAACTGGTCAATACTTCGAATTACTACTAAGAATTTTGGAAGGAAACAAAATGGAAATTGCAGAGTGAACATTTTTTATTAGCAAATGTAAAAAGAAAAAACTTAATATGTTTATAACAAAAAAATTATCAATAAAAGTAATAAACATCCCTATTTTTAAGAAAAGTAATCAAAGTTTCAACATTTTGTCCGCCATACTGCATCCTACATTTTTAATTTTTAAAAAATAACACGTAATTTGTAATCGTAGTCCCCAAAATCCTGACTTACCCAGTTTCATAAATATAAAATGAATTTTTTCATTTTCGGCCGCCATATTAGGTATAAAATTTTTAATTTAATAAAAATGACGTGATTTTCATAATCGGTGACCTCAAAAATCCCTGTATACAAAGTTTCATCTATTCAAAATAATATTTTTCATTTTCGACCGCCATATTGGATCCGTCTTTTTGAATTTTTTTAAAATAACACGTAATTCGTAATCGTAGTCCCCAAAACCCTGATTTACCTGTTTCGTAAATATAAAATGAAATTTTTAATTTTCGCCCGCCATATTGGTTCTGACATTTTTAATTTTTGAACAATGACGTCATTTTTATAATCGGTGACCTTAAAAACACCTGTATACAATGTTTCATATATATTACATGAAATTTTTCGTTTTCGGCCGCCATATCGGATCCGCCATTTTGAATTTTGTAAAAATAACTTAAAATTCGTACTCAGAAACCCAAAAACATATGGGTACTAAGTTTTATCAAGATCGGATAATTTTTGAAGATTTGGTACACTAAGGTAATATTTTACAACAAAAACAATATCTTCAGTCGCCATTTTGGGGCCGCCATCTTTAATTTTCCTATATATTATTACAAATATTTACAGCTAAGACATTAAAGACACGATATTTTGAGATTTTGACCCAATGACTTTTCTTGTTTGACATAAAAAATTGTTGTGAAGGAAAAAATCTCGATTTTTTTTGTGAATAATTGTTTATGACTTTTTCCACTTTTATTGTAGAAAAGAAATGTTTGTGACGTGGTTTTTAAAGTCCAGAAATATTCCGAAAATCTTCATGACTTAATTCTGATATCGATTGAAAAATCAATGAAATTTATCTCTTGAAATTCCTTCAGTGAGACATTTTGGCGCTTTTTGGCACAGTTTTCGAGTATTGCAACTGGATAATGGCGACAAATTAATTACTGGAGAACGGGGACCAATTATATCCTGGAGATCAATTGTGGTAAAAGATTTAAACTCGTACGAGTGGAATTACCGCATTCGCTTAAATGTGATATACTTAAGAGACGCTCAAATTATATAATGAAGACTTTGCCTCAGGCCTTGTTCAAAATTGATCTAATTGTGACAGTACGGAACCATATTGTACCATTAACCTATTGTTGCATGAGGCCGCGTCTTATTCGTGTAAGTCTGTGTATTTTCTGTACAAAGAAGCATTGCCCTAATCTCGGCAGTTGAATATTAGCGAATCCCACGCTGTTTTCATAATATGTCGACTTAGTAGATACTAGCAAATTACTTTCTTGTTGATCATTTG
This sequence comes from Trichopria drosophilae, assembly GCA_030407085.1. Lineage (NCBI taxonomy): Eukaryota > Metazoa > Arthropoda > Insecta > Hymenoptera > Diapriidae > Trichopria > Trichopria drosophilae. Next base: position 85,092,699 of record CM059587.1, on the reverse strand, counting down.
GATATTTTGGATTGTTTTTACTTCACGAGTTTCTGTGTCAACAATAATTTCAAATTTTTCGAAAATTAAATGTAGAACAAAGTGTATAAAGTCTTGAATTTTTTTAAATTTCTTTTCCTTTGATCCGCGAATCAACCTAACCTCTTCAAAACTTCAATTTGTCGAAAAAATAAAACTTATTTGATGAATTACGAACATTTTTGATGAAATTTGTATCTCTAGTGGTATAATTGTCCCTAAAATGTAGGTTCAGTGGCTTATCAGCACTTTTAGGTTAGATTTTTAAAATTCAAAATGGCGGATTCACTATGATATACCGAAGTTCAATACAATGCTTTAAAATCGCGAAAAAATGTATATACGGCGATTTTGGACGTCGTTTATCACGAATTTGAGGTTAGATTTCAAAAATTCAAGATGGCGTATCTGTAATGGCCGACCAAATATCATGAAAGAACTCAAAATCACGCTGGAGATACGAATTTTATCAGTAATGTTCACAATTAATCAAAGAAAGCTTATTTTTTCGACATATTGACGTTTTGAAGAGGTTAGGTTGACTCGGGGCCAAAAAAATGTCTATTTGAAGTTCGCAAATTTTGTTAACTTTCGATTGCGAATAGACATTGATCCCTTGACTTTATTGACACAAAACAAAATTCACAAAAAATTAAACACACGAAACTTGGTTAATTTATTTAAAATGCGCCATATTGGTTTTTGAAGCAATTTTATTTACACTAACTACTAATTATTAACTTAAAAATAGTCAATTGAGTTATGCTACCTAGAAAAGTGGCTACTTTTTTTATTTATCCGGTACGTTTTTTGTAGAAACCTAATTAATTTTTTGTATAAACCTAACCTAAACTTAAAATTTCAGTACTGACCTTAAATCGCTTATCCTGGAGCACCTTTTTGATCGCGACCATTTCGCCGGTGTCGCATAGCTTCGCCTGGTAGACGACGCCGAAGCTGCCGTTCCCGATGACTCGTGTGTCAGTGTAGGCGACTTCCTGGGGGCGGTCTGGTCCAGCACCTGGAGTCGCTACCACCGTTGTCACCTTACTGCCATCCTTGCCTGCATTGCACATCGCACCACCCATAGAAAAAAAATCGAAAAGCGCAACGCTACAGTACAGCTAACAAATCAAAAAGAGAAAAAGCTCTACGTATGGTACTAACAACTAGAGGGAACTCAATTGCGTTAATTAAATAAAACATAGCTGTCAAAAAAGCACCGTATCTGTACCAATCACTATTTTACTATAATTACTTAACAATTAAATTAATTAGAAAGGGAATTTGTAAAACAAGACATGTCTTAACTTGTCTGTCTTAGCGTATCTGTAGAATTTGAAATTACATGACAATTATTCTTCCTGAAAATTGTATTTATCAAAATTTTTCGTAAATAATTTGAAATTTTGTAAAAAAATGAATACAAAATTTCGAACAAATCATCAAAAAAATCTGAAAAACTTCTAATGTATTGCTGAATGAATTCTAAGAACTTTTCATTCTTAGCATTTTTTAAAAAAAGTTAACACTTTTTGAGTTACAGCATTTTTTAATTTTTAAAGAGATTTTCATTAATGACGTCATTTTGTAGTCATTAGAATAATGTGGGGTATAAAACTAAAATTTTGTCACCTTTGTACATAATTTCAATAGAATCCCAATATTCTAATAGCTTTAAAAAAATGAAAAAGAATAAATATTTTTGGGACATTTTTTTCAAGACTGAAACTCAATTTTGACCTCAGAATCTTGAAGAACGACCTTCAAGATAGTAGAATTAGTAGAAAATAGTAGAAAATGTACCTTTCAATTTTTTCAACTTTAGTTTTGATACAAAATTCTTGATTCAAATTGGAGAAAAAAAGTGTCATTTGGGCGTTGATGAGTTAATTAAAAAAATTGTAATTGTATATATTGTTTTCTCGCAAGTGGTTGAATCTCCAAGAAATTTCATAAAAGGCGAATTAAATCTTTACGTCTTGATGAGAATTGTTATAATCCTTGACTAAGGATAGTTTGATCTAATCGTCCTTAGTAACAAGATCTAGGATAAAGAAATTATGTAACTCTATACGAGATCAAACTACATTTAATTAATATGGCCATAAGTCATATTAAATTTAATCTGTGCAGTTAGATCTCTTTTTGGTAACGTTCTAACTACAGCAGAGTCCCGGTATAATTGCGACTCGTTATGTTTATGTCCCATCATATTTTCTCGTTTTAGTCTCGTCACATTTACCTGTTGCCGCTCTCTTTTTCCCCCACCTTGCGGGCTGGGACCTTAAGAAGGGCCTGCTGTGACGTAACGAACATAAAGCGACTGAGAGGAGTGGGAGAAGCGTCGTTCTCCTTGTTTTCGCAAATATAACGGGACGGATGGGGAAGGCGAGGAACCGAGTAGGTAAATATACCGGGACTCTACTGTAAAGTCAGAGTAATACTTTATTGACTCTGCTCTAAAAGAGTACACATTTTACTCTTTTTACATCGGGACTATGAATGAGCAAAACTCATTTTTAGAGTACATGTAGTTCTTCTATCTTCAACATCGCACATTACTATTTGTTTACATCAACTACTTGTTCACTTATATACAATAGTTTCTTTTTCTCAAACATTTTTTTTAATTCATTGAGATCTAAAATAATATATATTTGTTTTTGTAGTCTACTTAGTAACTATTTCACGCCTTCATTAACTCAACCCATAACACTCCGGGAGTAGAACTAGAGTTTGCGCCCTACGGTGAAATCTTCAGGCCAAAATCGATAATTGCGCCCTTGTTACATAATATACTATTATGAAGACTAGTCTTCAAAATTTTATATTTCGAATAAAATTACATTCTTGCTGCTTTATAAGTACTTGCGACAAATTGTTATGGTAGCATGTCTCTAAAGTAGAAATTACTGGCAAGAAATTCGTAACCGATCCTCGAGAAAAGGCTTCCGCGCTATTTTCGCATATGCCGTTTATACATTAAGCCCAGAAATAGCCAGTCGTGGCTCTTTAAGTTTTTTTTTATTTCTGATTTTCCGAAAACTACAAGTACTAAATTGTACGAGACACGATGGAATTTCCACACTTAAATTTTTTCGCTCATAATTTTACTTTTTTTCGTTCAAGAATTTACCCCATACAAGATTTTTGAAAATTTACTTTTCAAGGTTATTTTTCATGTAAAAATTTAAACATTATTACTTAATTTTTTTTTAATTTTAAATAGAAAATTTAAGGATTTATTTATAGTTATAAACAAAATAAATTACTTGTAGATTTGAACGAATGCAATAGATATATATTTGTATAAAAAAGTAGAATAATCTGTTAAATTTACAGATGAATTTTGTTCAATTAACAGAAACTTCTTTTAAATCTAACAGATATTTTAACAGAATTTAAAAATTATGTTTTTATCGAAGTAGATTGTAAATAATAGTTTTATTAAATATTTTGGTAATTTTTCAAAATCCAGTTCAATAATAATCAAGATATTTATTTTTTATTTTTTAAGTATACTTATAGACTATGAATGAATTTTATTCTAAAGTGATGCTTATTTTTTTTTAATAAACTTGATTATTTTTACATTTTTTTAGTCACCAAATAATAAACTTATAAAAATAAGCATAACTTATCGGAAATATTGATAAATATTTTTTAAAATGTTTGAATTTCATCAAAATTGTTGTATCAATTATAATTAAATATTAAACATCAGCTAAAAAATGATCAAGTCGAGTAACAAGTAAGTTATTTAATCATTTGTTTAATTATCAATCAAAGCTAAAAAATACTAATATGGCATCAAAAAAAAAGACTGTACAATAATTTTTTTTATAACTTTCTTTTTTAACTGACCACCACTACAAAAGTTCAAGAGTAACCAAGAACTAGCACCACTTTTTTTTACTACAGAGAAAAATACTTAATCATCATGAATCGTCGTGGAATTTGCTACAATTACAAAATTCCTCGACAGCTTCTTCGATTAATAATTATAACACGTCCGACCACTATATGAAACTCCATTCGAATGGTTGATTGAAGGAAATACACTAAAAAAAAATGATTTAGTTTCCTAATAAAACAACAAAAATCGATACCATCCTTCGAAGGATCATATTTCCGACTGTTCTCGCCGCCTAAGATATAAATAAATAATAGTAAATTATAATTATCCACGTGCATCATCGTCAATCGAACTTATTATCATTATTTAACCGTGCACTTACGTAAGCACTTTATAAATAATCACGTTATAATTAAACGAAAAATAAAAAAAAAACAAATATTACGTAATTAGCCATAGATTAATTCCCTTCATTAACCCTACAGAAATTTAATTATTCTAGAAATTCTCGTAAAAATTTCAAGTGAATTTTCTTGATATTAACTTTTAATGCAGTCGAAATCTTTTTAGTGCAACCGAGTTAAAAAAAATACAAATTCTTGAGTGTGAATCCAAATTTGGCCATAGAATTGTTCTATTACGTCGAGATTTTGAAATATCCTAACCTAAAAATGCAAAAAACACAGTTTTTTCCTATTTTCAGCAAGTTTTTGCGGCGGAATAAAATTTTTCTTGCAATTTGACAAAAACCAGATTAAAACGCATTCATCAGAAACCTCAGTATATTTTTCTGGCGGTTATCGATGTACTGACTCAAAATCGTAACCTAAAAGTGCAAAAAAATGAAAACCATAATCCTGCCTTGACAAAAACTTCGAGAACTCATTGAAAAAATCGTACGAAATGACTAAAAAAAAACATTTTGAAGTTGATGAATAACGTTCCAATCTGGTTCTTGCCAAAGTATTAAAAACATTTTGTTCCACTACAAAAACTTACTGAATTTGAGCAAAATCTGCGTTTTTTTGTACTTTTAGGTTAAGATATCTCAAAATCCAGACGTGATGTTAGAATTCTGCGGCCAAATTTGGATTCTGCTTTGTCTTGTGTAATCTAAACTCATAGAACAGGAAAGAAAATGCGATTTCAGCGTTATCAATCTTGTTCTCTTATCAGAAATGGAAAATCTTAAACGTTTTTTTAGAAAAGTTCACTTACAACTCGAAATCTATAGTTTTCCGGTATTATATATAGATATTACTGATATAACCTAAGTTTGCTCTTGTATTTTCTTTAAAAAAAGGAGCAAAAAAGTAACGTTTTTCAAAAATTGGTACTGATAAAGCGATACCACTGTCAGGATCGTTTTTAGGATTATCGTGTTGTTGTTTGTGCGTAATTGGCTTCATTGAGTAGTGATATTTTGATTGCGAGACGACACGATCGGCAGCATGGACGAAATTTCCAAAATCCGTATCCTTAAATTTTTTAATCACTTTCCTATGCGACATATCACTAACTGCATTCTGACAGTTGACGTTTTGCATGCACCGGCCATTTCCGTGTATCTGTTCAGGTGTATTTATACTTAGTTAGTGCTATTTATTTTGTGTTTTTTAAATATAGAATGTTACTAGTAGTTTATTACATAAACTCGGTTTTATTAAACTAATTTTTAACTAAAACTTTCCTTATAAAAATGAATTTTTTGAAAAATTTAATCTACGTATTTCTAAACAACCGAAAAATTAAATTAGTGATTCGTAACATCAATAAACAAAAATAGAACTATAATTTTTTAAGTCAACTACACAATCAACTAAAAAAATGATTTAAATATTTAATTAATTGAAATTTTCATTTAATAACAAATTTGAATTACTGGTTTGGTAACTTTTCATTAAATTTTTATAGAAGAAATTAGAAATCATGAACAGGAATTTGATTAAAATTAATTATAGTAAAAAAACTATTAAAATAAATGAATTTAACTGTAATATTGCGAAGTCACAAAATATTTCTGATTAGACTATGTTAGATTAACTAAAAAAATGTAGATAGTTAAAGTATCTCCTTATATTCACGATTATTTTTTATAGTTTTACTTACAGTGATATTTTTGATCTTTTAAAGAAGGTAGATAACTCAATGTGTCTTCTTTCACCACTTTTTGATTATTTTACGAATTACAATAATACTTTTTATGACATCATTTAACCGGTAACTTTTCTGAATTATTAGGTTATTTTTCCTCCAGTAACGTGTCAAATAAACAAACAGCTGACGATTATGGAATATTACTTTGAAATTTCCACTAAAAAAAGAAAATTATTTTTCCAACGTTTATACTAATTTAATAATTTATTGTTTCACAGTTTAAACATTTTAATAATCACAAAATTAACTTTGTATTTAAGAAGAACAATTTTAGAATTAATTAGTAAATATTTTTCAAGATAAAATGTTCATTTACAATGTAATTGTTGCAAAAATCATTGTAATAAACCAAATTTTAAGCTTACCTAAGTATTAAGTTTTTTTTCCAGCAAATAGTACAATACTACTAATTCATTAGTACAATTCTACTAATCTAAAATCAGACAATTTTTCAGTTTAGTGGTTTGGAAAATAAGTAATAAATTAGTAAATTTTAACGTTTAATTAATAAAAATTATAACTAATTGAATTGGTGACAAACTTTTCGTTTTCTTATTAGTAGTTAGTAAGATCAGAAGTTATTTATGATAATATTGTTTGTTTTATTTAATTTTTTTAACAATTTTTGCAAATCATTCTTCTTCAGTATTAACTTTTTATTATGGCAACAAATTAGTTACAGATAACTTTAATTAGTAGAGGTAACTACATAATTTTGGCTAAAAATCTTTAACTTTTTTACCAATTAACTTGAGAAACATAAAGACAAAAATAATTGTTATTAATGTCAATAACAATACTTTAGTACAATGAATCCCAGTTTTTCGATCACATGCAATTAAACAAAATTGTGTAATAAGCGCCTTTACTTCTTCGCGTATCAAAATCCACAAAAAACAATAAACCCACTTAAAAATACGCGATAAGATGCGTGTTGTTGTCGCACTGTGAAAATTTTCCGATAAACATTGTAGTTTATCCAGAAATCCGATATAAATCGCTACCGAGTCTAGTATCTTCGTTGTTGATTTTCTTCTTATGTTTGGATTGACACATTCCTATTACGAAAGTTTATACATATTGGTCCGGTAATCTGATAATGAAAATTGGCGATGTTCCTGTCATTGTGCTTGATTTCCTTATGATTCTTTAAAAGTTTTAAAAGTTTATCCAAAAACGACATAGACGTAGTACTACGTGGATTATCAGACATTTTGAAAATGAAGGTGGTACTAGACAAAATCTCTAGACTAGAGGCCAAATATATTAAAATTAAACAATTTTGATGTTACTACTATTAGTATTAAAACTTAATTGAAGAAAATTTCTTAATACAGGTTTTTTTAGTTCAACTTATTTTCAATGAAGTATACAGAAATCTGTAAACTTAAACCAACTAAACGCAATATTTAATAAAAATTGAATTTTTTTTGTCAATTTTTGTTTAGTATTTGTTGTTTTATTGTTGTTAGTATTTCATTAAAGACCAAGCGGACACTTTTTCATTGAAGTTTTCAACGTTTGTTTGTCACATATTTCCGTGACTGAAAAAAAGTCATTTCCGACGTGAAATTGATTGAACATTACGAATTTGTGAATAAAATTTAAGAAAATTGCAAATCAAAACCGCTGAATTCAATTATTTCAAAGAATTCGAGTTTTTTTAACTAAAATTTTGTTTTCAACAAGATTTTTTCATTGAAATTGCAAAAATGCAGAAAAAGCGTCCACGGACCTTAAACTTCGAAATGTATGTGCTAGAATTATTCATTTTACGATATCCATATCCAAAATGGCGTCTTAATGTAAAAATGTTGATATTTCTTTGTTTTTTCCAAAAATGATGATTGCAAAACCAAATTTTTTGGCTTAATCTGATATTTTAAGACATAAAACGTTTTTGATTACAAAATTACTATTCAACGTTATAAATTCAAAGTAGCAAACCCAAAATTCGTGATCGAATGCCTAAAAGCCCTTACATATAAATTATTATGATTAAGAATTTTCGTCCACCATTTTGGGTTCGCTATTTTTAATGTATGACGTTGAGTAATAAATTTGTTATCAGGGCTGTAATTTTACCTTAATGTTTCAGGTTATACAATAAAATCTTGTTTTGGAATCATTATTCCCGAAAATAACGAAATAGTACCAACATTTTTACAACAATTTAGAACTCTCTCGAAAATAATCATCACAATTTAAAACGACAAAATTTGTCCACATTTTTGCCCCATGTTAACATTTTTTAAAAGTAGCTAAGAAATAATACTTTTTTTTTTTTAAACATCCAGTTACATCAAGAATATCAGAAAAATTTGAGTATTGTGTAGAATTTTTCTTAAAAAGACTACACAATTCTGGACATGACGAAATTTTTGTCCAGAACTTTCCCTGGACTACTTTTTTATTTTTATTTTATCGAATTACTTTATGTTACTCAACTTTCAAAAACTATTAATAACACATCTGACTATCCAAATTTTAATTAAAATAAATACAAATTTTGTATTATCTTTCAACCCAAAATATTCCTGAAGGAGCTTGTTTTGGACGATGCTAACGAAACTTGACTAGTAGTCTGACTAAATAAAAATTTGTCAAATTGTCGAACTTGCCGATGTCTCTAGACTATTCTACTCCTGACTAGTTAATTTAGTTTCAAAATAAACCAGGAACTTCGGGTAGACTCGTAAAATGGGTGAGGCGTCATTTGAAATGTATTGTACAGAAAAAGACAATCGTAATTTTACGTAACCAGCCAAAGTAAATCACGTAGTTCCGTTACTTTCTACCAAAATTTTCATAATGGATTTTTAATTCGCCTGTATTTATAGTATTAATCACAATCTGATATATAATCGTTAATGCGAAACTCAATTAGCCTCGACTTACATAAAAAATTAATTGATTAAACTCCTCAGCTATGAAAGTTTCGATTTAACTGTATTTTAGTTGGGGCTTAATCTTTTTTATCGGTCGAATTTCTTTTTGGTATCAGTTTTTTCATCGTGTGACATGGTCATTAATGTTTATTTATATTCAAGGACAAGTGTAATGAATTAAACGTTCCTACTATCTTAATCAAAGTTTTTCGGACGTTAAAATCCCCTGTTTGTATGTGTCCATAGAGTTAATCTATTTAATTATACTCGTATTAATATACTTTATGTGACAACTAAAAATATGAAGAATTTAATCAGTTTTACTAAATATTTCTAATAAATTAATACAAAAATATTATTTTTAAGTTAATATCAAAATTATTCAAGGTAATTTCTAATTAATTAGAATATTTTTTAAATCCTAAACCACCGTTTTTTAGTAAAAAAAATGGTTAGAACTTTTCGATAATTCACATGACTAAATACTAAACATAACTAGTATTTAATAAATGATGATTAGTAACCAAAAATTAAAAAACTGGTTTGATTTTTATTCATTTATCATTATTAACAGTTACTTACTTTGTATAAGTAAAAATACTGGTAACAAGTAAGTTTTTATTTTTATATTAACATTTTTTATCTTAAATTTAATTTAAATACTAAAATTTCAATAACTGAACCAGAAATTTTGAAATCATTCATTCAATCATTTGTAATTCGTTTTTGTAATTCTCACTAACTACTTAATTTCCTTGAAATCTTTCTTGGATTTCTAATTTTGACGATATATTTTATTAATCTAGTTTATTTACTTGCACAAAATTCTCAAAACCTATTGAATTAATCATACAAAAGAAGTTATCAGAACTGACCGTATATAAAACTAACAGAATGAAAACGAAGGTCGTAAATAGTATTGTAACTCTTTCGGTGTATTGTTTTGTTTTAAGTAGAATTTCTTATTGAAGGTGTCCTCGTCGCATTTCGTTTCATAAACGTAAATAATAGTGAAAACAATAATCTTTGTCAATATATTGACAAGGAATTTATCGAGTTTCCAACAATTAATATGTTGTGAGTGGGAAAATAACGAAGAAAAATAATTTTCGAAATTTAGGTTCAAGAATTTTTTGAAAATAAAAAAAGTTAACCTGTATTTTATAAAGTATAATTATTTATCTAGTTCCACTATTACAAAATAATCACCACTTAGTTAAAAAGAGTGTTACTAAGATTTTTTATTATAATTTTTTTCATTACGACAATGTTTTGCTCATTTTTTTATTCCGAAATTATTTTTGTTTATTTTTGTCCATTTTCTCTGTTAATTTCACTATAAAAAATAGGAATATCTACTAAAATAATACATGGCAATTAATGGCGGTGAATTTAACTAATCTGGTAGTTGTCAACTAGTAACTAAATAATTAGTTATTTTTATGGATACATTTAGTTAAATTGAATGAAATTTCGTAAATCCAATTCACAGTTACTAACTAAATCGTCTGTAAAAACTGTTAAATATTTAGTTTCTTCTAGACAAAAGTTCTGGTGAAAAAAGTATAATTTTTCTCAGTATTCTAAAATAAACAAAACACTTTATTGTAATAACTAAGAAAACATGTTACATTAAAAAGTTGTAGCAATTTTATAACAAAATGTACTATTTTGTCTCGGAATAATATCTCAAGTATATATATTATCCATTTCCCAGGAACTGTATAGCAAACTGTATTATTCTGTCTGGGAATTATATATATATGTATAATTCATTTTTCCAGGAATTGTATAGTAAAATGTAGTATTTTGTCACGGAATCATATATACATACCAAATGCAAAATATTCATATATAATCAAATACAATTGTAAGGATTTATATATAATGATATAATATATATATATATATATATATATATATATATATATATATATATATATATATATATATATGCATACATTCCTTGGATTGAAAATTGAGTCACTATTGACAATAATATTTCACTCTTCTAGGAGTGAGTTTTTTTTACTTTTTTGACTTTCCTTTCACTTTTGATGCAGTGAAATGTTACTCTTCATATCATGACACTTTCACTCATAATAAAAGAGTGACCCAATTTTCACTCCAAAGAACTGAAAAGTATCTATAAAACTAAAAATAAAAATTGCCCAAAATATTATCGGGCATTTGTCCTGCAAGCTCTCGACAATTTAGTAAAATTTAGTATACAATTTCTCCTCTTTACTCGAGTGCAATTGTTATTTGCAGGGGCCAAAAACTAATCGCGTCCAAAAAAGGTTACAATTAACCCAAAAAAGCCTTGAACTCACGCGTTATCGATCCTAGGCGTCTTAGGAACTTGCAGATTTTTTTGTACGCCGAATTGGCCTCTTTGTCGTCGAGGCCGACGGTGCTTTGTAGCTTTCGGGTTTCGGCTTTTTCTTGGGACAATCGATGCTTTGGATTACGCCAGTTGTGCTGTCGGGGTTCCGACCAGTCCAAAGTACTCGCCGGTGCCATGACGCAACCGTCCACCTTATCGGTCAGAGTACTTGGACGATGTTTCGCTTCGAGATGAAACAATTGGTTTTTTTTTCTTGTTTATTCCTTTAATCTATCTCACGTGAACGTTTATGTGTGAAAACTACGAATCTTGGAATAAATTCACTGAACGTCAGTCGCCGGTCCAACATATCAGAACCCTTTTTGGGAATGCACTTTTTGGCGGGTACACTCCGAGTTACTGCCAAACTTTCACTTTAAAACACCAAACTTCGGTTTTTTTTTGAAACCTCAAAATTATTCCAAACACAAAAAAAAAATATATTTTTTTTTTCACTAAAACTGTTGCGTCGACCGGTGTCGCGGACCGGCGAAAAGTCAATGGACGAAATTTGGAACGCGCGGCCGATTTTCCTCTTGGCAGCGACTTGGACCGCGACTTGGAAACGAGGCGAGATGAGAAAAGCGTCGGGAGCTTCGTTCCTGATTCGCAGCGGCACGACGCACGACTAATGCGAACGAGCCCGAAACACGCCGCGCGCTATCACGGATAAAACCGGATAATGACGAGATGGAGATCGCCCCTGGGGGTGGGGGGCCACTCGGGGAACCCCGGGGGTGGGAGCGCATAGGGGAAACACAAAAAAAACCTTAAGAGCCGCCACATTCTGCGTTTATTAATAATGCGCTTTTTTTTATTACGTCAAAATTCCGAAAAAATCACTTCGATACAATAAAAAATGCCATTTTTGCAATTAATCTTAGGGAAATTACTAGATATTTTTGTGCGAATTCGATGAAGTGGAAAAAAACTTTTTTTAATCCTTTTCATCCCAAAATGACAAAATTTGTCGCCGGTTTTCATCCTCTGTAAGTTTATGAATATCTTTGAGCTATTGTTATGAAATGAAGGTTTCCTATAGTTTTTGGGTATGCTCTTTTCGAATCTGACGTCCATTTTTGGATATCAGTTTCCATTTTTAAAATATGGCTACTTAAACGAGAAAAACGTGGGAAGAAGCAAAAACTTGTTTAGTAAACTGCAATTTTTATTGCGAAGGAATTCCGGGATCGTGTCAGCCTTCAGAATTCTGTGGAGTAATGAGTTTTACTAAAAATTGGTCAATATTACGATTTAAATTACAAAATGGCATCCTCAAAATGGCGGCACTCGTGCGGAATTGTTTTGTTATTTGCGTTTTATTAAAATATTGCTGGTATCTTGACGTATACTTTGATGAATATTAAGATCGTTTTTGAGGTGGCTGAATACAAATTCGTTATTAAATTTTGGAAATTCAAAATGGCGGATCCAATGTGAGTTCGACAACTTGTATATACTAAATACCAGACAATTCGGTATTTACAAACCGAACAAACGGATTCGCCATTTTCAATTTCCAAAATTTAATAGCGGATTTTATTCATCAAAATTCACGACTAGATACCAGAAATATTTTAATAAAACGCAAATAACAACAAAATTCGATATAAGTAGCGCCATTTTGAGGATGCCATTTTGTAATTTATATCGTAATATTGACCAACTTTTAGTAAAACTCATTATACCACAGGATTCAGAAGCCTGAAACGATTCCGGAACTCTTTCGCAATAAACATTGCAGTTTACTAAACAAATTTTTGCTTTTTTCCACGTTTTCTTTCGTTTCAGTCGCCATATTGAAAAAATGGAAGGTGTACAAATTTATATTACATAAATTTCTAACCTAAAAGGTTACTCGGGTCGCTGATTGCGAATATGATGTCAGATTCTCAAAATTCAAAATGGAGTATCCAATAACGTGGACCTGACCTAACCTAACCTAACCTAACCTAACCTAACCTAACCTAACCTAACCTAACCTAACCCAACATTTCCTTTCAGTATCTTTCACCAGTAAATTTGTTTTTGTTCATTTTTGTGTGAATAAGACACATTTAATATTATAGAAATTAATTATTCGAGTCTACTTGAACTTTTCTCCAGATTTTGTTTTATAGCTCATCAAACTTGACGTAACAATGACAACTTTTCTTATGAATTTATAAACCGATGGAAGTTTCCTTAATATCAATCACGTTCAAATACTTCTTATCGCCTGTCTCTGTTACTTGACCGTTAGTATGTATTTTATCATTTTCATTAAAATTTCGTATATTATTATCACCTTTCATTAATATCTGGCTATTTTAATGTTCTGTTTTACAACTAATTTTGATGATTTTTAAAACGTGTTTAATTAATCACGCTCATCAATATTCTGTACTTTTCACGATATATCCAGAAACGTATTAAAAATTGTAAAAACCAAAACACGCATGGAACGACCCAGAATCATCAAATCACCAATTTGAATGGATTTTTTTAAAATTTATTTATCCTACGAGAAAACAGAAAATAGTTTTTTTTACCCTTAGAAACAGAAAAATACCAAAAACTTTTATGGTAAGTTGCGCGCATGATTATCGGCTACTGGTCGCAAATCAAAAAGCCGTCATGTAAAAAAACCGACAATCGAAAAGCGGACAGTATAAAACCTACACTAAAAAAACTAAATGACTGCCCGCTTGTCATTTTCTGAGTGCGGGTCGCAAAAGCGATGAATCCAAAAGCCGACAGGTCTAAAATCCGATAGACATAAAGCCGACAGTCAAAAAGCCGATACAGAAAGAATAGATAGCGGACAGTCATTTTTTGAAGTGTCGGTTTTTTGACTGTCCGTTTTTGACCTGTCTGCATTTTTATTTGTCGGTTTATCCACCCGCACCCTATTTTTGTATGTGTCGGCTTTTCTATTGCCGGTTTTTTGACTTATCGGCTTTTTGAATTATCGGTTTTTGGACCCACACCTATGGTTACCTATAAATCCTAAAAATTGGGGAAAAAAAATAACAAATTTTTATTTTTGGCTTTCAAAAAATGGAATTATTGCGATTGGTTATCGACATTTTTCATTTTTCGACACAAATTTTTAGAAAATTTGAAAAATGCAACTAAATAAGCGTAAACATGATGGGAAAAATTGAAAATCCAGAAAATTCCAAGCTTTTGAATACAAAAAATTGCAAAAATTTTGTTTTATTGACATAACCTAATTCGTAAAAAATCCAAAAAATTTTTACACGAAAATAAAAAAAACACGTTACTTTCTAAATAGAACAAAAGTTGTTTACAAATGATAATTTTTAATTTGTAACTAGTTACACAAAAGTTACTATTTACACTTAGCACAAAAAACTAGTTTTTTTTTTCACGAGTTACTGAGCTAAGGGGGTTCTAAAATGATCCGCCGGTAAGGTAGGAAGTTTCTCTAAAAATTCTAAATTAAAAATGACACATTTTCAAAATATCGGACCCTTTAAAGACAATTTATTATATATTTTAAAGACTATAGACGGTTTCAGAGATGCTTAGGACACTAATTGAGAATTGACCGAGAATTTTCGGAAATTAGTGGTTTATTTCCAAAAATTCTTGAACAGTTCTCAATCAATTTCTTTGGTATTTTTTAGGAAACCGTCTATAGTAATTGCAATTGCCTTTACAGAGCTCGAATTTCGAAAAATCTATTCAGCCATTTTTTATTTACGGTTTTCAGTGAAAATTGTTACCTTATCGGCGGAGAAATTTAGAACCCCCTTAAGGTCATTTAATTAATTAATTACACAGTTTTTTTCTAAATATCCTTGTTTTGGTCATTTTTTCATGAATAATTAAGTATACTAATTGACTGCATTGTCTTAAAAGTGACAAAAACTATACTTGAGATTAAGCAATTCTAAAAATCTATAATTTAATTTTTCAATTTTTTAAAATCTTTTCTGTTTTATTTTATTATTACATTAAACAAAATTCAGTAATACTAACTAATATTTGTTTGACGATTAGCGTCCAAATATTTAGAAAATACAACTGAAACGTTTTAGTTGTTTCAACTAACCATGATACCGATTAAATATTTAGTAAATTCAACTTAGTAGACATTACTAACTATTTGAATCTTCATAGGCAACTTGATTATATCACTACATTTTTCTTTAGCGAATCGATCCATTGTCTCGTTTAAAAAACATTTCCCTCACGATTCTCCCGAAAAGAAAATTTCCATTCCAAGATTCGACAGTTTCCGATTTTAATCGAAATTTCTAAGAATTAAGGACAATGCAATTAAAGCGATCATTTAAATTGTGGCAGCCAGACGTCAAACTAACGTCGTTGGATTTTAACTTTTATTTCAAAACGGAAATTGTCGCATCCGCTACAATTTTCAAACGCCGACGCATTTAATATAAATAAAAATTTAAAATCCGAGATGTAGCAAAAAAGGGACTGCGACATCTTGTTTTATTACGTGGGCTTTCGCTTCGTCGATCAAAGTACGTAACGTCGAAATGCAGTAATAACGTTCCTACCGTAGATGCACTAGCGATCTTGCACCATGAAAAATCCATTCATGGAATATCGGAAAAACCTTCTCGCCTTCTTTACTTTTTCCTTCCTATAGCCACTTTTAGTTGTAGGTCAAACTCCACATATAGAATATTGTTTTCACGGAAATAAAACATTTTTGAATTCCTTCGTACTTTCCTAATCATTTTTTTTTTAAACTACAAAAAAATTAATTTTTTACTAATATTTGTTGCATTTTAATGCTTAAAAATAATCTAAGAAACAAAAAATACTTAAACTGCTCGATATTTATTTCTATTTTAATTTTTCCAATATGGCGGCTTTTTATCAATTGCTATCAAGATGCCATTGAATAGATTACACAGGCCAACAAAGCTTATACCCAGAAATCGGACTATACTTTCCCGAATGTGTTAAAATCCAAATTTGGCCGCAGAATTGTCAAGATTTTGAGATATCCTAACCTAAAAGTGCAACAAACACCGTTTTTTATCATATTCAGTAAGTTTTTGTGGGGGACAAAATGTTTGTTACCACTTTAGTAAGAACCAGATTAAAGTGTTATTCATCAACTTTAAAATCCTTTTTTGTAGTTTCGTAAGATTTTTTTTCAATGAGTTATCGAAGTTTTTGTCAAGGCAGGATTATGATTTTCATTTTTTGCACTTTTAGGTTAGGATGTTTCAAAAATTTAACGCCACAGAGCAATTACACGACGAAGATTTTCTTTGAGCACATCAAAAACCGTCGGAAAAATATACTCAGGTTTCTGATGAATGCATTTTAATCTGGTTTTTGTAAAATTGTGAGAAAAACTTACTGAAAATGGGCAAAAACTGTGTTTGCTGCACTTTTTGCTTAAGATATCTCAACATCTTGACGTAATAGAACAATTTTCAGAAAGTCGGTCTCAATTTGTTAGTTATTTCCATGTAATTACACATTTATTTAGTGTTTGAAAATCATTTTCCCTGACAAAATCTTTAATAACTCAATAAAAAAAATCGTATCGGGATTACTAAAAAATCATTTTAAAGTTGACAAATAGCACCTTAATATTGTCGAGGCCAAATTTCAAATAATAATTTTGTTTCCCTACAAAACCGTACGGAATAAGCAAAAATATTGTTTTTTGTATTTATAGGTTAGGATATCTCAAAATCTTGACGTGATAGAACAAAACTTTTCTGCTTTCCATTTTAATAATTCAATTTTGTAACTTTTGTCCTGATATTTTCTATCTCCTCGTGATTTCGATAAAATATATTATGCACGAGATTTTGAAAAATGTGACTCTTAGTCGCAATTGGACAATTGTCACCTAACCTAAATTACACGCTTGAATTTCGGTAACGTACAAACACTTCATGCGTTTAGTTTATTCGTTCGAAAGCCCACACTTAATTTTATAACCGGATTGTGTTACTGCTTGTAATCCACGTTTTATGTCAGCGTTCCCTTTTCCGAAATGTTCCGTGTCTATTTTTATTTTTTATACTCGCATTTACGGACACGGTAAAATGAAATATTAGCAGCGCTTCGACAAATGTCGGGAGTGAGTAAAAATAGTTATCGTTGATTTTTGGGTCGTGCAAATTCGCACGTTTATCTAAAATCTATGTACTTTTGTTATCTATTTATTGTTTCCGCTACGTGACCCCTCCTTTAATTCTTTCGAAGAATTGTATCTTGTCAAAAAAAAGATTTTTTTTTGAAATTTATTAACCCTTAAGGCGGTTAGACCCCGGGAAATCAGGTTAGGGGAAATTATTTAATATCGTTTCAAAAAATATAATTTTTTTTACGAATGATATTGTTGAAAAGAGAAAGCATTATTCTTTTTGGAACAAAATTTAAACATGCAAAAATAATTTGTTAAATGATTTTTTTTAATCACGCAAATTTTTTTTTATCGTCTGTCAACAATTTTTTTAAACTGTATAGATTTTAAAAAATGACGGCATATTTTTTTTGGGAAAAAGATTCTCAACAACTTGACCGTACGGATTTTTCCAAATTCTTTGCCTAAGTACTAAATTTATCCAGAAATTATATAAAGTAATAGTTTTTTTAAATGAAATAGAGATATTTGCACGGGTATTTGCCGTCAGCTTCAGAAAATATACAAAAATACGGTCAAATTGTAGCGAATCTTTTCATCAAAAACATAAGCCGTCATTCGTTAAAATCTATTCAGTTTAAAAAAATTTTTGACAGACGATAAGAAAAAAATTTGCGTCATTAAAAAAAAATCATTTAACAATTTATTTTTGCATGTTTAAATTTTGTTCCAAGAAGAATAATGCTTTCTCTTCTAAACAATATCATTCGTAATGAAAATTCGATTTTTGAAAATATTATTAAATATTTTTCCCAACCTACGATATTCCGGGGTCTAACCACCTTAAAAATAGTTCTTCTTGTTAATAACAAAAATCGTTTTGTTACATTGTCTGGGTTCTTCTTGTACTATCACAAAAAATTACTGAATTTTTGTTTTTTGACGTGGATAATTTTTTATAATACTTTCTTTTATATACTAAATTTTTAAAAATAAAAAAGCACCGAAACTCTCATCTGAAATTAATGATTCTTCCTTTGAAACACCCGAAACCATAATTTCTTGTACATTATACACAAAAATTCAACAATTTCTTGTTACAATTCAATTAAAAATAGACAAAAAAATTTGTATATACAACAAAATGTTGAAATATTAAAACCTTTGAATGAATTTTAAATAATCGAAGCTGAGACAATTATTCTTCATTTTTATTTTCGAAAATTTGGCATTAACTACTTATGTATCATTCATAACTCGGAATTTCCACATTTTTCACAATAAAATGGCGCCCAAAAATCCCCGAAAAATGGGAATCCCGTCAAATTTGAAAGGGTTTCATTTACTGTTTGTCTGAAATGGCCTCGACAATGAATATCGATGATTTAGCACGAGATGACCTTAGATCCGAAAGAATCGGCTCTTTGCCGATCTGTTGGACGAGTGTACGTGTAATACCGTGTTTGAATGTACATTAGCGCGTGTGCTAAATTTAGCCGGCATAAAGAGATAAGGCCCCGACCATACGTCAAATGCAAACGCTGAAACGCAAACGTGAAATAATAACAATATTAACAGCCAGCCACGCGCACGAGAGGGTGCAGACAAAGAACAAAGACACAAGCTTTTAATTCAGATGCATTCCTGAAAGAACGAAATGTGTGATTTGTTCCAATGTCGAGGCTCCGAGTTCAAGATCTTAAGATTTTTTTAAGATTAGGGACGTAATCCAAAATCCATCTTAAAAATGTGGGACAAATTTGGGGTTAATTTCTGAATTTTATGATGACGTCAATGATTAAGAAAAAAAATCTTTGTCAAACTCAGGTGCAAAGTTTTCACATTTATAAAAGTTCAGAAATAAAGTTCAGAAAAGTTTGTTAAACTTTAATTATACTCGAGACTTTTCAGATCATACAATTGGAAATCATTCCAATTTTGAAATAAATTCATATTACTACACCGAGTTTTATTAGTCACTGTTTAATCATATTACTACGGTTAATTTGAGGTTATGTACTACGCTACATATTTACGCATGTGTTTTATATGTGGTTTCATTATTACTTTGTCTTCTCTCTGTGTATTTTAACCCATTAATGTCCAAGATTACGAGATTTTTATTTCATTTTTTAAGCTCTCTAGCAAAATCGAAAAATGAAAATATCATAATGAAACCAACTTATAGTGGCCCTCCCCTTATTTTAACTTTTCGAGTCAAGGAAAATGGCGGCTTCTTCCCTTATTTTACCGCTTCCCTTCATCTTCACCATTGGCAGTATGAGATAAGAAAAACAGAGAAAGGAGATGCAGTACGCCTTCCCTTATTCTAATTTTTTCTCTTCTCCTATTCTAATATTTCCCCTCGCGCGTTTTCCCCACTGACGGGTGTTGACGTGTGGATTTTCTAAAGACAAATAACGGCGCATGCGCAACAAAAGAAAAAGAGACAAAAGTGAGACTACAAATCTAAGTAGTGGGGGAGATGGGAAAATTAGAATAAGGGAAGAAGGCCGCCATCTTGCCTGACTGGACGAATTCGAATAAGGGAAGGACTACTGTAATTTCCTTTTACTACTCCAAATTTTATTAAAGTGACTGTGTAATCATATAACTGCGGTTGATTTGAGGTTATGTAATACGCTACATATTTACGCGTGTATTTTATAAGTGGTTTCATTATTAATTTGTCTTCTCTCTGTGTATTTTAACTTATTAACGATCAAAATGACGAGATTTGTAGCTCATTTTATAAGCTCTCTAGCAAAATTGAAAAATGAAAATATCGTCATGAAACCAACTTATAGTGGCTCTCCCCTTATTTTAACTTTTCGACTCCCGGAAGATGGCGACTTCTCTCCTTATTTTACCGTTCCCTTGATCTCCACCACTGACGGTATCAGAGAATAAAAACAGAGAAAGGAGATATAGTGGCGTCCTTTTCACCTCTATGCACAAGCGCAAACAGCAGTCCACATTCTTTTGAACGCTTTCAAATGGCGAATGGTGGGGGAACTCATGAGGGGAAGAAGTTAACATAAGTGACGATAAAAAGTTAAAATAGAGGACGCAGTTAAAATAAGAGGAATTAAAACAAGAGGAAGACCACTGTACAGTAGTCCTTCCCTTATTCTAATTTGTCCAATCAGGCAAGATGGCGACCTTCTTCTCATATTCTAATTTTCTCCTCTCTCCCACTAAACGTTTGCTGTCTCGCTTTTTCTCTCTTTCTCTTTCGCAGCGCATGCGCAGTTATGTGCGCTTCTATGAACGTATACTTTATAGTGGTGCGGTGGGGAGAAAGCGTGAGGGGAAATATGAGAATAGAAGAGAAAAAATTAGAATAAGGGAAGGACTACTGTACTTTACTAATGGGGTATAATTTTAACTTTTAATATGGCGTCAAAATTGCGATTTCTTGCCGCAGAAAAACAATATGGTGGATTTTATCTGAAAAAGTATCGAAAAATCGGTAATTTCTTTTTCAAACAATTTTTTATAAATGGATAATGAATGACGATCCATTCCAAACTATGGACAAACGTGGACAACTAAGTTGCAGTTTAAAGGGATTTTTTTATTGAGCTCTACTCGGTTTATCGAATTAAAAATTGCGGAAAAATGTAAAAATTTCTAAAAATACGTGTTTTTCCTAAATATTTCTTAAATAAATCAACCATAATCAAAATTTTTCTCTTAAAATGTAACATTTTTTTACTATTAGATTAGTAGAATTAACTTTTTGATTAGTATAATTTTGTCAATATAATTTGTTTACTATTTACTTTTAGAGAATAATAAACATTTTTTTAAAACTGAAGGCCCAGATAACACAATTATAATTGTTTATTTAATTAGTCGACTTTTAGTATGTATACTATTTATATTCTTGTCGATTTATTGGATATTCAACTGTCAAAAAGAAGAAAATTTGAGTCATTAATTAAAAAGTTCCCAAATCCTTTTCCATATTTTAAGAATACTAATGTTTCTCTCGTCAACAAACAATAAAAATTAAATTCATAGAAACAGTATTAAATATTTTCCCTAAACTTACTATATCCAGGTCTAACTAAGTGTCAAACTAATCAATCGTCGGAATTTGGCATGTTCCTTGCAACATGAAGAATGTAGTTCAATGTCAAAGGTTAAAGTATCGGATCGCCAGAGGAATTCAATAGCTTTCGAGCATTCGTTAAGTCTCCCCCTCCTAGCGGCAACAACGGAAAACAATTCGATTTTAATTCTAATGGAGACTTTTCATGTATCGCTTGGCGGGCGTAAATGGTTCGTCGCTGATTTTAAGCGCAGATAATTAAAATCGAATAAAAATTGGCGGCCTTGGCGTTTCAACGAGTGCCTTAACGTGACGTAACGGTATTTGAAAAAGTCGTAACAAACGTCGCGTACAATGACCGGGCAATAAAATGCAGAATCGTTCGCTTGTTACGCCATTGGCAAATCGAACCTTTTGGATAAGAGCACATGTAATACCTGAAGACATCTCGATCTGTTTTATTTTGTTTGTTTGTTGTACGACGTCATGGATTCTCTTGTGTATGACCTAGGATCACGTGACTTCTTATCTTGATCTACTGGACGAGGGACCAATTGTTCACTTTTACTAGCAGTTGAAGAACTTTACTGTCCATCACTGTAATACTTTTACTTACTTAACACATCGTTTAAACTCGTATTAAATTTAAGTATATTACAAACACAAACAAAAAGATTTTCACTTACTGTATTTGAATTTTCTATCTATTAAATTTATTATCGAATAATTTGGTATACTTTTAATAAATCATAAAAATAATCCTTATTAAAATTATACTAATACAATAACAAATATCTACCTAAGAACCTAAAATAAATTTTCACAAATTTTTTACTAAATTTAGTTCGAACTAAGTGTTGAGTTATCAAATAATAATAATTTCTTTTTAGCCTACTTACAAGTTTGAGGTCAATTTAATAAAATTCAAAATGGTGGACTGATTCTTCTAAAACCATTTTTAAAGTCGCTGATATTATGAATTCGAGTACAAAAAATGAATTTATAGTTAATGATTTCTCAAAATGAAATGTTTTTAACATAAACTTACCTTATATAATAACAATAATGATATTTAATTATCTCATATCAATTTAATTCAAATGAATACGGCTCACTTCATATTCGGATTTGTTTGCCACCTAGCGTTGCGGAAAGACACTAACCTCTGAAAATCTTCCTCAGTCTATTTATTGATAAACATAACCAATATTATAAAACCTTTTATTTTCCTAGAAATTAATTGTCTTTAAGAGTTCATTTTGAAGAATATTACTAAACTAAATTGAACTAAATGAAACTATTTTTCGGTCATTTTTTTAACATACTACCGTATTCTTTGTTCACTACATTACTTTACCTAGTACAGTAAATAACTTTTGGAGTAATCGCGCTGAGTAAATCGAAAATGATCGTCGTCATGTTGACATTGATGATTTTTTTGTAGTGACACACATGACATTGTCATATCACTTGCGTGAAACAATTACTGGAATTCACATTTTGTTTACTGTATTCATCTCGCGTGTTTACAGGGTAAACGGAACGTTTTATTTCAGGCGATTTCTACAACTCCATTTTCCATTTACGTAACAAAAAGCTTCGTATTTCAGGAACTTCGTTAATCATTATTTGCAGAACACTTTTATTATAACGAATTAAAACTTCCACCGTTTACGAGTTTCAATTAGGCAATACGAATTAAAGTTTCATCGAAACATTTACCGGCAAGTTTAAATTTCCGTAATTAGCCGGATGTTAGGAAAATTCGGATTTTAAGTAGAAAGTTCCAGTGTTGGATCTAAGTTTGAAATCTTGAACGGGCAAGTTGTAGTAGCACAACATTAGACGTCTAAACTTAAGTTGCGAACTTCCGAATGGATCCTAAGTTCAATGATCGGGCACATAAATTAAGTTTAAAGTGTATACGAATTAAGTTAGTGTATCATGACTAATTAAAGTTAACGTCGATAATACAGGAGATTAGTATCGTATTGCCATTACCTAATTTTTAGTTCTCTACTTACAATCTATAACAAGTCAATTACGTGTTTTTTTTTCTAATTTCACTTCTTTCCTACCACAAGATTTTAGGAAGTGTTTTTAAATAAATGTTTAGTTTATTAATTTCATTATTCTATAAATAAATCTGACTTTTACTCTTAAACATTGAGTAGTTGCCAAAATCGAAATAAAAAATGAAATCGCGTAAACAAATCTGATTAAACTTTAAATGTGATTTATTATTTACTGTTTCGATTAGTCATTCAATATTTAACTATTTAAATAGTATTGAATTGTACTAATTGCTAGTAGTGTATTTAATTCACTGAGTTTTAGTACTTTGAGAAAATATTTTAACAAATTTTATTACCTTACACTACTTGGAATAATTTAGTGGTTTCTTATCTGGATTTCATTAGTTGCAATAACTATCCTAAAGTAGTTAAAATAAGTACGAATGTAAGTGTTTAATTAAGTTAAATTTCAGTGTCTAATTCAGTATTTAAATGGGACAACATAAGTACCCACTGCTCGAAATTTAGTTACTCTCGCTGCCGCTAGTCCTATTTTCAATACAAAAGCTGATACTTCATACCCACTAGAGAAATTATACCATTACCATTTGGCCGCTTGGAAATAAAATATGGCGGTTTTTATACAAAAAAAAAATACAAAAAAACGGGGGATTTTAATTCCTTTTCCTGTGTTTACAAACCAGAAACAATTTTTTATGTTTTCCTAAGGCATTAAAAAAGGGACCATTTTTTTTTACTTTAAGAATATCTTGAAAAAATTCAGTTTCAAAATGGTGTCTTCAAAATACGCTCAAAGGCTGTTTTCGTAGGATAAATTAATAATATGTTCTTTATACTCATTTTCGAAGCATTTATTAGTTTAATTTTACTTTACTATGGTATGGTATTTGATACAATTTATGATTATTGATTGATAAAAAGTTTTTTTTTTTCAAAATGGAGGTACAAAATATTCACTTACTTTCTTCTTTTACTGAAAAATAAATATCCTCTTGTGAAATTAAATATTACAGTAACTTTCTTAAATTTCAAAATATAAATTGAATATATGATTTTTGGATTTCCAAATAGTAATTCCAATATGGCGGATAAAATATAATAAAAAAAATTCTCAATTTCTACATGTGATTTCAAGCAAAAAGTGTTTCAATCAACATTTCCGTCCAAAGATCAATTTAAACAAAAAAAAATAATGAATTCTCAAAATTGTTCAATATTCAGGCTAAAGTGATTAGTTCGTTACAAGTTTGTATTTTAAATTATTCTGAAGGTAATAAGAAAATAATTATTTTTTAGAACGTAAAAGAAGAAAGTAAGTGAATATTTTCAACCTCCATATTGAAAAAAAAAAACTTTTTATCAATCAATAATCATAAATTGTATCGAATCAAATACCGCACTATATTAAAGTAAAAATAAACTAATAAATGCCTCGAAAGTGAGTAAAAAGAACAAATTATTAGTTTATCCTATGAAAACATTTACTTTGTCGTTATTTTGAAGCCGCCATCTTGAAACTGAACTTTTGCAATATTGTATTCTTAAAGGGGTTCTAACCTGCTCGGCCGATAAGGTAGGAATTTCCATAAAAACCGTAAATAAAAAATAATCCCAAAGTTCAAAATTATATTCAGTCATCTTTAATTTACGTTTTTTAGTGAAACTTCCTACCTTACCGGCGGACCACTTTAGAACACCCTTAACGTATAAAAAGTGATCCCCTCTTCATTACAAAAACATAAAAAATCAGTTTCTGTCTGAAAACACAGGAAAAAGAATAAAATCCCGTTTTTTTTTTATAATAGCCGCCATACTTAATTTCCAAGCGGCTATATTGCAATTCTGATTTGATTTTTACAAGTTTTTTTACTGTCAAAAATTTTGCAAGTAAAGTTGGCGTTCTGGGCGTTAATGGATTAAGTACTGTACAGAAAGAACTCTTAAAATGATCTTTAAGAAGACTTATGCGTCTATTTTAAGATTTCTCTAAAACTTCCAAATTATTTCATCTATTCTATCGAAATTTAAATCCTTAGAATTATCAATTTTATTTTTCTTTGATTAATACAATTAATTATTTTTAATTGTTTTCTATTTTTTGAATTTATTGTACTTTTGTAATAATTTTGATCATTTAAAATAGAAAAAGACCATTTAAAATACCTCAATAACTCTTTTTATTCCAGGTATCGTCTGACATCTATCGGTCGACGCATGACGTACATATTACGCTATTTTGGACTTGAACGCCATCTAGTGTCTTTAGAAGAAACTCAGATCTCAAAACTATGAATCGCTTCACGAATGTAAAAATTATTTGAAATGAGATAAATTTAACACCTCTTTGACTATTTCATGAAGTTCTAAATATGAGTTCTTTAAGAACTCCTTTTTCTGACTAAGAGCTCTTAAAAAGTTCTTTTTCTATGTATCTTTAGAATGAATATCAATAGCCTCTTTATTTCTTTACTAATTTAGTACACTCCAACTAAATGTTGGAATTCCAACTAAGTATCACCCAATTTAATTTTCTAAAATAGTAGACATTGACTCGACTGTACTAAAGTTCTACTTGATATCTCCCCTTGAACTTTCAGCTATTAACCGGACCTCCGACAACACTACCCGACATTTCCACCCACTTTTGCGTTCTCACGATTTTCCTGGGTTATATCCACCATTGACGGAGTTGACGGTCAGCCATTCTACTCCCTTTTTAATTGGTACATGGCAAATAAAGAATTCATTGCGGTGCTATTACAAGTGGGTTAACTCCTTGCTTTTTTTACTGCCATTATTACGCAAGTCTACGAGGTTAGGATTATGACGCGTATTACCATCTACTTTTATGGTGATCTATTTTCGCAGGCCCTACATCATGCATTGGAAATAGACATGGTGCGTAGCCAGTGCGCATACACGCCATTATCGATGCGTCGAAGGGGATAGTTTGTCGCAATAGCGATTATTTCTGGAAAAAAAAAATAACAATACGATATGTGCGTACGAGAGAGGGTGGCGGTGCATGAAACGTTGACGTCAAGGTAATATTGCGATTAAAATCAAGTGTTAAAAGGTGATACCAATTTATTTTACATTCGTGTGAATTCACCAAATTGTTCGTTTTTTTATTATCTCTGTGTTTTTTTAAATGTTATCCAGTGGTGTTTTTGATTCTCCAAATCATAAAAAAAAATATATATTGTAAAATCTGCCATCTTTTGGTTAAAAATAACACTAAATTTTATAATTTTAACATTAGAAAGTTACACGCTAAAACTGTAGAAATTAAATTTCATTTTAAAGAAATAAAAATCCCTCTGTTGATCCCTGAGCCAATTTTCAATCCTCTGGAGTAAATAATGCTCTTAATTAGTATCAATACTAATATGATGCTCACTGGCACTCATAGTAAACCCTGTTTAAAATATTTAACAGTAACATTGTCAACCGCACTTTTGGGAGAAAACGAGACAACAACCCCATCTATCGTGTGCGAACAAAACTATTTTGAAACATTACTTTTCTTTGTAGATTGTAGCATCAGAAAAATTTATTTCGAAATGTACTTAATACTTGTTTTCACGAATTTAAATAGGAAATCTGAAAATCGAAAACGATGCAACATATTATTGCGTCGAGTTCGTTCACACTGTTTTTTTCGGTGCCGGTTTACTGAAATTTGGCTCGCTTCCAAGTTCTTCAAATCACAGCTCAACCATGGAAGCAAAAGAGCCCCAAAGGGTCTGCAATTAGCTAACGCGCCAAAATATGGGGTCGAATTGATAGATAACACATGTTTTGAAAAAGTATCCTCGAAACCTCGCCCAAATCGATTTTTTACATCCGCTCGACATCCAGAGATGAAAATTTCTTTTTTTTTTTTTGTAACTGTGTAATGCGTAACAATGCATTGTACTTCTAGTGTGTAAAGTGATACTTTAATAACACCTGGATTCTTAAAAAAAAAAATGTTTTTGAATTTTGGCTTTACATCTGTTTTAACTCTGAGCTTTAAAGCTCCACCCGCTGAAATCCACCCGTCAAAGTTTACACCAGAATCAATTCAATTAAGAGTTAATCAGTTAGCAGCAGACAAATTATAAAAATTCAGTAATTGCTCGGCGTAATTGAAAATTAAAGCACTAAATTCATTAACGCGACGTTTCAGAATGAAAATCTGTAAACGAGGACACGAGTATGAAACAACTGCAGCGCAAACTCAATTAAGCGTTTTATCTTTACGGCTGCATGAGTGCGCTAATTGAAATATTTCCTGAAAATTATCGACGAACATTTGTACCGGGAAACTACGCAATACCAATTTTTAAAAAAAAAATGTTAGATACTAACAATTCCTTACAAAATGATATTAAAATAAGTACTGAATAAATTAGTAACACAACTTTTACATTCAAATAAATAAGAATATCTACACCGAAATTGAACCTTAAATATCTAAAATACAACCCAAAAATATTGTGTAGCTTAAAAACAATCGGAAATAACACAGAAAACAATTATAAGTTCTCAATATGTAAGTGTATCGAAACTTACTTCGCTAACGGGTATGAAACATTACGATTACGGCGTCTAGCGGTGATGAGTGTAACTATTTGGGCGGCCATTCCTTCTGAGCTTGTACGACTTTTATAATGTAATTTTCAACTAAATATTAAACTTCTAACAATATAATAAAATACTTGATCAGACCCTGATCAACATTCAATAAGGCATGAATTATCAGGAGATGAGTGATACGTAATTACCTGATAAAGACCCAATAAGACATTATTAGGAGTTCATGAGTGCCTGATCATGTATTAATTCGTTTTTTTTTATTATTACAGTAGAGTCCCAGCATATTTGCGTCTCTATAATTACGTTCTAGCATATTTGGCCAGTTCCGTCTCGTTATATTTGTCTGTCGCCGCTCTCTTTTTCCCCCACCTTGCGCGCTGGGGCCTCAGGAAGGGCCTGCTATGACGTCACGAACAAAACGCTACTGAGGAGAGGGGGAAAAGCGGCGCTTCCCTTCTTTTGACAAATATAAGGAGACGGGAGGGGGAAGGCGAGGAACCGAAAAGTACATTTATTTCGTTGGCCCCTACTATGAATGAACACCATAAAGTTCAGGGGCCAAATGGAGTCCTAATGATCTCAGTGTACCTTTAAATGGTCAAACTGGTATCGACCTGATCAGGTATTGCTACTATAGGATCAGACTCTGATCAATATACCAGGAGTATACTTCAGTTGTTTTTTTTAGTCTGTATCTTCCAAAATTGTTCTTTTAGTGTATTTTTTGTTGTACGACGAATTCTAGCGTTTATTTTTTCTCATCCCGAGACGCAAACCCCTGATAAATCGTTAACCCAGAGAATAAAACTGGAACGCGGGTCGGATCCCTCGGGTCGGAAACGGCAACCAGTCTATTAAGCGTCTTCTGAGAAATTGAGTGTCATCGCGAACGCACGGGATAATTGCCAAAGTAACCAAAGTGTGTGCGACTTGATATATTTCCCCAGCACTTACCGTTTTTTAATCGGCGACAATTTTGAAACGCGTAAATAAGCCCTCGCAAAAAAAAACCCCGAAAAAGAGAAAACAAGCTTTAATTAAGTCTCGTGAAAAGAATTGACGTTGCGTTTCACGCCTAAAACCCACGTATCGATAAAACGTCCGACTAATTAAATTATCTCATCACGCGCCGCTTATCGAACAATTACCTAACTAAAAAAATCGAACAACCTTCCACCGGATCAAAAAAAAAAAAAAAAAATACACACCAGACGACGCACGGTAGTTGCCTGTTGCTAATTTCCATGCAAATACGCGAGTTCGCCTCGTAAGTGACGTAAGAAAAAACAAATTCGACGACGAATCCTCCTGTATTCTCTCTGATGGCCGAAAATAAACGCCGCGGTGACGTCACGGTGACGTACGTCGCGTATCTCGGGAGGCGTGTGCGAAACGTGCGGAATGAGTGTCTGGGGCGTGTTCCGATAGTAGAAGCGAAAGCTCCCTTGGGTCCAGATGCACCTCCCGCAAATCATCTTCCTAGGTTCTGTTACGCAGATAAACAATGGTGCACCACTGCATTCGTGATGCTGGGAAGTCGGTTTCCAAAAGAAATTACAAAAATTAACCCTTTCTGGTACACATTTTTCAGATGAACCATTTTTCATGAAACAGTGCGATTTATAAACAAATAAACAACTAAAAATCGCCATTTTTATAGAAAAAATGCAGTCGCTGGCAAATGTTCAATTGGATAGAGGTGAAACTGAGTATTCGGAGGTTTTTAAGGTAGCTGTGTTCGAATCTGTACTCAGATTTTGAAAATTCAAAATGACGGATTCAAGATGTCCGACCAAAAAGTAAAAACTTACTAGATCCAGATGAAATTGGGTACTCGAGGATTCGATTTTATAACAGAAGACTCAATTTTATAACAATTCACAACCATCGTGAATTTGAAACTCAAATTTACCTACTATAAAGCAGCAGTTGGTCTTCAATATTACGTCAATACCAACGTCCTGGGTTCAAATCCTGCCTCGGAACTTAAATTTGATTCATATACTTTTGCTTTTTTCTTGTTTCCTTGATTATTAATCCACTTTACAGTATCTTTAAATTTATTTAGAACGGTTAAGAATAATTTTTTTTTAAATTTCAGTGACATACAAATTTTTATTTTATTTCAGTTTAAACAAAAAATTATTTTCATGAAAAAAGTATAAGAACAGTAGAAACTTCACATGGTTGGTATTCAGCCCTAAACAGGGGTTGCATTTAGTAAACAAAATTTGGTACAATACAGTAAGTAGGTACTTACCAAAATACTTGAATAGTGAATGCTACCAAAACAAAGAAGCATTTGATAAATATGAACAAAAATATTTTACACAGCGTAAAGGGCTATTTTGCTCCCTATATTGCGGGAGCAAAATTGAATTTTCTCTCCCTAGGGAGCAAAATAAGTTTCTCACGCTCCTCATCGCTTGTAATTTAAGAAATACAGTTGCAAAATCTTTAGCATTAGTACAATCGAATATTTTTCGATCTACTGTTTAATTTCTTAATTTTCATCAATTAAGCACCTCAAAATCAACATTTTTTATCATAATATGGATAATTTTAAACAAGTAAATACCAATTTCGCCATAAATTCGAAAACTCATGACCAAGAGTAACGAACGAGGAATTGATAAAAGACATATATACCCGTGCTAGTTTCTTGACTTCCTCGGGAGATAACGGCCTGTAGACGTCAGAGCTCAGGGCAAGATGTATAGCTGCAAAACGCTAAGATATGCGTGTGTAATCCGGGTAATCAATCCCATATTTCATATCTTACGTTTTTGACTAGAGGTTCTTATCGGTTGACATCGCTTAAGTTCCGTCTCGCGAAAGGAATATAATGCTTTTCGATTCACGGTCGCTTTCGATTTTTTTTTAACTCAACAAATGATTTATTATAACAGTTTTATTTTTTTATTGTATTTAAGGTAATTTTAATAATTACTAAACAGAATGTCGTGAGGATATTAAAGATAAGAAAAAAATCTGGAAAAAGAGCAGTCGCCTCAATCACAAGGTCCCGGGTTCAAACCTCGACGCATCACATTTTTATTTAGAAGAAAAATTGTTTTTAAAAATTCCTACATTACGTACGTTCAAAATTTTACTTGACTGTCGAGTTTCCTACTGCAGAATTGTTAGAATAAAAAAAGTTTTTAAATTAATTTGAAGAAGGATGTATATAATCATGTTGGACATTTTTGTTTCATCCTGCGTTTTATTTATAAGTTTTAGATAAAAATAATTTTTGTCGTCAATTACCGGAACTTACGTAATATTTATCGGAGTTATTTCAAAAGTCTTTATTTACATTCCGTGTTTTGACTTTGTCATTGTGACTTATAGATTCGTATAGCATTTCAGGCTTTTGTTCTCGCATTTATTTTAAAAATCGTTGCTTGAACTCTCATTATTTGACAGTATAAGTTTTAGAACTTTCCCATTATCGCTATCACTAACCTGTCGGTCGAATTCTGGTGATATCCAATATTTTTACATTGCCATTATCACTGTCGTTCATAATATTTTCTAATTCTTTATTATTATTTTTTTTAATTTGTAATATTATTGTGAACTATTCCTATTATGCTGTTCATGTGAATTCAAAAGTTTTGTCGATTTTTCGAAATACGTCACTGTCATTGTTTTTAGTATTGTTAAAACGAATTCTTTCCATTAATAGGACATTTTGTGACTAGGGAGCAAAATAGACGTTTTTCGACCAGTGCAGAAATAGTATATTACTCAACTAGGGATGTAAAATAAAGAATGTCTCAGGCTGCGTGTAATTTTTACCCGAGGTGAAGCCGAGGGTGAAAAACATGTAGTCTGAGGCATTATTTTTTACTTCCCGAGGGAACTATACGATTTTTCTTCATAACAGGGAGGAAAGTTGCTGCTTTCGTCCCAGTATGATGAAAAAGTAATAATCATTATTTCGAAAATTCTGGGTCAGTTTTCAATTAATTTCATTGGTATTTTTTGGGCTACCGTCTGTAGTAATTAGAATCGTCCTTACAGTATTCGAATTTTGAAAAATCGATTCAGTCATTTTTTATTTACAGTTCTTAGTGAAAATTCCTACTTTATCGGCGGAGTTTGATTATAACCCCATTAAGATTTTATGATTTCCCATATTGTATTAAAATATTACAACGTATTTTGTGGATTACGAAAATTTTCCAAATTTTGTTGTAACAAAAAATCACGAGCATTTAATTAACAAAAATCAAGATTTTTTAATTTTTGTTTCACGTATCGTTATTTTTGTATCTTTTCCCGCATTAGAATACCTCATAAATTTATAAATATCGCTGTCACAATGATGGGACTAGAAGATAATCTAGTGCAAAAAATGAAATTTCAAAATGGTGACTCAAAAATGGCCACTAAATTCGATTTTTTTTCAAAATCATAGTTGCCTATACTCAGTCGACTAACTCGAATGACATCACTTCAAACTTTGTTCCCTGGATTTTTGGGGTCGCTGACAAAAATTAAAAATGACGGATCCAAAATGGCAAACTTATTTACTAAAATCAAACGGTATCACTTCATTCTCGGTACTTATGTTAGTGGTTTCTTCTTGAGGGTCGGCGATTCCGGATTTTGGATCCTACATTTTGAATTTTTGAAAACTACCAACTGATTTGGACCCCACGACCCTAAAAACCGCCGGATACCAAGTTTGAAGTGATTCCATTCGGGTCAATCAATGGAATACAGGCGACTACGATTTTGAAATAAAATCGGCTTTGATATGCATTTTTGAGCCGCCATTTTGAAATTTAATTTTTTATAATAGTTCTATCTTATAGCCCAAACAGTTTTTAATTTTTTTAAATATCTGAGGTATTCTAAAGTGGGAAATGATAAAAAAAGTTCTGGATTTTTTTAAAATAAATCGTAATTTCTTGTACTTTTAAATTTGCGTCATATTTT
Source organism: Trichopria drosophilae (assembly GCA_030407085.1). NCBI lineage: Eukaryota > Metazoa > Arthropoda > Insecta > Hymenoptera > Diapriidae > Trichopria > Trichopria drosophilae. The sequence goes on along the minus strand of CM059587.1, from coordinate 85,059,679 downwards.
TCGATTTTTACTGAAATAAAGTCACTTTATTGTGAAAAAGTCGTGCTATATTTTTTCGTGTTTTGACCTTGTTATCTAGTGAGCTATGCCACTGCTAGATTTCTTTATCTTTCGTATTGTCGTCATTATGATTTACTTAATTTTGCCTATATCTTTCGGAAGTATTATATAGTCTGTATTAGGTACTATCGCTATTTAAATGTTCTCGTTTAGACTTGACATTACAGTACCTTGTTTTGCTTGTCTTTGCATTAAGACTTATTCGGTATTGTGACGTTGTCGGTGTTTAATCCTACTTGTAATTCCCGACTTCCGGATTGACAATGTCATCAGAGATTCACATGGTTTTATTAACCATTATTTAAGTGGATTCTTTAATATCACAACTAAAATAATTGTTTGCAATAATTGAAAAAAAAAATATCCATTTTTCCAAAATACGTTTTGTAGACAGACTTACCTTTATTTACAATTTTTCGGGTCACGTGCTGCTAGAGGTAGTGTCGAGAAGGAATATTAAAATAAAAGAAGATTTTCCACCTATATAATTAAAATACTATATATCTAAAATAAACAATAGTAATTTTATGGAACGCTAGGTGGCGTTAGGATCCACAAATGGTGTCGCCCACTTATGTTTCCTGTTGTCTAATCCACCGATACTGTAACTAAACGTTGCGCGAGTTTATTTATAGTCTAATGCGCCGCCTAGCGATGCTCCAAGGAACTTGTGGCTTTAAACATTCTTAAACCAGTGTTTCATTTGTAATATTTCCAAATAAATTGTATTTTCTTCTATGAACTCTTCTATAATAAAACCTTTCCTTACCTTCAGAAAATTTCTAGGTAAGTTTCCTATTTTTTTTTAATATTGTAAGATCCGAAAATATCATCCAATTATTGTTTATAGTGTTTCACTATCGTTGTTTATATTACTCAGAGAATTATCACCGACATGATCATCAGAATGATCAGAACGCATAAAACAAACAAAAAATTGTACTCTGATCGAATTTTCTTTTTAGTTTTGCGATACAACAATTAATTAATATGAAACTGTACAAGTACTATTAATAGAGGGTACTAGTTGTTCCTCTCTCAAATTATATAAAAAAACTATAGAGCAAAGTCGTTATGAATTGCTTAGCTTGCGAAATACCTTGATTTCACTGCTGCTACGTTAAAACAACCTCGTAGCTTGTCATCGAATGACAGCTTAATTATTAATTAACTACGATACTAGTAACGACCTAATATATTAGCTGCTTACTCGAGCGCATTTTGTTTATAATACGCAAACACGACGCGTGCACGTTTTTGATTAATATTTATTCGATTATTTGTTTTGCAAGGAAAATACCATTCGTGTATCGTTTTTTTTCAAATCTATTTTAAGGACGACGAGGAATAAATTTTAAACGTTTCAATTGTCATTTTGAGTAGTTAAGAATTTGGCACTTGTACGAATTCAATGCTTGACTATCGATTTATTGGTAATCGGTACATACATGTCAATGATATATTGAACAACGAGACATTGAGGGAAATTGAGAGCTTTTTCAGGTCGATGTTGCTGACGTATTAATAAAAACAGCTGAATCAGACAGTTTAAAGTATTTCTAGATTAGTAGATGATTATATATATGGAAATATTCATTAGTCACTCAAAAAAGTTGTAATTCTACCGAAAATCTACCAAAATTGGTTTCAATTTTGTAATATCAATATTAATTATATCATTTTTTAAATTTTATTTTAAACAAATTCACTTCTAACACCAAAAACACCTTAATCAGTTAGAAATAAAAATACATGCGTTTTTTATAAATTTTTAAAAATATTTTTAGAGTTGATTTCTTATTTAAAAAAAAGGAACGTCCCGCCGGGAATTGAACTCGGGACCTCTCGGCTGTTGCTGTCTTATTAAGCCCTTGATACTTTTATATTGTGTACAAATATTTTCTAATTTTTATAACTATGAAATCTTGCATTCAAGAGGAAATTTGTAACTTTTGTTTCGTATTGGCTACTTCCGGGCGATTTCAAAATTGACAATGAAAAATGTTTCCAACAAATTACGAAATTTGGCATTTGACGATTTTTTTCATTTATAAAGTTTACCTTTCGCGAAAATCGAATTGCAACTTAAAATTCACCCAAAAATGTCGACCAAATTAAAAAACTTTCATCATCGCCGCCACGTTCATTGCTTCTGAGAGTCATTAATGGGTTAATATATTATCCAGCTTGGCCAGATTTAATTTCCATCTGGTTTTAACTTTTTTTATCCTTTCTGTTCCTTGCTAAAATGACTGAACGACATAGGAAAAAAGTGACAAGAGAGGAGCATCTGGAATCGATAACGACATTCGTTTCCAGATGCCGCTGGTAGCAGTTCTTCTTGCATGAAATCCGCAAATGAAAATATGAAAAAAAGGTGATAAAAAGTACCTGATCGCAAAATACGTTTGGATTAAAATATAATGGAGCATTCGTTATCAAAATAAAATTTCCTTTCACTTATTTCGCAATCATAAACGAGAATTTTTTTCCGAAAGAAAACGTGCTAGAAAAATGGAAATAAGAATATAGCAAAAATTGAACAGTCAGTGCACTCTAGTATCATTATCTTGGTCCATTAAGGGGGTTCGAAAGTTCTCAACCGATAAGGTAGGAATTTTCACTAAAAACGTTAAATAATAAATCGATTTTTCAAAAGTCGGGCTCTGTAAGGGCAATTCTAATTACTATAGACTGTATCCTACAAAGTGTAAACGAAATTAATTGAGAACTGACCAAGAATTTTTGGAAATAAATAAAAATCACTCATTTCCAAAAATTCTCGGTCAGTTCCCAATTAATATCTTTGTTATTTTGTAGGAAACTGTTTATAGTGCTTAGAATTGCCCTTACAGAGCCCAAACTTTAAAAATATTATTCAGTCATCTTTTATATACGTTTTTTTAGTGAAATTTCCTACATTGCCGACGGAGCACTTTAGAACCCCTTTAAAGTGGTCTGCCGGTAAGGTAGGAAATTTCACTACAAAACGTAAATAAGAGATGACTGAATAAAATGTTAAAAATTCGGACTCTGTAAAGGAAATTCTAATTACTATTGACGGGTCTCTAGAAAATACCAAAGACAATAATTAAGAACTAAACCAGCATTTTCGAAAATAAATATAAATCACTTATTTTCGATAATTCTCGGTCAGTTCTCAATTAATTCCTTTGGTATTTTTTAGGATACCGTATATATTAATTAGGATGACCCTTACAGTGGGTTCTGAAGTAGTAAATCGATAAGGTAGTAATCTATATTGAAAAATATAAATTAAAAATGACTGAGGCAATTTTTCAAAATTTGGGCTCTGTAACTGCAATTCTAATCATTATACATTACGTTCTATCAAATATTAGAAAAATTCGTCAAGAATTGATTTAGAATTTTCGGAAATAAGCAAAAATCGTCTATTTCCTAAAATTGTCGGTCAATTCTCGATAAATTTCTTAGGTATTTTTGTGGGAAATCCTTTATAGTGGTTGGAATTACGATTAAAGAGTCCGAATTTTGAGAAAATGTTTGAATCATTTTTACTTTACATATTTAAACATGGATTACTACTTTATCAACTGAGGACTTTAGAAGGAAAATGTCGCCTCGCTATTTTGATCAAATTGGTATTTACTAAAGGTGTCAATCATTTTTTCATTAAAAAGCATGTGTTTCAGGAAGAATTCAAAATTATTGAATATTTTAAAGTTATTTTACTCCTTTTTTAGGAATGTACATAAAATTTTAGTGAAATCGTTTAAAAAACGAGTGAGAATTCTTAAGAATAAATTTCGTAGGTAACAACAGTAAGGATATAGCACAAATTTATTCTCGCGAATTCTTGCTCATTTTTTAACGTATTTTGTTGAAATTTTGTGTACGAATATAAAAAGTACGTGAAATAGCTTTAAAACAGGTTTTAACTTAATAGTATGTTTAGGTAGTGTTTATTTTTCATATTTTAAATTAGGGATGCACGTTATAGACTAGACACTCTAGATGTCGCTTAAATCATTAACTCAAAAACAACGAAAAAAAAATGCTTAGAATGAAAAGTTCTTAAAATTCATCAAGCGATATAGTGGAATTTTTTCAAAATTTTTTGATAACATTTTCAGACTTTTTTTTCAACATTTTTTTCAAAATTGTAATTTATTTACAAAGAATTCTGAAAAAAATTTAGTGTATTCTCTGATGAATTCTAAGAGTTATTTGTTCTTTGCAATTTTTTCGAAAAGTTGATAGTTTTCGAGGAAATGAATTTCAAATATTATAGGATTTTTTCCCCCAAAAAACTATTAACTTTTGGAAAAAATTGCAAAGAACAAAAAACTCGTAGAATTCATAAGTGAATACACCAAATTTTTTTCAGAATTTTTCATAAATAAATTATGATTTTGAAAAAAAATTTCTCAAAATGTCATCACAAAAATCTGAAAAAATTTTACTATATTTCTCGATTAATTCTAAGAACTTTTCATTCTTAGCATTTTTTTATAACAGCATGTAGTTTTTGAGTTAGAACGTTCAGAAATTTTTCAAAGAAATTTTCATTGTTGACGCCATTTTGAGATCGTTACAATGATGTGGGGTATAAAAGTAAAATTTTTCCTTAAAATTGAAGTATTTTGTTCACCTTTGTTCAGAGTTTCAATAGAATCCCAATATTCTAATAGCTCGAAAAATATTGATAGGAATAAATAATTCCCAATTTTTTTGAATTTTTTTAAAAGTTCGGCGCCATATTGGAATTCTTGATGGCTGAAACTCAATTTCGACCTCGGAATCTTGAAGTGTGACCTCGAAAACAATAGGATATGTACCTTTCAATTGTTTTCAACTTCGATTTTCATATGAAATACTTGATTGATAATGAAGTATAAAAATTGCCATTTCAGGCGTTAATGGGTTAAGATGTAAACAATTTTAAGACTTATCTTTTCCTGTGTAGGTTAAAATGAACCATTTTGTTACCGATCTCTACAATTTACTTACACTGTAAGAGTGTTCGACAATAAAAAATGTCCCGTCTGGGATTCAATTACCCTAACGCTTCTCGCAATAAACAAAAATCTTTTTTTTATGGATCATTTTCCCCTTTATCCCAACAAAGGTGATTGATTCATACATTGCGCTTAACGATCGTCCCGTCCCTTACCCATTCGAGCGTCTCGGTGAACGCCGATCGTATAACTGAACAATCCTTAGCGCCATTACGTCGAGCGCAAATTGACATAAAACGCCCGCCGAACGGCCATTGAGGAATGGCACGCGCCGTAAAATCCACCGGTGACATTTCATTCACGTTTTCCCTGTAAAAAATGTATGCCGCGATCCCCATACGTCGAGGTGTATTACGTCATGTAACAGGCGAGTCCGCCCATACCCGGATTCAAAAATCAGCTGGGGAACGCACATGACATTGTTGTGTCGAATCGACGTCCCCGGGACGCACGAGGGTAACGCGCGAAATCCCAGCAAATATCGCAGAGGAAATTCCGAAATCCAATTGCATTGTCCAATGAGGAGGGCGTATCGACCGGTTGGCACTGGTGTACGTGCTCGGAGTACTGACATTTCGAAAAGCATCGGTCCCGGCAGGGAAACTCGAGAGGCGCGACGATAAAGGGACGTGCCGGGCTTTCCTGAAAAAATATGACGTATTTCCCGGACACGGGAGGTTTTTTAAGTGGATTTGGATCTGGAACAACGAAATTCCAGAAAGTTTCAGAAATTTTTCAAAATCGTCGAAAAACAAATTTTTATGCTCCACAAATTCGTAAATTTTTGAGCGACAGTGAAAACAGCAAATCTGGATCGATTTTTTGGGATAAAAATTGCATTTCTTTGCCATAGAAAAACAATATGGCGGTTTTTATCTGAAAAAGCCCCCAAAAATTTGTTTTTTTGGCAATTTTTTACTATCGACAAACGTGGACAAATTTGCAGTATTAACGTCAAGTAGGACACTTTTTTCGCTTCAATTTCAATAAAGAATTTCATATGAAAATCCAAGTTCAAATAAATTGAAAGGCACATGTCTTACTATTTTCGAGGTCGCTCTTTTCAGTGCTGTTGTCGAAATTGAGCTATCTTAATTAGATAATTAAATATGGCGATTTAAATGTCAAAATAACGCGAAAAATCGAGTATTCTTTTTTATAAAACATTTTTTTCTCATCGAAAGAATATTTGTCGTCAGAAAATGTCTTCATTAAACGTGGACCCAATAGTTATAGTATTAAGAGAAATTTTTTTAATATTTAAAAACTAACACGGTGATCACAAAATGGCGACTCCAATGACAAATTTCTAATTAAAACTTAACAATAGTTTGTCTTGAAAACTATAGACTTCAGACAAAATTTTCTAAGAATAAATACGTTTTAGAATGAGTCAAAAAATCCTCTTAAATTTTTTCATAATATATTGTTACAATTTTTTATTTTTCGAATATTCGAAAAATCGAAATTTTTAAAAAAGTCGTCCAAAAAATTTGAAAAAATTTGAGAGTATTCTTTGACCAATTCTAAGACATTTTTGTTCTAAGGAAATTTTTTTCTAAAGTCTACAGTTTTCAAGAGAAAAAATTATTAAACTTTTCTAGATTTCGAGACTAGTAATTTTTTTTTTTTTGAAAACAGTAGACTTTAGAAAAAATTTCCTTAGAACAAAAATATCTTGGAATTAGTCAAAGAATACTTTCAAATTTACTTAGATTTTTTTGACGACTTTTTTAAAAATTTCGATTTGTATATAGTTTTCGACATAATAAATTATTATTCTTGAAATCTAGAAATAATCACTAATTTTGTTTTTCAAAAACTATAAACTTTAGAGAAAATGTCCTTTAATCAAAAATATCTTAGAAATTAGTCAAAGATTACTCTTAATTTTTTTCATTTTTTTTAAATGACTTTTTTCACAATTTCGATTTTCTGAATTTTCGAAAAATAACAAATTGTATCAATACATTCTGAAAAAATTGAGAATATTCTTTGACTCATTCTAAGAAATGTTTATTCTGACATTTTTTTTGTAGGGTTTGCAGTTTTCATGAAAAAAATTTGTTAAGTTTTAAAAAGAAAATTGTCACTGTGGTCGCCATTTTGAGATCCTGATGTTAGTTTTTTAATATTTAAAAAATATATATTAATCCTACAACTCTTTTCTTTGCCTTTAGCGAAAGAATTTTGTGCCGGTAAATATTCTTTCGATCAAAAAAAAATGTTTTATAAAAAAGTATACCCAATTTTTTTTGCATTTCTTTGACATTTAAATCGTTATATTTAATTTTGTAATTAAGATAGCTCAATTTTGACAATTCTATTGAAATCACCAATCTCGACAATAACAAGACACGTGCATTTCAATTTTTTATTTTTTTTTCATTTTTTTGTTTTTTATGAAAATTTTCATATGAAAATACTTGATTGAAATTAAAGTATGAAATGTGTCCTTCCCGGCATTAATGGATCAAACAAAATTTTTGTCTAAAATGTAAAATTCTTTTAGTATTATATTAGTAGAATTAAATTTTGGGTTAGTATAATTTTATTAATATAATTTGTTTACTATCCCAATTAAAATTTAGAGAGTAGTAAACATTTTTTTTAAGATAAAAACTAAAGGTCGAGATTAAAAAAATTTATAATTGTTTATTACACTGGTCGACTTTACTAGCGTAAAATAATAAGTTGGTCAATTTTTTTTAGTTTCAAAGTACATCTTTATCCTAGAATTAGTAATCTTGTTCTTGCATTTACAGTTTGTTCGAAATATCCACAACAAATAAAAAAATTCGTCAGGGCTTCTACTGAACTAACTCGATTATTTAAGTACGCTTTATCATTACCTACATAAAATCCCAAACAATACCAGATTTTCCTACTTTCCAAAATCAAACCAGTATAATACATTTCTATATTTATCCACAGAAAGTCACTGGAAAAAGTACAAAACCTACCCCACCCATTCTGCCTTGAACTGAATTCTAAAACCTGTTCCTCCAAACTTTCCCAAATTTTTTATTTCTTCAGGATCTAATACCGTTAGAGAAAAGTCCTAACCCAATATACCGCTTGAAGATTTAAATCTTGAACGTCCCTCTCTCTGACAGCGCTTTCGATCGCATTAATCACGCCGTTAGTCAGCTGTTTCGTCCAAATTTCGTCATACCTGTCAACCACCCAAAGCTACTAACTTATATAAATTCGAGACATGCTTGCGTCTCAAGAAAAAAAAAAATTTACTTCCGTAGGTTGATTTCATTCAATTATTGAATCGTTTGAGCATTCTTCCCAATAAAATTGCGGTCAAAATTTCCAGATTTTTTTTTGGAAAATTGCATTTTTTTTTCTTTATACCGAAGATGGTGCATTTTCCACCAGACACGAAGGTCGTCTACGAAAATAGTATGTCATATGAGGCGCGGACCGATCGCTCATCCGTGTCTACGTAATGTGAAATGTATGCGTCAGGTCGGCATTCGTATATGCTATTCATAGACCCGGGTTTTTGCGGCTATATTCAATTGTGGCCTTATATTTCTCAAAGACGTTAATGCACTCCCTTGTACAGATGACCCCGCGCGTGCGATCTTTCGTTTGCACGAGCGAAATTAGACTCAAACCGACGTTAGTTTACAAAAATCTTGGGGCTTTTCGTTGAGCTTCTATTGTCAATTGTGCATAAATGCAACTATTTTTAAAGGCGAAGACTGATTGGTATTTTGGACGACACCGGCAATTCTTGGGTATGCGCGACACGTGCTCGAAACAACAAAATTTATATGCAATGTCTTATGCAGCGTGTCGATGTTTGGGCCTTTTCCTATTAATTACACAATTCGACAAAATGAAGCCAATCTTCGTACCCAGAAATCGGACTATACTTTCCGGAAGCTTGTCAATGAGCCGAATCCAAATCTAACCGTAGAATTGTTCCATCACGTCTGGATTTTGAGATATCCTAACCTAAAAGTGCAAAAAAGCACTTTTTGCTCATATTAATTAAGTTTTTGTGGCGGAGCAAAATGCTTTCACACTTTGGAAAGAACCAGATTAAAGTGTTATTCATCAACTTTAAAATGCTTTTTTAGTAATTTCGTAGGATTTTTTTTCAATGACTTATCGAAGGTTTTGTCAAGGCAGGATATCATTTTCGTTTTTTGCACTTTTAGGTTAGGATATTTCAAATTTTTGATATCATGGCGCAACTATCCGACCAGTTTGATTCAGCATATCGAAACCGTCGGAAAAATATACTCAGGTTTCTGATAAATGCACTTTAATCGGATTTTTATCAAATTAAAAAAAAAATTATTCCGCCACAAAAATTTACTCAAAATGGGCAAGAACTACGTTTTTTGCATTTACAGGTTAGGCTATTTCAACATCTTGACGTAATAGAACCATTTTTATCAAAAAAGTCGGTCTCAGTTTCTTAGTTATTTTCTTGTAATTACACATTTATTTAATGTATGAAAATAATAATTGTTCCCTGACAAAAACTTCAATAAGTCGATTTCAAAAAAATCGTTTCGGAATGACTAAAAAAGCATTTTAAAGCTGACAAATAGCACCTTAATATTGTTCATGCCAAATTGTAATTAATAATTTTATTCCACCACAAAAAATAACTGAATATAAGGAAAAATATTGTTTTTTGCACTTTTAGGTTAGGATATCTCAAAATATTGACAATTCTGCGGCCAAATTTGGATTCATCGCTACGAAAAACTTCGGAAATGTATAGTCCGATTTCTGGGTATAAATTTTGTTGGTTACCGATGCTTTGACCCAAAATATAAAATCCCTTTAACGTATTAAACGTTGAAAGATATTGATTTTCGCATATTTCAATCTTTAAGGGAGTTTTAAAGTGCTCCGTCGACGAGGTATATATATACGCTAAAAAATATAAATTAAACATGTCTGTACTAATTTTTAAAAATTTGGACTCCGTAATTCTACTTTTTTATATACGAACTCTTACAGAATGCCAAAGATGTTAATTATGAATTGGCCAAGAGTAATGGGAAATAAACAAAAATCACCTATTTCCAATTGTTCTCGTTCAATTCCTTATTAATTTCTTTGGTATTCGTTAATTGGCTGTATATAGTAATAAGAATTACTCTTACATAGCCCAAATTTTGAAAAATTGATTCAGAAATGTTTAATTCTTCTTTTTTATTGTAAATGCCAAACTTACTACGAATTACTTTAGAACTCCTTTAAGGGACTTTTAACAGATAATATGAATTCCTGATCGAAAAAATTAAACAGAAACTGAATAAATTTTCTAGTTCAGATCTACTTTGGGTCACTTTTTTAGAAATAAATATAAAATTTCAACGAATAGAAATTAAATGACATTTTCCTAACTTGCTTTATCGATTTTGAAAATTGTCATACAATTCTCAAGTAATGTTTTTTGCAAATTTTACTTACTTTTAATAAAAAAAAACCTTGTAACAGCATCCTATAATAATTTTGAATAACAAAATTATATAGTTTCTGCTTAATTCGAATATTTTATTCTAATAGTTGATGTTATCGAATTTTAGTAGCTTTTTAAAAATAATTTTAAGTGTTTAGCGGATGAACTAGTAATCCGTGCTACAGTATATTCTAAAAATTATTGTATCGATTTTTTAAAATTCAGAATTTTTCGGTTCAGTATTTTTTAGATTTTTATTTTCAAGAATTAGATTTTTGTGACCATTTTAGAATTACCTTAGCTAATAAATATAAATTTAAATGTTTACTTCGAGCCGGATTGTTACTTTCTGATTTAAAAATAATGAAATAAATATTGCCATAGTTCTGTCTTAACGCTTAATCAGTTCTATGAGATATTGATCAATCTCGGATAAATTCTCATATACAGCTATCATAAAAATTGATAAATTAGAAATATAACCACAACAATATCACGCAATGAAAACAGAAATGTGAGTAATTTTTTTCATCATTATTATTAATATAATTCTAGGAAGAAATTATTTCAGAAAAAATTATTTTGAAAATTATATTAACCCTTTAAGGACCCAATGTTGTTAGTAGTTAAACACAATTAACAAATGTTGGAATTGGTGTTTTTTATTGCCCAAATCCTGCTCTTTTGGATGGTGTATCGAAAAATATCTCAAATTTAAAAGTAAACAAATTACGAGCATTTATTTAATAAAAAACAGGAATTTTGTTGCCTCATTTTTTCATTTATCGTTGTATTGTGTCATTTCCCACATTAGAATACAGATTTATAAACATCGCGTCAAAAATGTTTTGGCTAAAAGATAAAATGATTGTAAATAATTTAATTTCAAAATCGTGGCACAACAATTGCTACTAAAGACGATATTTTTTAAAAAACATAGTCGAGTGTATTCAATCGATTGAACCGAATGAAATCACTTCAAACTTGGTACCCGTCAATTTTTATGGTCGTTAGTTCAAACTTGATGTTAGTTTTCTACAATTAAAAATGGCGGATCCACAATCCGGAATCCGCGACACTAAAAACCACCAAGTACCAAGAATGAAGTTGTTCCGTTTGATTTTAGTAAATAAGTTTGCCATTTTTGATCCCTTATTTTGAATTTTTGAAAACTGACTTCGAATTTGGTGTCAGTGACCCAAAAAAACTCAGGAAACTAAGTTTGAACTGATTTCATTCGGGTTCATCGACTGACCACATACAACTACAAAAATCGAACTTTGCAGCCATTTTTGAGTCGATATTTTGAAATTTAATTTTTTGCACTAGTTCTATCTTCTAGCCCAAAAATTTTGCACGTAAAATTTAATTAAGTATTTTAATACGGGAAATGATATAAAACCAAGTATTATAGAAAAAATCCTACAAAATTCGGATGTTTGTTAAATAAAAGTTCGTAATTATTTTATTTTTAAACTTGCGGCATTTTTCGATACAATTCGAAAGAGTTGGGCAATAAAAAAAGTTCATTCCAAACTTTTGTTTACCGCGGGTTACTACTAAAACATATTGTCAAATTTTGCGTCAAATATATGTAAATAAATACAAAAATATGTTCTTTAAAGGGTTAAAAGATGAGTTACACAGAGGGTATTAAACATTTAATTATTTTTTAACTGCATTTTCTTGGAATAAAACAAGTTTAGTTAAAACAATATTAATTTAGTCACTTAAACTGCATGTAGCTATCAAAACAATTAAATGTTCAGTTCTCCCTAGGCAACTCGATATTTAGTGAAATTTACTAAATGTTTCTGGGCGCACAACTATTGAAATACCATTTAAACGCTAAAAAACTTCAAGTCTTTTAAACATATACCTAATTTAAAGTTTAATCGCTAAATAGTAAGTTTATATAAAAGCGAAGAGTTTTTATTTGAAATAATAAAACCGACTTTTAATAAATAAGTATCAATTACTAACACCTTTAAAACCCATGCATTGATTAATTATTTATATTTTTTATTCACAGTATTTTAAGATGTGTTAAATAAACACCTCATTTTACAGAGGAAATCAAATTTCTTTTTTTATAATAATAAGGTCAATTTTTAAAATAGTAAAAGTACATTAAATGATATTTTGAGAATTTAATTTAAAAAGGTAATAATTTCATAATAAAGGTAAATACTTTCATAAATAATCCTCAGTTACTAAGGACTGAATTTAAACATCTAAATACCAGTTCCGGACACTAAATAACGGGAAGTGTTTTTAAAAAAAAAGTAATAATAAAATGGAAAAATTAGATTCTTATTCTGTTCCTATATTCGTCACATTTAAAGATTTTGTTTTAGATTTTTCAAGTAAATATTTACTTAAATCTAAAACATTTTTTCATTGTACAAAAATATTTTCAAATTGCCAAATTATTGAGACGATCTTTAATAGCAAAATATAATGTACCGAATGATCGTAATATCAAAACATCGATCAATATAATACCAACATATCAATTCATCAAAGTATTGACATCAACATGCCGACATCAAAACATCGATATTATCAAAGATATCGAAAGTACAAGCGATATCAGTATTTCAGAACAAGACAGATATAAAATAAATGTTTTGGTAAATGTTTCCAAGCATGTTTCGTTTTAATTCAAAATTTGAATATTAGAGATAATTAAGAGGTTAAATATTTATATTAATAATAAAAAACGGTTAATTACAAAGTATTTTCAGTATTTAAAAGGGAAACGTTTCTGTTTTTTTTTTGTCTTTTTTACTAATGCCTTCAATTGGTCCATACAAGTAAGTCGAAACTCAAAATAAAAAACCTCAATTTTATCGCAATATAAAAATAATTTTGTATCGAATTTTACAACATTTTATGTTTAATTTGTGACGAATTTAAAAAAATCATATTTGTATTAGTAAAAAAACTATAATGAAGAAAGTTTATTAACGAGTGAAAATTATCACTTAAAATGCTAATCAGTTTTATAATTAATAAATAAAGTAAATGTTCTATAATTCATTAGTCAACATTAGTTTAGTAATATAACATTGGTAATTGTATTTATTACTCTCTCTAATAATTAGTTTAATTTGAGTAATGCATTAGTAATTTTGACATCTTTATTTATAAAAATCGTTACAAATTCAATTAGTCACCGACATTTCACCCAGTGCTTAGTATTTTTGATTAATTCAAATTTAGCGAGTAAAAGTTAGATTCTCCAAAAAGTTTAATTATAAGTATTCTATCTAAATCCGAAAAATCATAATACCGACTCATTTTTAAACACATCTGATCAGATTAAAATAACACTAACTGTACAATTGGCTAAACTAAATTAGTTAGATATACCGTACAAAATATTCAATCAATTTGTCTATTTTTCAAGTATTGTGTATCATTGAAAAGGTCCTCAACTGCATTTTAATAGGTAAATTAACTATAATTGTTAAAACAACTGTAAATGTTAATAGTAGTTTAATTTCGTTTAACTAAAAATTAACTACTAATTTTTGTATTTAGTATTTAGGATAAAATGAAGTAAAATCATTAACTTTAATCGAAAATACTGAAATTAACCAAATCAGGAATTACCCGACTAAAAAATCGAATCATTTTTAATTATATTTTTCATCCTTTCGCTAAAATAATTTTTTTTAAACTTTTTTAGAAGGGGCATAAAAAAGGAGATATTTTTACTATTTTCAAGTCTGTCATCGAACGACAGTTAAATTAGTCAAATAATTGTTTTCTTTCTCCAATTAATAATTTACTATATTAATAAACAGTATAATATTGTACTAACTAAATTTATATATCCAAATTTCTTCATTGTCAATTTTTGACTATTTTAGATTTAGAAATTACATTGACATAAATTCCAAATACGATAATGATAACTAATTAAGCATGTAAGTTAATAAACTAAAGATTTCTCTAAGAAAAAAAAAAACTAACAAAAACCTCCAAAACATTCTAAATGCACTCATCATTTGAAGCAACAAAAATCAAGCGTGATTTGCTGACATCTAACTGTAAAATATTAAAAACAGAGAAAATTAGTAGAAAGTTCTCTTGCTATCCTCCATCTAGCTTCATCCTATTCGTTAGTTTCATCACTCAAAACCACACATAACAATGTACCGGAAGCTGTTCTCATCTGTCACCTGATGTTATCGATAGCCACAGATTTAAATGTCACTTAAAACCTCCCAAAATCCAAAAAGGCGATGCATCTTACAGTTAAAACAAATTGCACATCCCGAAATCAAAACGTCAAATTACGTCGCAAAAAATTACAAATCACTTCACAATAGACCCCCCGCATCAAGGTCAGACACGAGAACACGTCGCTAATCTACTCGCATGTTACGTACGGCACAACAAAGGTCTATTCATACGTTACGTACAAATCACAACGGCTATTCTACTATTGAAAACACCAAAACCTCGTACCTAAAATAAAACACATCGCCATTAAAAATGGAGTCTCTTTGAATCCGCGCTATTGCACATAAAAACTCTCTTATTTTCTTTGTCTTTCAGATTGGGCACGCGGCATGCCCAAAATATGAAAAAATCAAAAAAAAATTGAAGCTTCCTGGGTAAAAAGTCGCGAGTTGAGACGCGGATGCTGCGGATAACTGCGGAAGAGGTGCAACGTGCATCGGGCGATTCGCTTCGCTCTCCTTGTCGCCCCGCGTCCAATTTATTCTATTTTTTGAAACTGTTTACTACAACAACGCGCGACATGTGTTTAGCATCTGCCCACGTGTCGCAATCTCGGCGCGATGCCCAAAATAGAGGGGCTCGCTAACGCGTGGGTGGCCGCGCTCCGATCATAATCAAAATTTGCGCGTCCTTATCGCCGTTTTTTTAGTTTATTTATTTCAGTACTCAAAATTTATCAATATTGTGAAAAAATGCGGAGAAATCTGCCTTATCGATCGAAACTGTATCAGGATCGAGAGGTTCCTGAAATATTCACTGGCGCAGGCTAACGGCACGGGAAGGTAACGCCATCTGTCGACGACCGGCGACGCGGGAAGTATGAAAAAAAGATATCACCTGATACGGTCGTTTTATCGCAGCACGTACCGACGATCGATCTTGGGAAGTCTTTTTAAACCAACCAAGTTTAATATCCTACTCCGTTAAACATGTGCGAAAATAGATCGCAGTAGAAGGAAGACTTACGCGCTACTTTCAAGAACAGTAGTCTCTTTATTCTTTCTTGTGTACTAGTTTGATCCTTAAACTTACGTTTCTTCGTCAAATCCATTTACTGTATTGAATAAATCAAGCAGGATACTAAAAAACTAATTAAAAAATGTTAGAAAAGTAAATTGCTTCTTTGAGAATTTACTTACCTTTTTGATTTCATTGACTTCTTTTTCTATAGTGTAATATATATAAATAATATCTTCATTGGGTAATTAATTTGACTAATAATTAATTAATAATGACTAGTTAATTAAAGGGATTTTTGAAATAAGGAATTTGTTAATAAAATAAGGAATTTGTTAATGATGCTGGAATATTTCTTTTAGAAGAGCAGAAGTGTGAAGAAATTTTAGTAAAAAAATGTAGTAAATTTCGTTAGAGTTGTATTTTTCGAAATAAATGCAGAAAACTAAAAAAAGTTACATTTTTTTTTTAAATAGCGGCCAAAGTATTACCGAGCGCCGAATTTTATCATTATATCCGTTTTAATAAGACAAAAATACACGGAAATAGTGTAAAAAAAATTAGTAAAAAAGAATGTAGTAAATTTTAATACTTTGGCCGCTATTTAAAAAAAAAAATTAACTTTTTTTAGTTTTTTGCAATTATTTTGAAAAATACAACTATAACGAAATTTACTACATTTTTTTAACTAAATTTTTATTACACTTCTGCTCTTCTACAAGAAATATTCTAACAGCATTAACAAATGTTAACAATTTACTACATTTTTTATTAAATTTTTTTTACACTATTTCCATGTATTTTTATCTCATTAAAACAAATATGATGATAAAATTCGACGCTCGGCAATATTTTGGCCGAAATTAAAAAAAAAATTTGACTTTTTTAGTTTTTTGCATTTATTTCAAAAAATACAACTCTGCCGAAAAATGTTTGATTTATTATGGGGACTTTCGTCACTCATTTGCAGCCTTACCGTGGGGATTACGAAAAAAAAAATGTATACAACCGTTTTTGTAGAGAATTTTCCGCTTTATATTTTTTGTTGGAAACATTTTTTCGTTAGAGTTGTATTTCATTGAATTAAATGCAAAAAATCTAGTAATTTTGCGATTTTGAAAATAGAAGAAAGTGTTCAAAACATTTTGAACAAATTTTAATGTATTCTTTTATTAATTCTAAGAACTCTTTGTTCAATGACATTTTTTCTGAAAGTCTATCATTTTCGAATAAAAAATTCGGGAGCTTTTCGCTGATATTTTCGTGTTTGGCCGCCATTTTGGAAGTTTCCAACTTTATTTTAAAAATGGTATCATGGACATTATAAAATTAAAGGTTCGATTAAATAATATTTGTCAGTGAAAAAATCGGATTTTTATGTGAAAAACCAAGCATACCTTTTTTGGAATCAGCTCGATTGATTTTTTAACGGCAGATTCATAAAGATCGATCAATTTTTCGTAATTGGAACCGATTTTGTAAAAATCCGGTTTCATATAAAATACCGCCCTTGAAGTCGACCATGAAAAATTGTCCATTTGGTCCTTAAACTTTTAACACCCAAAATACTTTCAGTGATGTACAGCATAAACTTAAAATTCCTCAAAAAATTGTTAAGTGGTCATTTCCAAAGTAAAATTTCATATAATTTCAGAATCCGGTACCAGAATTGTCGAAAAATTTGTTAATAAAAAGTTATAAACAATTTTTTGGAAAAAATCCGAAAGTTTAGCCAGAATTTTCGAACGGAAAGAGCGTTCACTCGTGTGTATAACGCGTGTACATTTGGTTCATACTTTATTGTGAAATAGTTACTATACAAAAAATAAACATGGCGGCCATCATTGCAACCCCTTTTCCACCAAAGTTTTCTAAGAAGGTTCGTAAAAAAAAAGTTGTACCAACAGAAAGTGCTTAGAATTAATCAAGAAACACGTGTTGTTCAGATTTTTTTGAGCGATTTGTTTATTTTCGGATATGACCATTTTTTGAACCTTTTTAGAAAACTTTGCTGGAAATGGAGTTGCATCGATGGCCGCCATGTTTAATTTTGGTATAGTAATTATTTTACAATAAAGTATAAAAAATGTACAAGCGTTAGACACACGAGTGATCCCTCTTTCCGTTCGAAAATTTTGGTTAAACGAATGTTTCTCATCGAAAATTAATGATTTTTTCCCAAAAGTTGTTTATAACTTTTTATTAACAAATTTTTCAACAATTCTGATACCGGATTCTGAAAGTATATGAAATTTTACGTTAAAAATGACCACTTAACAATTTATTGAACAATTTTAAGTTGATGCTCACAGAAAGTATCGTCAAAAAATGGTCAGTTTGGGCGTTAAAGGGGAATATAGCCCGACCATGATTTTTTTCGTTACTAATAACCAAAAATTACAATCAAATACTGCATTCTGATTTCTGAAGTTATCTCAGGTCTTTTAAGTTTTGAATTTCTGCATAATTTATCAGAATTATTATCAAAAACTTCAAAAACTATGGGACTATGCAGGAAATAATGGTGCACGCAGACATTCAATATTGTCAGATATAGTTAACAATATTTTATATAAATTTAACGTATAAATTTATAAGTAAGCAATTTTTCTAATAACAACTTTTCCATCATTTATATTAAAAATAATTTTTGATAATCTTAACATATTTCACCTAATTTTGAATAATTAACTACTCTTTCACATTTCTCCTTGAAGAAATATTTGAGCAGCATTAAAAACTATTTCGTTAACAAGGTAACGATTTACCAATCAAATTTCCTTATTACAAAAATCTTCTTAATTCGTTAGTCATTAGTCAAATTAATCACACAATGAAGACATTTGAAATTTGGATTTTTTCATTGTTCCCTTTATTAAAGGAACACAGATTCGTAAATGACTTTCACTCCAAAGTCTACTTTTACTCTGTTGGTGGATTAAAGTCACGCGAACAGTTACTTACATAAAATAATGTAAACATAATTAAACGTTGCAAAAGATCCTTAATGGGTGATTTCGTGTGAACACACGACAAAATCATTTTTCTAATTTATCATAACATTTATAATATTATCGATGGCACGTGTAAAGGTTGTGACGCTTTAGTTTTTTTTTATTGGAATCGAGTCCTTAATCACGCGATCGAAATGTTTGACGTAACTTTACTTTGTATTTGAGTTTTAGAATTGACGGACGAAACACACGCAAACAATACAAATGCAAACTTCCTCAAGTAATGAAACAAATCTTTCTCTCATTTTTATTTTATACTTTTTATATCCAGACAACTACAAAAATAATCTTACATATTAGTTAAATAAAAGTAGTGTTTACTCAAGACTCCACTTTCTAAAGTAAGTCGTATAAATAAAATCTTTTTATACGACAGCAAACAATTTATGGATATTTTAAAATCATGATAGTGTAGAGCATAAGAGTACGACATTTACGACGGAAGAGTTTTTCATATTTTTAGTTAATTGATTTATTTCTAGAAGTGGTGATACTAAGAGTTATTTTTTAAGCTAATAACAGATAGATAATTCGTCTACCTCTTGTAAAGAAATGTTTGCAAAAAATTTGAAAAAAGAAATGTATTAGTTACTTTAGTTCAGACTAAATTAGGTTTCATACATTTCTAGAATCAATAAATAATAAGAATGTTCTTTTAAATCTCGAATGAATTTAATCTCGGTCTTTATTTATTATCATTAATGTATTATTACTGCATAATAGAGATTTTTTATTTTTTATTTATTATTTAAAATCACTACAATTAAGGGTTAAAGGACTTCTCTTCTAACAAAAAGTCTTTCCTTTTTTTTAAATTGCATATTAATTTTCTGAATTAAAATACTTTCTACGACAAAATCCACTAAAAAAGTGTTTATTTGAAAAAAATGACGGACAAAAATATTTACTTGTTTATTAATCTTCCACCATTTTCAATGTTTCCATGATTGTTTTTCAATTTAATTACAAATCGTGTTCATGCATGTATTGTTTGATATTTCGCATACTAGATTAACTTTCTGTTTGTGTAATATTTGACTACGCAAGTTTGGTTTGTCATAAAAAGTATTAAATAAACTAAAAAAAAACAAGTATTTCAATGAAACGTGTGACTTCAATATCTTTATTTTGTAATTGAGATACTTTTTTGTGAACTTCATTAACTTTTTTAACTGAAAACATATAAAAACGCCGCGTTTAAATGATATGAAATTTTATTACACCATAGTAGTTTCTCCATAATGTAAATTATACTGAAAATCTTATACCCGAATCGTAAGCAGTCACTTTTTATGCAAAAAATTTACAAAATTATTAGTTAATAAAAACTGTTTTTACTGTCATTCTGTTCATTTTGTTAATAATAATTATTGTATTTTTACTATTACTTGTTACAAATGAATTTAATATTATTCTAAATGAAACCAGACAAAATTTAATTAGTTCTATTTATCTATAAAAAACTAGTAAACATTTAGTTCTGTGAGCGACTACCAATTTCGTTAAACAAAAATGTTTGTTCACAATTACTGGAATACGTGTCATTCTTGTTTATTAGATGATAAATGTCTTGGTCATTTATGACACCAGAAAATTAATTTACTCATTTATATCAAGGGCAAATTGAGGAATTCATGGCATGGGCGAGTCTTGCAAAAATGCATTCCGTAGGAAAATGTAGAAGGCGAGTCAATGGCGAGGTGTTCCAGAAGATCACATGATGCACAATTGTACCAATTCAAAGATATTAAAATAACAATAAAAAGAAGTAAAACAATTATTTTCTAGCTGTTATTGAGAAGAAGAAATAAAAAACAATAATAAGTAAGAAGGACATTCCATATCAAAATGCAATAGTTCGTGGTCCAGGTTCTTCGTTTTGGCAGAAATTTTACTGGTGTTTTCTACATCGAAAAATATGAGTCCAGGTAAAATTTCAAGTCCTTATCTCTTACAGAAGTCTCACAATTTTCAATTTAGTAAAATTTGACATTTTTCAAAATTAGTATTTAAAAACTCATTTTTGCTCTCAAAACTGTTATTTTTAGGCCAAAAAAGATTTAAATAGTCAAATAGATTGGAAATTTGCCAAGGAATGCAGTCTCATTTACGTTTTTAGCTAAAATTTAATGCTTGAACAGTAGATAGAAAAAAACGACTTTTTCATTAGAAATTAATAACTTAAAAATACCTATTTCGATTTGGCTCAAATTTTCAGGAAAGATCGATAAAAGTACATACTTTAAAAAAATGATCTGGGTCTTTTTTTAGTTGTTTGCTACACGAAGAAAAATTTCTTTTGAAATTTTACTATTCTACATGGTTATTAGGCGACAGAACTGCATAACGAGAAAATTTTCTATTCCTTTTGCTAAAAATTACTACAATTTTTTTTATTTTTATCATACCTTTTCAGAATTTTTAATGTTAGCTTTGCCAAAAATTCAGAATGTTAAGGTAAAAATCACACAAATTTTAGTAAATTTTAGCATAAAGAATAGGAAATGTTCGCCTGATGCAAGTCTGTCCACTAATAACCATGTAGAATAGTAAAACTTGCAAAGAAACTTTTCTCCGTGTATTTCCAATCAATAATTATGCACTTTCATACTTTATTTTAATTTATTTTCTTGGTAAATTCTATCGAAAATAAATTAAAATAATGTATCAGAATGTATAATTGATTGGAAATTTATGAAATGTTTTAAGTATATGAGAATTTCCTGGATTTTTGTTTACATTGAAAATTTTGTTTATGGGATCTATTTTTCGTGTATATTTTTTTGTTCTTATTGTAGTAAAAGTAATATTTCTAAAAATAGTAAAATATAATAAACATTTTTCAAACATTCTTTAAATAACTTTATAACTTTAGTATGGTTCATTTTATATTTATCCGATGATTGAATTATGGAATTATTCATACAAAAAAGTATTTTTGATTTGAATAGAACTTTTAAAACAATCGCCATTCAAAGTCAGGCCATTTAAAGAAAGTGTCAACACTTTTGTAAGAAGACTTTCTATTTTTTAAATCCTTAGCTTTAGCACTTTCTGTATGACTAAGATTTGGCTAGGATAAGGCTGTAACAATTTCAATGCGAAAAGAATCCCGAAAATTCTCATATATTTAAAATTCTTGATAAATTTCCAATCAATTATGCATTCTGATACTTTATTTAATTTATTTTTGATAGAATTTACTAAGAAAAGAAATTAAAATTAGGTATCAGAGTGCATAATTGATTGTACATTTTCCAATGAATCCAAAATTGGGTCCAGATTTCTTTTTCAAAGCTGCGTACGTGTAAAAATGCCCGAAAGTGGGACAAAACATTGAAAAAATGGAATTTTTACGCTATTTTTAAAAAATATAGTAAAAAACTGATAAAAGCCAGATCATTTAATTAACCATTTCAAAGTATGTACTTTTCAGTATCTTTCCTGAAAATTTGTGCCAAATCGAAACAGGTATTTTTAAGTTATGAAAAAGTGTTTTTTTTTTATCTACTGTAGACGTGTTATACTTTAGCTAAAAAAAGCCAATGGGAATGAACTCCTTGGCAAATTTCCAATAGATTTTCACTATTTAAATATTTTTCTTTTTACTAAAAATCGTGGTTTTTAGAGCAAAAATGAGTTTTTAAAATTTATTTTTAAAAAATGTCAAATTTTACTAAATTGAAGGTTGTGAAACTTCTATAAGAGATAGGTACTTCAAAATTTTCTTAGACACATATTTTCGATGTAGAAAACATCAGTAAAATGTCAGAAAAATCTTAGAAACTCAACAGCGAAGTGTTACATTATAAATTTCAAAAATATAACATAAAAAATCATTTTCAACAATACCTAAAAGTCACTTTATTTGACTACAATTTCAATCGAGTATATTCGTACCAAATGGAAATTGAAAAAAACTGAAAGGTACTTACTAATTTAAGGTCCCTTTTCAAGATTTTCAAGTCAAAATTAAGTTTCAGTCATCAGGAATTCCAATATGGCGCCAAACTTGAACAAATTTGCCAAAAAAAATGGAGAAAATTGCCTGAAGTAAACAAAAGTGCGTCACTTACGACAATAATCCGATAACTTTTGTTATTTTTATAAAGGAGACATAGAAAATGTTTGGTCCAACTGCCATGGAGCTTTTCCTCGATTCTTTCGAAAACCGATGAAAATTGGTTTATTAGCCTTATTGTTTTTTTAATATCATAATACAAAAATATGACTTTAATTATTGCGCATCAGGTTGTAAGTAAAGAAAAAAGAATAAAATATATATCAAAGCAATACTTAATCATTTTGCAACTCCTATCGACCTTCGGTCGTCTTATCTCCACTCCCCGGCAAGGCGAAACAAAGTCACAAAGAGTGTACTAAGACTATACGAAATAGTCGATTACGATTATGAAAAACGAGATTACGTACTCGTGGGAACCTTGAGAATCGTACACTTTTCGTTCTGTGTTTAGATTTTGTCTAACAAGCTCTACCACACGGACGGAAATAATCTTGCATTAATTTTTAAAAAGTGCTCTAGCCCTTTACGTCACTCGCACGATTGATCAACCATATATCAACTTCTGTATGATTCTTTGCATTGCTATCATCGATCTTTTTTAAATCATAATGCGTAACATTAAAAGAAAGAAAAATTAATCATAATGACTAAAAAATCATCATATAAGAAATGCAAGCTGATTTTTCGTATAAAGGTTCCTGTTTGGCGCCATTTTTTACACGAAAACTTGCGAAAAATTTGTTTAAAAAAATTGTAGCAAAATTTATGGTAACTACTTTTGATAAAAAAATGCTAAATTTATAGACGGGACCAATGAATTATAGACAAACTATATAGTTTCTTCGAAGAGCGCTAGATGGCGTTCTAATCCATAAATAAAGTTGGACCACTACGAATTTAAGTATCGTTGGTTTAAAGGCAATTTGTCAACAGTGTGAGGAATACAACCATTTTGGACTTGCTCTTTCATTTGATAGTAGTCGAACCTAACCTCTATACTTCAATCATAAATTGTGCGACTTCACTTTTGGATTTTAGCGCCATCTAGCGGCCTAGAGAAGAACATTACACATAATGAATATGTTATTATTCGTTATGGATATTTTTAAATTCGATTTACGATAAAATTAACATAGACTCGAGTTCTATTTCTTACATATATATCAAATGATTTTGTAATTTTTCTGACATTGCCTTTAATTAATTTTGGTTTAATTAAAACATTGTATATGCTCTTGTCTCGATCTTTAAATTCGACATGGATTTTTTTTGAGGTTAAATTTAATTCTTTGTGAAACTGTTTAAAAAAACGTTATTTCTTTGTTTGTAATTTAGCCAAAATATAGTAGTTTTCGAACTTTTTGTTGTATTAATCATTATTATTTAATAATAAGTGAAACTGGACATTTTGTGTTATTTAAAAAAAAACTACTTTTTATGGACATCCTTGTATATTATTTCTGTTACTGCATTAATCAATGTACAAATTGTACGATTATTTAATAAAAGAAACTTAATTTTTTTTTCGTATCTGCAGATTTTCGTAATTCAATTTTTTGTTTAACTGAAGCAATGAAGTTTTGACATAATTATTTACTGAATAATATAGAAAAATTTATTACAAGTTTACTTAGTAAAATTACGTATATATTTATATGTGCTCTAAAAGAATTTTGCTTTGCTTTTTTATCTAGTTTTTTTATAAAATAAAATGCAAAATAATTATACTTTATAGTAACAGTCCATAAATCGAGCACATTTTCTATCATGACACTTAAGAATTACATTTTAGAATAAAATTTGTCTTCAAAGAAGAAAAGAAATCGTTGATTCAAGTAATTAATGTAGTTAAATAACAAAATTATCTAGTAATAACATAACATATTTATTTTGTAAGTGAAGGGGTGAATTACCTTATTTTTATTATTTTCATTTTTTTATTTAAAAATCAATCACTCTTTTTTACTTCCAAAATCGTTGAGAAGAATATCAATTATGCGCTTACAAACAAAGAGTATATTTTAGGTCGCCGACCTTTTAGAGTCAAAATATTGATTGAAAGTGAGATAAGCATGCAAGATAGCTTGAAGGTTACTGACAAATGTTCTTTCAGAAACCTAACGTCATCATCTGGCGATTGGAAGGCTGACTTTCATTAAATCACATTGTATAGTAAACAAGAAAAATAAATTTGACAATTTATGATGTGATAAATATCCGCAGTTGTCTAGGTACACTTTTCTAAAAATTATTAGTTCCATTCCTGACTAGACATTTTTACTTACTTAAAATTACTTAAAGTCAAATTTCTATTTTAATATATAATTTTTTATAACTATTTTAATATTTTTTTACCTATATTATTAGAGGTAAAATTCTTATTATTATCAATTTATAGAACTTTATGATATATTATATGATAAATTATTGTATTGAATGGGTTTTGAAGTCGTTAGTACGTATTATACCATTTCAAATGGAAGTTTTTGAAGGATAAGACTATTCTTATACGACTTTATGTGTAACATCGTTTTTGGGTTACAGCGCCATCTGTTGCTTCAAGAAGTAATATACACTTTTCGTTAAAGTCATTTGTTGCTGTTTACAATATTCACGGATCAAAAAGTACAATTTCATTAAATAGTTAAATAGATTTCCGCTCGCAATTCTCGTTGTGTTCCATCTAGTGACGAAAGATTTGGCATTTGGCAAAATTTCTCTAATATAGTTTTCTTCATTGTGTTAATTCGTTTCATTTTTTCCCCGATAAAACGGCGAAGTTGGCTATATGACGAACAAAATCATGTATAGTTTGCGACTACTACATTTAGTTGTTCAAACTACGGGATTTTTATTCGGATTTTATAAAATATAAAAATTGTTTTGCCTTTGCATCTCTCTTTTGGATTTCCGCGCCATCTAGCGCCTCGCGAACTATATTATATTTTTCAATTTAGACTTTTTCCTTATGTTAAATTGTAAACATAAAAACCGATTTTCTTAGAAATTATACCATTTCAAATGGAAATTTTGGGACAGACATGATTTCTTCTGATAAAACTTACTACATTTTAGTGTAGTTTTTACTGTCGTAATAGTACAACATTTAAGAACATTTTTATAAGAAAAAACGACAATTTTTTTTTTCTTTTACATGTCTGTCAAAAAATTTCCATTGGTTATCATAATATTTCCAAAACAAGTTTCCTGCGTGTATTTTTTCAATACTGGGTAATAAACAGGTTGGTCCAACTATAATCCAAGTAACCAAACTCTATACAGTATTCGACCACGAAAACACCTCAAAACCCCGAATTTCAAACATCCGAAACATTGATAAATCGACATTTAAAAAGACGACACCCAAAAAACGAATGACTGTCAAAAAGCCAACGAGTCATAAAGCTGTAATATTCATGAAAACAACAATGTCATGTTTTTAAATGTCGATTTTTCAATGTTTCGGATTTTTTACATGTACCCAAAATTAGTCAATATTTTATGACATTTTGGGCTTTATCGTGTTAATTACACAGGTTTTTGTTGTTGGGAAGCTGTGGGTCATTTCCGATGTAATTGTATGCGTAGAAAAATTTTGTTGGCCTTCTGTACTATTTGCATCTTTTAGTAATACACCCTTCAAAATGAGGTTTTATTCGATCACGTTACGGCCATTTTGAAATTACGAGATATATTCCATTAACGTTATCAAAAAAAAAGTCACAATACTGAAACGCGATTTTCGTTATTAGTATCCATATTTTATATAGTTGTTTATATTTATTTAGGTTTCAATGACATTGAGCTTGTTCTCCAAGAGCATTTCAAAGTGTGTCAATTTGTTTACATGTATATCGTAATTTGAAATTGGCGTATCTTGAAAAGAAAAGTCGTAATGGAATTCTGCGCATCCCATATTAAAGAAAAAGAGTAGTATCACGTGATCAAACCAAAGGAAAAACTTCTAAAAATGTTGTGTCTTCTGTACATGACCTAAAAATAGCACAAAAACGCGTCTTTCGAGTAAATAACCTCAAATATCTCAAAATCCTGACGCGATGGGCCACTTCTGACTTCGGATTCTGATTCTACGCACAAAATTACGTCGGAAATGACCCACAGCTTCCCAAACAACATCCAAGACTCTCTTTTTTGTAGACCTGTGTTACCGACAATAAAAAGCCAGTAAAAAATTTCCATTATTTTTTCAAATATTTGTCATTTCCTCGAGAAAAAAATAATTTTCCAACATTTTCCAGCAACTTTCCACGTGAAACGTCTCTCTATTCCCTGTCTTGAGACTTTCTTATCGCTTTTCAGTAGACCCAGAGTCGTCTTTCCTCGGTATAGGAGACGCAGATCGATCATCTGTTCACATATGTTTCCCTTTCTCCCCCAGTGCATTTGCCAGCGCCTCTTCCGCGTCGTTTACGCCCTGCGTCCCTTCGCTCAGCTGACAGCGGCTATATACGATTAGGACGGGTGCAATTGCACAAAAGTGCGCGCGCCCGCGCCTACCGTAGGTTGGGAAATGCATCCGAGCGATGCACCGTTCTTCCTTAACGAGGCAAAATGCGAATTCCAGAGGCGTTTGATGCCTCCAACACGCTTTATGGCGGCAATGGTGCGACGTTGGTGCATGATGCATCCATCGACGTCGTTGATGCGCCACGACACAAAGGGCGGCGCCGCCGCCGCTCGTCACCTACTGCACTCGTGTTCTTGCACTTTGCACCCGCTTGCATTCGCCGGGGACCCTGGCATCCCGAGCAATTAGACCTTGCTGCTAACGAGATTGAACTTCGATAAATGAAACTGTAGAGAATTTTTCAAATTTGATTCCAATATCATGCAGTCCTATTTTTTATAGTAGAAATACTATACGCCATGCAACGCCACCTATGACACCTCGTTTACTAAGAGGTAAATGATGAAAAACTGAACCGGAAGTTCCTTTTCCAAAAATTGGATCTGAGGCTTAAAATTTTATTGGCGAGCCATCGAAGTTTCGGAAAAAAATCACCATTTTTGCAATAACTCAGTTCTTTTTGAAGTTATGTTAACTAGTGAAAGTCCATATTGAAGATATTTTCAAGCTCAACAAGATAAATATTAAATGTAGGTCAAAGAGTCTCAGAAGTTAACCCGTTTCGTCCTGAATTGCCCTAAATTTTGACTTCTTTTCATCAGGTGCTTTCTCATGGAGAAAGTCACTCAATCGTTTTGATATAACCACACCTATTGTATTTTTTCTCAAACTTTCTAAATCCGGTTTCAGATTGACCATATCTGCCGCCATTTTTTTACTATGGCGGTTTAAACATAAAAAAATTGTGAATTTTGAAAAAATTTGTTCAAATAATCGTATTTTTGAGCAGGAAACCGTGTTCGAATCTAGCTGAATCTCTGTATCTGGTGGAGTAAATAGTTATACTAAAAGATAGGATGGTTATTAATTCACCATTCAAAATGGCGGCTTCAAAATGGCGATTCTCAGTGAACGTTTTGTTGAAAAATTTCTGGACGCTCTAACTGAACAATTATGAGCTTGTTTTAAAAAATGCTAAGAATAAAAAATTCTTAGAATTCGCCGAGAAATATAGTGGTTTCTTGTCAGATTTTTTAAATGAATTTTTGAAAAATTTTTTTCAAAATTCTTTTCAAAATTGTAATTTATTTTTCGAAAAATTCTGAACAAAATTTAGTGCATTCTCTGATGAATTCTAAGAGTTTTTTATTCTATGCATTTTTTCCCAAAAGTTGATAGTTTTCGAGAAAGAAAAATCTTAAACTATAATATTTGAAATTCGTTTCCTCGAAAACTATCAACTTTTGGAAAGAATTGCAAAGAACAAAAAACTCTTAGAATTTATCAGAGAATGCACTAAATTTTGTTCAGAATTTTTCGTAAATAAATTACAATTTTGAAAAAAATGTTGAAAATATATTTCTCAAAAACTTCATTTAAAAAATCTGAAAAAATTCCACTATATTTCTCAATGAATTCTAAGAACTTTTCATTCTCAACATTTTTTTTAAAAAGCTCGTAGCTTTTGAGTTAGATCGTCCAGAAACTTTTCAACAAAATTTTGACTGAGAACCGTCATTTTGAAGCCGCCATTTTGAATGGAGAATTAATAACCATCCTATCTTTTAGTATAACTAATTACTCCACCAGATACAGAGACTTAGCTTGTTCCGAACACGGTTTCCTCTTCAAAAATACGATTATTTGAACAAATATTTTCAAAATTCACAATTTTTTTATGTTTAAACCGCCATAGTAAAAAAATGACGGCAAATATGGTCAATCTGAAACCGGACTTAGAAAGTTTGAGAAAAAATACAATAGGTATGTTATATCAAAACGGTTGAGTGATTTTTTTTCTCTAAGAAAGCACCTGATGAAAAAAAGTCAAAATTTATGGCATTTCAGGACGATTAATATGAACTTTGACTGTTTAACATAACATCAAAAAGAACCGAGTTATTGCCAAAAATGTGATTTTTTTTCGAAACTTCGATGGCTCGCCAATCAAATTCTAAGCCTCAGATCCAATTTTGGAAGAGGAACTTCTGGTTCAGTTTATCGGCCTTCACTTCCAGGTAAATGGGATGTCATATAGGTTGCGTTACACGGTATATAACACAGGACTACAAAAAAGGGGGTCTTCCGACGAAATTGGGTGCGTAGAGTCCGACCAGATGTCAGAATTGGTCCATCACGTCAGGATTTTAAGATATTTGAGGTTATATATTCGAAAAACGCGTTTTTTTGTTATGTTTGAGGTTACGTACATGATACTACCATTTTTTGGCATTCTGTACTATTTTTATCTTTTAGTATTACCTTTACCCTTCAAAATGAGGTTTTATTCGATCACCTACGACTTTTTCTTACAAAGTTACAACATTTTGAAATTACGAGATATATCCCATTAACCCATTAATGCCCAAATACAGAAAGTTTACTGCATCTTCAACGCTTATTTTAAATATGAAATAAATTTCGAAAAAAATAAAAGTTATCAGATTCTACCATTTTCAAGGCCGCTCTTTCGAATGGTAGTAAGAAATTTACAAAAAAATTGAAATTTATATATGATTTTGACATATATAGTAGAAAAAAATGAGTTTTTAGGACACATTTTTCTCAGTTAATTGAATAATTTTTTAGTATTTTTCATCATTTTGTAACAATTAAAGCAATTAAAAAACTTTGAGAGATGTATATAGCGAATATGATTAGTTTAACTATTTTTTAGTGAATTTTCTTTTTTCAAAATGATTGAGCCTGTTAGATTCTTGTATTCTATTATAATTCGCTGTTTAAATCCACAAAATATTCTAAAATACTTTATTGGCCCTTTTCTCACCACGAAGAACTTTTCGTGCTCGTTTTGTATCGTCTCACTCGAATGATTATCATAATTTAATTCATCGACTATCGATAACTCCAGATAATGCTGTTAAAACTCCCACAGGTTAATTTTAGTTAAGAGAGTTTGTGATTGTTTTATCCGGTTCTATGGTCGAAACTTTTTTCCGTGCTTGTTCGCGATTAAACAACTATTTTATGCCACTTCAAGTTAGAAAAAGCTTTCTTATAAAACAATAATTATTATAATTTTGTTAAACTATATAATTTTTATATCGTCACATCTATTTTAACTATTTAATATGGGCAAGCAGGCCACTGATTAATAGAACTTTTAACAATGTTCCAGTTACCTACACCAGTTCGGAAAAGTTTTTGATACTTTTTTTGTGATAGTTACAATGATTTAACAATGCTATTCTAAATGACTATGAAATTATTGCTTAGCAAGTATTAGTTAACAGATCGTTTGTAATTACTTAACAAAATATTACTTTTGTTTAAAAATGCTCATAAATTCTGCAAAGTTTCCAAAATGACATTGCCAATTTCTTTGTTTTTTGTTGATGACTATTAAAATGTATCTGCAGATATTATTTCCTGTACAAATATACTAAAAATTTAATAATATCATATGTAAAGTCAGCGACTCCCTCAGTAACAAATCTCAAACGTTAAAAACTTTAATCGCCATATTAGATCGTCCATTTTGAATGTATACACAATTGCCCAAAATGGCTCTAGATCCCAGATCAGAAATTTCAAAAACCTCCAAATAAAAAAATTACAATCTAAATATTTAAAAGTTAGTCTGACATATTGAGCCTACCATTTTTAATTTTTTAATGTTAACTTTTGATTCATAGAAAAAAGTGGTTGATAAATAGAGTCCCACCATTACCAACAATAACCTTTGGCTTGAAAAGTTCTAAGCTTTCATTTCAGTCCTATTACAAATTTTGTACCTCGATTTTAGTTTTATTGTGACTCAAAAAGTGCTAAACAATTTTTTTACACTTTAATATTGATTTTTAAGAAACTAACCATATGGAAAATATGTGTTTACTCTTTCCTTGTTTTTGTGACCAAAACAACAAGTACAAGAATTATGAAATAAACAAACCTCGACCTTTTTTGTAACCCAATGTTAGTTTTCACTGAGACAACAACGGTATAAAATTCTAATGTAAATATGTATAGAAAATGTTTACACTTGTACTTGTCGAGTAGTGACATAGATTTCACTTGCATGTGTACCAAAACAATATGATAATAATCAAAATTCTACTCACTTATTTCGCTGCTATCTCATCTCTGAAAAATGCCTAGATTAAAATGATGTTCCTCAATATATATTACGAGTAATGACGGGTTACTCGTTTCCTGGATGATGTTATGAAGGTGCGATAAAAAACCGTTTTTCTATATTACGTGGTAAATCCTACTCAATTCTATTTGCGAAAATTACGCGTATCAATTTGCATAAGTATGCGTTAATTTCTTAAATCGAGAGCGCTGTTCGAGGCCAAATAAATTCATTATTTAACAATAAAGTAACACTTCGAGATATTGCTTTTGTTGAATGAAAATTTGTTTTCTTTTATAGTTTTAGTGTATAATGTAAACACTTTCCAATATTAATAAATTAACAAATTAATTAAGTCAATCATTAACATTAAAACTTATATGAATGATGAACATGTTAAATCTATTTAACTTGTAAAAACTACTCGGTTATTAGTTTAATTTAACTAATCGTTCTTACTTAATATTTTATAAACTATCTTTCTTTATTTATAATATGTATAAATATATGAATTTATTAAATAATATTCTTATCTCTTTTAAATACTAAACAAGAGTTACGTTATTTGTCAAAAGATAATTAAAACAAGAAAGAAGTCAGTTCATATTACCAAAAATTCGAGGTTTTGTCAAGGGACTAACAATTTTGTTAAGTTCAGTTGTAAATCTGAAAAATGTTCAAAAAAATAATAAAAAAAACATTACAAGAATTACCAAATATGCATTGAATTAATTAACTCATCTTAACTAATCTTAATTATAATTCGCTTAATATGTAGCAATATTGACTTTGAAAAATAGTCAAATTGAAATATTTTAAATTAGTCTACAATTTAGCTTTGACAACCTTAAACAATTCATTAATTCTTTACTTTCAATTCAAATATTTTCTCGAATAAAATGTAAAATGAATTTTCTTAGTGATTTGTTGCATTTAATATACACGATGTGATTAGATAAGTACAATTTTTATGCGAATTAATAATCTTCCATGTAAATGTATTTGTAATACTAATTATATAACCAGAAAGTTGATAAAACTCGATAAAACACAAATTTAACGCAAAATATTACATCGATTTTATTCGTCTGCAACACCAACCTGTTGATATTAACTTCGCAGCACATATTCCTCGATAAAAAAAAATGCAATCAAATTTTTATATCATTCGTTTACCAAAAACGAATTAAATTATGCATCCGCGAAATCAGATTGCAAATCACGTCAAATCTCGAACCAGCTGTTTTTTTTCTTATTTTGACTTAATATCGAGTTATTTCTTATCTTACTGGCAAGAAAGTCTGATTTCTGGACGAGCCCATCAATGCTATATATAGTTAGCTTCTGTCCTCTAATTAATCGCTCAAATTAAAGGGTGAATTACCGCAGTTAAACACTACGTTGTTTCGAATGTTTAAAAATAAATCTTATCGATGTTTGATATGATTCATTCACATTGTTCATGATTGATGCATTTTTACTGCACAACCAAACAAAATTTCTGAACTATTCATGAAAAATTACTAATTAATTTTGGGTTTAGTAATTTTTTACGTAACATTTTGATATTATAGAAAATTTTCCTACTTTCCGCAAAGTGACATTTGCCCTCGAAAATCCATCCGTAATCATAAAACAATTGAATTCAACTGGTAGGCGATTTGTATTATTACGAGTTTGTGTATGTGACATTTATATACAATCTGCATATTTTAATTGAAGGCAGGAATCTCGGGAGTTGCCATGAACAATGTGTACGTGTATTTTCGATATTGTCGCAGCCTTTATTGTTACTTTACCAAGGATGAAGGCACATGGCGTCGAATCGTTAACAGTTTTAAACTTAAATGTATAAAGTTCCCCTGGAATGATCGATATATCGAAAATCGTTAATGGCACTGAACGCTTGTCAAAATGTTTGTTTTATAGGCAATGAGATTTCCCCAAGATAACGACAAATAAAAATACACAAGTTTCTTTTTTTAACACGAGTAAAAAAAGAAACCAATCAAATTTTTTAAAGAATCAATTTGTGTGTATTGTAATCAATTTTGATGGGATTTTATTTGGTGAAAACAATTTGTGTCAGTTTAAATGTCATTTTTGTCAAAGACGTCATCTTGTTGCTCTAAGAACAGTAAATTACTTGATAATATCTTCAATTTAAAGATTCATGAAATTTTAATCTCAAGCTTGAACTAAGTGTGAATAAGGACCTAATTTTTTAATTAATTTCAAAATTACAGAACATGAAATGGATGACAATAGATATAAAGTCAAATTTTATATTTTCTTCTCATCAATCTAATTTAATTAACTTTGATCTTGAAATTGTTCTCGGGAAATTAAATTCACGTGCAGACACTGAGTTATAGTAAATGCAAGTGTGACTACTTCATTATGCTCATTACGTTGTTTACGTAAATAGTTGTCGATACTATCAATAATTACTTTTACGTGTAAATAACATTAGGAATATGTTTGGACATGCGTAGCCTATCTTGGCATAAGCTGAGTAATTCGCGATATTATCACATATTGCACATCAAGAAACAACAAAAACAATGTTCGAAATGCAGAGGATAACGAAGAACAAAAGCTGTCGATGATGAGGAGGGTAATTCCGGTATTTTTCTTAAGTGAGTATCTTAACGATAAATCATTGCATTTCGAGCTATAATCCGAAAAAATGTGTAAATACAAATAGATATTTATTTGAATAGTTGACAGTAAATAGGCCATTGAAGAAATTAAATTAAAGTCAGTTGGATTTACTAAAAACAAAAAAGAGGTCCAACTAAAATTAAAAAATTATTTTTTTAATTTTACTTTTTTATTTGTTTAGATTTATTGATATTGATAACAAAGAA
Organism: Trichopria drosophilae; assembly: GCA_030407085.1. Lineage (NCBI taxonomy): Eukaryota > Metazoa > Arthropoda > Insecta > Hymenoptera > Diapriidae > Trichopria > Trichopria drosophilae. The sequence continues at coordinate 85,025,376 of CM059587.1, read as the reverse complement.
ATAATAATGAAAAATACTTGTTTATTGGTCGAAATACACACACAAAAATTCAGAAACGAATGAACCAATAAAAACTAAAAATAAAGTTGGAATTATTTGGGTTTTAAGGATAGAAAAACAGTATTACCGATTCTTTTCTTATTAACATGACAATTTATATTTTTAAAACTTTTTTTAACCATTTCAATCCATTATTCCATGTACGTCTTTCATATTTTTTTAAACGGTCGTTTGAATACTAAATTCTTGATTAAAACTGAAGTAGATAACCTAAAAATAGTTAACTTCCTTCTCCATTATTTCAATTGTTTCGAATTCAATTTCCTTTAAATGTATAAAACAATTTTAATAAGTGCAACGAGAGAAAACATAACTTAATAAAATTACTGAATCTAATAATTCTTGCAAGAAGTCAAATTATCAAATTCCTCAGTGTATATTCAAAACATATTTGAATATTTTCTACGACCTCCAGTGAGTCTTATGACGCATTGAAAAATTTCTAACACGTGAAAAATGTCCGTTTCCTATGAAAGTCAATCCAAATCCACTTATGTGATAAATGCATTCACATAACTTCGAAGAGTTGGTTCAGATGAAATCGAATTTTGTAATTCTGTTTTTTAATATTTTTTCAAGTGCCTCTTTTCAATACAGTTTTCTTGCTCGACGCCATTACATATTATATTTATACTGTAGAGTCCCTGTATATTTTCGTCTCGCTATATTTACGTCCCAGCATATTTTCCCAGCTCCATCGCGTTATATTTGTTTGACGCCGCTCTCTTTTTCCCCCACCTTGCGCGCTGGGCCTCAGGAAGGGCCTGCTGTGACGTCACTGAGGAAAGTGGGAGAAGCGGCGTTCCCCTTCGTTTGACAAATATAAGGAGAGGGGAGAAGGCGAGGAGGGGACTGGGCCAATATACCGGGACTCTACTCAACCTCATTGTACGAATTCTCTTAAAATTGACATTATGTCTAAATAATTTGGTAAATTTGTCCGAACACCGTCAGTTTAAATGATCTTTAAAAGTGATTTATTTGTCAAAATTATTATGATCATTAACTTTCTTCGAGTGAAAATTTGTTACGAATGTAGTAAAAAAAGAGAGATTTCACTCCTTCGAGATTGAGATTTCAGACTTTAAGAATTAAAATTCATTCATTAATTTTAAGACTTAGATCTCTTGCCACCGACTTTTAAATATAACCACACGAAACCTAGACAATATATTTTACTTGAAAAAAATCACGTTAACTATATAAATATTTCTGTAGTTTCAAATTACATTCACGGTCACAATTTCCCGTAAAAACAAAGCGATTATTTTTAAGCTCACCCGATTGGTCGGGGACTTTCCGACGTTTCTGTAGGTACGAATCTCCCCTTGCGACGGTTTAAAATTGAATCCACAAATCGATTTTCCGAGCCGCGAAACGCTTTCGTAACTTCGTTTCCGCCCACAAATGGATTTTCCCTCAAATCCGCCCAAAGATCAACATTGAGCCTATGCACTCTTCCAATTTGATACGGGCGTTTAGCCGTTTCCGGTATTCCGAAATCGTGCAAGCTCCACAAAAGCTCCGCGTTAACGAACTCCCGGTTGCCCTTGGAGTTGACATTTCACTCCCACCTTGAATTGCAGGGGGTTCGACCCGGCTCGTAAATAACCTCTGCACACGTTGTGTATACTAAGAAATACTGTTTTAAATGCCTCCTGCTAAGTATCTACTAACTAGTTATAGTTGCAACCAACAATAGTATACGAAAAAGAAGTGGACACTGGAAAAAGTCGCCATTTGTAAGAACGTTTAAAAACATTTGTCTTTGAACTGTCGGTACAATCGAGACATTATTTATATTTATTGGTCGTAAATAAGACATAAGTAAGTCTTTGTGCCTTACCATATCAGACATATAACTCAAGCTGCAAAAAATGTGCGCATTTAAGTTGACTTATTGAAGACTTTTCTGTATTTAAATACAAATCGAAAACACATTATAACTTCGACTATAATCGGAAATATTCGGCAACTCCCGTTTTTATAACTAACATAACCTATTATATTCATTACTTCAAAAATTTTGTCATTCATCTATCGATATGAAAAAACTATCATAAAAATGTAAACATTGAAATTTTAACAGGTGTTCTTACGACAATGATTCAGAACCGACATAGACTTCCCACTACTATGTTTTAAACAAATTAAAATACATACAATCGTATTAAGACATAATATAAATAAAAAATTACCTGTACGTTCTTGATTAATAAAATATTCCAGTTGTTTATTAATAGGAACTTCATTGTTGCAGCGAAAAGAATGATTTCTTGAAACTTGTTTTTCAAATGCTCCCCACTTTTTGCAAGTGGCACCGCAATCACGAAACTTACATCGAACATTGAAATTTTGCACATTTTTATGTTTAATCAAACGTTTTATTAATATTTGACGCAAACTATACGGTATATGCATTTTTATACACTCACTTTTAGGTTATGTATCGCACAGTACCTTCGACACCTTTAGTGCCTCACAAAAATTCACTGTCCTGTGCACTTAATGACAATGGCCCAAGGGCGAAAAGTGTCCTCCGTGAGATTACGTGTCTTATCAGTTGGTCAGTGCTGTTAGCGTGCGCGAACTTTGCCTTTTGCGCCCTTGACTGTAAGTTCGGTACACGACGGGACGTTTCGTTTCAAGGGGAACGACCCCTCCACCCTTCTTGCCTTGCACTTTTTTCTATCGATAAGCTTGTGCATTTCCATTGAGCATTGTTACGACACTCGCTCGAATGACAATGTACGACGTATTGTGATATTGATACGCATGATTTCAGACTCCAGGCTAATTTCCTTCACTATATTATAAATATTTTCCTTTCTAATTTAGTGAAATACTTTTTCGATAACTAAGTCACCACTGTTGTTAATTGCAATATTAAATCTTGTTCTACCGTCAAGCACTCAATGAGCTCCTACGATATACTGTTGGTAAATTTAAATAAATATATATTTCAATAATCGCAAGTAAATATTTACTTCCTGCAAGGAAACGTTATCTTAACCCATTAAAGTCAGAAATGAAGTTTTGTTTACTACATTTTTAATCAAGTATTTCGTATCATAATCAAAGTTGAACTTATCCTACTATTTTTTATGTGGTTTTTTATTTACATTTAAAATTTAAAGAAATGTATCTTACTGTTTTCAAAGTTTTTTGTCATTTTAATGTCAAAAAACGCAATAAATCGGTTATACTGTCGAATAATAAATGGACAAATTATTCGCGTAGAGACGCTTATCAATATTTTATTAATTATTTAAAGGTTTTAGATCCAAAAATAGTAAAATTATTTAATTAAGTACATTTTTAAATTACTAAAAAATATTACGTACTTGGAGGTATTAAAAATACTATGGAAGGCGCAAATAAAATAAAAGAAAAAAGCGATAAGTACAGTTTTAACTAGTAAAGATTAAAAACTATTAGTGAATTAGTAAAATTCTATTGATCTAAAAGTCTCAAAAAATCAGATATACTTTTTTATGAAACATTTTTTTTCTCATAGATAGAATATTTGCCGGCACAAAATTCCTTCACTAAAGTTAAAGAAAATAGTTGTAATATTAAGATATATTTTTCAAATATTAAAAAACTAACATTATAATCACAAAATGGCGACCGAAGTGAGAATTTTCTTTTTAAAACTGGACAAATTTTTTTCGTGAAAACTATACACTTTAGACAAAATTATCTAAGACTAAAAATGTCTTAGAATATATCAAAGAATGGGCCCAAATTTTTTCAGAATTTATTGATATCATTATTTTATTTTCTACATTTTCGAAAAAAAAGAAGCTTTTAAAAACGTCGTTCAAAAAACCTGAAAAAATGTTATTGTATTCTTTGAAAAATTCTAAGATATTTTTGTTCTAAGAATTTTCGTACTAAAGTCTATAGTTTTCGATAAAATAAATTATTATTCTTGAAATCTAGAAATTATTAATAATTTTGTTTCTAAAAACTATAAATTTTAAAGAAAATCTCCGTAGAACAAAAATATTCTAGAATTAGTTAAAAATTACTCTCAATTTTTTTCAGATTTTTAAAATGAATTTTTTTAAACATTTCGATTTTCTTAATTTAAAAAAATAACAAATTGTATCAATACATTCTGAAAAAAATGAAAATATTCTTTGACACATTCTAAGAAATTTTTCTTCTGAGAACATTTTTTTTAGAGTTTGCAGTTTTCATGAAAAAAATTTGTCAAGTTTTAAAAAGAAAATTCTCACTTCCGTCGCCATTTTGTGATCATGATATTACTTTTTTAATATTTGAAAAATATATCTTAATACTACAACTATTTTCTTCACCTTTATCGCAAGAATTTTGTGGAGGAAAATATTCTTTCGATGAGAAAAAAAATGTTTTATAAAAAAGTATACCCGATTTTTTGCGACTTTTAAAATAATAGAATTTTACTAATTCACTAATAGTATTTAATCTTTACTAGTTAAAAATGTATTTATCGCTAATTTGCGCCTTACATAGTATTTTTAATACTTCCAAGTTCGTAATATTTTTTAGTAATTTAAAAATGTACTTAATTACATAATTTTACTATTTTTAGATCTAAAACCTTTAAATAATTATTGATAATCGTCTCTACACTAATAATTCGTCCATTCTTTCCTACACATGTTCCACAAAAATGAAATCTCTAACTAGTATTAGTTTAATCCGTGCTGCTACCTAGTAATTATTTAGTTTCATCTAGTTGAATCGCTATTCTTCTACAGTGTACAAGACATTCCTCGGCAAAAATCACACGCAAGCCGGAAAATTACTAAATTGCCGACTTTTGTTTTAACTCGTCTAAATCTGACTTGCACGCGTACTTTCTTAGTCGAATCCTTTGCGTCGTAGTATATTCACGAAACCGCGTATTTGTATAACAACGATTACGTGTTTCATAATGCTTCTTTTTTTTGTCGAGTATGCATTTAAATGCATCGCATTAAATATACCGAATGCAAAATAGTCACGGAACGGTTTTCGTTAAACGGCCTCGGGCTCGTTCGATAAAATTCAATATTAAAAAGTTTGACCGGCACGATTGCCGAGTAAAAATTAACGATTGGGTTCACTGCCCCGGCATTATAAACAGATTAACTTTTTCTACCTTACCGACGCACTTCATCCTACAATTTCGAAAGCTGTAGGGTTTTTTTAGATTCTAAAGTACGGAACATTAAGATTTTATCATGACGAGCCATTAATACGGAATAACTCCGACTCGAGATCGATTTTCAGCGTTTCTCTATTGTATCGCCTAAAAATAGCAGCGCGTTGCCATCGTAGGAAAAGAGCAAGCCCAAGGTCAAGAAAACAAAATGAAAAGCAGAAAAAAAAAAAGGAATTCACAAATACATTGTTAATAAACCTGTAGCACGCGACAAGATAAATCACCGGAGCGTCCGAGAGAGAGATCCTGTTAATATAGATTTACGTAGATCTATCCGAGATCGGATGGCCGACTAATTTCTGTTACGGCAACTTGCCAAACGCTGTTATCCTTACTTTCGTGTCCTAAGTAAATTTTTGGCCGGAACGCCTATCGAGCGCGACTAATATCTTTATAATTCGTCTAGTTAATCACGGTGACTAGCGGCCGGGTGAGTGCCGTGCACGTTATACGGTGACTAGTGCGTGTTAGTAAGTTAGGCCAAGTTCAATGTGGGTCAAAAGTGAGGTACGGCCACGCCATGAATCGATCGGTTCGCCGGAGCATATAAAACGGTATATATCCTTCGAGAATCGAGATCTTGCATGGCAACTGTGAGATATCGATAGTGCAGCTGCCTTACCCCCTCCCCAATGCCATCGATCCTTGGGGCTAATATTACTTTAACGTGCACGGGATCACTAAACTCTCCAAATTGAATGAACATTCGGAAAAGCACAATCCAATATTCATTTGCAAATCTACCAAATTATTCATCCCATAGTCCCAAACTTACTCTTGTAAAAACAAAATTTCTAAAATAATTTCAAATTTCAACGAAAATCTACTGAAAATGTCCCGTACATTGGACTTAATTAATATAACTGTTATGGACATTCGTATTGATATTTTTATATACTCTACAATAAATATAAACTAGATATAAATTATTTTTTCGAACGCTAGGTGGCGCTCAAATCCAAAAGTGATATTGCTTACTGATTCATTGAAGTAACCGACTAGATTCATGACAAATTTCAGAAACGCGCTCATTATGCATGTCGCGAATCAGTTCGACATTTGAACTAAATGATAATCGACTTCGATTTTGGATTTGTGCGCCACCTAGTGTATCTCGACAAAACTGGTATCGCAAAAAGTCGTACAGCATTTATTGTACATTTTGCGTGTCAAATTGATTTCGTCTTCTTTTTTCCTTTTTTACTCTCCCATTGGAACATTTTTCTTTCTCTTGTATTGGGGTGTAACGAAATAATATTGTATTTGGTCATAAGCCCGTTTTTTAACGTATTTAAGTAATTTTTTACTATGGAAATTTGAAAACATTTCAGTAATAAAGTTGAGCGAGTTTATAGATAAAATTGTATTTAAATAGAAGATTTATCATTTTTATATTAAATTAAATGTTAAAAAAATTAAAAAATGTTGATCCGCAGATGGACTCGAACCTTAAAACTCTAAACTGCAATCCGCTCTCTATCGGAAATCGATGTAAAATATTTTTTCCTCTACAAAATGTTATAAAATCACATTTAATATTTATAAAATTCTTTAACATTTTTTTAAATAATACTGATCTAATTCGTTGATTTTGCTTAGAGAAATAGATTTTCGATTTTTTATTTTACCAATTAGTTAATTAACATCATTTCTTGACTAATTATTTCAATATTGTTAATAGCATAATCGAATCGGCTGATTATCGATGTATTAATTATTTAATATCAACGATAGCGTCACCAATTCTACTATTATTGATTGCACCGAAATTAATTCAGACATAATATTAATAGTTTATTGATTTACTAATACAACTTAATAATTCGTATACTGAAAGCAATATTTAGTCTTTTTGACTGGATTTCAACTGTTGTGAATTGAAATAGGTCTTCAACATCATACTACTAATAAGTATCTTAAAAATAGTTGAAGTAAGTATAATGTTAGTGGAATCCATTTTTTTACTATATGTTAGACTACAATCTTTAACTTTAATATAAAATGTTCTCTTAATCCATTGAGCGACGAATGTCGTATGCTAACGTTTTTGATATGGCGGAGAAATTTGGCATAAATCGTTGGATTTGCTTGATATTCGGGAATGTTTAGGGTCGTTATTACGAATTCGGAGTTAGTGTTCAAAAAAAAAAAAAAATGGCGGATTCAATATGGCGGTCGAATTTGTCGAAATTCATCGAATTCGATTTGAAACTCGCGTTACTCGGAGGCTTTTGGAATCACTAATTACCAATCCGACTTTAGTCTTATTTAATTCAAAATGGCTGAAGGTTGATCTTTCAAGTGGCGTTGAGAAAATTTGGTAAAACGTGCAATTTTTAATAGTTTTTTGCAAAAATATCTAGCAAAAACGTTTTTTTACTATTTATTATTGTTTTCCGTACATTTTATTGTCAAAACACATTTCCATTGACTCAAAATTTGTCAAAAACATGCACTGAATGCGTCCACTAAAGGAATCTGTCATAAACCGTTTTTTAATTTTTTGTCTTACTTTCAAAATGGCGGTCGATATGACGAAAAATTTGTACATTTTTTAAAATCGGACAAAAACAAGTAGAAATGCAGTTCTATTTATACAAAACTCATTGTTCGGAGCTTTTTGAGGCCGCTGATTACGAATCTGAGGTTCGTTTTAGTTAATTCAAGATGGCGGATCCAATATGGCGGCGGAAAAATATGAAATATTCATCGATTTTTATGGTTTTCAGTACCTCTATGTTTTTAGGGTCGCTAATTACGAATTTGTGGTCATATTTTCGAATTTCAAAATGGCCGCGTCAAAATGGTCGACGTGAATTATTAAATGATCATGATTATTTTTTATTTTCAGTATCCGTATATTATTCGAATCGCTGATAACGAATCTGTTGTTAAATTTTCGAATTTCAAAATGGCGTCTGTTTCATGTAAGAAATAAACTCTGAAGTTAATGTAAAATTTCAGTGCACTTTTGAAAACGAATTCAATTTTTTAACATTAGATTCCCAAAATTGTAGTAACTAAACAATGCAAATCTAGTCATCCCTTAATCAGTATCCTAAACTTCCTAACTCAATCCCGGATGATTTACGTGATGAAAAGGGGTGACAAAGGATTCTGCAAACAAAAATGTGTTACCGTGATCACCCTGAGGTTTGGATATCAAGTTATCTCAACACGGTTGTAGAATCAGCATTTGAATTCGTGGTGAGATCGAATATCTCCTATCTCGAACAGTGGTACAAAGGGACGACTATTATCCGTCAATGACGCACTCGAGGATGAAGAAGTTGCAAAAGTGCATTGTCGCACTATTGTACCAACGATATGATACTTATCGAGTTGCATTTCGTGCCTAATCGCCACGAGAATCTCAGAATTAATCTTTTTGATAGTCGAGATTATAAGGTTTCGGTGTTGAGATTAACTTTTAGTAGGTAGAAGTGCCTTATAAAAATATTTTTCTTTCAAAAACTTTTTAGATGACAAAATTATTATTAATCCAAAAATCAATTAAAAAAATTTTTTCCACCCCTTTTGAACTTTTACTATTCTAGATATTAATTAAAAAGTGTCTCAGTGTAATGACAATTACTATAAATTTTATAATTTTTGCTATTACCCTCGAAAACACCCAAAATTATTCAATTAAGCAATTTTATCTGTAGTTTCAATTCTATTTATAGATTTGTTTATTTCAGGAACTTCTGTACTTTTATCGAATGCTCTGTTACCCCCTAGTACATTAATTAAGAAAATAACCAGAAACACGAACTAAAAATAAGAAATATACATTGTTAATAAATTAACGAAAAAAAAACTAATTTCTTTCGATAACATTCTCTTCGCCAATCGGATTTTTCAAATGGCAACACCTCTTTTTATCGGTTTTTTTAGTGCGGAAGCGATCATTTTCGCAATTCTGTCTCTTATTTTTTACGTTTATCAGGTTGGTTTTGTGGAAATGGCGTTAATTGAAATTTTATCAACGAATTCCACAGCGATAAAGTATTTTTATTCAAAGCACGATTGTTGATGACATTTGATATTTACATTAAAAAATTAATAATTCATTTAAAAAACATAGACCAAAAAGTACTAACCTTTTTTACAAAAGTAAACAAAATAGTCATTTGTGTAATTTGATGTTCAGTGTCGTGGTTTTCTGTTCCTTTCACCTTTTCCTTTTGTTGTTTGCCCCCCCCCCCTCCCCTTTATTATTAATAACAATTTCGTTTCTCCAAATAAAAATAACAAATACTCTTGCAATTTGAACCTACTAACCAATAATTATCAATATTTAAATACCTATAAAATTTCTCACTGAAATTATGTCATCAATCTGTCAAGCGAATGCTGTCTTGTGATTGGCTGCTGCAATTAATTTGAATCAGTTTGGTGCAAGAAATCCTTTACACAACTGGAAAGAAGAGATTACAAAAAACGAATTTTATTTCACGAAAGAAATTTTCATGTTGCGTTTGATTTTATTTTAAAGATAACTTTAACTTTATTCCAACATATTTCATAAGTGTAAGCACCACCTACATAGATTTCTGATTATTTGTACCCAAAATTTCACAAAAAGTGAAAAACAATTGTGTAAAATCATCATTTATTTCATCATGTGCTTTTTTAAGTGAAATCGTTTGCTTTTTTCTGAATATTTATTTTTGAACTTTAACGTATGATTTTTATCACAAAGTAGGGGCAATTCTGTTATCCCAAAATCCAAAATTACATAAATGATGAATTAGTTTCAAGGCAAATATATTTTCTTCTACCGTTTAGATTTAAATGATCAAAAATAAGCAAAATAACATTAAAATAACAAAATTTTACTTTTAATTAAATAGAAAACGAATTCACTTATAATTAATGAATTTAAACCATTAAATGAACTAAATATTATACTTTTTACTTACGATTGTAAGGTAAACTTTGGAATTGGTGTCATTTTTCAAGCCACCGAAGAACTGTCGTTAAAACGTATAAGAAACTATCGGTTTCATTTCTGACCTGCTCTACTGACTTCGCTGGCATTTCTTCCAAGTTCAAAAACAAAACATAAATTGTAAATCTTGTCGATACCGTAAAAAGCACTTGTTGCATTCATCTAAAAATGATGTCAAACAAATTGCATCGTAAAACATCTAAATCACGTTCGATAAGTTCCATCAGTCCTTCCTTTGTCTAATTTACAATTAGAATTCATTTTTACAAAGGTCTTTGCAATTTCATTGAACCAGGCTACTAATTTTAGGACAAAGAACAATTTTTTTCTTATTACAACAAAGAAAAACAAATTTAATCGGTGTATCCCTAAAAAATAGACATGATTAAAATCTCTAGATATAATTGATTCATTGGGAGTAATTTTTTATACAATGTTTTGTGGAAGTAAAAAGAATCTTTTGTTTCGATCCATTATTTCGTTTTCGTATAGTATTTTACGTGACTAAATTAATTTAATAGCATCCTACATTATATAATTTTTTTTAATGACTATTGTTCGTTCATTTTGGATTCACTTACCATTGGAAAGTTATTCACAGAAAAAAATCTAGGTTAGTTAATATGTTTTTGACACTAGGAAACATTTTTATTATATAATAAAGTTTTTTCATTTTTCGAAACAAAATTTGTGTTACTTAAACTAATTGGACAAAAAAATACAGCACTTACCTTCCACCTTTCAATAAATGTCAATTCTTTTTTATTTCCAGATAGTTACAAAAATATGACTTAAAAAAAAACGTCCGCCTAAAATCAGAAGATTAACCACATGCCGGGTTAATATTCCACGCTTATTTAAATTTAAGAAAAATTCTTACAAAATTTTAAACGAGCTATTCTTAAAATATATTTCGTTTAAAATACGCTATTATTCCCTGGTTTACATTGTCACTACCATGACGTACCTAAATAACCCTACCATAAAAAAGTGAAATCGTCATCTACGTGCAAGATGTAATTTAGAAATGAAATTTAACGATGACTATTCACTTCAAAAGTTAAGGGAGACTCAAGATTTCTGAAAAAACTTATCTTGATTTCCTCTCACATTTGAAACGAAGAATCATGACGAAAATTTTGGATTTGGAGCATAGCTGACGCAACAGTCGATTGTAATTTCACTCTTTTTGTATGAAGTAGATATAGGTTCGTGTTTCTTCAAGGCCATTTCCAGAATTTTGAAAATAACAAGAAAAACTAAGATATTCAATTTTTAACATTTTAGAGCCATTACAAATTCTGAACAAATTTTTATTGGAAGTGTATTAGAATATTTGTTCTAATTTCACTGAATTTTTGTTGAAAATATATTAGAATATTTGTTCTAATTTCACTGAATTTTTCATTAAAAAATATTTTCATGAAATTTGGGATCTTAAGAAAATATTAAGACAAATTTCCAATGTATTTTTTTTGCACATTTTTGTAACCGACAATTGAATAACATAGAAAAAAGCTATGCATTTTTGAAAATTTTGTATTTTACTTCTTTTTTCACTACTTTTTTGTTTAAATATAATGTCGATTTTTTTTAAATTTAATTTTCCTGGCGAAAACTTACAATAACCATAAATAAAAATAAATAACATGGAAAGCTTTGTAATATCTCATATTTATTTCGCCGCTAGAAATAAATGCCAAATCTGAAAATGTAATCACTTTTTTTTACTTTGACTTGATCATAACTTTTGTTACATCAAAACATCAGGTTCAAACACTAAACATCAAAATTTCAATTTTGGGAGATTTCCCCCTGAAAACAATAATTATCACCGGAAATATCGGTGACTCTCACGACACTATAAAGTACGACGATTAATCACTAGATGGCTGCGTGTAAACATCTTACACGGCTATAATTGACTTCAGTAATGCTGATGTCTTTATAGGAAACCGCATTTGCCTGGATAAAAACAAAAACTTCGACTCGAGGACATCAAAAATTGAAAAAAATTACTAAAATTCTCTCTAAATACTACAGAAATAGTTTATGATACAGTTTTCAAGAAAAATTTAAATAGTAAGTATTTTGTATAATTTTAAAGTTTTAAACTATAGTTTTACAAAAGAATTAAAAAAATATTTATACCCTATTAATTTCAAGGTCGCTTTTCAAGATTCGGTGGTAAAAATTGAGTTTCAGTCATCGGGAATTCCAACATGGCGCCAAAACTTTACAAAAATTACCAAAAAATTGAGCAATACTAATAATTCTGAATTTTTTTCGCGCTATTAGAATATTGGGATTCTTTTGAAACTATCTACAAAGGTGGTCAAAATATTCGAATTCTAAGAAAAAATTGTTTACCCCACATCATTCTAACGACCTCCAAATAGAATTCTCAATGACAATTTCGTTGAAAATGTTCGAAAACAATAACAAAAAATTGAGGTTTTTAAAAAAAAATGGTAACAATAAAAACTTCTTAGAATTGATTCAGAAATATAGAGGAATATTTTTTTTAGATTTTTAAATTATATTTTGAGAAATGTTGTACTTACAGGCTTTTCAAAATTTTAAATTATTTACGAAAAATTCTGTAAAAAATGTTCTAGTTTCTCCGATGAATTCGAAGTTTTTTTTCTTATTTGTAATAAAAGTTGGTAGTTTGCGAAAAAAAAATCTGAAACCAAATGTTTAAATTCAATTTACAGAAAACGATCAAGTTTTGCAAAAATTTGCAAACAAAAAAACGATGAGAAATTCATCATAGAATTAACATTTTTTCAGAATTTTTTGTAAAAATGTTTAATTTTGGAAAAAATTTAAATAAAAAAATGTCTTAAAATATCATAAACAAAATCTGAAAAAATTTCACTATATTCCTTCATGAATTTTAAGTACCTTTCATTTTTTGAATTTGTTTAAGAAGCTCATAGTTGTTGAGTTCGAGCGTTCGGAAATTTTCAAAGCAATTTTCATTGAAGACGCCATTTTGAGATCGTTACATAAAACTAACTTATTTTCTTAACATTCAAATATTTTGACTATGATTGTCACAATTTCAAGAGAAACTTCAAATGGTTCGAAAAAATTGATCAGAATTACAATTTTTAGGCATTTTTTTTCAATTTTGACGACATTATGGCCATCTTGATGACTGAAACTCAATTTTAACATCGAAATCTTGAAAAGCGATCTTAATTAAAATTGTCTTTTTTTAAATTTCACATTTTAATCCCTTTTTTATGTTGGCTAGAATCCGCGCAGTAATTTCTACTTCCTGGATTTAGTAGAATATTTACTTACGGTGTGCTTGATTTATTTAATTTTTCCCATGAAGCGCTTAAAAATAATTAAACCAAAAGTCAAAACTTTTACAATTTTCAGATTGTAAAAGTACTTCGTTTCTAGATTACAAACATCGAAAAATACAAATCATCCATGCAGGGCTTTTTTATTTTTATTAACAAATATTATTAACGATTCAACAATTTCTATTAATCGGTCAAAAAAAAATGCTTTAAGATTTTTTGAATAACTTTGAACATAATCTATATTGAATTTTTCTTAAAATCCACATATTAATAGATTAAAAAAAGTAACAAATTTTGTGTCTGAAACTATTTTTTCTAAGATTCTTTGAATAATTCTGAACAAAAATGTTTTTTTTGTAAGATACATATTTTCGGAGATAAAAAATACCGATAATCGTATTTTTTCAACATTACATATTTTTTAGCTCCGAAAATATACGTTTTACCACAAAATAAAAGAATTATGCAAAAAATCTAATATTTTTTCGAACCGAAAACTTTAAACATCAAATTGTTAAAAAAATGTGTGAATAACAATAAAAAAGCTCTCGATTTTTATAATTTAAAAACGTACTAACTCACAACTTTTTTGAAAATTTTTATTTCTGTTATCATTTTTTTTCAAACTGTGTTCCCCATGTCAAATTTTCCGTTCCACCTCAACAAACAGCATTTTCACGGTATTCATGAAAATCTAGATTACTACCCCTGATAATGTCCGTATGGAAAAGTTAAATTTCCACTAAAGCGTACCTTCGGAGCAACACGTGACATTCGGATGGCTCGAGTATCGATTAGCCACGTGTGTCGCGCGGCGGCGGCCGCGGCGATATCGGAATAATTAGTTAGTACTTGCGGCTAACTAGCTAAGAACGCACAGTAGCGACTTAGTGTAATATATTAGCCGGTCATGTCGTTGACCCTCCCCGAGCGGTTGGAGGCGCATAAGTCGATTACTAAGAAACGAGCGGCTATGCGACGTGACTTCTTCCCTGAAAATCTACGTCTTATCTTGGCTGTGCTATAGTGTCAGAGAGAGACAGACCACTAAATAAGACAGAGAGAGAGAGAAAATGCGGGTGGTGCGCGCATCGACGACGTAACATCAGGATATTGACCTACTTCGGAGGGCGACGAGCTAACCCGCGGTCTACGTCACGCGATCCCTCGTTGCCCGTCGGGTGTTTCCGGACGCAAAGAAAGGTCCCGACGAGTTTAAAGTGCCGAACGCAAGTGAAGCCGGCCTAACGTCAAAAAGTACTTGGCACTTTTTGCACTTGGGCGACACCCCTGTAAAAACCGGATTCTGTACCTTCCTGGAACCCGGAGAGGGGGGGGGGGGGTCCAAAAAAACAGGAAATAGTCCAACGCAAGGATTGGAAGCCAGGCGCGAGTAAGATGAGTGCATCGATTTTACGAGCTGCACGTGGAGGATGCGTACGAAGAACCTTCCAGTATACTCCATAAATTTCTTGGAGTGGAAATTCAACGACTTTATTAGAAAAAAATATTTCTCACTCCAAAAGATTGAATATTTACTCGTTATGAAGTGAAAATTCGCTTTTCATGAGTGAAAATTTACTTTATTGCTAGAGTCTCTCGATTTTCACTCCAAGGAATTTTGAGGGTTTGGATTAAGAATTATGCCACTCCAGTGAAAGATTGAATTCTCATTTTTGCAGTGAACATTAACATTTCCACTAGAGTGGTTCAATTTTTACTATAAAAAATGAAAGGAATACCAT
Source organism: Trichopria drosophilae (assembly GCA_030407085.1). NCBI lineage: Eukaryota > Metazoa > Arthropoda > Insecta > Hymenoptera > Diapriidae > Trichopria > Trichopria drosophilae. Next base: position 85,010,100 of record CM059587.1, on the reverse strand, counting down.
GAGAGTTTTAACGCCCAAGAGGACACAAATTTCACCAAGATTTTCGGAATATTTCTTGAGATTAAAAATCAATTCAAAAAATTTTAGACAAAACATTTCCCACGTAAAATTGATCGACCTTTCCGAATTTGCTGTAAAAAAAATCAATCGAGCCCATTTAAACAAAAGTTATGCTTGGTTTTTAAAAAAAAAAATCAGATTTTTTCACTGACAAATATTTTTTAATCGCCATTTTCACATTGGAAACGGTTAGAGGGATCACTGATCGGTGAAAATATCGTGTCCTCGAACCTTTAACATTAAAATGTGCATGATAGCATTATGAAAATAAAGTTGGAAACTGTCAAAATGGCGGCTCAAACACGAAAAGACCGGCGAAAAGCTCCTGAATTTTTTATTCGAAAATGATAGGCTTTCGGGGAAAATGTCGCTGAACAAAAAGTTCTTAGAATTGATCAAACAATACGCTCAAATTTTTTCAGAATTTTTAAAACATTTTTCTTCATTTTCCAAAATTGCAAAATTTTGAAAAAATATGAAAAATCATAGAAATATTGTGAAAAAATGTCGAGGTTTTCTTTGATCGATTCTAAAAACTTTTTGTTCCGTCACATTTTTTTGCGAAAGTCTATCGTTTCCAAGTAAAAAATTTTGAAAAATTTTGTTTCGCGTTAGGATCTTCAAAATATTCCGACTTTAATAATAAACGCATATAAAACAATGCAAAATTAATTTCTTCTCGATTGTTTGTAATAATATAATAAAATAATAATTTATTTCTTGGTTTGAGCAATCAACTGTCTGGTAAATCGAAAAATTAAGGAATAAAATGTGTTGTCGATGTACAACTTCTTAAAATGTTCAAAGTGAAGGAAAAGGTATTAAAAACGTAATAATTGTCCTCCATTTTCAACATTTTAAGTAATTGTACATCGAAAACAAGAAATAAATTCATAATTTATTATATACTGACTTTACATTGAAAAAATTACTAAATCAGTTGTAAATTGAAGATTTTATGGAAATTGTATCAAATTTTACTACAAAATTTATAAAAAATATTTTTTAAACACATTTTACAACATTTTGATGTAAAATATGAAATAATTGACATAAAATCCTTAATTTTCAGCTTATATAGTAATTTTTCTCAAATAAAGTACAAGTTACACTTCGTTTAATAATTTCAATTTTCTTTTAAACTTTTTAACTATTAAATTACACAAAAAAATTGTAAAATTACATGATATTCACGAAATGTTTTTTTCGTAAATAAATTTTGTAAAATTCTTAAGGATGTAAAGGAAGGCCAACAGTAAAAAATAAACCTGACCTATTTTAATGACAAAATGCAGCGCACTATCCACTTTAATAAGTATTATCGAATTGTCGCAGTTAAAAAATATTATTTGCTACTCGACGCATAAAAAATCGATATCTAAGTAGAAACACATTCGTAGGTAGTTTAATTCAACAAAAATGAAACATTTCAAACTTGGAATGTGCGGTGTATTATTTAAGTAGAACTCGATATTAATAATGAGATCGGGACAAGGTGATTACTTTTATTTCTAACTTGTCATCTGAAAAGGGTGGATTTTCCCCTTCACCTGACGGAAAATTATTTACTGAATTACATTTTTTTCACCTATTTAGAAGCACATTGACCTCTTTGTATGTTGAGTTAGATATTAGACTAGTTACTATTTCACGTACAAAAAAATGTTATGTACATTAACAATTAATCAATTGTTGGTTTTATACAAATCAGAACTAAAAAAACTCACTAAATTTTTTGACTAATAACAATTTTAATCCAATTTAAAAAATTACAAAGGAAATCATGTTAAGTTCAGAACAAATTAACCTACAGATTTACTAAAATAATTATTTAAAAAATGCAGGTCTTGTACAATGTTTTAGTAAAATTTGCTATACAATTTTTGGAAACGAACCAAATTACGATCATACATGATCATCTATTTTATCAAAAAATATTTCCAGAAGTGTCGATTGCACTCATAAAATGCTCCTCAATGCACACAGCAGGAATAGAAGACCGTAATGATAATTGGAAACGAAGTTAGCATCGCATTTCCCGTTTTAATTCTCTGCTTGCTGAATACAATGATATCGTTCATGTATCGCACGCATTTCAAGATATTAACGTGGTTTTTTATAATTGTTGTAAATTGCATTTCTTCGAAAGATAATTACATTGGTAATTATGATTTATTAGAACGATATTCTAAGTTCATATCAGCGGCCTTAAGAACAAAAAAAATGTCCAAACGTGTTAAAACATGACCAAGTAATACTTAAATATATCATTTTCCGCCCTGAATATTCATTCGATCAATTTTGACACGACAAATTTTCGTTATTATTTGTTAACAATTTTGATGTCAAGAAGTTTTTAAACATGTAAGGATTAATAAAGGATTATTTTATGTTTACGCAAATAAAATGCTTAGTTAGGATTCTCATACGGGTATTAAGATTCTCAAGTACAGTAATTCACGTTGGTTTTACTACTTAAGTGGCATGCAATCACTTTAGCAGTTACGCCGAGAAAAAAAAATTATCTGTTTCTTCTTATTTACATCGCTAACTATTTTTTCAAGTAACTATCATTTCATTAATAAATATGACGCGTTCAACGTTAACCGACATACCTATTTTTTAAATAACCTTTAACTTTTAGCAATATTTCAGAATTGTGATTTTACAATCGATATATTTGTTTTGTTGATTTAACATCTTTTAACCCCTTGTCGGTTGAAAAATATGAATGTATACATAATATGTACAGATAAATACATATAAATTACGCCCAATATGGTATCAATCGTTAATTTTGCATGTAACGTAAAGAGTTGTTGTAGCCGAGTGGTTAAGGGCATGGATTACGAACTAGGGAGCTAGGGTTCGATTCCCAGCCGAGGTACATTTTATTTTTTTTTTTGTCGCAATATTTTAAGAACTCTTTTACACTTTTATTATGTTTATTATTATTAACCTTTAAAGGGCCGGGGTTTGAGGCTTCAAAACCTTCTTCGAAAGTGCCCAAATTCATGTAATATAAATTAATTTCATATATGCTTGGATTTGGCAGTCAAAACGAGTAAATGCTTTCCCCCAGTTTCGGGTGCATAATGGGGGCCTGCCGTTCCCCAGACCTCCTGCTAAGGCTATCCTAACCTAACCAAACACATAAACCTTTGTAGGTCCGTCTCTCTTCCACTCATGCATGATATAGGAAACCGTACGTCGATATAGACACTTCGTAAAATTAATGACACTACATGTAACGGTCTTGAATAAACTTATTAAAAAGTGTTGAGATTTTTTTCATCGTTTACTAAATGAATACTTTAATAAATAAGCCTTTTACACTTTTATTATTATATTTATTATTATTAACGTCTTTATTGACAATATATAAAAATAATGTTATAGAAAAGGTCGGCTTTGTCCTACAATCTCAGGTATTTTCTTCGAAATTTTCCTCAAAATTTCCCTCGATATATATACTTTTTTTATTCGATATATATAAATTTTTTAATATACATTACGTTCTCAAAACCTTTCTTAAAAATTTACGTTGTAAATACTTTCTTCCACTCAATTACAATCCAAGATATATAAGTGATAAAATCTTTATCGATTTAAAATATTTTCCGGCTTCTAATCAGAATCGTATTGAAATTGCCAATCGATAAATAGAATCGCATGCATCTCTTTACTTTGTCTCATTTATTTGTGTTACGGAATAATGCAAATTTACCACGTGCAAATAGTGAAAGTTAATATTGATATAAGACGTTAATTTTCCTTGTAACTGCTGATTCGCACGTTTTGCCTATTTTGTACTACATCCGTCATTCTTGACAATTTGCACGATGTAATCTACAACTAAAACGTAATTTGTTTTTATTCTATTTATACCTCAATTGTTTTTTCTTTATAATAAAAGTGAATTTTCAACAAGGAATTGAATGTTAACAGTATTAATTTTCGTTAATACTTCAGTTAATTATACTGTTAAATTTATTTCAATTTAATCTCATGTTTGAGGTTTAAATAATTATGAACTAAAAAAGTCCAATAAGAAATAAAAGATTTGTCGATATTTAATATACTATTTACAAATTTCGTAATTACTAACTCTCAAGGTCATTTTCGTTAGTACCAAAAATAATAATAATAAAGAATGAATCAAAAAAACATTGAGAATAAATCGAAAAATGTATGTTATTGAACTTGAAAAATGTAATTTTGTTAGGACTCATAAAAATTATCAAAATGGCATTAAAAATTATATTTCTTTGGTAAGCTTTATCTTATATAAATATGTGCTTTATTTCATTTGGTATCAACTACTGGATCATTATCGAAGATATTAATCAAATATTAACAAGTCATATACTGAATTACATACTAAATTCTACTATGTATCACATGTTTGTATTGTATAAAACTTTACACGTCAGTAGCCTTTATTAATTTAATAGCCTACTAAATTTTAACTTTTTTTACCTAATTTTTTTCTGTCCATTTTTTTTATGAAAATATTAGGTCGTTTTAGGAAACGATTTTTCCGCGGCGCGACGCATTTTTTTTCTTTCGATCGGGAAAGAAAGTTGGTGGTCAAAAAAAGTTGGGTTCAAAAATAAAAAGACTTATTAATAAAGCCTACTCGCAGCTGACGTCTAGCAAAACGGCACGTTCGTATGCGAATATATATTTTCGAGAAGGGAAAACATGCGCGATGTTTTCGCAAAAGTAGTTCAAAACGATAAATTTAGATTCATTGACTAGCTCCTAACGAGAAATGTTTTAATGGTAATCTCTACTAAAGAAAATGTTATTTGAAATCCGAGCCATTGAAATTCTCCATCATTGTCAGCTGACAGAGGAAGACACCGAAGTAACGAGCATTGTCAAACTCGACAGTGGCTCCTGTCGCATCTGTTGTTCAACTTTGCTAAATCTTGTGTAGGAATCCAAAAGATACTTATTACCTTGTAAAATTAACGATCGATTAATCTCAAAGGTTACAAATTATTTTTCTAAAATCTTGGACCCATTTTGGGAAAGATTTTGAAAATAATAACAATACCTGTATTGGTAACTTTTACTCTTTAATGCTGTCGAAGATGTGAAATATATCTGGAAATTAAATATTTTATAGGAATGCTATATTGTACTTGCTTTCGAAATGTGTATTTCATTGTTTATGAACATATTTAACTGTCAAAGGTTTCTATTAACTTCTTATTAACTAAAGTTCTTCCTTTTGAAAAGTTTTAACGCTCTTACGAATATTATTTCTCATCTTACGAGTTTTATTCAAAGCATTCATTTAAAAAATATGATAATAACTTTAAATTTCCATCATTGAACTTGAAAAAGGTTATACAGTAGTCCTTCCCTTATTCTAATTTGTCCAGTCAGGCAAGATGGCGGCCTTCTTCCCTTATTCTAATTTTCCCCTCTCCCCCACTACTTAGATTTGTAGTCTCACTTGTCTTTTGTTGCGCATGCGCCGTTATTTGTATTTAGAATATGAGGGGAAATATTAGAATAGGAGAAGAGAAAAAATTAAAATAAGGGAAGACATTAGAATAAGGGAAGGAGTACTGTATTATGAAATAACTACGATTGTCTTTAAATATATAAAATGTATCAATTGTCAGAAATACTACCTTTATTTTTCTCAATTCAAAAACATTTCTCAATGTCAATGTCATTGTTACTACTAACAGTAAAATTCTAAAAAATTACTTTGCTTAATATAGCATTTAAATAAGTTTACATTTCTTTAAGGTTATGTTTAACAAAGTGAACGTTTATAAAATTTACATTGTCAAAATTCCAAAACTTTCTTAGGTCGATTTACTGTAGATTAACATGATAGTGGAAAATTCATAACTATTGTATAAATTTGACGTTTCATGTTACGACCTTGGCATAATGATGTCGTTACAAAGTCAATCGGCACGCGGGCATTAAAAGTTTTAACATACATTTTATTGTTTCTAACATTTTAGTAAAACCGAAGATCATAGCATGAAACGTAAAATTTAAACAATAGTAAAGATTTTTCCACCATCATGTTAATCTACAGTAAATTAATCAAAAACAACGTTGTGGAATTTTGGCAAGGTCAATTTTATAAACGTTCACTTTGTTAAACATAACCTTAAAGAAATGTAAAGTTGCTCAAATGTTATATTAAGCGAATTATCCTTTTATAATTTTACTATTAGCAGTAACAGTGACATCGACATTGACAAATATTTTTGGATTGAGAAAAATGAAGGTAAAGACATTCGTAGTTATTTCATAATACTGTATAACCTTTTCCGACTTGTCAAATTGCAAATAACATGTACCGTAACTTGGCTATATCGGAAAAACCACAAAATTCAAAATGGCTGATCCGAAAATCCTAAGCTTAATTCGATTTTGATGAAACTCTGTACTTGGGGGTTTTCGGGGCCGCTGATTAACAATATGTCGTCAGATTTTCGTAATTCAAAATGGCGGATGAAATATGGCCGGGCCAAAATCTGAAATTTGATTAGATTTACATGAAAATTGGTATTGGAGGGGTTTTCAATGCTGCTGATTATGTTGATTACGTTGATTTTTTACGTTTCTCTGTTTCTCGTATTGCATTCTGTAATTGTTCCATTGAATATTTGAACAATCTAGAAGAATCCGCCTTTGTTTTATAAATTCGCCCCATGGCCGACTTTTCCCTACAAATCTTACATTTTTACAGAAACCGATATTTTGCGATATCTAATGATCTTATTGAGATCATTTTTGATCGTAAATTAGGTTAGAGATATAGGCTATGCGATACACAGTTTGATTTTACATAAAAAAATTTGTACAATTATTTACAAGTGCTTTTTTCACACTACTTACTTTAGAGGCTACGTATACAGTCAGACATAAACAACGTTTTCATTAAAACTTATTGATGAATTTGAGTCAAATAAACTGTAAATGAAAGATTAACATTCCTACTAACTAAAACAATTGCGCATCTTCGACTTTTCTCTGTAGAAAAAGGATAATTAAATATTTTAAAATAGGTTATCGTATGGCCGACTTTACCCCAATTTATGGTCGTAGAGTCATTAATTTAATAAACCAAGATATTTATAAAAATTTGTACAAAACCAACGAAGAGGATAAGAAACCGATGTTTCATTTATCCTATAATCCGCATTAATATAAAATTGTAAACATTTTCCAATCGATTAATGAAAGTATGCCAGAATTGAATATTGTGAGGTTATTTTGTACGTCAATCATCATGAAATATACAAAATTAAATAAGTTGTCGCTAATCGTAAACTTCAACGGTTTCTAGATACTTTATTAATAAATACGACAGTCGATCATTTAAAATTTTACGGGGTAAATGTATGCACCACTAGGTTCATTCAAATTGTGATATAACCTCAATTTTGACCATAAGTGATCGACAACTAAAATGCTGCTGCTTACGATTTCAACAACAAGGACAGTCAATGTAACACATAATAAATAAGTATTACAACATAATATTAAATGTATAATCTAAAATTTAAATATTTAAACACAGTTTCTCTGTTGGAGTTAACAGGTAACATTGTGAAAAATTTCATTGTAATTTTACAGCGAAAAGGTGGAAATCGCAATACCAGTGAATATCGTTGTAAATTTACCATGACTGTATTTTTACATGTATTTTTGACATGTATTTTTACGATAGTAATAGGAAATGTCAACAAAATTGTAAAAACTCAGAAATGTAATTTTACATTTACTTTTCAGTGTAGCTTTTTACTTCTCGCAGTATATTCAATGTTTTCTATTATTGTATTATCATTGCAGTACAAGATCGAAATGGGTTTAGTAGAACAATTATGAAATTATTAATTAGACAAATCTGTCTATTCAATTATTAAAATATTTTCTTTCAATAAATTTTATCAGATATATAAATTAAATTATTAATTACTAATCCTGAATTTTAAATATGGGCTTATCAACTAAATGTTATATAAAAAGATATAAAAATATTGTATTCTTAAGTACAGTAGGACCTCTCTTATTCTAATTGTCCATCCTCACTTATTATAATCGTTTCCCCACAAGTCATCTCCCACTAACACACGAAAAGTCAACGAAAAATATTGTCCACGAATCACAAGCTCACAAGCAAAGTAAGTGGGGGTAAGGGGAAAATTAGAATAAGAGAGGTCGGCACCATCTTGAAAAACTTTACGAATTAAAATAAGAGAGGTCCTACTGTACATTAATATTCTTTGTAAATATTTACATTCCCATTGACAGCTGCTTGTTTATTAACTAGTTATTAACGTTATATTATCTAATATTTTTGTAAAATCTTATGCCTAATAAGTAAATACTTTTTAAATAATCTTTCTTTCAATATACAACTTGTAACAACATATTTTGTATATTTTATTTTACACTACAGATACATTGCGATTAAAAGAAAATTTAACTGCATAATAACCAATAGTGTATAAAATCAGCGATTTGACGTTTCCCTTTCGCACGGAACGCTTCATTTATTACTTTTTGGTTACACGATTTCCTTTCTTGATTTTCATCTACAAATTAACGGAAGTAATGTTAATTTCTTCCGATCTTTCTACATTTAAAACAAAAATTGAAAATACCAATAAAAGGATAATAGCGTTTCTCTAAATCGAAAGTAAAACTATACAAGACATCCCAGCTAGCCTATTTGACAATTTGTACTTTAAAAAGTTGCCTCTTACATGTTATACATTTGTATAGTACAAATAAATGTTGAAAAGATATCGAATTGATATAACTTACAATTTTCTAACAAAAAGATAACTCTTTTAAGTTGCTGGATAAACATCATAAAAATATTCATCAGAAAGTTAACCTAGGGAATTGTTATCCCTATAAAGTTACCAAATTGTTATGATATTAATGATGTCTATTTGCCGCCTTCTTTACGTCAGTTAAAAGACATGTTTTCTTAAGTTATTCAATAATTCGTTACCGAGATGCTGACTATGAAATGTTATCAATTTGTTATCATCTGTAATAGTTTCGTAAAGTTACCATTCCTTTGTTGCCTAATCGCACTTTTCAAAACGTTAGCAAAAGGATAAATTTTTTAAGTAGACCAAAAATGCATAGCGAAATTGAGTCTTTTTAATGTTATCGAGTGGACAGACTTTACTTAATTTGAAAATGATAAATAAACTGTGATACAGGCATACATAGCAAAGTGTGTATCACAAAGTCAACAATAAAAATTGTATCTCAATTCTGCATACAACCTACCATTTTCAAGATAAATATTTATATTTATAAAATTTATATTTCATTACTATTAATGTTGTCAGTTTACCATTTTCCAGATAATAAATCCTTTACAGATTTTCCAAGTCTTCTGTAAGCGGCAGTCCATTAGTCTGGATCATCAAAACATCAGTTTGATGGTCCCGTACGCACAGAAGCTTTCGAAAATCTGGGAAAGATCCCAGCCAGCACACTTGAGCATTCGTCAACAAAAAGTTATCCAAACATAACAAATATTAACAAATGTTAATACTCTAAGAACTTTTTGGGTGTATTAGCCAAGATTTGTCGAGCATTCTTAAGGCACACCTAAAAGTTATTAGAATTTTAACATTTGTTAACATTTGTTATGTCTGGATAACTTTCTGTTGACGAATGCTCAAGTCTGCAAGTTGGGATATATTACCTGGAAAATGGTAACATTATGTCATCTCTTTGTAACGCGTAAAAGTTAACTTACAGTTAACCTACCTGTTGAAACTCTATACTTTAACTTTAACTCTAAGTTCACCTAAACGTTAACAAAACGTTATTATATTCATTAAAAAACGGTTTCACAAATAGTTATCAAATTGGTAGTCAAATAGTTACCAAAAACGTTATTCAATCAATATCATAACAGTTAGCAATTTGGAAACTTAGAGGATAACTGTTTTTGGTGCATTCGACAAGATTTCGACACCAAAATACTAACCTTTTCATTTACTTTTAGGATATCTTAAAAGTTAACACGTCACTTTTGAGGTTAACAATATGTTAACGTTTTTGTAACTTCGTGCTAGCTGGGATAATGAAAAAAGTCTATAGGTTAACTAATCTTTAGAAACGATTTCAAAAATACAAGGTTTAAAATGAAAATGAGAACAAAGAAAAAGATATATCTAAAAATATGTCATTCTGGCACAGAGAAAAAATTAAGTCAAGGTTAGCTGTCAAATTATCACCCCATAGAATAAAAATACTTCAGCAAGAATTAATTCTCATGTATTGCTAAATTCTACAGATACAAGACGGGAAACAAGCAAGAAAATACTAAAGATACTTGTGGATTAGCACCTAAAGAATATTTAACACACAGCTTATATTGAAATCAAGCAAAATATATTACGACATTGAAACGGAGAAACTAATTACTAACATTCCAAAATAGACAAATTTTGCAATGTCATATGTTGTGGCCTCTAAATTCAATGTCATAATTGTGTTTGACGATGTTTAAGAAGTAACATTTTGAATACCAGTTATTTAATGCTATTTTTCGTTAATCGGAGCTGCTGTTGAGCAAGATTTGAGGTTAAATTTGCACTAAATGCAATCGGTTACTTTTTGACATATTTAGCGAAGATTCAAAGTTAACCTACATGTCAAAAGTACCTTTTCTACACTGTAAAAAGTGTTGATGTAAATTTACCACGAAAATCGTAGGACACAAAAATACCACTGATAATCGCAGGAAAGTTACCGATACCTGGTAAAGTATAACCTGTTCAATGTAAAATTACTTTGAAAAGCGGTGTAAAATTTCCGTGGAGCTTGTAAATGTACAGTGATTTTCTAAGGAAAATTACACAAACAATGTAAAATTTTTTACAGTTTCTGATGGAAAATTACCATAATTATCACTGGTATTTTTGTGTCCTATGATTCTTATTGTAAAATTACAGTTTTATTGTAATATTACTTTATTTATGGTAAAACACCTTCAGAAATCGCTGGAGAACTACAACAAATGTGTAATTTGACTACGAAAATCGTTGTAAATAATTACACTACTGAAATGTAATTTTACTTCCCACTTTTTTCAGTGTAATTAAAAAGTTCATTGATTGCGGTATGTAGGGTGTCAAGTTCTATTTTCGCCCAATTTTGACTAGTCAGTACCGTTCGGAAGTCGAATAATGGTTTCTAACCTGTACGATAATGAACTTTTGACAACAATTTCATTGAAGTTCTCTTACCTAGCGTATCCAATCGATCTAATTCTTTCTCTCGAACATTTATTGTATATTTTTCTTTCTCTCGAACATTTATTATATATATTTTTCTTTCTCTCGAACATTTATTATAAATTTTTCTTAAAATCACACTAGTTTTACATACACTCGGAAGAAATTCTTACTTTGAAAGTGGTCAAAATATGATTTGGTTATTTATTATTATTATTATTATTATTACGACTTTATTGGCCTTATTAAAATAGTTACAACAATAAATATACATATAAACAGATATGCCAAAAGACGAGCCACAGCTGATGCTGTTTTACAGATTGACTTCTTGTTATTTTACTGTCGTAGTTGAAATTGTATAATTCATAATATTAATTTTACTGTAAAATTGTAAAATTGTCACGTTCGTGGATCTTATTAATTACCTACTCTGAATGATGTAATTTTACTAAGTTTTGAATCACTATTTGGTGTAAAATTGTGTTTTTAGTTGTGACAGTACATGACGGTTATGTTAAATTGTTACACGTGCGCATTCAGTTCACGTCTGTGTGAAATCAGTTCATTCATTGTAAATTTACACTTTTTTTAGGTAATTTCACACTGTTTTTTCCCTTAGAATTATTCACATTCAAAGTAGGTCCTACCGATTACCCTTGTTAAGGGTAGTAATTTCGCACTACTCTTTTTGACAGTGCACATGTCAAATGTACCTTTTCTAATCTAAAAATTCATCAGTTATTAATCACAAATGACACTAACTTTTCTTAATTTCACTTTTCAAAAAGTTTATTTATTATTTAACAGGCAGAATCAACCTTTCACATAGTTTTTTGAATAGAATTGTAATATTTGCGAGAGCTGCAGATCGTCTTAAGAAATGGCGCCATACTTCACATTTGTTCATTCAGTTTTATCTTGAAGATAATCGATATTAAACGAAACGAGAGAATAGAATATTTTGTTAACAAATTTTAGAAATCAAATTTAATATGCCAAATTCCTTAAAAGAATTATTCTATTAAAATCCACCTGATCGAATTTGTAACAAATTTAAAGGTAAGTTACTTAAATGCACAAAACTGTAATTAAACCGTTCATGAACACATTATACGCATAGGAAATATAATAATTAGATAAATGTTTCATTTTATAATCGTTTCACTGTTTGTACTCGTTTCTTTCGTCTGTCAAGTTTCTAATTTGTTTGGAAAGCCATAAGTGTAATTTTTAATCTATTTACTCAAAAATGAAATTGTTTACAACATGACAACCTTCGTTTTTAATAATTCATTAACAAAATAAATATTTAACCTTCGTGTACTACCCGAGAGTGTCAAGAACAACAACGAAGGTTTGTGAACACTCAGAAGAAATTCTTACTTTGAAAGTGGTCAAAATATGATTCCCTCGGTTATTTCACCGTTATAGTTGAAATTGTACAATTCATAATATTAATTTTACTGTAAAATTGTAAAATTATCATGTTCGTGGATCTAATTAATTACCTACTCTGAACGATGTAATTTTACGAAGTTTTAAAGCACTATTTTATGTACAATTGCATTTTCGATTGTGAAAGTAGATAACGGTTATGTTAAATTGTTACGAATGCGCATGCGCAGTTTCCCTTTGCAGTTCATGTCATCAAATCACTTCATTTCATTGTAATTTTATACTTTTTTTGGTAATTTTATACTTTTTTTTTGTAATTTTATACTTTTTTAAGTAATTTCACACTGTTTCTACGCTTGTTGAGCATAGTAATTTTACATTACTCTTTTTTATAGTGTACATGTCAAAAAGACCCTTTCTAATTTAAAAATTCATCAGTTATTAATCATAAATGTCACTAACTTTTCTCACTTTCACTTTTCAAACAGTTTATTTATTATTTAACAGGCAGAATCCCCTTTTTACATAGTTTTCTGCATAGAATTGTAATATTTGCGAGAGCTGCAGATCGTCTTAAGAAATGGCGTTTTACTTCACATTTGTTCATTGAATTTTGTCTCGAAGATAATCGATTTTAAACGGAACGAGAGGAAAGAATATTTTATTAACAAATTTTAGAAATCAAATTCCACCTGATCGAATTGGTAATAAATTTAAATCTAAAAAACAGCAATTATACTCTTTACAAGCATATTATACGCATAGGAAATGTAATAATTAGATAAATATTTTCTTTATAATCGTTTTTTTGTATGTATCCATTTTTTTCGTCTGTCAAATCTCTAATTTGTTTGCAAAGCCATAAAACACAATTTTTAATCTATTTTCTCAAAAATGAAATCGTTCACAACCTAACCTTCGTTTTCAATAATTAATTAAAGAAATATGTAACCTTCACTACCCGAAAGTGTCAAGACCAACAACAAAGACATCGTTACTTTAGTTGCACTAAAGGCGCATTTGAAAAGTGAACTTTTGACACTCCAAGTCAATATGAATTGTCAGGTATTAATGCAGTTCCTGACACAATAGCATTTAATACAATAAAACAATACAGGAATATTATCGTATTGTCAAAATGTTACTTCTTAACAGCAAGAGCGTACGACAATGGCCTTTTAGGTTACCATGTAACTTTAAGACTGACATTTACATTCGATTTTGACGAATACAACAAAATGTATCATTCCTTTTGATCAATCAGACAAGATCAGTAACCTAACCTTAAAGTTGCATAGTACTCCGAAATGGCAGACTCATTTACAAGAAGGAGGAAGTCAAGGTACTTTTAACGTAATCATGTTTGAAGATACTCACTGCTAATTTTGACGCCAGGGATCGAAGGATTAGCGGTAGGTTTAGTCCCTTCGGCGAAGGAGGTGGTCCTTGGTCGCCCGCTCATCCTGCCTATTCCTCCTCCTCCTCCACCAGCCGACTTGTCGGCTACCACCTCTTCGGTATCCTTGCCTCCTTTCCTGTCGGCACCAGCCGGATCCTCACCCTCGACTCTGTCACTCGGAAGAGCAGCCACCGCTCCAAAGTCCGACACTCACAATTAGCGATTCCACTTTGGGCATCAATTACACACTAGGCCTCTCCATTCACATATTATGCACCGCACCCTCGATAGACTTTAACGAAGTAAACTTTATATTGACGGAGCTAACCGGTATTGCTCCGAATGAAAATGTTAGCACTTTCTGGTGCGTAGACTGAGGTCAGCCTGCGGTTTCCATTAGCTGGTTAGAAATTACTCCTGTGACAGACCTAGTGCTGGATTCACTAGGGGATGCCGCGGGGCTGTACCGAGAGGGGAGGTCGTCCAGAGACTGGTCGACGTTTTTCGAACGGCTCGTAGGAGAGCGCGCGCAGGAGGCCCACGGCGCAGTCGACGATCTTTCTCGCACCGTCTCACTCGCACTCGTTGACTCCTAGGGCTGGGTCTCTTCCTCCTGTCGGCCGGAGTGGACGAAACCTCTCACCTGAAAAATCCCGTGCGATGAGCAAAACCGCCCGAAATTTAACGCGGGACCAAAGTATCCCCCGGATGCCACAGGTCTCGAGTGTGTTTTCAAAAAAAAGCAACTACGCAGCAGGGAAAACACGAGGGGGGCCAAAAAAGAACTCGCCTGTAAGATCCGTTCGCTTAAGCGCACTCGCGGTGGCTAGCGCGAGTGGCGCGCACCATTTTTCCGCGGGGTCGGGGACTCGACGACGCAACGCCGCCTGACATTCCTGACTTCGCGCCGTCTACGTGGACGATGGCGGGCTTCCTTCCGTTTTTCCTCAGACGCACTCGAAACGCCCTGGAGGACTTTTTCTCTAGGGGACGCGGCGCGGCACGCACTGGATACCCCGCGCTAATGGAAAGAGAAGCACACACACGTATTGTAGACGATACACATGTAGAGAATCGGGCGCGAAAAACGGAGTCGCTAATCGTCGACCGAGGAAGAACTAAGGAGGCGCGCACCAGACTTTTTTCAAAGGCCTTATTTCGGCTCCCGTGACGGATTTTTCTTCTCGTCGTAGAGGGGCGGGGTGGCGCGGTTACTCTCTAGAGGCGAGCGCGGGAGAAGGGGCAGGCGGCGAGGAACGGAGGGAGTGGGATTTTTCGCGGCGAGGATGATTCCGGGACGTCGTTCGCGAAGGTTCGTCGCCTTTCCCGGCGAGACCCGGGGACCAGGTAACGGATACACGATTATTCAGGTTTTAACGTTTTTTCGTACTTCACTGGACGAAGTCTGGGGAACACACGGTGAAATGGAGCTTGGGGCACCGTCACGGATTTTTCATTCGAAGCCGCGGACACCGAGGTTCGCCTCAGACATTGACCCGTTCGGTTAACATCGGTGGTGGAGGCGAGCGACCACGGAAACGCCCGAGCGAGTGACGTCGAACTTTACGAGCTCGCGACCGCGAAGATACGCTATCTCGTATGTGAGTTAGACAGAGATGGGTGTCGTGGGAGTTCGCGACGTCTGCGACAGAGGACACCACTGCACGGTGTAGATGGCGCGACGCCACCGACAGGGAGGGCGAATGATAAGGGCGCGACTTTTGAATGAGAAGAATTTCATTTCCATGCGTGACATTAAACCGTTTCGTCCCAAAACGAGAAAATTTGTCGCGGTTTTCATACTCCGTAAATTTATGGATATCTTTGAGATATTGTTGTGAAATGCAGGTTTTCTAGAGTTTTTCGGTACGCTCTTTTTGAATTTGAAGTCTGTTTTTTTATATCACTTTCCATTTTTTAAATATGACCAAACGGAAGAAAACGGGGCAAAAGAGATAAATTTTTCAGAAAACTGCAGTTTTTCTTGCGAAGGATATCCGTGTCAGGCCTCAGAATCCTGTGGCATAATGAGTTTTACTAAAAGTCGGTCAATATTAAGATTTAAGTTGCAAAATGGCGTCCTCACAATCGCGCCATAATTGATTCGGACTTTTTTTTGGTTTTTGAGTTTTATTAAAATATTTTTGGTATTTTATCATGTATTTTTATGAATATGTTCTTGTGGATTATTTTTAAGGGTGGTGAATACAAATCCGTTATTAAATTTTGGAAATTCAAAATAGGGAATCCAACATGGTTAACCGAAATTAAAAAAAAATAGGCTGGTATTTGGTATATAGAAGGTTCCGAAGTGACATTGGATCCGCCATTTTGAATTTGCAAAATTTAATATTCAGTCACGTCAAAAGCAATCTACGTATTTATCAAAGTGTACTTCAGAATACCAGAAACATTTTAATAAAACCCAAATAACAACAAAAATCCGAATCAATAGCGTTATTGAGAGGACGCCATTTTGTAATTTAAATCTTCATATTGACCAACTTTAAGTAAAACTCATTATGCCACAGGAATATTGAGGCTGGACCCGATCCCAGAACTCCTTCGCAAGGAAAATTACAGTTTTCTGAAAAAATGTTCGCTTTTTTCCAAGTTTTCTTCCGTTTAAACGGCCCTATTTTAAAAATGGAATGTGATATCGGAAAACGGACTTCAGATTCGAAAAGAGCATACCCAAAAACTATATAAAACCTGCATTTCATAACAATATCTCAAAGATATCCATAAATTTACGGAGGACGAAAATCGGAGACAAAGAGCCTCTGTAAGCCCCATGCCAAAAATGGCCGTTTTTAGTACCTCGAATATTGAAACTTTTTTATGCCAATTGGTTACATATGATGACCCAATAATCCCTGCAAAATTTCAAAGTGAACATATTCCCCGTTTCGGAAATATGAGAGGTCAAAGTTGACCATGTCCAATAAAAGATGTACATCAATTTCACATTTATACTCGAATAAAAATGTTAAAAAAAATCAGACGATATGGTTCTTTACAGATTTTTGGCTGCTGATTACGAATCTGAAGTCAGATTTTAAAAATTCAAAATGGCGGATCTAATATGGCGGATGAATTTTCTAAAAATTGATCTAATTTGCCTAAAAATTATTACTCGAGGGTTTTTGGGGTCGCTGATTACGAATCTGAAGTCATATTTTAAAAATTCAAAATGGCAAATCCAAAATGGCGGACGACTTTTAAAAAATCAATTGCAATTCGCTTGAAACACGTTATTCTGAAGTTTTCGGGGTCGTTGATTTCGAATCAGCAGTTAGTTTTTCAAAATTCAAAATGGCAGGTCCAATATAACGGGTGAATTTTGAAAAATTTAATGCAATTCGCTTGAAACTCGCCATCTTAAGGTTTTTGTAATCGATGAAGTTGAATTTAATGTTGAATTGATATTGAAAAGGCACTAATCTTTCTTTGCCGCTGCATTAAATCTGTTTTAACTCTGCATAGGAAACATAAGACAATCTAAAAACAATCAAAGTTCTAATGCATCGTTTAAGACAACTTATTTGAATCGTGGGCTTGCGAACGTGATAAAATAAAAGTATCTTTAGTGTTGAAAATCTCGAATTTATAAAATATTTCAGTCTATATTAAACCCTAAAAACAAAAAACTATCAGCAGATCAGCATCAGCAATTGATTTCCATTCCATTGTACATACATCTTATTTGAATCGTTTGCTTGCGAATGTGATAAAATAAAAGTATCTTGCCTTGGTCGGAGTATTGCATCTTGCCTTTGCTGGTTGGATTTTTACAACTTGCCTTTGTTGCTTGGATTTTTACAACTTGCCTTTGTTGGTTGGATTATACTATCTTACCTTTGCGGGTCGGATTATTACATCTTGCCTTTGTTGGTTGGATTTTACGATCTTACTTTTGTCGGTTAGATCATTACACCTTGTCTTTGTTTGTAGGATTATACTATGTTACCTCTACCGGTCGGATTATTACATCTTGCCTTTGTTGGTTGGATTTTACGATCATACCTTTGCCGTTTGGATTATTACATCTTGCCTTCGTTTGCTGGATTATACTATCTTACCTTTGCAGGTCGGATTATTACATCTTGTCTTTGTTTGTTGGATTGTACTAGCTTACCTTTGCCGGTCGGATTATTACATCTTGCCTTGGTTGGAGTATTGTATCTTGCCTTTGTTAAACTTTAACGTGTTTCAAGCGAATTGCATTTGATTTTTTTAAAGTCGTCCGCCATTTTGGATTTGCCATTTTGAATTTTTAAAATATGACTTCAGATTCGTAATCAACGACCCCAAAAATCCCCGAGTAATAATTTTTAAGCAAATTAAATCGATTTTCAAAAAAGTCGTCCGCCATATTGGATCCGCTATTTTGAATTTTAAAAATCTGACTTCAGATTCGTAATCAGCAGCCAAAAATCTGTAAAGATCCATATCGTCTGGTTTTTTTTAACATTATTATTCGAGTATAAATGTGAAATTGATGTACATTTTTTATGGGACATGGTCAACTTTGACCTCTCATATTTCCGAAATGGGACATATGCTCACTTTGAAATTTTGCAGGGATTGTTGGGTCATCATATGTAACCAATTGGCATAAAAAAAGTTTCTATATTCGAGGTACGAAAAAGGGGCATTTTTGGCACGGGGCTTACATAGGCTCTTTGTTTACTTAATTTATTTATGTATGATGGACGTTAGATCAATATTATTCTCAATTTTTTTCAGAAGCCTAAATCCAAGACTTGCATTAACCCATGAAGTTCCAAATGGACATATTTCACTACAATTTTCAACGGTTGTATTTTGCATAAAAAAAAGGTTCTAAAAAATTTGGCATGAGGCATATCTAACTTAAAATTAACTGAACTTTCAGAATCTGCTATGTGATTTTAAAAAAAATGCAACAGTGAAAAACCGACTCAAACACAAAAAAGTCAGCGAAAAATTAAAGAATTTTTTATGCGGAAACGATAGGCTTTAGGAAAAAATATTACAGAACAAAAAGTTTTTACAATTAATTAATGAATACGCTGAATTTTTTGAACATTTTTTTAATTTTTCAAAACCCTGAAATTTTGAAAAATTAAAAAAAATGTTTATATAGTTTTTCATTGTTGCATTTTTTGAAAAATCTAATAACAGGTACGTAATGAACCTAACCTCAAAGTTAACGTATCCGAACTTTTATTTTCCTCCCGTCTCCGTAAATAATTTCAGGAAACTGTAAAGATTACGATGAGAAGAGGTACAGCGATGTCCACATAGG
Organism: Trichopria drosophilae; assembly: GCA_030407085.1. Lineage (NCBI taxonomy): Eukaryota > Metazoa > Arthropoda > Insecta > Hymenoptera > Diapriidae > Trichopria > Trichopria drosophilae. The sequence goes on along the minus strand of CM059587.1, from coordinate 84,990,695 downwards.
TTTTCCTTTCTCAAAACACGTTGTTTTGATTTATCTAAACGTTTTCCCTTTTTCCTTTCGCATTGCTCCCTCGTATCATTGTTTCGGATTCCACTATAAACTGTAGATCCTGTATCATATTTTCTAGATCACCGGTCGGGGCTATATAGCTATACTATAGACATTATAATGTCTCGGAAGATGTTGAGGATATACAAGGGTTTGTTCCCTCCAATCGTCGGTTTCTTCAAGGGTTCCATTTGGGGAGTAATAATTTTATTTTCATCCGTGTCTGCAAAGTGCGCCTTTTACGGACACGCTTGAGGCCGCGAGGTAGAATTTCCCACACTCGAGTCATTAAAGGCGCATTTCATGGACACAGATCAAGGAAAACAATGTTCGTTTCTCGGCGGTAACATGACTACTATTTCATACTTAGGACGTAAAATCTCACTTTGCGGCCTACCGTGTCAAAAAAATAATGCCGGACTTACAAATCCAATTTTTCTCACGAAATGGAAAACACTGAGTTTCGTTTCTTTATACGTGCATCCTATTGAGATAAATAAAAAAGGAGTTAAGTTAGAATTCTCATTTCTATATTCAGTACATTTCACTACTGTTCATGCAATAAGTGAATTTGAATAAAGAAACAGTTTTTTTAGAATGCGTTCTTGTTATTCGTTTTTATTGGCCGGAAAATGTATGAATTATGTTATTTATGTACGCAGAACCAATCTGTGATTTGGATACTCGATTTTAGTAAAATTTATAAGTGAAAAATGCTGCAAATCGTTTGTCATATTCAGAGTTTTTTCATATTAACCTTTAAAGCGTCGGTAGTTTGAAAAATTTGCAAATGCATTTTTCTATAGAAATGTTGTCTAAGGTCCTTAAGTCAGGGTCAAACTAAGTTCAGATTAGACCCCTTACGCCTAGAAGCGTATCCCGGCCAGTAGGAACAATTGTTAAAATTTCAAAAAAACTTTCAAATGCACTATTTTTGTTTGTTTTTAACATTATTTATGTTTTTTCTGATTAAATAAAGTCAGTCTGTATCACTATTGCTTGGAAAACATTAAACGTTAAATTGTATTTACAAAATTTTATAAAATTTTTTGAAACTAGTTAAAAAATAATGGTTAATTCGTTAATTCTATAAAATAAAAAATCCTTTATATGAACTATCCATGAATATTGTCACACATACACTGATTGACGCAAAATTAATACAAAATTCGCCATTAACAAACGGTAAAATAGCAAAAAAATGTGGAACGCTTCACGATTTTGCGTGTCATCCTTGCGCAGGGGCCATGCTAATCTTCTCTGTATCGTTCCAATTTTAGTATATGTACTGCCGAAGCAAGTACATTCTACAACCTTTTCGACTGTGTATATATGCAGGGCCACAGTTGCCCCGACCGCTTGCGAGAAAGTCATTACGGGAATTTCCATGCTATTCAGACCGCACCATTGATGCATTTAGCCATCTACCGGTTCTATCTTTATCTGCGGCTATGTTTTCAATGTCTCAAGCCGAGCCAGGTATACTTCCGTAATGAAGGTACTTTAAGGATGACATAGACTAATTAACGTTATCATAGTACATATGTTCCACAGCCATTAAAATCGATATGAAATTTATAAATGAATGTAAAACATTGCATTTAGAAATTTATTTACCTAACGATTTGTCACATTAACCTTTCAATACTTGGACGTCGTGAAATTCTACTTCATTTTCATTGATTAATATAATTTTCGCTGCAGTATCATTTTACATCCGCCATTTTGAAAATAATTTTTGTCGGATATAGAATCATATTGGAAGAGGTCGATATAAACTTACAAGTCTCTTAACATATAAATTTACAAGCAATTAAGGTTTTAAAAAAATGAGTACAAAAATTTCATTCTTTTTAGCAAAAAAGTGTAAACAATTTTTTTTCACCTACAAATTTACTTAAAACTACAAATATGCCTTTTCGAAAAATGGTTATAAAATTTTTCTACATGAATTTAAAAAGACCAAAACATTAGGATAAACATAAAAAGACATTTTCTAGATAATTATGTAGAGATTTTTAAAAATTTAATTTTTTTCGAAAAAAAGTTTGTTTATTTGTTAAAAAAATTGTTTACACTTTTTATTCCAGCACCAATGAACTTCACGTTAAAAATGACTGCATAGAAATAATTTTTTCAAATTTTTCAAAGATATATAGAGGGATTTTGTGCTTGTACACTCCTCTTAAAAATTGTTGAAATATGTAAAATATGAGATTTTGGTGCACTTTTTCATTAGATATCAGGGTTTTGATTTGATATCAGTTTTGAAGAAGCGAATATGAATTTGAATTATGTATTTAACATTTACACTTGACAGTTACATAAGGAAATTTCGAGATGATGATAAATTTAACAGAATTTTTCTGTAATATTGACATATTCAGATGTAAGTTATCTCAAATAGCTGACGTTTTCCCGAATCCAGAATTTGTTCACAGCTGCATCTGCCATATTGAATGTCGTGATTTCAATGCCTAAATTCTTAGGTCTTGAAATCTCAAAAATTATGTAGAATTGAATAATTTGAAATAAATAAATAAACAAAAATTAAAGGAATAAATAAAAAAAAACAAATTATAGGAGGGATCATGCATTTAAATACAAATAGAAGAAACATATGGAATAACAAATATTTCACTTTAATTTCACGCTTCGACTGCGATTTGAGACCTCTTTAGAAAGTAGTTGTAAAAAACACATGTGATCTTGTCGTATTTATAGACGATACAAAAAAATATGGACTTCTGGAGGTGTGTCGAAAGGAGAATAAAGAAATCGTTTGTTTTAAATATGAGCTGGAATGTAGAATTAAATTAATAGAGTAAATTATGAAGCAAAATGCACTGAAAACAAGTCTTGAATTAAGACCAATAGTTAGTTAATTTTAAGATGCAACAAATTGATGTCTTGTTCGACTGAAAAGTAGACTACTTTAAAAGTATTAATACTAGCTTATTATGAGACTAAAATGTAATTTTAGTCTCATCAGCAAACACTTAAATATTGATCAGAATTTTTAATATTTCATTATTTGTAAATAAAATACACTGGAATTTACGGCCATATTGGGTACACTATTTTAATGAGTCTATCTTGGTAACTTTTTTACTTTTTAATCAACTATAGGACCCACTATTGAAATATATGTAGTCTAGTTTTCAATCCATTGTCGGGCTAAAAACAAGAATTAAACAAAATATTGAAAAAATGGGGTTTTGAAATTTTAGGCGTTAATGGGTTAAGATGTAAAAATTTAATTTTTTTCCATGACATTTTTTAATTAAAAAAGAAGTCGCGAAAGTTACATAAAGAATAGGAATTCAGATGTATTTTATTTCTTAAATAATTCAATTGCCAACATCCAAATTTACTACAAAAATATAATAGAGTGCATATAGAAAAGAACAAAGTTTAGCCACATGTTTTAATATAGATTCTGAATATTTTTGTTTTCTGGCTTACTTTCAGGTATTATACACACAGAAAGGAAATTTTAATTTTTCATATGGTAAATTCTGGGCAGACGTTCATTATACGAAATTTTACTATTGTTAAAAGATACTTTTGGAATATCTGTATTTTCTGCAATCGATATTGTAAAAATTCTTCTTATTTATAGTCAAATTTACTTTCCATTAATTCTGGTGAAAGTTTTTAGAGTTTTTGTAACTTTTGCAATTGATATTTTCCAAATTCTACACATTTATAGTAAAATTGATAAACATTCGAGTACAAATTCATCCGAATTAATGACAACCCAACCGGCATTAAATATCCGTAACGTTTTAAAAACGTTACAAAAACGTTTTCAGTAATAAAGGGTAAAACCATGGACATGTTATACGTTGACTTTGAGACAGACTTTTCCAACAAAATCGATATTTTTTTCATTAAATTGTTAATTTAAAGGATATTCTGATCTCGAAATCAGATTCAGAAGGTGGAAATACGCATAATAAATATGAATATATTAGCTGACAAATTATAACCACGGCCAGCATTTATGATCCCGAGACTCCCTGCAAACGAAAATTCATTGAAGATCCATTGAAATTCATTCACTCCATCATTTCTGAATTCGTTTTTTTTCAGTTTCTGCAATGAATTTCAACAAGAAAATGTGTTTCAATGATTTTGAATGGTTAATAGCACATAAAAAGTTGTTCGATTTAACGATTTTGAATGGGACAATAGTGGGATGAAGAAATGATTTCGTCGAATTTCAAAAAAAAAGTGCGAATAGAATAATTGCAAGTTAAATGAATCTGAATGGAAAAATAGTTATATTTGCCGTGAATGAATTTGAAATGGGTAGTTAATTATTACAGATCAACAAATTTAATGATTTTGGGAGTTGGGAGGTAAATGATTTTGGATGGAAATAAAATATTTAAATGAAACAATCGTTCAAAAATACCAAAAAGTTGGTTCTTTAGTAATTTCTGATGAGGAATTCAAAGATAGTATAATAAAAATGGTAAAAAAATGCTTTTACCCAAAACAATTTTTTCCTCAAAAAGAAATGGAATTTTTTAAAATCGATGCAAAATTATTTCGGAAATACGTTTTTCTGTTCATTAAACTTTTTTCATGTTTAAATCAATTTAGCGAATTTTAATGGGTCAAAGAAATTTGTTCTTGAGTAACTTTTGACACGAAAGTCAGTGGTGTTGGAATAAAAATGTAACAAATTTGTTTTTTAAATTTAATTTCTTTCAATCCATCCGAAATTTAAAAAAAATGTGTTTTTATGTTCACCCAAATTTTTGAAATTTTGAAATCAATTTAGAAGAAAGTAGTAATGAAAAAATTCGAAATTATAATATAAAAATATCGAAATTAAAAATTACTGAATCGAAATTTTTATGCACTCTTAAAAAAAATCAAAGAAATTTGTCGAGAATTTTCTCCAACATCGAAAAATCATGTATTGCAGAAAATTCTTGGTCAATTCTCATTACTTATTTTTTATTCTTTTTAGAAGGTAGTAAACAATGGTTAGAATTGCCTTTATGAAGCCCGAATTAAAAAAAAAATGAGTCAGAATTTTTTAATTTGCATTTTTGTTAGCTTTGATTACTACTTAATGGTACCCGTTTAAGATAGTCTAATCTACTCTAAAAGATTTTAATTAATAAATATAAATTATTTCAACTTTTTCAGGTATTCTTCCAGATTTACACCATGAAAAACACCATGGTTCTAGAAAATTACTACAATTTAAGTGTTATTAATACAATTTTCTTCGTGTGTGACAAGATGTACCATAATGTAATAATAAATAATTAGAAAAATTAATATATAAAATGTACCACCTTTTATTAATACAAAATCATTAAAAAATGCGAAAGCCAATGAAATTACTGAATTTCATAATATAATAAGCACGTACTGAAATCAATGATTTTAAAACAATATAAAATTACTCTGTTGAATAGACTTCTATTGATATTTAGTGATTAAGAAAACCAATTCAAATCTATTGAGATTCATTCTAAATCACTCAATGAATTTCAATGAATTTTCGTTTGCTGGGCTATTACGGCTGCATAAACAAAAGGTGTAAAAAAATTTCAAAAAAACCAAAACATATCCGATTGAACTGGGATTGGATTCTATCGTTACAAATAAAGCCATATGTAACGTCTCCTTAGGAACATTAAAAAATGTCTTAAAAATGGGGAAATATATAAGACCCCGTATTTACAGGGTAGAAAAGTTTGAAACTGTTATGACGATTCTAGATATTGTTCAAGTGGAATGCATTTTCAAGAAAAGCAAAATTTCTTAATTCCGTGACATTTAAAGTATTTTTATCTGGACAATTTTAGCGCAATTAATTGTTTGAACGTCAGTGGTACCTAATTTATCAAAGTCTACAATGACAACATCGTAGATGCTGTAAAACAAAATCATTTCTTAGAAATATTGAACCACGTGATGTTGGTGTTTTGAGAAACTTCCGACTATTGCGTATACAAGTACATGTCGTCGTGTGATTGAGCAGTTTTGGCACGACTGCTGAAAATCATGTTGCGATAGACTTAAGGCGACACACAACGAGATTACTTAAGAAGATCGTTATTTATCTTATTCTAAATAATTGTATATGAAATATTTCAATATTTCATTATGAAAAATATAAATGTAGATTAGAGTAACTGTTTAAGTTAAGATATTCTTGTACTTGAGGTTATTTTAATTAATATTTACTTGATATTAAGACTTTGCTTTAGTAGATATATAATACAAATGTTACTATTAATATACAACAAATTGTAGGATAACAATATTTACTGTAAAAGTAAAATGTTATAAACAGTATAATAAATCATTATACTACAGGATGTACAGAATTTCGATAAAAAAATATTTAATTCTTTAACGACAAGACGTGGACAATTTGCGCATAAAACCTAAATTTTTATCTCGGATTAAGGTAGCAAAATTTTACGCTACCGGCCAAAGTTATTATTAGAGGTGATTTAAAAGACAAACTTCCAAATTACATTTTACATCTTAAAAATCACCAGTTGATCTTGAAAGGATCATCAAATGCAGGTTTTTAGACATTGTGTCATATTTTGGACCAATTTGCCATTAAACTATTCAATCCTGAAGTCAAAATCTGTTGGCTCTATACTTTTAAAATATTTTACGAATTCATTAAAGAATCGAACATAAAAATATATCGATGTACTCGAAAATTTTCTCATGTTTCCATTTTTCTTGTAAAAAATTTGCAACGTATTCAATCTTTTTTATAGGTTATGTCATTTAACCCATTAATGCCCAAATGCACAGAAAATTTACACCAACTTCAACGCTTATTTCCAATATGAAATAAATTTCGAAAAAAATCAAACTTACCAGATTCTACCATTTTCGGGGTCGCTCTTTCGAATGGCGATGAGAAAATTTAAAAAAAGTCAACATTTGTCTATGATTTTGACATATATATTAAAAAAACATACTTTTTTCAGTGCGCATTTTTTACAAATATCGAGTTTTCGATACAATATCGTGCTTTGAATGAGCTAAAATATACTAGAATAGTGCACTCGATAGTTATACTTAAAATATACACTGTTATGCATTTGAAATTTTGCGATGTCAGATCCAAAATGGCCACCGCAGTAACGAATTTCTATTCAAAATTTAACAATTTTTTTTCTTGAAAACCATACACTTTAGAGAAAATGTTCTAAGGACAATTTTGTTTTAGAATGAGCCAAAAAATACCCTTGAATTTTTTCAGAATGTACTGCTACAATTTTTTATTTTTCAAAAATGCAAAAAATCCAAAATTTTCAAAAAGTTATTTAATAAATCTGAAAAAATTTGACAGTGTTATCTAACCAATTCTAAGACATTTTTTATCTATAGAAATTTTCTCTAAAGACTATAGTTTTCCAGAAAAAAAATATTAAACTTTTCTAGATTTCAAGACAAATGATTTATTTTCTTGAACACTGCTGTCTTTAGAGAAAATTGCTATAGATAAAAAATGTCTTCGAATTGGTTAAAGAACACTGTCAAATTTTTTCGGATTTTTTAACTAACTTTTTGACAATTTTGGATTTTCTGACGTTTTGAAAAATTGAAAATTGTAACAATACATTCTCAAAAAATTCAAGGGTATTTTTTGGCTCATTCTAAAACAAAATTGTCCTTGGAACATTTTCTCTAAAGTGTATGGTTTTCAAGAAAAAAAATTGTTAAATTTTGAATAGAAATTCGTTACTGCGGTGGCCATTTTGGATCTGACATCGCAAAATTTCAAATGCATAACAGTGTATATTTTAAGTATAACTATCGAGTGCACTATTCTAGTATATTTTAGCTCATTCAAAGCACGATATTGTATCGAAAACTCGATATTTGTAAAAAATGCGCACTGAAAAAAGTATGTTTTTTTAATATATATGTCAAAATCATAGACAAATGTTGACTTTTTTTAAATTTTCTCATCGCCATTCGAAAGAGCGACCCCGAAAATGGTAGAATCTGGTAAGTTTGATTTTTTTCGAAATTTATTTCATATTGGAAATAAGCGTTGAAGTTGGTGTAAATTTTCTGTGCATTTGGGCATTAATGGGTTAATATAAGACAATACTGATAAAATTTACATCTAAGATTCGAAGTTCTCCTAAAGAAGAAAACATAGTTTCGTTTACTCACCTAAAAGTATTTTCCCAAAGTGAAAGTAATAAATCTGTGAATAAAAAACATGTTAGGTCTTGAATCTATGTTACCTGAACTGTCACCGAGTGTTGAATTAATGACATTTAATTGATGGGACTAAATCTCAGAACGAAATGGATCTCCTTCTATTCGAAAACATCGATTTATAAAATATAGATAAACGACAATTTAAGAATTATTAATGAAACTTTCTTATATATAGGAGTTAAAAGTGTTTACTTAAATTTTGTATTTAAATTGTCGACTATTGTAAATTAAATCCAGTTTAAGCTAATCTATTTAGTTTGTATCACGTACTTCCATAAATATCGTATTAAAGGAATTCGTGTTTCACATTCGCACGTCCAGTGTTTTCCGAGAGAGGGCAGCAGTTTAATATGCAATTTTCGCATGTGCATGAATCATAAATGGGTAGTGGATATGCTATGTTCTTTTTTATATATTTACAAAAATATAATAATTTTAAATTTGGACAGGAGCAATGTGCAAATATAAAAATCGTTTAAACAACGGAAAAAATAACGAATATAGATACTAAATATGTTAAATAATAAAATCAGGTTTATGGGGTCACAAAGTAATCTCCCGATAAAGCATCAATACACTACATTTGTAAATTAAAAATGCCTAAATCAGTTTTTCAAAATTCGGGCTACGTAAGGCCGAGTCACATTATTATAGATGGTATCTTAGAAAATACCAAAGAAATTAATCGAAAACTAACCGAGAACTTTAGGAAATAAGGGATTTTATTTATTTCCGAAAATTTTTAGTCAGTTCTTAATTAATTTCTTTAATATTTTCTAGGAAACCGTCTATAGTAATTAGAATTGACTCTACAGAGCCCGATTTTGAAAATGTTATTCAGTCATCTTTAATTTGCGCATTTTAGTGAAACTAAAACTTTAGAACCCCCTTAAGGGTAGTTATTGTATACTGTCTTGTAAAAATACAACAAAAAATGATGATTTTTATTTATTTCCGATAGTTCTCGATCAATTCTCAATTAATTTGTGTATAATTTGTCAGGATACAATATATAGTACACTGTAACCTCTCGAAATGGTACATAATGAGACTTGCTCCCTCTTGAGTTGATCAGTAAAATGCCCTGCCCATTTTACTGTCATGTGATCAACATCAAGCATTTTTTTGGCGTACGGTAATACCAGTCTTGAGTATTACTGGTGGAGGGGATAAAACAACAACGAAAACGCTCATTTAGAGGGGGACTATTGGGAGGGGGAATCAACTTGAGAGGGACCAACTGGAGGGGTTTCACTGTAATTAGAACTATCATTACAGAGTGTGGATTTTGAACAATTTTAAAGACATTTTTATTTTGCGGTTTTTTGTTAGCAAGTTCTTTACCGGCGGAGCACTTTCTTTAAAGGGCAGCCAAATACCGACTCCCTACTTTCATTAAATTTGCTTTTACCGACGTCTATTAAATACCAGTTTCAAGGCCGATTTACAATGAATTATTATTTTAGGGTTCTTTTACAGTGACGAACTACATTATGTATATAAAGATCAGACAAATAAAACAATGCAGTAAGAGAATTTGCAAGAGTTCTCTGGTAATAGCGGAACTGTTGGATTATTACAAAAATGTATTCTTGCTAATTCTCGCCTAATTCTGAATCGATCTTGTTGAAATTTGGTACGCAATCACAAAAAACATATACAATTGCTCTAAAATAGATTTGAACTGGAAAATATATCTTGTTTCTGTTTAATTGACATTTTTTTCAGGTTAAGAAATGACGTTATCGATGGCGTCCTTCAATTTATTTAATACAGCAGTTTCATTCTATCGTAACTACTTAAATAAGTAGTAATATCATGGAATGTACACCTTTTAACTATTAAGCCGCAGTAATAAAGCTATCAACAATGCTTCATATTGTTGCCGATTATTGGTTTACAACTTGAAAATATCTACAACATTATATATGATTTCAGAGACATATACAAGTTTGTTTAGTTTATTTGACTACTTTTACAGTTTCGGTTAACGATTGACCTTTCGATGTATACTCGTTTCCATGTGAATTGATTACATTAACAAAGCATACTGATGGCCACGTATGATTCTTGAATATATCATGGAAAAAAATATAGCTTGGGTGTACTATATGTTTCTGAAGTAAATTTCTACCAAAAACACGTATTTCAAATCTAGTACCTTCAAAACCCGGGTATAAAAACCCTGATTGAAAATTTAAATAATTTATTTCGGACCCAATTTTGAGGTTATGTGTCTCGCACAAAATGTGGTTATTTGTAGGCAAAAACCCTACCTCTATGATTTTTTACAAGAATCTCTGTTATAAACGCTTATTACAAGATTACCTTTCGAATAGTCTAGGCCAAGTGGGACATTTAGGAGGGGGCGCTTTTACTATTCTTATTTTGCTATTGCCTTTAAATCCAACTTTCAATATTTAATTTGTTAGAATTCACTAATTACTTCATTAACCGTATAACGCTTTTATTTACTTCTAATTTATTAAATTAATTCAAAATGTTTTCAGTTTCCAAACATGACGAACTTCTGCAAGATGTCACCCAGAGCTTTTTCCGAAGATGTATCTATCGCAGAAGAACCCTTGGAGATATCTTCAGAAGACTAGTTTCTTGAAAGTGTACCGTTACAATTCCGAATCTATTTAGTAAAACTATGTTTCTCTATGTCTAGTTAAACTGTGATAAATATGTACAGGGTTTGTATAGAAATTCGATCATTGTAGTTAGGCTTGTTACCACCAGGTGTCAACGCAACTCTAATCCGCGCCACCATTGTCCCCGATACAGAAGTGGATGCTCATTTGGTTATAAGGCATCCAGTCGTCAGCTACTATACAGTTACTATATTACATTTGTCTTAATAGCATTGCATACAACTTTTTGATTAATCATTATTTTAAAAATATTTTCCTTAATTTGAGTACTTCGTGAGGTAAAAGGTAACTTCTTATTCTAAAATAGATTAAATTATATACGAGTTTCTGTAAAGTCAAATTGTATAATAACTACATTTAGAAAAAAAGTAGTTTAAATAACCATTTTTTACTATGAATTACTACATAGTGTGAAATGAGAACTAGGCATGGTAATAGTCAAAATAATTATTCTGAAATTATAAATTGTTTCATGATTCAAAATGATACTTATCATAATATAATAGACAAATAGACTCAGCTATTTTGAAATAGCCTTTTCAGTAAATTACTACCTTCACTGTGGGAAATTATATAAGAAATTGTCATAAAAAATATAATAATGAGTCAATATTTACTTTTTAAAATTATTTGTAAACTATATATATCGTAGCATATGAAAAACCCACTTTTCTCCGTTCGTTCTTTGTTTAAAATAAACAAGGAAACAAAGAGAAAACCCAAAATCAATTCTGCGCTATATTTTTCCAACTACGTGATATAGTCAATTTAATTTTGGATTTTTTCTTAGTGTACTCGATCACATCGTTACATTTTATCACAGTTCCATAATAGATTATCTAGATCGTGCCATTACAACTATCCAGTACAACTATATACAGAATTTATATAGGGCTGCGATTATTTTTTACACAGGATATGTGCCACACTTCGTAAATTTCAACCTTATTAACCCGTGCACTGTTTTTGTCCACTGTAGAGCATAAAAGTATAAAAAATTAGTTCTTAAATTTTTCTTAGTGTTTATGATATAAAATAAAATTTGAATGTTATTTAACTACAGTCGACACAAGCCCTGAATAGGTTAAACTTGTTTATTTGTTATCCGCGCCTTGCTATACAAATCGAATATTTATTGTTTTCAGTTTTTAAAGGTCATAATAATATAGCGTGTGACACTTTATGCGCGCTTAAACTGTTGATGTTATACAAGTGAAACGATACTTCCCATAAACGTGTCAATTTCAGAGAATTGTATATTTTAAATATTTTCAAATGTATTAAAATAATTCTCGAGATCTGCGAAATGTGGTCTTAAATAAAACCTACTGCATACTACGTGACCCCATTAATAGAATCGTACCCAAAAAACGTTCTTATACAAAATGTACTACCGATTTTTCATTTCGATTCCGAAAAAATCAACTATTATAGTTATAAACAACGAAATGAATAACATTTTGACCCATATATTACTACTAACAACTGCAAAATAAATTCTACGTTTATTGCATTTAAACTTGATAAGGTTATATCAAATAAATCTAAAAAAAAGAAATTATAAAAAGATATTAGGTGCGATAGAGAAGTTTCTAAAGAGACAAAAGGAAATAAAAGAAAACGAGACGAGAGTCGAGACAAAAAAGTTGAGAGAGGGCGACAGAGACACAAAGGGAAAGAGAGAAAATGAGAGATTGTAACTTCTAAGTCGATGAAATAACAGAAGAATATTACATCAGATTTTAAAAAATGTTCTACTTCTGAGAAAATATTTGACGTCAATAATTTTTGACACGTACGTATTAACACATTTTATTACGACGTGAACCTATTTCAAAATTAATGCAGAAAAATGAATCACTATAAACAAATGCACCCGAGGACATCATGTAAATCGCACAAGAAGTCTCATCAAAACACAGTGAAGTTCAAGAACTTAAAAAGACGTCTTAATACAGCAGCAGACTGGGATCTTATCGGCGGAACTACTGGAAACTTCCTCTTATCTAAACTTTTGTTTTCAGCAAAAGTTGACGTTTTTTTCTAAAGATTAGTTTGGAAACAAAAATTATATATTCGTAATAATTCTTTATCGTTTCCTTAATGTCACACAGAAAAATGAGACGGACCCATCATACTAGACTCATTAGAATGAAGTTCTAAATTTTGAATTCGTATAAAGTTTATATCTAATTTGTATTTAATTTTTATATTTCAGATAATTTGTAAAATTTTAATCCTTTGTTTAGACTTTCTTAACTAAATAGATTTTCTTTACAATAATCAATTTTAGTATATAATAAAAAATAAATGTGTGTTTGATTCAAAGTCCAAGCCTATGTGTTAATCTTATCATTTAAAATTTTGGAAAAGTAGTAACTTAAAAGAAATCATAACAGTTCTAAAAATATATCCTCGATTTTGTCAATGATAGTGAAAAGCCCATTAATTTAGAACAGAATGAAAATTAATTCATTCTCACGTTATTTCTAGGAATTCTAAATTTTTTTCAGCACAAATTCATAAAAATAGTTTGAGAATACTAATAACTCGAATTAGAAGAACAAACTTTATAGATAAACGAGATTTCGAAATGGACTTTATAGTTTGTATAGAATTTTTCACGAACTATATCTTGAAAAAAAAACAGCAAAAAATGTAATTTTTTGTTAGTTTTTTCTATTTATTTTGAAAAATACTATAATCTTACTTTAAAAATGTTACATATCAAACGAAATTATAATAAAATTCTCTACAAAAAAGGGTTTTATTAATTTTCTTCGTAAACTGTCGTAAAGAGATAGAGAAATAAAGATAAAATCGTAAAAAATGAATTAAGATCACAAAAATTGTCCTGACAAGTCTAGTTTCTGGTCGCACCGCCAATTCGATATTTATGTACACTGCAAATTTACAAAAAAACTGTAAAATCCAAAAATGTTGAAAAATGTCTGAAAATATTCTGAAAACTTTACCTTTATTTCTTGGATGGCTCAAAAAATTTGTCCGGAATAAACGTTTTCCTAAAGTAGATTATTTATGATATAAATGAAAATTTACACATATATAAAACTAGCAAAAATAACCATAATTTCATAATTGCTTGTGTAAAGTAAATACTGCTTAGGCTCACTCAAGTATTTCTAGGAGTACAATAGCCAAAAAAATGCAAAAAGGTAAAACAAAATCTGGAAAAACATCTACTTCATCGTCGAGCAGTTGGAATTGGAAACAGTTTTTTCAAAACGTTGAAAGTGGATAAAAAAATGCCGATCAAATTTGCGTTTTTCTTGGTTATACTGAACACCTTTTGTTCTATCTTTTCATACGAGTTACCATACTCAAATTAAACATTCATGAAAGTTTACCCTGCTGCAGTGAGTCGTTTCGGGCACAATTTTGAATTCGTTTTATGAAAATTATGGGTTCACAATTTTTGAGCTCCAGTTCCAATTCCGCGATTTTACAAGTTTTTATTAAAAACACAGGGATAGAAACATATGGCACTTATTCTCAGGTTTATCCTTCTTTTACGGGGTTACTGATGGTAAATCGAAGAAAATGCAATACAACCATTTTTGTAGAGAATTTCATTCTATACATTTATTATTTTAACCTTTTTTTTTATTCGACTTGAATAATTGTAATTAAATATAAAAAACTCAAAAAATCACATTTTTCACGTTTTTCTCGAAAGATGATTGCTTCAATTTGATCAACTATTAAATTTTGATATCATATTCGTGATTAGTAGGCAAAAATACGTCGGAATAGGCTAGTTCAATTATTTTTCCTGTCGCTGTAGTTATTCTGCAATTTTCCCATTTTTCCCATAAATACGTCGACCGTAATAACATAATCCCAAATTAGTAAAGAAAAACTACAAAAAAATCTCTTCGTGAAACGAAATTTGGAACTGCTTCCATTTTAAAATTAATTAATTTTTTATATTGTTCTCAAAAATATTTTATTGTTTCTTGGTAATCTCAATTTCAGTAATTGTTACTAATTTTGTTTTAATTTGCACTAAGGTAATCAAACGCTTAGTTTTTGGTGAAACATTTAGTTAATTGGTAGTGACCTATTTTTTTTAGATAGAAATATGAAAATTTGACTTTCATCGTAAACTGCACGTTAATTAGAATGTCGTCTCATTTTTGTCTTAGTCTTTTCTTAATTGACCATTCAATAGTTATAAAGTTATCAACGCTTTGATTAGTGACTACTTATAAAAAAACTATTGTTGGTGTGGTGTCTCGCTCGCTTTGCTCGCTCAGAAAGTCCGATCCTGTAGAGAGTTGACTATTCCTTAATACTCGTTCGTTTACTAACAACTTTCAGTTATATTATACAATTATACCTATATTTATTTATTGACTGAGTCGAAAAAGGAGGAGAGAGTCCGACATGAGGAGATCCAAGTGATATAGTGTTTCTTAGATGCATACAAATTGAGAACGATCTACACCTATGACCTATGGCCTCGGGCAAAGTCAAATTGACAATTATCATTTTTAAAGTTTTGACCCCCACCAATGTTAATTTACTAACTATGTTTTGAACATTGGTATAGTGCGCATGCCATCATGGTCACAAATCAATCTGTCAATCTGAGAATGTAGTAAATCTAACAAACAAAAAAGAATTAAAACGAATTAAATACGTTTTATTTCGATTTCTTGCCCATTTTCATTAAAATTCTTTCCTTCTAATCCGATATAATACGCGAATAGAACATAAACATAACCTAAACAACATTGACTAGCAGTTTTTTACATGAAAACCCGAACTAAAATATAATCTATTTCATCGGAACTAAGTAATAATAATATATAAGGTAAACAATGCCTGTCATGGACGTAATATTTGTTTTTCTTTTTTCCACGTGAAAGTATTAAATCGATGAACTTCGTGACGTTTCTCATTTCGAAACAGCAAGAAACCGGATTGGAAACTTAATTTCTGAATTCGATCTTATTCTTTCCCGTTTGTTAGGAAACACAACATTGTCCTGAGTATTTTGACCATTTACTCATTGTCGTCGATAAATAAATATTCCGAGAAATACAATCCGTACAAAAAATTTTGTTATGCAAAATCTAATCAGTTCTAAGTTAGGTCATGCCAAGCTCAAAAAAAGTTGTGGATTTTTCTGGTAAAATGTGCATTATTTCTGATCGAGAAGACGAGTTTTTGCCATCAGAAAAAATTAGCTAGGAAAATTAAAAGTATGGATCACAAACACATTGGGGTTTGCTTATCAAGGCCATCAAATATTTAGTTATTATTTAGGATGTGTTTAAATCCACGTATAAATCAATTTCATATAAGCTGGGATTTTGCAGTCAAATCGAGTAAATGCTTTCCCCCAAATTGGGGGTGCCTTCTGGGGTACTGCTGTCCCCCAGACCCCCTGCTAAAGCTATCCTAACCTAACCAAAAACATAAACCTTTATTGCATCCGTCTCTCTTCCACTTATGCATGATATAGGAAACCGTACGTTGATAGACACTCCGTATTATTTAATTATTTAATTACGAGCAAAACATATATTTATTTGATTTTAATATTTCGAATATTAATAGCTCTTTTACGGTTTACTTTATATCCACGTGATAGTCAAATGCCGATTTGGCTTTTTGTTTTATTTCAATGTACAATGTATTGGCGATTCAAACAGTTTCATTAGGGCATCTTCCGGCCGAGTTTGAACTAATCCCAAACAGCACAAGACCATCCCAGGACGTCCCTGAGGAGCTCCCGAGGACCAAAAGCGGACATTTGGACGTCCTTAGGAGCTCCCCAGGACATCCCGGGACGGATTGTGCTGTTTGGGATATGTACACGACTCGCAGTATCCACAATTTTTTAAATGCGTTTTTACGGTAAGAAAGTAAACAATGTGGTCTTTAAAAAATTATTTACTTCCATCAGTGCTACATGATATATGTATAGAATACACTTATCGGCATTGGTTAATAACATTGTTGACAGTTAAAATTAATCGATTATGCAAAAAGAATAGTAAAAACATAGTATTGATCAATTGTGTAAAAACAAGATTGTGTAAAAAATATATAAAAAATAGTAAATGTTTACATAAAATGGCATATCTGGTGAAATAATGGATTTTACTAGCGTATTGATAATGTTAAAATATTTCCGTAACTACTGAAGACTGCTTGAATTTTGCTGTCTTCTTTCGGATTACCATTAAACCTATCGGAAAACAACGTTATTAACACATTTTATACAAGTAAAACTGTTTGAATTTATTAAAAAACATATTATCATTGATGTTTTTTTCTCAATCTGTCAGAAGAACCATCCTATCTTCATTTAACAGATGAAGAAATAGCCTTGTGCTTTCTGATAAATTAATTCTGGTAACCCAACAAACAACAAAGAATTAAAACGAATTAAATACGTTTTATTTCGGTTTCTTGACCATTTTCATTGAAATTCTTCGTTCTAAACCGATATAATACGTGAATAAAACATAAACATAACCTAAAAAACATTGACTAGCAGTTTTTACATGAAAATGAAAACTAAAACGTAATCAATTTCACCGGCACTAAGTAATAATAATATATGTAAAGGTAAACAATACCTGACACGGTCAAATCGGACCCGTTGGTATAGGAACGGACCTAACATTTATTTTTCTTTTTTCTTTATTATAAAAAAATAAAACCTACGAATTAAAACGAATTTTCTCGAACTCAAATATTCGGAAATCCACGTGAAAGTATTGAATCGATGAACTTCGAATTAGGTTCCCCGCGAAAAATTTTAGGTAGGATTCTCATGAGAATCACATGAGAATTTGAAATAAGTATACTTATTCATATAAATGTCGTATAGTACCCTACAAACACAAAAGTAACAGATATGGATATTCCGCGATACTTTTAATATTTGGCATTTAAACAAAATTTTTTTTTTTACTTGCACCCACATGTAAAGTTATTTTTCTCATTTCAGGTGATACGAAGAGCAAAAATTTGATGGTGCCAACATTTTTTTAAAAACGCACATTTTGTAGGAGCAACTTTAAAATTTTGAACAAAATAATTTTATTATCCATTTTCAAAACTTTGTTGAATCTGTAATTCTTAATCGATTTGATCAGTTCGGAAACTTTTGCCTCTTGAAGATAAAAAATAATTATTTGTACATGTAAATCTAAAAATATGAAACATGGAGATATAGCGCCGTACAACAATTTGGTGGCTCGTTCCAAAATCACTTTTGTTCAGTCTTTTTTTCAGACAGGTGCAAATAATATTGACTTGAGACTAGTGATACACGCTTAGAAATATGCCAAACAAAAAACAGCAATAGGTTTTGGGGATTTTCAAACTGTACAGAAAGTGTGCCAGTAAAAAATAACTATTTTCGATACCAGCTGCGCAAGTAATATCATTTTTCAAAGCCTCGTATTTTTTTCCGGTAGAGTGGCACGGTAATGTAAAAAGAGTGGTTTGAACCGTTTTTATGTAAGGAATACACTCATGCTTTACTTTTTTTGAAATCTCGAAACGCACTTTTTCCAAACGATGAAATGTAAAAAAATGTTTTATTTATGAAAATTTAGTTTCTTTTATTTTTGTTTTTATATTTCATTTCAGGAGGCAGGAACCTTCTTAAAAATGACATGGGTTGAAAGTACAATATCAAATGATAATACAGAAAAATTTGTGCGGTCTTTCATAAACAAGCACATTTTATTTTTTGGTCGAAAGAAAAGAAATATAGGACTGTTTCCTGCACAAATCTTTAAATATGACGAATTTCAATTTTTTTCACGCAAAATTATTCTCTATCCACCAAAACTATTGTATGATATTTTCCGACATTTAATTCATATCAAAAAAACTTTTTTGTTTATCAATTGTATTAAATTCGTCTTGTAAATATACAGTTTCCTAAATATTAAAAGTATCGCGGAATTACTTATATGTTACAACTATGTAACAATGTAACAATTACGTGAATATTACATAACTGTTACTTTCCGTGTTTGCAGGGTACTCGCACTATGATACGGAAACACTATTCGACAATATTTGCGATTTGTATGAAAATTGACCTGATTGTGATGAGATTTTTATGTAATTTCCATAAAATTTCAACTCAAAACATTCATGATTGCATGCTCATAAAACTACCTATTAAATTATTTTCTTTCATGTAATAAAACTTTACATAGTTCGTACGATACTTATATGACTAATAGATGTATATAATGTATATTTACGACAACTATAAGGCACTTGTTTCAATTTCTCATGAGATTCTCATAAGAATCCTACTTAAAATTTGTCGCAGGTTTGTGACGTTTCTCACTTCGAATCGTCAAGAAACTGGATTGGAAACGTAATTTCTGAATTCGATCTCATTCTTTTTCGTTTGTTGGGAAATTAATAGAAGACTTGTTTGAAATTTCACTTAAAACCTGCCTCATAAGTGATAAATAACAATGAAATTAATAATATAAAATTACAATTTGTGGAAATCGCACAAATATCCAAAAAAATGTATACACTTTCGTTCTGCCATTTTCCCTCCATTTTTCGTACAAAGAAACACAGCGGTTGTTTCGCTCCCGTTTTTTTCTTATCTGTTCGATAGTCGACCGTAGGATGCGCCACTTTCGCTGTTTGAACCTGCGTGATGCCGACTGCGTCTAAATAGTCTATTCTGCAGTTGGTAATACAGTTTCCTCGTTACATGAGCTATTACGTTCACTGCAGTATTACCGGCGTTTATCCACCGTCGGTAATACAGAAACGCACTGATAATATCCCAGGCAAGGTAAACGTTTCTGGTTGTCCCGCCATTTTGTGTCTCTGCGCATTCCCGCCATCTGGCGCAACCGGCACGAAGTATCAAATCGCATCTAGTCCCCACTCTCGACAAGTCGCGCCGGCGAGCACAGGACCTTCAGACTTTCTGAATTAAGCGCGCGCTCCGGTTCAAGTTGCATTTTGGATGCGACCGAATGCACATCGGTTTCGGTAATATCCGGTTAAGAAGTTCGATTCGCAAAAATCGCGTGTTTACTAACATTCAGTGTCGTTTGTGAGTTTCGCCTGCGGACCGTTCGATATTTCCCGCTTATTCGGTAAGTTTTTTTTTCTTTTTTATTTCAAATTTTTGTTCCCGCGTTCGCCGGCATCTTAAAAAATCAAGGGTTGTAAATTTTAAGACTTATGAAATTTTTTATTTCTTGCAAGGAATTATTTTCTCGACCATCGTGGGGAAAATTCAACTTTTAAAAAGATTTTGCACTCAGTGTCTCGTCCTCTAGTCGCGATGCAAGTGAAATTGTTTCAGAACCAGTTTATGACTGAAAAGTTAATCGAAACTTTTCTTTTTCTTCTGGAAATTTCCAGAGAATAGTTTCGCGATACGATAAGGAAAAATATACGTCGAAAGAAAGTGAAGAATATTCGCAAAATTTGTTTTTCCCAACTGGAAGTGACGACGGATCGCATGCCTTTTTCAGGACGAATTTCGAAATGCCCGCCATTATGAACTTTTTTTATAATTTACAGTATTCATGTTGATAATTAGTAAAATACACCAACAGCTCGTTGGAGTTTTGCAGCCTTAAACAATTATGCAGCTAAGTTTTTAGAAGAATTAGTCTAGTTACAAGTTTCTTATTTTTAACTTAAAGTTGGGTTGGACTGATTTTCATTCAAATTTGGATTTTGTATACAAATTTATATTAAAATTTTTTAAGCAGTAGTTTATCCCAAATTAGTAAAATTGGACTCAAGTTAAGATCTTACAAATTAGTTTAATTTGGAGTTATAAATTACACCTTTCTATGGGAAATACATTATTAAAATTTTTAAAAATCTGCCGCTGCTTTATAGAAATAGAAAAAAAGCTGAGCCGGTAGATGTCGACGTGCAGTGCAGTGACCTGTTACTGATCTTTTTGTTTTTGTATTTATCCAATATTACCCGTTATTTCTTTGAAACTTTATTAAAATTAATTAAAATTATAAGTTATTAACGCATTTTTAATATTTAATCATTTTTAACGTTAATTTATCGGATTATGGTGATTTTTCCATTAGATTACAGAAATCTGTATTGTTTATGAAAATGATTTTTGGATTTCAGAAATATCTAATTTCATATTTTTTGTGTAATATCTTTTATTACGTGAAATTATTTTATAAAAGTGAGTCACATACGGTTCCATAAATTTGAACAAACTGAAACCTTTTTACTAATTATTAACAGAAGATTAATGTATATTCTAAATTATCCGGGCGTGCTTTTTTAGTTTTTTCATAAAACTATTATAAAAAAAAAGGATTTTAACATCATATTGGTTCTTTTAAAACTTTAAATTAGTAATTTATTACTGTTTAAGTGTATCTACGTGATTTTTAATGTGATTTTTTTTTTCAATTACATAGTGGATGGAATTAAATTAAAACTGAGCACAAATTTGTTTAAAATCTTCCCTAATAACAATTCAGCAAAATTATTAAAAATATCCATGATGAAATATGGATTGGATATCATATCAAATTTGCGAACTTATAGTCCATGTTGTTTACATTTCACGGTTGTTATTCTTTTTACGATCCGTGGTTCTGGGAAAAATTGTACCTTGCTTATTAGAAGGTTAAACAGTTTCTCACGAATAATCACTTATTGCAGAATGAGCGTCTGTATTTTGTGAGTTTTGTGGTAAAATCACTCCTTCCTGCCCGTTTTTAATTATTTTTTTTCTTTACAGCGAGTGAACATAGAAGCGGATATATGATGCATTTAAGGAAAATTATGAAGAAAACCTATATTTGTGCTGAACATATAAACTCCTACGAAGTAATTGATGAAAATGTTAACGACAATAATAACAATAGCAGTGATGATGACGATGATGATGGTGATGATGATGATGATGATGATGATGATTATACTCGTATTAAAACTGATGAACGAAATGGTGCAAAATATCTTTTGCTAATATTTGTTACTCTTAATAAACGTCTACTCCAAAACTACAAAAAAATATAACACGAATCTGTTTCTCACTAACTATTACATAGAATTAAAGGAATTTCCCTAACGAAATCAAATTTTGATCATTTTTAATTAAAAATATTTTTCCGTTTATTTACTTGATATCAATAAACGTTTGCTGAATTATTAAAAAATCTAAAATTCTCTAGGAATATATTGCGCTGATTTCATCTTAAACAAATTTTAGATTACAAGCAACTGTTATTGATGATTTTGAAGCTAACTTTATTATTTTACATCTTCTCGAAAGATTCATAGAGAGAAAAGAGAGGTTAATGGAACCATGAAGAAAAGGTAGAAATGATTATAAAATTTCATAATTGTACATTTAACATCGTGAAAAGTTGTAGTTGACAGTATCTTATTTTTATAATTCATAATATTATAAAATATAACATACACTAATTACTTTCTACCATGATAATCACTTTTGCTAAATCTATTCTTGTAGTCAAGAATATTTCGAGCGACTATTTAGCTGTAAAGCTATGGTAAATTTGAGGTTATGTGCTATGCTGCATATTTCTGTATCGGGAAATAGTAAACGGAACAATTTTTTTTCGATTTGTTTTACTATGTAAATGGTTAATTTAACAATTTGTTATAATCACCTATTTTACTTTTAAAAAATGGTTCCATTAATCTTTTTCGTTCTCTCGGTGTACGTGCATCAAAGAAATGTCTTTTTTATCTAAAAGGATTATTTATCGACAGGAAATAATAATTCTTCTCTAATCTAGGCGTTAACTCGTATGATAGGAACCTATTGGGATCTAGTTTCCTTAGATTGATTATTAAAGTATTGTAGTGAAAAAATTGAAAATGAAAAATTTACCGTATATTCGGATGTTGAGGATTTGAGAAACTTTCAAACATTTGTATTAGTCGTTCAACAAAACTTCTGCATTTTTTTTTGAGAAATTAATTACGAAAACTAATGGCCCCCACTCTGCGGCCTTTGGCTCATGAACTCATCGATTGGGCAGGGTTTAATAGACCCAGGTATTTAATTGAGCATAGAAAAACCTGAAAAAGATTATTTTCAAAACGTTGATCCTCAACACATCAGTCGAAACATTATTACAACATAACAGATATTATTATTATTAATTTTCGTTTTTATCGTAAAATTTCTACTTGACCGTGTTATCAAATTAAATATAGGAAGACTTGTTTTCTTGGAACGGACAGTTTAATTATAAAATATGACCTTTTATATGTCCTTTCGCGTAGAAAATTTGATGTTCTACCATTTTGTTTGAAAATTTGTTAATGTGATTTGTATTTTTGAAAATAAATGACAAGAAACGTGATTCTTTCATATTTATTCCTCTTTTATAGCGTTGATTTTACAACGAAAGTGTATATAGCCATGTTTTGTAGAGAATTTGATGCTCTATCTCTTTTGTTGGATGCATTTTTTGTGTGATTCATATTTTTTATAAAAAATGCAATAAACGTGTTTTTTCAGCTTTTTCTGTTCGCATTCCCTATAATCTAGTACAGATCGATTCTAAAAACTAATCAGATCCAAGTTAGGCCATGGCAAATTGAAAAATCTTTTCAGTTTATCTTTTAAATCGGTCATAAAGTTCGCGCGATATCGCGATACAGTAAATGGGACGTGCGTTAATCACGGACACCAATTTTTTTTTTAATGCAGTTCTTTAGGGCCTGAAACGTTGACATTTGATGAAAAACTATATGGTCATTTTTTGCAGAGGTGAAAAAATTCACCTTTGGTTAGGGTCGAAATCATTTTCCTGAAAGTTTCGAAGTTTTTCTGTAAACATTTACAGATGTAATATTAATCGCTACTAATTCTCTGAATACACGTACAAATTTTTACTTACAATAATTGCATAATTTTTTTTTAGAAATCTACATAAAGAATTGGACATAAAAAATCTACATAAAAAGTCTATGTATAAAGATAAAAGATCAAAGTTCAGTATTTATTAATTAATATATTAAATAAATGTACCGAACTCTATTAAATTAAGTAAAGGATTTTTATTCAACGTTTTGACAAAAAATTGACAAAAGATTTTGTAAAATTCGAAATTTTTGTGAAGGTGCAAAAAATTGTACCTACTTTAAAATTGTCGTCATAGAAACCCTCATCTCATAATAAATCTGAAGATAATAAAGTGCGTAACTAGCTTTCGTAATTCTGTCTTGCTCATACACAATATAATTTCCACGAATTTTTAATTACAATTTTGAACGCATTTGGCTGTTAATCGAAGATTCAAATAGAATATTTAACCTATAAATTAACAAAATTTCGATAACAATTATTCACCAATTATCAGTAATGTGTTAACTAGAAATATTTTCCTTTATTCTCAAAACTACGTACTGTAATCGTTATAACACTTTTTGTTTATAAAGAAAAGTACTAATTCATAATCATTCATAAACAAAATGTATGAAAATGCATTAGCGACAAATATATGATCTTTTTAAAAATAAAATGTAATAAAACGCCGACAGAGTATTTTAGTTAGCCTTGCAGCAATTTCTAATTGCATCTTCGGCCTACGCATTTGAATACATTTACAAGAAATGAAAATTACCACGCAGATTTCAACATGATATATAAAATTTTAATTTATTGTTACATTCTTACTCAATTATTAAGTTTTTCTATTAATTTTGTTTTCGGGTTGTACTTACTTTCAATCGGAATGAAGAAAATACTGAATTTTAATATTTAAGTATGATTTTTTCTCATTTCTGTTACTATTTTAGAGGGATTTTAATTTAATTTCCCTATACGCTAATCCAAATTTAAACATGTAATATTTATCGTATATTCTAAAAGATGAAAGTTACGCCTGACGCGCGCTACTATTTCGAATTAGCAAGTACTCGACGAAACTTGCTAAACGTTTGTTAAGAAACTAGTGAATATTAGGTGAAGAATTTATGATCGAAGGAAGTTCCCTGGATGAAAGTTCGATCAAAATTATCCGAAGTTCGGCCGAGGCGCTTGGTTACACATAGTAATATCCGAGATGAGTCTTTACAATTTACAACTTGAAATTTTGTAATTATACAAATTTGGAATCTTTCATTTTCCAAAAGTTTTTTGGAGGAAAATCTGAGTTACAGATATTAAATAGAGCGGATGGAATTCAAGTCTAAATCGAAGCGATCTAAATTAAGTGTGATATTTAATAAATCTTTAATAGATATTATAATATTAATAAATTTAAAAAAATCATCACAGCTTAAGGGGAAAATGATGATTTAATCATTCATTTTAAAACTTTAATGTAAAATGTGTAATTCCATACTTTTCTTATATAATTCACTTTTTCCACTTAAAAACATCCTTGTGATGATATTACGGGCAAATGTCAAAATCTAAATTTCTTAGAGTTACAATTGACTTATTTTGGGGTGAAAATTGATCTATTATAGTAAAAGCAACAATTCCTATTCTTGTAAGTATACAGGGTGTCCAAAAACTGGGTAACAATATTTCAGGAGGTGATTCTCCATGATATTTCAAACAAAAAAGTCCTCTACCAAAATTGGATCTGAGGCTCAGAATTCGAGTGACGAGCCATTGAAATTCAGAAAAAAAAATTACCTTTTTCGCCATAACTCGGCTCTCTTTTAAGTTATTTCAATGAATGAAGACTCATTTTAAAGCTTTTTTCAAGACCTACAATTCATCCCTGAGAACATTTGGCCTCCGATAAATAGTTCTGGAGTTATGGCCTCAAAAATGGTAAAAACGCCCATTTTTTGTGGTTTTTTTGCATCTAACTCATTTTGCTAAATAGCCAACTAAATGTCACACAGGAAGAAGTTGTAGATCTTGAAAAGACGAAGAATTTGCTTCCTGAGTTAAGTTTCGATAAGAATTGAGCCCGTCGGAACACTTTTAATGTCGTAAAATTGGTGACAAACGATCACCGCCAGTACAAACCGCGTTTTTCGCCAATTCTACGAAATTAAAAATGTTCCTGCAGACTCAATTTTTATGGAAACCGAACGTATGAGGCGGCAAATTGTTCGTCTTTTCAAGCCCTACAACTTCTTCCCATGTGACATTTTGTTAGCTATTTAGCAAAATGGGTTAGATGCAAAAAAAAAAACACAAAAATAGCCCTTTTTACCGTTTTTGAGGCAATAACTCCAGAACTATTTATCGGAGGCCAAATGTTCTCAGAGATGAATTGTAGGTCTTGAAAAAAGCTTTAAAATGAGTCTTCATTCATTAAAATAACTTAAAAGAGAGCCGAGTTATGGCGAAAAAAGTAATTTTTTTTTCTGAACTTCAATGCTTGTCACTCGAATTCTGAGCCTCAGATCCAATTTTGGTAAAGGACTTTTTTGTTTGAAACATCATGGAGAATCACCTCCTGAAATATTGTTACCCAGTTTTTGGACACCCTGTATATTATAAAATAACTTTGCGGCACTCAGTATTTCCATGTATACTAAAAATATTGATTTCTAAAGTATAAAATCTTTGCGTTCCTCGAATTTTGTAAACACCGTTCCGTTATTGCAAACACTATTATGTACACTTTGTATGGTTGGCTAAAGGGACTTGAAATCCCGTGCCATTAATAAACGAAACTAACTAACTAACTAATTTTGAAATGTTTATGAAGTGAATGATGTCAATAAAATATTAGTTGTTTCTAGACTTTTGAAAAGGCAAAGTTGATCTGGAAATCAAACATTTTTGGATATGTCAGTATCATTTAGAGAAGAGTACAATAATTTGTATCTGATAATTTAGTAAGGACTCTTACGTAATACACCTGATACTCTTGATTTTATGATATTGTTTTTGAATGGAATATTTTTAACTGAGGTATTTTTCTGTGCATTCTAAAGTATATCCGAACATCTTAATTTCATGTCTTTAGGCAGTTAGTAGGAGAAAAGTTAAAAATGAAACTTAAATCTTCATCGAAATAAGATCAGCTTAAATGTATGAATGCTTGTCAAAGATGCTTTAAGTCACACTTTTTAGGTTATGTAATTGATGATACCGGAAGTGCTTTCGAACTTGATGTTCTGTATAAAATATTATGCGAATCGCATTAACATCGAAGTATCAATATTCGCCTCTCGAATGGAGTATCTGGTTTATTCATCCCCTTGATGGACTGAGAACTACTTTATGCAGCATCTTGATAGCTGAAATTAGCAATTCCTTGAGGATGTATATTTTGAATTGCATAGTCTCCTCCGCAGCAGAAAAAATAGATTCCAATCAACATAATACAATTAAAATAATCAGGAAATCTGTATTTCATATAAATAATAATGTTTTATTTGTTATATTTTTATGTTAATAAAATTGTTATTTCTTTATCCTTATATTGAATATAATATCTAATATTTTTTTGTAAATATTTCTTGGAAAATAGAATAAGTTTGAAAATTGTAATAATAATAAAAAATACAAGTATATATATACAAAAATTATACACAAAAAATGTCTTATTTTTTAATAACATAAAATAAAGTAATTCAAGATGGTCGAAGGTATTATTATGATATTAAAATCAGGTATTATTTTTTATTTAGACAATAAACTAGAAATAATAAAAAATTCTTACCTCAGACTTCCATTAACAAATTTTTGATTCAGCAGACGTAACATGACAATTTTACGCCTACTATTGTGGGCGTAAAATGGCCATTTTTCACACATACGGAATCTTACAATATTGTTCGCACCACGGGCATAGAATTTACACCCCATATTATAATTCTCCATCTCTCGGTCTTGAAAACACCAACCGAGGCGTAAAACTTTCATTTTACGCCCTAGGTGAGAAAAGTTCAAAACTAAACAAAGGTTTCAATGACATTCGAAAAGAGACTAACGAATACCTGTATTTAATTGACAGATTTCGTACATGTTTTGAATCGATATAAACAATTTAGTTTAACATAACAAAAAAAAAACTATAACTGAAAGTATTAATTTAAATAAGATATGATATAACTCAGGTAATAGTGATTTCTCCACTGTATTATTAATAAAATTTGTATGTTTTTTAATCAAATAATTTTAAACAAGTTTATCATTATTGAATTCAGTGGCTAAAACTTCAATATTATGGTAATTAAATCCGTTAATTTAGAATTATCTCCTAAGATGCTTTATGTAATTATATATTGAAGTTATACTTTTCCACATGTAAAAATTGTGCAAAAGCTTTAATCAAATTTAAATCTCGTTTAAAGTAAACAATAAAATTACATTTAGTCATAAAGTAAAGATATAAGATGTAAAATCAAGGAATCTCCTGCAACGTTTGATATGATTGTTTGATAAAAACGGATATTTTCCAGTGATAATCTAACACTTTGCATTTTTCGTGTGAAATGCGTTCTATTCTTATCGTTTATTATGATAAGAATCGTAGCCAAATATTTGCAATTGCATTTTATAGAGATGCAGTCATGAATAGTTAGATGAAGATTGTAACATTTTTATCAGATTTTAGAATTTTTATCGTGAATTTTATTCCTTGAGTTAGGAAAACAATAAATTCTTCTGGAATTAATTGATTGTTAATTTTATTTGTAATGATCGAGTGCTAAGAGATGCTTGATTTTTGTATAATTATATTGTAAATAGAAATTCTTTTCTATAAATAAAATTTATAAGTATGAACTAAAACCACGGACTTACTTTCTTAATTAGTGTTAAAATGTACTCTTTTTTAACGTTTGTATCTTTATAAATTATCAACAATTAAGTGACCAAATGAACTAAACATTTTTAAGATGATTTAAAGGGCCAAAAAAAGTAATTTTTTAATCCATGAAATGTGGAAATAACTAAAATAGTTGAGAGCAAAGAAATAAAAAGTTATTTTTTTAGTCACGCAAACCATGTCCATGTTAATTTAACTAACTTTATTTAGGTTAATAGTTATTAATTTTTCTTAAATATGTTATTAAACTGTCGGGATTTTTAAGCCTTATTTCAATCTTACCAGTTTCTTTAACTATTTCAAGTTAGTTATTAGACATTTTGAAAGGCAGTTGAGTACATATTCAACTACTTACAACAGTGAAAAAATAGTCAATTTAACGAAGAATTCTATAGACTATACTTAACATTAATTAACATATTTAAATATTCGCATTTAATTTGAAATGGTCATAGACTCACGAATTAAATCCAAAATGTAAATCTAATTCGGATTGAATATTTTCTACAATCTCGTTAAATGCAGAATTATTTGATACAGAAAGTTCATTAGAACATCAGTCTACATAACATCTGCAAAACAGTTCTTGATTTATTATTAATTACTCTTTGATTTCATATTTACATTTGTCGAATTTTAGTTAATATATTTATGTTACATAATTGAATGGCTACTCTTTTTTTTTTAAATACATGCAAGTTTATTCGTGTGTGTTTGCCCTCGCCTCGCCTGAAATTGTGATTGTGTAAATATGTACTTATATAACACGTGCAAGGTGGAAATTACTTATATATCTATACATTTCATTTCATACTTTGCCAGTCGCAAAGACGTGAAATTGCGAAGTAAATTCTCTAAAATCCTTGTAGAAAATGTAACCACTCGCAACCCCCTAGCATTTGCAGTGAGAATTTCAATATGAAGAAACGAGATTTCTTTTTATTAAAAATAAAACTTCACTTTAGTCAAAGTAAAGAGAAAATAAAACGCTTCTGAGCATATTTAAAATCCATCGAATCGTTTCCAACATCTCTTAATGAATTTTTAGACACGTATGATCCTGTCAATAAAGCAGTTGCTTGAAATCACCTTTGGATATTTTAGTTCACGATATTAATAATTTATTCAAATATGAAATTCGAAAAATAATCATATAATATTCAGCAATTTTTTATTTTATGAAAATAGTAAATTGGTCATTTTTAATATTTTGTATTTTAAACTGTCTTAGAACTCGTTTAAATTCTTAAACTATTAATAAAACACAGTAGTTTTTTTCTTTGAGAGAAAAAACAGTAAAATTACTAAAATGTTACTATCTTAGATAGTCAATTAATGGTTTAACAACTAAAGATAGTCAAATGAACTAACGTCTCTAGTAAGAGGTTGTACTAATAGAAATGTAGTAAAAATTACTAGCTATAATCATTTGTACTTTTTTGCATATTATACATTAATATATTTATTTTAGAATGACATGACCTGCAGATTACGTAATATATTACGAAATATTGTTTATAAGTTAAATTTCGTTTATAATTATCAGAAAATATTACAAAAAACTGTTATTTCATGAATATTAACGTTGACTATTCGTTTAGTTCTACTGGTTACGTTCAATGCAACGAACTATATCATAGTATATATTACTAAATAAATTGCAAGAATAACTACTTAATTATTGACTATCTCGACTTTTGTAAATATTCTACTTTCTTCTCTTAGTGAACCTATTAAATATTGCATATAATTTTTTCAAAAATCGTTGGTTTTGCAGCTAATTTTCGAATTACTCGATAACATTTCTTGATGCTTTTTTTAGTTAGTAGAATTGGTTCGATCAAGATCTTTTATAACAAATTTTTCAAGAAATTCTTCTGTAGCTCTAAAAGTTGCACCTGAAGCTTCGTACGGTTAACGTTTCAGTATTTTACGCAACATGAAAATGTCATAACGGATTATCGTAAAAAGCCTCAGTTACATTTCTCATACAATTTGTTTTCCGTTTAGAAATTCTCAGTTGCAGTAGTTTTAAATTTTTATGGGACTGCAAATTCTTTTGGTTCATTACACTAAATATTTTCTTCTTGTTAAATTCACTGAAAAAGTTGAAGAGATACTAAACTAAATTACTAAATTTTGCTATTATACACTTGAGAAACTTGGAACACTTTGTTTTCTTCAATTTTCTTATTTTTTATGTAAAATATTTAAAATATGATTATATAAAACATCACAAATTGTAGGGAGGTTTATAGCAATAAATTTAATTCATTTTAACACCAATAACACATACAGAAAGACATCAATAATTTAAAAATAGGGCAAAATAATTATTATTAGATTATATTATTCCTTAACATTATTCTCTTTTGTTTCCATAAGTTATTAAATATCGTCGAGATTAATGCTAAGGATGTGAGTAATTAATTTTTAATAAACTAGTAATGTAATCATACCGAAAAAAAATTTACTTCTTTTAACGAAATATATTATTCGAGTAATCATGTTTTTGATTCAAATAAATTTTCGTTGGTTTAAGAGGAGATTCATTTCCATCAAGTAAATAATTTCCTTGGCATATTATATCCCACATTAATATTGTCTTGAGTCAAGCTAATATTTTCTTGAAACAAAGAAATAATTTGCTTAAAGGTAGTAAATCATGTTTCTTGAAAGAAGTAAATCATTTTAAATAAAGATTTTACTCCGTGAAAGATATCATATGTTTAGATTTAGAAAATGGTAAGAATTGATATCAATAAATATATTGCTGACAACAATTTACTTATTTCAATCGAAATTTACTAGATTTAAGTAAATCGTTTACTTAAATAGTCACAACAAATTATTTATTAGAAATAAGATCACTATTTACTTTGAACAATTAAATATTTACTTAAAAGATATAAATGTTCTCTTAAAAATTGAGTGAATATTTACTACGTTATAGGAAATATTTCCTTGATCCAAGAAATGTTTTTCTTCCTGTACATAACGTTTTTTTTTCTTCTGTATACTTATTTGAAACCAATAAACATTTACTTCTTAATATCAATTTATTCCATTTGATATGTTGAATGGGGTCAAATATTTATTTAATTACAAGAAATATTTCCTTGATTCAAGAAATTTAGTAAGTATCTACATTTTTTAATTAAGTAAATATTCATTTCTTTCAAGTAAATATTTACTGTAACTAAAAAGATGCATTGCTTAAACAAAGAATTGTGGAATTACGTAAATATTAATTAATTTTATTCAAAGAATCATTTGTTTTTTCACGTAAACAGCGAATAATCTTTGTAATAAATATTTTGTGGCAACTATTCAAAGAAACCATTTACTTGAATCAAGTAAAATTTTATTAAAAACAATAGATTTTTTTTCAGTGTAAATATTTAATAGAAATAGTCAAAATATACATTTTAGTATATGAAATTAGTGTTGACCTTTAATATTTATCGTAATAAAGTAATCTATAAGTATATGTTAGAATTGAATAGTATAATCCTCAATGATTTTAATATATAAAACGTATTAAACGAATGTTTACCTTTAATAAGAACCTCGAATTAAAGTAAAGCATTTAATTGAATTTAATATTCTTTAGAAGAATTATGAAACGTCTAATATTGTGATTTTGTTATGAATGCTCCCCTATGCATTAGGGTATTATGTATACATTCAGATTTAACTGACAGTTATTAGATTAAATCGCAAAGAACGAGTATTCTTTAGGCTATTTTAAAACTAGTTTCCTTTCGTTCTTGTATGCAGCAGATGAATTGAATACATGGCCTTTTACTTAAACATTGTTATACCGTTATGTGTACTTACTAAATTTGAATTAGTACAAAGTAAAATGAAGTGTATACATTGCCGGTGCGATGAATTCCTCGATAAATGCGGCTACTTGTTAAGTTTCGTAATATTCAGGGTATGCACATATTATTTTTAAATGCCAATGAGCAAAATAGAATTAAAAAGTCGGTTACTAATTATATAATCAACTCATCTGCTTTAGTAGACAGGTGCACTTATCGCAACTACTAATTAAAATGAGTGTAATTTAACCGATTGGTACAGACATTATTTATTAGGAGCAAATTGTTACTAATAGTGTGGATCCTGTCCTCTTTAATAAAAACTTAGTTTACTTTAAAGAAGTTTCTATAAAAAGGAGTTAAATTTTGTAGTAATAAAAAAAAATTGGACATTTAATATTTTACTTATGAAAAAACTAAAAATAAAAATTAAAGGCATAATAACTATACTTTTATTTTTTTACATTACATTAGTACACTTATTTGCTTCTTTACTCACCTCGTGGCGCTCTTCTTTGTATTTTTTCTCGCAAGCAACAAAGTCCTTGCTGTACCTATCATGGGAGTAAAAGTTTTAGTAATAATTTAGTATCCCAGTTCATATCTTATGTCATTCAGGTATACAAATAAAGTAAATAAATAATTCTTCTGAAATTCTTGATTAAACAATACATGAATTTTGGATGAAATGATAAAAGAATCTTTCCTATTTAAAGACTTTCTTGAAAAAAAAATTTCAATTCGTAAAGTATAAATTGATATAAGAGAGTGCAATTTTCAAATCAAGATGATTCGGGAAATTCAATATTGCATGAAATTCCTGGAAAGGCCTTGTTTGCAATGTAATGTAACCCTGTAAAATCAACGACTATTATTAGTGCTAGCATAATATCATTTCGTATACGAATTCGAAATTCATATACCTGAAACGTACGAAATTTAGTATATAGTAAACATTTGGTTTAATGCATTTAACGAGTAATACACAGAGAATTTCGCTTATTCGGCCGATTAATGGTGTATGCATAAACGGGGCTGTACTCAAATTTCGCTATTACTATCTAAATTTTGAAATGTTAAATTTGTGCGTTATTAATATATGCAGCATTCCTTTTACCTAGTTATATTGCACTAATTTAAATTATCTTAAATTCCGTTAATTTTTAGTGAAATGCTACTAATTACGAGTATAAGATAAACATAGTTTGATGAATTTGGTTTCATACAGAATTATTTTATATTATATCAAAGAGGTAAATAATTTTGTACATATTGTCATTTAATTTATTTACCTACCTGATGTAATTATGCGCAGTTTTGCAAATAAACTGAACTATCGAACTCTGGAGTTTATCGCATACAGAGGAAAAACAGACACAGCGTTCCATATAAAAAATTTATTAAATATTTCAACTCTTGACGCCCGTACGACGTTAATTTCATTTTAATGCGTACTTAGTTTTAACGAAATAAATTTAACGCGATAAAATTATTATACGACGCTGCAATGCGGCCCGTACGATATTTTGCGCAGCACATGGTACTAGGGTGTAATATCCATTATGACACCGATTTTTATAACTTGGATAATCGCCGTGAGGCATGTGTATTCACGCACGAAAACGTGTTCCAAATTCATGAATCACAAAAAATGCTGCTGATGTATGACATGCAACACAGACTCATAGTTGTTTCCTTACAAAAAACGAATAATTCTTTGTAAGTCGTCATCAACAAATGCAATGATTGTAGTACATTTGTATTAATAAATAATTTAATTACCAGACACTATGTTTATAAAAAAAAAAATAAAAATTTTCTTGTCACATATAATTTAGGTGATTGGCACCATCACCGTCGATGAGGACACTTGATAAACTTGTGGCTGACACGCTTAAAGTCTCTGCCATCACCTATTTTTCCGGTGATCGGCATTTCCAATACACTTTAAGCTGTCACGAAAAAACGCCTTCAATAATACTAGTTTCTTACGACAATCTTTAAAAGTAAAATAAATGAGATTCATCAGACACATAGTGTACTGCCTCGTTTTTTAGAATTTTTAGTTTTTTATTTTCTTTGATCAAAGTTAATCAATTGTAATCTGAGTTTTTAATTGAATTTTTTTGATATCTTCTCATCAACGTTGAATAACGAATCGAAAAAGAAGATCAAAATTAATCAACGTCTGATTTCAACAAGAAAATGTATTTTCACAATTTTTGAAAAATGTTTCTGTCGATGTTTCAGTTTTCTCTGCATCTTCTTTATGCTAAACATTTTCCGAAAATCTGTTTGTAATGATCCAGAGAAATAGTCCCACTTCCCCCCTCAAATTAAACTTCTTAATATTATGTAAAATAATCTTTGGGTAATAAATATATTTCTCACACTCTATTTTATCGAACAAGATCTATCGATCTTCCTATTATTTTTAACTATTACCACGGAAGTTTCTACGATTATTACAATTATGTTCTCCGAAAAGATATGAAGACTACTGAAAAGTTGTTGAAACGCTAGTAAAAGAATCTTTTCTCGCACTCTGAGCATAAAATGCTATTTTGCTCCCTGTATCCCGAGAGCAAAAGAGCATTTTCTCTCCATAGGGAGTAAAATATTTATTTTACTTCTCAAAAGAACAAGAAAAACCTATGAACGATTGGTGGGTGTTATATAATATTGCAGTCGACGGAAGAAGTTAATGAAATTATTTGAGGCTTCAAACGTTAACGAATAAGATGTTCCCAAACATTTACAGATTAAAAGATAAGTTTTGAAACTAAACAATTTTTTTTCTGAAATTATGAGTAAAAACTTTCTATTTCTATACTTTCTTATATTTTAGTAATAGATGGTTATAAAAAAAAAGAATCTCTTCACATATTTAATTTGCACCTGACTATTAATTACTGCAATATATCACTCATCTGAACGGGTAAGTTCAGTGCGCTATTTAACATCCTCAAACCTCGCATATTAAATTGAATTAATTCGTTTTTAATCAAAGAAGTGATATTACCAGTTTAATTACTTACTAATCCGTAGAAACTATACATAATTTATGTTTTAATTGAGAGCGAAAATTCCAGTTTACTACAATATAGAGAAGCATGTGATCTTCTAGATAATGTATAATTAAAAATACTGAGAATAATATGTAATTACTTGAGGATGGGAACAGGAAATGTCAATAATTACATAAATTCAATTTTTATTTTCCGTAAATTTCCTTAAGAAAATAGTTTTCCGACATTTCTAACATTGTATATGATTTTTTTCTTTGTGAAATATCATAAATATGATGGAACATCAACAAAAATAGTTATTTTTCTACCTAGGGAGTAAAATCTTTCGTTTCGATGTATAAAATCCTAAAACATCATTAATATATTTAAGCTCATGTGTGTGTAAAATCTCATTTTTTGTTCGAAAACAGAGCGCAAACTCGCATTTTGCGCCCTCCCTGACAAAAATATAGTTGTTTTTTAGGTTATGTGTATTATCGTTGAACGAATGAAGGTAAATTAATGTTCAAGTCTTTTTGATAATTCTGGCTTAAATAAAAAATTGTAATAAGTAGCGTGAAAGGAAAATTGTCATTGAAAAAAAAAAGAGAAAACCAATTTTTCTTAATATTTTTTTGTTTTACCACAATAACCAATTAACATAAGTTTAAATTTGGTAAATAACGTGTGTGGTTTTGACTAAAACGAGTTTTCGTGTTTGATTAGTTTAAATAAATTTAATAAATATTGTGTACATTTTACTAAATACATATTAGCGTAAAACAAAAGCCAGTCGTTTCATTTCGCATAAATATTTGAGTAGAATAAATATTTTAAAAAAGTATCGCATATTTATCCACTTGAATAAAATATTAAATTGTTATCGATTACTAAACTTGCTCAGTTTTCAACAATATAAATAACATTTCATCAGGTTTTGCTAACCGAGGAGTGGTGCAGTGACCCAAGAGGTCACTAATTACCCAATCTTCTGCTATTAATTACATAGGTACTAATTTTACTTGCCGTTTAATCAACTTCATCAAATTGTGGCTGTTCTCTAAAAATACTCTTTACTTGTCCACGATTTGATTTTCGCAATCCAATGCAGGTCAAATTGTATAAATATATAATTCGTCTTCAAATACAATTTACGAAAAATTAGCATTTATTGATAGTGTCAGGTATAATTCACTTCTATCTTTTTTAACGTCTGCCACATTTTTCTACAAATAAGTACTTAGTTTGATAGGAGATAATTTTAGATTTTTTATCGTTACTTTTCAAAGCGTGTTATTGGATTATTGAAGTTTTTTAAAATTATTTCGTTGCTTTTAATATAATTCAGTGTATTGCTTTCATTTATGATGCGGTTGAATATTTGTGTTTATTACAAAACTTATCCATCCGATCCGCTTGTAATTCAAGTAACTAAATTTTCGCATTTCGTTTGAGTGTTTGCATGGAACTGTAGGAAACAAATTTCAGGTTTATTAAAAACACGCTGAATGTTTTACCTGACTATTTTCATTAGGAAATCGACCTGCCGCAGACGGTGTTTTTATATCCTGTTACAGAAATATTATTTTATTACATTTTAATGAGAGAATCTCTTAATTAAGAGAGGTTTTTGTTGTATTAAGTTACTAATACTAGTATGTAGATGAAATTCAAAATTTGATTTAATATTTGAATTCGGTTTTTAATATGTAACTGGTCGATTTCTCGTGTATCTTTAAAATTATTACAAAAGATTAATAATGTGTAATTTTTACAATTTTTTGTTTATTTTTCAACCTTTCTTAGTTTTTTAATATTCGCATTTTATTTTATACTTTTATAAAATTACTTAGTTTTTCACAAAATTAATATTTTGCTTAGGATAGTTAAAACGATAATGCCTATGATATAATTAATTACATAATTATTAGTAATGGTTTAACTTTTTAAATGTGTATAGTAGTAAAAAAGAGCTATTAGAGTTCAGATTTAAAAAAAAAATAATAATTCATTCCGAAAAAGGGAAGTTTGAAAAACCGCAAACCAACAAATTAGAAATGTCTGACCAATTTATCTGTTTCTACTTACAATTTATAATGTATTTATTATGAAAATTTTGAAGGTAAGATTCTTACAAACTTAAGGATCTTTATTGTTTTTTAAACGTTCAATATATTCTAAGCTTTGGTTTTATTCACATTATAAAGGTTGCACATCCCTGAATAATTATTTTGCGTATGAAATGTTTTAACAATTTAAATTTAAAAAATACAATTCTTCAAAAATTATAAAAAGGCTGAATTTGAATTCGAAAAAAATAAAAAAAGGCATTTTTGTTTTGTCAATGTCAGATTTGACATTAATGCCAAATAATTAAATGCAAAATTTCTTAGTTAAAATTTACATGAAGTTCGACATGATTAGCCGGAAAATGAACCTCATATACTGTACTTTCTGTAGAAATGTTATAGCGCTAGTTACTAGTATTACTAAATTTTATAAACTTTGTAAACATTTGATTATTCCGTCAAGAAATCTTTTATTTTTTAACTCTTGTTCAAATCAATAAATATTTTCTCTTCAGTACTTAGAAGTAGTCGAATCTTATACCGAAGCTACTGGATTTACTTTTAAAACAACGTTACCATAAATTGAGTAATAACCAGTAATAGCACTTTAGTAATAGTCGCTATTTAATACTTGTTGTACCGGTTACTACAAATTTTAGCTTCGTCAAGAGAATTTCTCAAAAAAATTCAATAGATTAGATAAAACGAACAAAAATAAAAAAGAACAAGTTCTTTAACTTTCCTCGGGTTAATTGTTTATTCAATTTTAGTTCAACGGACTACCGTGATTGGTCCGAAATTTTTAATGAATATTGAAATATATAAATAAAAATGACAATCCTAAACATATTTTTGAACATAAAATGCAATTGTTCATTGAAACCTACTAAGAAGAGAACTAATTTTATTTTCGAGGAATAAATTGAATGTGTTTAGTTTATTCTTCACACGAAAGTGAATGGCTAATTAACACTTTTAAGTAGTAAGAGGCTATACATCTCCCACGCGAACCGGGACTTACTACTTAAACTACAAACAAAGAAATTTGCGGTTACTTTACAGAAGGACACTGCGAGAAATATACTAAAAAGAAATGTAGATACAATTTGAAACATTTTGAACAATCTCTTGATGTAATATTTTTTGAAAAAAAGTATGATTCTTTAGTCACATCGCAGTATAACAAATATAAACAAGTAAACTTCATATAAACATTATTCAATTTATTATATTCACTAAGGGCGAAACAGTTTAAATAAATAAAGCCTTTTAAAGTCTTTTAGTCACGAAAATGCCCAGTGTGATAATAACAGATTTGCAGTCAGGAATTTGGTGTATTTAATATCACAGAAAACAACTACACTAGTTAGACGTGCCTCTTTTAACCCCGCAAAAAATAGGACCCCAATTAAAAATCAATGTTATTCGCCCTTTTTATTGAAAATGGGTTGCACGACGGAAAAATAAAAAAATAACAAATATAGATTTATGAAATTGCATTTCCAATTTTATTACAAATCTATACAGTATATATTATCAATCTATATGGATTACATTAGAAATAATCAACAGAAAACAATAAATAACATATTTTTTAACAAACGACGTATTTTTGTTTCATTTGCTGGATCCAAAAATTTCAAAAGGCTTTTGACATTTTAAGTTTTGATGTTTTTAGGTCAACATTGCAATTTTGCGACAGACCTGATATATTTCCATAAGAAAACATATCAGAAAATATATTCATAACTTTTCGCCGCAAATATTTCTTTAATATCACATTTCAGTGCGTTATACGATTGAATTTTGCTCTTTTTTAATTTTTTTAAGTAATTTTTGTAAACATTGTTTATTTGCAAAATAAAACAAGGGGTCGTTCATAAATTACGTAATGCAACTGGGGGGGGGGGGGGGTGGTCCAACGTTACGAATCATTACCGCAGAGATGACGAATATCGTTATGAGGGGGGGGGGGGGGCAGAAAACCAAACAATTAAGTTACATAATTTATGGGCAACCCCTTGTCTATTACGTTTCAACGTTTAATAAACGTGAATTGTATCATTATAAATATTCCTATATTATAGTCCAACATATACTTGTATACTTGTAAAAATATGTAGAAAACTTAATTGAGTGTTGAGTGCCTATATATAGTATTTATAACTACATCTCTTTAAGTGGCTAACATTTAGTAAATGCAAATGTCGTTTAGTCACATGAACTATATACAACTTACAAAATAATTAGTTACGACTGGGTAACTCATTTGGTTAAAAAAATTTACTATTTTTCTCAGCGTGTCATAGATGTGTCTTTCGTAAAAATATAGATCCATATCCTATTTTGATACCTTCTTTGTTCTTTTAGTATAATAATATATATTAAACTGTTCTGTTCTTACTGAGTACTTTCGTAATTATAACGGTTAACATTTACTAGTTGCTTCCCGTCTCCCATTTTAAAATATATCATCGGAATTTACTTACATAATTTAGAGCTTTCTCAACTGTTCACTAGTGGTTAAATTCTATTGAATTATATTATGTACAAAGTTTTCGGTAATATCTTTTGATTCGTATATTCAAAACTTTCGACAGAAATGTGTTTATTTAACATTTAGGTAGCCTTCATAGACATATTTTGAAAAACAATAAAATATTTTTTATTAATGCAATGTCATAATTTAATGCTTCCCAGGGTGTTGATCGACGTAATAAAGGAAGCAATGAAATAATTGCGAATAACAAATATTAGAAACCGAAGCTCATCCCCATTTCCCTGTGTAAAGCACATTGTAAAGCCAATGCTCGTTAAATTCATTCCATTATTGATAGTGGTAAAAGTAGGTATTAATAGAGTATCAAAGCATCGATTTTGTCTCTATATAGCTGTGCGAAATATCAAGATAGCTTCTAAGCACGAAATGGTGTCTATACTTCCGGTCCTATATAAGATGTCGATGGAGGCTATTTATACACATATGGGAACTACATTTATGGCTCTTATAATTCCGAATAATATTACTTCTCCGAGAAAAAATCGACGTTGCATTTTCGCTGAATTTAAGACTAGAAGTTGGAAATTCGCTTTAAATTAAGTAACATAGACTCTTAGTTACAATTAAAATATAAGAAAACATATACCAATATTGTCGCTATCCTACCATTTTATTAAAAGCCTTCAGTTTCTTTCTCTTACGTGTGACACTGCCAAATTTCCCGTATGCTCTTATTGAAGCGCAGGAATTAATCCGCCGTTGGCGCTGGTGTCGTAAGTGTATTCCCTCCTCGCTCGCTTTCAACGCAGAGTGGGAAATTCAAATACACACATTTTTTATTCTTGTAGATTAATTTTAATTTTTATTAGTTTGTTTCTGGTTTTAAAATCGGTATTATGTGACAAAATGGATATGATAATAAACAGTTGTTATTTATAAAATATTATATTGTTTTTATTTATACCAAAATAACCAAACTAAATTAAAGTATATTGTACAATTATTTTTATTCAAATTGATTAAAAAGCTTTAATATAAAATACTAATTTAACCCATTGACGTCAAGAAGGAAACTTTTTTCACTTAAATTTCAATAAAGAATTTCATATGAAAATCCAAGTTCAAATAAATTGAAAGGTACATGTCTTACTATTTTCGAGGTCGTTCTTTTCAATGAAGTTGTCAAAATTGAGCTATCTTAATTAGAAAATTAAATATGTCGATTTAAATGTCAAAATAACGCGAAAAATCGAGTATTCTTTTTTATAAAACATTTTTTTCTCATCGAAAGAATATTTGTCGTCAGAAAATTTCTTCATTAAACGTGGACCCAATAGTTACAGTATCAAGATAAATTTTTTAAATATTTAAAAACTAACATGGTGATCACAAAATGGCGACTCCAATGACAAATTTCTAATTAAAACTTAACAATAGTTTTTCTTGAAAACTATAGACTTCAGAAAACATTTTCTAAGAATAAATACGTTTTTGAATGAGTCAAAAAATCCTCTCGAATTTTTTCAGAATATATTGTTTCGAAAAATCGAAATTTAAAAAAAAATCATTTAAAAAATCTGAAAAAATTTGAGAGTATTCTCTGACCAATTCTGACATTTTTGTTCTAAGAAAATTTTTTCTAAAGTCTACAGTTTTCAAGAAAAAAAATTGTTAAGTTTTAATTAGAAATTTGTCATTGGAGTCGCCATTTTGTGATCACCATGTTAGTTTTTAAATATTTAAAAAATTTATCTTGATATTGTAACTATTGGGTCCACGTTTAATGAAGAAATTTTCTGACGACAAATATTCTTTCGATGAGAAAAAAATGTTTTATAAAAAAGAACACTCGATTTTTCGCGTTATTTTGACATTTAAATCGACATATTTAATTTTTTAATTAAGATAGCTCAATTTTGACAAGTGCATTGAAAAGAACGACCTCGAAAATAGTAAGACATGTACCTTTCAATTTATTTGAACTTGGATTTTCATATGAAATTCTTTATTGAAATTTAAGTGAAAAAAGTGTCCTACTTGACGTTAATGGGTTAATACACACCGCAGTAAATATCTACTCAAGTTCGATTAGTGAGCGCATAATATCTAAAAACAACTGAAAACGACACGAGAAGAAACTCCGGTCACTTATTGTCGGGGATTTTCGATGATTTTCGTGCGCCTTCGCGATTATCGAGGGATAGGAGAGGGGAATTCCAGATGATACAAGCAGCGTCATGCGGATTTATTGTTCATTATATTTTTATCACAATCATCACAATAATCACTAAGTTTCGTTGCGATATGCGAGTGTCGGTATGGTTTCTCAAAGGCGGTTGAATTTTAGAGAGTTCTTCTTTAAGATTTACAGATTCACAACGGCGGACTCAAGATGGCCGATCAATAGTTAAAAAATTACCTGACTGAGATGAAACTGAGGTTTTTTATTTAAATGTTGTAAATAATTATTAGCTTGTATGTATAATCTATTGTACGTTGTAATATACGAATAAAGGCTATATTTTACTTGCGAGAAACAGCTCTTATGAAAAGTAAGAGAATATACTACTCGCGCCATCTGACGTTTAATACGAACTAGAACGTAGAGGTGATGAATTTGGGTCCAATGAAAATTCGACCAATTCTGTTTTTTATTTTTTAGATTTTGTTATTATTTATCATTATTACATTATTTTTATCGATAAATAACATAATAAAAACTAAAAATAAGAAAAAACCGGTTTCACATGCAATATGTTGTAAAAAATGGTTAAAAATACAGTAAATTTACAGTCTGTGCAGTACTGTAAAATCACAAACACTTAACATTATATATATTTCGTAACAGCGGCAATGCTTGAAATGGACATCCTAATTTGAGCCAATGCACGTTAATGGCTTTACATTTATAGCACTGAAATATTGGGATAAAACTAGATGCAACAAAAATCTGGAATGTGCAGTCGATATCCATTAGACGTCCATTGGTGATCCAGGTGTTGGCGCTCAGGTTCGGTATCAAATACAATTTGGAAAAATGCTTTTTTTTTTTAAATATGAAGAACGAAAGTGAAGTGCATCCCACTCTCGGATATATCGTTCAGTCAAACTATTAGCCGAAATATCCCCCTTCAATACGCTCAATTTTTGTAATCCTTTGATCCATGACATAATGTTTTAGGGCGAAATTAACTCCAGGGCAGAACGAGTGCATCGCGTATAACAACGGTATATGAGACCAGCCTCGAAAAGCAGTGTTTATTGGCCTCTCATGTCGGAAAAGCGAAACGGGTTTCCTTGTACGTGTATATATGTGCCTACCCGGTGGCGCGTCCA
This sequence comes from Trichopria drosophilae, assembly GCA_030407085.1. Taxonomy (NCBI): domain Eukaryota; kingdom Metazoa; phylum Arthropoda; class Insecta; order Hymenoptera; family Diapriidae; genus Trichopria; species Trichopria drosophilae. Next base: position 84,947,253 of record CM059587.1, on the reverse strand, counting down.
CACGTCGGGAAATTCCGGGTTCATTGAAAATGGAAAGCTCGCGCGACAGTCGGGATGTTTCGGATCGCTCGCGATGGGTGCCGATGCGATTTATTATTCGAAAAATGCAACAATGCCGGTCTCATTAAGCCCCGTACGTATACCGGGCTGGTTGCGATAGAAAATGCATTCCGACCAAGCGTTCCTGGTCCGCTTCGAATTCAATTACTATTCCCATTCTTTTTGCGAGCCGGATCCCGGGGACGAATGACGAGCTAACGTTATTTTTTCGCTTCTTCCGCGCATTCACGGGTGCGACAAACGAAATTAATTATGCGCGCTTTCGGGAAATGACGTTTTGATTCTTTTGTGAAAAGTCATTTACGTCCTTGGCGAGCGTCCCCGCCGCCGGAAAAAATTTTGACTACTTAGCACCAGAGGTTTTCGAACGGGAAGCTAAAAAAGTGAACAGGAATGGTTTAGTATGTCTGGTTCCCAACATTTTCGATTTAATGGTATTTGCAACTTGTTTTGACCACTAAGTTATTGGAATGCTAATGCAGATGACGACTTAGCATAACTGATCAGAGTTATTACCACTAGACTGGAACTGCCTATGCTGCGCTATGGAAACTTGTGTCGCCACTTTTGAGGTCCCTTTCCATAGGACGAACTAATCTGAAGCTCTGTTCCCGTTACCCTCTCTCGATAATTCCTTACGTCGCACACAGTTCACACTGTGCAGTATTAGAGAAATGGAGAATCGGGAGGGGATAGCATGTATGAATAGGCATTGTGGTGGGAGGCACAATGTGTTCGGTGCGCCGCTATGCGGTTTAGTATGATTCCCTCGAGCGGAACTATAAATTAATATTTACCAATTTATTACAATGATTTAACATGGTTTACACAGGATCACACAAATGTTTTTTGTGAGATAATTTGATTCAGAGGTAGTGCAACTTATCCGTTGTCCAATTTGACCGATTATGTCAAGGTTTTAATCCGAAATATTGAAAAAATATAATTTTTAGGAATTTGAGGTTAGGATGTCTGAAAAATCTAACGTCAAATTGGAAACGGATTCGTTTTCAGCTTCCCAAAATCGGTAAGATCAACAATATCTCTGATTTAAGAAATTATCTTCCAAAAAATTGCTTGTGGTCCGGCGACAGTGACGAAACAATCCATTTTGAAAGTTTCAGTGGTATTTCAATAATCTTATAATAGTTATGGCCGAATCCGGATCGAATGGAATTCCTGCTATACTAGGACATGCTATTTAAAAAAAAAACAATTTTACTGGAAAAAAGAGTACACAAAACCAAAATGTCTTTTTTTTAATAGAATATGAAGTTATTTATTTTTATATCCTTTTGATCGAAATACATCCGACTGGATTATGAATTCATTATGTACTTAACATAAATTAATTAATATAGATCGTTCAAATCTTTAGTTCGCAATTTGAACCGATTAAAGTATAAATATTATCCGATATCGAAACTATATTTTCTGTAATTAACGTACTTGAAAGAGACAAATATAGAACGAAAGGGATACAAATAAGAGAATCTTCCACTAATTAATGTCCAACGAACAAATATAGTAACAATATGTTTTCACAATGTAAACTAATAATGTTGATTATTAATATATGATTATTTCTATCGTGGTTATAAATAACAATTATAAATGATAATATGAATGAATGATTTATTAATGCTTTTGTCTATTAGGCATATATATCGGAGAGACCCCCTTCTCTTTTATATCATCATTTATTCCTCACTGTAAAAAATAATGTCTTTCAAGTTTCTCCTTTCTCTTTAACTACACTTACCATCTCCATGTTTTACTCTTTTCTTCTATCTCTCCCTCTCCCTTCATTCTTCAGTTCCACTTTCCTCTATTTCAGCTTCATCTTCTTTTTTCAACCTCATCATAGTCTTTGTACTCCTCCATCTTTTACCCTTCCCTCACTCACCGACTTTATCTTCCTTCCTATCTCTATCTCTGCTTTCCATGCCACTAACATAAGTTCACTCCCTTCGCCACGTTTTCACAAATTTTCTTCTCTCTTATTGTTTCTTCAATTCCTCTGTTTATCTCCTGTTCCATTTCACTTTCATTTCTAAACTCCCTCTACTGTTTTCTTCTTCACTTTCACAACTTTCCTCTTCACTCTCTTTCTGCTTCTTTTGGCTCCCATCTCTTTATATTTTTTCTATCTTCTTTTTTTTACATACGTTCTCTTATCTGATTCCCTTTCTTTTTCTAGTTTTTCGATTCTCCTCGTGAAAGCTCCAACAGTCTCTCTCACTTCTCTTCACTTTCTCTCTAGTATTTTCCATTTGCTTCTTTTTCTTTTCTTTCGATTTTCTTCCCCATTCTTTAATTTTATCTCCCTCCTTTTTTAATTATGGTAATCGAGTTCCGATTCCCCTCTTCCCCTATCATTTCTTTTTGAAGTTAACCTTCTCCTTCTCTTCACTTTCCCAAATTCACTGATTTTCACGGCTTTCTACATACCTACGTGGCGCACCTTATCTCTGCACACCTTCTCCATCATTGTTGGACCCACTACTTCCGTTTTCGACTTCCGTTCTCCTCTTTCTTTCTCACATTCTTGACACGATCTTCCTAACCTCATTCTTTTCTATTCCTCGTCTTTTCTTAGACTCTCTTCTTTTCGCCACACAAAATCCCTCCACTTTATCTCCATATGTATCAGCACATCCTTTTTTCATTCCAAATTACTTTCCTCTCCTTTTTTTCTCGTCATTTCCTACTCTTTCTCGAGCGGGAAATGATAATATAATGTTAGGAGAAAAAAGAAAAGAAATCAAAAATAATAATAATATTAAAAATAACATACTTATAATTATAAATCTTAATTAAACATATACTTATAATTATATTAATTATATAATAAATAAAAAAAAAGTTAGAAATTTTGTTTTTAATTTTATCTGTTTTTTTTTCTCTCCTTTCTATCTCGTTTGCACACGGTCAGCTGACCAGTTGCCTAATAAAGTTATCAATCAATCAATCTCCCTTTCTTTCTCTCTCTCTCTCTTTATTATATAATTATAAGCATGTAAGTTGCTCTTTTTGTTTAATGAATTTCTTTTCTTTTGTTTATAAAATTATATTATTAAAATCGCCGCTATAACTAAGAAAGGGATTACTTTTACTAATAATGTTGAAATATTGTTGCAAAATGTTCTAAATTAACATACCCAATAAAATACTTGTATTTATATGCAATTATTACATAATAAATAAATATGTGACCGACAATCGCAAAGTCCCGGGTTCAATTCCCGGCGCTTCTTTCCATTATGGTCCTCATTTTTGGAGAATTTCAAAACAATCCAACCTTTCAAGCTTTAACAACATAACAAAAATATATGAATTTTTCTAGCAAAATTGGTATTATTTCTGATAGAGCAGTCGAGTTTCTGTCATCAGAAAAAAATAGCTACTACAACAAAAAGTATGGATCGCAAACGATTTGCTCGTCTAAGACGTATACGAAATATTTATTTATTATGTAACATTCACAATTTAACAGCAAATCAATCTTCAGCGATCGTCAAAATATTCATTTCTCAATTTTAAATGTTTTTGGTATAATTGATTTTCATTTTAATTTGAAGTTTTTGTGTGGTCAAATTAGTACATTAAAGGGGATGGATGAAGATAATTATTATTATTATTTTCTATTTAATCGTGTTCATGGCTATTGGCTGGTTCATAGACGTGTGAAATCTATTACTCGGATTAATTTATGCAGTGTTGAAGGGATAGGAAACGAAAATTTAAAGTGAGAGAGACAAAGACAGAGTGCGTAATGGTAGGTGGTTTTAGTTGACGACCGACGGTCTCGTTAAATTTAAATGGAAATAAAATTGACTTTAAGCACATGAAATAATCGATTGATAAATAGACCCGCCAGGTTAATTTAATTATATTTACATTAGCAACGGTTTACTTCCGAGAAAATCAAATTAAAGAGCAGTGATTTTCATTCTTGCTCTATCCTTTAGGTCTATGATGCGCGTGGAAATTGAATTATCGTACTCGTGCGTACTAAAAATACTGAAAATTGCAATGGTTATACTAACATAAACTTTTTAATACATTCGTAATTATCCAGAACGAGGAGGTTCTTTTTAACATGATATTATATGATATTATAGGCAAATTGTTTACTTGTGTCTAATTAAAAAAATGTTCATAAAAAACGTCGTAGAAGTTAATTAGAAAAATATATACTTCATTTTTACTTACGAAACGTCATAATGGGAAGATAAACAAGTTTTCTGTTTTAGTAGGCGTAAAGCTAATTTTTCGTCGTTCTTTGCGGGCGTAAAATGCTTATTTCACGCCTCTTTGTATTACTTTCATACATAAATACTTATTTTTCGGAAACATTTTAGTTACTAGATGAGTAGAGAACTTGTGACACTTACTTTAGTAAACATTCAATCTTAGCCGATGTCTTATCATGAAATAAGATTTTTTTAATTCGTGGCGCATAAGTTGGAAACTTATTAACTAAAATTTTAGTATTACTTGATATAAAAAAATTGATATATTTCCTGCATAATACAATTTTTTTAAATTTAACTATCAATACAATTAAATTTTTTCTGTTCACTTCGTATTATGTGAATTCCTGTCTAGAATTTGTAAAATTTTCCTCAAGTCATATATCGACCCGTATATATTTTTATTGGAATTTATTACTTCCGTTGAGTTATGAGAAGGAAATGCTGGTGGGTTAAATTATTCGGTATTTGATGACGACTGTGCGATTCCGAATTATTAAGGCTTTGAGTTTTCTATTACCAGGGGTTTAACGGAGAATTGGTATTTAATTATTTACCAAATCAACATCCTATATTTCCATGTCTCACGTGTTCCATTAGCATTGTAAAAAATATTATACTTTTCTACCTTTCTAGTATTACTTACATATTTTCGGGATATCAATGGAGTGTTTAAAAATGGCTTCATTTTCCATAATTTTTTGTAAATTTCGAACTTAAAAACATATTTCATTTGTAAGATTTGCTTATCGCGTTGTTCAACTATTGTGTTGGTGACAATTTATGCAACATTCAAAACGATTCTTTTTTTTAATTGAAAATATTATACTATTAACTATCGGAATTTGAAATAGTGAAATTCACTAAAACATGTAACGAAATTTGCTCTTATGGTATACTATCTTTTTATTATGAAAGTCTCCAACAAAGTCTTACATGTTAAAATTAAACTTACAAATATTCATTTACTGAATTAAATCAACTAAATTATATAAAAATCATTGTAAAAGAATTTTATATTTACAACGTTAGACTAGTGTAATTTTTATTTTTTTGCTTCTGATTGTTACAAGTGGATTTCGAGACTTTGTAGATTAGTAAAACTTTTTACCATATCAATTTATTGTTAAATTATTGGAACTCTAACAAAAGTTTCCAATAAAAACTACGACAAATAAACAACGAAACAAAACTACGACAGTAAACATTTTACAAACCACTGCTTAAAAAAGACTTTTCGCAAAAAAATATTAACTTCACTCCAAAAACTTAAAAAAGACAAAAAATCATAGCGAATCTAACCTAACCTAACTGAATATACCACACCAATACATAACTATACGTCGATTATTCAGGAAAAATAATAAAGCAAACTAATCACAAATGTATCGATATATTCTGAATAATATTATGAAATTTGTATAAAATATATTATTTTAGTTTATGAAATAAAAAAAATAAGCTTATCAAGTTTTTTTTCATAGAAATTTATTGAACTTTTTTTAGGTTAAGTTGTATTGTAAAAACCTTAATTGTGGCAGTTTTTTTGGTTATTTTTTGTAGACGTGTTTCCAATATTTCTGAATTTTCTTAAAATTAAAATCTGAAATTCACGACAGAACGTATTAAGAAAATACTAATATAAATAGAAAAAATCATTGTTAATTAAATAGTTGCATAAACTAATAAAATGAGAAGACAACTAGGGATATTAGTAGTCGCATCTACTAATATGTTCAACTTAATTCATTACGACAAATTTGACAAATTTCTACGACAATTCAGTATCCGAAGGATATGTGCAATTAGTAGATAGGTTATGTTAATTTTCTATATGAGATTTGTTAATTTACGATTAGCTGCAGGGGTATTATTCACATGCGATCAGTTTCGCACGAGCTCGAGAATTGATCTGGTTAATTAACATTGAGGACACCTAATCCGACTGATGGGCATATAAGGCAGTGACAAATGGCTAAATGCTAAATGTATGCTGGGCACTTCAAATGTCGTGTAAATATGTCGAAACCACACGAGACCTGTCAAAAATTTGTCAGTTTCGTGACAATAGATTAGTTGTAATGACAACCAGAACACATTTATGTAATTTTAAGTCTATGTCATTTAAGTTTTTATCAGTATCGGTTTAAAAAAATTACCGATAAAAAATGGATTTTCGAAAATATTTTATATAATACGGTGTTTAAAAAATAAAACAATTTTCAAACGGTCCGTTTCCGACTATTTTTTGGGTCACTATTGCAAATGGCGTTGGCAAAATTACAGAACAATGTTGTTTAGAGCGTTGTTGTTTACAAAATACCAAAAAAATCCAAGAAGCTTCATATGTTTTCAATGGTATTTTTTTCTACCGTTTAATTATCATTATTGATTGAAATTAATAAATACATTAAGAAATAAAAATCACTTACAAGTAATCCTACCGAAGTGTGTCTCATCGATTGGAATGAAACTTTGCATACGTGTAGAGAATCGAAAAATATTGGACACGTAATTTTTTTTTTTTTTGGGCCCTTAAATCGTTTTAGGGGGTAAAAACTACCCCCTGTATGATACGTTTTTAGATATTTATCACATTAACTGTTTAATAACGCAGCTAAAATAATAAAAATGCTCGCAAATTATACAGCATTTATTCTTTTTGAGGTCGCTGAATACGAATCTGGTGTCATATTCTCAAAATTCAAAATGGCGGATTCAATATGGCGGTTGAAACGTTGGAAACTTTGACAAATCCACATGAAAATAGCTACATTGGCGGTTTTTGGGGTCGCTGAATACGAATCTGATATCAGATTCTCAAAGTTAAAAATGGCGGCTCAAATAAAGTGGCGGTTGTTTTAAAATTTGTTATTTTGTTGTTATGTTACAGTTGTTACCAACTACTAGTATCGGAATAAAATAAAACTAACCTACGATACAAGTCAAAGTAATTATCTGTTTTTTATTCTTAAATTCAAGCGTTTAACAATAATTATTTAAAGAAACTAAAAACAAGTAAACAATTTTAGAAATCCATTATGCCAGGCGTTTCGTCCGCCATATTGGATACGCCATTTTGAATTTTGGGAATCTGACACCAAATTTGTATTCAGCGACCCCAAAAACCTCCAATGTAGCTATTTTCATGTGGATTTGTCAACATTTCCTTGTTTCATTCGCCATATTGAATCCGATATTTTGAATTTTGAGAATATGACACCAGATTCGTATTCAGCGACCTCAAAAAACATTAAATGCTGTATAATTTGCAATCATTTTAATTATTTTAGATGCGTTATTAAACAGTTAATGTGATAAATATTTACAAATGTATCATACAGGGGGGTAGTTTTTACCCCCTAAATCGATTTAAGGGTCCCACAAAAATTACGTGTCCAATATTTTTCGATACTCTACACGTATGCAAAGTTTCATTCCAATCGGTGAGACACACTTGGGTGGGGTTGCTTGTTAGTTTCGAAAATTCTGGGTCAGTTCTCAAGTAATTTCTTTGGTATTTTCTAGGAAATCGTCTATAGTAATTAGAATTGTCTTTACAGAGCCCGATTTTTGACAATTTTATTCAGTCATCTTGAATTGATGTTTTTTAGTGAAACTTCCTATCTTATTGGCGGACCACTTTAGGACCCCCTTAAAAAGTTAGAATTCACTCTTTTATGACTATGAATTCCTTGAAAATTGACTCTTTATGGAGGAAAAAAATATCCTATAAATTTGTAGATTATAATTCAAGGTCAAGTGCACGAAACCTAAAGTAGATAATTAAAAAGTAGCATATTATCGAACACAAAAAAAATCTTTTTAAAAGATCGGTTCGATACAAGGTTCTATATTTCCTCTTAAGATCGTACCAATTTTGCAGAGTGCATTCGAAATTGCCTCGGACGCGTTACGTAGTGTTACGTACGTGAATAGATATTATTTAGAAGATTGGAAAATGAAACGAAAAGCGATTTTTTCGCTCGAGCCGAACCATATTTTCGTATCGATTCTAATATTTCGCGTGTTACATCGATATAATAATTCGCGATATTTTATACGGTGCGCCACTTTCACACTGTCGTTATTTTTACGTTACGTCACCGGAGCACGCAACCGCGAGAGACCGATAAGGCTGATGCACTTCTTACCGATCGATCGATCGATCGATCGAATTCCTCTAAGTGAGTTTCTCGGTTATGAGGGACAAGATGTACGTATCCACTCCTCGTTGGCATCTCATTGTCCTCGAAAGAAGCGATCGTATCGAAAAATAGCACCCGTAGGTACCTTATTCCCCTCTCGTCAAATATAATGCTCCCATCGATCCGCGGCCATTCGCCGCTGAGACGGTGAATTCCCCATTTTCTGGCCTTGATCGTCGATCCGGGAAAAGCGCACGGCCTATTCTGAATTGAGAAGGAAGAGTGTCATTTGGATGCTGGCCTCCCTCGGCTAGGCCCCTTTCAAAAATCCCAACCATGTGAAAGGGCTCCGTCTTTTTTCGGCCCTTTGCGGAATGTTTTTCTTGCCCCGTCGCTTTACGCGGTTGAGATAAGTGCGAGCCGTCGAGCATACGAGTGGAAGATTGATATCGGGGACACCATTATACGACCGACACAATCATGTGAATTTTGGCGGAAAAATGTGCCCTTCGTGTTTTTACACGTGTCTACCAAAAATGTCTCAAAGCGATAAGTCTTTTTATAACGATGAAGTAATATTATCTTCTTTTTTTGAAGCTGATCCGTTTTGGAGATGGTTGATGAATACATCATAAACATGAAATGAAATGAGCATTAGTTTTTAATTATCTGAATATTGGACGTGGTAGAAGGATTAAAAAAGAAAAATGAAGGTTGAAAAGAACCATCAAGGGTTCTTTCGAATGAAGTGGTTAAAAGTGTTGAAAATTAAAAATCCAAAAATTATTAAATATATTATTACATTTTTTATTGCATTTTCTCATTTACATTTTTAAATATACCGTAAAAGCAAAATTTAGGTTATTTTTGAAATCAGCATCTCAAAAACTATTTTATTTCAATAAGTAAATTTTATACAATCCAAGCAGGTCTCAATTTTACATATTGCAAAAATCACTTTATGTTATCGCGTTTTCACGGAAAGAAAGATAAAATTTAAAATAGAAAACTACAATTCCCCAAAAAACTTTAATACTATGTCATTTTAACGCATTTTTGTAAATTCATTATAGCCGGGACAAACGAATTTTCAGCAATATGAACGTTTAAAATTTGTATACAAAGAACTTGAGAAGTATTTTAACACCGCTACTTCTAATATACAATCATATGATTTTCATAATCTTTCAAAATTTCAGTACAATGAACAAAAAAAATAGTTACCTCCTTTTTTGTGATAATACATCATTTTTTTATCTTGTTTTTTTTTTCGGACGCCATTTTCACCTCGAAATAGCAATGGGATACTTCTTCAGAGTGAAAATATGACGTTTATGGGTCTTAGAATTAAAATTTATTATTCATTATGTCGCTATTTAAAATAGCGGCTTCTAAAGACCCAAAACGGCCTTTTCAACGTTCCTCCCATTCCCCCACTCTTGTACTCACCAAGCGTCATGAGCGCTAATGTTCAAGTAGTGCGTTCGAGCGCAAGCGCACTGCGCTCAAGTCAGGTGCTGAACGCTGTGGAGCGCGGAGTGGGGGAAGCGCTCTCTCCCCCTCAGAGTTCGTATATCTTCGGCCGTATGCATTTACATCTGTAGCAATAGCGTCAGTATTGTTCACATATTGTACTTTCTGCTTATGCAATCTACTGTAGTACTATACCTGGAGGTGTCATCAAATATTTTATAGGGTACAATATTTTTAGTACCCATCACAATCTATTTTTCTCCATGATACATTTGTAGAAAATTGTAATAAAAATTCCTAACAGTGGGCCATTTAATTAATTAACGTCGCATATCGCCAACGCGAGCAAGAAATGTAATTTATAAAATGCCGAAAGTGAATCAACATCTCGGTGTTGACATGAAATATTCATCTGGTCTCCCGTTGATCCGCGCGCCTTTCGAATCTGCCGAGGGTGAACCACGGGAAAGTGAGCCGGGGCGTAATTGAATCGTCAGAAATCTACGCGATTTGCATCCGGCGATGTGACGAAAGCACCGGTCGCATGTGTATAATCGTTTGCAAAAATCGAGAGGCGTAGCTCGTGTAATAATGGGGTGTCAGTTTGGCGCGGACATCCCCGAGATAGTTTATAGCTCAGCGCCGATACTGTCGGAACTCCCCGGAAAATTATTAATTATGTCGCTATTACGGATTTTGATTGATTATACAGAGTTGCGGGGAAGCGCTCGCACGAAGGGGAACTCGTCTGATATTTTCCAATCGGAAACGGGTCAGTCGCTCGGATTTCGGTAATTGTACATTGTAAACTATCGCGTTGGCGGCCGATTGAATGACGATTGTTGCATCAATGACTTCCTTGACGTAATCGTTTGTGGCGATTTATTATCACCGTGCTTAATATCATTCATGATGTCATTGTTATTTTGAGGTTAGTGTAGAGAACGGGATATTTTTAGTATATATTTATCTTTTTTATGGTGTAATTTCTGTAAAGGGTGAGTTTTTGAGAACTTCCAGCAACATATGATTTGGTTTTCGTTTCTAAAACATATAAAATGGTTCGTTAAAAAATCATTATCGACAAACAAACCTACAGTTTACATATGTATATTGCTGTAACCGAACGGTTTAGTGATTTCAACAAAACCGTTTGGTTTGGATTATCGTACACGTTCGGTACGGAACACTGAACCAATTTAATTCGCATAACAAATTGTTCAGTTTTATGAACCGTATTAGGTACAACCGAACTGGAACGGTTTATGGAATACTCGCTGACTACTATCGTGTACGATTAGTGCGTTAATAACAAGGGAGTGGCGTTTACGAGTCTGTGTTATTGTAACCGAAAGGTTCGGTGATGCAACCTAATTATTTGGTTCTGGTAACCAAAGTCCTGTGGTACTTCAAACCGGACCAAATTAGGTCCAACCAAACCGAATTTGATCCAATCAAACCAAACTAGATCCAGTACAACAAAATTAGATCCAATCAAACAAAATTAAATCCAGCATAACCAGAATCTGGTCCTACTAAACCGATTTGGATCGAGCCAAACCGTTTGGTTCAGAAAATAAAATTTTATTTAATTCCTACTTAGATAAGTTTCTGTTGTTACAAAGCTTTTCCCGTATTTTCTTTAGTGGTAATTACCACGTAATTATCAGCTATATTTTACTGTTGCTACCAGCGTGATGCATATTAAACTCCATCGAAATAAGATGATAGACATATTTGTATATTAAGACATAATTGTACGATATTATTATATTTTACAAGATTGATAGCAAATTATAAAAAGAACAACTACTACAACATTCCTCTAAAATTAATTAAAAGAAATTTAATTAATCGATATTTTTGGCTTATTCGCTACATGTAATGGGATTAGGTGATTACACTTCGAACAGTATATTTTAATTAATTTTAATGCAGACTTTTGTTCTTCAATAAGTAATTAAAAGACCAGTATTGATTTCATATTCTCGTACATATGGCATATTTTTATCCTCGGTAAGCTGAATATTTCATCCATCCAGTGAATGTCCAATACTTTTTTTTTAGGTGTTCGTAGTATTTTGTAAGCCTTTAAAATAATTTCAAAAATTGTTTAAAAATCGTTGGAACCTACCGAATAAAACTCAGTAAGTATAACATAACATTTTAAATCTTATATATGAAGACGTTTAAAACTAAAATTTGACTGGAACTTAAATTCTTTATGAGGACTTAATTTGGGCGAAATTTGGACACTGAAGGAATTTTCGCTCTTTTTGGCGAACTTAGCATCTTTATGAAGAATTTGACACATTCAAGTGACTTTGACCCACATGCTAAGGAATTTAGCTCCGCCATGAGGAATTTAGTTTTTCAGTGTGGAATTTGTTTTCTTTGTGAAGCATTCTGATCAATGCAAGTTTCGGGTCCCGAAACTGAGGAATTTGGCCACTTTATCAAGAATTTTCCTCTTTTCTGAAAGATTTGGGCTCCATTCGTTTAGAATTTGATCACGTTAAGAGATATTGTTTGTTCACGAGGAATATGACTCTATTATGAAGAACTTGGTCCATTTCTGGGGAATTAAGCACAGGAATATAGTTTTTTCATAAGAAATTAGCTCCCTTCATGAGGAAGTTTATTTCTTTACAGGGAACAGGTACATCTATGAGGCCTTTGATTAATTTGATACTAAGTAATTTGGTCTCTTTTAAAGGTCTTTGCTTTCTGAGAAATGTTGTCTCTTTTCTTGGCATTTAGCGTCATTGTGAGGAGTTTTGCATTTCAAAGAGGAATTTATAACAATACTGAGGATTTTAATCCCCACGCTGAAGAATTTGCCTTTTTTTAAAAAATTTGGACTCATGCGTAAGATTCTGGCCAGCTTACAGAAAAATGTAGACACATAAGGAATTTTAGCACTTTTTGTGGAACTTGGCAACTTTATGAAAAGTTACGTGTTGAGGAATTTGGCTTCGGGATGAGGAATTTTGTCTTTCAGTGAGAAATTTGTTTTTTTTATGAATAATTTGGACCAATGTTAAGGCCTCAGGCCCGAAGCTGAGGAATTTGGCCACTTTATAAAGAATTTTCTCTTTATATTCGGGCTTTATTCTTTTTGAATTTGGCCTCATCGTATGGAGTTTTATTTTGCAGTGAGGAATTTGTTCACTTATATAGAATGTGGCAAAACGCTGAGGATTTGGGCCCTCTGCTGCGGAATTTGTCGTCCATGCTGAGAAATTTGGTCCATTTACAAGAAACTTTTTCTGTTTATGCACAAGATGGATTTTTACGAGACATTCCAATCGATACTGAGGATTCTGGCCCCAGTATGAGGAATTTGGCGTTTCTATGAGGAATTTTTTCTTTTTTTAAGATTTTGATCTTATTGCGAGAAATGTTGCCTTTCAGTTAAAAATTTCAAGCCATCCTGAAGATTTGAACTTTGATACTGAAGAATTTCCCCTCTTTATCAAGAATTTAAACCGATACTGAGGATTTTGGCTGACGTATGGAGAAATTTGGGGAGACCAAATTCCGCACCGAAAGACACAATTCTTGAATGATGGCCTTAACTCTTAAAAAGAATAGCAAAAAGTACTCTGAAAAAGGAAAGAAAAATTCTTAGGAAGACGCCAAATTCCTCAGCATAACTCAAAATCCACAATATGTGTTAAATTTCTTATAAAGAGGTCAATTTTTCGTAGTCGAAGTTCCCGATGAAGAAGAACGCTTCCTCTTAATACGACAAGATTACATATAAATACTAAATTTCTCAGCAAATTCCTCAATTAAATTCCTCAGGAGGTTAAGTTTTCATCGTTTGCTTCCGGTGTCACCATACATGAAGGAATTTGTATTCTTCCCAAAGAAATTTATGTTATAAAACGTTGAATTAAAAAGAAATAAAAAAAAAATGTCTGTTAATCCTTTCATAACTTCAGGAAACTCAACGGATGGATTTTGTTGAACATCGGTCGTCAAGGGTTTTTGGGATCGCTAATTATCGATCTGGGGTCAGATTTCAAATATCCAAAATGGCGAATCCAATATGGCCGATGACCTTCTTAAAATGTGCGTAAATTTGCATAAAATTCACAACTTGGGGATTTTATAAATAGCTTAGTACGAATCAGGAGCTTTTAAGGGTTCAAAATGATGGATCGAATATGGCGGTAGAATTTGTAACACTTAAATAACGAATTTCGAGCAAATATAAATTTTTGTTAAATTGTTTCGCCATATTGAATTTTTGAACTTTGATTCCAGATTCGTAATCAGCGACCGCAAAAACCTTCGGGAATTAAGTTTCAAGTGAATCTGACAATTTTTTCAGTTTTTACTAATATTGCACTTGTTATTATTATTAATTGAACATGAAATATAGAATTTATCATTTTACATGAGATCTTGAAAATTAAAGAACATTTTCCTGCTTGTTGATTTTTTATTTCATGAAAGTTAAGTCAAATTTTGTAAGTGGTAAATAAATGCATGAAAGTGATAATGAAAGGGTTAACATTAGACACTTCAAGCATTGGAATAAATTGAATTTGAAATTGATATGGGGATGGTGATTCCTTCTGCAATTAATTTAAAAGTCACTGCCATTTATTTCATAATTCATGTTTCTTTGACAGTTTTCGAAAATGAATCTTTATACGATTCTAAATTCATGATAAATATTAAGATTTATTTTGTGTGCGTTCTTCAAAGTCGCTATTATTTATTTTATGTATAAAAATATGCCATTAATCATGAAAATTGTTTCGAGCTTTAGGCGTTGAAGGGTTAATGACAGGGGATGGGTATAAGGTATGTACGGGAATACAAACTAGCAACAAGAGTTCCGACTATTCGGAGTCGTGAAAACACGTAAATCCTTTCTCATTAATGTTTTACGGCTTGGTGGATTTGGTTTTAACGCCACTTATATCACTTATGTCAGTAGGCCATTTCTTATTTAGTCTCTTCCCGCGCCTCCTATGGTGTAATTGCATAATAAAATAAGGGTTACTGTGAGGATTTACGATAGTCTGTGTGTTCCCGTAGTCCGAAAGGCGAGCTGCTTTACATAGTCGTTGCGTGTTTGCCACCGAGTTACTCGTTGCGTAAATGTTGGCTAGGGACAAAAAAAATTCAACAACATGTTGCGAATTGTCGGTTAAATACTGTAATTACCTCGGAAACTAGAACCTTGTCACGTTATCCGATCTTTGTTCACAGTAGCTGAGAGGTAAGAATGCGAATTAAGATGCCAATGAAATTCTTTAGTGGTTTAATGCAAACTTGGATGTTCGTATAGTTAGTAGCATTATAGAAATTTAAGAATGAATGCATTAAACGTGTGAATTATTTCGAAATCATTTCTACTTTATTAATTTTTAAACACTTAGTAAATATTATTCAAATCCGACTAAATACAGAAGCAATTAACTAGTACAGTAGAGTCCCGGTATATTTGCCCGTTTGGTTCCTCGCCTTCCCCTCCCGTCCCGTTATATTTACAAAAAGAAGGGGGCCGCTTCTCCCACTCTCCTCAATCACGCTATGCTCGTGACGTCACAGTAGGCCCTTCCTGAGGTTGCAGACCGCAAAGTGGGGGAAAAAGACAGCGGTGACAGGCAAATATAACGGGACGGAAGCGGTCAAATATGCTGGGATGCAAATATATCGAGATGCAATTATACCGGGACTTTATTGTAAGTAGTAAAAATTTAGATGCCTCGTTACTAAATTATTTAGTACAATTCTAATAATTCGACGAATTTTACTAATAGATATTAAAATTGAATGATATTGAATATACGATATTGTACATACAATATATTGAAATAATATTCAGTAAGTGTTTTCTCTTCTTATCTTACTAATTTTTAGCAACAATCCCCAATCAGTAATCATCCTAAATGCGACTAACCGAGGTCAATTAATGATCTCTCTTTTACTTATTTTTATGTTTCGTTAATTAGTTTTGTTAATTACCACAGAACATTTTTTAATCCTAAACGACTAGACCGACTATAAAATTAGTAGATATTCCAATGCAATTAGTAATTTAGATATATTAGGAAAATTATTAGCAATTTTAAATTTAAATGACTAATAATCAGTGAAACAAAGTGGGCTTTTAAATTACTATAAATAATTGCTAATTAGCTAGTTAAAGTAATAAATTATTTACGTAAAAGTCTTAGCAGCGTTCTCATAATTAGCAAAGTTAGTATACTTTTTAAATTCTTACTCATTACATTTTACTAATCGAGAAGCACCTTTTAAAAAGTCATTGAAGTTAAATTAAAATTGTTAAATAAAATATTGTAAAATTTTACAAATATTTCGTAAGTTTTATTGAGTTTTTAAATTGTTATAAATAATTTATAAACTAATTAAGATTTACAAATGCAATTTGTAGTTTGCATACTGACTGACATCGATTAAGATTTCTTAATTGTAATTAGTAGACTTATACTAATAAATAGCGGAATTAGTCAATTTTCAAAATTGTAATTCATGAAGTAAAATAGAGAATTCTGATTCATTTATTCAGTTGTAAAAACTTACTTTTCATTAAATAATAATAAAATAATAAAAAATTTCATTAGTAATTTAAAATTACAAAATGATTTTACTATAACGTGACAGTTTTTAAGTTTCTACTAATAATATTTCTCTAGTGTGCAGTAATTCCGATTTATAAATTAGTAAAGCAAATAAAATAATATCAAAAGTACTGAACTAATTAGTAGATTTTTTAAAATTTTACTAGCAATTAACATTTTTATAAACTTTTTTTTTCAATAATTTTTGGACAATTATATTAATAAAAAAATGCGCCGCACCAGGACTTGAACCCAGGACCTTCCATTAGCCGATTGTAAGCACCACAAAAAGTTGAAATCAAATTTTAATTACCGTGCATCTACCATCTGAGCTTATCATAAGGCAATTTATATAGAATATTATATATATAGTATAATGAATGTAAAATATTATATTCTGTTATATTCTATATCTGAACATTTCTTGTAAAAGTTTTGTCTATTGTCGACATTTATTTATATATTTTTTAATAAAAAAAATGTGCCGCGCTGGGACTTGAACCCGGGATCTTCCGAATGCCGGTCGAAAGCTCTACAAAACTTTTAAAATTAGTTTAAATAGAGCGTACAGCCCATCTTAGTTCATCATAAAGCAATCTTTATAGAATATTGTTGTTATATAGTATAATGAATGTAAAATATTATATTTTTTAATATTCTATATCTGAACATTTATTATAAATGTTTTGTTCAACTATCGCGATTCTTTTGTAATTTTTTTGATGAAAAAAACAAGGAGCTGCAACGAGACTTGAGCCCGTGACCTTCCCATTGCCGGTCCTAAGCTCTACAAAACGTTGAAAGAACAAATAAAATATCATATTTTATAATATGAACAATTGAACCATTAAAAAAATATTCTTTTACTTAGTTTCGAGGGAAAAAACCCTCGTTTGAATAATCTGGTTGCCTGGACAATATTTGACAGCACGTGCTTATTATACGAAACATCAATCGAATTACATGGCAAATAATTCGTACAATTCAATATAACGTCGTCGGTGGATGCAACACATGGGAAGACCATTAAGATAAATTCGATTAGGATAAAAAGGGCAACTGTCGTCGCATAAAGTGACTCAGCACCTCGTTACCGCTGGTTTCCGGTACCACGGATATCTTTTAAAAAAGCTTAATGCCGCGAAGTTAGGAGAGTGACGTAGGGAACATTGTTCGAAATGACTATGCATTTATGGGCTTATCGATCGATCTTGGCCAAAAGCGGAGAAAGGACGAGATAACGAAAATGAAAATGCGCCAAGCTGCGACAGCGAGACCCCTCGCTACGCGATTATGAATGGCGCCATTTGCAGATTAACAGCTTCCCGTCGTATATACGGGGGCGCCTTGATTCAATTTTCCCTGAATTTCGAAATTATGCGATACATATCGCGATTAGGATTTCGCTAATCGCTTGTTGCAATTACGATGCGTTGCGACGCTTTTCACGGCTGCCATGAAAACTTGACATTATTTGTCATTTGGTAAGGGATTCTTTTTTGGGAAAATTTAAGGGAGCTTTAAAGCACTGGGAAGATCCTGAAGTAAAATGCATTTCGTCGAGTACAGTAAAGTTCACTTCCACCGAAAATCGCCTCGAAGACTTTTTGCGGATATCGCTCTTCGGGGGTTTTGAAATTACACTGTAGTTTTCATTTTTCATTGCAATTTTAGAGATAGGGTATTGTCCATTATCTTGGAAATTGCAAGTCTTAGGTGATTGGAATTTATTGCTGCTACAAAATTGAGAATGATTGATTACGAGATAAAGTGCGGTGCAAAAAGCGACTACATTTCATTGATTGACAACGCTGATGATAAACGCAGAGAGGTCTTAAAAAACGATTGATCGATAGAATTATTTTTCTTCGTGCTCGTCAGTTCAGTACCACCAATTATATTAATTTCTAGGTCGGCCATCAACTTTGCACTGTTTGGACCAAAAGTGTTTTGAAAACTTTTGCACCTAGGGCGTAAAATAGCATTTTACGACCAACCAACGGATTATCAACGTTTTGAATTTTGAAAATCGATTCATAACCAGCAATAGCAAATTTTGAATTTCAGTATACGAGGTATTCAGGGCGCAAAATGATAATTTTGCGCTTGTTAACGAGAAGTAAAATAACCATTTTGCATATGTTTAATTCAAAAACATTTAACGGAACTTTCTAAATACAGTAGAGTCTCGGTATAATTGCATCTCGCTATATTTGCATCTCAGCATATTTTTCCGCTTCCGTCTCGTTATATTTGTCTGTCACCGCTCTCTTTCTCCCCCACTTTGCGGGCTGGGGCCTCAGAGGGGCGATTGAGGAGAGTGGGAGAAGCGGCGCTCCCCATCTTTTGACTAATATGAGGAGACGGGAGGGGAAGGCGAGGAATCGAGTAGATAAATATGTCGGGACTCTATTGTATAATTCTTTTGATTTGCTTATTGCGAATTAGAAAAGAGTTTTTAAAAATACAAAAGTGAAAATAATTTGTGGAAATTTATTGCATTTACCGAAAATTCCAGAATTGATTATAGAAGCACCTGTAACAGTATAAAATACAAAAAATCTGAACATAAGAATAGAAAAATTTAAACATTAAATAAAATTATTTTGTGTTATTAGAATCTCTATTTTGAATTTTCAAAATTGCATTAGTGTAGATGACTTTTATCACTTGGGTTTTGATCTAATCTACAGTAAATAACATAACGGAAAGCTTAGTAAATTCTTCACTAGAGGGCTAGTATTCTCGCATATTACAAAAAATTCAATTAAAACATATTATACGTAGAATCATTAATTGCTCTCTACTTCTTAACAAATGTATTAAATTGATTATTAAACGTGTGGTTGTTATATGCATAACAATTTTCTATGACGAATAATTCAAGTCTGATCCACATTTTTTCAAAAATAAAAAAAAATGGGAAAATAGGTTCATCAATCACTATTAAAAAAATGCTTCAGCAAAATGGGAAAAACGTGTATCTGTCTTACTTGTAAAGTACAATAAACGCTTTCTTGTTGTTTGTTCAGTTGTTTTAATTTAAATCAATTTGATACTCACTACTAAAACCAACAATATAAAAAATGGGAAATCAACGGCTTAAAATCCCTAAAATATAATTTTTTTATTAAAATTTACACATTTTTTATTTTTATGTCCACCGTATTGATTCCGCCATTCTGAATTTTGAAATTGTCACATTAGATTCGTAATCAGCGACCGCGAAATTCCCTAGATGCCGCTTAATAGGAAAATGGAATGTTCTGAAAATATTCGGAAAAAAGAACTATTTCTATACTTAAAAGTTAACAATCTTCGCCGAGAGGAAATTCAATATCGCTTGAAAGAGGCTTGAATGGAAATTGTCGCGCAATCTCTTTAGTCAAGAGAATTACAAATATCCATTTTCGGCTCGCTCCACTGGGCGGAAAATTGACCTTTCCCTACAGGTGCAATAAAACTCTGTAAGAGAGATTTCACTAAAAAGTATACTAAACTTGGATGGAACTTTCTTGAAATGAAAGTACACTTATTGGGAGGGAATGTTCATGTCAAGTATAAAGTACCACGATACCACTATGGAACTGAGTTTGCTAACTCTTAAGTTAGCTAACTTCATTACGTAGACTACTCTTCAACAAACTATTATAACTGACCCTAAGAGGAGTTGCCAGGGTCGCAACTAACCGAACCACTAAAACCACCAGGGAAGAAATTTAAATAATTTCTTATTCTAATGGATTTTTTTGTAAGATTTTTAAAGATATTAAGTTTTTTAAGGGAAATTTATACTAAATGCATATTGCATCAATTTATATAAAAAAAAAGTTCTTTCTTTGTAACATTTAGTCAAAACAAAATGAACAAAAGAAAAGTGAGTTGCAAATTATAAAACATACAACATTAAAATTAGTTCTTTTGGCTAAATTAAAATTAGTTCTTACCAGTGTGTTTTCAACAAACAATTAGTTAAGTTTCAGTACTGAACTTATTGCATATCTTTTGTAAAGTAATTGAGTTAGTCATTCATTTTTCGTTTTTTTTTTTTATAAGTTTTTACTAAGTGGTTACTAAGTCGTGTTCATTATGTCTTACGTTGTTCTGAGTTTAATTATAGGTTTCGTTTACATTATTATTAAATAGAGCCATAATTCTATGATCTTTTAGTAATAATAATTTTCTTAAATCATCGACGAAAATTAAAAACAATTTGCTCAGCCTAAATTTTAAGTCAAGTTTATTACAATTCTTTAAACATTACATAAACGTGAACTTAAGAAAAAACTTTCGAGAAACTCCATTAGAAATTACTTGATATAAGAATAATTACTGCGATCGATATTTTGCACAAAAATGACGTGAATTTAATCACAAAATATGTTGAAATATAGGAAACATAAATCGTGTAACTCAAGCATTTTATAAGGGCTCAAAAACATTATTAAGTAAATTTTAGAGTCGAATTGAGAAGTTGGTTAAATTTTACCAAACCTTTCACATTATTACAATTTAAACAAATTTTTGTTCAGTACAAGGGAACAAACGTTGATAATGTATTTGACTTTTCTTACATTTTTTGGTTAGCACTTATTTTAGTTTCTAGTACCATTTTAAATTTAATCAGTGATTTGAAATTTGTTAAATACACTATTAGTTAATTTGTAGTGAATAATTTCCAGTATTGAAGCATTCTATAATATAATCAATTTCGTCTAATTCACGAAAATCGTTCGGACAGACTGACACCCGGGCTTGATTTGATTAACTAATTTTCCTACCTTTGTTTTAGATTCCCGAGTTTACGAGAATTGATTTGTGAATAGCTAATAGCTAACTAAACTACTAATTACTATTTTTATGCGAAAGTTTAAAGCTTTCAATTTTTTGGTCTATTTTATATATCAGAGTTTTGCATACTATTTTAGGTGATTATTTGGTGCAACTGTTTTCTGATTAAAATGCATAAATTAACACTATAGTTTAAAATTAAAATTGTTGGAGTAACGTACATCTTAAAGAAGTAAACATTTTGCTTTTTGAATAAATTTGACTCCAATGCCCTGAAAGTATACAGTTTAGAAAGTGTACTTCATTTTATATTCTACTAATTTTTTACTTTAAACCCTTAGAGAAACGATGTTATTTTGCTATTTTCTGTTATGCATTAAAAAAAGGATGTATAAAAACGTTATTAAGATATACTTGTTTATCGTTTATGATTTATAAATAATCAAACATGAACAAATCACGATTTTTGTGAAAGAATTCATTATTGATGCTGTTTTTAAAGGTAGTTTTTTGATATTAGGTATAATGACGTTTTCAGAGTACCGAATTTCGAATTTGACCTGAGATTTTCAAAATTCAAAATGGCGGTTCCAAGATGGCCGAACAAAATGCAAAAACTTTCTTGATTTTGACGAAATCTGATTCAGACGAAACTGTACTCAAAGGTTTTTAAGGCTACTAATTACGTCAGATTTTCGAGTTAACAACAATTTACCGAATATAAGCAAAAACTGTGTTTTTTACACTTTTTTTTTAGGTTAGGAAATCTCAAAATCCTGACGTGATGGAACAATTCTGAGACCAGATTTGGATTCAGCTCGTTGACAATCTTCGGAAAAGTATAGTCCGTTTTCTGGGTATGAAGATGGTTTTAACAGTGAAAGTTCCAGGTTCGAATCCTCTAGGGGATACGTTTTTTTTTATTGTTTATTTTTTTTTATTAATTCTTTTTAAATCTAACAAGAAGTTCGCTACGTCCCAGTGTCAAGATCTTTGGAGATTAAATCAGAAATTTCAGAGACAAATTTTTTTTTGATCGAGGTAGGATTTGGGGATGAAAAGGACAAAAGACGAATAGAATATTCGCGGACCAGTATCGGAACATGACAAATCGTCGCGTCGGACCTTTGGCTATCTTTCACCGACGGCAGAATCGCACAATAAATTGTCGTAATAACGGGACAAACCGACGTATTGATCGAACGCCATTTATTTACGCTGTGACGAGTGGCTGGGTTTGTCGGGAATTTTCGATATTCCCATTTTTAAAAATGTTTTTCAGTTTCTGTCTGTGAATCGGCAGGAATGCCTCGTCGACTCCGGCTTTTCGTATCTTTCTTTCATCCGCGATTCCCAACGGCACGGACAATGAGACGGTTTCAGAAACCGCGATAAAATAATATTTACACAGGTGGCCGCCGAGGACGACTGGCAATTAATTTTTCCTGCAGAAATACCTGAGTTTGTCAAACTTTTGCGAAACCGAGCTCTGTTATGGTCAATGATTAATCGTAGGTTTCGCAAATAACGCTATGTTATTAATAACAATTCCTCTTAATTAGCTGCCAATTTATTGTTTGATAACTGCATTTATGTATGAACAAAACATAGAGAAATTGTACATTTTATCAGGTTTTATTTTACGTGAAGTTATTGAAAGTGTCTTGTTTTGTGATTAAAAATGTTTTTGTGTCTTTATTGGTATTAATTAAGCGATTCACGTCGATATTTCGTTAGTAAACGTAATATAGGTTCAACGTTTTATTAACGTGTGTCATAAACGAATATTAAACTGAATTATTTAAACGTTTTATAACCGTAGTATACCTGAACAATATTACACCTTTCTTAAACTTTATTTTAAACTTATGCTATTTATGGTACTCCATAAACGATTTTTTTACGTTTAAATGATGTTTCGTATAATACACTCGTGTTATAAACGTATACGATAAACATAAAACAACAGTTTAATAGACGCGTTATCACTAAACCTTTATATAATATGCCTAAACCATATTTAAACCAAAATTATGTAAAATAAACGTATATTAAACGTTAGAGTCTAGGATCCCTTGAACTGTTCACATTATCGTTTTATTTACTAAGCGTGTAATGAACGTTTAAAATATTGTCGGGTTTTCAAGTAGTATAAGTTCAACGTTTTATTAACGTATGTCATAAACGAATTTTAAACTGAATTATGCACACGTTTTATAACCGGAATATCTTTGAGCATATTTAAACGTCCTTCATACATGTATATTTATATATAATATTACACCTTTGTTAAACGTATTTTAAACGTATGCTTTTTACGTTGCTTCATAAAAGGTTCATCAAATACACACATATTAAAAACGAATACGATAAACGTACATTAAACGACAGTCTAATAAACACGTTATCACTAAACGTTTATATCATATGCCTAAACCATTTTAAAACCAAATTTACGTTAAGTAAACGTATATAAAACGATGAGATTTTCGTTGGATATTCGTTGGTTATGTTAATTAAATACTTCTCATTACCGATAGCTCGTGGCTATCCATTAGGTTCGTCCGAAAGCGCAGAATGACACTGATAACAGTTTAGCAGCATCGATTATATACGCCGAAATTCTCCCAGTGCGCCTTCAAACATTTAGCGAAACGTGCTAATGCTATTTTAGCTCATATAGGGAGGTCGGACAAATGCAGGCGCGTTAAACAAAAGCCATCCGGAAATGCAGGCGTTATATTGTTATCAGGTGCCGTAGCCGCTCGCGAAATCGCGAGCTGCGCGTTCGAGCGTTAATGCGTGTGTCGTGGACACGCAGTTTAGGCTTTGTTTTCATGATTGACAAATACAGGGGATGGATTATTCCGGAATTCGGACAAGCCATAAAACAGAACCAACCGATGTCCGCAAACACGGCCGGGAGGGTGCGGAAGCGTCGCTTTATCGAAATGTTTATGTGTGTACGGCTAGTGCATACTCCTCCATGGCCACGGCCTTGATTGATGACGGCTCCTTTAAAACAAACAGGTATAAACGCCTTGGGTCTATCCTACGAGGAATAAAAGTCCTTTATGTCAGAAGGGTAGTTTGGCGTAAGATCCGAACGACAGTTTGTGTACGCTCGAGCAAATAGCAGTGAGAAATGTCACTTTTCCAACTCTTTTCTGGTCCGAATGCCACATAACGTACCTACGATTCCTACGAATCGATTGGTAAATAGAGAGGTATCGACAAAGATGGGCGGGAAATATGTACTTTGCGCCCGCTGTATTAGTCACATTAGTGGTTCCTTTCTAAATTTCATGGAGTGAGAATTTGACTCTTGGAGTGACTGAGAAAATTACGGAGACAATAAGAGAGGATTTAGTGAAACTCGATTGTCAAAAGTGTTGATGTTGCAATCTTAAGGTCATGACCACCATGAACGCAATTGTTTTATAAATTATGTGAAATTTCACAGGGAATTTCTTTGTTTGCTGCCTTCCCTGAACAAATTTTGTTTTCCCTGAAAGTTTACAGTTTTATTGACACCTACCAAGGGGATGTTTTTTCCAATTATTCCAATAATGATATACTCTTTTCTGGTTATATAAAGTACATCAGTAGTCATGAGTGTCACTAATACACATTTACTATTATTTATAAACGTATAAGGATCTTAATACCAATAATATTTGATACTTTATTTGTATTTAAAAAAACCCCTCCCACTCCAAGAAAAAAGGTTGAGCACCCCACTGCACAGATACAGTGGTTAAGAATCTCAAATTCTCCTCCGATAAGGTAGATTGTTCATGAAAAAACGTAAATAAAAAATAATTGAATCAATTTTTCAAAATTCATGCTTTGAAAGGGCAATTCTAATTATTATAGTCGGTATCTTAGAAAATGACAAAGAAATTAACGGAGAATTGACTGAGAATAAGTGATTTTTATTTATTTCCGAAAATCCACGGTCAGTTGTCAATTAATATCTTTGGTATTTTTTAGGAACCCGTCTATAGCAACTAGAATAGCCTTTACAGAGCCGGAATTTTGTAATTTTTATTCAAACATCTTTAATTTAAGGTTTTTAGTGAAGCTTCCTACCTTACCGGCGGACCACTTTAGAACCCTCTTAATTCACAGAAAAACATAAGTCTTAAGATTGTTACATCTTAAATTAGGTGAGACTTAATTTCAGCCCAGAATTGCGTTAATGTTCTTAAACTCAGTCAATATTTATGCTTAAAGTGTTACTTCCAGACAACAAAACTGACTTTCAGCCGATATTTTGGTTTGAAATAAGATGCGTCTAACTTCGATGTCATACGCTCGATAAATCTTATTTTAAGCCAAAATATCGTCTAAAAGTCAGTTTGCTCACTGAAAGTAAGACTTTAAGCCAAAACAGAGACTATAAATTAAGCCTCACCTGATGATGAATTTTAGATGTAACAATTTTAAGACTTATTTTTTTTCTGTGTTGAAAACGGGAACGGAACCCTAACCTCTTAGTTTGTATAATACAGTCTTACGAGGCACGCATTCACATAAAAGAATTGGTAAAACTTTTAATGTTGGATTTGATAAAAAAATTTGTTCAGAACCATCGTCGAGTTGTTACTTAACCTGTTTCTTCTTGTTAGGTCGTTATTATTTATGTTATTTACTCTTATGGTGTGTTTTGTCTCAAACAATATGGTAATTGTCATTTAATTTTCGCCTTTCCTGTGACTTGAAGAAAAATTGTCCCAGAAAGCATAAAACAATCATGATTGTCTTAAAATAGTAAGTCTTAAAATGAGAAATGACAATGTCTTCGTTTAAGTTTCAAGACAGCAAGACTTTGTTTTAAGACGATATTCTGACATAATGGCTAAATTTAAACCAAGAAGTCGGCCCTGGTTGTAAGACTTTTTCTGTGTGCCTTTGGAGCATCTTAGACAGCGCACAAGATGATGTCAAATAATTACAATCATGATGATGTTGAAAGATACCACATAATTATTGCTATCATCTTCCTGTCATCACTGACATGATTTAGGCAATTAAAAATACTAGTGTTCCAACCAGATTCTAAAATACTTGACTTTTCGGATCGATCCTCCAAACAAACTAGTTGTCGTAATAAAACTCGAGGACCACTAATCCTCGTCACAAACCTTGAAATAAACTACTTTTCCTGATGAAATGAAATAAACGAGTCAGGGATTAAAAGTTCATGCATTTTTGTCGCAGACATCGTGTATTCTGGAAAACAAAAGTCGTTGAGTTTATTACATATTTAAAAAATGAAGAAGTAACTAGTTAAATGTCAATTATTAATTCTTTATTTTTAAGTTGTGAAAGGCTTCCTTTATGAAGTAAATACTAAAATCAACGAAAGGAGTAAGAATTTCAGTCATAACAGATGTCCTGTAAATCAATTTGTAGTAGTACTAACTAAAATTTTGTTTCACATCCTCTCTTCTTAGATAAACCTAACTTTCTTTTTTTTTAATCTAGTTTATTGGAAAAAATGTTCAAACATTATAATGGATGACGAAAAATAATTAAATTACGATCAGTTTTGATTCAAAAAAAAAGACCAGTCGCAAAAATGATCTAAACAATTGAAATTTTTATTTTCCATCACTCATCACTGACACAATTTTCAAAATTCTTGTACGAATATAACAATTTTTCTGTTTTGAAACTCTTTCTTAAAATTACATGATTTGGTACGATTTTAAACAGTCTTTAAGTCTCTAATCGAATGAAGATAAGTAAGGAATTTAAATTATTTTGTAGAATCCGAGCAAGCTCTTAAAAGCTTTAATATATCTCCTTTCTAAATAGAATCACTCTTACAAGAAGTAAAATATTGGGAGTTATATTTCTTACCATTTTGCATTTACTCCGGAATTTTAGGAAATTATAAATAATAGTAATTTATAAAACTGTTATTTCACGTTAAATACAACACGATTTAATTGAAAAAGAATCCTATATTAATGCTGATATCTGTTCTATTTTCTATTTTTTAACTACTTTCCTGTCGGTACATTTTATACTTTTACTCGGTCGTTGTTATTATACCTTGTTATTGCACGTGGACCTCTTTTATCGCTTAACATAATTGACTTTAAATCAACCCAAGAGTTTTCTTAAATTAAAAACACGGCATGCATTGAAGAATTGTATTTAATAATAGGATCGCATGCGTTAATTGAACCAGTGTGGTTTTAAAATTAAGTAAATTATAGGCACGAAATAAAAAATCATATCGTAGAATAAAATCTTCAAAAATGAATGCAGGATTGAAATTACTCAATTTTATTAATGTCTTTTTCGCCCATTAGGAAATGTTATTAATTATAGATAAATTGTTTGCGTCTGATTTAGATAATAGATTTTATGCGTATGATATAATCAGTTTTTAAATTACATTCAATTAGAACTTTTATGAGAAAATTATATTGGAAAACAATATTTTGAAAAAAAAAGTAATTATTAGATGGTTTTCAATACTCTATAATGGTTATAAAAGTATTAACTAAACAAATTTTGAATATTTGAATTTTTTGTGATTACGTAACTCATTAATTTTAAAAAACATGTTTAAATAAGAAAAATTTTAAACTTGAATTACACCATAGTGGCAGAAATTGTTGCCAACATGAAAACATGAAAATATTAATGAGAAAAATGGAAATATCATAAAGAAACCGACTTACTTTATTATTTCTGGGTATGCTCTATTGAATTATGTGGTCAAAATTGCGTTTCTTTGCTACAAAAAAACAATATGGCAGATTTTATCTAAAAAAAGTACCGAAAAAGTCGGAAAAAATTTTGTTTGACAATTTTTTACAAATGAATGACGATCCATTTCAAACTATAGACAAACGTGGACAAATAAGGGGGAAATATTCTTATAGAGTTCCATTCAGTTTATCCTATAAAAAATAGCGGAAAAGTATGAAAATTTATAAAAATAAGTTAGTTATCTCATCACAAGCCAGAAAAAAACGTTTAAACTTTATTTTCTATTGCAAAAAGTTAATTAGAAAAAAAAACATAATTTTATTTCTGCAAATATTTTCACAATATTGGACAATTTCCTGTAGAAATAATTTACGATTTACATAAAAAATCAAGTTTTCGAAAAATAATTCAAGTGGATATATAAAATTGACTACAATGTTGTATTTAATAAAATATATGAGACATTCCATGTCAAAACTGTCACTTTTTTTGGGCGTATTTTTTAATTTTTATATTCAACATTTTATAAATGTTGACTTTTAACCTATACAATAAATTTTTTTTCCTGCATAAAAAATATAGGTAGTCACGTAGACCTAAAATGTACATATATATTTAAAAAATACCGAGAAGGAGGTCAATGCAGAATTTACATTTGTGAAGTGTTGTCCTAATCGAATAATCTAAATATAGCTACGTACGTACTTTTATGTTAAAGAGCACTGAATTCTGTTCAAAATGAAAAAAAATCGTTTCTCTACGATAAAAATTGTCGGAGTTATGGTCTGTTACACTTTGCACGTTGTAGGCCCCTGAAGTATATGTGCCTACGTGTTATCCAGGGGACTTATTATTCAACATCTCCCTTTAAGGACATTTTTAATGCATTAAACATTTTCATCCCATGTTTTTTTTAACATCGTCACTTCCTCCATAAGTTATAATATTTTTATAAGTGTTTTGAACTTCCAGTTGACTATCCAAAAGTGTGAAAATAAAAATTACAAATTTTAACACGTTTTCTCACCAAGATAATCAATGTATAATTAAAAATAAATATTTCCACGAGAAAGCCCGTGAAAAAATCTCAAAATCTGTATTTAACCAAATTTTTTTCTGACTATCCGTATTAAGGAAAAATTCCCCAAAAAACGTAAACATGAAAAAATATTCTTACAATTTTGTATGGAGGAGTAAACATTTCTTGTACGGGAAAAAAATTAACATTTACGTACCCGAATGATAATTAACGAATATAAAAATTAAAAAATACGTCCCTAAAATTGGCTCTTTTTATATGGAAAGCCTAAAATATATCTAAAATATTTTGTAAAAGTGTGACGATGTGCGAATTGTCCTAGCAATCATAAGTGATTCTAAACATTGGAAAGAACTTTTTTCTACCTGAAAATGAAAATATTTGCAAATTAGAAAATACTATTAATTTCCACTAGTAATCGATTATCCGCCAGGGCATTTATCTCTGGCCACGGTGGTTAAATAACTTTATTAGTTAATCATCATGGATGTAATTGCAGCTTTCAAGTACTAAATTGTAATCGATTCGCGTGGTTCAAAGGTCGGAGTAATAAATGATTAATTTTTAATTTACCTTTCAAAATAATTTGCATTTCGAATCTGCAGTTTGCGCACTATATATTAGACCTTACTGGGGTCTTCCGACTCGGAGCTGTGTATTTCGAATCATTTGTCCTAGCGACGTCGACGTTTCCTAGGTATTGAAACAGCTTCGTCAGGGCTGATTCCACTGAAAGTGATATATTGGAGCGGATTCGTGGCTTTACATACTATCACTCTCTCCATTGAAACAGTAACGTTGTTGTTACGACGATAAGACCCTTTCGCGTTTGCCAAGAATATGTAATCCTTTCTCGAAATACCTAAAAAATAGAAAAAATCTTTCCTACTGACAATCATTTTTATGTAGCAAAATAAAATAGATTTTTGTCATCGTTCTTAATTTTGATATGAGATATCCATTTTTTATTTTTGGTATTTAAACGTGTTTTTTACAATCGTTGAAGTTTATAAGATAAAAACTAAGAAGTAAGTTTGAATGTTTCTTTTTATTTAATGTGACAGTTTCTCTATACTGTACGAGAAATTATCACAAACAAAAGTTTTACAATGATAAGTGAAAAAAATCAAATATTCCGTAACAAAGATCGTAATTGTGTAAATAATAAACACCATCCAATAAAACTGAAAATAGTAAAAAAAGAAGTAGATTTCTTAGAGATAGAAATTTTGTCTGGAAACAACTGGCCTTCAATAGTTTTAAGAAACTTTTTGGTTGCAGATCGAAAAACCGAAAAATCGATAAACCGATAAATTAAAAAACCTACAGTCAAAAAACCCACAATCGAAAAGCCGACAGTTAAAAACTAAACACTTCAAACTTCTCAAATTTTTTTAAGTGTTGGCTTTTTGACTCTCGGCTTTTTTATTTGTCGGTTTTTCGACCTGTACCAAAATTTTTCTGCCTTCTCAGGACTATATTCCTTATACTGAATCTGGACGAATTCCAAATCTCGCCAGGATTGTTACCTGAAAAATTGGGTATAACCTATAATTTTATATTTTTAATTATTCTTCTTCATCATTAGGCTCGTATTTGTCAATAAATCACTTTAGGATTCAATTTAAATAACTGACACATTATCACTTACCACCCTGGGGATATTTTCACTTTCAGGTTTATTTCTTTCTATCATTATTTATTTCATCCCCTTCTCAATTCTGAATTTCTAGTTTATTAGGCCTTAATTTAAAACTTATTGGGCTTAATCAACTTATTTAAAAATACAGAAATAATACATAAATAATATAGTACAGTAGAACCTCACACTAGTGAAACGGTCGAGTCGGCGGTTATTTTTTTCTCTCACACTAGTGATCTGACAAATTTTTACGATTTCGCACAGATTCGAAAAGTGATTCCTATTACAGTTTGGGTGAATACATAAATAAACATAGAACTTTACGGCATATGTTTACTAGTGTGAAGTTCACACAGGGAAAATTCTTCACTAGTGCGAGAACTTCACTAATGTGTGGTTCACTATTGTGAGGTTCTACTTTACTACACAGATAGAAAAAAATCGGACCATCAAAAAAAGGAAGAAATGGCTATAACACATAATAATAATGGAATTAAGAACGTGACAAGTTTTTGTTGACCCTATGCTAATTCTACCATTCAGAATATTGGAAAATATAATACAGACCATTTATCATTAATTGCGATAAATTTGTGGTTTTGTATACCACACATGTTTATTTATTTATTATACCACATATTGTTATTTTCATGTATCAAATCATTTTCATTGTATTTGCATTGTTAATGCAAATAATAAAATATATTGTCATAATCTATTCTTCCGCTTAGATAGATATAGATAGATAAAAATAGTATTCATATTAATACATTTTAACGGATTCAAAGTAGGAATAGGAATGGCTTAAAATTTGTAATCCGTTTTAATCCAGTTCGGATTACTTTGTTCTTGCATAACGCCATTAATAATTCTAGTCATTGTAAAATCTATATAGCGACATTTTGTAATTTCTACCCGAGTAGTCTGTACTTTCTCCATACTAATAGAACAGTATATAATTCATATCCCTCTCTGATTTGATCCTAATTCATACAAATTCACTCAAATTTTTAAAATTTTTTGTTAATTCCGTTTAAATTTAGCAAAGAATGGCTGTAAACACATAAAACCAGCCTTACGAAATGCAACAGCATTTTGATGATATGTAAACACTTTATTTTAAACATTTTTGGCAAAAATTAGAATCTTTTATGGATCATATTATGTCAGCAATTGTAAAACACATGATTTGTACGTTTTTTGGAATTTGTAATCAAACAAATTATCAAAAAAATATGAACAAAAATCACAAAGCCTTTTTTTTTATCATGTTGACTTTTTATTTTTTATAGAATTACAGATATACAAAATATCGGTCAGGTATTTTATTTAAATTAGTAGTCAAATTTGAGTGTTTTAAAATAAAATAAAATCGTAATTATACATGTTTACAATTAAATACATTCTAAATATTTCTTATCTGTTATAGTCCTTCAGGATTATATATAAAACATATGATTATGCAATGAAACAGGTGTTCTATAAGTAGATCGTATTTTTACTATTTTCTAGTCGGCTTCGTAATACCAGTTGCACGTTAAAAATAAAATAGTTGCAACTAATATCTAAATAGTAGAATAAGACAGTCATTCTATTTAGATAATTTTACTATGTAAATACTGACCTTTGCAAATTTGCTAGCCAATTCTACTATTTAAATAGTAAAACCAACTAAAAAAACGTAGTTGTGTCAGATCCAACTATTTAGGTAGATAGTAAAATCAAATATTCTTTTCGTGTGATTATCAAAATTTTTTTTTATGAACTAAATTTACATTCGAGTTATTATTTTGCAGTATATTTCCCATGAAAGTGCGAATATTATATAGGCCTGCAGATGACTTTCACTTTTGATATTCCATTGAACGATCGTGAAACCATTTAATCAAACTTGAGCTTAGGGATATAACGACCCTAATGAAATGCATAAATCTGTCGCAATACGTCATTGGTAGCCGATAGGTAGTAATCAATACCATTTTATAACTGTGAGAACAGCATACGCTTTTTTAATAAAAGATGGAATGTAAAGTATATATTCGTCTAATGTTATGAAACATTAATTATAGTATAGTTTAATTTAGTTTAATCTGAGTAAAAAAATAGTAGTAGAAATTAGTGAAATCATAGTCACACTAAATTCGATTAAATAAGAATACAAATAACTACATTTTTACGAATTTACTTTTAAAATTATTGTACTTGATAGTAGCATTGTTTTTAAGTTGACAGACTCTATATAATACATTCAATACATATGGTAAATCTAATTTCGCGGCACGCCGCTAGGGGTATTGACTCTCTATATTACCCTCCTTTCTCACAATAGACAAGTGTTACAAAAACAAATTATAATTTTACAAAACGTATACAGGAAATCAACAACAAACATGTTAAATTTATTAATAGGTACATGGACAAATTTACTAGATACGTATTATTTTGATTTCATTGCAATGGCACTGCGTATTGATAAAAAACTTCCAATACATTTGTAAAATTATCAGTATTTTTAACAGTGAACCTACATAGTTAGTATTGAGTTTTCTTATCAAATTGAACTCGTTTTTCAGCCGGATCTAGGAAACTTTTAGTCTATGTAGAAATCAATAACTAAACTGGCCGAAATCAAACGGAACTAAAATATTTAATAAGAATAGACTTTACTCTCTAAACTTGAATTAATAAAAAATGACTTATCTACAGCGAAAAGTGGGTTAACATCAATTAGTAAGCTTTTTACTGACAAATAGTACCAGAATACTAATTCACTAGTAAAATCCTACTAATCTACAAGTAGATATTAACTTTTTTAGTTCAGTAGTTTGTAGAATTAATAACAAATTATTGACTTTAACTTTTTATTTACAAAAATGATTATTAATTCATTTGGTGACTCACTTTTCAGTTTCTTATTGGTAGTTTCTAATTAATTCAGATTTAGAGAGTAGCTTGTATTAACTCATAACATGTATTGATAAAAAATTTTATCTTTTATGTTTCAGGTAAGTTCCAGAACTTGTTACACTAGTAAAGCAAAACTTAAACCTAATTTAAAAATATACCGACCAGATCATCCGTACAGGTATTTCGTACTTCATCATATTAATAATTTGTAATTTACTCCCTGTTATTTCATTTTGATTAAAATTAATTTTTTGTTTCGAACTTACATCTAACTTTCTTGCAAGTTTTATTTCGATGTCAAATTAATCTTGATATCTTGAAAATGTCCGATCTATACTTTTCTCGTCCACAGAGAAACTGAATTGCAGAATAAGCTACACTGCTTATTTCACTACTTTAAATTTTAAATTTTAAATTGAAATACTGGAAAATTCTTTGAAAATACAGTGAGAATAATTTATCCCGCAGTGAAAAATTGATCTGGGCTTGCGGGGACGTCGATCGTGAATATTGTAATTTAGTATTTCTTTCAATACCAGTAGTAATTAATATTATTAATTTTGTACTGTAGATATAAATTTAATTTTGTTGGAAAATCTACTTGCTTTATTCTATTTTTTGGCGATTATATCCTGGAATACATATTTAAATAAAAATGTATATTCCATTTATATATAATATTCCGTATAATACATGATGTTAAAAACATGCCTGTCCAACTCAATTTATTATGGACAAGTTCTGAAATATATATGTATTCTTTTAACTATAGTACATGCGTTTCTGACAGATCATAATTAAAATAAATGTGAGACATGACGTATGGAAAATCAATACTTTTCTTTGCTCTATATTCATACAATGTTTTTGATATCTTTGTTGAAAATCGTTACAAATTATATTAACCTATATAAAGTCAGACAATTATTATATATATATATATATATATATATATATATATATATAAAGAGACAACGAAATATTAAGAATTCTTGGATTATTGACTATAATAAATGAAAAACGTATAAAACGACGAAAATTTATTAAAAAGTATCGGAAAAGGCCAGGGTTCAAAATTTTCAATGAAAAATATCCGAAAGTATATAAATACGAAACTAATCCAAAAATAAAATATCCAAAAGTGTAAAATTCTAAAAATGATTAAACCGAAATATAAATTATATGAATTGTGAACACTGATATAAGAAAATAATATTTATAATTTCTTGTTTTCAGAACCTGCATATATTTAAGTAGTAGAAAATACATTTTTATAATTTTTAGTACACTGAATATTCATATTAAGGCTACTAAAATAATTGTTGGCCAATTGGAAAATAGTCCTGCACTTTTTAAAAATGTGTAAGAAGTTAGTTACTGCCAATAAGAACAAATGAAGTTCTGAGTTGTACAACTCGGGGTTCTTTTTGACAACATTGAGATTTGTATTTAACATCATAATGAAAAATTATGGAAAAATAGAAACGAAAAATTCAAAGTGAATTGTAATGAAAAATTATCTTTTGGTTAGTAAACAATGTATTCATTTGGCTTCTAGTGGTATATAAATTTAGACTAATTGGACTAAATTATTTTTCTTACAAATTTGCGATTAACTTAATTTTGGTTCGATGTTTCTAAAAATAACAAATCACTGAAAAATTTCATCACGATTTGTAATATCTTACATCTTATTGTTTTGTAAGTATCATATTTTTTAAAGAAGTCTAATAAAATATTAGTAAAATGTTAAATGGAAATACAATTTTTTAATTAATTATTGTAATATTATAACATTTGTTACTCACATTTTAATTTCAAATACGACAACGCACATTGTAAAACTAATGAATTTTTCATGTATGACAAATTGTCAATTCAACATTAACTTACACAATCATTTCCAAAATCTACTAAAATGTCATGAATTAACTATGAATTATAATTCTATTTTAACAAACCTAAATGTAGAGAATGGATGATCAGTTCCGTATTAATTGTCAAACTCGTCAAAGAAAGTGTCATATATCAGAAATCTTTAAAGATATCGAACATATTACATATTTCAGTTCGAGAATAAAGCTGTCAATTCAGTTCTATCTCTGACGTTATATTTTTTGTAATTATTCAAAACCATTGAAATTTGAAACACTTTTAACACTCACGAAACGTAAAAAAAATTTTCAAGCCTTCTGCATTATTAGCCAAGTCCAAATAATGACGTTTCAAAAAAACACGAAAAATTGTTTCTAAGAATAATATTTAAAAAATTATATCGTAATAATGACAATTACTTGCTTGTCAAAAAAAGTCGAAAAAACACATTCATATGAATTATGCAAACCAAGGTTTTATAGTATTAAAGATATTGAAGTTTAAGAAATGGACTTGGCTAGTTAAATTTATATAAAAACAAAATGTATAGAAGAAATGTGATTTATAAAAAAGCTTTCTCTAAGAGAGGATATGAACATTGAGCCACTCCAGTGAAAGGGTGTATTCTTATTTTTTACGAGTGGTTTGATTTGCCAAGAATACTACAGTAACTTTTAGATATTTTTATATACTTTCAAAATAATTTGGAGTGCTTCAAAATTGGAATAACTTAAAATAATGAATATTGACTATTGTTGAGTGAAAGCTTACTCTTTATAGAAAGAATATTTAATCTGTTTGGTGTGAAAATATACTCTCAAAGAGTGACATTTCTCTTGTTCACTAGAAGGGCATAAGTTTTCACTCCACAGACAGTTTTTACTACAATATATTTAGAAAATACAAATACTTATTTTTCGAATTGTGTATTAAAGATTCATGTCAGTAATATATTAGACTGGATTTTTCATAATTAAATAATAACTTGATAAATTTAAGAACTTTGCAAGTTTTTAAAAGGTAAGTTTTTGATTTGCGACGCAAATTAATCCTTTTGTAAAATGAAGTTAACATTTTTTAAAGCTTTTTTAACATTTAGAACATGCAAATTTGTGTTTATCTTAATTTTTTATTTTTTGGAACTTGGCAGGTCTATTCAAGATTTTCAAATGTTTTTCCATTTCAGTAGTTGCCACGTTTATTAACTTCCAACGTAGGAGTTGCTAAAACACATGACAGATTAATATTAACCGCAGTTAAGTATGTGACTTTATATGTATGTAGTTTTATACATTTTTAATTTTATGATATATTTTGTAGTCTTCCAACCTTTGGCTTTCCTTTTAAGAATTCTTTATTTAATGAGTAACATTTAAAAATTAATATTTGGAAACAAAAAATGGCCGTAAATTTTTTGAACATTGAGTTTTCTCAACAAAATAATTGTTTTTGAAAATTACAAAATGAAGAAAATATGTCTGAAGTACAACTCAATGCAGATTTTGAAAGTTCTGTTTTTGTACTTAACTGGTTAACGGGTACTGTATTATATATGTATAAAAAAAGTGACATAACTGGTACTGGATCGTATATGTACATATTTGAATAACTTTTGAAGATTTTAACCAAAATTGGTATGCAACCGTATGTCGGCATGTTCTGCTTGAATAATTGATTGTGTTTTTTTGAAAGTCTGAATCCTAACCTCAAAATGACAACCTTCTCTGTAGCAGAAATTTCGACACTGACGTTTTCGGGGTCGCTGATTGCGAATATATTATTAGTTTCGCATAATTTGTGATAACGGTCGTAAAATAACGTATATAGTACACTAAAACCTCGATTTAAAGACCCAAATACAGAATGACGACACAACGTCATCTTATTGGCGCAAGGTACCAGAACCCCTGAAACTAGGTTGCTGGAAAAAATGAAAATTTTACACTCAACCCTTATTTTTTCACTTCTTTCCTCCACTTCAACCCTTATTTTTCACCCCTTCGGAATGTTACAAAATAGAAACTGAGCTTGGAAAGGGAATCAGCATATCAAAACCTCTAGATCAAAGTTTCTGGAAAAACTAAAAATTCCACCCTCAACCCTTATTTTTTTCACTTCTTTATTCCACTTCAACCCTTTAGGATGTTATAAAATAGAAACTGAACTTGGAAATGGAATCAGTCGAATAAAAAACCTCTAGATCTAAGTTTCTAGAAAAACTAAAAATTTCACCCACAACTCTTATTTTTTCACTTCTCTACTCTAATTCAACCCTTATTTTTCAACCCTTTAGAATGTTTTAAAATGAAATCTGAGCTCATAAATGGAATCAGCAATATCAGAAACCCTTAGATCAAAGTTTAAAAAAGAACTAAAAATTTCACCCTCGATCCTTATTTTTCACTATTTTAGGATGTTGCAAAATGGAAGCTGAGCATGGAAATGGAATCAGAAGTGGATGATTCGCTTCAACCAGAATTGGCGCTAAAAGTGGAAAATGCTGCCGCAGTTAACCGGTTAAAAAAATGTTTATAATTTGTTGGATATCGTAAAACGAAACCTTTTTTTAAATATACAGTTATCATGATACTAACTATTAGAATTTTGAAATAGATAACTTAATTTTGTTAACTTTCTTCAAGCTTCTTTTTCTCGGTCATTTACTACGTTAGTACCACGCATGTCACATTTTAGTATGATGGCTGCAATTTACACTAACAATAAGATAATAGAAAATAGAATATAATGAAAACGAAAGATATCTATTGTTAGACAATGATTAAAATCGTCAATTTTGCAAACGATGATTGATATTAGTTGTGTGAGAATAAATGATATCTGTAGAGTTCATGCAGAAACCCAATTATACGATACGCATATGATGTTAAAAAGAACAGAACACGACCCATCATTACAAAAATTGGAAAGCAACGAGATAATTTATAAACGTAATAAAAAATTAATTTCATCAAACGATGCAATCATGGAAATTCTCAAAACATTATGAAAATGCATAAGCTCTACAATTTGTGAGCATACATGCAACATTGAAAATGCATATTAAAAACAAAAATATACGAAAAAGAACGAAATAAACAACAACAAAAGTAAATAAAATTAACAATTAATATTTTTCTTTATTTGGTCTTGTTTTAGTTAGCTTTTAAATTAGCTTTAAAATTCTAGTTATAAATAAAATAATTTCGGAATCTCCTAGTTGGTAATCAGAGCAATCTTTAAACATCGCTTGAACATTATTTGAGCTTTAAATGTATTTTTACCAATTTAAAGATTGCTTCTCAAAAATGTTGACAAAAAGTTTTCTCTATTTATTAATAACCAGTTCCCGCTTCGTCTAGAACATTTGATATTTTTCTGATTTTAAATACCTAAATACTTTTTGGTGGAATCGAATCTTAAAAATTAAAAATGGTGGATTCAATATGGCGGACGATATTTTGTAATTGATCTGTCTGTTTTAAAATTGGGTTTTCGAGGGTTTTTATCCAAAAATATTGTGGAATTACCTAAAATATATTCCCTTTAATAGAAAAAACGCTATAACAGTTTTAACTTTACTATACAGGACTCCAAAAACCATTTTATAGAGAAGACTTGAATCAGGGGTAGTGTAACTTGTAGATTTGTGATCGCTGATAAAGAATGCGTTGTACAATTTGACTTAACCTCAAATTGCCAAAAATATCATTTTTATACTATTACCTCCTATTTAAGTTGTCTCTTAAACAATTTTTTTAAACTACTTTTTGCTTAAAAAAGAATATTTTTGTTAAACACGAAATTAAAAATGATTACCTCACTGTAAGAAATTCATTTAAACAATTATTTTTATTAAACTTGTCGATACCTTGAATGATGAACATCTTATATAAAAGGTACTTTTGATATTAAAAACTCTCAGGAATCAATAAAATATGACATTCTTAGGTAAAAACATGTCTCATTGGGAATTTCCGCATTTCCTTCCGGTCCATCGCAACCCATATGCATTAACATGAGAGGGTTTATTTGCATTATGCTGCTCTCTGCACTTTTTCATTTTTAAATTCCATTACAAAGTTGGGTTCTTATATTATTCAGTCCATCTCTTTCTTTCAGTCATTCCACTTTCAACAGCTGATTTTAATAAATCATTTAAAGA
This sequence comes from Trichopria drosophilae, assembly GCA_030407085.1. NCBI lineage: Eukaryota > Metazoa > Arthropoda > Insecta > Hymenoptera > Diapriidae > Trichopria > Trichopria drosophilae. The sequence continues at coordinate 84,907,563 of CM059587.1, read as the reverse complement.
TCAATATGCATGAAGGAGTTTCACATTCCATACGAACGCTTCGAACAATTTCTTCTTTCAAACGTTCATTTCATATTCAAAAAGAAGTTGAATAACACATTTCAAGTATGAACATAATATATTCGTTTTGCCTTTTCTCTCCTTTTTGCCGTTTATGTCTATTGTGTAAAGCTGCCTTCTGTGAAATTTGAATCATTCGACGTCTCTTCACTTTTAAAATCGTTAGGCGATGAACTTTAGGAATGAAAAAAATGTTTAAATTAGGAGTGTATTCTGTATGAAAATTTCGATTTTTGAGACTCTTGAGATAATACACAAAAAACGGCTGAAATCAAGAAAATATTACTTTGAATAGTCACAAGAAAAGGATTATGAAATTATTTTCTTATTTTTAACCCCTTCGCTGCGGCGAGAATTTCACAAAAAGTGTCCAAAATGCGGGAAAAAAAATTTTGTTAGATTTTACTGTAACTTGGTGTATAGGGGTTTCTTGGGACGCCGATTACGAATTTGAAGTCAGATTTCGAAAATTTAAAATGGCGGATTTAACATTGCGGGCAAATTTTCTAAATACCAATCATTCCCCTGACACTTGTTACTCAGAGGTTTTCGGGGTCGCTGATTACGAATCTGAAATTACATTTTTAGAAAATTCAAAATGGCGGATTCAATATGGCGGACGTCATAATCAAAATTCTAACTGATTACGAATCTTATATCAGTTTTTGCATTACAATATTACGGCAATTTGTTATTCATATGTAAATAATGCTGCTCGTGGCAGGTTGGCAATAGAAACACTCTCGTTATTATTTATAGAATATTTATACCGAATTTTGTATTTTTATCAAAAACTTCTTCGATTCTGCAGCTACAAATCTATATTTTTAGTTTTTGTAGATATTTTACACAGTTTATTATCTATCCAGAGTATTCCGTGTAAATTTCAAAATTTTGTTATGTACTCCTGAGTTATCGTGTTACATGTGGGAAAAAACACTGATTTCTAGAGTTCAATATGTTACAGTTTTTATTTTAAAAACAATTTTAAACAAAAATGTATAAAAACAGAAAAAAATTGCACTTTGAAGACCTTTCTCCAACCTCCTCGTAGTAAAATGTGTAAGTACATATTGTATATCGAAGTTAACGGGGAAGGCTAACATTAACTCGCGGTATTGGATTCGCCATTTTGAATTTTCAAAATATATCATCAGATTTGTAATCGGCGATCTCGAAAACCCCTGAGTAGCAAGTTTCATACGATTTCATTAATTTTTAATGCATAAATTGACCTAATACGGCGACATAGCTCATGACAAAGATTTTTACAAAATCGTAAAAACAACATATTTTAAGAACTTGTATCTTTTTTTTTTGACAACATGTTTTTGAAAAAGGACAACGGCATGTTGTTCGGTATATCTTAGGCTGGCTAGAAATGTTCAAGTTTTCAAATTGGATATATTATTGACTTCATTAGACTAATTTATGTCATGACAAAGATTTGCGTTTTTGCCGCAGTCAGAGAAAAGTCCTAAATGACAAAGATCTTTGTCATCCGCAGCGAAGGGGTTAAGAAATGTTTCTTATTTTCAGTAAATCTCTTATTTTAAGAAAATAAAATACTTTTTTCTTTAAATTGATTGAAAATAAGTTTTTCTTGTTTACGAATAAACTAATTTCATCCGGCTGGAATGAATATTTTCGTCAGCCGTCATTTCCATCAGTTAATTTTTAGTGATAAGAGAAAACCTAAATTCTGTTTTAATTTTTAAAAAGTGGCGCTACTTTAGAATGTAATTAAATGTTACACCTATTTGAATCTGACATGTAACAATTTTAAAACACTTTTTTTTCTGACGTAATATTTCTTTAATTACGTATATAGGTAGAGTAGAGTGTCATATGAAAGTAACTGTCGAAACTTTTCCCCTTTAAACCCTTTATATTAAAAACATTATCAAATCGCAAACTAGTTTTGAAAGTTTAATCCTTTCTCTTGTGAAGCGACTTAACTGTACCCGATATCGAAAATACTTTGAAAGGCGTGTGGATAGTGTCTCACCATTTTATGCTTTAGCTGGAAAAAGTTAAATCCTTATTTAATCATATCGTATGTGAATTTATTCATGTTAAGAAATTCCAGGGTGTGAGTCGAAAAACGGACAAATCTAAAAGCCGACAGGGCAAAAAACCGACAGTTATAATACCGATATTCAAAAATCCGACATGCAAACTGCCGACATGTCTAAAAGTCGACGGAAGGAGAACCGACACGTCTAAAAGCCGACAGTAGAAAAATCGAATTCTCATAATACCGACATACAGTTCGAAGAACCGACTGTCAAAAAGCCGACACATAAAAAAATAGACACATCGACAAGCGGGTGGTCAATTTTTTAAGTGTCAGTTTTTTACTGCCGGCTTTTTGGTAGTCGGTTCTTCGAAATGCCGGTTATTTGAATATCGTTATCATGTCATTTCAGTTTTTCAACTGTCGGTTTTTTTGACGCGTCGGCTTTTTGCATGTCGGTTTTTTGAATATCGATTTCTTGATTGTGTCGGTTTTTTGACTATCGGTATTATGACAATTCGGTTTTTCTACTGTGGGCATTTTGATATGTCGGCTTTGCCTGTAAGTTTTTGGAATGTCCGATTTTTGACTGCAGGTATTATGACAATTCGGTTTTTCTACTTTCGGCATGTTTAAATGTCGGTTTTTTGCCTGTCGGCTTTTTTGCTATAGGTATTGTGACATTCGGTTTTTCTACTATCGGCATTTTGAAGTGTCGGTTTTTTGCCTGTCGGTTTTTGGAATGTCGGATTTTTCACTGTCGGTTTTTTGAATGTCGGTATTATTACAATTCGGTTTTTCTACTGTTGGCTTTTTGACATGTCGGCTGAATTCCTGACGGCTTTTTGCCTGTAGGTTTTTGGAATTTTTGATTTTTCAGTCGGTGTTTTGACTGTCGGTATTATGACAATTCGGTTTTTCTACTGTCGGCATTTTTAAGTATCGGATTTTTGCCTGTCGGCTTTTTGAATGTCGTTATTTTGACAGCCGGCTTTTTGATTTGTCGGTTTTTCGACCCGCACCCAAATTTCATTGTCAATAAGATAAAAGTTATTTATGACTAAGAAAAATATTTAAGATTGGTTTGTTTTTTTATCTTATAATGAACACATGTGGGTATTATTATGATTATCTAGATGTCATGACAAATTTAGGGTTCGATTATGATAATTTGTAACAATTAATGGTAATTTTTCAGAAATAGAGACAAATTTGTCTGTAATGACATTTTTTTTCCAAAAAAAATTCATTCCGAGAAATTTAGAGTTCTGACTGTATTTCAGTCAAGTTTTTTGTCTGTATTTGAACAGTTTTTAAATAAACACTAAAATTGTTCTTTTTTATACATCCGAGCTCGAAGTTCAACTTTGCACACGGGTTTTAGCTCGTAAAGTGCCCGATCTGCATACTTTACTTTGCACTCTCAAATTATTATACCCTTTTTTTACTAAAAGAAAGCATATGAGGAATTCTCTCAAACGTTGAATATTTGAAATAAAAAAAATATATTTTCCTTTTGATGACACATCAACCAGCCTTGAACTTTCCTTTTAAGAGGGGTTTGAGGAGTAAAAAAGAGTTGTGCCAATCATTTTTTAACAAATTTTTGTTTGGTGCACGCAAAAAATAAAAAAAAATTGTTGGTATAACTTCATAAGTTTCAATCCATAATGGAAATTTAGGCATTTCATCCGCAGTATCAAGACAATTTAAAGAAAAATCGTGAGAGACATCTTTCTTCAAAATTTGACGTAGAATAAGCTAGCATTTCTGTTATTCGCAAAATATTGTCGAACAGACATCCACCATATTGGAGCGGCCATTTTGAATTTCACAATTTTGATCCCGGATTCGTATTTAGAAACCCCTAAAAATTATTAGAAATATTACATCAGCTAGATTGACCAGAACCTTCGCCCTAGAATAGGATTAATAACTTAATATAAGGTTTAAAATTTCAATAATTTCGAGTTTCTTCCGAATTTCTACTTTTGAACATCGACTATTTCGTCGTGAAAGTTCGTTAAAATAGATAATGAAAAATTGGCAATACATTAGAAATATTTTTTTCAACCCGAATCCCCGTATCACAAGTGAAATAATAATTTAGTAACAAAATTTAAAAAAGAAAAAAATAACGTGACCAACGTTTTTCTATGTAAGGCACACACTTTTTTCAAGTCGGGTTCTTTTCTGTACACAAATACAATTACTTCCCAAAAAGAAATTTTAAGATTTTAAAAGATTTTTTTTTGTTACGATGAAGTTATTAAATAAATTATACATTTTGAAAACATTGATTTACACTGGAATCTCGTTCTGAACTGCGACTTCTATAATAGGCACACGGATCAGCAGTGCATTTTTGGAAAGGTACAACTCCAAAAATAATGTCCACATGCGCCCACGTTCACAAGAAAAATAGTTTTCTTTTGTCGGACTAGCAAAACAAACTTTTATGTTGTTCGCAGAGAAATATATGAAATTTGGCATTTACTATTTCTGATCTGAAATAACTATACAACTTTTCGAGTAACACGACTTAGTACATGTGGGTCTACGCTAGATCTACAATATACATACGGTAAAATTCGAGTGTCCTTTTCATTTTAAATCTATAATTGTCAGTTCTGCGAATATTAGAAGTTTGAGAGAATTCTTCATATACGGGAAAGGTAGGCGACATGCGCAACTGTTAAACTCGTGGGGAAAACGCCTACTTCGCGCCCTTGTATCGTAACATACTATTGTTTTTTTTTCTTACATATTTTGTCACATTTCAAAAACCTGAATGATGATGGTTTCCGAATTTTTTCTGTCCCTTCAGCATACGATGACACCCCAAACATAAATACTGAAATTGGATCCAGTCAGCATTAATGGGTTAAAATAAGCTCATACACGATTTTCCAATTATGACATCACCTAATCGGAACGATTTCTTTAGTCTTCCCTGACAAGTAATAGAAATATTTCTCAATGTGCGAAGAAGTAAACGAAAGTCATTAAGATTTGATAAAATCGATGGCACCCTCCAGAAGCTCACCCCGCAACACTTTGATCGAATTTAACCGGAAATGGACGAAACCGCCCATTTCTCTATTGTGCTGGAAAGCGATACAAGCGCACGAAATCGAAACCAAATGGAATCTGAGGTCACTTCCTTTTCATGGACGGGCACTCGCGTGATTGAAGATTCTTCCGGCGGCGACCAGCGCCCTATGCCCGTCCAATGAATCACCGTTTAGCGTCCCGTAAACGGTACGCCTGTACCGTACGGTTCATTTTTCATGTCAGCTCCTTTATCGACACAATGGCTATCGGTTCCCGTTGGCAGCCGCGTCGAAAACCGACACCGCACTCCCCGGCGTCAAAATGCAACAGGGGCACAGATTCCGAGGGATGTACCATCCCTTGTGTCTTGTCGCATGCCCTTTTTTACGCCTTTTGTATCCAACGATGACACTAAATTTTGATTTTTTTTTCCTGTTATTAACCGCACGCTTGAATGGCTACTAATTGCCGATTTATTCCGCATATCGAATTTATCTAAGGGGTGTTTTAGATAAAAAATCTTGTTACGGAGGATTTCAAAATATTGAGTGATTTATATCGCGGAATTTTTATGCGATTTTCGGGAGTGTTATTCGCACGAAAGGGCGCTGTTTTCGTGATTTTTAAAGTTTGTACCAGGGAAAAGTTCGACAATTGGGCCAATGAAGCATGTCGAATCGAACAAAAAGGATAAACTTTGTTCAATATAAATTTTCCAATCGCTGGGGTGTCGACGATACGAGAAAGTTTAAACAATTGGTAGTAAAAATAAATGTTTTCCGATACTACGAGGGTAATATTACACCGACAGAAATTGTAGTCAATTTTATTATTCTTACGCATTTTCAGGCCTAATATAATTTTTTTTTTTATTTCTGATGTGGAATGTATAAATAGGTCATTTGCTGAATTTTTGGAAAAAATTATTGAACTTTTCTCTCAAAATAACCCAGCTGTTCATAGAATCAGCCCTTATAGGTAGATTTTTTTCTTTTTTTTTTTGGACATTCAGAGAAAAGTCCTGTAGTTTAACAAAAAATTCTTCAGCTAATTTTAGCCTTAGCAATCCTTATTTCGTTAACAATTTTTTTTTGTTGATCTGTCTTGTTTAGCATCATGAGGTAATAACATGATATAATCTAGATACAAAAAATTGCACTTTTTCCATTCATTGACTTCAAATTGAGCCAAATTTCGAGAGGAGTCCAGATTTAACGCCCAAACATAAAATATGTTTTTACACGGAATTCAGCGCGATGCTATACTTAGCAAAATAAAAATGTGAAAAAATCAACATGACAGGCTAAGATCCAAGTAATTTCTTAGTTTGTGTTAATTATCTAAATGTTTCTTGAGTATTACTTTGCGTAGACGTATTAAAAACAAAATAAATGGAACTGACAATCCTAAATATAATGGTAGGAAGAACTTATTTTGTGTCTTACCTTATTTTAGAGGACTCTATAAATCTGATCATGAAAAATCGGCTACTTTTAAATTAGTCAGGATTTTTACTAAACAAAAATTCATTTTAGCAATAAATTATTAAAAAATACGATGAGGAATTAAAAATTAGTAGTTATCATTTGCAAATTATTTAGTAATTTTTGTCAAATTCAGATTTGCAGAATAAGATAAATATACATAGGCTAACAAAATACTCCTTATTATTATTATAAAAATGAGATTCTATCTTTCTATTAAAATGTATAATTTGTTAAAACGTGGAACATGGACGTACAGAATTTACGAGATTAAAGGTTGTTTTCTGTAGTTTCATATAAATTTAGCATCTTGTATTTCCACTCTTTCAGTTTAGAAAAAAGGTCTACAAATTAAAGCCTTGGGTCCCGGATGAATATAGCCATCAAATTTGCTGGAAACAGTTCGCTGGAAAATTTTCCGTTTCAGAGATTCAAATTTCGCGGTGATCCAGCGATACTGGATGTTAGCCTCAAATTTCAAACCGTTTCAATCAGTTTTTGATGAAAAAGATGTCAATCGGGTTTGTTGACATCTAGTGTCTATTGCAGTATTCAAATGGCGGTCATTTGATGCTTGGTTCTTTCAATAGAGATGTATGTCGATGCATTGAATGCACTGGAATCACGTCATTGAATAAGACTTTAAATAGTATTTTTTCGCAATGTGAGGAATTATTGACGTTTTTTAATGCAAACTATTAAAAAGTGAAATATGAATGAGCAATTTACTTTGTTGGAAGTAATGCTTCTGTGGAAAATTAATTTTGCTTTAATATGAGTCAAAACTATTATAAAATTCAGCTCGTAAAATATATATGGTCGAATGCATTTCAAATCATGGAAAAATAAATGAACACTTGTTTTTTTAAACAGTTTAATTAAGTAAATTTAAAAACAAACAAACAACAAATATTTTCTTAAAAACCCTACCTATTTTTTCTTCAAAATTTCAGGACTTATAGATCATCATACGTGCAACTTACCATACAAAAAGTCACGTTTTCTATGATTTTTTTTGTATGAATAATAAATACAACAAATATAAAAGTCAATTAAAAAACTGAATAAACAAGATTATTGTATATTCAGGTCAATAACACATCCTAATAAAATTGGTTGTTTTATAAGTAAAAGTCGATTCTGATAGGATTTTTGTACCATAATCGAATATGACCGCCAAAATATCCTCTAGTTATTGAGACAATCAAGGTCGAAGGCTTCAAAAACCCTATTCTAGGCATTTTTGCGCATCTATTCTCAGCCAAAAAAATTGCTATTGTGACGCCAGTAACAGTCCATTTTCACAGGATTTTTGCAGTAAAATACAAATACGCATGCCAAAATGTTGAATTATACCTCCTTTTCTCCAAAATAAAAGGTCAAAAGGGTAAAAAATCGTGATTTAGAACCTGTTTTTCTGATTTTTTCGAAAAGTAGCAAAAACGATAACAAGTTTGAAGTGATTCGAATTTCAAAAAGTTCGTCGGACATATTGGAACCGTCATTTTGCATTTATTGTTTTTTTTCGTCACATTCTACAGTATAGATTTGAAAAATGATTTTTGACCCATTGCACCTTCAATTTAGTCAAAAACTAGATCCTCATCAATGTTTTGGCGTAAATATTTGGATTCTGCGAGAAAAGTTCTATCAAAATTGACTTTTACTGGTGGGACAAGAGCATTTTTTTGGGCTGTGAAAAGAAGCCCAAAATTTCTGAAATCAGATTTTTGCCACGTTGACCTTCTATATGTCCAAAACCAATTGGATATTTTGGCGATCATATTTGGATTCTGGAACAAAAGACCTACCAGAAACAACTTTACTTATAGGGTAACAAGAAATTATCACATTTGTGTAATTAACGACGACAAAAAGTTACAAATTTTGGAGTTAGTTGTATTTGTAATTTTATTTATTACAAATTTAATTGATTGTATATTTGATTTTCGGTCATGAAATAAATGTACTCTGTAATCAGTAAAATAATTATTCTTAAACAAAAATTAAATAGTTGAAGCTACTAAGTACTTAGTATAAGACGGCCGTAATTTTTTGTTAATTTTACAATTTAAATCGAGACTTGAAATAGTAATGTGTATTAAGCTTATTTTTATTATTTTTTTAAAATAGTAAAAGCAACTAAATAACATAGTTATGTTAGATTCAAATATTTACAGAATAGAACTACCTTTTTTTTACCGTGTATATAGTATTGTATAATTAATATTATTTTTTTATAAATTACTGAAGATTTTGACAATAAAACAAGATTGTTGCAATTTTTTATTCGGAAATTCAGAATAATTCCTCAATTTTTCTGGATCTGGGCTTATTTTATTGCATTTTTCACAGTTTCGAAAAATTTGTCAAGAAAAAGGAAGAAAGCTGATAACCAATGACAATTATTAGAAAAGTTAAATAAGCCGATAATTCAAATTAAAACAAAAAAATTGTCTAAAAATCCGACCTTTTTCCTTCAGATTTTCAGGATTTATTTATAAACTATCTTACGTTTAATTTATCACCAAAATTTCATTTGATATTGTTCTGTTTCTCTGGAGAAAAAAATTTTTACAATTTGCTTAATATTGTTTGAAAAGAAGAAACAAAAATTATTAGCAAACATGGATACCTTCATTCTAAAAATTTCTCCATTTATAGTAACATCAATTATTTGCAAATAAATTATAATATTTATTTTTTTTTTTTTTTGATACATTTTTTACCAAAAAATACAAATCTTTATATTTTCACTGTTTACTAATAACATTTCAGGAAATTTACGAGATATATCCGATTAATGTCACGAGCATATGCTTTAGTTACTTTCAGAATACGAATTTGAAAATATTAACATTTTTTATTTTTCAAATTGTCATACCTCGGTAAAGAAAAGGCGTAATGGAATTCTGCACCGTTCATATTGAAGAGAAATAGTCGTACTACATGATCTATTGAGAGCAAACAAACACATTTTTCGAGTGTACAGCCAGAAATATTTAAAAACCCTGTGATGGGCTACTTCTGACTTCGAATTAAGATTCTACGCACAAAATTATGGCGGAAATGATCCACAGCTTCCCAACAACAAAACCATGTTGACCTGTATTATATACAAATCCTGAAAATTTAGAGAAAACACGGTTGGGTTTTTGAGAAAAAATGTTTTATAAAGAAATTGAATTAATGTTATTGGTTATTGAAAATTTTTATTTTTCAGTACATATTTTTAGAAAGTATGAAAAACGCCCAGACGCGACTGAACAGCCTCAAAATTTAGGAAATTCAGTTCAATAAAAAAACGTCAGTAATTCATAACAAATGTGAAAAATTTGCAGACAAAAATTAAAAAAAAAATGTTCCTTTTTTTTCAAGTTTAATAATATATTTCATTATGAACTTAATTCTTAATTTACAATCGGTCTACCTGCATAATTTGAAATGGATTCTGTCATAAATAATTGTTATTTACCAACTTAATGCATTTGATTCACAACATTTTTTCCTTTTACCTAGAATATAAATTTGAATTAATATGTCCTCATGTTACGTATACAGAAGTATAAATCAAACCCTTTATATAGGAGCAAATGAACTTTTGCAGAGTTTACAAAATTTTTGTTAATATAATATACATATAATAATTGATTCAAAAATACAGAAATTTTTTCCTGTTTTGTTAATTTTGAAAAGTTACATTTACGTAATGTACTATTTTGGCTCATTTGTTGAATTAAATGCGGTTTCGATAATAAATAGACTATCATATTACTTTGTTTATACTTATTTGATAATTTTTCAATTAATTAAACTGGAGAAAGTGCTAGAATCAAGGCAAAACATGTTCTAGATCAGGACACACTATGTACTATGAATTGACTAATATAGAGATATAATCACTTTAAGTATTTGTTTTTATAGTGTTTATGTACACACTGATTATTTACTGCCAGTTACCAGCCAGATACTACTTGATCCTAATACTAGTAGTATTTTCATTCAGGGATATTAAAAGTTTGATCCTTCTATTATGTCATAATCACCAACGATTTTACATTAATTTTTCTTTCTGCATAACACCTTCATAGATAGCAGCAACACCTTTCCAAAATCATGGAAATTCACTTTTAGAATGGAAAATGATGAATCAAACTTTATTATTTTTATACGAATTTTCCGCAGTATTTGTAGCATCGAATAAAATACACTCCTTATATCAGATCGATAACAATACATATTCATGAAAACTGTGAGTTGCAAATATTTCGATTCGTTCACGTGGATGTTACAAATGAAAAGTGTCAAAAAAAAAAGTCGTCGCACTAAACGCGATGGTACACCTGGGAAAACGGCACACGAATTTGTCATACTTTTTCGTGCTCCAAAAAAAAAAACAGCTACATCCACACACAAACACAAAACTGGCTAAATTACTCGTCGTGATTCAAACGCCATTAATTAATTCACTTCACCTTTCGATTGTTCTCATTCGTCCATCACTCAAAACAGGACTATAGGTATCTTCAATCGAACAGGGCCTCTTGAACATACGCGCGACACTCGGGCAACTATTTACCTACACGCGAACATTTCCATTTATATGGGTGCTGGAATAAAAAGTGGGAAACCGAAAAAGTTTTTCGATCAACGGGCTCGTTTGGCCGTTGCGCATATGCGGGTGCTCGTAAATTTTACGTCGAATGATGGGAGATAATGCGAAATTTCGTCGATGGTTCAAATTTGCAGATGAAAATCGCGAAACTGTACGAGAGATCTCGTTGAAAAACGCGAACGTTTCTAGGTGATTGCTGATCGACGATAAGATTATTAGGACATTCGCGTGAGAGATCAAAATCATAGTCCAAATTCTGATTCGAATTGATTCAATGTCGTTTCGACAATTAGTCTAACTGCGGGAAACGTTAGACCTTTAGGGTCAATGCGACACGAAGCGGTGAGTATCAGTACTTTACGCTACGATGCATTTTTAGGAAACTTTAGTATTATATCAGGATATTTTATCATTTTAGTTGTCTGAACAAAGACTTACTACTAAATCTTATAATTTCTATCAAAAATGAATGTACCCGTGTGATAATTTTGCCTAACTAACAAGAAAAAATGTCAAATTATCTCTATAATAAACATACATGACGTAGTCACTTTTACAGCCGCTAGTGGTAGTTGTGGCTACTTAGCGCTGCCGAAGCTGTTTTCCGCTACCGTTATAGAAATTGATCAGCAGTCTGTCACGTCATACTAACGTATTCTTAACAAAATTTACGGCGTTTTTTTTTCTATTTTCCTTCGATATTCCTTAACTAACTTTATCGAATTTAAAAGAAATTAAAAATAAAATTTTATAAAAGAATATGTAGTTGAATGGGCTATAAAGAGACAAAAAAAGAGTAAACCATGAAAAAATGTATAAATGGTTGTAAATACCATAACAGTAGAATGAACAATATGAGAAGTTATCGTTAGTAGTTTGTTACTTTTCCAATTAAAAATACTGTAAACATTCAATACAATAATTATTTTTAGTACATGAAGAGAAACTTTCTCGGAAATTGTACCATCTAGGTGGTTTTTTAGGGATCGATTTGCTGAATGAAAAACAATTCTTTTTATAAAAATGACTATAAATTATTGGAATTTTTGTTACGTATTAAAAATTACAGAAAATCTGGTGATTTTGACCAGTAATAATAAGTTTTTCTAATGTAACTTCGTTGCCACCCGAGCGGGCGGAAAATGCTATTTTACGCCCGAGAAAATTACACGGTTACAGTAGGAATTTCCTACCATTTTTAGTTTAAAATCCAAGACATAAACTGAAATTTTACACTCCAAAGGCGATTAGCCATGTCGGGATCTCCTGCGGGCGCAAAAGTTAATTTTACGTCCTTATTGCGAGATGTACTATTTTAAATCATGTTTTAATTTTATAAAATTGATCTATTAACAATTTATTTCGGTCTGTGTAACTTTCGATTCATAGCAGTTAATGTGTAAGATTAGAATACTATTAAAAATTTTAATGATAAGTATGAAGAATTTTTACTATCTAATACAATTTTAGATAGAAGGAAAATTTAATACTTTATGAGCTTCCGATTATGATAAGGTAAGAAAAATATTATAAAAATGTTGAGGTTTATTGTAACCTTGAATGCTTAGGATAATTTCAGGAGAATATGTAAGATGAAGTAATGTGCACCTAAGATCAACTCTGGCATCGCAGTTTCGGGGATTAATGAGAATTTAGTAACTGGTTCAAAGTATCAAACATTGTTACTAATTGTTTACTAAACTTCATCAATTACTAATCATTAGTGGTGCGCCAAATTTGTGGTTGGATATGTTAAACAATTTAAGTAAATACATTTTACAGCTGTAATGGCTAATATTGTTACTATTTAAATAAAGATTGCTCTGAAAACATGAAAAGCAGATTGCCATAAATTAGTTAATTTATCAATAACAAATATCATGACACTAACATATTACAATTATACTGATTGAAGTATTGAAACTACTAATCTAATAGTAATAAATATTTTTCACAAATAAATTGTAATAAAAATTTTTATTACTAATCGAATGAGTAACTTTTCGTTTACGATTTAGAAGTTTGTAACTAATTCAATATTAAAGAATTTTATAAAATTTTCCGGAACATACTTTACAGTTAGCTAAATACAAAGTTTTAATAAATGTATTGCTCTTGTAATGTCTAAGTTTATAATTAAAATTAAATAAGTTACTCATCATCCGTTATTAATAAGGTTTAAAACGAAAAGTTTAATAATGATTTTGGAAAGTTTTCTCGATGAGATGGTCCTAATAAAATAAAATAAAAATGTAAATTTTATTTTTAAAAAATGTATGCACCATTGCAAGTGTTTTATTCATTTTCATCTCTAAAATAATGACAATAATTATTTAAACAAATTATTTAAAAATGTTTATTCGAAAAATTGCTGCAATCAATATAAAAATAAGTAAGTATAGAAATAGTCAATAATCAGTTTTGTCAATGAAAAAAATTATTATTTATAACAAAAAATTATTAAAGTCTTTTAAAATACTTTTCTTTAATGCTAAAACAATTATCTAGTATTTACAAAAAAGTAACTATAGAAATTGGGCTGTTTTATCTAGAAACATTGAAATATTTATGATTATTCACAATTTGTTTGAAAAATATTTGTTGAAACAAATCTTTAAATAATGTTTTTTTAAGAGATTTAGCAGTAATTGATTGTATAGAAAGAAACAAAAATAGAATTTATTTAAATAATTGTTTATTAAACAAATTGTAAATTTTCACAAATATTTGAATACTTTTAGATAAAATAACCTAACTTCAGTAGTTAATTTTTAATCAACAATTATAATATATAATTTTCCGAATTATTTGTTAATTACAACAATAATTTAAAATTTTTCTGAAGTAAATTGAGATTTTTAATTAATGACATTAGAAACCCCAAATTTTATTAAAAATCTAAAAATTTGTTCAAAATGTCCGCATATTACATTCGCTATTTGAATTTTGAAATTTTTATGCCAGATTCGTAACCAGCGAGTGTGAAAACTCCAAGATACCAATTGCTACAAAAACACAAAAAAATATTTTTAATATTTCCGCCATATTGAATCCGCCATTTTGAATTTCAGAATTCTGACCTTAAAATGGGAATCGGCTGTTGCTTAATTGTATTTGTGGTACCCATTCAATTTCAAATGGAATTTAAGGGAAACTATTATGTCCGATCATTAATGGTTGACGAGTGGTAACTGTTTTTACTTAAGACATTAAACGCTTAACGCCCAAGTTTGCATCATTTTTACACAGTTTACAGCGCTGTTTTTTGAATGAAATAAGAATTTAAAAAAAAATGGAGACCTCCGTATCCTGCTAGTTTAGACGATGCTCCAAAATTTTAGAGCGCTGGTAACATTTTCAAGAAATGATGTTTAACACATTTTTTTCAAATCTATTGAAAAACTCCATTTCTGAGCTACGATTATTTTTTTTAATGTCAGTTTTCACTCTGGTACTAGTTTCTGGTCACCGGCTAACCTATCGGAAACTTGTTCCTGAACATATGTTTTTACATTTTGATTTTTCGATTTGTATTAATCAAACTGCACTAACTAATTTTGCGATTTTATATGATATTTGTAATGAAAATAATAAAGTAAAAATTTGTATGACAGATTGAGCTCAAAATTGGCGTTTTTTACTCAATGTATTTGAAAAAACATGTGTCAAAAAAAGAGCGACCTACAAACTACACTGAAAAAAATGATTCATAATTTAAGACCATTGATGGGCTAGATTTAAGATGTAACAAAAATCAGCCCGATTAGAAAAGAACAAACTTATGCACTATACATGGACTAATTTTAAGCCACTTTAATTTCTAACAATTTTTTTTTTTTTTTTTTTTTTTTTTTTTTTATTTATTAATTAACGGGCGGAATCGCCCTTTTTACTTAACTTTTGCCATATTGTTTTTTTAATCTTGAGAATTTTGCGAGAGCCGCAGATCGACTTACGAAGATGGCGCCATACTTCACATTTGTGTATGAAATGTAGGACTGCAGAAACCTACACCAAGTACAGCAGCGGTCATGAGTCGATTTCCGCCAGATAAACAATATTTTCGAAACGTAAACAAACAACGTGGCTCGTCTTACCAACAGCGAGCTGCTGCTTGAAAACGAACTCGAAAAATTATTCACCGGACGGGGATCGAACTCACGACCTACGACCTCGTAGTCCAGTGCGTTAACCGCCTGAGCCACGAAGCCGATCAATTTTAAGACTTATTTTTTCTGCGTAGTAAGACACGCAGGTCTTCATTTTTTTAAAATTGTTATTGCATACACAAAAACGATGCTAAAATCCGTGTGCAAATTGGTCGTATTTGGGCGTTAAAGAGTTCATTAATCTCTCACATGGATTTATTGTTATGTCGCATATTTAAAAAACTAAAAATTCCAAATCGTAAAAAAATGAAAATGTTCTTTTTTACAAAATACCATTAATTTTAGGAAGAAAATAGTACCAAAAGACAATACAGTAGAGTTTCGGAATAATTGCATCTCGCTATATTTACTTCCTATAGCGTTTTTGTCCGGTTCCGTCCCGTTATATTTGCCTGTCACCTCTCTCTTTTCCCCCGCTTTGCGGGATGCGGCCTCAAGAGGAGAGTGGGAGAAGCGGCGCTCTCCTTCTTTTGGCAAATATAACGGGAGGGGAAGGGAAGGCGAGGAACCGAGCGGGCAAATATACCGGGACTCTACTGTAGTTCCAAATGTACACTCTAAATTTCTGACAAAAGTGACTTTTTCATTATTTTTAAAGCGGAAATTTCACTTTATTAATAGTGAATGTAAATATGCCACTCTAATAAAGTGAAATTTCCACATTAGAAATAGTGAAAAAGTCACCTTTAGCAGAATGGCTCAACTTTCACTTTGAGAACTTTACAGTGTATGACGTTTAAAAATCCAAGCCCGAAATTCTGGCTTGCTCTCCCCTTAAAAAAGTGTTAAAATGATGTAACTTTTTGGGTAGCATAGAAAAGCACCTCCTTAATCCAGTATTCAATCTTCCGTGTCTTCTATGAACGATACAAGACCAAGTCGTGAATAACCTCGATCGATTTCCAATAAGCTTAGAGCTGCAATTAAATTCCGGGTGTTGATAGTTCTAAGTGGCGTAAGCATTTATCGGATGCCGTCTGGGGGATTTACCCTATATTCGTCACTTTGCTATGTGATTTTTGGATTTTGGCAAGAATTCAGGAGATGCGCAAAATGCATAGACAGCAACGATGCCTGGGGTGCATTGTTGTACATGATGTACTTTACTCCCCCTCTCGTTTGTGAAACATGAAAAAAAAAAACGTTACCTGGATCAACCGGAGCACCTGCGCTTGGGCAAACTCGACGAAAGGCACCCCGCTTGATATTCACGCTCTAAAAAAAAAACGTGGCAAATACTCGAGCGAAACGTGAAAACCTACGATGCGGAACTGCGAATAATCATCCGGCCGTTTCTTATCCACTGCTCTTTCTGGGTAGATTCGCAGTTTTTTTATTTTGCATTTTTTTTCCTGCCCCTTTCCCATTTGAGGCGCAGCTTGTTACGGCGTAAGCACCTTAAACTGTTGTGTTTCCCATTAGTGGAACAAAGAGTCGTACAAACATTGAATTCCTAATTTATCGAAGGACACAAAAAGTAGACAATGGACCTTAAAAAGCGAGAAATACACAGGAGTTACCGTAAGAATCCATTCAAAATAAAATTGGTTTACACTCGTTGTAATTATTTCATTTAAAATCAACAGTTTGTTGTCTTTTGAATGTCTTTTAATTAACGATCTTTTGACAAGACTTTGATATAGTTTTAATTCTTTACTTCGTTTACTTTGATCGTTTTACGGTTACTGTATGATAAATTATATAAGATTATGTAGTTTTCTATATATAAATTCTGGAAAACCGTTCATACTGTCTGAGAGATAATAAAGGTAATACTAAAAAATAGTATTTTTTAACACTCCGGGAGTAGAACTAGATTTTGCGCCCTGCAGTGAAATATTTGGGCGCAAATTATCGAGCCCCACGCCCGTTAATATACTGTTATGTAACAAGGGCGCAATTATCGACGAGTGGAAAGTTTTTCGATACTTTGCTCCCGAAGATTTCACAACATGGTCCAAAATTCAGTACGCCCGGAATGTTAAGAAATATATTTTTCTTTTCATTCGTAAGAATTGTAGACGCTTGTAGTAAAATACAAGTAATATACTAAAATAACTATTTACAGATTCGTTGAGTCGATATTTCAATCATACAATAAAAAATTTTACATAAAAAAGTATAAGAAAATTGAACCAAGAACAATAAACGTGACATATTTAGAAATATTTCATTCAACAATTTAGTCAATATTTAATAAAAAACTGCAGCTAAAATTAAGCATTTAATTGCAAATTATGAACTTGTTTATTATCAAATTGCGTTTCATTTATATAGTCTGGTTGTTAAATTGAAAGGAATAATTACAGTTAGTTACATAATAAGTTACTTAAATAACTCTCGTAGACGGTAAATGGAACTGCTTTCTTAATGGTTCTTAAATTATTCATTAGTAAACGTTATGTAGCAAAAGTCAGTAGTTAAATCGATATAAAGTGTTAAAAATATCAGGATATTCATTACACATTTATAACATCCGTTTAGTGAAATTAATGAAGAGAGTTGATGATTGTAACTAACCATGACATTAATTAATATTAATTATCACTTTTTTTGTATACGTTGTTTTGTTTTTTGTTCTTTCAACTATCTATTTTATAATTAACCACTACATTTCACATTTAGTTAATTGATTTTATATTCTTGTTGAATTATTTATTTTGTTTCGTCTAGTTTTGTCTTGCCGAATTTAGACTTTCCTTGATCTTTATTTTTTTATTTAGTGGCTATATAATTACTCTTTGGATTATTATGAATTTCAGGACGTTTTCGACACATTTCTGAAACTTTGAATATCTTTTGAATTTCCGACAAATCTAACGACTTTTATCAAAAGCAATAAAAATCTGATAAGTGCACGAAATCGGTAAAAACTTAGAAGACTTCCGAGGATAAGAATTTTAACGAAGTCTCCTCAAAATTCATATGCGGTGGCCATATACCCTGAAATCGACGTGAAACTTTAATCCGGCAGGTTCCACTAGAAAGATTTCCGAGTATTTTTGACTCGCGAATTAAAACTTTTCATTACCCTTTAAACTTTTACTTAAAAATAGCGGTCTAACGTTTTAAAAATAATTTCTTAAATTAGTTCTTATATAAGGAGTTATATAAAGGAGGTTAATAGTAAGTAATAATATAGAATTATATAAAATTGTCGTAGGTAAGACATAGTTCAATCTTTTGAAAAGGATAATTAAAAAAACTGACAATATAAGAGAAAATATTGGAAAAACATAAAGTCAACAAGGCCTTGAGAACCAATATTTAATAACCAAGTGGTTATATTACACAAGCCAACATATTGAAGCCAATCTTCATACCCAGAAAACGGACTATACTTTTCCGAAGGTTGTCAATGAGATGAATCCAAATATGGCCCAGAATTGTTTCATCGCGTCTGGATTTTGAGATATCCTAACCTAAAAGTGCATAAAACTCTGTTTTCGCTCATATTCAGTCAGTTTTTGTGGCGGAACAAAATGATTGTTCCCACGTTGGCAAGAACCAGATAAAAACGTTATTCATCAACTTTAATTTTTTTCGTACGATATTTTTTCAATGAGTTATCGCATTTGTCAAGGCACCGTTATGATTTTCGTTTTTTGCACTTTTAGGTTAGGATATCTCAAAATTTTGACGCCATAGAGCAATTATACGACCAGGTTTTGGTTGAGTACATTGAAACCGTCTGAAAAATATATTCAGGTTTCTGATGAATACATTCTAATCTGGGTTTTGTCAAATTGCGAGACAAAATTTATTCGACCACAAAAATTTACAACAAGAATGGGCAAAAACTGTGTTTTTTGCACTTTTAGGTTAGGATATTCCAACATCTCGACGTAATAAAACAATTTTCAGCAAGAAAGTCGGTCTCCGTTTGTTAGTTATTTTCTTGTAATTACACATTTATTTAATGCATCAAAATCATAATTGTTCCTTGACAAAAATTTCGAGAGCTGGATTTAAAAAAATCGTATCGGAATTACTAAAATAGCATTTTAAAGTTGATAAATAGCACCTTTATATTATTCATGTTAAATTGCAAATATTAATTTGATTTCCCCAAAAAAACTTCCTGAATATGAGCAAAAACATTTTTTTTGCACTTTTAGGTTAGATTATCTCAAAATCTTGATATCGTCAAAATTGGATTCAGCAGAACGAAAAACTTTGGAAACATATAGTCCGATTTCTCGGTATAAATTTTGTTGGTCTGTGTTATTAAAAGATTTTCAAATACTTTAAGAAGTAGTAGTGGTTGTCGTCACCGTGTATATGTATACAAAAGATTGCAAGGCTTCAAGAAACTAGGACTGAATAACAGAGTCGTAATATTTTTGGCAATGAAAATAATTCCATTGATTTCAGTAAACATGGAACGGAGACTACCCATTATATTTGCTATTTTCACTCGAGAATCAAAATGAACTCAAAGATTTAAACGCAATATTGATATTATACTTATAAATAATTTTTAAAATACAGTCAAGAGAATTTTGAAAATTTATTCTCATATGAAATATACAGTAGACTAATTTCTTAGTTCTGGGATAAGAAAGTAACAGCAGACATTATAATAGCAACATATAAATATCGTCTGTTCTCTATCGAGCCACGAGCTCGAAAAAAAAGCTGCGAACGCCTCGTCGACACCTGGCGGCATCAAAACACACGGGGTGCGGCAGTCTTTACTATGGATTTATAGTAAATACAAACTTTAACTATGAATAATAGTAAATATAAAGATTTACTACGAGACATAGCGTGAAATGAGGACTACACTAGATTATAGTTATTTTAACTATATTCGTCATCATATTTATTTAAATTATTCTACATAGTTGATTTTTTAACTATGAGGAGATAGTTGGTGTAACAAAATTATAGTAAAATCAACTATGAAAGTGATAAATTTAACAATTTTCATAGTAGTATTACCGTATTATAGTTTTAACTATATTTTTCCAGCTATGCGATATAGTCAATTTAACTATGGATTTTTTTCTCAGTGCAGTTTCACTGTTTCGAATTGAGAGATTTGTTAATAAAAACTCTTCACAACGAAAAACATTTCTTCCAACCACAATGAGAAAGGAACTGTTTAATTTATATCTGCACACATAATATTAATAAAACTTATTATATTTATAAAATTTTAAATTAAAAACATGTTTTTCATTAGTTTTGAAAGATGGAGACTGAGAGCCGTTGAGAATTTTTCTTCTCGTCACGTCTCTCTCATTCGATCTAGGGACGACCCTGCAGGGAAATTAACTTTGCTTACAGAATGTCACAAACCTATTACTAATATAAATTAGAATACGGTAGCTTCGCTGTACTGTCTTGCAATGCACTTGAAATTTTACCTGACCCGTCAGCTGCAGGCCGTCTTTTCGGTGCAACTCTTCCTTGGGCAATTCTTAAAGTCAACTTTGGTTTATGTCAACTAAAACGATGTAATGTAATTGCTGTGTAACTACATCTACCTAACTTCTTTAAAAATTGTTTCTAAAGGTTACTTTAATGATAATCAAAATATCGAAAATTCACATTATTTTTATGTGTATCTTATAAATATATTTTAATAATGTGTGAGTTTAATGTTTTCTAAATTAAAAAGCTTTAAGTTATATCTAAAATAGGTTGTAACAAGTTTCTAAAAATCAATGAATTGAATGTTTTTTTTAAAATCATTTTATTCAATTTCAATTAAAAACAACTTAAAATAATTTTGAGAAAGTATTTCAGTATATCGAAATATTTGTTGTATTTTGATTTTTAAATATTGGTTCCGCATTAGTGGACACTGGGCAGTCGTGATCACAAAGTGACGCAGATTTGAAACGCTGATAATAAGAAAACTCGCCGTTAGATGGTGTATGCGCTGTCATCACTCTCGCAAGTGGTGAAACATTCATTTTCTTAGATAATAAATGTAATATTGTTTTCAGAATGTACATAAATACGTAAGTAAAAGTACATATATCTATTAAATCTCAAACTTATTTTTTGGGAACCTTTTGGCTGTCAATTCGGATAGATTATTAAAATATACGACTTAAAAAAGATACTTGCAAAAACTGTAGGCGAAATAATTGAATTTCAAAGTATAACGTTTAAATATGATAAATTTCGTCGGGAAATATATTTGTTGTAGGTTTTTGGGTCACTGATAACAATCATGCCGCCACATTTCCGAAATTCAAAATGGCTGGTTCAATATACGAATGTTTTCAAAGTATACAAATTTCTTGGGGTCCAGATTTAAATTACTACAATTCAAAATGGTTGATCCAATACATCGGAGAAATTCAAGGCGTCGATTTTTTAATATAACCGAGCACTTTTCACAGTGTCTATATACGCAATAGTACGTTTAATAGATAGTATGGGATAAGTGGACGGTTCGTTTCTAAAATTATTATCCCCGGGAAATAGTTGGAATTAAGTAACAACGAAACGCTTTGAACGATTTAAATGCAAATGTTATCGTCCTTAAGATAAACGCGTCTGGCCGTTTTTTTTTTGGTGGCAAAAAAGAATAATCTGGAATCTCTACAAGAAGACCCTCCTGAAAATCGTGGGGTCTTGTCGAGTGTCCAACAGTTTATTATATACATTTATCCGGGACGCTTCTATCGCGGCAATACTACAGCCTTTTGGCAACTGTCTCGGGTGAGAGTCAAATCTATTATTCCCGAATGAAAAGTCGAAAAGCAAAACGACGTCGCTTTCCCAGAGACTTTTCCTTACTTTACGGGGCGGAGTACATCAAGCTCTCAGAGTCACGGGAAATCGGGCATACACTGCCCCTCGTCTCAAATTCTTAAATTGCGCCGGGTAGCGTAAATCCGTTCGTGCAAAGCCCGCAAATTCGACTCGAAATTGAATTTCGTATTCTATGCACCCAAGTATCGCGAACACAGGAACTTCCCTCTGTCTCACTCGCACCCATTCTTCCGGCTATCGTCCCATCACCATCTCATTTCCTCCGACTTTTTCGCCCGCTCATTTTCTCGCCGTCTTTATTTTTCGTATCGGCGGCGAAGGGTTGTCTCCCTTGCGTTTCCCGTTTATCTCTGCTATACTCGCTCCTTTACAATTTTATCACCATCCACTTTTTTTTTCCCGACCTTCCATCCTTTTTTTGCGTCCGCCTCAGATTTCCCCTTGATCTGGAACTTTAAGTCGCCACCACCGGGCGGCGCTTTCTCTCTCGCACTCGGCAAGATTTTCTATAAATCAGTCGACTCGTTGCTCCTTTTTTCGTTGTTAATTTTCCGGGTTTTCCGCCAGGTCAGTGTCCCTTTGAGGCATGCCTTCCCCTTCCGATAGTTAGACTACGAAATTCGTGATGTCTTCCGGTGTCCGCGTACCGAAAGGGCGCATTTTTCTCGAGGTTCTTTGTCAGCGGTTTCGGACTCGACCGGGTCTACGTGCCTATTATTGGTTGCGCGTATTCGGAAAAATCGTTGCTGCACCAAAGTACCTCAGGCCAGACAAATTTTTACTGACCTCCTGTTTTTATATCAGAGAAAATCTAAACCACGATATTGATTTTCCCAAACAATACTATGGGTAAAAAGGATTAAGATTACAACTTTCAAAGTACTTTCAAAGCATATATTCCAATTCAGTTGGCTTAACTAAATTTATATTACTTTCTGTAGAGGCGAGCTTTTTTTTTTGATTTTGATACAGAAAATATATTCTTTGTTGAATTAAAATTGAAGCCTATAAGCATCGAATATCTTGGAATTACCATCAAATATAGATTTAGGGTGTTCCAGTAGAAAATATCAAATAAGTTGATCACGTTTAGTTGCTAAACAATAATATACATTCACAAATGTTTGCATCGAAAATTTATTGTAACATATAAAACGCAAATCCTATTACTCTTTTTGCGGTGTGAATTAACATTATTGTAAAGAAAAATTGATTTACTACGCATAACATTGAATAAGTCATTCTAAGAAAATAATATTTTTCATTATTCTTATTGTGAAATGGCCATTTTTAAAAAAATGAAATTTCAATACAAGTATGAATAGATATTAAATCGGATATCATTTTATTTATGCACGCAAATACTATTATTAATATGAAAATATATTTCTATATTATTGACCATCAAGGTCTATTATATTAACCAGTCACGCAAGTAACGAAATCCTATTACGTATGTACGAATTTAATCCTGATTTGTCACTTGCGAGAATGATTGGATATGCAACACATGATACACGTCTTTAAAGCACTGTGGCGCCATCACTCGGTGGTCATTGCATACGTCAGCATTTCAGAGCTCTCCATTTGAAACTCTTGATGATGCTATAACAACTGTCTTCTAAAGTAAAAAATGGCCATTTCGGGTCCATCTTACGTTCTAATATTTAAAAATATCACTTCATTCAATATAAAGAAAAAATGTGGAGAAAATCATTTATTTCACCTGTGCTTCAGCCTTTAATTGTAACATAATCTGACATTTTCCTTTTTAAAATAGTATTGATATAGATTTTGCATGACATGTAAATTTCAGATGAAAATACCAGCACTTCCGTGCAGTGTTATTTTATATTAACTCCTATATTTTAACATTCAATAAGCGTTCGTTAACTATTACTAAACCTTACATTAAATTCTGTCATTTCGTCTGAGCATATCAACAACGCGTCACAAATTCGCAGAAAATCGAATGACTGCAGGCGTGTATGTTTGTTTATCTCTGTTTCGGTGAATATGTAAGCGCGTAAATGTGTCACGTAATGTTCCCAACATTAATATTTAAAATTCGTATATTAACTATTAACATAACAAATTTAACCGAATCTAAGATTACGGTAACTTCAAGATAAAGTACCTGATCTTAAGATCAATATCTAAATTTTGGTAGCTGTACAATAATATGAAAGGTGGGCTATTCCCCCTCCAGTGCATTGATTACAGGCGAATTTCTACAAGTAACCAGGGAGCCAGTTGGCTCGAGATCGCGCGACGAAATTAATGTAAAATAGATAATTGAAAAAATAAATGGTAGAATTGAGAAGTGCGGAAATTGTGTTTCAATTTTATTTATTGTTTATTTGGTCGTGTCGTATCCAGAAGGGATCACACCTTTTGTGTTTTACACTTACATCTATTAAGTTAACGTAATAAGGTCGAAAATCAGGAGATTGGGTGATCGTCGCGCACGTGTAACAGGAAGACGAAAATTCCTTCACTTACGCGAATACGAAATTCCTTAAATCAATACCTAAAGGAAGGAGTTTCTGCATTTTCTACAGTAGCTTTACTATAATTATATTACATTGACTGTAAACAAACATTTATCTCAGTGTGGCTAAGCGAAATTACATGGAATTCAAATAATACATTCGACAGGATGGTCAGTTGTGGTCGTTACTGTCAACCTTGGGAGCAAAATTGACAATCGTCAGTTGATTGTTATCTGAACCAATCATCTATTTCATTTGGCAGTGTATTTGCTGAATTGCACAGCTGCTGTATGCTTTGTAGAGGTTAGGTTATCTTACCGGATATAGTAGTTCTTTTCTGAATATAATTTTTTCTTCTCCTCCACTAAATATCTGCTTTCTTCCTTTTTGTCTCTCTTCCTCTTTCATATTGGAATATTCTAAATACATATACTAGAATATTCTCTCGAAATTTTAGAACAGTCGAAGGAAAACATTAGAATATGACAAATTAGAATAAAGGAAGGACTGCTGTAGATCAGTGGAAACGAATACAAGTGTCTTCCGAAATTTGTTTTTTAATGAAAAATTGCAAACCCGAAAATTCCGTCATATTTCAGAGTAACTCAAATTGTTTAATTCTCTACATGCAATCAAATTATTTATACTTCTTTTTATCATGTGTCTCATTATTACACAAAGAAAACTATTATGTCCCATGTTTGGCATCATTTAAGACTTAAATTCAGTAAAATTATCTGATTAATATTTACACGTAAAACATAGTTATTTAACTATCGTCAGACAATATTTCTTGAATAAATATATATATATATTAATTTTACAAAATCGATATATATCAGTTTTATGTTTATATCGGTTATGTTTACTGAGAATCGGTAACAAATCTTCAAGAAACGAGAGATAGATTATTTGATTAGCTTTTCCATACAGTTCTGTTTGTTTGTTTGTTTATTATGATATTGAAGTGCAGTCCCTGTTTAGCCAAAAAAAAATAAACATTGTTTACAATATATGTTATGTAATTATGTGTAGAAAATAAAGCTATTGAACCGCTTAATTGAAACACGCTTAAAAATACAGTTATAGTAGTACAGTCGAGTCCCGGTATAATTTCATCTCGCTATATTTGCATCCCAGCATATTTGCCTGGTTCCGTCCCGTTATAGTTGCCTATCACCGCTGTCTTTTTCCCCCACTGTGCGGGCTACGGCCTCAGGAAGGGCCTGCTGTGACGTCACGAGCACAGCGCGATTGAGGAGAGTGGGAGAAGCGGCGCTCCCCTTCTGTTGACAAATATAAGGAGACGGTAGGGGAGGGAGGCGAGGAACCGAGCGGGCAAATGTACCGGGACTCTACTGTATTACTAAAGGTGAATACACTGAAAAAATTTACCTGACCGCTACGGATGGAAATACTTTTTTGTTGATTTTACTAGTTTTATTTTAAGTAAACAGTCATTAAATTCAGTAATATATACAATTGAAAACCAAAAAAATAACAAAACATTAACTTGTTATCATCACACTGCCGAGTGTCGTTTACAATTATGCAAAAAAAGGTACCAAGAAACCATATAAATGTTAAAATAGCGATTTATAAATTGAATCCATAGCGGTCAAGTCTTTTTGAATGTTGATGTTTGATTTGAGTTCAAATGATTTTTTTTTTTGAGTTCAAGTTTTTGCCGTAATTAGCCTCTTTAGTAATGGTTTCTATTTTTTCAAAATCAAAATCATGATGTATCGTGGGCATATATTTTTCCTTTGGTGGTGTTTTACATGTGTACGACATAAACATGGTTTCATTAGATGGTCCCTTTCAAAAGTTTTTCTAGTGATAGCATTTATTGCCAGTATAGACGTTTTGCTACTGTTGGTCAACGATTGCAATGGGATATTTTCTTTGTTTCTGAAATGAAAAAAAAAAAACTAAAAATATTGAATTCTTGGATGAAATGAGTTGAAAATGACACTACTATACCCTTTGGGTTCATGATGATTGATTATATTATTGACATATCTATTAAAAAATAGAAGGATTGAAATTCAACATGCTGAATCTAAATTGTTCTATTATTTCTAAAACTATATTCGTTAAAATATATATGATAGTCGAATATTTGTTTGTAAATTCAGTTGTTAAAGGAAAAAACTGTGTTGTTGAAGACAGTTCTGACTGCTATTAAGATTTCTTCTTTCGACATTTTTGTTAACCCATTAGTATTAACATTTTTCAAATTAATTCTAAGACATTTTTGTTCTATGGAAATTTCCTCTAAAGTCTCTGGTTTTCAATAAATTAAATTAACTATTTGTCTTGAAATCTTGGAAAGTTTAATCATTTATTTTCGTGGAAACCATAGACTTGAAAGAAAATTTCCATGGAACAAAAATGTCTTAAAATAGATAAAGAAACTTTTCAAATTTTTTCAGATTTTTTAAATGACTTTTTTCAAAATTTACAATGGCGTAGGGAAACAACTATTTGGTTTTAAATAAAACATTTTAATGGAGAATTAATTGGCGTAACTCGCTAGATAACGATTCCTAGCGACGCTGTCCAGTAAATAATTATACAACCAAAATTTTTCCAAATTTCATCTACCAATAATGAAACTATTTTTTTACTATATTCAGGGTAATTTTTGATAAAAGTTATTATTATATTAGTGGCATTTCTCTCGCTACTCGTTCTTTCGATGATTGAAACGTACTTTATCTCACGTGCAAAGTCGGTGGCTTAGTGCAGTGAAAGGCCCGGGGATCACGTTCCTGTTGAGCATTTTTCTTTCCCGCTCTTATTTCCCATCATTCTTTGTACACGAGCCACACCGGAGCGAAAATGAAATGTAGAAAATAGAAGGAAGAAGAGACTGGTATGAATAAATAAAAAGACCCGAGGAAGCTATCGGGTAAAGGAGGCACGGTTAGTGAGGAACCCAGAGAGAAATGGAATGCAAATATTTATGTCGAGTACATATAATCTAAGGTTTAAAAGTGTCCTCTTTCCGTAGCCAATATTGTCCCAATATCGTCTCGTTGTGACTTTTCTTTCGCCACCGCACGAAGAAAGAGTTTACGGCCCTGTTAAAGGACACGGTAATCCAGTGGCCCCCCGGGAATTCACCCCTAGTGAGGAATTCCAGCTCTATATACCAGTACTGGTATATAGAATCCGAATCGTTCGAGAATAAACTGCGCACGTGACGTACGTGAAACTCATTTTAGTTTTATGTGTTTACCTCTCATTCTCTTAGCAGCGTTTCCTCTTCATCCGGTATCCGGTTCCGTCTAAAGTACATATCAGCTTTAACAAATTGCGTGCCCTGCAAAAAAGAGACCACTTTTTTCTGTCAAGTGCCCAAGGAAAACCGTCGCTGTGCTTTTTTTTCAGACACGATAGTATTTTTAACATTCCGGGAGTAGAACTCGATTTTGCGCCCTGCCGTGATATCTTCGGGCGCAAATTATCGAGCCCCACGAGACAAATTTCACACTCGTCACATATCGCTAATTACATCTTTGTTACATAATATCCTATAATGACCCTCCGGCCGTAAAACTCGATTTCTCGGCCAAGTGCGAAACCTTCGACCGCGAATTATCCGGTCGGCAATCGGATAAAAAAAATACATTATTGGTCACGGGCGAAATATCGATCTCCGATGAATGTGATTATTACCCACCATTGTTACTCGCTTCATAATCGTCGACGATCGATAATTGCGCCCTTGGCACATAATGGACTATTTTGCAACATGGGCGGAAAATGACATTTTCCGGATGCTGATCATCCAGCAGGAAAATTCTACGCTTGTGGTGTAAACACGATTGCTCATAATTTCTTCCGTAGGGCGCAAAATACGATTTTACCACATTGACATGAAAATTACTTTCAATGGTTGGCGCAAAAGGCATTATCGAAAATCTTAAAGGTACTAAAATCGTAAAGGCGAGAAATATTAAACTCTTTCGGTGTTCTTTCATTGAGTTTAAATAATATGTATACTAACGAATAAATAGCCGAAGGCAAAGGTAAACATTCTGATAATGCAATTGATATTATTTTTAATTAATTCTTTAACGCACAGTAACGGAATGAAATAAACAGAATAAAATGGCATGATATTTACGCATTTGTATTTTTGAAGTACATTTCTTTAATTGGAACGTAATATTAATTTTGTTATTGGATTTTCATAATAATAAATGTCATGTGAGTTACATGATATTTCATATTTAATTTTTTACAGTAATTTTTTTATTCAAATTAATTCTGCTGCTGGGCTTATTCTTGTAAATGAGCGAGCGTAGATCCATTTTAATAACATGGGAAATGTGATTCAAAATATCGAGGGCAGATATTCGTATTTTAATTACTTTTGTAGACCGTGAAATAAAATTTAAAAGTGGAATCTTCAAAATCGTTACGTTTCAGTGCAATACATGTATGGTTAATATGTCAAATAAATAAAAAGTTAACGAGTATGAAGGTAAATGCGTTAATTTTTATGAGTAAGCCGTAGGTATCGATAAATATGTTATCTTGGTTTAATATTCTGTTTTAATCTGCCTCTAGATTTTTTATGTTTATAAAAAAAAGCATTTTTTCAAATAACATTTGCTACAGTGTCTTGATCACTGTTAGCTTGCATTACTGGGAAATTAAAAAAGTAATAACAGATCTACAAATGACACTAGTTTAAAAAGAATGTATTAAAAAATGTATACAAAACAAGACTACGTTAATTAATTATAAAATCCTTTTTTGAGTCACTAGGTGGCTCTCAAATCCAAAAGTAAAGTAGCGCTTATGCATGATTATGATGAAGAAAATGAGCAGATTTCGCAATTCTGATATTCATTGTCAAATTTCATAGGGAGGTTTCACTTACTGTATATGTTTACATTCGCGATTTCACTTGTGAGTTGCAACGCCATCTAGTGCCCCAAAACAAAGTATTTTGCATAATTCATAGTTCCAATGTACAAATATTCTGCCAATCTCTTGGAAATATGAATACAAATGGAATTTTTGGAATGTAATAAAATTTCTATTATATATGTAAATATGCATTTTACCATTTTTTTCTTAAATTTAATACATAGATATTAATACAATTGTTTTTTGTTTAATGTTTCAGGTGAGTTCATATCTGGAATCAACTACTAAATCTACGTCAATGATCCACTAAATCAGTAAGGATTAAAATACCTTAGAATCACATTTTTTCTAATATTACTCTTAAAAAGTTTAGAGAAAATGTTATTTGCGTAAAAATTGAAAGTCAATATTAATTGAACTAAGATTATTCAGAAATATAGAAAATAAATTATAACGATTATAAAGAATAAATTTGTCTTATTTTAAACATTTGCACATGACAGTAAATTGATTGCACTAACTTTCTGATAGACAAATTGTTATTAGAATAGTCACTTGGTTTAATTAAATCGATAATTTTAGTTATCCTATTTCGATAATTGAATGTTTAATTTAAAAGTCGTTGAGAAAGTCTGAAAACTTGATACATTTTAATATTAATTTATACTATCTCTTCAAAAGAAATCACTCTGTAGTATAAAAATAGCAAGATTGAAATCACAAGGTGGATATAGTCTGGAGAGATTTAATTTTAATAATATAGGAAGCCGTCGACGAATCGATCCGGTCTAAAGCGTACCGAATTATTAATTAATGAAGAATCAAGACATAGTTCCAACAAGTCAGATTATTTTTTAATAGAACCATTGTGTTTAAAAATAAATTGTAATGTGTGTTAAGAAAAAGTTGTCGCGTAAAATGCTGCATACGTGTATTTGGAATGTACGAAAGTGAAAGTTTTACAAATATAAATAGTTTGTTGATTATATTTGTTTGAAGTTATTTTATACGATTTAAATTATAAAATATTATCAAATTATTTTATTTTTAATTTAGTAATGTGATTTAGTCTACTAAACACTTTATCATAACATATGAAAACTTGATTAAGAGACAGCGTAAGAAAGTTTAAATAAATATATGAGCGAGGAACTGCATAGGTAGGAAAAGTACATAATTAAACATTAAATTTGTGACGTCTTAAAAAATTAATTTCCAAGTAGTATATTTGAGATCTTGGCGTTAAAAATGTTTCGTAGCTACTATAGTAGAGTCCCGGTATATTTACCCACTCAGTTCCTCTTCTCTACCTTCCGTCTCGTTATATTTACCAAAAGAAGGGGAGCGGAGCTTCTCCCACTCCCCAAAATCGCGTTACGTTTATGACGTCACTGCAGGCCCTTCCTGAGGCCCCAGCACGCAAGGTAGGGGAAAATGAGAGTCGCGCCAGGTAAATATAACGAGACGGGACCGAAAAAATATGCTGGGACATAAATATATCGAGGCGCAATTATACCGGGACTCTACTGCATAACGATCTACCATTGCGGGTTTATTATTAATGGAATTCAGTTTGCAGTAAATTGACAACAATTTGAGGAATTTTGTTGGCGAATTTACAATTTTCGAAAATGTACAAAATATTTGTAATAGAATTAATCGAATTGAAATAAAATTTCAAAATTAAGCCTTAACATTGTCGGGCCTTGCTCGAGACGTTATTCGTAGACGGGAAGCACAGCCTCCAGTGTTAATTGTTTGCCCAATAAAATACATGCCCGAAAAGGCTGCTGCATTAATGGGATGAATGCAACGTTCAATTAAACCCGATTCTCGGAAGGGTTGCTACTAAATGAGGTATTCGCCGCTCCGCGTGTTCATCCGCGTGCAAATTGCAACAATAACCCGACGTTACGAGATTCCTGGATAATTACCCTGTCGCCGCGATAATGGTGGAGGGCGAACTGATAGGAGGCTTTCTGATCGTTGTTTTCAAACCGTCGAAGATCAACCACCCACCCTCGACGGTGCCAAAGGCGAGTGAAATTGCATTATCGATCGTCAACGTCGCCGAGGAGGTCGAAGGACACTAGCCGCGATCAATGACGACAAAGTGAGGTTAAAAAGATTCCGCTGCCTTCAAATTAACTTGTCGTACTGTCAATCCTTAATTTGGGCCAAATTGATTTAAAAGACAGTGGACGTACGAGTAGGCGAGATGGTTAGAAGGCACATCAGTAAAAAAAACTGGACCAAAATTTGACCAATTTTGATGTAATTAGATTATCAATAAATAAAACTACACATGATATAAGAAATCTTAATATTTTCTTTCTTTTCAAATTATATTCTTTCTTTCTTTAGCGGCACGGCATGCGCCAATCGTCCTGGGCGATAGCGAAGGCGATAAATATTCTTTCTAGGGGAAACGATACTTGAGTAAATTTGTTACTGAGAAGCATCGGACTAGATATTATATAATATATTCTAACAAGATTCTACAAGTAAACGTTAGATATTTCGTTTCGACGCCGCTAGATGGCGTCGTCTATCCACTTCGCTCCCGTGGCAGAAATGGTTTTGCAACCGTACTAAAGAGTAGTTTGGTAAAGTTTTTTTAACATGTTTTGAATTTTTTGGTGTGTATTCGATGTTTAATGTTATTATTGTCCACTCAAAATTTTGAGAATATTATAGTACCAAAGAAACAAAACTTTCCTTTAATCCAGTTTACTATGTATCTCATTTAATTTAAATGTAATCAAAACTATTGGGCTGTATTTTTACCATGAATTAATACTTAAAGAAATTACAAAATATGTTTATGTCACCTCCATTGATTTCACGATAGAAATTTACACATCATTGAATTATCAACAACAACCCAAATAAAAGTAATTTACTAGAATTAAGTTTAGTAAAGAGTGTAAATGGTTTTAATAAAAAGAAATCACATTAACCTTTGAATGACTTTGAAAATCGATCATAAAGTCACCTTGATCACAATTGTCAGAATCGTTAGGCTTGATTATTACTTAATTCGTTGCATATTATAAAGTTACATTATATAAAGTTCAAAAAGTTTTGGACGATTTTTCAACGTATGACCTTCTCAAGGTCATTTTAAAAATTATTTACCTATCATTTCAAATGAAAAATTCCTCGTTCTTTCCAAACCCGCTTTCAATAATTAGAATTACAAAATCTCTTTGACCTCCAAATAACCTTGGAAATTCACCACAAGGTCAAAACCAATAATGCAAAAAGATAAGTAGATCATTATTCTTAGAACAAAATTAACTAATTTTTTTCATTTGATCATTTTAAACCCCGTTGGATTCTAATGATTAAGTAATAATGATAACACAATTTTAATATACGAGGGTAAATAAATATTTTAAAAAAATCGAACCTTTACCATATTTGATTTATTTATTTCGCAAAAGTGAAGCGTCTAATCATAAAATAAAGTCTAGATATGTGTTTATGTACGTTGTACTTTTAGTACATTCTTAAGCTCATCCAAGAAAGAAAATCGTAAATAGTGTAAAATATGCTGAAGAAGAAGAAGATTCTAATTTGCATTCCTGTTAACGGGACCATAAACTTCATTTTTGTGCAGTCTATTTACATTAATTACAGCACCGTAACCAACGAACTAAGGTTATTGTATGATGGTTTAATAAAACTCTATAAACGAGCTTTTGCTTAATATAGTTGAAATGTGCTTAATAATCTCATATTTAATCACTTCAAGCCTTTTAACAGCTTCAATATTACGTTTAGTGCATTAAGTCTAAAACAAAATTGTCATTTAAGTAAAGAACATTTTATCAAATTTTATTTCGTTTTATATAGAGGAGTAAATTTTGGTTGAAAAAAATTTCGAATACATTTTGATTGTTTTTTTAGCAGGTAAAAAAAACAGTAGTTTTATATTTCATTGCGATATTCAAAATACAATCGTAAAAATATTGCGACAGTAATTCGTGTTAATTGAGAGATGCTCACTGAAACCTTCTGCCTGAATTTTAAAATAAAAATTCATGTTTCTTTATATGAAAAAACAATGATTTATAAATAATAATAGTGTTAATTGTTAGGATGTTTTTTTTCTATAGAAAAATATAGAAGCTCGTTGACTTTTAACTTTTAGTAAACTAATGTACATTTTTAACAGAATTTGATTGTTATCTAGGATATAATAAATAAAAAAAGTATTTTTTAATATTTAGATTTTATAATTTAGAGTTTAGAAAAATTTTAAAATACAATATTAATCGTCATAAACAAGGATAATACAGGTTACGGAAATAAAAATAACTCGATACTAAAATTAAAAAGCAAACTATCTTGCAATAGAAATTAATCAACTTTAGTTATAGCACAGATTATTCTCAGTAGTAAATAAGAAATGAAAAGAATAATAAAAGTTTTTTATTGGATATTTGCCCTATATCTATTTAAAATTAATTTATTTGATATTATTGAATTTAATATTGGAAAATATCGTAAAGAAATTGTTGCCGTTAATATTTAATTAAATAATGTCTGTAATAAATGTAAAATTCCCAATTAATTTGATCTGACTTCGGGCATAAAAAATGAAAATACAAAAATAATGTTAGACACTGTCGAATATATTTATTTTTCAAATTTTAATGACATTTCTTTGATTTAAAGACAAATCTAAAAATAAAGTTAAAATATTGTTTTTTCAATAACTCTATTTCTTTTTTTGTTATTAAAATAATTTGTATCTAAAATATTACATTTTTGCTATATCAGGTCCATTTAAATCTATTTATTTTGTATACTTTACTTTATTTTTGTTCGTACAATTGTTATTTTTAATTACTTTTATAATTCTGAAGAAAATTTCGCTTTTTGTGTATTCTGCGTTCATTTTGTAAAATTCAGTGGAATTACACGAAATAAATCTAAATAACAAATGGTTCTTTCCTTATTTCCAAATAAAAAAGGAACTTGGACTGCAGTTTTAATCGAGAAAGCACTATTTTCTGTTAGCCGATATAGCTGAATCTTCGGCATACGTTTACATTAGCTACCGTGGAAACGTGTACAGAGAATTTTATTTTACTTAGTT
Organism: Trichopria drosophilae; assembly: GCA_030407085.1. Classification (NCBI taxonomy): domain Eukaryota; kingdom Metazoa; phylum Arthropoda; class Insecta; order Hymenoptera; family Diapriidae; genus Trichopria; species Trichopria drosophilae. The sequence goes on along the minus strand of CM059587.1, from coordinate 84,872,943 downwards.
CAGCATTAAAAGGTACAATATTCCCCTGACTTAGATAGATTTTTTTTGTATTAATGAATACTTGTAAAATGTTTGTTTTAACTATTAGTAATATTGTATAACTTATAAAGAGTTGCCTAATCATTTGAAGGGTTCTATTTTATATTATTAATTTAATTAGAACGGTGAGGCTTGATTATGTTTCGCCAAAGATCCTTCCACTTCATGGTTTTTCTTTTAGATACAGTAGAGTCCCGGTATAATTACATCTCGCTATATTTACGGCCCAGCATATTTGCTGTGTTCCGTCTCGTTATATTTGTCTGCCGCCGCTCTCTTTTTCCCCACTGTGCGGGCTGGGGCCTCGGGAAGGGGTTGCTGTGACGTCACGAGCATAGTGCGATTGAGGAGAGTGGGAGAAGCGGAAAATATAAGGAGACGGGAGGGGAAGGCAAAGAACCGAGCACACAAATATACCGGGACTCTACCGAAACTATTTATTTATGAATTAAACGTCAAACAAAATAGTTACGCGGTTTTTAACGTAAACTTTTTGGCGATTAAGAATGGAGGTTTATTATTTTTTATTTTTGAAATCTTGAAATACTGGAAACAACTTCCATGTTTACAAAACCATTCACAGCCTATGAATGGAACTAGGAGTAGCTTACAAAGTTGAGAACCGACGTCATGTAACATTTATTGTTTCTTCTTTTATTCTTACATTAAGATCATCTTGTCTTTAAGATTTTTCAAATCGTTCAAATCTTATGTAATTACTTAGATTGCACTAACGAATTTAAAGCTTCGTTAAACTGATGTATTGCATAAACTGAAAGGAATTTTAAATACCACGTGCAAGATATGATTCAATGAGCCATTTATAAACTGGCTCGTTTCTTAATATATAATTATAATGATTAATAAACACATATTTCATCAACAAAAGCTATAATTTAAAAATTTAGATTTTCATATTTAGTTTATCATTTCAAAGATTTTATAATTCTAGGTTAATATATTTAAGAGGTTTAGAAGTCCTCATATATAAAAAGTCGCATTTTTAATGTGCATTGTTAATTAAACATAATTTTAATAATATTCTAATAAATTTAAGCAGTTTCTTAAGGTTTACAAATCTAAACGCTTAAAAAAATTGTTTTTCCGGAAGTTAAATAATATACATGCCTAGTTTTCCCTTAATTAAAGATAAAATGAGTGTTTTGGTGATATTAATTCCGAATTTTTTAATTAAAATATTGGAAATCGATCAAAATCACTTCAAGCTTGGTACTAATTTTTTTTTAGTCACTGGTTACAAATTTCATGTTGTTTGATGATTAAAATTCAATTTATTTCGTTATTTCGAATATATCATAACATTATTTTTACATAGTTCTTAACCATCAAAATAATTAAAATATTGATAACATTACCCTAATCTCACCTGGTGGACATAACCGTCAATTAGCTTATTTTTGTATTGTTAACTTGATTTCGATCGATTTCCATCAATTCGATCTCCATATTGAATCTGCCTTTGTGAATTTTGAAAAACTGATTTCAGATTCGTAATCAGCAATCCAAGAAACTTCCGAGTAACAAGTTTCAAACGTTTTAATTTAATTTAAAAAAATTTGCCCGCCATATTGGATCCACCATTTTTAATTTTTGAATCAGCGAGCCCAAAAACCCCCGAGTACCAAGTTTGAAGTAATTTCAATCGATTTTCATAAATTCGTCCTCCATATTGGTTCCGCCATTTTGAATGTTGAAAAACTAACTTCAAATTTCGAATCTGTGACTCTAAAAACTCCCTGTCACCAAGTTTAAAGTGATTTCATTCTAGTCAGTCCATTTGACTATGATTTTGAAAAAAAAATCGAATTTAGTAGCCATTTTTGAGCCGCCACTTTGAAATTTTTTTTTCTTTACTTCTAACCTAAACATTTTTTACGCGAAATTTATACCCATCTGAGATATACGGATATGCGTAATGATAACAAAATTACGATAATTGAAAAGAAAATCTGAAAAAAATCATGATTTTTGTTTAACAAATGCACACAGTTTTTTTATATTTTAATATGCAGCAATTTGCGATACACCATTCGAAAGAGCGGGGTTTGGGCAATAAAATACGTCAATTTCAAAAATTTGTTTCATTGCGTTTTAATCCTTTAACGCCCAAATGAACAGATTTTTTTCGTCAAGTTTTATCGTTCATAGCATTTTCAGAAATGTATATTTGGATTGCTTACTCCTATACCTGATATTTTACCTTAGAAACCACGAAGAAAACATGTAAAGACGTGGAAAGTAATTTATAAATCGGGTAAAAAGCATTCATTCAGACGCTATTTTGAAACCGACATCTTAAAAAAAAAGTTTTTTTTCTTGGATATCGGGATCACTTTTTTGAAAGGTTTCAAAAAGATAAAAAAATCTTTTACTATAAAAAAATACGAATTTGTGAAAAAATGGCAAGCAAATTCGGTATTATTTTTCTTTTTCTTTAAAAAAAATGAGGTTAAATGACATTTTTTCAAATTTTTCTCAGCGGCATTTTTAAAGAGCGGACCTAAAAACATAAGATATGATGGTCGAGCAATCCAAATATACATTTCTGAAATGCTGTGAACGATCAAACTTGACGAAAAAAATCTGTTCATTTGGGCGTTAAAAGGTTAATACAAAAAATTACCTATAAACGTCATGTTAAATTTATGTACATTTGGACCTTAATGGGTTAAATAAAAATTGAAAGTTATCTAAGAAATCATTTCGAGATCTTTACTGTCTACCTTAAAGATATCTACATATCCTGAACAAAGCTGTGAAATAAATTATCGTCCAGAAAAAAAGCTCCGATTTTCCGATATCGTAAATATAGAAACGACATCGCGTTATTAACTCATTGTGAAAAAGGTTACCATGTTCCTCCATTTGAAAATACTTAACTCCTGGAGAAACTATCGAGCGAAAGTACCCTCGGTTGAATAAAAATTCAATTGAAAAGTGCGGTAAAATCGAATTCGAGTCCGCACTTGACTCGTTTAATTAGTTTGGAATTGAATTAATTCAGCGACGAGCGCGCGGAAGGATTCTCAATGGGAAACTTGCATTATAGATTCATTCGCACTGGATGGGTCCCATATGGGACGCCCGGTGTCCGCATGCGTGGTGCTGGCACGGCTCCACCTCATACAGTTACTGTCTGAATAACCCCTGATGCGTGTAAGTGCGTTACAATAAAGTCAAGTAGCCGCGACGACGACGACAGCCCTTTTCGTTGCGAACGCCGCGGGACAAAACCATTGTTGCGTCAACACAGATGTCAAAAAGAGCACGGCCCATATGGTTACACCGAAAGCAACGAATTAAAAAAGCCGATCGCCTTCCGAGCATGACCGGACGCGGAATGGGGAACCCCTTATTTATACGTGAAAAACGGGTTTCAATATATAAGCTGCATAGAGGGGAGAGGACCTGTTTTTTAGGTGTACGTTTTAGTAGAGTTATTGAAATCGCTCCCGTCAAAATGTTGTGTTTTGTTGCGAATGTCATCTTGTAATCTACGACGATGCTTCCAATATGTTTTCTTTACGCTCAATTGTGCACCCAATGAATAAGCAATAAATGCTGAGCAGGTTTTTCAAAATTTCATTGTATGGAGTGCTACATCAATTTATCATTTGAAATCATCAATTGTCACGCAATCTTGTTCCACCGCAGATGATTTTTTTATCATCGGTAGGATAATTTGTGAATTACATACAAAATCGGATTATGAACATAGGAAAAAAACGTTACTGGCTGGAGAGGAATTTTATACAACTTTTCCCTGTGCTGAAATGAGAACAGGCTTTAAAAATAAACATTCTATTAAAATGGAGCAGTAATTTTTTCATGTTTCTTCTTAACCCAGTATAGAAATCGATAATTATTAAGAATTAAGAGACAGATAAATACGAAGTTGTTGATTTAATCAACTTTTTACTGATGCAGTATTTTTATTTAAAAATGTTTCAGGGAGAATGTGTATTAAATTACTATTTTAAAACAATTTTATACATTTTTTATGAATGTACGACAAATTTCGATGACATTGGTTAAGAAACAAGCGAGAATTCGCAAGAATAAATTTGCCAAGTAACAAAGCAAAATTGGAGTACTACAGAAATTTAGTCTTGCGAATTCTTAATCGTTTCTGGACTGATTTTGTAGAAATTGGCCACATGTTCGTAAAAAAATTCATAAAATAGCTTTAATAGTATTTTTCGATACAAGGGCGTAAAATGCGATTTTACGCACTTAAAAATGTGCCTAAAATCAAATTTTACGCACACTGTGTCATAAAATATATCTGGATAATAATGTTCGTATTTTAAATTAGGAATTCACGATATCAATCCAGACGCTTTAGTTACCCCGTAAAGAAACATGAAATAAAGTGTTAAATGGACTTTAGAATGCTATTAAAATTCTATTTAAAAAGACTTAACAAAATAATCAACTACTAAGATATTATTTGCAAATGAGATACGTACGGTCCAACAGGTGTATGTATTGAACGGAAATCGATTTCTACAGCGGGCACGTAAGTAACGCTGCGATAATCAAGACTGCTACTAGCGGTAACAGGATTAACTACATTACATAAAACCCTTTGCTAAACTTATGTTTACCCTAGTTCCTATATCGTAACGGTAAATTTCACTGATCTACTTTTATAATGTTCATAAGCATTGCATGAGTTTACTTACGTTTTTTTCTTGCAAGTTTTAATAAGTTACCATCTTGGTATATTAATATCTGAGGAATTATAATGTTTAGTTGAATATACTTGCGCTAGTCCAATAACAAGCCGGAATAGTAAAATTCCTATTTTGACAAAGTAGAAAACCTTTTTTTGCAATTATTTTGAAACGCAATGCAATGCGTAGTATTGAAACCCACCGCTTAGTGTCGCATTGTTAGTAAACGCCATACGTTTCCCGCAGTTGGACTAATTGCAACATTGAATCACTTGAATTGAGAACGCGCAAGATATTATAATAGTAAAATATAGATGGGTAGTAAAATTTCTAGATGTGTTCTTATGTGCATCTTGTTTGTTGTATCTGTTTTTTTTTTATAAATAAAACTGGAACTGTAATGTATTTGACTTTTTGGCCTCTTATAGATTTTTTTCTTAAATTACAAAAATTTCCTAAAAGTTATACTATGAAGCTTTTGGAAGGAAGTTTAAAAACCACAAAAACATGTAAGTTTGTAGTTTTTTGGGATTCTATCTAAATCGAAAGTTGTTATTTAAATTCCTCGAATATGAAAGAAGAAAATAAAATTATCAATTTTAAAACGTCTTTAATTCATTAACAATTTTAATTCATCATGATCCTGATAGCAGGGGTGTTTTAGTACATTATTTTAAAAGATTTTTTTTTAAAAGGATTAACTATATTAATAAAGTTTCAAAACGTATCTATTCATAGCGTAACTTTTTTAATATTTAGACTATTTTCGTTTAACCGTCTAATTTTTACATGAAAAGGCCGACATTATCGGTCTGGGAAAAAATGGATAAAACTATTAACAGACGTGCAGAAACTAAAATTAATAATGTAACGAACCGACATCAAAAATGAAAATTGATAATCAATAACAGAATATTTGATAATAGATGTCTTGCTGAATAATAAAAAAGTTTAATTTGTCGATGTTTCAAAGAAATAAAAATTATTTTTCGTTGAAAATCACGAAAAAGTGTGAGCAGATAAAATTTGCGAGTTTAAAATCAAACTTTTCAATTAATACATTACGAATTTTAAAAAGTCGGCCGAAAATACAAGAAGTTAGTCTCGTGCCATTAATAGACAGTTAATAAATAAGATGGCTATTTTTAAAAAAATTTAAATAAATGATGGTCACGACTTTTTTTAACTTGAACACAATTTTCTCTTTAAATAGACTTTAAAAATGTCAATGGTATTAACTTTTATAGACTTTAAAAAAATGGATATTTAAATAGACTTTTATGGATTTTAAAAAATAAATGCTGATTCCAATGCTCGAAAAGATTATATAAAAGGTTATAAATTTCACAGTCCCGCAAAAGAAATGAAAACTCGGATGGAGGTCAGACTACGTCTATAATATATTTTTTGGTTCGCTGACATAACCTCAAAAAAACGTAAAAATTCATCTCTAAAATGTGAAAATAACGAAAAATACCTTGAAGTATATTTCCTTTTTATGTAAAACCTTTTAAAATCGTGATTTAAACTCGAAATTAATTTCAATCTATCCAATCCAATTTGGAGTCCGAAATGACGCAGTGGTAAACTTTCATGATTTTTTAACTCTAGTTACGTCTACTTTGAAAAAAATGTCATCAATTTTCAATTACGATTTTTTGTTCTATAACATAGAATGTAACACATGTTTTAAAAGTATTTTTATTTTTTTTTACATTTTAGGGTCGAATTATAGGGTATTTTGAGGTTATGTAAACCCCTGAGGTTAAATGGTCGTCGGATTCTGATTCAGCGACCTAAAAAACATTATAGATATAGTCTGACCTCCATATCCGCATTTTCATATTTTTTTGTAAGGATGTGTTGTCATTCTTTTCCAATTCAACATTCAAATTATTTTTCTGATTTTATTATTACGAAGAAAGATCATGTATCCTCCATTATTTAAACCCACATATTTAATTGTAGAAAGGAGTACGAAAATTGCTGAAATGTGAACCAAATATTAAACATTTTTAAAATACTAGTAACTGAAATTCAACAATCCCTTAAAAAATGATGTTTTATGTTGCCGAGAAAATAAAAAATAAGAATACAACAAAAAACGTAATAAATAATAATAAACAAGTGACATTTAAGTAATGAATTAAAATATTTTATAAACAAGATATGTACATAAATTGCGAACTTTGAAGATAATTACATGAAAAAACTTGATAAGAAACAATTTAAAACTAATGAAAAGAAAACAAAGTAAATGAAAAGAATGGAAGGAATGAATGAAAGACGGGGAAAAAAGAAAATAAACTATACTAAAAGAAGTAGTAGATGGGAAATTCTTCAGAAAAGTATTCAAAATTAATGGCAACTAAAAAGGAGAAATGAAAATGTTAATATTATTAAAGAACAAATCAGAAAAGAATTAAAACCAAAAGATTAAAAAAGGTCGAAACGTCGATATTTAATATATTTGTTAATATTTTACAAGAGCAACAAACGAACTAAAAACATTTCATATAGTACCAGCAGTAAACATCAATGATTAATTTTCTCTATTAACTTTTGTCGTGTAAACTCTAATCTCATTTATTTGTTTTGTATTTGTTGTCATTTACGAAACATAATTAGAGGTTTATTAAGCAAAAACATTATGACTAACTAAAAATTTATAAATTATACGAAGCGCCGAAATATTGGGACCACGGAGGAAAACAGTGATTTTATAAGGTGGACTGAAATTTAGTTTTAAAAGTGAACGTAAAATCTTGTTTCTATTTAAGTCTAAATTTTGACATTGCCAGATAATATGGTCTAAATCTTCAGAAAGATAACCAGAATTATTAATTTTAATTAAAAGATAATTATTGGACCGTCATCAATTAATCGATGAAATAAATTCTCTGGCTACATTTTTTGTTGTATAACAACGGTTTCGATCTTGTAAAATAATTTTTTAACTATCCTACGACTTTACATCGAGCTTCATTTTTGAAATTTAATTTCTATTGATAACTATGCTTGCTTACAGAATAAATGAAACAAATCGATATAAGGACATTTAATAAGAACGTTCTTGTGTATGTTGCTTCCTTAGTGAGAATACCTACGATGTTATTATAGTAAATATTTTTATGTGAGGGAATCCAGTAAAAATTTATCCATTTTATTTTATATTATATATTATTTTTTAAAAACGTAAAAATTTCATGTTTCTATGACAATAAATTTTTCCTTAATAAAGGCATCAAACATGAGCGACATGTAATAAGCAACAAATAGCCTCGATCACTATGAATGTCGCACAGCTTAATGTAACATAAAATTAAGTAATATACATATCCATGCTCGACGTAATTTACACGTATAAAATTCTTGCGAGCAATTTCATGCGAAATAAATAAGCTCTTAAATGATACTACATTCCAGCTTCATGTGTGAATTGCATATGCGCGACAGCTATCCATGAACAATATGCTAATGCTGGAAACGTGTAGAATTACACCATGGCGGAAGAATGCAAATTATAAATCATTTACAAAAGTGTTATAATATATGATAATTTCACTGAAATGGCGTTAAATCTTGCAATTTATTACACCCTGATTTAATAATTGCAATAAAAAAAGCGTTACGCATGTGAGTTTTCTATTTTGCAAACGATATGAAGTCGTGTTTTAACTTTTTTATGAGGAATTCTCTGGAATCTTTAATATTTCACTTGTGAACAAAATAGAAATAGAAATTATTTATTCATCATTTTCATTTTAAAATTGTAAATTGAAATTCTTCACCAGCGATCTCCGATCCAAAAATCCTTGTACACCACTTTTTATCAGCTAATATCAAGTATTATTCCATGCTAATAATGCCTTAGTGACATTGCTAGTTATTAGTATCTGTCAGAAGGCAATAATAATTTATAGTGCCAAAAGTAGTTAAATATTATCTCTAATAATCAACAGTGCGGGAGTTACGAAATCTACCACCAGATGCGCTTACGGATCGCGCACGTATTTTTCCCATTATAAAAATAGTATTCTTCTATGTAAGAAGTCGACTAATTGTTCAGCCATACTGGATCCGCCATTTTAAATTTCGATAATCTGATACTAGATTTGGAATCAGCGACGCCAAAAACCCCCGAGTACTGATTTTCAGGTGAATCGGGACATTTTTACAAAATTGATCCGCCATATTGGTTCCGCCATATTGGTTCCGCCATATTGGTTCCGCCGTATTGGTTTCGCCATTTTGAATTTCCGAAAACTTTCATACAATACGAGATATAAATTTCATAGAAATATATCATTCTTTCAACGCTCCTTGTCAGCAACTGCTGGTTATAAACAAATTTTGCGAAAAGTACTTTTGTAGGAAATGTTATAATATATAATTTTTTCAAATACACTTTTTACGTATAAGCAATAGAAACCGAGAAAAAGGCGAAAATCGTAGGTAACTCCTACGCATTGGCCTTAAAATTAATAACCAAAGTCCACATTAATCCGTCATATTTCGGTCAATTTTGTATGTAAGAGAATTTCTAAAAAATAGAAATTGTTCAAAATTTAGTAAGCTACAATGTTTTCTTGTTTATTAAAGACTGAAAACGATAATTTTTTAGTTACAAGCAAAAAAGACGAGGAAAATAAACATCCCCCCCCCCCTAAAAATATTCTATTCCCGTCAATTTTGCAACTAGGAAAATTTAACAAAAAAGAAAATTGTTCAGAAATTTATCAGATACAACTTTAAGCTACGCTCTAAATCTGAATTAGTTAAAAACTACTAATAAGAAAATGAAAAGTGAGTCACCAAATGAATTAGTAATCATTTTTGCTAATAAAAAGTTAAAACCTACTAATTTATTACTAATTTTGTAAACTATTGAAATAAAAAGTCAATACCTACTTGTAGATTAGTGGAATTTTCTAACGAATTAGTATTTTCGCACTATTTATCAGTAAAAAATTTATTTTTCGTAGTAGATAAGTTGATTTCGATTAATTCAAGTTTAGAGAGTCAAGAGTTTTGATCTATTCTGTTTACATTTTGTACATATCTTGAGAGAAACCTTTTTATTACAAAATATTTAAGATATGCGAGATATGATATTGTTTTAGAAAACTATGATTTAATTATACTACTAATGAAAACAGAAGGCGATGAAATTGAATTTAAGAACTCGAATTTAGCATCCATGAAAACAACAATGGACTAAAATTAAAATAAGTCACCGAAAAATCATTACAAAGATATGAATAAAAGCTTTCTACTCTCTAAAATTTAATCACCTGAAAATTACTAATTTAAATTAAAAGTGGGTTACTATCAATTAGTAATTATTTACGGGACAATAATAAAAGCCTAGCAATTTATTAATACAATATTACTACTATAAAAGTAGAAATTGAATATGTTAGTTTAGTTGGTTTTGGAATTAGTAACGTATTAGTAGTTTTAATTGTTTATTAGTAAAAAAAAGTTTACTAATTGAATTAATGGCGCACTTTTCGTTTTTTACTTAGTAGTTTATAACTCATTCAAATTTAGAGAATACTCTCTGAATTAGTCAGAAAACAACTATTAATGGTGTGGAAAGTCAAGCATTAATTAAATAAATAATAATGGTTTAAATAATTGTATTTTTTAATACGTTACTACTAAAATCAGTTAAATTTGACTACTGTATTAGCAGACTACTAATGAATTAGTAGCTCAATACTGTCTAGTAGTAAAAATTATTACTAATTGAATTAGTCATCGACTTTCACACCTTTCTTTACTAATTCTTGACTAATTTAAATAGTACGAGTGTAACAATCAATAGAGGAAAGATCCAAGTTAAATTAATACTAAACAGAATTAAATTGGACTGTAGATTGTTGGGAAGATAATCGACGTAAAGGTACAGCTTTCAATTTTGAAAAAATTCCAATTACATTCGTTTGAGTACTTTTTATCGACAGTTCAGAATCACCTCTTTTCGCAGCGCCGAGCTGTCGAAAAGGCTAAAGCGGAATTTGGAATTGGCTTTTTGGAATTTGTCAGTTGTAAAATAAAAGAGAGGCAAGAGTTTCCCCCAGTTATAAACGTTCTCGAAAGGTGGCCCATCTATCGGAAAGTTAGTGCGGCGTTGAACTTCAATTTTCGTACGATGTGTACGTATGACGGTTATAAACTTTTATCCACTCGGCATTTTATGATAATGGAAAATGCGGCTTGGTATAAGAGCCCTTGCCGAAACTACGATTTTCGCGGTGGCGGAATGAAAAATTATTTCGAAAGATATACCAGTGCAATTCACTATTTTATCATTAAATATTCGAGGGCGTGCTTTTTAAAGTGCCATCTACGCGAATGAAGCTGTAACGTTGCATCCGTGTTAATTTTTGTGCAAGGATCGTTTATGTAACACGCTTATTAATGGCCGGCAATTGCTTTCGTATTTTTGTTAGTCATACTAACACGATCGTCGTTCATGCTATTTCCATTGCCATGTTACAAATAATTAAATCCTAAAATATCACGTTTCTACCATAAACACGGCACAAGGCTTTGGTTAACGCGCCATTTAAACCGTCATCAACATTCAAATAAAACGACATCATGAATTTCGAATGCGGCTCTTTAAAATTTGTTATAACATTTACTGTTAATCTCACGAGCGTTTCGGTAGAGCGTTTCAAAATATGTGCCAGAAAATAGAACGCGAACCGACGAGTGCTTCAAACGCGATAAATAATTAAATGTTTTTTAAATACTTTTCAAAATAACAGCGGAAGGACTCGCGTAATCGTTGTATATTATATTTCTCGAATTTCTCGTAAAATAAACCGGGAGAATCATTTTAATTTTAAAATATGTTTGCTAATATTTTTGTCATATTTTGTTTTCATTTATTTCGCATTTTACGAATGCATAAAAAAAAGAATTGTGATTTCAATGTGCCATTGTCAGTGCAACAGTTCCTACTGGTATGCCAACAATACTCTAGTATTCGAACAATCATAGGCCTGCTGAATAATTTAAGAAAGGGTCTACACAACAAAAAACTACTAGGCAAACTGCACAGCTTCTTACGCAAAACAAAAACATTCGATTTAATTTAACACTAAACCTTTTTTTTCTAGTTTTGTTTGTTTGCTCTTTTTCGTCTTTTCCTTTCTTTTCTTCATGTTTCACCTTTCGATCTCCTTTTCTTATTTATACACTTTAATATTCAGTATTTGTGTAAATAATGTAATATTAATGTATCAGGTGATGCGACTAAAAACAAATAAATTAAAAAAAGAATGTTAGAGCTAGTTGGCATAAACATTTTTGAAACCTACATTAATTAAATTTAACTGACAATGATTTTTCGTATAGCAATTAAACTCTGTTTAGGGTATGACGAAAGTGATTAAGAGGAAGTGAATATCCTTCGGTGAGGATGATTTCGGTTATTTGTTGATAAAAATATTTATGTTCAGTCTATGTTACCAACCACTGCAAGTCTATTGAAATTGACAGGTCAGATACCGATCGTATTTCATTTACACAAAACGATCTCTGCGATTTAAAAATCAGATTGAATGCAGATGTAATTGAAGGTAAAATATTACACTAGATTAAAGTTAACGATAAGAAAAAATAATAACGTCAAATCACACAGGATGATCTTGTGACTTTAGACGTAACCTTCTTCCTCTTGATCTAGTGGAATTTCGAAATACCACACCTTTTTTTCTGCTATCGCGTATATTTTTTTACGACCGTATCCGTGAATATGGCTGAGGAAATAAAACTGACCGAATAAAAAAGCTTCCGCTAGTCGTACTCAATCGAAAAGCTCGTTTGCGCGAGGGGAAGCGCGAATAAAACGCAAAAGGGTAAAAAATAATGCTTCACTTAATATGGGGAATCATTCAGCTTCTGTCTCTTGGGTGTAAATAGACAAATATAAAATAAATATTTTGTTTTGAAATTGTTGTATTAGCAGAGGAAACAATGCAAAATGCAACGAAGAAGATTTATTGTACCTACTATACTCTCTAAATCTGAATTAATTAAAATCTACCAATAAGAAAAAGAAAAGTGAGTCACCATATGAATTAGTAATCATATTTACTAATAAAAAGTTAAAACCTATACTAATTTATTACTAATTCTACAAACTACTAAACTAAAGAGTCAATTTCTATGTGTAGATTAGTAGAATTTTACTAATAAATTGAAATTTTCATACCATTTGGCAGTTCAAAACTTACTAATTAATGGTAACCCACTTCTCGCTGAAGATAAGTCGCTTTTATTAATTCAAGTTTAGAGAGTAAGACTCGTCAAGTTTTACATTGTATATTTACGTCTCCTAATAATTCTTTAACGATTATACATAATTTTTGTAATCTGTTTACAAAAATATATAAAACATTCTATTATATCGTTAAAACATCCTCCACCATAGTAGACATTTTGGCCCAACACTTGGACGCTCTGGAGAATGACCTGTGCACCTTGGGTCAAATTACGATTAAGCCCCGGGAAAAAATGGATTATATATAATTATATATAAATTTAGATGCAATTATATATAATAATATATAATTATATATGTTTATATACGATTATATATAATTATATACAATTTTTGATACAATTAGATCCAATTATATATTATTATATATAATTATATATAATTATATATGGATTTTGGCCGTATATAATTATATATAATCGTATATAAACATATATAATTATATATAATTATATATAATTGGATCTAATTGTATAAAAAATTGTATATAATTGTATATAATCGTATATAAACATATATAATTATATATTATTATATATAATTGGATCTAATTGTATCAAAAATTATATATAATTATATATAATCCATTTTTTCCCGGGACGAAACTGCTCGACCGATTCTAACGTATTTTTTTTTAAATAAAGATAATATCATTTTGAAAAAGATTGCCCACTTGGATTTTGAAAAAAATTACACCTCACTTTAGAAAAACAACAAATATTAGCAAAATAAGTTTATGTTCATAAACAATAAAAAATATGGCAGTTTTTAAAATAAAATAAGTCCCAGGTTGCCTAATTGTTAATCCAATTTTGTTCTAGATATATTAAATTTGATTTAAGTCGATGAAAAAAATATTTTGGATTTTTTAAAGCCGCAAAGGTGTGTTATTGTTTAATAACCGTTTTTATAACAAATACGTTTTTTTAATTACATAAATTATGAAGCCGAAGAATTAGAAGAGCAGTTTTCGAGAAAATTTCGTATTTTCCTAATATTTGTAGTTCTTCCAATGCGATGTATGACATTTTCAAAAATCTAACTGCACAATCTTTTTCCAAATGTTATTAGCTTTATGTAAAAAAAAATACGTCAGAATGGGTCGAGTAGTTTTGCTTTAATCGTATTTTGAACTAAGCTGTACGGGTATTCCCCACAGTGCATTGACTAGAGCCCTAAATGTGACGCAAAAATTTCTACTGGGGCACTTTTCCTCCCCTCACAAACACACTAAGGCTTATTTACTACGTTAATTTTTACCAATATGCCGATACAAAAACGCAAATAAAATATATTGAAAAACTTTTTTTAAAAATCGAAAACGAGATGAACTTTTTTAATGTTTCAAGCGGTAAATCTCGGGTTTTTTTGGTGTCGCTGATTACGAATCTGAACTCTGATTTAAAACATTCAAAATGGCGGATTCATGATCGTCGATCAAAATGTAAAAAATGGCCTGATTGAGATGAAACTGATGATTCAGGGGTTTTGACGTCGCTGATTATGAATGTGAACATAGATTTTTAATCCGCGACACTACAAACCTTCTTATTTTTTTATATTTACAATATATATTCGCTTCTGATACTTTTATGTACAGAAATCTAAACTATAATCATTAACGTAATGACTAGTTATATATAAATAAGTTGAGCAAATACCCATTTTAGATACAAAAATATACTTTGTTTTTTCCCGTAGAATCAGGATCAAGTAATTTTTTGCATTTTGATCGACCATCATGAATCCGACATTTTGAATTTTTAAAATCCGAGATCAGATTCGTAATCAGCGACCTCAGAAACCTCTGTATACAAATTCTCAGGTCAATCCAATTGAACGTTTGCCTGTGACTGTCATATTTCCACTAGCTACTTGCGGGAAAGTATCAATTTTTAATACTTGATATCTCGAAAACTGTCCATTTTTTTGCTTTGCAACTATGATAACTTTTATCAGGATGCCTTGAACTACATTATATTCCAATTGCATCCATTTTCATCGGGAACTTTTTTTTCCTGTAAAATGTGCGTGGTCCTTTATGCCCGTTGAAGCATCAACGTAGGAGCTTCATATATTCGGTTTCATTCTATTTTAAAACAATTTACTACAAATGTTTTTTCCATGAAGCGTTAGAGTAGGTTTAAAATTTAGACACACGTGTGAAAGTTGCTATAGATTTATTCAGCTTCTCTAATCAAGTAGCATAATAAATTTCAATCTTCCATCATTTTTCATTACTTCTAGAATGATTTTTCACTATTTTTCACACAAAGAATAATTTTCTTTTATCAAAAGCATTCAACTTTTTATACGAATTTTATTTTATTACGGACAATAAGCAATTTCATTTATGTCCCGAATCAATTTGGTTCTTTGCGTTTGATTGAAATTTCGTATTCGCCTAAAGCGATGACGATCTCTTTTGACGGGGACGAAACATCTATAGGGGATCGGAAAAATTGTCCACATGCCTTAGATCGTACACGGCATACGTTTCGAATATATATACGCCATCGAAGGCATTAGCATGGATAGGGGTCGCCGGAATACCGACGATTTTGGGACTCCGCGGGGAATCCCATACGCGAACAGATCGTTAAAACACGACAGCCCGAATTCCATCGTTCCCCACACACAGGTTTGAGGTGGAACAATAAGAGGGGGAGGTATTAAAATAAGTCGAATCTGATTCTGCTATTTCCAACCACCGGTGGGGTTATAATCCGTTCCTTTACGAGGATTACGGGGGAAGAGTTGTCATCCTCGACTGTTTCCCGTCGAAGTCGCATCTCAAGGTACGGATTTCCGATTTTGATTTTATACCTCCCACGGGACCCGGGATGCAGCTTCGATAAAAATCGCAGAGACGTATACTGTGCACGTGTCGGATTTCGAACTCCACCTAGAATCCGGGGCTGACACGCGAAGAGGATTTAGGTAATACTGATCTTTTGATTTATGTTGTATTTATTGAATTAATATTGTTGCGTAAAGCCACCCGGAAAATAAATAGCGACACATACTGAAAGCGATCCGGAAATTCGATTTTTTTTGTATCTAGCTGTCGTCAGGAAGCAATTGAGTCACTGAAGGTATACAATTAAATCTTTAACGTCAAAGTTTGCAGAATTTACAAACGAATTTCACAAATTTTTTTATTGTAAAATTTAAATAACAGATAATGTAGATATTCGACTATTTTTGAGGTCGCTCTTTCTGGAGAGCGTGGATACAATTTTCAAAAAATGACGTTCAAAAATACGGAAAAAAACGCCTATTTGACAAGCGTTTAAATATGAACAAGCATCTTTTTAAAGCAAAACTGAAAATTTTGTAATGAGATGACCATTACAGTTATAATCTTGGGTCCTTTTCAAGGGTTTCTATCAACAAACAAAAAACCGCAACTATGTGGCAAATTAATTAAATATTACAAAATTATAAAACTATTAAAAAAGAACATTTCATAAAAATTCATTTCAACAAAAAAAAGTTCTGTTCGATTCCATTAGCAGGTGAAGTGCTATGGCGTATTTTAAGTCAATAGAAATCCGTTTAAATAACAAATTTTATGAGAAATGAAAAAAAAATTCATACAAGTCTTTTACTATATTTTTGTAAATAAATATTGAAAATTGAAATTTTTATTATATTTTCTTATCATCATGCGAAAGAGAGTCCTGGAAATAACAAAATTTATGCACTTTTGATTTTTTCATGAGAGAAATATACTGTTAAGTACAAGTAAAATTTGGAGATTAATGGATTAAGACATTTTCCGCTTCCTAGATGACAAACGTGTCTCAAAATAAGACATTAAGTTTTTCAATGATTATTTTAAGTTCTTATGTATTATCGTTATTTTAAGTTATTGCAAATTAATGCAGCAATTATTGTTATTTTTTAATGCAAATTGGACTTTAAAGCAGACAGAGGCTACAAAATTTTAAAAATGAACTATAAATGAGATTTAAAACCGATTAATCACTTGCAAAATCATTTTCAAATGTAATTTAATATTAAACATAACATATCAGCCCATAGGGACAAATTTTACTACGGTGCACATTTTCCTTATTTATCTTAGTTAGTAAAGCCTACTTATACAACAAATTTACATTCCATTAGATTGCTAGTGTTAACGAGTAAGAATGTATGAATCTGACTCGTAATAATTTAATTTAGTACAATATTTTCATGATTTGTA
Source organism: Trichopria drosophilae (assembly GCA_030407085.1). NCBI lineage: Eukaryota > Metazoa > Arthropoda > Insecta > Hymenoptera > Diapriidae > Trichopria > Trichopria drosophilae. The sequence goes on along the minus strand of CM059587.1, from coordinate 84,855,698 downwards.
AGTATCTTCAGATTAGTAGATTGCTAACCAATGTTTTTGTTTTATTTGCGATTAGTAGCAGTTTTTCAAATTATCAAAAGTAGTTTTCAATACCTTCAATTTATAATGCGTAAACATATTTCTAAATTATATTTTTACGCGTCTTAATTTTAAATTTCTATAGAATGTCACGTTTTAAGTTAAAATTTGGGGAAAACAAACCAAACCTCATAAGTAGTTAATATTTTATTAGTTACTAAACTTGTTACATTACTAAAATTCAACTAATATAAAAAGTAGGCCAGAACAAAAAAACTGGAATTGTCTATTGTCTAATAAATGCATATTTTACTAGAGAAAAATACTATTAAAAAATTTGTAGTATTTAATATACAACAACGAGTAGGAATTTCTGAATCCAATTCATATTAATTTAATTTAGTAATACATTTTCATGAGTTATTTTTTAGTTGTGAAAACTGAAAGCGAAATCTAAAGAAGTTAATATTTTATTAGTTAGTAAATTTATTGTATTACTAAAATTCCACTAATAAAAAAATGTCATTACAATCAATCTTATTACTAATCATTATTAAATGCATATTTCACTTATCATGAATAAAAATTCATCAAAGTTCTCAAAAATGTAGTGAACTAGTTTTTTTAATAAGTATATAAATTTGTAAAATATCGATGAATGTTCTTATACAATAATAATATTATAAAATTAAAATTTTCACAAATGTTATTTTTCAATTTTAACAAGACAAGATCATTTTTAATTTTAACAAGAAGATGGAATCGATATCTAGTAAAATTAATGTCAGCTCGTGAAGTGTCTTCAGTACTAGCTATCTGCTTTGGTTGGTCATTTTTTCCTTAAAATTATTTAAAAAATTGTTGTTGATGAACATTAACAAAATTTATCGATGACTGCAAGAAAATTAAGATGTTTTAGTATGGTTATCAAAGTTTACTTTCGTAGTATACGCAGATGAAGTTGAATAGTGCAAAAATTCATAACAAATAAAAATGTTGAAAAATTTTATTTATTTTTAAACATAAAATTTGAAAGCAAGAAAATTACATTTGGGAAGAAGAAATATTTATTCTGGAGAGGGGATTTTTTAGTTATAATAAGACAGGATCATTCTTGATTTAAAACTCGTCATCTTTATACAATCAAATTATTTGATATTCATTTATAGCATCTGGTAATGACAACTGGCATGCCAGAACAATTCTAATTATTCCGAACACTTTCAGACTTTTGGATTCGGAAAAGGTTTAAAAGGCATTAGAGTATACTAAATTGACAACTAACGGGGAAATCCGAGTTTCAGATTCGTGCCAACTGTCGATAAAATCCTGCTTCGATACTAGAACATTTCTTTCTTTCGACAAAAATAGCATGAAAAGTGTTGCATTACCGGGACATTTTTCGTCCATTACCACATACTGGTAATAAGTATATGACAAAGTGCAGATGAAAACGAAAACGACAACGTAGAATGGACTGGAAGTGCATACTGATACAAAGTTTATCTCCCATTTGGAAAATATCCAAAATCACGTCAATTCTGTCAATAGGATCGCGCGCGCGCGCCAAGTGCCGCAGAGTGCATAATAATGAATTCCGCAGGAATACCAGGACGTGCTGGAGAACTGTCGATTTCGACATGCGAACAACTTTATAGTATTTATTATTTAAAGTTCACTTTTTAAATTCGTAACTATGGCTAGTTTCGATGCGAATGTAGCAATATGGCAGATCTATAAATGTGTTCGACACTTACGAAGACTTTCAGGTTCCAAATTTTAATCAATTTAAACAAAAAATTGACGGAAAATTGTTTAGTAATCTATTAATTTTGGAAATTTTTCAAAATTGGTTGATATTTATTACAATACTAGTCATATTTTGGAATTTGGTATTATAGAAGGAATGGCAATAAAAAAAAAAATTAAGTAAAACATGTTAGACATTCCTATTTTCCTAATTGTACACACCGAGAAAATTTTCCGTGGAAAAATTGCCATACTGTATCGACTTCGTGGCTCAGGCGGTAACGCACTGGACTACGAAGTCGTAGATCGTGAGTTCGATCCCCGTCGGTGAACAATTTGTCGATTTTGTTTTCAAACATCAGCTCGCTTAATAATAAATAAAAAAAATGGTGTCTGGTTTCAGCGGATATACTCTGAAAATGAAGACATTTTTTGCATTTTCATGAATAATTAATATCTGTACACAAATTTCCTAACCACTATGGGACTTTTTTCATGAAAATCTAAGACTTATCGCCGTTTTCTAAGAATATCAGTTTTTATTATTTCTTACGACATTTTTGCCATTACTATAAAAAATTTCTGTAATATTTGGCGACATTTTGTTTGTTATCAATTTTGGCACTATTGAACTTTATCTGCTTGTACTACGAAGATAAACGTAATACAATTTCTACTTTTAGATTAAGAACATTCATTAATGATTAATTTTTTCACTTTTTATTATATGCAGAGAAATTTATAGGAATGTTTAGTATTCTGAACCAATACTTGGAAGGCAGATCTGTATTTCTATTATCAAGTACCATTTTTTTAGTAAAATGTCCTATTTATTTATAGATCAATTGCCACAAGAAGATTCGTCGTTTTACGACATTTTTAAATAATATTTTTAATATTTCAGAGCATAGTCGCTTAATTTTTCGTCTGATTTGTCAAATACAACCGAATTAGATCGTGCAATGAACGACGGATACGCCATGAATGTGACATATAGCGGGATCGTATTGACTCCAATTCGGAACCAACACCGGGTTTGAAACGGCCTTAATTCAGACCTAGAACCAGTTGACCTGTTCTGTACGACCTTTGCTGTATCTGGCAATCGTATAGAGTGGTCGGAAAGTGCCTTTTGGGTATGCGAATTCGACCATCTAGTGAACCGTGTACGCGAACCTCACCTGCGGAAAAATCGGACGAGCGCGAAATTCGAATTTTCCCCGCGCGGAAAACGGAAGAGGGATCCGATACCCATCCCTTCCGTGACCGATCATTCGTGGAAAAGCAGGCGTGATATGAATTTTGAAAGGGGAGAATAGACTCCGCTTTTACTTTTCCGATTTTCGCGGTTAGCTATAATACACCGTGTGTTTTTCACGAGGCTGTTATGGACGAAAAAAATATTTTTCTTCACGAAAAAAGAGAAAAGTTGATTTAACTATCTGAAAAATAGCTATCCGATAAATCGATTCCAACACTATCGTTGAACGAACTATTTTACATTTGTTACATTTTGTACTATAAAAAATGGTAAAATTCACAATCTTTCTTGATATCTAAGTAACGTCATGTAGTCAGTTCAACTATTTTTAGATAGTTACTCAATCTAACTAAAAGAAATGCGATGTTCAGTTATTTCCGGTGCTGAACGAACTATTTTCATAAATATTAACTATTTTTTAGTAGAATGAAGAACTGCATTGATCAATAAATGCAGACATATCTTGTTCGGTATCACGAAATGCGATAGTGAATGGCGGTCTAATTTATTGCTACCAATCAGTTTAAATAAGACCTGTTCGGTAAATAAAAAAAGTCGTGTGGAGACGACCATCGGTGAACCTGGAAACTAGTAACGCATATTCAAAAATTTAAAGCTAAGTGTAAATTTATGAATTTGCATTTAAAAAGTAGACATCGGGAGACCTCTATATTTGTTTATAAGTGTCTAATAACGCCAAAGCTCGGGTGGTTCGGATTCCACCTTCATAAACGGTAGGTCCCGTCGCGATTTAGTCCCATTTGGTTTCACAAAAGTCGACGTAAAATAATATAAAAAAAAAAAAAAAAAAAGTAGACAATTTTGAGGTTACGGTTACCATTCAATGTATGAGAAGAACAAACCACTGATATTAAAACCACTAATCAGTAGTTATAGCCATCGAATGAAATGTTAGTTCATCAAGTCGAAGAACTGATACATTAGTTGACTATTTATCTCGTGATTTCAATTATTTGAAATAGTTGTGATTACTATTATAATTGGTTAAAACGGAACAATGGTGTTACCATTTAACTAACTGAAATAGTTGTTATAAGAAATTAAAGTGGTTGTTTCAATTATTTATTTTGGTTATGGAATAACAAACTGGAAATAGTTCCAGCATCTAAAAACATTTTAGCTCAATTTACCATTGTTTTAGTTGGTTCATCCATCTTGTTTTTTCAGTGTACAAAATTTACGAATTATTCTGTTGTCGATGATATCAGAATATTTGATTTTCATTGAACTATTAGTAGAAAATTCTTAAAATACCCTCTGAATATTATTGAGCTAACATAAAAATTTGTATTTCAAGAATTACACAAACTGACAAAATCAGGTCGACACACTGGATTCAGAGATTAGTAAATCGCTAGTAGAAATGTTATATTTAAGACTCCACTTTTAATTAGGGCGTTGGCCAGCATTCTAAGTTCAACGCCAAAATTTCTACTAGGGATACTTTTAGGTTCCCTAGTAATGTTTTTGGTTCGCTGAAACCAAATCCAAAACCAAAACTCACAATTGGCTCTGAATTTCGAGATATTCTAACCTAAAAATGGAAAATGAGTGATTTTGGACTGTATATGAGGTTATGTAGCAACGGATTATTTCTATTATTAAAAATACTATACACATCAACTTACGTTGTAATCCTTGCCCTTTCAAATGCCTTGGAGTATGAATAATTCTCTCTTTTGTAAAAATTAAAATTATATGTCACAAAAACATCATGATTTGCTCATCAAAGACGTCCATCAAATATTTAATTATTATTTGATTACGAGCATAAAATTTAATATTAAATAATTTCACATATAATTGCATTGTAAAATCGGATGTCTCGATTTGAGACACTTTACTGAAACATAACCTAACGGTGTGCCTATGGTGTTCAAAATGGTTGAATATTCACCTTCGATTTGTAATTTTCATGAAATTTTCTTTGCGGTATTAATTAAACACATAATCAGTTACTGCAAAAACTTAGCAAACTATAAAGTGAAGTGCAAATTTCATTACTGCATTTTTTCATATTGTAATTCAAAATAATAATGAGACACCTATAAAAAAAACGATTTTGTTTGCAGTTAAAGCATTTGCAAGGAAGAACAGAATAGGTTATGTTAGCTTCCAGACAAAAGTTACCGAATATCTCCGAAGATGCATATTTTGAGATATAAAAATGTCAATTATTGTATTTTTTTAATATTTGACATGTTTTATCTTCGAGAATACACGTTTTTATTTAAAATTATGCAAAGAATGTATTAAATATTTTCCTAAATGGAAACGTTTAATTTCAGATCGTTAACAACATTTGTTAATAACAATAAAAGAGTCCTCCGCGGATGATTTTATTTTTTCATACAAAATTATTAATAACCTAAAATTTCACTTTTCACTGAATCAAGTAAGTAAAAATTTCAGTTACAAAATCATACAGTAGGTTTCAATGGAAGGACTATAAAATAAATATATATTGCACTTTTTATTTAAACATGATTGATATTCTATATAAATTTCTTGAAGTGAGAATTCATGATCCATCGAGCGAAAATTAACCCACTCTTATGAAATAGTAAAATCCTACTTTAAGAACTGAAACATTATTATTACAGAGTAAAAACTCATTCTATAAAAGTGGGCTTATTTATAATATCGATTACTTTATAACCCAAACTTATGACTGTAAAAATATGCAAAACTTAAAACAACGACAATGTTGTACAATTGAAGGAAATCAATATGTTTAAACGGTTTTCATAATACCAAAAAAGTAGCACAATATTGACACACTATATTTTAAAAAACAATTTTGTTCATATAGAGGAAATTAAATTTCAAACGGAAGACGTGTTCCGTACCATATGTCCGAAGTGTCATTGCGCTAAAGTCGCCAACATATTTTTGGCACGGAGGAAGCAGATTAAAGCCGGATAGCGTCTAAAACCTATCGTCGTGCATTACATGCTAACAGTTTGCAAAATCAATAATTTTCACATTCAAATATCATTATTGACATGAAAAAGGTAGTTAATATTTTTTTTTATTTAACATTAAAGCCTTTTCCAAGTAGTTCAATATTAAATTCAACTATTTCCAAATTCTTCCATAATACTTTAATTAAAATTGTTCAACGTGCAATACAAATGTAAATTCACATGCTATCAATCTGATTTATGATGTAATTGAACTTCAAATAAAATAAGAATTGTCTTCTTAAGTATGAAAAAAAAAGAAAAGACACCAGGTCCTTTTTTAATAAAAATCTCTTTACGTTATCCGTATTAAAAATATTAATGTAATAAAAATAGTAGTTTTCGAGATGAGTGCGTAATGTTCGACTTTACATACCGTATTTTAATATGCGATTATAAAGGGACTTTTAAGGTTATCCTACACTTACAGAAATTGCATAATCACTTTAATATCCCTTTTTATATCCTTGTTGTCTAGAAAGAATCGAAAAGTTCACTAAAATTATAATAGATTTTATGAAAAAGACGTGTTTGTCCTCGAATTCCATGTCAGAATAGTCAAATTTTTGTGTATTCTGGATTTCAGACATTAGTATCTTAAGTCCTTACGCTGGAAAAATGGTTGGTTGTATTGATTACAACGATGGTAGGTTTTATTATCTTAGATAGTGAAATATACCACAAACATCTAATTAGGTGAGTACTATCTTCAGATAGTAACTGTCAAGATGGTTCGTTTTACTAACTACATAGTTAGGGCATTGTCATTATTGAAAACTTTGTTCCAACCAATTAAAACTGTATTAAGACATTTATATTTCGTTTTACTACCATTCAAATAAAGATATTGCATAAAATTATGTTTATATTTGAATACCACTCAAGCTAGACCGGAAATTTATTTCGAATAAGACATAAAAAGTACAAAAAAGATATGTTACGAGAAAGAAGAATTGCAATGCTAAGAGGCGCCACTGTCGCGGAACAAGGTTAGATTAGCGCAACTTACCGTAGTAATTACCACATTAAACGCAGCTAAAAGAATGCGGAAATAAACAGATGCCAATCATTACTATCTGCGTGTTTACAATGGTATCACCAAATAGTTCTTATTGCTATCTTTAGATATTATACTTTACTCTCTTGATGCTTAGATCAAATTTATAACATGGAAGTATCATTGGCACTAATATCTCAGATAGCGATCATAAATATTAACCATTAATATCAGGATGTCGATTATTCACTTCTTAATATCTAGTTTTCTCTGAGCACTAATAAAAAGATAGTAGGATTTATTATCTTTTGTTAGCCAAGGTGATGAATTTGTTCAAAGAAACTAGTTAGGTTGCTATTTGACCATTACAGCGATAAATTTGGTCCTACTACTTAGTTAGTAGCCCTGACCAATATTATTCCAACTATCTTTTAGGTCCAAGTAACCACGTTTTCCGTGTAGTATCGATTAGAGGGGTCAGCAATGGTTTCGGAGATTTATTGCATACCTTGGCGATGGGCACTTGGCCAAGAATAGCTTAATTAATCAAATTCCCAAGACACCCATCACTGATGTAATAAGTCGGACTTACCCGAAGTACACGGGAATAACAGTGTTAAGAGTACTCTCTTGACGCGAGAAGGAGAAATGACGTTCCGCGCACCAAATGCACATCATATCCGGCGGTAATAAATCCTGAGATCTGCGTCGGCGGTGGAGGCGTCTTATTTCTCATATGTCGCTTTTACGCGACGTCTGGCCTGCTGTGCCCCCGTGAAGATCTCTGTGCTTCATAGTTCATGCGTCAACCCCAGCAAATAAAACAGACCAGCCAATGCGAAGTTCAATTCGGTTCTTGCCGCTGGTGCAAAAAAACTACATTTTAGATAGATAGGTAGATAAATAGACATTCCGGATGAGACTTTGATCGCAACGTGACGCACAGGAGGTAGGAACCTGAAGAGTTTCGTTCAAATCACGATTCCGACAAAATAAAACACAATTAACATTTTTTTGTTAATAAAGCTAATAGAATTTGGGAAAATATTACGCATCTTTATAACAAAGTATAACAACAAGAACATTTCTTGAAAATGGCCAGGCTAATCCTTGAGTTGATTGTTACAAATAATGATATGTCGTATCTAAAGGTATTTTTCGAAATTTTAGTTTGTTTAGCTATTAATAATATAAATAACAATAATAAATTACATAACCTTAGGTATAAGCAATGTTTTCCTGATTACAAACATACAAAAAACACAAATGGGACTTTTCATGTAAAAAGCTACTTTTATTAAGTTTTTCCTGAACAAATAATCGACATTATACTATATGCATTATTCCGTGTAAAAGAGCATTAAATTCTGTTTAAAATGAAAAAAAAAATCGTTTATGTACGATAAATATGAACGAAGTTATGGACAGTTAAATTTTACTTGTCGTAGACCCCTAAAGCATATGCTTCTACGTGCTATTCAAGGGTCTTCTTTTTTTATAGAACTTTTTAAATCAAATTTTAATACCTTAAACTTTTTTGTCATAAGTTTTTATAGACATCATCATTTTCTCTAAATATTATGATAATTTTCTAGGATTTTTTAAATTTTCGGTTCACTGGCCGAAGGTGTTAAAATGAAAATTGAAGTAATAAAAACGAATTTTCACGAAGATAGGCAACATATAAGTGAAAATAAATATTTCTATGAGAAAGCCCGTGGAAAAATCTATAAAATATATGTTTTCGAAAAACGTTTTCTGATTACCTGTATAAATGGGAAAATAACGAATAAAGGCAGAACTAAAAATACGCATAACTGACACACAACTGTAATGAAGGTATACATAAAGTACTAAAATTCAACATTTACATTCTCGAATAGTAATATATCAGGATTATAACAATTTAAAGGTATGCCAGAAAAAAATGGAGTATACCAAAAATATATGTATAGTAAGTATATATAGAATTAACCTACATTATCAATACAACTGAGATTGAAACAATATTTTTCATATTTTCAATTGCACTTTCTTCGTTTCATTTATTGTTTATTCGGCAGGAGCATAAAAATTACGAACCAAAATAGATTATTGTAATCGAACTAGTTAACAAATTCATAAATTATGCTCCTGAGTGGCATAAAAATTATTTTCGAAACATGGGGCTACAATAAAATGTAATGGAATTCAAACACGGTTATTTCTCTACCTGTTGAATTTATATGCTATATAAATCGATTAATTTCCAAAATGACGATAATAGTAAATATGTCAATACTATGATATATTTATATCAACCCGGAGAAAACACGTATTTGAATTTCTAAAGTAAATTCTTGGTCATTTAAAATTACTAAAGAAAACCAGGCCCTTAATGAATTCGCTTTAGCTGAAATCTTGAAACGGAGTACTCCTAATACATGGTTTAAATCTCCACTTTAAAAAACACTTGATTTCCGACTTATTTGTCAACCTCGTCTATAAATACTAAATGCAGGTAAATTCTTAATTCCGTAAATGTCAGCGTGAGTACTGTCTGGTCCGAAAATTTATTCGTCACAAATATAAAAGATGCGCAATAGAGATTTATTTCGGCTGCCCCAGGACCATTTTTCTCCTGTCACGATTCAGGTAAAACATATTGTACTTTTCGTCGCATTCATGTCATTTTCATTTCATCACATTTCCTTCCGACAACTGGACAAACAAAAGTTTCCGCGTCGAACACCTGGGCAATGGAAATCAAAATGCATACCTGGTGGATGAAAGTCACGACGGTGACTTTCGATCTACATTTAACAATGTATGTAGGCATAAATTACAATAAAGCCGATCACCTGGGGATCGTATTTTCATAATGCTATTTGCAGCTGAAAAGTATTTTAAGAATAATATTTTGTTTACCGTTCATTGTGCGAAATTCACGTATTTCGTGACGAATCATTTTAAGCGTGTTTTGTCAGGTCATAAAATTAGTGAAATATTTGATTCATAAATAAATAATATAATAGGGCTTATGGATTACAAAAATTATTTTTTCATAAGAGAAAGGCTTTAATATTTGATGTTGATCCTCGAAGTTTCGAACTTCTAGGATCTCTATTAGAAGGTATTTAAATTAATATTGAAGATTAACATAAAATATTAAAATCTTGCTCTTGTGAGAGAAAATCGATTGTGTAGTTATATAATTTCTTATTTATTTTTTGTACTTGAAATTATAATATATGAAGTCCGCAACTTTCGGTATTACTAATGAAACAATGGACTCAATATTTATTTTATGAACTTGTGCAGAGTAAGTTAGTAATAATATTTACTTATAAATGTTGAATGTGAATGGTTTGCTTTTGGGATGCTTTTGAATTACTATATTTAAACTCTAATATTATTTATATTAGACAATCTGGTGGATTATGTAATATAGAACAGTGTCGCTAATTTTGGAGATAAAATAAAATATGCATAAATTAAAATAATATTACAGCATTGATATTAGTGAAGATAATCTAATAACAAGCTACAGATACTGAATACATAAAATGTGCACAAATACATTTAAAATTTGAACATTTCACAATTGAAAACAGAACCGAAGTAGATGAAATATTAACAAATTATATTTGATACCCTAAAAAGAATGAGTAGGTATTAATTTAATCTTTTGGTGATATGGTTCAACTTTTAAATCTTTAATTATTCCAATATATAGCAGATTTTATTAAATTTGGAATAAATGAGGTTTGCTAAACATTGGTTGAATGAAAATATAATAATTACTTATTGAAATGAAGAAAATGCCAAGTTGTTTGCAAAAACAATTTATATTCAAGTTTCTGCCATCAGAAGAAAGTGACTGGAAAAATAAAATTTGATTTGCTCGTCTAAGACGTCCATCAAATATTTAAAATGTTGAAAATTTACAAAATGCATAGCTTCAAAGTGGTCAATTGTCTCAGTCAGTATAAAATAAAGTTGTTGGCTATTTTGTTTTATTACAAATTCCATATGGTCTTTCAGGTAATGAATACCAAGAGATAGGACACAGATCGATTTTTCGTGGTCGCTTTGCTGAGGCCGTCAAATTGAACCGTAGAGCGGCGTGTCGGGAACCTCGCGCCTCCCACCACTGTGCCGATTATCGCGCGCTTTCCCCTTCCATTCGCCTTTTCTCTTAAACCTCGTAATGTTTGTGGCAGGAGAAGTGGGGTAAGAGCTTCAGGGAAATAGATTAACCGAGAGTGAGGGCAAAAGGTACTTTGACCAACATGTTACGGATTAGTTCAGCTTTTCGACTTTGGCCTCAAATGTGGTGACAGAAGTTTACATAGCGGAACACATGCAGTAACACCTACAAAACGATTACTTAGTATTGACAAATATCACAACTGAGCTATCGAGAATACTCAATAATGTTCATTTGTCACAAGCTGAATTTGAAGGAAGTTTCCCACATTGTGAACGGTACCTAAGAATCGAGAAAACGGAAGTATAATTTCACGTTTTTGTAGAGCAACGATTATTATTTTACTTATTTGTTAAATGAAAACACTAACTTTTACTTATTTCTACACGAATATTGGGTTCATATAAAAATAAGTGAAAATTTCAAATTTAAAGATTGGACAAGTGACCGAGATAAAAGAAAAACTCCTACTCGCGAAATTGAGTGGATGTGTCCTCGAATTCGGCCTTTTGTCTTTCTTGGCCGACGGGGGTTCCTTTAATAGTTCATCGATATTCCGGGTGACCGTTTTTCTCTCCGGGGTTTGCGAAGGGCTGACGTCGCATAGCCTCCCGGTGGAGCTACTTTGAAGCCTGCCGACCCTGTCCCGGTCTTCCCATTATTTACATACTACACGGAGCTATATATCCGAGGCAAATTAAGCTACCGGGTGACTCCACGGTATACGGTGTCGCCTACGGGTCTAACGTTAAGCGTGGTACCACGAGGCGAAACGGTTGTTATATAGGTGCAACCAAACGACAATGTGGTGCAGGCCACTCTCGTTAGTACACCCGGTAATTAAATCGCAGCGTACCAGGACCACCGGCCAAAGCAGATGCCACGCCTCGTATAATTTTCAGGATGATGTCGATTGCCAGCCTGGCCAAATTAAAAAGAAAACACACGGCGATTACTCTGATTTCGGGATGTTTTCTCTTCTAAAGCAGATGGCTACTCCCTCTTATCGCTAATTAAATTGAACTCGGAAGCTGACATTTTTCCCGGGAGTTGGAATGCTCAAAGAACTGATTTTTTAAATATATTTCTCAAAATCTTGGTGGTGTTTCAAAGTCCACATTTGGATGATTTCAATAATATATTTTACAACTAGTATGTAAAGTAAGTCTTTGCGCACAGAGTGAGACCATGATAAATGGTTTTATGCATTATATGGTATTAGTAGGATTCGTAACTAAGTCAAGATTTTCAGACTACTTAAATGTTCATTGAACCTATCGCCTTACTTGGTGTGTAAAATCTTACTTTACTCACTAATTGCAAAATATACTTTATCATGTATGTATGAAGTTCGCATACTTGGAGTCGATCCAAAACTCGCAAAAAAACACGTTTTTTGTTGATTTGACGCGATACATCAGTTTTTATCATTATTACCTTATTTTTTCAATAATAAGTCTAGAATACAAAACCCGGCGATGTTTACATTTTGCTCCAAATATATGTGGATCAAATCTGAACCCTTACATATATTAATTTAGTTTGTTTTTATTTTTTGTTTTTTCCTTTCATTGACCGATACACACCAAGAATTTTGAATTTTTAGACTATTTAATATCGAACGGCCAAGAAAATATTATTACTTATAATAAGTCTAGAAAACTAAACAAAAAATTACTTTTTTATTTGCGTTGTACTCCAACGATGTAAACTTTAAGTGTATGGTTTTTCTAATTGCGGAAAAGTTTACGCACTTAAGACACAAAAAAGTTATTCACCGTATGATAAAATAGTTCAATTTCGTGGAATAAATTTTCTTCGAGATATCTCAATAAACACATCACATGTTGACGTGCAGTGGAGTTGTTAGGAGAAACGAAATAGTGTCTCAGTTAATGTCTCGTTAAAGAAATCACCAGTGACAGGTTATTTGAAAATGAATCTCTGTCGAAAGGTACCTTATTCATTGTTTTTTATTATGCTGAAAATGCATCTTGGTTTCATAAAAAAAGGAATGATTCTAGACGGTTGTTTACGTGGGTAAATAATCTGGTAAAAATTTGAAATTTAATGGTCATCCGATATTTGGATATGGTCTAATGCTAGGCTCTATTGGACATAAACGACACTAAAAATTACATAAAATAAAATTCAAGATTATTCAGAAATTAGGCAATATTCGATTGAGCATGGTCCTGATTTTTTCCTTCCTATTCTTGAAGACTGAAACAAAAATTAAAACTGAATTACCATGCAAAAATAAATTAACTGATGTTAATAAACTCCAGGAGCTTTGCGGGATCTCTAAATATGATTTAATCGACTTTTACAAAGGGCCGAAATATTTAACTTTCTTATCTTTTTTCGATTCTCACATATACCAAAAATTTTCATTTGTTTAAAACACCTTAATCCTTACATTTTTCTTTATATCCGACTTATTTGAAATTTTATTCTGGAGCTGCTGATTACGAATCTGCACTTGGAATTTGGAAATTCAATATGGCGGACCAAAATCCGAAAACGTGAATTTTATTAAGTTAGTTACTGCCATATTGGAGGATCCATTTTGAATTTTGAAAATATAGCATTGGATACGCAATCAGAGCCATAAAAAATATGAAATATTTATTGTCAAGTGACTTTCCAGCATTTCGTAATTTTAGATATTTTTGTTGTTTTTATGAAACTTAGTATGAAGGGGTTTTTTATGTTGCTGATTATGAATCTGAAGTTACATTTTCAAAATTCAAAAGGGCGGATGAGTATTACAGAAGAATTTGGACACATTTTTTGGCTTTGTGTGGAATATGGTATCTAAGGGTTTCTGAGGTTGTTAATTACGAATGAGAAGTTGGATTATTGTAATTCAAAATGGCGGATCCAATGTGGTGGGCGAATTAACATTTTATCTATACTTTTTCGAAACTCCGTATTGCTGCGTGGATTAGGTTTAAAGGAGCTGTAACTATTTTTTTTTATTTGACCCCGATATTTGATCCAATATATGAAGGTCCATCATTTCAAATATTCAAATTGTGATATCATATTTATATTGAGCTATACAAGAAACATAAATGTACCTTGCTCTATGAGATTCCAGTGTTGCTTGGAGAAAGTAGTATAATTCACCTTCTACGTCTTTTTAAAACTTGTTAATCAGTCTTTTCGGTGTAGAATCGTAATTATCTCACGAACCACCATTTTTGTCATCAAAATCGTGTTCAGCACAGCAAAATATATAAGACTACTATGGTCTCAACTTGATATTAATCATATATGCTTTTTTTTATAAGCCTTTAACGCTGAAAAACAGGATTTTTAATTGATTTGGAGGTTATCTCTGAAACTAACCTCACTTTACTCCTATTTTTAATTGCAGATTCGTGTTCGGTGGGCCAAAATAGGTTGGAATAGTGGGATATCATACCCAGCACAAGATATTTGTTTTGTTGCACTGTGTATTTATTTGTCTCAAAACACTCGCAGTTGCAGTCAGTTATGTCAAAAATGATGATATTCGGGAATGTAAAAAAATTATCAGCTTGCTAAAAATTTACTACGTATAACAGTTTTTATCTACATTAAAAAATCTTTAAGAAACTTGTTGATTAAAGGCTAAAATTATATTTTTCAACGTGGCTCTATGTTTTAAATTCAATGAATTATTCAAAATTACGATTATTTATAAAGGAGCTCAAACAAGTTGCAGAACCACATCAATAACAATAGTATTTTAAATACACATTTCAAAGAAATTCTTGATCAAACAGGTGAACAGTTTTAAATTTAAACTCACCGTCTTTTCGTGCCAAAAATTAGATGTTAGATGTTTCATAATGTCTGAGGCCATGATTCTTGTATGTTTAGAAACTGTAAATAAAAAATAACAAAAGTACAGTATTTAATATAGTAGAAACAATAAAAGTATGCAGATTGTAATTTCATAAATTAAAATTATAGTATCACCTTATCCTAATATGATGATTTCGGTAAAAACGGTAAATTGTTCAATAATTAAAGATGTATCTATGGAAGACAGTAATGCCGTAAGATGATATTGGATGAATAAGGATCGATGATGTTGATCATGGTTGATGCTCAACATTAATAAGAAAAGTTTAAGTTAAAAAGACAAAGAAAGTTGTTAAAAATAAAAAACCTACTGCCAATTTCATTTTGTTTTTTCAGGGTTTTAACTTACATTCGATGTAAAACTTATTACCACTTAAAATGAAATAGTTAAATGTTATTCTTGAAACTTTACACCAAAAAATGTTTTCATTAAATGAAATACACATTAAAGTAAATTATAGCTGCCGAAAAATTAAAATTTCTGATCATAATTTACATTTTTCTAGTATATCTTAACAAGGCAATAATATAGACAAAATATTTTTAAAATACACTTAAATCTGAGTCTGGACTTCCTTTCTTTTGTAAGGGTTGAACTGTATTTTAAAAATATTTTGCCTTATGATATATTAGAAAAATTTGGGTCACGAGCATAAATGGCCAATGACTTATTTTTCCTATAACTTGCGTAACGAGCAATATTTCGCTACCATAAGAATGAATAATATTTCACTAAGGTACGTTAGGTTATACTTTAAAGCGTTAATAAGTCATTTCACACGAAAGACTAGTGCGTGTCTAGTATGCCCTTAATTCTATGATAAAAAGAAGTTGTAAAATTTTGAACGTACTTCCTGCTAAAAAGCGTAATTTGAACTGGTCCACGTAATAGCTACCGTCAGATCTCAGGTTTATAGGCGTACTTTATTACTCTATACGTCTTAATAATATTTCGTAGTTGTCGCGGGTATAAATTTTATGTAAAAGCTGTATTTAAGAGGTTAAATTGTCATTAATTCATTATTTATTTTGTGCGTTGTCCTAATTAATTTCAGATTTATTTCAACAGCTGGTTTAAAACTAGAGCTAAATTTCGAAAATTAAAAATTATCGAATTACTCTTAAGGATATCAGACTTTTACTGAAGTCTAAAATAAAAATACTAAATATTTGTTAACCTCATTATGTCCCAGAAATAAACTTTTTTTTTTAATTTTCGAGCTTCATTCTTGAAAGAAAATTAATATTGATTTATAGATGACCCAGTGCACTGTTTTTGAGGATGCACTTTACATTGATGTAGTTGAAATTGCATTTAAATCTCTCCTGAAATCTATATGGCAACTTTTAGCAAAAAGAAAGCCGAAGATTTTAATTTTTTTTCTTATGAATATTTGTCATAGTCATGTTGGAAATTATTCCGGGTTTAAACCAAAAGTGACCATAGACTTGTCCAAAATAATAAGAAGATTTTTGTTGTTAAAATCACCCTAACCTCTAAAAATTGTCAAATTTTTCTTTCGTATAATACTTACTGATAAACGCGAAAAAACATCGTAGCGCGAACATCATAGAAATGTGCGCATGTTTGAATATCGTTACTCGCTACTACGACATTCGATTATTAGTAAAATTAAAAATGGTGGATACAATATGGCCGATATAACATGGCTGATAAAAATTACAAAAAATGTTTGTCCAAAAAACGATTTACAGTAGTGTTTTCATCAATGGTTTTCATCTGTAGGTCGTTACTTTGAAACTTTTTTTTTGCAAAAATGCCGTAATAGTAAACAAGCACTTTCAAAATATATGTATATCATTTTTAGAAAATATTGATCCATAAAATTATAAATGCTTTCGTTTTTATTAGTGTATACACGTTGTACTTGACATTAATGTCCTTTTTCAGAGGTTAGGGTAATTTTATACGAAAATAAAAAATGATCTTATAATCTTGCAGGTAATGTTGTGAACTTTTTTTTGGTTACGTTTTTTAATATTAAAAATTGTCATAAAAAATACATTTTTCGTCGTTTTTCCACCATTTCGGTTTGAGAAAACATTTAAATACAATTGTATATAAACAAATAGAAAGAGCACTCTGGAAAATGATAGACTAGGTGACTTTCAATATATTATTAATCCATTTTCTTGTTAAAAATGAAGTTTGAAAATCAACAAAAAAAAGTGTATTTCTGGTACTTAATGAGTTAACAGATATTCAAAACTAGCCGAGTCAATTTTGGGTTTGTCCATTCAAAACCACAACATTGAACTTAAATTCTCGAGCCCAGAAAAATTTCATATTTTATTGGGCAAAATGCCTTGCTTTTACTGATTCATAAAAGCACATTATGCGGTTTGTTATGATTGTGAATTTATCTTAATTAGATACTTCCATCGGGCTGAGTCGTCCGAAGCATCCAACAAATAAATTGACTTGTGTAGATCGCTTTTCCAGATAAAAAAGTGGTACGATGTGCTTTTTTAAATGTATTTTTCCATTATAATAGTGATGCCATTACAATTTTTCTTCTCAAGTACTATCGATGCGAAGGAAAAAATATTTTTTCTTCACGGTGGCCGTGTATTGAATACTAAGTACATAACGAGGGGAAAAGTGTCATGCGTCTAGAATATTTTACTACAGATTGAAAACTTGGCCCTGCATTGATAGAACTAATGAAAATGATTTAAAGAAACATCTTCCTTATTGTTTGAGCTAAACATTAATTTTCATTCTTTAAATTTCAGTAAAATACAATAATATAGTGGCAAAACTATACAAATTGTCAGGAAAAAAGTCAGTGATGTAAAATTAACGTTATAGCTACTGGGAGGGGGAAGGGGTCCAACAAATTTTTGTATAAATTTTAATCAACTAATGTTACCATAACAATGAGGGCACTTCTTGAAGCCTAGAATACAAGTTCAACAACAATTTTTTACTTTAAAATGAACAAAAACAAATGAAACTGGCCAATCAGTTGACCGTAAAACAAACACTCAAACTTTTTGATGACTGAAACTGTTTATGAACTGAAACAAATTTAAAAGTTTAAAAACATATGTGTGAAAAAAGAATCGGTGGAAAAAAGAGCAGTGGAAAAATGGGTTGGAAAACTGGTGTACAATCATTTAATTTTTGATATTTTGGACAATTTTTGAGTCCAGAATTGTGTTGAACGATGAAAAATCTAAGATGTCTACTCCGATATTTGAATCAGAAAGTAAGTCATTTTTGTCGACCAGTGTAATCATACGACTTGAAATTACTTCTGCTTGGATGACTTTCATCATGTACTTAGATTAGCTTATTTTGTTACAGTGTATAATTAGTAACAAAAAAAAACATTTTTAAATATGAGCAAACAAAAATTTAATTGGCAAAATGCTATTGTAAAGCCGAAACAAAATACTAATAAAAAAGTCAACTTTTTCCAAAATTATCTGCACATCCAACACGACTTCCGTGAACATCCGGTGTATGGACCAACTGTGCGCATTATCGCTTTATTGCGACCAGTAATTAATGATCACACTCTGCTTGAGATCACTCCTTCACGCGTTCGCACATCGACTAAACAAGCCTATTTACATAATTCGAAGCGTCGAGAGTCTTAGGCGATGGCTCATTCACGCGTTCTCGCACACTTTAGGCTCTTTGGTGGATGACACTTCGTTTACGTTTGTCCGGCTGACGTCCCTGGGACGACTCTCACGCGCACGCCTAATTGACGGGTCTTTTGACAAAGCGAAGCTCCAGTTTCAATAAGGCACGTTACCCGGGTTCCTTTCAGCCGGAGACTTTGGCCTCGCCCCTCCTTGGCCCTTGTCATTCAAGGCGTCGAAGGTCTAGTTTAAATCCGCATCAGACAGCACGTCCTATTGTCTACGACACTCGCCACGACCCTTAACCCTTTTCCTTCTTTTCCCAACCGGATCCTACGATGTCGTAACGATTTCCTTGATTCGTGACACAATCGAATTGACGGCTGGCTAATTTAGATTTGGCCTGACTTACAATAGGCAAGGAATACGGGCTGCGTCTCAATTTTCACGTTTGTCGTCGATTTCTCCTACTGGTTCGGTTTTTTGGGGATGTCACTGGTCGCATTGTCACTTACAAACTTTTGCTATTTATTGCGGATGATGCATTAATTAAACTGACACCGACAAAATTTTATTTTTGCTCGTTTTTGACATGCGAAGTATCATTTATGAAGTATTTTTTTATGTTGAAAACTGTGGTGTTAGCAGAAGTTCTCTATAACGTCACATTTTCCACAAAAGTGAGGTTAAATGTGTAAAAATAAGCTTGGCTATATTTCCATTTATTTGGAGCAAAAGAGCATTTATTTTTGAAAGCGAAGTATCATTTCTGATCTACTTTTTGTTCTGAAGATGATGGCGATAGTAGAAGGTTCATGACACGTCACATTTTCGAGGAACGTAAGTTTAAATCCAAAAACAGTTTTGGGGTAAACGTCACTAAGAAACATATTGAGTAAATCTAACTAAATGATGAGTGGGGACTAATTATTTTGTAGTTTTTATAGATGCATACAGTTCAGATGACTAAATTCTAGTCAAGTTAAAGCAATGTAGGCATGCAAACTATTAAAGATTTAGTTATGAATAAATAATTCATCATTCAGTTAAATTTACTGACAGATTTTGTCGAAAATATTGCCAAAAAATTTTTATAATTACAAAGAACAATAAGAAACAATTTCTTGTGAGATAACTTGAACCAGAGAGATCTTATTGATTTTTGGTCGCTGAAAACGAATCCGTTGTTTAATTTAATCCGCGACTTTTACAGTTTTGTTATCTAGCTTAACCTTAAATTGTCAAAAAGGGTATTTTTAAATATTTTTCAGATCAGATATCTTAAAATTCTGACGTGATGGGTCGTTGAACAGCGGATTCATTTTCAGCAGCCAAAAAACGATAAGATCCACTACCTCTGAAGTTTTTTCTCAACAAAATTTTTTTGTTGTCCTGTATTATTAATCATGCATGACAATTTATATTACATTTAGTTTCCGAGTAGACATAAATAGCTACTAGATGACTTGAAAAAATCACAAGGATCTATTTGAAAATAAAAAGTGTATTATCAAAATTCATAAATAAAAAAATCGGATTACGAATTCAATTAAGTAGTTAGTATGTGTTTTAGGTAGCTTAAAAAGTATAATTGTTTGTAAAGTTAATTGTTGTGATAACTTGTGCAACTTTGACCAGTCAAATACAGTGGAACCCCCGTTAACGAATATGGTCGGCACAGCGCGGGGCATTTAACTTTCCTTTAACGAATATTTTCTCGACTCCCTACTTCCAACATTTTTCCTTCTTGGAACTTGTATTCTTTCACCGCGCATGCGCAATATAGTGAAAACTCCTAAAAGGGTTAGAAGGGGGAATAACCACGAAGATTATTCGTTAACGGCAATGTCTGTATATTCGATAACGGAAATATTCGAAAATAAGGTATTCGTAAATGGGGGTTCGACTGTAGTTGATATAAAAAAAATGTTATTTAATTTTTCTTTAAAAAGGAAGGCCAGAAGGAAAGTGAGTAAGCTTATTTCATAACTTTTTAAGTAATAAAAATAAAAGAATACAGTTCATAGAACAAAAAGTTATTAAACAAATACATATACATTCGGTAAACTTTATGCAAATTTAAAATAAAAAAATGTAGTAATGTTTTTTAAATTTCTCCCAATTAATTCCAAAACGGACGAAAAATTTTCGTTGAGTTTTATGTGACTTTTTTGTATGAAATAGGCACTAAAATATATCAGCATATGACATTTATAACGTAAAATTTATCGTTCTTTCAGAATCTGCGGTCAAAATTTGTTACTAATAAATATTGAAAATGTTATAAACAATTTAAAAAAAAAAACATGATTTTTTGAAGAAAAAACTTCTTTTAAGCGATGACTTTACATGGAACCCGTAATGGAATTGCCTCAAACGCATTAAATCTTGCGTCCATGGATTCTCAGCAACAAGTTCATATAGCTACTTTTTCTGAAATTCAAAATGACGGACCACAACATGGCGTCGAAGTCTCAAACAATGATCCCTGAGGTCACAAGGCCCCTGAATTTAAAAAAAATGGCTGAAATCGTTTGAAACTTGTTACTCGGGGGTTTTTGGGGTCGCTGATTACGAATTTGAAGTCAGTTTTCAAAAATTAAAAATGGTGGAGCCAATATGGCGGTCGAATTTTTTGGAACTAGATAAAATCGTTTGAAACTTGTTACTAGGGGGTTTTTGGGGTCGCTGATTATGAATGTGAAATCAGATTTTCAATATTTACAAAAATAACCTCTGCTTGGGACGTAATGGGTTAACTAGAAGGATTATTTAGATTAATAAATTAATATCATGTGTAACATTGTATTGCTTTCAAATTCATTATAATCGTTGTCTTTCACAGTAATCATAATAAAATTTAAATACATTGCTGAGGTATGTTATTTTGATGCCTTGTTTTAAAACCTTCGAGAACAAATTTATTTCTAACTATGTACCTATTGGTCTTTAGGTGATAAAATATAATATCAATGACCGTATGGCATCAGATTTATATGTTATGTACATTTCTACATAAAAGAAAATTGAAAAATGTAATTACTTTAGCATTAAGTAACGAATTTAAATCTGCTCATATCATAAAAATTTAAGGAAGTGCTACTTTTATGGTAAAAGTTCACGGAAAAAGCAACTAAACGATGCCAGGAGAATTCTAGAAGGCCGAAAGGTTTTCATGTAAATAATTTTTAGCCACGTAAAAAATTAAATCGCGAATGATCTCATTTAGATTAAAAGAATATGCATATAATATAAAAATATAGTTATTATATAACATTTAAGTCTTATATATATTACAGCACATCAGAGTGCCATTTTACTACCATTTTGAAATTAAACATATATCAATCCCTATTTACTATGTAAATATTAGTATCTGGTACAACTAAGTGTTTTAGTCTGTTTTACGATTTAAATAATTAACTTGGCTACTTAATTTGTCGATTCATAACTAAATAGTAAAATTTACTAAAGACCAATTTACTAAAAACGATGCTGTGTCTTATCCAACTATCTACTTAACAGTTCCAACTATTTATTTTGACAGAGCATTACGGAAAGAAAGGTATAAACGCGTCGTTCCAATATTTATATTTCGAAACAAGTATAGAGGATGGCACTGCATTAAAAAAATAACAACAAAGAAATTGGACAAATACAAACATTTATATTTATTTATGAAATGTTGTACATATACTGTTAAGTGTGCGGAGTTAAATCGCTGCAATTTTTAACACCGTTGCTAGTCTATAACTACAGGGTGTAAAAAATCGGTGTTCATTTTTCCATGTGAAATAGATGCGATTTATTTCCTTGTCCATGTGCAATAAATAATAGACAAGCATTGGTAATTTTTATTAAACCATATTTATACCATCATCTCTCATAGCTTGACACAGAAATATACAAGCACAATTACATGTCACATAATCGACACCTACAACAGTTAGTCGACAGTCGATGTCTTCGCGGGTAAATATTTTCTCATCATTCACGACAATTTCTAAGATGTATCGATCATAGAATAACGGTTTTCTGAATTTTCCAGAATATGGAAAATAAACAGAAAAAGATGCTTGGCGAGGATTCGAACCCAAGGAACGCTCAGCTGATGAGGAGTTTACCTCATGTAACTTAATCCACATGTCCAATCATAATAAATAATAAACACATACATTCTTTTAGACTATGACTGTCATTTTCGAAAAACGCTTTTAGTCACATGCAGATTTCTTTAACATTTTTTATCGGTATGAAAATTAATACAGAAAACCATACGATCTCACACTGTCAGACTTAGAACAGAATAATTTGACGATATTAGAAAACTCTTCGCTAGTAGAACTTAGCATGTCACAAATAATCGAGTAGATTATACAATTCTATAACTAATTAAAAACATATTTTTAGTGTACATCACTATTCAAAATTGTAGAAATCTATAATATAATAACCGTATTTATCATTGAAATAAAAATTCTCTAATATACTTTATATTTTTATTTCAGGAAGGTACGTGAACTATTATTTTACTGAGAGTGTCATTTTTGGATCAATCAAAGATTTCCCATATTATCTCCAGGTATGGCAGTGAAAAATGTGTTATAACAAAATATAGTAAAATTATAGAGTGCACCTCAAAACCCTGACAAATAAAAAAAAACACCTAAAAACCAGACATTTCTACCACTACAAACAAAAAATGATCTCGACTCGTCGTTTTGAGGTCTCACTGGAAGGTCATTTCAAGGCCATCAGTGTTTGACCAAGAGATTAATTTTATAGGTCACTTGAATGTCAAATTAGTTTGACCCCTAGATTATTTATTAAACACACTTGGAACTCAATCATTAATTACATTTTCGGAACATGTACATTTTGAAAAATCTGGTTTTTGAATGTCTGTTTTTTTTTCAAATGTCTGGTTTTTTAATGTCGGGTTTCTTAAGTGTCTGTTTTGTGATTTGTCGGGTTTTTGAGGTGCACCCAAATTTTAACTAGAGTTAATATGTCATATTTATCCAACAAAAGCAATCTATATCAGTCATCCGAAACTATATTAGCTCATGTCATATTTCTAAACGATCGCCTTATCTAAGTATTATACATCCTTGTACTTCAACATTTCAACATCATTTTTAAACATCACTACCATGAAAATCATTATCTGATCATATCATCTGTCAGCATCATTTTTTAAAATCAGTGTTAATCGATATTATCGTTATTTCAGTTCAACTTCCTTCGTTATTTAATATTATTATCATCGTTAGTAATTATTATAAAGATTCATTACTATACAGATTCAACATCATCATTATGCATCATTCATCTAAACTTACAATCTCATATAATGGTTCGAAAATAACATAAAATTCTTTCATCATCATCTATTATCGTTGGTATTTAATGCATCATGCGACGTCTATCAAAGAACTATTTTCTAGTATACAATTACAATAGTTTTAAACGTACAATAAAAGAGAGCCAACATCCGGGTAGACATAAATACCTACAGATGACTTGTAAAATTAACAAGGATCTTATGAAAAATCAAGTGTATTATCAACATCTGCTTCTCGGATTGTTTATATTTATATTTATATTTACAATTACTATTTTGAACGATGAAATCTAGTCGAGGTTTATTTTAGAAAAATGTTAACCTTTAATACGTAAAAAGAATCATTAATGGAACCGAAAATGTCCAAATAAACGTTTCTTGATTTATGTAAAATATTCACAATTCGAAAAATTTTAATTTAATTCTATTGATCGAATAATGGACTAAAAACTAACATCGAAGAATGGGCACATATATTGTATTTCCTGAACATTATTACAATAATTTATCGTCAGATATAAGCAATCCCGGCCTTATCGAATGAGTTGTGTTTCGTACTTCACACTTGTAGGTTGGGTCGCTAGATGTATAAAGTACGGGTGTGATATTTTCATAATCGACGAAATTAATAACATTCGGCATATCGAACGTTAACATCTAAATATAGGCGTAAAAGGCAGGTCTGTGTTGCTAAGCCTTGCTGATGATTCCAGCGGTAAAGACCAGGATGAAATGTCACAAAAAGAGATTCTATCTGTGTTCAATAGATAAAACCTTATTCAATCATCTGATGCTAAATGAATTTTTCTAAATATGCAGATTTCTGTCTATTAATTAAAGTTAAGGTCCACAACGAGCACCAAATCCGGTGACAAACGAGGACCAAAAATATTAATTAATGGAACCGAAAATGTCTAAATAAACGTTTATTGGTTTACGTAAAAGGACCGTTACTATCACGAAATACAATTAGTATTATGATAATCACTATTGGTCAAAAAGATAAGCAATTCTTGACTTTAATAGGCAATTATGCCAAAATTATAATTCAGTATCATTAGGCAAATTCCCCATGATCATTCAATATCGTCGACATTAGACGCCATCATGTGACATCATTCTTATTGGTTCAACATTAACAAAAGTGAACCTCTGAAATCTCGTCAAATATGTCAATGTCATTGCACATAACATCTGAAATATTGCATTTCATGACTTTTTTATGACATTTCTTATTCTAAAAATAATGAATGCAAATTAACAAAAACAGTGCATAACGAAATAATGTACATCCATTTAATAAGACAATGAAATACATTGCTCGCATCGCGAACGTGCCTCGCTGCACATAATCATCATAATTAGAAATTATTATAAACAACTTTACGTCGAACGTAAGAGGTGAAAGTTAGGCGCCGCGAAACGTAATTTCGAGGGAGCAGATGGGTCGTTTATCACCCGAGTTACATGTGGGTTAGAGTGCCTGGAGCAAGGAGATAAGGCAAGATCTCCAAATTTCCCGACAATTTCGTATTATCTAAACAGGCAGGAGCGAAGTAGTAGGCAGCAGCCAACCCGTGATCCCGGGATTCAACAAGTTGATTAAACAATTTCGGGTACATGAATATGTTTAACCCTTACCCGCCCACCCCTTGGTGAACGTCAATGAAATGCGCATAAATACCTACGCGCCGGGCCGTCTACTCCATTTCGCGACGTCGATACGTTCCTCGTGCATTTCCTAAGTAAAATGGCAACATTGCTATGTTCCCCTGTAATTCTCGAAAAGGAAAAAAGCTCTTTGTACGTTCGGGAATGCTACAGCATTCGATATTGCTCGCTTACTTCTTCGCCGTCCGACGTATATTTATAGGAACGAAATACCAGTTGTGTTTCGGAAATGCTATTACCATAAATTATTCCAGCAAGAAGTAAACTCAGAAAACACATACTCTAATTTTTGTACTTTTATTTCCGATACGTACATTCGCATCTGACATTCAAATGTCGTATTGGGGTGCGGGTCGAAAAACTAGGTGATGGGTCAAAACCCCGACTTTCAAAATGCCAACAGACAAAAACCCAAAGTGTAAAAATCAAACAATTCAATTACGCAAACAGTTTTTGGGTTTTTTGACCGCCGATATTTTGGTTAATATAAAAATTTTCAGGTAAACTTTCATGAGAGGAAGAGCCATTAACATTTTTTAAATTTTGATACAGAAATTCGCAACTAGGTCGTTTCCACTTAAGAGTTGGAAAAGCTGTAACAGCGCCGAAGATGTCGACGTGCGGCAGACAAGATAACTAATTGTTGCACGGTGGAATTTTTAAGATTTAGATATCTTCTAATCTTTGGTAATGTACAATGTTTCTAGTCATACTTGTGCATTGGCCAATACTACGAGAAAAATAAAACCGTATATGAATATCAAATTTGTCTCTGTGAAGCCGACATAAAGACTTTTATTATTGCACGGTGCTATTTTTAAAATGTAGATATTGCATTCATCTATAGTAAACCTCAAACTTAGAACAAGTTATTCGTCATTGACAACATATTCATGAAATTTAGTTCAAAGTAAGGATGATTTAGTTATATATCAGAAAAAACTGTCGCTGTCGGACCGACATGATTATTTGAGCAAATATATGACGTTTATTTTAAGATTTAGATCTTCAACTTATATAAATATTTAAAAGCTCTAGCTATAAGCTTAAGTAGTGGACAATTTTATAAATTTAAAGTAACAGATGGTTTAATTATATAAACGGAAAAATAAACTGTTTCTGCCATAGTACGAAATCTGTCGCTGTAGAACCGACAGGTTTATTTTAATGGATCTTTAGTAATATTTTCATGAATTAGATACGAAAATAACGTGGATAAATTCATTAATCCCTAACCATCATTTAGATTATTTATTCAAAATATTAGTACAAAATGACTGAAGTAGAGTAGCGCCAGATATGTCGCTGCGAGACCGACAGAATATATAAAATGAATCTAATTTATTGTATTTAATAATATTTAAAAAGTTTGATATTACGAAATTCTAAAAGCAAATTATTAATTTTAGATTGAATATTAGATATATGATTACGAAATTATTTTGAAGGAATTTATATAGTTTACTAACTTTAGCAATAAACCGACAGATAATAGCGCGAGAGATTTATGCATGTCCCAAATTGTTTAGTTGCTTTTCAATATAATAGTATCGTTAACATATACATTTTAAAAATCAAAGTATGAAAATGATTTTAATTATCATGTCGGTTTTACAACGACATAATTTTGTATTGCTTATTATCTGTATATCTTTACGCGTCGTCTGCTCTTCCTGTCTCGTTATATTTACCTAAATATGGGGAGCGCCGTTTCTTCCACTCTCCTAAGTCGCGTTACGTTTGTGACGTCACAACAGGCCCTTCCTGAGGCCCCAGCTCACAAGGAGGGGGAAAAAGGGACAGCGACAGGCAAATATAACGAGACGGAACCCGGCAAATATGCTTGGACGTAAATATAACGAGGCGCAAATATATCGCGACTCTACTAGAGTAATATTTTAGTATTGCATTAATTTCATTTTCTCAAATGTTTTAAATGTAACAGAAATTACTGATGAAACTCAATAAAATATTAAGCAAATTTAATCATTAATTAGTCGAACTCACTCTTTTATGTTAGTATTAGATTAATCAAAATAACTGTGGCTCAGTTACAAAATTAAAGGAGATTTCTGTTATGGTGGCACATTTTTTTACAATCGATCCTTTTCTGAATGTGACAAATAGTTGTTTTAGGTTTCATATTTAGGTTTCATAAAAATTAGCTTTTTAGTTATAGAATTAGCTTCATAAAACAAATGTAGTACTGTATAATTAAACAAAAATAGACTGCAATTTACATTTTGGTTTGGATTTCCCAAGTGCCTTAAAAATCTTTCGAATTTAGTATATTGTAAAATACGTAAAATATTGATTGTTGGGCTCGTTTTCAAAGCTTAAAACGGCCATTTTATGACCTAAAAACATTACAAAACAATCATACAGTGGAAAATTAATAAACGAGTTTCTGAATATTTGCATATGCACGCACATTATATATTATTAGGCATACTTTATAATTAATATAATTGTATATTAAAGTGTATATTAAGGTTCATTCGAGTAGACATTAAATTGTATTTTTAAATTTATTCAATTTTTTTATTATTTATATATCAAACATATTTTGTATGCCTTATCCTTATCTAGATATCTTATCCTATGTTTATACCTTTAAAAAATCCCAAATAAATTCAAAAAATTTTCGTCCCGCGGGGGAATTGAACCCGGATCTCTCGCTTACTACTTTTACTACGCTTAACCACTAATCTGTTACTTTTACTAAGGAGCAGACGAGTATGTGAAACTACTTCGATTAAAAACTGATACTAATCATTCGAATATTTTGTAATTTATCAGATAATATTAGTTTAACTTAGATATAGAACAAAATACACAGTAAGACTGTCTAAAAGAGTCTCAATCAACCCCCGTACTATTAAACCTGAGATATATCGGGGTAACTAAATACTTTATATCACGACAAAACAACAAATTTACATGATCCAAAATGCAAATTGAAAGTCATGATCGAGACTTTTCATAAATATATGTTAATAATAATAAAAATTATTTATTAACAATGCTTAGTATGTCAATCATTTAATCAATAAGTTTATACATTCAGCTTACAAAAATTGTCCTTGTGGAATTCAAAATGACGGCGGACATTTTTGAAAATTTATTGAAAATTTATCGGAAAATTTCATCTCTATTGGCATACTTTGCACAAGAATGAATTTACGTAGTTTTTGGGACTTTCTTGTCTGATGCTGAACTTATTTCATAATAGCAAAAAAAATAATTTTACAGAGATATTTAAATGCGTTTTTCTGGAAAACAAATTCTTTAATGATTTGCTGGAAAAGAGTTATTTGGGGTCGCTGATCACGATTCTGCTCTCAGTTTTCATAACCTCAAAATTACATCAGGTTCAGCGACCCCAAAACTCCTGATTATAGTACTTTTCGGTCCTAGGCGGTAAAATTTTACGGCCGAGGAGCGAACACTACTTTTTGATACACTGTTCGCAAAGTAGGCACTTTACCAACTGTTTTTAGTCCATAAAGTGCGGAGATCAGTCGGTAAAATCACACTTACGGATACGTGTATCAAAATCGATTTTTAAGTAAATGCGATGAATTTAAACCTAAATGTCCGCCATATTGGTCGGCTGTTTTGAATTTTTGAAAACCGATATTAAATTCGTAATCACTGACCCAAAAAACTATTAATGACGAAATTTAAATGTAAGATAAAATAAACGTTTCAAATACCAATTTTTCCAATTTTATTAATCCGCAGAAGGATAAATGTACATATAAGTTAATTAAATACGAGTTTTTTGTTATAAAATTAAAACGATTTATATTGAAATTTAAATACTCCAGTATATTAAAAGTATATTAAATTTTCATTTTTCACAGTAAAGTATTCATTTAAACCAATATAAATAAATAATCCGAAGTTCTATCGTTTTGATATGCCGCTGAATAACGAAAAGATAGAGGGCAATATTTGATTACAAAGTAATTACCCAACCTACCATATTTTCCTATCCATGGTAAAAATTAGTCTATTATTTGTGTGTACAACTCTCGAAATAAACCGTTTCGGTTGGGTTGATTGAAATGGCAAGCATTTCAAACTCGATAACAATTTTGCATGATGGGTGCTATTGTAAATATTAGGTATATATTGTGTACCCGGGTCGGTATAATATTGGCAATAACGCGCTGGAGAGGAATAGAAAGGGTAAACCGCGGATCAGTAATATTAGGGAATATCCACGAGTTAGACGCTGGAACGGTTTGTGTAACACTGGAATGAAACTTTAGATGTAGTTACCACGTATATATTTTGATGTTGATGCAGGCTATGCATCCTGAAGTTAGCATTTACGATATTCTTAATTTATTACTCTTGAAACTCATAAACAAATAGTTCTATTATTTTGTCCAAAATAAGACCCGAATTATTTCTGCCCTAAAACGGCATCATTACAATTATATATTCCGAAAAGCCCATACCTCCATTTTTTTAACGTTTATTGACGCATTTTCGTAAAAATTGGCGGCAAGGTCATCTTCAAGGTCAAAGATAGAAAAATTGTATTATTTTGCATGATTTTCTGGATTTATCTTACATTATCTATAATTATACAGAATGCGTAATAGTAGATGGTATTTTTTTGCAATCTAATAAAAAATATAAAAAAACAATGAAACGGGTCTCAACATTACTAACAAAACATCAAATGTCAGTCAAACAATCGTACATTTTAAAACCTTGTTATCATCAAACAATTTTGGTAAATTAACCCTTGTTCTACCAATCCTGTATTTTTAGAATCTCTAATTGAAATCCTCAGTAAACTAACTAAAAAAATGTCAAAATTCATCCGCGTAAGTCAATAATGTTTTGTTTTTTTTGTCATCCCAATGCGTTCGACCAATAATTCTCGGTTGACCAGTTTACAGTCGGATATTCAAAAAGGACCATTCGATTCAGTTTAGTGGGAGCTCCCATCGTTAAC
The DNA here is from genome assembly GCA_030407085.1 of Trichopria drosophilae. Taxonomy (NCBI): domain Eukaryota; kingdom Metazoa; phylum Arthropoda; class Insecta; order Hymenoptera; family Diapriidae; genus Trichopria; species Trichopria drosophilae. The sequence continues at coordinate 84,825,040 of CM059587.1, read as the reverse complement.
ATGTCCCAATGCATTGTTTTGCGTTTTATGGTCGACAAACTGTATCCTCGAATCACATATTGAAACGAAGCATTCTGACGTTCTTCTCTACCGAATAAAAACAACAGTCATAATACGTAGGGATAAAAACAGTCCAACGGGTGTTAGGAATCTGCTTGTGCACGTGCGTTCAGAATCTCCCAATTCAAATCTGAGAAAAATATCCACGCGTCCCATAGAATCTTCATAACTGCCGATTTCGCTAGTATCGTAAACCAAGCAATGAGTCGCAATGTGCAGCGGTTTTATACGCACATGCACGTATATAGCCACCCTTGGATATTTATACACATCGGTCCCCAGAGAAATTTGAAATTCAAGGTGTCAGCCCGGCATGACGAGTGTCGACGTTGAGCGTAAAAACCGTCTCTCGACGCTAACGCGTAGCGACGTCATACAACGTTTTTACGTTAGAGGCCAGTAACGCACAGGCGCGTGCCAAGCATTCGGATCATAATAAAATCGAAATTTGACAAAAAAGGGGTAACTTTGAGACGTCTTCGTCGTGTCCCTGGTACGTCGCCTGGGAAGCAGCCTTTTCTAGCATTGTCCGAAAGCAAGTCGCATGTCGGGTCGTTTCGTCTCCGACTATACTTCATAGCTCGCTCGTCGCATGCAAGTTTAATCTACTGGAAGTAACGCAAATGCAGTACCCGACCAACCGACTAGTACAACTACAGCGACGTCACTGAATAATGCATTTACGTGTCCGCGAATATACGCGCCGACCGGTTGCTATTGCGGGGGGGATTCCCCTATATATATACGAGGAGCACCCGTGTCTAGTCGAGCATATTAGACCTACTGGCAGGGGCACCGTTCCTATGTAAATTGATGTACCTGCCGGAATGGTCTTCGATCGGGGTCTTCGACTTGATCCGTCGAACGCGTCCGGAGTGTCAAAGTGGAAGACGTTGGAAATCTGACCAACCTACTGGAAAAATCAAATTGTTATTGTGATTAAATCTTATCGAATTTGATCGAATCCGATGGCCTTTCTTACGGGATATCGATTTCGAAATTCAATTGTAGTTTTACGTACCATTTATATGCTTATTGGGTCCCTGATGTAGTTTTATCATATTGGAACGTACGTTATTGCGACATTCTTAGTTCGGATTGGTCTGAGGCGATGAAATTAACCCCTTGAATGTGAGGTACGCCTGTAGACGAACATTCTCAAGTGGGCTTCCAGTGTGAGGTACATATACAGATGTACATTCAAAAAAAAATGATAAAAAGCACAAAAAACAAGTAGAGTTACATCACACATACATTCTTCTTAACACATTAACGCCCAAGAGGACACAAATTTCCCCAAGATTTTCGGAATATTTCTTGACATTAAAAAGTAATTCAATAAATTTTAGACAATACATTTTCGACGTAAGATCGATCGATCTTTCCGAATTTGCTGTTAAAAAATCAATCGAGCCCATTCCAATAAAGTTATGCTTGGTTTAAAAAAAAAATCAGATTTTTTCACTGACAAATATTTTTTATTCGGCATTTTCACATTGGAAACGGTTGAGGAGATCACTGATCGGTGAATTTATCGTCTCCTCAATTCTTTAACTTTAAAATGTGAATGATAGCATTTTGAAAATAAAGTTTGAAATTATCAAAATGGCGGCTTAAACACGAAAAGAACGGCAAAAAGCTCCTGATTTTTTTATTCGAAAATTATAGGCTTTCGGAGAAAATGTCGCTGAACAAAATGTTCTTAGAATTGATCAAAGAATACCCTGAAATTTTTTCATAATTTTTAAAACAGCTTTCTTCATTTTCAAAATCGCAAAATTTTGAAAAATATGAAAAGTCATAGAAAAATTCCTGTTTCCTATGTTTTGAAAAGTTCAGAAATTTATTATCAGCTGAAAAAATGTTCTTAGCATCGATCAAAGAAATTTCGAAATTTTACACATCTTGTATTAAAAACATACAAAAAATGTAATACATGATAGTTTATTAAATTATCTATAAATGTGAGTATATTATCGTAACTCAGGACATGAAATGTTGAATAAACTTATTTTTAAAAAAAAATCAACATGTAACAGATTTCAACAGAATCCAAATATTTCAAAAAAATATGTTCGACATATTGGATCCATATCGCCATATTGGCATTTTGAAATTTAAAGAATGGACTTTATATTCTTAATCGGCGATCCTGCGAATCCAAATGTACCCAATCTTACAAATTTTGGTAGCTTAAAAAATTCTTAACATTTATTACCCACATTTCAGATTTTTCTCCTCATGGCAAATGTATTATGGATTGGGGAGAAACGTCAGTTCATGAAATTAAAAACACATGGCGTATTTATTCGCGATGAAAGATAATATTTTGATATGGGTAAAAATGCAAAATACCATCCAATAAACAGGTGCCTACTCTTCGATTTTTACTATTTTTTAATATGTTTTAGTACTGGATAATAAATGACCTTACATCCAATTAGAGCTTTCGAACTCTACTCTATTTCAAAATATATCTGATTTTATTATTTTGCGAAATAAAATGAAATTTCGTTCCTAAATAAATAAAATATATTGTAAAAAAATCGATAGAAAATATTTCGTCGAAAAAATTCTCAATTTTTCTAAACAAAATAAGCAAACTAATTTCGAACAATTTTTCTTGGTCAAAACGCAATTTTTGTATTTAAAAATGAAAAAAATCCATGTTCCCCAAACGTTTTTGTGATTTTTGTTTGTGTTTACATTAAAAATGTAGCTTTTTTGCATTTATTAAACAACAAAATCGCCCCTCCATGGGCTTCATCCTCAAATATTACAATCGTGGAGGGGGAAAAGTTTTAAAAAATGAACACAAAAAACTTCTTCGAATTTTATAGGAATAAAAATAAAAAATGTTAATCTTAGCAATTTTACTGTTTAATGAAACTAAAAAACTATGCCTCCTAAAAATTTTGTTACTTTTTTTTACTTAAAACCTCTGTACATTGCCTTCAAGCATCATACCTACCAATATTGAGACTGCAATTAAAACTATTGAAAATAATAGGCATTAACCAAAATGAAATACAAATTCTAAATATCAAACAAACCTTCGTACTAAAATCTATACTTTACAACTATAAACAACTTACGAAGATCTACAAGGAACGCCCTCGAAATACCAGAAACAGAAGTTTACCATTGCCAAAGTATAATTTATCAATAGGTCAAAGATGTCAAGATTACTATGCCGTCGAATATTTTAATATGCTACCTAACTCACTAAAAGATATGCAGCTACACAGTCAAGTAACCAAGAAAAGACTGAAATTAATAATCAGCAGATTCATAGTGGATTAGATGAAAACCAAATTTTTCGGAACATACCCAAGAAATGCTAAATGTAAAATGAAGAATAATTTATTTTTATGTGTGTTTTAAACAGCCTGAATATTTTTAATAATCGCAGTGTTATAAGATAAGATAAACTCTATATAGAATAATGTAAATTACAAGTACTATAGTTTATATTTTATATACATTTTTTATTTTTTTTGTTAGGTTATAAGTAATGAACATTTTAATGTCCCCTATAGGTCCTCAATTGTATTTATTGTAGGAAAAAGGAATAAATTTGATTTGATTTGATTTGATATCTCTAATATTGTTTTTTTGTTTAGTTGAGAATTTTTCCGACAAAAAATGGTGTGTCGATTTTTTGTTTAGATTTTTCCTTTTCTGAAATTGAATATTTGATGGTGAAGCTCATGGGAATGCGATGTTTATTTTTGGTTAATGTAAAAAACTTGATATACCACATACAAGAACAAGAATTATGAAAAAGTTTGGGGAACATGGATTTTTTCCTTTTTAATTTTTTCATTTGTGTTTTTACAAAATTGAGAATCCTTTCGAAGAAATATGACAAATATGACTTCGATTTTTGTTGAATTTTTTTTTACTATTTAGGAGCGTATTTGATTTTTTTCGGTAAAGTCACTCGTTATCAAGTGCTGAAACGTATTAAAAAATGGACAGTAGGCGCCAGATAGTTGGATGGTAATTTACATTTTTACTCATACACACAAAACTGAGATAATCGATAATTACACTTGTGAGAGAAAGTGCAATGGAAAATTAGAACTAAGATATCGAGGGTGGGCTAGTATAGTTGTCAATATTTACTATTATTTTAGTAAACTTTCCGATTCTTCGTGTAGAAATTGATACACATAATAAAGAAAAGTCCTATTTAGATAGAAACATTTACTGAAATAATGACCACATTAATACGTTGAATATTATTAACCCTTTAAAGATATAAACAAATTTTTACAAAATTCCTTATTGCAGCTAGCCACAATAATTATTACTATATGAATTGTAAATCTTAAACTCTCTTTCTCTCCGCGTGTTACAGCAGTGATTGATACTCTTTCAGAATATTTATGGCTGTTATTTTGAAAGGTCGAATTCCCCCTACATTGTCAGCATAACAGTAATTATCAGTAGTGCTAAATCAACATTATATTGGAGGATGATTCTTTGAATTCAAGGTTTAGATTGATAATGCTACATTGTTCCAGACATCATGAATACTCTATTCTTGATCCCTGCACTTAGTCTTTAGCTTCAACACCCTAGTGGATGCTACAAGCATGAAATATATGTATATGGTAAATTTGTCAACAATTCTTTGAAATACGAAACGAGTCTAAAGAAATATAATCTATTGTGAAAACCGCAATAAATTATAAAATTCATTTTAGAAAACCCTATTCTTCATATTGTGTGCTCATCCGGAATCATCAACCGTTAGTGACGCCTGTAAAGCTGGTAAATCACTTAGTAGTAGGATAATTTTGGGTAGCGAGCCGCTTCCAGAATTCTGATATTCCTGATATGTTTCCGGTGATATAAATGGTTTTTATTTACGTGTAACTATAAACGTGATCAGACAATAAATTTGAATTGATAGATAATTTTGATTGAAACGTATATATAATTACGGAGAAATACATTTTATATCATAGTTTTTATTGGCGTAACAATAATGTTATTATCCTAGGTCCGAAACCAAATTTTTAAAAAGATTTTAGAAGTAAAAATGAAATAATGACGGTTAATAAAAACATAAACAATGAATCATTTCAGGAACCTTCAAGATTTCTGATTTTTTTCCTCAAAAACAATTTATGTTTTAAAAAAATATTAAGAATAATGTTCACTTGAAAATGTGAGTGGAAAATGATTTTTTCTATTAAAAATATGTGAAATTTTACGAAACAGACCCGCCAGATTGGATCCACCATTTTAAATTTCGGAAAACCGACCCAAAATTGGCGATGACTAAACGAATGAGATTGTTAATTAACAAATTGCACTTGGGTTGTAATAGAACTTGAAATACACGTATTTATAACCGATTGAAATCGGATGTAATCGGATATTGCTGCAATCAAAATTGGACATACAAAATACGTAAGAACTATTTGTAAAATTTTACTACAAAGTACAATTAGCAGATCCGAAATAATAGCATTCCGACGCCATTTTGAAATTAAAATAGAATAAATGAATATACATTTTTGATGTAGAACAATTGGGAACATATTTTTGATAGAGTATAAGGGGATCAGAAACCGGTATCATAATTAAATATTCGTTAAAAAAAATTGTAGCTAAATAATAGTTTTTTTTTCAATATTTAAAAAAGAAAATGTATTAAATGTCATTTTTTGAAAATTTCAGCATCGTTAATCGAATGAGCAATTTTACTATCGAATATGGATGTCTTTATTTTTATAGAATTGTTATTTAAAAAAAAAACGATGCTGTATGCAAGTTCTGCACATTTGGAATTTGTACAAAACCTTTTTACGATGAAGAGTTACGATCACGTCCAAGGGATAAATTTGCTGTGAAAATATGACAACTTTTTCTTTTCTTACAGTTCAATAAATTTTGATATATTTATTTCGAATTGTTCTCTATGTTTGGATTTTATGTATATGAATGCACTTGAGTGACCATCCGAGATACATGTTTACCGTGTAGTATCTATCCGTACATTTTTGTTCCCCTAACATTGTACTTTATGGTGCATAAAATGGACCATCAACGTACATATGGACATGGTGAGTAGGACACGAGCCTTGTCAGGTTCCACTTAGATTCGTACATGAAAGCACGTGTTGAACATAGTGGTCTCTGGGAGAAATGTCCTTTATGTGCTTCTCGATGTCAAACGAATAGTCTAGTCATGCGGATGCTATTGGAGATTTCTCATGCTTCGAAGCACCATTGAATCGTAGAGTTGTATTATTAAATCTTGTTAAGCCTCAAGAATAAATAGATTGAGATTGATTGAGATATAATATCTTAGAAAACCAACAGGTAAAAATTAGTTGAGACTTGTTCAAAAAAGTTGAGGTAGTCTACCAGAAAAATTACTGAATCGATTTCTTTTTTCAAAATTTGGGAACCTTAATACTACTTTTCATATTAAGGGCGTAAAATAAACTTTTACTTCACTCTCATTGCATTCGAACTCCCCTAATTTGAACTCACCGAATTCGAACTCAATGAATTTTAAACAGAGATAGGTGGGGAACTCCTATCGAACCTATGTAATTTTCGAGGGCGCAAAATGTTATTTTACGCCCGGGAGGACAAAAGAATAAATTCAACTTGGTACCTTAAATATGGTAACGTAAATTGTATTTTATTTATTAATAATGTATTGATTCACGGCTCTTCAAATCTCTAAAAGGTTCACTCTTCATTTTTTTCATAAATCAACAATGATAACAAAAAATTAAGTAAAAGTTTAATCTTTGAGGTACAAATGTTGGAAAAAATGGCATTCCATCTTTTTGTTCTGCATAAAACATTATTAATTCATATTTAACAATTAATTGTCAAGTTCTATGAACGCAAATACTAACAATTGTATTTTATTTTTTACTAAACTGAATTAACGTTTCGTCAAATGAATTAAGTATAGTTTTTTAAATAGTCGTATAAACACATAAGTATCGATTAAACTTGTAGGCCTAACTTTAAAAAAAAATAATATTTAATTTATTAAGAAACAACACCTTGGAAAAGTTTATTAAAAAAACTTAGAAATCTTTTAAAAACCTTTACAAATGTTTAGAAAAGTCTTTATAAAAAACAAGAGTTATGTCGTAACGATAACATGTAATTCTATCATTGTTCGGTTTATTTTTTTTTGTAAAATTTACGGTCCACTTAACCGATATTATAGACAATTATTTACTTCCTTATATTGTTCCTATATTATCCCTAATTTAATCGGTAATTGATTTTTAGTCGATATTTTCATACATTTTTCAAAAATGAATCGCCTTGATATTTTCTGGCAATGCTATTCCAGATATAATTATTAATTCTTAATATGACAGTAATCAGTAAAAATTAATTAGTGCAAAATAAAGTAAGTTTTGACATTGTTGTGACTTTAAAAATTTATGACAAATTTTCACAAACATTAACTTCCGATTTATATATTGAAGGACAGTTTTTTGTAAGTAGGTCATAATGGTGCAGGAAGTCTACTATTCGATTTGTCTCCATAATAAATAATTATTTTAGTAGCTTAGTTGTCTTAAATTATAGATAATATTTTCAGCAATCAAGAATGCTTGGGTGGGTAAACTCGTGAAATGTGACAATGAAGATTGATGTTGACGAATTATTACTTAAATCAGTATTCATGATGTCAAATAATAACTGTAATAATAATTGATGATGTATGAAGATGATGGTGGATCTTATAGGTTATGATCATCCGCCTTCATTTCTGAGTTTCGTTCGGCATCACTAAATACCATTTTGGCCTTCATCCCAGAGTTAAAAATATAGTCTGAATTAAAACCAGAGTTTAGTATAATGCATGCTCATTCAATTTGAAATATGGGAATTCAGTTAATACTTAGTAATTTTCCGAAAACAAAAGGAGCAAATAAATGGAAGTAGTGATTACATGTCAAACATACATTTTATTATTTATAATTATATTTATGCTGAATCTGAAAGTTTTACACGATATTCTATTTTCATACACTTTCTTTTTGCATATATTCTACCGTAAAATTTGAAGTCCTGAAAACAGTAATTAAAATTTAGTCAATTGTAGCTCCAAACTGATTTATTCGTTGTTAAATTACATTAATATCATAAAAAGAATATTATGTATTTTAATCGAACTTACACTTTATAATTTATAATTTACTACACGATATTATACTAAAATACACCAGGATTTCATACGAAATAATTCTGTATCGTACAAATCGTCTCTGTTTTATATTGTTGCTTTGCTATGTACGTAAATGGCATCCGTGAATGCGAGGAAACTCTACTGATAACAAACAGAAATTCTCTCTTTGGTACATAATTCACAATCTGATAACTATAGATTGCAGATAAAATTCGCAACTGGGAAATTCGAAATTTAAACGAGTCTAGTAGTATTTTGAACAGCCCGTGGAAATTGGAAGCTTACTGGTAAAGTTTAATGAATACGAGAGAATCTGAGAGCGAGGATAATAGTATTATGGGATTCGAATAATGACGCAGTTCGAGATTTTCTCACCATTCGTTGCAAGAGAATTTCTGCAATTCTCACCTTTTGTATGGTTTTCAACAAATATCAATACTGATGTATTGCATTTTATTTTATTGGTATAAAGCTCATATTATATTAAAAAAATATATTATCATAATTTGAATGTTTTTTGTAAACCCTATTCAAGACAATGTCAGTTTTATTTCTTACAACATAACTGTAATATCAATTAATCCGGGAGATGCATTTTTTCTGTTGATTTTTAACCATCATTTTCAATAGGAAATAAGATTAATATTGACTTGAAAATGACCAAGCCTCGTATTTTCGAGTATGCTCTTACGATTGACGTGGTCAGAATTGCATTTAAATTGCTTCAAAATCCAATATGGCGCATTTAAAATATAAAATGAATAAAATTTTGTGTGTTTCGTATTTTGTGATTTTTTTTCATCAATAATGTTGCGGGATCGATGCTTATTCGCAACTTCAATTAGATTTTTGTTTGTTTTGCCCCGAAAAATTGATGAATTATTTTGACAAACGTTTCTTCAATACTATATAGACTTCAGAGAAATATTGCTAAGAACATAAATGCTTTGGAATAGATCAAAATTTAAAGTAAAGTCATTTAAAAAAACTGAAAAAATGTTAGAAGGCTCTTTCATCTATTCTAAGACATTTTTGTTCTATGAAAATTTTCTTTAGAGTTTCTCATAGATTTCAAGACAAATAATCTATTTTCATACAACAAAAATGTCTTAGAATAGATGAAAGAGCCTTCTCATATTTTTTCAGATTTTTCAAATGAATTTATTTTAAATTTCGTTTTTTCGAATTTCCGAAAAATCTAAGGGTATATTAATACACTCTGATAAAGTTTAAGTGTATTCTTTGACTCCAAAGCGTTTTTGTTCTTACCACATTTGTTCTTAGTCTGTAGTATTCAAGAAAAATTTTGTCAAACCCGTCCTTTAATTTTTTCGAAATTTTCACATTTTAAAATAGTTCATTTTCGAGATTTATCAGTAGCATATTTAATATTTTTTACTTATTTGTCTAAAATATTTTAGTGTCCTTCTTCTTTTATCTTGATGCTTTGGCCATTAATATTTCCCTTTCATTTGTTTACAAATTCTTTTTTTTATTGTTACATTTCTTCAGGTATTTTTCGTTTCCTGCTACTTTTCTCTTTAAGCCATTTCAAGTTTTACATTAATTTTATTTTTTATTTCTTGTGTTAATTTCAGCTGTATATGAATTTCTTCGCTTCATTTAAATTCCATTCTAATGAAGTTATATCATCCTTTTTACGTTTTGTATATTCTGTTCCTGTTCGTGCAAGTGTTGGTGGTAAATGAAGAAATTCATGTTTTTAAGGAAGTCTGAAACTGTTAAGCATTGACAAAATTAATTATAAACAAAAAATAATAATTGCCTGGATAGATAACGACTATTAACCCATTAAAATACAAATGAAAAGTTTTTTATCTTGATTTTGATCATTTACTACATTTGTAATTTATAATATTTTTGAGGTCATTCTCGAAATACTAATTTCATCGTTTATTTTTCATTGGTTAATATTTTTTAGAAGAAAACATATTCTCTATGAAATCTACCCAAAAAGTGTTTCCAATTTCCAAGAGATAAGTAAGACCTATTTTTTTTAAACGACTATTTTTAACATTGTATTATGAGTTTTCAGCTCAACTTATAAACCTAGTCTTTCAGTTTTATCATATGTTTTTAAAAAGAAATTATCGTTTCGGGAATTTTAGAGGATTTTGTTGTTGTTTGTAGCTGTAAAATGCTTCAGAAAAATTTCAGATCGTTCAGATAAAGATTATTTAATGAAAATATAATGATGTATTAGAAAAAATACATAAAACTGTATAAGAAATTGTCGTTTACTGTTTGATTAGCAACATTAATAAATCAATGATGATTTTAACAGTTGTTTATTTTATGCAAAAAGCTGTTTTTTCGTGTAATCCATTAACGCCGAAATGGACGGAAACTTTACTTCGAATTTAATGTGTCTTTTTTGCGTACGGAATAAAGTTATTGATTCCTACCATTTTTGGATTTCTTTTTTTAATTAAGTTGACAGAATTAAAAAAAATGAAATGTAAATTTTTCAGAGCATTTTTTTTAATATCGTGTTCGATTTTATTTCAAGCTTTAAATTGTCTAAAATCCATTTTATAAATTTCAAATTTTTCAAACTATTTTAAAAATTTTATTTTGCCATTTTCAATTTAAAAAATCCAATGTTATGGTATTCAGCGATCACCAAGTATTTCCGAAAGAATTTGAGGAATTAAACAGTTTTTAGTCGCCATATTGAATTTCTACATTCTAACTTTAAATTCATGAACATTTACGAAAAAAACAAAAAAAAAACTTGTATCATTTTATCAGTAGTATGTCCATGACGAGTGCTCCAAAAATTCACGTTTTTTTTTACAATTCTTGTTTATTTTTCTGGCAAAATTATGGGAAGATTTAAACTTTTTTGAAAACTACATTTCTAATGGTAGAAATAATTAATTTTGTTTTTCTTCAAAATGATTTTATACGAAAAATGAGCGTTAAATTTGAAGCAAAGTTTAAGTGCATTTCGGCGTTAATGGGTTAAGTAATGATTTATTAAATTAAATTATTTTAGGATATCCAAATTGTGCTTCCCTTACTAAACACTCTTAACACTCTTCATAAATAAGTAACGAATCATTCACGAAAGTTCTTTTTATAGACACATAATTAAAAAGAAAGTAATTCTTAATTACAGCAGTTTAATTGTATCATAAGCTTTGAAACGTTTTAGAAGAGAAAAACGCAGGGAAAAAGCTGCAAACGATTAAAAGTTGAAGAGTGCCCTACATAATAAAAATATAACATCTTGCGGTACTTTACTTTTTCATTTATTTTGTAAAAGAAGAACATATTAAATATTCCTTCCGGAATACTAAATATAAGCACTCGTAACGAAATTGTAATGAAATTATCATTTTTTAATTCGCGAGCGGTCGAGTCGTCCGCAAATATATTTTCGACAATACAATTAGTAGCACTATGCGAAATAAGTTTAGGGGCTTTAAAGATAATTAAAATTGAAAGAAATTGTGATATTCCAGGCCGGAGAGTAAAACGGCTGAAATTAAAAGGCCAATTAACACACATCAGTTCTATTTAAGCGTGAATGTGCAAAGTAGCTTTGGCTGGACATCTCTCAGAGTTTCAATTAGAGGTGAAATTTCTTGCAGCCAGTCAGAACGAGTCTGATTAATTAGTCGAAATGATTATCTCATTTGTTTGACTGGAGAGAATATAATCGTGCATTTATAACTTGTTGAATTACTTGTTTGCAGATCTATTACGTGACTGCATTGTAATACTGAGCACAATGACATATGAATATTGTTTAAACGCAGTTAAAAAAAGAATTTGGTATTAATTTTATTTTGAAATACGCTCATGAATCACTAACAAAAAATTCTGACATTTTTAAAATTTATTCACGTATCAATATTAGGAGAGTGTTATACGAATGCTTTTCGTGACATGAATATTTTTACTTCACATTTTTTATATATTCCATGAATACTGTAGTACCTACTCGATGCACACGTTTTCAAAAAATATAGAATTTCGTTATTTTTAATATTAAAAAATTTAATTCGTATGCACCAGTCCACAGATATTATAGTACTCGTCATGTATAAAAATCTACTTGAAATAAAGTATGCATTGGAGAAACGGGACGACTTTTAGAAATTACATTAAACATAAAAATATGTTATAACAAGTCATTAATTATAATTTTGTAATAATTGTATTCTGTTTGAATTATGATTACTTATTAACATTACATTAATTTAATTCTATGTATTTATCCATGAAAAATCTTTTTAAGAAATAATATGACGGTTATTATTAATGGAGAGGATCATTTGAAAGTCAAAATGGCTACATGATCATTTTATAATAGACATTCTAATAATAATAGCGTTCCCTTAGCAGACGACTGGTAGAGCAGGAGCCATCAAAACTTCCTGATGGCAGTTTCTGATTGTCGCCCACATTGTAGTTGTGGCCACCAAAATAATCTAGTTGTACATATCAAGTACCTACCTCTCGGTATCTATGAAATCCGTAATTGGAAAGTTAGGTGACTGTAACTAGAATTCGATATCTATATTATGAGAATGTTTGCAAGACCACTTATTAGAGCTGCTGTTAATTGCTTTTCAATTTTGCAGGAATATATTTGATGAAAGCGAATAATTTGTAAACATTCGATAGTCAAAGTTTGAGTTTAGAGAGAAATTATTTCGAAATTTTAGAACCTGAAATGATTAAATTGTTTCAGCGTTGCAAAAGTTGTCAAATTTTAATTTTTGTTAATTGTTGGTTTTCTAATTTTTTCATAATATCGAATGTTTTGGTCTCGTTTCATCTTGCTGATGGTATCGACGTAGTCTCGAATTGGAATGTCTCATCTCGGCACAGTTTCTTTCGATAATGGTCTCTGTCTCGAAATAGTTTAAAAATTGAATGTCTCGTCTTGGTATCGTTTCCTCTGGTCTCGATGGCTTTAATTTTAAAGTCTCGACGCTCTTACAAATTAAATATACGTTCTTTTGTTATTCCAGTTAGTTTAAATAATTTAAATAATTTGTTGAACAGAAAGTGTCATTTTTTATCGTTCTTTTATATTTGTTTCTACTCTTATTTTTATATTTTTAAAAATAAAAATAAAGTTTGATAGTATTCCGAAAATATTGGAGCCCGTGTTCAAGGTCTTGGTATCGAGACGATAAATAATTAATATTAAAAAAATTATCGTTCTATATGAATAATATGCGATAAAGTTACAAAAGTTTTTGTTTAGAAGGAAGAATAGGAAATAAAAGTTAAAAAAATTAACAGGAAAATATTAGTAATGAGGAATCGCAAATGTACTATCGTACTGTAATAATTCTAGAATAAAATGATAGAAAACCTTTCTATCGCTTCTGATTTAGCGATACTTAATGGTTTATAAATACGATAAATGTTCTGATTAATTAAAATTAACCTAATGTTATTAATAAATAAAATCGTTTTTAATACATAACATTTTTACATAACAAATAATACAGCACTCTAATTATTAAAGAATGTTATTTACTGGTAGTTTCTTTTTCTTGTCTTACTATTAACAAATTTCATTAAATGTAGAAACAAGTGATTTTGATTTCAAACGTAATTAATAATTATTTGTTTTATTTAGAAAGTACATGATTACTTATTTTCATAAAATTTGCATCAAATGAAGGTGACTAAGATTGATAAGTACAATAAAATAATAAGTGTCTTATTTTAAGAGAAAAGTATCTTATGCTAAGACATTTTAACATCTAAAACACCATGAAACCCTTCTTTTAATACATTGGAAAGTTAGTTACGTACTTTACACATTTTAGAATAAGACATTTGCGTCTCAAGGTAGGACACTGGTTTTTACAGTATACTATTGAAAATGGACATCCATTCAAGACCAAAGAAACGCATTTTGCAGGCCATTGTTGTCATTTTTTATATTTTAAGTTGCCAGAATCCAGAAAAGAATAGTTCTTTGGTTCTAAGAAACATTGTTTTTAATTTCAAATTACACTGCCCGTAAACGAGGGCGTAAAATGACAATTTTACGCCTACTGCATCAAAAATTCAATTAATTAAGATAACGGATATTATTTGATAAAAAGTTATGTATTTCAAAATGAAGATGCACATTCTTTAAAACATTTAATGTTTTTACATTTTATACTATTTATAACTTTTGGGTGTCATTCAAGTAAAATTAGTATTGTTTACATAGCATTAAACTTTGTTTGCAGAGAGTAGTTTATTAAAAATAAGAGTTTAAAAATGTGAAACATAATTCGATAAATTCATACTCGACATTCGTCCCTTCGGTTTATAAGATTCATACGAAACTAAACTGGATTTTATTTCAAATTTTGTAGTAACATTATTATCGATCAATAATAATTTAAATATTTTCGACAAATCTTTTCAGGAATTTCTTCGTGTCAGAATCGGTTTGATGATTAAAAAAAAAAGTGTTAGAATAAGACACTTTTCGGCAACAGAATGTGGGTCTTCATATTGGGTGCACTTCAAAAACCTGTCAAATCACAGAACAGACACTTGAAAAACCTGTCATTAAAAAACCCGACAAATCACAAAACAGACAGTTCAAACCTGTTCAAAATATGTCTGCATTTTGAAATGTCTGATTTTTGAATGTCTGTTTTTTAAATGTCTGGTTTATGAATTTCTTTTTTTTTGAAATGCCTGGTTTTTGATGTGCGTTTTCAAATATCTGGTTTTTTAATGTCTGTTTTTTTGAAATGCCAGATTATTGAAATGTCTGGTTTTTGAATGTCTGCTTATTGAAATGTCTGCTTTTTGAAGTGTTTGTTTTTTATTTTTCGAGTTTTTGAAGTGCTCCTAAGTTTTATTTAATTTTACAAAAATTGTTTAAATGTTTTATAAAACAAAAAAAGATTTTAATTTAAAAAAACACAGAAAGTTATGAATATATTGTCTGAACGAATAAAAACGACTATTTGCTTAGTTACAAAAGCTCAGAAATAAAAGTGCAAATGTATAGAAAGTGAATGTTAGTGTAAAATGTGAAAATTTTTCTGCTCTCTTAACACTTTGAACCATCTTTTTTTTGTGTAAAATAGCTGAAAGGTCTTACTCTGGGTTATTTGATATTGCTAATCATGAATCTGAACTCAGGTTTTAAAAATCCAAAATCTCAGATCTATTAAAATTTGTTACCGATACGATATCGTGAATCCACCATTCTCATTTTTATAAATCTGAATTCAAATTCTTAATGAAGAACCCAAATAATAATAAAATACCACGTTTCAAAGACTACCATTTTGATTTTTGAAAATCGACGTCTAACTCAAAATCACCAATCAGAAAAAATAATATAAAAAGTTTCAAGTAAATTGAAAAGATATTTACATTTACGGCAGCCATATTGGATCTACCCCATCTTGAATATTAAAAAATGCACTTCGAATTTGGAATTAGCAATTCAAAAAACATCGGAAAGATATTTTAAATCTTTTAAATAAAATTTATTGTAAAAAAATCGTGATTTTCACTAATGGAAAATGTCGATGTATTACACTAAGAAAATTGTTATTATACAAATTACCATATTGTCTGGTTTGAAACGAAAATACATCTGTCTAAAATTATATACTTTTTTTCTTTAAAAAAAAAACATTATTATCCAGGTAAATGGACATAGTTGTATGGAAAATCTTCTGAGTGTAGAATTTCTATGTGCTTTCAATTGTATTCCAACTTTTTAGTATTTTTGACAAATGTACAAGAACTTTTCTCCCACTTTTTATCGTTCACAAGTACTTCAGAAAACTTTCGTATTACACGCTATCGACCACCGACAAACGGATTTTTTGCAAGAATTATTCTCTTTGTCGTAAGTGTCATTACTTACTGGAGAGAACGACAATATAAGAAAGCTTTCGACGAAGACGCAGAAATTCGACGAGAAATCGAACGGATTTTTCACATTCGTGCATGTCAGGTGCACTCTGGAAAAATTCTTATCGCCTCAGAAGGTAATAGGATGCGAACAAACATATTTGTCCCTAAGAAACAAAGGACGGACCTTATTTTTGTCCTTATACTACTGAATTTCACTCCAGAGATTCATCGAATGATCTCACCCGTGAAAACCTTTCCACTCGACGAGACTTGCTCGACATCGGCGTGAATTTCACCTCACTCCATAACTCTACAGATAACTCGATAGTCGGGTCTCCTTATCAGGGTTAGGTTGTGGGTAAATCTAAAAAGCTCATTTAAAATTCTGCGCCATCGTCGCGACTCAGCGAGACTTAAAACTTCTCGTGGATAGATTGCTGTCGGACGTTGTTCACCTACGATAAAGCTTATATTTTATAGGAAAGAGCGTAAAGAATCTCAAAAAGATATTTTTTAAGTATCGGATGCGACTAATGTTTTGTTTAGTCCTTGTTTACTGCTGATTAACAACTGTTATCTATCAGTTTATTTTTGGTAGCGAGTAAAACATTTAAGTGAAGAAAATGTAAAAAAGGAAATGAAAATTTCTTTCAGCTTAAGTATGGGAATCTTTTTACAAAACACGCACATTTAATTAAAACTGCTAGAATATGTATTTCAAAAAAGCTTTTGCATTTTCCATTACGTACTTTTCACTGGAAAGTTTTGAGCTTCTTTTACGATCTTTACTCCATCGGTTATATTCCGGCTTTGAATTTTAATATTTTTTTTTAATAAAATTTTTACGACATATACTTCAAGATATGTACATTTCTATGGCCAGTATATTGGCTTTGAAAAGTCAATAAAATATTTTATGAAGTGAGTATTCAAATGAGTAATGCTGATGGACACGATTGACGCGGATTGAACCACGATTGCCATAATTTTTTTCCGTAGATTCCGATATTGGTAAAAAGTCAATGACATTTTATATGAATTGCATATTACGAATTAATATCATTGATTTTATGTTGATAATTATTGTCGATTACTTCATGACAAAAGATTTTGTTTTCGCAGGTTAATCACTTGCGGAAAACCTTTGGTCATAGCGCCATCTATCGAGAAGTAGTGACACTGTTAACGCAATGACACTTTTCCGTTGTTCCGTACTAAGATATGTGTTGTTAACGTAATTTTTATTCCTTGATTTAAATTTGTAAAACTCCAGTGATGTAAAATAGGAACGATATTACGCAACACTTTGAAATTGTGGGATAAAAATATATCTTCCAATTTCCACCGTAATTATCGCTTTATTAATATTTCAATCTGCAAGTCAATCATTCTTCGGGACGAAGGCCGTGCTAAAATGAAGCGCGGATACATAAATACCTACCAGTTTGAAATTACGTTATCGAACACCTGGAATTCACAAGCGAACCGACAAAGAGGAGGCAACTACAATAATTCTCCCCATGCATTATTTATGTTACGCTACTGCGGATTGCGGCGGAGTAGGGATCAAGCGTAACAACAATCAAATCACGAATTGAAACTGCAAAAGTTCATTTATTAACGCAGCTCGATTTTGTTTACCTTTTTCAATTAATTTCGTAAATAAAGAGCTCTTTAAAAGATGCTAATTTATGGCAGAGGCACTTCATTTTGAATCTATTAATCGTCCGTTCCATGATTTTATACCTCTGTATTTGTCATGAATTTATAATTCATAGAATAAAGCCAACATATCGTCCAGTTACAATAAAATTATTCACAACATTTCTCTACGCGTGTGACATTTGTCTATTTGTCGAATATCTGCGCCGTTTATGTAACCGTTATTGAAAATTGACTACTTGAATTATATATAATTTTGTCAGAATTTTGCGTAGGTTCAGTAACAAACGACCCCAACAACCACCCAGTAAGTATTTATAAACTTACAAATGTTAACCGATAGTACAGAACTGGCACTGTTCGACTTTTCGGGCAACTTATTTGAGTCTAAAGAACTAAGCCGCTCAGTGTCGCCAGTATCTTCTAGGCGCCCCTACTCCTCGTACTACTTTCCCCTTCCATTCTCTTTCTTCCCGTTCCAGACGCGAGTAGCAGTCAGCCGTGAATTTCGGGGGGTAACCAATAGATTCTAGCGCAACTACGCGGATTAGTTCCTCCCACCTTCTCGGTCTCAATAAGATTCCACGAAATATCCGAGCTAAACATGGGTAGTTACACTCCGGTGTCCGATGTTATTCCGCGACCGTTGTTGGCTATTGTATGATGGTAAATTAATCCATCATGTGGCGCTAGTATGAATCGTCTGATATCAATCCGGTCCTTTGTTGCGCGTCAAAATGTATCAATAAAAACGACCACGCAGTAAGGACTTTTCTACGGTTCCAATAATTCTGAAAAATGTTGAATTTGCTTCGTAATAAAGAAGAAGGAACGAAAATTGAAAACCGATTAAAGAAAATATTTTTGAAAACCACTAACATGAAGGGCTTTTTAAGATCGTCGCACGTACAGCACCCCACGGGGATGTCGCACATGTTCGACATCGTCGGACTTACAGTTGGTCGGCGACAAGGAGCGCTCCTGTCGTTCTGCTCTTAATCAGGATGCAATTACGGTTCTGCTCGCCGTAGTGCACCACTCGAATCCACGCGTTTATGTGCCACCGACACACGACCCCCCCCCCCCCCCAATGCTTGGGGTGGGTGAATAGATGGATCGGGGTCGGGGGGTCTTGGGGGCAGGGGGCGCCACCGCGAGGTGGTATTCCTACGCGGTACCGAGATGGAGAATCCGCCGCAATTATGCGTCGGTGAACCTATAGGCGAGTACTTGAAAAACCGCTGGGATTAAAGGGAAGAAAAGGGAGCCGAGTCCATTCGATGACGATGTAATTGAAGAGAACGATATAACTACATCGGGGGAATGCGAAAAAAAAGGACGCGAGAGTATGCTACAACATTCGTACCGGGAACCCCGGCAGAAATAGTTTTTTTCCCTTCGTCGTTGCTCAACTGGAAATTATTTGACGTTCGTGACGAAAATATGTCGTCGACTGACGTCATCTAGGTGCGGTTAATTGTACTAGAGAGTTTATTAAATTATTCTGCATATGGATTATTTCAGTGTTTTAATACGTAGCACACTTTTCTTAATTGTAGGAAGTACTCGACAATAAATTTGACTAGCTTTCGTCGATTTAATGTTATATTTTCATCTCATACTAGAAATTTACATTAAGAAACAAAATAGATAGTATCTTATGTTCTATATAATAAAAATTTATGAGGGTTTATAACCTACAAAATGCTAATAGATAGTTAACACTTCTATTTTTCGTGCAACTTAATTGAAGTCAAAGAATTAAGCCGCTGAGTGACGCCAGTGTCTTCTAGGCGCCCTCACTCCTCGTACTGCTTACCCCTTCTACTCTCTTTTTTCTCGCTCCAGACGGGAATAGCGAAGAGCTGTGAATTCCGGGGGTAACCAGAAGATACTAGCGCAACCCAGCGGATTAGTTCATCCCTCCATTTTGGTCTGAATAGGGTTACAAGAAATTTCAGACATGTACATGGTTAGTGGTGTGTCCGATGTAATGTGGCGGCAGTTATTGTATATTGTATCACAGTAAATTAATCCGCACAGTGGCGCTAGTATGATCCGTCCGATATCAATCCGGGACTTCACATGCTTTTTAGGTAACATTATATATAATAGTGTTTTGTATAAACCGGTTTTTAAAAGTGCTGTCGTAGGATTACTTTGCTGTGCGTCGAAATGTGGCAATAAAAAATTAGAAAGTGTCAACCCAGTAGTTTTACTACAAGCAAAGACAAGATGTTATTTAAATTTTTGTAGGTTATGAAACTCGTTAATTTTTGCTGTCAAGTAGTGAAATTTACTGATACATTATTTTGGATGCGAGTGTTAAACTAGTATTTCTCACACTCGAAGCGTAAAATGTTATTTTGCTCCCTATATCGCCGAAAAAATAGTTTTCTCTTCGTGGGAAGCAAAATAAATATATCTGGGAGTAAAATAAGTTTCTCGCCATCACTTTCTCTGTCGGACGTCATAGTCACACTCGTCGACATACACCTATTTTGCTCCCTTGTTGCATAATGTACTATTATTTGCCGATGTCTTGACCACTTGAGGAGTTGTTGGAAACGAAAAAGTGGTACAGCTTGTCTATTAACCTGGAGAATTTGTTTTGTAAATAAACTTTTCTAGGACTTCATAAATATTAAATCTCACAAAAAAACTTGATTTTAAAGGTGATTTAAATAAATATTGTAAAATAAATTTATGATGTCATTCTGCTAAAGAATCCTTCATAATTTTGAGAATATAAGAGTTGGTAGAACGAATCTAGAGAAAATGTGTAATTTTTAACGTTTTGTTATTTTGTAAAATTTTATATTTTGTTATTCTCACTTTCAGCCTAAGAGACTTTTCTTTCAAAACTGTATTTTGGATCGTTTTATATTGAATAATATTTATTCTTCCATATTTTTACACATATTATTAGTATTCTATTGTAATAAGCTAATCTTAAATATGTTTAGGAGATACAAGTGCTAAAAGTAATATTTCTATACTTCAAAAAAAGGTTCGACTTCCAATTTTTTCCCCAGCATTTGAATTTTCATCACAAGTACTTCAACATAAAAAGCTGGAGAATTTACACTGTCATACAATATCCCACTGCCTCGTTTTTAAAGCCTTTCAGTTAGCCCCATCTAAAGTCCGTTGCTCATTTACAAGTTTTCATTTAGTTTTTACTCACTTTGGTTTGCTTGAATGGTTAAATAATTGCATTAATGTTTATAAAACTTTAAATTTTTTCAAAATCAACTCCTATTAAAAGTTTTGACTGACAAATTTTCACCTATTTGTATAGATAAATTCTACATTTTATATTAACTACATGACTAATAAATTCTATATTTTATATTAACTACATGACTAAATGTTGGATATTTTCTAAAAGTGTTGATAATGTTGATGATTAGAAGTACATAACATTTAATCAGACTTCGTATTTTTGTTGTAATAGATGATAAAAAGAAGATAACTACCACAAAAAAGATGCATCTGACAAATTCAATTATCACGTTAAGTAGTAAACCTGAAATTATTAGAAGAACGATTTTTTAATTCCATAAATTATGTTGATAATTTTTATTCAATTGAATTATTATTAGATAAATTTACTGAAATTTACAGTAAGATTTTTTGTTTCAATTTTTATTTGTTTTAATATAGACAAATTAACTTCTGTAATTCTTTCCCGTATCATAGTCATGTTAACGATAATAACACATGCGGATAGTCATCGCAATTAACGAAATAATATTAAAGTGATTAAAAAACTACAGAAAATTATTAAATTTTATCAGAGAAGCAGAAAAGCTTTTCAGAGTAGTCAACAATTCAACATCTAAAATACTAAATATCTCTCTTTAGTTCTTTTGAGATAAGAAAATGGAGACTAAGCAAACATTTCTTAAAATTGCATTGCAATGCTTCAAACTTGGCATTGGTTCGATGCACATTGAAACAGTGGAAAATCAATCTTGGAAGATTGGGTGCTTTATTCTCTGCTGTTAGAATGCCGGAATTTCTCTTCGAGAATATAAAATGTAGAAAAGTGAGGTGCTATGACGTGTTATTTTCACAAAATACGACTTTGTAAATATTTAACAATTTATTTAATGTATCAATAATTATGTTTTCGTCATCGATAATATCCTACGAGTAGAGTTTAAGAAACAATAAAATTCAATTTATGTTTTATGTTCATATTGTCAACAAAGAATTTTATCGGTACTAAAAGTCATATGATCCCGTCAAAATGTTTGCCTCATGTCGCATTGGTAACTCCGAAAAATGTCGCTGTTTTGTTATTGAAATATCGATAAATTCCGTAAAATATTGTATAGTTCAGGTTATTGGTATTGCCGTTTTCTTTTTCTTAAGAACATTACTTTTGCAATTTAAGAGACAATAGAAAGATTTTATGTACACCATTTCTCGAAATATTTTATTACGAAATTAGTTTTATGTGGTAACTTAAGAAAATTGGCAAACTTTATTTTGGTGTCATATCCGATGATAAATATAGATTATTCTGTTTAAAAATTATTTCATAACAAATTAAAAAAAGTATTTATGTAACAAAACTATTCTTAAGATGTTGCCACTAAAGTTACTCGTTTGAAGTTTACGTACGATTACATTACAGTTGAATATGACCTATAAGAAACGACTTGAAAATATTTGTTTATTTGAGTAAATTAAGTTACTAAAATATTTTAATATAACTCCTAATTAGTTGAGTCAATCAAATAGTAATTACACGTGTGATTTAAATAAACAATTATGAAGATATCACTGGTAGATTGTATAAAAAACGAGTTTAAAATTTGTTTAACTCTTTGAAGCACGGTGTCCTTTATATAGGACACATTTTTGTAATTTTTTTTTATATTTCAGTAGATTAAAACTGTCATATTAAATCCGTCATTTTTAATTTTTGAATGTTGAAAATCTAAGAATAGATTTGTAATCAACGATCTATTCCATGAAATAAATTTCTCTAGATGAAATATAATTTTTACATTTCGGTCGGCCATTTTGGATACGCCATCTTGAGTTTTGAAAATCGGGGACCAACAAGTTTCAGTTATTTTCTGTGCAAATATAAATTTCTATTTGGGGGTTAAAAAAAGGTTAAAAAAAGTTGTAATTTTGATCATTTCATTTAAGTTACATTCCATCATTAATAAAATATTCTTTGTTGACAAGAAAGCTCAAAAATGCATACAAATTCGGAGAAAAAAAAAATCTGAAATTTCAAAAAGATAAATATAGTTGATTTTGAAGTTTTGTTTTCAGAAACTTTCTAAATTTACTTTTTTAAAAAATGTTTTAATCGGTTTGACTTTTACGATATTTTATACGGATCAACATTTCTTCAGATACTAAGATTGAAAATAAATTGAATCAAATTAAATTTATTAAAAATCCTGACAGCATATTTTCCTAAAGTCGACATATGAAGTTAGTGTACGTGTAAACTAAAAATAAACTAGAATTAAAAATATAAAAAAATTGAAGAATTTGTGTTATATCAGTACATGTCTACTCTGAAATTACGAGAATTGATTGGAAGCGTAGTGATTTTCTGTTTGAATGTATCCAATGAAAATGTTATAAATAGAAAGATGTCACGGAATTATAATGAAAATGAAAATGTCCTCGTATAGAAATTGACAGTGCTGTTGATGTGTCATGCAAGTCGGGTTATTATCTGGCCTTTCCTCGATGTGTCCTTTTTATAGAAAGGATTTATAAATGGGATACCTTCACGTGGAAACATTTGTCTTGTTGGTTATTCTATTACGTGTCAGCGTCATATTTTATGGTCATATATAAATTAGATAAATCATTATTTTTTTTGTCGTTTGACGAAGGAATGAAAGTTGACACGGAATGGAATCGTTTGCGATGTATGAAAGAGCTAAAAATGGGAAATATCTGGTAACGAATTATTAAAATAAACATTTAATATAAAATCATTTTTTGATGAAATTATTGAATGTACGAAAAGTAAAATATCTTTCAACAAATTATTTGCAGTTACAAAATTGGTGCAAAATTACATTTTTTTTGTAATAACTTTTTTTTTGTAACTAAAAACTAAATAGTTCAAGCAACTAAAAACATAATAAATTCAGCTACAAATGTTGGGGATATACCTCAGAACTTTTTTTAGTTGCTTATTATTTAACCAAAAGAAATAACTGAAATAACTATTTTAATTCCTTGAATTTATAATTTTAATTAGTTAAATGATAATATTTCGCTTTCATTTTAACCAATTAAAATAGTAATCACGACTATTTCAAATAATTTTAATAACTATAAAAATCGTCTTTACTATTTCTTTTTTACATATCATTTTACATATTATTCGTGTCAAAATATTAAAAAAAAACATAATTATAGGATGTTTCATTCTATGACGTGAACTAATATTTCATTCGATAGTTTCTACCGATTATTTGCTTCGATATAAATTTCTTCTTGCCAAACATTACCTAAATGGTATTTCTAACCTAACCTCAGATTTTCTATTGTTTAGATTAACTGATATATTTATCCCAGCCTCAAAAATTTTAACTTGTTCTGCCAGTTTCTCGGGATTTAAAATGTCTTTAACATTTATTGCCATGTTAAACTTTCCTCTCCGCAAAATTGTATATACAATTATTTACTATAAACAAAATGAATTTTATGCTATATATATTTTACCGTAATCAAGTATAACATTTCATGTTCATGTTAGTAAAATAAAGATTAAAAAATGTTATTAAAAATTCGGCAGAATTAGCATCGAATGTTTTAATGCAATGATATGCGGAATTAATCGCGTTTGACCACTTGCGAGACAAACGTTGCCTACCTACGCCGCCTAACGGTAAGCGTTACAAACTTGCGTATTATCGTCACATCGTCAGATCAAACTGGTTTCAATGACTATGTCATTTGATGAATGGATTCTAATGTCTTTTTCATGTTGGCAGTGAACTTTTCTATAGCACCATAGTCACAGTATATTAAATAGTTATTTTTGTATAAAGGGCGCAAAATGGAGTTTTACGTCTCGATAACAGAACTCGATTTGCAGGCCTCAAAAGCTAATTTCACACCTCCGTGGACGTAACATTTATTTCATGCCCTAGGATGCGTGAAATAGACGTCTTACGCCCGCAAACCAGGGCATAAAATGACTATTTTACGCCTACTGCATACAAAAATCACTTTATTGCAGTGGAATCTCAAAAGAGTTATTTTCGATACAAGGCCGTAAAATCTTACGGCCGTGAGTCGAACAATATTTTTCGGTACTGAAAGTTGTAAAAATTCGATTTCGCAGACTGCATTTAGTCCGTATAGGTTATATTTCTGACAGCGCAGATGCATTTTAGACTAAAAGTAGGCCGTAAAATCGGATTTTACGGCCTTAATACCGAAATCTACTTTATACTTTAATCTAAAATTACAATTTCACTTTTAAAAAATTGTTTCTCTCCATTTTACAATACACTTCTTTACTAATTATTTTCAAAACTAAAATGCGCACAATTTCCATCAAGTTGCGCCGGTATGTGCATTTTTAATTATCATTACTAACTGAATGGTTAATGCCGTGTATATTCTGGCTGTGGAGAAGGGTAAAGCAGATACGTCGGGTATAATTCTCGATATGCAAAGATACGTAAATCTCTGCCGATCTGAAATATTCAAAGGAAGATGATTTATTTAATTATTTTCCCGATGCCCGAATGTAGGACGGGTATACACCGGGTATAGCAGCGACCCTCTCTGCGGGATCCTCTCTCCCTTGTCGCGAAAACGGATTATCCCTTAGACGCTGTATGTACACGGAAGCTGCGTTAGCCAGCTTTTGACTCAGTTCGTTGCGAGGCACTCGACCGGAAACCCGTTGACGCTGAGCAGAAGAGCCGAATCTTCGCTGGGCGTTATGTCAGAATCGCTTCGGGATTCCCAGTGAATGGGGACTCGATAAAATCCGAATTTACACTTTTGAAACGGAGAAAACCCCGGTGTAAGCTGGCTAACTATCGGCGGAGGGGGCCTGCCGTCCTTAACTAATACAAATGCAAATTAATCAGTTCCGTTTGAGCTGTTCAAAATAATACGATGCTTATGTGCAGAATGTCCCTCATTAAAATCGTTCCTACATAATACTTGAATTGTATTATCACTGCTTATTGTTGACTTAAGAGCATTAAGCTGTTTTCGAGCGAGAATGCGATGTTACTCTGTATTTTTCTCATTTCGTTAATTCCATTGTACATTAGTTTAGTTTGACAGCCGAGGTTCGATCAACCCTTTAATGACCAAACGTGCACAATTTACAAATGGATTTTAGCATCGTTTTTTTATACAAATATTTTTGTTTAAATAGACACATCTACTTCCGAGTAGTTTTGAGGTAGCTCTTTAAAATGTTGGACAAGCTTTCGATAAATTACGTTTAACCCTTTGTATCAAGTTTTCCTTAAGGGGTCTACCGTAGTTAGAATTTTCAAAAAATAGATTTTTTGTTTTTTACATTTTTCAAGAGTGAAAATGAACATTAAGAAGAAGAGGAAGGTATAATGTATGGTGCAGGCATCGCTGATTAAGAACAGGTAGTATTTTTTCACGATTTTTCTTTGAAAACTTTTTCTCAACACAACGTTTTCCGATGCATTTTTGATAAAATCTCCGAAACTACTCGACCGATCCTTATGAAATTTTTACCACATATTGTGTACTACTACAGCTGCATTGGATATCCAGGTATTTTTAGAATTTGAATTTTAACTCTTTTTCTTTTGCCAAAAACAGTAAAAAACAGGGTATTTTTGTTTTTTTTTTCGAAAAATGTCCGCCATTTTATCAGTTTTCAAAAAATCAAACATCGCTCGATTTGCACTATAGCTATTGACATACTGAATCTAACGCAGTTTAATTTTGTTATTTCAGACCATCCATTCAGTGCGGAGACGTCTTTTTTTTAAGACTTTTTTTGTAACTATCTTTTTCATGAATGAAAACTTACTAAAATGTACAACAAACTTTTTTTTTATTTATTTCGATAGTGTATTAATGCAGTGTATCAACTTTTAAATCAATATTTATATTACGAAACTGTTTAAAAAATTCTGAAAAACTATCTTTTATTGAAAGTTCTAATTAGGGTAGACCCTGAAGAAAAATTTTTTTCGTAAATTCAAAATGGTGGATTCAATATGGCAGCAACAAAATTACAAATCGATCGGATTGTTATGAAAGTTGTTACTCGGGAGTTTTCGGGGTCGCTGATTACGAGTATGAAGACAGATTTCGAAAATTGTGTCTGCTATATTGGATCCCCAATTTGAATTTTTTAAATCTGACTTCATATTCGTAATTAGCGATCCCGAAAACCTCTAAGTAACAAGTTTCAAGATAATTCGATGTATTTTTAATTTTTCGTCCGCCATATTGGTTCCGCCATTTTGAATTGTTCAAATCTTACTTCATATTCGTAATCACCAGCTCCGAAAAGCCCTAAGTAACAAGTTTCAAGATAATTCGATGTATTTTTAATTTTTCGTCCGCCATATTGGTTTCGCTATTTTGAATTTTTCGAATCTGACTTCATATTCATAATCACCAGCTCCGAAGCTATGAAATACAAGACTAACTGGAACCACTTTATTATTAAAATATTGCTACCAACAACTTTGTTTACAATATCAATGTTTTTTTTAATTCATTTCTTTATTATTATTTATTTATGTATCATGAAACTTTAAAATCAAATCTTAGCGATTTAAGAGCTACCTACTTTATATGACGATGTCAAAATTTACGTAATGAAGTGTCAAAATTCGTTGCTTTTCTTAAATATTTTGTACAGTTCTAGGTGTTACTCCTGACACATTTTTTTTCAAAAATTTTGAAAAAAACGCGATTTTTGGGGATAAAATTCTTTTAGAATGCAATTTTCACTACGATATCGATTTCTGACCACCTTCTATCCTATTACAAACGTATTCCTGATTGTTTTACATTCAAAATATACACCTATTTTGATTTTAATATCATTTGATAATTTTATATGATAATAATATAATTAATCAAACAAGGTTGATTTTTTCGATATATTATCGTTTTGAAGACGTTAGGTTGATTCGGGTTAAAACAAAACAATTTATAGTAGAAGTTCATCGATTTTGTGCAATCCAGTTTGCGAATAGGCATCGATCCCTCAACTTTATTGTTGCGAAGTAAAAGTCACAAAAACAAAACAAAAATTGGCTTTTGTAGCAATTTAATTGCAATTTTAACAACGCCAATCAAAAGAGCATACTCAGAAATGACAGAGTTAGTTAGTTTCAAACCATTATTAATCTTATCTCTTGTCTAGAATGAAGGTCAAAAATCAATTAAAAAATGTGCATCTTCCGGACGTAATGGGTCAAAATAACGATATATTATCTACATGTTACTAAAATATGTACAATACGCTACAAAATATTATTTGGAATTCAGGTTTTCAGGAAAGTATATGACATATCATTTTTTAGGTTATTTTTTAGTATTTTTTATTTTATTTACATAGTATAATATTTAAAAAAAAAGTTTATGAATGAAAGTTTACTAAACGGCAGTATTATTTATGAGGAATATCATCAACAATGAATTAAATTGTTCAAATTACATTTTTTTAATGAAAATAAATATTAGATTTACAGCAGTATTTATTAAAAAAGCACAAAAGAAGATATAACATTATTTGTTAATTGTATATCGATAAATAAAGCAGGGAATAATGCGATGTATTTGTAATGATGTAATGAATAGGAAACTATGTTTCATGGCTCGGAGGAAGTTAAAATATCGACATTGAATATTCAAGTAATCTACAATCAAAGTGTAGGAGTTGTATATTAATAGGATCTAAATCAATCATCATTCTTGTTATAACGATTAATCTGTTGCATTACACGAACATTGTTTATTGACCGCTGAAACTAAATTTACCTACCAGAAAGCTAAACGTGCCAGGTATATGATTTATTCATTTGTTTATAGTGATAATTCAATTATAATTAAGCTAATTAATTTATAAATACAATTCAGAGCTTTTACAATATTATGAGATGCAATTGTAGTCTTTTTTCGTATACATTTTTATAAATTAACATACTAAACTTTTTATCGTTACCAAGTAAAAAAATGGAGTTAAGTTTCTTATTATGTTTTATATTTTTTTTAAGAAGTTTTACTTGAGTAAATAAGCTCCTACTAACTTGTATCTGCTAAATTGATATTTAACAGAAGGTATTGCGATACATCACTTTAAAGCCGAATCAGAGGGACATTCATTATTTTTGTTATGTTAGAAATCGTCATTGCATGTTTCAAAAACATAAAATCATTGAAGCTGATAAAAATCCATTGAAAATCATTTATTTTATTTTTTTTGTATTCATTTTTAGATTCCAGAGGTATTTCAATGGAAAAATAAAAACTCAGCAGTTTAGCACTCGGAAATGATCTGTTCTTCCCCTATTATGACTTTTTTTATGATTTTATTACACTAACAAAAATATTTAGTAAATTTAACTAAATGTTAAGTTAAACTACGTTTTTAGTATTTTATTATAACTATTTTTCTTTAAACTGACTAAAGTTTAGTTAATGCAAATTTCATTTAGTTATCTGAACTATTTGAAGCTATAAAAACTATTTAGTCTCCACTATAGAGTAAAAATTGAGGAATTAGTGGGAAGACTTAAAGAGTGAAAAATCTCCCTTGATTGGAAGAAAATTAAGGAGTAAAATCTTACATTAAATTTAAGAAAATTCTACCGTCTGCAGGATTAATTTAGTTTTCACTCTGCGAGAAGTAAATTTTTGTGTCGTTTCAACATTGAAAAACTCAGAATCGTGGTGCTAAATTCATCGAACTTACTCTGAATTAGTAAAAAACCAAAGGAATTAGTAATCATTTTTGGTACTAAAAAGTTAAAACCTACTGATTTATTAGTAATTCTACAAACTATTAAACTGAAAAGTCAATGTCTACTTGTAGATTAGTAGAATTTTACTAATGAATTAGTATTTTCGTATTATTTGTAAGTAAAAACTTACTAATTGATGGTAACCCACTTTTCGCTGTAGCTAAATCGTTTTTGATTAATTCAAGTTTAGAGAGAAAACTCATGATTTACTTGAAGGAAATAAATCTTCTCTCAATTTATTTGAATCAAAAACATGATTTACTTGATTAAAGTAAATATATTTAGTTAAAAGAACTACTTTTTTTCAGTACAACGAAACTCTTTAATTTCCTTTATTTATTTTTTTTGTCTTTAATTTCCTGTTTTTAAACAGTATACCACCTTATATTATACTGTTAGTAATCGAAAAATGGCATAAACAAAATAACAAAATGTCTACACAAATTTAATCGTTTCATAATTTCAATAATTAGTAACGAGTAACGTGTACGTTACGTAACGTACACGTTAATGAAATTAGTAAAACTACGTCTATTGTTAGTAAATGGAGTTAAGCAATTACATGGATTTTTGAACATAATTCATTTACTGGTGAAGTGTTTTATTGAAGTCTACATAATTCTTTCTGACAAGCGTACATTTTATATTTTTTTGGGTTATGATCTGGCGTTAGCAATGGGATCGTTTCAGACAACCCTTGGAGGAAGCTTTGTATTTCAGATTACTAAAGGTGATGTCCACGTGCAAAGCGTTCGAGCATTCATTCATTCTCACTGTGTAAAGGGCTAAAACTTCTGGGGATTGCCCTTTTTTACAAAAATTCAGAGAACTCGTAGAATCGCGACTCTTTTGATATCCATTTATTGTTTTTGTTCCTTTCACATGAACGGAAAAAGTATTTTACTATATTTTTTTTGCTATAATTCATAAAGTTTCAAATATTAATTTACAATTTAAAAAAATAGACACAATTTAAATGGAACCTGTTTCTTAACAAACTTTTAGCAACTGCAGTAGAGTCCCGGTATATTTGCGTTCCGCTATATTTATGTTCCAACATAAATATGTTCCATCTCGTTATATTTGTCTGCCGCCGCTCTCTTTTTCCCCCACCTTGCGCGCTGGGCCTCAGGAAGGGCCTGCTGTGACGTCTTGAACGTAACGCGACTGAAAAGAGTGGGAGAAGCGGCACTCCCCTTCCTTTAACAAATATAAGGAGACGAAAGGAGAACTTGTTCACACAAAGTTTATTTAATTGAATCAACGAAATACTTTCTTCAGCTAAGCATGGAATATTGCAAATAAGAATTTGCGAATAAGTTTTCATACGAATAAAATAATTACTTTTTATAATAACATTTTATATTTATAATTTTTTATTACAAATAACTTTAATATGAGCATTTCATTTTTTAATATAAGTTTATATTGAGTAGCTGAGTTCAATATTGTGTGTACATTTTAAAGATTCGAAATGATGGATCCAATATGGTTGTCAATCGTCATCAGACTTTTTAAATATAAAGAACAAAATGGCGTTTCAAGATGGGATACCGATAATAAATTGAGTTAATTTTCGGCAATAAAATTTAGAATTAATCGATGTAAGGTTGGTAATTATCGACTTTAAAAAGACTCCGGGTACCAACTTTCATCTAGATCAAAAACTTTTATTTTTGATAATCCGTCCGACATTAGATCAGTCATTTTGGACCCCTTAAAACCTGAGGTCACGTAATCAACGACCTCAAACACCGCCGAGTAACAAATTGCAGCTACTTTCTGTTAAAAAGAAAATTCAAAATTTAAAGAGTCTCCTAGATCTCACGACATGAACTGCAGTTTCCAAAGACTCTCGGAAAAATCGAAATTCCACTCAGGTACGAATCGGTTACGAATTTTTTTGGATGCATTCGTTTCTGTATTCGCAGCATATCGAATGCAACAATAATTTATACGACCTCCCGTGGCAAGTTCGGTATCAATAAGCTTCATAGGAGTCCCTGGCAGAACGCGCCGCGGAATAACAAGGTAACTTATTGAATACCCGCCGGTGCATTTCCAATATCATTTTGGTGCATGATGTATACAGCGCCACGGTGGGTGCTACTACATTACTACAATTTTACTGTGAAATAACCAGGAGGGCCCAACCAGGATCTATATCAACAACACCGGAGAAGGTACCAGTCGTAATTCCCATTAATACGTCATGCTTCCGTAGCGAATGCGCATTCTCAGGCCGGATTTTCTAACTTGTATACGTACACTCATTGTCTGGTCTTATTACGTGAGCAGGGGCGAGATGGCGCATTATCGTCATTATGCTTGTGCATATATATGTGTCGACGACGTGTTCCCGAAAACCTACAAGGCACCTACTTATATACACTTGGAATATCTCGTTGCGTAAGGGGCGTCCTATTGTTCATTTGTGTGGAGCCATCGACCGATACGTTCCTTTCGCATTGCACTCGGATGGAGTAACTACGGAGACCCGGGATCGTTATAGGACGAGCTTACATAAACCATTCGCGACAGCGGCTATTGTCATAGTGTTTATGGGCGGCCAGGACGGCGCGAGTGCGTTTACGCCATTTTCACTCGAGCGAGAGAGAGCTTTAGGCGGCTTTACGCCGACAATTATGATGCTTTAATTTTTACTGCGACCCCAACCATCTACGTTGTTGGGACGTAGACAAAATTTCCGGTTTTTTTAAACCGATGTCGGTAAATAACCCCCGCCTCCCTGTCCTATCTGTCCCCCTGCACCTAGTACATGTCGTGTTGAACTGGAGTAACTGTCGACGGCGTAAAGAAAGTTCCGAATGAAGCTGTAAACGATTACGTTTTATGTCCGAGGGGAATTATGTGCTTCATGGTATTTTCAAACGTGGGTGATAAACTTTTATAAAGTTGAGCGTGTCGTGCCTGCAACAGGGATGATTAAAAGCAGGCAGTTAAATTTTTGTAATAATTTCTCTGGCACCACTATTGTCGTCGAGGACGGCATATGGAAATATTGATGAACCGCAAGATTGGGTCAGCGATTTTCGTTACAATGATGATTACAAAGTATTTGTAACATTGACAATAATAATTTATGATAATAATACGCTAGCTCTATGACATCCATGACACGTTTACGGTGTACGAAAACTGAACTGCAAAAACGGATGTCTTATTTTGAGACACTTTCGGCCTCATTTTTAAGACTTTTTAGGTTCCATTAGAAATACGTTATAAATGATTTCTTTCTAGATGCTAGAAGTGTCTTCAATCGCAATCTGAATGTACTGCTCGATAGTATAATACATAACCTAAAAGTGTTTGATATTTATGTTAAAATAGATCAACATTCGTATTCTGTTTGCAATTTTCGGGCTAAATGCTTTGAAATCTTAATTAATCATCCCGAATAGAAATTTATTAAGGCCCTGATCAGGCCTATAATGCTGTGGCCAGGCCTTGATGAGGGCCTGGATAAATTTCTACTCGGGATGTGATTACATATTGGATTTAAGAACACAATAATGAACTGTTGTAATCACATCCACCGAACAACTGTACATTAACAGAATATGTTATGCAGCTTTTATCAAGACGTCGCTTCTAGTCAGCAGTTCACGGCCGAATATTCACGAAGATACTCGAATCGGCAATGTCTCTTCGATTTGTAAGTTTCTTAAAACACAAATGTCTTAAATGACCTAAAACGGTTTTAAATGTAGACCGTCTTTTAAATTTTACCGTCTTCATTATATTTCACAGAATATAAGACACAAAAATGTCGTATATTTATGATCGATAAACGCTAATAATGTCTCAAATTTTGAGACACTTCGCAACGAAGACATATATATTAAAACTGAAAAGACATTTTTGAAGTGTCTGATGTCTTCAAATAAGACATTTAAAAGACACGAGTTTTTGCAGTGTGTTGGTGAAGTTTTGCTTTTCAATCACGATAACATTACGATGACAGCGTTAAAACGATCTAATGCAATAAAGAATGAACTAAGAGTAGTAAAGATATTTGAATTCTTTGGAGTACACATTGAATTTCGAAGAATACATCATTAATGTCACTACCATTACACTGCAAAATCGAGTGTCTTATTGGGAGTCAATTCAAGACCCTAAGACATTTAGAAGTGTCCCCTTTTTAAAATGTGTGTTTGATTTAAACATCTTAAAAACCTGTCTCAAAATTTAAGATATTTTCTGTCTAATGAAATAAAATAAATTTAATGTTTAAATTCGGGTTGTTTCTGTGGTATTTTTTCACATCTTTCACTAGGAGATCGAATTAACTTGCCCAAAAATCGCACAGTAAACGTGCCTTTTGATAAATTTTTACTTATTGATTGGAGGATAATGAAAATAAAGCAAGACGTCAAGAAATGTCTAACCTAACATAACCTAATTGGATCTTATAAGAGAAATTTGATCGTAATTTGCTTTACCGCATGGTGAGTTATCTAATCGATACTTAAATTTCGTAACACTGAAGAATAGTAAAATCTACACACTAAAAAAGTCTTAAAATTGTTACATATTCAATTCAGCACTGTAAAAGTCTTAAGTTCTGTCCAAAATTGAGCTAATTTTCTTAAATTAAGTCAATTAAGTCAATATTTGCGCTTAAAGTCTTACTTTCAATCAGCAAAGTTTAATTTTAGTCGAGATTTAGGCTTAAAGAAACATTTTTCGAGTTTGTCACACCTAAGTTAGAGGATTCTTATTTCAAACTTGAATATTGACTAAAAGTAAGTTTCCAAAATCTAAAACACAAGGTTTCAAGCGCAAATATTGACTTCATTTAGGAAAATTAGCACCATTTTAGACTGAAATTAAGCCTTTTACGGTGCTGAATTGAATATGAACAATTTTAAGACTTTTTTTACTGCGTACTAACTCTAAACGGTATAATTATTCGTTTAGTCGGAATGATGACAAGCATAACTATCACAATAAACGAGATCGTGAGCCAAATTTTCTGTAATTTTCAGTTTGCATTCGATTTGTTTCCACTTTTTAATGAAAATCACAAAATGTTAATACGAAACTAAACGTTCTGAAAATGTTTTTATACGTCCAATGCTTTTTAAACATTTTTCGTCTCTCGAGTTTAGCGGACGTCATACGTTGCATTCGGTTCTTTGGGAAATATTGAATGCAAAATATTCATTTTTCATACGAAGCGATACGTTCTTTTGATATAGCCTGCTTACTTCTACATTCGAGTTGCATTCCAAAATTAGCTATTTTCGCACGTGTATATTGAACATAACCTTAAACTTAAAAATCCATCAATACTACGTTTGAAAACGTTTAATACCGTTTAAAATTTGCTACATTTCATTCATGAAAGTAGAAATAAATCGAATGTAAACAGAAAATCACTGAAAATTTTGTACAGGATCTCGTTTATTGGAATTCATATAGTAGAAAAGACCGTCGTTTAGTAATGTTGACAGCTTAGCATAACCTGAAAGTGTAGAGAACAGTTCATTTAACTTCGTACATAATTATCTAGTAGGTAGTAAATTTGACTATTTTTTTCTCTCAGTGTAAAGAATCATATTTCTTATGTTATATTGAAAGTTTAGTCACTTATGCTTGTATTATATTCTAAGACACCTACACTAAGGCACCAAGAAATGTCTTGAAAATGATCACGTAAGTATCTTAAATTAAGACACCTGATTTGGTAGTGTAGAAATATACATAATTTACTTCAAAAGAAGCAAATTTACTTCTTTAAATTGAAATTGACACTGTCTTCATCCGTTCAGTTTTTACCCGTTTCGAATTAAATTTGACAACAGTATATTAGTCTGTGAAGTCAGTATTAAAATATCTTACTAACGTCCAGTGCAACTTCTCATCATTATCCAATCAATGATTCATATCTATTTATATAGAGGGTGTCAAGAAACTAGGTAGTAATATTACAGATTTAGATTCAGTGTGATATTTTCATAAAAAAATCCTAAACTGTTATATTTAAAAATTTACGTTGAAATTAACATATTTTTATGATGGCGATGGTCAAACTGTTGGATTGTTTCTAGCTTTTGAAAAAAAATGACTTCGACGAGCCGGGAGAATTATGTACAAATAAAATGAACTACAATGATTGGTTACATTTGTCACAATACCAATTATTCCGAGTTGTTTTTAGTACAGAAATACTACTGCAAACTAAATTGAAAAATTATCTTTAAACTTTGCTCGCAACGCAGCATTTTGAAGACCAAGATCAAGACTTCGACAGAAGAAACAAGAAGAAGATTAATATGTAGAGTTAAATATAAGACAAAGATCGTGGTTGCAAGACCGAGACCAAGACCAAGACCAGAACCAAGATCTCGTAGTATTTGTTTTGGTCGTCATTTTAATATAACTAGCTTTATTTCAAGTTGCCAATTGATTGGCAACTCTATATTACTTCTATAATAATAATTTCGAAATCGTCCAGTTAGTAAGAAATAAATTTAATCAGATAGGTCATTATTTTTGATGTACTTACTTTGATTATTATAATATTTATAATAGAAAAAGAACATTACTGTATTTTATAGATGTATACTTTTCAACGAATTCTGAATATCAGATTAATTCTAGCTAGATAAATTGTAATTTAATTCTTAGGACTTAAAATATTTAAAAAAATTTCAGCATAAAGCAAAACTAATAGTGAATACTAAGTAATAGCAAATAATATTGTACTAGGACATTATTGTTTTGGTAATATGAGTTCAATAAATTTAAACAACTTTTTCAGATTAGTGGAAATTAGTTAATTAATTCGTAGTTTTCGTACTAATTGTTACTCTTTATCAGTCAAATAAACGGAGGGAAATAAAAAAGAAAAAGGGAACCATTTTACAATAGTAAAATGTTTCATACAAAAAGTAGTTGCATTAACTATTTCCATAATTCATAGAACAACAAAATTGTTCCATTTACTATTTCCCGGTGCTTAAATCAATCGTACATAACCTCAAATATCATTAACAATTATAGTTAAGTCTACTATTTACTTATGTTAAAGTCGTTTCTACTATTTCTTCATTGTTCCATTAATCCTTTTTTTCTTAAGAGAGTACAAAACCGAAAATAAAAAATCACCAATAATTTATATTACTCCACTTAAATTCAAATATTTTAATTTTTTTGTAAAATATACCTACAATAACATTTTAGAGACATGATAAATATATTTTATGATGTCTCCATGCTACTTTGTTAATATAAAAGAAATAAGGAAAGCCAAGAAAATTCTTCATTCGGTTTGCATATTTATATGATTGGAGATCGATTAAATAATTTAAATTCGCCTTTTCATACTAACTAAAATATCACAAATATTTCTATAAATTGTTATAAAAGTAGATTTTAAAAGCAATTATTAATTACATTTTCTTCAGAATATTAATTTGTAGGTCACTCAAGTTTGAAATAAGAAGAACACAGAAATAGTTATTTTTTCATTTGAATTTAAACATCAATTTATTTTAATTTATTTATATTTTCAAAATTACATCTTTAAATGAAAATAAATTTTGATGAAATATAAATTACCTAGAATATTACGTTACTTTTAAGGTTAATCATATCACTTTTCGAGGATATATTCTACTCTGTCTAGTGATTTATGAAAGAGATAAAATTACAAACTTTTCGAGTATCTTAATGTTATTAGTTGAGCTGTTAGAGAGCAATTCAAGACACCTGTACTCATTTCGGTTCTGAGGTCTATGATTTGACTCGTATTCAACAGGTTCTTGAAATAAAATGTGAAAAACGATATCAATTTCAACAGAATATTTTAAAAGGTTTCATAACTTGTTTCTTTTAACTAAAACAGTTGGGATTAAACTTCGTAATACAACTATGAAACTGAAAATATAAATATTAAACTATTAATTGATTTTTTGTAAACTTGTTTAGTTGAATTACCAACTAAACAATTTATTGACCCTTGTAAAATAATTTAAATATTAGAAAATGACATATAAATACTCAAGTTTTTTAAAATTAATTACATATTAGTTAAACTGTACTTGTAATTAAATACGTAATAGGACGACAGTAATACCATTATGAAGTTGAAAAATTAGTACAACTAACAAAAAGTAATACAATTATGAGCATTATATAACAAACGACACAAAGGCAGGAACATAAATTACCCACTAAATATACGCACAGCTAAAATCGACAAAAATCATGTTAAAATGCATAATGACAGCAATTTATGTTCTCAAAACAATTTGAAAGTGTACATTTGGTATCCTGAGGAAGTGCATTTGGAAATAATGGTCATAGTCGAATTTGGAGCAGCGCCAGCATGGTCCGGCGTGCCACTTACGATTCTAAAATCCAGTCGATCAATTTTTAAACAGCAATTCATACCTTCACGCAAGAGAATCTGACTGATTTTGCATATTTTAATAGTCCTTTTCACTTGAATAATCACATATTTAAACAAGAAAACTCACGAATTGCCATATTTTTGCTCTTGGAATAAATTTTCTCCCATTTCGTATTTTATTTGCGTGACACATTTATTAATTTATGGATGACTTTATTAAAAATAGATTTCATTTAGAAGAGTTCCTTCAATCGTTTCTTAATAGACAAATTATTGAATTACTTTTAAAATCATAGAAAACAAAGAATATATTTTCCCCCTTGGAGCCCCTTCCAAGAGAATTATCTTTCTTCGACCCCAGAAAAAAAATCTGGCATTCGGCACGTAATCACATACGTCGCAACAACTGTCTAATGTGCTTACAAACTTCGTTTTTTTTTCTAGGACAGATGTCAATTCGAGAGCGACGATAATACGCAACGAGAAAAATCGCGTTTCCCAAACACTGATTGTGAAGGGTCGCAGTGACGACATGATGAGAAACGGAAATGGTGAATTAGAATGCACCATGGGGTGAACCCAGTCATCCTCCCTGCACCCTATGCCAGAAATTATCCGAAATCTTGACTGCGTTTATGGTACATTCGTGTAAAATGATTACTTATGCACTTTACCGAGTTTAACAAATTATTATATGGAATGTACAGGCTATGAAAAAGTCATCTTAACCCCTTAATTCCCAGTGGTACATACATTCTACCACAAATTCATTAAAGTCATCTTTGAAAATAATTGATAATAGTCGAAATTTCAGTTTTTTAACTGTAGGAATACTCTACAACGAAAAAATTAATTAAAAAAATAAGTACTGCATAAATAAATAAACAATTAAATAATTCAATAAAATAGTAATAAGCAAATGCTAATTTTCTCTTACAATTCATCAAAAGTGAAAAATTATAAATGAGATAATAATAGGTACACGTAAAAATGGAACTCGAATTTCAGAACAAAACATTTAAAAATAGTACATTTTGCTACTAGGGTAAAAAACTAATGAATTTAAGCGTTGTTTTCACTGTTGCAATAAAAAAAGATTGTTTTTCTTCATTTCTAAAATGTCAAAAATTTTGATTATGGTCTAATGATACTCTAATATTAGACTATAATCTAGTATAATAATAAGACAAACGGTTAAAAAATGTGCATTTGAAGAATGCAACTTCAACTTGTAAGTCAGGAAACCGTCATTTAATTGTCCCTAAATGAATGTGTATGAATGGTTTTGTATATTTTTTATAGTCGTAGACAACAAAACAGACTAAATATGAATGCGGTTTTATATATTTTACATATAATCACCATAACATTGATTTGCATAACTAAAATAAATTTTAATTCAATTTTACTTTTATTTTGGAGGGAGAAGTTTTTGTATTATCTCTTTTAAATTACAAAGTACCTTAAAAGCAAATAGTTATTTTCGTACGGTGGGCGTAAAGTCGCACTTTACGCCCGGCGGTTATCGATGTCCCCGACGGACGGTGAAGCCATGAATAGTGAAATTTTTTTTTGTTTATAAATAAGTAGACGGGCGTAAGTAACTAAATTGATCACAATTAATCCATGTGAATTAGTTAAAAATTCCTCATCAATAATCATACTCATTTGAATACGAAACAAGTGATTTTCACTAATGCAAAGTAAGAATATTCAAGTTGATTTGTTTTAAAGAAACTTTTTGTAGTTTACTCAAATATAATCAGTATTTTTCCACCCGTAACTAGTCGGGAATTAGATGGTCACTGCTTAGAAACAAGCTGTTTGATTTTTGTTGACGAATCCATCAGAATTGTGATCTTAAAAACTAGTTACACACTAGGAGGGATCTAAATAAATTATTGATCATTTTTACTAAGATTAGTTCAAAATTACGCTCTGCTGTAGTAAATTTACGTGATAACTATAGCTCATAGTCAAATCGACTGTACTGACGGGACATACCAACAGAAATGCAGTTATATTACTAACAGAAAATGCAGTTATATTACTAAAAGAAAATGAATAGTTTCTACTACTTGCGTATAGTAAGATTTAATTAGTAGTTTGTTAATATAACATAAACTCCCATTAATATTCTTCTTTTCTCTTTCATTAATTCATAAATTTATAAAACGCATCAGCTCGATTATAAACTATATGCAGTTATACGATGTACATGAACTGTCACCTCTTATTACTACATCTTACTAAATAAGTATTGAAAATTATTACTTGATTACTGACCATTTTGATATTGTAAGTATGTCTATTTTCTCTAAATGTACTATATAAAATACGTAATATGCTTTTAAGAAATTTGTTTGCTAAATTACTATTTTGTACTTGTGACTAGTAAAAAAGTCAATACTTCACAGTGACCCACATTTCCGTTTGTGTAAATATTTTTCTTTTAGTAATTCAAGTTTTGAGAGGTGCTCGTGGACTGTCGATGATTAATTACCGTTAATTTTCCGAGCGACTCGAGCGAACTTAAGTAGCAATTTCGCAAATCGTCACGTACAGATGCGCTTCTAAATTTGTCAGCAGAAAAATATATTTCGCCGACTCTGTATATGTGTAAACGGATGCACTGGCGTACGCAATCTTGGACGCGTATAAATATATATATTTTATATCCTCGCTAGATCGTAGGAAGCTCTAGCTGCTCGATTCGCCAAAGTGGATTTCAGATTTATTGTTCCGCCCCCGAGGCTTTTTCCAAAGCGTTATTATCGAGCCACCGATGACTCAAGAACGCGATCGGGGAAAGGGCAATTTTCCATTTGCTACTAAAAGATCCCAGTACTTTGTAACTTATGGATTACGCCATTTTTACGAGGGCGGTCGTTTTATCGCGTTTAGAGTCGAACTGGGTCGGCGATTGAGTGATAATTTTTCATTCGCACTTTACTTTATTAGCACTTTGCTACGACTTGATTTATGCGAAATATACAAACGATGCCATCCGATTTTTGTTCGGGGACTTACATTTTTATTTACTGATTTCGCCATCCATTGCTCGTGTCCAGGTAACTTCTAATTTTGCGAAATCGTGATGGTAGTTGAGAGTTCTACTAAAATTTTTGTTTTCTGGTTACTTAAAAGCTTGCAAATCATTTGACGTTCGAACATACAATGTTCATTATATCAGATTTGTTAGAGAGATTTCGGAGTCACTAATTGACCTAACCTTAAATTTTGAAAAACCAAATGCCGATTTTTTTAATTAGAAACTTATTACCACAGTAAATCGTTCATTTTCAGTGTCCAAACTTACTTCAGATTCAAAACGAGAAAGTTAGAAGTGCAATCTAAAATTTTTACAATATAAAATCAGCCATTTTGTATTTTGAATATTTGATTTCCTAATATCTGTATCAAATTCGTTATTTTCAAGGACAGAATGTTTTTTTTTGTAAAATAAATATTATAAGTTAATAATAACACAGATATTTATAAAAACTAATTTTTTTTGACACTTTATGCAGGTAAACATTAATAGAGATCATAGAACTGGACTATTAGCGTTTAAAAAATTATGTGAAAGTTCTTTGAGGATCGTAAGCTAACTTAAAGTTAAATTAAATTATCTCTAAAACTATAAGGAATTAAAAAAATAGTCGCCCTAAGTTGTTTTGTTAATCAGCATACAAATTGAGTTCGAAACAACTTTTACCTATTGCCGAGAAACTTCAATTATAGTTCAGATGGCCATCTGGTGGTAGGAGTTGCTACAAGTTGCGCACATCTAGTTCTGTGAATTTGCAATATTGGCAAGCGAGTCAAAAGTTCAAAGTGT
Organism: Trichopria drosophilae; assembly: GCA_030407085.1. Lineage (NCBI taxonomy): Eukaryota > Metazoa > Arthropoda > Insecta > Hymenoptera > Diapriidae > Trichopria > Trichopria drosophilae. The sequence goes on along the minus strand of CM059587.1, from coordinate 84,783,041 downwards.
GATCAATCTATTCGAAAACTCGAGATCATATATCGAAGTACTCGGAAAACTAGTCGCAAAGTAGTGATTAAATATCAACTAATCAGTTGCTACAGTTCTAATAGTTGGGTTTTTACTAATATAACGGTGGAAAACTCGTGTACCAATAAACTTGTAAAATATAGTACTTCATCAAGTTGCTAAAATTAAAGGCATTTATTAATATTTGTTAGTAGTTATTTACAAAATTATTCACTTCAAGCCACATGTGGACATTTAACAGAGACAGGAAAAAATTTTTTTATTAATCATTTGTTAATAATTATATGAACTAAAAATATTGTGCTTAAAAGTGTGGCATAAAATTATTTAATTATTGTAGGATGCAGAAAATAAATATATAGGTATATACCCGTGTCATTAAATTTTCTCCGCAGTTTTATGGATGTCTCTTCATGAGGACTAGTTCCAAATTAACCAAAATTACTTAATTGCTTCAACTTCAATCTTACCCGACAATCCTTCAGATACTTGCAGCAAATAATGTTTCGTCTCATAATTGTACTTGAACTCAAATTAACTAAATATTTTATTTAGTGCCTCGGTTTGGGAAACTAGTCAGGAAAAACTGTTACGTCTAAATTGAAACTAGTATATCCTGATTTCTATCAAATGCTTGTCAAGTAACCAAGAACATATTGAGGAAAACAATAATTTTCGTATAAATGCAATCACAGTTACAAAGTTCCTTCAAGTATTGTTTTAGTACGTCAAGTATTCCTTTTAGTACGATACTAATCTGAATAGTAAGTGAATTGCAGTAACATTTAAAGTAATAATAATAATGAAGATCGAGTATCAAGACATTATATCAAAGGTAACAACAATAGCATCGTTGACAAAGAAACCAGTTCCAAAGTCGTAACTAGCTACTTAATACTGCGTAAACGCTGGTATCATCTTAAGTAAATCGTCTTGTTTACGCGAATTGAAGGAGCATAAGGAATGGATCATCCTTTGAGACGCGAAAGATTGAATCCTAAAGGAAGCGGAATATTGTATTTTGTTACATTGTTGGAACGTCGTCGAACCGTTCTGATTATCTTAAAGGGCAGAAATATTCCAAGCTTGGCTGTTGCATACAGATATATCCCTTTGATCTTACCCGTACAAATATGATTTTCAACCACTAGCCGTTATTTCCATAGACTTTACATCGGTCTCGATGTAAACAGATTTTCCCGCCGTGGGATCTCGTGCATTCAAATTTCATTTTCTCCAGCATCGCTCTGCCAGTGAAAAACAAATCCGCATTCAAAATTCTTATAGAAATTTTGGTTGTTTATAAGTTACCATCGAAATATGCAATAATAAACAAAATATGTTTTTTATCGGTATTTTAAAAGTATACTGGAGTCCCGGTGTATTAAGCCAATCGTCGCTACGCTTCTCTCCCCCCCCCCCTCAGTCGCGTTATGTTCCTGACGTCGCAGCAGGCCCTTCATGAGGCCCCAGGCCGCAAGGTGGGGGAAAAAGAAAGAGAGACGGAACTCTATACTGTATGTTGAACCGCAGTTCCTTAAATTTCATGCCATAACTAACATCTTTTTCCATCAAAATTACTGTTGGAAATACTGTCGCGATTACAACATGGATCAGAAATAGAAAATAAGGCAGCAGAAAATAAGAAAGTAATTACTGTACAAGATTTGATGAATTTGTAATCCAATTCCATTTTGGATCATGATCCATCGATCCGTTCAGAAAATACGATTTTTTTTTAAATTTACTACCTGAAACGTCAACCCATTACAGTATGGCAATATGTCACTTAAAAAATCTGTAACTCTGGCAAAAACCAGCTGGTTCTATCAAACCGTACCCTGTTGAGAAGTACATGAGCAAAAGATCGCAGGGTGGATGTCACTAGTTTTTTTATTGCATTTATTGTATCTATAACCATTTTTTGTGTGCTCACTCTGGGAAAATTGATTATTTAGTTCAGATTTACATTTTTTAACCACAAAATATTATGAAAATGGCTCAAAACACTCGAGCACACTAAAAAAACGTTGTTTCCGAGTTTCTATTAAACTAAATTAAAGTTTTTTGCAACCCTGAAATCTTATCTAGTTTCCCGTTTGAGATTAATTGTATTATATTTGTGTCGTAGAAATAGAAACGGATTTCCGCTTCCATTTATCTCACATTTAGCAAATTATCGAATTTCAAATTCGATCAGGTATCTCATTACGAAGCCGATAACGACGTTTCGTCCTGCGCCGTAAAGACTCTTCGGTCATGTTTCCAACTCGAGCATCAGTCGGAAAGTCCTGCCAAAAGTCCCCTAAACCATCGGGTACAGAAAACTTCTTTCATCGCAGTCGGCCATTAAATCAAGTTTGTTTTCTTTTTGCAGGTGCGGCGAATTCGCGAAGGAAAGTGCCGTTGCAGCCCGACGACGTTTCTCGTCCAGAACTCGAAGCAGGTGAGCGTTTATTTCTTTTGGCTAGCGAGAAGGGGGCGTCCGAGCCAGATTTTTAGCGCTGTAAATCACACTCGTTTCACGCTGTCGGACTTTTTATTTTTATTTTCGTTTACCCCCACCACTAGTGATAGTTTTTTCGTACCACGGGAAATGCGCGCGCATTTTCCGCCCGCTGACGGGACGGGAGAGAAAACAGAGACGCAATCAGGAAAGGCGAAGGAAACATCTGGCGGCGGCTTCGGGAAATCTAATTTCTAAGCGCTCATTCTGTCCACGCTAATTTCTCCTCTGGTAATTCGATAAAAATCGACTTGCTACACAGGACTACGCCTTCGTGAACGATATCGTTACGATAATAGTTGTAAAGAATTTTCAATCTTTAATAAAAATAAGATGCAAGAATTTGTAACAGGAAAAGCGGGTGTGAATTAATTTAATCTTAATAGTTAATAAATACCCGATTAATCTAAAAATTTCAAATTTTTGATATAAATATGACATCTATTTGAACTAAATACATTTGGTAATAATAAACAAATACCTTGTTGTAAATGAAATAAATGCGCGCGCATCTCGATGTTCGAAGTTTCCTCCCATTTTGGAAAACTAATTTCATGTTATGTGTTTTATACTGTTCAAATTGTTCATGCTGTTCAAATATATGTGAAATATGACAACTTTAGAGGATTTTTGCCTCTCTACTGAAAAAAATTAATCGGTAAGATTATTGCAATGCATTTTGATTTGTATACTTTATTCTTCCTGAACCCGCTTCCTCCCAAAACGACAAAATTTGTCGACGGTTTTCATCTTCGGTAAGTTTATGGATATCTTTGAGATATTGTTATAAAATGTAGGTTTTCTATAGTTTTTGGATATGCTCTTTTCGAATTTGAAGTCCGTTTTAAGATATCACTTTCCATTTTTTAAATACGACCACTTAAACGGAAGAAAACGTGGAAAAAATGAAAACATTTTCAGAAAACTGCAATTTTTCTTCCGAAACCGTGTCAGGCCTAAGAATCTTGTGGCATAATGAGTTTTACTACGTGTGCTATTGTGTTATTCCATTTTACTTAGATACTAAGAGATCTGGATATTGTATAATGACAATAGATATTCGACTCCATAGACAATGTTTTTAAACTTTTACATTTATGTAAAAGAAAAAAGGTAATAATCTAGAAAAATGACTCGTCTTCATAAGCTGAAAAGTTACTTCACTTTGACGAGGTCCCTCGGAATCGTGTATAAAAACGTTGTAAAGCAACATTAAAGTCTAGGTACTCGAGGCGGTGACCGTTAAAAACTAAACATATTATAGTAACAAACGTACTAATGCAGCTAGTTGCATTTTTAAATGGAACAAAGAAAATAAGGAAATATAATTTCTAACTAAATTTGCTTTTCGGAAATGCAATAAAATTGTCTCTTGAGGTTGCGATATACTGCTCTTTAAGCATAATTAAAATTTTAAACTTTACCAAGAATGGAAGGAAAAGGCACAACATTATCGTCGATGGTAACATAAATAATTACATTAATAAGTAAGACTTTAAGATAAAAGGAGGTTCAAAATTATTCATCTTGATTTTATTCCATTTTTAACGGCGAACAAAAGTTACAGTGATGGAATTTAGTAAAAATCTGTTCAATTTGGAGGAAAATGGCGTTAATATAGTTTTAATTCCGCAGGCGTCAATTTAGTTATTAAATTTTAGTCAATAATTTCTTAAACATTCCCTTGATTATCAATTTACTATGTTTACTTTTTGATTCTCGAAATATATTGATTTTTCGATAGCACTGTTTTTTCAATCATTTTTTTTTAACTCATACTCGAAATATTTTTTTATTTTTCTACTTTATTTTGCACTCGGAATTAAAATTAATTCAACGATTAAATTGAGAAAAACCACTAAATGAAATAAAACCTGAAATTATTAATAAAACGACATCGGTAATTTAATAATGTGATTAAATGCAATTTCATTTTCTTATAATAAGCGTTTATTTAATACCGACGACAGACTTAAAGAATCGTCTTAAAATAACTTTCAATATCAGCATATTAAAGCTTAAATATGACACTTTTCACATCGTTTTAGTATATTAAAGTTATCCGCAATGGTCCTTATTAAATAAAGTGGTATTAATGTTCTCAATTAGTCATAATTAGACTTCAATATCAACTATGGTAAACAATTCGATAATCTGATTTAGATATGAGGTATCCTTTGTTGATAATTATTACTCATTTAGTTTAACTGCTATTTATTTATATGCCGTCAATATATCAATTGTTTGAAATTAAATAAAGTGATGTTATGATAACTAGATAATTAATAGAATTGATGTGCACTGTTATAATAATTTCATAATCATTTTGAAGTGATCATTTGTAAATCAAAATGATACCGTCTACTTCAATTTGTTTTGGACATTTTACGGTGTGAAAATAACGTTTCAAACTATAACTTTAATGCTTTATAACGAAAAAATGACTAAGGAAAATTGCGAACCTGTTTTTTATTGTCTTTTTGTATAAATTTTGCTCACAATGACGTAAACTTATTTGCGCAATTAAAAGCAAAGGCAATTGTGTTAGAAGAAACAAATGTATATGGTAATCATGGGGAATATTGAACACTGTTAAAAAATTCAGTAGCAATTTCCTGAAAGAGTAACTAAAGTCTTTTATCGGTTAAGGTTTCAGAATTTTACGAAACAGAGTTTGTATTTTTGAAAATGCTTCTTAATTTTGTTTCGTAAAATTCTGAAACGGTAACAGTAAAAACTGCTGTTACTATTTCAGAAAATTCCTAGAGAAATTTCTAACAGTGTATGTTTATCAACTTTTTTTTATTGTTTACGCATTTTCGAAAAAGTGAGCACCGAAATGGAGACTTTCCATAGCAAGCTTAGACTTTAACCTAAAAATAATAAAATAGTTTCTCTTCGCACAGAATATCACATCTTAAAATCACCTGAAACAAAAAATCAAAAAGATTATTAATTTCTGCTCACTATGTCCAGTGCATCAATTAATAATTTGTATTGAAATATAACGAAATGGCAGGGAAATTACTTTTAAAAAGTAATAAAACGAAAAAAGCGTTTTTCAATAAGTTTTTCTACTTTTACAATATAATAATTTGAATGTTTTTACTTAACCAAGGTACCAGCAATAAAATATAATTTTGGGAAAGCTCTAATGTAAGAAAATATCTAACTAAAACATGATCTAAAAAACACTTTTTGTAGTTCGAAACATGCCTGATAACTGACAAAAAACACGATGTAATTATCTGCACAAATATTGCAAACAAAAAATTATAAAAAAATTGATTTTTAGAAAAAAATATTTGGTTGGGCTCTAAAACAACAGGAATCCTGTTGACCATTGCCAGTTTGTTATTTTTTGATAACAATAAAGTCGTTTGTTATTATTATCATTATCTAATTTCGGATATATTTTAAGTTTTATGACTATGTTTGAATTAAAAGATAGGTGCATATTTATGACATGACTCTTTCCATATCAAATACAACGAATGTTGAAATGGTCAACAAATAAAAAAAAATTCAGCGAGGCAAAATAAAATAAATTACTAAAGTCTTGTTCAAACACAATGCGAAATAAACGTTTTATTTACTAACAAAATCCTTGTGGACAGAAATCATAGCGAAATCGATGTTTCGAAATATTTTCATTTTAAAAATGTTCGTTCCAACAAAACGTTCACTAATATCCGTTGAAAGAATTTCTAATAAAGATCGCACCATGTAACTGTTGTAAGTTTGTACTTTTTTCGGTCACCATAAATCGATAAAAAAGTAATTTTTACCGTTGCAATAATCTTTTCTGTTGTACCTCTGAGAGAGTTATGTAAGTATCTTATATCTAATTACATTGTAACTGAAAGCCACGTAATTGAACTAAGTAAAAAAATGAGAAATATGGAAGAAAGAGTAAGTATCTTTTAATTACAATTGAACAACTGTTATTGTTAGAAAATTTCATTTCAGTTACGTAATTTTTGTAATCTTTAAATTCAATATTAGTAGATCTTATAATCAATATGTATCAAAATTTATCAGATCAATTGTTGTTATCGCCAAGATGATGTTAAATAATATATAACAGTCACATCTTCCACCTTATATATTTTTATAATTAATTCAATGTCTACTTTTCTTAATGAAGAAACTTGCTACGTTTACGTTACCTAAACATCGTTTTTAATTATATGTTTTAATGCAGGTACATTTTATGACATGAGTAATTGCAGTGACGTGTGCATAGTTTCGAGCAATTTATTTTAATGGAAATAATTACACGAACTTTCAAAGTACACGTTCTATTTTTCGAAAACTTTAAATTGAAGCATAATTCAAAACAATAATATATATCTTAGAGACTCGATAATACATGTATTCGAGATTGAGAGACAAGGAATAAATAAATAATGTAGAATATTTTAAATAAATGGAAACGAACTTTATACGTGCAAAGCCCACCAATCACGAAACTACACCAGAACCCCAGATTCAACGTAATCCGTCCATCAGAAAATAAAAGCTCTTCGCATTGAATGAATTATTAATTGCGTTACGGCGCTGTAGAAAAATCAGGAAATATAATAACAGAACGCAGAATAAAGTAATTAAGCAGAAAAATAATTGCGGTAAAAAATTACAGTTAGATTAAAATTGTAGCAGTAAAAAACAGTAAGGAAGCACTTTTTGGTTTTGCTTCGTGACCACATTTTAAAAAAATGTTAAAAATTAAGGTAACATTTAGTTTTTGTATTTAAAAGAAAATCTGATCTTGTGGTATCGATCCTTTAAAAAAAAACAAATCGACTCAACAAGTTAGTTGTTACTACTAAGTTGCCTTACTTGTCAAAAAGTTTCATTTCTGAAAATTATTTTGAAAAGTAACGCATATAATTAAAAAAAATATTACTTTGCACGGGTTCATGTGTCTCTAGAAGAACTTTTCCCTCGATCAGTTCGATCAGTCGCGTTTATCGAACTCGTTGGCCAAGTCTCACAGGGATTATTGGGAATTTCTACTGAAAGGTTTGGCTGGGGAGGAAGAAAGTCGCCAAAGATTACGAACCACGAACCAAGGAGCACACATACACACAATCCTATATATATACATGGATGTCTACATTTATATATGCACACACACACGTGTAAGAATTTCGCTTGGAGCGATAGCCGCAAGTTTCTCGTACCAGTGTAAAGTAGAAGAAAGCCAGGGACAGATGGACGAACACAGAGAAAAGAAGTAACGGAATAAAACCGAAAAGTTAATTGTTTCAGTGTATCTGAGACGGAAAGAAAATTAATTAAAAAATTGATAAATGTCATCGTGTTTTTTTCGGATGATACTGGAAGCGAACGATCTAGATATCGAAAGGGAAGATGTAATCGATGATGGCCGGAAGGAAAATTCGAGATGAAAGCACAAGGATATGAAAGGAAAAAAGATTGAGATGAGAGTAGAATAAGAGAGGAGTAAATTAATTGCGGAAAAAGGAAAAGAAAGTAATTGGAAAATGGAGAGAATGTAGTTAAGTTAAGAGGAGGGAGGTACAAGAGTGTGGGATGATAAGGGAAATAGTAAGCTCGGGATGGAGCGGTGACCATAATATCGCCTTGAAGTTCCTTAAAGCAACCACCATCGTCTCTCATCAGTTCAAAATTCAAAGGGTAAACGATCTGCCCTTTCCCGGCTCACACATCACATTACTCGCTTAAGAGGCTCTGTTTGAGCTTAAGAGGCCTCCTTAAAAGCTCCTACCTGGGATACGGAGGCAATCGCATTAGTACGTACGTACGCGTTGAATTTCATCTCGACGAAAATTGTTATCGCTTTATATAATTGAAACAGAATATTACGTCTTGTTTTCCGAAATATATTGTATTTTCAACATTTTTTTAATTGATTTATTAACGATTTTTGTAATTATTTTTCATTATGTTGTACATTTTTGTGCAAACTAGGATTTATTTCATGACTTTCTTGTCTTGTAGTCTCGTGAGGTTTATTAGATTAAGCTCCACTTCTCAAATTAGTCAGGCACCTAAGGATAATCATTGTGCAACGAATTTTGATATATAAGAGGCCTTAACACTAAATATTTTCATAATTTTTATTATTGGAGCAAAAATTTCATAAAACTTTGGTGCAAGTTTCATGACTGTTGAAATATGCTTTTATGACTGCGATTCACATTTTTTTTATGAAATTCGAAAGAGAAGGTCTGAATTGATCGAAAGCTTCGCCCAAATTTCGGATTTTTAGGACTATTTATAAGTTATAAATAGAGGAAACACAATAACAAAGGCGTCTTTAATCATAATACCCACATTTTGTTTAGTGTAGTCTGGTTCTACACTCAGAAGTCCCTTGACATACAAACAGTACAGTAGAGTCCCACTCGGTTCCTCTCCTTCCCCTCCCGTCCCGTTATATTTATCAAAAAAGGGGCGCGACACTTCTCCCACTCCCTTTACTCGCGTTATGTTCGTGACGTCACATCAGTGACGGTGGGGGAAAATGAGAGCGGCGGCAAGTAAATATACCGAGACAGAACCGAGCACATATGCTGGGACGCAATTACACCGGAACTCAATTGCAATTTTCCGTAATCCATCGTATTTTTTTATTTAAACTCTTGAACAACATACCCATAATTATTAAAAAAACATGCCATTGGCTTAGAAATATTTTCTTTGTACTTAAAAGAATTAGACGTGACAATTAGTTGAAAAGTCGGTATATTTGGGCGTTAATAGATGAAACAATTTGTGTTCTCAGTCTACATTTTATGTGTAATCTTGTAGAACTGTTTGCGAAATGTCACCCTTTCAACTTAATTCCAAAACTGGCATAAACACTATGTTGCGTAATCATCTGTGGAAAGTTAAGTGTAGCTGTTGTCAGGCAAAAACGTAATTGAACTTTCCGCAAAACAGAGCTACGAAGTGCATTTATTCGTAAGTAAGAACTACGCATTCATGCGGGGGAAATGTCGTAAAAAAAGTGAAATACGTTTTTCCCCGAGTGCAGGGGCATTTCCGGAACGCAACCCGTACATCGTCAAGAAGGACTTTGCAAGCTCGCAAGTCGACGTAATCGCGGTATGGTTGTAATAATCGTTTGGCAGGCGGACGTAAAGCTGGCAACTGCAGTAGTGCAGGTCGGTCTCGCGTCATACCGCGTAACGTTAACCTCGCGGGATCCCAGGGACGTCCTTTTTGCGGAAGTTTCACTCACCGAGCACCCAGCGTGCGCTTACGGGTCCTTTATTACCTATAAACCGCGGAAGCAGCCGGAACCCAGATGGGAAATCGAAAAGTCCCGATTTTGTAGGATGCAGTTTCAAATACTCGCCGTACGGGGAAGCCAACGGGCGGAAAGTATCCAAGTTTCGCCCGCATTAACCCAACTCCCGCGAGGAAGGCAAATTCGAAAATTGAAACAGACGCCGATACGATCGACTTTCAATGAGGGCGAGCTTTTCATCGGACGTTGGCCTAATTCCGGCTGAAACTCTAATAGTCGGAGTTCGTGCGAGCTTTCCGGCGCATGTGAAACGTTTCCGACAAAAAGGAAATTGCCTAATTTTACCGATTTCTTGTCGGATCGGTAAAAATAGAATAATCAAATGAAGGTTTAATAGAATCGAATTAAGTCGGACAGGTAGAGAACGGTCGACTTTGATTGGGCAAATCCATTTTCGATAATTGGGACTTTAAACTTGACATTAATTTATCGGATTAATCCGTTTTGCTTTTACGCGATCTTTTTCGGAAACGGAAAAACACGTTCGGGAAAATCGATATCCGACCATTACTATTTCTCATGTCTCACGGTTCGAGCGACATCATTGATCGGACAAATAAATCGCGTACCCACATTATCTTTTCGTTCCAGAGCATCAACATCATCATCCGCGACACGGCCGGGAGAGCTTAACGCTCGCGATTATTCTTTTTTTGCTCAGCTCCATCGGCTTGGCGGGAAAAAACTGGACGCGACTTCTAGGTTCGAGTTACCCGCAGAGTGACGTCATCGCATCAGTCTCAGGAACAGTAAAAGGGATGAAACTCGGGTTACGTAGAGACAAAGATTTACTCTCGACATAGGGGTTGCATCGTCGCCGCTAACCCCCCTCCCTCTCCATGCCCTATTCCGTCTCTCGGTCGTTTTCCGTTGTTTTCCCCCCCTTCCTATCGTTGTTTGTTCTCATCTCATTGCTTTGCGATTCCATTCTCTTATACTACTTCCGTCGACTTTCGTCTCTTTTGTCCATATATATTTCCCAGCTTTTTTTCTCCTGCCGTCGCTATTTTCGCACTTTGCTGCGAATCTTTTCTTCAAATCTGGAATGTCCGGATCCACTATTTCTTTCCAAACTCGACATATTAGGTGTATTTTCATATACTTTTGCTGCTTCGTCATCGGAATGTAAACAAGAGTTATATCTACTTTACTGCGATCGAAATGCGAATCGAGAGTTTATCGTCTTGGATCAGCAGAATTTGTATGAAAAAATGAGTAAGTACTCTCACAATGGGGGTTTCAGAACATATGGGGATAAAGTTGAAGATTTGGATACTTAACATTTTTAAATGTTTATATTTTATTACTTATTTTTACGAGCTATAATTTAATGCCACAGAGGCAATTATTTCAATTTCAGTAATATTTTCAACAAAAGTTATGGATGTTTCAAACGGATGAAATAATTTTTTAGTTTTTGGATGTCAATTCTGACAGTTTATCAACTTCAAAGAAATGAAGGTATACCGTGTCTTTTAAAAGAAAAGCTACCCACCTTAATAACATACTTTATCCCCTCAATATGTCGAGAATATTCTAATGGAACTGTAGGCATATTCTTTAATTTTAACTTTTCGCTATGTTGGAATAATATGACAACGGGAGTTATGGCCCAGTGGTTTAGTTCATAATTTGCCGTAGTTGGGACATTTTTATTATCTTTAATATTAAAATCTTCATGTAATTAATTGTTTTTAATGTTCCTATAACATTTCAAAGGAATATTCCAAAAGTTCCATTGTAATATTCCAAACGTATGGAGGGAATGTGATATTTGTGCAAATTTTTTTTTATCAACAATTCCACATAAAAATCGTATAAGGAGATCATTAGAAACTGAAAATTTCGCACCTGCGGACCCTAAAGTTCAAATCCTCCGGTCATAAAAGTTAAATTTCAAAATGGCGACACCCAATATAATGGCTTGAGTTCGAGATAAACTCCCATTTTTTATTTTGCCATGCTTAGACGTTCAAATTGGCAAATTTCTTCTCAACATTTATTTATTTAATTTTTGTTTGGTTGCTAATGATGAATATGTTGTTAAAATAGCATTCAAGATGGCGGATAAAATATGGCAGACCAACATTTTTTTTAAATTTCGATTTGAACATAAATTTGTATACAGGGGTTTTTGTGGTCGCTGATAACGAATTTGACATTTAAATTACAAAATTAAAATTGACGGATATGGAGGAAGAATATTTTTATTCTTGACACGTATCAAATTGTTTCCTCCTGCGCTTAAAGTTCGGTATATTAACAATAAAAAAACCTGCTTCTGTATAAATTCTGTCGCATTTTGTTTCGAAACATTTCAACTTTCTTATTCAGGTTTAATCCGGTGTCATCTGTCCCGATAGGATCCTTGGGCTGTATTTAACCTCCGGCCACCCGCGCTATCCCTCTGTCTCTTTTCGGAAGGGCAATTTGCCGGCAGTCAACATGACAAAGACATTAGTCGATGCTTATAACAGGCACCCGATGTCGCGACGGCTTCCCCGGAGCTTCCTGCATTACATCAAGAAAAAAAAGGGGAATAACCGTGGGGTGGGATGCACACGTCCCACCAGAGGGAACGACCGTCTCATCACCTACCCCCACTCCCGTCCTTAGCGGATTGCTTCACGGAATTTTCTCTAAGTGATCTCAAAGGACGTCACGGTGGGACAAATTGATTTTCCCGTGGCCCCTGGACGGGATTGCGTCTGAGAGACGCCAGGAGGACGAATCGCGGCAGATGTGAGAGAAAGGATAAATGCAAGATAAAGAGAGGAAACGAAAGCAGGAAATAAGAGCACCGGAAGATACGTGGCATGAACGAGAAGGAATCGATGCTTTCGGAAAGAATGGAAAAAAGTGAGATTGGGTGGTGGAGATGAAAACGAGAGAAAAAGAGGGAAAACGATGGGGTGAAATGAATCATAGTCTATGGAGGAAGAGATTGGGAATAGCGTTGGAGAGGTTGCATATAAATATCGATATCATGTTACTATTTGTTGGTCAGGAGTCTCGACTTGTTTATCACCGATGAAAATGCATGCACAGTGCATTGGCTTCGAAAAATAAATCGATATTACATTTACTTTTTACTACAGTATTTATTAACTGCTCTTAGTAATAATTTACTGAAAATATTTGGTTTAAGTGGTGCACGGGTAAAAAACGTAATATTGCTCCTAATTAGGAGTACATTATTCACTCAAAAGTAGTGCGATTTTTAGGTTAGGATATCTTGAAATCTTGACGTGATAGAACAATTTCGCGGCCAGATATAAATTCCGAGTAAGTAGTACCTTCCGAAAAGTATAATCCAGTTTCTGGGTCAAGATAAAGATTGAGAAAAAAGTTGGGTATCGAAATAAAAGAAATTGGGGTTAATAAAATTGTGCTTTATTTTTGTAATTTTGTTTTACCCAATTTACCTTTTCGATAATATTGAATAAATATTTGATGATGAGTAATTCCTTATAAAAGTTTATGCAAGTATACATTCATTACTTGAAGATACCTATCAATACTGAGTTCGAGTACTACTGATCTTATGTACAAACTCAGAATAAAGAAATTCCTTATGAAAGTTTGAAACTTATGCTCAAGTTGTAGTATCAAAATCGTGCAAATGAAGTTCTGTACGTCGAAAACCACTTAACCAGAAACTCTGAGTTTATATTTGCGGTACACTGCAAAATTATCGGAATAATTAATAACCGATACTGCACCTGGTTTAATTAAAATAGACACATCTGAAAATGTAAATGTATTCATTTTTTAATATTTTCAAGTTGTTCGTTTCAGTACTAAAAGTTAATTGGAATTGTATAATTTTGAAAAAACGATAAAATGGAAATAGATCTTGATACATTTATCGTAGGTTTCATTATGTTTAGTGACCTTTTATTATTGAAGGAAATGACAATTTTTAGTAAATATTTCAAGCACAGTTTCAAATACAACTGGAGTTCTCGTAATCGCAAGAGTGATTTTTTGTACACTATAATGTACATTGAGTAAGAATAACAGAAAAAGTAACCAATCTATTATTCTGAAGGAAGCAATTAAATAAGTGCTGTACGAATTAGGGTCACCAAACTATTTGTCATTATAAATTTAAAGGAAACGTCAGTTCAAATTCGTCTACATGAATTTCTCAGTAATTGAATCATATTTCGAAAATTGACTCTCGAACTCGTAAAAAATTTACTTCAAAATATATAATGTAACAAAACGTTTCAAGAATAATTATTAACGTATCCAATGCAAGGTCGGAAGGTAACTTCTTCAATAAAAGATTAAAATTGTAAAATTCTTTAAAATCATCCATTCAGACAAAATCCCTGAAATTCGTTCCGACAATTAACTAACATTTATTATTAAATATATTCGTAAAATAGAAAAATATTTAAAGAAAATCTTATTAAAAATAATGTTTTGTAGCAATATAGTTGCATTATTGAAATAACTTCTAATTTATATATGATGTCATGCGCAGTTCAGATAAGCATAATTTTTGTTGACAACGAGGGTGCGTTTAAAAAGAATCATTATAGTTTAAGATAAACATAGAACTGTGTATCGAGATGTTTAAAAAATATATATACTAACCAAACATTACAGAACATCAAAATTAAAAAATAAAATAACAAATAAATTCCGTTTTGAAGAAGTTTTAATTGGTACTGATTACCATAGATTAAACAAGGAGGCTACAAAATAGTTGGTATAAAATTTTTGTCTATAATAATTAGTACATTTTTGCCAGATAAAAGTTGGTAAAAAATATTCCAAACGTCAATTAATTTCTACGTTTATTCCATACGTACAGGTCTCGACGGCATGTTTGATTAAGAAGACATTGTGTAATTTTCCTTTCATTATGAACATATTGATTTTTATCATATAGTGTACAGCAAAAATTAAATAGATATGCATGGGGTAGAAAACGACTGTAACTACATATTCTTTTCACTTGCTTGCATACGCTTAATGTATTCACATTTAATGATAGAGTATATACCGAAGCGTAGATCTACACGTCTACCTATACCATTTTTATTAAATTTTAATTTATGAAAAAATTGCTTTTAATTTTTGCTATATTACCAATTTAGAAGCGAATTTTAATTAATTTTAATGAAATAACTGTTAAATATTTTATTTTTCAATTGATTTTCACAAAATTTAAAGGCGACAATTATATTTCACATATTTGGATGTAACTTGTCATTTACTTTTGAAAAATTTATTAGATAAATATCATAGAAGTTGGTTAAAATTTATATTTATGAATAAAATAATCTGATTTGATTAGTGACTTGAATGAGAAAGAGCAAATTTGAAAAATACACGAACCGAAATAAAAATATCAAATCAAAGGTGACCAAATTCCATTATAAAAAATTAGGTTAGTTTTTTTCATCATTTAGGTTAGTTTTTTCATCGCACATAATGTAGTCCATAAAATTCTAAAACTGCATTTTTAAAGACCCAGAAATAATAAATGGACCAAATCATTTTGTTTTATATCGCCTAGTTAATTTAAATAATTTTGTATTTTATATCAAAAGTGAAAAAAAACCGAAAACATATTATTCTTTATTACTATGCTCTATTTTATAATTAACTGCAATTTTTGTTTCAGTATAATGTGATTATGAAACTACTAATTTCGAATTTCAGATTACTGAAATGATTTCTATTTAAATTAGTATAAGTCTTTTCCTCCTTTCAAATGCAGTTTTTAACAAACTGCACTGCCAGGAAATTTTGCAAAAGAAAACTGTGGATATTGGAAATTTGATTTAATTTCAAAATTTAAGATAAAACAAGTTTTTGCAATCTCAACAATGTATTCCTGTACGAAGTAAAATAAAGTAGTAAAGAAGTTGCTGCAAATAAATAAAACGAATAATTGAATTTACTGAAAGTTGACATGTATACATTAACGAATATAATTAAAAGATTTAGCGCAATTTCGGATTTAATCTTAGTAATGGATGTGAATTATTAAGTAGTTGATCAACGTCGAATCGGTGAAAAGAGTTTCAATCAATAAGCTGTCATAACAAAAACTGTTCGGGATAAATTGTAACTAGCTGGAACACAATTATCAGGAAAATTAATAAGAGTAATATTTCCATTTTTCTGGACATAATGATAAAAACTATTTTGTAAAAGTATCAAAATAGAAATGAAGTCATTTTTATGGTTCATTTTATGTAAGTTTAGAAAAAAGTAATGATTTATTCTTGTAATTTATCACTCGAAGTAAATGATTTTCATAAAACATTTGATGTTTTGAGTTAAGGAATATAGTGCAATAATAATGAAATTATTATTATTTTTAAGTTTCGTCAAACTTTGTTATCTTCATCAGGACTGCAACTAAATTTAATTTAATTGGATACTTGTCTCACATGAATAATTTGATCATTCCGTGTACTTACAAAACAAATTTAAATGTAATACAGTTAGTAAAAATAATATTATTTTTGGTAGTCAGTTTTGCAAACTATTAATTTTTTTTGTTGATTGATTGAAAAATATGTCATTGAACAGTTTGAATAAAATTTGTTACCTTTAAATGTTATGTCAACCGTTGTTTATTAGATAATAATCACAAAAATTTGTAGTGCACTCTTTTTTCTTCACAAACAAACAAAATCAAAATTTCACAATAGTTCTAATGATTTTGCATACGTATGATTATTAAATAACATTAACTGTATATTTTTAAACATTACATAAAGTAATGCCAAATTTAGTAGCCAATTATAAACTAACCATAAGTTACACTTGTACTTTAGAAGACATCCAAGTAATTAGAAATGTTATGCTTCATGCTTAAAATCTAAAAAAATGTTTGCAGGGGTGTGTATTAACCCACATATTTATCAAATTGCATATCATGATTAATATATTTCAAAGTTACAAGAAATGCTAAGAAGAATTAAATCCACGTATTACTTCATACTAAAAATGGCTGCAAATAAATGCATTTATATTCGTCAGATTATATATTAAATACAATGCTCGATAATGAACGTAATTTCTTGCATTTTCAGATATGTAATGTTTTTTTTATTTATTTATATCCGGTCATTGCAAAATATTCATAATTATGTGCATTTTAAAATCGGTGCCTCGAAATTGGGTCAAAATGTTGGTCGTGAACGATATTTTATCCCTTTGAATAAAAAACCATAATGGCTATTGAATGACATTTTTAATTTTGATTTTTAACAACGATTTATTCATGAAAAATATCGAAATATTTAATAAAAATTAATCACAAACAAAATCTAATTAAAGTTCATCTACGGCAAAAAGAATTTAATCAAAATGTATAAATATGTGTGTTATACTTAAAATGTTAATAATTTGGTAATTTTAAAATACGAAACATCGATTTTACTGATTTTAATAAAAGCGTTTCTGGGTCACGCAAAGAATTGTAATCTTTTCTATAATTTATTTATTTAAATGTTGATAAATGGACAATTAGCTTTGTTAAAACTTTTTCTTGAATCCTTCAATTTTGCCTTAAAAAAATACATATTACAATCATACTGAAATCTGCTGTCTGAATATCTTAGAGTGAAATGTTACTCTTTATGGAGTGAAAAATGAGACACTAAAGTGAAAGTACCCTCACTCTTTCGGAATCAATTTTCACTCCATTTAGAGTAAGTTTTCCTTTCATAACGAGCGAATTTTAACTCTTTAAGAGCGAGAATTCACTTTTTCACTAGAGTGTCTCAATTTTCACTCTGTAAAGAAGATACAGATTGTGCGATTCAATCTTAATTTTTTTCTGCAGCTTCTATGCAGATTCAGAAGCAATTTTCAAATCATAGAAAAAATCAACAAAATTTCTTACTTCTGTTACAATCACAACTTTCTTCTGAAGTTTAGTTATACGCCAAAAAAGCTTCAAAAGAAAATTGCGACTTTTTTATCTTTTGATTAGTTTAAAAAATGTATAAACAATTGTAGGAAATCTTGTTTTCGAATCTTTTAAAGGGTATTTTCATGTTTAATTTGAGAGCCATTGCTTTTTCGAATACGCTGCTGTGAATCCTCTGCTAGTTTCAACGTCATCGTTTAATAACAAAAGTTTCTGATCGTTGGCAAGATTAAAAAAACGGTAACACGTTTAACTCGTACGGTATTTTTATCATGTGTCAGGATATCATAAAAAATATTATGCGTCAACTCACTCTCTAAATCTCAATTAGCTAAAAACTACTAATCTGAAATAAAAGTAGGTCTGTTTACTAGAAAATGGTAAAAAAAACTACTAATTCATTAATATCATTCCACTAATCTAAAAATAGAAATTGAATATTTTAGTTTTGTAGAGTTTAGAGTTAGTAATAGATTAGCAATTTCTATTATTAATTAATATAAACGATTACTAATTGAAATAGTGACCCAGTTTTCGTTTTTTAGTTAACAATTTTTAACTATTTCAGATTTAGAGAGTAAACAAAAATCGATATAATTTCAGTTTCCTTCCACTGATTATTTTTATTTTCATCTTAAAATGACCATAAGACATCAACGAAACGAAGTCCAAAATAATCTGGAATAGGTCTGAACTTTTGGGTTGAACTTCTTCCAACAATCTTACCATGCCATACTCGCGAAACTTTACTTGATAATAAACGAGTTATCTACTGCGAAAAGTGCGTTACCATCAATTAGTAAGTTTTTTACTGACAAATAGTAAAATACAAATTCATTAGTAAAATTCTACTAATGTACAAGTAGATATTGACTTTTTTAGTTTAGTAGTTTAGTAGAGTTAGTAATAAATTAGTAGGTTTTAACTTATTATTAGCAAAAATGATTACTAATTCATTTATTGACTCACTTTTCATTGTCTTATTGGTAGTTTTTAACTAATTCAGATTTAGAGAGAAGGCACTGAAACTAGACAAATCGTGGAGTTACAAATATTTTTTTATTATTTTCGACTGTTTTCATCATAATATGTAAAGGATTTCATGCTGAAGAAACCGCAATTAATTAATTCTCGAAATAAGAATTAGTCAAAAACTAATAATAAAGGAGTGAAATGTCGGTCACCAACTAGCAGCCTTTTACTCTTTATAGGTAAAATTCATTACTAATTCAATTAGTGGTCCACTTTTTACTCCTTCATTACGAGTTTTTGACTAATGGGAGAGTTAATTCATTTATGTTTTCGTCGACAAGAATTCCTTTTGATATTTTTATAATGAAAAAAAGTAAAATTTCAATAAAATATTTTCATATAGAAATAACTTGAAATATTGGGAAACATGAAATAATATTCTTTCTGAATTTGTTATTATCTAATTAACTTGTTAAATGTTGTGAGGACGATGTCGACAATTATTTGTACTCCGTCGAGAAAATTATTTAGTCTAGCTGAATAAAAAAATTTTAAGTTCCACTGGCATTTATTTGACAATATTGGTACCAAAAAACAATATTAATAAAAAATGTATTTCTAAACAGTACTACATTTTTTATAACGAAAAAACATCTGTTGTTGTGCCCATGACATAAGTAAGGAGAAAAATAAAAGAATCGGAGACGGAAACTCGTTGAAGGGTGGGAGAAGAGGATATGGAATCGAGAGGAACATCTGAGCTAAGCTCGATTTCTCCTTGGCGAGCTTTTGGCCCGGGGCAAAAATCGAAAGCTTTTCCTGGAGAACAAGCCCTTCGCTTTAACGCCTCATTCCCCCGCAGTAAACCGCACTCAGATGTGCCCTAATGTCGGGAACATTTTTTGAGAGGACCGTCTCAGTCTTTTCCGCCCCGCGCCCCGGGCGGAAAAGTGCCGCCGGCAATTTAGCTGAAACTCGGGTACTGATATGCGTGCCGGCTGAGAGTGATCCGATGCTTTTTTCTTTTTTTATTATCTGCGAGGGAGGTTAAGTGGAAAAGTTCGGGCGAAAGAACGCACAGAAGGGAATATTATGCCGGTATCATTGCCTGGCTATTATTATTACTTTTTCCACTGGTATTTCATTACTTTCGCGGGTAATCGATTTATACGGCCGCGTAAAGAACTTCGACGACGCGCCGGACTTTTTGCCGTTTATTTATTCAATAAAGCCGCGCCCGCATTGCTTTTATAAAATATGAGTGATCAGCGGTGTTTTCGAGTTTAACTCCTTGACAGAGAGCTTTTGTTGTTTACCATAACAGATCCATTTTAACTACTTAATCGAAAAATTCATTTTTTGCTTAAGCGTTTAATTACTCTCTAAATTTTTTGGAGTGAGAATTCACTCTTTGGTTAGTGAAAAATGAGCATCTCTCCTGAAAGAGTGAATATTCAACTCTTTAAGAGTGAAATTTCAATCTAACAAGAGTGAAAATTCACTATTTCCCTCCGAGTCGTGGATTTGACAACTTTGGAGGAAAGAGTGAATGTCCACTCTTAAAGAGTATTTCACGAATTAAAAAGTGAATTTTCACTCCACGAATTTTAGAGAATACACTTTTTAAAACTTAAAAAGCATAACTATATGTTTTTGCATTTTTCAATTAGCCTTGGAAGTTAAATATTGTAGTATTATTATTACTTTATTACTTAATTAAGATTTTAACATGAAGATAATGAATTTACCATAAATGATGAAAATTTTGAAATACGATCTTGGTAACATCTTAAATTGATAGGGGGAGAAGCGAATTCAGAACGTTAGTAGAAACTATTTACTTAGGCCGTTTCTTATTGAAAGCTTTCAATTTGGACGAATAATTTCCCCATCGTGTTCTACAAAGAATACAGAACTCTAATAAATTCAATGTGTAATAACGTTCTTATTATTTCGAAAGATTTTCTTTTCGATACGATTTCCATATTGGATTAGTGCCGATTATTGGTACGAAATGGCGATTTGAAAAGCTTGTAAATTTAATTAATATTTTAGGTACACTGGGTATCTGAACTGGGTACATGACTGTTATTTTAATTTCCTTATTCATAAAATTAAAAAATTTTGTTATTAAATCAGAAATCCAATAAAGTGTAATGCATCTCATTAAATAAATTTATGATACCAAGTATCATTTTTCGTGCCATTCGTTAATTTTTAATAAAAAAATTTCAGATAGTGCAATTAAGAATGTGTACAATGTTACTATTGCCTATACTTGTAGTCCAACTTTTTTTATCCTTGCATTATCTAAATACCACATTATAGCCTAAATACAAAAATTGTATTTACATAAATTACCACGTTTAAAGAGAATTATTTTATGGTACTTAAAACACTGGGAAACATTTTAATGCATTTCGTTGATAATTGAATTACGAATTACAGAACAAATAATGTTTCGTTTTTAAATTTTCAATAATCTTCAGCGGTAAAACGACATTCCAATAGTTATAAGAATTTTGGATTGGCAAAAAAAGTAAATATAGTTTGGTTACAACTGAAGTAGCTAGCATTGTACTGAACAAACAACTATCTTAGATTTTCTTATTATTTAGATAGCAATTCCAGGCACTTAAGTAGTAACGGCACGCATAAAAGATGTTTGTCCATCTGTTACTGCTCAAGTAGTAATACGAACTATCCTTTTTTCCGTGTAATAGACAACTCTTAACTAAAGTATATGTTCTAAAATTATGACTTCTGCTGTCAAATATATTTCTTTGTTATAATGATAAGATTATAGAAGAATATATCATTTTACATTACGATTTTTTTTGCTGCTATAACAAGAGATATATTCGTTGAAGGTTAAAATGACTTAAAAATAAATTACAGAGAGTGACAAAATCTTTCAAATGCGCCTTTATTAATTGACATAACTTTAAAACTAGTCGAGTTATTGCGAAAAAAGTGATTTTTTCCCTCAAATTCAAGGGCTCGCTATTCAAATTTTCTTCGTCGGATTGAGTTTTGTTATTAAACTTGCTCAGAATATTGACCCCTCCGCAGTACGGTTCATGATTTGTGGGACACCCTCTATAAATCAGTTTGTTAAAAATTCACAATCATTGTCTTTAATTGTGTTTTTTCAAACTCCTGTCAAAAATCAAAATAACATAAAAAAGAAATAACATTAAAATTCATTTCTATCGAATATGAGAAAATATGATAGAATAAATCTATCGAAATTACTTTTTATTTCCTTGTATAATATACATCTATCGATCGCAATTTCGAATCTTATTTTTTTTAATTTTTTTGTTTCGCAACTTATTTTTTTATCATACATCCATTAAAGACATGTTTATTATTTTTCAAATCAGTATTCAGATATCTCTTTTCATTCAGCGAGAATAAAAATAATAATTATAATGTTAAACAAACACAACTACCTATAAAAATATTGAATAACATTATTCAATAAATTATTAATATATTAAAAATAACATTCAATGAAAATTGTAAAAAATAAATAATGAATTTGTTATTCGTATTAAATTGTAATTTAATATAACTTATTATTAACTACAATCTGTCAACTAACAAAATATCATGATTTTTTCCAAAAGTCCGGAATTTGGACAGAACTTTCAACACTGTAATTTATCTGTAATTAATCAAACGTCGTTAGAAAACATTGAAATGATTCAAGATCGACAGATTTTGACCTCCTCTTTCAAATGCCGTAGTCAGAATCAGTCGGCAATTTAAAAAAAAAAGTTATGATAATTTTTTTGTTAAAATCCTGATTTTTTTTACGTTTCTTCATAGGAATCGCGTTTTTGACATTGAAAAGGGCAATGCTGCCCATTTCAAAATACTAATCGCGTCATTTTGCTCAGCCCTTTCTTCTCCCGTAGGATTTTTTTCAAAATACAAAATGGCGGCTTCAAGATGACGTCTGCAAGTTATAATTTTACATTTTTTCGCACTATTATCGATTATTTGTGCACGTAACGGTTGAAATCGTGGAGAATTGGGATAAAAAGTAATTATTATCATTTGTGAACACCTAATCTCATTATTATTCATTCATAACGTCAAATTAGTTATATACAATACAATGGACTTTTCACCTTTTTTGTTTAATTTTCACTTAATTTTCGACGTTTCCGTATTACTTACGAGTGAATTTGAAAATGACTAGATATGATTGTGACTTCTCAATAACCTAGAAATTGAGTATAGGACGACAATTATGTGTTCATTCCTAGCTGGTACTATGACGTTTGTAGGCTTAATAAAAGCGAATATCAGAGTAGACTTCTCTGTAAGTGATACCACAGATTATATGCAAAGAAAGTCTAAAAAACCTTTGGAGGCCGACATTATCAAAAATGACGAGTCAAAACGATATTGTTTTAGGTTATAAACCAATCATTGATAGGTCACATTCGTATAATTTTCTATTTCACACGTACGTAATGATAAGGAAAAGTAAAAAATTGAGTGAAAATCAAACAAAAATCGATAAAAACTCATTGTATGCAACTAATTTGAGGTTATGAATGAATAATAATGAGATTAGGTATTCACAAATAATGATAATGACTTTTTCATCCCAATTCTCCATGATTTTAACCGTTACACCGTCAAATACTCGATATTTATACCACAAAATGCAAAATGATAACTTGCAGACGCCATATCGAAGCACCCATTTTGTTTTTTGAAAAAAAAATCTGACGAGACAAGAAAGGCTGAGTAAAAAGACACGATTAGTATGTTTTGCAATTGTCAGCATTGCCCTTTTCAATGCCAAAAAAAAACGATTGTTGCGAAGAAACATCGAAAAAAACAATATTTTTGTTAACAACATAATTTCAATAGAAAAGGGTTAAGACAATCATGTATTTCCCGCGTGTATTTTCCAAGCATTAAATATAATCGAATTAACGATTTGTTTTAATTGATACGTTTGAGAATTTTTGCATGTGACATTGCCCGAGGCAGGTTTAGAAATGTCCGACACAATATAGTAATATTTTTACGCCCATGTAAAGATCGTAAAGCGTCCCTCAATAGCCATGTGTTTCGGATCCCTCGGGTAATTTAAAAAGGGCAATGTGAAGTGTACTTACTGTTAAAACCCTATAACTTGCAGTTGACTATTGAACATATACGTTCATTTGTAACGTTTGCAATAATATCATCCTCCAACCACCGTTTAATTTTTATATTCATGTTCCGACCCTGGTCGACCAGTATTAAATTTATTTAGTAGCGATTCAACATTTAATTGATGGAATATCCGTATTAAATTCGGATTTCCCGAGTTGAGTAAATATTTAATAGTTTCGGTGAAATAAGATATTAAATCAAAATTTAACTGAATTGATAGACTATTTCATTAATTTAAGTCAACGAGGTGGAATTAATTGGCCAAATGCAATATTCAGTTTTACTAATTCGTTTACTCAGTATAATGAAAGTCCTATTAAATGAACACTCAGATTTGTTTGAGGCGGATTAAATTCGAATTAAATGCATTATTCAACGTCTAGTTCATTATTTATTTCCTATTGATGTGTGATTAATGATTGAATTTTCGAAACTTTATTATTGGCGCGTGTGCATAATGCTGTATTAATGGATAAATATCAGGCATTGCGATACGATGTTGAATAATGAAATTCTGATTACTCTATCGGCCTTAAACATATTTTTCGAGTTAAATGTCAATAATGATCGTGGGATATAATGCGAACGTTCGGTGCAAATCCACGAATTGGGGTTGATATGGGGGAATTCTCCTCGATTCAATTTCTTTGACATTTTATTAGTGCATAATTGAGTATCTACCTTCCACATAAAAAAAAACTCTGAAATTTGTTACACGTGTTCAGTACCCTATATCGATTAATTACTCCGTTTTTTTATTAAAAAGAATTTATTTCCCCCAATTTGTAACGGTAATGATTGCTAAACTACTTAGGAGTGAAGATGGGATATAAATAATTTCTATTGATGGTTACAATTAAAAGTAGACAATTTTAAACATTTTGAAAACAATAAAATGCGTCCAGTTGACTTAGAAATTGTTGATACGTTTGTTTATTATTAAAATGTAAACGAACATTCAAAAGTGACGAAGCTACAAAATATTTGTCGTAATTATTTTGCTACTGTGATTTTTATTTATTTCCGAAAATCCTCGGCCAGTTTTCAATTAATTTCTTTGGTATTTCCTAGAATACTGTCCATAGTATAGTAGACCCTCTCATAGTGTCGCCGCCTGGGGACCGAAGGGGAAACAAATCCTCTATCTGTGTCGCACCTCCACTCTCCGCATTCCTTACACTCTAACCCCCTCTCGTGGTCAATATGTTGATATGATACGGGTCAAGTGGTGGGGAGGATTTCTAGAGAGTAACACTATGGGAGGGCGACACAATGGGAGGGTCTACTGTAATTACATTTACCTTTACAGTGCTCGAATTTTGAAAAATCGATTCCTTTATTTTTTATTGGCCGATTCCAAAAAATGTAGAGAATATAGTTATGAAATTTTCAGGCGGTTTTAATACATTTTTTAGTTTGACAAGACTTGTAGCAATTATTGATCATCTTCGCGTTTGTTTAATTTGCCGTATACATTCAGGTGTCTGATGAAAAAAAAATCCGTAGGTAAACAAAAGAGCGTTGGATGAACACCATGGTTAAATTATCGCGATGTCCGATATAAAGGCACGGATGAAAATATGCGAAAACTTCGCTTTCGACCGGCAATAAAGGCTCGCGAAGGGAAAGTATGCTTTTAATGAATTGTTGGCGACTGGGGCTAATTAATATGTGCGAGTTGGCATGTGTACCATGCGCGGTCTGTGGCGAGACACAATTTTTGCCATTCCTGTAATAGTGGTCGTCCTGAACAATAGATGTTTACTCGGCGAGGCTGCCGATTTGAAACCTCCCGATAATGTTTTCTTAATCGTCTGTCTGGGGGTGGAAATGATGCAGCCATTCTTTGTAATATTTGCCTTTCATTATTATATTACTCGTTTGTTTCACTTCATCCTGCTTTTGATTTAGGTGCATGAAAAAAAATTAACGTAGTGTATATAAGTCACGTGATTAAAAAAAGAGATTTTAGAAGTCAGAAACTCGTTTCCACAATAGTAGAATTTCATTTTTAAGAAATTTAATTAAATTTAATTAATTTTTATATTTTTGTTTAAAGATAGTAATAACTATTTAATTGCTATAATAATAGTAATGATGGAAAATTGTTTACGATTAAAAAAAAATTAGAATTGAACCCGGGACCTTTTGGTTGACGGTCATACGTGTCTCTTAACTAATTTTCAACAAAATTTTTATTAACATCTTCATATTCGTTAGTTACACAATATTAATACATAATATTGTCACTTATTACCGAAAAAAATGGGTATATTGCCAAAATGCAACTGGAAAATTCCAGCAAATTTTGTCTGTACTTAAGGTAATCTGACATCTAATCTAAATAACTCAGATGTATAGTCTAAAAATGTCTGGATCTAATTGATGACTAAATATTGGTAATTTACTAGACTTGTACTAATTACTTCATTTGTTTATTTTTAATTAACTCTTCGTACATCCTTTAGTGATTTCTGTTACTACTAGAATATTTTGTAATACAAAATTAATAATTTATAAAAATTTAGTATGATATATATCATCATTAAAGTCATGTTGTAGAGTTTAAATACATTATGATCATTAAGATTTTTCGAAAATGTTTCGTCATTGAAATGATCATATTTACTTTCTGACAATATGTTGCATGAACGTTGTTACTAAATGTCAACACTTCGCCACGAGATTTACAACTTTGAAAACTTGTAATACACTACTTAATATTGATTAATTATCTCATTACTAAATTATTCTGTGTAAATACGAAAGGCACTAGCTGATTTATCGCTTTCCGCTATTCCTTCAAGTCGCTGTTGATGCAATTTTAGCCCAAACAACCCAACATCCGAAACTCTCGAAACTTTATGCAGTTGAACCATGCCTGTATCCCCCGGAAGGTGGAATTCGACACGAAACAATTGCGATGTTAATGAAGTACCCTACACATACCATTAATAATTAATCAAACGAACAGTTGATGGAAAATAATTGTTAACTCTGGTTCTCCTCTTTCAGTTAATAAAAATTCAGCTTTATTTTGGAATTTTTATCAATTATGTTTTGCATGATATATTTTTTGCTACGTATTTCAAAAAAGAAAACTATGAGATCGCATAACGCCCGTCGACTGAAGCGCAATGACACTTACGTGAGTGTAATAATATATTACGCAATGAAAAATGAAATTCATAAATGAAATCTTAAAATGACTATAGTTTAAATTTTTTAACGTTTAAAATTATGTTAATTTGCTTAATGACATTAATAATTTATCTACATGAACATTTGAAGTATTGTCTTGTCAAAAAGTTTATTACATATTATGTAATTTAAAAGTTTCGGTAATATTTTTTTTAAATCCTTTGTATTCCATGTATGTGGGTTTGTATTATTAGTAATAGTTCACACGTTCATATGTATTATATGCATTAAACGCTTAAATCGTTTTCTAATTGTAGTTTTACATGTTATCCATTCTTTAATAACATTATAGGCGCTCTTATTTGGGATTTTTTGTGCGAATTTTACACTGAAAAAAGAAATAGTTAGTTTTACTATCAAAATAGTAGGGTCTGGCATGATTACGTTTTGTAGTTGGTTTTACTAGTTAAATAGTATAGGTTACCACATTTGACGTGGTCGCTATTTAGATAGTGAAATTAATTAAAAAGGATGGCTGTGTTTAGTACTATACTATCTATGTAGTAGTTCCAAAATTTTAGTTCATGTATTTAGATGGATATATCTTGCTGACTATATTTCATAATAAAACTAAAATGTAAAAATGTTGTTCATAGCTTTTCAAACTAATTCCCATTACGACCGCAATTGTTTAATAAACGTATATTACACGAAAACGAGGTATAAAATTGTAGAAATATATGAAAAACATTTACGAGATTTGCACTTGTAAGACAGTTGTATAAATTACGTTTTTAAACGTAAATTTATGTATCAGAGCGTGGAAAATTGACTTTTTCAAAACTTGGGAGGGGGACGAAAAGCTTTTTTCATAAATGTATTACGTAAATATAACATTTAAATACGTTTCTCCAAAAAAAGTTTAGATTCTTCTTTAT
Organism: Trichopria drosophilae; assembly: GCA_030407085.1. Classification (NCBI taxonomy): domain Eukaryota; kingdom Metazoa; phylum Arthropoda; class Insecta; order Hymenoptera; family Diapriidae; genus Trichopria; species Trichopria drosophilae. Next base: position 84,755,070 of record CM059587.1, on the reverse strand, counting down.
CCGTATTTATTTGAAATAAGTATGTGCAGTTTTTCGTTACTTGGTGAAATATAACGAATAGTTATGGTGGTAATAATAACAATATTTTACGTTTCAGTCATTTATTCTGGGCCCTCATCAGAAAAATAATTATCGTAATAAATTCAATCTGTAAGTAGTTTTATACAAAACAATTTTTTACATAAAAAAGTGAAAAATGAAAAATGAAAATCAAGTTGTACATCGAAATATTGTAACATTTTTCTGCATTTAAATATCAAATGAAAAGCGAAATTGTTATAAACGTGATCCCAAAAATTTGCCAGCCTGTAAAATAGTAAAAAAAAATAGATTTCGAACAGAAACTTAGTAAGAATGCAAATATTATTCACTTTATAATAAGATTTGGAAAACAGACGGGGTACAAGATGTGTCCATTTTCAAAACAATTTGGCGCTCCGGAGTTATAAATGCAAATCCACAGCAATCAAAATATGTGAATGTATAAAAAATATAAATAACGGCTTACGCCGTACAAAAAAAGATTTTATTTGTCCTTTTTGCATGTGGGTGAAACCAAACTACAAATACGACTTAATGAACCTAAACACAACATAAACAGACCATCGCAAAAGAATTCAGTAATCACAACACATAAATTAGAGCAATCACATGAATTTAAACGGGACCATATTTCGATTTTAAATGCAGAAAATAACATTTTCGATAGGCGAATTGCGAACACAGTACAATCAAACTCCAAAAACAACCCTGAATAGTCATTCCGCGTCCTCATATTTACCTGTCGCCGCTCGCTTTTTCCCCCACCTTGCGGTCTGGGGCCTTAGGAAGGGCCTGTTGTAACAGCACGTACGTAACGCGACTGAGGAGAGTGGGAGAAGCGACTTCTGTTGGTACAGTGCGACCTCACGCTATTGAAACGATCGGGACAGCAGTTTATTGGTACCACACACCATGGAAACGGGAAGGGGCGGAATATTTACCCTCTCTCTAGAGACTATCTTGCCGCGTGCTCATGCGCATCGTCAAATGTACAGTAGAACCTATGACTACTGGATCTATCACTAGTGGAACCCATGACTCGTGGACGGGTCTAACCCATGACTTATGGAGTCGACGCTCTCCCTTTTACCGCATAATATGGCAGAGGGGGGGGGGGGTAAGAGGGGAAGCTGATCTTTCACAAGTGATAGGTAGAAATTTTCAATAATGCGAGGGTGCCACTAGTGTAAGTTTCAATAGTGTGAGGTCGAACTGTATATATATATATATAATGAGACGGGAGGGGAAGGTGAGGAACCGAGTGGGTAAACATACCTGGAATCTACTTTATATAAACAGAAACCACATATTCCCCATTATTATTCCTCCTCATGATGGTCGCCAGACGATCGAAACGTTAAAAAAAAGTGGACAAAGTTATATTCGTAGGGCATACGCCGTTATTTATATTTTTTATTATATACCATAAAAACCTACGTAATATCTTTTAATTTATTATTTGAATGTATATTTTTAAAGTAAAACAATCGGGACTGCATTTCTGATAAGATATAACGTGATTTGAAACCGGTATCATAGTGAAAATTGCATTCTACAAAATATTATACCTAAAAACTCTGGAGTTTTATAAGTATTTTAAACAAAAATCAGTTAAACGTCATTTTTTAAACACCATTCGAAAGAGTGAACTCGAAACTAGTCGAATAGAGATGCGTTTATTTAAAAAAAAATTGTATAAATAAAACAATGCTAAAATCGATGTGCAAATTGTTGACATTTGGTCTTTAAAGGGTAACATTGATTTTTAATATTTATTTTATTTGTAGCTTTTTTGTGTAATCAATTATAAAAACGAATGTTCTGCGAACGTCGGTGCAGTATAATAATTTATGCAATCCAACGACTAACAGGTCCAAATCACACAGTTATGCAAATAGGTGGAAAAATCTACAGGTTTCCCCACATTCGTTACCGTAATGTCGATTCGAATTGGGTTACGAGGAGTACCACGGGCTCTAAAGTATTATAGCAGCACATCACACGCTTTAATCAGATTGGTGACGTGAATATTCGAGGGAACATTTTATTTGATGCGTAAATGACGTTAAAAAGTTGACAACCTTCGGAAAATACAGTCAAACAGCTAAAAACTGGACGTGGTCGCATATCCCAATTAGCCGGGAAAATGGAGTCCGCATATCGAGTCGGTGGCGCGTAACGTTGCCGGCCCAGTGCGAAATTGAGTATCGCGGGAATTTCAAAAATCAGCAACGCGTCGACGGGACGCGGCCTCGAAATAGGAATGCCAGGCTTTGCTAGCTATTTCGCTTAATTTGAACTCGACGAGGTTCGTTATTTTACCGTGGTAACCGCCGTGGCGTCAGCTCCCACCGGACTAACAGTTTCAAATTTTCGATTACGTATATCGCTGCGCCACCTGCATTTTCTGGTCGGCCCTTTGAGTTTTGCCGACTGCTATATAAATCTTTTTTTTTTCAGCCGACTTGTCTTCTTCCATTTTTTTACGCGTCGTTGATTCGCGCCTCGTTTCACCTCGTCACTATCTGTCGGTGTTTTTCGTAAGGGGAAAAGTACTGAAAAAGTTCCGAAGCTTTTTGCGGATACGCGAAATGATAATGCGCCTGACATATTTTTATGCTTTGTTTGCCAAAAAGTTGGTCTAAAATTTCTATTGCAGTTATATACACTCGGATGAAATGATATTTATGCTCATGGGATGTCCGAAAAGAACTCTGAATAACACAGGTACTTCACAAAACTTTTCACCCAAGTACTTTTTAGTTTTTTCACTTCTTTCGCGTATGGTCCTTTAACGAGAGACCAAATGTAGGTTTATGTAATCGCATTCAGTCTTCGAACTATATCATAATTACAAAATGGTCGTTTTTGCGTCCCTGAATGAATATCAGACCTAAAAGTTTACATTAAAGTACATAGGTGGAAGGACTACAGTAGAGTCCCGGTATATTAACCCACGCGGTTTCTTGCTTTCCCCTCTCGTCTTGTTATATTTAACAACAGAAGGGGAGCATCGCTTCCCCTACTCGCTTCAATTGCGTCATGTCCGTGACGTCACAGCAGGCTCTTCATGAGGCCCAAACCCGTAAAGTGGGGGAAAGCGAGAGCGGCAACTCAACAAATGTTCATGTTAATTCTTAGTAATTTAAGTTGATTTGTTCTTAAATACATAAATAAATTACATAAAACATATCAAATGAATGAATCAAAACTGGTACATAAATCTCCAACATATAATAAAATATTACTCATATATTGTCATTGTACTCAGACTTATTAATTTAACTCAGGCTTATCTTTTTTATGCTAGTCGGATATGAAATGCTTTATGAATTGATGGTAGACTACGGAATCTCTTATGATCGAATCAAAATCCAACTTCTATAACGGGAAACAGGGGCGCCTCTTGTAGAGATACTAACGTCGCTTCTGCTTCTGGCGGCGACAAACCAAACTAACTTCATCTTCTTTCGCTGAGTCATATTTCTATTGCAAGTTTCGTAATTTTCCCATGCTATTGCATAATTTGTCTGTCTGTTACAGATTTTAGTAAAATTCTATTACTCCGGTAACATAAAAGTGTCACAATTATCGGAACCTTTCTAACAATGTTGTACATTCTAATGAATAAAGCGATAGCAGAGGAATTTAAAGATTTTAATGCTTGATAAAGAAACGATGAACAAAAATACAACAAAATTAAAACATTTTATATTTTTATATAAAATTCCTCATACAGTAGGACCTGCGAAATTGACTGCCTTCCGTTACGACGACCCCCACAATTGTCTGCAAGTTGCGAAAACGAGCGGAGAGGAGGTGATCCCCACTTTTGTTTGAATCTTGCATTCATACCTTCGATTTGTCAAAATTTTTATTATTTTTAATCAATTGTTCATTTTTTGATAAAATGAATGAAAAATGACTGCAATAATTATTTCTTTTTTATTTATTGTCTTTTTATAGATAATACATAAAATTGTTTGATAGAAGAGGGTGGAAAGTGTTTCCTCTATGGCAGCCAATTTCGACGGCTTCTGTTGAGACAATTTGACAAGTCGGTCAATTTTGAGAGGGTCAAATTGGCTGGTCCTACTGTACCAAGATATCATATACTACATATAAAATATTTATTTCTATATTTTTATATATCCATTTGTCCATAATCGCGTAAATTACATATAATACATACGCCTTATGGACCATTGGTCTAAATGGCAAAAAAAAATACTTTTCGAATTATAATATTTTTACAAATTCATTAATAAATTATTAATAATAAATATAACATTTAATCCCAGTCTATTATTTTGTTGATGAATAAGTTTTAATAGAATTCATAACCTTACTTTAGTGAAGTATCAAGCGTTCAATAAAATTAAGCTATGACGACAAAGCTTAAACGGCATCCAATAACGTCAGGCCAGGAAAAAAAACGAATCGGTTTGCCATGTTGTTTCAAATCACTTCATCTGGTACAAATAAACGTGCAAGTTCAGAGCGTAAAAATCATCAATTCCGACGAAAGCTCGATGGCATGAATATTCGACACTGGGCAAACTGAATGGATTCTGTTGCCACCTGGAATTAAAACGGTGAAAATGTTCCTTTTCCGGTTCCGGATACCGTTATTGATTGTATCTGACAAATAACTTTTGCACGAATGATGTCTTTCATTTCCCCCCAAATACTAAACTCTGATAAAAGTTATTTTTATTTCAGATTAATTGGTTAATTACTTACAATTGTGAGTTAGGATGAGTCAGAGTTGCTTAGTCTTTTATTTTAGAATTGTATGATGCTATTGATTTAATGTAACAAATAATTGATGCATAAAAGTTTTTAATTTCTTTAAGTAACATTTGTCATTTAAGAAAAATGTTTAAAATTTATACAATTATGGATCATTCAGAATTTTGATCATCTTCGTTTTCATAAAACTGGACTGAATATGTGTATTTATGTTTGACATTATATTATCATATTATTAAAGTAGAATTTAATACTTTATTCGTGCATTTTAAATCACCCCTTTTGAATTTATTTTTTATACAAAAGTTAAGCTTTCTCTACGTTTTTAAATGACTTCTAATTTTACATATTGATTGAAATACTCTTTCTTTTATCAAGTAATCGAGTAATCACACAATAAATGTCTACCGACTGCCACTTGCCTTTTTTTGTTATTTTAAACAATAAAGCACGATATTTTCATATAGACTTTTAAAAAATGGGGTTCTTCGTCACAGCTTGAAGTATTGTGGGTGATCGCCTCAAGATTTCGACATACTTGGTTCTTGGTCCCAAAAGAATCTTGCGTATCTTCCTGTCAACAATCCATAATTTTCTATACTTTTCCATCTGGAAAAAAGATATTAAACATATATTATTTATTTAAAAAATTGAAGACTTAATTTGTAATAGTATGGTTATCAGAACTTTTATTGAAATTATCGAATTTTGGTTTTAATTTAAAATTTAAAATTATAAATTCATGAACTTGTGATATAATTCAAAATCCTTCTAGTTACTCGCAATACCAATTCAAAGTTACAATGAAATGTTGACATTTATTTCTCATAACTAATTTAGTCGCAAATTATCCGGCGATTAAATAATAACCTGCGTACTAAGTTGTTACATTAGATATTGAATATATTTATGAATATGTAGAATATGTTGCCAAGTTAAAAGTTTAATTGCTGTTAAATTAACGTATATTATCTGTTCAGCTACGTAAGTTTGAGTATAATTTGTTTATTTTGTTTCATAATGTGTAGATAGAGTTACTATATATATTTAAAAAATAGCTTATTTGTACTGTTTATTCAAGACAATATACCATACAGTTGAAAAATTTGTCGTTTATTACTAAACATAATATTCTATGTATATGACTTTAATTCATTAAATAGAATTACTGATATTTAATTTTATTCAACCTGTTACATCATACACATTAATTATGAATTCTGTTAAATATATTTTGTTTATTACTATAGACAATATTGATAATAATTTAAATATTCTAAGAACCAGGTGATAAAAAATACCTTTGGATATTCAAAATTGATTATCCTACATTCTCTCTAAATTCCTTAGAGAGAAAATTGATTCACTCTTTCAGGAAGAGTGAAATTTTCACTCTATTGAAAGTGGTACTTCACTCTTCTAGGAGTGAATTTTTTATTTTATTCTTGATGGAGTGAAATGCCACTCTTTATATAGTAGAATTTTCATTCTTAACAAAAAAATGACTCAATTTTCACTGCAAGGAATTTAGATAGTTTATCAATGGATATCCTAAACAATCTAAAAGTACTTGTTAATATTCTAAAAAAAATTTTAGTGGTTTCAATACAATATTCAAGTAAATAGCTTCTTTGAATAGTCGCAATAAAATAACTATTAAAAAAAATTTCACTATTTACTGTCTTAATTCAAGACAATATTTTCGTAATGCACGATACAATATGCGAAGGAAATAATTGACTTGAAAGAAATAAACCTTCTCTTAAACCAAAGAAAATTTATTTAAATCAAAAACATGATAATTTGATTCAAGTAAATACGTTTCGTTAATAGCTTTTTAATTTTCTCTCCAACATTTCAATGCGTTTTTCTAGAGCATCATCCTTTCTACCTTCAGATGAAATGGATCGAGATCGATTTCTTTTTCCCGTCTTGAATTAATAAATTTTAACCTTGTGGCATAATTGACACTAAATAATTTTTTGTTCAGTTCAAGTCGGCTAAAATGGTATAAAAATGAATATTGCAAATTCGATGAAGATATATTTTTTATAAATATTTATGGTTATTCCAGATATATTTCCTCAATATTAAGTACCATACAAATACATGAAAATAGCTGGATGTACGTACTCGTTAATACAGCGTATGGCATTTTTCTGTTACGCATTCCGCAGTTCGTAATTGTCAATCGGGTGTCAAACAGAAATCACGTTTCACTCGGTCGCTCCGGAGTGTATTGTTTGGCTTAATTAAAAATCCGGATTTCAATATCAAAACTCCAGATTTTCGGAATTGCGTGCTGAGTGGAATTCGAATATTACCCTCGATATATTTTGAATTCATTCGTTTTGAGAGTGATCTCCGTTAATTAAGTTTTTATTATGTTAACTTAGTTAGGGAAAACAATGGTAGTAATAACAAGGATATATATATGGATGTTTTCATCCATCAGTTACTACAAATTTTTATTTATTCTAAACCAGTAGAAAATTACTTCCAAATTTGCAAAGGCGGCAAAAATTCAATAAAATTTAACTAAAAACAAGTTACTTGTTACTTGTAAACCTTTAGAGTCCCAGAGTGCACAACAATTTGGAAATCACATTTTTCTGAAGAAATATTCTCTAAAGTCTCTAAGTTTCGGCCAAATAAAATTAAGATGTTGATTAGTCAGGCCTCATCGTACGCATTGTATCCCGGCAAGGTAAGGCCAAATGTGAAAATTTAGAAAATTAAAGAAAAAAACGTTCAAAAACACTATTTTTGTTATTATTAGCAGCATTTATATTATACCTGATTAAAAAAGTCAAATTGTATCATTATTGCTTGAAAAACATAATAGAGGGTGTCATCAACCGACATTTCCTTTTTTTCCGAATTAGCATTTATCAACGCATTTTATAATATTCATCTAATAGTAGCAAAAATTACCACCAAGTGGTGAGAACCCCGAACTCCATATCCACATCTAAAGTAGCTCATTAATTTATATAATTATAAGTGATCGCTACGCCTTTTACCCATTAAGTCCCAAAACTCAATCATTTTTACCTCATATTCGAGCCTCACTACCAACTCCAAAAATGCAAAATATTATAATGAAAACTACTAACTTCACTATTTTTAGATATTCCGAGGTCATCAAAATTGCCTTTCCATGACTTCGGAAAGCAATATGGCGGATTTAAGTGGAAAAAGTACAGATAATTTTAAAAAAAATATCAGAACATATGGCGATCTATTCCAAACTATGGATAAAAATGGGTAAAATATTTATAGTTCAAGAAAAAATATTATTTTTAGTAGAATAAGTATTATTTTTAGCTGAATGTAGTTTACTCTATTAAAAATGGCGAAAAATGGTGAAAAATTAGTAAAATTCTTGTTTCTTTTGGATAATTCTGATATAAATCGCCAATAAACGAAGTGTCATTTACCAGAGTTTAAAATTTTGTTTGACTGAACGTCCACGATCATTTGTCAGTCCATTTTACAGTCGGAGTAATGGCGGTTTCAATATTGCGGCCAGGGAAAATGAAAAATAACCATTTTTCACGATTATCGCCTATGAATGTTTCAAATTTTTTGTATTTAGTTTACTTGAATCATAATTTATTCCCAAGTTCTCAAAATTCAAAATGGCGGATCTAATATTACAGATAGGATAAAGATTACATTATTTACAAACGAAAAAAGTCTTTAAAAAAATAATTATTGAACATTTCGGACACAAGAAACAAGAAAAGAGTAAAAGACATATTTACTGTGGTCAGTTTCATATAAATCGAGGTTGCAGTGTAAAAAAATTGCTTCCTTAGCATTTTTTGAGTTACAGTAAAACCAAAGTACGAGCGGAAAAATTTCACCTAAAAGCGAAAGTAAAATACAAAAAATTTAACAATATGTAATCAGCGACTCCGAAATCTCTTTAGTAACAAATCAGAAATGAATTAAATTTATCGCCATATTTGATCCTCCATTGTGTTCAAAATGTACAAAATTATGATTGGGACAGTGTAGAGAAATAAGAATTTTGGAATTAAAACAACTCTTTAAATAAAAAACTACCCATATTTAGTTACACTGTTCGACAATAATTATTTTCTCTGAAAATTGCAGTAACATTTACAAATGGTTATGTTGTTTTCAGCCAGAAAAATCCGTTCGGAAATGATACGGAGGAAGTAATTTCTCTTTTGCAACAAACGAACTATAACCAAAATACATTTTGACACATTTAACCTTTCATTTCTCGGAAATGGGAAGTGATAAAAAAATTGGCCTATTGCTAAAGGCCACAAAAATTAAAATTTGGTCGGACAGTGTTATTATTATTAAACTAATATTATCTTTTCATCAAGTGTGTATTACGAGTTTATAAAAAAGAAATAGGGAATACACGAAGGGCCACCGAAAATTCTAACTTTCATTGAACGACCCATATAGGTTAGAGTTGAGTCCCGGAATATTTACCCTCTTAGTTTCTCGCCCTCCCCTTCCGTCCTCTTATATTAACAAAAAAAGAAGGGGAGCGCCGCTTCTCCCACTCCTCTCAGTCGCAACCGGCCCTTTCTGATGCCTCAGCCAGTAAAGTGGGGAAAAAGAGAGTGGTGACAGATAAATATAAGGAGACGGAACCGAGAAAATATGCTGGGACGTAAATATAGAGAGATGCAATTAAACCGGGACTTTACTCTATTTTGAAAATCATGATTTTCATAAACGAATAGCTACAAAAATATGGTGGGAGCAGGTATCCTAACCCTTTAACAGAATACACATCGATAATTGAGAAGGGTCTTACGTAGGAGAAATTAACGCGTTACGCGTCCAATGGCTAAAAAAGAGGCTCTTAAGGGCGTCGTTAATATTTCTAACGACATTTCGCTTCATCCGATTAAAAAATCAAACAACATCAAACAGCGCCCAAAGCGGATTGCCGTGCGGCTCTACTAACCCATTATAGTACTCAACCCGGGAAGAAAGTTTCAGGACAAAACTCCTCGATATGAAATACAAGATTCGTTAAGAGGTTGACATTAATTGCGAGCAGCCGTTCTATCGTGCTCATTAATATTCGCTTTGCGAGTCCCATTTTATTCGTGATAAATTCGATTGCACGACGATTCATGCGCCATTCTCCAGAAATTAAGTCACGTGCGACTCGGGAGAGGCAAAATTATTAATTCCGGGTCCGACTTATTCAATTTCCGGATAAAGAACTTTCGATCTGGTGTTTTCGTTTTCAAAAGCAACGCGGATGGAGTGGTTTTAATAGAGAAATGGCACGATTTTCAAGACGCTTCCGACAGACCCTTTGACGAGGTATACATTTATTTTGTTTTTTGCTGCTTTACAAAATGGACGAAATATCCATTTGCTAACTGAAAGAAGTGATAGAAATATTGCTTTAAGTTTCCACTTTCATTGAATAATTTGATTGGCACGCATTTTTATGTAAAACAGTATTTACGCGACGTCGATGAAAACCATCGATAATTTAATGCGATTCATTCACTTTATCTATCATTTATGCATTAATTGTAAAATTGAAAAATAATAATTACATTCAATCAATGGACGCCGCGGGATAATAAAACAAATTAACTTGGGCTAAAACAAGTAGAATGAATCGCCCCCGACACGCTAGTCAACCTGTAAAGGCCACAAACATTGTGTGCGATCACGCAATTCTATTAAAATCCGTGTAATGCATGAATGGAAAAAGTGTTTCATGCCGTAATGCAGTTAAAAGGCTTTTTCGTAATTGTAAAAACCGGTAATGCGTAAATAAATTTTTAAAGTTACGTATTAACGCGACGATACAGCAGCGCAAAATAAATTTAAACTTTTCGGTTATTGATAATTTTTCGTTAATTGATTTCCACGTAGATCGACTTTACGCGTTGACCCGATTTTATAATCGGATATCGAAATCGGCATAGTTTTTAATTAATTTTTTTTCATTTAAAGTTTGATTTTAATATTTTGTTGCGAAATCAAAAATGTGCGCATTTTCTTCGATACTTGCTCGACAATATAGCTGGTAATCGTCTGTCGTAAGTAGCGTCGTCCATAAAAAATGACAAGGTGCAACTTTTATTAGACATCAATTATTTCTTCGTCGACAGCGACGCCGACAAGGATCCACCTACAACGCATGAATATACGGAAAGCTTCTCGGGATCGATCAAACTCTCTTTTCCTTCATAGGTTATTCACTTTTCGACATAAGACAGAAGGGAGGGAAAAGGAGGAAAAATTCGGCCAGACAAAGTCGAAAACCAGGAGAGTGCTGCTTACCCGCAGTAATTAGCGAATCAATGAACTCATGAATTATTCCCCGGCATATTAAGAAAACTTCTTGCACCGGGCAACGAAACTTTCAAGGAGGGAGATGAGTAATGCTTCGGGATAGACTCATTATATAACCGCTACGAAAAAGAAGGGAGCTAAAAATAATTTCAATTTCTACTCCTTCATCGAAACGCCAACCACCTGCGTCTGTAAATAAAGTAGAATATTGACTTAAAATCCAAGTGTATTCGAGAAATTTTCCCAATAACAATAACGCAAGAAGTTTCCGTGAAAATTGAATAAAAATCAGTGTTATTTCTTTTTAATTCAGAAAAAATTAGCTGGAAATTGTTATATCTGATCATCATACGAAGAATGAAAAACTATTTTAATTGTGTACATTCAGATCAGTAATCATTTGGAAACAACGATAGAAAACCCTTTTTTGTTAGGTCCTTTTCTTGGAGATGAACCGAAGTTACAGATGGTCTCCAGGACATCCGTTTTGAAACCGAATTATACGAAGTGCACCCAAATATAACCCAGAAACTTGAAATCCAAAATCAGTCTAATTGCTCATTTCAAATTCAGACGTGCGCATCGGCAGATTAATTAAATCTACAGCTAGAACAAGATCACCTCCCATTTGGATATAAATGGAAAATTCATTAATTTACCAACTACATCCGAAATGGTACCTGGAACAAATGTACGGGTGATAAATGAAAGAATATTAAGTGAATTTCATCCAAGTACCTGTCGAAGACGTGACGTGAAAGGCAAAAGTCAAACGTTACATTATATTGCCAGAAAATCGTTCAGGTGTGCTTAATTTATAATCTTCCCGTCATCCCATCAAAGCACTCAAAATTTGGATGCTCGCGATCCGAAGATAGCTTTAGGAGAACAGAGCGGCAAAGGTAAATCTGATATTATCGGTTTTATCGGTTCGGCGCATCGCCCCTGAAACGTGGAGTCTGAATTTTTCTGATCCGAGTTCCGGACGCGTTTTCCAAAGGAATTTCACATTTGCTATGAGGAAGGTTAAGGAATGCAAATTTCCAACATTCTATACAACCGTTTACTGAGCCTACAGATTTATCGCATGCCTGACTCTTGACATGTACATTAAAAGAAGTGATTAAACCATCGATTCTGTATCGGAAAAATCATGGAAGACTTTAGATCTCCAAAAGTTAGTTATCGATGGATGAATGAACTTTTGTTATTGGCAACCATAACAAAGGTGCAGATGTTACGCAGGACATTTGCGATTTTGATGCAAGATATTTACGCGAAATAAAGTTATGTTTCTATTGTTCATGATCAATCATGAACTTACCTACTGGGAGGACCCTTTTAGGACGTATCTCTCCTGTAAACTGATACGGTCCATTTTGAGGGATCGGTGGCTCATCCCCCGTCGGGTGTATCTTATATCCGAAAACGGTAGGTCGACCCTCAGTAACACGTGGCACCCCGAAAAGAAAGAATCGCAGTTCTATCGATGCAATAACAGGCACGCTGTGCGGGCACTTTGCTCCGACCCCAACTTGCGAAATTCGAGACGAAATGTCGCTTTCGCCAGAAACTCGATGAAAGTCACGTCAGGCTTCCATAACGGAGATTCCGCGATGGTTATTAGGCATTTTCTCCGGCTTTGTCTTCTCCTACGTGTACTTTGTAGTTCGATACCACATTCATCCGAGTCGAAAATGTGATAGAAGGTACCGTTTAGGTCTTCCATCCCAAGTTTCGGCTATTTGTAAATAAAAGCCTTGGCTCAATCCCATCGAGACTGAATATTCACGGTAGATCTGAGCACGCTTCCGTCGCAAATTGTTGAATGCGAAAGAAGCAAAGGAAAGCCGTTCGTTTGTAAATAAATAAAAGTTTCGAAGTAGGCCGCGCTTGCCGATCCGTCCTAGGTTCGTAAATTACTTGTACGTGCGCAGATAGATGCATACACCCATCCGAGGGGACTACTAGCCTATTGAATAAGTGAGAGGAACACCCCTTTCGTTGAGGTACCCGCTTCTACGACAGGGGGCATACATTATGCACCAGGCTCTGGTAAATACCCTTTATTCGCATTCTGCATGTCCCTGGCATCACGCACGCAGTCATTCGCTTTCGAGCCTGATACAACCGACAAGATGGTATGGAGTCACCCCGCATAAAAGAAATACGGTAAAACCAAAGATGCTCGTAAAGGAGGAGGCGCACGTAGTTTAGGGAAGATGGTCGAGAAGATGCAAGAACCTATGGGGTGTGTCCCAGGATGCGAGACACAAAGCACGACGCGTTAGACTTGAATTATGCAAGAACATTGATTCCCATAAAAGATGCACGCGTCAGGGTCCTGCGTGATCTTTGTCAATACTGGAGGGAAAGCCCAGAAAAGTACCCGCCACGATTGTTGGATTAATTCTAATCAATCGATGGATCAATGCAGAGATTATGGAAAGTGCACGGATGAGCCACGTCAAGGGCGTTAACCATTCATTTTAATGACATTCCATGCCGGTCATATTTTATGATTCTGATTCGGCTAATATCTCATCAATGATTCAATTGTTCTTTCAATTTGCAAGCTGGGTACATTTCCGTTCTCGATTGAATTTCTTGGGTTGCGGCGAAGCCATCGTATTTTCATTCAGTTTATGATCTATAAATATTCGCGGCAACTTTCGTAGAATGTGCTATGTATGGAAGTGATGAAGTGAATATATCAGCTTTGCAGTGAATGATTGTGAGACGCTTTCATTAGTGATATTCTGGACAGAATAATAATGGAGTGTAGCGTGGAAATAGAAACCTTTTCGATTGTTCTTGATGACATCGTGATTGACGTACGTCGACGTATGCATCTAGCAATGATCACAAGTCCATTGTAGCGATCCTGTCATCATAGAAAACATTTCCGTTAGGTACAAATGATTTATTTTGATTCATTTTATATCAATAAAGCTATTCCAGAGGTCGCGTTCTTGCACTAAAAATTATGAGATTATAGCTTATTTGTTATATAAAATTCTCATTTGACATTTTACAAAAAGTATTTTTTCCGTTCGGTTATTCCAGAATCAGTTAGAATCAGAAAAAGTTAATAGAGATAGGTTCAAATTATGCTGGAACTGGTTTCTCCAACTGTCTTTATTGCTGTAAAATTAGAATAGGATGAGCAAAAAAAAACTTAGAAATCGGAATGTCCAACATGCGTTTTCATGTTCAACAAAATGTGTTTAGGAAGGATGTTACTGGATTTAAATTACGTTCTTCTTTAACAAATTTACACACAACACTGATTTTTATTTATCATATTATAATAATCAACTACAAGAGTTGGTTAAAACTTTAAATTTAAACTTCTCAAACTTGAAAAAAAAAACATGTTAGAAAATTTTACTTATGATATTAATAAAAAAAGAGGTTTTTTATAATGTGTATTTGTAACTTAATCCTCAAATTATCGCGCTGGGAATGAGTAGGATCATTAAAATAGTTATAAGAGTTAGATAGTAGATTCAGACTAAGAAATCTCCTAACGACTCTTGTAGTAATTTGACATTGATAAATAGTTGTATTCTTCTGACACTTTTGTGTGATGATGGGTATTTAATTACTGAAGAATAAGTTTTAAAAAAATTAAGATGAGCAGTGTGTACACAGAAATTAAATACTTTAGTTCGAACTACTAATTTGATAGTAGAATGAGACATAACCACAATTTTCAGTTATTATCTAAATACTGACCTTGACAAATTAGATAGTCAATACTACTGTTTAAGTAGTAAAACCAACTAAAAAACGCATTTATGCCAGGTCCAGGTTTAGATAGTACTTCCTTTGATGTGCATGAATAGCTAAATTCAAAGTTTTAATGTAAAACAATTGTTTATAAAAAGAATCCATTAGTAAGTCGAGTCCTTAAGAAAGTCGAGCTATTGGACACGAATTATCTACCTGAAACGATTTGTCTTCTCAGTATCGATTCATAATCCTACCCATATAAAATGACTGTTACAATATTTGAATTTTCGAATATATTAAATCGAATAGTGATTGGAATAGTTCGCATACTGCCTAAATATTTTCTTCTCTACTTTGGTGATTGAATCAAACCCAGTGACCAAATTAAATTAAAATTGATTGGTCAATTGGAAAATAATATCCACCAGACCATGTCATTCGTCACACTTGACTAACTATTTGATTAAACATTCGAGGCAAATCAATAATCACTTACTCGTCATAGATTTAAAATTAAATTTGTTTTAAAGTCATTAAACGTTATTTTTACCAAGAAATTTTTAGTTGCACTAACTAGAAAAATGGTTCGTTTGCTGCCTTTAAATACTTTGCAATCATCTAATTATTTATTAATCCAGTACAATAAAAAATTTGGGTTTATAGTTCGCAATTTAATATCAGCCAGTGAACCCTAACTTTTGACCTTTAGTGTATATTTAGGTGTATGTTGTTATTATTACTATACTTAGGAATTAAATTATAAAGATGATTCGTTTTTCTAACTGAGAAGTTAGTAATTTATGACTGATGAAAATTTAGTCAAAGGGTTAGTAATGGTTGTTAGGTAGAACTAATCGTTACTAGTGATAGATTTCATTTTCCACTTTCTACTAACAAGAGAAATGTTTATTTCCTTATCATTAGTTATATTAGTTTCTAAAAAAACCGTTGTATAAATTAGTAATCTTATATTACCCGAATTCAATGAAAATCGACAGGAAAAAAATAAAATAAAGAAGCTAAACGTCTCCGTCGTCCATAAAATCCTCAGATGAACGAAGTTTACTATCTAGGTAATAACAGACACCTTCGATATTACCATTTACTATCTTTTGTTAGTTGAGATGGCGAATTAGTTTCTGGGAGCTAAAATGTTCTGGAAATTCCAACACAGCAAAAATAAATTCTTAAAATAATTACATTTTAAAGCCAGGCCATGTACAGTTTAAGTAGTCTTAGGGTAAAAAGGGCGGGATAAAGAAAAAGAAGAAAAAAAGTGGTCTTATTGAAATTGCATCTTACTTTCCGTCAATTTTATTAATTTAACAGTACTATTTAGTATTAGGATTCCTAGAAATGACATAATATTGTCATAGAATTATTAGACTTTCATATAATCCCCCTTAAAATTGCTAAATTTCGAACGAAGGTTGTTTACTACTCTCCATAGTAGTTAGTCTTTTCGTCGGTAACACCTTTCATGTATTATTACGAAGTTCTTAGCCAGCTTCGAGACCTGAACTATTTTAAGTCACGCTATCTAAAAAATACCAATGTATTAAGGAATTTTCGGATACTGTAAATTAAGTATTTTACTCAAACTAAAGTTCAGATAAAATTATCGTAATAAATGAATACTAACCTTGATCCTCCAGTTAGTTGGACTAGACAATACCATTTTAGATAGTAAGTACACCTAACATTTCCCTTGCACCAATGTCTAGACGTCAACGAAGTAAAGTAACGAGAAAAGACAGGATATCTTCGGTCAATAATAAAACGCGAGACTGATCGAGATGATGGCTTCGGAAACTGTCGCATCCACCTTCTGTAAACATTAATTCAATTCCAAAAGTCCGGATGTCCCGAGATTTCAAAAATTTGGTACGATCGTCACGCACCGTATCTCATCAATGTTTCATTTGAACGTCGTCTCTTGGGTTCCAAGCCAATGGAGCTTGGAAATGTATACTGGATCAGCCGTGATTCTTACTGGGAACTCATTCTTCCCGAGTGAAAATCAGCTGCAGTTGGATTGTCCATCCCCAAACAAATTCTGGCCATTACAGGGAGGACAACACGAAAGAATAATAAACCAGGACAGAATGGAGTTCACCGATCTGGTGCATTGGTTGTAGGAGACGATGGAGCGAGAGTAAAAGCGGAAAATCGAAGCAAAACATTAAAGGGTGAAAGAGGAAAGTCCTGACGGTGGTTGAGGGAAAGGAAAAATAAACAGGGGAAAAGTATGGGAGGGTAGAGGAAAGGGGCGAGGCGTCACTTCGACGTCTTTTCTCCCCTACAAAAGACTCGACGGTTGCGAGCAGAAGGAGCGTAAATAAATTAAAAGGAAAAATAAAATAAGAAATTGACAGAGAAAGAGATAGTAGAGTGGACACGGCAGAAGCTTCCGTAAAGAAGGTTCTCAGAGTACGGGACGACAGCAACGATTAAAATAGGAAGAGGGTACCGGCCCGTACCTATCTCATGAGTTTTATATGAACATACGCCAGAGGATTTTTCAAAGTTGAGACACTGTGACGCTTTCACGATTGTTTGTCGCGACTTTGAGGCCAGTTTAAACGGCAAAAAAAAAGATATGTTATTTTATGCTTCCTGAAGCAATTATAGCGTCATGCACACGTCTCTTCAAAGAATAACTCCTATTTTAACTTGTTCATCCGATGATAAACGTTTTAAATCAACATTCGTATTTTAGAGTTTTATCTCAGGAACTTTATGGAAGTTCATTATGTTTTTTTAAATTACATTTCATGATAATGAAATCGTTATTAAATGTCTGCTTCTGCTTTGTATTCATAATATTCTCATCTTTTATGTTTCAGGTAAGATTCTGACGAGACCAAGTTTCAAAGCGTCATATTTCGTAAGAAAACGTTTCTTTATTAATGAGACATTTATTAATTTCGTAGTATAGGGATGAAAATCCAAAGCAATCGCTTTTACTTTCAAAGTCGATGCATCAAAGCAGGAGATGGCGTCGACTTTACAATCTCGAAAAATCAATTTACCCCGTCCACTCCATTCACGTATCTTGTTCATAAGTAATTTCGCATAAAATTACTTTCATGATACAAAATAGAAACGTGTGCGACGATTTGAATTGGATCGATTCATAAATTTCGACAGCTATTTTATGGAGCTTGAATATGCCAGTAAATCTGTTAATATATATGCATATTTCATCGAGTTTCAAGGGAAACCGTTTCGAAAACTTTGCCAGCTTTCCTCTGAACTGGACTTTAGAGAAATAAGAAATATAAATGTAATCGTTTTATTTCAAAATATGTTATAGCTTTAGGATAATAAATGTGGAAATTATATTTAATTATTATTATTATTAATGCACGAAATGATGTATCCATTATGCAGTATTAGAAATGTCATAAGCCATAAAAGTTTCGGTATAGAAATATTTTTTTTGTAGTACAAAAGGAAACGGAAAAAATTAATAGTTAGTTTATCTTAATAGTAGGTAGGACCAGGCAGAACTACGGTTTTACTTTGTAAATATTAGGCTGGACACCTAATTTGTCGATGTTACTATTCAAACAGTAAAAATTAACTGAAACGATGACAAAGCCTGTCTTACTATCTACTCCATAAATCTCAATTGAAAACTATTAATTAAAAAATGGAGAGAAGGTCATTACTACAATTAGTAACTATTTTTACTTTCTCCTGAGGATTT
This sequence comes from Trichopria drosophilae, assembly GCA_030407085.1. Lineage (NCBI taxonomy): Eukaryota > Metazoa > Arthropoda > Insecta > Hymenoptera > Diapriidae > Trichopria > Trichopria drosophilae. The sequence goes on along the minus strand of CM059587.1, from coordinate 84,736,511 downwards.
ATTATAAAATAATAATGATTTAATCAAAATTGGAAAATTTATAATATCTTATGGTTCACTTATAAACAGGATATTTCGCCAAAAAACGGCACTTGATACGAAAAAGAAAATGTATATGATTTTCTTTATAGAAAATTTGATCATTTTGTTGGAAATTCTTCATATACGGTTCTTGGAAAATGTTTTCTAGGATAACAATTTTATTAAATAAGTGCAAAAAACTATCAAATAATAGGATTCTTTCAGGATGACGGATTCAATACATTCTAAGGCCGGTTATAATTATTTACGGTCGTAATCACCAGTTCAAAATACAAACAAGTAGCACAATAGAACGTTTTCTGTTATGATGTAATTTTTCTAAAGCTGTAAGATTAAGTACCACAATATAATTCTCGGTTTAATAAAAATATGTTGCATGTAATGAATGTTGTTATTACCCATGAATACAAATTATTAAAAAATTGTTTTTCTTGAATAATTTCAAATTACATTTATTTTTTAACGAAGCATTTAAAATTTGCAAACTCCATTACTATTTTATGCCTAGTGGGCATTCATTAGCAAAGTGATGGTCAATCATTGTACGAAGGTGAACAGTCTTTTATGTGAGGTGAAGACTTTTTACATTTTTTTTAATTTAAATTAATATTACATACGAAAGTTTTTCATTATTTTCCGATGAATGAGCAATTTTTATCACCTTTCAGTTAGTTTTATTTCTTACTTGTATAATTAAACGTTTATAATTTATATGGATATGTCAACTTTTAACCTAGAAATCGCTGTATTCTGTAGAACAAAACTATCCTAGACTATCTAAGACAAAGCTAAAAACAAAAAAAAAAATTTTAAGAGGGCGGGCTAAAACACAGTGAAATGATCCTTTGTCTACTTTAGTCAAAAATAAATAAAGTCATGATCGGTCTGACATCTAGAATCCTGCAGTATGAATTTGAAAACGTAAAATATAGGTACTTTTAACGGGACATAGTAGTTACCTCTATTTAAGAGCATTTTAAAAAAATCGAAAAATTTGAAATAAACCATTATCGACTTAAAATTGATGGCATTTTTCAGATACGATTATCAAAATTCCCCGTGAATAAACGTATAAAAACTTATCGCAGATTATACACAAAAAAAAACAACAGTACCGGAGTTACGGGTACATTAAAGGCTCTCGAAATATTCGAAATCTAAAATCATTTAAAATTAATTTTAAAAAAATTGCAGTATTTGCAAAATTTACGTTAAGTTGGAGAGACACGTAAACGGAGTTAAACAGATATTTAAAAATAACTGTACGATAATTTCGGGCTTATTGAAGTCTCTTGAAATACCTTAATTTACAAATTTTTGAAAATGAATGTAAAAACGGAAGTTTACTAAATATCTGGAATGTTGAAGAAGAACTGATTCGCTCCATAAGCGAATTAGCCAAGATAAAATAATGCCGATCTACAATTTTTATTATTGTGTTCGTAATTAGCACACGGAACAAAGTAGATAGTTGGGCTTACTACTCGAGTAGTAAAATTTTAGATAGTACGACCAGCCATTTAAGTGGTAACGCCAACTATGAAAGATGTCTGGTCTGTATTTTACTACACAAGTAGTAAGTCTAACTACCATTTTTTTCCGTGCAGCCAATCACAAGTGTTATACTATTAATTTTTTACGTGAGATAGTTCTTTTGCAACAAATCTCATCCTGCGCTCTAAAGTCCTTAAATTTAAATCTCCGAAATCTTACTATATACACCAGTGAAATCTTAATATCTACAAGTGCTGATTTGATCGCTTTAATTAATAGTGAGCTGTCGGACTTTTCACTTTAACAATTTTAAAGTGGGGGACATTGAATTAGCCACAAATGAGCATTTAATTATAGCGCAGTTTATTAAAAAATTCGTTCGTCCCTGTTGAAGTATCTCGTCAGCTTAATATTAACCTGCCAGACCCATATTATTTTTAAAAAGAATACCACTAAATGTCGTATTAGGACATTAAATTAGCTTAAAAAACCTCCTAATTACTCTACAAAATAAAATTAACAAGTGTTTTTCTTCTAGCCTGATTCTTCCAAATCAAGAAGAAAAATATTTTGCTCTGTAGGGTGGTGCAACTCTTGAAAGCAATTTTTTTTACATCGTATCGACGATTTCCAAAATTTTGTTAAAGAATATTAAACCCGTTTTTAGAATTATCGTAAAAGCGCTGCAAATTATTGACAAATCAAAGTCCAAGATGAGGAAATTTTTAGCTCATTTTCAAATCTCTCTATCAAATCGAAAAAAGAAAATATCCTAATGAAACCAACTTACTTTACTATTTTTGGGTATGCTCTATCGATTTATGAGTTCAAAATGGCATTTCCTCGTCGCAGAATAACAATATGGCGGAAACCATTTTTTTTCGACAATTATTTACAAATGGGAAATGGATGGCGATCGATTGGAAACTATGGACAAACGTGGAGAAATTAGTTGCAGTTTAAGGGGCAAATTTGGAAATGAAAAAAATATCGGGTATAGAATATTGGAAATTACATCATTGCTGGTCATTTTCTCATCTCATATTCTTGGTCGTTTTGGAAATAAATCTGCCATTATTGACATCGTCAAATACATTAAAAAGTGACCATGAATATTTAATAAACCGAAATTTTACATTTTAAGACAAATTTTTAGATTAATGTCCATTTATTTCAGAAATATTTAGAAAAAACGCGTATTTTTAGAAATGTTAATGTCTCTCTCATCCTTTTCCGCCATTTTTAGTCGGATAAACTGAATGGAGGCCAATAAAAAAATTTTCACCTTAAACTGCAACTTATTTGTCCAGGATTGTAGCTTGTTCTGTGTTCCATAGCTCGAAATGGATCGCCATCCATTATTCATTTGTAAAAAATTGTCGAAAAAAACAAAATTTCCGATTTTTCGGTACTTTTCCAGATAAAATCCGCCATTTTGTTTTTCTACGACAAGGAATGGAAATTTTGACCCCATAAATCCATAATAAAATTAGTAAAGTAAGTTGGTTTCATTATATTTTCATTTTTCGATTTGCTAGAGAGCGTTAAAAATTAGCTAAAAATCTCCTAATCTTGGACGTTAACGGGTTAAAAACACTCATGTTACAGATTATATTTCTCTAAAAAATGTCAGAAATTATAATATTGCTAAAAAATAAAAAGATATCATTTAATATGCAATGTTAACTGGTAACATACACTTTTCCCGACGTAACAATAACAATTACAATTTCTCGAGAGTAATATTATAGCTAGACTACCTCAAGTAAAAAATTCACAAATTATGTGTGGTTCTCGAACAAAGAACTGACGAAGTAATGAAAGAACTTGGAAATCCGACCGTCAATTAAAAAATGATTTCACGTCCGTGAATCGCGCAACAATGGTCGTCAAAAAAAGAAGGGCGCGAAGACAGAAAAAGGAATTCAGGAAAAGGGCGAAGGAACTATTTCTAATTTATATTTTAATCCGCGGTCCGGAATTTCACCTCGCTCGGGTAACATCGGGTAGTACCAATAAAAGCGCTGATTCCACCGCAGTGGCTATTCTATATTTCAGAGACGAAAAAAGGAAAAACGGGTTTTCACATGAGCACCAAATTGGTAATAATTAACTTTGGCATGATTATAGTGACGAATTACTTGCTGAACTGACAACGATTTTTCCCCTGCCATTCTTCTACCTTTTCTATGTTTTTCCCTTGTTTTTAGTCTTTTCTTCAGTTTTTCATTTGGCGATACTTTTCTCCAATGGATTTGTTTTTTTTTTCAATTTTTGTCGGCATCTTTAGTTCTTGCACCCTCGTGCTAGCGCTTTGCTTTCCCAACGAGTTCAATGCTTTGGGTCGCAGCTGTTCTTACCTCAGCACTTGCGTTGTTATTGAACTTTCTTTTAGGTTTCAAAAATCAGAAAGTAATTCGGGACTTTTATATAGAAATTTCATTTTTATGTCATTTGAAATTGTTCGATTAGTTTAGCAAATAACATTAAGGCAGTTATCTACTTACGAGTAAATACGTGATTTTTTATCGTTACTAAACTGTACAAAAAGTTTGGTATGTCTTTAATATAATTCGGAAACAATCAATTTTGCATATGAAAGAAATGTAAAAAATATCGTATTTTAGATTTTGTTCTTAGAGATACTTACTTTCAAAAGTTAATTAAATTACATTAATTTCAAAGATTTGCATTAGAAATTATTTAATTGTTCGGTGAGAAAATGATGTGCGTTTGTTTATTAAGTAACCATTTTTCTATGTAACCTTTTAATATTGTACTTTAGACACAATGAAATTAAAAAAAGTATTTCCACTTAAATAAATTGTAATACAAGCAATGATAATTAGAGATTCCGCAAATAAGTAATATACAAGTTTTTTGTCCATAAAAACGATGTAAACTATAAGTGTAATCCAAGTTAGCAAGTCCTAAGTATCTTTAATATTTTTTTGTGTAAATCAGAAAATGAAGTGGTAAATAATTTAACAAAATTTAACGTTTCCGTTATATAATAACAAGATGACAATAATACAAAAATTTTGTATAAAAAAATAGAAAATATAATAATGAAAACATAATTGTGAGTATGTGAGTGTGTATATATTTTCGACAAATGACACTTATGAAATTACTAAAACTTTTCATTCTCATATTGTTAATAAAAATTATCTAAAACATTTAAAATTTAAAAAAGAGTGTACTCTATCTAAATCTAAATTAATTAAAAGCGGCCAATAAGAAAAAGAAAAGTGAGTGACCAAATGAATTAGTAATGATTTTTGCTAATAAAAAGTTAAAACCTACTAATTTATTACTAATTCTACAAACTACTGTCCTAAAAAATTCAATATCTACTTTGTAGATTAGTAGAATTTTACTAAGGAATTAGTATTTTTGTACTATTTTCAGTAAAAAACTTACTAATTTATGGGAACCAACTTTTTTGCTTTAGATAAGTTGTTTTTGATTAATTCAAGTTTAGAGAGTACCACTGAAGTTATTTTTTTTAAACTTGTTTAAAAATTGTTATTTCCTATTCGTTTTTGATGTTTTAATTACCTAAAAATGATTAAAAACATCGTGGATTTAGTCACATGGGATGTTATTATTAAGAATGATAGACGTCACTTTAAGATTCGCAGAAAAACAGAGATATTGAACTAAAATGGAGCGAGGAAAAGTTCGTTCTTACAAGGCTCAGATTTGGAATTATATGAATAATGAATTTTCAATCTTTGAAGTCTTGAAAATAAATACGAGTTAGAATAAAATGAATATGCACTAAAATAAGATTAGTTTTCTATGATATTACTATTTTGTTAAATATATAATTTAGTATCTTCTTATAAAAGCGGTGGCCTCGAAGAAGAATTAATGAATTAAATAAAATAAAATGAATGATTAGTATCATATTAGTATATATGATAGACATAATACCTTAAACTTTGTCGGTAACCGTTGCTGATTTTTAGAAAAAAATTTCTAGTTTGTGTCATTTTTTGTGTATACCACATTTCTGGCTTAAAATTAGTCTCCATAGAGTTTTATGTAAGAGAAGTCTTAAGAGCTGTGAAATATATTCGGCTTAAAAAACTGTATTTTGATATTAACTTGTTTAAACTGTAGATACAGTTAGTTATTACTACAGATATATTGCAGAATATAATTTTATGTAAATAACTGATGTAAGACTTTCTCTCATTGATGTTAATTATTACGGATTATACCGTATTTGTATAGACTTGTAAATGTATTACTAATCGTATAAACTAAAAAAAATTTCCGTTTTTATAAAGAGTTAATATCATTCTTTCGAAAGAATGAAGAATAATTAAGTAATTAAGTGTGAATAAATAGAACAACTTTTTCCGACTTATAACAAATCTTTTCAACAAATTGTTAAATTACCCACTTGCACTTTCGATCCTTAATTCGTAACTATAATGCCTAACAAACATTAGGTATGCCTAACATAAAAAAGACATTAAAATCGTGGCGTTACAAAAATTGTTTTATACTATGCAAGATCTTATAATGGACGTCACGTTAAATGTTAAAAATTCCAAAAAATGTCCATGCATTATATTCCACGATAAATTATACATATTCCAATATTATTTATTTTTTTATTCGTTTAAAAAAAAAAAAGTCGAAAGAAATTAATCCTTGGCAATGATTAGTAGTCTATAAACGTAGGTTAGTCCGTTAGTCGACAAGTGTCTGCATAATAGTGCACTTAAAGTCAACTTTATGGCGGATTTTAAGTCATTACAACTCACTGCCAATCGATCGTACTAACGGACACTCTGTGGTTAGGCGTTTATTACTATACTAATCGATACAAAGTAATCATAAATTGTAATGCAACCACTTTTTCGATGAATTATAATGAGAGTCAGATTTGGATTCAATTTGTAATTAAAACACCCATTAAGTCAAACGAAATTATAAATAAATAATTACAGTTTAGGTTGAATAAAATTTAAAAAATTAGTGTAAATAATAAACAAAATAAAGGGTAATGTATTTGTTAATGTAAAATAAGCATTTGTTGTATAAATAGTTATTAAATAGTAAATACATTAATCTCGATTTTCATAAATTTTTACACGTAATGCAGATTATGCTATTATACTTATATATTACAAGCAGAATATTTCTCTCATGCATAAAATATAAAAGTATTACACAAAAATGATATGTACTACAGTCCTTTTAACTGAACTTGCCTACTACTTTTAAAATATTATATCCCGTAAAATGTGTTTAAAGTTTCAAAAGCGGATTACGCGTGCTTAATGGCACGCATATATCCATAAGCGAATTATATATATTTCTGTGAGTTTTAGTGAGATTCTGCAAACTTTGCCGAGTGTTACTGTAATGCAATATTTTTTGGAAAAAGCGCATATTTAATTATTTTATCATTTGAAATTAAAATCGGAACTCTTTTATATATACAAGTAAACATATAAATTTTGTTTGTTCGTCAATATCACTGAAAAAGGTTGAATCACATTTTTGAATCTGACTTTGTAATGAACGAATTCGTAAAAAGATACGAATTGGGAGTTGACCGTATGGCGTAATCGGTCAGCGTTATTTTAACTGGTGACTACATTGCCGGTGCATGTAGGTTTGGCACAAGCTGTATCGTTCGAAAATCTATGTCACGTTCCTCAAAAAGAAAAAACTGCACATGAACTCCGTGTATCGTCGGCATAAATGTCACAGTTAATTAAAGTACCGATGGCAGACGACGATCCTTCGCTGTGACAGTTAATCCTCATAAAAGTCCAACTATGACGTTTTATTCTAGGCCTCATAGTTTTCTCAAAATCATAGGGTCATCATCTTTAAATTTATTCTAAAAAAAACATCAAAAATTCGTTTAATATTTTGTACTAAACTTTAAAAGAAAATCTCACTTTTTAGAACGCCGCATCGTGAATAATTATTTACTAATTTTTAAAGAATGTTGATTAAATATCACAAATTTCATGAAATCATTATTGAATTAAAAATATGTAATGTGCAATCAGTTACTAAGAAAATTGTTATTGTCACACTCAGAAAAAAAAGTAATTGAAATGACCATTTTTTTAATATGAATCCACTATAAGGACTAGGCATGGTAATAGTTAAAATAACTATTCTGAAATAGTAAAGTTTTACTATTGTTTCATAATTCAAAATGCTACTTATCATCATAGACGAATATGACTTGTCAACTATATTAAAATAGTCATTTCAGAAAATTGGTACCTTCCTGAGAGAAATTGTATAAGAAATTGTCATAAAAAATATGGAAAGGAGTCAAAATTTACTTTTTAAAAATATTTGTAAACTATATATATCGTAACATCTGGAAAGTACACTTTTCTCCCTTCGTTCTTTATTTAAGATAAACAATGAAACAAAGAGAAAAGCAAAAAATCAATACTGTGTTAAGTTTGTGAATGTCACACTTAAGCCAGTTAAAAATGTATTATGCAATGCCATACACAAAAAATTTCAATGTCGTGTAACTACTCTATAGATACACGTGCGTACACGACATGCATTATGTATTATCATATTTGGACACCCGATGGTCCTTCTTATGACCAAATGAAAATCCACTTCAATAATGGGAGCCACAGGCTCGAAGAAAAAAAGCTGCGAACGCAGCGTCGCCACCTGGCGGCATCAAATCACACGGTGTGCGGCAGTCTTTGCTATGGATTTATAGTAAATACAAACTTTAACTATGAATAATGGTAAATATAAAGATTTACTACGAGGCATAGTGTGAAATGGGGACTACACTGGATTATAGTTATTTTAATTATATTTGTCAAATTTATTTAAATCATTCTACATAGTTGATTTTTTTAATTAAATTATAGTAACATCGACTAGGAAACTGGTAAATTTAACTATTTTTCATAGTGGTTTTAACTATATTTTTCCAACTATGTGATATAGTCAATTTAACTATGGATTTTTTCTCAGTGCATGAAGTCGTCATAGTAATTATAATTATTTTGTTAATTAAACAGAAAAATTATTCATGATGCGATTTGCATCAGACTGTGGGAAATTGGAATCAAGTATTTAGAACTCGAGATCTTGAATTTCAAAAGAATCAATGATTAATAAATCTAAGGAATTAAAAAGGAAAATCCTAGACATTACGTATTTCTCTAATATTTGTACAGACATATTTATTATTAATATAACAAACTATAACTTTTATAAATAAAAGTACTGATAAAATTGTATATCAGTTTTTATCAAGAAAAATCTAAACAAACATGTAAATAAATATCTAATCAATGTTGAATATTTTGATGCAGAATCGATATAAAAAAATTGTAACTGGAATTGTGTATATAAAAACGAATATTATTTTTAATATTTGTCTTTCAAAATACTCTTTTAAAAATATTTAAAAAGTACTATAAATAAACAATGATATTGTTCAATTAAACAAAATGTAGTGGAAACTGTAAAAACTAATAGTGTTTTATAATAACAGTGAGTATTTTTAAATTGATACAGTTCGTTATATTCACAGGTAGATTTTGAAAACCATCAATTTTTGTACGTTCCAGAATTAATGCTGAATGTTTTATGAACTTCTTCCATAGCATATGTAGCCATTTAAAAAGTATTCGTCCATTTCGACATCTGCAGGTCTAGCGTTAAATTAAAATCTGTTAAAAAAGAATATTTTCATTTAAAAGAAACTAGAAAATAAATCTGAATTTTTCATTAATTAGTTTTTATTATGAAAGCAAAAGTACACATTTTTCCGCGGTGATGTAATAATAATAAAACTAAAGATGAACGCCATGATGAAGGGTTTGTAAATTGATGTAAAAATGTTAAAAATGCAAAAGCTCTTTAATTGAAAGAATGCCTTGATTGGCTTTTTAGTCACTTTGTTCGACTTTTCCATAAACTTTTGATAAATTGTGAAAGATCGATTATATAGTTAAATATTCATATGCAATATTTCATTCGTTTTTACTTTTTGAATTCAGCATCAAAATTCTCAAATATAAGAACAATATCTTTTTTCTAAATAAGCGGCTATATTATGAATAAAGTTTTGATGTTGAACATATGCAAATTTTGTAGAAAGTTGGGATTTATAAATTATACAACAGCAAAAATGGAGTGCTATACAAAAATTTATAGGAACTTGATGGTTTTATCATTGATTTATAAACCCTTTTCGCCTAACCATTCTTCTTTTTAGCATATTTTTTGTGGAGAATTTTTGACGTTTTTATCTGACTTACCACTGATATAGTAGATGCAAAAGCGATCCATAATACTGACCGACAAAATTATACTTTTTGTCTGCCTTTGTCAAGCGAAGTATTATTTCTGGCGTATTTTTTCGTGCTGAAACCGATGGCGCTAGCAGAATTTTGCTATCCCGTCACACTTTGGAGAAAAATGAGGTTAAATGTGGTTAAACGTGATAGCACAATTCTACTAGCGCCATCGTTTTCAGCAAGAAAAAATACTTCGGAAATGATACTTCGCTTGTCAAAGGCAAAATGAGTGTCGAACAGTGCAATTGGTAAATTACCATTTAATTGGAGAAATGTGCTGACTTCTTTTATTTGAACAATTCTCTTACAATTAATTACAAAAAATCCCACACAACCAAAAGTCGACTCAAAATGGACTATGAAAGTCGACAATGGTTGTCCCAACTGTATGAAAAGGTGACTATAAGATGACTTAAAGTTGGCTAACAGTGGGACATTTGTAGTCGATCCTCAAAGTTAACTTTAAGTTATGTGGGATATACCCCTGCATCTAAACTCATGATCCGATAAGCATTGAATAAAAACTCAAATTTAAGGGCATTCTTAAAATACAAGAATTAAAATAAGGGAGTAACTATGGAAATTATTATCATAGTTACTTTCACTTATCCACAGCGCAAATAATATTTTTAGGTGCAATTTGGGTAAAATTCACACGGGTTTTTAATTCACAGATTATTACTGCAATTCACTTTCGTGCAGTTCTGTGACAACACTTTGGATTAGTCCAAGAGATTGCTAATAAATCTACTCTAATCCAATCTACATGAAAACCGCGCTTACAGTTAATCAAATATAGGCACTATTAGAATAGTCAGCTGCCTGTAACCTAGATGTTAAATAAACGAACTATTCCCTACTCGGAGCGCAAAATGCTACTTCGCTCCCCATATAAAGGGGAAAAATGGCACTTTCTTCCCCTAGAGAGCAAAATAAGTTGTTTACGCTCTGAGCGTAAATACCATTTAGTCCCCATATCTCGGATGCAAAATAACAAGTTCTCTTATGAGAAAATAGTATGTGGAACAAGGAAGAATAGGTGTTTGTGGACTAGAATTGTCAATCTCGCACACTCTGGCAAACACCTATTTTTCTCCCGTGTTGTGCAATATAACTATTTATGCCAACTCAGGATGAAATTGGTTAGATTTTCAAGGATTGCCACAGAGGAAGTGTAACCTCTTTATTACACGTGAAACATCAGGGAGAAATAAGGTTCTTTTATGTGGTGACATGTTGATCCTCTCCAACATGTCAAGGACGTCCTGCAGCAAACTTTTAAAGAAGAAAAGGAAAAATTTCATGAAAAACAATGTAGAAAATTCCAAGATAAGTGTTTTATTAATAATGAACAACAAGACAGAAATCAATAATTGTCTCGAGTAATTATTTGGCGAGGTGTCGGGTACCCGTGAATGGCAACAATGGCACCCCGAAAATCCGCAGTGCGGAGTTAGGAAGGGACGCGTAAAGGGATTGACGTGACTTACGTTGCATGTACATTATACATGGGTAAAACAACACGGGCTGCGTTCTCTCGTGCGTTTCCGTGTCCGTGTGCGGGAATCGACGAAATTCCCAGTCGAGTTGCCACGGCTTTCAGCGCGCCAACCTGAAACATTGATGGATTTTCTACCCGGCCAACTGGAAAAGCGGCGCGGATAAGCCAGATGAAATATAATTAATAAATTGAAGCTCCAAGGATAATGCAGGTGGATGGCGATTAGCGAATCGACGCTACCGGGCCAATATAGTATTTAAAGTCCCTACCAACCCTAGACATTGATTTTGGTACCGGAGCGGTTCCATTCGGGGCTCCGACGCTCCCACCAATCGAGACGCAGCTATTTTACGAATTAACATATGCGCTGAAATAAATTTATTAGAGTCGGTTTCGCGCGGGTTGATAGGCCGTGATTTATGCGCGTGTCTTTGTTCGTTTACGCGGAAGGTGGCGGCGATATATTTCAACCTGTAGAACGTTACGCTTTTGCGTTAAATTGACCAGGCTCATTTTCGCGCGAATTGCCACTAGGAATTTATAGGGCTCAGTGCTCGTGAACCTGCATTATTGTTTAATGCGCGTTGAATTTATTTTTTTGCTATTAATACCGATTTAAAATATAAATCACGCAGAGAAATCCACTGTCTATCCCATGTTTGAAGAGAAATGAGAACAGAGATTACACTGAGAAAAGGAATTTTTAGCAATTTACTGAAGTTTGACGTCGAATCTGGATAAATTGACATTTTCGTTAATTTTAAAAATTCCTTCAGACAGATGAAACATTGATATGCAAGTGGATGACAATTCATAGGATATTGGATCCTTAGGTACTTTGCTCTAGTACATGAAGCATCCCGCTACGTGACGCCGTTTAATCGTAAATGTCTGCTTTCAAAATTGTAACATTTATGCGGTTCTTTGGTTTCAATATTGACACTTCCCTTGACCAGGACCTACTCATTGTAAATTTTTGGATCAGTGGCATTTAGCCATGACCAAAAATGTATTTAACAGGACTGTCTTAAATTTACGAATGCTCCAGTTCAATGGTGCATGGTTTCAACCAGGAATTTGACCAGGAACTGTAACATTCCAGTATAAATGTTGTTGATTCGAAGAGTTACATTATGTTAGCAGGTCCATGGTATAAATAACAAGGTATATCAAAGCGCATACCAGGGAATGGTTTGCCTGTCCTCAACCAATTGCACAGTTCGAGAATATGAATTTTACGTTTTCTTGAACTCTGCGATTGGTTATATTCACTAGCAGCCTATCGCGCAGCCATTATTTGGTATGCCTTGTTTCTTATATCATGAGCAGGTCCATGGTGTCAGGAATAGAAGGTAAAGCGTTGCGCGTCAGAAGAAGAAGGCAGCTCTAACGAAACAAAGAAAATTGGCCAACATCACAAGCAGGAACTCCATACTCCTATTGGTGTACCTGTCGCGGACAAATACTAATTTCGTATTGGTCCATCACACTCCCACTATTTTCGGTCTATTGCGTATCAATGGGAACACTTCCCTTTGTGCCATTGCATCATGAGCAGGTCCTAACCATGGTATAATAAGACAAGTATAACAAGTTGGTGGATGCGCAATAGACTGTCAATCAGGATTCTGTCAATTTTTACGTTCAATATGGTGGAAAAGACAATAAGAAAATGTTCATACTGGATAGTTGTATAGTTGTTGAATTGGCGCCCAAGAAAGTTTCAGTGTTGTGGTTATTCCCTTGATTTCCCCCTTCTTCCACACGCGGATTGCTGTACCTTTCTTATTATATTATGCTCTTGACCGTGGTAGATTAAGAGATGTATAGCAATGCGCACGCTGGGAAAGGGTACAGACCAATTTAGATCGACGCTGATTGGTTGGTTCTACGCAACCTTACCATGGTCCTGATTAAGAGACCTATTACATTTTTTAGGAGTGTTATTATTTAGGTTAGTCTATTCAGTCTGGCGTCTTTTAAAATCTCGTTTTATCTATCGGGGACAAAAATAAATTATTGATTGATTCGTGTTTCTGTCATGTAGTATTTCCTAATTAGGTTTTACTTTCTCATTCATATCTAAGAAATGTGTCCATTATAAAATCTCCTACATTCAACTCAGTCTCCCCTTTTAGTATTATTCTCCACTTCCATTTTTCTTTTAATAAAGACAGCAAATAAACTCCACTCTTTCTCTTATCCTTACCTCTCTCTCCTCTCTCTTTTCTTCCTCCCCCTCTCTCTTCTTCTCTCTGTTCGAAATTAAATTACATTACGTGTGGGTTATTATTCGCGCATGATCAAGGCATTATTGAATTACCTGGGACATTTCAGAAACTTTCGGAACGCATGAAAGCTGCAAAAGTTTCAAAACTTGAAAATTAATGGCCGAACATAAAATCGCAACGTCTCTCGAAGGGAAAACGGCGCAACACTCGGCACACTCTAATAGCTCGTAAAATCTACGAGGAGCGTACACCAGCGACGATCCGCAAGCACGGCGTTGACGTTAAAGGCAGGAAAGTAGCGTTAACGGCCTCGGCTAATATTAGCAAAGAACAAAAAAATAAGAAAAAAAAAAGTTCGTAAAAGGAAAAGTTGGGTACGCACGTAGGGTCGCGCGCAGTGTGCCAAGTTCATTCATTTCGATGCGGGGAGCATTTTGCTCGCGAGTACGTGTGTATATATATAAGAGCGGCCCGCCTCGGAGGTGCCAACTCCCAACCACGGATTATGCGAAACATGCAAGAGGCACTCTCAACCGGTGCATGTCGGAACGCATTAATAAGATGCACGGTTGGCGCTCGCGTCTGTTTCTTTGCCCCCTCCCCCCTCCTAACCCGCCGGAACCGCTTATCCGCCCCATAAGCTCCTAGGCGGGCGCACCTATCATTGTATGTTGGTAAACACGTGCTTCAAGGAGATGCCACGAAAGAATGCGGACGTGACATCCGAAACCACTATGAATGAATACACAAATTCCGGACGATAAATGAAAATTATTGGGAAATTTTTGGGTTTCTTTCCGTTTTTTAATTATTTTTGTAAGAGAATTTGTACATGAGCATTTCCAAATAACTTATTTTATTGTGTTAATGTAACTCAATAACGCCCACAATTTAACGTTAATGTTTATCTTATAGTTTTTTACTGTGTATTTTTGAATCCGAAGGTTATGTTGTGGTAGGACCAACTTATTTTTCAATATGGCTGTCGAAACAGTAATTTTTTATAAGAAATTTTTATACGACAGAATTATTCTATCTTTTTGAATGTCTTGTACTTTAAAGTCTACGAGGTAATTTGAATAATGAAAATGGCGAATTCGCAATGGTGACTTTAATTGAGAAAATCAACAGAATATCGAATTTCTAACTAATTAAAGAAGTAAATATTGCAAACGTAAGGGTTATTTATATTTGTTGTGCTATATGAACAATTCAAATTTATTAACATTAAATATTTGTACAAAAATAATAAAACATATTGTGATAATATTTTTTTTTTACTAATATTAAATCTGTTTAATAAAAATAATATATATTCTTATTATTCTGCGACAATATTACATTATCTCGAATATCCGCAAAGTCAGATTTTATTGTACTTTTTGATATGAAACGTCTCTCAGTGTAGGGGAAGCTCCTCCATGCATAAAAATAAGACAATCTTCCACCATCATCGCTCAAAATCCCGCTAAATTGACGTCGGTGTTTGGCATTCAGAATTATATTTTTACGGGCGAGAGAACTTGCAGGGTAGTGTTGGTGTGCTATGTACCTATCACCATTACTGTGAATTGACTCGGAAGTTGTTTATTCGCATTCTATGGTTATGACTTATTTATGACGTAATGTATTACTCCTTTAGTCATGTCTTTATGCGCGTGCATATTTTCTTGTACTTTTAACAGCTTCTTCTAAGTAATTAATGTAGAGAATGTTTTGGATGCCCAAAAATGAATTACGTTAATTTGACTTTTTGACCATGATGATAGCCAGTTTCAACAAATATTATTGTCTGTACATAACTTTAGAATTTGTAAAAAATAATTACTTGTAAAAATACAACTTACGTAGCGATGGATGTATGGCGTACGTATTCATGATTTTAGTTCTCATTTCTGGATGGATTATGCACTATAATATCAGGTGTCTTAATTTAAAAACTTACGTAATTATCTTTAAGTCATTTCTTGGTGTCTTATTATAGGTGTTTTAGAACGTAAGAAAGGTATAAGTGCACTCAAACAAAATGTTCTGGTTAAATACGGCCATACTATTTTTTATGGTTATAATAACTAGCATTTTGGGTAGTTTAATTAGAAAAATAATTGTTTTAACAATATCTCTAGTTAAACCAATAATATTTCTGGCTAAACCAACCAGAATTCTGGTTATTTTAAACAAAAAAAAATACTATGTACCTATTTTTCTGAGTGTGACGTAACTTAGTGACCCACCCGGCGGCTGCTCATGTTTATTTTTTATTTAAGAAATAGTTCATTATTTAGTTAAAAAATATGCTTCTTTTCACCCAGAGAAAGAAATAGTAAAATTTACTACCTGTTAGAAAGGATAATTATGTAGGTAGTTAAATGAATTATTCTCTACACTTTCAGGTGTTACACATATTCTATAACTTCACGCAGAATTATCTTTAGATTTAACATATTACAGAACAGCAGATATTTACTCGCAAATATTTAAGCATTATCTGTAAAATTTAAAGATAATTTTGTTAAATGTAAAGATAAATTCAGTCCAGTTTTATCATATGTATTCCATTTTCTGACTAAGTTATCATATGTTGGTCTAAAATTCCTAACTTCAAAATATGTATGAAATAAATGTGGATTGAAGAAAGGAGCATATCAAATGCAAAATTAGCGAAGTGTTTACAATCCTTAATGTATGCTGTTTACGTTTCAAGGTTGTTATTGTTTCCATTGTCTGCGGTTCTTGGAAAAATTGTACCTTGCTTAACGACTCTTTAGAATACTTATTGAAAATATGTATGCAAATAAATGTTGTATTATATCTACATTAAAACTGGGCAAAAACTGTCCAAGATTTATCCGAAAAATGTATCTAATAAATTTTTTTCTAGATTGATTTTTAATAACTTTATTAATTAAAAATTAGTATTTGCTTATGTAAAGTGAGTAACGCTGAAATTGAAAATCTATCTAAAATCGGAGAAATGCATTTGGCCATTCATTAACTATAAAAATTGTTTCAATCCTTATAAATAGGCGCTTAAGCGAAAAATAGCCCCAAAATGCATAAATACTAGAAAATGTATAAAAAATGTACCGAAAATGGATGAAACAAAATATCTAGATTATCATGAAAACCTATCCAGATACTATCAAAATTCTGGCCCAAATCCTAGACAAAAACTGATGAGTTTATGTGTTTTAAATATTCCAATAATACCTACCTAGAAACTGGGCAAAAACTGTACAAGATTTATCTACAAAGCCATCTAAAAAATACCCATCAATGGCTACTTTTATAGTATTCCAAAAAAACTGGTGATTTAGCTAATTGTAAGACGACCGAAATATATCAGTAATACAGGCCAACATGGTTTTGTTGGTTAAAAGTGAAGAGTTATTTTCGAAGTATCTTTTTACATAGAATCTGGATCCCAGGTCAGAATTGTCCCATCACGTCAGGATATTGTGATATTTTAGGTTATGCACAAAACAATTCGGTTTTGGGCTATATATCTACAGAAGAGTCAACATTTTTAGGCCTTTTTCCTACAGTCGATTATATAGTACTGCTTTTTCTCTTTAGCTTGAAAATCGAATTTTTCTATTACGATTTTTCTTCAACAAGTTACGCCAATTTGAAATTACAACACATGCCCCATTAATATCATGAGCATTTTCATTTAATACATGGAGGCAGATATTTTTCTACTGGATATTTTCTTTTCAAAATGTATACTCGGGGGACTTCGGAGTTGTCAATTATGACTCGGTAATAAATATATTAAAATGCTGAAATTCAAGAAGGTGCATTCAAAACGGCGTATAAAAGAATTTGGAAAATGTATTCTGTCAAATTTAGTCCCGTCTAATTTCGGAATTGAGCTCAATAATTTACTGTATTTTTGCCAAAAAAGACCAATTGTCAATATTTTTTTAAAACCTTTTGCACTCCATTTTGAATCCTCTTTCTTGAATTTTAATATGTTAATATCCGGATTTCAAATTTATAATCAAGCAAATACTCAGTACAAAAATTGCAACCTGAATGTATTTAATACAAATACTCATGACAGTTTAATAGGACCTATCTCGTAATTTCAAATTGGCATCATTTGTTGAAGACAAATAGTAATTGAACTCTTCGACTTTGAGATTAAAGAGAAAGCGTAGCGCTATATGATACAATTGCATGAACTCCCCCCCCCCCCCCCCCACCCAATTGCGTTTTCTGTACATAACCCCAAAAGTAGCCAAAAAACGGTACTTTTAGTGTACATAACCTCAAATATCTCAAAATTCTGACGTGATGAGACATTTCTGATCCCAGATTCGGATTCTGCGGTTAGAATTACTTCGGAAATGATCGTCCTTTTTGCAGGTCTGTATATTGTTACAGATTTTATCTGTATATTAAACATTTTAGCGTTACGCTTAGACGCTGCCTAGATCCCTTAATAGAAGTGGAGATTCTGGCCCAATCCCTAACTTAAACGCTAAAAATCGCACTACGGTTTAACAGAAGTATATTTTAATTTAACAGAATCGTTTAATTCAATAGAATTGTCTTTAAATGTAACAGACAATTCCACATTTTTTATATACAAATATCTATTGTCCTCCATTAATGTTTCTGTACGTATGTAAAACGTTAGATTTAGTTCCGGAACACAAGTTACCAGTTCTTGCAATTTTTCTTCAGATATTATAATTACATTCTTTTGAAATTCCTTTAAAGTTTGTTGAAAATGGAAACAGTATTATTACATTGTTATAGTACCTTATTTGTAACGTTACACGGTGGAGAAGTTTATGGACTCAATTTTTCTTTATCCGTCAAAAATAGATGCATTCTTGCACATTATTTTAATAATAATTCATCGACACCCTAGAAGAAGTGTTCCGCATTAGTGGATATCCAAAGATCTAGAACTTAGTTGAAAGGACGAGACAATTTTGATTGATTTTATCATTATAAATATCGCCAATATTTGCTCAAAAGGGTATGATCAGGATGTACCGCTCCCTATTGTTCCTCATTGTCTTATATCAATGAAACTTTTACGTAATATGTAATCATTCATAAATAGCACATAAAGCGAAGTGATAAAGTGATGAAAATTTATATTTGCAGGCACGTCGTTATTCCTTGATCTTAGTTCATGCACATAAGCACGTGCAGAAGTATTTCCGAGAAGGCAATGTGAAAACGTGCATGAAAATAACGTGTGGTTAAGAGACTTCGCATGCATACGGTTATCTGCACGTGGGTTTCACCGATCCAATGGCTTTTATATCGCGGTGCCATTGATGAATTACAGCTCAAGTCGATTGCGAAATAAACGTCTGACTTATATTTACGATGACTTAATTTGCTGAAAACTGATGTCAGTAATTTGAATAATCTAATTTATTATCTGAATCTACTCTAATTTGCTCAGTAACAATGGAATTGAAATTTTATATTTTGCGTTGGAGAAAGTCTTTCCAATTCGGGTGTTATCGGGAATATTCGGCTTCTCCCGACTCGACTGCTAACATAACCTATTATGTTCATAGTTAGTATGTTTGTGAACTATCGACAGTTTAATACCGATCAATTTGTCATTCGAATCACATGAAATGAGAATGAGCCAGAAACGGTGTAGGCTGCCTACTATATCATAATGTAAGCATAGCGCATGAATATTATGAATTACTTCGACCCAGACTAAGTCTGGACGAAGTATTGAATTTGGTCACTTCGGGCAAAAAAATTACCATACAGACATCAAATGTCGACGTTTCAGACCCTAAGGAACGTCCCGTACGTCCGTACGTCCCGTTTTTTTGTCTCGCGATAACTCGCGAACGGATAAGCGTATCGACATAAATTTTTTTTTTAAAATGCGCGTCTTGGCATAACTTAGATCTGATTAGATTTTGGGGCAGATCCACCCGTCCATTACTAAAAAAATAGCCCCAATTAAGTTTCTTTGTAGTTTTTTGCATTTATTTTGAAAAATACAAATTTTATTAAAAAATGTTTCAAACAAAAAAGATAGAGCATGAAATTCTCTACAAAAAAGGTTCTATGCATTTTCTTCCTAAAGTCAACGATAATGCCATAAAAACTGGTTAAAAATGTTTATGAATATTGTCTGAAAAAGTATTGAATTTGGTCATCGCGGCAAAAAAATTACCCTATTGTTTTTCATCAAATTTCGACGTTTCGACCCCCTACCCCCCAGGGGTAGTTTTTGCCAGCTCCTCGGGCGCGGTGACCCCCTACGGGCGCAATGTTCATTTACGCCCTTGATACGAAAATAACTATTTCGATATATCTAAAAGATGTCTTATATATATCTATAAGATATCCGTCATAGATCTTTTCGACACTTTCTAGATATCTTGGACGAATTATACGTATATGTATGGTATATATAATATCATAATAATACAGACAGTAATTAGTAAAACACAGTAAACATGTAATATGCAACGAATAGTCTATTAGAATACAAGTGCATGAAGTAAGTGTTTTGCAACTTTTATTTATTAATACTTTGGCTGGCCTGTTGTCGGGGTCGAAGTTTTGAAAATGCTCATTTTCAATTTTGATACATATAAGACACACTATATTGTTGTAACATATCTATCGAAGCCACTTGGACCTAAATAAGATTGGACCCCCAAATATCAATATAATTTTATAATATAATTGAAAGCTGTTAGTAAACAAACGAGTCTTAAGGAATAGCCGACTCTCCACTGGGTCGAAGTTTCTGAGCGAGCGAAGCGAGCGAGGCACCACGCCAACACTAGTTTTTCTTTTTAAATTGGGAACTTTTGTAAAATGTAGACAAGAATGATTTCTTTTATTCGTTTTTATGGCATTTAATCGTATTGATCACCCAAAATAATGTGCCTGATAATATAAGAGTATTTCCATTTTTCGACGATCGATATGAATTTAGGTTATGTATCAGGCGCTACCTTCAGTTAACGAGTGAAAACGTCTTAGTAAGTTGTAATAAATGTTATCAAAATTATATATTTACGCTTTCTTCGACAAATATTTTGAAAAATTAAAAGTTTTATAATAAATTAACCCTTTGAAAGAATTTATAATATATCATTCTTGAAAAGCTAGCCTTTAGTGTCATCGTCGCGATAAAGCAAAATACTAAAGGCTATGAAATAAATCGATCCGATTTTTACGTGAAAAATACTAAGAATGTTAAACGTTTACGAATACTTGGGGAATTCTCCGCTAAAACCACAATATCAAACATTTATTGCACATGTTTTCGACGGCTTTATTTCGCATATTCCAGGTAGGGCACTTTGCTCCAACAGTAAATAGTTTTACGATTTTCAAAGAATTTTACGGTCTCTAAACAAAACCCAAAATTGATATTAGTGTCCGAGTTCCGCAAATCGCTGAAATTACTATCCATCCAATATCGAAATGACGTTTAACTGGTAAGTACGAAGTATTAATGGAATGGAAGAGATTTCCAGGATATTCGAACAAGCATGCGAATAAAACAGGCTGGTGACGGGAAATCTACAAGTACAATGACAGTTTTCACAATTTAATATCTCGCATCGATTATCTTTAGCTTGGAATCGCCGTTCTAAATCGTAGGATAATGCATTATTGATAATGCTGCTGAAAAAGTTGGCAAAAGCAATTTGGAATATTAAAAATTCTTCATGTTATTTATTCCGATTCATCACAATACTAAAAGGTGCAGTATATTATTAACTTGAATTTAGAATTAGGTTTCTACTGCTTTTCATTTTTAACGACTTACGTCCGTTGTACCGTCGAGTCGTATTCTACATATTCAATATGACTAAAATTAGTACCAAGAGTGTTGCACAGTTGCTATTAGATAATTAATGTTAAAAAATCAGTCGCGTATTGATGTATACACAGAATACGTAAATGTGTTAGTTGGGTCGGCAAATTATACTCCATTAAAGTGTTTATTAGTAAATCATTAACTAATCCTTTTGCTTAATTGTAATATAAATTATTTAAAATTAATAAATTAAAAACAATTAACTTTAGTTGGTACGTGACTTAACGTAGTGTTTAATATTGTACAAATTATTTTTTACCTGTAATTAAGATATTATTGTTCAGTAAAAGGTATTAAAAATGCTGTTCATTTATAGTTTTATTAAATATATTGTGATTAATGATGCTGTTTTATTCTAGTGATTTAAAAAAAGAAACTGAAGCATATTTTACTGTATTATTATATTCTACTAATAGATTAAGACGAATTAATTTTTGTTACTATATTCCAAATATTTTTTCCTTACACTACTCATTAAAATTAAAAAAACAATATTTTCATATTAAAACATAAAATGTTTCAATAAGTACATATTTAAAGATGAAGATGTCGTTCATTCAAAGATTAAAATATTAAGATTGAAACGTTATTTAAAGACTAAAAATGATTGGTAAATATAATAAGACGATATAATTTTATACTTTTTTTTCAGGATGATTACCCAAAAATATCAGTTTTGAGATTCACACACTGGAACTTTGTAAACATTAATTTAACTACATACTGTTGTCCAATAAATACAGAAATTGTAGAGTGGAACTCCGTTGCACGAGGACAAAACTCGTAGTTTTCTGTAATTAATTAAAAATGTACTGCATCAAATGGCGTAATATGCTGTACAAAGTTGCATTTCAATGTGATGTAATGTATCTATTCTATAAAATATTCATATTTAACCCAATATTGGAAATATGGAAAGGAATCATGGTTTGCCCAAATTTTGTATTTTCACCCATACATTAATTAATTAAAAAGTGGAATACTAACTTCTTAATTTCTATAATATTGTAAAACGAGGCAGAACTTTACATAAAAAAATTTGTAACATTTTTCGCGTGATTGCATGTGATAAAAAATCTCTTTAGGACCATGACTGTAGAAAAAACCGTCTTAAAATTGTTACGTTTTAAATTAAGTCAATGTATAAGATATAACCAATTAGTATGTCCTTTTGTAATTGGTCTTGTTTTTTTTTTACATCTTAAATTAAGCTTCTTTTCGCCTTTAATCTAAAACTGTTGTTTTTACAGTGATCCTTGGGTTGTTGCTCAACCTGTTTCGTCTTATATAAGGTCGTTATTGTTTGTGTTGTTTGCTCTTGTTCTGTGCTTGTCTCAAAATGATCGTAATTGCCATTTAATTAGAGTCTTTCTTGCGGCTTGAAGAAAAATTGACCCAGAAAGCTTAAAACAATCATCATTATTGTCTCATTTTAAGCTGTTAATAAACCCTACTTCGGGTTTATCGCGAACAGTGCTTGTTGTAAGCCTTCCAGTCTTAAGCAATGGTAACACCTTCTTTTAAGTTTCAAGACAGTAAGAAATTATTTTATTAATCATTTATTGCATAGGAATTTGTTGCTCATTTTTTGCTCGAAGAAAAAGTTGTTCTAAAAACCATTGCTATCCCGAGCAGAAATTTGTTCAGGCCCGGATCAGGGTGTAACGCTTTTGGTCAGGCCCTGATCAGGGCCGTAATAAATTTCTACTCGAGATTATTTCTAACCAAGTACCAATTACTGGCCAGCGTCGAGAATCTATAAATATTATGCAAAACTGTCGATCATTGGTCCGAAAGGTACTAGCATCATATTACATACGCAACTAATGATGTATATTATTCTTTAGTTAGTTAAACTGTTTTTATACCATTACCACCTGCAATTTTCTACTACTTCTGAAAAACACC
This sequence comes from Trichopria drosophilae, assembly GCA_030407085.1. Classification (NCBI taxonomy): domain Eukaryota; kingdom Metazoa; phylum Arthropoda; class Insecta; order Hymenoptera; family Diapriidae; genus Trichopria; species Trichopria drosophilae. Next base: position 84,713,165 of record CM059587.1, on the reverse strand, counting down.
TTGATTCCATCAAAATTTACTTTTAACCGATATTTAAAGTATTCGTGCTAGACTCTTTTTACACGTGACTATAGCCCGCCAGGAAGTTTTATTTATGAAAACTACCGTACCTTGAACAGAACTCGAAATGAAGAAAAAAACTGACTAAAATATTTAGCGACGTATGAAAAACAATTGTAGGGCAAAAAACATCCTGGGCGTTTTTTCGATTGGTACTAAGTAAATGCGCGCGAGTAAGTAACGAATTTCCACGCACTCTAACAAGAAATTAAAAATTTACGTATCACCTGAAAAGAAGAGCAAGAAAAGGCGGTAGGCAGGGAAAGCCCAAATGAAATTACGTATTTATGCTACGCAGCTACGTAGTTGAATTACGCGCGAGTTCACGCGGGGGTGGAAGACGTAAAAAAGTACGTGGGGCGTTCCGTGATTCGGCAACTTTCCATTTTGTAACGCCGGGGGAGTTTGGGCGTTAATTTTAGAAAAATTAGCCGTCGACCAACCGCAACCTCCATTTTGGCTCGGGGAGGCCATTTTGGTTGAGGGGTTAGGTCGACGGTTTCACGCTCGGATTGGCCTAACTCGATTTCGGCACCCCACCGGCTTGTCAGGCACTGGCTTAATTGTATAAATATTAGATTATTACGTCAGTATATGCGGGCAGGCTTCTGCAATTTCGAAAATCTTCGACGACGTCCCTCGCATGCCCTGCGACAATTCCCCGACAAGGGCGCTTTCTTTACGGCGCCACTCACGCGAATCTCGCATGAGACGATTGAATCTAAGGATCCAGATTGCCGGTTGTGAGAAAAATTGAAATTCTACGCGACTACAATTAGCACTCGATAATTTCAGGATCGACAACAAGCTCAAGCCCCATTCGCCTATTCTACCGGCGATAATCACAGTTATTTCGTTCTTACTCAACCTTGTTTTAAAAACGATTTATTTTATATGGGAAATCTGGAGATCAAATTCTACCTGATTATCTTTTTAAATTATATATAAGGTTCTGGTTTTTTAAATTCATTAATCTGTAAACCAACGACGCCTACTAAACTATAATTTCAATTTGATTCCGAAATTTGATGAATATTATATTCAAAATTACACATCAAAGACGATTTTTGAAAATTTTAGTATTTTAAGGACAACCCCTCTATTCCGTATAGCAGTTGCTCAACGAAAATGGGAAATTGTACTAAAATAATAGTAAATACCAAGAGAAATACAAGTTTATTGATGAAATTTGTTAAAAACCGAATTGATGTTTTATTGTCTGCGGTATTCGGTGTAGGTCTTTTCCCACAAATGTGGTTTTCCCTACGCCATTGTACACTCGAATGGGGGTACCTCTCAAAGTGAAGCAGGCCTGTTTATATTATGTAAAAGACCCTTCAAAATGGTAACGATCTCGATAAAATTATTTGTAATTCGAATATTATAATATCAATATTGTTAACGACTGGTGGAAAGTGGAACCTTTTAAATAAAACGCGCAATTTGATCGGCCACAAGAAACTATTTAAAATTTATTGCGATCAATCGGTGACGATCCGATCGTGACGCGAACCTCCTAACCCGACGACCGACGTCCCGAAACATTCTGTAAAAACCGATTGTCGATTTTCTACATCTTAGTTTGACTTTTCCATTTCTCGAACATTTAAATAAACTACAATGTTATATAATGCATCGATATTATAATATTCGAATTACAAATAATTGTATCGAGATCGTCACCATTTTGAAGGGCCTTTTACATAATTTACGTAACAGGCCTGCTTCATTTTGAGAGGTACCCCCATTCGGGTGTGCATGGCGTAGGAAAAACCACCTTTGTGGGAAAAATTTTGCCGGGTACCGCAGTCGATAAAACACCGATTCCGTCTGCAACAAATATATATAATAGTTCATTTAAATGCTTGAGAAATTGAAAAATCGAACTAACAATAAAATGTGAAAAAGTGACGATCGTGGTCTTTGGTACGTTTCGGGATGTCGTCGGGTTAGGTAGAGCATCACCACTTGATCCAAATAAATTTGATTACACAAAGACGGGGTTCTAGGATGTTGTTGGGAAGCTGTGGGTCATTCTCGACGTAATTTTGTGCGTAGAATCCGAACACGAAGTCAGAGTTAGTCACGTCAGGATTTTGAGATATTTGAGGTTATGTACCGTAAAAACGCGTTATTTTGCTATTTTTGAGGTTACGTACAGGATGCAACCATTTTTGTCGGCCTTCTGTACTATTTGCATCTTTTAGTACTACCTTTACCCTTCAAAATGAGGTTTTATTCGATCCCTTACGATTTTTTCTCACAAAGTTATGGCCATTTTGAAATGACGAGATATATCCCATTAATGTCATGAGCATATGTTTTGAATACTTTGAGACAGATATTTTTTACTGGTATCTTCATTTGAAAATTTGTACTGATGATATTTGGCGTTGCCAATTACGAATTTGAAGTCAGGATTTGAACATTTTTTAATTCAAGAAGGAGAATTCAAAATGGCTGAATAAACAATAAAGAATAAAAAAGTTATCAAAAAATCAGTCACAATATTGAAACGTGTTTTTAAATATTTTGTTATAAATATCCATATTTTATACAGTTGTTTATATTTATATAGGTTTCATGACATTGAATTTGACCTCGAGCTTGTACTCCAAGAGCATTTCAAGGTAAATTTGTTTACATATATATGGTAAATTCAAATTGGCGTATTTTAGTCAAGAACAGTCGCAATGGAATTCTACGTCTCTCACATTAAAGACAAAGAGTAGTACCACATGACCCAATGAATGTAAAAACTCCTAAAAATGTTGTGTCTTCCGTACATAACCTCAAAAATTTCAAAATCCTGACGTGTTGGGCCACTTTAGACTTCGGATTCGGATTCCCAACAACAAAACCATGTTGACCTGTGTTATTAGTTTCGGGTCGATCATATTGCGGGTTTTATTTTGAGCCCTTCTACCAGTCGTTCAAAAAATTTTCAGCAAAAATAGTAAAATTCCTATTCCAATGTTTTTTAAAAAGTAAATTTACAAAAATGTATTGGGATCTGATAAATTTGTGAATCAAATTTCCCTTCTATTCAGCCAGAGATCCGATTTTTTTCGAAAAACTGTTTGTTTGTTATTTTAATTTATTAATTTGATATTAAAAAATAGTTGAAAATACGAAATAGTAAAACTAAAATTAATAATATGATTTCAAGTTTAATTAAGAAGTATCATTTTAAATTTACAGCAAAAATTGAGATCCATGATAAAATTTTGACATCAGAATATCTCTTACATATTAATAAGTTTGCTATCAATAAGTTTTCATAAAATCGTTCCAAAAAATAAAAACAATAATTTGCCGCTGAATAAACAAATAACGAACATTTTATTTGATTGTGTTTTTCAAGAAATGATATAGTAATTCTTAATCATATTTTGTGTAATTGTTTCTGGCAAGAAATAAGGATTTATTTCGTATTTAAACTGATTTGAAGAGTTATAAAAATGAATGCATGTAGGGGTTGCGGGAACATTGATTTAATATCTCTCTGCCAATATATTATTAACTTCGTGAAATTTATAAATGGAACGATTATCGATTAATCTTAATGCTGTTAGTATGTTACTCACGAGTACTGTTATAATCTTTATAAGAATTTGAATATCCATTCACTATACGTTAGTCATTCATAACTTTCTCTAATTAATTTTTAGTGCCAATATGGATATTTATAAACTTTTTCAATGGTACCGTTAACAGTAATCTCTTTTATTTCATTATTAAATTGTAAAATTTTTAGTCATTTTTAAGTTTGGAATGTTTTTTCAATCATGTTTTAAAATACGACAACAAATGAAAGATATTTTGTATGGCATTTAATAAATACATTCCTTTTATTGTAGATATTATTATTAAGACTTGTATATTCTATTAACTGTTTATATGGTTTTAAAAACTTACTAATGATCTATAATTAGTTTACATTGGGAGGATCAGCATGTTTCAGTGATTACAAAATCCTCTAATCCTCCTTAAGAATATGTAAAGATTCGAATTGGTGATATAATTAGTACACCTTTTATTTCATAATAAAATTACACTATTGATAATGAACATTTAAGATAGATGGAACATTAATATACATTATGTTAGCCATTTTCATGTTAAAAATCGACGTTTAAATGCGTGTTATTCGGTATTTAAAGGTTACATTAAAACTATTGGTAACAATCATTTTATTTATTTTTTTATTATTTATATAAAAAATATAAAAAATCAGGAAGTAATAGATAAATTGATAAATTAATTTTTCACATAATGAACTAATTATATAATAACATTGTCAACAAAAAGGTTGAATTACTTTTCTACATTATAAATTGTAGCATCTGATAAGAAGAAAATGACACAAAATGACAAGCAAAAAAAGTCTAGCTATAAATTAGTTCTATATGTAATGCTGGGTCAACTACAAAATATCAGCAAAGTACTGGACTTATAAATAACGAGATACAACATAATACTAGTAAGTACGCCACTAGTATACTTACTAAATCCTTAAATTAACTGATGCTGTTAATTTTACTGTTCTTCCACGTAGTAGAATTAGCGTTGAACTTCTTCGACAAGGATTTTTCTTCAAACAGATAAAAGTCTCTCATGAAATAAAAAACCCATCACTATATAAAAAGGAAATTTTTCCATATTTTTCATTCATTTGAATGCTAAAAATTAAAGTTCTTAGTGCAAAATAAAAACATTAATGAAACTGTTTTGGAAAATGTAAATATAAAATAAAATAGGTTTTTAGAAAATTTATTACTGGTTTCATTATTTTTCGAATGCGGGATTACGAAATATCTCAAATTCATTCCAAATTTCAAATTTGCAGGCTATAAAATTCCACATTTGGCTGCCTGGTTATTAGTAAAATCGATTAATTGAATGATTAAATTTTGTATAATTAATTAGCTAGTAATTAGTACGTTTTTAATACATTTACATTAAGGGAATCATTGAAGAACATTTTGTGGTTTCCAATATTTAATCACGCATTGTATAATTTTGTAATTCTCCAAATTTATATTTTTAAAATGCAAATGTTTATCAATTTTAATAACAGAAAATGAAATATTGAATATATTCTTTTTTCTGAAAATTCCCCATAAATATTTCCATAATAACGAATAGAACCAAGATAAATTATGCACAAATTGAGATTTCTGGGAATGTTTCACAATATGATTAGCTTCAAACAAATCTGGAGACAAACGTCCAAGACAAAAAAAGTATCTATCATTCTCAAGAGTAAAAAATGTAATTTGATTGCAGATACAACCGCTTTCAAGAGCATGAAATATATATGGATCAAAGCACTTTTACGACTATAATCAAATTTTATCTTCCTTCATCTGCTGCATCAACATATCTTATTTTATCGCTTCGCCAGTTTCACTCAGAGAGAGTCCCTGCTTGCCCTAAAAATACCTCGAGAAATGCTAGCGAAAATTTATTCAGTTTGTACTAATTTAAAAAGTAAGTCCAATTCTGATCAAAAGCAGTTTGCGTACCCAAGGTAGCTATTGACGTGATTTCATGCTGGAGTAATAACATAAGTTGCTCAGAGTGCGTGAATATTGAAATAAATGGCCGTAAGGGCGAAAGGGACCGATCGGTACCGGTGTGAATTGTTCCGATGACTCAGTGGAAATCAGGACGATTTATATCGCTTAGAACAGAATTGGGGTACGTCACCAATCCTAAAACACATTTTATTTTATGCCCTTAACAATATTTTTTTTGCATAAATTATGAGGAATTCTGTGGAACTTTTATTATTTCACTTATGAAAAAACTAAAAACAAAGATTAAAGGTATTTTTATAACAAAGTGATATAATACACTGCATAATGTGTAACAAGTTTAAAAATATACTGTTGTAACATTCCGGGAGTAGAACTCGATTTTGCGCCATGCAGTAAAATATTCGGGCGCAAATTATCGAGCCCGGCGTTCATTGTATTAAAAAATATCGTATGCAACGGGCGTAATTACCGATTTGCCGCGAGGGTGAAGTATGTCGCACAAACTAAGCGAGGGTGATTATTTTACTACAGAGCGCAAAATCAAGTTCTACTCCCGGAGTGTTAAAAAAATATACTTGTAAATTTATACGGCAAAATATTTCCAGATAAAAATATTACTTTAGTATATCGCATTACTGAACACAAAATGAAAAATATGCACATAAAAAACAATAACATTTCATCATCAAACAATAGAGAGTGATTGACAAAATTACATATTAAAACATAAATTACATTTTGACTTGTAATATTTTTTCACCAGTTCCAATATACAATAGAAATAATTAGCTGTTTGAAATCCAATGATTTCGAGTGTTTTTCATTACGATATTGGTCAACAAACCAATTTAAAAATATTATCAAATATATTTGTTAGTTAACTTTAAGTATTAGCATAGATAAATATTCATAAAATCACTTTCATAGTTAAATTGGGCTATACCCTAATTAAAAAAGAATTGTACGAAATACAAGTTATTTATTTTGTTACTAAATTTAAATTATTTTCAAAAGTTTCTTACATGTTGGATGGATGAATGAACATCATAACTTGTCCATGTGGTGAATATATTTGGCAAATTATGCATAACGAGTTTGCATAGAAGTAATCTAGGCACATTTACTAAAGCTTGGGGCGCCGGAAGGCCTTTGACTTCCTATTGTTTTCATTCACCGCGAGACCATCTCGTATTACCATCTTAATGGATTTGTAAGTATATTGTTAGATTTGTAATTAGTACTACGAGTGGAGTGAGAGGACATCGCAAATAATGATCTATACAATTCATAAGTATTTGTTATTTCTCATAAAATTGAAACTTATTTTTTAATGGATCAAATTAGTGAGTTTTCCTCGTATAAAAATGAGGGATTTAGAGAAATAATGCATAAGTAGTAACTTATTCAACTAGTAAGCATGTAATTTTATAATCATCTGTTTTGAATAAAACCTTTTATTATTTTCATATTAGTAGAGAGTTCCTAATGAATTTGTTTGTTTGATCTTGTTAATAACATTAATAATATTAAGTAATGTACTTACTGAATACCTGTTTACGGCTTTTTAAAATAAAACATTATGCATTTGTTATGGACATAATCGGTGTTTTATCGATTGCGTAGGTTTTTTCCACAAAGGTGGTTTTTCCTACGCCATTGCACAGAATGGGGTACCTCTCAAAAATGAAGCAGGCCTGTTAGGTAAATTATGTAACGGGTACTTCAAAATGGTGACGATCTGTATAAAATTATTTGTAATTCGAATATTATAATATCGATATATAATATGATGATTTGGTCCATTAAAATTCATATACAAAAATATCATCGATATTTTCCCCTTACTCATCCCAAATCTGCTGTTGCCTTCAATTCACAAAAACATCTTGCTGCTACCCTCATTGACAACTGTCAAATGACTGTATTTATATCTCACTCCCATTTGTCATATGTTTTATTTCCCAAATATTCCGCAAATAATTTGTACCATTCTTTCAAATTAATTAAGAGGATATTTCGAGTTACGTTCAAATTGTAATAAAATTAGACATTTGACAATGGAAGGATGGGCCGATTGGACTGGATAAAGCGCTGTACTTATTTTTCGGGATGTGCAGCGAAGAACATTCTCGCATGAAATTCCCAAGCCCTAATACTTTTTAAATCATGCAAAGTCGTAAAAAGCTCCGATAGCTTTACACCAGCCGTAAAGTCGGTTGATATATCACAATATTCCCGAGCGTTAAGCCTGGTACGTGCTTCAAACGAAATCCTCCTTTACGGAAAATATTGCTGCGAATCCCGGGTCTCTTGTCAATTTTCTGACCGTTGCTACTTTCTAAAGTCTTCACCGAGCCGCCCGTGCCGTCAATACGACTTAAGTTCACGATCCTCGCGACTTTGTACTACGATTATTCTCCCCTCGATTTCAAACTTTGTTACATATCCATCAATCCTCTTTCACCTGAAGCTTCTCTTTGGTTCCTGTGAACAAGAAAAATCAATTGTTTTTCAAATTGAAACTTTCAATTATTAAAAAAATAATAATCTATCTGACAAAATGTCAAAAGTATATTTAATGTTGATGATAAGTCTATAGTAGTTTGAAAAATGGAATGACGGATTTAAAATGCCAGACTGAAATTCAAACATTTTCTTTGATTTTTATTAAATATCTTATTAGAGTGATTTTAGGTTTACATATTATGAATCCGTTGTCTGATTTTCAAAATTTAAAATGGTAGACTCAAAATGTCCGACTGAAATTTTCAAAATTCTCATGTGTTTTTATGAAATTTCATGTAAAAGTACTTTTGGGATTCTAGATTCTAGATTAATTAAAAATGTCCCTCCCTTCTCCTCCTCCAACGTGTCACAATTATCTAACAGTAACACAGTCCGGCATTTTTGATCCGCCATTTTAAATTTTGAAAATTTGATAATGGATTCGTAATCGAATCCGCTATTTGGAATGTTTGATCGATCGTCACATTGTCATAACACTGGAAGATATTTATATTACTACATTCGATATGACAAGTGCGAACATGTTTTCAAATGTTATGTACTTCAGGACTATAATCATATTACGGTGGGAACTGTATGTTTGTTCCGTTTGTTTATTTCCTTACCGTCTGATCGATCATGAATTATGTAAAATTTGAAAGAACCGTTCGCACTTGTCATAACGATGTCAAACCGGAGGAGAAATGATCGATGGAGCTGGATGTACTTTTTTTTACGACTTTTTCGGCCATGAAACCGAACGTCGAGGCTCAGCGAAAAATCGCTGTTTTGCAGACTGACAGCGAGACTATTTATGTTACAATATTTTGTTGTTTTAAACATTATATATGATATACACTGCCTTCACACAGGTGTCCCATAAGTTCTCGGGGTGCTTATGCGGGACCTTGTTTTAAAGGTGTGCAATCATATATGCAGATCGTCTCTAGATGGCGCCATACTTACATTTATCGAGAATGTAGGAAACTGCAGAAATCTACCTTAAGTATAACAATACTTCGAAACATAAACACAATAACAGGGCTCGGCTTACACATTGCGAGCTGCTGCTAAGAATATAATTTCGAAAAATTATTACCCGACGGGGATCGAACTCACAACCTACGACCTCGTAATCCAGTACGTTACCGTATGAGCCACGAAGCTGATATTTCAACGAAACATTGCCACATTTCATTTTTAGATTCGGACGCCACTTATCATTTCTCTCGGAAACTAAATTGTTTTACTGGATAGAATTCCTATTATATTGTCTTTTTTTCGGATTGGGGAAAGATTCCTCATCTTTATTCGAAAATTTCAATTCAGATTTTGGAATACAATCAAATTTCTACCGATTGAATAAAATAACCATTAAGATATACCAGAAACTGACAATTAAACCAAACTGGAAATGCTATCAAAAAAATGTACACACTTTGCCGAATTCACCAATTACAGGATCGAATTTAATTGGTTTCGAAGCTTGCGAAAGCTAATGACATTCTTGCCGTTCACCAGTCTCGATGGAGACTATACGGAGATCAGGCGCAAGTTCAGGAAGATCCTAGATGGACAGGAAGTAGTAAAAGTGTCAATAGACAGCCGGAACGCCGGAATGAAAAAAAAAGTGCAGTCGTGGGAGCGTATCACCAGTCCTTTTATCAGAAAGAGAATTGAATTTCGGGCGAAACTAATTTCGTGCCTTTCGTGGATCGGAGGGCGGCATTACGTCGCGTGGAGGTCGACTGCCGGGAGACGAGACGAGACCTAGATTTCCGATACTATTGAAATCCGCCGAAGCGAAAAGCAAATTATATGAACTCGCTCGAGCAACGAAGGTCCTTTGATGTTTTCCTAGTGCACCCCCCCCCCACCTTTCTTACCCCCTCCTACGCATTAAGGGGAAGAATGGAAAAGGAAGGGGGGATAAGAGAAGTGCGGTTAGGGCGAATTTTCGGCGGGCTTTAACCAAGAGCTGCATAAAGTGAAATCCATACGGAAGTCAAGGTTTCGGGTATCAGGAAATATATCTCATATAGTACGTGCCCGCACGTGAATTTCTAGATGATAAATGAGATGCCTTGAAATACTTGATGGTCGAAAGGTATGTGATTCCTCTTCAATACAAGTTAGATCTTTATTGTATTACTGGACGTATTAACATCGAGTGTAGAGATTAGTGGATAAGAGATCAATATTGTGGAAAACTGATTCGATATTTAACGAATTTGATAACGACACAAAAATTTGCAAAAATAAAATTCTGTCTCAACTGCAGAAAACAAAATAGGTGCGACATTACTGTCTGTGTTAATTGTTTTTGTGTTATAGAAATCTAAGGAGTTCATGGGGACCAAAACTGGAAAGGATGACATTAACCTGTAAGGACGGGACGGACGCTTTGTGAAGGCTAACTTCAGAGCTCTATTGGACAACGTTACGTCCAAGAAAAAAATCTGCACACAATAATTCTTACATGCAAATATCTACTCTCTTGGATTCTGACAAAACAATTGGTCCAAAACTCGTTTAAAAAGGGTGCTGGTCGAAAAATCGACAAATCAAAAAGCCGACAGGTCGAAAAACCGACACTTCAAAATGTCGACAGTAGAAAAACCTAATTGTAATAATACCGACAGTAAAAAAAACAGACAATCAAAAAATCGACAGTCAAAAAACCGACATTAGAAACACCGAATGTCATAATACCGATAGTCAAGAAACCGACACAATCAAGGAACCGATATTAAAAAAACCGCCATAGCGGTATATTTTTTGGAACAAGTTTTGTACCAGTTCTTTTTTGCAAATCTGGATGAGCAGACTTTTGAACGTAAGAATCATTGTATGGAGATTTTTTTCTTGTCGATAACATTACCCAATAAACCTCTGATATATGCGTTCAAAAAGTATCCCTCAGGTCATTAGGGCTAATATATTACAATAGAAAAATTCATCTTGCAACTCAGGATATCATATATTCAGGATATATTAGGGAAAAATACTTTAGAATATTTCCGAGAACTTAGTTTTTATTACGGACCATATATTGATGGAGACGGAAAGCTTTATTTTTCTTGAAAAACAAGTGGAGTATGCAACAAAAAATTGTTTAATTACTTTTGTTAATTATTCAAAGTTTCGTCTGGTTTTTTCTCGAAAGGTATGTACACATTTTGCCAAATTAGTGGTTTTTATCGAATAATACTTAGCTCTTTTAAGAAAAAAATTCTCTACAACTTCCCTGAAAGATTTTTACAAAGTTTTAAAGCCAACGTGAAATATCTCTACTAATTAAAAAAAATTGTTATTTTCTGTATTTTGTGAATAATTATAACGATTAGGCAAAAGCATTGAAAACATTAATTCCCCGAAGTTTCTTTTTCTCGAAAAAAACCAGCTGTCATTTTTTCAAATTTAAAAAATCTTGAGCCTTTATTTGTTAAAATAAGTTTAAAACTAATACTAATTATTAATTTTTGTTTCTTTGAAAGATTGACTGAAATATATCAAAACTATCAAAATAACAAAACTACAAACTAAAAAATAATTTAATGGAAATATTTAAACAAAACGGTCAATTTTACAATTATCTTGCTAATTGTAATTCCTAATTGAGCAAAAACAAATATTGCATCATTTTAAGGTAGTCTTGTTCACATTAAGAGATAAAACCAAACCACACATCGTTCCCATTTCATAATAAAGCTCTTCTTCCATTTAATATCTTGTCCAGTTATAATACATAATCCTAGTCGTGCAGAATTTCGCAAAGTTCAGTAGCCCTTTGATTATCTGTTTAATATATATCATTAAACTTTCATCGCTCCATCTTTCCATTAGCGAACCGCATTTGATGAATAACTAATCCATAATTAATTTCCCTAGCAGCTTAAGCTGCAGAAGTAAGATTAATTTTTGATCGACTCGTAATTATTCCAACGAGATGCGAATACAGATAATGAAACGAAAATATGCAAAATAGATAATAAGTGTATTAACGCCGCGTTCATAATCGCAGAGAGCTTTAAAACTTTACTCGTTTTGAAAAAAGCATTATCTTCTTTTACTTTAAAGCTGCATACGAATTTATTTTTACGCTCTATTTTTCACTTGTGATAATTATTAATGAAAAAATTTAAGTTCCATGTCATCGGGGAAGACATTTTAATGTAGACTATTTTTTTCAAAATATGTTCAAAAAATATGATGCATGAAATGAAAATAGGACAAAAATTTTATCGCACTTTTTTACAAAATATAGTGCAGTAATTTTGCTAATGACATTGGAGAGATTTTCGAAGTACAAAATTAGTAAATATTATTTTTCAGTTTAAATTAGAATAGAAATCTTTTAATCCATGAAATAGTACTAACTGTATTTAATTATTTTTATATACGAAAGTTCTGTGGTTATGAAAGCGAAGTTTAAATGTCAATTCGAAAAATTAAATATAAAAAAACGTATCCTATCTGGAATCGAACCAGAGACTTTTTCTCTTGAGTGTAGTATCTAAACACTTCTCTACACTTGTAACTAACAATAAAATAATTAAGTGACAACATCGAATCTGTGATTGATTTCTTCGAGAAGTTGTTTTTACTCGCGTTATCATCTACTTTTGAAATTCTCCGAAAGATTGCATTGTCGTCTCAGAATACAGTAGTCTTTCCCTTATTCTAATTTCCTCTTCTCCCCCACTACTTAGATTTGCTGTCTCACTTTTGTCTCTTTTTCTTTTGTTGCGCATGCGCCGTTATTTGAATTTTGTAAATCCACACATCAACACACGTCAATGGGAAGAACGCGTGACGGGAAATATTAGAATAGGAGAAGAGAAAAAATTAGAATAAGGGAAGGACTACTGTAATTATCGTAACTCGTTAAAGCCTAGAATTTCACAAAATATAGGTTTAACACTATTTTTATTGCATAGGTTAAGTTTTCCCTTTTCAAATTTGACGATTATTTTTTAGTACTACCAACTGAATTTTTGATATGGCTACCGAAACACAAAACTCTCTTACTTTTCACTTTTATTTTAACCAATCCTTTAATAGAAGTTGTTCAGTCTGGTTAAAACTGTGTTTCTGTTGGAATAATAACTTATGATCTAGAGTTCAATAAACATAATCTCCTCAAAATTCGAAATGTCGGTTTTAATTTAGATGATTATTAATTTAGACGAATTATGACAACAACAAAATAATTCAGGCCAAATGTTTTGCATGTGACGGTCTTGGTTAAACTTGAAGAATCTTAATTATCAATTTTATTACAATTGCAATTACAATTTAATATAAATGACTGCACAAAATAAATCATAAAACAAGTTTAATCTTGAGAACAATATAGTGAAAGAAACAAAAGAAATTGAAACTTAGGAGGAAATATTTACGAATCCATTCCTCCACTAATTTGTTGGAAGGAAGCTTCAACGACGCAAACTGTAACGTAGCTTGGCACTTGGAGCTCTCATTTGTACACCTTTATGCACAGCACATTTCTCTGGGCGCACCTGTATTCGCAGATGGAATTGTACACGCGCTCATCTAAGGGCATGGGAAGAACACGAGTGGGAAATTGTAAGAGAGATTGTGCATATAAGCGAATGTTGCGAAAATGCGAAACTTTGGCCAGAAACTCTGGGTGGAAAAGCTAAAAGCCGCTTAAACCCGTCCTGGATTTCGACCTGGCCTAAAATGTTGTAGACGAATCTTGGATGCAGATCGCGCACGGGAGGGAAACAAGACCACCGGATGTAACTTGGAAAAAGTTGGATGCTGCTTGATCGAGACTGATTGCTCGGTGGGACCGGAAGCGCCCAAAAACTTTCGGAATCATGTCCGCGAAAAGTTCGAGAGGGTAATTGATTGCGTCCCAAAGATTGTTGGGGTTTTCGAAAATGCTTCCGTTTTCCAAGCTTCAAAATCTACTGGGTACATCGACGAACCGTACGTTTCACTTTGATAAATAATTTCTGATGGAGAATGCATGGTTTCCGGAAGTTTCGCATACAATACGCGCGTTCCGTATGAGAAAACTTCAAGCGTAATCGGATTAGTGTTGTGGACTTCCGTGAGCAATTCTGAACAATTACACAGGGGAGAATATTCCTATGGTGTGTACCTCGTCGTGCTCTGTAGTGAAAGTGGGTTCGTATCGAGTTACACATTATTTTAAAGGTATTTCGCAACCCGTAACTAATTCCGATTAAACGGCAATTACAATATGATTCCAGAGATATTTGTTCAGATTCATTTAGAATTTTGTATATTTTCAGAACTTTCGAACTTTTGTATGATGACCGGTGTAATTATTTATAAAGCTGTTTTAACATTCTGATAAATCGTTTTAAATTCTTTTTGAGTGATTTTCAAATAACTGGAATATTTTAAAGGTGATTTCGTTCCATTATAAAACTGATTTAATCTTATAATTTTTTATATATTTCTGTTATTTACAATCGATAAAATGTAAACAAATTAAACGTATTAATTAAGTTGCACTATACGAGGCGTACTAAATAAAATGTTAAAACACATCATTCGATTTTTAAAAAAAAAAGGGGGGGGGACAAGAGAAGTTCGAAATTTCATAAACAGCAACAGGGATTGTGTGGGGACCCATTTAAATAGTATTTTTCGATCCTAGGCCGTAAAGTTCAATTTTACGGCCGAGGAGCGAACACTATTTTTTGATACACTGTTCGCAACCTAGGCACTTTACAGACTGATTTTAGTCCGTAAAATGCGGAGATCGAAGTAGATCTGAAAGTAGCCACTTTACGGACACGTGTGTAAAAAAGATCACTGTAGGACGAATACAGATGTATTAGTCTTAGATGGCGTTGTGCTCATTTACCGCAGAATAGTTCTATTTTTAATATTTTTAAACCTGTAAATTGTAAACAAATGTGGGATAATTCGTACACTCTGTAAAATAAACATCGTTCCACTGCACTTTGAAACGCTTGATCTATAGAATCTTACCATGGATTTTTTATATTACAAATAAAACACATATTATTGGACATGATGTTTATTAAATGATTGATTAATATAGCTTATATGCTTATTTATTTAAACTTTATTAATTATTTTATGTCATATTCAATAATAAAAAATATGTTACTAATTGCATTAGGAGAAAGGCACCTATTGTGCAGCGGGTTTTGTTTATTGTCCATAACTTTTGATGGGCTCGTTGAATTTTAATCATCGAACTACCATTGTAAAGCTACTATCCATATCTTATGGTTTGTCCTTCAAGTATAATGATTCCGTGTCATGGAGAGAAAACCCGGACAATTGTTTAAAGATTGTTTGGCGAATTAAAACATTGTCCCCTGTTGTACAGCATTTCAAAAAATCCGCTAAAACTGATCGACATATCAAATTTTTGAGTTTTTAACAATCTTAAATATGCTGTTACATCGAATATAATATAGAATCGAATACGAAATTATTATTTTATCATTAACCAAGTCATTGGTAACCAAAAAGAAACTAATCTATTGATTAGTGAGACTACTTCCTTAGTTGCCCAAACCAATTTTTCGTGTAGATCTTAGAGTTTTTTTTTTTCATTAACTAATCCTTTGTTCCGCGCATATGAAAAGCTTCTTTTTCACCGTTTTAAAGTAAGGTACTAATTCCTTTTATGTACATATCATAGTGACTAAACGTAAAATATTTTTCATACATATGTATAGTTTTGCGTACAATATGGCGGATAAAATCTAAAAGATTCCCGCAATGTTCGTGATTTTTTAAATTTTATCAAATAATTAATAAAAGGTATCTTTATTACGATGTACACAATTCAGCTAAAAAATTTTTCTTGCGTATTTTACAGACAAATTTTAAAAAATGAATAGAAGATATTTGCAAAGAATTTTTTCTAAATTAATTTTTTGAGACTTTTTATAAATATTGTTAATATAAAATATATTTGTAATGAAACGTTTTTAATTTTTGTCCTTGTATTCTAGATTAAATGTAGATCACGTCGTTAAGTGTATTCTTTAATGAGCCTCCGTAAGTTCCGTGTAAAAAATGCATTTCTTAAACGAAGCATACGCTCATCTTGAAATTTTGTAGAAATTATTGAGTCATCATATATAAACATTTTGCATTAAAAAAAGTTTCAAAATTTGAGGTGAGAAATAGTACTTTTTGCACCCAGGGCATGAAATGATCGTTTTACCCCGTGTTGCAAACAATATTTTTCGATTTAGTGGCGAAAACGAGCATTCATTCTATCACACAAATTAAAGATTTTTACGAAACACTGCGACGCGCAACACTGACTAGCGAGTTTATTTTTCAACCAGTATTTGTATTTACAATTATCGTTTTCTATTGTCTCCCACTATTATCATGTATTCTAATCTATAAAATTATAAGAAATCGTATTTATCTGATTTTTTCGAAAAATCGTCCGTTATCAGACTGTTTTTATTTCACGCCCCTAAAAGGAGGAGTATAATGGTCATTTTACACCCCCCCCCCCCTTGAATCGAAAAATGGGAATTTTTGCCGAGGCTCTTTCCTGGAATGAAAGGCACTTTTTAAAGACGGAAAGTGGTCTAATAATATTAGCATGTATTTTCATCTTGAAATCAGGCAATATTATTACCCAAGGAAAGAAATGGCACTCTCGTATGCGTGCTATCATTGAAGTATGAATTTTCATTGCAAAAAATTCAAAGAATATGAGAAGGCATCAAAATAATTCTTAATTTTGCAAGATTATTCTTAATTTGTATTATGACGTTTTTTATTTACTATTTTGTAAATATTATAAATAATCGGTACACTTTAAAATAAATTCCTCACACTGTAGACGAAGCTTATACACTTGAGTTGCGAATTAGAGTAAAATAGTAGCTAAAATATGCCGCGCACCTTTTGCGATGCTCCAGAGAAATGTACAAGTTTTATCCAACTCTTTCGCAAATCCCGCTGAAAAGGATACCATGATCTCACATATTCGTACAGAAACTCGTAAATCCCTCGACAAAAACCACATTTGAATACGTAAATTCACAAGTGCATTTTTTCATACGCTCTCCAAATTGGAGAATCAAAAATTTAATTACGAATTTACAACAGCGAATCTGCTCCTTATATCTCCGACTAGCACAGTGTGATTTATAAAAGCTTCATTCTATACAATTTATATGCAGTGAAGAATTAGTTTAAAAAACAATATTGTGAGAATTAAAAAGATATTAGGTTATGTTTTTACCGTTTTGGGATGTCAAATTATTCCTTTCGGTTGTTACTTTTGCTCTTAACTTTTCTATTACTATGTAGCTTTGGGCAAAAATTATGATATCTTTATCGGTCCGAGTCGACCGAAAATCGACGGTAGATTTGTCCAAAGAATTGACTCAAAATTGACAGAAAATTGACGGAACAACGGTTTTTTCATTGAGTCTATAATCGGTCGATTTGGTAAAAGTCGACGGTAAGTTGACCCAAAATTTGATTGATAGGTTTTCAGCAGACTTTTACAAAGTTGATCGAAATTATCGAAAGGTATTTTTTTTATTGAGTCGATAATCGGGTGATGTGAGAAAAGTCGAACATGAATCGATGCCAAATTTTCATTGGACGATTTTCTGTTGACATTTATGAAGTTTACCGTAAATTAACCGAATAATGGTTTTTTGAATCGGTTGATTTCGCAAAAGTCGACCGGAAGTTGACCCAATATTTAATTGGTCGATTTTAGAAAATTGACGGAAAATCGTCGGTCGATTTGTGCAAAAAATTTACCGAATATTGATCGACAATTGACCGATTGGTTTCGTATAGTTCGTGTCGACTTTAATACGACCGAATATTGACCTGTTTCGGTCAAGTTGACTCTAAATCGACTTACAAAACGAATCGACATAGGGATATGAGTAATTCTATCATAATTTTAATATTTAACATTTAACAAACTTCCACTCAACTGTAAAATTATTTTTTCGGTTTAGTTCATCTCAATAGCAAACGTTTTACGGTGCCACTCCGGCCACGTCACTCTTTTTTATTAATGCATTTTACATAAATTTTGAACAAAGTAATATTTTTATCCGTTTTTAAAGCCTTGTAGAATCTGCAACTTCTATTCGATTTGATAAATGCCAGGACTCTCGTCTGTTTAAGATAAAAAAATTATTTGTTTATAATTCTAAAAATAGAAAGGTTTTTTATTTGGAATCTCGTACTCTCTCTCTTTCTTTCACTCGCTGTCGGTCATTTTCTCTTAATCTAAAATGAAAATTTTTTTAGATAAAAAGTGCATAATTTTCAAATTAAATACTATTTTTTATTAATAAAATTCTTTTCGTAAACATTTCATTAATCTTTAAATAGAAGGTAAGTTATTTAACAAATTCTACTTCCAAAAATAAAAGAAATAATTTATATTTCATAACACGATTATTTTTGCAATTAATATTTCATAACATAACTAATTCTTGTTTTTTGTTAAACCTTATTTTCTACTTGTTGACTTTTCCTGCATTATAATTTTTTTTGCACTATTTTGACATTGATTTACATTTAAAAAATTGGCCTTTATAGGTTAATGATGTCGTGGAGGTTTCTTAAAGCATTATGAATAATATAAATAATTAAGGTAAAAACCATTCGAATTTGTTTTATTCCAGAGTAGTTAGAATATTTTGTGTATAATGGTGCAGCGTTTAGGCCATTCACATTTTTGTTGAGAACTTAAGAGCATCAGTATACATAAAAATATACAATAACAGCCGCACGGTTTTGGAGATTTTTAAATTCTAGAAGTGTGACAGCAAAAAATTTTGTAACAAAATTTCCTTCTGCGGTCATTTTGGGACCGCCATCTGGAATGTTTGAAAAGTACGTTTCACCATTATGAAGCCTGAATATTGAGGAATCGATATTTTATGGTGAAATAGTGCTCTGGATGTAAATAAATTTTGTAAACAAAATTGGTAAATGTGTCTATTTTAAAAAAAAATGGCCATTACTTTTCGAAAATTCTTTTTTTCGGAATTTTATTGACACATTCTGAAAGACCTTGTCCAAATAGGTAAGAAATGGCTCATGCAAATCTGTGTTATTAAATTATTCGTAGTTAAGCGATTTCCATCCAATAGTTACTTAAAAATTCTACCAATGTCAACGGATGTTAAGAACCAGAAATTTAAGATCACATTAAATTTAATCATCCTGCATCAATCCATACATTTCGATGGCTTCTGAGAGAGTCCTGATCAGGTTATAATATCAGAGAGCCTAAAAATTTACATTCCTGATCAGGATCTGAAAAATAATCAGGTTACATGAATATATACGAATCTAAAATATATCAGGACCTGATCAGATTTTCTGAATATACCTCAGGAACTGATCAGGTTATCAGAAAATACAGCAGTCTGATTAGAAATGTAATGCATAATGTAATCAGCACTTCACTCCGTTCCCTGAATGTATACATCAGGACCTAATCAGATTACCTGACTTTAAATCAGAGCCTGATCAGGTAATCTGGATACATACCAACGTCTGATCAGAAATGTAACGCGTGTTGTGATCGAAACGTGATCCCGCTCCCTGATATCAGGCCTTAATCAGGTATCTTTCAGACATCTTTCAGCATTTCGTCGATTGTCGTGTGGCAAACAAAACACATATGATAAATCATGTCATTTCCTCAATTACAACTTTTCATTTAAAGTTATTGGTCCAGTTTTTCAATAAGTTATGATCTTGTTATTACGTCATAAATAAAAATAAGTGACACGTGCTGCTTGCGTGATCAGATGCTAACAATAAATGATAGATAAGGTTTGTTCCATTGAAACCAAATCAGTTCGTGATCACGTAACACTTACAGCCTCTATTCCGAGTAAGGCATACCTTATTGATCCTTGATCAGGGTTAGATCAGGTAGCAATTAGGCATGTATGGTCAGGCGATCATTATCCCTGGGAATTAGGTTTTCATCAATATTCAGGCAATCTGAAAATATTTCTGATCAGGATGATCAGGGTTTGATCGGCGTCTTACCAAACTTTCTTCGGTTTTACATTCTGTCAAGTCAGTCCTTTTTTCCAAGTTTCCAATTTTTAGTCATTGTCATCGTTTCAGGTTACATTTTCCAAATTATTTTTTAAAAATATTCAAATTTCAGAGGGGCGAAGACGATTTTCCAGCAACCATCAAGTGCAGTAGCTGGATCATTCGGTAAAAATGATGGGATGAGTGGGCATCGAAGTTTCCCATGTAAACCGGACGCGTTACACGCGGTTTGCTCGCGGCGAGCGATCACTGAGTCTATTTGCGAAGCCATTAATATTCGACGACTTTCGAGAAACGTGACTCATTGAAAGGGCGTCGATCGCGACGAGAGAGGACTGAAACTTGTACGTTGGTTGAAACTTTGCTCGTGCACGAGCGACGACGACGCCCGGCGGCCGATCAATCGCTCACGCAGCCGTGCTGCGAGACGTCGAGACGTCGCGACGTCGTTTTTAATATGACGCCCCCCCCCCTCCGATGCTCGATGCACGTTTATTACGGGGGTGTAGGATAACATCAGCCGATCGATCAATCGGCAGTTTTCCGTACGAGCTCGCCAATGTGAGAAAAAGGTTTCAAATTTTCCGCGTCGCGCGATCGCTTTCACCACCCGTGGAAACTTCCTTCCTGGGGCTCCGACTTTGATGGAGTTACCCGGGTACGAGGATGTAAACACGCACCGCGATTCCATCGCATATTTCATGGGTTTCTTCCGTTTTCCTCGTGGCGAAAGAAAATGGACATTTTTCACAGTTTGTCAATAAAATCGTGATGCAGGATAAACATGACTTTTGTACGGTTAAAGGATCATCTTCTCTAGGTTAATATCAATTGTTTGTTGTTTTGACAATACTGTTATAGTTTACTAAATAAGTCTCCAGAATTGATTTCAAAATTCATCGACCAATCCCTAATAAATTATCTTAATTAAAAAAATTGATGATGACAAGTTCATTATGCAGGACAAAGATTTACGTAATTACTCGAGTTAGGTGATTTGTCATTCATGAGTTTTCATCACAACATATCGACGCCCCATACGAAAACTAGCATGTTTGTGTGTTATTTTAAGCGAAAACATGCTAGTTTTCGTATGGGGCGTCGATATAGAGTTCAAAACGGTAGATCTTATTTGTCCGGCAGTTTCTCTAGATTACTCAAATTGGGAAAAAATCCATTTCACGGTATTTGACAATCCAGAAATTTATTACTCAGGAGTTTTCATCACGAAGTCATGAGTTTGAACTCAAAATTATATTCGAGTCGGATACATTCGAATTGTATGGGATTCGTTATTTCAGGACTTTTTCGGTCACTGAGTATGAGTTTGCACTCGAAATGTTAAAATGTAAATGATGGATTGAATATGGCGAACCAAGATGGATAGCACTGTCGAGTCATATGACTCTTATGATTCAGGAGAATATTCAAAATGTTCACAAGTTTCAACTCAGCCTTTTAGAAATCAGAATGGTAGTTCTAATTTTTGACAAAGTTTCTCCGGATTACGCGAATTAAAATCAGTTCGTTATTTCCGGGAGTCTGTACAATGCACTGGAGTTTTATGAAATTTATAACTCCAGAGTTTTAACCTGGAAATCGTGAGTTTGAACTTCAAATTATACTTGATTTAAAAACTCGAAATGTAAGGGATTTGTTTTTCGCGGAATTTTATGCCCCCTGAAAATGAGTTTAAATGTAAGATTTTAACATTAAAAATGGCTTATCTAATGCGGCGCGCAAAATGGTATAGAATTGTTCACGACGTATGAAATTTATTACTTTTTAGTTTTCATCATGAACTTGCATGATTGAATTTGAACATTTACATGAGATCAAAAAGGTCACGAATTTGAACTCAGTAATTTATAATTCAAAATCGTTATACCAATATCTTTAACAAAGTTTCTCCGGATAACCCCAATTTAAAAAAATCGTTATTCACGGACTTTATGGGGTCACTGATTGCGCTCGAGTCATAAGAAATTTAAAACTCGGGAGTTTTCCTTAAGAGGTCTTGAGTTTAAATTCAAAATTATACTTCACGTAAAAATGGCTGATTTAAAACGTTGTATATATTTTTACGGGATTACTCGAAAGGTAGGGGATTCCTTACTCACTGAAAATGATTGTAAATTTAAGATTCAAAAATTAAAAATTGATTATTAAGTATAGCGTACAAAACGTACAAAATTGCTGAAATTATCTGAGATTTATCACTCTTGTGTTTTCAAAATGAAATCGCAAGGTTGAACATTTTCCATGAGTTCTAAATGACAGATTCAAAATGTTCATGAATTCGAACTCAACATTTTAGAAATTAAAATGGCTTGTCCAATATTTCTGACAGAGATTCTCCGGATCACCCGAATTAAACAAAAATTTTTTTGCTCCTCCTGTATCATGGGAATAAAATAGTGCGTTCTTGTGTGAGAAAATAGTACGTGCGTCAAGAGAGAAATAGCATTGCTTCGTTCGGGCGTTAAACTCACTCTCGTCAGCAAAGACTTATTTTGCTCCCTAGTAGCACAATGTACTATTTCCCGATGACATGTTGGATATAACAGAATACTTATTAATACTGAACCCTTTGAGACCCACATTTAAAAGAATATACTAATTATTTCAAAGCGTACGGTACACATAGTTTTCGGGGTCACTGATTCCGAATCCGATGTCAGTTTTTCGAAATTCAAAATGGCGGATCCAATAAGGCGGACAAAATTTTAACAATTTGAAACAAATTCGTGAAAATCTATACTGGGGGGTTTTCGGGGTCGCTGACTACGTATCCGATGTCAGTTTTTCGAAATTCAAAATGGCGGTCAGTGTATTGAAAAACTGAGAAAAATTGATGAAAATCGTTATTCGAGGATTTTGAGGATCACTGGTTACGAATCTGTTTACAGTTTTACGGAACTCAAAATGGGGGATCTAATATGGTAAAGACTATTTGGAGAAATCCAGAGAAATTGTTTTTCAAAATGCCAAGATGAAGATTTCGGACAATATTTGGAAAAATCGAATGAAACTTGTGAATATCATTATTCGTAAATTTTCCGGGTTTTCCGCTTACATACTATAAGAAACCCCATTTATATAACGCGAGCAAAAATTATCTCGAAATTTGAAAACGTACTTATTGACAAGAAAGCGAGCTTTGTAGAGCTTTGTCATTAAGCTTTATGTGTTTTATTTTTCTACAGATGTTCATAACATGTTAAATATACTTATATAGGCGAGGAAATGAAGCACAAAAAACGGCCCGACTTCCGATTTTTAGAGCAGTAAGACGGATCTTAGTGCGGTTTTTTGCATTCGATTCGTCTGGTCGCCCAGAAACTTTGTGACCTAATGTGATTAATTACTTTTTTGAAAATACATTGTTGCATAAACAATATGCATTTGAAAAGTGCATTTCGAGGATACATTAAATAACAAAATTACAAATCGGTAAATAAGGATCGAAATGACTCCAGTTTTGCTAGTCGGGGGTTTTCGAGGTCGCTGAACGCGAATATCGCTTCGGCAAAGGCCTCCGGGGCACCTATATTAAAATATTATAAGAAAGGTATACATTGAAACAATGTTTTGGGAAATAATTGATGAGAACTCTAAATATGTTACAAACTTTTAATATAAATATATTATTTCATATTATTTATGAAATGGGTCTACAATATATTTTACATTTGTGAAGTCTCTTCTTCCCTCTCTTCCTCTGTGCCGTCATTTTGAAGTGAGAACGTTTCTTCTTCTGTGTATTTTTTTGTTGTTTGTGCAGTTGCCGCCTTCACAATTTTTGCACGCGAGATTGCATGTTAATCCGTTCTTTATACAGCTGCATCAATTACCACAATCTTTTTTGCAACTGCAGAAAATTAATTTCATTATAGATGGTGGACCAGGATTTTGTGTCATTTTTGTAGGAATCAAACAGTTTTCTACTATTTCCCAGCCCCAATCTGTCGGATTTAAAATTTCTCCGTGCAACCAATTCTGAACTTGCAAATATGGTCTTTTTAAATGTTGTCTAAATGCATCAACAGTAGGTATAATTTTACCGGTATAATTCGGTTCCAATAGACAAAATCTCTGGTCATGGACACCGCAATCTACGTGTTTATTACAATATATGAATAAATATTTAAGAATAATATATTTAAATTTAGGTACAAATTGTGTAGTTTACCATTTGTACCTACTTTTTACACTGTCATTATAATTCCAGGAGACGACGTTCATACTGCCTACCCCGGGCACCAGGTACCTCGGAGGCCTTTGCCGAGGCGATATTCGTGTTCAGCGACCTCGAAAACCCCGGAGTAG
The DNA here is from genome assembly GCA_030407085.1 of Trichopria drosophilae. Taxonomy (NCBI): domain Eukaryota; kingdom Metazoa; phylum Arthropoda; class Insecta; order Hymenoptera; family Diapriidae; genus Trichopria; species Trichopria drosophilae. Next base: position 84,688,659 of record CM059587.1, on the reverse strand, counting down.
CAAAACTGGAGTCATTTCGATCCTTATTTACCGAGTTGTAATTTTGTTATTTAATGTATCCTCGAAATGCACTTTTCAAATGCATATTGTTTATGCAACAATGCATTTTCAAAAAAGTAATTAATCACATTAGGTCACAAAGTTTCTGGGCGACAATACGAATCGAATGCAAAAAACCGCATTAAGATCCGTCTTACTGCTCTAAAAATCGGAAGTCCATTGCTTCATTTCCTTGCCTAATATAGTTACACATAAGTATAAATAGTCATATATAATTCAATAAATAATAATAAATCATACAGCTAGCTTCCCCCAATTTATTTTATTAACATATATGTATAGAGTAACCATTTTTAGTTTACTATACAATAATTCTGGAAATAATTGAATTTCGAATTTCGGGAAACTGACATCGGATTCGTAATCAGCGACCCCGAAAACCCCCAGTATGGATTTTCACGAAATTGTTAAAATTTTGTCTGTCATATTGCATCCGCCATTTTGAATTTCGGGAAACCGACTTCGGGTTCGTAATCAACGACCCCGAAAACCCCCCAGTATATAGATTTTCACGAATTTGTTTCAAATTGTCAAAATTTTGTCCGCCATATTGTATCTGCCATTTTGAATTTCGAAAAACTGACATCGGATTCGGAATCAGTGACCCCGAAAACATAAGCAACGATAATTAAAACTACTTGTTTACTGCCGAATTTCTTCGGAATTGAATTAATCATACAAAAAGTGAAATTTTTAAGCGTATATTTGTATGGCAACAATAAAAAAAATAAAATTACTAAAAGTACTGCACTATTGACAAATATAAACCCTTCTCACATTAAAAATGCAAAAAAAATTGGAATATTCTATATAAATAGGAAAATATGACCAAAATAAGAAGACTGAATCTGACGCCACTATAGTGGCGTCTGGGACTCAAAGGGTTAATGTCATTTAAAAAAGTCCTTTTTACAAAATACTGACCATTTGGAGGTAACGCTACAATATTTCATAAGTGAACCGAAAATTATAACAGTCGTTATTACTACGAATGCTGAATAAGCACTACTAACAGATCCTTTAAGAGGGGTAATTCTCTACGCGACATAACTGGTAATGAATTCAAAGCAGGACTTTCAGAAACGTCGAGAAGCATCACGGAAGCATGCAACAGGAAATAATACGAACTAATTAACTGCAATCTCTTTTCGTATTACTACACGTCATTTTTTACAAATGTAACATTTTCAAAAGTAATTAATAAAACGTCACACAAACACGTATATTTTTATTTACTCGCTCTTCCGCTTTGCGGTTCGATCAATATATGAATTTCGTAAAAAAAAAAGAAAACGACGCGGTAAATGGTTAGTAATTGTGAAGCCCACAATGGAGCATCAGCTTGGAAATATGATTTCAATCTCTTTCTCTTTTCCTCTATCTCCCTCCAGTTTCTCGACGGCCCGTGCACAGACCAGCCTGAGAGTTACGGGCTTTAAATTTCCAGTCACTCCAGTAACCATTTAGCCAGTATAGCGGAACGGCGATTTACGCCCAGTACCGGCGCCTACGAGTCACTATAAGCCGCGTATATAAATTCTTTTCTCTATGATCGCTTCCACGCGGCGTGACGTCATTGTCGAGCTTTAACGAGACCGTACGCGCTTCGGTATAGTACTGGTCAGTAATTTCAACGTCGTTTCGTCCTTCTCCTTAGTTTATGATTTCGACAATGATGAAACGACGGTGAAATTATTGCCTCGAAAACGAAGTCATTAACCCAGTTAACGGTTATAAGCTCAGCACATCCACGTTCTCAAGTATTTCGTAACATTTTGTTTTGAAAACTTACTACTTTTTATTGGATTATTAAAAACGGATGACACTCACTAAATTAGCTGAAATTGTTCCGAAAACATGAATGTATCATGTGTTATTAGACATACTAACAGTGAAAATGAAAGTGTAAACGGAAATGTAACTGCACCATAATTCCAATGGAATGTTTATAGTACATGTCGTTACAGGTGCGGGAAATTTCACTTTTACTACTGGAAATGTAATCTACAGTAGAGTCCCAGCATATTTTCCGGTCCCGTCTCATTATATTTACCTGTCGCCGCTCTCTTTTTCCCCCACCTTGCGGACTGGGACCTGCTGTGAGGTCACGAGCATAACGCGAGTAAGAGGAGTGGGAGAAACGTCGCTCTCCTTCTTATGGTAAATATAACGAGACGCGTGGGGAGGGCGAGGAACCAAGTGGGTAAATATGCCAAGACTCTACTGTATTATCTTATCTGGTCATAACAAGCAATATGGACGATAGGATCGCTACCGAACGCGCATATCTTATATACGAAATTAATAATGTTTCACCACTTGTGACAAAGCTGCGATATACGTGTTTAGCGTAATACATATGCGCGTTGGTTTTCAAGTCTCTCCGTCTGATTGCGACAACGACTGTTCGCTAATAGTTGTGTTCAAAACGGCAGCACTATATTAAGTAGAGTGATCTAAGTTTCTAATCATAATAATAATAAAAAGAAAGCTCACTACATATTGTGAAAATTTATTTTTTAAAACGTACTAATGTTTTAAAACTCGATTATCGTTTCCTGAAGCTACTTTAACCCGACAATTAAAAAGCCGACAGCCAGAAAACGGCAATCGAAAAACCGACACTTCAGAAATTGACTGTCCGCTCGTCGATGTGTCTATTTTCAAAGTTTTTTGGACTGTCGGCTTTTTGATTGATCAGTTTTTTGATCCGCACCCTTGAAAAGTCAGAGTCTAACTGAATTATAAAATGATTTTTAATAATAAAGAGTAAAAAACTTCAGTTAATCATCAGTTAATTTTAATTCAATCACTTTATTAAAAAAATATAAAAAATACAATTATTAATTTAAGATAAGTGTAATTTGACGACTAATTTAGTACTCTTTATTGCGAAAAATCATGACTAATTCAATTACTTCCTATCTTGCGACTCCTTCATTACTATAGTTGATTACTAATGGCTACGCCAGAATATTCTAGTTAAGTGAGGTTAAATGGGTAAAATATTGCTTTTTAGGTGCATTTTGGTGTTTTTTTTAGCAAAACAAAATTAACTTATGGCTACCGCAGTATCATTTCTGAAGTATTATCGTACTAAAAACGATGGCCCACACGGAAAGTGGAGTCGTTCGGCTCCGGTACGAATTTGGCCGAGTGAGCTCTGAAAAAACGACGTGCTACGAAACGAAATTTCGGATCGCTGCCAGACGAAATTCGTTTGGACGCTCTCCTAAGTTGGTGGGGGGCTCTCCCATAGGAAGCGCGCACACATCCGAACACGTAGTAGGAGAGAGGCACGAACAATCGGGTTGTTTTGCTCCAACGTGTTTCGTATGCGGTTGAAATCAGTTGAGTCGAGTGATTCATATGGTTCACAATTTTTCATTTGGAAAATATAATAAGAAATTCAACGCCGAAACTTACTACTTGCGCATGTAAACAAAAAGTTCAATACGACAGCTTAGTAATCATTTACACTCAATTTGTATTTAAACACACATTTTAAAACTATATTTCTGCGGTCAACTATCAAAAATAAATCTCATAAATTATTAAAGTGAATGCTGCCTTCGAATGTTATTGATAAAAAATAATTGGTTCGACGCTAAGACCAAAAATGTAATTCTTGACATAAATTATTTTAAAACAATATACCTACTTGATACTTTTTGCGATCACAAACTTGAAAGAATTTGTTTCCTACCGATTGGTTGAAGTGATATAAAAATGTAAAACAAAATAATAAGAAATTCAACGCCGACTGGTACATTTTGTATATGTAAGCAATACAATGAAATATGACAGCGTTGTAATCATTTACAATGAATTTATCATCTTCAAAACCTCGAAACAAAATAATAAGAAATTGAACTCCGGCTTTACTTTCTGTACATGTATTAAAAAATAGTTCAAATATCTTACTACGTATTGATCATTTACAATCAATTTGTGTTCAAAGACACATTTTAAAACTACATTAGTGGTAAAATGTCAGATGTTAATCTCATTCATTAGAAAAGTGAATATTCAATTCGCATATTAAGGGTAAAAAATATTTGGTTCATCGCTGAGACCAAAAATGTAATTCTTGCCTTAAATTTATCTATAGCCATATTTCTGGATACGTTTTGATCTTAGAAACTTGAAGAAACTTGCTTCAGACCGATTGGTTGAAGTTATCATCTTCAAAACCTCGAAACAAAATAATAAGAAATTGAACGCCGGCTCTACTTTCTGTACAGTATAAGCAAATAGTTCAAATATCTTACTACGTATTGATCATTTACAATCAATTTGTGTTCAAAGACAAATTTTAAAACTACATTAGTGGTAAAATACCAGATGTTAATCTCATTCATTAGAAAAGTGAATATTCAATTCGCATCTTAAGGGTAAAAAATATTTGGTTCAACGCTGAGACCAAAAATGTAATTCTTGCCTTAAATTTATCTATAGCCATATTTCTGAATACGTTTTGATCTTAGAAACTTGGAGAAACTTGCTTCAGACCGATTGGTTGAAGTTATCATCTTCAAAATCTCGAAACAAAATAATAAAAAATTGAACGCCGACTCCACTTTTTGCACAAGTAAGCAAATAGTTAAAATTGTACTGTGCAGTGATCACATACAAACCATTCGTATTAAAACACACATTTTAAAACCATATTTGTGGTAAACTACCAGAAATAAATTTCATTAATTAGTAAAGCGAATGCTCTCTTCGAACGGAATTGATAAAAAGTAACTGGTTTAACGCTAGAACCAAAAATGTAATTCTTGACGTATATTATTCTTAAACGATATATTTTGATACTTGTTACTATAACAAACTTCAAGGAATTTATTTCCAATCGATTGGTTGAAGTTATCTTATATAAAAGTATAAAATAAAATAATAAGAAATTCAACGCCGACTAGGACTTTTTGGATATGTAAGCAAGAAGGTAAGCAAGACCAAAAATGTAATTCTTGCTTTAAATTTGTCTACAACCATATGTCTGGATATGTTTTGATCCTATAGAAACTTGTAGAAACTAGCTTCAGATATGATATATCATACTCTAAAAGTTTTACTCTCGCAAAGGTTTTATACCTAAAATCATATTTCCATATTAAAACTCTCACCGGATGAAGGTTTTTGGACTAAAATCTTGTTTCGACTGGAAAATCTCCACGACACAAGATTTCAAGTTTAAAATCTTGTTTCGTTGGTAAAACTACCATCTAAAGAAAGTTTTTGGACTAAGCTCTTGTTTCAATAGGAAAATCTCCTTTGACACAAGGTTTTAAGTATATAATCTTGTTTCGTTGGTAAAACTACCATCGCAAGAAGGTTTTTGCACTAAAATTTTGTTTCGATAGGAAAATCTCCCTCGACACAAGATTTTAAGTTTTATATAAGAAATGACATGCACATGATATACTATGTGACAATTCAAATGTCATGACATGTCATATGATATATCATATGATATGTCATATACTGAAAAAAAAATTTTATATTCAAGTAAATATTTATTTAAATAGTTGCAAGTAAATATTTACTTGACTTAAGAAAATCTTTTCTTAAGTGAAATAAGATTTAGTAATATTTCCTAAATATAAGAAAACATTTTCTTAATTCAAGTAAATATTTACTTGCTACTATTCAAAGTATTTACTTGAATATACAATTTTTTTTCAGTGTATGATATATCATATGACAATTTTCAGTAGGGTATCTTCAAAACTTTGTTCGAGTATATACATTAACCCATGAAATTAAATCAAGAATATTTAATAAAATTAGAGCCGAGTTTAAAATACTCGCATAGTACCGCGGGCCGTATATCTATATATACTGCCAATCATATATTCCACGATGTATGTAGTGTGTCGACTGGCTCAGTTACTATTTTTCGGATCCTCGCGCTCCAACAGTTTTCGGCTGGCAGCGGTCCGAAAAATTTCGGACGTCTCCCTGCCGAAAAGTCGCTTGACGTTTCTCCTAAAGCAATCGTAGCGCCGCCGTAAGTTGAATAGTACGGCTGCCAACACAAAATTTTTTCCGTGCACTAAATGAGTTTCTCATATCAAAAGAAAACTGGTACATATAACCTCAATTTTCTCAACATGGCTACCACGAAAGAATAATCCGAATATTATAATGCGATAGTCAAAAGTAAACAAAATCACTGTAGTCAGAAAATATTAAAAATACAATTATTAATTTAAGATTAATACAAATTGTCTAATGAATCAGTACTTATTATTAAAAATCATTATTAATTCAATTAGTCCTCGACTTTTCACTCCTTCAAATTGTAAAAATTTACGTTATTGGCCATATTGGCCTCATTTTAGTAGCAAATAGTATATTGAGTAACAAGGGCACAATTATCGATTTTCGCTCGTTGTTGTATGCGATACTTTTTAAAACGATAGACGTTTCTTTGGACCCGATAATTTGCGCCCGAAGATTTCATCGCAGGGCGTAAAATCGAATTTTACGCCCACAGTGTTAAAAAGAAAATTACTAAACTGTGACAAAAGTTTTGTAAAACTGACGAGTAAAAGTTAATTACATTTTCAGAAAAATTCGAAAAACATTTCTATCAGTGCAGTAAACTTTCGACTATACATTTCTTTTATTTTTATTGTTTTGAAATTATAAATTGAATATTTATAATATGTGAGTATAATTAATCTGAATGGTCTGAAGGTACATGAAATTCAAAATTAGAAAGTAATCATTTTTAAGACATACACTGAGACAAATGTTTGTTTACAGTTAATGAAATAGTTTCATAGTAAGGTCAACAGAATTTAGAATTTAATCTTAAGGTAAGACACTTTATCCTGAAATTACCGTAATCTAAGATTCGGTTAAATTTGTTCTGTTAATAGTTAATATAAGAATTCTAAATATTAATGTTGTGGTCATTACGCGACATATTGACGCGCTTACAGTTTCACCGAAACAGAGATAAACAAACACACGCGCAGTCATTCGATTTTCTGCGAATTTTTCGACGCATTGTTGATATGCGCGGTTCAAACTACAGAATTTAATGTAAGATTTATTAACGGTTAACGAACGCTCATTGAATGTTAAAATATACGAGTTAATATATAATAACATTGCAGGAAAGTGCTGGTATTTTCATGTCAAAGTTACCTGTCGCTTTTGACTTGACAGTTACTGTTGTAACGTATTAGCTTACATTAACTATTGGTAAATAATTTCTCTCTGTGTATTTTTAAAAACTTCAGGATGGCGGAAAAATTTGGAGAAATTTTCTTTTGTTACTGAAAAAACACGGAAATATTGTAAAAAAAGCAAATTTTGCCATATTGCATGATAGGAAGATTCTGCCAGCACCATAATTTTTTTTATCAAAAAATGATACTTTGATATTCATTCTTTGAATTATCAAAGGCAAAGTTAGTTCCGGATAGAGTAATTTCCGAATTTTTTCATATTATTCGACCATTAATGTCATAAAGACGTAATACGATCGCAAGAAATTTCTATCGATATCTACCTCTCTTTATCATCCAATACTGTCACCAAATTCTATCACGACTGGACGATCCTATTGAGAGGAATAGTTTTCTAAGGATTCTGAGGTTTACAAGTTTCCATGAATTCAAGTTGTCACTGCGTCTTAAACAAAGCAACGCTCCTTATAGTTTTCAAGATTCGGTTTGCTTCCCCTTCAGTTGTACTAGAGTTTCTTCCGACCTTGTTGAAACAAGCTGCAATATCTGAGATTCGACGGAAGGAAAAACAGCAGGTTCCGGCGATTCCTCCTGTTTACGATCTTCCATCAAGTATAGAAAAAGTAACTTCAAACGATATGTCTTTTCAAACTAACATGTTTTTTAAACTCACTTTAGGAAACATATTTTACCGTTCAAGAATAAACTCATTCGTCAGAAGACGTAAATACTAAAATAGAATGACGAAAACATATTTTATAGAAATTATATAATGCATATTATGATATGAGAGTTTAATTAATATGAAAGTTCGAAAAGTACCCTAAATTGTTCTTAAAAAAGATGGTATTTTTAAACATTTCAAGATGTCGGAAAAATGTTGACGGAAGAATTTTTTCCCGAAAAATAGTGCTTACTTTTTTTTATAAAATTTGTTATGATATGAATAATCTAATATATTGAAACAAGGATAAACATACGAAAACGCCATAGTTAAAATTTACGCAAATGCGATTTATATGGTGAAAATAGTGAAAAATCTGGAAAAATTAAGATTGTTCGAATTTTTCGAGTACAAAAATATGGAAAAATTCGTAAAAATTAAGATTGTTAGAACTTTTCTTGTGCAAAAATATAGAAAAATTCGAAAAATTAAGATTGTTCAAATTTTTCTTTGACAAAAATATTGAAAAATTCGAAAAATGTATGAAATGAAAGTTATAAAGCTCCTCAAAATACCCATTTTATGTTTAGCGCATTTTTTGTGAAATATTTTGCTATTGGAACAAAACTTTCACATTTTCAAAAAAATTTGGCGCATTGGAGCCATATTTCTGAAGTAATACACTCGAGAACATATTTCTGGTAAGATTGAAGGTGATCAAAAACCGATATAACAGTGAAAATTGCATTCTAAAAAAAGGTACCTCAAAAATAATTTTTCTACAGTATTTTTGAAAAAAAAAATGTTAAACGTACCTTTTTTAAAGTTTGACCAGCAAATTGTTCACGTTTGTCGTCAAATGGTTAAGATGTAAAAATAATTTTTCTGTGCCCAATCCATCAAATCGTCACAAAAAAAGTCCAAAATTTATTGGCGGGAAAGTGGAGACTCGCGTGACGGTTTACGCAATGCGCGTAGCCGCACGCGTGCATACATCTTGAGGTCATTATGCGGGCATTCCGGTGACCCTGGTGGGCCGATATTTATGCCCGGGCGGAAGGGACGAACGAGCACCTCGGTGGCAGTCGGGTAGCTCCACGTGCTACCCGGGTGCTTTATTGTACGGATGAGATGGCCTTCTGAATATTCAACGAATTTCTCGCGAACGCGCGGGCGTCGCCACGGTACGTGCAATTGTAACTTAGACGTCTGGCTACGGAGCCGCAATCGCACAATTAGCGGGGGGCATTGCCCCACATTACGACACTGGGTATTTCTGCATATTATTATTGCGCTGTAAAGATCCGCGGTTGATGCATTTGCACAAAGGGTTAATCGCTCTCAAAGTCCGGTGTACGCTGAATTCGCATAACGACTCGGAAATCCCTCGACAATTATCCTAACACCTCGTTACTACGGGAATACATGGAACTCGGCCAGGTTTACTTCCTTCTTTTCCGAAATTGACTAGAAAAACCTGTTTTTAAGGTTTTTCCGATTCTACGGTTTTTACTACTCTGACATTGATGTTCCGAAACTGATTACACTGGTAGAAATTATCTTAAGTTTTATTGAATTAGAAGGAAGAAGCCAGTAATAACAGACATGAGTCGAAATAAAATCAACTTTGAAGAATCGAATTGGAAAAAATACCACCATATACAAAATTTCAAACAGAACAATGTTTACATTTAACTTTTTTTAATTCGACTTTAACTTTTTTTGGAAAAAATTAAAAAGTGAAAAATTTCACCGGCCGCTAATTCACAACTTTTGAATTATATATCCCGATATCTCGTGAACTACCAAACGAAACGATTTGAAATTTTAACCCCATATACATTATAGTAATACAAAAACGAATAGAAGGTTTAAAAAGTGTACCTTCTTCTTTTTTTAATACAGGCATATTTAAACAGGATGCAATGGTATTTATGACTTCTTATTTTCAAACGCTTGGGGAGTACATTGAAGTTTTCGAAAATGAAAAACTTAAATTGTGGCATTGTAGAGAAAAAGCTGAAGAAGTTTTCTGCGAAAACAGAATTTTGAAAAATTTACATTGTTAAAAACTACGAACGTTAATTTAGCGATACAATTTTCGATAGCGTGATGAAATCCTAAGGGGGCTCTAAAGCAGTATGCCGATAAGGTAGAAATGTATGCTACGAAAACGAAAAATATAAATATTTGAATAAATGTTGCGAAATTTGAGCTCTTTAAGTGTAATTCTATTCCATTATACATGTTATCCTATAAAATATTAGAGAAATTCGTCAAGAATTGACTGAGAATTCTCGGAAATAAAAATAAATCGTCTGTTTCCGAAAATTCCTGGAACGTTCTTTGGTATTTTATAGGAGATCCTTTTTAGTGGTTGGTATTGAGTTGAAGAGTCCGAATTTTAAGAAACCGTTTCAATCATTTTTCATTCCTTATATACTCGTAATTTGTCTATTTTTTAAATTAACTTCTACGGTCTGAAGCCACAAGTCAGTATTTCGTATTTATGTATACATAAATATTCAAGAAATAAATTTGAAATGGCAATACTCAAAACTGTGGTCGACGAAAATATTTCACGGCGAATTTATTATTTTCCTCGCGAAAAATGCTGGATAAATTATTTGACAGTTTTGCAAGAGCTTTATTTATTCGTCGTCTTGTAATGGGTACTTTGTTTAGATAAATTTACTCTCTGCATTGTTTACATTTAATCCTTAAAGTGAACGAGCGGGGTCATTTATAACCGTAACGTTTCCGGCGGTTTGACTAATACGCGACGGGAAGAATATCGTAAAACCAACCTCTATGCAGCAGAAGAAAGCTCTGTAAACAACGCATTTTATGCTTAAACTCGGTAGATTACGAAAATTTTTCATTGTTATCGCTGTTCAGTTTGAGTTGCGAGATAGTAACGTTTTTAGATCTTTAATTATAATTAAACATTTACTGACGCTTGAAGGTGTTATGGGTGGAGAAACATAATTTCATTACGAAAAGTGATAGACTTAATTTTTAATAATATTTTTATTTAAAAATTAGACTTTTTCATTACTTGATTAGGGGCAAATCACTTAAAAATCTGCTAGGTAAAGTTCGTGTGTTATGGAGATGTACTTTGTTTTTTTACGGTTGCTGCTAAATTACAAAATCTGCCTTATGCTTCAGTTAAAATAATATCAACACTTAAGGTGAGCGTTATTCATAACACTCATGTTATCCTCTTCTTTTTATATGGTAGCAAGACATTCCTTTTTGATTTTTCGCTTGTCAGCTAAGAGCCATTCCTTTAATACACTTTAATAGCTTATCCTTCGTCGGCCTATTTCCAACGTACAAATTTTTCACATGTAAACTGTTACAAATTCAAAATTATTGGGTACAATTCAAGATTGATTCGATGCAAACAAATCTAGGAACAAGATCAAGTTGTTCATTGAGTCTTAATTTGTGTGCAGGGATCTTTCAGGGGAATCACTCGGTTAATATTTATATAAACAAAAGGCGAAGATAATTGTTAACGAGATTGCTAAAACTTTTGTTTGAATTGTCAAAAAATTTGCTGTATTGTAAATTTTGTAAACAAATATTACTTAACCATAGGTAATCAAAGGTTTCATGGGATATTCTTTGAAACATCTGGAATATTCCATCCATATTTGGAAAGCATTCAAATGTTCCGTTGTAAACACCCCGATCTTCTTAGTAGTTCCAACTATTTCATGTTTTCTTGTATTGCAAATAAATTTAAGGCATTTTATAAATAATATGCCGTCAAAGTAACACGTTATTTAACTGGTTAAACTGGTGTTTAAACCGTTTTAATAGGCTTTAATCCAGTTCGAACTGGTTTAACTGGTAGTTAAACTAGTTTAATGGGATTTAATCCGGTTCCAACTGGTTTAACTGGTGGTTAAACTAGATTAATGGGATTTAATCCGGTTCCAACTGGTTTAATTAGTGGTTAAACTGGTTTAACTTGTGGTTAAACTGGTTTAACTTGTGGTTTAGCTGATTTAATAGGGTTTAATCCGGTTCCAACTGCTTTAACTGGTGGTTTAGGTGATTTAACAGGGTTCAATCCGGTTCCAACTGGTTTAACTGGTGGTTAAACTAGTTTAGTAGGCTTTAATCCGGTTCCAACTGGTTTAATTAGTGGGTAAACTGGTTTAACTGTTGGTTAAACTGGTTTAATAGTATTTAATCTTGTTCCAACTGTTTTAATTGGCGATTAAATTGATGCAACTGGTGATTAAACTGGTTTAATAGGCTCTAATACAGTTCCAACTGGTTTAACTGATGGTTAAACTGGTTTAATAGGGTTTAATCCGGTTCCAACTGGTTTAATTGGTGGTTAAACTGGTTCAATAGGGTTTAATCTGATTCTAAATGGTTTAATTAGCGATTGAATTGGGGTAACTGGTGGTTAAACTGGTTTAATAGGCTCTAATATAGTTCTAACTGGTTTAACTGGTGATTAAACTGGTTTAACGGGCTTTAATCTGGTTCCAATTGGTTTAATTGGTAGTTTACTGGTAGGTGGTTTACTTTTATAAAAAACTGGTTTATTTGATGGTTAAACTATTTTTTTATTTGGTTTGTTTAGTCGCATCTGGAGAAGGGACCGTTCACTCAATTCCACTGATGAGTCCATCAACTATCCCGGGACGAAACACCAATCGCTATAAATTGTATATTTTGATTTGAAGGCAAGGATTTTCTATGTAATCCTTGGAGAGATTGACACAGAGAGGGAGGGAGTGGAGGAAACCGAGAAAGAACTAAATTATCAATCGAAAATCCAAAATTAACCCTTTCTTTCAAATTGCAATTTCCTATTACAATTCTAGATACGAACAAAATTTCGCACGACATAAATTTTTTGCCGTTGGAAGACTCTCAATAAGAAACAATTTATATAGACAATAGAAGTCAGGTAAAGCGGAGAAAAGCGTATTTCTCGGAAAAAGTGACACTTAATTGTTCCGCTGGACAAGTTACCCAAGGATTAAACCTTCTCTCTCGATCACTCCAACTATCGGACACGGGATTTATCCGCTGTAAGAAAGGCGTTTCGTTTACACACACCGAAAGTTAACAAGTAACTCGGTAATGACGAGGCTCATTACAGTTGGCACGTTCTCCGAATGTGCAGGTTCACATGTTTAAAATCGCCGTGAAATCTTGTAAACTTAAACAAATCTCGAACGCCATCGTCCCTTGGTGAAAATTAGTCACGCAGTGACATTGTTTCCACGGCACGCGACACCCTGGTCTTCTGGAAAACTCATTCATTCCGTATAAATTACAGGACGGTGGAGGAGACCTTCTGTTCCTAGCCTCGTCCTGGTGGCATATTCTCTGGAGGTAAGAGTAAGTAACGTATGCATATCGGGCCACTCCATCGCAGGCGTTTGGATTGATGATATGCCGAGAGCCGATGTAAAGCGATATCCGGCCGGGGCCAAGACGGCTTCTCCCTCGAGGAATATGCTAAATTCCTAATCGACTGCATAATTAATGCAATTGTCATCCGAGCGGAAAGTGGCACCCCGAAAAGTATCGGATATGCGTTTCTTCCGCCGTTATTCCGGAACTGTCGATCGATAAAAGCGGCCAAATGACCGCAAAAACGCGTTTCGAATTTATGAATTCGTACCCACTTTAGGGTGCTTGCGAGAATGCATACTTTACGAGCAGACTTGTGACGTCACTGGGAATTATTCTATAAACGAATGAAATTTTAATATAAAAGAAATAGTTAGCACGGAAGTTATTTAACATTTCTTGATCTTTATATTCATTTCTGAACAGTGATTTTGAAAACACCCCGACGAAAATATTGGAAAAATCACAATTTGCCTTCAACAAAAGGAACAAAATTTTCAATTTTAAAACATATTAATTTCGTTGTGTGAAAGAATGATTTCTTCGCTTACTATAAAAAAGGTAACAAAGTAACCCGAAAAACAAAATAGTAGCCGCACAGCCAAATATTTCGTTTTGACGTTGCAACAGGAAAATCGGGAACGATGTGTTGCCGTGCGTGATGAACGGCAAATTCAATTTCATATTTCAATGCACAAGATGTTACGACCGCACTCCGGTTACGTACACACAAACAAACAAACCTTCATTTTTCGTAAAAATACCGTTTATTAAAAAAGCAAAACAGTAAAAGGCATGCACCGGGCACTTTGCCCTCCTGGAGGGGATTGCCACTTGCCTCCTGGGGGGCAGGAATAAACATCGATTAGGCGTATTACAGACCGTCACGAACTTGGCGCTCCCATTATATATACCTATATGCGTTCCTTGTTTTTTTTTTGCTGTAATAACCTCTTCGCAAACGCCTACCTTCTATTAGACCTCGAGCAGCTCACGACCGACCACCCGACCGCTAATTTACGAACCGCTGTAACCATTAGCGTTAAACTTTTTTTTACGAGCCACGCGGGTATCGTCTAGCTGCACTATTTCTGCAACGACGACGTAGATACAAGTAGCGGTTCACACCCTTCAGGCATCCTGCATTTCCGGTTGCGTTTCGTGGGATTTCACACGGAACTGAACACTTGCGGGTTAGGTGCACTCTTGGTTATTGGATCAGGAGTGGATTTATTTGGGATTCAACGATTTTAATCATCTAGTGTGTTTTTAGGGTTACTTAGTTGATATTAGTAGCACGTACTTGTTATTTCTATTAGTGCAGACGAAATCATTGGGGTAAGCTGCATATATCTAATAATACTGTTCGTTTAGACTAATATTTTACTCCATTTGTTAGTTTGTACACCTCTACCAGATTAGCTGCATGGAAAAAAAGTAAATTAGTTGGAACTATTAACCAGATAGGAGGATAAGACGCAGCCATTGTTTTTAGTTAATTTTATCATGTAAATGGTGACGTTGAAGACGTTGACAGCCAACACAACTATTTAAATAGTCAAATCAACTATAAAACGTAGTTGTGCCATATTCTACTGTTTGGATAGCAAAGCTAACTATTTATTATTATTATTATTTCGACTTTATTGACATCAAAGAGAGGTACAATACTTTCATTTTAGTAGAAATGGCGAGCCAGCCAGTCATTCAGACTGACCAACAATTATATTTCTGTTTTTTTTTTGTATAGTCTAAGAAAAACAAATGTTAAATACGACTTTTGGTTAAACTACTTTCTCTTCTCCACACCTATAGAAATAATTTTGAGTGCACCTCGAAAACCAGACAAATCCCAAAAGAGATACTACAAAAGCCCGACTTTCAAAATCCAGACATTTCCAAAAACAAACATTTCAAAAATAGACATTGAAAAACCAGAAAAATCACAAAATAGACACTTCAAAAACCCGACATTCAAAACCCAGACATTTCAAAATGCAAACAGATTTTGTAAGTCTGTTTTTTTGGAAATCTGGTTTATGAATCTCTGTTTTTGAAATGTCTGGTTTTTGAAAGTCGGGGTTTTGAAGTATCTGTTTCCTGATTTGTCTGGTTTTTGAGCTGCACCCAATTAATAACTTATTTTTTCATACTCTGAACGTAAAATCCCACTTTGTTCCCTCTATCGCCATTTACCACTTTCTCTTCTTAGGGAGTACAATAACACTTTGTCTCCCTAGGGAGTTACATATTTTTCTCAAGATCCAAGAAAATACTATTTTGCTCCCTGTATCGCGGGGGCGACGTATCATGCTTTTGTATGAGAAAATAATTGTACGTGCAATAAAGAAGAATAGTAGTTTGTTAATTCATGCGAACGCTTCGCTCATACGTGAAAATTGTGCATTTTTCTCCCTAGTTGCAGAAATAATTATGTTGCAAAAAAATATTGAAATAACGGGTCAATTTTTTTCTCTTGTTTTTAAATGGTTATCCGATTATTAAGGAAGCGAATCTCTTCTGTGTGGCACATTTTTGTATTTGAATAAACGAGAATAAACTTTATCTCTGTATCATTCCCCATGCGTCTAAAAAGAAAAGTATTTATATAGTTCACATTAATGTTTAAGTACGACTATAAAACTTCATATGACTGCAACTTCAATTGTGCAGACAATATGCTCTGATGAACTCTGCAAATTCAGCTCTATTGTAAGCGTTTGAAAAAATCGTTAGCCTTTTAATCACATCAAAAGCCCATTACCCTTGTTTTCATTATTACAACTAGCTGGAAAATTTATTCCAAACTTTTCGCTAAAATTTGCGTTATCTAACCGATGAAAAGTATATTAAATAAAGAAAATACTAACGAAGGAGTGAAACGTCCGTTACTAATTAAATTAGTAATGATTTATAGGTACTAATAAAGAGTGAACAAATTTGACGAATTTGTTACAACTAATTCATTAGTAAACGTTAACAATTTAAATTTAGTAGTAAAGGTATTAGAAAATACAGTAACGAATTCAAAATTAGTAAAACTGGACTTGTATTGTGAATATCAATGAAGTATTATCTACTATTTATTAGTCAAAGTTAATACTATTTCTAGTTTTGATACTTGATTATTAATTTTTGAATAAATCAAACTTGACTGAAAAATATTTCTCAAAGTTACCGAAATAAAAATAATGTTAAAATCTTTTGTCAAAAACGTTGTTATTTAACGAATATGTTAAAATCATGATACTTACATTTAGAGGTTAACTTCAGGACATAAGACATCCTCAAGATCAATGAATGCACTAAGTACTAATATTGGAATATGAATCATAATATCAAAATTATGCACAAAACTTATAAGCGATGAAAATAAAATTTGATGCATCCACTTTTACTAGAAATTATCTAATAATTAGTATTCCCATATTTCAACAAGTTTCGAGAATCATTTGCTGTACTTATTGTTACTTTATTGTTCTTATATTTTATGTTCATATTTTTGACTATATTTAAAACTCACAATTTTTAATTCTACTTATTTTAAAAAATTCTCAAATGAGTCCTTCGAAAATGAGTTTTCAGATTTCCCAAAATTCCAAGTATTCAGTTTTTTTGTTTCTATGAATTCATTCTATGCAATTTAAAGAATGGTCAGATAGAAACTATTGAGAAAATGTAGATTGCGTTTCTTGTATGGCAGATAAATTGTTTCATGATATTATGAACTTTGAGCATTCAGAATTTTATATGTTTTTTGTTGAAAAATATTACTAGCTTATTTGACTCGGAATCGGTGAAGCTTGTAAACCTTTGTCCGATAGACACATAAAAATCACGAACCATTCCATTCGACATTTTTCCAGAGACATAGGTATTAACGATCCGTAAGGGTTTTACGTAAAAAAAAATATAAAAATCAATTCGAACTACGCAGACCATTTACGAGCCAATTCTCGTATACTAACTAGTTACGACACAATTGTATCGGATTGCCGATAATTCAGAAATGTTTCGTAAAGTATGCTTCGTAAACTAAAATTACAATAATTATTTATATGCTACATAATCAATTGACGTTATAAGTGTTTTAATTAATCCATTTTAAAAAAAAAAATTATTTTCCTTCCGGTACGTAAGACACGTGCGAGTTCTCACATTTTCTGTTTCTTTTTCGATCTAATTTTGAAATAATGACGGAAAAATCACACAACTAACGAGACACTGGGTATTGTCAGTTCCTTTGGTATAGTTGTACCTGTTTAGAGAACCGTAAAGATTCTTTGCACGCGAAAATGAACCTTTTATATTATCTTTCAACGAACGGCAGATGTGGATTTTTTTCGTTAGAGTAGAGACATTATGTGGGAAAATAAGTTTGTTTTCATAAAGGTTACCTTCTCAAACTTTTCGAAAATAGTATTTTTACCTTAATGAGACAACAAATCTCAGTTAATTATGAAAATGAGTGTATTTAAAAAACAATATTAGGCCATATTGTAAGAAGTACTTTTTAATGACAATAAAACATTATTGAAATAAAATATGAAATAAAAATTATATAATAATTGTTTTTTTTCAGATGCACTTCTGATTCTGCATTTCTGAAGGGGTCAATTTTTGGAAAGTCTACTAAACAGGTAAATAAATATTTTATTAATCCAAAATAAATAATTATTTGACACTTAAATTGACGTTAAACAAAAATTAAGAAGTGTCGATATTGGGAGGTAAACCACATTTACTTTTTTATTATTTATTTTTAGATAAATCAAAGCAATTTGTAGAAGAGAACAATTTAAAATTAGTGTAATAAATTTGAATCGTACACATAGGTGTATTTTATGATTATTGCATTTAATTTTGAAAACATTCTTATTAAGGTAAGTGACGTTTAGTTAATAACTTTTCAGGTACAATCATTGTCTCGTCATCAACAAATACATACAAAGTGCTAAAAATAAATAAATGACATACAGAACTAAAAGAAATAAACAAATATGACGGTAATTGAAATGAAAATGATAAAAAACTACATTTCAAATTCAATCTTAAATTCAATCACCGCACCAATTACCGAAATTGATTTATCAGTTTCAAATATTCGCACGAACTAACTCGAACCCAAAAAATAAAACGAAAATTTAATTATCGCACGGTTCTATTATAATTTTGTTGATATTGCGCAATATTGTTTGCTTAGTAAGTCGAGACAAACTAAAAAAATGTTTAATTAAGATATTAAACTTTCATTTTCAATTACATTATTTGTAGTGTAATATGATAAATTATGTACGAGAATTTTCTATATTAAAGTTATGGAAAGATAAAAATGATGTATGCAACTTTTGCTCTGTCTCCCATTTGAATTTTAATTAATAATTAATAGAGATTGACATATTTGAAATTGTTTTAATCCTACATTGAAGCTTATACAGCGGTGGATTATCGATAGAATTTTTATTTGGTCGTGGTTCATACATTTTTAATTATATATCTAAATTAGCGTTTAAAAACAAAGATGATCGATTATGTTTAATTTAGAAATGTTCTGATAAAGGTGATGTTATTAATTATAGTTTTGTTAAAATATTGAAACGCATCACTATAAAATGATTTATATAAATATTCAGCTCATAGTATATTTAAATAATGCATGCATTTATTTATTTTTATATATTCTGGAGATTTTTAATTTTACTTCTAAAGCAATCATCACACGCCTTACTAATGTATGATATCTAGCGTAGTTTTACATTTAGCAAATGTTTAATTTTACATTTACTATAAAGTATTATATTTTAAAATAATTATCCTTTCAAGATCCATTTTGTGTCATTCGTTAATTTCAATCGGTAACATTAACACTATTTTGTGATTAAAATGTTTAATATTATTGCAATACATACATATCACAATAACGAATAATCTTATTTTTTCGTAAGTAATTTCAATTTTTGTTTAACATTTTGTGTGTACTATCCCAGATTATGTCAGAAACTTGTTAGCAATTATTGAAACTATTGATTTTAACCCTTTAACCTGCGATGGCGAATATTATTATCATATGTTATTGTAGGCCGCCCGATTTGCATTTTGAATTTTACGTACAAATTTCAAAATTCCAAAAAAAATGCTCATTTTCAACTTCGATTCAGGCCATAGGACATAGGTGTAAATCATTTTCAATTTTTATACATATAAAAAACTCTATATTGTTGTAATATATCTATTGAAGAAGTTCCACGGGGTAGAAGTTTCTGGGCGAGCGAAGCGAGTGAGGCACCAAGCCAACACTAGTTTTATTTACATTTAATAAATAAACAACATATTATTTGTTAAATTTTGCATTCATTATAAATTGAAACATTCAGATGTTAAAATGTTTGGAGAATTTACTACAAAAAAAAAGAGGCCAATCTCATGAAATTTGTTTCCAAAAACTACTTAAGCTTTATAAATGATCACACATAATCATAATATGAGTTAATATATATAATTATCTTTAATAAACAAACGGAACCCATGACAATGATTTTGATCCTATAATTTTAGAAAAGGAAAAAGAACAAAAAGAAAGATTAATAATATACTTATAATTGCAAATCTTTGGAAAAAATGATATACGTAATGAGTAGAAAAAAAACAATAGATAACATAAAAAAGATTTGCTTTGAGTCTTTATTTTCGTTGAATTTCGTTCGACTTTTATTTATTCATTAAATAATTTAAAAGCATGTAACTTTTTTTCAAAGATTTACAATTAAAAGTTTATTGTTAATTGTTTACTCTATGTCTTTTCCTAAAATACATGCATTGAAAATGTCGATAATTGTCATACTGAAATTATTATTGTTCTGTGACAAATAGCACTAAAAAATGTTTTTATTTTGTGGTTTGCGATGATTAACATTATGATGAACTGGAACATCTAAAATAAAGAATGTTAACGGATTTACTTGACACTATAAATTTGTATTTTATCAACGAAGATGAAAAAATATGCATTTTTACATGATGACAGTCAGTCAAAGTTAATTGTTCGATTTTCACTAAAAAAGAAATGGTCGTTTTTGGTTATCAAATTTTTCATCATAAAATCGATCGCCATTGTTATGTATTCCGAAAGCCTGCAAAAGTTCAAAAAGATCGGTTTAGTAGTTTTCCAGGAAGTTTATTGCATTATGTCCGTGGATAGTGCTGCGGTATTAAATGTCAGTTTGAACAAAAAGTGCCAAAATTCGATTATAAATTGTACAAGAGTATTCGCAAAGATATAAACTATGATCGTTACAATTTATAAAAAATAAGCAGGATTGAAAATTGTATATTTTGAAAATAAGATTCGTATTTATCAAATATTTTACTAAGATCTGTCGCCATTTCGAAGCTTGCTGTTGAGAGAATTAAGTGAGTCTCAATTAACAATTGTCACTGAAGCTTTTAATTTAATGGAAGCTCTAGATACAAGCACTTTCATCAAGCCTCATATTAGATATCTTTTAGAAATCTTCAGATCACTTAAACCTTTCGTACCTACGGAATATCTGTGTACAAAATTTGATATAAATGATCAGAATGACTTTTATTGGTCATCGATATTTCTATTATATGCAAAGAAAACAAATTAAGTTAAAATACAATGAAAATTATTTTTAATAATAGGTATAATGTTCATGAACCATAATGAAAGATAATAATCAACACGGAAAAAAGTACATGAGTCGACCAACTAAAAAATTAGTAAATTAAGCAAAAAATGTTGCATATATATCTCAAAACTTTTTTTTGTTGCTGCAACAATTTCTAGTTTGATACTCTACAAACAAAACAATTAGTTGAAATAACCATTTTAATAAAATATTGGAATTAGTTAAATGGTAACAGCTTCGTCTCGATTTGACCAATTAAAATAGTATTTACGACTATTTCAAACAATTGTAATAAATAAATACAGTGATATTAACTATTTTTTTTAACACATTACTCACGTTAAAACACTGGCAGAAATAAAACAAGAATTGTGGGATATTGTATCAGTTCTTTGACTTTGTTGAACTAATATTTCATTCGATGACAACTATCGGTTACTTGGTCCGATATTAATATCTTCTTCTTAAACAATGAATGTTAACTCTAACCTCAAATTTGTTACTTGATACAATAAAATTCATAAATTTATACCTAACTTCAAATTTTCGAATATGCTGCCAGTTTCTAGGTTTCTAAAATATCTTTAACAGTTATTTCCAAGTATTGTGATTCCGTATCACTTTTCGCGATATCGAACAAGATATGTAGTCTTTACTGCACAATACAGATATTCAATCTGTTATAAAAGTAGGAAATAGTTCGTTCAACAACGGAAATAAGATGAACTGTGTAACCATCCAAAAAATAGTTGAATTGACTACCTGACCTTACTAAAATTACAAGAAATATTGTCAATTTTACCATGTTTTCTAGTTAAAACATTAAGAAGTTAAATAGTTAAATAGTTCACCCATAGTTGGTTTGTCATCTTTACAAACTAGTTCGCTGCGTTAGCTACTTTCCTAACAGATATTTTTCCGATAGTTAAATCAAATATTCTTTTCTTTCCGTGAATGTTTTTTCTGCATTACTGTATTCTCTGATTAATTCTAACGATTTTTTGTTCTTTGCAATTTTCTCCAAATGTTGACAGTTTTCGAAAAAAAAGTCCTAAGCTATATTTGAAATTCATTTTCTTAGAAACTATCAACTTTGGAAAAAATGTAATGGAGAACAAACTCTTAGAATTCATAAGAGAATACACTAAATTTTTTAAAGAATTTTTCAAAACGAAATTACAATTTTGAAAAAGAATTCATCAAAAAAATCTACAAAAATTCATTCCTACATTTCCTACAAGGACATTTTCATTCCTATCATTTTTTTTAAATGATCGTAGTTTTTGAGTTAGGGCGTCCAGAAAATTTCAAAAAAATGTTCATTGTTGCCGCCATTCAGGTCGTTAGAATGATTTAGGAATGAAAGTAAATTTTTTATTTTAAATTGAAGTATTTTATTCATCTTTGTTGAGAGTTTCAATAGAAATATTGTAATGGCTCAAAAAAAATTGATAAGAATAAATATTGAATAAATATTTCAAATTCGGCGTCACAATGGATTTCCTGATGGCTGAAACTGAATTTTGACCTCGGAATCTTGAAGAGCGACCTCGAAAACAAAAGAATATGTACCTCTCAATTTTTGTAAACTTTGATTTTTATACGCAATACTCGATTGAAATAGAAGCAAGAAAGAGTGTCCTCTAGGCTTTAATGGGTTAATATGAATTGGATAGATTAAATATGCCTAATAGGGGATTATATATAATTTATATATAACTATTTTTCTTGGGCCATCCTATCGTTGATAGGTTAAAGAGCTCTTAAAGACATCTTTTTAATAGTTTAGTTGCAATAATTAAGTGTCGCTTTGTAAACATTTCATAAACTGATTAACTCAATCAACATATCCAAAAAAAAGTCCAAAAAAGCTTTGAAAGCAAAAGAAAATAACGAGACTACGAAGCAGTAAGTGAATGAAAGAAAGCTTAAAGCAGAGGGAGATAAAGGGAAATGAGGATGTAAATTGAGAGAGTGAGATAGGAAATAACGACGGTCAGCTTTGATCGTAGCTCCGGCGGTAAGCCGCGCGTTTACAGGGCTCCAGTCCATCGCATCGGATGCGCCGAGGTTAAATTGCGCTAAATGACAAGTGCGTTATCGCGTTCCTAATATAACGTGGGTACAACGATCCGACGCCTGCCTAAAGTCCGCTCGTAATAAGCGTATTTATGTACCGGGTGACGCCGTAAAACAATGACGTACACGCTCCATTTCGTGTTCCAAGCACGCGAGCTTTCGAAGGGTCCTGTCCCTATTTCGGTTTAACGAGCTCGAGTTCAAGGCTCAAAGCTTTCCAAATAAATCTTCAATCAACGGCCGTCATTTTGAGGTACGCCTAATCCGGAACCAATCGAAACATATGTTTCGTTTTTTGCCTAAACTCAATCTGTTTCTTCCTTACTATGTATATTTCGGAATGAGCATTTCACTCTTTTAAGGAGGGTCCAAATGTTTACTTTTACGGCAGGAGTGAATTTATAAGTGTGTATGATACGAAAATACAGTAGAGTCGCGGTATACTTACGTCTGCCTATATTTACGTCCCAGCATATTTGCCTGGTTCCGTCTCGTTATTTATACCCATCGCCGCCCTCTTTTTCCCCCACCTTACGGGCTGGGGCCTCAGGAAGGGCCTGCTGTGTCGTCACGAACATAACGCGACTGAGAGGAGTGGGAGAAGCGACGCTCCCATTCTTTCGGTAAATGTAATGAGAAGGGAGGGGAAGGCGAGGAACCGTGTGGGTGAATATACCGGGACATTACTGTAGCTTAGCCGCCGCGCCGCTAGGAGTGCTCACGACATTCGTGGTTCTATTTTGGTCTCGATATGAAAATGTGTTTCTGTTTGTTGTATTGGACGACATGAAAAAAAGTTTCGAAACTGCAGATCTTATTTATTATATCTGGCAGTACATGTATGTGATACTGATATATTGTATTTAACAATTATTTAGCACTTTTTACAGATTTTAATCCTCCCACGGTTTAATTAATCCTAATCTGCCCAAGTGTACCAATTTTCGACGTTGAATTTAAATGTTAACTATATTCACAAATCGTAACATTCATCTATGACAATGATCATATCTTACATTTTCGAGGTTGCTCCATAGATTGCCGCTGAAAAAAATTCGAAAAGTGATGACTAACCTCTATTTTTTAAAGAAATTTGGAAAAATACTGATTTTTCATTACTTTTTTCCTTTTTTTCTATATTTTTTGGAGGAAAACATTTTTCTCTCATTATAAAATCTATTAGGAAATTATTCTTGATGCCTAAGGAATAAGTCCACAACTAAAAAATTTGTTTTTCCAAATCGGCGGTTTCAAAATGGCTACTAAGGAATTCATTTGTTCTAGATTGGTGTCTACAATCACTTTCTCGTGCTTTCAATGTGAGAATATTATTTTCGGGAATTTTTGGGGTCGCTGAATAAGATATTATTGTCAACAGTACAAAATGCAAATAGCGAATCCAAAATGGCGGATGTTTGAATCAGAAAGTACTCTTATGGGGGTATTCGACGCGTATCTTACAGTATGGAGGACGACGAAACTGAGAATATTTTTTTAGTCTTTTTTCTATTTCTTTTTTTTTGCATTTTCGTACATTGTGTCATTTTTATCAGTGGTCCAGTTTACGGATAAGAAAGTATATGAAGGAATTGTTTCTAGAACAATATGAAATTACTTCACTGAAGAATGTCAGAGGCAATATACTTCAAATATAATATTTAGAAATTTGTAATTGCATTGGCGTAAGTACTTTATGTCTTATTCGATAAGAAACAATGATTTCCGCTTCAGACATCCGCCATATTGGATCCGCCATCTTGAATTTTGTATTTTGACAATGAGATCATATTTAACGGCCTCAAAATCCCCCTAAACAGATACTCTGACCTTGGAAGCATAAAAAAATAAATGTAAATACCGAAATTCAAAATTCTAGAGAAAAATATTGCGTTGGCGGCCATTTTAAAAACGACGATTTCAAAAATAAAATTTGTTTTGGTATGATCATATTCCTTAGGCATCCAGAATAATTATCCTTCACTTCTCCCCAAAAAATGTGGAAAAAGGTAAAGTAATGAAAAATAGGTCTTATTCCAAAATTTCATTGAAAAATAGAGGTCAAGTATCATTTTTTTTAAATTTCTTCAGAGGCAATCAATACAACAACCATAAGATATAAAGATTGCCAAAGATTAATATTGCAAGTCAAAGTCGAAAATTGTTAAACTTGGACCGATTAGTGTTTAATTGCAGAAATGGGTATCAAAATGGTTCATTTTATCCCGCTAAATAGTTGTAAATTTCATCATAGATTGAGAGTTGATTACATCACTAATTATTAGTGATAAAGGTCGTTTTCGAGGGTTTTGGGGTCACTTATCACTATCAGAAAAAATAAAGGAATCTATTTATCCCGATCTATGATAAGAAGTAACGAATTTTGACATTTCATTCAGAATAGTCCTATTTAATCATTCTACTAAGAATTCGGAAATATGAACCATATAAAACTGAACTTTTGACCTATATTGTCATATATAACTTCATGTCGTATAATTAAATTGTTCCAAAACAATTACTAATTATGTTTGACAATAAGCAAAGATGGTTAGTGAAATAACTATTTACTGAACACATTCCAATTCTAACTAAATGCGTGTACGATCTCAGCATCAAACTTCATTTAGTCTTCGAGTTAAATTTCACTTACAGTATTCCATGTTACTAAAACCATTTAATACTTAGAAACAAGTTCCATATACTTTATTCGTAGTTATTCAGTAGAGAAGTGATGCTAATTAAGAGAAAATTAATGGATTATCTAGGTTTAAACACCAGATGTCCGATTCAATAAAATAGAGGCAAATGATGTTTTAAGTAGTTTCAGTCACTACTAAGTTAGGTGTTGCAATGCTTAACAGCTGAAACTAGTTGACCCAACTTTGTCGTCGGCCGCTCGGCGCACTGAGACAATTGATTGGATCAAGCTCTTCTGTTGCTGTTTTTTCCCTCAAGAATTTTCACTGACGAAACCAGAACATTCTCGAATTGTTAGTAAATTATGTTTAATACAGTTTTAAGGATGAAAATTATTTACTGATTACAAAATGTTTACAAAATTAAATACTATTGAATACTTCGATCAATTGTTTGATATTTTAGTTACGGTTGATCCCGATTTTTAGGGGCTGGGAAGTAAAGCAATGCGATGATTCATTTAGCAAATTATTGGTTTAATTGACATTTATGTGATGTTCTAAACTATGTCAACTAAGCGTGGTCCGTGTAATATCGTAATGGTGGTGTACGTGCAATCATCATCCCTCACAGGGTGACGCAAACACAAATCTACACTTACATATTTGTGATGTCCTGCTCTGTAGATTTCAAAATGTAGATTTTGCAGTTCATTTAAAAGTGAGCATTGCCGTAGTTGTAATCTACACATGATTTTTTGAGTACCTAATTTTTTTGGGCTATACTAAAATTTCATATTAAAGTTTGAGTACATGAGAGTCACAATTTTTATAATTACAAAAATTATTTATTATATTGGCTGTTCTTCCTTGTTTTGATTTTGAAAAATATTGAAATGTCTATTTATTATACCAAATTTTAAGTTTATTACATATAAACCTTTTCTGAAATTCTAAAAATACAGATTAAGGAATCAAAATGTCTGAAGATTGTATTTTAATGAGTATTAAAAATAATACCTGTCTGAACGAGTAGAACCAATATTGTTTCTTGTACCAGATTTGTAATAAGTTCGTTACGTTATTACACGTGCACTTCAATAATTAATTACGAATATCCAATTCGCAGTCACGTGTACGCGACATAATATGTTGGATAATGAAGTGGAGTAACCAACCTTGTATGAAATTTCGAAATTCAAAATTCACTGTTATTTCGAACATGCAACAGACTGAATATTATATGTATACAGTATAGTAATTGAACTGATTCATCGCCATAATTAAACATTTAAAACCAACATTTCAATTGACAGAAAGTGAGTAAGTAAGTAAACAAAATCGTAATATAGAAATGTAATTAATTGAAGTGCTGATTTTACTAATCACCGGAAAAAGTATTATTTTACTAATGAGATAATCATTTTTCTTTTTTATTAGTAAAATTTTTTATTTAAAATCGTTTACGATTAGTTTTTAACTAATTAAGATGTAGAGAGCCTATTAACGTCGTTATTTATACGGAAAGTAACGAAAAATGTGCACCGTAGGCATTTTTCAGATCTGGTTCTTTTTATGTTTATTTACTATTGCAGAGAATCAGAAGTTTGAGATTTTTACGAGTCCATCTGTTATGAATACTACTGTTCTGCGTGACTTCCCAAACTGAAATAGAGTTCCAGGGCATCGTAAATCGTGTCCGTTTTCGGATAATGTCCCTTAAATGTTTCAGAACCTTGTTTGACATTCATAATATAACAAGAATAATAAACCGATTTATGCTATAAACTAGCCATATTACAGCCATATAATAAAATTGCCGTAAACAAAACGTGTAAATTGTCAGTGTTAGATAACACGCCGACGAGATAATAATTCCGGATTAGTTATTTTTTCAAATAAGTGTTTGATCTTGACAGATAATTTTTTATAAAAAGTAATAAAAATGCAGTGAAAATCAAATTTGAAAAATCCCAACTACCTGAAACATATTTTTCATTAAATAAGCCATAATATTTAAACGCTAACGATTTACTGTTTTTGTATACAAAACGTTCTTATAATATTCGACTTTCAACGTCTGTGTATTGTATTTTCGAACTCAAATTCTAGTTAGTATTTATTTAGTCGTCGTTCCATAAAGTTCATTGAAAAATATTTTATTAATTTTTTTTTTATTTAAATTTATTATTTGTTCTTACTAAGTCATTTTGACTTATAAATAATTTTTTTAATTTTTAGATCAAGTCAACAATGAAAAAAATTTTAACACTTTTTAATATGTTTATTGAAGACCATATGTGGTGTCATTAATTTTATCAAGTCAAGGGGAATATAATATCTTTATAAATAGTGTTTTCACATTTTTAATACTAATCACAATTATAAGTTATATATACAAAAAATAATTTTAAATTTCTAATATATTTGTTTTCAACAAAATTAAAAAATTGATCATTTTCCTGTATCACGCAATGAAAATATTGTATCATTGAACATTTTTTCATTTACATTATTTTTATTGTATGCTTTATATTATATTTTAGAACAATAAATTTCTGAAGAGGACCTAAATATAATATAGATAAGGTCGAAACGTCAAAATATGGTTTTTATACCTGTTTCCTTATATATCCGTTAATCCAAAATGAATTGAATTTTTTACAAACTATTCCGTATAAGGAAAATTTAATACGAATAAGAAGATTTATTTTTAAACATTTTCAGTAAAAATTAGTCCACTGAATATTAAAAGGTTTATTCTTATAACTTTATATAAATATTAAAAGGTTTATTCTTATAATTTCATATAAATATATTAAAATTTAATACATTTATACTAAATTTTAATATTCTCGGTCTCTCAGTCTATATTAGTATTTTATTGTATTGTCGAAAATCATGTGATAGGAAATTTCATTAAAATTGTTCATATTCAAGAACAGTTTATCGATGTTAAAAGAAATATTTGAAATATTCAGTAAATAAGATTCTTTCAAGCTATTATATAATTAGGTTAATTAAATCAATATAGGATATTCATTTAAATGGATATTGCGACATGTGAAGAATAATTATTCATTATAATCGTTTTATAAATCAAATTATAACAGGATGTCCAAGAATTGACCAGCAATATTTCACGAGATCCTTCTCTATGATATTTCAAACCAAAAAGTCGTGTACCAAAATTGGATCTGAGTCTCAGAATTTGAGTGACGAGCCGTTGAAGTTTAGGAGAAAAATTACTTTTTTGCAATAACTCGTCTTTCTTTTAAATTATTGTAAGCCATTCTCGAGAACAATTGAACTACGATGATTATTTCTGAAGTTATGAACTTAAAAATGGGAAAAAAAGTCCAATTTTTGCGGTTTTCGCATCTGACTCACTTCCCTAAATAGCTAACGAAACTTAAATTAACCTATTAAGGCCACTAACTATTGGAAACAGGATATATGCCAAAAATACAATACCTGTTTTTTTTTGGTTTGACAAATTCGCATTTTTCATAATATTATATAATTTTTAAAAAGTCGAAAACACAGAACGAGCAAATGCACAGTGCACGCATCCCATTCATCGGATTCGTTTGTGCTTTATTTGAATTAGTAAATTGTCAGTTCGGTAAGATTTCTAATTTAAGTTCACCTCTAAAAATTGCGATTTACGGACCGCAGACTTTAATAGGTTGAAATTGAAACCTAAAATTGAGTTTAAGATTTGAAAGATTATACTAGAGCAAGAAAAACAAAATAGAAATTGTTAAATTGTGCTTAGGGCCTTCTTTCCTGTCCAAAAAAAATGTTTTGGGCTTGTACTCAAGTAGAAATTTGGGCATTAGCTTTGAATACAAGTATACGTAAATTTCGTATACAAAAGGTGAATGTTTTAAAGCATCAAACATTTTGAAAATAACCTCGAAATGTTTCAGGCTTATTAAATATTTCTGTAATTTTGTTGTTTTATTTAATGTAGTTATACTTTAATAAAATATGAAACAAAACCAGTAATATTCATTGATTTGTTACAGATCACAAGGTGAACTACCATATTTTGTCCTCTACCGTGTAAATCTTAAAAAGGTATGTTAATCGAAAAACCGACAATTAAAAAAGCCGACAGTCAAAAAACCGACAATCGAAAAGCCTACAGTAAAAAACCGATACTTCAAAAAAAGACTGAACGCTTGTCAATGTGCCTATTTTTTTATGTGTCGGCATTTTGACTGTCGGCTTTTTAACTGTCGGCTTTTTGACTGTCGGCTTTATGACTATCTGTTTTTTGACCTGTCGGCTTTTTGATTTGTCGGGTTCTCGACCCGCACCCTTAAAAAAAATATCGGAAAACAGTTCCAAGCAACCTTGTGGATCGCAAAACGACGTCATTGAAGCAATTTTTTCCGTGCGATGGATCGGATCCATGGATTTTACCCTGTACATAATTAAAATTCATTTTTGCCCAGGATTAAAAAATAGAAGAAAAATTCGTTCGATCTCGCATTCCAAAATGATTTCTGAAAATTTAATTAAATTGCGTTAATTAAAATACACGTACCACCTCGACAGCACGGTACCAACGGGGCAGCCACTGATTTGGGTCAAGATTCGCGAGGAAATTCGACTGCACTTCGTTTCGGGCGACGCACGTACCGTGCTAGAAATTCTCTAAGAGTCTTTCCTGGTTGCTGAACGCGAATTGGTAATTAGTAGAGCGGTTAATTCGCAGAATGAATTAGCTGCAGGAACTCCCTCGGCTGCCAAGTGAATCGCCAACGACCTCTACGTTGGTAGTGCAAGACGTAGCCAAATATACCCGGTACAAAACGCATTCGGGTTGATAGGACGGAACGACACGGACTTGCCCGATCGATCGAATGCTCCTGTGAACTAACTACGGGAAGTTTTGCCCTTGCCGCTATTCAGAGTGTGATGTCTCGGACTCGTCGAAATTTGATCGACGAAGTTTCGGACTAGACGCGACTTGCTTTGATCTTAATTATTCGCGAATGTCCTGGCCCACCCGACCTTAATGGATGATGACTCGAAATATAGGGCCATGAATGCTGTTGTAGTCGATTCGCAAATTGATGCTGTGATCAGCGCCAGTTTCCTACTATATAAGTGGTGGCATTTCCTGATTATTGGCCTCGTTTCAACAGCATTGAGCACAGTCTTCACTTTCGGGTGAACTGTCTGATGCAGCTGGAATTTAATTAGAAACTTATAAGGTCAACCAAAATTTACAGCCAGGTAACTGTACACTTTCTCAAAAACCCATTGATGAATTGTTTGAAAAGTTTGCTTAAAACGATTACCAACATTTAACATTGGATGGCTCAAGTGTCTAGACCTATCCCTAGTTTCAGTGGCTTCAATCAATCCATATGAAGCATTACTTATTAATACCTAATCCGAGTGACACCTCAATAAAATCTGATTACAGTCTTATAGCAAGGACCGTGATCAGTCTTTGAGGAGACATTACAAACGTGACTAAGTTCAAATATGTATTCAGGCAAACTGATCATGGCCTGATTTGAGCAGTATCAAACAAACAAGGTAGGATTGAATGAATATTTCGAAAATAAATAGTTTGAAATTCTGAGGTTTCATTTTCGTCATCGTTAGTTAGTAAAAGTTTTTAAAATTAGCTTCAATACGTCAATTCTTTTAAGGAAACTTTTTCTTTGTCTTGTCTTGAACACCGTTTCACTTATAGTTTAGCAACACGTCAATTGACATGAATTACCAAGAGAAGAACAATAGCATCGTCGAAACTAAAAGTGAAATTACTAACCTAAACTTAGAGCCATTACATTCGCACCAGGCGAGAGTATTTACCACGAAAGCAAACATTTAAACGCCGTTTACTTGTCCTCAGCAACTAACGCACTCAGAGAAAGGCTCAACGATGCACACACGAAAATTATGTACGGAAACTCTCGGCGAACTTAAAACTTTAGATAAGTAACAGGACTAACCCTTTGGGCATCGGGAATACTGCGAAGATTAAAGTGTCTAACTGCTGAGAAATAAGTTGAATTCGAAGCCGAAACTTTGGGCAAGATAATCGGACGTTCCGGCACTTAGATTTCGAAATCTTCTACCACAGATGTGTTCCCGATGAAAAGTTACTTTTGGACTTTCGTAAACAAGCAAAGTATAAGCGGTGTATTTCTTTCCATGTTCGATTCACTTAAATGGTCTTATGCTTTTCGATTTACGGAAAAAGAGTTTTAAACGTCTAAGAAACAATAAATTTGAGAAAACTGCTTTTTTTTTGTAAATATACTTGTATTGCCCAGAACAATTTTGTTCCGTGCCAAGTATTTTTTTATTTTAATGACGATTACATTACTAGAATTTTCCTATAATGTGTCATTACAGAAAAAAAATACACTGATAAAACAATTTATTTACTGCAAAGAGGGCTTCTTTATATGCTGAACTAAATAATTTCATAACTTTCAACCAAATTTGTTAACATTTAAAATGCATTTCATAGAAATCATTTTATTTAATAACAAATATATTTTAACTATTAATACAGGTTGTTTACAGTAATGAAATGTTTTAGTTCGCTATATTTAAAGATGTCTTCGTTACATTTATCAACTTCATTGAAAGAGTGAATTATCACTGTTAGCTGCTGAAAACTGCATGGAATAAAAATTCACTCTTAAATAGCGATAATTCGATTTCGTTACAGTTGATCAATGTTCACTCTATAAAGAGTGAATTTTCATGGCAACGGAGGATGTAAATTTAAAACAGTTAAGCTTCAACCCAGACATTGTCAGGCACCAGAAATCGATATGTATGAAATTCAACAGGTAAAGAATTCCCACGACTTAATGGCAGATATCCAAAATGAGTTAAGAAAATATTTCCGGCGAAGATGTCGGTAGACAAAAAGAAATCCAGTCGTGGTAGATAACATAAAGAGGTGAACTGTAAAATATTCTGTATCAGAGTTGTAAATAGCCAATAAGGTAGGTAATCTCCTCTAAAACAGAGTTATTTATTACATAATTCTGAAAATTCTCGGTTAATTCTCAATAGGTGTAATTGTTATTACGTTGAGTTAATGTGTATAAATTAGAAAAGATTTTGTTGTATCCGAATGTTTAAATTATATAGTCATTTTAAATTTTGATGTTCTAGAGCAGATGGCTACCTAGTCATCTAATCTCTCTAGAGGCTCTTATCGGTAAATTAATTTTATCGGTTACTTACACTATAAACTGGAACTTAATAGAGGTTGAAAAAATTGACAAGTAATTTTTGGGAGATCTTAAATGTTTCCGATTGTTTATAATTTGTGTGTAAAATAACCAGCTTTGAATTACACAAACAATTAAAGAACGAGTATCAATAAAGCCGTTTTTGGGCACACCTCAAATCGGCCAATACTATACAAAATTGCCTTCTAAGCCGTTTTTCGATACGTCAACTTCAAATAAACAACAATCAACATGAAAAATTGCAAAATACACAAGATTCTGATTTTTTGAACAAAGTTTAGTAATTTGTATACGGTTGAAAATATGTCAGAATGGGCGTTTTTTATTATGGGTCTCTATGCCAAACATTTTACATGGCGGATCCAAAATAGTAAAGAATTTCTTAAATTCAGTTCGATTTATTGTAAACAGCACCTTACGGGGTTTTCGGTGTCGCTAATAAAAACCGTGAAGTCAGTTTTTAAGAATTCAAAATTGCGGTTCCAATATGTCGGACGAATTTTCAAAAAATTGATGGATTTTCGTGAAACTTCGTTTCATGGAGCTTTTGAGCACCAAGAAGTATAATTTTGTCAAACATACCAAGGAGATAAAATTTTTCACTGTATCGACCAATTTGAGGGATTCCCAAAACCGTCTAATCGACTCTTATTTTTAATATTAAAAGATGTATTGTGTTACTGCCCCAAAAACGTAAATGATATTTTTTTCTTCTGATGATCAGTAATTTGTTATTAATAATAAATTCGCAAATTGACGAAAAAGTGAAAAAACCACCTGGAAACGGCATGAGGTTCGATTCCAGTTCGTGGCGAATTTTATTTATACTTTTTTTTTTAATTAATGGAAAAAAACAATTTTAAATTCTTAATTTGATCAATGCAATAGTAATGTCTAAAAGTGATTAATATTATAATAAAATAAACTGGTCCAAATTTGGTCCTGGATTGTCTCAAAACCTGGCTCTGATTTAGATCGTTTTGGATGTGACCGATTTCGATCAGATTTTGATACGATTGAGTCATCTCGTTTTCTCTCGGGAAGGCCGATTTCATTTGTTTATGTGTTTCTTACAAAGTACAGTCATTTCATAAAATGGGGACCAATTTACACCGAAAGAAATAATGGAAGGTTCCTGCCATATATATGGGTATATCAATTATAATTATGGGTGGATCAGCTATAATCTAGCTATAATCTAGCTGATCTACCCATACCTATTCCAAGTAGACATTGAATCCGGGTAAAAACAAGTTACTGGTCAGTTTTACTTGATGCTGGGCAGTGAAACTGGCCAGTATTCGTACCTACTGTGGGATATAAGATTCTCCTAGTTCCCGGATATAGTACTATGCAAATATTAGCTAGTACCGGTCTAGTTTTGCCCAAGAAATATTTTTAATTATATTTCAATTAAGCCGCAACCAGTGCTGCTGTTGTTTAGCCCAGATTTTGATACAAGCCGAGTCGTAACCATTGCCGAACCATAGTTTAGTCCGGAAACCAATAGTATATTACATTGGGAACACCATTAACATAACCGAAGTGTAAAATGCATGAGTGAGAATGAAATATATTATGAATTGAGTGTGTGTGTTTTTATTACCTTTTGTCAGTTTATATCTTAAAGTAAAATATAAGATTAAACTAATACGTATCGGATTCCATATAATTATATGTATAATTCTTAACTAGTTTCTTTCAAGTTTAATTAAACATTTATTTATCAATAATATTTTGAAAGTCGGGCATTATCTAGATAGTTAAGTACTAACTGGCTAATTTTTGAATAGTTTTTTAATTTATTAAAATATAGTGTAACAGAGCTGTTACTGCCTAAAAACTTGATATTAATTACGTGGCCAGTTTTATACAGATATCATTGCTCAGGTGCGGGTTTATCTATTTTTTCCCGATCGATTTTCTACCCGGAGTGCCAGGACCTAATTATTTAGTTTTCCTCTCAGAATCTGATCAGATTTTCATTAAGATCCCTAAATGGAATCGTTTCTAAAATATGTCCAGCTTCCGATCAGGAACATATAGAATTTGGAACAATTTACACATGGAAAATCATAAAAAGCACTGTGACGGAATCTCTGCAGCCTAGATAAAACAATCCATGTTTACCATTAATATTCATAGGAAAATTAAAAAGGATGTTATCTGAGGTATGACGCAAGGGTGACGCCCGTGGTTAAGTACCGTGCGTGAGTTGATTATCGCATGCATTTTTTTAATGCATAAGAGTGCAAATGACGAGGCAAGGACGCCATTGCCAATAGTTCACACGTAAGCTCTCTGGGTGTATCTGGGTTAACGTTTGTCACAGTTATTGCTAGGGACTCTCGTCATACTTGTTATCGCACACGTACGCGGACGAACTCTTGTAAACCCATCTGGATGACCGCAGTGAAATTACATTCCTGCAATCAAGTAAGAAGCACAAAGACCATAAAGCGCCGACGGTCTAAATATAAACCATGATTATTTCGCTGTAATTGAAAGCCCGGCTAATTACTGCGTTGCATAATTGTCGAGTCCGATAGTGAAGATTCCGAACAGTTTTCAAAGCAACCGCCCCGCAATGAGAGAGGATTCTGCATACATGCTAATCATAATTGCTAACTGCATTTCACATTTTTATGTCGTCTGCATCAAGTCAAATTTTTATACAGAGAGAGCTGAATAGTAATACGTTGATGGTAAAAATAATGATATTATCTGATGCCATAATTATATTGTTCGTTACCATCTACCACTTCTTTTAACCATCTAAAATTCTACACCGGAAGATATAAATTTTTGAATGTTTTCCTGTACCACCACAAATGGGGTGTCGCATAATACACATAATGGTACATAATTTTTAAATTTTATAATGCCTCGTATACTATGACGGCAAATGAATATCTCGAGCAGAAATATTCTGAGGCCCTGATCAAGGTCTCACCACAGCGTTATTAGCCTGATCAGGACCGTAATAAATTTCTATTCGGGTTATAACTAAAAGCTCGAGATATCTTGGAAGAAAGATCCAAGATCCTGTGGGATTTACGATTTTACGTTAAATTGGAATGATTATTTCTTTTACACGTTTCCTCCTTTCTCTATTATTCAAAAAGTTATCAGAAAAATGATCGTGCAAGAGGTATTCTAATTATTCCTAATTAGCCAACACGAGCATGGTTCCCTCGGTGTATGAAAATGTTTATTACTGAACCAATAATTTTTAGCACAAGTAAAAATTTAAGCCTTTCTAAAATTTAAACAATTTATACATTTCGTATTAAGAATGTAAAATAAAGTTTAATATTTATTAAGCTCGAGCGGGTCTAAATTCGAATTTATGTCCCGAAATTTCAAATGAGATAGGTGATGAACTCTTATCACAGGCATGTAATTTTCGAGGACGTAAAATGCGATTTTCCGCCCGCTAATCGGCTGCAAATAGTCCGAATTTACCCTTTTTGATTACTTCTCATCAGCGTGAGATATTTTTTTGGTCATCTTATTTATCTGAATATTCTTTAACTTTTTCCTAGACGGCTCTAAATCTCAATTATTAAAAAACTACTAATTTATTACAAATTGTAAAAACTGCTAAACTGAGTTATTGAGATTAGTAGTATTGAAATTGATTAATAAATTTGTATATATTTGTATAACTATTAACTCATTGTAATTAAACTTGTCAGATTAGTAGAATTTAGCAAATTTAGGCATTTTTGTCAAATTTCCTTAGTCAGGTATTCACTTCCAACTCGATCAAAGTAGCCTACAGTTTTTCATCAAAAGTCGACGTTTCAGACCCTAAACAACTAAGAAATTAAACAAAAATTCGGTGTCCATGATCTTGTACGTACGTATAAACGGCCGATTTTTTTGTCTCGCGAAATCTCGCGAACGATAAGGCCGATTTAAAAGATAAACCTCTTTTTCAGTTTGCCATGGCCTAACTTCGATCTGATTCTAGTTTTTGGAGTAGATCCATATTCGATTATGAGGTGGTCGAACAAAAGAAAAGCTAAAAAAAGTAGTTTTTCGCGTGTCTCACCAAAAGTACAAAATCACATAAAAAATGCTTCCAATAAAAAAAAACAGAGGGGTACGGATCGAAAAATCAAAAAGCCGACAGGTCGAAAAGCCTACAGTCAAAATACCGACAGTAAAAAAACCGACAGTGAAAAAACTGACAGTGAAAAATCCGAGATTCCAAAAATCGACAGGCAAAAAGCCGACACGTAAAAAAGCCGATAGCAGAAAAACCGAATTTCATAATACCGATAGTCAAAAAACCGACACAATCAAGAAACCGATATTCAAAAACCCGACGGGCAAAAAGTCGTCACGTCAAAAAACCGACAGTTAAATTCTGAAATGTTGTGATACCGACATTCAAATAACCGACATTTCAAAGAACCGACTGCCAAAAAGCCGACAAGCGGCAAGCCGACATTACATAAACTGAAACTTCAAAAAATTGACTACCCGGTTGTCGATGTGTCTATTTTTTTTGGATGTCGGCTTTTTGGCAGTCGGTTTCTTAAGTGTCGGTATTATGACAATTCGGTTTTCCTTCTGTTGGCTTTTAGACGTGTCGGTTTTTTGTCTGTCGGTTTTTTGACTTCTCGGCTGTTTGCCTGTCGGTTTTTTGAATATCAGTATTTTGACTGTCGGTTTTTTGACCTGTCGGCTCTTTAATTTGTCGGTTTTCCGACCCACACCCAACAGGAGCATCAAATTTCCTGTAAAAAAGTTGTATGCACTTTCTTCCTAAAGCAACGATATGCCACAGAACTATCTTATACAGAAATGAAAAAATTGTTAAAGGAAACCAAAGAACGATTGTCATGAGGGCTTAAAAATGGTAAATGGAGACATTTTTATAAAATTTGACTGCCTTAAATGATTTATTTTTTATTAAACTAAATTCATAATTTAATCATTAACAAATTGGAACTAACTATTAGACATATTTTTTGAAAAAATGCATTCTTTTTTTATGTTTACGCAAATAATGTACATGAAAACATTGAGCAGAAACTGTCGAGTACTAAAAACTATGTGTATATAGTTTTCTCAAAATATTTGACTTTTATTTATTCAGAATGTTAATTCTAATTTCTTGTTGGTATATTTTTATAAATTTATGGACAAGATGAATACACTAATACAAATTAATTCAGGCCCTGATCACGGGAAATTAATAAATTTCTGCCCCGCTAGTTTCTTTACATCAAATATCTTGTTGCAACCAATGTATACCACTCTTAAATGAAAAATGAAGCGATGCATTAATGTTGTACTGCCTTCGATAAGGAAGTAGTGAATTGTACGATGACAAGTTGACACGTGATATCTGAACATCACAATGTTATCTAGTTTTATAAATTACTACTTTCATTCATGCATCGGCGACTCATGTGTAAAGATCGTTCCTAGTATACCTAAGCCAATTGACATTCGTGTTACTTTGGTAATTTTTACTATTATACGTTAATTAAATAAAAAAATTAAAACACGAAGAAAGAAGCGCACCTTTATTTAAAATTTGTAAGGAAAAACAAAGTATGCAATAATGGTAACCTCAATTCGTTAGGTTTTAATAATGTAGTTAAAAG
The DNA here is from genome assembly GCA_030407085.1 of Trichopria drosophilae. Lineage (NCBI taxonomy): Eukaryota > Metazoa > Arthropoda > Insecta > Hymenoptera > Diapriidae > Trichopria > Trichopria drosophilae. The sequence goes on along the minus strand of CM059587.1, from coordinate 84,650,104 downwards.
ATTCTAGAAACTGTTAATATTGCGAATATCATGTCCACGACAAAAGGTTGCTAATGGGCTCAACTTTTATCGAAATATTGAAATATATTGCATTTTTTTTTCTTTTTTTTTATATTTAAATTTGTGTTATTGAGCCCTAGAATTTTGTCCTTTATGATATTTTATTAGTAATTTTCTTCCATTTAAATTTTACGTCATAAAATAAAAAAGTTTTCTTTGTTAAGTACATTTCCAAACAGCGAAAAGACATCTTGAAGAGCTCTTTAAGAAGTCTTAAAAATGGTTAGATGTCTTAAATACTTATCAGAAAGAGCTCTTAAAATCATTTTTAAGAAGACTTATGCGTCGATTTAAAGAGCTCTACAAGACCTCTAAAATATGACGTCTTAGAAAAGAGGTCGTATTTGGGAGCTTTGACGTATAAAAAATTCATTTTCGAATTCAATAACTACGTAGTGTCTCTGGAAGAAACGCAGATCTCTACTCTGGGAATCCCTTTATTAAAATACAGGTGGTCCAAAGCGAGATAGCTTTAAGACCTCAAATGGAAGACTTCTTCAAGATTACGATTTTAAGAAGTCCTAAGAAACACATCTTTAAGTTTTACAAACTATCATAATTATGATTAAATCTCTTCAGGAAGTCTTTTTAGAGATATCTTTGGACGGAGTTCTGTACGACCTCTTTAAGAGGTATGTGTTGTATGGGATAATTTTGAACATTTTTTGGCTTGGGTGTAAGTGAAAATTGAAATTATAATCGAATGTCAATTGTTTCAATCAAGTATTATCATAACCACCCAGTTATTAATAATATCAAATTCTGATTAATGCACAAAAAATAAAGTACCATATCGTTTAAATTAATTTATCCGCTGACCAACTAATTAGACGTTTGTCCCAACATTATTTTTCGACCGGGAATAACGACGACGGGACATATGTAAAACTAAAACGTAATGCGTTCGCGGGATTTAAATTTAATTATGATTTTGTTTTGCGCTTTTCACCGGGTTTCGCTCTACATATCCGCTTGCAACCGGATTTTCATTTGAAAAATCTTCATATATACCGAGAGTTCTTTTGAAGCGGCGATGGTGGCCATGAGAGGATTGAACAAACGAACGAATGTCGCACTTGACGTGCGCTTTGTAAGTCTGAAACAGTTTTCTGCCCGTATTTTCGTGGACGCAACGTGCGCTCACCTAGGAAAATTGTAATCAGTATCCAGCAAATCAAGCGCAAAATGGAAATTTGGAGAACACGCCCGCTTATGCGCGTGACATGTCTATCGGCACTGTACCCGCCGGAGCAAAATTCGCTTTGTTACGTATATTTCCTACACAAAGGAATGCGCCAGGGCACGCACGTTCGTGAATTTTGTGTACATTCAATTTACGTGGCGACGACGATTTAGCAAAGTTTTCATTCGATTTTCACCTCGACACTTTATGCGTCGTACATATTACACCCATAAAACGAGGAAATAATTGCTTTTAATGTAGGCAAAAACTGGATTAGGGGCTCTTTGACGATAATTCTTCCCTTCCTTTACATTTCAACGTATCTTCAATACGTTCCATAATGACCTACAGTCGATAAAACAGTTTCGAAGTATTCAAATTCAGTTATGGTAAGTGACTTAATCAAACTGATTATTTCGTATAAAGATTCCGGTCGCTATTTACGAATATACACTGGAATTGTGAATGATTTAAAAAAATTTGTCCGACATGTTGGGTCCGCCATTTTGAATTTTCAAAAATGAACCTGGGATCCGTTATATGGAATTCTGAAAAGACTGTAAATACCTAGTTTAAAGTGAACTCGCTTAATTCAACAGTTTCCCGCCATATTGCATCCGCCATTTTGAATTTTGAATTTTATTCAAATATAAGTATTCAGTAAGGTAATATTCCATAAAACTTAGTAATGTTTAATGAGATATGGGAATGTGTGTTTCAGTCGGTAAACCAGTTTTTTACGAGTGTGAATATTTTGCCACAAGATATAATTTAATTTTGTTTTTTTATAATCAAAATGTTTTCATGTTCCAGAAATATGGTATTGATTGATGCTGCAATAACAACAATAAGGTATGCGATACCGACAGATGGTAATGTCGTTTTTGTAAAAAATTTCTAGATAATGGGAAATGTTTGCTATATTCTCCGTTAGGACCATTTCGATTTTATCTTTCTCCGTTATTTATCACATATTTTGTTATTTTAATACACATTTTCTGGTTGCATAACATAAAAAAAAACGACGTTACCGTCAGTGGTCATTTTTGTCACTTTTTATATTTCAATTTTTTTAAATTTAAAATGAAATCCAGGACAATACTCTGAAATTTACTTACGCTTACGGCCGAAAAGAATCAAGCATTTAAAAATCAGCTTAGAAATCTCAACAATAAATTGGCCTAAAATGCGGGTAACGATTGTGCTTCATAATCCTAGTGAGGTAGAGAATTTATCCGGATATCCGACAATCGCATTTCATCGCAGACGACGGGGAAAAGTGGTGGATGTCGAGATGTCTTTTATGGTACCTCGTACATAATAACGGCAGTGTGGACATTCAAAATACGGGCTCTGGCAATTAAAAAAGATGTCCGCTCGTTTCTCGCTGTACTTTGATGACATCATGGGCTTTTTTTTTCATCGCATTAACTCTCTTCGTTTTTCTTTCGTCGTCCTGCAGCGTCGCTTCCGCGGCCTTTTGTCCCTTTTCTACCGTCTCTTTTCTTTGTTTTCGCTCTCAATCGAGTTTACTTTATTCATACGACGTTTTTATTTTTTGCCCCTCTCCAGTCATAATTCGGTATCCGTCTTGCGAGCCGTCTCTCCCCCAAGCTCTGCGTCATTCTCGTTAGGGTATCATTCATCTTGATTCGCCATTAACACGCCATGCCTCGCACCAAGGTTTACATATAACCATCGAGCGACACGCCGCGGTGATCGATATTTTTATTTCGCGATGGGTCGTTGACATTGGACGTTAAAAAATAGACGGATAATGGATACCGGAGTTAATTAACTCATCATCAAAAATATTCGCGAATTATTTTCGACACAAATGCGACCATTTAGCGCCGAGCGGATAAAATAAAAAAAAATTAAACGCTTCAGGCATTAACGAATGGTGGTTCAGTTTTTGGCAAAGACTTTTTAATCGGGGTTTGATAACTATCATTAACCCATTATGGACCAACGGGTAGTTTTTTATAGCAATTTTTAATGTCTGTTCCTAAAACGTGGCCGTTATTGATATGTATTTTACTCAGTAATTTATGATCTGAAATTGATTTTTTCCTTTGAAGTTTACATTTTTATTTGCACGGAAAATAGCTCAAACTTGTTACTCAGAGGTTTTCGCGGTCGCTGATCACGAATCTGACCTCAGATTTTCAAAATTCACAATGGCGGATCTAAGATGGCTGACAAAAATCAAAACATTTATTTGATCGAGGTGAAAATGTGTGTACTCGGGGGTACTCGGGGGTTTTCGAAGTGGCTGATTACGAATCTGGTCTCCGATTTTTGAAACTTAAGATGGCAGATCCAAGATGGTCGACCGAAATGTAAAAATTTATTTCATCGCAATGAAACTGGGTACTCGAGAGTTTTAGGGATCATAGATTACGAATCTAATCTTAGATTTTCAAAATTCAAAATTACGGATTCAATATGACAGCCTTCAAAAATTCGAATTTTAAATGCAATATCCATACATGTTAAAACATTTTCAAATTGAAGATGGTGGACGCAAAGTCTTTCAATTTCTGTAAATGTTTGTTTTCCTAAAATCTAACACCGCAAACTGGACCTTTCATACATATTTTTTTTGGGGGCACCATTTTCAATGGTAAAAACTAAGATGAAAATCTGTGTTCAAACATAATATTTATCGTTGTTAAGTTTGAAATGTGTCGTAACATTTTAAAATAAAAAATGGTATACGTAAACTCCATCAATTTTTCTAAATGTTTCGAATGACATTTTCGAATTCTAGATAGCGTAGTAAAGTCTTTTAATTTTTGTATATGCTTGTAATTCCGGATTCGTTGTAATCTAATACAGCAATCAGAATTTGCAATCCAGAATGTTCAGACATATTTTCTTTTGTGGCCACCATTTTTAATCTTAAAAAGTAACGAAAAAATCTGTGTTTCAAACGCAATATATATCGATGTTCTACTTCATATGTGTCGTAAAATTTTCAAACTCGGGTTGGCAGACATAAATTCTTGCAATTGTTTTAAATATTTTGAACAATATTTTCGAAAAACATTTTCAAATTCCAAATTGTGGACGCAAATTCTTACAAATTTCTGTAAATGTTTATATTTACGACTTTTTTTCTAAAATCTAATACCCCAATCGGAATTTGAAATTGAGAACTTTAATGCTTATTTTCTTTTCTGGTAGCCATTTTGAATTTCAAAAACTACAAAAAAAAATCTGTGTTTCAAATACAATATATATTGATGTTTCATTTCGAATGTGTCATAACATTTTCAAATTCAAAATGGCGGACATAAATTATCTCAATTATTCTAAATATTTGGAATTACATTTTTGAAAAAACATTTTAAAATTCCTGATGGCTGACGTAAATTCTATCAATTTTTGTAAATGTTTGTGTTTACGGATTTTTTAAAATCAAATACCTGTATCAGAATTTGCCATCCAGAACTTTCAGACATATTTTTTTTCTGGTCGCCATTTTGAATTATAAAAACTAACACAAAAATCTGTGTTTCAAACATAATATTTATCGATGTTAGATTCCAAATGTATAGTAACATTTTCAAATTCAAGATGGAGGATGTAAATTATTTAAATTTTTGTAAATGTTTGTATAATTGTGATTTTCTTTTAAAATCTAACACCGCAATCATAACTTTCAATCCAGAACTTTCGTACATATTTTCTTTTCGGGCTGTCATTTAAAATTTTAAAAACTAACACAAAAATCTGTGTTTCAAACGCAATATAAAAATAATGTTAGATTTTAAACGTTTGGTATCATTTTTAAATTCAAGATGGCGTACCTAAATGCCCCGAATTGTTGGGAATGATATTTTTGAAAAAAACATGTTCAAATTTAAGATGGCGGACGTAAATTCTTTCACCTTTTTAAGATCTAATACCGAAATCAAAATTTGCAATCTAGAACTATCAGACGTTTTTTCTTTTGTTGACGCCATTTTAAATTCTAAAAATAACACACAGAAGTCAGCAATCCAGACACATATTAATAATTGGAAAAATTAAACAAGAAATTAAATTGTATTTTACATCTTGGTTCGCCCATTTTGAATTTCGGAAATCTAATAATAGATTTCTTATCAGTGATGTTAAACATCTTAAGATACTGGATTAATAATATTGAATATTGTAGTCCATGAACGGTTTTATTTCGAATATCGTCTAAATAAAATTTGTACATAAATATGAATCTACGCCACCAAAATTTAACGTGCCTCTTGTTATAACCAGAATCTTCTTTAGAGCTTTATAGAAACAAAAGAAAATTTCGTGGTTCACCGCAGTTCATAGCAGGAAATAAAATGCGTATTGTAAAGTCAGGGTAATAAAAGAGGATGTTTTTAATAGGATATAAAGTAATATTTAAAGTTGGAAGGTCTCGTTTAACATTTTCTATTCAGCGCGCGTCCAGTTAAAACTTTTTAATACTTTGGTATTTAAAAAAAAATGTTTTAACATTTCCCGACGTATACTGCCACTGTGTAAGCAATTACAAGACTGTTAAAGTGCTCCCGGAATATAATCTTGGAATTTGCAGAGCCATGTTACCTGCTAGGAACAATACTCTTCACGATAGAGCACGGCGACTTTCGCAGTCCATAACTTTGTAAAGCAAATCGTGTAGCATTAAATGAAATCCGCGTTAAAGCTTGTTCGTTTTAATTCGGCTTAAAAGTTTACGGCAGGTTTTGATTAAACAGTACCGTCTGTCTTGATGGTAGTTTAATGTAAAAGTTTGTCGTTGCCCCTTGCCCGGATGATAATTTCAGGAAATAATTTCATCTGTCTTCATCGATGTCAACTTCATTTGTTTTCCATTTTGGTCGATTATCATTCGGTCCAATGTTGGTGGCCAAATTAAATACAACCGGTCGCAAGCGGACTCCAAATCCCTTATGATGGGGATTATTAATAAATATTTCCATCTGGTGCTTTCGTCGGCGGACACAGTCGAAATCTCCTCTAATCGGAGCTTATTAACTTTCATCCCCTCGGCTGCTAATGGACCGAAATCGAGCACTGCTCGAAAGTACCTGCATTCCCACCTCAGTGCCGACTCAATGATGCTGCATGGCTTTCACTCAATATAATTATTGCTTCGCGTATCCGTAATCTGTTCAATCATTTTATGTCTCTAGATCAATAACGTATTTTTATCATTTTCATTGTACCTCAAAATTCAAAATTAAGAAATACTTTCATGATATTTCATGACGTTACGTTTCACGTTCTAAAAGTCTCTTTAAAAAGTGATTCAAGCGACTGTGAAATCGTTCCAACTTTACTATTGGTGACTTGCTTTCTTTTGTGCTGAGGTTGTAAATGCGTTGAAATACTTAAGAAGTGGTTTTCCAGTAAAGTTTTTACCGTCAATTTCGATCCGAACTTTCCGGAGATGTTTCCAGTGAATAAAGAAATTTTCTAGTTGATTGAAGTAAATTCTTCGTTATTGTTGATCGTTAGGTATTTTGATTATATTGTCGATTGCTTACGTCGGAAGCAAGACAAGTGTTGCAGTAAAAATGAGTATTATGGGGAGGAATAAGTTAGAAATTTATTAATTAGGGTCTACCTGTTCATCTGCTATTTTTATTTTATTTTGGAAATGTAAAAAAATGAGTTTAAATAACTTTAGATTATTACACCATTAATGTTTCGGTTTATTTGTTGCAAAATTATAAATAAACACATATCAAGGAATGCAGTATTTTTACACACCTGGCCTCAACTGGCGGAAAGTTTGACAAAAATGACGACAAAAGGTGGAAAAGAGGTTTCATAAGTAATCACAAAATATACCAAAATTCACTGAAATAAAAATTTGTGGAGAAAGGGTATTTGTTTTTTACGTATTAGCCATTTATAAATTTAGAAAATAAGTACAGTAGAGTTCAGGTATATTTGCGACTCGCTGTATTTACGTCTCAGCATATTTGCCCAGTTCTGTCTCATTATATTTGTCTGTCGCCGCTCTCTTTCCCCCCCCCCCCCACTATGTGCGCTGGGGCCTCGGGAAGGGCCTGCTGTGACGTCACGAACGTAACACGACTGAGGAGAGTGGGAGAAGCGTCCCTCCCCTTCTTTTTACAAATATAAAGAGACGGGAGGGAAAGGCGAGGAACCGAGCGGGCAAATATTCCGGGACTCTATTGTATGGAGAAAATTGTCCATGGGAATGTTCCAACACTGTCTGCTTTCAGCGGGATATACTCTGAAAATGACGAAATTTTCTTGTCAGTATGGGACTTTTTTTCGTGGAAATGTAGGAATTATCGGAATTTTGCGAGTATATCTCGCTGATACCAGACAGCATGGGAATATTTCCATGACAATTTTCTCAATGCAGACAAAAATGTGCTCAAATTGAATATAAAACCTTGATCTGGTGTTGTTTACAGGAATTATCTATCTGTCAATGTTTCTGCCATATACAATGAATTGTTACAGTGAGTAAGAAACTATAATACTAAAGGTAATACCTGCATAAATCGCAGTCACTCATTTCCCTTCTTGCAATGCTAATTATAAATCCACGGAATCCTAACATCCCAATAATTCACACGTGGATTCAACCATAATCCAAACATCACGTAGGATTTTGCCGGACACTAAAAAGTAGCGGTAAACACTGATCAGAAAATCACGTGAGTAATTCAGGAGTACGTTTTCGAAACAATCTCTTTAGATGTTGGCCCAAACGGTACACTTGTAACACTGGGAAATGGGTTAAGCGGACAACGTAGGAGCTTACAGTTAAAGCTCGCCCTCGCATAAATTCGAGGTCTCTCTTTAATCCCAAAGTTGGAAAGCGCTTTGAATGTCTGTATACTAAACGAATTAGTAATCACGTCTTGGAATACGAAACAGAGCAGAATCGATTTGTCCGAACCTGTAGACCGCCATGCTTTATAAAATCCATCGAATGCATAATGCATAAGTGCACACCGGAACCTGCAGACTGAACCCAGTCGGTCCATGTGGTCTCTCTCTCTCTCTCTCTCTCTCTCTCTCGCTTTGCTGATTAGACGCGAAACTTCGACAGGGCGCGAAAACGTGTGCAAAGCCGGCTGGCTGGACCACAGCACTCGCGATTCAACGACGAGACCTCGAAACTTCGTCGCATAATTTCTGGTAGTTTCTACTGAGGTGCAGATAAAACGACGGCGAATGACAAAAAATGCGGTCCGCATAATTTCCCGTAATTTCCAAAACGGTGAGAAACAGGCGCTGGCTCATGTATAAAGAAGTAAAAAAATGAAGTCCCACGCGACACTATTAAAATCAAGAGTCACTTCACGTTTTTGCTTTGGAAAGCTTTTTTGATAGATTACGGTAAGTCTTTTGGAAATTATAGTAATGTGTGACTGGAAACAGAAAACTCTCTTAAATCCTCTTTTAATTCAAGACATTTTTAAAGTTCATAAATTCGACTGTAATTAATTAGTGAAATATTCATTAGAAATATCCTAAAAAGTGTTAGATAATAAGAGCGATCTGGCATTTTCACATATTTGCATACTTAACGAAGTATATACACTCAACCCGAACATTGAACGGTTTAAACTGAATCCTTTAATGTAATTGACAACGGGCACATTTCACATATCCGAAGCCTCAAAAAAACGGCATGATATTCAAAATCTCGAAAACAATTAATCATGGAATTTTGGATTGAAGACATCCACGATGAGCGTCGAATTTTTAACGGGCAGGATTTTGGGTTGAAGACATTTGTGTTGAGTGTCAGGATATTAAAGTATTGAGTTTTTAAATGTTGGATATTTCTAATTGTCAGGTTTTTTAATGTCGGGGGTTTGGTTTGAATGAAGACATTCTGATTGAATTTCTGGTTTCTAAAGCTCGGTTTTTTTTTTAGGTTCAAGACATTGGTCTTGAATGTCCGTCTTTTAAAGTGTTGAGTTTTTAAATGTCGGGTATTTTATTATTTGGGGTTTGGATTGAAATCATTCTGATTCAATTTCTGTCTTTTAAAGTATGGGATTGTTTAGGTTGAATATATCACTGTCGAATACCTGACTTATAAAGCTTCGAGCTTTTGAATGTTGTTTTCTGGGTTTGGAATATCGGTTATTTTGTCGAGATTTTGAGGGTCGAGTTTTTAATTATTGGGGTGTGAAATGTTGGATTTTTCGGTAGTCATTCTAGTTAATTGTGTGATTTGTAAAGTGACAGGTTAGGGTTGAAGATATTTAGGTTATATATTTTTTTTTTAAATGCAGGGATTTGTTTTGAAGACAATTGAGTTGATTGTCTGGGTTTTAAAGTGTCGAGTTCCTTAATGTTGGGTACTTGTAATTGTCAGGTTTTTTAATGTCGGAGATTTGGGTTGAAGATATTATGATTGAATTTCTGTCTTTTAAACTATCGGGATTTTTAGGTTTAAGACATTGGTGTTGAATGTCTGGTTTTAAGACTTTGGGTTTTTGAATGTTGGGTATTTGTAATTGTCGAGTTTTTTAATGTCGGTGGCTAGGGTTGAAGATATTCTGATTGAATGTTTGGCATTAAAGTGTCGAGGTTTTGAATATTGGGTATTTGTCATTGTAAGGTTTTTTAATACCTGGGGTTTGGATTGAAGACATTCTGATTGAATTTCTGTTTTTTAAAGTATCGAGTTTTTTAAGTTAAAGAAATTTGTCTGGAATGTTGTGGGTTAAATACCTGTTGTTGGCGTGTCTGGTTTTGGAGGGTAGGGTATTTGAATTATCGGGATTTTAAATATCAGGTTTTCGAATGACAGGTATTTTAAATTATCAGGGTTTTGAATATGTGATTTTTTAATTCCCAGGTGTTCGGATGTCGGCATTTCGGGTTGAATAGCTTTATTTGATTCTCTGGTTTTTAAAGTGTCGGGGTTTTGGATATCGGGTATTTTAATTGTCGGCATTTTCAATGTCGGGTTTTTGGGTAATCGGGGTTTTCGAATGATATGTATTTCTAATTATCGGGGTTTTAAATATTGGATTGTTTAATCCCCAGGTATTCGAATGTCGGACTTTCGGGTGGAATACCTTTATTTGATTCTCTGGTTTTTAAAGTGCCGGGGTTTTGGGTGTCGGGTATTTTAATTGTCGGGTTTTAAATCTCGGATTTTTGGGTAGTCGGTGTATAGAATGACAGGTATTTTTAATTATTAAGGTTTTGAATGTCGATTTACTTAGTTGAAGACTTGCATGTTGATTGTCGGGGTTTTAAATCTATATTTTTCGAGTTGAAGACATTCGATTTGAATGATTTATTTTTAAAATGTCGAGATTTAAAGTATAGATTTAATGAATGTTGGGTGTTTTTGTTTTGAAGATCTACATGTTGAATTCCTGGGTTTTGAAAGTGTCGGGTTAATGAATGTCGAATTTTTTAATTACCGGATTGTTGTATTGATGACATTCGGGTTCAATATTTGGTTCTTAATATATTGGGATTTTGAATGTTAAATTTTTTACTTGTCGGCTTTTTTGTTTGATGACATTCGGGTTGAATGTCTTATTTTTAATGTGTCGGATTTCTGAACGGGCGTTTTTTGAATGTCGGGTTTTTTTTCGAATCGCTATTTTATGAGGTGTTCCAGTTAATTAACGCATTAGAAACAACCTTTTCTTCATCCGTGTCCGTAAAGTACGCCCTTTACGGACTCGTCTGAGGCCGAAAAGTACAATTTTAAAGGCTCGTGTCCTCAAAGGGCACACTCTACAAACATGGATGAAGTAAAACAATTTTCCTTCATTACCCGTAACATTTTACGGCCATGGATCGAAAACTAATATTGAACCATTCGATATGTCCCAAGTTGAAATTTATTAGGGCCCTGATCAGGGCCTAACCAAAAGCGTTACACCCTGATCAGGGTCTGAACAAATTTCTACTCGGGATAGGACGAAAAAAACAGCTTCAACCACTTACGTTTAAACCACTTATTATTACGCCATCTATCGGGAATTGAGATAATGCAAAACTAGCAGCTATCGGCAAAGTCGTGTTTGTACTTGCATAAAATAGTCATCATATCCTTTTGCCTCAATTTTAAACGAATGTTCTGTAAAATGAGTCGAAATCATTTTCTTCATGTACTAACGAAATTTTGAAAAATAAGAAAACTACGAAGGGTGCAAGAATGTAAAGTTACTATCTAACAATTTTATTCAAACTTATCAATTCGTAATTCGACAAAATATACACAATCGCAAAAAAATATATGATCTTAATTCCCAGTTTAATTCTTGGGTGAATTCATTAAAGCGGGAGGAAGTACATGTCGAAAAGAAAAGGAAACTAATTTTTTCCATTTATTTGGCCCTTTAGCGTATAACATGCTCCAGCTTTGTTCCTTTATGAGCGAGACTTGGGACGAGGAACTATTAAAATGAAAAATTAAAATTAAACTTTGCGGAGAACCCCGGGCGGAATGGAAAGTTATCGCCAACGTGGCTGTTTCCAAGATACACATAACCGTTACTGGAAGAATGCTTGAGTAAATGTACACAATATATTAGCTTATTTCCAGATGGTAATTGATATTTTAAATTCTAAACAATCTCTTGTAGTTATAGATAAAGTATAACTTTGTATCGCCCCTGGTATGCCGTTCCTCGCTATTAAGAAAATATTTCAGATTAGGGATACTAACAGAATGATACTAAAATTTAGTTACTTCTCAAAGTTTTCAATGTCATTAGTGTATTTCCACATGTTACTCCCGGACTGAAAACGAGAATACCAGGGGCAATATTTGATTTGAGATGGATGAAGTTTACATATTTTTTAGTAGATAAATTAGTGGCTATAACGAACCGTTAGGTCAAAAGGTTGAAATTCGAAGTAAAATTTGAATCAATTTTTTTCAACTTTTAAGATGTTACATAAGTTTGAGTATAACAAAATGGTCATCTTAACTCCGCCTTAAAACGGTTGAAGTCAGTATGGAATGTCGGATCATTGTTCATTTTTAATCAAGAAGTGACTGCGAAGAAGAACTTTGTTTAAAAAACTGATCTGATTTAGTGGATCATTTTTTACTCGAAGGCCTCATTTACTTTTAATTCATACTAAACTACAATGTTACACTAAAATTCTTCAAATTCATCATGGATCATTCAAGAAAATAAACTAATCGGTTAAAACAAAAGCCTGGCAGAAAGAGGATTTGAACTTTAGACGTCGGCGGCTGACTAATTAAATGATGGAAAAACTTTTCGAAACGCTCCTCAGTCATAATATTTATATGATGCCTGAAGAAGGTAGTACATGAAGTAGCGAAATACACTTTTGTTTCCTAAGATCGTAGAATGGTCCATTTCTCATGCATACTGACTAGTTAATTCAAGACTTGACGTCGAACCATCAGATTTGGTGTACCCCGATCTATTTCAAAATACAAATTTTGATTCGTTTACGTGCTTAATGAAAAGATCACAAATATTCGACGCAATCTGGTCTTTTTGCAATCTGATAAAATTCAGTTCCATTTCGGTGTAGTCCGCTTATCAATTTTATGGGCCGCATAACGAACTATTTCGGTGCGACCGGTACACGGAATTAATATTACAGTCATACCCGGTCGTTGTATGCGTCATCCCTCTAAACAACGGGCCTGGTTGGCGTAATTGTAGCCGGGCTTTTATTAATGATCAGGTGCAAGTGAAACTGTAACACCCAAAAAGCGAGCAGTGGCGAATGCACGGGTCGTTCCCATAAATTACAACAGGGGCGCAGGCCCGGTAGCTTCGGTGGAGCAATACCGAATCGCTAAGTCCGACTTGGGTATTTGACTCAAGTGCTACAGAAGTTGGAATTAATTACAAAGTCAATGCGCAGTTAGCTCGTCACCGGAATTTTAATATACCGCCGACTGGTGGCTGGAAGTTTCAATGGTTCCGCCCGTTCCTAAAGCCGCGTCGAAATGAACGAACGGAACGATGTTATCGCCGGGCTGAGACGGATCAAAGGGCTCCCACACATCTGCCAGTATTGTCAAAATAGGGGCTGTGCCGATCGAAAAGTCGATTTAATGCGATTACCGATTACGCTGGATGATTATGACATCGATTGCGGAACGCAGCAGGCAGTATGTCATTGAGATGATCGCTTTTGCCGCTGATGAATATGCGATACTGAAAAGTACCTCATGTTCACTTTGATTAATTTTGAAAGTAGTTATTTAGGCAATGTCTGAAAATTTATATTTTTAAAGAGGTTAGAAAATCCCAACCCACATAGAAGAGAAATATCCCGATGACATTTCCAGAATATTACTTTTCAGACATTATTATTTTGGAGATATTATCAGGGATATTTTAGAGACATCCCCAAAACGTCTTATATGTCTGCTATTTCGATATTCTGGTGACATCTGCAATATTCTAGAGACATTGTAGAGCCATTCCGAGTTTATTCTGTAATAATACATTCTGGAGATGTTCTGCAGATATTCTTTTGAAATTTTGAAGACATATGTCTGCTAAAAATGAACACATATGATTTATTATTCTAAGAGTTATTTTAAAGAAATGTAGAAGGTGTTAAAAAAATTAAAGTAGTAATTGTACATTTCGTTCCTCGTTCCGAGAGAACAAGAGGGTATTGATTCCAATATATGATAAGTTATTAACAATCGGTAGTTCAGCGGTTAAACATTGCCTTTCTAAACTGCGTTGTTTACATCAATTTCTCAAATGAAATATCTTCAGAATATCTCGTCTGCAATGAGCTGCAAATATTCTCGCGAAACATTCTAACGATGTTAAATTTGAGATATGGTGATACATTTCCGGCGAGATATCTCCAGAATATTCAAAGAACCATTTGTATAGAATGTCTCATCTGCAATGTTTTGCATCGATTCCCTAGTAGAAATGCGTCTCAAAATATTCTGAGGCGAGCATGTTCCTGTCTGGCGTCCAGATATATAAGCAGGCGCGAGACAGGGCCTTGCTAGAATCCGGATGTTGTGAGATACATTTCTACTACGGTTCTCTCAAAACATTCTAGCGATATTAAATTTGAGATACAGTGATACATTTCAAATGAAACATCTCCAGATTATTCTAAAAATAATACATATAGAATGTCTCAAATGAAATATTCTCAGAATGTCGTTTTCTGAGCAACATTCGGTCGACATCTAGTTTGAAATGTTGTGAGACATCTCGAATACCACATCTCTAGAATATTTTAAGAATCATACATATAGAATGTTTCAAATGACATGTTATCAAAATATCTCATTTGCAACATTTTGTTTGAGATATTTTCAGAATATTCTGGTTTGTAACATTCTGGGGATATTCTGGAGATTTTATTTCTATGTGGAAATTGACAAATGATATCTATACGAACTCTCGAAGATGCCATCAGATGATGTCTAAAGCTATAACCCCGGGAATTACATTTTTGTCGCCACCATTACAAGTATTACGTCCCAAAATGAAAGTTGAAAAAAATGGAAAGATACATGTGTTTTTCAGGTAGCTCTTCAACATTCTGAGGTCCAATTTGAGTTTCAGACATTAGAAATTTCTTTTCATTCATTTTTACTCCCCTATCAAAATATTGGGATTCTTTTCAAATTATGAAGAAAAGTGAAGAAGATATTCGAATTTTAAGAACAAATTTTAACTCTAAGTTAAAAATTATGAACTTCTTTAAAAAAAATGTTAAGAATGAATTTGATTGCAGGTATTAAGAAGCAGACATCTCAAACGTGAGATGAAGAACTGGGCATTTAGAAAGTTTTGCGACAAAGAAACTGATATTTCAGAATTTGTGGCGAAGAACCGGACATTTCAAAATTTTCTATAGTAGCAAATTTTGAAATGTTTCTATTATATAATAAATTTTCTATTATATATAGTAGCAATTTTTGAAATGTCCGGTTCTTCGTCAGGAAACCGAAGAGTAGTATTAACAAGCAGATATTTGCTAATATACTGCAAACAAAAAGTTTGAATCACACGAATAAATCACAAATAATAATAGAGATTAAATTAGACTACGCTCAGAAAAAAAAGTAGTTGAAATGACCATTTTTTTACTACGAATCATAGTGTTACATGAGAACTAGGCACGGTAATAGTTAAAATAACTAATCTGAAATAGTAAAGTTTAACTATTGTTTCATGATTCAAAATGCTACTTATCATAATAGACAAATAGACTCAACTATTTTGAAACAGTCATTTCAGAAAATTACTACCTTCACTAAGAGGCATTGTATAAGAAATTGTCAAAAAACATATGGAAAGAAAGTCAATATTTATTTTTTTTTAAATATTTGTAAACTATATATATCATAGCATATGAAAAGTCTATTTTTCTGTCTCCGTTTTTGTTTGAGATAAACAAGGAAACAAAGAGAAAAACAAATAATCAATACTGCTCTAAGTTTGTGAATGTCACACTCCAGCCAGTTAAAAAATGTATTATGCAATGCCTTTACACAGACAAATTTCAATGTCGTGTAACTAGTCTATATGATACACGTGCTTATACGACATGCATTATGTATTATATATCTTGACGCTCGACTCTCCTTCTTATGACCAAATGAAAATCCACTTTAATAACGGGAGCCACGGGCTCGAAGGAAAAAGCTGCGAACGCCACCTGGCGGAATCCAACCGCACGGATACAGCCGCTTTACTACAGATTTATAGTAAATATAAACTTTAACTATGAATTATAATAAATATAAAGATTTACTACGAGACACACTGTGCAATGAGGACTACACTAGATTATAGTTATTTTAACTATTTGTCATATTTATTTAAATTATTCTACACAGTTGATTTTTTAACTATGAGTAGATACTTGATGTAACAAAATTCTAGTAAAATGAAATATGAAAGTGTTTAATTTAACTATTTTTCATAGTAGTTTTAAGTATATTTTTCCAACTATGTGATATAGTCAATTCAACTATGGATTTTTTTTCAGTGTAACTTCATATTTTGTTGTAGTAAAACATTGTAAGTCTGAACGACGAACGACAATTTTATTCCGTGAAAGAATTTGCTTTGAAATCAATACATATATATAACTGAATATATTTTACACATATTTTTATTATAACTTTCGCATTTTTGTTATCATAACCAAATTTGCATTGAAGTACGCAAATACATTTCTCCGTGTACAGCCAATGAAAAAAATATTATAAAAAGAAAATATTCGGAATATGTTTGTATTGAAAATATACTACATTTAGTTTATAACAGTGAAAGAGAAATTTAGAAGTAACATTTTTGTATCATTTTTACGTCAGTTAATCGTTTTTAAAAAGAATATAATATAAAATACATAGGTCATCTTGGAGATATTTTAAACGGTCTGAAAAAAGAGTCGGAAAATGTATTTTAATTAGGCTAAAAGTGCTTACCAGATTTAACGATCTTACTGAGTTTTCTAAAATATCTTGAAATTCAAAATTTATAAATCGCTTCAACGAAATTTACAATTATGTCTTTTTTAAGACAAATCTTTTGAAAAATAGTTTAAGGTAGCTAGACCCCAAGATATCATATGTTAGCGAAAATACTTCCAGGAATTGAAGTTTTATTATACATGATATTGTTACAGAGTTCAAGCATTATTATTCTTCACAAAAAATTGAAACTTGCAAAAATAATTTGTTAACCAACTTTTCTTAGCGACTCAAATTTTCTTCTTATTTTCATTCAAAACTTTTCTAAAAATGAATGGATTTCAATGAATGATGGCTTATTTTTTCGAGAAAAAGATTCTCTACAACTTCACCGAATAAATTTCTCAATTTTTTTTGCCTGATCACTAAAATTATTCAGAAAAGTTAAAAAATAATATATATTTTTTTTAATAATTCGAGATATTTGACCCCAGTTTTAGAAATTCAAGAAATTCATTCGGTGAAGTTGTAGAGAATCTTTTTCAAGAAAAATAACGCTCGAACTCTGTTACAATATCATGCATAATAAAAATTTTATTCCTGGAAGTGTTATAAAAATATTTTCGCTAACATATTATATCCTGGGGTCTAACTACCTTAAATCTCCCTTATTTTTACGCTGGATGTTTTAGCGATAAAGGGTGCTTGACTGGTTAATAGGCTCCCTTTGGATTTAGTAAGTTTTTAAAATTACGGCATTTTCGTATTTTTATCGTAAATTCAAATATTTATCAAAAGTACCTGTAGCCCTTAACTACCACAAACATGGGAATCACAGTTTCCTTCTGATTAGTGTTTAGGGCTTGATCTATCTGTTTGCACTCTTTTCGGGAGTCAGTTCGATGGGAGTAACTATTTAGAGTGTTTCAAAGTTGAAATGGGTTCCAAAGTACCCCAATGAGTCACCAGCGTACCTTTCATAGTTTTATTGTTAACGCGCCGTTTTGGCCCCGGATGTTGTGGCCCCGCCATTTTAGTGCCAGATTATTTGACCCCGGTTTTTGTCTCAAGATTCATTTTAGATCAAAATTCGTATAGTAAAATAAGGGAAGCAGATAAATGGCAACGTCACGAAACTAACCTAACCTAAGCAGAACCCTCAGAACTTTGCCTACTCCTAATAATGCCTAAAAGAATTTGGCTCCACAGGGAAATTATGATGAGGAAATTATTTCCTGAGAAATAAAGTCCGGTCACTTTAAATATCAAATGTCACATCTGCTTTACTAAAATATTTTAAATTTTATATACACATTTCAAATGTTTCGTAATATTCACGAGGGTGGTTTAGGCTGATATGTGCATGGTATCACATGGGGGGAGGTTGGAGCCAATAATGACCTGAAAAAGCGTTACGTGGTTTATTTATGGGCAACCCTGAAGCTACTAAAAGAAGCCACTGGCGCCAAAATGTCTGGCTCTGATCTTTTGTGGTGTTTAACCAATTTTCGTAATTTCTCAAAATTTTCCAAAATTATAAATTTTGTCTTCAAATTAAATAACTTCATCGATTCTCAATTATTTTAGGAATATCAGGGCGAAATATATATCCGGAATTAACTTTTGTGTAAATTGCGTAAGTGCTTTCATTCCAAATGCAAGCGAGTGCGCTCGGTTGCCCACGCGTTTAAATGCACCATCTGAAAGGTGGAACAACCGTGGGCGGCAGTGATTTTAAAGCGTTCTCCGGTCTCTCAGAGGAATTCTTTGATAGGCATTTCAATTACGGACTTTCAGATACATTCGTAAATTAACGCTGGTTCGTGTCACCGCAAATTTAGAGATTATCTGATTATTTTGAATATTTGACCTAATTATAACTTTAGATCCAAGAGAAATGCAATTTGTCTACAACTTTGCAGGGAACTTACTACAGTCAAGACATATATAGCTGTACCTTTGTGTTGTTTTCTGATGTTCGTGTTTGCAATATCTTTTGGAATCTGTAACAATATTAAGTAATAATATAATCAATAAAGTAATTCAGATTTTTTCATTTAAACTGACTAAACGTTTTAACGTCGATGCTCAGTCAATTTTAAAAAGAGTAACCTTACAATCTTCCATAAAAATCACTAAAGGAGATCAGTAAAGTTGATTACAGGATAAAACAACGTCGAGGAATTGAGTAAAGAATTAATAATCTTTTGTTTACATGATTTTATTAATTTTCAAGCCGTAATGTCATTGTCAAAGGAATAGAAATTTGATTTGCTTTCTAATAAGTAAAAATTCACATGCCTGGTCAATACCTCCAATTTTTATTCAACCATTCTTTAAATTACGAGATAGGTGTTGTTTTTAGCTTAATAGACAGAACAATCCAACGGAATTCGAAGATAAGATTTAGAAGAAAAAAACTGAATTTGGTAAGACACATTTTATCCGAATATGGTTTCCCTTCTGATATTATAAATTAATGTATTAGTTCTAGCGTAAATAAGTTTTAGAATTCTCTTAAAATCCAAAAAGCAGGTAACAAATTACATAAAAACAAGATATATTCCTTATATTAAAGGTATTACAGAAAGGTTACAACAGAGACTGAAAAAAGGAAATAGCAGACTAGTACACAAAAACATTGGTGCAATTAAACCTGTCAAAGGTCAACTTCCTAAACTGAAATAGTAAAGTAGTATACAAGATACAATGTGCACTTTGTAACGGGTAGAAAATTGGAAACTAGATTAAAAGAACACAAAATATACAATCATGTTTAGATAGTATAGAGCGCTTGGTTTGGAGTAAAGTATTATTAATATATGAAACCTTAGAACCCATTAAGTTTTGAAACGAGAGCTTTAAATACTTTAGGCAGTGAATAATTCAGTATTCATATAATTTTCATTTAAATTAAAGTCAATACAAAACTCAAATTTTAGATAAATTTTATATGCGATACTTGAATTTTAGTCTGAAATAAATTGTCCATTATTTTTAGCAACTCGTAAATATGTTGTAAATTTTTTTTAATCTTTGCAACACTGTCGATAAAATTAGAAAACTTTGTTATGATGAATGTCCATTCTAAATTAGTATCTCTGCTGGTAAAAATAAAAAAGGGCCGGGGAACAAAGTTCTGAAAATCAAAATCCCGAAAGGCTAAAGTATCGATATTGCGTGAGCCCAAGGTATATTAATTTGCTTTCTTTTTGCCAAATTTTCAAAGACAAAGTGAAGAAAATGACGCTGGATCCATGCTATATCGAAATTTTGGGCTTCGGTATGTTGATTTTCGGAACTTTGTCCCCGGCCTAAAAAAGAAGAGATTACATTTCATGTGGACAACATTATTTAAAATATAAGTAATTAATGTTGTAAAAATCAAAGTACGTTAATGTAGCTTCGGAGGCTTAGTAAATGGATGCATAATAATCGTTCTGCGATATTTTTCCCAATAAATCGCTGTATGGACAAAGCTTAGAAACCTATATATTACTTGTCAGTGTATATTTTTTCTATTTGAAGGCTACTTTTATGCTTTTAAAATCAGCACTGTCGTTAAATATACTCAATAAATATATATGAAAATACATAATATATCATTTATTAGACGGAAGTACGAAATTCGTATCTTCTACATCCTTTAATTTAATTTTTTTTAGTATCGCATTTTCAGCATTTCTTTAATATGCCTAAAATTTATACACTTGATAATAGACAAAAAGGAAGAATACCCGCCATAAAAAAACTATGTGTACTTTATTTTTCAACGATCGTATACGGTGAGCTTAGACTAACTTCAACCCAAAAGTCCTTGCACATTCATTTTTTTCTTCTATTATTTTAGCGATGTCACACGATTATTTTAAGACCAAAAAGGAAAAAATTTGCAGATGTAATTTTAAATAAACTCAATTTTTCGAATTTTTTTGAAGGTTATCGTATATAGTTTTTTTTTAAAATTAACTCGCACAAATTTCAGTTTGACTTCAAATCTTCCTATTAACACCGAGGAATATGTTACATGATAAAAAAGTCTTATAATTACTTTAAATTTAAAAAAAAAAATTTTTTTTACCATCAATTTAATAAAATATTAAAAATCTAAAAAAATAAAGAAAATTGGTTCCAAAGCAGGCATCTACAACCTTCTTAAAAGATTTTAAAACTTTAATGTATTTGAGACATCCAGCGTGATTTTCTTCATCTTGCACAGTTTTGAAGATACGTTCATTTAAAGTTAATTTTTATCAAACAAGTCATTGAATGTTGACTTTCCTCGTGCATACAGTTTCTTCAATAATATATTTTTTATGTTTTATACTTGAAAGTTGAAATAGTATAATCTCAAGTCGACTTAATTTTAACAACTAATAGGGAGAACATTAATTTGTCTCATATATTTTACACATTTTGAAAAAATCTACTCTTTTGAATAATCTGAATAAGTTTATTTCAAAAAGTAACATATTTACACCAACTTTAAAACTAAAAAACCATTGTTTATTTAATTGATTTAATTATTCCTCTCAAAACGAGCGAAGGAATATTCACTGATAGTTCGTTGCAATCTTTTTGGATACTCAGAATGGTTTCGAGAAAAGCTTTATATTTTACCCATATTATCTTAAAGTCTGAGTGTACTGCCTATATTGCCTGCTCACTGTAATATCCAAGACTTCTGAACTTTCCGAGTAACAGGCATACCTAACGTTTTTCTTAAAATCTGCAATTTTTTCTTTAAATGATGGATCAAGATTATTTCCAAAGCAGGCATCTATAACCTTAGAAGATTTTAAAAGTTTAATGTATTTGAGACATCCCAAATTTTTACTCCTAGAGCGGAGTATATAAATTTTTTTCAGCAAAATTCTGCATGAGTTATCATTAAATGACGGACTTCCATGTGTTATGTCCCGCTGGACATTACACTTCCTAACCCAATTCAGAGAATCTCCTTCACATTCAGCCAACAAGAGCAAAAAAGTAGTATTAAATGCACCTAACAACAAATGCAGTTCTTTAAAAATCTACCATGACCAAATTTAAATGTATTGAAGATAGACCAATCTTTTTTTCATTTCTTTTAAAAAATCTTAAGTACTTTGGTTCGTTTTAGCATCAATTTACTGTAAAAGCTCACAGGTGATAAATGTTTGAAAAATTGATGATAAACGACTATTTTAACAACTACTTTGGAATTAGTTAGGGATTTAAAATAATTATCAGATTTTTTTATCATGAAACATATTCCTTGATGTTAATAGGAAGATTTGTAGTTCAAAATGAGATTTGCAGGTATTAATTTAATAAAACTGTATACTGTAACCTGCAACAAAATTCGAAAAATTGAGTTTTTTTTTTAATTTCCTCGGTAAATTTGTTCTTTTTAGTGTTACAATAATCGTGTGACATCACTAAAACAATATAAGAAAACAAAATTGGATGTGCGAGAAATTTTGGGTTGAAATTAGTCCAAGCTCACGGTATGTGTAGCAAATTTTTAATCATTACAAATAAAAATAGTAATTTTCTGTAAGAAAAAGGAGTAAATGTAGACGCATAAAAAGCGTCTGCTCAGAAAAGAAGTTAGCAAAATAATTAGTTTCAATTTTGAAAGTGACATCGAAACGGGTTTAAAAACGATTTTTCAATGGTACACTGACAATTGAACGCGACCATTGTTAACTATATATGTGCAATTTGCTAACTTCGAACAATGGGTTTAAAGGACATTAGAGAACTACTACTGTCGATAATATCATGGTCTAAGCCAATAACTTGACATTTCGAAAGCACTGAAAAATTATATTCACTGTTCGGCTGTTATATGGTTTAAAAATTACTTGAAATCATTCCAAATTTCAACTAAATCTCTTGATTGAGAACGAAGCTTTTTTCTATTTAAATGTGCCATATTAGATCCGACATTTTAAATTTTTAATTTCCGGGCTCAATTCATCAGCGACCCTGAAAACTATAAGAAGGTCAATGTTCAACAAATAATTTCAATAAAAAGCACATAGCGCCATCTAGTACATATCAACCTATAATAACATACAAATTTCAAGGAAGATTTTCACTTTTGTAACCTAAAATTTGAAGGTTTCTAAGATTTGCCCACATGTCCATGTTACTTTTCTTTAGTAAAAGCGACTGAAAAAAAGTAGGGTAAAGAACTTGTGATGATAAGAATAAAATATTATATTCTTTAAAAATGATTAGAAATTACAATGCAATTAAAATGTGCCAGTTTACTTCCCCAAAAGTAGTTCAGTACGTACTCGTCGGCTCTCTCAATTGAGCGTGAGCAGGTATTAAAAAAATTACGGGCCTGTCTGAATTGCATGCTCAACAACATATTTCACGGAGAAGAAAATCGGTTCTGGATACTTGCGTGACTTGCTCGCTAAGTGGAATTCTAGTGAAAATTTGACGTAATTCTGTATTCAGATAGATTTTTGCATACGGCGGTTAAACGGCGAAAAATGCGAATCGATTTTTATTCACAATGAAAATTCGCCTTTGTTTAGGAACTTCGAGCAATCGGGTATTACACGCTGAAATAGCTTCGAACGAATTTTATTTCGAAATCGTTTCCTATCCCATGCTGAGTTTGCATACGTATATAACATATCCATGAAAACAGTATATAAATGATTAAAATATCTGTGTAAAAGGGAGATACGATCCGTTAAACAATAATAACAAATTTTCATAGCAAACATTTTCATAACAAGTTCAAAAACATTTTTCAAACCCTAGAATGTCCTAACTGGTCCGCCAATTACATTATTTACTAACAGACATATTAAATTTAATTGTACACTTACAGTCTCTACGATAAGTTTTTCGCCCTCCCGGGCGTAAACTCTGCTTTTACGCCCTCGAAAATTGCATGGCTGAGATACGGGTTCCTCACCCATTACAGTTTAAAATTCGCAGCAAATATTCGAATTTTATATCTGCCTGGGCGAAAAATATTGTTCGTATTACGGACGTAATCTTTTGACCTGGTAGGCGATCGCCTTCGGGTTTATAACTTTATTTTAATTCCTAATACAAAAAGTACTATTTTTCGTTTCTTTTATTTCTAATTTTCGTTGTTTTCTTATTCGTCTTTTTTTGTAGCGGGTGCATCGAAATACAATCAATTTCTACTGATTATGCGAATAGACTGCGAGAAAATTGGATGATG
Organism: Trichopria drosophilae; assembly: GCA_030407085.1. Lineage (NCBI taxonomy): Eukaryota > Metazoa > Arthropoda > Insecta > Hymenoptera > Diapriidae > Trichopria > Trichopria drosophilae. Next base: position 84,626,248 of record CM059587.1, on the reverse strand, counting down.
TAACATAAAAAGTCTATTTTGTCCGACATAACCTCGCTTTTCTTAGAATTGCGATCTAAAAAGGGAATTTTGTGAGCATTGATATTTTCAACGTCAACACTACACCGGAAATTGTATATACCTAACCAAGAATAGGATAATAAAGCTCGTTTTGATCAACATTGCAATAAGTTACAACTTTCCAAGTCATTATCTCAAAAATGTCAACAGATAGAGAAAATATTTTTCCTACCTTTTTTATAGATTTTTTTATCACCAACAACTTTTGTTTAAAATGTTGGTATAACTGCACAATAACTACGTCACCTCAAAAAAAATCTGCGGAACATGTTTTTCACGTATTTTCACCTCCTGATTACGAATATGATAATAAAAATCGGCGGTCAAACATATCTGAGCCGCTATTTTGAAAAAACCACAGAAAATCGTGTTTTTTTAGAGTTTTTTGCATTTAATTCGAAAAATACGCATCAGATAGAAAAATGTTTCAAATAAAAAAGGGTACAGAATCAAATTCTCTACAAAAAGGTTCCATACATTTTTTTTCGTACTTGCACAGGGAAGCTCCAAAAATAAAGATCATTGAGCTCGTAATACACTTAGTGCAGGCATTTCCTTCCCAAGTATTATGAGTTCACTGATTGTCCCCAACGCGGCGCGTCATTCTCGCCGCTGATATGGGATATTCGTACGTTTCCTGGACTTAATATAATAACTTTCTACTTACGGTCATTTATTGTTTACAAACATATCAAATTCATATGGGCAAATCTCTGGAACTTTTAAATTTCAGCCTCTCAATAAATTTTTTTTTTAAACTTCAAGCACAACATTGGCGTTGGGTATATGTATTCATATCTACATAAGAAGTAAAAATGTACGCTCGTGCATCCTTTTTACTCAACGGCATTAAAACTTTGCGGTACAATGTCCAAAATATTGACCACCGGGATGAGCTTGAAATTTTGATTTTTTGAAAGGTTAATAATGAAATAACGCATTTCCGCCTAATTTTTTAAAAATATCACTTATGTGAGAGTTGAAGATGTATATAACATTGCATTTTAAGCAATATTTATTTAATATTTTGTTTTATAATTAAATAAACCAATAAAAATTATCATTTTTATAAAAAAAATAGGATTACAGGTAAATGCTTAATTGGATCGCCCTAAGATTGTGTATAATAGGATTTCCGAGGTCGCCGATTATGAATATCTGAGTTCAGATTTTGGAAATTCAAAATGGCGGATCCAAGATGGCGGTGAAAAATGAAGTTATTAGTAGATTTCGTTAAAATTGGATCTGCCACATTGAAATTTCAATGTATGATCCATATATGATTCATTTTTTCCCGGGTTACCACTTATACATAGACTCGAAATGCATATTTTGTTTTACAATAGCTCTAATTTGAAACACAGTGCTTAAACAAGTATAATAAAGAATTGTTTTTCTTTAAACACATAAAGAACACCAAATTTTATCTGAATAAACATACTTTTAGTTTCTGACCACAATGTTACTAAGCTTACAGTGTTTAATTCATCGTTAAATTACGACTTTATAAATAGTTCTTTCAATAACTTTGAAAATATGTAAAATATAAGAATGCCGCGTACTTTACATACTTATATAAGGTATTTACTTACCAGCACACCAAACAACAACTTGATATTGGCGATATTTTGAATGTGCCACGAAAAATAGTCAATTTTCTGAAATTGGCACGTTTTTGGAATGTATGTTTACACTTGTATAACATGAACAGTTTAAGGCGCACACAAATGCGTAAAGTGTCAAACACTTTATTATTGTGTCCTTTAATAACCAAAAACAATAAATATTCGATTTCTAAGACGGCGCGGATAATATATAAACAAGGTTAAATAAGTTTAGAATTTACGAAATTCAAGGGACGGGTACTGTAGGCTCACTCTATACAATTAAATGTGTGGCACATATAATTCATATGAATATATTGCTTTATGAGATGTTTGCCTCCATTTCGCGCTAAAAACACAAGGTTAACTCACGCGGCGCAAATACAATACTCATAAGAGTAAAAAAAAAACATGCAAGGGACGCATGAAATTTCATTATTTTTTTATCTATAAATAATTATAGAGCGTCTCTGTAACGTCGGGCGACTTCGAAATTCATCAAGCTTTTTATTTATGATATCTTGATGTATAAAAAAAATATAGCATTTGTGTGAAAGCAATGCCGTTCAAGTAGTGTCACAGGACTCCACAGTTTAAAAGTTCTAGAGATTTGCCCATATATATGTATTATACAATCAAGTATATTTATTAAAATAATGTTTATTCTTTTTGTTTCAGGTAAGACATTGGCTCAATTAAATCAGCGTTAGAATAAATCGTAGAAGAGACGTATAAAGGTACTGTAAAAAATAGTAATTTAATATATTTTCGACTCCAAATAAATTCGACTCTAAATAATAATAATTGTTATTCATATGTCACCTCAAGTAACCTTCTACCATTACAGTTCTGGGGTTAATGTAATAACTTCATAGTAAAGCTAACAAAATTTAGATTTTGATTAAGGTAACGTACTTTATTCTAAAGTTGTTAAATTTGGTATGTTAATAGTTAATATAAGAAATTAAAATATTAATCTTGGGATCATTACTGGACATATTTACGCGCTTACAGGTTCACCGAAATGGAGATAAACATACACACTCGTGTCGTTCTTTATTTTACAGTTACTTTTATAACTTTACATTTAATATAAGAGCCTTGAAATTAGCTTGCATTAACTATTCGTAAATAATTTCACTCAGTGTAGAGTCGAAAAAAAGTGATGCCACTTGTTTTTGGACAAAGTTATTTTTATAGAACCAAAAAATACAGAATAATAATAATAATAATATTGTCTTTATTGTACATAAAATATACAAAAAGCGAGCCACAGCGCAAGCTGCTTTACAGTCTGAACTACGTCAGAACAATCTAAGATTTTTCATTGCATACAATTTAACTACATCTGACCTTAAATTATAAATTAGTATTCAAAATAACAAAAATATAATATTCAAAATTTCACACCAAAATGGCATTGATTCGCCATTTTGAATGTTTAAAATCTGATAGCAGATTTCTACTCATCGTTCAAACTATCAGCCATATAGGTGCAGTTCATTTGTAATAAACGAGTCTATTGTTATTAGAAAAGCATCAAATGCCATGTTTAATACGTGTTTAGAATTAACTCAAATATATATAAAGCAGTTTCCCCCTCCTACATTGTTCATGTCTAATTTATAGGAAGAGCTCAGTTGTCTCTTAAGCATACGCGAAAACAAACTGAAATTGTTGTAATTGCATGCTGTAACGAAAAACGCATTTTAAATTACTTACAAATAATTGTGCGATATGTTGAATAGTTCCATCTCGGCGTTTCAACTCCTCTTTAAAATAGGCCTGGGAACAAAGTTCCGAAAATCTCCCCCCCCCCCCCCCCCCCCCCCGGAAGGCTGAAATTGCGATATTGCTTGGGTCCAAGGCATTTTAATTTGCTTTCTTTTTGCCAAATTTTCAAAGACAAAGTGAAGAAAATCACGCTGGAGCCATGCTATATCGAAATTTTGGCCTTTCGGTGTGTTGATTTTCGTAACTTTGTTCCCCGGCCTTAAAATAAAATTAAATAGTTCACGGAACTCTTGATTACCGCGGACCACGTTTTCGTTCGCGATTAAGAAGTTTTGTTGACATTTTTTGTTACATACTTCGGTATTAAACAATACGGTTTCCGCATACGGAGAAAAAATTTCCTGAAAAATTACCGTGCTAGTCACCTGAAAACGGGTGCAACTTGATTTTTCGGAAATATTTATAGCAACAGACAAGAAATATTGCTTTTCTGGACAGGAATATTTGCAATAACTGCTAGATATTTTTAATTACGAGCTAGTCGAAATGTTCAGTGTAGCACAGTAAAATTTACAGGACATTGAGTTTTTAAGATAGTGCAAGTCAAATAATCCCCAATATTTGAAGAATTTATAATATGTTGCTTCATTATTTTTATTATGCCACTTCTCGAAGTGGGAGCGAAAGTTTCCGAACATATTCGAATGCTACTGAGTCTATAACTGCGGTGAAAACAAAAGAGCACCAATATGGCGGCCGAGTAGACTGACGTACAGGTCTGAACTGATCCAAACCGAGTAGTTTGGTGATTAACTGTTTTTGTTCTCGTTGCAGTAATTTCTTTTGAACAAGTTTGGCCAATTTTTACAGGGTGATATGAATATGTGAATCAGTTATTAATAGTCCTTTTCCTATTGCTTTAAATTTTAATAAAATATAAATATTACTTTGTCAAGTTGAAAGTAAAATAGACATTTTTTTGTCGTGCATACAAATAATATACAACAAACATTGATATATCTTGTCTGCTGAAAGTAAATGTCTCTAAGGCTTTTACGATTTTAAGAACTATTGATATTACTTGTAGGCTTGCAATTTGTTTCATCTGTACCCAATAAACGAGATCGTGTGCAAAATTTTCACGTATTTTCTGTTTGCATTCGATTTGTTTCCATTTTGGAATGAACTGTGAGCCAAAAATGTTTACTATGCTATGACCCAGGAAATTCTACTGTATTGTGGCACAGGAATTTTTGCTGTATTGTGGCACAGGAATTTTCACTGTGCTCTTGATCCGAAATTTTACATGTTACTTTGGAAAAATTCAGCATAGCAATGTAAATTTTACTTTGCCAACAACATGCACTGCGTTTATGGGACAGCAAGGTAATTTTTCAGGACATTTCCGTACAAAAATTCTGAGAATTTTTTCTCCGTGTATATATGTATAATTATTCCAAGACGAAATATTCAGTTGAATTTGGGTCACTCCAAATGAAATCAATTCATTAAATTAGCATCGCAATATTCCCTTCATATTCATCCAGACCATCCCTGTCTCTGCGATGTGCACCGAATAATATCAGATCGGTATTTGTTTTCCTCCTTGTGCGTGGGAGTAATAACAATTGGATTCCAAAGAACTCGAAGCCAATAGCGTTGACAGGATGGGTCAATGACGCATAGGCGAGTTGAAATCGACCCACTGTGTCAATCGATCCGGCATCCGAGTAATTCTGACCGTTGCCGAAGGAGCCGACGACATTCCCAAGTGGCCGCATAGGTCATGGGCTGTATTGGTTAGGCAAGTGCGGCGACTCGGCCCGTGAATGTTAGCACCCTGGTGCAGTTACAGGTACACCGTGGTCATAACTAATCGTCGAATTGCAGATATGCATCCGGAGCATCTCCACGGAAGCCATTTTCTAATTCGGTCGAGCAGTTGGACAATTAGGTAACGAAAGAGGAAAACCGCAGTCTGCCGTTTCTTGCATCAAGTGGGAAATGCAACGGGTGTATGTGCACATATCGGTATAATTAGGTGGTTTGCGTAACGGACCATTGGTATAAATTAGTCGAGGCCCCTAGGGCCCTGTTTAATTTGTAGCCCCCTTATGTCGGACGCTCACCCAGGGCTAAGGTACACATGCACACGTGCCGAGTGCAAGATCCGCGTACCCTCGTCGTCTCGCTTTAAATGAGCATATGCTCCTTTTTCTACGGAATCTGCATATTTTCATTATTCCCATGCAAGACGCACAGGACGCAAGATCGGATGTAGTAAACGTGTTTGCTTCGTTTGTTGGATATCCACTTCAGAAACGGCGGTTAAGCGAGAGTCGTTTTGCCGGTTCAATAGTCCAGTGATGAGGAATTGTTTACCGCTGTTTGTACAAAGACGGCCGAGCACAATCGCCCCAAGTCCCATTTGAGAATTGTATACAAACGCTCCACAATGCATCCAGTTCTTTGCTTAAGTAACTCGGATATGAATTATGAGTGTAAAGAGGCGTTTATGTAAATATCAAAAAATTTAGTAGCTTTGTTTTGATACCCAGCTCTAATAAGAAAGCTATCGTTCAAGGTAAATACAGAATTATGTTAAAACTCTGATCTATAGGTGTAATCTTTCATTACATTGTTTCGTTTTTTTTTTAAATATCTAAATGTGGTCAACTGCTATTTGTTTTCGAACATAATAAAAAGATTTTGGGTGATCTGAAATTACCTCAACAAGTAAATATTCTGGACATTACTTATAACTAGTGATTTTGGATCCAGCAGTTTAAAAGATCATTCGAATATATTGAATGATTTCAAGTTTACATTCAACAAAATGATAACATCATTAACCCTTAAAATGCATAAATCTAATATGAAGTAGTTTTTAATATTAAAACGCAATGAACACAAAATTGGAATAGACGTTTTTATTCCGCTCTTTCGAATGATGCCTCGAAAAATGCTGCAAATTTAACAATAAACGAAGTACCATCATTTGTTTTTTAAAAATCAAAATTTTGTAAGGATTTCTTTTGACATATTGTATTTTTTTCTCCCGTGTTAGAATATCTCAGATGGACATAAATATCACGTCAAAAATTGTTGGACTAAAATATTTAAATATAGGGAAATAATTAAATTTCAACATGGCGGATTAAAAATGTCTGCCAGAGTAAATTTCTTTCAAAATCATCTTAGCGTCTACTCAATTGACTGATCAGGATGAAATCACTTCAAACGTTGTACTAATTTTTTTTGAATCGTTAGTTACAAATTGCACTTGTTTAATATTTTAAATGCAATGTGGTTATTTGAATTTTACGATAACATTGTTTTTGTGAGAACTATACGATTTTTGGTAATTAAAATAATAGTATTTTTTTATTGTTAACTTCAGTTGTTATTTTAGAGAGCAAAATGTGCAATGCTTATTTTTGCAAAACTCGTTTTGAAGATACATATAAAAAATAAGGGGACAATTTTAAACCAAAGTTGAATATTTAAAATACATAAAAAAATTTAATTTTACAAAAAAAACGTAACAAACAAAATCTTCTAGTAAACATTTTTTAACTAAATTATTATAAAAATGGATCATATAATTTAGAATAGAATAAAACACAAAGATATTAAGATTAAGAATTAATGTAATTCCACAGTCAAATATATCTCCTCTACTTATTGTAAATAATTCTTCTACTTGACAATATTTAACAAAAATGTTTAAATTCCAAAAGTTACTGGTCAACAGTAATAACAAGGTATATTTTAAATAATTATAAAAATAAGCCAATATTTTAATTAAATGGTAAATTTATTATGCCATTAAAGACCAAATGCAAAACAAATGAAGTTTCACAATACCTAAATGCAATGAGAAACATTTCGTGATAGATGTTTTTTTATGTCCCAAACCTCGCTCTTTCGATTGGCGTGTCGGAAAATACTTCAAATTCGAAAATAAAAAGATTACACGTTGTTAATGAATAAAAAAAACGGGTTTTCATGGATTCTTTTTAACTTATCGATTTTTTAATCCTTGTTCGCATTAAAGTATCTTAGACAAGTATAAATAACGCGTAAAAATGTCTGGGCTTAAATATAGTGAACCCTATTTTTACAAAAATGCATTATGTTGGTCCCCAAAATGGCTTCCGAATTGAAAATTTGTTTGCAGACTCTGAAACAAACAGCTTTTTTAAATAAATATTAAAAATGAAAAGATTTTAGAAGTTAATGAGCAATACATCGAATTATTTTTAGAATTTTTTTAAATGTTGAAAAATTTGTTATTTAAAATTATTGTACTTTAATATTTAATATTTTCCGAAGAATTCTGAAAAAATTCTATCGTCTTCCTTAATAAATTTTAAGAATTTGTTGTTCTTGATAATTTGTTATACAAGCTGCTACCTTTCTAGGAAAAACATTTAAAAATTATATATATGTATACATTTCTTTTCCTTGAAAATGCAGCAACTTTTATTAAAAAGAAGCGAATAAGCTTAGAATTCGTCTAGGAATACACTAGAATATTTTTAAAATTCATCCGAAATTTTGTAAAAATTTCAACAATTTCGGATAACAAATTTTTTATAATTTCACAAAAAATAAATCTGAAAAAAATTCCCGTGCATTCCTCCTCATTCAATTCTAAGAACATTTCATTGTCAATTATCTGGGAAAGCTGATTAGTTTAGAGTCGAGTGATCTTTGTTAAATACATTTTCATGTCGGATGGAATTTTGGCGACAAAGTATTGCATTTTTTGAAAATACGTTTCATAATATTGAATACTAGACATTTTTTACATGTTATTTTACCCATCCAAGATACTGTAATGGGAGAAATGATAACAAATAACGGTAAGTGAACAAAAATCCTTGAAAAAATCGTGATTTTTAATGTAAACACGTGTAATTTTGTTATTTTTTAACTGTATTGTCTAATACGCCATTCCAAACACCATGGAGTTTGAGTCATAAAAAACATCTACCACAAGATGTTTTTCATTGCATTTTTATACTAAAAGTACTGACAAACATGATGTTAAATTCGTGTAAATTTTGTCCTTATGGGTTAAGGCATTTTAATTTCTTGTAATGTACTATTAAAAACTTAATGAACTTGCATTTAAGTTTTATAATTTGAAGTATAATTAAACAAGAAATTGAGGCAACGATATAATTTCTTATAAAAACTACTGAAATGCTTCGAAGACGAGAGACTTCAGAACATTTTCAAGGTTTTTACTGTACTCTCGCAAAAAATGACCGAACTGTATTTTAACAATTGAAGTCAGAAAAGTCCGATTACTTTTTTGTTGTAACTCAGCAAAAACCATGAAAATATTTAGTTATTATTGGCTTCAAGAAAATTTAATCATTCGATTTCAAAACTTTTTGTTGTTTGTTAAATCTGTCAATACTTTTATCGTTATAACGATTTTTATCAAGTGTAAAATCTAAATATATCTATATCATCGTCAAAATAGTCTGCAATAATATCTAACATATGCTTGTCAATTAAAACATACAATTACAGAAAGATAATTGAAAACTTTTAAAATAAAGACATAAGAATTGAATTCTGTGTTGTGTTCATTGATCAATGAAAATTCGTTTTCAAATTTCTTATTTCATAATGTATCAAACTCGAAAGGTTTGTATGGCGCATTCATGTTAAAAAATTTAAGTTAGACTTCTGATTTTTGCCTTGGAATTATAGCCAAAAGTGGGAATTCATAACAATATTTTAAACTTTTTCAAAATTGTGTTAAAACTTGGCACAAAATTCACTTTAAAAAATTTAAAGTATACTTTCTAAATTTCTTAGATTAAAAATTCACTTGCAAAGAATAAGAATTTATTCACTCACTGGAATGGCTCAATTTTCACTCTAAAAGAATGACTTTTCCTTCTCAGAGTAGATGATATTTAATGTCTCTGGAAGGTCTTATAACACTTTTACCTGATGGGATTAAAATTTATTACAATCACATAATTTATATAGTATGACATTTTACATTTTATGTCAGCTACAATACGAAAACAACTAAACTCCATATCTGTATGAATATATTCATAATTTTGTTACACATTTTTATATTCAAACCATGAACGTATAATATTTTAATTTGTAAGTAGTTCTTTTTATGAAAGTTAAACAACGTGAATTTATTCTCTCTGTAAATAAAATAAATATAAATAATTGTATACATTAGCTGGAGGAAAAAACACAATGTGAATTTAAAAGCTCATAACAAAGCAGAAAAAGCAACAAATTTCGACGATCTATAAAATGCACTAGTCATAAATAAACGTCTTCATTGGCGAAATATAAATTATAGTAGAAAAGAATAGCACAGCGAACAAAAGAAAAATGGTTGTATAGAGTATACAGAAAAGTTAAGTAAATGTTACATGATTTTTATGCAATTGTTATTTTTGTGGGAATGAAGCATTTTCAAAAGTGTTTACGGCAAATAATTGAACAATACGTAGAATAACGCATAAATCACAACATGAGATATTAATATTATTACTTCACAGTAAGAATTATTTGTTTTCCTCAACTAATTAATTATTAAATATTGTATGTTACATACAACCATCATGTAAGCAACATGCATACATATTACGTATTTTATCATATATTATTAAAATCATACAATGTAAAGAAATAAGCTCATTTCATTTTACAAAAATCTTGATTTCAATTTATACAGTTGATTTACCATCTTCCATCATTAATTGTCTTCAAAGAGTTATTTACTCCGCTGAGTTTCAGCACATTTTCTATCGATTTCATTAAAATGAGAAAAACAGCGTCCACTAATATGATTCCGCCTTTGATATGTAGAATAATCCACTTCAGTGAGTAGTTTAAAGGCAGGCTAAACCTGGCAACCGACCAAAACTGTTTTTAAAATTACTGTTTTATTTAATTTTACGGATGAGTTGCGTTCGATTTAAAAATGAAAGTTTGTAAACGATCTTCTGGATCTGACGCAATTGTACTTCGTTTAACTTATTTCACATGATCAAATAATATTGTAAATCTTTATATGACAAATTTTGTAGATCCTGAAATATTAGGAATTTTTTAAAATTAGTTTCTTTGACTTTCCGTGTTGTAAAAAGATCAATTTCTTAAAAACCCAAATCTTCTGTTAAATGGAAGTCTAAGGAAGATAATTGGTACAAATTGAATCGGTTTTCAAAAATATTACTGGTTTATTTAAAAATTATGTTATTTTATATAACTTCATGCCATTAAAAACAAAAAATTATGTGGAAGAAGTTCTGTCAGGCAAACTTATGATTAAATAAATTTACTGTTATTTTGGCCGGTATAATAATCTTTTAGAGCACAGTTACTTTCGCTTATATAATTTATAATATAAATTAAAATAAATTTATTTATTTCTAAAGATGGGATTGCAGAAAAAAAGACTGAATTTGTGTAGGATTACGAAGATTATTTACACATGATAATGTCATACATGTGTTGATAATAAGAAATTTAGTTTTCAATACACAGTAGAGTCCCGGTATATTTGCTCTCCAGGTTCCTCGCCTTCCCTTCCCGTCTCTTTATATTTGTCAAAAGAAGGGGAACGCCGCTTCTCCTACTCTCCTTACGTTCGTGACGTCACGACAGGCCCTTCATCAGGCCCCAGCACGCAAGATGGGGGAAAAAGAGAGCGGCGAAAGACAAATATGACGAGACGGAACTGGGAAAATATGCTGGGACGTAAATATAGCGAGACGCATATACCGGGACTCTCCTGTAGTAGAATAACTTGTAAAGATCAGCTTATTTTATTAAATTGGATATCTGATTTAATTAATTTATAAAGGAAAAACACGAATTTAAATGTATTTGAAAGCAATGAAAAGCTACTAAGGAAATGAGCGTTTTTGTTTGCATATCCTTCCTGAAACACTTTTATTTATACTTATTTTGTATTTAAATTATACATTTATGTAATTCAATGTAAATAACAAAAGCAGCATTTCGCATAAAGTAGCAGTAATTGCACCGTGATACACGTTTTGCTTGTCTGTTCCATCGAGTGTATAAAAAGTGATGTCCTACGGATAAAACGGATGTGACAGTTGTATTACGATCTTCACCAGTGTAAAAATAAAAGGAGTGGATTAAAACATAATAAAATTTTAATTAATTCTTAAGCAGATAAATATGGCATAATAATGTAATCATTCTAAAGAGTGTAACTTGATACCGTTTAATTTCATTTCGTGCCTTATCACATGATACGTAGAAGTTCTCAAGCTGAATAGAATTCTGTAATTGGCAATTCGGAGCCACTATGTGATAACAATTATGGTTTTTTGAAAAAAATGACAGTTTACTTTACGAAATTAATTAAAACAAAACAATTTAAAATTTCGTAACATTATCTTAGTATCTACATTTGAAATTTGTTTATTTTGAGAAATACTATTCTGGAAATTGCAGAACGTAATTTGGGAACATACATTATTTTAATATTTTCTAAGCTTGTGTTACTGATGACGATATTAAGTTACAGAAAATATAAACAAATAGAATTAAATCTAAAAACAATTGAATTCACATTTTAATAGTTAATATAATTACAAAGAAATATATTTTCAAATTTAACTAATTTTATTCCAGTTTTATTGTTAATTTGATTGTATTTATGTACCCAAAAATCGTGTTTTTTTGAAATATTTGTAGAGCAATTCTTTGAATAATGTAACAAACAATGTCACAACCAAAGTATAAGTTTGATTGTAATTAAAATTAATGAAATATTATATATCGGTATTTATTCAAACATTTTTTTTTTCATCGGGAGAGAAGAGTAGTTTCTCGTTTCCTGCGTCCAAATTCCGTCCAAAATATAATTGTTTGCAATCCTATGTTCTTTTTTCGTAAAGCAAATTCAGTGATTAACCCAGTATCATTTTCAAAGACATTTTCATTGTTTGGCCATTTTGAGGTTGTTATTTTGGGAGTTAATGGGTTAATTACCGAGAACCTACAATTTAGTATTCTCGGTCTTTCAGTGAATATTTATATGGAATTAGGGATTTTCAGTAAACGAAAGGAAGCAAGAAAATAAACGTATTTTCCAAAAAAAAAATAAGTACAGGAATTATAAAAAAGATTATCTTACTGAATGGACTAATATTTGGCACAATATTGTATAGCTTTCTAAAATGATGTATTACAAAAGTTAAGTCATCTTTACTAGAAAACAATAGTTTTAATTCGGCTCCTCCGTACCTATGCAACAGTCCAAGTATCAAAACAGATACAGAAATGACCTGTTTTGGGAATTTGGGTCAATAAATTTTGCGAACCACATTTTATCAATAAAGACGGTAATAAAAGATAGAAGTAGAAGTAATTATGCGGTCATATTTTCCCAGTTGGTCCATATTGATGGAAATTTTAAGTATTTTTTGCCTGTTTTCGACATTATACTGAATAAATCCAATCCTCTTATTTCTTCATTGGAAATATGAATGCAAACAAGTCTAAACACATATTTTACAAGACAGAATCGACGATAAAATCATAAATCACAATAAAACGGAAAATAAGTTAGTTTAGATGTTGGATGATTTAATGCTAAATTTATGTGCGAATGTAACTTCTGTACTAAAAAGGTTCAATCTATAAAAACAAAAAGATTTGAAAAAATGATTACATTCTATATTAACTTAATTTGTAATTTTATATTAAGTTTCAATTTCTACAATAAAAGTGACAAAAATTAAATTTTACATAGAAAATCTTAAGAGTTGTCTTTGCTAGTGAAGGTCTGAAAACAATTTTACATGTTTATAGATTTGGGATTAACTAACGAACAACCTTCTGGTAAATCAAATTTTCTTACTGGTTTGATTGTCTTTTCTTGAATTATGTAATTAAAATAAATGCACAAATTGATATAAGGGAAAGAGTTACAATAGAACTTCACACTAGTGAACACATTTTTTCGAATTAAATAAATAAAATTTACAAAAGTAATGTAGAATCTGCCATTTTTAATTTTTAAAAATCAGTAACAGAATCAGTCTATCAATGTAAATTCAATGTCTAGAAAAAGTCATAGTTAGTTAAAGTTTACAAATCAGTCATTAATTAAAGTTTACACAACAATGAGTTCTAATTTCACAATAAAAGTTGAAATAAGAATTTTTTAAAATGAATATTTATTAAGCTGGCTTAGTCTCTGGAATGAAATTAAATAATCTTGCAAAGTCGTATTTGGTAATTTTGATATAATATGCATATCATTTTAAAATCTTAAAATTTTGTTAGGTTACCATTATGTAATTTGGACCACCACTCTCGGGACTTAAAAGTAAATTTGTCTCTACAATGGTGTCAAAAATATTGTTTCTGATGCAGTAGGCGTTAAATGGTAAATTTACGCCCTCATTTGCGGCCGTAAAACTCCATTTTACGCCCTTGTTACAAAAATAACTATTCTTGGTAATTAAACAAAACTGTGCGATTTTTAATTTAATATTCTATTAGTATCTCGATTCCACATTGTAAATATCTTGTTTTCTTTCACCAAAAGTTTTGAAATGTACCGAGAGGTCAATGTAACGTTACTCCAATGCTAGGTCGATGTACCGCTCCATCAATTTCATTCAAAGAAGCACATTTGACCATACAATCCGAACCCATTGAATCCCAATGCCCTTTTCAAATATTTTCCGAAAGTGTGGACTTCTTTTGAAAATAACGTGAATAACATAATGATTATGCACCGTTCACGACCATCGATTTCGACGTGAACTTGTTTACTTCGTAACTTCACTTTTCGAACCTTAGTGCCTTTGTCTCAATTTCATTTCTTCGCCGGTGTACTTCTCTTTGGTCCAAGTTTCCTTCCTTGAATTTTCATTTTCCCCTTATCTCGCCAGCACGGCCAATTTTTCACTTTCGCTTCACGTTTCTTTTCTGTTCTTCAAAGCCGGCAACTTCCTAGCACTACCCCGAAAGCTTGCATAAATTCGCACGTGTTTACTTCCGACTTTCGGTCGGTGCCGTATACGTCCGTTTTCAGGATACTGAAAAGCACTTGCCCTCTTTCGCTCGTGTACGGCAAATGTATCTAACCACAGCGCCAAGAGCATTCCCGTACCTTTAACTCACATTTCTGACACATTCTAAAGGCGCGTTTGACTTCACTTTTCCCCTCGTGACGCAACAAAAGTCGGGCGATAATTTGATTACCTTTTCACCTTTATGCAAATTGTGGTAACTTGAATAATGCACTGACGTAAATAGGTAATTTTGATAAGGCGTGAGGTTATTAACACTTGCAAACTTTTCAAAGTCGTCAAAGCGAAGGAATCTTTAAGGGACATTTGAAATTTTAAAGGTTTAACCATTCAAGGGCAGGGAAGACACATTTTTAGCATAATATTCGATGCCGTATTTCTTTAGGTCAGACAAAATAGTTGGTACAATCATTTCTTATTGTATCAAGCTCACTTTTCAGATTCTGAAATCAGAATTGATAAAATCAGATAAAAGCATTTCTTTGGCAACATTTTATTTTTTTCCGACAGGAATAAACATTAATAAATGCCTGAAAGGTTAAAATATGGCGTCCTCAAGGTCTAACTTTCAAATTTCTCATACTTTTTAAAAATTCAATGTGGTGAATAGAGGTCAGAAGAATTTTTCTTTTACACAAATATTAATGTGGTATTTGAATTCTTTAGAAAATTGAAACGCTTCATAGAAAATGGGTTTTGAGTTCGCTGATTACAAATCTGAAGTCAAATTTTGAAAATTCAAAATGGCGGATGTATAATTTAAAGTAAAAGCCTTACAATGATATATAATGTGATTCAAAGTGGAATATTTACATTTTTACGTGTATTATTATAAGTATTAAAAATACTATACGTTCTTTAGCCATTGCAGTATTCTTACATTCATAGCGGATTTCAAATATATATCATGTGATTTTTAAAAAATCATCAGCCATATTTGAATTGTCAAAATCTGACTTCAAATTCGAAATCAGCGGGCTCTAAATTTACTGGCTACTAAGTTTAATAAAGAGTTATCAATGTTTGTGTAAAAGAAAAAGAGTCTTCGGACCTCATTTCTTGGTCCGCCATCTTGACTTTTTACAAAGTATGTATGGAGAATTTAACCCTCCTGCGCACGAGTTTTCCCCGGAAAAGCGCTTTGCAAACTCATAAGTTTTTCACGCAGTTGGATTTTCTTATAAATTGGTATATAGAGGTTTTTTGGGTCCCTGATTACGAATTTGGAGTCAGACTTCCAAAATCCAAAATGGCGGATCGTGTAAATCAGCCAAGAATTTGAAGTTTAGTCAGCCATATTGGATCCGCCATTTTCAATTTCGAAAATCTTTTAACGGATTTCGTAATCAGCGATCCCAAAAATCTCCGAGTAACAAGTTTTGAGTCAATCAGATGAAAAGAAAAGTTCGTGGCACAGAGGGTTAAAATTTAAAAAACTGATCATTTTTATTCGAAATTTGTCAATAAGTTATAGTATTATTTACTTATAAATATTTAAAATTCAGGCTTGCAATTATTTATATCATAATCTGTAAACTTAAGCTTCAATTTGCATTTTCATTCGCATCTTAAAGTTACTTTGATCAAAAGTTATTAAGAAGAACGTTAGGCCGAGTATACTCGTCCTCATGCATACGGGCACGTTTCGTTTGGACAAGTATACTCGGCTTTGTGCGCAGGAGGGTTAAAAGTGAGACCTTGTGGACGCGATATTTTAACTTTCAGGCTTTCATAGATACTTATTTCTGTGGAAAATGGTACTTTAAAAAAAAATTAAAAAACTTTATTTTTGGCCCCCAAAAAAGGCCGTAATTTTTTATATTTTCTTTTTTGTGCAATTCTATGTGCGGATTTAAAAATCTTTATAAGCGAGTTTGGCACCATAAGAAATGGTTCTGGCTGGTAAAAATTGAAGATACACATATAGTTTGAAAAATATAGTTAAACCTACTATTACAAATTAGTTAAATTTACCACTTTCATAGTCGATTTTACTGTAATTTAGTTACACCAACCATCTTCTCGTAGTTAAAAAAATCAACTATGTAGAACGATTTAAATAAATATGACAAATATAGTTAAAATAACTATAATCTAGTGTAGTCTTCATTTCACACTATGTCTCGCAGTAAATCTTTATATTTACAATTATTCGTAGTTTGTATTTACTATAAATCCGTAGTAAAGCATAGCACCTTGTGTGTTTTGATGCCGCCAGGTGGCGACGCGGCGTCCTCAGTTTTTTTTCTTCCAGCCCGTGGCTCCCGCTATTGAAGTGGATTTTCATTTGGTCATAAGAAGGACCGTCGGGCGTCAACATATGATAATACATAATGCATGTCGTATACGAATGTGTATAATGGCATTGCATAATACATTTTTTAACTGGCTGGAGTGTGACATTCACAAACTTAGAGCAGTATTGATTTTTTGTTTTTCTCTTTGTTTCTCTTTGTAGACTTTTCATATGCTATGATATATATAATTTACAAATATTTTTAAAAAGTAAATATTGACTCCTTTCCATATTTTTTATGACAACTTCCCATACAATTTCTCTCAGTGAAGGTAGTAATTTTCTGAAATGACTATTTCAAAATACTTGAGTCAATTTGTCTATTATGATAAGTAACATTTTGAATCATGAAACAATAGTTAAACTTTACCATTTCAGAATAGTTATTTTAACGATTACCCTGTCTAGTCCTCATTTCACACTATGATTCATAGTAAAAAAATGGTCATTTGTAATACTTTTTTTCAGAGGGTACAGATTTCTTTCCTTCGAAGTGTTTAAATTGGTCACTAGAAGGTTTTTGGGGTCGCAGAATATGAATTAGGTGTTCCGTTCTGAAAATTCAAAACATCAGTTTCAAGATGGCGACCACTTAAATGTTAACTGCGATTTGATCGACAAAAAGGTATGCCGAGTTTTTTTTAATTCAGTACCCGATGACACAGTTTCAAAATTAAAAATGAAGGAGCTATGATGTCAACTACTTAAGTTTAAAACTGCAATAATATTATTAATTATCAGTGACTCTAAAAAAACCTGTCGTACCAAATTTCAAATGATTATCTTAAACATCGTAAACATTGTATTCTTTCGTATTCTTATAAACAATCATATCTCAGCAACCCTTTTTGTACATTTTTCTACCAGTAGAGTAACGGAAACAACAAACACAAAAATAACAAACAGAGTAAAGGAAAATAGCAATGATCTAAATGAATTAACTGAAATTTAAATGAGCCAAAATCAAATAGATCAAGGTCACTACTATAATTCTAAAGGTTAACAAATTAAACATTGGTAAAAACACTTTCAGCAACAAAAAATCCGTAGATTAGTGATTGACCATATTACGTATGAAAAGTATTAATTTTCTTATTCCCAATTTCTGATGGAATGTTTTCAGTTCTTTTAGAATTATTTTAACATTGTTTTTTTTTAATATTAAATTATATTGACATTTTTTAATCGTCTTCTTCAACATTAATACTCCGAATCATATGAAGATTTACGAGTACTACTTTCCTTAAAGCTTTTCTACCAATTAAAAGCAAACTAACAACATTCATTAAAAATGGAAGAATTATACATTAGCTTTGACCCTCGTAATTGAAAGTAACCGTCGTAGGCTGACTCCGGATAATAATTTCACTCGCAAGCAGTCCCAGATATGAAATATTCATTTTAAATATTTTCTTTAAGAAATCGATAATCATAATAGATATTTTTAAATCTGCACGGACAAAAAAATATAAGAAAAAACGTTCATTGACGTTATAAATTAACTTAAGTAAAGCTTATATTAAACAAATTAAAATCAATGAAGTCGAGCAGAATAAATTGATTATGAAGTAAATGTTTATTGGTTTCAAATAAATATATATTCGAAGAACAAAAATGTTATGTAAAGGGAGAAAAACATTTCTTATATCAAGGAAATATTTACTAAAACGTGGTAAATTTAAGAGAACGTTTTTTTCTTGTAAGTAAATATTAAATTATTCCAAGTAAATCGTGATTTTCTTTTAAATAAATAATTTGTTGCGACTATTTAAGTAAATTATTTGCTTGAATCAAGTAAATTACTTTTGATGTGAGTAAATTGTTGTCAGGAACATATGATATCAGATCTTAACATTTTCTAAATATGTTTTCTTGGGCGGAATAAAATATTTGTTTAAAATGATTTACTTCTTTCAAAAATATGAGTTACTACCGTTAAGCAAATTATTTCTTTGTTTCAAGAAAATACAATCTTGATTCAAGACAATATTTTCTTAAATGTACGATAATATGCCAAGTAAATGATTGAATTAAAGGAAAGAAATCCTCTTTTAAATCAACGGAAGTTATGTTTGAATCACAAACTTCATTAGTTGATTCAAATAAATGAATTTCAAGTATTTTTTCGAATGAAATTTGAAAAAATTGTAATCTTTCAGAAACTATTTGTATTATTTTCGAAGTTAAACACACGTTTTATATTTTAAAATGGTTGATGAGAAGTATTTGGTAATTAATTTTAAATTACCCGCAATAATCCTCGCTCTCATCCTAGCCAAAACATTTTAAAGGATGAACAAGTCTCTTTGTTGCTACATCTCCAGTGCACATTGATATTAACTAGTACTAATGAATGTTTAAAAAAATAAATATGCTACTAATAAACTAAGTAATTATTACAAAACAAAACTTAGAATACAGAGTAGAATTTGGATGTTTATTGTTGTCTTGTTTTTTTTTTATTTAATCGTGTATTTATAATCGTTATTATAGAATTTGGATCGTTTAGTATATTACAACAAGTTATTTATCTAACCTTGTTTATACATTTTATTATTTATTATGATCCCCTGCTTTAATTACGACGATCTAATTTTAGTTGGACATATCGGCGTATTCAAAACATTGCCGCAAGGTGCCAACACCCAGATCAAAGGAGTTCTAAATATTCAAGGATAGCCCTTCGTCGCAATAATTTTAAATATGCCTAAGGCTAACTTTAAGTAAATCACAGTATAATTACTTTAGTAATTGCATTTTCATTAAATTTTATATTAATATTTTATTTTGATAGTTTTAGAAGTATAGACTTTTGAACTACTTTGCATGTGAAAGAATAAAAGAATACTCAAAATAAATAATTTTGAGAAACACATTTTTGAATTCAAATTTATTTATTTGAAATTATAAACGTAATTGGCGTTAATATTCAAGAATGGATTGTGAATGATTGAACGATTAATAATTTTTATTTCAACTTTTCTTAAATGAAGATTTGAGTGATTTTTTCAGTGTACCTAAATTTAATTTGCAAAATCTTACGCATTTCATTGTTTTGATATTGTTACAATTTTTAGAAATTTCTATTTAGTAATAGTATTTACAATATTTTTACTAATATTTCGGAGTATCCTATTAATAATTTTCTTTTAAAAATTGGCTGACAATTCTCTTTATAATTAAAGAAAAAATGTAATTTAATTTTAAAATAAAATTAGGTAAATAAATATTCCCAAAATATAAAAACCGAAATATGCAATTATCAAAATGGTAAAAAAATATAAATTAAAACGATATTTTACTACGTCACTTACATTAATTTACACTACAATCGACGTTTTTTAATGCGCATCCCAAAAATAGCCTGCTCTGAAGAAAGTGAAAGTAAATTCGAAACTGTCTGTCTTTAAGACAACCATCGAACAGTTGCCCCTGTGGCCTAATGGATAAGGCATCGGTCTCCTAAACCGGGGATTGTGGGTTCGAGTCCCACCAGGGGTACGGATTTTTTTTTATATTTATTAATATCAAATGCGAGTAAAATATTACACAAATATAAAATAGTTATCCAAATAACAAATTCAAACCAGTAAAATAAATATTCTGAATATTCGTAGATTCTAGAATTAGTCAGCACAATCTCGCAAGAATTAATTTGGGTACTTAATAATATGAAAATTTTCAATTTTTAAACGTATTACGATGAAGAAAATAATATTTTAAAATAAAAAAAAAACATCTTACCCCTGGTGGGACTCGAACCCACAATCCCCGGTTTAGGAGACCGATGCCTTATCCATTAGGCCACAGGGGCAACTGTTCGAGAAGTCTCTTCAATACAGAGAGCTTCCGATTTACTTTCACTTTCCTTAAAATTCACGTCTAATCTGATTATTTTAAAATATGTACTTAAAACCTTGATTATTTTTCTAAATTAATGTATTTTAAATAATTAAGTATGTATTTTAATATTTAAATATTATATTTTTAACAACATTAACATTAATTTATATATATATTAGAAAATATAACATATTATTTATTCTTCCTACCGCAGTAAAACGCAAATGAATATCATTTTTTCTATTTTTTTAAAATCGAATGTTGATTCTGTCGTACCGAGTTTCATAAATCAGATTTTCGAATTCATCTTGAGTAAAAGTTTAATCTTGAGTTTACGATAGATATGTCGCGTTTGTACGTGACAAGTTTTAAAGAATCTCTTAAGTTTTTGATATCGAGATAAATATCGCCCAGTGTGCATAATTTACTGACGTTACCTAATCTTAAATGCAACCTACATTTATTAAAGTTTTCAAAACTATTCTATATTGTATATATTTGGTGTTCTTTAGTTTTCACATTTTGAATACGTATTTTGATAGTCAAGTCGAAATTATAAAGAAAATAAGACATTTACATTTAATAAAAAATATCAAATTTTTTAAATTAAGAATTACATCTGGAATTTTTTCATTTTTCAGGGAAAAATATGTTTTCCTGAATAGGTTTCATAGACTTTTGCGTACTCAGCATTATTAGACAATATCATACATTTTCTTTAATGGTCACAATGGATATGGCTATTCTTTTTTTCTAGTCTGTTTATCGTGCAGAAAGTGAACTTTTACACACTCCTTTCAAAGTTGTTCTTTATTCATTCTAAGAGATGTTCGTACTATATGTAAGCGCCTCAATACAAATAATAGGACGACTGATTTGAGTGTAAACAAATTAAAAATCGTCGTTTCGCAATCGTAATTGCCACCCGTGCATAAAAATATACTTTACACCCTTGGACAATATTCCCATTAATAGAAATAACATTTTTGGATATTTGCGGTCTAATATTTTATGTTGTAACTATATGAAAAATGAGGAGCAAAGTATATACAATTGCGTAACATCATATTTTACACGCACTATATAATAATATACTAATTTCATAGTACAATGCGTAAAGTTTGATTTTACACACTCATTTTTATATATAAACTGGTACATTTACGCACGGCTTGTGTCAACGTTAAATCAATTCACCCAGCGTATAAAGATTTAGTACATGGAATTTCGTACGGATTCGCAAAAAAAAAGGATATTCTACATGTCCGTAAAAGTAGTACTTTACGCACTAGTTCCATAATATACTATTTCAGTCTATGTTGTTCTAAAATTCCCAATGAAAATTCTGAAAAGTTGTCGAAAAGCAGGTTGATTATTTGCTGATTATTTTTTGAATTTTTGTTTATATTAATCGAGTTTTATAAAAAGAAAATAGCTATTAATTGAAACTATTAAAGAAATTATTAAAAGCAAAAAATTATATAGTTTTAAGACCAAAACCTAATTCAGGATCATTTGTTCCCTGAGAATTTCTGGCTTTTTTGCTTCCGCTAAGTGATTTGCATAAATGGCGTCTTCAAAGGAGGAAGGGTCGAAAGCATCAGGAATTACACCGCGAATAACGTTGCTCTATTTTGCTGAGGGTCGTAGGTGGGGATTTTAAGGAGAGACTAGATCACGGAGACGCTGGGTAAGCTGTCCCTTTAACTGCAGTTTACCAAAATTTACGGATTACAATTGCAAATGGTCCAAGCGGGTCGTCGCTTTGCCATGAGCCAGTAGATTGCGTGTACTTAACGCATGTTACGGCTTAGGATTACTGCCATTACTGGACCTTTGAATTCCAGGACGAGCAAGGGTCAGCGGTTGCTTTCGCTGAACAGCAATTCACTGCATTCTTCAGTCAAATTTCAAAGGAAACCGGTACCATTTTAATTACCGAAAGAGAAATGAAGAATGTACATTTATTAGATTACGTGTGTTTCAAACCAAGCTTCCTTAATCCTTCAAAAATCGGGTGGTGGTCTAAAAACCGACAAATCAAAAAGTCGACAGATCGAGAAACCGACAGTCAAAATACCGATTATCAAAAAACCGACAGGCCAAAAACCGACAGGCCAAAAACCGACAGGCCAAAAACCGACAGGCAAAAGACCGACAGGCAAACAGCCGACGCGTCCGAAAACCCATAGTAGAAAAACCGACATAATTTCGAATGTCATAATACCGGTAATAGAAAAGCCGAATGTCATAATACCGATAGTACAAAAACCGACACAATCACGAAACCGATATTCAAAAAACCGACAGGCAAAAAACCGACTGGCAAGAAACCGACAGTTGAAAAACTGAAATGTTATGATACCGTCATTCAAATAACCTATATTTCGAAGAATTGACTGTCAAAATGCCGAAAGTAACAAAACTGACACTTCACAAATTGACTACCCGCTTGTCGATGTGTCTATTTTTGTATGCTTCGACTTTTTGGTATCCGGTCCTTCATTGTGTCGGTCATTATGTGACTGTCGGTATTATGACAATGCAGTTTTTGGACGTGTCGGTTTTTCTACTGTCGGCTTTTTGAATATCGGTATTTTTGACTGTCGGTTTTTGACCTGTCGGCTTCTTGATTTGTCGGTTTTTCGACCCACGCCCCGAAATCGTCACAAAAGAAATTCGTATTTTTAAGATAACGTTGACGTCAATTTTTATTGCAGTATGACGATTCGTATTATAGAAGTTTGTATGGCATGTGTTACAGATGAATTTTGTCGCAGAAATATGGGGGAGTATGGATCAATGTTGATCTAGGGTCTTAAGAGGCTTCAAGTACAATCAAGTGCTGTTAAGGGGCAGTCAAAAAGCAAAACAGCATGTACTCCAAATTGGAGGATAAATAAATATTAGGTTTCCAATTCTATTCTAGTGAAAATATTTTGTATTGTGGTGGGTGTTCAGAAAATATATAGATATTCCAATCTCATTTTTTGGATCATTTTTAATATTGTTTATATAGAATCATGTATAATAATCGAACCGCTTTAAATTAATAAATTACAAAAACAAAAAATTTGGTTTGTTTATTTTCGTACTTAATAATGGAAAAACAAACAAATAGAAAAGAGTAGTTAGAGTACAATAAATTAAATCTATGGTAACATTCTGAAGATAACTTGTAGAAATAATCGAAACAACAATTTGATTAATATTGTCCAAGTTGCTCCAAAATATTTATTTTATTAATAATTTTTCTCTTTATGTTCAATAATATTTTGCTCTCCAACCGGTCCTTTAAAAATCAATTATTTTTTAAAATAAATTAGTAATTTACCACATAAAATAATTATATTTGATTTACAGTACTCTAACTACACTGTTTTTTTTACGTTTATTTGTTGTAAATATGTTGTATTGCAATATCAAAATTATGTATATTGAATTCAAAATTTATTATTTTTATACACAAATCCAATAACATTTACAAGTTACTACATGTAAATATTCTCGCATCAAGGTTTACAAATAAACACTACAAGCTGTACAGCAATTTGTTATTCAGTACATAATACTAAAAGCACAAGATTATTATTGACTAGGATATCAAGTGTATCTTACTATTATAAAAATAATATTTTTTAAAATAAAGAGTTTCGAAATCATTAAAGTGACTGCGAAAATAATGTTACATGTAATATAAAAATCTTATCGTTAATAAAATGAATATAAAGATCTTTTATTGTTATTAAATACACTTTTATTAAATGCATTTTTGCATTTAACCAAATTTTCCAAATTTAAATTTAATTTTCAATGAATAGCACAGCTTTCTAAACGTTTTAGAGTAACGAAAGTAAGTTCAGTTTATTAATAATTCATTAATGTTTATTGATTTATAATTTATTGGCAACGTCATTACAGGAATAAAAATGTATAGAAGTGTGTAGAAGAATTTAGAAGAAAGGAATGTAGAAAACAATTTTACATTATTTTTCTAATATTGAAATATTTATAACATTTTAAAAATATTTCACAAAAATAAATAAGACGAAATTACGTAATCAAACAGAACAAAAGATTTAAGACTAACGGTCCGTGTTTTGCCTGACGTGCCATCGTTGAAATATACTGAACTCAGCTATGGCATAGATTTCTTTTTTTTGGGCCTGGTCGCGTTTTAGATAAAACTTCGACACATGCCCCTGTGGCCTAATGGATAAGGCATCGGTCTCCTAAACCGGGGATTGTGGGTTCGAGTCCCACCAGGGGTACGACATTTTTTTTATATTTATGTGTTTTTATATATGAAAGTATGCTAGTAAAATATTACAATAATATAAAATAGTTATCCAAATAACAAATACAAAACAGTAAAATAAATATTCTGAATATTCGTAGATTCTAGTAGAATTAGTCACATTCTCACAAGAATTATGACATTTTTATCAGTGAATTAAGAATGGCTTTTCCATTTTTGTATTAAAAGAAATTTATATGAATAAATAAAATAAAAATAATTGTTAATAATATTGTTAATTTTGTATTTAATAAAATCTGATATTCCCAGTACTTATTAATAGATTTAGTTGACGAGTAAGTAAATTGTTTAAATAAATCAGATTATTAGAAAATGTTATCAACTATCGACTATTTACTCACAAACATTTTTTAAAAATGAATTGATTAAAAAATATATATTACAGCAGTTATTTGAATTTTTGATTAATCAATTACGACTTTAATGTTTTTATACAGAAATTAATTTTGCTACTTTATCATCATAATAATTACTAAACATTACGTAATATAACGTACTTCAATAATGTCGAAAGAAACTTTTTCGCATCTAAACTTTAGTTTATATATACTATATTTCAAATGATCTTACTAAATTTTATAGCATACAAAATTATAACATTTCTGTTATTAAAACTGATTAATAATTATATAAAAATTTCGCATGAAAATAAGTAAAGTAGAGAATCGCTTTTATTATTATGTTTAAATAATTAGAGAAGTTCTATTATCGAATTAATCTACCAAAATTACCTAATTTACCAAATCTTATCTAATTCGAAGTTCAAGATTATATCTTATCTTAAAATACTTTTACATTGTGCCATTTGAAATGTGTAGAAAAATCACAAAGTTTATGAATGGTGCGATTCATATATTTTATTATTCCATTTAGAATATAATAGGAAATAATCTTGTTTAGTAATTATTAAGTTAAAGATGTATGTTTTGAGTGTTTTCTGAATTTTGAAAATGCAATGTTCTTAAAGAATAATGAATTGTAAATCTATTTCATTTTTCCCCATGATATTATTGAATTTTAATCAAATAAATGTATTTTTCTGATCATAATTATTAAATAATAACTAAGTCGTTGACGAGAAAATCACAGTGTCATTATTATTCATACTTTTATTTTGTTTTTAGAAACATTAAAATTCACAAATTTGTTCATCAAAGACGTCCATAAAATAGTTATTATTGAATTTGTTTGATAAAAAATTGTAATGAAATATTGGTAGTTTTAGATCAACATTTGTTAAAAGGCGTATTACGATCCATATTTCTAACAATTCAAATATGAAATTTAAAGAATATTTACTATTACAGTTTGTAATTGCAACTATTGAACCTATATATTATGTTATTATAATCAAAATTTTAAATAACCAACAGCTACATCTAGATAGGGCAGTTTTATTTCGAAAAATACTTATTTCAAAAAGCCACATTTTGACAATTTTATATTATTATATAATAACAAATAAAGCAATATTTATATCCAGAATTCGTATTACTTTTTCTTGTCAAACGAGGCCTTGTACCGGAGACAAACAACTTTATGACATTTTTATAAAATGTATTTATTTTTCTGTTTTTCTATTTTTTTTTCCTATACCTTAAATTTCATACAAAGGATACAATTAATACTTTTTTGTATAAAACTTTAGTTTTTCACTAGACTGGATCCAATTTCACAACATAGAGAGTGAATTCTCATTCTTCGTAAAGTGAAAAATTCACTTCGCAAAGTAATGTTGATTCCAAAATAATAAAAAAATGCATCTCAAGATTAAAATATTTTAGTAAATTCTAGAAATTACTGTTTAGATTTCAATTTCGAACGAGTTTGCACCGTTAGTTCTTAAGATTAAATTTCAATAAATAATTTGATAATTTGTAAATAGTTAAATATAATTTTTCCGATTAATTTTAAAGGTTTACATAATTTTAATTTACTACATATATTAAACATAGTTTATTTTAAATAACATTGTATATAACATTTTTGCAAAATTTTATTTGTTAACTTGATATATTTTTAATTTAAAGCTTGTTTTTTATGCCTTAAAGCAAAGTAAAAATATTAATGTTTTCACATTTAAGAATGTCCTGATCAAACAGAAACCAGACGACTTTAACAGCAAGCATGAAATTGTCAAATTAGTCATGCTTGTTAACCACTCCACATAAGCATGGTCGATAATTCTGATCCGCGCTTACATACATAAACAGTCGAAACTATTTTATTATTAATCTTTTATCACCTGACGAAATAAATAGGGGTTTACAACAATATTTGTGAATAAAAACTACTATAAACAAAATTTGTCAACAAATTAACAGAAATTAATTTGACACAAAAAATCGTGGTAAATCTAATCTAACTTAACCCAAGACACCACTGCCATACTATCAACTACACACCAATTATTTTAAAAGCAGAAACGAAATCTATCGATATTATATTCTGAACTATGTTACAAAATTTGTGTAAAATATATTATTTCTTAAAGTTTATAAAATTTGTGTAAAAAAGTTGTTTTAGTATAAAGTTTGTTTTTTATTCAAGTTTATTATTCAACATTTTTTAGGATAAGTTTTATTGAAAAAACTTTACTGGTTAAATTTTTGTTAGCAAGCTTTTGAGACGTGCGCCCGAGAATTTTAACAATAAACAAAAACAAAAATAATTAAGAAACGAACTAGGGTGTAAAAATAGAAAATCAACTGCGTCAAGCCACCTGTTACAAAATAATCTGAAACATTTACTATCTACAAACAATGATAAATGTAATAATTTTTGTTAGTTATCTAATAAGTAGTTTTATATAATGAGTAATTAGTTATAAACGAATGTAATTTAATTAAACAAATTGGAATTACATGCAACGCTAAATGAACAACGTTATATTTTAAAAATAGCAAGAATTTTCTTCTCCTTTCGTAGGTATTAAGGTAAATGCCCCGATTAATATCCATGAAAAATTTTTTTGGCAGAAAATCAACGAAAATATTAACAAAATATAAAACAGTTTGTTTAAGAGCAACGTTCAACTCATTCTAAATCGGTAATGATAACTGCCGAATCTTAATTTATGTTTTTTAATATTTAAAACATGAAATACAAAAAAAAATTAAATTTGTTCCTATTCATGACCAACCAATTATTTCTAATCCATATTAGTGCCCGGCTAGTATCTTGGTCATTGACCGGTATAAAACGTAATAAATGTCCTGGGTTGACCCAATCAACGACCGTTTTCTTGAAAGTCCATTTTTTTTAATGTTTCCGACAAGAACTTATTCAAGTTTTATTTTAAAACTACATGTAACGATGGAAATTATTTGTTTCTTTCTTATTATTTATTTATAAAGATCGTGTACTGTAATACACAAACGTGTATGAACATCGAAGACAAAAGTGAAAAAATCAATGGCTGTTAAGTAATTTTGACACGTATCAATAACTTATCATTTTAAAATAGTAGTATATTGTACATTATGCATTAAAATGTTAATAACTTTTAATTCTATTTATTTCTGCATATCTTTGTAAGCAAAAAATAGTAATATTCGGTATTTTTTAATATCTTTTTGCTGATGCATTTTATCATAAATAATTAAGTTACCTTTTTATCAAGACCTAAAACGTAAAAAAAAATATCGATTACCGAAATATAGCCCATATTAGTGAAGTCAATCGAAATGAAAAATTTGCGTAATACAGTAGAGCCTCGGTATACTTGCGCGCTCGGTTCCTTGCCTCCTCATATTTGTCAACAGAAGGGGGAGTGCCGCTTCTCCCACTCTCCTCAGTCGCGTTACGTTCGTGACGTCACAGCAGGCCCTTCTCGATGCCCCAGGGCGCAAGGTGAGGGAAAAAGTGAGCGGCGACAGACAAATAGAACGATACGAAGCTGGGCATATATGCTAGGACGTAAATATAGCGAGACGCAAATATACCGGGACTCCACTGTATCTTCTCAGAAACGTTTTTTATTAGTAATAATATTCCAAAATGTTCAATTACTAATGACATCCAGCGTCTTAACGTTGACCCTTTTTAACGTCATATTAAACAAAAATCGTCGAAATTCAGTTTTTCAAAAACATTTTGTATTTTGTGTTAATGAAAAGGATTTTTTCAAATGAAAGGCAGTTATTTTTTATTCAGTAGGGGAAACATTACCAATGAATTACGATAGGGATTTTTTCGAGTTGTCATTGTTAAAAATCATTGAAAAAAATTATGTTCATATCACGGGCGTAAAAGTTATTTTACGCCCTAGATGCGAAAATAACTATTTTGTATCAAGGGCGTAAAATCGAGTTTTACTCCTCGATGAGAGAAAAGGAGGGACGGCTAAACCGATCCGAGGTTTATAAGGATGAAAATTTACGCATGAAAGTTAAACATTATTTTTTGATGTACTAGGTGTAAAATAAGCATTTTTCTAACTATTATATTATAAACCAGCAATAAAAGGGACCCTGACATATGAATTTGAACATATAGTTTTGCAGAAAACTTCACTACCCAGCTCTTTAAGAAGTCTTACGAAGATAAGTGCACTTCTAAAGATTAAACAATTGCAAAAACTGATATGTTAACAAACTCTCAATTTATAATTTTACCTTTTTTTTTAATTTTAAAATTGTCAGTTATTTTAAAATTTAGGTAACTTGATAGATATGACGGATTATATTCATAGACCGAAAGCAGAAGACTTTCAAGAGAGACGAATTCAGAAACACAACAGAAAACGCACAAACAATAATCTCAAAAAGCACTTAAAACGCTTAACCAGGTAACAGTTTTACATTAGCTAATAGTCGAATATTATCGCGTATAATTCAGCAAAAAAAAAAAAACAAAATTTATCGCCGTTATTTTTTTTTTGTCAATTGAATTTGAATGGAGTTTACATAATTATTATTTTTATTAACTATGGTATAAAATAAGTAGAATTCTGGATAAAAAGTAATTGTATATATGGAATTATGAGTAATTATAAGTCTTACAAATTGTAAGTTGACTTAAATACTTATCAGAGAACTATGAAAGTGATCTTTAAGAAGACTTATGCGTCAATTCAAGAGCTCTAAAAGACCTCTTAAATATGTGAGCTAAGAAAAGAGGTCTTATTTAAGAGCTTTAACATATAAAATAAATAATATAAATGAAAAGCAAATGTCTGAAAATCACAGATTCTATTTTTGTATCTTAATTTTTAATTTATGTAATTTTACCACAGTTCCTTTTTACCGTTTGTTAATATATTGAATTTTTGTATTATTGGAAGATTACACTTGCTAATTATGGTAAAAGCACTTATTTTGTAATCGCAGGGTTATAATCTATCGGTCTGTATATGAAAAAAATATCGGGCGATCTCATTTTCGGATTCAACAGCCACCTAGCGGTCTCGGGAAGAATTACAGATCTCAACTCTGGGATTCGCTTTACTAAAAGAGTGATCATCCAAAATGAGATACACGGAGAAAAATAATCAGCAAAATCAGCCGAAAAATCCGCAGATTCTACCAATTTTCTCCTATAGGGACAGCTGTTGGAATTCCGTTAGGGATAGCCGATAATTTCAGCTAAATTTACTGAAAAAGTCCGCAAATTTAACGGAACAAATCTGCTAATGTAGCGGAAATTTAGAGCTAAGCGTGAATTGAGTAGGGTTAAGGCTACATTAGCGGAATCAAAACAGCTAAAATTGCATATATTTTCGGCAATTCCAGCCGAAAATTTTAGCCGATATGAATCAGCTAATCCAGCGGAGTCATTTTTCTCCGTGTATATTTAAGACCTCAAATATAAGAGCTCTTCGAGATCACGATTTTAAGAAGTCCGAAGTAAGATATCTTTAAGAGCTCTTTTTATAGATTATCATAATTCAGACCTCTTCATTCAGACCACTTCAGGAGGGTTTTTTGAAGATATCTTTGCACTAAGCTCTAAAAGAGGTATGTGCTCTATGGGTAAGTATTAATTTCTCTTATTTAGTGAATTTTCATTCTAACGACAGGAGTGAATTTCTTCATTGTTTTGTTCCGAATGGCTGATCTCATTCTGTTAAAGTAGATTTTCATTGATTTAGACTAAACGTGCCATTATGGGTTTGGAGTAAAAATTTCACTCTAAGAAATTCAGAGATCACTAATCCTGAAATGTAATAGAGTCCATCGACTAAATAATAATACGCGTACCAACTCTAGCCTGGCCCATTCATCGGGTGAACTTGGTCCAAGTACGTACTAGTATACGCTCGGTACGTTTATGGCGTATGCGATTAAGTGAGTACGTAGGATGCAATCACGATAATATAGTGACGGCGATAATGACAATAATTAGTCCAGTCCTCGACGTCACAACAATTTTGTAAGTTTCGAGTGCAATACCTGCAGGCGGCTTATAGTTTACGCTCGGAGCTTTGTGTACCCTGACAAAACTTCCGCCTTATTACATGGAGTACCGAGCATGCCGAGGACTAACCCCCCTTGTCCCCTCCCGCCCTCTGTCGCTGGAGCTTTAAAGCGCGGGGTATTTCGAGTACGCGCGTCTCTACAGTCATGGAAAACTATCCTATTATTATACGCATTTGAGACACGGAACTGCATCAAATTATGTAAGGTCATGGAGCAAGATGGATGCTGAGAGCGGGAGGAAAGGAAATGAAAAGACAAAGAATGTTCGAAGCGAAACGACGTCGGAAACGAAAATAGGATGGGAAGGGGGAAAGAATAAAGGAAGTATGACGAGAAATAACATTTAAGCTTTAGGAGCTATTTTGTAAATTGCATGTTTACACCATGCAGAAATAATGGGCTGGTAATCAAAAGTCAGACAGCTTTTGCACTATAAAAAGTATTCGGTTACACAGAAACGCTGGAAAATTGGTTAAAAAAAGGAGGGAAATTTCGGTTAAATTCGATGAATCGTTACAAATTTAAGGTTTATTAAAATAATTAGTTTTGACGTAATGTAGAGGCGGCAGAAAAGAAAATGAAGGAAATTCCCAGCCCTTGAATGCAAATTTAGCAAATATCTTGTTTTATTGACAAAATCTTGAGTCATTCGTTAAAAATTCCAAAAAATTCGGAAAATCAAAAACAAAATACGAGTTATTTCACCTTCAGTTTTCAAGTGGAATAATATATTATTTCAACATAATGTTAATTCTTTACATGGCATCGGTTTGTCGTGGCAAAACAAAATCACTGAGAAAAAAAATACACCGAAAATTTGGGGCTTATTTCTGTACTTTAATAAACCAAAAACGAGTTGCATACACTATTTACATAATTGATTATTGTTCATGTTGACAAATATACAGAGCGTCACAAAAACGTATAATAATTTATTTTAATTAATCATCAGTGATCATTTGAAGCACAAAAGTCGAATTAAAGAGAAAAGAATATTATTAGTACAGGAAAATAATATTTATGGAAAATAATATTTATCAAAAATTAAGAGAGTCACAATCATCAGTTGCATCGTAATGTGAAGAATATTTCAAACGAAGATAAGTGCACTTCTAAAGATTAAACAATTGCAAAAACTGATATGTTATAAAACTCTCAATTTATAATTTTACCTTTTTTTTTAATTTCAAAATTGTCAGTTATTTTAAAATTTAGGTAACTTGATAGATATGACGGATTATATTCATAGACCGAGAGCAGAAGACTTTCAAGAGAGACGAATTCAGAAACACAACAGAAAACGCACAAACAATAATCTCAAAAAGCACTTAAAACGCTTAACCAGGTAACAGTTTTACATTAGCTAATAGTCGAGTATTATCGCGTATAATTCAGCAAAAAAAAGAAACAAAATTTATCGCCGTTGTTTTTTTTTTGTCAATTGAATTTGAATGGAGTTTACATAATTATTATTTTTATTAACTATGGTATAAAATAAGTAGAATTCTGGATAAAAAGTAATTGTATGTGATATGGAATTATGAGTAAAAGTAACACTTGAAAACAAAATTACTAGTATTATTAGGTAATTTCGAAAAATAACCATTGCACGTTCATGATCAATATGTTGGATATTGTTCTTTACGGTTAACTTATCATCAGGAAAAATCACGAAGACCTGGTTCTAATACTAAAAGTTGCGGCGACTCACTGTACCAAAGTACGATTACTAGATTTTATGATGTCACATAAATTCAATATTTTCCTTCGCACTTTATACAGGCTGAGGACTGTCTATGTTTCATACCTATCAATAATATGTATTGATAAATACGCAACATGGGCGTGTTTAAAAATATTAAATTTAGAGTCATTAAAGATGACTTAATCTTCATAGTAGCTGGGCTTTGCTCAGTTGTTAAAAACCAGGTTATTTTTTTCATTATTCCACAGAAGGAATTGCCTTTTTAACACAATTTTGTATCACTACAAATTTGTTTGCGAGAACTGCAGGTCGTCTTGCGAGATGGCGCCATCCTTTACATACAACCTGCCTGTCGACGGAATCAAAATGTGTTTTCCCGACCGGGTTCGAACTCGCGACTTACGACTTCGTAGTCAAGTAAGTTTCCGCCTGAGCCACGTAGCCGTGTATTGTTAGTATTGATCATGTTGTTTGAGGTCATCCAACACCCTGTTAGCGATGTCGGATGGATCATCACCGCTGTTATTCCTCAAATGAATGTTACATCCATTCTCCAGAAGAAGGCGTCCAGCTTCGTTGTTCTGAAGTATCACTGCCAAGTGGAGCGGAGTATTCCCATCCTCGTCGGCTGCGTTAAGATCAGGACACCACTCCAACAGCAGCTCAAGAATTTTGATCCCCGCATTGTACATCGCTGCGTGAAGAGCTGTGGATCCATCTTCTTTTTTTCCGTCGATGTCCGCTCCGTGAATCAGCAACCTTTTCACTTCCTCCAAATTTTCCGCAAAAACAGCCTTGTACAGTAAAGACATTCTGATGTGCGTCCGTCTTCTAGTGTAGTTAACTTGGAACTGGTCGACTTGTAATGAAGGATTCGGCCAAGAGGTGGTCAAAAACAGGTGACGATGGAGGGGCAACAATTGTTTACCTCGGCGTGTTAAGTACCCGGTGGGTCGGGTGATAAGCCTAATTACTTTTCCATCCGATATTCTTTACTAGACCTTCGATTTTCTTTACCTGATATCAACAGGTCATGATTTTACGGTGTCATTTTTAAGATGCCTGGGAAATAACAAAATTGGGTATCAGTTTAATGGTTTCCGACTAGTTAGCATACTCTTATTGAATACTCAGTATCGAAAAATTTGTAACTTTCCAAATTTCGCAAGTATTTTACTGACATTTTAAGTCTATGGTGCTTATTTTAACACCCTAGCAGTTGAATCCGAGAAAACTATTGGTAACTTATTTCTTTCTTCATAGTTCATTGATAATACATTGCATCAGCAATGCGAATATGAGGCTATTATGGACCATCGATTTTCTTTACCTCTCGGCACAACATTATCAACGAGTCATGTTTTGACGGAGTTGATTTTAAAATGTCCAAGGAACCACAACTTTTGTAATCTTATTTACGGTTTCAGAATTTAGTAACCTATTCTTGTTTACTACATTAGAATACTCAATGACCTTATGTTTGCAACTTTCTAAATTGTAGAAGTATTTTAAACGTATTTCAAGTTGATGGTTTGAATTTCTCCTCCCTGTTACTGAGTAATAAATAAGAGTATGTTAACTGGTCGGAAACCATTAAACTGATACTGAATTTTGTTATTTCCTAGGCATCTTAAAAATCACAATGTAAAATCATGACCTGTTGATATTAGGTAAAGAAAATCGAAGGTCCAGTGAAGAATATCGGATGGGAAAGTAATTAGGCTTATTACCCGACCCACCGGGTACTTAACATGCCGAAGTGCTTTTTGGTAAACAAGTTCCAAGTTAACTACAACAGAATAAATTTAAATAATAAATAAAAAAAAATGTTCTTACCTTTTAAAAAATGTGTACCTCAAATGACTTGCGGATAACACTGATAAATAAATAACCGGGTTGACGTCACGAAATGTTTTGTCTATATTTAAAGATTTAAAAGGAGAAAGAAAATTTTTGTTGCATTCGATTTTTCAAATCGTATATACACCGAACTTTTTATTTTTTGAAAGAATTATTTTTCCATATATGGACTTTTACTTATTTCTTCCAATTACTAAAGTGTTTATATTTTCAAAATCAAAATTATGATAATTATTTATTCTATGAGTAGTTAAACATGTATACTTATTTCCATCATTGTAAATGTTTTTGCTATATACAATAATTATTTTTTTTTATTGTCTGATAATTTCTCCAATATATACTATTACAGTGCTTAAATTTCATTTTATAAATGATGATCTTTTTGATGTAGACTGACCAATTTATCTTTAAAAGGGTTTATTCCATCTATGTCAGTTTTAGTAGGTTTAAAAACGGTTCTAATTTTATGCGATTTAAACATTTTATTATTAAATAGTATCTTAATTAGATTTCTAATTATCGTAATATGATATCATATTTCTCACGCTATGTAGTTAATGTGAAATTCTTGAAATGCTGAAATACTTTTACCTTCCTTTCAATTAAGACCTCAAAACTTGGATCTCTGCCAGGTACAATTACGAGAAGACACATGTGCATAAATATTGGACAATATGGTCTTAAAATGTTACTTAATTACTTTGAAACTGACAGGCAGGTATAAATATTTCTTTACATTCATATCCTTTTTTTTGAAGATGTGAACTAGTTACTCATTTTTCATTATTATAAACTTGTCACGTTAGTAACTTTTTTCACAATAAAATGAATATTTTAATAATTTTTTATGTCTACGAATAGATGTATTTTAAATTTAATTAATCAAAGAAAGTAAAAATTTCCATGGTTTTAAAAATAAAAATATAACGAATAAGACTGATTATTGTAGATCATTATTGATATACGAAGTAATTGATTGCAGTTTTGTTTCAGCATATAAATATGTGTAGGGAGTACTATTGTTAATAATCTTAAATTTCAAGTTCGTAGAAAAAAATACACGATCGTGACCAATTACAACGTGTCTTCTGATTAATAGATTTTAGTTATGTATTTTTAGGTTAGTATATATATTTTTTTAGGTTCCTTAAATTAACTCCGTAACATTTTTTCCATTTACCAATATAGATTTTATGGGTGCACCTCAAAAACCCACATTCAAAAACCAGACATTTCAAAATACAGATATTTGTAAAACATACATTTTAAAATGTACATATTCTGAAAAAGTAATTAACGATTGAATTCTAAGTAAGCTCAATATCCGGGGGTCAAACTGATTTGATGTTCAAGACCTACAAACTTAATCCCCTGATCAAGAATTTTTGACCTGGAAATGACCTTCCTGTGAGATCGCAAGGGCGGCGACCTGAGATTATTTTTTATTTGGTATGGTTTTTTAATGTCTGGTTTTTGAAATGTCTGTTTTGTGATTTGTCACGTTTTTGAGGGCCACCCGATTTTATTAGTGTTCATGGACTTTCATAAACATTGTGGCTATTTTTAAAGTATCCTTAAATTTCGGAACTAATTCAAAATCTTTAAAATCCTTCTGGTAGTAATGTGTAGTTTTTAATTTAACGCCTTTGATTTTGAGATACTTATTAGTAAAGACTAACCTTTACGCCCCGTATTCAGATAAAGATTTTTAAAATTATTAAGAAGGCAATTGTCACATCCGGAATCAGAAATAGGAATATCTGTATTATTGGCGTAGAGAGAATTTACACCTTTAAAACATATTATTACGAAAATGAGAAATCCTAAAATTTTACACTAAATTTATAGAATTTGCAATAAAATTCTCCTAGAATTTAGGAGGTGACTCATCTAACCCTAAAAGGACACATGATACAAGAGGGGGACTAAAATTTCCGAACACTTTTCACGATCTAATTAGCAATGGTGAAATTTCACTGTAAAAAATGTTAGAGGGAGAAAATTTAAAAAATGAAGTCCAAATTTATTACCATTACTAGATTCATTGATGGAGCGTCAGTGATTAAAATTTGATGAATGTTTTGAATTGATGTTCTCGTATAATCAATATTATTGCGTAATATCCGTCATAATATCATTGAATCGTAATTTTGTACGTTCTTGTCCACTGTAGAATCACAAGTGCAAAAAGTACCTCGGAAATGATCTCCATACTTTGATATAAAATATACATTAGGAGAGTAGGAAAAACTACATCTGCCTAGAAGTTGATGGAAAGCGCATTACAGTATATCAGGCACTTTTTATAATTTATGGTACGGCATTGCACGCGGAAATGATAAATGTATTCAAAGTCGACATTACCGAGAATTTATTCCATCGGTAACAGTACTTTTAAATGTGAGAATTCAACGAGATCATAAATTTTTCGATGCAAAATCGAAGGAACTTTTAACTCGCGATAATACCTAATAAATATACATATTCTATATGCTTGAATTTGCTATCGGTGTTCCTATGTGCGTATTATTCATATCACGCAATAGAATGATAGTAATTAGTTAAGGGAAATTTATGTTGATACTTTTAATTATTATTGTGTCACTTAAACCTGGACACGTACTTGCAATATATTCAATGTCGGATTTAAGAGATTTGCGATTTCAATTATGGAATTACTTTTTAATTTAACTGTAACGTTCCAGTTTGTTCCAGAACATTTCCAACATGTGTATTTATTAATTACTTGTCAAAAATCGTTGATATTTATCATTTTTTTACTGTGTATAAACATTCCATTTTTTTTTTGTAAATTAATATCCACATATAATTCCAAAGGATACAAACGTATTAAGTTATTGATTAAAATAACAAACTATTTATTTTATTCCTTGCACCAACTCCACATAATTTATTTTTCGGTTTATTTACTTTCGGAATTTTTTAATTTCGAATTTTTTAGAATTGAATTAACCCTTTGAAGCACGGATTTTGTTCTTTGTATGGAAAACAGCTGACTCAATCTGGACTCAGATGTGCAAAATTAAAAATGCCGGATCCAAGATGACGGATCGAAATGTGAAACGTTACAACTTAATTAAACTGAAAGTAGATACTGGAAGGTTCTCAGGACCGTAGATTTACTAAATTCGTTGGATCCAAACTTTATGTAAATAATTTGGTCGTCCGACATATTGAATCCGCCATTGGAAATTAAAAAAAATTTAAGGTCATTGTTGGCGATCCCAAAAACCGCCGAGTATCAGGTTTCAAATCTGATAAATTTTTAATTTCTGCTATGCTGGATCCGCCATTTTGAAGTTCCTGATATCCAACATCAACATATTTGTATTCAGAAACTGCAAAAACAACGCAACAAATTATTTCTTGTTTATGAGGCATTATTTTTTTTCTAAAAAAAACTTTTTTTTTATACTTTATTTATCAGTATAGACTAATAAACATAAAAATTATGACAAATTTTAAATTATTTACATTTCTAAATATCTTACCAAATCGAAGAAACAAAACTTTGCAACAAATTGAAATTTTAATAACTTGACAACAAAACAACAGTGAATTCAAAAGTGACTTAGGCTTGGATCGACACCTTGCTATTTTTCTGTCTGGCATAGTTTTCAGTAAAATATTTTTTTTTTACTTCAAAATCCAAATATTTTGCAGATTAAAATGGTGGAATAATATTATATATTAAAGAATTACGAATTGTACATAATTTCCATGTTATAATAAAAACACATAGATTTATTTTCCGAAGTCTTTAAAAAATATTAAAAACTCTGTTATATGTAAAATTGTCTACAAAATTTAAATGAAATTTAAAAAAATTTATATATCGGAACTAAAATTAAATTTGAACTTTAGTTACTATAAATAGAAAGAATATTTCATTGTACCTCAATAACGATTTTTATTAACATTTAAGAGAAAATTTTCATCGTAAAAAGAAAAAATGTTTATTTCGAACTTTTCATTGGTCTGTATAGTAGAAAGAATTTCTTAGCTTTATTTAATAAATTGTGCTTAGATTTACAAACTTTATTAAAAACGGCTAGGGTACTCATAGGCAGTAATTAATTTTCTCGATTTCTATTTTCAAGTGCATATTTCTGACTATCAATTAATGTTATCGTTTGTATAAAAACATCGTATTTCTATTTTCCCCGATATTGCATCTTACACCGAGAAAATATATACAGTATTTGTTATAATTGAAATTTAACGTCAATAAATTTGCTGCAACAAAATCGTCAACTTATGAATTTTTTTCAAATATCGAATTGTTATCGATGAAATTGGTTACATTTTTTTGCCATCATAAATAAAAAGATTTATATTTTACAGATATTACAAAAATAAGAAATGTATAGATAATTTTATTTAATTATTTTTTAAATTGTTTAGACTATTTTTTGTTGTTACAGTTTCATCAAAAAATTATTTTAATTTTTTTTTCAAATCTGGAATCTTGAAAATCTGAAAATCATGAACATCAAAATCTGTAGGCCCCAACCATACTAAAAATAACATTTGTTTCATACTATTTGCAATATTTGGAATGCACCAAATGATAGAATATTTGCAATTATTCTTAAATTGTATAACAATTTTGTTAACCAATTGGAATTATTTATTAATTATAGGGGAATTATCGCAACGTTTTTTAAGACTGCCTCCGTTTTATAGGTAAATATTAGTAACAGAAAACAATTTTATTGAAAAATATTTTGATTCCAATCAAAGCAATTTTTATAATTTAATGTTTGCCATGTTTTTGAGACTTAACTGTAATTGCAGGAAATAAAACGACCCTTCCATTTCTTTTTATGATACAGGAAAACATTCTTCTGCTTACCGCTACATGTGTGTTAGAATCTTTTTATCTATTATTCAATACTATTTGCAATCTTGAAAGTTGCAAAACCGAAAGGATTATATTATGCATTAAAATCTCAACAAAACAATAGAAGATTGGGCAGCTAGGGACCAAAATAGGTGTTTTCCGACGAGTGCAAGTTTTGACGCCCGAGCGAAGCGAGTGTTGCTTGTACTATTTTCTCATATGAGGCCGTGTTATTTTATTTGCATGAGAAATAGGGAGCAAAATAGTACATTACTCAACGAGGGAGGTACTATTTGCGCTCAGAATGTGAGAAACTTGTTTTGCTCCCTAGGGAGAGAATGTGCTATTTTGCGCACGGCGCGTGAAAACACTTTTATACATTTCAATAACTTTATAGTGATAATAGTGGCACTGATCAGTAAAATGGACATTATTGTTGCATTCTGTCGACGAAATTGTCGAGTCTGCTAAAAAAAATAAGATGTGAAAGTTTAATCCCAACCTGCATTTTTTGGCTTAAGGTTAGTAACACGAAACCAATAGTATTAAGGAATATATTTATTTTTAAACATTTAGACAGACTATTTTTAAGGGAAAATTGGCCATTATAGGTATTTCAGAAAAACTTTTGAAAAATTGCAGAATCTTTACATTTTCTCAGTTACCACTCTCCCTTTCAATCTTGAAGGTGCTGAAACTGAAAAAATGAGTATACTTGTTAATTGCATAGTAGCTTAATAGTGACAGTAGTGGCACTTATCTGGAGTTTGTAACTTTGAGAAGTGCATATTGAAACATATTTCCTGTTGATCAGCTAACGAAGACACCGTGGCAATGTTGACAGGCAATGCTCGTTCGAAGACGGCCCCTGATTACCCGGTTGGGTGGCTTTAATTAAAACCCCTTGGGGCCTATATATGGGGGTAAGGGGGCACGTCATACGCACTAGGTGAGGTTCGCTCCAATCCGTGGCCCGCGGTTGTGTATGTCTGCCTATTCATCCGAATATATCCTGGGTGTAAGAGTTAGGCCAGGTGACGCGCCTGGAAATATTTTGTTTATTGAAAGCATTACATCTGCTGTTTCACTCCAAAAGAGTGACTGTTTCATTTGTTAATTTCAATGTTATTGTACTAATATTACCATAACAATTTTGTGTATTAGTAAATAGTTTCCAAAGGTTATACAATTTATTGCGTTATTAACCTATTAAGATTGGTAAATGTTCTGCCGTGTTCCGGAAGAAAAGTCGTATGTCCATATTCACGATTTTGAGATAATAGCAAAAAACCGTTTTTAATCAAATAAATAGTCGTGTATTTTTAAATGACATTTAGTATATTTAAATGACAATAGATAAAAATTCGGGAGTTTACTTTAACCCATTAACGCTCAGACAGACGAATTTTCAGCATTAGTTTGAACATCGATAATTTGTATATAAATGCCTTTAGAAAAATTTGAACTACACTGTTCCTAACTTAAAATTGCACACTCTTTTAGAATCTTTCAATAACATTTTGATAAAATGAACCGCTAGTATAAAAAGTTATACCAGTTTTTCTGTTAAAACATGGTTTTTTACATTTTATTTTTCATAAAAAGATCACGTTCACCTCGAAATAGCGCTGAGAACATATCTAAGTTGAAAATATCGCGTCCATGGACCCCCAGGATTAAAATGTATCATATCTGAATTCATAATTCAAGATTGCAGTTTTAAAAATGGCGCCTAGAAGCTCAAAGGTCTTTTTAAAACTTAACCATTTTTTTCTTAAAAACTATAGACTTTAGAGAAAATTTTCTAAGAATAACAATGCTTTGGAATGAGTCAAAGAATACTCTCAAATTTTATCAACATGCAATAATACACTGCTTGATTTTTAAAAAATTCGAAAAAGCGAAATTTTGAATAAAGTTATTTGAAAAAGTTGAGTAGGTTTTTTAAATATTTTTAAGATATTTTTATTCTAAGAACATTTTCTCTAAAGCTTACAGTTTCCAAGAAAATAAATTATTGTTCTTGAAATATAGAAAAGTTTTATAATTTATTTTCATGAAAACTATAGACTTTACAGAAAATTACCTCAGAACAAAAATATCTTGGAACTATTTAAAGAAGCAACTCAATTTTTTTTCAGATTTTTTAAATGATTTTTTTCAAAATTTCGATTTTTCGAAATAATCTAATAAGATTAACACAAATAAATCGTGTTATGCAAAAATAGCGTTTGTAAAAGAATTTTAACATTCAATCTAAAAGAAACGTACCTACGAAATGAATATTACAAAACTGCTATACAAAATAATTTCAACGCAATAATTGACAAAGGTAAAATCGAAAGGTTAAATTGGATATAAACTACAATTGACGAATACAAAAACAATGTTCAAAGACCATTAAAATCAAATACAATTGTGCCAGAATGTATTGAAGAAACAATAGTTACACAAGTTGACAATATGAAAAATATTAGAACAAGAAAAAAATTTTAAAACGTGGGAATTGAGACATAATTGGTTAGTAAATCCTTTGGAAAATTATAAATCATATGCCCAATTTAAATGCAAAATTTAAAAATCCTATGCAATACCTTCAAATACTTTTAAAAAACTACCAGCAATAATATTGAGCTAAAAACAGTAATTATGCGATAAAAGTTAGCCAATTTCAAATTATATTATATTTGTGTACAAGAAGAAACTGTTATAAAATATGTGTGCCTGTAGTGCAGCAACAATCAATATTTACAATAGAACTACAAATATTGAACCAAAACTTCAGATAGTATAATATGACAGCTGAGGTATGTTACATTGAGCAGGTTGAAATTTAATCTTCTATTGAAGCCAAAATGGGGTAAGAAATTTTATATACCAACTGAGCATCGAGTGTGCTGTATAAGGAATCACTCAAAAGACGGGGAAAGTCTTAAGAAATTGTTAGGGTTCTTTGCTTCGCAAAGTACCAAGCCAGCTTACTGTAATAACTATATTTATTTTTAAAATATCATTTATGATTTTAGCAATTAATTAACCACAAATTAATTTAGTGTTTACATTACCGATGTTTCGAATTTATATTTTTTGTTATTGACCATTTCTAAATCATTTTTAAATTGTATGAAGTTACTAAAATCTTGTTAATTACCTTTTAAAATTATTAATACAACAATCTTTTTTCAAATTTCCGCGATATTTTAAAATCACGCATTTCATCATAAACAGAAACTGCAG
The DNA here is from genome assembly GCA_030407085.1 of Trichopria drosophilae. Lineage (NCBI taxonomy): Eukaryota > Metazoa > Arthropoda > Insecta > Hymenoptera > Diapriidae > Trichopria > Trichopria drosophilae. Next base: position 84,583,224 of record CM059587.1, on the reverse strand, counting down.
GAGTAGATGTTTTGTGTTAAGAAACGACGTTTGAAGAAGTTTTTAAGGTCGTTGAATTCAGAAAGCGTCGTTAAAGGGTTGCAGTTTTACGCATTGCGCAATTTTTTAAACGTAAGTTATAACGAGTATCCAGTACAGTAAACATTGTAAGCATTCCTTGTTACATAAAGAAAATAACGTTGACATATTTCTAAAATTTATATTTTTCCGGCTCCGATTATTCTTGGATTTTTTCTCAAGGACTTTGTAATTAAAATGTAAGAAAATTCTACGATGATTATGACACCCTTTCGATGTTACAAACTGAGATACTGAAAATGTGTAAAAAAATAGTTCTTTTCTTGGATCGTCAGTATTTATCCTCCTTTTTCAGATTTTTATATTTCTGAAATATTTGAAATATCGAAATTATTGTATTTGAAAGATTGTTCTTAGATTTAGTTATACAAATTTTAGAATTTTACCGTTTCTGAATTCATTTTCTATGTGTTTACGATAGATTTCTATTAAATAAATGGTGTTGTGTAGGAGTATATATAATAAAAAATAAATAAATAGGTCGGCTTTGTCCTACAATTTGATTTGTTGAAATTTTTCCTTCGAAAAAACTTGTCTTCATTTTCAAGAGGTTAGCCGCTGTAACTGCGGATAACTATATTTCAAGAAATCAAATTGGAGGACTAAGCCGACCTGTTTATTTATTTTATAATAGATTTCTATTATTTTTTCATGAAATGTATTTTTGAAATTTCCATTGGCATACCAGGAAAAATTGACGGTCTAATTGAAAATAAAAGGTTCCGATCGTGGCATTTTATCCAAACTTTCGATGGATATCCAGGTCCTTTCCCTCGATAAGTCCCTTGGAGGACTGAACAATTTTAATTAAACACAGAAGCGGAACCCCCCTTTTGATTATGCATTGTTCACACGTAGGGTATACCTGCCAGTAGTAAGGTGGGCTAGTACCTCGCGTGCGCATTGTACCGGCCGTAAACAAAAAAGATTATGCACTCGGCTGATTCATTGCGCCAGGAGTTTAATGTGACCTTTTTTATTCGTTATCGCCTGCACAAAGAATTGTAACGTTAATAAAAGCCGACGAGGCAGGCAGAGATGAAATCGGATATTATGATCATATTTTTCGTAATATATATCGCGAAAAGCCCAATATTTTGTCGACTTTTGTTGCATATTTTTACCGGAAAAATGGCTAACGAAGTTTAACGAATGCTTATCAAAGCTGTTTTATATATTCCTGCTATTAAAACAACAGGTTTACTTATACGTAGAGTAGTAATATTGTTTTAGATAGATTATAATAGAGGTCGTTCTCTTCTGAAATAACTCTTCGGTACATTTCGACTAAGGTTATGTAACGTTTGAATAAAATCGCCAATTATATTTTATCTTCATCGAGATCATCATGGATACTCAAAATACATTGTTTACGATGGTAAATTTTATATATGTGGAGTGCCATACAAATCATGATGGCAGAATATGCTGTACACTGAGAGAAATCATATAAAACATTTTTTCTTTTAATCCAGGAAAATTAAGAAAATGTTAAAAAAAAATTGTAAACAGGACGGATCCTTCACTAAAGTGTACACATGTTGTGTAAATTATTTAAAAAATTGGAGTAAGCAAAAGTTTGGTGTTTTTCAATGTTAAATAAACAAAAACACGCTAAACAACGTTATTTTTTCAGTTTCTCTAGCTGTAGCTGAATACAAAAATCCCAAACATCCGTTTTTTAGTGCCGGTGTTAACGAAAAAATTCATTTTTATAAATTACTGTACGACTTTTAGAATCTGTAATAATTGGAATCCAAAAACACATAGGCTATCTTTTCAAAAAATTATAGATTCCTTGCGATAAAACTGCAAAAGGTAAAAACAATTTATTTTTTTTTTTTCATTTTTCACGTTTTTTTATTATTATCTCGTTGAAATATTAATTTTTCGAAAATATTATACAAATCATTTTTGTAGAGAATTTCAAGAGCTACAACTTTCCTGGTAACACTTCTCTCGTACAACGTCACGTTTTTCGGCTAGAATAGAAAAACTAAAAAGAAATAACGTTTTTTAACGTTTTTTTGTTTATTTAATATTGAAAAACACCAAACTTTTGTTTACTCCAATTTTTTAAAGAATTTACACAACAAAATACATACTTTAGTGAAGGAACCGTCCTGTTTACAATTTTTCAAAATCAATTATATTTTGGCATAATTTCCCTAGACTATTTAAGATAAAAATGTTGAAATTGACCGTAACATGTAATTTTCAAAATAGTAACACCTATTTTCAATCACAAAAAAGAAAGGGTTAAAGAATGATTTGAGATTGAAATGTCCTTCAAGGTCTTTTCAAAGGTAATTTGAGTTTTTCAATGGAATTTCACATTTTCGACAACAGGAATTAAAATAATTTGTTGCAAATAGTGATGTGGTAAAATATACATATTAAGATTTAATAACTGACATCGACTTTGAAATTACAGCCAAGGAGATGGTCAAAGTTTAATCTCTGGTCACGCATTAAATAGCCGGGGGAGAATCGTCGATATTTACTTACTTATAGTTACTTCGCTGTTTTCATACTTAGAAAAATTTACTAAAATATAAGTAAATATTAAGAAAAATATAGATCTCTATACTAATTATAATAGTAAATATTTATAGTTAAAATTACTAATACTAATTCTTATAAAACTTGTAGTAGAAAAGAAAGTAAGCATTCATATATTTCTATAACCACTATGATAGAGAATAATAAAACGACGAATAATGTGATTTAAAATAACTCAGATTTATATGTATTGTAAAATCAATTACATTTATTATAATGATTTTTATTCTTTATGTTTCAGGTAAGACATTGTCCGCATTAAATCATCGTTTAAATAAATTTTCGAAACGACGTCTGAAGGTACTGTAAAAATACGCTGAATATTAATTTTATAATTTTCACGTCACATATTTTATATCCTTTTCAATGTTTGTTTTTCTTACTTTTCCTTCGTTATGCATCATATATAATAACTCTTGCAAATGTGTAAATGATATGCAAATATTATATATAATTAATCAAGAATTGCGATTATACAATTAATAATTATTGATGACAAACGCCAAACTTAGGAAAGGCCGATACAAAATTAATGATTTTTCTTGTCAATATTAGTATTGTTTAAAACAAAAATTGACCATAATTTGTAATTTATTGTGTAATTTTGTTTTAGATATTTAAAGTCTTGAAATTTGAGATAAAGAGTTTGAATTTTCAAAAGTCAAAGAGAATTTTTGACGTAAAGAGATGTAACTAATTGTTTCTTACAAACAATGGTTAATCTGCAGAGGGCCGCAATTTTTTCCAAGAAAATTTATATTTGTAAATAAGAATTGTATTGTCCCCATAAGGACTTATATGAAGTTATAATGAATTATGCCTAAATTTACTCGAAATTTGTTTGAGAATATTTTCTAGATAAAGAAAAAATTATAGAGTTGTTGACATGTTTTACGAATTAAAATACACTGTAGATTAGGTTATAACTGTGATTAGGAAATATGTAAATTGTGGCATTTTTTAAATAGAAAAACACATCAAAATGTTTTAAGCATTATTATAGGAACACAACATTAAAGTAATGATTTTGCAAATGGTAACAGGTATAATTAAAATACTTAATTCAGCTATCCTATTTACTAGAAATAAACAATCTCTTCTTTGATATTTAACAGAAGTTAAATAAATTCAAATACATATCGAAAATATTTTACCAATAACAGAAATGTTTGATTTCATAGAGTAAACATTTACCGTCTATTTGTAAAATATAAAGTTTATTTTGTACAATGTTCATTATAAGATATTTAAAAAAAAATATTCAGTCAAACAACCGAAGAAAAGTAAACAATCAGAATAAAATTGATAAGAATAAAAAAACAAATTCTTAATCACACTCTACATGAAAAGTGAAAGTAGTGAATGAAGCTAACAACAAATGGAATTTAAGTATTGGATTGGAAGTCTATTTTCAAAGTCTAATTCCTCCATACTCCACGCCGGTCACTTATATTGACTTGATGTTAATTACATAATTAAAGGAATATAACCAATTACGTTTTCTTTTATTAACGAAAATAGTTGTATCGGCGATTTAAAGTAATAACAATAATTATGAAAATAAACAAGATTGATATTTAAATTATTTATTATATGAACTATTTAATTTAGTCAAAATTGCATAAGTCATTTTACATTTCTACGCATAAACGGTGTCAAACTTTTTGTTTCAAATTTAATTTCTTGTAGTTTTTGTACTTTATAATATACATATTACATCACATAACCTTGAATGAATATAGTATAATTTCTCATACTTGGCAAAGTTATCAGTAAAATATGCCATATTTTCCGAAAATACTCGATAACAAGTACCAACCCTTTAAGCTCACCCTTTACCTCATAAACTTTGCAAGATATATGTATTGTTATTATTTTATCGAAAATTTTCGATTCTTTTGCAAATAAAGGAAAATAAAATTTTTAAAAAATTCCAAGACATTTATTTAATGGGCAAAAGTCTCAAAAATTAAGAGTAACAGTTAAGGGAGAGGGTATTTATTTTTTTATAGTAGAAAAAGAACAATAATTTGAATTAAAAAAATGCGGGGGAACGGGCTTCAAGGAGGCCACACTAGTAGGTTAAAGTGCAAAGTGACTGAACTACACGGAATGAACGAGTTGGTTGTAAAAACCAACTAATTGGTTGGGTCAAGCTATTGGTTTAGTGCACTGAGAAGAAAATACTTGGGAGGACCAATTTAACCAATTTTTTTATTCTCTCATCCAATTAAATAGTTTCCCCACCAATTAATTGGTTCTCATAACCAACAAAGGCCAACCAATTAACAGTTGGTTTACTAAACAACTCGTTTTAACCGTGTATAACCCAATCACGGCTACAAAAATAAATAAATAACTATCCTGATGAGTAGCAATCACGTGTTATCAATCGATTACTGATTAGACTCGATAATTTGACGTAAGGATTGATTGGAAGTACCAGTGCTAATCGAACCATCGAAACGTTAAATCTCATGTTCCCTTTTTAATGACAGTGTTCATTTAAGATACTCTCATGCGGGCGTGTCAAATCCCATTTGACCTTTTGGATCCTGTGCAGAAGGATGCCGTAGTACCCGCAAACCCCTTTTATGCACGAAGCACGTATGTGTGCGTTTATCTAGTCGGTACTTTTATTAGGTCGCCGAAGGGGTTTAAGTGCATGGTAGACCATGGCGGTTAGTATTACACGAAACAGACCCTTTGACATCCGGCTCTTCTTCAGGGTCAGTGGAAATGGACGAAACGTTGGTAGGAGAAAGTATAAAACAAAGTGAGTCGCCCGTACCATTCGGTAAAATGGTAATGAGAGATGGGAGAAGTGCTGAACATTAAAAGGGAGGATGCTCGCAGATAAAACGTGGAGATTAAGGAACGAGAAAGAAGGAAAAATTGCATTTTTAAATTCTTCGTTGGACAAGAATTTTCCTTTTTTTGAGATATGACATAAAAAGTTTGCATGAAATTTTCACCTCCGATGATAAAGACTGGAATGAAATATGTTAATTGTTCCATGCCACACAATTTTTATCGTATCGTAAACTGTCCTCTTTACTCCATAAACAAGTAAAAGTTTTTAAATAATTGTTTCCTCCGTTTATATGCTACAAATGCCATATTTTTGAACGTTTTTCAGTACAAGTAATGTTATTTAATCAAATTGGAATATATTTTTTATTAAGTTAAGTCAGATGCAAAAGGATATTATGAAATCCGGTTAATCGCATCGTTAAACTAAATATTCGCGCTGTGAGAATTGAGGCAGGTGAATTCGCGTAGAGCTCTTGAGTAATATCTCTACTCTATATATACACAGGAACGACTCTATTTCCATGACTTCATATTGGAGAACACGTGCTCAGTGACCCGAGGTTCTTAGGTGTCATTTATATTCCACTCGTATTCGCAAAAACTATTATGGCGTCATTTAAAATCAAATTGCCCATCTTTCGGAAGGAAGCTCTTCAGGTCGCGAAATGACTTTGAGACCATTCGATGAGATTCGTGAAAACGTTAAGATAATCCTGACTTACACCTGTATTGTCAAAAATGAGCAACTGACTCTCTTCTGTACCTAGGGTAATTTGACTTGCATTCTTTTTATGCGCAATTTTATGTATCCGAATTTTTGAGAAAATTTATCGGTGATTTTCAGTAAAGGGCTAAATTTTATGGTGCCACTAATTTTGTTGTAAATCACAGTTTTTATATCAGGAATATTTACAAATTCGAAAATTTCTTGTTTGTTTTCGTATATTGATTCCTGTTTTGTCAAAATCAATATATTGAAACAAGAATAAGTACATAAATAGTACACCTATGTGTTTTTACGTAATTTGATGTATTGAAAACGAATGTCATAGAGAAAATTGTCACAAATCAAATCTACATGGTAAAAAGCATGGGAAATCGATAAAAATGTGATTTTTCACGGTTTTTCTCGTTTGCTTACAAAAAAAACGGGAAATGTGGTAAAATGTTTCCAATAAAAGTTGTAGATTTGTTCACAATATATATTTTGTATTCAATACATTTTTCGGAGTTTTCAATATTTAACGAAATGAGGAAAGTTAAAAAAAATCATAATTTTGATGAATTTTTGACATTTTTCGCTCTATACATCGCAGTTGTGCCAATTTAGCTATACCGTTTAGTGTTATGGGTGTATGCCCTACATAGGCCACTTCAACGATTAATTAATTTAGTTGAAAATCATTATAAATCTGTAACGATTACGATTAAGCATATAAAAAATGTTGGGATGTTCATAAAGAATGTAACGGCGTTCCTTTCAACCCGTGCCATATGTTCTTATGGAACCATTGTAATTATTATAAAACCAGATATTTACGTGTATCATGCAATATAATAATATGCGCAATAACTAATTATACCGAATTGCTCGTAAAACCTGATGGAAATACACTGTGTTCCCCTTGTTCCGCTTCGAGTACTCTTGTAATTGACGGCATGTCGCAAAGATGTCGCGTCAGTAACAGGTCATACAACTCGCAAGTCATTAAAGTACTGAAGATTTCTGTATGCCGTAATCCAAATTTCATTGCAATTGTATTCGATAGCTATTTTAACCGATAATCAAGTTTTTTGTTATAATTATAGTTGTTTAAGAATGGTAGTTTTAGTCACTTGTAGGTTATCGGATACATAAACAGGTGTTTGGTTATAGCAAAACGTTTAAATATAATCAAAATTCAAATAGCAATTCCATTCCAAAAAATTAGTAAAATATGATTACATTATTTGAGTTCATTATCTTAAGAAATTCTGTTTTAAAAATTTTTTTTTTGTCTACTTGGGAAAGTAACTATTGAGGGTAAAGTAATAACAAGTAATAAACCTCGTATTTTGTATTTTATTCCTACTTAATTATTCAAATATAATAATACTAACGCAACAGATTTGTTGATACACTTGTTCATAAAGTATTTGCTTTAAATACTATAAAAAAATACTGATCGTTCCTCGGTCGTAAAACTCCACTTTACGGCCTAGGACCGACAAGTACTCTAACTCAATTCACGTTGTAAATTTCAACATTCATCGATCGATTTTATTATCTATGTTTATATTATTAGGACATAAAATAAGACACCGAAGAAATAAAACCCCAAAAATAGGAGATCGAGAACATGAAACTCAATATCTTAAAGTAGTTAGTAACTGCAATAATTAATTTACTTATTAATAAATAAGAAATTACAAAAATTTTAATTAATTCAAATTTATTTCGAAATTTTCAGAAATTAATGTATGTAAATATTAAACAAGATAAAAATTTGATTGATTAAACAACTTGCAAAATTTGTGTTTTAAACAAGTGTTTGTCCAGGAGATCCCAACTTCCTGGAACGCACAGGACTACATACAACACTTGTGTAAAGCTTGTCCATGTGAGCATTAAATTGTTTGAGATGCCTTAAGAGGGAGCATATGTAACATCAAACATCATATTATACATGCCGTGCTTATTTGCGTATAGTAAAATTAAATAAAACTTTAAACATTTGTGACACAATAAATTTTGTAGTCTGAATGAACTATAAAGTGAAAATTTTACATTCGAGTTAGAAGAAAACAAAATTTCGATCAAAATGCAGGTTTGTAAAAGAATTACCTATTAAATAACAATTTTTGGAAATAGTTGATTTTTAATTATTTCCTAAAATTCTCTGTTGATTCTTAATTAGTTTGGTGTTTTTTATGAGATCGTATATAATAATTACCATTATAATTACTTTACATAGCACGAATCTTGTAAAATATTCTCAGTAATGTTTAATTTACGGTTTTAGCGAATTTCTACTTTACTGGCAGACCTTATAAGGTAGACGACATTATGACTAAAAATCGTAATTTGAAGATGACTAACATTTTTAAAATTCGAAAATGATAAGATAATTCTAACTATGACGATTTCCTAGAAAATACAAAAGATATTAATGGAGAACTGACTACAAATAAGTAGAGATCACTTATTTCCTAAAATTCTCAGTCAGTTTTCAATTAATGTCTTTGGTATTTTCTAGGAAATCGTATATATAGTAATTACTATTACCTTTACAGATCCAGAATTTTGAAAATTTTATTCAGTTATTATTAATTTACGTTTTTTAGTGAAATTTCCGACCTTACTGACGGACCACTTTAGAACTCCCTTCAAGGGTTAAATCAATCTTAATAAAATGGAAAATTTAGAAATTAGTAGGATTCAATCCAATATTGTCCACAAAAAGTATTAAAAATATGCAATTTTTCATTCGTTTTACAGTAGAGTCCCGGTATATTTACGTCCCAGCATATTTTCCCGGTTCTGGATCTACCTTTACCTGTCGCCGCTCTCTTTCTCTCCCACCTTGCGGGCTGGGGACTCAAGATGGGCCTGCTGTGACATAACGCGAGTGAGGAGAGTGGGAGAAACGGCCGCGGCGCTCCCCTTATTTTGGTATGACGAAACGGGAGGGAAGCCAATGAGCCGAGTGGACAAATATATCGGGCTCTACTGTAATTCGTTTACGTTGCCAGTATTACTATAAAACAAAAATTAGCATATTATAAGGCTTTGAAATATATCTTCGACTAAAAACTGAAGTAGTCTTAAAAAACAAAGAATGAAATAAAGAAGGAGATGTAATCTACGATGTAAGAAAGAGCAATGCAGGACATTAAATCAAACAATGCAGAGGGTGAATACGTCATTAGACGAATGATAAACGGTATATTAATATATAAAGACGAGTAAGGCGAAATGCGACGAAATAAAAAAGGGGTAGGAATAAGAAGGCACAAAAAAATACAATATGCGACACGAGCAAAGAGAAAAAAAATGCAGATACATATTCAGTGCGGAAAGTAGTGCATATAAGAGAGTTTTGTTAGCGTGAGTGACTGACATAAAGGTTCATCGTCAGGGGCGGAAGACCTCGTGAAAAACGTTATATACGCGGGGCGTGGCGCACCCGTGCCCCTCTCTTTGTCTGTCGACATGGATATTAATCGTGCAGCATTGTTGCGAAATCGAGTTATACACGCCATAAGTGCTTTTCGGTAGGCTGAAGTGGCTCGAGAGGTTCGACAATTACGTCAAGCTCGTTCGATCGTTTTAAGATCTGATTTTTGTTTTTCTTCCAAATATTGATTTTCCACGGATAATATTTAGCTACCCGCCAGTCGACGTTTGCCAATTTACGAGAGGAATTATGAAAATGGCGATATTAAATTTGACACGTGCGTCTGTTATCGTGTCTACTTAAGAATGCTATGTACCCGTTTTATGGCTTAGCAAATTTATGCGAAACGCATATAATACGTTTTTAATAATCATTTTAATCCAACTTGTTTGTATAAGAAGTCGCGTTTTTACCTTGCTGGCATTGAATCTTATTAACATTTTTTCGGTACTCAAAATCGGATTTGGGACTTATAAACAGACTACAAATATTTTTTCAAAATAAACCGAAAGTTAATAAAACTATATTCTGCGCGAGGTACCCATAGTACAGTATAATAGAGTCCCAGTATAATTGCGTCTCGCTATATTTACTTCCTAGCATATTTTCCTGATTCCGTCTCTTTATACCTGTCACCGCTCTCTTTTGCCCCACTTTGCGCGCTGGGGCCTCAGGAAGGGCCTGCTGTGACGTCATGAACGTAACGCAACTGAGGGGAGTGGGAGAAACGTGGCTCCCCTTATGTTGGTAAAGATATCGTGACGGGAGGGGAAGTTTGATTAAAATGTCGACAAAACGGCTTTTCAGACCATTTTATAAGTTTGAATATTCATGATGGTACTTTGGCATTACTATGCCGGTACTGTTACGGTACTGGGCCAACAGTGGAAACAGTACCCGGTTAAGTTAACTTTCGCTCATATGCCAGTGCCAAAATGGTGTTAAAATTCAGTACAACTGGAGTACCGATCCGGTATAATATGTACTGGTGTAGTTCCGAGCCAGTAGTAAATCTACCTGTGTAATAATCGAATGCCAGGATGTGAAACTTACCAGTTTTAATACTGTCCAAATTCTAGGTAGTACCAGTCTAGTTTTACAGTAGAAATATCTTGAATGTTTTTATTTCCATTACATTACAGTACTACATTCCAGTTGTACTGTCTAAAAATTAGTTGCGACTTACTGTTTGTTACTTAACAGTTTTCCCTAAAGATTACTGCCCATAAACTGGCTTAATTTAATCTACTTTTTTCTGACAGATTATCTCCCTAGGCACTTTTAATTTCACTTTGTTTGCTTCAAGATTCTCATCATAGATATAGCAACGATTTTCTGTGAATAATACAGACTGGGACCTTCAAATAAGTCAAATTTTGTTCTTCAATTTTATTCAATTCAAGATAGTCTTTGTTTATGGTATATTAAACAACTGATATCAAATAATTATATACGCAGAGCAGTAGTCTTCGTAATCCAACCATAATAATTTTATGAAAGCTAAACACTTAATAATCAACAGTGTATAAATTGTTTACGCTTTAGTAAATAAGAGAAACATATTATTGCGTTTAATATTTAATATTATTGAGATATGGGCATATCCCTAGAACTTTTAATTTTCATGATGGTAAGTGATTCAAGAACTTTCCCATGAAATATATTTCACATAAGAATATCATAAATATCAGTAAATATGTTAAATTAGAGGAAAACCATAATTTAAAGTCGGTTTTATATCATTTAACCATACAAAAATTTCCAAATCCTTCCAAATCCCTCTAACTTTGCTACTATAGTATAATATCGGGAAAACTGGATTAAATTAAGTCTGTTCATTGACAGTAATCTTTAGTTGAAACTGCCCAATAAGTCCCAGCTAGTATTTAGACAGTAACTGAAATGTTATACTGTAATGGAGACAAAAAATGCGTTAAAACTAGCCAGTTACTAGAATTATTCAATTTAGCGCATTAACTTCAAATCCGGTACGGGCGTGGGTCGAAAAACCGGCAACTCAGAAAGCCGATATGTTACAAAAACCGACAGTCATAAAGCCAACACATAAATAGATACATCGATAATCGGGGAGTCATTTCTTGAGCTGTCGGGTTTTCGATTGACCTTTTTTTTTACTTTTTTTTTTACCTGTCGGCTTTTTGATTTGCTGGTTTTTCGATCCACTTACACCTCTTATATTATCTATTTTTTTAAACAAATTTCCTTCTTAAAATGCCAGAATTCGGGATAAGCCCAAATCTAAAGTTTGTTACGTGCATTCAATAGGTTTCTTGTCTCGGCCATCTTTAACTTTAGATCGATAATCATGAGTAGTTTTCTAAATATTTCTGGTATAAAACTAGACTGGTACTACCTAGTATTTAGACAGTATTATAACAGAGTACAAGACGAATTGTGTGTCACATGCTATATCTTAAAACTGGTCAGTTTCCTGGAAATTTACCTCTGGCTCGGTACTGCGCAAGTACAGATTGTACCGGATTGGTACTGATATTTTACCTAATTACCACCGTTTTGTACTGGCATAATACCGAAAGGTGACCTGTCTGGGTACTGTCTGCACTGATGAAACGGTTAAAAAATCTGATAAATAATTGTACAGACCAACAAAAATGTTAGAATTTCACGTTGCCCTATAAGTAAGAGTCGATTCTGGTAGGATTTTTGCTCCAGAATCCAAATATGACCGTCAAAATATCCAATTGGCTCTAGTTTTTTAGATATTGAAGGTCAACGTGTAAAAAAATCCGATTTCAGGCATTTTGAGCATTTATTCACATTTCTAAAAAATTCTGTTGTTCCAATAGTAAGAGACAATTCTGATTGGATTTTTTTCACAGAATCCAAATATGTACGTCAAAATATTGATTTGGACCTACTTTTTGCCCAAAATTGAAGGTCGAAAAAGTAAAAAATCGTGTTTTAGGACATTTTCACATCTATACTACAGAACTCGACGCAAAATATCAAGAAATGCAAATTGGCGGATCCAATATGTCCGACGAACTTTTAGAAATTTGAATTACTTCAAACTCATTATCATTTTGGAAACTTTACTTTGTTTTTTACCAAATTGAAGGTCAAAGGAGTAAAAAATCGTGTTTTCAGACATTCTTTTCTGTTTTTCTAGAAAACTAGTTAAGACGATAACCAGTTTGAAGTGGTTCGAATTTTCATAGGTTTGTCGGACATGTTGGATTCACCATTTTGTGTTTTTTTATTATTTGCGTCGCGTTCTATAGTATAGACGTAAAGAATATCCTAAAGCAAGCTTTTTTACAATTTTGACCTGGAATTCGCACAAAAAATAAATCCAATTCTATATTTCCGAATACATATTTCGATTTTGTGAGAAAAATTATATGAAAATTGACTTTTACTAGTGGAGCAACATCATTTTTTGGTATCTGTGAACATATATTGAAAGATACCGAAAATCACATTTTTAATCCCTTTGACCTTCAATATCTCAAAAACTGGAGCCAATTGGATATTTTGGCGGTCATATTTGGATTCTGGAACGAAAATCCTATCAGAATCGACTCTTACTTGAAGGGCAACAAAATTTTGTTGGGCTGTGTTACCAACTTATTTTTAGATTAATTTATTAATTTCATATTAAATTTATTGATTTATATATGATGTATTTTTTATCATTTTTAACACTCGCAAATAATTTTAAAAAACATATGGAAAAAATTGAGTGTTGGTGGGGATCGAACCCGGGGCGCTCGCTTGCTACGCTGACCGACTATATTTATATACGTATATTTATAAAAAAGTACCAAAAATTACCATTTTCCAGCCTTTGAAGTGTGTACCGTCCCAGTACTGGGCCAGTATTACTACGAATGTTTGTAAATAACCAAACATTATTAAATTACATATACTGGCAGTCGGTACCGTCGCAGTACTGTGCCCAGTATAATTCGTGTAGCAATGGTGACATATCACTGGCGATAAGTATTGACATTAGACACGATTTACAACTAACGTGGTACCGGTCCTGTAAAATACGTAGAAAAAAAAAGAAAACGTCCATGAAAAGACATATACAATAAGTCCCGGTATATTTGCCCGCTCGGTTCCCCACCTTCCCCTCTCCTTATATGTGTCAAAAGAAGGGAAGCGCTGCTTCTCCCACTCTCACCAATCGCGCTATGCTCGTGACGTCACAGCAGGCCTTTCCTGAGGCCGCAGCCCGCAAAGTAGGGGAAAAAGAGAGCTGTGACCGATAAATATAACGGGACGGAAATACTGGGATGCAAATATAGCGAGATGCATTTATACTGGGACTCTACTGTAATAAGGTTAAAATTGACGGAATTAAAAAAAATTACCATTTTACATGCTAGAAATTAGACAGATACATTCCATAGATTCCGTAGAAAATATGTATAATGCACTATTAGCTTTTTTTATCATTATTGTTCAATAATCGGAAATCCTGAACTCGTGAAGTACCCGATCGAAGTCTGTATTATTGGCAGCGGGCAATAGCTATTACCGGCTTTTAAACACAATTATCGGCCATTACCACAGGATTTTGTTGAATATGCACACGATCTATATGGCTTTCGGTAATGAAAAATAATTGAAGAGATTCATCGGTATTTTCACGCAATTCAACATTGAAAGCTACCTCTAAACAATTTCGAAAATCATATTGGTTGATACAATCTTTCAATAAAAGAGTATTCTTAATATAACGGTAATTTTTTCGAATAGTTTTGCAAAAATATCATTGACAAATTCGTTTCTTATTTTTTTATGTACAAAAATGTTCTACGCATTTATTTGTCGATGTTCAAAACTAAAATATTCCAAATTTCAGAAAAATTGTTAAGATAGAAGAAAAAAAAATTGATATTATAATCAACTTTAGTTGATTTTACGCGCGGGTCGAAAAAAGGACAAATCAAAAAGCCGACATTATAGTTAGGTTAGGTTAGGTAGATTTTTTTCTTTCATTGAAATAAACTCTAAATAAAAAAAGTATCCTCTTCGGGATTCGAACCTGAAACGCTCACAAATTTCAAGAAGGAAAATAGAATTCGTTATTCATCTCGCGTTGCAGGTATGTATCGCTTTGTATAGACATATTTTAGTCTGCGGGATCGAATCTCAATGGGGTTAACCTTTTTTTTTTGTGTATTTGACATTTTTAAAAATCTTTTAACAATATCGCGCGTTCCGCAAATTATCGAAAACTATCAGTAATGGATGTTCGATAGTTCACAAATCTTCAACATCCAAAAGTTTTGTATTTTTCCATTTGGAAAGTTTATCCATGTGCAGTTTTATACAAATATTACGATTGTAGATGGATTTGGTCAAATTTCAAATAATTAAATTTAAATTTATATGACGTAACGGATGAAATTATTTTGGTTGAAAATTGACATTAAATGGCCCAAATTTGTCACATTTTATCACTCAAAAAATTGTAGATTGCAAGCATGATTGACAGAAAATGCCTTAACGAAGCGTTTATCCGATAAAACCTCGCAGGCGCGCCCGTTAATGTTTCTATATTTAAAAGCTTTCTTACGACCTGCCACGCGGGACGTATATCCAGAGGCACTTTTCGCGTACACGGCAGTCACACCCCGAATAAATAATTAGTCGAAATTGCGGCTGGTCTCACATTTGAAACCGACATTGCGTGTGTGTACGCATAAAATTGTGTGCGTAAATGCGTCAGACGATCAGGCGTATTGTCTAGGGCACGGCGCGACGAGCTTTTACTTTTTTTTTTATTTTGAACTTTCGTGTTTGGCTTTCGCGAATGCCTCCGACCGTTTACCCTCAATTGGAATTATTTATTTTCACGTCTGGCGGCGCTTCGGTCCACCGAAACGACCTTTCGAGTTTGCCCCTGCTTTACCGAACTACCGGATGCTGCAATATACCACGGGTCGCCCTCGAATTTTCTTCAATTCCGACGGACCTTTGGGATTCCGCAATTCCTGATTTTATTTCTGTTCCTTCTCTTGGTTTTATCGGATACCGCAAAGGCTACGCGTGATTCCAACCTTTTTTTTTTAAAGAAGTCTAATTCATTTCCAGGCTCCAAATTGATATTTAATTACGCAATGGCGAGTAATTTAGCAAATTCTCTATATGCGTAATGCGACACTTTTTTTCGGCGATTTCACGGTCTTTTTAATGTGAAACATCGTTAATATCACTTAGCAAATTATATACCGTTGCTGGTACGTAGCTGCATGCTGTGCTTTTATGTTCAGAATATTTTGTAATTATAACGCGTTGCGTCTCGTGTTTCGTACAAATTTACATTGATTAATTTAATTAACGAATATAGTCAGATTTACAGCGTGTAATACATGAATTATGTGCGATGTGAATACTGATGTTACATTTTTGAAGGACCATTTTATGACGTGCAAAGGATGTTGTTTCGTGGGCACCTACACTCTAAAACTGTTGGAGTTAATTTTTAACTCATAGGAGTAGATTGGCTTTGCTTACATTTTCAATTCTTTGGAGCAAAAACCTCCGCTTGGGAAGCATTCTCTCCAACAAGATTTATTTTCTTTTCGCAAAAGTGCCAATAGTGAAACAGAAAACGTAAACGAATGGAAAACAAATTGGTTGCATTTTAAGGTTAGGTACAATAGTTTGCTCACGATTATTACTGTGTAACGTGTGTATATTCTTAAAGT
This sequence comes from Trichopria drosophilae, assembly GCA_030407085.1. Lineage (NCBI taxonomy): Eukaryota > Metazoa > Arthropoda > Insecta > Hymenoptera > Diapriidae > Trichopria > Trichopria drosophilae. Next base: position 84,566,906 of record CM059587.1, on the reverse strand, counting down.
TCCTCCCTAGAATCTTTACTTTTGATTCACTATTTTTGTTTTAAATAAAATTGTATTTTAATTAAGGTGGATGTGTTTCGTTTCCGTATTCCGAATTCCGTTCTGTCGATGCTATTCCTTATTGATATGGTCCCTCTTTACCGTAGTGCACAATTGTACCGCTGGATGGGTTGAAACGTTAGGCGGAAAACTCGAAAGAAGTAAAGTTGAATCAATGGGAACAATTTATGTTTCCATAATGAAGACCTAAGATGGTAACATTCAGACATTTAATACGATATTTGGATAATTTTTTCTTGATTGAAAAATAAAATGAGAACCAAATTCGAAAAAAAGTGAATGTGCCAAGAGTTGAACCGAGGAAATTTTGATTGGATTGTGGGACAAGTTTCTGGCGTATTTTATATAAAAAAAAATAATAATTTATATACTTTAACTGTAAAATAGTTTTATAAACAGTAAAAGAATATTGTTGATGAGATGGTATCCAAAATTTGAAAATCGAAGTATTATTTACCAAAAGAAGAGGAGCATCGCTTCTCCCACTCCTCTTGGTCGCGTTACGTTCATGACGTCACAGCAGGCCCTTCCTGAGTCCCAAGCCCGCAAGGTGGGGGAAAAAGAGAGCGACGATAGACAAATATAATGAGAGGAAATCGGGCAAATATGCTGGGAAGTGAATATAGCGAGACTCTACTGTACGCAGAAAAAAATAAGTCTTAAAATTGTTACATCTTAAATTCATCATCAGGTGAGGCTTAATTTAAGCCAAAATTCGTCTAACTTAGATGCCATAAGTTCGATAAATCTTATTTTAAGCCAAAATATCGTCTAAAAGACAGTTTTGCTTACTGAAAGTAAGACTTTAAACCAAAACACTGACTGAATTTAAGAAAATTAACGCAATTTCGGGCTTAAATTAAGCCATACATACCTGATGATGAATTTAAGATGTAACAATTTTAAGACTTTTTTTTTGTGTAGCAAGCTATAAAAAACTTCACATTGTTTCTCAAGTCAACTATTTCAATATTATTTTTTTTTCTTACGCAACGCCTTACATTCATCTCTTAATTACATAAATTTCTATGGTGACGAGAAAAAGGTCTGAGGAATTCCCTTCTTTTAATGGAAGTCTTGAATTTTGCAAAGGGCGTTCACTACATTTTCGACAATATGCGAAGCGCGTCGCGAATTTTCCGGTATAATAATAATAATTTGCTTCAGAAACCTTGAATGAAAAACAGACGGGAAAAGTGTAAAAACAAAGATTTATAGTAACAGCAATATATAAGACGAAAAATATGTTAAAGCGAGACAAATAAAATGTAAGTGGGGCGCTCATTAAAAAATTCCCGTCGTTTCCGGTTCCGCTCCGTTTTTCGCGGGTCGTCGAAGTTACAGGTTTCTCGCTAACCCCCGACGAACTTTACATTCATTCCGAGTGGCAATTCAAGTGCGCCTGAATTGAAATTGGATGCTTAATTAGTATTGTTTTCCAGTGGATGATGTTCGCTACTTTCTTCGCGTTCCGCTGCATCCAGGACATTGGACTAGGTAAACTAGTCCAATCTCCTTTTTCGCGACAATGTTCAAAAGGAATTCAAAAGTGTTTTGTTTTGTTATGAAATGTCGAATAACATTCAACAGTCTGTTTAACTAACAAAATAATATATTTTGTTTATTTTTCATTTTTAAGGAGTTGGGCGATTATTATATCGAGTGATCTTAGACGTTAATCATAATGATTACACTGAGTAACAAACAAAAAATTGATTCTTGTTTATCTTAAAATTCTTATGTTTATTGAATCTTTAGGTGCCAGTGAACAAAATAAGAGGTTATAAACCTTTTTCATCCAGTCAGTTTCATGTAAATCCAGATGAAAGTGCGAACAAATTTTTAGCATTTTTTAATCCCTATGAGTAAAAAATGCGACGTGATACAAATTTCTAGTAGGGCTTAAATAAAAGTTTAAAACATGAACTTTTAAACGTAATATTAAAAAATCACTATTAACCCCTTCACTGTCGCTGTCTTCTGTAGAAGACATGGTTAATTTCAACGCGCAAGAATTAAAATTCGCATTTTCGGCTGTCATAATGGATTCGCCATTATAAATTTAAAAAATCGGGCATTAGATTCATAATCAGGGACCCTGAAAACAGTCGTATACGTTTAGCCATTAAATTTCGTTGCCTGGATCCCATTCCGCACTATGAGTCCACTTTCTGATTTTAGTCCGACACTGCGAAAGAGTTAATAGTGGGGGAACTTAATTTATGAAGCACCTCAAAATAAGACAAAAAAAATAGCTGTGATGACAAGAACTGATAGAAAACGATTTTCCATGATCGGATTTTTTTTAACTGGTCCCATTATGGTTTTTGTAGTTACTGATGATGAATGGAAAGTTATACTTAAGAAATTCAAAATGGGGATACAATATGGCGGACTAAATACAAAATATTAGGCGGACTCGCTTGAAACTTGTTACCCGGACATTTTTGAGGTTGCTAATCGCTATCCATAATTCAAAATGGCAGATCCAATAAGGCGATCGAACTATTTATTATTTACTCGAATTTCTTTATGATTTTCGTACCCAAGGGATTTCGAAGTCTCTGATTACAAATCTAAAATTTATTTTTCGATACAGGTAAAAATTAAGAAGGATGTAGTTTTATGAACATCAATTGTATTATTACATTAAAGCTATAGTATTTGAGAAACATTTATATAAAATATAACACGAAATTTGCCTCTGAAATTTGCTGCAGATACAATTATAACGCCCAGTTATTAAAATTTACAAAAACGGCGATTGTAGTTCTTTCACTGTTAATAGTGATTTTTCAACTTTACATTTAAAAGTTCATGTTTTAAGCTTTCATTTAGGCCGTACTAGAAATTTTTGACACATAAGGATTCAAAAAATGCTAAAAAAGCAGTTTTTTCGCACTTTTATCTCGATTTACATGGAACTGACCGAATGAAAAAAAGTTTGTAACCTCTTTTTTTGTTCACTGAGACGTAAAGATTCAACAAACATCAAAATTTTAAGATAAACAAGAATCGATTTTTTTTGTTACCCAGTGTTATATTAAGGGAACTTACTATTTTCTTCAGTTTGGTTCCTCCTATTTTATTAATTTTTATAAATTTATAACAGGACAATTTTTCTGTAAAGATGTATATTTTTCAAAATTAGCTTGTCCAAATTTGATTGCCTGAGTCTTTAATATTAAATGCATGACAAATCGTATACAAACCTAGAGAGAGTAGGGTGCTGATTCCAAAAGGAGTGAGTCCAAATTTTGAAGTGAACATTCACTGTCTGGAGTTGAAATTTACTCAGTGTGAAGTTGAAGTTCACTACAAGGAGAGTGAGATTTTGTCACTAGATAACAATATCAATTTAAAACTTTCACAAGGAATATTAAGTGCCATGATTCGTATATTGATTCGAATTTTTATTTTTTGAATTTTTACAAGTTAAGGAATCTTGCAGAAATACACAGAAACACAATGGAAGATTAAACTGTATTTATCGAAACTTTTCAGATTGGATATTCTACTTATTTTATCGGATACAATTCAAATGATACAATTGGAACTATAATAACCTTAAAAATTAACGAAATATCATTAAGCTTGAACTACACTTTCGTAATGTGTTCTATTGCGAAATCTTATGAACCCTGTAAAACAGTGTTCTGAATTTAGAATTAGACAAAACTTAAGAACAGATAGAAATTTATTTACTTTTGATATACACTCTTAAATTGGATGCATTTTATTTAGTTTCTCGTAAATTTCGTTATTAACTTTTCACTAATTTTGTAGTATTAAAGTCTCATATTCATATAGAAGTTACTTTTGGACAATATTTTGGATTGAAATAAAGAATGTCCAGCCTGCAGTAAGTTAAAAAGGTCTATTATAAATTTAATAAACTTAATTATTTAATGGTATACTTTTCAATATTAAAACAATATCAGAATCCTAAATATTAACATGACTTGAAAAACTGACCGTATTAAAAACTTGCACAATTATGAAGTTCAGATTTAACCATTTTAAGACTAACATTGGGAAATCCCGAACCCAATGTTTTAATTTTTTCTTTTCAAATATATTAGAAAATGTTAATTTTAGTAATAATGGCATAAAAATGACTTTTTATGTAAATTTATTACGAAGTTTTGATGTTTGAAAAAGGAAAAACATTTGCTTATAATGTTTCATATCATGTAAATTTGTAGGGCTTAAATAACCGTTATTTTTTAGAAACTCCTAACAGTTTTTCGCAAACGAAAGAATTGAGATCAATATCGCATCTCATTACGATCAGCTGCGTGTTTTAGTCGTTATTAATTATAAATTTCCTTCCAGAGTTCCTTCAAGATCTTACTAACAATATATCCAAATAATAAAGTTACGAAATTAATCATCGGATTCTACATCTTGATCCTTAATTAACATCGTTTGTATTCGCAAATGGCAACCAGGGGAGGTTCCATTCGCCAAAACAAGTGCCCTCGGCGCATAATATAAAGCCGCTACTACATGCCGGCCCTAATTAATCCAGAATCGTCTCTAGATGATACGAGCAGCTTGACAGGGAATTTTGCGGGTGGATATTTGATAAGCAAAAATGCGGTTTCTACGGTACAATGAAAACAAGGTATAATTAAAGGAAAATGTATAAAACATGAAGGAAGTATTCAGTCTTAGAAATCAAGTGTGAATGAAAGTGCCATATGTGATTGTCACGATATTAGAAGAAAATAAAGAAATTCGGAAGGTACGAGACAATTATGTGCCATTATGATTATAATTTGCATGGGACTAATCAAATGTTAATTTGGAGAATATTAGATAAATCATTGGTTTTGGTTTGGAAAATGAGACCTCTGAAAATGATTCCGCGTCTACACTGTATATGCCAAAATATATAAAAATATACAGTAGAACAGTCAATTTCTTGGTTGTGTCAGAGTCACTATGTATATATTATTTGGACAAAACCATCCAAAAATAGCATTAGCACAAAACAAAACAAATAAATTAGTCATAACACCGGACAACATTATGAGTCATAGCGCGCACTTAACTTCTCCTAACTTAACCTAACATAACCTAACCTTATTTATATTGGCAACCACATTTATTGAAAATGATTTTTTCAAATGGATTTTTAATAATTATATTTTTAATGTGGTATTTTTGCATATAATATTTTGAAAAATAATATTTTGGAAAATAATATAGACGTATTACCCCAAAAATATAAGCATTTAAACATAAGTTCTATAATACAAAGTTACTATAGAAATTTCGTAAATGTTTCTTTAGAAAGTTATAAAAAATGTTGGCTTCTCGCCTACTGCCGAAAAACGTAAAATATAATGAAATTTTTATTGTTTTCTTACTCTTACTTTTTATTTTGAATAAACTGATATTTTTTACACTCGGGAGCAGAACTTGATTTTGCGCCCTGCCGTGAAATCTTTGGGCGCTAATTATCCTCGTTTCGCTCATGCGCCAAACTTCGAACTCATCGCACTGAGGAAACTAGATGATAAAAATGCTATTGTCTAAGATATTAAGGCCAAAGAACATGGGATTTATAAGAATATATAATGTGGGGTATAATCTATAATCCTTTCTTATAGACTTAAAAATTGTACAAATTATAATCATTGGATTATACTTTTAAATAGCAGATAAACTTCTAATTACGCCCTTGTTGCATAACATACTATTTCTAAATTACGGATATCTTAGAGTCTAATGAGTTTCAATTTAATGAAAAAATAAATGCTGTAGCTTGTGTGTTTTTAGTATTATTTCATTTAGTATATTTAGAGTAGATTATCGACTCTTAAAATTAAGTATTCGGAAATAAGTATTTAATATTTATTTAAGTAAATTATTGCAAAATGATAATAAATATTTTTAAAAATCTAGTAACTTTTTCAATAATGATAAATTTTTTGCCTAGTGGAGATAGGAATCTAAAAATGCAAATCGTTGACTTAAAACTTGAACTTACGTTGTAAGATATTAGTGAACAAATTATTAAGCTGGTTAAAATAGGATGATATACAAATAACTTTAGGTGTTAAATGTTTCTAAGAAAAAGTTTCCCTCTCAAAGAATGTCATTCAAATAATCATTACAAACTGAAAAAATTGTGATAATATTGACATAAAGTAAGTCATTTAGTCAGTCCGATTTAAAAAACATACTAAATCAAGCCAAAAAATGCTACTGAAATAAGAAAATAAGAACGAAAATTTATTGAAAATGAGATATAATATAAATAAGACATACTTAAGCAATAAGCACCACCCATTGGCGGCCTTTAAGTTGTAATCATTTTTTGTATTTATTTTTACAGTATATAGTTCTTTTCATTAAATCCTTGTATTAAATGAACAACCTTTTAATTGAATTAACTAGATTTATTTAACAAGCCATCTTACAATTAGTCAATTGTTACGAAATGGTTTTCTTACCTGAATCGATCATTATATTAACAAGAATTTGAGTTCTTACAACGAAAATAATTCATATTAGTATTATATTTTCAAGTAGTTAGTAGGTAGTCTAAATTTGCGGGAAGGAATAGTTATGCAATCGCAAAAAATTCAGATATTATCGGATTACATGTTAATAAAATATTATTGCTCCATAATAATAATAATATTGACTTTATTGATTTTTGTATATAACATATCATGGACATATGAAATGGGTGAGTGTTATAATTATTTAATAAACCCTAAAAATTACTAATCTTCGCTGAGAAGTACAAAATGCAATGTATTTTTTTTCCAGTTTTAGTTGAAAAATCGAAGAACGGCTTTGGTGGATTGTCAGACATGCTAAGAGACCAAATTTTTCATAGTATCGCCCGATTTGAGGATTTCCCAAAAAACAGTCTTAGTGACACTCATCCTTTTCCTCCGTGTACCATTCGGTTTTATCAGTAAGAATTTGACTAATTCACATTTCAAAAAACGAATATTTAGACATTGTAGATCTCATTAAGAAAGTTTTATCTTAATAATAGCGTAAAAAAGATAATAAATTTATTTTCTACAATTTTTTCGTATATTCCCCAGTATAATTCGTACTTTATTAATGCGGCTATCTTCGCAAATGAACCATTATTTATTTCCGGCTACTTCTTTGAATTAAAAATAAAGAAGTGTAAAATACGCAGCAATTTGAAATTAAATGATGTGACAAAAAAGGATTAAACGCTAAAGATAACATCATTTAATAAACGTAAGTTTTTACGGTCACCGTGAGAATTTGCTTTAAAGTTTTACGCCGCTATAAAGTCGTAAAATGACGGGCTTTCCTCTGCTTTCCCGCCATTCAAACAGGACAGTAAAAATAAAAGTAATTTGTGAAGAAGATAAATCTGGAATAATCGTACATTACGCGTTTCTTTATAATGTTTTAGATTGCAACTACTCGATCGTTGAAATTTATCGTTTCGTTGCTAGATGAAGAATTAGTAATAAGAATCGAAATTAATATTTAAATGTAATTAATCAAATCAAATTATTAACAATCGACAGGTAATTGAACATTAATATCTCAATTTTTGTTTTATAATTTACATTCAGAGAGTTTAAGACAGTATAAAGAGCATCGGAAGACTTTTCAATTTATTGCTCCCATCAGTAATGGAATTAGTTTTACAACATGAAACTTGTTAAATATGGAGTTACGGAGTTTAATTTAAACTATAAATCATAACCTGGTTATTTAATTCTATTAAATCTTGTACGAGATTTTGTCTTAGACAATTTCAACATTGCAAAACGTGATGCTCGTAAACTATTTTTACAAAGCGTATACATTTTTAAAACCTACAATTATTAATTCAACTATACTATTATATTTGTTTAAAACTTATCAGGTCGAGTTATTTAACAGCATTTGCATTTAATCACATGAAATATTTCAAAATGATTGAAAATTGAAAATGTGTGTTAACAACATATTTAGTCGACGGTCTTCAAATTTGTCAACAGTTCGTTCAATTTTAATACGTTGGTTACGTAACGGATCAGTATTCGTAAACAGATTGGTAAACTAGAATGTTAAACTAGGTTTAGTTAAACTTTCCTAAAGCTAATCTGGAAATTCGTTTGTGTATTATTCCTGCAATTCACATCACGTTCGCCCTTTCAACAACACTGCATATGCACTAAATTGATAGAACTTGTAGCGATAATATTTTACTTTAAAAAAATGGATGATATTTATATTTCGTAACATGAGTTTAAGAAGTGAATATCGTATTACAGCGGACTGGTTCGAACAAGATATGTTTAATTGTTTGTGCCTCCACAGAAACATAATGTCAACCATTTGCAAACAGAAAGTTCTAACAACACGGCAAAATAATGAATTTTAACGTTTCCTGTAAAATAATTATCACCATTTTCTGCTTATGATAGTTTTATATCGTGAATTACACAAGTCTACAAAAAAGAGGGTCTTGTTGGGAAGCTGTGGGTTATTTCGGACGTAATTGTATGGGTAGAATCCAAACTCGAAGTCAGAATTGGTCCATCACGTCAGGTTTTTGAGATATTTGAGGTCATTTACTCGAAAAACGCGTTATTATGCTATGTTTGAGGTTACGTATAGGACGCAACAATTTTTTTGCCTTCTGCACCATTAGCATGTTTTAGTACCACCTTTACCCTTAAAATGAGGTTTTATTCGATCACCTAAGATTTTTTCTTACAAAGTTACGACCATTTGAAACATGATTTTAGTTATTAGTATCCATATTTTATATAGTTGTTTATATTGATATAGGTTTCATGACATTGAATTTGACCTTGAGCTTGTTCTCCAAGAGCATTTCAAGTTAAATTTGTTGACATGTATATCGAAATTTCAAATTGGTCTATCTTGGTGAAGAAAAGTCGCAATGGAATTCTGCGCATCCCATATTCAAGAAAAAGAGTAGTATGACATGATCCAACGAATCGAAAAACTCCTAAAAATGTTGTGTCTTCTGTACGTGACCTCAAAAATAGTAAAAAAACGCGTTTTTTGAGTAATAACCTCAAATATCTTAAAATTCTGACGTGATGGGCCACTTCTGACTTCGGATTCCGATTCTACGCACAAAATTACGTCGGAAATGACCCACAGCTTCCCAACAACAAAACCATGTTGACCTGTGTTATGGGTGAATTTAATAAAAATATGTCAGATCTAAAAATAAGTATAAATAAATATAGTAATTATAGTTCATTTAATCAATAAGTACCCTACTATAAAGTCGAATAATTTCGAAAAAAATCTTATAAATGTTGTATGAAGTAATGAGAAATTCTCACACAAAAGTAACAAAATGTTTTATGAAAATGTGCCTTCAAATTTTTCTGCGTAACATACATGAAAGTCCGTCACATCTCTGTCTTCATCAAAATTCTCTCACACGGCAGTAAAAAGATCCCTCGAGAGTGAGAATAAGTCAAGTTGAAAAGTTCACATGCGTTAAAAAACTCTGTATTTTTTCTAAAAAATGCACTTCATTTCGACGTAGAACAATATAAATCTTCACGTGGAAGGTGATTCCGGAGACATCAGACGAAACAATGTTGTTTGTTTAGAACAAAAAGAAAATAATTCAGGAACTCATTATCTTTGTAATGCAGAATACTTTCCGTGCTCTTTGAAACGTAGCAGAGAAATTTTTTAACCCCCGGCAAGGGGTGGTTTAGAATCGTCGGACACGAGCGAGCGCGCCTTTAGCGAGATTCCCTGAGCCAAGAGTAAATTCCGCATTATAACCACTACGTTACCGTACATTACCGTGGGCATCCTTCCGGTGGAGCTCCTTGACGACAACATCCTGCGAGTCCTCCGGGGGAATGAAATGGGCAAAATTAAATGCAGCAGCTTCCCCGTCGCCCTGAAGCCTCCACCTGTATATGTACGGCATGGACGTATATATACATAGGGACGAAAACAGCCCGGAGGGCCAACCGACCCGTAACTCTCATCCTGGAACAATAGCCCGTCTAAGAAGGACCCGGACGCGTGCACGAATCCCATTTCTCAAGATTTTCCTGAACTGTCGCCCAGTTCTCAAATGCGGGACATGATGGCTGTGGGAAATTGGAGAAAGGACTTTTTGACGAATAAGTTGCGGGCCAGTGGGTTTTTTTTGTGGGTTGATCGTTTTGTCTCGTTTCGGGAGTTCTTATTGGAAGAAGGCGGAATAATGGTACTGGTAAAATCTAACGTGGTCTTAAAGTAATGCTTAGTCTTGTCAGTTCTTCGTGTCATTGCCAGTGTACACGTGGATAGTTTTATTACAATAGTACCTAAACGTTGCATTCGACAGGTAAATTTTCTTTTTTTTCTAACAATAATAGTACGTAATAGTAATTTTTTCCAGCGCATTTTAATCCTTTAACGTTCAAAAAAGGTAATTTTGCTACAAAGGAGAGGCAACACCTTCAAAATCACCTTTACGAAATACATCTTTAAAATAATGAATAGATGTAACATCTTTAAAAATTTTGAAAACAATATTTCTTTCGTAATTTTTGACGACGAATTCAGTGGTGATAAAAGAAAAAGTATGCGAAATTTGTTCCACCTATAAATTGTAGCTCAAAAAAAAATTTCCTTTTTTTACATGATAAAACAAAAAAGTAAAACTATGAAAACATTTTGATCATACGTTTTGTCGATATATTATAAGAAGATTTAATAGAAAACTTACAGTTTGCAATCGATTTTAATCAATATCCTTTCGAGATCATTTCAGAATTGTACTTTATCATAATTTTTAAGATTTTTGTTATGTTATCACTTAAAACTCTCCATAATATTTAAATACTGAGAATTAGATATTAAGTTTTAAAAAGACTCTGAATTCTTTGTTATTCGATTTTCCAAAACTTATTATTACATTATTGTTCCGTACTTATAGAAGTTACTAGAGAACTTGAAAACCAAGTGAATAAAACTCTAGATTAATAAAAATTCAACGTACCACCATCATTTTTTATTCATAAGTTTAAATTTATTTAAGGAATGTTTTAGTGTGAATAATGTAAATTTATTTAAATTATAGTTTAGTTTTTGTTTCGTTCAAAAATGATTATATTTTTATCTATGTCAATCATAACAGTCGAAGTCTTAGAAAATATTGTAAAGGGAACAGAGAAACAGTTTAGAATCTTTCAATGTTAACAAATACCATCAAATGCATAAAAATTAATATATCGCCATTTTTTCCAGTGTATTTGAACCATTTAACGTTCAAAAAAGGTAATTTTATTATGAAGGGGAGGCACCACCTTCAAAATCACCTCTATGAAATACATCTTTAAAAATGTTGATAAACTAAAAAGTGTTTTTTTAAAATGATGCTACTACATTTTTCTAAATTAATTTAAAAATTCAACAAAATTAGGGTGAATATAAAAACAAATTTTCTAAATAATTACGTATGGATTTTTAAAAATTCCACTTTTTTAACAACAAAAAAAAATTATTGGAACAAACCAATTTTTTAAGGGTAAAAAAATGTTTATATATTTTATTCCAGCACCACTGAATTCCAGGTTTAATGTTAGTCTAGAAATAATTTTTTCGAGCCCTACATTTAAGCGCGAAAAAATTGTTTGTTCGTAAAAATGCTTCTACATTTTTCTAAATTAACGTAAAAATTCAAAAAATGCAGGTATTATTTATTTCCAAAGAATTACGTATGGATTTTCAAAAATTTGAAAGAGAATAATTTTTTTCGGTCAAAAAAATTCGTTATACTTTGATTCTAGCACCACTGAATTCCATGTCAAAAATGACTAAAAAATTAGACTAATTTTTTCACATTTTTAAAGGTGTATTTCATAGAGCTGATTTTGTGGTACCTCCCCTTAATGTTTGAACTCCAGCCATATAATGAACGCAATAAAAAGATATTTTGGAATCTTATGTCATTTAGTTGAATTTTCTAAAATTACTTTTAACCTCAAAAAATCCAAAAGGAACCAGATTTTTTAAAAATGACTTATGTTCTCTATAAATTTTTTTAAAATGTCAACAAGATAGATCGATTGCATTCTCGGTGTTTAGATTTAAAATAAATATGGCTTCAAAACTGAAAACAGCGACCGCTATGACAAATTTCTTTTTAAAACTTAAAATTTTTGTTTTTTCTTGAATACTATAAACTTTGGAGACAATTTTCATACGATAATAATGTCGTAGTATTAGTTCAGAGGATTATCACAATTTTTTTAACACGTTTTTAGTAAATTTTGTTTTTTGACAAATTTGTAAAATCGAAATTTTGAAAATGTTATAAAAAAATTAGCCTAGAAAATAATCGAAGAAGACATCAAAATCAAAGTTGTTTGTAGACTGACAATCCCTTTTCGTGAAAACTTCAATTTTAAAATCTTTATTATTGGAATCTATGAAAAAACAAAAAAAGTGTAAAGAAAATTCTGAAAATCGCAAGCTTGAACTTCACTTTTATTTTGACTTTCAAAAAAGCTACAAAAATGATTCAAATTCAATCCATTTCAACCAATTATTAATTTTACCATTTTTGGTGTGCTACTATGTGTATTAGTAAGATTTTATATTCTGAAATTTGTATTTCTATAAAGTTTAAGGTTTAATCAGTTCAAATAGAATTAAATTATTGAAGTAAGAAGGTTGCATTTTTATTTCAGAAATGAAAAATGGCACTCGAAAATTGTATACTCAATAATGATGTTATTAAGTATGAGGTTTTCTGTAGTCCACACAAAGATATTCAATTAATGATCGTAATTTAATATAAAATGTTAACATGCATATCATAAAACATCATAAAATATTCCCCTAATTGTTTATTTGGCATAAAATCCGTACGTTGAAGAAAAATTATATTCGGTCGCTACAAACAAAAATGCATTATTTAATCTGATGCGGTGTATTAGCATCATTATATCAAATTGACTTCTTTATTTTAATTTACCTGATACCAACGTCATATTTATATGTGCTGTTTTTCTTCTCGTTTTATTTCGTCAGTATAAAATTACAATATATGTTTGTTTTATAATGTTATTATACATTATTATGTTTCGCATCACGAGCAGTGATTTTACCGTTATAGCATGTAATTTTAAACTTGACTAAATATAAAAATTAAACCATAATAATAATTAATATCAATAAATTCCCAAAATTTAATGACATTTCATGCTTCGAACTGTGTTTTCCAGTTGGAGTTCAATATGGGCATTCTCTGATTTTCATATCAGAAGCATATTTTTAAATAAAATATCTGAAATATTTCTTGTTGTTAATTATAATATTATGTTGAAAACTGAATATTGGAATGAACAAGTTCTATGGAATGTCCTGAGATTTATTATCATGTATATTTTAAATAAAAGTTTCTTATGCTACTTGCCAACAGAAGTTTTAATGTTGGTCATACTAAAATGACGATGATAAAACAAAAGTATAAAACTGAAGTTTTTTTAAAGTAAAACCATGAAAACATTTTAATAATAATTGTATACATTTTGTCGATATATTATAAGAAGATTTAATAGAAAACTTTAAAGTTTGCAATCGATTTTAATCAATATCCTTTTAAGATCATTTCAGAATTTTACTTTATCGTAATTTTTAAGATTTTTGTTAAGTTATCACTTAACACTCTCCATAATATTGAAATACTGAGAACTAGATATTAAGTTTTAAAAAGACTCTGAATTCTTTGTTACTCAATTTTCCAAAACTTATTATTACATTATTGCTCAGTACTTTTAGAAGTTACAAGAGAACTTGAAAACAAAGTGAATAAAACTCCAGATTGATAAAAATTCAACGTACCACCATCATTTTTTATTCATAAGTTTAAATTTATTTAAGGAATGTTTTAGTGTGAAAAATGTAAATTTATTTAAATTATAGTTTAGTTTCTGTTTGGTTCAAGAATTCATCTTGCATTATAATTTTCATTTACATTTTCTAGTAAAAATGATGTAATAATTTTTGGTAATGTTATTTATAATTTTATCTATGCCAATCATAACGGACGAAGTCTTAGAAAATATTGTAAACGGAACACAGAAAAAGTTAAGAATCTTTCGATGTTAATGAATACCATCAAATGCATCAAAAATCACAAAGAATATAATAATCTAAAAATGTGTAATATCATAAAAATGGAAGCGTCTAACAATTTGTAAATTTATACTTTTGCTTCACAAAATCAATCATAAAATCTTAAATAATATTTTAATAATACATTACGCAGCAAGGGCTGAAAGTGGGTGATTTGCGTACGAGTGAAACGTGAGAGAAATTGAATTCATTTACAAACTTAAAAAATAATGTTTTAATTGTTATTACTATAATTTCTTCCTTTTGTTATTGTTATTATTTTTGTTAATGTTATTGTTACTGTTAAGAGGCATAGTAATTTTTAGAAAATTAAAGTTTAGAAAATTTGCAATTGAAATAGTTTACTAATAAACTTTTAAAAAACGTTTAGTACTAATTGACGTAAAATAAATGATTGTTATACATAACAATAATACAACTAATATGTGCAAGAAATGGTTTAAAATAACCTATATTTATTAATTACAAATTTTCGAGACAAAATATATATTGGAGAAATTTATTAACGTCAAAAATGAATACCAAACTCAAAAAATTAATTTTAATATAAAAATAACTTACCTCTGTATTGTCATCATTGCAGTATAGATAAACTCTTCACCTTTTTTAAACTATTGTTTTTTCATAATAATGAGTGAAATAGAACTATGATTAAAGTAAGAAATATTAATTGTCGTCATTGAAATAACAAATAGTAAATGAATATCTTTCTATAGAAAGAATAATATTATCATATCCAGGAGTAGTCAATGATTTTAAATAATGTGAAAAAAATATACTTTTAATTTTTGTCAAAAATTCGAGGCTCTCTGACAAAAAATAGAAAAAATGGCTGTATATAAGAAATTGAAAAGAAAAATAATAAAACACAAACAGAGAACAAACTTATTAGTTTTTAGTCTAACTTTTAGTACAACTTTTAGTTCTAATTAGTGTTTAAAAAAATTGAATGCCTGGTCAGCACTTTTTACAAAATTAGTATCACAACAATCACATTCTTATCCGATGATAAAAACCAGTAAAAACTGAACAATTTAATTTATAAGATTTCTATTTTTTCATTTATCATTATTAAAAGTATCGAAGTGCTTTAGAATAGGATCATAAAATATACATTACATATCAAGATAACCTCAAAATTTAGTGTCAATTAAAAATAATTAAAATATAAATCAATTTGTTTTATAAAGTTTTTATAAAAACTTTATACAAATTTTATAAAGAAATGATTCTATAAAGTTTTTATAAAGGGATTATAAAGGGTTTATAAAGTTTTTATAACGGTTTTATATGGACATACAAATCTTGTACAATTGTAATAAATATGTTCTTCCTATCTGAGTGCACAAAATTCGATTCTGTTGGTAAGTTGTAATTTGCAACAGTTTCGCATAGATCTCTCGAATAGTAATTCTGATGGGTAATTTTCCGAAACACGTGGTTTTTGGTTATTTTCGAAAATGCTCAATCAATTCTTCGAAAAATAGTTTCTAATTTCGACTTTCTAACATAGATAACAACTTTATCGATTGACTAACTTAGAACTCCCGTAAGATGTTATGATCGAACTTATTCCAGACATGTCAGCTGAGAGTCGTTTTTTATTTAATTATTATGAAATTTCCACTTTTTTAGTCTTGTATTTGAACGATTGGGAATGGAATTTGATTTACTTAGTCGAGAGGTTCTTAATACTACATCAAATATTGAATATATATTTCTATATTAAACCTATCGTTGTTCACGTAAATGAAATTATTGCGAGAGAAAGGTAGAATATTACTAGATATAATATTGTCGTCCATATTCCATTACTTAATCATTACGTTAAACTACAACATACGAAATATGTACAAATAGAATCAACATAAAAAATTAAACAATTGACGTATACTGTGTCCTAAACTTAATTGAAAACGTCTGAGCCAAATAGAACATATTGATATTTAATAAAACAGTTTTGTTCATTACGAAATGATTAAAACATGTGAATAATTATTCATAACTTGCTGAAAATACTTTTAGTTTTGTCGTGTATAAAAAGTTGGATGATATAAAACGTAGTTCAGAAATTAACTGAATAAAATGTCAGGTATTTATTATTTTTCACTTAACAATATATTTTTAATAAAACTAAGCATGTAATTAGCTAAATGGAACTAAATGAGCTAGTTAAATTAACAATTTCAATTAAAAATTACGTTACATTCTCCGTAAAAAATAATCATTAACTAATTTTTTTCTCACACTGTATATAGTGCGCGAAGTGCCTTATTTCCGCCCTGAACTTCGCTTCGTGCGGAAATCGTCTACTTCACGCACTTGTATCGTAATACACTACATTATTGTCTTTTGGAACCTTACAAAATTAAATGTTATCAGATTACAATTTTATAAAGTTTTTGTTTTCAAAAGTAATTTTTCGCTATGACGTCAAAAATATTTAACCTAAATTAAAACAACAAAGAGCAAAACATCAGCAAAAAACAACAAATTCCACAAATTTCGGTAACCTTCAATGTTTTTTAAATTAACTCTTACGTTTTCAAGCATCACTTAAAAAAAATGACATTCGCAAGTTGCGAATCGTGACTATCCTTGGTTTTACTGCATATTTTTTATAGGCAATGTCAGTTTTGTTTCGTTCGATCTATCAACTTTAACGCATATGTATATTTGCATTCCGATACGGTTGCGACTTTTTAGATTAGTGCCGCTATCGGATGAAACTTGCGGTGGGGCTAAACCGACAGATCCCGAAAGTTGGAAAATCGTTTGTTGTTGAACAGTCGTTTGTGCAGGAAAAGGGGGAGCATTTCCGGTTCACGCTCGCGACTCGTAATTTTACGTTATGGGCCGCCGCAAATGCACGCCTCATTTTTCATCCCTGTCATTTCCCTTGACGAAGGACCCGCTCCTTGCTGTTAGTTCACAGTTACCAAAAATGTGGGGGAAATACCCTGGTAAACAATAGTAAAAGTGAAAATACGTCTTGTTAAAGTTACATTTTACGAGGCTTTTCATTCTTCTTCACGAGGTAAATTTTTATTTATTTAGTGACAGAATTATCCGCTCGATGCAGATTTTTCAATGGCTTTAAATTATTGTACTTCCCAGTCAGCACTGCTGTTGCACATTTTATTTCGTGTCATGTCTGTGTTTTTGGCGAATATACGACGGTGTGTACACAATGCTTTATTATTATTTATATGATCAGAATTATTTACATATCAGTATGTTTTATTTCGGTATTCCGCCAGCACGACTCGTATAAAACTTAAACAATGAATTTATTTTCCACCGCGTTCAATGGTAATATAAGAGTGCTATTTGCGCTGCTGGAAAATATATTATAATCGTCGATGTAAAAAGCTCGTTACGGAAAAGCAGGCGTTTTATCCGAATTTTATATTAAAATGGATGCTTCGGAAACTCTGTTTGTTAGAAGGGAGTTGTTCACAATGAAAGTATTCTGCTTTTAATTTGAATGGGAGTGCGAAAGGTGTACAAATCCAGTATCGTGTTGTCAGGAACTAAAGAAAGCGCAGTATGCATGAGACTATTAGTGAAAGGCGAAAAAAAAATGAATAGCGCGATTGTTCGCAAAGTGGAAAAACTCGGATGGTAACAATGGATCCTCTAATGATGACAATGTATTCACCAGCTGAAACGGGCATTGCTTTCGTGGGTATCTCTACTTTTCTCGGTTACAGGTATGTGGTTCATAACTTATCTAAGCAAACGGGACAATATACCCTGTGTACAAGCTCGGGTCATTGCTCGCCTGAGTAATTGGTAATTAGTAATGATCACGTAAGCAAGGGACAATTAAACGCCTGGTCCGTGTGTAATTCGACTGATTACACGGATACGTACTAGGGTGATCTGTTTGCTTAGATTTACTGGAGAATTATGCAACTTTGAGTGTTTTGATACAAGGAATATGTACACTACCCAAGCAACAAAAGAAGTCATTTCGACCAAGCCAAAGTCAGAATGTTCTAATCAAGTAAAATTTACCACTTTTCGACCAAAAAATTGTCCTGTAAGTCGAATAAATTTTCAAGACTTAAACCCAGGTCGAAAATCACCTAAATATAACCTAAGAAATGCCTTTAAAGTTCTACGACTTCAAAGTTATACATTAGGTCGAAATTACCGTATCTGGACCAAAAATATGTCTTCAAAGTCGAATAAACTTATAATTCGATATTATGCTCACTTTTAAGTCAATATGACTCTGCTCGTTTCCCTTTTTTCGACTACGAGGGTGAAATGTCTTAATTCGTCGATATGCGCTATATAAGTCTATATTTTGACCAACAGGTTAAAATTAAGACCTAATGGTGTGCTGCACGTTTAACCTAAAAGTCGAATTTATTGTGCAAAATTACTTGTAAGACATTTCGAGTAATAAGGTCCACGACATAAACAATATAACGAAAACAACCTAACCTCAAACTATATACGTCAGTACTGATCGTACTGAGTAAATGTTTATAAAAGACAATGACTGAAAAAAGGCAGATATTTCATAGGCAGAAAAACGACTGTAGGTACCAGTCGCGATATTGTACAATCGACAAGTTCGATTACAGATGTTTCTGCAGGCAATTTGCCTGAAATTATACCGACGATTTCACGACGAGCAAACTATGCAATTCTCCATTACTAGTGGAAGAATTAGTAGCAGCTGATGACACCTACTTGGAAAGTCACGAGTGTGTGACACCGCCGAAGAAAAGTCAATAATTGGGAAAATATCACTGTCAAAATAACCAAAACAAAGGAAGTATGGATTTGGTCAGAATTAAGTCGAAAAGAGGTAAAAATTACCTAAATATTACCAATTTTCGTCCAAGTACAGGTCGATTTTACCAAATTCAGACTCCGACCTATTGGGAAATATGCCCTGTATTACCAAATTTCGACCAAAAAATTACTTCTACCTTTGTCCTCACTTACCGTAATTCGACTTCTATTTTAGGTAAATAAAATTAATAATATAATAAAAAAGATGTAATTTCGCCCTATTTTGCTGCTTGGATACGTCATAAAAAAATATAGTATACAGATAACACATTTCATCCCCTCCTCTTTAATAATGTATTTGGTAGTTGATATAATAAAAGCATTCTCTCAAAATGAAGAGTGTCAAATACCACTTTTGTATGACGCACATCGTATCGTCACATCCAAAGTGGTCCTAAATTCATCAAACAGCTGCCAAGTACTTCGCGAAAAGCGTGGTAAAAAGCGATCGTCAAGTGGGCCATAAGTGTACACGTACTCGCATAGGGGCCACAAAAAAGAAACCAAGGTCGTTTAAAAAAAAAAAAAAGCACAAGGTAGGTAAAGGTGCTCGAGTTAAGTGGCCCACCCTGTATGCAACGCGCGCCGACACTTTTCGCGGTCGAGCACCATCGTCAAGTAGGTTCAGGACTTACCACCCACGATGCCCACTTGTGCGTGTCGCTGCGTATAAATAGAACAGAACGCAGATACGCATAGTTGCGCACTTTGCTCGACGTCATTTCTCGCGTAGATAATTCGCATTATCCTAGGTAGAATTCCATCTAGGCGAATCCGTGGCGGAAAATGTCCCCTGGAAGATAGCATTCCAGAAGACTGCAGCTTCCCGGGTAATTCCTCAGATACTAGTCCTCGGCGAGAAGGGCGATAAAAAGCCGAATCGATTCTCATCCTAAGTGAGCGTCGGTAGACGACGGCATTCAAATTGCACCGGGGGCCATTTATTGCCGGGTAAATGTGACGTTCCACTGATTTTTCCACGAGTCTTTTGCTGTCGAGTTTTACGAAGTAACCTTTAAAAAGTTCCCTTACTCCATCTCGAACGATCACAGATAATTGCTCTTATCATTCGAGATCCATCGGGGGAATTGCGTGAATGGAATAAGTCCCGTTTCAATCGATTGCAAACAAGAGGGTTGATATCGTTTCAATCACTCCGCTAGTTCCGCAGAGGAAAGGCAAAGTACTTTCGAAATCCTGCAATTAAATTAGCGAAAATTGAGCAAACGTTGAAACGAAGGATTAAATGCCTAATCGAAGAGTACTCGATGAACACTGTAGTGGTTCAAGTCAAACAATCCAAGAATCGAAATCTCGAACAATCGAACGGTTAGCAGCAGAAGTCTAATGGAGGAATGACGTGTATCTTTTAACGCACAAGGACGTTTAATAATTGAAATGAAGAAAGGTTCGCTTGTTGGCGAGTAACTGTTGTCCTTCAATAACCGGAAGGTTCTTTCTGGATTTCGTTCACTGATTAAAAGACTCCCAGCACTAAGGATTTTCTCGACCGCATGCCACAAAGTTACGAGATCAAGTTTTACCCCGCCACGCTTCAAGGAGTGCTTTGAGCAACAAGTTTCGAGTATTCTCGCAGCTTCGTACTATGCAGGTTCAAAAAAAACGAGCCGAGTTTTTTAAACTTTTCTACTCGATTAAAAAAAGAAACACGGCACGCGGTGGAGCTTTCAGACCACGTTGCTTTTTGAAGAAACAATTTGCTTTCGACAAGACGGAGCTCGTTTTGCGACGGTGACCTAAGTTTCATCTAGTGGTAGGGGGAAAACTTTTTTATGAAAAGACGTCAAATAAAATGTAATATTACCGTGTTAACGGCAGAATATGGACCTGGTCAATTTTATGTTTTCTTTGTTTTATTGAGCTTCCGAGAAAACCCGTTTCGGTATATTCAAGTCGTTCTACGCAGGATTTTAGAAATCTCTGCGTATGTTCATCTATAGACATATGAAATGAAAAGATTCGGAATCTTCTACCAGATGGAATGAACAATTAGAACCTTCAAAAGGTGAGTCATAATCCATCTCATGGAGTTCAGACTATGAAGAACCTTAGCGTTGAATTCAAACGCTTTAAAAATATAGACTCCATCGGTTCTCCATTTTGAAAATTTGCAGATTTGTTGAGAATTTGTCAAGGCTTATGGTAAAATTTTGTTCAAGGATGTATGTTGTGGCGTTGACCTTCAAAATTGCTTTCAAAAATGATTTTGTTCGTAAAAAAGTGAATTTTTTAATTTTTAACAATTTAATGTTTCCGTTTGTGGAAATAGATGTTCTCAGCTTTAAAATGATTACCGGTTCAAGTCTAAACGACGAAAATAACTACAGTTATGAGTGTTTGAAATTGCGAGTTTCCGAACCCAGTTCGTGGACGTACAATTGTCAAACTGATCAGGAAAATCTCAATAGAATGAACCTCACATTCAGCACACAAAAGAAATAAGTAATTAGCAGTTGACAAGACCAAATTCTTTACCGGTAAATGCGAGGACAATGTGAAGTAATGAACATGATTCTTGGATCGGCTAAAATCGGGGAGAGGGAAAAGCGTGCAGGATTCCTAAGGATCGTATATTTCAAAAGCACCTCCCCTGATGAAAGCAACGACCAGGAGAACACTCTTGAGATTCGACCCGCCTTGGCCAATTTCGAAGGAAGACGAGAGAAGGATAGTTCGATCACGGTCTTTCTTCATGCCCAAAACAAGGGAGATCAATGGTTCCCTTTCACTCTGTGAAACAAGTCCGCAAGGAACCGGAGGCTGGGGTGCTAACTTCCGGATCGTCTCTCTTATCACGAATAGTTTCGGTAGTCTCGGGGACACTCGGCGATCGAATTTTTCCTTCGAAATTGCCCCAGTTTCGATGGTAAAAGCGAAACGAGGAATCTTATCCGTGACGTAATTGCATAATACATTTCACGTTTTGCAAACTGCACGGGTGACTCGGAAAAGTCGGGATGTTCTTTATTCTCCAATAGATTGCCTCCCTGGATGCTTTTAATGTTATTTATACTTTGAAATCATACCATGTTCAGTAAAGTAACTGGAGGTATCATTTGGAATCAATACTTAAATTGCTTTGTGTTAACTCCTCAACATTGGTGGATAGGTGTTTCACTTGTTCATGTTGAAATTTCAGTTCCGATTGCTTGGAATACAAATTGGCTGGTTTAAATATTCGCTTGGTACTTAGAGATCCAGATGGTAAATTCGTCAATAAATATTTAATGGAGTTAAATTAGTGGAGCCCTGATCAATGACTGCATTAACAAAACCAATTATTTGAATAAGATCAGATGAGTTCAACCTAACCCACTGATTTTTATGTATACATAATGGGTGGAAAAACTCATGGAGATGGAATTATGTATTTCTGGAGATCTGACTACCGTTTTAAATTTGGTCACTTGGGAAAACGCAATTAGTCTGAGCACTAAGCAAGAAATTGATGGAGATTAATTCCTTGGTTCATAGAAGTAATTCTTGACTATCTGAACTAATGTATCATCTGGAACTCGTAGCATTAAGCGAATGGTTAGAACAACTAATTTATTCGAAGGTTTCAACATGATTATGGAGCTTTTGGATCCTTCATCAGAAATAATTGTTTCTTCGTTATGTGGAAAATGCAAAACTTTCACTTAATGAAATTGTATGGCCACGTCGAAATCACCAACACCAAATACTCTGGAAATAACAGACGCATTAGAGGCATATCGAGGTCGACGCCTACTCGTAATCGGTATTTGATCGTATCAACGCTACATCGCAATGCCCGCCCTACACATTCAGCGCAATTTCAGCTCCGCGAAAAGTCGAGGACGATAAAATCGAGATTTCGCTCATGGAGCATCCCCTAGTTACTATATCTGTAATTCCTATTATTTGGAGATTAAGATATTATTGAGCTACCACGCAAAATGCGCAAAATAAATTAATTCCTCCTCACGCGTGATGAATCTTGCGCCTGATTCCCTATCATCAATTCGTCCTAATACTTATCGCAAGCAAGTCGACGGCGAAATGTCGGAAACGAATATACGTCGCCTCCTCCCGCGGATTCCCAGCGTTACTCTTATCTCTATATAAGCTTATGCAAATCTCGGGAGCAGTTTGCCACGTGGATTTGCATACGTTTGCCGCAGCGCCGATCTATGGCGGATCGTGTCTAGGCATAATCTCGAGTGCCCGGTTTTGTATCGGGTACTTCTCCTAGTCGCGTGCTGTGAAGTGCGCCGTTGAGAAAGCCAAGGGGATACGACGTTTTCTCTATTCTACTAGTTACTCTGAATTTCCATCGTGTATATATGAATAGCATATTTGACGTGCATATGCCGCCTAAACTATATTGGAAGTCAGAATCTTGATGACTGCAAGTTTTTAGGTTTTACTTATTTCCATATCGTTAATTTCATCTAAGGTTTCGAGACATACCAAGACTAGTCTTGGTATTGAAAGAAATTTATAGATGGTCCTAATTCATTAAACTTTAATCCAGCAAGCTGTAGACATCTTTGCACACCGATTAAAGACTACAGACACTTTTATTGTCTCAATCAAAGTAATTTATAACATCAGTTAGACACTTTGCATCGAATATGCGTAAAAAGTAATATCTCATCGCTAGACTCATCTCGATGGTAGAGATGTAAAGGTGAACGATGGGTTTATCAGGCTAGATATTCGTTGGGGAAAAACGAATTGCTCATAGGAATAAGATACCTACGAACATCTGTACATGACTTTTGCTAGTGTATTATGTCATCACATCTGTGCATCATGTCTTTTGAAGTTGAAATGATGGAGGCTTGGAAGGACGGGCGTAAACTCAATTATGACGGGACGTTTTAAAACCCTTACTTGAAAGTCAGCACGCTTGAGGGACTCGCTTTGAGCATGAAAGATAAAGAGTGTATGTTCGTGTATACGAGAGAGAGGGAGAGTGAAAAAGAGCGATGATGTATCTTGATGGACCAGTAAAGAGAAAATGAGTGAGAGAAAGAGACACCCTTTTAATCCAAGGGTTTTCTTTGGCCGCCCTCAAACTCGAGCGTTAATGGAAATGCATCCCCGCCAAAGGTCTTTGGATAATTTACGATTAAATGCTAATTGTGAAATTTCGCCGACAAGCGTCACGATTTCTTCGAAAGTCGGCTCTTTGCCTTCGAAATCTCGTTAAGATTGATTTAAACGGATCCGTGTCAGTAAAACGGTTGGAAATAAACGCCGTCGTTAAGAGAGCAAAGGATTTGGTTGAGCTGGTAGAGAATTATTCTCTGTAAGGGCTTTCGTTCGTTTAACGTCTTCTAGAAGTATCTTCTACCTTATTATTTGCAGAAATAGTACATCTATGAACCGAGGAGTAACGATGAACTTCAATAACGAGGAAACGTTATTGTATTTGAGTTCAATGAGACATTAAACTTCATACTGTTACAGAGGATGATTTTATCATGGTTTTGTTGTATATGAAAACAACATGAAGGTAGCAGTTGTAAATTGAAAATTTGGAATCACTGAAATGTATTATTTCATTGCAAAGATTATTGAGTTAGTAAGATAGAGAGTAATAGGAATAATCTAATTAAATAAAGAAAAAATAATAAAAAAAAAAGAAAAAAAAATACAGAAAAATTCCGCTAGGTATCGTCTGCTACTACTTTTAGGAATATTGCAGCAGATACTTATAAAACTACTGCTCTATTTAGGTATTAAAACAAACCGTCTACAGTATCAATAATCTGATTATAGTAAACGTAAATATTTGGGTATCTGTGACATATTTAATTATCCGAGGTAATAAAACTGACCAATTCTTTTGTCAAAACAGATTACCATTTCTTTTTGTGTAGTTTTTAGTTCTGAACTGACCAGAAGTTATAAAAGATAAAGGAAGTTCTAAAACGGCTAGTGGATGATAAAGTATCACTGCTCACTAAAAAATATATTTGAAAAATGATAGGTTATATTAAATCATCAACACTGTACGATCTCAGAAAAAATACCAAAAAATGAATTGAAAATTAACTGAAAATGTCAAAATCATTTCAGATACCACTTCTGAGGAACTCCTTGAAAAAAAAAACAAAGAAAGCAATTAATTTAGAATATTCTTGAAAAATTACACATTTAGCATGTTTCTTTTTCATAAATATAGGATTGTTAGCATCCAACATATTTAGAAGTAAATATTGAATTGTAACAATCGCACTAATTATTGTCAAGTTTAAATATAACAAATACAACATATGCGTATTAAAACATTTTCACATTTGAATTGGCCTTATACTAAACTTTCATTACGCACTGTTGAGATAATTACAGTTTCCATAATTTCTGTTAATGCAAATGTTTCACCAATTTTGAAAATTTGATGAACTGCATAATCCTCTTAAGTTTTCCGCATTTGTAACTAATTATGATAAGGAAGTTGTAAACAAATTAGTTACAAATAACGAAGTTGCAAAAGTGGTGTAATAATCCGTATTAAAATATCTAATTTGTTCATATTAGAGTACATTTTCTAAATTACAAGATTAATTAAAAAAGTGACCTACCAGGTGAAACAGTTTTTTTTTTTAAATTTGCATTTTATACCCGGAAACAGAAATGCAGATTATTCGGAAATGCAAAATATCGCGTTCAAAATGTTTCAGCTTGAAAATAGTCCCTGTTACTAAAATTTTAAAATAACCACTTTCGTACTCGCTAATTACAAATATCAGGCCAGATATTTACAATTTAACTTGACTTTGGGTCGGCTTTTACCACTTTTTCTTTATTGTATTTTTTATTCTGTATAACGTTTTCTACTTTTTTCCATTTCGTATATATTTTGAAACTGATATCTTGCATTTTTGTGTACTTTGCGTTGTTATTTCCGAGTGGAAATTGCAGATTTAACAAAACACTATTTTAAAATTTCGCGATTTTTTAGAATGTTGCATATAAGATATATTGCGTGCCCATTCTTTTTGTTCCATAATATTTAAGTGTTGAAGTTTGCGTTTAAAAAGTGTCCTTAAACGAGAATAAATGAAAATTAATATGGCGAGTTAATATGGCTTTAAAAAGCCTGCTCAAACCATACATTATATCAATATTTTATACTGAGAGGGATTGATATGATTAACTTAAAAGATATATTATTTCGATCGCATTTTTATAGGGATGAACCTTGAATTTAAAAAATTAATTCTACAACTGTACGATACGAATATTTAAATCACATAAATTACACAGGATTAGAAAGTAACATACCTTTAAACATTTAAATCAAGAACATTATCTTAAAACTTCTAATTAAAAATATAAAATTTAATACTTGGATCGGAATACAATTTTGCAAGATCTATTATATAGTTATAATAGTTAAATTTGGTTTTAATTTCAAATCACTTTGTCGTTTAGATAATTTCAATAAATGAAATTCCACCTTTTTCATCTTATGACTAAAAAATAACTTATTGTTTAAAGAATGATTAGAAATTCAAAACATTTCTTCTTAAAAGAAATTTTGCTAGTTAGCCACAATTTACAGAGAGAACAAGAATTTCACAATATGTCCGCAATGCCAGAGGCTTTAAAGAAAGAAAATTATTGATATAAGAAGGCATTTCAAGCATTACAAGTATTTGAAAAGGAGAACAAATTGAATTCTTTAATATTTTGATACACTCAAATATAGTAAGACTTTCCATGTTGTAAACAAATTTGATAAAATATAATACAATGAAAAATTCGAATTCTTTGAAAAATAGTAGGATATTCTAAACAAGAAATACAAGAAATACAAGAAATACAAAATTACAAATTTATTCTTAAAATTATTGAAAATCTTTCCAGAATCATAAAATATAGAATGGCCCATTTTTTTGAAAATTTAAAAAAATATTGTATACAAAATAAACAAAGTAGATAGTTTTTACTAATTTGTTAGCAACTTCCTGATAATTTATTGCAAATGCATAAAATTTAAGAGGATAACATCGTTCATCAGAATTTCTGAATTTGTGGAACGTTTGAATTAGCAGACATTACAAAAACAGTAATTATCTCAAAAGTGTCTAATGAATATTTAACATAACGCCAAACGAAATGTGGAAAAGTTTTAATATCCTAGTTTTCGTATGTTCTATTTACAATTGACAATTCATCGTTGTGATTAAATATTTACTTCTTAATACACTGGGTGCAAACTTCATTTATTAAAATGGCAAGGGCAAAATGTAATTTTTCAAGAACATTCTAAATTTAGAGAACTTTGGAAACCCCCTTGGAAATTTTGCAAACTTGAAATTTATTCATGTATGCTTGTAGAAAGTACTTCATGTAAAATATCAATTCTGGGTTCAAAGGTAACACTCTGCGAAGATTGCTTTTCTGACCTTTATTCTTCTTTGACAGGCTAATTTTATAATAAATCTTAGTTTTATTGACATTGAGACACTATAATATTCATTTAATTTCATAAATTCATTGGTCTAATTATTTTTATTTAAATTAAACATTTCTGTATTCCTTTTATTTTAAGACACTGAGACAAAAATCCATAGTGAAATTGAGTATATCACATAGTTAGAAAAGTATAGTTAAAACTACTATGGAAAATAGTTAAATTTACCACTTTCATAGTCGATTTTACTATAATTTTGTTACACCAACTATCTCCTCATAGTTAAAAAAAGAAACTATGTAGAATGATTTAAATAAATATGACAAATTATAGTTAAAATAACTATAATCTAATGCAGTCCTCATTTCACAATATGTCTCCTAGTAAATCTTTATATTTACTATTATTCATAGTTAAAGTTTGTTAAATTTCTTATACAATTTCTCTCAGTGAAAGTAGTAATTCTCTGAAATGACTAATTCAAAAAAGTTGAGTCTATTTGCCTGTTGTAAGTAGCATTTTGAATCATGAAACAACAATTAAACTTTACTATTTCAGAATAGTTATTTTAACTATTACCATGCCTAGTCCTCATTTCACACTATGATTCATAGTAAAAGAATGTTCATTTCAACTACTTTTTTTCTAAGTGCATGTTCTTAATACCTTTAATAACTGCACTTACTAGTAAGTATGTAATGTGTAATACCGCAAATGTCCCTTAATAGTTCTCCCAGGAATATTCTTGGCGACTTTAATACGCTACATTAAGACTGAAATTGTTATCACTGAAATCCAAGGTGTGAAACATCCATATTAATGAATTCATTTAATAAGGTACAAGTCTTAAAATTGTGGTAGAATCCATTTATCTACAAAATTTTGTATGTCCAAATCGAAATAATTATTTATTTACTTACATTTTTTTATGTTCAAAGCCCGTATTTACCAATATTTCAATTTACTTATATGAATTAATCAATCTCGATCTTATTGTGATTAAAAATAATAAAAACTTGCAGATATGTCGATTCGTTTGTTTTTAGCAAACAATACAGAGTTCTGAACGAATTCTATTCTGGCTTGATACTGAATCCTACGTCAATATCGCGTTATTATCAACCCTTTGAAGTATTATGTTTCGTATTGTACAATTCTTTCAGAGGCCTGTTATCGGGAATTCATTTGTGTAGTTCTGTTGTGGTGTATGCTGTGTTAAAATTTACGAATTAATACGTACATCCCTTTTTAACAACTGAGACGTGATGAAAGCATGGTTTGTAGGCTAGCCGCCAGATAAAAGTTTCTATCGACAAGCGCTTTGCCAAGCGGTGTTGTTTTTTGTATTATTTGTTCACTTTTGCAGGGGAATACTGCCCAATTAAATGGCACGTCCAATTAAATCTCACGTCAGCCACATTTCCTGACGAGAATAAACCAAAATCAAGTATACATTTTATCCCTTTCTCATAATCTCCATATAAAAAGTGGACACATCATTTCTTATTTCTAACATAACCGATGGTCATAAAGCCGACACATAAAAAAATGGTCACATTGACAAGTGGTCAATAATTTTTGTTGTCGTCTGTTTTTTTTACTATCGGCTTTTCGATTGTCGTTTTTTTGACCTGTCAGCTTTTTGATTTGTCGGTTTTTCGACCCGCATCCACATAGATTAGTAGGCCAATTTAATTCCATTCATTATTGTTGTGATCAAAATTTGCTAAGATAAAAATGAAACAAAATTTTTTATTTCTGTAACTTTTATCGGAATGATGTTTTAAAAAAAAATTTCTTTTTTTAATGAAATCTAAGATATTTTTGTTAAAAGGAATTTTTCTCTGAATACAATAGTTTTTTATTTTTTTTATGTTTTTTTTTTCAAGAAAACCTTTTTAATTTTCTAACTGTTTTTTTTTTTTATTAATTTAAAAAATGTAATTGTAATAAATTTATCAAGTGAAGTAAATATACATTTCTTTGTAATAATTTACAGAATATTTTTTCAAAGGTTATCATAGTTCATACATTAAAGGAATTAAAATACTTGGTATGAAGTTATTTATTAAAAATTTTATTGGACATAAATCTCCCTTTGTAGACAAAATGAGTTTTCTCATTGTATATTAAAAAAAGGAAATTGATGGAGTTTAGGACTTTCGTGATTACGTTGGTCCAATAAAATAAAACAGAGACATTATTCATTACAAAACTTTTTCTTCATACTCTAATGTTAAAAGTGGATGAGTTCCTATCTGCAATTTAACGATTGAAATTTTTAATAAAATACTTCTATACGTTATTCAACATATTTAGTAAATTTTTTTAAGTATGATAATGTATGTGGTATCAAATAGTTTGTTAATAATAATTAAAACTTTCCATTATGATCATTTTATTCTACAATCTTAATTATTGTATGGTTTATCGATTTTAGCATTTCTATGTTTGTTACGATTGTAATATTTATTTTCTTGTTTCAGGTAAGCACGAATCATAAAAATGCAGTGCTTGAAAAGTACTTCCAATGCACTGCATGTACTTCGATTAGGCTCAACGAATTCTGAACCGTAAGTTTACAAATAATTCGAGTATTAAAATTAATACAATTACACTACAGATATAAAAATGTGAAATGATTTATATAACAACTGTAAGTATATTAATGAAACGATAATTTTTAGTTAATCTTCGTTAAATAACAGAAATTTAGTGCAACGTGTGCTACTAACCACAAGCACACTTTTAATGAATAGGAGTAAAATTCTGCCTGTCTTAATCAGAATTAGTAGAATTTTAATGGCTATATTAATTAGGTGCTATTAACTCAGAAAGTAAAATCTAAGTATTAAGTAATCAGTAGTAAGTAACTTTATTAATCATTCGAAGTTAATGTGTAAATTAGTAGATTGCAACGTAAATATTCATCTTTCTCAAGTAAATTACAAAAATTAAAATACAATTTTTAGAAAAGTGAAATTTAAAAACTCATTCTTTTTTTGGTCACAAAATCCATTATGGCTCATTTTAAATAAAAATGTACAATATTTAGCGTCTTTTATTATCTGTAAATATTTTTGTAACCAATAAAGTTGCAGAATGGATGACAAACCACAACTAAAGGTACAACAAAAATAACTTCCATGTATTGTTTTGTTTCAAACGGAATCAATCTAACCTCTTTAAAACGTCAATATGTCGGGAAAATAAACCTTATTTGATCAATAATGAATAGTATTAATGAAATTCATATGTCTGGTGGTTTTGAGTAATTTCATGAAATTTGGTTTGCAATATTATAACCGCTAATTTGAAGTTTAATAATTTAACCTGAAATTTGTCGCAAACGACTCCGAAAATCCGAGTATACACATTTTTTCACGATTATGAAGCATTTTACGAATTTTAATAAACCTTATTGATTCGACATCTTGAATTTTAATAATCTAACGTCAAATTCCTGATCAGGGATTCTAGCATTATACCAGCAGATATCGCTCAAATATCTCTAAATATCATAAGAAAATAATAATCTCTAAAATAGTTTAACAATTTCGAAACTTGATTAGTATTGCTAAAATTCATATGCCCAGTGGTTTTAAGTAATTGAATGAAATTTTGTTGGCCATATTGGATCCGCCATCTCAACTTTTAATAACCTAACTTTAAATTGGTGTCGAACGACTCCGAGAACCAGAGTCTACATATTTTTTTCGTGATTTTGAAGCATTTTAGCATTTTGTAAAATAGTAAAGATTGTTCTACTATTGTAATAATCAATATTCATTCAGATTTAGAAAATATAACAGTCGTAACATTTGAAAAAGAAATTGTAACCAAGCTGAAAACAATTAAATGCAAAAAACATTTCTTAATTATTTTGTGCCTGAATTATCCGGGACGAAAACGCTGTCAACTTTTTCTAGTAACTATATGACGGGAGTCAAGTAGCCTTTATAATGTTTTCAGAGTCGCTGATGTCAAATCCGGTGTCAGTTTTTTGAAATTAAAAATGGTGAATGCAATATAACAGACCAATTGGATATTTACTTACGTAAAACATGAAATAAAAACACACGATCTGAAAAAATGGTCCTTAATCCATTTCTGCCTTGAACAACTATATTTTTTGTTGTGGCGTCATTTCCGGTCCGTTGTAAACTATTATATACTTACGTATATGTTGTTGTTGAGGCATATTTTGTAGAAAAGTAGGTGTTGCTAAGTATCCTCGTTCGGGCGATAATAACAAATTATTGCGGATATGATGCAGAATTTATCGTGATTTCATGAAAGTTTACTGTCGTTTATGAAAGCAACGATTAAAATTTATAGGTTCTAATTTAGCCAGTCTTAAAGAGTGCACCCACAAGTTTAATTTAAGCTGTGATGGACCTCAAAATATTGTGCAATATTCCACTGTCTTAATTGTACATTCACGAAAATTATATTTTTGTGCTGAATGATTATCGTTGAACATTTTTTTATATGGGAATAATCATCGGAAAACCCATCAAGGAATAGCTGAAATTTATAACAAAGCGGAAATTGGACACAAAAAATGTAAATTTATTCAATACTTTGTTATATTCAGACAGCGAAAATTTTTGTTTAGACAAGAATTAGAACTTGAATGAGTACAATTATTACTATTTCAATGAGGAGAATAATAATTTATTATTTTATTATTGTAGCAAATATACATTAGAAAGCTTACCATCACAAACTTATAACCTACTTCGTATAATGTCTGCCAATCATGTAAATCTGGGGTTCCTAAGCATCGCAATGTCCAGTTTCATTATTGTGTTAACCCTTTTCCTTCCGAAAGTCAGGAATTTGGATACAACTTTCAACGCTGTAACTTTTGTTCCAACCGCCGTTAGAAAAAAATAAAATAAGTCAAAACGGATAGATTTGGACCTTCTCTTTCAAATACCGTGGTCAGAATTAGTCGGCGATTTCAAAGAGAAAAGTTATCATCATTTTTTTTTTGTTAAAAGACACATCAAAAATATAGACGCATAATACATAAAAAAAATCGGTAAAAGCCAATGGTATATAACTAATTTGAGATTATGAATGAATCATGATGAGATTAGATATTCACAAATGATAGTAATTATTTTTTCATCCTAATTTACCATGATTTGATCCGTTAAATGGTCAAATAATCGATATTTGTGCAAGAAGATGCAAAACTACAACTTGTAGATGCCATTTTGTCTTTTTAAAAAAATTCAACGGGAGATGAAGGGTCTGAGCAAAAAGATGCGATTAATGCCTTTTGCAATGGTTAGCATTACCCTTTTTAATGTCAAAAAAATGCGATTCTTGCGAAGAAATGTCGATAAAAACTTTTTTTTTTAAAATGATCACAACTTTTTTCTTTGAAATCGCCGGCTGATTCTGACCACGACATTCGAAAGGGGAGGTCCAAATCTATCGATTTTGACTTATTTTAATTTTTTCTAACTGCGTTTGGAACAAAAGTTACAACGTTGAAAGTTGTGTCCAAATGTTGGACTTCCGGGATACATAGGTTAACTAACTCAAGGTATTCTATGTCTTTAGAATGTCTTGAGCATATGAATAGGAATGCATTTGGACGTCCTGAGGGACCACAGACTTATCGTAAAAATGTCATAAAAGAATTCTCTGTCACCAAAAATAATGAGAATAATTAATCGTGGAAAGCTCGTATGCTGTCTGACCAATATTTACCATTTTCACTTAAATCTTATTGTTATTAAGCTACTAATGCAGCGCATGTAATCAAGTCATCTTGTTCCCAGTACATTTATTTTTTCTCTCTACTGCAGTCAGTGCACTCGGATCAGATTCGCGTTATGAAA
This sequence comes from Trichopria drosophilae, assembly GCA_030407085.1. Taxonomy (NCBI): domain Eukaryota; kingdom Metazoa; phylum Arthropoda; class Insecta; order Hymenoptera; family Diapriidae; genus Trichopria; species Trichopria drosophilae. Next base: position 84,533,624 of record CM059587.1, on the reverse strand, counting down.
ATGACGCAGCTTTTTTTTTGCCTTCTTCCCCTTAAAATACTTTTAGCACTTTCTTGCTCAGACATATGCCAGCCGAATCACATGCATATTCTGACACCATCAGATACCCGGGCACTCGTACATTTGTGCATATTTGCATTGTTGCGCCGTATGCTGCGTACATTTTTATGCTACTGACACATGGTGAATGCTCGGCTCGCAGGCAAGCCGCCAGATAGAACTTCGTATCGACAAGCGCTTTGCAAACGCCTCGTTGCAATGGTAAACGCGGCGTTTTGACTCGTTCTCCATTCATGCTGAACGAAGATTGCTCAATTAAATGACACGTTCAATTAAATCTTCTGTCCAAGTCGCTTAGTGCCTCTTGGCAAGTAAACTGAAGTACACTTGCCTTTGATTTTGTGTAGTTGTGTATACACGACTCGGTACGTTGGTACCGGTGTAAGTGGAGACCTGTTTAGTACCTCATTGTTCGGAATACGAAATTTCATGAAATATAAGCATTCTTAAAAAGGGGAAATCGTTTCCTTAATTATTTCCTGATGAATCTAATAAATAAAAAGGAATTCGTGCTACACTGTGAAAAAAATCCATAGTTAAACTGACTATATCATATAGTTTGGAAAAGTATAGTTAAAACTACTATGAAAAATAGTTAAATTTACCACTTTCATAGTCGATTTTACTATAATTTTGTTACACCAACTACCTCCTTATAGTTAAAAAAATCAACTATGTTGAATAATTTAAATAAATATGACAAATATTGTTAAAATAACTATAAGCTAGTATAGTCCTCATTTCATACTATGTCTCGTAGTAAATTTTTATATTTACTATTATTCATAGTTAAAGTTTGTATTTACTATAAATCCATAGTAAAGACTGCCGCACCACATGTCTTTTGATGCCGCGGCATTTTGAATCATGAAATAATAGTTAACCTTTATTATTTCAAAATAGTTATTTTTACTGTTACCATGTCTAGTTCGCATTTATCACTATGATTCATAGTAAAAAAATGGTCATTTCATGTCGAAATTCAATAACTAATAGCGGAGGTTCATAGAAAAAACTACATTGATCTAAGGGTACGATCAATCCTATCAATGTTGACATTCTGAATACCAATTTGCAATTAAAAAATCAGTTGTGAAAACCACTTTTTCCGATTTCCTTTCAGACAGTGACTTATGTATCTAATATTACCTAATAAGAAGTCCATAGTTTAATAAACGAATATTATACGTAAAAGTAGTATAAAAGTGGTATTCGTATGTGGTATTTACGTTTATTGATGACGTATTAAACACGTATATATAATACGCTACGATTATTAAACGTAAAAATATCGTTTATAAAATATAGTATAATATTTTACGTATATACAACTTATATAAATCGTTGAATTTCCAATTTTAATAAACGTATTTGAAAACTGTTTATAATCTATGGAAATATAACGATTTTATACTACGTTTATTATTAGAGGATATTATATGTATATAAAACTTGCGATATATACCATATTTATATAAAAATATTAAGTCCGTTATTTTCTTTCGCAGAATATGTAATGAGAAACATTTATTAAATTTGTATAAACATCATGTAATATACCATTTTAATACGCGTATTTAACAAACGATTATAATCTATAAAAGTGTAACCGGTTAAAAAGTGTCTTCATAAAGTATTGGACTTATATAAGGAAAATCTATTTATAAAAAACAGTTTCTCGATATTAAACATTTAGTAACTAATTGCACATATATCTTATATAAGTTGTAATTATCTGATACTCAATCCATCAAATTAAAGCTTTTGTTAAAACATTAAATAGAATAAAATCATGACAAAACTATAAATATAACAGTTTGCTAAATGAACAGAAATGAGTTTTTAAATGAAACATATAATGTGGGGACTTCTATCTCAAAGAATATCTTCTGTTATAATATCTTCTAAACCTTATTAAAACATGTCTTACCAAATATTATCCGTTTATTGATCGACAGCTTTAATAAAATTACGTAGTCTTGATTCACAGATAAAAATAGACTCTTCAAATCAGACTTAGTAACAATTATCTAGCATTAAAATACAAATTAAAAACGTGAATATATCTCAGTAAATACATAGCCGATGTTGTCTAATTTGTCTACGAGACATTTTATACATTATGAAGAGAATTAAACAAGCAATTTTATGACCGACAGTAGAAGTATTAAATAGTCATATATGGAATTACTATATCATTTCCTTTTATACTAATTAAACGAATAAAGTTAATCAAATCCGTTCAAATTAAGAGAGTAACGAGTTTATTTTAAACCGACATATCTCCAGTTGAAACAATACAGTGGCTTCCGCACGGCCTGACAAAGACAGATTTTAAATAGCTCTTGTACAGTATGTTTATTTCAAAGTCAGTTAATATACGAAGCTGATTTATCTCTATAAAGATGTAAAGTTTCCCCGTTCGGTGCGTATGCCCATAATACGAATGGATTAAAAAATTTAGAATGCGGTAATTAACCTGTCATGCCATTAAATTGCTGTTACGCCCCACTGATAGCTATCGGAATTACAATGTTGCCGGCATTGAAAAAAAGAAGGCGATTAAAAAATCCCTATCTGAAATGTGCTTCATTCCTCTTACTAACACCTAGGAACTAATTACTGTCTAAGTTAATTATCATTCAGTAGGCACTAAAACAATAAATGTTTTTAAGTTGCTTCTTTTAGAGAACAAATATTTTGTTTTTAATTTACGTACAGTTGTATTAAAATTTTAGACAATACACTCAGAAAAAAAGTAGTTGAAATGACCATTTTTTGACTATGAATCGTAGTGTGAAATGAGGACTACGCCCCTGGTAGAAAATGAGTCCAGTTTTTGGCCAGTTTCTGTGTTTCCCATGTTAAAGGTATAGGAAAACTGGGCAATGTAACAAAAAACTGGACATATTTCTACCAGGGGCATGCTAATAGTTAAAATAACTAGAATTATCATGAAGGTTTATGGTTTTCATCAACTCAAAATTGGATTTTTTATCAGAAAGAAAAACCTAATCTTTAAGAAGGTAAGGTAACATGGACAATAATGTTTATAGAATAAATTTAAAAAATTATGAAAATATGAAATTATACCAAAATTTTTCATCATCATCCAAAATAATTCACGGTTATTATTTCTAAACGATAATTTTAAGTGACACTGATATATTGTATCAGAAATATTAGAAAAAAACAAAGATATAATTTTCGTAGTTTTAATCGATTTTTATTTGAAAGCTACAATAAATTTTATTTATTATGTAATTTGTATTTAATTAGTACATATCAATTTTCTCCCGTGAAGCAATTTTGTTAGAAGGTTGTTGTGATTATTAATCAAGGTCTCAATATCAATTAATTCAGGATTGATTACTATTTTGCGTGTTAGATTTCATTTGTTCAAATTTACTCCGTATCGTATTTCTCGTGCTTTTTGACCGGGTGGACGAAATGGTGAATGTATTGCACGATGGATGATTTAGTATAAAATATCTCAATGTATCATTTTATTAGCATTGAATGTGTAATTGTATCTTTTGACTAAGTAGTACTCATTCCGAAATTGATTTCATCAATATTTAATAAGATAGAATATATGTTATGATTTACTATTGTTTCATTTCTCGTTAAATTGTTTTATAAATATACATACTAGTAAAGATATATTTGGAATTAAATATTTCTCTGTGAATTTAAATTAATTATTATTTGGATGAAAGAAATTTATTAATTACTATTCATGTTCTAGAAGTATTTAGTATACTCTAATTGGTACTATTAATTAATTACCTGATAAATTAATTGTTGTTTCTTAAACAAATTTACATCATTTCCATTAAAAAAAAACGTTATCTTTGATAATAATGAAATGAAAAATGTTATCTACCATGATACCAAATTTTTAGTATTTTGAGGTCATCAATTGGTCTTATTATTAGTTAGTAGCAATCCTTAACAAGGAAGTTTGTCTTATCTTAAAAAAAAGAACTTCTATATATTCTCGTAAAGAGAATATTTTGAAATAGATCAGATAATTAACCTTTAAAGCGCCCTGGGGGTACTGGGAGACCCCGCACATAAATATTATATTCTTTCTCTTCTAAAACTGCACTTTTACAGCATTTTTTATCTTAAAGAGCTACATTTCAAGATACACAAGTTAAATGTTTAGGAAAAAATATTGAAAATTTTCTAAGTTATGATTTTTTTTTGTGAAAAACGTTACTTTTGTATTTCATTTTTTATAACGGGCACCAATGATTTTTTTATCAAGATAACTTATCTACGCTGTAAAATAACACTTGGAGGGTATCCAGTAATTTTGTTGAAACGAAATAACGAAAACTGTCTGCGCAGGACGATATTATCTTCGGATTGGGGTGTCCCACGACCCCACATGGCGTCTTGTGTTATTTTTATATAGGTTGGCGCTTTAAGGGTTAAACATTTTGCAGCTGATTATTTTTCAGCAAGGAAAAATAAGGAATGTAATCTTTTGTTGTTATAGAAATAAAATAATTAAATAAAAATTAATACAACAATCACAGTCGACAGCGAACAAATAACTAATCTGGCTATACATAGACAATGTCAGAAAAAAATTTGTGATCTAATTACAACATGATACTAATATATCTTATTAAAATTACATCATTATTATAAAATGTATGATACAAATTTTGCTTAAATTAATTCTCCGATGTTGAAAAATTATTGAACCATTACTAAAATTTGTTATTTAATGTAAAAAAAAAGAGTGAAAAGGATTCTTTCCGTTAAGAGAATGTATAAAACGAGAAATCACTGCCGTGTAATGCGACTATTGAAACGTCCGTCAATCCATTAAAATTTCGGCATGAAATGTATGCGAACAATAAGCCGACCGAGCAAAATTGTCCAATCGTTACACATACCCCAATTATCCATTGAATATGGATGACGGGGAAAACTTAATCGAGGGTGGCATTTCACAAAGAATTAACTATTTTCTGTTCATTTAATTAACAGTTAAACGGATATTACAAAATTCCAATCTGCAAATACGTATAATACAAAACGCTGATGTTTAAATAGCAGGTGATAAATCGTATTTTTTTTATATTGAATTTTACACTCTACATTTTTCGATGGAAATATTTATCTATTCGAGACTTTTCAATATAAATGAGAGAAAATGTAAACAGTAGTTTTTATAAATTTTTTAAACTAATGACTACGAAACCCCTCGAGTACCCAGTTTCATGTCGATCAAGTAACATTTTATATTTTGATCCGCTAATTTGAATTTTGAAAATTACACATCAGATTCATAATCAGCCACCCTGAAAACCCCCAAGTAACAGAATTGAGTTATTTTCCATTTAACTACTTCAGGAGATGTAAATTTGTTGGTAATATTTGATAAGAAAATGGTTCCAGATTTAAGATGGCCAAACCGCGTAATTGTTGTGATGCCCTAAGGCGATAAGAAATTTTGTTATTCCAGTTATTACTAGGCATTTGGATCCGCAAAAAGGTAAGAAATACGAACCCGATTCGATTTTTTCTTTGCGTGTTATCGTGGATATAGTAAAATAATTTTTCCCAAAAATCTTTAAAGAAATGAAATATCTTTGAGTTATATTTTTAAAATATATTTGTATGAAGTTATAAAGAAAATAAGTGAAAATGTTATACTCTTTGAATTTTTTGAGCTAAAATTTGTAATGATTAAAACTTGAATAAATCGACCTAGGCTTATTTTCATCAGAAACGATTCTATAATATGTTTTCCAGTGGTTAAAAAATTACAATTTTTTCCGAAAAAGTTCTGGATGAAAATCGAGGCTCAGAATTTGAGTGACGGGCCATTGAAGTTTAGAAAAAAAAATTAATTTTTTTGCAATAACTCGGCTCGCTTTTAAGTTAGTTCAATGAGTGATGGCTCAATTTTAAGGTTTTTTTAAATCCTATAATTCATTTATAAGGGCATTTAGCCTCCGATGAATATTTCTGAATTTATATCCTCAAAAGCAGAAAAAGGCCAATTTGTGCGGTTTTTCGCAATTTTTTTCCATGTCTTCGACATTAAAAGTGTTCCCGATGACCCAATTTTTATCAGAAACGCGCGTGTCAGGGGTAAAATTCGTCATCATTTCAAGGTCTGCAACTTTTTCGTATGTGCCATTTCGTGAGCTATTTGGCGAAATATGTAATATGCGAATTTGAGGCAACAACTTCAGAAATATTCATCGCAGGTCAAATGCTCTTATGGATGAATTGTAGGGCTTAAAAAAATCTTAAAAATGAGCCTTCACTCATTGAACTAATTTAAAAGCGAGCCGAGTTATTGCAAAAAAAGTCTATGGCCGGTCACTTAAATTCTGAGCCTCAGATTCAATTTTGGCACAGGACTTTTTTGTTTGAAATAGGGAATCACCTCCCTGAAATATCGTAACCCAGTTCTTGGACACCCTGTCTTTTGAATGTTAATAAGGACGCGATGTAGTATTTTCTTGTTGTTCATGTATTTTTATATTTATTAATTTTTATTTAGTGTTTTATTACACCTCAATTATCATTCTAGCCCTTTTCGTTATTAATATTGAATCTCGCTATGTTCTCTTCGTATAATAAAACATAAGTAGTTGCGCATTATAATTGAGCAAACTCAATCGCAAGGCATCAACAATTCAATTACGTTGTTTTGGCATGTTATAAATCATTCGCATGGCATAAATAACTGTTGTTTTCATTAAACAAAATTATTTTCTTTCATATCTAAAGGTAGGGTTGTAATTTAATTATTACGAATAATAAAAAGTTATTTTAACTCATGGGAAAAATGCAACTATCCGAGACAGACAACATTTCGTTGGATTTTACATAGAAAAAAAGCAGTAATCTAAGTAGTAACAGTTTGTTTATACTGCAGATAAAAGACTGCGGACTATTACTACATAGATTACTGCTTTTTTTCTATGTAAAATCCGCCACTTCGACCACGATTTTTTAAACTTTCTCACATAATAAAACATTCAAATTTGGTATTAGGTGTTAGCTCTTATTATACTCTAACCGAATTTATCAATTTCGGTGGTTCCATTTCGGGGGCGGAAATAACCTATATTCGTGGGCATCCTCCTTTGTCTATAGATCATAATAATTCTTGACGTCTATTACCGGCGATTAATAACAAATTAATTGAAGCATTTTTTGGAAAATCAAAAACGATATTAGCTTGAAATCTAAAATCGATTTTTTGACATTTTTTCTAGATTCCAATGAAATGCGTAAAATTATAGTAAGAAGGCTTGATATTGAAGAAAGTTTTGAATAATAATTAATTAATATTTTTCTTGTCATTTAAGAATCTAAGTAGTGATAGTCCGCAGTCTTGTGTTCGCAGTATAAACAAACTGTTACTACCTAGATTGCAGCATTTTTCTACGTATTTTCGCGACTTCAACCACGATTTTTTCAACTTTTTTTAATTTTCTCACATTATAAGACACTCAAATTTGGTATTCGGTGTTAGCTATTATTATACCCTGACCGAATTCATCAGTTTCGGAGGTTCCATCTCCGGGGCGGAAAACATCTATGCTCGTGGAATCCTTCGTGCTCATTATAAGATTAATTTCATAATAGCACACTTTATGCCATCCATATTCCCGGAATATTCGTATCGAACATTGGGAATTAAAATTGCACAGCAATATTCCATCCATATTCCAGGAACATTGAAATATTCTGCATTACAAATATTATAAACAGAAAATTGGTGACTTTATAAATTGATGTAAAAAAAAAGAGCTTTTCCTGATATTTGATCCGTTTTTCGTTCTATGAAACATTGGAAATATTCCATCCATATTCTAGGAACATTGTAATGTCCAACGTTCTGAATATTCTCTTGGAATATTCCAGGAACATTGAAATATTCTGCATCATAAATAATATTAAGCATTACAGATTGAACATTTATTTGCATATTTTAAAAACTCTATCAATTAATGTAGAGGGAATAAGAACGCGAAATAAATGAATATTATTCTTTGTGCTAATTTCAGACATTTCATTGAGGTGTCACAAGTTTTAAATGCTTTCACGAAAACCGCCGAGTAAAAAAGATAAGTAAGAATATGATCAAATTTGACCTAATTTGATTTAAAAACAAGCTTGTCGTGCAATTTTTTTTAAATCAATTTATAAAGTCACCAACTGCACATATTTGTGTTTTTAACAATTTCCTTCTAGATTTTTAGGAAATCATTTAATAATTGTGACACCTTAATGAAATATTCTGAAATCAGCTTAAAAAATGATATTCATTCATTTCGCATTATTATTTCGTCTGTAATATAATATTCTAAAGGAATATTCCGAACGTTGGACATTTCAATGTTCCTGGAATATGGATGGCATTTTCCCAATGTTCCAAAGAATATTCTAGGAATATGGATGGAATAAAGAGTGCTATTGGGAAGGTATTTATTCTCTGCTGTAACTGCTATCTCTACAAATTTTCTCTCCATGAACCGTTAAAGGAGGCTGACTTTCTAATGGGGTTGACATTACATAAAATCATTACAATAAACAGAATAAATATTTTCGTTACTAATTACAATAAATTCAGTTTTTCATGGAGTAAAAATATTTCTCAATTTTTAACTCATTTGTCACGTCTTAAGAAGTTGCTTCGCCGCATGAAAAAGCACTGGCACGTCGGAGGCGAAGAAAGGAAATTAATTTTTCTCTTTTTGCAGCGGCGCTCCCGTTTATAAAATCATAATTAGTCGCAACTCGATTTTAGTAATCTCTGCAAAAAAGTCACTAGGCAGTGGGTTGAATTACCGCCGCAATTAGCAACGTCTAATTAATCGGCCCTCTAGCGAATGCTCCGGCGAGGAGTGGAATGCTGCTTGATGAATTCGTTGCTGTCGTATATACGGTGGGAAATGCTCGGCGTGCATGCGTATTTCTCGAAATCTATATCGCGCACTCAATTATGCCGACATTGGAACTAGCAATTACCAGATATCGGATTTTACACGTGCTAGCGTGCCTCCTCACTCGACTTTGAGCTGGATACATCTTGGCTTCTAATGTTTACACAGGGATATACTGTTGAAGGCAGGTCTCATTTTCTTAGGTTGCCTACTCTCGAAAATAATATAATCCATTAAAAAACGAAAAGAATTACTAAGCAATATTAACATCAAATGAAGAAGTACCATTAATTAGTCAATTTTTCACTAAAAAGTAGTGAAACGCCGTTAATATAGTAGTTAAGTGTTACTAATCGAAATTAAGTAATCCTGGTAGAAAATTAAGCCATTTTCTGGGCTCCATTAGCTATAGCATGCAGACCAGACAAAATGGCCAGAAACTGGTCGCATTTTCTGCTAGGGAATTAGTTGTTTTTGGTATGATGGGCAACTAACTAATAACAATAAAACGTAATCGACAATTTAATGGGAATTATTATTTTTTAATCGATAGATTGACTCTACTATTGTAATGATAACAAATAACTAACTTTTCAGTTTTTTTACCTTTTTCAATTTTTTTAAAAATTATTACTAATTAAATTACTAATTTAAATCTAGGGAGAGAGTAGAATATAAAAGCATTGATTGAACATTTTTTTCCAGTCTGATTTTGAGGTTATGCATACAGATTAGAAAAAAAAATCTCTTTTATGATTTTCTCAATATTTTCTGATATAAAATATTGTCAGACGAAATTAATTTATAAAAAAGCACGATTTTGGTTTTACTACCTTTTTTTTGTTTTGAGGGCCTTAATGTTGATTTTTATTATTTGTGCTACAAAACTGCGAATGGCAATTCCAAAATTTGTAGTAACTATTAATAAATGAAGAGTTTTTAAAAAAATTTCTTCAAAGATTTGTCGAACAAAAATTCTGGAATTGGGAAGCATGACAGAAATCAATACTCAACGATTCGGTAATTTTCGGAGGAGTTCTTCGTTTTGAACTCTGGGTCAATTACAACCAGTCTATATGCACATACTTTTATATATACATTTACATATATGGATATATATATAAAGCTCCCTTATACGCGTGCGTTTGACACGCGTTTATGCAATTCGGGCCGGACAGTTCGAGTGACACGAACCGGAGATACGCGAACATGACGTCTAAATCATCCGTCGTCCTGACGGAAATGCGATCCGCGTAATGCTTCCGGCTCTCTCGGAGTGCAGGGCACGAAAGTTATATCTCCGGCCCACGTGGACTCGCAAATATCCGGGAATATAGGGGTGCATGAGGAGGTTTCACCCTATCTCTGTCTAACTTACATACACGCCATTATGCACTTTTCCTTTTTCACCCTATTGCTTATCCATTTGAGTTTCGTCCTATTTTCCACTCCCCATGTCTATTTCTCTCTTCTACGTCCCTGGTTCTTCTAGTTATCTCACTTTCGCCTTTAGTGATCACCTGGCATGCGTACAGACCTCCGCTTCGTTCGTATAACACTGATACGTGAGGGAGATAACTCTCTAGGTTTGGTACATTGCGGCGAAATGAACGAGGAGGTATTCCTACATCGACAGACTCGAATCGCAATTGGTTCAAAATAAATCCGTTTTGAATGATAGGTTTTTGAAAAGATGATTTCGTTTAATTTCGTATGATTTTCAAAATAAAGATGCAATGGATAGGTTAGATAGAAGTAATAAAAATTGTGTAATAATTATTTTATTTATGTATTTATAGTATATATCAGAGATTCGCAAACATGTGAGTCATACACTGAGGGAAATTTAAGCTTACAGACGTGCTAGTAGAGATTTCTGTGATGCTAAACGGGCGATGGATGTCGTTCGTCGATTAAGATGACGGCTGTCTCAGTTTGGGACAGTAGTTGTCCCAAATACAGACAACGAGTCTTCCAGTTGAAGGGGACGGCAACCATACTATAGTAGTCACCATCCTAAGTTGTCCCATCTAAAGTTACGCATTTCTCTCTTTCAGAATTATACAAGCCTGTTCCCCTTTTCTCCCTCCATGACGTTTCATTTTGCGTATCGCGACGACAGTCACGACAGTGGCGACACTGTATAGACGTACACATGTAAACCACAATATGAATTACGATACTCGATTATACACGTACCTCACGCACACTCGCAATGAACACAAACGAAAATGCGGCAGTGGGGAAGGGAGGATATATCATTTTGGACAGTCAGCCGCCATTTTGTAGTAACAGATCGTACAACTTAGGATGAGGACTATTGTATGTACAAATGGAGCCGTCTTTTATTTTGGCACAGCAGTCATACAAAAAGTTACGCGGTGGTTGTCTTAGGGCATAACACCTTTCCTCCGCTATACCCATACTAGTTGCTGTCTTAAACTTCTCTCAGTTTGCCAGAGGGGAGGCGCAGTCTAAATAGCTAAATAGCACTCTCAATATTTCAGGAATATTCCTGTGGAACTTTAGGAATATTTTCAGGAAATATTGCATTCACGTTCCTGGACCGTTTAAATGTCCAACCTTCAAAACATTATAAGAATTTTGAAATAAAAAAACTTCACTACATCGAGATTTTAATATTAAAAAAAAAAACAAAAAAAAAATCCTCCCCGAAGAGGGAACGAACCCTGCTACAATAGCCGGTAAGCCACGAACTTAGCCATTCGACCATCATTCCTGTTGCCATATCTTTGAAAAGTAATAAATTCTTGATTCTGAGAATTATATGCCAGTCAGCATTCGTGTGTGAAATCGAATTAAACGCGCGAAAAATGTTGCCTAAAATCGAATTTCACCCACAGTAGATAACAAAAGTATGTTTTCTTATATTATAAGCATTGATCGATTGAATTATACATCATTTAAATTTTAATATTGACGATTATGATGATGATTTTGATGGTGATCTCTCTTGATCTCCCTTGGTCTCTATCACTTTTCCGCTTTTTTCGACGTTCCAGGATCGATCTTTGTCGATTTGTCTCGAAAATTCACTTAATTTTTCTATCCATTTGTCTCGGTTGCACTTGCCAAGTGGGCCAATTTTTTCGAAAGAAAACTTTTTAATTTCAGTATCCGCAATCTTTTATAATGTATAAATATAGTTTGACCCCGTTGGCGCCCAAATAAGTTGCAAAGTTGAAAACTAATGGCACAATTTAAAACTATGTCATTTTTTGTTTTTGGCTTGACATATTACAAAAAATCGTGTGATATACTAATTTGGTAGTTTTTTTATTAGCTTTTTAATACAAATATTCATTTAAAATTGTATTTATAAATAACGGCCAAAAACAACAAGAAAATGTTTGTTCTAATTTTTGAAAAACTTCTATATATTTTAAAATTTTGAATAAATATCAATAATAACAGTTTTTTATTATAAAACAACTAGTCTATTCAAAACTATGTACCGAATTTCATACGTACCCCTTATATTATATTATACTACATTGGACTCTAGAAGGATTAACTAGACTCGATTAACTCTACTTGCAACAATCGTATGCACATTATTGTATTTTCATTTTGTAAGGTAATTAAAAATCGTTTTAAATAGAAATATCCTAATAATGGTAGTTCTTGACTATACGTGTGGAAAATGAAAGAATCATCTTTTCCAATACTAATTAATTTCCTTTTATTCTTTTCAATTTTAGGTTATTAATAGAAATAAACATTTATCACTGTTCAAACTGGGTAGTTTTTGCGGAACATCATAAAATATCTTTATGCAATTTATAATAGAGGTGTTGCAAAACTTTTGTTCATGGTGATGTTTATTATGTTTACTTAAAGACTAAAATATTATTAACGTTTTCATTAATTGTATACTCGACAAATTTTGTTATTAGTTTTCATAGATTTTGATAAACATTATAAATATTTTTCTTCAGTGGCAGTTAAAGTAAATTTACTTGTAATCATAGTAAATAGCAGAAGAAATTTATCAATTAGTTTTTTAAATTTACAATTCTCTTTGCTACCGATGTATTATTTGTAAAACAATAGTTATTATGAAATAAGTTTAGTTATAGATTCTCAAGTGTTGTAGTTTGTTTATAAAATCCTTTATGACAGCTCAGAGAGCAATTTTAAAATTAATATACACTTGATTTATGGTATAAAAATTGTCTATTACCAAAATAAAGTGGGAAAGTAACAGTTTAATTGTACGTTTCCTAAATTCTTAAAAGTCCCAGAGCAGTAATAAAGAGCAATAAAGAGGAATAGTTTCCTTTTGAAAGTTTTCCATTCTTCCGTTACCTCCAATTTTGGTTCTTTCATTTTTAGAAATGCAGTTAACATTTATTCAATAATGTAATTCCGAAACTATTTCGAGAAGATATTCAAAAGCAATGAACGCTATTACGCTGACAATCGGCGAAGCTCAAATATTTAAACCGACGAAATGATAATATAATTTCTAAATTTATATTTTTCACTACGATTTCGTGATGGACTTATTCTTCATCGAATATTTGTAGTAATTATTTCGGGTTGAATTCTACGTCTATTGAATTTGAAATCCGTTCGTAAATGCATTGAAATTATTAGGTTTATCTATTTGAATTTATAATCTGTCTGGTGCTTTATTTCGTGTCTCATAGTTTGAAAATATTTTATAACAAATTTATAAAAATTGATCTCAGATTCCAGAAATATTGATCGTGTTTTGCAAATCTAACCACAAAGTGTTATATTGGCTAATGTCCCCTACTTTGGCAAATAAAGAAGTTATTAACATTTGCTTTTGTAATTTATAAATACGATTACATTTTACAGAATTAATAACAACATTTATAAAAAAATTTGAATTTTCGTCCACCATATTGAATCCGTTTATTGAATTTGAAAAATCTGACAACGGATTTGTGATCAGGAACCTTAAAAACCCCCCTATACATATTTTTACAAAAATTTCACATTTTTAACCGCTATATTGAAGACGCCATTTTGAATTCTAGGATGCGCATTGCACTATCTTTTGGTACAACCAATTACTCTACCAGATCTAAAAGTAGGAATGGATTGAATTGCATTTTCATATACAAAAAAGGATTTCAATTTAAGAAATTACTATTTTTTCGGTTTTTTTGCCATTCTGGGTGCCGTATGTGAAAAACGACTAAAGTATTGGAAAATGGACTTCGGATTCAGAAAGAGCAGACTTATATAAAAATTAATTCTCGCTTTTTATCAAAATTATTTAGCTTAAAACGGCAATAATTTATGCCATTTCAGGACGAAACAAGTTAACTTGTAAATTTTACAACTCTTTAAATACCGGCTCAAAGATAGTTCCTTAGGGTAACTGTTTTAAATAATTCAGAAGTGGCAGAGTTAACTTTTGTGATAACTGTTACTACTTAATTGGCTGACAATGCGTTTATGATTTAAAAAGTATTTGTTTAGCACGTTACTACTTAGAGACAAAGAGGATTAGAGTAATTCTGGTTAACTGTAAAAAAATATTTTGACATGGGCAAGTCACTTTATAAGATTAGAATTTTTTATGTCATAATTAGAATGGCCGTACTATTGTTAGAAAAATCGTTGATGATCGAATAAAATATGATTTTAAAGGGTAAAGGTGATAATTAAAAATGCAAATTGTACGAACAAGGCCAGAACACATTGTTGCATCCTATAAATAAGCTCACAAAAAACGGAAAAACGCGTTTTTCGAGTACATAACCTCAAATATCTGAAAAGCCTTACGTAATGGGTCACTTCTCACTTCGGATTCGGAAATTACAACAACAAAACCATGTTAAGCTATGTAATTCATCTTATTTTCATAATCTGATGACAGTTCAATTGACATCAGATGACTACCTAACACGAATAATGGACTTAAAGCCACAGTAGGTTAATGTAGAAAGTTCTGCAATAATAAATTACTGCTAAGAAGTAATAATTTTATGTCGAAGTAGTATTTCCATCTTGATTTTATAGAAAAAAATTATAATATTTATGCAAGTTTGAAAAGCAAGGAATATCGGTTTTACAGTATTCCGATTTTATCAATATTGAAATGCAGTTCGACAAGTCAGCTTTTCTGTATAGAGGGGCCACTCGAATCACAATAGATAGGTAAGCTAATATTTTTCAAGGACCCTGAACACGAAGTAGGCAAGTTGGCACAGTAAAAGCTGGTGTATTGAAATTGCGCGAAGAATTTGCACGCAAAAAGCTTGCATTCACAGCACGCGCATTCATTTCACTTTCTTTCTGACAGGTTCTTTGAAAAGTTATCCAGGAAAAGATAATTAATTTTCCAATTTATCAGTTTCATACCAAAGTTCATCAAAGTTCATCAATCCAATATGTGTATAAATTTATTTATATGCCTGAGCTTTTTAAAATTCAGTATGCAAATTGCTTGGGAAATCCTCGCACGTCTTGACATTTTTTAAAGAATCTTTTATTTTCATTTGTTTTCAAACGGGCACCCTATAAATTCCCCGCTTCTTACAATTCTTTACGGCAGTTTATTTTGTCTTACTTTACTCCTAAGAGGTAGTAAAGTTTAGTCCTATATATTATATGGTCTAGTGGACTGTTACTACTGAAAGTTGAACAAGTCGTTACTGTTGGAAAACTCTTGATTTTATTACGTTATTCATCACTCTTATCTAGTCTTAAATGCTACTAACTATTTAACACTACTTATGTAATTAAATTCAAAATTGTCTATAGAAAATTGTAGTTTTTTTTTTATCTCCAGTTTTATTTTTATAGAAAACCGTGATATTTCTAAAGTAAATAAATGTTGCGTGTTCTCTAAATTTATTTAAGTAAAATTTAAGTGTACAATTTAAACTTTGCAAATACAAATATAGTAAATACAAGACCAATATTTCGTAAAAATTAAGGACTTTCACAATTATTTTTAATGACAATCGAAACTACCAAAAATTTAGCAAATTAATATTCACTATTAAATATGTTTTGAAAGTCAAGTTGAAATTTATAATCAACGATATTAGAAACTCCTAATTTTCAAAAACTCGAAGAATATTTAAAAATAAAGTCCACCACGTTACTTAATTCAGAAGTTTTTTAAAATACATACATTAAATTTTGTATATTCGTTTCGAACTTAGATCATTAACGTCGTTCTCCTGGATATAATGGGGAAATAAATTTGGTAAAATTTCCATGAATTTTCTTTTTATTATCGATGATATTGTTGAAGACAATTATTGTTAAAAAAAAAAATGAAATGTACAAAAATAATTTGTCAAACATCTTTTGTCAATGGTTCAAATATTCGTCATGTATCCTTGACAAAAAGTTTAAGAAAATGGAAAACTTAATGGATTTCAAGGAATGATGGTTTATTATTTGGAGAAATTGGTTCTCTAGAACTTCACCTAAAGATTTTTACATATATCTGTAAGCTTTTTAAAAAGTTTTTTAAAAATCCATTCAGTAAATTTGTAAAACATCTGTTTCCCGTTTTGTCAATCGTTAAAATTCATTCATATTTAACCATTTGTAAAAATTTTCTTACGAGAAAATAATAACAATGAGATATTGCATTTTCCATAAAAAATAAAATCTATTTTTTTCAAATAACTCAAAGTTATATGCTTTCAAAGTTATTTTGATGAGTCAGTTGCCATTATAAAGGTTTTTTAAAGCTCCGTAATTTATATTTGTAACACGTTGACGTACGACGAGTATTTCTTTAGTTAGAACCACTTAAAGTGAAAAAAATATCGGGTTTTTTCGGTTTTTTAGTCTAACTCAATTTGCTAAGTAGTTAACGAAATATTAAATTAATAGAAGTTGTAGAGCTCAAAAAGACGAAGAACTTAACTCCAAATACGTTAATTTTCGAGAAAAATTCAGCCTATGAGGAGCCATTTAATTGTCGAAAAACGTTTATCGATAATTCCACATCTGGAAGATTCCTACAGGCTGAATTTTTCCTAAAACTTTATATACAAAGTATCAAATTCTTTGTCTTTTCCAGCTCTTCATCATATTCCTGAGTAATATTTCGTTAGCTGTGCAGCAAAATGAGGTAGATCCAAAAAACAGAACAATTTTTTAAGTTATGTGGTTATAACCAGAGAAATCTTCATCGTGTATTACAATGTCACAATGTTGAATTATGAGAATTCAAAAAACCTTTAAAATGAATACCCACTTGCCGAAAAAGCTGTAAAACCACTCGAATCAATCCATAAAACGTGATTTTTTTTGGTATCAATGTTTGATAGAATCTAAATTTTGAAATATTGCTAACCATTTGTTGGACACCCTTTATGTAAGGAATTTCACAGAACATATAAAGTACTTAGTACACTTGCTGAACCTTTTTATATATAATTGTCCTGAGCAACTGCCATGGCACTTCAGTAGATATAAAAACAAATTTTCAAGATGTTTTTAAATCACAATAAACGTCAATGCATCATTATGGACTGATCATGTGCATGTTTATTGATGATTTTAGCATATTCTACCGAAATTATGCACACGTGCATTTGTTTAATGGAAAGCTATTAAAAGCTTTCGAAACTATCTCTTCCAAACTTGAAATTCACCGAATGGAAAGTACCCCTGGAAAATACGACCATTTGAATGTGGATTTTCCCGGGAAATAGTGGAAACAGCAAGGTAAAAAAAAGGTAAGTAACTGTAATACCGCAGCCGAATTAATAAGGAAATATGGAATTCCAGGAAAGTCCACGTATATTTTTGAAGTTTCGCGAGTCTCCTGGTCTCTGAGGATGCTCCCTTAATCCGAATCAGTTCCCGAACATAGTTCATGGAAAAATTTTCGAGCAAAGCCCCGGTTACTCTTAACTTGCATTAGCTTTTTCTGCTTTCCGAAGCCGAAGCTTTCTTTTATTTTATGATCTCGAGGATCACGAATCCGTTCCTTGTTGAATCTTTTCGTAAACTCGCGATTCGCTCCACTTCTTCCGCGAATATTACGCGAACACTAAAGCTCGGATCGAACTTTGATATTCGTCTACCTTTTTCGATAGCAATGGACCTTTTGTAAATACCGCCGTATAAAGTGGGTTGACACTGTGCGATAAAGTATATCTGATATATGCTCCCCAAGTGTGCGTGTACTTACCTTAAAAATATTTTTGATATTGGAATATGTCGGGAAATACGAATAAATTTCATTGTACAAAAGTTCTGATATTTAACGTGGAATATAAAATCGCGAAAATTTGAGGAATAATTTATAATACATAATTTATTTATTTTAGTTAGTTAGTTATTAAGTAAAACAAAGTTATTAAATACAAATTTACTGTAAACTTGACAGATTATTTTTTATATTATTAGCAAAGAATGTTTTCCACTACCTAAACATCAAAAAGACACCTATAAAAGCTCTCGGATATATCTTAAATACTACTCAGAAAGAGCTCTTATAGAGTTATTTAACCCTTTGCAGCAAGGTGTCCTTTCTGTAGGACGCCTTGCTGTAATTAATTTTTTTTTTTATTTTTCAGTAGATTAAATTGAATTCAACCAGTAGATTGGTCGAATTTTAGTGCAAATTTTTTCTTCCGTACTTTGACAATATATTTTTAAATGTAAAAAATTAATATATATTATGAATTATTGTGTTAAATTGTTTATAATGAGAAAAATTATGTTGCAAACATTGATAGATGTTTCAAGATGCCTTGGTTCATTAAAAATACCAGAATATTTTTATTAATTAAATGGGTAACGGGTTACTTACATATTTGTATATTTTAATATTCTTTTTGCACTAATAAATTTTAACAAATAATTCTCATAATGAAAATGATAACATTATATATTTCGACTGTTGTAAGACAATCACTTAATACAATCTTCGCCCTACATTAAAATTGAAAAAGAAGTAATACATTTTAACGAATAATGTAAATTGAATATTTTACCTCGCGGAACTATGGAGCAAAATATATATATTTGCCGACGTTTGACGTCAATTTAAAATAGTACTTTGCGCTCAGAGTGTGACATGACAGGAATTAATATCCGTGGATAAAATATTCGGGTAACAAAATATATGTGAAAATATATGTATATATTTGTCTCATCATTTTCTCGTTCAGAGTATGAGAAAATCTATTTTCGTTTATAAATGTTTTCGTATAATATAATCCATTGTTAATTACGTTTCTCACACTCTGAGCGCAAAATGCTTTTTTGCTCCCTGCACAAGAAAACACTTTTTATTTGAAAAATTACTAAACGCGGTTGTAAACTGAAGATTTAATGGCAGATTCGCCATCATTTACTAGAAAGTGTATAACATTTGTATCCAAAAATGTTAAATTTTACTATTTTTCTAAAATCCCATATAAAGCAAGAGCAGATTTTATTATATTTTAGTAAATCATGGAACATGTATCATTAAATCCTCACTTTACAGCAACAAAGCTCTTGCTGTGTATTGCGGGAGACAAATTGTAGATTCTCTCCCTAGGGAGTGAAATATGTTTCGCGCATTCTGAGTGCAAAATAGCACGCTCTCGTAAAAGAAAATAGTATTTGCTGGAAAGGAGAATTGGGTTAGTAAATTCAGGCGAATTGCTGTCCGAAGCTTCGTTAGGGTGCCAAAGTCACCCTTGTCGTCAAACACCTATTTTGCTCCCTAGTTGCACAATCGATATTCATATTATTCAGTTCAACGTAAAACCCCGGCATTTCATTTGTTTGATCTTGAAAATGCGCTAAAAGATATTTATTCTGAGAAATTCGAAAGCCTGTATTTTTATTCCTCATTATAAGTTTATCGGATGTCAATAAATAAGTTAGAAGTGAAAAAATAATAATATAGAAATTATAAAAAATATATAGTAATTAATAAATAAAATAATGAAACTCTTAAAGTCGTTAGCAATATATCGGCAATATAGTGGAAACTTCTCTTTGAGGATAGAAAGCCTGTTGGAATATTTTTATTGCCAATGATTTAATAATTATGTAGAACACTATTGATGATTTTTTTAAATATAAAACCTGAGAATAAATATTGCGGTTTTATTATTTAAACATTTGCATATAATATTGCAATATCTTTTAACAATTTTATATTACTTTTTTCACTTAATGAACGTTTTGTGTTAATTGTGTCTATTGTAAAAGATAATATATATTTTAAGGAGATTCATGCTACAGATATTTATACTATATTTAATTTTTCATTTGAATTAGCAAATAATGATAATTAATTTTCTTTGGCTTCAAAAGAAAATTAAAAATAGATTGGAAGTAGTATTTATTTCTTCTTCTTCCTGTAAAATAAAGCCTTAAAAACTTTACTCCAGTTTTCGTGAAAATTATGCATTTTCAAGCGAGCATTGCGATATATGCGCCCCTGGAGGCATAGAGGGATTACGTCCTGATCTTAACTTTAGTAAACGTGGATTATATATACCGGAAATTCTCCTGCCGATATCCAATTCCCAAATGTTTAAAAAATGATAATATTAATAAATTCGATCTATCTCAGAATATTCGGACAGCATTTTATATAGAAAAACATTAGCTTTAGTACTATAATATATTAGTAAATACTTACTGATCGAAAAGGGGATTCTACTTATCAAATCGTAAAAAATAATATTTGGTTGAGGAAATAGTAGATTTTCATTATGCATTAGTAAACTGTATTACTATTTTACTTAATTTCGTAACCCACTTTTCTTTTTCAACTAATTCAAATTTAGAGAGTGAAATTTTTACATTTATTCGTAGTATTTAAATAATAAAGTAACTAAATTTAATACTAACCTCAGTGTGAAAATATTGCTATAATACATCTTACCATTTAAACTAGCCATCTTAAACCTGCTCACTGTCTTCATATTCGTTAAAAGATACTGCTTCAAAATTACTCTATTCATCTTGTAATTTAATAATATTATTACTTTAAAAGTAATAAAACTCCAAGATAATATGTAGTATAGTTAATTAGTAAATTTCTGTCCTTAAAAGCTCTTAAGAATTTTAATTACTATTTTTAGATAAGTACCGATAATTTGACTAATAAAATAATTTATTTTAAAATAATATTTTGTTTACTACTGAAAAATCTTGTATACTTGACTTTATTACGTTTGTAATAATTTATATTTCTAAAGTATGCAGGTTTTTTTATGTTGAAACGTCAACATTTTCTATAATTTCTTAAAACATTTGAAATGAAGCTCTTAAATATAGCTCCGATATTAATTAGTTAGTAGCGGAAATTTTCGAGAGATTGAAAGGATTCCATTATAGCCAATTCTCAATTAACTTATTAAAGATGAGAATATCCTCCCAATAATATTCTAATTAATTACCGAATAGTAAATGTTTAATCGCTGATGAGATAATTTCAATTGTTATAAATGTATTAGATGTATTCAAAATTGAAAATCATTTTAAACAGAACCATACTGCAAAACAAAAAAATGTAGAAAATGTAATACGAAATATCTATGCTTAAAATGTTGAAAAATAAGTATAGATCTTAAGTCTTTAACGTAAGAGTTACTTACACAAATATTTTTTCTGTGATGAGGTGAGTAAATTTTATTTTATGTGGAAGATAAGACCTCCTAGACCTTTCAAGTAATAAACCCGAATTTTATAAAACAATGACGAAAAATTCGTTAAATTTTTACACCGAAAGGCAATCAGCCTAACCTCAAATTTCATTTTACGTCGTTGATACGGAAACTACTATGACCTTCTTGTCATCATTCCGAATCTCGTAAAACGGGGTTTAAGAAATCATTTCTCAAAGAAAACTTGCAAAGATGATATTCGGGACATTTAGCCAGGTTAAATAGAAAATCATAAATGACGGTCGGAATATTGCGATAGTCCGAATTAACAATGTAATATACATTTCATTAGAATCCAACTGAATGTAATACACAATTAAAAAACACACTATTAATTACCATGAAAAAAATAAAATTTTCGGTATAAGACGATGTTCTGTTTCGCAGTTGAAATTGACAAAAAGAAAACTCACCTCCACTATAATTTCTTAATTTTTGTATATGTACGTAAATGATCAGTTTTATAAATAATTCTTTGAATACCTTTTTATTTAGATAAAATATTGCCAACAGTACTGAATCTTCATGAAATATATCTTTCTGATAATAAAATAAGTTTATTTTAAATTGGAATGACGGAGAAAAATGAAATCTCCTTTCATGTTGAATGGAGAATGAATAAATTTCAACTGTTACTATAACTGTTTATAAAATGGATTATTTTAATATTAAAACGAAATATTTTGAAGCTGGCTAGGAGACATACGGGAACAAATTGTCAAGTTAGGTTAGTCAAGACTAGATGTTAGTTGGCTTTGTTACTAATTTTCCTTGTAAAGACTTCTTTTTACTTGGAATTCCGGAATTATATTCTTATCGATTTGTAATTATTTATCACTTAATTCTCGTAGTAAACATGATATTTTATATGTCACTAATATTTATCATGATTCATAATAACTAGGTACATTAAAATAATTATTGAAAAAATCTCTTCAATTCGTACGTAACCAACAATTACGAGATACACTATAAAAAATAGTTCAGAAACATTTCCGAAAAAAGTGGGGCAGTTAATAACCGTAACTTTTGATACTTTTCGAAATTTTTCGATAAATTTCGGTATTCATCAGAATATATAATTGAATCGAATAACTTTCCGGCAGTATAGTCCAATATTGAATGCTAGCAATTCAAAAACTTTATGGAAAATTTGCTGATGGATTAAGAGAGATTTTTTATCAAACAAAATTTGAAAATACTACCAAAATTAAATTAAATTTTCCTTTTCTTTTTGGAGAATATGTACGGAAAAAAGTGCCATTTCATATTTTTAAATTATAAATGCATTTAAAAGACGTTGCTCTCCCGAGTAAAATCTCCATTTTCGGAATCACTGATTACCAATCCGGTGTAAGTTTTTCAACATTCAAAATGGTAAAATTAATATGAAGAACAAAATGATTAAAAATTTCAAAACTCGTTTGAAATATGTCACTTCGTCGCTGCATACAAATTCAGTTTTCAAAATTTTAAATATTTTTCAAAGCGTATTACATTGTATTTAAAAATTATTAGTAAATGAATTTAATTACTTTGTATTCCATATTGTCAATGTCACATTGGAATAAAATTGACCGAAGAACTGTCAAATCTACAATATTTTCTTCTTCATTTACGCGAATTTAGTCATTTTTTAAATAAGATCGTCCGTCATTTACGATCCGACGTTTTAAATTTTAAAAATCTTAGTCAAACGCCAAAAAATAATATTTCTGGGAAAAGGTATTCAACAACCTTTTTATATTTAAAACATTAATGTGTGGATAATTGTAACTACGTTTTTTATTGACTTACTTAAGACCTCATCTCGACATCGAACCAGTAGCATTAATGATTTTACAATATTTTTTGTTCATTGAATTCTAAATTTGTTGCTTCGGGAGAATAACGCATATAGAAAGTATTCACTCAATGTTTTAAGAAAACTAATGCAGCATTTTATATATACAGATTTTTTATGTAAACTACGAGACTTCTTATATAAAAAACTGCAACATGACATAGAAATTTAGAAATATTTATTTTTAATCATTTTATTATAATATGTCCTTAAAAATGAAAAAAATGTCTTTTAATATAAAAAAAATCTCTTAGTGTATAGAATTACTTCAAGTAGAATTTTATTTGTTTTAATTGAGATAATAATGAAACTAGATTTTTGAAAATGCATCAATTTTACAAGAGTACGTATTTCAAGATCCAAATATAAAGTACATGATGAAAGGTAGATCGTAGCTGGCTGAAGCGAGCAAGAAAAGCGACTTAAGGTGCTCAAAGTCCTTATTTGCTGAGTATAGGACGAGAAGAGGAAGGTGATATAAAGAGGATCATGTTCTTCAGAGCTTCTCGTATTAGTTCACACTCATTTGCAAAATGCGAACTTACTAAAGTAAAAAAAAAGAAGCAACAATTTGACGATGGAAAGGAGGAGAAGTGAGCGACAGGATTCTTGAAATATTAATAGGAAGTCGGCAAAGAAGGGAAACTTCAACTTCACCAAACAAAGAAAAAACGGAAAAAGAACGATTGAGAAAATCGGGAAAATCATAAGCGCTTCTCCACTTTCGATTTTGCGCCAATTGTACCGAGAAGTATGCTTCCCCACTCAGGCAAATTGGTATTTTCCTCCTTATTTTTTTCCATCCCTTTACGATGCTAGAAAACGAGTGTCGTTTAATGCGTTCGTAATGGTGAAATGTATTTGAGAGATCATTTATAATTTATGAATCTCGATGGAACGAGTTTGTAGCGTTCAATTGTTTTCGGGTGGTTCTAAGAGGTTTGAGATAAAAATACGATATTTTAATATATTTATTTGTAAAATGATTGTTTTTTTTTAACAACTGCATAATAATAATAATTAAATTAAATTGCAAGATGTTTTTGTCTTACTTGGAACCGTAAATATTTTAAATAAATCATGAAATGTTTATTTGGACATTATTAATTGTTTGTTCCTCATTTGTCACTGGATTTGGTGCTCGTTGTGGACCATAACCTTAATTAATTGACAGAAGTCTATATATTTAGAAAAATTAATTTATCATCAAACAATTGAAAAAGATTTTATCTATTAAAAATTTTTCTAAATATATAGACTTCTGTCTATTAATTAAGTTTAAGGTCCACAAAAAGCATCAAATTAGGTGACAAACGAGGACCAAAAAATTAATTAATGGAACCGAAAATGTCCAAATAATAATTTCTTCATTTATTTAATAATAATAATGTTGCAGGTGCAATCATTTTCTTCGGATATTGTTTAGGTTCTTAAAACGTATCCTTTTATCTCTTATTGTCTTTATGCTTTTCTTTTATTATTTCTTTTATCTTTTATTTGTATACAAGTAAACTGTCCGTTACATTAAAAAAATGTCATAATATTACGAATTGAGAATCTAGATTTAAATATAGGGACTTTGAACATTTTTAAATATGAATGTAATATCTAGATAACATTAAGAATACTGCATAAGAAGCCTGATCTGACTGCTTTGATGTAACTAAATATGCTTTTACTTTTATCGTCCGTCCAGAATCTCCACTTTTGAAAAGAGCTTTCATTTCAATTTTTAATAATTATTCTACGACAAGCAGAAAATTCGGCTCGTTGTTAAATATTTTTAATAACTTGTAATTTAGTACAATTTTTTAGTTCAGTTTAGTTAGTAAGTCCTTACAAACAGTGTTATTTTGAATGACATTTTAGCATCTTCTCATCACAATTTAATTAAAGTTATGCATTATTTTATTAGTAAATATTTTATGGAACACGGAATTTATTTAGTTCCCGAGTCGTAATTTATTAAGGTCCTAATTAGGCGCGTATTGCGGTAACGCCCTAGGGCTTAAATAAATGTCTGCCCGAGTTAATATCAGAATATTTCTTTTAATTTTGAAAAAGTGTATAACAATTAAAAATTGACATTAAGACTTTTAAAGCCCACGATTAAAAATACGTTCTAAGTGTCATAGATTAATCGTTATCACGAATATTAATAGAGGGTTAGTTGTTCTTGAATTATCTAAAATCGGGGTAAACGGCATGCAATAATTCGAAACTGGTTTCCCATACCACGTCGTTGCGTTAGAATTCGTTCATGGGTCGAAATATTGCGGAACTTAATTAAGCTTCAATCTCAAATAAAAGCATTTGCTTTTTGTTCAGTGTAATATGATAAAGGCTGCCATATGCGTATTTTGTATATATCCCCTGTTAACGCAACTCGATTGCACTATTTTTTTTCTATATGCATCGAATTTAAAATTGAGATCGAATTTCGACATATGCATATATGCGTTTTGATATTTCTCAAATTAAACAATCTCAATATCGGTAGAGGCACATATTGATTGCATTAAATTTGTCAAATAAAAATAAAAACTTACCGATTTCCTGGGATATTTTCCTTTTTCGTGCATTTTAATTTGATGGCGTTTTCTAAATGTTTTTGTGCTGAGTTTTATACGCGTAGTAAAAAACGTTTCGATCAGATTTTAAATCTGATTAAAAATAAATAATTTTGTAAAAACAGATGTATTGTATTCGATACATTATTAATAATTTAATAATAATCAATGTATTTATTTACTTTAAATGAAAATATAAAATAACACATAATTATTATAAACAAATATGTACTTTATCAAAATATAATACAATTTGAATATCGTATTTAAAAATATTTGTGCATATTTATAATCTCAGATAGAGTGGGAGCTATGTATATTTGAGATATTTGCGTTATAAAAATATGTTGTCATAAATTTATTTAATTCTGAATTCTATAAACATTTTTGTTGTGTAAATATTGTTAATTTAACGACAATCAGAATAATAGATCAATACTTCGGATTTATAGGGAAATTTCACAATCAACAGAACTTAACTTCTGTATACTTTTTATATATTTTTAATCACCTTTAAAAAAGGAGGAGGTTCTTTATACAACCACAACATGTTTTAAGATGTTGCAATGTCCTATATCCTAAATAACATTCTTAACTTCCAGTTACTGCTGTTTAAGATACGTGAACAGCTTCGTAATCAAATAGACGACCTAAATCAATTAGTACGTCAAAATGAAACATTCGTTTATTAATACAAAATTTATTATAATCTAATATAAAGCAGAGTTCAAATATACAATACTCTCGAGCATAACAAATTTTGTCTTTTTGGCATGCTGAATTGAAATCTAATATTTACCAATTCTATGACCTTTTCACCTAATATAAAAGCCCCTTTCGTCTTTTTATGTAGATCTCAGGAACATGAAAAAGTATTGCAAATTTTACCATTTTTGCAGCAGTTTTAAAAAGGGGTTTTAAGTCTTTTCATCTTTTAAGATTTTTACTAATCTCAAATTCCACATTTGTTGATTTGTGGGTCAAAATTTAACATTTTTTAAGTTCAATTTATAAATATTAACAATACAAAATTAAAACGACGGACACAAAAATAGTCTGCAGTAAAAAATATGTATTCAAACTAAAGATTTGATTATAAAATTGATTTCAACATTAAGATTTATGATTTTTTTACGTCCATTAAACAAATTTTATTATTTTTTAACTAACGATTATTATTTAGATTTAAAAAATTAGATTCCAATTAAAAAAGTCAAAATATTCGTATTTTATTTTCAAAAGTCCCTTTGGGGATTACTTTCGTATTAGGCTTAACATTGCCGTAAGACAACCTAGAAATGATGTTTTTGTTCCGGAAGTGCAAGCAACAATTATTCGTACTTGATGGAAGCTCAACGTGACAATAGAAATTAAAGTTTTAGAAGTTATTGTTCAAATTTTATTTTTTTTATGTTAAATCGTAATATGAAAGCTGAATAAACTTAGAATAGACGCAAACAGATGAAAACAATTCACACAATAACATCAACAAATCATTATCAGACATTACAAAGAAAAACTAAATGAAGAACTGCATACAAACACAAACAGACAAAGCACACCAATAAATAATCAAAATCAACAATCAGAACAAAAAATCCCAAATGTAAGAGAACGAGACTTATTTAACATAAAATTCAAAGGACGAGAAAATGAAAACGTCCACGACTTTTTGGAAAAAATTAAAAGTATTACAATCGGGTTTCCACTTAACAAACGATGAACTATTATAAGTATTACTAATAGATACTGCATATGGTTGGTATAGAATGAACAAAGAGGAATGGTATAACTGGGAAGAACTCACACAATCATTAATAGAGGAATTCGAAAATAAAACATACGAAAACAAAATAAAAGAACTCGGAAATTATGTTCAAAAACAAACACAAAACATAACAGATTCTATTTCACAATACCGAAAGTTACTAAACGTATTATACCCACCACACATACTAGAAAAAATATTTGACAAGACCTACGAACACTTAAGACAAGAATACCCAATACTATATGAATAGAAAAGAAATACAATCAATTAGGGAGTTACAAACATTAGGAACAGATTAAGAAAGACTAACACAAAAAAATAGAGAGAGACATCAAACCCTAAATACAAATGAATTCAGCACATCACCTAGGAAAAACGCATACACTATATACAAATACAATACATCCCAAAACATACAACAATCACCAAAAAAAGCATACAAAACAATACAAACCATTGCTACAATTGCGGACATAAAAGAAACTTTGAATGAGAATACCCAAAACAGAAACAACCATGCAAAACACATGAAAACAGATACAGAAGCTGAAAGAACGGGTCAATTTAGCTTCGGAATTAGAAAACGACCCACGTTGGTAAACAACAATAAAAATCGACAACACAAACAGTATTAATAGTCCCAGAAGCAACAAACACGTACATAAGACAAACAGGCATTTATAAACTAACCTGACTCAACCTAACCTACACTGTAAAAAATGTAAATGAAATTTACAATTTTGTTGTGATTTTCCTGCCTAAAAATATGGTGATATTCCCACGTTAAAAGTTGTAAATTTCCCGCTGGAGGTTAGGAATTTCAGAACGATTTGTAAATTCCCTACACTGAAGGTGGTAAATTTACAACGCAACGCGTTTTTCCGACGCTATAAGTGGGTAAAAATCGAGCCCATTCTGTACATGGTAAATTTACAATATGAGGGGAAAAACCATTGGTGTAGTAAAATTAATTTTTACATTAAAATTCCACATATTTTAGTTTTACTTTGTTTTTAAATGTAAAACAGAGGAATATATTGTAAAATTTATTATAAGATATATTTTAATATTTTAGAGGTTTTTAGAGCTATAATCTTTTGTCGAAAGAAAACATTAAATCCAAAATCTTTTGTTGATAGTAAAACTTTGATCGAAAGCCAATTTTAGAGCTATAATCTTTTTTTTTTGTCAATAGTAAAACTCCTGTCGAAAGAAAACATTAAATCTAAATTCTTTTGTTGATAGAAAAACTTTGATCGAAAGCAAGTTTTAGAGCTATAATCTTTTGTCGATAAAACTTTTGTTGAAAGAAAACATTAAATCATAAAATCTAAATCCATAAATTATTAAAATAACAAATTATTATTACAAGCCACTACAATTGGTTCAGGAGTACGTGCATAAATTTTACCACGTAATGTAGAATTCAAATCACCTGCCCGCATAAGGCTATGGCGCTTTAGTACATAACCTAAAATTTTTCCTATATGTATTTTGTTGTAAATTTACTATTCTCTTGGAGAATTTAAACTTCTCTTCGGTGTAATATTACCGTAACCTGTAAAATCCACTTTCAATTGTAAATTTACAATTACAAGTTGACATTTACAAAGGTAAAAAAGTAATATTCACAGTGCCTATGTAAATTTACAATAATATTGCGTAAAAGTCCTACTTGCAGCATGGGCAATATTGTGTCCAACTCTACAAGTCGTAAATTTACATTTCCATTTTTTACAGTGTAACCTAACTTTTTTTTTAAACCTAACCTAACATAACCTAACCTCACCTAACCTAACCTAACCTAATCTATTTTGTTAAAATGTTTAATGTATTATGTTTAAGTGGTTATTTGTTCAAAAATTGTATGAAGAAATGTTTGTGTGTTGAAATGTTTATGATGAAGTTATTTTGTGATTAAAACATACTTGTGTTAAAAAGTTATGTATTGAATGGTCGCATCACTCATTGAAATAGCATTTTATGATCCGAAGTTTTTGTGCAGTGTATTTAATCCGCTGTAAATAAACATTATATTATAAAGACCATACATTAGCATTATAAAAAATTACCTTTTGAATAAGCATCTTATGAACAAGCCTCGCCTCAAATCCGTTAGATGAATAGAAACCGTGGATATGTATTAATCATGTTATAAATAATACTAATGAATTCTACTAATAATTTCAACTAACTTTAGCTTTATTGAATTAAAAAAATGTATTCCTAGTATATTTCGTGTATTTTTTGTTTTTTAGATATTTAATTTCCATCCCGTCCCTCATAAATTTACCTAAGGATGATGCACGCTCGTGCACTTTTTGAATGAAGGAGTTTAATTAATAGGCAAGAATACCGAAAAGATTTACAAAACCCCTTGACTGACTCTCGCGTGTTGGTTCGCCATTGCGATTCCGGAAGGAACTGCTGTATAGAAGGGTATATATGTATAAGAGTGAGAAAGAGAGAGGCGTATAAGGGCATTTTAAGAATTATTACGGTGGCCCGAAATGGAGAGATGAATAAAAACGGGCAAGTCGTATTTTCTTGAAAGCGGCGCAAAAGAGAGAGGTGGCATCGGGAATGCATTTGCATCCTACGTGCATGCACATTATGCTTCGTTTTAGGAGATGATAAAAATTCTGAAATTTTGCAAATATTGCAACCAACGTCTCTTTGAATTTTGCACTCAT
This sequence comes from Trichopria drosophilae, assembly GCA_030407085.1. Lineage (NCBI taxonomy): Eukaryota > Metazoa > Arthropoda > Insecta > Hymenoptera > Diapriidae > Trichopria > Trichopria drosophilae. The sequence continues at coordinate 84,503,104 of CM059587.1, read as the reverse complement.
GTGATTACATTTCTGTCCGTTCAGCTTTTTACAGAAATTTACAAAAAATTCTTGTAAATTGCTCTATAATAATAAAAAATTATTTATTTTGTCTTATTACATCATGGGTGTACCTATTACTTACGCTTATACTGACGGATATCCGGGTACCTAATTAGTTATTTATCAAAATATTTTATTATTTATACATAAAATATGCGTAAACAAAACGTCATTGGATGGATACTTCGTTGATTGAGTATCTTCATTATCATGTGGAATTTATGCCCCAAATCGTAAACTGGGATGGTTCCCGGAACTCTTAACTCAGTCACGCAATTCATCCGCAAATCGGGGCGTAAAATCGGACTTTACGCCCGGGACTGCGAAAAATATTGTATTAGTCTGGAAATTTTCATTGAGAATGCCATTTTGTGGACGTTACAATCATGTGGGTATAAAACTAAATTTTTTTCTTAAAATTCACATATTTTGACCATAAAAAACTATGAAGATAAATATTTTCCAATTTTTCAGCCATTTTTTTTCAAGTTCGACGCCATATTGGAATTTCTGATGACTGAAACTCAATTTTGACCTCGGAATGTTGAAGAACGTCCTTGAAAGTAGTGGGATATGTATCTTTCAATTTTTTTCAACTTCTATTTTGATACGAAATACATGATTGAAATTGAATAAAAAAAGTGGCCGTTGATAGGTTAATGGAAACCTTTTTTTTTACTTGTTCATCTTTCTAACCGACCTAACATATAACACCAACTTTTTATGTTTACTATTAATAGTAACAAAATAGTTCAAGATTGTTTATTTACACTCAAGCAAACATTTTTTATTATTATAATTTTAAAATGTTAGTTTATTTCAAAGGATTACAAAGACAATCGATGGAACGTAAAATTTAATATTTCTCATAAAAACGTTCAGCAATTCTTCAGAAAAGGTGGTGTCAATATCAAAAAGATCGCAGCCATTCTGAAAAGCTATTAACTACGGGAAACTGAACCTTTATCTCATATTCTTGCATATCTGGAGCAAAGAGTAATCTCAAGTAAATACACTTTCCAATCTGTAGCGTTATCCACTTTCTTCTTGCTTTCCTTTTGATTCGTAAGAACAAAGCTTTCATTGTCTTCGCATCCGAAAACAGAGGGCGCTGGAGGGACATAAGGAACATAGAATTGAAGGAAGTCGAAACGTTAAAGGGTGAAAAGGTCAAAATGAGAAAGAAGAAGACGAGGGGTATCAGCAAAGATGTTCTTGGTGCAGCTTTGACTCTTTCAACGTGGAGAATTAACGCTAACCTGAAATATATTTCCCGTTTCCGAGGCATGGTTATATATTTAATTGAAGTTCTTGATTAACAAAAGATCCACAACCCCGGGTCTCGAAGTGATTAGACTTTTAGTGAGCCACTGTTGCCTGATTGGCGTTCTGATGATAATTAGCTTGCGAAATCCGCACTGCTTTGAAAATTACCGGTTTATAAGGAATTTTCGTAATTAAACTTCTAACTAGTTGTGGATTACGGGCGTATATGCGTAACTAAGGCGTTTTATTAGGATATTATGAGATTTTGCTTATCGTTTCAATACCAAAAAGTTAGACATAGTATACAGCTCACATATAATTATTTTTTGATGCAGTAGTGAAATAGGCGTCTTACGCTCGCAAATGAGGGCGTAAAATTACCATTTTACGCCACCTGGGGCATAAAATAAATTTTGCAAAGAATTATCACCCTCATGAACCTCCAGCCGGCTTCGCCGTATTTCGGGTTCTACTGTCGAGGCGTAAAACACCATTTTTCGCCCTTGACACAATACTAACTATATTGATTGTTTTGTGAATGCTAAGTGTGTTTAGGTCGACCGTAGTTCACATAAATACTTGTTTTGATAACTCTTGGGATAAACTTCCTAACTCAGAAAAAATTGTACGCGCACGAAAAATAAACCGAAATTTTCAATACAATTTTTGTGGAAGGAAAAATGTTTTTAATTGCAGAAATTAAGGCTATTTTAAAATCTGTTGCAATTACTTATAAGTGGATTATATAATTGTAGACGTTCATGTAACTGTGTAAGTATATTTCTGTACGTATTGTTTGCTTTGTTAGGTGGGGTGCGGGTTGAAAACCCGATATTTCAAAAAAAAACTGACAGTCGAAAAGCCGACATAGAAAAAAATATTTTTGTAATTGTCGGCTTTTTGATTGTCGGTTTATTGATTATATGTTTATTGACCAGTCGACTTTTTGATGCTGGGTCCTTTTGTCCTGTGTTTTTTATTTGTGTCCTTTTGTCATTTAGCCATTTTTCCATGCATTTTTGCCTCCTGCTTTCCAATATGATAATAAAAATTGTAGAGACAAATATTTAGTAAATTCAACTACATGGTAAGTTACCTGATGCCACTACATTTTTAGTAGGTACTTTTTAACGTTCATTTCGTTAATTTATAACTTAAATTTAGTTAATCAAACTTTTGTTTAGTTTATTAACTCTGTTTGGCTATAAAAACTGTAAATGTTCTTGTCATTTATTTAAATTTACTAAATATTTTTTTTAGTTAATGTCTTTATTTTTTTATCTTTCAATATTAATTTTCATTGTAATTTTAATTAATTTGAAAATAATTTCTCAGGAAAGATTTAGCATTTTTTGGTCCGTGTTGCTGTCGATGCTACGTGGAAACATAAAACAGCTGTGTTTTTGTAAGAAGACAAATAATTAGTCGGAATCTTCTCACTTAGGTGTTTTTGGGGTTGTCAAATCCGTATGGAATCTATCATATTTTAAATTACTTAAGGCTAAACAGGGTTAAAGAATGCCGGAAAATGACATTTTTATGTCATTGGATAAATAAATACCGAATATTCCTATACTGCTAGCATTTTTTCAATACATAATTTATATTATTATAATATTAAGTCAGATTTGAAATATTAATTGATAAAAATCTACTAACTTTTATGTACTTTATCAGCTTTGATATTAACGTACCCTTGTACAATTAAAATCAATGTCATTAATTTTTTTAGCCTTAATGTTAACGCGTTTTTGACTACAGAAAATAAATTTTGACATACTTTTCCATAAATCTATTATAATTCGTAAAATTCTTTATTTTGGGCTTATTAAATTTCTCAGCCTGGTCTGTAAATGTCCGATAAGCTTTTTGCAATTTGTCAATCAAACGATTAATGAAACTTAAAATAAATAATAGCCTGTTTAAAAATAAACAGTTTTTGTAAATAACTAAAATTAATTTTACGATGAAATTTTGTCCGATTCAAATCACACATTAAATTTATTCGGAAGCATTCGGCGTTTGCCGTATTTTGTTTTCGGGATATAATGAAAACCAGAATTGAAAATAAATCGATTGTTCGTTGAGAACGAATTAATCATTAGCGTCGCTTTATTATTATAGCTTTTGTGTTTTTACACGTCGCTAAGGCCTTTTAGCTTTCAATTATAATTATTATACGGGTTTTAATTAATAATAAAGAATTGTACATTGCGTTTTATTTAGTTATTAATAATTTATATTCTTTGGTTTCAATCATTGAATTAAATCTCGCTATTTACGGTGAAATGAAATCGAATAATTAAAATTTATTAGGAATAAAGTATGATTTTATTAATAAGATAGATACGCTCTAAATTTCAATTAGTTTAACTCACTTTCCGAAATAAATATCCCTTATTTCTCTACTAATACATTATAATAATTGATAAAAAATTACTAGTAATTCGTAAGTGGATTCAAACATTTTTCTCGTTATTCGTTGAAAATATTCAAATCTTATTTTTAGATCAGAAAAAATGTAGTAATGTTTCCGAGCCTTTTTCATAATTTTTGTTTTCCTTTTTACTTGAAATATGCAACGTTTATCATTTACTAAAAAAACAAACAATCGTCTCCATTGAATTTAACCTCAAATGTTAAAATTAACGAGGGAAATAACCTAACAAAAATTGAAATACCACATGAAAAATTCTCATTTTTCTAAAAAAAGATAAGTATTTCAATTGTGAGAAATTTTTCATTGAGAAAAGAAATTTTTCTAGCTAAAAAACAAAAATACGGAGTTTTCCAAACTTTTCGTCGATGTTCAATGTTTTTAACTGAAATTCAATAAAGATTCACATTTTTGACCTAAAAAGTAAAAGAAACAAACTAAAAACAAATTTGTGAAACCGGATGGGGAATTTTTTTCTTTTCTCGTTAATTTTAAAATTTTAGGAAGAAGTCCATGCAGGGGGATTTTCTTTTTTTTTAATAACTGATTATATCTTCATCTTCGAACAGGAAAAGAAAGTAAATAGTACATTAGGTTTAGGAAACTGGGTTTTGTTGTTGCAAACAGAAAAATTGTATTTTGCCAACTAAAAATTTTTCAAAATTGTATTTTCCAACCAAAAATTGCTCAAATATTTATAATTTCTCTAAAATATAGTATTTCGATTTCTTTAGAATATTGTCCCAATTCAATTTTAATATCTAAGGGAAATATTTGTTAACAAATAATAAAAACTGTCTATTAGTAAAAAAAAATTATGAAACAGTCGATTCTTTTTTCTTTTCTCGTTAATTTTAAAATTTTACGATGAAACCCATGGAGGGGGATTTTCTTTTTTTTATTTTAATAAATGATAAAGTCTCTATCTTTGAAGAGGAAAAGAAAGTAAATAGTACAATAAGTTTAGGACACTGAGTTTTGTTGTTACAAACAGAAAAATTGTTCAAAATTCTATTTTCCAACGCAGAATTGCTCAAAATATTTATATTTACTATAAAATATGATATTTCGATTTTTTTAGAATATTTCTCTCCTCGATTTTAATATCGAAGGGAAATTTTTGTTAACAAATAATAAAAACTGTCTATTTGTAAAAAAAAATTATGAAACAGTTTGGGGAACAGGAGTTTTTTCCTTTTTGAAATAAAAAAATTGTTACAAAATAATTATTAATTAATTTTTGTTTTAACTTCTGCATTTTTTTTACCAAATATGTTATGTCGATTTTTTTAAAAACATTTTTATATTTATTAAGGAGCCACTTGCCGTGGAGTTCTAAAAAAAAAAACAAAAAAACAGTCCAAATCTTAGAGTAGCTGCCAGTAGGTCATTACTTGGCAGTTCGGTACCCATATCTTCCATATTTTTCAATTGAATTTACTAATTTTTAACTAGTTTAATTATGAATAAAGCAGATCTTGCTATTTTTCGGTCATTATAATTAAGTGAATAATAATAAATGTTGTATCCAATAACATTGTTACAGGGAAGGCGATCAAGACCCTGCTGATGAGCACACTTAAGCGTCCGTGCGAAACGCATTTTTAACAGTTTAACTACATTTACTACATAAATATTTCTCTACATTCTCAATAGTAAAATTGATTTTTTCTGGCTACATAAATTAAAATAGTTGAACTGATATCATAGTTACGCAACTATTTATAATGTCATTGTTTACAACATTTATTATTATCCACTTAATTAAAATGACCGAAAAATACCAAGATCTTCTTTACTTAATCTATATTGGTTAATAATCGCAGCACAAAAGCGTAAATTTGACAAAATAGGATAAAAAAATTTTCTTCTAAAAATTTGAAAAAATTGCAGCAAATAGACAATTAAAAAATGAAACTTTTTGTTTCTTAAATATTTTTTATATCACGTCATAGCAGATTGAAAAAAATCACATTATTTTGTTGAAAATTGAATACGTATTTGTAAAGAAATATTAGACAAAATCCCGAAGAGGCAAATTAAAGCTATAAGGATTACCTTTCGATTGCACGTTGTACATCTCTCTTGCAATCATTTAAAAAAAATGGAAGCGGATTGAAAGAGAAAAAATAATACGAAAAAATGACTTTAGTAAATCGAGCATAGTTGAAAGGCAAATGTATATAGAAATGAAACTACCGCGACTAAGAAGCTGAAGGTCTCCTCTTTAATTCCATTTTTTTTATTTTTCCCGTACGTTTGGCGATGAGATATCAACATTTTAATTTAGTCAAAATTCCGCAAGTGAGCTCACTTTAGAGCGGTAATGTATGTTAAACGTTCGAAAAGTGTTTTTTTTACTTTTTTTTTTTTCAACATCTATAAAACATCGATGAAATTCTTGAATTAGTTTAATTATGATTATAAGTAAAGTACATTTCGAAAATTTTCATGGACGAAATCGTAAAATATCTTTAGAAAACTGTTGTTTACCAGAATGCTGGTTATTTCGTCTCGGGAAAGCGCATTTACCAACATTTCCGGTATCTCGGTCTTTCCTGCGGTGCAGAAAGCAACTATTTTGTTTTTAGGGCGCGTATAGCGACTCGTGTCTGTAATAAAAGAAAGCCCGACTGACAGGCCAAGAGTCGTGAGGCAGGTTTGAAACGAGCTACCATAAGCTCTTCCCGTCTCATCGGCGACAACCAACCGCGACACTCCACCAACGTTGGCGTAAAACAAGCAGCCAGCTGACCCTTAATTGAGGTCGTACCCAAGCGGTAACCCGGTTCGGGTTAAGTCGTTTAAACGGGTTCGCTATATACGCCGACTCGTACTACTCGACAGCAATTGTGACGGTTTCGCGCGATTCGTTGGCGAGCAAAGGTGACGAATCCGAATTTCCATCATTTTTCTTTCCAGGTCACGTCCGTACCGAGACATTTTTCGCCGCTACCCATACCCAGAGAAAATTCCCTGTTACCCGCGAAAAGTCGAGCTTTTGGTCGTCGCCCGACACTCGAGTTGACCGACAAGAGGAACTACTTTATTGCGGGCGAAAAGACAAATAAAAAACAGCAACGAGGTCGTTATACGTCTTTGTCGAAGGCGACGGGAAACCGATGCATTCGAGACGAAGTAAACATGATTTTTTGTGTAACCGTAGCTTTAACCCAGTCGAGCTAATTGCGAGCGCTAGTAGCGCCAATCCAACGTTTACGGATCGTTAGAAGTTTGCAAACCGTTGTGTCGAGAATATCCCGTATTCTAGGTTTTAGGAGCTTTTTATTCATTTCAGTGAATTTCGCGTCCGACGGCAGTCGATAAATTCGCATCAGGCAAGAACTCGTCGCTAAGCTTTTTGTTTACTTTCAAACTGAGAGGTGTTACAACATTTACGTGCTTGGACTAAAATGTTTTAACATAAATTTAGTAGAAAGCCAACGGTAAACATGAAAATCGAGGAAAATCGGTTTAGTTATTTTGTAGTTCGTAACTACACTTAAGTCTTTTATGCGGCGATATGTTTCTAGGAAATTATTTGCATTCCGCCTGGTGCACTAATGAGGACTTGGGAGATCGTTGACATTGAATATGCATTTTCAAATATTTTCCTTTCCAGTGGACTCTCGACATTTGGTTAAAAGAACTTCAGCCTGACGGATAATTTGTGTATTTAATTTTTTAGGTTACATCATTTTTTTGAATTTCTTATTGGACTGATTATACACAGAAAAAAAGTCTTAAAATTGTTACATCTCAAAAGAGGCACTGTAAAAGGCTTAATTTCAGTCTAAAGTGAGCTGATTTTCTTAAATTAAGTCGATATTTGCGCTTAAAATCTTGTTTTTAGTTTTGAAAACTTACTTTTAGTCAATATTCAGGTTCGAAATAAGAATTCTCTAACTTAGGTATGAAAAGCTCGAAACATTTTTCTGTATGCCTAAATCTCGATTAAAATTAAACTTTGTTGTCTGAAAGTAAGACTTTCAGAGCAAACATTGACTTAATTTAAGAAAATTAGCTCAATTTTAGACTGAAATTAAGGCTTTTACAGTGCTCAATTTGAGATGTAACAATTTTAAGACTTTTTTTCTGTATATGGATAGATGATGGTATGAAGTGAGGTTAGGTCTCATCTTCACTTGAAGGTTGTCATTCGTTGTAAAAAGAGTTAGAGATACACAGATAAAAAAGTTTTAAAATTGTTACATCTTAAATTCATCATCACGAGAGGCTTAATTTAAGCAAGAAATTGCGTTAATTTTCTTAATTTCAGTCAGTGTTTTGGCTGAAAGTCTTACTTTCAGTGAGTAAAACTGACTTTTAGACGGGATTTTGACTTAAAATCGGATTTATCGAGCTCATGGCATCTAAGTTAGACGAATCTTATTTCAAACCAAAATATTGGCTGAAAGTCAGTTTTTTTGTATGAAAGTAAGACTTTAGCCTACATATTGACTGAATTTAAGAAAATTAACGCAATTTTGGGCTGAAATTAAGCCTCACCTAATGATAAATTTAAGATGTAACAATTTTAAGACTTATTTTTGTGTATAAGTGGTTGATTCTAACAAAAATCGAAATTGATGTCCGTAATGATTTTCGCAAACCAAGATCTTTAATTACGAACGGTCCTTTTTATTAATTAAATTACTATACTAGTAGTACAAATTTATGAAAACAAAAAAATAATTTTTCATCATTCCTTCGCTATAATGTCTCAACTGCTAAATTCGAAGATAATCATGAATTTTAATCGTAAAAGTCTTACTCATTGTTTGTTATCTTATTTTTTACTCATACAGCATAGTATTGGCTGTACTTACATGAGTTTATAGTTAAAAAACATGCGATTGGAAATATTTTTAAATATAATTCAAAATTTGTCTGTAAAAAATCGATCGTTCCCTGACCGTTTAAAAACAATGTGATTGAAGCAAAATTTAAAGGTTCATCAAGATACACTGCATTTTTTTTTGTAGTTGGCAACATTGGCCTTGACAACTCACAGTATAGAGGGCGATTGAAGTACAGATGTATTGTTAAAACTAATTTGACAACTTTTTTGAATATTACATTTTTTAAAGTCATTCCTTCATGCAATGTAATCAAAAGGTAAGGATACTTTTTTATTTAATAATCATAGATAGTTCGTAAGAAAGTAAGGTTATGTTTATAAAATTCTAGCAATTTTGTTTCGTTTCGTTATTCCCTCATCATAATTCCCTCATAATGTTTCTTGACGAGGGAATGATTCCTGTACGAAAATGATGTATTTTCTATTAAGTATAAGGTATTTGTTTCATTAGTTTCAGTTCGCTGACAGTCTAAAATGTCGAGAATTTGAAATTTGTTATCTTTATATTTAATTCCAATTTGAAAACGTTGGGGACCACTATAATAGTTTTATTAGACAATACATAAACTAAGAATTGACCAAAGAAATTGGATAATAAGTTGAAAAAAAATTAGCAACTCGATAATGTTAAATTCGATTTTATTCGAGAACCAGCCAAGTGTATTTATCAATTTCTAGGTTTATTTTGAAGATACAATATATTATTATTATTCAGAATTTTTCAGAAAAAGTTCGTTCTCTATTTAACTATTTTGCATTTGTTTATATTTATTTGCCTATTATTTATTTACCTAATTTCAATAAGTTCATCGACCTGCAAAAACGCTTTCGATTTTAATAATATAATTACAGTACGTTCTCGATAGTCATAAAAATTTAGTCAATTTTTAACTTCAATAAAAAAGAAAGAGAAATTGAGAATTGAATTGTTTAGAACTTTGTTTTTTAAATATGTCATTTTTGCACTATATTTTGACCTAGCGTCGTCCTTAAAATAAGTTGAAAACTTCGATAAGAAAAATCCTTTGTTTAAGGACTGGAGAATTATATCTCTTAAAGAAGTATGTAAAATTTCAAGACTATCAGTTCACAAAATTCTAACTACCGACTAAAAAAAAATGATTTTCAAAAGTTTCTGATTACGGGTCCTATCGAGTTAGTAAATAAAAAATAACTAAATAAAATAATCAATCAACTGAATTTTCCAACCAGAAAAACACTTAAATCACGTGAAACGGTACGGTTAGGATTCCTACATAAGTAGTACGATGTCGTTATTAGTCGGACAGGGCGGCTAACCACTTAAGTAGTAAAGGTACATAAATCTGACTTATGGTCCAAGGCGTTACTACTTACGACGTTTCTAAGTCAACACATCATTTTCGTTTTCTTTAGATTCCTTGGTCAGTAAACAAATAAAATAGAAATTGTTTATGAATACTGTGCACTTATGTATTTAGTACTTTTTGAAATAGCACGTATGAGAACCGTAAACAATAACAAGAAACATATAAATATATGGAGTTTGTTCTAGTTACTATTATAAGTAATAGTATTTAAGTATACACATAATAATAGAATTGACAAAGTGAAAATTTGAAGTTGACTTATAGTTTTCTTTTTTTATATTGTGAATCATACCATATTATCATTATTTTCATTAGTTGAAGTTTGTAATTTAGTTTATGCGGTATTTATACCTGTAAGAGTAAATAAAAATTAAACTAAATGGCATGAAATCAGAAATTTTACTAATTTACCAAAAGAAGAATTTGATCACTGCTTAAACTCAATACTGATAAAATTTTAAATATTTTTAATCATTTAAATAAAATTAAAGAATATGAAAACAGGATTTATTTTACCATAGAGTTTTTTTATACATATTAATTATAAATAATAATGGTAAATTATTAACTGACTGGTATAATAAGAAAATCTTCTGTTGTAGATATTTAAACTTTTATTCTTACCATTCTTGATGCTATAAATTAAAAAGTGAAAGAAAAAATGGTTTCTGTGTCGTAAATAGCGAATGTTTAAAATGCATTATAAATCAAATTCTGTAATTGTATCTTTAAATAATTGTAAACAAAAAATGAAAAATACAAAAATTGTTCTCTTTTTACAAAGATTCTCATAACTTTCATTCTAATTCTTTGCAATCGCATACTTAAAACATTTTTCCTTGAAAATTACCAATTCTATAAAATATCTGCACTAATTAAAATTAAAAAAGAATTAGTTAGTTTTTCTATTTAATCAGTTTATTTGTTTCCTTTCCACTAAATTGCGGATATATTCAAATTATATTAAAAATAAACCACATCGAGTGTCAGAACGAAAATAAACTATTGAAAATTGGTATTATTTTCAAAAATCTATAAATTTCGAATATAGGAAAATCGTAAAAAATTCAACATTGCGGTTTAAAGTAATTTCACATCGCATACAAAAGGTTAGTTAGATGTGCAGATATGATATCAGAGGAATTTGATTTGATGGGGTTTCAGCGATAATTGGATTTATTATTATATTTACCAGTGAGAGTGTGGTATTAAATTTAATTCACTCTCCGAAACGAATTTCATCATCGAAATTGACGAATTTAATAATTCGATATTTACCGAGCAACTCAACTTTTGTTTTTTATTTGATTGATAAATATAAATTATAAAAAATACAAGAAAACCTCATCAAGCATTTAACTATTATGTGCAATTTAATGTGTTCTTACGCACGTTTCATTACTTGTAGTAACTAAAATTGTACTTGTAATATATAATTTGGTTAATTCGAATAAATCATTTTTTAAACATTTAAAAATTTTAAATTTGTATAATACATTTTAAAACTTGAAACTTGGGCCTTATTCCCAAGTGGATTAAATATTTATTCTTTTACTCAACAGTTTAATTGAATTTACAAATTAGTTTGATAGACGAAGTAATTATTGCTCTTGAACTACTTTTGATATCTCTTAAAATAAGCTAATAATGTTTAACATTGCATTTTCGATTGCAAACATTTCGTTGCTACTAAAATTTAGGATTCATCCAAAAGATTTTAAATATTTTTCTACATTTTCTATAATATTACAATTTCAAAGAAATCAGATTCATCACAAATATATCAAAAGCACGAACGTCGAATACTGGAAATATCTTAAAAGGAGAAATCCATCTTCTGAAAGCGCTTGCATTATAGAAATATTAGTCGCTGTAAAACCTTAAGTTTCTATCAATATACAATAGCATTCGTACCCGACGATCTTCATTGATGGAAAAATATCGAAGGGGTAAATTACCAAATGGACGGGTATCTCGAAAAAAATTACCTTCTGCACTTAGGCTAATTACTCTTCAGTTGCAATTCGTAGTCACAGTCTTCTTAGTGGCTTGAGTGCTACCTGTCCGCGATAAGAGTGATTCTGCTTATCACGAGTTATTGATTAGAAAATTACAAGAAATCGTTCGGTTTCAATTACTGTCGTTATCAAGAACACGACGAATCTCGATTTATCAAATCAGGAAGCGCCGATCGTTCAAACCTGACTGCGCACTAAAAATTTTGCTACACTGAGAAAAAATCCATAGTTAAAATGCCTATATCACATATTTGGAAAAATATAAAACTGCTATGAAAAATAGTTAAATTTACGACTTTCGCAACTGATTCTACTATAATTTTGTTACACCAACTATCTCCTCGTAGTTAAAAAAATCAACTATGTAGAATGATTTAAATAAATATGACAAATAGAGTTAAAATAACTATAATCTAGTGTAGCTCTCATTTCACACTATGTCTCGTAGTCTATCTTTATATTTACTATTATTCATAATTAAAGTTTGTATTTACTATAAATCCATAGTAAAGACTGTCGCACCCTGTGTGTTTTGATACCGCCAGGTGGCGAACGCTGCGTTTGCAGCTTTGTTTAATGGAGCCCGTAGCTCCCGTTATTGAAGTGGATTTTCATTTGGTCATAAGAAGGACCGTCGGGAGTCATCATAATACATTATGCGAGTCGTATACGCACGTGTAACTATAGACTAGTTACACGACATTGAAATTTTTGTGTATAATGGCATTGCATAATATGATTTTTATGACAATTTTTTATACAACTTCTCTCAGTGAAGGTAGTCATTTTCTGAAATGACTATTTCAAAATAGTTGAGTCTATTTGTCTATTATGATAAGTAGCATTTTGAATCAGGAGACAATAGTTAAACTTTACTATTTCAGAATAGTTACATTAACTATTACCAGGAGGGCCAGTCCTCATTTCACACTATGATTCATAATAAAAAATATTCGTGACAACTACTTTTTTTCCTAAGTGTATATAGTTTTCTTTGTGGCGTGGAGGGGGGTCAATTACGACATATGTCAATAATTTTGAAAATCATCTATCAATTATGTTGTTTTTTATGTGGTTCGAAGTGCCGAAATCTGAATAGAATACGCTTTTTCAAAATAGTTCAATTACCTAATCTACATTCATGTCTGTTTCTAGTTTAAAGATCTGTTGTTTCAAAACTACTTGTTTGAATTTCAAAAAGGGAAAGCAATAATAAATATGCTTACGATGAAATTAATGCTTTTACAAGTAATTATTCGATTTTACTAGACTGAAGTCTAGTTTGATAAAATACAAAATGCATAACTGATAAGTAACTATTAAAGAAATTTAAATGCATATTATCTGCTGTACCATATTTCCGTATCCTTTGACAATATTGAAAAACTAAAATATATTTGAAAAGTACACGAATAAAGCCGACTGGTGCATTTACTTTTACGTTGGTCATTATTGCACCAAAAAAAACCGACATATTTGGTTTTTCTATCAAGTAGGATAGTTGGGCATTGGGCACAACTACGCTCTTTGGTTGGTTTTATTATTTTAAATAACAGATTTGACTATCTAATTTGTCGAGACTACTATTTAGATAGTTACATTAACTAATAATGATTACTGTGTCTGATTCTATTATTTAGTTCGTATTTCCAACTATTTTATTTTTCCTGTGTGTTTTCGTGTTTTTGAATTTCCAAAATGTTGAATTTTGCAATATTTCTCTTTGGACCTATAATACTGACCGAAATATTAACAAATTTTTATCATTATTTGCGATCTCTTAATTAATACTACAATCCAAATTCTTCAAATTGCTTTTTTAAAAAAGTTACTAGATTACTAAATTATTACGAAACTTTCAAATTTTTTTCTTCGAGTCAGAATTATTTGAAAGATTCGCAGTTATAGTTAATAATTAAAACTATGCACTTTATTATTATTAAATTAAATTAAAAATTCCGCAATGTATCGAGCTGATATAATCAAAACAACTGAATAAAAGATTAACTTGTCATATTTTACACGAAATACCACCTATTTGAGCTGGTTTAATATCATATACATTATTAAAACATTACAATATCAAAATCCATGATACTTACAAATCAAACATGGAAATGCGAATAATAAAGCAACTGGTTATCAACATTTAATAAATAAATATTAAACTTTTGATTGGTTAAAGTTTTAATACAGAGAGAAAAAGCATAGTTGATCAAAACATTTTACAAAAGTAAAACACACTATTACAAAAAATAATTAAATTAATTAAAATATTAATATTGTATAATACGTAGAAGAGATCATAACCTCAAATGTACCGAAATGCCATAGTTGAGTGGTCGCTCTAAATATTTGTAAATAGTTCAATAGAAGTAATAATCATTGTCAAAGAATCATCTAATATATATTTTGCAATATTCTAAAATTTTAAGTTAACTCCTAGTGGACAACCCATAGTGAATACACTAGTATTAACTCATAGTGCACGTTGTTAATTCTGCTATTATTATCTGTTACAACCATTTCTACCTTTCTTTATGCTTCCGTCAAACCTCTTAACATTGTTTTGCATATTGTTGGAGTTCTGCTAAGACGTTTTTTCACCATTAATTTTGTTAATGAAACTTCGTTACCTAATTTGTAAATTCCGTTGATTTGTTGTTTTTAATGTATTAATAATGTATCTATTCGAGAAATACTAACCGCTAATTAATGTTTACTTGAATGATCAATTATATTATCTCATCTTGTAGTCTGGAATTGAATTTCACAATGAGAAAGATCATTATTAATAATTTTAGAATTTCGCGTCATCTTTTTAAGGATCGCATCATTACGAATTGAGAATCATGAATAAACCACTTGTTAATACATTTTTTGACATGTTGTAAGGAATTCTGCCGTAACGAGTAAAACTGAATATTTGTTAAGAATCATAACATTCGAACAAAAATAATTATTTCTTACCGATTTTTCCAAAAAACTTTATTAAAGATCTTGGATGGTAGCTTCAGTTTTAAAAATCGGCAATAGCCATGCAAACTTGCTAAACTTTGTCAATGTGACAAAAAGGAAGGGAATATTTGCAAATTTACTTTTTTCAAAATTTAATAACTTGGAAACTATAATGTCTAAGTAAAAGGGGATGTATCAATTGAAAGCTGTGTCTATATATTTTTGAGTTTATAAATATTGGTAAAGGACTTCGAGCTATGACATTTGGTCGGTCGTAAATGTAATCGGTAATATCAATTTGAAATTTGATTTTAATCACTTCTTATCAGTTGTACATTCTATATGTTATGAAATAAATTTTGGCCCTTCATAAAAAAATAAAATCATATTCAAAATAACTAATTTTTCTTTACTCCTCCAAGTTTCCATTACAGTTATTTAGAGATAGTAGAAAAATAACAAAAAATGATTATGGCACTGCTATAACGACTGTTTTCGTAGAATAAAACAAATAGTTGATTTTATTATGTACATAATAAGTTCTGGCACAACTATGTTTTTTAATTGATTTTATTATTTAAATAGTAGGCTTGATTGCCTTTTTTATTGAAATCACTATGTAAATAGTAAAAAATTGAAAAGATGGCAGTGTCTCATACTATCTAGAATTATTTCATTTTTTCCGTGGTATTTTAAGCCGAATTTAGTCTCTAAAATGCATTATGGGCCTTTGCCCAAGATCATTTTTATGCTTTTGACGTAACAAGTTTCTGAAGTTAAGACACTTGATTTTACAGTGTAGATGTTGCTGCACGTTATTGCAGATAAAAAATCCGTTTTTATTGACATCGATGGCGTCTTGAGTTGTGTATTAATTATACAATAGAATAATATATCTACAATTATATATTTTATTTGTATAAATTTCGTAGTATAATTTCTTCTTTAAAATTGTTAACAGAAAATGAATCCAATTTACGTCAAAATTTATTTATTTTTATTCTGTTTCCTACAAAATATTAAGCTTAATGCCATCGCAGATACTTTAGTTAAAGATGAGATAAAAAATAGCACAAGGTTTAACAATTTCCATAAAACATTTTGATATTTACTGCACTTTATTCAAAGAAGTAAAACCGTTGGCAAAAATTAAATTCAAACGCAACAAAACATTTAAAAACACGTTTAAAAAAATTAGTAATTTCCGTTACAAAATATCATAATTGTGGTTTCTTAAACAAAATTCAAAATAGAATGCATAATTTAGGTAATAAATTTGATCAAATTTTTTGTTTATTATTCCGGATTATTGATATTTTTTACAGAAGTCCAAACGGTTACATTTTTTTGGTCAGTAAAGAGATAAATAAAATTGGGTCAAGTCAGGTACCAGTTAGAATTATAAGACTTAATTAGAATAAAAATGTTCGTTAGTAACATTGAATCAAGCGGCTTAAACTTTAGTAAATATCTTGAATGAGAAATTCTTAGCTATGAAAAATTTCCCATTTTATTTTAAACGCTTTTAAAGGATTACGTAGTGCACGTACTTTCTGGTAAATACTTTTCGAATTATTTCGTATTCCATAAATATCTGATGAATAGTAGGTATAAAGAATTTATGTATATGCATCAAACACATTGTTGAAGGTTAAATTACCATAATATTTAGTTTAGAGACGGACATACTCTCTAAAATTCTTGGACAGAAAATGTTAACATTCTTTCCAATAAGAATCAAAATCCAGTCCAAAAATATTCACGCATAATTAAAGATACGGTTGGTTTTTGACTCTTATTGGAGTGAATATGGGGTTTTAATTCCAAGAAATATAGTGTGTTTTCTTAAAATACTCATATTTCCTATACACTCTTTAAAAGAAACCGATATTATTTTTAAAAAAATCCATACTATGAAGAAAATGTTATATACTTATTTTGCTTATTTTTTTTTCAATTGATATTATTGTAATTTTTAACTATCTATTTAACTATTTAATCTCCATTATTTCAATAAGTGTAAATAAATGTTTGTAATACCTATAATATTAATGCGAGAGTCAATTATAAAATAATAATTACAAACATGACAGAATGTCTATTGCAAAAGCTATCGATGGTAATTGTGCTTTATTCAAAATTAGTAAAAAAACAGAAGAACATTTACTTTCTTCTATCGCTATTATAAAAGATAACCAATTACTTAGAAAAATTTGGTAAAACAGACAAACCTCGATTTTTTACTGAACTCTCACGAAGAAATTCTAGATTTATCTTTAAATTATGGAAATTATGTTTGATATTACGAAATATTACGAAATTTTCTGTTTTCGTAATATTTAAAGCTGATTCTTATTCCAGTAAACACAAATTGTAAAAAAACATCATGCTAACACAATAACAACAGAAAGCCAAAATGTCGGCATTTTAATTTCATTTTCCAATTTGTGTTAACTGGGATATTATATGAGTTAGTATAAATGACAGAATTGTGTAGAAATGCTGTAATTTTCCAAAAACACTCTTACAAATATGTTATGAATTCATTTATAACCGATTCAGACTGATTGTGGCTTTTAATACTGGTGGTAAAACATCGATTTCAGTGACATTTCTGTATCTATAGGTTTCTATAGCCTCGCAATTGTATAGCATGTACTAAACATAATGAAGCTACATTTAACGTCTATACCATTCGTCTTTCCATACGAAGATAATAAATAAGTATGGGTTTCACATACACGTATTCAATGATAATTCCATAGATAATACAGCCCACGTGACAGTTATTTTCTGCTCGATGCAATCAATAATATTCATGAGGAACTACAATTGCAAGAATAAAACTATATATAATTTAGAAGTAAACTTGAATTATTTAGCAAGATTATTTCATTCCAGAATTTCCTCGTTTCTACTCATAAAAACATCTTTCGTCTGCAACAAAAAGTTCCTGAAATTATTTACCGTTTTTGTTAAATATTTTTAGTTATATTTAATTTCCAATCTTAAAATAATTGACGAGTAAATCTTAAATATTTTAAACGTCGCAAGTTTAGACTCGCATTGCAAATTACTTAATTTCACGTTTACAATTTAGTTTTCATTAAAATTTGGGTGACTTATTTCTTAAGATAATATATTGTAATTTAGTATTACTATTTTCGATATGTACCATCGATTTGAAGTCGAATTTTCAAAATAGATATGGTTTATTTATGATAAAAGTTATACTAAATTTAAATAATAAAAAAATTATTTTCTTATATGACTTATTCATCATTTTCATTCAAATAACTAAATTGCACAGACGAGTTCCCGACTTCAGAATAAGATACGTTTGAATAATTAAAACTATTAGTTCAACACAAGGTATTAACATTTATCCTAAATTCATCATTTTTAAAATTTAAACCGTCGTTTTTCTATAATGAACATCTTTCACAAAATAAACGATTTGAGGTATTCAAATTACTAGTATGAAACTACGTGCCTTTATTGTTTAATTCATCGACTATATACAATCAATCTAAATACTAAAATTAAAAGAAGTTGTTGTACATTTCTTTCTTACTAATTATTTATCAGCTAATTTATCGATTTATAGACTATTTATAGACATCACCAATAACTTACTTTCTAATCTTTCTAAAAAATTGCATTCATTTTAAGAGAGAACTTTGGATGAAATAATTCGAGAATCGTAATTGCATGTCGAAATTTTTACTTCTTAAATATCAATATAGAGTGGGTTAGGTAAACAGAGAGTTTAGTCAAATTTGTTATGCACCGCACTGTATTTTGCTGAAAAACAAACGTAGGTTTGTATGCTCGTTTGTAATCTCCTGGATATGAGAAACATTAAATGCACTTGTGTACGATGCATACATAATGCTAGTGAAAAGTTTTCATATGTTTGCTAAATTTATTTGCAGACTTTGAACAAAATATACGTTTTAAGTTCATGCCCATATAATAGGAGCCTCGTATTAAAGCTTGTCTAGTTTTCCTCCTTTTTGCACCATCCAATTCTGCATCACATTAAATCAACAATGTTTGAAACTGTATATAGTGGATTTTAATACAAAAAATTTATATTCAATACAGA
Source organism: Trichopria drosophilae (assembly GCA_030407085.1). Lineage (NCBI taxonomy): Eukaryota > Metazoa > Arthropoda > Insecta > Hymenoptera > Diapriidae > Trichopria > Trichopria drosophilae. The sequence goes on along the minus strand of CM059587.1, from coordinate 84,484,065 downwards.
TAAGATAAAATATGCAACTATGATTATCGGATGGTTCGTGTGAAGTAAATCAGGGGTAAATAACTGATAATAAAATGGATGATATTATAGGAAATAATAGTATCTTTTAATCGGCCATTTTCGTTTCTCCAATGTTGTGCTTTTTTACGTTCTTTAGTGAGATGGTACGAATGCCCGCATTTCAGGTTAAACTAACTCGTAAAGAACGGTTGAGTGCATCAAGAAAAGCAAAAGTTGTGCGGTAACTTCATAGATAACGGCAAATGTTATCGGAAATTCTGCAGTTCCTAACTTAACGAGGAAGTTCCTTACCCTGATTCTTGCAGGCTCTATTACATGAGTTCTAAACACAATTATATATATTACTGAGATCTGGCTAAAACTATTTTTGCGGATTTTAATGTAATCCCAAATATAGAAAATAGTCATAAAGTTTTTCTATTTTACATTAGATAAATATGTTTATTTCATATTTTTTTCATTAAAAATTTCTTGTATAAAATATATTACGAGATGAGTTTAATGATTTGTAGGACTTAGTACATTGACGAACCATAAATTCAACTAGTAAAAGTATTATCAATTTTTCAATTTTTTTTCTTCAACTTTGACGCCGATTTTTGGATATTATTCCATCTGCAGGATTTTTTCTGATTAATATATTGAAATTAAATGTAATTCCACGTTGCGCTTTCGTTGAACGAAAACGAATAAAAATTGACCGAATTATATGAATTTAAACATTTTTTAAGTTTTCATTAAATTTGTATGTTTTGCATCACGATGCATCATGAAGAATAAAGATAATAACAACTGCTATTATGCAGCTATAGAATTATTTTAGCACTTATATTTTTAATTTTAAATGATGCCGCTGATCCACGAAAAACCCACAAATAAAACGAAACTTTTTTCTTTTTGAATAACACAGGCTTGGAAAATGTCAATCAAGTTTGTTACAAGAAAAGGGTTGTGATTCTTGTAGACTTTTTGACACAGATTCCGAATCTGATGTCCAAAATGGCTCATTATGTTAGCAATTTTTGTAACATTAGATTAAATTGAAAAAACGCCCATTTTACCAATTTTGTGAATTTTTTGAGGGCTTATCAAATAGTTTTTAAAATTTTCCGTAACGCTAACGTATAATATAACTCGTTTGAAAACAAATAATTTAAAAAATGTAATTATTAAAACTAAACTAAAAATGTTTATATTTATATATTTATTATATAACAAATGCATTTAGAAACAAAAACATTTTGCAGTTTTGTTGATTTAGTTCATTGGGTTGTTATTAAAAAATCAAAGGTATTTTTTTCTTGGAATTTGAAACAGGGTTTTTAATGACTGATACAGTTTAACAAAACGAAAAGTAAGTCTAAAGGCATTTGAAGCAAGAATATCGATTTCGGAACCATCATGAAAAAAACTGATAAATTGCACTTTTTCATTCAAAAATATTTAATCTTCAGGCGACTAAATTGCGGACCAGCTTAGATACGTTTAAACGGAAACACGTCTATTTTTTGTAATTTTCTACAAGAATTCACTCGAAAGTAAAGAACGATTTTTTTAACCATTCTTCTGTACATTATTTAAAATTACAACATTATTTTCTATTTTCTCACGTGTGTATTCGAATGTTTTACTCTTTCGTTATATATTTATGGGGGTTCTAAAGTGGTCCGGTGGTAAAGTGGGAAATTTCACTAAAAACGTAAATTAAAGATGACTGAATAACATGTTTAAACTTCAGGCTCTATAAGGGCAATTCTAAGCACTGTAAACTGTTTCCTAGAAAATATTAAAAACATTAATTGAGAACTGACCGAGAATTTTTGGAAATAAGTGATGTTCATCTACTTCCGAAAAATCTCGGTTGGTTCTTAATTAATTTTTTTGGCATTTTCAAGGATACCGTCTATAGTGATTAAAATTTCCCTTACATCAGAGCCCGAATTTAGAAAAATCGTTTCAGTCACTTTTTATTTACGATTTTTAGTGAAAATTCCTACCTATCGGTAGAGTTCTTTCGTTCAAACAATCCTCTTAACACATATTTTTTTCTATCGGCCCAATATGAAATTTAGCCTTTAATCCACGCTTTAAAATATCTATTATTTCTGCAGAAAATTCTGCTGATTTTAAAGAAAGTGACAACAGAAGAAATTGTTGTTATTCTTACTGAATTTATCTTTAAATTTCACAGAATTATCTATAAATATAAGAGATAATTCTGCTGTTTTTGAATACAAAATATCAACATATTTCATTCTGTTAAGGGGAGTCACCACCTTTATTTTGAGCCCTTTCTATTTAAAGTACCCAAGGAAATTATAAAGAGATGATTTTTGGCCTAAAAACCTACAAAGTGGTCAAAAATAAAAAATGTTCATTTTTACCAATTTAGAATTTTTCTACTTTATACGAGAAGATGTTTGAAATTACAAAATCAGCGTTGAAAAATCTTAAAAATTGTGTGAGAAGATACATTTTTTATACTCAAATTTTATAGTTTTTATACTAAAAAGGGTTTGAATCATTTGAAAAGTGTTTTTATGAATAAACACTAAATGTTAACACATAATATTAATCTTCTACATTGGTTCAAACATAATTTTTATAAAAATAATACAAAAAAAAACATTTTTCTCCGGTCAACGACCATTATTTTATAAAGTAGCATTTAAAATATCCAAATTCGTAATCAAACTTATTTTTCAACTACAGTAAAACATGTAGTTTTGGAGAATGTTGAAAATAAAAATGACGAATATGGTATGGAAGAAAAATTTTTATTCCTAATTTTTTCTATAAAATATGTTAGTTATACCTAACGCGCATCAAGTTACGTATTAGTTTGCGCGCATAAATTAAATAAAGTAGAAAAAATGCAAATGCTCAAATAATGCACGTCTCTAAAGCACCAGTGAAGATGGTCCAATATCCAAGATAAATTTTTAAGACAATTGGAAATAAACCATTATTATCCCAGTCTCTAACCCACTTTATCATCCTCGAAGTTAACTTCTGCAAGAAGAGTGTTTTACTCTTAATTCATGCTTTACCCTTTTTTCACTCGAATTATAAATAAACGAGGCAATTTCGTAAATGGTTCTCAAATATTTATTTCCAATTCTCATTTTTTAAAAGTTATTATAAAGTTAGTAACGAGTAATGGTACGAATGAATGATTAGCACTCACCTTCTGAAGTTACGAGAAATGATGTAAATAAAAGATTACTTCGGCGAATTAAAACAGAATGTACAATTTGTACGACAGCTCCTGAACGTGAAATATAAAGGAATTTCCGAGGTTGAAAAAACGTCATGAATATAAATTTCAGAATGCTTTTCTGTCTTTATTTTTGTAGGCAAAGAACAATAAACAAAAGACGATAGTAATATAATTATTTTGTTTTTTATTGTAAAATTTTCAAGTGTAATTTTTACACGAATATACTATAAATATCAAGATGAATAGTTCATTGTAATTTCGTTTTATTACGTTAAATTTATAAAATTTTCAAATTAACAGTATCGAAGACATTTCTTTGAATGATATGTTACCAAATAGACTACTCTTCTTAGAGTGAAATTTTACATTTTTATAAATTCAAAATTTCATAAAATTTAGTTTATACTCAAGTAATTGTAATCAATTTTTATTGGTCACATATCAATTGAATTTTCGCCATTCAACAAAACTTACATACATACATACATTGGTCAGATTTACTTGCCAACTTTATGCCATCTATGGCTAATCGGGCAAGGCTTAGTCATCATCCCACACAGGACGATACAAACAAGTAAACAATCACAAATAGTACACATAATCTACACCGTCAACAGTTAGTCGGCGGCCTGTGCCGTATCAAGCGCATCGCAAACATTGTCTTATTTTCATTCAAGACAATATTGACGAAGCGTCGACCACGGAAAAACCATTTACGGTGTCGATAACTACCGACTGATGTCGGTAGCAGTCCCAAATTCGTACCTTCGCCCAGCAAGGTTTCCTGAATTATCCGCACTGGAAATAATCAGAAAAAGTTGCCGGACGGGGATTCGAACTACGACCTAAGGAACGTTCAGTTTACGAGGCGAGCATGCTAACCACTTAACCATCTCGTTCCCTCATTCAACAAAACTTATAAAATGTTAAAAATGTTTTATTAACCTTATAATAATATCTTGCTTAGCTTTATTAATTTATAATATTTTGTTTCCAATCATGTAGTGAAAACTCTTATGAAACCTTTTCCATCCACCATTTTTAACTTTGATACATTTAAAAGTAATACTTTTCCATTTTTTTCAATTTTTTTATCCAACATGAGTGAAATAATAAAATTCTGTGAAGGTCACAGGTGCGATGTATAGTATTTCTTTTTACCGATCATAGGCATAACATATTAGATACTTTTTAATGTTTCTGTAAGAATACCCAAAATTTAAAAATTCCCGCCATATATAGGTTAAGGACCAAAACATTTATTAACACATTTCCAATCCTGACCGACTATCTCCATAGACCATCGAACATTCATCATGTTGACCACTTACGAGAAATACATATTTAAAGATACATATGCGCCACCACGTGGTGGCCAACTGAACTATATCACACAGTGTAATTCAATTTATTCTTTTAATTCGTTTAGTAACTGAATAAAACGAAAGTGAATGTTAGTTATTATGTATCATAAAAATAAATTTGTGTAGATTATAATTAAATTTTTAAAAATGGTGATGAGAAAATGAAACTTTTTTATAAGACCCAAGTTTTCGTTGGAAAATAGCAACAGTTTTGACCAAGTTTTGACAAGTATGTCAAATTTGAACCACAGTTCCAAGTTCAATGATCTTCGCGATTACGAGAAACGTGGAAACTGGAGCAGCAACGTCGGTTGACTTTTGGAATAGAAAGTCTCGCGACAACGACAAGTGTAATTGCAGAACAGATGTCGTGGAGCGTTTCGCTCACTACCGTGTAATAACTCACAACTTGGAGTTTTAGTCATGAACAGGTGGACGCCTCAACGACGTGCAGCAATGAACCGAGATTCTACTAATGGCTCTTTCATCGCAGTTTGCACGAGCTATTTCTACCGTCAAATACGCCGAGTACCAACTAAGAAGATGCTACTGTTCTTGGCTTGAATTGCGGTACTGGTGCAAGATCACGAAACACGGTACTTCGTATTAAAAAGACGTAAACGAGCATGGCTTTCAGCAGCTAAAGACATAAATTCTTTGTGGGCTTTAAACGTAAGTTTTTTCAAAATAACTACCTTAAATTATCAAAATAATAAGGGACTAAAAAGTTCGAAAGTTTGTTCAGACGAACAGTTTCATTATTCAATATGGATATTTTGGATCGAGATCAAAATTATTTTATTCCCACACTAAGCAGACTTTTTTTTTATTTCTACAGATTTTAAAATGTAAAATACATTTGGTTGAATTTTTTTTAACAAAGTTACGTTTTACACCAGTCCCCATCCCAAGTTGTATTGTCCAAAGTCCCCCCACTCCATCGTTTCGCTGCGCTCTGCGACTGTATTCAACAACGATCGGTAAAGATCGGAATGCTTCAGTTGTGCAGACGCTCTCGGAAGTGGGGACAATAAGTAATGCAGCGCTTCGGATATAACTTGATATGAATTGACTGGTCGTATAACTTAGGGCGGGGACTAATTTATATTCAGCGCTTTAGGAAGAAAGTGATTATTACTAAAATGTCGTCATTTTCAAGAAATTAATACTACCACACGTATTCATTAACCCATTAAGGACCAAATGTACACAAATTTAACATGAAGTTTGCCAGTACTTTCAGGCATCAAACCGCGATGAAATAAAATTGTGTGATAGGTGTTTTATACGTCTCAAACTCCGCTCTTTCGATGGTGTATTGGAATATACTGAAAATTTAAAAACAAAAAAATCACAGGTGATTATTGAATAAAAAACACGATTTTTCAAGTTTTCTTTTTCATGTATACTTATGTATTTATTATCTTCCGCATTGGAATATTTTATCCATGTATACATACAGCGTAAAAAAATACCTGGGCTTCAAAATGGCGTCCCTACAATAGCGTCTGAATTGAAAATTTTTTTTGATACATCTCAGGATGTCCTGTCTCTAAAATAATCAGGTTTCTCAAATAAAAATGAAAGGTTCTTGGAATTCAACGAGGAATACATCAGAATTTTTTCAGATTTTTTTTGTAAAATTTTGAAAAACTTGTTATTTAAATATGTATATACAAATGTTGCTTTTATAAACAATATTCAAAAACCACAAAATTTTAGTATTCCGTAAGGAATATATAAGAATTTTGTTAGAATTCTTGAGAAGTTGAAACAAATTTTAGATATTAAATTATTCAAAATATCACAACAAAAATTCTGGATTATTCCTCATTAAATTTTGAAAACTTTATTCCTGGCATTTATTTGAGAAATCTGGTTTTCTAATTAGGGTATCCTGAAATTATTGAAAAAGATTTTCATTTCGGACGCTATTTTGGAGATCGCCATATTGAAATTGTTGAAATTAGGCTCCATAGTATAGAAGCCCAGACATTTTTGACGTGTTATTTATAACAGTATAAAATATTTTAATGGAAGACACGATGAAATAACGATAAGTGAAAAAGAAACCTTGAAAAATTGTGTCTTTTATTCATCAACTACATATAATTTTTTTTTATTTTGAATATGTAGTATTTTCTGATATGCCATTTCAAAAAATGGGGTTTGATATAAACGACCCAAAACTTTTTTTTCATTGTGTTTTAATACCAAAAAGTACTGCAAATTTTCAGAGTATATGTTTGCACATTTGGTCCTTAATAACTTAAGATAAATTATGTTGTAGAATTCATCACACCTAACATTTTTCTAAAATGTTGAAATTATTGTAAATACTAATTGACTTTATATAATAAGAATTAATAAATAATTAAGATAGTGTACGAGATCTGCGCAATGCAATGCAGAGAAGTCAAATTTGTTGTTATTTTTAAATTCATAGAATAATATATGCAGTCAAATTCGGCTTCGTAGCTCAGGCGGTAGCGTACTGGACTACGAAGTCGTAGGTCGTGAGTTCGATCCCCGGCTGGGCAATTTTTCGAAATTGTTTTCAGGCAGCAGTTCGCTATGTGTAAGACGAACCACGCTGTCTGTTTGGCATTTTCGAGGTATTGTCTTCAGGCGGAAATCGAGCCATGGCCGAAGCTGTACTTAATGTGGGTTTCTGCAGTTGCCTACATTCTCGACAAATGTGAGTATGGCGCCATCTAAGACGACCTGCAGCTCTCGCAATGGTACTCGCCTGTACCCGGACAAGCTCCCTGGGAGCTTTTGGGACACCTCGATCGAGGAGGAAGGTAGAGGATAAAAAAAAAAAAAAAAAAATTATTGCAAAATTGTATAAAAATTGTATCTTATATTTCTATCAAAACACGTCTTAAAAATGACTTGAAATCGCCTATTTTTAAACTCTATACAAGAATTACACAAAAATATTAGATAATAAATGTCTAATAGAGAACTTTTTATACAGACAAATGTATACAAAAGCCCAATTACTTTATCAGCAAATCATGAGCAAGTAGCTCATCCTACCCATGTTAAAGTTGAAAAACTAATCAACACCATAAAAAAACGTGTAAGAACGAATTTTGATTCACTTAATATTATAGTTGGATATGCTATTGCTAATGTGTTAGTAAGTGTTGCTGCTTAAATGCTGATCGATTCTGTTTTAAAGAAAACGGATTCAGCGACACCGTTATTATCAATACTATTTAAATAGTCAGCAATTATTGTTGAATATTTAGTAAAGTTCTTACACCCTAACATTTTTGTAATTAGTATTATATTTTAAAAATAGTAAAAAAATAGTTTATAAATGTTACAATGGTGGACACTCGTGAGTAACGCAAACATGTAATGGGTGCTTCAGAAGTCTTGAAAGATAGAAATTACAACGTAGTTGTTAACCCTCTGGAGCTTCTTTAAGTGCTCCACTCGAAAATGTTGTTTTTGAGACCGAGTTACGCACTGACTTGACCATTTTCAAAAAGTTTTATTTTTTTAGAATTTTTAGTATAGAATAAATGCATATAACTAGATGCGAAAATAAACCATAAAATCACTACTTCTAAAGTTCAACTCAAAGTTTAATATCAGTCTTAAATTGTACTGATTTTTTCTGTTAATTCTTGAAGCCTTTTTTTTGATAGAAAATAACTAAATTTTAGCGTATATTTCGGCTTAGAATAAGATTATTCGAACTCGTGACACCTAAAACATTTGTTTAAGTGTCAAAATCAGCTACAATATCGACGATTCTTGTCTCGAAGTTAGACTTTAAGACTAAGCATAAATTTACTCTAATTGCGGATTGAAATTAAGTCTTTATCGATATTGAATTTTATGAAACAATTTTAAGAAATTGAACAAATGAGAAGTTCTTTTTTCTTTATTATAAGAACTCAATTACTTTGGTATTATAGATAGCGTACTTTTTTAAAGCTTAGCACATTTTTTAGATCTTTCTGCTTTAAGCTGTATGAATACAGGCAATTCTCTTATATTTCCAGAGTCATTGAACTATTGTTAATTTTATTAATTAAAATGTTAGGATAGTACATCTAAAAATCAGACAAAATCGTATTTTACGCTCTTTTATTCTTAATATAATTTGGATTTAATGTACGCAAATGTTCACAAGAACAGGTTTCATTATATTTACGGTATATTTACATTTATTTACATTTTTGATATGTTTTAGAGGACTGTAAATGTCAAAAGTTTTGTTGAATTATAAATGTCATCCATACAGATGAAACAAAGATTAAAAAATCATCTTTCTTTAGTATTTTAAATTGTAGAAAAATTATACATAAACAAATATGCAATATAAAAGTTATGGTTTACTATGTTACTATCATTGAATAATTATTTTATTTTCTTTTTAGGTTTTTTTTCTGTTTGCAGAGAAAAGTGTTATACTTGTTATTTTTAAGTTTTTCAGATTTATATTTTTAAGGAAGTTTTTCTCCTATTGACAAAAGGATTTTAGATCCCACATCTCGAAAATGCAATGAAGAATTATATTTCCAATAGTTTTCTTCAGATGAGAACTGCTTCATAACTCAAAGGTAGAAATATCCAAGTCCATGCCGTCTATTTTTTATCGATCGACATATACTGATTACACGTATATAAGCATTATGCGACATCTGTCATTCACGAATCTGTAATGTATGTAATGCACAAAAGTATGACAAAATTGTGGAAAAAGGTAAAACGATTAAATTAAATGAAGATAATGGTTTTATTTATTCGTCAACAACAATAATAAATGTAAATATAGTCACATGCCTATGTTATATTTAATTGCACTTAGCACCTATTTGAAATCTTTATTTACTATTTTTTTATTACTTTACAAAAATCTATACTTAACATTGAATATAAACATAGAAAATTATTCTCTTCAGTGTATTGATAGTATAATAGTATAATATAAAATAGAAACTTTATTGTAATAAAGAAAATCCTTGTAAACTTCAAACTCGGTCCATATGGTATCGATAATATTGACATTTAAATAAACAGAGTGAATACGGAATTTAAAAGCCAATAGAAGTAATAAAAATGAAGTAAATAGGCCAACTTAATAAATGGTCAACATTGACCGACCAAAATTAAAACTGTTAGGCTTTTTCTCGTAAATGTTATAAAAAAATAAATACTGTCGTGCAATTCAACATTTTATTGTTTCTGTATTCAAGACAATATATACTACAATTATAACCACCGATTTTAAACAACAATATGTAAAGTTTATTACTGTCGACGGAATACGTAGATTATGCACAGAGTATCACAAGTATTTGCAAGACGTATGTGGAGATAGAGGTTAGTTACATTAACATAACTTTGGGAATGGAAATGTACACGCTATAAGATTAAAGCTTTGGCGCAATAGTGCTAATTCAGAAATTATTCATATAATTAAGTTACAAACGTTCAAAGCAATTCTAGCAAGTAACCAAGTTCCCGTAATAATTAATTTTCAAATATGGGACAAACAAAATTATTGCAATAATAAGAAATATAAAATTTAATATAGTATTTAATGGGTACGGTAGACTATACACTTCACGTCTAGAAATAATTACTTTAATAGCAATATCGTAAGACCTATAGCAATCCCATACACTCTTTCGTATTTAATAGTATTGGGAACTTCCAATTCCTTTAAAATGTATTATATCACGTGTACACATTCTTTTAGTTTTTTTTAAACTTCGTACTCCTTAAATAGGACTATAGTGGTCTTAGAGATATATTTCACTCAATAAAAAAGTGAATTCTCACCCTTAATGAGTGAAATTTTGAATGTTTATGAAGTGACAATTCTACGTGGTGTGAAAATTCAGTCTGTCACTAGAGTGCCTCAATTTCCACTCCAAAAATAGTATCTAAATTACATTAAAATAAAATATAATTAATGTAGCAATTAAAATAGTATTTTTTTTTCTTATATGGGCATTATTCTAGAAATTTTAAACTTCGAGGTTAAAGAAAATTGCTTTTTTTTAGGCACATTCATGAAATTAATTTTATTGGCTTTAGAATTGATCAAATGACAGGAAAAACCTTGCGTGACTCATTTATACACAATGTATTTTTTTTTAACGTAACATGTTACGTTACTCGTAATATTAGATTTTAGGTTTGTAACGTTTAATATACAAAAAAAATTCAGTTCTTTTGCTTATGGCCTAATTTTTAAGAGCTAGAATATAAAATTAAACGTCTAGTTAATAGTTATTCAAATTTAAATTAATGGATTAAACATGGCGGACTATTTTTAGAAAATTTCTTTAATTTTTATAAAATTTGATATGTTAGGGTTTTTGAGGCCACTGATTACAAATCCAAAGTCAGTTTTCATTAAAATTTGAAATCCAAATACATGATTTAACATTAAGGATACCAAAAAATTAAAACGATTTGTAAAGAATAATCATTTTATTATTGTCAAAAAGTGTGTTTTTTGTTGTATTAAAAAACACAAAAGTTATAAATACTTTAATAACATAGGAGAAAAGATCACAATGATTCCAAAGTATTTAGAAGCTAAATTGTAGATGTGCTATTAAATAATTTGATTTTTTAAAGTGAGTTTCGCTTGGAAATTTAAAGTTTGACATGGTCGCATTTTGTATGTATAGGTGGCACACATTCGAGCAAAGGCTCAAATTACTTCTTATCATATAGGTAATTTATCCCTTGTGTGGTTTCTTAATAACCAATGTGAAAAAAATTATCTAAGGTTGATTGCTAAATTGTCAACTATAAAAAAAAGTTATCTCGCAAGTTTGAAGGTATATAATCTTTTTCCTCAGTGAGGCACATCATTAAGTTAAGGATTTTTCATTTGTTTACATCCCCAATACTTCCACAAAAAACCACAGACCATTAAAAAAAAGGTTCAAAAAGTTTCAGTGTTAAAACTGAAAAAATGTAGTGAGTGTCGCGCACCAAAAACAGGCAAATACACTACTTTTATTTGCTCTCATTGTTTTCTACATATCTGTAATTAGTAATAAACACTTATTACATATAAAACGAACAAAAATTTGTTGATCTGTAGTGTTGCAAAGTTATATTTAAAATTTTTAAGGTATCATAATGAGCGACAACATAAAGTTTAAAAATTCTAGAACAATGCCCATATATTGATTAATATATTAATATCAAATAATGTTTCATGATTCAAATGTCTTCATTTTTCGTAAAATAATTAATGCAGTATAATATTAAAATAATAAAACATCAGAATAGCTAAAAGTTAACTTTGTCCACTTGTTGCGTAATATACTATTAAGTATGTCTAACATTAATTTCTAGTAGAAATCCTCGACATTTTGTTAGATTTGTCGCTTCCATGCACACGTCACTATTTGGGATTTACCTGAAATTTGTTACTCAGGAGTTGTGATTGCTGTTTAAGAATCTGATGAAATTCGTTTTTAAAATTCAAAATGTCGAATTCAATATGCAGAACAAATTTGACCAAATTTACTTAATTTTGCTTGAACCATCAGAGATTTTTGGATGCGCTTCTTATGAACCTGAAATTCTTTTCAGAAATTCAAAATGGGGATTAACAAAATTGTTATGTTATATAACATTTACCAATTCTTAGCGCGGCCTGGAATTATCGGTGAGGATGTCACGAATTTCTAGTTACAATATTTATTGTTTGTTGTTAGTAAACACGGTAAAAATCAATACTTAAAGTGGTTCTAAAGCAGTCCGCCGATAAGGTAAGAATTTAAGCTAAAAATCGTAAATTAAAAAAGTCTGAATCAATTGCTGAAACGATTTGCGAATTTTAGTCTATTTGTTATTAAAATCGGGGTTGGAAAAGTTTTTTTTAAGTAGGACAAATTATTTTAACGGAACGACAATATTACTTAGTTAGTCGTTAACTAAATACAATATTAACTAAAGAAAACATTGAACGTAACCAGTTTGAAAAGTTAGAAGTTAAATCTAATTTTAACTTTTTAACCGAGTCAAATATAATATTAACTTCAGGGTGTTAAAAATTTAATACAATTTTACTTTTCTAAAGTAACATCATTCGGCTGAAACTTAAATAATTTTCTTAGTCTTGCCGTGTATTGGTACTACCTTTTATTCGGAATTTTTTCGTTAATATTGATGAGAAACTTATATTTATTTATTATGGTCATAATTATTAGTTAAACTATATACTTTAATATGATATAAATATATACCAATCAAACGTAAAGTATACTGAAGATACATATTGTATTTTTTCAGCTTGATCATGTTTTCGTCTAAGTAGATTACATCGCCATGTATCCAGTCCCGTTCAAAAAAATAACTGAATTAAAGAGTTAGCAATATAAAACATTCGGGAGAAAAAAAGTAAGGTATTCAATTCTCAGTTATTTATCCATAAAATAAACTTTTTTAAAGCATACAACATTGCTAGAAATATTAATGGAATATTTAAAAAAGGAATAAAATAGCTAAATCATTATAAAAAATCTGTTATCTTGTGGAAGTAACGCCATTTAAAATGTTTTTTCTTAATCTCTTATTTTCTGACTGATTTTTAGTTTATTTCGACTCAATTTCAACACCTGAGTAGAATTTTAACCGGGCTCTGACCGGAATCCAGCCGGGTTACCTTGGTTATATTCGGGTTCCGTCAGGGCTTGTCTAGTTTCACTGACTACTGTCCGGTTAGATATGAGCTACTACAATAGTCCCACCCTTAAGTCATCTTCCCTTAAGTCATACACCCATACCCGCCCCCCCTCCCCTAACGCATATATTTCCCTTTCTCTAAGTCATATTTTTCCTCTGAGAGATTCTTCCACCATTCGCTGGTTGAAAGGTTTGTACATATTTTGTATGTGCCTGTGTGTATGCGCATGTAACAAGTAGAAATTCAAGTGGTGGGTGGTGAGGGGAAATATGACTTAAGGGAAGGCATCGCCATCTTGTTTTCCTCAAGCATATGACTTGTTGATATTTTTAGGTTACTCTAGTTGGCCCGGTTGGATTTCAACCAGAACCTAGTTTTTAATCGGGCCAAATCTAGCTAATTCTTGAATTTGGTCACTTTGTAAACTCTTACTATTTATATTTGTCAAATCAAACAAATTTTTCAATTTTGGTTAGTTTCGATCAAATGCGACGAACATTTCTGTATCTAATCGAATCATTCGTTGGTACGGCATGCCGCGGCAGTGTGAAATCGAAGGGTCGACGGTTCCAATCTTCTAGCGGAACATTTTTTTTTGTTTAAATCTACTTAAAATTTATACAATAATTCTCTCACAAAACTATTTAATAATTAGTCGGGAAATTCTTACATTTAAAAAAAAATATTTAGAAATTTCTTTAAACATTTTTTAGTCGTTATATGGTAATTTAAGACAAAATGGCTGCGATTTCTCCCAGGATACCTATTTTATTTCACTAATAAAACGTTGGAAAATCTTTCTGAATTTGAATATCGTCAGCCGAATTTAATACTTTCATCTATTGTCCAAAGAGATAAAAAAAACAGATAACGGGAATTAGCGGTATAATGTATGACGGGCACAATCGGCTGCAATGGGTCGGAGATAAAGTCCTAGTCGGGAATTATTGAGGAAGACTGAAATCCTTTCGGGAAGGGTTCAAGGTAGTTTTTGGCGACCTTTTAGCACACCGGCCTCGTGCTTCCTGACACTTTAATCCAAGCGATTATCGGACTTGCTCTCCCGGCACGTGTTTGTAATGCATGCTCGACCGCATATACGATAGTCGGCGCTAGTATGCGTATTAGCGTCTATACTATAGCCTGTGTATACATTGGACTGACCGTATAACGTATATATAGTATCCGTGGATGAATGAATGAGAAGGTTGCGTTTTCACAGGAGCTTTGCAGTGAAAAATCGTCGTACACACAGCCGGATATATCTCGTGCATATGCACTAAATTGTCAAGGGGCAGACGTGTTTTTCAGATAACGACGCATTATACAACTCGCGATAATCTGCGAACATGAACATGACGAAGATTTCTAGCCGATTAAGGTTGATCTACTTACTGCCACTAATGATCCGTATCGTTAATTTTGCCGACGCACCTATAGCGTTGAGGGATTAACGATAGAGCTCCCTCATTAAGAATATTAGAATTACGTAATTTCTTTTGACTGAATTGCAATCCTAAGATTACTGGAAAAAATTTAGATACTCACATTCTAACTCTTTGATATCTTGATAACATTTTAGAATGTTCAATTAACTGGAATTTATCTTGAATATCGATAAACTCTTTTTAGTCGTTCCTATGATTGGGGAATTGATAGAGCTTGCTTAAATTAAGGATATTAGAATCAGTCTATTTGTCCTGATCCTGATAGTTATAAATGGAAACCCTATGATTAGTAATATAAACATCCTAAGAGAGAGAAATAATGATCCTAAATCATGAATATCTTAATCCTTTGAAGCGCGGTGGTCACTCTCAGGGATCACCTTTTCTGCCAGATAATTTCATTTATTAATTATGCGGTGTTTGTGTACCACATTATACCACTAATATTCAAATGTAATTTCTTGTAAAAATGTTATAGATAATCAAACACTAAAAAAATACATTTCTTTTTGGAAAAAAAGCGTTTTCCAACTTATATCAGTTTCGATTTTATGGCAATTTTCACTAAGGGGTTGTTATTGTCGTTGTTGACGAATCAGGGATCAGATTTATAAAATTCAAAATGTCAGTGCAAGAATTTAAAAAATAACATGTATTTATGCCTGAAAAAGTATATTTGGAGATTTTTTGGCCTCGAAATACGTATATGTAACACGTTTCGAATTTTAAAAACTCTGAGATGTCAGATTCAAAATGTGCTAAAATTATTTTTGAAGATTTTTGAGATTAAGAATATAAATTTAGATAAAAGTTGTACATTAGATATTGCCGACTTTGACTGTTTACCCTTTACATTTGAGACCATATTCGTAATCAGCGATCCCGACAACTCCCAAGTACCAAGTTTCATCTCGATCAAGCAACTTTTTCCTAGTTTGGTCTGTTATCTTGGATCCGCCATTTTGAATTTTGAAAATCTGAGGTCATTTTCGTAAATAGCGACTCTGAAAATCCCCGAATAATACATTCCAACACTTTTCCATGTAAAGAAAAATGTGTGCTTCAAAGAGTTTATCCCTTTATCCAATAAACATTTTCATAAATGAATGTCCAAATTATGTTTTTTGGACATCTTATTCAAAGATATTTTGCAAAAGACATCTAAATGACGTCAAAATTGAGTACAAATTCCACCTTCTCTATATTTCGCACGTGATATTAATGTATTTTTCTGTTTTTTATAATGTTATATTAGGTTTACATTATTTTCTAAGAACAATTAATTATTTTGGTGCTTTTTTCTCTTCTACAAGTATACTTACAGCATAGGGCATGTGAAGAATAAATTTAAACTATATTTGTATTTCTGTGAGCGAAAAATTCTTAAAAAACGTTAGATCAACAATAAAATTAATAAATTGTAAAAGAAACCTATAAAACTATAATTTGAGAATTATTAAAATAGTTAAAAATAATAAAAACATGAATCCTTACTTCTATTATTTAATTACAATGCAAGTTTATTAATGAAGTTAATACATAATTAACACATGAACGTAGTCTGCAATGAGGTACTTATCCCATAAATAATTACTGGTCATAACGAACATAATTACCCGAAAAGGAATTCCGCAGGGATCGCGTCTTAATTTCTCAGATCTAAAATGGATAACTTGCAGTTGTTTCCCTTAAAATAGTACAAATAAAGAGGATTTAATTAAAAAGTAGTATAGTAAATACAAACTTTAACTATGAATAATAGTAAATATCAAAATTCACTACGAGACATAGTGTGAAATGAGGACTACAATAGATTATTGTTATTTTAACTATATTTGTGATATTTATATAAATCATTCTACATAGTTGATTTTTTGTAACTATGAGGAGATAGTTGGTGCAACAAAATTATAGTAAAATCGACTATGAAAGTGGTAAATTTAACTATTTTTCATAGTAGTTTTAACTACATATAGTTTTCCAACTATGTGATATAGTCGATTTAACTATGGATGTTTTTTGCAGTATATATTCTAATTTTCGTGAATATGTTATATTTTTGTTTCAAATGTTCTATAAAGTTCGTCTATTTCATTTTTATCGTTATAGTTCATTTTTCTTTAAAATTACGAAAATCTGTATTAAATATGGAATTCAAGGCAATATGGGTGTAAATTCGCGTTGTTATGTAATTGTATCGCATACCTTCCCTTTCTACGATTACCTGAAATTCCTTAAAATACTGAAGTTAGGAAGTGCATCAAATTTCAGAAATCTCTGAAGTTCCCGAGATAATGCGCAGGGCAATACTCTGCATAATGATATGAGAATAGTGGTATTTTCTAATTATCGGCCTTCCAAGTCTTTTATTTTTTTATCATCTTTTAAAAAGTGGATAGTTATACCATAAACAAAATGTATAATACTGTTTATTAAATTCTTAGAATATTAATCGTAAAACATTGCGAACGCGTTACGCACAACCTGCAACGTATTATTTATCTCGAATGAAGGTTATAAATATTCTAGAGGAGCGATAAAAAATTTGCAGTTTCATATATTTTACAAGTAAATCCCATAAACTACAGAATATAGTATAAAAGTAAACAAAAAAAGTTGGTGCATACTTGCCCTATAAATATAAAGAAATTTATTATTCAATTTTCCTCGCGTATATTTTATTTTTTAATTTAAATCCTATCCGGTATATTTGACACTTTAATATAACTTTTTTCAATTTATCAACATTTTATTTTCAACCCGAAAAGATAAGTAATCTTGTTTATTTTACTCTCCGTGACATTACCGTGTGAGTTAATCACGCGCAGAAACCATTAGTCGCTTTATAATGCTTTTAAAAATGAGAATCGAAAATCAGGATTAAGGAACCTTTTTCGAAATTACTTCATCCATTTATAAATTGAGTGAGACGAGAGAAAAGAGTGAATTAAAATCCGGGTGATAATTCTACGTATCATAAAAAGTTATGTTAACGGTAAAGATGAAACATTGAAGGGTTATTTTTCTTTTGTTATATAATCGGCTCTTTCTATTTATAATTTCTATTAATAATAAAAATAAAGATACGAAAAATCGGATATTAATTATTAAATGTGTTTTACAACCGATATTTATAACTGATAATGCGTTTTCTTATTCAAAATCGAGGAACTTGAAAGCGTCCATGGAGAGTTATTAAAGATAATTATATCGTAAATTATAGAGTAATTAAGATTTATTTAATTACAATTTATGGTAGATAAATAATGCTCTTGAATATTTGGACATTATCCAGTTTTATATACTTTTTCATCATTCAAACTTGTTGTTAGCAATGCTTTTCATTTTGTAAATACTAAAAATATTGGATCAGTATTAAACATAGATATACTACCTTTTTAAAAAAAAATAATACTTTTGACCATATTTCTAACACAATTAGGCATATAGAAAAACTATACAAATAATGCATGTTTACTATTTATCTCTCTTTTCACACCAGAAAATGTTTTTAAAATATATACGTTTTTTTCATAATTAAAACAATCGTACGAAACAATTAAAAAAACATTTTAAACTTGATGAATAACTTTTTAATCTGGCTTTTAACAAAGTATGAACAAGCATTTTATTTCGTCATAAAAATTGACTGAATATAATCAAAAGCAGTGTTTTTTGCACTTTTAGATTAGGATATCTCAAAACTTTGACTCCTTAGAGCAATTATACGACCAGATTTAGATTCAACACATCGAAAACCGTCGGAAAAATATACTGAGGTCTCTGATTAATGTATTTTAATCTGGTTTTTGTCAAATTGCAAAAAAAAATTATTCCGTTACAAAAATTTACTGAAAAATGGGCAAAAACTGTGTTTTAGGTTAGGATATTTCAACATCTTGACGTAATAGAACAACAAGTTTTAGTAATATAGTCCGTCTCAGTTTTTAGTTATTTCCATGTAATTACACATTTACGTAAATATATGAAAATCATAATTGTTACTTGACAAAAACTTCCATAACTCGATAACAAAAAATCGTATCGGAATGCTTTTTTAGCATTTTAAAGTCGACAAATAGCACCTCAATATTGTTTATACCAAATTGCAAATAATAATTTGGTTTCTTCACATTAACTTACTGAATATGAGCAAAAACAATTTCTTTTTGCACTTTTATGTTAGAATATCTCAAAATTTTTCTTTTCTTAAAAAAAAAAAAAAATTGCAACCAAATCATTCAGTATAGGAATAAAAAAAATATCCTTAAAATCTTATGAATTCTAATTCACTATGAGACCAAAATAACCCAAACAACACTTACGAAACAAATGTTCACTATTAAATGCTAAGCAAATTCTTATACTTGACATTGAGTAATGACAAGACGATGCTAATAAAGCAATTAAGAAAATCATAATAACAACGTTAACAAAGTAATTTTCAAGCACTGGTTAATCGTTAAAGGGTACGATAGTGTGAGAAAAGAGCTTTAAAACGCATAAGCACCCAACGGCCACGAAAGGTAGCGCTCCCTAACAGTCTGATAAGATCCTAATTAAGACGACATATTACAGATATTCTACAATGGGGAACTGAAGCGGGAGCAAAATGTAGATGCTTCTGAAATTGCTCTAAGCTTCTTCTTAGATGCAAAGCCACTCATTCACGGCACGTATAAGGCACTTAAATTACCCAATCTATCAAATTTCGCGTAAACTAAATCTACATTGACGTCCCTGCCACTAGAAGTTACTGCAATGAATTTCCTTACAAACAATAAGAGCATACCTATCTAGCAACGAGTAACTACAAATTATATTAAAATCAGTTGTGTTTCAGTTTTTTAATTCCTTCAGTGATTTTTCAATTACTTCATATTTTAAAAAAGAATGTATAGGCATAAAAAATGATCTAAAAAGATATGTAATATAATTGAGTGCCCGGACGCAAAAACGCCTTAGCAGTTGGATCTGACTCATCATAAGTAGTAAAAGCCAGTTTTTCACTATCAGCTGGTGAAAAAAGCGTCATCCGAAGGCTCTCCTGGACACAATTTTCATCGAATCGGAACGAGTGACATCTCAAATGACTGATATTTTTAATACCTATAACTTTGTCAGTAGCGGCAAATTGTTATCTATCAAACAAAACAAGATAAATGGAAAAAACTGCGAAACTGTCTGTTACTACTTACGATGAGTCAGACCGAGCAGGGTTGTTGCATCCTACTACTCGATTACCAGTTTTGAAAAAAGTTTTCAATAAAAATTTGCTCAAAATATATTTATTTATTTATTTTTTTTTTATTTATTAATGTATTATACGGGTCAAAGACCCTTAACAAAATATACAATATAATGGCACTGTAGCCCAACAAAACATAGAATTTAGAATAACTCACATTCCTATTAACGTAAATTTTGGTAGCTGCTGGTTCTTATTATTCTATTTATCATACCGCAAAATATATTTACAGTGGTTTACAAATTCGTTGATGTTTCCACTTTGCCTTGCCGTACGGGGGAGTGAATTGTAAACACGGGTCACTCTTGGTATTGTCGCATAATAGCTCCAATTTTGGGAGTAGCTTGATTCAGTGACGGTATGTGGGTTTCTGGTGTTGTAGGTTAGGTTCCTTTGCACTATTAATTCATTCAGTTCTGGGGAATCCAATTTATGTGAAACCAAATTATATGCAAATTTTGCGTCATTTAGTTCTCTACAAGATCGTAGGGAGTACAAATTATTTGTTGTCGAAATTGGTACATAGTTGTGGTCTAGATAACTCATTGGAGTGTTTCTTTTAAACGCCAAATAACGGAGAAATTTATGGTGGGCAGATTCCAATTTAGCCTGTTCGTAGCCTAGGTAAGGTGACCAAATAAGAGAGGCATAGTTTAAAATTGACACGACCAAAGCTTTATACAGTGTTATAATAGAACTTGGTGACCGAAAGGCCACAGTTACCCGTCGTATGAATCCCAACATCTTGAAAGATCTGGATGTTATGGCTTCAATATGATTGTTGAATGATAAAGTCGACTCTAATATATCAAACGATTTTTTTTTTTAAATAAGAAAACTTCGATATTGAAAATAATTTTATTTTAGACAATTGAAAAGCGGTGTAAATTGCAATAATTGAATTGGAGAAATTCATATTGTAAAATACCCATGATTTTGATTGACGCTTTAGCAAATAGTTTGAATACTTTTGTCATTTCTTTTAAATTATTTCATAAAACAATTTACTTTGATCCCATCAAACATTCACTTCGCGTCGATTTTCTAATAAAATCACAATTGAAATTCCAATATACGAGCGAACAATAGAAATAATTTGATTCCTTGGGTAACGGAAAAATCTTTTTATCGTTCTTTCTTGTTCTCGAAGTCTCTTTTTTGACAGGACAAGAAGACGTACATTACGAAGCAAGAAACTAGGCATTCGAGAGATATTTTGAAAGAATTTCATTTAAAACTTGGCGTCCGTTCGTGTGACGAAGATGCTCGCAAACGGCCATTATCCCGCAGATTTAAGGGTAATTCTCTTCAAACTCATATTAACTGCTATGGAAATGAGTTACGGCCGACGAAATCCTCTCATTCATAACTAAATAACTTAAATCCATTTTACTTAGGTATTATTAATTTTAAAGTTTCACACCTTAGATCCGGTGAGCCAAGCGACCTTCTTTTGTTGCCACCTTCAAGGAATGAATAATTTTGTAATTCATCACTTCGTTTCTATGTGTAAGATTGAATGCACTGAAAATAATTACTAGGTTAAACTTAATACACTGTAAAAACTATTACTTAAAATGATTACATCCTAAACTCAGCTAATGTATACTGCCGTCCTTGTTTAAGTGGTCTTATTTACACTACATCTTACTGTCAATCAATTTTCTTACTTAATTCCAGATTTCAGTAACGCGTTAAAATAAATTGAAATTACCTATTAAAATTAAGGTTTATATATAACATTAATAAATATTTAGTAAATTCTACCAAATGCTTATTTACTGACAAGCAAACCTACCGAAGTGTAAATTTCCAATTTTTATGAAATTTTGATATGTTGTAAAAAATGAAAAACCAAGTGACACGTATTTTTATAGTTGCCAAAAAAGATATTTAGCAGGTGAAACGGCTTCCTCAAAATTGGTGTATTAATAGAAAAATCATATCCTAGAAGATAGTCGAGAGATTTTAAATTTTGGTAGAAAAGTATCCTTTGTCATAATTTGAATTAGATGTACCTCTGTTAGAAAAAAATGTAGGTGATTGATTAAAAGCTCATTTTGCATAGTAAGGGTAGTATTAAAAGATGCAAATAGTACACAAGGTTAAATAATTTTGTTGCATCCTGAACGTAACCTCAAAAATAGCTAAATAGTTTTTCGAGTACATAACCCAAAATATCTCAAAATCCTGACGTGATGGGCCATTTTTTATTTCGGATTCAGATTCTATGCACAAAATTATGTCGGAAATGACTCACAACATCCCAATAAGAAAACCATGTTAACCTGGGTTATCATTCTATACTACAAAGTGTTTTTTATCTATCATTGTGTCTTTGGCAGACATGATAGTATTTTGTTAAGTCTATCATAACCTATATGTATAGCACTAGCCTATCAGTTTTTACAACACTTGTGAATGAGTTCTTAACTGCTTTTTTATTCATTTTTCTTTCAATTTACATCAATATTCTATTATAACAATAAATGTTTCAAATGAAATTTGTCTTTGGTTGTACCCAGCTTGTAATCATGAATTTCTTCAGGGATATGTACTCAAAAAGTTTGAATCCAATAACTTGCATAGTGAAATCTACAAAAAAGTCATGTGTTCGACAATAAGTATATTTTTCTTAATTATTGTCTATACTTATTTTACTTACTTGATGATATGAAGTCTCGTATCTATTGTCTTTACATCCTCATACTCAGAAGCCTCCTTTTATTCCGACAGTTCATAGATTTCAAGAACTGTATTCTCATGGTTTTGATGTAGATTTTAGGCAGAAAAATTAAAAAAACGATATTCCTAAAAAACATGAAAGCAACTCTCCCATAAAGTGAGGTTACATTATTATGCAAAAATTTTCTGTTTGGTGTAATCATCTTAATTTACACACTCAAAAACTGAGTAATGATATCCGCAAATCCCGTTTTAAGAGACAGCATACATATTTTTACTTCACTGACTCGGAATCAATCCTCACTAAAGAAATATTGTTTTAAATTAAACAAAAATAATCTCTTTTATTTAAAATTGTTTTGAAAGAAATGAACTATTTCAACAAATAATTTGTTAAATTCAAATTCGAGATTTATTTAAATTATACTTAAGTTTTTGTTATAATTCTGTTTATTTATTTATTTTATTTAATTACGGAAAAGTTGCCCTCACATACATAATAAGTAAGGAATATAATATGCGAAAACAAGAAAACTACACAATATAACTACAAAGCATAATGCGGTGACATATTGGTTGCAATAGATACACATTAACATACTAGTATTATAAATAATATCATTAATAGTCCATAAAACTTTAAAGTTGATATCTTACACTAAATCAGATTATAAATTTAAACAAATTTCTATATTAATATAAATAAAAGACCTTTGTTCTAAAAAAACATTTTTTAAATTAATATAAATCTTTTCTTTAAATGAAAATTGAAAAAAATTAGTAATAATATTTAATAGATTGAATAGATTTAGTAATATTATTAGCCGTTTATTGCATAAAGAAACCAATTTTCCTATTCAGTAAGGGTCTTTTTCACGTAGAAAATACTCAAAAACAACTATAAAGTGTAGTATCGTAATAAATTAATAGCGCTATCATAAATATTTTAGAGTCCAAAATTGCTGTTCAATTTTGTATTATCCAGGTGTTAATGGGTTAATAAACCACATTGGAAAGGTATTACGTCATCAATGTTTGGTATAGGTAGATGATTGTGTATATCAATTTATAAAAATGTGTGCTAACTTCACAATAAACAATGAAGACATTGAGTAAACACATTCCCAGTAGAAAATGAATCGAGTTTTTTGCTAGTTTCTATCCAGTTTATATTTTTTCCATGTTA
This sequence comes from Trichopria drosophilae, assembly GCA_030407085.1. Lineage (NCBI taxonomy): Eukaryota > Metazoa > Arthropoda > Insecta > Hymenoptera > Diapriidae > Trichopria > Trichopria drosophilae. The sequence continues at coordinate 84,460,210 of CM059587.1, read as the reverse complement.
AATGTTTAGGAAAACTGGGCAGTGTAACAAAAAACTGGACAGATTTCTACTAGGGATGGGTCGACCTTGGAAAAATTACCTTTACTTGTATGGTATCATTTAAGACCTTAAAAAGAAAACAAAAAATAAGATTCGTAGATTTTATTTTCGGAATGTATGCGTCGATGACGTGTGCATAAGAAAACGTATGATGATAGTGATGAAGATGATGGACGTTGATAATGATACTGAAAAATAGCAAGTCACAAGACGATTTTGGATAATGATCCAACAATATCGAATAATATCGATCAATTTCTGATGATGATACTGTCAGATTATAATATTATACCCTAATAATGATGGGGACTTCGCAATGTGCAAAACAAACCATTTGATGATACTCATGAGAATTGATGACAATGCTATTAAAAAACAGTAGTAACAATGTTAGATTACGACGGCGATGATGATGATAATTACATTATTATGTTAAATAGAATATAATTTAAAAAAAAAAGATACCGAAATTAAGTTTCTAGAGAATAGTCACTAAAGTAGAGTACCCACTCAGTTCCTCGAATTCCCCTCCCGTTTCGTTATATTTACGAAAAGAAGGGGAGCGCCGCTTCTCCGACTCTCCTTAGTTTTTTTGTTGTTGTAAAATTAAGTATTTACAATATTTATTTACAATTGGCGCAAAATTAGTATAATAAAAAGCCTTAAAATTACTAAATTTGGCAAAACATGATCATGTGACGTTCTCATCTTGTAATATTTGCTGGATTAAGTTATGTACTTAGTATCGTTGATTGCTGTTATCAGAACGTTGCTTAATTATATACAATATTTATTTTTATCGTCCGGAAAAAAGTACACAAACCGGCGTTGATATATAGATCGAAGGAAAAACAACAGAAAAAGAAAAAAAATATGAAAGAGTTTGCGTGAATTAGTTAATTTAGGCATCCGGCCATCTGTATTATTAGTATATTTTTATTTACATTATTGTTATTCTATTGATACTTTTTTTTCCTTTTCAGCCTTCGTCGGAGTTCGTCTATAAGTTTTGCGTCATTTGTCAGCCACCAATATTGGTTTGAAAGTCGATGTGTGTCATTCATGTCTCGGTCTGGTATTGATGTTGAGTATTTTAGTACTGGATGATTGTATGATTATATGTAATTGTTTTATTTGTTTGATGGCGAGCGGCATGATATATTAATGGGATATTATTACTCTCTTGTATGAGTCCGTTGAAGTCGAAGAATGTAAAAGAATGTGGTGGAAAATAGTTTGAGAAAATGGCATATGTTGTAGAATCGGACATGGCTTGAGCAATCTGTTCTAGATTTTTATTTTTAATCATTTTTAGATTAGCTAAGTAATTACGAGTCAGTTTTAGAATATAATTGTCTATTCTTGAAATATATGCTTTGTTGTATGTTAATTTGTTGATAATGAAATGTTTGCTATCTGGATTTCTGTAGAGATGTAAGCAGGATCGGAAACATGTTCTTTCAAATTTGCGTAATTTTTTGGCTATTGGTGCATTAAAATTCCAGAATATTGGAACAGCATATATAATAATAGGGTGAATTAAAAGTAAATAACAATTAATTTTGGCATGGTCGGATAGGTGTTTATGGAAAAAAGGTGGCTGTGCGACCTAAACATTTTCTTAGCTTTTTCGATTTGAGTGAGTGTATGGGAATTGAGCCGGAAAAGATAATCTAGCTGTACACCTAAGTATTTGACCTTTTTTTGCGGGATATGATAACTAATTTGGTTCTTCTTGATTTGCATTATGTAAAAAATTTTTGATATCATTCCTTTTGTTAGAATTGATGAATCTGAGGGGCTTTTGGAAATGGACAGTTTATTAATATAGTTTGCTAATATAGAAAAATACAGAAAAAAAATATGTAAAGAAGTGAAAAATAAATTAACGAAATTATCGAAGTGTAGCAACGGAAAAAATTGTGCATAGTTGAAACATCGGCGAAGATTGATAGAGGAAACAAAGAACAATGGTGAAACAAAAAATTGCATAAGAAGACAAAAGTACGTCAAGCGAGTCAAGATTTGAGAATCTTGGCGAAACTTTCAGGAACTTAAGACCAGAGTCAAGGGGAATAGGGGTGCTTGTTCTACCGCAACAAGAGACTGTTGTGTTATGAACATTCTCCCTTCTTTTTTTTTGTCTCTTTAACTCGTTCCATGTATCCCTCTTTTTCCGTCCGAGTCGTTAGTTCCGACTATCTCTGTCTTCGTCTCACCCTCGGCAATGTTTTAATGGCACGCAAATATACGAGGACCGGAGAACTCGGCACACAAACGTTGCACCAACACGTATCGCGAAATAAAAAGTGCACGTGTATATGCTACGAATCGAGTCACGCGTGACATATCGCTATGCGGGGGATGACGTGTTTCAGGACCTTCCCTGTATTGTACTAAAATAAAACGGCAAATAACAAACGAAAACAGAATAACATGTAGTTTAGCAACAATTTTGACGTGATACTACCATGCATATTTGTACCAATTGACGTTTCGTGCTGGATATTTTGTCGTTCACTGCTCACATTGAAAAAGTTTGAATTGTTCAAATCACTCCAACCAATTTCCGGTTTCACTTTATTTTATATTTTATTTTCGTCTACATTATTTCTATAAGAGAACAATTGCTGCATAATAAAATTGAAAACTAGAAATCTTTACTTCGTCACATTCGAGTTAGTTTGAAGTTATCTAATATGATCTTCATTCGATACTTACATCAGTGAAAAGTGGAATAATCCTCTTAGGAGTAGACAGAAATCGATTGCCTTATCAGAACACTAGCAGAAAATTTGAATAGATTTTACTTTTAGTTAGTCCAAAAACCAGGACTAAACTTCGTTCGTTGGAAAACACCCTGATGATTAGTAACCTTGATGCTACTGAATTTGTTGATGGATTTGAATAGTTAGCTAAACACCCAAAAGGTGCATGCAGAGAGATTGCTACTTTAGAGTATGTGACTATGGGAGCAGTCTCTGACCCTGATGAAGCAAACTTCAATGTTTGCGAAACGACGATAGGAAAACAGTTGGCTCCAGCTATTTATCCTGAACAGAAGAGACAATCTGAATAAAACATGACTTTAGAATAGGTCGTCTGACCTTAATCAACAAGAATTATGAAGTATAAAAAGTATTTCCACTGATGTATTTACCTATACACTGATGTTTATTGTTAATGACATCATTTGTTTTATTATCTAAAAAATTGATGGTACATTTCAGATATGTCTTAATTATAAAAATTTAGACTTTCCAATCCAGCATAATAGAATCTGGATTGGAAAAACGTAGAAATGTGAATACGTCGCCAACACCGAAAAGCTTTTGAGCTTACAAATAGATTAAAATAGGTGCACAAAGAGAATTCCAACATCAAGGGCTCCCAAAAAGCTTCCGTTTGGTTTCGTTTCTTCAACCTTTTTCTGCATCTCTCTTTTTCTGTATATCTTCCTCTCTCGCACATACATAATCGTTAGAAACGTAGATACTCGGTATCTCGAATTTGCGATGCGCACACGAATTTCAAAACGAGTTTATATTTTCTGCGTAGTTAAACTCACTTGAATCACGTGTGCACTAGAAAACTCAGGAAGGTAAAATTTTGAAGGTTCACGCAAAATTATCCGACCACGTGCAAGCGCCGTCTAACACGAAGGTAGTTGAGGCAGGCGAGCAGGAAAGGTGTCGGGAAGTTCATTGAAAAAAACGAAAGGTGAGCCCAGGCTCCGTACAGACGGTATTATGCAACTTTCCGCTTAAGAGAATAATTTTTCAAAGGACCACCACGGCAAAGCTTCGCCGTTCTTTTTCGGGAACGTATAATATACATTCTCGACTATCGTCTTCGTTTTGCGAAAAAAAGCCTGTCGGCTTATCACACTCGAGGTGCTTTCCCAGGTCGGTTTCTTTTCGCTCCCCTTACATCTACCACATCTGTGCGGTTTTAAAATGTGGTACAGCGTGAGGTTTAGGAATACAATATTGAGAAAACTAATTATTTTATGCTTTGAATGTGTACTGCACTAATTTTCTAATATATTTTTATTGGAATTAGCTTGAATTTTTCGCATTATTTACTAAATCTAGGTTAGCCTCAAATATGATCGAGATATTTGAGTATTAATTGTATTTTACTAAACTTTTCGTGTTTTTGTTGATAAAAAGTCAGTAACTCTGCAAGGAATCAAATCATTTCAGAAATGTCAACGTTAAGACAAATGAGTAATTTGGTCGATTAACGGCAGATTTATGGAATCTAAAATTCTGCAATAATTTTAACTTATGCTTTTTTAATTTTGGCTTACATTAATTTGTTTGGTTCAAAACAGGTTTATTTACATTATTATGTGTAGCTTAGCCAAATTAGCTGAAAATCTACGTAAAACTTGGAAAGTTATGGGCCAGTGAGGATTTTTGGGGAAGGTATATTTTGGAGTCCTGAATACTAAAAGTCCCCATCGATAGATCTGTGCTACTTGAGCCACCTTAAGAATAAAGACTAAAAATAATGTTTTCCGCATAAGATGAAAAGTACGTATTTTACGGATTTGGTGTATGGGTCACAGTTGTAGCTGATAAAATTCTGGACAATTTCCTTTTGTAATAAAACCGTTCGGTTGGCTGAACATACATAGGATGACAGGTTCCCATATTATATGAACTTGACATTTTTCTCCTTTTGTGTGTTTTGCGCAGCTTCACTCCTTTTGAATCGATGTTCTAGGCTATGTAGTAAACAAAATAAACTTTAAATTATCTAGTTTGATTCAGATATAGCAACCAAAATAGTTAGTTCCAATGACCAGCCTTCTTGCGTAGTAGTCCAGCCCTTTTGTGTGTTTACTTTGTGGAATGTAAATTAAAGATATACTATACATAATATCGGTGCCGTCCATCTTAAAAAAATATGGCTCAGGGCAATAATGATTTGCTTATCTCAGATATTAAGTTGCCGACCTAGCTAATAACTTGAACAAACATTTCTTTTTTAAAAACACGGAAACAGGCGAACCGATTTTTCAAAAAATCTATTTTTTTGGGGGCTTGCGACTCACCATCTCTAAGGGGCACATGGGAGACGAGGGGGGTTGAAGTCCTTAAATGGCAACATAGATTGAGTGGGGGCTCATTTGAAAGGTCCTGTGTCCCGAGGATGTCCTGTGGACGTTAACAGGATGGTAAAACTGGACATTTGAACGTCCTGAGGAGCTCCTGACGACGTCCTCAGGACAGTGTGCTGTGTTGGAATATGACCAAAAAACGCACATTTGGAACACTATTACTTCAAGCACAAAAAAATACTTCGGAAATGATGCTACGATTGTTAAATGTACCCTTTGGCTACTAAGGCAATCGAAAAAGTGCCAAAAACGCACATTTTAACACATTTAAACGCATTTTTCTCGAAAATGCGACATGATAGGAAAATTCTGCAAACAAATCTGAATTAAAATGAATGAATTATCAAATTTAAATCATTTAAAAGTTTCAAATCAAATGGAGAAGTAAATAGTGGTTGCTACTTGAATAATACATTATATTGGTCAACATGAAAATGTTACAGCGATGAAATAAGCTAATGTTTATTAATTTGGGGTCGCTAAATACGAATGCCATAGTGGACAAATTTTATTAAACCTTGGTTCTCTGTAATATGTGGTTAAAGTTGCAACAAACTTAATATTCTTCAATGTTTGAGGTATTTTGAAAGTATTTTTACTACTTTCAATAAAAAAGCGATAAGATTTCAATAATAGCTTAATGAATACAGCCTAAAACCTCTTTTAAAAGAAGAAAAAGTTAAAAAAAAGGTTTTGTGAACTAGTAAAAAAATGATCGCCTAAAATGGTGATTTATTTTTATGCACACGATGTCCCACCATAACTATCTGTTACTACTGGCCGGTCGACGCTTTATGGAGCTTTAACGGTCGGATTTTAACAAGTAGAACGATTTTTATTTAATATAAATTATGTTTTATAATATATTTTTGTAATATATAAGTTACGGATTACGATTGCGATGTTAAAATTAAGATTTTACAGTGCATTTATTTTTTTAAATACAAAAAGAAAAAAAGATTTTCATCGATGAACACTAAAATTCCAATTCAGTATTAAAAAATGTAATTAAAATAATACAACTAATTAAAAAATCATAAGAATACGGCTAGTGCCTTACGAAGAAATTTTGTTCACATAAGTCGCATATCTAAGTCGCATATTTTATTAAATAAATTAACTTTAACAGAGCCCGAATTTCGAAAAATCAATTCAGTCATATTTTATTTACGGTTTTTAGTGACAATACCTACCGTATCGGTCCAGCACTTTAAAATCTCTTTAATGTTATTGATTTGTAAAATTGAAGGATTAAAGTAGATTTTTTTCAGAGTTTTTAAAGCACCTCTAATGGTTGAAAGAATTGACAGAACTGTACCAAAATACGTATAAATTGATCGCAGTCTATAGTAGATAAAAAGTACATTAAGGGGGTTCTAAAGTGCTTGGCCAATAAGGTACGCATTTGCACTAAATATCATAAATAAAAAGTGACTGAATCTATTTTTTCAAATTTCGGGCTCAGTAAGGGCAATTTTAATTACTATAAACCATATACTAGTAAATAGCAAGGAAATTATTTGAGATTTACCAAGAATTTTCGGAAATAACCTTATTTCCGAAAATTCTCGATCAAGTCTCAATTAATATCGTTGGTATTTTCTAGGAAATTGTTGATAGTGTTCAAAATTACCCTTACAAACACCGAATTTTAAAAATGTAATTCAGTCATCTTTAATTTACGTTTTTTAGTGAAATTTCCTATCTTAACAGCGGACCACTTTAGAACCCTCTTATAATTATTAAAAGCGTCTGAAATGTCAAGTTTTTTATTTTTAATTCAAAAGTGTATCTATATATTTTACCTCCCTTTAACGTAGTAAGAGACTGACGAAACTTAAGAAAGATTGGTAAAAGTTGTTACAAAGTAATAAAACATTAAGAACACACTTCACGTAATAAAATGTTTACGCTTACGGCGTCATGAAAAATAATTAATATCCATCTTAAACAGTTGGGACGCAATGTTTGAGGTAAGAAAACCGAAACGTACATGTCAATAAATCAATTACTCGACATCCTTTAAAAGTATGACTTTTACTATTTGCTCAATTTTCCCTGGCAAACATCGTTAAAAAATTGGACTTCCTTGGTGGTTTCTTTATTTTCCTTCCTTTCCGACTTTCCCTCTTTCGCGTTAACTGCCGTCGTCCACCTTCCGCCCTCCTGTTTCGTAGGGTCGTGTCGTTCACCGCGGAAAAGAATTTTTTTCCACCCTTAGCCCGTAGGTGTTTTCTAGACCGCTGAAGCATGCGGCGTGATGACCAGACTGGAAAAAAGTGCCGGATATTCTTAAGCCGAGAGATGATCCAAGCTCTCTTTGTACTTGGATCATGCCGCGTCAACGTTAGATGCGAAAGGCACTGGGCGAAAGACTTTATTTGAGGGACGACGTGTTTCCTTTGGATATTGTAAAAGAAAAACAATAAATTTATCCGTCGTATATTTAGAATCTTTCTTCTTTCAATTATCCCTCCTTGAGGAGATGCTCGTCCGACGACTTGTCAATGGTACAAGGAACGACGTATTTACTTCCTCTGATCTTAGTCTCTAATAAAACTCCAAGACGTACTTGTCCACGTCTTGTTCAAACATTTTATTCAGAACTAATTTGGTCGTTATTTTATTCATTTTGTTATTTCGACATTAAAAGAGACAAAAATTTATTCACACTGAAAGAAAAATTTACTTCTTTTACGAAATTTACTTCAATCAAGTAATCGTGTTTTTGATTCAAATAAATTTTCGTTGGTTTAAGAGAACATTTTTTTCCTTCTAATAAATTACTTCGTTGGCATATTATTTCCTACACTGAAAAAAAATTTCCTGATTTCAAGTAAATATTTACTTGAATAGTCGCAACAAAATATTTACTTAAAATAAGGAAATATTTTCTTAATTTAAATAAATATTTACTTGCTGGATAAAATCTAATTAATATTTAGTTGAATTAACAAACTAATTTTCTATTATAAGTAATTATTTTGTTGCGACTATTAAAGTAAATATTTACTTGAAATTAGGCAATTTTTTTCAGTGTATATTAAGAAAATAAGGTGTTAAATCAAGATTGTATTTTCTTGAAATAAACAAATAATTTGCTTAAAGGTAGTAAATCATTTTAACGAATATTTTATTGCGCCAAAGAAATCATATGTTTAGAAAATAGTAATACCCGATATCTATAAATATGTTTCTAACAACAATTTTACTCATATAAAAAAAAAAAATTTACTTGATTCAAGTAAATAGTTTGCTTCAGTCGAAACTAAATATTCATTTAAAAAAAATTTTCCCAAATAAATATTTACCTTTTTTAAGTAATAATTTAATTGAAGCAATGAAGATTTCTAGAGTTGAATAAGTATTTAGTTAAAATCAAGTCGGAGGAAGAAATTTTTTAATACGGTAAAGTAAATATCTATTTCTTTCAAGTAAATATTTATTGAAACTAACGAATGCATTGCGTAAACAAAGAATTGATTTTCTTGAAACAATAAAATGTTTTGTTGCGACTATTCGAAGAAATAGATTTACCTGAATCAAGTAAAATTTTATTAAAACAACTAAATTTGTTTTACAGTGCAAGTAAAATTTACTTTAAACAAGTAAGTAATTTTAAATAGTTACAAGCAAATAATATTTTCTATGAAGCAAATATTTTACTTTAGGCAAGTAAGTAAATGTTAAATTAAAGAAAATCTTTCCTGAAATCCATGAACTGTGGTTTCCCTTATTTTTTCTAAACCTCAAATCGGAAAATGGAAAAACGCAAATTTCTTAACATCCTAAATCGTTTTCCTCGGAAAAGCGTCTTTTAAAATATTTTTTCGTTGCTTTGTATATAACATTCATATAATTTTTCAATATTAACGCCGACTTTTACTAAAAAATACAGATGAACAAAGAAAAAAATATCAAATTTGTATTCTGTTTCGTTTGAGTAGATAACAAAAATAGTTGTGTGCAATTTGTTGAAAATACTTGAAAAAGAAACTGCTTCTGGAAGAGACTGATATAATTATCCACAATTTCACTGCCTGAAGGATTTTGCTTTGATATAATAAGATTATTTTCCAAGTTACTAAAAAGAAACAATACAGGTTCAAAAACATGGGATTCATTTAACTTTAACATAATGAAAGTTAAGTTTACCCAATCTGAAACTGTTTTGCTAAATATGCAAGCGGGTATTTGGTAATTTTAGACAATGATCATATATGCAGTTAGGTGCGCATAGACGGCTAAAGTTTACAGAAAATCTTGCAGTTTAATTAACGGAGTTCTACTCATCATATTCACAATAGCCTTTTTTTGTAAATTATCTGTGACGGTAATGCCATTAACCGAAATAGTTGTGTGTTTTCACTATGCGTAATTGCATTTATGTTTTTGTTTGTATCAGAATATTAAACACGTTCATGTTCTTACATTTAATAAGAAAAAAGAAAATTTGTTCCATACGCGAAAGTCTTAAAAACATCACGATAATTATCTGAGATATATCTGAATATATTTTAAAATACACTACAAAATGTTCTTTCGAATAAGCAATAGAAGTGTGTTTTTCGGAAATGATTCAAATATAAATTTGAAGAATGTTTTAAAACTTTCTGAGTTGATGAAATATTTAATGAACATGCATTATTCCTCGAAAAATATTATATTCTCTGTTCAAATTCAAAATGACTAAAATTTAAAAAGTAAGAATATATTTCGCAAAACTGCATGCACCAATTAAAAGCTTTATTTATATTATGGACAAATTTTAAGAGATGAATTGTCTACATAACTGACAAGAAAGGGTAATTATTTGTGCATACTCTGAGCGCAAAATGCTATTTTGCTCCCTACGTCGCTTGAACAAAATAGCACTTTCTCTTCCTAGGGAGCAAAATAGGTTTACCCCATTCTTTGCTTAAAATACTATTTTTCTCTTTATATCGCGGAAGCAAAATAGTAGATTGTGCCACTAGGGAAGAAAATAGATGTTGCCGACAAGTGACGGCATTTCGCAAAAATCTAGAAACACCTATTCTCCCTTACTGCACATACTACTTTCTCATGCGAGAGCATGCTATTTCGTTCCTGTGATATAGGGAGCAAAATAGTATTTTGCGCACAAAATGGGAGAAACGTATTTTGCTCCCGGATATATTCGTTTTGCACCCTTGAGAGAGAATGTGCTGTTTTGCTCCCGATACAGAGAGTAGAATAGCATTTTACACACCGAGTGTGAGAATAACATTTTCCATCCCAAGGAGTAAAATAAGTACACCCTGGAGCAAAATAAGTTTCTCATACTCCAGTAAATAACTGACTCTCTTATGAGCAAATAGTATATGCTACGGCAGAGAATAGGTGTTTGCAGACTAATGTGAACAGCCATATTCCCACTTGTCGAAAAAAAATTTAACTTCCTAGTTGCACAATGTATTGATTTTCTTAACTGCCATTGTATTTTCTTTAACAGATTTGATAATTGCAGGTTATTCTGTCCGAATATAATGTAAAGTCTTTTTAAACAGTTGTTTTTAATTAATTATAACATAAAAATTAGAGTCCCAGACGGAAAATTTTTGTTGCTTTTTCGGATTTTTGTCGCCAAGTATGACATATCAACGTGATAAAAAATTTGAACCTATCATTTCCGACGTAAAATTTATCACACTTTTCGATATTCAGAATAAGATGTTTGCAATTATTCAATAAAAAGTCGTATTTTTGTGTTCTTTGAGGTCGAAATTTGCGAGTTTCAGCATGATTTATTGCACTTTAATCTTCGAAAATCCGTATTTTGCTTTATAAAACATCTGCAGTTGAATTGTTTTGATTGATCGTCGTTAAAGCCAAAAAAATATTTCTTCATCGGAAAAAAATTGTACATAAAAATATGGAAATAAATGGCCTTAAAATCATAGTTTTGTACAATGTCATTTGCACCCAGACGTCTAGAAAAAAGTTCACGTTTGCGAATTTTAATAGAAGGTATTTTACAAATTGTAGCGAAATATATTTTCAGAAGAAATTTACCATTTTCAATCGTTACACGTAGAAAAATAGTAAATAACATCAAATTTCATATACACAGCATGTATATACATTGCATTAACTATTTCCATGGTAAATGGTACAATAAAATTGTTCCATTTACTATTTTCCGATTGTTAAATCGTTCGTACATAACCTCAAATATCAACTCTAACCTTACATATAGTTAATTCTACTACTTACAGAGGTTAAAATCGGTTCTACTATTTGTTCGTGGTTCCATTAACACTTTTTTTCTCTCTGTGTAATGATATAATATAATGAATGTAGAATATAAGCCACAATTTTGTATATTTTACAATTAAATCTTTCCGCCTTTTAAAATTTAGTGGACGAATGTAAAATCCATCTTATAATACTTTGCATCCAATTTTTATATAAAATTGTTGTTAATAACAGAAAATTTAAGTGAAAAAATCCGACTGTTTATCAACTATTTGCCTGTATCCTCTTCCGATTTCATTTTATATAATTTTTGAGGAGAGTGTCGAAGGTACAATCAATTTTACATTAAAAATCATACATCCAGATTGTTTTCACGCTGATAACCCATTGGAAAGAAAAGCCGAAAAGTGACAAAAAAATTACCCGTTACGAACTTAATAAGTAAAATTCATTAGATTACTTTAGAATGAACAATTACTGAAATGATAATTTTTAAATGACTAAAACGTTACAAAATTTAAAAAAAAAAACATCGAAGAAAAAATCACATGAAATTGAACATGAAACATAAGAGAAATTGCCAATAAAACTAGAGACAACGAATTAATAATCAATGGCATAACTGAAACAAAATATTAAAGAAATATCTTAAAAACACAATGAATACTAGACAAGAATGATGTATTAGTTATGTATTAAATAAACTGAATATCATAAAAATTGTATAATTTTGACGCACATGTACAAATATTCTTATAAATATCGATTCATAGAAAAGATAATATAATTAGTTGCTTCTTGTACATTTCTAGACTCATCAAGATGAGAGCTTTTATCCGCGCAATCTTCATCGTCCAGCTGAGTATCCTGCTACTTTCAAACATTCCATTCGGCCAAGGAGCCACCAGATCGAGAAGCAAAAAGAAAGCTTCAAAAGAGTCCAAAGAGAGCAAGGAACTGAACATCTGCGACATCGAGGAGCAAGATGCCCCATTTTTCTGCTACTGCAACAATTTGGAAATCGGCAAGGCAGTGGAAGCGAATTGCATAATCTTCAATAAGGTGGAGATCCTCGATCCCATCTGGGGCCATTTCGGTTCTCAACTATACATTAGAAAATTGTACTTCGTCATCAAACACGAGGGTGTAATCAATTATGTTCCGTCACAAACCCTCAGACAATTAAAGGATCTAAATGTTGTGAGTTTCCAGCAGGCTAAATTTGAAAACCTTGAGAGCCAGTCATTTTCGAATATGCCTTCGGTGTCGGAGATTAACCTTAGCAAGAATTCTATTGTGATCCTCAAGTACCGGGCGTTCGACACAATGAAGAATCTCACCGCCATCAATCTCGACGAAAACATGCTAACGGAAATCAACAGGTTGGTACTTTCGTTTATTTAAATTCTACTGTGAAATTAATGTACTGCTTCGGACTTTATCATGGTAACCGCGATAATTATTTTGATGAACCGCGTGCCCGCAGGGTCCCAGAAAGGTCCGGGAGGAGCGATATTGGCAATTAGTTCTCGCGTTTATATTTAAACAAGCGAGTAATGCTTTCTGAAAACACTAAATGATTGTTAATGTCCAACTGTTTAAAATTAGTTTCATATATTCCAATTTTTGTTATTGGAAAAGCAAAAAAAATAAGTAACCTGCTTAACGAATTAGTTTGCTTCGTTGCGTTTGACGCATTGAGAGGCAACTTGTTAAAGACCGGAAGTAATTTGTAAAACGTCACTTAAGCCGTCAATAATTGTGCGTGCGACTATATCAAATTTACGCACAAAAAGGAAACAAGCCTTAAGATTGTCAGATCTAGAATTTAGCGAATTTATTAGTAGACGCTAAGTAAAATAAACTATCTTTGTTTATTTGAATTTCGTAGGAAACATTCGTAATCGATTATCTTTGTTTGGAACCTTATGAAAAGCACTGATTTAATTTGCTCTAAAATAAGTAAGGTACAAAGTAATATCAGACGATGGAACGTAACGTAATGTTATATTTTCAGGGACGTTTTCTTCGACTTGCCGAAGCTACAGAAACTCTTCATGAATCACAACAACATCACAATAATACACGACAAGGCTTTCAAGCATCTTCCGACCCTTCTCGAGCTCGAGCTGAGCAATAACAAAATTGCCGTTATTACCGGCGACAGCTTCCATGGCTTGAAATCTCTGCAGCGACTCGACCTGCGCAGCAATCTCATCTCGATGATCGGCGATCGCAGCTTCATCGAAATGCCAGAATTGGTGGAACTCCTCCTGGACCAGAACAAGATCGAGTACATCACGACGAAAGCTCTCGAGAACATGAGAAACTTACGCAAGCTCCGGCTCAGCGACAATAAACTAGTCTCGTTCGAACCGGACTTCCTGCGAGGCGCGCCGTCCATCAATCTCCTTGACCTCAGGGACAACAAACTCCACACCCTGACCTTCGACAATGTTAAGCCGATCATCGACAACTTCTACAACAATTCCAGCTACTTCTACATCGACGGTGAGTGTCTTGATGAATTTATTACTCTTTCAAAAGAAGATTTATTACACTCCGAGAAGCCACTGCAGTCTTTTTTAATTAAAGATAGATATTGACTAGAGAGCGATTTTCGAGCAGTGATTACCTAAGCAAAATTGCATGCAGTCTAATCGAAATCATAGACAATAAATAATTAACCCATTAACGCCAAAACGACACTTTTTCTTGCTCCTATTTCAATCGAATATTTTATATCAAAATCGAAGTTAACAAAAATTGAGAGGTACATATCCGACTGTTTTCCATGTCGCTCTTTAATATTCCGAGGTCAAAATTGAGTTTCAACCATTAGGAATTCCAATATGGCGCCGAATTCGAAAAATGTCCAAAAAAATTAGGAAATATTTATTCTTACCAATTTTTCTCGAGTCATTGCAATATTAGGATTCTATTGAAACTCTTAACAAAGCTGAATAAAGTACTTCAGTTTTAAGAAAACATTTTACTTTTATACCCTACATCATTCTAACGACCTCAAAATGGCCGCAACAATGAAATGTTCTTTGAAATTTTCTGGACGTTCTAACTCAAAATCTACAATCTTTTTTTAAAAAATTTCAAAAATGAAAAGTTCCCAGAATTCATCGAGAAATTTCGCTGAATTTATTAACTTCCCGGTCTACAGGGAAGTTATTGAAATGACCTCGAAAATGGAAAATGCTAATTTCATGATATCTCCACGTTTTGTGACCACTAGAAGCAAACTGACACATTTTTAGAGAGATGTCTGTCTGTCTGTCTGTCTGTGTGTGTGTGTGTGTGTGTACAGATGAAAACCAAATTTTATCCAACGATTTCTCTTCAACGGATGAAGCGAATTGATTAATTTTTTTTTTAATCGATGCGTCCTGACCTAACTTCGTGCTGATTACATTTTGAACATGATCCGCTGAGCGGTTTTCTAGTTATTCCAAAAAAAAGTAGTAAAAATAGTACAAATAACGTGAAAAAATGATATTATTTAACAAATTCCGTCATTTTTCGTGAGGAAACTGTTGATGCGCGTCAAAAAACTGAGAAATAAAAAAGCCGACATATCAAAAAGCCGACAAGTAAAAAACCGACATATTAAAAAGCTGACACGGTAAAAGTATTATTCTCTTTACAATATGCCGATTTTTTACTAGTCGGTTTTTTTATTTGTCGGCTTTTTGACTGTCGGTTTTCTGACTTGTCGGCTTATGTATAGTGTTATTACTTCGACCCAGACCAAAGGTCTGGACGAAGTATTGAATTTGGTTACTTCCCGCCAAAAAATTACCCTACAGTTTTTCATCAAATGTCGACGTTTCAGACCCCAAAGAACCCAAAAAAAACAATAAAATAATTTGTGTCCGTACGTACGTACATCCCGTTTTTTTTTTTTAAGAAATAATGGGTAGATTTCGGAAATAGAACCTCTCTATATAACGCAAAATATGGAAAACGTACGTGAATATAGCCAGTCCGTTAAATAAACCGGAATAAAATACGAGAGATTGATCGGGAAGTTATTGTTTCGACTCGCTGAGGGTCACAACCGCTTTATTTAGATTTTTTTATGACATTGCTTTTTTTATGACATTTTTCAAAATTGCAATTTAATTTGGGAAGATTTTGAAAAAAAATTTAGTGTATTCTCTCATGAATTCTAAGAGTTTTTTTCACTTTGAATTTTTATCCAAAAGTTGAAAGTTTTTGAGAAAATGAATTTCAAATATTATAGCTTAAGATTTTTTTTCTAGAAAACTGTCATTTGGAAAAATTTCAAAAAACAAGAAATTCTTAAAATTCATCAGAGAATACAATATATTTTTTCATAATTTTTCGTAAATAGATTCCAATTAGGAAAATATTTTTTAAAAAATCCCTAAATCTCATCAAAAAAATCTAAAAAACTTATTTTAGGATATTAAAGGATATTTCTCGATAAATTCTAAGAACTTTTCAGTCATAGCATTTTTTTAATAAAAATCGTAGTTTTTTAGTTAGAGCGTCCAGGAAATAACAAAGAAATTTTCATTGTTGAGGCCATCTTGAGGTTGTTAGAATGATGTAGGGTATAAAAGCAAATTTTTGTTCTTAAAATTGAAGTATGTTATTCACCTTCTCTTAGAGTTTTAATGGAATCCCAATATTCTAAGGGCTCGAAAAACATTGGTATGGATAAATATTTCCCATTTTTTTTACATTTTTTCAAATTCGGCGCCATATTGGAATTTTTGATATCTGATACTCAATTTTGACCTTGAAATCGTGAACAAATTCAATGAAATTCAATGAAATTCTTGACCAAAAATTCAGACTTAATAATTTGTTAAACAACTTTTATCAATGACTCAACTTTTCTTTTTTTCGACAAGTAAAAAGGAATATATTTTAACGAGTGACTTATTTTTTCATGCAACAGATTCTCTATATCATTACCGTGCGATTTTTGCAGATGTCTGAAGCTAAACTCAAAATCTCTATTTATCTAATCAAAATTTATTACTTTTCACATTTTCTCATTAATTTTAGTGATCACATAACAAATTTGGAAAAAGTTGTTTGGTAAAGTTGTTGAGAATCTTTTTCATGAAAAGATAAGCCGTCATTCGTTAAAATCCATTCATTTTTTTTTAAATTATTAGTTGGCGATAAGAACAAAACTTACTTTAGAGTTATTAACAAAAGTTGTTTAAAAAATGAATTTTTCAAGGTCTCAATTTTTGTTTAAGTATGATCATACTTTCTCCCTTCAACAATGTAATTATTCCAACGTATTTTGAGCTGCTAAATACGATCCTGTAATACAAAATGGAGACTGTTGGACAAAAATTCTAGACATAACCTCTAAAATCCTAAAAATGGTATTTTAAGGCGATATAAGCTTTAAACAGGTACATATTATGTCATGTTTCGAATAAATACAACGCATTATTTTTATTTCGATTTGTTGTAGAAATCTGCAGTAAAGAATGATGGCCTCTTGGCAGATGTTATAATTTAACCTCAAAAAACTATACAAAAAATGTCTTTTATAGCGATATAGGCGTAATAGAGAAAGAATATGACTTTTCTTAAGTCGAGAAAATATTAATAGTGAACTTTTAAAATATTAAAAGTAATCTGTTCTTTATTAATCCGTTGAATCTGCAATCGAAAACGGGGCCCATCGCTGGTCGAATTTTAGATATAATCTCAAACACCATCTTAAAAAACAAGCTTTTATACATATATATAGCAATATATAAACAAAAAGAAAAAAAAATCTGATACATGACACTTTCCCCACATTATAGTATGTTTTATAATTCAGTTTTCGGAATTTAATTCGCTGTGTCTTTACTACTTTAATTGTCATTGCACGATAACACTCCATTGCAATTCACAAGGCGACTTATACGTTTAAGTATGGATTCATATTCAGCAAATCAAAATACATCGGATTAATGTGTTCTTAAAATGAGGAAAGTCGTGGTCTTTCTTTTTTGTCCATAATAACCTAATAAAAACTTATTTTTGAAGTCTGTAATTTTTTAATGCAGATTAATATTCAGGGGGTCAAAAAATGTAATTAATTAAAAAAATATATCTTTATAAAACATGTTCTTTTTAACTTTTTTTTTGAAGTTGCTGATGAAATTCGTCAAGCCGTCACAATTCTTGATTGCAGATTCGTATGCAACAGATCAAAATGGGAAAAAAAATA
This sequence comes from Trichopria drosophilae, assembly GCA_030407085.1. Classification (NCBI taxonomy): domain Eukaryota; kingdom Metazoa; phylum Arthropoda; class Insecta; order Hymenoptera; family Diapriidae; genus Trichopria; species Trichopria drosophilae. The sequence goes on along the minus strand of CM059587.1, from coordinate 84,442,604 downwards.
ATGCGGTATTCATTGGAAACATATTGCACTTTTATAAGCCTATATCGATATAAAAGATCATTTTTTACGAATTTTATGTCTGAAGTTTGCACAACGACCCCATTTTTTACTGCAGATTGATGTTTAGCATCTAAAAATACGCCCGATTATTCTGGTGTGATCCCCAGCACACAAAACAACAATTTTTTGTTATGGGCCTGTGTTATTAGTGAAAGTGTTAATTTTACTAAAAGAAAAATCCGAGTATTTTGTGCACTTTCTATTGACGAAAGTAAAAATGTAGAAAAACAAAAAACTTGCGAATTCCCACATTGAATTTAAAAAAATCCAATTTTTGAATGCACTTGTAAAAAAAATCTTTTTACCTTCCAGCACCTTTCCTTTTTATATGGATCTTTTTAAAACTGTCCAATTTGTACACGAACAAAACTTTATGAGCTTCTGAAAGTTATTTTTGGTATATCGAAGCAAATATGGTGTCTGAAATATAAAAAAGAAGGTTCTGGATTAATATCTACCTCCAGATCATCCATTGCAATTTGAACTCGCATTAAAAAGTCACGAGCTAATAAAAATGATTTTTGAAAATATACAAAAGAAAATAAGAAAGGTTCTGGATAAACTTTACCTCCAGGTGGTTAGTATCGGAACCATTTTTGTATTTTGAAAAATACCGGAATGCTGTTAAAATCATATGCTCAAATAACCGTATCTATAATATTAAATATTAAAAATAAGCTTATAAAAACTATATATGTAAATACGTGGATACATTTGTGACACTATGATATGAAAAAATGCCATATTTTATCTGTTTTTCTTTGCTACTTAACATTTTTATAATCGTAAATGACACTGTTACGAAAAGCAGGTTACTCATAGTTTTTGGGTATATATTAATATTACTATTTAAATTCCAAAATGGCGCTATTGATACGATTTTTTTTGTTATTTGCGTTTTATTAAAATATTTCTGATATCTTGTCATGTATTTTGATAAATACATTCATGAAGATTGTTTTTGAGTTGAATATAAATCCGTTATTAAATTTTGGAAATTGAAAATGGCAAATCCAATATGGGTGATCGAAATTTTAAAAAAATTGTCTGGCATTTAATATATAGAGGTTTTGAAGACATATTGGATCCACCAGTTTGAATTTTCAAAATTTAATAACGGATTTGTATTCAGCCACTTAAGATATAACAAATATTTTAATAAAACGCAAATAACCGAAAAGTTCCGTACTAGTAGTGCCATTATGAGGACGCCATTTTGTGATTTAAATGGTAATATAGACTAAATTTTAGTAAACTCATTATGCCCCAGGATTCTGAGGAAAAATGAATAAAAATTGCAGTTTACTGAAAAAGTTTTCGTTTTTTGCCAAGTTTTTTTTCACTTAAGTACACGGAGAAACATTTTCTTGGAAATTGTACCATCTCAGATGGTAATTTTAAAGCAGACTTGTAGAATGGAAAAAATTGCCATTTTTTCTAGTAAAAAGTAGTAAATTTTATTGTAACTTTTACTGTTTGAATAGTAAAAATTCCAAGAAGTGATGGTTATTTTTGTCAGAAAAAAATGGCAACGTTTCACATTATGCAAGTCTTTCCCAAAATTACCATTTGAAATTGTAAAATTTCCAAGAAAGATTATCTCCGTGTAGTCACATTTAAAAAATGCAATGTGATAACGAAAAACACAAATATTTCTGACATAAACTTACGAGGACGAAAACCGATGACAAATTTTTGGGACAAAACGGGTTAATAAAAAGAAATCGAACGTAATCACAGTTCGACAATTTCAATAATTGAGGGGATAACTTATTCCATTTTTCGCATTTCAATTTTCTCTTTTCTATTTTCCGAACGTCATTCCACCATAATTCCTTCATATACATCGTGTATATACTTTGCATTTTTGGAATATTGCGATGCGGTTCGACCCGATTGATAAGCGAGTAACGTCTTTCGACTCAATCGGTCTCGTCGCGATAAAGTTGAATGTGTCGGTGCAACAATGAAAGTTTGTCTTTATCTTTGTTATTCGCGAGAGGTGGTGTGCACCCACGCAAACGACGAGCGTTTCGAATTTCGATGGATCCAGTCGCAATCGCAGGCAGCGGGGACATTTTCCAGGGAGAAATACGCGCCGTGGAAAACATAGTTTTCCAGTTAACGCCGGGAGAGTGTGTAGTTCAACTTACTCCCTACGCTTCGAGTTTCCACCGTCTCGTTTTGTTTTATTAGTTCGGTGAAACAACTATCTAGAAAGTCCGAATCTATCCTATTGTTATGTCCCGGCTATTCGTGACGATCGGTACTCTTACACTTATCGGTGTGTAATGTCGTGTGGTGGACGCGACATTTCGATCCTGGTGGGAATAAACACCGAAGAGGATAATTGCACACTTTACTGGCTAATAGTTACAGATAAAAAGTCAAGTACTTTAGTAAGACGGGTTCAGTATCATTTGATCACAACAGTTTTCAAATACTATTCAAAGAACAATTAAAAAAGTTTAACCGATCTTTTATCAACAGATTTTATATTCCATATTGTTTTTAATTAATGATTATATAAAAAAAGACTTTCAAAATGTTTGGAAATATAAAAGAAAATAGAATATTGCGTAACAAGGGCGCAATTACCGATTGTCGACTAGATCGATATTTCGCCCATGTTGCATAGGAAATTTTTTGATACGACGGGCGTGGGGCTCGATAATTTGCGCCCGAAGATTTCATTGCCGGGCGCAAAATCGAGTTCTACTCCCGGAACGTTAAAAATTATGTTAGTCGCGCTATTCTAAAGTTTGTATTCTCTAAAAATTCCTCGGAATGAAAATTGAGCCACTCTTTCACGAAGATTTCATTTCTAGAAATGTGTTTATTTTTGATGCAGAGAAATGTCATAACTTACCCATAAACAATTTAAATAATTTTCAAAATGTCCCAAACTTTAAAGCATTTTTAATTCGTAATCATCCGTCCAGTTTCCGTAATTTTCGACAGATTTCAAAATTGAAAATTCGAATCAGAGATCCTGCTATCGCTCACCCGCAACTTGAGCTGGCTGCACAGCGAATTCTGCAATCACAAACAACAACGAAGCGAACGACATTGTCGGGGCTGTCGCCATGTCCTAGAACGAGGACAGAAACGATTGTCACAGAACTACGGGAAAGTTGTCTCGTCAACTGCCGCGAATACCTGACGAATCCACCCACACCAACGAAAGCTCCATCCTCTCCATGGAAGGTCGTTTATGGATCGGATCTCGGAAGCTTGTCACCGACTTCCATCTGATGTTTTTCTTTTCTAATTAAAGTCAGTTTGGTTTAAGATATCGACTTGGTCCATTCGTTCTTTGACGTGTATCCAAGTGAGCTTTCGGGTGCTTCTAAACAATGGAAGATGTGTTTCAGTTGCATGATCAAAAAAATAACATATGCGGAATTCTCTCGAACTTTTAATATGAAACTAAAATTTTTATCAACATTTAGTTGATAATTAATCCATTATCGCCAAAGATCGACGATATTTTGACTTATTTTCGACGCCCGATATTCCAATCATAGCATATGAATACTTAAAGAAACCATATGTTTTCCAGTATTTATGGATGGGCTCTTACAGAATCCGAGCTCAAAATTCAATTTCATTGCACAGAAAATTAAATACGGTGGTTTTTATATTATAAAATAGGGGAAAAATTGCAAAAATATTTTTTTATCATATTTGTTTGCAAAAAAAAACCGATAAAATGGCTTAAGTTCTTTAACCATCCGTGCAAAAAATAGGTGAAATTCAACAGAATATTTTTCTAAATAGTGATAATCGCCATTTTTATTTCATAATGGCGGTATAATCGGTGTACTGTCAACATTTCTAAAACATTGTAAAAAATGTAAAGTACAACCGATTTATGTAAAATTTTGTATAAAGGGGTCTGTTGGGTCGCTGATTACGAAATTGATATCAGATTTACAAAATTCAAAATGGCCGATCCAATATGACGGACAAATTTTAAAAAAAATGCTGGATTTCGATTGAAACTTATTATTATTCGGTTCTTGAGGTCACTGATTACGAATTTGATATCAGATTTACGAAATTGAAAATGGCGGATCCAATATAGGAAAAATTTGTCCGTTTTTATAATATTGTTAGACATTTTAAAAAACATACGTGATCCTGTCATTAAGAATTACTCTCTAAGTCAATTATAAATATAATAGTTAATACATTAACGTTGATTGGTAAATTTAAACGATTATAAAGTACAGTAAATTATGTAAAGACTACGACCAAGCTGAATAATATTGGATATATAGTGAAAAATTCCTGAAATGATTTGATATTCGGTCGAAACTATACTAAAATTTTGTGATTACTATTGAACGTTTAAATCTTATTAGTGAAAGTGTAATTATATCTAATAAAATATTTTTTACATCATGGAGGTCCGTAAGGTTTTACATTTTTTAAAAAACGATATTTTTCAATTTAACACAATATGTACAATTCATAGAAGTCCGAGAAAATAATTTTCGATTAAGATTAATCGATTTTCAGAATGGATGTTTTCGAAAATTCTAGTAAGCAGCTCTCTCTGTTTTTTACAAATCTCATAGAAAAATTGTCAAACTTTCTGTTCAGACATTTAAAAAATTTTTTTAAAAATCTGATTATGAGGTGTACTGACATCTTTAGTTTATCATTGAACTTCAAGGTAAAATTTAAATTTTTACAGAGAATTTTTAAAAGTTACAGTTATTAGTTTAATTTTTGTCTAAAATCCTTCTTTCTAATATGTTACCTTTTTCTTTTATGTCCTCTACAAAAATATGATAACTTAGACAAGTACATCAACAAAAGTATCAATATACATAATTTCAGATACCATCTCTCCCTTCGATGAGCCGAAGAAAATTTAATTTCACAAATGAAACAGGGAATCGATCGGTTAATAGGACTTTAGCAGAGTGGTAACTGATAAACTCACTTTGAATCGAAATATTAGGCAAAGTCTTGAGAGAAAATTTAATCAGCGCAAGTTACCGAAAATGAAATTTCAGTCTGTATGGTTTCTGAATGGAATCATGAAGGCGACGGACCAAAATTGGCAACAAAGTGGGGGGCAAATTTTGATCCTTACTCATCAATATGTCGCTTGTTAAGCGAATCTAATCCGCGGCTTAACTTTGCCAGCTACACGCGTAATCCACTCCGAGTAAATTTGCTCAACCTTTAAGCACGTGTACAGTTTATCCAATATGAAGAGGCGCTTATATCGGCTATGATAATTGGAAATGTCCTATTAACGCCTTAAGACTGACCTCTAAAGTTTTAGGTTTGCGCAAAATTTTCAACTGTTGCGTGCCAAAATGTTCAATTATTCAATTCCTACGTCCAGAGGCGTAGATCGGACATTCAATGCGATATCGGCATTAAATTCAAATATTATTTATCGTGCGATTGCAGAGAATTATTACGCTTCCGTGTACTTTAGTTAATTAAATCCTATTACTATTTTATGCATGCTGATTTCCATAAAAGAAGCATATTTCATAGCTTAAGAGCATTAACTAAATACGGGTATATGTTTTGTGAAATATATTTAGTGTAAATGTATGTTTACATAAATACTGTGCAGAGAAACGTTTAGTACATGCAAATTAGTAAAGAGCGAAGTTACTTACTAAAATTTAAACAAACTAGTTACTTCCATGTGATTTATTTTATTTTTTAGTTTTAATACTGTACATTGCATTTAATAACGCCCAACCTTCAGTTTATTAACTCTCTCGAACAAAATATATTTCGGTATTATATCATGTTCTACAATTTCAAGAAAAGTGAAGTTGATAAATTAGTTGATTACTGTTTTTAAATAATACATATTCCATGAAATGTTTAATCTGTTTAAAAGTTATCTCCTCATGTACCACTTAAAAAGTAGGTGCTTTGCCTCTCTAATATATAATTTTCGGTAACGTTGGAATTGCGAATGGAATGTCTAATTTCTAGCATCTTGTTTTGTAATTTGTATTCTAAAAGCTAAATTATATACCGGTATGCGGGGTATTACTCATAATTGGCACCACCCCAGTAATTACTACAGACAATTCCACTAGTATCTCAGTTTTTATTACATTCCTTCCTGACGAATATCTTACTTCGTCAACATTTGAATATAAATCCTTCATTTATGCTGCTAGTAGCATATTGTGCAACACCCATTATATTAATGTCGATAACTTGATGCACTTAAAGGACGGAAATTGATTCCAACGTCCTTCGAAAAATAAAAGCTTTTTTTTTAATATCAGCAAATAACGGAACGTGCTCATTTCCGGAAACGAGAAAGCAAGGAAATGAAATACTCATAAAGACCCAAGGAAACACAGAAAAATCTGTTGGAGCGTGCACATTTACCGCAAAGGAAACTACTCTACATGTAGTTCTTGCTGAGGCGTTCAGTTCGCGGCCAAGATTTTAAATACGACAGAATGAAATGAAAGGCGGAACGTGAAAAACGGGTAATATAATTCGACGTCAATACATTTTATTTTATTGGTGCCACAGGAATTTCCGAAAAAATATCTGATACATTCAATACTATACTTTGATTTGAAAAGCTTTTAAAACAATGGGATTAAATGTCAATATTTCTCTATTTTTATTCCAGATGTTAGGAATTATGTTTTGTGTTAATTTTTTTGGCAATATACTGATGGACTAATAGCACTCGATCAAAATGAAACAAAGAATCAATTAATCATGTTATTTAAAATTCTTTTTATGTGCATTTAATCTGTAAAAATAGAAATTGCCATGAGAAAATTTAATTTTATACCGTTTGATAATGCCTTCGTTAAATGTGTAAAAGTAATTAAATGATTTACGTTGTCTATTTACATCCATGCGTACTATTGAAGCCTGGTCCAGAACCTACCCAGGTATACTACTTCAGTTAAGAGCTAATCAACTTCAGATTAAATACAGTTTTGAAATGATATGTTCAATTTACTATACTTTCATTAATATTTGAACTGTGTTCAACGAAAAATATATGTTTAACTTTTTCTTATATGTTTAAACCAATCAAACGTAAGTAATTTGAAAAATTACAACCTTATATTTACTGAAACGAGAAAGTTTAATTTTATTCCGTTCAATAATATCTGTTCGTAAATGTGTGAAAGTTATAAAATGATTTATTTTGACTATTTACAGCCTTACATAGTATTGAACCATGTGGTCCAGAACCTACCTAGGTATACTACTTGAGCTAAGAGCTAGTCAACTGCAGATTAAATATACTTTTGACATGATATGTTTAATTTACTGCACTTTCGTTAATATTTGACCTTTGTTAAAAAAAAAATATATGTGTAACTTTTTCTGATATGTTTAAACCAATCAAATGTAAATAATTTGAAAAATTATAACCTTACATTTACTGAAATGAGAAAATTTAATTTTATTCCGTTTAATAATATCTGCTCGTAAATGTGTGAAAGTAATGAAATGATTCAAGTTGTCTATTTACATCCATACGCAGTATTGAAACCTGTGGTCCAGAACCTGCGTAGGTATACTACTTGCGTTAGAAGCTAATCAACTGCAGATTAAATACCGTTTTGACATGATATATTTAATTTACTACACTTTCGTCAATATTCAGACCTTTTTCAACGAAAAAGCGTATATGTTAAACTTTTTTTTTATTTTTAATGCAAAACGTTAAACCAGTACGTCATTCTAACCCAGAAAAATAGTTCAATACTTCCTAAGATAAATGGACCATGATTTCTTTCCCGTTTCGCTTTTCACATTGCAATTTGCAGATTTTGTCGGCGAAGCAGCGCCGGAGAAAGGCCATAAGGTGCAAATCCCCGGAATGGCAGCGACGGAACTTCTTGCGGCAAGTGTACCTGTGCAGCTTTGCCAAATGGCTAGAGATTTTTATGCATCCTGTCGCGTATCATTTATTATGCCGGCTTTAATGAACAGATTCATGCCGCGTTCTGCAGCAGCCTGCCGACGCATTATGTCGCGTTTTTGCATCTCGTGAAAAATCCGCGAGCGTTAAAGCGCGAAACGCGCCACTTCCACTTTCAGTGCACTTTGACTCGGCCGAGCTTTATGGCATCGCCGAGGAATATTTATTTGTTTAATTTGTTCAAGTCGCCTTTCGCTCTTACGGAAAATTCTGGCCTGGTCGCTCGGAAAAGGGTCATTTTTATTTTAAACGGCAAGGAGGAAAAGAGAATTATGTCCCACGGTTCGTCCATTTTCCTAACAGTTTTTTACGGATATTCTAAGTGAGGAGTACAATATGAAACGGAGATGGTTTACATTCGTAAGTATGATGAACACAATGTGCATATGTCGTAATATCATTGAAAGTTAGATAAAAGAAAACATTGCTAACTACATAATCGCGTTTGTTCTTGCCTCTGATTACAGCAAGATATCGTGTTAAGAAAGTTCAGCGATTAAACAAACGATTGTGAAATAAGAATGTCTCCATTTTCACCTATCATGCACGCAACGAAACTTGAAAAAAAATAAACACGTATATAATGAATCTCGATAAAAAAAAACAAATACGACTCTAGCAGATTAGATGCTGCAAAATGATAATAGCGAAACTTCATATTTAAAAGAAATTAGTCTAATGATATCTGAAATGCTCGACCCTCGCGTATGTAAATGGGTGCATAATACCAGGTGGGGTCACGCACCAGTCCTGATCTTTTCAGCGAAATAAAAGTTTCTGTGCACATGACGAAGTATATGAGCTACACAAAACGTATTAGGTACATGAACGGGGAAGCTCGTTAAGATGTTTCGGGGGGAATTCACCCCTCCCCCAATTTTGTCTCTCTCTATTTTTTTGATTCCCCATTACATCCTCGGTCTCTATCTAGAATATTCCTGGCTATTCGTGGTGAATTGCCGAGCTTGTACATGCGTCCACATGGCCCTTAACAACGATCTACGGCTTTTCGTTGGTGCATTCCTGCATAAAGGTGGATGAGCGTACACACACATGTACACATATACCCTAGTTTCTACCGTCGAACACGGGCGTGTATTCGCAGAGGGATCTCCAAACAAGACATCTTCCCCGTACACGTGACCATTTGCGTAAAATTTGAACTTTGCGGGAGTAGGGAGGGAAAACTCTTTATTTCTTGGTCGTTAGTATAATTTTCTTTTTAAATTAAGCCCTGGAAGTATGCACAAAGGGCATTGCAATATGTTTTCGAGAATAACAAATGCATTGTGCGTGAGTACATAGGGGCAGTCATAAATCATCCGTATCGTGAGTTGACATTTCTGATGAGTTATGTTCTTTTTAAGTGCATTTTAATTACTATTATATTTTTATTTTGTTATTTTTACAATCATTTTAGTGCAGTCTTAAATGCCTGTTTGTTCTTTTTTTAATTATTTTTGGGTTTTGTATTTCTTTTTATGCTGAAATTTTCAGGATATTGGTGCTCTATAATAAGCAAATTATATTGTTACACAAGAAAGAAATATGTGCTTAATACAGAATTGCAGCTTAGGTGCTGGAAAAAAGGAATTCACATGATCACAAGACAGTTTCTTTTTTAATATTATTTGATTTTTGAAACACCAAATAATTGTAAATTATACAGCCTGACAGGAATTTTCATTATTTACTAACTCTTTACTTTTTACTAACAATAGGCTTATTTAACCGCGATATTGATGCTTTCTAATATACGAATTATATGGAATACTTTAAGACTTCCTATTTTATCAAAGTTTTGTTGTATTAGTTATTTATGGTTGTGTAAACTATTGCCAGTTACAAACGAAACGAGTAGGATTATGATATTATTCCAGTAATTCTTTCTAGGATTGGAATGAGACATGTTGTTTCCAACGAGTGATTTCTTGTTCTAGAAGGGAGTAAAATTTCACATTAACCCGTTAAGTTCCACTCGCTAAATTCCTTAGAGTGAAAATGGAGCCACTCTTTCATGAAGAGCGAAATTAGGAGTGAGTTTTTTATTTCACTCTTAATGAAGTGATATTTCAGTCCTCATATAGTAACATTTTCACTCTTAATAAATGAATGGCTCATTTTTCACTCCAAGGGATTTAGAGAGCAGAGATGCATGATTTTTGTTGATCTTCGATCGTCATTCTCAACAGAAAAATGGATTAAAATTGACTTGAAAATTACTTAGTTTACCATTTTTTAGTATGTTCTTTCTATTGGCATTATTAAAATGACTCTTACATGTGCTCTGCAATCAAAATGGTGGCATTTAAAATCCCCGAAAATAGAACCTTTATTTTTTTTTCTGAATGATTTACAAATTAAAAAATGTAATGGTAATAATTCTCGGTTTCAACCGAAAGTACATAAAATTGTCCTAGATAATAATTCTGTATATCATCTAAAATCTCCATGACCTCTAAAAAATTTCGGTATGGTCACGTATAACATTATATGAGTCGTTCTTTTACGAATCGAACACTCCATATTGGTTAAGTTATTTAATTTGCTTCTAAATTTTCTTATGCGTTTCATGCACACAAAAAAATGTTTTTGCATTTTTTGTTTTAACCAATATATTAAAAAATATGGCTATTTGAAATTTGCAACACCCGCCAAATATGTACTTACTTTTTTGAATTATGATAACTCCGGTTTTATTTATTCGCATGATTATATCTTTAAGGTCTAAAAATTGCGCATCAGCCTGTTCGAGTGGTACTCAATCGGAGTGCAATTCGCAATTAATGAAAATGTTCGTTTATTAGTCAATTTCAAAAACATTAAAAGGTTAGTGAATGGATTGGTGTCTCCAATAATATACTACAAAGAGTATTTGAATCGCATGTAAGTCTTCAGTTACAAATTTTTATTTCGCAGAAAGCAGCCAATGTCTAAGTATTGCAAACAATAAAAACTGATAAATGTTTTGACGAAACTTTAAATTCAGTAGAGTAATTATAAAATATGTATAACGTAGGTCTCGACTTTTTAACTTTTTATTGAATAATGTTAATTTCACCGAGCGTTAAATTCTTGAATTATATTAACTTTTTATTGTTTAATTGTTTAGAAAAACATTGAATAGAAAAAACATTTTATATATAACTTTAAAAACTATTAAAATATGAATCTAGAGGATTTCATCTCCTTTAAAATGAGTAAAAATGTTGGTTAAAACAAAAATGCACAAACACGTATCGAATTTTTTGTATAAGAGTTTCATAAAAAAATGTACATATATAAATTCAAAATGTCGACCAATATTTTCTAAGAAATCCAATCGATTTGTAAAAGAATGACCCATATACATAATAATATGAACGAAAGAAACCAGAACAGCACAAGTTTTTATTATATAAAAAAATATACATATATTTTGAAAGTGGTTGCTCACGATTACGATATTCGTTTTACAAAACAAACGTTTTTAATGACCAACAGATGAAACTCCGGATGAAAATAAGGCTGTAAATCAATTTTTTGCAAAACCAGGGATTATCGCCATTTTTAAATTTACAAATCAAATATCTTAATAAGAAATAATGACATTCAAACATGCGTATTTTTCTATCAAGTTTGTGCTGTGATTATTTTCTTTCGCATACTATACAAGATCAGAATTTCTTCATTATTTAGAGGTTAGGGTGATTTTTGATTGAAGACAAAAATCCTCTTATCCTGTTAAACAATTTGTTGTACTTTTGATTAAAATCCGAAATAATTTCCATTACATTTTTTTTATAAAAAATATCCACAAAAAAAAAGACATTTCCAATCTTGAGTGTTTTTTACATAAAAGTCATAATTTAAAAATTTAAATATGTTACTGAGAAGGAATCTCAAAAATCCGGGAAAAAATGTAGATATATTTCTGAGACTTAATGATTTAAATTGATCCAATATTCACATCATAAAGACTGAATTATCTCTATATTTTATGATTAGATAAATTTTATTTCAATAATACAAAAGAGAAGATACTAAAACAAATCACAACATTACAAATTACAGAGGTAGTATTGGTTTTAATTCCCCTAATTTTAATAAATGTAATTGCGTACGTCATTTATTTCAGACACCTTAACATACAACTAACTTATGATCAAACTTATAAGTTCAACATAGACGTAATATTATAAGTAAAAAATGAATCAATCTCTAATAACATAAAATCGAACATTTATCAGTAAGAATGATTCACTTTTTACATATTTTATGCTTTGTTTATCTTTCATTTAAAGCATAATCCTTTACACGTTTTCACCGAGTCATAAATAAACATAAATCTCCATAGAATGTACAGTATTTTTCACTGAATTATGTAAAAATGTATCCGACAATTCTGAGACTTGAATATAATTAATTCGCAAATAAAGAAACTTTTGAATTTTAAGATCCGATATTCCACGATGAATTAAATAGATTGAAATAAGTATGTCATTTTAATAAATGTTGAAATTTTAAGTAGAAATTGGGCAAGTTATTTCTACTAATGAGTTGAACATGTCATTTAAATATTTAATTTGGATCAATTTGAACTATTTAATAAGTTGAAACGGGAACAAGTGTCGGGGAAAAAAAGACGGGCTACCAATAAATCTCAGAATGACAGTAATTTGGTCAAAGAATAATATTAAAAAAATATGTAAAATCATATAGTAATGATTTACATTCAACGTATCAGAGATATTATTTATATCAAAAATTCGATTAATATTTCCAAAGACTAAAGAGGTAATAAGTGTTGCCATTTCTTGTTTTGATTAGTTTTGATATCAATGTAGCTTTAGTGTATATATTTGAATTAGTTCTTCATAATTTTTATGCATTCTAGTGATTTTGATTAATGCTTTGAATGTAACTACGATGATGTTAATATAAACGACTATCTAAATAAATTTAAATTATAATTTCGTGATTCACACGTGAATAATTTATCGCTATAATAATATCTGTAAAATATGCCACGGTTAATAGAATGAACGTCGAAAAAGCGATTTTATTCGATTTCGAATAATAGAATACAATTATACATACTAATGGCACTGACGAAATGAATGCTTGATGGTTATATTGACGAATATTACTAATGTCTATATTAATTTCATGAGCAATTTTCAATGACACGCATCCATATAATACGCCTTATGAAATCACCTGAATATTAATAATGATATCTATGAATGGTTGAAAATTAATCAACAACTAGATGTACAAAATCCGCAAAGATTATTTAACTGTATTTATGAATATTATCCACATAAATTATGAGATTACTTTAGAAATTAGTTAATGAGATACTAGAGTTAAATAGGTGCAGTTCAATTCGAAATTGAAATTTGAGATTGAAACCAATGAAAAATTGAAATATGAATTCATGCATACAACAAAAATTTTTAGCAAAAAGTTTCTAAAAATAAAGTCTTTCAATAAAAATTGTTAGCAAAAAATTTCTAAAAATAAAGCCTTTATTTTATGTATATTAAAAGTTATTATTTTTTCAGTAAAATTTATAACAAAGATTAAACATTTGGTAAATGTAAACAAACATTTTCTGAATTAAAGTTTGGACATTTAAATGAATGTCATATGGATATTTTTCAAGATTATCAGACAATAATTAGGCAAATGAACAAAAGTATTTTAAGTACATTAAAAAAGAATTCTTTGTCATATATGTATTACAAGTTTTAAGTGAAACAGTCGTGACTAGTCAGCCGCTATATCACTTTCCATTTTCTGTATTCATTTTCAATTCTATGTTTTTCTGAATTCTCTTCATACATCAATTAAAAATATTAAATAAAGTAAAATACTTACTTCCTATAACACGATAAAAATATTTTATTATTAATAATTATATAATATCGGCGTTTTTTTAAAGCAACCGAATTTCCTGTTGTATTTTATTTAATAGATACTTTAGTTATATTCCATTATTAGTTCAGAATATTCCTGAACATTCTTTAGCTGTGCGTAAAAATGTTATTTAATGAAGATTAATCATTACGTCAACAATATCAACAAGTCTTACGTCACCTGTAGTGAGGTGATCAATCATTCTTCGTTCAAAGTAAGCGATTTATTGCGATATTAATACAAAATATGGACTTCTGGAAATGACTAAATCTACGCTAATTGTAAAAAAAGCAGAGTATGCAATTAGTTTAGAAATATTTCTATATTTCATTAACTTACTACGCAATTTACATATTAAGTAAATGTACATATTTATTAGCATAAATGTAGAAAGACTTACCATTTTAACAAGCTTTTTTGTAATGCTTGAAAATGTACAAAATCGTTTCAACGTGTATAAGTCAATGAGGAACGAGAAGAAAAGAAAAATACATACATATAAATTGTCTAAGAAAATATTCTTTTCGTCATACCAGGACGATTTTACGTTTCATTTTTGTGGTCAAAGTTTTGTGACTGGAAAACAAAGTGATTCAATATATATTTGATAACTATGTACTGTAACAAAAAATAAAATTTTTAACACTCGGGGAGCAGAACTCGATTTTGCGCCCTACATTGAAATCGTCGGGCGCGAATTATCGAGTTCCACGTCTGTCGTATTAAAAAATATCGTGTGCAACACGGACCAAAAATTTATCTACGAAAACAGCGATCCAGAAAAGACCTTTGGAACAAAAAGTACCAAGGAAGTAGCTAAGTTATCTATATTTTCAAATTCTTATTTAGTTATATATATTTTAAGCATAAAAAGCATTAATAAAAAGTTTTGAATAACATTTTAATTTCTGTTCTTTTTATTAAAATTTGCTGGTACTTAAAAAAACTGCGAACTTCAAAAGTATTATTGGTATATAAATGTAAATAATCGTACAACTCATACATCTTAGTCAATATATGTACATATTCATCAATATATTCTTAAAGTAGTTAAAGAAGGAGAAAATGGGAAAATGGTATCTATTTTTATTTTTAAACTTGAACTATTTAGTCGTTCCACATACAGCAGCAAGTGAAATACGATGTGTAATTCTAGTCGTTAAAAATACATATCGCTTTAAATAAAACTGACAAAATAATACCGATTGATTTTAAAACTATGAATGATAAAAACATTTTTACTTTTAAGTAGCATTTATTTTTCTACAACTTATCACATCTAATCTTTGGTTTTCATTTAACGAAATGAGTCTTTTATAGAGGCTACTTTAATCTGTTACTAATTTATCATTTCGTTAAAAAAATGTTTTGATCACAGTTGATTAGCAACAAATTCTTTTGTATTAATTCTGTAATAATATTAATAACGAAATGTAGAGCACTCAGTAGTTTTAATGTTGTAATAAATTTATAGACAATTACGATGCTCGGTGAATAATTGCGAAGACCCATAAATCAAATCAGAATTATTTGTATATAATTTCATGTCCAAGTAATCTCTAAGCTCTTCAGCCATTTATTTCTAACAATTTTTAGCCGAAAATCGTTCGTCTGAACCAGCTCTTCTTAACTGAGATTGAACTAAATTCCAGAGAATTTAAGAATGTCGGATTTCCGGTATTTATTACAGTACTTTCGGTCCATTCGAAGTAGTAATAGCGAATCTTCTATTGTTCCCGGAGATTCAATAAATCTCGGATTATAATTGTATTGCCGTAATATCGAAGATATAATGTCAAAATTAGCATTTTTATATTCTTTTAAAATTATTGAATGTATTCGAACCTATGATATATACTTTACGACAAATAATAAATGCCTAAACTTCCAGGTTCCAGGTATTATCTTATTAAAATAGTAATATAACTTAATTTAATAATGTATAGAAAAACTTGATATTTAAAGCTTTCAATCTAAATTGCTCATTTTCGTCTAGTAAATATATGTCGATTACTAACATTGGATATTATGCAAATTCTGTAATGTTATTTTTTCTGGAATTTTAAAAATGACCCGCGTTAATTCCAGTAATTTTTTTTTATAAATTCCATACCAATATGAGGTTGAATGCAAAAAATTGTTTCAATTTCAATTTTTTTCAAATATATAAGAATTTTATCAAATATTACGTTTCAATATTAGCAAAAGAACTGACTAACTTATAGTAGGTCATGGTAAACCTGTCAACGTAGCTAATGATTAGTTATTTCATACTGAAAGAACATTTAGTTAGTTTATTTAATTCGTTGTCCAGTGGTAACTAAATATTTAGCATACTTTTAGAGCTTCATTTAGTAATGTTGACTAAGTTTAAGTAGTATTAACTTAAATTCAATCAATTTCACATTACGTACCTATACAATACACTAGTCACCTGCATTGAAAAAGGCGCCTGGCTTATTTACCGAAAAACATTACTGTGGCTTTACGTTTATTATTTGTCCAACAAATTTTCCAAAAATGGTATTGCAATTTTGTGAAAACAAATATTTTTATTCCAGGCAGTTGTTTGTTTACTTTGAATTGAACCGCGTGGTAGTGGTGTGTTTGTTTCTTAAAGTGCTAATCTACGAATTACTGAATTATAAATCCTTGAATATACTTGGAAATTATTATGCAAACCAATCAAACCTAAGTAATTTGATCAATTATACCATATATTTACTGAAACGAGATAATTTAATTTTATTCAGTTCAATAATATCTGTTCTTAAATGTATGAAAGTATTGAAATTATTTATTTTGTCTATTTACATCCATATTGAAGCCTGTGGTCTAGAACCCATCTAGGCAATCTACTTGAGTTAATAACTAATAACCTGCGGATTAAATACAGTTTTTACATCAATATTGAGATTCAGCCATCAGAAATTTCAAAATGGCACTAAACTTGAAAAAACTGTCAACAAATTTGGAAATATTTATTTTTATTAGTATTTTTCAAGTTATTAGAATTTTTGTGCCCTATCGAAACTATGGATAAAGGTGGATAAAATAAATGAATTTTGCGATAGATATTTGCTTTTTACCTCACTTTTTTATAAAAACGTCCTAACGGGGTCCTGGATGTTCCTCGAAGTACTTGATTGAAACAGAAGGGAAAAAATGTCTTTTCAGGCGTTATATAGATCAAAATATTTCAAGTATCACTTCGGTTAACCAATTTAATACTCTATTCAAATCCATATTATAAAAATTCTTTGATTTGCCTTTTCTACGGCTAAATTCGATTTTGCTTAGACAGGTCGGAATTATGCTATTCTCCGTATGTATTATATTGTACACAGAAATTCCTTTCAGCGAACATTCTTTTTCAAAAACAGTCGAAACATTTTTTCCATGTAGTTTGATCAGGGCCCTCAAGTAGCAATAACTCATATTGATGAAATAACAATTTCGTTCACAATTTGTCATGAAGTATGTAATATTATTATCAAACGCGGAATGTCGGTTTTGGTATTTCCTCTCAATTTTTGTCTCTATCACTGCATCCGTGAAATATAAATGATATTTCACCATGCATTCTCGCATTTGAAATTTGTAATGGAATTTTTTATAGCGGAGGAATTTTGAATTTTAGTATCGGGGAGTGAAATTTCACCTCTGGGGAACCAAAGGTGTATTTATATCGAAGTGCGTTTTAATAACGGAGAATAGCCGGTCGCCGACTATGCTACTGGCGCTCTTCCACGTATGCCGACATAACCATATCGCGATGTCCGTACTGGATGGTGGGGATCGGGAACGTCGTGTGTACGAGCGCGAGTAATCTCGTATACGAGAGCCCCTTATGGGGACATTGCACGGCTGGGGCCTGGGGTATGAGGGAACAAGACTCGTGACGCCCGGCATATGTGTATACTATTGGGGGGGGGGGGGGGGGGGGTGTCGCGCGGTGTGTACATTGTAGAATAGCCCCTGTTGGTGCTGCTCATGCGGAGTCGAGAAAATTGCTCGCAATTTAAGCTGAAAAATATATCCGCGCGCGAATTCCGCACTCCCCGGCGAATCGCGCGGTTGTAAATACACTTTAAATATTCATAATAACGCCCCGATACGCAGCGAGAAACGTCGAATCCGGCCGAGCATGACATTTATAATAAAAGGCCGTTTCCTCCTCTTAAATTTCATCACGGCCGGGAGTCAATAGCGAAATAGCTTTCCGGCATTGTTTATGACCACGTGAAACAGAACGGAGACGAAAGTAATTTAAGGCGTGAATTTTTTAATATTACGCCAATGCTGTACTTTGTTTGTATTGTTGGCTGGCTGCCGATTTCTTTTTATCATTTTTTTCTTTCATGCGACATTACATCGCGAAATTGTAAGATTTTCATCACTTCATTTGTAGGATAAATGTAGACATCATTAACAAATGGTTAGGCGCCAAATTTCTCAACTCATATTTTCTGCTTTGAAACACATAAGTGAAATAGAAATGTAGGGCAGTAGACCTTAATATGCTAACTAGCATTTCCATTTCAGAAATGCCCACATAGAAATAAAATCTCCAGAATATCCCCAGAATGTCACAAACGTTACAATTGAAATATTGCAATTGCAACATCCCTAGAATATTCTGAAAATATATCAAACAAAATGTTGCAAATGAAATATTCTGATAACATTTAATTTGAAACATTCTATATGTATAATTCGCAGAATATACTAGAGATGTAGTATTCGAAAGGTCTCACAAGATTTCAAACTTGATGTCGACCGAACGTTGCTCAGCAAATATTGCAAAACCTTGAAGATGAGACATTCTGAGAATATTTCATTTGAGACATTCTGTACGTATTATTCTTAGAATATTCTAGAGATTTCTTATTTGATATGTCTCACTATATCTCAAATTTAACATCGGTAGAATGTTTGCGAGAACATTCTGGAAATATTTAATTTACAATATTCTACAGATATGGTTCTTAGAGCATTTCTAGATATAATCTTGTTCACGCTATAATAATATAAATGCGAGCGTAGCGTAGTGGTTAAGACGTCAGCGTAGTAAACGGAAGATCCGGGTTCGATTCTCTGTCGGGGTAAATTATTTTCAGATTTATAGATTTAATTGCGAAATTGCATAACTATATTCCGTAATAACATATATAATAATAAAAATCAAATTAAATATCTATAATAATTCGGTCTATTTTTGGAGCTTTCTTTATGACCGAAATGTCTTCAGAATGTCAAAAGAATATCTGCAGAACATCTCCATAATATATATATGTCTTATCACAGAATACTCAGAACGTTTCTACAATGTCTCTAGAATATTGCAGATGTCACCAGAATATAAAAAAAGCAGACATAAGACGTTCTGGGGATGTCTCTAGAATATTCCTGATAACATATCCAGGATATTAATGTCTCAAAAGTAATATTATGGAAATGCCATTGGGATATTTCTCTTCTATGTGGGTGGAGGACAATTTTACAGCATTAGCAATATCCAAAACTAAAAAAAACACTATATTACGAAATAGATATATGATTTTCGGGATTAGTACTGACCCAAGTATATGATATTCATAGGTACGTTTTTGATTTTCCATGCGAACTTTCCATAATACGGCTTTGCTTATATATTATGAGACGAGCAGGTATCAATCTTATACCTATCAAATTTCTTCTAAATAGAACGGAATTATAGGTTCAAAGTCCTGAATTTCTTTAAGTACCTACTCTTCTACGTCTTTACAGTCAAAGTACTTATAAACTATTATAATACTTATAACAAAGACATGTTACGGAATACTAAAATTCTTGTTCTTAAAGCACGATGATCCCGTATGAAAGTAGGTAGAATCAAGGAGAATGTAGAATCACATATGAATTCCAGACGAAGTCTTATATCGATATGTAACGTTTGGTACTAACTTTCTAATTACAAATGGAATCTTATAAATTTCTACTCCGTTTGATTAAGGGTTACTGAAATATTCGTTTACGTTTTTCATGGTAGTAAGGAGTAAACAGGTACACGTATAATGGTCAAACCTTCGACAAATTCTGGTCCAATAAGATTTGTTTCTAATTCACCATCTGAAATTTAAAAAAATTACACGATTTAGTGGTGTAACGTTTTAGGAATGTTACATTTTAATGCATTATTCGGCTTTCTAAACTGTTTATTATTTTGTAGTAAACCTTATCGATATTTATTATTGAGGATTAAAACCCGAGGAAGAACTAATCCGCATGGTGTCGTTAGAATATTTTACTTGGCCTCACAATGGTAGTGATTTTCGGCTCTTCGATATACGGAACTGCAGCGGAAAGAGTGAGAGTAGAAGGGGCAAGCAGTGCCAGGAGTAGGGGCGAGCGGTAAAGGAGTAGGGGAGAGCAGACAAGAAGTGGGGGCAGGCAGTACAAGAAGTAGGGGATCCCAGACGACTCTAGCGTCACTGAGCGGATTAATTATTTGGCCTCAATAATGTTCCCTGGAAAGTCGACCAGTGCCTGTGTTCCAAATAGGAAACTGGTTAATCCCGCGAAAAAAGGATTGGCAACCATACTAATAAGTGTGTTGCTTACGTGCCCGTCTATTTTTCCAATGATCGATACAATTTGAGCACCACTGACCCAGAACGCGATTTAGACTTCATCACTACAGGTATCAGTCCCTATTATGTTAGAAGTATGCAAACATACACTTAATGTCATGAAAAATGAATTATCAATTTTAAAATGTGTTTAACGGGAATAGAACAATTCCGTAGCTTCTTGCCAGGTCCGAGGTATTCATGAAGTAATTCTAACAATTATGCAATGTCAGTGCCTATCTAGTCTCATTGCGTTTGTTCGTACCTAACCTAGTACTAGCACTACAACAATAATTACCCTAGTATATAGGTACCGGGAGTGTCTACCATTCATTCTGTTAACCCGATCCTTGCTAATCGAGTCAGGGGCGCCTTCCGTGTTCCAACTGTTTATGAAAATTGATAGAGAAGGTTGTTTGAGTGGATTCAAGGGAGTCTCTCCTTGTCGTAACCTCTCTGATTCACCGTATCTCGACCGCGCAGTTCTCCCGTTTCCCACTATCGCTTTCTATTCCGCATCGCAACCCCAAGTACCGACGATTCAGAGTCGGCTCTTATATTTGCCGTGCTTTCAGGGCTTAATTAACGCTCGACCGAGGCAATGAAAATAAATTTCCCAATGGCCAACAGGGATGCATGACCGCCACAGACGGCCGCTTGTTTGCCAAGCGTCTTTGAACGTTAAGTCGAGCACGGGTCGATCCGTGAAAAAGGGATTTTGCCTTCGTTAAAATACGGCTTTCGCGGCAAGCTGACGTTAAAAAAAAGCTGCGGTGCCCACCGAGTCCGCGGCATTCGATCGTCTTATTGGCGTGGGATTAATTTGCGCTTAAATTGTTCGGGAAATTGTTTCCGCAGCCAACCGAGCGCAAATTACAACGTTTTCAGAAGAATGTTACAAAAATTCCGGACATAACAATGCAGAGTTTACTTAAAACTTTCGCCAGGTCAGTTTTATACGACATATTAATTAAAAATATCCGTTTTTAACTAAAACAGATCAGTGACCCGTCTGGTGGTAGTTTCTGGATCATATTAATGCGAGGGTCGCTTTGTCTGAAAGCGACAAGGTCGGCAGAATGCCTTACAACTACCTGATATTGAAATTAATTTCATGTAGTACACAATTTGTACCGCTTCTCACATTTCAGTTAGATAAGACGGTACAAGCACGAGGAAACAGGAATTTAGCAAGATTATCTACAGTGTAGCCCGTAGCCATTGTCATTTTCCTGCACGTCAGCTTAAACTGCTCCAGCGTATCTTGAAGCGGTTCGGTGCAAGAACAACTTCCACCTTTGATGATTAAATGATGAAGAAAATTTAATTTTCCTAAAATCGAGCTGACTCGCATGGGAAATCTTTGTTTGGTAACTAAAAGCTGTTTTTAATTTAATCAAGCACGTTTGATAATTCAAGTAAAAACCAACAATCAAACAATAGGCACGGGAAATTTTTGGTGCTAATCCGACGACAAACAGATCAGTGCTTTAATTTGCTGCTTGACGGAGTCCCAGAAAGACCCCTTTCGCAAATAATCGCTTGTTTGCACGCCAGGACGCTGATATTCCCTGGTGCGCCTGCCATAGCAGCACCGATAAAACGCGAATTTCGACATAATAGTTGCGACCCTTTCGCTAACCCTTTTTTCGCTCGGCTTCCGACGGACCACCGAATTTGTATGCTTTTTTTTCAACTTTCAGGATTTTTTTCAAAGTCGTATCATAAATCGTTCGTCGGAGAAACGGAGATTGACTCTGGTGCATCGGTGGGGATGCAACGCGGCGCTTAAAAGATTAAATGAAAAAATCGGGTGGTAAACGAGAAGAGAGGAAAATTAAATGTGTTTTAGAGAACGCTATTGAATAAACAGTCTGAAAGGATGAATCTTAATTTTCATTACGTTTAATGGATGCATAAAATGTGAGCAGACCTTTCGTTGATCGAAAAAAGGAAAACTATTTTATTAACGCACGTACGGTGTGGATCGAGGTAATTAATATTAAGAGCAGGAAATTAGCATATCCGCGGAAATTTTCTCCTAGCCTCTTCAAAAAATATTGAAATAGCGAAGACTCATTTACAATTTTTAATATATTTTCAGTGCTTCGAATGATTTGAAATCATCGTAAAAAATGTGTTTTCATTTATGACCTGTAAGATGAATGTTGTTAAAGTGTTTCTTAAATACAGGGAAAAGCGTAAATAAGGTAAAGTAAACAGTGAAATACGGGAGCTAATGCTGAAAGGAACAAAATGTAAATGAAGAATATAAACAGAAACGGGGCTAAAGAGATGGAAAAAATCGGTAAAAAACGAGACTATGCGAGAGAAACCGTTGAGAGCTGGAAGTTAATGCTGAAGAATATCAGCGATGATCGAAAAAGAGATGGAACGAGGCGACTTTAGTGTATGAGGAAGAAAGACACTAGAGGCACCCCATTGGCGCACACGCGGTTCGTTTGCTCAGGACCGCCCGATAAGCCAAGGGAGTATCATCGGAGTATCCAACAACGAGGAAGGTACTAAGCACGTGCACTTAACCAGTACGCGAAAAGTCCTGGGGGATGAGGAGGAAGCATTTTTGCGGTACTTTGTGGAACAACTGCTGCGTAGTATGTATTCTATAAAGTAGCCTGTTAAGTTCTCTAACGATAGGCAATTACCTACCCGTCAAGTACTTGCGATTAGTCACACGATATAGGAATGCTCCAAGCTTTATACCAAGTTTTTAGCTACTTTTCTCAATAATTTGGATCGCGATAAAAAATATTTTGTTTTTAATTCCAGACTTTTAACAAAAAAGAGTGTAACATAGTTTTGGATTTTCTAAATTTGTCTGTACTAGCAGAAACTTTTGTTTGTTCGAAAAATACTTCCTAATAGTTCATAAAAGACATTGTTGTATTCGGCGAAATAAATAGTTATGAACTATTAATAAACCATTTAGACCTTACAGAGATAGTTTCCTTACAGTGGAAAGAAGTTATTATTGAAAATATAGGTGACCAGTAGAATAAAATTTCGATTATTTCCTACAGCGTGTAATATAGATCATTGTCACGATAAAAGTGTATCAGTTACGGAGGTGGCTGACACACAAATATCCGGGTGCACCTCAAAAACTCGACAAATCAGAAAACGGACACTTCAAAACTCTGATATTCAAAAACCAGACATTTCAAACTACAGACATTCATAAACAAGACATTTAAGAAAACAGACATTCAAAAACACAACATTTCAAAATACAGACACCTCCGATTGGTGCGTTCACTACATAAAAAAATGATCCCTGTTCGAATTCCTTGAGGACTCAGTGGAAGGTTATTTCTAGGTCAAAAATGTTTGACCATGGGATTAATTTTGTAAGTCACTTGGAGGTCAACCTCGGATTGTTTATAAGGCACATTTAGAATTTAATCATTAAATACAGTGTTTTTTGAAATGTCTGGTTTTTGGGTTCATCTCACAAACCCGACAAATCACAATACAGACATTTTAAAATGTACATATTCTGAAAATATAATTAATGATTGAATTCTAAATGTGATTAATAAATAATTCGGGTGTCAAACTGATTTGACCTTCAAGTGACCTACAAAATTAATCTTTTGGTCAAACATTTTTAACCTTGAAATGACTTTGCAGTGTATGTAGTGAAATGTCGGGTTTTTTAATGTCTGGTTTTAGAATGTCGTTTTTTTGAAGTGTCTACTTTGAGATTTGTCGGGTTTTGAGGTACACCCAAATATACGATACGTTCACCTTTTTTTTGGTGATCGATACCTAACAACCTTTGCTCTATATTAAAAACTAATAAGCCAAAGATATTTCATGATAATAGTTCCAGTCATTGTCCTAAAGTGCCCATCCAAATAGCACAAACTATCTGGAATAGCTGCAAAAGTGTTACTTGGTCACTTTTCTTATACAATTATTTTCGACTCTTTAACACTTTTTTCGATTTCGACACTTATTTAGGTCTCTCTTTAAGTGTCCGAAGTCAAAATTGCGGTATGATCGCTTGGAAATAAAACGTGATTGATTTGTCAGAAAAAAATCAGATAAAAGTCAGAAAAACGTCAGAAAAACGCCAGAAAAACGTCAAGCATTTTCTTGCGTTTTAAGACCCAGAATAATGTTAGAAAAGTTAGAAAAGTGCAAAAAAGGGAACGTTTTTATTGCGCTTTAATAGAAAAAATTCATTTTTAAAGTGGCGGATTTTAAATAACACCCAAACAGCTGTTTCATAAGATAAACAGATAATCGGTGCTTTATATTATACTCATATTTCCAGGCATTTGTAATTCTAATGTTACTTTATTATGATGTGTAATGCATTTTATGATTATTATTCTTGAATAATTAAAACAAAGAATTGAAGCATTTTTTCTTTTTACATGTGAAACCCGTAACTCGGCGGATCCAATATAGCGGATAGAAATTTCAAATATTATTTAATCGAAACAATATCGGGAACTCGGTGGGTTTCAGGGTCGCTAATTACGAATCCGACCACATACTTTCAAAATTCAAAATGACAGATTCAATATGGTGGATAAATATTTCTGAAGTTATCTGATTGTGACAATATTGGGTACTCAAGGATTTTTGGGATCGTTGATTGTAAATCCGCCCTTAGATTATCAGAATTGAAAATTAATTAGACTATTGAACATTTACGAAATTTGTAGCCACCATATTGGATTCGCCATTTGGAATTTTGAAAATCTAAGACCGGATTCGTAATTAGCAACACCAAAAACCTCCAAATGATCAATGTCATCCTTATTCAGCAAAAATGTGGTTTCACCTGACTTTTTGACTTGAAACACTCTATTATTGTACAACTTCTCAATCAATATAAACTATTAAACATAAAAGTTTTTGAAAAATTCCACTTGATATACGGTTCTTAATATCTTATGTATATGAGGATGCAAAAGAATGTATAATTTAATCACTGGAAAATTTTAAAAAACGAATTACAAAAATGTGCTCAGTATGCCACCATGCTGCAAAGGGTTAATTAGATATTGCATTTTCGCATTTCAAAATGGCGGTTGCATTATGCCGAGTCCAACACTTCTATTCATCGGTATTTTTTATCAAATCTTTTCTCATGCCAGTATTGTTTGAGATATAAATTGTGAACAAAAATCTGTAAATTTTAGCTATCTATAAAGATTGTTATACATATATTTTTAAAAGAACCACTCATTTATATGACAAAAAGGACCATTAGAAAAACATGAATTCTTTTGAAAGTCGCTAGATGTCGCTCTGATAGCCAAAAGCGATGTGGAAATTATTACAAATTATTACACCCAAATAGGACATATACAAATTCTGTATTTTCCTTGTTTTTCTTCAATGAATTTGAAAGATGTCACAATACTATGTAGTAACTAAGATAAAGACAATTGGTTTAAGATACTCCCTGGATTACAATATATAAAAATAAACGTAAATAATGTTGATATAAATTATAAACTGTTTACAGAAAGTTGTTTTTTGGAAAATATTGGTACTCTAGATTGTAATTTGGAAACTAATTATAATAAAAATAACTACACTGAAAAATATTATGACAAATTTATTTCAAAAATCGCAAGTTTATTTACTTAAATTAAGATAATAATTATTAACATTTTCTGAATTTAAGTAAGATTTACCAAATACGACGGAAATTGGTTAACAAAATATTTTTAATTAAATCTGATGCATGAACTGTCCATTTACGTGTATTCGAATCCAGAAATGTATTTAGTATGTATGATTTGGACTTTTTCCAAGTATGTACTTAAACTGCGATACAGCGTCTTAATATCTGTCTAATGGCTTTGACTACATTTCATTCATAAAAGACTCCACTTTTCTTGGCTTCATATCATCGGTAAACGACTAACTTATGATAAAATGCTAATGAATTATGTAAACTGCGTTTTTACGTTAAATTATCGCACAAAAGATGAAATATATAAAAGAACCATTGTAAAAATAAGTCAATTTCGTTATATTAAATGCTAAAAGTACTAATTCATTAGCAATGCTTGAAAATCTAAAATTGGTAATCGAATCTTTTAAAATGTATGTGAAAATAACAAAATATTTAGAAAATTGGCAAGGGGGCCAACTTTTCTTCATGGAATATATGTAACCGTTTTTTTTATTATTGATTTATTTCAATTACTCTTAATTTGAGTATTATTTTTGCTCCACTTATGATTAGGAACACTTCACATTGAGTAAAAATCAAATTCTCATGAAGAACAACAGAAATAGAAAATTAAATGATAAAAATCTGAAGTATTGTATAGATAAAAAATAAAATTCATATGCGTATACGCTTTCCTCTTTCCGACGGCTCGGCGTGAAGATCGTGCCAGGAATTGATCACTTTTGGACGCAGTACAGACGGCTTTAATCTCCATTTTGAGAGGTAGAAAATATCTCTATCAGGACCAGGAGATTACGGAGATATACGTGATCGAAATTAGTAAAAGGACCATTTTTCTGCACTTTAAGCCCGTATATCATCCATGACAATACGTGCTATGAGTTCACTTATTGCACTTTTGATTTCAGTGCTGCTAAAACCGACATAAAAACTTAAAACCTGTTTCGGTCATAGATATTCCCTTTTTAAACCTTAATATCATAGTGCGAAGATACAAAGTTTAATTTTCAGTTAAATTTATATAAATGATACTATGACATACTATTTATCGTTTGGTCGACATTACTTTACATCTTAAATATATTTCTAAAATGCAAAATACTCTAAATTATTTTAGAAAGAGAGTAAATTATAGAAATACCATATATTATTGAATTACTAATTTAACAGAAAGAACAAATTTCAAATTCATTATTATTGATTTTAAAAATAAGAAGCAATACGTTAAAGAATATTATTCTTCAGATCGGAAATATATTAGTGGTTAAAAACACTGATGGATACTTATTTTAACTGCTCTCATCTTAAATTTCTAATTAAACCATTCTTTCCAATTTACAAAATGTATTTAAGCATAGCTCGATTAAATAACATCATTAAGATAATTAATATTCAAAAAGATTATTGTTAAGTTATATATAGAACTCCGAATTAGTTTTGTTTATAATATTCACCTGGAATTTTATCACAAGAAACATATTTAATACATTTTGATGAATTTCGGCCCAAACATTGATCTTCAAAGAATAAATACACAGAAAAAACAAATTTAGTAATACTGACTAAATATTGGAGGGGCTAAATATTTGGGTGTACTCAAATTATTTGAACATTTAGTCAATTCAACTAAATTGCAGTCAATATTTGATAACAAGCAAATCAATAATAGTCCATGATCCTACATATTTTTTTCATTATTGTAAACTGAAAATTGTTAACAACTTTTCACGAATTCGTATAGTAAAAAATGTAATAAATTTAATGAAAATTACAACCTGACAAAATTGTCGTAATAATTATTTAAATTTCTAACCATTGACGTATAGGTAATTTAAATTCAATAAATAGTAAATTAACAGATTCTCATGATTATTTCCCATGAATTAATTCTTAATGTGAAGTAAGATGAAATACTTCATAAATTTTATGAAAACATGTTCGAGTAAATATATAAAATCTGTTTTTTAAGTATTTATTACAGTTAATTTATTTGTTTCAAAGCGTGTCAACGATTTTTTATTCCTACGGAAAAGCCGATTTTCGAATAATGTTTCGTAGTTTAGGAACTTCTCTAACAGTTTTTTTTTAAAGCTGTAATATGGGGGCAAAATAATAACAAAGGTTCCTGACCTGTAGTTTAAGTACATTAAAAAAGTGTAAACCTGGTTGTAACAGATTCTTACTAAATTTTTGTTTCGACACACACCAATGACAATTCCAAATGATTATTCCAAAGTGGAGTGAAAACGATTATGGACTTTCTAATTAGGTACCTTGTGTGACAACACCTTTCATCTTATTCATTACAAGTTCGGTACTTCCGGTTTTCTGGATTATTAATTACGAATACGTTATTGGAGTTTCTAAGTTAAGATTGCCAATAAGGATGCAAAGAAGATAAAAGGCATGGGCAAAAAATGTTTTTGTTTACTATTTAAATGGACTGTATTACAACAACTAATTCTGTAGATTTGTGTCTATACATTATTGAAACACAGAAAGACATTGTTAGTCTAATATAGCGTCATTTTGTTCTAGCCATTTCCAAAAAGAAACACAAATTTTTAAGTATTGATTTAAAAATAGGTCCATTTTTAGGTACTAATACATATAGTTATTCCTCTTATTATAGAGTTTTAATATATTTCGAATCAACATTTAACTCCATATTTTACATGGAATTTAGGTACACGACAACGGTTTTTTTTTCTACTACATAATGGTTCAGCAGGTGACTGGTTTCCTTGCACATTATATTTTGTTTACGTGTTTTATGGTCAATGTCTGACACATTAAGATGGATTGCAAAGTTTGCCCGTGGAACACAGAGCCAACAGAATGTTTGCAATTTGTAGTTATTTCCAAAGATATTGACTAATTTCCTTCGAGCTGATTGTTTTTATTGTTTATTTAAAAGACCTCAACAAGAAAGTGTGAGTTTTCTGACAAAAAAATTGGCTCCGTGTCGAACATTCCGGATTAGTAATTTTTTCTTGGACTATTTATTGATATCCTTACGTTATATATTTTCGATAAAGAGCTAATATATCCCGATATATTCGTCACACATGTGTTAAAATCCAAAGGGTACAACATTTTGAAAAATTTGTTCACCTTGTCTGACAGCAATACTTCAGTCTAACATTAATGATTATTCAATATAATCATGACAGAGAACGGCACTTTCCCACTTCAAATGTCCAAGTGATATTCTTCATCCAAAATTTATTATTGATTTGTACACAAAACTCAGCTATAAGAATCTCAATCAATAGTCCAAGAAAAAATTATTAATTCGAAATGTCGGACACGAACCATGTCCCAACTTTTTTTATTGGATAACTCATTTTTTTTTTTTTTGAAATATTTGAAATAAATAATAAAAAGATCAGCTGGTAGGAAATTATTTAATGTCTTTGGAAATAAAACTACAAATTCCAAAAATTGTGTTTGCACTATTTCACCATCCGGCTAAATGTGACAAACATGACCATCATGACACGAAAAGAAAATGTCAGATATTAGAAAATCAGTCTCCTAACATTCCACTAGCGCCTGGACTATAATTTTGACAATTTTGAATAATGTCGAGGTTGAAATGATTTTTACCCTGTGGACATGACTTCCATCCATTTTTTAAGTTGAGCCTCATTTAAAAAACAACTTGTTCGATATACTATACAAGATCTGGATAAAGATTTTCCGTGCAACTAAAGAAGTACACTTTTTCGAGAAGCTTCTGGCATATGAAAAAATATTATAACCGAAGTAGTATTTTGCTTCTGTTAAAGAAGTTGATGTAAAGGGCAAAATAAAAATGATTCCGTAATTATATGATTTGATTAATATTGTAATTAAAAATATTGAAGTAGTTTTTGAATTAACGAATAATAAATATTTTTCTTCTCATGGAACATGATAAATATTGCCTCGTCAGTAATCTTTAACTCGTGAAAAACAGTAATTATCTATTCATAAGCCGTTTTACTTTCAAGTTTCAACGTGACGAGTGTTATTCATGGCCCGAAGGAATAATATCAGTACACCTCGTTGTATACATTATTCCCCACGGCGCTTTATACTTTGTAAGATCTCTTCTACATTAATGATTTCTTGAAGCGTGTAGTTCCGAAGAATATTGAATTGCCCTATATTTTATTGTTAAAGAGACTGGATTATTTTACATAGGATGATGAACGTATTTCCTTGACTTCCTTTGTAACAATAAAATATCAGATTATGAACGAAAGAAAGATGATAATTCAGAATTTTAAACAAAAATTTGCATTCCTTATTTTTAGTTTCCTGTATTTGTAATGAAGAAACTTTATTTTTGAAACATTCGAGATGGAATTATACTTGCTGACAGTGTATTCCACTGATTTAGTCTAAATGTCCGAATTAGTTTTTCCATATTTTCGTACTTGTACAATTTACCTTATATTTGTTTTGTTTCATTATAAAGGGATAAAGAGAAGAGATTAAAAAAAATCTCACTGAAATCGTTTACATCAGAGTTTGCAGAATTTTTAGTGTATTGAACTAGCAAGACTAAATAAATTCAATAGTAATTCCGAAATATTTAATGATTCATTTAAAAAAATGATCTAACTACTAATCCGTACAATGAAATTTCAAGTACAAATTAAATATAATGACTACACTTCTGTCAAGCTAACATAAATTAATACACGATTATATTAACAACAATTATAAATCTAACTACTCTCTCGATATATTGGAATAAGAATTCGCTCTGTATAAAGTAAAAATGAAGACTGGTTTATACAAATTTGCACTTATTAAGAGGGAACACTCAAATCAAACTCTTTCGCAATATTGGTCATTAATTATGTAAAGATTGAATCAATCCAATTTCTTGGAACTATATTGTACATAACCTTTTTATTTGCTTCCGAATACATTTGTCATATTAAAACACTCTACTTTCATTTCAAAGCATAGGAATTACTATTGTTATAGAATTATAATTTCGAAAAGCGAGTAATCGTTGGAAAAGTCAGCTCTAAAAGTTCATCCAGAAGTGACATTTCTGGTGCTCGACGTAAGCATTGTAACAAACTTTACTCGGCTTCAAGAAGTTCTGTCTGTACTAAGATACGAAGCTTAAAAGAATTACTTTGCTGATATCTTTAAATGCTAGGATTAACGTTATTTAATACGGTTAATCGCATTCGACTGTATATAAATTTGCTTCCTGGCATGATTTTCCTCACTACATTATCACCATTCTAATCTTTAATATTGCTAATGTCATATTATATTTAAAAAGTATGAATTTATATGTGCTGATGTTTAATGCCCAGCACGGCTTTGTATTATTTTACTAAAGCATTCATCCGACAATCGAAAGGTACAATTCCTGATGCATCGAATCTTTCCACTACAATGGTTTTCTTTTGCTGGAAATTAAAAACAATCCAATAGTTTCTTTTTTACCATCTCAAAAAAATGAATTTTTCTATCTAAATTTGTAATACATCTAATCGAACACACAAGTTTCTGTCATTGAAGAAATTACAGTTAGAAATATGAATAGTATATTGCAACAATAACATCTACAATTTATTGCTCGTTAAAATAATCATATTTATGGTTTTATGGTTATTATCTGGGATATTAGTACCAGCGATACTTTCGGGTTATAAACCTATCATAAACTTATTCTAAACAAGTAGATAGTAATGGTTAACATCTACTTTCTCCGAGTAGTAGCTTGTACTAGCATAGCTATTCTATTTTAAACAGTCCTTCAACTACAATTCATTTCTTTCTGTGTAATGCCAAGAACGATGGTTACTTGAACCTGTGAATCTGTATTTTTATTTCAAAATCCAATTATGTTCTTTTCAATATATGTAAGAATATAATAAATATATGTATATGTATTTCTTGACCGCTTTAATTAAATTAAATAAAAAATTTTTTTTCTCGGTAATGCGGTCCTCTTACTAATTGTGAAAAGGTAAACAAAGAAAAATATGACGTAATCTAGGGAGAATTGACGATTTGGAAATTATATGGATTTCAATATGGTTCAATTTCAATATTTGTTACCCGTTTCCAACTTTGACAAACGTTTCAGTCGAAATACAATCATCATTATAAATAAAGATTATTATTTAAATACAAAAATAATTGCAATTCTTTACAATTTACTCTTTAACATAACATTTTCTTAATGTCATAACATTTTATAAATTCATTAAATTCTAAATTATCATTTCATGATCATCGCAATAACAAGAGAGGCATTAAAATGAAGAGCAAGGTCAAGACTTATTCACCAGTATAATTACCTTTTTTTTTAATCACTACATCGAGCGTTCGTCAAAAACATTTTAATATATTAGTATAATATTTAATGGAACGGTCTATGTAACAGAGGATGTCAAAATACATCATCCAACTAGGTACAATATTTCTAATACTTATTGTAATATAATTACCTCCGTGTGAATTACGGTAATTAAAAAAATGTTTTATTTTGCTTTCGAATGAATGAGTTTTCCCGCCCCATGTCACTAAAAGTCGCAGAATTTATTATGGAATAGTGGAATTTTTCAATGTTCTTTTCGTGATAGTTCTCACATCGACATTATTAATTAAAATTCCACCCTGTTTACTATTTTTAAACAGTTACTAAATTTTATCCGACATTAAAAATCCTGATACAAATTTCAAGAAATTTTAATAACAACCAATGAAAAACTCAACAAAACCGTAAAATGGCGTAGGTTGTTTATTCGTATGTTTCTCTTAATCATATACTAAAAAATATGCTATAAATGAGTGTAAAAGAACTATCTTTAGTAGTTCCTGAAGAAAATTTTTCGCTTAGGAAAAAACGGAAAAGTTGCCGATAAAATTTTTTTATCATTGATTATCTTTAGCAGAATTGCATTTTTCAAATAAGATTAACATTAACATGAATCAGAAAAAGGAGAACCACTTTCTATATTCATGGTATATTTTACCCGGAAAAATATGTACATTTTGCAATGTCCGCCATATTTTTTAATATTTTCAATATAAAATGCCGTTGTTGTAAAACAAAAAAAAAACAATTTCATAGAAATACAGAAAGATTTATTTATCGTAATTACTTACTTCAACGGGTGCAGATACTAAAACCGACAGTAAATAATCAGACTGTGAAAAATCCGACAATCTCTAAAATAATTAAAAATCGTTTCTTTTTTGAAAATTCTCCATCAGTTCTCCATAAATTTCGTTGATATATTCTAGGATACCATCTGCAATACTTAGAATCACCATTACAGAGCCCAAATCTTGAAAAATCGATTCAGTCATTGTTTATTTACGGTTTTTAGTGACAATTCCGACCTTATCGGCGGGACATTTTAAAACCCCTTAAAGTTTCGTTATTTTTTTTTAATTGGATTTTGAATGTTCCGATCAAGTTTAAAGAAAAGTTTAAAAAAGGTAAATTTGAGGAACTTTCAGAAAAGTACTGAAAAAATCTACTCTTTCATTGAAAGTTCCAAACTTCCATCGACTTGCGGGCCTAATATCGTTAAAAAAATACGATATTCTACAAGAATTCACTCGAAGTAAGAAACAATGATTTATTTTTTTAACCACCCACGTGCATTCAGCGTGTAAAAACTAATGTGTTATTTGCTATACATCACAACCCTGTATAGGATTCCATAAACATGCCATCGTAGTATTATGGCGGTTCGAAGCAAGTTCTCTCGTTGGATATAATTCAATGGACCAATAACCTAACAAATCTACATCGCAACTTATCAAAAACGCAGTAAAACCCTCAAATTGCAGTATCACTTCGATCGTATTTCAGAAGAACTGTCCGAACTTCGCGCCCGCTTTTTCGCAAAACTTGAACGCTGGCTGCAGTTTCGCCCGTATATATCGCCTTTCCGTCTCCTACGCGTATATACAGTCGTATTTCCCGCCAAAAAACACCCCTATAAAGGTTTTCCATATATACACACGAGCATATATACAGGGGTGGCAATCCTGGTTTACGAGGTCCACTTTCCCACGCCGCGATCGACGGACGCCATGTGGCTCGCGGGTCGAGGCCATTGTACAGGGTCCGGGCGGCCAGTGGCCGCTCGCCAGTCGTAAAACAATAGGGATCACCTCTTAATAAATGGGGCGGATTACAACGTAGCGACAAAAAGAGGTGCTTGAAGCGTACGAATGATGTGCGAGCCGGACCAAGTCGATTTCATTGAAGTACGATGAAACGAGAGAAAGGAGAAAGTGATTTCAAAGGAATGCAAGAGAGAAGAACAAATCGAGGGACAAAAAAAGGAGAAATCAGTAGGAAAAGAGTTGCAAAAAATGAGACAGAGGGAATGAGGGAATGAAATCGAGGAATGATGTAGAACAGGGGCGATCGGAAAAATAGAGGAGGGAGGAAAGAAAGGGGACTATATGCAGGGCTTTTTGTTGGATTGTTCTACTTTGGTATTTTTTCCTATAATACTGACCAGTAATGAAAGACCATTGCTTTTTACGTCGCGACAAACACAAATGCGATTTCATTATTTTATCATCGCTTTGCGGATCTGGAGTTGATGTTTAAACTATCAGTTCACTCATTACAAAAAAATTTCACTATTCACATATGGCAGTTTTTTTTATAATACTATCTCAATATATTGTGATCAATAAATATAATGAACATTACGCTATTTGGCTTTTGAAAAATATGTACATACAAACTGGACCTTATTCATCAACATTTTATAGGATACAAATTTTGTTATTGCGAGCGTCATGTGTATGGAATTGTCTAGAAATGTTCTGGAATAAATCATTTGTAATCATACGAATGTAAAAAGACTAAAATTAAAATATTTTAACGAGGCATTTTTTCAAAAAATCGCAAAAAAATATTAAATTTGACCTCTAAGAAATTTATGCACATTCAAAACATTACAAAAATATGAAATGAATTCTATTTCATCAATTAAGCAATCCTTTACCGTGCAGTAATCATTTAACAGTTTTTGTAACAAAATCTTAGAAATACACCTTTCATACAGTCGATAAGAATGGGCATCCTAAACATCTTTTTACCGTCCTAAACCTCCTCAATCATCTTCTGTTTACACTTCGCTTTCATACATTTCATAAAAGGCTATTCTAAAAAACTGAAGCGAAGTAAATCGTTAGCAAGTAAAAATGTAAATATATACAAGTTCTTACTACAGAAAGGCATTCGTAATGCTTAGATAAATTAAAGAGGTCTTAAAGGATTAAAGCGTAGAGAATGAGCGTAGTAAAGCTCTTTTGGAAATGAGTTACCTATGTCTATATAGTATGCACCCCCTTTTTCCCCAACTCCGTAAAGAAAAAACTGACATATTCTCCAGGGACGTATGCTCGCCGAGGACGTGCGTATACAAAAAATTAAAGGACAGAAACGCGCGGAAAGGAAGACAAGGAAAAAGATGCAATTCCGAAAAAAGGAGAAAGAACAATGGACGGAGATGGTGAGTAAGGGAGAAACAGGTAGAGTGAAAAAGAAACATCTGCTTCTTCCTGCTCGCTTTTCCAGAGCAATTTGTGACCTTCCTAATCGCGTTAGCTGAGATTAAGCGGTCGCTTATATGCATAATTTATTCCTGCCTCGATTCCACGCCTCTGCGTCATTCTTGGTCGACCGACCAATGACGGTTTGACATTCGACCGATTCTTAAATCGACTACCTCTAGTCGTAGCGTGCGGACTTTTATAGGGGAGAAATCGCGGTAACTTAATGGGGTTGGACGTTGCATATTTCTTCTTAGTCACCGGAATTACGCCAGTTGTGCACATGCATTCGCAAAGGCACTGTTTCTGATTATCATAAATAAGGGCCACGTTTCCAATACATCTGACGCTCTAAGGTAAAACAAAAAAAACACGAAATTTATCAAACGAAAGTTGTTCTCGGAAAAGAGATTTTATCATTTTGCATACTTGCTAATAAATTCAAACTAACCCTTTTATATAGTCAGGATTAGAATAAATCTGATGTTAAGAATGTTAGTAAAGCATTATACGTGTATCATTAAGTTGCGGGACTAATCATGATGAACAAATTTTTTGCAAAATTCGACATTATTCATCAACATTTGATAGGATACAAACTTGTTATTGCTAGTATCATGTATATGGAATTGTCTAGAATTTTTCTGGAATAGATATTTTGCAATCATATTAATGTAACAAGACTAAAATTAAAGTATTGTAACGAGCAGTTTTTTTAAAAAATCGAGAAAAATATAAAAAAATGTAGAATTTTTTAGTTTTATTTAGTTCCGGCGAAATTTCACCTCTAATCGAAAAATAATGTAGATGGGAAGTTGTAGATATTAAATAGAACTACAACTTTTGTGTACATCGTTTTTCACATAACCTCACCATTATCGAGAAAATTAAAAAAATACGTTATTTTGGTTTTATTGGGGTAGTTTACCCCTTAATTTGTATCCCTCATTCAAAATGTCTAGGCTGGTGTTCTTCTTCTATTGAAAGATACTTTCCTACAAAAAATCCTTAAAATGGCTTAACTATTTTCAAAGATATCGTAGATTTTCTATTTGCTCCCCTTTTTGTGGTGAGCTGTTTCACCTCGTAAATATTTTTGTCCATCGATAAATAGAATTCATTTTTTACAATATATCCAAATTTATTGGTGGTGGTTTACTTCAGTGCATATTTCTTGACGGCTAGTACTATCAAACAACAATAGTAGCACGCGTGGGCGGCACCATCTCGCGTCAGTCTTTGGAGATAAATTTTCATGCATTATTTCACTGTAAAATGTCGTATTTTTATTAGATGAAATGAAAGAAAAAATTGTTTAATCCCATTTTATAAATCTCATCAAATGACGCAATCAAATGTGATTTTCATATCGAACTCTCTCGAACAAGAGAGTTTTGTTCGTGTTTATCCTTATTGGGGTATGCATATAATAGTGTTTCACAACACTTATCCCCAAGCGTAAAATGATCCGTATCGGCAGCATTTCATTGTCGAATCGTATTTTCGATACAATTGATCATTACTTGCCGTTAGGATCGCAACAAATCACAATTCTCGAATCGGGCCATGGAAAAAGGGTGATCTGACACGAAAAGGGGTAGCAGGCAAGTAGGCAGGCAGGGGTGGCTGAGATTGCTTTCACCTCGACGGAATTACCCCGCGGGAATATCGATGTCACCAGGGTATCGAACTCCGCGGGGTGAGCTCGGGAGCGAAAGGACGACTTGAATACGGAACTCGGGGATTCCCCTGATTTCCTCGCGACATCTAGGAATATAAAAAAAAAAAAGAACCGGATTCTTCCTCGCGTCTGTCTGAAGAATCTCTGTCTACATTCGTGAGAATCGCGGGGGCGGATCGTAACTGACGCATTCGATCATGAAGAAGAGAAAAGGAAAGATGCGCTTTTATATCGTCGAGCAAAGTGCTGGGAGGTAAAGTGAGATACAGAAAGAGAAAGATCGATAGATGAGAAAGCACGAGGACAAAGAAATAAAAAGAGGAGGAGAAATCGCTGCTACTCTGGAGACTCGTTAGTATTCGCCGCATTGCGCGATATCGCGATGAATGCAAGCCATGGAAGTGCATGGAAAATCGCGTGAAAATACGCAAACAAGAGAAAACGAGAGGACTGATGAATATAAATTAGGAAATGCGAGAAATTTTCGCGGTGGATGGTTATTGTTCGCCTATTAGGTATTCGGGATACTAAACCATTTTTACCTAACCGAGGCATTTTGCCTCGGGAAACGCTCATCAAATGTTATATTGTTAGCGAACGATATCAAGTCCACTGGTTTACGACTTATTTTATTTGCTCAATTTTCTTGCAGTACGAATGTAAAAAGTAATGGTATAACGCTAATGATACATTGTAAAAAAAATCATTTTTTTAAGAAATGAAACGAAAGTGATTTAAACAAAATTGGTAAACCTTCGCAATTTTCTTAAACAAAAAATTATTTTTCACTAATTTCATTTATTTTTGCTTCCTCGTTATGAATATGACGAAAAATTACCTTTTTGTGGTAATCGTTCACGCTCTGACTTTTTT
Source organism: Trichopria drosophilae (assembly GCA_030407085.1). Taxonomy (NCBI): domain Eukaryota; kingdom Metazoa; phylum Arthropoda; class Insecta; order Hymenoptera; family Diapriidae; genus Trichopria; species Trichopria drosophilae. Next base: position 84,404,286 of record CM059587.1, on the reverse strand, counting down.
ATTGGAAATATTTTTTCGTCTGACTTAACAAATATTAAAAAAATAAATAAAATCTCCGTTTTCATCAGTTTTTTTCAAAATTGACAAAAATTATTTTTGTAATATTTTTAAAATTCATTTTTATAAAATCCTACTGAAATTTCTGTTTCAAAATGAAAATAAAAATGCGAAAGAAGATTTTTTAGGAAACGAAAAAAGGACATCACGTTTTTACTATTTATTTAAAATGTTCCAAAAAAATGTGTAATACTAGATAAATACTTAACTTTTCGATTATTTTGCAGAAAATCCATGTTCGAGCACCATACCTAATAACATTTTTAACAATTTTACATAATAAGCACTGTTTTATACTAATTCTAATCGATTTGAAATAACAAAGAGTTTATTGACAACTTTTACATGTTAGTGAATTATTTCAATGAACACAGTTTTTAATATTTTTATGACGGAAAGTTACGATTTAATTACCATAGAGTTGGAAGTAAATGCTTCAAATCAGAGAATCCTTTAGTTTCCAATACTCATATATCGTTTTTGAGTTCTTGTAACCTATATACGTGATTAATGCTTTGTCCGTGTTAATTAGTATCTGCGGTTATCATGACGAGCAAGCATATCGTGATGCATCGTTGTTACAAATGACACATAATTGTGATGTAGTGCAGCAATTTTCGACAACCTGCATCTATCAAGAATATGAGTAAATGCGTTAGTACCAAAGGAATTTAGAGCTATAGATATAGCTTTAAAAACATTTAATTTCTTTATTTGCTTATTAATATAAATTTTAATCCGAAACTAGTGTTGGCGTGGGGCCTCGACGCTATAACTGTTACGCATCGGTCGGAAATTTTACACATCACTCGGCTCCGTCGGCGCCTCGTGTATAGTTCCCGCCCGGTGCGTAAAAGTGCACTTTACACCCTTGTTAGGTAATATATTATTAGTTGTAATATAAAAAGAGTTCATATTGTAGCTTTTGAGTGAAAAAAATGATCTTACGAGAACATTCCGAATGTAACAATCAGAAACTGGAAGAAAAAGTGGCGTTTGTGAGAACAATCCTTGTGTAACTTAGGTAGGGAAAGGGCAGTGGAGGAAAGAGTTCCTTAAACGTGTAAAAAGTGAAAAATTAGTATTTTCAAAACTTTGACCCACACAATATGTTAGCCGAAATATTAATAAATAATATTTTTAACAATCCGGGCGCAAAGCTCGATTTCGCGCCCTAGAGCGAAACCTTCGGGTTCGAATTATCGAGCCTGACGCCCGTCGCAGTTAAAAATATCGTTTCAGTTATTTCAGTGTCGCTTAGTTATATATCCGTATATTTTTTACGGAAAAGTTCTTTGACTATATTTAGTTAAACTTGTTGTTCTTGTTTAGTTATCAACAAAGAGCAGTTAAAGTAGCACCTCTTAATATAGTGCCTATTAATTTCCGTTAGTATACTTTTAAAATTTACTATGTCAACTAGGAAAAATTTGGTTACAAAATTAACTTTTAACTTTGTGTTATGAAGTGAAGTTTATAAATTTTACGAAATGTGAAGTTGTTTTTGGAGATCTGAAGTTAATCTGGAGAAAATGTCATATACCATAACGTCATATGTCAGATAAATAATCATATATCTAATGAATGTAAATAATCGATAAATAAGTTTATCCACAAAATTGCTTATTGACTAAGATCATAAATAAGATACAACATACGCTGCATATTACATATAATATAATCGCGCGACCTTTATGATTTTCCCGATAATAAGTTTGCTGTACTCAGCAGCATCCAACATTGTTGATAAACGTGTAATTCTTATTTATTACAAAAGAAAATTATCTCCAGCCGCCAGCTCAAGACGTGAACTTCAACCAGAAACAACATTTAATAAAATTTCATCTTGGTATGTTATTCAGTTGCGTTTCTTTATGTAACATAAATTCAATATTTTCCTTCGCACTTTATACAGGCTGAGGACTGTCTATGTTTCATATTTATCAATAATATGCATTGATAAATACGAAACATGGGCGTGTTTAAAAATATTAAATTTAGAGTCATTAAAGGTTGACTTAATCTTTCATTGTAGCTGGGCTTTGCTCAGTTGTTGAAAGCCTTGTTATTTGCGTTGTATTATTATTCCACAGAAGGAATCGTCCTTTTCACACAATTTTGTATCACTGCAAATTGCGAATTTGTTTGCGAGAGCTGCAGGTCGTCTTGCGAGATGGCGCCATACCACACATTCGTTGAGAATATAAGGAACTGCAGAAACCTACATTAAAGTACAGCAGCGGTCATAAGTCGATCTCCATAAGAGAAACGACATTTTCGAAACGAAGGCAAAAAACGTGGTTCATCTAACAATTACAGTATTGTTAGTATTGATCCTGTTGTTTGCGGTCAGCCAACACCCTGTTAGCGATGTCGCATGGATCATCACCGCTGTTATTCCTCAAATGTACGTTACATCCATTCTCCAGAAGAAGGCGTCCAGCTTCGTTGTTCTCAAGAATCACTGCCAAGTGGAGCGGAGTATTCCCATCTTCGTCGGCTGCGTTAAGATTAGGACACCACTCCAACAGCAGCTCAAGAATTTTGATCCCCGCATTGTACATCGCTGCGTGAAGAGCTGTGGATCCATCTTCTTTTTTTCCGTCAATGTCCGCTCCGTGAATCAGCAACCTTTTCACTTCCTCCAAATTTTCCGCAAAAACAGCCTTGTACAGTAAAGACATTCTGATGTGCGTCCGTCTTCTGGTGTAGTTAACTTGGAACTGGTCGACTTGTAATGAAGGATTCGGCCATGAAGTGGTCAAAAACAGGTGACGACGGAGGGGCAACAATTGTTTACCAAAATGCACTTCGGCATGTTAAGTATCCGATGGGTCGTTTGATAAGCCTAATTACTTTCCCTTCCAATATTCTTTACTAGACCTTCTATTTTCTTTACCTGATATCAGCAGGTCATGTTTTTACGGCGTCATTTTTAAGCTGTCTGGGAAATAACAAAATTTGGAATCGGATTAATGTTTTCCGGCTAGGTAGCCCCCCCGCCCCCCCCCCCCCCCCGCTAAAAAGAAACCTAACCAACATCCATCACACTATGCCTACCATTCCGATTTTTACCGAATGATAAAAATTACATTGAGAAAATTACGCACGTACATTGAAAAAATCCATTATGTTCACTTTCGTCGCTCATTTACGAGCTTACTTTTCATATTAGGAAGAATATGTATACAACATATTTTGTAGAGAATTGCGTGCTCTAAATTTTTAGTTATCATATTTTTACCATATTTTTATGCGAGACTCGTACTTTTCAAAATAAATGCAAAAAACTCCAAAAAACCACGTTTTTTAGCGTTTTTTTTTTAGATAGTGGCTTCAATGTGTCCGAGCGCCAAATTTTATTACGATATTCGTTATCAGCAGCCTAAAATACATCGAAAACATCTGGCACATTTCGTTTTTGGGGTGAGGCAGTTCTTCTACATGTTTACAATTTGAACCTTTTTACCGTTAGGATTTACCAATTATCTTCCCATTTGAATATTCTTTCCCGAGGTTTTGATTTTGTTTACCGGATGGCACGGCAATATAAACAGGTCATGTTTTGACGGAGTTCAAATACTCCTTCCGAGAAAATACCACTTTATGATTGTCTTGTTTGCTACAGTAATAGTTACAGACAAATTCTTCGGCACCAGGTAAAGAAAATCGAAAGTCTAGTAAAGAATATCGAAAAGGGAAGGTGATTAGGCTTATCAACGGAACAATCGGATACAGAATGTCGAAGTGCTTTTCGGTAAACAATTATAACCCGTCTGTAGTTACCACTACTTGACATCATATATAAAAGGATTTTTTTTAAAGTGTGAGTATGTTAAATCTGCAGTAATGAATGTCTCTTTTAAAAATAATTTATCAATTATCTTTTTGATTTGATTATTATTTTAAAAATTTGATTTAGCATACTCACACTTTATAAAAAATCCTTTCCTTTGTAATGATTTCTCTTTTAAATGTCCTTGATGTCATATGCGTCTTTAAAAATAAGTGATTTTCTGCAATATATTATTACAACATTTAGGATAACTTTGACAAAAAATATAAAATAAAAAATTTCAATATGCATTTGAGATAGTATATTGAGGATTCCATTTACAGAGAGCAAACACTTAGTTAATCCAATCATTTTACAAAACTAAAACACGGAATCACAAACAAATTGTTTTTAACTATTTCTGTAGCAAACTTGAAAGAAATTTGAAACAAAATCATATTTCAATTACTCAAACAATAACAAACAAAAATCATTCACAAAAAAGTCGATCCGAATTGATACCGTACTGGTAAGAATTAATTAAGATGTAGGCTCAATATATAGCCAAATAAAAATATAACGGGAGCCATCTTAAATGGCAGTCAGATGGTATGTCAAGAATCATCTTCATAATGAAATATGATATTTTACTTGCAAAATAAAGAAACGTATTTTTAAAAATTTTTTTTAATTTTTATAAACAATTTTAAATTTTAGAAAACTAATATTTTTGTTACAAGCGTCTTATTCAAAGTCTCGTCTTGGTTATTCCCTCAATTCTCAAGTTTTTTAGTCACCCCTAGACTTATTTCCTTTCATGTTTTATATTGTTTAATGGTGTATTGCTATAAATGAGAAAAGTCGACGACTAATAGAAATATTAAAGTTTTTTTTTAATCAAAAAACACGTTTTTCGCAAAAATGCCACCTTTTGTCTCAAAATTTTCAGGATTTATAGATAATGATATGTCCTACGTAACATACAATTTTCATTTTGTATTTTTTTTTTTTTTTGAGGAGATATAAAATAGTTTTTTTAGTATTTCACTCTTTCGCGCACGCTTCACCGGCGTATTTCACTCTTTCGCGCCCGCTTGTGGTATTTTATGATTTCGCGTCTGCCATTTTCTTGGCCGGCATTACAAAAGCGCAGTTTTTTATGTAAAGGCATGACAAAAAATATCGTGTACATCATGGGCGAAAATCAAGGGATCGAAAATAAGTCTGCCGGTGCAGCTCTCGGCGTCGGGACTCTTCATTTGCGCCCTAGATACGCAATACACTATTTTTGTTATATTCTGGAAATCTACGAGTTTTGAAATTTCATTGTCAGTTTTAGATTTCCGGTCTTGCTACACTTACATATGTAAATTGGTATCTAGTATGTTCCTTTTTGTAAAAAAAAATTGTATCAAACTGTTTTTGTTTACTAACTTCGAGACCTTGCGATTTTATTGCATCATCCTAGTTTATATTGTTATATGTTTTTATGTATAGCAACAAAATCTGCAAAAATAAAATTACATTTATCAAAAATTAAGAGAGGCACATTAGTTGCACGGCAATTTGAAGAATATTTTGAACGAACAAAAGTGCACTGCTAAAGGTTAAACAATTACAAAAACTAGTATGTTAACAAAATCTAAATTTACAATTTTATTTATTTTAAATTTGTTATTTATTTTTAAAATATTATTATTTTTAAAAATTTATAAATGTGACAGATCATAATCATGGACCGAATACAGAACATCTTCAAGCGAGACAAATTGAGCAAAAAATTGAAAAAAAAAGAAGAGAAAGAACACAAAAATTATTTCAAAAAGCACTCAAAACGCTTGACCTAGTACAGTTTCACATTTGCCAACAGGGCCTTATCACGTACAATTCAATGAAAAAAAGGCCATCAAAATTCTTTGCCGCTGTATTTTTTTGTCGTTTGAATTAAAATAGAGTTACATAATTATTGTTTTTATTCCATTTAATGAATTTTCATCTTGTTATGTTACTCGGTTGTGTTTCTTTATGTAACCTAAATTCAACATTTTCCTTCGCACTTTATACAGGCTGAGGACTGTCTATGTTTCATATTTATCAATAATATGCATTGATAAATACGAAACATGGGCGTGTTTAAAAATATTAAATTTAGAGTCATTAAAGGTTGACTTAATCTTTCATTGTCGCTGGGCTTTGCTCAGTTGTTGAAAACCTTGTTATTTTTGTTGTATTATTATTCCACAGAAGAACTCGTCCTTTTCATACAATTTTTTATCACTTCAAATTGCGGATTTGTTTGCGAGAGCTGCAGGTCGTCTTGCGAGATGGCGCCATACCTCACATTCGTTGAGAATGTAGGGAACTGCAGAAACCTACATTAAAGTACAGCAGCGGCCATTAGTCTATCTCCATAAGAGAAACGACATTTTCGAAACGAAGGCAAACAACGTGGTTCATCTAACAATTACAGTATTGTTGGTATTGATCCTGTTGTTTGCGGTCATCCAACACCCTGTTAGCGATGTCGGATGGATCATCACCGCTGTTATTCCTCAATTGAACATTACATCCATTCTCCAGAAGAAGGCGTCCAGCTTCGTTGTTCTCAAGAATCACTGCCAAGTGGAGCGGAGTATTCCCATCCTCGTCGGCTGCGTTAAGATCAGGACACCACTCCAACAGCAGCTCAAGAATTTTGATCCCCGCATTGTACATCGCTGCGTGAAGAGCTGTGGATCCATCTTCTTTTTTTCCGTCAATGTCCGCTCCGTGAATCAGCAACCTTTTCACTTCCTCCAAATTTTCCGCAAAAACAGCCTTGTACAGTAAAGACATTCTGATGTGCGTCCGTCTTCTGGTGTAGTTAACTTGGAACTGGTCGACTTGTAATGAAGGATTCGGCCATGAGGTGGTCAAAAACAGGTGACGATGGAGGGGCAACAATTGTTTACCAAAATGCACTTCGGCATGTTAAGTATCCGATGGGTCGGTTGATAAGCCTAATTACTTTCCCTTCCAATATTCTTTACTAGACCTTCGATTTTCTTTACCTGATATCAGCAGGTCATGTTTTTACGGCGTCATTTTTCAGATGTCTGGGAAATAACAAAAGTTATAATCGGTTTAATGGTTTCCGACTACTTAGCATGTTCAATACTCAATTGCCTCAGGCCTGTAACTTAGGTTACTAAGTATTTTACTGACATTTTAAGTTTATGATGTGCATTTTAATAGCCTGATAGTTTAATTCAAGAAAACTATTGGCAACTTATTTCTTTTTTCATATTTCATTGACAATAGATTGCATCATCAATGCGAATATGGGAAAAATTTTCCATTATATTTTAACAATATTCGCTGATGTCATGTAGTGGTGATATTTGGCATTGGTGCTGCATCATTTTTCTATGCGACCATTGTATAAATTTCATCGTAGACATATTACACACAGTTAAATATAATAAGTTTAATTCTGTCGAAAACTAATTTGCCGAGGTAGAGCACATAAGAAATTAATGATAATAATAATATATATGTTTATATTTTTTCGAACAGAGAAAAACAAGAAGAATTTGTTGTAGTATATATACGTAAAGAGTTGTTGAATTCGTGTTAATCTTATAATTTAAAATATTGCAAAGTGTTCTATAGATTAACTATTTTTATTATGACAAGGTATTTTCATTAATTTTGATACATCTATTTTAATATTTATGAATGTTTAAAGTTAATTCAACTATATAAAACTGCGACATCTGGAAAGACTAGAAAATTTGATTGTATTGAACACTCGCCGCCTGGTGTCGCGTATATATCGTATCCAAGACATCCACCCTATGCAGTATCATTCTCGTCAGCGGTGAAATGCGATTAATTACCTATATAAGAAATTTGCGTTCTGAACAGATCCGACCAGTACCAGTCGTCTGGGATTACCGAGTGGGATAATAGACATTGATAATCATCATTCTATGAAAATTAGTCAATTAGTGTTTGTCGGAGTAAATACATATGTAATCCAAAAATATTTAAATGTTATGAGACATATATTAAATATTCGCTTATGCTTGCAGTGAAATTTCACTTTTAGGAGTGTGGTCCTATCGGCACTACATCTAAAAGTGACATTTCACTGTTATGTAGTGAGTTTTCACTTTAAGTATTTTAGAGTGCAAGTACTCATAATGTTACTTACTGAAATTGTACTCGTAATTGTCCAAAAATTGGAAAAATCCAAGTCACATATGAAGTCATTTAATTTGTCTCCGGTATATTTTTCTGACATTTTGTTTATCTATAACCATCTGGGCAGAACTTTCATACGAAGAAGCACTTTAATATGAAAAATAGTAAAATATATTACTACAAACTGTAAATAGTCCTATTTACAGCAGTAGTTGTACCGCATCTGTATGTTCCTACTTTGGAGTAGCGAAATTTTATATAATTTTATTTTAAAATTGGCCATTGAAGTAACATTATTTACAACGTTAAATGGACTTTTATGTGATAAAATGTACCGTGTAAGTAGTGGGTTTGCATATCATTAAATACAATTCATATGTGAACTATTCAGAACTATTAAATAGTCCAGCTTTTGTACGATTATTCCTTGTTCGTTTTGAACTAGTAATTCTTCTGTAATTTTAGCATCAATTATATCATTTATGGTAAAATTTACTATTAAAGGATTCTCAGTGTACGTGTTTACTAATTCGGATTCAGAAATTACTTTAGTAATTACAATACACTCTTTCTCACATTGGTGATCCAATTTCCGTCATCGTATGGGGCGGAAAATGGTATATTAAAGCAATGAACTTGATTATTATGAAAATTGCTGGTATTTGTTATATTAATCACAATGTTTGGTTAGGTGTATCATGCATGAAATAAATCAAAGACAAAGTGAAAAGATCTTTTAGATTAATTGACAAAACTAAATAAGATTTAAAAATAGGGTTCTATGATTAGATTAACTTTAACTGTGGAAAAGTGATTTTATTACTTTTCAAGGAATAGAAAAATAAGGACTTGTGACATCAATTATAAAAAGAATTTGTCTACTCCGATGGAAAATCTCATAATTTCCATTCTAAACACAATTTTGTCAATAAATTCACCACAAAGGACTGCTGGACAAATTATTTATGAATTGTTTATTTGTAATTCACAAATACAGGTTTACTTGATCATATGCTCTGACATCTCATTATGCACATGTCAATCACAAGGAGATTTTGACTATAAGTGAAGCGAAGATAAGAGAGTTTTTGTCATTACTGACTAAACTTTTGTTTTTAAAAACTTTTTTATTTAATAGGAACAAGCCTTTAGTAAGCAACTCCGTCGAAAGATTGTTATTCATCACAAAAATTGGTTCAAAATCATTAACCTCAATAATAAATATTTTTGTATTTTGTGATATATTACGTAAAAGATGAGTAAAAAAATGACTCCCGTTTGCAGAAATTACAATACTACTTAATAAGCCAAGATTAAACCGAGTTTTCATAAATCACTATTGATCCAATGTAAAATGACTTTTGAACAAAGTTTGCAATTTCGACACCTTAATTTTTTGTATACCTCGGAAAGTTCTAATTAACTACGAAATATTTCTGGTAATCATAATTATACTGAATAATACTAAATTCCCTTTAAAGACAAATACACTAACAAAAAGTAAAATGACTAGTGGAAATGGAGTGCTAATTAATTAATACTTAATCATAATAATTACATTTTAGATCCACCACAAGTTTCGTAATACAAAATTTGTTAAATTGTTAACTGATAATGCAATTGTCTACAGTTTATCAATAACCAGCTAATATTTCATTCATCAATTCTCTTCGCTGTGTTATCGTATGACATGATAACATTTGTGCATAGCTGGCAACGACCATTTGTTCATCATGTGTACATGACATGGCCCCGATTTGCTATTTTTTAAAAGATTTGGTATAACATTTCGACAGTTTTCAACCTCGTTTACCCCGTTTACCACCTCAATCAAAATCCCGTTATTTTATGAAATACAGACTCGTCAATTTTGATTAATTGTTATAGTACAATGTTAACAATTGAACGAAAACATTCGAATATTTCAATAAAGTATTGTAAATATTAATAGAAAAATACACGGTGAAATTTGTCATTTCATAATGAATTATAAATGACATTGTTATGTCCAAGGGTCGCAATTGTTATTTATTAACAAAATTATAACAAAATTAATAAAATTAACATATTATTAAAAAATGTTACGTATTATCAACATTAGTTAAAAAAAATTATGTTTAGCATATTATTTATTAAAACTATCATGTTATTCTCCAAATGTCACTGGTCTGATCGTCGGTCAGATCGTATCACTGTCGATCAAAAAAATCCCAAGAATTTTGCAAATTTTTGAATATTTGAAAACTCACTCAAGATTCGTAATCAACGAACCCAAAAATGACAGTATAATAATTTTTGTAAAATACTGTTCCTCTGAAATATGTAAGCATCAAAGTTTTTTTTTTTTTTTAATAATGCATTTAACCTTACATAAAATTATTATGCTAACATAAATACAAAATCTTACAAACAGTTGCATACTAAACAATTAATTTAAACGTTAAAGTCACATTTTGATAGAAATGAGGATTTGCAGCATTTTTTTTCTTTGTTCCTCATATTGTGGGCATTGCCATAGAACTTGAAGGGTTGACAACTACCGATTCATCCAAGATAAGAAAATATTTGTATTTATTTTTAGTTTTATGTTTAAAGCTTGTTGCCTTTCATTCTAACCTCTTTCAATATTACTTGTTCTCCACAACCCTTGATTAGTAACAAAAAAAAATATAGTATTTATACAAAGTATTTCAATGAGTTCAATATATTTGAATGCACAATTATATTGTATCGATTGGCGTTAGCCAGGCAATCAGAGAAACGTAAGTAATATCGTATGACACGGGATACATTAATTATGATGTTACATTTGCTTACAAACGCAACAGTTATCCGAAATACAACACCCAGCAATCCAATACACCCGATTCGACAAAATTGCGAAGGTAGGGTAAGATAATAACCGTATCGGAAATGTATCGCATATAGTATCGACGATTTTTCATCAGGCTCGTTTGCGATATTCATTGGGGGAAATGACATTATCCGTTTTAAACTTTGCGAATCAACGTTTTCGAAACAACGCGCATCGACAATCCAAGCGGAACGATCGAAAGCAAACACCCCTGTATCACGTCATTTGTCCACAGCATCCAAGCGAATACGTCGACCGACTAAATAAAACAGAAAAGTTCTCTCGCACTGACAGAATCTGTTCGACCTCTAACCCTTTCTCCGGTTCTTTCTTTTTTTGTTCGAACCACCTTTCTTGCACAATGGTGCATTGATTTGCATCCGCCTAGGGGTAGTTGGTCCAGTTGCAACGGATCGTCTCCCCTATTTTTTTTTATTTCATTGACCTACGCCCTCCTCATCAGTTCGATGCACCATAGATCGTGATCTAGACACGCTGTCTCGTTGCGTTTCCGCATCGCTGTTTTGACGTAATCCCATAACGCGGGTTATTCTTGTGTAAATGGGAGCATCGCGCGGGCGACCGAGCAGCCGATCAAAAGAGGGGCGAGGCCCGTAAGTGATATGGGGTTAGTTAATTGCCCAAACCTTGGCTTTTGCCGGTGGTAACGCTGTGGGAAAGTGGATGCCAGCTTCCATATATATATGTATACATGCGTCGACTTCGTATGCATGGTCAATAAATCCCAACGAACGTGCGCGACCAATGTTTATCGCGATGTAGGTTCCGAGAGAGAAAGAAATGAACCACTGAATTACAGTACATTTAACATTTTGAGATAAATTTCCCGGGAAAACGTGAAAATTGGTTTAATCTGATGCTGGTTGGTTTTGAAAGAATGAAAAATTTATGCATTATTTTTAATTTCGACGCAATATGGACCTGTTGACCAATATCCTAAATTCTCTTCAGGTGGAAATGACTTCATTACAATGAATTTCACCTTCAACGAATGAAAATTAGCTCTTTTAAAGTCAAAATTGGTAAAATCAATGTTATATATGATACGTAATACATATAACACAATTCTAGATGTAGAAGTTTTAATTTTTGTGAAGGTAGACAATTCGCACGGCATATTTCATTTAATAATGGTATAAAATATTAGTAAATATATGTTTAATTAGGGGAACATCATAATTTAAAGTCGGCTTTCTATCCTTTAAACATACATAAAGTTCCTAATCCGTCCAATTTTCTGTTATAATAGTGATGATATCAATTTTTTTAATACTGAAATGTAACTTTTTTAAGTTGTCGAATAATGATCTGCCATTTTTTAATAGCTTCACTACCTAAATAATACAGGACTACTCAGTATTGATACGTGCCTATAAATAAGAAAGAGTTCACTACACTGAAAAAATTTACTTGACAATTTAAACGACCATTGAGGAGTTGAGTCGAGAGTAGTTAAAAGAAATACTTTTTTTGTTGATGTTAACTATATTTTCTTTAGTTAATATTATTGACCTGTAAACGAAAAAGTATTCCAAATGATTGAAGATCAAGAAATGCGATACTGTGCATAAAACTCAAAAAGGCATGCACTAATATAATAAAAAAGCAACCGTCAATAGCTGCACTAAAAATAATTCCACTAAAAAAAAACTTCCATAAAAATTCTTAATTAATTTGACTACTTTTTAACTACGCAGAGTAGTTCGATATGCTTCCAGAAAATTTTCTAGGTTGCAGTTACAACCGTAAAGAAGTTAAATCAACTAAAAATGTTGTTCTGCTATATTCAATTAAAAATATATCGCTCCAGTATGTTGAATAGTTCTTAGCGCACTAGGTAGTTAGACTCTAAAAGATATTTTTAAATGTAGTAGAATAAACTGCCAAAATGTCGTTTCCGTAACTATATTTGTTGATGATTTAACTCCTTTATGGTTGTGTAAATAAAACCTATAAAATTCCGTTGAGGGCCTATTGTAACACTTTCAGTAGTTAAAAAGTAGTAAAATCAACTAAGAATTTTTTCAGTGTATGGAAAACGATTTTGTCTAAAATACACCCTTTATGACTTTTCCTGCTATAACTTTTTGATACTAAATAATGATTAAAATCTTTTAATTAAGAATTTATTGACCGATGGATTATGGAGAAGAAATATACACGGTCATTGACTTAAAACCAAAATAATAACAAAAACTAAAACAAAAGATCTATTGTAAAGTTTCGGTATATTATGAATTTAAAATTAAATGGGTGTGATAAAATAAAGAGTAATTTTAAACAAAAAAGGGACAAAAACGAGATTTTTTAAATTTTGGTGAAAATTACATTTTTTTTGAAATTTTCGGCCAGGAATTATGGCCTTCTTTAAAAAAAAGTGACAAAATGTTATATGAAGCAATTCGGATTTTTAAAGATTGCGATTCAAAAAGTTACTAAATCATATTCTAATTTTCCATTGTACAGCTCAATGAAACATTATCGCAATAGCTTATTTCGAGTTTCGAGTAAAACGATGTAAACTATGACCATTTTTTTAGTCTCAATGCATTCCGTTTACATTACGGTAGAGAGTATGTTTAATTGTATTATACGAGTCCATAATTATTGCGAATTTTCAACGAATATGAAACCGCACTGTGCATTTCCGGATATGCAATGTGTGTAGTGCAGAAATTTAAATATTTGCGTATTTGGTTTCAGATTGCTCATTACTCTGGGATATTTGTTCATTTTTTTTTGGATATACGCCGTAATAAAAGCGAAGTATTGTCCTCGAAACATCACAAAATATTTGTATATTTATATCTACTAATAAATACAGAATATTATTCTGAATTAGTAGACATTTACTATTTTAACAAGAATAATAGTCGACTGTTTTGTTAATAGATAATTAGTAATGATTCTAAATATGAATAAATGAATGAAATTAAAAACTAATTGAATCATATACTTTAATCTTACTTTACTACACGGAGAGTAATTTTGTAGTGTAACAAATTTTACTGTTCTAACTAGGATTCCCAGGACAGACCATTACGTTAATATTTACTATTTTTTTAGTAAATATTCCTATTTTTTAGTAACTTGATTTCTGGTTACGTTTACTGCGGATTTAAAATTGTACTAATTGATTGTAACTCAGTATTCGATTTAATTACTCATATTTTAAATAATTGAGTATTTTATAAATTTGATCTAAAAATTTGTACTTTTTCTTTATTATTTTGCCTATATACACTTTGTAACTAATTAAGCTATATTAATTTAAAAACTAAAATTATCCCTATGTCAAATTAATAATGAGAATAAGAATTAAGAAAAACTAATTAATTAATAATTTCAGAATCCGAACTAAAAATTCATACAATATTTTATAAAAATCTTAATTAATTTCGATTTAGTAATACAATTCTAATAGCTTTCGATTTATAATTAATAACCTTTCTTCTATTTTCATTTAGTAGAAATTGACTCATACTAATTCAGATATTCGTCGAGAGATTTAGTTAGTGTTACGTACTATTCAGAATTCCGTGCATACCAGAGTGGAATCACCATCACCAAGTGGTATGTAATCGAACGCCATCGATATAATGGATTCTTAAACGAAAAGTTTATAGGAAAATTACAATAATAATTAAATATTTCTAATAATTTTTTGGGGTTATTTCTATAATTCTAAGATTGCAATTAACTTTATCGATTGAAAAATTAATTAAATGATTTTCAAATCCTGACTGTTATTTTTTAGTTATGAACATTTTTTATTTAATTATTTATATTTTGTTAGTAAATTGTAATTAAATAGTCACACTTTATTTAAAGAATTTAAATTATTAATACTAAAATTATTAATGTCTCATGTTTACGGAAATTCGCTTCTTCATGCAGTTCTGAACACAATTTTTGAAATTTATCTTCTTTTAAAATGTTTCGTTTTAAATATTTAAATAATAACTATAATGCCAACTAGCATACTGTCACGTATACACATTTTATCATGTTCACTTACTTTGTATTTCTCTTATCGACGTTACGAGAAAAGTATTTCCTTCGTGTCAACTTTGGGACCAAAAATTCATTAAAGTTAAAACGAGTTTTCATGGAACTTTCTATAAAGTTTTCCTGAATTTTTCTGAAATATCAATCAAATGTATTGTCTAGGTTTACAGGTAATACTTTAGATTGATTTATCGTAAAACTTCATAGTGAATACATCTATAATGATAACAACTTTATAAACAATAATCAAACTGTGGTTCCGAATTGTATATTGGTAAGTTGTTTCTAATTGACATGACAATGTTCTGCGCATAAATATTTTTTAACAATTTATCAGAATTATTACATTTACTTAAGAATTACAGGGTGTGAAAAAATATAAAAATCTTAATATACTTTTAACGGGACAAAATAGACCTTATAGGACACAAAAATCTGATAAGAATGAGATGGTTATTTTTTCTCATGCACTCTTAAAATCTGATTTTATACTTAAAAACGTTTTATTTTAAATATTTTGAAAAAGTAAATCACAGCTTCCGTAATTTCTAATCGATTTTAAAGTTTCTTCTTTATTGGAAAACAGGAAGGATATATTTTTTCAAGACTGTTATAATTTGCATCGATATCTTAAAGACTCTTTAAGATAAGAAATTTTCATTTTATTCAATTTTTTCATTGTTGATAACATTTTAACAATAAAGTAAATCTAGTATGCGCTCGTCTTTCAGCAGCATCCAGTTTGTTTGGAAATTCCTTATCCTGTATCATTTTTCGAATTTGGCGCCCAACGAAGGTTTCCAAAATTAGTACAGAAAATTTTTTTCAACTGATATGAAGGGTTGAGCTGTTTCATGGGACTACTTGACACAAACTAAGCACATTTTTGTTTACAAACAGAGGCTATAGTATGTCATCTTTTGGTAGAATATATTTTTTCAACACTGTTATTCACATCGATATCTCAAAGACTCGTTAAGATAAGATATTTTCATTTTATTAAATTTTTTCATCTTTGATAACATTTCAACAATAAAATAAAACTAATCTACCCTCGTCTTTTTACTATATCCAGTTTGTGTGGAAATTCCTTATCCTGCATCATTTTTCGAATTTGGCGCCCAACGAAGGTTCCCAAAATTAGTACAGAAAAACTTTTTCAACAGATATAAAGTAGTGAGTTGTTTCATGGGACTATTTAACACAATCTAAGCTCCTTTTTGTTTACAAACAGAGGCTATAATATGCCATCTTTTGGTAGAATTGAAATATTGACAGAAAGAATATTTATAATATAGTATACAAAAATTGTAACATCCAGTCATCACGGTCAAATTTCAACCGATTCAAGTAAATGAATAGGTCCATGAAGGACAATTTTGGAGGTCGCTCTTTCGAAAGAAGCTTCTAAAATTAAAAAAAAACGACTGTTAACACATTTTTTAAACATAAACTAAAACAATTGGAGTACTCATGAATCGTCTAATTTCTAGATTCTGGAAATAAAACGAATTCTATCATAATGTGGAAAATATTCATGACGATTTGTTGAATTTAAGATATTTAACTTCAGGTCCATCATCATCGATTCCAAAAACCCCGAAATAAAACGATGTAAGTAAAAACAAACAATTTAAAATAATACATTCGTCATTTTGACCCCGCCATTTTAAATTTTGGAAAACTCTACAGATCACTTAATTTCATACCCTTTTTGAAAATGTCTAATTTTGTAACAAAAACACTCAACAAGTTTCAAAGAATGCGTTGAAAAGTTTGTTTATCAGTCGTCAAATAACATTCATTTTAATTTTATCATCCAAACATTTAGCTCGCAAACAGCTACGAGCTTGGGGTAACTTCGTGATTGTATCGCCGTAAATACGCCGAGAAAATCGCTGTCATAGGAACTTTAAACAAAGACCAAAACCAAAGCGCAAAGGTCGATCGAAAGACAGAGCGCGGCCATTCCGACTTACTTTTTGTCGACTTATTGCTACGGTGTCATTTCGAGGGCCGTAAAAAAGAAGATCATGAACATGGAAGTCCTACTACTTTGTCGTGCAAACCTGGAGATGATACGCCTCCGGATCCTATTAGCCGCGCCATTGTCGAGATTACACTTTCTAGCGTTTCCGGCACCCCCATTCGCCAAAGAGAAAGGTACGAAAAAAAAAATAGTTTCACTGCCGAACATTCCGATTCGAAATCTCGCGCGCCCCAAATCCAGTTTCGCACTCGACGGAGAATTGCTCATTTCGTTCTATGGCCGGATGCGTTTTTGAGGAACGTAAAATTCTCAGTTTTTAAATTCGAAATTAGTACGGAACGATCGGGATTTTACGAGGGGGCTGGATATCGAAATCGACATTTCGACTTTTTTTGTTTTCTTTTTAAGATAAAAAACGGATTTGTTCGATCATTACTTTAAAAGGTGTTTTACAATCTTTTTCATGTGTGCTCGAACAATTTAATAACATTTTTATAGTCGGTCGTAACAATGTTGGCATTCGTTTTTTAATCGCTATAATCTCAGATAGTAGGTTTTTTAATAAAATGCAATTCGTTCATTCTAAGTTATTGCCATAAAAAATAAAATCTATACGACTGCTCTGTTAGAAGAATGTTATTGATTGAACTACATTGGAAGCAGTGGTTATGCATTTTTCTGAAAATTGATGTGGTATTATAGATTTGATGAAATTTAACGCGATGTACCAAAAGAACATAATCTGCACTCATTTTTATATCAACTAGACACAAGTTGTAAATCAGTAAAACTCTAAAAAATGGTGTGGTGTATTTTTCCAAAAAGTCCATTTTTGTCTTTTCTTGTGGCTTACCAACATTTTTTTAATTTTTCTAAACTATGTTATATAATGCAAATCTTAAGTTTCCAAATAGGTTTGCAAAATGTTGTACGATTATACAAAAAAGTTTTAACAATTTATTTTAATGATACAAAAATTCCTGACGATGATGGGCCATTTCGGATATCGGATTCGTATTCTGATTAACCTCCTGTTTTTTGTAATAGACTTAATTAAAATTTTGCAGGCTTGTGTTATTTTAAAAAAAATGTGCGATAATCGTAATAAGTTTTGTTTTATTTGTGGTTTTTCTGAATCTGGCCTCAGATTTTCAAAATTCAAGATGGCGGATCCAAGATGGCCGACCGAAATGTAAAAATTTATTTCAGCGAGATGAAACTGGGTACTCGAGAGTTTTCGGGATCGTAGATTACGAATCTAATCTTAGATTTTCAAAATTAAAAATGACGGCATCAATATGACAGTCAAAATGTAACAGTTTTCGAGGTAGTACAAGACGAACTAGAAATTTGAACATTCGTGGCCGCTCGTTGAACCAGCTGAATTTTATCTTCAAAATGTAACATTATTCAGTACTCAGTTTGATTTCGGTCAAATAACTTTTTACATTTCGGACCGTCATGTTTAATTCACTCGAAAACCCCCGAGTACGCCGTTTCACCTCGATCAAATAAATTTTTACATTTGGGTCGGCCATATTGTACCCTCTATTTTGAATTTTGAAAATCAATGTAATTTGATTCGTAATCAGCAACCTCGGAAACCCCTGAGTACCGAGTTTCACCTCGATGAAGTAAATTTTTACATTTCAGTAGGCCATCTTGGGATCCGTCATTTTTAATTTTGAAATTCTGATGCCATTCGTTATCAGCAATCCCGGAAACTCCCGAGTACCCAGTTTCGTCTTATTTCAACGACGGTTTCTTTTTAGCATACATTCTTTGTAAAAAAACAACTTTTAAACATTGTTCGTCATTATAAACAATTTAACACAATAATTCATAATAAATATTAATTTGTTTACATTTAAAAACATGTTATCGTAGAACGGAAGAAAAAATTTGCACTAAAATTCAATTTTAATCTAGTGAAAAATAAAAAAAAACGATTACAAAAAGGTGACCTACAGAAAGGGTTAATAACAGATATTTCGAGTGATCTTTTAAATGATAATACCTTCAAATGATGTATCTCCGCTGATTAGTGATAAACTCATCCTGTTGATTTCTACACTAGATTTTTTTCATGAATATTGACGAATTCTATATATTACCAAGTATTTTTTAATATATTCCGCAGTAATTTTGAAAAATATACGAAAATGTTCCTGTAAAAATGGCTCTGCAGCCTGCGATGAACATGATACTTTATGAGAATACAGTTCACACTTTGAAGTCAAATTCTTTTGTTGGAATACGTGAAGAGAAATGTGCCGGTTCTCTGTATGAAATCTACGTGAAAATTGCAAGCTGATATTGAAACATTTGGAGAAATGTTATCTTAAAATTCTTTGTATTTTAATGTACAATATAAATTTTGATAATAATATAATTTTAATGTGGATATAATTTAATATGAATAAATTTTTTTGATCTGCAGCTGGTATATTTTTATCGCTGTACTTTCGAAATTGACTATTTATTATATAATTATTTATTAAATAATCACAATTTTACAATCCCCAGTAAATAAATTACAATTTTTTGTCTTCAATATTTTAATGTAATTTAATAACCAACATATTAATTAAAATTCGATGAACTCTTACACATAATTTACTTGCTTTAACTCTACAAGTATTGTCTGAATGTAATAAAAAATAAATACCATGTGTAGACATTCAACCCAAAATTTATTTACAGATTATAATTTTATATAAAAAAATTATTCCAAATTCAAATATTGCGATTTGGAAAGAAATGAAAGGAAATAAACTGTACAAGAACATTTTTTAGATTTGAAAACATAAATGTTTTCATAACTTACACTCTATATGGTTTAGTAAAAACTTGAAATGAACAATGAAAAGTCAATCACTAATTGTATTCCTAGAGATTTTGACTAATAAAACGTAAGTTATTCACTAGTAACATATTTGATTAATTCACTATATTTTTAAGATATTAAAAAATTACCAATTTGAAATAGGTAGAATTTGACTAAAGGTTTTGTAGAATCTGATTAAATAATTAGTCGATTTTAAATCTTTGTTAGTAAAAATGGGATATTATTTTTGCAAATTGTGTTGAAAATTACGATTTTTTAGTTTATTTCCTTTTTAAATTTAATGAAGTAGTAGTATCTTATTTGAAGCAAATCGTTCAAAATTGCCGTATAATATTAATAGCTCTCACTATCCGCGCTTCGTTTCGTAAGACATTTTAAAAAATTAACTGAACGAAATACTTTATATTTTTTAACACTCAATAACAAAAAATAAATATGACGTACAATTTCATATACAATCGTCAATCAAAATGTTACAAAATCAATCAAATTTCCATTCTGTTCTTTTATTGACAGAAACTGTCGAAATTAGTTCTATCTTACAATTCTAAGAATAGTTTTATAATTGACATTTTGGTTTATCAGAGTATCTGAACTTTAATTTAGATTGTCTTCCCTGTCAATGATCCGCTTTTACATCTGTCTTTTCTATTGTCTTTTTCTTCTACTTGGCCATCTCCTCATCTATCGCATTCTTACAGTATAACAAATTTCGTGAATTAATTTTGGTGGCTATTTTAATGAAAGTTAATAAAAATTGAAGAGTGATTAACTATATGTGTCTTAATATTTTTGGAAGTACCGAATTTCAAATTTTATAAATCATTGAAATAATGCTTGGCTTTTACTAATCTTCGTAAATATTTGGACTGTAGAAAAAGTAAAAAGAAATGTTATTTTAATCACAATTGGATATTATTTCGATACTACATTCCTTTCAACTTTTTCGGGTATAAATTAATTTGATCGTTAAACATTTCACAATTTTAAGAAGGATATCTGAATTTTGTTGAGAAAATTTTGCTTTTAAAATACTTTCTATCAATAATCTACACAAGACATTTTTTAAAGTGCATATATAGAAAAAGTAATCTTTGAACTGTAAAAAAACTTTCGTTAATCTGAATAAAAAGTAAAAATGCAATTTACAATTATTTATATATTTTTCCGAATGTACAGTTAATTTAGCGGGTAATTAATCAATTTTTCGATTCATGGGGGTAAAATAACCATTATACGCTTCTTTTTGGTGGCGTAAAATAACGATTTTACGCCCTCGAGGAGTGAAATCGTCATTTAACGCCCTCGGGCGTGAAACAAAAACAGTCTGAAAATGATTTTTCTACATTACAATACATTATTGGCGGGAGACAATAGAAAACGACAATTGTAAATACAAATAAACGCGCAGTGACGGGGTATTACACTAATTTTTCATTATAAACATAAACATTACTGATTGAAAAATAAACTCGCTAGTCAGTGTTTCGCATCTGGTAGTGACTTCTTTAATTTGTGTGATGTAATGAATGGTCATTTTACTCCCCCTAAATCGAAAAATATTGTTTGCACGACGGGCGTAAAACGAACATTTCACGCCCTTGATACAAAAAGTACTATTTCAGTTCAAAATGGTCTGATGTCTGTAATTATGTTTGTAAATATGAATTACTCGAATATTTACCATTTGCAGCAGTAACGCATCGTGTGGCTAAGGAAATAGTAATTTAAATCAGAATTATTTTACAATGTGACGGTCCTGTTAGTCACATCATGAACACGTGTACTAATTATAAACAGTAGATTGCTTTCACAATATTATTGATAATTTAATTTTGTCATTTAAATAATTATAAACTCGATTGTTTGTTTGGATCCGCAGGAGGTCGAAAAGAAGGACTAGCTACTCTCGCTACCGCTAGTCACAGTCCCGATTCATAACCTAACCTAACATTTCAAGCTCGTTAGAGAAATACAGATTAGATAACTTACAATTCCCACTGAACACGATTAATTATTCGTATTTGATATTCTATTTATGTTCATTTACTAGTAGGTATACACATATTATCTAGTTATATTCTATTATGAATAGTTTGCTGTCCAAATCTCAGTTAGTCATAAACTTTTAATGAAACAGTGAAAAGTCGGTCACTGATAAAATGTAATGATTTTTAATAGTACCTAAGTCATTAGTAAAATACCACTAATTCATTTTAGCATTAAAATGTCAAAAACTAAAATGTACAAAAAAAGTTTGTCCCACCATAATAAATTTGTCGAAAAAAATATTATAAAAATTTAAAATGACATAATTAAATTAAATAAAATCACTAAATATAATTCCTTAACTACACTCAGAAAGAATCCATAGTTAAATTGACTATATCACATAGTTGGAAAAATATAATTAAAAGTACTATGAAAAATAGTTAAATTTCCCCATTCATAGTCAATTTTACTATAATTTTGTTGCATCAACCATCTCCTCATAGTTAATAAAACTTTGTAGAATGATTTAAATAAATATGACAAATATAGTTAAAATAACTATAATCTAGTGTAGTCCTCATTTCACAATATGTCTCATAGTAAATCTTTACATTTACTATTATTCATAGATAAAGTTTGTATTTACTATAAATTCATAGTAAAGACTGCCGCAGCCCGTGTGTTTTGATGCCGCCAGGTGGCGACGTGGCGTTCGTAGCTTTTTTTTCTTCGACCCCGTGGCTCCCGTTATTGAAGTGGATTTTCATTTAATCATAAGAAGGACCATCGGGCGTCAAGATGTGATTATACATAATGCATGTCGTATACGCACGTGTATCTATAGTCAAGTTACATGACATTGAAATTTGTTTGCATAATTGCATTGCATAATACATTTTTTAACTGACTAGAGCGTGACATTCACAAACTTAGTGCAGTATTGACTTTTTGTTTTTCTCTTTGTTTCCTTGTTTATCTCAAACAAAAACGAAGGCAGAAATGTGGACTTTTCATATGCTATGATATACAGTTTACAAATACTTTTAAAAAGTAAATATTGACTCCTTTCCATATTTTCTATGACAATTTCTCTTAGTAAGTGTAGTAATTTTCTGAAATGACTATTTCAAAATAGTTTTGTCTATTATGATAAGTAACATTTTGAATCATGAAACAATAATTAAACTTTACTATTTCAGAATAGTTATTTTAACTATTACCATGCCTAGTTCTCATTTCACAATATGATTCATAGTTAAAAAATTGTCATTTTAACTACTTTTTTCTGAGTGTAAAAAATACAATATATTCAAGATTTCTGTAACTAATGCGATAAAATGTCACATTTCATACTAAGCAGTTGATGATATCCGGTGATGTTCGCATTCTAGGGATCGAATCGAGCCGTAAACGCTTTAACTAACTAGTAGTCGTGGAAGAGGCGTCTCGTAAAACAAATGAACCATCGAACGCGAAATTAGCAGGAGGCATGTTACTGGGTGTGATAGGTACCCTAGAGCATTTCCTTCCGGATTCGAAATTCCGCGGAACGACGGAACAATGAGCCGCGAACCTCATAACGGAATCTAAGCGTCGTTAGTCAGTTGTTCCTATATATATGTGTATATATAGGTACGAGCTAGTTTCCTGTTCTCCGACGTCGTATTTGCGCTCTGCGGCGGAATTCCGCAGATCAAGAGGCGCTCGTTCCACGTCACGATTAACGTCAGGTAAATCGTGGATTTCGGAATCCTACCAACAGGCTTTCGAACTGGACGTCCAGTCCAGAATCCAATTTTGACCGTTGCTATCCGTCTTTCCCCGACTAGTCTCTTTGTACGCGAAATCCCGATCCGGAGTAGCCGCACAGCCTCCGGGATGTACTAGTGTAAACGTTTATTAACGCTCGTAAATCATGCCGTTCACTAACCTTGGCGCTATCATCCATCATTTCTCGTTTTAATCATATCAGAGCGCTTCCTTTGCACCCGCGAAGATATCGCGATCGATGAGCAAAGCTATTGTTATCCTACTGAGCCATCGATCAAAAACTTCCAAATGTCCACGTTCCTCCTTTAACGTGGGACTATTTGAATATAAGATCACTTACTCGGTTGAAATTGGTACAGTTTGACGAAGACTTGTCTCTGAATGCTCTACTTCTTGTGGTAATTATTTAGATTATGATTGTTGGATTAGCAATCAATCACACATCATCACTCAATATCATTACATAAAATACATAAACCTGGATAATGCAATTCATATCAACAAAAATCATGTGATTAAATTAGATCTAGTAAGGTCAAATCGTATGTCTGTTATGACCTTAGCTAGAAACAGATGTCAAAATATACAGAACTTACTGCTTGAGTTGATGGCTGTAATGTGAATAGCATTCGATCTCACCAATTGGTTAATCTGAAATGTGACATTCCCTGACAGTTTATCGGTTTTGTTGTCTTCATTTCATCTTACATTTATTAGTTATTTAATTACATTTAGTTTTGGGTACAGTGGAGAACGTGGCTTTCAGTCATTCCTTCCGAACTAAACGTAACAAAAATATAAATTATTCGGTTGTTGCTGAAGTTTTATAATCAGTTTTCGTGCATAGAATATAACAATAATGTACATGATCCGTTAAATGTTCCGTGATTTTAATTATGTAACACATAGCAGGGTGAATTTGAACTGATTTGCAAAGACTGCAAATTTCCTGGTCAGATTTTTTCCTTTTTGGTCTTAAAATAATCGTGTGGCATCACTGAAACAATATCAGAAAAAAAATTGGACGTGCAAACATTTTTCGGTTGAAATTAGTCCAACCTCACCGTGATAGAAGAATGCCATGTACAAAATCTTTAAGAATTTTTTCGCAAAATCCAGTGGTGAACTAGAGTTGACCTTAGGAATGACTGTTATGATTAACTCCACATCAAAGTATTTGAATTCTACTTCAAATTGCATGACCCAAGTACGAAGAGAAGTCAGTTTGATCAAGACAAAGTCAAAATGCATTAATTAAGTAAAATTTATCATTTTTCGAATAAAAAATTGCCTTAACAGTCATTGCCAGAAACCGGAATTTACACCGTTCATTAGCAATCGCTACGCACGTAATTTTTAAATATGTTGCATTTCACAAAATGGTGGTGGATATTAGAAAAAAAAGTTTACCATTTTAGGAATAAAAGTCGTCAAGTGATTAAAAAAAAACTCATCAGTTTAGAAGAACTTCTTTTGTGAGCATTTATATTATTTTATTGGATTATTTGAC
Organism: Trichopria drosophilae; assembly: GCA_030407085.1. NCBI lineage: Eukaryota > Metazoa > Arthropoda > Insecta > Hymenoptera > Diapriidae > Trichopria > Trichopria drosophilae. The sequence continues at coordinate 84,379,276 of CM059587.1, read as the reverse complement.
TTAAGATTCTACAGAAACGTTTAAGTCCAAACAATCTTAAATTCTATAGACATGAGAAAGCACACGGACGAATTACCTCAAGAGCTATACGTTTTTTCTCTAATAATCCATTGGTGACCTAGAGTTGACATTCGGAATGATCGTTAATGCCATTTCAACGACGAATCTATTTTTCCAAATGGAACACGGTATCTTCGGAAATAGTATTGTTATTTTACGATCGAATGTGACCTTGATTAACTAGTATATGGCAAAGGACTTTCCAAGGTCAAATACATTTGTGGCACTTGTGAAATGCAGATGTACTTGTCCTCGAAATGACTTTAACTGTTATTCTCAAGGGCAAATAGAAAGTCACCATCGGATTTCAGCAATAATAATGCTCCAAAGAAAAAAGACAGTATTAATATTACATACCGTCTTAAATAAGCAGTTTCTACGAACTTTTATAATCCAGTGCCCCCAGGGGTCGTCCAATCATAAAATATGTTATTTTTAACTGTACAGCCAATATGTTATTATCTCAGAAACTTGAATTGACTGTATTAAAGGAAGGATTACTTTGTAAATATCAGATATATCAGTTACCTTATTCCAGAAATATTTATGCAATAATTCTAGACAATTATACACGAAACAATTCCTTTTAACGACTTTATTTCAGAAAATGTATCTTTTTGTCACAGAACTGATAGTTATTTTTACTGGCGTTTAGAGAGATGGTATCGATTTAAAGTTAGTCTAAATGTTATATCGGAAAATTTATCGAGGAATTTCTGTCTGCTTTAAATTACGAGACGGTTGTTCTTTTGATGAAATATTCAATACGGATGAGTCTGGGTATTTTTAATACAGCCGACTTGGATGTATTCCATTAAAGGGTGGCATTGATGAAAAAACGAAAAAGAATCGCTGGCAGCAAATATAAAAATTAAATGAATAAAAGGAAATGATGATTAAAATACAATTAGCTGTATACGTAAGTAAGTTACCGTACGGAATATACATAAAATAAATTAAAGGACTTGGGATTTGACATTGAAATATTTAATTATTGAAAAATGGTATGTCATTAATATTAAAATAATTGTACTTAAAGTAATACAATGCAGTGGACAACCATAATATATACGGAAGTAATTAATAACCTAACTATTGTACTTTAGTATATTCTGTTGATTTTAGAAGGATGTTATTACTTTAATGATTCTATTTTAGTTGGCAGTGCTAGAATTAATAGAAAGCAAATTTAATTTTCGCAGCTTCCGATAACTCCTCCGTATACGAAAAGCTTTTGTTGGAGATTTTACCAGACTATATAGGTAGCAACTTTGCAATTAATAATCAGAAATATATTACCTGCAATGTACAAGTAGCCTAATACGTAATATTATTATTTGTTTATTATTGATGCTCCACGAAAGGTAATTACACGGTTTCCGATTTAATGGTATTTTGAAACTTTACAACCTAATATAATACACAAATTTGGTTAATACACCTATGCCACTACGAATTTCCACATGCTTCTTTTCATTTTCTCATTCCCTCCACACTTTTCATCCACTCAAATCCTATTCCATAATTTCCCAGTGATTCCTCCACTCTACCTTTTAACTCTTTCCATACGCTCGCACTCAATTGTTTGATATTCCAAATTCTCCTTTCCGTTTCCACATATTATCTGTTGCATATCTCCCAGTACGTATTCCCTCATTCCTCATTTCCACATCTCTACCTAGCTACCATTTTCACCTCATTTCCCTCACTTTCTTTTCCAGCTTTATGTACCTTAATGTACCTCCCACCCTCATTCTTCCACATCTTTGACATGATTTCAACTTTTCTGTCTTTATCTCTCTCTCCCGACCACCTATTTCCCTATCTTTTGTTGTCGTCCATTTCCACTTCCTCTCCTCTAGTTCGTCTAATGCCTCTTCACTCACTCTACATCTCCATAAGTATTCCTGTTCTCCACACCTTCCCTTTCCCACTCACTCTTTTCTATCTCCCTTCCTTTCTTTCCAACTTCCCCTACCAAGTATACTTATGTAATTTTACTTAAAACTTCTGCACTCTTTTACTTGCCACTATTCTCAACTCTTTTTAATTCTTTTCTACATACATATTCTGGAGTACTGCTATCCAGTTCATTCCAAACCCCATCTAATATACCGTTACTATAGTCCCATCATGTACCCCTGTTTCTATATCCACGTGTCTCCATCCCATACATTAATACACTCTTCACTAGACTATCAAATAATTTCATTCTCCATTGTGTATCTCCATTAAACTTTTTCTATCCGACACTCCATATCCACTCCATAACCCTCTTTGCCTTCCTAACTTTAGGAAGCTTAGCTCCTAGTTCCTCCCATTTCCTCTCCATTATTCCTATTCATAATATACTTTAAATATTTAATTTCTTTGACCTGTATTCTTTCTTTTCCCCGCCACCAAGATATCTCTTTTTCCTTTCCTCCACCCGTCTAAAACCCTACGATTTTCGATTTTTCTTTATTCAGTTCAAATTGCACTTCATTTAAATACCTTCTCAATGTCATTACCAAACTTCTTATATCCACCTCATCTTCCGCCAGTAATACCACATTTTTCACATATTTTAAGCATTTAAGCACCAAATCCTGTCTTTCCCTATCTTCACTCCTTTTGTATACTTTCTCTAAATCCGCGACATAAATTTTCAATAATGATGGGCCAAGTCCACTACCATTCTACGTATTTTCTATGTGCTTCCTTGACCCCTCTAAAATTCCCTTAACGTGCTTTACTCAATCTTCCATACTGACTGTTGCATTGATTCTGTCCTCATTCCTCCTCAACTTTAAGCACCAATCATGTTTTTGCCTATCTTCACGCCTTTTGTATACTTTCTCATTTTGCCTTCTAAATTCGCTACATAAATGTTCTACAATATAGGGCTATGTCCACTTCCATTTGAAGTATTTTCTATGTGCTACCTTGATCCCCCTAAAACTCCTTTAATATGCTTTACCCACTCGACCATACGGACTGTTGCATTGATTCTTTCCTCATTCTTCTTCAACTGATTAATATATTTCCTTGACTGAGCTTCTGGATTTGTCTCTTCTAACTCTTTTTCATCTTTCCCTTTATAATCTAACTTTTCCTCATCACATAACTCCTATATTCGTTCCTTTTCCTGTAAAAGAGTTTCTCTTCCGTTTTCGCTCTTTTTTTCAATCTTCTGCGGTTTCCTAAATCTCTTTCGTTTTTGGTGCTGCCTCGCTCTTTACATTCCCGATTTCATCGTGGTATCCATGATGTGATGATACAAGGTAAAGCGTTCCCACGGATGCACAATAGACCAAAAATAGTGGGACCGTCGTGAACCAGTACGAAATTACCATTTATATAATATTAAATAATATTAGCCAATTTTCATTGGCTCATTGGAGTTCACTTCCTCTTCTGAGGCGCAACACTTCAACTTCTATTCCTTACACCCTGGTGGTGTCCATCCTAATTTCCTTTTTTTATAACTTTCTACTGATATTTCACTTCTCACTTCTCCCTACAATTCCTCCCTTCCTTTCTTTTCCTATTACACTTTTCAATTCGAGCATTTTTATTTTAGTTCTGTCTACAGTGACCTATTGCATACCGTCCAATTGCATATTTCCGCCTTAACCCATATTTTTGTCCCGTCGTAATTGTAATTTTCTCCTTTAGCCCCCCAGCAAGAGCGCTTTATGTTTGCCCTCAGCGAACATGTATGTGTTCCTTCATCGCGGCTGACATGTATCAGACTTTTTACCTGTATACTAAATAGTCTACCTACAGAGAGGGTAGTATCCACCTTAACTTTTGACTCCCCTCCAATATGAACGACCCATCCAGTCCCATCACCAAATTGGCCGCTCCTACCTGTTCTGATGTTTGAGGTTATGAAATCCGTCAGGCCTTCGTTACCAGCAATGGACTCTAACTTCATAGAACTAGCTATGGAACTAGCCGAATTTTCGACTACTTTAAATCACTTATCCGAAACTGTAAGCAACAATTCAGAAACGGGATCAATATGGCAGGATCAGACGCTTTAAACAATATTTTCGGGAGGGCTTTCGTAGAATTATGTTTTCCAACACTCACAAAAACTGGAAGTCCATACTTAATATTATTGCTTAAATTAATATTCAACATGAATTCCAAGAACTGGATCTTAAATAGTTCAAAATGGGAACATACTGGTATTTTTATTTGATACCATTTATTTTCGTACTGAATAACAAGATCCGTGAACAAGAGATCCACCAGTGGACTGACGAAACAATTTTTGTATGCATGAATGCGAATTGAATTACCTTAAAATAAACTGAAACTGTTCTTAATTTTATGAAATAAGATATTTAAACAAATTACGATACCCGACAGTTCAAATAATAATACCCATTGCAAATATTATTGAAATATGTCTTAGCATAAAGAACTTAATTAATTACCGTATATTCATTTGAAATGTGAATTCTATAATAATGTTCATTAAATTAATGTGTTTTTCTTTTTATATTGCAGGTAAGTCCATCAATTTGGTTCCATCTCTTAGACATCGGTTGGTGAGTTTACATAATAGTTTATATTCTCGCCAGGTGATAGGAAGGACCTCTTATTCATTACCAATATATCTGAGTAATTCCGAGATACTTTAAACGAAAGTTTAAAAAAAACTTTATGTCGTCATTTCCCTTTAAAGACAAATCGTTGGAATCCAGATAAATGTCAAAATAGTGAAAATAAAAATTCTAAAGTGTTACGGGTTACGTTCTAGGGTGCAATTTTTTTCTTTCGGTTCTGTTTGCATCTTAGTAACACCATTATCCTTCAAAATTAGCGTTTAGTCGATCACCAACGATTTTTTCTTATAACGTCCATTTTAAATTTTATTAAGAAATTAATAATAATAATAATTTCCATTATCTTACCGGCTGACATGTGCTGGGGGTGGACGTTTTAAAAATTATAATTTTTCTATAGTCAATAAATAGCTGGGTCTACCCTGCCCAATCGATGGGTATATGAGCCAAAGGCCGCTGGGTCGAAGCCACAAGTTTAACTTTGATTTCGCTCGTGTCATTTCAGGTGTTAATGGTTTAATAAGCAAATTAATAAAACGTCATCTGACGCGATTGTAAAATCGGACCTGATAAATACACAGTAATAAATAGTGTATTACAATATCCCTGGGAATTTAAAAAAATCAGTTATTTCCCATAACAGGTTTCTCGTTAATTGATTTTCATCAGTGTCAAGTACCGTGAAGGTCTCAATTAACCTAACTGAACGATCAATACCGCTATTAATAATAGAGACCCTATTAGCGACAGAAACATCGATATTGTAATACGGAAACAGGCGTTTCGAAATCGGGCAGAATTTGGATACTGTTTTACGTCAATTTATAGACTCGAACGTCAAATTTGGTTATTTCAAATCCAATCAATGATTCGCGAACCGAACGTGTTTACCGCTCCAGTCGGACAATGGGGAACGGTGCCAATATTAAATATCAAACATGTCAAACGAGTCGTTATCAACGTAACAATCGCAAGTAAATCACTCTACCCGCCTCTGGGTATATGTATAATGACCTCCCGGTGCGAATCTAAACTCTGGGACACACGTATACCCGCGATTTGGCCGTCTCTTTTCTAGCACTCCTTTTGGCTTTCTCAATTTACGCATGTCCCATTTGTCTCTTTCTTTCGTCCCCCCGTTGGCGACGTGTCCTGGTCTGAAAGCCAGAAGCCGCGCTTTCAACCTTTTGTAGTCGTTACTCGCGTGTCAGCTGATCGTGGGACTGCTTTCAGCTTTCAGCTTTTCGGTTCGATCACGACAAAGGCATAAGGTTGTAATTTACTATCCGAATATATCATACTTAACAGCCATCGATGCTCCTGTCGTTTTTACCATTTTCTTGTCCTACGCGTGTACCAAGAGGATATACACAATCGCTTTCACGTCGTGGGCACATGCAAATTTATTGCCTGAAGTGACTCCCGGCTTCGTTGTCGATAATCTTACTCCGACGTTGCTGACGTTGACGTGCTTATTTATGAAGCTTTCATCGCACCCGAATGATTACTCGACGACTACTTGATTAATATATTACATCTACACCTTCAATTTTTTTTTAGATTTCAATTTTAATGAATTTTTATTTAAACTCAATTAATTTACCGAGTATTTTTTGTGTGATTAAGATTTTTTTTAAATATGTATTAGGGTAATAACTAAAATCATACAGGAATGACGGGATTCAGCGCTGCCTAGACATATTGAAATATGCAAGTGATTGATGGCGTACCACTCCCCGAGGGTGTAAAATTCTAAAGCTCTCTCTGTCTATCTCTCTCTTGGATCTACAGTTATAATTTGCTTCGTAATACTGGCTTAGATTCGAATTCAATAGTAGATTATTAATCTAATAATGATGTTTTTATGATCTTTATTTAACTCGTTTTAAGCAATCAAAATGCTTGAGAATAAATATATCTTAAAGTTTTACAAATGATAAAAAAATTCAAATTTGGTGGGATTTATCCTGCAACGCAATTCGTGATGATTGTGTCAATCAAACATTTCAACATGTTTGAAATATTTTCCAAGCGCCAGAGATGTTAATTCTATGAAAAATATGAAGAACCCAAAAATATGTGAAAAATTCAGAAAAAATAACGGGGAACTTGGAAGAACATTCGGCAGATACCAGGGTACGATCCCTGGGACCTTTCGATTTCCGGTCGAATGCTCTACCCAACTGAACTATATATCCTCACATCCCTCCTGTTAATTTCTAATTAGTCCCATATTTCGTATTTCTTCACATTTTTCATATTACTGCATTTGACTGTTTCTCCCTAGAGTCTTACAGTTGTTACACTGAGAGAAATGTTTGTTTACAGTTAATGTAATAACTTCATAGTAAAGTTAACAGAATGCACATTTTGATCTTTAGGTAAGGTAATTTATCCTAAAGTTTCCGTAGTCAGAAATTCGTTTAAATTTGTTATGTTAATATAAGAATTTTAAATATTAATGTTGGGATTATTACGTGATATGTAGTACATTAACGCGTGTACATTTTCGCCGAAACCGAGATAAACAAACATTCACGCGGGAAGTCATTCGATTTTCTACGAATTTTTCGACGCATTGTTAACATGCTCAGTTCAAACGACAAAATTTAACCCATCAAGGCCTAAACGGACACATTTTGAGCATCAGTTTAAACGTCGATAATTTGCATATAAAAGCATTTGGAAAAATTTTACTCCCACTATTTCTGACGTAAAATTGTATGCTCTTTCAGAATCTTTCAATAAAATTTCGATAAAATGAAAAGCAAAAAAGTTATACACTTTTTTTTTGTAAAAAAACATGGTTTTTAAACATTTATTTTTCATTCTAACATCACTTTCACCTAGAAATTGCATTGGTAAACATGTCTAAGGTGAAAATATCGCGTCCATGGATCCTTAGGATTAAAACATACCCTGTTCTAATTTGAATTGCATGATGGAAACTTCCAAAATGGCGCCTAGATGCTCAAAAATCTTTTTATAACTTAACAAATTTTTTTCTTGAAAACTATAGTCTTTAGAGAAAATTTGCTAAGAACAAAAATATCTTAGAATTGGTTAAAGAACCTTCTAAAATTTTATCACAAAGAATTGATACACTTTTTGGTTTTTTTAACATTCATAAAATCGAAATTTTTAGAAAAGTCATTTAAAGAATCTGTACAAATTTGAGAAAGTTCTTTAACCAATTCTAAGACATTTTTATTCTTAGCAGATTTTCTCTAAAGTCCATATTTTTTATAACTTTTTTGCTTTTCATTTTATCAAAATTTTATTGAAAGATTCTGAAAGAGCATACCATTTTACGTCAGAAATAGTGGGAGTAAAGTTTTTCCAAATGCTTTTATATGCAAATTATCGATGTTTAAACTGATGCTCAAAATGTATCCGTTTAGGCCTTAATGGGTTAATGTGGGAATTATGAACAGTTCACGAACGCTTATTGAATGTTAAAATATACGAGTTAATATGCAATAACATTACAGGAAAGTCCTGATATTTTCATCAAAAAGTTACCTAGCGTTTTTTACTTTACAGTTACTGTTATAACTTTACAGTTAATGTAAGAGTCTTGAAATTGGCTTACATTAACTATTAATTAGTAAATAATTACTCCCAGTGTAGTTAACGATTAAGCTCACAGCGATGAAAATAATAATTATGACAATTTCTCTCTCAGATTTATTTATATTTTCTAAATATTTAAAATTTTTCAATTTTCGACGAAATAATTGATAACAGAAACTCGATTGCTCGATCAGAAATAATGCAAATTTTACTTTAAAAAAATGCACAATTTTTCTATGGTAAAGATGGAAAGGTTGCATTATTTCAAGATTTTTCGAAAAAAATAAGGGTCAAAGTAGTATAATCTAAACTTAATCAAATCTTAAGAAAAAAAATCCAACCTTTCCATCTTTACCATCAAAAAATGTTAGGGTTTTCTAATAAAATTTACATTATTTCTAATGGAGCAGACGAGTTTCTGACAAAGAAAAAACAAACAAAGTTTGCTGTAAAAATTAAAAGTAGGCATAACAAAAACATTGGGATTTGCTCGTCAAAGACGTCCATCAAATATTTTATTATCAATTTAAAAAATGTTTTTTATTATCAATTATTATTATTATTACTTTAATTATAAAAAATTTTTAAGTGTCTAATCTCTTCAAATAAGACTTTTAGAAGAAGTTTAGAGTTTTCACATTATAAAGTGTAACTTTTCATTTCGTCTCCGCCCAAACTAAAAAACAGTATTATTGCACGGAATAATAAATAGTTGGTTTTACTATTTAATTTACAGAGGTCACTAGTTATTAAAATGAATGAAAAATGATTACTCTGTCATATTCTTTCTATAGAGTTAGTAATTACAACTATTTCTTTTTTTCTGTGTGTGTTTCAAATACCCAGAAAAAAATCCATAGTTAAATTGACTATATCACATATAGTAGTTGGAAAAATATAGTTAAAACTACTATGAAAAATAGTTAAATTTACCACTATATTTGTCATATTTATTTAAATCATCCTACATAGTCGATTTTACTATAATTTTGTTACACCAACTACCTACTCATAGTTAAAAATCAACTATGTAGAATGATTTAAATAAATATGTCAAATACAGTTAAAATAATTATAATCTAGTGCAGTCCTCATTTCACACTGTCCCGTAGTAAATCTTTATATTTACTATTATTCATAGTTAAAGTTTGTATTTACTATACATCCATAGTAAAGACTACCGCACTTCGTGTGTTTTGATGCCGCCAGGTGGCGACGCGGCGTTCGCAGCTTTTTTTCTTCGAGCCCGTGGCTCCCGTTATTGAAGTGGATTTTCATTTGGTCATAAGAAGGACCGTCGGGCGTCATGATATGATAATACTGGATAATACATAATGCATCTCGTATACGCACGTGTATCTATAGACTAGTTACATGACATTGAAATTTGTGTGTATAATTGTGGGTGCGGGTCGAAAAACCGACAAATCAAAAAGCCGACAGGTCAAAAAACCGACATTCATAAAGCTGACCGTCGAAAAGCCGACAGTCAAAAAGCCGACACATAAAAAAATAGACGCATGGACAAGCGGACTATCATGGGTGCGGGTCGAAAAACCGACAAATTAAAAAGCCGACAGGTCACAAAACCGACAGTCAAAATACCGACAATCCAAAAGCCGACAGTCAAAAAACCGACACTTCAAAAAATGATAGTCCGCATGTCGATGCGTCTATGTTTCTATGTGTCGGCTTTTTGACTGTCGGCTTTTCGATTGTCGGTATTTTGACTGTCGGTTTTGTGACCTGTCGGCTTTTTAATTTGTCGGTTTTTCGACCCGCACCCACTATCATTTTTTGAAGTGTCGGTTTTTCGATTGTCGGTATTTTGACTGTCGGTTTTGTGACCTGTCGGCTTTTTGATTTGTCGGTTTTTTGACCCTCACCCAATAATTGTATTGCATAATACATTTTTCAACTGGCTCGAGTGTGACATTCACAAACTTAACCCTGTATTGATTTTTTGTTTTTCGCTTTGTCTCCTTGTTTATCTTAAATAAATAACGAAGGGAGAAAAATGGACTTTTCATATACTATGACATATGTATAGTTTACAAATATTTTAAAAAAGTAAATATTGACTCCTTTCCATATTTTTTATGACAATTTCTTATACAATTTCTCTCAGTGAAGGTAGTAATTTTCTGAAGTGACTATTTAAAATAGTTGAGTCTATTTGTCTATTATGATAAGTAGCATTTTGAATCATGAAACAATAGTAAAACTTTACTATTTCAGAATAGTTATTTTAACTATTACAATGCCTAGTCCTCATTTCACACTACGATTCATAGTAAAAAAATGGTCATTTCAACTATTTTTTTTCTGAGTGTACCCAAGAAATCACTGCATAAGTAAATCCAACACAGAAACTTGTTTTATAAAATGCGATTTGATCATGTCGTTGCAAATCGAAAACAAGTCGTTTCCCTTTTTACTGATATTACCTCTACACAACCATAAATCACGTTTGACGTTCAAAAGAGAAATCGAAAAGCAGAGCAATGATGAAAATCTGCTGAAAACCTCCCCCGAGTGCATATTTTGCGTCTTATTCTCGTCTGTTTTTGGTCTGTAATCGTATACAGCATTTACAAGATAACCAGGTTCTAAGTTGTGTTCTCCGCTGCAGCAGGCGGTATTAATATCTCGAGGCAATTTCGAAAACAGTGCAACGTTCAAGTTTCACATCTTATGCATAAAAGAAATAAAACTCATGAATTTCGCTGGGAACATGATATTGTTGACTTAGCAGGTTTTATCGCTGAGTTCCAGTATACGTATATTTATATATCTATATATATGTGGAAAATTTACTTCCCGGGCGCTTTTACGATACATCGTTTGCAGGGAAGTAGATCGATTTCTCGCGGGAGTATCAAGGAACAGTGGCGATGAGTTTCGCGAAAATTTCCTCCTTCGGCACCTCCTTCCTCGACATTTCGAAAGGGATGATCGTCGATCTTCTATAAGCAGTCTACGAGCTCGCGAATTTCATTGTTTTTCCATCGAAATTCAATTATCCTTTAATCGCTTTAAAATCACTGTTATGTATTTATTGTGGCCGTGACTAAGCTCATTTGCTTAACGGAGGATTCAGTAAAACGTGCGGGTAAAAGAACCAAAAAACTTGCTAGACTGTTTTGGTAAACGTATTTACCAATATTGGAAAAGAGTCGAGCGTGTACGTAAATATTTTCTTAAGCAATATAATTATATCAGTTTTTTTAAATCTTAAAACTATGAGAGCATTTTTAGAAGCTTTTAATACAATATTGATCGATGTCAAGTTCGCTGTTTTAATCTTTGTTCAGAAATTTAACAATTCTAGAAAAATCATTAGAAAGACCTTATGTTAACTCATTAACTTAACCCTTTAACGACCAAATGTAGACAATTTTTTCATGAAGTTTGACACTATGCCCTAGCATTTAAACTTAATGAGAAAAAATTGACACTAATAATTTCTTATTGGCCAAAAGCCATGCTTTCCAGAGGTGCATGTCAAAATTGTTCAAATTTTGAAATACAAAAGTTGTACATGTATTTTTTTTAAACATGAACTTTTTTGTTTTATTTTATAACCGGTATTAGCATTAGTATACCTCTAAAAGTACAAATGTTTTGTCAAAAATGAATTTGCACTGAGATAGGTATATTTCGGAAAACAATCATTCAAAATGGCGATAAAAGTGAATTTTTTTTCGTATTATCTAAGCCATGATCAAATTCACAAAACTCAATGAATTTTTAGAAACCTTGGTAGCCAAGCGTTCTTGACGCAGCGGGTTTTGAAACTGAAGTCAGTTTTTTAAAATAAAAAATGGATTTTCAAATGTGGCGAATACAAAAACGTTTAAAATTAATCGGATTCACGTGAAATTTACAATACAAGAATTTTTGGGGTCGCTGATGGCCATATTGAATCTAGTGTTTCGAATATTTAAAAACTTATACAGATTCATCAGCAATCTGAAAACCAATTTAACAAAACTATTCAATACTAGTTTCGTAAAAACCCTATTGACCTTGCAATTTTTAACATATGGCTAGGATATTACGAATAAAAACACACATTTACCGCCATTTTATGTTCCCCATTTTGAATTTTTACGCTCTGAAATAGGCCTATCTGATAGCAAATTCATTTTTGACACCACATATTTTGCTTTTAGAGCGGTGCTAATGCCATTACCCATAATAAAATTCGATAAATTAAAAATAAAACAAAAAAATGTCATGATTTTTTTTTTATAAAAATCCAACTGTAAAAACGGTACATGATTTTTCAAAAAAAGAACATTGATTTTTCAAATGTATTTCTTTTAACCTATAAAGGGCAGGGAGTTTGAGACAAGGAAATTAACCGAAAAAATGGATAAAAGGTATCTTATATGAGATTTTAAAAAAATTCATGTTTTTTGGTAAAAATCATATACAGTTTTTTATGTTTCCATTTTTCGACATGTGTAATAAAAGACTTTAGGTATTTTTACGTCAAATATACCGACTTGAAAATTGTTTACAGCCTATTTTACACCATCAAATGTCCATTCAGGATTAAATAGGTCAAACATTGAATGAGATGTAAACGAACAAAAAAATAAAATATGAATTCAATAATAATTGATAAAACTAGCATGTTTCATTTTTATTTCATCTAGGCTTGAATTGTACACTATTACATTTAAATATCTTGGGAATTGTATCGTCTAATTAGATCGATAAAGAATTTATGCAAGAAATTCCTGAAATTAAATTTTCCGTCATTATGAAAAACACGAAAGAGACAATCCTTTGCACGAAACATTCCTTGAAGGCATTCTTCGAATTTGTGACTTAATGCAAGATGCCAGTGTTATCTGGCACAGTTCGATGTTCCAAGTTGGCAAACTACAAAGGACTGATACTACTGCCAAAAGGAACTTGAATAGCTCGTTTCTCTTGAAATCCATCAAAGTGACTAAAGCCAATACGAATAATAGCCATTATATTTTCTATAACATCTATAATGCATCACTCGCAGTATACAAATAAGAAATGTTATTTGTAGCAAATAACAATATTATTATCTAAATCTTTAAAAATCATTTATTTAAATTGCAATCTACAAATAAATGACAACATAAAATTTGTCATCAGTTGTTTGCATATCAAAAGATAATATATTCTGAAGATTAAGCGAAATTGAATTTAATTTTATTTTGTCGCAGGATAAATGGAGCCTTTACCACTTTCAGGAATTACTCATAACAACCATTATGACGCCACCCCGCGATATAAGGCAATCGAACCTCTACAAAGTAATATTACTCACGGTGATGCCAGTAACGTTAGTACAATGATTATTTTTTTGTCATTCGAAGAATCATTATTTACTATAGTTCAAACTTAGACTAGTTTATTATTATTGATAACCGTAATCAACACTTTATAGAGTTTAATTTTAATAAGGAGCCATAAGACTTCCATAAGAGTACCTTAGGCACCACCTATTTTAAGAGCTCGTACCTGCAAGAATAATTATTATACCTTGTTTAAAAGAAAAACACTAAAAATATATCAAGGATGAATTACTTCAAGATTCTCTCTAACAAATTTAAAACTGGGAACCAACCTTGAATTATTCGCAATAGTTTTAATAAAGGATTTAATACCAACCTTTGTTATACTTAATCAGTGCTTAAGCGGTACATCTATTCCAGGTTGTATTTTTATCGAGAATATAAGATTGCTTTTATCCATTTTAATCTCGGCTCGAGAACAAAGTACTCGTCGCTAAATTTACATTTTTAATGAGCTGCAGACGCGCAGTCCGATCGTAAGCCCTCGTGCGACAGTTGCATTAATTCTTCTTAAAATACTCAAATAGTCAAGAACATTGCCACATAAATTGCATTTTCCTGAAAACGACGACTCGGACCACTTATTTATGATTTAATGCACCCAGCTTGGTTCCGCTGTAAAATAATTAGTTGCTGAATAGGGACACTGTTGATTTCATTTCGCTATTCAATTACTTACCTGTTCCATCCTGCAATTGCAGGACATGGTTCTCGTTTTTGGCAGAAGTGTATTTTTACCAAATAGTTCATTTGAGTACATGTCCATCAAAATACCCTTTTTATGTTAAAAGCATTTGTTTCTTTTCACACAAGTCCGATCAAAATTTAGTTTAGTAACCAGCACCATCTAGGATGGACTATAAGCCAGTACTAGTCCAACAATATTATTACATTCAGAGACTTTTTTACAACAAAAAGTACTACAAGAAAGAACACTAAAGGGATATTCAGAATACTGATCTAATAAAATTTTATCATAACGAGACATTTTTTTATTTAGAAAAATGAAAATTACTTTTGTAGTATTTCAGAGTTCACTTCAAAATCCAGACAAATCACAAAACAGATACTTCAAAAACCAGACATTCAAATACCAGACATTCCAAAAACAAACATTAAAAAACCAGATAATGTCAGAAATTGAAGATTCAAAATGTCTGGTTATTGAATCTCTAGTTTTTGAATGTCTGTTTTTTAAATCTCTGGTTTTTGAATATCGGGTTATTGAAGTGTCTGCTTTGCAATTTGTCAGGTTTTTGAGGTTAACCCGTATTTTAGGGTACACCTAAAAAACAGACCCCAAACGAGACATTTCAAAAACAGACATTAAGCAACAGACATTTCAAAATGAAAACACATTTTCATGTCTGTTCTTGAAATGTCTGTTTTTTTTAAATGTCTGTTTTTTGAAATGTCTGTTTTTTTAAATGTCTGGTTTTTGAAAGTCGGGTTTTTGAGGTTAACCCGTTTTTTAGGGTACACCTAAAAAACAGACCCTAAACGAGACATTTAAAAAAACAGACATTAAGCAACAGACATTTCAAAATGAAAACACATTTTCATGTCTGTTTTTGAAATGTCTGTTTTTTTAAATGTCTGTTTTTTGAAATGTCTGGTTTTTGAAAGTCGGGTTTTTGAAGTGTCTGTTTTGTGGTTTGTCGGTTTTTTAAAGTGCACCCCTGGTTTTTTTAATGTGTGTTTTTTTAAATATCTGGTTTTTGAGTGTGTTTTTGAAAGTCGGTGTTTTGAGGTGCTCCCCTGGATTTTTAACGTGTGTTTTTGAGTGTCTGTTTTTTGAAATGTCTGGTTTTTTTAATGTCTAGTTTTTGAAGGTCGGGTTTTTGAAGTGTCTGTTTTGTGACTTGTCTGGTTGTTGAGGTGCACCCGCTTTTATTTGTAGACCTTCCGGCCCGGAACCGTAAATATTTCCCTCAGTCTAGTATAATTGTCGAAATTAATTAGTTAAACCTTCCAAATGTTGTCTTCCACTGCATGACATAAATGGATAAATTTATGTCTGCCGTTCTAAAAACAATGATTCGTAAATGAAACGAAAACAAAATTCAATCATATTCGAAAACTATTTGGCCAAAGCATACCCTTAGGGCAATCGAATTTCGCTTCCTGTCGAAATTCCCACATTATTCTTTTCTCGTTAATCATTCGAATTTACCCCTTCGGATTGTTCTCTCGC
The DNA here is from genome assembly GCA_030407085.1 of Trichopria drosophilae. Lineage (NCBI taxonomy): Eukaryota > Metazoa > Arthropoda > Insecta > Hymenoptera > Diapriidae > Trichopria > Trichopria drosophilae. Next base: position 84,363,545 of record CM059587.1, on the reverse strand, counting down.
GTGGCGCAGAGTATACTTTGCGAGAAAAGCACAACGCCGAAAACAAGCGAAAGCACCGAAGCGGGTCTCGCGAGGCGTGCGGAAAAGCGGGTGCTTCGAGGTTATAATTCCATGATTATTTCATAAGGGGCGAGGAACTTGAATATGTATGCATCAGAATTTATAGCCTCTCGCAAGAGAGCGTAATTGTAGAGTGCCCAGGAGTTTTCGAGGGCCCCCCTCACCTAGGGGTGCCAGGGGGGGCTACGCGAGGGGTTAAAGGGCATAATGAAACCAAAACATCCCTAGGGCCGGCCAGAGGCGACCTTTAATTACGTTCCTGGACCCCCTGACGATTTCGTCGTCTGGCCCCGCGATCGCGACCTAACGAAAACACTAGTCACCTGCAAGTGCACAACCGATCAACCGACCCCTGGGTCTCGATTTCGCATTGTTCGACATCCGGGCCCTTTTCTTCGCGGCAGGATAAAGATTTTTAAAGGGCGATCCGACCGATAGTTTGGTCGACTCGGTTGGTGACGAGTATCGAACAAGGGCCGATCGAATCGAACTCCATAGGATACTTGTTGCCAATTGAACTCGTTCGAATTATTTATATACCTACTTTGGTCGTTATGGAAATAGCTAGTCGACTGGTTTCAATTGTTTCCGTTTTCAACTCTACCCTAATAGTAACTTACTGTGCGCTATTAGATCTTGATGAGATCGATAAATTGCTAACTGAGACGAAGAATCCATTGTTATAAAGAAGGATTAAATAGTCAAGAATACCACGAATCCAATATTTTTTCAATATGAAAAAGTTTTCTAAAGGGTAAGTTTTATTGTAGGGAAACAAGACATTTTTATCTTCAGAAATGTTCATAAAATAAAACCAAATATTTTTTAATAATCAAGAAATAATTTCCAAATGGTTAATTTACTTCAATTTAATGATTTCTCAATATTGAGTTCCCATCTGCGCCGTAGTAGTAGTAATTAGTAATAGTTTCGAAGTGTATTTTTATTCCTGCTGTGCATTTTTGTTACACATACGATATTTTTATCACATGCTTCATTTTTTCATTCTATGTGTCTACGGTAACAGATCGACAAGCAGACAGTCATTTTTTTATGTTTTGTTTTTTTACTGTCGGTATTTTGACCTGTTGGCTTTTTAATTTGACGTTGTTTCGACCTGCACCTCTATACTTTTTATTTTTCTTTGGATTTGTTTCTAAATTCCGTGGGTGCGGGTTAAAAAACCGACAAATCAAAAAACCGGCAGGTCAAAAATCCGACAGTTATAAAGCTGATAGTCAAAAAGCCGACACATAAAAAAATTGACACATCATCAGGAGAACAGTCATTTTTTGAGCTGTCGGTTTTTTTACTGTCGGCTTTTCAATTGGTGGTTTTTTGACTGTTCCTTTTTCGACCTATCGGCTTTATAGGTTTGTAGGTTTTTCGACCCGCACCCAATTCCGTTTCTAATTATGTATATACATTTTTGTGAGCATATTATTTGTTGTTGTTATTTTATTGTATATTAATGTTGTAATAATTTCGTATCAATGTCATACGGTTCAGCCGACTAATGTATTATAAACCTTATCATTCAATCAATAACTATCAACTAAAACGTTGGAAGTCCAATTTAAAGTCAATTTCGATTGTAACCTAACCCAAACGAAGAACTGTGTGTAAATACTATAAATTAGTGGTAAAAAGAAACATAAAGAAATATAAGGTTATTGTATCGAAACTATTTCTTTATTTTATTATCACAAATTTGTCAAATGTAATTTGTAAAACATTTTTTACGGTCCAATTTTTCAGATTTGCAATGTTTTTTCTGTAATAGTTACGTTTTATAAACCCCAAACTTTTTTACACATTTTTAAAATTTTTCATTTTTAAAACATTTTTTTTTTATTCTTAACTTTTTTTCCATTTTTAAAGTTTCAAAATCAGCCAAAAGATTAATTTTAAAAAATTTATTTTTACGAATTAGTATAGAATATGTATTATTTAAAATAGTAACAGGATATTTGACTAATATATTAGTATTACATAAGTTAAATTTCTGACCGAGACTTACAAATTAGACTGATAATGTGCACTGAATGTACTAATTTAGAAATAGCAGATTGATTTCATAATTTCGAGAGTGACTTAGCATACAAATTATTAGAAAATTCGAATATTTAAATTGGTCACACATTACTTCTAATTTGGAGGATGCAAATATGATCCAAAACCTCTGATACTTTAACGGAAATTTAAGAAATCATAATTTTTACAATAACGCAAATTATTGACGAAAATGAAAAACTAGTTTTAAATACAAGTAGCCTTAAACCAAAAGTGCACAAAATCTATGAGCTTCAACTAGAAATGTTGTTGTTTAGTTTCGCATCAGCTATCCTCTTCAAAACGTCAATATGTCGAGAAAAGAAACCTGATTTGATCATTTATGAACTTTATTAATGAAATTTATATATCTAAAGATATACTTTTTCCTCAAATTTGGTCGGCCATAAAGGAACTGCCATCTCGAATTTTAAAAATCTAACCTAAATCTGTGGTCGAAAGGCATAACAGCATAACTGACATTTTCATGAAATTTGAGATAACTCTGGATTTTTGTATAATTAATAATGCTTTTCAAACTGTAATTGCTATTAAAGCATTTGGAAGCTCATTTCGGTAGAAAATGTTCCTTAACATAAAGGCATAACTGCATTTTTGCTAACGAAAGACCGGCATAATCGCATAACTGCCAGATTGCGATAAGCAATTGACATTCATAAAATTAAAAATATTTTAAAATAGAAATATTGTATTTAGAACTTTTAAAAAATAAAACTTTCGCACTCAACAAATGTATATATGTAATCAAATAGTAATATTTTTGTATTGTAAATTGAACGTTATTTAGATTCTACTTCCGTTTTAGGGTTATAAAATTTGACATTATAAATATCGGAAAGTAGTTAAAAATTATATTTAATCAAAAATCTTCATAAAATGTTGATCGTATCAATAAATTAGGTAAGAACTATTTAGTAATAACATATTTATTAACTGTAATAATTTCATAAATACAGTTTCTTGTTAAATTAAAAGTTTAAAGTTTTAATTTTGCTGCCTAGTCGCATAACTACATCGAGAAATGCGGTTAGGCCAGAGACGAAATACGCTAAATTTTATATTAATACATGCACTTCTCTCAGTGACATGAACGTATTTTAAAATTGTATTAAATAATAAGAGTGAATTATAAATGAGAAACAAATTTATTGATTTTTCGATTTGAAACATACATATTATATAAATGTGCTGCCTAATCACATAACTGCATTCAGAAATGCGATACCGGTAGAAAAAGACTAATTTCGTATTAATTTATGCACTTTGCTCAATAAGATGAACGTGTTATAAAAATATATCACAAAATAAGACAAAATTCTAAATATTAAACAAATTTATTGCTTTTCCGATTTGGGAGAGCTAAGTGAATATTAAAAGCCGTTTCTCTCGGAATCATGACAGCGTCAGTTATGCTGTTTTGCCTTTCGACCACAGATTTATATATCTAAAGATATACTTTTTCCTCAAATTTGGTCGGCCATAAAGGAACCGCCATCTCGAAATTTAAAAATCTAACCTAAAATTCCTGATCAACAACTCCGAAAACCTGTAGTTACATGTTAGGGACAATTATAGCACTATAGATACGAATTTCATAATTGCTTAAGTAAGGTTTATTATTTATTGACGATTGAAGAGGTTAGCTTGGTTCTGGGAAGAATAAACAAATTTCTAGTTGAAGTTCATAGCTTTTAAGCACATTTATATTCGATCATCTCGTGTCAAAGGAGTAAATAATCAATCACATTACGTGTGTCGACGTTTCCACGATCAATGTCGTCACTTTCAAGACGAATATGTTAGACATTGTAGTAAGATAACAGTGTCACGTTATAAAAATATTTAATGCGGAATTAAGAAATCCCGTCATGTCAATAATTGCAGAGTGACTAACTTTATTTTAAGCACATTTGTTTGCGAATAGGCGTCGAACTTTCTCGATGCAAACAAAAATTAACAAAACCGAAACGCAAGACATGTTGTTTACTTTTTTATTTATAATGCGCCATATTGGTTTTTGAAGCAATTTAAATGAAATTTTGACCACATCAATCAAAAGAGCATACTGAAAAATGGAAAGATTGGTAAATTTCAAGTCAATATTTTTATTGTTTATTATTGAGAATGAAGGACAAAAATCAACTAAAAAATATGAATCCTCCATCCTTAATGGCATAATGAGAACTAGATGGTTTAATAAACGTTTAATTTATAGCATGAATCTAGGAGACAAAACGTTTATAAGTTACGTATAATTCTCGTTTATAATATACCATTTTTAAACGTAGTATGAACGTTAAATATATACATTTTAAACTAGTATATAAAATACTTATATATTACCACTTAAATTTCCATATACAGGGTCATCGAAAAGTATCGGACCCCCTAATATCTTCAGTTAGAATGCACTTAGGAGAAAATGTCCAGTAGCAAAGTTGTATGGTTTCAAGCGGGGAGTAAGATGATGACCTTGACTTTGACCTTGACCATGTCCTTCAAGGTCATTTCGGTCAATCTTATTTTTTTAAATAGAACTCCCTACATTTTATTGCATATTCTTATAGCTTATCTCGAGAGCTTTCCAAAACACTATAATAAAATATTTTTTTATTAAGTACTTTTTGAGTTATAAAGGTTTGAAGTTAACAATTTTTTGACACAAAATGTAGAATATCTTGTAAAATATTATTTAGTTTTCAGTAATCATAACCTTAATACTTTTGTGCGCGGAATAATGAGACCAATTAATTGGTTTAAAGAAAATACATTAATCGGATCCCCCTAATATTTTCAGTAAGAATGCACACCACTTAACAAATTGTTAACTTCAAACCTTTATAACTCAAAAAGTACTTAATAAAAAAATATGTTATTATAGTGTTTTGGAAAGCTCTCGAGATAAGCTATAAGAATATGCAATAAAATGCAGGGGGTTCTATTTAAAAAAATAAGATTGACCTTGAAATGACCTTGAAGGACATGGTCAAGGTCAAAGTCAAGATCATCATCTTACTCCCCGCTTGCAACCATACAACTTTGCTATTGGACATTTTCTCGTAAGTGCATTCTAACTGAAGATATTAGGGGGGTCTGATACTTTTCGATGACCCTGTATAATGTGTTCCCATAAAACGTGTTTATATTAGGACTGTAAACACGTTTTTTATATGAATTTTATGCACGCAATGGTAAAACATTCGACATATACTATATATAATCTCCTAATAAATATCAAAGGAATTTGTCCAGAATTAACCGACAAGATTTCCCTTTTCCGAAAAATTCTCGGCAAATTCATTTGCTTTTATTTGTCTTTTTATTTAATTTTAAACGTTTAATAAATGTTTCGCGTTATACTCTGTGAATGAAAATAACACAGTTAATATTTTGATATAAATGTGGTATATATCACAAGTTTTATATACATATATATATATATCCAGTGATAACGTAGTATAAAATCGTTTTTAAGCTGTTATATTTCTACAGATAATAAACGTTTTTCAAATAAGTTTATTAAACTTGGAAATTCAACGATTTAAACAAGTTTTATATCGTAATATACGTAAAATATAGTGCTGTATTTCATAAACTATATTTATATATTTAATAAACGTAGCGTATTATATATACGTATTTAAAAAGTTACCGATAAACATATTTTATACTATCATTTTATAGTCGTTTATCACATAAACGTACCACATATGTATACTACATTTATACTACTGTTATACCATTTTTACGTATAATATTCGTTTATTAAACGATCGAGTTCTTATTTGGGGAAGGGGGGGGGGTTAATAGATTATAAACTAGTTATGATGTCATCATCATGAATTACTGTTAATTCCAGTTTTGTCGTAGAAAAATGTGACGAGTGCCTTAGTGAATTTTGATCAGACCATGATCAGGAATTGCTCACGAAGTCCTGAAAAGGAAAGCTTTATCGTATATTCTTGAGGATGGTATTAGTCACTAATCTGTCGTGCTTTATTTCTGCCGGATGATACCTTGATCAATATTAAGGCACCCTGAAAATGTCTTCCTACAAAATACCAAAAATGTTTTAAAAATGAAAATTTTGGCAGTATTTCAATTTGAATCCGCGATAATTGTCCAGTAATTGTTGTTTGAACATCACGCATGATTCGTCACGTGTGATTAAGTCAGTTCGAAACAGTTGCAAAGTTTTCAAGAGACCGGGGAGTAGGAAAGACGTTTGTATTTTGGACCATTTGGGGGCTAGGTTTCCAGGGAGTGTTCAACGATTGTTATCGCGAGAGTTCTCGGGTTTAGGTGTTGATATTTGGAATTGTCGGTGCTGCACGCAGCCTCTGGAGTTAATTAGAGAGAAACTAGAGTAGTGCACCTTTCTGAAGTTACTCTCCTTCAATAAATAAATCTGAGAGAATTAAACGCTTCAAAACGGTCCTTAAACGGCACTGAATCACATTCCACATTTTCATGTCTGCAAAAAATAGATCATTAATTCGTCCATTGATTTATGTTTGTATTTTTAAAGTAATTATCGAAATCGAATCCCGATTCATTCCTAAGTAATGAAATCATTTTCCAAGTTGAACGATTTAAAATTAACCGTCTGGAATTACGGTCGATGATTGCAAAAGTAGACAGGATTAATTGTATAAAATTACGTGGGTTATTTAAAGCACTAAAATTATTTTATTGACTTTCTAAAGTATTTTCAATTATTGGCATTTATGATAAAGTACCATTGGTTATTGAAGCATAATATGGCAGTTATTTTATTTTAATCTCAGTTTCATCGTTTTCTTTGTACTCTTTAACCTTTTAGGGATGTATAAATAAATTGAAAACGAATTTTTGTAATACTTTTTCGTAACAAAAACTCAATTAAAAAAAAATATTCATTCAAAATTACATTTGTAAAACTTGTAACGATAACAACTTCGAAAATTCTTATACGACTTTCAACAATTTGAATGGTTTAACTTGTGTTTATGAGAATTATTACAGTATTGCAAATATGTTAAGCATGAAACTTTATCTTACATATTTCTGAAATTTAAAACCTGTTCGTTAGTAATTCCCAACGGTAAGTTTACGAACTTGACAAAGAAAAACGCGAACTTGTGTAAAAATATTGACTAAGTAAATTTCAAACAATTTCCGAATTAAATCTCAAAGCTTATAAAACGTACATAAAAAACGATTTCAATAAAAATCAAAATTCGGAAGAATGTTCACTAAAAGTATGAAAGGGAAGTACTTACAATCAAAAAAGCACGCTCCGCGAAGGACATCCCTTTGTTTCAACACTCGCGGAGTAAAGTTTGTACAGATGATTCATTGCGTTAAACTACGGTCTGCCAACCACCCCGGGGAAATCCATTAAAGGCACTTTAATAAATTGACAAATATATGAAATATCAAACCTACGATCAAGCAGAGCGAAATAAAGAGGACTGGTAACAGCCGGTTTTTAAAGACCGGTAACACAACTTGTTTACTATTTTCAAATTGTTTGTAATTTGATACTCACGTCTGAAAGAGTTGGAAGGTACAAACAAATCGAATTAACTACAAAAGTTACCGAAATTTATGACCCATTAATATCGCCTGCTACGCGTGGATGACAGTATTAGCTATTTCATGCCTGCAATGTATTATAATTAATCAAGCAAAACTCAAATAAGCTCAGTATTTCACGCTGATTATGGCGAATGAAAATTCAATTTGACTACGGTTCCATAGCATTCATGTCATCAATGTTCAGCAAATTTACTGTTGTATTGAATAATTTAAATTTTTACTGCAATGCCTAGGTGGAATGTTAATGAATGTTTTAATGTAAAAATTCATTTGGACAAATCAACACTTTTAATTACTTGTTATGTATAGAAAAAGAACTTGTTATGACTAAGGTTTTTTAATATAAATACACGAATGCTTCTGCAATTGTTTGAAATTTCACAAATTAAAAATTCCAAATGTGACAAGTTGAATTTTATTACTTTTTTCTACTATATGCGCGCCATGCAACTTATTTAATTCATAAAAGTCAATTTAATAAACGTATAAAAAATATTATAAACATTATGTTCTATCTAATTTATTCAAAGTAAGTAAAAAATTAACTTCATGCATTATTCCTTAGAACTTGCGGGGACTGTATTATTATTAAATATAAATGGCAAATGTGCTATATGAATTCAAAAGGGAATAAATTATTCAAACATACGTGTTTCTTGTATAAACAATGGTCTGTTAAATTAAACTTCCATATTCGATAAACCATTCATTAATTAGTATATTTAACTGTACTATAGTTAAAAAGAATGATTAATTTTCGAATAAATCAATTTGAAATAAATTTATCATTTTTGACAACCTCTCTTGATTTATGAACATTTAGATCAAAAGCCAGCTTACATTCCTTTTAAAATAACCTGTTGTACATTTTTTTCATGCACCTTAACACCATATTTTAAAAATTAAAGACTACGAGACAAATTTTTGCTGTAGTAATATCTTACGGGCTAAAGATTGCTCTTCCCAACGGTATTTAAGGAATTTTTTGTAAAGTTTCAAATAAAAAAGTTATATCGCATTTATAAAAATCAGATTTTATTGTGCTTTAATAAAAATAATCGAAATTTGGGTAATTGCCTCGGAATATCTTTAAAAGTCACAAATATCACGTAGAAAATTTGTCATCATATGGTGGTCCGAAAAAGAAAATGTTCAAAATAGCGGACAAAAATTTAATTTTTATTTGTTCTACAAACGCCATGCATACAAAATAAAAAAATTATAAAATTGCATAAAACTTGGCACCCCAATGTTTTTGGTGTCATAGATCAGGAATCCGAAATCCGTTTTTTACAATTCAAAATGGCGAATTCAACAGAGCGGGCGACATTTAAAAAATTATTCGGATATATTGGCAAATTATTATTTCGAGGTTTTTAAGGTTGTTTTTGGTGAATTTACAAAATTAATTTCATTATCTTAAAATTAGTAATCGGGCGGATTTTTTATCATGAATTATGTATTAAAGTGTTGAATGTGCAGTAAAATTTATCACAATAAAAAATGTAGTCAAATGTTCTAAAACACTCATTGCTTTATTGAAAGATTTGTGATTAAAAATGTGCCCAGTAGCAAATTTCATGCGAATGAAGTTCATTTTTTTAATTCCATCCACCATTTTGTATCCGCCAATTTGAATTTTAAAAAATTGTCTTCAGGTTCATAATCAGCGACCCCAAAAATACCCAGGTAACAAGTTTTATGTGAATTTTATTAATTATTTCAAGTTTTTGCCACCATTTTTAATCAGGTATTGTGAATACTTAAAAACTGACTTCCGATTTGTCATAACAAATATTGGGATACCAAGTTTTATTCAATTCTATTAATTTTTTAAACTTTGTATACATCGCTGTAATATTAAAAATAAAAATCAATATTTTCAAAAAAAATAATATTTGTTATTTTTCCAAAGATGAGTAATATTTCTTTTAAATCTAGATCGACAGACTTTCTCCAAATTTTATTAGCTTTATTAAAAAAAAAATTGTAACAAAAGGACTATTATTTTCATCGGAATTGCAGTTTCAATGAAACTCTTCGGGCGCTATCCACTTTGAGCTCGCGCATTAGCGACCGTCTGCGTTCCTCACAGATGTCGCTGGCATCTAAACTGTTCGAAGTGTGACTGTAACGTTATCATAATATTGTCATTTTAGATTTAGATTCCGTCTACACTTCTCATTTTATTCTAAAACTGTCACTTTCAGGTTTTGAAAATAGCGGAATTAATTTGCTTCACATGATTGTAAATAGTAATGCTTATTTATAAGCAAAAAGAAGAAAGGTGTGCTGTTTAAATGGCTTATGCACTCGATTTTATCACGTGCAATTAAAATTACTTCTTCGTTACTAATATCTCCCACTAATCGATTATAATTTTGTATTTTTTAAGGCGTAAAGCGTCGTTAATGACTTCTGAAGACAGTTGGGTATACTTATGTCAATATTCGATCGGTATGGGATTAGTGTCATCTTTTATTTATGTACCTCAGGTATTTATTTATTTATATAATAATAAAATATGAAACAAAAATTATCAATAAACAGGCAGTTAAAAACTCTCAAAAATACTTAAATAGAACACTTTTATTCAAGATCTTTTTAATATTTTTGAACGGGTTATAACCTTATTGAAGACATGAAAATGCCTTTTTTCATACATTAGGAGATTAAAAAATCATTAAAATGCCAAAATAACACTCCAAAAGACGGAAATAAATGAGCAGTAAAAGGTGAAAGGCCGTAAAAAGTTCATCGCACGTATCGTCGAGATAAATGCACATCGAATTCGGAATTTACATAAACGCATCGCTGAAAGTTGCCCGACACTTGGACGAGTGCACCGAGTACACCGTGTGAATTCTAGGGGCTTCCCCTTTCAGCGATGACATGCACGCACCGATCGCACAGTGACTTACGTGCATTATCAAGCCCCCCACGTGCCGCATTTCGGTCGAACTCTCAACTGCTCCTAGCACTCGAAACCTCAAAGAGAAATTGCTGCGGTCGTTATCTAGACAGAAGCAATTTGCATCGAACATCCTGAGCAGCAGCCAACGATCAGAAACGATTATTGCCGCACCGCCGATCGCTCCCTCGAATTATCCTTAGCTTATAATTAATTAAGGTAATTTTCGGTATCGTCCTGTTTCTCACTCCCGTCGGTTGATCTTTCTACCTTCCCCTCGTGGCGTATTTCAAAAAGGTCGAGGAAACTGCTGAGATTGATGGAGGAAAATCTTAAATTTGGCTAAGTCACAGAAACCTGTTTTGCATTTCGAAATAATTAACTAATCTCCTTTAATGTCCTTTCAAATATCTCGCTTCCCTTCACTTCCTGTTGTCTTTTCTCCTGCTCCCCTCTCTCCCCTTTCTCCTGGAAACAACCGTGCGAAAGGGTAGTTGACAGCAAACAATCGGCGAAAATCGGTACTGGGGTGGGAGGCACACGTTCCGCTGTAGCGCTTCTATTTGGTTTATTTCATGAGCCTCAAGAAAGCGACTACAAAAATGTTGTCAGTGCCATCTCCGTGACTTGGATATCCAATGGCATAAAACTGTAAGGTCAGCAGTCCATCATCGCCACGGTAATGAGGGTATATATTATTTTCGTATCAGTGGTTTATCGTCAGGAATCTCCAGGCAAGCCTCGATCGCAATTTACCTTTCAGACTGCCATTCGTCACTCGCGAACTTGTGTCCCCTGATTCTAATTTCCACGTGTTTAAAATCAACGTTGAACGTATATATACGCGAACTGGCAAACCACGGTTCCGAATAGCGCTATATTTTACAGTCATTTGCATATAACCGTCGCCGCAATAGTCGGGAGGGGACGCTGGAAGAATGTAAAAAGTATCGATCTGGCCGTTCCCGGAATACATTTGCAAAACATCGAATTACAACCACACGAAGTACACAGGCTGAGTCACTTAACACGAGCAATACACGTGATGATAACATATGCCGCGATATGCACTTTTCCGTTAGCCAGGTGCGGAAACGTTCCATCATCCCGCAATTCAGCTGCTAATGTTTACCTACGATATTGGGAATCAGTCATCCCTCGACGTTAACCATTTGATTTGAAGATTTTTATCAATGGGGTACTTGAAACAGTGACGGACGTGAATTCGACAGGTGCTTTAGGTATCTCCTATTTCAACTAATAAATTCTTCAACGGACGGGTATATACGACGTTAATCTTATTTTCAAACACTCTCATCCACCGGCAAAGAAAGCGTCCGTAAATCCAATCCAGCAGCGGCGTAAGAGGATAGACTTCTCACATAGAGTTCCCGATCATGCGGATCATTCAGCAAGTATTTCAACTCCGGCAATGGAGGTCTCCAAATCCGATAGGGGGTTCTCAAAGCGCGTATCGGGATTAGTGCGCGGATCAATGGAAACAGCGGGTTACCCAAGTCCGCATACACCAAGGCGAGTTTCCAACCGGTCCCTGACGTGCCAGCGTCGTAGAAATATAACTTCCAGAATGCAGATAACGCGTTTTCAAAGGACGACCGCGATTTAAAATCGATGCACCGGAAACGTCACCGCGGTGACCTCAGGCATGAGAAATCTACGGTCTTGGGTTTCTTTGTGCCGAGGAGATATGTACTTAGTACTGCTTTCCGCTTCGATTACATGCTAATCCAGCCGTGTTTAGAAGCTTCCTGATACGTGCGGCTTTATTAGCTCCTGGTCCTCGGCAACGTTGCCGAACTTTATGAAACTGAAATGGAAGGTAGTTAACAACGTAACTTGCCGTTTGAAGATGGAATATCTCCAAAGTGAATGAATTAGCGAAGACTAAAATTGGATAGCGTATCCGGTAGTTTGTCTTATTACGCTCGAATTCGCCCTTCTTGTTACGTCAAAATTAATGTACATTCAGACAAAAATTCTTTAGTGGAAAGAAAATGGTTCAGAAATGGTACTTTTGAATATGGTGACACCAATCATGTGTTAGGTATGAACAGGTTATTCAGTTCCTAGAAAGATAAGATTTATTAGTCTGATACTTTTTGTTCAATTTCGTAGGCCTAAAATGACCATTCTCTCTGGGCGTGAATAGGCCACTTTACGACCCAAGTACTAGATAGGAATTTTTATATCATCTATTGTAAAAACTGTATTTTTATACTGGCTGAATTGAAAAATATTCTTCGCTCCACGGGCATAAAACTTTATTTTACGCCCTTGGAAGGAAAAGTACTATTTCGATACAGCAGGCGAAAAATTGCCATATTTACACCTTCTGAATTGAAAAATATTGTTCACGCCATCAACATCTGAGGCTTGAAACTCTATTTTATGCCCTTAGTTGTATCTACTATATTTGGTTCATCATTAAAAATTGGGAATTTTCGCTAGTTTTGCTCATTTTTTCTAAATTTTGACCTGCGATCAACGACCTTGAAAACCTCAGAGTACTAATTTTCAGGAGTTTTGTATTCAGTTTTCCCAAAATTGTCCGCCATATTGGATCCTACATTTGGAATTTTGAAAAACTTACATCGAATTCATAATCAGTAACTTGAAAACTATAAGGAAATAAAAACTTAAAAATTCGAGATAATTACCGAATTTGTTCGCAATCCAATTGGACATAAAAAAGTTACAATTTTTAACGTAAATTTAATTGTAACAGAAAAAAATTACTACATGTATTGATAACGCATTCATTCGGCGGACCAGAACACTAAGTGGAACGTGCAGTTTTAAATTATTAAATTTTTCTCTGATTGGTCTGTATAACACTCAGATATATGCGAGAGCATTTTAATATCAAATGCACACGAGAAAAAATGAAATAGTTGGAACTATTAACTAGAAAGTAGGATAAGACATAGCCTTGGTTTTTGTTAACTTTACTATCTAAATAGTGTGCGATTATTTTTTCCCTGTACTGGTAAACTATTTGTTTACTAACACTGACACAAGGAATATCTAATGCTACTTCAATGGTATCTAAAACGAGGGACAGTGAATTCCGATACTGCTTGTAGCAGTTGGCTTCTATTTGACCACTACAAGTAGTATCTTATATCACTTTGTTTTCTCAGTGTGGTCTGTATTGTGGAGCTTAAAAAGACACAACTAGTGTCAAATTTTTTAAATATTGTTTTTTATTTTGCTCACTTCTGCAGCTTTAAAACTATCATATTAAAATTTGCATATGTCAACAAGTTTTTTAGTTACAACAATCTGAAGAGCAGCGAACCAGTTAATATAAAATATCTACTAATATTACTATTAAAATTGTTTGTTTTCCATGAATTTAAATGGATTGGTACAACGTATTATATACAACCATGCTCTAAGTAAATAACAGATTAAGAACACACAAAATTGAATGTCCCGCATTGATATGAAGCTATTTTCTAGTAACGTTATTCGTAACAAGTCCAGTGTGCGAAATTGAATATAACACACGGAGTTGGAAAAAATAAAACAAATTATTATTATAACTTTTTTGCACGAAATTCATAAGAAAACATACCATTTCACCGGTTGGTATTTATAATGTAATGTATTAATTAAATTGTAGCTTCTACACGCTTCAAGATCATTTACAGAAATTTCAGAAGGGAATATTTTTATTTACGTAATACAGAAGATGAACAGAGAAATATGCACCATAAGAAATATCTGCTTTAAGCTTTCAACAAATTTAAAAAATATAGCAAAACTCCCTAATATTTTATTGCAATTTTACAATACTTTGAAATAATTTCAGAATACTTTTGTAATTTCACATTATTTAGTGGTTTTCTTAGTAGAATGTTAAAGACGGAATCTAAAAAGGAAGACTTCAATGATAAAATATTATTCTTGTTGTTTTGTCAGAAAATTGCCTAAATATTATTTGCAAAATCTTGTCAGAGGTGGAATTACATTACTAGCTTTAAGTACAGAGAAAATATTACATTCTAATGTTAAAGGGGTAAGATAATTTCATTCAGACAACTGTTTTTTACCGTTTTCATTCACAGTGATACTCTCATAGTACCGCCTCAGATTTTAAGGTATAAGTTGAAATCATGAAAATCAATGTGCACCAAATCTATAAATTTCAAGTAGAAATGTTTTTTTTATCGCACCTCGAATTGACATAACCTTTTCAAATCGTCAATGACGAAAAAATAAAACTCATTTGATCAGTTATTAACATTGCTGATGAAATTCATGTCTAGTGTCTTTGTGTAATTTTATGCAATTTATTCGGCTGTATTGGATCCGCCATCTTGAATTTTAATAATTTTATCGTAAACTCATGACGAACTACTCCAAAAACCCTCGTGTAGGCATTTTCTCGCGATTTAGAAAGTATTATGAATATTGTTGTATCATATTGAATTCGTCATCTTAAATTTTAATCTAACCCGATAGCACATGTACCTTAATTTTTCGATTATATCACAAGAAATCAAATAATGTTTATTTTGAAGAGGTTATGTTGATTCGAGGAAAAATAAGATAATTTCCAGTTTAATTTCATAAATTTTGCGCACTTTTGGTTGTGGTTTGACACCAATCCCTAACTTTATTGATGCGAAAACAATTAAAAAATTATAAAATGCACGAAATTTGGTTCTTTTATTTAAAATGCGACATATTGGTTTTCGAATCCATGAAAATCCAATTCTAACTTCTTCAGTTGAAAGATCACCCTAAAAGTAGTAGAATTAGTTTGCTTGGCTTCTTTATCTCAATATTTTACTGTAGAATACAAGTTTCGAAAATCAATTGGGAATTGTGCATTTTCGGGACTTAATGGGTTAATAATTATTTTTTTCTCACACGCAAACTATTTTGATTCATAGGGATCATCCATAAAGTACGTTACCAATGTTCAAAACGTTTTTACTCCCTCTCCTTCTCCTGGTAACTTTGCAATTTGGAAAATTGACTATTCATTCTGTTTCGCTTTCTTAATTTCAGTGAGCTATTACTCAATCCTATAGCAATCTAGAGTTTCATCAATTAACAGACTTAAAATTAACAGAGTTAAATTTACTTTTTGGTCCCACAATTCCATCGCGAGCTGCGGAACGTAGCTGCTCAAAACACTTTTAAAGTATATTGAATGATGAACAAATTCATTAAATGACCATGTAAACCAATTTAAGCGATATGTTGCAACCGACTCAATTAATAGGGCATCTTTAATTCGCAAGGCTGGCACTGACCGATTTTTCGCGTTCCTTCTTCTGAGGGTAAGGAACTAAACCGCACAGCGGCGTGCACGACATCTTGTGCCTCCTACCACTGTGTTCACGAGTTTATTACAGGAAAACTGTGTAAGAAGCGGTAAAGGGAATAGTGCTTCACGGAGTGAAGGGAATAAATTACCATGATGTCGGACGTACAAAACAGTTAGCATGACATCCTGCGAATTAGTTCATCGTATCATAACTTGTCTCAAAATAGGTGACACCGTACTCCATTGCTTATTATGAGCAGTAACATTCCCTTCCTTCCAATACATCTGAAAAACAAGGTCATTGCCGATCTAATGCAGTCTCAATGGTTTTATTTTATTATCACAATGATTTCATCTCAAAATTGTTAAATGTCAGACACTAAATAACAATATGATCTTGGTTAGTTTCAACGAAAGGGATTCTTTGACTAATTTCTGGCAGAAAATTGAAATTATAATATTCCATATTTGACTCTGATCTTAGCATAGCAGAATTCAAATCATATAATTTATTTCATCTAAAATGATATAACACTCGAACGAATAAATTGGAAATAGGACATGTTCTCACCACCGAAAATTCTATTAAAATCAACTAGTTGACTTCTGGTCCATACCCCTCATTATTTTGCGTTCCTCTACATTATCAGGGAAAACAGTTGGTCCCAAGGGTCTGTCGTCCAGTGTTATTTATACTATCAGAGATATTATGTCGGAAGAAAATCTCTCCCATTTGCTTTGATACGTGGAATTGTTGATACCTCCGATGTCCAGGAATAAAAGCAGGCAATTACGATAATGCACCAAAGAGTTTATCGCTAATACCATTAAAATTCATCAAGGCTAGTCGGTGGCAATCAGCGAAGAATCTTGGAAGCTCTTTCGAAAATCAAAATGCTCCTCGTAGCTGCGTAACGCGTCCAAAAAGGGGAGACTTAACCTCTTATTCCGCAAGATTGCTGGCGGAAGGGAAATAGAAGCTGTGATCCCACGTGGGTGATTTCGTTTTTATAGTGTCCGGCTTCCGAGAGACGAATAACGAATTAGGCCGATGGTCCCCAATCTCGGTGTCCATCGCCGTAAAGCTCCTGCGCATTTCGAGAAGTCTCTACAGCAAATGCCATCCATTACAGAAGGATCTTCTTTCTTTCTCCAGGACGATACCGTGGCATCCAGGGAAATGCAATTTCGAGATACGAAATCCAATCCAACGGGGGCAAACGACATTCATCAGTCGCCTGGCGTGTAAATGTGCGCGAATTGTGACGGGAATGAAATAAATTTCATTCGAACCACACACCCGTTAAAATTCCTTGATTGCTAATAATTCCTCCAGGCCGCGTGTTCGACAAACAGCCGGCGGGACATATGCCTATAGTCGCTTATTGCGTCTATATAACCCGCGAAGTTTTACGTCCGTTATGAGTTTCCGTCGCTTCCCGCGAACGGTTTTTACGGCTTATATATCCTTCATCACCTACGGATAACAGCCATACCTGAAAGAACTTAGAGCGGATTAAATCGAAGCGCGTGTGTATATGCGAAATCGATATACGACACCGACATCCCTCTGAAAAAAAATGTATCAGTGTCAGGAATATCTCGTAATTGATGGACATTCTTATTGACCCTCAATAAATTACGTAATAGTAGACAATAACCCCGGCCTGCAGTAATTATTGGATGCCAGCAAGCAGTACATAATTCGATTAGCCCCCGACATAGCGATCGATAACGCAATATATTTTTTATGTACATTTTCACGCACAGCTTCCGTTCTGAATATTTCATAACATGGAGAGATTACTTTTAAAAATTTGTCGTAAGCATTAAGAAAACAGGAAAAATATAGTGAGAGTTTATAACTGCAATTTGCGTCGAGTTTATCGTGTTCCGGAATGGTTAAGACGTGCTAGAGGTGCATTTTCAGTTTTACAGTCTGACCTACGTTAATGGTGGTATTTGACATTTTGATTGCGTGTACGCCCACACATGTTCCGATCGATGAGGAATTCTTTTATTAGATGTTTTGCTACGAGGGAATATTATATTAGCTTCGAGGTAATACCCTTGACATTGGAATTACCAAACAAAAACGAAATTCCAGAGTAATACAGTTCACTTTCATCAATTGATGTCTGTTAGGTCCATTAATTCCATCAACGAATGACAGATCCGTCAATATACCCAATGTACGTTCGTCAACACAGTCGATCATCCCTTTCCTCCGCATAATTGATCTCCTTCTATTTCCATCCTATCTCCGTTATCCACCCACAAACTGACTGCATTACTCCACACACCTACGCATTTGGCAATAATTTTCCATCAGATGTGCAAAGAACTGGAAAGTACTTGGAAGTCTATTTAAAAAAACGTGTAGATGTTAATTACTGGTGGTTTGAACAAAGCGAGACAGTATCGGATATTTTAAGAGGGTCTTCATTTATTGAGACAAGACGTAGAGAGGCATCGAAAGCATTTCACACAATTGATTCGAATGTCGGATATTTGGAACAAAAAGACCGATCTCGCAAACGGGCGGGTAATCGGAAAAAGTCCCGGTTGGATGATGACATTTAGGCGCAAGCGACAGTCGCGAACGGAACCAAGGTAAAGCAGGAAGGGGTGTAACCGACAGAGCAGCAGACTACCACGCCTCTCCGTTCCTAAAATTTCATCCCCTGAATGATTAAAACCTAATATAGGGACACGCCTACCCCGGAGTTAGCTTCGTCCCCACGTTGACGTTCGCGCACATCTCGTCGGTTCGAGGGCAACACCAAGTCGCGGCTGAATTTTCACAGTGACTGGCTTCGATTTCATTTCGCGACCCCCAGACATTCTAGCGCGACCCCTGTCTGAGGGGTGTTTGGCTTATTTATACCAAGGAACGATTCCTGATTTCTCGTCGAGTCATCCATATCCGACCTAGCCGGGGGCTTCCTGTAATTAATTGGGTTCATTACAGTAATGAGATGGTCGGTGGGATAATATTGATCCTGGCATGTGTTGCTGAGATAATGGGAAGGTCGCTAAGGATGCAGCATTGTTTTGAGAAGTTATTTGGTCTTGGAAAAGACAAAGGTTACTGCTTCCCAGATTGCCAATTCTCCCTTTAAGACAATCAAGAAAATAATAAGGTTATCACTCGACGCCATCTTGTTAAAATATCAGATTATTGTCCTTAATTAACTCTTCTATTATCTTAAAGGTCAGTGGTGACAGATAATTTAAAATGACTTTCCGCTGGGATCAATTGCTGACAGGCTGAGGTATTCGCAGGGACACATACTTTGACATTTCTGGGGTCCTAATTCTACTCGTGTCTGATACTCTACGCAGATAGTTTGCGGAACATAACTGAATGTGACCTGTCAGATCTTGACCAAACTATCGCTAGCATGTTCAATATCTTGAAACAAATAGGTTTTTTCAACCACCGCACTACTCAGATCGCATTGCTTAGGATTACAGATGAGATACGATGTGGACTTAACAGGTCTACTCAAGGTTTTGGTTCCATTTGATTTGTCCAAAAAGTTTGATTGTATTAAGGTGGCTGGTGATAATAACTGATTTAACAGATAGGTGCAACTGGAAATGGAAAGTTGACTCCTCCCTAAAGTGGAATGTATAAATTTATCAAGTTCGGACGTGACAACAAGTCTGGAACTCAGAACTCTGCAAGAAAATAAAAATGTCTTGTGAGCCAAGTATACTAAAACACTAGTAAAATCTCTGGTGTTTCTTCATCTCGATTAATAGACGTGGGTACCACACGAAGCAGTCAACTTTTTTTTCTAGCGGTCTAGCGAAGTTATCGTCTACTTTAAATACTGGGTTCTAACCTAACCTAACCTAATTAATCCTACCTTAACCTATAAAACCATGCCTTATATCAAATTATTTCCAATAACGTCACTAGGCCTTGGAATTTGCTTCCTTATTAGTTTAGTCATCAGCTTTAATAAATCTCCATCTAATTATTTTCTTTTTTTGTGAACTGCTAATCACTACCTGCATTCTCTTCATGTCTCATCATCTCTCCGTTACTAATTGAAGACAAATACAAAAACAGAAACACGGAGGAACTCAATTTTAATGGTTTTATTATGCATAAGATTGGCCAGTATTTCCCACTATGCCTTTTATTTGTAGCAATCCAAATATAGTATCCCATATGTAGATCTGGACGATGCTGAAGTTTTATTGTAACGACAATCCATTGTCGTTTGAAAGAGGATCTATCCTGTTGCAATTTTTATTCAAACTACGCGTTTGCTCATCCCAGGATAATTTCTGCGGCGCAACGAATTTCGAACGAGTACAACATGCACGGGTGCATTGAACTTTAAACCGTCCAAGGCAGGATTCTCTGACCGGATGAAAAATTCATTAATCCCGTTTCCCGTTTGCAAAACGCCAGTCGAGATGTATTTTTGCATGCGTTCAGGGCTGCGAAATCTCACGCCGGGCCCCAGTCCATTCATAGCTGAAAAGGTTTATAGGAGCGTCGTGTTCGGCATTTCCCGTACGCGGTGTTGCTCATGGATGCATGGAATTTTTCAATAGCTACGGAGAGAGGGAGAAGGCGCATCCTTTTCCAGGCGTCGGGCTCCAGTAAGAAAATACACGAAAAGTGGATACTAGGAGGATCTGACAGTTTGATGTTACTATCAACGTCTGCATTCTTTCGCTGCATCTACGATTTCTTCGGTTGTTACGTCAAAATTCAGCTTTTGAAAATGACTGGAGTCTTAAGACACGCCAGATATTGAGAATTTGTCTGTTTCCTGCTGGGACAATCAAATAAAATGCACATTTCGTCTTTTTGCTGCTATATCGATCCTGTTTTAAAGGTACTATTTTGCAAAATATTTTTTTTCTAAATCCGTTTACTCGAATTCGTCTAATCGGGTGGTTAACGTTTCGGTGTATCGCCGGAGAGGATACGCTATCATGTCACCCGTATCCCCAGTAGGTACCTGCGATCTTCATCTGCATCATTTACGCTGAAACACGCTGCCAGACTTCAAAAGGGAAGAAGAGCGCACCCACGTTGGAGTCTTTGAAATTCGAGTAAAGCTGCAACGGCAGTGACGTGAGCCGCACGAAAAATAGTCGCATAATGAGATCGAGTCTCGGTGGATTCTTGATTAACCTTTGACGAAGAAGCCTCCTAAAAGAACGCTCGAGTGCCCGCGATTTTCTTAGATGCAGGGGCACGTCCTGTCGTCGCTTGGAACCTAATAAAAGGCAGACCCACTTTTAATGGCTGCCGCTGATTCTTCGCAAAATTATTAAGTGAGAGCACTTGATTTTCAGACGGCTATTAATTTGATTACGGATCAAGTTTTTATAGGGATTAGCAAAGTGGCGATTATATTTACTCTGGTTTGGTATAAATCTGCAGGTGTCATAATCCCATCTTGTTTAATCGTTCTATTTTCAAAAAAGATATATCAACTCCAATAGAGCCTTTTGCTCAAAGAACTATTTAAGTCAACGTAAGTTTTAACAGTGTAATTACATTCAATGTTTAAATGCAATTCACAAGTATAATTCGTATAATTATTACATGATACGTTTCCTAAACTAAAAAGACACTAGTAAATTATATGTCCCAAGCAAAAAATGTCCTAGTAGATTTGTTTAAATAATCGATTTAGGAAACATCACTTAAGGGGGTTCTAAAGTAGTCCGCTGCGCCGGTAAGGTAGTAAATTTCACTAAAAAACGCAAATAAAAGATGACTGAATAAGAATTTTCAAATTCGGACACTTTAAGGACAATTTTAAGCACTATAAACAGTTTCCTAGAAAATACCATTATCGGAAATAATTGAATTTTATTTATTTTCGAAAATTCTCGCTCAAATCTCAATTAATTCCTTTGGTATTTGCTAGTGAATCATATAGAGTAATTAGAATTACCTTTACATAGCCGGAATTTTGAAAATTTTAATTAGTCATCTTTAATTTACGTTTTTTAGTCAAATGTCGTACATTAGCGGCGAACCACTTTCAGACCCCCTTAAAATGCATTCATTCAGTAGAATCTCGGTAGCTTTGTCGAAGATAAATCCATTAATACGTACTTAATAATATACCTATAATACTAACTAAAATATTAGCAAAAAAAAAAACAAGAATTATGTAAACAAAATTTTATTATTTATCCCATTCAATATAGATACATAATTTTAAAATTTAACACATGTATTTAATATTTAATAATCATTGTTTATTCCTTTGAAATAAAAATTATGGGGCATTAGGATTATGGAAATACTATATACTTTTGTTTTTTTATTTTTTTTTTTCAATCTAAAAATGGTATTTTAAAAACGTTTTTGGGCAATTATTTAGCATAACTCCCATGTTATTTTTCCGTTGTGTAAACTGATTTTAAAAGAATCTCAGATATTTCCATTATGAGTATATTGATTGTAAAATATCATATGTGGTTTCTTTGTTTACACCATTTTTCACATTTTGAAGTATGATATTTCATTTTTCGTTCTCTTACCTACCTTTGGGAGCGAGAAATGTAATTTTTAAACAAAATTTTCAAGTTATTTTCCTGTACTTTGTTCTCAGATTGGTAAAAATTTTCATTTTGGCAGTTTAATAATCACTATTTATATATTTATTCTAAACGTATATTTTTTGGACTTATTTATAAAACATGAATTATTCCTTTTTTGTGTGTTTATAATGAGATATCATACCTGGAAGACCAAATGATACTTTGGGGTGAAGCGGCGAAATTTTTTCCCGGATGTCTCTATTCCGCGATTATTTTTTAATTTAGAATTCCTTTTTTGATGAATGCATTGAGTAACTAAAGACGAAGTTAAAATATGTGATCCTGATATAATACGAGTATTCCAAGCTTTCGAAGATGCAATTTTTTTTTTACTGTTGTTGGAAATTTTGATATATCTGAAGACGTTCATTTTACCAACGTGGAAATTTTATTTTTATTAAAACAAGAATAATAACTTAAAAGATTATGACTTGTACTTAATTTGACGATAGTCATCTCAGAGACCTCTAAAAATAAGGATTCGCCACTTCACCCCGATTTCGCCGCTTCGCCCCGCGTTTTTTTAAGTTTTTTAAATTGGCCATAGCTGCCCATCTATAAGACATATACCGTAAGCAACACGGATGTAAATATTGACTATGAAATTATCCATCAAATGATCATCCTAAATACGAAATTCAAGGAAAGATATTATACACGGAAAAAATTTTCGCCGCTTCGGCCCGGTTACTATTGGATAAAATAATGTCATTATGAAAAAATATTTTCAAAAAATCATTATCTTTCTTTAATGAAAATATTACATATTTAGCAAAGCACGCTTTGTAGCTCGACATTCAGATTAGCAGCGTCATGAACAATTAACAATTAGAAAAGTTAAATTCTTTAAATTAAAAATTTGCAGGCTTTAAAAACGGAAAATGGCGAATTACTTATGGTGGGTGAGAATTTTCTAAAATTTACGATCGAGCGTAAAATTCACACGAGTCTGCAAACAGCTGTTCTCCCTTGTTGTATATACTATTTTGAGAAACTTATTTTCCTCCCGGTAATATTTATTTTGCTCCTTAGGGAGAGAAAGTGCTATTTTGCTTCCGCGATATAGGGAGCAAAATAGTATTTTGCGCTCTGAGAGTGAGAAAATAGTATATGAGCTTCGGTAAATAAATACTTAATTTAAATAAGTAAACATATTTTCGTTGACTTCATGAATCTATAAAACTGCTCAACTTTTCCTTGCATGCGTCTTTTAAGTTTTAACAAATGAATGATTTTTCATTAAAATTTTTTAGTGGTGAAATAGAAATCAATGGTTAAATCTGTATTTGTTATTATTTAATACTAATAAAATTGCATTTTATTTTAAATAATGAATGAAAATAGTTTGCTTAACAATAAAAACATTTTGCAATATTGTAGTTAAATGTAACATGTTAAGAATTGGTCGCAACTCGGTAATATCATTACAATAAAAAAAAATGAAAAGTTGTGAAATTTCCCTTTTTTAATATTATAAATAATAAATAAACTATTTAAAGATTAACTTAAAATTGATCAGAATATCCTCACTTTAAAATCGATACTTTGACATTTACAAAATATGAAATATACATATTTTTTTATAACAATAATTAGAAAGTATAATTCAAAATGACTTAACGATCTATTTCGAATATTGATATACCCTGTGCAATTTAAAAGTAACTTTTGTTACGTTTATCTAAATGACAATTCTAATCTTTCTAATAAAAAATGGCACATCTCAAATTAATAAATTATTACATTCAATATAATTATTTGAAGTCGTGTTTAAAAATGTTTCCTTTCCGTTTATTCTGGATAAAAATGACCGATGGCATTGTCGATGAAACCGCTGAAGGCTTTGGGCAGATGCAATCAATCCGTCGAAGGCAGATGTCACCATTATATTTGCGATTCCGCCGTCGGCTTTTTATACATTCTGTTATTGTCATCCTGATTTTAAAATTATTTTTGCGATTGCAACCTTCATCTTTCAAACTTCTTGAATTTATTTCGACTTGTCAACTATTTGTTCTCTCAGTTATAAACCAATTTACTTTGTTTCAAAATCTCAAATTTGATGCTGTTTATATCTATCTTAATATGTAAATATCGTTTAACAAAAAATAATGAGAATAACTGAAATATTTATAACAAAAATCTGCTGGTATTCAAATAAACATTCATTAAGACTGCATTTTTTAGTAAGTAAATTAATAGCAATTTATTATATTTTTGTCTGTCAATCCTCAATTGGACCACAAAATATACTCCTGATACTCTAAGAAAAATATTTAGTAAATTTAATTAAATGGCGGGTTACGTAGTAGAAACACATATTGGTAAAATATATATAGTAGCTTTTATATCTAGATTTCATTAATCTGACTGAAATGTAGTTAATCCAAATATCGTTTAGTTATTTCAGCTATATGTACAGTCCTTCCTCCATAATTGTTTTCCTGCTTAATTGTTCTCTTGCTAATTCCATCCGTAATTGCAGTCCCAAAATATTCCGTAATTGATGTCCAGGTTGCCCCTTCCAGGTGCACCGTAAGAAAAGAGGAACACTCGCGCTTGCGCAAGTATGTTCTGTTAACTGTTTCATACATGGAGAAGGGAGAGTAGGGGCGGAAAGAGTAGACCCACAATTATGAGGGATGAGGAGAAATTGGGACCTGACCATGCAGCAATTATGGAGGGAATCCTGTAGCTAGAAAAAATTACAAGAAAAAAATTAATCCCAACCAAATCAGTCAGATTTACTAATAGTATATTATGCACCGAGGGAAGTTCGCGGAGTGCGGAGCTCATTTCTTTCCGCCGAGTGCAATATACATTTTTTTCTCATCCCCAGCGGAAAGTTCGTTTCTACATTAATTAAATGGTACAATTATTTTTATGAAAGGTTAGGGCACGGGAAAGGGGGGCTACGGAGGGAGTTAGGGCGCGGGAAGGGGGGTTCGATAAGACAAATAGCGATGGTGTAATTTAACACACATTATATCTACACTTTGCAAAGTAAAGTTCTCGTATTCTCAATAACTGAATATATTAAATTATGCTACAAGGGTGAAAGTGTTTTCTCGGTGAATATGAGGGTTACAAGAATGAGCCGAAGGCGAGTAAAACAATCACAGTCGAAGAGAAAATTACTATGTAGCATTCGATATTTAAACGAATGAGAAAAAACCATTCTAAGCACGGTTTTTCTTCCTTAGTTGCATGAAATTTGTTTTCCCAAACAAATACTTTTAATTATAATGGTAGGTTAATTACAACAATATTAATAGATTAATACACATGCAAATTAATGTATTTTAATATTATTTATCAAATGTACATACATGTTTCTTATTATATTAAAAACAATTACGTCATATTGTTTTTCTTGGAGTTTTTACGGGGATGCCATAGAGCCCAGTCGATAAATTAGGAATTTACAGTAAAAAATGTAAATTAAAAACGATTGAATTGAATTTAATTTACATTTTTTACTGTAAATTCCTACTTTATCGCCTGGGCATTAGGGATTCCCTTCAAGTTTCAAATATTGGCGCCATTATCGACTTTCTTATCTGAAGAGTAATAATTGATATTAATTGTTACATTGTGAATCTCGCAATTCTTAAATATACACGGTTTATTTTCTTTATCTTGATCCACATCAAATTCTATGCCTGCTTTTCTTTTCTTCGGTTTTTGAACCTTGGGGTTATTATCGGGTTGATATCTTCGAAGCTGGTGTCGTTCCATGGTAAGTCATTTATTGATGGCAGCATATTTACAGATGACATATCTAAATATTTTTCAGATTGATTAGTTGTTGTTTTATGTGATGTATCTCCGACGTGTGTTTTATTTGTGATTTTATGCTTTGAATCAAGTTGATGTAATGTCGATGATTGCGTGGTTGATGACAATTTCACTGTAGGAGTTTGATTTAATCTTGCGATAGAACTTTGCATGCTTCCAGACGGTATTTCTGCAATTTTTTAATTCTTATTGTTAGTTATAGTATTTTTGTAAATATTTTTGTAAATATTTTTGTAAATATTTTTGTAAATATTTTTGTAAATATTATCTAAATAATTGTGTTTACCTGAGGATTGAATGGATGTTTCTATTGAACTTAGTTTTGTAACAGTACTGGTTACGTTTTTCTGGTTAGAAGTATTAGCGATACATTGATATATATCTTCTCTATTGGCCATCGAATTTTCGATATACCCTTGAGCCACAGTGTCGGAACGCCATCCACCAAGCTGCTTTATTTTTGTAAAGTCTAATCTTGCATTAGCTGCAATTGTCGCTGAAGTCCGGCGGAAACAATGGCCTGTATATCCGTCAGGGTTTTTTAGATTCAAATACATAGCGATGTTTTTTGGAATTTCTGAAATCTTATTTTTTCCAATGAACTGACGAATACATTTCCCATTAAGGTATTGCACAAAAAATCTATCGTCCGTTAATCCATTAGGTCTCAGTACCAAGTATTTCTTAATAATGTCAAAATATTTCCCCCCAACGACAAATTGCCTCGGATATTCGTTCTTCGTATCTTTCACGGTTATAATATATTGTTTGCTTTTATCTTGCAAATTGATCGATTCCTGAACATCTTTGGTGTTTAAACTGATAATTTCTTGGCATCTTAATGCACCATAAATGCCAAAAATTAGGATAACCTACATTATAATTGTGATTATTACATATAATTGAGAATATTTTTATACGTATTATTTGTAAACATTTATAAATACCTTCGTCGCTAAGTATACATTATCGGGACTATCGAATAGAAATTCATTTACTTCGTCCAAACTGAAAACAAGAGATTTTTTAGGTTTGTAACCTTTTGATTCCAATTTTAAGAAAGACTTCAGTAACTGAAATTTGTCGATATTTATGTTGTGCCTTATATTCAGTGTAGTCCTTAATTTAGACCAGTGGCTCCAGAGTGTAGATGGTTTCCATTTTTGTGCTATTTCTTTGAAGTACACGAGTAATATACCTTCGTCAATTTGCTGTTGTTTGTTATTATCCAACCATTTTAAAAACGCAGCATAAGCTAGTTCGTAGTTTGCTCGTGACTTTTTTGGTAATAAATTGTTGATTATTAAATTCTTCTCAGCTTCAAAGTCTCGTTCAATGATTTCGTTTGGATCAAAATTCTCATCTTCCGATGATTCCGATGAAGCCATTTTAAAAACTTTTAGTTCCGCACTCGGTAAACGATATACATATAACCTGCTTTTGACGGATATGATACGACCTGAACGTATTCGTTTGCCGTCGGGAATGAAGTAAAAACAGGGAGTACATATAGCACTTTTTTCGCTGTTCAGTGGGAATGAAGTGCGAACTTTCCGCTAGGGGATGAGAAAAATATTTTTCTTAGTGTAATAATCTGTTTGAATTATTATATCAAATTAGACAAATATAACATTAAAAAATATACTACAATTGAATGTGAACAGTTTATAAGCAGGACTAATCAAGGAAACATATACCTAACTAGGTATAGGGTTAAGAGTTGCTCAATTAACACTCCATGAAGATTTAAATTCAGCACGACTTTCCCCCTCCTGCAATATACAAAAAAAATTAATTTTATACATTAAAATAAAAAAAAAATATTTTTTGTTTATTCGTATATTACATATGAAATCCCGATATAATGCTATTTACTCAAAACACTTAAAAATATAATTGAAAATATTACATAATATAACGTATATATGAAAAAAAAATCGAACCAAGCTAAAAATCAGTTATTGGGGCGATGAAAACATTTCTTCATTTTTTTTTAGAAACATCGTGGATGATAACGAAAATCGGCTAAAATCACTCGGGCATACGACCGGTAAAACAGAGGTTATATAGTATTGCTTCGTCCGATAATCAAACGAAGCTGTCGAGCCTGGTGATTTCGCGCGGGACAAACAGAAGGATCGCAGACCAACTAGCACACAGGTTTGTCCGTTAACACCGATATCGGATTTTTCTCCGGCTTTTTCGCTTTTCAAACGTCAGTCCAATATGCATCGACTGGCACGTTTCGTCGGTGGATTTCTAGCTGGAAAACTTGGCGGCATTACCGACTCGTCCGGTTCAATCGCGGAGAGCTGTCCACATTTGTTTACTTTTCCAGTTTAATTTTTCCTTCATAACCCTGCTACCTAGCGTCCCTGAATATTTATAGAACGATATTTTCCATCGGAAAATATTTTCACTTTTATGACATGTGTACAATTTGGTCAAAAATGTTTCCTGTTTAACGTGTTTCGATTTCCATCTGAAATAAGTTCCGACCAAATTGGATTAAATGAAACGTGTAATTTTGTTCTTCCAGTTCCATGATGATGTCCAAAGTAGACATTTCCTTGTATTTCCCTTAATTGTGTACTAAGTGATTTTTATTTATCTCGGAAAATTCTTGGTCAGTTCTCCATTAATGTCTTTGGTATTTTCTAGGAAACCATCTATAGTAATTATAATTTACAGAGTCCGAATTTGGAAAATGCCATTCAGTCATCTTTAATTTTCGTTTTTAGTGTTGGACCACTTCAGAACTCCCTTGACCCTGAAATATCATGGTTCATTTTTCGTGGCCCTAATACATCTTCATTATAGTTTGATCCCTTTAGAATACCAAAATAAATTCCTTGCTTAGTAAGCAATCTGCAACAAATCTTCTGAGTATACCATTCAGTTCGAAAGCGCTGAAAATACAGTCGAACATAACCTACCCTATTTTTCTTGTAAGTTGAAATTCTACTCCAACAATTTTAGAATATGTCTTGAAGGAAATACACTTGTGAGATTTTAATCCATCCTTCTCAGCCATTTCATCACTCGATCCATATTTTTAGAGTTTAAAAAAGAAAATGAAAATTTCCAGCATAAAAAACGTGTGTACAAGCTGCTATAAAAAGCGAGTGCGTATTCATACGCTGGGTTTCTCACCGATAAGCGAATATCGAGTATAGAAAGGGTCTTTCAATCTTGCTAATGTTTTCTCCAATCTCTCCCGTATCATGGTGTCTGACGCGTCACTTGCCGACCGATCGATCAGGAGCTTGGAAAATGCGGAAAGGAGTTTCCTTGTTCGACTCCGGGTTGCACCGAAAACCCAGATCAAACCACCCGTCCAAAGAGGAGCCTTTACTTCTAACGATCATCGGTGATTCCTTGCTTTTCTTTCATTCGGCACTTCGTTTTTCTTTCTAATACCTACTATAGCCGCGGTGTCGAAGAAGACAGCTTCAAGCATGGTTTCAAGTAAAACCATCTTAAGCTGAGGGATTTTTGGTCTGTGCTTCCTCGACACTTTCGAAAAAATGGGCATATAATGGGGTTGCTTCTATAAAGTTCGGACATTTCGAGAGGGTTTATAACATTTTATTTGATTAAATTTGTTATATGTTTTTTCATTTTGTAACATTTTTTGGTATTTTTAGCTTTCTGTGTTATTTTTGAATCGCGTTTAGTTTTTAGAAACTCTATTTTTTTTCAAATAAGATTCATAATAAACATTCGACCCAGTATGGGCAATAATGACAGCAAACTTCTGTTCCAGTACTGGTACCCAGTATTGTTTGTAGTCGTCGAAATAGGGCTGTTAATAATACTTCCAAAGTATTAACCAAATCTTATTACCATAGTGCTATATTCTATATTACATCAGCAATAGTAATCAATATTGACACACTATTGGCTGTGAGTACTGCAATCGGTAGGAAAAAACGTTCGGCCGCCAGTATAGGTCAGTACTGACACAATCTTTGCCGCCAGTACTCTTTCGGTATTAAATGTTTGCTGACCACCGAAATAAGTCAGTTCTGAAACAACATAGGATGCCAGTACTATATCTCATTAACAAATGATAACTATACATTAGAGTCCCGGTATAATTTTATTTCGCTATATTTACGTCCCAGCACATTCGCCAGGTTCAGTCATGTTATAATTGCCTGTCGCCGCTCTCTTTTCCCCCGCCTTGCGGGCTGGGGCTTTAAGAAGGGCCTGCTGTGACGTTACGAACATAACGCGACTGAGGGGAGTGGGAGAAGCGACGCGCGTTGTAATTGCTTATCGCTGATCTCTTTTTCCCCCACCTTGCGGGCTTGGGCCTCAGGAAGGTCCTGCTGCGACGTCACGAACATAACGCGAATGAGGAGAGTGGGAGAAACGACGCTCCCCTTCCTTTGGAAAATATAAGGAGACGGGAGGGGAGGGCGAGGAACCGAATGGATGAATGCACCGGGACTGTACTGTATTTATATGTTTAATATTGTTTAATACATTTGACATATCGTTTATGTTTTTTTAATTTTCTTTATACTTATTAAATCTAAAATCATATAAATTAATTCTGAGTGTTATCACTAAAAAACTACCAAAATTTCACTGAAACCCCAACAAATAAAGATAATGCCCCAAAATTTCCAATATTTTCGAAAATAATCAAATGATTTCTTAATAACTATATATAGAGCTCTCTGTAACTTACGCCAAAGGCGAAAAACAAAATACTGTGGAAGGACTTGTCGAAGCGCTCGCTTATAAGAAACTATAAAGGCGACCTTTATAAGCTAGCTTTCTTCCTTTGCGGCGTGGGACAACTATATTCTTTGTCCCGTCCGTAGAAAATTCAGGCTGCTTCGGGTCTATAAAAGACAAAGTACATAAAGAAATACGCCAAAAAAAAAGTGCGCGCGAACCGTGCCGATCGTGTCGCTGTACCTGAGCCAAATGGAAATCCGAAGAGCCCCGCCAGAATAAATGTACGATAGGACTCGAATGTGGGCAAAGGGAGAATAGTAGACTTCTCTCTTTCATCTTTTCTCGCGTTTCTCCTATATGCATAAAAAAACGGGGGACGGAAAACACTCGCGCGGGTGCGTTCAGACGCTCGTTTTTCTTCGATGTTATCGACGGACGATCTACATGGAAAGTAGATCGAAAGAGGAGCTTCAGCCAACGGTGCTGCTTTCAACGACCCCTCGACGTTCGGCCGTAAATAAATTATTATAACGTTTTTACCCCCCCCCCCCTTCCTAGAAGATGCTTCAGGAGGGTGAGATACGCGCTATCGGAACGTACCCTCGTAGCAAGCGTCGTGCTTGCATCATTAAACTTTTTTCACGCACGTAATTTATTTTTAATACGAATCGAAACTTGATTTTGTAAAGTTTTTGTCGCCTGCTTTATTACGGGAGTATTGTTTGGATATGAAGTCATCAGAAGTATATTGGGACGTTTTAGAATCACTTATTTGTCAGGGAAACTTTCTTGATGTTCAGTATAGTGGGAGAAAATGCAACATCGTGCACCGAAAGCTCTAGGCTACAATACCAATCAAAACCATTTTGGCGTGAATTTTAATACTATATTGTGCAACTAGTATGGAAAGGGATGCTTTTACTCCAGAACTGGGCCCTGGAGTCAATACTACTTTTTTTCGAAAAGACAAATTGGTAGAGTTAGGTAAATTTATAGGTGAAACCAATTATTTACGCTTTTTATTCTTACACCACTGAATTTCACGTCAAAAATTACTACAGAAATATCTTTTTCAACATTTTTAAAGATGTATTTCATATAAATCTTTATGAATGGCGGCTAATTTTTTTGAGAAAATGATTCTCTATAACTTTACCACAAGAATTTGTTCAAATTTTTTTACCTGATCACTAAAATTAGTCAGAAATAGTAAAAAGTAATTTTGTTTTTAAAGTAGAGCTGTTTAACGTTAGGTTCAGAAATTTGGAAAAATCGTACGAAAAAATAAGTCGCCATCTGTAACATTCATTGATTTTTTTTTTTTTTAAACTGTGAAAGGAACAAAATTTAAGGCAGTGATCAAAGTTGTTTAACAAATTATTTTTGCAGTTTTCAATTTTTTTAAGAACAATAATGCTTTCTCTCTCCAAGAATATCATTAATAATGAAAATTAATTTCCTGGAGAGGGTATTAAATATTTTTCCAAAAATATACTAAATCCCTGGGACTAATTATAATGAACAAAATACATGAAAATAGTTTTTTGATGTAATAGCTGTAAAATGGTTATAGTACGCCCTCATTTGCGGGCGTAAAACGCCTATTTCATACCTCCTGGGGTATAAAATACATTTTTTGCCAACGGAGGCGTGAAATTGGCATTTTAGGCCTGCAAATCGAGTAAAATATTTTACGGTTATTGCATCAAAAAACAATGTTTGAATCTCAGGCGTAGAATTTTCACCCTCATGAACCTCGAGCCATCTTTGCTGTCTCCCGGGTTCTATTGTCGAGGCGTAAAACTCCATTTTACGCCCTTGATACAAAAATAACTATTTTAACATAATTTTCACGAATTTATTAACAAATAACAAAAATATTACGGATAGTATGAACAGTTAAATTTAACAAATATACCTGTAAACCTTTGGGAATAAATGACATTAAAATTTTAATCACAATTTTTTATCATCTGAACCAATAAAAGTACATGGTATATTTTTTGTTCCGTCAAATATGAAAATATAAACAGACAAATTTTAAATACGTAGTTGATATTTATACCTACATAAAATTAAATGCACTGCACGTTTACAATTTTTTATACTTTTATTTAAAAATAATATTATATTCATTTTAATTTTAATAGTATTCATAAACGTTATACTGAGATTTAAAAATGAATTACAATAAAAAATAAATATAATAATAATCATTAATATATCTATATAAAAGATAAGTTGAGTGTACAAAATAAAAATTATAACTTCCACATTCTCGTTGTTTTTTTTCTGTTTAAACTTTTGCGAAAATTTATAAGAAGGAAGTGTAAGTTTTATTTTTTAAATGGATTTACCCGTTAAAACTGAAAGTATTTCTGTGAAACATTTTTTAATAAGACAGGGTTGCGTCGTTCGATAATAACTTTGAAAGTATGCAGGGAAGTGCGTGCTTGAGAAAACTTAAAATAATAGTTACAGGGTCGCTCTTATTAAAAGAAAAAGGTTTCTCGAGCGAGGCTGAGTATTACTATGAAAAAACATCTCCTTTGGGAGGTGGGTTGATGCACAATTTGGCAAGTCATTTGGCGGGTGGGAAATTCTGAAGGCAGGCTGAAGACCGTTTCGTTACCGTGATGACATCCTAGGAGTCACGAGGGCGCAAAGCAAATTTATTATTAAACGATTAATTAAAATGGCCGGGGGCTTTGTCCCAGTTTCGTCATTGACCAAATTATTCATGAACGTTGGTACGAGCGAGAAGTGCATGTACCTCTTGGTGAAGCCTTTGGATATTTTAAATATCGCGCCAAATTGCTCACTTTCGGTAATGATCTAGACATTTTTCTTACGACCGAATGTGAAAAACTTTAGCAATAGTAATTAAGTACTGAACACGTTGTAAAATAAATTTGATTAACTTTTTAAGCACTAAACATTTTTTTTCTTAAGACTTCTTTAATGCGTTGAAATAAAAACTGGTAAATGTTAATAAAGAAGTAGTAAGTGGTATTAAAATTATTGACAAATATTTTAATTATATTACAAATGTATTTTTGCATATTAAACATTTTTCAACTACCTAGATTTAGAGTTATTTTGATTGTTTTTATGTTGAGTCATATTTCTGTCGATGGAAAAAAAGAAACCATTTGATACCAATAATACGATCATTTAATTATTTCGAAATGTTTGTCGTTAATAAATATTATTTGCAATTTTGTTTACATTTAAATTATAATTTTATTGTATTATAATTTATAAAGTAACAATTCACCTTACTCCCAAGTAGCATAGTTGATAAAACTGTGTACTATTTATGGTACGACTATAATATAGTTGTTCCAATTGTAAAGTTAGTTCGGTGTATAATGAAAAAAAGAATAGTTAAATTTGTATATCTGTAAATATATAATAAATTAAAACATTGATCAATAGTATATTTTAATATTTTACCTTCAAGTACGCACCAGTTCCGATCTGAAGTTCGAAAAAAAATTCTCAAAGCTTGTAATAAAATATTGAACATCATACGCCAGCACTGAATAATAAGAAACGCCGATAAACACAAAAATAAAAAATGGGTATCGAATTCATGTCAAAGTAATAAAAGTAAATATAAAAATAAATTTCAAGTAAGGTTTTCACGTAAACAAAATCAAAACTGGTATGCACAGTAATATTATTTGAAATATTAATGAATACTATACAACGAAATAACGACGAGAATATCGGGAAAAAGCAGGGAACCCAAAAAGGAATGTAAGTATCTGTAATACAGAGGAATAATATTATTTTATTTTTTGTTTGCAACATGAATTTAATGAAAAATCTAGAAATGAAGCCGAGAGAAAATGTATTTTCAAATGATTTTTTAGTTTTATTCGGATATTTGTTATTAATTTAGCAACATCTACTTCCAAGAATTTTGTTTTGTTATAGTTTACAATAACTTGAGTTGTTAACTTTTAAATAATAATAAATGTTATAAAATGTCTATTATTTGATTTCCTTGTATTGTATTAACCCATTAAGTTCAAAATTTTGTTAATTTTCGATGGATTTTCGAACAATTTCTTTTTTTGCTGTATTTACCAAAAAATAGCCGACTACTACATCTGAGATAAAATATCATGTTATTTTTTTCTATTAAACGTCATTATAGATCTAAAATTATTATTAAGAAATCGATAAAATACCCAAAAAATTGTTTACGAGTTCTAAATTACTGGTTTACGGTCTGAATATTATTAAACCCCAATATAACGGGCAAAAATATTACGCAGTAAAAATATTATACCGAAAAAATAGCAGGTACAATTCTCTAATCATGAAATAAATGTATTGTTGGTGTATGTAAAATTTGATATTTTGAAACAATGGATATTCCCACTCTCATAAAGTTTTCCAAGAAATACAAATAGATTAGGTTAGGTTAGGGTAGGTAACGATAGGTTAGGTTAGTTTACGATAGGTTAGGTTATGTTAGATTTGTTTACCGTTGTTAGCGGTTGTTATTGACGATAGTAATATTTATGAATATTTATATGGAATTGCTCATAGTATTACGGTATGAAAAGATATTGATATAAAAATTCTCATAACTCAATTAATAACATTGAAATAAAGTTTCGGCAGAACCCCAAAGTTACATGGTATTCATCCTGTGTAATTTATTTCATGTTTTTATGTGTTTAATGAAAAGAGAAATTTTTTATTCATAACATTTTGTTCTAATATTTTATCACCGTAATATTTTGTATCGTAATCTTTTGTACGTAATATTTTGGCGTAATAGTTTGTATCGTAATACTTAGACCTGTATTCAGATTACAAAACTCAATAAGATAATCCTCAAAATAGCGTTCAAAATTAAATTTTTTTAAAAATGTCAGGCCTACTAAAAAACTATGAGTTTCTTCAAAAAATGATACCAGTAAAAAGTTCTCAGAATTCATTGAAGAAAACGTACATGAACATTTTTGAAATTTTTATGTTGATAGTTTGAATATTCTTTTTATTTGGAATTTTTGAAAATGTAAAAAAATGTACAAAAAAGTTTTTGTCCTCTGCAATTTTGTTTCAAAAGTTGATTGCTTTCGAGGAAAAAAAAAATCCTAAACTAAAAATACTTGGAATTCATCGAAGAATAAGTTGAGTACTTACGAATATCAAAGTATAGAATTCTTAAATGGTGACATAATATAGGCAATACCCTGGTGGAAAAATTGACCACTTTTTGCCTGGTTTATGGCCATTATTACCAGCTAATAGCCAGATTATGGTCGACATTTTCGCTGAATTCTGGCCGGTTTTCTGGTAATGTAACGCAGATGTGCCCATGAACTAGCCATTATTGATACCCAAAAACTTTCAAATATAATGACAGATAGTTGGCTATTTTATAGTCATCGCAAACTGTACTTAAATTAAGATATTATAGCACAGGGTAGAAAATGGATAGTAGTAATTGCAGATTTTATGGATCTACATTCTACGTAGGTTAGGTTCTATTCAGAAATGGAGAATATCTGTACATGTAAATATGCTAAAGAAAGTTAATAATTAATACGTATCCATTCTATGTATGTATATCGCACAATTGTGTGGTTATAATTATATTTAATTGGACGAGTATACCGGGTGTTAGCGAGAGAATGTAAATAGGAATATCCACGTTGACCTAAAAATGTTGATGCGATTGCAAAATGCCCAAATTTATTTAACAAATAGCTTACATTGCATGTGGGAGTTTGTTTTGTCCTTAACCTGTGTTTTTTTTTCCTGGACAAATAAATTTATTCAAACCACAACATTCGCAAATTCAATAAAACTTTTTATATACAAATTAACATACATAGTTTGCTACAAAAACCCCTTCTCTAGGGAACTATAAACTGATAACCGCCGCCCCCAGGAAAGTTTTATCCACATTTCTACAATTGCAATCGATGTTTCTGAAAATGTGATTCCCCTATATGTAATAGCGAATTCGGGATCTGCACCGTTTCGGCACTTTTGCACCGTTTTTTGCACTAAGGTGTAGCGAATATGTATAGAGATATATAACGTGACGTCATGAACGTCGAGAAGGTTACTTACTTCGGTAAATGCCCAGTTTTTTGGTAGAATTTAGGAAACAAATATTGGGCAGCAAAACTGTCCATATTCTGGGTAATGGCCAGTAAATCTGATCATATTTTCCACCAGAGTATAATAATGCTTCTTTTCAGAATAAATTAGTATTCTTAACTATCCATCGAATTGTGTACATTCACAACTAACATAATATTATCGACTATATTTAGTCGAAATGAAAAGCAATTTTAGAATACCTCTACCAAAACACGTTAAGAAAACAGATTGTCACTCATAAAGGAGCATAGATTTTGACAAAACAATGGACTAGTTACGGTGTTTGCCAATTACTATACAAGTAAATAAGAAGACCCCGAGTTTTCGTCTTATCTGAAATAATCAAATCTTGGGTTGAACCCGGAAGCGACTAGAAAACTTTCTGTTATTTTCGTTCGAATTCCAACCAGATTTCACCGCAGCGCATAAGTTGAACAAATTATTCGAATCAAAAGTACACCCGAAACAGTAGCTAATTCCTTTCACCGAAAGTTACCGAGACTAGTTGACTGCCAGGACTATAGCTCGTCTCAATATAACTAGCAAACTTCTTTATAATTGTCGAGCAAGTTATGCTGCTTGTTTACTCCCTGGGAAAATGATGTATAACAACGTCTTCTTCTTATTTCAGGCAACAAGCTGATCTGCGACTGCAGGCTGGCTTGGATCTGGAGCTTGAGAAATGACACGAGAAACATAAAGTTGAAGGAAGGCCTGGAGGAACTCACATGTTTCTTAGAAACCACCAACGCATCGAAGTTGGATGAGGAAGCAGAGAGGAACAGCGCGTTGGAAATTGCACGAAAGACGAGTAAGGAAACTTTCATAATAAGATAGGAAAGATTTGCAAAAATAATTCTGCAAACATTTCATCCGCGGAAATTGGTGTATTTTTACGGAAATGTTGGTCGTTGAAACTTTTGTGCCCGTAATAAGTATTCCGAAATCGGGTCCGATTGATCGGCGAAACTTTTACATGGGACGATCGATCAATAGCCGTATTTGCAAAGCAATTGCATTTCATTTTCAAAATAACCATTAATTTAGCTTCATTCCTAGAAAACTTGTTTGGTATTGGTTCAATAATAGGAATGCAATTAATCATTTTGCAGATGACTACATGATCAAGGAGGACAGCAATTACATGGATGATGATTACAAAGAATATGAAGAGGATGATGCTATCATCGTGGGCCAATCAAGGGTAAGAAACATTTATTAGTTCTAGTTATTTCAATATTCTTGCGAATTGATAATATAAAATATCAACCAACCAAGTCAGTAATATCGAAAAATGTGTTAATCTAACATGATGTTTACATTTTATGACACTGAAAAATGGGCATATCCTGGGAGCATTTGATTTTTGTCCCCTACTTAATTTATTAATTTTGTCATGTTTCTGGTAGAAGTTGGTAAGGAAATTTGGCATTGCATTTCTCATTTAGCTTTAAAAAAAAGCCGATTTCATTTCTATCAGAGTAGTAACAGCCAATAGAGATCTGTAGCATTTTAAACCTTTAAAATAGGTTCTTAGATTCCACTATTCACGTCTTTAGCTCTGGAAAATAATAACATTTAATAATTTCTGAAGCATTTTAATTTCCTAACACACCTCTGACATACTTGCAATTTACTACACAGGTTTTGTTGAAATCACTTATTACACCTCTGAAATTAAATTTTAAAAATATAAAATGGCGGATCCAATATGGCTGAACAGCTTGACAGAATTTGCTTATTTTTGCATGACTTGTATCACTCGGGGATTTTTAGAGTCGATTACAAATACGAACTTAATTTTCGAAAATTGAAAATGGCGAATCCAATATAACGAATAAGTTATTTTAAATTGATTATTTTTACTTGTGCTATATAACTTCAAGGTTTCAAGGTCGCTGATTGTGTATCTAAAGTCAAATTTTAAAAATACATAATGGCGGATCTAATGTGGTTAATGAGTTTCATAAAAATTGCTTATCTTTGGTTGAATTATACCATTCGGGGATTATTGAAGTCGCAGATCACGAATAGGAAATTTTATTTCAAAAATTAAAAATGACGGATCCAATACAACGAATGAGTTATTTATAAATTAATTATTTTTGCTTCGATCGTTTTACGCAAAAATAAAAAATAACCAGGCAAATTTTCATATTTTGTCTTTCATATTTGATCCGCCATTTTGAATTTCGAAATTTTGATAACGATTTCGAACAATGGATACTAAGAACCCCAGAGCAAAAAATGTCTACTTAATCAGGCAAGTTTTCGGATCTTAGAGCGTCATATCGAATTAACCATTTTGAATTTCAAAAATATGCCAACAGTACTGAATCAGACAAATTTTCGGAGTTTAGTCCGACATTTAGGATTCGAAATTTTTAATTTAGAAAATCTGACAACGCATTGATAAACAGCGACCTAGAAAACCGCAAAGTAACAGATTTTAAAGTTAATGAGATGAAAGGAATGGCTCGAAAAACAATGTTAAATTCATATTAATACATTAACATTTACAAAGAGCCATTTTTAAAAATAACGAAGAATTTTCGCATTCCATATTACAACAAATTCTGAGCGCCGTCTCTTTCAGTAGAAGCATAAATAGGCCTTTATATAGAAATTTGCTTAACCACAGCGTTTAGAAAAACTTCTCATTTTATAGTAAATAATTTGTTGATTTGCTAAAAATCTGAATTCAGATATATAAGTATAAAATAGCATTGCGAAACTTTTTAATACCAAACATAAGAAATTATATCAATATGTAAGATTTATAAGAAATTTAACAATTTTATTTAATTTTATGAAATCTGAAGACATAAAAAGGGTTGCCTGCACTCTTTTCTGTGTTGTATATGGATCGTGCATGTTTTTCTATGTCGATAGTACTTGGCTAACTTTATATGTGAATAATCCTTGCTAAGTGGAATATATAGTCCATATATATTACTTGAGTAGCATCACCAAAGTTTCAAAGAATTTCCTTTTTCTACTTAAACAGTTGAGTTCCTGCTTCTGTCTGTTTAAGGATAAAGTAATAAAGTTATATAGAGTTAAAGAACATTCCACTAAATTTTTGGTCTTCGAGTATGAAAATCAAAAGCTCCAGAAATGCACATGTGCATCCTAATTTACTAAAATATATAAAAAATCCTACCAAGAAGCTTTGAACAACAGGAATTCAGAATGTAAACAAATAATTTACAAATTTAATGAAAATGTGACAAACGAAAAAATCATATACTAGTCATTGTGGATCGGGCCTCAAAATTTTTCCATACTAAACATCAACAATCCATTGTTGAAATGTGTTTCTTTTTTATTGGCACATCGGCAGCTGGTCCTCTAACGCTTCTTAATTCACATGAATTGACTAATCGCAATGTCCGACATTTGATTTCTGCATCGTTGCAATTATTATGGACGTTCAGGAAAATTAGTGCATGGCAGATTGAATATGATCCAGTCGGTTTGCTTATTCACGCTTCGCTTCGAATCGAAACCCACCATTCCTGTGAAGTGTTGGTCAATAATGATACACTGGAAATCGCCCTAAGGTCGGGTATATTCAACTGCGGTATTCTAGGTTAAACTGTACTGAAATGTATGGAATGAAGAAAAATTATGTTGACTAAGTGGCTAAATTCCAACCCTCAATAATTGTCTTTACTTAGGTTGTGCACGGTGTCAATCCTGCAGCAGTTTGAGGATGAGATTCGAAAGTTTAGTAAATCCTCAATAGGCTAGAATATATAGTGTTTGTGGTGGTTTAGATGATTGTTTTGTATTAAGTTTGTATTTAAGCGTTTGTAGAGACGAATGAATTATACAAACTTATTAAAGATTTCATTTATTTTTAGTATGTTCTCCTAATTTAAAGTAATTTTTACTATATATTAAAGTTAAGAGGTTAAATGAAAATCGTGCACTGATAAAAGTATTTGATATATTGAAATGTTAAAAAATGAAAATATTATATTTTGACTTCAAATAAAGCACATTTATTTTAAATTGCTGTTGGAAAATAGGAGTTTAATTTTCTTTCGTCTATTTTCATTTATTTTTTTTTTATATTTATTAACGGATTAGGAGTCCTTGAATAAAATGTATACATAAATAGGCAAAATCATATTTTGAGAAATTCGTCTGCCTAATAAGAAGTAATTACAATTCCGTTGTGTACAATTTCAAACCATAATTAGGCGAACATAAATGTTCATTTTTTTTTTCGAAAATCAACAGCATGAAAAGGTCCATCTTTACTATGATTTTGACTGGCATATTTTCGAATTTTTATTGAATACGTGAGTTTTTTACGTTAGAGAATGGTGAAAAAACTACTTTTGCACTCATTTTCTTTACAATACCGTACATTTACCTTTCGAACCTCGTATGTCATAATTATCTCTATGAATCTTCCAAGGAATCCAACTATTTTTATTGGGAATTTATTTTAATACAGGTAGCATTTCCAAAACACGTGTGTACAATACACTTGTAAGAATTAAAATTTACGTTTCAAATATTTTTTTTAATTTAACTTCGCAATGTATAATCACTCAATATTTCATCACTTAAGTTTTACTAGAATTAAAATTTACGCTCTATCAATAATCAAATGAAGGAAAATGACGTCGAAGGAGGTTTAAATTTTCTTCAATCTTCAAAAAGCTTGTTTTTGTACAAGAAATGTGAACAAAGTCACGAATAGTCAAAACTTTGTAAATAGTAGTCACCTGAAATGCATATATTTACGTGCCATTCATGGGCCTTCTTTTTTTGAGCACTTTTTAAGCCAATTTGTAATGTCTTAAACATTTTCACCCCATGTTTTTTCAATATCATCATTTTGTCTATATATTATGATAATTTTAAAGGATTTTTTAACACCTAGTTGACTGTCCGAAAGAGTTAAAGTAAAAGTTGAATAATTAAAAACAAATTTTCACGAATTATAATAATTCTATGTTTTAAGAAATTATATTCGACTACTCCCATTAAATGGAAAATCACGAATAAAGGCAATTATAAAAATCTGTATAAATTAAAAATTATCTAAAAGTGCGTAATGAAGGCAAATATATTATTATAAGAATTAATATACATAGCCGTACAGAGAAGTGTCAAACACTTTGCGTTGAATCACTCGGAT
Organism: Trichopria drosophilae; assembly: GCA_030407085.1. Lineage (NCBI taxonomy): Eukaryota > Metazoa > Arthropoda > Insecta > Hymenoptera > Diapriidae > Trichopria > Trichopria drosophilae. The sequence goes on along the minus strand of CM059587.1, from coordinate 84,321,245 downwards.
TCTCAAAACGCTAGGCCCTGTCGAAACACTTACAATCTCAACTAATGATGGAATTCACACCGCAAAAAAGAAAAAAGAAAAAAGAAAAAAAATAGAACAAGAGAAAAAAGAAAAAATAGAACAAAAGAAAAAGAAAAAAACAAAAAAAGAAAAAACTCGTCAATAAATGTAAATTTTATTAAGGATTTTTTTCTTTATTCTTCTTTTTTTTTCTTTTTAATTTTTTGCGTTGCTAATTCCATCATTAGAACGAACGAAAAGAGAAAAACAATCTTGGTAAATCGAAATTTTATTAAGGATTCTTTGCTTTATTCTTTTGTTCTCTTTTCTTTTTTCTTTTTTTCTTTTTTTCTTTTTTTCTTTTTTCTTTTTTCTTTTTTCTTAGTGTTTTGACAGGGCCTGGAGTTTTGAGAATCCGAGTGATTACGACGCAAGGTGGTTGAAATATTTGGAAACTCTCAAACTGTAGCATTTTAACATCTAATGCAATTTGTTTGTATGGAGCCGTTAACTTTATTAATTTTTAATTGCACCTGCGTTAAATTTATATTTTTATAAGAAATTAAATGCGAAATTTACAGGATCGAATGATAATATACGATAATAATTAAATTGGTTTCAAACCGGCCTTCTGACCTACCAGGATTTTAAAAAAAATTTTTTTTCTTTCACTGATGGGAAAGATACATCCTGGTAGGTCAGAAGTGCGGTTTAAAACCAATTTAATTATTATTTGTTAATTTTCAAAAAAAAACCTATCATAATAATTTCATTTTATTCATAATATAGGATAATTCTGAAAATGTTGAAATTTGTGTCAAAAAAAGTGGTTCTTTTTACATGAAATGTTTCATGTACTGTTAGGTAAGTCACAATGCAAGAATATGATTTTTTCGTAAAAGAACACAGTTTGTAAATAAGTAAAGCCTCTATGCATTTTCTGAAAATCAATAATATCCCGTATATTTTCAACAAAAGCAATTTGACGTAATACCGACTCACAGTCTTTTTCATATTGAGGAAAAATACCTCTCGGAGAGTGCAGATTCCCAAGTAATTCCACGAGCAAAGAAAAGCTCGGCAACAAGCTTCTTAAATTTCACTTACAAATCTCCCATTAAAATTGCAGGTGATCGACGGTAAGCGCGGTTACATGAAGTATTTGCTCGACCTGAAACTGGAAGACCTGCCATGCCCCAAACCCTCCAGGGACGAACTAATGGCTTCCGAGCAGCCCTCGAGACATCGCGAAAACGCAGCCATCGGCTCATCCAGCTCAATTTTCTCCCTTTCCTCGGGGATGATTCCTACTGCCAGCCGATCCGTCCTCGTCCTTGCCTTCGTCCTCCTCGTCGTCAGCCGGTGCATCTTCACGTAGAAGACGCAAACCATCAACTTCGATGCGCCTCCTCGAGGCCCGAGCAGCGCGGGCAGAAACAACTTTTTGACACTAGGGCGTTAAAAATCCAATTGTCGCCTGGTGCACGTCGAAAGGCACCGACGTACTCCAAAAAACTTCGTCGCGACGGATTGAGATAAAGTTATTATAAAATAGATAAAAAAAAAAGGAGATATGGAGCGCTGCGGAAGCCCGATGCACTTCCGGTCTCTGGGGGATTCCCCTGATTTGTGTTCCGATGTGTGTACCACGAGCTCGGCGTAAGCTTTCGCGCGGTTCGTTTCGTCGTACCTCTCGTCTCGAAAAAACAATGTCATTAAAAAGTCAAGACGGTTTCGAAAAATTTAAAGCAGATGTCACATTATTAAATCATTTCGGGAAAGGGTACTTGTTGCTGCTGTTGAAACGACATTCGAGAGGTGCGCGATCGATCTGCGCGTACGTCGAGTGTGACAATCTTTGCTGACAAGGGAGGAAGCAAGCGGGCGATAACCCGCGATATTTATAGAAGATTTAACGAAGTTAAGAATACATATAGGTACTTCAAGTTCAAGGTTCCCGTACTGCCAACTCTAATTCGGTATTCCGAATAGCTCCGAAGGTGGAGTGCGACTAAATTCCTTCGGGCTGCAATTGACTGGTTTCAACTTACTTTTTTTTAGTATAGAACGAAATCAGGTAATTTCTTCTACTAAATCTAATAGTCACGTCGCCCGAGGTATTAAACCCAGTTATCTTCCAATTTTGTTTTCTAATCGTTTACGAATTGATGTAATATCAATGTAAAGTACCCAATGTCTTTCAGACGTCAATAAGGCAATTTTCTGATTTGTTTTCAATTACCGCCCGAGTAATTCGCCGCACTCCCAGCGAAATTGTAAAAACTGACGCGACGCGGCGCTATACGCGAATTACCGATTTCAAATACGACGAAGATTAAAGAGCGATCTTCGGATTACTAGTACTCGTGTGTATTGTATCATAAATAAAATACCAAAAAATATTGTATATCTCGCGTCGCCACTTTTAGTATTTTTCGCTTCTCTGTAGTGCCATTCTTAGCGTTATTCCGATTATTGGTATTAATTATTCACGAATTATTTATACGCGGACGCCCGACGGCTACCCGCGATCGTCGTTGCTATTAACTAGCGTATAGATACGAATTGGTGAATTAATTATCGTATTGATATAAGTTAATTAACGATTTAGTTATTAAGTATTAGCGATATAAAGTTGTCGTCGATTGTATAATTAACGCGCGACTTCTCGACGACGTTTATTAAACGCTTTCAAGACTGCGACTCGGGAAAATTATCTTTTCAATTGTCGTCGTTACTTTTTAAGATCGATGCATTTACGAAAAAGAATCACGACGAAGGTTTCTTGAATCCCGGCACTCGGCTTGCACGCGAAAAACATCGGTGTGTTAGACTCGTGAATTTTTCACGCCTCGACGTTTACACCTACGGTAGACTTTTGTCGAACTTTACTATCGATCTTTTTTATAGACCTCTATTGACCGTTAAAAGTTTGTTAGGACGTTTTTTAAACCTTTTACACCGGGAAGCTCAATTTACACCGACTGACGACTTTGGCACGTTTTTTCGTACTCGTACTCGCCTTTTTTTTACGTGCATCTCGCCTCTGTAAAAGGAAAATTCGATGTCTAGCGCGACGAACTTCATGAAACTTTGGTGTCACCGTACCTTTAGATATACGAAGTAAAACGTTAATTATAAATCTTTAAAAGCTATTGAATAGGTAGTCGATTTTTAGGAGCAACATTCAATCCGACATTCGAGGAAGGCCGAATCGACCGACTATGGAACGCCGACAGATTTTTTTTTCATCCAGACGGTTAATTACGCCCCCTATGTGCGTGTGTGTTTTCGAAGTGCCGTTTAGCTCTTTTAGTCTATCGATTCTGTTTGTATCGTGGAAATCGCCGGCGTTCCCGGTTAATACCGACTTTTAATTGTGAAAGCGCACTTGTTACTGATCATTCGAAACGTTAAGTAGGTTTTTCTAATTTTGTAAGATTTTTAAATCCAGTACTGATGACGAAACATAAACCTCAAGAAACATCGAAGATTTTCAAACTTTGCAAGATAAACTTTCGACGAATGTCGGGCTGAGAAGTATGTTCGATCTTTGAAAAAAAACTGCTTGGACGAGAGTGAGTATGAATAATAGATAATATAAGATCCATTGTTGTAACGAGTTGTAAATCGTTCTTGAATCCTACGAACGTTTACTAATTACGCATCCGTTCCGTAACCGTGTATTCTTTCTGAAAAAAAAATTAGACGCTTTTTATAAAATTTTATGGCAAATGCGGTTCAGTTTTTATTTCTGCGATCGTCCGAATACAATGCGGAATGTATTTTATTGGTTAAATGCGTTACTCTTAAATAAGTTAAGCAACAAGATACCTACTTATGATCAAACATTGTCAGCTGTAATATGTATTATACATGTTCTTTTGTAAAGTTTAACAATAATGGTAAAAATAAATTGACAGAAAGCATAGAAGATTGTTCTATTCTAAAGAGAATTTTATTTTTAATGGTAATGAAACTGATTGCATGTAATTGATTATTTAGTGCCAACTGGAGCATCTGAAAATATAAAGGTAAGTGAATCTAACCTAAGTGTTATTATTGACATTTTTAGATTTATTTCCGAATCTTCCACAGATGTATGATACCTCCATCCAACTTTGATATTTGATCATACAAATATTTGATTAAAAAACGCATTTCTAAAAGTTTGTTGAAATTTTAATGGTTAACTTTAAAAAAAGCCCTACATATTAGTAAAAAGTATTCTTACTTTAGCATTTGTTGATTAAGGAATAAACTATATTTCTTTTTACGCCTTTATCTTGATATTAAAGTTGCATTAGGAGTAAAAGATGGTGTATTTTAAGTATTTAATGTAGGTATTCTTTAATCTATTTAATCGAAAAGTTCCTTTGCCTATTATTAACCAAATGCTGTTCTAATAAGTCACCAAAAATGTGTAAATAATATAATATTATACCTATAGGAATGAAAGACGATTTATCGATTTTTTTAATTAGATCTCCGGTTTTTTTAACAATAAAAGAAACATGGCGAAAATGGAAACTATTCTTTAAAAAAAACTTTTATTTTGTACATATACACTGTTAAAAATTACCTGTAAGAGTAACCGAAGTTTTTTATCGTTACTGTTTTAGATTTTTATGAAACAGAGTTTAGTAATTTTCTTAAATATTTTAGTAATTTTCTGAAACTTGTTCGTAATTTTTCGAAAATGTTTCTTAATTTTGTTTCGTAAAATTCTGAAACGGTAAAAGTAAAAAACTTCAGTTACTATTTCAGAAAATAAGAATAGTAATTAACATTCTCTCAGAATACATCAAATAATTTGAATACACTTTTACTTATAGATTTACTCATATCAACATCTTTGACTACGGTGAAATACATTGTATTTGTATTTTGCATTTAATATTGTTGAAAATTGGTTTCGAACTCGGATTACCACAACTGTATTTTTATAGAGCGATATATTCAAATTATTTATAATTAACTCCACCAACTAAAAAACATAACAATTTTCATATAGGTTGTCTATTACCTAAAGTATCAGGATTTTTCGATGACGCAACAAATATCTTGTAATAATCAAGATTCTTTCTGTTTTGTGATTTTATCTGCACTAATTATCCATTCGTCTATATCATAAATCAATAACGAACACATCGTGGTTTCCTGTAATTGTATAGAACTTGTGTGGAAATTCAATTAAAGAATTTGAAATCCGTACCATATTTGCGAGAAAATCTAATACCGATTAGATAGAAATTTTTTACTGACAAATAGTGTCAAAATACTAATTCATTAGTAAAATTCTACTAATGTACAAGTAGATATTACTTTTTTAGTTTTGTAATTTGTAGAATTGGTATTAAATTAGTAGGTTTTTACTTTTTACTAGCAAAAATGATTCTACTAATTCATTTGGTGATTCACATTCCATTTTCTTATTGGTAGTTTTTAACGCGTTCAGATTCAGAGAGAATGTAAATTAGAGGTAAAATTTGAATTGTTTTTGTTAATAGAGATGAAATTTATTACATGAGATTACACTTTATCAGGAATTAAATTTCAATCGATAGTATTCTCGAAGCACGTGGAATTAAAAATTAAATAGGAAATTGTTATTTATATAGTAAGTAGGAATTTGCAATGATTTACAGTAATATAGTCATGAGAAATAATAAGTATCCATGAATTCTGAAAAGTGTAAATTCTCGAAATGTATAGTTTTTTTGCTGTATGTCATACTCAAAATATACTTTGCTACAACAGATGGGAGCTACATCTAGTCTATGTGAAAAATTGCACTTTCTTGAAATGAAATAAAATGAAAAATGTCAAGCTTCGCCATGTCCTGAAAATAGAATCATTCACAATACGTGACAATCCTGTAAATAGTGTTTTTCATTTCATTCGACAAATATCGAAATATTTCTTATACCGATGAATTATTCATAATCAGTTCAATTCAGTAGGAAGAAATGAAAATTTGAATGAAAATAAAAATTTAATATTGCAAGATGTACTGATATCGTTCGTTATAATCCTCACATGACACAAATTTATTGACTACGAATATTTTAAAGATTGAATTAATTGAAGTCTTCAAAGAAACATACAAGATTTTCTGTAGGATCGTGAATAAGAACACATTCTTCTTCAAATGTTTTCTTAATATTTTGTGAATTTCTTGGATATTACGAAAGTTCGACAAAGAGCAGTTTATTTCATCAACTATCCTATTATTAGTCTATAAAACTATTAATTAGTCTATAATATTCGAGTGTGCTTTTTAGATTGGTGCAGTAAGAATTATATTTACAGAGCTTCTAAACCAAAATTGTGGCATTCAAATCATAATGCAAAAAAATGAAAATTTGTCTCTTCTTTCCTTTTATTAGACTGTATTTCTCTGTGCATTCCAATTAATGAAGCTTTTTTTCAGTTCATATTTCTAGGATATATTTTGCGGTTACATTAAGCAGAGTAATTGATTTTTTAACTAAATGCATCTAGTAATTTTAACCTGAAGTTTTTTCTGAGTGTATATTATTATGATGATAATGCCATTTTAGAAGTTGGTCTGATTTTATTCCGAAAAAATAGACTTTTTTGCACTTTTCTTTGAAATCCCGAACCATTTTTAATTATTCTTTCCATTAAAAAAAAAAACATTTTTCAAAATGTTTAGTGTCATTATATGTCGCTGTTTTGGTTTTAGAAGCGCAATGAATATAACGTTGACTGCACCAATCGAAAGACATAATCGAAAATTATAGACTTTGTCAATATGAACCCTTTTTTTTTGTCAATCCGAATGAAGCTCGAAAAATCATCAAAAAAATGTGTTTCTCTGGAACTTTCTGGGTATTATATTGAAGCCCAAATTGGACGAAAATTGTTTGATACGTTTTCAAGATAACTGCTCTCTAAATCTGAATTAGTTAAAAACTACAAATATGAAAATGAAAAGTGAGTCACCAAATGAATTAATAATCATTTTTGCAAATAAAAAGTTAAAACCTACTAATTTATTAAACTAAAAAAGTCAATATCTATTTGTAGATTAGTAGAATTTTTCGAATAAATTATTATTTTCGTACTATTTGTCAGTAAAAAACTTACTAATTGATAGTACCCACTTTTAGCTGTAGATAAGATATTTTTTATGAATTCCACTTTAGTGAGTGCAAAACACCACAAATAACGATTTTTCTAGGTTTGACCTTGAAAATGACCTTGTCGCTTATATTCGCTATAATATTCTTCATCAGCGCATCACAATACGTCGAAAAATGTACGTTAAAAACAAATTGATATATAGGCTTTGCGGAAGTAAATCCATATATAGGAATCGAATTATCTCATACTCTCTAAACCTGATTTAGTCAAAAACTACTAATTAATAAACAAAGATTGATAACTAATTCAATTAATAAGGATTTTTACTAATTAATCGTCAAAAACTACTAGTTTATTGATAATTATTGTAAAAACTACTAAACTAAGATTTTCAATGTTTACTTTTTGATTAGTAGAATGTTATATTAAATTAGTAGGTATTCTCTAGTTAAATAATGACTAATTGATAGTAATCCACTTTTCGTTTTTGATTAGTAATTTTTATCCAATTCAGATTTAAAAAGTAACTACTTAAACAGCTGTTAAAAACAACATTACTAATATTAAACGTCCTTTAAAGATGCAATATTTATTTTTATTATCTATCATTAGATTTTATTAACTACAATTTTGATGTCGAAAAATACACTAAAGTATCTTAAAACAACTTTTAATGTTGAAGTAATGACTTTCCTAATTTATTTGCATCCTGAATAATGGTTTTATTGCAAATAAAAATAAATATTAGACTTTATTACTTCTCCAGACAATTTAACAAATTAGAAATAATTAAAAATAACATCAATATAACAAATACAAGCTATAAATCAATTGAAATTGCGCAATGTGGGTTCCTTTAAAGTGCGCACTTTGGAGTCTAACAAACTTTGTATGGTTGCAGGAAGTCTCATGTTAAAGGAAAGCATTTTCATCAATGCTTGACTTTCGTTGAGTCATGCTGAAACTAAACTGTAAACTTTCCAGAGGGTCTGGGAATACGGTGAAATATGATGTAGTTGAAGTTTATTTGAAATTGTTGCAATAGTTGTTTGCATTATTATGTATTGACGTTAATGTTATTTACACGCGAACGTGTTGCAAAATAAAAAACAAGCGTTATACTTATTCAAATTGTTTGAGTTCGTGTTTTTTTAATTTCGGGTCTATAATTCAACAAGTTATTTAGCATTGTTATTGATGCCTTGTTTATTGTATTAGTTTTATAATTTAATCAATCATTACACAATGTAACAAAATAACAAAATCGGCAGGCACTTTTATAGCGACCTATTACAAGTTGTAGATATTGTCAAACTGAGCAACATGGTATGATATAATTTCCCCATACGCCCTCAAAATCTCATTTTCTGGCTAAAAAAACAATTTTAGACAGGTTTGTGTGAAAAACCACTCATAACTACCCTAATTTTTATTCGATTTGCAACTTTTTTTTTAATTTGATTGCCGAAAAGTTCACCTTTTATACTATCTAAACCTTATACTGATGAAATGAAAACTGACGAAACTACAGTACAAAGTATTCTGATTTTTTTAACTTTTTTTTCATTTTTTTTCAACTTTAACGGTCATTTTACAATATTATTCGATCGTGGAATTTTTTCCCCTTAAGGGGTTGAAAGAATATTTAATTCCGCGTCGAATGCGCTATTGTTGACCGAAATCGAATGAAAATTGACAAGAGGTTAATACACTTGAAAATCCAATACTTCATTAAATTTTTTACCATCAGAATTTTAGATATAGACACATTTTTGTATGGGTAAATTTTTGTACCTTATTTTGGATTTCTCATCAATCCATGAGATCGTTCTCCTGAAGACTTAGGCAAAATTACAATCGCAGTATTCTTGACTTATTCTTCCTCTAATTGTATCGACAAACAACGTACGGAGATCGATTCTCACCGACGCGTGAACTCACGAGCTGGAATTACAGTAGATGTTCAAAGGTAGTCCTCGGACGACGACGTGTTCAGGAGTATTCCCATGACTCGGCCACTCCGAGGATTCCCACCGTGTAATTTAATAACATTAAAACGTAAGTAGAAAAGTTCATACTAGCAAACGGCGATCTGCAAATAATCACCTTTCGCACCAACCAACTAGAAAAAAAGTTCAAGAATTTCTCATACTGCTGTTCAGAATTACACAAAATTTGAAATTTCGAAATTAAAAAATGAGGGAGGGGAGGAAAAAGGTTTTTTTGATTTTTTGTTAATGTCGAATCATTTCATATTTATTAAACATTTTTTTTATTATCTTGACAAATGATAATTGTTATTGTTTCGAATTTAAATTATAGAAATAATATTTTTAATTATAACAAATTTTGAGATATTTTTCTTTTGCCACAGCTAATGTTTTTACGATTACAAGCTTCGTAGAGGTTATCGAATATCTGAAATATCAATTGTACTGGTGTTAACTTTTCTGTTTTTTTTTTGTCTGTGTTTTAAATTATCTTATTTTTTCTATTCAAACTTTTGTTGAAAACCGCGATGCAGTTTCTTTTTATTAATATTTACCGAAACAGGAAAAAGTACCATATTAGTAGTTAAAGATTGCTAACTAATTTCTAAGCACAACCACTTTATGGTTGGGACAGCCAACTTTTTTTTCGTAAACTTTCACGTTTCCTTCAGGATTTAAAATGTTAAAGCACATCTAAAACTTACTAAACATTAACTAACAAAATATTTGTGAATAGTTAATAATGATTATTTGTAAATTTAGATATAACCATTACAATTACTTGCAAGTGTGAAGTAAAAGCTTAATTTGAAGTGTCATCATGATATTTTTTATCAGTATTGTCAACATTATTACGTATTATACGTAGATTTTAATAAATTTTGTATTTACATGGTACGCTTAATTACTGCCGGTTATTAATTCTTATTTTGTTCAACTTACATGCTCCCAACTGCCAATTCTTAACAGTTTAATGACAAATTATATTATTTTCGAATAGTAACTAGTTAACGAAATTATAATTGAAGATATTATACATTATTTCATTAACTTTATTAAAAAAATAAACAAATATTCCCTTATAAACTAAATCAACATATTCTAGTTAGTATATGATATTAACTGATTATTATATTAATGTAACTATTACACATAGACAATTTTGCAGTCTGCCAACGAGTTGAATGACATTTCATCGAGTTTTTGTCAACGAAGAAATGATGAATGCAATTTCACTTCAATTTGAATTAAGTATTTCGTATGAAAAACTACTACCAGCAAAATTAAAAAGTGTGTACCTTACTTTTTTCAATGGCGTTATCAAAATTCAGCCACATAATTAAAAAATTAAATATAGAGATTTAAATGCAAAAAAACGCAAAAAATCGGTTATACTTTTGAATAAAACATTTTTTTAAACCAAAGGAGTATTTTCGGTCACAAAATTCCTTCACGAACGGTCATGAAAATAGTTGTAGTATTAAGATATATATTTAAAAATATTAACAAAATAACATCGTGATCACAAAATGGCGTCGGCAGTGAGTAATTTCTTTTAAAAGTTAACAAACTTTTTTCATAAAAACTATAAAATTTAAAAAAAATTATCTAAGAATAAAAATTTCTTAGAATGTATCAAAGAGTATGCCCAAAGTTTTTCAGAATGTATTGATCTCATTTTTTATTTTTTAAATTATCGAAAAATCGAATTTTTTAAAAACGTCGTTTAAAAATAATGAAAAATTTTTAATGTATTCTTTGACAAATTCTAGGAATTTTTGATCTGAGGACATTTTTGTCTAAAGTCTATAGTTTTCGACAAAAGAAATTATTACTCTTCAAATCTAGAAATGATTAATAATTTTGTTTCTCAAAAACAATAAACTTCTCTAAATCTCATTAGAACAAAAATATATTAGAATTAGTCAAAGGTTACTATCAATTTTTTAAAGATTTTTTAAATAATTTTTTCAACATTTCGATTTTCTTAATTTTCGAAAAATAACAAATTGTATCAATACGTTCTGCAAAAAATTGCGAATATTTTTTTATACATTTTAAGAACATTTTTGTAGAGTTTGCAGTTTTCATGAAAAATATTTGTTGAGTTTTAAAAAGAAAATTGTGACTGCTGTCGCCATTTTGGGATCATGATGGGATTTTTTTAATATTTAAAAAATATACCTTAACACTACAACTATTTTCTTCACCTTTAGCGAAAGAATTTTGTGCCGGCAAATACTTTTTCTACGAGAAATAAATGTTTTATAAAAAAGTATACCCAATTTAATGTTTTTGTTGACATTTAAATCGCTATATTTAATTTTGTAATTAAGATAGCTCAATTTTGATAATTCCATTGAAATGAGCGATCTCAAAAATAGCAAGACACATACATTTCAATTTATTTGAAATTTAATTTTGATATGAAATACTCAACTAAAATTGAAGTGGGAAGTGTGCCTTCCAGGCGGTAATAGGCTGAGGCAACAGTTAATAGAAATAATTTACGTTATTACTACTATTACATTAACCCAAATTCTCAAAATGTAATATTTGGTTATGAAAAGTGGCATATTTTCGATATTCTTATATTTTCGAGGTTGGTGTATCGATTGCTGCTGAGAAAATGTCAAGAAAATGTCACTTGACCTCCATTTTTCGATGAAAAAAAATATTGATTTTCTTTCGTTTTCTATATATTTTCAACCGAAAAACATTTTTCTCTATCGCTATAGGTGTAACAAAGGTATTCTCTGTATCCTAAGAATAAGATTCTGAATAAAAACTTTTTTGTTCTAAATCCACATTTTTAATCATTTACCATTGTTCTTTTTCTTTTTCCAAGATCATTAGTGCAGGAGCAGGGACCGTTTCGTAACCTTTTATAGGTCCCCTTATGCAATAAGGTGTTTCCGACGTATTTTGGGCCGCTGAATCCGAATTTCGAGGGTGGATTGCTCTCCGAGTGGGCCGAAATTGTTTATAACAATTTTTTTAAACAATTAAGCAATTTAAAATTTTTTGGTCCAAAAAAAATTTTCTTTTTATTTTTTGGGCCATTCTAATCAAAAAAGGTCTTTAGTAACTTTTGCGTACGATGGCGCATTCTCGAGATAAAAATTCCCGAAATAAAAAAAAATTCGATTTTTGCAGTATTCAGCACACTGCCACATCGACACATGTAATTTTTTTTTTATCTACCTATGCTTAAACTCTTCTTCTGACCTTATATTTCAAGCAGAAAGTTAGTTTTAATCATTCATTTTAAACCTTCGCCATTTATTGAAGTTTTACTAACGCTGTTTTTTGTCTGTAAATATACGCACATCTAGTATTGGCACGCACGACATGTTTCAAGTCGCCGGATCCACCTTGTTATTTTTTACGTATTTTGGGACACTGAATCCGAATTTTTAGGGTGGAAAGCTCTCCGGATGGTCCGTCATTGTTTATAACAATTTGTTTAAACAATTAAATATCATTTTTTTACTTTTCGCTTCCTAAAAACTTTTGTTATATTCTTCGGGCAATTCTGACCAAAAAAGGTTCTATGTAACTTTTGCGCACGATGGCGCAATTCCGAGATAAAAATTCCCGAAATAAAAAAAAAATGCGATTTTTGCAGTGTTCAGCACACTACTACATCGACACATGTAATTTTTTTTTATCCACGTAGGCTTAAACTCTTCTTCTGACCTTATATTTCAAGCAGAAAGTTAGTTTTAATCATTCATTTTAAACTGTAATTCCGCGGTCCAAAATACGTAAAAAAATACCTGGATAAATCCAGGAATTTAAAACGTGCCGTGGGACAATACTGGATATGGGCATGTTTACAAAAAAAGCAGAACTAGTAAAACTCAAATAAATGGCGAAGGTTTAAAATGATTGATTAAAACGATTTTCTGCTTAAAATATAAGGTTACAAGAATAATTTAAGCCTAGGTGGATAAAAAAAAAAATTACATGTGTCGATGTGTTGTGTGCTGAACACTGCAAAAATCGCATTTTTTTTTTATTTCGGGAATTTTTATCTCGGAATTGCGCCATCGTGCGCAAAAGTTACATAGAACCTTTTTTGGTCAGAATTGCCCGAAGAATATAACAACATTTTTTAGGAAGCGAAAAGTAAAAAAATGATATTTAATTGTTTAAACAAATTGTTATAAACAATGACGGACCATCCGGAGAGCTTTCCACCCTAAAAATTCGGATTCAGTGACCCAAAATACGTAAAAAATAACAGGATGGATCCGGCGACTTGAAACATGTCGTGCGTGCCAATACTAGATGTGCGTATATTTACAGACAAAAAACAGCGTTAGTAAAACTTCAATAAATGGCGAAGGTTTAAAATGAATGATTAAAACTAACTTTCTGCTTGAAATATAAGGTCAGAAGAACTGTTTAAGCATAGGTAGATAAAAAAAAATTACATGTGTCGATGTGGCAGTGTGCTGAATACTGCAAAAATCGAATTTTTTTTTATTTCGGGAATTTTTATCTCGAGAATGCGCCATCGTACGCAAAAGTTACTAAAGACCTTTTTTGTTTAGAATGGACCAAAAAATCAAAAAAAAATTTTTTTGGACCATAAATTTAAAATTGCTTAATTGTTTAAAAAAATTGTTATAAACAATTTCGGCCCACTCGGAGAGCAATCCACCCTCGAAATTCGGATTCAGCGGCCCAAAATACGTCGGAAACACCGTATTGCATAAGGGGACCTATAAAAGGCTACGAAACGGTCCCTGCTCCTACACTAATAAGAAAAGTTCCATTAAAGGACAATGATTACTCTCACCACTCTTGAAATTTACAATTTTATCATCAGGATTGTCATTAGCGACCTCCTTTGAATTTTCTTTTTATACAAAATCATATTCCACAGATGAATGGGTTCAGTTCGAAAAAGATGGAAAAAGTGATAAAGTATTTTTTCATTTCTTTAAAAAATAGAAGTTTTTCCCAAACAATTGAAGAAACAATATTATATATTTACTTTGTCCGTAGATAAATATTTATTTTATTGATCTAACGTTTTGGTTTAAAAATGGTTTTACCTATTTTTATGTAAAATATTCAATTTTAGAATCCAATTAAATTTTTCATTTCTGCAGTTAGTTGTTTTCACTTGCCTTTATTGGAATTAATGAAAAACGTTGTCCCCACTGAGACTTTTGCATTCAAACTTTCTAATTGTTTTGTGATTTAAAACAACTATGTTGAAAATAACTTAATTGTTTGCTCGAATTTAAAAACTGGAGTTACTACGAAACAAGAAATTCATTTTGTCAGAGAACCATTGCCACGACAAAATGTTTCAAGCGAATAATCGAAGCCTCGAAACTCGAGGTCAAAGCAAAAAAAAACGCAAATGGTGAATTTTATTTTTATAATGTGAGTTCTTAAAACTTTTGAAGGATTACTATTACAAAAATGAAGTATTACGAATATGTAATTGGTGAAATGAAGAAGGGGACATTATACGCACAAAAACAACAAAATTATTCATTAAAGAAAAAAGGAGATTTTCTTTGTTTAATTTCTTCGTATGATTTTGAATGTAATTTGAAGTGGAATATTAAACAATTTTATGAATCACGTATTTTAAAAAATTTATTTTTTCCACTGCAATCTTTGTCTACAATTTATTTTTTATAATTTGTTTCTAAAGATACCCCTCTAATTATGCACTTCCTCTAGCAAGGAAGTCTAACACTTTCTGCAATTGTATTTTATTTTCTGAAGGCTGAAAGTCATTCTCAGAATGTATTATCTTCAGTAATAAGTATAACGTAAATCTTTAGCTAGATTTTTTAATGAATATACTGGTTCACGTAACACTATTTTTACAATTCTGCTCTCTAAATCTGAATTAGTTAAAAACTACCAATAAGAAAATGAAAAGTGAGTCACTAAATGAATTAGTAATCATTTTTGCTAATAAAAATTTAAAACTAACTAATTTATTACTTATTTTACAAACAACAAAACTAAAAAAGTCAATATCTCTTTGTACATTAGTAAAATTTTACTAATGAATTAGTATTTTCACACAATTTTTCCGTAAAAAAGTTACTAATTGATGATAACTTACTTTTCGCTGTACATAAGTCGTTTTTTATTAATCCAAGTTTAGCGAGTGTGTTTTGTTTGTATAAACGATTTTTTATTAGTTCATTGTATTCTGTTTTTAAAAAAAATTAAAACACCTGTTAAAATAAAAGGAAACAGTTAAGGCAATAAAATAAATTGTAGAAAGTAATTTCCCTGAATGAAGACATACTTCTTTATTACTTTCATTGGACCATATTAAAGAACCATAAAACATTCGAAATATTAATTAATAAAATTCATTTCGAAATTGCTGTTTGTATAGTTTTTGGTGTAAAGTTAATGTGCAGTATTTTAAGGATAACGAAATCCACAGAGACCGTTGCTGTACAAATTTGTATGCTCTTCATGAATATTATCTGCTGATTTCCATAACTCTCGTGTTTCAAAGATGAATAATGAGAAATAATCCGAATAATTTCGGTAAATATTTTTACTTCCATTTCCAAATTGATTTATTATCTTTGTATTTTAGATTATACATATCAAATAAATTACACTAGAGAAAAAATAATTAAGAGTAAATAAAATTCATTTATTAAAAAAAGACAGACGATCGTTTTTGTAAATATATACGTACATTTACTTTTTCCTAATCAGTGTGACTTTAACATATATTACATTGCCACAAAATTAATCATATTCGAAATTTCATATTAACAACTATGGACCTATCATTTTTCAATTAAAAATAGCCTATATTTACATTCCATTAATAAAAATGATGTTTTCTTTTTGTATGAAAATTAACAAATTATTCTAATTCTTAATCAATCACCATTGTTATTATTTTTTAATTATTACTGAGGGCATTTGATTTTTGGCCTATAGTAACGAATCAGTCAACATGTTTTATTATTGCCAATGACTAGTCAAGAAAAATTCCTTTTAATTTGTAGAATGTATGAACTGACTTATAACGTGTCTTTTAAATATATAGCAGTATTTTTTACACGTCCCTTTCTGTAGTTAACTGTTTATGTATATATGTATATATGTTTTTACGACATTACATTTAACCTTGGTGTATGAGCAATATCTTAAATAATATTAAATAAATTTACCTGAGTTTTTGAAAAGATAAGTTTTTATTATGTAATTCAATGTATAAGATAGTCTGGTTGAATAATATAGTTAAAAATCTGGAATTCCTGCTCAGGAATGAAAATGGTCACAAAGTTCATTTAGAGATCCTATTATGAGGTCAATTGCATTCCAAGGAGTTTTTAAAAACTTACCATTTTCAAAAAAAAATAGGGAAATAGAGAAATTTTAAGTAATTGTCAACAATGTATGTTTTCTTGTTACACAACCGCATTTAAAAATATTTTATGACTTTGCGAATCCCGATTTTGCTTTCATCTGAGAGCTTCTGACATTTTCTGCTGATAAATCTGTTCGACAAATTGTGATTGATATGTTACTGGAAATTAAAAAATATATACGATGGTTCTTTCAAGCCCTTAAAATATTTTGTATTATTTTTTATGCTAGCATAAGTGTTATCTTTTTTATAAAATGACTTTATTAATAAAATTTTACTTTACACATAGACAAATTATT
Source organism: Trichopria drosophilae (assembly GCA_030407085.1). Classification (NCBI taxonomy): domain Eukaryota; kingdom Metazoa; phylum Arthropoda; class Insecta; order Hymenoptera; family Diapriidae; genus Trichopria; species Trichopria drosophilae. The sequence goes on along the minus strand of CM059587.1, from coordinate 84,304,461 downwards.
CATATTTTAGATATCTAAAAATAAAATTGTGCTCTGATTCATTCTGAATATGAAACCCTAGGTTTCGATACAGATTTATAAAACCTTTATTAAAATATTTCACATAAAAATTATATAAAATTTAAAAACGAAATATAATCCCTACCTGAATGCACAAAATTCGATATTGAACTGATTTTAGTATATACTATGCTTAGTATATATTGTACTCTTTCAATTTCTTTCAGTGATAATTTACACTTCATGGAGTGAAAACTGAGCCATTATTTTGTAAAATTCAATTTTTTCTTATTATTAGTCAAAATCGAATAGTTTACTTACTACAGTTTAAAGCATTTGTAACTTCCTGTTTTTAAGCCGTTCTTTCCGGTAAATATTTATTTAATTACATAGTTCTAGCCTTTTTTCATGGAGACATCGGTATGCAAGTGTTGCATATTTTATCCTCCAAAAGAGACACTAATTTTTGCTTTTGATAGGTGCAGTATCATTTCCGAAGTATTTTTCAATCCAAAAACAATGGAATTGGCAGAATTTTTCTACTACGTCGCATTTCTGAGAAAACTGATGTTAGATGAGCCTAAATGTGCGTTTTTGGCTATATTTCAAATGTTTCTGTAGCAAAAAAATCTACTGTTGACAATCATAATATAATTTTGGAAGTTTTCTTTAGTATTAAAAACGATGGCAATGACGAAATTTGCCTATCACGTCGTAATTTCTAGAAAAACAAAATTAAATGTATTAATTCTCGTCTCCAAAAAGTCGAAATATGGCTAAAATTGAAAATGTTTGATAGTTAATGTCACTTTGCTTGAAAGTACGAAATGATATGAAAATTCTGGAAATGCCATAATATGTTTTATAGTACGAAAAAATACTCGCGATTGTCAAAAGTAAATAGTTAAAAAAAAACAATCGCAATGTGTACATAAAAAATCGCAAATATTAACACATTTAACCCCACTTTTCTAGAAAATATGTTGAGATACGAAAAATTGGTCAGAGCCATTGTTGTCAGCAGGTATAGTAATAGTCTAAAGATTACACTCGTCGGAATCGATATTTCGCCCTTCCGCAATATTTTGGGATATCATAACCTAAAAGTGCAAAAAACGCTGTTTTGGCTCATATTCAGTAAGTTTGTGTCGCGTAACAAAATTATTATTTGCAATTTGGCACAAATAATATTAAAGTGCTATTTGTCAGCTTTGAAAGCTTTTTTTAGTAATTACGATACCATTTTCTTTTATCAAAACGGAAGCATTCAAAACAACGGTAAAATGTTGCATAATTCTGGAGTACCCACCAAAAGTTCAGAAATTAAATTAACCCCTTAACTGCGGCTATAGTTTCAATGTACCCAAAATGCCTAAAAAAATTGTGTTGGATTTTAATAATTTTTTATATAAGAAGATTTTTTGGACGTTGATTTCGAATATGAGTTAGATTTTGGAAATTCAATATGGCCGATCCAATAAGGCGGACGAATGTTTAAATATCGAAAAGAATCACTTCAATGTTGTTACTAGAGGATTTTTGGGGCCGATAATTATAAATCTGCGGTCAGATGATGACAATTCCAAAATGAAGATAGTTGAAACAAAAATGCAAAAAAAAAGAGTAACAAGTTTCAAGCAGAATGGTTCGACTTTTCAAAAAAGCGTTCGCCATATTGGATCAGCCATTTTGAATTTCCAAAACCTGTCTTCAGATTCCTAATCAACGACCCCAAAAAACCTTGTGTAATAAGTTTCAAGCGGATTTATAAACTTTTTATGCATAAATTGATTGAACACAATGTCATACATCATGACGAAGATTTTGAAAAAAGCATGAAACTACCACCTTTGGGGACGTATGTATTTTTTTTTATACATTGATTACACAGGTCAACATGGTTTTATTGTTGGGAAGCTGTTGGTCATTTCCGACGTAATTTTGTGTCAGAAGTGGCCCACCAAGCCAGGATTTTGAGATGTTTGAGGTTGTTTACTCGAAAAACGCGTTTTTTACTATTTTTGAGGTCATGTACAGGAGACACAACATTTTTAGGAGATTTTCCTTACTTTGGATCACGTGGTACTACTCTTTTTCTTTAATATGGGATGCGCAGAATTCTACTACGACTTTTCTTCACCAAGATACGCCAATTTGAAATTACGATAAACAAATTTACCATGAAATGCTCTTGGAGAACAAGCGCAAGGTCAAGTTCAATATCATGAAACCTATATAAATATAAACAACTATATAAAATATGGATACTAATAACTAAAATCACGTTTCAGTATTGTGACTGATTTTTTGATAACGTTAATGGATTATATCTCGTAATTTCAAAATGACCGTAACTTTGTAAGAAAAAAATCTAAGAGATGCAAATAGTACACAAAAAAAATTGTTGCCTCCTGTACGTAACCTCAAACATAGCAAAATAAAGCGTTTTTCGAGTACATGACCTCAAATATCTCAAAAACCTGAAGTGATGGACCAATTGTTACATCGAGTTTAGATGCTACGCATACAAGTACGTCGGAAATGAACATTGTCCAGCAACATCCAAGACCCTCTTATTTGTAGACCTGTGTTATGATAATGGACGTCATCGTATTCAGTGCACCTTAGATTATCTAGACATGGATTTGATTATAATTAATAAATTCCAGAATTTGTTATTCTAATTTATATCATGACGAAGATTTGCGTTTTTCTGACCGTCTGGGAAAAGTCCGAAATGATGAAAATCTTCGGCAGTCAAGGGGATTAATATCAAAATCTGACACAATTTAGATATTTGGACTTTTAAACCTTGACCCATTTCCGAATCACCTATTTACCTTGACGTTTAACGTCCCAACCTACAAACGTTCTTCTCACAGTTTCCACCATTAACGAAACCGCGAAGTCACATCTCCTCAGGCAGATCTAAAAATAGGTGTTATGAAAGTTTCATGAGGGCGAAACGCAAAGTGACAATAAGCTTCGTCGGTATAATTGCAAGAAGTGGCAGTAACGTAGGTCGGGAAGAACACTGGAATTTATCACGTCCGTCGTTCCTTTCGTAATCGTTAACCGTCGGATTCCGTCGGGTTGGGGACAGGGTAGAGTGAAATAATAGAAAACGGGGCGGTAATGACTATTGCGACGCGACGTCGGGCAAGGGAGCCTCAAAAATTTCTCGGCCGGAAAAGCATCGCGGAATATTTGCGCAGGACGAAATGGAATGCTTAATCGCCCGGAGGGGAAGGTAACGAGGTTCCTTCAGCTCGGTGAAAGAATTAAAAAGACGACAAACAGAGACATCGATATTAATCTTAACGCTGGGAGCGATCCAGCTCCAGGAAAAAGGCGAATCTTCTCTTACGGTGATGGCGCGCGACGGACGCGCGGGGCGGAAAAAAGGGAAAGTAATCATACTTTGGATAAAGAGTTTTCCGCCCTCCGCATACATTGCGAATTCATGCGGTGAAACGATTCATTTTATCCCTGCCGCGTGACGATTCTCTTTCTTTCTTGCGTATGCAGATGTTCACTTTTATGACAATAGCTAGCAGCACGCTCAGAATCTTCGTTTGGACCCATCGGGTCATTGCATCTATTCATTGTAGAACTGTTTTAGACTGCATTAATTTTTATAAATTGGTGATGACCAAAAAGGAAATCATCTCAAAAAGTTATAATACCTACGAAATGTAAAATAGATGATGCGAATGATGTGAACTTGAAAGAACAGGATGTTTTCTTTCGAAAGGAAGTCTAAAAATTCATCGGTCTCATCCTCTAATCCTCGCCTAATCTCTTAACGAGCTGATCACGATAATGTGGACAAAGATCAAGAACAACGAGACATTGCCATACGGAACAATTTACAGGCGCATGCTCCGGAAACGGAGCTCATGCAATATTTACGCTCGATGGAAGATCTGCCCCGTAACCGGGAGATTGATTTCAATTAACTGAGATTGGATCGAGTCATTGAAAATCGCCGGTACTTAACTTGAAACAACTACCTACTTAAAATCCATTAAACCGAGTCTTCGATTCAAATATATTCCCTCGAATTGAAGGTCATTAATCTTGAATGCAACGAATTGAGAGCCTAATAGAATTAATTTATTCTACGAAAAAAACCTGTAAATTCCGCCTGCGTAGCCGAAAACTGAAAGAGTCGCTGTTTGGAAATGGAATCGTACGAGATTTCCATCAGATTGTAGTGGAAAACATAAATTACGCGTCAGTTTGACTAAGACTTATTATGTGGAGTAGATTTTCCCCAGCTTGAATGTATTTACGCTCGTGTCGATACAAAATATTTGTCTGTTGATCTAATTGTATAAGATACATAGGGGAAACTGATGTTTGATAAAGTAGATTGCGTTTGAATATAAATCATCGTCTATCTGTCAATAATCATGAAAATCATTCTGTAGCATAAATAATGAAGTGATTTTCGGAAGCTGTTTAGAACGAGGTTCCTACAAAATTTTTCTGCTTATCTTTGAACGTTTTTATTTTATTCAAGGATTCTAAGATTATTCAGTCACATGAATTAAACTTTGCACTGCTTTTAAAGACACGGTTGATATTTAAAGTCTACAGTAAATATCATCAATTTATGATAAAAAATGTCAGTTCGAAGGGAATTAAGAAATTAATTAAGAAATGATATGTTGGTTTTCATTTTTCTATGGGTAATTCTATATCTATTTGTTTGTTTAAAATGTCTATACTATACTAATTGTATATTAAACTTTATAAACAAAAAAAATTATTCGCTATAATAAAAGGTTGAGTGAACTGTGACCTTGATAATGACATTGACAATGGTTTTCAAGGTTTTTTGAAATCTAAAGTAATTTTTTTTAATGGGAACATCTACTTTTGTCACCGTATTCGTAAATAATTATTTACAATTCTCTAAAATGACCTTCAGAAGGACAAATGTGGAAAAATATTTTGAAAATTGACTGTTTTTAAGAACACTTTTATACGAGGCTTTTCGAGGTCGCTGATCTTGAATGTTATATTCAAAATGACAAATTGTTAATAATGACACAGGGTTTGGAAGGGGGGGGGGGGCTTACGGCAGAGGAAGTACTGGAAATTAAAATCATTACGGAAGATAGGCATATTTTAACAGAACCACACGATTTCAAGTTTATATATGTTGCGACTTTACACATTTGAACTTCTGAAAATATTTTGGAGAATTATAAATATATTAATTCGGACTGATAATTTTTCTTTCTTTCCCAATATCTCGACAAAAGCAGGGGTTCCGGTTTAAAAAAGTCAATTTAATTTTCAAATAATCTTGAAAACAAAGGTCAAGGTCATTGTCAAAATCATAGTTCAATCACCCTCTTCATACCGAATCATTTTTTTGCGAAACATGTGTTTCTTTAATGGCAATGTTCCGAGTTATTTGACTATTCAAGTTGAAGTGGTTCATTGTAAAATGTAGCAATTTTTATGTACTCCATTTTAATCCGTCATTTGTGAATTATTTTTTTAGCTTGACATGAGTAAAAAAAACTGCAGCGCTTTCGTTCAACTGCAAACCTTGCAGTTTGCTTCCTGACACCTTATTCAAATACGGAAGAAACGCATAATTTACTTTTTAAATATTAAACATTTAACCTTTAAATTTTAGACAAACATTATACTTTTAATAAAATACGTTTATAACCAAGGTAAGCAAAATTTATAGCCAGAAACAGGACTATAATTTCCCGAAGGCTTTCGTTGCGCTGAATCCGAATCTGGTCGAATCATGTCCAGATTTTCAGATATCCGAACCTAAAAGTGAAAAAAATGAAAACCCTATTCATGAATGACTAAAAAAGCATTTAGAAACTGAAGAATAGTACTCTAATCTGATTTTACCAAATTGTGAACAAAAATTTTGTTCCGCCAGAAAAACTCACTGAATGGAGAAAAAAAAGGTCTGATATTTTTTCGCGTGTGAAGAAACAACAAAATATTTGTACATAACTTATTCAAGTGTTGTCCATAAGGAACAGATGATTCTGAATAATAACAAACATTTTGCGGCAGAGTTATTACGAATTAAGTGTGAATTAATCGTAAAATTATGACCTTATAAAGTTCAGAAAACTGGAAGTCTTGGGCTTAAAATGAGCACTTCTGTGTTAAAAAATAATGTTTTGAAGCAAAGTTATCGTAATTTGAAAGAAAACGTTTTTTTACTAAAGATCACATAAACAAAAAACTTTGTTGAATAATTGCTTTCAAATCAAAAAGAAAAAACCAAACATTCTTGTGCTATTCAATATCGAATTATTTACGATTGTATAGAAAAATAGAAGCTAGGAACAATTTTTGTATATAACGACCATAAAACGTTTTATTTTTTTAGAAAAAATAACCCGCGCTCAATTCGTAACAATTCTACCCAACATTTTTTTTATTTTTTCAGAATCAATTGTTCCACATGGATAACATTTATGAGAAGATATCCTGACGATGTTATGTGCAAATATTATTTTGTTTGTACACACGCGAAAAAATACTAAAAAATTTGTTCTCCATTTAAAATCCATGTAAAATTTCCTCGCAATTGCTGGAGCTGAAGATGTTGTCCTACAGATATCGGTCTTCGCACAGTTTTTCATACTCATAAAAACTACTTCCTGGTTGGAGACTCTTTTTGTTTTTTGTATAATTGATTATATTATGATTTTAATTGTATTCTTTGTACAATTAAAGTGGAAACAATAGTAGATATCGTAGATATCGCATTCATGTAGAAAAATACAGACTCTTACATTGGTTATATTAGAATACTGCACAAGTGGAACTGACAAAATCCGTTGAAATAAACGCTCGTCAATGAGCTCGAAACAAACATAAAATGATAGTAGTAGTTATTAGGTTCTGTCTAAATCCAGAGAAAACCAGGAAGGATTATAATATTGAGTGCACGAAGAACAATTTTCTTGGAAATTTTACCATTCTAAATAGTACTTTTGAGACAGACTTGCCGAATGTTAAAAATTACCATTCTTTCTGGTAAAAATGTCTATGAGTTCTTGGAATTTTTACTATTCAGGAAGTAGAACTGACAAAAATTGTAGTAATTTTTACCATAAATTATGGCAATTTTCTCCATCCTAAGAATATGTCCCAGAATTACCATCCGAAATGGGAAATTTCCCAGAACATTTTTCTCCGTGTGAACCTATTAAAGTTCTGTATGAAAAATACCAAAAGTGTACATGTTTTTTAATAAATTACTTCGCGCTTGCACGTCAAATGGTCACAATATTTCATGACAATTGGACCTTAAAGATGGGTTCCTAAATCACAAGAAAGAAATGGTGGCTCAAACATTGTATTTATTATTATCTAAAGTCGGTTACACCAACGTTCTATTGCCAGTATCTTAGTCTAGAAGAATGTCTTCTTCATTTTATTATTCCCGGCATTTAATGCAGTATAAAATGAAAAATATATCTCCAAACCTAGAATTGAATATTGCGTCAAGGACAAGGATGCCATAAGCCCTGCTGAAGAGCACAACATGGCATCCTGGTGAGAAACGCATTTAAGCAATAGTTCCAATTATTAGCGTTAAAGGGATGTTTTTTAATATTAAATCCAATAGTATATGATTCATAATTTTTACATACAAGTACCGGATTATTTATTGCGCTAGACGTGAACTGATATCCCAGTTACGTCATATTTTTCTTTGTTAACCTTTTCACAATTAGTAAGAAGACCGTATTACCGAGAAAACCTTAATTGTTTATTTCATTTACATTATACATAAAACATTTTTATTTAATAGATACATTAAAATATATTTTATGTACGTCTTTTCGGTGCGTAAACAATATTTCGGCACACGTGTGTATGTGTAAAGTTCTTTACGCATACGCACTTGTATCGAAAACTACTATTTCTTTATAGATGTTGGAATGGTCATAAACTTTAAATCATATAAGAACCTTCCCAAATATTGCTATTGACCGCAAATTAATGGAATGAAGATTTTGATAAGTCATAATGTACATCGGCATTGATGCATCATCTTTTTTGGCAAAGAAATTATTACAAATGGTCAATAATATTCTTCTGTGTGCCTGGTTGAAAATATTTTTGAATACGAGCGTTTATGAAACAAAAATACACATTCCACTAATTCAGATTTACGAGCCCTATAATACATTTATAAAAGTCTGCAACATCTTGGGAACGTCATTTAGAATACTTTATGAACAGCTAATTATTTCCAATTTTACTCTGGGCATATCTACGTATCGATTTCATTAATAAAACGTATTCAGTGGCAAACGTATGTTTTGTTCACCGATTGAAGAAACTACCAACCTAAACCAATTCGGATGACTAATGCACGTGTTTTGATACGGCTGACAGTCGCGTGTCGTGAATTTATTCGCAATCGTAGCATAGGAAAATGGATTTGGTCGGAATAGTTCAAGAGACCTTTGTACATATCGATCTCCTGGGCAAAGAGTAGAAAATAACATTCCGGAGCAAACGGAAAATACACGCGCCAGAAGCCCGAAGTGCACGAAAGTACGTTTCGGCGAACTTGCGCCCTTTCCAATACGTATTGTGTGTGCTTTTTTTATTCGCGAAATCCGAATTCTAACAATCGCATGCAAATGGAACTTCAGATCGAACGGCTAAAAAACGAACGAGAGTAATCGAGGACTCTTTAAGTGCAATTGTACAGTAAGTCATCGCAAGAGAAACTGATGAAGATCGGTTTTATTTCAAACAAATATTTCTAATTATTCAATTTTTATATAGTGAAATTGTTAGCCTTTATATTTTATTTTTTTTTAATGATGTATTTCTCAGGTGGAAAAGTGAACCAAAAATAAAACCATTTTCTTCAAAATTAACCTGGAAATAAATATAATTTGGAGAAAATGAACTACGTATTTCTAAGCATGTCAAAAAAGGCAAACAACGCATGTATGTAAAATATTAAAAAGCCTCCGAAATTATAGAATTCCTTCTAGACTATATGCCTATTTTACTAAATGTAAAACTACGTGAATGATGAACAAAATCTAGTAACGATTGTTCTATATATGTCCTGAAATTTCTAGCAAACCCGATAACATCGACGGACCCATAAAACATTTTATGAATTCATTATTCAAAAAATTTTGTTTATCATCGACCGTTGAAAAATGAAATTTATAGTTTTGGTGTTATAACATACGTTGTTAGACAAAGATTATTTTATTCTCGCAGTATATAGACTTGTCTCGACTCTGCGTATTTCACATTCCAAAATGTTGTTTACAAACAAACTTATGCTATGCCTAATATTTATACTAAAATTATTTAACAGTCCGTCATGCAGTTACCCGAAGAGCTTATGATTCCCAAAATCCATAAAAATGGGTATCCATTACTGATAATTGTGTCCACAATTAATGGTCCTACCTACACACTAGCCAAATATCTGGGTAAAATTGTTTCCAAAGTATTAGGGAAAAATTATACCGATATAAAAGATTCGTGGTCGTTTGTTGACAAGATAAAAAATACAATAATTCCGAACATCTAAATGGTGATATCGCTCGGTGTTGTGTCGATGTTGAGGAACATCTCTAACATCTCTAACAATTTAATAATGGAAAACATCGAAAAAAAATGGGATGAAATTAAAAAACATACGGTATTAGATAAAGATGATTTTATTCTTGCAGTATATACATTTGTCTCGACTCTACGTATTTTACATTCCAAAATATTGTTTACAAACAAACTCACGTTATGTCTATGGGCTCCCCGCTTTCGCCGGTTCTTCAAATCTAGTTTCAGAATATGTTACCGTGATTGCATTTTGAATAGATTAAATTTAAATCCACCATTTTTTATTGTTATGTTGATATCCTCACATGTATTCTCTCTGATAAAGAAGACCAGTTTTTATCCGAATTAAATAATTTCGACCTTCAAAATCGATTAAAATTGACACGCTGATAGCAAAAACGGGCTAAACATACGCCGCGAGAAAAAATGGGTTATTATTCTGTTCGCGAGCAAAAACGAAACAAATTACAGGCTGTGGGCAAAAAGGAGTTACACTATTGTGAGAGCAAAAATGACTTAAAATATTCTTCAGGACAAAAACGAATTAGAGATTTAAGTCATTCTTGCCCGCTCGGAAATTATAAGTCACTTTTACCCGCAAAGAAATTTTAACTTATTTTTGCTCGTGTTATAATTTTGTATAGAAACTTGTTCGCTTTGATATCGAAATTTTTAAACTTTTGGGATTCTTTTAAAAATATACAAATGATTTAAAATTTTAATCATTATTTGCGTTAATTCCCTGATTACACTATTATACTTCTTATGTTAATTCTGTAATAAAAGTATTCAATTTGGTATGCTTCTACACTGAGGAAAGGATTGTTTACTAAAAAGATGGCTTCTTAATAGTTAAGAAATCATATATTTAAATACGGCGAATCCAATAATTTTTTAAGTATAAAATAATTATTCATTTCATATAAAGCTGACATTTCTTTAGTGCAAACAATGCATTTTATATCTTAAGAAATATCTATTACATGCAACCAAACATTTCTTAATAGTTAAGAAACCGCTTGTTTACTACGAGTTTGTATCTATAAAGTAATGATTTCTTAATAGCTACAAAATGTAAGGTTGGAGTCGATACGCATCGTAACATAACCGCAAATATACAACTCGGCTGCTTTGTTTGGTTTGTTAAGAACGATTGAGCGCCATTGCAATTCGGTGGTTTTTGTTATTGTGAAAAGGAATAAATTAAAGATATTGTTTATAATATTAAATATGCTTATTTTATAAACAAATACATCGTATAAGAGACATGTTCCATGTCTTATTTCTGAATTTGCGCAGCTGTCGAGTTCAAAGTATACGTTTCTTAACTATTAAGAAATGGTCAATTCTGATATAAGAAATAAAATGCTAATATTATATGAATCGCATTTAACATTACAATGCCATCTTTACATTAAAAGAACGATTTCAACTTTGCAATGATATTTTTTTACAACAAACGATCCTTTCTCTCAGTGTACATTGCTTAATTCTCGGAATTTTTGAAAGAGACGTGTACAACTGATATTCATTGTCATTGACTTATTGTTTTCACCAATTTTTTTATCGCAGGGGCACAATTAAGTATTGAGAGGCATATTATTTGCACAATATACGCTCCCTTATCACTGTTCGACGCTGATTTTGCCTTTGACAAGCAGAGTATCATATCCGAACTGTTTTTTGGTGCTGAAAACGACGACACTAGCAGAATTTTCCTATTCCGTCGCATTTTTGAGAAAAGTGAGGTTAAATGTATCGAAATTAGCGTTTTTGGCCATGTTTGGATTAATTTTAGGGCACAAGAGATTTTTCACAAGCGAAGTATCATATCCGACGTGTTTTTTGTTATGATGCTAGCAGAATTTTCTGTTACGTCACATTTTCGAGATTAGACGCTACGAGCAAAAATGTGTAAAAATATTATGAAGATAAAAATTACATTTATAAAATATTCTTTTGGGCAAAACCGAATTAAAAATGTATATCATTTTTGCTGGCGCTGAAATTATAATTCTTTTTTGCTCGCGCTATTATTTTATATTATTGAACTTGAACGGTCGCGCTTAATAATCGTTTTAATATATCACCTTATATTGTCAATTGTCATCAACTTTGCAATCACTTTGAGTTAAGGCCATCCTTATAATATGGCCTTTCTCATTGCTAAGCTTCGCAAGCTAGTCTCAAAAGATTCAAACTTTTTAAGTTTACGAGTTTAAGTTAATCGGTAATAATTGAATAAATCACAAAACCTGTTTAATTATATAGATATATTTTATAAAGTACATAAATGCGTTCTTAAACAAAAAATGATGAAGTACAAAAATAATATGCTACATTATTCGTTATCGCTATCTCCACTGGTAAAATCATAGTAAGAAATAAATAAAACTTTATTATTTTCATAATTGAGTTGTTTTTCGATTTCAATTATAACAATGTCATATTTTAACAACATTCCTAAATAAATAGAATCATGTTTACACATGATTATACTCGTAAGTCACTTTGTGCAGATATTATTCGAATTAATACAAAAACGGGTTAACTTTTGGAAATTGGCAAAAGTGAGTTAATTTCAGCTAACTGGTAAAAATTGTTTTTCTTTTTATGATGCGAGCAAAGGTGGGTTAAATATTCCATAAGAGCAAAAGTGAATTATAATTTTAATCCATTTTTGCTCTGAATATTATATAAGTCATTTTTGCTCGCAGAGATTATTTAATTCATTTTTCCGCGTTAAAAAAGTTAATTCACTTTTGCCCGCGTTATATTTTTGAGCCATTTTTATTCTCAGCGTGTCAATTTATTATTGAACGAGAAAACAACAAACAAATAAACTTTATTGACACAAGCATTTTTATCCAAGAAGATGGAAGTTTAAAATATGATTGGTACCACAAAACAACGTGGTCTGACAGATACCTCCACTTCGAATCTATACACCCTATGTCTTATAAAATAGGCATGATTTATGGTTTGATTGACCGTGCCACTAAATTATCATCTATTGATTTTCATAAAAAAAATGTTAACATCATTGAAAACATTCTAACTCAAAATGGCTACTTCTTAACGTTAATTAATCGGTGTATAAACAAAATGTTTACAACATCTACGTTCAAATAATATTAACATAACGAACAACAGAAAAGCAACTAATAAAATAATAAACTTCGGGGCTCACTAAGAATTTAACAAAATTTTCAAAACTCAAAACACTCGAGTAGTCGCTACATCTTTTAAAACAAACATCGCTAAAATGAAACCAGCAAAAGGAGTGGTCTACAAAATACCATGCTTATACTGCACTGTAAAAAATCCATAATGAAATAACCCACGTATAATGGTAACTTTAAAAGCTAAAATTACAACAAGCTTATAAAATTACCATTATACGTGGGTTATTTCATTACTAATTTTTTACCGCGTGTAATAATCCTATACAGAACAGACCTACAGACCCCTTGAAACCCGGCTAAAAGAACATAAAAACAATATTTTTGTCAAAAAAGTGAACAACATTTAGGTTTAACAACACACCGATTAGAAACGGGTCACGAATTTCATTACAGTATTACAATAATTCTATCTAAAGAAAAGAAAAAAAGATCTATTCTGGAAAACTTTTTTATTAAAAAAGAGAAAAATACTGTGAATATAAGCTTTGCAGTATCAAAGCTTCCAGAAGTTTATCATCCTTTCGTTATTTAAGCGCTTTTTTCTTATTTGTATATTTAAACCAATTTGAAATTTAACGTTCTATCCCATTTTTTTCGGCATTAAACACTAATGTATACACATTCCTAGGTCCTGTGAATTGATAAATACGGCCATTTTCCACCGGATTTTCACTCTTTTTCTGAAGAGGACCCGAATTAGGTTCAAAACGTCAACTTATTGAATTTTATTATTTAAATTTTATTTTATTGTTCATTATTTTTTATTATTTTTTATTTTTTATTATTATTTTTATTTTTATAACAGACCATTTTAATACCATAACATTTTATGAAAGTAGAAACCAAATTTATCTCGAACACCGATGAACAATGAAGATGGACCACAACTTCTTGATATTGATAATTTTCTAAAATTTCGAAGATTTCCATTCTATTGCCAATTCATTAAACAAAATTTTTTCGGAATATTTCGATTTTTAATTTGCTTTCATTTATGCCTAATTTTGTTGTATTTTTTACTTAATCAATTAAATAGCAGCGAAATGTAAAGATATTAGGATTTATTTATAAATATTACATTTTCAAAACTCGACGTTCGTTTATGTTTAAGTAGTAGTAGAAGTAGTAGTAGTAGTAGTAGTAGGAGAAGTAGTAACTAAACTGCTTTTATGTTTAGAATCGTTATTAATATATATTTTCAACGTTGATTACGTTCTATACATTAAAAAGTAATCTTTTAATATTTAATGTAATAACGCAAAACAAATAACTAAAATAATATACGAGATTAATATGTGCAATCCCGTAATATTTTCGCTGTTAAGACTCGCTTTTAAAAATGAAGATCTCGAGATGAAACACGTTTTTGAACAAAAATGAGAGATAGAGTTTCAGGATCAAATTTAAAGGAAGGCAGTTATTCAATTTGACGAAAAAGAAGGACTTCAAGCTTTTACGCGGCTATTGCTAAGAACTCGCTGGAACGATGTTTAAGAATCTTCTTCCACTTTTATTTAAGTTTCTATTTTCAAATTTCATATGTTACCATTCAGGCAGCACATTTTGTTACGAATTTGGAAATAATGTTCTAACATTTTTTGTACAATTTATTTTAAAACAAATTAGAGTAAAATTGTTGTTTAAACATTTATGGAGTTGTAATTTGAAAGTGCTGACTTCAGTAGATAATATTTTAATAAATTTCTAGATTTATTGATACTTTATTGCAATTTTTTTTAAATGGCCCCGTTAAAATATTTTAATTTTAGTCATGTTACATTAGTATGATTGCATATTATCAATTCTAGCTAGAAAATTCCGTATGCATGACACTCGCAATTAAAAGTGATTAGGTTAGGTGGCAAAGTAAAAAATAATTTATAATAAGTTTTACAAAATGTATGACCAACGACAGAACTTCGACAGAACTTCATTTAAAATACTTAATAAATTCGTAATGCGTACTCTTTGGATACCTTACAATATACAAAAATTTCAATTAATTTCAAAAATTTTGCACTAATTTGTACTTGTCCGAATAATTCAGATGCTTACGTTTTCTGACAGCCCACGCGAAACGATTCCACGGAAAGCGCTCTACGGAATTTCCACATGGAATTTCCGTATGGAATTTCCACGGAAATTCCACGGAAATTCCACAAAAATTCCACAAAAATTCCACAAGGGATTCTACGGAAATTTTAAGCAAATTTCCACACGGAAATTCCGCGAGATCAAAGAGGCCATGGTGATGTTCTTAGACTCGGGTATGACTCTAAGAGGGGAAATGACATCCTGGTGTTCCGCGCCTTAGCTTTTCATCGTCCAAGTGTACCGCTCCATGGTTATCGAAGTCCAGGTGTTCCGCGCCGTAGTTTTCCGTCGTCCAGGTATACCGCCCCATAGTTTTCGAAGTCTAGGTACTCCGCGCCGTAGTTTTTCGTCGTCCAGGTATACCGCTCCGTAGTTTTTGGTGTCTAGGTGTTCCGCGCCGTAGTTTTTCGTCGTCCAGATGTACCGCTCCATGGTTTTAGATGTCTAGGTATTCCGCGTCGTAGTTTTCGATTTCTAGGTACTCCGCGCCGTAGTTTTTCGTCGTCCAGGTATACCGCCCCGTGGTTTTCGATGCCTAGGTATTCCGCTCCGTAGTTTTCGATGTCTAGGTGTTCCGCGCCGTAGGTTTTCGTCGTCCAGATGTACCGCCCCATAGTTCAGCGCCTTCGTTTATAAAGCTGAACATCTGGACACTGAAAATTATTGTGCGAAACACCAGAATACCAAAAACAATAGAGCGGTATACCTACACCGAAAACGATGCCGTGGAACACCTGGACACCAAAAACTATGGAGCAATACACCTAGACTACGAAAACTATGGAGCGGTACATCTGGACAACGAAAAACTACGACGCGGAACATCTAGATACCAAAAATTATGGGCCGGTACACCTGCACGACGAAAAACTACGGCGCGGAGTACCTAGACTTCGAAAACTATGGGGCGGTATACCTGGACGACGAAAAACTACGGCGCGGTTCACCTCGACATCGAAAACTACGGCGCGGAACACCTAGACATCGAAAACTACGGAGCGGTATACCTGGACGACGAAAAACTACGGCGCGGAACACCTAGACATCGAAAACTACGGAGCGGTATACCTGGACGACGAAAAACTACGGCGCGGAGTACTTAGACTCCGAAAACTATGGGGCGGTATACCTGGACAACGGAAAACTACGGCGCGGAACACCTGGACTTCGATAACCATGGAGCGGTACACTTGGACGATGAAAAGCTAAGGCGCGGAACACGGATGTCATTTCCCCTCTTAGAGTCATACCCGAGTCTAAGAACATCACCATGGCCTCTTTGATCTCGCGGAATTTCCGTGTGGAAATTTGCTTAAAATTTCCGTAGAATCCCTTGTGGAATTTCTGTGGAATTTCCGTGGAAATTCCATACGGAATTCCATGTGGAAATTCCGTAGAGCGCTTTCCGTGGAATCGTTTCGCGTGGGAGATACTATCCATAAAGTCGATCAATAACTCAGACTAAATTCGGTGATAAACGATAACAGGCTTTTAAAATGTTCTAATCTGTCGTTACGTGTATAGCCATACGTCAGCACATTTATTCGTAACAACGAGGGTATTCATAAATTTTGGTACATCCGCGTAAAAGTCTACCACCGAGCAACGTCTGTTTGTTTCTAAATACCAAACGTGACTAAATGCAACTATCTGACTAATAAATTTGTGTATTTATTTAAAAAAAAACAACTAAATGTAATTTTTGGTCATGAAGTATTACTGATAAATCGTAAAATTGGCAAATTCTCCAGATGGAAATAATATAAATTAGGATAGGAAATTAATTTGTTATAAGATAGATTGACTGTAAATGATTTTATGATGATTTTATTTATCTGGGTAATAAGCAAATGCTAGGGCAAATGTATGTACATATTTTATATCGAATATTTTTGAATCTGGAGTTACTTATTTTCATAATTTATTTTCATAGGTACAAAGATCACAATCCCTTTTATTTCAAATCTAAAAAAAATTAGTTTAATTAAATTTAGATAAATAATTATACTGTTTAAACAATTTCTCAAATGAATGACCCGCACCCCCATTTATTGACAACTTCATTGTTTAGTTTCTGCAAGTACCGATATTCATATTAAATTGTTTTGTATTTCATAAATTTGTCCAAACAGTTGAATAACATTCTGACTACTGCCAAATAATTTATTTCTGATTTCATATATTTATCTAAATTTCTCCTCATGTACTCAAAAGTTTTCATTAAATCAATCCAATAAATCAATTTTAAATCAATTTTTATTTCCTTTCATTTTGTTCTACATTTTCATTAATTTATTTCTTTTTGAATGACGTTATTATCGGCATTACAAACTTTTACAACTCTTTGAATAATAATTTCCCAGTGCTTCAATCCAATCGATGATTTTCGTTGAACAGGTATTTTCATAAACAAAAGGATAGATTAATTTTGCATTTTGCGTAAGTCCGACATGTGTACAATACACATTTTGCTAATTTCGATTAAAATGGATTTTACGGAATAATGCTGTGCCAGATATTTTGATAGAAAATAAATATTTTAATCTGAAGTGAGCAGCTGGCGATTGTTCAATTGTAATTCAATTTATAATAATTTCATTACAAAAAGCACGGAATGTAAAATAAATTAAATGAGCCGTCGTTATACAAATTTAAGAGTTTTTGTGATAAGTATGAACAAGACTTTAGTAATTACTAAATACACTTAAAAAAATTCTTTGCATCCGTGTGCAAGGATTCAATCAAGAAAGTGTGCAAAGAATTCAATAAAGTTACCTTATTGAATATGGCGTAAACTATTCAATCCTGGTTAAAGTAGCAAAGAAAAACTTACTACTGTAATGGAGAAATTTCTGTTCCGGTTAGTTTTCATTATTCATTTACCAATAAAAAAAATAACGATAAAGATAATCTTATTCTTTTAGGAACAGCGTTAACAGAAATGAAAATAAATATATATTTGGATCATCAAAGAATATCTAATTAATTTACGTTAATCTAAGTATCAGCAAATTTCGTAATTTTTTTTTCTCGGAAACAGAGTCATTTAGATAAAACTCGCAAGAGAAATTTTTTCTTGACAATATTGCATACAATAAGAAGATATTTTTTTATTTGAGCAAGTTTTGTGATGCTGGTTGGAATGAATGTACGCATTAGTATTAGATTATAACTCAAAAAACCTTTATAACTCAAAAAGTACTTAATAAAAAAATATTTTATTATAGTGTTTTGGAAAGCTCTCGAGATAAGCTATAAGAATATGCAATAAAATGTAGGGGGTTCTATTTAAAAAAATAAGATTGACCTTGAAATGACCTTGAAGGACATGGTCAAGGTCAAAGTCAAGGTCATCATCTTACTCCCCGCTTGAAACCATACAACTTTGCTATTGGACATTTTCTCCTAAGTGCATTCTAACTGAAGATATTAGGGGGGTCCGATACTTTTCGATGACCCTGTATATTATGTTGTACTGTTAGTACTTTTGGAGGTTCCTTATATACAGGGTGATCCAAAAGTCCCGGAACAGCAAGAATATGCAATAAAATGTAGGGGGTTCTATTTAAAAAAATAAGATTGACCTTGAACATGACCTTGAAGGTTATTTCAAGGTCAAGTTAATTTTTTTAAATGGGAACCCCTATTTTTTTCACGGATTCGGAAAGAGCACAAAATTTTACGTCCGAATATGCTATGGCCGTTTTTTTCGGCAAGGTCATTTCAAGGTGAAACTTAAAACTCCCGTGACGGCGAAATATCTCAGAGGGTGTGCATTTCTTTGGAAATTGTTTCAGACAAAAGTTTAAGGATTTTTCCCGGGCTATTTAATGGTAGCACAGAATTTGACCTTGAACATAACCTTCAAGGTTATTTCAAGGTCAAGTTTGTTTTTTTTAATGGAAACTGCTATTTTTTTCACGGATTCGGAGAGAGCACAAAATTTTACGTCCAAATATGCTATGGCCGTTTTTTTCGGCAATGTCATTTCAAGGCCAAACTTAAAACTCCCGGAACAGCGAATTAACTCAGCAAGAGGTCATTTTCGGGTAAAATGTTTCAGACAAAAGTTTCATGATTTTTTCCGGGATATTTAATGCTAGCACAAAATTTGACCTTGAAAATTACCTTGAAGATTATTCTCAGGTCAAGATTATTTTTTTTTTTTAATTGGAACCCCGTTTCATTTTCTTAACGAAGTTATGAGGATCTTCCGGTATTGAGAGTGGTTAAATTCATTTTGTTCAGTCGATGCTATTACTGGTCGATCTGCTCTAGGGAGATCCTTTACAGTGCCGTAAACTTCGAAACAATTTATTGTTCTGCCAAAAGTCGATTTAGGAATCAGTTCCTGTCCCTCGCTTGTCCTCAAATTTTGTAAATAGAATAATAAACTGTTTAAAAAAAGTGTATACATACATCTTACGCAACACTTGTGCAAAGTGAACTTGGGCGCGCGAACAGCGACAGAGAGCACGAGTCACCAGCGAAGTAAATAAACAACATATATTCACATTGAATTTATACATACGTGTACAGTCTTATAAGGTTACATTTTGGTCTTAACTTTATCGTTTTGTGAGATACATGGATTTCCTATCTAAACGCCTTTCCTATCTAAACGTATTAAGCATCATTTCAGTAACAAAATACATACGTATATTTCGTACAAAGAGCAATAGCTGCGCTAAGTGAACGAGAAAGAATAACCATTCTCATGATGAGAGGCTGGGGTGATAACCAGCGATCTTTAGAGGATGTGCGAACCTTATTTAACGCATCATTTAGAGAGGGACGAGAACCGATTTCTAAATCTACTGTTAGCAGAACAATAAATCGTTTTGAAGTTCACGGTACTGTGAAGGATCTCCCAAGAGCAGGTCGTCCAGTAACAGCATCAACTGAAGAAAATGAGTTGAATGTCGCGCTGTCAATAACGGAAGATCCTCATACTTCCATCAGGAAAGTTAAACAGCAGCACGACTTATGTTACGGTACAGTACAACGGATCTTAACTAAAAACTTAAAATTTCACCCATACAAAGTTAGACTCGTACAACAATTGAATGAAGACGATCCTGATAGACGCCTACAGTTTGCGGAATTAATGATGAATCGAATAGATGCTGATGCCGGTTTCTTGAATCGCATCGTATTTTCTGATGAAGCTACATTCTTCTTAAATGGGGCAATCAATAGACATAACATGTCTTATTGGAGTGAAACCAATCCTAATTGGATGGTCGATAGTCGTTCTACTCAATATCCTGAAAAAGTAAACGTATGGGCAGGTATTATAAACAATGCGTTAGTTGGGCCCTTCTTCATCGAGGGTACCCTTACTGGTCAAAAATACCACGATATGTTGAGGGACGACATCATCCCTGCTATTCAGGTTATTGTAGGCGAGGATTTCGATCAGACTTGGTTTCAGCAAGATGGTGCAGCACCCCATTATGCAACAGATGTTCGCAATTATTTGAGTGATGTATTCGCAGAACGGTGGATAGGTCGAAGGGGTGTAATAGAATGGCCACCAAGATCTCCGGATCTTACGCCCCTTGACTATTTTCTATGGGGTTATCTCAAAGATAGAGTGTATCGAACGAAACCGGTGAATATTGAGGAAGTAAAACAACGAATACGGGATGAGATCGCGGCTATAGAACCAGATATGATTAAAAAAGTCGTATCGACTTTTTATAATCGCTTGGGATATTGCCAAGAAGTTCATGGCAATCACTTTGAGCATAAGCTTTAGTAAGATACATAATTTCATCAAAATCTTAGTATACCCATCTTGCCTTAACTGTCTGGGGACACCCACACACACACACACGCACACGCACACGCACACGCACACGCACACGCACACGCACACGCACACGCACAGGTGACGGCGAGGGGAACCACCTGAACAAAGCACCCCGAAGAGGTGTAAACCCGACCGTGCTACCTCCACGCGGTACATCTTGGGTAATGCTAAAGCCGGCGGTAGCATTGGAAACAATGTAAAAATGTTACCCATACATACGGTATTTATAAACGTATCGGTAAATACCGTGAAAAAAAATAGCAGTTTCCATTAAAAAAAACAAACTTGACCTTGAAATAACCTTCAAGGTCATGTTCAAGGTCAAATTCTGTGCTACCATTAAATATCCCAGGAAAAATCCTTAAACTTTTGTTTGAAACAATTTCCAAAGAAATGCACACCCTCTGAGATATTTCGCCGTTACGGGAGTTTTAAGTTTCACCTTGAAATGACCTTGCCGGAAAAATCGATCATATCATACTCGGACGTAGAATTTCCCGCTCTTTCAGAATCCATGAAAAAAAATAGGGGTTCCCATTTAAAAAAATTAACTTGACCTTGAAATAACCTTCAAGGTCATGTTCAAGGTCAAATTCAATATCGCCATTAAATAGCCAGGGAAAACTCCTGAAACTTTTGTCTGAAACATTTTCCTCGAAAATGCACTCCCGCTGAGATATTTTGCTGTTCCGGGACTTTTGGATCACCCTGTATACAAATAGCCCAAGGCTCGTGCGCTTGCGAGAAACTCGGTCGGTAACTCAAATTTGTTATAAACGACTTCTTTTTTAGTACTTCTTATACACTATAAGTATATAATTTCATGAGGACTTTCGAGCAGTCATGAAGTTTTCTTTTTCAAAATCTGTGCTTATTGGGATATTACATTTTGAAATGCTTTCCTTAACCCTCCTGCGCACTATACCGAATATATTCGTCGAAAATGCATTAGTTCCATATGAGAAAAGAAAAAACTGATGCGGAGGGGGGTTAATGAATGTACCATGTACCTATGAACCAATCGAAAATTGGAAAATTTCAAAATATCACATCTCAGCAAAACAGAGAGATATGCTCATAGAGGCTTATAATTTACGATAATATTTTTCATTTTTTGAGCAAAAGACAAAAGACGATGCTACGTAACCTTAAATATCCTAATAATCGCTCATTTTTCAGTTTTAGAATAATCTATCACCAAAAATAGAACCAATTAAGAGATTTTTATTATCGATTGGGATGCAGCGCAGCAGGATCCTTCGGAAAATTATATTATGGTATCTATTCCACATCCCTAACAGAACCAAACCTTGAAGTAAGGTCAAATAAGCTTGACCTAGCCCTCATATACACCGTGAATATATTTGTCCAAACTACATTGTTTCCATATAGCAAAAAAAAGTTCTCAGGATTAAGGTTGATAAACGTACCACAACCATAATTAACCTTGCCGTAAGATTCGGTGCTGTTAGGGATGCTAGGTGCTCCTAAGAAATTTTTTCAAGATTTTCTCCGTGTGGGACGTCTCATATGTTTTTGACTAAACAACATCGAAAATATGCTCTGTGTCATCGAATTCAAGGAAAACTAAATATTTTATGTTATTTAAATATTAAAGTTCATTATAATCTTATTTTCATGAAATCTTATTTTTTAAATATCACACTATACAAAAATAAAAGTACTAAAGTACTAAATATAGTGTGCGAAAATGAATTTCTCTCACGGTGTTGAAAAATGGTACATTAGCTTACTAGTGCGTAAATTGGTTTGCGTACGAGACGAAAACAGCAGGTATGAGTATCTGGGAATGAATTTTTGAAACTGTTGTGGTCATCAGTATAGACATTTCAAAAAAATGTTACTTCCTCAACGAGGGCACGAGATCATTGGTATCAAGTGTTATCTCGGTTTCGTCCGCATTTAGCGAAGAAGCTCGTTCGGCAAGGCGGGGAGAATTATTTGTAGGACGTGGGCTTGGATGACCACGGGTGAACACGAAGTTAGTTTATAGTGTGATTCGGCATCAAACGCATCGACATTAAGCGAACGGCGTGTATCCGTTGGGGTGATTTAGTCGTGACGAGGTCAGTGAAATAACGGCAATGCGTCGGACGTAATTGCCCCCACGAATAACGCAAAACGTCGGACGGCGGAATAAAAACTCATCGACGGATCACTCGTTTAAATAAACGTTACCTATCGGCGGCAGCTGTTTTCCAACTTGTGCGGCATATTAATTTGCCCGGGATAAATCGTTAATTACCAACCGAACCGAATTTTCGAAATTCGCCGGCCACTTTTTCGACCGAACAATTACAGCAATATTTGCAATTATTAAATAATATCGGTAATTAAAGCAGTTAACAGATATAAAAAGGAATTGTAATCAGTCATATGGTGCATTGTCAATTTATTTTTGAGTCCTTCAAGCGTGATTTCAATAAAATGCAATGTTTGCATGGAAACATTCTGTAATATAATTTTTATAAATAAAAAAAATTTTCGGCCGTTACAAACGAATATTTTAATTAGACTACTTGTAAACTACTCTAGATAGTTAAATAGGTCCTCAAGTAAGTTAGTTTAGCTAACCTTAAAAAAATGTTTAACTGAAATTCTTAAGTTATTAGTGTAAAAATATAATAATAATATATAATAATGAATGTTGAAGTAGTTTTTTTATAATATTTATGCTATGTAAATTTGTCTAGGAAAAGTTACTATACTGTTTGTTTTAAGAAAAATATACTCGAAATTTATTTAAAAAAACAATATTATTTGTAAAATTGCCATACTGACAAGGCATATTTTTTGAAAATATTGGAATTATTATCCTATATTACAATACGTTTTCTAGTATTTACAAGAAATCGTTTTTAGCCCACTGCAGTTGAATTTCTCAAATTGTTTTTTTAACACTCCTTGGGCGAAGCTCACTTTCGCACACTAGGGCGAAATCTTTGGATCCGAATTATCGAGCCCCACGTCTGTCATGTTAAAAACTATCGTATATTAGATTACATGGTCGAACAATCGATCTTCGATGATTGTGAACTTTGTCGCCCGAATGAAACGACATTTTGGCCCTTTCTGCATAATATACTATTTTTCATTACTTGAGGTTATTGTATGTAAACATGTATTCCATACACAGATATTTGGGATAGTCAAATGAGTGTCAGATATGAAAGAAAATAATGTTAAAAATAATATATGATTTCATTTCCCCATTGGTTACGGAAATTTTAGTTGAAGATGTAGAAAATAGTGGATTTTAAAATAAATTAATCTGATATATAATAGACATTGAAATTTTTATCAGAAATGTTTCAAAACCATTTTCCTTAGGAAGTAAATGCTGGTTTATAACAATAAATCGGTTTTCCTATACAAAACGTCATTTTTTAAAAAAGAAACGAATATATAATAGGATTTTTGAAAGTGATCTAGATATAATTGAAAATTTAAATTATTCTTATTAATTTCATTGCTAAAAAAAGGAAAAGAGTCAATTTTGTGGAGAAATAATTGAAATTCAGAAAATTTATTTATTTTACAACATTTAGTATTATATATTTTTTCATTCAAAATAACAAAATATTCATTCAATTAAGAAATTTTACTTTTTTAAGAAAGACTGAAAAAAATGTCAATGTCAGATTTTAATTTAACTAATTTATTTTAGAAATTAGAGGTTTTTATTTTTTTTAATAATAAAACATTAAAAACTAAAATTTGTTTCACAAAAGTTATACATAAATTGTTTATTGTCCAATTAAATTTTCATGTATTAAAATCAATTAGTTACTCACATCTTTTATAGAGAGGAAAATTGTAAATTTAGAAAAAATTCACAAAATCGTCAAAATATGGTAAAATAAACAATAAAATGACATCCGCATTGTAAGCAATAATATTAAAAATGACGTTTTAAAGCAGACTTTATAACAGAAATTATTCAAAATCAAATTCCTTAATAGTAGATAAAATTTGTAACCTAAGGAACACATGTTCGATATTTTCAGCTAAAATTAATAATTAAATTTATAATTTATATTATTTTTGTCCCTCTACATCTACTAACATTTTAGAATGCAAAAATATAATTATAATTGTCTAATATATGTACAAATACAAACTGTTCAAAAAATGTCAATAAACTTGTATTATTGACGCATTTCCGAATAAAAATTTGTCTATTACTTAGTTAATTTTGTAATAAATTAGGGTATTTTCTTACTGAATTCAGTTTACATGAAAAAAAAACATAAGAATGTCTCTTAGCGTAGCTATAAAGTGCAATAAATTTGTTTAAAAAATATTTAGTCAACATTTTGTAAATGTTAAGATTTAAAATATTAATGGATGTTATATTATTATTATTATTATTATTATACGACTTTATTGAGACCAAGAGGGAGGATACATAAAAACTCCATCATGGGCAAATGGCGAGTCACAGCTATCAGCTGTTTTACAGACTGACCTATAGCTATTAGTTGTGTAGATGTTATTTACGTTATAATTTTCTTTCACTATCGTCATGGATTTTAGCCTTTTATTTCTGTTTTATACTAGATTCTAGATAATAACTTACATGTTTTCCAATTTTCCTGGTTTTTATTTTACTACAATTTACATCCATTCGATTGCCACAGATTTTATCAGTTTACAAATTTTACTGTTAGTTTAGTCGTGCAGTTAGTACATCCAGAATAAAAGTTAAAATAACCAGATTAAATGTGATTAAACAGGCCTTTATTATTTTTTTCTGGTTCAAATAACCAGAATGCTGGTTGGTTTAACCAGAAATATTGTTAGTGTAACAAGAGACATTGTTAAAACAATTATTTTTCTAATTAAACTACCCACAATTCAGGTTATTATAATTAAAAAGAATAGTAGGGTCGTACTTAATCAGAACATTTTTTTTTGTGTATTTGTTGAAACGTTTTATTCTTAACATAACATTTATGTCAACAGTTAGTATTTGTTTTCAAAAATCGTTAGTAGTTTTTTTTTAGTTCTGTTGTATTTTGTCAACATTTTGTATCTTAACTTACAGACTATTTCTATTGCTGCGTGCAATTTTAAGTATTTAATCTTTATATTTATTACGCAATTTAACCTTTGTTTTTTTAAGTTATTTGTCTAATTATGTAATTATGACGTTTATTTTCTGTACCTTTCCTTACAACTTTCAAAAACTTGAACTTATATTTTTCCTTATTTATTATTATTTTAAAACTATACAGAAATTTCTTGTTTCCTGTCGTTTTTCTTAACAAATATTGCATTAAGGGATTTTCTCTTCATTGATTTGTATTTTCAAAAATATCTATAAGTTTTTTACAATTTAAATTATTATTATTTGAATAAAGTCACGCCAAGATAAATGAAAATAAGTTTTCTACTATGTTAAAAAAAGGATCAAATCCTGCCGAATGATGATGATAAATAACAAATATAACTCTATTTAAATGTAAACAATACTTCTCTAAGAAATCACATAATTTATTTTAATAAACATAAAGAAATTAAAAAATTCTTAGGATCCATCTGATAAAATTTTAATTAATTTTTTCTTTTTTCAATGTCAACATTATTGACAAACATCTACGGTATTTTTAAACTTCCATGACGTTCACATTTTCAACGTTTTTTTAACGGTATTTATTTTTTAACATCAATAATATTTTATTTTTCAGAATTTTTAATTTATCATAATTACCTATCTGTTATCATGTTTCTCTAGTAATTAATGTTATTCATGATTTACTTTAAGTAGAAATTCTATATATTATATACTTCTCTTTTGTGTTTTTTGTTATATTGCCTTTCCGACATTGAAATGATTTAACTTGCCTTGGGGTCAATTACCGGTCAATGTTTGTCATTAAAGTTCCTTTAACTTTTCAGCTCTCGTAGTTTCAATTACCCCGTGATGAAGAAATAATGAACAAAAGTTGCCGCTTAAAATATAAGTCTACTAAAATAAAATATTAATTTCACGCTTTATTAACATACAATTTAAAAATAACACATTAAAAATGGTTATTGAATCACAATAAAACAATAACTGAGATTAAGTTGTAATTATCTAAACAGTAGCTTCTTTAATGAATTATACTTTCAGACATACTTTCTTCTTCATGAAATCAAAAAGATTATTATTCTAACTCGTAAAAATGATAAGATTATACTTAAAGCTACTGTCTTTTTATCTCCCAAATCGCATTTCAATGAATGCTGCCTTTCCTTCCAATTGGTATACGTATTGATAAAGTTATCTATATTGAGAGTTTCAATTAGTATCATTAAAATTCGATCTAATCTTGACGTAATAATGTTTTATCGAAATCGTAACAAGAGAATAAAACAACCGATTAAGTAAATTCATTGTTTACATTAAAGCTGCACATATCATAAATTTAAAAGTGCTACGATACTTTCCGGGTTTAAAAAAAAGTGACCTTAATATATATTCTTGACGTTCTGTAATTTATAATAGT
Source organism: Trichopria drosophilae (assembly GCA_030407085.1). Classification (NCBI taxonomy): domain Eukaryota; kingdom Metazoa; phylum Arthropoda; class Insecta; order Hymenoptera; family Diapriidae; genus Trichopria; species Trichopria drosophilae. Next base: position 84,277,246 of record CM059587.1, on the reverse strand, counting down.
TGCACAATTTATTAAATTCAAAACGTATTTATAAAACATAAAAAATAAATACACCCACACAATTTTATTCCAGCTTGCATGAGTGTAAAGACTGAAAGGATGAAAAGTGATATTAACATTTAAGGATAAAACGATTTTCAAACGTTGAAGATTAAGAAGAGACAATAAAAATGGCAAAGGTAATTATAAAGTTATTAATATCAAATTAAAATTAAAATTTTTAAGAGAAGTTTTGTAACAGTAGGAGAAATACTGAACCAAATTTTCCATATTTCTATTTTTCATAGGACTTAAATTATTATCATATACAACAGAAAATTTAACATTACTTTCATTATTAAACGTGCCAGAACTTAAAGGTATTGCGAGAAATTTATGACAAATTTTACTAGATGAATCATAATAACACAACTTGAAACACATACATTTAGAAGAATTTCCACTTTTAGATATTGTATATGAATTCGAAAAAAATAAAGATAAAATAGTCGATCTCATATGAAAGTGGCTTGTTTACAACATCTTGTCTAATCATCAATTGTATCGCTTTCAGTTTTTGTCAGCTACTAATGACTACCACATTCATCTTCTCGTGTTATGTTGATTATGTACTATATATTAAAAGTCAAACATACACAATGAACAATATTTCGGAAGTGATTAGCATATTTTTGAATACTTTTACATATGAATCCATTTTTAATTTCTGTGTGTCATAAAATGTATTTACTTTTTAATAAAATAATTTATCACGTTTGCAGGAATTAGTTACAACTAAAAAATAGATCATGACGTCGATTAGTTGTTAGCTCTACTGTTAAATATTGAAACAATTTTTTTTACTAGTGAATGGTTTTTAAAATGTTTACTAAAATTGATGATTAGTAACTAAATTTAATATTCGTGAATGAAAAGTGGATTACTCGTTCAATTAGTAATAAACTTCACTAATATAACATGAAAATCTACTAATTTATTAGTCAAATATTAAATTTACTTTTAGATTAGTATAATCGATGTTTCGATTAGAAAATTTGTACTATTTGTTGGTGAAATATTGACTAATGTATAGTAACCTATATTTCATTTTAAAAGAGTATACTCTTTTATTTATTTTTCTTACTGATAGAGATTATTTTTTACGCGTAATAAGCCAAATACTTAATCAAACTATAATAAACCAGCATAATAAATAAATAAGCTATTATTGATACCTTGAATTTGTTAGTTAATTTTAAAAACGTTTACTATATATTCATATTTAAAAATTAAAAATATTTAGGTAAAAGGTTATTTCTTTGACATTTTTTGATAATAATGATAAGATTTTGATAAGAGTGAGAGGGAAAGATATGTTTTAGAAAAGAAAATTACTCATTTTTCAAAAAAGATCTAAATTATTAGTTAGTCTAGAGAACTTACCATACTACAACTTAAAGTAAGATCTTTTATTACTAATAACTTTCAAAAATCCAGTTTTAGTTTATAATACGATCGAGACATTTATTGAAACTATAATGCGTTTTAAAGGATTTGCAAATTAAGGATTTTATAAATAGATTGTTGACTAATTAATATTAAATAATATTTTAATGTAGGATGCAATATTAACAAAATAAAATAGTAAATTATCCTGTCAGATACTGTTTGTGACTTTGACAAATTTTTGGTGCTGATATCGAAAGCGGTATATAATTTTCCTATCACTTTTTTCGACAAAAGTCAGGTTAAATATCACAAAATTTTCGATTTTGCCTACATTTCTCATGTTTTTGGATTTAAACTCACTTTTTTTCGAAAATTCTGCTAACCCCATCATTTTCAGCTTGTCAAATGCAAACAAAAAGCAAAATTTTATAAATCTATATAATTTAACATAATCTATAAAGCAGTTTAAATATAAAATTACATTAATATTGGTGGACAAAGCAACCTCAAGTAACTTTTGATCCAATCTCCATTAAAAAAATAAGATAAGCCAAAATTGATAGTTTTAAAACTCCGGAATGAGATGTGGAGAAAAAAATTATTTATTTTTCTGAAGAAAAATTGTTTTCTCATTTTTCTATACCATTCGGATATTTCGAAATTGGTAGGACAATTCCGCCCATTATGGAAGGTAGAAATCGACTGATATTTATCAGCTTTCTTATCCCTTTGGAATTTGTTTAAAAAACAAAATGGCAGCTCCGAGATGACACCCGCTGATTGTAATTTTGTAGCTTGTAATAGAATGGATACATACTTTAATTTATATTTTTGAAGAAGGTCATAATCTATGACCGAAAATTAAATATCATTTTTATTCGTTTTTATTAATTTTTTCTGAATTCTAATTTTTGATTATTATTAACTTTTAGTTTTAGATTGAAATTTTTATTTTGATTTAGATCGAATAATTGTTTGTTTTTTGTTATTTACTTATTTTCACTTTAGTTTAGTGATCGTAATTAACTGTTGTATAACTATTGTAACTTTATACTCATCGGTCAATAAGTATTTTTGTTAACGATCACTTTTACGTTAAAAATGTTATACTAGTATTTTTTCCAACGTTGATATACTATCGAAATTCAAAGCCTAAAATTTCGAAAATATTTCGTCCGTTTAGGACTCAATGTGTTGAAAGCTGAACCAAAAAATGAACTAACCTAAAACTAATATGCATGCACTGAGAGATTTCCTAATTTCAAGTAAATATTTATTTGAATAGTCGCAACAAAATATTTTACTTAAAATAATAGAAATATTGTCTTAATTTAAATAAATGTTTACTTGCTGGTTAAAATCAAAGTAATATTTAGTTGAATTAACAGACTATTTGTCTATTATGAGAAAATATTTTGTTGCGACTATTCAAGTAAATATTTACTTGAAATTAAGAATTTTTTTTTCAGTATAGAGAAGGATTTGGTACGATTAATAAACTTACTACTCCAATAATCAGGCTTGTTAATGTAGAACCAACTATTCGGTTTATTGTTGAAACAAAACAAATCATTGGCATAAGGCTTCCATTGACGCAACGGCCTTGGTGTAACGACGACAAACCCAGAATTACTGATCTCATATTTGTCAGGACAACAAACTTTGATGTTCTCCCACAATTCCATCTAGTGTCAATTCCGAAAGGAAGATATGTATTATTAATATAAATATAAATGAATATAAATATCAATTCCATTATTACTTTATTCGTAAATTGGAATGGCTCATTTGCAACAAGCAAATTTTCAAAAAACGAAATACTCAATATTATTTCAATAATTTTAAAACTTACACTGAAAACAAAATCTTTTAACGAAATATATTTACTGGAAATTGATTAACATGGATCAAGTAATCATGTTTTTGTTTCAAAGGAATTTTCGATGATTTAAGAGAACATTAATTTCCTTCAAGCAATTAATTTTCTTTGCATATTATACCCTACATTAAGAAAATATTGTCTTGAATCAAGATAGTATTTTCTTGAAACAAACAAATAATTTGCTTAACGGTAGTGAATTATATTTCTTGAAAGAAGTAAATCATTTTAAACGTATATTTTACTTCGTCAAAGAATCATGTTTAGATTTAGAAAATGTCTGACAAGACTTATTCATATAAAAAGAAATTTACTTGATTCAAGTAAATATTTCACTTAAGTAGTCGCAGAAAATGTTTATTCAAACAAAGATCAGGATTTACTTTGAAGAATTAAATATTTATTTCAAAGAAATAAATCTTCTTTTAAAAATGAGTAAATTTTTACTACGTTCAAGTAAATTTATCCTTGACCCAAGAAATGTGTAATCCTTTACTTAACATTTATTTTACGGTTACAGTTTATGTAGAAAAAAATTGCAAAATAAATAGCAATAGTGTAAAAAGATATAGTCATTTTTTAGTTCTAAATCTTCCCAAATAAATATTTACCTTTCCTAAGTAATTATTTATTTAAAATAATTAAATATTTTCTAGAGGTAAAAAAATATTTACTTAATATCATGGTAAAGGATGAAATAATTTAATACAGTGGAGTAAATATATATTGCTTTGTATTAAATATTCACTGAAACAAAAAATGTATTGCTTAAACATGGAATTAATTTTCTTACACAAATTGAAATATTTTCTAGAATTTAAATGTTAATTTTAGTCAAGGAATTATTTATTTTTTCAAGTAAATGGTCAATATTCTTTCAAATGCATATTTTGTTGTGACTATTCAAAGAAACCATTTACTGGAATCAAGTAAAATTTTATTAAAACCGCTAAATTGTTTTTTCCTTGTAGAGTATGGCTAAACGACAATTCAACGAAAATGAAATCTTTCTTTCAATACAATATCTCGACACAATATAAAATGATACTATTATTATCGGAGCATTTCTGCAAAACTTTCTTAGTGTTATTACAGCAAAATCTCATTCAATATTAAATTTAATGTGTCCGTTAAATATATCTCATAATGGTGTATTACACCAGTAGGTGTACTTAGATACATTCTTGAGATAAAGGTGTTTGAGTTCATTTGTAAAAGTTGAAAGCTGGAAGCCTGATACCACAGGGATTTTCTTCGAAGCAAAACCGACTTACCAGTAGTGCAATGCAATTTCAGTTTATCGCCTCTGCAATCGCCACGGTAAACGTAAGAACAGATTTTCTTCGGGTACCTATCACCTTTCAGGAAATTTGTCGCGAAAACGCAAATTTGAACCCCAGTGATTGATGATCCATCGGAAAGACGACGAAAAATTTATAAACATTTACACTTTATTTATTATAAAATAATGATGCAGTTATTTTTTAAAAGGTGTCATAACTTAAAAGTTTCAAATTTATTAGTTTCAAAATTAAAATTCATTACAAATGTTGTTTATGATAATCAATATTAAGTTTGTGTATTTTAAAACTTGATTTGTTCATGCTCTTGGGCGTTCCTCGTTTTATCATCACAACAAGCGTTTATGCTAACCGTAATCTTCACGATTTGTGCTCTTGATGTTCTTTTTCGATGCTTTATTGAATTTGGAGATGAAAAACACAGAAAATATTCCAGATTATTAACTCTAAAATACTTCAGCTTCAATTCTAAAAAGTCAATACAATTGAATTGAAGTTGTTTTAGTTCTTTCATTTTTAATATTTTATAACATCTCAGTAACATGACAAGAAAAGCTCTTTTTGAATTCTATATTGCTCCGGGTTCCTTTGTTAATAACCCATTGTTCTTCCGGTTTAATAATTTATTTGTAATTAATTGAAAACACATAAACCCATTCGTGTTGGTTGTGGAATATGGAAATGATGAATAATTACGTGACGTGCCTACGCAAACATTACATGTGCTTCAAATAGGGATATTCAAAATTGCGAACATCAGCCGAGTTTGATGTCTCGTCATTTTCCCGAATTACGATTACACGTTACGTACATCCGAGGCCTTGGTTCCCTCCGTCGATCATATTCATGCTTGTGAAGCTTGTCTGCACTGAAACGGGAAGTGCCTTCAGTTTTTTGTGAATCGCCGAAACAGTGGAACGGAAGTGATTTTACTCTCTGCTATTTGATATACAATTGTGGTAAGCTTAGCTGTGTCTACATCAAATGCATATTTCTTTGGAAAATAGATTTTCAAGGATTGAATACTTGGTTGGTTAACATATTTTATTGTAAGTGCAGTATCAAAATGGTGGTCCACGTTGTATTAATACGATCATCTCATTGAGACATTCATGAGTAATAATTAACGCCGAAGATAATACATTTTAACCCGTTTCGTCCTGAAATTACATAAATTGTCGCCGGTTTTTAGCTAAATAATTTTCATAGAAATGGTAAAAAAGTCCATGTTTTACAGGTTTAAAGCCTGCTCTTTCTGAATCTGAATTCCATTTTTCAATATCTTTAGTCGTTTTTTCAATATGGCGCCCAGACTGACAAAAAACCCGAAAAACCTAGTAATTTCTTAAATTGAAATCTTTTTTTGTATATGAAATTGTATTTCAATCGATTCCCACTTTTAGACCTGGTGGAGTAATTGCTTGTAACAAAAGATAGGGTAATGCATATCCTAGATTTTAAAATGGCATCATTCTTAACAAAATTTTGGTTATTCAGTTATAATACTTTTGTAAATGAACATACATTCAATACATTTTCAATGAAAGATGGTTTTCCACATCGTCGATCACGAATCACTTTCCAAATTTTCAAAATGCAAAATGGCGTATCCAATATGACGGTAAAAAATTCAAAACTTTTATTAAATTTTGTAAAAAGGAGTATACGTGGTTTTTTGAGGTTCCTGATCCCGAATTCGTTATCAGATTTTCGAAATTTAAATGGCGAATACAATATGGTGGACGAAGATTCAGAACGTTCATCACCATCTTCATTTAACATTCTTACATCTCAAAAGTACTACTGCTCTATTGACCATCAATAGTGCGAAATTATTTCTTCACCTCAATGTTGATTTACAAACCTCTGACAACGAATTCGCGATTAGACAAGAAATGGATACAAAAGATCCGCCGAAGAATTATTTATCCGGAGAACTCAGAGACCCCCATATATACATTTTCAAATCAAATCATGTAAATTTAAAAATTTGAATTCTAAAAATCGAATGACGGATTCGTAGTTCAGGATCTCAAACAAAGCTGCTAAGCCCATTTTTTACACAAAATTCCACTTTCAACCGCCATTTTGGAATTCGAAAATCACGGATGATCATATTAATTCGTCATAACCTTCCTAAAATTCTGAAATTATCCTTACATTTCATTATTGACTGAAAACATTAGTTTATATCTACAAAATGGGACTATTCCAGGTAAATTTAAAAAGTTTTTTGTAATCTTTAAGAAATTGTGAACTTTAAGAGCTCCATAACTATTTTGTTATCACTTTAAAATAATTGGAAGAAATTGTGAAGCTTTACAATTCTCTGGTGATGTTTTTTATTTATTTATGTTCAAGAGGCCCAAATTTTTACGCCATACAAGAAATGTGTAAAAGAAACTCCAAATATATTATATATTTTGATATTACAATATAAGCTCACTTTTTCTGTTTTCTTTCATGATGCGGTTTGTAGATGAACTTTAAATTATTTACCTTTACTATTTTTATTTTTTCTAGCTTATATACTAATCTCTGCGAAATCGGTATTATTCTTGTGCGTTACCCTTTGGGTTCTTATTTTGTTCAAAACTGGATAAGTATTTGTGAAGAAATATTAGACAAAATCCCGTAAAGACAAATTAAAGTTGAAGGGATTATCTATCGATCACACGTTATACATTTCCCCTGAACTTCTTTTTTTAAAAATTGGAGACTTTAAAAAACAAAATATATGTTTTTGCAATATATATATATATATTGCAAAAACATTAAAACCTTCGCGACTAAGAAACTGAAAGTCTTCTCCTTAATTCGTTAATTTTCCGTACGTTAGCTTGGCGATGAGATATCAACATTTTAATTGAGCCAAAATTCCTAATGGGTGATCTCATACTTATAAACGGTACTGTAGATCAATGTACCAAGTCATAATTAACAATAACACCAGTTTACAAAAAGGAGATCTTGAATGTGATTAGCAAAATGTGCATATTCTCCGAAGTAATTTTACGCGTACAATCTGAACCCGTAGAATCGTCTTATCGCGATTTTAAGATATTTGAGATTATGTTCGGGAAAAATTTCTTTTCTTCTATTTTTGAAATTATATACAGACTGTAATAACTTTTTGTAGCGATTTTTACTGTTAGCAAAATTTAAGACTACTCTCAGCCTTAAAAATGAGCTATTTCTGGATTACATAGACTTTTCGAACAAAGTCGCAGCCATTCTAAATTATTTAAAAATATTTGTCTTGGAAAAATATACATAGTCGTTTATGGGTTCCCTAAATTGTTTATTTCCAAAATGGCATGTAGTGCGAATGCCCACGACATTCTTGAGATTAAACTCATATTTTAAATTTAAAAATAAACTTCATGAGAAGAAATCATCGATGATTGACTAATCGATCATTTGAAGGGTGACAGCAGTACTTACTACTATACATAGTAATGAAAGCCACAATATTTTGTCGTACCCTGTATCCTCGAAAACAACAAAAAAGCGCATTTTTCGAATACATAACATCAGATATCTTTATAGTCCAGGCAACGAATGGTGTGGCCCGGAACAAATTGCAACAGGACCGATTTTTTTTGTTAAAAAACATATCAAAAATCGCCGAAAATCGGAGTGGGAGAAAGCTGTTTTTTTACAAAATAGGCCTAATTTTAAAAATGGCTGTAACTTTTTAGTGATGCATTATAGAGAAAATTATGTCAAACAAGAGTTGTAGGAATTGCAAAAATCTATAAAAAAGGTAAATACGATATTTTCTCTCTCTGTCGCCATTTTTGAGATATTGGCTTGGAAAGTTGCAACATATTTTTTTAGTAATTATCACAAAAAAATTGGTCATGTTGCAATTTGTTCCGGGTTACCACCTTTTTTTTCGTTCGTTTCCTGGACTATTAAATTCTGACGTGGTAGGCTGATTCTGCCCTCGGATTTGGATTCTGCGTACAAAATTATTTTGAAAATTACTCACAGCTTCCTAACAACAAAACCATGTTGACCTGTGTAAGTGAAATTTATAAATTTGAAATGTCAACGTAAATGGGGCAACGAAGTTAATGGCCTGCATTACGAATAATACACAGTTTTAAAAGAGGTATTACTCAATTTTGTTGAAAAATTGAGATAACATTTTGAAAATTACAGTTATTGAAAGAAGAATTTTTTAAGTAATTTACTTTAAAAGGGATTGCATCTAATTTAGACTTTCGTTAAAAATAATATATCTAATTTGAGTAATGATTGAAATAAACGTTTAACTATTTTTATGCTAAATATTTTTCTGCTATTGCACACGAATCAGTGGTATTAAAAAACATGTAGGTATTTTGTACTTAGACAAAGAATGATATTTTTTACTAATGACCATTCTTAAATTTTTCGAAAACTAGCAAAACTTGTAAGTGAAATAACCCTTCGTTGTTTCTTGTTAATCAGAATAGCTAAGTAGATTTAAATACAATATCAATTAGCTATTAATGTTTCAGCCAGTAAGATTTATGCCCTCTTCAGAAATTCTTCTGTTTAAAGAAATTTTAAGAAAAATAATTACGAAATCATTACCATTCGTGTTGATGATAATTATGATAGAATGAAAATTTGAATTAATGAATAGTATTTTTCGGTATAAGGGCGTAAAATGCGATTTTACGCACCGCTATTTAACATGCGATTAAACAGGACCAGTGCGCAAATTCGAATTCTCACGCCCGTCTATCGAACGGTATTTAAATCAAATTAAAATGAAATTTTACGCATAGTATGTCAAAAAATAATTTTTTAATGATTCCAAGAACTGACAAATTTTTGAAGGAGAACATGCAAAAAAAAGAATTCTTTTTAATAACTATAAAAATATTATCTTACCTTTTTTAATCAGTCTTCTTGTTTAAAAAAACATTTAAAGCCATAATCTGAATACATATTAAATGGTATAAAGGTTATGGTAACTTTGGGAAATTTCCGAAGATGCTCGAATCAATACATTGATTTTCCAGTTTCTCAATACGGGGAAATGTTTGACATTAAATGCAGACACTTTTATTGTCTCCAGTATATGTTTCAGGTTATAGGATATAAAAAATGTTTTATTTTTTATTGATAGACGCAAATGTCACAAATTTTGAGGCACTCAGCGTCGAAGACAGATGTATTAAGGGGGTTATTCTAAAAAGACATTTTCGAATTATATAATCTCTTAAAATGAAACGTTTTGAAGTGTGACGCGACTATTCAATACATAACTTTTCATACGCAAACATTTCATCATACAATTTTTCAACAAACGACCATTTATATTAAGTTAGGTAAGATTAGGTTGTAAGGTTAGGTAAGGTTAGGTTAGGTTACATTAGGTTATAAGGTTAAGTTAGGTTATGTTAGGTTAGGTAGCAACATAATATACTAAACATTTTAACAAAATAGATTAAGTAAGGTTAGATTGGTTACAACGTTAGGTTCGATGAAGTCAAGTCAGCTTAGGTCAGGTTAGGTTACAATTATTTTACTTAAATGCATTTATTTAGGTTCGTGTTGAAATGATCATGTGATGAAGTCATTGTACGTTGAAATGTCGTAGGTTGAACTGTCGATTGTTTAAAAGTGGGGTTTTTTATAGTCGTAGTACCATTTTGAAGACAAAAGTTTTGGCAGTGTACAGAGTGACTATTATTAGTAATTTTCTTTTACTAGAAACCAATAATTAATTCATATTTAAAATGGGTAATATTAATATTAAAATAGCATTAATCGTATAATGTTTTCATATCAGTAAAAATGCGACATCGTATCCTAAATAAAAATCCTTTTTATCAGACTAAAAATTGTATATTATTATTAATCGTGTATTGAAATATCGAAAACGTTTTTCTCGGGGTCTTTGAACTTGATGATTATTTATTTTTGACTATTTTCAAAATACAACTGTATAAAATCGAGATTTCTCAATAATTTTTGTTCAACTTTCAGGGGATGATTTCGATCTTCGGAGAGAAGCAGAATGTGCTTCTCCTATGCTTAATACAGCTCATAATACTGGTGTTAATGGGAACACTGATGACGTACGGACCGGAGGCACGTGTTAATGTGACGAAAGACCATTCAGGTGAGTGTAACAAGGGAAGACAACATATACGTTGTCTCCTGCATTAGAATCAAGAATAGAGACATCGTGTTGTGTTGTCATCAAACAAAGATACATATACGAGTTATGAAGCGGTACAGAGTACAAACTGAGAATGTACAGAATGAGGGTAAAACAAGGAAAGCAAGCTGAGACAAAAAGAGAACCAAAATCCGAGAGCGAAAACTAATGTTAGCTATGAAAGTAAAAAGAGAACGACAGAAAAATAAAGGTAAAAATGTTCTGAAAATGAGACGACTAAAGACTAAGGCAAACAGATGTTGGGAGAGTGCAATGGCAAATCTGATACACTTAACGAACGGTAACGAACTGAAGCAAATATAAACATTACTGGAAATACTTCGCGAAACACATGATGGTTTCCGCTAATGATGTTGTCCTGCATGTTGCAATACTAAAGTTGGTTCACCATTTGCAGAAAGATCTACTTTTTGTTTGCTTAGAAAATTAGAAAATCGTTAATGAAATTTCAATTTACCTTGATGATATTTTCAAATTTAGATTTAAATTAGACACTCACAAAATTCTTGTTTTCTGTTAATAGGTCGAAGAGTGGATGAAAAATTAAATGCTGAAGATCCAATGCGAATTTATCCTCGTAAGTTATACTAATTTTATTTATTTAACTATAATTGATGTAAGTTTCTACCAAAAACCTTATCTTTACGTAAATACCGTCTATCACCTATAAGATATATAATGCTCATTTCATTTACTTTGACAATTTTTTTCAACGAATTAAAACTGAAAGATTTATTATTTCTCTCTTTCTTGTATATAATTGGACTTTAGTCTGGATGAAGAATATTCACTACCATGGCTCCGTACATCTTGTGGAGAAAAATAATTCGGTTCAGGCCTTCGTGGAGAATTATGGCGCATTCTATTAGTCAAACCACAATCCGCTCTCCAATGACCTAATCGTCCACATCGAAAACAACGATCCTGATCCAATTGTTCTTCTGTTGATCTCGATCTTTTAAATCCCATTCTAGTCCGGTTTTGGGAAGCGTCTCTCCAAGCTCGATTTGGTCCAGATCTATTTCGCCACGACCGAGGAAACTTTTCCCAAGAATTATCTTTCCATTTGCAATTGTCTAGATTTTGGGCTCCGTTAATTAAATCTCTTCTCAAGCCAGCAAATTCTTTAGCGAAAACACTCACTAATTGTTCTAGCGCACTAGGTTCTTGCTCAGAACCTCTCTTCGATGACTTTTCTGATTTTTGTCGCGGTCCTGCATATGCGGTATCTCTCAAAACCGAGTTTTGTGGCAAGGGTGGTGGAACATATGGAACTTCGTGATAAGCGCTTTCCCGTTGCTTTGCCAATTCTATAAATTGATCAAAGGAGTACAACTCCTCTCGTCGAATGAGTTCTTTCACGTCAGGTCTTAAATTTCTGTAAGCCAAGTCAATGCGTTCCTGCTCCATCATAGCGGGTCTCATTTTCTGAAAAATTCCTCGTAAGCAAACTAAGTACACGTTTACTCGTTCTTCTTCTCCCTGAGTACGTGCTTCTGCTTCTTGTTTCAAATGTGTTTGGAACTGAGAATCACCAAAGAGAAGCCTGAGCTCCGCCTCAACATCTGCCCACGATGTCCATATTTGAGAACTGGATTCGTAACCGACTCTAGCGACCCCTTTTAGCAAAAGTGGAAGAACCTGGATCATCTCCTGATCTGTGATGTGTGCTTGCTTTCGACAACTTTGCAAACGGCAGAGAAAAATCTCCAAGCCATGCGGATCATCAGGACCTTCGTATCGTATATCCCACTGCTTGACAATTTCGCTGATATCATGAAACCTTGCGTCGCTTATTCGCTGAGAATTTTCTCGTCGCATATTACGATTTCCGTCGAAAGGATCCACAACTTCCGGTCTATTAATCCCTGATGCTTCCGGACATAAATTTAGCGATGCACCTAATGTTCCGTATGTCCCAGGTAGGCCGCATAAACTGGGTACGTACGGCCAGGGCAATGATGATAAATAACTAGGTCCAGTGTGACTAAAACAACACCTCGGCAAACCGGCAGTGGTATACACATTCGTCGAATCACGTTGGCCAAGTCCAGCAATGGTTGATATGGGGGCAGAATAGGTCGTTGTCCTAATTGTATTGTTGCTGGTAATTTGAGCACTTGCACTTGCAGACATAGGATTTGCTACTTTACGCCATCTCTTGGACATATTTTCAATTTCTGCCGAATCAATTTCATATTCGACGCCATTAAACAGAACGACTGAAATGGAATTAGGTGACTGAGAATTTGGGGTCGTCTCCGAACGAAGTGATCCGTTGGGATCTGCGCATGATGTATTGTCAACAAATTGTGAGCCTATTCTGTTTTGAATTGTTGATCGCACCGACTCGGTCATAATACGACCCTCATTTGAAAATCCTTCTTCTCTAGAATCTTCTGTTGAATTTTCTGGATTAATTTGGGATTGGTGTAATTGAGTATTCTTGTAGATTTGCAAGTATTCTACGACCGATGGCCTAGTGTCTATCTGGCTACTAGTACTGTCCACTAATGGATCCCATGGCACGTCATCTCCAGATTCCATCATTAAAGCTCTATGCAATCGACTTCGACGTACCCCAACAGTTCCGGAAGTGTTAATCTCCAGTCGTTCGAGCGCTTTTTGCAACTGATCTTCAGACATCCGAAAGACCCATGTGTTCAGTTTCATGACATCATTTGGAATTACAGCCATTGCCTGTTAACAAAATGTTGTATTATTCAGGAGTTTAAAGAGGATCAGTTTTTTTCTTATGATCACAAGAATTCTCCAGATGGATAATCTAACATTTATCTGATCATTCCATTGCTATATTCGAGGTTTTTCAAATCTAAGAATTTTATGAACCTTCTAAGACTTTAAAGATAATTACCAATGATTTTTCTTCTTTCTTTTCTGGTTATACCAATTAAACAATCACTTTTCCAATAATTGGGATCTGAAACGTCAATATTGTCAAGTTGTGAAGACGAAATGGAATCCTCACTCAGTCGTTCCAATGCTTATACTGAAAAGATTTTCCAGAGTGATACGTGTCATCGACTGTTTTTGCGGTCGATCTTGATCTCCCCATAGAATCTTCTAGAATCCGTTGCACTAGTTCCATCCACTTTATACATTCGCTTGTTAAGGAAGTTTTCCTCTTTTGCTTACTTTGAATAATCGATACCGACGCGGAAGAACCACTTTCGAACTAAATTTTATTCTTCATTTTCTACAATAAAGTTTTAAATAAATTTTCTGAACAAATTTAAGGAATTGACCTTTTTTAGTAATTTTTATTCGTATGGAATTTTCTGTAGCGTCGATGAAAATAATAAATGCAAAAGCGGCTGGTATTTCGTAACTTTGTGTAATGTGTTTCATGTAACAAAATAGTTTGAATATGCTGCAGAGAAAATAAACAGCTTAATCGTGGGAATAACATAATTAGAAAAGGCTTAATACGGGTGTAGCAAACTCGGTAATTAAATCATTCAACTATTTGATTAAATTTAGTGTATAAATAATTTAATGGTGGTAATTGTTTGATTAGTCTAAGCTATTTTTAGTTAAACTTTACCTTCTACTGTAAACTATTATGACTGGACATTAACTAGTTCAATTAACAGTCACGTATTCATTGGTGATAAAAGCAATAATTAATTGTAGTAAATAATATAATAAATTATTTTGGTTTAAGTAACCTGATTAGTAGGAACGTATATTTATTTAAATTAATCATAGAAATTGATCACAATTGTTTAGATTCCTCTCAGCTTTTTTATGGTATGCAAATGTTTCAGCTGCTGACTGCATATTTTTGGAAAATTGCAAAACGCATTAAATTTTTAATTTAAAAATGGTATCAATGCACATTTTTAGTCGTGCTAGGTTTTTCAATACGACACATTTATAAACAGATAGCATTCAATTATCAATTTGCATTACTTGTTTTTATTCTAAATTTATACCAATATTCTAATTTATTTTAGAAACCTCATTATATTAGAACATTCAGGTCAGATCTTCAGATGTTATGATAATTTATTTTCGATGATCTACAATATCGAGGAATCTGATTTCTATTTCGCAATTTAGTGCACAAAGAAGTAGTGCATATCCTCATTAATTTTATTGGATTTAAAGTTATTTTTGGTTTCAAAATAACCAATTATTGTATCGAAAAACAAAACGTAACTTGCTTTAATAAAATACAATCGGATTGGTCTAGGTTGAAAAAAGTACCTATAATTGAATTCGTATTGATTATATACATCACTTATATATAAAAAAAGCATTGGGTAAATATTGACAAATTATAAGTTCTATTGAGCTTTAGTAGATATTTATAGTCATTAGAATTTTTTAGAATGTAAAATTATTTATAATTGATTAGTTTTCATTGTTAAAATATTTTGTGAGAAAATTGTTTCTCTTGTGATTATTACAACTTTATTAGTTTTATATTTACTTACTGCAGTTCCGAAAGTCGAAAAGGTGTTCCTTCCCAGTTGCACAATGTATTCTTTTTTCGCAATCCAATTTTCGACAAATCCAAGTATAAAACTAATCACACAACTTTCGGCTGAATTTACTTTCCAACTAAAAGAATTCGACGAATCAATTTTCGCTTAATAATTTTTTTACGAATCCTACGGTACACAAACAAGAAAATATATATGAATACAAATCATTAAATAGTAGTGCAGTCCTCCCTCCGTAATTGCTTCCTTCCATAATTGTTCTCTCCCTAACTCCATCCGTAATTATAGTCCCAAAATATTCCGCAATTATTGTCCAGGTTCCCTCTTCCAGGTGCACCGCAAGAAGAAAGCTACACTCGCGCATGCGCAAGTATATTCTATTAATTGTTTGATACATGGAGAAAGGTAAGTAAGCGCGGGAACGACAGACGAGCAATTATGGGGAGGGGAGATTCGATCCCGATCTAATAGCGATTACGGGGGGGAGTAATATACAAATATTTTTCTTGAAAGTTGAAAAAGAGAAAATATGAAAATAGATCAAATTAGACAGATTCTCATTATGACCGCATAACTCACATAAAAGCATTAGAAACATTTAAAATTATATTAAGTTAAAGATAAACAAAATTTAACTGCTATTGTCAATAAACCATTATTAAACAAAATATTATAATATTAAAGCTATATTGAACAATTAAAGTTGATAAGTTGCCCCCATTAAAATATTATTAAATTGTGATTAATTTATGAAAACACAAACCTCCAAATAGCGACATTAATCAATCAGTGTAAATATTAGTAAGGAGAAAAGTAGTTATCAAATAAAAGTTATTCAATATCAATAAAATGAGCAAAGGTGTTTCAGTAACAAATGTTTTAAATATAGTCGAAGACGGGATGAAAGTTCACGAAAGGTCATGTGCGAATCACACAATAGAGTAATAAGTCCTATTTATACACTTTTACGCGTAAGAAAAATATGCCTCTTTGAGGCGCATAACCAATATTATATTTTGGGAAAAATACAAGTTTAATCATGGACGATTCTTCTGAAAGGGGCTGCGAAACATGTCGCCAATATCATATTACAGTTTCGCAAGGGAATTTTTAAAAAATTACTTATGTTTCTCGAACTTTTCGTAAATTATTTTGTAAACTGGCATAAATTAACAATAGTTTTACATATTTAGAGTATGGGTATTTTACATTTTTCATTAATAAGCGAGTACTTGAAAGTTGAACTAACTTTTTCACAAAAAAAAAACATTACAGTGTATTATTATTATTAAACAGTATTTATCAGTGCAAATAAACAAGTTCATAGGATTAATCATATGTTTTAACTATAGAGATTATTTTATCAAATTTATCAAATATTCGCATTTTGATTCATTATATTGGTTCCGACATTTTGAATTTCGAAAATCGGACGATGGTTTCGAAAACAACCACCATTAAAATCCCGCGAGCAACAAATTTCTGCTTAATCAGGTAAATTTATGGATTTTAGTCTGCCATATTGGATCCGCAATTTGCAATTTCGGAAATTTGACAACGCATTCATGATCAGGTACCAGTAAAATCCCGCAAGTAACAAATTTTTGTCTAATCCGAAAAACTTTCGAAGTTGACGATATTGACGATAGTCTGTCATATTGAATGAACCATTTGCTATTTCGAAATTTTGTCAACGGATTTATAAGCAGCGATTTCAAAAACCCCAGAGTAACAAATTTGTACTTAACTGCAGACCAATTTTTGGGTCTTGGTCCGCCGTAATTGAATTTTGCGCTACTTTAGATTTTCACATTATAGCTTATCCTTAACGTACGTCAACAACAAATTTTTAAATAAAATTTTTCCGAAACAGTGTCTCATTAAGTAGCAAACATTATACATAAAGATGCAAATTAAATATGTCTCGTGCTAATAAAAAATCACGTCAAAGTGTAATGATAATCCGCCATCTACTCGCAAGAAGTTGAACTGGACAATTACGGAAGATCATGATGATATTATAGTAGAATCATACATGACAAAAATCATAACAACTGAGCTTCTCGGCATATTTTTTACTTCATTTTTATTACAGTCAGTTGCAGATTATGGAATTAGTATATTAATGTCTTAAAGAATTTTGGAAACATGGAAATAATTGTTAAAAATTGTACTCTTAAACATGAGAATGAAAAAAACATCGAGATCGATACTGATATTATTCCAGACTATTTCCAGATGGAAACACAATTATACTAGTATAATCTCGCAATATTGATAAAAACTAAAAAAGGAAATAATATTGTAAAAATATTCGACACCAATTGCCGGGGAATGGAACGGGACAACTAGAGATTCATAAGTGTTATTGTGGACTTGTCGCGAGAAGAAGTTATGAAAGTTTTTATAAGTTTTTATTTCATAAATTATATAGCAACATAACGGCCAAGTACGGAGGTATATGAAAACAATACATGCATTGTGTAAAATGGACAATTGTAGAGAATTATTCAGACAATTGCAATGGAATTAAAAATAGAAAATTCGTGTGTTACTAATCTGAAATAAAAATGAATAGATTCAGAAGAATGCAGCTCGATTTGACAGTTTTTGAAAATCTTCAATAAATCTTAATAAAGTGTCCCAAAAAAGTGATGCTGTATTCAAACATTGTCATCTGTCATCTCCTTTCTCCATCATCAATGATGGATTTATTTTAATGACATATTTAAATTCATCAGATGAAAATCTAGCATCCATCATGAATAAAAGAATGGATTTTTCTATCAGTAAATCTAAAAGGAAGTCTCTTAACGCTCGAAAAGGAAATCGAAGACATTTGAATTTCTTTAAAGGTCCACGTGAAAAATAGGATGGCGAACCTCTGGCGTCAGACTTGACCTCGCAGTTATAAACGTTAAAGTATGTAAATTTTAATCTCGAAAGCGACGATCGTTGGCCACAATGGTGAGATTTGAGATTTCGAAGCTGTTCGCGACATTTGGTTGTTCAGTCTTCGGTTCGTTTTTGAATCGGAAACATCCTTTAATAATAAAAACTAAACAAGAAACATTCCATTAATGTTTGACTGAAAATAATCCGCGACTATCAAGATCCAGTCCGTGAGAAATCGTTAAAGTTTTAATAGTTGGCTAGCAGTTAATTCTTGATTTAGTCTGGAATTTTTATGGGTTTTATGTATAATTTAAAACTATCGATTCGGTACGTAAATTCGACGATGATATCCGGTCTGGCACTAGGAATCAGTTTACTGTTCATCCAAGGGTTTATGCTTTGTGGATTTTTGGCCATCTTTGATTACGGTCCTGAAGCAAATGCTGGTAATCGGCATAACAGTTTCTCCCCTTATCTTAATGGAAAACCAAATCATTTGCCAGTTTCGTATACATGTAAGTTTTCTCAATTAAATGATGATATAAACATTAATTGATTTATGACTATTTATAGTTTTAATTGAATGGTATTAAAAATTTTCATTTTATTAATTAGTTAAATTCATTTATATAAATTGAAAGTAGATATTTTTAATAATTAATAAATATGCAATTGTGTTCGATTTCATCTGTTTACTTAGATCATACTCGATATTATCGAAAAAAATTTCTGATAGTATGAATTCACCTATTAATTAGTTTATTTTTGTATTTGTTTATTATTATAAAATGGATTCACAGTTTCACTTTTAGGTGGAACTTGCATAATATTTCCAGTATTTGAAAAGGATTTTCTTGATTATTTAACCTGAATACGTTTCTATCGATGTACTACTTCCTCTCCTATATTTTTTACTCCTGATTACGAATATGACAATAAAAATTGACGGGAGGACAAACCTGAAAAACAAGCCAACAAATCTTATACTCTTTTAGTTTTTTCTAGTTTATTTTCAAAAATTACAAATCTTAATCAAAACACTCGGGCAGTACCTTTACTTTTATTCGAGTTATTTAAATCCCAGTAATTTGAAGACAGAATAACGCATGAGACTTTCCCTATTTTGAGTAGTCTGGAATAGTTTCCCTCGTGATAGCGACTTTTAATCTTGACGAAAATGAAACGAGAGTTCAAGAGCATCTTTTTTATGTATTGCAACATTAACTAGATTCATTCTCATGGAAGATGTAGCTGAGTAACAGGAAACTTAAAAATTCGGCAGATGTGCTCATATCATCTGGTTTACTATAATAGGAGTGCACTTTTGATAATCTATTACCTCTATAAAATTATTAAATAAACAAATTTTGTCTTTTTGTGAACAGTTTTTTAAAACGTTGGTGCAAAAATTAGATACTTAAAAATTGAATTAGTTATTTTATAAAAAAAAAATGTTATGACAACTATTTGAACGCAGATTATAAAAATATGACTAATGGCACAACCTCTAATAAGCCACGTATTACCTTGATATTATGTCGGTACTTAACGTTCGGCACTTTCTTGTAAAATAATCCCCTATATCACTTTCTACCGCAACGCGATACATGTCAACGTAGTTTGCAAAATTATTTTGGAACTGTGTATATACACGTGCTCGACGTACGGAATCGTCAGAGGCGAGCTTTGTACCGTGGTCTGCCACAATATGCAGCTAAAAGTTGAATTTCAGGATAATTAGTTGACTTAACCGTTCAGCAACAACTTGCGTAATTAACCAAATTCGCTTTGAAGATAAGTTTTCCCGAAACCAAAAGCCCTGCGTAGACCTGAATCTGACTACAAAAGTATTCTTTTTGTCTGTCTTTTTTATGACAAATACAGTGTACCAGGATGTCCATGTGATGATCTTTATCGGTTTCGGCTTCCTCATGACTTTTTTACGGAGGTACGGACAAAGTGCCGTTGGCTTGACGTTCCTGATTGGTGCGGTGCTGATTCAGGCTGCGATGCTGTGCGAAGGGGTTCTCAATGTGAGGAAAAAAGATGGCAAGGCACCTTTATCACTTGAATCGTGAGTAATTTTCAATTGTCTACTTTTGTCTCTTTACTTAAAACTCGATTAAGAAACAATCTCTATTATAACTTTGTAAATTCATTAAAGAGGAAATTTAATAAATCGTAGTAATGAGTAAAATCAATATACCGTGGTAATTTCAGAAATTAAGTTATTTTATCGTCGGCGTTCAGTTTACAAAGTAATAATATGAAGTAATGACAGATTTTAGTGATCATGATGTTATTTTAAGTATATTCTAGTTGTATCATCTTATTTCTGTATGATTGTTTAGAAAATGCTGATTATGACATTAGTATGAATTATACTATGGGGACAGTATACTATAATGTTTCAGAATAAATACGAGTAGCATATTTGGTATTTCACAAAATTTCAATATAATTTATATATCATATAATTGATAATGTATATTACATTAGCTAAACTAATATGCAGCTACTATAAACTAAAGCCTATAAATATATTTTCTGTTATATAAAAGTAGACCTAAAAGCAATTTCCAAAGGTCCTAAACAAACTTTGTTAATTTTATCTGAATTCCCTGTTGGGTTTCATGTGTAACAATTAATCGGATCAGGTACTGACCATCAGATCTCTTCTGAAACCAGGTCTTGATTAGCAGACAATTGAAATTTCGTCAAATAACGGAAGACAATACAATTATGAACTTCATTTTTATGTTCTTATTGTGAATGCCAGTCAGGCCTTTAATTTTAAATAAACCAAGTTGTGAAATTTATAGATTTAATTTCCGTATTTACAAATGTTCAGGTTAATCTGCTACTTTACAACAATTTTAAGACAATTTTAGAATGCAAAATTTAACAAGATTCCCCGATAACAATAGGATTCAAGACTGTCTTTGAATTCAGCAGAATATAAAATATACCATCTAATTTTATTCGGTTATCCAGGAATCATCATTTTCACCTACATAGTTCCAAATTTAGGTTTAGAAATAATAGAATAAATGCTTCAGAGTGTTACAAAATCTCAAAATATCTATCGATGACCTGATAAAGAGGACACTTAATATGATAGTGTCAACGTCAGATACCGACAATTTTATTCTCAAAAAGTTCAATTTACAACGAAAATTTAATTAAATTATATTTAAAAATTAAAAGATGGCTTTCTTGGACGTTAAACTTCCCAAAATAAAAGAAGAGTTCGTGAATACTAACTATTTTTGATAGTAGTTTTAACTATATTTTTCCAACTAGGTAATATAGTCAATTTAACTATGGACTTTTTTCTCAGTGTAAATGGCGTAAATCATCATAAACTTTGAATTTTGTTTGTATTACGTTTATCTAAAAAAGGGCCCAGTAACCTGTCAAATTAAATCCTACTATATAAATGAGGGAAAAGTGGTAAAATTAACTACTTTTCAGGTACACGAACCGCAGCGATTTTATTATTTTTATTTACTTAGTAAATAAGGTTAGTAATCATAGTTAATAAAGTTAAAATATACAGTTAAACTAATGGAGTTTTTAAATGAATTCATCTGACAACTTTTTAGTTGTTTTAATTTATTTACGATAATTACTGCAACTGGCGAAATTCTGTGGAGGACCTGTTGAGCTAGGTGCATTAGTTAAAAAGTAGTCAATTTTATTAAAAATTTTCTCAGGATGTATATCTCTAAAATTACTGCGAGTTTACTTCCGATCAGTATAAGTATCTACTGTCGTTGTTTAATTACAATTTTTAAAAATATGTTTTATAGTCTATTAATTATGGAACGAACTGTAAACCAGTCCATAGAAGGGTTTACTCTTCAAAATTATAAAAAAATATACAGATCATTAAATAAAGATCGCAATCCAAACATTCTACAGAATCTAGGAGCAGTAAGTAAACACGTTAATTTGAATAATCATTGAGGCATTTGTGTGAAAATATAAATTAATCATATAAGAATTTTTAATTCAACATTCCATTCATTAAATTTATTAGTGGCTGTAGTGAATTTAGTAGTAAATACTTGCATCATTACGCTGTTGACTATCTAACGGTTCGTATCTAAACGTTTTTTCAATTAATTTACATAATACAAGAACATGTATTCATGGTGCTCTTATCGTTTTCTTATTAACTCCGTGTAAAACGACGTAAAAGCGAAGTGGTTCTTTTTAATCGATAATCAGTTTCCTTCAACAAATTCCAAACAAAAAAAAATATCTGATGGCTTATACTACTCGACAACAAATGAATAATTCAAACTTTGCGCGATTGTTTCTGATTGTTTTGGCTTTAGTAATTAATTATACTTGGATTAAAATGTATCTTAAATCACAATTCATGGAAATTGAAAGAATAATTTACTTTACTTTTTAACATTTACACTGTCAGTATTACAACTATTTTAAAATATTTAATAATTTCTACCAAGATACTTGTAACTTTATTATTATTGCGAATTACATTCTACAGCTAGAAATATGTGTTTCATTCTTCCAACCAATACTATAATATTGCAAAAGTACTGCAAAGTAACAATTTTCACTATAATTTTAAGACATTTTTTGTAACTTTATAATATTTTATAGTAACTTTGCGCTATTTTCTTGTAATTTTAATTTACTTTTAATTTCAAAAGGGATCATTTATCATTGGAAAAAGTTCATTTGACAGTCAAAAAGATAATTATATTTCATCTTCATTGAATTGCCCCTATTTTTGCAACAAAATTTTCGAAACCATAAAAAACATTTAGTAATTTATTGTAAACTCTTGTGCAATTTACTGCAGACATCAATTCAATGTCTATATATAAAGAAATAAGACAAACTATTGACCAACAAAGTATTGAATACAAAATATATAATCGAATACGATACCAACTGACTTACCACAGCTAAAACGAACTGTTTTACTGTCTGACCCTAATAAATTACCAACTTTTGTTTAAGAAATGTCAGGATGTAAAGAAAAATTTAGTACGCTGATAGAAACAAGAATTATGAATTTTTTTAGAACCATTCAGTGTCTTTTAGAAATTTTTCTGCCGATAAAAAATATTGATATCTGAAGAATATACGTTTTCCTCTATACCTGCATTCATAGTCGTTCATGTTAAATTTACAACAATGTAAAATTTCCAGCCTCAAATATAGATATTTCATCAAATGTGGAAACTTTTTTAAAACTGTATACTGAGCAAAAATTCCGGTTGCATTTACTGGAAACCCAAGTTAGTTTAGCGTTAGTAACTCCAACATATAAGTGGCAAATTATACCTGATATATTATTATATTCAGGGGTAAATTCTGAAATACACCTGAGTGACAAATTTGTTTACCGGATTCTTTTTCATCGACGCAAAATACATAATAAACCGCGTCAAATATTCTATTGAAAAGCCATCGCTTTTTTGTGTTTGACCATTTTATTTTGTGAAAAAAATCCAATGAGAGAAGAAAGAGCTAACAAAAAATGGGATTGGTATATCAGTCTTACTTTGTTCAATGTCAAAATATGCGATTTATGAGATGAAACGTCAAGAAAAACGAAATTTTTTCGTAAATATGATCATAATGTTTTTCATAAAAATACCACCTGATTTTGACGATGGAATTAGAAAAAGGAGGTTCAAAACTATCGATCTTGACTTATTTCAATTTTGTTTTACGGCGTTTGGATAAAAAATTAGAGTGCTGAATTTTACGTCCAAATTTAAAACAAAAAAGTTGAAATAAAATGAGTGAATAGAGAAAAAAGGACAGTTCTTTATAAGAATTGATAAGTGTCAGTTTCTTTCAAAATTTAGTGAAGCATGTAAGTATTTTCTTTCCATATTTAGTTTTATAATTACTTTGATCTCACTAAGATTTAAGATAAAAGACGTTATTTACGCGAATTTACCAATAATTTTAAATACTACAACACCAACTACATTCAGCGTCCGAAAATTTAAGTACTAATTACGAGGACTAGTTAAACGATTTTAATTAATTTATTGTGCTAGAGATTTCAAAAACGAAACATGGTTGTTCCAAAAAAAACCTCCATAATTCGAAGTCGACCTCAACTGAGTTATAATAATTTTCCACCTAGAAGTTCGAACTAAACCAAAGATATTTATCGATTTCTGTACATGAAAAATATAAAGTTATCTCTGTGCATGTCCAACTTTTCCTATCAACTTAAAGCAAGTAAAGCGTATATGCCTTAACTCGGGTTGACTTTGTGTATGCATGAATGTCTCTTATCCCTCGATATCCGATTACTTTTACTTTCTTCCGGTCGGCGATGATGTCGATAAGTATGACTTCTACTCCGACTTCTACTACAGCTAATCGTATCATATCATATATACTTAGAACAAAGAACAAAGTTTCCAAGCAATACACAATCTTGTCTATTCCAAGTTTATTAGATTATTTTCTAAAACTTAACTGACGTAATTGCGACTAATGCTATTTCAGTAATATTAGATAGAAGTAAATATTGTGAGAAATTCTGTCTGCAGTCAATAATATTTTCGAGTGTAGGAGACAGAATAATCAGCATAACTAAGAAACTAATGAATAAGAAGAAGTTATGTCATTTTATACACTCAGAAAATAAAGTAGTTGAAATGACATTTTTTTACTACGAATCATAGTGTGAAATGAGAACTAGGCATGTTAATAGTTAAAATAACTATTCTGAAATCGTAAAGTTTACTATTGTTTCATGATTCAAAATGCTACTTATCATAATAGACAAATAGACTCAACTATATTGAAATAGTCATTTCAGAAAATTACTACCCTCACTGAGAGAAATTGTACAAGAAATTGTCATACAAAAATATGGAAAGGATTCAATATTTACTTTTTAAAAATATGTGTAAACTATATATATCATAGCATATGAAAAGTCCACTTTTTTCCCTTCGTTGTTTGTTTATGATAAACAAGAAAACAAAGAGAAAAACAAAAAATCAATACTGCACTAAGTTTGTGAATGTCACACCCTCGCGAGTTAGAAAATGTATTATGCAATGCCATTATACACACAAATTTCAATGTCGTGCAACTAGTCTATAGATACACATCTGCAAGATAGTTGAAGTAATTAAAGAGGTTAGCAAATTTAGTATTTTTGATAGTTAATAGCTAAACTAATTCGGATGAGCTATAATTGATTTTCAATCTTTACGAAATATTTGATTCGATTAACTATTTTTTTAATGATTACTTTTTATATAGAGAAATCAACCATTCTCTATTTTGGCTTAAAAAGACGTATTGGTGGGTATTAAACACATTAAGAAGCCCTAGATTTGCAATAATCTTAAACAAAATATTTCAACTATTTGACAGAAGATAATTGTATCTGCTATCCAATTTTTTAAGATTTAATTCGTAATCAGAATTTGGTCACTCGGTTATCTTGATAACCTGCATTTCACTGTTAGAGACTGACATTCGATGGTGATCTAATCTAATCTGCAGGTTCATTTTTTATACGTAGGACCACTTAATCTTTTCTTTATCTTTCGTTTTTATTCCATTTCTTTTTTCCACGAATCGTGTTAGTTTTAATTTGGGGATGTAAGGTAAACGTCCTAGTAATCCGATGTTGAAATTGCTTGTCCCTTGAAATGAAACTTTGCAAAAGGTGAAATTAGATTTATTCATAGTGAGGATTGACTTAAAATAAACAAATTCTATAGCCATAATATATATATATTAGTCGATTATTATAATTATTTAAAATCTATTCAATAATACACTCAAATACATTCAATAAATTATTCAATATATTAAAGAATGACATTCAGATTAAAAATTAGTAATAAGCATTTAAGTACGTTAAAGTAGAAATACGAACATTTCGATTTTTTAAACGTTTCACAAATTACTTTGGAAAATATTAGCCAGTATTCTCTGAAATCGTGCGTTTACTTATTTGCTAAGAGATAATTATATTTTAAACAAGTATGTATTGGTACTACGTTTATCGTACTCATTTGTCACATCTTGGGATTCGTACAAAATGTTAACTGTTAAGTAAATCTACATTCACTGCGACTAATTACTTCGTTGCTCTGCGAAAAAAGTCATTAAATACCAATTGAAGTAGTAAAACATGCAGTAGTATTTAATACTGTTGTAGACGGGCTCGTTAGAGCTCCAACGTATTAAATTCCGATTGATCAGTGTGTAAAAATGAATTAATTGCAAATTTATTCTCTTATCTAGGATTTTTAAATATTTTATATTATTATAAGACGACAAATTTCAACCCAGGTGGAAAAATCGTTCTGCGAAAGTTTGCATGAGTAGATTGCCATTTTGCTCTTTACTGAATTTGAATATATTCGCCTTGGATATTTCAAATATCGCATACAATTAGTCAAACAAATTTGTCACCCAATAATATAAAATATTTACAAATTTCATGTAACATAATATATTTGAAATAGATTGAGTTCAAAATGGACCAAAATATGGAAGTTTTCATATCTAAATGAATCAAATTATGGAACGTTTTACGCTGGATTAATCACGCTTTTCGGTCCATTTTGAACCAAATCATGTCCACTTAGATCCTTTCTTCTGAAATAATCTAAACTGAATTTAATTGGATTTCGATATGTAAGTTATTCTATTCAGGGTTATACACCTGATACAATTTGAATTCATGAAGTACCCTCGCAATTGTGTGTATATAAAAACAGATCTCATTTGAGTGCAATTTTGATCAAGTTAACATTAATTGTCGAAAAGTTTCACAAAAATAATCCTATTTTCATTTCGCTGAAATTTGATCAAATTTAATTGTATTTCTGTTTATTCAGGTTTCACTGAAATTTAAGTCATATAATCTTATAGTTTTGTTTAGTTTCAGAAATTTCATTTATTTTTGGTAAATTTTAGATATGGTTCCTAAAATTGTATATAAAAGAGACGTAATCGCCATTTCAGTAAAGTTTATTTGAAAAAATTCGATACAATTGTAACGGTAAAATGTCGTAAACATTTTTTACATTGCAGAATTAAAACCGCTTGAAAAGTCCATTTATTTAATAATCGCCTATAGCTTAGTACAAAATATCAGTAATCAATTTCCATTTTCATGTGCAACACGAAATGTACTATAAAATAACAGTTAACATTACGTCATCGTATGAATTTTGATGTTTAGATTACTGAATGCCGACGTTGGAGTGGCGGTACCATTAATTTCAATGGGCGCCCTTTTGGGTAAAACGACATATATGCAGTTGATTATTATGGGAATAATCGAACTGATCGTATATACAGGAAATAAATACATCGGAGAAGAAATATTTATGGTATGTTCGACCTAATATTTACTTTATTCCTTATATTATACAAAATTTAAGAAGCAGAATTTTAATTTAAATCGCTCAGAAAGAAACAATACCATTCATTTATTATTCATAAACAAAATTTTGCCTTTTCTTAAGTCCAAAAAATTAAAAATTTACATCTACAAATGGACATGCAAAGTAATTTTAAATATTGTATAACGATCATTGAAATAATGTATTTCTTCTTTACTATAAACAAGTTTGTTTCTAATTTTGTTATTACTAACATAAAAAATATGAAATGACAAAAGAACGTTTTATTATCAGGCAGTCGATGCTGGTGACAGTATGTACGTACATGCTTTTGGTGCATATTTTGGGTTAGCAGTGAGTTTTATTTTTGGTTTGAAAGATAAACCAAAAGAGCATAGTCTAGAAGGATCATCTTATGAATCTGATATTTTTGCCATGATTGGTAAGTAACAACAAATTACGGTATAAAACTAAAGTACACCATTTTTTATTCATACAATATAAAATGGTTGGAATCACTTGCTCGATCTAATACAGAGTAGTAAAGATAGTTGAATCGTTTGAACGACACTTTTAATACCATGGAGTAAATCATTAGTGCCACCCCATATTAGGAATATATTGACATCTTTCTATTGAAAATTGACTTTGGATTCTACCGTTCGATTTTACTCTTGAAATTAAAGTTTAGTATGTGTTCAACTGAAGTAAATAAGCAAATATGCTTTTATATGAAATATTTTAAGGATTGAAAACTTTAGTTTAATTATTTCACTGAGATAATTACTCTTAGATCATTCTTTTAATATAAAATTGATTTAAAATAGAAAAACGTATTTAATTTTATTCAGAGTATTTTTTTCAAAATCATAAACATATTCTCACAGCTTTATTGTAACTCACTTTAAGTTTTATTTGTAATTTAGTATTTCACGTTAAAATTTCACAAAAACACTTGTCTGAAAGTTTAAAAATAGTTCTTGAAAATTTGTGGTGGAATAGAAATATCATGGTTTTTGAAGGCCCACAACTCGAACGATACTGCATTGATATTGAGAATTAATAGTTCATAAACCAATTTACAGTGGATACATTGTTCTCGGACATTATTTGCAATTTATTATGATTGTAAACATTTTATACTGCATTTTTACGTTCTAGGTACGGTATTTTTGTGGCTATTTTGGCCATCGTTCAATAGTGCAGCCCTGAAAGGTGACGACCAGCAAAGAGCGATCATCAATACTTTACTAGCAATATCCGCAAGTTGCGTGATATCGTTCGCAGTATCTGCTTTAGTCTCAAAGCAAAGCAAATTTAATATGGTACATGTGCAAAATTCAACTTTGGCTGGAGGTGTAGGCATCGGCACGTCTGCTGGTATGAATATTGATAAAATAACATATATATTAAATGAGAATATTAATAAAGTGAAGTAAACAATCATATTCGCAAAAATAAAAATCAATTTTAAAAGGGGTGCAAAGAAGTGTTCTTCGAGATTTATATTTATTATACTCCAATGTATGAAATGGTATTGATAAAGAAAGAAAAACCTGCACCAAAAATAATTTTAAAATTTGTAAATAAAGAAACAAAAAATTACATCAACATAAAAAAAAATTAAAAGTTACATTTTTTGTTTATAATTTTGTTTTTTTTGTGAAACATAATTTTTCTGAAAGATATTAACTTGAAATCCAGCATTTTCAGGATACTTAGATAATGTTTAGTGTACCTTTTTACTTTCAAATCTTAGTTCGTATCATGAAAAGTGAAAAAACAAAGTTTTATTATGAAAACTCTGACAATGT
This sequence comes from Trichopria drosophilae, assembly GCA_030407085.1. Classification (NCBI taxonomy): domain Eukaryota; kingdom Metazoa; phylum Arthropoda; class Insecta; order Hymenoptera; family Diapriidae; genus Trichopria; species Trichopria drosophilae. The sequence goes on along the minus strand of CM059587.1, from coordinate 84,247,890 downwards.
TCTCATATCCCTCGATTTCAGAAAAGTTGGATAATTTTTATGGTAAAATATTTTTCAGCGTAGATTTAATTTTCATTTAGTGCAGAACATTGCATCTCGCAAATAGGTACAACATAAAACGAACAGCATAACAACTGCTATATTTACAATTTAACAAGCACGATGAATTATTTTGCAGGCAGTAAAGCGAACTTGTTTATTCTGCTGTTACAGGCATGATGGTGGAACCAATAGGGGCTCTCGTAATTGGATGCATTGCAGGGGTGATTAGCGTACTTGGATATAAATATTTCACGGTAAATACTGTATTGTTTACTTTAAAAAACTCAAATTATTTCACTGTAGAAATATATCGTAATTTTAAACAGAATTTCTTCAGTCACTTTGCATCATTAAGAACAAAACTGGCAGTTCTCCATCTGAAGATTCAATGTCTGTTACATTTTTACAATATTTTAAACCAATAACGTCCAGCTTGAAAGTAATCAAGAGTTACAAACTTGCCATTGCAATAAACTGCGACTTTCTTACGCTTGATTAATTTAAAAACTTGCATAAGATCGTTGCATCGGATAATGAGATTTTTGTAAAGTCTAATAAAAACGTCCGTGGATCTTTAACTTCAAAAATTTGTGAGAGCTGCATTCAATAGCTGTCAAGAAAATTGAAATTTTATAATAATAAGAAAATTGCGGTCCAGAGAACCGTTACATACACACATTTGTCAACAAAAACAAACAGAGATTTCATACCTTATTTTTGGGTCGTTATATTGAATTCTAACGACATGCATAATCGTAATTTACAAATTTAAGAGTGTTGTCCTCTTTTTGAGGCTTGCATTTCCGCTTTCCAAAATGGAATATCCAATTTATGACCAGGTACCTAAAAACCTGAAGGTACTAAATTATGTAAACAAATTTGGATTAATGGCTGTATTCATTGGTTGTGCAGAAAAATTACTTTGAATTCAATAACGGCCCAGTGCGAAAATAATTTATCATCATTAGAGTAATTCAATAAAATGTATTGGTCTAAGGATAATTCATCAATAGTGGAACTGAACATTATTAGCTTATATATTTTGATGCTGAAGGTCAATACCTTGTAGGACACACTTCTGTAATATTATAAAAAGTTCTGTATTTGATTTTAATGTAAAAATCATATTAAGAAAAAAATTTACAGCTCTACTTATGTTTTATAATAATTTAATGCAATTTATAGATTTGGATTAGCAATTTTTTAAATATCAATAATACATTCGTAAAGATTTTATAAAGTTCACGTCGAAAATAATCAACCTTGCAATTTTTATATTTCGAAAAATACATTTCAAATATTCAAAACTTTTTTGACAAAAACATTTTTATAGTATATATTTGTATTATTTATTATTTACTTTAATACAGACAGTGTTTAATGTTTACAGCCGTTGATACAAAAACGCTTAAGGATACACGACACTTGCGGCGTTCACAATCTGCACGGTATGCCGGCAATTCTAGCCGCACTAGCAGGAGCACTTTTTGCCGGTTTGGCAAATGAAGCTTCCTACGATTATTCGCTATACGAGGTAATGTTATTTTTAGTAATACATATCACAGAAAGCATATAAATGTGCTTTAAAATTAAAAAACATAAGTGTTATAAATCTTAATCAGATTTTCGTCAATTGTTATTTCTTTAGATTTCTTAATAACTAAAAAAATAGGAAAAATTAATAGAAAAAAATGCTAGTTCAGGATAATAAATATTTGAATAACTTAAGAAATTAGAAAACGTGGGAAAACATAAAAAAAATCCGTCGTGCTGAACCAATTTTATAATTAGATTCGTTTTCAACGTAAAAAGATGTACAAGAATCACAGGCAGGTCTGTGTTATTGTAAATGGTGCCACATATTGTGTGAATTGTTATGGTTTAAACTAAAATGTTCAAATTTTTTGAATCCTTGATGCGAGCCGCATATGCCTGGAAAACGTAAAAATATGTCTGATTTTATAATAGTTTTAAGTGATTCGACAGGTGTCTGACTGGCACATCATACTACTTTTTTCGGTTTATCACATGCACTGAAAAAAGAATAAGTAGTAATGGTCATTAATTCATCAGAAAATAGATACGGCATCATCAACATTTTTGTTACTTTTACTACTTAAGTAGTCAGGTCTTACCAAATTCAGATGCCTGAAAGTTTAAGCCTTGTCATAGAAATACTGTGTTAAAAATGATTTAGGAAGTGATATACAAAATAGTATCCTCCAGAACTGCCAGATTTTGTATTGGTGTCCACATTCTCCATTGGTCGTTTATGAATTTTAGATCACTTACGGGTCTTTTTGACGTATTTTAAACATTTTTTCAATAGTAAAGTGTATTAAATCGAATCAAACTTGTTACATATTCTCATATTGAAGTATATAAAAATATTTTTTCATGCGCGCGGAAAAGAAGTTACACACACGATATGTCAATAAAAAAATATAAAAAGATACTTAAAATAAATATTAGTAGCTAAAGCCGCCATTGAGATTAAATGTTTTAGGTATAATAAAAGAAAATTGTAGACTTTTAATGCTTTTCCTCTTTTTACACTTAAAAAATCGTCTAGGTTGTAAATATAAGAAACATTACTTATTCCTAGACACTAAGTGTCTTATACTAAGACATAAGCGTCTTATTCCAAGAATCGAAATGTCTTATAAGATATATCCTGCTTTCTCTAAGACATAAACATGTTCGTCTTATTTCTAGCCATAAGTGCCGTATTTCTAATCATAAGTGTCGGAAGTGTCTTATTCTAAGACGGATAAGATACCCATGTCTTACTCTTAGAAACGTGGCTTACTTTAAGACCTAAGCATGTGGTTTAGGATAAAACATAAGTGTCTTATTCCTAAACACAAGTCTCTTATACTAAGATATAAATATCTTATTCCTAGGTATAAGTGTCTTATTCCTACATAAATTACTTATTCCTAGACATACGAGCCTTATTCCTATATAAGTGACTTATTCCTAGACAGAAGTGTCTTATTCCTATCTTCGTAAATAACTTATTCCTAAACTTCATTGTCTTATTCCTAGACACAAGTGTCTTATATTAAGACATAAGTGTCTTATTCCTAAATAAATGACTTATTCCTAGGCATAAGTGTCTTATTCCTACCTTCATAAATGACTTATTCCTAGACATAAATGTCTTATTCCTTGAAGTAAGTAATATATTAATTCATATATGGGTCTTATTCGAAGTAATATGTGTCTTATTAGAAGAAATAAGTGTCTTATTCGAAGAAAATAAGTCTCTTAGCCTCAAACATGAGTGTCTTATTCTAAGAATATTAATTCATGACAGATTAGACATAGGTGTCTTTTTCTAAGATGTCTAAAGCGCAAAAATAAGAAGTTATTTACAGCATTTTAGACGTCAATGTCTCTTGTAAAAAGACAGTTAGTTATTATTGTCTGAGAGTTAGTTAGGGCTAAAACTACACATGCTCTGAACAATCGGTTAAATATTTCTCCCAAAATCGTGTCCGTAGAAACGAAAAACATTTCGAGAGAAACGTTTTGTGACATCTGAGCGCTCTAATACTGAAGGTATCCCACAATTATGTTTTGAATAATTTGTTAAAATCAAATTCCGTATTTTTTAAAATTATATAAACTATTTCGTAACTTAAACAAACTTTTTGTTTTAAAGAGAGGAGAAAAAAATTTTTTTAATGTAAATAGACTTAATTATCTGAGTATACTAAGTAAGATTTCTTACAAATTTCTACATTTTATTGTAATTATGAAATGACCACGCCCATAAATTTGTGATTAAATGATATTTAATTAATAATCCGGACATAGCGAATCCATTTATCAATATTTTGGTCCACATTTTCTCACCGGATGTGGTTCCTGCTAATTGCAAAATTCTGCCGTCGTGCTTTAGACATCTAACACTAAATTGCTAATTGTGAAAAAAAGTACAACTTAATCGGTAAAGAAGAGAATGATTCGTTTATCAGATAATTCTTAATATTGTTTGGTTGCCCTTCTAATTGCCATATTCTAATTTGTTAGTTTTAATCCACATTGTAAATGCAATAGTTATGCGCTGTTTTAATAGAGTTGTGAGGTTACATTAAATGATATTAAATTATTAATTTTGATACCGCGATTCCCATCTGGAATAAAATAAACATACCAACATAATGGTGCAACAAATGATTAGTATTATTTATATCATAGAAATAATCATTGTTGAATGGGTAATCATCGATTCATCTCCGATCTATTTCCAGATCTTCCCGGCGCGGGCGCCAAGTTCGAAAACAAAGCTCGCTGAAATGAGGGATAATTACGGAATCCTGCTTGGGCAAAACAGGACAGCAGGCCAACAAGCCGCATATCAATTATTGGCCCTTGCGGTCACTCTTGGAATCGCCATTGTTTCCGGATTAATAACAGGTAATCGATTCGGGACCGAGTGTCACCTACCCGGGATGAACGAGCATGAAAACCATTTTCGCCAGTGCAGGCGATGCACACCGGCGATATCTCATGAACGGTGTTATTAACGATAACCCCCCACGAATCCCGTTCCTGTTTGTTCCGCTTATCTCGCGTGGTGCGAATGCCTGTCATCGGCGGATTTCCCTCTTCCGACTATCGTGTTTTCTCGCCAAAATTAGGCTACAACGCGGAAAAGTTAATTTCACTTACGATATGGCTAATTTATGGCTTCTCTACAAATTGCCAACTCTCTAATATCGAATTAGATCAAGTATATCCGTTTTAACCCAAAAAGTGTGTTACTAACTAATTCGCACGCCAATAAAAAATACCAATTTTATATCAAAACTGATGAAAATATAACATGATGTAAAATGGTTTTTTAGGCTATTCAGAACTAGATTTGGACAAGCTTAAGACTCCACAAATATAGAAAAGACCATTTTGGACCATCCTCAAATCGATCGATACTATGAAAAATTGTATCTCCTTAGTATGCCTAACAATCCTTGAAACCCTGTTTTCGATATATTAATTAAAAATAGGAAAATATTAACACATAATATTGCAAAATCCATCGGTTTTTCTGTCTGTAAATACAGATTAGTAACTGTCTCCATTCCTTTATAGTTCAATTCAAACCCTAGAAATAAATAAGTTTCACGATAAATCATTAATTTTTTTGGAAACTCATCGGCTATATTGGATCCACCATTTTGAACCTTAAAAAACTGACTTCAGCGACCCAGAAACCCCCAAATAGATAATCCTACTGAATTTACGAATTTAAAAATCTAATCTTTGTTTTGATAATCAAAATCTCGTGTACTTTGAAATTTTTCATGTTAATTTTTGCTATTTTCAGTGGATAATTTGTATTGGCCAATTTGAGAAGGAACCGGGCACAGTCATTGTTCACATTTTTCGTTATTATTGAACATTTTTGACAATAGGTGTTGTAGCTAAGTGGTTAAGTAAACAGATCAATGACATGGCTGTCAGGGTTCAATTCCATGTTGGGATGAATTATTTAAAACAAAATTAAATATAACTAAAGTGTCTAGACGTTTAGGAAACTCGACCCTATTTTTTTTAAGTCTCAAAAAATTGTTTCATACTCAGATTACTCTGCATCAATTTTTAAACAAAAGTGGTCATAATTTATGATATATTTTACTAAGAACGGAGACAAATTATTTTGCACCTAAATTCCTTTTTTTTACGTATTAACATTAAAAATCTGGATTAATAAAATCATAATGTGTTAATTTATTCTATTTAATATCTTTTGCGTTGCATTTAAAAGGTATTTTTTTTTCGTCACAACTCTAACAACATACTGTGATATAAAATATTAATTTCATTACGACAAATAATGCTCTGAAACCATTTTTGTCATTATTACAGGCTTAATCCTCCGAAGTTCAATTTGCGGGGCAATTCCAGAGGAACAGAAATTCGACGACTTCGTACATTGGGAACTCGAGGATGATTCCGTTCACGAGCACTCAACCAAACACAAAGATGAAAATTCTCGTGTCTCCGAGCAAGTTTCGATGAGCCACATTTGAATGCCGTGTCAAATATAGTGCAAACCTTTTTCGATACAAAGTTGGATTCCAACTTTCATGGTGAGAAAAAAAAACTTTATGACAAATTTGAAACTATGTTTTGAAACTGAAAATAATTCCTTCAGAATTCGGAATGTTTGAACTTGAAAGCATCTTTATAGTGAAATACCGATTTTAAGAATGATTCATTCTGATAGTAAACATTTTTAACCTTATCGGTACAAAACGTTTTATTAATACAAAAAAAAAAGAATTTGAAATGGAAAATTCTAATACGACTTGTTACACCGTCGTAAGATAAAAAGTTAAAGCACTAAAAAATCGTCCCTAGTATTTTCAAATGACTACAGGTACTTCAATATTTATATTAGGATCTCGTAAAATCCTAAATTTTTCGTTGCAATAATGTTACGTTCTCGTGTTTGTGGATACTAAATAAGTAAATTCTCAAGTCACGAGTACTTGCTGTTTCTTATTGGTAATTCATTTTGATTTGCGATGTCACTTATACGATCGTTATTCAAGATATATGCGAGCTAAAAATGACCACTAAAGAAAAATACACTAATCATGTGCATATGCAAAACCAAAAATGAGAAAGGATAATATAACGTTCTGTACTAAGAAATTTATTTAACGCAACATGTTAAGATAAAATTAAAAATATCAATAAAAAATAATGATATACAGAATAGAGATAATGGGGAATTGAAAAAGTTGTCAATAAACAAATATTGTAAAATAATATACAGAAATTTATGAAAAATTTTTAAGATATTTTTTGAAAAGAAGAAATACTTTTATTATCACTGACGTGATTTCTCAGCATTAATGCCTAATACAAAAAAATAACAATTCATTTAAATTTAATGGATTTAATTAAATAACGTTCTTACTATCGTATATATATTTAGTACACCATTATAAATATATAATTTTCGAATCGATATTTTTCGATCATTTACGATCTTTTTCGATCACATCTATCACTTTCTCTTATTTTGGATTCTTTTCGATCTTCTTCAATTTTTCTCGATCTTTTTTAATCATTTTATCATAATCATTTTTTAATCATTTTAATCATGTTATTTCCGTGTTAAAGATGAGAGGTACCATTAAAAGAGCCGACTTGATAATAATGTAACCTTGAAAGTACCGGAGAAGGTGCATTATAGACCAAGGTCTTTCCATATTCGAGTGTAAAATCTACCGCGTTTTCCACTTCCGGGCAAAAAAATAAGGGGTTCCGTCAAAAAAATTTATTTGACCTTGAAATGATCTTGATCACATGCAGGCATGAAGCTTTCCTCTGTTTCTACTTCCACGGTAAGAAATGAGTGGTTCCATTATGAAAATCGACTTGGTATTAAAATGACCTTCAATTTAGCTGTGAAGGTCAAGGTCACATTCTGTCGTAAAATCTTCCGCTCTTTCCATTTCCAGTCCCTAGATCCCTATATCACAGGAACAAAATAGAGCATTATCTCGTTAGGGAGCAAAATGAATTTAGCTGGTTGCAAAATGAGTTTCTGGCACTCTGAGCCTAAAATACTATTTTGCTCCCAATATCTAGGGAGCAATATAGCACGCTCTGGTATGAGAAAATAATACGTGCAACTAGAGGGGAGAAAAATAGTAGTTTGATAAAATTGAATTTTACGCCATCTTTAAAGAACACCAGAGATTATTTTTTGTCACACGAGGCCACAAAAACGATTTTTGGGTCGAAAAATGAGATTTTGCGCCCTCCCGAGTGAAAATTTAAAAAGAGGGGAATTAAAGTTGTGAATGGTCAACGACTTTACATTTTGTATCTCGAAACCAAAGCTCTTCATCGCATTTTGTCCCTTATTGACAAAAAAATTCTGGTGATGCCACCGGGCGCAAAATGTCATATTCCGCGCTAAATACAGTTTTGACTCCGTATGTGTAAAGTGTTTTTGCGCCTTGATTTGCTTGTATAAAATGTTAATCTCACGCCTTAATGGGGCGTTAAATGAGCATTTACGCCGAGTGCATCACAAATATATTTTTAACAGTTTAATTAATTTCCGTTTTTGTCAATGTTTATCAACTGACAATCGTCCATTATCGTTTGGCAAATATTAGTGGAAAATTACTCAAAATTAAAGATAACACTGTTTTTTATTGTCAATTTTAGCTTTAGTTAACAATTTTCTTGTTTCTTTAATTTGTATAATAATATATGCATTTTTATTTTTTAAGAGCGATCGACAATCACAACTGGATGTGGACATCGTCTGTATTTGGGTTCTGATCCAGAATTAAATTCGAACCAAAGATTCAAGCGCCATCCCACGAAGAACTGCGGAAACTATTCAATAAATTGTACTCGTTGGGTACATACGTATTATTTTAATGATTTTATCTTACTAGATGAGGTTAATCATAGAATTAAACCATTTTAGTACGTTCATGTCCATTTATATCAAAGTTTATAGAATAGCTAATAGATATGTGATATTAGTGGTTTTTTAAATTACCAAAAAAACTTGAGATTAATAATAGAATTAGATGAATTTACTGTAATATTTCATTAATTGTTCTGTAATCGATTTTATATTTAAGATATTGTACAACACTCTCTTAATTAGTTATGTATTGTAGTAAATATCAACGAGAGCGACTATGTGTAATTAGATTAATATTGTTTATAAGTGTACAGCGGTTAATACTTTACATATATAATAAACGTATCTGTAAATTTGGATAAATAAAATTCTTGTTTCTACGATTCCAACACTGTAACAAATATATTTAAAGGATTATTTTTTAATTATGTTTTAGTTGATGGCAATAGGGACTACTATTACGAAATAAAAGGGCATCTGAAATAGAATTAAAGTAAAATACGGTTTATTCTCTAAGAAATGGACATTGTAACGAATTTTTGTTAATCGAATTGGTTAGAAAGAGCGCTTAAAGTAATCTTTAAGAAGACTTATGAGTCGATTTTAAGAGCTCTACAAGACATCTCAAATATCAGATCTCAGAAAAGAGCTCTTATATGAGAGTTTTTTCATTCAATATAAAATAAATAATATAAATATAAAGCAACCCTAGTAGAAAATATCTGTGGTGCTAGCTATCGCCATGCCTATTTTCAGTGGTTCTAGCTAGCGCCACGATTATTTTCTACTAGGGAAATTTCTGAGAATTATAGATTCTATTTTTGAACCTTAATTATTAATTTATGCAATTCTTACCTGCGTTTTCTGTATCTATAGTCAAATATTGGCGATTACATTGGATGTAATGGAGATCACACAATAATAATACAAATTTGTGATAACACTTGTTAAATATCGTAAAAACACTTATAGTCCAGACAACGAACGATAAGTGGATTTTTATCGGTCTTTTAGGATTAAAAGAAATACGAAAATCGTTATTACTTTCTACATATTTTATATTATACATATATAATTACAAGCTGCATGCGTTTAAATATGGTACTATTACATGATATTTTGCTAAAACGTAGAATACGTATACGGATAAATTTTCATACATTATTTATCTATTCAGATATTCATCTTATTTAAAACTTAATTATAATAATATATTCATATTATTACGTATTGTCTACAGTTTATAGTATCATAAACGTCACTAGTCATCAGTGATATACAAATCGACATCATTGTTCACGTCAAAGCTACTATAAGGAAATATATCATGTTGTATTTCACTTGCATAGGTTATGAAAATTAATCCTATCAAAAATGTTTATTTAATATTTCTGAACCGAAAACAAAAATCATTTTTCAAAATTATGAGCGATAGAAATATGTTCAATTTTGTTTATTTTTTGCATCCAACAATTTCTTTTTTATGTCCGAAATTCTTCTGCTAAATTAAAAGCAAAAGCAACTCTAAAAATGAATGAGTTTAAATAACATTTTCTAATGGCCCAAACTCGTGAGATTGGGTCTGACGAGAATTGAACTCAGAACCTTTCGAACGAGAAATATTGTGCATTTAAATTGATGGAACAACTTGATAATAAAAATGTTTCTTTTTTTAACGGTTAAAAAGTCAATTTTTATTTTCAAAAATATTTTTTTTTTATAGTAGAAATCCAAATCTGCTCATCCTATTGAAAGAAGCTTTCGTTAAAAGAAGGCTTTAGTTTAGCATCGTGATTAATTCTTTGAGTTTGAGTACGCAACAAAATATATGACAAAAAACCTTGGAATAAAATAAAATGCATATATTTATGCAGGCATTTTTCGGAGTTCAATTCCGATAACATACCACTTTTCTGTAAAAAATACTATAGATATAATATATTCCTTGAAATATGCCTATAAAAAATATACGTTGACTCCATTTCGAAATTGTCTAACATAATAAACCCATGTCGACATTGTTGTGTATCGTTACTGTAGACTGCGGAGGGATCCCTCTCTTGACAACATGTGGTATCGTTTTTGGCACCATTCTGAAATTATATAAAAGTTATTTGTAACTGATATTTATGCAAAAATAAAATCTTATGTGGTTTTTAACTTAGCAAAAGATCGCTTAGAAGTTTTTTTTGTACATTGTAGGAAGAAAAATGTCAAAAACTGGAGCTCGATCTAAATGATCTAGATTAAATACTTAGACATCAGTAATGGATGAAATACTTACGTAATACAGTCAATAATCGGACAAACCGAAAGACAAAGTGTGCATCCGGTACAATCATCTGTAACTTTTGGAATATGGGTATCGCCATCGAATGTTATCGCTTGATAGCCCGAATCGGCACATGCCATATAGCATTTTCCACAATTTATGCACATATCCTATAACAAAGATTATTAAAAAATCCATTATTGAACTTATTTTCTTTATAAAAACTAACTACTTTTGTTATACTTAAAAATGATTTTTTAACCTCCTTTAAATCTTAAAAAATTGAAAATTAAGTAATAGAGATTTGAGTATTTTTAAAGTCTAAATTGAAGGAACGTACATCATCTATAAGAGCAACAACTTGTTTGGTATTATCCAATTTCTTATATGGACCAATGTGGGAAGTTGCTTTTCCAACTACTTCTTGGACAGTAGGAACAGGACGAATTGGTTGTGGTGTAGGTCTAGTGTCCTCCGATGGAGCATTGACCAACTCCATCCTCTCTTTGACTTCCGCAGCCGCTTTTTCTCGCAATTTTTGATATTCTCCAAAGAATGGCACACTCTAATGTACATAATTCCAAATTAATTTAAAATTGCAAATTCATAAAAGATTGGCGAACAATAAATTCTGCATTAAATATCAGATGGTGTATGATTATTTCTTTGCTGGTAATTAAGTGAATACATTTCGTGGTTTATTAATAAAAACCTTTTTTTACATTTTAAAAAGTGTAAACAATACCTTTCCAAGTGCATGTTGTAAAGATACAGGTTTTCCCTTTTGATGTTTAAACGTTGGTGGACTTTGGCCATCCCAGTCTTCCAAATGTCCCATACTCTTTAAATACAGTAGTGTTTTTAATCCTGTGACGTAATCGTCGATTAGAGTAAAATCTTGATTTTGAATGGCACTTCCAACCTGTTATGATAAATATTTCAATATTATTTTCACGTTTTAATAGATAATTTTGGATATTAACACAAAAATGTTCAGTAGAAAATGTATGGTAAATAATATTTGTTTGGCATATAATATAAAATTCTACTACAGAATTAAAGATTATTAAGTCATTACACTACCATAGAAAGAACACTTGTTCATAAAGTTAATTTTGTAGCCCATAAAAAGACTAATTTATTCAACATATCACAACAATTTCGGCTGGTACATTCAGCTGGTACCTAACGTAAAACTGCAAAAATTATGGTTTAGGACACTGCAATTCTACTGAAACTATGCACGTTCATTTTAATATCCTCAAAATGTCATCCCCAATAAAATTTTATTTGAAACCGGACCTGTAACTCGTAAACTATAAGCTTTTCCAAAAATAATAGAAGGGATAAAACGTTTCAGGGTTTTTTATAGTATTTTGAGAAATTTTGTATATAAATTACAACAAAAATTGAAAAAATCTAGCACACTCCGTGATAAATTCTACGTAATTTTTGTTGTTAGCATTTTTTCCCAGAAGTTGATAGTTTTTGAGAAAATACATCCTAAACTACTACACTTTTTTTTCTCGAAAACTGTCAACTTTTGGAATCAATTGATATCAACAAAAATTGCTTAGAATTAATTATAGAATATACTAGAATTGTTTAAAATATTTTTTTTTTAATTTTTAAGAAAAATGTAAGTACAAAATATTTCAAAATACCAACAAAAAATCTACAAAAATTCCATTATATTTGCCGTTGGATTCTAATAACTTTTCATTCTTACTATTTTTTTTTGGAAACTCTCGTAGTTTTCGACTTAAAGGGTCCAGAAGTTTTCAAATTAATTTTTATTTTGATGACGTTAAAACAAAGTGGCGCACTCAATTTCGTGCACCGTCGTGCACAATTTTAATCAAATTCCAATGTCCCAATACTTAAAAAAAAATAATAAGTACAAATTTTTCTAAATTTTTTGGCGATTTATCCCAATATGTCACCATATTGAAATTCCTGTTGGCTAAAGCATTGTCCGAAACCTTCACTAAAGTAATCTCCCACATAAAAGAAAAAGTTATGGAGTCTTGGACGTTAATGCAAATAAAAATTATTTTTTTAAAATTATTTAATTATAATTTACCTGGAGGACAGATGCACCACATTGAAGGAATTGCAGTGCCACGTCGGCAGAATCGACACCACCTATGCCAAGAATGGGAAATCCGGGAAGTGCATTGGCAATACTGGAAATCGCCTTCAAAGCCATGGGACGAGTCGCATTTCCTGACATACCACCATAAGTTGTTCTTTTAGCTTTTCCGACTGCCGGCCAAGGACTTCCATCGGCTTTAACACTCATTAAAGACTGCACTGTGTTTATAGCAGACACTCCATCGGAATGACCTACAAAATGACATTTTTAGTAGTTTGAAAATAAAAAAAAATATTAAATTTCACTGCGATATGAGTGAAAATTGCTATAATGTGTTACTGCCCGGGAAAAAATGGATTATATACAATTATATATAATTATATATAAATTTAGATACAATTATGTATAATAATATATAATTATATATGTTTATATACGATTATATATAATTATATACAAGGTTTGATACAATTAGATCCAATTATATATAATTATATATGGATTTTAGCCGTATATAATTATATACAATCGTATATAAACATATATAATTATATATTAGCATATATAATTGTATATAATTGACTGCTTTGTATATATTATATACGGTCAAAATCCATATATAATTATATATAGTTATATATAATTGGATCTAATTGTATCAAAAATTGTAGATATTATATATAATCGTATATAAACATATATAATTATATATTATTATATATATATATATATGTATATAATCCATTTTTTCCGGGGTGATATCTTGAATGGGAGGTGCTCCTTAAAAATAACCTCCAAATCGAATTTATTTTTCCATTTTTTGAAAGCTTATTATGAGTAGAATAAATTCCCATATATTGCAGAAAAAGAAGATGTGATATGAATGCGAATCAGCTTTTTACTCGAAACAACTTAGAAATATTAGAATGTATGCCTTCATTCGCTAATTTGCGATTTACCTAAAAAAATACCTAGTCAAAACTGGAAATCTGTTTTCTAAACGACACTATTTTTAAATTTTCAATTTGGCTGGTAGGATTTCTCTGAAACTACTTGTTGGATCATTTTTTTAACGTACATTAAATTTACTTCAGCTTGAACCTAAATACGACTGATATTTCATATTTTTCTTTTTTTATAGCACTTTTACAATATTAAAATTGGTTTAAAAAAGTATTTAATATTCAAAAAACCAACATTTTTTCAAATTTCGACTTTTTTCGATTTTTTAAAGTTTTTAACTGCAACCGCAATGTGGTTATTGTAACGCTTATATTTTACTATTATTTCTTTTATGATCTACCATTCGGACCAGTAGAGCACGACGATTTAGGGTTGTATATTAATTTTTAACACATTCCTCGAGATAATAAAATTCAAAGATATATAAGACACTAAGTACTGGTCTGAAAATTGAAATTTTCTCTTAAACGTTCTGCACAGTAATTAAAAATTAATTTATTTAAGTTGTAAGTCAAAATATTATTTATTTCATCAACGACTCTGAATAACTGATGTAAATATTTTAACTAAATCACAAAACCCTATATTAACTTTCCTACTTCACTGTTTCCCATGATTTGCATTTACGAAGTTTTAGAAAATAAATCAAATAAAAAGTAAGTAAATATTCACCTTCTTTCGCAGCTTTTGCAATGGTGACAATGTCAGTGATATTCGGTGTAAGCTTCAGGAAGATTGGAATCTTCACAGCAGCACGAACCCATTTCGAAATATCTCGTACAAGTTTAGGATCCTGAAAAAAGTACATTTTAATTAGCATATTCACTGGGTATTTGGAAATTTTGATTTCATTAAAATCAATAAAGCAAGAACATCGAATGCTAAAAACCAGGAAATTAATATTGATTGCTTCATTTAGTTTTTTGAACTGTGAAAATAATGAAATGTTTCGTGGTAATTAATTTATTTTCAATTTACAGTTTTTAACGAACCTGTCCACAAGCTAATCCCATGCCTGATTCTCCCATGCCATGTGGACACGACAAATTCAATTCTAAGGCATCAGAACCAGCGGCTTCTGCTTGTTTTGCGAGTTCGGTCCAATCTGCCTCGTTGTACGAACACATAATGCTGGCAATGACAATCTGCACAATTGACAAAGCTTTTTAATACATAGGGAATTCAGTTGTAGGCTACGCATTATCAGTAGCGAATGAAGTATTTTCTTCAAAATATAGTTACAAGCTCTATTTTATAGATTTTCTTTATGTTGCTAGTCATAGACATTCACAATTTATTTTTAATTCTTAGTATCGACCAGTATAAGTAATTACTATCGGTTTTAGTATTGATTGCTTTTCTGGTCTTAATATATTTTAATAAAAATTAATTTCATAAATAAAAATTAGAATAAGAAAAGAAACAGAAAACTTAAACCGGGAAAAGACATGTTACCTGCAGAAAAGAAAAAGTTGTTTAAAAAATACCATGCTTTCAATGTAACAAATCCTACATAGGACAGACCTAAAAATCTCATGATTCTAGAATAAAAGATCATAAAAAGAATATTTTAGCCAAAAATAGCGAACAATATTCTGGTTTAACCTTACATCAAATGGAAACTGGTCATGACTTCGATTACCAGAACACAAAAATTCTTGCAAAAGAACAAAATTGGATAAAAAGATGCAATATGGAAAATTTCTTTATCAAAAGAGAAAACAATGTAAACTTCAGATTTGAGGTCTCGAACTTTCCAGAACTATACCATTCCTTTTTAAATTAATAAGTAAATCAAGAGTAACGTATTAACCCGTTGATTCCCAGTACTATACACAAACACATACATATTCCGTGTCCATGTTTTAATATAAATTCGAACAAATTTTCCAGGTTTTTCATTGCCTTTTATATACATTAATTACTCCGTCTCTTTTCTTATGCTAATTTTTGTTTATGAAATTAATTTTTATTCAAATATATTAAGACCAGAAAACAATCAATACTAAAACCGATAGTAATTCTCAATTTACTTAAAAAAATATGCCAAAATTTTATTATGGTGTTAAAAAAGATCTTGCTCACAATACTGTAAGTACTAACCTAATCAAAAATATTTTATTTTTATTCAACTCGTTTTTAAAAATAAGCTTTGGAAAATCATGTTTAAGAACACGAAAACTCTACCTTGTGCATTGCTGATGAAAAGTACATGATTCAAGCATAATTCAGTACTATTAAGTAAAATGAAACGTGCACATTAAACGGGTTTGTTTTTCGAAATTTTAATTCATTATTATTTAATAGAGTTAGAAGAAAAAACTTATTACCACAGAACGCAAAGTTGCAGAAGAAAGAAATTTGAAAAAACGAAAAAAAATGCTGTTAAAATATTATATATTCATGCATTAAACACTTTATTATATTATTAAAAATGTTAGCTTCGTAAATACAGTTTAATTGACTTATTTATATATTATTTTCTTATGCAGTTAAAAAAATTGAACCAATTTATGAAAAGTATTGACATAAAAAACTGTGACAATTTGTACTGCTCCCAACGTTAATGAATATAAAATAATAAAATATCAAATCCTTATATAAAATAATGTCTACGTGTAAACTTACTTTTGTAGGAAAATCTCTTTTAAGCTCTGTGACGCTTCTGCACCAGTAAGCTGCAGATTTTTCGGATATCAATTCAATATTCATGAAGCTACTTTGCTCAGGGCCGTAGTGATGTCTCGACGTAGTACCTTTGATAATACGAGGCGAAACATTTGTAACTAGATCCTTGATGTACAAAAAGAAAATATTAATAAGTTTAGTAAATAACACGTGGATAATTAGTGTAAAATTTACAAAAATAGTATGATTTTTACTATAGTAGTGTTTGCGTGAGTCGCTCAAGGAGCTCGTATGCTTAAATTGTTACTTGAAGCGACATCTCTGACTTTGTGTCGAAAATTGCCTATCGAATTTGTAATTACGTCGCTTATTATTTGCGAATCTGCGCGCACAATTCTGCTAGCCAGCTTCGGGCGAATAGCAGACCTCGTAGTTATTTGTAACGGCCCACGTTTCAACGGTGAATTTTCCACCTCACCACGCGGTTCCGCCATTTTGCACGCCGCGTGTGACTAGCTCTGTATGCAAAACCGTATTTAGAATAAAGCGTTGGTGTTCTGTGCATTTTTTAATCTGCTGCTTGTGAGCCTTTTTTCTGGTGCACCTTGGTACTCGCCGCATCCCGCATATCATTGGGCATCTGGAGTCGTATTGCTCGATTTCGTGCTCGACCAAACATTTTGGCGACCGTGACAGGACAAGTTTCACGAGTGATAAAATACAGTGTCATTTGAATTTCGCTTGAAAAAGCGACCGCGCAGCAGTGCAAAGTACAGAGAACACGATCATCTGATCGGGTCCTTACTAGGAAGCATCTCAGGGCCAAAGTTCATTTCGGTTCGACTCGGACTTCTCCGCCGGTGCACGTGTCATTTGGAGGTGCACCGCAGCCTCTTTCATCGCAGCAAACAACGCAATTTCCGCAAATCTCGACAGGATTTGAGCCCGCATTTCGACGTCACGGGAATTACGGCACACCGACTTCCCCCTACATCGCTCCACTCCGCATTCGCATCGTGTGTGTTCGGTTGGAGCCGCACACCGTTTCAATTCAAGTCCAGGAGTGTATGTACTCCTGCACGCCGCAATACTTTCCTCGCTAAAGTGGGAGTGTTCTTCCCTTCCACGCACTTCAAGAAGGGACTCCCCACCGCTTCATCGCAGGCAAACTGACTGCCTTCGGCCTCCGATCAACGCATGACGAAATTGAATCACCTCACATCAGCTGATACGCTAAATTGCTAAATGCTCGTATAGATCAACGGGATTGTCTCCTAAAACCATGTCGCGGCCAAAACACGGTGACGCACAAAGTGATGAGCATCACAAATATGTGAAGCTAGTTGCTTCGCAGTACAAGCATCTGAGCACGATGAAGCGTGCTGCAGCCGTCGCGACAGCGGCCGATTGCAAATTGGAACGTGCAAATGTCAGGAAAAATCATTTGGAAACGACTTGGAAGCAGATACAGACGGATGATAAAGATGTTCAACAGTTTGTCGAACTATTAGATTGCGAAGCTGATGCCTACTTCGCTGAAGAATTTATGGACACGGCTGAAGAGATTTATCTCGACACTCTCGCATCACTGAATTCTGTCATCAATCGGTTGTCACTGTCTCAAACGAGTGTATCATCGCCATCTTCACCGAATGCTGCTCCAGCACCTGCAGAACGTCGACGCACGCAAGTACCTCATGTAACAGTTCCGCGTTTTTCGGGTCGTTATAGCGATTGGATCGAGTATCGCGATCACTTTCAGGCTCTGATTGTAGATGACTCGACGATTACTCCGTTGGAGCGATTGTCGCAACTTAAATCAAGCTTGGAAGGCGATGCCGCAAAAGTTTTAAAAAATTTGTCCGTTACCGCCGAAAACATTGATCTTGCGTGGAAAATGTTATGCGACCGGTATGAAAATAAACGGCAATTGTTGCACACGCATCTCGCAAAATTGTTTGCATTGAACGCGGCCGCGCAAGACGGATCCCCAAGTGATCTGCGTTTATTACTTGATACGGCGCAAGAAAGTGTCGATGCGCTGCAAAAGCTGGGTCGCCCAGTTTCCGACGATGTTCTTGTTTTTCTGATTTTGCAGCGGATCGACCGCGCATCGCGTGAAGAATTCGATTTTTCATTAAAAGATGCAGAATATGCGACGTATGATCAGTTACACAAATTTTTAACTGCTAAATTGAGGTCATACGAAGCATCGCGCGCATATGATGTCGAGAAAGCACATCGCAGCATCGCGTCCGCAACGCACCCGAAACCAACCGCGAAAATACAGTCGCATCATTTAGTTGCCAAGCGGCAAAGTCAGTGCAAAGCATGCTCCGGAACACATCAATTATTTCAATGTTCAAAATTTAGAAATATGACTGTCAGTCAACGTCGTGATTTAGTCAAACAAAGCGGCGCATGTTTTAACTGCCTTTCCACTCAGCATCGGGCATCACGCTGCAAGAGTGAATGCACTTGTAAAGATTGTGGTGCCAAACATAATTCGTTGTTGCACTCGGAAGCGCAACAGAATCGCACGCAGGTGTCACCGCAGACATTTGACAGCTCCGCGAATGAAACGTCGCCCAATCCAAGTTCCGTCGACGCGAATTTACTTAATTCGACAGGTATGGCGCATTTAAGTATCGCACGCGAACCTGCGCACGTCGTTTTATCAACGGTAGTCGTACTAATAACAGCGCCATCGAAGCGAACCGTGCTATTGCGAGCTTTACTAGATTCGGGATCAACTCACACGTTAATCACGCGTGAAGCTGCAAACGCATTGCAAACGCGAAAATTTCCTGCGTCAAGCATTATAATCGGCGTAGGTCGACTTCCGCCGAATACATCCAAAGCCGTTGTTCCAGTGACGATAATGTCCGCGTCGGATTGCACTAAAGCACTGAGTACCGACGCCGTGATTTTGGACTCGCTTACCGAGTATAAATCCAAATTTAAACACCCGCTTACGCGATGGCCACATCTCGCGGGCATTGAGCTAGCCGATCAGTGTCCGACAAATGACGCGCCGATTCACATGTTGCTCGGAGGTGATCTAGTTCCGTATGCAATATGTGACGGAATAATTCAAGGTGGATTGAACGAGCCGTTCGCGATGAAAACGATTTTTGGTTGGATTTTGGCCGGCAGAACCAACACAGACGCATCGTCGGTTGAAATGGATGCAATATGCATACATCATGCGCAGGTGGAGGTGTATCTGCACGACACTCTCGCAAAATTTTGGGAGATCGAAGAAATCGCTCCCATTCGCGCGCTTACGGAAGAAGACGAACGATGCGAACTTCACTTTTAGAAAACGCACTCGCGCGCGCCGGACGGTCGGTACATTGTACGCATTCCGTATCGCGATCCCCCTCCACTCAATAACGGACACACGCACGACCGCGCCGTGCAGACACTCAAATCCATTGAGCGTCGCTTAGCCACGCGGCCCTTAGAAAAGGACGCATATGACAAGTTTATGTCTGAATATGTGTCACTTGGACACATGCGCGAAGTATCGGTCCCTGAGCCCGGTGTTCAAGCAGTGTATTTACCGCATCACCCAGTAGTGAAGGCTGATAGCGCTACTACGAAAACGCGAATCGTATTTAACGCTTCTGCAGCATCATATAACGGACGTTCTTTAAATGACTTGCAATTAACCGGTCCAAAATTGCAATCGGATTTGCCTCTGCTGCATTTACAATGGCGCATGCATCGGTATGTGTACACTGCCGATATCGCAAAAATGTATCGCCAAATTTTGATCGATGAACGCGACATCGATCAGCAACGCATTTTATGGCGAATATCCCCGCTAAACGCTGTGAAAGAATTTCAACTGTTAACCGTTACGTACGGAACCGCGAGCGCTCCATTTCTAGCGCTAAGAGTTTTGCGTCAACTCGCCACCGACGGAGGTCATGATCTTCCAATCGGGAAAAGCATCCTCCTCAGCAACATGTTTGTTGATGACGCACTGTTCGGTGCCGATTCAGTCAATCAGGCGAAGGAAGCTAGAATTCAGGTCACTGAGCTTCTAGCAAAAGGAAAGTTCGTTCTTCGAAAATGGACAAGCAACTCTGTGAGCCTACTCGACGATATTGACAGCACGGAGCATGGGCTATCGTGCAACAAAACTCTGCAAACAGATGAGAGTGTGAAGGTACTCGGCCTTTCATGGCAGCCTTCCACGGATACTTATAGATTCACAATCAATCGTGACGCAATGCCTAAGACGTCGAAAAGAATTGTGCTTTCGCATATTGCGCGACTTTTCGACCCTTTAGGTTGGCTCGCACCCGTAATTATTATTGCAAAAATGATTATGCAGAAACTGTGGACACTTCCTAATGACTGGGACGACCCCCTACCGCCGGTTTTAGGTATCGCGTGGCACGAGTTCTACGATTCTCTCCCCGAATTGTCCAACATTACGGTGCCACGGTGGCTCGGGACCTCGTTCTGTAGTACTTACGAATTGCATGGATTTTCGGATGCGTCCGAGAAAGCATATGCAGCTGTTGTATACATTCGAACAGAGTTAGATAGCCACGAATGGCAGACGCGCCTTTTGATCGCAAAGACTCGCGTTGCACCGTTAAAGAAGCTCACAATTCCTCGCCTCGAGCTTTGCGGCGCAGTATTATTGGCGCGGCTATTGAGTCAAATTCGTGCGCTTCCCTCCTTCTCAGAACGCCCAGTTTTTTGTTGGGCAGATGCGACCATTGTATTGGCATGGCTGAACGCTCAGTCCTCACGTTGGAAAACATTTGTCGCGAATCGGGTGGCTGAAATACACCATCATTTGCCCAATGCAATATGGCATCATGTCCCTGGTGTAGAAAACCCTGCAGACCTCGCATCGCGAGGAGTTTTTAGTCAAGACATGACTAAGTCTTCGTTGTGGTGGCATGGACCGACTTGGCTCACGCAACCTCCCAGTTGCTGGCCAACTGTCGTTCCTCCACTTGACGCAAACGCAGATCTCGAAGAAAAATCCGCTCCTCAGTCGGTTAGGAGTCATCACACTGCTGTAGAATCAGCCGGATGTGATCAAATTTTCTCCCAATTTTCTTCGTGGTCCCGCATGTGTCGAGTTTTAGCGCGTGTGTACCGTGTGTTGCGGTGGTCAAAGCAGTGGCGTCAGCGAAACTCAACGTGCATTTCAAAATCGTACGCCGATGAATTAGATTTTGTAACGAAACGCATTTTTTCTCTTGTGCATTTGCCCACATTCTCGGTTGAATTATCGATTTTAAATCATAAGTCCGCGCAGTCTGATTTGAGCCTACCAAAAAAGAGTCCTCTACGGCGACTTAATCCGTTCGTAGACTCCGATGGGCTTTTGCGAGTCGGAGGTCGATTGTCATTGGCCCAATTGCCATTCTCGACCGCGTTTCCTGTGATTCTGCCAACCGTGTATGTAGCACGATTGCTCACAGAGCACGTACATATGCAATGTCTTCATGGAGGCATTACACTGACGCTAGGCGTCTTGCGAGAGCGAGTGTGGATTCTCCAGGCACGCAGAATCGTTGCATCGGTTGTACACACGTGCGTCACTTGCGCACGTTATCAAGCGAAATCCGCGACCCAACTTATGGGGTCGCTACCATCGGCTCGCGTAATCCGTCCTCCCCGTGCGTTTCATGAATGCGGAGTCGATTACGCTGGACCCGTCAAGATACGCTTGGCGGGCGGCGGCGGATATAAGTCGTAGTCGGCTTACATCGCAATTTTTGTATGTATGGCATCGCGAGCTATCAATTTAGAAGTCGTGACCGACTACACGACCCCCGGGTTCCTCGCTGCGTTTTATCGCTTCTGTTCGCGTAGAGGCGTTCCGAAGATCGTCCACAGCGATTGTGGAACTAATTTCCAAGGGGCTGATAAGCAATTGCGCCTAGCGTATCGCGCTATTCTCCGCGACGACGAACTTCGAGTGCGCGTCGCTCAGGAAGGCGTCGAATGGAAATATATCCCGCCGGCCGCACCTCACTTCGGAGGTTTATGGGAGGCAGGGGTACGCTCCATGAAGCGACACCTGAAATGAGTGCTCGGAGTGCACACCCCAACGTACGAAGAACTTAGTACGTTGACGTGCCAAATTGAGGCCTGCCTCAATTCGCGACCGCTCTCTTCTACGTCAGACGACGTTGAAAGCCTTGAAGTCATTACGCCAGGACATTTTCTTATCGGTGGTGCAATCCAAGCGCCGGTCTCAGATGACCAATGAGTCATCCGGTACGTACTATACGCGATGGCAGCTGTACCGTCGGTTGCTGGAGCAATTCTGGCATGCGTGGGCGCGTGATTATGTACGATCGTGTCAAGCTCGTTCAAAATGGGCTTCGCAAACTCGATGTCTCAAAGTCGGTCAAATCGTTCTCTTGCGTAACGATAATCTCCCACCGTCCAAATGGGAGCTCGCTCGCATAACTGAATGTCATCCTGGTCCAGATGGTTTGACTCGCGTCGTTACAGTCCGAACGGCTACATCGACGTACAAACGGCCTATAGCGAAGGTCGCATTACTACCAATCGATTTAGAAATGTAATATAGGTTAAGTTATTGCGTCTTGCATACCACAAGGTGGGCGGTAATGTTTGCGTGAGTCGCTCAAGGAGCTCGTATGCTTAAGTTGTTACTTGAAGCGACATCTCTGACTTTGTGTCGAAAATTGCCTATCGAATTTGTAATTACGTGTCAATAACGAACAGCTTAATTAGCGATCGGTAGCGGGAGTCGCGAATGTAGCTAATCGCGAAAAGGCAAAGTTGCGGTAGTTTCTTCGAGAACCTTGTCCGAGTCGAAAGCAAATTTAGGAAATTTCCTTTTGCTATCTGTGAAGCGTATAATTATTAATTTCATTCGTCGCTTATTATTTGCGAATCTGCGCGCACAATTCTGCTACCCAGCTTCGGGCGAATAGCAGACCTCGTAGTTATTTGTAACGGCCCACGTTTCAACGGTGAATTTTCCACCTCACCACGCGGTTCCGCCATTTTGCACGCCGCGTGTGACTAGCTCTGTATGCAAAACCGTATTTAGAATAAAGCGTTGGTATTCTGTGCATTTTTTAATCTGCTGCTTGTGAGCCTTTTTTCTGGTGCACCTTGGTACTCGCCGCATCCCGCATATCATTGGGCATATGGAGTCGTATTGCTCGATTTCGTGCTCGACGAAACAACTAGAATAATCGAATTTAGCAATGGATTGACATTGTTTTCTTTTAAAAATTGTCCCCTCCCAAGTAGCACAAAGTTTTAAGAAAGTTTTTATAACTACTAAAAACGTTTTTGCGACTTACATTATTGAAAATTGTACAACTTAAAAGTTTTAGTAGTATATACAACTTTTCCTGGATGTAGAAACGTTTTTACAACTCCGTAAAAGTTATTTATCTTGTAATATGTAATTCAAGTCGCTAATACGTTTTTAAAACTTCATATACGTTTATTGCATTGTAATACACTATTAAAGTTGTATAAACGTTTACACGATTCCTCAAAGGTTGGTTGCAATATTACGAATATTTAAGTCGTTAAAACATTTATAAGACCATTGTACAACTTGATATATGTATGAGTTTGTATGCGATTCTATGAAGTTTCATACAACTGCCGCTAGGTGGCGAATATTCGATTCTAGGTTTTCGACCTTGCAAGAACTTTTTCGAAGCTCATATATATACATGCCATCGTGAGTTCATTTCGTATCTGCGATATACTTTCGGCAAGATGTATTTATGAGACTAATTGCGGTTAGGTGCGTTTGCTGAATGAGTTGTTAAATGTGCATGTGTTGATATATATGTAAATACGAAATATATATATTGTATGTATGTATGTATGTAGATGAATACGCCCGGTAAAAGATGGTGTGCATATATAAAATATTTCCAATAATAAACTTTACATTTGATACATTTTTGCAATATTTCACAGTTAGTCGTATAACGGTTGTATAATAGTTATAATAACGTCAATATATGTTACGTTTAGATGTATTTCATTTCTAAGTTTAATCTTTGAGGTCTTATAAAAGTCGTATAAACGTTACGATAACTCCTGTTTGTGACTATTAATTATTGGTTTCAGAACAGTTGTATTAATAGTTTTAATAACGTTTATAAAACGTCGAAAAAAGGTTGCATATATTCCCCATTTGGTTGATATAATCGTTTCTACAACGTTAATACATAAACATTTTAGTTGTATAATAGTTATAAGAAAAGTTATAAAGTTTTAAGAAAAGTCATATAAACGTTGTTGTGCCCATAATACAACTAGATGTGCTGCTTGGGCTTACACTAACTAATTGTTTTATTACTTTTGTGACATTTATTTTCAACCTAAAAACACTCGTTATAGTTAAATATAGTCCCTTAAAATTACGAATATACTTCAAACACTTTCCAAAAAGCTTTAAAAATCAAACCTTACAAATGTTTTACAAAATCTTCTTTATTAGACATAATTTTACCAA
This sequence comes from Trichopria drosophilae, assembly GCA_030407085.1. NCBI lineage: Eukaryota > Metazoa > Arthropoda > Insecta > Hymenoptera > Diapriidae > Trichopria > Trichopria drosophilae. The sequence continues at coordinate 84,222,974 of CM059587.1, read as the reverse complement.
GCCTATTGCAATTAGCAGAGAAAAATTGAATGAATTATCGACAGAAAAAAGAAAAATGTAAATAAGCACATATTAAACATAAACAAAAACATACCTTATCTAAGGCAAATGTTTTGGTAACTGCGAAAGCCCATCCAGCTTCGAAAGCTCTGCGAATCATAGCACTGGTGGTGGCCGGAGGTGCCGATGCCAAACCGAAGGGGTTTTCGAATTTCATGCCACAAACTTCAACTGATAAATCAACGTCGTCGATTGCACTGTGAAATTTCGGCAATCGTGGCTCATTTGGCACAGAAAATCCATTCAATTCCTGTAAATAATGTTCCTATAAATCCGAAATCATTTTGAAAATTTCTATAATTTTAGCTGTCGAAATTGAATGCTGTTAAAAAAACATAATATCATTTTTTTGTGTTCTCACACTACAAATATTGACTAGTTTCAGGTTATTTTTCCTGACCTTCATGCATAAAAAAAAGCAAAAGAAACTAGAAACTAATGACTTTTCTGACTAGGATTATGATCCTCTAATTTTATAAAATTGATTTAAAACTGAATGTTTTTATAATATGTGTACTTGTAAAAAATATCGATACATTACTTGAATATACTTGTGGATGTACCATGAAGCCGTTTTTCCATCGTTGACGGATTCGACGGTGGTTTGTGCAACGCCAGCCAAATCACCACCGCAAAAAACTCCAGGAACTGAAGTAGCCATTGTCGAGTTGTCTACTTCCGGTAGGCCCCATTTGTTTAATTTTACTGGTTTTATAGCATTTTTCACTGAAAATACGAATGAGAAAATCAAAATTAAAACAATTATATCAATCAATTTTTTATTCAACTCCTCTCCATTAACCAAAGTTGTTTCAACAATAAAATTAGTTGGTTTTACTAAGATAAACAAAAATGACATAGATTTAATTATTTAGGTTTGCCGGCTTCAATTAGTAAAACTTGTCGATGGTTTTGTTTTACTAATTAAATGGTAAAAGCAACAACTTCAAACCATTACTAAAATTTAGCAGCGTTGCATTAAGCAAAATAGATCAACAAAATATATTGGATCTATAATGTTCGAGTGACCTCAAATATTTGTAATTTAATAATATATACAAAATAAGATCGACATCGTTCACTTTGCAAGTTACAAACCAAAACGTCAGTTTTCACTCTGAATACTAGCAGTAAGTACACTTCTAGGACACCCGGCGACAATTTAAAGTTCTTAAACTTGAAGTTTCAAAGTTCTGTAAATTACCTGCAGGGTCATAAAGACCAGAGCCGAAAGCAGAAATCACGAAGTTTGCCTTCAATTTAATTAGTTGATCTTCGTCCTCATGCCAATCGCCATTTTCGTCCTGCTCCGTTCGGAGGAACTCGATACCTGTGATTCGTCCGTTTTTCACGATTACTTTCGTTGGTGACGCGAATGGCAAAAATTCACATTTTTCATCGCGAGCTAATTCCATCTGTCATTTGAACATAAACAAAATTAAGATTAATTTGTTAAGTGTAAATTGTAAATATCGTTTGAATTTTTAAATGATAGTTTCTTCAGAACTTCCAATAAACTTAAAATTATCAATATTCTTGGTTATGTCATTAAATGCTCCCTTGGAAATAATAGAATCGTTATCCATCCGAATATACTCAAAACTGTTCAAAGGGTCAAACAGAGTTTCAAAAACATGAGTCAAAAATAAAAAGTTTTAATGTACCTCTTCCGGAACAGCTCGAATATTGGTAAAACCCCTACGGAAAGCAACGAAAACTTTTTTTGCTCCACATCTCAGGGCAGAAGTAGCACAATCGAAAGCGGTATCACCAGCCCCGAGGACCACCACGTTTCCGCTCAATCTGGGCAAGGGATCGGATTTGCAAGTACACATGCCAGGTTTGCTCCCTTTCGAAACAATCGGCAAAAAATTTTTAGAAGTATAAAATCCCATCTCTGTCGTGAGTCCTTCGAAAATTGGGACCGATTTTGGCTCCGGTAGACCAAAACCAAGGAAGATTACTTTATAGCCAGACTTCTTTAAATTCTGTAAAATAAAAATTGTATATTAACTTTTCAATTTGATTTGTGTATTTTTCATTTTTTACCTACCTCGATAGTTAAGTCGTTTTCTGACAAACTTCGACCTAGTTCAAGTTTTACGCCCAGATCTTTGACGAGGTCTACTTCAAAGTTTACTGCGTCAAACGGAAGTCGATATTGGGGGATTTCAGTAGCGCTTAAACCGCCGATGATATTCGATTTTTCGAAAATCGTCACGTCGTTGTATCCTAACCTGGCTAAAAATGTTGCGCAAGATAATGATGCTGGTCCGCAACCAATCAAGGCGATCTTTGTTTCAGCACGAGGAACGGACTGGCCTGGAATTCTTGTTTGAGGAATCTTCATTTTTTTGAATACCTAAGCAGTGAAATAGTCAAAATTACCTTAGAGCTAATCGCAACATACTTTTTTATAATATCACTAGAAAATTACCGTTTCAAAATAAAATAAATAGTTATTAACAAAAGTTCAAAAACTTTTCATATTGGGACCAACGTTACCAAGAATTTCGAATTTGAAAATTCTTCAAAAAGAATATTCGATATTAATTATTACTAGCGGTCAAGAACATTCATGAATATCAGGATGAATAAAAATCCTGGTCATACTAGTATCAATTGGAATCGACGGAACATTTTTGCCAATGGCTTTAAATGATGGATGTATTCACGATTTGGAGCCAACATTTGTTCCCTTTTAACGAAATGGAGAAATTTTTGACAACCTTAGCAAAACTGATATGTCAACGTATTTTTCTACTTAGATGCCGAAAACGAAGAATTCTACCATAACATTTACGTAATTTAAACTTGAATTTAAATTTTAACGGTTACAGGACAAAACAATCATTTAGCCAAATTACATAAGATATGTCAAGGAAACTTTTAAATTTAGAAATGGAGGATACCATTCAATATATTAGAGACCTTAGAGCTAATCGCAACATACTTTTTTATATCACTAGAAAATTACCGTTTTAAAATAGAATAAATAGTTATTAACAAAAGTTCAAAAACTTTTCATATTGGGACCAACGTTACCAAGAATTTCGAATTTGAAAATTCTTCAAAAAGAACATTCAGTATTAACTGAGAGAAATTATTTACTAGTTAATGTAAGGTTATTTCAAGGCTCTTACATTAACTTTAAAGTTATAACAGTAACTGTAAAGTCAAAAATGCCAGGTAACTTTGAGATGAAAATATCAGGACTTTCTGGTAATGTTATTGTATATTAACTCGTATATTTTCATATTCAATAAACGTTCCTTAACTGTTAATAAATCCTACATTAAATTTTGTGGTTTGAACGAGAATGTCAACAATGCGTCGAAAAATTCGTAGAAAATCGAATGACTTCGCGTGTGTATGTTTGTTTATCTCGGTTTCGGTGAAACTGTAAACCCGTAAATATACTACATGTTACGTAATAATCCTAACATTAATATTTAAAATTCTTATATTAACTATTAACATAAGAAATTTAAACGAATCTCGAATTACGGAAACCTCAGGATAAAGCACTTTACCTTAAGAACAAAATGTAAATTCTATTAGCTTTACTATGAAGCTATTACATAAACTGTAAACAAACATTTCTGTCAGTAATAATCAGTTTAAAAATTCTAAAAGTAATGAAAGGGTTGTAGCATTTTAAAAATATTACATGGAGAAAATAATGATTGGTTGGCCAACAAACTACCCAACAAGTAACACTACCCAAGTGTGATACGCCGATTGGATTAGCATACTTTCAGAACTTATCGTCATTTTTTTTATCGTCGAAGAAGAAGGTTTATGGTTAAAAGTGATTCCTGAATTGCTCGACACCATAAAAGATGGTGTCTGAGGATTTTTGGGTTCGCTTATTTTGAATCTGAGGTTATATTTACAAAATTGAAAATGACAAACCAAATTTTAAGAAACTTTCGTTTTTCATAATACTTGGTATCCAGTGGCCTTTAGGGTCGTTGATTTTGATTCTGAAGTAAAATTTGCAATATTAAAAATGGAGCATCGAAAATGGCGGACCAAATGTTATATATCTATCGTTCGAGTAAAATTGTCACTCAGAAAATTTTTACCTTTTTGAATCAATGAAAACTTTCATGAATAAGTGAACATATTCTAATCATGATGTAAGTATAATTAATCGTTTTAAAGTATCTTTCAATAACATTAGTTTGTTTAAAACTCTCCATTCAATAAAAACTGTAATAAAAATTAGTACGGCATTGATTGTAAAACCATTGTGCTACAATGCATAACGGAACATGTTTTTATCCTCGACTTAATGCATGAGTAAAATTCGATTAAATTATCAGTTTATATCAGTTTTACATTTATTAACAATTAAATATTTAATGATAATGATGGAATTTCATTCAGAATTTTTATACTTATCTATCTTTAAGTTAAATGTTCATTTTATACTATGGTACTTCACAAAAGTAGCTGCGAGCGAGATAGAACCAAACTAAATAAGAAATTTTGAAAGCGTTAAATTTATTGAAAAATTAAATTAGTGAAATTAGTTAAACTGTGGATATATAAAAAAGCGATATATTTAAATACAGTGGCGATGTAACAAACAATATTCTTTTTTATTAAACAATTATTTTTTTATATAACAACCAACTTTTTATTTAATTTTCGTACTCTCTTAACTTGAATTAATAAAAAACGACTTATTTACAGCGAAAAGTGGGTTACCATTAATTACTAAGTTTTTTTACTGACAAATAATACGAAAATACTAATTCATTCGCATAATTCTACTAATCTGCAAGTGCATATTTATTTTTTTAGTTTAGTAGTTTGTAGAATTAGTAATAAATTATTAGGTTTTGACTTTTTATTAGAAAAAATGATTACTAATTCATTTGGTGACTCACTTTTCATTTTCTTATTAGTAGTTTTTAACTGATTGAGATTTACAGAGTAACAGCTGAACATTTTCAACCGGAAAATTATTTCTTATGTTTTCTTTTCATTTTCTTGAAAAAACTAAACGATTTATCGACAGATGTCCACGACCAAACTTTGAATTCCAAATAATATTTGTTTTACATTGCAAATTATGTGTAAAAACAATAATTAAACGAATTTGTGAATTCAGTTTCAAATAAAAGATTTACATAAATTACGAAAATATTCCTTTAATTTCGTTATTATTATTGGCGACTATTTAATTTCTCAATGTACTAATCTGCAGGTACTCTATAAAGTAGAATTAGTCGAAAACTAATAAGTCGTAAATGAAAATAGGGTTCAACTCAATCAATTAGTAATAAGTTTGACTAATAAAAAGTGAAAGACTATTTCATAAATAGTTAAGCAATATTTAATACTATTGGTAGAATCAACATTTCGATTAGTATAATTTTATTAATGTATTGGTTTTTTACTATTTGTTAATAAAAAAATTACGAATTTATGGTAATCATTTTGCATAGGCATTACTAATTTAGAATTAGAAGTTAAATGTTTTTCTACAATTTATTAGAAGATTCTTACTAATTCAAATTTGGAAAGATTTTTAGTCTCATTTCAAGAAGTATTAAGTAACGGGTAAATGTAATCAGTACGCGGAAATGAATTTTAAAAATTGACATTTTTTGAAGATATGATTATCTTGCTGATTAGCAATATCGAGTAATCTACCAGAGTACGTAAGACACAATAATTAAACTATATGTTATAAAGATTTACTACTTATTAAGGAATCGTTAGTTCATTCGCACTTACTTTTTTATTTTAAAAGTTTAGCTTACTGGAAAACCCCGACAATAAATAAAAAATATAAATTTACGTTATATTATAATGATACAAGTAAGGCAACGGTACTTGATTCTAAGAATCAGAATTTGCTTTTCAAAATTCAATAGATTACAATTTTGTTTCTATTTCATCATCTATTAAGATTCAATTTAACTTAACGAATAGGCTAGAATAAAAATATGTTTGAGGAATTTAATACAAAAATTTCCCTGGTTCGGTCCTGTTATATTTGTCTCTCACCGCTCTCTCCCCTCCCTCCCCCACTTTGCGGGCTGGGGCCTTAGGAAGGGCCTGCTGTGACATCACGAAAATAACGCGACTAAGAGGAGTGGGCGTAGCGGCACTCCCATTCTTTTGGCCAATATAAGGAGACAAGAGAAGAAAACGAGGAACCGAGCAGGCAAATATACCGAGACTCTACTGTATTACACTAAGAGACTTTTTATATTAAAATGTCTAAAAACAAATAAGAATTTAAAGACATACCAAGAACTGTCATGAATGTTATAGAGTTAGGAAATTTGTACATTTATAGAAAGAAAAATCATATTCTTATAAGATTTATCAGAATCTTGCCATGAACATTTTTAATATAAATTGCTGCAGTTTTATCACATAAAAAGACTTTCATTACAGTTTATTTTATTATTGGAATGAGGGTGGGGGGGGGGGGACTAAAGTACTCCGCCGATAAGGTATAAATTTTCATTATAAATCGTAAATAATGACTGAATCGATTTTTAATGTTTAATACACGTATAATACATAAATAATACATGTTTTTACTAGTTTCTACAGAATCGTATATTAGTAATTAGAATTATCTTTACAGAGCTCAAACTTTGAAAATGTTATTCAGTCATCTTTAATTTCCTTTTGTTTTAGTGAAATTATCTACGTTACCGGCGGACTATTTTAGAACCCCCCTAAATCAATATTTTTCTAACTTCCCTTACTATAAGTTAAGTGCTTTCCAAATTTAACTAGATAACCATACTAAGAAAGATATTTAGTAAATTTAACTAAATAATGTGATACCTAGCGGAAAGACATCAAAATATTTTACGTCAAAATTGCATAAAAAAATATTACGCCTGAAAATAAGATACGACGAAAGTAAAATACAAAAGGAATAGATAAAATTAATGTGAAAAATAACTAGATTTTTTACAAAATTATAGATACAAATATAAATTAACAAATATTAAACTTACATGGGCATATTGTGGACCATTTTAGATTAGTATTTAATTGCCTCTAGTTTAGTATCAAACGCAGATACTAACGTTTTTAAACGACAGTATCATAGTCAGCATATACCTTTTACGTCATAATAATATGATGTATATTATTATAATGTTATATTTTATTTTATTCGTCGTTTAATATTTTTAGATGTAATATTTTGACAGGCAATGTTTTTTTGATATTTTGACACGTAATATAAAATACCAAATAGTTATCGTGTCGTCGTAAATTAATTATTTTATTAAAATTTAAATTAATTTTTGGATTACCTCAAAATTATTCATTGTGGACCAAATAGACGTTCATTTTGGCAAATTCAGAATACGATTATGAAAAATACCTTCTATTTCCCTAATTTTATCTCTAAATTTCTACTTTTTCCCAACATACCATCACTTGACTTATATTTTACGGTAAATTAAGGATGGAAGAAATGTTTCGCTCCATAAATGAAGTTAAAAAAGAAGTAATTTCAACCTATATTGTTACGTGGGACCTCTTCGTAAGGTTCACTTAAAAAATTAATTCTGTAATGCACAAAGAGTCCAATAAAGTTGGGGTAGGTTTTTCCAATAAAATAATCTTAGATATAGCGCAAATCTTAAATCAACGTTCCAAATGACGTAAAGATAAGATCGTATTACCATTTCATAAACATCTTACAAAATGTGGGTCACGTGATAATGCATTCGCTCTTTTATTAGAGGATGACTGAATGAAGACGAATAGTACTAGAAAATGTTTATAGGGAAGGAAAAAGATAAAACAACAATCACGAATGATTGCCAGTTAATATATGAGCTATGTCCATTGTTTTATGTAGACTTTTCAGAGCATGCTCATTTATTTTCGAGATATTTAGGAAAAATGAAATACGCTTGATTAATGCTACTGATAATATTCCTTTTTTGAGACTAAATTAATGTCGAAAAGCTTTTAAACTAATCAGAGAATCATCAATTATTCCTCCATTTAGAGAGAAGATTTATCAATGAATTTTAACAATTTTGTGTGAAAATAGCATACAATAAATTGACTGTGCTATAGATATACATAATTTGATTAAATCTTGATGATTCAAGACTACTTATTTATACATTAATAGTTTATGGTTCATTATTACAACATTTTAGGAAATCTGTGTAATAAGGTTAAATATTTGTAGATTGCAGGTATATTTAATAGTGTAGCTATGTCTGTTCTGAGACACTTCGGGTTTTTCGTCGTTCCTAACCTAATCTAACCTAACCTAACTTCTGGCTTTTTCGACTCCCATTTTAGGTAAATAAACAGTGGTCCAGAAAATGTAAGGTCCCTAATGGAAGGTCGAAAAGAGGTAATTTTGCACTATTTTGCTACTGGGGAAATGATAAAATGGTAAATAACGCTGGTGGATACAGGTAACGATATCAGATGACAATATTAGAGAGTAATGACGATGACATCATTGGAAATATTCAAACTAACTTGCAAAATGTTGAAATCAAATAGCTTACTTCTGTGGCAAAATGTTGCAATCCTCCAATATTTATTGGTCCTTCTTCTGAAGCATACAGGTTGCATCCTCCCACGCAAAGGTCGCTTGTAGGACACACCATACCGCAGGTCAGTCCCAAAGGATTGTCCGAAAAAATAGCTTTGGCAGCACCGTAATAATTTTTGTTTGAAATGGAAGTTATGAAAGATTTGATGTCCAGTTGAGTGGGACATGATTTTTGACATGGTGCATCCGCGCATTTCAAACATCGTGCAGCTTCTCGTAAAGCTCCTCCTTCGCTCAAAGTCGTGTGCTTGATGTCGTCGAAATTGTTCGTCAATGGTTGACAACTCTTTAATAAATATGTCATTTTAATTGAAATTGAAACATCTTGTATCAAGTTAGCATCTTATAAAATATAAATTATTCTTAGTTCCGGCAAATCATTTGAGTATGAACTACTGGATTTTTCTAAGTATTAGAGATATTGTGGAATTAGCTAATTTAGTTTTTATTTCATACATGTCTCTTTTCATCCATTTCGTATATTTGGTAGAAAAAAAGAATACTAAACGTAATTAGTTATACACGTTCTTTTAGGATGCATTAGTTCAAGCCATGCCATATTATTCAATTATAAATCGAAAAAGCAATACAAATAATAAGTACAAAATATCTATTTTCTCGTTAATGAGTGAGATGATTTTACAATATAAGATAATAAATAAAAAATGTTAATCCTTTTTGTGAGATGAACTGACGATTAACTCTTTTTGCTCAAAATGAGAATAGTAAGTACGTCAACTTCAGCTCAGTATCTCGAAAATGTTAGGAAAGGCGTCTTTTCAAAATTAAAAAAAAACATCTTTTTATTCGAGAAACTAAGCGATCCGATTTTGACGTATCGTTTTTTCTTATTTTGATGAAAATAGGGTTAAACTGACATAGTAGCTTTTTTTAATTATTCCCAATTGTCTATATGAAAGTTTAAGTATCAGTCATCAAGCTAATCATAATTGATGTAATTAATTCCTATTGTTAATACAGTCCATGATTTTGTTTTAATCTTTCGAATCCCAAGTACCCTCGTGCAAGTAATATATACACTCGAGTCGAATTTCGTCATAATCAGATGCTACTTAATATCATCCGATTATCGCATATCTTGAAACTAAGCAAATAATTTTGAACGTAATACAAATAAATTTCGTAATTTTCTTTAATGGATTTTGGATTCTGGAAAAAAGCACTTGTAAAGTTTTCCGTACCAGTGGAAGATTTATCTTAATACTCTGCTCAGAAAATGTTATCTACAATGTGTTTTCACTTAAGCATAAGATTATACGAATGAGCAGATTAAATTTCATTACTAAACAAAAAATTACTTTTAAAACTGACAATATTAAATATTGAACATTGCTAAGTAATTAACATTTTATTAGAAAAGTGGTAGTTGTAAATAACATTAACGAAAATTCAAAACTATTTTTAAATACTCCCAAAAAAATGGAAATGTGGTGAAAATGTAAACGATTAAATTTAATCGTATTATCATTAGCAAGTGGTTAAAAATTATTAGTTAATGAAGAGTGACCCCTAAAATTTTCTAAAAGTTTATTATAAATACAACAATAAATAAATGTAAAACGATAACGATATGTAATAACTAGTTTCGAATTTATTAAATAAGCATTCTCACTGTCCTAACCTCATTTTAATGAAATGAAAACAATGGAGACTACAGTTGAAAGTATTGGCGATTTTTTTATTAACGTTCAGAACTGAATGCGGTGTCAAATGTACTTTTGTTGAACAAAAATTAATTAAATGCGACGGAGTTCTCTGATTTTAAAATTATTAAGAATTTTTCGATAAATTTGCATACATACGAAGTTTTTACTCGTGTCTTAAATTTTAACATATGTCATTGCATTTAGAAACATCGTTAGCATTGTGTCTTTACTGTACCTTTATTTAAAAAAAGAAGTATTACTTTATATATATATATTTGAAATGTTAGTAGTATGTGAACTGATAAACGACACGCAATTATTGCAATTAGCACTGCAACATACAGATCAAAATATATTTTTTCATTTTCTCAGTGTGTAATTATTTCTTTAAAAAACTGAAAAATATGTACGAAAATTAATCCGTATAAGCTAAATAGAAAAGAAAAAATCAATATTTTGACACCTTCTCAAAAAGATCTACATTTTTACTGGATTCCCCACATAAAATAAAAAAACAATATACTATACTGACATTGTAGCTAATCTCGCTAAGGAAGCAACAAGTCAAGAACCCATCTTTTAATATTAAATTTCGTATTCTGATTTGTTTCATTGTTTTCATTAAGCATGCACAGTTATGAACAGAAATTAAATTTAAAAAATGAAGTTCAATATAAAGGCATAAGTTATTCCTAATATTAAGATCCAACAAGTTCTGTTTGTAACCTGTGGTTTTACAAACAAAAAATTAACCAGAGAATATTCATAAATGTCGGTCCAATCATTATCACTGAATTAGCCGCTTTAGTTTCGCGTGTAAGTTTTATTTCTGATCCTAAATGTAAATGTGCGTATCCATCAGAAGATTTAGATATTATTTGGTAATGTCAACATTTACAAATAATTGGAAAGAAAACTTACTTAGAAATAATTAGAAAATAATTAATAGTTAGAAAGAAAGGTTACGTTTCCTTGTAACACTAAATTTCAGTCCACCTTATAAAATCAGTGTTTTCTGATAAACAAAGTGCGAATTTTCCTCTATGGTTCGAATATTTTGGGGCTTCATATAATTTATACATTTTTAGTTAATCATAATGTTTTTACATAAAGTTCATGTTATACGTTACGAAATACGTATTATGATTTACCTGTAATGGGTGTGGGTCGAAAATAAAAAAACCGATAGTTCAAAAAACCGATAGTTCAAAAAACCGACACTTCAAAAAATAACTATCCCCATGACGATGTTTCTATTTTGTTATATGTCAGCTTTTTGATCTGTCGGCTTTTCGATTTGTCGGTTTTTCGACCCGCACCCTAATTAAAAAATAATACCGGTGTTATCAATGGCTACAATACTAAATTTGAGAATACAACGTCTAAAAATTGCTAGTATGAAACAGAATTCTAGAGTGTCGAGTGTTCTTCAAAAGTCAAGAAATAGAAATTGAAAAGGGTTCCTAGTGTTCTTTCTTAGTCATTATACCTTCTTTGGTAAGAATATGGTCCTAGAAAATAAAAATGAATTCAGTCGTCAAGAATCCAAATTCAGCGTCATAGATGCGAATTCATTTCAATTCCTTAACAATGGCATCAATTCATGATTACGATTCTGAATTCGGATTCGTGACGTCTGAATTAATTTTTGTTTCTGTGATTAACTTGAAGACAGTTCGTGAATCGAATATGTTCAATCCGTAGATAATGATGAGCACATATGTTTGTTTGACAGAAATGGTAGCTATCCGATTTATGGTAAGACTAATGATGCCATATCATTGCAAAAGATAAGGAAATTCGAACACTGTCAACACTTTTCTATTTTCGTACTGAATTTCGATGAACACGCGAATTCTAGTTCATAGTGGCAATATTTGGAGGTGATAAATTCAAGATTTAAAAAACTGTTGTAGCATCAGTTAGAGCCGTGTTATTTTTCAATTTGAGATAAAGTACCAGATCCACAAACTAATCAAAAACAAAATCAAAACTTATCGCGTTTATCATATCATTTATTTTTAAACAAGTTAAACTTAACACTAACGTCTGTCACTAACAAACGCCTTTTTTAACCCTTTTTTAAGTCCCAAATGTGCACAATTTGCACATGGATTTCAGCATCATTTTATGTATAAAATAAAAATTAAAAAAAAATGGAAACATCTATATCCGACTAGTTTTGAGGTCGCTCTTTCGATTTGCGCTACTGAAATTTTCGAAAAATGACACTTAACACAGTTTTTTTTACAAAAATACTGAAAAAACGCGATTTTTTAGCTACAATTTTTTTTTAAATGCATTTTTAACTATGATACCGGTTTCAGATCACCTTCTAATCTGTCAGAAACGTGTTCCCGATTGTTTTATTTCAAAATTATACATTCACATATTTTGATTTATTTTGTTTTTCGTTTCAAAATGGCGTCTGAACGTTGAAAATTTCTGAAAGTGAAGAAAATGCTATTATTTCGGATCTCCTAGGTTTTCTTTGTAGTAAAATCGTACAGATAAGTTATTACGAGTTTTGTATGACCTATTTTGATTTACGGAAGCAGTAATATCTCATAAAATTCAATTTCAAGATGGCGACTGTCACAAAAACCATTTATATAATCAAAAAAATCTTAATCTCGAAAAACAAAATAAATCAAAATATGTGAATGTATAATTTTGAAGTAAAACAATCGGGAACACGTTTCTGACAGATTAGAAGGTGATCTGAAACCGGTATCATAGTTAAAAATGCATTTAAAAAATAATTTTAGCTAAAAAATCGCGTTTTTTTCAGTATGTTTGTAAAAAAACTGTGTTAAACGTCATTTTTTTTTAAATTTCAGTAGCGCCAATCGAAAGAGCGACCTCAAAACTAGTCGGATATAGATTTTTTTTTAATTTTTATTTTATACATAAAACGATGCTGAAATTCATGTGCAAATTGTGCACATTTGGGACTTAAAGGGTTAAGGTATACAATAAAGATACCTTGTAAGCATTTTGTTTATAAATACAAAGACAAATGTTGATATTTAAAATTCGAGTATGATCAGAGATCAGATGTAGGGAACCAGTAAACATTGCAAAGAAATATAAATTTAACAAAAAATTCCTGTCGTATAAAACATAATTCTATCAATTTTCACCCATTTTTGTCCAACAAAAGTGCTTTCGACGCAGCATTAAATTTACTTTTATAATGTTGATCAGATAATAATTTTTTTAGTTAAGTAATATAGAAAAACATTGTCAAAGTTAAAAACGATGAAAACAAAATTTGAATACTTTCAAATGTAGTATCATATGTATGAAAGGTATGCTTTTCAGATTTCAGATAAAGAAAGTTGTAATCCAGGTAAAAATTAGTGCAGTTCTGAGTGATAATTGGGTGCGAGTTGAAAACCGACGAATCAAAAATCCGACAGGTCAAAAAGCGACAGTCAAATAACAGACACAAAAAATGACATGTTTTTATGTGTCGGTTTTTTTACTTTCGGTTTTTCGACTGTCGGTTTTTTTATTTGTCGGCTTTTCGACCCGTATCCTTTTTTCTGTATATCTTTTTTCATATTCAAATGAAATGTGCATATTAACATTTTGAAAATAAAGGAGAAAATATCCAAAATGTCAGGTACAAGACGAATATCATCGAAAGGTTCAAGATTTTTTTAATTCAAAATTGCTAAAATTTGCTGAAATCACTGAAATTTTATCGGAATTTGTTGAACACTTTTTTGAATATTCAAAATCTAAAAATTATAAAAAATTGAAAGCAAATCCGATTTTTTTGTGTTTTACTCGCTATTTTGGATACCTTAACTAGTATACCTATTAGGTACATTTTGAACTTTAGCTAATACCTATATATGATTTACTTGTTTACGTATTAGCTTAAAATGTTCAGAAATAAAGTCCTAATGTTCAGAAATAAAGTTCTAATGTTCAGAAAACTAATTTCAAAATATATAGAAATATTATTTACAACAATTAAATTAATAACAATACTAAAAATCCGAGTATACAGGCTCTTTTTCAATTCTTTTGCCATGAAAATGAAATGGAATCTTATAATCGCGTCTCAAACTGAGCCTAGATAGTTAGATTAGTTATTATATTCTTACGTAATATTTTTAATATAATTTTGTCGCATATGTATTCTGCGAAATATTATAAATTGTTATAAGTATTAAATTAACTCTTTTAGTTGAGTAAATTACATTGCATGTAGTTACAAACCTTCAGTTGTTTAATGAAAGGTGTTTCATGTTATTCATTATTATCAAACAAAAAACAAAAAAGTGCAGCGAAATTATATATTTTGAGTCCAGTTACGAAATTTAATATTGGACTGTTGATGACGTTGCTTCAGAAAAATTCATTTGCCATGCACTGTAGTTGGATGAATTCATTATTAATATCCGTTAATATCGAATTAGTATTGAATTTAATTAAGAATTTTTATAATATTTCAGTAAAATGTTAGATGTTTCTGAAATTATTGCTGCATAGCTTAAATAACCTGTATTTAAGTTTAATGAGTACAAATAAATAAAAAATATATCATATTGTAGAGTAATAAATATATAATTTATATACATATGACAAGAGGACAACAATGGAAAACAACAACAAAACTGCAATAACAATACTAACACTGGCTATATACAATACGAAATATGGTCTTAAATACAAGCCAATGCGTATTATGCTTCCCTATTAATGACATCGTACCCAGGAAATGTTGTTTTACAAAAATGTACTTTAACGTTTTTGTATTTCTTTCATAAAAAGTCAACTTTTATAAATATCAAAAACACAAAGTATAAAATTTTCTCCAAATGTCGAGTAATTCGGTGTTCAGAAGTTGAGCAGTATTAAGATGGTATCGACTATTTAAACAACTTAAATTACTGTTTAAATACGTTAATACCCAAAAATTACTACTTTTTTGCTTGTATCTCTAGCGCAATTATTGTTAACAATATATCAACACAACTATGAACCATTTATTTGTTTTACAAAAACTCATGCAATGATTACAAAATGTTTTCTATTCTATAAATTTCTTGGAGCAAAATGTTCACTTTAAACCTGGAGTGAACGAATGGAGTGAAATGTGAAGAGTGAAATTTGCACTATTAATAGTAGAGTGGCTAAATTTTCATTCCAAGGAATTTGGAGAGTACTTTCAAATATGCCGAAAAATTGATTTTCACTCCATTGAGAGTGATATTTCACTCTTCTAGGAGATTTTGTTCTTTCACGCTTGATGGATTGAAATGTCACTCTTCATAGAGTGGAAACTCTTCGCGAAAGCGTGGCACAAATTTCACTTTAAAAAGTGTAAAAGACCACTTTAAAAAGTGTGAAAGACCACTTTAAAAGAGTGAGATTAGTCACTCCAAATGAAAAAGCGAAGAAATTCACTCAAAATGAAAGAGCGAAGGAATTCACTCTTCGCGTGGAGTTAAAATTCACTCCAAAAAATGCATATCTGTCACTACTACTCTCTGAATTCCTTAGAGAGAAAATTCAGCAACTCTTTCGCGAAAAGTTTTCACTCCATCAAGAATGACATTTCACTCCATCAAGAGTGAATGAAAAAAACTCACTCCTAGAAGAGTGAAATATCACTTTGAATAGAGTGAAAATCAAATTTTCGGCACATTTGAATGTACTCTCTTACATTCCTTGGAGTGAAAATTTAGCCACTGTTTTATTAAGAGTGAGATTTCACTCTATCAAGAGTGAATGAACAAAAACTCACTTCTAGAAGAGTGAAATATCACATCCAATAGAGTGATATTCAATTTTTCTGCATATTTGAATGTACTCTTTACATCGCTTGGAGTGAAAGTTTAGACACTCTTTTATTAAGAGTGGCATTTCACTCCATCAAGATGGACATTTCACTCCAACAAGAGAGACATTTCACTCCATCAACAGTGAATGAACAAAAACTCACTACTAGAAAAATGAAATATCACATCCAATCGAGTGGAAATCAATTTTTCGGCACATTTGAATGTACTCTCTTACATTCCTTGGAGTGAAAATTTAGCCACTGTTTTATTAAGAGTGAAATATCCCTGTAAATAGAGTAAAATTAATTTTTTGGCATATTTGAATGTACTCTACAAATTGCTTAGAATAAAAATTCAATCACTCTTTTATTAAATGAAGAGTGATATTTCACTCCATCAAGAGTGAAAGAACAAAAACTCACTCCTGAAATGTAGCTATTCATTGAATTAAATTTTCACTCTTAATAAAAGAATGGCTAAATATTCACTGTAAGGAATTTAGAGAATATGTACATTCAAATATGCCAACAAATTGATGGTTACAACTTATTTTTTGAAAATATAGAAAATGTTAATTTTGTATTAAAAATGATAACATTCTAATTTTTATTTATAAACTTATAATTGCATTATTAGATTATAATTTATGCATTTAGGAAATTTTATCAATATTTCACTCCAATTGAAATGAAATAATCACTCCCTACATAGTGGTTCACCCTTCATTTTTACTTGGAGTGAATTCTTTAATAATAAAATTGCAGTCCAAGGAATTTTGAGAGTAGACAATACCAAATGCTTCTTTTAAATAGTAAAATGTGATAATATATCTCTTACATTTTAACTATAGCCAGAAAGAACTAATTTTTAACTAAATAAAATATAATAAAGGTAATAAAAAATGCAAAAGTTACTAAAAGATTCAGCGCATAATCCGTTATATCAGCCGATTAACGAAGAATCAACGACTGCAACAAATTGTACAAGATACGGATTATTCGATTTTTTCACAATACAAAGAACATTGACATACGAGTCACATGAGGCGAGTGCAAATGCGCTTCTTCTCGCGTTATCCATAAATTACGACAACATTTATGAATGTCATTAAATTTCACGAAACGTTATAAACACCTTTTTTTACGTATAAACAATTACCACTTCTGCGCTAAATATTTTTCAATTTCAATATTTAGATATCAGTGAACATTTCCATGGAAACGTTATTATTATATTTATTACAATTGATAAAATAAGTGCTTCATTTCATTATAGATAAACGTCAAACGTGAAACTGGAGTTATAGGAATTTCTTTCTAAGTTTATCTACGTGCGATTACATAAAAGATGACACGATACGAACGTGTGTCTTAATTTCCACATCTCATTTAATTGCGAAAAACGCATTATTAGTAAAAATTCGTAAAGTAACTTACGTCGCATTTGCTGTGAATATTTCGCTTCCAGTGTTTTTTATTTTCCTTCGTTTGGGAGGAAGAGACCAAATTTACGAACGGTTTGATTTTTGGATTTATGGCTAAAAGGTTCTAAAACACATAATCGGTCGGTGAACAAATTTATCAATTAAATTCCATAGATACAGCACGAAAAGATAGTTTCGCGATAAGTTCGGCCACACGGATACAATGATGTAACTATTTTTATTAAATGAAAAAAAGTGAGTTAAACACATACTTAAGAAAATATATAAATAAAATTTTTAAAAATGTTAGGCGTTATTGTGTAATTTAGTGCGTGGAAAAATGATAATATATAAAAAAACGCAGTGTTCGAAAAAAAGGATTATGCTTCACGGTCAATGTCAGGCTACACGTGCTTTAACCTTGACTTGGAGAAAAAATATGAAATCAATTGCATTTCTTCTTTGCACTGATAAACTAAAAATAAATTCGCGATCTATTACAATGTATAACTCATACTTCATTATATTAAGTAACAAATTTAATAATTATAGTGTTCCCGAAATTACTTTTTTTTTTTTTTGATAAAACAAAAAATTTGTAACATCGTGAACAAATAGACAGAAAAATATTTAATAGTAAATTTTCGTAATAAAATGGCACGAACTATAAATAGACACAAATGTAGTGCAATTTGGTCAATAATTTAATCCTCACCTCAATATCAGGGATATCCCTACTGTGATCCACTAGAGCAGCCATTTCAAACTAGTGCAGTAAAGTGCATTAATAAGATAACTGCAACAATTATTTAATTTATTTAATTTTTATTACATAATTAATTTCAGTGTTTAAAATTTGTTGATCAAGTTGTTAATAAAAACACATGATTCCTTATCGTTTTTACGTTATCCGGAAGAAAGATGTTGATTAAGTTTGAGAAAATGAGATAAATGTTACGAAGAACTCTCACTTCCGGTGGAACTTACAAAAATGCGCACGACGTTTGCAGCGACGAATGCTACTGGATCGTGTCGGTACACGACGGCTAATGATTTTAATAAAAGACAATGGTATCGTACTGAATTCAAGCAAAAAAGATAAAGGAAAATGGATTGAACGGTTCGACTACATCGGCGTCACTACACGCAATTACCCGACACTACACTGACGACTCGTAATCTGGCTGTTCAGAGCGAGAGTGGATAGTTTCGCGGCTGCTTGTACGCGGCGAATGTCGTTTCGCAATTGTCCGGTTCATAATTACACCACTTTTTCTAATTATTAACCAATCGAGCCTAAACGCAGGTGTCAAACGAACGTTTTATTAGTAGTTAGTAACCAGTAGATCATATTTTAGTATATACAAGTGGGACAGAAAAAATATGATCAAAAATATCCGAAATTATTGTTTAAAAAATGTTAATTTTATACATTATTAATAATTTCTAAAATCATTTTCTGAGTTCTAATATGGTATAGGTATATCAACTTAACTGGAATAATTAATTAATCATTAAATTTGGGTTCAACTTGTGGGATAAACGTGGTGTACTTAACCCTTTAACGCTACAATTGATGTTTTCGAGGCCTGTTAGTTCAGTGCAGTGCCAATTTTTCTATTGGAAGAGGTAAAAAAGAGAATACCGAAAAACTTTAAAAACTAGCGAATTTATTATATTTAAGTTAAAAAAAACTCGAATTTTTTACCTCGAATCACCTGCTTTTTTTACATGAAACCTTTTAAAAAAGTACAATTGGGCCTGGAACTAAAAAGAAGAACTAAAAGAAAGAAAAAAATTAGGCGGAGCAAACATTCATGATTTTTTAACTCATGTACCCTCAACATTACGAAAAAATGTTACACAACAAACATTTTTAGAATTACTTCAGAAATACATGTGAGTTTTTTTCAACATTATTTTGGGTATTTTTAAGTTTTGAAAAATTTACCAAATTTGGCGTGCATCTCAAAAACTCGACATTCAAATCCAGATACTTAAAAAAGCATACATTAAAAATCCAGATATTTTAAAATAGAGATATCAAAAAACCCGAAATTTAAAAATACAGAAACCTCCGATTGGTGCGTGTACTACATAAACAAATTACCTGGGTCACTGACCTTGAGGTCCCACTGCAAGGTCATTTCAAGGGGTTAATTTTGAAGGTCACTTGAAGGTCAAATCAGTGTGACCCTCCGATTATTTAGGCACATTCAGAAGTCGGTAACTAATTACATTTTCAGAATATGTGCAAACGGGTGGAACTCAAAAATCTGACAAATCACAAAACAGACACTTCAAAACCCGACATTAAAAAACCAGACATTTTAAGATGCACACATGTTTCGAAAGTCTTTTTTAAATGTCGGATTTTTTAATGTCTGCATTTTGAATTGTCTGGTTTTTGAATGTCGGGGTTTGAAGTGCCTGTTTTGTGATTTGTCGGGTTTTTTAGTTACACCCAAAATTTGTTATTTATAGATTTAAAAACAAAAAAAAAACATTTATTTTTCACATGATTCTGAGTATTTTTTTTTGTACAAATTTTCTAAAGGCTGCGGTATATGATAATAAAAATCTTAATTAAGAGATGAATATAATTTCTTAATTTTTTTTATCAAAATATTAATAAATTTAGGTGTGTATTAAACACCGTTTGGACATTTTGCAACATAAAAATATGTTTTCCGATCCGACCACATTGAAGTAGAATATTCATCCAGAATCTTTTTTTCTTTCTTTTATTTGCTTATTATATTAACTTTGTTCTTTAATTTTTTATTTATGTAAATTTATGAATAACATTTTGTTTTAACAGATAGAAAAATAACAGCATACAAAATATTAAACATAATTATATTAAAAATAAATATTAAAATACATGAATATGATTCATTAAAACATTGATATAAATAATTACGATATTATAACAATTTTTTGTAATTTTACTTGTTCTAAGATTTTTGTGATCATAATGGACCGACATTACAACAATATACTTGTATAAACTAAAAACTCCCAAAAAAAGTATTAAAAAGCTTCGGTATTATTTGAGTATTTAGAAACATTTTTTGTTGTTTCATTTGTTCGTAAAGTTGACAGTACTTAAGTTAAAAGCGCATGAATGTTTACCCTGCCAATATTCGATGTACCAGGATCGATAGATGGAAATAAATTATTATCATCCCGTAACTTTTTAGTTCGGGATTACCAATTAACGTGCCGTTTAGGTTAGTTACAAGAAAATTAGATTTTTTTTCTTACTTTCGACTAAATTATTGTAGAATGTCGAAAATTTTTTGTTTTTTCTAAATAAATTCGTTTTTATAAATTATTGTTTACAACGCGTTATACAAATATGTATACAAATTTGTACAAAAGGTTTTGTAGGCCTTTTTTCGAAGAATTCCGACTCAACAAGTAAAATTTAAAATTTTCAAAAAATCATAACTCTGATACGAAAAATCGATTGTATTTTTAAAAATAAATTTTAACAAACGTGATTCTTTCATATTTATTCGTCATTTATGGTAAATTTACGGTTTTATTTTAAAAATAACGTTCTATTTCTTTCATTTTAATACTGTAATACGGTAATTTTCAATCGTTAAACTTTGTATATTATTGCAGTAAAAATCGTGTCTCTTTTCTATACGATGGATTATTACGTTAAACCTGTGTAATGTTTTTCAAGACCCAATATGTTCTTTAATACGTTTGTGAAAAGTCTTCATTCAGTTTGATCTATGTAAATTTTATCGCACAAACAACAAAATATTTTATAAATAACTTTACATTTTTTTTGGTTGGATGTGTATCTTTATAAGCTTTATTCCCACTAATATTTTTATTTATCGGTTTCGCTAATAATCTTATGAAAATGGTACAGCAGTAGCCCCCCCCCCCCCAATATTTGCGTTCCCAATATTTGTTACCCCCTAATATTTGCCGCTAGATCCGTTCCAATATTTGCCTTACCCCTCAATTGCTGTTCCCCACCACTTCTCACGGAGCGGTAATTATGTAGCCACGTAACACATGCGCTATGTAGGAAAGGTTAAACCATCGTTAAACTGATTTCTTCTGGTCGACGCATGCGCGTTTTATAACTGTATGTCGGCGGAGTAGGGGACAAATTTCGTCCCCTCACTAGGCAAATATTGGGAGGGTTATAAAAGGACAGACAAGACGGACGAGGCAAATATTGGGGGGACCATTATACTACAGTATATATATATATATATAACGAATATACAGTATATAACGAAGAGGTTAATTTTAATTAGTTTTATATTATTTTAAAAGTATTGACCATACTCACAGAGATTTTATATACTTTCTTACCAATGTATTTACATACTGTAAAAAATATTGTTTAATACATTATTACATTTAAAAAGTAATAAATCCTTGAATAACTGCAGGTTTTATTTTTTGATTGTAAATTATAACTTTCTTATAGATGACTGGCGGATTTCCATCTTCGGTGGTATTTCGTAGTAAATATTAATAGCGATAGTATTAACTATCAACATTTCAATTTAAAATTGTTTTACTTTGCGGGATATATAGTGAAATATACCTGTGTAACCGCAGAAAAGACTGCAAATTTCAAAAAATTGCTAGTTGCATGTACAACATTGAATTACAATAACAGATTTTCTAAAAGTCTACTATTTGTAATTTAGTTCTTAATTATTGATAGATTAGAAGCATAATATTTTTATATTTTAATCGCGTTCTGAAATATTTCCTATTGTCGTTTATCTTCGATTCTTAAAAAAACATAAATTGTTTTCGTGTCTCAAATACTTTATTTGGTGCAGAGAAACTGACTAACGTCAGTACAGAATCAAGCAATTAAATGTTGCAAAGAAAAATATTACTTTTACAAGAAAAAACAAATAACTTGGTAACTCCAGATAGAAAATGAATTGAAAATTAAATGTAAAATATTGTAAACGATATAAAATTATTTTTTTTTAGTTTGTAATGACATATTATGTTAAAAAATGTGTATAACGGGCGCTTCCGTAAGTTGAATAATAAAATGAAAATTAAATAAAATAAAAATAGAATAAAATAATTATTTACTTTTAAATTGATATATAGGTTTTTTTTTAGTGAATCAAGTCGATTAACTTAGTTTCTCAGAAATTACAATCTATTATCTCCTCCCTTCATTTTTTTTGTAGTATACAAATTTTTCATTGTTTTCGAACGATTATTTCACTCCAATTTGATTGAAATCCTCTATTTTATATATCCTTCTTGTACAACTCCGATCAGAGTAGATTTAGTGAAATTCTTCGTTAAAAAGCGTTTATAAGTATAAATAGTACGCAAAAAAACCACTGAATTTCACGTAAAAAATTACTAAGAAAAATACATTTTTTTAAAGGTCTATGTTTTTTGCGGGGGGGGGGGGGGCTCGAAAACCAATGAAAATTATATTTAGAAGACTTTATGTTCTATAAAATTAAATATTTGTAAAAATGTTATAAGTTTTTAAGTTTAGAAAAACATAGAGATTGTTTATATCACCGTTGCAAAATTGGTAGATATTTGAAGAAATAATTGCTTCCGTTTTTACTAAATATATAATATAAAAATATTTATAACAAATAAAATATGCTATATAAAAAAAATCCAACGTCTTCTTTCACATACTCTTCTTAAAAAAACACTTTCTGCAGTCTATATAAAAATGTTTCCGTCCGTGTCGAAAAAAAGTAGTTTTGAGAAAAATTAGTTTAAAATTTGTATGAAAACTTTATGACTTTAAAAACATTTTCATTTTTCATTATATTATTTTAAAAATCCTTCGGCAACTTTTATGCTGAAAAAATGGATTTTTTTAAATTTTAGAGTGGTAACCTCTTAATGGATGACGCACTGAAAAAAATTCCTTTGCAAAATTAATTGCGTATGACAAAAATATTGAGAGATTGAAAAAATACTAAAACGAATTATTGACGCTCGTAGGTGGGGTTTACTGAAAAAAAAATAAACTAATATTAGAAGTAAATTTACATTAGAAACTATTGGACACTTCTTCCACGACACAAGTGGATTGAATAGAAGTTATTTTGTAATCAATTATATTTGAAACTTTTAATTTTCTACTAATTTACTGTACAAATCGTATGTTTCCAAGGTACATTTGGATGTTTAATTTTAATAATACAGTTTCATTTTGAATAACTGTACACTTAATTTTGCAAAAATAGTTAATTAGACATTGAGAGACCGATAGATGGCGAAACAATCCATAAATAAAAGATTAAGAATGACTTCATACAACTGGCATCCTTCAGCTATCGTTATGATTCCTTTTTTTATTATGACAATATTTTACAAAAGTTAATAACAGAAGATGTAAGACTTTTAAGATGTTGCAGCATCCGTACTTTTCTTACGAAGAAATATTTAGACATTCCGCAAAATATTTGAACTTCAATATTATGTTAGGTTTTATTCTATTTTTGTTTTTAAACAGAGGAAAACTCTCTTGTAAATTTTAGACTGATCTTTGAAATCTCTTAGTCATTAAGTATTTGCTTCATTTTTTTAGCTCACATCGCCTAAATACGTAATTATTTGTTTATTTTCTTAAAATCGGTAGTTAAATTGTTGAATATATCTCACATTTTCTATATTGACAAAGGTCAGTTTAAAGGTATAAAAAAGGGAAAAAATATCAATATAAAGTAGGATTGTTTGACGTTCGCAAAACAGATTAATGAAACAAAAAGTCATCAAAAATTGAGTTGAAATAAATCGTCTAAAAGTCGATATTAATAAAAAATAATTACTGGAATTCGATAAAGTAAAATCTTGTTTATTATTCTTCTCTTATTTAAACTGTTATCAGTTCCGTCGCATTCATTTTTGATGTCGTGTTGAAGTGCATTTCGTATCTCTTATAAGCTCTTATATTTTTCATTTGCTTTCGTGAACTTTTATAAACTTTCCGATAATTTCATAGACTCTTATCGCTTTCAGCTTCAAAAATGTGGAGATGACTAGATTAAACGAGATTCGGAAGACACTTCCTTATTGTATTTTCGTAACACGACCGTTATGGATGGATTATGTACTTCACGGTTTGCGGGTGCATCGTACTTGACAAGATAAATGAAATTATTTTTAAAACCGTCAACACGTTTGGAACCGTGAAGCATGAGTAATAGTAAAGAATTTTAAATTTCGAAAATTGTATTTAGTTTTCGTTGTTTATGACCATTGACAGATTCTAAACTGCAACTTTTGCTTCAATTATTGATTTCTAAATGAAGATATCAAATATTATTAATCAATATATCTCCAGGAGAACGTCTTAACATTTAAAAAAAAAACTTGTAGCACAACAAAATTTTGGACATTTTTATGAATTTCTTTGAAGAAAACTACGAAACTTAAATCATAAAGTACATACATTGAATATATTTTTGTAATTTTTTTATTGAAAAATGTTACGTGGTTGAGTTAGAAATAGCAGTAAAAAATGGTATTTTATTTTTACGTTTTGCGGTGACCAAAATTGTGACGAACTGAAACATCTGAAATAAAAAATGTCGATGAATTTAGTACAATCATTAAGTTTAAAATAGCAGAAACTAGTGTTTAAAAACAAATCGAATGATTAGACACTACATTTTTATGTATTTAAGCCTGCCATTCCAAACGATTTATTAAGTAGTTTTCGAGTAATTACATTTGAGTATATGTATATTTAATTTATATGACATTATATAATTATATACCGATGGCTGGTACGAAGAACCGGACATCTCAAACGTGAGGCGAAAAACCGGACAACTCGGTTTTGGGACGAATTCGTGGTATTTGACGAGGAACCGGAAATTTGAAAAGTTACTTCGATATAACATATCGTTACATAGAATTTTAAAATGTCCGGTTCTTCGCCGCAAATTCTGGATTCGAAATGTCCAGTTCTTCGTCACAAAAGTTTTGAAATGTCCGGTTCTTCATCTCACGTTTGAGACGTCAGGTTCTTCATACCAGCCATCGATATAATCAATTTTTGCCCGGGCAAAATTTAGTACTATATTTTTAGTTACTGAACTTAATTAAAGAGACGGAGATGAACAAAATACATAATCGGATTCTCAATTTTCATGTCCATCATATTAGTGCCGTTATTTTCAAATTTTGCAGTTTCCCATCAAATTCGTAGTACAAAATCGGTGACCGCCGCTATTTAATTATCTTGGTAATAACCCAATGTGCACAAAATGATTAGAATTAAATATATAATTTATTTCTTTTTCTAATTTTGGATATCACTATTGGGAAGATCGATAAAAAATCTATGAATTTCATATTTTCGAGCTCCAAATTTATCCCATGTAGAGAGCTCTGAAAAGGTGGTGAAAAAATGTCTCCGTAGCCGTTAATGGCTTAAATTTGAATGAGGTCCAATGATATATCCGCATTAAAAAGAAAATCAGCTTTTTAAGATCTTATTACAAAATCTAAACTACTTTTTCATAATAATATCATATTTACTGAAGAATAGAATATGCTGCTAAGGCTGCTAAGGTAGCCGGTTTATAGTCTCGGAGTAACTCACTTTACTAGTGAGAAAATGATAAGATGTTGCAGCGCCGCAATTCGGAGAGTAATGAACTTCAAAACGTAATGCGAATGTCGGATTTTATACGTCGGAACATTTTATACATTTTTCGGTAATTATTTGTAGTTAAACGTTGTTATTTCGATAAATGCATCTTATAGAGCATTCAATTACATTTAAACTAAAAAAAACTGTTTTATTTCGAACAAAATTGAGCGAGATAATCGAAGTTGAATTTTAAATAAAATAAGTCCTTTGTGTCATACAGTTAACTAACACGTTAATCAGAGGACTTCTATTTATTTACATTTCAGATCTCTGTTTTAAGTAATTGTAAACCGATCACAAAATTTCAAATATATTGCCACAAAAGTTATATATTGAACATTGTTTACGAATTTTATCACAATTTTACCCTGCACACATGGAAAGTAACAGTTATGTAATATTTACGTAATGGTTACAATGTTATACAAATGTTACATATTTGTTACATAACTGATACTTTTGTGTTTGCAGGGAAAATGAGTCTTACCTTCGAAAAATGTAAATTAAAAACTTTAAAACTATTTTCTAACCTCACTCTGTAAAATATTACGCGAAAAAGGATATTTTCACAAGAAACGCCATAAACAAATGATGAAAAACCTGTGTTACATCAATTTTTAGTCCTGATACTTTTGAGGTTAAGTAAACTAAGCATTCCGAAAACAAAAATATTACATTTTTTTTTAAATCCTCGCAACTTTCCCAACAGTCGGTTTTAAAATTTATTTCGGCTAAGAATACTTCTTTTGTATATGTATTAACAGTACACAAATGATAAAACTAAAATTAAGAATATTGTGTGAAAAAAAAAGTTGCTGATTTGACACGGTACCACATACTCAAGAAAAAGGATTGTAGATTTCTTAAATCCATGGCAACACATAATGAAAAGTGCAATGGTCCAACGTACTTTTATGGTCGCTGATTTCAAATCTTATTCAGATTTTTAAAATTCAAAATGGCGGATCCAATATGGCGGACGTGTTTATTACTTGCTCGGATTTAAATCAGTGCCAAATTTTGCCTTCCGGTCCAATTGGTACAAACTGCAATGAATTAAATTCGTCTTTCGTCTCAATCAGATTTATTCAACAGAAAAATTTTCAAAAGAACTTTAGAAGGCAAAAAGTTATGTCATATTTTATCTTACCTGTAAAACTTCAAAGATATTTATTGAGGGAAAACAAAATAACGGTGACAATGTTTTTATTATTGACTTTACTTTCGAGCCTTACATGATTGATACATTATTTAGAATAACATATATTTATACATATTTTGACTTATATATAAAAAGATGTTCAGCAGTTTCAAAAGGGATTCACATAATCGTGATACATTTTCCATAAAAAACAATTTAATAACTGTTTACCGTAATATGTAAACACAGATTATCCAAAGATGCTTTCTACATTTGTACTAACTAAATACTTTTGTTTGTGTTATCATAAATTACCTGAATTTCCTGTATTATATAATATTAAAACTACAAATGACTTTCAACTTTCTATTTTTATTACTTCTAACATTTCTGTCTTATTTCAAGGCCATCTCAGTAAACTGAAAATAATTCCTGCCTCATATTAAAAAATGACTAAATTGATCTCGCATAACAAATGTCACAATTTTTTAAAGTCTTTGATCTTTTTATTTTCTTCCGTTACAATTAACGGAATTCAGTCAAAACAATTAAATTGATTTCTATCACTTTTTATTTGTTTCGTTAAATAAACTAAAAATGTTTTGGTAGAATCGTATAAAATCTTACGACATTCAAACATTGTATTCTACATAGTACTTTAGTACGTCGCTGCAAAATAAATAAATATAAAATATTTCTCGCACAATTAGTGACCACATGGGTTACTTACATTTCTCACCGAGTTGAAAGTTTCGAACTAAGTTCAAGTTAGTTTAGTTAGTTAGAAACTCTTAGTAAACAGACATGTCTCTCAATACAGAAAATGAAACACTTCTGAAGTTCCCATTTTTAAATGAAATATCACTAAATTTGGTTTTAACTTTATTCGTAAAAACTACTTTCTTAATGTTAGTTAAAAAAATATAAATTTGAAATTATAAGAATTTACAGTAGGGTCTCCCCTATTGAATACTGCAGATTTTTCAAAATGGCGGCGGTCTCCTTATTCTCTACTTCCCCTTTACCCCCACTTTTAGTGGTCGACGGTCGACAACGATTCAAGATTCGCTCAGGCACGAAGGTTAGGTTAGGACACAATGGAGGAGGGATGCCGACCGAAGGGGAATATATGCAATAAGAGATCGTAAATCCAGAGAATAAGAGATGTCTAGAGAATAAGGGAGGATTCAATAAGGGAGACCGTACTGTAACTAAAATAAATAACCTAACCTAACATTGTACTATTTTATTGAGCCTCATTGAAAGTTCACGTTGACAAAATGTACAAAAACATTAGTCAACATAAAAATGAACCTTTTCGATTAAATTGTAAAAGTGACATTTGTACGCAATCAGAGAATATGGTAACGGACAACAAAACAGAATTGTTTGTATCCAAACTATACATATATAAATAATAACAGTCATCTATTAAATTAATAATTACTAAATGCGAAAGATCTGACCAGCGATGTGCTATTCGGTAAGGAACATGATAAAAATTAATGGTACAGCGATAGCGTCTCTGCACTCGTGACTTCATATAAACAGTTGTGATACACAACGAATAAAAACTGAATTGAATATCTGTTGATGCCTTTATCTCGTTCTGCATCATAAATACTGCAGCGAAAGCTGGTGCACCTTACAATGCACCAATGACGTACCGCACTCAAAGTTTTTCTTGTGAGATACACGTCAGTAGTTTCAAAAAATGGCTAGTGTTGCTGAATTCAAAGTTCTCTACTTATCATCAATAATGAATGATTCTTCCTTGACCAAAAATTCCACCACTTCCTCATCCATGTTCTTCGTGTCTGAATCAAGTTCATCCGTATCGACATCTGAAGAAATACCAAATTTGCACAAATTATAAATGGCAAAAAGATTATTACCAAGAATATTCAGATTTAAACAGAAAAAACTAATGAAACTATTAATAATGACATTTATTATTTAAATATATAAATTAACTATCGAATGTAAATTTAATTTTGAAATATTTCCCGCCAAAATCAATTTTAGGTTAGGAAATCCGAACCAATCAAAACGCGCGGAACAATAATTTTCAATTGTTTCATGAAAAAAGAAAAAACTAACAATGAAACTATTACAAACAAATATAGAGTAAATATTCGTTGCTATTAATAATTATATTTATTTATTATTTAAATATGTAAATTAACTATCGAATGTAAATTTAACTTTGAAATATTTCCCGCCAAATTCAATTTTAGGTTAGAAAATCCAAACCAATCAAAACGCGCGGAACAATAATTTTCAAATGTTTTATGGAAAAAATTTAAATTTCAATACTCACTGCAACGCAATTCAATTCGGCGTTTTTTCTGATTATTCCAGTCTTCAATGCGTTGTTTTCTGTATTTTTCGAAACCTTTCATCAAATCGCATCGTTTCTCGATTAGTTCCTGTATAATAAATTTCAAATTCAATAACAATGCAACTTCAAGCTTCGACATTATTGTAAGTAAAAAAATATTTATGTATTTATTAAACCAGATCCTAAGATCAGGTAATATCATCATTTTGTTTATAAAGAGAAATTTTAGTAAATTTATTTTAATATACCTTTGAGGCACGAGTAAGACGCATACGATCTTTGCTTTCAAACTGCGCTGAATACTTCTTAAGGTTCTTTTTAATGTCCTTGATTTGATCTGCTGATAACAGCGTTGGGGGCCTTGGTCGCCAAAGTAATTGGTTAAAGCCGTTCAAATTTACTCGTTTTAAAATCCTTCCTTGGAATGTCCATAACCAATATCCAGTATCAACGGATGTTTTCCAACTCGATACTGCTGTTACTACATAACTGTCCAAATTTCATGATTATAGTAGAAAATTAATGTCTTCAATAGTTCGTTTATAGCTTAAAAACATTCATAGAAATATGTTAAAAGTATTCACAATTCAAACATTTGGATATCCGAATATATTTTTTGTTTTGGTTTGTGATTTGAAAATTTAGCGTTTTCTACTTTCGCTCGCGCTTGTTCAGTGTTCCTTAAAAACCCTTGTAAAAATTGGTATTACGTATATGGAAGTTGCAATCGTCAAGTTCACATTTAGCGCAAATAGTTGCATGGACTTATGAAAACACAGAAAGAGTGAAATTTGAAGTAAATGCTATATAATTAATAACAGATTAATGTAACGTCTATCAGCTCTCATTATACATCCAACTTGCAATATTTTTTACTTGAAATTAATTTAATATTCTATGCATGGTTTCTTTACGGATGTCATTGCAAATTTGTTATTGACATCAATATTGCTACTGGTATTTACATTACAATTACATGACAATGGTCAAATATTTTCAAAAATGTTTTGTTACCCCAGCCGAAATAAGACAGGTACGAGGAAAACGTCCAAAAATGTACAGAAACGTACAGAAATGTAAGATATCGTGCAAAAATGTTTTTTTTTTTTGAAAATTCTGACATTTTGTACACTTTTGTATGTTTCCGTATGATTTGGTATGTTTATGTACGTTTATGCACGGTTTCTCACGTTTCTGTACATTTTGGTACTTTTTCTATCTCGCATTTTAGTTTATTTAATCTTTTTTTTTTGTTACATTCTCACCTTTTTGCACGTATGTGTACATTTACGTATGTTTCTGTACGTTTTCATACATTTTTGTATATTTTCTCACATTTCTGTACATTTATATACGTTTTCAGACATTTTTGTACTTATTCACATGTCTTGGCATATCGCGGCTAATCGCGGCTCATATTCTATCATAAAATAATTTGTTTTAAAAGGAAAGTCAAGTATACCGTGCTAAAACTGTACATAAACGTACCAAATCTTACAGAAACGTATAAAAATGTACAAAATGTCAGAATTTACCAACAAAAAAAAAAACATTTTTATACGATATCTTACATTTCTGTATGTTTCTGAACATTTTCATACGAATTTCATTTCTGCTAGGGTAAAAACCATATAACACATTTCTGTTATATAACGTTCCAACGTTTTCAATGAAATAATAATAATAATAATAAATTGTCTTTATTGGCCAACAAAATAAAAATACAGAGCAAACAACCATGTACAATGCCCAAAGTTGAGCCACAACTTAAAAAAGTTGTTTTACAGACTGACTTTCTATGTCTGGACCAGAAAATAGTAGGTTTTTTTAATGACGAATATGGTTTATTGAATTAACAGTTCAGAAAATATTTGAACCTTTCTCTTGTCCCTTGTTTCGAGCCGTTGCAAATCTTTCTCAGGGTAATCTATCATACTTATACCAACGAATATAGACTTTCAGCATTTGCAGTTTATTTCATAACGAACCAATTAAGTCGATTTAAAGCACATGACGTTTTGATATTTGACAGTAAAATATCACAAAATTTTATCAACGAACATTCGTAACCTTTTTATATATTGTTATCGTTTATTGGTTTCATCTTTTTAACCAAACAAATGTACCAGCTGGCAAAACCGGCTAGTAACACTGGCCGACAAAAAAGGCTGGTAATTCTGGCCGGTATTTTTAACATAGAATTTCGATGAAAACTATTAAAAACTATATATTAAAAAATGAATACATTTTTAACTTTTTAACTTTTTTGTTTTTAATAGTTTTCATCGAAATTCTATGTTAAAAATACTGGCCGGAATTACCAGCCGTTTTTGTCGGTCGGTGTTACCAGTCGGTTTTGCCGTACGGTTTTACTTGCCAGATTTGCCAGGTGGTACATTTGCCTGGTTTACTATTCCAAATTACCATGTGGTAATAACGGCCGGTTTTTTACAGTAGGGCGGCAACGTAAAATGTAATGAAATCTGTTGCATACTAGATAGATGATATCCGATCATGGGTGGGTAAGTTAACTTTCTTTTTTAACTAAGTTAAGTTAAAAGTGAACTCGTAATTTAGTTAATTGAAATAGAAGTTAAATTAGCTAATAACAAAGTTAAAAGTTAAAAGTTTAAAGTTAAAGAGTTAAAAGGTTAAAAGTTAAAAGTTAAAAGTTAAAAGTTAAAAAGTTAAAAGCTAAAAAGTTAAAGAGTTAAAAGGTTGAAAGTTAAAAGTTCAAAATTAAAAACTTAAAATCTAAGTAGTGAAAGTTAAAATTCAAACGTTAAATACTAAACGATTAAAAGTAAAAAACGAAAGAAAAATAAACTGAACACTTATCAGTTAAAAGTAGAATGAATAAAGATTAAAGTTAAAGTTGATAGTTAAAAGATACAAGTTAGAAGTGAAAACTTAAAACATTAAAATTTAAAAGTTAAAGTTAAGAAGTTCAAAGTTAAAAAGTTAAAAGATAAAGTTAAGAAGTTAAATGTTAAATTTAAATGTTAGAAGTTAAAGAGTTAAAAGCTAAATAGTAAAAGTTAAAATTAAAACGTTAAATATTAAACGGTTAAAAGTAAAAAACTTGAAAAATAACGTGTACACTTAACGGTTAAAAGTCAAATGAATTAAAGTTAAAGTCGACAGTTATAAGATTCAAGTTAGAAGGGAAAAGTTAAAAAATTAAACTGTTAAAAGTTAAAAGTTAAAAAGTTAAAGTTAAGATGTTAAATGTTAAAAGTTAAAGGTTAAAAAGTTAAAAAGTTAAAAAGTTAAAAAGTAAAAGGTAAATGTTAATTGAAATAGAAGTTAAGTTAGCTAATAACAAAGTTAAAAGTTAAAGGTTAAAAAGTTAAAAGGTTAAAAAGTTATAAAGTTAAAAGTTAAAAAGTTAAAAAGGTAAAAGTAAACTTAATTAAGTTCAGTTAGCTAATAATAAAGTTAAAAGTTATAAGTTAAAAGTTAAAAGTAAACTTAATTAAGTTAAGATAGATAATAATAAAGTTCAAAGATACAAGTTAAAAGTTAAAAAATTAAATGTAAAGTTTAGAAGTTGAAAAGTTAAAAGCTAAAATGTTAAAAGATAAAAAGTTAAAATGTTAAAAGCTAAATAGTAAAAGTTAAAAAAATAGAAGCCAAATAGTAAAAGTTAAAATTAAAACGTTAAATATTAAACGGTTAAAAGTAAAAAACTAAAGAAACTAAAGATAAAAGTTAAAATCGACAGTTAAAAGATACAAGTTAAAAGTTAACAATCTAAATAATAATTAAGTTAGGTTAATATTAATTAACTTTTAACGTTTTAATTTCCTACTACTCAACCCTGTATCCGATGAAGTACAAAGTGAAAGTTGCAGAATAATATGACGACATACAATGAGTCTAAGATATCATTGTTACAAACTTCACTTTAGCTTTTCTACATATATAAAAGTTCTTAAAAAAAAAATAAAAAACTCACCGTCCAGTTGGATCCCACTCGACATCCGAAGTTTGATAATGATCAGTAGAATTCATGATCGTAAATTCATTAGTATCGATAAATTCCAATGCACCAGCCATATTATTAAGGCCAGCGAGAACTATAAACTGCCCAGCAGGAGACCAGAATAAATGATTACACGTTTTCTTCTCAAGTTTCTCTGCAGAAAAATGCAATTTATAAAATCACATGGCTACTATTTAACTTAATTTTTATTAAGTAAAATAAAGGGCTTACTGAGTAAAGTGGGTTTATGTCCCCACCGGACTTCGTAAAAACTAACACTAATGCTCGGAACTTCTCCATGGATAATGGCAAACTTGGTACCTACAGGTTCCCATGCAAACGCATGTATAGGTTCCTTCATTTCGACACTGTCAACCGGGATTTCTTTTTCCCTCATATGAAAGATTTCAAAGTTATACGACATTCCCGTATATTTTTGTTCAATCTTTTCCTTCTTTTTGGCAAAACGATCGACTTTAACACATAAATAATCACCTGACTTTTGCCAGAAGATTTTACAGTCGGCAACATTGAACAGATTCTTATTACGGATTTCATTTCGACTAAGAAAAATAAATAGAAATTAATTGCATAAGCTATGTCAAATTAGGTAAATTTTAATTACCTTGGGATTTCCAGAAGTGTAACTCTGGCTGGTACGTCTTTGTCTTCTGGTACCCAGTAAGCAAGAACATTATCGGATGGTGACCAACTAAAGTCCCGAATTCCAACGATCTTAAAACTTTTCTTGTCTAATAAACCGAAAGACTAAAATATAAAATATCAATTTTAAGTTCAATATAAGTTATAAAAAAAAGATAAGAATTGTGCAAAAATTTTACCGGTGTCTCGTATACACTAAGAGTATCTTGGCCTGTAATATAAGCCACATATTTGTCATCATGAGACCAACGGAAAATAGGCCAAACTGAAGGATATTTTGGAACAAACGATCGCTTTTCTTGGCCACTCATAACATCCCACATAACAAGTTTCTTTTGGTCATTGCTACCGTCACCTCTTGGGGTATAAGATACTAAATACCTCTCGCATGGTGAAAAATCCAGACATTCCACACACTTTTGGCTAAAACGTGCTTGTTGAGTAAAATTTGCGCCACCCCACAGCGCAACACCAAGTTTATGAAAAGTACACAAATAGGTACCAAGAGGGGACCATTTTACATATGTTTCGGTCCAACGCTATAAAAAGTCTTGTCAGTTTCTGTTTTTAGAAATATTTTTAAAAATGTTTAAAACTTACAGCACGTTCTTCTATCAGACTAGGTTCAGGAGCTGAATTTTGCCAGATCTGTACTGAAACTGAAGCAGCATTACCAACTAAAATACTGTACTGGTCATATGCATCTGGATCTAATAAATAGCTGTGAAGATCCTGAGATGCTGCATATTTCTGTTCTGATGGTGGTGTCCACTCATTTGCAATATTGGAAAACTTTTTAAAGTCTGTGAAAAGATTCACTTTAAAAGTATGCTGCTTGTCTATTTTATAGTTGTTGCCATTGGTCAATGCAGCAAGAGCAGCTTGAGGATCTGTATACTCCAAAAATATATACCTATATAAAAAAAAAAATTACAAAAATATTCCATGTTAGGGTGTAAACCAAAACTTACCCTTTGGTAATTCCTTCTTCATTTTGTGGAAAATGCTTATTAACTATAGTACCAAATTTACTATAAATTTTATGAATTACAGATTGTAATTTTTCTAATCTCTCAGGTTCAACTTGAGGTACACCATCGATAACAATTATCGATTCAACACCATCTGTTTCAGAAGGTTTCTGTTGCAAAATATCACCTACAAGCTCTGTAAATTAAGGTCAATAACATTATTTTGCAATATTGATATCAATTTCTTATTTATAAATTTGAGTACCCAAGAAACAAAAGAATTTAAACCAGTTGAATATGTTTTATTTCGGTTTCTTGACCACTTTCTTAGAAATTTTTTACTTTCTAATCCAATATAATAGATAGATAATATTTATTATTTTCATGGAGCAAAAGTTCCTTAGACAAAAATAACAAAATTTACAATAATACATTATATACTTAAAATTAATTAACAATTATAGTATTGAAGGGTGAGTTTATACATAATAAACAATCTTAAATGAACGACGCATATAATAAACTAATATATATATATACACTGTAATATACGTGAATAGAACATAAACATAACCTACAAAACATTGGCTAACAGTTTTTCGCGGACGTAACATTTGTTTTTTTTTCTTTGTAATAAAAAAATTTTCATAATAAAACCTAACGAATTTTTCCGAATTAAAATATTCGGAAATCCAAGTGAAAGTATTAAATCGATGAACTTCGAATTAGGTTGTGACGTTTAAATTCGAAATGTCAAGAAACCTGATTGCTAACATAATTTCTGAATTCGATCTTATTCTTTTTCGTTTGTTGGGTAAACTATGAATCATCTTCAAAATGAACTCTAAAAGTCGTATTTCTTTTATGTCCAAATTTTGTGCGATGACATTTGTTAATATTTATATTTGACTTTTTAAATATTTAGAATTGGAGGTTATGGCAGGATATACCGCACGAGAGCCGCGGAAAGCGGTAGTTTGACAACAGGATATCTCAAAAACTACGGACGTACCGTCGTCGGTAATGTCGTCGACGAAGTCTTCGGGGTCGCTGAAATTTGGTTCGCCATCTACGTTTGAAGAATCATCATTGTTTTTTGAGGAATCCTCGCTTTGAGGAGCCTTGTCAAGCGACGTCTTCTTCGCCATTTTGGCAAACTTCGCGGAGAGGAAGCGAAACGGCGTGTCCGATAATACTCACGCCGCTCGTGATGGATGTAGATGCTCTGGTGGCCGATATCACGACACCCTACCGGTGGGGTGGAAGCTGGTGGAGGGTCTTCCGACGCCATTTTATTGTCGGGCACGAGCGAAAGTTTAAACCCTTCTGGCATAAGGGCTCATAATGGATGCAAAAGTTTTATTATCATATAATTATTAAATTATCTCATAATGGCTCATAATGGGTCCAAAAGTATTATTATCATATAATTATTATAACAGGTTTAATCACAACACTTGTACCAAACAATTCTGCACAAACTTTTGTAAGTATACAAGAAGTATAATCTTTTTATATGTCTTCTAAGTTATAAGTTCTATATCATTTTTTTTTGTTATTTTTTGTTTACCAACATTGTTAGAGTGTGTATGTACAAAATTGATGCATGCATTTAAGAATTTGGGTCCATGGATGGATGGAACACATACACTTTTTACGGAACAAATGTATTTTCTGAGGAACATCGATTATGGTAACATTTATAAAACTATAAGTGATAAAACTAGCTTGTACTGAAGATTAACAGATCGTATTCCCCTTAGAAATGGCCTCTACGTAACCCTGTCGACCCGGGTCGACCGAAAATCGGTCAACATGTGCAGGAAGTTGACCCAGAATTGACCGAAAGCCGATTTTGGGTCGATTTTCAGTCGACTATTACTAAATCGACCTAATATTGATGTAATCAAAATGCGTTAATCGATCAACTTCGTAAAAGTCGACCTAATATTGACCTAATCAAAATGCATTAATCTGTCAACTTCGTAAAAGTCGACTGAAAATCGACCGAAAATGTGCGTTTTAACTTTTTTACCTGGTCAATCAAGAAATTCTTGACAAAAACCAAAACATTTTTATTATATTTCTCTTATTTCGCAACAAAGTGTTAAATGTCTTTGTTTTTGAAATATAATCGCAAAAATAATGGAGAAACAAACACATTTGTAATAAACTTAGGTGCCTAACAACCATAAAGTAGGGTGAATATGCCAATGAATGGACGACTACCAATGAATAGACGATCAACACATCGCTGTCTATTATATAGGAGTATAGGATGCACAAATTTTACGAAATACATCGCTTTATTTTCTTTGAACATTCAGAACAATATTCATGATATTATTGACAATCCAGAGTTTATTATTTTGTAGAAACAAATCATCGTTTTTAGGATGTCCTCAACGAGTACAAGAAATGTCGTCGGCATTAAGGTACGTAGAAAACCTCGTTTCATTAAATGTGAATTTACAGTGGTCCCCGTCCTAACGCATATGTTTCGTTCCATCAAAAATGGCCGCCCCATTCCAAACGCATATCCTCCCTCAACCCCCACTAGGGCAAAAGTCTCTTTGCATTTATCACGCTGAGCATGCGCGTATATCTCTCACTTGCAACACTAGCAACTAAGAATTGTGTTGCGGGGAGAGGAACGAAGGGGAATCTATGCAGTTAGATTGGAAATAAATATGCGTTTGGACGGGAATATACGTTAGGATGGGATGCGTTAGGACGGGAACCACTGTACCTGATTTAATAATTTTTTTTTTGAAAGAAAACAAATCACATACATAAAAAAGGCTCAAATTAATTTTTGATGTAACTAAAGTGAAATTGGTTATTTATAAAACGTTTTATCGAGCGTCCAGGTATTGGGATATCAGTTTATGTGAAAACCCAATGCATTGGCGATCGGGGTGCGGGTCGAGAAACCGACAAATAAAAAAGCCGACAGGTTAAAATACCGACAGTCAAAGACGATTCGATAAAAAAAAATAGACACATCGACAATCAGACCGTCTTTTCGTCGGTTTTTGATTGTCGGCTTTTCGATTGTCGGTTTTCCGACTGTTAGTTTTTTTGTGTGTCGACTGTTTGACTTGCACACACCGATCGCCTTTTTATTTATTGGTTTCTTACGTTTACTGTAAATTTCCTTTGAATAGACGCTTTGATAAATTATTTTAAATTTTATAGATATTATTTTATCCTATCAGCCCAAAAACATGCAGCAGATGTTCGGGATTGCCGATGACGAAGTCTACGTTACTTAAGTAATTAAGTAACTACGTTATTACGGCTAAGTTAATTAAGTTAAATAAGTTATTTAAATAAATAGTTTTTTTTAGAATACACTGTAAGAAATGTTCAGAAATTTCGGATACTTTTATGTTACCGAAGTAACAAAATTTTACTAAATCCTGTAACAGAAAGAACCATTACGTTATATTATCAGAAAATTACGAAACTGTAACAGAAATTTCAGAAGGCATCAGAGAAACACGGTGACATTACTTTGGTTTGTAGACGCTAGGTGCGACCGCGCACCCATTGCAGAAGTGGAATGTTCATTCGGTCATAAAGGATTCCTCGGTCAAGCATCAGTAGTTTATAACGAGTGTCATTTGAATATTGTTGAATTGTATAATGTTGATTCTTTTTAGTAGGAAGGCAATAAATAGATATATATCGTATTTTTTCTACCCTGATGAACGTTTACAAAACAGTGTTGTTTTTATTAAATGTTCTATTTTTAATAACATGGTAGTCTTCCCCAAACGAAGGACAATAAATCATAGTAAAAAGCTTCAGTTACATGTTTCAGTAAATTGCTACAGAAATTGTTTACAGTGTAGGGAAGAATGGGGTAATTACTACACTGTAGATCATTCCAAACCTCTTTATATCACGCTTACAATATAACATATCGTGGTGTTATTGAAACTTTGTGAAAACACTAATGAAAATAAATATTTTTATTGCAAGCAATTGTTGGTTTACTTTGTATTGAACCGTGCCCAGATAACACATGATATTCTCCGTATATTTGAATTTCATACGAAAATCTCCTGTGAATATCAGTAATATTCTCATAATATACGCAAAATATCATAAACGGTGCATATAAAAGTTCATATATCCGGCTCTACGTCTTTATTTCACGTGACAACTACTCACACGACAAAATACAACACGACAATTGACCACACGAAAAAATATCGCATGGACAAATAACCATAATCAAAAATAACACCTCTACAAAACACCAGCCCAATAAAAAATTGAACATTACACACGGAAATTCATGTCAATCTTTTGTCTCCGCCATTTTGGCCAGTGCGTTTTGGCCCCGCTGTTTTGGCCCTTGCCATTTTGACGCCAGTGTATTTGCCCCCGGTTTTTGTCGCGAGAATTATTTTAGGACAAACATCGTATAGTGAAATGGGGGAAGCGGAGAAATGGCAATAAAACCGTCAAGTCACCCAACTAACCTAACCTAACCAGTAAGAACTTCGTCTACTCCTAATAATGCCTAAAAGCATATGCGTGCCCTAAAACTAACCTAACCTAACCAGTCAGAACTCCGCTTACTCCTAATAATGCATAAATGAATATCGCGGCATAGGGAAATTTTTAAATGTGTGTTATTTTGTCGATGTGATACTTTATCAATGTGATATATTGTCATTGTGGTATTTTTATGCGAGACATTTTATCATTGTGATAATTTGACGTGTGATCAAATGTCCGTAATATTTTCTCGTGTGGTCATTAGTCCGTGAAATAAAGACGTGCTATATAGATTCCATATATCCTATATAGATTCTCAGAATATCCAAAACGGAATATTATATTTATTTCGAAATTCG
This sequence comes from Trichopria drosophilae, assembly GCA_030407085.1. Lineage (NCBI taxonomy): Eukaryota > Metazoa > Arthropoda > Insecta > Hymenoptera > Diapriidae > Trichopria > Trichopria drosophilae. The sequence continues at coordinate 84,182,826 of CM059587.1, read as the reverse complement.
TATATTAGCCGTATATCCCAAAGTCATCCTGAATTTCCTACACATACACGTTAAGTACGAATGAACATATCGTATATCCTGTATATATTCTCAGAATATCGAAAACAGAAAATGACATGAGACACTCTAGCACCTTTCTCGTAAGTGGGTAACAGCCGAGTCCGGTACGTATATAAGAATCAACAATCCTGAGACAGACAAGTACATCGATGCCTGTCAGAAAGTCTGATGGTCTACTACCACGACAAAGATGGCTATAAAGAATTAAAATGCGAATAAAAGAAACTGTTGTTAATAAATAAAATTATGGAAGTGTTGCAAGAAACTTGGCAGTGAATAAACTTAACGAGGCCCAATCTCAAAACGTGTACGTTTTGTATAAGCCTCATACTCTCAAGGGGTGAAATGTTTTTTATATTTTATTAAGGATAAACCGATTTTTTTTAATTGTAATCTTGTGGTTAGCTAAAAAAATATATTACAAATATATTCGGAGAGAAGCACAGAATATTTTATCTTTGAATATCGAAAATGTATGAATTATATACTATGTATATTCTCAGAATATCGTTAATGATATTCTGAGGACATCGTGAAAACATATTTTGGACGGACATAGCAATATTCTGAGTACATTTTCAGAATATCGCAACCTTTATTTCGAATATCCTCAGTATATCGTGCATGTTTCAATTTTGTTTTCGAAGGGAACGTGTCAGTTAAGGCACGCTCCTGAATTGTTTATCAAATTTTTGTGACAATTTGGCTCTTTTCGATCGATATCTATCTTTAATCTTTGGTAGTGCACTTATCTATTGAATTTTAGTTTCATTTTTTTCTATTAACAAGTGCGAATTGTAATTTTTTGAAAAACCTCTGAATCTGATTTCGGAAAGAATAACTCACTGGGGAACATACCTGTGTGTTAGTGTTGATTCATGCAATCATATGTTTCATATGTGAAAGTGGCTCCTGTTTATTATTGTTATTCAATACGATCTAACACACACATTTCTCAGTCGATGTACGTGATTACTACTAGTCAGTGTGATTGTTTTTGTTATCGAATTTAAAACAACGTTAGTTCACGATTGATGACATATGCCTTTCAATCGTCTGTGTCTCATACTAAAAGTTTAATAATAATATCTGTGTGGCATATAAGCTAAATTATGGCTGACGCTTCAAGTAAAACCGTAATAATGTGCAAAGGACCTTGTGGCAAAGAGGTAAAAACTCCAACAATTTGTGGCAAATGCAAAGGAGCTTTCCATCCGAAATGTTCTGAATTCTCATCTATTTCTCACAGTGGAAAAATAATTTCAATATGTAAACAATGTTTAATCAAAGTAAATAATCCGGTTGTTGACAATCGATCTCGTACTTCCTCAATATCTTCTACCAAATCCTATACCACTGGCGAGGAAGAGAGAACGCATGGTGTTTTAAATCTTAATGACATCATGGAAGCAATTAAACTTAACACTGAGAGTGTAAATAAATTTACTGCACGGCAAAGTGAGCTTAATGCTTCCTTTACTGCTGAGCAAAACAAACTGCGAGAAGAATTTCATCAACATTGTGTCGAGTGTAGTATACAAGTCAATTTGGAAAGCGAGAATAAGCGCCTAAAAGAAGAACTCCGTTCCCTAAAATCTGACTTCAAGGTTTGTAATGATGTACCAAGTGAATTGTTAACGTCTGTAACAAAGCGCGCGATTATGCGAATAATGTAAGTGTGTAAACTAGATTGTGAGTGTGTTTGGTACGTCTGTGTATTTAGAATACATATCCGAAAACTGTAATGACGTCACAGCGTGCTTAGTTGTCAATTGCGCGTCGCCCAGAACGAGATCACGTTGAATAGGAGAAGGGGGCAGTCTTCATTAACCCTCCGAAGTCATCAGACGTACTTCTAAAGTGTACCTTGTGAATCTAATCTTTAACGTATTAGCCACGTGAGATGTTGGAATTCTAAGTCCTGCCTGTGATCTTCCGCACAATTACCGAGGAGCGCCTGTTGTGCCAGGTTCAAAGCGTTTTGCCTCCTCGGCAAAGTGAAAGGTTCGCACTTTCGTCTTTTTTTTATATAGTCATCACTCGTGTGAATCAGCCGTTGAATTATTTATTCATATTCAACTTTTTCATTTGCACGAGCATTTCAACGGCCAAACGAAATCAACAATCGGCAATGTTCCATGAGATGGCAGGGGAATTCCACCATATGTACCACTTTTCGAGATTTGTGGCTTACAGGATCTCGTTCGAAGATACATTCAAGAGGGCTATGAAGTAAGATTGTCGGTTTCGCGATAATTTACGTTATTGTGTGAAGCTAACTGAAGCTAGGAGTATTTATTAAATGAAAAGTGAACCCGTTCATATTTTTGAAATTATAATAATATGCGAATTAGTGCGCGCGTGTGAATCTCGATTGTAGTGAGATTTTGTAGATCATTCATAATATATTAATATTTTACTTGACCTTTTTCTTTGACTCGTTCATGTACCCAAATAAGAAATATTAAATATTTACAATAGTTAATGATAAAAAATAAGAAAAATTCGTTACAGGTTATTAGTCAAAGAGAGTATAGGAAAGACGTTGTCATTTGTGGTTTCCCAGAAGTTAATAATGAAAATACAGTACAAATAGTCCGAAATATTGCACTTGCCATGCAAATTGATTTATCTGAAAAAGAAATCATTAAAGCCTATTGTACGAAACGGGTGAAATTAAACGCGTGGTCAATATCAAAAGGCAAACTTTTATTTTCCGATTAGACGAAGCGGCAATATCGTTCTCGTTACAATTCGAAAATGACGGAATTAAACGAAAGGGAACCCACTCGTAAAGCGCGCTACCAAGCGACTGACTCTTCGCGCGCCTCAAGGAGCGTTCTCCGCGTCTTTCTCTAAAAAACAAAAGACAGTTTCCTTAGCAACCATCATAGCAACGATCCAGAATATTCTAAACGAAGACTTTTCGAATTTGAAACGAAGATTCAACGAAAGGAATCGATTTCAAATCGATTCGTCCTCGCTCTTACTCTCTTGACTTCTCATTCGCCAGAGGCCAGTACGGTGATAACGAATATCGGAGCACACCATATAGTATTCGAAGGACTCCGAATCACAAGGGATACGAATAACGGAGTATACTTTTTGATGTACGAAGCTGCTCCGAATCACAAGCACGTGCCTATCAGGTTACTATCCATCTAAGAGAGGGAGCTTTCTGAGGACCGAATAGGTACGTCACTCTCACTTTGAACTTCTCTAACACCAGGAGGCCAGCACCGAAGAATCGGAGTCGGACTCCAATTCGCCGCGCTCGGAACCACTCTGGCTACCCTCCATTCGAAAGCGAGCATTTTGTGACGTCGAAGGGCGATATCTAAATTCAATATCTGCCCTCGGAATTTCATAGATTGAAAACTGAGCAACGTCAATTTTGGCAGAATTGAGACAGACTGTTGCTCAAAGAAACAGTCTGTTCCAAAAATGATAAATTGTCACGTAGTCAGCACCATTTTCAATCAAAACATTCCGAGAGGTTTGAAGCGTGCTGTCAATAATGACATCTATCAAATTCGAAACTAAGCATTATATAGAACTAACTATATCTCGAATCAACTCACGACCGCTCCTTAAGGCCACTCCCTAATTACTCCTCCTATACAAAGATCACAACATTCGATCTATCAATATCGCTGATATTGCCGCTTTTCAGGACCTTTACAAACATATACGTGCGGCTGAAGCCGTCTTTCAAGAGAAGTACCCCCCATTCGGGTGCGTAAGCATAGGGAAAACCCCACTCATGTGGGGGAAAAAACCTATGCCGGGTACCGCAAATCGTGACATCGATTCTATTCGGAACACCTATAGAGTGGGAAAAAGTCTTCCTTCTGCTGCAAGAGCACGGAATATTCATGTCGAATTTGACTCCATTATTCGACGGAATTGTTTGTTCTCTAAAATTAGAGCAATTAAAGACTTGTCTGCGTCTATGATCAATCAAAATCTTCCGCCGTCAAAGATTTTCATAAATGACTGGCTTGTACCTGATGATGCCAAATTGCTACAACTTACCAAAGTACGCACCAAAGAAGTCAATTTCAAGTTCGTATGGGTTAAAGAAGGAAGAATCCTTGTTCAAAGGGATAATAGCCCTAACTCAAGGCCTATTCAAATACTTTCGAAGGATGATTTGGGAAATCTATCGGCATGACTGCATCCAAGCCATATTGGGGTTTATGGAGTACGCCCCTTTATAAGAACACATACTGCATCTGATTCAACTATAAGAGACAACAATCTTCTTTCATCGAGATATTCAAGAAATTCTGCTGCTGACCATCGCTTGGCTTCACATGTTAAAATTGTAAATAGCTTTAAGATAGCCCACTTAAATGTAAGGTCGTTATCCGCGCATTTTTTCTCGGTAAAAGACCTTATATTAGATAATGATTACGATATTTTTTGTGCCTCCGAAACCTGGCTCAATGAGCGCATTTCGAGCGACAGTCTAGCTATAGAAAATTATAATATTCTTAGAGCTGGTCGGAGCCATTCGAGAGGTGGGGGTGTCTTGCTGTACATAAAAAAGGGTATCAATTTTGTTAACTTCACTGTACTTTTAGATGAGCAATTATGGGCAACCTTCAATTATCATGGCACTAAATTCGCAATCGGCGTTCTATACAGGCCTAGCAATGTTTCGCTATAGATTTCTTTATACTTTACAGGCCACTATTAACTTGCTCAAGTCTCTTGTTGATAAAATAATAATTAGTTTAATACTATAAAATTCGATCCAACGAGCAGAATTTGAATGGCGAGCCTTTAAATTTGCGGACAAAAAGTCACTATTTCTGCAATAAATCAGCTAACTCTAAAGTTATTTCAACGAACAAAGGTTCACTTTAAAGATTTTTTCGAGCCCTACAATTGACCTTTAGAAGAATTTGACTCCTTATGCGTTACGTTTCGATGAAAACTGAGCACACGGGGAGAACTTTAATGTCACAGAAATGCCGAAAATGGATTTTGGATGGGCGGTAGGCGCTTATAGCTGATTTCACAAGATTAGAAGGCTTCCCCTGAGCTTAATTTTCATCTAATGGTACTGCACAAGGGGTCAGATTACATATTATATAACGAAGATATTTACTACTTACCTAAAGACGTTTGTTGATGTTACTTGAAAAAGCCCATGTGCGGAATTTCGAGAATATTTACTTATTTACGACACTTTTACAGAACCCAACAAATTTCGTTGTTTTTATTTCGATAATGAGAGATAAATTATTGTAAAATTAAAGATGAGATACGTTTCAAAATTTTTACTCGTTCTTATTTACCAAAACACAAATTAAAGCTAATGGTAGAAATTAGTCAATGCAATTTATTTTTACGCCGATTCATGTTTGCATACCGCCATTATTTTGAGAATAAGAAAACATAGATCGCGGATATGTTATCGGAATAAATAAATAGCTATTCTCTTGAATAGCCAGACGAACCTTTTTATTTATAAGAAACATTAAATTACACATAGTTAATTAATTACGTTTAAGTAATATTTACATGAATAATTTTATCAATCCATCATAAAAGTATAAAAAGTTTTTGTCTTAATGCATGAAGAATTTTGGATACGAATTAGGAAAGGGCTTTAGAATTTTATTTCTAGGCCCTATGCCGAACTTTGTTGCAAAAGATTAAAGGCCGAGTAAGACGCTTTGAGTATCTGGAAATATAACAAATAAAACGTTGACTAGTTTTATTTTAAAATATACAAAGATAATTAATAGAACAAAAAATCATCACAAATTACGTGTATTTAAATGAAATGTTTTATTGTTCGAAAAAAATCCCGTTGAAGCTTCTTTTAAAGGAAATAAGTCTCTTTTCATCCAAGTGGTGTCAGAAATATAATAAATACGTGATGATATTTCAATTAAATGATATTTTTTATTTTTATAAACTTCAACTCTTTCTACACCTACTCTATCATTTCTATACATTCAACTTGAATTAATTTTTGTAGTCGACTTTCCATATCCGTAAAGGCATGGAAATTTTAATCGACACAAAAGTTCATTTCTAAAACAGCGTGTCTATATAATATAATAAACCGTATAAAAAGAATGGTATTATAAATAATACTCTTAAAAATTGTTCAAAATCAGTCAGTTCAAGAACTACACACTATGTAATAAAATTCTGGCAGTAATGTTATTTGTAGTAATATTAAAATACTAAGAACGTTGTTTCAGAAATGCGAAAAGACTCAAAAGTATAGTAATTTTCTGCTCAATAATCCATATGAATAGTACAATATACTAACTTTGAGAAAACCATTGAGATCCCACACAATCATCGGTCCACCAGATATTTTAATAGGTTTCGACATAGATGTCATCATCATCAAACATATTTTTCTGGAATCAAGTCTTAGCTCGGTCCAGTCCATGTTAAAAATTGAATTCGTCAGCTCCAAACTCTTGATTGTCAGACATATAATAATATAATTAATGTTGAATTATTAACTTTTATTAGTAGTAGAATTCCAAAAATATTGTGCGATTATTGATTTATCCTTAGTGCATTGTTAAAACAATGTTATAAAGAATCATTCGTCACTTTACAATTTATAGTACAATGAATTCGGAATTACAGTTACAGGAGGAATATAATGAATTCAGCCTATTGGTACCATCTAACTAAATGATTGAAGAATTGCTACTTAAGAAAAATAAATTACTCTTTCTGTCTGGTGTTCTTCCAGTTTATCCAACTATACTTGTTCAGCATAAATTTATTTCATTTATTAACGGAGAGAATGTTAATTAGAACTGGTCCAGGGAAATCAAGATTTGTTGGATGTAGAAACCATACAAAGTTAAATTTAGGACGAGGTCTTTTTACACGGGATTCGCAATATTACTTACTGTTTTAAGTTTTGAAGGAAGTTATTAATAATATTTTAAGCCCTCAACATTTCTATAACGTTAATACTCAGGTATTTAGCTAATGTTTTTCTTAGTAAATACAATTTGTATGGTATTCTATATGTATTCTGAATCGTGTTCTATAGTATTTTCGACAAGGGGTTGAATTATACAAGCATTAATCAGCAAATGTAGAAACATATCTACAGTAGGACCTGTGATACAGTTATCACGACATACAGTTTAATATCAAATATGTGATGTCTTTAACAAATGTTCATTGACCATTGTAGTACATAAATGATATCAAGGGTACCAAACCGTTCATTCCCGTTAATTCTTAATATTAAAGTTCTCTTACTTGTCTTAAAATTTAAAAACTTAAACGTTATACAACCTGAACGTTAAATTTAAATTCTAGGTATAGAGGCGGGTTACTTGAGAATGGATTTATCGCATGATCTTCTGACCTTACACGGAAAAAACACCATGGTTGTTACAACCTTAGATATGGTTGTCTTGACCATATTATATTGATAATTATGTCCCTTCCATACTATGGTTACACCAGCCATTCTATGGTTGCTGTAACCATACTTTTTGAAAGGGCTTCTATATGCAAAGTTCTCTTTACCATAGCAATGGTCGACCTATCAATACTTTAATTAACCATACTTCTTTGGTCGGTACGTCCAAACCTGTTTTTTCCGTGTACTATTCTTTTTAAGGATGTCATACAAGTAAACAATGTATATACTGATTGGTGTTTTGTTCAAAGATCTGTGGGACTTTTGAATGGGCCCTACCATACACATGAGGCTCACCAGTATCCAATATTATTTTAATTTACAAGTACACACTCACATAATGTCGATCAGGGCAACTATTACGAAACTATCACCAACCATCTCCTCTTTCTTGGGCACTTAGGGGCCTTAAGGCCTCACCGTTGTATAATGAAAGTTCTTATTATATCATGGTCTTATAATAGGACAAAATGCTGAAACCGCGCAAGAGCAACCAGCACAAAGCGAATATTAACTACCTTAGAAGGAAATTTCCATGATTCTGGATTGACGCTATACTGGCTTCCTGTTTATCTAATCAGGAACTGGAATAGCAAATGCTATCCTAACTTTCGCAATAAGGAACTAGACAGCATTTGTCTAGTGTGTTTGTTTTTAACAATAATTTTATAATTATGTAGTAGTGTAAAGTAGTCACCGGACAGAAAAGTCTCCTATTTGACCAGTAAAATATCAATTTTAAACTTTACCATTAAACAGAATAGACTGGATATATCTCGTAAGGTAAATGTCCCAATAGCCGAACGCTTAATAAACGGATTGTCCCAGTAGTTGAACAGACTGAACAAAACATTAAAACTCGTTGAACTAGAATTTTTACAGAATTTAGTTATAAATTAGTTTTAATGTTATTTTTTATATTTTCAACAAGATTAAAATGTCGCCTCTAAATAGATGAAAACTCATTTTGGTTTGAATACTGAGACATGTTCGATCAGTGGGTCATTTTATAATCTGGCGCAGTCTAAACGTAGTCTGGAGTTCGCTAATTTCGTCTCTATATTGTAAACGTATTCTTTAAATGTTTTATTTTTCTCGTTAAGTAATGCGTTTTTTGGAATCGGCAGCTAGCTTCCTAGTATTTTATTTACTTGCAGTATTCAAAATTCGTCCTCGGTTAGATTTACCGTAAGGTCTCAGTATATTTACCTGCTCGGTTCCTTGCCTTCCCATCCCGTCTTACTTACCAAAATAAGGGGAGTGCCCCTTCTCCCACTCCTCTTAGACGCGTTACGTTCGTGACATCACAACGCAAGGTGGGGGAAAAAGAGAGCGGCGACAAATTTAACGAGACGGAACTGCGCAAAAATACTAGGACTAAATATAGTAAGACGCAATTATACCGGGACTGTACTGTATTTTGAAAATCATAAGCACGTATAGAAGGGTATTCTACAATTACTGTCTTATGCCGTTTTTAATATACCATTTTTATTTCTAAACTATTTACTTTCAGTTCCAAAAACATCATCGAACACCCTAAAAGATGTTATTATATCCACAGATCTTCGTCAAACTTAGGAATCTTTCTTGTACAATATTTTTTATATATATTATTGGAGATCATTTTTGAGGTTATGATCGTTATGGTATACACATTAACTATTTTTACATGTAGTTTGCTAAGAGATAATAGATATTAGAATTATAGCTGTAGAGTACTAAAATTGGCTTTTAATCCACTTATGGGCAGCAAAATTTTGATTCAATCAAGGTAATTTTAATCACGACAAGCATTACCTCTCCTTTTTTCACATTTTTTTGTTGTTAAAGTCGATGCTCCACAATATACGAATGTTTTTGAATTGTATCAGGATCATAAATACCAATAATTATTATGTAAACAATTTATTTTGACAGATTTTAAATTAGCGATTGAAAAATTATGTTACCTATTAACTTATTTATTTTATATCATTGATTACTATTATCCAATCCTACTATCTCACATGCTGTAAATATCAATGTCGTGGATTTGCACTAAATATACATATCACAGTATAACGAAAAGTATTCAGAACTATAAAAAACAAGAAATCGGTTAGAGAATTCTAGAGAACATTTTGAATTGAAACGAATTTCAAACAGGGGTGACCCGTTACAATTTTCCATCAAACATAATGTCTCATTTTACGTCAATCGAGAAGGAGCTTCACTGCGATGTAAAGTAAAATTTCTCACTTTAGGTCACATTATATTGATGTCATATTATATTTAAAATGATACACAATTCGTTCATTAATAATATTTATAGTTTAAATTTGGATACCATGGTTCGTAATAATAATATTAAAAATTTATTTAAAAAACTTACGTTATGAATAATTTCATTGCCATACCAGCAATACAGGAAGATTGGTAAGAGACTCCATAAAAAGAAAACCATAATCATAACTGTACCGATATTGAATGATGTCTGCCGTGATAATTGAAATACCGCAGTACATGTAACCATCATCGTAAGGAAGAAAAAGACGAACTGTAGCCAGGCAAATATATCGTTAAAATGAGCCGCTAATCTGTATATAAATAAGTTAATATAAAAATTGTTTGAACCATTTCATTATTATTCTTAAAAAATCATAAACAAATATTTATTGTTAATTTTTAAATAAACAATAAATTATAGTTATTGTAATTATCTTACCTTGCGACGCTTTTATGAGCATAAATACATTCAATGATCAAATTTTTTTCGACGACTTCGAGTGACCGAGGTGGTAATCCCAATTTTTTCTTTTGACGAATTACCGATGGTAATTTAATTATCCTGCGCTGCAAGATTTTTAATTGTACACATATTTGCATCAAAAATCCAGCCAATAAACAAGCATTTGCTGCAAGTCCGATAGCAACAGGAAAAGTGCTCAGGACTTGATGGATGAACGCCATCCAAAAAAAGTATGGAATTTCTAGATCAAATGGATACCAAGCATTCATAGGCAAATTAAATTCAAATTTTCCATCATTGAAATTTTTACGCAATACTTTGGTAACCCCCGTCGTTATTACTACAATTGTGCATGAAACCACCATAATCCTACAATAAAATTTCAATCAAAGAGAAGTAAAAGAAGAAAAACGTTTGTTTTAAAAATCATTTTTGACGAACCTCATACTTTTCGTATATTTTTTTTTTATTGCAATTTCATCTTCATCCTGGGTATCGTACCACCGTTTTTCGGTGCAGGCTTCAAGTAATTGAATAATCTCATCACGCCTAAATAAAAACACTAACAATCTCAGCAAACCGTTGCATCTGGTAACAACCATACAAATGTCGTTGACTAAAGCATCGCTCAGATCCTCCAAATTGAAATATATAAAAAGCAGTTCGGTAACGCTGACTCCAACCAACACAAAAATCGTGTAGCCAGTATATAAAAAATATAAAAATTTTTTTCTTTTCGACCAGTCTTCTCGCCACCAGAAACCAATAATGCAGTGCATAAAAAATGCCGTGGGTAGGACCTCATCTTCCAACCTTACTTTTTTATCAGTACCGTTATCCATTTCAAAATTCAACTCATCATTATGCCTTATATCAGTAACCAACAAGTTAGTTTAAAGTCATTCCTAAGGGTGGTGCTTCTAAGCAGTCTAGAGAAGTTCTGCGCGATGCAACTCGTTTGGAAGAATTCTCCCACCCTTCCATTCCAAGGGGAGTAAAGGCGAATGTACTTTTATCCGGAAAAGTTATTATCTTTAATTTCGCTTTGTAAAACGCGCCTACGGAAATCCAGAATAGCATATATAAAACGATATATACGTCTGTGCGTAGATGCACCTCGTTTATTTCTGGGAAAAAAATTAAAATGCAAACCGATTGAAACATGCAATGTAATAATTGATACCAGTTCACTGGAATTAGAAAGCTGTAAAAATACTCTTCGGAAATCGATATTTTCCTTCGACATGTCAGTTGATAGTTTTCTTTGTACTGAGCAACATCTACGAATTGGGAGATTTATTTAACATTTGGATGTTACAAATTTTACTTTGTGTTACTTTTTAACTTACATTGAAAAGAAGAAAAACTGCAGATATCAACAAAGAAAGAGTATGATCAATCGCTTGTTTGGATGTTGTTATTATTTCTAATTTATTTACACAAATTATTCATTCAAAAAAATCATGTACGTTAAAAAAAGGATAAGTATATGAATTCGTGAAAGTTCGTTTTAAACCAACAGTCAAGAAACTATGATATACTAAACCTTGTAGTATAAGTAAATGGGCTTAATTTTGATATTGAAGTTTAAAAAGCTTTAAAAAAAACATCGTTTAAATAATTACGGATACATTTTTAAAAATACCATTTTTTGAAAAAGAAATAAATTATTTTTATCAAGAACATTTTTTACCATTTTTATTATATTTCCTTTGAATCTCTCGTAAAAAAATTAATAAAGAAGGTTGTTCTTTTGAACGAGTATTTAATATAGCTGAATCTGTGCCAAAACAGTACAGTTAAAAACCAAAAATGTATTTGAGTAAGATGACTGTTTTGGTTTCAGGCAAGAAAGGTTATATAAAAGTAATATGTTTTCTAATAAATCTACTGGAACAAAAATTCTAATAACAAAATAATACAAATGTTTTCTTTTCAATATTTACTAAGTTTAAAATGTATACAACAGCAATATTTTATTTCGCGTTTATTCATGCACAGGAAAAAAGTCTTAAAATTGTTACATCTCAAATTAAGCACTGTAGAAGGTTTAATTTCAACCTAAAATTGTGCTCATTTTCTTAAATTAAGTCAATATTTGCGCTCAAAACCTTGTTTTTAGTTTCACAAACTTACTTTTAGTCAATATTCAGGTTCGAAATAAGAATTCTCTAACTTAGTTGTGACAAGCTCGAAACATTTTTCGTTAAGCATGAATTTCGAATAAAATTAAACTTTGCAGTCTGAAAGTAAGACTTTAAGCGCAAATATTGACTTAATTTAAGAAAATTAGTTCAATTTTAGCCTTTTACAGTCCTTAATTTCAGATGTAACAATTTTAAGACTTATTTTTCTGTGTATTTACTTGAAATTTATCTTCCAATCAATCATTTTAGTCGACAAATATAAAAATATACATGTAACTTGTTATAAAAAACAGTTCAATATGTAACACGAAACAAAATTAATTTTTAATAAGTCCGTGATTTATTGAAATAAATGAAAAATATTTAAAAAATAATTTATACATAAAAAATGCATAAAAAATACAAAATATTTTAAACATTTGAATAAATGAACGTTAAGATTTGGAATAATAAAATTTAAAAAAAGTGATAAAAAATGTGCGATGGCCGGGAATCGAACCCGGATCAACTGCTTGGAAGGCAACTATGCTGACCATTACACCACCATCGCACGTGCCTGGAATGAGAAAGTTACCGAATTCCAGCGATGTTTTGAAATATCTTACAGAAGCTGTTAGGATGATAACGGTTGCGTTTAATTTAGGGGAACCTTCTATTTAAATGCTTTCAAAACGTACATATTCCAATCATTTTAATTAGTGTTTTTATTCCTTATTAATTTGTTATTGTTGCCTATAACCAAGGTTCTTTACAAAATGTTATTGACTTCAATACTAGCTTAATTGTTATAATAGTTAACGTCAACAAAATTACGTAATACTGGACCTCATATTACGCACTGATGCCATTAAATGTATAAAATATAAACTTTGTTTAAATAGAAGCCGTAGAAATTTTAAAAACAAAATATCCGAAAGTCACATATAATTTTGTTAAAATGCGATTGCATATGAACTCAAATGTAACGATGAATTATTAATTAGATTTAAATTTGTTTAAAAGTGCAATTTTTAGATGTATAAAACTAAAATAATAAAAAAATGTGCGATGGCCGGGAATCGAACCCGGATCAACTGCTTGGAAGGCAACTATGCTGACCATTACACCACCATCGCACTTAATAGCATCGTGCAAGTTCAGGAGTTAACAGAATATTTTCAACTACTTTCACCGACTTACTTGAAATTATACACACATACATACATACATACATACACACGTGCGTACGTACAAACATGCTCACATATATATTATATATATATATATAATAAGATATCTTATTTTGTGACTTGTATTAATAGTTAACACAATAAAAGATGCATGTCGACTGATCATGAAATCGTCTACAATATATTGAGAAAAATTCGACTACTTTCTCTCGTATACTTACATTTACTTTTACATGTACAGATATTACGTAGCATCATGCGCTAAAAAAGAAGCTTCTTTAATGTTAAGAAGATGCCTGTATGCTTTGAATCAATATTCTTTCATGAAAAATCCGTTTGTGAATATTTAATATAATTTGTTTAACATATTCTTAATGTACAAATTATTTTAAAACATTGACAATTGAAGTACTTTAAGTAAAACTTAATTAACTTTATTTAATTACTGTTTTAGGTTTCAAAAGTATTTTAAGTGTGCAAAACTAAATCTATTGCAAAAAAAAGAGTAGATGCGATCCGTACCAACTATTAGAACAACCGTTAGAACTTAGGACTGGTTTTACAAATCAACAACACCAAAATGGTATATTTCAGTACGAAACAAATAGGTCCTGGATAAACCTTCTAATAATGAATTCTTCATCATTTTCAAGGATCTTATATAATAATATAATAAACTATAATAATGTAAATAATGCCAGATTAGCAGGAACAAATGTTGACTTGGAACTTACATTAAAATTTCTCTAATTTCTTTTGTAAGCCATTTCCATTAAAGATGAAAAGGATATAAAGTGGCAATTATCGGTGGTTTATTTTTTAACGAGTAAACTAATAAAAACTTGAATAAAGGAAATGGTGAGTAGACACAAAACAGTATAAACTTAAAAAGAGAGTTATTTTCGAATGCACAGAAAAGTGCTAAGGAAATATTTTAATTTAGTCATCGTTATTCTAAATGTTATACATTTTATCGTCTGCCAAATGGTGCCCTGAAGGTAGAATATTAACCTATTAATTTCTATGTAGGATGTCATTTTGTAATTTTCAAATTTAAATCATAGTATTACAACGAGCGCGCTAAAAAAATTTGGAAATCATTGTGTATTATATCTATGAGGGTTCTGTTTCTAATTTTGTTAGTTAGAATGTTCCAAAATTATTTAACCATGGAAAAATAAAAATGAACCAAAAGATACGTGATTTTCTACTTGAATTATTTTTAAAAGCAACTTTTCGTTCTGTCAACATTTTGTGATGTGTCAAAAACCTATATAAATGGCATCCTGGATATGTCTAAACTTGAAATAAGTGTAGCAAGCCAATCGAAAACACTGGTTTTCAACGCCAAATTGCGACCGTAATGCCACATTTCTGTTCAAAGCAAATTTAAAGAAATTTGTAATAAAAGAACTAGTGTTGGCGTGGTGCCTCGCTCGCTGCGCTCGCTCAGAAACTTCGACCCAGTGGAGAGTCGGCTACTCCTTAATACTCGTTTGTTTACTAACAGCTTTCAATTATATTATAAAATTATATTGATATTTGGGGGTCCAATCATATTTAGGTCCAAGTGGCTTCGATAGATACGTTACAACAATATAGTGTTTGTTATATGTATGAAAATTGAAAATGAGCATTTTCAAAACTTCGACCCCGACAACAGGTCAGCCGAAGTATTAATAAATAAAAGTTGCAAAATACTTACTTCAAGCACTTGTATTGTAATAGACTATTCGATGCATATTACTTGTTTACAGTGTTTTACTAATTACTGTCTGTATCATTATGATATTATATATACAATATATATACATATAATTCGTCAAAGATATCTTGAAAGTGTCGAAAAGATCTCTGACGGATATCTTTTAGATACTGTAAGACATCTTTTAGATATATCGAAATAGTTATTTCCGTATCAAGGGCGTAAAATAACTTATGCGCCCGTAGGTGATAACCGCGCCCGAGGGGCTGGCGAAGACTACCCCTGGGGGGTAGAGGGTCGAAACGTCGAAATTTGATGAAAAACTATAGGGTAATTTTTATGCCGAGGTGACCAAAATCAATATTTTTTCAGACAATAGTCATAAGCATTTTAAACCTGTTTTTATGGCATTATCGTTGACTTTAGGAAGAAAATGCATATAACCTTTTTTGTAGAGAATCTCATGCTCTATCTTTTTTGTTTAAAACATTTTTTAATAAAATTTGTATTTTTTAAAATAATTGCAAAAAACTACGAAGTAACTTAATTGGGGCTAATTTTTTAAAGTAATGAACGGATGGATCTGCGCCAAAATCTAATCAGATCTAAGTTATGCCAAGACGCGTATTTTAACAAAAATTTATGTCGATACGCTTATCCGTTCGCGAGTTATCGCGAGACAAAAAAACGGGACGTACGGACGTACGTACGTACAAGATCACGGACACAAATTTTTTTATTGTTGATTTGGGTTCCTTAGGGTCTGAAACGTCGACATTTGATGAAAAACTATAGGGTAATTTTTTTGCCCGAAGCGACCAAATTCAATACTTCGTCCAGACTTAGTCTGGGTCGAAGTAATAATGTTTTGGTATTGGTAAAAAAAACTCGAACTATTTGTACTCTCAAACATTTTGTATAATGTTTCGATAATATTTTATTATTAAATATTCTTTTTAACAAATTCTAATATTCGAAACATGGGAAAAATATATTTAAACAAAATTTCTTTGTTGTAGTTTCTTTAATGAATTGTAAGACATTTTTGTACTAAGGAATTTATCTGCAAAGCCTATGTGGTAGTCTATCTGGTATCAATGTAGTTTGTAGACTATAATTTTTTTTAAACTGTACGCATTAGAGAACAATTTCTTGCAACAAAAATGTCTTGAACTCGGTTAAAGAAAACTCTAACATTTTTTGTTTAATTTCTATTTTTAGAATTTTTCTAAAACAAAAATGGTATAAACCACAATTTAAAAAAAGGATTCTTTGTGACATTATAAGACGTTACTGCTCGATGTAAATTACTTCTGAAGTTTACAGTTTTTAAACAACAATACTTAAGTTTTAAATAGAAACTTGCTATTGCTGTCGCCATTTTGTTTTAACAGACAATGTTTCAAGTGCGATTACCATATTTATTTCAGGTTCAGGCTTTGAGGAGATCTACACATATTTGAGGCATATAAAAAATAGTAAGGGAATGTTTAAAAATGTTAAATAAAGGTTTAATATAAGAAAATAGAGTTCTTTTTGGATATTTTTTAATTTTTTCAGGGTTTAATGTTATTTTGAAAAATTCTAACAAGAATAACTTCATAGACATAAGGTGTTACGGCTCTAAAAAGTCAGTTGTTAAGTTTTTTGTAAACAGTAAGTAAATTTCTAAACAATTTACATCAGAAGTCGAAGAATTTTGAGAAAATGTGACGGCATGGGGGTCTAAATCGCAGAACGGAATATTATTTAAATTTAAATTTTTTTAAATCTCAACTTTTAAGTATATAAAACTGAAATTAAAAAAAATGTGCGATGGCCGGGAATCGAACCCGGATCAACTGCTTGGAAGGCAACTATGCTGACCATTACACCACCATCGCACTTAGTAGATACGTGAAAGTTAACGATTTAGCATTATATTTGCTAATACTTTCATCGCGATCTAAGAAGTTTTAGATAACATACGCTCTTATATATACATGTCGTGTGCTTATTTTTAAAAATATTTATAAACTTTAATGTTAAGAAGATTTTTACATGTATTGAACAAATTCCCTTTCATGAAAATTTGATTTTTTAATATTTGATCAATATTCTTAACATTCCCTCCGACCATATATATGTTTAAAAACAATGATAATCATAAAAAAAACTTCTTAAACAAGGAGAAAATCACTGAACTTTAAAAAAACTACAAAAACAAATTTCATATTGTATAATTCTTACCACGGGGCATATTTTCTATCTACATAAATGTAAAAACCAATATATTTTTAGTTCCACGGTATTAAAATAATAATCTTTCAGAAATATAAAATATTCTATACGATTTTATATTCACCTACTATAATAAATGAACCCTCTAATTACGGTTCATTTAATTAAGTAATATTCAAGGACTTGCAAAAGGATATTTTAATGAAACCACCATAATTATAGGCAGAAAATCCTGTTTTATTAAAAATCACATTTATTACCCTTATAAAGCAGAATTAAATACATTTTAATTTTTTTTTCTAGTGATCGAAGATTTCTTTGATATAGGAAAGAGGTTTTAATTTAGTTACTTTGTAAACTTTCATTATAATTCATCTACCCGCTTTTGTTAAGCTGGTACTAATATCGTCGTTTTCTTAATTAAATAAAGGGATTTTATAAATGGAAGGAATATATTTAACAACTTCCGTCAGTAAATGATAAGAATATTATAGATAACTATATTTGCTTAACGTCTTTGTTAGTATACTCCGTTTAGCATAGTCAAAAAAGCATTCTCTTTGTGGTTCTTCGAATAAGGAGTTACGTAATAAGATAAGTTGAAAACGAATAAATTATATTTTGAACTACAAATATTTTGTAACTTGTGTAATTTTTAATATTTATAAAATTTCTCGCATGAAACAATGTGCTGTTGTTTATAAAACAACGGTTTTTCACGCCTTGTGCTTAGGAGTTATTGTTCATAATCAGATTAAAGAATTATTATTACGTTAGAAAATATTTGTTGTAAAATTGTCCCATATAATTTATTTAGAAAGAATTTAGTTGCTCTAATTGCAAATTTGAATCCGTGAACATTTCCAAAACTACTTTCCTGTGTGAAATATTATGTACAAGTTACTAAAAACTTTTTATACGATAAAACATTTGATTCAAATATATTTACTAACTAATAAATGTTACTATAATGCCAAATAATATTTTAATCTAATATAAAAAATGCTACACTTTTTACTAGTCATGCAATAATTCCATCCACAATAACTATGTCATTTATATTTTATGCAACATTGATGATGTACTTAGATTTCAGATCAACAGAGCTAGTTAAAATATAGGTAACGTTCATACCTGTATCGTCGGTTAAGAGAAAGGAAAAAGGAAATGCGCAGTGGATTTGGACTGCATAATGCAGTTGCTCCAGTTTTGTACTTTTAATAAATGGAAACGGATAATAAAATTATCTGTATTCAAAAAATTGTATGTTTAATTGAATATTTATTTATTTCGTTACAAATTGTAATCACGTGTAACAGATATTAATCGCAGATATTCCTTATAACGAAACTCTTTTCAGTACGTTCAGTACAGAATACGATGCTTTTATAATCTAGAATTAATATGAGAATTATAGTTAGAAATCAAAATTTGCATTATTAGAATTTAAACAATTAAAGTGCAATCGAACTCTCCATAAATTGATTTTGTTGTACTCAGAAAAAATGGAACTAGCAAACGGAAATATATTTCGATTTATTAGATTTTACTGTAGGCAAAATACAACGATCTTAAATATACCTAATATAAATTTCAGTAGTAACTCATAATGTCGTGTAAAATGTACTTGTAACATTTTTAAAGTCACAGTTTAAAAATAAGCCTTAGTAAATAAAAGTGTATTTTGAGATTTAGTTATTTAGTACGAAAGTTTTGTTTAACATATCACAGGTTTGAAAAATAAGGTTTGAATATTCTTTACCTACAAATAATTATTTCGGTATTTATAGAGGTATTACAGATTAAAAGAATGGTACTAGCTAATTGGTACTAATTTGTAACATTTTAACGCTTACTAATAAGTGTCTTCTGTTCACGTATAATTTTATTATAATAGCGGGAATTTTTTATATTAAAGTATCGATCCCAACTTAAATAAGTCTATGTTTATATTCCGCTTATTCTACGCTCTCAAAAATAAACGAAATAAGTCCCTTTTTGGTATATTTTCTGCACAAACAGACCTACTAACGGAAACTTAGTCGATCCAATATATTATATAGAAAAAGTTTTTGAATTAACGAGAAATAATTTAATTTTATATCCGACTGAATATGGGAATACCCTAAGGAATAATACGAAATGATAATAAACACTAGCGATATTGAAATTTAAATCGAACTGCGTTCATGATTAATGTACATAAAAATAATTAGCTGTCAAAAAATTAACTTTTTGCTTTTTTGTACAAAAATTATTATTTTTTTTTAAATTATATATTTCAGATTGTTATTTTTTGTAGATAATTTAATTATCCTTTAATTAGCAGACGGTCATCTACCCAAATAGTAATTCAACTAGAATGCTTAACTTCAGAGTGAGGTGGGGTCTAACGCCGACCAATGTTCTATTGAAAAACGTATAAGTCTTAATGTAATTCATGAACTCATAATGTGTTGCTTTACCAAATATTGCTTCTAAATTATTAGGTTCGTCACTATAAAATCAAAAAACTTTTCAGGCAAAAGTTATGCTGCTCCTAAAGTGTGTAAGAACGTTAATGGGTCTTTTAAATTTTGATAAAGTTAACAATGTTAAAATTGCGTCATCTTCTTAAATTCCAACCTATGAACACATTTTTCAAAAATGATCATTTTGAAATATGGCAGAATTATGTGCTACAAATAGTCTTGAAATGAGAGCACTTTAAATATCAACTTTCGAGACAAAACTCGCAAAGAAAATACAGTTTTTCAGCAGATGTCCTGCTTTTCAGTTTGCATATCTATGCATAAAAATATAATGGTGGTTTTGGATGTCTATCTTATATTTGTTATTATTAACCTAAAACGGTAACGACAACTAGAAAAAATGGGTGGGACACGTTCGCTACTTTTTGAAGCAACAATTTCTCTCATTATGCTAAGTATTTTTTACGCGGATTAAGTCATGTATTTGTTAGCAGATATGCGATACTAACGAAGACTACAGATGTAGTAATCAACCATGACATCTCTCTAGTTTGTTGTGCTGCACTTGATCGTTCACTTTTTATTTACTCCTTAGATAGGTATTGGAAATCATTGGAAGCATTCAAAAGGTTTCAAAACATGCCAACGCTTCTTTTAGAATAATGTATTGGCTTCGCAACTTATCTTGAATAATTGAAAAACATTCACGAATAAGTTACTTAATTCTTATAAAAAGATTCATAACGACTGATAATGGGAAAGTACTCACGAAGGCCAACAAATAGTATTGAAAGTTCAGAAAAGAATACTTTCCAATCGTTTCGAATCATTTGCTTTTCATTTACAATCATTTTTCGTTTGCTGGAAAATGAAATATCTTATAGTTTCATACATTTTCTACGTATTGTCTTTGTACTTGGCCACATTTCTATCTGCGTTTCATTATGTTTCTTTCATGCTCACCGCTGCGTGTAATTTTCGTTCTTAAATGTACTTCGAGATATGCAGATATTCTGACAGAACACTGATAATCGTATGGTGACCATCCTTGTATAGTCTTAGATTTTACCGAAACTTTCATGAGTACTAATTCCAAAGTTTAGAGAAATTAGCTGCCCAACCGAAAATGGGTAGTTAGTAATAAAGTATGCCCTACAAGGACGAGTACTGCCCAAGTAATAAGGGATTAATTTTTACGATAACTTTATTCCATTTTCTGGCAGACTGTGATGACGGATGGTATTTGATGACCAAAAACCGACCTTTTCTAAAGAAAAAAATACTGTCAGTAAAAAAACTTAAAATTGTTACGTCTTGAATTTATCCAATTTATACGGCATAAGTATGATCTTTCTAATTGGTCTTGTTTTTATTACATCTTAAATTAAGCCTAGGAGTCAGAATGTTACCTGATACTTTGAAATACATTTTTAATTTCTGCTTGCAATCCGCTAATTTTACGCTAAATTGGAAACGCGCTGTTATTACTCCGCTCAATACAATTAAAATACAAACATCCTCTAACGGTACAAGATCAGTTATGTTATCTCTTCGATAATACAAATTTTCGAAGATCCGTGAAGAATTCTGTTAAAAATGATCTTTCAATCCCATTTTGTCGAACGTCAGCCTTCAAAAATTCCTTGTTAGTTTCGGCGTCTTACTTCTTTTACTTACAATTTGTAAATCGGAAGAGACGTTCCACATAATTTACCATCGGAGATTTATAAAACATTCTCCGAGTGATGACAGTCTCCATTTTTGTGAATATTATACAATTTTAGAGACCGCTTTGCTGACTCATTTTAACGAAAACAGTTTTTACTCGAGTTATGTAATCTGAATGAGTATTTCATAATTTTAGTAATATGTATTATAGATAAAGACACATATTTTCTGTTGCCATCTGAGTAATTAGTAAAATTTCTTACCTTACAGTTGGACTACTTTAGAACTCCTTAAATATAAATATTCGTATCAGGTATAAAATGTTTGTAACTTTCTTTGGTATTTCTTGGCGTAAACATTAGCAATACCTTCAGCTACTTGATTTTTCCTATATTTCTCAATATACAAACAGCATTTTGTATCACCATACCACCAGATGGAAAACGTCTCAGTGTTCTCTATTACATTGTTAGTCTTGCTAATACGAAATGAAACAGTTTTAAAATGTATTAAATACCTGTTCTAAATTCACTTATTAATCATTTCACAAATCGTTCGTATTGTATTGCAGTACCCTGTTATGATTTCATTTCCTATTACTACATGTAACTATGGGCACCCTTTTTATTTATCACAACTCCCTGGTAGAGATGGTCACAAGAATCTGCCCAGAATTATCCTAGATTTTGGTGATCTGGCTAGAAACTAGCTCTATAATATGGGTAGAAATCCTACTAGAAATGACATGAATTCTGGCGTACACCTACCGAGATGCGAGACACTGAGCCAGCTAATATAGTCTAACACAGTCTAAGATGAGTGCGACAAGCTACTACAACTTATCGACCTCGGCTAGATTCGAGAATCTCGAATACCTCTCGATCGAACGCCCAATATGGCGACGTGCTCTCAGCTGATTCGCCAGAACATGCTGTCGCGATTGTTTTCAAAGCTGTTGTAAAGATCAAAACTTTATTTCGAAAGAAAAATTGTTTACATTTACACCTGCTAATTTTGTAGAATCGATTGATTCTTACCGATTATACAAATTTAATATGATATTTTCAGTTAGCAATTATTGCTTTATGTAACTTTAAATATATGTTAGTGGTCTAGGGTGTTTTCCTCTAGAATTCGTGGATATATCTACCGAGATTCTACCCAACAGATATACCCAGCCGCTAGGATAATGGCTAATTCAACCAGCCAAATCTCTACCAGAGTCTTTACGAAGGTAGATGGAACAACAATAAATTAATATACTCAATTTTTTTCAACAAATTTGAATACTTTTCGTCAAATAATCGACTTAGAAACATGTGATATTCTTTCCAGTATCTTTGTTTAATGGGTGCTGCCAGTAAAGTAGTGTCTATTATCAGACCTTTCAAAAGAGTGCGAAGATTTAATATGTACCTACAGACCCAATTGTTAGGGAGTGAATCGAGACTGGGGGAATGAAAAGAAAGCAAGGGGACATTTGTTCTGTACCTTCGTCATGCGCACACTTGCACGGAAAGCATCTGGCAATAGCAGACATGAATGTGCCAAATACTTATTATGTACATATAAGTACATGGAATTTTATTTCGTACTTTCTTTGAAAAATTAGTTCAGCCATTTATCAAAATTGTCATTGGAAAAATTCAAATTACAATATATCCTTCAAAGTATCCTTCGAAGTATAATTCAAAGATTAAGATAATCAAATTATGTGGAATTCGATTGCCAAACTACTTATACTGACGTTAATAAAACTATCGATTTTCCAGATGATCACTGAACCACCAGATATTTTAATAGGCCTCGAAATACACGACATCATAATCAAGAACAATTTTCTGTTATCTCGTTTTAATATCGTCCAATCTACTTTGCATGCAGAATTTCCAACATTCACGCTCTAGAACAAAAGAATCAAGATTAAGGGAGGCTCTGTTACATAACTGATATATTAAACATACTTTGTGATACTTACATTCAGGAGAATTTCATTGCCAAACCAGCAAAATAAAAAAAGCTGAATTAGCATGCACACGAGGAAATCCAATACCATGAAAAACCCGATGCTTAAAACGTTTTGCTGGGACAATTGAAATATACTTGTGCAAATGATCAACATCATCACGAAAAATAGAATAAATTGAAGCCAGGAAAAAGTTTCGTTAAAAGATACTGAAAATCTGCGTAAAGGAAAAACAAAAATCGTTTTTAGCAATGGAAGATTTGTGTTTATTACGAATGCAGGATATGATCGGTTTCGTTAAAAATCTTTTATGAATGACTTTCCTGGCTATGATTTATTAAATAAGTATTTAAAAGTAATAGACCTAATTAACGATTAGTTTAAAAACTATTCGTACCAGTGCAATACGATACAGATGATTACCACAATACAACTCGATGATGTGATGAAACAATAATGAAAAAAGCGCGTCTCATGTGTGAATTGCCTCCACACCAAAAGTACCTCCAAATGCTTCTGTGATCTAAAATGCAATCGATGATGCGGGATTTATCTTCGTTCAAAGAATTTACTTTTTCTTCCGTGTGGTTACTTTCAAATGCGTTTGTTAACTTTTCTATTCGTTGCTTCAAAATTTCTAACTGGAAGCAAATTTGCAGCATCAATCCTGAAATTAACGAAGCGTTTGCTGTGTGGCAACAAACCATTATGAAACATCCCCAGCTTTGGTGGATGTAAGAAATCCAGTAGTTTACTGAAACTCGAAGATCGTACGGATACCAAGCATTTACTGGAAGTTTCATGGTTGGATTGCTTTCTTCTTGCTCGAAGTTCCTCCGCATCCATCCAGCCATTCCACAAACGATTACCAGGGTCATGTACACGATGGCTATCATCCTGTTTATATAATAGATTTTGAGAAAATTATTTTAAAAGAATTTACATAAAACCTGACATGTTATTGTATCCTATGTGGAATAATTTTTGGCAATGTAACTCATTAAATATAAGCCAACAAAGTGTGACCTTAATTCATAGTCTTCTAACTAAACTGACTATTGAGAAAGAACATTTAAGAAGACTTAAGATGGTACCATACGGTACATTGAATCAATTGTATATACATATACCGCGGTTAGACCCCACGTTTTTAACTTAATTTAGATTATAAGAAAATAATTTAGAATCGAAAATAGAAAATGATTTTGAAAAACACACCTTGCCTTACGGCTAAATTTATTCTTGATTTCAATTTCTTTTTCATCGCGCGAAATGTACCATCGTTCATTCAAACACGTGTGAAAGAGACGGATTATGCCGTCCCTTTTTAGAAAAATAGTAATTATTCTGAATACAATATGAACCCTCGACAGTACCAAGCAGATGTCATCTTCAAGAGCGTCCCTAAAATTCTTTGCATTGAAAATGACATATAGAACTTCCGAAGCGCTAATCGTGCCCAATATACATATGGAGAAAAAAGTATAAATATTGTAAAACAATCTTTTTTCACCCATCCAATGATTTGGGCGCCAAAATCCCGTAATTTTGTACATGAAAAGAGTCGTAGGTAACATTTCTTCCTCCAGTATAAAAATCTCTTTCTTGCTGTCGCTCATCGTGAAATTAGTTTTCGATAAAAGGCACTGTTTCAATGCTTCGTAAAATACTTCTTAGAAATTACTGATAAGTATGCATTGTATTTTTTTCTGCTTATTCATTGTCGTTACTAGTTCTACACGCAACTAAAGTGGTCACTACCGACTTTTGCTGTACTTTCCCCACTCTAGCCACTTATAAGCCACCCATAGTTATTTAATTAAGTATTCTGTACATTCAAAAGCTCATGAATAATCCTTACGACTTCAGTACATTGTGATGGGATAGACTTTAATTGGAAGGTACTTATCGTTAACAATCCTTCTACAGAGCAATTCTCGATTTTGCACCCTATCTCTTTTTTTCTGCAGTGCAGTTATAAAGGGTTGCTTGATAGGGAAACGTAAGAAAATATCGATTTGTAAATTTGAAATTCCAGTAATTTGTTGAAGAGTACGTTAACCCCAGGTGAATCGTAGCTTTACATACGAGTATTAGTTACGGCTTTTATCGGTATGAAAAACACCTTTTACAATTCCATCAGAATTTATTATACTTTCGAAAACTACAAGTTTCCTTTTTCTTGCAATGTTTTTTGTAGTGGCTGTGAATGTTTGAAGTGCCGACATGTATATTGTTAAGTACAATACTAAATTAGATTGCTAGAAAAATATATGTTTAAATTTTAGGAGGAATTAACTATTCTCTATTACGGACGAAACGAAAAGGACTCTAGAAAGTCCGATATAACAATAACTTATATTTTCTATAACCTCGCATGCACTTTGTGTCCTAACTGCAAAGAAAATCACTTGATAATAAAACTAAACTTAGGTTACTTAGATTTTTCAGTCTAAGCATTCCCATAAAAACAAATTTAACTATAGAACTGACTTATGACCAGATTATTTAAAATCTCAAAAGATCTGGTGGTATATCTAAGGACTGTACACATCTTTTAACTTTTACCTTTTTAGTAAGGAAAATACATAGTATATACGCAGGGGAATGAGAACAAAATGTGGAGACACAAATTAATCCAGATTTTTATTGTTAAAATTATACATTAATTTAATAAATGTCACTGGTTGTAATTTACCTAATATCAGTTAATTACAAATACACGGAAAAAAGACTTGGTTGGACAAACCAAATTCGAATTGGTTGGATAACAGTTAGTCATTGCAACTATTTACTGGGTTAGTAGTACTCATTACATGAATTGGGCTTAGTTCCTTTACCATATACAGTTATTTAGACCATGTAGGGCACGTAGCAAACCCATTTTTTTGAAATAACCAAGTTATCCAAATCAACTGCGGAAAACACTTGCCTTATTTCATATTAAATATCGAGTCGTCAATGTACGAAAAATGCTAGAAATGATCTGCAAATGCCACCGTGTCACTTCGATTTTATTTTGTTCTGTATTAATTTTATATTAAAATTCAAGATGGACCAGTAGCAGTCGTTTCAATTGTGAAAATTTAGGGACGATATCCTAGTTCCAAAGCTTAAAGGTAATTCTTATTTAATATATTATCTAATTCCTAAATCTCAGATTTATCAATGAATGTTTTCACATTTCATTTTGTGGTACCTGAAGAAATGAATAAGTTCTTTAAAGGAATTATCTAGATAACTATGGAAAAAGATTCAAGATTGGCAAATAAATCATGAAAAGCCACGGTACCATTTTATAAAACCTTTCATTCAATTGATCATTTATATTTTAAAAATTAAAGTTTACAAATTAATTCTTTCTGAAAAATGTTTGTGAATTTTTTAATGGAAATATCATATCATATATTATATTATTGTATTCATTGCAGGTTATATCTTTTAAGGACGAGATTAAAGAGAATCAAAACAGCGATCGCGGGTCTTGTCACAGAATTAATAAATAAACGTAAATAAATAACAAATACTAGTCATTCGAATTTATATTTGTAATGCGTCACTAACCTCAGGTGTATTGAAAACAAAACATAAACAAAAGACATCCTTCTAATTATACATTATAGTATAGTTATTTAATTTTGTAAATTAAATTTTAGATTCGCTATAAAGATATTGTGTATCTTCTATTTCATTTATAGTTTTTTTTTTGTATGTTAATATGTAATTATGTAAAAATATTTTATATGCAAAAGCTATTGGTTTTTTAATAAAATATATATTTTATGGATAGAAATGGTTACACAATTAATTTGTATTTTTCTTCTCAAATCGAAATAATTAGCCGATTTTGTAACATACAATCCTCCGATATTTTATTGACAATTCTACAACATACATTTTTTACTCAATAATTGTACAGTAATTGACTTTAATTTCTATCAGGGATATAATGGATTTTTATCGATTTACGTTGGCGCTTCTTGGTCCCTGTTTGGAATGTAACGTTACATTAGTCTCACTTTTGAAAGTGGACCAAAAACATTAAAAACATAACAAAATATCAAAACTAGAGTAAACATGTTTATTATGATTCTAGGACGTACAGTCCTTCCTCTGTAATTGCTGTCCGTTCGGGTCCGAATTTCCCATGTCCCCATAATTGCTTGTCAGCCATTCCCGCCCCTACTTCCCCTTCTTCATGTATGAAACAGTAAATAGAATATACGCGCACATGCGCGAGTGTCCCTCGCTTCTTACGGTGTACCTGACAGGGGGGAGAGGGACTTGGAGAACAATTACAGAATTTTTTGGGACTACAATAATTAAGGATGGAATTAGGAAGACGACAATAATGGAGGGAGAACTGTATTGATAACGAAGGAAATTATAGAGGGAGGACTGTATTGATAACGAGTATGTTTACTTATTAATCAGAATTTCAAAACTAATAATTACTGGACCAATATATCGGCTTTGTTTTGGAAGCTTCAAAAAGTTCATAGCATTTGCTGAAAACTTACCACTGATAGGTTATTAAGATCGCTGATTATGAATCTAATGTCAGATTTCAAAAGTACAAAATGAGAGTTCCAATTTGGCGACAAAATGGGTTTAAAAATTATAAAATTTGTTTAAAATTCTGATATTGCTACATCCTAGTCCGATATAAAATTTACCAAATTTGCAACGAAGAATCCAATTAAGAGACCAAAATACATAAAATATTCTTATTTGTAATTCTTAATAGAACCGTTTCAGTTATTGCCACAATACTGTCAATTCGTTGGCACGCTATTTTTTATTTTAGCAATTAACCCAGTTAAAAGTTGTTGCGATAGGTTTTGGGCGTATTCTATTAATGGAAAGTACCAAAGTGTACTAAACATTAGAGTATTTGAACAATTTTAATGTTCAATCACTTTCAAATTACCCAGCGACTTACCGTTTCATTAACTCAAAATGTTTTATAAGGCAAATCACGTGAAAAATGGTAGTTTTATGGCTTAGTCAGTAGCATTAGTTCACTTTGTTTGCGGTTGAATGTTATTTTTTACACGATATTTCCATTTCTTATTTCTTGAACAATAACTCGTCATCAGCAACTCCAAAAACCTTCGAATAACAAGTTTTAAATAATAGTTTATTAGGTTAAAAACCTATTTGGATGTATATTAGTCGTTGACTCCTAAGCGATTAATAATAATAAAAATAAAATCAGTGTACTGTTCAATGATCTGTTTTAAATCTGATTATTATTTGATCACATTTTTGTTAATTACCTATGTTTTTAGCCACAGCTTTCTTCGAAGGCATTATTGTAACTCTAAATCAGGTATATCGGGTAAGTAAACTATGATTCATAGGTAAAGCATTACTGTCAAAGAACAATGAAAAGCCAAAAATGTACTTCATCAAAATATTTAGAAGAAGGTCAATCAGAGAAAGTTGTCAAGACACCAGGAAATGATACTTTCAGCTTCGTCTTAGGATAATTCCCAAATTTTAAAAAGAAATACATTTTGCACGAATTTTTTCCGAGTTATCGTCATTTATTTAAACATCTAAACATTTTCTCGTTTGAGGCACTTCATTATCTGGACAGTTCATCGCCTAGTTCATCATTTGGAGCTCTACATCGTCTGGGGCGCTTCATCATCTCAACAGGTCATCACCTAAGACACTTCATCTGGAGTACTTCATCGTTAAAAATATTTCTACATCCGGCAATTTCACTGGTGACGGCTTCGATATCTATTAAATGTTATATGCAAAAAATAAAAGTTGACCACCAACTGTGTTAGCCTACCATTGGAACTTCACACACGAAAACTAAAAACAAATTTCCAGCCAATAACTGAGATTTAATACATCATTAGTCATTAGGTGCGTATGTTGTATTGTGGAATCCTAACTTTTTACGTTTAGTTGATCGATTCATGGCGATGTTGAAAAGGCGTTAAAATACTTGAGTTATGAACGATCCCCGTCCCCAAGTCCAACAGGTCGACTATAAGCTGATGTCACTTATGTCGCATCAGAAATTGTACGTTTCTGTGATCAAATGTCAGGTTTGCTTCAATTGTCATAAGGGTCGCACTCTACCATTATATGGTGTACATCAATTCCCTTAAAGAGACCACTTAGACGACACGTTGCAACATTCCACGATGCTATTCGCAGTAACAATTCTTTTTTCTTTGAATATAATTTTATTTCATAAATAATTTAACATTATACTAATAAATATCATAGAATAAAAATATACAATTTATGTAAACAAAATATTGAATTATTTTTCTTATTATTTGAACATTTGTCTATTTTTATACATACGCACAGGACATTTTGGAATTGGAGTTACGAAGACGTTCTTTGCAATACATTTATTGCCGAGTAAGAGAGTTTTATAATCTGCAAAAATTATTACATTTATTAATTAAAATAGTATTTTTTTGTTTTTTTCTTTATATCTTTTGCGTTAAAGATTTTTCTGACAGATAATGTATGATCTTAT
This sequence comes from Trichopria drosophilae, assembly GCA_030407085.1. Taxonomy (NCBI): domain Eukaryota; kingdom Metazoa; phylum Arthropoda; class Insecta; order Hymenoptera; family Diapriidae; genus Trichopria; species Trichopria drosophilae. The sequence goes on along the minus strand of CM059587.1, from coordinate 84,152,749 downwards.
TTAATCCAGATCGATCGTTAATATGAATCGTTCTTGAGTTTCAGTCATGGTTTTAGTTTTGGTCGTGATCGACCATGAACGATAATTTACTCTTATAGAGGCATATTTTTTATTTTTAGGTTATGTACTAACCTTTATAAACGTGTCGAGATTCCATATGACCACAGGACCTCCAGACAGTTTAATCGGTTTTAATGTACATGTCTGCATCATTATCAGATATTTTTTTGAACTCGTATGGAATTCGGTCCAATCCATCTCGTAAATCGCATCTGATAAGTCGAGGCTCTTTAAAATAATAAACAAATTAAACAATATCTTATCCGACGTTCATATTTACACTTAAAATCATTGATGTTTTAACGTTCAATCTTAGCAGATCACTGACGACAGTGATTTTAACTTTTTTTTTCTTTTATAACGAAATGTGATTCACCGAACAGGCTGAGATTTTTAATCATTTATTCAAAATAGTTATAAATTAGAAATAATTTTGTTCAAATTTTTCAAACTTACGCGTAATATGATTTCATTTCCATACCAGCATAGGAAAAACACTTCGATTAGTGTAAACAAGATTATTGTAACAGAAGTGATGAATTTCAGACTCCATACGCTTTGCACCGATAACTGATGCACTGTAATACATGTCACTACCATGGTAGAGAAGAACTGAAAAAACATCACTGTACTAAATGTATCGTTTACTTCCTTAGTGAATCTGAAATGCAGAATAAAAATTACTCCTTTTTTGTATATAGAAAAAATGCAATGTAATCTGAGAATTCGCAGCTGATATTAAATGCGATAAAGTTCATATCTAACCAGTAAACGAAAATTGGTAAATTGATTACTTATGAAATAAAATGTTAGGTACAAGGTGGAGTCTATAGTCTGCACCCGAGGTTTTGGGAGCGGACTACATCATTGATAAAGCATACCAGACAGACAGAGATATAGAAAATTCGATTGGGTGGATAATTTTAGGAGAATGTAGTTGTCCAAATCACGGAGGTTGCTGTTGCTGATTAACATCATCAAACCGGTCAACACTTCTCACAGCAAAACACTGACAAAACATCAACACAGAAGATTAGATCAATTTCAAAAACCAAGCTAATCCAGTTATAGGAGTACGATTTAGACTTTTATATCGTGATTCGAATATCAGATAATTCTAAATAATTAAAGAAGAAAGGAAGTGTAAGTAGCTAAAAAAATTCACTAAATGCACTAAATGTTTTTCACAACCCGAGTAATTTGGATTAGTTCCAAACAATACAAGCCCGTCTCAAGCTCCCGAGGATCGAAAGCAAACATTTGGACGTCCACAGGAGCTCCTCAAGTCATCCCGGGATGGATTGTGTTGTACGGGTTCAGATACGTGGTTGTCACAAATAAGTTTCAGTTTAACAAAAACTTTCCGGTTTGTGATGATCACAAACCAGGTTTGAGCAGAGCGCTGGACTTTTTTGGAAGAACCCAAATAATTTTGTTCTATGTAGTGTTTTCGCTGGTAAATGATGAAACGGATAATGCGATGTAGGGATTAAAAGATACTTCAGTATCAGGATCAGAGGGTTAAGTAACTTTTTATGGGAGAATTTTAGTTGTACCTATAGTCAATATCCTTAATGGATATTTTAATGAAGGCCAATCCTTTCGTCGAGCTCCCATAAACCCCTTTAAAGGTGTGGGTCGCAACCCACAGAAAAGATCGATTTTTTTAAATATCGGATCACGTGTTTCAACGGTTTTTTTTTAATATCAATGGTTTTCGAAATATTTGACCGTTCCCGGACATTTGTCACCACTGGTTTGTATACATACCTAAAAACCGATTTATGGTCTTTAACGCATTCGATTATCAATTTATGTTCAACGAATGGTCTTTCCTCTTCATTTTCCGAATCCTTTCGTTCCTTCTGAATTGCCTGAACGAGCCCGCAGATCCTACTTCTCAATAGTCTTAGCTGAGTACAAATTTGCAGCATAAAACCCAAAATCAGGCAAGTATTGGCTACGTATCCAGCAGACATTACACTGCCAGCGTAAGTTTGAAAAACGTATGTAATCCAAAATTTAACAGGTGTTTCTGTATTGAAGGGATACCAAGCATTAACCGGTAGCTTCACTCCATGCGTTTGATCATCAAAATATATGCTTAAGAATAATGAAAAAAGACATAGAAGAACAACGACAGACATCACCGTCACATTTCTCCTATAAAATTTCACCACAAACATATTTTGTTACGGTATTAAGAAAATAATTTTGAGTAAAATGTCAACCATATATTTCAAATAATTCTAACCTGGCGTAACGATGGAAATCATTTCGAATTTCCTTCTCCTCTGCATTCCTTTCCGCGTTCCAACGTGGATTGAAGCAGGAGTTGATTAATCTGATCACCTGTTTGCGACTGTTGAGGAAAACGAATAACTTTATAACGTTAAAAAATGCCGGCAAAACTACGCATATGTCGTCGGTGATTGCGCTGCTGAAATTTCTGTCAACATTACAGAAAAAATATAATGCTTCCGTAGAATTTGCAAAAACCAATGTCACAACAACTGCTCCAGTGTAGGCATTGTATATCAACATCTTATTATCCGGCCATGAAAGCGGTCGCCAACAACCCATTGATTTGTAAATCACAAAAGCTCCCGGTATAATTTCATTTTCGTCTAAAATCACGTTTTCATCCAGGACGCCCATGCTATATGATTGATTATAGCATCAGAAGTCTGAAATAAGAAACATTTTCTATTTTTGAAAAATCTACAGTGAAAAGGAAATGGATTTTTAAAAAAAGATGATGGATTTCTTCCCGTCTTTTGTCGTGATTAATTTGGAACATGAAGGATGAGATGATTGGTGTTGATCCCTTAATAGTTGATCTGGATTGACATTGTGCAAGTACGATCAGTCTGTAAACGGTTTCAGGACGAAACAGCGTCTACATGAATTGCTTTCTCCAATACGAACAAAAAGTTTCACAAAACCGGATTTGTGCTCAACGTAAACGTCGAAGGTTGTGCCCAATACAACCCTGATTTGTACTTAACACCAACCTAGTTTATGATGTGCTCAAACTTTCTTATAGATGTGCACTAAGTTTGGGCTAAGCACAAACCTGATTTGCGTGGAGCTCAAACCATTTTTTTATACCATGAAACACTTGTCCCTATTCTTAACAGGACTTTATTAACCAATTGATTAAACTAGCCAAATCGTTTTGGGTGAATACTTCTGATGATTGTGGTGTCATGTGCTGTTTATGGATGTAGATAATTGGTAGTGTATGACGGTGGAGTTTGTTAGGGAAACTTGTCGATGTTAATTATGGAGAACAGCAAATAATAACTATATTCATTCTTAGTGAATAACTGTTGAATATAAATTTAGTTAGCAGTGAAGTAAATAGTATCATATTAAAATAATTATCTTCCAAGTAGCTGAATTAGTTACATGACGCTCAGAAAATGTTCAGAAATGCTAGGAAATGACGTTAGAAAGGTTTCTTGAGGAATTGATTTTCGATAAATATGATGTTTCTTAAGCATGATGTCGAGGAAATATTTTTTTATTGATAAATTCGATAGCATCCTTAGATGTTTATTTCGGAATAGTTTATGAAATCTAAAAACAACGGGAAATGAATAACTCTTATAAAGTAATGCATTTAAACTCTTATAACGTAAGAAATTTTGAGAGTAGACTTTGGCATAAGTGCACATTTTTACCAAAAAACATAATTAAAAAAGGTAAAAACAAAATTATACATACTTTTAAAGTTGTGACTCATGACTGTCATCATTTATAGTTTTAATACACCATATTTGAACTTGCCGAATCTAATAACTCAAGAGACTAAAGACGACTGAATCCGATCAATGTCCCTCCTCTTCGAATTTACTGATGTATGCAGAATGTTCTAATAATGCATTACCCTCAATGCTAAGCGTATAATTTTAACGATTATATGATATATGAGATCGCATGTTGAATAACGGGATTGGTTCTCAAAGGTCATTGTCCAAGTGCTCGATTCGCAATATTATTTTTTAATTTGGACCCATTTGATCTAAAAAATCGTAGATAATGCTAAAGTGTACATATAATATTTGTGTAGTATATTATTTAAAATATTTCCGGAATATTCTTGCAGTATAATATAAATAAAAACATAGAATATTTTCTTGAGGCGTGGTTTAAGATAAAATACGTGGAACGACAATAAGGGTGGAGGAGTTTGTGGCATAATAAAAAAGGCGATTCCACGGAAGCATTTATTGTATAGACGATCAAGGAAAAGGGTTTGCGGATATGAAAGTTCATCAGAAGAATTTTTTCCTGCTGAATTGCATTTTAACTTGTACGTTATGTAAACATAAGGCTCGGAGTTACGAGTTGGGATCTGAACTTAAACTGAAATTGTATTCTATAAACTACGAATTTGACTGAAATGTTTCAAATAATATAAAAGTTTTTTAAACTGTGCAAGAAATTAACGAGGTTCCAGTTTAACAATGTCGTATTACGATTAAAAAAAGATTTCTAACTTACTAAATAAGACTGCAATTCAATTTCTTATTTCTTTGTTCTAGCATACATCGAAACATTAGCTGCTACTGATCCTGTTCGAAAATGGAATGAAAAATTCGTTTGCACTTGTGGTGATGCCAATATGTGAGCAATAATTTCACTGCAATAGTCTTGTTATAAAACTAAGTAAAGAAGTAAGTATCTCAAATTGTTTTGTGCGTACATTGGTACCCTTTTAATAAATAAACAATATTTCTGATTAGAGAACAATCTTCAACTCGAATCTTATTGTTCGAGTCTTACAAATTTAACATATAATTTATTATTTTTTATTAACATAAAATTATTTAAGTTATTATCAATTTAGTGGTTTCAGTTTGTTGTGTTTAATTACGACTATTTTTCTGAACAAGAGCACATATGTATGGAAAAAATGAAATAGTTGGAACTACTAACTAAACACAGCCATCATTTTTAGTTAATTTATTAAGTAGTGATCTCAACAAATTAGGTAGCCCAGACTACTATTTAAATAGTAAATCCAACTAAAAAACGTAGATGTGCCAGATCTTACTATTTAGACAGCAAAACCAATTATTTTTTTTCCGTGTGATTATATTTATAATAAACTTAGCTTTTTTCGATTTAAGTACGCACATTGTGACCTATTGTGATATTTTTCACAGACCTAACATGAAAACATTAATAACATCAATAAAAATTACGTTTTTTTATAAATAATTAAATATTACAGTTCAATACGAGTAATCCGATTTTATAGACCAATTGTGGACAGTTTTCGGCTCTGTTTCCGCATAAAACACTGAAAATATTTAATAACAGTAATCTCATTGGTTTTGTCCACTTTCTTAAATCTTATCCAGATGTTTTTTTTAAGATGACCAAAAAGTTTTCTGGACACTTTTTATTCAGTTTCTGCCCAATTTTTATCCATTTAATCTAATTTTTGGGATAGATTGACGATTAAATCGTTCATCAGTTTTATTTGGAGTATAATCGTGATCATCATCATCATCGTCGTCGTGATCCTTACTATCATTTTCATCCTCATCATCATCATCATCATCATCATCATCATCATCACCATCAACATCATCATCAGCATCATCATCATCATCATCATCATCATCATCATCATCATCATCATCATCATCATCGCCATCATCGCTATCGTCGTCGTCGTCGTCGTCATCATGGTCATCATCATCGCTACTGTTATTGTTACTATTGTCGGTAAAGTTTTCATAAATTATTTCGCAGTATATTTGCTTAACACTGAACACAGGTTTTCTTCATAATTTTCCTGAATGTATCATATAACTCAATCCGTTTCTATGTTCACTCGTTACAGAGAATAACAATAATAATATTGTAACAATAATAATTGTAAACGATGAAAAGAATTTTTTAATTTGTAAATAACAATAACAATAAGCCCTGCATAGATGATTTTCAGTTCGGATTATTTTTAACATAGAATGAAATATTCATTTTCTGTTTGAAAATTTGAAATGTTTTAACTTTAAGTTTTTTTTTTCAAACACACCGTGATATATTTATTGGATAACAAATGTTCTCTTGTTGAATAATCGTTAAAAATAATTAATAATAAAAGATTTTAAATTCACACAATAACTTTTTTAAATATTTTTTGGTATATACGAGGAATACATGAAGTCAAATTTACATTTAATCAAATCTGGAAGTGATGCAGAGGTTATTTCATTTGTTTGGCATCATTGTAAACACAAATTATTCTACAAAATTATGCGCAATGGAATCCACGGTTGGCTAGTATAATAAATACACATTTACCATGTAAATTCCGTTAAAATTACAAGGAAATTGCGTATGTAGAAAATCAATCTTAGTATAGTAGTCAAATAGTATATTACAGTATACGAAAATTGGAAATTACTTAGAGAAAAACCATCATTACTTTCTACTTTTCACATCAATAAATGATGTTAATAATTCCTCAAAAATCTATAACAACAAATCATCGTAATTATTTACAACTAACAAAATATTAGCAGTTCTCCTTAGTCAAATGAATTATTGTAAACAAATAATAAATGCTTATAATGTGCGTGGTTACGATAGTCATTCTGGTTTAGCTCGGGCGATAAAAATCACACACTTCGAAAATCGAAATGTTTGTCCTTTTTACATAATAAATAAAATTTTAAAGATAAAATCACTCTTTAAAATGAAATTTTGTACTGTACATTTTGACTTTAAAAAATGTCTTTAGTGAATAATGTTTAATATGAAATTTTTGTAATATCCTTGTTTTGATTTTCCTGTGGTTGTTTTTCCGCAATCGAAAGGTACTAGGTTCAAATCCCGGTGCGACATATTTAATATCTTAGGCGTGCCTCTAATTTTTTTTTGAAAATTGTTCAATAAAAATTGTACAAAATTTGCATCTTTTCATGACCATATGAATTTATTTTTTCCAGCATCTTCAGGCAGCTTTTGAATGATGCAGATAAGTCTCCGACTTCATTCCATCAATTCTATATAATTTATTTTTTGAAAACTTTGCTTAAAAACAACAAAATTGTAGCGCGTGTTAAAACATTTCATCGTCTTATTAGTGATAGATAAATATATTTTTTTAAATTCAAAATAAACCAGTGAACTCGTAGAACTGCGTGATCGTAATTGACGTACGTCAGTTGACTTGGGGTGTAAACAATTTTCCGGAGAACTCTTTTAGACCAGCCTTTTTGCGTACCATACAATTACGAAGAGAGGATTATTCGTAATAATAGACTTCGCGCACAAAAAAGAGTTCTGTTATGATGTACACATGCTAGGTACGAACTTATGTACGGTCTGCTTATACCCGATCGCTGTCGAGGGCAACGAACGGATTGACTTCATGGTTTTGCAATAAAAGAAAAAAAGTAATACAAATAAAATAAATAATAATAAATAAAATAGATAATATAAAATAAATCAAAAGATTGTGCATTTTAATTGATTTCTGCGTACGCTAAAATAAAATAATATGTATTCATACGAAATTGTATTTACATGCATTAGTAAACCGATCTATCGAAATTAATTTCAAGTTCATAGTTGCTGAAATAATGTACAAGTAAAAAAGCAGAATACCATCCAATGATCTGGAGCCTACTCTCCGATTTCAACTATTTTTTAATATATTTTAGTACTGGATATTAAGTGTCTTCGCTCCTAAAAAATCAAAATAACAAAGAGCCTCTGTAAGCCCCATACAAAAAATGCTCCTTAACTTTTTTTATGCCAATTGGTTACATATCATGACCCAATAATCCCTGCAAAATTTCAAAGTGAGCATATGCCCCGTTTCGGAAATATGAGGGGTCAAAGTTGACCATGTCCAATAAAAAATGTACATCAATTTCACATTTATACTCGAATAATAATATTAATAAAAATCAGACGATATGATGCTTTACAGATTTTTGGCCGCTGATTACGAATCTGAAGTCAGATTTTAAAAATTCAAAATGGCGGATGCAAAATGGCGGAGGACTTTTTTGAAAATCCATCTAATTTGCCTAAAAATTATTACTCGGGAGTTTTTGGGGTCGTTGATTACGAATCTGAAGACAGATTTTAAAAATTAAAAATGACGGATTTAATATGGCGGATGACTTTTAAAAAATCAAATGCAATTCGCTAGAAACACGTTATTCTGGGGTTTTCGGGGTCGTTGATTACGAATCGGCTATTAGTTTTTCAAAATTCAAAATGGCAGGTCCAATATAGTTGGTGACTTTTGAAAAATGTAATGCAATTTGTTTGAAAATGTTCAATATCAATTCAACGTTAGATTCGACTTCTTCGACTACGGAAACCTAAAGCTGACGAGTTTCAAACAAATTGCATTACATTTTTCAAAAGTCATCAGCTATATTGGACCTGCCGTTTTGAATTTTGAAAAACTAACAGCCGATTCGTAATCAACGACCCCGAAAACCCCAGAATAACATGTTTCTAGCGAATTGCATTTGATTTTTTAAAAGTCATCCGCCATTTTGAATCTGCCATTTTGAATTTTTAAAATCTGACTTTAGTTTCGTAATCAGCAGCCAAAAATCTGTAAAGAACCATATCGTCTGATTTTTTTAAATATTATTATTCGAGTATAAATGTGAAATTGATGTACATTTTTTATTGGACATGGTCAGCTTTGACCCCTCATATTTCCGAAACGGGACATATGCTCACTTTGAAATTTTGCAGGGATTATTGGGTTATCATATGTAACCAATTGGTATAAAAAAAGTTTGAATATTCGAGGTACGAAAAAGGGGCATTTTTGTATGGGGCTTACAGAGGCTCTTTCGTCAAAATAATTCTCAATTTTTCGAAAAACAAAATATTAAATTTTGAACAATTCTTCTTGGTCAAAATGACATTTTTTTATTTAAAACATTAAAAAATCCCTGTTTACCAAATCTTTTCGTGATTTTTGTTTTTGTTTTTTACTTTAAATATCAATTTTGTTATATGTATTAAACAATGAATCCCCTCTCCAAGAGCTTCACTTTCAAATATTAAAATGAAGAAATTCGTTGATTTGAAAAAAGAAACAAGCGATTATCAAAGAAATCTTCATACGGTGCAGTGGAGGTTATGTTATGTGATAAATGTCTAAATATTGCGAAATATTAAACGCAAGCATAACATAGTCTTGTTTACTACCAAAATAGTTAATTTAACTATTTTTTCTAATTCCACTGGTTACTTTTGGAAACTGGTTTCATTAATTACTTTTTTCTCTCTGCACTGAGAGAAATTATTTACTAATAGTTCTTGTAAACTAACTTCAAGGCTATTAAATTTACTGTAAAGTTGTAACAGTAACTGTAAAGTTGTATCAGTAACTGTAAAGTCTAAAATGACATGTAACTTTGAGATGAAAATACCAGCACTTTCAGGCATGACAGCAATGTTATTGTATATTATCTTGAATATTTTAATATTCAATGAGAGTTCGTTAACTGTTAATAAATATTACATTAAATTCTGTCGTTTGAATTGGGCAAGTCAACAATGCGTCGAAAAATTCGCAGAAAATCGAATTACAGCGCGTGTGTATGTTTGTTTACATCTGCTACGGTGAAACTGTAAGCGCGTAAGTATTCTATACATTTCACGTACGTAATGAACCCAACATTAATATTTAAAATTATTATATTAACAATTAACATAACAAATTTAACAAAATCTCATATTACGGTATCTTCAGGATAAAGTACCTTACCTTAAGATCAAAATTCTAAATTCTGTTAGCTTTACTATGAAGCTATTACATTAACTGTAAATAAAAATTTCTCTCAGTATGTGCAACCTCTATTGATATCCATATAAGAGAAGGTCTTTTGCTTCAAAACATGATTCTAATATATACAATTAAGCCGTAATTTACTTCAGAATCTTCTTCATGAAAAGAATTTCAACAAAATGCAAAGAAAAGCTTAATCACTATTTAAGATTATCAGCGTATAAAGACTATCACTCTTTTTGGCAAATTAAAGTATTAGTAACTCTGTGAAATCTCTCATCAGTTAACCACGCACTTGAAGGAGGACACGCATCGATATCTGGAGCGTGAAATAAAAACATATGAAACCAATTCTGCACTAAGCATTGGTATTTTAAATCAAATCAGCAGATGACACTATTAAATTAATTATGTGCTTATAATAAAGAGACAATGATTTAACCCATATAGAATATCATACTTGATAAACATTTGTCGTGTAATTCAATGAAATATTTTAGATCATGTAAAATAAATTTTATTATTGGAAATAAACTAAAATAAATTTGTTAATAAAAAAACAAAAGGAAAAAATTGGTTTCTAGGCGATACTTTTACCGCCTTTGAAAAATGTCGTCCGATAAATCGTTAATTAAATATTTTCGTCTTTTTAGTAGACAGCTAGTATAAAGTGTATGTACTCAGCAAAAAGTGTAAAAATAAAATCACTTACTTTTGTTTTATGATTTCACAAATGCGCCTTATTAACTTCTGAGCATTCAAATTTATCATGTTGTAGGTCGTGAGTTCGATCCTGGAAAACAGCTTTTCGAAATTTTATTCAAGCAGCAGCTCGCAATATGCGTCAGACGGGCCACGTTGTTTGTTTACATTTCGATGCGTTGTATACAAGGCGGGAATCGACTAATGCCCCCTGTGCCCGTATTCTGTAAGTCGGTATTAACAATAACGTTAACGTTACTGTCGATAACGACAATATCCTGGACCGTGGTTGGTTGGAATTGTCATAACGTCGACGTTATTCGTAATACCGACTTACAGAATACGGGCACTGCTGTACTTGATGTGGGTTTTCTGCAGTTTCCTACATCCTCGAACTAAGTCGGTCTGCAGCTTTCGCCCGACGTACACCCAAGAGCAACGATTGTTTCCCTATCGATATATTGTGTCTTTATTTTCCTCTATGTATATGTACATGAAAAACAAAGATAAAAGGGATCAATAGGGAAAGAATCATTGCTCCTGGGTGTACAGAGGCTCTAGCGGCCAAGGTTTGATTCCGCATTCGTAGTTTTGTTTACAAGGCTCGATCGTCGAATCAAAATGACGTCTGGTTGAAATTCACGAGGTTCAGCCAGGGCTGGGGTTCTGACTACAAGGCCCGGTCAAGGTACAAGGTCGTCCGGTCCTTGTACGGTCGGTATAAGGGCCAATAATTAGCCTCAGAGTGCAAAAAGAGCCGGAATATAAAAAAAAAAAGAACAAAAATTTATCATGTGACATTAATGCAAACGTCAAAATGGACCATTTAACGTTCTCTTGTTTAACGTTCATATTCTTTCATTCGTAGACCATTTCAGAAAATACCACACAACGTTTTCTTTACCATTAATCTCCGACATTACTTTTGTCTTTTCGAAAATGTTATAAATCCTAAAAAAGTGACTCCAGGTCCCATGAAGAGACAGCTGTGATATGGAGCTTAACGTTTATTCTGGCAGAAATTAACCTATGAAACAAAGATTTATAGTGAAGATTACTTATAAATTTCTAACAGTGAAAGTTCACTCTTGTCGAGGAAAAGAGTGAAAAACGATCAATTGTCCTTCCTATAAAAGTAGAAATCCGCAAGATTGATTTTCAACAAGGAGGTACTAGGTTTTCGCTGCAACAACATTTGGGGATATGCTTCCTGTGGTATATTTTTTTACAGAACTTCTAATTTTTAGTTTTGGAAAACTTGCTGGTAAGTGTTTAAAGCTGATTTCTTATTACTTTTGACATTCAAAGCCCACACAGAATTGCGGAAAACGTTTTTTACTCAAATGGAGGTAAGTTATAGTGGCCTATTCCAGAATAAGCGACAAACGTAACTAAGTTTATCTCATATAACCAAAGTTGACTGACCTTTAGTCGATTTTTGTTTGTATAGAAAGTAACACTTTTTCAACGACTTTTATTAATAGAATAAAGTCAATAATTGAAGGGCTAGATGAAATAAAAGGATATGGTCACTGATTCCTGACCTAATAGTTCGACTAAAGTCAACTTTCAATAGTCGACTAAAAAAAAACAAATATAAAAAACGATAATACTATCGTATATCCTAGCGCTGTACCAAGCGATTGCACACCAGCGATAAATACTTTCCTGTTTCGAATCTTTGAGTACTTTTGGCTAGGAGAGTTTATTACCTAAATCCAGTACTTTTCTGTGACAGGATATGAGTTCTTTGCCTTTGTAGCAGGATACTTTATTGATAACCATGGATGGGCCTACAGTTTTATGAAGACTCCGAACCTTGCCTATATCATTGCCGATATAAAGTCTTCCTAGGACTTCTGCTAGCCGTAGCTAAATTTCTATAGTGGATTTTTTGTTTGCCTAGATAAGATGTTCTTACAACTATGTTTAGAGTTGGTGTCTCTATTCTATTGCTTTCCCTTTTTCTGTTTCTATTTTTTAATTTGCTGCTTTTGCTCTTCAAGTACTTCTCTTTGCTTCAAAATGAATTCCGCATACTTACTAAAAATTGGTTATTATGTTTTCGAACAAGGTATTTTACTTCTCACTTTCCTGAATCCCTAATTCAGTTTTGATCTCATTTCTCAATCCTCTGAATTTGGACATACACCGAGAAAGTGCTTAGGAGTATCTTCTCTCCAACACGAGCACCCATTTTCCGCTACTCGGAATCCGGTCAGTTTTTCTCTTCATGTTTCTTGTCCTGTTAGGAATTATGCTAAATAGTGATTGATTTTAAGATTAAAGCTAATTTTATCCTCTACTGAAGGGAATATTCGTCTTTTTAGCGAGTTAGTCCATCTGTCCTGCGATTTTTTATTCGTACTGTTCTATATCTGATTTCAGATTTTGTTCATGTTCTCATCAGTCTGTAGATTTCAGTATGAACCATTCTTGTTATAAATGTTACGCTTATCTTCTTTAAATTCCTTTTTTATTTTTGTCCAACCCTTTTTCTGTTTACTAGTTACAATTGTTTAAATGAAGAATTTATACTATATAACAACATTTTTTTGGTCTAAAAAAGCATTTGGAGGACAAGTACCATCTAGTATACTTAGAAGAAACGGGTCTTTGAAACAAACCCCGTTGATCTTCCACCCGCGGATTCGACTTCCACTTTCTGATGAACAATAAATCACTCCACCACATCGAGATTACCGTAATTAGAACTGATCGATTAGCACTTCTCATTATTTTGGTAAAGAAATTTAGAAGAGTGAAGTATACCATCAAATATCGTATATCAAGAATTTGTTATGTTAAAATTGCAATAAAATAGAACATATATTTTTATTGTTCATTTTATTTGTTGTTATTTTATATGCTGGGTAACGTCAGCCATATGTATACTCTACTTGTTTTATAATCAATTTCGGTTTAGTATCGCTTCCGAGTACTGATTCGAAGGGCTTAATGGACTCTTAATAGTGAGCATCTCTAGCAAAAATAAGCAAGATTTTCTCACTTGAACCTAGTCGAAATCAAACCATTCCTTGGTTAATATTAGACAATTGACATATATACGATATTAAAGGTATAGGGGAAATGGATAGTATAAGATAAAATGGATAGATTTCTACCAGAGAAGTAGAATGATATGTTTGACATCACAAAATGCTATATTCTTCATTTCGTCAAGGTATAACAGGAAACATAGTGTTTCTCGAAATGTTAATGACCCAGCTGTCGAACCAATGCAGGAAGTTAAGTACGGCAGAACCTATTATTACTTTTATGTTCGAAGTAAGGGACTCCATTATATAACGTGAAATACGTTTGATCGTCGCCTGAATCAACAGGTTGCCTGGTTGGAACGTTAGAATAGACCTATTAAGTGCTGAATTAGTTCGAATAAGGACATAAGACAATAGGTCGAGTGAACTCGTACTTTTTCTATATTCTTCTTTTTAATGTGTTTCTGTTTCTGTTACGAACGTACATTTTCCGAACTATTAATCTTAACAAAAATATATACCTCAAAGACGATGTGCATCAAAATGAAATTTATAAAAAACATGTTCAAGAAATATGTAGAAATAACATTTGTGAGTTGTATGTTAGGCAATAAAATAATTCATGTGGGGTAGTACTTGAATACGCTGAGTATACTGAAAGATAGCCTGTGATGAGTTTTTCGATGTTAGAGGAGGTATGGGATTTTCTTAAAATCCGCGGTGTACAACAAAAGCTCCGAATAAAAGCATTGATTTTCCTGTTAGAATAGTACGTATTAAAGATTGAATGTTATGAACACGGAGTCATCGAGATCGGGAATGAAACGTAACTATGCTTTTTCACGAAGGAGCATCTATCTTGCTCCCAGCGATGTCTATTTATTTACTTGTTATATGATCGGCCATCATTGTAGCAACAAACATTACTTAATTCAGCGGGACCAAAAAATTACCATGATGTAACACGGGATCTCTCGCTTAACTATTATCGGGTATATGACAAGCAGAATAGGTATCAAAGCTTAAGCCGCTTGTTTTTGAAACTACATCCATGCAGCGAATCCGTAGTATGATGACCTGGCGAGTTTTTCAGGATGTCCGCTTATAATGTCATGTTGATTTCTTCAAGGCGCCCTATGTTTCGAAGTTATCCTGTGGATGATAATTTGGCAATGAACTCTAACATGTAGACATCATGAGGAGTGCTTGAGAAAAGTCTGAAAACATTAGCAAGTGTACTTCACGGAAACATTCCACAAATCTGATCGTCCGGATGAGAAATTATATGTATAAGTCGACTAGCGTAAGTCGATTACTCGTATTACCTAAAGTACTAGGGACTTTTTATTTCTCGTGTATATCAGAATTGCTATAAGGAAAATCATTCCTATGGCATAATAAATAGAACTTACTAACTAGAAAGTCTATTTTATTTGGCTGCCATCCTAGGAAAGGTTCAGACAAAGACGGATATTCTGAAAAGCTGTTCTGAAGCTGAAAAAGAAGCTTATTCATTAATCTTGTATCTGTTGAGATCATTATGATCCACAGTAAGTGAGGCCTGAGCCTTTTAGTATCGAACACATTATGCTAACAAATATTTCGTATTGCCGCAAAGTGAGGAAACTGATGTTCAGTCAATTTAGGACGTGTGAGGAGGGTCAGAACCTTATGAAAGGGAAAAAACAAGACAGGTGTTATTAGCAATCGACAAATAACTTCGACCAAAGTTACTGAAATCGGTACAATTATTGAAGAATTCATGTATCGTTGAAATGTGTGGATCCTAATCACTGTTGACAAGGTATGTATCTTCGTCATACGCGAAAAGAAATGGTCTTGCTCGAACTCGATAAGGAACAATATTTTAGAATGACGGCACTAATCATGAGTTTTGAGAATTAATGGTCTGATTGTTTGTTTGGTTTGCTGCGATCGGTGGCCTGATCAAGAAACAACCGGAGTCACGCAGCGGACCGGGACGATGTCAAACATGTAACAGTGAGTTCTTAAAGTAGTGGAAGTGTCTCAGAAGTGACTTTAAACCAACCGAGACTGTAAGGCAGGCAGATTGTGTTAAAAATGTATTAGCTGAGTACGTAATATTCAAATTGGTCTCACATTAAAGTTTGCTTCATGAAGATAATGGGCTTTTAAAAAACTCTATACTTACTCAGTCCTCATTAACTTAGATATTGGCTTCTCGATACATAGGGAGCATCTCCATCAGATACGTATATCTTAGGCGCTTGGTAAATAAATAATCATCAATGATCTTTCTGGTGACAGAAAATACACTTTCAGGGGTTACTTAACTCGAATCCCTTTCTCTTCCGAACTTAACCATCTTAAGCAATTGAACCTCACTAAGATCTTCGGACCATACCTCAAACTTATTACTGTATTACGTTCATCTTGACCACCATTTCTTAAATCATAATAATATTAAGCGTGTCAGAATAAACGCGAAATTGGTGGACGTCACTACTTCATATAAAATATGTGAATTGTAGATAAATTTTTCTGGCTGTGAGAGAATACGTTTGAAACCTGATGTAGGGGGATGTGCATAGTACGACATAATGTTAATGAGTTTCAAAAGTATAGTTCGTGCCTTAAAGGGGGGTCTTGTCTGGGGGGGTACCCGCCCTATTCTGTTCTTAAACGGTTATTACATCTGCACCAGAATTTCTCATCCAGAAAGTGTCTGAGATCCTATAAGAGAAGGTCATTGAAGAGGATGTTTCTCTAAGCTCAACTGCAAATATCATGCTTAATGCATTTCTCTTGAGAAAATGTGGGTGACCTAAACCTTGTTAGTACGATTGAGATTCTTACAATATTGGCTTACTAGAAGACCATTAAAAAATCTTTCAATATATTTAGGACTTAAAAAAAGTTGTTCTTTTCCCTAATAAAATAGTTTTTATTTATAATATCTGTATACATCGTTTTCATAAATTATCACATATTACATTTAATCCTTTCAAATATATCACTTAGTATCAAGGTGTAAATGATGTTCGTTGATGGTGGTCTCGTACTGCTGCAAAAGAAAGATACAATGAATGTAAATAAAAAACATATAATCATATATATAAAAACATATTTAAATTATACGTACTTTTAGAGTTTTAGTCATCGCTAAACTGCGACGATGTTCGCTGAAGAACATTTATAGCCGAATATGACAACTTCAAAATCTGGAAAATGAATATTTTAGCATATGGATATTTCATTCTCTGCACTTATTAAAAATCAGAACGTACTTTAATAAATGCATCCAGATTCCAGGTAACAATTGGTCCGCCGGATATCCTAATGGGCTTCGAAACACAAGTCATCATCATTAATAAATACTTTTTTGAACTGTCACTAAAAGAGGTCCAATCTATCTCATAAATTGCATCCGAAACATCGAGGCTCTTTAAAAAACATATTAATTTGTAATATTTCATATTTTTTAAATCTTTATTTTACTTACATGTAATGTAACTTCATTGCCGTACCAACAGAATAAGAATATTTCGGAAAGCGTGATTCCAAGTAGGAAAGTAACCATGAAGAATTCAGCACTTGGAATTTTTTGTATCGAAAGTTGATGTACGGTGATACAAGTCACAACCATACTAACGCAAAATTGCAGGAACTGAACCACTCCGAAAACTTTGTTTAATTTCTTAGTGAACCTTAAAACAAAATAACGAAATTAGGAAATTGATTCGATAAGTACAATCCTTGGAACGATAATCGAGTTACGTAACCTTCATTACGCTTAGGGGGGTTTTCTTTACCTGAGTTACGAATAGGGCTCTAAAACTCCAGATTGAGCTTCAATTACTAAATCTACACAAAGAAAATTCTTTGACCGTTTTTGAAGTATTTAAATAAGCAATCCTTTTGTTAGATACCTTAAAATACATCGGTGATCTTGTATGCACTCGACGATTAAATTCTTTTCAATGGCTCGTCTGTCCAGTTTCATCTTTCGAGAATATTGCACATCCTCTATCGAATTTGTCAGACTGTATATCCTGCTTCTTAATAATTTTAGTTGGGCACAAGATTGCAGCATAAATCCTAAGATTAGGCATACGTTGGCTATGTAGCCTACGGATATGGCTGATGAGGTATAAGTTTGATATGCGTATGTCATCCAGAAATTTATTGGCGTTTCGGTATTGTACGGATACCATGCATTCAATGGTAATTTGAAACGGGATTCATCTTCGCTACCTTTTTCGTCGAAGTACATTCTTAATGTTAACGCCATGAAACATCCAAATACAAGTAAACCCATAATTATCACGTTTCTCCTGGTAAGTACAAACAAAACTTGAAATTAGTATATATAGTTGAAGAATTCCTTTCACAATACATTAAATATCACTTTTTACCCTAATCATTTTCACACAAATATGAATTGTCTAGTCATATTAGATAATAAATATATAATGTAATTTCTTGGAAATGACGGTCTAGTGAATAACTTTCCTATTCTTACTGTCCTCATAGTTAGCGTCGCGTTTTCATCAGAATTTAAAAATGTTATTTTTGTAATTGAATGTCAAAAAAATAACAAAAAAATCACAAACAGGGGCAAAAATTCCAACCGGAAGGATAATTTGGAATAGCCTGGAAAGCAACTTTCTTTATTGGTGGCACATGTATCCGGTTCTGTTTAGAAAAAGGAATTTGTCATTGAAATGACCTTGACGGATATTTTTAGTCGAATCTAAAGTCACCATCAAATTACCCCAATAATACAACTTTGGTTGAAGTGTCCTTATCCCGTATTCGCAATTTTCAAGCTTACATGACACAAATATATTTGACCTCAAAATTTACTTTAATAACATCCCCGATCAAGGTCATATACGTTAATATAACTGCTGTTTTTAGTTACGGTTCATAAGTGTGACGTTCCACTAGAAAAAATAAACTTGTCCGTGACCTTGATTGTAATTGGCAAGGTGAAATCAATTGCTGTCGTTCTTTTTCAATAATGGGTATTTTACAAGTTCTCCAATCGTCCTGGGACTTTTCACATTCCCTATACGATTAATAAAGTCTTGCGCAAAATAACAGGTTACTTACGACTTAAAATATCACCCTACCCGCCTCTCTCTTCGCGGATATATTTATATTAGTATATACAAATATTTCCTTTACTAAACATAAATTTCGACTTGAAAAAATTTAAGGCCATTCTCCGATCTATTAGAATAAAAGTTGTATACATAAAAAAAGTTTTTTAATATTTAACATTGTGTAAAAAATGAAGAAAGTATGAATGTAGCTAAAATTAATTGAATCGTGTACTGAGTCATGGGTCCAATGGACCCACAGGGATATGGAAGGGTTAAGTATGGATTTATATATAGCAAAACTATTATTTTTCGCATCTAGGACGCAAAATTACATTTTGCTGCCCGTGGGTTAACGTCATACTTGTCGGCTGACTAAACCGCACTGAAACTCGATCAACCGGGGTGCAGAATGTTTCGTGATGTGATGCGAACAACAATGTTTGTTACATAAAGTGCAAAATGCGATGAAAATCTTTTTTTTCACTGATCTATTAATAATAATTTGTTTTACTAATATATATATATATATAATAATATATCACCTGCACTGAGAGAAATGTTTGTTTACAATTAACGTAATAGCTTCATAGTAAAGCTAACAGAATTTAGATTTTGATCACAAGGTTAGGTACTTTATCCTAAAGTTACCGTAATCGGAGATTCGGTTAAATTTGCTACGTTAATAGTTAATATATAGAATTTTAAATATTAATGTTAGATTCATTACGTGAGAAGTAGTATATTTACCAGCTTACATTTACGCCGAAACAGAAATAAACAAACATACACACGCGCTGTAATTCGATTTTCTGCGAATTTTTCGAAGCATTGTTGACATACGCAGTTCAAACTACTGAATTTAATATAAGATTTATTAACAGTTAAAGAACGCTCATTGAATGTTAAAATATGCGACTATACAATAACTTTGCTGACATACAGGAAAGTTCTAGTTAGTTACCTGCCGTTCTTTGACTTTACAGTTAATGTAAGAGCCTGGAAATTAGCTTACATTAAGTATTAGTAAATAATTCAGTGTGCGCCCCTTCAAAAAATATTTATTTTCGAAATGTGAGAGTTTACTAATTAATTCATTGACACATATTACATTAAATATAAATCAACATTGAACGTCACAATTACAAATGAAAATTCAAACCTTGCTGCTCGATGGAATTCACTTCGAATTTGCACTTCTTCAGCATTCCTATTTGCATACCACCTCTGATCATAACAAGTATTAATCAACATTATTACTTGCTCTCGAGTTATTAACAATGCAAACATTTTTATGACATTATTAAAAGCAGGTAAAATCATGCAAATGTCATCTACGAGAGCATCCAGTAAGTTATTGTTGCCTAAAACGAAGTACAAGGACTCTGCAACAATAGCACTAGCGTGTAGAAAAACTACTACTCCGGTATAAAAGTTATATATTAGTATTTTATTCACTGGCCATCCTATTGGATGCCAAAATCCGACTAATTTGTAGATGAAAAAGGCTCCTGGAATAATTTCGCTTTCCGTTGCGAGATCTCTTTTTTCTCCATCCATCTGATAAATTCAGCGTCAAGCACTTAAAAATATGAATAGGTACATGATATGTCAAAATATTGAAGCACGGTCAATGTAATATCGAGATATTGAAAAGAACGTAAAAAGAACACCTTAAAACCAAAAAAAAAAGATTTTTTATTGAAAATCATATCATCAAAATTATTAATTTACAAAACTGATTTGGGTTCATAATGATATACCTGCAAACTTTATAACAAAATATTATTTGTATGTATCATGCTTGCACTAGATGATTCGATTATCACAAACGACAGCGGAGCACTGAATTCACTGTTTCTCCCACTCCTAGAGTTAACTCATACAATGTATTCTTTCCATTTCTCCTATTACACTATAGCATTATCAAACCTGCAATTTCACTCGTTAATAATAAATTTTGGATTCCTACCTTCAGTTGAATTCTTGCTCCATTTTTGACCTTACATTTGTGGGAGTTTCATACTTCCGCTACTTGCATTACTGTATTGCAACAATACTTCCTGTATGTTTCGATGGTCCTAAAGCTGATAAATTGTACGTATTCGTACATACGGAATATAATTTACCATCAAAGGAAACCGCTCTTTTGAATTTGCAAATGTTTCTTGTTACTGCTCTGCTAGAGCCAAAATGCGGCGATGAACGATAATGAAAGAGTGTGTTGAACGATCGATTCTAAGATAAAGAAAACTTTTCGTTGAAATACTTTTCATACTTAGTCGACTAGAAACCTGGAACAGTCACCTTTGAAATCTCTATGCATTTCGTACTGCTTACAAACTGAGATTGCCATCAGTTGTGTTCTAACTTTCTGTATTTACAAAGAAGAAATGAAAAAAATGTAGAATAAAATCAACTATCGTTAACAAAATTCTGAAAAAAGTTCATGGAAAACAGGAAGCGAATTCATGTTTAAAATCCAATTGCGTCGGTATATCATCAAAATTTATTTTTATACAGTACAGGTACGTACAACTTTACATAAAGCTACTATACACGAGAAAAGTTTACATCGCTTCAGTTGTCGTTTGTATATTCCGTATAGTTTGATTACTTTTAGTATAAATACAATATACATATGTAAATTTTATCTGTTCAAGGTTACGTTATTGTTGTTCGCTGCAAGACATTAAACACCGAGTACGATGCTTTCAATATCTAGAAAGTAAAGAAAAACGTTGTATGTAGAATGTGTTACCGTTGGACTGTTTATTTAAAACTTACTGCAATAAATGAATCGAGGTTCCAGGTAACAATGGGGCCACCTGTCATTTCAATTGGTCTCAGTAAACATGTCATCATTGTGATTAAGTATTGCTTTGAACTTGGGTTTAGCTCTAGCCAATTCATTTCGTAAATGGTATCCGCAATATTCAGACTCTAAAAGTGTAATTAAAGAGATTGAAGAATATTTTTGATACATGTATGCGCACCATTTTTAGTGCGTAAGATATGTTTTTATAATATATCAAATTAAATAGACCTCGATCAGTGCGATCTTTACGTGCCGGTAAAATAGTCGGAAAGGCGTCAATTCCCGCCCAGTACCACAACTGCGTTCTGCGCATGTGCAAAGGGCGATCGAGCATTTCTGCTGCTCGGCGGGCTTTTTATTTGCGCGACCGCTAATTTCATCGTCATACAAGTGTGACGAAAAATAGTGTACATATAGCGGTCGGAGACGCATTGCATACATTCGGGCGATATTAGGGACTTTTCGATGATCAGCAGTTTTTACCCCCTCGACCTCCCTCATGAGGCTTATTACAATGACTTCGTGTTCGCCCGAGATACGTAATATACTACTTTTGCACTTATTTATATGCGGAAAAACGAGTTGTGCGTACGGAGGTAGGAAGAATATAATGTATGCAACGCGTTCGTCAAAATTGAATTTTAGACACCGCCCTATCTAATCACATGTTACATAAAATGCGATTCTTTTTACATAAATTATTATCGATTTGGCGTACAATTATATAATCGGAGATTACATTATGCAGAATGCTTAATTTCCTAAGTTTGAAGTATAATTTAGGAAACGAATTAATTGGGATAACCTGAATCGATTTAAAACGTGACAGTTGTTTCTATTGGAAGAAACTTGTTGTATTATTAGAAGACTAATTTTATCAACTTTATTAAAAAATATAATTTTATAACATTTTATAAAAAAAATACCCATAGCAATTCAATGACGGAATGTATGTTAAACAAACATTGAACGAAATGGAAAAAATATTTTTGTCACACCCGCACGAATAGTCCATCTTTCCGCCGAAAAAGGTGGCGGAAAGTGCGCGATTTCCGCCCGGTCTGATAAACATGAGCGTCACCGGGCGGAATAATAGTACATTATGTGCCAAGGGCTCTGTTATCGATCTTCGACGATTGTGAAGTTTGCCGCCCGAGCGAAGTGAGGGTAACAATCACAGTCGTCGGAAATCACCCGTGACCAGTAATGTATTTTTTGATCTGATTGACGTAGGATAATTCGCGGCCGAAGGTTTCGTCGTAGGCCGAGAAATCGAGTTTTACAACCGGCGGGTCGACAAAATTTTTCTCGTCTGGTTACGTCATTTAGTGGGCGTCATTGCGGGATTGCTGCAAGCAGCACTCTTTTCCTTCTGCTCGGCCCACGTGTCGCCCTCGTTGCAATGCCTCTGTTTTCGCCCTAGATACGTAAACTACTATTTCATTGCCTAAGTGGTTGTCTGGAAAGTTGTAACGTCTTGCAATGTTGATCTAAACAGGTGTTATTTTTTTTGTTGCGGTAGACACTTTTCGATGTATTTTTACTTTGAACGTGGTAATTTTCACAAAATTATCTATTTAGAACACATTTGTAAAAAAGTGAGGTTATGACAGACAAATAAAAATATTTGTTGTAAAGATTGGGAAATATGCTCGATCTCTTATAAATTTATTTCGGATGCTGTCATTGAAGGAATATCTCCTTCCTACGTAATCCCACGAAAACGAAACATTTTCCATCCGTGACATTGCAGCTATTGTTGGTGTTTTATTAGCTACAAATATATGGCCAAAATGCGTCATGGACCAAATTTATCCTTGCTGAGATTTCCGCATCAAAACACTTATCGGTGTACGGATATTATAGTTCAAATTTTGGTTGCATTTATATTAGACATTTTTGCGTTCAAGGAAATTAATTCTAACCAAGTATCGGAATAAAATGTTTGTTGATCTGGATTGAGCATCAGTTCCAAAGAGGTGACGTGGGATACTAATGTAAGGTTGTTTGAAGGATTTCATGTACAGTCATTCGAAAATTGTTAATGGATTAGGTTCATTCTAGTATGAAAATGTGTATTATATTTTCTAAACGGACACTTTGATGAGCTGACGTAATAATTTAACTTTTTTTAAAGACCCCAGTTAGTCTGTAGTGAGCTTGTTTCTGGGTGTAAATAAATTGAAGTCTCGTAGTATAGAGTATAGGATAAGGATAAAGGATAAAGGAAAGGAATTATCTCCCGCTTTAACGACATTTTAGACTATTCGCGGGTCGGCTCTCGGGTGGATTGGTCGGACAGACCAAAGTTATCACTGCTTGGGCCCTTTTAGAGAATCACGACTTGTCGATATAGTAGGGTATACGGGACTGTTCGGTGTAGACAGCTTTGGAAGTTGCCCAGCCAGAATGACTCGCCACATGATCGGTAGCGAATATAGATTATGCGAATTTATTTTGTTTAAAGTGGTGTTATGGACGAATTCGTCCAAATCAAATTAAAGGAGTGGAAGCTGGAAAGCTCCATTGTCAGATTTGCGAGTAAGTAGAATTTGTTAGTAATTTCTAACTGCTGTAAGTGCATATATTTAAGGTTATGTTTATTTTTCAAATAAATTTGTTCAATTTCAATTATATTTTTTCCAACCTTTAAAACTTCCTGTGATGATCGGTTTGAACCAAATTTGCCCAAAATTAAATACACATATTTTTATCAATAACACGAAAAACTACAGAGCGCTATACCCAGACATTTAGTCGATAAGATGAAAAACTATGGGGGCGATACCCGGTCGCTGTAATCGTGGAATTTGGTGATCCCTAATACCTAGTGCACATATTTTATCCGATAAGAGGAAAAACTACCGAGCGCAATGCTTGGACAACGTAATCGGCATCTCTGGGTGCCACCTACAGGGTACATTTTCTAAAAGGTAATTTCAACAACAATAGCGCTTGCATCATTGGCAGTCGCGGCTTAGGCAACACAGCAGTAACTGCTGTTTACCATTGCCAAGCAGCAGCTGCTTGGCTCCCGAGTTTCTGGAGCTTACTACCGATGTTTGAGAGAGCCAAGCATCGACTGTCGAACTTTGGCGCCGAAGGTACTTTTAATTTCTCTCCGTGTACGTATATTGTTCATATTTTCTACAAATTTGTCTGCATGGAGAAACCAAATTTCAATCGTGATCTCTAAGTTGAAGGGTTTACTTTTTAAATTGGCATACATCGAGGCCACTGCGAACCTGAAGTTCAGAAATGAGTTTATCCAGTTGACTGTAAGCTTCAGGACCAGATCGTATCCCTTGACTTGTAACGGAAATGATTTGGAATATTAGTAACGGATCAAGTTTTCTTCTTTAGGATTGTATATTGAAAAAGTGCAGAATCTTAGAGAGGTTCGAAACGTCCTGGTTCTAAAATTCATTTAGACATTGTATGCATTATACCGACTATTTTATAGGGGCTTTTAATGATTTTGTATTCTCTATGCTTTCTCTATATCGTCTATACTTGCGATGATTTTATGTTAAACAGTATACAAATTTGTTCCTAATTGCCATGAAATTATATTATTAAAAGTATAAAAATACTCGCTTTACTCACTTGTAGAATAATTTCGTTTCCATACCAACAAAACAGAAATATTTCTGTTGTCATGCAAACAAGTAGAAAAGCAACCATAACAAAACCAACAGTCATAATCTTCTGCATTGAAAGTTGATACACGCATGTGCAAATAACCACCATGCTAATACAAAACTGGGCAAACTGGACTTTCGCAAAGGTGTCGTTCAAATTTTGAGTGAACCTGTAAGTACACATTTTTAAATTAATTTCTATAATGTTATTCATATATCCTCCAGTACTCCTTTCTGTAATGCGCTAGTTCTGATATGATCGTCGAACAGGTAAACATTAAATTTGCGTTTCACAGGTATACCTGCTTAGGATTCATAGGTTTTCACTTTCGGCGTAGACAAAGGAAATGAGGAACCAATGGCATAACCACCATGTATTATACTGTCGTTGAGCTCGCCAATTGCGTTATATTCTTTGTTATTGTTGTTATCTTTTTTTTATTAATAGCCCCAAAAAAACTTTTGATTATTGCAAATTAACTGAACGGATGCTGGGGGCATTCCTGTACTCAACTTTTATAAGAGATGTTTGGAGAGAATAATCAAATTTCATTGTTGTACACTAAAAATATTCCAATTTTAGAAAAATGAAAAATTAATGTGAATGGATCAGGTTAACGGGAAAGGAATGGTGATGAAGATGTAAATGTTAATGGTCAATATTGATAGATTGTGGGTTTGATTATACCCATACAACACAACTTCATTTCCGGATATCCTTAGGAGCTGCCACGGACAAAAAAGGGACACTTGGACGTCCTCGGGAGTTCCTTAAAACATCACGGATCGGATTGTGCTGTGCAGGCGATGAATAATATCAGATAATATTTGTGGTATTGTTGGATAATATAAATTACAAGGATGTTTAATGTAGATGATAATGAGATACGGAAACGAAAAGATTGTTCGCATCAATGTCAGATGATCGGTATTTATACCGGTTACATATAATTAATTATATTGAAAACAGTTTTTGGTTTTTCTAACCAAATTAAATTGGATCCAATATCTAACTACTCGTAGTACTATTACCAGCCCTACACCTGCAAATAGCACAAGTGATCACAAAGGAGGACTTCAGATTAGTAGCAGTCAGGTGTCTCTACAATTCAAAAGGATAAATCAATATCCTCAACCAAGCAGGGTACCATGGTACCATGAAGGCGTAATCGATGAGTACTCAAAACCCCTTCCGCTATGCAGAGGATTTAAAATAAAAATACCTTATAGAATAGAATAGGAGGAATATAAAATTCTACCTTAGAGAAACATTTTTAATTGGTTCACACCCAAGTAGAATTTTCAGCCAGTCTACAAATAGAATCCATTCGGGTTACCCTGGTTGTGTCCGGGATCTGACCGGGCTTGTTATGCTTCCCTGACTACTGAACGGTCAGTTTTGCGATACCGATCGGGCTGTGGTCGGGACCCGACTATAGGTTACCCTAGCTAT
Source organism: Trichopria drosophilae (assembly GCA_030407085.1). Taxonomy (NCBI): domain Eukaryota; kingdom Metazoa; phylum Arthropoda; class Insecta; order Hymenoptera; family Diapriidae; genus Trichopria; species Trichopria drosophilae. The sequence continues at coordinate 84,126,196 of CM059587.1, read as the reverse complement.
TTTCGGAATTGGAATGTGTTGGGCTTGCCCGGCTGGATTCCAGACAGAACCCATCCCGATTTTTTAATTATATTAACCTGGTCGGATCCCAGCTGGTACTCAGTCTCTAAAGGGGTCAATTCGGGTCATTTATACTTCAGCATGCAGATCTAAATCAGAGAAGGACGTGGGGTTGGATATTTCTCATCCCAATTGCCAGCATCCCTTACATACTTCAGTAATTTGCGGGTGAACGAGCGGAAATCTATAACTGATCACACAGTCAATCTGACATCAAAGTAATTGCAGAGCATGCAATTAATTCAAGAATGACGATTGACTCTACCGTCTGACTACAGATGTTAGTGAAGAAAAACAAAATAATCCTTTGATGAGCTCCTGGATTTTCAGGACTACAAAACAAAAAATGGATAAAAACTGGGTAGACTACCAGCAAATCCGTCCAGTTCTTAAGCAGTCGGAAAGGCTCATTAGGTTTTCTTTTAAAAACACAAATATCCATGAGAAACTTGAGTTTGCCGAAACTAAGATGTCCATAAGATAGGATGTGACTCTTGACTAGAAAAAGTGAATCTTCAATTACTTAGTATTAAGTCACTGATCAAACAAGTTAATGTACCATTTTTTTTAAATCGACAGGGTTATGATGTTTAGCTAGTCATTGTAATCGAATAGTCTAAAAAATAAACCATTTTTCTACCAGTAAACGACCTGTTGATACATTCTTATATTACGAAATATCGATACAATTTTGAAATCGGATTCTATATTGCGACATTATGAAAAGGAGTACTGTACAGATAAAGCACGTAAATAACGGAATAATGAAACCTTCCTCTGCGAAGGCGATCAGCTTTTCTTATTGCGTAGAATAAAATTCCTAAATTTACGATGCGGTACATCTCGTTGACTAACTCTACTTGTGTAAATGACAAGCAAGTATACTACGTCGATTTCGTAATGCAGCTATATATACCTCAAAATATATTTATGGTCTCGTATGCACTGGACGATGAAGTTCTTTTCGATTAAACTTAAGTCTTTTCGTTTTTCACCAGACATTCTTGCGCTATTAATTAATATTGGCAGCTTACTTATCCGAATTTTCAAAAGTTTGAGTTGCATACGAGCTTGCAGCATGAACCCAGCAATAAGACAAGCATTACCTACGTATCCGAAACAAGTAGTGATGCATGCGAAAGTCTGATAAACATAAGTTAACCACCAGGTAAATGGTGTATCTGTGCTGTAAGGCAACCATGCGTTGAGTGGTAATTGCAATTCGTCGTTATCGATATACACACGAGCCCACAATGTCAGAAAACAGACTAGAAGAAGACCTGCCATTGCTACAACGTTCTTCCTGTAATAATATGTACTTATTAAAAACTAAATCATTGAATTTAGTAGAAAATGCAAAAATTAGATTTTTTTATGATTCCAAACCTGGAACTACTTTCGAATTCGATTCGTATATCCTCTTCTTCAGAACTCCGACGTTTGCACCAACGTTCGTTAAAGCACGCGTTAATCAGCTTAATAATATCTTTGCGATTTGCCAAAAAGAACAGTATTTTCATACTGTTGTTAATGGCTGGCAAAACTACACAAATATCATCAGCCAATGCCTCATCAAAACTATCGACACTCAATGCAAAGTATAAAATTTCTGTCATGCTTGCGCTGCACAATAGTAGAACGACTAACACTGTATAGCAATTGTAAATCTGCCTCTTCTGATCTGGCCAATCCATCGGGTACCAAAGTCCAATGGATTTAAAAATGGTAAATACACCTGGCAGCACTTGATTTTCGATGTGAAGGCCGTCGTTATCCATCGTTATATCCTCACTGTGAGGAAACGGTGACTAAATTTCAAAATAGTACTTTGTTTGATTCGTCATCAAACTTCTTTTACTGAATTTGAAATCGTAACATCCGATCGAAAGATGTTACGGTTTAGTTTAGTTCGGTTGTACTTGTGAAACCGAACATCATGTATTCTGTACTCGGGGTTTTTCATACTAGTTTGTCCGATCCATCGAACACTGTGGGTGGTGTTATTAAATGGTATTTAGCTTTCGTGCAACATACAATTTCCTCTTGCAGCATTGTATCTATAATTAATGGTATAACGAGGTAGTTTGCTTCCGTGGTTTTGCTAGTAACGGCAAGTAGCGTGAATAGATAAGTTTTAATCTAATTACTGGCAAGATCCGTTCGTTAACGGCACCTGTAGTAAAATGTATATCAGTTCGATATACGAAGAATAAAAAGTCTTCAAAAATCAAATTCCAAGTATTTTGAAACGATTTTTTAAATTAATAGAGTAGAAACCGAAAACTACAAAGAATCTCCGTGTCAGTATATATTTAGAAATTACTAACGAAACAATAATACAGAGTTACAAAAATAAAATGCACTAATTATCGCCACTATTTTTATTGATATCGTTATTATTAGAGTTTATGTACAATATAGAGTATTTTTGTCCTTTTCCAAGTACGTGTGCTATTTGTTTACGTCGGTTTAACTTGACGTACGCTGAAGAACGTTGAATATCGAATACGATGTTTTCAAAATCTGGAAATGTTAGAAAAAGTAATAAACTTGACTTGTACTGAAAAATAATTTAGTTGAGGTTTGCTTTATATTCGACAAAATCATTTTTATTTTGTTATTATAGAATTGGGCATTGTTGAAATGATTTGCATTGGGATATTTACCCCTATGAAGGAGTCCAAGTCCCAAACAATAAAATGGCCTCCAGTCATCTGAATGGGCTTAGACATCCTCAAAAGCATCATGACCAATTGTTTTTTGGAACTTAGCCGCATACTCGTCCAATCCATTTCATAGATGGCATCAGCTGCGCTGAGACTCTTATGGTGAAAGTTAAGATTAAATATAAAATTCACTCATAATTTTCGATCATTAACTGTTATGTTGATAACATATTTTTAAATAACATCTTGTGAAAATTTCAGATTAACTTGAAATGTAATAAAGTTGACAATGTAAACATTACCTCGAATGGATATTGGATTTATTACTTAAACAGTAGTAAGTATCTGATTTATTACAAAAATTTACAGTCCGCATATTAAAAAATATGACAGAAAATTATATACAAATTAATTTGTTTGCGACCTGAGTAATGAAACTAAGAATACTCACATCAAGAATAATCTCGTTACCATACCAACAGAACATGTACATTTCGAGAAGCATGCAGATAAGGAAAAAAAATGCCATGAGAAATCCAAAGCTAGCAACGCTTTCCATTGACAATTGATAAATAGTTGTGCATGTCACCACCATACTGACGAAAAATTGAAGAAATTGAACCCACGTGAAGGTATTATCTAGATCGTTGGCAAACCTGCGAAACACATTAATTAAAATTTTACTGGAAAAAAATATGTACAATTTTAACTTCTTTAGCAAAATAAAATTAATATTTAATGTGAAAAATATGTTTTATCGTAGAAATTTTGATTTAGATTTTGTTTACAATTTAGTACGATGACCGACATTAACGAGAAATTGTATTTAAAATTATTATTAACAGCGGTCGTAAAATTTAAAAAATGTTATACACTGTTCCAAATGTACACTGAGAGAAAATGTTAGGGGACGTTATATCTATCTTCCCTAGGAACTTAAGATCAGACTTGCAACAACCGTAATTTTTTGAAAATAAATGTAATTCTTTAAATATATTTTTTTAACTCCGTGCTCTAAGTGCTCACTTAGCACACTGTTTTCCGTGCAATCTAGAACATTCGTGCACCGTGCGCTAAGTAAATACTCACACGTTAAAAAAAAATAGTATACGATACGCGTGCGCGAATCACCTACTTAGCACACTTGTATCGTAATGTACTATTTTATACTGTTCTGTAATACCAGAATAAAAAATATATAAGCTTATTAAATTTACAATGCTCTTGAGAAAAAACGTTAGTAGTCAGAATAGTAAAAATGTTCGTGATTACCAATAAAAATAGTGATATCGTATGCGTACTAAAAGATCCCTACAATTTAATTACGTTTTTCATCGTTAGGAACGTATACGATGCTCTAAGATCTATATTTGTCTTCATCGTGGCTTCCACTATAAGACACGAGTCTTCATTCATGTACATATGGCATAATTTGTTTTAGACTACGGATCGAACTTTTCAAAATTATTATTCAATCTTCGAAATGTTGTTAACCTGCAAGTCTATCCTCAAATGTCCACTGCAGAATCGTAATTTCCCTTACACGGATCGAAATACCTAGGAAATATACCGTAGGTAAATTCCATAGTATTCGTTTGTGATACACGTATAGATTTTTTCCAAGAGACCCAGCGAAAAATACGATGGGTGCCATTGTAAGGGAACAAGGCTCTCAAGAACACAAACTTGTACAAAAATATTATGAACCGAATCTATGCTGTAATTACTTGTAATTTGATACAAAAATAATATGAAGCCACAGTAACTTCTCATGGTAAAGCCTGGCATCTTTTCCGATGAAGGTGACCCATTGCAAAAACACTCGATAGTTCTCTCCTTGTAGTTTTACACATAATTTACTACAAAATTTCTCTCAGTGTATATAAAATATGTACACTACATTACGTAGTAGTGGTACCTCATTCATGTAAACAGAAGATGGGATCTGTTTATAAGATTCTTTGCCATGTTATATAAACGTATAAAATTTGAAAAATGTAATTTCTCGGCTAAAATACGGCAATAATAAAACGTTGGGTGAAAAGTAAGAACATTGGATACTATTATTTTAGTGAATATTAACACAATTACAGGGTTGTCCTCGGAGTCAGAATAGTAAAAATTGTTATACAATTTCTTTCAATGTAGAAATGGTGTAAAAATTTCATCATTTATTTTTTTATGACCGTTTTATTGCCGGTCAGTGGCTTGATTCATAATTATTGCACAATTACTGAAATGGTATAAATTATACTAATACATAAATAAGTCAAGAAATTAAAAAATTACACTCCGCACGAGTGATTCGGGAGCTCGGTTCGTACAATCGTGCGTGATCGGTGTAGCTCGGATTTTATAAGAGCCGCATGTCAAACGTGTCCTTATAGTAGTACAATAGAGTCCCGGTATATTTGTCCGCTCGGATCCTCTACTTCCCCTACCGTCTACTTATATTTGTCAAACGAAGGGGAGCGCCGCTTCTCCCACTCTCCTCAATCGATCTATGCTCATGGCGTCACAGCAGGCCCTTCCTAAGGCCGCAGCCCGCAAAGTGGGGGAACACGAGAGCGGTGACAGACAAATATGCTGGGATGCAAATATAGCGGGATGCAATTATACCGGGACTCTACTGTAATTCACCCATGAACGCCCACGAGGATACTTTTTTCACCACTTTTTAGAGTGGATTTAGATGGGATAAATTTGGGCCTCAAAAATGGTTGAACATATGAAATTGATTACTTGTTTAGCAATCTTTCCAATGGCGATCCAACATTAGAAAAAAAACATTATATACCTATTAATTATATAAGAGACAAATCTAAATTCGACTCACACGGATTGTAAATAGCGTCAGGCTTTAAATAAGTTTTCTTTAACCCAATTCCTATCAGATGTACAAAAGATGTACTCCATAAAAGAACCAGAGTAGATATTTATTACGGCGCTGATCAGGGCCTGACCACAACATTACGGGTCTGATGAGGGCTTCAATAAATTTCTGCTCAGGAAGAACAGCGATATGAATCTGTTGCCATCTGATATCGTTGTCACCAATTTTCTCAACCAGTATCGTGATCATTCGACAACCACATTGAAATCTATCCGACATTATTGTCTGACATTATGATCATCGATTGAGTAAGACGTATATTTTAATGCAAATTCTATTTGTAGTTTCAAATACCGATGGTCTGTAAAGGTAATGTCCAAAGTAGTATCAGCCTGAATTTGTGATTTTAGAATATAATATTATGTAAGTATTCTTCTCTGTTATTCAACTCTGGTAGCTGTAATTTTTATGTCCAGCGGTCACAACTGTTACTTATTGACAAATGGGTTACAAGTAATCAACGTAAATAATTCAAAAACTTTATGTTTTAAGATTAGCACAAATATAAAATAAATGTTGCCTATTATTTATGATGTGTTATGTTAACTACTGTTCATTTTGTAATTGTCACTAATTTAAATTTACACTATATACCTCAGCTCTCATTATGTGAAAATATTTGCAAATTATTGTATTTTTTGACACTCCAAATTGCGCAGGAATATTGTCTTTATGTATTTTAAAATTATAATTTTCTTTGACTTGGTCGCCACAGTTTTTGTTTTTCCGAGGGTGAAAACCTTCAAAAAGGCAAATATTGTGGGATTGGCACTCACGCCGACCGCACTAAAAAATCCCCCCCCCCCATTTTCCATCGTTGGACCCACTCCGGAACCGTGTTGGCATTACTTCCGAGTGGGTCGGGGTCGTCTGCGCCTATTTCGGCTCCTCTGTTTCCTGTTGTACTGGAGGTTAATCCTACTCGAGGCACTCTTCTCTTTTCTTAGTTCGTAATATATTTTTGACATACATAGCCACTACCGTCCTTGTGTTGGCGTCCGTCAGCATCGCTGCTGCGGCGTTTTCTGGGCTGAAGAGCCCGAGCGTTGTCGCGTGCTTCAGGACAATACTTGCAGCTTGGCGTACTCGTTTTCCCCATAGAGAAAAGAAATGCACGAAAATAGCCGTGGCCAGCAAGGAATTGGGTCAAGTAAAAACTAACTTCCCCGTGTTTCCGCTGGAACCATGGAGCAACTTGTTTTATGAGCGTGGCGGTGCATCTGCCACTTGTCGATTCCTCCCACCCTTTCTGCCACCTAAAAAGCGTTTTTTCCCGTACTGCCTCGGTCACATTATTGATGCCCTCCGCGGTTTGCTGTTTAAACCTATCTCTTCTCTCCTGGGCGAGAAGATCAATAGGTATGATTCCCGCAATCACTGCTTCTGCAGACACTGTCCTGTAGGAGCTAGTCACCCTAAGAGCTGTCTTCCTTTGCGCTTTTGCTAGAATGGCCCTATTTTGCTTTATTTTTGTCGCATCAGCCTAGATCTCGGAGCCATAGAGCATGCTTGACTGTGCAGTCGCCATTAGGAGTCTCCTCTTATTTTGACTCGGTCCTGTGGTATTGGCCATAAGCCTGCTGAGTACCAATGTAACTTGTTCCACTTTATTAGCTGCGTTGTTGAGGTGTTGACGGTACGTCAGCCTTGTATCCAAAGTTATCCCCAAGTATTTTATTATTCTACTTGTCTGTATCTCGCAAGGACCAGCCCGCATTGTGATTTCAATCGGGATCAGCTTCCCCGTAAGTATCGCGATTTCGGTTTTCGTAGCCACTAGCATTAGTCTGTGCTCTTTCATCCATGCATCCACTATTCTCATAACCTGATTTAGGGTAAGTTGGGATAACTGCACGTTCACGCAATAATAATCGCTACTACGTCATCTACAAAGCCGACTAGTCTCGTGTCCTCGGGCATCGGTAGGTTTAGCAGGCTACTATATACCATATTCCATAAATCTGGTCCTATTACCGAACCCTGCGCCACGCCTGCAGTGACTCGTTGGCTTTTGCTACCCTCAGTTGTCTCGTAGACCAGTCTCCTGTCATTTAGGTAATCATCAAGAATATCTAGCAGGTAGATAGTCTAGTACTTTACAGGTCTCTTTTAGCGCGTTTACTATGTCCGTCCACCTCACGGAATTGAAGTCATTTTTGACATAAAGGGTCACCACTAGCATAATGGGTCTAGCTTGGTGGCATGTATTGTCTCTTTCTTTGGCTGTAGCTACCACCTAAGCTATTGAATGTATGGTGGAATACCCACTTCTAAAACCGTACTGCCTTGGGGTCACCACAGTTATTTGTAATATAAGTTATGTTAGTATGAAATCTTTATGAACTCATCTTCAGAAAACCCTCAGAAAGTGGGACATCTGACATCTTTTAGATGACATTTGGAAATCATTCTGAACTCTTTTCTGTTTTGCTGTCTGGGCTGCAGTTTGTGTCGTTTCAGTATTACGTTCCTGGATCATGATGATTATGATGTCGAAATATAATGTCGGCCAATGATGTCAGACAATAATGTTAGATGTTACTGTCGAAGACGATGTTGGAGTAACGGAAACTTTAACTATTAATATCTTGTAAATCACCCTGTAGAAGTTTCATATCTTTTTAAGCTGGGTCATGATCAACTATATTACGATGCCTTATAACGATATACCCTAATAGTTGCAATCTCGTAATTTATATTCGCAGCTGTATAATAAATTATGGGATATATCATAATTTTTTTTAGAATGAAAAACTTCCTTCCAAGTTATAAGCAAGGTAACATACTCTATAATTTACTATACTGTGCTTCATCATGCATATTTCATTTCATCATAACGATCTTCATTATACAAACAGCTACATACCATAAAGAACACTTCATTGTCTGACACTGAATCAATTAATTTTTAACCGATTAATTCACTAAATAACAAAAAGTTTGTTAGAATTGAAAAAAAGAGAGTAAATAATTTGAAACGTCGTCCGTTCTGTGCAGAGACACCAATATTTACAAATAATAAATATTGTGTCACGACGAAGTGAAGGCTGATGAAATGATATATACGATCCCCTGACCATGTTATGAATTTGAAGATAATATGATGTCACACTCTAGGGAATATAATTGATCACGGGGAAGTGCAGTGCTACAAAAATATCCGTGTTGTGATGTATCCATAACGCATATGATGAAATTCCTATGCTATGAAACAGCTAATACAATGAAATTAAATACTAACATAAACGGGAACTATGATGACAATATCTTACGATGTAGTGTCCATACGATGGTGTATCCTACTCGATGAAGTGTTCATATGATGAAATGAAGGATGAAATGCAGTCATGACAAATCCGTAAATTTGCAGCCAGCTGTCTTCATAAGAATAATTATTGGCAAATAAATGTCAGCTCTTATTACATTCTGTGAAATGAAAATCAATAAAATAAAAAAGTTTAAAATATAAAAATAACTAGTTTCTTAGAGGTATAACAAAATAAGAGATCCATTAGTATGATGAATGCATATTTATTTGCACTTTTTGTCCGTGTAGGTATACCTACCGAATGATGCTTCTGTAATCTTGTATACAAGCAATGATGCAATTCTGTTCGATAGAACGCAAACTTATTTTCGCGTGTTCCGCATTGTAGGTGTCCAATATAATTTCTGGCATTTTCATTATCCTGTGTCGCAGAACTTTCAACTGGGAACATGTCTGCATCATAAATCCAATGATTAAACACGCAGTTGCCGTATGACCCGCAACAATCGCAAGGCATCCGATGGTTTGGTGCATGTACGAGATCCAAAAGTTCATTGGTATTTTAATATCGTATGGATACCAAGCGTTCATTGGTAATTTCATTTCTGTTTTGTCCGTTTCATCATCCATATTCTTCCGTAGCCATAGCGTCAAACAACATCCGCCTGTCATACATGCATAAATCAATGTCGTCCACCTAACAATTTGTATTAACTTTTCAATTTGCTTCCTTTAAATGAACTATCATATTTGGGTACGCTGTATATTTTAGGTTTCAGTATTCTTTTGATATGGTATTGTGTAAGAAAACAAAATGAAGGATCAATTATATGTTTCATGAAAAATAAAATTTATTTCCAGCAACTAATATGAGCTCCAGACAAAAAAATAGACTGGGAAACTCATTAGAATCTCTAGAGAGAAATAACTTCTTGCACCATACCTTCAAAGAACAAAGGCCATTGACAAATATAAAATTATCAGATTAAGCAATGATTTAAAATTATCATTACAGAAGTGTCGTTACTTGTTACAGAGATTATCAAACCTGGCCAAACGATGATATTTAACTCGATTGTCAAACTCCTCTTCATCTCGAGTTTTGCTCCATCGGTCCTCGATGCATCCTTCCAACAAAGGTGAGATATTTTTACGTTTCAACAAAACAATGGAAATTCGAAAAACCACGTTGATTTTAGTCAAGACGAGACATGCATCATCTGCAAGGATTTTTTCAAAGCTTTCCCAATTGAAAGCTACGTATAGAACTTCCGTTATATTTACAGTACTCATCATAAAAAATATGAAGGCAGTATAACAACGGTATACAAGTCTGACTCCTGTTGACCAGCGCGTTGGTGGCCAAAATCCTGTGAATTTGTAAATGAAAAAAACCGTAGGAAAAACTTTTTCCTCCACACCTAAATTTTTTTCAATGAAATCCATTTTTGGAAATGACGAATAACTGTTACAGGTTCAAAGTTTGAATACTAGTGACAAAGATCCATATTTAGCTACTGATGCTTTGCTGTTAATGATGGTTGAATGTCATACGTGGTCTTGTTGCACAATCCCTTCAAAGACTTTTCTCGAACTGTACTGCGATTTTTCCCACTTTACCCCCAACTACGAATGACCACTATCAATATGGATACCACGATGCGGGCATTATTGAACAGAGAATCCATAATTATTGCGTCGACTCAACGTGCAATTTTCTTCCATATGGAATAATCGCCCTATCATCGCGGAATGTTATATTTCGCGGAATAGTATTTACCGTACGGCTTGTGTGTAAAGAAATATATTAGTATTCGTATCCTGGCATTACTTTCCTCGCAATCTGATTTTTATTGCAAAGAAAGATAGGGGAACATGTCTATAAATCTGATGAAAGGAGTAACAAAACAGACAATAATAGAAACTGATTTCGTAATTTTTGTTTTTGATGAACAAAATTGTGAGTATATATATTTTTACATCACTGCGTATTGCATTAAAATTATATTACTTAAAATTGATTACCATGTGTTAGTCTCGTATTTTCCGTAATCAGATTCGGTTAAATTTATTATGTGAATAGTTATTATAAGAATTTTAAATATTAATGTTTGGAGCATTAAGTGGTATGTAGTATATTTACGCGCTTACAGTTTCGCCGAAACAGAGGTAAACAAACATATACACGCTCAGTCATTCGATTTTCTGCGAATTTTTTCGAAAGATTGTCGACATGAGCGGTTCAAATGATAGAATTTAAGGTAAGATTTATTAACAGTTAACGAATGCTTATTGAATGTTAAAATATAAGAGTTATTATACAATAACATTGCAGAAACTTGCAGGTATTTTCAGCTCAAAGATACCTGTTTTTTGTTTACTTTACAGTTACTGATATAACTTGACAGTTAATGTAAGAGCCTTGAAATTAGTTTAGGTTAAATATTAGTAAATGATTGTAACTCGTGTATATGTGTGCTCGAAAAAACAATGAATTTGTCATTTTATAGCACTTGATTCTTTGAATTAGTCAATTTATTTGATATTCATTAATAATTGCAACATTAAAATTGTTTTTGCAATTAACTAGAAGTATAAATAAAAATCACTTATTTCCAAAAATTTTCGAACAGTTCACCATCAATTTCTTTGGCATTTTCTAGAATACCGTCTGTATTAAGTAGAATTTCCCTTGCAGAACCCTTGAATTTTGACAAAACTCGGACCTTTTTAATTTACAGTCGAACCTCCGATTATCGAATACCCGTTATCGAATATTCAAAAGCCTCCGTTAACGAATACTTTCTCCTCCGCTGGTCTCCCCTTTTTAGACACTTTCAGATGCACGAGATGCGCGCAGGTGCGGCGGATGGGCATATGTTCCTACGCCGAAACCTGAATGTTAGAAGTGGGGAGCCGATTTTTCTCCACAAATATTCGTTAACGGAAATTTAAATGCCTCGCCCTTGTCCCGACCATATTCGATAACGGGCGTTCGACTGTACGTTTCTTAGCATAACTTCCGAGCATATCGGAAGAATACTTTAAAACCCCCGTGACTAACGGTGTCATTTACAATACTCTCGAGTCAAATAGTTTGTATAGCAATTTACGAAAATTGAAAGATAGGAGCGAACGATAGACACATTTTAATCTGAAAGTTTGACCATAAAATAATAAGTTGTATGTGTTTTAATTGTATGAAGTGACTATTCTTGAAGAGGAAGTTTATCTTGGCTCTAAGCCATAAAGACTATAAGAATATGCCGAAACCCAATTACCAAAGACAAAAACGATATTATTAGTATCCAATGACAAGTTTCGTTCTGCATTTTTCGATACAGGTTCCACAGTGACCACTAAAAACTTCGCTTAATTCGTGTCATAAATAACATAAAAAATCATTATTCACAGAAGTCCATATCTCCGCACTGAAACAAAATCAAACTTTGATTACGTGCAGCGCGTTTTGGTAGAATATGGAATAGAGATACATTGTGTGCCCATACACACATACACGTTTGAAATGATTTATTTCTAATTGAACTTTATAAGATATAACCACAGTTTGTCGAATGGTACGAATCAAAAGCGTTGAATTTGAAAAGCCATTAAGTTCTTCAACTCTGACATAATCGACGTAGAATTATTTCTTTTCAGTATCCCTTGTAGGTTGAACTCACTAGAATGTAAGATACATTCAAAACCGATCCTGATTACTATATCGAAAAAAAGCACATGTCCAGATTACTGTAAAGTGCATAAAAAACATCTGTATGAAACTAAAAAGAACAAAAATGCATTGCTAAAGGTTAAACCATTACAAAAACTAGTATGTAAACAAAATCTAAATTCACAATTTGATTTTTTTATTTATTTTAAAATTGTTATATATTTTAAAAATATTATTATTTTAAGAAAGTTAATAAATGTGACAGATCATGATCGTAAGTCGCCAACTCCAGCCTGAGACAATGTTTAATGAAATTTCATCTTGTTATGTTACTCAGATGTGATTTTTTCATGCGACATAAATTCAATATTTTCCTTCACACTTTATACAGGCTGAGGACTGTCTATGTTTCATATCCATCAATAATATGTATTGATATAAATACGAAACGTAGGCGTGTTTAAAAATATTAAATTTAGAGTCATTAAAGATGACTTACTCTTTCATTGTAGCGGGGCTATGCTCAGTTATTGAAAACCTTGTTATTTTTGTTGTATTATTATTGTATATGTTGCATTAACAGGAATCGCCCTTTTCACACAATTTTGTATCACTACAAATTGCGAATTTATTTGCGAGAGCTGCAGGTCGTCTTGCGAAATGGCGCCATACCTCACATTTATGTGGGCATAAATGGATCTCCATAAGAGAATCGACATTTTCGAAGCGAAGGCAAACAACGTGGTTCACATAACAATTACAATATTGTTAGTATTGATCCTTTTGTTTGAAGTCATCCCACCATCCTGTTAGCCATGTCGGATGGATCATCACCGCTGTTATTCCTCAATTGAACATTACATCCATTCTCCAGAAGAAGGCGTCCAGCTTCGTTGTTTTGAAGAATCGCTGCCAAGTGGAGCGGGGTGTTTCCATCCTCGTCCGCTGCGTTAAGATCAGGACACCACTCCAACAGCAGCTCAAGAATTTTGATCCCCGCATTGTACATCGCTGCGTGAAGAGCTGTGGATCCATCTTCTTTTTTTCCGTCGATATCCGCTCCGTGAAGCAGCAGCCTTTTCACTTCCTCCAGATTTTCCTCAAAAACAGCTTTGTACAATAGAGACATTCTGCTGATGTGCGTCCGTCTTCCGTTGTAGTTAACTTGGAACTGGTCGACTTGTAATGAAGGATTCGGCCATGAGGTGGTCAAAAACAGGTGACGATGGAGGGGCGACAATTGTTTACCGACAAACACTTCGGCATGTTAAGTATCCGGTGGGTCAGTTGATAAGCCTAATTACTTTCCCTTCTGATATTCTTTACTGGACCTTCGATTTTCTTTACCTGCTATCAAAGGGTCATGTTTTTACGGTATCCTTTTTAAGATGTCTGGTAAATAACAAAATTTGGAATCGGTTTAATAGTGTCCGACTAATTAGTATACTTTTATTTAATACTCAATAAGCTAAGGTCTGGAACTTCCCAATTTTGTAAGTATTTTACTGACGTTTTAAGTTTGACAATTTAATCCGAGACAACTATTCACAACGTATTTTTTTCTTGATATTTCATTGACAATACATTGCATCAGCAATGCCAATACGATGCTATTTTGGACCAGCCATTTTCTTTGCCGTGATGTACGGCTTTACCAACGGGTCATGTTTTGACGGAGTTGCTTTTAAAATGTCCAGGATACAACAAACTTTGTAATCTTATTTACGGTTTCAGAATAGGGAAATTATAGATTTCTCATTGGTGGGGTATAAACAGAATTTAATTTGTTAGAATCCGACACACGTTACATCTATTCATTATTATAAATAGTTACGTGAACAAAATGCGGCATTATCATGTAGAGTAAATGGATTAGAACTATCGAAATTTTACACCAACTTAGTAATTGACGGTAATCCAGAACGCAGCGGTGAAAATTTTGTGGACATTGTTTGTGCTGTGTACACTGCACTTGATTGCAAACTCAATGTAAATGACATCTGGAGAGCAAATAGGATGAACATAAATGCACCGCAGTTACTCCTTCACTCCGAAACGTTTATCGCTCCAACCAGGAATCCTAGCCCTTCCAATATATTTGTCGAGGTATCATCGAAGATTGTTAGAGAGAGTATTTTAAAAGCAACACGTCTCAAAGGAAAACTTAAGGGATCTGACATCAATTCGATTTTTGCTGCCACAGAGATGTATGTGAATGAATTAATTCCGTCAGCAATCTACAAATTAATTATCCTAGCCAAATCAAGGTTTCAGAGTGGAGTCTAGATCTTAATTGAATGCAATGATGTTCAAGCCCCGCTAGACATCGGAACGGAAGCTGATTTACTCAACATTCCACAATGACGCCGGGAATATCTAACATCTTTACCAAATAATATGAACTGAAATACTCCAACGGTGCACTGAAATTCATGTGTTTATACATCTGTTATCGCGTCATCGTCTAGACTTGCTTGTAAAACGTCGGGTAATACTAAAATCGCTTCATCATCGGAACGATTACTTTTATGTCACTTTAATGCACAATCATTAAAAACAAAAGGTCGTCTCCATACAGACGAAAATTAATTTGCATGCCTTTATTTTATTGGCTCTCTCACTTACTCTCACTCTCTCACTTAAGGTAATGCAATGAAAGTTGCCACCAAGGTTGAAAAACTTGTTTAAATAAATAAATAAATAAATAAATAAATAAATAAATACTCATATGCACTACTACTTACCATAAAAATTTAATTTGGTGTTTTTTGTTTCTGAGGAGATATAAAATATTTTTTTTTATATTCTAATCTGCGAGTTTTGAGATTACAATTTCAGATTTCTAGTCGTGTTTTGCGTGTTATATATCGTGAAACGTAGTGTGAATAAGATCACTATTATCTGCCATTAAAAAAATAATTACGTAAAGAACACCTTTCTTATCAAAATTGTTACTTTTACAGGAAATTATATAAATAACCATATGCAACTGTTAACCAGTGTGTTCCGTTTTTGTAAGAAACAAAATTGTGTCAAAACTATCTTTGTTTACCAAATTCGACGTCTTGCGATGTTATTATGCTTTCTGTGTTCATATATTCATATCTATTTATGTATAGCAACTAAATTTGACTTTGTTTATTTTAAGGTTTTATAAGAAATCGCAACTTTTAGTGAAATAAATGTAAGTTTGGTTACATTGTGTTAGTAACTGTTATTAATTAAATTTTTCATTTCTCGACCGCTACTAATAATAATATTAATTATAACTTCTCGTAAAGTCAGTCACCGAACTAATAGTAAACAAAAGGGATGAAAACAAAACAAAACAAATTTTTAATAGTTTTATTTGCGCACAACAGGTGGGGTTTTGTTTCCTTTTATTTTTTCAATTGTAGAATATACTTTTTCTGGGCATAAATCGTCTGAGATATCATAATTGCGCAGCGTACACTAAGATTATAGTGACGCATATTTTATTTTGATTTCATCCCTTTTGTTTACTATTTACTACCATGACCGACTTTGCGAGAAGTTATAATTAATATTATAACATTTATTAATATTGTTTGTATCAATAAAGTATACCTCATGTATGCTAAAAGTATTTTCTTTAAGAAACTAAGTACATGTCTAGATTAAGGCAAAGTGCATTAAAAAACATGCGTATAAAACTAAAACGAACAAAAGTGCACTGCTAAAAGGTTAAACCATTACTTTTTTAATTATTTTAAAATTGTAATTTATTTTTAAAAATTTATTAGTTTAAGAAAGTTAATAAATGATAGAGACATAATCATGGATCGAATGTAGAAGATCTTGAAGTAAGAGAAATTCAGCAAAAAATTGAAAAAATATCGGAGAAAACTACCGAAAAAACAAAAATAATTATTTCCAAAAGCACTCAAAACGCTTGACCTGGTAGGTGCACTTGCACATTTGCTAACGGTGCCTTATCACGTACAATTCAACGAAAAAAAGGATATCAAAATTGTTTGCCCCCGAATTTTTTTGTCATTTGAATTTAAATGGAGTTTACATAATTATTGTTTTTATTCCATGTGGTATGAATGAGTAGAATTCTGGATAAAAAATATGTGATATGGAATTATCAGCAAAAATAAGATTTCAAAACAAAATTACCAGTAGTCTTATGTCACTTCGAAAAATCTCGTGAAAATTAGTCTCATTTATAACATTCTTCCTAATATCCGTAACATTAGGCTGAAGTTGGTGGATTGGCTGGTGGCCGATGAAATATTGTTCGCTAGCAAATAACCATTGCAAGTTCATAAACAATGTTGGATATTGTTCTTTACGGTTAACTTGTCAGGAAAAATCACGAAGACCCCTCCCCTCCCTCCCTCCTCCTCCGATGATAACTAAAACTTCTGGCGATTCACTGCACCAAAGTACGACTCCAAGAAAAGCATCTGATCATACATTCAATCGAGCGATCTTCGTGATTTTTCCTCATAATAAGTTAACCCTAATGAGCAGCATCCAACATTGTTTATAAACGTGCAATTGTTATTTATTACAGAAAATTATCTCCGGTCGCAAGCTCAAGAACCAACTTTAGCTTGTGAC
Organism: Trichopria drosophilae; assembly: GCA_030407085.1. Classification (NCBI taxonomy): domain Eukaryota; kingdom Metazoa; phylum Arthropoda; class Insecta; order Hymenoptera; family Diapriidae; genus Trichopria; species Trichopria drosophilae. Next base: position 84,109,046 of record CM059587.1, on the reverse strand, counting down.
AACAAACAACGTGGCTCATCTTACTAATATGACTTCATAGTCCAGTACGTTACTGCCCGAGCCAAGTAGCCGTGGATTGTTATTATTGTTCGTGTTCTTTGAGGTCCTCCAAAACCCTATTAGCGGACGGATCATCACCGCTGGCATTCCTCAATTGCACGCTACAACCATTTTCCAGGAGAAGGCGTCCAGCTTCGTTATTCTGAAGAATTGCAGCGAAATGAAGCAGAGTATTTCCATCCTCGGTCGCTGCGTCAATATCAGGACACCATTCCAACAGCAGCTGCAGAATTTGTATCCCCGCATTATACATCGCTGCGTGAAGATCCGTGGACCCATCTTCCTTTTTTTCGTTGATGTCCGCTTAGTTAAGCAGCAACCTTTTTACTTCCTCCAGATTTTCCTCGAAAACTCCTTTGTACAGTAGAGACATTCTTCTGATGTGCATCCGTCTTCCGTGGTAGTTAACTTGGAACTGGTCGACTTGTAATGAAGGATTCGGTCATGAGGTGGTCAAAAATAGGTGACGATGAGGGGCAACAATTGTTTATCAAAAAACACTTCAGCATGTATCCGGTGACCCACCTGGTCGATTGATTAACCTGATATCAACAGGTCATGTTTTTACGTTTCTGAGGTTAATCCGATGTTAATACTCAACAACAATTGCTTATTGAGTAAAAAATATACGTTTCGTCCAAATGTACTGGGTGGACTCGCCAGTAAGGCGTTCCCAGTACATTTTGCCCTATACGTATACATTTGGTTTAGTATTAATGAATTTTAAACATCTTTAACAGAGGAGGAATGTGAAAGATATTAATAAGTATATGCATATTTTTATAGTGACTAAATTTGGTACACTTAATATGCATACATAAGAATCCCATATTTAACAAATAACATATTTGCACAAGGCAAATTATAAGTTTCTTCTTGACCGTAATAATAAATTAATAAGTTAATGTAAGAATTAGTCTCGGTAGTATCGGTCTAATTAAGTAAATAAAAACAACAACAAAATTAGTAAATACAAACGGGTTGTCGATTTTCAACCACTAAATATGTGAAAAAAAGGTAAAAAAAACCGTGATTTTGATTTATTATCGCGACTGAAATTTTAATTTTTCTGCCTGTATTTAAATAAAATAATCGGTCTATGGTTCACGTAACGAAAATTAACATGAGCTCGAATTCATTGACGAACCGTAGAAAAAACAAAAAAAAACATATTATAAGTAATAAAATTTTGGACATTGTTTTGCGATGATCAGAAATAGTGCTCAACTATAATTATTACTTCCATCTAGAATATAAAATAGTATATTGTATATCTAGGGCGAAAAAGACTCCCGTCCGATCCCCTCGTCTTGCACGGCGCACCTGTCACCAATCTCATCATTCTCGACCGTGATATACACGATATTTTTTATCACGGCTTTGCATAAAAAACGGTGGCTTTATAATGTGGTGAAGTAAGTAGAAGGTGCGAAATCGTGAAAACGAGAAGCGGGCGCGAAATAAGTAAAAACGCCCGGTGAAGCGAACGCGAAAACGCGACAAGCACCCGGCATTTAAAATGGGCATTTTAATGGAATCCCCATAGTATTATATTAGAATTTTTGAAGTCAAAATACGGCATATCCGCGTAATATAAAAAAAATTATTAATATTATCAAATAAATTAAAAGATAATAATTATAAAAAGGAATTCTACAACAATAACAATAAATTACGCAATCTCAGATATTAAATGTAAACTGCATTAATCCATTATTTTTCTTCTGGTTATTGCAATCGAAAATATTTATCAGAAAGATTTATGTCCGTTTTTCTGATTGAATATACCAGGGATTAGTTACATATGTGAACACTAGATGGACGACGATATCCACGCATGAAATGCAATTTTTTCTACTTATATCAAGGCGAGTATTTGGAACAAAATAAATGTCCGAAATAAATGTAAGACAAGGGGTCCTCCAGGGCGAAATTCTAAGCCCTCTTTTATTTATATTGTATATTTCGGATATTGTGACATTCTTCCGGGAGAGGCGTGCGCGCGGAGTAGATGTTTCACATACTCGAGACCTGATGATGCTGCTTTACGCCGACGACCTGACTGTTTTCGCGTACTCCCCCGCGGATCTTCGAAGAAAGTTAATTATTCTCTCGGAGTACTGTCAAGAAAACCAGCTCACAGTGAATATTAACAAAACAAAAATAACATGCTTCAGAAGGGCTGGGCAACTTGATTCGTACTCCAGGTCGTTTTGGTACAGGAATAGTCCGGTCGAGGTAGTGAGCAGCTATCGATATCTGGGTGTTATATTCTCCTCCTCTACGCGCGGCCTTCAGCCCACGGAGGATGCCACAGTCAGGACAAATGCTGCGTCAGGCGCGGTTTTGTCCCTAATACATTCGGCAAAAATAGATGCGTGGGACGCTTATTGGAAATTTTACCATGCGTCGATAATTTCTGTACTCCTCTATGCGGCCCCGTTCTGGGCTTTGCGATACCTGGACAATCTGGAATCCGTGCAAATTGTGTTTTTCAAAAGGCTCTTTTGCCTCCCTAGAAATACTCCGGCTTACCTAATCCGTCTAGAGTTGGGCATCCCACCCATCGCAGTAGAAATATTTTCAAGGTCCATCAAATGGGTAGTTAAAACCCTAAGGTTGCCGGATCACGGTTGCCCAAATTATTACTTTTACGATTGAACGAGCTCGCGGATATATCTCAAGAAGCCTACAACTGGACGCTGCAGTTTAAGGCACTTCTGGACAAGACAGAGGCATGCGAGATGTGGAACAACTTCACTGCGGATTTCTGGGAACAAACAGGGCCTCCAATAGTCGCCAAATTTGCTGAAGCCTGCAGGAAACAGGATCTTAGAGACTATTTTACTTCGAACTCGATTCAACTGCCCATTTACCGCCATTATACGGACTCCAGCTATAACTTGTACCCACTTCGCATGCCCCTGGAATGTCTCAAAACAAAGATACAATTAAGGCTAGCAACCATCTACTCGCGCTCATTCGCAATCGCCGGACAACGTTACAAGTACAACCCGTCAGCCGTCTGTACCCTCTGTAACCTCAACGCGCATTAAACGTTGCTGCATATTTTAATAGAGTGCCCGCTATTAGCTGTCACCAGAGACGAGTTCGCTTCAGCATTAAACAACCGCCCAATGCATTCGTCCGGACTATTATGCACTCTAATCTGCAGCAACGATATTCAGTCCGCGAAGTTATTGCATAGATTTGTAAAGGCCGTGCGGAGATCCTTTTTGCAAGGCGAATAAGTACAAAAAATGTGCAATTATCTTTTTCTTTAATAATCGTTTCGTCTAGTACATCGCTTGCTTATGTCTCTTTACTTTTATTCCTTAGTTATATATACGTTTTATTCCTTAGTTATGTATACTACACCATCATCTGTACAAAGTTGTATCCGACAATTTCGGAACTCCTCTCAATGGGATATTCATTCCCTATTTATGAGTAATAAATACAATACAAATACAAAATACAAATTAAGACTTGTCTGTCGAGTCGGGAGACGTCTTGACGCCTTTTTTTGTAGGTTGTCTTGATTTCTCAAAATTTGCAGCGCGTGGAGTTATTATTCTATAATTCGCCTAGTCATATAAAAATAAGTGGTATGATATTGATACGCGGGAAACCGGGTTTCAATTCCCCGTCAGGGCATTTTTTTAAATTTATTATTTGTTTGAAATCTGCAAGTACACTTCACATTTACATGGATCATAAGGTGCCCAAACTCCCCAAATGTCTAATTTCGCCCCTTGGACGTCCTTATTTAACGTCTATGTAATCTATAATTGAAAATATATAAAGTTGGAAGGAATTACGTATAAAGTTATTACGTATAAAGTAATTCAACAAGATCGGCTTTGTACTGGGAGGACTCGTCAGTAAGGCGTTTCCAGTACATTTTGCCCTATACGTATACATCTGGTTTAGAATTAATGAAGTTTTTAAACATCTTTAACAGCGGAGGAATGTGAAAGATATTAATAAGTTTATGCATATTTTTATAGTGACTAAATTTCGTACACTTAATATGCATACATAAGAATCCCATTTTTAACAAATAACATATTTGCACAAGGAAAATTATATGTTTTTTATTTTTTAAATTATGTATTTGTACAAACTTAAGAAAAACAAGATAATTAATGATTTCTGTACTCTTTTTTTTGGATGGTGATTGGTATCCAACATTGAATATGTTCTTCGATATTTCACAGCAATGTCCTCTTTGCTGGACTAAATCAATAACTTGGAATATCCGTGGTATCAGGTCCTGTATCGCAGCCTTGATAGTGAATTAAAAATTCAAATTCTGTCGTTAGGCGTCCTTTATAAAATTCCATACCATTGATGCAATTGATAATACTGTAACTTGCTTATTAACTCTAGAAAAATTTCTCCCCAAGTTACACACGACGAATCACCTTATCTATAGTGATACTGTAAATGAAATAAAAAAATATATAGATCACTATTGCATCTACTTATCAAGAAATACAAGAGATATTTGTAGAACTTACCTCAATTTTGTTGGAATATAAGTTGTTCTAATGGTTCCTGTGAATCCGTAGGTTCATTCCTTATACAATCATTTGACATGGCGATTGACCAGGAATAATTTGTTGAAGTGTACATTCCATGAGGTAACACTTTACAGGTTTACAGGGCATCGCCAAATTTTTGAAAATATAACATGGGGAAAGTCTTTTTTGCCTGCGACTTGCAACCTGACATAAAGAATTCTGGAGATCGCAATGCATTCACCGGGATATGATCCGCTGGGTATTATGGCCATCTCCAAGGTATCTAATTTGTGTGCCTTATCTTTTAATTCTCTTACGAGTTAATGTCTCGGTTGCTAAATCCGTCGGTGCCAGTGCATTGTCGACAGCTTTTTCATTCATCTCGGACAGTTTCAAAATCACGCTTGATGTTGAGTTCCATAACGGCAGATTCTTCATTCGCTAAATATTTGTCCAGATTTTCTTCGTTCACTATACTTTGGACAAATACCGTTTGGTAAACACTTGTACAGTTGTAATTGTAGGTGTCGAACTGGCATTGCAATAATGAATGAGCAATGAACCGAAGAAAAGGTGGAGGCATTGGGAGTGCTTGGCATTAGGTGGGAAGGAGCACTATGTTATAAATTTGAAGATTATATTAAGTTGGAATGGCATTGTGAACACTGAAATTATTTTCTGTCAAGAATTTTATTCAAAATACTATGCACGATTGTTAAATTTATCTTTTTATCTGTAATTTATATTATTTTTGTTATTAATAAATAAATATATTTTGTGTATACGCTTCAAAATCAATTTTGAAAGATAGTTGCTCTTCTTCATTTTCCTTAAATGCAACAGAATTGGGCATCATAATTTCATTAGTTTCTAGGGATCACTAACGGCAAAAGCCTTATCACCAAACTAAAAGCGCGGAAAAGTGATGCGCACTAAGCGAATATTCGCGAGAAAATGATTATTGACTTCTAATTTAATAGCAAGATATTATTTTTTCCTCAACAGTAACTTCGCAAAAAAAGTCTGAATTTGATCGATAGGTCCCATTTAGCCTCTAACCTGGTACACTGCACGTTTGGGATGTAACTCGCGTACGAAAATGCCGACTAGATTCATACCAATCAGTGTAGAGTGTTTCCAGAAAACTTCTAGAGAGCATTTACAGAACATATGTACGAAAACAGATTTTAACGATGAGTAGCTTCCATATAACTTCACGTAACATCTATGGTTACTTCAAATGAAGCTCGCAGGATGATTAATAAGCATTGTGCGAAATATGTCGGAGATTAGGTACTAATTATATGAGTATATTCCTGTTATAACATTTTCAAAATTCAAGCTCGGTAAAGGAATTATAATTGTTATAGATGGATACCTATAGAAAATACCAACGACATTAATTGAGTCCGAACGTCATGAGTTCGAATCTACTTTTCGTCAAAATTTTCTTTAATTTATAATTCCATTTCTTTATGTAAGAGTTATTATTATTTGTATAAACAAGTATGTGTAGTTGTATTGTACATATTTCTGGATGAGTATTTGCAAAAACTGAATTTCCTTGTGATATTAATGACACAGTAACATTGCAAAATATTGTAACATTGTCCCTTAGAGAATAATGTTACATTAGGGTTACAGTAAACTTGCATGTGTATGATACCATAATACATGGAGATTGAAGAACCCGTCATAATGCCAACTGTACAACGATCGTCGCATCTTTCTTGCGATTTGGCGGACTGTTTTACCGGCTATAGGTTAAAACGGCACTATCTTTCTAAAACCATCTGGTATTACTGTATTTTCTGTGCGTTATGTTTTGTTTTCTAATAATTCCAGCGAGTTTCAGCATGACGACATTGTCACCGTCATTGTCACCACAACCGAGAATGCTTCGTGACCTTGGTGTTGGTGAAATAAAATATTTTGTACCCTAATTTATCTCTTTGAAAACTAGTGATATAATAAATATCTCTATATTACTTTCTATAACTTTAGATTTTAACTTTAGACTTTAGGGAGTTCTGGAGTCCAATAAAATCAATAACTCGACACTTCTTTTATGAACTTTCACTTCATATTCTTAATGTATGAATTTTGGCCGTCATTTGATAACCTTTTCGTGATATGCGGCTTCGAGTGCAATTCCTACTCAGTTTCATAAAAGATGCATTCTTTTGTACGCCATTTTGAATGTTTCAATCCAATATCAGATTTTTAATCAGTCACCTCGAAGAAATAAGCAATTTATGAATTTCGACCATGGAATCGGGATTTTGACTCGTTGTGTATGAAATGAAACTATTATTATCAACAGTCGATAAAACAGTTGAACATCCATAGTAAGGATTCGCAAGAATCGGAAATTTCAGCCTTTTAGCCAATATTAATTCAATTTCAATGATATCAAAGATTTTGAACTGAAATATCGTTGTCTAAAAGTTGATTCCGCGAGGAAATGTTCGCTTCTTGTGAACCCACCATAAATGGATAATTCAATTGATAAAGTACAGTAGTCCTTCCCTTATTCTAATTTCCTTTATTCTACCCTCTTCTCTTATTCTAATTTTTTCTCTTCTCCTATTCTAATATTTCCCCTCACGTGTTCTCCCCACCACATTTATTACTTTCCTTAGAAGCACATATGACATATATAACTGTGCATGCTCTACGAAAGAGAAAGAGAGAGGGAAAACGAGATAGCAAACGTTTAGTGGGAGAGAGGAGAAAATTAGAATAAGAGAAGAAGGTCGCCATCTTGCCTGACTGGACAAATTAGAATAAGAGAAGGACTGCTGTAGTAAGAATTATAAAGTATATATGGGACGAATAATCAGTGTACCCAAAATTTGAATTAACCAATCAAGACGTTTAAGGGGAGGGTTCGGCAACAAAATCAGCTCTATGAAATACACCTTTAAAAAAATTTGAAAAAATTAAATCTATAGTAATTTTTGACGTGGAATTCAGTGATGCTAGAGTCAAAAGTGTAAACAATTTTTTGACCCATAAATAAATTTTTATTTTCGAAAAAAGTTGAATTTTTTCGAATCCATCCGTAGTTATTTAGAAAATGTGTTTAGTAAAGTCTAGAGGCATTTTTTTCGAAAAAAAAATTTTTTTCCGTGCTAAAAAAGTAGGTCAAAAAAATTATTTCTTTAGTAATTTTTTACGTTAAATTCAGTGGTGCTAAAATACAAAATGTAAAAATTGTTTTTGACCCATAAAAAAAATGTTTTTGGCCCATAACGAAATTTTTTTTCGAAAAAAAAATTTTTTTAAATCCATCCGTAGTTATTTAGAAAATGTGTTTAGTAAAGTCTAGAGGCATTTTTTTCCGTCCTAAAAAAGTAGGTCAAAAAAATTATTTCTTTAGTAATTTTTTACGTTAAATTCAGTGGTGCTAAAATACAAAATGTAAAAATTGTTTTTGACCCATAAAAAAAATGTTTTTGGCCCATAACGAAATTTTTTTTCGAAAAAAAAATTTTTTATAAATCCATCCGTAATTATTTAGAAAATGTGTTTTTAAGTTCACCTTAATTTTTTTGAATTTTTAAATTAATTTAGAAAAATGTAGAAGCGTTTTTTAGAAAAGACAAATTTTGTTTCAAGCTGAAATTTATGGGTTAAACAAATTTTTTTAATTTTTTATTCTACCACCACAGAATCCATCGTCAAAAATTACTAAAGAAATAATTTTTTCAAACCTTTTTAAAGGTGTATTTCATAGAGCTGACAAGCGCCTTCAAAAAAGTGCTGGCCTTTTGGTAAATTTCGTAATGGCGGCTCAAAATGGAGGCTGGAAACCAAACAAAAATTGAGAATTCGAATCAAAAAGCTTGTGGGAAAGAAAATTGGTGTTCTATTCGATTGGTTTTGGGATCAAATTGTTGGTTTCTGACGTCTTCAAAAAGTTGGTAAGGTAGATTGATGAAATCCAAGATGGCGGCTGAAACGTCGAAATCGTCGTGATTTAAAAAAGAATCGTCAGATAAATGCTAAAATTAGTTTACAGGGGTTTTGTAGGTCGCTGATCATGAATCTGAAGACGGATTTGCAAAATTCAAGATGGGGGATCCAATATGGTGAACAAATTTTAGAATATTTTTGGATATGTTTCGAAAATCAACCGATTTACGCCAAATTTCTTTCGCGGGTATTCTGGAGGTCGCTGATCATGAATCGCAAGACGGATTTGCAAAATTCAAGATGGCCGATCTAATATGGTGGACAAATTTTAGAATATTTTTCGAAGACGTCAGAAACCAACAATTTGAGCCCAAAACCAATCGAATAGAACACCAATTTTTTTTCCTATAAGCTTTTTGATTCGAATTCTCAATTTTTGTTTGGCTCCATTTTGAGCCGCACGTTATGAAATTTTCCAAAAGGCCAGAACTTTTTTGAAGGCGCTTGACCCGACGAACATTTTGAGCCCTTACACGTCTTGATTGGTTAATTCAAATTTTGGGTACATAAATTAAAAATGGCAACTTATTTTATGGAATTCGGACTTTATGCATTCTAATTATTAAATACTTAAATAATACAAAAGAATCACATACATATTTCCACATGTTTAAGGGGATTCTAAAGTGTTCGACCGATAAGGTAGGAATTTTCATTATAAACCGTAAATAAAAAGTGACTGAAACGATTTTTCGAAATTTGGTCTCTGTAAGGGCAATTTTAATCACTATAGACGGTATAATAAAAAATGTCAAAGTCATTAATTGAGAACTGACTGTTATTTTTGGAAATAAATAACAATCATTTATTAAAATCACTATTTCCGAAAATTCTCGCTCAGTTCTCAATCAATATCTTTGGAATTTTCTAGGAAACTGTTTATAGTACTTAAAATTGCACTTACAGAGTCCGAATGTTGAAAATTTTATTCAGTAATCTTGAATTTACGTTTTTTTGTGAAATTTCCTACCATACCGGCGAACCACTTTAGAACCCCTTTAAACCGTGGTAATAAATTTACATATGTACAATTTAAAAACTTACCGACGGAACGGTGAAACTCCTACAGTCTAAATCCGTTACTAAAATCATATCGCGATACAGAGTGTACTTTCTTTATTACTGTTTATTCGATGACAATGATGACTTCAAACAACGAATGAACTTCAAAAAGGAGTTGGCTTGTTGAAAGGATTTTACACTATTTTAAAATATAAAAATGTCTTTATTACTCGCACCCGACATTCCAGCTCCTGGATTTAACTTCGATCTTTGTTATCGGTAATATATTTTAAATAACGAAGTATTTATTTGCGATATATATTTAAAAAACCGCAATAAAAGTTCATTCCTAACCTCTTCTATATGATATTCTGCAATAATGCTGTGTCACTTTTCGAAATTAGTTAGAACATTAATTTAATAGTTGCCGGATTTTCATTTATTATTTCAATTGGATTAATTTTAGAAACATATTGTTGGAGAAGAAGGGGTATATGTGCCCGAAGGCAACCAAGACCGGAACTACAATCGTTGGAATAGTTTATAAAGATGGTGTTATCCTCGGTGCTGATACAAGAGCAACAGAAGATACAATTGTTGCTGACAAGAACTGTTCGAAAATTCATTACTTAGCTCCAAATATGTAGTAAGTAATACCATGATTTCTTTCTTTTTGGAAACCATGTCCCGTCTTAAGTCGACAAAAAATCTATTTTTTAAAAAACAGTTTTATAAATTTATACTTTCTTTTATTGTAGAAAAATATACACTAAAAAATCCTGATATAACTTTACCACATTTACCACAGTGAATTTCATACTTAACACTGTAATTTTCTTGTTGGCCCTCGTATTTTTATTGCCTTTATTTTATTAAACGGTACGATTGTCACATTCGATATGGACTCGATTTTAACCAAAATGTAGCAAACGTAAATTATGTGTTACGAGTGTCTGGTAAATGTACGAAAGTATTATAAAATCTCTAACCTCAAATAGTAAAAATAATATTTTACTAATTTTCAGTCTTTATACCCTTGGTAACGTGAAACATTTTTTTTCCAGTGTAGTGATATAACAATATTCAACATTTTATTGCCTTAACTTTAAGAAAATTAGTATATTATATTATAGATAGAAAGAATTTAAACAATTTCTGGTACAAATGAAGGATAATCGACAGTTTAGTTAATCATAGATTTTTAAAATAAACTATACTGTAAAAAGATTACAATTAACTTTATTTGTAAAAATGTCCACTATAAATCCAGGTTTAACGTCATAAAGTATACGTGAAGTTTGGAACGTTTACAAAGTTTTGTATGTGCGCTCTCGATAGATGAAGGTAAACTTAAAAAGACAAAAAAAGGCATTGTAATATTTCCGTAATAGTGTAATGTTGCACTGTAAAAAATCAAAATGAAATTTACACCTCCCTGGTAAACTTTGGATATAAAATTTTTGTAATACTACGTTGAGTGCAGAAATTTTTCCGAATTGAGGTTAAAGTTCGAATTTACGAAGTTTTGTACAGGAAATATACCAAATTGTGTACTCTTACAACGTTGTTCATGGATTTTTCCCACATTGGACTGTAATTTTATGTATCGAAAAATATACAAGAAAGCGTGAAAATTTTGAAAGTCAGAAAGTCCCAGTTTTCCTCATTGTAACTTTACTGTGTTGAAAGTGGGTAATTTTCTCCTTACCCTCTACGTTGCAAAATTCATTTTGATTTTTTTCAGTGTGTTTTTTTAACTGTGGAGGTTAGGAATTGTACAACACATGTAATTTTACCACACTGTAATAAATCCTGATGAAATTTATAACGTTGAACATGGTAAATATGGAACCTGCGATAAATGTGGTAATTTTAAATCGCAAGCTGTAAAATTACTCTACAATTGTAATTTTATAGTTGGGGAGGAAAAATACATGATTTTGTAAAAATACACTATAAAAAATGGAAATGTAAATTTACAACTTGCAGATTGGGACCCAAAATTGCCCATGCTACAAGTAGGACTTTTACGCAATATTATTGTAAATTTACATAGGTATTGTGAATATTACTTTTTTACCTTTGTAAATGTCAATTTTTTGGGCAATTGGATGGTATCCTTCGAAAATCATTACATCCTGCTCAACCCACCTTCAGTTTTTCCGCAATTCAACAAGGTGATACATTTGCAGCTTTAAAATCAGCTCTGCCAAAGTCTCGTGGGCGTAGTCCTGATGGAATTCAATTGTCCCAGCTGAGAGATAGTTTTGAAATAATAAGTGGCCCCCTTACAGACATTTTCAATATGTCACTATTTACTGGTTCATTTCCAGAGATTTGGAAAAAAGTCTTCATTGTTCCACTAAATAAAAAGGCAAATCCGATAAATCCTTCAGATACTCGTCCAGTTACAAATCCAGCACACCTTTCAAAAGTTCTAGATACCTTAGTAACACAGCAAATAGTTAATTTTTTAGAATCCCATTCATTACTTCACCCGCGCCAATGTGGATACCGACGGTTTGATAGTACTCAAAGCGCTTTACTCAAAGTCACGGATGATGCACGGTATGCAATCGAAAAAGGATTAATCACGATCCTGATTCTTTTCGATTTCACTAAAGCATTTGACTCCCTGCCACATGCTACCATACTCCAATGTCTTCGCGATATTGGTTTCCAAGATCTGGAAATTCGTTGGATTCATTCATTCCTTACGGGGCGCTCGCAATCCATTATTGATAGTACAGGTCAACCATGTGAATCGCTCAGCACATCATCGGGAGTTCCGCAAGGTTCGAGCTTAGGACCTATACTCTTCATAGTTGTCATAAATACGCTATTCACTCGACTGAATTTTTGTAAAGATACAACTGTAATTTTTGCAGATGATGTGCAATTTTATTTGCACACTTCCATAAATGATATAGAACTAACCATTGCAAACATAAACTCTGAAATAGCTACTCTGTGCGATTGGTCTCGAGAATTCGGCTTGAAGTTAAATATCAGTAAAACGCAGGTGATCATGATTGATTCAACTCACCGCCTGTCATTAGCTAAATCGAAGAAATTGCCAGATTTATTACTGGATGGAAATGTCATAACATTTTTAGATATTGTAAAGAATCTTGGCATCTACATCTCATCAGACCTTTCCTGGAACCGACACATCTCTGCAATATCCTCCAGAGTACATTACATCTTGTATAGACTTCGGTACCGTGGCAACTTGCTATGTACTAAAGTCAAATTAATGTTGGTTAATGCTTTAATCATACCTCATTTTTATTATGCGTGTTTGGTATATTCCGATCTTTCTGGTTACTTAAATGTTAAGCTTCAGCGTATATTAAACAGTGCCTTGCGCTTTGTTTACAACTTACGACGAGATCAAAATCTCTCGACATACTATGCATCAGCACGATGGCTCTCCTGTTCTGTACGTCGTAAATATTTCCTGGGTACTCTTATGTAACAAGTTTTGTCTACTTTACATCCATCATATCTACGCTCCAGATTTGTGAATGCTACAGGTTTGCGAAGGTCAGCACGAACATCTGCTCCTTCTTTTATTATACCTTTTTGCCGCACGACTCGATACCAAAATTCATTTTGGATAAGAGCTGTTCAGTACTGGGACACTCTACCTGACGCGCTGAAATCAACTGGTAGTGCTAACATGTTTCGTACTGGACTGATGACGTGTCAAATGTAACGTGTATACCGGCTTTGTTTTTTTTTATATTTGCGTTTAGTTTTTAGTTTTTATTATTTTGTATTTCCGCCGTGCGCTAAGATTTATATTTGTTATATTTATTATTATTTGCGTTGTATATTGTTTTGTTATTATTATTTTGTTATTAAATTGTTTTTTTTTTATTATTTATTATTTACAAGAGATTTTAGATTTAATGTTTTCTTTCGACAAAAGATTATAGCTCGAAAAACCTCTAAAATACTAAAATGCAACTTATAATGAATTTTACAATATGTTCCTCTGTTTTACATTTAAAAACTAATAAAACTAAAATATTTGGAATTTTAATGTAAAAATTAATTTTACTACACCAATGGTTTTTCCCCTCATATTGTAAATTTACCATGTACAGAATGGGCTCGATTTTTACCCACTTGTAGCGTCGGAAAAACGCGTCGGGTTGTAAATTTACCATCTTCAGTGTAGGGAATTTACAAATCGTTCTGAAATTCCTAACCTCCCGTAGAAATTTACAACTTTTAACGTGGGAATATCACCATATTTTTAGGCATGAAAATCACAACAAAATTGTAAATTTCATTTAAATTTTTTACAGTGTATACAACACCTACATTATAGTACATATCCTACATTAAACTTAGTCATTTTACATCGTTAAACGTAGTAATTTTACAGCTTGCGATTTAAAATTACCATGTTTAACAATGTAAAATTACTATATGGTCTTAGAATAAAGTATGTTTGAAATGACAGCAATTGAATGGATAGGAATCGAATGAGAATGTCAAAGGACAGAAATGACATTCAAAAGGATTAAAAACGTAAAAAATTGGTAGATATTTTAACATGTTTCAATTCTAATGAATTCTCTGCTTCTTGCAGGGAGTGTTTTATAATACACATCTTGGTCTGTAATTTTATAACCTTAAATACTCTAATTTTAATCCCAAAACGTCTTTATTATACAAATAATACAAATGAGACACATTTATGTTAAATAATACAAGTGAGATACAGAAACAGCTGATTTACAGTCTCACCCGTAAAAATACTTTGTACATGTCTCACGGTTTCCAGCAATCGAAATTGTATTGAAATGTATTGACTTGGATTCATTTTTTGGTTTTAAATACGCTATTTGAACTTTTTGAACACATTCAAATTCAAAAATACTTTACTAATATTTTAATACAAAAATATGAATCCAAATGAATACATAAATAATAGTGTTGTCGAACTACAAAAAATACGAATACAAATTAATGCTTGATCATGATTGGAAATATGCTGTATTAATACATACGAATTTATAATTGACTCGAAAAAAGACAAAAGTCATGTATCCATCTGAATACAAATGAAGATTGAAATGATAATTTTTTAATACAACTGAATCTATGAATAATAACAGTTAATTACCAGAATTAATGAATCCATTTCAAGAACTTAGCAAAATAATGTCTGTTTTAATCCAAATGAATCTAAAATAAATCAATACAGAAATATCCTACAAATGTCCCGGTAAACTTTTTTAAGTGTAATAAGAATGTTCATTTATTTGTAACCAATTGGCAATTTTTTAACATTTCCCACGGTGGGGCTCGATATACTTTAACTCAAAGTGTCTTGCATACAGTAGGACCTTTCTAATTCTAATTGTCCAGCCTCTCTTATTCTAATCGTTCCCCCACAAGTCTTCTCCCACTATCACATGAAAAGTCAACGGAAAATATTGTCCACGAATCACAAGCTCGTAAGCAAAGTAAGTGGGAGTAAGGGGAAAATTAGAATAAGAGAGTCCTACTGTATGTGGTCTTTTTTCTGTTTTCACTTTTGTGAGGTCTAACAAACATGTTCACGCCAAAAAGAAAAAAATCGTTAAGGCCGTTTTTGAAAAAAATGATTTTTCATTATTTTATGAGTTCAATTACAATGATTTCATAATAATACCTTAAAAATTATTTTTTATCAGTTTAATACTTTCATTGTACCATCAAAATAGAGTGAGTATAATTGAAATACCAATTTGTAACTATAATCTTTAAACAATTATAAGAAAAAATTTTAAAAATAATGATTTTTGAAAATTATTTCTATTCTGTGTATTGCAGTTTTAATGAAACTACACAATATTTATGTTTTTTTATATTTCGAATTAACTTACATAAATCAACATTTAAGTTTAATTTTAAGAATGTTTGATAATATGTTGACGTAAACGAGAAATATTATTATCGTGAATTTTATCCTGCACTTGAACTTCAAAAAGATATTGCAAACTCAAAATATTAAATAATATAAATAAAAGTATGAGACATTTTTCTAATTTGTGAAGAGGCGACTGTTGTTAAAAAAAGCCACTAGTAGGTTGCAGTGCGATAGCAAAAACTAACAATATTTATTTTATCAACAAAAATATGTATTATCTATATCCATTCATTCTTCTCAAAAGTCGATAAGTAAATTATTACATAAATGTAGAGAATAGTAATAAATTTAAGACATTATTTTTATTTACACAATGCATAATTACTTCACGTTTCAACTATTCGTTAGTTTCTCATAACTTTACAACAGCGAGTGTGGTCGAATGGTTACGGCCACCGATTATTAACAGATAACCAAAGATTCTCCTAAATGCATGTCAAATCTGCTGCGTTTCTGTTACAGACCCTACTTGTACATTGCTTTACAATTTCTGTATATTTACGTATTGAAAAATTGCGTTTGATTTATGTCATGTTATTTATTTATTTATTTATTTATTTATAATAATAAGTCAAAATTCTTTTCATAATTGGGGTTTTATTGGGATTAAAAATCATTCCAATACCTTTTTTGAACAAAATGAGATAAAAACAATCAAATTTTAATCTCCATTAATCCCCTTCTAATACCTTTCAATCTTTTTTCATTTACTGGGATATTGGTAATCGATAGTATTCGATGGTATTCAAAGAATATAATCTTAAATCCCATATCTTGTATTAAATGGGATTCTTTCAAATATTGGTAATAAATGGTATTCAAGGGGATCCAAGAAAGGAATTTGCAATTCCAGAAATGGTATTTAAACGATACTGACAGATGTGGAATTCACAGGGATTGAAACATACGTTTTTCAATCCCAGTTATGGCATTCAGAGGATTGATTTTCACGATTATTCGAGGAGGACTCACAGGGATTCAATAATTTCAATTTATATACCTACTTTGGAATTTACTAGAATTCAAAAACCACTCTAATCCCTTTTTTGAACAAAATGAATTAAAAGTAGTCTCATTTTAATCCCAATTGATCCCTTTTTAATACTTTTCAATCTTTTTTCGATTACTGGGTAAAATACTCTAATTATAATTCCAAAACAATAATAATGTCTTTATTATACAATCGTCAAATAGTACAAATTAGTTTTGTACATGTCTCAGCGTTATTCCATTATAATATTTCAATTTCTTTTATGCAACTCGATAACAATTCAAATAATTTATTGGTAAACAAATGATAAAGTTTAGTGTAATATCAACAAATTTTCTTGACATAGTCATTCTAAACGGAAACTCCTATAGAATACAGGCTATTGCTGTTAATAATAAGGCATATAATGCTTACTGATGAAAACAAATATAAAGAAACGACATTTATTTCATAGTTGTTGTGGAGCCGGTACCGCAGCTGATACCGAAATGACAACTAAACTAATATCTAGCCAACTGGAATTGCACCGTTTAAATACAAATCGTATAGTTCCGGTTGTAACTGCGAACAAGATGCTTAAGCAGCTTTTATTCCGTCACCAAGGCCACATCGGTGCTGCCTTAGTTCTGGGAGGTGTTGATTTGCAGGGTCCACACATCTATTGCATTTATCCTCATGGATCGACTGATCGGTTAATGTACACGACCATGGGATCAGGTTCTTTAGCTGCAATGGCTGTTTTCGAAAGTAGATGGCAACCAAACATGACGGTAAGAATAAATGTAGTGAATGGAAAAACAAATTGATATTTATTCATAAAATGTCTCGTAAATGAAATATTTAACTTTAGGAAGAGGAAGGCAAAGAATTGGTAGCTGACGCCATTCGTGCTGGTGTTTTTAACGATCTTGGATCAGGATCAAACGTCGATTTGTGCATCATCAAGAAAGGATCTGTCGATTATCTCAGACCATATGACGTGGCCAACGTGAAAGGACAGAAGCAATCGTCATACCGTTTCAGACGTGGCACCACAGCCGTACTTGGCAAAACTATTAGACCCATTATCATTGAAGAGGAAGTTGTTAGGAAAATAGAAACTGAATCAATGGACACGTCATCTTAAGTCTGTTCTGCTATTTTTATATTCCATTTCGGTGTTGTAAACATAACAGTAAATAAAGTTCACTTTTTTTCAATTATCTACGATTCAAATTTTTATTTGTTACATAAATTTCTTAATAATAAAGTTATTCTACACGGTAGATTACAATTTAGAAAAGACCCTCCGCTTGCTTTAGCCTCTGCCTTCGCCATGCAGGGAGTTTTTCGAAATCCATCGGTTCCATCTTAAAGACTGACACAAAGTCATCGTAGGTTAAATGCATCTCTTTTCGTAAGACGTCTACACCTATCGGGAGGTTCTCCGGTTCCGTTCTTAAGTTACGTAACGGGTATTTGGGAAAACTGTCGAAGCCAGTGGCAGGTTTAATTGTCGATGTAATATTTATAGTTATTTCGTTTTCTTGTAATATCGCAGCCATAATTTCGAATGGGCGATAGTCCCGTAACAGGTTTTGGTTCCAATTTACAAAGAGGCCAATAAAAGTTGACGGTTCGTAACCTAATAACAGAAAATGTTTAAATATTTTGAGGTATACAAGTAGGTAAGGTTTACTTACCTTGTCTTATGATGGAAATAGTAGTATTTCGGTCCCGACTTGCAGGATGAGTGTACAAAAATGTTTTTGCATCCTCCACATAGTCTAGTAACGACCTGGAAGTGGAATATCGACCAATCCAAATCCATATTGCATTTCCAACATCCAGTAGCCATGCTCCTTCCGGAAGAAGACTATTTTGAGTGAATCCAAGGATTTCCTCCCCAATAAAATGCTTACACTCGACTCGACATCGATAAAGATGTTTCTCTATGTTTTCTTCTTGATCTTCACTTTCCGAACCATAGTTACTTTGATCTATTTTAATAAATGTGTGAGATTTATAGTAATAATAGAATAAGAAAATTTAACATAAGCTTACCTCCAAGTTCCATCCAAAATTCATTATCTTCTTTCCCTTCGATGACAAGTGGAGCGGTTGGAGGTGCTAACTTTCGAGAAGCTTCTCTTGCATCTCCGGTACTTCTACTTCCGCACCAAACGAATGGAGAATTCGAAAATAATATGAATACTCCTTTCGAGTCTAAACTACTTGCTCGTATTGGTCGTTCTACAGCTTTCGATGTGTATGGGGATGAACCGTAAACTCGAACAAGATATTTAGTTGGAGCTGGTGACAAAAGGTAAGTGTATATTAATTTATTATTTTAACGATGGTAACATCAATAAATAATAGTATTTTACAACATGTGTCAAAATATCACAAAATTTTAATATTACATTACAAAAATCTCACATTTTGTATACATAAATATGAATGTGTTAATACGAAACTGCAGAACAGTGCAATGCTGGATATTAAAAAAGCCAAACACCTTTGAAAACAATTAAACCAAAAGTCAAAACATTTCAAATTTTTTTGCGGATTTTGAAAGTGTGTTTGCAGATAAAATAAATCGCAGATTCAAAATCATCGATGAAGGGCTTTTCGAGAAATCTAACTTTGAAGTTTTAAAATTTTTAAATTGAAAATTGTTTTCGCATGTCATTTTTGTTAGGAATTTTAATCTTGTAAAAATTGTTTATCATACTCTATATACGAAAACAAAACCAACAATAGCTTTATTATGTTATTTCTACGAAAAGAAAATAGTTAAGTCGGTATAATTTGAAAATTTAAGAGATAACATATTTTGAGTCGACAAGTATACTTTTTCTTGACGATTGTTGAATTTCGTTTTTAACATAGTTGTAACGACTTGACTTTATTTATAAGACAAATGAAATAAGCACTCTGATATATTTTTTTTTCGCAATGTCGTGTTACATTTAGACTAAAAACTAGAACAAAAATATAATGCATGCAAAGCATAAATTTGACTAAAAATTTGTTCCTAATAATTATTAGACTTTTAGAATGTTCATATTGAATGAATGAAAACTTATCAGCAACTTTGGTTTCTTAGATTTTTGCCAGATTCATCACGGAATCACTATGTACTACCCCAGCAAACGAAAATTCATTAAAGATTCATTGAAATTCATTGACTGCATCACTTCTAAATTCGTTTTCTTAACTTCTGCAATGAATTTCAATGAGAAAATGTGTTTCAATGATTTTAGCTCATAAAAAGTTGTTCGATTTAATGATTTTGAATGGGAAAATAGTGGAATGAAGAAATGATTTCATTGAATGAATTTCAATTGAAAAGTGTGAATAGAACGATTGCAAGATGAATGAATTTCAATGGAAAAATAAGTATATTTGCTGCGAATGAATTTGAATGGATAGTTAATTATTACAGGACAACAAATTTGATGATTTTGAATCGAAAAGAAAATTAGATGAAAATATAACTGATATCAATGAAATCGGTTATTACCAATAGCAAGTTGGGAGGTAAATGATTTTGAATGGAAATAAAATATTTAAATGAAACAATCCTTCAAAAAATACCAAACAGTTGGTTCTTTAGTAATTTTTGATAAGGAATTCAAAGATAGTATAATAAAAATTATTGTAAAAAAATTTTTGGACCCAAAACAATTTTTTCCTCGCAAAGAAATGGAATTTTTTAAAATCCATGTGCAATTATTTCGGAAATATGTTTTTCTGTTCACCAAACTTTTTTTGAATGTTTAAATTAATTTAGCGAATTTTAATGCGTCAAAGAAATTTCTTCTTGAGTAACTTTTGACGCGGAAGTCAATGGTGTTGAAGTCAAATTTGTTTTTTAAATTAAATTTTTTCAAATCCATCCGTAATTTAAAAAAAAAGTGTTTTATGTTCATCCAAATTTTTGAAATGTTTCAATCAATTTAGAAGAAAGTAGTAATGAAAAAACCGAAATTAAAAATTACTGAATTGAATTTTCAAAATTTGAGTTTCATAAAGGCAATTCTAACAATTTTGTATGCATTTTTTTAAAAAATCAAAGAAATTTGCCGAAAATTTTCTCCAATAACGAAAAATCATGTATTGCAGAAAATTCTCGGCCAATTCTCTTTAATTGTTTTTTATTCTTTTTAGAAGATAGTCAACAAAGGTTAGAATTGCCTTTATTAATCCCGAATTAAACAATAATTAGTCGGAACTTTTTAATTTACATTTTTTTAGCTTTGATTACTACTTATTGTAGTCTAATCTACCGTAAAAGATTTCAATTAATAAATATAAATTATTCCAACTTTTTCAGGTATTCTGCTAGATATACACCTTGAAAAACACCATGGTACTAGAAAATTACTAAAATTTAAGTGTTAGCAATAATATTTCCTTCCTGTGACAAGATGTACCATAATGTAATAATAAATAATTAGAAAAATTAATATATGAAATGTACAACCTTTTAGTAATACAAAATCATTAAAAAATGCGAAAGCCAATGAAATTGAATGAATTTAAATAATATAATAAGCACGTGCTGATATCAATGATTTTAAAACAATAGAAAATCATTGGTTACAGCTCTGTTGAATACATTTCTATTGTTATTTAGCGATTAAGAAAACCGAGTCAAATCTATTGAGATTCATTAAACATCACTCAATGAATTTCAATGAATTTTCGTTTGCTGGGTAATGGACCAAAGTATTTTTACGTTTGCTAATTACAAATCTTGTCAGATTTTTAAAATTCAAAATGGCGGGTTCAATATGACGGACCAGTTTCGGTGGTTTTCGCAGTCGATGTTTACGAATACAGTCCGATTTTTTAAATTTTCGTTTGCTGGGTTTCCCTTTTAAAAAGTGATTAGATTAGAATAGATTAGATTAGAGTTTATTATGCCATGGGTTTATCCCTTATAGCAAATTACATACAAGATACAATAGTAAGAATAATTTGGTACAGTAATAATATATGGAGTACATGTTGATATCATAGTAACAATAATTTTGATTATACGGTTAAACGCTCGAAAAATCATTAATTTATCAATTTTTTATGACAATGACTTGCGAGTTTAAAAATGACAACTAGTCACATGTTGAATGCCAACGATTTATTCGATTGGTGCAAAAAAAAAAAAACATTAATGTAAAGTATTGTCAACAAAATTGATAAATTAATTATTTTTCGAGCGTTTAATCACTATTTAAGGGGAAAATTAAAGGAGGGGGTATTATTATTATTTTTGTTTATGTTAGAAAAAGAACAATATTTTGAATTTAAAAAAATAAAAAAAGCGTTCAACTTGCAAATGGTTTGCAATTCGCACTTTTCAATTGAAATTTATTCAACGAATTCATTTCTTCATTCCACTATTTTCCCATTCAAGATCATTAAATCGAACAACTTTTTATGAGCTATTAACCATTCAAAATCATTGAAACACATATTCTCATTGAAATTCATTGCAGAAGTTAAGAAAACGAATTCAGAAGTGACGCAGTGAATGAATTTAAATGGATCGTCAATGAATTTTCGTTTGCTAGGAAGTTAAGGGAGGGGGTATTATTAGTATTTTTGTTTATATTAGAAAAAGAACAATATTTTGAATTGAAAAAATAAAACAGTCGACAAATTTTAGGTAACAGGATCAAATCTCGTTGCAAAACACAAAAAGTGTGTTTTGACCTTGAAATACTTTCTTAAATGAAATAATTCACTTTTTTTCGAAAAATTTAGACTTTTTCAGACAAAATATATATCTTGGAATTTTTAAAAAATGTTATTTTCATGCATTTGCGAGAGAATCTAAAATTTTCGATAAAATCATAAAAATTCATATATCTTGCGATGCTTATGAGGTTGAGATTATGTATGGGATTTAGCACTTTTCATCGAGTACAAAATAATATCAGAAGTTGGGGGAAATCGGGGAGTATTGTATTTACATATTAATCACGTTGAATGTAAACATAATACTATTATTATTGTCATTATTCATAGCATTCTTATTGTATCACCTTAACCCATTAAGGACCAAGTGGACGCAAAATGTACCACAACTTTGTGGCTCTCACTTTGTATGAAAAAAATAGTTTCCAAATTTTTCAAAAACCATTTCTCACGTAAAATCGACTTCTCTTTCAGATTCCGAAGTCAAAATTTACTTATTGTGTACTCAAAAAAAGTTACGACACATTTTATGAAATAAAACGCGATTTTTTTTAGAAAGTAACCATTTTTAATCACCATTATCACATGAAAATGTTGTGCAATTTGCCACGACACCCCAAAATAATGCGTCCTCGAATCATCAGCTATCAAAATCCATGCTTACACATTGCAAAATTGAAAATGGCGGATGTCAAAATGGCGCCCAAGCGTCAAAAAAGGCTGTATAAAGCTCTTTGACGTTAAAGAAACGTTAAAATTTCCAATTACTTTCATAATACTGGATAAAGGGACATTATTAGGGGTGCTGAATACGAATATGGTTTCAGAAAATTAAAAATGGCGGATCCGATATGGCTGACATATTTTTTCAAATTCAAAGGATTCGCTTGAAACTCGTTACACGGAACCCTAATAATGTCCCTTTATCCAGTTTTATGAAAGTAATTGGAAATTTTAACGTTTTTTTAACGTCAAAGGGCCTTATACAGTCTTTTATGTTATTTGGGCGCCATTTTGAATTTCGCAATGTGTAACCATGGATTTTGATAGCTCACGATTCAAATTGCACTCGGCTTTCATGTGATATTGGTGATTAAAAATGGGTTCTTTATAAAAAAAATTCGCGTTTTCTTTCATAAAATGTGTCGTAACTTTTTTCGAGTGAACAATAACCAAATTTAGGCCTCATAATCTGAAAGAGGGATCATTTTTACGTCGGAAATGGTTTTTGAACAATTTTTAAACCTTTTTTTTCATACAAAGTGAGAGTCGCAAAGTTGTAGTACATTTTGCGTCCTTTTAGTCCTTAATTGGTTAATCTATTACTTGTTGGATAATTCATTTTTTAATTTAGTTAGTTCGAAATCATGGGTTTGTCGATTGTTGCAAGCCAAAAAGGAAAAAAATTCATTAAATTGTAACTGTTATATGTATAATACAATACACTCCAAGACGGCAAATGTAACATGGAAGTGTGTAGAATATTTTTCAGTGAATTGTTGCACTACATTAACTAATTCTAATCGAAAAAGTGGTAAGATTTTATTACTGTTTTGTGAGTATTTACGTGGATTATCCCACAATGTGCGTGTTTGAAATTGTTGCGTATGTAGTATTTCAAATATTATTTATAATTTGATGAATAAATGTGTTTTTCTTGTACAGTAAACCCTCTCAATAGTTCCGGGCAATGCGGAAAGGGGCACTGTTTTTTCAAAAACGCGGGTTCCCTCACTTTCTACCCGTCCGCAGAACATTTTGTGCGCTTTTTCGCAGTAATGCCGGTACGCCGAACTTGACTCCGAGAGTGTTTTGTTTATTTAATTGTTGTGAGGTGACATTCGTATAATATTAGTTTAAATTCAGTATTAATTAATATTACTATATATATTATCAGTTTTATATTAATTTTTTTTGTCTTTGGTATTACACTTTTCATATTGTAAGCCCGGAAGAAACAAAAAAAAATACTATGAAGTATACAAGACGGCTATTTTGCTGAGCGGAACTATTGAGAACAAGGTAAATGAAATTCGAGAGAAAAACATTCCAGATCAGTAGAAGGGGAACAAATTTGCTCGACAAACCGGGGAAGTGGAACTATTAAGAGCGGCTCTATTGAGAGGATCGACTGTATTTAATTTTAATTACTTGTATTCAATATTTTGTTCATTTTTATTTGTGATATTTTGGTAATTTGTTATTTTGACGTGTTATATTTTGACGCGTGTTATTTTGACGTGTGTTATTTAGATACCATTAGCGACATATAAGTACTCACGAGAATTTCTGTGAGGTCCAGCTAGAATGGTGAGTTTTCCGTTATAAATTTGAAGTAAGTGTGCAGGTTCTCTTCCTTGTGAAGCTTTTACCAATTGAGCAGAGTCCTCTTCAGCCATTAGACACGCAGCGTCCAAAGCAGCTTCTCTGTCAACGCATAATGAATGTACACCTTCCCAACAGTAGACTATCGTTCTTGTTTTACGTCCATATCCATATTTGTAACTCATCACGTAGCAAGCATCAGCATAGAATATTCCTTGGTCATCCACTTCCATTATTCCATGTTCTCGGCTGACCCTCCAGAGAATCTTTTCCCCTGAACCATCATCCACGAGTTGGCATTCCGCTGCCATCTTTGGTCTCTCATTCATATAATCCACTTCAAAGTTCGATGGAAGAGTAAGTGGTCTTGACTTCGCATCACCCCAGCCACGTATCAAAGATTGAAGTTCTGGAGGTTCGTGTCCCTCAGATGCTCGACTGACGAGGACATTGGCACTGTAACCTTTCTTTTTTACAAACCCTCGAGCATTTCTGACTGCTTCGAGTCTTTCTCTGGGATTGACATCTTTGCCTACCCAAGCCCAAACTCCAACTTCGCCTCGATCTACTAAAAATACTGAATCCGATTCCAAGTCTGAACGAGAGATTGGACCGGATTTAAGTTCCGCTACTTTGTACTTGCCAGTTTGTTCGCTGCATCTAATTATATTTATAAAATGAATATTAGTAAATTTATAATTATGTATTTAAATGTCTTCGAATACCTGTAAAGCTTAATAGGATTTGGAAGATACACATGCTCGTGAGGTTGTAACGCTACGGCTCGTTTCGACGAATCGAGGATTTCATGAAATAGATTACGTCCTTCATGATGCAACGTTTGTTCATACCCATCCTCAACAACAAATATTCGTACATTGTTATTTTCTTTACGAGCTTCCAAAAGTTTTGTGGCATGAATCTTGTGGAGGGGATCCGCATTTGATCCTAGCCAGAGAAATATTACAGATCTATTCAAAAAATCAGAAAATATTAATATTTATTTCAGAAATGTAAACAATTACTTAAATTGAAAGATTTTTTGGTAGAAAGTTCAGTACTTTGAACAAACATCGATGAGAATAACATCTCTAGAAGAAAATTGATTCCATGAAATTTCCTCGAGCTCTGTTGAAACTGGAATGACAGCACCAGTGACTCGATGGATTAAAATGTCTGGTTGGTTTATGTGAAAATTTTCTATGATTATCTGTTGTCGAAAGTATGCTACGAAGCGTGAACTTTCACGACCTTGTGCTTCCCTTTGGAGTATCGTAGCAGTGATTTGGGAGTCCAGTTCAGCAGCCCGAAGAGCTGCTGCTCCAGAGATTGTTGTTTCGCAATTTACTCCAACCCAAAAATGAATCGCTCTTATGGCTGAATTGTCTTTTATTTCCTTTGTCTGCAAAGAATAATGATGTTGAATTTATGTGATTCGAAGTCGATTAGAATTTGTTAATATATATTTTGTTCCATCTCGTATATGGGCACATCCACAGAACTGGCCAATTTCATGTTTTTCACAAATCTTACAATTTTACAAATATCCTATTAACTATTTTCATATTAACCCTTTAAGGACGCGAGAGACACATTTTGAATACAATTTTCAACACAGTATTTCTTTAGGATTAAGTCAAAATTGCAAAAAAATGAAAATCTGAAAAAATACGGCCATTTTTTGGCAAAAATTACTTGGTGTAGGTTTCTGCAGTCCTACATTTCATACACAAATGTGAAGTATGGCGCCATCTTTCTAAGTCGATCTGCAGCTCTCGCTAAATCTTACGATTTAATACGGCAACAATTTGGTAAAAATTTGGCGATTCCGCCCGTTAATTAAATAATAAAAAAAAAAAAAAAAAAAAAAAAAAAAATAAGGTTTCCAAACCCTTTTGAGTATCGAGAAATACCTAAAGGTTAAAATATCACGTCCACAAGGTTTAAGTTTTGAATTCCCGATACATATTTTTTAAAAGTTCAAGATGGCGGACCTAGAATGGGGGTCAGAAGAATTTTTGTCTTTTACAAACATAAAGTAGTAACTGAATTCTTTAAAAAGTTTTCATCGCACTTGGTAGCTATGGGTTTTTGAGGTCACTGAGTACGAATCTGAAGTCAGTTTTTAAAATTTCAAAATGACGGATTCATTATGGCGGATATATGGTTTTAGGAAAATCAAACGAAACGTTACTCGGGAGTTTTTGAGGTCGCCGATTACGAATCAGAAGTCAAATTTAGAAAAGTCAAAATAGCGGATGGATATTTAAAAATACAAACCTTAGAATTTTTATATAATCTGCTTCAAAATTCGAATATTTTCAATTTTACGTATAAGTTCTTTAACCATTAAATTAGTTTACATGATTTTTTTTACTTTTTTATATTTGTTGTTGTTTTTTTCTTTAATTTTTAGTGTAGGCATAAAATGAAAGTCGTAAAAAGTCCTTTTGCCTTAGCCGGCGTGAACTTTTTCAAAACAAAGATTTCAATAATATTCATCGCACGTTACAAACGGATCTCTTTGATTTTCAAAAATCTGTCTGCCATGTTGGATACGTTATTTTGAATTTTCACAATCCGACTTCAGATTCGTAATCAGCGACCTCAAAAACCACTACGTACCAAGTGTGGTGAAAATTCACAAATTTTTTGTAAAAGAAAAAAATTCTTCTGCCCCCCATTCTAGGTCCGCCATCTGGAAATTTAAAAAAGTATATATTGGGAATTACAGCTTAGACCTTGTGGACGGGATATTTTAAGCTTTTAGGCATTTATCGATACTTGTTCCTATAGGAAAAACGTATTTTGACAAAAAAAAAGTTTTAAAAACCTTATTTTTTGCGAAAAAAATGGCCGTATCTTTTCGGGTATTCATTTTTTTGCTATTTTGACTTCAGAATCTGAAAGAGTGAGGTTTATACCATAAGAAATCATAAAGAAATAGGGCATTGAAAATTGTATTAAAAATGTGTCTCTCCCGTCCTTAAAAGGTTAATACTATTTAGGATTTATATACAACCCCATTGAACTTAGAAAATTCAATAAATATTAACGAACATGCCATATATAAATAATAACACAGTGTTAAAGAGCGAAGAAAATGAAATTTACAGTGTTATTCTAGGTGTAAATTTCTCTTCTTGTGGGCTTAACTTTTCCGGTGCAGAACGAGACAATCTTATACGCTGGTGAATTATAACTCTGATATTATAGAATGAATTGAAGGCTGAAAAAATGTGTGCTCTTAATTAAAAAGAAATGGTCGCTGTTGAAATAAATATTGTATATCTTTTGCGGCGACCCCTCAATTGCAATATTTTAAAGTGGGATTTATTATTTTTGTTGTTATGTGCCACTAGAAGTAAAGAAAATACTACTATAATAGTCACACCATGATTGACCATGAATAACTTTAAATTTAGCCTTTTTTAGTTGCATATCTTCAGAATTTAATTTTAGATTGTAAACTTGTGTGATCGCATCTAAAGATACTATTGTAATTCTGGTATGCAAATGCCAAATTCGAACTCGAATTTTTAAGGCCCATAATTTAAAAATACAAACTGAAAAATAGTAAATATACACGGTGTTCAAGAACGTAGTTTAAATCAAATGTAAAGTAATCCAAAAGTTTATTGTAGGGTGTGTTTTCTTGATGCATACAAGAGTAAAAATGTTTTAAAATATTTCATTCTTTAAAACACTCAAAAAGCAACCTTGAAAACATAATTTCTCTTTCCTTTAATTTTTATTAAAGATTTGTTAAACATGCAAGCATATTTTTTGCGTTACTATATTAACGTTATCATATTTGTTATCTAAAATATTCTGTACGAAAAAAGTAACAAAAAGAAAATAGAAAAAAAGAATTATGTTTATTTATTTGAAAAATAGTCGAAGGATTACGGGGTACACAAGATCCTAATTTTAAAAAATGTAAAAACCAAAACTTCCACCGGCATCAGTGCGTGATGTTTTCAAAAGTAAACAAAAAGAGCAGCAAATGATATTGACAAGGGCATACAATTATTATTACTTTAGTTATCGTCAGTTTTTCGCGTGAAGCATTTTATTCATTGTGTAATTGGTCATTGTTTGACGTATTAGACTAATTATAAGTGAAGAAAATGTTCATAGTGTTGAAATAAAATCATTCTACAAGTCATAGTGGACATCCTAAGCATGTATGTATTTTGTGCTTGCGCTAACAGAAAAGATTGATAAGAATTAAAAGTGCATTTTTGACAAAAGGAGGAAAAAGAGAGCGGCGACAGACAAATATACTAGGACGTAAATATAGCGAGACGCAAATATACCGAGACTCTACTGTAGCTCAAACAATCAGGAAGACTTACAAAAAATATTCAATACCAGATTATTCAGTATTCACAGGGTCATCTATGCAAATGAGATCACAAAACAATAGTGTATGCCAGTGTTCTTGATGTGAACTTATGAGAAACGAAAATATGCCTACATAATTTTTTGATAAAACGTTGAGAAATTTAAATAAAAGAACTGCTTCTTCGTGTGGTAAAACTAATAACTCAATAATTTCGAAGAAATTTGTCAAGTGTTACGGAAATAAAGACCGGTATTGCTTATGTACTTTTAAAACATGCGTTAACAATATCAAAAACGCCATTGATAATATATTAGCTCAAAAGCAAAAAATTTAATTGATTGTGACGTTTTTGAAAGACAAGGTCAATGCTTGGAATACACAAATTTCTGTTGCACAAGGAAGAGATAAACGTTTGAAATTAATATTTAAGCCACCAAAAACCGATGAAACCAATTCCAACTGTTGACATTGCTAAATGCAAAATCGATTAAATATGAGTTTTAGACAAGTAAAATCTGTCGCATCGTCATCAATGATCCGAAAATTATTTGAACCTATCTTAGAATAAAAGCTGGTTGTATAAATAATACTCTAAATCAATTTTTTTAAATGAAGCCTGTTGAATAGGACAATACTAAAAATAAAATGACAACAAATTTGCAATAAGAAATCGTTTAACTTCCATTAACTCTTGCTATTTCTCTCCCTGTGGTTACTGTTTTTCATTGTTTCGAACATGCAGATTTACTAAGATTCTCTAAATTAATTTTCGTTTCTGATCTTTAACTCTTACGGCATTACAAAAAAAAACGAATCACTCAAGCATATAATTGCTCTTAAAGAAATTTCCAATAAAATAGTTTAGGGATAAAAGGTGTGCAAGGCATTTGAAAATTTTTATCTTTATAAGGAAAAATCGACCGATTCTGTGGATTTCCCCATTATATTAACAACCATACTTAACATTCTCAGAATGTTCTGTTTAATTAAATTTTAAATTTGGTGCACATTTACCGACTTTGGGATTTAATAGATCGATTTCAAATAGTAAGTCAAACTGCTTTTGTGTCTATTCTCTTCAATTCATAACTAGGAAGCGTGTATTTCTCGTACGCTAATTATATATAGAAATTATAGAAATTGCACGCAAGAAAGCTGCGACATGAGATTCGAACTGTGAACCGACAAATTTAATGTTTGTAATGACATTTTAATTACTTCCTCTGCCTTTCAAATATTTTCTGTCAGGTCAGTGCATCCTCCAGCTACGAAAGTGAAATCAGAATATGCAGTTGGATTTACTATGAAGGACGTCCTATTTGTGAAAAAAATACTATTTGTGTACAGTTTAAATAGAGATACAAATATTCGTGTTAACTTCTAAAATTCATGATTTTGATAAATTAAGTTTAAAAAATTTCAACAAAATATTATGAAATAATATGTGAATTGAAGTTGTGTCGACAAAAAGTAAACTGAATTTCCCTAAAACTTTACGTCCATTTAACTCAATATTTTGCTGAATTTTATGCGGAATTTAGCTGAACTTCGTTAGATATGTATATCCTTAGTTGTAGTATCAAAATTCAGCAACATTTTTTGTGAAATTAAAAAAAAAATGCGCCAAAAGTGTGGGTGATTTCAAAATGAATTGCAGATTTCTAGATCGTGTATTTTGATTAGTAAAAATATTAAAATTTACTTTATTCACTTACAAAAAAAGCCTTCGTGAAGTAGAGAATATTACTTAATATAATTTTAAACAAATCGATAAGAAAATAGTTAGTTACTTTTTATTACATCAAAATAATCAATAACTTAAAATTGATCGAATTAACAAGTTTTATTCATAACGTAAGTCCACAAAAATGATATTCCACAAATTAATTAATCAAAATAAACATGAAAAACTTTGCATACAATAGTTAATAGTACATTGTGCAACTAGGGAGCAAAATAGGTGTTTGCCGACGAGTGCGAGTTTGATGCCCGAGCGAAGCATGGTCGGCAATTCGAATGAGTCTGCAAACACCTGCTCTTGTTTATTTTCCTCTCCGTGGTGAGAAATATACTATTTAAGAATAGAGTAAGAGAAGTTTATTTTAGTCCCGGCTAAATTCATTTTACTCCCTAGGGAGAGGACGCGCTATTTTGCTCCCGCAATATAGGGAGCAAAATAGCGTTTTGCGCTCAGAGTGTGAGAAAATATATCTCGCATTTTACCGAGCTTTTTTCTACTCTAGAAGCACATCTTCAGTTATTTGCGGCATTTGAAAATACATTAAAATGGACTAAAACAAATTTTGGTTTTGATGTGCTACAGATTTTTGAAGCTTTCTTTTTATTAGAATACTTTTTTAACAATTACATAAAATTCTATATAACTCATTTTTATCCGTGCTATTAAGATTAAATTAAATTAGACTTAAAGCGTGCATACATTTATTTAAGTAGCCAGTAAATAGTTCTTAAAATCCTATAAAAATTTGTTCCGTAACACTTTTACTTTCGTTTAGTAACCAGATGAAATTCTCTGACTTATTAAAAATGTTATTAGATAATAAACAATAACTACCGGCATTCCAGGGTACGGAAGTGGTCCATCTTTTGATGAGGCTGCGTAAATTAAGTACGCAGAGTCCGAGAGAAAAATACCCAATTTCGTTTTTGCGACTGGTATGACACGTAAACCCTGAAATTAAAATGTATTTCAACAAAATTATTATTAATAATACCTTGTAATAATTGTTAATTTATTGTGTTTAACATCGTTTTTAACTTGAATCAAGCTATTGTTTCAGAGATTATTTCTTAATATCTAGTAGAAAATATGATGTTTTAGTTTTTTAGTTTTTCATGATTTTCAAAGATTTTTTTTGTAAAAACAACTTATGATATTATAAAGATTTTGTTTCCATTTCATGTCGAATGGTCGAACAATTCACCAAAGAAATTACTGACATTTTTGTTCGAAAATTAATTAAATTTTGAATTCTAAAATCATTTTTATAGAAAATATTTCGCAAAATGGAGTACGATTTTTGGAAAGTTTAACAATCTTTTAATGAAAAGCAATACTTGCATCGATTAAAGAACTTAATATAATAAAACATAATAAATTAGTAAAAATGTAAAACAAATGACACACGAAACTATTCTATTTTTCAAAATTAACTTTTAAGGTTTCTCACTACCAGATTTGGTTCTCGTACTTTTTTTCACTTAAAAAATTACAAACAAATTATGTTCAAAATTTTAGTTATTTGTAAAAATTAATCGACAATTTATTAAAAGTAAAGAGAAATGTTTGTTTAAAAATATGCATAAACAATTAGTTCCGTTTACAAGAAGTTAGTAAAAAATGTTTGTAAAAGAAACAATATTTGGTCAAATTATTGCTTAGTTTGTTTAAACAATTAATAGTCGTTTAAAAACAGGAAAATATTTACAGACACTTTGAAACGAAACAACCAAGACATTAAATTATAACTTTATTTAAATAAAATAGTATAAAGTTAGCCTGTTCCGTTACTTCTAATTATAATGAAACTGTTTTCGAAACTCGGGTAACATTACCGGTAATTGAACCGACTTTACTTTTACTTTTTCAGTATAAATCTCATTTTAGATAAAACCGATTTTAAATGATTAATCTACTCTATATTAGTGCGGTTAAAAGTTTGTAGTTATTACGGCCTGGATCTGATATAATGTTTTTCTTTTTCGGTAATAACTGGATCAATTTATGGCATAGCTTCTCTTATTAACTGATAAATAATTTAATATTTCGAGCTATTTATTGACACGGAAAACAAATGGGTAGTTACCTGCTTGAGTAGTAAAATACAGATCAGACGTCTATCGTAGTTGTTCTTACTATTTAGATACAGTAGACTCTCCCAATATTTGTATTCCCAATATTTGCTACCCCCTAAATATTTGCCACTAGGTCCGTCTCAATATTTGCCTTACCCCTCGATTGCTGTTCCCCACCACTTTTCACGGAGCGGTAATTTTGTGGCGACATCACGCATGCGCGATATACGAAAGGTTAAACTGATTTCTTCTGGTCGACGAATGGGCGTTCTATAACTGTATGTCGACCAAGTGGGGGAAAAGTCCCCTCACTAGGCAAATATTGGGAGGGTTAGAAAAGTACAGACAAGACGGACGAGGCAAATATTGCAGGGGGGGGGGGGGCACTGTAGTAAGGCCAACCATTTAAGTGGTAACGCCAACTACGAAAGATTGGTGGTTCATATGTTACTACTCAAGTAGTAAGCCAAACTACCTATTTTTTTCCGTGTAGTTAAGTTTTTATTTTCTTCCAAAAATTATATATTATGATATTGTTTGGTGACAACTGATATATTGTTAGGTAGTTTGATTTACTTGCTATTTGAGTAAAGGAAACATATTAAAAAATCATGTTTAGATGCATTGAAAACTATTATCCGGATTTAAGTTAACTAATGTAAACTCTGAAACTGAATTAATGATAACAAACTAATTATCTATCCAGGAAAATTAGCCCAACCGTACTAATCGAGATAAATATATATATATAGCTGGATTTCGATATGACTATAAAATATTTAATTTAATTGGAATATAATTGGTCCATCTATAGTGTTTTCCGTGCAGCTTTTTTTTATTTATTTCAGTATAAAATAGATAAATAAATTTGTGTAAATACATACTTCGATTTTCCATATGAAAAATGCCGAACTCCCTTTTTTGACATTTTTGAAGAAATCGCCACCAGAGTCATCCGAGCAACTGCTTGCAGTATCCTGTAATAAAGAGAATGAAAAAACAGTTATACGTTGTATTTTGTAATGCTTAAGGCAATAAATACAAACAACTTTAGATTAAAATGTACATTATCAGCATATAAGAAGATATAATAACCTATAAAATAGATATTTTAAAACAGTTATTTTGTTTTATTTGTTATATTGGTTCTAAATTGACTACAGCTCATCCTAATGTAAAGCCTACCGACATTTAAAATACCGACATTCAAAAACCTGACATGTAAAAAACCGACAGGCACACAGCCGACACGTCAAAAAGCCGACAGGTAAAAAACCGACAGGCAAACTGCCGGCACTTCAAAAAGCCGATTGTAGAAAAATCGAATGTCATGATACCAACATTCAAATAACTGATATGTCGAAGAACCGACTGCCAAAAAGCCAACAATGAAAAAACTGACACTTCAAAAATTGAGTATCCGCTTGTCGATGTGTCTATTTTTTTATGTGTCGGCTTTTTGGCAATCGATTATTCGAAGTATCGGTATTAAGACAATTCGGTTTTTCTACTGTCGGCTTTTAGACGTATTGGTTTTTTATCTGTCGGCTTTTTGATTTGTCGGATTTTCGACCCACCTCCCAAAATATCATATGGTGTATACTTAAAACTTTTTCGTTCATATTGACAGGAACTATTCTTATTCGATTCTGTGTCATTTTTCAATGTTTCTAAATATGTATGAACAAAACAATCGTTTTATTAACAAAATTGCGAATCCAAAATATCAAAATTTTCCAATTTACGCGATTTTGTCCTGTTTACAAAGATATCAATTCATTCAGTTATCACAATATTAATTAAGTAATAATCAAGCTTATTCATGATTTTTGTATTATTTTTGTATTCTATAACTCGTATTTTTGCACATTGCTTTGTATATCACTCTTATAATAAACTTTTGTTTCTAACATCGTGGAACCAAATAAAACTGGTGAAACCAAAGTGGCGAATCTAAACCATGGTGACCAAAATATTCAAAACTGATCATCTTTCGTTTTTTTTTATTACCATTAGGAAAATTCAATGAAAATGGAGAACCATATTTTTTATTTTTAAACAAATTTTACCACAAAAATGTCTCCCTCTTCAACCATTTAATATAATAATCAGGTTCACCGAACACAAGCATTAGCGGTCGATGGATAGATAAATAAAAAAACAATAATTTTACAAATAAAAAATGTTAAAAAACTATTGAAATACTATCTTTGAGACTTTATAAACTCAATTTATATTCTTCAGATTTTATAGAAATATTTGTCTAAATTATTGCTGAATGCTGTAACTTTCTTAATTTTCATAATACAATAGTTGACTTCAAATTCACTTAATTAGTACAATCTCAATAATTGTGACCATTGACATAAGAAATTCAAACTAAAATTGTTACAAAGGACGATTGTTAAAACTTACGTATCTCAATTTGTTTATACTATAATGGTCCAAACTTCTCTTCACGATTTATGTAAATTAACAAAAAATTACAATAAAATTTCAATTCATTAAGAAATCACACCATTTCTGTATAGTTGAATTATCAATTTCTTTTTGTTTATGGAGATGGATTAAGTTTTCTCTGCCTGAAATATTACTCAACAGTGTTTCAAAAACGAAATAGAGAACTGTTAAAAATCAACTAAAATAAATTATTTAAACAACATTAACATTTTTCAGCGTTTTTTTCAAAATTGATCACCTGTACATCCTAAAACATAACTGTTATAATAAATCATTTATTATTTTATTTTATTCTAGGAAATTCTGTTATTATCTTAAAAAAAGAAAAGGGTTTACTCGTCACTTATTCCTTTTTACACAATGTAGTCACACTTTTAAAAATCTTGTCTTTAAAGGGTTTTTATTCCGGTTCAGCTTTAGAAAATTGCTTTTGAGATATCGATTTTTATTTCTTTGAAATATCAAAATTAGAACAAATATTTATTTCTTTATTCGTTAAACAGTAATTAAAAATTTTATTTACAATCAATTTCTTATATCAAAAACAAAATTACTTTCAAAATTTCGATGATCATTGTTCTTGATTTCTTCGAAGTTCATTTAAAATTAAAAATGAAAACACACTTAACAACCATAACATCGATGCGTGACTATATTAATGTCCTAGCAATAACTTTAATTATACGCATTTTAGTTATTAAAATGAAATCGCACACATCTGTCACTCGTGGTTGCATGCGGAAAACTGGCGAACCCGAGGCAGAAAGTCCCTCCACAAATTCGAGCCATAAATTGCAAGTTACAAGAGCGGCACGCATTAAAAACTCTTACACAACGATAAAAAGATGCAAATCTGTGCAAAGTAACATCAAACAC
Organism: Trichopria drosophilae; assembly: GCA_030407085.1. Classification (NCBI taxonomy): domain Eukaryota; kingdom Metazoa; phylum Arthropoda; class Insecta; order Hymenoptera; family Diapriidae; genus Trichopria; species Trichopria drosophilae. The sequence goes on along the minus strand of CM059587.1, from coordinate 84,073,050 downwards.
GGATTTTAAAGGTTTGAGCATTAATTAAACAAGTAACTAGCGGCGTTACACGTCTTTTGTTAATTCAGTGAAGAACACTTATTTTTACATCATTTTTTCACTCCTTTGGCACTCAACAAATTAATTGTCAAATCTGGCAAAGCTGATTAAATTAATTTTTTCCTAGTCTATGTGTAAAGCAGACGTAGATAGCAATATACTTTTTAAGTAAGACATTTAACAAAAAAATTACTTTGGGCAAAGATATTTATCTTGGTCAATATGGTATAAAAATAATTATATAAATCGTGTTTATACAAAATATTGCGAGTATGAAAGTTTTGAAGAAATAATTACACAGACTTTTTGTACCAAAAAAGTGCAATGAGGAATAACATTTCTTTGTACATTTTTCATGTCAGATATTATATCTAAAAAATTCGCAAAAATAAAAAATGTTCTTTTAAAATCAGAAAGAATGTCCCCAAAATCATTGTTTTTTACGAATTTTGGAGATATAATATTACAAAACTTTGTATAAAAAATAAGAAAATGCCTCATTCTAATTAGATTTATCAAAAAAATTGCTCTGAATAACATAAAAGTGTTATATATTTGTAGTATTTAACTACTGAAGTATTTTCTGTACATTTTGCATTCAAACAAGTTTTCCTACTAATTGTTAATAAAAAATTAATCATTTTTTGCGTTTATTGTTGCATGTAAAATTTATTATTTTTCTTATTTATATGTTATGTATGTGTTTTTATATTTATGTGAATATCAGATGAATAGAATAAACGTTGGTTATAAAAGTGGGTATTAAAGCAGTTCTTAATGACTTAATAAGTTTTATTTTAATGTGTTCTAAGACACGACGTATTAAAATCCACTTTTTTAGTCTAAAACTACCGCTACATAGATGTACTTCTATGAAATAACAGCATAATTAGTGTAAAGGCAAGTATGAAACGTTAACATTCTACTACTTGATACCATTCATGGAAGAAGGTAGTTTTTTAAGTGTTACGCTTGTGAGAAAAGATTTACAATTAAAATACGAATATTTATTGTATTACTTTGCAATATTGTTACTTATGGTAATTTCGCAGATGATTGTTTTGCTGTTAAAACACAGTTATGTGTACAGAAATAAATAACGAATTTCGGTTCAGGACGTGCAGAATTTTGAGTGTCTAATAAACTAATATTTAGATGATTAATTGATGAAAAATTGATAATGAGAAGAATAAAAGATGATAAGCTGAAATCAGATTATTATTAAACACTAAAAAATATCAAAATTTATCATTTTTGTTATACTAAAAAAATGTTTCGGAAATATCACTGATTATGAACTATCGAAAATAGTTAATTAGAAATAAGTTATCTCTATTTCTTTAGTTGATGTCAACTTCACGAAAATGTAACTGGAAGATTTCAGTTAATGGAATGATATTTAGAAGTTACTTTGACTACATTTTAAATTTATCTATATATTTGCATATATTTAACTATTAATTGTTACTTTAAATGACATAAATTTATACAAACAGGATCAACATCACTAAAAATGTTTTTCAATTTGTTGAAATAAATCATTTTAAAAATTTTGAAAAATATCCAGCAATAATTGAATTTGTAAAATTATTAGTTTTCAATGTAGACCACTTTAAGTTATTTACTTTTTTTAATATTTTTGAAAGAAATTTAGTATAAGTATAAATTTACTGCAGTATACAATTTTAATCAATAAATATTTTATGTTTATTAATAAAAATCAATATCAATCAGTCTTTTTAGTCTTTCAACTATCAGACTTTTGCAAATTTTTAAAACAATCGAATTTCAAAATGTTGAAAAATACATAATACTAATAACTTACGTTTTTTCGATTTGTTTTCCATTAATCTTTATTCATACATCATAATAAAAAACAGATTAAAAAATCTTATTTACAATTTGAAGACTTTTCCACGCAATTCCAATGGTAATTTTCAGTATTATGGAAACAATAAAGTCACGCTCGTGCCCTGCGAAACTTCAATATTAGGTTTCAAGCATAGAAATTTCTGCTGCATGTAATTATCTTCGAACAAGCAGTTTTACATAATTGTGATCAAACTTCACTTACATGGTAAGTTAGTTTGATCTTACGATCTTATTGTACTATGAAACTCGTGATTTATAAAAGTACAAAGTACTTTTGATTTTTTAAAAGAAGAAATACACATAGTAACCTTTCCAAACTTTACAAAATTTTGAGAGATTTTTTCCGAGGCCTGTTTTTATGATTTCAAACATTCCTCAGTTTAAAAATTCTCATTTAACTTTTTTATTTTAATTATAAATAGTGCACGTATTTAAATGAATCAAAATAAATACAGGAAAATAATTTTACACAACTGTCTTTAACATTCATCTGAAGATAAACTATAATGTACAAAACTAGAATATTTTACAAATAGGCTAATTTACAATAGTATAAAATAAAAAGAACAATTATTCTCTTGAAAGTGTTAAATTAAAAGTTACGTAATAATTAACAAATAACAGTACATAATGTTTTAAATAAATACTACATGAACTTTTTGCAGGTTCAGCAGATTTTTTGTGGGCCTGAATAAATGATTTTATTTAACAAAAATTCTCTGTTTTATTGTGCTTTAAAACGTTATACGTTTTTTGAAATCGGTAGTTATTTTATCTCAAAAAACGATTGCACTGATCGGTATGAAATTTTGCATTGATTTTAGACAGGATTTTATTTTTTAATTCGTAGGCTTTTTTAATTTCCAATTACAACTCATTCTATAAGTCAAAATATGGTCAACACTTCTTCCAAAAAATGCCATGTCTCATGTACAAAAAATGCTAGCAAATATTCGAGTTGCAAAACAAAATCCATCCATCAAGTATAATCTACACTTACCTAAAATAATTATATTTCTTTGTTATATTAGATGATATATGAACATCACTAGTCAGTTTTATATAAAATTCATGAAAATTTGATATCACATGCGTTCTTCCCAAATAAATGTTCTACTTCGGTTGTTTTTTACGATGTATACCATTTGTAAATGTCAGTCCTGTAACTCCAAAATATACGAAATTGGTTGACAATCTATTTGTTACAGTTAGGTTATAAATTTGTTAAATTTCTTTAAAAACTAGATTTTTATATGGATTTTTCCGATAAGTAATGTCATTATGATTTCTCTGTAACATAGCCATTGTGTAATTAAATATTTGAATTGCAAAAATAAAAATTTCGGTCAAAAAAAAAAAATATTTTTTTAAAATATTTGTAAATTTTATAGCGTTGAATCCTAATGAATTCAAAACCTTACATTCTATATTTCGTTGATGACATTTCTGAAGACGATTCTAAACCATTCGAAGCACAGATTAATAAAGAAAAAGTTCATAAATTCCATTCTTTATGCAAACATTCACTTTAAACAATTGTGATAATTAACATAAACAAACATAAAAATAAACTACAAAGAATTACATTTTTAAAAAATGGTTTCAAAAAGTGACTGCAACAATAAGTTTTGCGTTAATTTTAAATTAAAATTATAACGAAAAAGTTTATTTTACCTGGATATTTTGAACATTTCCATCATTAGGGTTACAATTGAAGTAGTAACATGTTGACTAAAAATCTGTTAAACGGCTGTTACTACTTAATACGTAAAACTCTAAAGTGGTACAAATTACACTCTTTTTTTCAAGGTAGAAATACAAAATTCAATACTGTTTAAAATATGATAAAACTGAATAAAAATATACTTTCGTAAGTAGTTCTTCATATTGTGGCCAAATTCGTCGTTATTTTTTATTTATCTTTCTTAATTTTTCCAGAAATACTTGATTTTCCCAAAATCTATTTTCATCAACTGCGATGTTAAATAGATTTTTTTTACTCCAAATTTGAATTTAGCATTGCACTTTGAACAATCGCACATCTTGATAACAGAATTTGCAGTTTTTGATTTTTCGGTATTAATATTAAATTTTATTATTTTAGTTATAATATAATCACATTCGCCCTATATTTAATAGCAGCTCTTATAGAAATTAGTAGTAATCTCGACTTTTTTTCGAAAAATTTTATAAAATACCAAAAGAGATGTTAGGATTTTATTTTAAGATCATGTACTGCTAATATTGTTTTAATGTAGTTGCTTAATATTAGATGCGAGCTGTATGTGATTATGTTATGTCTAATAGAAAAACTATTATTAATAGTAATAAACGGATGAAAAAAATTAGAAATTCCGCTATACATCAAAACGATAAGCATGCTTCATCTTGGATTTTTCGAAACAATCACCAGGACCTCAAAAATTCGACCGGATCCAAATTTGGTGTACAAATAATTAATTTAAATTGATCTAGAATGCAAATGATGTATATAAACTTTGTACATTTTCATGTTTTCAGGAAAAAACACCGCCATACTATGCCAACGAAAACAGCGACTGAATCTAGAGAAATGCAAGATAAAACACAAAAATCTTTAGTCATACGTCCAATACTTTTATTACGGTTGGGTATTACCATTCTTCATCATCTTATTAATGCCCTGAGGATAGTAACAGGACTATGGAAATGAACATTTAGACATCCTGAGGAGCTCATAGATGCGCCATATGGATGTGTTTTAATTTACATATTCATCCATATTCTTCAAACCTTTATTCATTTTTTCAAAATAAACGATTTGTATAAAATATTAAAAATCTCTTTAATCTAACCGATTTACACATAATTTACGCAAGATTAAATATCCAATGCGGGTTGGCCTCAGATTTGCCGATCTCCGAGTTGTATTATGCGAGCCCGCAGATTATTGTAAGTACACGTTGAACACAAATCGCATGCAATTTCACCGCGAGATAGTATCGTTACTAAATAAAAAACAAACGCAATCTTCTTTTCGCACAGTGAGCCTTGCGTGTGATTTTCAGTTCGTTGAAAACAATACGAATACACGTGTACATATCTACTCCACTTCTGTTAGAAAACGAAACGCAAGTGGACCGAGTCTACACGTGCGAAATTTCTAATTAAGATCTGAGCTATTCTTTTTCAGTTTTAGGTCATTGCAAGTTTCAAACTCCGATGGAAATATGTGAGAAGGAAATCGATCTAATTACGCGATTTGATCATTACTTACCTGGAGGAAAATCGTAATCGCTTTTTATGAATATCGAGAATACTTTACTATGGACTTTATTGAATAAAAATTTTGGGTACATTGTAAAAAATTAAGAAAATTCAGAAGCATATTATTCACAATATTTTAGAAATTTGTGGTATTCTGTATTTTTTCTGCTAAGATTCAGACATCTTTCTGAAAACTAAGGTATATGTACCAGTTGCTGGATACCTTAAGATTGGTCCCAATTGCTGGACAGGTCTAAACATTACATTATGTGTTTACATTATGTTTACAATAATAATGTTTACATTATGTAATAAATGTACATACCTGTCCAGCAATTGGGACCAATCTTAAGGTGTCCAACAGCTGGGACATTTACCTTACTGGTTTTTAAAACTTTAGAATTTTTAGGTATCTTTGGAAATAAGATCTGACTACTTTATCAATTTTTCGAAAAATGGCTATTGTTTTGCAATACATTAAAAAAAATGTGTACGTAATGAATGAAAAAGAATTGTTTGAAAAGGACTCAAGGATACAATAAAAATAATATTTTTGTTCTCACATCAATTCTGGGTTACATCAATTACAAAAATCTGACCTAACAAGTTAATTCAATCATTTTGTATAAAAAAGTTTCTTTTGTAACAAGCAATTAAATGAATGAAAACTGATGCAGGAAAAATCCTTCCTAATAACTATTCAGCAAAATTATTCAAAATATGTATGACATAAATATGGATTAGGGAAGGGCGAATATCAAATACAGCGATTTGTTTACAATCCTTAATATATGTTGTTTATGTTTCACGGTTGTTAATTCTTCTCGTTGTCTGCAGATCTTGGAAAAAGTGTATCTTTTTATTAAATTAGAAGACAATAATCAGTATTTCGCGAATGAGAGTCAGGTGTGGATCGACCGTCTGCATTGTGTAAGTTTGGTAATAAGATCACTCTTTCCCAACCGTTTATAATTATATTGTTGTCTGCTTCTAATGAATCTGATTAAATTATATTAAGCATTTCAAGAAAATTACCAAGAAAACCTGGATGTGAAGAAAATTTGCCTATATAATATAATATAAATATATATAATATATATATATATATATATATATATATATATATATAATATAAACTCCTATGAAGTAATTGATGAAAATGTTAACGACAATAATAACAATATAGCAGTGACAATGATGATGATGATGATGATGAGATGATGACGATTATACTCGTATTAAAGTTGCTGAAAGAATTTCAATCTTTTCCCCAATAATAGTTTCGCTCAAAAAACGTATATTCCAAATCTACAAAAAATGGATAATAACTGAACAGAAACAGCATAAAAAGTGTCGACACAATTTTTAAGTTATCGTAAAAAAACATCGACATAATTACCTAAATTATCGTATATGGAAACTAAACAAAAAAGGACGTAGGTTGTTCGTGTTAAAGATCCTGAGCACTTTTTTCTGCAGAAACAGAGCGTAAACTATCCTAAAAAAGGTATCGAAAAACAATCCATGATTTTGTTACATTTTGTTTTGAATTTGGCCACATTTAATTACCCATAAACTGGTCAGTATATAAGTTCATGTGCCACAAAACTGGCCAATATTTGGACTGAATTTCTACCAGAATTTCTGTACATTAAATTAATTTTTAGAGTGAAATTTTATACAGTCAGTTTTCCATTCGGTTAAAAGTCGTTCAATGTCGGAATTGACATTTGCTTTCAGCACATGTTCATTAAATTTAATGTTTTTCCTGTTAACATTGTAGCTACCGAACCATTTTTTAAATAACATATTATAAATATGAAGAAGTTACTTGAAAAACACCTAAAAACACATTGAAAAACTTACAAAATTTCAAAAATTGTGTAGAAAATATGTAATAATGTTTGTATAATGACACAAAGGAACATAACAAAAAGTATTTTTCTTGTTGACATAACAATCACGAACGTTTTCATGGGCTGAACTTCTAAAAATGTAAATAAAATATTGTTATTCAAATTATTGGAGTTATTATTATATTGTGATTATTACGTTATAGTTTTACACATTTATTGGTGATTTATTTTCAAGAAAATGTCCTATTGTTGTTTTCAATGATTTAAAAAGTACATATAGATCAATTCTATACATACATACACAATTGTTAAAGCCCACTATTAGTAATTAAGAAAAACGGTTCGGTAGTCTCTTAATTCGTTAGAGTGAAAACCGAGCAACTCTGATTGTAGTGAATATTCACTTTATCAAAGAGTGACATTATTTCACTTCTTTCTAGGAGTGAATTCTTCTCGCTGATAGAGTGAGTATGAAACTTTTATTTTACTTCCATTCTTTATAAAAAGAATTCCTCGAATTTGTAATTCATAATGTTTGAGAGAAAATGTGAATTAAATATTCCATTCTAATACAAATCTGTAAAGTGTTAAATAAATGTTAGTTACAATAAAACTTAAACAAGTTTTTAAAAAATTTCTTTCCTTTGGGGTATTCTGCTTTTGTAGTAGAATTATAGAACACATATTATTTAGAAACGTAAGTGAATTATAATTATACATTTTATTTCGAAGCATCTTCTTTTCGTAAAATATTATAAAGACACTAGATAGTATTCGAATCCAAAAATAAAGTTTCGAAACGCTGTTCTGAAAGCAACATTTCGCTAAACATATTTATGTCATTGGTTACTTCGGAATTAAATAATGTTCTTCTGATTAGCATGCGGAAACGAGACATGTTTATGAAAATATATAAGTTAACTATCTGAATAGTAACATTCTAGATGCTGAAAGAGATTTTTTACCAATTGTTTTACTAACTTATGATTAGACTAGCGGATAATTTAGAATTATTTTTTATAGGCAACTTGCAATTTCAGAGTAACAATCAATAATCTTTCCCCTTTAATCTTAAGATTAGTTTTAATATGCATTTACCAAAACTGCATTTACCTACCGTGGTGTCGATGTTAGATCATAATTATTAAATGACTGTCAACATATGCTTTATTAACATTACAGAAAATAATATTTTCAACACTTTTATGATTATTTACGAATCAAATATCTATTACTTTGCAACCTGTTTATTAAATTTTAAAAATCTTATTTGCAATCCCGGTAACACGCTCAAGCACTTGAGCAACCCAACATCATTGGATGTTTGCATTTAGAAATGCAAATAATATTCAGAGTAAAAAAAATAATTTCTTTTCACTTCTGAAGTCTGCATTGCGAATAAATTTAATTGGGCGTTTCAAATTAGATACTTACTGTTCGTTAATTATGCAAATAAAAGTAGCTTTCATCAAGCATGAAAGCGAATGTAGAACGTACTTCTTCTAACAAACACGAGTACTAAAAAGCATCAATCTTAGCAAATACGTTCAAACATTTCTATTACGATTTAAATATTTTCTTAACAAAGGGAATAATATACTTTAAACTACGTTTACCTGAATTCTTTGAAATATGTAGCTTTGGGGTGAGTAAAAAATTAATTAATTGGTTTTTGTATGCTGAACAAAAAATTAGTTGATAAATATTTAGTGTCTGGAAATGCAATTAAATATTTCAAAGTTTTGACAAAATAATTAGTACATTTCGCAAGATATTTGCTTAAATCCGCAAACTTAAATCACAAACTTGAATCGTGAACTTGTACTGTCAAAGAGAAATAAAATACTTCATCATTATAGTGGCATTCCGTTATTCAACGTCGTATATCAAAATGGAATAACAAATTTTTTTTGTTTTTTTTTTTAACTCTAAAATGTAAAATACCAATTTTTCAACCAATTACAAAGTTAATGGGTTATTTTATCATTACAATTTTTTTTATTGATCTGAAACATTAAAATTTATGCTGACAGAAATAAAAATGAAATTACTAACGTTTAGAAAACGAATTATTAGGATATTAGTAATTGTACTAAATATTTAGATTAATGTACTAATGTGTGACAGTATACCAATTATTTTACTAATCATATTTTATGAATTCAAACGACACAAGTGTACTAAGTTATAAATTAATTTACATTAAAATAAATATGGTAATTTTGTATATGAAATGTTATAACCTAAATAGCACATACTTCCTAAAGAGGTAATTTAGAACTTTTCCCAAAGATTTCGTCGAAAAGATCTTTTGAAGAGTAAATTGTGAGACATTTCGGAGTATCAAAGCAATTCGCAGTTTTAAGGTCTAAGTTTCATCTGGAGATACTAGATGGCGTTCGAATCCAAAAATGAAGTTGCTCGTAAAACTTTATATGAAATCAAACTTTGTTATTATTATTGTTTGATGTTCTTCTTTTTATAATAATTTGAGAAATAAAAATGTCAATTAAACGATTTGATCTTCAACAAGGTGTCATTTATAAGACGACATATCAGTCATCTTCAATTTACATTTTTTAGTGAAATTTCCTATCTTATCGGCGGAGTACTTTAGAGCCCCTTTAAAGATGAATTTAAGAGCTCTTTGTTAGCAATATTCAAGATGAGTTAAAGAGCTCGTAGTGATTTCTTTTTATGTTTCATAAATGTCTTGTCGCATTTATAATTATGCACGATGACAGTTAGAAAATAATGAACGGATTTATATGATTAAAATGTAAATAAAAATATCATTTGGAAAATGATTGAATTAATAAAATTCCAAGTTCTTTAATTTTAACGAACCGTACTAACAATTCTTTTTCGAACAAATCCGACAGTTTATACCGACGGTATCATCACTTTTGCATTTACATAATGCCTCCTCTAAGCATCTAATTGTACACTTGAAGACGAAGCATTGCGACCGGAAGTGTTGCTCTTTTACTGCCCACCACTTGGCTGTTTGTGAGAATAATGCTCGTGAAAAGAGAAAACAACGCAATTGATGCTGGTTACGGCACGTGCGAAGACTGGATCATTTTTATATAAACATGACACGGAAGACGTTACACATTGTGCGGCCCTTAAGACAATTGAAAAGACATTTTTCACGTTGAGAATTTGAAACAATTGAGAAACGTCAGTTTCAATTTTAAAACGGGAGGTTTTCTAGAAGACAATATCCTGACGTAAATTAAATTACGTTCATTACTTCAAAAATTTTAAAAATTTAATAACTTGAAAGTTGTTATTCCTAATTTTATTATGTGGGTTTCGGTAACCTTTTCCTTTTGCAATATTTTTATTCAATATACTAATTTAGTGGAAGGAAGAGATGCATTTGTGGGATAATGTTTTAGATATCAGTTGCACTGTGCACTCGAATGCAAAATTCGATTGATTATAATAAACAATTTAACGACCAAGATAATGTTTACATTTTGGACCAAAAAAGGTATTGGATAAGTTTTATCCTGTTAATTCTAAGTCAATTTCTTGACATCCAAAATGACGGTTGTAATATGGATGAGCAATTTTTCAAAATGTACAAATGACATATAAGTTTAACGAAATAAAAAATCTCTGCTTCAATAGAATTTATTTGTATGCAGCATTTAACATGCAATGTGTTATTAATTAAATATTAATTATTGAACATGTCGAAAAATATACAGACCGATATTAGTTTAGTTACACAAACCAACAAAGTATGCGGAATTATTCTATCATGTCAAGATTTTGGGATATCCTAACCTAAAAGTGCAAAAGTCATATTCGTACCTTAACAAAAACTTCGACAACTCGATGAAAAAAAAAATCGAATTGGAATTACTATAAGAGCATTTGCAGCGGATGAATAGCACATTAAAATGGATTTTGCCAAATTGTGGACAAAATTAAATACAGGTATTAAATATTTAATAATTGAATTGTGTACAACATTACTAAACAAGTCCGCGGCTGAACGCTTCATTGTCCTATTTCAAAGAAAACATGTTTTTGTCTCAATGTCAATGTCGTTTACTATAGCTTCCGCCAAAATTACGCTGAACAGTTATTTTTAAAAATATACAAATTTTTATAAAAAGAGCTTATAAATCCAACAATTTTTAAAAATATTTTTATTATAGGTAATTTATATTGTGCATCAATACTAAAAATGACTACTAACTGTTTTTTCAACGACCTTAACTAATGCCGAAATCAAGAAGAAATACAATCAAAATGCAAGTGATTTGAAACTAAGTTTCAAAGGTACTACGAAGCAAAGATAATAACTTCCACATGAGATACTCGAAGATGTTTTTTACGTACATGCTGAGACCGTTAAATGTGATGCACCATGACGAAATGGTAAATTGAATCTTTTTTAAGTTATTACGGTAATATAATCCTAAGAATATCTAGATTTTAATCACGAAAATCAAAGCTGAAACCTCTCTCGATGCATTTACATACGAGAAACTACCAAAAACTTTAAAATTTAAAAACCATAAAATTGTAAAATTCCTTTTTTGGGAAATTCTTTTAATTTTGATCAGGAATTACTTCAGTTAATACCAACCAAGGATTTATTTTTCTATTAGACTCATTTTTAATTCTGACCTTTTCGTATTTTTCAGAATGGGTGATGTAGAATATGAACAAACAAAAATCGAAATTCAAAATGTCGAATCTAAGAGTTATCTAATCATGACTCTGAATTGAAAATACCAGATCTTAAATTTAAATGCAAATAATTGTCATTTGTTTTTTTGACTTATTTTGACATGTAAATTTTGTCATATTCTTGGGTCAGAGCATGACATTATAGTGGTCAGAATCTAGTAAGATAACCTTTCTAAATACAGTAGAATCCAGGTATATTTGCGTCTCGCTATATTTGCATTCCAGCATATTTGCTCGGTTCCGTCTCGTTATATTTGCCTGTGCCCGCTCTCTTTTTCCCCCACCTTACGGGTTTGGGTCTCAGGAAGGGCCTCCTATGGCGTCACGAACGTAGCGCGGCTGAGGAGAGTGGGAGCAGCGGCGTCTCCCTTCTTTTGATAAATATAACGAGACGAGATGGGAAGGCGAGAAACCGAGTGGGTAAATATACCGAGAATCTACTGTAATGTGAAATACTTGGTATTTTTTACAAACACTTTTTACATTTTTTAAAATGATTACTTTGACCTACCATACATATTTTATTAATTCGATCAGAAATAATAGTAACTTTTCGAACATTTCTATAAATTTCGATCCGAAATTGGAAAATTTCATGGATCATTTTCCTCTGTAAAATCCATTTTGAGAAATCGGATTATTATATATTCTTGTTAGGTTTAAAATAGATCAGAAATATCGAACAGTTTCTGGACCTACACCCGAAAAACCGAATTGTCATAATACCGACACTTTAAAGAACCGACTGCCAAAAAGCCAACAGTCTAAAAGCCACATCGACAAGCGGGTAGTCAATTTTTGAAGTGTCAGTTTTTTAACTGTCGGCTTTTTGACAGTCAGTTCTTCGAAAAGTCGGTTATTTGAATCTCGGTATCATGACATTTCAGTTTTACAAGTGTCGGTTTTTTTAATATCGGTATTATAACATTCGGTTTTTCTACTATCGGCTTTCTTTTCTTTTTATTTATACTATAATAAATTCTGTACACGTTTTATACGTTTATTGAAACATTTACATACGAATTTTCTTTATTTATAACTTTATTATATGTACCTACTAATATTATCTTTATACTAATATTAAATTGTGCTGCTATAATGATGTGATTTAAAAGAAGCTTGAAATGAATTAAATTTCTTTTAAATTAAAAAGATACGCAATTTAACTAATTAGTTGGAGTATTTATTAGTAAAGAGTAACAAAAGGAATAGAAGATTTGTCATTAATTAAGTTTTGTAGTTAAGTAATTATAATTACATTTACGAACAGGAATCTCTTAATGACTACAAAAGTTTTTACTCTTTTTCGTTTCTTTATAAACTCATGTTAAGCTTTTAAAAACACTTCAATAACCGTTTTATTAGTATAATTGCAATTAATCACTACTCTGTTTAATTAAGATTGCTTTTGAAATAGCTCACTTATTTTAATTACTATATAAAAGTTAGATCGAAATAGATGTATAATTCGTGTCCTAACCTAACTACTATCTTAAACTTAATATATGGTTATCATTTAAAAAAATATCTAAATTGTAATACGGTAAGAAATGTACAATTAAAAATAAAATAATTTAAAAAATGTCTTTTTAGTAAATGTATAAATCATGTAAATACCAGACTTGTTTCATATATAATGAAAATGAAAGATGCTAATCGTTTGTAACTTTAATTATACGGCTATCAGACAAAGATACTCCTTTATTGAAAGTGTGAAAGTGGAGGTCTTTGTTTTTATTCATCCATTACACTGGACAGTCAGTTTCCGATTCGTCTCAATGTGCGTTTCGCAATGTATTGTGGGTATTTCTCACAATAGATTGTTTTCACTTAATTAGTGTGAAGAATGTTTATTTAAGGTACAATTGTGAAATTAATACAATCATTGTGTATTGCAAGATGATAAATTTATAAATGGTTCTTTTTGTAATTCTATATTGAGTGTGAATATTCGAAACAAATTTAAAATACCGTTCAAACTATTCGATCAATGAAATTTGATTATGTAACTTTATTAATATTAATCTTGGGCAGATAAACTAAATTATTACATTTTTGTTTTTGGTTTTCATTACAGAAAGTGATATAAATTGTTAAAATCAATAACTTTGTCTAATTTTTAAATATTTTTGCCATGCATATCATTTAAAAATCGTTTGAAATTTTTTTATTTACAGGAATTTTTAAGTGATTACGAATTTTAAGTACCCATTTTGATACTCAAAATCATGGATTCAATAGCCCGGATTATTTGTAAAATTGTTAAGAGCTGCACGAAACTAACCTCAAAAGAGGGAGGCCTAAGGCCTATTTTTGGCCACCTTTGTACTTTTAAAATGATTTTAAGTTAAACAGGGGTGTTTTAGGCAACATGACCCTTCGATTTGTGTGGTTGTTTGTTAAAAAGCAGAAAACATTGATTTCCGAAACTTATATCCAAATTGTTAAGTAATTAGCTTGAAACTCGTTATTCAGGAGTTTTTGGGATTGCTGATTATGAATCGGACGTTAGATTTTAAAAATCCAAAAAGACGGATCCAATATGGCGGACGATTTTATAAAAAGTGATCGGATTTACTTACAACTCGGTACTCGGTGGTTTTTGGGGTCGCTGATTACGAATGTGAGGTTAGATTTTAAAAACTCAAAGTGGAGGACGAATTTTTGAAGAATGATCAGATTTACTTGAAACGACGTTACGTGTAGTTTTTTGAGGCTGCTAATTATGAAGCTCACTTTTAATTTCAAAACGTCAAATGGAAAATTCAGTGAGACAGCTTTAAAATGTTTTTGCTTTTTAACAAACTTAAATTTAAAATCATTTTAAAAATAATTTTCTATTGTTATTAAGTCGATTTGGTCCATTTAAAGTGAAATTTAAAGGGGACCAAAACAGACTTTAGGCGCTCTCCTTCTTTGGCAATTCAATATGGGGTATCGAAAAGCCCAGAACAATTTGGTTTTGTTGCAATAACTCATTACGACTTTATATTATTAGTTTCTACATGACATTTTGAATTGTATATTACTTAAAAAGTAATATTAAAGCTAAATGCGAAACCAATAGAATTTCAGATAATTCGATTTATAATTAATAAAAAATAATGTTGAAACCCTCAAAATTACATATATATGTTGACTAAAATAACCACAGAATATTTCAATATTTTGTATTTTCCTTCTCCATTTCGGACAATTTTAAACTTCGTAATTTTGATCTCGCGTTCAAAAGCAGTTACTAAAATGTAATTTATAGGAATGAAACCATTTTAAGAGTATTGTTTCGACACGAAGGTCATCTATTTTGTGAAAGTTAAAAAATCTAATCTAGCATTCGTAATCTGCAGGCCCACAAATCTCCGGATACAAAGTTACATAAAAATTGATTGATTCGAGGTTCTTGGCTCTAAAATTGTGTCAAAATTTAAATTTTTTATTTTCTCCTTTGAAATAATTATGTATTTTGACAATTTCTTGTAGGTTGAGGAGGTCGAATACGTTATAAGAATGCAAAATTTAGAAGAATTAAGAAGCTAGTGGACAGGGAAATAATTGTAGAGAAAATGTATATGAATAAACATTGTGTTTCTATTTTCGTATCATATTTCATATTTTTATTAGACCCAATTGGATTTTAGTCTATCAATTTGGAAGGCAGAAGATTTAAAAAAATCTGATCAACAGGTCGCATTTGTGAGTGTGCATAAAATTGCAGTAGGTATATATTTTTTATAACAACTTCAAAAACTAATTTTTAATCTGCACCCAATGAAATAGTTGATGTTTTTTAGTTAATGTTAACATTAGCAGAGCTAAACATTGATTCACATTTCCTTACAATGGCTAATTTTTAAAGTTATTGTTTGGTCCTAAAGAAAATCTCCATCGCACTCCTAACTAGATAGCAGGAATCCCTTCGTTTTAGCAAAACATGTTTTTGATCAGTTAAAAATGGTAGTGATCATGTTTGTAAAGGAGATGATAGCAATCTTATTCATGGTATAGTTGATAGAAATGAAGAAGATGATAATGGTATAGGTACAGTTAATAATGAATGATGTTGATGTCCAGGATTCCGAATAGTAATTTATTAAAACTTTGATAACAGTGTAACGCAAGGCTACGCTCTCGGTCAGGGTCTTAATACATTTTTAATCCAAAGAAAGGAAATGTGAAAATAGTAGTGCAGACCTTGAAGTAACTAACAGTAGAGGAATACAGAAAGTAAATGAAGATATTTAAAAAATAGTATCAAGACAGCTATGATATTTTTATCGATTGACATAAATGCAGTCATCAAGATAGTGTCATTCAGAATTGAAGAAAGTTATAACGAATACTAGATTGTTAATGATGAAGATATTTATATATAAAGAATGATGAACACGAATTTGAACCGTAATTCAATGATTAAGTTGATGAAAAAAACTGTAAAACATTATTTAGTTGTTTAAATGCTAGGAATACATGATGAAGATTGTAATATATGAAGACCAATATAAAACTATAAGTATTCACATCAATCCTGAATTACGACGAGACGAGTAAGTTAATGATCAGTACAAATAAACACCAAATGATGAGGAGCACGAAGAGGTTGATAATAATGAACTTGCCGAATATGACAATCAGAAACATACCCAAAAGTAATGAAACTCTCGTAGGTGAACATGAAAATAACCACCAATAGAATTTTTTGTTAATCATTAATATTTTTGTAGAAAGATCGATGAAGAATTATATGAATAAAGATAAAAAAAATAACAGAAATAAAGGAAGAGAAATTACCTAAATGTAGACAATGAAAAAAAGGTGTCATGACAGCGATTATGTTCTTAATGATTGACATAAGTGCAGTCATGAAGATAGTGTCCTTGAGGGATAAAGAAGTTTATCAGGAAAACCAGATTGCTAATGATGAAAATATTTATATAAAAAATTGAGAAGTTGATGAAAAAGTCTGTACAATAATTATTTATTTGGAGACGATATTAAAATAAGTATAAAGATGATGTTGATAATGAGTGCTAGGAATACATGGTGAAGATATCACGAACTTATGATGGTGGAAACAAAGACATTTTCCAAAAGTCCATGAAGGCAGTACTGTTAAGAGCTATGGTAGTGGTTATACTACTTAGTAGATATCTAATTATCAAAATCAATATACACAACATGCTTAAGTGGATGAAGATAATGAATGCAATAATCAATAATGGTGGAAACAAAGACATTTTCCAAAAGGCCATGAAGACACTACTGTTGAGAGCTATGGTAGTGGTTATACTACTTATTAGATATCTAATTGTAAAAATAAATATACACAACATGCTGAAGTAGATGAAGATAATGAATGCAATAATCAATAATGAAGAAGAAGAAAGACAATGATAAACATGCTGGTAAAGACAATGACGATGAAGGTTGTGAAGATCACCAGGATGATGATGGTAGTCACCAAAATCTTAATGAAGCTACAAGCCGCGACATTAAATGAGGGATAATAAAAGTAAATAAAATATTATTTTTAATTTAGTTTGAAATACAAATGGACAAATGGTATCATTATTTCACTGATTATCATCCTACTCAGTACGTACATTTTTCACTTACAAAAATGAATGTCAGATCTATCGAATTTCATTTTCCATCATGATGTAGAACCGCGAGTAGAAATTGATTAGGGCCCTGATCAGGGCCTGACCAAAAGCGTTACACCTTGATCAGGGCCTGAACAAATTTCTACTCTGGACACTCTAACTACTTTTAAGAAAAATTAATATTCTTCAACCATTTCAATATATGAAAAAAAGCTCAGGTACGTTTCAGTCGTTGAATTCTGACAATTAAAATGAAAAAATGACTTACTCGTTTGGAGAAACCCATATTTTGCAAACTGCGGTCACCGCGAAAATCCAAACAGTTAGCCACTTTCAAAAAAGTGAGGAAACATTTGAACCCGGCGTTTTCCAAAAAGATTCTCACATTATTCATCGGAGTCCCACGGAGGACCTTTGAGATCTGAGATTCAAAAAAGGAACAAAAAAGTATATGAGCAGAAGCGAGGATCGCGCGGACAGACAGTCGAGAGAATGGATCGCGCCTCCGGGTAAAGGTATAACTGTTCATGAACAACTGATACGTTTTCGTTTCAAAAAGAAACCGTACCCGCGCGGGGGGACTCCTCCGGAAGTGGGCCCGGAACTCCGGCCGGCGAGCCGTGACCAACGGGCCCTCCTGAATACACGCAAGGCCCAAACACATATACATACTGTATTACTCGTTATCTAACACACCTGCTCTCCTATACACTCCCTCACTTACACCTTTGGACATTTCCTATCTAGTATCTCACTTTGTCTTCGACCCCTCTTTACACTGTTGCTCCCTTCACCTTTCTCTCATATATTGTCATTGTCTTTTGCGTATCTCTACATGCCCTCTAACTCATTCCATCCCACTCGGTTTCACTTTGTTCACCTCCTTTTCAGTTCAGAACGCATCTTCGTGTCATTGTTTAAGACTTTTGCCAACACACTTAGGCCATGGATTAGTCATAATTAAGTGAACCGTGAATGTGACCGCAAGTTTCTGGTTATCAAAGACATCCATCACTTTTTTGTAACTCTCTGCGGGTTGTATTTAAAGGGCACCATAGCATATCATAACATTTGTTGAAAATGAAAGAAATTGTAGAAACTCATCACTTTAGGATTATAATTGACTTTTGAACGAACGCATGTGG
This sequence comes from Trichopria drosophilae, assembly GCA_030407085.1. NCBI lineage: Eukaryota > Metazoa > Arthropoda > Insecta > Hymenoptera > Diapriidae > Trichopria > Trichopria drosophilae. The sequence continues at coordinate 84,054,579 of CM059587.1, read as the reverse complement.
ATAATTGAAACAGTATGATAGGAGTGAAGAACCATACTACAAATTTAAGAATTATTTTAGTTTGTTACTCAAGCCGATCCTAATTGTGAATCATTCGTATTTAAAAAAAAATATTAAATGTATATTAATACTTCTGCATCAGGTTTTAAGGCTTATGAAACTTCGTGTTAAATATTACAGATGTTTTGATTGCTTCCATTAATGGTTACTGATAATAAGTTAAAATTATAAGGTCCTATTAAGTTGTTAGTCTGATCAATTATCATGACTCTTGAATCTATGAGCGAAGGTTTTTACGACTGTGCAAAGGTGTTTGGAACTGAAGTTAAAATTTGTCTACCCTGATTGTGAAAAGAGTTTGGCTATTCTGCCCAAGGTCTCAAGTATAAAATGATAAGGTCCTATTAAGTTGTTAGTCTGATCAATGGTCATGACTCTTGAATCTATGAGCAAAGGTTTTTACGACTGAACAAAGGTGTTTGGAATTGAAGACTAAGACTAAAATATGTCTACCCTGATTGTGAAATGTGTTTAGCTATTCTGAAAAGGTCTTAAATACACTATTGCAATATTCAAGAAGAAAGTTATACCCTTAAAGGAATGTGTTGAAACTATTAGTAGAAATGTATACGATGGACAGCTCGGAGCAATACTCAAAAGAACTTGAGTATCAAGACTATTATCGACATCCTTTCAAGTATTAAAAAATGTAAAATAATTTGATATTTTTCATGTAAGGAGACTTGGAGCTGAAATAAAAGATAGAACTCGCCCGGTTAAATTAGAATCTGAACAAGAATTTTGTACATTATTTCGTTAGAAATCTACTCTTCTGGATGTCAGCAATGTCTCATCTGACAATTCTATTACTAAACCAAATTATCTCAAACAACTTAGAGTTGAATTGAAAAGGTATAATAATATTCACCCGGATCACTTCAAAATTATTATAAAATATATTCAAGGCAATCCTGTTATTGTTAACAACTTCCGTTCGTCAAACTAACTTCAGAAAGCTGGTTGAACGAGAATATCTTGAATTCTGAATTGGGATTAACCGCCTATAATATATTAAGTTATGATAGACTTTTCGCTGATACTGATATTTCTCGTGTAGGTGAAGTCCTTATCGCGATAAAAAATTCTTTTAGATCCAGCTGCAATGCAGGTCGCTAGTAATAAAGTTAAGCTCGTATCTGCTGATTCCGTCAACTGTGTATTATCATATGGTCATTTATTATTGGTGTATGATATTTCTCGCGAATTCTTGGGGTTTGGCATATGACAAAATACGCAACTAGAAAAATTGTTTCAAGGATTGTCGATAGTTATTAGTATTTACTCGATGCTATAGTGCTCCTGACACTTTTGATTTAACTGATTATGTGCCACCATCAGCGATGCAGTGTTGGTATTAAACAAAGGGTTGTCACTTTCGCAACTAAAAGGTTTAGTTAGTCACAATGCTTCCAACGGTTAGTTATACTTTATTTGTTATTTGCATCGATATCTTTTTTCAGAGCAGTAGTGTCATGTGATGTTCATTCCAGACTCTCGTCATTTATGACGTTTCATGGGAACTGATCGATCCACAAATTTTGAAGCACTCTTCGACTTATTATGACTTTAAAAGAGTAAATTTTCAACTATTAAACAATGAGTTCATCAAAGTGCATTAGAATGACGTGCTTTCAAGAGATTTTTTTTGAAATGTCTTTGGAATGAACTCTGGAGGACCTCTTTAAGTGGGCAAATTTCCAAATTTCGTGTTTTACAATTTGAATGAATTGTATTTTTTCGAATGAAGTCGTAGGATTCATTTCCAATAGATTTAAATAGAAAAGTATTGAGAAACAAGACGTTTTATTGTTTCGGAGTGAAACAGAAGTTGAAAGGTCTATTTGAAGATTAATTCGATGAGATGAAGCTAACCATTGTCTCCTAATTGAAAGAAACTATAACTGATTCCCATGAAAAAATCTTCAGAGATTTGTAACTGTCTGATTGTGCAAAATAGCAAAGAAAATTTAAATTTGGATTTTGAAATCTAAATTCCGATTTTGTCTTTGGTTTTTTGAATGTCCCTACTTTTAAATATTGACATACTTACTGTAATTGACATAAGGTTTTAGAGTTATTATATGATCATGTATACACAATTACACAATACATTGTTACCAATAGACTATACTAAGTACTATAATAATCAGTTTTATGGTATTTAATGTCTTTGAATATTGGTACCGATGGATGAGCGCAGTGGAAATTCCTCATGTTATTTTAATATTCTGTAGTTATTTTGCCACGATTAGATAATAATCGAGAATTGCAAAACGTATCGATATTACATATTATCAATGTTGTAATTTACTATTATGAATGAAAGAGTTGTAACTAATTTCTCGGTAATGGTACATTTCGACTCTTTAAGAATTGTAATTCGTTCGTTTTTTATAATTTGATACTAGATAATTGTGCCGTAACTTTCTCCTTGTTATTTCCTGTGGAGTTTTCATATTAAATGACTGCTTAATCGACACACAATTACTCGTGTACATTGTAATAACATCCATTTCTAGTTCAAGATATTTAAATGCAATGTAGTTATTTGTCTTCTATCTATCCGAAATCAACTATTTGCTTCTAAAAAAAGACTAGCAATACAATATTAAATTTCTTTAAATTTTCAAAATTAATTCCTAGTTAGCTTAAATATTAATTTAAATTAATTAACTGAAGAGTAAATTCAAGATGTCGCTGAATTTGGAAAGTGAACTCCTCTATAACTACAAATAATAACCTGATAACATCGGATGGAATTAAATTGTATATTGCCATTGTTATGTTTTTTTTTTTAATTTAGTGAACAAAATGTTGAAAAAATTTCTTCAAGCAATCATCATACATTCAATATTAATTTGCATACAGTATATTTGGAATCAGTATAAAAGGTTGGTAAGTCGTTTGCAGTAACCAAGCAAAGAAACTTTTAAGAGCTCTTTAAGATTACAGATGCAATTTTTTCCACGTTAACCCATTAACGACGGGACGGACACATTTCCGCCGTCAGTTTGAACGGTGATAATTTCTATATAAACGCCTATGGAAAAATATTAGAACAACTATGGCCAACGTAAAATTGTATGCACTTTCAGAATTTCTAAATAAAATTTTGATAAAATGATCCACAAAGAAGTTACACGCATTTTTTGGAGTGAAACACGATTTTTTCTATTTGTTGTTTTATTCAAATATTATTTTCACCTTGAAATGTCATTGAAGCACATGTCTAAGATGAAAATGTGGCGTCCATGGATCCTCTTGAGGATCATTTCGAGTTGTACTAAGGATGTTATGGATAACAATTTGAAACATATGTTAATTGCACAAGCTCTGACGTGTTTCTAGGATATATAGAACACTATTTCTCAACTTGAATCCTTAAACTTATCATAAATTATTTGCAACTTCAATATTTTTTAAATTAGTTTATTTTTCTGCATTTATTCAAAAGAAATTCAGGAAATATATTTTGTAACGTTTCTAATTCTTAAAAATCATTATCTATTTCTATTATTAGCAAACACTGACCTTGAGATATTTTAGGCAAAGAGGAGGCTGATGTTGATGCTGAACATTTTTACAGGACATTGCAGATATTTTGGGCTCAAAGTAATTGAATATTTCTCCGTCGTGTTCCATCCACAGTATGAAAATCTATTTTAAACAATATCAATGTTTATATATTAAGAACTAAAGAAACGATTTATAAAAGTCCATTTTTAGAGATGTTTAATCCCTGACAATCCCTGTGAATCCAAAATTTTAACCCCTAAAAATGGATTAGTAGGAGACTAATCCCGAAAAACGGATTAACTGGAAAACTGGATTAAAAAAAAATAATATTACTTCAGGTGGTTGCTCGGATTGGAAGGAATCAAGGAAAAAAGTCTTTAACTCTCCTGGGATTTTGTCGGATTGGAAATAATTGGAAGCGCTTTTAATTTTTCTGGGTTTCGAATAGATTAGACGCTCGGGTGGGAAAATATCAAGGGTACCCTGGTAGAAAAAGAAACCAGTTTCTTTTTCTACTAGGGAACAATTTCGAAGATATCTCGGATTCAGAGGTGTATAAAGTTTCAACTTATCTAACAGATTCAAAAGGATTACGTAATTAAAAAGGTTGTGATATGATTGCGTCGGATCTACTCAGATTGGGTAGAATTGAATTTCCCAGTTAACGAGAAACGATTCAGAATTATTGAGAATGATTCATTTTTGAGCTTTGAATTCTATTTGTTGAACTTTGTGAATAATTCTTTATTATCAATCATTCTAAATCCTATTGCAGACGTTGACTATCGTTTTCTTCAATTCTTCTCTATGCTTCTGCCTATTAGTTATAACACTAATTCTTGTCTATTATAAATGAACTGTTTGTGAATGAAACGTTTTGAATCCTTTTGAATACTTTCTGCGATGGTAAAATGGATGATCGCTTTATAATTATTCTAGGTGTATTTAGTGAGAAATTGTCAATCATTTTAAATCCACAAAACTTTCGAATGCTTCATAATTATTAGGGAAGCACAGAACTGTACTTGTTGTAGGTGAGTGGTGATATTATATAATCGAAATAAAATGCCTCGGGTTTCGGGATATGCGTGAACAATTGTTTTTTTTTCGCGAATGTGTAAATGTTGCATTCTATACTTCTGAATGCTTATTCAAGAATTAAGAAATAAAATTCAGAAGTATTGAAGCTTGTGAACAATTCTGAACAATTTTTTGTTTGCTAAGTTCAATCCGAAACTCCTGCCAAATATATTAAATAACCCATTGACTGGTACTGCGAAAGTGAATTTCCCTGCCACTTCTGGAAGAGGCCAACTATTAATTAATCTTGATGAAACTGTATATGTATACAAATGTTTTTGAGGTCGCTAAATTTAAATTCGAGGTAAAATTTTAAAAATGCATTTGGTACTCTTAGGTTTTTATGATCGTTGAATTTGAATTTGAGGTAAAAATTTCAGAATTCAAAATGGCCGATCCGTCATGGCAGTCAAAAAAGCATCTTCGATTTCCGCAAGCCTTAGTATTCTTAGGTTTTGGAGACAATGAATTGAAATCTGTTGTCAAAATTTCGAAATTCAGAATTGAAATGTTAGGAGTAAAATTATTCACAAAATTGGTATATGTCTTATACACAGTAAGTAATAAAAATAGTGTAATTACGTAAAAAGTAAGCGTTAAAACCCAAGAAAGTATAAATTATAATAAAAATACAAAAAAAAGAGGAATGTCAAATCGTACCGTTGCAGCCTCCAAGTGGCACATTCTGAGAGATGTGATTTACAATCACCATCTAATGTCGGGGTATATCTTGAATCTTCAAAAAACTTCAAAAAATATACTGTAATTATTACAGTCATATTCATATTATTATTTTTATCGACCGTTTATAAATTATATCATTTAATTTGTTGACCAACCAGTGCATTAAAAAAAGATTACGCCACATAAATAAAAACAACAGTAACAACAACAGTAACAACAACAATAACAGCAACGATCAAATAATAAAAACAATAAGTTGTCCATATATAAAAGTCTTAAGTGAAAAAAATGCAAAAATCTTCAAAAACAATAAAATCAAAATAGTTTCTACTCCCTTCAACACTAATATACCACAGATAAGATCAGAAAAAGACACATTACTGATGGAAAAACACAGAAATGTCGTATACAAAATACCATGTATGCGTCGTGAAAAGTCATATATAGGACAAACAGACCTCTACAGGTCAGACTGATTGTGAAAGAGCATAACAACGAATTTTTTAACAACACCAAACAACACACCAACTTAACCCAACATAGAAACGAAACGCGACATGGAGCAAACGAAGCAATATCGAAAATTTCTTTATTAAAAAAGAAGAAAAGAACATCCGCTTTCAAAAATCAAATCTACCCGAAGTTTATAATTCTTTATTGCATTAATCAATTCAACATTTTTCATAGAAATATAAATTTAAAACAGGTCGGTCACATTTCTCGTATAGTACAACACACTTACTTTTTCGATCGCCATATTGGATCGGCCATTTCGATTTTTGAAATTTTGACCTCAAATTCGAATTCAGCGACTCCAAAAACCCCCAAGATAGAAATTTCAAGACGATTGGTTGAGCCGTTTCAAAGATATTTATATAATGTCGTCACCAGAAGTGGCACGATTTATTTACATTTCTATAGACGTCCTCACCAGACAATAGACAGGTTAAAAATTTGAAAACATCATAAATTATGATATATGACAATAAATGAGATCATGTGCAAAATTTTCAGTAGTCAAAGTTGAACAAATTATTTTTACTCAATTACGTCTCAATTGTTTGTCAAGAACAATAACACTTTCTCTCTTCAACAAAATCATTACAGTATGTAGTCCTTCCCTTATTCTATAATTTGTTCTCTTTTCTTATTCTAATATTTCCCCTCACGCGTTCTCCACACTGACGTGTGTTGACGTGTGGATTTTCTAAATAAAAATAACGGCGCATGCGCAACAAAAGAAAAAGAGACAATAGTGAGACAGCAAATTTTAGTAGTGGGGGAGAGGCCATCTTGCCTGACTGGACAAATTAGAATAAGAGAAGGACTACTTACTGTAGTTTAAATTAAATTCTTGGAAACGTTATTAAATATTTTTCCCAAACAAACTCTATGTCCCGGGTTCTGAAAATACTTTAAGTCATTCTGCTTTGCTATAGCAATATTAACCAGAGCCAATCCAAAGCGATCGTCATCTCTTTATTCCCATTGGTTTCAAAAAAAGTTACTAGGATGAAGTTGTGAACAAAAACAGTTGATTGCAATTGTCTTTCAGCATTATTTGGTTATTTGATTACATTAATTTATACAAAGCCTTTTCAATTTTGATTGTATCCAATGAATAATGTGTAAATATTTCGTTATAACTTGTTTATTTGAAACAACACATATGACCTCTAAATTTGACTTATTTGTGCGAGGACACTTTTAAATGTACTGAAATCTTTTACCATTTTGCTCGTAATTTTCTCAAGATTTGTAGAAATTTTGAAAATTCGAAAAAATGTCGATATTAATCGATTGGACCTGAACTTCTTCAAGTCGAGTTCCAAAAAAATCAGCCAGATTTTGCGCTTCCGTTACAAAGAAATTTTGAAAATTTAAACCATGTACAAATGATACGAAAATACTTTCAACAATTCAGTATCAAATGAATAAAATTTTAAAAAATATGACTAACAACAAAATGAACGCCATGTTTATTGTTATTTCGACATCCTCAAATAAAACATTTAAGAATCAAACGATATGAATTAACGAGAAATATAATTTCAATTACTTTTTGGACAAAATCATGATTACAATCGTTTTCATTAAATGTCTTTTTAATTGTTCTCGTTTGTTGGGAACGTAATTACACTATTTGTTTTTTCAAACTCATTAAACCACTCGTAAGTCAATATACTCTTCTGTCAACATCTACAATCATTCTTTGATAAAATATCACAAGGTTAATATCGAAAACGTAGTTTCATTTTTTAATAAAGAGTTTTCAAGAAAAGTTACTGTATTTTCTTATTAATTAAATATACTTAAATTCAAGTTTGATCTCAAAAACTTTTCCATGTATACCATCACATCCTCGGAGTTCGTGACAAAATAAACAACAAAATATGGATTATTTTTCCAAATTAATGAAGTTTGAAAGTTACGTTCGTAATGTAGGTATTAAATTTTTCAATAATATTTATTATTTCATAAACATAATGTTGTAACTTTTTTATTCGTAACAATAACTTACCAAAGCATATTTTAATTTCCTAACCTCTTAATTTGTTTTCGAATATTCATACGAAGATGGCGGCTTAGTGGTAAAAAATTCGAATCAATTGTATGAAAATATCCTCGAAAGTGTACTTTTTAATTTTGTTTGTTAATGTATACTAAAGTGTATTTTGGTTAAACGAATAAAATATTGAAATACTGGTTAATTTTGTTTAGACTTCATCGCGGGGCATACTTCCGACTAAGTCTGTAAAATTTGTGTAATATATATATTTTTTTCGAAAATTAGGTTTGGAAAACCTTGGCATATGTACTAATCTCTGTTTTTAGATATAAGTTTGTATTATTGTTAGTTTTATATTTATCAATAAAGACGTTAATAATAATAACCCTTAATCCCAACAAGAAAATCCAAATTGTACTTTATAAATTGCACAACTGTAAGCATTTTCAAACAGTAGAACATATTTGACCCAACTAAAGGTTAATAATATCAAAAATCAACATTTTGATATCAAATTTCTCATTTGTTTCTGTAATTTTAAGATTTTAACTCTTAATAAAACAAATTGCGCAACTGTAAGCATTTTCAAACGGCAGAACATATTTGACCCAATTAAAGTATCAAAAATCAACATTTTGATATCAAATTTCTAAGTTGCATCTGTAATTTTAACTCTTTTAATAGAACAAATTGCACAACTGTAAGCATTTTCAAACGGCAGAACAATATTTGACCCGACTAAAGATTAAATATAAAAAATGAACATTTTGATATCAAATTTCTAAGTTGTATCTGTAATTTTAACTGTTTTAATAAAACAAATTGCACAATTTCAAACGGCAGAACATATTTGACCCAACTAAGGGTTCATAATATCAAAAATTAACATTTTGATATCAAATTTCTAAGTTGTATCTGTAATTTCAACTCTTTTAATAAAACAAATTGCACAACTGTAAGCATTTTCAAACGGCAGAACATATTTGACTCAACTAAAGGTTAATAATATCAAAAATCAACATTTTGATATCAAATTTCTAAGTTGTTTCTGTAATTTTAACTTTTAAAAAGCTTTTATATTAGCACTAACTAAATTTTCAACAGCAACAAAATTTATTTGAACCGAAGTGACCAATCGATCATAAAAACAAATCAGTTTCAATTTTTTCTGTAAATATATTTAAACGATGAGAATCTCGATTATAAATTATATAAAAAATCTATTTTTCAATGTTTTTTTGTCATCTTTTTTCTGATTTTTAAAATAGAAGAAAATCACCTAAAGCAGCTTTCATTTATTAAAAATATTAATAACTTTTGAGACCTTTGTAGTAGTAATAAGAATAATAATAATAATAACCCTTAATCCCAACAAGAAAATTCAAATTGTACTTTATAAATTGCACAACTGTAAGCATTTTCAAACGGCAGAACATATTTGACCCAACTAAGGGTTAATAATATCAAAAATCAACATTTTGATATCAAATTTCTAAGTTGTTTCTGTAATTTTAAATCTTTTAATAAAACCTTTGATATTAGCATTAACAAAATTTCCAACAGCAACAAAATTCGTTTGAACCGAAGTGACCAATCGATCAGAAAAATAAATTAGTTTCAATTTTTTCTGTATATATTTTTTAATATGAATGTTACATAAACAATGTATTTACTTCTTATTTATCTTTTTTAAAAAGATATACTTTAACGATGAGAATATCGATTAAAAATTAGTTAAAAAATCTATTTTTAATATTTTTTTGTCACATCTTCTTTCTAATTTTTGAAATAGAAGAAAATCACTTAAGGCAGCATTCATTTATTAAAAATATTTATAACTTTTGAGAGCTTTGTAGTAGTAATAATAATAATAATAATAATAATAATAATAACCCTTAATCCCAACAAGAAAATCCAAATTGTACTTTATAAATTGCACAACTGTAAGCATTTTCAAAGAAGATTATCTCTCAAATTATATAAAAAAATCTATTTTTCAATGTTTTTTTGTCATCTTTTTTCTGATTTTTAAAATAGAAGAAAATCACTTAAGGCAGCATTCATTTATTAAAAATATTTATAACTTTTGAGACCTTTGTAGTAGAGTTTAAAGATAACAAAATTTCAGCTGCTGGGGTAATGGATTGGCGTAACGAAGATTATGATCGCTCAAGCAGTAAAGTCCCCACTTACAAATTTGTCATTATTTTTAAAGTTTTTTTTAAAATTAACCTGTAAATTTTAGTTGACAGCTTTACTTGGGAAGACAGAAATGCTTTGTCAAAGTCGAGGAGTGATGCCAGCATTACTACAGTAAGAGGATATAACCTTTGTTCGCAGGGAATTCAAGTAGCGTTAGGAGGATGCAGAGAATCCAGAAGTGTCACTTCTGCTTTCGAGAATTCAAACTTAGGAGGAGATGACAGTCAAGACGAATTATTATTATCGCCTAGAGCAAGAGACATTCAAACTAATTTGTACAACGAAAACTTTGATCAAGTTCTACAAGACGGAATTGCAACACAAGAAATAACTTCTCTTCGTCTAATAATTCAACCTCCAGAAATTCTAAGATTTCAGGTGCGTCTTTAAACTTATTTTTGTAATTTATTTACTAACGATTCAAATTTATTAGGGCGTCGTGTATTCGCCTGAAGATGTAGCACCGTACTGGAAAAAAGATTCTCGCATGTGGCTGTGGAAGTCGGTTCGACTAGCAAGGAAACAAAATCGCACTAAAAGTGCGACGAAACAAACAGAATCGGAAGAAGTCACTTGATGCTTGTGGAATTTTATAGTTTTAAAAGGATTTTTGAACACTTTAGTGATTTTGAAGAAAAAAAGCAGTATTTTGTAGTTCTTTTGGTTGATTCTTATTTATTATAAATCATAAACACGAACAGTAACAATAGTGGTACAAAAAATAAATGTTTAATTTCCAACTTCAATGACGTCTAAGTTTTGTGGAGTTTCTAACGGCTCTCCAACCGAAAATCGAGCAAAATCTAATATTTGCGTCCCAGTTTCTCGTAACACTTCTGCAACGATGACATCAGGATCGGTAATATATTCTTGATATATTAAAGTCGTCTCCTCTTCGGAAACTTTATTCGGTTCATCGACAGATGCGTCTCCGATCTTGGTAGGATTCATTCCGATTATATGTTGGCAAAGTTCTTCACCTAATTTCGGATTTGTGTCTGTCGTTTTGTAAGCGAGTAAAGCTCCGTACTTACCGGCTGCAATTCCAAGAGGATTTGTGGGTGTCGGATGAACTGAACCAACTAATTTTACGTCTGGTGCGACAGATATACAGAGTCCTCTCCGAATAGAAATATTTTCACCAACGTTGCCGATTGTCAAAGCAGAATGATCTGCGACAGTTTTACCATCGGATGCAACAAGAGATTTTATTGTGTTAGCATCGATAAAAGTTTTGTGAATTGATCCGTTGGCGGTGAATGTAGAAGCGTGTTTTAAAACGGCTGATGCAATAGTGTCAGTGAGTGACAGAAATTGTTCATTACGGGCGACAAAGTCTGTTTCACAATTAATTTCTACAAGGGAACCGTGACATTCGTTGACGATAACAGCTATCAAACCTTGAGTCGTGCTTCTTCCTTGTAGTTTTTCCGCTTTTGTCCAACCTAGTGTCTGCGCTTGTTCTTTTAGCCAAGCTTCAGCCTATACAGAGAAAACAGAAGATAAAATAAGAAATTATGAATAAAAATGTCTTTAATCAAAAGTATTTTACTCTTTCTAAATTGTTTTCGCTTAGCTCCAATGCTTTCTTGCAATTACTGAAGGTGTAGCCAGTCTTTTTACGAAGTTTACCGAGTAATGCTTTGTTCGTTGATTGCCACATAACACTGTTAGTGTGTAAAAATCTAACAATTCTATGAGACAACATCTAAAAGATATAATAGAATTTTAGTTAAGATTTGAAAAGATTAAAATGAGAATTCTAACCTACAAATTACTTGAGTAGTTTTGTACCTTGATTATTTCTCAACGTAAACTGTTTTTACGAAATGTTTATGATGGCACAAAACTTTCCCTTATTGACTTAAGGATTGTCAACTAATTAATAAAAAATACACAATGTAAAATTATTTTAGTTATAATAATTACACACGATATTTTACTTCGCCTATAAAATAACCTCTATGAATATTTCTAATCATTAATTCATCTGCCTGTATAAATTGAAAAAATCAATTTTTTCATAAGTAATGATCATATGTTATTAGTAAAAATATGTTATTACTATTAAGTAATAATTTTATTTGAAAATTATAAATAGTAAATGATTTTTTATTCTGTACGCGAACCTTTTAGATTTAAAGCTCGCGCGAAAATTGTGAGGCGCCATTTTGTTTATCGAAAATGATCGATATATAACGGGTGTTTCCTTTTTGTGGAATCGTTTCGAGTTGATTCGTCGTAAAGAATTTAAATTGGATTATTCGTTGTCAATTATTGTCCAGATAATTTTCTAGACTAATTACGTATACAAAATTATACTTTATGGTTTTTTCGTGTATTATATAATAGTAGAATTCCCAACAACGAAAACAGCGCTTAGAAATTGACTCATAGTGCATACATAACCTCTCTTTTTCATTCGTGTGAATTACAGTAGGACCTCTCTTATTCTAATTAGTAAAGTTTTTCAAGATGACGCCGACCTCTCTTATTCTAATTTTCCCCTTACCCCCCACTTACTTTGCTTGCGAGCTTGTGATTCGTGGACAATATTTTTCTTTGACTTTTCGTGTGATAGTGGGAGAAGACTTGGGGGGCGGGGGGCGATTAGAATAAGAGAGGCTGGACAATTAGAATAAGAAAGCCAATTAGAATAAGAGAGGTTCGAATAAGAGAGGTCCTACTGTAAAAAATGTTAAGCGTGGAGAGGGTGTTCAGAATTATTCACGGAAGATATTTTCAATACATTTTCAAAGATTGAAAATAATTTGGAATATAGAAAGATTGGAAAAGGTTCAGAAAGTGAATTCAGACATCGAACCATTGTAAACTGAAATTGATTGCAGTAAATAAAAAAGATTTCATTTTAAGAATTTTGAATAGCGCTTTTTTGGTCTTTTCGTCATGAATGCTTTCGCATCCATTTTTGAGTCAATCTTTTGAGCAAAAAGCTCAGAAAGATATAAAAAAAAACGTAAAATGAGAATGAAAACTGAAAATGATCAGAATTATGTCATAATATGGTGAGATGACCTACTTAAAGGCGTCATTTTGGTAATGGCACGAAGACCTCTTAAAGAGGTCATATTTTTAAGACATATATCAAAATGATATCATAATTGTATCATAAAGTGTTCAGATGACTTACTTAAAGATATCATTTTGTTATTGGTTTAAAAATCCCTTAAAGAGATCAAATATCTGAGAATTTAATCAACCTGAGCTAATGTAGGCAACACTTGTAGGTGATATCGCATGGGCGTCCGCAGGATTATTTTCAGGGGGAGGCAACATTAAATATGCTACCACAAAAAAAATTAAAAAAAAAGAAAACCTAATATCGTTGACCTCCACGTGGTAAGAGTTGGAAACATGGAATGCTATGGCTAACAAACGATAAAAACGCAGAATTCATGAACTATGTATGGTCATCAATACAAAAATTTAATGAATTTTTCAATCGAAGGTAATGCGTTCTGTCGATAATTCATGACAGATAGCCGCCATCATGGATCCGCCATTTTGAATTTTGGAAACCGGAGGTCATATTCGTCATCAGCGACCCAAAAAACCTCCGAGTACCCAGTGTCAGATCGATCAAGCAACTTTTGATATTTCGGACCGCCATTTTGGATCCGCCATTTTGAATTTTGGAAATCGGAAGTTATATTCGTAATCAGCGACCCAGAATCCCTCCAAGTACCCAGTTTCAGATCGATCAAGCAACTTTTGACATTTCGGTCCGCCATCTTGGATTCGCCATTTTGAATTTCGAGTAGTGGATTTAAGCTACTAGTGTAAATAATTGCAAAAAAACAATATTGCGTCCTTAACGACAGCTATAAACAACTAATAATCTCGAAAATGTTAGGAAGACGAAAAATTTGTCGAAAAATCCGCCATCTTGGATCCGCCATCTTATATTTTTCATAACTAATCACGTAGACTTGTAGTCAAACTCATTATGCCACCAGATCCAGGTCATCGGGGCGATCAGTCAACGCGAACCTAGTCAATAATATGAAAAACTGATCGAAAAATGGACATTTTCTCGATTTTTTATATTTTTTGTCGCCATATTTAAAAAATGTCTACTCGTAGCTAAAAACGGACTTCGGATTCGAAAAGAGCAGGGTCGAAAACTGTAGAATAGACGTGTTCAGAATTATTCATCGTTCTTTTCTATAAGGAATGTGACGCCTAAAACGCAGTGGAATTTACGGCATTTCAGGCGGAAACGGGTTAAGATCATAATCATAAATTTATCGCATTCTGACCACATTATGATATCATATTAGCAAACCATAAAGACATCAAAATTAGGATCTCATTTTGAGGACTTTCTGAAAAATCTGCTGTCTGGGTATAACATGAGAATGCTTCTTTATTCAAAATCGTTAGAATTCAGAATTCGGAATGTAAAATGTTTAATTTGAATTCGTATAAATCCAGAAATAGTTTTTTCGTAAATGAATGGCAATGAATGCCTATTCGTATTGTGTTAATGATATAAAGTTTATTGATTCAGTCCATTTGAATTCCGAAAAATTTATTTAATTTTTATAATCTTAAGATCATACTACAAATGAACGAAAATTCATTCAATATTTTAATACACTTGAATCCATTTTCGTTTGCTGGACAATTAATTCTGGATCTCTACTCCCCCGATAAATAAGGTATTACAGTAGGCCCCGCCCTAACTTATCCTGTCCGAAGCTATACATTTGGCTTGTCCAAAGTTATACTACGCTCTTCCTCTCCTTCCCCCACCTCATTGTTTCGCTGAGCCACACTCGCTTCGCGACAGTAACACACAGGAGCACTCATTGCACGGATATAAACAGAGTTACAGAAGTGGGGATAGTGAGGGTCTATAACTTTGGATAAACTTCCGCCATTTTAAAAGAACCGACGGTATAACTTAGGGTGGGGGCTACTGTATATTTAAAAATTAAAGACAATAAGTCAATAAAAACTCGAATGAACATTAATTGTGGACATTAAGTGAATCTAGTGATTAATAGTGTCAAGAACTTAACCATAAATTTAAGTTAAGAATAAAATGAAACATGATTAAACAATTTTAAAAAACCAATTCATTTTTCCAAACATAAACCTAACTATTTAGTGATTATTTTAACGATAATTACGTAAACAATCAAATGACATTAATTAAATTTCATTTTATCTTCTCTACAATACATTACAAATTAATTTATAGATACCTTGGTCGAAAAGAGAAGTCGCCCGATGCATATACTATATTTGAGAGTTTTATGGCGTACCCAATGAAACTACTGTATGTATATGTAGCTAGGCGGAAATTCTTTTTTTAACGAATGGAAAAATTTTTAACCAATAGGAACATTCCTCGAATATGTCTTTTTTGTCTGACTTCTCTTTTTGTCCTACTCGGGCAAGTATGTATAGTGGCCCCTATCCTAATGAATACGTTTCGTACCGAACAAAATTGTCACCCCCGTCCTAATGCATATGCTCCACAGTACCCCCGAAGTTACTCTCACCCTAGGAAAGTATACATTAGAACGAGAAAAAAATATGCGTTTGGACAGGAACATGCAATAGGAAGGGGTGCATTAATACAGGGCCACTGTAAATATAAAAATTCTGTATAAATTCAGACCTCTTCAGGTAGATCGCTACTGTACTTTGAACGCTTGCACAAAGCGGTTGAGGAGCAGTCACTGCGCTTTGAGCGCTTGTATAAAGCGGTTGAGACGCAACAACTGCGAACGCTAGCATAAAGCAGTTTATGTTGTCTTTTGTATCAGATACTTCTGACGCGTGCAAAACGGTTAAGGTCTTTGTAAAATTACAAAAATGTTAAATACATTAAATATGTCAATAACTAAGGTTATCTCCTCTTATTTCCTTTCCTCAACCACATTCAACCAGCAATAATTCGAAGTCATGTCTCGCAAGCTGATTCCTGGTAAAGAGCTTGAGTGATTTGACCAAAACCAAGCCGACTAACTCTATCCAGGTCTGCTTCTCAGATCCGGGACGTAACAAAGGTATTGCCCAGAAAACGAACATGCATTAAAATAAATTCAAAACTTTTTCAAATCGGTTTCTTGACTACCTAAAAGGATTGGAATGTATTGATTGGATTGGATATGAAAAGTATTGCAGAAAGTCAAGAAACTCCATTCAGAACCTGAAGTCTGAATTACATTTGATACAATTTAATTCTTGTTCGTTTGCTGGGTAAGCTTTTTGTAAATTGAAGTTTAAAACATGCTTCCTTGGGTGGCTTTGTGTTCGTAAAGAGCATGGTCTTCGACAGCCCAAGCAATGGCCATTTATTCTGTACTTAGAATCAAAATACGATAGATCTTTTTTGGGCTTCCAACGTGTAGGGGAGAGTTACCAGTTGTGATACAGTACTAGTTTTGAGACGCTCAATTATTATGAACACAAAGCGTAAACAATCCGATCTGTTTAAATGCAATCTTTTCTTTTGATGCGAGGCAGATATTGCAGTAACACCAAAGTTGTTAATCGTATTAGCTCGTATACTCGTTGAAGAAGAAACATGATCATGAGGTCTATGCCCTATGTGTATTATTTATCATTTTGTGCAATAAAGACCGATATTATTATCATTGTTATTATTACTCATTTGTGCAAAATTACTATTTTACAAATTATACTAATTGAAAAAAGGTAAGTATAGTGCACTTTCTATTAGTGTTTCGTACATGCTTCAAGATGACACATTGTCTTTTCTTTCAAAATATGGCCAAATTTTAATTGTAATACACTTTTCTCTCCCATAGAAATCACCTGTTTTCTCCGTGAATGATGATGATGATTATATTGACAGTGATGTCGACTTTTGAATCATTTGCTTAAAATGATTGCCCAAGAATTTGGCAGCTTTCAACTCTATTCAATGCAACTCATGTCGTCCTGTATACATGTAAAATGTGCACAAGATATTTCACATGCATTCATGAATAGAAAAGACTGAACGTCTTTAAAATAAATTAAAACAATATTCTAGTGATATTACAGTCCTCCCTCCGTAATTGCCGTCCGGTCGGGCCGAATTTCATGTCATGCCCCCATAACTGCTTGTCTGCCGTTCCCGCCCCTACTACTCCTTCTACATGTATGAAACAGTTGATAGAAAATATGTGAGCATCCGCGAGTGCGTGCCTTTCTTCTTGCAGTGCACTGGCAGGGACAACCTGGACAACATTGAATATTTTAGGACTACGATTACGGAAGGAATTAGGAAGACAACAATTACGGAGGGAAACGATTATGGAGGGAGGATTGTACTGGTGGTTACGTTTCTTATTTTTCAAATTTTAAGAAATTTTATTTAGTATCTCACAATTTATAGTGTCCATTGTTTCGCTCCTTAATACTGAAATGCAGTCCATGTAGTTTCCAATACAATAAGTTGATATAATCTTTCATTGTATGAAAGGTTGAATGGAATCTAAAGTGAATTCTCGAATTTTATGTAATAAAACATTTAAAATCAATAATTTATTTTAAAGCTGTAATTTAAGAGAAATTTATATACTACATAGGAATAATTCAATAATTTAATAATAAAATAATGTTAGAAAATGTCCAGTAGAAAATAACTGTTTAAGGTTTTCGTGCGAATTTTTAATGTTGGTAATAATACCGTATACTCATTTTTAGTAATAATATAAATTCTTTTTATAAGAGACTATAAGGATGATGTATTTCATAAGCAATTTCTTTACGCATCGATCACTTGTGTTGCTTGGAAACTGCAGTAAACTGAAGTTTACGTTGCCGATATTTGGCATCTTTTGAATTGTCGTCATCCATATTTGCGCATAGAAAAAAATGAAACTTGCATGCAATTGTCATTGTACGATTTCGTATTGAAGAAAGTGCGATCACGAAATATAAGGAATTTTCTGAGGATAATACGTTTTTCGAATGTAATATGGATATCAACGTCGAATTTTTGCGCTTGTCACTGCTGGATGCATAAGTGACTCCGTCAGTTATAACCTCAACGAAGGTAAATTATTCAGTAACCTAAGTTTTAAGCTAATGTTGTTCATGTAGGTTAATTTTAACCTATATTTTTTATTTGAGATATTTTTTATATAATTTATAACCAATATTTAATCACCAATATTCAACTTTTGGTCTATTTTGAAAACTTCTCAACTTCATTTAAATATTAATTGTTTTAAACGGTTTTATAAGAGGAACACGATGTGTGAGATGACAATATTAGTTGGGTTATGTATTTTGAAAATATTTTGTAAAAATTATGGCATTTCGTGAACTGAAAAATGTCTATAATTTGTATTCTGGAAACATCGTGTATTACAATTATTAATTGCAGAATTTCTAATGATAAATGGAGTGTTTACTAATGATCAATTTTTTAGTGAATTTAAAATAAATAAAATGATTGAACTAGAAAACGATTCTACTCTACAACTATTACAAAATATTCTTAGTAATTAAAGGTATGACTTAGTTTGTTTGACAAAAGTTGTTAATATTTCTTTGAATTTCTTGAAAAAAAAAACGATTAAAACCCCTGACTTAGAAACGAACAATATGTCTATTTATATTAATATTATTTTTCATTTATTTAAGGTGTAAATTTCCCGTATTGTCGATTATTAATATAATTGTTTATACTGTAATAGAGTTCAAATTCTTAAGTTACGAAATAATTATTTCTGATTCTGCTGATTATAATATTAAAAAGTTAATATTTTGAATATATAATGGAGGTTTTCAATAATAAAAATGCAAATTTTGAAATTTTCTGTATATATTTATTATTTTTACTAAGGAAAATATAAAAAATGACTACTTGAAATTAGCTTATTTTATCAAATTCTTATTTGTATATATAAAACTTTGTTCAGGGTTTATTAACAAATATTGTTCGTTATCAATGAGACTTAACAATAGCAACATAGTAAAATGTATTATTGTATAGGCAATTCGAAAATGTTTTGAAATATTGCAAATATTGTAGCTCAATTTTGACTGTTCTCAGAGTGAATTCTTATTCCAAAAAATTTCGAGATTTTAGTCTTAATTATATCGTTATTAGTTTGAATAAGTCATATGACGATAATTTTTCAAACACCATTTCTTTGCACGAAGGTAGTAACATTTTAAAATAGATTGTCAAAGATTTCATGCAAAAAATTTTTATTGTATCGAGTGAAAAAAGTCACTAAATATTATGTTATTATATAAATCTATTAAATATCTAGGGGGAGCAACTAAATATTATTACAGCTATTTATAGTACTATTTCAGCATGACAAAAATTAAAAAAAACAAGTGGGTGATTCCCCTTAACGGGACCAAATGTGTCGCCGATATGATTTCTGAGTTTTGGAATTATGTGATCTAAAAGAAGTCAGAAGTCTTACTTTCTGAGGGTTTTCTGAACATAAGTGCAAAAAGATTTCATAATGACATCATGTTCAGGAAATCCTCAGAAAGTGGGACATCTGACTTCTTTCAGAGAAAATTTCGAAATTATTCCGAGCTCTTTTTTTATTTTGCTGTGTGGGTATCCATTTATATAACATTTCCCTTCATTCTATTAACTCGACATTTTCTATTTAGGGATTTGTCAGGTCACTGATAAATAATCCATTGTCAGTTTTTCGAAATTAAAGATGGCAGATCCAATATGGTGTGCCAAAATTCGAAATATTATCGGTTTATTTCGTTACTAGGGCTTCTTTGGTGACGATTATAATGAATCCGTTATTAAATTTATAAAATTCAGAATCGTGTATAAAATATAGTAAACTAAATGGAAACATTGTCTCATGTACAAAGCAGCCTTAGTACTCCGCAATACTCTTGCAGAGGTCAGCGCAAAGCTACTTACTATAGTAATCAACCAAATAAACATTGCATTATATCAATATTATTATATATTTAATTTTTATATATTTTTTAATATTTGTTATAATTCTTATATATTAATTATTATTATTATATATAAGTTTTTATATATTTTTTGTTGTATTTTTGTTGAATTCGATTTGAATTTCGCTCCGCCATTTTTAATTTCGAAAACTCTCGAGTAACAGTTTGCAATTAACCGGATAAAACGTAGAATTCATTAAATAATAATTTTTAACATACCGTTAATTGCAAATCAGAATTTTGACATTTATGATGGGCTGTAAATATTATAATAATGGCAATGTATTTTCCTTAGATTATCCCTTTATAATGTATTCTTGATACACTCTTAGAACGTCCTATTGTCGTAATCGGAATCCTCTTGCTGCAAGTGGAAAAAATTATGTTATGTGATCAAGAGAATTATTTCACTTGCGTTAAGGCTTTCTACTTGTCGAAAGTAGATTCCGCTTGCGACAAGAGGATGCAATAGGGCTTTTTAACACATGTCGGAAATAAAAATATTATATTTCTACAAAAAATATTTTAACAACAATTTAGTGAAAACGTGTGCATGACAAATCGATACAAAGACCTAGAAGGGCGAACTAAATAAAAATCTCTGGAAACAATTGTATATTTATTTACTTTTTTGTAAATGAGGAAGCACTCTGTGAATTCCTGAACTCATACATCACTTTTTGTGGTTGTATATTGAGCATAAAAGATATAATTCGCAGAATTCCATTCTCTGTCACACATAATATGCATAAAATGTTTCCGGTAGTTCGAATACGCATTTCTCAATTAGTTCGTTCTTCCAGAACGGTCTATAGAATTATATTTAATAGACCAATATCAACCTAATAATTAATTATTTTTATTAATGTTTGACCTGAGAGTACGTAACATTTTTGTCAAAAATATTCTGAAACCCACACAAAAAACCAAGTAGAAAATCCACACAAATCAGAGTAAGCAATCCAGGTAACAAATTTACGCAATAACCAGCGTTAAAAATTGAGAATATCCTTATGAAAATCTATGTTGAAAATCCACACAAAATTTCACAGAAAATGTACGTAGAAAATTTGCAAAAATCGAAATCAACATGGAAATCCTTGTGGACTCCTCGTGGATTTTAAAACAAAGTTACCATTTCCACAAATTTGGTACAGGAATGAGGTCAAAAATAAATAATAAATTGTCTGAATTGTCATTACAGGCCGACTAGATGTATTTCACCTATTTCAAATATTCCTAAAATTGAAGGTTATAGATGATATTTTTTTTGCCCTCACAAGGGGTTTAAAGACATTCTTTTAAAAAATATTCATTCAGCGTACAATAGTTATTTTACGCCCTTGTATGGGAAGGCAAATTTAGATAATAACCATATCTTAAATTGTTTGTTCGACACCTTGTGAATCTAAAAATAAGGTTTGTACTGCATAATTTACACCTTCAATGTTTATCACTATCTAATATTGACATATAATCCGATGAATATTTAATCTACTCACTTTATGGTTCATTCTTCTTTTCAGAAGTTTATAAAAAATCTTTAAAAATGATTGGAGGAGGAAGCGACAATTCCATTTCCACATTGTCATCAAATACTAGGAAAAGAAGTTTATCGGATTCATTAAGTCTTCAAAAAGTGAATAAGGATCTGAATGTGACTCCTCTGTTTTCTCTCCCTCCCGAATTAGAGGATCCTACGGATTGCAGATGGCTTCGAACGAAAGAAAACAATGCGCGCATTGCGTACGAAAGAGACAAAAGATTTTGCAAAACTTCTTTTTCCGTAAAACGTTTCAAAAAAGAAGAATTTCGAAAATACGTGGTCGGGGTGGTGGTAAGGCCGGATATACCGGAAGATGAACATTACGACCCGATCAACGACCGGAGAATAGTGCGTTACTATAATTACATTCGGAGTGGAGTCGATACAATACGTATTACCCCGATGATGGAGGAAACGATCGAGACAATAACTGGCATGGTCCCCCAGGTGTTGAGGGAGAAGTTTCCCGAATCGACGGGCGTTCTCCTGAACGAAGTGAAAGACGAATTTCATGTAATGATAAAAAAGTCGATCGTAGAATTCGTTTTAGAAAATCCAATGGTGGAAACGTCGGCTCAGGTTTTTTATTATTATATATGATATTTGTATGACATATTTAAATTAAAAATAACTTAGAAATAAGTCACCAAGTAGTCTTGACAAAACTAAGATGAGATCGAGACAAGACCTGTGAAATTTGATTTTAGGCGATAAAAATAACTTAGAATTCTGTGGTATGAGGCACAGGTCTTGTCGAGACTAAGGTGAGACCGACACAAGACCAATAATGTAGCCTGAGACATATTGGTATTGTCGATACTAAGGCGAGATCGAGACAAGACTAATGAGATGTGATTTTAGACGGTATCAAGAATTTATGGGCAATAAATGTGTCTTACACTATCCAAAGCATTGCATTATTCACAATTTCATTATTATTTTTTACTTTTCCGAAAATTGTCGTTAATTTCTTGTAGGGTTATGTAAACAGAGACGTTACATGTAAAGTACTGTCACACGTGCAAAATGAAGTCTTGTCTTGGTATCGTCGACTCCAAATTATTTAAATTGTAATGAAAATTTATTTCAACGACTTACGATTTAGAAGCCAGTTCAAACTTAGGAATTTATCATAAGTATACTAATTTCCTAGAAAACAGGAATCGGATTTTTCATATTTTTAGGGAGAACTGACAAAAGAAAAACTGGAAGCTTTCGATTTATCAAGAGAGTTGACACAAATTTTTGAACGACATACGAAAGTAATTAAAGATAGTTTACATCTCCTTAATCCATGCATGACGATGGCGTTACATCAGTGGTGTATGGAATTTGAGTAAATAAACGCTTTACAAATATTATGGAGTATACGATTCTAGTTCTTTTTCCAAGGGTTTATTAATTTCTAGAGCCTTTCGTTTGATTCAAATTGACGTGATAAAGGAAAATAGAGAGAGTTGGGATTTACTCGCGTTACAAGGCACCCTCATTTCGCAAATCGACAAGGGACGAGAATTTCTAAAGCGACATTGGTACGGAGGCATTCAAAATATATTTCTGCAGGTACTTTACAAGACATTGATTTTAATAGAATTGGAAATTCTGCTCGGAAAATAATTTCATCTTGCTGTGGCATTTCCTTGAGTAAAATAAATTAGATGTGTTGTAGTCGAATATTATTTATTAGTGTAGAAGTTTCTGACAAATTAATACAAATATATTTTATTTGCTTTTGAAGTTAACTTCGGTAAAATATGTTAATAAATAGTAATTCAGCCTGCAAGTAACTTTTCGAAAAATTGATTCCGTTAAAATATATCATGTCGTTTATTTTACTATCCATATCAAATAAAGATTACTTAACATTTATTCTGTTACAGTAAAGTCCCGGTATATTTGCCCGCTCGGTTCCTCGCCTGCCCCTACCGTCCCCTTGTGTTTGTCAACAGAAGGGGAGCGCCGCTTCTCCCACTCTCCTCAGTCGCCTTACGTTCGTGACGTCACAGGAGGCCCTTCCTGAGGCCCCAGCGGGCAAGGTGGGGGTAAAAGAGAGCGGCGACAGACAAATATAACGAGTCGGAACTGCGCAAATATACTGGGACGTAAATACAGCGAGACCCAAATACACCGGGACTCTACTGTTGTAATTACTACAATTGCAATGATTGTTGCATCCAGAAGTGCAGTTTAATATGACACATATTTAAAATAATTCAATAATACATAAGTTGTTAATTCTGTATTAACATCTTATTGAAGTAAAAATAACAAATCAGTTTGCTAAACGCAATTTTTTATTATCCGAACCCTTGTTAGAGTTAGTAATCTGTTATACTTAGATAATAACAGCTCTTCATAACCCCATTTATGGCCAAGTTTAAGATTTTTTGTTGTTGATTTTATGTTCACAAATTTTTCTAATAGAATATTTACTAATATTTACTAATATACATTTTGTAGAACATTAGGAAAAAGCTCGTTCCGAGTCCCGTGGAGATGAAACGCTTTAAGTCCTTTTTCGACTGCATCGCAATGTTTATGGAAGTCCAACTATACTTAATCGGCATGAACACTCTGAACGATTTTATGAGATATATTCTTAACGAAAAAGTAAGGCTGATTTTAAGATTAATTTTCCAAAATGTTAAATAATTCTTTTTGTCACGATTTTGCACGAAATTGACTTTCGATGAACTAATGCCTTTTAATATGATATAAGTCGTTCAATTTACGTAAAAGGAATATCACTTTATTCTTAACTGAATAATCAAATTTGTTTTTTACTCCTATAAAAGACCATGAGTAGTGTAACAAAAAAAAGGCATTTTAAATAAAGTAGTAGAAAAGGTTACATTTCGTATCAAGGACAAAAAATGAACCTTTTTCTCATACTTGTTAGTTCCGACCTCAAAATCCATAAGGTACTCGAATATCATTTTCGTCTTAATATACTGACCAAACATGTTCAAAACAATATTCCCCACTACTTTTCACAATTTTACACAACTCATTACTTAATCCATTAAATTTATAATATGATTTTATCAAACCGTGAGTTCTGATAATTTAAAGGCCACTTCTTCGAATGTTGAATTAGTTGTTATATCCAATTCGGAAATTTCATTTTATACGGTGTTTATTCTGGGTTGATCATATTCCTGAGATCCGATATGAGCAATTCAGGATGTCCGATCTAATATGGCAGCTGCTCTAACTCAACTTATTGCGTTTTATTTTCATAGCAAACACGACGATATTTTATAATTAAATTGATAAGCAGAACAGACAAATAATTTTTAAAAACCATTGGTTGAAAGCAATCGTTGATTGTAAACAATGAATTGATATTGTATATCCCTAGTCGAAATCAAACCATTTATTGGGTTAATAGTGGACTATTTAATTATTTACTATGTTAAAATTATAGGGGAAATGAGTAGTATAGAAATTTATAAATAATATAAATGTAAATGCAAAAATAAATGGTATTTTTTCGTCGAAAACGAGAAAAATATGTGTAAAGACTAGAATATATAAATTTAAAATAAAACTCCATTCGACAACATTTTGAAACTATCATCACTGATAATTTTTCTATAATAAATATACTGAATACATTTTCTCAGCGACATTCAAAACAGCAATCTGGAAAACATCAGCAATGAAGGTGGATGTCGAAAAACCGGCAAATCAAAAAGCTGGCAATTTAAAAAAACCGACACTTCAAGAAGGACTATACACTTGTCAATGTTTATATGTGTCGACTTTTTGACAGTTGGCTTTTCGACTGTCGGCTTTATGACTCTCGGCTTTTTGACTTGTCGGCTTTTTCATATTTGTAGGGTTTTCGACCCGTATCCCGTAATGATGGTTCTATAATCATAACACCTCTTTTCAGAAATGGAGTAAACTAATATATTCAACATAAAAAACTTAACGTTTTTTTTTTAAACTTCATTTTTTACATTTCAGTCGCTTTTATTCTTTTCTTGTTACTTTAGTTTTCTTCGCGCTGTAGTAGCTTTTTTAAGAAAGTTCCTGTTCCGCTTTAATTATTGGAAAGGGCGAACATTGTTTAGTATAATGACGTCTGATTTACTTCTTTTCTATAATTTAAAGGGTTAACCCCACTTCTATCACAAAAAATAGATTCCCAAAATATTTTCATGATTTTTTTATAGAAAACTACGAATTTTGTTTAAGCCATCAATATCTTACCTTAAAGTAAATGCTTTTTAATGCATATTTTATTAAATATGAAATCTGAAACAAAAAATGTAGATAGTTTTAGTTAAATAATAGCCTTTTTCACATAATGATGGACAGTCTCGATTTAACCCTATAAGGCTCGACTTTACATTTTTATTATACTCTGTATTTAGGCTTTTCAAGTCAAATTTACAAATTTTCCAAATACAAAACGAAGGAAACAATATGGCTTGTGTCCTTTTTAAAAATCGATCCTATTGAACTGAAACATTAGTATTTCGAATTTTAAAATGAGAGATTCAAAACGTCGGACGAAAATATCGTAAAGTTAATCTTGATTTATGAAAATAACTACTTGCATACGAAAAAGGTAATTCCGGCTACCATTTCAATAGTAGGTATACGATTCGGCAACAAGTAACGTTCTGTCGTTGGCCAGCCAGTTAAGTAGTAATGCCAACGAAAAGAAATTGGGTGTGCCACATCTTACTACTTAAGTAGTTACCGTAACTACTTCTTTTTTCTGTGTAGGTACTTCGGGTAGTTGATTATTTTTAAAAGCTGGCATTGAATTTCTAATAAGTTATTCCAAAAACCACCGAGTAAACGGCTTCAGGCAAATTAGATAAATTTTGATTCTTTGATTCAACATTTTGGGTGCATGCCAAAAAACCGACAGGTAAAAAACCGACATTGATAAAACTAACAGTAAAAAAACCGACACTTCAAAAAATGACAGTCGGCTTGTCGATGTTGGTTTTTCTGTCTGTCGGTTATTGATTTGTTGGTTCTTCACCCGCACCCAATATTTCAAATTTTAAAAATCTGACATCAGATTCGTAATCAATGACCTGAAAATCCCTGAATTATTATTTTGATGTCTAGTTCCACGCATTTTGATAGTTTGTAATTGCATTTTTTTTTTTTGCAATTCTGAACCCAAACATTCGGTACTTTATAAGGTTATAATTACAAAATTATTACTTATTTATTGCACTACAATTTTTTCTTACAAAATACATTAAATTTGTGGCTTATTGGAGATTAGAATTAAAAAATATATTGATTTGTGACAAAATTGTGAAAGTTCGAGCGCAAAAATGGTTTGAATCAAAACTTCATTCTTGATTAATTTTCTTTCGGTCACTGACCAGTAAATTTGTCAAAAATATGTTTTTCCTTGCAAAAAAATTTATGTATAAAAATTTTAATTTATATGATTTCAAGACTATTTTAAAAAATTTATTTTTAGATACAAAATGGCTTAAAATACTATTATTAATACAAATT
This sequence comes from Trichopria drosophilae, assembly GCA_030407085.1. Taxonomy (NCBI): domain Eukaryota; kingdom Metazoa; phylum Arthropoda; class Insecta; order Hymenoptera; family Diapriidae; genus Trichopria; species Trichopria drosophilae. The sequence continues at coordinate 84,027,541 of CM059587.1, read as the reverse complement.
CCTATTGCAATAATCAGTAACATAATTTTCTTGCCAATTTCAGATAGTTAACTTTTTTTTACCAATCCAGATTTTGGACAACAAATTTTTCTCGCCAAATACAATATTTTCAAATGCTAAAACAAGGTAGTATCTTTTGCAACTCGAATTTGAGGTAGAAAAATCCTGTAGACGAAGACGATTGATTAAGCAGTAAAATCCGAAGATATTTCAATAGGTCTTCATCTAAAGGATTTTTCAAGCACAAATTCAAGTTGCAAAAAATACTCCACACCTCTTTCGAAAAATGAAAAAATGAAAAACAAAAATGTTGCATCTTGCGAGGAAAATTCTTTCCCAAAATCTAAATAAAAAAATGCAATTAGCTGAAATTGTACGAAAATTCAATAACAGAAATTGCAATAATACTATTGCAATAATACAAAATACTATTTTAAACAATTTTTTATCAGAATTTCAAAACCTGTACAAATTTAAATTTTGATTGGTTAATTTTTCTTTAATGCAAAAATCTGTGACAAATTTATGGATGAAAAACAAAATCTTTCATTTTGTATGAAACATAAAATTTTAAAAAAGGGTCCATTTATTTTTGTAAGAATTATATTATTTTACCATCAAATTCCTCTCAAAAAATTGTAAAAAAAATAATTTTTTTTTAATTTTTAAAATAATCGCTTGAAATAGTTGAAAGTACGCTTTAGTACACTTCTTTTAAGGACTCAAAAAATGTTGTTTACAAGCATTAATAAGTATTTTCGAATACCTTTTTCCTTATTTGCTTTAAAATTATAATATACATTTATTGCGATAGGCAATTAGCAAAAATAATTCTCGTAATCCGTTTAGAACGAAAACGTTGGCTACAAAGTAAATATCGCCATAAAATCAAAGGATGTGGCCTTGGACCCGCCGGTGCGATTTTTTAAAGAGATTTTGTGCAATGTTATCGACACCGCATGCGAGGCAATCACTGGTTTTCCACGACTAGAGACACAACTTTACTTGGATTGGACTGGACCCATGGAATTTCTGAAGGTGCGTCGGATTCTCGTCGAAATTAGCGAATGACTTTCTTATCTGGGATTTTTGCTTCAACGACGTTCTTCCAGCCAACGATATCGAGCGACACGATTTCGGAGTACAAAAAACAGATCGCCGACCTGATGGAAATGCAAAAAATCGAGCCTGATCGTTACCTGGTGGACTTGCGACGGTATATTTCGCTATTTCAAATATATTCATAGTAAATTTATCTATAACATTTTCCAAATAATAATCTGCAGTCTTTCTCAAAACCATGTGGATTTTCACGAAAATTCATGTGAGCTTTTTTGAAAGAGTTCAGTCCTTTCAGGTATGGAAACTTTTACAACGACTCGGAAATGAAAAAATTGCAAGACTTTTTGGTTGATGAGTTTAAGACGTTCGCTAATTACCAACAACAAGTGGCTTATTACGATAATCTTGCTGTACATATTTTAATGGAAAATGAGAAAACGAGGATCGAAGGTTTATTCGTCATATCCTGCCATGATTTCTTGAATATTATCATTGAAAATGTCAAGTCGATGAAAAGAGTATTGCTGACTAAACTAGTTTCTGTTTATCAGGGGAAAGCTAAATCGTGAGTCATGTATTATTGAACATTTTTAATATTTATTTAGTAAGTATGACGGATGAGATCGTTCTTAATTTCAAATTATAAGTCATTTGTAATTTGATTTCTTAGTAGTATTTCTGACATATACATCAATAGAATAAGTCTTTTTTTGTTAGTATCGGCGATGAATATCAGACCATCTCCGATAAGGCCTTAAGTCCGCCACCAAATACGGGCGTACTAATGGAGCTTGTAAGTTACATACAAAGAGTTGAAGATGGCGTTCTTAAAGAAATGGAATCAAGACTACAGGAAGTTCTCGAATACATAATGTTTCTAACCGATTACTGGATTTTATCTGACAAAGAGATCCAAGTAAACAATGTCGCATTTCAATGGTTTCAACGTATTCCGCAAGTTTTAGAAGAGCACAGAGTTATAATCGACAATAAATTGCAAGAATTCCAAGAACTGTTGAGATGTAATTTCGATATTTTAGTATTCAAATGTCATTTATACTTTATGAATTAGGGAAAAACGATATTAGATAGTTTTTCATTTTATTTTAAGAGGAATTTATTTATATCGAATATTTCAGTAAAATATCAAAAGTTCGAAGATGAGCTCGACGTCTATGACAGGCAGGTAGAGGAGATTCAATATTGGGGAGATTTCGACGAAATGTATCGTTATCAGAAAAAGGTGCAAAATCTCGAGCACAAGTTGAATCTCGCATTGGAAAAAATCGATAGGTTCAACGAGGAAGAAATCGCATTTGGCTGGGAGACTACCCAATATCCCAAGAGAAAAAAAATTGCGGATCGTCTTGCTCCTTATAAGAAGTTATTTGACGGTGCTTGCGACTTTATGACGAAACACGAGAAGTGGTTGAACTCTACTATCGGATCTTACGAGCCTGAGGATATTGAAAATGAAGTGACCGTTGCTTTTAAGTAATACATGATACTTTCACCATCTTTATTTTTTTATAATGGTTTTTAGTTATGTTTAATTTTTTAATACCATTGTTTTTATTTAACTATACCCAAACTGAATGCTTATAAAACATGTCTCATTCGATTGGTCAAGTGACATTGAGGACGATGCTACTTGCTACTCGTGTAAACCAATTGCCTTGAATAGTTTCACTTCCTGTCTCTAGGGGCGATTGTAACACTCGCTACTTTCCTCTCTTTCTCCCCAATGATACTGGGACAGTTTGAAAATCGGTAATATACATCGCGGAAGAACATTTCTGCACCGAGAAAGAAAGGAGAGTCGCAACTGCCACGAACACACCTAGCGGCAAGAACGAGGACTGTTTTCTTTTAAGGCAAATTCATATATACGAAATGACGAAAATTACATTAATCGCCTTCTTTTAAAATATTAATAGCTAGTAAAACATTACAGGAACTTATTCAAGTTAGAAAAAAGTTTTCAAGAACCCGAAATGAAAAAACTCGCTTCGATCGTATGCGACAGAATTGAAGGTTTTCGTGATCACATTCCAGTGGTAATGACACTAGGCAATCCTGGAATGAAAGCTCGACATTGGGAACAAATTTCGGATATTATCCATTTCCCAATTAAATTCGACGCGGAATTGACTCTCGGGAAAATTATTGAAATGCATCTAGACGAGTACATTTCGATGTTTGAAGGAATATCGGAAGCAGCCAGTAAGGAAAGCACATTAGAGAAGAACATTTCTAAAATGGGTAAGGATTGGCAGGACATGGTGTTCGTAATCAATCCATACAAAGACAGTGGAACATTCATTGTCGCAAGTGTCGATGAAATTCAATTGATGCTTGATGATCATATCACTAAAGTAATGACGATGAAGAATTCTGCTTACGTCAAGCCGTTTGAAAAACAAATATTGTAAATAAATCTGAAACTATATACAAGGTCATATAACGCTATTACTTCATTTAAGGTTATTTTTAGATCATGGGAAACTAAACTTGTGTTGCTTCAAGATATTCTGGATAACTGGTTATCAGTTCAAGGAGTTTGGATGTACCTTGAACCAATCTTTTCATCTCCGGATATTCAGCAACAAATGCCGGAAGAAGGTCGACGTTTCACGGCTGTAGACAAGATTTGGAAAGATATTATGAAGACTGTTAATATCGATCCACTCGTTCTTTCCGTTGTTGAAATTGACAAAATTCTGGAACGTTTGAAGAAAAGTGGAGCTTTGCTGGATTTAATCCAGAAGGGATTGAACGAGTATTTGGAAAAGAAACGACTATACTTCCCGAGATTCTTTTTCCTTTCTAATGACGAGTTGTTAGAAATCCTATCTGAAACAAAAGATCCCACCAGGTAAGTATATCTTTAGAAGGTTGCATATGTTCATCCAATCATTTTTAAACTACTACAAACAAATGTTCATTTCAGAGTTCAACCTCACTTGAAAAAATGTTTCGAAGGAATCGCTCGTCTGTCATTCGAAGAGGACCTCAGCGTCCACGCAATGAGATCTGCAGAAGGTGAGATCGTCGATCTCGTCGATGTTATTTCGACTGCTGCTGCAAGAGGCCAAGTTGAAAAATGGCTGGTCGAGTTGGAGGTCGATATGAGGAAAAGCATCAAGAGCAAAGTGTTTGGAGCCATAGAAGCTTATCCTGTCAACCCCAGAACTACTTGGGTTTTACAATGGCCTGGTCAGACGGTTCTAGGTGTTGGTCAATTATACTGGACACTGCAAATAGAAGAAGCGATACCAAAGGGTGTGGAAGCATTAGAGAAATATCTTCAACAATGCCGAGATGAGCTGAACGCTATTATTTTGTTGATTCGAGCTAAATTGTCAAAACAGAATCGAATCACGTTAGGTACGTCACATTTTGAGTTCAAATTGAAGGAAAATTGAACTAAATACTTCATATTTTTACAGAAGCCTTGGTTACTCTGGATGTACATGGAAGAGATGTCCTTGCGGATCTTTGCATAAACAGAGTTGTCTCAAATAATGATTTCAAGTGGCTTTCACAACTTAGGTACTACTGGCAGGTAATTACACAATTTCAAAGTTAGAATTGGTATTTTTAAATGTCATCTTGGTGTTCTAATTAAATATATGTTGTAGGAAGACAATATGTGGACATATATGATCAACTCCTTCTTACGATATGGATATGAGTACCTAGGTAACAGTTCTCGTTTAGTAATCACGCCTTTAACTGATCGATGCTACAGAACGCTCTTTGGAGCATTGAATCTGAACCTTGGAGGAGCACCAGAAGGTCCTGCAGGAACTGGAAAAACAGAGACCACTAAAGATTTGGCTAAAGCCGTTGCCAAACAATGCGTAGTCTTCAATTGTTCGGATGGTTTGGACTACATAGCACTCGGCAAATTCTTTAAAGGTTTAGCATCTTGCGGTGCGTGGTCCTGCTTCGATGAGTTTAATCGAATTGATTTAGAGGTACTTTCGGTCGTTGCCCAACAAATTTTGACGATCCAACGAGGTATCAATGCCGGGGCAGAAAAATTAATGTTTGAAGGTACCGAAATTTCCTTGGATCCTACTTGTGCTGTCTTCATCACCATGAATCCTGGTTATGCCGGTCGATCCGAACTGCCTGACAACTTGAAAGCTTTGTTCCGATCAGTAGCCATGATGGTACCTGATTATGCACTGATTTCAGAAAATACATTGTATTCGTTTGGATTTTATAATGGACGACCATTGGCCGTGAAAATTGTCACTGCTTACAAACTATGTTCTGAACAACTAAGTAGTCAACGTCATTACGATTACGGTATGCGAGCAGTAAAATCTGTTCTAACTGCTGCTGGTAATTTGAAACTGAAGTATCCAACCGAGTCCGAAGATATTCTTTTACTCAGAAGTATCAATGATGTCAATTTACCGAAATTCTTGAGCCAAGATCTTCCGTTATTCCGTGGAATTGCTTCGGATCTTTTCCCCGGTGTGGTCCTTCCAGTACCGGATTATACGCATATTAATGCGTGTACGCTAGAATCTTGCGAAAAAGCAAATTTACAATGCACCGATTTCTTTTTGGAGAAAATTCAACAGATCTACGAAATGATGATTGTCAGGCACGGATTTATGATCGTCGGTTTACCCTTCGGTGGAAAGACCTCTGCCTATCGGATGTTAGCGGATTGTTTGGGATTATGTGAAGATCGGGGTTTGATGGACGAGCATCGTGTGGAGATTACGGTTATCAACCCAAAGGCGATTACGATGGGGCAGCTCTATGGGCAGTTCGATCCAGCTTCCCACGAGTGGAGCGACGGCGTTTTAGCGGTGAATTACAGGGCTTTCGCATCGTCCACTAATGAAAATAGGAAGTGGCTGGTTTTCGACGGTCCGGTGGATGCTATTTGGATCGAGAATATGAACACGGTATTGGACGATAACAAGAAGCTCTGTTTAATGTCTGGCGAGATTATACAATTAGCGCCCACGACTAATCTAGTTTTCGAGCCGATGGACTTAGAGGTACCTAAAGCAAAAAACATTTCGAGTAGCATTTTTTTAAACAAAACCGCTTAAATGGGTTTGTCTCTGTAATCTGTTTTTTAAACCCACAGAGTGTAGAACTAAATTAAAACTTAATATTAACATTAAGTTAGTAGGTTTTAAAAGGATTCTGACATTATTTTCTCTACAAATGTTCCTTATTTTTTCTGAGGTGTTGTTTATACATAGGATACTAATGGTTTTTCTATAGTTTGTGTTAGAAGATCTTAAAAACTCTTTTTCTAAAACAATGATCAATAACAAAATCTGGGTATCCGTTATCTCTTAATAATTCTATAACAATCTTTTTTATAAATTTAATGTATAAAAGTTTGATGGCTGTATATTCTATTTTGTATGCTTTCATGGTGAAATCTTATCTAAAAAAATCATTTGGAACAATAGTTAAGATGTCATCTACATGGAATAAAAAGATATTTTTTTTAATTTAAGACATGACATTGGGAATAAATAATGGTGACTATCGTCAACATGAGATCCGATTTGATGATTTTTTCTTAAGAAAGCATCTTTAAATAAATTTATTATTCAGGACTTTTAGAAGAAATAGGAAAAGATTATGAAATTTTGAACTGGAAGTTGCTTTTATTGTTAATCTTTATTATCTATTTTAACCCACCTGTGCACCAGTTTTTCTTTTCCCATAAGGAAGCAATGTAATTTGGACGAGTATACTCGTCCTGGCGCACAGGAGGGTTAAATGTATATTTGAAATAGTATTTGAAACATTCTTGACAATTACCAATAGAATACTATTGGTTTAAAATTTTGTTTTCGACATTTTTGTTCGTTATTAACGGTTTTAATTTTGTTATTTATTAGAGATACGTCATTATTATATTCTGTTACAAAACTAATTTACTCATCAACGGAATGAGATGTCAGATTATTAGTACACGAGGAACTTTGAGTGTCCTTATTCTGTTACGCACTCCTTCGAAGTGCACTTTCGTGTTCAGAGAAATTCATTAGTTATTATCCTTAATACTGCATTAACGTTCCTGAAATTTTGTAACATATTCAAAATTCGTTGTTACGTACATAATGAACAGTACTCAAAACTTGCGCATGTCTAACTATTATTGAATAAGGAGCTGAGAATTCTCTTTCTACCGCTATTTGCATTGTCATATTTCAAACTTGCGATTAATAACGATCCACATTTTAGTATATTTTATACAATTGTGTACGATTATTACAGTATCTATTTTCAATTTTTTTTTAAATTAGGTAGCTTCTCCAGCAACAGTTTCACGCTGTGGTATGATTTATATGGAACCTGTGTCTCTTGGTTGGGAGCCACTATTGACATCTTGGATGAATACGTTGCCATCTATTTTGACTGACCATATTAAACATCATTTGAGGGACATGTTTTTACGTTTTTGTCCTGCATTGATACATTTACTTCGTCGGTGTGGAGTGAAAGTAAGTGCAAAACGATTTAATAACAAATTTCGTATGGATTGAACCTGGAACCTAATTGCGATTGGATTATTTTCAAATGTTCCCTTTTAATGGCCCTCATGTTTTTAGGACAATTAAACAGTTTCCTTCTTTAACATCTTAAAAATTCGTGAATTTTTCTAATAAAATTTGTAATTCAATAATTGAGTAGACCGTTGGAAGAAACAGAGGTGTTTATTTCTTTTACTGTATCTTATAAATCAATGAAAACTGATGAAATCACGATGTAGCAGTCTCTCATATGAAAGGGTAAATACAATCAATAAATCCATTTGCTCGCTATAAGACGTACATCCCCCATTGTCTTTTTTCTTTCTTAATTACTAAACCTTTGCGCCACTGCATAGAGAAATTCTTGATATATTGTCATTCTTAAAATAACTAAGAAAATATTGTCAATTGCGAGTGTTTCAATTAGTGATCATATAATAACAACAGTTGAACCTAAATTAGAACCAAATTTGTATGTCACGCCGATCACAAACGTGATTGATACGTGGGGTTAGGTAATCTAAGAGATGCACGGTCAAATACGTTTATTAATAACTGATGGAGGTGTCGCCACCTATTTATGGTACTCAACCCATTTATTATGTATTTTGAATTAAATTCTGCTGCATTTTATAGTCATAGAGATTGTAAAAATATATAAATTAATTTTTATATTGACCGTTAATATAATTATTATTATTTTAATTATTTTATTACAAGTTTTTGATAATCTTTAAAAAATCGAAAATTCAATCTAAATTTTAAAACTTGAATAAAATAAGAGATAACTTATACAACTTGCCTGAATGCAGTTTTTTTTTATTATATTGGATACAGGTATATACAACATATAGTTTCTGAGCACTTAAACTATCTAGTACCTAGTTGATTATACTGTTATGATTTATCTAGATGGCGGTATTACAACTATCTAGTATAACCACACATAATTGTTATAGTGACACGATTATTTTCTACAGGGGTTCGATGTTATTGAATTTGTTATGTAAAAAAACTCCTTGATTAAAATCTGATCAATAAGGTTTGAGTCTCTTTTTGTAGTTTTTTAATGGATTTCGGATTTCTTCTTTGTAAGTCGTGGAATCAGTTACTTGTGTTTCTGTTAAAATTGCTTATTGCCTCAATCGTTCCCAAGGATAACAGATTTGTTAGTTGAAACGTATTTGAAATCGTATTATTTGAAAATATTTGATATACCGACTTGAGTATTTTAGTATATCTTAACCTAATAATTCTAAATTAAATTCTAATTTAATATTTCTTGCACTCAAAATTTTATAAAAATTGCATTCATTTTCATAATAATTGTAACCGTTATTAAACTTTGCGTTAATATGTATTATTAGTACATAATTATTTTCACCGTGGTAATAATTTAGGGTGCACCTCAAAAACCCGACAAATCACACAACAGACACTTCAAAAACCAGACATTCAATAAAATAGACATTCAAAAGCCAGAAATTAAAAAAAGCAGACTTTCAAAATATATGTGCATTTTGAAAGGTCTGGTTTCTGAACGTCTGTTTTTAAAATCTCTGATTTTTTAATGTCTGTTTTTTTAAATGTCGGGCTTTTGAATGTCTGTTTTTTAAAATGTCTAGCTTTTGAATGTCGGGTTTTTGACATGTCTGTTTTGTGATTTGTCGGATTTTTTAGGTGTACCCAAAAAACTTACTTTCAAAATGTGTTTGCATTTTTCAAATGTCTGGTTTTTAATGTCTCTTCTTTCAATGTCTGTTTTTTAAAAGTCTGGTGTTTGAATGTCGGGTTTTGGAAGCGTCTGTTTTGTGATTTGTCGGGTTTTTGAGGTGCACCCCGGGTTTTTTAATGTCTGTTTTTGTAATGTATTTTTTGAAGTATCTGCTTTTGGAGGGTATGTTTTTGTAAATGTCTGGTTTTGTGATTTGTCTGTTTTTTTAAGTGTCTGTTTTGTGATTTGTCTGGTTTTTGAAGTGCACCCATCATTCAAGTGTAAATTAAAGATTTTATATTATACAAATTTTGTTTTCATTTTTCTTTTATCTTTCTCTTCTCTTTATTTCTTTTATTTTATATATTACGGATTTTGGACTGATATCAAAATTTATGTCGGTTTTTAAAAATCTAAAATACATCAGCATTTTGAAATATAGGTAATCCAAATTATTGTAACAAAATAAAGCTATTATGTTTCTCGCTTTATAGTTATCTTTGACTACCGAAAAGAACGAAGCACGAATATAGCTCCATTTTTTGTTCATTTTCGAAACTTTTTAATTCTTTTTATTGCTATACTATTGATGTCTATAAGTATAATTATTATAGAAAGAAAAATGTATCTGTCATGTGAAAATCCAAAATATTTTCTCATTTTTGGCAGCCGTATTATATTAACCTTTTTGATTTATAAAAAATATGATTTCAAATTAGTAATCAGCGATTAAGAAACCTCTTAAGTACCCCCCGCGTTTCGCATCCGGCTGCCAGTTATGCTCATCAGCAGGGTTCTGGTAGTCTTACCCTGGACGCGATTGCAGATTTAAATATCTAATTTTATAAATGTTATTGTATATTAAAGTTACTGGGGAAAAAACTTGAAAATCAATAACATTTAGAAAGTCAGATTTAAAATATGTTTTAAATCCAAAGGAGACCAATAAATATCAATACTTAGTTCTCAATTTTTTTTTAGTAGGGTTCTGGTAGCTTTACCCTGGACGCGATTGCAGCTTTAAATATGTAGTTCTCAATTTAAGAACTAAGTATTAATATTTATTGGTCTCCTTTGGATTTAAAACATATTTTAAATCTGACTTTCTAAATGTTATTGATTTTCAAGTTTTTTCCCCAGTAAATTGAATATACAATAACATTTATAAAATTACATATTTAAATCTGCAATCGCGTCCAGGGTAAGGCTACCAGAACCCTGCTGATGAGCATAATTTGTAGCCGAATGCGAAACGCGTTTTTTAATGCAATAGTTTTTTGAAATAAAATACTGGATGGGGTTTTTCCATAATTCTCAATAGTAAAGTAATTTAGTTCATCCTTAAATTCTCCGCTTATTTCAATAATTATTTGCGTTTACGTTCGCACTTTGAACGACGCATATTTATTTACATCCCTTTTATTTGCATGAGTATAATCGCCGTCTCACCAAGAATTCGCATATTGAATTATTATTTTAAAAAAGCGGCAAAGAAGTGTTTTAAGTTCTCTATTTGGGAACTAAGTATTGATAAATTATTACGTAATTAAAAAAGCGTTCTACCATGTTGACTAAAAATATAGAATACATGATTTAAAAAGAACATAAATATAGGACATAATATGTCATAGGGAAACGTTGCGTACTACTAAATAGCTTGTATTAAATTTGACCTGGAATAAAAAAAAGAGTTTAATATGTGTGAAATTGTCGAACCATTATTACATTTTTCAATTATTTTGCAGGAAATTATTTATAAAAAAACAATATTGAATATTTATAATATATATTCTGACACGCATTCCGAAACTATGGATATAATTTTGAGTCAAAGGTGGGTTTAAGAATGTTTTGAGAAAGACGAATTTACAGTGTTACCAATATTTATTTTTAATGGTATCGCAGATATTGACTTGAAATTTAGGAACCAAAAAGATATCTGCTCAATCATTCAAAAAGTAGAAACACTTCTCAAATAGTTTTACTTTAAAAACTAACAATTTTGTCAATAACTTTTTACATAAAAATGTCGCTTTTAGAACAATTATCTCCCTACACTTGAGCGCATTAATAAAATAACAATGTATACCTATTCGAGCTTTCTTTTGTAAGAGACGAGCCCAGAATAAATAATATTCGTTTCATATACATATATTTCTACAATGTAATATGCATCTTGTAAAAGTAAACCAAAATACCGATCAATTAATTTTCATTTTTCAGGAAATGATATATATGCCCGATTCAAATTTAACAAGATCAGTAATGTATTTATTCGACACATTCCTTGATGATTTTCATGAACCAAACCGCTTGAAAGGAATATCGGATTTGGATATGCGAGCCCAAATTGAAGTATGCTTTTCATTTTTATTAATCATTAATATTAATATTATAAAAAATTGAATAGTTAAGGTAGTTAATCGCTTAATAACTGTGGAAAATGTTTCTTTATCAGTGGACTAGTTTTCGGGTCTAAGTTCAATTACGTCAGTGTCAAATATCTGGTTTAATAAGTAAATAATGGTTTTGTTAAAATTGATCCAAAGGTAAATTAAGCAATCGTAATCGAATAGAAACATATTTCAAAATAATTAAGAAAACATTTTTTAAGAGCAAGTAGTAATCTAACAGATTGACTAGAAAAAGTATCGATGTTTAAGGGATCGAATATATCAAATCTCAATTCGTATTTCGTAGGGGTGTTTCTTCTTCTCCTGTATTTGGGCACTCGGTGGAACTTTACTCGTAAACTATCGCGAGTGGTTCAGCATTCTGTTTCGTGCTCTAATGGAGCGGGAATTCCCAAGGGGGGTGAAAGTTCAATTTTCCTTACCCGATGAATTAGCAACTTCACCTCGAAAGCCTTACATTACAATGATTCCTTCAAACGGTCTTGTCTACGACTACAAATATATAAGAGAAGGCAAAGGCAAATGGCAACTGTGGTCCGACGATTTATTGAACGATCCTCCGATTCCTGCCGATATGCCCGTAAATCAAATTATCGTATCCACCGTGGAAACCGTACGATACTTTCATCTTTTTAAGCTGCTCGTCTGTCACCATAAACCCGTGCTCCTTGTCGGACCCACCGGTACTGGAAAATCCGTTTATATAATGGATTTCCTTCTGAAGCGAAATAATCCTACAGTTTATAAACCGCTTTTCGTGACGTTCTCGGCTCAAACGACGGCGAATCAAACGCAAGATATAATTATGAGCAAGATGGATAAGAGAAGGAAAGGTGTCTTTGGAGCTCCACCTGATAAATTCTGGGTAATATTCATTGATGACCTTTCGATGCCACTTAAAGAAGAATATGGTGCGCAGCCACCTATTGAGCTTTTACGTCAATGGTTAGATCACGCCACTTGGTATAATAGAAAGGATTGCGTTCCTATGAAACTCGTGGATGTTCAGCCAATTTGTGCCATGGGACCACCTTCCAGCGGAAAAGATGTAACACCAAGATTTAAAAGACATTTCTTCACCTTGAGCATCTCTGAGTTTGTGGATGATGTCATGGTCACAATATTCTCTAAAATAATGACTTGGCATCTTAATACTAAAGGATTTCATAAAGATTTATTACCTGCTGTAGAATACATTGTGTATGGAACACTCAACGTTTATAAAGAAACTCTGAAAAATCTTTTACCAACCCCAGCAAAGTCACATTATTTATTTAATCTTCGTGACTTTTCAAGAGTTATTCAAGGAGTTTTACTATCCAGACCAGAGATTATACAAGATTTGGTAAAATCACCAAATACATTTAAAAATGTTATATTAAGGTAAATATTTCAAGCTAAACGTTTTCTCTTATTCAGGATGGAATAAAACGCCTTTGGGTTCACGAAATACTTCGCGTTTATGGAGATCGATTAGTGGATGATGCTGACATCATTTGGCTCGTGGAGTTGATAAGAAAAGTTCTTAAATCAGAAATGGACTCACAAATGGATGAACTCTTTGATGACTTCACAGACTCCGAGAATCCGAAAGTGAGACTTGTAGTAAATGTAACAAATAAAATATGTAAATTTAGGTGCTAATAGTAAAGTCTCAAATTTAGGTTACAGTCACCGAGTTGAGAAATTTGGTTTATTGTGACTTCCAAGATCCTTTAGCTGATACTAAATTTTACAAGGAAGTTCCAAACCTAGATGAACTGGCAGACGTCGTTGATCAATATCTGCAGGAATATAATTCCATCTCTAAAAAACCTATGAACCTTGTACTTTTCAGGTAAAATTTGGAATAATGTATGATTTTTCAAGGTATAAAAGTGGTTAAAACGATGATTTCTTTTTTCTTTAGGTTCGCAGTCGAACATTTATCGAAACTGTGTCGAATTTTGATGCAGCCCCGAAGTCATGCTCTTCTTGTTGGTGTTGGCGGTTCCGGACGTCAATCACTGACTCGCCTAGCATCACACATTTCCGATTATGAAGTTTTCCAGATCGAGATAACGAAAAATTACGGAGTTCATGAATGGCACGATGACCTGAAGAGTATTTTGAGAAGAACTGCAAGTACGGAGTTGCACACCGTTTTCCTTTTCAGCGATGTCCAGATTAAAGAGGAATCGTTTTTGGAAGACATCAGCAACTTATTAAATGCTGGTGAGGTGCCCAACCTGTTTCCAGCTGATGAGAAAGCGGAGATTTGTGAAAAGATGCGACAAATCGATAGGCAACGAGACAAAAATCTCCAGACCGATGGCAGCCCCATTGCGCTCTTCAATTTCTTCATCCAAGTCGTCAGAGATCAGTTACACATTGTGGTTGCGATGTCACCTATAGGCGACAACTTTCGATTACGAATACGTAAATTTTTGGCGCTGGTGAATTGTTGCACGATCGATTGGTTGCAACCGTGGCCAGGTGATGCTTTATTAGCCGTGGCGACTAAGTTCTTGGGCGAGGTTAACTTAGAACCAAAAGAACGAGATGCTTGCATCGAGATGTGTCAAATTTTCCATATATCCACTCAAGAATTGTCTAAAGAATTCCTGCAAAGAGCGGGACGGTATAATTACGTTACTCCGACATCATATCTGGAACTGATTAATACTTTTAAGCAACTGTTAGAACGGAAAAGAAAATCGGTTATAGCTGGCAAAAAGAGATATGAAGCTGGTTTAGAAAAACTTGATGGAACACATAAGCAGGTAGGTAAAATGCAACAAACTTTGGTGGCTTTGCAACCGAAGCTGATCGATGCCGCAAAAGATGTCGAAAAAATGTTACAAAATATTGAAAAAGAAAACATGGAAGTAGCTGCTATTGAACAGGTAGTTAAACAAGATGAAGAAGCAGCAATGGTAAGTTTATCTGACAGTTACAATTTCGTTTAGTAGTGAATAGTTCCACAGTATTAATTTTGTGAATACACAGGTTGTTGCGGCTGATGCGGATGCAATTCGCTCGGAATGCGATGCTGATTTGCAACTGGTAATGCCTATTCTCAATGCAGCGAATGCTGCTCTGAACACACTAACATCGCAGGATATTGGAATTGTAAAAGCTATGAAGAACCCTCCTGCTGGTGTTAAATTAGTGATGGAGGCCATTTGTATTTTAAAAGTTATTATCATTCTCTTTTTTAATGCCGAAGGAAATTTAGTAACAAATTGAAATTCAACATATCTTTCTTATTATTTCGTAGGATGCAAAACCAGATCGTGTTCAAGACGAGAATGGGCGAATGGTAGACGATTTCTGGAAGCCCTCTTTGCGGTTGCTCAGTGACATGAAGTTCTTAGAAAGTCTTTTGCTGTTTGATAAAGAAAACATCCCTGAGAAAATCATGCACAGAATTCGCACTACTGTTTTAACCAATCCAAATTTCGATCCCGATAAGATCAGAAATGCTTCAACAGCCTGTGAAGGTTTGTGTAGATGGGTCTTTGCCCTCTCCGAATACGACAAGGTCGCAAAAGTTGTAGCGCCGAAAAAAGTGGCTCTTGCCAAAGCAGACGCTTTATATAACGAAGCTTTGGGTAAACTTGCAATCAAGAGAGCTCAATTGAAAGAGGTTCAAGATAAGTTAGCTGCGTTGGAAGCCACTTTGGAGAAAAGAAAACTTGATTATCAGGCAATGAATGACGAAGTGGCGGAATGTGAGGAGAAACTGTTGCGAGCAGAACAGTTAATTGGCGGCTTGGGAGGAGAATACACCCGATGGTCTGAAACAGCCAAGTCTCTAGGAGTTCTGTACTTTAAACTAACTGGTGATGTTCTAATCGGATCAGGAATTGTAGCGTATCTTGGTGTCTTCACAATGTCTTTCAGGCAACAGCAAATTGAAAATTGGATTCATGTTTGTTCTAATTTAAATGTCGTTTGTACGCCAGACTATCAGTTGACTCAAATGCTCGGAGATCCGGTGTTAATTAGGTCATGGAATATATTCGGTTTACCAAGTGATTTATACAGTGTTGATAACGGGATCATTGTAATGAATTCGAGACGTTGGCCGTTGATGATAGATCCTCAAGGTCAAGCTAATAAGTGGATAAAAAATATGGAGAAGGCTTCGAATATCAACGTAATCAGGTTGACTCAAGGCGACTACATGAGAATTTTGGAAAATGCTATTCAATTCGGTCAACCTGTACTGCTAGAAAATGTTGGAGAGGATCTGGATGCTGCTTTAGAGCCATTATTGTTAAAACAAACCTTCAAATCTGGTGGAGCGTTATGCATAAAACTTGGGGATTCTATCGTTGAATACAATCACAAGTTCCGGTTGTACATAACTACAAAGTTAACAAATCCTCACTATTTACCAGAAGTTGTAGTAAAAGTGACGCTTTTAAACTTCATGATAACACCGACAGGGTTGGAAGATCAACTCCTCGGAATTGTCGTTGCCAAAGAAAGACCGGATCTTGAGTCAGAAAAGAATCAGTTGATTATCCAAGGAGCAGAAAATAAAAGGTAAAAAATCAGATTTAATAAATTCGAATATTTATTAACATTTGATAAATATTTTCTGTTTTGAAAAGAATGTTAAAAGAGATAGAAGATAAAATATTAGAAGTCTTGTCATCATCTGATGAAAACATTCTGGAGGATCAAACTGCAATCAGCGTGCTCAGTTCATCAAAAACGCTTTCTAACGAAATTGAAGCGAAGCAAGCTTCAGCCGAAGTGACGGAAAAGTCTATTGATGAAGCGCGACTGCAATATACATCGATAGCTGTTTATAGTGCTGTTCTCTTCTTTACCATTGGTAAACAATTAAAAAATTCAATTTCAAATTTGAGATTAATAATGTTCATATTTACAGCCGTCCTCGCAAATATTGATCCTATGTATCAATATTCATTGGTATGGTTCGTTAATCTCTTCAAAGGTACAATTGACAATACCGCACCAGTTGAAGACATTCAACAACGACTGAAGGATTTAACGAAAGCATTCACGTATTCACTCTACGTGAATATTTGCCGATCGCTTTTCGAAAAGGACAAACTCCTTTTCTCTCTCATACTTTCCGTCAATCTTCTTAATAAACAAGGAAAAATGCAAGCAGCCCAATGGATGTTCTTTCTTACTGGTGGCGTCGGTCTTGACAATCCTCATAAAAATCCAACCGATTGGCTCCCCGACAAATCTTGGGATGAAATTTGTCGCCTGGACGAAATATCTGGTTTTGAGGTAAAACATAGTTGAATACTTTTCGTAATATAAGTTTTTTACGTTGTTTGTCTTTAGGGCATCAAATATGAACTCGTTGATAATGCAGCGAATTGGAAAGCAGTGTTTGATCACCGTGAACCTCACACCTTGTTATTACCTTCGCCGTTTCATAAACTGAACGACTTTGAAAGAATGCTTGTTCTCCGATGTCTTCGCTTTGATAAAGTCATTCCTGCAATTCGGAGATTCGTCGAAGGTAAGACTCGTTATGGAAAATGTAATTTTAATATATTTTTAATGCACTAAAGAGATTCAGCAATTATCAGATTAAAATTAGTCCCGGAACTTATCAGTTAACTCCGGGCGTATTCAGAAGTTGTAAATCACTTCTGCAAATTTCTATTTATCCGTCCCAGTCTTGTCTGTATATTCCGAACGTAACCTGCTTTTTTACGGAAATAAAGGCAATCTCCTGGCATGGCAATTTCTCGGGACCTTTTTACTCCGAGTGATAAATCGAGCGATCCCGGGATAGTCGTTAGTTGCGAATGAGCACTGTAAACAAGATCTAAGAGCCTCCTGGAAAAAGCACAGACTTCGCGACATCCCTTCTCTTTCTTTCCATTTTTCTCTTTCGTTGTTTCATCTTTTTTTTCTGTGAGACTAATGGATACACGGCGATTCCTCTACAGTCGAGTTGGGAAAAACATACATAGAACCACCGCCGTTTGATTTGGTGTCTTCTTATGCGGATTCGTACTGCTGCGCACCGTTGATCTTCGTATTGACTCCGGGGGCTGACCCGACGGCGGTTCTGTTAAAATTCGCCGACGACCAAGGATTCGGTGCAAACCGATTGTTTTCCTTGTCCCTGGGACAAGGTCAGGGACCTATTGCCGTCAGATTGATCGATGAAGGAGTCAAGAACGGCACCTGGGTAGTGCTGCAGAACTGTCATTTAGCCAAGAGTTGGATGGGGACTCTGGAAAAGGTACATAAATTATGTCCATGAACGGGGGAATTACACCTTAATTTATTAATGTCATGTACATTTTTTCATGAACAATCACTCTGTATTTTAGCGTTTAAACTGAAAAGAAAAAAAAGAAAAATGTTGTAGTGTTTTCTAATTAGTCAGTGATCCCTCTTTCCAACACGCACGAGCAATTTTTATAAATTTTCAAATTAAAAAAAAAACATAAAAAATATGCTCTGTTAAAATAAAATATCAGCATGTTTGGCTTTTTTTAACGATTGAATTTTGTAGTAATGTCGTGGGAACACCTCCAAAAGTTACAAACATCTTGTCAAAATGAATTTATCAGATGCAGGTATTCCGAAGAAAAATTTCCAAAATGGTGGACAAAAATGTCGATAAATTTGGATTTTTATTATGTCAGTTTTTAAAAGTCAAAATGCCAGAGTCAATATGGCGGATGGAATTAAAATAAATTAAAGTTACTGGGCAGATGTTCTATCACTTTCCACGAATCTGGTGTGAAATTTTAACAATTTAAAATGTCCGCCATTTTTAAAATTTTTGCTTCGGGACATCTGCGTTTGATAGAAAATTCTTCCTTTTCAACGATATTTGTGACGTTTTGAGATATTCCAACGTTATGGCCCATTGTAAAATTCAATAATTTGAAAAAAAAAATCAGATTTTTTGTTGAAAAAGCGCATATATATCTTTGGTTAATAAGAACTGACTATTCCATCATTCATGAGAAATTGAACATTTGGACTGAATGGATTTAATGAATTAAACAAATGAAAAAAATTTATTGGAATAAAAAAAATGTGATAAATTATTTTTCTTGTAGATATGCGAAGAATTTACACCTGAAACGGTTCATCCTGATTTTCGACTTTGGTTGACAAGTTATCCTGCGGAACATTTCCCAGTTAGCGTCCTTCAAGATGGAATAAAAATGACAAATGAACCGCCAAAAGGATTAAAAGCCAACATTATTCGTTCGTACCTACAAGTAAATAAAAAAAGAATTTTATTGGAATTGAACGATTTTAGGATTGAGGATTAATAATAATCAACGTGTCTTTTAAGGATCCAATTTCAGACCCTGAATTTTTTGAAGCATCAAAGCAGAAAGTGAACTTCAAGAAGCTTTTATTCTCTCTTTGTTTCTTCCATGCGATAGTACAAGAAAGGCGAAAGTTTGGACCAGTCGGATGGAATAATCCTTACGAGTTTAACGAAACTGACCTTCGGATTAGTGTGTTGCAATTGAAAATGTTCTTGGATCAATACACAGATGTCCAATTCGAAGCTCTAAAGTATCTCACGGGTAAATCACATTTTTCACTTATTAAATATTTTATTGTAAAAATATACTACTCAAACTTTCATGCATAGAGAAACTGTATTTTCGCGTGTACGTGATTTAAATAATGATCCCCAATAAAACTCCCATTTCTAAACTTTCAACATTTTCCAATAGTATCATTCTAAACATTGTATAATTTTTGCGATTAAATATTATTGCTCTGTACTTTGTTGTAGAGTTTCGTGACTAATGTTTTGTTTATTTACTTCTGTTGTTTATTATTATTTTAATTGTATTATCTATTATTTTGTAATTATATTTTTATTATTACTTGAATGTATTGTTATAATTAAGTACGTTTTATTTAAAGAACACAAATAAACAAACAAACATTGTTGGCCCCCTTCACAATAACGATCTCGTAATGCTCAATTTAAAAATGATTGCAGTTTTACTTAATCGCTTGAAATAACACTCAGTGGCACTTTTTCAATTTTTCTTTAAGGGGTTTCAAAAGTGCTCCGCCAATAAGGTAGCAATTTTCATTAAAAACCGTCAATAAACAATGACTGCATCGATTTTTCAGCATTCGGGCTATGTAAGAGTGATTCTAATTACTATAGAGGATATCGTTGAAAATACCAAAGAAATTAATTGAGAACTGACTGCCAATTTTCGGAAATACATGCTTTTTACTTATTTCTGAAAATTCTCAATCAGTCCTCAATTAATGTCTTTGGTATTTACTAGGAAATCTATGTTAATTATAATTACCTTTACATACCCGAATATTGAAAATTGTATTCAATCATCTTTAGGGGAAAGTGGGGAGTCTTGAAACACGGAGAGTCGCGAAACACGGCCACAAATGTGGCTAGTTGTGATTTTCATAGGGTTTGCGTACTGGTAAACGTTTGTCTGCTTAATACATTGATTTTCTTGCAGCGTTTATAGCAATAGCATACTGTTATTGTATCTTTCCAGACCGCGTGTTGAACATTTTGTGCAAAAAGTTTTTTTGAGCATTCGTGTTTGTGTCAGTTTGGAAACATTTTAAAGTGAATCGTAAATGTAAGTGCACATAAATTATTCAACAATTATTAGGCTTTCGACGTCCAAGTGTAGTTTATTCGAAAACATTAAATGTGTTACTGACACGGTGGCAATTTTAAAAAAGTCGTGAATGGGGTGAAATGAAACACATCAAGTGGGGAGTTGTGAAACATGCCGAATATGCCACATGTGAACCTGAAATTGTATTTTACATGCGCATTACGCATTACTTGTTAAAAATTGGATTGTTTAAGGAGGATACTGCTCGCAGAACCGTTTTTCATACATTTCATATACAGTGGAGTCTCGATAACTCAAATTCTTGTTATTTTTTGTGACTTATGGTTTGTACCATTTTCAATGGCTTGTTAAAAAACATGCAATGCCGAAAAATGTGCCAGCATTTTTGTCAGAATAAAGAATTTTCACCTAAAAATGAAATTTTCTGTGCTTTTTAGCCGTGTTTCACAACTCCCCATGAGTTTTGAAAATTCCGAAAAGCTACTTTTTGGGCAAACAGCTATAAATTGCTGATAACTTTGGATTTTATGTAAATCAACCTACCAGAAGTTGTATTTTAAGTTGCTCTAGAGATTGAAAAAAAAAATTCGAAAAAAATATTTTTTTTGACGTACTTTCGACCACCTGAAAAAGTGTGTTTCAAAACACCCCACTCTCCCCTACTTAAATTTTTTAGAGAAATTTCACTATTGTTACACATAATGTTTTCATTTTCGTGAATAATTAGTAGTTAAAATAATCCAGAATCCAATTTTTCCAAACTGAATTCTACAATTAATTCTACTACCATAATTAGTGCACCTCATATAAAACCCATTTAACACTTTAAGACCCACATTTCAGGGGATATACTAATTATTTCATAGTTTAAGGGGCACATTGTGTTCGGGGTCGCTGATTCAAATCCAATGTCAGTTTGAAATTTTTGAAATTTTGTCTTCCATATTAGATCCGACATTTTGAATTTCGAAAAATTGATATCGGATACGGAATAAGCGACCCTGAAAATCCCCGAGTATTGATTTTCATGAACTTTACTTAAGTTTTCAAAATATTGTTCACGTTCCGTTTTGCAATCAGCGACCTCCAAAACATAACAATAATTAAAAGTAAATGTTAATTGTCGAATTTTGTTGGAATTACATTAATCATACAAAAAATGACGTTTATATGCGTCAATTTATTTCTAACAAAAACACAACAATAAAATTACTAAAAATATGGTAGTATTAACAAATATAATCACTTATCACATTAAACATGCAAAAAATCACGTTTTTTATTCATACGTAATTGATTCTTCTTTGCAATTAATTTATCATTTTGTTCTGAACCGATTTTGTTGAAATTTGTCATACATTCATAATAAATGCTTAAGGTAACTTTAAACAATTAATATATTGTAAATTCTCTTACCAAAGTCGTATGTTTGTTAAAAAACATACGACTCTGGTAAAAGTGATTTTGATTACAATGCGAGTCGATATTTTAGGATGTATTGAAGTGTGCAGGGGAGTTAAAAGATTGTTAAATTTACTATTTCTTCAGTGGAGAATTTTTAAAATGTTCACTATTGTAAATCTGTTATCATTTTACCAGAATTAATGGTAGAACTTGACAAAAAACTAAAACATTATTAAACCAGACTCGACTAATTCGCGAATACTTCAATACTTTCAAATACATTCTCAATAGATTTTTTAAGTTCTATGAAAGAGTTGTCCCTTTTTTACTATACACTTACAGAAATGTTTGTTTACAATTAATGTAATAGCCTCATAGTAAAACGAACAGAATTTAAATATGGACCTTAAGGTAAAGTACTTTCTCCTGAAGTTATCCTAATCTGATATTTGATTAAATTTGTTGTTAATAGTTAATATAAGAATTTTAAATATTAATACTGAGATCATCACATGCTGATATTTACACGTTAACAGTTTCGCCGAAACCGAGATAAACAAACATACACACGCGCAGTTACTCGATTCCCTGCGAATTTTTGACATTCGCAGTTCAAACGACAGAATTTAATGCAAGATTTATTAACAGTTAACGAACGCTCATTGAATCTTAAAATATATGAGTTACTATACAATAACATTGCTGACATACAGAAAAGTGCTGGTATTTTCATCTCAAAGTTACCTGTCGTTTTTAACTTTACAGTTACCGTTATATAACTTTACAGTTAATGTAAGAGCCTTGAAATTAGCTTACATTAACTATTAGTAAATAATTTCTCTCCGTATACAAAACGGTATAAGAATCGTTGTCATTATATAGTAAATTGTGCAAATATATGGATTTTATTCCACCTTGATCATTTAATTACTTGTAAGAATTATCGGTGAAATATATGCAAATTTACGTTACTAAAGTAGTTTTTGATTTGATTCCCCCCGCAGAATGTTAATTAGAAGTTCAAACTTCTATCAGAAACAGTGTCGATTCGTGATGTAATTGGTTTTCTCCTTTCTGCAGGCGAATGTAATTACGGTGGTCGAGTTACCGACGAGTGGGATCGTCGTACCCTTATCACGATTTTAGCCCAATACTATCAGAAATCTGTCCTTGGGGAACATTATTTCGACGAATCTGGTCTTTACTACATACCGGAGGTTAAAGAACATGCTCAATTTTTGGAGTACATCAAAACATTGCCGATGATAGCGAGCCCAAGCATTTTTGGCATGAATGAGAATGCAGACATCGTCAAAGATCAACAGGAAACGGAATTAATATTAACATCAGTTCTTCTTACTCAGGTATGTAGGATTTGGTTTAATATTTAAAAAACAATTATTATAAAGTTTTGATTAAATTTAAGGAGATATTTATTTTAACTAAATAATGTATCTGTTGTTTTGAAATTCTTGACAACATAAATTTTCATATCTACTCATATTACACGCCAAACGAAACCTTTCGAGAAAAATATTGTTTAAATTTGTTTTTGAACTCCAAATACACAACTTTTAAATTTTAACAAACTGTATCAAACAAAAATTAGAATTAAAACTACGTAATGTTTGCTATTACGTGATTTGTAATAAATATATGCGTTTCTTAATATCACGAAAAATAACAAGTATTAAAACATCGTGATTTGCTCGTGAAGGACGTACATCAGGTGGCCATTTATGTAACATTTATTCGTTTATATCCGTATATTTTGTAGATGTGGTTATGTTTCCCTCCCCTTAATTCAGACGGAATGTGATTGGTCAGTCACAAAAGAATATAAGTTTTCGGTAATGTAGCCGAAAAATCCGATTTTACGGCCTACTTTTAGTCCGTAAAATGAAATTTTACGGGTCACGTGTAATATGAATCTGCGCTGTCAAAAACATAACCCGTACAGACTAAATGCAGTCCGCAAAATCGAATTTTTACAGCTTTCAGTACCGAAAAATTATGTTCGATACACGGCCGTGTTAAAACCTACCGACAAACCTACTTTTAAAACTACACTAAATTGCTAGAAATAAAATCTATTGTTTATAAAACTACATTTTTTTGTAATTTAAGTCTTTTATCATCAGACTTGCATCACATGACCATTAACCGTAGTAATCGGAGCCAGAATTATTATACATTGGGTGCATAACATAAGAAATGTTAAAATAATATCCACTAGCATTCTGAGATGATATACTTTTATACGAATAAAACTGCAATTAACGTTTTCAATTCTACATTCAATTATCATTTATAATTTGAGACAAATTTAAAATGAATGCATAAGAATACATAAACAATAATTAGAATAAAATTATGTATATGAATGAATTAGAATTTGTTATGAAAAATTACATGTATATGTATAAACGTAATATATATTATAATTTTCGTAATTTTAATGTATTTTTTGTTATCTGCGACTAGGACGAAAAGGTAAGTAATGTTCATTTTATAAATACATTACATTACAACGAATTGCAAAATTAGGTAGTATATAATAGTGCCATGTAAGTGACTCTTTTTCAATTTTGTCGTGCTATATATTTTTCATTCGGTTTAATATTTATTGTTTATTTTTATGTTGTGAGAAACATTTGTTTTAAACTTCGAACAAAAGTTGTGAAATTACAATTTTACGTAAGTTTACAGTAATTTTGTAATTTTACAATATTTATTGAAAGTTTTCTGCTGGTATTTCTTATAGGATTGCTTTTATATTTTGTTAATACAAATAGTACAAATACAATTAATACATTGAAAGTACAAAGTTGTGGGACTGACATAATCAAATACCATGTTTAAAATTTAGGAAACTATAACTTACTAGTCAAAATATAAGAGACTGCGCATTAAAATCAAATATACGAAGGTTTTATAAAATGTGATACTCTCTAATGAGAGTTTTCTGTTTTTGTAAAGAATATTTATAGTAAATGTTCATCGGATCCAAAAGAATAAACGTCATTTCAGGCATTATCGCAATATTTTGAGTATGAGGGAGATATAATTCGAGACACAAAAAAACAATATGACAATGAATTATTCCGTATTAACGACAAATATTTATTATGTTTTTATGTAAAATGAAATGCAAAATGAAATTTTTTTATTGTGCATTACGTAAAATTCTATTTTAAGCATTTTTGGTTGTGTGGATACTGGCATTCTTTATGACAACTTTCTGTACTCATAAACAAAAGTAGCCCTTTTTCATCCTTTATACACTGCAGTTGCGAAATGTGTTATTAGCAGTTTCAGACACTCTTTAGCGACAATTTATGTCATTAACATTTATATTAAGCTATTTAATATTATTTTAATTCAAACAAATTATTCCTAATTTTTTTCTACTTTCTTGTGGCGAGGTTCGGGTAACCTATATTGCTTCAAAAGGATCGAAATGAGAGATCCCGAGAACGGTTAGAAGAATTGCATAATTTGTACACTTATAAAGTTAAAAGAGAATTTCTGGTCTATTCGGAGTTAATGGGTTTACCAAAAAATGGTAACTTTCTTCCGTATAAGTCCTGTATTACGGAATCTCACACAGAAAACTTTTGAAAAGTACAAAATATTGCAAGAAAAAAATCATCGTCTAATAACTCTCAAATTCTTAAGGTTGACCAAAGCGAGTTTCCTTTACTTAAAGTGAAACCGTAAGTTCCTCGTTTATAAATATTCACATTTTAATACGCGTGCAAAACTATCTCTTTTTCAAATTTTATAACTTTAACTTGATTTCGCAAATATTGTTCAAGTATTTGTATAACTAAGAAATATATTAAACACAGCACATTCATAAAAGTATGTTCTCTAAAATTCTTGGAACGTAAATTGAGCCACTCATTCACGAAGAGTGAAATTTGGAGTGTGATATTTCAATCTTCTAGGAGTGACTTTTTTTAATGTCACTATTCATAGAGTTTATCAATTTTCCCCCCAAGGAATTTAGAGAGTGAGAAACGATGCAACTTTGTAGTTTCAGATTTCATATTTTCCTTCAGAGGTAAAAATATAATTTGAATATGTTTTATGTGTAAAATTTTGTTTCTGAGGTAAGATTTTCAGTGAAAAAATGTGTTAGGTAGGACTTTACTATCGAATGTGAAACTATGGAATAAATTTAATGTGGTTTCGAAGGTACACTCTAATCTAAACCAAGTTTCATAAACAGTATTAAATTAAGTCGGTCTAAATAAGAATTCGAATTATCTAAAAGTTGTTGGACAATAAAACCGTGTTTCAGATGAGTTGTTTTAATTCACTCAAAATAATGTTGCATTCCAATTTAACTGTTTCGCCTTATTCGCCAATTCTGGCTTTATGAAGTTTACTACACTGACATCATTTTCACCTTAACCTATAAACCAAATGCCTAAAAATTTAGTATGAAGTTTGACAGTACTTTTTAGTATAAAACGCAATGAAAAACATTTTATGGTAAATGATTTTTATGTCCTAAACCCCACTATTATGAATGACGTATCCGGAAACACTAGAAAAGCATCACGATCTTCGAGTTTTGTTTTGTATTACTTTAAAAACAATTAATCAGAGGACAAATTATAACAAAATCTTTTCATTAATCAAAAACAGACATTTGGTACTAATATTATTGCAGTACTTCATTTTAAAACTAAAAATTTTTTAGTTCCTATTTACGCGAAATGGCACGAAAAATTCATGAATCGTGAAGAAACTTTGATGCAACCTTCAAAATAAAACTTAGCTTCTGATTATTGTCATGAAAACTGGTAGTATCGTGTTTTACCCAAACTGAATTAGCAGCTGCGTTTTAAAATACTGGTGTAATTTATATCTCTTTACATCCCATTAAAAAAATTATTAATATAGTTAATACACATATATGATAGGTTTCTAAATGATAAATTCATTTTTATTTTATGTGAAATATTCGAGTTTTATTCATATTTTACGTGATATATAATTAATTAAATATACATTTACAGTTCGCTGCATGCTATTTCCATATGTATCCTTAAACCTACATACAAGCACTTATCGCATAATATACACAAGTTAACATTTCGCCAGGTTTCACTGCTTCTGATAAAACGATGTTCTTCCCCGACTTCTATTTGCTGCGCAGACAGCGTAAGCTTGAGCTGTCGAAGAAAATCCAAAGCACGTTGCCTTTACTTGGTTTTTCTTATCAGCTAATTTCTTCTTTTTGATGTCATCTATTCGCGTAAGGGCTTTTTTCCTCAATATCGGATCGGATTTGCATCCTGCCAAGATTGTCCGACTTGTTTGGGCAACGTTCAACAGAGTTTCGGGGTCCAACATCCGAAAAATTGTTTGCTTGAGTTCTGTAGGAAGCTGACTGATGTAGTCAACCTTTGCTTCGACTTCTTTCTTCTTGCCACCAATTTTGAGGGTAGAGAAAAATTCTGAAAGACCCATGGTAGTTTGCGCTATGAGAATGTCAAATTCCAAAGTAAAATATCCAAACTGCTCTTCCGAGTGTGCTCAAAAACTGATGTAGCTTCTATGATGACCAAACTTGGAGTGCTCTGCACCTTATTCTTGCATGCATTGGTTTTTTGTGCAAGGGGCAGGTAGGTAAGAATTACTTATCTAGGGGAAAGTAACCGTTACCATACATAGTAAACAAAATGAATCTTATCTTATGTTCAGGGCTTATTCCGTAGCTCCTGCAGACAGGGGATTATTAGTTATTAACATTCCACTGCACCTTTGATGTGCAGGTCTAAATATAAAATATTTAATGCATCCATAAATTTAAAAAAATTGTTTTCAAAACAACAAATAAGACGAGACACGCAGTAGACGGTTGGCGGAATAACTATAACTGAGTCGCCAACAGATGAATTTAATCGATTAAAAATCAAAAGCGATTCGTTTTCTCGTTTCAATTTCGCACACGTCATACAGGTCGATATTCATTTATTCTGTTAAATAACACGAATTTGAATTCGGTTCACAAATCGTCGGTTTCCCTTAAAACAATTGATTGTTTACACTCGAACGTTATTTATTATATTATTACAGATTTATAACTATTTATTCTTTGTAATCCTAGAAATGTATTGGTATAATGTTGGTCGATGTGGTATCAGAATAACACTTTGATTTTTGTTAGTTAGATGTATCATTTATTTTGAAATATTTTACAAAATTTGTTCTTTTTACCTTTTCTTTATACCTTTAAAAAGAGACTGGAAAATGTGCTATGTTAAAGAAAGTTAATTAATTAAAAATACATTTAATTACTCCTTTAATATATCTTAAAACATTAATAGAAAAGCATCACGATCTTCGAGTTTTGTTTTGTATTACTTTGAAAAACAATTAATCAGAGGACAAATTAAAACAAAATCTTTTCATTAATCAAAAACAGACATTTGGTACTAATATTATTGCAGTACTTCATTTTAAAACTAAAAATTTTTTAGTTCCTATTTACGCGAAATGGCACGAAAAATTCATGAATCGTGAAGAAACTTTGATGCAACCTTCAAAATAAAACTTAGCTTCTGATTATTGTCATGAAAACTGGTAGTATCGTGTTTTACCCAAACTGAATTAGCAGCTGCGTTTTAAAATACTGGTGTAATTTATATCTCTTTACATCCCATTAAAAAAATTATTAATATAGTTAATACACATATATGATAGGTTTCTAAATGATAAATTCATTTTTATTTTATGTGAAATATTCGAGTTTTATTCATATTTTACGTGATATATAATTAATTAAATATACATTTACAGTTCGCTGCATGCTATTTCCATATGTATCCTTAAACCTACATACAAGCACTTATCGCATAATACACACAAGTTAACATTTCGCCAGGTTTCACTGCTTCTGATAAAACGATGTTCTTCCCCGACTTCTATTTGCTGCGCAGACAGCGTAAGCTTGAGCTGTCGAAGAAAATCCAAAGCACGTTGCCTTTACTTGGTTTTTCTTATCAGCTAATTTCTTCTTTTTGATGTCATCTATTCGCGTAAGGGCTTTTTTCCTCAATATCGGATCGGATTTGCATCCTGCCAAGATTGTCCGACTTGTTTGGGCAACGTTCAACAGAGTTTCGGGGTCCAACATCCGAAAAATTGTTTGCTTGAGTTCTGTAGGAAGCTGACTGATGTAGTCAACCTTTGCTTCGACTTCTTTCTTCTTGCCACCAATTTTGAGGGTAGAGAAAAATTCTGAAAGACCCATGGTAGTTTGCGCTATGAGAATGTCAAATTCCAAAGTAAAATATCCAAACTGCTCTTCCGAGTGTGCTCAAAAACTGATGTAGCTTCTATGATGACCAAACTTGGAGTGCTCTGCACCTTATTCTTGCATGCATTGGTCTTTTGTGCAAGGGGCAGGTAGGTAAGAATTACTTATCTAGGGGAAAGTAACCGTTACCATACATAGTAAACAAAATGAATCTTATCTTATGTTCAGGGCTTATTCCGTAGCTCCTGCAGACAGGGGATTATTAGTTATTAACATTCCACTGCACCTTTGATGTGCAGGTCTAAATGGAAAATATTTAATGCATCCATAAATTTAAAAAAATTGTTTTCAAAACAACAAATAAGACCAGACACGCAGTAGACGGTTGGCGGAATAACTATAACTGAGTCGCCAACAGATGAATTTAATCGATTAAAAATCAAAAGCGATTCGTTTTCTCGTTTCAATTTCGCACACGTCATACAGGTCGATATTCATTTATTCTGTTAAATAACACGAATTTGAATTCGGTTCACAAATCGTCGGTTTCCCTTAAAACAATTGATTGTTTACACTCGAACGTTATTTATTATATTATTACAGATTTATAACTATTTATTCTTTGTAATCCTAGAAATGTATTGGTATAATGTTGGTCGATGTGGTATCAGAATAACACTTTGATTTTTGTTAGTTAGATGTATCATTTATTTTGAAATATTTTACAAAATTTGTTCTTTTTACCTTTTCTTTACACCTTTAAAAAGAGACTGGAAAATGTGCTATGTTAAAGAAAGTTAATTAATTAAAAATACATTTAATTACTCCTTTAATATATCTTAAAACATTAATAGAAAAGCATCACGATCTTCGAGTTTTGTTTTGTATTACTTTGAAAAACAATTAATCAGAGGACAAATTAAAACAAAATCTTTTCATTAATCAAAAACAGACATTTGGTACTAATATTATTGCAGTACTTCATTTTAAAACTAAAAATTTTTTAGTTCCTATTTACGCGAAATGGCACGAAAAATTCATGAATCGTGAAGAAACTTTGATGCAACCTTCAAAATAAAACTTAGCTTCTGATTATTGTCATGAAAACTGGTAGTATCGTGTTTTACCCAAACTGAATTAGCAGCTGCGTTTTAAAATACTGGTGTAATTTATATCTCTTTACATCCCATTAAAAAAATTATTAATATAGTTAATACACATATATGATAGGTTTCTAAATGATAAATTCATTTTTATTTTATGTGAAATATTCGAGTTTTATTCATATTTTACGTGATATA
Source organism: Trichopria drosophilae (assembly GCA_030407085.1). NCBI lineage: Eukaryota > Metazoa > Arthropoda > Insecta > Hymenoptera > Diapriidae > Trichopria > Trichopria drosophilae. The sequence continues at coordinate 83,997,246 of CM059587.1, read as the reverse complement.
TAATTAATTAAATATACATTTACAGTTCGCTGCATGCTATTTCCATATGTATCCTTAAACCTACATACAAGCACTTATCGCATAATACACACAAGTTAACATTTCGCCAGGTTTCACTGCTTCTGATAAAACGATGTTCTTCCCCGACTTCTATTTGCTGCGCAGACAGCGTAAGCTTGAGCTGTCGAAGAAAATCCAAAGCACGTTGCCTTTACTTGGTTTTTCTTATCAGCTAATTTCTTCTTTTTGATGTCATCTATTCGCGTAAGGGCTTTTTTCCTCAATATCGGATCGGATTTGCATCCTGCCAAGATTGTCCGACTTGTTTGGGCAACGTTCAACAGAGTTTCGGGGTCCAACATCCGAAAAATTGTTTGCTTGAGTTCTGTAGGAAGCTGACTGATGTAGTCAACCTTTGCTTCGACTTCTTTCTTCTTGCCACCAATTTTGAGGGTAGAGAAAAATTCTGAAAGACCCATGGTAGTTTGCGCTATGAGAATGTCAAATTCCAAAGTAAAATATCCAAACTGCTCTTCCGAGTGTGCTCAAAAACTGATGTAGCTTCTATGATGACCAAACTTGGAGTGCTCTGCACCTTATTCTTGCATGCATTGGTTTTTTGTGCAAGGGGCAGGTAGGTAAGAATTACTTATCTAGGGGAAAGTAACCGTTACCATACATAGTAAACAAAATGAATCTTATCTTATGTTCAGGGCTTATTCCGTAGCTCCTGCAGACAGGGGATTATTAGTTATTAACATTCCACTGCACCTTTGATGTGCAGGTCTAAATGGAAAATATTTAATGCATCCATAAATTTAAAAAAATTGTTTTCAAAACAACAAATAAGACCAGACACGCAGTAGACGGTTGGCGGAATAACTATAACTGAGTCGCCAACAGATGAATTTAATCGATTAAAAATCAAAAGCGATTCGTTTTCTCGTTTCAATTTCGCACACGTCATACAGGTCGATATTCATTTATTCTGTTAAATAACACGAATTTGAATTCGGTTCACAAATCGTCGGTTTCCCTTAAAACAATTGATTGTTTACACTCGAACGTTATTTATTATATTATTACAGATTTATAACTATTTATTCTTTGTAATCCTAGAAATGTATTGGTATAATGTTGGTCGATGTGGTATCAGAATAACACTTTGATTTTTGTTAGTTAGATGTATCATTTATTTTGAAATATTTTACAAAATTTGTTCTTTTTACCTTTTCTTTATACCTTTAAAAAGAGACTGGAAAATGTGCTATGTTAAAGAAAGATAATTAATTAAAAATACATTTAATTACTCCTTTTATATATCTTACAACATTAATAGAAAAGCATCACGATCTTCGAGTTTTGTTTTGTATTACTTTGAAAAACAATTAATCAGAGGACAAATTAAAACAAAATCTTTTCATTAATCAAAAACAGACATTTGGTACTAATATTATTGCAGTACTTCATTTTAAAACTAAAAATTTTTTAGTTCCTATTTACGCGAAATGGCACGAAAAATTCATGAATCGTGAAGAAACTTTGATGCAACCTTCAAAATAAAACTTAGCTTCTGATTATTGTCATGAAAACTGGTAGTATCGTGTTTTACCCAAACTGAATTAGCAGCTGCGTTTTAAAATACTGGTGTAATTTATATCTCTTTACATCCCATTAAAAAAATTATTAATATAGTTAATACACATATATGATAGGTTTCTAAATGATAAATTCATTTTTATTTTATGTGAAATATTCGAGTTTTATTCATATTTTACGTGATATATAATTAATTAAATATACATTTACAGTTCGCTGCATGCTATTTCCATATGTATCCTTAAACCTACATACAAGCACTTATCGCATAATACACACAAGTTAACATTTCGCCAGGTTTCACTGCTTCTGATAAAACGATGTTCTTCCCCGACTTCTATTTGCTGCGCAGACAGCGTAAGCTTGAGCTGTCGAAGAAAATCCAAAGCACGTTGCCTTTACTTGGTTTTTCTTATCAGCTAATTTCTTCTTTTTGATGTCATCTATTCGCGTAAGGGCTTTTTTCCTCAATATCGGATCGGATTTGCATCCTGCCAAGATTGTCCGACTTGTTTGGGCAACGTTCAACAGAGTTTCGGGGTCCAACATCCGAAAAATTGTTTGCTTGAGTTCTGTAGGAAGCTGACTGATGTAGTCAACCTTTGCTTCGACTTCTTTCTTCTTGCCACCAATTTTGAGGGTAGAGAAAAATTCTGAAAGACCCATGGTAGTTTGCGCTATGAGAATGTCAAATTCCAAAGTAAAATATCCAAACTGCTCTTCCGAGTGTGCTCAAAAACTGATGTAGCTTCTATGATGACCAAACTTGGAGTGCTCTGCACCTTATTCTTGCATGCATTGGTCTTTTGTGCAAGGGGCAGGTAGGTAAGAATTACTTATCTAGGGGAAAGTAACCGTTACCATACATAGTAAACAAAATGAATCTTATCTTATGTTCAGGGCTTATTCCGTAGCTCCTGCAGACAGGGGATTATTAGTTATTAACATTCCACTGCACCTTTGATGTGCAGGTCTAAATGGAAAATATTTAATGCATCCATAAATTTAAAAAAATTGTTTTCAAAACAACAAATAAGACCAGACACGCAGTAGACGGTTGGCGGAATAACTATAACTGAGTCGCCAACAGATGAATTTAATCGATTAAAAATCAAAAGCGATTCGTTTTCTCGTTTCAATTTCGCACACGTCATACAGGTCGATATTCATTTATTCTGTTAAATAACACGAATTTGAATTCGGTTCACAAATCGTCGGTTTCCCTTAAAACAATTGATTGTTTACACTCGAACGTTATTTATTATATTATTACAGATTTATAACTATTTATTCTTTGTAATCCTAGAAATGTATTGGTATAATGTTGGTCGATGTGGTATCAGAATAACACTTTGATTTTTGTTAGTTAGATGTATCATTTATTTTGAAATATTTTACAAAATTTGTTCTTTTTACCTTTTCTTTATACCTTTAAAAAGAGACTGGAAAATGTGCTATGTTAAAGAAAGTTAATTAATTAAAAATACATTTAATTACTCCTTTAATATATCTTAAAACATTAATAGAAAAGCATCACGATCTTCGAGTTTTGTTTTGTATTACTTTGAAAAACAATTAATCAGAGGACAAATTAAAACAAAATCTTTTCATTAATCAAAAACAGACATTTGGTACTAATATTATTGCAGTACTTCATTTTAAAACTAAAAATTTTTTAGTTCCTATTTACGCGAAATGGCACGAAAAATTCATGAATCGTGAAGAAACTTTGATGCAACCTTCAAAATAAAACTTAGCTTCTGATTATTGTCATGAAAACTGGTAGTATCGTGTTTTACCCAAACTGAATTAGCAGCTGCGTTTTAAAATACTGGTGTAATTTATATCTCTTTACATCCCATTAAAAAAATTATTAATATAGTTAATACACATATATGATAGGTTTCTAAATGATAAATTCATTTTTATTTTATGTGAAATATTCGAGTTTTATTCATATTTTACGTGATATATAATTAATTAAATATACATTTACAGTTCGCTGCATGCTATTTCCATATGTATCCTTAAACCTACATACAAGCACTTATCGCATAATACACACAAGTTAACATTTCGCCAGGTTTCACTGCTTCTGATAAAACGATGTTCTTCCCCGACTTCTATTTGCTGCGCAGACAGCGTAAGCTTGAGCTGTCGAAGAAAATCCAAAGCACGTTGCCTTTACTTGGTTTTTCTTATCAGCTAATTTCTTCTTTTTGATGTCATCTATTCGCGTAAGGGCTTTTTTCCTCAATATCGGATCGGATTTGCATCCTGCCAAGATTGTCCGACTTGTTTGGGCAACGTTCAACAGAGTTTCGGGGTCCAACATCCGAAAAATTGTTTGCTTGAGTTCTGTAGGAAGCTGACTGATGTAGTCAACCTTTGCTTCGACTTCTTTCTTCTTGCCACCAATTTTGAGGGTAGAGAAAAATTCTGAAAGACCCATGGTAGTTTGCGCTATGAGAATGTCAAATTCCAAAGTAAAATATCCAAACTGCTCTTCCGAGTGTGCTCAAAAACTGATGTAGCTTCTATGATGACCAAACTTGGAGTGCTCTGCACCTTATTCTTGCATGCATTGGTCTTTTGTGCAAGGGGCAGGTAGGTAAGAATTACTTATCTAGGGGAAAGTAACCGTTACCATACATAGTAAACAAAATGAATCTTATCTTATGTTCAGGGCTTATTCCGTAGCTCCTGCAGACAGGGGATTATTAGTTATTAACATTCCACTGCACCTTTGATGTGCAGGTCTAAATGGAAAATATTTAATGCATCCATAAATTTAAAAAAATTGTTTTCAAAACAACAAATAAGACCAGACACGCAGTAGACGGTTGGCGGAATAACTATAACTGAGTCGCCAACAGATGAATTTAATCGATTAAAAATCAAAAGCGATTCGTTTTCTCGTTTCAATTTCGCACACGTCATACAGGTCGATATTCATTTATTCTGTTAAATAACACGAATTTGAATTCGGTTCACAAATCGTCGGTTTCCCTTAAAACAATTGATTGTTTACACTCGAACGTTATTTATTATATTATTACAGATTTATAACTATTTATTCTTTGTAATCCTAGAAATGTATTGGTATAATGTTGGTCGATGTGGTATCAGAATAACACTTTGATTTTTGTTAGTTAGATGTATCATTTATTTTGAAATATTTTACAAAATTTGTTCTTTTTACCTTTTCTTTATACCTTTAAAAAGAGACTGGAAAATGTGCTATGTTAAAGAAAGATAATTAATTAAAAATACATTTAATTACTCCTTTTATATATCTTACAACATTAATAGAAAAGCATCACGATCTTCGAGTTTTGTTTTGTATTACTTTGAAAAACAATTAATCAGAGGACAAATTAAAACAAAATCTTTTCATTAATCAAAAACAGACATTTGGTACTAATATTATTGCAGTACTTCATTTTAAAACTAAAAATTTTTTAGTTCCTATTTACGCGAAATGGCACGAAAAATTCATGAATCGTGAAGAAACTTTGATGCAACCTTCAAAATAAAACTTAGCTTCTGATTATTGTCATGAAAACTGGTAGTATCGTGTTTTACCCAAACTGAATTAGCAGCTGCGTTTTAAAATACTGGTGTAATTTATATCTCTTTACATCCCATTAAAAAAATTATTAATATAGTTAATACACATATATGATAGGTTTCTAAATGATAAATTCATTTTTATTTTATGTGAAATATTCGAGTTTTATTCATATTTTACGTGATATATAATTAATTAAATATACATTTACAGTTCGCTGCATGCTATTTCCATATGTATCCTTAAACCTACATACAAGCACTTATCGCATAATACACACAAGTTAACATTTCGCCAGGTTTCACTGCTTCTGATAAAACGATGTTCTTCCCCGACTTCTATTTGCTGCGCAGACAGCGTAAGCTTGAGCTGTCGAAGAAAATCCAAAGCACGTTGCCTTTACTTGGTTTTTCTTATCAGCTAATTTCTTCTTTTTGATGTCATCTATTCGCGTAAGGGCTTTTTTCCTCAATATCGGATCGGATTTGCATCCTGCCAAGATTGTCCGACTTGTTTGGGCAACGTTCAACAGAGTTTCGGGGTCCAACATCCGAAAAATTGTTTGCTTGAGTTCTGTAGGAAGCTGACTGATGTAGTCAACCTTTGCTTCGACTTCTTTCTTCTTGCCACCAATTTTGAGGGTAGAGAAAAATTCTGAAAGACCCATGGTAGTTTGCGCTATGAGAATGTCAAATTCCAAAGTAAAATATCCAAACTGCTCTTCCGAGTGTGCTCAAAAACTGATGTAGCTTCTATGATGACCAAACTTGGAGTGCTCTGCACCTTATTCTTGCATGCATTGGTCTTTTGTGCAAGGGGCAGGTAGGTAAGAATTACTTATCTAGGGGAAAGTAACCGTTACCATACATAGTAAACAAAATGAATCTTATCTTATGTTCAGGGCTTATTCCGTAGCTCCTGCAGACAGGGGATTATTAGTTATTAACATTCCACTGCACCTTTGATGTGCAGGTCTAAATGGAAAATATTTAATGCATCCATAAATTTAAAAAAATTGTTTTCAAAACAACAAATAAGACCAGACACGCAGTAGACGGTTGGCGGAATAACTATAACTGAGTCGCCAACAGATGAATTTAATCGATTAAAAATCAAAAGCGATTCGTTTTCTCGTTTCAATTTCGCACACGTCATACAGGTCGATATTCATTTATTCTGTTAAATAACACGAATTTGAATTCGGTTCACAAATCGTCGGTTTCCCTTAAAACAATTGATTGTTTACACTCGAACGTTATTTATTATATTATTACAGATTTATAACTATTTATTCTTTGTAATCCTAGAAATGTATTGGTATAATGTTGGTCGATGTGGTATCAGAATAACACTTTGATTTTTGTTAGTTAGATGTATCATTTATTTTGAAATATTTTACAAAATTTGTTCTTTTTACCTTTTCTTTATACCTTTAAAAAGAGACTGGAAAATGTGCTATGTTAAAGAAAGTTAATTAATTAAAAATACATTTAATTACTCCTTTAATATATCTTAAAACATTAATAGAAAAGCATCACGATCTTCGAGTTTTGTTTTGTATTACTTTGAAAAACAATTAATCAGAGGACAAATTAAAACAAAATCTTTTCATTAATCAAAAACAGACATTTGGTACTAATATTATTGCAGTACTTCATTTTAAAACTAAAAATTTTTTAGTTCCTATTTACGCGAAATGGCACGAAAAATTCATGAATCGTGAAGAAACTTTGATGCAACCTTCAAAATAAAACTTAGCTTCTGATTATTGTCATGAAAACTGGTAGTATCGTGTTTTACCCAAACTGAATTAGCAGCTGCGTTTTAAAATACTGGTGTAATTTATATCTCTTTACATCCCATTAAAAAAATTATTAATATAGTTAATACACATATATGATAGGTTTCTAAATGATAAATTCATTTTTATTTTATGTGAAATATTCGAGTTTTATTCATATTTTACGTGATATATAATTAATTAAATATACATTTACAGTTCGCTGCATGCTATTTCCATATGTATCCTTAAACCTACATACAAGCACTTATCGCATAATACACACAAGTTAACATTTCGCCAGGTTTCACTGCTTCTGATAAAACGATGTTCTTCCCCGACTTCTATTTGCTGCGCAGACAGCGTAAGCTTGAGCTGTCGAAGAAAATCCAAAGCACGTTGCCTTTACTTGGTTTTTCTTATCAGCTAATTTCTTCTTTTTGATGTCATCTATTCGCGTAAGGGCTTTTTTCCTCAATATCGGATCGGATTTGCATCCTGCCAAGATTGTCCGACTTGTTTGGGCAACGTTCAACAGAGTTTCGGGGTCCAACATCCGAAAAATTGTTTGCTTGAGTTCTGTAGGAAGCTGACTGATGTAGTCAACCTTTGCTTCGACTTCTTTCTTCTTGCCACCAATTTTGAGGGTAGAGAAAAATTCTGAAAGACCCATGGTAGTTTGCGCTATGAGAATGTCAAATTCCAAAGTAAAATATCCAAACTGCTCTTCCGAGTGTGCTCAAAAACTGATGTAGCTTCTATGATGACCAAACTTGGAGTGCTCTGCACCTTATTCTTGCATGCATTGGTCTTTTGTGCAAGGGGCAGGTAGGTAAGAATTACTTATCTAGGGGAAAGTAACCGTTACCATACATAGTAAACAAAATGAATCTTATCTTATGTTCAGGGCTTATTCCGTAGCTCCTGCAGACAGGGGATTATTAGTTATTAACATTCCACTGCACCTTTGATGTGCAGGTCTAAATGGAAAATATTTAATGCATCCATAAATTTAAAAAAATTGTTTTCAAAACAACAAATAAGACCAGACACGCAGTAGACGGTTGGCGGAATAACTATAACTGAGTCGCCAACAGATGAATTTAATCGATTAAAAATCAAAAGCGATTCGTTTTCTCGTTTCAATTTCGCACACGTCATACAGGTCGATATTCATTTATTCTGTTAAATAACACGAATTTGAATTCGGTTCACAAATCGTCGGTTTCCCTTAAAACAATTGATTGTTTACACTCGAACGTTATTTATTATATTATTACAGATTTATAACTATTTATTCTTTGTAATCCTAGAAATGTATTGGTATAATGTTGGTCGATGTGGTATCAGAATAACACTTTGATTTTTGTTAGTTAGATGTATCATTTATTTTGAAATATTTTACAAAATTTGTTCTTTTTACCTTTTCTTTATACCTTTAAAAAGAGACTGGAAAATGTGCTATGTTAAAGAAAGATAATTAATTAAAAATACATTTAATTACTCCTTTTATATATCTTACAACATTAATAGAAAAGCATCACGATCTTCGAGTTTTGTTTTGTATTACTTTGAAAAACAATTAATCAGAGGACAAATTAAAACAAAATCTTTTCATTAATCAAAAACAGACATTTGGTACTAATATTATTGCAGTACTTCATTTTAAAACTAAAAATTTTTTAGTTCCTATTTACGCGAAATGGCACGAAAAATTCATGAATCGTGAAGAAACTTTGATGCAACCTTCAAAATAAAACTTAGCTTCTGATTATTGTCATGAAAACTGGTAGTATCGTGTTTTACCCAAACTGAATTAGCAGCTGCGTTTTAAAATACTGGTGTAATTTATATCTCTTTACATCCCATTAAAAAAATTATTAATATAGTTAATACACATATATGATAGGTTTCTAAATGATAAATTCATTTTTATTTTATGTGAAATATTCGAGTTTTATTCATATTTTACGTGATATATAATTAATTAAATATACATTTACAGTTCGCTGCATGCTATTTCCATATGTATCCTTAAACCTACATACAAGCACTTATCGCATAATACACACAAGTTAACATTTCGCCAGGTTTCACTGCTTCTGATAAAACGATGTTCTTCCCCGACTTCTATTTGCTGCGCAGACAGCGTAAGCTTGAGCTGTCGAAGAAAATCCAAAGCACGTTGCCTTTACTTGGTTTTTCTTATCAGCTAATTTCTTCTTTTTGATGTCATCTATTCGCGTAAGGGCTTTTTTCCTCAATATCGGATCGGATTTGCATCCTGCCAAGATTGTCCGACTTGTTTGGGCAACGTTCAACAGAGTTTCGGGGTCCAACATCCGAAAAATTGTTTGCTTGAGTTCTGTAGGAAGCTGACTGATGTAGTCAACCTTTGCTTCGACTTCTTTCTTCTTGCCACCAATTTTGAGGGTAGAGAAAAATTCTGAAAGACCCATGGTAGTTTGCGCTATGAGAATGTCAAATTCCAAAGTAAAATATCCAAACTGCTCTTCCGAGTGTGCTCAAAAACTGATGTAGCTTCTATGATGACCAAACTTGGAGTGCTCTGCACCTTATTCTTGCATGCATTGGTCTTTTGTGCAAGGGGCAGGTAGGTAAGAATTACTTATCTAGGGGAAAGTAACCGTTACCATACATAGTAAACAAAATGAATCTTATCTTATGTTCAGGGCTTATTCCGTAGCTCCTGCAGACAGGGGATTATTAGTTATTAACATTCCACTGCACCTTTGATGTGCAGGTCTAAATGGAAAATATTTAATGCATCCATAAATTTAAAAAAATTGTTTTCAAAACAACAAATAAGACCAGACACGCAGTAGACGGTTGGCGGAATAACTATAACTGAGTCGCCAACAGATGAATTTAATCGATTAAAAATCAAAAGCGATTCGTTTTCTCGTTTCAATTTCGCACACGTCATACAGGTCGATATTCATTTATTCTGTTAAATAACACGAATTTGAATTCGGTTCACAAATCGTCGGTTTCCCTTAAAACAATTGATTGTTTACACTCGAACGTTATTTATTATATTATTACAGATTTATAACTATTTATTCTTTGTAATCCTAGAAATGTATTGGTATAATGTTGGTCGATGTGGTATCAGAATAACACTTTGATTTTTGTTAGTTAGATGTATCATTTATTTTGAAATATTTTACAAAATTTGTTCTTTTTACCTTTTCTTTATACCTTTAAAAAGAGACTGGAAAATGTGCTATGTTAAAGAAAGATAATTAATTAAAAATACATTTAATTACTCCTTTTATATATCTTACAACATTAATAGAAAAGCATCACGATCTTCGAGTTTTGTTTTGTATTACTTTGAAAAACAATTAATCAGAGGACAAATTAAAACAAAATCTTTTCATTAATCAAAAACAGACATTTGGTACTAATATTATTGCAGTACTTCATTTTAAAACTAAAAATTTTTTAGTTCCTATTTACGCGAAATGGCACGAAAAATTCATGAATCGTGAAGAAACTTTGATGCAACCTTCAAAATAAAACTTAGCTTCTGATTATTGTCATGAAAACTGGTAGTATCGTGTTTTACCCAAACTGAATTAGCAGCTGCGTTTTAAAATACTGGTGTAATTTATATCTCTTTACATCCCATTAAAAAAATTATTAATATAGTTAATACACATATATGATAGGTTTCTAAATGATAAATTCATTTTTATTTTATGTGAAATATTCGAGTTTTATTCATATTTTACGTGATATATAATTAATTAAATATACATTTACAGTTCGCTGCATGCTATTTCCATATGTATCCTTAAACCTACATACAAGCACTTATCGCATAATACACACAAGTTAACATTTCGCCAGGTTTCACTGCTTCTGATAAAACGATGTTCTTCCCCGACTTCTATTTGCTGCGCAGACAGCGTAAGCTTGAGCTGTCGAAGAAAATCCAAAGCACGTTGCCTTTACTTGGTTTTTCTTATCAGCTAATTTCTTCTTTTTGATGTCATCTATTCGCGTAAGGGCTTTTTTCCTCAATATCGGATCGGATTTGCATCCTGCCAAGATTGTCCGACTTGTTTGGGCAACGTTCAACAGAGTTTCGGGGTCCAACATCCGAAAAATTGTTTGCTTGAGTTCTGTAGGAAGCTGACTGATGTAGTCAACCTTTGCTTCGACTTCTTTCTTCTTGCCACCAATTTTGAGGGTAGAGAAAAATTCTGAAAGACCCATGGTAGTTTGCGCTATGAGAATGTCAAATTCCAAAGTAAAATATCCAAACTGCTCTTCCGAGTGTGCTCAAAAACTGATGTAGCTTCTATGATGACCAAACTTGGAGTGCTCTGCACCTTATTCTTGCATGCATTGGTCTTTTGTGCAAGGGGCAGGTAGGTAAGAATTACTTATCTAGGGGAAAGTAACCGTTACCATACATAGTAAACAAAATGAATCTTATCTTATGTTCAGGGCTTATTCCGTAGCTCCTGCAGACAGGGGATTATTAGTTATTAACATTCCACTGCACCTTTGATGTGCAGGTCTAAATGGAAAATATTTAATGCATCCATAAATTTAAAAAAATTGTTTTCAAAACAACAAATAAGACGAGACACGCAGTAGACGGTTGGCGGAATAACTATAACTGAGTCGCCAACAGATGAATTTAATCGATTAAAAATCAAAAGCGATTCGTTTTCTCGTTTCAATTTCGCACACGTCATACAGGTCGATATTCATTTATTCTGTTAAATAACACGAATTTGAATTCGGTTCACAAATCGTCGGTTTCCCTTAAAACAATTGATTGTTTACACTCGAACGTTATTTATTATATTATTACAGATTTATAACTATTTATTCTTTGTAATCCTAGAAATGTATTGGTATAATGTTGGTCGATGTGGTATCAGAATAACACTTTGATTTTTGTTAGTTAGATGTATCATTTATTTTGAAATATTTTACAAAATTTGTTCTTTTTACCTTTTCTTTATACCTTTAAAAAGAGACTGGAAAATGTGCTATGTTAAAGAAAGATAATTAATTAAAAATACATTTAATTACTCCTTTTATATATCTTACAACATTAATAGAAAAGCATCACGATCTTCGAGTTTTGTTTTGTATTACTTTGAAAAACAATTAATCAGAGGACAAATTAAAACAAAATCTTTTCATTAATCAAAAACAGACATTTGGTACTAATATTATTGCAGTACTTCATTTTAAAACTAAAAATTTTTTAGTTCCTATTTACGCGAAATGGCACGAAAAATTCATGAATCGTGAAGAAACTTTGATGCAACCTTCAATATAAAACTTAGCTTCTGATTATTGTCATGAAAACTAGTAGTATCGTGTTTTACCCAAACTGAATTAGCAGCTGCGTTTTAAAATACTGGTGTAATTTATATCTCTTTACATCCCATTAAAAAAATTATTAATATAGTTAATACACATATATGATAGGTTTCTAAATGATAAATTCATTTTTATTTTATGTGAAATATTCGAGTTTTATTCAAATTTTACGTGATATATAATTAATTAAAAATACATTTACAGTTCGCTGCATGCTATTTCCATATGTATCCTTAAACCTACATACAAGCACTTATCGCATAATATACACAAGTTAACATTTCGCCAGGTTTCACTGCTTCTGATAAAACGATGTTCTTCCCCGACTTCCATTTGCTGCGCAGACAGCGTAAGCTTGAGCTGTCGAAGAAAATCCAAAGCACGTTGCCTTTACTTGGTTTTTCTTATCAGCTAATTTCTTCTTTTTGATGTCATCTATTCGCGTAAGGGCTTTTTTCCTCAATATCGGATCGGATTTGCATCCTGCCAAGATTGTCCGACTTGTTTGGGCAACGTTCAACAGAGTTTCGGGGTCCAACATCCGAAAAATTGTTTGCTTGAGTTCTGTAGGAAGCTGACTGATGTAGTCAACCTTTGCTTCGACTTCTTTCTTCTTGCCACCAATTTTGAGGGTAGAGAAAAATTCTGAAAGACCCATGGTAGTTTGCGCTATGAGAATGTCAAATTCCAAAGTAAAATATCCAAACTGCTCTTCCGAGTGTGCTCAAAAACTGATGTAGCTTCTATGATGACCAAACTTGGAGTGCTCTGCACCTTATTCTTGCATGCATTGGTCTTTTGTGCAAGGGGCAGGTAGGTAAGAATTACTTATCTAGGGGAAAGTAACCGTTACCATACATAGTAAACAAAATGAATCTTATCTTATGTTCAGGGCTTATTCCGTAGCTCCTGCAGACAGGGGATTATTAGTTATTAACATTCCACTGCACCTTTGATGTGCAGGTCTAAATGGAAAATATTTAATGCATCCATAAATTTAAAAAAATTGTTTTCAAAACAACAAATAAGACGAGACACGCAGTAGACGGTTGGCGGAATAACTATAACTGAGTCGCCAACAGATGAATTTAATCGATTAAAAATCAAAAGCGATTCGTTTTCTCGTTTCAATTTCGCACACGTCATACAGGTCGATATTCATTTATTCTGTTAAATAACACGAATTTGAATTCGGTTCACAAATCGTCGGTTTCCCTTAAAACAATTGATTGTTTACACTCGAACGTTATTTATTATATTATTACAGATTTATAACTATTTATTCTTTGTAATCCTAGAAATGTATTGGTATGATGTTGGTCGATGTGGTATCATAATAACATTTTGATTTTTGTTAGTTAGATGTATCATTTATTTTTAAATATTTTACAAAATTTGTTCTTTTTGCCTTTTCTTTATACCTTTAAAAAGAGACTGGAAAATATGCTATGTTAAAGATATTTAATTAATTAAAAATACATTTAATTATTCCTTTTATGTAACTAACAACATTAATACACTGAAAAAATGACTTGGTTATTTCAACTAAATGCATATGGTTGGCAGTTTTTAAAAATATTTGTTTAATGTTACAAAATAATGGTTATAGTTATCGAATATTTTGTTGGTCTATTGATGTCGTGCAGTTACAATAACTACGTGGAATAGTTAATGTTAGCGAACAACACGTTCATTATTACAGATTAAGATGTAAATATTAATGTATATGAATATTATATATGAATTAATATTTAGTATTATTTATCGTATATTTTGTTCTGTGAACAATAATACGTTTACTAGAACTAAATATTTGGTAATAGTTACCAAATGGTTTGGTCACTAATTTGTGGTTTGGTAAACGGGAAAAGTACCTCTGCGCATGCGTCTTGTATGAGGTTAGTATGCATCAGCTGTTTCGAACGGTTGGGTTGATCAGCTGTTTAAAACACTTTCTTTATCGATATAGTTAATTATTGTTTTCATGTTTTTTTTCTCTTCTACAGATAAAAGAAAACACGAAATGATGAAATATATATGTGTAATGTGTTGTGTGAATGCAATTTTGTGATTTATTTTGATAGGCGACCTCAATGATTTGAGGTTAACCGGTCACATTTTACCCAATTAAGTATCTCACTTATTATCCTAATATCATATAATATATATAATATATGTATTATAATATATATACAGGGTGGCCGATTTATCTGAAGACATCGAAATATCTGGAGAACTATGCACAGAATCAAAAAAGTTGTCGGATGAAAGTTGTTCGACACGAAGGGGGGCATCCAGTGATAATTAAATTTACCCCCTCCCCCATCCCCTGGGGGTGGAGTGGGGGCAAAAACAATAAAACTTAAATAGGAACCCCCAGTTTTTATTGCAGATTTGGATTCTCCGGAAAAAAGTACACCAATTTGACCTAGGAGCTATTGCATTTTGGTTCACAGGTGGCGCTGCAATCGATAAAAATCCAAATTTATCTGAAGACATTGAAATACCTCGAGAACTATGCACAGAATCAAAAAAGTTTTTGGATGAAAGTTGTTCGACAGGAAGGGGGGGATCCAGGGGGTAAATAGGGACAATTTGATCCCTTTATGAAAATTTAATATTAAAAATTCTAATATTAGAATTTTTAATATTAGAATTTAATAATATCAATTGCGAAAATTGTTATTCTGAATATGAAATTTTAATAATGTCCATTCGAAAAATTAAGATTATGAATAATTGATATTCTTCATATTAAAAATCAAAACTGATTACATAAAAATTGTGCATACAATATGGAAGCAATTTTATAAATAAGTTTTCTACCTTCAATAAAATTACATTTTAGGTTTTAAATTTATTATTTAATAAACAAAAAGAGGACATCACGCAATCCATTAAAAAACGCATCATGTCCCTTCACTCAGCTCATTCATTCTCTCTCTGTATGTTTTTTCCGAAATGAGAATAAATAAGCTGAGCATTGACGGTCAAACCAGCTTCTATTAAACAAAGCGAAACTCTTACTTCATTTGGGGATTTCGTCGCCATCTACCGGACCCCGAGAGAACTCACGTGGTTTCATACATGTACATCGCTTGCATTTCGGCCATCACCGGCGCCGGTTCTGTTACATAACGCTAGAGGGCGACATAACTCGAAAATAAAGTAGCATATCATTTTATACATAAGTTGAGTCACACGTAACCAGTTCACCTACATTTTTCTCTACTTTCCTGAAGGGAAGTAAATGGATATCGCGACTTTCTAATCGCCATATTAAAATTTAGTATTCACGGTCTCTCAGTGTAAGACTGTTTTTGAAGTCCATTGTATTGGTAGTAATTCGGTCGGAGGTCACTTTGCTTTTAGAATAACAACTTTCCGTTTACGTGACTATTTTTTGTCTACCCTTCATTGCTTAAATCGAATTGCAAGTTAAAAATGAATCCTGCTACAGTTCCCGAAAAAATCGAAATGATTCTTATTTATGGTGAATGTAAGAGGAATATTGACGATGCTGTTGCGTTGTATGCTGAGCGTTTTCCAGATAATGCTCGCTCGCGTTCTTTTTTTTACAAAGTTGTGAATGCCTTTCACTCTGATGGCAGCGTACAAATGAAAAAAAGGAAGCGAAGATTAACAGTTACAGGAGAAGCTAACGAAGTAGCTGTACTAGCAGCTATTCACCAAAATCCACATGTAAGCACACGACAATTACATCGCGATTCCGGCATTTCCAGAGACAGTATTCAAAGAATATTGCATCGTCATAAGTTTCACTCATATCACATTTCACTGCACCAGGAACTAGATGGCGATGATTTTCATAACCGCGTGGTGTTTTGTGAATGGGCATTTCAAAAAATGCAAACGAACCACAATTTCTTTGCTAATGTATTATTTTCAGATGAATCTACATTCACGAGCCATGGTGGCATCAATAGGCATAATATGCATTATTGGAGCGTAGAAAATCCCCATTGGTTACGACAAGTTAATCATCAACGTCCTTGGTCGGTGAACGTTTGGTGTGGAATCATAGGAAATAACCTCATTGGTCCTTATTTCATTGAAGGTAATTTGAATGGAACAAAATATCGAGATTTCCTAGAACAAGAAGTACCATTACTACTTGAGGATGTTGCTATGGACGTCCGACGGACAATGTGGTTTCAGCATGATGGTTGCCCAGCACATTTTTCAAGAGTAGCAAGGGAAATACTAGACCGTGATTACAATGGTAGGTGGATTGGTAGAGGTGGCCCCATTAATTGGCCTGCGAGGTCACCTGATCTAACATCTCTGGATTTCTTCCTATGGGGTTACCTAAAATGTAATTTTATTGAAGGTAGAAAACTTATTTATAAAATTGCTTCCATATTGTATGCACAATTTTTATGTAATCAGTTTTGATTTTTAATATGAAGAATATCAATTATTCATAATCTTAATTTTTCGAATGGACATTATTAAAATTTCATATTCAGAATAACAATTTTCGCAATTGATATTATTAAATTCTAATATTAAAAATTCTAATATTAGAATTTTTAATATTAAATTTTCATAAAGGGATCAAATTGTCCCTATTTGCCCCCTGGATCCCCCCCTTCCTGTCGAACAACTTTCATCCAAAAACTTTTTTGATTCTGTGCATAGTTCTCGAGGTATTTCAATGTCTTCAGATAAATTTGGATTTTTATCGATTGCAGCGCCACCTGTGAACCAAAATGCAATAGCTCCTAGGTCAAATTGGTGTACTTTTTTCCGGAGAATCCAAATCTGCAATAAAAACTGGGGGTTCCTATTTAAGTTTTATTGTTTTTGCCCCCACTCCACCCCCAGGGGATGGGGGAGGGGGTAAATTTAATTATCACTGGATGCCCCCCTTCGTGTCTAACAACTTTCATCCGACAACTTTTTTGATTCTGTGCATAGTTCTCCAGATATTTCGATGTCTTCAGATAAATCGGCCACCCTGTATATATATATATATGTAAGTTTGATTTATAATTTTTTAAGAGCTGTATTATTAACTTATATCTAATGCACTTTTTATTATCAACATAGCTTTCGGTATACCTTGGTTGCAAATGACCTTATAAGTCTGCGTACTTACAAACACTATTACAGTAGTATTTGTCATTGTATCAAATATTAGCTTCTACCCAACCTAATTTAATTACACACAAAGAAATATAAAATACACAATATGTGTGCTTCCAACCAAATATTGAAAAAATTAAACAAATTAATAAAATCTAAAATCGCTGTTATCGGTGAAAATTGTTTGGCTCTATACTAATACTAAAAATGTAATTCCTGGCTCAAATTAATCTATAACTGTATTTCTGGATAAGTTTTCCTCATACTAATTTGGTGAAGTTTGTGTCGGGCAGATTGGTTCAAGTTATCAGGTCTAAAGAAGATGAAACAAAATTATAAGAAATTTAAGCTCGACTCGACTATTTCAATATTTTGGTGAAAAGTGGCCATCTGATTCAGATGCAACCATTTACCATCAGTTTGTGTTTGAACACATATTTTAAAACCAAATTTGTAGTAAAATATTACAACTGAACCAGATAGCCACTTTTTGCCCAAATATGCAAAAAGTCGAGTCGAGCTTAAATTTCTTATAATTTTGTTTCAACTTTTTCAATGTGACAATTTGAATCAATCGGTCTGAAACAAATTTCACGTAGTTTGTAAGAGGAAAACTTATCCAGAAATACAGGTATAGATTAATTTGAACCAGGAATCCATTTTTGATCTTAGTATAGAGCTTAACCATTTTCACTGGTAATAGTACGCTTCAGTAACGTTTACCACGCATTGCCAGATGTATAATAAAGATCAGAGTTATGTGGAATTGATCAAAATTATACAAGAAACATCAGTACCTATTAATATAAGTAATATATCAAAACAAATCTAGATAGCAAGAGTTCCAATCGTCTCCATAGAGTTTCTAGGAACATACATTATGCTTTTAGTTGCTAATATTTTATATTACATTTAGCTTATACTTTAACACATATGTCGAAGATTTAATGACAACTGTCAAATACATTACCACATATATAAAAGAATTATAGACGTGATTTAAGCTTTGATCATATTTAAATTTGTGGATATATTTTAAATACTTAAGTATTTTATAGATTCTTCATATAAACTTATGATAAATTTACTTTATATTGTGACAGAGTACACATATATGACAATTAGAATTTTACATCGGTGATGAAATATTAATGTTATAAAATAAAATAAAAAGTTTCAGATCTGAAATAATTCATTGGTGGTGAATCTCCAATCGATACGGAAACAATGTTTTAGATTTGAAATCTTTCATCTATTAATATAAATAAATTATGTAATTGTAATATATATGTCATTCATCTGTTTAATATATGGGCAAATCTCTAGAACTTTTAAACTGTGGAGTCCTGTGACACTACTTGAACGTCATTGCTTTCACACAAATGCTATATTTTTTTTATACATCAAGATATCATAAATAAAAAGCTTGATGAATTTCGAAGTCGCCCGACGTTACAGAGACGCTCTATAATTATTTATAGATAAAAAAATAATGAAATTTCATGCGTCCCTTGCATGTTTTTTTTTTACTCTTATGAGTATTGTATTTGCGCCGCGTGAGTTAACGTTGTGTTTTTTGCGCGAAATGGAGGCAAACATCTCATAAAGCAAAATATTCATATGAATTATATGTGCCACACATTTAATTGTATAGAGTACCCGTCCCTTGAATTTCGTAAATTCTAAACTTATTTAAACTTGTTTATTTATTATCCGCGCCATCTTAGAAATCGAATATTTATTGTTTTTGGTTATTAAAGGACACAATAATAAAGTGTTTGACACTTTACTCATTTGTGTGCGCCTTAAACTGTTGATGTTATACAAGTGTAAACATACATTCCAAAAACGTGCCAATTTCAGAAAATTGACTATTTTTCGTGGCACATTCAAAATATCGCCAATATCAAGTTGTTGTTCGGTGTGCTGGTAAGTAAATACCTTATATAAGTATGTAAAGTGCGCGGCATTCTTATATTTTACATATTTTCAAAGTTATTGAAAGAACTTTAGAAAGTCGTAATTTAACGATGAATTAAACACTGTAAGCTTAGTAACATTGTGGTCAGAAACTGAAAGTATGTTTATTCAGATAAAATTTGGTGTTCTTTATGTGTTTGAAGAAAAACAATTCTTTATTATACTTGTTTAAGCACTGTGTTTCAAATTAGAGCTATTGTAAAACAAAATATGCATTTCGAGTCTATGTATAAGTGATAACCCGGGAAAAAATGAATCATATATGGATCATATATGAACCATTCTTCAACTCTCACATAAGTGATATTTTTAAAAAATTGGGCGCAAATGCGTTATTTAATTATTAACCTTTCAAAAAATCAAAATTTCAAGCTCATCCCGGTGGTCAATATTTTGGACATTGTACCGCAAAGTTTTAATGCCGTTGAGTAAAAAGGATGCACGAGCGTACATTTTGACTTCTTATGTAGACATGAATACATATACCCAACGCCAATGTTGTGCTTGAAGTTTAAAAAAAAAATTTATTGAGAGGCTGAAATTTAAAAGTTCCAGAGATTTGCCCATATAACATTTCCTGCAGTAAACGAAAAAAAATTCAAGCGTCAAGAATCCGAGTTCGTTATCATAAACCTCCGGTTTGGGGAGAGCACAAACCGTGTAGTTTGTGCACAGCACAAGAAATTCTTATGTTATACACAAACTAGTTTGTACTCCGCACAAACCGGGGGTTTGTGCCAGGATCTTAACTTGAGTTTGTGCGGAGCACAAACTATTTCTATCAGTGTATACATTATACGTTCATTATATTTCTGTCAGATTCTTTATCTTACCTTTTATCTTTGCTTTTATTCTATTTTGATTCCATTATACATTATTTATAAGAAATATTGGCTGGAAGTATAGGAAAGTAAGTTGACAATTTGACAGCCTAACCTCAAATATAATTTTGAAGTTAACCTGCTGAATCTAAAATAAAAATTTGCACACATCCACTTAAAACATTTTATATTTCACACAATTTTCTTTTATTATGTATCACCCACTTACAATGCTAAATTTTTATCGAGTAATCGAAACAGAAACATATGTACAGTAGACCGTCGCTTACGAAATACGAGGTTGATATAGGTTAGTTCACAAAGATCCCAGCTATATAGCACACTGTCACAGACGTTGACGAAAAGTTATCCATGCGTGTCGAAATGTTAACTTCGTGTACATTTTGTTAACTTTTCGTGCAGCATTCGTCAAGTCTTCGTCAAACAACTTGACGAAAACTACGGTGACAGTGTGCTAGCTGGGATTAGATACATGTATAGGGACATATCTAATATTTTATAAATTTGGTTTATGCAAATGCATGTCACAGTTAATAATGATACGATCCTTGTTAAATATAACGCGATTATGTTAATTTAATATTACTAAACGTGAGTATTTGTCATAAATACGGCAGAAGTTGAGCGAAACAAATATTTGGTAATTATTACCAAATTTTGGTTGCATTTACTTCAGAACAGTTGACTCAACTGAATATTCACGGATACTGTTAATCATGCTGTGCATTAAATATAACCAAATATTCAATTGCTCGTATCCAACCATGAAATTCGTTAAATATTACCAAATCTCGATAAATATAACCAAATCCTTTTTTCAGTGTGGAAATTCAAAAATAAAAACATTACACGTTGTTCATTAATACAAATCACGATTTTTCATGGTTTCTTTTTCCCATTTTTTATAATTTACCGCATTAGAATATCTTATACGGGTATAAATAACGCGTCAAAAATGTCTGGGGTTCAAGATGCTGAAGCTTATTTTTAAAAAATCCATACGGCACTCCCTAAAATGGCGTCCGAAATGAAAATTTGATTTAAAAATGTCAGGATCCCCTAACTCTAAATCAATCAGCTTTTTCAAATAAATGCTAAAAATAAAAAGTTCTGAAAAGTTAATGAGGAACACATCGGAATTTATTCACATTTATTTTATTTTTTTTTAAATCCGAAGAATTCTGAAAAAATTATGAATTTGAAGAATGTGTTGTCGCTACCATTTAAGGAGAATAATAAAAAATTATATCAATGTATATACATTTATATTTTTCCTCCAAAAGTTTTTGTAGATTAAAGTTTTAATTTTTATAAAAAATTACAAAGAAGCAAAAAATCTTAAAATTTATCTAGGAATATAGTAGCATTTTTCAGAATTCTTCTGAAAATCGTAAATATTTAGAAACATTTTAAATAACAAATTTTTCAAAATTTCACAAAAAAACCTGAAAAATTTCCTTTTTATTCCTCATTTAAATCTAAGAACTTGTCTAAATATCACAAAAAATACCAAATTCCTAGATAAAACTCTATGAATTCCTAAGAACTTCTGATTCTAAGCATATTTTTTAAAAAGCTTACAGACTTTTGGTTACCGTTTTGTTCGTACTGGATCTACGTAATGAATCAAAATTCCACAAACGTGCCATCTAAATATCATAAAATCTTATTTAAGTCGAAAGTCTGATTTTCTGATAGTGGTTCAACTGAAAAGAAAATGTACCAAAGGATTTTGCAACAACACAATTTTTGTTGATAATATAAACAATTAAATTATTTTGATACTTTTATTTAAAAAATCAATTTGTCAAAAACTAATAGATAGATTTAAAAATTCAAAAGTGGGATCTAATCGTCATGAAATAAACTTGAAGTGAGATATTCTTCAAAAAAAATATAGTTTGGATCAATATTTCAATATTGTTTATTTATAAAAGTTTAACAAGAAATAATGTTCTCAATCGAATTAAAATGTGAAAAAAAACCCTACATTCTTTATACATTTCCAAAAATTATGGTGTTGAGAAAAAAAATGGAACGCATTTATAAATCAATTTATTTTAATATTTCGATTGAGAACATTATTTGTTGTTAACCTTTTATAAATAAACAATATTTAAATATTGTTTTTAATACAGTGTGCGTAAAGTGCGGCTTTCCGCATTGTTGACATTTTTTAAGTGCACTTTACGCACATTTGCATAAAAAAATATTGTTCGACGCATGTGCGAAAATTTTTTTTGTACACTTGTTTTTTAAACATTTCACTTCAAGTTTAATTTATTTAATTTATCTATTAGTTTTTGAAAAATTGATTTTTCAAATAAAAGTATCGAAATAATTAAATGGTTTATATTATCAACAAAAACTGTTTTTTTTTGCAAAATCTTTTGGTACAATTTCTTTTGAGTTGAAACACTACCAAAAAATCGCACTTTCGATTAAAATAAGATTTCACGATGTTTAGATGGCACGTTTGAAAAATTTTGACATTAATGTAATCGTTGCATGATCAGGTGCAGTACTGGCAGAAAACATTGCATTTTAAAATCGGCGCGATGTGCATCCGGTGCATGTAGCTGACGTGCATACTATCGAAAACAACCAAGAGACTGCGCGCGAAAACAGCCGAGTTTTCCCGAGTGAAAGTATGACCGTTCGATGCATAGGTCGCATGTACGCGTTGTACTTGCTGAAGCTTCGCTGAGTCTCCGCGGAGTACTCGCCACAGGTTGCACGAATTACAGAAACTATTGTTAAAAAAATTTGCAAAAACTTGAAAGAAAGCATAAAAAATGTCGTTTTTTTCACGCAAGGTCTCGTATTGAGTACACTGACAGTCACCAATGAATGAAACATTCGATTCTTGTGACAAGTCAAAAATGAGACGCGCGCGAAATTAATTATATAACGTTGTCGATAGTGCGCCATTGCAAAGTGCAGAATTTTCGCATCGCGCAAGTCAGGAAGTTGGTACCCGACTCTGTAGCAGGTAAGAAACATTTCCATTGTTTATTTACTTGTAATGCATTACCAGCAAAATTCTTCTTATCGCAATTTTTATCAGAAATTAACTTCAGCGTCTCTTTCTTGATGGTTGTGACGTATGAAACAAAGATATTTTTAAGGGGCATTTCCATGAAGTGCATTTGATACGCGCGAATGCAAACCAGTATTTTGTGATGTTTATGCTTTATTGTGTTCAGATATGCTGAATATCTCGCTTCGTGCGATTGCTCCTTTATACAAGTCGAATACTGTTTCCATTTAGAAAATATTTTTTTTAATATATGTTTTTTGTAGTTAACATCTGGATTATTTATTTAATTTGAAAATACAATTTATGTTAAGTAATTTCGATAAGATTTATTTTATTTCTTACTCTGCTGAAGCAACTTTAGGACAATCTTTCATATAAATAGTATGTGGTAAAATTCACCTAAATAATTATACTTTTATTAAGAATTCTTCAAGTATTCATTGATTGTTCGCAGGGAGTTTTAATTTGAATATTGTTAATGAAAATCTTTGTTTATTTGATGTAAGGTACCTGAAGACTTTCCTTGTTGAGGAATAGAAATTTTTGATGCTGATTTGATTATGACCATTAATTAATAAAAATAACATAAAAATAATTGTAAAAGAAAAGTAAATATTTGTTTGTATAATTGCAAATAATTGATTTATTTTTATTTATTTGAATAGGGAAAACATTATTAATATTGTACAAATGTTTCTTATTTTTTATTTATTTTTTATTTATTTTTTGAAATTTGAAAATATTTTTCGTAATACACTTACGAATATAGGGGAAAAATATTTATTTTAGTTTACAAACATTTTTTACAAAAGTTTTTCAAAACAATGTTTTATTCGTCAATATTATTAATGATTCGTAAATTTATTATTAAATTTTGTATGGTTTCGTATTAAAAAATGAATTAAAACATTAAATTAAAAAAAATTTAATTTAATATTTTTAACCACCAGAAAATTTGTTGATTCTAACTAAAAATCGTTTAAGTACATTTTAAAATATTTTGTTAATTAAAAACTTTTTCTTTTTATGTATAAGTGAATGTAATTAATTTTTAAATCAAATTTTAGTACTAAAGAGCACATATAGTATTAAAAAATAATAAAATATTTATTTAATCCAGAATCATTTGAAAATAATAGACAAAATATAAAAATATAGTATCCAACTTTTTGCGTTCCAATGTGTCTTTATTTTTAATTTTCAATGAAAATGTAAATAATTTTATCAATTGTAATATTATATGATATATTTTATTCATATTTTCAGATATCTACATTATTCGGATTATCCAACAAGGCAATTTATCACAGACGGATGTTCGACTTTTTAATGTCTGTACGCAAAGTATAGATTACATCAATGCTAGTTAAAACAAGTATGATTATTTTTCCAATTGCATAATCTTTAATAAGTCAAATTTTGATAGTAAAATAAGGACTCTCTATGTTAAGGCTTTACGAGTTTTACTAATAACTGCTACAAAATTTTCTTTTTTTATCTATGTTCAATTCATTTAACGTGCTAAATAACTTTAGAAGTTAACAAAAAATTATTTATGTACGTCTTTTCGGTGCGTAAAGTAAACTTGTGCGTAAAGTAAACTTTACGCACTCGATTATACTTTACGCACGAAAAAGCCGTACGTAAACAATATTTCGGCACACGTGTGTGTGTGTAAAGTTCTTTACGCATACGCCCTTGTATCGAAAACTACTATTAACGTATTATTAACACTTTTTTGTTGCAGTCTGTTTATCTTTTTTATCTTTTTTTAACTTCGCTTTAAGGGTATTAATTGTTAGTAATTCTATTAGTTATCGACTTTCTTATTAATATTTTTTATTGACCGATTCATAGTATACGCAAAAAGAAAAAAATTAGTTAGATCTTAAAAAGAAGTTAAATTAACTGTTTGGATAGTAAACAAGACAATAACATTATTCTGTTTACTATTTCACGATTGTTCAATATTCAGTAGAGTACATAACCTCAAAACTACAGCAGTTTTTCACATAGGTAACACAGTTGTAACAAAATTGATTCAAGGAAAATAACCTCTTTTCGTATTAAAAGTAATTATTCTACGGTATATTTTACAATATTCTGACTTTAAAAATTGGTAAATTTACATACAACTTTTACGCGTCGTCAATTCTACTATGACTAGTTTTAACCTTTTTTTAATGGTCCATTCACTCTATTTTTGTTGTACGTGTATGTTTAAATAAGGCAGGATCACAAATAAAAATCAAGGCTCTTTATACCAGACTTAGCATCTGTCCGTTTTACTCTGTTACAATTTTTTTAGCACCAATATAACAGTATTTAGTTGATAAAATATATTTTGTAAATATTTATGGATGTATTTCAATCCGGGTATCTTTAGGGTCGATGCGGAAGAATTCGAAGCTAGAATTTCAAAATCAAAAACGGCGGACCTCCCATCCGCCATACAAATTAAAACAACATGTAAGTACAAAGTCGACGATTTCAAGAAATTAACGAAAAACTCTCCCAACGAACATGCATTAAAAATGTTATAACTTGAAGTTTGATATATTGGTAAATTTTTGCGCTCGTTTCCAATACACAATACATAAAAAAACCGACTTTGTATAAATAATTTGTATGCAAAATGGACTTAAGGGATACTGTCATTAAACAACTGCCAAAATTGTAAAATTTAAAAAATCGTAAGCCACTTGCGGTAACTTTATTCGCTAATTCATCGAACGCAGACCGAATATACAGGGGAAAATACAAGTCAGGGACTATTTTTCTTTTAAAAGGTTAATAAAATCAACATTTATTTAAAGCATTTACTTATTTATTATTTATAAAGTACTAGACATGCAACTATTATTGATTTCATGTTTGTGTATACAAAGAATTTTAAATTGTCTTGATGATTATTTATACCGCCAGTCATGCCACATTAATTTAGTTTTCATTACAATAATTTTCATCCCCTTTACCTAAGACAAATTTATTTAATATTCCAGTATCGAAGTCTGCAATAACTTATTTGTATTATTAAACAATTTTTATTAATAAACTTTCCTTGGTGTTCTTCGTTTTTGAATACTAATTTATTGCAATGATAAAACTGAAAGTTTTTTTTATTTTATCAGCACAGTTTGATGCATCGATTTACTATCAGTCGATTGATACGAAATTCCCAATTTTCACAAAAATGTCACCTACGTGTCTTTAGACGGCAGATATGGCTGTCAAATGTTTATAATATTACAGTAGAGTCCCGGTACATTTACGTCTCGCTATATTTACGTCCCAGCATATTTGTCCCATTCTTTTGACAAATATAAGGAGACAGGAGGGGAAGGCGAGGAACCGAGCGGACAAATATACCGGGACTCTACGCACTTTAGAGATCATTCGTAACTAATTATAATTAAACTCGTTGTCACCTTGATTTTTTTTTATTTTAAAAAAAAATTTTTTTATTTAATTTTAATTTGCAAATTCAATCTAATAAATGCAGCTGACTGTGGTGATTACATAATAAGCATCTGGTCTTTTTATTGTATATATTGGTCAAGAAAATCTGATTTTAAATTCCTAATTAAAAACCCCTAGATATCAAGATTATGGTAAATCCGAAAATATTTATAAAATATCTGTCACGTAAAATCCACTATATTTTTGAGGGTAGAAAACATTCTGATGTGACGGACTTCATGTTCACCGAGCACAAAAACATAAAATACGCCAAGTTTGGTCAAAGAAATATTTCGTCGATTTGTTTCTGGGCCTATGTAAATAAGATTTTCTAAAGCGTAACATTTTTTTGACCCAAAATAAGGCACCATAATAATTTCGGGTTACTTTATCCTCAGTTTTATATTTTTTTTCTGATAATCGCTATTTTGCCATCGTTGGTTACTTGTTTCGCTCTTAATAAAATTGATTACACGTTTTATCATTATCACTTTTTTAATTATCACTTTTTTAATTATCATTTTTTATTTAGTCAACAATTACCGGTCAAGTATTGAAGCAATGTGAACATTAAAATTGTTTTTCGTGGTACTCCGGCGATTGACACCGACCCAAAATGTCCGGAGTAAAGAGCATGTACCAAATTTTCTGAAAAAAAGGTATTCACGGACAATATGTAAAACAAAAATATTTGAAAAAATTAGTTAAAACAAATGTTGATTTCATACATCATTAATTATTCGATTGTTCTCATCATAAATTAAGCAATTTTCTATTGTAAATGTTGGATCTAAGCGTTTAAATCGTACATTTAACGTCATCAACAATAAACTTAACAGTATAAACACGTTAATGCAATGAAATCTAAAAACAATTACTTGGTTTTCTAATATTTTCTCCCGGGGTATTGTTCGAATATTTTGGTACATGTTTGTTAATCAGGTATTTTGGGCTGATGACAATTATCGCGACAACGCCTTTCTTAGTATTTCGGTTCTGTTCTTAAACATTGCCCATACACTGTCTTAAATAATTATTTAATGCTCGAATACGATAAGAAAATAAGAATTAGTTTTCAAAAGATCTACGAATATTCGCTGATTTGCAGCGGTTTTCGCTGATTCATATTTAGAGAGTTTTTAATAATCCTCAGTCACTTATTTGAGATTTTTAATTATAAGAACCCATACTAACATAAGAAAAATTTACTTTTTATTTGTAATTTTTATGAGATTTAATAGCTCGTTATATTTTGTTAGAATCTTCCCCTCCTCTTAACTGTTTTAGATAACGACTCATCCCTGATATTCAACAAAAATTATTCGCTGATTTTCAAATTACATTTTCAAAAATTTACTCTGACCTTCGATTGGTAGACATTTTTAAAAAATAAATAGACACAACATACCAAAATATTTCCATAAATGTATTGATACATTTGTTTCCTTCAATAATCAAAAGTTGTAGGTACACGCTTCAAAAAAATTTGTAAATGTATATATAATTTTACAGAAAGTAAGAATAGAAAAAATATATACGACAATTCTGCTGTTTTTGCGCATAAAATATAAGCATATTTCATTCTGTTAAATTCAAAGAAATTTTTTTCTGCGTGTGGTGCTCATGTAGCAAATTAATAAATTCATTTTTACTTTATTTAATCCTGATTTTACGTCCTATTGCGTTTTCATTCAATGTACAGTAGAGTCCCGGTATATTTGCGTCTCGCTATATTTACGTCACAGCATATTTGCCCAGTTCCGTCTCGTTATATTTGTCAGTCGCCGCTCTCTTTTTCCCCCACCTTGCGCTCTGGGGCCTCAGGAAGGGTCTGCTGTGGCATTACGAATGCAACGCGACTGAGGAAAGTGGGAGAAGCGGCACTCCCTTCTTTTGACAAATATAAGGAGACGGGAGGGGAAGAGGAAGAACCGAGCGGGAAAATATAACGGGACTCTGCTGTACTGTGATTTTTATATAGCAATTCGAAGAAATGATAAAAAGGTAACCAAAAAACTACTCTATACCAAAACGAAATATATTGCATTATATCATATCACACGTATTAATAACGAGTTAAAAAATACAATGAAATCCCAAATTACAAATTTATTATTGAATACACTAAAATCTATCTATTATTTTTGAGTTTAGAGTACAATAAAATTGTAAAAAAATCTATTATTTGACTACTAATTGAATTCGAATGATTTTTAACATAACTTTTTTGATTTTCAGTTGCCCAAGATGCCTAAAATCAAGTGCTGCAATCCTTTCGACATTCCGAAACATCCCGTTTCAAAAGTAACCCAACTACGAAAATTATCCGATGCTATAATTGCCACATTAAACGATTCAAAATTCACGAAAAACTCTCGGATTTGTCAGTCATGTACAGTAAAATGTGAAAATAAAAATAAAGCTGACGATTCAAAAAGAAAATTACCCAAAGTCGTCAATGTGAGGAAATTGAAAACAAGAGTTGAAATTAAAAGTGGCATTGCAAAAGCGACCGGAAAGAAATCGGGAAGGATTTTGAAAGTACGTTCAGTAAAAAGTATTGACAAAGCTAAGCCCAACGAATCCAACGTACCGAAGAAAAAACCAGCAGAGGTCATAAATAAATCAAAAGATGCTGAAAAAGATGGAACTAGAAGTTCGAATGCATTAAAAAGAAAGGCTTCGGAAATTGTGCAAAAATCAAAAGGAAAAGAAGACAATAAATCTCGGGATTCTTCTCCATCGAAAACGAAATCTTCAGAAAAAGGTGCTTCTAAATCGAAACGATTGAAAGGAAGTAAATCTAGCGATAAAGAAGATCAAACTAGGGACTCTGCAAAATCAAAGAAAAAAGCACCAGAATCTGTTGATCCACCAGCATCAACTCCGGATGATGACAATGATAAATCAAAAGATGCAAGATCAGAATCGAGTGACGAATCGCAAGAACTTGTCGATCTAACCGACGAGGACGAACCGATTGTGATTAGATCGAGATTAGGACCATCCCAAGTATTATCATCGTTAAGTGGTGACGTTAGAGTATCGAGTTGCATAAATCCTCCTGATTTTCTAGAGTTATCCGTCGAAGAATTATCGAAGATTCCAAATCAACCATCAACATCCAATCTTCCAAGTGTTCGATCAGGAAAAGTACTGAAAACTATGAAATTAAAAGCAATCGAAAAAATGTTGAGGGCAAACAAAATTATGCGTCGTAAAGTATCCAACCAATCATCAACGAATGACGCAGCTCAGAAATTCGAAGAATTGTTAATAAATTTAAAACGCGCGTATAATTCCACTACTAACGAAAACATGAAAGTTAGTATACTGACGTTATTCCCCTCTTGGTCTTACAACGAAATTCTAAATCATTTTGATGCTACGCTTCAAATGATCAACGTTGCAAGAAGAATGCAAATGATTAAAGGATTTTTACCCATTTTAAATATCAGGAAAGATGTTTTGAAACAAACTAGCATCGAATGCATATCACTGACATAATTCAACTATTGTTTATATTATTAATTAGCAATACATACAAATTATCAAGCAATAGACTTATAGGCTTACATATTTACTTTAGTAAATTTTTAAACTTAAACGTCCTATTAAACTGATTAATTTAGAGTTTGCTGAAATGTATATATTGATATCTAAATGGAAAGATTGCGAAGTGAAGGCTCACATAAGCACTTTGTTTTATTTTAGTACCTATGTAATAAAAGTACAAGTGTATCTTAAGTAATCTTTATAAAAGTTAATTTACTTTTTATAGCTGAGCAAGAATTTATAAACGTGAGCTATGGTTGTTTTGAAAATGTTATATTTTATTGTGTGAAATGTTTTAATAGTTATTTTTGTATCAAGGGCGAAAAATTGAGTTTTACGCCTCGACAATAGAACCCGAGAGACGGCAAAGCCGGCTCAAGATTTATGAGGGCGCAAAATGACCATTTTACGCCAACTACATCAAAAAAGTACATTTGTTTACGTTTTCATGACATAGATAACGTTTTATTATATTTGCGTATTTAATAAGTTCATCACTTGATCATCTCATTTACAATATTTTAAATTTACTAATTCATAATCTTGATATTAGTAAATTACTCCGTATTTATAAGAAAAAACATTGAAGCTTTCAGAATGTCAATTTGAATGGCGCAATTGTGATAGGATTATATAATTCTAAACGCGTTTGTATTAGTTAAAATAGTAGTAACGCAAATAGAAACTTGAAATAATAATTATAAGAAATCTTCGCGAAACTAATCGTATTTTTTTACTAAGAAATTAAAACATCACCATTTACGATATATGACCAAGTTTTGAGCGACGTGTTCAGCAATATAAAACGATGATTAAATATGTAGTTTAATATATCATTATATTATACAAATTTAATATAAATGTTTTAAATTCTATTAAATAGTACTGAGGGTGTCCTCGAACTTTCGTCTAAAAATTTATGTAAGCATTAAAAAGCATAATGAAATATCTACGATCAAATGAAATTGTTCAAATTCCAAACTTTATTTCAGATCGTAGATTAAGTATGCACAATTTAATATAGATAATTTGTTGAAGCAAGTTCGGGGATCTGTTGAAAAAAAATAGTTCAATTTGATTGTACATATAAATTATATTCATTGTTAACGCTCGAATTGTTTATGTAATGTTAAATGGTATTCTATGAATAATGCTTCGAATATGTGTAAAACAGAAAAAAGCTTACGACAAAAGTAATGATAGTTGTGTTAATATTGATGATATATTGTCACACTTTTTTAATAAAAATTATTAGAAAAATGTTTTTGTTTTCATTGAACCAATCCCTGATTCTAATGTACCTAATGTAAAAAATATTATAAATTTTTTCGTTAACCCTTTAATTGCGATGGAATTTTTTAGGTAGAATTGATAATATGCAATCATACGAATGTAACATGACTAACATTAAAATATTTTAACGGGACCTTTTAAAAAAAAATGATATAAAGCATCAAAAAACGTAGAATTTTTAAGTTCTTTTTATTTTCGACGAAAGTTGACCTCCTATCGAAACATATTTTATAGACACGTTGTAGATATTAAAAAAATATACAATTTTTATATACATCTTTTTTCACATAATCTCCAAATTTTCGAGATAAATAACTAAAAACGTTTTTTTGTTTTTAATTTTTTTCTCGCGCGCAAAAAAATATTTTATAACCTAATTTGGAGGAAACTTGCCTTTTCATATCCCAAATAAGGCGTAATTTTTTGAAACAAAAATATTCATTTGTAAATGTTATATTGAATTAAAAACGAAAAATTACTCGTAACTTCAACCGAACATTCTCGATTTTAGATTTTTAAACGTTTTTGTATTGGATTTTGTTCATTGAAATGTCTATTTTCAGATGGTAATGAAGAAAATTTAATGACACCAATTTCGATAATTTTCCACAATTGGAAAACAAAATGAAAAACGTATATTCAAAAAGTAATTTTTGCAATTATTTCTTCAAATTTTCTATTATTTATTAAAATTTACAGTAAATTGACTGTATTTACATTAAATTTTGTACAGTTATATATACATAATACATAATACATAAATTGAATTTATTTGATTATTTTAATAATTATATCGTTTCTAAACATGTGGTCCAAATCTGGCAAATTTTTGCAAGTAACGTCAATTTTGTTTATGACCATCTGAAAATAGACATTTCAACAAAATCCAATACAAAAACATTTAAAATTTTAAAAGTTTAACGTGAGAATGGTCGGTTGAAGTTAGGGGTAATTTTTCGTTTTTTAATTTCGTCATTTGACATATGAAAAGGCAAGTTTTCTCCAAATTTGGTGAAAAAATATTTTTTTTACGCGCGAGAAAACAATTAAAAACGAAAACACGTTTTTAGTTATTTATCTCGAAAATTTGGAGGTTAAATATTTAAAAAATGATATTTACAAAAGTTGTAGATCTTTTTAATATCTACAACGTGTCCATAAAATATGTTTCGATAGGAGGTCAAATTTTGTTGGAAATAAAAAGAACTTAAAAATTCTACGTTTTTTGATGCTTTATTGCGATTTTGCTGTAAAGGTCCCGTTAAAATATTTTAATTTTAGTCATGTTATATTCGTAGGATTGCATATTATCAATTCTAGCTAGAAAATTCCATATGCATGACACTCGCAATTAAAAGTCGTTCCGGCTCACCGTGAGAATGTTTGGGAAAAATATTTAATAACGTTTCCGAGAATTCAATTTTCACAAATAATTTCAATATTGAAGTGAGAAAGTAATGTTCTTATTAAAAAATAAATTGCTAAACAACGTTTGTATATGTGTCCAACTTTTTTCTTATAGACAGTTAAATATTTTTTAGAAATTAAAGAATTTTGACGAATGATTTTGCTTCATTACTAAAATTATTCAGAAATTATGAAAAGCAATAATTCTTTTATTAAATAAATACAGATATTTTGCGTTAGCTTCAGAAATTTGCAAAAATCGTACGCTAAAGTAGTAGAGAATTAATTTCTCGAAAAATTGAGCCGTTAAAATCTAATTTCTAACTGGGGAAAAGAAGAAAATTTGAGCCAGAATCCAGACTATACTTTTCCGAAAGTTTTTTTTTATGCTGAATCCAAATCTACCAGCAGAATTGTTCTCTCACGTCAAGATGTTGAGATATTCTAAAAATGCAAAAACAACTTTTTTTTACCGTTTTGAATAAGTTTTTGTAGCGGACGAAAATGTTCGTTCGCAATTTTGAAAACCGCGTATTAACGTGCTAGTTCATAAGACGTACATCAGCTTTAAATTGCTTTTTTAGTCATTCCGATACGATTTTTTTTTCAGCAAGTTATCGAAGTTTTATCAAGTTATAAATATGATTTGCATATATTTAGTAAATGTGTAACTGTATGAAATTAACTAACAAAATGAGATCCATCTTCTTGCCCAGAACTCCTCCATCACCTCATGAGTTTTAGATATTCTAACCTACAAGTGCAGAAAACACTATTTTTGCCCATTTTTAAAAGATGTTTGTTCGCGATTAGGCAAAAGTCAGATTCAACTGCATTCTTCTAAACTCTAATCAGGCCGCAGAATTTCTCTGTCAAAATTTTGAGATATCCTAACCTAAAGGTGCAAAATAACGAAAATCATAATCGTGCCTTAACTTAACTTAACACCGTCGATAACGGGATAAAAAAAAATCGAATTGGAATGACTAACAGAGCATTTTAAAGGTGATGAATAGCACATTAATCTGCGTTTTGCCTAATTGCATACAAAGTTTTTGTTCTGACACAAAAACTTACTGAAAATTATCAAACGCAGTGATTTGACACTCTTAGGTTAGAATATTTCTCAAAATCTTGACGTGATAGAACAATTCTTTTTTATTTTCAGCATACGAATGTGTTAGTAAAGAATGGAACAATTGACTAAAATAATGCACTAAAACAGCCGTATACAGGGTGTCCAAAAAGATATCGAAACACGTGTATAAGTTTTTATATAAAATATTTTTTACCCAGGTTAAGGTAATTCCCCTAGTAACTTTTGGCGCTGGATCTAATGATCTTTGCCGATGATTATAGAGGTTATTTCAAGATCACCTTCGTTTTTTTAAATGGCAAGACCCTTTTGCGACCTCGGCAATCGAAAGAGCGGAAAACTTTACATCAAATTTGTCTTATGAACATTGACCTTTCGAAAGTCATATCAAGGTGAAAATTTGTTGTATAATTTTCCACTCTTTCGATTGCCGAGGTCGAAAAGAGTCTTTCCATAAAAAAAAACGAAGGTGATCTTGAAATAACCTCGAAAATCATCGACAAGGTCAAAACCAAGGTCACCATTGGATTCAGCGCCAAAAATTACTACGGAAATGACCTTAACCTGGGTAAAAAATATTTCATATAAAAACGTATACACGTGTTTCGATACTTTTGAACCTGTATAGGCAAATCCACAGAATTTTCAACTTTCACAGTGCATGAAAATCGTAGCCTATGAAATTTAAAAAATCACATTTATATAAATTTTTATTTATGAAAATTGATGTGCTTTCCGACATATATTCATTTCTACAATATTATATTTCAGTAAAAACCCGTAGGTAGTACGGAAACCTATAAGTGAATAATATTTTCTCACAAATTTTTATTTTTTTACCGCTCAGGTGTACATATTAATACGAGCCTATCTGTGGAGTCCCGTGATCCTTTAGGAAATAGAGGTTTTGACAAAATTGTGGACAAAAATATAAAAACAATTGTAATTCGTTGCCTTTTAGAATGTTCATAGATATTATATAATAATATCTTGACTATCGATCTTTTGTGTAATTAATAAAGAAAACTTTTCAATAATAAACAAGAAAAATGTATTTCACTCATACGTCTTCACGTGTCAATAACTTTTATATTAATCGATTTTTTAAATTTAAACTTATGTGCTAACTATAGTAGGTTGGATAGAAGAATTAATCACGAAATTAAACAAATTATAACCGAATTTGTGGCCGTCATTCAATCAATACTTCAGAATGTTTCTTTTCGAAACTTTCCCGCACATGCATCACTCGTCCATTATCCTTTAATTTTATCAGGTAGAAGTCAAAATACCTGCAAACTATCTATTCAAATATATTTTTACCTGTCAGAGTAAATCTACTAAAAAAAGTAACTAATTTTATTTAAAGTATGTTGTGTTTCATGTATTTTCTCCATTTTATTCTAAGAATACAATTATTTCGAATAAAATTATACTCCCTACCTACCACATTTATTTATTTCTGTTTTTCACTCAACTCCTATAAAAGTGAAGTTGTCTAAAAAACTTATCTTGGTAAAATAAGGGCAGTTAAAAGTTTAACCCTTTGAAGCATACATTTTTATTTGCACGGAAAATATCTGACCTAGGATGTTCAAAATTCAAGATGGCGGATCCAAGATGGCCGATAAAAATTAAAAAATTGATTTGATCTCGGTTAAAATGGATACTCGGGGGTTTTCGGGATCGTAGATTACGAATCTAACCTTAGATTTTCAAAATTCAAAATGACGGATTCAATATGACAGTCAAAATGTAACAGTTTTCAAGGTCTTAAAAGTCGATTTATGAAATTTCAGCATTCGTGACCGCTTGTTGAATCTGCTAAATTTCATTTCGAAAATGTAGCATTATTCAGTATTCGGTCAAATAACTTTTCACATTTCGGACGTCATGTTGAATCCGCTCGCAAACCCCCCGAGTACCCCGTTTCACCTCGATCAAGTAAATTTTTACATTTTCGTCGGCCATATTGGATCCGCTATTTTGAATTTTGAAAATTTTTTGCCAGATTCGTAATCAGCAACCTCGAAAACCCCAGAGTGCTTAGATTCACCTCGATGAAGTAAATATTTACATTTCGGTCGGCCATCTGGGATCCGTCATTTTTAATTTTAAAAATCTGATGCCAGATTCGTAATCAGCGACCCCGAAAACCCCCGAGTACCCAGTTTCGTCTTATTTCAACGACGGTTTCTTTTCAGCATATATTCTTTGTAAAAAAACACGTAATTTTTATACATTGTTCGTCATTATAAACAATTTAACACAATAATTCTGAATAAATATTAATTTGTTTACATTAAAAACATGTTATCGAAGTACGGAATAAAAAATTTGCTCTAAAATTCAATTGTAGTCTACAGAAAAATAAAAACATGAATTACAAAAATGTGTCCTATAGGACACCATTCTTCAAAGGGTTAAACAACAAACTTTTTATCTACTACTTATCTTACAAAATCGTGCTACATAATAACAATAAAGCAGTTGCATGATAATTTTTAAATGATTCTAATAAATAAATGAATATTTTCAGAACATCATTGCAGTTTAATTATTTAAGGGTTCTTTTTATAATGCTATCCTAACTGTTCTAACTTACATAGAAGAAAAATATCCCGAAGACATCACCAGAATATTTCATTTGAGTCATTGATATTCTGGAGATCTTCTCAGAGATCTTTTAGGGGCATTTACAGAACATCTTATCTCTGCATTTTTTGATATTTTTGTGACATTTACTAAATTCTAAAGACGTTCTATAGACGCTCTTAGCATAATATGTAATAATAACACACATATTTTGTAGGTGTCATGGAGATTTTCTTTTTACATTCTGAAAATATTTTTAACGCAGGGAATGTACCGGCAGATTAAACAAAACTTGGAACATTTCTAAAATTTGTGGGATTCTAATATTGGGAATTTTAAAACATGTCTTTGTATCATTTTTTTCAATATATTATTGTACGTTTTCGCAACAAAACCTGCAATAATTGCTACAAACATTAGTCACAGTCTCAATTTAGTAATGCAATTTGGAATTCAAGAAATTTATAATAAAATATATTTCATATAACAATAATGCACATACCTCTTGAAGATATCTCCAAAAAGACCTGAAGAGGTGTGAATTATAACAATCTGCAGTGTGCAGAAAAAAGTCTTAAAATTGTTACATTTTTTATGGTCTTAGAATCAACCATTGTATAGTATGTCCTTTTCTAATTGGTCTTGTTTTTAATACATTCTTAAATAGCCTTGGTATTCTTCGGTCACATAAAGAATAAAAATTGAGAATAAGTTTAATAAAAATTTAAAACATGAAAAAGAAAAAAAAAACAAAAAAAGGTCAATAATTTGGAGGGTTTTGTAATATAAATAATAAATAAATATTTAGCACCGTTTCGACTCTGATACCTCTTTAAGGCTAAAACCCTCCAAATTATTGACCTTTTTTTGTTTTATTTTGTTGTTTGTAAACTCAACAATTTTTAATTTTTATTCTTTATGTGACTGGAAAGTACTAAAATTATTTAAAAATATATTAAGTTATAAATCGGTCGAAAATTGATTGGTCTCTTCTAATTGGTCTTGTTTTTGTTACATTTTAAATTAAGCCTATATTTGGCCCTAATTTAAAACTTTTTTTTACAGCGTATAAAACGTGCTCTTAAAGATGTCTTATTTGTTGAGGACATCTTAAAATAGTAATCTCGAAGAGGTCTTATTTTTGAGGTCTTAATTCGATCTCATTATCTTACAGAGACACTAGATGGAAATTGAATCCAAAAATTAAATCGATATGAATAAGTGTGTTTACAATATTAAGTGCTATTATAACTTTGTATTATTACTGTATGATTTCCATTCTATTGAATGTAATCGCCGTTCATATATAACTATAAAAATGAAATTATTTATATATTTATATATTTTCGAAAAAAAGATGAACTCGATCCTCATTAATGTCCAGAATGCATGTTTCCCATGTACAACTTCCACCAAATATTTCAAACGGTAAATAATACACAGGCAGTTCGAAATGTACCTTATTTAATATTTTCGAGGGTGCTCTCTCGAATGGCGACTTCAAAATTTTGTAAAAATTGAGTATTTTCCTTTGATTTTGGCAAAAGTATGCGAAAAAACACATTTTTCAGGGTAATTTTTTTTTCAATTTCATTTTTCATGTCGATACCGTGATTTCAATGACCGAAAAAGTGCATAAAAAGTGCATAAAATGTTCAAATTTAAAGGATGTGCAGGTAGGCATTTTTTATTTGACCTTGAAATATCCAAAATGGCGGCATATTCCGAGAAATTTTTTAAAAATTTCGGCATTATGGAAATATAGCATTTTAAACAAATTTTCAACTGAACTATCTATCTTATAAGATGTTTTTTGGTATACTGATCACGAGTAAACATTTCGAAATTCAAAATGGCTGACCTAATATGGCGGCCATGGATGAGAAACTTTGCAAGTTGTTACTCGACATGCGGAAAAATTGGTATCTGTACGTTTTCGAGGTTGCTAATTACATATGTGAGGTCAAAATTTCTAAATTCAAAATGGCTGACAGAAGATGATGTCCCTGGTGTTGCTATGGTTGGTTGAAAATTGGTTTAAAATGCTATATTTCTATACTGCCAAAATTTAAAAAAAATTTCCTGGCATAAGCCGCCATTTTGGATATTTGAAATTGAAATAAAAAATGCCTACCTGCATATCCTTTAAATTTAAACATTTTATTCACTTTTTATGCTCTTTTCCGGTCAAAGAAATCCCGGTATCGACATGAAAAATGAAATTGAAAGAAAACTGACCCTCAAAAATGTGTTTTTTTTCACATACTTTTAACAAAAAGGAAAGGAAAATACTCAATTTTTTCAAATTTCGAAGTCACTATTCCAAATAGCTCCTTCGAAAATAGTAAAGAAGGCACATTCCGAACTGCATGTGTATTATTTTCAGTTTCAAATATGCGGTGGAATTTGTACCTGGGAAATGTGCATTCTGGACGTTAAAGGGTTAATGCGAATAATAACGAAAATACAACTAGAGATATTTTTATAAAATTTGCAATAATTAAGAGAAATTAAAAACATAAAAAAGTCATTTTTCGATGCTAATGATTACTTATATCTTAAATTTTCTTAAATACTGACTATGTCCTATCAAAATGTTCAGTGAGCTGATAAAAGAATAAACTTCATTAATAAGACTGTTGGAATACACCTTTATTGTCAATTTCTAGAATTCTCTGCAATTATAACACTTACCATAAATCGATAACACAATTTGCGACTCTCGTAATCACCAGGATACGGCGTCAGAAGACTCGTCATCTGGGAAAACGTCGGACGATGTCGTTTACTCAATTTCAGCAGACATTCTCTCGAAATTACCATCAGATTTCGACCTGGTCGATGCCCTCGCAAAGTATCCGACCTTGTACCAGCAGAGCATGAATACGGTGCTCGTCCAGGAGATGGGTCGCTTCAACAAACTTCTTCAAACGATAAGAAACAGTCTCCTCAACATCCAGAAGGCGATAAAAGGCACGCTCCTAAAATTTTATCTTTATTTCTATTGTTCTCGTTCTCTTATATTGTACCAATCTTACATCTTCATCTTATGTCTGTTTGAAAATAGGTCTCGTCGTCATGAACTTTGAACTCGAGGAAGTCTATACGTCCATCATTACGGGCAGGATACCGGAGCTGTGGCGGGAATATTCCTATCCATCGCTCAAACCACTTGGGAGTTACATCCAAGATTTTCTTAAACGCATTAACTTTCTACAGGTATAAATATTTATACATATACAATGACAATAATATTACAATTAATTGTTTTAAAATAATTCGAAGCTTCTAAATAGGTCATTGTTACGATGGAAATGTTGACTAAAGCTTCTCCAAATTTGTTAAGTTTAAAAACAAAAATTCTCAATGCGCTCATAATTTGGTTTTAACAGACAATTTCTTAAGGTTGCTCATTATAGTTACTTTAAGTTCAGACATCGAGGACGCGATTTAGACAGGTTTTAGACAAATAAAAAATTGTATGGCAACAAAAACTATTTTTAAAAAAGAATTTTGAAAAATTCTAATGACTACCATTAGTAAGATGACCTTCAAAAACATAAGATACAATAATTTCCAAATATTTTTTACTTCGATTAAAACTTGAATGACAAAATTGCGTCCTGTGGACGTTAATGGTTTAATGTAATATGTTTGGAAAAGTTATCTTCATATGTGACCGATAGATGTCGTTCACAGCCAAATAAGAAGCCATATACGTGAATAAACTATCTACTAGATGGAACTTTTTTTTCGGTGGGAAATGTCCCGATTTCTTATTATTGCATGAGGGTTTTCTTCAAGTCATCTAGCGAAGTTTTTAATCTTGCGAACAGTTTTATTCAGTGAAAAATATCAAACATTAGGATGATAGAGGATATGAAAAATTTTCATATCTTTTTGGGGATTGTTTAGAGAATGATCCTGAAGCTAGCAGCTATATTACAGCAACCAGATCACGAAATTCATTTTTGTTATTTTATATTGAAAAAATTTACCTATTTTTTGTATTAACTAGTTAATACAACTCTTCATTGTCATTTTTAGAGAAACATTGCATCATTTCAGTCATTTTCCGAAAATTGTAGAAAAGTCATTTTCCGAAACGTTTCCGCGCGAAAACTCAACATCCTCGTATTATTTGATAATTAAATATCGTTTGATAATTTTTGTCAAACTAGAATAATTTCTAATACAAAAATGGTTTTCTTGACGGCTTCGATATTGCCATTTTCATAAAAAAACTTAATTAAAATAATAATTAATAACGTTGCAAGATGTTACAATATATATTTTATTGAAAAATATAATTTTTTAACTAGCCTGAGAGTTATAATATACATTTAGAAAAAAAGTAGACGTTACATTTTGAAATTATTTACATGATAATATAATTTTCAACCAATTTCATTTTTAATCACATTATTATTATACAGTAAGAAAATTGTTTTAAATTTTATTATGGAAAACACTTTATTTCTTCTATTTAATACTTTTTTTTTGTATTTTTTAATAGTATAAACAAACGAATGTGTATAATCAATTTTATTTTATTTATTTTTATGATTTTTCCTTTGCTTTTTAAAAGTACTCCCTTAAAGTCAACATTTTATTATTTTAATGAGTGACGCGAGTGTTTCGTAAAATACGGTTTTACGTATATATATACGTAATGGTTGGTTTTGTTATATTCAAAATGTCGGATGCAATATGGCGGACCCAAAGTATTAAATATTAATAGATTTTTGTGATTTTCAATATCCGTCTGTTTTTTGAGTCGCTGATAGCGAATTTGTAGTGAGATTTTCAAAAGTCAAAATGGCAGCTGCAAAATGGCGGACAATTTAATTTAAAATTTTAAATTACTCAAATGAAAGAAATGTCTTATTATTTTATGTCATATTGTCAAGAAAATTATCTAAATGACACTGTTTCCGAGAAAAAAATTTACGAAATTTGTTGAAACTTAAATTAACGTAAATTAAACGTAGAATGTAAATTACAGCTCTGAAAACATATGCAAAATTAGAACACGAAAATTTTGCAAAAATTGGAATGATCCAAACCTATGAGGTTGTGATTATCACAAACCTGGTTTTAGGGAAGAACCCAGATAATTTTTATAATTAATTTCTTGTAGTCAAATTTTGAACTGTACCCAAAATAAAAGGTCGAAACGTTAAGAGATTTACATCTTTTGGTTCATTTATACCAAGGTTTAGTTATATCTATTTTCCAAGAAGATAATTTACGAAAACTCTTACTTAAGAAAACCTAATTACGAGTAAGAAGACATTTTTTAAAATTAATATTTTGGTAAACGAAACTTTACTGTAGTGTCAATGTGAGAAAAATAGTTCTTGTTATATAATCTTACGAACATATCTTTTTTTCGTCTTCACGAAAGAAAGTAAAATTAAATATTCCTCGTCGAAAGTGGTGAACTGACATTGTTTTCGTAATAGGTGTCGATATGTTAGATGTATTTCTCCCTCAATTGTTTACAAATTGACAAAGTCCTGAAATGTACACAAATATGCTCTAACCTCTTGCAGAAAATCATGTATATATTCAACATATTTCTGAATAATTCATTAAAGTTTAGAAATGCCGTTGTAGCATTAGAAGTTAAAAGAAAGGTTCATTTTAGTACATAAATGATTTAAAATAAAAATCGAAAGATATTTTTCAATCCAATATAAGAGCTTCGTCATGTTGGATCAGACTCAAAGACATGATAACTAGGATGGTGTGAAAAATTAAGGGTTTTAATAAAATTAGGAACTAAGGAAACACTTTTTTCACGACTCAGTAGACACCTATTTGTGATGGTATAGAATTATGTGTTGGTCACGTGCAATCCTATAAAAGAGTCGAAATCTAGGAATGAGCACGCGTTGCAATTTCACGTTTAGATAGCCAGATGTGTCGTTACATACGTCGCATCCGTAGTCAACATTAGGTATAAAAGACAAAAAGGGAAATCCCCCTTGTAAATCTTCAGAAGGGAGATTTATCCCATCGTCAACCGCATTTCTGCACACAATAGATACTACACAGTTCTAATACTAAAAATTCTCTGATAGTAACTTTGACCAGTATAATATAATTTGGAGCAAAATATAGTTCTTGATTACTATTTTAAACTAAAAGAACATTCATTTGTAATTATTTAGAAATATTTATATGATAAGTAATATCAGTATATATTAATAATATGCAGTAACATTCAGTGCTTTTAAATGAGAACTTTTGGTTTTACATACGAGTATTAATTACTAAATCAAGGTATATAAGTAGAAATCTTAAAAGAGGGTTATTGCAATTTATGTGTATATAATGATTTGTGCACGGAAAATAGACAAACAATTTAAGAAGGTAAAATACACTGTTAAACATTTTTATCTGAATTTTCTGAAAAGTTACTATTTTTTACTGTTACTGTACCAAAAAATAGTAGTTTTCGATACAAGGGCGTATGCGTAAAGAACTTTACAAACACACATGTGTGCCGGAATATTGTTTACGTACGGCATTTTCGTGCGTAAAGTATAATCGAGTGCGTAAAGTTTACTTTACGCACAAGTTTACTTTACGCACCGAAAAGACGTACATAAGTGTTGTTACAATTTAGTAATTTTTCAGTAACAGTAAATAGTATATTACCTAACAAGGGTGTAAAGTGTACTTTTACGCACCGGGCGGGAACTATATATACGAGGCGCCGAGTGATGTGTAAAATTCCCGACCGATGCGTAACAGTTATACTTTACACCCATGTTAGCTATCCTAGTTTTTGTAATTGGGTGCGTAAAGAGAGTGCGTAAAGTTTTGATGCCTGGTTGAGTGCGTAAAGTAGAACTTTACGCACGACCGTTCACTTTACGAATTTTGTCGTCGGGAGTGCGTAAAAGTAAACTTTACGCATTCTCTCTCCATTACCCTAACAAAAAATCCCATAAGTAATACTGATTAATTAATTACCCCTTGTGCTGAAAGAAAAATAAAAAATTGAATTTTTGTACTCCTGAAGTCAGAAGTGTACCTCTGCTGTTTGTTGGACCTTTTTTTTATCAAAGATGGGAATTAATACTTAAGTTTTTGGTTCATTTTTGCTTTATGAAAACAAATGAAAGCCGAACTTATTAGAGATTTGATGCACCGGGACCTTTGGATTGCTGGTCGAATCCAATCGACAGAATGACCAAAAACTTAAGTAACAATTAAAAAAATGCAATTTTCCTCTTTGGTTCAGTGTAATGCAGAATTAATTTATAATTATTATCGCTTGATAACTACGATGGACGTAAATACCATATTATGCTGATTTAGAATTTTTTGTTTAATTTTAAAATTAAACCATGTACGTTTAATTTGTATTCCATACATTTTTATACATGGAAAAGAGTTTTTTTTTAATGTAATTATCCGTTCTATCTTTTCGTACCTATGAAAGTAGTA
Organism: Trichopria drosophilae; assembly: GCA_030407085.1. NCBI lineage: Eukaryota > Metazoa > Arthropoda > Insecta > Hymenoptera > Diapriidae > Trichopria > Trichopria drosophilae. Next base: position 83,953,086 of record CM059587.1, on the reverse strand, counting down.
TAATTTGGTGTAAATATATGGTATATATAGTGTATGAACATCGTATTTGTAGTGTATAAACATGGTACAAATAGTGTATAAATGTGGTAAAAATAAAGTATAAATGGGGTTTAAATCAGTAATAAATAATATTTAAATATCGTATAAATAAGGTATAAACATGGTATATGTATAGTGTATAAACACGGAGTAGATAATATACAAATATCGGATAAAGACTGTACAAATAAGGTATAAATGAGGTCTAAATTAGGTATAAAACTTGTTTAACCCGGATATACAGATGGTATAAATAATGTGTACATGTGATATAAATGATGTATCAATAAGGTATAAATGAGGTTTAAATTCGGTATAAAAATGATTTAAAACGGGCATAAAATTATTATAAATAAGCTGTAGATATGATAAATGAGGTATCAATAAGGTTCAAATGAGGTTTAAATTCGGTATAAAACTGGTTAAAATCAACTATACGAATGGTATAAATAAGGTGTAGATATGATATGAACGAGATATCAACAACGTACAAATGAGATTTAAATTAGGTATAAAAATGATTTAAATCAAGTATAAATAAGGTATAATTATGTTTTAAATAACGTATAAGCATGGTATTAACAATGTATAATAAATGTAATCGAAATAATTTATTGTTTATGACAAATTCTTGTTAACGTGCAGATTGAAGGAGGCAGAAATGGGGTATTATGTCTGAGTTTTATTGGTGAACTAATTTTGAGTAAACCAGTTACTATTCTCAAGAAATATTGATATTTAATCGAATTTAACTTTTGCTTATCACAAGACAGAGAAACCGAACTTCCATTTCCTATTTGCCATCAAAATCGTACAATCGCAAAAAAAAACTGTTAAGAGTCATGTTCCATTAAAGAAAAGGAAAACGTAGGTGTACGTAGCCATTGATTGTATCCGCGTTTATCTGATAAAGTGTCGCTTTATATTCATGAAGGTTTGGTACGAGGCAGGGCCTCCGGTGACGTTTTGGCTCTCTGGATTTTATTTTACTCAAGCGTTTTTGACGGGAGCAAGACAAAATTACGCCAGGAAACATAAAATCCCCATCGATTTACTGATCTACGACTTCATCCCCTTGAAGGACACTACTTTCCAAGATCCTCCAGATGATGGTGTTTACGTTTACGGGCTGTACCTTGACGGGGCGAGATTCAATATGCAGACAATGAAGCTCGACGAAGCTCTTCCGAAAGTGCTTTACGATACAGTGCCTTATGTACGTTTCTAAATCTTGTTCTGTCCAATTTAATTATCCCGAAAAATTTAATTTTATTGGATTGATAAAATATAAAAGTAAACTTTATTGTATTTTTTAAATATTTTCTTTAATGATTATGAAATGTACAATCCAAATTTCACTTTCTCATCAGCATTAGTTAGGAAAATAGGAAAATCTCAGAAATGTTAAATACAGTAGAGTCCCGGTATCGGTTCCTCGCCTACCCCTCCCGTCTCCTTATAATTGTCAAAAGAAGTGGAGAGCCATTTCTCCCACTCTCCTTAATCGTGCTATGCTCGTGACGTCACAGCAGGCCCTTTCCGCAGCTCGCAAAGTGGGGGAAAAAGAGAGCGGTTACAGACAAATATAACGGGACAGAAGCGGACAAATATGCTGGGATGCAAATATAGCGAGATACTATTATACTGGGACTCTACCGTATAAGTATGAACTTTGAACGTTCCAAACTTATAATATGATATAAAATGTACTCAAACTTTTTTGGTCCAAAAAATATAATTTTACGAATTCATTTAACAAAAATATTTATTTGATATATAACTATGAATTTATTCCCGTGATTTTACATTAAAGTTTGAATTGATCTCCGTCTTGTTTTTAATATTTAATGAACTGAAGATTTTTAGTAGATCTTTATTATTCGAAGATCCATATTTATTTCTATTCCAAATTACTATCATTTTTTAAATGCTAGATTTTCTTTATTTTTACACCGATAGTAAATGTTCTGAAATTTTCCGTAACTTTTTTAATAGTAGGTTGTTCTTGCATAATTAAAACCAGGTACTAAATTACTAAGTAGAGTAATAAAATGTCCTGCAAACCTTTTCGTGTATATTAATTTAGGGAGCGTAGTTATGATGGGAATGTCGGAAAGGGATTATTCAAATCTGCTAATTTAGCATGTTTCTGTATAAGGTGAAAGTATATTTCAGCAGCTTTTTTGACTGCTTAAAGATGTCAGTATAACATTTGAACTTCTGAGTAAAAATCAAAAGTAAATGTTGTTATAGTCTTATTATTGCGTTTAATGCGAAATTTGTTATTTCCGCAAGTATGACAGTTTTTTTATTAATATTAATAAATTTCATATTTATGAATTATTGACGTCGACCATTCGAATACACAAATTTTTTTCCAGAGCGTGAAATATACAATTACATTAGGAGTATTAAAACTGATATTTTACTTCGTAAGGGCGCAAAGTGGAACTTTTCGCGCGAGGTATAGTATGGCGACTATTTTTGTTTAAATAAGAAATTTGGCTCTTAGACTTACTGAATCCTAATTTCTTTAGACTCTTTCAGTACATATCCAAGTTTTATTTAAATAAACTTCAATAATGAAAAAAGTACAGAAAAATGCTGTTACTCATAGGATTTACTCATAACCATTTTGGAAAATACCATAACCTTTTAATTGTTAAATCCATTCGTTATATTTTACATATAAGTTCTATCCTCTTAGGTTGCATTTTATTTTTAATCCAACTGCCAAAAACAATTAAAAATTATGTAAAGTAATTAACATTTTGAATTTGCATTTTCAGTTGTGGCTGGTGCCAATGACAAAAGAAGAAGTAAAAGAAAGACCGACGTACACTTGTCCTGTTTACAAAACTACCGAAAGGCGTGGAACTCTTTCAACAACCGGCCATTCCACAAATTTCGTAATTGCGATCTGGTTGCCAACCGATAAACCTGCTGAGCACTGGATTTTGCAGGGCATAGCCATGTTGTGTCAATTGTCTCACTGAAAGCTGTTCGTTACTCCTGATTTTTATCGTAGTCTGTACTGTCGCGACGTAACTCGAGTGGATTCCACGATTAGCCAAATTTATATTTATTTTCCTTTAGTCGCACTTTAGAAGTAGAATAAATTCGTTTTATGTATAGAACTTGGTTTTTATTATTATGTGTTTTATTATAGTTGCATCATTCATCCTGGTTAAAAAATACTTATGTTCCATTTTTCATGATTGTTTCAAATGTTACATCTTAAATTCCATCAGATACTTTGAAAAGTAGAATATTTATAGCTATACTTATTCTGTAAAATTGGCTATAATATATAATAATTAAAGTATTCTGCATAAAACTTTTATTTATGCTAAACCAGGTTTTGTTTATAACATACAACTAAATTAACCTGATACTTATAGCCTGTCAATGTTTCCTTTATTTTTTATTCATTGTTCAAAACAACATAACATACTTTGCTTCACTGTGAGAACCATAAAGGTTATGTTAGGAGTGTTTAGATTTTTCAGTTGGTGAAATAAATTGAAACAAAGTTGAAACAAAATTCAACTTTCGTAATCCGAATGACGGTTGAAAAACAGAAAAATAAAAAATGCGCAAATCAAACACCCGACAGTCAAAATAAAGACAGTCTTTCATATTTGTTTTCCACGGTATATCAAAAATTTGATCGAAGTTTTTTAGTGTCACCTTCATCGTCAATGTAGAAGATCATTTCATGTGCAAATGCATTTAAACACGACGTAAAATTTGAAGGTTATTTTAAGGTCAAACCGATTGGACCGAGTAAATCTTAGAATATAAACCCACATTGATTGGACTTTGAAAAGACTTTCAAGGTAAACCACAAGGTCAAATAAACGTGACTTTAAAATAATCTCCATTTGATCTAACCCTTAAGTCAAACAATATTGATCTTGAAACCACTTTCCAATTTCAATACAAAGACGATGATCCGGGAAACCTAAGGCATGATAAGAATTCTTCATAAAAACTCCAAAAGTTTCATGAATAGAGATTTTTATCAAGATCTTGTATGAATAATTTATTATAAAAAAGTAGTAATAATATTTTTATCTGAAAGAATAAAATTTTTAAAAATTAAAATAAGATTTAAACGTTTTGATACTCGTTGTCTGCAATATGATGAAAAAATACCGAACTAGATTCCGCAATTGGCAAGCTTTTCAACCCGCACCTGAAAATATAATTAAAAGCTAAAAATATTCGAAATGTATCTGTTATAAGGTGAATCTCCTTAGAGTAAACAAATATTTATAGTTGGTTTTTCTAAGGAGGCCAACATGATGCCAGTGACGAACTTAACCCTGGATACTGCAGCACGCCAGCAATTGTTGAAAATTTGAAAAACAGAAGAAAATGGGGAACAGGTCAAAAAACCGACAGATCAAAAAACCAACAACCGAAAAGTCAACAGTAAAAAAACCGCAAAAATAACTGTCCGCTTGTCGATGTGTATAATGTTTTAATGTGTCGGCTTTTCGACTGTGGGCTTTATATGGCTATTGTTTTTTTTACCTGTCGGCTTGTTGGTTTGTCGGTTTCTCGACCCTCACCTAGAAAATATCATTGGGGAATCGTTGAATCACCATTAGAGAACTTACTGAATCTCGACTGGTATTATGGAATTTTTCGAATTTCGACCAAGTCTGTTTTATAGAATTTCTTATACTCAATTTTGACCACAAGAATAGTGGTTAAAACATGGCTCACGAGCTATTGAAGACCAGCAACATGAATTCTGATTTGCTTGAAAGGGTTATCGTTTGTGACCATAGTTCAATTGCCCCTATTGAAGAGCTCAAAAAGCTAAAACTGAAGAAACACACCAAAGTCGTCAGTCGAAATTTTGTTCTATTACTATTGAAGACTTGTTAGTTTTTACCACCATATTGTACAGGCAATAAGATGTATTAAATTCAAGTTATGTAACAGTTAGAATCAGCAATACAAAAAGAATATCAGCAATTCTGACCGAAACAATGCATGACATTGTATTCAAAAATATAAAATGACGTCACAGTGTCGCGTTTAGGTTTTCCAGGTATGTTTTGCAAATTTTGTAGAAATCTAACAAAATTGTGACTTGATCCTTTGTTCTCTTGGATACCATTACACTGCATAAAAAAGAATTGCTAATCCCCCCACTACTGACTAAAGTTAATAAACACAATTTATTTTTATATCACTGGACGAATTACACTTCATATAATCGGTCCGCGCTGTAAATTTTGAGAAGCGACGTCTCCTGAGTCGATAAACATGTCGTAATTTATTCGAAATTTTCGCCCTTATATATGTAGAATAATGTTGACATATATAACTGTCTGTCTAGTAGATTTAAACAGAAAAATTTAACCGGAATGCATTAAACTAAAAACTGTGGAACAGATCTTTCTGGTAAATATTTTCCTATTACATTAATCAGAATAACTAATTAATCTAATCAGAAAATGTTTAACTAAACGTATCTTGTAATTTTAACTAGAATTTTTGCCCGAGTGTACTATTATTTATTGCAAATTGGCAATTAACTAAAGATAAAAAAATATCACGTTTCTTCTGGTTCGTTTTTTATCCATGAAAAATAAAATTACAGTGCCCCCCCCCCCCTCCGCCCCAATATATGCCTCGTCCGTGTTGTCTGCCCGATACGAAATATGTTCTGCATAAAAATAGCGAAGGTACGGTGTAAGTAAGGTACGTAGTAAGTGCTCTCAGAGCAGTCATTCTACATTATGACGACCGTGTCTACCGTGAATGTAGGGATGTAGGGATACGATTAAGTGTCTAACGCAGTGGACGAGAACGAGACTGGTTAAAAATGTAGAATAGAGCAAAAAAGTAGAGTAAGCAAATGAAGACTTTTATATATGTATAGATTAATCGTTGCTCAATTCCCAAATATTACTTGGCTAATGTGAAGAGTTATAAATTTATTGAATACAGTATTTTATCTTAATTATTTAATTTTTATATTTTCCCTTTAGCAAACTGGTTTCTCCAAGAATCAATTAATGATGTGAATAAATATGGAAAACATATATAACACTGTAAATACGAGCTTCTTAATTCACGGTGATCAGGAAGCAAGTCGAAGCTCGTTTAAAATGACGATGAAAAGTAGAAGTGAGAGCTTTTTCCTTTCGAGTAGCACTATAAAAAAATCGTGAACCGAAAATCGAAACGGTTCCTTCTTCATTTTTATCGAGTATTGAATTATTAAAAAAAAAAGTTTCTGGCAAGTGATTATTTAAAGACTAATTTTGCATAAAGTCTATAATTTTATTAAAATGAGCAAGGTTTAACATTAAAAATGATTTTTAATGAAATAATTAATTTTAATGAAAGACATACAATGAAAATGAACAATATTAAATGTGTAAGGAGAAACATTCGACAGTAGGAGCTTTCAATCTATTTGTGTTCTAGAAGAACATGGATTTTCAGCGTGATTCATACTCCTGTAGATAATATTGTTTTTTTTAATTCAATGAGAAGTTTATCAATATTATCAATTGGATCAGTTACTTTCTTCGAGAAGCAAAAATTAATAATTTTGTTCATGACTTTGAAAGCGGATACATATGGTACTAGTAGTAGTTGACTAATTCCTGCGTATATTTCCTTATCCATAATTTTGTCAGCTTCTTTAAGTCTTCGAAAATTTCTCCGTGGTAATTTTTTGACACATTTTTTAGATATGTATTAGAAATTAGTATTTTCTTAGATAAATTACATATACCGATAGGTCAAGTGAAGATCACAAAAAAACATAAAATTGCTCATTCCATTGAAACACCACTTGATGACCGAAATGATAAAACGTTCAATTTAAGAACTTAATCTAGGCAACAACAATTTATTACATTTTTTACTATATTCTAATAATCCCGACAAATCTAGGTAATGCCCATATCTTCAGAGATGTTTAGATTTATATCCAACTGTATAAAATAAGTTCTAGTATTAGATCTTCGTAAGTCCATTGATTAAGTTTGAACAAGTATTCATAATCTAGTAAGATCTTCAATTGATTAAATAACATCTATGTATTATCAGTAAAATATCCATGAATTAATGAAAGTGATAAAGTAGTGGTATTTAATTGAAGGCGAACTATCCTTGAAGTAACAAATAAATCATCTGTGTATGACTACTTAAATAAATTCAAAGAACCCTGGTGCAAAAATATTATCGTGTTACTATAATGCACCCTACATAACGCATATTTCCGAAATAATAAGATAAATGCACTACCCAGCGACAGGCGGAAAATGAAGAAGAGCAAAAGAAGATCCAAAGATACGCATTACAAAAGAGGCGTTGAAAGGCACGAAAAAAGATCATCCACAAGTTCAAGAAGAGAATAAGTTGGGTGGAGGCAAGATCATAGCACAAAAGTGCGTATGTGTAAAGTTAAAGCACAAAGTATTGGCTTATCATAACTGGTAGATAAAAGAGGAAATGTAGCGAAAAAAATAGATTACGTTGTCACTTGGTATCTTAAAGTAGATGAAAGAGTCTGGGAAGAGAAAAAAGTGAACAAAAGTCGATTGGTTGTTGTACATATTTTCAAAGACTGCAATTGAAGTTATTGCTGATTTTAAAAGAGTAAAATTCAAGTAGAAAATTTGACAAATAAAATATCATGGTTTTATGTTTTGAGAGATTCCATCGGGAAAGTGGAATGCAAGCGAAAGAGATTGCGTTTACGACCGTAACTTATGTGAGTGGAATTTGGATTTCAGACACAAACCTGGGGACAGGGGAGGCAATCGCGTTTAAAACGAGAGCGTCGAAATGGGGAGAAGGGAGACAATAAGGTTTGCGAGGCTAAATTGGCATTTGAGCGGGCGATGCTAATAAAATGACTCAAAGAAACGACAGAGATTCCAACCACGATGAATTGTAAAAAAAACGAAATTGACATAAAATAGATTCACCTTTGTCACAAATTGAAACAATTTGTTAAAATAAATATTTTTTAGTTAAGAATATGATGAATTCAAAGCAATTAGAAAAAGATAAATTCAAAATCCTTGATTTTAATTGTGTCAGATACAATTTCAACGATTTACCTAATTTTGGATTCTATTTTCCTCTAGTTGCCAAATATGGAACAAGTGTCTATCGATCCAGATGTTCTGTGAAAGTTATAGTTGATCAAAATAAAAATCTGTTTACAAATATTCTTTCCCTTGTATTGTGGTTTGCATCCAATACTTATTAATCATCTATTTTCGTGACTAACTGAGGCGCCGGATAGAACAATCGGACTTGTGGTATTTTAGTTGGCCTCTGGATTTATTTGGCTGTAACTCGGCCATTTCTCAAAATTTTGAACTGAAATTTTAACTAAACACTTCGCATAACATTCTGAGAATAATAATACAAACGAGAAAATATTTCAAAAATATATAACATTAGTTTTTGCTTCCGATAAACAGTGGGTCATAAAAGGGTATTTTCATTTGCTACTGGAGCAATAATTTCATTACTAATTCATACCTTAAACAATGGTTTCTTGTATTTTCAGGATCTCAGGAATTCTCTTAAAGTTTTCGAAATTCAAAATGACGGTTCCAATATGGTGGACGAATTTTGTAAATCCAACTAGATTCTCTTAAAACTTAGTACTCGAGGGTTTTCCAAGATGCTGATTTCGAATCTGTGATCAGATTGGCAAAATTCAAAATAGCGCTAGGAATTAACTCAAATTTTTGTTCAATTTAATTAATAGTAATGAAATTTAATGAATACAAATTTTTGTTAATATGGATATAATTTTTTAAATATGTTAAAAATATTATTCGGTGTATTTTATAAAATTTCAATTTTTAAAATGTTGAGAAAAGTACTGCTACATGAAGGCTTTAATCACTATTAAAAAGAACTTAACTATTATTTGTACTACGTTCGGTTTAGTGTTTTCCATCACCATTCGAAAGAAGTGTATTTTATGTTACTGCTGACATTGCTGATTTCTGTTTAAAAATATGAAATTATTGCTCCAGTAGCAATTGAAAATACCCATTTATTACCCACCATTTACCGAAAGGAAAAAGTAATGTTATCTATATTTAAAATATTTTCTCTTTTGTATTATTATCCTCAGAATGCTATCAACGCCTCAATTGTTTTAAATCGACCATAAATGTTACCATATTTTCATGCATTTAATCCTATCAGATAGAATTATACTATAGTAGGAAAATATTAAAGTGAGACCAATTAAATTCCAGCTCGGGTTCTTTACTATTATACAAAAATTCACATTTTAAAATCAGAAGTTAATAGTAATTCAACAGAAGTTAAAACCATGAAATTACGAAGTGTTCGGTTGATTTCTTCAGTTGTTTTCTAGCCAGCAAAGAAAAATTCGTCTGGAAAAAAACAAAGCACTAAACAATTCTTCTTTGATTAGAGATAGTAAAATGTATCACATTTATTTCATTATACGAAATAAATTTCAGTCCATGGAAAATAAATTCATTTCCGACCAGAATCACCTGTATGATGGCTGACTATTGTAACTTGTTCTACTTGTAGTTAGTACTCAAAAAGAAGTATTCGTTAACATATGTTTAAATATCCACCATTTATTGTTTCAGATGAACTGATATCGATTATCTATTTTAAAAACTAAAAATTACGATTATATTTCGATGCATACAATATAAAAATGAAAACAAATTAAAATATTAAACCTGAATCATTGAAATTATGAATGTATTTTAAGTTTCTTTGGATTGACTGGATATTTTATTTTCTAATAATGGATTCGTCTTTATGCAGATTTATGAATGTTTTTTTTTTCATTTTTATCAACATTGGCAATGTTATTAATGTACGTAGTATTTATTTTTTTTTCATCATCAAGACATGAGTTTTTAAGTTTTACGAAGCTGTCGTGTAATTCTAATATGCACAGTTCAATATCCGTAAAAAGAATTATACCAAGTTAATAAAAGTCAACATCTCGTTAACTTTTTGTTACTGTGTAAGCACTGAGAAGAAAATTCATAGGTAAATTGACTGTATCACATAGTTGAAAAAATATAGTTAAAACTACTATGAAAAATAGATAAATTTACCACTTTCATCGTCGATTTTACTATAATTTTATTATACCAACTATCTCCTCATAGTTACAAAAATCAACTATGTAGAATTATTTAAATAAATATGACAAATATAGTAAAAATAACTATAATCCAGCGTAGTCCTCATTTCACACTATGTCTCGTAGTAAATCTTTATATTTACTATTATTCATAATTAAAGTTTGTATTTACTATAATCTATAGTAAAGACTGCCGCAATCCGTGGGTTTTGATGCCACCAGGTGGCGTTGCAGCGTTTGCAGCTTTTTTTTCGAGCCCATGTCTCCCGTTATAGTAGTGGGTTTTCGTCTACACTTACAAATATTTTTTAATACCTCACCTGGAGATCAAGCCAAAAGAACAAAAAATAAGGTTTCGGCAATCACCATCTTACATTAACATTATACTTTAAGGTACGTTGCAAAAAACCTAATTTATTTTGTAACCTTTCTGTAACCTTGTCATAATGTTGAGTTCTGTGAGGGGTAATGTTGTACACATTTATAACATTGTATTTTGAGTTTATGGATGCGACATCAATTTCACGTTTAAATAACGTTACATTTATGAAATGTCATTAAAACTTTTTATTTTCCTTTATATTTCATGATGATATTAATGCAAATTTTAAAAGTAAACATTCCTGTAAGGTATATGAATCAAATTCAAGGATCAGGAATTTAAATTTCATTAACATCATCTGAACTTCTTGACAATCGTTAAATTTAATGAGGAAATCTGTGGCACTACAATACCAATTTTAGCACAGTAATTTTTTTCACTGATTAAAAAAGATATTATCACTTTCTCCTTAACAAAAAGTGTTTCAAGAAACATCTGAAATTTACAAAAGCTTAAATTTCACTCAATTAAAAAAAGAGAAGAGCATTGCCCCTCGAAATTCTACGTAGATTGTAGCTGTGTAAAAATCTTGAAATTGCACGGTCCTATTGTGCTAAAAGGGGCACAGGAGAGGACTGTAAACAACAAGGAAAAAATCTCATCTGGTTCTTTTAACGGAATCCGAAATATCTGGGACGCGTGTAGAGGCCAAGATACGCCGAGGTCGATTTGGAGGGTCTGTTTGTGCGGTTGGAGAGACGAAAAATATACTCAGAAGTGTGCCAAAAAGAGAGCATTAAAACAGGAGTGGAGGAAGATGAATATTTTAATTAAAATTCGTAATGGGTTGTGTGTTACCACTACTATTAACAGGATAACCAATTATTAGGATTATTAACTGCCGCGTTGATAACGCGGAAGATTAATTACTGAGGTTGAATTGTAACATGAAAGAAATTTTTGAAATTTTAAATTAGTAGAATATCCTAAGTAAGATTTAGTGTTTCCATGTTTTTACGTCCTTTGGACCATTATTATGCACATCTTTTTGACCTCAATCTTATTAGTCGGTCCAATAAATAATAAAAATTAATTTTGTAAAATGACTGGCTACATGTGTGCCTTGTTCAGTTTGTGCATTTTAAAACAGGAAAAATAATACGGACAAAATTGAAACAGTTAATTACAAAGTAAGATGTTGAAATGTATTTTTCGTTATAAATGGTAAAAACGTATAATTACATCTGCGCTTGTAACTGTTTTGAGAGTAAAATAAAACTACTAGTTAGTCACTGAAATAAAATTTACAGAATTAACAACATAAAGAGTGTATAATTAACCACAAGAAGTAGTTATTTTTACTACTAGCCAACTACGCAAAGTGATTCAATTTGTCAAATATATTTTTTAGTGTGGCAGCGTAATTCTTATAAATAACAGGTATTCACATTAATAAATTTTGTTGGTAAACCAGAGTAAAATGATATTTAATGCAATGTGCACATTTTTAAATGATTGTAAAAAATGGTTGAAAGTAATCGCAATCTTATCAATGAACTAATAATTATTAACACATTAATAAAAGCAAGGAATCAATTGTTAGCATACTTGCAATTAAAAATCAGAGCGACTTTTGTTCTTCAATTTTTAATTAATGCAGTTCAAACAATCACTTCAAAATATCATTCATCAAGTTTTGTTAAACCTTTCAATATTTTCCACTGTTCTCCAACAATATCTGCTTTTTAGAACGCAAAATTTCGTAAAAGCTTTAATTAAATCAGAATTTTCAAAATTGTAATTAAGGACAAAGCAACACAATATGAGTAAACGATGCGTGGGTGCAATTAAAATTCTATGCAGAAGGAAGGAACAAAATAAAATAGCAAAGGTAAAGATGTAATTAATTACGGTTCGTACGTATAATAAACTTTTCCTTGTTCAACGACCATGAAAATTTATTTAAACGGACGGTGAAAAATCTCTGAAAAAATTTAAAAGCGTCATAAAAGTTACGGAGGGTTTGCTGTGGATGGTCCTTTTCCCGGTTGCACGCGTGACATATGCGTTCGTGAAGCATTAACATTTTCTCTTTATGCGTACGTAATATGAGCATTTTAATGAAAGTTAAATAATATACATTTTACGAGATATTAAGAAAATCATTTTATATTTAAAACAAACGGGTGGTATTCATTTCGCTACCTAAAGCCAGTACAAAAAAGGTTGCATTTTATGTTTACTGTTACACTGTTAAAAATCTTTATAGAAATTTTATGAAAATGTAATTTTAGTCCTTTACTGTTATGGTTTCAACAAATATTTTTCTAAACTATAACAGCAAAATACTGGTTAATATTTAAAAAAATTCTGTAACAGTTTTGTAATTCTCAGTTACTTAAACAGAAAGTTACATAAATTATCATTATTTTTTATATTTAAATTATGGAAAGCATTTCCTCATAATTGGATTGGTTAGATACTTGTTACCTTCTGATTTTTAGAGTCGCTGATTATGCATCTCTTGTCAGGTTTTAAAATTTCAAAATGACGTATCCAAAACGGCGAACGATTTTTTAAAAAATCGTTGAAATTTTTTTCAAACTTTTTATTTGGACGTTTTTATGAAAGGCAGAATTAGGAATACTATAGAATATTCAGAACTTTTTTAAAATATACTGTTTGGACGATTTTTATTTGTTTGAAGAGAAAAACACAATGAAGTGCAAAGTACCAAAAAACGTATTTCCGGAATCATTCTTGGCACTTGGAAATAACAAAAAGGACCAATATTGTACCATCATATGATATGCGTTTGATTCCATTTTGTTTCTGTTTCACTAATAATATAAACGAAATAAGCACAATATATTCTGGTACATTTTACAATACCTGACTGAAAGATCAATTAAGTGTATCGGATATTCCATATTTGATGTGCAATTTTTGTAATGCTAATAAAATATTTCTTTATGTTATGAAGGACAACGCATTGGCTTGGTTTGGTTGAGTTTCTGGTTTGCTTAGGTTGTCTTTCCCGTTTGTTTTGTTTGTCTCTATTTACAAAATCTAGTACTCTAAACTAAGTACTCTAATTACGAAATCTCGTTTTCTTCGTGTATGAGTACAAAGAAGTTACTATTACAAGTTAACGTAAACGAATGAAACACTGTCGTTGAAAAATATTAAAAACAATTTTGTACGAATACATTGCAAAGGTTGAAGGTATGTTGAATAAAATAAAATTATTGTTATTGTTGCTATCAATTTGTTTCTGATGTTATCAATATTTTGAAATCAATCCAATTCATTTACTAATCATAGGTGATTACAGAGAACGAAAACAAAATCAATGGAAAGGCTCATTTGACCATATTTGGTGCATTATATGTTTTTAGGCATTTTGCTCCTTTCTTTTCCATCACGTCAGGATCTTTCATAGGCTCAAAAAATATTGCTAGTTTTATGTGAGGGGAAAAATTTTATAAATATTGACGAATTTACCTCAATCTTGGTACAATCCTGGTCTAGGGATTTTTGGAAGCACTGATTGCGATTTTGAAGTCACCTTTGCAAAATACAAAATGGCGGATTCAATCTGGCAGTCGAGGTTTTAAAAGATACTTGAATTTTTGCAGTACTTGATATCAACGGGTTTTTTTAATCGTTGTTCAGGAATTTGAAGTCACATTTGTAAGATACAAAATGGCGACTATATTGGTTCTTTGCTTTTAAAATCTGACAACAGATTTGTAATCGGCGACTTCAAAAACGACCGAGTAACAAGTTTCAAGGCAATTCGATTATGGGGAATTGGTTTCCACCACTTACATTCATAGTTATTTTGATTGAAATATCAAATATAAGTTTTTTTAATGACTTTTTAGTGTTGATTTTTAAAGTTGAAGGTTTATGATTTCTATAAGCCATATTAGAGCTTTTTATGCCTTCACGTTTATTTTTTATTAGAGGACTTCAAAAAGTACCAAAACAGTTTTTTACCATACTTTAACCATCTTGTTTTAACAAACTGAACAAATTAAAAATATTTCAAAAAATATTTTCTTGTTTATTGACACCTAAACGTTCAATCGACACAGGAATTTTAAAATAAACCCATAGGCACTGATTTGGCGTTACGCATTGTAATTTGTCTAAACGGCGTATAAATAAAGTTACGATCTTATTTTACTACGTTTTCGAAGCTGTACCACGGGTTGAAATAAAAAAAGGTATTTAAAATAAGTTTTCCCGCGTATTTTAACATGGAGTCCAATTTTCCCTGTCATCCTTTATTTTTTTAATTTCAAAAAAACCATAAAAAAAGAAAACAAAAATCATGATTGTGACGTCTATCTCTCGAAATCGCCAATCTTTATATTTTGATTTAAAATTCGGTTTCAGCATCGAAAAATACATCAAGATACAGTAGAGTCCCGGTATACTTATGTCTCGCTATATTTACGTCCCATCATATTTACCCAATTCCGTCTCGTCATATTTGTCTCTCGCCGCTCTTTTTTTCCCCACCTTGCGGGCTGGGGTATCAGGAAGGGCCTGCTGTGACGTCACGAACGTAACGCGACTAAGAGTGGGAGAAGCGGCACTCCTCTTCTTTTGACAAATATAAGGAGACAGGAGGGTAAAGAGAGAAACCGAGCAGACAAATATAGCGGGACTCTATAATTGTATATGTCCTGTCGAAAGAACATACCACTTTTTTGTGTTCTATTTAATAACATTTTTATAGATGGAAATCGTATAAATAAATTGCTGTTTTGAAAAGTGAAAGCCATTACGAAATTTAAATAAAAATATTGTATTTAATTTGTTCATTAAAACCATTTTCTAAATCATGCTTTTATTTATGTAATAAGAAGTGAACTTAAACCCCTGTTTATAAAAGTTGTCAGTATATTTAATTTGAATAAGATTCGATATTTTATCAAATTAGTTTTGTTTACTTTTTATTTATCAATGAATGTTCTATAAATTCCAGTTTCGAAATATACATTTGAGATCTGATTCGTAATATTCTGATTAATTGAAAAAAGCTTTCGAGCTTCCTGGAAAAAGAGGAAAAGCTTTGATCTTCCAAGACTCTCAAGAGACGCATACATAGCTGTTTCAGTTTTACTAGAGACGTCGGCTAAATACTTCAGAACAGCACAAAGCAAATTTAGGATTAATTACGTAATGTTACTAAAATTGTTCTCGGAGTGCAATTTAATAATGTCAACCTACATATGTTCTTCTTTAACTTGAATCCATTTCAATTGCAAGACACCAGAGTTGAGCCTTCTTAAAGGTAAGGTTGAAATAAAATTAGGAAACTTGCTATCTTTAAGGTAGTTAATAATTTAATTAGTAGATTTTAAAATAAAAAATTGTTCAAAATTACTTACGTTTCTTACAATAACCTTCATTCTTATTAATATAAATGCACAGAAATAAATGAAATGTAAAAGTTTAAGTAGTAGAATTCACTTTAGAATTTTTTAAAACAAAATTAAAAAATAGAATTACTAAGTTTTAAACAGTTAAGTTTAAAACATTCTTTGGTTCGGAATACTTCTACCTCATTATTTTTTCGATGTGATACAATTTGTTAGTAGTAGATTTTATTATTTTCTTTTATAAGTAAGAAAGCTGAAAATAAACTACCAGTTTAATTTAATTACTTTATCAGCATTTACTGCAACATAAGTTAAAATATGACTTGATAAAATATAATTATACCGTTCATTTAATTATTAAATCGAAAAAATCAATTTTGTTTTATTATTAATAAAATGATGTTTTTGAGTTTTATAATTTTATCAGCTGTTATTCAATTGAATATTTTGCTTATTTAATAATAAAATCGCTTTTAAAATAGGTTATAAATTATATATTTTCATATTTTGTTGAAGGCATCCTGAATGTAAGTCAACTTCTAATTAATAACCCATAGTAGTCAACTTGGTTAAATGAGATAAAATTATGAAAGTAATTCAATGTTCTACCTTGCGATCGTTACTGACAAAAGTCTCACGGTGAGTTCACATTTTCTTTGATTTAGCTGGTGATTGTTAATTACACTAAAAATTACAATTTACTATACGTAAAATTATTAATAAATGAAAAAGGGAATTAAAACTACAAGCCACTGTTAAACTCATTACTTATTTATATATAATAAATTATTTCTCTGGTTGTTTTTCTTAAATTGTTTTTATGACATCCAGTTTGTATACAGGTTCTTCGAAATTTAATTACAAGTATTCATGACGGTAAAAAAAAGTAAAAGTAAATACAGTCTACTGCGCAACGTAATTTCCAATGGTAAATTGTATTTAGTATAAGTGTAATTCTTAATTCATCTTATAATATTCTAATATGTTTTTTAACAAGTAATTGAATTGGACTTTTAAGGTGTTTTTGAAGGAAAAATATTAATTAAATGCTCTAAAATATTCTTAGTAAAATCGCCTACTTTTGAACTGTTGAAATAACTACTAACGAAAATAAAAGTAGTACAAAGTTCGCCTAACTAAAAAAGTCGTGCCTTCTACTATTTTTAAGATAAGTTTTTTCACCGTAGATGGACCAAATAGTCTGGAATAGATGTAGAATTATGCCGGTAACTTACTAAATTCATAAGAAAATCTTATTAAAAAATCAGACATAAAAATATCAAATAAATTTTTTCTACATTTTATACTTTCCTATTAATGAAACAGATAAGATTTCATAGTTATTTAAATATTAGCATTGTTATTTAGAATTCTCAGTCACCATTCTTCAATATCACCTTCTTAAATTTTAACACACCTGCATTGACAACTTATAATATATAGAAGTATAAAGGTAAATTATTCGTAGAAGAGAACAAATTCATTTATTCCTCTAATAAATAAAAATCTTCTATTTCTAAAACTTATCGGTCAATTCTTTATTTATTTTTTTGAAATTCTATAGAACACTGTACATAGTAATTCGAATTACTTTTACAGAATCCGAATTTTGAAAAATTAATTCAGACGTTGTTAATTTACTTTTTTTATCGTAAAATCCTACCTTATCGGCTTTCATTTAAAGGTATGTATTTCAGGATGAATTCTTAATGAATTGCTATTTTATGGCACTTTTACGGATTTTATAATAATGGCTCAGAATTCACAAGATTAAATTTCGTAGATGACAACGCCAAATGTTGATTTTTAATTAATTAATAATAATAATAATTTTGAATTCATTCCATTGTTTTCTTCTTTATTTCATTTCGTTTTTTATTGAAATTATGTACAGCTGCATAAAACGATGATATCAATAGCATTGGTGCAACTACGTACCTGCGAAATCGATTAATCTTTTTTCATAAACGATGAAATCGAAGTGGGGATCGCTTTCAAACTACTAAAGTACTTTTCACAAGACAGATAGTCCTTCAATAATCGCAACGGAGGGGTTGTATTTGCGGGCGTTAAAAACGAAGCTATATGTAATAAAAAATCATACCTTTCAAATTTTCTTTAAACAAATAAGAATTGCTGACTCCCATAGAGCTCATAAATTAATTCTACTGTTATAAAAATATAACCGGACGTGATAACCTTCGCTGAAAAAGTGTCGACGGAACCTATGACCAAATGGCAGCGTTTCAGACACACTAGTAACTCAGTCAACAGCGCCATCTATGTGCAACACTGGGCGGTTAATAGTATACGACTGGTTGGTATGAATCTACTCTCTCTTGTATATTGCAATATCGTTTCTCTAATTTTTAATTAAACTTTATCAGTGTAAAGTATGTTATCAGCTCCATCGGTTGCTGAACATTCGGTAGGATAAAACATAAATATATAATGAATACTAACACATAATTACTTAAAAGTGAGATTTCACTTCAAGGAATTTAGAGAATAAACCGCATCTAAATATGATAAAATAAGACTATAAATAAAACTAAATATAAAATATTTACGTACAAAAAATAACCGTTTCCTAGTAGTTAAATTTGTTGTCAAAATTATGTTACACAAACCTTGAAGATTTCTTCATGACCGGCAATGAATAAATATTTGTAAATTTTTGAATTGTTTCTTGATGCATTTGCACATTTTTAATAAATGCAACTTTTTATTCAAAATACGTTTCGGCTGAAATTCTCAGCACTCGTGGGTTTATTTAATATCTAAAAATATATGTTCCTTACATTACATTTGTAAGTTTTTTTTTAACATATGTCAACATTCAACAAAATCGATTGAAAATTGGGTGAGAATTGGCAAGAATAAAATTCTAATTATACTTTAACGGTACTTTTACGAATTCTCGCCGAAGTCGGAAACAATTTCAATGGAAATTTCCGAACATTCATGAAAAACGCATAAAATTACCCTAAAATAGACTTAACCTTGATAATATACGTATATGTAGTTTCTGTTTAATATGAACATTTTAGGTTAGGACCTGACGTTATAAACAGGAGATGAAAATTGGACCGATCAACAAATCGATTTATTTGTTTTTCTTTAAAAAAATTATTGAATTATCTGCAAAATACGATTATGAACATCCGAAACAGAAATTCAAATTCTTTTATGTCTTTCTATAAAATATTTTCTGAATTGTCGTGAAAGATATTATAAAAACTAATCAGCCAATCTGGTTGAATTGTTACAGATTTTTTTTTATTATATTTCTTTCTAATTAAACGTTTAAAATGCACCTTTTTTTAAAATCAGTTTTAAAAACAAAGAAGATTTCTATTTTTGGTTTGTTCCAGATAAAAATTACGGTCTCCAGAACTTATGCAATCAATAATTAACATTAAGCTTATTCAGAGTCCCCAGTTCGTTAATAAATAAATAAAAAAAAACACATTGTTTGCAGTAGAAATTTCGTGACCTGATCAGGCTGTCGAAATATTTAAATCAGGATCTGAACAGGCTCACAGATGTCAGGCCCTGGTCAGTTTCTCATCAATTACATTTATAAAATGTTTGTTGATTGACGCAATATAATAAAAAACACAATTAATTTCATCTAAAAAAACTATAATTTTGAGGGTTTTATAATTATACTTAACTGCGTTGATTTTTCGGTACTTAAATACGAGGTTCTTAATTTGCTAATATAATATATTAATTATGAGATTTACGATGGGTAATATGTAATTCTAACTATGCAAATACTAATTTTGTGATGTGATCAGGTACCATTTCTAAACTCCTCATAAGATGTCTGTTGGCGAGGTTTCGAGAATGGTCTGAGTAGAATCAGGTGCGCCCTATCATTTTCGGGTCAGACCTAAAATGATTTCTGTTCGGGTTAAAAACAGAATATGTGGTCAATTATTGGTCATTTTGATGTTCCATGTCTTATATTTGTAATTTTGTAGGAAGTTAAACGAGATATAGTATGTTTGGGGAAAATATTTTAAACCGATTCCAAGAAATTAATTTTCATTACTGACGATATTGTTGACGAGAGAAAGCATTATAGATAGATGAATAAAAAGTAGTGCAGAACGATCTCATAATGTGTTCTGCAAGAAGTCAGATACGTCAAATTATGAGATTTTTCTGCACTTGATAACATTATGAGGTCATTATGATCTCCAGCTCAGAAAAGCCTCATAACTTGACGGATCCGATTCTTATAGAGCACATTAAGAGGTCATTCTGAACTATTTTTTGTTTTGCTATTTGCGACAGTTCTTAAAAAAACTGAAACTTTTAAAAACAATTTCTTGAACAACGTTTGTTAATTACTCAAATTTTCTTCTTTCTGCCGGCTAACAATTTTTTAAAAATTTGTGAATTTTAAAATCGACCGCTTATTTTTTTGGAGGAACAGATTCTCTACAAATTTCCCGTCCGATTTTTGTACATTTCTGAAACTAACATCAAACATCACTATTTATTTTAAAAAAAGATTATTTTTCACAATTTCTGAATAATTTTTGTGATCAGGCAAAAAGTCGATGTGTAAAGTTGTAGAGAATCTTTTTCTCTAAAAAATAAGCCATCAATCTTTAAAATCGATTCATTTTTAAAAATGTTAATAAGAAGAAAATTTGAGTCATTAACAAAAGTTGTTTAAGAAATAATTTTTTCTGGTTTGAATTTTTTTTTCAAAAATAATAATACTTTCTCCCTTCACCAATATCAATATTAGTGAAAATTAAATACTTGGAAACGTCTTTCTTTTCTTTTAGTTGTTTTAAGAAGCGAAAATTGTTATATTTTTAACTTAAAAAGTATGAATGGTTTCAATTTGATGCTTAGACAGCCTACATGTTCATTTTCAAATGCAATTAAACGAACTTGCAAGTGCTACCATCTACAAATGAAATCCAATTAAGGAGGTTGGTATGTTTAAGAATTAACAAACAGATTCTGACGAAAAATGACTAAATGTTAACATGAATATAAAATAAATTCTCTGTCAATTTTGAGTCATTTGAATACCTCAGTGTTGAGAAATTATGAAAAACATTTTGTGCCTATTAACATGGTGTCTTATGTAAAATGGCATTTTTTAAGGCTTTGTATGCAAGATTTGCACAGAATTAACAAAGAGATTTACTTAAAATTAATATCGATTAAAGAAAAATATATAATAAACGTTCGAGAGAAAGAATTAAATTGATTGGATACGCTAGGTAAGAGAACTTCAATGATATTGTTGTCAAAAGTTCATTATCGTACAGGTTAGAAGACATTATTCGACTTCCAAACGGTAGTAAACTAGTCAAAATTGGGCGAAAATAGCACTTGACTCCCTACGTAACCGGCTTCTTAAATATCAATATTTGTTTCTGTTTAAAAAACAACCGAATAAGTGACGAGACAAATGAAATTTTGAAGTATTTTCTTGAAAAATACATTCTGGACTGAAGTTTAGATATTTTGTAAACCTATTAGGGTGTCGCAGGTAAAATTAGCATTTAAAACTGTAATACTCCCATACATTCTTTTATAAAAAAATAACAACAAAAATAAATTCTATACACAATCGAAGATAAATGAAGTTAAAAAAATATATTCGTCAACAGGGAATATCGAAGCCTCGTTATATAAACGAGAGAAAGTGGGAAATTTCGCTAATCAAAGAGCGCCGAGGCAAAGCGTGAAGAAGAATGAAGTGCTAAACGCATCGAGAGAAAAACAGAAATCAGAAAGTCACAATGCGTCGTGGAAAACGGCAGGATTTGATCGTGACGAAAACGGAACTCGAAATCAATTACGTAAGAAAGACGACGAACGCAGAGTCGTGAAAAATTAAAAGTGAAAAACCAAAAAAACAAAAATTTTATTCGAATCGCAGGCCATCGAGGGCTGTTCGTTCTGCAATCTATACAATCGAATAATACACGCATGTAAAAAGAGAGGGGTTGAAATAAAAAAAAGGGTTGGAGAGAGATAACGAGAGTGGCTGATAGATAGAACGAGGCGGATGCTGAAGGGTGGGTGCTGCCTTTGGGCTGGTGGCGACACCCTGTCTACCCGGACCGATCTCGCCGGAGGCTCGTTGCCTAGCGACCTCGTATTGATCTCACCCTGTATCTCGGCTTTTCCCCTTTCCCACGTGACTCTCGCGTTCCTGTTTTCTCGTGTCCTCTCTCTCCCCCACACTCCCCATCTCTTTCCATCTCAGTTTTTCGATTTCAATACTGCCATTTCGAGGTTCATTTTCCACTCGAAATCATTTTCATCCCCCATTTTTCAAAAATATTTTTGGAAATATTCTACGAATCCCAATTTCCGTCCACTCGAAATCATTCGCGTCTTAGATTCGCCTATTTCTACCACAAGATTGCATATTTATTATGGATCATTTTATTTTCTGACCAATCCATCAGAAAAGTCTCCCAATCGTTCTTCGGATATTTTCCTAACCGTTCAACTTAACCTAAAACGTAATTTTACGGCAGACGGACCGTGATAATTGACACGTATGTTCCCTGCTATATTTTTTGCTCGGAGCAACGTTCTCGTGATGAGAGAAAGTCATGGGGGTACAAAACTGTAATTAATCGATCTTGACTTGCGAGTAATTTTGGACTTTTTGTTTTGTTGCCGGTGCGTCTACCTAAGAGATCATGAACCGTTTATTTTCTCGGCTTGTTTTTATTCGGTTTTCTCACTTTTATCACCCTCAGCATTCGCTATTTTTAATTCTCCCTTCGTTTTGTTGCTTTTCCCTACAACGCCCTTTCTTCTTTTTATAATAATGTCCAGTTCCGTTCCAGATTTCTAATAAAATGTAGACGGCGCACGAGGTGTAAACAACGGGTTGAAGAAATATATTGCCAAGAAACATCGAATTGCCGTCATTTCGAATTGGAGCGAATTGGAATAAATCTCGGTGAAAATTCAGGTGAAATCCCACTTGGGGATTCATTAAGGATCGCGTTTAAATTCATTGCTCATAAATTATACAAGTTTATCAGACTTTCATTTCGAAGCGATTTTTCTCGTTGATTGTTTCTGTGTTTCCTTTGTTAAGACAAAAATTGATGTCGACAGTATTAGAAGCTGCGAATAATAGAAATGTTGGAAAATTTAAAATTTTCGCATGTTTCACAAACTCTATGGAGTTTAAATGAAATTCCATCGGAAAGGACTTTCTTTGTTTCGTTGAGTGATCATTGTACAATTCTTTTGTTAAGTGGAATTTTACTCTTGACTGCATGTCTAAGAGCATTGTAAGAGGATCATGATGAAACGAATAGGATTAGAATTTATTTCTGACGATAACTAATTACGTGTAATTTTATAAGTTAATAATCGTAACAAAACTTTTACGAAAAATCCTTAGAAAAAAAATTAGCTATTCATTTAAGTGAAGATTCTAATTATTAAAGATATGTATAGTACAATTTTCAAGGTCAAATAATAATCAATGATGAACGAAATTCTATTGTAGTAAAAAAGGGTCCTATTCCCATAGCTACAATAATTTCGTTCTGGTGGAGTGTTGAAAAAAATATAGAAAATTGAACTTGAAATATGCGAAGTGGCTTAAAAAGTTTTCTTCTAAATCATGATGGTACTTATGGCTGAAATAACAAAATAGCAGAGTAAAAAGTCCTTTCGAAAGGTTCTTTGGTGTATCAACGTAGGACGACACCGGTGAGGAGGTTATTGATCAGGTGAAAGAGGGTCTATATCGTCCACCTCTTTCAGAAGAATCAGCTACTGAAGTTCGAAAGAAGCTTCGGGAGTTTTACAAATGTCCTCAAATTCACATCAGTGTAATCATCTGATTAACTGTACTGAAACGACCTTGTAGGTGGACAATATCTGTGGTATAAATACAAAATTAACCTTCATAAAAGATGGACATATTTTTTTTCCTGCAGAGGGTGACAAAGGATGACAGGACTATAATTCCATATTAAAAATTAAGGTAGAACTTAAATGGATTTTTTAATGCAGACTTTATGATAATACTCATCAAACAATTCTAATTTGGCGGACTTGTGACCTGCAGTAACAACTGATGGTAATTGCATTATTCAAACATTTTGACATGGCCGATATAATTTCAAGCGCCTTCTGTTGAAATCATTTCGATTCCCGAATAGTGAGCTTTTCTAAAAAAAACATTTTCAAAGAAAAAATGTTAGAAATGCAAATTTTAGATGTTAAATATCTGAAACATGTAAAGAAATCGAAAATGTGTAAAAAATTAAGGCAAAATAACACAGAACTTGGAAAAACATTCAGTAGCCACCAGGGAATGATCCTGGGACCTTTCGTATTCATGTATAGCAATGGTTATATCTAATGTTTACGAGATTGCTGTATTGATTGCCGCTGAACAAAATTTTAAAAATTACACCTAATATCTATAATTTTTCAAAGAAATTTTGGAAAAATACTGATTTTTTTCTCAGTTTGTAAATTTTTTGGAGGGTAGACATTTTACTACCGTTACAAAATCTATTACAAAAGTGTTCGATGCCTAGGGAATAAGATCATACATAAAACAAATTATATTTTTCCAAATCGACGGTTAAAATGTCGCGTCCAAGGTCAGAATGTCTTTGTAGGAAGTTGTTGTTTATCTTCACGTCCAAAATACAAAATTCAAGATAGCGGATCTAATATGGCGGATGTTTGAAGTAGAAATCATTGTGTCTTATTGAATAAGACAGAAAACTCATATTAGGGTATTCAACCCTATTCTCACACCTCGCTTGAAGCTTTCAAAAGTTTTTTTGAAAATGAATAAAAAAATGGCTTGGATAGCTTCAACGCTGGCTATTTTCTGATTTAAGAAATGCTGATCTCGATATCACAGCTAATCGTTTTCTTAAGATATCTTGAAAAAACTAAAGAAAATCGTTATTTTTACGAGTTTTTTGGATTTATCTTACATATTACTAATCTGACGATAAAAAGTATCCAATAAAAAATGAAGAGGATAATATTCTGTATAAAAAGGGTGAAATACATTATTTTTGTAAACTCTATAGTTTCCGCATAAAAAAGTGACGAATTTTATACGATTTATTTCGCATATAATGCATTAAAATGTTTAAATCTATCTGTAACATTATAACACCACATTCTTTTAACCCATCTCAAAGATTGTATAAAGTTGTTGAATAATAATGGACTAGGAATGTGGTTGGAACAAGCCGGCGAATAATTCATCGCGTGTTTTTTTTTGGGAAGATACAAAATAAACAATATTGACGATAACATGTATTCTTCGAGATTACGAAAGGCAGTTATTACATTTTCGTCTCAACATGTTTAATATATAAATCTTGTTTCAGTATTTGACACAATAAAAAACTAGAAAAATAATAAAAAATATCGTAAAAATGCACAAAAAAAAACTAAAAATGGGACCGGATAACAATTACGTCCTCGTCGTTGGTCCTAAGGAAAGCTAAAAATGGTATTTTTTGTATTACAGTTCTCTTTGAACTGGGCATGAATCATCTCAACAAAATAAAACAGTTTCCAAAAATGTATTTGTAAATGCGTCCAAATAACTCTTATAAAATTCATGCCGTCAGATTAGTAATTTGAAAGATAAACCCAAAAAACTCGTAAAAATCACAATTTTCTACAGTTTTTTTCAAGATATCTTAAGAAAATAAACAGCAGCGATATCGAAATTAGCATTTTTTAAGTCAGAAAATAGCCACCTGTGACTCTATGGAAGCCATTTCTGGATCCATTTTCCAAAAAACTTTTGCAAGCTTCAAGCGAGGTGTGTTCTCAGCGCGAGTAGAAAGCCGAAACCGAGAATCTTATTTTATTTTTTGTTGTATTCCTTTTTTGTACCTTCGTATATTTTGGAATTTTTATTAGTGTTTCAGTATACAGATAAAAACATTTGGGGAGGAATTGGCTCTAAACAAAATATTGAAAAACACTGAAATGAAAATTCACTTTCGAAATTCCGCAAATCAATTTTTACCAACCCATGAGGTCTTAATAGTACTGTACCTAATAATAGATAGTGAAATTCTTCCAGGTGCAAATAATTTCTGAAGGTATCATTTATTATTGTACTGAACCGATGGTATTAATAAATGCATCAGCAAACATTCAGTAAAATGTCTATTTACACTACTATCAATAAGCAGAGGTTTGGTGTAGTACTGAAACGTTTGAAAGATAAATCAATAGTTTCTACAACAATTAATTAGATATATGTATAGTACAATAATGACTTTATCACGATAAGTTCTATTGATATATTTTCTGTATAAAATATGTGACCTGTGTTATAATACCACCCATTGCGAAAAGCAAGCCCTTTCAATCTATGTTTGATGTAATCGAAGGTCTGCAAGTGACAACCATACTACAAGAGTTAGCTAACTGTGCTTGTCTGCACAGCATCAGCATTGATTCTTAATTAAAAATACATTGAATGACAATTAAGTACAAATCTGTACATTAATTTAGTGGTCTAAATTATTCACGAATATTTTCTGTATATTTGCTGTAACAAATTGTTTATTACAATTTAGTAGTCTATGTTACCATATAATGTAAAATTAAAATTATTCGAAAATATTTACTTTTTTGCTTGATCGTGCACTCAAAACTTCAACATCAAAGTGTTCAAAATATAAAAAAAATATCGTAAATAACCATTATTTATTTTCAGTGTTATTTTATCGTTGTATAAATACCAGCTTGTAATTGCAGTTTATTGACTAAACTCTTCGAAACAGGTAATCGTACATGCATTACATGTAAATACATTTATTTACGATGTTTATTTTACCGAAATGTAATCGTGGAAATGAAATATTTTTTATGATTATAAAAGTTTAAAATCACTTCTTTTATTTATTATTGCATCCTATGTAAATATACTATAACTGTGTAGTATAGATATTTACTTTAGTCTAGAAATTTTATATACTTTGGTAGATTTGTATTATCAATGGTATTATTTTCGGAAATAAGTTATTTGTACTTATTCTGGAAAATTCTCGGTCAATTCTCAATTAAGGTCTTTGGACTTTACTAGGAAACCGTCTGTATTAAGTAGAACTGCTTTTACATAGCTCAAATTTAGAAAAATTTCTTCAGTCATCTTTAATTTACGTTTTTTTAATGAATTTTCTACTTTAGTGGACCACTTTAGCACCTCGTTAACGGTGTAAGGAAATAAGCCAGGTTAACGAAAAATTGGATAATATTATATCAAGGAGTGAAATTAGTAGGGGAAGTGGTCCCATGTTGATCGCTAGCACCATACTACCGACTTCGCCGTATTTTTCATAGATGCCGCTGTAGTCCGAATTAATATTATTAGTGTGACTGGAACGCTGCCAAAACGATGTGGTAATATGTTCCGTATACAGTTGGAAAATATGGCATTCATTTCTGAGCTTCAAGAGTCTGTAGTTTTTTTACAATTGTTAACCCATACAAAATGTTACGTCGCTTCTATGGTTGTCATTGATGTACGTTCCGTCGTGTGAAAAATATCAGTGATTCGTAACCGATTTCCAAATGGTGCTCCGATACCAACCCCTATTTTTTACATCGTAATTGTTTATAATATGTTTGTGAGGTGTGCATTTTATTATAATAATAACATTAATTCTTCAGGTCAGGCTGTAAAGCAGCCATAGCTGTGTCTCGCCTTTTGTACTATTTTATTGTTCAATAAAGACATTTATTATTATTATATCATTATTTTTTTTTTCATTCATTCATTATTCATAAACGATTCTACGGAAGTAAAAAACAATAAAATTGGAGGAAACATAAAAAACGTTAGGACACAGCCTATTATTATTTTTCATTAAAACATGAAATCATTTGCGTTTCAATACAAAAACGTTGAAGTTATTTGATAATAAAATAAAAATATCAACATTGTTTCAGATCCAAGTCACCACGAGAATAATGATTTCAGTACAAAAGACCCGGAATTTTTTCTTTACTTCGGAATCTCCTAGAATCACGTCCATAAACATTGTCAATTGTGGAGGCATGTCGAAAAGTTATTCCTGTACACTGATAGAAATTCGCTTGTTTGCCGTTAATCTAATAGCTTCATAATAAAGCTAATATCATTTAGGTTTTGATCTTAAGGTGAGGTATTTTATTCTGAAGTTACGGTAATCTGAGATTCGGTTAAATTTGGTATGTTAATAATTAATATTTAAGAATTTTAAATATTAATGTTAGGATCATTACGGGGCATATTCACGCGCTTACAGGTTCGCCGAAATGGAGATAAACAAACACACACGCGCAGTTACTCGATTCTCTGCGAATTTTTCGACGCATTGTTGACATACGCAGTTGAAACGACAGAATTTAATGTAAGTTTTATTAACAGTTAACGAATGCTCATTGAATGTTAAAATACTCGAGTTAATATACAATAACTTTGCTGACATGCAGGAAAGTGCTGCTAAATTCATCTCAAAGTTACCTGTCGTTGTTTACTTTACAGTAGCTTTTATAACTTTACAGTTAATGTAAGAGCCTTGAAATTAGCTTACATTAACTGTTAGTAAATAATTTCTCTCAGTGTATATTACAAAATTTACTACGCTCGACAAAAAAGTTGATTCGTTAGACATTCGTATAGCCATTTAGACAGGCGGTATGGGACCTCATCCCCTATTCTTTTTTCTCCTGATTTCCGGCGAAAATTTTGGTCAAACGTGTTTATTTACAAGTACAGTTATATCTACATGAAATATTGATTTTTATGCGAATAATTTATATTGGATACCTCGTACATTTATCGTATATTTTACTAAATAGTAATATTACACAAATTATTTAAATACTGTTGCTTTGCTCGTGGCAGGTAATAATTAGTAGACCGAGAAATATGTTGTATCTTTCAGAATAATGTAAGAGGAGGCATTATTTCAACAATTGGAATAAATGTGGTATACTTTAAAATATGTTTATCCACTGGTCGGATCGAATGTAAATTGCAATGTATTATTTATATATTCTATTGAATTTCAATAAATTAATTTTATTACGTCCCATTTCTTATAAATTTTGACTGAGTGGGGAGATTTTTATAATTTGCATAGTTATTTATGTAAAAATAAATTGTTTACACCAAGTGAAGTTTACAGGTGAGCAAAGGAAGCGACTCGAGAGAGATAAAGTGATCATTCAATTTTTCTAATTTTTCCCTTTCTCGCTCTAATTTCTCATATTTTAGAAATGATGTTAATAGTTTCACGTGTTCGTTTAAAAATTCGCATTCCTGAATTTTATCTGAAACGTCAACCTTAGTGCCTTGGAAATCATGTTCTTCAACTCTTCCCGTATCAGAGTACATTAATATCTCTTCGGTCTCCTAGATGTTTGTAATATATTTTGGATCCTCTTCAATTACTTCCATTTCATTTTTAAGTCCATTTATTATTTGAATAGCTACTTCTTTTTAGCTTGTATTATCCCATGCTCTATATCTATCTTTTCGTTTAACTCCCTTTGGGCATTTTAACAATTTTTTATTAACTTTGGTAATACAGCATAAGATAAATCAACTTCTATTGCCGCAATTTTTGTATGTGCGTTGACTTGCATCTCTAAGGTTGTCGAGATCACTTTGACTGCTCCCATAGTATACTAAACCCATCATGCGGAGCGCAGGCTGAACTACATTTCAGATGTAGGTGGGGAGAAACTGAAGTCTTTGGTAAGTGGGACACTGATGGAATGAAACATAGTCTTCGTGTAGAAGAATACGTAGAAATAAGAAAACAGAAAAATGATATTTTGCCTTTAGTCAAAGCTATATAATACCAGATAGTGTCGGTATCAAAATATTTAACTTCAAGTTATCCGCCGAAATTCGATATGAACACGACCATTTTAAAAATATCGCTTTTAAAAACTTCTAAAAACTCTTCGCTTTAAAACTAACCGTTATATTAACGCATAAAAAACTTATTTAGTAGCATTTTTATGCTTTATAGTTTATATTTGTGAACTAACAGTACTCTTTTCGCGTAATAATTTGGTCCTCAATTAAGTATTACGTAAAATACCAAAGAACTGTCACGGGCAGATTTTTCGTAGTCGCTTTCTTGAGGTCAACGAAATAAACCACGGAACGTCGAGCACCTCGCGCCTCCCACCACAGTGATCGGTTTCTGTACGTTTTTCCTTTCGATACACCTTTCCTCTCTAACATTATATATTTTTTGATGCGGGTCATATAACCGACAAATAAAAAAACAGGCAGTCAAAAAACGGACAGTAAAAAATCCGACAATCGAAATGGCGACAGTAAAAAAATGATTTGGAATTCTCCCCACATTAATGACTGCGATGCCTTTTCGCGGGTCGGCTCTCGGGTCCAGAAGTAAAGGATGGATAACAGATAGAAGCGTGTGCTAGGGATCGAACAGCTAAACGGTCTATTTTTTTATGTGTCGAGTTTATAACTGTCGGTTTTTTTAATGCCTTGTCGAAAGAGTTTTGACTGAAAAAACAAAAATGGATGAAAATTGACACAGTTATGTAAGTTTTAAAATTTTAAGAATTTTTATATCTAAGTTAAGTTTTTTCTTGATTTTCTCCTGAAAATTTTCGAAATTCAGGATATGGAAATAAAAAACTGTTCATAATGTTCAAATCTCTTCAGTATCTCTAGTGATGATATCGTAAAGGCATTCATTTTCAAATCATAAGGCAATTTGTACATCGAAGGCGGTTCGAAAAATTGTTGTCAAAATTGAAAAAAACAAATGTTAAAAACGAAAAATTCAGTTTTGTTAGTCTTCATTTCATAAAAGTGAGGCCCATACAGTAGGAAAGATATGCTTTTTAGCATTCAAATAAAAAAAGTTGTAAATCGATTGTAAATAAATAAAAATCATCAATCGTTATTAGTAATTATTCACATAAACATACCTAAACACTGATTTTTTATAATAAAATTAGATTTTTTGGGTGTCAGAGATAATTATACCATACCAATTTTCTTAGTTGAACCAGATCATAAAAATACCAAATCGCTGTCACCTCGTGCAATGCATTTCTGAAAATAAAGATATTTCAAACGAACTGTATGAATCCAAATATGAAAACATCTTATAGGATTGACATTTGACCAAATTTAGATTCCAAGAATTGTGGATTGCAGGAAATAATTTTTAATAAATTTAGAACAGAGTGCAAGTGACATTCCTGATGTTTGAGAAAAAGTAAAATTATTATTGTTCCCTGCGACAGGTAACCTACATCGAGATATAATTTATAAAAGTCAGTATCAATAATCACTAAATATAGCACGATTTTTGCGACGCCACTGACTTGTAGTCGATGACGATGATATGAATCTTTCAAGGAATACTTAAATTATAGCTGACTTGAGATTCCGAGCATTGTGAGAGGATCGATATTTCGAGCGAGTCATCGAGAAAAATATGTAAATCAAACAACTGTAATCAATTGGGTTGCGAGTCGCAAAACCGACAAATCAAAAAGCCGACCGGTCGGAAAACCGACAATCGAAAAGCCAACAGTCAAAACCCCGACAGATCAAAAAATGACTGCCCTCCTGCCGATATGTCTATTTTTTGTGTTGGCGTTTTGACTGTTTTAATTTGTCGATTTTCGACCAGCACCCATAAATTGATTATAAATGAAATATCCCGAGTAGAAATTTCGATACGGCCCTGATCAGGCCCTGCTCAGGCTGCCTGATTATATTTCAGGCCCTTATCAGGCTACCCTATCAGGGCCTGATCAGAAACGTAACGATTATTTTGGTCCGGGCCTGATCAGGCATCCTGAAAATAAGGCCCTGGTCAGGCCTTTGTCAGGCCTTTATCAGGGCTTTATAAGGGCCTGATGAGGAACCTCTAAAGTTCGTTTAAACAATAATTAAATAAAACGAATCAAACAAATGTACGAGTCACTTTTATATACACTTTATATTTAATGATATATATTTATTATATTATTAATCCAACATTTCATAAATGTGTCATTCGGAATGATTATGTTAATTTTTATTTCTGAATTTAATTTTTAAACATTAAAAATGTTTTATATTATTTATATTTTATATTATACTTTTATATATCGCATCCTGTATTTGCATTTTTCAATGCTCGCAAATAAATAAGAAAAAATTTTACTTCGACCGGGTATCGAACGCGGGTCTCTCGCTCACTACGCTGGCGCCTTAACCACTACGCTACGCTCGCAATTGCAGATTTTTACAAAAAATGGTGTCTTCTATTAACCCATTAAGACCCATACCTAGCACAACTCAGGTAGCGTCAAACCAACTATCGTCAATAAAATACCTGCCAAAAATCAAATACCCGTGTTTTTTTGTTTATATAAAATAATAGTTTATAACATTTTGTCAAGAAACAACTTCGACAATAGTGGTTCTAAATTAAATCTGGCGGTTTTAATCCAATCTAAGAGAAAAATTGAACCGAAAATATGTACGATGTTTTGTTAAAAGTCGTAAATTTGTTGTTAAAAATAATAAGTAAATAATATGATCGAAAATCAGCTTTGGCCCATGCTAATCACATGGCGGTTAGCGCCAGATTAACGACTGTACATAGGATATTTGATAAAAATAAAATATGTGTATTTTCTTATTTATAATTATATAATTATTTATATTAATATTTTATAAACAATTTCGCCAAACACGGTTTTAGACAAAATCTATTTGCGGCAATCGATATTACGGAGTAAATTATGTATGAAACGTATATCTATTATTGTTATTTATTCTATATAATAGTAATACAATAATACATGTACGTTTTTCACATAATTTATCCCGTAGAACCAAATGTCGCATTCATATCTCTCGTGCAACCTCTTTTAATGATGTTTATAACAAATTCTTATATGCAGCTACAAGTAAAGTTTGCTTTGCAATCCTCTGTTTCGAACATGGTCAGGCAACAACAACGTTTGCCTGATAAGCTGCAGGTTGTAGTCCTCTGACGAGTGCATGATCCGGCAGTATTAAGACCCAACATAACTGTTGCCTGTTCAGGGCCTGATCCGGGAGTGATAAGGCACACCTTATCAGGCGGGCCTGATTGATGCCTGATCAGGCCCTGATAAGTTTTCAGACAGCCTGGACAAATTTCTGCTCGGGATAACTAACATTTTTTTACTTACGTCTATTCTATTTATTAATAAATAGTGTATACAACAAGTTAAAAAATGCCTAAAAATATGTTACAATCTATTGAAACGGACATTTTTTATTTTGTTAAATTTTTAAATTCTGTTTAACTTTATTATTCAAGAAATTTTGTTTTTTAACGTATGTTTTTATGTCTTTTGGTCGTGTGCTTTTTGTCTATATTTGATAGGCTGTGATCTTTAGACATGTAACCAAATTTCTGACTAAATAATGTAAAATTACACAAAAAGTATTCAATTTAATTATTAGATGTTTAATATAATTCTGCAAAGGTATCATTCATCTATTAAAAAATAATAAGTATCAAAATCGTTCAATTGTTCCTCAAACAACTGGTCAAAATTACCAATTAAAGGGTATCTTTCAATTTTTTAAAGATTTACTGGAAAAATTTCCTCGTTAAAATAAATTAATGCATCGATGATTTGCGTAATTACAATGTGAATCATCGATGCATTCATTTATATAATACGGGGGAAAATCGTGTAGAAAAAAAGTCACGCTGCAATGACGTTTCATCGCCATCATGAATGAAACCCCATTGCGGTTCATATTTCGTTAGATTAGTCTTTTGAATACAGTAATTGGGATCTTTTCATTCGATGCGAAGTATTCAAAAAGGCTGATGACGTATAATACACCGTTTTATTATTTGAAGCCGTACATTGTTCGAAATATGAAGTTTTAAGTTATAATCCGCAGGTAATAACCCGTTAACTATATTGGTATATAACTGATAATTGCATCTATTTTAATAAGTATGTCATTAATAGTTTATGCTTTCTTTGAAGCAAATGTCTTTATATGGGGTCTAACTCAAATTGAAAACTATACTAACTATCAGACCGAAAAATATCTTTATATACTTATTCTTCCGGTGTTACTTAAAATTTGACTATTTACGATAAATAATTATTGAAGGTTTTATTTCGTAATTTTCCGAATATTTTCATTTAAAAGTTTAAAGGAGTTAAGCTTTGAAGTACATCACGAGTGCCAACTCGTGTCCTAATATACATTTTCTTTTTAATAATACAATAATGATAGAATACTGAACTAACAAAAAGTTCAATTTATTGATAATATGTAGTTATACGTTCAGATTTGAAAATAAATTGAAACGAAATATTGAAGTGTCCGGTACGAGAAATATCCATTTGTGAAAATTACTACAGCCCTTTAACTGACCATAAAATATGATTTGGAAAGAAATATTAAACCGTCATATCGTAAAATTATTTTATTTTTGCCTCTGTATATAGCTGTAAAACGAGTCAAATTAAACAAAATTGTGTTTAATATTTATTTATTATTGAATGATTATTGCATTTATTGATTAAGTGAATAAATGAAATTTAATTTAATATGAATTGTTATATTTAGTAACTTTATATGAAATAACTTTTCATTGGACATTTTTATATATTATAAACTTTGCTATAGATATTGAAAGTTAAGAATTAATTATTGAATATTTGTACCTTCAATAGTAAAGTACAACTAAAAAGTACAACTACATTGTAAAATTTAGAATATAAAGCCTTTTTATGTAATGATAGTTGTCCTTCTTATAAACATATAATATAAAAACTAAAAATAAAAGAAAATTTACTTAACATTGTTCAATAAATGTATCGGATAAAATAAAACTGCATTACGTTTAGAGACCACATTTGATTATAGCTAATAGATTATTTTTAGTAAAAATACACTGTAATTGACAAGAAGAGCAATTTGTTTTTTGTTTCTGTGCATTGTTTTCCTTTTCGGATTCCGAAATCCATCGATAAATTTTCCTGCCTGAGTGTCATTCACAGATTTTCTAAAACTTGGAATTTTGGTAAAACATCGACAAATCCATCATTTTGAATTTTGGAAATCTGGTACCATCTTCATCAATGAATCGACGATTTGAATTTGGTCTCAAATTATAAGGAACGGCGATTTCTATCCATAAAATCAAGAACGTGATGTTAATACGAATTATTAACTATCTAAGTTGCGACCAAATTTATTTTAATTATTTGGTGCTGTGAATCAAAACCCGATCATGTTTACATTTTTCCCCTTCATGAGGTTCAAATCCGAATATATTATGTAGTATATTTTATTTTCATTTTTATATTAATGATCGACTGCACCGAGAAAATTGTTTGAATTATTCATATTTAACATCGAATGGACGAGAATTTACTTTATTACTTTTATTCATTTTTGTCCTCTATATTGAATCCACCATTTTGAATACATCAAATTATTTCCCTTCGGAATCACAATCAATGAACGTAAAAACTACCGACTATCGAGTTCCGTCCGAATTAAATAAATGTGAGATTTTTTTCGCAATTTCCCAGTAAATCTAATTTTAATACGTAATTTTAACGCCTCTAAGAGTTTTTTAACTTTATTACTAGTATGACTAGTATTTTTAAAAGAATTTGTTGGATCCTTGCTTTAAAAATTCGTCGAAATAAATATTTTTATCAGAAATTTCATTTAAAAAACTGCAAAAACCATGTTCTGCATAATTTTTTTGTCTCATTCTTAGATCTAGCAAAAAAGTTGCTAATTTGACTGTTATTAATACGAATGCCACATATAAGTTAAAGGCAAATAAATAAATATTGAAATCCCTTTAAAATTTTGACAAAATTAAGTACTAGTATAATGGTTGTAAAATAAATTTGAAAACCTGTGCTGAAAATAAATTTTATTTTTTAAATAATTAAAAGAAAAACATTAATCGTGATAGGCCACTGACTAATTTAATTAGTACAGATTTTTATACAACTTTTTTCACAACTTAATATATTGTTTCTTGATTAAAATTAAAACTTCCAATTTCATAAATTAATTAAATATAATAAAAATAAGTTAACTAAGTTTTAACAAAAATATGAAATAAGTAAATTCCTGCATCAATTTATCTATTTATGCGAACGCTTTATCAATTGTAATATTTCTGCTATAAGGAAGCAAATTATTTCGCTTTGATGAGTCGTAAAAGCTAAGTGCTCACGTATACGAATGGCACATAAAATAATCATGAACTGTAAACCACCTCCGAGGGATCATTGCACCCTTGAGCACTCAAGCTCCAAAATCGTATAACATTCAATAATAAAATATTTTATCGTATATATAATACTGTTATTAGTATGAATGCCATATAATTTTAACACATCTGAGATTGGATGAAAGTATAGAAGTTTATTTTTTATTTTGAAATTCGAGTTTTTTTTAAATTTGCAATTATTATTAAACTGTCAAAAATTAACATCTAAAGTATTATATCAGTTTCTTTAAATGACAATTTTTCATTGTTAATTTTAGTAGGTAAGTTACTCTCTAAATCTAAATTAGTTAAAAACTAGCAATAAGTAAATGAAAAGTGAGCCACCAAATGAATTAGTAATCATGTTTGCTAATAAAAAGTTAATAGCTACTAATTTATTACTAATTCTAGAAACTACTAAACTAAAAAATTTTTTATTAATTCAAGTTTAGAGAGTATAATAATTATTACCGCGTGTATTAGACTAAAGTGTAGACTGCGATTATCTCAGTAGAAAGAAGATTAAAGTAAATCATTCTTTGATGTGTAGTAATAACAAATGTATTATTATTTCCTTTTATTCGCTTATGGAAATATTTGTTATTAGAGCAAATATATTTTTGTATTTCGTAATTTTTTACATGTTCTTACTGCTGTCATTTATAACTTGTCTTTATATTCAATGAAGACATAAAAAATGTTGCATTTCTTGGCAATTCTGAAAAATAAATTTAAATTGAGCTGATTATTGTTTGTTTAAGAAACCGAAGAGAAATCGACCGTTACTTTTAACGTATCTATTGCATTTTTTATAAGTGAATAATACTACTGCCAGCTAAATATTCTTGAACATACGTATGTGTAAATTAACTTTTTATCAGAGTTGACAGGATTTAGTTTACCTCTTCAAAGAATATGATTCTCTGCGTCATGTGTGGACAATTTTGTCAGATTTGTTAATATAATAAAGCATAATCAACTACTCAGAACTAAAATTGCATTTTTGACAGTCATTCGTTGTGAATTAAAAATTTTATTAAATTAAATTAGTCGACGTAATTGCAATTAACATACAGTCGCATATTTAATCCTGCACCCCTGAAAATAATACAGCGAAGACCAATGCATACGAGAATCTGGTTGAAATAATTAATTTTCAGGGCTAAGTTTCGAAAAAATGTGGTTAATATTGTAATTTATCTGACCTTTTGTTGTGGAGTTTACTGCTCTTGTCATTAAAATTAGGTCATAAAATGTCTTTATGTATTAAATGCTAATTTAATGAGAGTTGTAAAATTAACTACATAATGAGGATCTATCCCTCTACAGTAATAATTTTTATTTAAATACCCGTAGCCAATTAAATTACTTTTACTACTTAATGCGTCTTAAAATCGCAACATTTAAATGCAAACATTATATTTGTATACCAGGTTTTCCACAACTCACGGACCGTTTTGTGGGGGTGAATCTTAACATTCTAATCAAAAAAGTTTAATGCCGAAATTCAATTCGACTTATAGATTTTAACACTTTGCGGCATGGAGGTATAGAATCTATGCCACCTATTTTCTCATCGTTTTTTTCGTTTTTAAATCAAAATTTGATGGATTACTTCATTTTTATATTAGTGTATTTTCCTTTTTTATTATTTTTCGCATCCGTATGTTTTTTGCTATTTTTTCCTTTTTACCATAATATATTATAAATTTTGTTAAAAACAATGTTTCCCAACTCCGGGCAAAAAATAGCACAATCCTTCATTGGACTGGAAAATATTTTGCGCATGCAAATGAGCGAACAATATAAACTGCGGAACGGAATGATATTTTTTATCATTATTTGTATAGAAAAATCGAAATTATATTGCGCATTGACATTAAGTCGGACGATAATTCTTTCCGACACACATTTTTCTGATAAACCATTTTTCATAAATCTGCATATGAGATAGATTTTCAGTTCATTGTTTGCGAATCTGAACTCGTATATTGGAAATTCGAAATTTATAAAATTGAGTTCAGATTTCTAATCAGCGACCTCAAAAACCCCGAAGTACATAGTTTGATCTCGACCCAATTGAATATTTACTAGCGACTGCATTTTTTCTATAAAAATGATGATTTTTAGTTGTTACTTTGTTTATAAAACATAATATTAAAAACATATTAGCTTAAATTCAATATTAAACACTTCTTCCACTGCCACTGAAACTGGATTTAAAAAAATTGCTATTCAAAGTGCATTCTTCAAGGAAAATTAACTCAACTTTTGATTCGTTCAAGAATTATTTTTACTAGTTGCGTAAATGTATTATTGGAATATTAAAATTTTCCATTCCAAACGCCACTTCAATTATTATCCAAAATAGCTCACACGAATTAAATATTAAAGGATCGAGGTTGGTTTTAAAAATATGGTTTCAGTCTCTAAATTTTACTTTATTGCTAGCACTGCAGAGCTTGCAGACAGATCTTATTTTTTTTTGCGCCAATGCCAGGTATCTTGTTTTGGCGAGTTCAGATCCTTGTAGTTTTATCCCTGATCCAACCTTCCACGTAATCCGATGAGGATTGAAAAGTGGGGGTTAATCTCTTTGGTACACCAGAGTGGCAATCGCAGTACCGACGTGGAGGAATAAGATCTTGCCGTTTTAGGTCGGAAGTCTTAAGAGTATTTAATTTAAAAAAAAATATCCTCTCATAAATGTCTACATGAAACCAATTTACTTCACCTCTATAATATTCATCGAGAATATTCCAAATGTTCCTAGTACATTTTATATAATAGTAATGCAAATTCTGGGCCCCGATAAAGAAGAAGTTCAGGATCTTAAGATACTTTAAGTATATAAGTTTATATAACTATGTTAAAGTAAGAAAAGTTTAGGATATGGTGAATTAATTGGTTATGATGTGGTTGTAACTGTTATAAAGTTGAAATTTACCAGAAAGAATACAACTTTATGCCGAGTCCAATTGGATTCACTTGTATACAGTTCACTTCGCTAAAGTGGAACTTTAAAAAACGCCGTTGAAACTTATTTGGGCAGAATGTTCAACTTAACACTGCGAGTTTTAAGAATTCAGTCCATAAGAACAAATGAAGATTGCAATTTGTTTTCATTACATCATTTATTCTTTCCAGATGTTAAGATCTTACATCCTTTCGTTATACACAATTTTAAAGAATAGCCCGTGGACTTTGCCGAAACCTTGCGTTTCTTTTTTTTTAGTCACTCAAAACTTCAATTATCTCATTTTATTTCACTCCATCATTATATCTTCTGCGTATTTTGGAATTCTTGATCGTCAGGCTACTTCAGCGTCTTCAGGTCATAGGAATGATGCAAAACAAATTGCTTTGTTAATGAAATTGTAATGAAAGACAGCGTTTTCGGCAAAATCTACCAATTCCTTCAGAAATGAAGGAGGAGAAAATGAAATCTCAGGCAATCATGGGAGGATGCTACTTGTAAACCTCTCTACAAGTGGAATAATCATTTAGTATATATACTCCAGGTATCCATGACAAAGGAATGCGGAAAGCACGCGGCAGAATTGACAAATTCTTAATCAGCCAGTCTGTTGTTAGACAGTATTTTAATTACTCCGTTTGAGGATAGAAAATTTGTCATCATTCAATCGGTCAATCACTTCCATATGAGTGATATCCCAGTTTAAGGATACTTACTATTGCCACCATAAGTGTTTAAGTATTATATATTTGTTGCTCTAAATTGTACTTATAAATTAATATGTACGTATCTTTAGTAGATGGTGAACTGTCCAGATGATAAAGATTTACTGACCAAAAAGTGTATATACTCTCTGTCTTTAAATTACGAAATGAGATACACTGAAATGAAAATGATGTTTTTCATGAATTGATATACCAATGAAGGAAATGGAGCGTATCTTAAATTAAAATTTGCATCTTAATAAAGCAAGAATTTTCTAAACAATTAAAAAATAGTCTGCTTACTTCATAGTTTTTTCAAGTGTTTGTATTGTATATTTTTAGTTCAATACGAGTATTTTCTGGCAAAAAAATCATTTGAAATACACGGACCCATAGTGGTATCACAGATAGAGCAGTATAGATGTGAGGATCAGAATTATAGTCCGTATACGTTCATAATCCTCACAACTACAGCGTTCTATGAATGATATACTGTCATCGTTACAGCAATGATCAAAGAGAACATAACTGTATCAAACATACCATTGTACCGGCATATTTGAGAAAGAATTTATCAACCAAAATGTTGACTAGATTAACAAATATAGAAAAATATACACGGAGAGAAAAATATGTTATCAGGGTCGCAGAT
Source organism: Trichopria drosophilae (assembly GCA_030407085.1). Lineage (NCBI taxonomy): Eukaryota > Metazoa > Arthropoda > Insecta > Hymenoptera > Diapriidae > Trichopria > Trichopria drosophilae. Next base: position 83,912,531 of record CM059587.1, on the reverse strand, counting down.
TACGAATCCAGCCTCAGTTTTTAAAAATTCAAGATGGCGGACCCAATATGGCGGACTAAATTTAAAAAAAGCTACTTGATCAAGCTAAAATTGGGTACTCGGGGAAAAATATGTTATCGGATAACATAATGATGGTACAGGTTACAATCTTTTATGATACGTATACGGACTAGAATCTAGATCGTACCAGTTACTATCAAAAGATGTTAAACACAAGATTATACAGGTGACGATCTCAGATGGTAAAAAAGCAGTGATAGACAGTTAGTTCATCGTAATATATAATTTTTATACTAAAATTCAGTACTTATATACGGAGAATTTTACGTGGTGTATTGTGAATATATTACATTTTTAATAATACATTAAAGTTTTTTTAAAATGTGTTATACGTGTAGCTGTTCTGGGATGTTACTCTAATTTAAAAAATGTTATCAACCTGTCAATTTCACAAAAAAATCAATTGGATTTCCTAATCCCATACACCTATACACCCTCCAAGTAAAGTGTAAATAACAAAGATTAAATGGGCCTTGATGAAATATTAATGCGAGGATACATCTAAAAATTGTGAACACCATTATAAAACGCCATTTTAAAATTACGCATACAACATAAGCAACTGATTTAATAACCTAAAGAGCTAAATAAACTTTCGTATATATGCACATTTCGCAAAAATTAGTTTGCGCATGCGCGGATGTTGCCCGTTTACCATCTATGATGTTACGGGATAACATTCAAAAGCTAACTTCTTTATATGAGTTTGGGTACCATCTTAGATTATAAAAAGTAGATAGTAGATGATAGTAAGTAACATCTTGATGGTATCCGATAACATATTTATTTTTACCATCAATTTTTTACTGTCCATTTTTCTCCCTGTATTACAATTATTGCAGATACAATCGATGACTTTCTAAATCTGCGGTTCCCACTACTTTTCTGTACGGCATTAAAATCTGAATGGGAATAATTGTAAAAATGATGACGATGTTTAATGAATTTAAAATATATACAGGAAATAGTGTTCACACAAATGATCGATTACATTACTTAATACAAAGTGACGCCAATGAGTAAGGACTTATCCGAAACGATTAAATCGAGGACCGTGTGATTTTCGCCTTCGAATAGACGGTAGCTTGTTGGTTACGAGCACGAAGAATCGGATCCATGGACTTAACGGAAATCCTATGGGGACCTATTTGCGACTCCGAATTAAATAGAAACGAACGACATTAAACTAAGATAATCGTTAATTACTACGATCCGAACTGGGATATATTGAATTTCGAAGTTTATCGCAGGCGCCGGTACAAAACGGTAGCATTGTGAGAACTAGTATCGTTTATCGATCAATCGATAATGCAGGAAATGAATTTTCATCTAAACGACGATAGTCATTTTGGAACAATTTTTTGTCTGAAAATTTAACTATGAATGCGCAATGACTTCTAGAGTGACTCGAAATAGAACTCGTGAAATATCGCCATCTATCTATATCCGTGAAGTTAAAATATATAATGAAAGGAAAGTTTTTGACAATTTAGTCATTGAAAACGTCGAGAAATAAGGGTTTGCAGTGCTATTGCTCAATCCAATGAAAACAGTTGAAGGGGAATTTTAAAGATATTAGAAGACATTTATCAAATAGGACGATGTTCCACCAACATCGCAAAAAATCCAAAATTAACACTGACTCCATCAGATTCGACTCCTTTCTTATGTATTGAATATATTCATTGTGATAACTGGTTACACATAAGCCAAAAAATAACACAGGACCACAACAAAAATTTATTTCGAGATCACTTAAATTATAAATAATGGATCTTATAGATTTTTGGCCGCAGAAAACGAATCTGCTATTCGATTTAGCCCATCACGTCAGGATTTTAAGATATCTGATCCCAAAAATATTAAAAAACATACTTTTTGGCAATTTAAGGTTAGGATATGTGAAAAAAATGAAACGATGAGTTAACTTGGACAAAGAATTCGTTTTCAGAATCAAAAAATCTATAAGAACATCCATTTCTGATTGAAGTTGTGTCAAACAAATAAAAAATTTGCGTTCTTGTGTTATACAGGACCACAACATTTTTTCGCCAGATAACTTGAATTAGGGATAGTGGATCCTATAAATTTTTGGCTGCTGACAATGTATTTGTTACCCAAATTGACCCATCACGTCGGGATTTCAAGATATCTATTCCGAAAAATAGCCAAAAGCATCCTTTTTGGCAATTTGAGGTTAGGATATGTGAAATATCTGACATCACGGGTCAAATTGAATAACTTATTTATTTTCAGCGACTAAAAATCAAGAAGATCCACTGTTTCTGATTCAAGTAATCTCTAAACAAATTTGTTTTGTGGTCTTCTGCAATTGATATTTAAATGTCGGCTTTAAATAAATTTGGAGAATTACTGAAAGGAAGGCCGACAGATTGCTCAGTGTGCGCATGCTATGAGTGCTTGCGAAGCAAACTGCAGAGATGGCTGAAACCATTGCCAAAATGTGGTTGAATTAAAATAATTATTTAAGCATATAGTTAAGAAAGAGTTATAAATTTCGTATTTGCGCTTTCTACAGCCTAAGAAATGTTGGTTCAATTATCTAGAAATGTATTTTATTTTTTTTGTTAACATTCATTAACTTTACGAATAAATACGTTTCAAAATTGTACTAACTAGACTGTGCTGAATGAGCAGTTTTCAGTGACTGGTTATAAGTTAGTGAAAAACCCAATGAGATATAATCATCTGATTTAAGATGGTTATTTTGATAACATTTCCATATAATCTTCGAATAACATCTCCGAAAGCTAGTAATTGTAAACCACTACTAAAATGAGAAAGAAAACTGGTTATCTTCATATTTATATGAATCATTACATTAGTTATTATTTTCTTTGCTCATTACTCTAAGCAATAAAACATGACTATCTTCGTCTCTTAGAATATTTTAGCGTTTACCCACCATGCCAATCTTAATTTCATACATTATAGATGTAGTATTACATAGCCTATTGTACATATGCAAACACAACTTTTTACTCACGGTTTTGGAATAACTGATATATAATCTAGAATTTCATAAAATAATGGATTCAACTATTTCTTAACACCAAAGGTGATTAACTGAAACTGTTGCTTGTAATTAAATCTTTGTTAAATGCGATAAATACCGTTACAACTTTGCAAGTTGTCAAACCTTATCCCAAGTATTTATCTAGTGGAATAATCTTTATATAAATGCAACTGTAGATACCACGTGGCAAATTACCCTGCAAACCGTTCTTACAATCAAAGCCACAGCTAGCAAATGATTTCCTTTGCAGAGTTCGACCCAACAGTTTGGCACAAGCAATTTATCCCAGTCCCTCCTAGTAATTCGAAGACGACCGTAGCGTATCTTCTGAAACTTAGCTCGACAAGTTAGTCTGCAAGTCTAGGCTTGATAACTGAGAAGATCGTGAAGTCAAGAAATAGATGTATTACTTTGTAGAGTTTAAATTATAATTTACATAACAGTGAAAAGACGAAATTTTGTACTGTATATGGTTGCTTAATGGTGAGGATCAAATTTAAAATTCTTTTTATGTAATCAACTAATCATTTACGTGAAGATAGTGAGCATGTTCATCTCAATTTTTCTTTGCTGAATTTATTATCATACCGGATCAACATCAACATAATAGTTCGTTGCAGGGTAGATGCAACTACGAGTATATAGAAAGAGATTATGATGGAATTTTGTTAAAATTATATTTTACTATTTTTATGTTGCAAAATCGAGATATTAAGAAAATTATGTAATAATTAGGTTATTATACAGCAAAATTTGTAAACAATATTATTTCAAAAGTTTTAGATAAAAATAGTAACGTTAAAGACTCTTGGACATTAGTTGAATATAACAAAGACAAGAAAATATCAACACATCGCAGCCTATTTTCCTAGACGCCGTGTCAATATTTATAAACATCTGAATAAATAATATACAGTATTCACAATAAATCGAACGAAATTAAAAAATTCAGACTTTTGGAAGAAGTCGATTTCATCACAGCAACATATGCATTTATTTTAGAAACGTTTAGATTCCACTTACTTTACATTTTGAATTGTTGTTTGCAAACATACATGGGCATGCCTATGAGTTTCCCGCTTTCCCCCGTTTTTGCTAACCTCGTATTAGAATATGTAACAGAAAATGTAAATAAATCAAAATTTAATCCATCCTTTTTTTTTTATAGATATGTCGATGATATCTTACATGCATTCCGGAAAGCTATGAAAGTACCTTGCTTAATGTGTTCAATAATTTCGACACATAAAATAACAGATTGAAGTTCACTTCTGAATTAGGTCATAATAATGGAATACATTTTTTTTTAAATTTTTTTATTTAATAAATTATATAGACAAAATTGTAATTGAGACTGATAAAACCCTTAAATTAAATTGACACCACAAAAATACATGGACAGGTAGACATTATCACCACATCTTATCACATCCTGTTCCATACAAAATCGGAATGATATACGAATTAATTGATCGCGCAGTAAAACTTTCTCCATTAGAATTCTAGGGGAAAAACTTTAAATTAATTAAAAAAACATTCCTAAACGGTTATCTGCCATAACTAATTGAATATTGTGTACAAAAAAACGCCAAATGTATTTAAGCTCCACTAATGATAACATTACAAACAATAATACAAACACAATTAAAACAGTTAGTTGCTTATAAAAGGGTTCACAGAAAAATGTTCAAAAACCGAAATATAAGAATAGTTTCAACATCTTTCAAAATTCAAATCGCACAGATAAAACCGGGTAAAGACGAATTACGTACAATTGAAAAAATGGAGTAAAGCCAATCTCAACTTAAACTCGGTCGTTTCTTTTAATACATTAGAGTCCCAAACCTCGGTTTTGATTAATTTTCTGAAGATGATTCAGACACAGAGTCGAAACGTAAATTGTATTAATTTAGTCCCTCCACTTGTACCTTATACTTCTGCAACTCGCTCCCATTACCTCGATTTTTAATAAACATAAAACCTAAATTTATTTAATGCTCCTTTTCATTATGTAATAAATATTTATTTTTTATTTTTGTCATTTACGTAAATATCAGTAATTTATCTAAATAATTAAAAATGGTCGATAACAATATGTATAATAGAAATTAGAGATTGACATTCAAACCATCCGATAGTATGCAGGAATGTCAGTATTTCAGACCACTTTCTTGAATAAAGAAACCATTTAGATATGATAATAGTATTAACGCCGTGAATGTTAGTAACCCTTATAATAATTCGATTCTCTCGGTATTGTTTTGTACCGAAACTTAATGCACTTAGAGTACTTAGCGTAGTGAAACTTGATACCTGAAACATTTCTATGTTAGCATAGTTTGTGGAATTATTTTCTAGAATAGGAATTTCCACTTTTGTGCTTTTGTTACACAAAATAAGGAATGCCCCGTGGGAGAGACCTTGATGTACTCATACAATGTTCTCACCCCTCGGGTTACGAATATTGAACTCTTAAGTAAGAGCCCCTGCTTACGAATCCATGACGCATAATACACTATTTCCCTGAGTGACCAAATACTACTTAGTATAATCAAATTAATTACAATTCAGCCATATTAGACTAGAGCTTCGAATGAATTACGACTATGCATGAATATACTTACGTAAGGTTTATGTGTTCTATTTAAAGTTAATATATTACGTGCTCTAATACATAATATTAAGATATGTTACGCATTTATAAAATGTTGTATAATGGCCGAATCTAATACTTGTGTCGGCTTCGTTAGATAAATATGCCCGCATTTTGCTGCCAGTCCCCAAAAGTACCATTTTACGTACTAGTAACATAATATACTTTCTTGTCCTCAGGCCGCGAATAGTATATTACGATCCTAGGGCAGTAAAAAAAAGAAAGTGCTTCAGATCACATGAAATTGTTAGCCGAGGCGAAGCCGAGTCTGACAAACATGTGATTTGAGGCTTTCTTTTTTATTGGCCAAGGGCCGTATACTATTTTTCTGCTCGACGTAGCCAGAAAGCCGCAACTTCATTTCGCGCAGCGGCCAGGAAGTTGCGGTTTCTGTCTCGGCTTCGCCTCGGCCAACAATTTCATGTGATCTGAAGCACTTTCTGTTTTACTGGCCTAGGATCGTAATATACTATTTCGCGTCCCGTATAGAGGCCATGAAATACTAAATGTAAGGCCTAGACCGCGAAATATAATGATGTTCCAATGAATGATATATCCATTAGTGTTTATAAATTGCTCCCTTCGAATATTTGAATGTGAATTTCGACGTCGACAATCGTAAACAGCAGATTTGTCTGCGTTCAAAACAATAACAAAGACTACTTCTCTCTTCTTCACTGCCTCTGTCAGTTTCTTATTTCAATGGTATCAATATTAACATTAACAGCATTCAGGTTCAGTGCCTGTCATGGAAACCATGACTAATAATGTTTCTTTAACTGTTAAAAATGAGTGTAATTCGTCTTTAATATATTCTACAAATTATTTTCCCACGCCAAACGTGGAAAATGTTACAAACAAATCGGCGATTGTGCCAGACGGTTTCTCTAATGATGAAAATATGGATTTAGCAATTGCAAAATAAATAAAACAGTATTTACGTAATTGAAAATTTGTGTATTCCAGTTTTCTGGGTCGCTGAATACAAATCTGCCTTAAGATTTTTAAAATTCATCATGGTACGTTCAAAATTACGGCCCAAAATGAAAAGAAGTTATTGTATGAAAAATCGACACGAAATTGTGTACTCGAGAGTTTTTGGTATTTTCAGATATGAATAATGGTACAGATATGTCAATTTCGAAAATCCAAAAACCTAAAAAATCCTTTATTTGCATTTTCTTAAATTCCGTGTAAAGGAAAATGTATGAGTAAAAGGGCTAACTTCAACAACTAATAACACTAACTATTTTTGAAGTTACTTTAAATTTGGTGATGCAAAATTGTTTACTATGGATACTGGAACTACACCATAGATATTCTATCTACTTTAGCTGCTAAATTACAAATTTAAAAGAAATTTCTTTCCATGCAGCCTTTGTCGGATGGCGACTAGAATGGATGATTATGACTACGATAAAAGACATCTTCTGTGGCAAATCCTCATGTTTGGGACACGATTCCATTATATAGCATCATAAAACCCAATAATGACAGCTGATGGTGAATGATGACTCTGAAGAAAATGATACTTGTCTTCTAAGAAACATTATCATCCACATATATAGAAACGTTACTTAAAAATTGATGAATCATAATTTTACAATATTCCATTTTCCATATGGAAAAGCTTGTTGAAATGGCCTTGCAACAATCTATCAACATTGGAAGAGAGGTATCACGTGTGGAAACAAATATGCATGGAAAAATAGTTTGGGCTCTACACATGTCGGGTTAGTGCCCAACCTACAAGTAACAGGTTTATGCTCCATCCAAACCTGGGAAGCTCAATAGAAACCAGGTTAGTGCTCAGCCCAAACACAATCTAAATTTGTGATAAACACAAATTATGATTATGTTGAGCACAAACTTCCAAAGTAGGGCTGAGCACAAACCTGGTTTGTATTCAACCCAAATTTTTTATTTCCGTGCATACGCTGCTGTAAAACTATCAATAAACCGTTATTTTTCTTCAAATTCTCCGTAAAAAAGTTTAATGATTTCGGTTCCTAAAATTCATTTTTTAAAGGTTACAAAGGACCCCTAAAGGACCCCTAAAGGACTCATTTTATAGTGTATGAAAAAGTACCATTTTGTTAAGATGTGAGTAAAAACTGTAAAAAAAATAATAAAAAATGTCATTTTTATTATAAGTAAACCTTTCTCGACAATAAATCGGTGTTGTAACGAAGCTGTTTGAAACCAAAATTTCAAATCTTTTTATTCATCAATGAGCACACATGATAATCTCCGTTTTCATGTAACTCGCTGACAAATGCAAAACGTCCCGCATAATTACGATGAAATTAAAATAATGATATATGCATTACGTGAAAATTACGAACCGTGAAAATACGATTTGAAATATTCGATCGATAGAAATTAAAATTCCATTAACGGCACTGCGACAACAAATTGCATTTGCGCAGAGCTTTTAAGGCTCGGCAGATTTTTATCATCTACTCCGTATCGCTTATGATACATTATCTCAGCGCTGGAGTCTGGGAAAGGATTGAGCATGGGGGACAAATCGTTTGCAGCATTTCATTTGCAACATGCGCACTCGGCAAATGTCAATGCAAATTACATACTCGCGGGTCCTTTGTAGCTGGGTACTGTTTCAAAAGAGCGAAATTGTCTTTAACAGGGCGTGTCGTTCGAGGATGAATCGCTTGAATGAAAGTTTAGTCACCGATCTGACTGTGTCGGCAGTGACGCGAGGCTTAAAGTCCTCGTCCCGTTTTCCTCTCTTCGTGCCCCGAAGCCACCTCCGACCCAACCCTTACCCGTCTCCCGGGTTCTGGCCCTTGGCAAAGTGACCTTCATCTGAATTTCTTTGTCGAGCCTACGCTCCTGCACCCCTAACCGGCTGCCGCGGTTAGACGGGGTAGACTAGCCCAATGCCAAAAACATCCCGTGACTTTTACTTTCTGTTCCGTCGGTTTTACTTTAACTCTCTCATCCTGTTTGCTCTCTTTTTTACTTTTTTGGTCCTCAACGTAAATCGTTCATGTTTACCTTTCAAGCTTTCCAAATATCTCCAGACTAGTGTCAGATCCTGATCATAAGTGGTATGATGGAATCGATGAAACTGATCAGAATACGTGCTGACAATTTCAGTTTAGCTTCTAAATACCGTGAAGTTTTTGCCGAAAGATGATGAAGATAAAATATTTACCCAACTACTCTTATAATGCTTATCGTTTGATCTTAACATCAAAGACTTTCAGTCGGGACAAGAAACTTTTTGTTAGCCATTTTAAGGCAATGCATAGCTTCTTCAGTAGTGGATGCGATGAGATCTTCAAGCAAAATCAGACATTTCTTAAAAATGCAACCTTTAAGGCAGTTGACAAACCAAGACATGACTGTTCTTAGAAAACCTGATGGAATCTAAACTCTGAATCCAAAGCCTGAAATAGGTTTTTTTTATAAAATAGTTCATATTGGTTCATCTCAGATTGTGTTTTCTGATATATAACTGGACTTCATTGAAGATAACAGATTTGCATTAGCGCTACGAAAACTTGGTCCAAAGTCAAATGTTCTTAAATGTAACCATTTAAGAAGTTTATAAACCAGCACATTAGTACACTTAGAAGAGCTGATGAATCCAGAGTCTGAATTGACAAAAAGGTGTCAATTGGTTTGAGCTTATCTTTTGCTACAAACAACTGGGTTCGGTTGAAATTAAAAGATTTCTGCAGTCGAATATCTTATTTTAAACACTTATTAGCATTCAGTGATAGTTGTAAAGTTGGCTTGGTAACTAAATCCCTTTCAATCAGTCAAATAAATTTGGAAAACAGTACCATGTTTCTTACAAAATGGAACGAAAGATGAGAGTTGGATGTAAATGAATGTTTCCGAATACCAAACAAAGCAGTAACTTCGTCGGGTTGATTACTCTACTGAGCGATTACAAATCGAACTGGTATTTAGGTACTGATTGATAGCTGAAGCAATCCGATTGTGCTTTAAAACATATTACACGTAAACAACTATCTTACGTCTGTAAGCTCTAAGTCGTTTGAAACTTCTACTGGTAGCCCCAAGTTATTTGGTACATAATAATGATATCGCTAAGCAATTAGGTCTGATCACGTGATATCTCGGTTTATGTGAATTTCTGTTTCACTGGATGGAAGAAACGGCAAGATACACATCGACTATATTTAATTGTTTGTTACGTCTCGTCCACATTAAGAATTTTGTTAAATCCAGTTTCTGTAATGTTGAATTTATTTCGTATTAATGTTTGAATCAGTTGCGCGGGTGACTTGAGACATTTATAGAAAAATGAAGGGACGTCGTTGACCCCTGCTGAATCCAATACTTAGATCTGGGGAGTGAACGATGCAACAGACAGCATAGGGGAAAATACAGTATATGATCTCCAAACAAAAGACAAAACTTTCTCAGCATCGATTTGAATCACTAGTATTCTCTTAATCAAACTAACTGTTAGTTCATTTTACTGAAATTTCTGGCAATCTTACTTGCAATAAGGAACTAATTTTAATTAGAACTGAGTTTCAATTCAACGAACTGAAATCTAATTTTATTGAAGCGAAATTCCACTCGTCTGACCCTTCAGTATCCTGATTTGTATGAGAATTCGTGGGGTAAACGTGAAAATTATTATCAGAAATTTACTTGCCAATTTTCTGCATGAACTTTATACAAAAATTTACAAACAATTATACTTTTTTTGTTATATTTTGGGCTTACGAAAATCAATTTCGTTTGCAGAATTTTATTTGTCTGATTATGACAGATTTAACCATTTAACGCTGGTTTTTCACATTGATTTCAGCTTCGTAAATTTACTAGAAAAAAGTGTACGAAAGTTTCAAAAGATCCATTTCCGACTATTTTTGGGATTGCTCTTTCGAATGATGTGGGTAACATTTCAAAAAAAATGGCATTTACCTCATCCTTTTTTCAAAAATGTAAAATAAAACCACGTTTTTGCCACATCATTTTTTTTTCAATTGGAATTTGTTCTAGCATACTGAGCATCATATGAAGTATCAGAAACGTATTTCCAGTTGTTGCACTTTGAAAATGTACATTGTACATTTTGTTCTTTTCGATTTTGATCCCAAAATGGAGCCTATTTCACAATTTGCTCGAATTCGATTGAGTCTTGTTGCCCAAGAGTTTTTGGGGTCGCTGATTACGGAACAAAAATAATCAAAACATTTGATTGTGACTTAGTAACCGATTTCATTTGAACCTATATATGTTATTGTTTGTTTATGTAAGGTCAAATCCACAGAATTGTTAACATTTTTAATTACGGAGATATACAGGGTCATCGAAAAGTATCGGACCCCCCTAATATCTTCAGTTAGAATGCACTTAGGAGAAAATGTCCAATAGCAAAGTTGTATGGTTTCAAGCGGGGAGTAAGATGATGACCTTGACTTTGACCTTGACCATGTCCTTCAAGGTCATTTCAAGGTCAATCTTATTTTTTTAAGTAGAACCCCCTACATTTTATTGCATATTCTTATAGCTTATCTCGAGAGCTTTCTAAAACACTATAATAAAATATTTTTTTATCAAGTACTTTTTGAGTTATAAAGGTTTGAAGTTAACAATTTGTTAACGTTAAATCATCTAAATCTTGAGGCTTGGTGGCATAAACTTTACTTTTCACGTAAAAATTGTTAACTTCAAACCTTTATAACTCAAAAAGTACTTAATAAAAAAATATTTTATTATAGTGTTTTGGAAAGCTCTCGAGATAAGCTATAAGAATATGCAATCAAATATACGGGTTCTATTTAAAAAAATAAGATTGACCTTGAAATGACCTTGAAGGACATGGTCAAGGTCAAAGTCAAGGTCATCATCTTACTCCCCGCTTGAAACCATACAACTTTGCTATTGGACATTTTCTCCTAAGTGCATTCTAACTGAAGATATTAGGGGTGTCCGATACTTTTCGATGACCCTGTATATATTTTACGAATGTTTAAAAAATAAACGTATTTCTTATTTCAACAAAGACTATTAGTAACACTATTTGCAGTCAATAAATAGTGCCAAATTATTTATGTGACAACTAGGGGCATTCAAAAAAGTAAAAACTGGGAAATTCCGGACGATATAATCAAATTTTTATTTAATCTAACTTTTACAAATTGTTAATTTATTACGCGAAATTGTGTGGACCGTAAACATTTGGAGAGTTTAATTACTTTTATCAGTGGAAATGTTAATATTCACTGATATTTCTTGGTATTCGTCGGCACTTTCTGATACGATGCATATATAAACAATTGAATAAATAATTAAATAAACATACGTAACTGGAATTTTATTTCATGTCTAGCATGATAAATTATGATCTTCTTATGTGTAAAAGTTTTGATTTAATAACTATTGGGTTTAATATTTGAAAGAATTAATTTTAATTTTGTAACAAAAATATTTTTCATTTTATCAAACAATTATTATACTGAACACCAAATCAAGCTTGTTTATGTATTGGGTGCGGATCGAAAAACCGACAATAAAAAACCGACAGTCATAAAGCCGAGAGTCGAAAAGCCGACAGTCAAAAAGCCGACATATAAAAAAATAGACACATCGACAAGCGGACTATAATTTTTTCAAGTGTCTATTTATTTATTTGTTTCATTGTTTATGTGCGTATTATATCATAAAAAACCGACAAATACCAAGAAATATCAGTACTTATTTATTCAGAACAGTCGAGAAATGAAGAAATAATGAAAGGAAATATAAATGATAAAAAAATTGCAAAACAATAAAAATTACTCATTTACTTCATATAAACTACAAATATCAGCTGCGGGCCTAATAAAACTTTATTTTCCGCCCTTAATACGATAAGTTCTATTTAAAAGGTGTACCCGAAATAACATTCTGTAACGCGCAAAACACATTGGTTTCATGCTTCTTATGAGTTGATAGGGGTTTCAGGAGCGGACTCAAAAATTAGCAGAGAGTATACTCACTACTTTCTTTGAATATCATGAAGTTATTAATCATTTTGCATTTCCTTATACTATAATTTTCATGCCAATCCTGTCAATTTTAAAAGTTTGTGGAATTTATCATATTCATTAATTTTTTGTAGTGAATAAATTCTCCGAAGTTGCCCGACATTATAGCCAAAACGTCAAATTAAATCTTTTTTGCCAATGGACCGGAATTTCAATACTTTTTGTTTATTTCATTATTTCAAGGATCGGATAAGATACTTTTATAATACTTCTATTATATACTAATACTTCTTTAATACAATGCTAAATGATGAAATAAAATTTGCACGAGTCGAATTGTTGTTTATCCAAATTATTTGAGCTGACAATTCTAATGGAACATTACAATATTAGAAGAAGTTTATAAGAAATTCCACCTGCAATCAAAGCACACTCGGAGAACAATGAGATATAACTTCAAGAACTCCTGACAAGTTGGGCTTAGAACCGGAGTTATGATTAATTGTACGTCTTCAATGGATGAGAACAGACTTACAGACTTCTGAAACTGGAAGACTTCGTTTAGATTGCAGCGAGAGCAATTGCCGTCGAACTGTTGAAATTAATATTGGTGAAGGTTATCTAAAAGGAAGATCCGTGATTATTCTCAGTAATAACTACGAATTACATATTCATTAGTTTCAAAGTATTGTTTAATTTCTAATTTCTGGTTTAATCGACGTTCATTTACATAATTAATCTTACTACTTAACCCATCAAATCCGAAAGGGACAATTTTTTTCTCACTTTTCTGCCCTCTGTTCTTATAGATTGTCTGGGTGTATTATTTTTAATGTGAAATTCATCATATCTTTTAATCATAAAACTTAAAACAAATTCATTCAAAATTAAAAGGGTCAATTATTTCGCAAAAAGTGAGATTTTTCACATAAAAAATGTTGGATCAACAACTTTAGAACAAATTTGGATGGGGAGGAAAAATTGAATTTTAAAATGGCGACACCGAATATGTTGTATTATAACTAAAAATTTGATGACATTTCCGTATCGATTAAAGGTAAAATATCAATTCCTGAAATACATTTTTTACTTTTTTGGCCACTGAACGCGAGTCTGGCGCCAAATTTTCGAAATTCAAAATGATAGATCCAATATGGTAAAAGAATATTTTCGAAATAGGTAAATTTTGTATTTCGAAAATAAAGATAATTAATTTTGCAGTATATGTTCTAATTTAGTTGAGTTAGTAGTGTACCACATTTCCTTATATGGTTAATTACATACTTTTTTATTTTTTACCTTTTTCATTATTTTCCCTTTTCAAAAGAATTTCGCTACTAGTCAGATTCATGATTATAACTGCAAGGTTGAATTCATAACTTTTTACTAGTTAGATAATAATAGAACTTCCGTAATCAATTCGTAATTTGGGTAATTAAAATTATGATTTAACAATTTATAAAAATTTAATATGGTAAGTTTCTAACAAGACATTGGCGATGTTGGAAGGTTCGGCCTCAAAGTTTCGGATCACTACGGACTCTTGTACGGAGGATTTAAACTGATTAACATACAAATTATTAGTAGCTTGTATTATGTTCAGAAACGTTTTATATATACTCTAAATTAGGGTGATGAGTAATTCATGCTGCATGAGCAAGCATCATCACATCCTTACTGGGAATGGAGGAACGTTTCGAACATTAATAGAACGTGATTTTTACTTGTTAACCCATTAATGCTGAAATGAAAATTTGGATACTTATATTTCATTCGTGTATTTCAGTCAAAATCGGATTTTAACAGCATTGAAGATTACGTAAGGTAAATCTCCCGGTGGCTGATTTCTTAAGAGGCTTAAGAGTTATTAAGCGCAATATAATTCATGCAAACCTTTATTTACATCACAACATGTTTTACACGTATTAAACTATTCCTATTGTACACAAAAATGTTAATAAAATATTATTTGTCATCGCAAAAAGTTAAATATGAGTAAAAATGTAACCAAACATGATGTACCAGTACATAAACAGGCTGAAAGAGAGTTGGCCCAGTAACTGAATTCATGCCCCCGTTGGTTTTAAGTTAATTGAAATTAATGATTTGCAATTTTAGTGAAATAACAAGTGCAAGTTTATAATGTATACTTAAATAATACGGAAATATAACTGTAAATACCAAAATTAAATAATTGAGGAATATACTGTCAATTTTTCAAATTTTTTAAATGATATTTTCAGAAGTTTTTTATTTAAATTTGTTAAACATTGGTTAAAAGGCTAAAAAGTTGATTGGTTAAAGCAGTTTTTGTTTTTTTTTTTAAATTTTTTCCGAAATCTTGCGAAGATTGTAAAGAATGACTATCAAAAAACCACCAAAAACTGGCATCACATTGAAATTATCGTTGAAAAAGTTCTGAACGCTATAACTCAAATACTATCACGTTCTTTTAAAAAATGATAACAATAAAAAGTTTGTAGAAATCATCGATCAATATGCTGGAATTTTTTTTTATATTTTTAGGCGGCATATTTAGAAATTTTGCATTTACATTTTTAAAAAAATGTTTAGAATGTAACGAAAAATTCTGCAAAAGAATTGGAATATTCTATGATGAATCTTGAAGTTCTCAAGAAAACTATAATATTTGCAACTCATTTTCGTGAAAGCCATCAATTTAAAAAAAAAAATGCAAAAAAACAAAAAAGAATTTAGAATTCATCATAGAATATACCAAATTTTTTCAGAACTTGTTAACTACTGTTTAAATAATTAAATTAAACAATTTCAGAAAAAATAATTTAAAACATCTGAAAAACTATCAGTATATTCCTGGATGATTTCTAAAACCTTTTTTTATTCTTATCGTTTTTTTAAAGAAGTCTATAGGTTTTGAGTTCAAGAGTTCAGACATTTTGCAAAGATCATTGTGATGTCGTTGACATGAACTAGAGCACAAGAGTAAAATTATTTTCTTAAAATTTAAATATTTTATGCATAGTTTCAACAGAGAATGTGAATGGGATAATCATAAAAACATTTACATTATAAATAAGATTTAAAAAAGCTGACAGAAATGAATCATTTATAATAAAATTAAGCATTCTTTAAAAAAGACGAGATACGATCGATCTCTTTGCAAATCATTTTATAAACTATTTTTTATTTGCTGGAATACAGTGTTCAATATTTGAAAGTTATATACCTTTCATCATTGCAATTTTTCTATATTTTCAATTTATAATATTTATGGTTTTACATTATCTCAGAATTATTCAAAATAATATTTTAAATACTTGGAAAAAAATTTGAGAAACTAGTACATCGTCCCATTGAAATTCATTTGGCGCCCAAAATAATGAATTAATAATTAGTAGATGCGGTCAATTAAAGGTAGAAAAATAAGCATTCTGCAATTTACTGAAATATAATTTTTAATTTCAAATACTAATTTTTAGGGTATAATTAAAATGAGGAATTATGTTAGCAATTAAATTAACTGAAATAATTACATTACATTACTCTCTAAAATTGCCAGTATACAAATAATTAATTGTCAAAGAAACTAGAAGCAGACAACAAATATAAAAAATTATTTAATGGCTTCGCAATGTGCTCTACAAATGAGTCCCGGCCCATTACGAGGTTTTTCTAAACTTGATATCATTGTGAGATTTTGAACTGATGATCAAAAAAATCTCAGGGACAGTCGCATGTGATTTTTTTTAGAACACACTTTTAGATCATTATGAACTCATTTTTATTTTGATCGCTGGGAAAGCTAGTCTTCCATTTCTTTCTTAAAACAAGAGAGTTATTTTATCATTTATTTTAAAATTGTCTTCTTCTTTCTCAAGCTTTTTATTCGGAAGGTCCGGTAATATGAAGCATAATCATAACAATTTATGGATTTTTAGTTTTATGAACAGAACTTCCGATACTGGACATTATCTCTAGCCACAGGTTGTTGAATTATGTAAAAAAAATCCTTAATACTGAAAGTTATATTGTATTCCTTTTTACACTTCATTGTGACTAAATATGGACCCATTTTTACAATAATTACATTTTCGTAATTTTATTTAATATGTGTGGAAAACATAATATACGTAAGATACTACATGTGAATTTCGAGTTACATTGATCTATGTAAATATGGCATTTTAAATTACTTCGGAAGCTCATAAATGTAGAGTGCACATTTTTAAAGGAAACTCCGAGTAAGCCCTCGAGAATTCAGCATCTCTTCTATACGCGGAATATTTTTCATCATAAGTTTGTAATGAACTGTCGTAACTTCAATAAAAGCAAAATGTGAAGCTTAAACAAGAAGACGATGTCATTTTCGTTTTTTTTTAAATAAAGAGGCTCATTCAATTGAATCATTTCGCTATGAAAAATTTGTTAGAGCGAATAATTTTAGTTACACTACACTATGACAAAAATTATGACTCTTGTTTTTAAGTAAACTGAAAGATAAATTATTTATTACTGGTTTTAGTTTGTTCACTTGGCTGTAGAGTGATGAATGTCAGAGTGCTAGTATGTTCATTCTCAGAACTTTTTCAAATCAACACTTATGTCATTCCTTACGTTACATATTTATATAATTTGGTAGTTTTTTTAGTGTTTTCTCAAGATAGTATCCGTCATATGGTCCAACGACAATTATTTACTTCAAACTCATGAGCAACAGCCCAAGATACGTCGGAATATATTTTTTGTCTATCTGAAGTTTTTTCCTAAAGTTCTAAAATAGAAATTCAAAGAGACAAATCCAAAATAACTACAACTAGAAGTTAATTAGTTCGTTGTCAAATGTAGTTACTACTGCATTAAGTACTTAAAACATCAAAAATAACAAAACGAGATTAACCAAGATCTTGGAAACTCAAAGTTTTGCTTAGATCTTTCATCAAGATTATGTATATAAAAATTCTATTAAGAAAGATTAGAAGTATACTATTATTTTTTATACTAAAATGTTTATCTTGTTCGTCATTGTAACAAAATACTCATAAAACTAAAAGTGCAGCAGCGTTTGATTCTCGAAAATTTTGTGATTTTGAAAAGTGTATAACAAGAATGAAATAAAATACAACAATATTTACGACAAAAACTGTCACAAGAATAAGGGCTACCATTTTAAATTTTAAATAGCGATTTGGCGAATCTAATGCAAAAAATCATGTTTGCAACTATAAGTACAATCGATAGATAAAGGTATTTTTTATGCCTAGGTTTCAAATAAACTTTTCTAACACTCCGGGAGTAGAACTGGATTTTGCGCCTTGCAGTGAAATATTCGGGCGCAAATTATCGAGCCCCACGCCCGTCGTGTTAAAAAATATCGTAGAGAACATGGTCGAAATAAAGATCTCCTACGAGTGTGATTGTCTCACACGCTTAGCTCCTGCGACAAACTTCGCACTCGTCGATGATCGGTCATTGCGCCCTTGTTACATAATACACTATTTTTATGAAGTAGGTGTAAAACGCGCATATTAGGCCCCAATTTGCTGACATAACATGCTTGCTTCAAACCATCTGCAGCGTGAAATAAATTTTTTAAATTGGCATTTTAGGCCTGCAATTTGTGGCCCAAAAGAAAATGATACATCATACATCGAAAAATAATATCTGATTCCCAGTTGTAGTTTCCGCCCTCACGCCAGTGACTCGCAGATAGGCTTCGCGGTCCCTCGCTTACGGTAGTCAAGGCGAACAACTTCACTTTGCAGCCTTCATACAAAAATAACTATGTCATCATACGGAATTCTGAAATTCGATATTACTTCCCCATTTGGGAAAATAAAATGGCATTTTACTCCTCCGAAAATGACATGGATAATACAGACGTTCCCACACTTTCGAGGTTTAATTTATTGGCATACGCTTAAATTTATGAACTCAATTGTAAACCCGTTAAGATGAAAAGTTTATCGTGTAAGCTTTTATATCGCAAAGGCGATCACCCAATTTGCTGATCACTTGCGGGCGTAAAGGTTTCTTTTTCACCCATGTAACGAAAATAACTATTTTGTCACACCTACAGAAATTCAAAGTCTTTACGTGCCGCCTGGCACCACAGCTGTGCTTCTGCGCATGTGCAAAGGGCGATCAAGCATTTGTTGACGCCGGCCTTCGGCGATTAGCAGTATTTACCCCCTGGACCCCCCTCATCGCCTTCGCTACAATTACTTCGTTTCCGCCCTAGATCCGTATTATACTATCACACCAGCCTAGTCGTGTCCGCAATATTTGGCTCTTGCAAAAAGTACCACTTTACGCACTAGTAGCATAATGTACTACTTTGCATGAAAAATGTATTTTTTGCAGGTAAAGCTACATTATACGCTAAAGGTACTAAATAATATCCATAACAAGTGTTTGAAGCGTGACTTTATATTTCAAAATTTATAAGCGTACTTGTATTTTTTTAAATTATCATTTTAACACTCACGATTTTACATTCTTTTATACGTAAAATATCGATTTATTTTTAACATGATAACGTTTTACAGACAACAGTTCAGTAAAAAGTGAATCGCATGTAGAATTCGTTTTACAGCTGCACTGTACATAAAAATGTAAATTCTCTTAATTTTTTAGGTAGTAATTAAACTCTACTCTTTTATGGCAAATTTTAGTTGTGACAACCAAACCAATTTGTTTATAAAAATTGACTTTTGTTATTATAACCAAAGAGTTTGATTGTGATAATCAGCGGTTAGGTTGCAGCAGTTATCCAAGTATTTCATCGATGATTTTGGGAAATCAAGCCTTAGTACTTCATAAACAAAACCTGTTCGGTTGCAGCAGCATACAGTAACCAAGCTATTCATTTTCAGTAGCCAAACAATTTTTTAATGTAGCAAATGGATTTTTCATTTTATGGACAAGGAAGGTTACAATTTCATATTAGTACCTATCAATGTCGACAACCGAACAAGTTCGGTTTGAAATTCTAAACGATTTCAGTTGTTACAAGCAAATAGTTCGAGTTGGGAGAATTCCATCGTCCATCTTATTGAATCAAGACTTAATATGTATTTCGTACACAAATCCAATCTAACTATTACAACCAAACTTATTTAGACGCAATGCATCAAGTTAAGTCGACTCAATAGTAACCGAACTCTTTAGATCCAAAATCAAAACACTTTTTTGGGTAGTAAATAAACAAGTCTAATTGTCGCACCAAACAAGATCAGTTGAAAGTCCTAAACGTGTGTAATTATTACAACGAAATAGTTCGGTTGTAGGTACTATACGAGTGTAGTTGTTACAACCAAACTGTTCGATTATGATAACCAAACGGTTCGATTGGACCAATGGACATATGTACACAGTCATCATGGTTATATTATATTATATTAAAACTGTATCATTGCGTCCAAAGTTCGAAAGTTAACTATACCAAACAAGCAACCGAAATTCTGCAACCGAACACTTCTTTTTAATAGAGTAAATGACTTTTTTTCATTTCATCGATAAGGGAAATTATAATTTCTTTTTAGTGCTATAAGTTATGATGTGTATTTTTTTTACATGTCCAAACATACGAATGTTTGGGTGAATTGCTAACTTTGGTTGTCAATGTTTTGGGTACACTGTCCTTGTGACGTATAGTCCCTTATACAAAAATGAAAAAAAAAATCTACAATTTCCCTCAAAATTTTCTTCTCATCCATTTATATCCTTTAAATATTTAGAATCTTTTTAGATTTTCACAGCTTTGTTTAGTGACTTAGATTTACTTAAGTGACTAGTACCTTTCTAATAACTGTTAATATCTCGCTTTTCTCTTTTCCAAATAAGTTTTTTAACTCCAATGTAGTAAAATTCGACTTTTTGAAGTTTAGAGAGACATGTGGCAAAATCGAATCTGCGGATGGAAGTCGCGACGTCAGGCGTTGTCGAGTTTTGAATCGAAGGAGCAGTAGAACGCAGAAGACAAGTCGAAAAAAAGGGACAGTGGTTGAGCATCGGGGTTGAATAATGGAGAAGGGCGTGTAGAGTGGCTGGAAGGTGGAAGTGGCTGCTAGCTGCTGCGCCACGACTGTGCCTAGTCTCTTCGGTTGCTGGGGGGATTGGGGGGTGGGGGTTATATGTGGGGTTAAGGTGGGTTTGGGGGAGTCGGTGGGATGTCGGGCGGCGGCGGTCCAGGGAGACGAGCATGCTGCGAGCTCGATGTTGCCTGGCAACGAACCTCCACCCTTAAACCCACGACCACTAACCCTCTTTCGCCCCCTCGGTATTCGCACACCCCCTTCCGCCCCCGCTTCCACGAAGCGACGCCTCGCCCCATCGTGGTCCTTGCAGTTCCTTGGTTTTCTCGTTCACTCGCTCGGTCAATACAAGCCCGGTTTCGCGAATGCCCGGGGATTCCCCAATTTCTACGCGGGACGCTTCCGACTTTAAACCAACGCCAACAGAGCAACCTTATATTTTCAAGCTTTTTTATTGGTAAACAAGATGTAATTAATACTTGCAATCGAGCTCTCGGCAGACTGGAGAATTTGCGACGTTCCGATATCATTTTTTTTAATCAAATACAATTCGGGGAGTGGCTGGGACTACTCAATTTTGGTTACGTGTTAATTAAATCTTGACAATGGTCAGATTTTCTCATGCAAAATTTATTTTCAGTAATTATTTTATACTTAACTTGTAGGCGGGATATAATCAAAACAAAGCTAAGATCAATACCATCACGCTCATGGAGCATTGTCATTCTGGTACGCTTCGGTTCCCACTCTGATCTTGACCTTGTCCCTGTAGAAAAAAAGCATAATAGGGGATCTTCATCCTGGACTTTTATAAATCAATAATGGTTTCGTAGACTTTTTTTTTAAATTTCACGTCATTTAGTTAACATGTTTTTTTATAATCCTGTTATTTATTAACCATTTTTTTATTATATCTTGATAAATGAGGTTCTATTACTGCTCCTGTTGGCCGAAGATTTAATGTACTTCAAGGTTTTTTGTCTTCTTCTACCTAAATAAACCTAAAAGAACATAATTTTGGTTGAACATTAGAATCCGATGCCATTTCAACTTTGAAATTTGTACGGTCTAATTATAATAATTATACAAGTAGACTATAGTTTCAATTAAATTATAATTTCCTTATAGTAGAAATTATATTAAATACTTTTATCCAAATCCACAGCATCATATTTATTTTAGACACTACATCAAACATCACGGAAATAAAGTACCTGGGAAAATAACGCTGAAAAAATATCAAAAAAATAATAACCTGAAATTGTATATGATGTGTATCATGTTACATTTTAGCATTCTCTATTAGTGTAATTTGAGTAATTTTTTGTCATTTTCTACCTTTTTCTGAGTTCAATAACACTGCAGTCTTCTGCGAGGGGCGAAGTCAGCTGCTACGTTGCTTGATTTTTTGAGTATATTATTTTTTAGAATATTTCTATGTGTAATTAATTTTTTTTCCAGATGCTTTATCTCGAAAATATTGACGACTTACTTATTGTCACTGTCTAAGAATAAGTTAATTTCACTTTACTGTATGTGAATGTCATTTTTATGAACTTTTTAAACATATTTCATGTGCAGCAGATTTAGTTAGTAAGACCAGGTATAAATTCACTAATGAGAGTCCACATTTAATTTTTTAAAACTTTTGATGGTAAATCTTCGGATGATCCACGTGTTCGAAACGGAAAAAGGTACAACTTATTTTCGACGTATTTTAGCCTCCTGAAAATGAATATGATAGCAGAGATTGACGCTTGGCCATATCCTGGCCGCTATCTTGACAAAACATAAAAAAACGCGCTTTTTTTAGTTTTTTTTTTGCATTTATCTCGAGATATACAAATCTGACGAAAAAATATTCTCAACAAAAAATCTAGAGTTTGAAATTCTCTACAAAAAAGGTTTTATACAATTTTGTCGTAATCGCAAAAGAAACTCCCTAAAATAGTGCTGAAATCGACTTGTTATTAGTATATAGCGGAGCCTCCCCACTGCCCACCGAAATACTAACCTAACCTCCAACCTATCAATGGGAAACCTACTTTACTACTATAACAAGTCGATTTCAGCTCTATTTTAGGTGGTTTCTTTTACGATTACGACAAAATTATATACAACCTTTTTTGTAGAGAATTTCAAGCCCTACATGTTTTGTTTGTAACATTTTTTTGTCAGATTTGTTTTTTTGTCAGAAGTGCAAAAAACTGAAAGAAAGGCGGTTTTTTACTGTTTTTTTTTCGAAATAGAGAATATGGCCAAGGGCCTTATTACGTCATGATATTCGTTTTCAGGAGGCCAAAATACGTCGAAAATACGTTTTACTTTTCCCCGTTTTGAACATGTGGATCATCCGAAGATTTACTCTTTTAATTAAATTGTCAATCATAAAAGAACTAACCGACATGTAATTTATATTTTTGTTTACTATTAAAGAATTTGAGTTACAAACTATGGATATTTCTATACTCTTTGATGTTTTACCGGCATTTATCAAAAAAATGGATGGAGTACATTTATTTCAATATTCAATGAATGGTCCTGAATCAACTATGAGATTTATTCGACTATAACAAAAAAATTTCCTTGTGAATATTTTTTGTAAATAATTAATAAAAACGTTCATTATTGGTCTTGTTTTATGTACTATAACATTTGTTCCTCATTCGGTTATCGATTTGCGGTATATTTTCAGAGGGCTTTGTCGGTCTGCGTCGCTTTACAAAACCATTGTTGCTTTCAATTTGGAACAATCGTGATTTAGAGCACATTATTCCCGTACAGAGAAATGTTGATTCTGCGTTACTTCAATTGTTGCTGTTATTATTTCACATATAACAGCCAGTTCTATAATATACAAAGCGCAGTGGAATAATGATGTAATATCAACTACAAACACTAAACAGGTTATGTGTTACATTTTCGCAAAATTGTTTATGAATATCATTCACATTGGAATTTCATAAATATATGCTGAACTACAAACGATTTTTTTTAAATTTTATTCTGTGAAATGTATAAGCCTTGATGGATATTTAAGGAATATAATGAGTTTTTCTATAATATTAATGATAAATGTGTATACAGGTGCCTGCAACATTACTGGAAACAATTCATAGAAAAAACTGTTGATATTGAGATTATTAAATAACACAATCATGCACAAAACATTTTCCGGGTATAATAATGAAGTAATACTAAAACTATATTTAACCGTTTAAATAACGACGAATGGCGCTGGTAAATTTTTTGAAAAATGACATTTAACACATTTTTTTGTTTAAATACTGGAAAAGCTTCAAGTTTTTGAGGTACAAGA
Source organism: Trichopria drosophilae (assembly GCA_030407085.1). Classification (NCBI taxonomy): domain Eukaryota; kingdom Metazoa; phylum Arthropoda; class Insecta; order Hymenoptera; family Diapriidae; genus Trichopria; species Trichopria drosophilae. Next base: position 83,888,467 of record CM059587.1, on the reverse strand, counting down.
TTTATTAGAATGCAATTTTCACTATGATATCGGTTACTGCCCACCTTCTATCTTATCGGAAACATGTTCTTGATTGTTTCACTTAAAAAATATACGTTTACTAATATACATATTTTGATTTTGATTTTACAAAGTTTCCGGAGCCCCAATTTTTTTTCGAAAATGATAATTCTTTGCTCTACGTCTAAGAAAATATTTCACATGTCTCATTCTCCATATTGGTTCCTCAGTTTTGAAAAACTGATCTTGTATGCTGATCTACAGGAATGTTCAACAATAAATAAAATTAGCCAGTACTTTGCTTGATTAATTATATTGTAAAGATGCGCTGGAAGAAAGTAATTAATTATATTGTAAAGTAGAGAATTGTAGTCAAAACGCAATAGAAGAAAGCAGTAATTTTTCGATATATTTTCCTAATTTCTTTGTAATATAAAATTGTATAGAAAAAATAAACAATTTCACATTTTTTGAAACCCAAAACATGTACTGCTGTTCATGTTTGAATTTTTAACATCTTAAATTATGTATAAATTATGCGTACAAAAGTTAATTTACAGCTCAGGTTATGTTTTATAGTTATTTCAGTAAAAATTTATATTTAATTTGAAACAAAGTTTCGTGTCCAATTTTTCTATATTATGTAACGTAGATATATCAGAACAGTTTTAACAAATATTCAATTATCACAATTATTCTTTTCTATAGAATTATTCTTATATAAAAACTGAATAATATTGTAAGAGTTTTTAAAGATATGTATCTTAATGTTGTATATAAATCAGGGACATTTTCAAAATTGTTATTCATATATTTTTAACCATTTTTACTTAAGGTGGTTCTAAAGTGCTGCTTCAATAAGATAGTAATTTACACGAACAATCGTAAATAAAAAAGTGACTGAATCGATTTTTCAAAACTCCTTTAACGTTAAAAACAAATGATTTTTATTTATTTCAGAAAATTCTCAGTCAGTTCTCGATAAATGTGGTTGGTATTTTCTTGGAAACCATCTATAGTAATAAAAATTACCTTTATATAGCCCGAATTTCGACAATTTTATTCAGTATACTTTTTATAGTGAAATTTTCTACCTTACCTGCGGATCACTTTAGAACCTCCTTAAATTCTCCGTGTGCCTCGTCAATCAAAGGTTTAGTGAAAATTTACTCCTTCAGATTGAAAATTGATTCCTATAGACTTCCGGTTCAACTGTTTGATTTTCACTTCTACTTAGTACTAATTTGATTCAATTAGTTTTAGCGCGTATATTTCATTGTATACATTAAATATTTAAGACTCTGCAGTATATACATAAAATTCGATTTAACAGGGTTACGATATATTCAATTAGTGAACTCTTTCATTAAAAAATTGTAAACCAGTTAACTGTCTGAAATGAAAATTACTGATGTACGTAATACATAGGTACGTAAAAATGTTCAAATTTCAAATGAAATAATCCTATCTTTTTAAATCCCTCTGATATGCTAAACACTGCGGCCCCAGGATATTAATTTACAACTAAGATATGTTATAAAACCGAATTATAAGTTATGTTAATAAAATTCGTGCAAACTTAACAAATTTCACATTATCGTGGAGCAGATCTCTAATAAGTTTTTAACATTACCTTTAATGTTTGGGATTACATCAATTGAGCATTTATTACCAAAATTACGTGGGCAGCAGACATTTTGTTAGTATTAAAATTGATTATATTATGAAAATAAACTAAAAATGATAAACAATTTTCATGCTTTATAAATGAGTGGGAATTTAAAAATATAATAAAAAAATATTTAACCAAAAAATACAAAGTGTTCCTATTAATATGTTTTTTTTTCTAATTGTTATTATAGCAAAAGTTAAGTTCATATATTAGTTAAAAAAATAAAAAAAAACACCGGGTTAAATTTTTTAACATTTTAAATAACATTATCATAAATGTATCATCGAAGTTATAAATAAATCTAAAAAAAATATGATGGCGAACTCCCTTCAAAATTTTGTTTAATCCAGTATTAAATCTTACAATTCTGTTCTAAGGATTCTGATGATAATTTTCTTAAATATTGCTGAAGTTTAACATCGTCAATTCATTAGTCATAAGAATATATTATTCACGAATTAGTTTGATATATGGACTAAAATGCTTTCTCATACGCTGAAAAAATGAAATGATTTTTTTTCTGTACTGTAACCAGCATTTATTTTATTACAAAACGACCTTAATTGATGCAAATATTCGATACATTTGAAATAAACGTAATATATCGATTTTTATTTTACATTTAATATAAAATATTATGAAAATTACAATTTTTATTTTTTTAAGTGTTATAACAGAATAATTGTATTCCCATTTATAGCTTAGTCATTGTAGGGTATTCCTTTGTATCTTCATATTTTATTACTTTTCAAAATTTAATTACCATAAAACGTTAAAATAAAAGGGTTTCATTAAAACGTCAATTAATGACATTCACTGATATCAATGTAGCTCCGTTTTCAATATCACATTTTTGATTTTATATAATTCTGCCGCCTTGATTTATTTCGGTCTTCCTAATTGGAGCGGATTAATAATGAAATAGTCCATATATATTCAAATATTTATTATTAAATTCACATACGACAATTTCTATAATGTGCTGGTTTAAAAATTTTTACTTAAATTGCGGATGGAGCAAATTGTCATTTTGAATATATTTTATACTATTTTTTATTGACATTTCTATTATCGAATATATATAATTTTTATTATCTAATATATAATTTTTATTTCATTAACGCTTGGTTAAAAAATTTCAAGTTCAAGACATTTTCTCTTTGTTTTAAATTTGTCAATTTTTATGCGCTTAGTTCTACTAAAAAATTGTTTCCTTTCCAAGGGCATTTTAAATTAATTTAAATATTAAAACATTAAATAAAAGGTATTACTTATTCCCATCAGCAATTATGAATGAAATTAATACTAAACTAATAATTACACCTACATTTTCCTGCGTCTATTCTTTAAACAATGGGGTTATTTATCAGCTTTATCTTGGATGACATCACGGGTCAACATTTTATCAAAACGTAATAATTTTCAATCGTTTGTTGTAAGTTGAGTTATGCATAAAGTAGCTTGGATACAAAATAACGAATGTGATATGCTACAATTTTGTATTTTAATTTTATGACTTTTTAATTTTCTCGGTCTTTCCTTTGTCTCATTAAGTTCATCAACCGAATCTTGTACATTTTTATTTGTTCACTTTTCTAATTTATGATAATTAGTTGAAATCTGGAAGGACCAGAGATGTAATGGTACTTCAGACAACTGCAATTTCATTTTATAAGAAAATTTATTTTGATTTCATGTTTTATGTATTTTAAAAATACCGTTCTTTGAAACTTTAAATATGAGATTATTTTAATCAAATTATATTTTTTATTTAAATATTGAGTTGTATGAATTAAACCATTAAAACATTTCAATTATTAGACACAATATTTTCTATTATGATATATATTGTATAATATTATTGTTTAGGTTATATCGATACATAGTACTTTTTGGCTCTAGGCTATAAAATCTTAAGTTTATACACTGCTCGCAAAGTAGGCACTTTAAGTTCGTAATAATTGTGAGGATCAGTCCGTAAAATCGCACTTTATGAACACGTCTATCAAAAAAGTAAATTATACAAAATATAATAATAACAATTATTCTTACCATCCGTAATATTCATTCTCCCGATCGTCGGTGATTTTTTAAACATCATAGAAAACATAATTTACTTTTCAGAATTAAATATTTATTGTTTATTGCTTATATTAAGTATAGGCGGTATTTCAAGTTAGGCGGCTGTAAAACAGCATTAGTACTGTGATGTGTCTTTCTACCTTCTTTTAAGAGCAATAAGTCATATTAGTACTTTTTTTTAGTATAATTCTGAAAGAGTGGTTCCTAATAATGTCAGCAATGAATTGGCTAGAATAGTGATTGACGAAATTTTTAAGCAGAATGCAACGTTAAAAATGTGTGCATTTAAACGCTAAGATATTCATTCTCCCGGTCCTATCAACATTATTTAATATTCCTCTGTTTTTGCTAAATATTACGAAATAAAAAATATGTTAGTAAAAACAAAATTTTTAAATTAATAACACAAATAATTGTACTTATTTCTTTCCATCACTAATTAGGGGAATGAGCTTCAATAGACCAAATTTAACCCATTAACACCCAAATTGTAATATATACGTGGTCCAAATTCTAAGCCGTAAAACATTGTAAGGATCCAGGTAAAAAAAAACATTGAAAAATCTTATTGAACTATTTTTAAGGGTGCTCTTCCGAATGGCATTAAAATTGGTGAAGAAACTAAATTCGCATTACTGTTGACGATTTATTATTTAAAACCTCAATTTTTCAGATTGATTTTTTTAAATTTCTTATTTTCTGGGCGAGAACGAGATTTTTAGCAACGGGAAAATGCATGAAAAGTGCACAAAATATTTGCTCGTAAAAGTTACGAAATTAGATTTCGCTTATTTTTTCATATAATGTCCAACCCAGCGGATTATTTAATGGCATTTTTTTGCGAAATAGGGACCTGTTTGCTCTATGATTGTATAGTATTTATAGATAATATAAACATTGGTATATTCTCTACATTTGATTTAGTTAAAAATTACCAATGAGAAAATGAAAAGTGAGTCACCAAATTAATTAGTAATCATTTTTGCTAACAAAAAGTTAAAACCTACTAATTTATTACTAATTCTACAAACTACTAAACTAAAAAAGTATTAAAAATCTATTCGTAGATTAGTCCAATTTTATTAATAAATTAGTATTTTCGTACTATTTGTCAGTAAAAAACTTACTAATCGATGGTAACCCAGTTTTCGCTGTAGATAAGTCGTTTTTTATTAATTCAAGTTTAGAAAGTAGGGTTTATGTGGATTCTGATTTCAATTCCGGCATCTGCTTCCTACTTATAATTTATTTGAACAATTTACTTCAACAATGTGTTTAAAAATTTTTAACACAAATTTTTTCTTACGTCTGACAAATTTCATACCTAAGGTTTTCCGGGTAGCGGAAGAAGATATGATCAGAATTTCTAAATTCAAAATAGATTTCAATTTTGCGATCACATAAAAACTATACAAAGATTTATATTATCTCTAAATAATAAGAAAAACAGATCCCGAATTTTGTAGGAAATTGTCATCAAATAACATTTTTTTTAAAGCAATTTAAACCTTATTTAGGTTTATTCAATGCCACTTTCTTTCCAATGTTTTATGGCATGGAAGGTGCACCATGTAGCCAGTGCAATTTGAGTATTTTTAGGTTAAAGTCAAAACAGTCATTAATCATACCTTTGCAAATGAAAATCATTTTAGGACATACATTTTTGTTATGTAGGTATATTTAGTTAGCCGGATTTTTTATTTCGACATATCAATGACGCTACTAAAATATAATTTTAGAAACCAGTAAAAGCTATTTTTTAACATGCACACGCATATTTCCGTAAAGTTTACTTATTTAAATTATAATATTTCCAATTTTCCTCATTACGTTTAATCGTTCTATTTTTTAATACGACAGGTATAGGGCTCGACAATTTCCGCTGGAAGATTTCATTGCCGGGCGCAAAATTGAGTTCTACTCCCGGAGTGTTACTGAATATTATTCTTAAAACGTTTGTTTCCGTTTGTGCAGCAACTAACAGAAGGGACAACAACTATATCTTATCCTACTGGAATTTAAAATCTGTACAATCTGTTTTGGAATTATTTAATTAATATATTGATAACTTTCGCTATTTTACCCCTATCATATAAGATTATTATCTTCCTATATCTTATTATATTTAGTAACTCGATGGAATATATTAGTGGCGTACTCTGGTATTCAGAATTAGGCTATTTTTGGAACAACTACTCTTTAAGAAACTTCTAACGCATGTCACAATGTTGCTATGAAAAAAGATCATTTAAACTGGTCCATTTACAATTAAAACACTTTAGATGTTGTTCTTAGTAAATATCCTATAAATCACCTATTTTTTGTTATTGCCACGTTGATTGGTCCGCTGAAACTGCCCTGGTATTTCGATTAGATGTTATGATACTACTACAACTAAAAAATCATAAAGCAAATAAAATCAGTACAACAATAACAAAACAGCCATAAAAATGTTGAGAAAATAAATTTTTCTGAATGAAACATCGGAAAATATCAACCGACTAGTTAAAATGTCAACAAATTGTTTATCGTGTATTTTTAGACATGTTTACTGAAAGCGGTGCGCCATTGTGAAAATTCAGACGTTGGCTCACTGACCTTTTCGGCAACTTTGGCTGGAGGTAAATGTCCGATTAATCGTCAGGTCGAGGTATTAATTGTGTGACGAATCGACGAATTTCGTTGTACTTGGTCCGCTCTTGGCATTCACCGCGTGCCTTATGAATTTTTTAAAGTGGGTACATGGAAGCCCGCAGTGAACACGAGGAGCGAAGACTCACGATGAATTCTTCTTGGCAACTTTCTTCACTTTTCACATTTTTTCTTCCTTGTTTCTTCATATTCCAAATTTAACCATTTCTAGTAAATGTACATGTTTGATATAAAACAATTCATGTATAAACATGTGAAATTCACGTAAAATGAACAAATCAATGGTAAATATTAAAATCATAGCAAATATAAATACATCTTTAGGATGAAATAAAGTAAAAATCAGATTTATAAAACTTCATTTTGACGATGGTGTAGCTGAAATTGTAAATGGTGATTTTGTATGATGACGTATGATGATTCTGATGGCTTTTGATGATAATGATTGGCGACGATGGGGATTGGTGAGAAAAAAGAAGAAATATACCTTTGATTGCAAATCATTCGATTAAAAGAAGTTGATATACATATATTTAAAGTATAATTTTGGAAAATATAATTTCCCCAATAATTCATAAATGTAATAACCATCTACAGAAGTAAAAAAAACTATTTGGTTTCTTTTAACGGCTCATTGAATGGAGAAATACTTTTTCTCAAAAATCTCAGAAATGAAAGTTTAAAAGTCATGTAAAAAACTGTCTGAGCAGAATCTATTTGGGCCGGCTAATGGTCTGCCTTGAAAAGGCCCAAAAATATTCGTCAAATATTACATATTCTCCTCTACTTTATTAGCAAAACCAAACAAAATTAAACCCAAAATATAGTTCGACATTTTGGGGCGAGAACAAAATTATGTATAAGGAAATGGTACCAATCTTTTATCGATGGTTCTTTTATCTTTATTCGCGGGCGAAGCAGCAATTTATATTATTTTTGCCTTTTCCCTAGTAGAAATTTCTTAGCGTTAAAGTTAGGGCTCTGCCCAAAACCCCATGTAACGCTGCAAAATTTCTACCAGGGTTTGGGTACTTTCTCATCGTGTTTAATAGCAAATCTAAACCAAATTTTAACTAAAGTATAATTTGGATATCCACGGTTAAGTTCAACGTTAAGAAGGAACGATAACAATGTGTTACTTTTGTTTTTTTCACCTTTATTCCGACGCAGAACCGAAATATCTGTGGCTTTGGCCATTGCTAGGCATTTCAGATCAGAAACTTAATCATCATCAAAATCGGGGATAGATTAAAGAGTAAGCAATAAAATAGTAACAAATTACTGTGCCTTTTCAAAAGTAGAGTTAGAAATTAGTAACAAAAAAATGGTCGTTTCATCTGGCTAAATTTGGTTGGTCAGCTTTTAAGACCTTGACGGAGAAAGTTAGATGTGTGAAATTTAACATAACTGATAGAATTCAAAAAAAAAGTATGACCTCACTTCCCACTGTCTACACTAAGAGAAGTTTAAGATTATACTGATTTTATTATGGATCAGCAGACATCTTAAAATTTAGACTTTGGTTGTTTTAGGTCATAACACTTCTGCTACTATACCCATTACAGCTGATGTCAGCTGCCCTAAGACATGAGTAACTAACTTCATAGAATCCCTTGAAATGAAAAATGCACTACAATGGAGTTTAGAATTATTAACTGTTATTTCGAGTTGCAAAGGGTTAGTTTTATTTTGTAACATAATACATAGGTAATTTAACTATAGTTATTTGTTAAGAGAATCATTGTAGAATATCTGAACAATGTGTTTCTTCTGATTATTATCTCTTGATAGTATACTATTTTAATGTTCCACCAATCTCACAGCTGGTATTTTTGCTGTATCAGTAACGACTTTTTACATGGTGTTGATACTATTAATTTTGCATCCAATGCAATGGATTTAATTTCCCGAAGTTATGTCAAATCTTTATAAAATGTTCAGAGAACTTGAATTAATGGAATAATCCATTTTCATATTTAATAGATTTTCAATTTCATTATATTGTAACTATTTTACTGAATTGACCAATGTTATCAGTATTTTGCAATTGAGATGTAATTTTTTCTTCCACAGAAATCGAAATACTTTCATCGTAAAATGCTAATGCAGCAGATTCAGGGTTTAAATACCACAAGTCGTATTTAAATTTGTTTAACGTCACGTTTGAAATTTCATTATCAATAAATTTATAATTGTACAGTTTTTTTAATAAATTGCGTTCCAAAAATTTCCAAATTGATTTGAAAGATGAAGATAATCATCTCACGACTAGATGTTTGTATCTTCAATGAAACATTTTATCTCTGCACATTTATTTGCCAATAAAGTTTTTATTTGTTTATTTTCAATTCCACTGATAAAACTCGATTGATCGAGTTCCTTCCATGATTTTTGAAATCTATACAAATAATTGAATAAAATTTAAATTATATAATAATTTAAGTTCTGAAATGTATTGCGTTTTATTTTTGTTTTTGGTCAAATAAAGCCTTTCTTGTTTCCTCGATGTTTATCAGAACATTTGCAGAAGCAATATCCAACAAATTATCAAGTTGTGAAGAGAATTTTTCCTTGTTTGTAGTATTATAATTTTCTCGTTCACTCTGTTGCAAATTTTACCAATCTTCATACGTTTTTTCAGCACAGTTACCTTTCTTATAATAGGAAGTGTTGCACTTTTCCAAATAATAACAACTTCTGTAACCACTGAATTTAAACTATTCGTTAAAGATAGGTTTTGATTTCGCAAAAAACGATCATTTTAAGACTTCTCTTACCGAGAACTTTGGGAAATAAATAAAAATTATGTATTTTTGAAAAATGTCGGTCAGTTTTCAATTAATGTTTTTGGTATTTTCTAGGAAATTTATAATTATTAGAATTGCCTTTACGCAGCTCCAATTTTGAAAAATCGATTCAGTTACTTTTTATTCACGGTTTTTATTGAAAATTCCTACCTTATCGGCGGTGCACTTTAGAACCCTCTTAAGGTCCGCCCATGTCAAGTCCCTATGCGCCATCCAAAAGCATTTCGTCGCTCTCTCACTAATTTCGGAATTTCGTTTGAAAAACAACCCAATTTAGTAGATATTCCTTTTCTACATAATGAGTAATTATTTCGAAAATAAAAAAATGTGAAGAATACGTATATCACATTGTTGCACAGAATGGAATTAAATGTACACTAAGCTTTCATTTATCAGATTTTTAAGAAAAAATGTCTCTTCGTTCAATGAGCCGTTAAAAATAACTAAATCGTTTTTTACTTCATTAGGTGGTTATTGGATTCATAAGGATCTTAGGAAATTATAATTTCTATACTCATGTTTTAAAAATATCTTGTAATCAAATATATTGGGATAAACTAAATACATGGCTATTTTTGTAAAATAATTCTAGACGCTATAAGTCAAATAATTAAATGGTTATTTAAATTGTAGGTTTGGAAACCATGTTATTCTCGAGTGGAAAATAATTACACTTCAAATGATGACATCAATCAATTGTCGCTTGGGTTTTGGTAATAGTACTTAAACCTAGTTTCTTTCCTAGTGGCAATTTCAAACTGTTTAAGTTATGCAAACAAAAACAAACAAACCGATATGAAGTACAACTACATAGAAATTTGGATGGTAAGGTTTTAAAAAATTTGGATGTTTATTTAGGTGAATCAATCAGTAGAATTAAATATTCAAATTTTCGAAACGAATTTACTTTCTTTATTAATAGAATTAAATAGATATAACTATTAGATAAATGGCATAAAAAATATAAAGTAATTGTATATTTTTCTTAGAAAGTAAAAAGACAATTTGAGAACGTTTAATTTATAATTACGTTTTGTTCTGTAATTGTTGACGTATCGATTATAAATATATCTGAATTTTGATATCTATTCTAATAAAATACACGTGCTAAATATCTAAAATAAATAAATTATTAAAAAAGACTTAATAAAACAATGGATTTAAAATTAGATGCATCGCGTTGCCCAATGACGTCATATTAGAAGGAAGGCAGTACATAATTATTGGCATTATTAAATTATTGATGGATTACCAATTTTTAAAAATAAAGGCAAAGTATTAATAACATTATAAGTCAACAGTACAATGCAAAAGCAAAAGATGATAAAACGTAGTGAAAAAAGTATAGACGTTATAATTTAATTTCTTGATTTGTTTGTGTTCCAAAAAAGTCGTTAGAAATGTTTAATTTCCTGTTAAAAACGCCCCTAGTTCGAACGTGATTTTTCACCCTGGTAGTTCAAGTTTAATCTTTAAATGATGGAATCCTTACTCATGCAATTTTAGCGGGCGTAAAAACGATTTTTGCGCCCGATTATGTGATGAAATTGTTTTTTCTTTATTGTTATGGAATTTAAAGGCACATTTTTTAAATTGTTTTCATTAAAAAGTATTTTAGCAACACATGAATTAAAACTGTCGCAATATTTTTGTTTATTTATAAATTATAATATATGAATAAAATAAGACTATTTCTGACGTTTTTTTTGTTTGCTTCCATCGTGATATGTAATTAAATGGTAATATGTATTTATTTTATTATGGACAACTTATTACGTCATATATATTACAAAAACAAACATTTATTTAATTTAAAATTTAATAAAATATATTTAATGTTATTAGAGATTACGTGTACGAGTCAATATTGTTATTTTTAACACTCCGGGAGTAGAACTCGATTTTGCGCCCGGCAGTGAAATATTCCGACGCAAATTAAAGAACCCCGCGCCCGTCATATTAAAACGTATCGTTTAGAACACGGGCGAAATATCGATTTCCGACGAATGTGATTATCACCCTCGCTTCGCTCGTGGGACAAACTTCGCAGTAGTCGAAGATCGGTAATTGCGCCCTTGTTACATAATATACTATTTTATAAACTGGGAGCGATTACAACCGTATGATATATTTTTATTCGTTTAATTATATTTAAAAATATTGAAGCTCTTTAAAACTAATTAATTATATTAAATTTTAGTTATGCATTAAAATATTTAATTTTAAATACTGCATTTAATTAATTTCAATGTGGGAATCTAGTAAGCGTCCCTTTTTATTTTTATTAATATAAAAAATAATCTGATAACTTTAATATTGTCAATAAATAAAATTATAATTTAATTAAATACCGATATTAATAGAATTTAAAATCTGTTTTTAAATAATGAAATTGTCGGGTACTAAATTTATTTTTTAATATTAATTCCTATCAGTTACAGATATATGCAGTTAATTTTAGATTTGCAATCATGCAATTTAATTAATATAAATTAATAAATAAAAAATTAATGAAATGTTCTATTGATTTTTAGTTTTTATAAATTCCCTTTTTCAAATTTATTCTGATAATTAAATAATGAAAGTACTACTGAACGTCATGTTTTAATTTTTATATATAGTTTTAGTGTTTTACTGTAACTCTCTTGGAATTCTTTTTTATTAAAAAATGATATATGTCAAATATCTTTTATTTGTACCGAAAGGTGAAACTGTATTCAAAAAAATAATAAGTTATAAATTAAATTTAAAAAACAAACATAAATATTATATTAATGCATAATACATTCTTTTCATTGAATAAATAATACACATTGGAAAAGAAAAAAATTTATGTTTTTTAATGCTGAATATTTAAGAATATTCTCAACTATTACAAAAAATTATTTTAGAAAACATTGCAGAGATGATCGACAGTTTTAAAATTCGAATATATGTCATTAAATGGATAATAAATTAATAAAAAAATTAATGAAATAAAAATTAGTGTACGACATAATATTTATTTATTTTTAAAATATTCTAAATTATTTTTTTCCTTAATTTACTCACATTTCTCATTAAGCGTGCATCGAGTTATAATTAAATATAACAATGATCTTTATTTTTCTTAAAAAACGAAATTTAAATATTTTAATTCAGTAAATACTACTATTAAATATTGTATTTTATTACTCAAGTAAAGTCGTAAGTAATAAATCGTTTGCTTCTACATTTCAAAAGTACCATAATACAATAAAAAATATATAATTTTGAAATTGACGTATATTACTCAATTAATAAATAAATATTAAACCAATTAAAAGTATGAAAAATTTTATATAAAAACCACGCCATTAATTGAATTTGACTACTTACCCTAATTAATCACGTATATAGCAACGCTTGAATATACATCCCCACTACCGACGCAAACGCATTTAATTAATGTTAAAACTTCACAAAAAAATATATAAATCCACTTTTCATCCCGAAAACCCCTAATTTCACAGGAATAAACTCGAAAAAAAAGGTCTCAAAAATGCCCTATTTTTGAAAAGCGACGCCACGGGCCTGAAACTTTAATAGAGTCGGCAGGCAATGCGGAACGACACCACGCGTCTCCGTTCGACGACTGATCGACACGCGTGCCCAAAAGCGATATCGCACACACCCCTGCACCGGGGACGGACGAACGGACAATACAAGGGGGGACACACGCACCCGAAAAAGCCAGTGGGGGTTGGAGAGAGAGCTGCGTAACTTATTGCTCGTATCGCCCATAGGGTATCGCACCCCGACTCAACCTTCCCGGACCCAAGGGGAGCAGCTGACGTTGCTCCCATTGTCTGTAGCTATTCGCATAATCAAGAGCCCCCCTTCGGCCTCCCTCGCCCCCTACCAACGGCGAAAACGCCGTCCGGCACTTTTATCCCTGGACATATTATATATAGGAGAGCAAACTCGCCGGCTCGAGGGGGTCGCGTATATATGCGATTCGAAAAACCGGAGCGTCGACCCCGAGCAGATACGACACGTTCCGGACCACGTTGATATATTATGTCTTTTTAATAATCGATTTTTCTTCTTGGGCAAATGACGGGGATGACGCTTCGGGCACAACCGACGACCCAACCTTCCGCCACGAATGGAATTTTCGACGGGTGGCATTTAAATACCCTGTGCGGTAGGTTCCTGTCTTTAAATGCAGCTGAATTCTTGCCTGCTTTAATTCATCCTTGCTGCATCGGTTTTTCGAAAAACATTTGGAAACTGTCGGTTGGGAAACCGTTACTGAGATCTAGTAACCAGGTAGTTTTTCTCAAATATGCAAAGTATACAAAATACTCTCTAGGTTTCTTGGAGTTAGAAAGTTCACTCTTATACAGAGTGACTGAGAAAACTTCAACGAGAGTGGATTTCATGAAATTTGACTGTAGAGTCTTTTAAGAAGAGTCGAAATTTTTACTTTTGCTGTAAGAGTAAATTATTAAGTGTCCATACGGCGTAAGTAACACAGCTGCCGCTAGGAGCGCTCGCTATTCCTGCGGTTCAATTGTGCTCTCGTTATGGAAACATATTTCATTGTATATTAGACATTTATTGTATCTGACAGATTTAGCACTTTACAGCTTTATATTAGAATGAAATATGAATTTAATACATTTTTTAATATTACGAATTAGAACAGATTTTATTTTGCTAAAGAAAAGTCATAAAAAAAATATAATTCTTAAATTAATTTGTTCTTTTCGGAGTAAAATAAAAGTTTCAAACACAATTTTTCTACTAGAATCATATTGTAATCAAGTCAGACTTGCTCGGTTATCAACGTTGCTTACAGTAAAATTCACTCCATTAGAATTACTCTACACTCTAAGGAGTTTAGAAAATAGAAACAGTTGGAAAATGACCGAAATTTTGATATTTAGTAAAGAGAATAATTTGTTTCTGATAAAAATGAATAGCCGTATAGTTATTTTTACTATTAATTTTGTGTAAATTCCAAAACATGTAGTAAATAATACTAGATACTCCGTCTTGAAATTACTATCCAGAATGGTAAATTATTTAACAAAAATAATTTCGCGTTGAAAAATTTAGTATTTTGAATTTAAGATTGAGCTTTTGTCTTAATTATCTGTCGATTACAATATTTCCTATTTGCAGTAAGAAATAATGTACGAATTTTTGCAAATTTTTTACTATGTTTTTTACGATTCATTATAACGATTGGGATTCTTTTACAAGGAGTTTTGGCACCCGTTAATAGTTTTCTTGCGTTTTTTATTTATGTGCTTCAAAACTTATGATGCTATTTACCATAAATAATTTTTACTTAAAAAATCCGCCTTGAAATGACTATTTAAAATGGTAAACGTTCGCAAGAAAAAATATGTAAAAATTTGAGAATAGTCTGTGCAATTATATGCCTTTTTTATCACAAAATTTTGAATCATGTCAGGAAAAAATACATGATTTTTTTTTAATATTTGTTTTGGTAACATTTATTCAAATTTTAACCACGCTCACTTGTGTTTGGGCAATTTTGTTTTGTAAGGTTGGGTAATATTGTTTGCTATAGATATAGTCATTTTTACTACCAGCAATGCAAAAATTCCACAACTTATGATCACGTTCTTACCATAATTATTTTTTTATAATTACAAAAGTTTTTCAACAAACGATTACACAGAATGGCAACATTTTTTACTTATAGCAAGAAAAGTTTCTGTAAATTTTTTGCGATACTAGTGCATTTTTAGTTATTCCGATTTCAGAGATTTTTACTAATTTACATATATTTATGTAAATCTTAATAGTTTTCTCGTGGTTGGATACAAATTTTTGTAAGATTTTTCCAAATTAATTGTAGATATACTATATAATATCGTTAGTAAAATAAATTTGGTTCAGTAAATCAAATTTAAATAATGTATCTATTGGTTACTTCTGTTAATTTCAATGATGGAGCTCACTTCTTTTTTTAATAATTAACTAAATTCATAAAAACTTTTACTGGAATATGTAATTGAATGAATTACATTCTCTTTAATTACAATTAAATCCTAACAATAGTAAAGTAATAATTCACTAAAAATGTCACGTTTTAATTCCTTGAAAATATCGTCATTAATTCAAACTTTTTTCATTGAAAAAATTTACTATAAATATGAAACGATGCCTGATATTGTAAGTATATTTGTTTAAGATATTGAATGAAATCCCGTTTTTCTAATAAAGTATGATAAGGAATTATTTTCCGTTGTGAATTTGATGCGCATATTAAGTGAATTTTAGGTTACGTTATCAGTCCAAACAATCATTTAATTAAAGAAATGTGTAATGCACTATAATTTCTCAATCGATAAACAAAAATAGAACCTGAACCATCATTAACCAGGTATGAAAAATTTTCTAAATAACGTGCTTGAATAATAAAATGTTATTTAATATTGTAACAATTATGCACTATTCATTTTCTAAGAATTTATGTAGCCATTACCAATAATTTTTAGTTAATTTTACTCTTTAATCAAAATAAATAAATATAATTAAATGGTAAAAATAAATTATTATCAAAGAATATCGTCAAATTTATGGAATAATGAGTTGAAGAAATCAAAAATACAAAAAAAATTCCAAAAAATTTTGATTGACAAATTTTTAGAATTTCCGATTTTTTGGCTAATCATTAAAATGATATAATTAATAGTGTCAGGTCGGATATGTTTACAATATTTTATGTATCATCAAAATATTATTGACTTCTTATCATTATTTTTACGTTGGCTATCAATTAAAATAATCTCTTATGAAAAAAATGTATTTTTAAACAAGTGTGTCAAACCTTAAAAATAGTTAAAATCAAAAAGTTGTCCACTGTTCAAAAAGGTATTTTTATAGATACTAAAGTAAAATTGGAATGCAAATTTTGTTAAAATTAATAATAAGTAAACTACATTGTGATGAAAAAATTTATTTGAATCCCTTTATTTATTTTAATAAATAATATTGATTATAGTATTCTATTTTACATAAAAATTGTTTTTATTTCTTTAGTAAAGATTGATTTAACATTGTACCTATTTCATTCCTCTTAAATTAAAAACTATTAAAATAATTGAATAAATTTAATAAAACTTGACTAAACTAAGGATAAGTCTAAAAACAAATCAAATTCCAAACCAAAGCAGATTCATAATTTTTTAAACTAAGATAGTAGTAGTAGTAGTAGTATAGTTTTATTTCTCATATATAGGGGTACATAGTAACCCGTGGAGAAAGGGATTCGATTCCGGAGAAAGTTTAGAAATATGGTAAATAGAAAACAAATAAATAAAAATATAAACAAAATGAAAAATATAGTAACACGCGAATATAATTAGTTACCCAAAAGAAAGATACTAAAACTAAGATAAATTAAAATGAAAACAGAAACTGAACAAATCCGCTGATATGAATTGTTTACATAATAAAAACTAAAATAATTAAATCTTCAATTAAAAAGTCTTAAGATTTTTCGTTGAATTAAAAACGACAACCCAAGCTTTCTAACATATTACTATGAAGTAAATGGCCTTTTGGGAATATTAATATACATATTTCTCAACTTGTTAAACTGTATTAAACTTTCTCAAACTATTCATAACTGCACATAAAACTTTTATCTACCGAATCATGTAGTGTTATACAAAAGCAATTAAAACTCTATTAACCACAAATTTAAACTAAGTTGTTTCAATGAAATATTCCAATAAAAATTATTATGTAAATAAAATAAAAAATAAGTTTATTTCAGTATTTTATTTAATACAAAATGTAATTTAAATATAATATCAAAAAAGCGTCGATTTTAATTATTTTATCTGAATTACAATTTATCTCCTAATGTGTATGCATAAAAGTTAATTAAAAGTTTCATTTTGTAATTTGTATTTATTTCTACATCCCAATTCGAGAATTGGTTTTTGTTCATAATTTTTATAATATTTTATTGTAGGATATAATTTTTGTCTTTTGTGTTTTACTTTAGTCCATTCACATCTAAGCAGATTAATCGAAAATTTTTTTAAAATCGAGGAATATTTTTAGCGTCATCGAATTACTTCATTTATTTACTTTTATACAATATTAATTTAACAAGACGATCAAATTTTTAAGTATTTGAATTCAGACTCCGAAAAATAAACAAATTAACATTTTTTACTTGAAGGTGTTTCAGATCACTTATCACGAATACAGTTCAAAATGGCGTATCGAACATGAAACTGGATAATCGGAGTTTTTCGGAAATTCAATAAAAACTCTTTTAATCTAAAAGCAATTGTATAATAAATAATATCTGAAAAAATAATTTTTAAAAACACATCTGCCAGATTAGGCATTTTGAATGTTGAAAATTCATTTCCGGAATGGTCAGCGATCAACCCTCACTATAAAAGATAAAAGAATGTAGAATGTAGAAAAACAGTAGTAATGTTGTAATTTACGTGAACTAATTATAAATTAAAGTAATCGATATTTGAATTATTCTTTAGCTTCGTCACAATTCCCCTCTAAAGATTATTATCGACAGTTACCTCCTGGGTACAATATGACTCTTAAAACTAAAGTAAATTATTTCTGACTAGTAAAATATTTCAACTAAATTTGTCGCGAAAGAAATACTTTTAAATGATTGAAGAAATTTAATTCTGCAAAATTACTTGCTAGTCACATAAATATATTAAGTGAAAGACTATAATTATGTAAATTTCCCATGCAAATAAGGAACAAAAATTTTAAAGGATAAATAAAATTATTGTTGCAATACTCCTAATAGAATTAAATAAACCTTTTTTTAATTATACCCAATTTTTTTACAATTTAATAATATGTCCAACACGAAAACATTGTCTGTTCTCGACACTTAAATATGTTTGAACATACATTTATAAGCAGCTGAATTTGAGTCTCGCGACGCGACGGCAAGGAATAATTTAGATAGAAATCTCCCGTTCCTCGCCCCAGTTACCGAAATAAGATAGAAATCGATCAATATTTTCGAAACGACTCGAGTTTTGACTTATCCAAACAGTTCGGGAACGAATGATATGAACAAAACCACCAGGGGCAATTTATGAAACATTTAATTTAAAATTTTGTTAACTTAACAGAACCAACATAACCTTAAAAATGAAAGTAATTAATATTTATTGTTATATAATCCTTTGAAAGGAACAAATTGCTAAATATCGGAAGGAGAATTTCACGAACGCAAATAGGGGTATGACCACACCGGTAAAAAGTAAATCACCCTCGTAAAGACAGTGGCGTAAAGGGGAGGCGTTGTCCGATTTAAATAGAGGGGGGCTCCTGTATTTGCGACTGCAAGGATCAATTCGTATTCGCCGACGGAATAATCGAAGGGAGAAATATTTCGACACAATGGTACCGTCATAGAGTGAAGCAGAGATAGTGTGTGTTAATGAATTTAAACGCGTAGAAGAGAGTGAGATATATAGAGGGGAAGAGAAATATTTCCTATATGCTACACACTGTGGGTCAGGGTTAGACGGGGATGTGCACATCAGAAACGAGGGAGGACATCGCTCCGAGCGGTGCATTTAAATGCATCGCAAGGGCTTCACGCTGCTGGGAATTTAATTCGACATTAGTTAAATCCCGCAAAAGCATGCATTTGCATTTCGTTCCAATCGCGGGAAACACCATGCGAGGATGTGTGTTTATTCAATTTCACCGAGTAATATACTCGTGCTTTCGTTATTTCGAATTATACCTTTGATGGATCATTGGCGCTAATACGCGGTTGAGTTAGTAATTGTGAGAGTCCCATGCCAATGCGGTTGCCAGCCCTTCCCACAAATGGAATCCCATCGAGGGATATGAAATAATGAGAAGGACCAAATTTTCAAGGAAATTACATATACTCGGTTAATTTTTAGAAGGCCCAAAATCTTATCTTTGCAAAATGACGACATATGTATGTTCATCAGTTATCTACGCCAGGAGACAGAGACGGGGCAAGGGTATGATTTTCAATGGGTGAACGAGCTACAAAGACGCTTTGACAAAGACGGGGACGATAACGATCAGATCGGCGAAAATATCCACAGGGGTTAATGACGATGTATACGTATGTGTCGAAGTTCAAAATTAAATTGAGGGGGGGATGTGTAATCGGGCGTGGCAAAAAAGCCGGGCTAATTATAAATTGGTTGCAGGGTAAAAAATCGACATTGATATCAGCTTCGTACTAAAACTCTCTTTCCTGTCGACTACGAAAGATCTACTGACACTAACATTTTCGAAAATTGCGTTTGTTTTAAGACCCCTAATAAGAAGTATTGTAAGGTCAACAGAAGACGCCACTGAGTTTCCGACAGAAACTAAGCGTAGATGATTAACGACGCAAAAAAGGAAATGGAGTCCGCGATTGTTACGGACGAACTTTTGGAGGTAAAACGGTGTTTTTAAACATACCCGAATGTCCTCGTGGGGAAATCGTGAATGGATCGTCCTGCCAGGTCTTCGTGACGTAATCGAGCACGTGGAGCACATGCAGGTAGGGTCGACGTCACGAATAAGCGACCCCTCGGCAGGCGCACCCTCTCCATCGATTCTCAGCACCCTCCTCTCTTCATTCATGATCTCATTCCTTGGTACCAGCCTGGCGAACCGCGTGGTTCTACCTGGTATCTGGAACAGACGGACCGACGATTTCTAAAGCTTCCCAAAAGACCCTCACTTTTCCCTTTTCACGGAAGACAATGAAATTCGCCATAAGGTAGGTCAGTAAAGACATCCCTTTCCCGTTTTCGCCTTAACTAACCTTTCAAATTTATGAAAGGTACGTTTCGAAAAGAATCGACCAGTCTCAGAAAAACGCTGAAGTACAAAGTAAACAGCCATGACTTTCAAGAAGATGATGTTTAAGACTTGCTTCCGAATGACTTTACTTTATTAAGAATTCTTGTTGGGCATTTAGGAATTGCTCTTGAAAAGGAGTCTCGTTTTTAAATGTTAGCTATTTCACGCATGATGAAGAACGATCAGTATTCTCATATAACGTTTTCGTTTTCCGGTATCGCTTAAAGATATTGTGGGTCGATGATCCCGATAGTTGAAAGCGCTATAGTGTCGCAATTGATGTGAATTTTAAACTTGGTATTGGTAGAATTTCGTGGGAGAGAATTACGAAATGGTAATTAGGTAACAACGGTGAAGTCGAGAACGACGTGTGCCGCGGGTTATTCATACTTGGTAGTCATGGCGATCCTGCACTACTGATAAAACAACAGTACACACCATAATGTACTTACGCGGAACAGGGGTGAACACCTTGCTCAACGGGTGACTCCAAATTCGCGGTTAAACTTCTAACATTTCTCTGAGAATACAAGAAAGTTCAGTATTGAAATAAAACTCAGACACAAGCAATTCGACATAAAAATCTTCGAGAATTTTGAAAACCAAACTCATCGACATTCCCAAATAACAGCATGGGGGACATGATTAAACACGATGCAAAAGTAAAATTCTATTCCCGAGTTTAGGATTGTAAGCGTCGCGATGATTAAAGTCCCTTCGATTAACCGACGAACTTGAAGGTGAAGTAAAATAAGAACAGTCACGATACCAGATGGAGCGTGACTTGATCGAAACGCCTCCTTAATCGCACCATGTTATCAAAGGGTGAAAGACCTCGTGATCTTAGAAATTAATAAAAACATTTCAAATTAAAAGACCAAATTATGATCAACATTAAAAAACAATCAGAAACAAATTACGTACTTTACGAGAATTTGTTTAAAAAAATTTATTGCATATTTTACTAAGGCCGTGTACACCTGTTAATTTTTTACAGCATTACGTTTTGTCCGCGAGACACCCAGTAGGAAAGAGGTGAAGAGGTTCGGCGTGGGTGGTGAAGTTCGACGAATTGCAAACGAGTGAACGTAATAGTGTCCGTGTGAACTGATAAGTTGAAAAAGGTAGATCCAAATCAACCCTTTCGTTACACGCACGAGTCACGAACCTTTAGTATTTTAGTTTGTTGTTTAATTAAAATACATTTTTTTTTTCAAAATAATCGAAAATGTAATACTAGTAACTAAACGCAGCGAACCCAAAAATTATACGTTTGAATAACCCAAAAAAATAATATAAAAAATTTGAATTATTTTATATCGCATAGCAACACAAACTATCAAGAAAAAAAAATTCCAAAAAATATGCAGTAATATTTCAACACTTGTCGATTACCGAGCCAAATTTACAAATAAAATTGAAGAATAACCAAAGTTCTTGATTATATGCAGCACTGAAGGGAAACACGAATTTCTCATAAGGAACAAATCACACTTAAATAATCAATGTTACGGAAGCAATGAAGTCCAAAAACCTAGAAATAAAATTGAAAATTACTTTGAATGCCGACCTTAGTCAGACGCGAACTTGAGTAGCCGACCAAGATCCACTGATGACGCTACGACGACAAGAGACGAACTGGAAATGATGATAACAAACTGATAAAAAAGTAATCGAGTCACCTGTAATCCGAACGGCGAATTCCAGCCGGTTCTGGTCCTGGCACTCTCCGAAAGCGGTTACACAAGCCACGGGCAACTGTGCTTGGCTATTAATCCAAAAGGCAGATGATTCGATCCTCCAACCTTGGAACGGTCCAGTACCCGGGCGGTAATAGCGCGTCGGAATAGGCTTGAAGACAGCGCATGGGGCGCGAGCGAAAATGCGCCGGTTCGGTTCGCGCCGGCCGGTGGATTGCCTGGTGCTGGGGTGTTGTTGGTTTGATGGTCGCGGGCCCACTGCGCCCTCTCCACCGGCGCACACCTAGCCCTACCCCTGGCTATCAACCCCCAACACCTCCTACGTACCTCGGGAAAATCCACCATCTCCCCTCCGATCTCATCTCTCACTCTCTCACCCAAACACACACATTCACTCATACATTCCATCTCTCTCCCACACAGCCTCTCTTACCCTCCACCTTCCGGGCGTCGATTTCGCCTCTTCCTCATTTCTCAGTCTCCCTCGCTCAGCAAAAGCCACCCTTTGACTGCGACCGTGTGCGAAAGTTCACCTCCCCTCCATTATCCAACGGAGAAATTCATCCTGCTCCAAAGGTTTCTTTATCAGCGTCTTTCCCGTTTTCTGCCTCTTCCCAAGCTCTCTTCGTCCATGCGCCCCTGAATCTTTCCGTGGTCTGCTTTTTATTGGCATTCTGATTTTCCAAGTTTTCCTTGGGCGTAGGTTTTGACAATTTTTACAATAACTTCATAGCTGCATTCAATCTTGGTCCATTTTTTCAATGGACCAAAAATTGCGTTTTTAAGAGGTAGTACAATGTCCACACTATGTAACTCTTTAACGGGTACACATTCAATATCTCTAGAAAGATGAACGATATCGTTGATTGTCAACAACCTAATCGATTATTTTCGGTTGCAGCTGATGGACTCCTACTAAGACAATAGTTCATCATTTCCAACAATTAGTGACCAGGTCCAAAACCGAAAGTATTAATGTTAGGTAGGTTGAAACCACAAATATCCATGCCACAAATAAATGCCCATGCCGGGATTCAAAGGATCAACAGAGCAAAAACAAAATCAACTGGTCATATTCTAATGATAGCCATGGTGTTCTAGTTGATTGTTAACTATTCGTTTCACCATTGTTCTTAACACCACATGTTTCCACTTCCACAGATTCAACTCACTCGCCGAAAACTGGGTGTAATACTGAATGGTTTAAGTCTTGAAGATACTTTGCTCCCAATTTACTGTTTGTCAGCGGATTTCTGGCTTCTCCTCTGATCGTTTCTGACTTGTATGTCGCGATCGTGTCTCGTGAGATTCAGCACTGTCCAATCGCCATATTTTACTCGTCACTGCTCGATCCGAGCTTGTTATGTCCCACCATTACTACAAATTAATGCCTTGGTACCTTCCAGGTACTTGATGATTCCCATCGACAATTCCTCTCGCGCACGTCTTTCCGTAGGTTTGACTTTGATCTCGCGCGCAGGGGATGCTTGGTCCTGATCCACGATGTTCCACGCATGAACACGGGGCTGCGCACGTGTGATGCACCCCTCCGGCGCAGTTTCTATCTCCCTCACGTGTTATTTCGTCTACCATCCCGCCACTTTTGTCGTCATCCCTTTCTCTGATGTTGTTTCCATCTCTCTCTACTTTACTCTCCGATGGTTCACAGCAGTTTCTCGCTCGACTTGCGGAGTTCTGGGCATTTGGCGATAATAACAGTAACGATAATTCCTCCACCTCCGCTCTCTCCCACTACCATCTCTCTCATCCCATCTTCCTCTCTCTTCCTCTCTTCCATCCGTCTGATTAATTTTTTTCATCGACAACTCGCCGAGTTGCATTTTATTACACTCCTGTAGTCGTTTTTGTCTTCATTTGTCATCGTTTCACATTACCGAACATCTGATTTTCATTCGGCAATGAAATGTTCCACATTTTCATCTTCCCTTTCCGTTTCCGATTTTTCAATTTCGTTTCTCTCCTTTATACTTTGCCAGTTCGTACTTTCTTCATTACTGCTCGATATTCCTCTCTCTGCCATTCTTTTCGTTTTTCTGGGTAACGCTTGCGCTTCGACGTACCTCAAAATTCGAGTCAACGGAGAGATAGCACAAATAAAGGGGAAAGGAGATAGAGCGGTATACAACACCTTTGTATCTTTCTCTCTCCCCTTTGTTTTATATATCTTGAATCTTTCTATCTCTTTCTAAACGTGAATCTCTGCCAGGATATACTCGGGGTGTGTTCGTTATCCGCGTTCAAGGGCGTACAACCCTCTCCCCGTGATGGTCGAAAGATCACCAACGCAACCTTCAGCCTAGAAAAGCCATGCACCCCACTATTCAGTCCTTTACCCATTCCATATTGCTCGTTGCTGGGTCGCTTGCCCTCCAGATATTACAGGTCTCTGACTTCCTGCATAGGGTAATCGAAATTTCGTTTGATTAACTAGCATTAACTGCATAGTACCATATTTTATTACAACAATACTTAATTTTAATACTACTTTCTAAAAGTAATTGTATGTGGTACTTTTCATTTCTACCAACGTATTCCAACTTCCGGTTGGAATTAACCTCTACCCGGGAAATCGCTTTTCCATGAGCCGCTTCTCTCGGAAAATCCGCTATCTCGTTTTCTCCTTCGTATCATTCGTCCATGTTTCTGTAGTATGTTCCACTATATTGCGTGTTTTTTACAATGTTCTCTCTTTCATATCCTACGTTTTCCCGTGTATTGCTGCTAATTCCTTCCTTCTTGTTCTTTTTTCCCTTCTCTCTGTCTTATTCCCTCACGCCCTACCCAGTCCACATTTTCCTCGCAGATTCTCGCCGCCCTCGAGCGTCAATTAAAAGCTTCGTCTTTACGTTTCTCTCCCCGCCTATGGCCTCTTCACTCCTAATTCCACGAGGAAACGTCGACCTTCTTTCCTCTTTCTCTGACTCGTTGCTTTTTTCCCCGGAAAACTCAGTATTCTGTCCTTCTCTCTAATAATTTGCCTCCCCTGATGTTCCACTGTTTCCTATTCTACTTCCGTCCTTTGCCCCTTCCAAACGTCCCTACCCTTCCCTACCCTTCCCCTCGATCCGTTACCGCGACGAGATCGCGTCGTTCGCCCCTTGCACCTTGGACCGGCCGGTAGATACCATCCCTCCACCCCCCCCCCGTTGCCCCTTTATCTACTGCCGTTTTTATCGTCGTCTATTTGGGCCTTTAATTTTCTCTTCAACTTTCTCCAGTTTTCTTCATCGTTCTCCACCTTTCTCCACTCATCGGTTCCGTGATCCAGTTTTTGCAACTACCTAGCAAGTTTCTGAGTTAGCTATAATTGTTACAGCGACGTGAATTTTTAATCTCACACAATGTCTTTACATTTTACGCTGAAGACATTTTTTTAGAGGTTTATTCCATCCCTATCCTAACAATAGAAAAAGGTTTTCTGAGGATATCACTAAATCACCATGTATTTATCTAGGAGGGAGTCATACTTTTAACGTCCCTCGCACTACTCTCTACCAATAGACGCAAAACCAAATCCTGATAAATGTAGGACAATTCTGACGAATGGTCAGTTATATATTTTTTACCTAATTGAATTAAGGTAATCACAGATTTTAATTAGCGGAATATATCAGATCAAAGTAGATCTCAATTTAATTTAATCGTGTTTGCATGATCACATTACATATGAATTTGCGCTCGATTGAAAGTATAGAATTGCATAAGAAAAAATCATGGAATTGCTAAAAAATGTATAGTTATTAATAACATGATGTACATCATTTTTAATCAACTACAAGAGTTCATTCTCTGCCGTTGCCCAGTGTTTATTTATTCTGCTTTCTTCAAAACTACGATCCTCTAATAAATAATTCAAAACGGCATAGGTAATGGCTCCGTCGATTCGGTCGGGGAACCTCGATGATTTCCGTAAGAGTTCGGAAATATCGATGGGTAGTGAGGGCCTCCAGAAGACACCGGTAGCGTCGTGTCGATTGCTTGTAATGCATTTGCCTCAATAAGGGTATCTAGAATTTTTGTCGCGATACATAGGGAGTGTCAGTCCTGTAATTCTATATCTGCAAAGCTGAGACGAAAATATGAACTGCGTCAGAGGGAGTAATAAGACATATTTTTGGACTGTCGTTGAAAGTTACATTGGAGGCTATCTCCGTATTCATAACCATATCCATTACAGTGTCTCTTTGCATGACTTAATTTCAGTTCGGTAATTTTCTTAAATTATTCAATAGGCTTCATCTCGTTAATATCCTTCCAATGGAACTAATGGGGTCGTTTAGGAGATAAACTAGTGCATACGTTGCGGTGTGTTTTGGAGGATTGCAGGACATTTTAGGTACGGGGACAGGACACTGATCATCCTGCCAACATTTCCAAAAAATTTAGCAATCATCGATACACAAAATATCGCAAACATCTCGATCAGTCCCAGTGGAAGGATGTTAACAAGAATAAACCTGCAAGAACTTTACAAAACGAATTTTCTTTGCTCGGGATGATGCTGATCGTTTAAAACCCTCAATGAAAGTACCTCGAGAAGTTATTTCTGTGCTATTTATCATGATTTAATTTCCAAGTTGTTTGGTAATAGAATATATTTTAAAAAGCGTTCGTCTACAACAGTTATCTTATAAAAAAGCATCGAGGGGTCATGTTGAACACCATCACGATTGAAATGTTTGAGAACCACATTCTTTGTATTTCTGAAGGAAAATGTTATTAAATAAAGATATGAAAATGCATTTGCATTTCTGAATTTTATGGTGGATGGTAAGTTTCAAGAACATTTTATGTCATAATGCTAGGTTAATTAAATCGGTGAAACAAACTGTGTAATGAAAAATATTCTCATATTACAATTTTGACTTTATACACCATAACAATTTCGATCTGATATGACATACGTCACTCTCCATCATTTTGAATAATTTATACTATGCATTTTATTTTTTTTGGTTATTTATGTACACGAATTTTTATTGAAATTTTCCACAAATCAACTCTTTTTTTCGAGATGAACCTTGCACTTTGTACTTTATTCTTCACAGTTATAACGGAAGGAATAAATACGAATTGCGACATGCAGCATTTTTCCAGAAAAGAAATTATCTCTCTAAATCCTCGAACAGAATAACAGTTTTATGGCGAATTTGCATTCAACCTGAAAAACGTAACTCTGACAGATCGTACATTTTGTTGATGAATGGTGCACATGAGTATTGTGCGACTGCTTCCTCAGGCCAATTGTTCTGGCTTCGGATTATTTTCAATTGTTATTTTTCACGGCTTCAAAATGATATTTCGCTGAATTTTTTCCACGCCATACGAAGAAAAATATTTTATGTGTATGCCAGAAATAATACATTGTTATTTCGCTTTTGTACTAAATGATGTCGTATTTAAGAGCGAGCAGACAATTTGTTAAAATATGCATGGACGAAACTTTTTCCAGTATTGTGATTCAGATTTTACGTTTATTAATTAGATAGTTCATACAGTCTGATTATATATCAATTTATGCTATTTAAATTAGATCGCGTTATTTTAATATTTTATAAATATAGATTAGTGTGCTATTTCCAATGGAACTTACTTACAATATTTTTTAGTGTACTACAGAGTATAGTTTTCTTTTAAAAGAAAATTTATGCATTTCAGTGTAAACTCCCTATGCATCATATTTTTACTCTTCAATATTACTTATCATTATCATTAAATGCATTATTAAACAGGAAAGTATTTTTTGTTGTTAGCACTTGTTTGACAACTGTTAAAAAACTATGATTTTTCATGTTTTTAGATTGCAACCTCTCCATTTTTCCCCTTTCCACGCCTATATGGGGATGAAATTTAAGGAGATATGTCTTCTTCTTTACTTTTGAAGTTTTAGTTTTTGAGAATGTGGGTAATCTTTTCTTATACTGTAAGCGCAAAATACTATTTGCTACGGCGATATAGGAGGCAAAATTACACTTTTTTTCCTAGGAAAGAAAAGAAGTAAATGAAAGATCAAAATAAGTTACTTACACTCTGAGAGCAAAAGATTATTTTGATCCCTGTATCGCGGGAATAAAATAAAAGAAACTCTCAAGTGAGAAAATACGTGAAAACATCCCGCGTTGGTAGAGTGTCAATCGACCACTCATCAACAAACACCTATTTTTCTGCCTAGTTGAACAATATACTATTATTCTAAATAGTATCTGTTTAAATTCTCTATTCAGAGGAAGCTTTATTGTAATTACATAATGGTGGTGAATTGATGAAAAAATAGACAAAAAAATATTAGTATACGAGTTCCGAACTCTATTGAGAATATAATGTTATCCATCGATAACTTTTTTTCATCAAATGTAATACTTAATACTTATGAATAAATTTCGGAGTATACTTAAGGCATTCCTAATGTTGATGTAAGAAACATATTCAGGTACTTATTATTAAAAAGAAACATGCATTTGTCAAATTTTTTATGTAATTTTTTTTTTTAATTCAATGAAATCACCTTGTCGAGACATGAGGAGCTTTAAAATGTGCATGTACACCTCAAAAAATGAAGAAACCCCAACAAATTGCGCTACAAAATGATGCTTACAATAGAGTACTAGAAAATTTGGAAGTCATGTTTCAAACATTAAAATTGGTACATTAAAACAGATTGAATTGAACCTAGTTCGCTCGTTGAAAAATTGTTCAAAGCTTGAAAATGCATGAAAGAATAGTTAAAATGAGGAATCAAATATCGGGTAAATTTGTAATAATCTTTAAAAATTGCTTAAATTTTTGACTGGTGAATTTTTGAGTTCACTCATCGAGAAATTCCGTTGTTCAATATTCTTTCAAATTGCAAAATACCAAAGGCAAATTCAATAGGTGACACAAATATTTTAAAAAATTCTCCACGAATATCATAATAGTGGTGTGCTGCCATTGAGTCTTCGATTTTTAAGTGTAAATATAGTACATGGTCACAATCACGCTTTTTAGAGGTTAGGATCACGTTATAACGAAAATCCGCTTATATTGCCATTACTTTTTCGACATACAAAAAATCGTAAATGGGAAATGTTCAATTTTCGATGTTTTTTAATGTAAAAAAAAAGGTTTTTTCTCCTAGAAGGCATTAAATGTTAATCCGTTTTTATTTTAAACCGAGTTATTATTGTCCTGGATTAACAAGTCCGTTTGCAAAAACCATCAATTGTACATAATAGAAAATAACAAAGAACAATATAAACAGCAATGGGACAGATTATTCATTTACCTGTTGAGAAACAAAATTGAATGAAAATATAATATTTCAAAAACAAATTAGTCTAATGAGATGTGATAAACTCAAGTCACCAATTCTGAATCACAATTAGACACCTATCCGCAGTGCTAACAATACTTTGAAGATTTGAAAAATTGTAGAGAAAACGTCACTAAATTTTCCTCTCATCCCTTGTTTTAATGTCACTCATGAGAGAGCTTTTTCTTATTGAGATTCAATAACGATTTTGCACTAAATATTAAATAAAGAGATCCAAACTCTGACACCTTTCTGTTTCATACCATCATTTCAGACTCATGTAACTTTCGTCTTCACCAATTAATTCACCAATTAATTCACCAATTTTCACCAACGACGAAATTTATGTTAAAGGTACCTTTTAACGACCATACGTCTTCATTGTTTCTCTCATTGCTGATGCATCATCTTCCTCTGTTTCTTTCCCTTCAATACAGTTTTTCTCAGGCATACTTTTGGGTTTTGCATCGGTACATCTCACTCTTTCGTGAATTGAATAGACTTTCCCTCGGGCCCGAATCTCCCTCTCACCAACACTCTCACACTGCCGACACAAATACACGGGCGGAAGTGCAGCAAGGAATTCGCAAATTGGGTTTACACTCGCTCTGCGAACAGAAAAAAGGTTTGAATAGCACTCACCCCGACAGACGAAGCCACGTCCCTGTATTGCTCTTTTTTTGCTCCTTTTGCACTTGTACGCGAGTGCCGTTGCTTCCTTTACCGCCTCCACACTTAGGCTTTTCTGGCACGTGTGCGTGTGCACATACCTGCTCGTTTCCTTCGTTTTTCGAGTTTTCTCTTCTGACTCATAACAGCCATTTACGACTGCCTACCGTGCCTTTTTAAAGGAACTTCGACTTCTGGGAGTGCTGAATTTTCCTTTTCGTTTTAACGGTACGAGTGTCTATTCGAATCCTCTGCTTAGAGTTTTCGAAAACGTGAAGAATCCACTCGGGAGCCTAAGGGTCGTAGGCATATAGTTTTGTGGGTTGTTTAATAAGTTAGCAATGTGTCACTGACGAAAAAGAGGAGGAAATTATATTACACAGTTTTACAAAATAAAAAAGTGGGTAGACACTTTTATAGCGACCTGGTACAAGTTGTAGATTTAGTCAAACTGAGTAACATGGTATGATACAGTTTCCCCATACACCCCCCAAAATCTCAGTTTTGGGCTAAAAACCCGATTTTCGGTAGGTTTGTGTGAAACGTCACTCATAACTACCCTAATTTTTATTAGATTTACAACTTTTTTTTATTTTGATTGCCAAACGCTCACCTTTTAGATTATCCTTATATTGATGAAAGGAAAACTGACGAAATTTCAGTTGAAAGTATCTGTGACTTTTTTATTTTTTTTCATTTAGTTTAACTTTAACGGTCATTTTACAATATTATTCGGTAGCGGAAATTGTTTGCACCTCAATGGGTTGAAAGTATATTTAATTCCGCGTCGAATATGTGACCTTAAATCGTACTTCATTTCGAAATATCAACGTTTTGACGTTCTATTTATAAACAAATCATTAGCACGGTGCGCGGTACACTCCGTACCTTCATAACAAAAAGGAAGTTGTTTCTTAATACGCGGCATTATTTAAAGTATCAATACTTAGATTAAATTGTAATAAAAATGTGTGATAATCGCAATAAGTTTTGCTTTATATGTGGTTTGTTTATGGATCAGGCCCATCGCTTAAAGCTGGAAAATAATAAAGCTGTGGTTGATGGGTAAGAAATTTTTTAATCGCGAACATAGCACCTCTAAAAATCGCTGAACCAAAAGATTTCACCCAGAAATAAAAACTATTGAAGAACATTTTCAAAGGAAGAGCTCAATCAACATGTTTGCTGATGGTCATTGATACCTACAAGTGATGAATTATAATATAGAAAATCCAAATCATTATACATTTTGCATTTTTGTTGTATTTTAAAGGTTGTTATGATTTTCGTTCTTCGCGATGCTTCGTGATGCTAATTCTAGGTTAGATACGCTTGATGTAAATTTGGAGAAAAAATTCTAAAATTTTAAAACTTGTTATATTCTTTCAACAAAAACTCATTCAATGTTTCCAATAAAACAGATTGAGAATCAAATTCTTAACAAAAAAGGACCTGTAAAAGGTCACATTCTCTAATTAGATCGTCCGTTCCCAGGGGCCAGGAAGACAATCCTATTTAATTCGGTAAAGCGGTCAAGAAGAAATTAAGATTTTAATAATTATAAAGATAATGACGAAACAAAAACTTAATAATAATAATAATAATATTCATCATGTTATTTAATTATGCTCTGGCTGACATGTGCTGGTGTTCGACGTTTTGAAAATAATGATTTTCAGTTTTTCTCAATAGCCATTTAAAAAGCTGGGTCTACTAACCCCTGACTAATCGATGATTTCATCAACCTAGTTGCCACTAGTTGCCCTTTCGAATATCCCAGCATAATGTTAGTTGACATTCGCTACGAGCAAATTCCTAATCCCAGCTAAACAAGAAGTTTCCTAGAACCGAGCACACTCTGGGAGCGCAGGTAACGCGAAATGTTTGTTACAGTACAATGGGAATCGCAATTGACATTGACCACTCTGTGAAACTGTTGTTACTAAAGAATACTTTCATGAAATATTCCATTGTAATATATTTTGGACCTTATTAGAAGTTCAATAGTACACTCTAGAAATATTTGTAGCAAATATAAATTGACGCATTTGTGAAAATTGCATGGGTCGAAGCTCCATGAAAGAAATAGTCTCTAAATTTCTTAGAGTAAGAAATTCACTATTAAAAAAAGAGATAGAAAAATAGATTGAACTAAAATTCCATTCGGTCAAGGGTCGATATTGTGACTCTTTTAAAAGTCTTGAAATCTTCTTTTTCGTCATAATTTTAAGACGTTGAACAATTTTCTGACTTTACCATTCAGTAATACGCTTATTTAATAATATTTTTATATTTATAAAAAGTGCCTAAGAAAAAAATCTTGGAAATGCATGCACGCTCGGAGTTTATTTTACTAAATTCAAAATGGCTGATTCAGTATGGTCGACAAAAATTTAATAAATGCGATCATTACGTTCTCTTGCCGCAAGCGGAATCCTCTTGTTATATGATCAAGAGGATTGTTCCGTTTTCGATTAGTGGATTTCTACTTGCCGCAAGTGGATTCCGCTTGCGATAAGTGGCCTCAAGAGTTCTATTTTAAAAACTTACAATATCTCTCGTGGTTATTTGTAGAATAATAGTATCGAGGATCTTGATTCTTCAGCTACAAAATGGCATTTTTAATTTATCAAGTATGAAAACTTTGTTCGACTCCCCAAACGCTTGAAGGTGATAAAAAACATTCGCAACGCTTATCGAAAAATAACTTTTGACCAAATTAAAAAAAAAATATTTGATTAGACGTGTTGTTTTTGGATACCTATCCTGAGTGTCGTGTGCAACTTTTAAATTTTTCCTTGATAAACACCTGAGTTGCCATGTTATATGTATGAAGAAACATTGATTTCGCGAATACACATTTTTTCAGTATTTACTGTTTTTTCTTCGAATGTGTTTGGCGAATAAAAAGCATTCAAGGTAAGAACTGTTCAGCATAAATTTCTCTATACGATTTTCATGTAATTTATTATTTATAATTTTGTTATACGGAAACAGTTCAGTGTTCTGATCAAACATTTCTGCTGTAAATCTCCAGTATTTTGTTTTTTTTTCTCCGAACTCACAAAGCTGCAAATGAGTTTACCGCGTCAACATTACTAATGTATCAACCCATTAACGCCCAATAGAATACAAATTTTACTAAGATTTTCGGAATATTACTTGACATTCAAAACCAATTAAAAAAATTTGAAATAAAACATTCTCGACGTAAAATTGATAGCTTTCAGATTCTGTTAACAAATTCTGTCTACATAAACGTGTAAAAAGATATAAACAATTGTTTACAAAAAAAAACATTTTTTCATGTCAAACAAGAAAAGTTATTAGGTCAAAACCTCAAAATATCGTGTCTCTAATGTCTCAGCTCTAAAAATTCGTAAGAATATATGGGAATGTTGAAGATGGCGACTTCAAAATGGCGACTAAAGCTTTCTTTTTTTTTGTAAAATATTAGCTTAATGTACCAAATCTTAAAAAATTATCTGATCTTGATAAAACTTAGTACCCATGAGTTTTTGCGGTCAGTGCGAATTTCAAGTTATATTTAAGAAATTCTAAATGGCGGATATATAACCAATATGGCGGGCTAAAATAAAAATTTTATTTTATATTTATGAAACTGGGAAATAAGGGTTTTGCGGTCTCTGATTACGAATAACGAGTTAGTTTTAAAAAATTAAAAATGTTGGATGCAGTATGGCGGACAAAACTGAAAACCTTTGATTACATTTCTTAAAATAGACATTTTTTTTACTTTTATTGATAATTTTTTTGTTTATAAACATCTTAATTTCTTTCCTTTTTACATTTATTAATAAAAATATTCAGTCCGTATTTTCCATTTTGTTTCATTCCAAAATTCTTAAAATTGACCAAGTAATCACGAGTTGAAGTGGAAAAATACTGAATATTTATATTTTATTAAAAACAAATTAAAAAAGGTACAAATTTTTGTAACGGGAAAACAAAATTGAACTTTTTATTCTGCATGAGAATTGCCTTTGAAAAATGAGATTTAAAACATTTTTCAAAATCGACTGTTGGACAATGTTTTTCCAGCAGAATCCACGCGTAAGCATATTTTATCGCCGGAGGTTCAATCAAAAACTTACAAAATTATATATTGAATTGATTAACAGCATTTCAGT
Source organism: Trichopria drosophilae (assembly GCA_030407085.1). Classification (NCBI taxonomy): domain Eukaryota; kingdom Metazoa; phylum Arthropoda; class Insecta; order Hymenoptera; family Diapriidae; genus Trichopria; species Trichopria drosophilae. The sequence goes on along the minus strand of CM059587.1, from coordinate 83,854,571 downwards.
GCAGTTATATGAAAGTAAAATAACATTTTTTATTTTTGACCGCGACATTGGATCCCCTATTTTAAATTTTCGGCCGCCATACTGGATGCGCCATACTGGATACGCCATTTTGAATTTTTTAAAATAACTTGAAATTCGTACTCTGAGACCCAAAAAATTTATGAGTACTAAATTTTATCATGATTGGATAATTTTTAAATATTCGATACACTAATCTAATATTAAAAAAAAATAGCTTCAATCTCCATTTTGGAGCCGCCATCTTTAATTTTCCTATATGTTATTACGAATATTTAGAGCTGAGATATTAAAGACAAGATATTTTGAGGTTTTGTCCTAATGACTTTTCTTGTTTGACACGAAACGATTTTCATAATTTAAGGGGTTTTGAGCAAAAATTTGTTTCAAAATTTATTCAAAGATTTCCACGCTATATTTATGGCAATATTTATAGCCGTCAGAAAGAATAAAAATGATAAAAAAACAATAGGTGAAATAAAACTTAAGACACTTAAGGAGTGTACGGAAAGTAGCAGCGAAGACAACGTCCATAGTAACAATGTTAGGTTAGGTCACGTCGACTACATTCCCTATTGTTGAAGGAAATGAACATATTAGAACGTAAACATTAATCAATACGAAATTCCAGATGAATGTTACTGCAAAAGAGGGGATGAAGTCTCACCCTCTGTCAGGAAATTCAGTACATCGATCTGACCTGATGCTCCGAATAATAAACGTTGATAATATATGTCGAAAATGATATCACACGTATAACGAATAGTTCTTTCGAGGGTCCCGATAAGTCCCCTGTCCCTTTCTTCTCATCATACATCGTCTGTTTACCCTCTAACGTATGTTCGCAAATTAACATAAATTTGAATATCCTGAATACGATTGTACATGCAATTAAAATTAGAACTTTCCTTATCTCATTTAATGCATTAAATATTTCTTAAATAATGTTATTGTAATTATCATTTAGAGGCTTATGTTCTACTGCAATTCAATTTCTCTGTAAATGCAACTCCGATATGCTTACAACATCGATATCTGACAGTGTCGAAATAGTGATAAGGAATTCTTGGATATTTTGTGAATTGTTCTCGATTTATAGTGTCAAATATACCTTTTATTAATAATGTTGACACTTGTTATATGAATTCATAAAATGTAAAATAAATACTGTCTACGAGTGATTTAAATAGTATCGCAAGTTTTTATCTCAAAAATAATCACGTCCATAACTCAGACTCTACGGTGCAGGTCTGACAAACAATATATTGCGTATCGGATGTCCGATAGAATTATTTTTGTCCTTTTTTTGTATCCATTTTGACACGTTGATGGACGTTTGATAAAAAAGAAGGGGTTATTATTTCATGAATGACCGCATTCAATGTTCAGCAGAACTTACGGTGCGGATTGAAGTAACAGATGGGACTTTGGAATTCTAAAGAATTAATATCGTCACATCAGTTTTATCAAGCTCTACACAGCATCCAAGCTATCCCTGACTAGAAAATCGATAGTACCCATAGTAGTAATCATGGAATATGAAAATTATATTGTTTTGTTCCAGAATCGACTACGTGTTTATCTTTTTGTTAATATCTAAAAACAAATGAAACATTTCAATAGAGCTGAGTGTGCAAATAAAACACATCGTCAACTCTACTAAAATAATAAAAAGTGGAAAAAATGAAAATTTAAGAGCGACAAAGGTCGTTGTAAAAGAAACTTTAAGTACTCCACTTCTCCAAATGAAAATTCATGAGGATATATATTCAGTTTATCCGGAACTTTTTACATTCCACTACGTTTTGAAAGCGAACATAATGTACCTGCAGTTTTGTAAAAAGGAGAAACAAAACAACTTTTTTTAACCTACTTTTATTACAAATGTTATTACATAATTTCCGTTCAAAATTGCTCTAGTTTTCTGAAAACATATGTCAGTGCGCCTCTGGGAAATTGTAAATATGTCGTCGAGCATTGCTCTCATCTCTTTACAAAAATATCAGGTTAAAACTGTCAGTTTCGTAAATTGTACCTTTTTTCATATCTTTCTATATACAATTTTTGATGTTGCGTCACTAATTGAAAATATTACTTTCCCTGACAGGCATAAGAATTACGAAATGCGTTTGGATTGGGTTCATAAAATGACGTGTACCCTAAGGGCTTTTTACAACTGTTTTAATACTCTCAGCACGTATCTTCAAATTGTACTCGACGATATGTGCTGAAATCATCACACTTGCTGCAAATGGTTCTGATATTTCCCCTTGTACGCAACATACGTTAAGATATACTCAGGTGCGAAATAAAGAGTCCTCTTTCCTTTTCCCCTATATTCTCTGCTACAAGGGGGAAACTCCAGTTTCCCAACGACAACGAGAAGCAATTTTCAACAAGTGCACTTCTTTTTATTGCACCATTTGTTTATAAATAAACTAAAAAATAAATCGTTGAGAGTACAAAATATTGTCTAGAATTTACTTCAATCGTGTCCCAACAATCTTCACTCGGAGATTTTCGGTTTAAAATAGAATTCAACGCTAAGCTCCGTGAATTCACTGGGCAACGTATTTACGGTCTAATACATGTTTTATTAAGTCGCACTGTGCTTTGTCGTTGCACATCGTATTTTTAAAGTGTTGAACACCGAAATATGTAATATCCAATTATGAGCTGAAAGACGAGGCGTATAGCGCGACGCCGGGAAATGCATGTAGAGAAAATCGGATTGCGCTTAATCAAAGCGAGGGTCGCGTAACCGAGCAACGAGCGAAAGGGCGAAGCTGGGAAAAGCGCAGAATGAAAACTCGGACCGTCAAATTCAGTTAGCCGGTCGGCTTTTGTGTGGAATTTCCACCCCTAATCTACCACCCCCGTCCCCTGCCTACTGCTACAAAAACCCCCTGGAACACCCAACCACCCCATTTGTCGCGATCCCCACGCCCGCGACTTTTAGCCGTGTGTCGACCGGCGGCGCGTCCAACCAGAAAGGGAAACGTTCCTCAAGAGCAGACTTCACTTTTACCCAAGAGACCTCATGGTGCCAACACGACAGAACAGAATAATCAGTTACGTCATCATTCGAGCAATTTACTTTTTGAGTTTATTCTTGTTATTAAGTATGAAGAATTGATCATTAAGATATCAAAATATAAACAAACAAAAAATATCGCTTCTCTGCACTCGTAGCAAACTAGGAAACTACAAAATTTGTAGGAGAACGTTCAAATGTTCTGGAAGCGCGGGCTCACCATCTACCGGAGATGAGCACCGAACGTTTTTGGGACGGCTGGCGTCCCATCGACGCGGAACGGCTCGCGCACTGGTCATGAGATAGAAGATTATTCCAAGTTTTATAGCTCTTATTCATAATTTGATGATCTCCATATCCCTGTAGGCGCGTCCATCCAGAAAGGGAAACATTCCTCAAGAGCAGAGACTTCACTTTTACCCAAGAGACCTTATGGTGCCAACACAACCAAACAGAATAATCAGTTACGTCTTCATTCCAGTAATTTACTTTTTGAGTTTATTCTTATTATTAAAGTATGAAGAATGAAGCATTAACGAAGCTATCAAAGTATAAACAAACAAAAAATATAGCCTTTCTGTACTCGCAGCAAACTATGGAACGACAAAATTTGTAGGAGAACGTTCAAATGTTCTGGAAGCGCGGGCTTACCATGTACCGGAGATGCGCACCGGACGTTTTTGGGACGCCTGGCGTCCCACAGATGCGGAACGGTTTGTGCACTGGCCATGAAATAGAAGATTATTCCATGTTTTATATCTCTTATTTATAATTTGATGATCTCCATATTCCCGTAGATGCTTCTATAATTCCTTTTGGAAAAAAAATCAATTGAAGGTTGATGTCGATCGTACGGATTATTCAGAACATCGCCATTTTTCGTTGTATTCATAAGGCGAAATACGTCGACGCTTAGTAAAATATTGACATCGAGCATGTTAAATGTTTGTTCCTCTCCTTTTTCGTCTTTCGTGTTTTCGATTATCGGCGGGAAGCGTCAGGAACACGAGTGCATAAATTCCGGCCGGCGTAAAATATTTCAACGTAATGCGACCGATGCTGCGAGGAGCCTTCAAGTTTTACGACGACATCTCCCCTTTCCTCCCAACCCCGCACCCTCTGTGATACCCCCTGTTCCATTCGGGAACATTCCCGAACCACCCGAGGCTCTTTCTCGACGATGCTGATCGAAACTGCCTGGCTAAGCACACTCTTCAGATATCGAGGAAAAAAATACGCGCGACGTGATGCTTTTCCGCGTTCTATCCTCGCGAATATCCTTTTTTACGCTACCTATCTCTTTTGCTTCGAAAACAATTTCGATGGTAATTTATCAGAGGGGCTCTCCACGCTGCGAAGTATTCTGATAGATGACAGAGGCTGATGTATCGATAGCTGTGTGAACGCGTACTTCGGAGCTTGGATGGATTAATTGGCAGTGTTTGACTTTAAAATATGTTAAAATATAGGTCAAGAATACATTTTTATTTCAGGAAATAAGAATAGAAATATTGTTATGATAATACGTGACCTAATTCATCTCAAATTTTTCAAAATTTGCAGGTGGTGTCTCCTATAATCAAAGTTTTATTCGGATTGGGAACACCCAAAAGGGAAAGAGTTAAAGAAGAAGAGAACAATTCAAATAAGAAAGGTTAAGAAAAGAGGATTACCTAGTGTAATTCTTCAATCCGGAGGGGTCCATTTACATCTTATTTTATGTAATCTATTCCGTGGCCACAACACTCAAGTGATACTAAATCCAGCAAACGTTTGGTTATACGACAAAAGAAAATTAATTATCCGATATCTTACGCGACCTGTATCATGAAGAAGTCTATAGTAAAATGTTTCATAAAAGTAACGGCGACATGAAACAATGAAGGTTAGCAGTCACATTTACGTCCTTTTACTTACATGTTATTTGTTGCAAAAATTGGAAGTCAGAACTTTGTCTACTAAGTTTATAAAAACTAGAAAGTACAATGCTCTTTGAAGTACACTGGGTTGAAATTATTAACTCCGAACGATAATTTGATTGGGTTATTAATAAGCAATTATCTGTACCATGAAAATAGACGTGATAATTCTATTTATCAGTTAGATTAATTTACTAATTAATTAACCAGTTAACTGTCGTCCGAACTGGTTTCCTATCTGGAGCTCAGATTAGCCATGTTTGGTCACATATATATATGCGATGTATATGTTTTCTACGAGAGCTGAAGCGATAATAGTTGATACGACTTTAACAGCAACAACAAAAACAACAACAACAACATATATAAGATCGTCGATCATGTATAACTAAAAATAGTATTGAAATCCTTAGATTTTATAGAATGTTAGCAACTAGAGGTCAATGAGGATCAAGGTAATAACATTTTTATCCAATTTCATGAAACTGAGTATAAATGTGTTTTTCGGGTTGCTGATAACGAAACTGGCCGGGATTTTTCAAAATTCAAAATGGCGGATCCAATATGGCAGATCAATTTAAAATATACTTAGCAAAGCTCATTTTAGAAAATCAATCAGTATCATTGGAAATTTCGACTTGTTGTGAAGCACATTTTTGGCAAATGATGGAATTGACAATATTATGGACTAATTTTCCTGTAAATTTACATACCACTTCACTTCATTATTGCACAATATGTTTGTCGTTGAAAAATGTTTTTTCATTTAAATTAAATTGTTCTTTTTGTTAATGTACCGTATTATTAATACTTTTTCAGGTATTGTATTAATTTATTTCAAGAAGCGGTAAAAAAATATACTCACACTTTTATAAAAATTAAATTAAATTTCTGTGAAAATATCAGTGGAACAAAATAAAACAAACTCCACGTGAAGTAAATATTACAAACATATTCTTAAAGCTTGAAAGAATATAACATCGATCTTCTGCATTATTCGGAGTTGATGTAAAAGGTTACAATAATTTATCAGTTTCACCATACATTTTTTAGAAATTCAACAAAATAAATTTTCAACAAACATTTTCAGAATATCAATTCAATCGTTGGAAGAGAATTTAAACTAAACGTATTAGTATAATTGCAATATACAGTTTTTCCCATTTTCTATACTACAAACTGCGTTTCGAATGAACGAATTTGGAGTGTATTCTACCCAGAAATTACTTTCGAATTCGACATTACAAATACGTCTTATAAATTATCAGTTGTGCTGCAATATTATCTATGTTATAGTTTTATCTGCAATATCAAGGGTTGAATTAACATAAAATTGTATAATTGCAACTAATATTTTAACTGTATACTATAACAAATGTTTGACAATTGAAAAACGTAATTTCAAGACTTCGATTCTATCTCGTACGTGAGCCGGAGCATAAATGTTCGCTAAGTGTTCATACGACGTGACATATTTTTATTATAAGGGATTTTTATATGAGATATTTTTAAGGTTTAAATGGTTTCATGTTTTACTCAAAAATATGATATGAGATCTCTCGAACTCCAATTAACAGATTGTGACTTAGGAATTAAGGCTACATACGTCGTTGTCTAATTATAAAAATATATTATAATGGAAAGCAGTAAGCTAATGGATAATCATTGTAATAATTTAATTTAAGCCCTATCAGTAAAAAAGAAGATGCAAAAAATTATTGTACATTTATGAAAATATTACTTTCTACAGATTTCTAATTTCAATCGATCATTTTTATCCCTGAGTATACACTATGGAATTTTACCTGTTTTATTTTCATTCCTTTATATAAAAAGTCAAAAAGGATGGAAAGCACGCATATATCGTTGCTGTATGTGAACCCGTTGACAAAGAAGTTATATCAAATCTTGAAAATTGAACCACTTGCGAAAAATAGGATTCAGGGGGTTCTAAAGTGGTCCGCCGGTAAGGTCGGAAATAAATAAAGATCCTACAAATTTCCGAAAATTGTCGATCAGTTCCCAGTTAATTTATTTGGTATTTAGAATCACCCTTAAATAGCCCAAATTTTGAAAAATTGATTTAGTCATTTTTTATTTACCGTTTTTAGTGAAAACTCCTAACTTATCGGCATAGAAATGAAATTGCAGGAACAACAAATTTGTACGAAGGGCAGACGCGTTACCAATTATTTAATCATGTGTTTCCTTCGGAAAAAGTCGTGGATGTTCGGAAAACGTCGAAAATTACGTAGTTATAAAACTGACCACTACGTGGGGTTTGAAGCACTTTGAAATCTTCTAAACACTTTCATATAATATTTTGTAGTTTTTCAACTTTTTCCACGCTTAATATTTAGTAATTCCATTTCTTTTCGTTGAATTTTCTTTTTACTACAGGTATGTACAAATAAATAAAGTTATGAAATAATAAAACCCAAATTTCTATAAAAGTCTCCGAGTGCAGAAACTTAAAACAATGATACAAACATTTCCAAATATATCGAAAATGATATCGATTATGTCAGTCCTTTGACGACACTGCGTCAATTTAGTGACTTCAATTAATGATAAAACGATAAACCAATAAAGCGAAAGGACGGATATCAGGTCGGAAGGACACCGGCCTAGTTGTTTGGGTTTCGCTACTGTACCGGCCACCCACTGCTAGACGAGCCGAAACCCCGTGGTTCACTATGATTCTCCTGATCGGGGAATCCCCGCTGTGAGTGTCCTCGAGGTCAAGAATTACGATCGCCGATTTCAGCAAATATCTTTGGATCTCGATCAAAAGCCTCAGATTGCATCACCACCCCTCGAATCGAAAGCATCTTATGTTATTTGGAATAAAGGACCAATTTCCTGTTGCATTTTCTCTGTATATCAACTAAGGTTCATATTTTACTCTATACGGGAAACCAGAGGTGTTACGGAATAACATCTAGATATTAACAAATAACATAATGAAATGTTTCCTCTTGAGTACTTTTATAATTTAGCTAATTGTCAGCCTAAAATAACGCTGCGAGTTTACACATTTCTTAGAGTATCTAAAGTGAGACTTTTTATAAGTGTATAAAATTGAGTCAGTGAAAAATGATGACACATTCTAATAAATTTTAATGTTCACAGTTTACGAAATGCGCATTCATAAATAAAAAAAATTATAGGATTCGCAACAAGTGCGAAGGATCTCATGGTAGGCTTTAACCACGGCCAAATAAACAGCCAACATAAATGGGATTTTCTATTTCAGTTTAATACTGTGAACTTTCCTGAGTATTTTCCACCAAAAATCAAAATAATCGTCAAACTCTTTTTTGAAAAATCGATGTTTTGCAGTCTATCGTAGTTGTTGTGGCACTCCTGGAATCAAATTTTAGCGAAACATAACAAATAACGATTGAAAATGGGAAGTCTTTTCAAGCTCTAAAACTTTCTTATGTAATTTCGCTGACTACAGTATGTATGTGTAGATAATAATATTGGTTTAATAAGGTTAGTATATAAAAATAAACGGGTACGAATACTACTTAAGTAGAAAGATGCTGACCAACTATCGTAGTTTCTTGCTTATTAGATGGTAAGACATAGTCACTTAAGTAGTAAAGGTCCGTATAACATATATTTGGTTCAACTCAAGTAGTAGCTCTAACTATCTATTTCTTTGCAAAATACTTACGTTTATTTCAACGCCATTTTTATTGTTCAGACTTTATAAACTTAGGTTACGTTTCATCACGATTCGATGACGGCGTCACAAAAGTTAAATGATATTTGTAACACAGTACAGTCCCGGTATATTTTCGTCTAGCTATATTAATGTCCCAGCACATTTGCCCAGTTCCGTCTCGTTATATTTGTCTGTCGCCGCTCTCTTTTTCCCCCACCTTGCACGCTGGGGCCTCAGGAAGGGCCTGCTGTGACGTCACGAACGTAACGCGACTAAGAAGAGTGGGAGAAGCGTCGCTCCCCTTCTTTTTACAAATATAAGGAGACGAGAGGGGAAGGCGAAGAACCGAGCGGGTAATTATACAGGGACTCTACTGTATTAAGAAAAAAAGTTAGGGAAGATAAATCACAATAATATGAATTGTTCTTCTTTTATCGGTTTTAATTTGCAACATAAAAATACAATGCACTGTAGACGTAAATGAAATTTCTTGGTCCAAATAGCGGATTTTAAAAGTATCTATGTATTTGTTATAATCAGGATTTAACGATTCACCAAAACAATCTTTGACAGGATTGACAACTTTGTTACTATTGCTTTGTGTTACATGGCAAGTAATGAACTAAAAAATTTGAAAATAGATTAATTTCTCACATTAGAACTCACAAAAGAAGAAAACAATATCTATTACTGCTTTTTCTGTCCTCTAACTTTCTTTTCTGAATAGTTAGCAAAATTGCATACAGGAGAAAGTTGTAGAGCTTGAAATGACCTACAATTTTCAGTGATTATTAGTCTTCTTTTGATAAAATTTAAGTCCAGGAGAGACTCGCAAAGTCACAACTACGGTCGACTACAAAACATCGATTTTTCAAAAAAAAGGGTTTGAACAAGTATTTTGATTTTTGGAACAAAATACTTAGGTATGTATACAGTATTGAACTACAATAGAAAATTCCATTTAGGTGGACTATTTGTTTACCTATTTGTTCAAGCCCACCACTATCTAAAACTTTTTCTTCCTGCATACACCACTCCTTTGTACTGGTCTTACTCGGTGTGTAAAATTGGACTTTACGCACTCGTTGCGAAATATATGCTTTTGATACAGATCTTAGAAGTTACGGTTTTAAACCATTTACACCGAGAAATCCAGAAATTGTAATTTAATTTTATAAAAGTATACAAATTATGAATGGTTTCTTTGCAAAAATATTTTTTTTAACAATTCACTAAATAAAATTTTGTTAAAATTCTCTCTATATACCATATAGAGTAAATAAATCGATGTACCCGATAACTGTACTAAACAAACGTGAAGAAGAAATTTTTTTAGTTACATGATAGACTCAAAATGGCGTTCAAAATTTATAAATTCTCAAAAATTCGAGTTTTTTGTAATTTTATAAAGATAGTCGATCCACTATCCTACATTGCAATATATTTTTTTCACTACTGAATCAATATATTTTGTGCGAACTTCTAAATCTTCGAACGCGTAAATTTTCCAGAATTTACATATCAAAATAAATTATCATCGGGAGTAACTACATTGTGTGATTTTCATGCAAATTTAATTATTTCTATACGTAATTAATTTATTAAACAACGGATAAATTTCCTATTTTTCATTACTATTTGTTTTCAGCAAGTGACTCTTGTAATTAAATCGCAGCATCAGCAAACATCAAGATTTCGCACGGACAACATAAACACATTTACTAAATTAGCATACTCGTTTACTGTTCGGCCCTTCATAGGCAGCAATGTTTATATTGCATCTTATTGACTAGGTACACATTGACAAGGATCAGTATTACATTATAATCGAGTCCTTTTCATAACTTAATTATTATAGCATAATAATAATGTGACAAAAAGTTAACTATTGGTTTTAACAATTGAATTTCATGTATGATAATTTAACTTTGTGATGAAAGTTCTGTAACCTTAGTACATTGACCCTTTTGCGAGCTTTTACTGAGGTTTTTAAACGCATCTATTTACGCAAAAAGGAAATTATATTTAGAAATATTTATGTGACAATTTTTTTTTTAATTTGACCGGAATTCCACAAATACGTTGGTCCTGAAAAATAGTTCAAGTTATCCATTATGTCCCGGAGATACACGTTTTTTTGTTGATTTTAGACATTCATTCTCAACAGGAAATAAGATTAATATTGGCTTGAAAGTGACCAACCCTAACTTTTTCAAGTATGCCGTGGTGTGGTTAAAATTACATTTGAAGTGCATCAAAAACCAATATGGCGCCTTTTAAATAACAAATGAACAAAATTCCGTGTGTTTCGTTTTTTTTGTAATTTTTTTTTCGCAACCAAAAGTGCACAAATATGAACTTCGACTAGAAATTTGTTTGTTTTGTCCCGAATCAACCTAACCTCTTCAAAACGACAATACGTTGAAAAAATGGGTGGATTTTTTTGAGAAATTTTTTTCTTCAATACTATGATCAAAAATGATTTGGAATGAGTCAAAGAATACTGTCAAATTTTATCAGAATGCATTTATACACTTTTTGATTTTTCGAAAATTCGAAATAACAAATCAAATAAATTAAAAAAAAAATAACCGTTTAAATACCATTATCAATATTATTATAAGGATAATGTTATAAATAATTCTACATTAAATCTAATATTTCAGGAAATAATTATTTCTGCAATCAATGTTCTTTCAGTTAACGTAGTAATTGCTAGATTATTACATTATTCTTTCGTAATCTACTAAGCGAACAGAGTAAATTGTACACAAAGGCACGTCATCTTGTTGCTACTTGGAATCTCGGAAGGAACTCAAGAGCCCGTGACATCCGAATTTCGAAGGATTCTTCTTGGAGACCGTATGACAATAAGTAGAAAACCTCAGAGTCGAGTCTGGCAATCGTCCAAAGGCTTGGTTAACCACGAGTTTAGTTTTTCCTGACGTTATAAATTAAACATTATATTGACTGCTTGTGACAAGCACAAACACAAACAATAATTTCTATTTAATAAATTGATGTACACTTTAGCGTTATAAAATAATGTTATGCCCATTATTGACTGAGAATTTAGAAAAAAAATAATAAATAACATATTATAAAAGTATCAGAAGCGTTGTTTTTTCTTAAAAAAATGAACTGTTAATGAACAACAAATATACAATTACTAATAAGGCCTAATTCAAAATCTCCAAATACTAATAATTTTTAACTAATTAATGATTATTTTTAAGATGATGTTAAGCGAGTTTTATGCGATTTATGATATTTAAAACACACCTGTTTGTAACGTATGTAAATTAGAAATACCACATTTTAAATTTTTAGTGATTTTAATTCGTACCATATGTCAATAACTTTTTTCAGCAAATGAAATATTGATCTTTTATCATTTATAAGCGACGGTAAGCATTTACTAGAAAATTCATATTCTACTGGTGAGTCATTTTGGGGTCGCCATTTGGATTCGCCATTTTGAACTCGAAAAATTGAAAACTGACGATATGTTGTGCTTAGTGACCATTTTAATCAATCGATTTTCGTTTGATTAAATATAATCCAACAAAAATATACAACATTTTAACACTTCTTTTTCCGCCATTTTAAATCCTCCATCTTGAATAGAACAAAAATTATCCTATTGCTTGTTTACTCAGCTCTCCAAAAACATTGAATAAATGTTATCTCGCCAAACTACACTTTATTATTTATATCACTGTTCCACCATTTTGAATTCACCATCTTAGGTATTAAAAATTGGAAACTGCGCTTTAGTACACAAGGACCAAAATATTCCGGAATAAATACTGTCAAGCAATAACTTACATGTTTTTTTAAATTCTTATTCCGCCATTATGAATTTGCCATATTGTATTTATAAAAATGGTAAGCTCGATGCATTTTCGTACTCAGCGACCTCAAAATCCGTAAAGGACGTGGTTTTAGACCAAAAAAATATATTATTTTTAAAACTTTTGGAGTGCCATTTTATCAAACGAAAAAAATATAACAAAATTTTTTATTAAATTGTATTGATGTGATATATCATAATTTTACGTTTTTTGGGCGCCAATTTTAAAATTTGGCCTCTCAAATACCTTCAACCTAAAAGAAATAAAACTCGTCTGAGAGTTAATTCTAATTAGCTAACGAGACTAAATTTAGTACAGCCTTCATGCAAATCCTCTTTCTAAACACTTTAAATGCAACAAAAAATTTTAGCTATTGCTAAACCTATAGTCAAATACAGAAAAAACTGCTAATTCTGGTTTAGAGGATAGTTTGTTGCATACATTTTTAGTCCCAAATTAGAAACATGAAAGCAAAACGTAGACTCCTATTTCAGTTAATAATTACCCCTCACTAAATTAAATTAAACGCTACTAATTCATTAATTCATTCCAGTTCTGTCGTAACATTACCTTTCATGAAATTTAATTATTACTTTTAGTGAATGTTCACGAATTAAATAATCGTGTTTTAATTATTAGATTGGTTTTAACCTGTACTTACTTTTAGTTAAAACTAACTAATCACTTGTCGCTTTACAGGAGTACTTTTCAAATCATTTAGAAATATCAAGTACACAAGTTTTTCTTCATTATCTGCTAATACCTATGTAAAATATTAACTAAAGATTTCCTTTTTTATGTGTCATAATTTCATTATATTATAACAAACAAAGATAAATAATTTACTGCATTTTCCGATTGAAGAAATATACTTTTGTGACAATATTCCACTCCATATGTGAACACTATTACATTTCGATTATAAAGAGGTAATTTTTCTCCTTAGACTATAAATCACAAGTTACAGCCATTTTTATAGCCGCATAAAAAAGGTATTTCCTATTTTATAAAAGGATCTTCATCTAAGTGAACTACTGGTTGCTACACTTCAAAAGCATATATTTATGTAGTTTAAAAAAGTTCATAAATAATCTAATAAATGAAGATCTTTTTAAGTTTTGATTCTGAAGAACCTCTATTGCAGCTTAGAAAAATATAAATTTGTCTTATTTAGGTTGTAACCGACAGATTATGCTGATTTTATGTTTAAATCGTAATATTGATCGAATTTATCCGACTGTTAAAGACTTATTAAAACAGAATCTTTTATTTATTTTAATATTTTTCCATCCTTCAAAGTTTTTATCATCAACAGCTAATGAATTATATGTTTTCATGCATTTGTTATGAACATTCGACAATAAACACAACCAAACAACATTAAGAAGTCACATCTGCCAACGAAAAAAAAAATGGGTAAATTCATTGATCGACGAGTTTATTACGTTATGCTAAACCTTAAAGGCATCTGCGTCGAAATGAGAAATAAAATGGAAATGAGAAGGATCCACAAGGAAAATATGGCAATATGACGAAGTTGTTTAATATCAAACACATAACTTCTAATAGCCAAATTCATAAATGTAACCAATATACCAAAGCTGAAAGGTGTTTTGGTAGAGGAGTAAGAGAGGAAAGTTAGTACGCCTGTTAATAAAGAACAGGTGCAGACATCTCCTCTGAATCACTAGAGATCCGAAGAGATGAAGTATGAGATATTGGATAACCGTCTTGGGGAATGAATTGCCGTATCGTGGAAAGCAACAGAATCTCTTGAAATTATCAAGATGGAAAATGCTGCCAGAATTATTGTTGCGACACTTGTCCATCAGAAAAGAAAAATATTGTTGTAGCACCATAAGCTATCGTTGACAGTTCGATTGGATAGTTTGAATGAATTAATGATTTCTTATGAACAAAATAAAATTATGAACTTTGGAAGGTTTCAAAGAAGTAACTAATCTGCCTAATAAAATAGCCGCTCTAATAATCCCACCCTACAGCGCCAGCTGTTCCGTTGCTACAGAGACAGTTTTTTTTTCGTGTATAATAAGAATTATCCCCATGAATATACCATCAAAGAAACTGTTCGTAGCGTGGGAGATGATAGGAATCCCAATTATCGTAAACGTGCTTTGAATATGCTCAGGTCCTGTATTATTGATGTCTAGTCACAGGAACTGGGTGGCAACTGCCGAAGAAAGTGACCCACATCAAAATTTCAACCCGCGCTAAGTATTACAAGAAAAGGATATACACCGTAACGTTTTAATTCTATAATTTTTAAAAATTAAAGGATATTTTCCAAAAAACTGTCAGATAAATAAGTACTTTCAAAATCGTCATATTTATCGACCGCTAAACGGTACTTTGACGCAATCCCACAGCCATGATGTATTGTTATTACCTAGCTTCTATGAAAATGAATTAAAAGAATGGAACCGCTCGCATGGAACAAAATTCCATAATTTCACGCTATTCAAGTGGCTTCTCGCTGCAAGAAACGCGGACAAAAAAGCTCAAGAGTAATGGGCGTAGGAAAAAAGAAAGACGATGGAATAACATTTCCGCGATTACGCGGAAACAAAAGATGCAAGATCATAAATAAAAAAGGCAGATTTCAAGGAATATGCGGAACCAGAAGAAAAGGGAAAGACGAAGAAGTGCTGGGTTTCCGCAAGTTTACAGAAACAATGAAAGAGACACCGGAAGAGAAAAGAGGAGCATACGCAAAAGAGAAGCGGCCGAGAAGCTTTGAAAGAGAACTGGAACAAAAGCAGAAATGAGAAAGAGAAACGTTGTAATTTTAAGGATACCGCGAGTTAGTAAGAGATGGAAGAAAATTGCAGATTGTAGGGATGAGCGAGATGGAAACTAACGAAGACAGATCTAGGGGTGGATGTAGGGACCAAAGGGAGACAGATAGAGGGATGATGTCGCTAGGCAACCCCCGTGAACCGCGAGAGGTGCAACCTACGCCTGACTATCGGCCCGGCCAACTCGTATTATTGCCTTTCCGATTTGGGGGGCCCACCGCACCCCATACCCCCAGACACAAGCCACCGCGATACCGCGCTCCGGGCCAAGCCCTCGATGCAGTCGCCGAATTATCGACCGATGCAAATCGTCCGAGCCACGAGTAAACAGGAATTATTGCTCGCATTTTCATAGCTGGCCAAATAGCTGCGTCTCTAGAGATGATGTACACAACCAAACTGCCCAACGAAACTGGAAAGGTTCTCGGATCTGGAGAATGATGTGGATTGAGGCATGACGGGACCTTCCAAACCTAAGCTCGTCGGCATCTACTAAAATTTGACACATTTGTTGTCAGAAGAAGTTTGAGATTCAATTAAATCATCTAGTAGAATGGGAGCAACGAATATATTTCAGGGGAAACTTAGGGATGATGAAATAAAAACCTGAAAAGGTTTTAGGCATAAGGAGTGACTTAGGCAAACAATCTGTTCCAACTTTCCATTCAAATCTTAGAGGGCGACAATCTTCCGTTTTTAGCCCGGTAGGCCATCATGAAAAATGTGACTTCAAGGTCTAACAACCACGATTTCCGTTTAAATCGTGAAACTGTGACGTGCATAAAACGAAGCGTGACGTTGCAAAAACCACACTATTCATCATACCCCACTTAATAAAATGGCGTCAACAATTAAACGATTGGAAAACTGGTCTAATCGTTCAGTCGCTAATGGAGCTGTAACGAAGCAATTTACACTGATTGTTTATATAGCACCCATTGAAAAAATTAATAAATTGTTACGGTTCTTTTATGGGAACGTAACACGACCATATTATCATAATTATTTATGGTAATGCAGACGCGTCTGATTATGAGCTAGTAGTGCATATTTAAATTTGGCAACACCGGATCGCGTTACCATTGGGATAGCGGGATATGTAGCGGGCGCGGTCGTGGCGGAAATCTGGGGGATGGGATGATGATGGGACGATATTTGTCCGGGGGATGAAACTTACGGATCAGCTGTGATACGTACCTGCGAGGCCAGCAACCTCTAGCCGCGTTGCCGGCAATATGCGACCCCCTACGCGCAACGCGCGTTTATCATTTCCATTGCTCAACCCGTTATCGGGAATATGTTGATATGGACAGATGCGGTGTATCTCGTGAACATTTTGGTTCAAAGTGACAAATTACGGTTGCGGAAAATGTAATTGATTCTTGTTGGAGATACATTTTGTATTTGCGGTTCGAAATACTGCCTTCGATTTCGAGGCCTTTGATCGCTATTATACACTTTTCCCATTTGAAAATCCGATTTTTTTAGAAGAGTATAATTAAAACAAATACACACAAAATTGTTAAGAAATCAGTTTACCCGTGTTTGATAGAGGAGAAGAGGAAATTGCAATAATAGGAGAAAGCCCAATAAGAGGAGTACTATGTATGTGCTGTAAACATACTTTCCCGCAAGCACATGAACTCCAGTAGACTGTATAGGGGAAGTAGGGACAAAGTGGGATAAGGGGCAAAGTGGGATTTTGGCGTTTCGCTGTATTAGAACATTTTCTATGTATTTGATTGCATTATTTATTTACAAAAGAGTTATCGTAATACAAATTTTGAAACATATTTCAGTTTCCATTCAGTATTTACCAACCGTTCGAACATGATCTAGGAAGTCGAAGTCAATTTGTAAATTCATACATATTTTCAATCGAAAAGTCAGTATCAATAAATTAAGCGTAATTAAAATCTGAATTGGATGACTTAATAGTCTTCTCTCACATTCAATTTTCTTTTTATTTGTTTCATTTGGGGTTGAGGGATGTATTCCGTTTTGATGTAGGTTCACAGAGACAAGTAAGAACTCTCTTTCCCTCTCTCTCTCTATTTCTCCCTCTCTCTCTCTCTCTCTCTCATCCCCTCTCTCCCTCCCGCTCTCTCTCCCCCTCTCTTTCTCTCTCTGTCAAACCTTTCCAGAAGTAATTTTAACAACCCGTCCCACTTTGCCCGTGGATTTTTACATTTCTCAAAAAAAAGTTTTTTCGTAAAATTGAAATTTGGAATATTAAACAGATACTTTTTTTTAAATGCGTTTCATAATAAGTTAGTTGAAAACCTAAATAAGGGTTTCTAAACCACACCTAACCATTCTTATATCCCATATTTTTTGTATACAAGTTTTTTCAAAACCATCCACCTTGCCCCTACTTCCCCTACATAAGTAACCTCCAGAAAACAATAAACAACGTAGTCTGCGTGATGCAATCAGCCATTTGTGTGGGATGGTTGGTGTAACTTACGGTATGAGATGTAAGCAATGATGTATACTACTCAAGGAAAGAAAAAAATAAATGGTCTCTGGCGTTATTTATTGTGGGAAAATATGTACAGCTTTTGAATTTAATGTTTTTGCCATATTATTGTAGAATGATGGGTATCTAAATAAAAACAAATTGTTTAGTCTTTGCGTTGTTTTGTTGGCATTATGTTAGCATTTAGTAGTGTTGTAGCTATCAGAGTATTTTTCCTAGTAAAAAATCTTTTTCAGCGAAGAATAAATCACCTCCCCTCCTCTTACAATTAACCCTCGTCTCCTCCTTCCAGGCAAATTTATAGGATATTACAACGACATATATGTACTGTACTGTTTGATCCAGAAGTTTAGTTACCATAAATAAATGATTGGATAGGAAACAATACAAAGAAGTAATTGTGTGGTAATAAAAAAAATAATGAAAGATAAATACAACATCAAATGTAGAAAAGAATAGTTTAATTTCCTGTTCTTAACCCCTAGTATGGCGTTTCATCGCCATTGATGCAAATTTAATTACGTAATGACGCAAATCTATTCGTCCGTATACCACGTCATGTACTAGTCTGACGTGACTCCTTTTTTCTACTTCTGTGTATTTTCTTTTTATTTGTGTGTTGCTCTGTTGTGCACTCGACATTTTCGCACCCCCACATGAAAAGAAATCGCAGAACGTCATGGAAGTTGTTTGGTTGTTGGCTCGATGCCTTTTGTTCGGCGAGCCATATCTTTATATCCTTTCTTCTCCTACCGCCTACACTCTTTGCTACCTGCACTCTTTCTCGACTTTTCACGCCACATGTAATGCCGAGTGATTCTCGTGAGACGATTCCTGCAATTATCTCGTCCGTACAAAATATTGCTGAAGTGCACTTCGCGCGTTTGTCAAAACACAATTGTGTGGAGAAACAACCCTTAAAACTTCAACATTAAATTTCTAGAATGGTTTTTTAAAAATATTTTTAATATTCTGAATCCTGAAGTTTGTTTACTCTTGCATAGAAAATAGGTTTGATCAATCCGTTCAGTCCATAAGAGATGTAATAAACAATTTCATTTTCCATGGTTTTATTATTATTTTTTTTATGGTTAGTAATGAGTGGGCCATTTAATAGTTATTTTTCTGCCATTTGTTATCGGGACACCTCTGTATTTGTTTATAAGTGTCTAATAACGCCAAAACTCAGATGGTTCGGATGAAACCTTCACAAACTGTAGGTCCCGTCGCTATTTAGCCCATGTGCGAAATTCGTAACGGCCCAGCCCTGGTCCAGTCCTGGCAACGGCGGTGCCGAGGCTCGGCTGCGACATTGGGCCAACACTGGCATGAGTCTTGGTGCGACACTACGGCCTAGACTCGGCAACCGGTCTTGGTCCAGTAATGGCTGCCAGCACTGGCACGTCATCGACAGCCAGCAGCACTGGCCTGGCATCGGCAGCCAGTATTGGCGCGGCGTTGATCGTCGGCGATGGCACAGAGCCTATTGCTGCTAAATTTTACAGGCATTATTGTCTTTGCAACGTCGCAGCAGCAGCACGACAAAAAAAGAAAAACAAACGTTGAAACGAATTTATTGTTATTGGAAGAAACCTGGAAGATGTATATAAATCGATGGGTATATTCATATATCCCTCTTTATTGACGAGTCTTTTGATGTTGTCAGCTTGTAAGCCTGGGCGGGGCCAAATTTGGAACTCCAACGAGTTGGATCAGTAAGTTTGTAAAACGTCGTACTAGTTCCATCGTATTCCTGTAAATAAAAATATTAATTTCTAATTCGTCGTTTATCACGACGAGTTAGTTCTTAGTCGGAGAGAAGGTCCTCCCGACACCAAAAAAGGCAAAAGTGGCGAGAACGCCCTCCGGCCAGAGTTGCCGCGTCGGTGCCCACACTTCAAGTAACGCGGGCGCTACTTCATATGCGGTTCGGCGACGCGTTCCTAGCGGCTACGGCCGGAACTTAACTGCTGGGTTTCCCTGGTGATTCGAACGTCATCGCTGGTTATGGGCCGAGTCTCCAGAGATCCGAGGGCTCGTACACGGAGAGAACTGTGCAAGTATGTAACTGTAGGGAATCCTTCGCCATTGTACTAAGATTTCGGGGCTGCTTCTGCACCTTGTGCCGCGAGATATCAATCTAAGAAAGTCACAGTCTCAGACTGTGAAAACGCTCACGGATGAGACAGCAAAACTACGATGCTTTCTTCGAGGCTTGCTCCCGCCTAAGTTATACTTTTTAGACTAGAGCTCTCCCGGACTTTTTTGTAGGAAATTTCCTCCGCCACCAAAAAGGTTTAGTAAATTTTTGCTCTATCTTGCATCGTTTTCGATACGGTCGATATTCGATCGGCAATATTCTGTTTGAAATAAATTTGCTAGGCTTGGACCGATGTTCGGTCCCGAATGTTTCCATCGCTGGGCCGAGATATGGCACTATCACTTTGCCAGACATGGTCCGATACTCGGGCCCAATATTGGGCCGACGCTGGGACGACGATCGGGAGAAATGCCTATGAGATCAATTTGCCAGGCCTGGCCCGATGCATTGGCCAGTTTTCAGCCGAAGTTTGGCAATTTGTTATAGCCAGTATCGGCTACCAATGCTGGCCCTATACTGGCACAGTGAAGTTGCCAACGTTGGGCCAGCATCGGTAGCCGAAAGTCGGCTGTCAACGCTGGGCCGAGATTTGGCAATATTAATTCGACGGGGTTGGTCCGATGCTCGGGTCGGTTTTGGACCAACTGTGGGCCAACGATCGGCAGTACCTGGTATGAAATATATTTGCTAGAATTGGTCCGATGTTCGATCCTAAATGCTTCCATCGCTGGGCCGTGATTTGGCACTATCGCTTTGCCAGACTTGGTCCGATACTCGGGCCCAATATTGGGCCGACGCTGGGACGACGATCGGGAGAAATACCTATGAGATCAATTTGCCAGGCCTGGCCCGATGCGTTGGCCAGTTTTCAGCCGAAGTTTGGCAATTTGTTAAAGCCAGTATCGGCTACCAATGCTGGCCCGATTCTGGCACAGTGAAGTTGCCGACGTTGGGCCAGCATCGGCAGCCGAAAGTCGGCTGCCAACGCTGGGCCAATAGTGGGCCGTATGGTCAGCATCGGCATTTCGCACATGGGAGTCCCATATGGGTTCAGAAAATTCCTGTTCTTAACCCCTAAAATAAAAAAAAATAATAATAATAGTTATTTTCGTTAAAAGAGCAGCCAAATCATAAAAGGGTAAAAATTCTAGTTTATGCCAACAAATTAAAACTAGAAAGAGGGGAAAATTCTATCTTATCGGCCCAGGTAGGAATTTGTAAGAAGAAATCATCGACGAAGATTCAGTTCTCACCGTCAATACTGGACCATTACTGTAACAATATCCAATACAATACTGCCTTCTGTTACTAATATATACTCATTGACGGTCTTTAATACCAGTAGTGATTACAGAAATTATTACCATACGAGTATCCTTTCCATTGCAGTGAAACTCAGTACTGACGTGACCCAAAATTGCCAACAAAAGACAACATCGTAAAAAATGTTACGAATTATTACTGATTTATATATTGAACCCTATATTTATATTATTTATGTATTGTTAGATATATTATACGGAATAGTACATGTTATACAATTTCAACTCTCGCAAATAAATCTATGAACCTATCAGAAAAATTTAGCCCGATCGAGGATGGAACCCGGGTCTACATCTCTCTTACTATAGCTCTCGATATTGTCTTACAGTTTAGAGACCTAAAAAAAATGTATTGAAAATCCAACATTTTTATGAAAAGCCACCATTTTTATGAAAATCCACCATTTTAGTTGTGAAGGTTAACTCCAAAAAAAATTCAGTAACCAGATTCGAATGACTCGGATGAAGCTTGAAAAAAGATGCCACCTAGTTGGATTTGCCACTTTGAATTTTGAAAACTCTACTAAGCACCCTTTCAAAATAAAGAATTCTTTACATAGTCTCTAATGTCCGCAAAACTGATTCTTAAAGTATTAAAAAAATAGTCCCAAAGTCATCTCCCGAAAAAATTTAAGGTTTGAAAAACGAAATCGGCCAAAGGTAATATGTTTGATAGTTATGATAAAAGTAGTCACAAAGTATTCGTTGTGAAGACATTCATGATGTACGGTATATGTGGCCACTTTGAACTGTCAGTGGACAACAAATCCGATCAATTATGAAAATGGAATATTAGATCCGCCATTTTGAATTTTAACATTTAAAGTCAGATTTATAATATGATACCTTGAAAACTCCACAATAATACAATGCAGGAATCATCAAGAAGTTGATGCTCGACAGAATATATTATTTTTACCTGATTAATTGCAATGCTTCGATTATTTATCGTTGCCATAAAAGTAAAGCGAATACGTCTAAAAAAATTTGGTAGTTGCAAATAGAATATTTTTGTGATCCTTCAAAGTTGAATTCAATGTCAATTCGAAAATAGAATGTATCTTTAATCCTCATTTAACGACAGCAGTATAGTTTAACGACTTGCCACACAAGGTCACACAAGGCTATTTAAAGTCGGAAGTAATGAAATTCGGTTCAAGTGAAATGACTCACGCAGAAAGCACAGAATATATTACCTCGTTATGTCGCATACAAATATGAGGAATTCCACGAAACTTTTAATATTGTGGGTATAGACATTCATATCATACGTACAAAGGGTATCGACTTGTTAAATCGTTTTATTTCAAAAAATAATTAATTATATATGTTACGTTTTTATCTTTACGTAAGAAACAAACGATTCCATGTGTTTTTCCCGTAAAATGTGTAAAATACGTTAAATTTATAAGGTTCAATTACTGTGTTGTATGTACTGAACTTACAATCACGTGCTCAAAATCGACTGCTTTCGAATATCAGGCATCATATACACATATTATGATTCGACAAGTATCTCATCAAGCTCTATTGGATCTGAACAAAATAATGATCAAACGTGACTTTGCATAATACAAGCTAACATACACTACCTCATTCTCAGATAGGATTGTTTTAACGCAAATTTTTGTGGTGGAGATTCCGAATTAATAGATAGCATCTTTTCAAATTACGTATAAATTTATGAGAGTCTAAATTAAATATGGATTTTAATAATAAATATGAATGAAAACCGAGTGAAGAAATAATAAAATTGCTGGACGGTTTATAACAATACAACCATAGTTTTAATATCTGCAATTTTTTAAAAATATCTTCTAATTTCCCAAATGTTAGCATTCGTGAATTGCTGAACTTTTCGTACAGTTTTTAATTTTGGTTATATAACTTTCGACTTGCCATAATAATTTGTATACTACCCTAACCTCTAGCCATGGAGGGATGGGTGACAACCAAATCTACGAGACATTTGGTGTTGTTATTTCTAACGGAGAAATCCCCCTCTTACAATGTTTGAACTTTTTGAACATCCTATACTTACCTAGCTAAAACGCCTTATTGACTTTTTTTACTTTCATGTCGAGGTAATTTACTCAATCAAGACCAAAAATGTGGGGCTGGATAAATTGCGACCAAAAGTTTCGCTCTAGGTTAAGAAACTCGATTTCGGGGTGTTAAAATTATATATTGTGTATCAAGGGCGCAAAGGAAGAGATTGGTGAAAGGACGGTAGTTCCCACCCCGAGGTCTTCCTTGTGTGTTTTCTAGGTACAATTTTAAAGTTTCTCTTCATCTGTACAACACTAAAATAAAAAACAAAGATTTGACTTTCTTTCCCATCGCAGTGCTTAGTTTCAGACGACTCATGGAAGCTTAACTTTGGGGAGACTTAAAATAGAAGAACAACACTAAGAATAAGTGTAATTAAATCATTAAATAAGAAGATACATACATAGTGGGCTGGCTAAATAATTACAAATTTCAGTCAGTTCTCTGTAGGTAACGGACCCAATGAGATTTTTGGTAATTTGAGTGATCAATCTTTACCCCAGAGGATAAAAATAATTGACATTGTTCCCCAGAATTTATGAGAAGCCTCGTTCTTAAAAATAATGTTGAAATATAAAGGCCGACAATAACAAAACAGAAGTCGATACGGTTTGCGGTTGTCCTTCACGTAATGTGTCATTGTTAATGATGACTACTTGAAGGGTAACCATTCAATTACTAGATCATCGGTCAATTACTGAGTAGGAGACTACTCAAGACATAACATGATAATAAAATAAATGCGTAAATTTTCTTGCTACTGACTATACAAAGGTAACACAAACGTGGTCAAATCAGTTTGTTACGTTTGAAGGGACCGTTTCTAGGTAAGATTACTCTCTGGTTAATTATTGTTTAGTTTTTATATGCCCTGTCAGCGTTACCAGTTTACGGGAATTTTTTAAGCTAGAAGCTCATTCTAGCATGGTATCTCATGGGAAAATATTCCATCAGCATTGCCCAAAATGCTTCTAAGCCAAGAATGTTGACCACGAGGCTGGTGCTATCCAGATATGAGATTACATATAACCTTATTGATACCAAAAATGTGGAGATGAACTACTCCTCATTGTTGCGCTATTATCTTCTGGTCATCGATAATAATACCAAATTTACTGCTCTTTGGTATTCGCATCTGATGCGGAAAGAGAGAGTAGGGCGGATAAACAGTATGAGGAGTGGGGAAGAGCGATACTGGCGCCACTCAGTGATTTAATACGTTGGCCTCAATAATGTTACAAGAAAAAATTATATGTACCACCTCTGTAACTCTGAAGTTCGTGAGTTTCCATCTGTCCGACATGTACTTTATTGTTTTTCACAAACGAAAAAAAACAATACAAAAAAATTGGGAAATTTGATGATCCGTTACTACTGGTTTTTTTATAGGTCTTTGTTGTTAAAGTCATGTTGCAACTTTGGATGTAGATGTTCCGGATGTAATAAATACTTCCCTTGAAATGTTACTTACCTGCAATATTACCTAAGTAGTTGGAGGAACGTTCAGTTGAGGAAAAGCTATTCCATTAATCCGCTACTGGAATCAGTTAAACATATTAATATCTCTGTTTCTTACCTGCAAATATCTAACTACCTATCAGTACGAAGGAATCATTACATCATTTGCCACATTATTGTTTCTATCTCCTTTACTATCCTGCCCAATAAATGACCAGTTTAGACCCCTGTAATAGAAGGTATACATATTTAGCTCCCTACTTTAACCTGCCTAGTGCCAAATTAAAATTATTGTTTTGTTAATTGACCATTCGGTCTGTTAACCTTTCTCTGGTATTTTCATAAATACTAAATTGGCCGAACCTAAGTGAAACGTTGTTAAGAGTTTCATGTTTTTTTTTTTATATTATTTTTTTACGTCGACTTTTCTGAACCCATATGGGCCAAAATGGAGACGGGACCCATAGTTTTTGAAGGTGGAATCCGAACCACCTGAGCTGTGACAATTTTAGACACTCATAAACAAATACAGAGGTGTCCCGATGGCAGATGGCAGAGAGATCGAATCAGAGTTCCCTGATTACGAAGCCGATACTCTACCAACCGAGCCACCGCCGCTCTGTTTCATAATGTTATATCTAAAACAGTATCCAATAGGGTTCATGTCCTCACCCAATCACAACAGCCAGAAGATCTGAAGATCTCAACAACCTGACAATCGTAACAAAAATAAGGAATGGTTTCCATAAATATTCAGTCAAGGATCATTCAGATATCATTGACAGTTCATTGACCTCATCGCTGGAGTTTACTGCTCTGTAGTTAGCCGACCACAAAAACTAGCCAAACACCAAATCGAAATTATGTTACTAATCAAACTACTTGACAAAATGAAAAATATCTTAATAGCCATTAAACGATCAGTCTTTCATCATAGATTATTCATTGATCCGACCCCAATCAATCAACTAGTCTGTAGTCAGCCGACCACAGAGACCAACCAAAAACAAAATCAAAATTGTACTCCTCAGCTAATAGGGTTGCCAGTACACAGCCACGTGTGGATACAAATAAGTGATGCCAGTAGTAATTGTGTATGTACCTACATCCAATGGGTACATTGGCCTGCACGGAATACCTACGGACACGCATACCAAAATTCCACGCGTGTGTACACGATTCACCTGCTCTGCAGGTGTCCGATCCACCCTCGGCACGGCAAGGTTACACACTTTCCCCGCGAGTACTACAATGCTACGTATCGCGTGCGCGGCTAAAATCCCTCTCCTGAACCTTCCCCACTCGCTTTGCTCTCGTTATCTTTCTCTATTCCCTCTTCCCCTTTCTTCCTCTCTCTTTCAATTTCGTTTTCTACCTTTCTCCGTTGCACGGTCACTAGTGGTCACGTACGCGAATTCTGTCGGTTTCTCTGTTTTTCACTTTCTGTCCCTCTGTCTTTTGGGTTACGTGTTTCTGTCTCTGCGTCTCCATCGTTTTTTATCGCATTCTCTTGCACAAACCTACAATCGCTATGGTACGGTCTTTTTGATCTTCCCCTACCTCCTCTTCTGGTGTTTCCATCTCGTTCTGTCTCGTAATGTTTGTTTATCTCCGTGCGACACGTACGATCCTTCGGTCGTATGCGAGTTTCCTCTGTTTTCGTCCCCATGGGGGTACAAACCTGTCATTCCTGCGCCACCGATGTGTGGACGATAGTTTCTCAGTACGTGATCCGCATGTGCGTATTCCCACACACGTATGTAGTCTATTACACGCACCTCTTTGTATGCACGCGCGTTCGTTCGCTTATGTGCACGGGGGTTTGGAGAATGAATTGAGGGGAAGGGGACAAGCCAGAGGAGGGGAATCTGGAGGTTTGAGCGTGATAAGCACGCGGACTGCAGATCGATGGAGCAGTGACGTCACGGGGCGCGGAAGCTGCGTCTCCATGGTGACCGCCAACGGACCCGGCCGCGCGATCCTATTTTCATCCCTGTCGCACCTTGGACACCCGTCGTTATCGCGCTCCTTTCCCCTTATATCTGTCCCACTCCCCCATCCATGGTCTTTCTCTATATCTGCGCTTTTACACCACCAGCGAAGGGGGATGAAATTTTATTAAATTTCACTTCCGCCTCTTCCTTCCAGCTTTTGATCAACTTCCCTACGCGGGAACCCCGCTATTATGTGGATTGCAGGTGCGCGAAATCCAAGAGGAAGAAAAGGACCTTCTTCTTCATCCTCCAGGAAAATATTTCGGCCGCAGGACGATAAGGAGCTTTTTTTTTAATCGCGGCTCACTGCGAAGGGTCGAAATTGGGGTTTTATGAAACGTTCGATTGTTCCGCGTTTTTACTCGGTGTACCAGAAGGGCGGCGAATGGCAACGACGTATTTCGGATTAAATCGCCATGTTTGTGTTCGAGTCGATGGTCGTTAGCAACTTTGGTTTCGACATTACATATTCGTGTCGAACATTGTTACACGCACTGTTGTTGCGGGTGGCTGGAATAAAGTTGAAACGAGAAACAAATTGAAAACTCGGCGAAATGCTTTATCGTTACATGCCGCTCAGATACTGCACCTCTAGGGGAAACCTCTATTGCGGATTGTGTAATAGGTATTAAATGCTCACGGAAATATTTTTATGATGTTTCTCGAGCTTTTTGTGTTGTTTTTATTTTTATGAACTGCAGGGCTCAGTTGAGTACCGAATAGACCCAAAAAACAGTTTTTAATTTGTTTTCAATATGATTAAAATTTCAAGTTTTTTTCAACTCCGAAAGGGAAGTCTCATCTATTCGTTTGTTTTGACCAAATCAACTAAATTTCATGGGGACTCTAAAACCATTTAAATGTTGATAAGGCAGTTTCATCGCGTACGCGGCAGCGCATAAATTGCAATTCCAATTAAATTTGCATATATAGTCAAGGTTACAATATTTTTGTTTATAGGAAAATATTTGGGACAAGTTCGAAATAGTAAGGTGCTATTTTCGAAGATTTTTTTTTACTATTTTTGGAAATTTTTAAAAGTCAGAATTACACATTCACTGTATACTTATTCAGGTATAATTGTGAACGGACCTCATCATCATCACACTAAGAACGACACATACGATTATAAATAGAACATTAATGCAGAAGATAGTCGGGCAGTTAACTGTGCAGTCGGTGGAATAAGCGGTCATGATCGGAAAGTAACAGTCTTATTTACCACAAGACAATAAATACGAGCAAATTTACTAACGATGCCGAAAACTATCGATCGACGTTGAGTGCATTAAAATATCTACCTTGTTTTTTATTTATTCAAAAAAAGTATATAAATAGAAAATAATCTTACGCACGGGGATTCGAACTCGCGACCTATAAGGGATGTTTCAGCATATTTTCGATGGTTGTCATTTCTGAACCCCCAAAGGCACGAATTTTTCTAGAAATTTAATTTTTATGAAAATTGGTACACAGACCCGTCATCGAGGTCGCAGATTACAAATCCGTTGGCGATTTTGAAAAATTCAAAATGGTGGATTCAATATGGCGTATAAAAGAAAAAAATCATTTACGATTTAAACATAAATTACAACTGAACATTTAAAAACCGATTCAAATTCAGTACTCTTAAAAACCCCAATGTCCCCGATTTAAATTTAAATCACCGAAATGTTAACAACGAATGTATTTTTACGGAAATAATATTTTAGTGTTTAGTTGTTCTTAACAAGACATTTTTTATGAGATACTGGAAGTTGACCATTATTTTGTATTTATAAACACGGTCAACGAGTATACATACTGTTTTGAAATCTTTTGTTTTGCAATAAAAAATGGTCCAAAACGAATCTATTTGCGATTTTCGTAGGTTTTGAGGAATTTTAAGTGTTTTATTGTATACCTGTTTACATTTTAAAATAATAGCACTATAGCTAACCAAATAACTGACGAAACTGAGAACGATTTATCCTGACAACAAAGTAATTTCACACGAGTATTGGGGAATATTTCTAAATCTTTAGAGCTTTGAATACGAACAAGCAAGTGGGTGTAACTTAAAATGAGCAATTTAATGCTCTTTAACCGATTAAGATGACAATTGCAGTTTTCGTGGACTCAGCTTCTGACGGAATACCAACTAACATAAAGTGATTAACGATTAGTCAAAATCATTATACAGCTACTTTTTTTCAGTATTGTCTTTCTACTAGCATAGGATAAAATGCACAAAGATCTGAACAGTTAATACATTTTTAAATTTAAGTAAATAAAAATATTATTTTTTTTTCATTTTAAAAATTACACGTGTTTAAAAAATAAAACACGATTTTCATGGTTTCTTTTAATTTATTAGTTTTTTATCATTTTCGGCATTAGAATATCTTAGACCGGTATAAATAACGTTTTAAAAATGTCTTGGCTTCAATATGGTGAATGCTACTTTCAAAAAATTACAGTCTAAAAAATGGGATCCGAAATGAAAATCTGCTTTAAAATTTTTAGAATGACCTAACTCTAAAACAATCAGTTTTTTCAAATAAATGCTAAGATTTAAAAGTTCTAAGAGGAGTACACAGGAATTTTTGCAGATTTTTTATGGGATATACAAAATTTACGATCTAAAACTTGTTTAAAGATTTCTAAAAGAATTGTAGTATATTTCATAAGAATTATTTGTTTCTTACAATTTTTTCTAAATGTTAGTTTTTGGTGAAAAAAAATCAAAAAAATATATGCTTATTTTTCCTTCATAATTAATAACTTTTGTAAATAATTACAAATGACAAAACGAACTTCCAGTCACGAATGTACTAGAATTTTGTTAGAATTCTTTAGAAATTAAAACAAATTGTTCAAAATTTTACAACAAAAATTCTCACTTCCGGTGTATTTCTCGTTGAATTCTAAGAATTTGTCCTCCTTATCGTTTATTTAAGAAAGCCGATTGCTTAAGAGTCGAGGCATCCTGAAATGCATCAAACAAATGTTCAGAAGGTTATTTTGGGACAGGAATTTTTTAAAAATACGCTTCGTCATATTGTAATCTGGGGAATGATAAACAAATAACAATAAATGAAAAATGATCATTTTTATACTTTTGAATTTGTAATATTTCCTATACGGCATTCGAAAGAAGGGAGTTTGAGCAATACAAAACATCTACTATAACATTGGTTTCATTACGTTCTATTACTACAAAATACCATGAAATTTCATGTTAATTTTTTGTACAGTTGGTCCTTAATATATTAGACAACTATTAAATTTATCCTTTAACAGGTATGTAACTTCCGTGTTTCAATATTGAATTTCAATTGTACTAATTTGAAAGGTTTTGCAAAGCAGAGGAGTTTCTATGAAAAAAAATCGTGTAAGTAGAAGCATTATGTTTTTAAATTTAAATTGAAAAATTTCGTAGAATATTGACATTTTTATGAATTTTAAAAATGCTAATGAAAAGAGTAGCCAAAAATAATTCGAAAAGTAAAAAATAAACATTATAGGACTTATTTCCTATTTTCTAAATATCCACTGTTCAAGGGCGTAAAATAAATTTGTGTCCGAGGGGCGGCGAAGCTTTACGTGTCACAAGCAGAATTTGTTGTCATAACGGATTTAAAATTCGTATTTATCTCAACAAATTATAACTCGAAAAAAAATTTTTACTCCCACAAGTGAGGACATAAAATTGGAGTTATAACCCCGCATGACGGAAAAATATTTGTTAAACTAGCACAAACTGTTGCGCTTCTTAGTTACTCAAAACCTTTTCTAAAAAAATAATACATTTGCGTCGTATATAACATTCGGAAAGGTAAACATCTCGGTTATAATCATAGCGAGAATTCAAAATAACTTTGTAGGAAGGCGAATGAATTCTCTTTCATGGAAAACTATCCAAATCGGTCAGATAAATTCACTATTATATTATCGATGTATCGAGTGCTCTGTGGGAGAATATTTCGTCTGCTTTAGCCTCTACTTTTTGACGGAAATTCAAAGTATTTTATGATTTGAATAAAATTAATTTATACTCATTTATATATTGAAATTGCAAAAGAAATCTTAACAAATTAAGTAAAATCGACACAAATTACACTGATAGGCCCTTAGCCCACGGTTTTGAATGTTCAATTTCTAACTTCAGATTCGTAACAAACGAAAAAAGTTCTCATTGTAAAACTTCAAACTTTGTAAATAAACTTCAACAATAAGCAGTATCTCCCAAATGGATAAATAACTAACAAAACTAAAGACAATTATATAAAGACAATTTCTTTCTAAAATATAAAATATAATTAAATGTTTTTTTTTTTTTATTTATTGACGTGTAACTTTTGAACTTGGTAAAACTTATTTTTCGTCATAATATAACTTTTGCACTTAACCAGTTTTTCATTAATTTCCAAAGTTTTGCAGCTGTGTCATGTAGGAGTAGAAAATAAGAAAATTCATTATTGAACTGTCGAAAAACTATTTTCCCCAGGGTGAGTCTAGATTCTGTTCGAGTCATTTTTGAAGAGGAAACTTCGATTGATAATGACCGTGCCTCGACCTTTTGTCCCTCGTGTAACTCCCGTTATCTGCTTGGAACCGCGCAGACACAACATAGGGTACCAAATCCTCTCTCGCTCTCGAATAATCCGAAATAATTCATGATTCGTAATCAAATATGACGTATGCATGTGCGAAATATACATAATTTTTTATGACTTCATATCATAACAATTGTCCACGATATTTTACAGGGTGGAATTAAACAATGAACTTAATTTAATTAATGAACTAATTGAGTTAAAACCATTTTATTCGGATTTTATGGAGGCAAACACATTTATTCTCTTGAATACTTTATGCAATTCCAATGAATATACGAAAAATATATTGGCCAGTCCACAGAAGTCGCGACAGGGGTAGGTTTCCATTTACAGCGTTTTAGAGTATAAATCTGAACAATGCCGTGCGATTGGCTGAAACTCCATTTATTTTTGTATCAAGGGCGTAAAATGGGGGTTTACCTGCCTCGATGGCAGAATGCGTGGGACGACGCGCGAAGCCGATTCGAGGTTCATGAGGACGAATTCTAATTCAACTAAAGATATTGGAAAATTCTACGTCTGAGATTCGAACATCATTTCTACGCCATACCACGCGTTCTGTTATCGAAGAGTAAAACTCCATTTTGCGCCCTTGATATAAAAATAACTATTTTGGTGCAGTAATCGTAAAATGTCTTTGCGCTTTGATTTGTGGTCTAAAAGACCGATTTTTGACCCTCTGGCCGTAAAACTCGATTTCCCAGCCTAGGGCGAAACCTTTGGCCGCGAATTATCGAGACCTACGACAGGGGGATCAAAAAATACATTATTAGTCACGGATGAAATATCGATCTCCAACGAGTGTGATTGTTACCTTCACTTCGCTCGGGCGACAAACTTCACAATCGTCGAAGATCGATAATTGCGCCCTTGGCGCATAATGTACTATTATTTTACGCCTAAGAAGGCGTGAAATGAACATTTTACTGCATCAAAAAAAATAGTTACTAATTTTGTGCGAAAGATTATTCTGGATTGTTTTTTCCTTTTTAACAACAATTTTTGTCAGATACTATAAAATTAATGAATTCTGATTTGTTGTCTTGATCAAAAAGTCGAAATTAACCTAACAACACTTCTTTGACAAGAATTTTTAATACTGTATTACCAATAATTTGAACTATTCGTTTTCACGTAAAAACTAGCACAACAACTTCCCTCTGATTTCTTAAAGGCTGACCATTTCTGACTGTTTTCACTTGATAATTATAATGCATTGATGTACATGAAGACTAGGTCTTAGCGTCGTTCAGGTAATAAGCGAATAAACAAAATTAAAAATAACTGAATAGATTTGTTATAATTCAGATTCGGCATAAGTAATCCCAAAACTAAAACGGTTTTCTAAAAAATATCAAAGAATTTCAGCATTGTCCGCGATTATTCGGAATATGTAGAGGCAAGTGACATATTTTTTAAATTCTTAGTCACTTCTCGGTTAACGTCTCCTATACAGTGCCTCCCTCCCATATTTGCTTCGTCCGTCTTGATTATCTAACGCTCCTAATATATTCCTAATGAGGGGAAGAAATTTGTCCCCCTTATGCGCGCCAAAACTTTTCCTACATCGCGCATGCGTGATGTTGCTGCAGAATTACCGCTCCGTGAGAAGTGGTGGGGAACAGCAATCGAGAGGTAAGGCAAATATTGGGAGGGACCCAGTGGCAAATAATAGGGGATAGTAAATATTGAGAAAGCAAATATTGGGGGGAAGGGGTTACTGTATGTCTAAAGAGATTCTGCAACAATTAAATTGTTTTTGAATTTTCCAAAATTTAAAAAAAATGTATTCATTAATTTTGGATTAAGAATTTAATTAATAGGTACATTAACGACAACCATCTTAAAGATGAAAAAAGATACATTTTGCAATTTGATGCAAAGTTCTAATTTTGTTTTTTATATTTAAAAAGAAGCTTAAGGATTAGAATTAAGAAACATTAGAAGAATAAGGATGTTTTTTGAATTTATAATTTTTGTAAATTGATAAATTTCATAATAAAGCTACACTAATGATACTTGAAATTAATTGCTTCAGGACCGGAATTCATTGAATCGCCATTAGTTGCAAAAAATGTTGAATGGTGGATCAAATGTGTCGTATAAAAAAGATTAAACTTTTAAAAATCCTCAAAAACTCTGCGTTGTTATACACGAATCTGACATCGAATGTTTAAAATTAAAAATGGCGAATAAAATATAGTGGATAAAAATTAAAAACTGAATTCGAATATTGCCTCATATGTTTAATATTTCAGTATTTTGAAAATAAAGATAAAAGCATACAAAATCGCGGCCTAAACACACTGAAAAGTTCAAGATTTTTTTACCTGAAAATAACAGACACAACAAGATTTCAGAATTGGTAAAAGAATACGCAGTTGTTTGGAATAATTTTTTTATTTTGAAAAATCCAAAATTTTGAAAAATGTTAAAAAGTATGCCAAACATTCGTTGAAAGTTTAAATATGGTTTAATATCATTTTTTCCTAAAGTCTATTGAAAAATAAATGATTTAAGTATTCCTTGATCAATTATAAGCACTTTTTGGTTAGTAACGGTTTTTTCCAAAATTTTACTGTTTTCAAGTAAATTTTCCTGAACTTTTCGACGGCATTTTCATGTTTGATATGCCATTCTGGATACTTTCACTTTTATATTCAATATACTTATATAGATATACACATCTTGAGAACACGATTTCTTTACCTTAAGCAAGGAGTCCGAAACGATTTTAGTGTGAAAAAGCGAGATAAAAAAAGAAATACATATGAAAAATCCGTACATTAATTGGAATAAATAATGTATAGTTTTTATATCGTTGATAACTATAAGGGAAAAAATGCCCATTTCTTAATGGGTTAAGGTGCGAGCTGAAAAACTAGTATTCAATTACATAATACTGAATAATATATAATTATTAATTATATTACATCAAGAAAATCAACTGGAAAAGCGATCACTCTACATATCAAAGAATATTTTTCCTATATCATTGAAGTGTGCATTTTCCAGCAACATCACGAGAAAAGGTACCAAAGAGGAATGGGACATTGCTGGGAAGTGGTGGGAAGTTCTAAGGCTTTCTGACAAAAGCCAGCTTACAGTATGTAATGCAAAAACCGTTATTAACTACGTTATAATTCAAAAGAACGAAGGAATCCTCAGGGGATTATTATTTTTGGCTGTAATAAAATCGCAATAAAGGAAGAGATCCAGCAATTAAAATCACAATATCGCTGTAAAACGATACACAATCAAGCATAAATTAATTTTCTAAAATTATTGCTGTAACCAAAATTCAGTATTTTCTAATTAAATAATAAGTACAATCATGAAACTTATTACATGGAATTTGATAGAGATGTGTTAACATTAATGTGACGGATTTGATTAAACATGCAGGTCGTCGAAACTAGAATATATGTGATTTATGAGTAATTTTACAGGCTTAGAAAAATTTGAAGTACTGATAATCGCATAAATGAAAGATAAATTGATTTTTATAAGTAGAGTAGTAAAAAATAAAATTAATGATTTTTTTAGAATACCAAATGGTATTAGATTCAATGTCCTTAATAAGAGGGAGAACCCCAACTATTTGCATTGGAAATATGTAATTTTTGAAATCTCCATCTAGGAGAAAACTATGAAATCTATCTCCATGAACATTTGAAATCAATTTCTAATCAGGATCTTTTCTAGCGTTCGGGTTCTGTGGAGTGTAATCCAAAAAAAGAAAAATATTGCTGTTTTTTTTTTAATTTTTTGACGCCCGGCCCGTTTCCCTTGTGAATCGAAAATATTACCAAATCGTTGTGTAAAATATCCTTAAGAAAAAAGAAGCTTTCCCTCTTGTTGTATACATTTCACTTAGTTTATTGTACTTATTCATGAAAAAGATGTAACTACTACATTTCACGAATGTAAAAGTTGCTTCCTATTAAGATTAAATTATACAGTAATTTTACAAAGAATTTCCAATTTGTTAGGATTTATTTACTTTTCCGTCTGGGTAAAATTTCCAAACACTTTACTTTCTGATATAAAGTAAATATTACCATACAGAAATATAGGTTATGCTGACATTACTGTACTATGTCTTTAAAAATCAGCAAGTTCCGAAAACTACCAAACGTTTAGTAAATTTTCGTTTTTATTTTGTACAATATCCATTTCTCTTTTCTTCGTGTACTTATCAGGTACTGCAGTCAGTACTGATTGTGCTCCAAATTTCAGTACGGAACTAGTACTGATCTGGTACCTCAGACAGTACTAATTTGACTCCCAATTTCAGTACTGGGCGATAGTATCTCACCAGTACTTACTTTCTCCGACTTTCGGTATCGGCAATCTTTCAGGCACGACCACGTACTAGCAGTACTGGCTTGACTGCGCATTGCAGTACTAGGTCAGTGCTCCATGGGCGGTTATCTCCAGCTAACTATCGCAATTTCTACCATAGTGACACATTAACTCTTGTAGCAAATTCGAAATATTAATAAACGGAAAAATTAATATTTCATTACAAGATTGAGTTTGAAAAATCTTAATATATATATATGTTTTGTGTACAATAAGAAATATGTAATACAGCTTAAAAAATCCACTATTAATGATTCTTTATTTTCATATTTTAAAAATTTGATTCTATGATTACCTAACATTTTTTATTATTTAAAATCAAAACTCTACTCATTAAAATGCATACTTAAACGCTTATACTTCGAATGAAATAAATCTTCACTAAAAAGAAAGTCCAATGATACAGATTTTGACAAAGTAATATAATAAGGTTAAATTCCCGTTATACAAATTAAGAATTTACTTATGTCTTTATCATCACACTTTCCACAAAATTAATCTTGACTTTGTTAAGAACTCCTACTGGTAATTTCAACAAGGATGGAAATGTTGGCTCCATTCCCATTTGTACAACCTTATTGGAGCTTTCTACAAGGTACTAGTAATTTCCAGTCTATGAAGAGGAGCAATTAGGTAAAATAAACTTAAATTAATGAACATTCGGAATTGGTGTTTAAACGGATACTCTAATTGTTTTCTTGTTATTATACAATTTTAAATTACTTGTTTCCTACATGTAATTAAGTATTTACTCTTGTTGCCTTTTAAAGCTTTTACATTATTTCAACAATTACGTCAAAATTAATAATGGCACATACATTTAGGAATAAGACTGACAATAAATAAAATAAACATCGACTGGTATTACAATACATGAAAATTCTCAAATACTGAATATTTTATTGCCTGGCGTATGGACCGCTATTAAATTAGACATTTAATCCATCAGGATTATCAGTAATTGATACCACAACAGCGATAATGGGCAGAAAAAATAAGAGACGTGCAGAATTTGGTTAGGAGATAATGAATGTTAAAAAAATAATTAACATCGTTGGGAATAAAAGTAAAATTAATATTTATATAATTTATAACTTTTGAAATTGGTCTTCAGTACAGAAGTATACAATTGCATTGTAAACTAATTTTAATAACCTACGCCGTTCTGTGAAACCTTTGCCGACTTTAATAAAGAAACTTTTGATAAAAACTTCGCTTGAACGTAGTTATAAACATTTCCGTTTATTTGCATTAGCTACACTGATTATTATCGAAATGATACATTTAAAACTTTGTTTTTATGTCATCGTCTTGTCATTGAGTATGAAATTTACATTTGTATTACTTTGAATTAGGCTATTTTATTTAAATATGTATAATTTTAATGATACAATTCTTAATTAAAATTAATACTAATTCGATATTCATTAATATTAAAAATAAGTTAATCCAACTACAGTGCATCACAAATGAATTTGTATGATGTAACATTATAAAGAGTTAATAGAATTCGTAATAGAAAACAAAACTAGTGTTGGTGTCGTATCTCGCTCGCTTCGCTCGCTCAGAAACATCAACCCTGTGACGAGTTGGATATTCCTTAATACTCGATCGTATACCAACAGCTTTCAGTTTTGTTATAAAATTATATCGATATTTGTTAATGGGATGCAAAAAAATCGTTATTTTCGTATCAAGGGCGTAAAATGGAGTTTTACGCCTCGACAATAGAACTCGAGAGATGGAAAAGCCGGCGTGAGGGTGAATCAAACATTGTTTTTTGAGTAGGCAGTCGGCGTAAAGTTTATTTTATGCCTCAGGAGGCGTGGAATAGGCCTTTTACGCCCGCAAATGAGGGCGTAAAATAACTATTTTACGCTTATTGCATCTAACACGCTATTTTTTATGATTTCGTTGTTGATTTTCATCGATGATTCGTCCTCTAATGGTTCGATTAATTTTTTTATTTAAGTATCTAAAAGGCTATCTAAGCAGAAGTAAAATTAATACATCCAAAAATAATAAGGAAAATTGTTTTAAAAATAGCCAGGAAACCATAAGAAGCTTGTTTCGCAATCTTATTTTATTCAAATATCATCATCAATTAAATTAAGTTAAATTATTTCCGTCCTAGTAAGCAATATGATCCATGTTGCATTAAACACTTAATTGCAGCGCTACCCCATTTTGTAGTTCAACATAATATATGGCGGTCTCAAGTGATAAATAAGAGTTAAGGCTGCTGCACATAATTGGTTGAGTTCCACGTACCACTCGGGTGCACTCGTGTGATGTTCTTTCTTTGTCAAGGAATGTTGGATGGAAAAAGAAAAAAAAATCCAGGTGCATCCGAGTAGGAGTTCTATTGAAGATAATTTGATGAAACTCTTGTAACTTGAATTGTTACGTCAAAGATTAATCGTTTTACAAAAAAAAACCTAATGAAATTCTACATTTATTTAACACAATGGTTCAAGTATTGTTATCTTTTATGGACAAAAGGACACGGACACAATAAAGTAAAAATAGAAAATGAACAGACCGTTCGTTGCATAAGCATTTTGAATGGGCTTTTAATGAATATTTAACAAATATAACTTAAGATTTACTAATCGTATAAATTAATGTATTGGATGCAGCATTTGTAAATTATTTTGTTCAGAAATTTTACTATTCTATATAGTAATTCGAAGTCCGAAATCAAGGATGTTCTGATGTATATAGATCATAAATTTCCGTCTGCTGTATTGACAATTTGTTTTCTTTTAAGCGTCTAACGTAAATAAACTTTTCTACATTTTCCTGAATTTAGATTTAGAATTAGGATACCTGTACCCAACTTCTCTCACTAGTATGGGACTGTTTTTATGGAAATGTAGAAATTATCAGCAATTTCCGAGTCTATCCCGTTAACACCAGACAATATGGGCAATTTTGTAAGGGAAAACGTGTATCAAATGCTATTTTAACCGTGTTTGAAATTTTTCTTGTATTTTTTTGAATAAAATTTGTCTTATTGTATTGCTGGAAAAATGAATAAATTGTTAGAGGAAATCTACGACCACTCTACTGCAGAGCAGTGTAGCATACATCACTTATTTCGAAGTAATAAGTGAACAAGAGATATTAATTTAGTTCAGATTACGTAGAGCAGTTAATTATAATTATCAATCTCGACATCACTTCTTTGATGATGTCATGGTATTAGGTCTTCATGGAAGACAAAATCTAATGACAAAAGAAGGTGTTCACTCGTTGGCCAGAAGAAGGTAAGCCGTGGTTGAAGTCACGAAGAAAAACGGACAAGTTGGAAGCGTGCCCTCTTCATCATTTTCCTCGTAAACCCTCCAGGAAGGGCTGCTCCAAAGAGAAAACTTAAAGCTCGTATACGGGATTAACGAACATAGCCGAAGAGGGGAAGATTACCCGTCGCTCATCTTTTACTCTCTCCATTTTTCTTCTTCCAAATTACCCTAAATCATCACTGAAGTAAAATTCTCCAATATCCAAATAATTAACGCCCTGATACACGTCTTTCTCAGATTGCTACTATTTTATTTATCTTTTAAATTTCGGTCATTTCCATTTTTAATTTTCATTGTATGCATCATCTCCATCTGTACTTCATGGAACCATGTTCTCCCTATATTAATGTATCGATTTAAAAACGCATATTTTAGTCATATTCGTATATTTATTTACATGAAAATAATTTTTGACCCTCCGGTCGTAAAACTCAATTTCTCCTTCGGCAACACCTTCGGTGGCGAATTGTAGAGTCATACGACAACCTGGTCAAAAAATACATTATTGGTCACGAGCGAAATATCGATCTCCGACTAGTGTGATTGTTACCCTCACTTCGCTCGGGCGCCAAACTTCACAATCATCGAAGAACAATAATTGCGCCCTTGGCACGTAATGTATTATTTAACAACTCATTACAAATGCAAACATTTTCTTGATAATCAAGAGTAAAATCATGTTTTTTCAACTCCGTGCTCGAAATTCAATTTCGCAAACTGTTTTTAGTGCCCGATTTTAGTGCGCATCGAACTCGCACACTAACAATTTCGAAGTACTTCTCAAACTCGGATCAGAATACACGAAACATTTTTCTCACGGGGTAAAAAAGAATAACATGCGTCTTGTGCGCAAATCAGCTACTTCGCACACTTGTATCGTAATGTACTACTTTCTCACACCGGGTGAATTTTTCGTTTTCATAGGCACCTTTTCTTCGCTCGGGCATGAAACGCCGAAGATAACAAATTTGATGATTTTAAAAACGAGCAGATTTATTGAAATTTCGAGCGAGTATGTCGATGAAAATCATAATTTTCTTTTCTTCGTGTAGATTTTTGTTTTTCACAGAATTCAGACGAAACCAACAGAATGGATATGGAAGGCTCAGGAATTGTTTCTTAACTGCACTAATGGTCATTAGTTTTTTTTTATCATTATACAGTAGAGTCCCGGTATATTTGCGGCTCGGTTCCTCGCCTTCCCCTCCCGTTTCCTTATGTTTGTCAAAAGAAGGGGGCGCCGCTTCTCCTACTCTCCTCAGTCGCGTTACGTTCGGGATGCCACAGCAGACCCTTCATAAGGCCCCAGCGCGCAAGGAGGGGGAAAAAGAGAGCGGCGAAAGACAAATATAATGAGACGGAACTGTGCAAATATGCTGGAAAGTAAATATAGCGAGACGCAAATACACCGGGACTCTACTGAATTATTCTTTTCAGTGGTTTCTGTCATCTTGTAAGATGAACTACGTTCCAGCAGACATTTCTTTCGAGTTATTCGTTCTTGATTTTGGATTGATAAATATGATTTCTTAGGAAAAGTTATCATTATTTCTTATAAAAAGATACTTCCTATTAAATTTACCCGCAATGAAAATTGTTAACCAATCTGTGTCATTATTTGGCCCATTCTGTGGTAAACATACATATTTTATATACAAATTTTGATTCGAAGCTTTGAATTCAAAATTGCCTATCATCCTTTTAAAAAGTCTTGGAAAGAATTTGGAAAATGGTTTTAAGACTGAGTAAGAGATTATCCTAAGTAATTTTGAAAAATTGAAAAAAAATGATTCTCTCAAAAAGCTTCATAAAAAGCGTTGCTTGTTGACATTTTTAGACCATTTAAGCAAATATTTCATAAAATCTTGACGAGCTTTAAGAGCTCGTTTTCACTTAGTCTACTTTCTGAACTAAGACATTTTCAAGAGATGTTTCTGAAGACATATTACCCATGGTTCGTTAATTAGTTTCTTCCATACAGATAAAAACAGATGAGAATAATAACATAAAATTGTAAAATTTAGAAATTACGGGAAAAGAGTTTCCTAAAGTTTTATGCACTAAGAGAGATGTTTGTTACAGTTAATGTTATAGCTTCATATAGTAAAGCTAACGGAATTTAGATTTTGATTTTAAGGTAAAGTACTTTATTCTGAAGTAATCATAATCTCAGTTTCTGTTAAATTCGTGACGTTGATAGTTTATATAACAATTTTCAATATTATAGGTAGTATATGTTTATGCGCTTACAGTTTCGCCGAAACGGAGATAAACAAATATACAAACGCGCAGTCATTCGATTTTCTGCGAATTTTTCGACGCATTATTTATTAACTGTTAACGAACGCTAACTGAATGTCAAAATATACGAGGTAATAAAATACAATAACATTGCCGGAAAGTGCTCGCATTTTCATCTCAATGTTACTTCTCGTTTTTTACTTTACAGTTATTGTTATAAGTTTACAGTTAATGTATGAGTCTTGAAATTAGCTTACATTAACTATTAGTAAATAATTTCTCTCAGTGTGATGTGCATATAAAGCAATCTGGTAAAGAAAACTAGTAACAACATAATTGAAATTAAAACGTAGATGAAAAAATTAATTTTGAAAATATAACATCATCCCACATTGATTTTTCCTTTGACAATCTCAGTATCATTCCCAAATTGATTTTTCCGACTGCAAACGATGGCACTAACAGAATTTTCCTATCTCGTCACAATTTCGAGAAAAGTAAGGTTAAATGTTTTGCTATAAAATAAATCGATACCTGTCCAAAAACGCAGACATTTATTTTAAACGCACCATTATTTTTAGCACAAGAAATACGTTTGGATTGTCAAAGGTAATAAAAAATTTAAATTTTGTTGGTAAGTGTAACTAAGGGCACATTATGTGTTACTTACCAAAAATAAAGAGTTATCATAAAATCGAGTTCAATGACCATTCTAAAATATCATTACGTTTGAATTCATCATATCACATCATAAAAATGTTTGAAAATCATATATAAGGTTTAATTTTAGCTAGAAATTGTATTGATTTTCTTAAACGAAGACAGTAATTTAGACTTACAGCTTTCCCGAACCTAAAAATAGTTCAGAATGACTTCGCAGTGTGTTCTACAAGGGATCAGGTGTTTCACATTATGAAGTTTTTCTTGAACTGGATATTATTATGAGATCAGTATGATCTCTTAGAAAAATCTTAGTTAGTGTCACATCTGATTTCTTCTAGAGCACATTTAAAGATCATTCTAAACTCCTTTTTATTTTTGTGGCTACGTTACTGTCATATTCAAAATTAAATTTATAAATATTTTTGCTTAAAAGAAAATTTATTTTCTTGCAACACCTAAATTGGAAAACTCTTACTCTAAACCTGAGAATTGACACGTTTTTAATTAACCCACTTTTGAGTTGAAATTAAGTCTGATTATACTATGGAAATTTAAGACATTTTTAAAACATTTTTCTGTATTCAATTTAATGTTTCAACATTTCTAATCATTTTTTAATTTACACTTTTGATCCACATCCTACTCAGACTCAACTTAAAATTAGCAAGATACTTGTTTAGTAATTTAAAAACTGTATACCTATTCACAGAAAACCTGAAAAACTTGCAGACATTGCAATTACCCTTAAAAGGAACAAATGTGCTTCTAGTTGTATCAACACCAATTTTTTTTAAAACTTTTTATAATTTTCATTCATTTTCTTTTACGTTATTAAGTTTCCATCTCGGCTCCTTTAATATCTCTTCTTACTATTTACTTTCCGTTGCATCCACACGTGTCTTCCTCTATTTTTCAATGTGTCTTTTCTCAAAGGAAAAGCAATTTATCTCTCATTAAATTTTGCAGTTTACGCTTTTCTCTTTAGCCGAGGTTTCTCGCTCTTTTTAAATACCTTTAACATTCGCAATGAAAAACTTTTATTTCACTGCAGTATTCGTATCACGAAAATTTCTTTACTCAGCTTAATTAAATCTTTAATATTTTTTTTAATGGACTTTATATGCTTGCCCTTTTTCTTTATAATGTCAGAACATTAGTATACCTCGTTAAAATCTTTCTTCTAGGAAAATGCCTGTTAGCTTTTTACTTTCGCATCGTTATTGTGAAATATCATTATTATTTTTCTTACCTTTGTATTACGATTAACTTTATGTAATATAACTTGTTAATTATCGCATATCTAATTCTATCGCATAGCTAATTTCCATTTCTTTATTTTGACATCTTATTACGAACGTGGGCTTGTATGATAAGGGTGCTGACAGCTTATTCTAAAACTTGGTTTCCTTTTACACCAACAAGGTGGTCCCAGTGCGACCACAATAAAAGAAAGCATAAAATTGTTCAAACTCACAATTTTTTCCTTTTTTATGTACACTTCAAACAGTACTAAGTAATTAGAAAAATGTATATATTCTGCAAACGTCTCTGTTTTAAATTAAAAGAATGAAGTTGAAGAAAGATTACAAATTTTACTTTAGTAGCTGATTATATTTTGATATCTTTAGATGGTTCACTTTCTACCAACATCAATTTAACTCATACAATATCTTTTAAATAAAAAATGGAATAAAATCTTTTGTTTTACTAATTTACCCAGGAAACAATTTTTTGATGATTTAATGCAGAAACAATATCAGAAAAAAATTTCATGTGTCAGAACTTTTGGATTAAAGTTAGTCCAAGCTCACAGTGGGACATTACATTAATTAAACTAATATTAAAAATTTCTCCTCTGAACATAGTTTTTAGAAATTCAAACCCTTTGAAAATTATTTCATTAAATGTTATTAAAAAAAGTTAATATTACGTTAGCACAATCTGAATTTTTGTTATCATTTTTAACACATCATTCGAAATTTTAAGTTTTTGACTTTCATATAGTATGACGTATTTATGTTTATAAGATTTTAATATTTTTTCAGTCTCCTCACTACGTTTAATACAAACTGATTATTTTCATTTTATAGTTTTTAGGTTGAAGGCCAAAATTATTTTAATAATCAAAATATTTTATTTTAATTTTGGCTTATTATACTTCAATATTGATTTTAAGACAAGGAACATTTTTAATTTCATATTTATTCTGAATATTTAATTGTTATTTGACCTGAATAATTTTTTTTGCTACAAATGTTAACAAACTTTTACTTTTTATATATTAAAAACTTTTTCATTTAAGAAAAATTTTATTAAAATTAAAATTATAACAGTATTAGATCATTTATAATATATTTATTTCACAGTAACCGCATTTGGTACTGCAATTCTATCGCACTAGATATATATTCAAACGCTTCCCTATGTAAGCCATATAATGGTCGTATTATACCGTGTAAGTACATGGTGCCGAACATTGGAAAGCCTACGTTATTGCTGTTAAACAATGAGAATAGAGCCATAGATTTCTACAGTACAATGATTAGTTAGTAACAATTAATCTACAGAATTTTGTCGATCAAAAATGAACGAAAGTCTGGAATTTGGACACAACTTTCAATGCTCTATCTTTCGTTCCAAAGGTCGTTAGAAAAATTTTAAATTATTCAAAATCGTGTAAAATAGCATCAAATTTGCATTAAAGCGAAAGTAAAAACGTTTTTATATGATAAATATGGAGGAAGTTAGGAACAGCTAAACTTTGCTAATAATAGTCCCCTGAAGTCTATGTAACTACATGCTATTCAAAAGCCTTCATTTTCGACAGCACTTTTAAACTCATTTATTAATACTTTAAACCTTTCCGACCAATATTCTTTTCTATATCATCAATTCTTTGTAAATTATAATAATTTACTAAGATTTTGTGAGCTTTCGATTAACTGTCTCAAGGTGTTAAAATAGGAATTGAAACATTAAAAACGAATTTTCACGA
Organism: Trichopria drosophilae; assembly: GCA_030407085.1. NCBI lineage: Eukaryota > Metazoa > Arthropoda > Insecta > Hymenoptera > Diapriidae > Trichopria > Trichopria drosophilae. The sequence goes on along the minus strand of CM059587.1, from coordinate 83,809,684 downwards.
AACTAGGCAACTTATAATTAAAAAAAAATACAACAAATACTCGATTTAACCATGATTACGAATTATTAAAACATTATTTGGAGTATGTAGTATACAATTAAGCTTAGTATCGCAATTGTGTAATAGAGTGAGTAGGCGTAAGACGGGTTTTATTTTTGAACTATCTAAACACAATAATGAAAGTTATTAGATCATTCTTTTCATAAAAAATAACCATTTTTGTCACATTTCAATTCAGGGAGAAAAACATTCCTTTTTCTCTTGTTGGTATGTATTTTTTATTTAAGTCGGAAAATATGAAAAATGCAATGAATGGAATTGTTTCCGTTGACCTGGTTTTGGCATTTTCGTTCTTAGAAAACGTTAACATGGTATTCAAATTTGTATACAAAAATTTAGACAAAAACTACACAATAAACAGAGCATTTTTTAATAAAAAAAATATCATTATAAAAACAACAAATACGAAGCATACCGACGAATTCCACTCTGTTTTCGATTTTTAATAAAATCTATAATAATAATAATTAAAATAATTAAAATATAACATATTAAAATTTAGCGAATTATTTTTAATGGTAATTTAATGTAATTATTATTAAATAATATTTTTTATTTCAATTATCATTATTACGTTTCGACAAGATTGTTCAGTTACTCAGTAACATACAAATAATAATTTCTTCTCGTATTTTCGTAAAATGAATATATTTAAAATTAATGTTCCTTGGTATCACGAGTAAGTTAAAGATCTAATAAATTTTAAGAGAGATCGTATTTGGCCTACATTTCAACACATGTTTGTGTTCGTGGAGTAACTATCACCAAATTTAATAAATGAAAACTCGACTTTTTGTTAGGGTCGATAATAATTAATAAATGAATATAAACTATTCATCATCCATCGTAAAACAAGAAACAATATGCATTCAGAAACATGATAAATATCATTTAATTCTAGATAAATTTATTAAAATAAAAATAATACAAAGAGTTTATGGCCTTCAGAAATTAGAACATTTTTGTATGTTTTAATGTTGATCCTAAAAATAATGATTAATAATGACTGTCATGAATAATCTAAAACTTGCAGATAAAGTCAGAACCATTGAGGATCAATATACCAAATATTTAACAATTTGAGATGAAAATAATTTTTGTACGCCATACACCCTTTACTTTTTATTTATTGATTATTACATAGCCTAAATATGATTTATGTTACGTTCTTGACTAAAATTAATACATATTTAACCTTTATAAAATAGAAAATATCCAAACAAATGATTAAAATAACAAATTAATTTTTAAAATCAAATTAACAATCACTGTACGAAAATGAAACCAAATAAAAAATCATCAATGAAAGCGGATATTTTAAATGCATTTATTTAATAAAATCAACATGCAATCGAGTCAATTAAATGTGCTCAAACAATGATGGGCACGCGTTGATAGCACGCGCAAACTTCATTAACGAAATTTCATAAAAACGACCGAGACAGCAGAGAAAATAACGTTTATAAAAATGATTTAATAACTTGGATAATAGCAAAGCGACAAAACTCGATGCATCATTTCAGGATGAAAAAAGAGAAGGCCTCAATTTCACTACTTAAAATGTAGCAGCCGAATGGACACTATGTATACTTGGGGAAAATTAGGGAAAATCATAAATCAAGTAATGGGAAATTCAAAATGAGGACATGAAGGAATTATGTAAGGGTCGTAACGAGGGAAACGGGAGAACAAGGGGGATTAAAATTCACATACGTGAGGAGAAAATTAATCTACGAATGACATCTGGGAAATGAAGGAGATAGACATCATTAAGTAAAAGTGACAGACGAGGAAACCAATATTAGTATACCATGATGCAAGACTAGAACAAGAATTATCTGTTACTAATGGTATTGCTACTATAGTCGATACTTCGAGATTAGTTTAATCGATCTTATTCGATGGATTAAAGTAGATTAATTAAATTAGTTAATCACAAAAAATTACTTTTCTTATGCAAAATTCGTTTTTCCTTCTGCAAATCACTTTTTGTAGCTCTACAAAATATTATTAAAAAAAAACACTTTTTTAGACGTAATTTTTAATTAAAATGTACATATATATTTCACTATATTAAAAAAATACCTAAAATGACGTCAGCAACGCGGTAATAACATGCGAGGAGTTTTTTTCTATAATCGAATAAATACATCTACATACGTACTTTTATGTTAAAGAGCACTAAATTCTGTTTCAAGTGAAAAAAAAATCGTTCCTGTATGATAAAAATTGACGCATTTATGGTGAGTTACATTTTGCGCGTAGAAGTCCCCTGAGGTATATGTGCCTACATGCTATTCAGGGGCCTTCTTTTTCGACATCTCTTTTTAAAGCCATTTTTAGTAAATTACACTTTTTTATACCACGTTTTTTTCGATATCATCATTTTCTCCATAAGTTATAATAATTTTCAGGGATTTTTTGAACTAAGGGGTAAGGAAAAACTTACCGAAAAAAAGCAATATTGAAAATTCGTAGAAATGAAAAGATACAGTAAAAATTTGTTATGGTGGAATAAAAATTTGTTTTATGGGCTAAAAGTTAACATTTATATACCCGAATGATAGTATGGGATGAATACAAAAATTTTTTTAAATTGGTCGGCCCTATGTACATGGAATGGCCCATATATTAAATAAAGTCTACAATACGTTTTTTTTTTGTTAAGTAAACCCATTTACTTTTAGGTTGAACAGTTTTTCTACAAATAATTATGTGCCTATTTTTTAAATAAATTCTTCACTTTATTAAGCATATAATTTCCCTACAACTGAATATGAAGAAACATCCGAATTAGCTTAAAACTGCTAATCTCAAATAAAAAGTAATGTATTATAACTTAGTCTTTGTTTCTAAAATATAACTGCTACTAATTTATTAATAAAATTTTACTAATCTATTTTTTAGAATAAATTGAATATTTTAGTTTATTACTTTTTAGAATTAATAGCAAATTAGTCGTTTGTCATTATTTATTAGGAAAATGAATTACTAATTGAATTAATGGTCCATTTTTCGGTTTCAATTAGTAGTTTTAACTAATTCAGATTCAGGAAGTGCGTACGTCTTTTGCTGTTTATATATTTTCTGCTCAGCGGTTGTTTCTTTGGTTATTGCAGGAAATGTTCAGATTATACAACGATTAATTAAGTAGGAATTAAATATGTACCAAATAAGAAAAAAAAACATAATTAACAAAAGTGGTGAATTACTTGAATAACTTGAAATTGAAGAAATTGGAATGTAATCAGAAGTCTAGAAAATTATATACACGTTTAAATAGCAAAAATCATACAATTTAAAATATACATCTTATTTTATATTCTTGATAAAACAGCTTTTGTTACATTTAATAAATTTGAAACAGAATCCGACCCTTAACGAGAGTATCGCATTTCTTGCATTAGTATCGATTGTCTACGTTACAATATTCCGATATTATAAGGGTATAATAACATCGAAATTAATAATTAAAATATGATATAATTTAAATATATCAATTGAGTCTGCACATAAAAATGATTTTATTGATTGGCGTAATAAATGGGAGGATTTAAAATGGATGGAATTGTTGTGAAATGTGTAAAAAAATTAAGGTTGTTAGACCCCGGGATATACTATGTTCGGAAAAAATATTTAAAAACGTTTGCAAGAATTCAATTTTCACTAAGAATGATATTGTTGAAGGGAAAAAGTATTATCATTCTTGAAAAAATTGAGATCTGCAATTTATAAAAAGATGGCTTATTTGTTATAGAGAATGATTCTCTATAACTTTACAGAACGTTTAACGAATTTTTAAACATTTTTTACCTAATCACTAAAATTGTACAAAAATTGAGAAAAGTAATATATTTTTTTAAATAAATACATATGTTTGACGTTAGCATAAACAATTGTCAAAAATCGTTCGGTAAATTAAATAAAGTAATTTAAAATGTTTCGACCGCATGTAGACAGAAATAAAGTCTCCATTTGGAGGGTCACTATTCAAATAAGGAAGGTAAAGTTGGAGAGAATCTTTTACTCTAAAACATAAGTCGCCACTCATTAAAATCCATTCATTTTTAAATAAATCTTCACCGGTGAAATTTGTTTAAGAACAGTAATTTGTTCTCTCATCATGCATATAATGAATAATAAAAATTAATTTCTTGGTAACGGTATTAAATATTTTTTTAAACATACTGTACCACGGGGTCTAACTACCTTAAAAGTAAAGATTGATAAAAGAGTCGAAAATGAGCACGACTTTTAAAATGATAAAGTGAATCAAAATGGAGAATAAAAACATAAATTAGATCAATAAAATAAAAAAAATAATCAATTATGTTCATTGATGAAGATAATGAATATATTACCCGAGTAAACAAAATTTATCAAATTTTGTTCAAAATGAGATCAAAATCGGTCAGATCTAAAAATGATCTAAAAGAGGTCAACGTTTTGAGACATTCCAGCACCAAAGTTGGATGGATTTACAACCAAAATACAATCTCAATTATAATTGTATGAGATTGAAAACTAATCCAATTTTTGTCTTTAAAGATCCAAAAATAGTACATTTTTTATCAGATTTAAACAAGTAGACAATGTGGCTGTCGATGCGCAGAAATTAAAAATTGATCTTTTTTGCATCATTATGTGGTCAAACAGAGATCAGTTTATGATCGCTTTAAACTCATGAGAATAAAATTTCGACTCAATTGACATAAAAAAAAGATCATTTTGTGATCCATTTCTGATAAAAATTTCGTTGATCCTCGATTCAAAATTTTCTTAATTCTGGTGGATTTTGGGTGTAAAAGAAATTTTGTCATGATCACTTTTTACCGAAAATTAATGTCAACCATTTTCCAATTAAAAAGTAGATAGATTCTTATCCACTTATTAATCGTTTTATTATTAATGACCATTTATTTAATCGTTTCAAATGTAATTAACATAAAAAAGGAACAGATGTGCGAATAAATTATTGCCTGCCCAATCTCTCAAGTTCGGTCCTCATTTTTTTTCGAAAATTAAGGAACAATCTAAAAGAACTCGTAAAATCGTTTTTCATCTTTCAATCTGCATGTAAAATAATATTTTTCCAACACTTCTGAATTGGGCTGAATTTCTGACTTCAGAAGAGCACCCTTTTGGAAAATAATATATATTATTTACTTTTTATATAAAAATTTATTGTAACAACATGTCACATTAATAATAACACTATTTTTCAGTAAATGACACACTTGTTTACAGAAATTTATTCTCAATATGTTTAAACATGGAGATATAGAAGACTACACAAAATAAATTTAAATTATTAATTTTCTATAATAATCGTTATTATGCAATGCTGCCAAGCAAGTTCTCTCGTAATTTGTCGCAAGTAGCATCATTCAATTTTGTCATCTAACTGTGCAAATAAAATATAGTACTTACGTAAGTACGACACTTAAAAACATAAAAAATATTCAGTTGTTTGTAAATGTTAAATATTCTTATTAAAACCAATGTTGAGTTTAAATAAGATGAAATCAATGTGGTATTAAGGTTTCCAAGCCAATATACATATGGGATTAAATTAGATAAAGGCACTTTACCAATAAAACTGATAGGCAAATTGGTAAGAGAACTGGGAACACTTATTAAAATACTATTAAAAACATGTGCATGGAGAATTTAATTGCAATAAAAAAATACGGTGCAAAATGGTTCTTTGCTCTCAGAGTGTGAGAAACTTATATTGATGCCGGATATACTCATTTTGCTCCCTATGGAGATAAACTGTTATTTTGGACCATCAATGTAGGGAGGAAAATAGGTTTTTACGCTCATAGTTAGAAAATAACTGAATTTTGTAATCCTCGATTCTTTCATTTTCAAGACCATTATTTTGATTGAATTTGTTAACAAAATATCATTTATATTACCGATCTCGATTTTGTTTAACCTGAAATGCTTTTAAATTTTGCTCACTAGACTATTACTGGATAGTTACACTAGTGTAAAATGGTGGGTAATTTACATTTAAGATGACGTAACTGGTGCCATATTCTGTAATATTTTTCGTCTATTATATTTTGTCCGTGTTTAATATATCATGGGCGAACCTCCAGAAGAGTAAGCGGTATTACATTATCGTGTTTATTGATCGTGAATCAAAACACTAAAATAAAAAATTTAATTCATCAAATTCGACATAGGGAATTGAAATGAACAAAATAATCCTATATTGCAAAAGTAATTTTATTACCTCGTACAGTAGGCCCACCCTAAGTTATACCGCCCAAAGTTATATTTATATACAAAGTTATTCATTTTTGTTTGTCCAAAGTTATACCACTCTCTTCCACTTCTTCTCCCACCACATTGTTTCGCTGAGCCACACTCGCTTCGCGACAGTCACACACAGAAGCACTCACCGCGCGGATATAAACAGAGTTACGGAAGTGGGGATAGTAAGGGGCTATAACTTTGGATAAACTTCCGCCATTTTGAAAGAACCGACGGTATAACTTAGGATGGGGACTACTTTATGTTTTTGTAATAGTTGATTAGGAAGTAATACATCTATTATTTGTTGTTTTACTTCGACATAGACCATAGGCCCGACGAAGTATTGAATTTTTTGTCAGTTCCCGGCAAAAATTACCTATAATTTTACATCAAATGTTGACGTTTTAGACCCTAAGGAACCCAAAACAACAATAAAAAAATGTTTGTCCATCATCTTGTACGTACGTACGTCCCGTTTTTTTGTCTCGCGATATCTCAAGTACGGATAAGCGAATCGACGTAATTTTTTTTTAAATACGTGTCTTGGCATAACTTAGATCTGATTAGATTTTGGCTCAGATTCATTCGTCCATTACTAAAAAACGTTAACCCCAATTACGTTTCTTCGTAGTTTTTGCATTTATTTTGTATAAATACAAATTTTATTGAAAAATGTTTCAAACAAAAAAGATAGAGCATTAAATTCTCTACCTAAAAGGTTGAATGCATTTTCTTCCTGAAGTCAACGATAATGGCATAAAATTGTTTTAAAATTCGTATGACTTTTGTCTGAGGAAGTATCGAATTTGGAATACCTCGGCAAAAACATTACCCTATAGTTTTTCATCAAATGGTGACGTTTTCATCAAATGGTGACAGACCCAAAAAGCGATGGTGGGGGGGGGGGCTGAACCGATATTTTCTATTTACAACTTCATGATATTTCCTACCTACTTAGCTACCAGTTGGATGTGTTTATTTTTTTTGTGTTGGCATTTTGAATGTCGGCTTTTCGACTCTTGGTTTTATGAATGCAGATTTTTCGACCAGTCGGCTTTTTGATTTTCGGTTTTTCGCCCCGCACCCGTAATCCATAAAAAGAAAGTGGAACCTAATCTAACCTAATCGTATATGTGACTTATGTCGAAATAATGAATTAAGAAAACACTAAAAATACATTTGAGGCATAGACATCAGATATAAAATTTAAATCCTGATCATATTTTTATTAAAATTGACAGGTGTAATTTGATGTGTTGAGTTCTGAATTCTCATATGTCCTTCAAACAGCATTTTGAGAAAACTGAAAAAATATTCTGTTACGTTTCAGAGGTTGTCCACTCTTAGCAGAATAGATCAATTTTACAAGCTAACATTTTTTGTCTTCGTGTATGTGTATACATTAAAACGAAGAATTTCTTGACTGTAATAAGAAGTAGAAACAATTCGCGGTATAATCAGTTATAATACAAAGAAAGTAAACAAAGAAGGAATATAAAAATTCGTCGAAAAACGAAAGAAATGGTTTGACATATAATGAATTTATAATAATTCTGTATACATTACGGTTTGTGGTTTTTAAGTTAACTCAATATTTTATATCTTTTACAGTTTTTGTAATCCATCGTGTACATAACCTCAAATATCTTGAACAGTAAATTTGCAAATAGTAATTTTAAGTATGTTTTAATAATGAAACAGACGTAATTAATGTGATAACTTCATTCCATAGTAAGAATAACTACTATATTATACAATTTAAAATTTAGTACAGGAATTAGTGCTCCATAATTTTATAACTATACAGAACAAACAATGGAAATGTTTGGAATAATCTGTAACCATTTTATAAAAGTAAAGTTAATGATTTTTAGTAATATTTAAACTATTTCTGCAGTAAATAAGACATAAGATTTTATCATATTCTACTATAAACATTACAACTATTGAAGAAATAATTAATCAATTCTCGACCGTTTATATAAATTAACATGGATAAATAAATGGATGCAACTCAAAACCAGATATTTTAAAAAACTGACTTTCAAAATGTGTTTACATTTTGAAATGTCTGGTTTTTAATGTCAAATTTTTAATGTCTGTTTTTGAAATATTTCGTTTTTGGATGTCGGGTTTTTTAAGTGTCTGTTTTGCGATTTTTCGGGTTTTGCGCCTTTAGTTTTATGTCTGTTTTTGAAATGTCTGTTTTTTAATGTCTATATCTTGGGGTATGGCTTTTGAGTGTCTGTTTTTTGTTTGTATAGTCTATACAAAATAACCATCTGCTAAAACAGTCCGTACTGTACTTACTGAATGTGGAGGAACTTTTTTAAAACAAATTTAACAAAAGTCCTTAACATTACACATGAATCTTAAAAAACGGTTTTTTTGTATACCAACATTTTTAATTTTCATTCGTTTTTTTTTATCATTATGATATATACAGAGAGAAAAAGAAGGTTAACGGAATCACGAAGAAATGGTAAAAATAGTTATAAAGTATAATGATAGTAAAATTAACAATGTGGAAAGCTGTAGCTCACGAGTGTTACTTTTGCAATTCGGAACATTGTTAAAAGGACCATACAATAATTCTTTTTAGTATAATGAAAAATGATATTTTCATTTAATTTATGTTATTATGTCCATTTCACTGTTCGGTAATGTTTGAATTGACTATTTAAGTATGAAAGTGAGGTACCGAGTATTTGAGGTTATGTACGATGATGCGTACTTAAATATCGGGAAATGGTAAATTGAACAATATTATGTTCTTATTTATTATAGAAATTGTTAAATTAATTACTTTTTGTTATCAAATGTTTTACTATTATGAAATAGTTCCATTAACTATTTTTCTTCTCTATGTGTGAGTCCTTTTAGCCTTTTTTAATATATGCGTTGTTGTTTTTGTGATTTTTATGTCCATCTTTTCAGACGTTTTTTTAAATACATTATGGTGACCGGTACGTAGACGCTAATTTATTTATCCATGTTAATTACAATTATTTCTATAATTTTGTAATGGTTCTATTAATCCCTTTTTCTCTTTGCGAGCGATACAAACATTCGATAAACAATAAATAGTGTACTAAAAAATGAACGCACCTCCATAATACCCATAAATCTCACCTGGAATCGAATATCGATGAAATCGCCATAGACAAAGGAAATACGGTAAAAAAAATGAACGCTTCTATTAATGATAAACCGAGAAATCGCCAATAGAGTCGCCCCCGCGAAGAAGAAGAGCGATAGGGAATCATATGTAGGGGACGGGGAAAAATAAATTTAGGAGAGAGAGACAAAGCGAGCATCGGAGGGGAGTAGAGATGAAACGTGCGGGAAGATGAAGGGTGCGAGAGAGGGAGCGTTCGCGAGGGGTGAACGCGGGGTGAGCGCGACGCAACAGAAACCCCCGTTCACGGGGAGGAGGGGGGTGGGTGGCGCTGGGGAGGGGGCGGGGGTGTTTGGTCCGGGATCTCTCGCGGGGACGCTGTATTGATCCGGAGCGCGAACGCGAGCTGGAGCTAAAACGAGCGGCCGCTGGTATAGAGCGTTGCCGTGGCAACCCCACCCCGCCCCCCAGGACCCCGGGCGCTCGCGCCCTCGCCCAAAACCACCCCCCACCCCCACTACCATCCAGTTTCGTCTTCTTCGCGTATCCGTATATATATACACTCCCACACAATCGTAACGGAAGGTAGGCTCAGACGCGGGCGCGGCGCGAGGGTCACCCCCGGTCTATATACGCGTTTCAAATGTAAAATGGAAAATGGAAAATTTCCCACTGCTTTATTTCAATATTACAGATTTTCTCCGTTTAATTGCAATACCCGTCGATGAGAGCTCCCTTCGTTTGTCTGTTTAATGAACGATTGTTACAGGTTTTTTTTCGATTATTCGCGAATAAAAAGTTTTATCAAGATTTTTCGATTGTAACTGGAAAGTTCCATTTTCCGTTTTAATGGCTTTTCAGGATCTTCGAATTTCGATGTATTGGGGATTGAGTTTCTTAACGTCTTTCGGAGCAATCTTCACTTGTGGTCAGTAATTGACGATTGTCGTTACTTAAGTGCAGTTCGTTTCGATTGGCAGTTATTGATGTTTTCCTTCGATTTGGGTCATTTTCGAGGTTATGTTCACACTATTTTTAGCTACTGAGAGTCTTCTCGGTTTTTGTCAATTTTTTTAGAATTACATGATTGTTTGATAATATGCTTTAGGGTTTTTACAATGAAATATAAATTTTGGAGGTGTAGGACGTAAACTGTTTATTTGTGTGAGCTCTTTAATAGAGTGATCACTCTTTCGCAAAGGCGATTCATGCTTCGCTCGATAATGGGAGAACTTTCACCATTTTTTTACACTACAAATTTATAGATTAAAATTTACATTTTTAAATTACTTTTACAGTTTTAATAGACACTCTAATATTTCGTTTTTTTTTTCGTTATTTTTATACGAATTTGTATTCTGAATTATAAGCGTTATTTTCGTACAGTGAAAGAAAAAAATGGCCAATTCAATGAAATATTTGAATCAATGAATTTTTCCGCATAGTTAAAATATATTCGAATATTTGGTTAAATTTACTAAATTTTTCTACTAAATATTTATTGTATTCTTGTAATCCGTGAAGTTAAAATAGTCAGTTTGTAATATTTATAAAATGTCTAACGGTAAATTTTACTTTTTTTAATAGAATTTTTTATATGAACAATCAAATAAAATAAAAATTGTTAAGTATATGTGCATTCATGTACTCGTATACTATTTATTAATTTCTACAAATTCACATGAATTCATTTCAAAAGTTTGCACCACTTTTTCATTTTCCTAGTTGGTAGAACTACGTGTTGCCGCCAGGTGGCTAAGCATTGAGGTGCTTGATTTCGCAAGCAGTTATGTCTGGTTTCAGACGTATAGATTATAACGAGCGAAATGAACGTTTACATTATCATGAAAGTTGTTCGTTTCAAATTTAACTTTTAATTTCTAATTTTATATAGAATTATAGATATGTTATAAAAAATATTTTGATTTAGTTTTTGTCAACGTCACAAATTATATTCTAAGAATTCCTTTTAGAGTTATACCGCTGTACTATTTTTACTATTATGTCTATTTTTTTGTAAAGAATACACATTAATAGTAAATAATGTTATGAAATATAAGAATTTTACGAAATTTCAAAGTTTCTTTTAGAAAATGCGCCGTTCCTCTCTTTTTTTTAGTAATATAGTTCAATATAATAATGTTTTCAATTCTTTTTTTTTTATTTTTAATTATTTATTTGAAAATAACAGAATTAAAATCCTGATTTTGGAGTATATAAGTTTCGGGAGAAGTTTTCTATTTTACTTTATTTTAATTATTTTTGTTTGACATTATTTAGTTTTTACATCTTTTGCTACTTTTCTCAATTATCTATTAAGCCTACAATAACTCATAATTGTTTATAATTTCAACTACTATTAAAAATTGTATCTATTTTGATGTTTTTCTAGATTCATCCAATTTTCAGCATTTTTCCTCACTTTAAACTATCTACTAACATATTTTACTTCCAAATATAAGCGTCCAGATTTCTTATTACAGTAGAGTCCCGGTATATTTACCCACTTGGCTCCTCACCTTCCCCTCCCATCTCGTTATATTTATCCAAAGAAGGGAAGCGCCACTTCTCCCACTCCCCTCAGTCGCGTTATGTTCGTGACGTCACAACAGGCTCTTCCTGAGGCCCTAGAAAAACAACATTTTAAACATTGTAAAAAAATGGATAGCATTATATAACCAATTCTATGAAATTTCTGTTGTAAGGAAATTATCTCCAAAGTTTCCAAGAACAATAATTATTATACTTTTCTAGATTTCAAGATTAATAAGTTATTAATTTCTTTAAAAGTATATACTTCGAGACCTGCTTAGAGAAAATTTATTTCGTTTAAGTAAATCGTTTCCTTAACATATTATTTCCTACATTAATAAAATATTGTCTTGAATCAAGATAGTATTTCCTCGAAACAAGTAAATAATTTATTTAAAAACAGTAAATCATATTTCTTGAAAGATTCATTATAAACAAATATTTTACACCGCCAATGAAGTCGTATGTTTAGACTTAAACATTGGTAAGACTTGATATCAATAAATATGTTTATGACAACTATTTTACTCATATCAAAAGAAATTTACTTGATTGAAGTAAATAGTTTACTTAACTAGTCGCAACAAAGTATTTATTTAAAAGAGATAACAATTTATTTGGAACAATTAAATATTTACCTAAAAGAAAATGTCCTCCTAAAAATGAGTAAATATTTACTACGTTCCAGTAGATATTTCCTTGATCGAAGAAATGTGTATCTTCCTTTATATGACATTTTTTCTTCCAAAATATAATTATTTAAAACCAATAAGTATATTTACTTCGTAATATCAATTTATTCCATTCGATAACTTGAATTGAGTCAAATATTTATTTAATTTCAAGAACTGTTTACTTGATTCAAGAAAAGAAGTTCTTGTTCAGCAAGTAGCTCATTTCAAATTTGGCGGTTCATTTGGCTACGGTATCTCCATGCTCGTTTCTCGTTATGGTCAACAGGTGGCGAATAAAGTATTCTGTATATTCGCGGTCCGTGAAATCGATTCTCATTAGATATAAAAGTTTGCATTTTGCCGGCGTTTATGAATATGAATGTTAAATAAATACCTGCGGTTTCTGTAGAAAAAACTACAGAAAAAGTAGTGATATTATAATATGATACAATTATGTTTTTAATTCTAAATTTTCCCAAATAAATATTTACCTTTTTCAAGGAATTATTTACTTGAAGCGATGAAATATTTTCTGGAGTTAAATAAATATTTACTTAATATCCAGTCGGAGGAAGAAATTATTTAATGCGGTGAAGTAAATATCTATTTCTTTCAAGCAAATATTTACTCAAACTAAAAAATGCTTTGCTTAAACAAAGAATTGATGTTCTTAAAAAAATTGAAACATTTTGTGGAATTCCTTGTGGAAAATTGAATTTTTGTGGAATGAAAGTAAATTCAATTCCAAATGAAGTTACACCAATTTCGTTGTAAAATTACGTACTAAACACAAACTGGCATACATTGAAGTAAATCTTAATTTGAATCGATTGAATTTTTGTTAAATAAATGAAAATTACTAAACATAAAAAAAGTGGCTAAATTTATAAACGTGCAAGCTTTTTTTTTACTTGCGACTATTCGAATAGTGTAAATAGGATGGTAATCGGCCAGCTTACAGTAGTTTACATACATAATTACACCGTTTAAGCAATTTTGCAAGTGACTGATTATAGTTTACGTTTTGGTTTATTAAGCCTCAATAAATGGCATAAGCGTAGGTAATATAGACAAATATTAATTTTTAAAGTCTTTATATTACTTTAAAAACAGAATATATTACAATGAAAACAAAGGTTTGTTAAACTTCTGCTGTTAATTTTGTAAATGCATTATTTTAATTGGTCGACTACTGTCTGTATTGACAGTTTTCTTAAATGTAATCGTTTACTACTTAAGGCAATGGTCCAGGCACAAAGTCAGCCATACGAATCTACATACCATAAAATTATTTCCATAATAATTTTGTACGAGAAATTCAATTGTAATATAACAAATTTTGTACAAATATTTTTATAAACAAAAATTGAATATTTTAAAATCTATTCGTAATTATCTAGAAATTGGTTTTTTACGTTCACCCTAATTTCTTTTGATTATTAAATTAATTTTGAAAAATGTAATAGCGTTATTTTAAAATAACAAATATTTTTCGCGTTCAAATTTTTTGGTAACAAAAATTTGTTACACTTGTTATTGTAGTACGACTGAATTCGTCATAAAACATTAATAAAGAATTTATTTTTTGGTATTGTGAACTACTGTTTCACAGTTGATTTTATCCTCGGCCATTATTTTTGCTTTACTCTATAACATATGTATACTAATACAAGATAATCCCTGCGATTAATTTTCCATTTTGAAATTTCTTTCTAATGATGAACACTAACAATGGATACTATAGACATTTTCCACCCCTCTTGAAATTTATACCCCATAGGACGCAAAATAAAGTCGTATTTCAGGCGTTAGTAATCCTTTACACCCGCATTCGATCACTTGTGATGGAGTATAATGAAGTTTTACATCCTTCTAACAAAAACTACTGTTTTTACACTCCGGACGCAAAGTTCAATTTCGCGCCCTAGGACTAAACCTAGGGAACGCAAATTACCTAACCCCACACTCGTCGTTTTAAAAAATATCGTATGTATCAGGGGTGCAATTATCAATCTTTGACGACTGCGAAGTTTATTGTCCGTGCGATATGTTGCGAAATATTTATTATGATAATAATAAACCGCTTAATAAACCTGTAATTAAGTTTCGTCAGCGACAATAAAGAAGAAAGCGAGTGTTGCAATTATCCTCGATGGAAATCATTATTTCAATATAGGTACATTTTATGGAGATCGCAACATAATATACTTGATTAAATTCGTTTTTTCTGTGCATACTAATACTTTCTATTTTCGTTAAAATGTGTTTGTCGAAGATACTCGTTTTTTTCGGGTACTTCATTCATCAATGTCTACGTTAGATTATATTTCATAATTTACCCTTGTTGTTTTCAAATGTTTCTACATTTTTTTAATTTCTTGAGATTGCATTTTTTGTTTTGTAGTTGTACGTCTGCTTAATTGTATTCGACTTTTTCCCTCAAGTGCACAAATATTTTCTAATCATTTATTCATTAATCTTCATTTTTATCGTATCTTTGAGCTATTTTCATATCATTTTTTAAATGTCCATTTATTTCATAATAACTATACGACGAAGAATTAATTTGTGATAAAATTGCACTTAATGATGGGTTAGTAATTGCAAGGACAGAATGCATGCCATGTCTGTTGTGGGAAATATATCCGAAGGCTTATGTCATATTTGTCCTGTAATGACAGCATACTCTGCTGAACTAATTTAATTTTTATTCATTTGCCTGATTTCAAAATTATTTTTTAAACTCGGTTTTTTAATGACTCGACTAACATAGCCAAAATTTATTTTAAAAAATCCAATTTTCAATTCATTCACTTTTATAGTACCGTTTATAATTTCCTCTATACACTTGTTCTACATTACGTGTAAAGTCATTCCATAAAGTCGATACACAAAAATGATTGTTCTCGTAGAAATTTCTGAACAATTTAATAGTAACTTGTACAACAGGGTCGAACATTTTTATGTTCGGCAAGTGTGCAGTTTAGCCTGATTCGTTAAAAATTTTAAACAATGATCATTCGGTTTGGCATACTCCATTAACAAATTTAAATGATTTTTGAGGTAGTTATTTATAATTCGTTATATATAATTACAACGTTACATAAACAATTGCTTCCATGGAAATATTCATGTTAAAGGTTTTAACAAAATAAAAGACAAAGGACAAAGGACAGGTAATTTTTCCCCGCGTTATTGACAAATTGTGTATCTTGGGTGGAGAGGTACAGGACATAGACAGGACAGTACAAGACAGAACTGGGCAGACATACAACACAACACCCACCCAGAGCGAGTCCCCCCTACCTCAATATCAGTACCACCAGTAGATATGGCGGTCTGTACCATAGCGAGTACGACGCGGTGATTATCTCATCTTTATCCGAGATAAGACCCACGACGAATTATTTGAATTAGGTACTCCGATAAACAAGGAAGGGGGGGGGGGGTTGAAATTCAAGATACTGTTATAGGAAAGTATACATCAGATTTTAAATTTTAACTGTGCTCTTTGTTCTTTAATTTCAAATTTACACTTTTGAATCTTTAAATACGCGTTTTCCTCAAATTAGATCTGATTAGATTTTGAAGTCAATCCATTAATAGTTTCGAAAAATAAATTTGTCAAACAACACAAAAAAATTGTTGTGCACTCATAGAAATAGTATTATACCCGTACCAATTACTGTAAAGATCTAGAAACCCCGGTTTATGTGGAGCACAAACTGATTCTTGCATAACACAAGAATGTCTGGGGCTGTGCCCAAACTACATAGCTTGTGTTTTCCCCAAACCAAAGGCTTGTACTAAGCACAAACCTGCATGGGATGTTAGGGCTCTGATGGGTCCTTGCATTGCGGCTACACACAATCAACGAGCTTAGAATAGCTGCAAATTGTGTTTTGACAATGGTTGAGTATTTCCATTACGGCCGCTATGGTAAGGCAGAAATTTATAAATATAAAATAAAAAAAATGTATACACTCGAAAAAAAAATCGCGAAGAGTGAGACCAACGCAAGGAGAACACTTACCTGTGACTTGAGATTGCTGAGTTTGACGATCATTCAAATTTCTCCACACCAACGGCTTCTCGTGGTCAAAATGAATCAGAGTTTGAAAATCCTCTTCAAACAGTCGAAAAACGCCTAAAAATGAATGCTCAATATCCTGGTTTTCTTGTCCAATATCGTCTTGCTGAGAGACGCTCGTCCACAGAAAATCGTCACATTAGTCCACAGTTGTACGAGAGAAATGTTTAAGCATTTCCAGAGGAGAAAAAGGATGGCTTACAACAAAATTTGCCCAAGAGGGCATGTTCGGAAGGTTCTCCATAAACTTCCACGAGAGAAATACCCTCGTGATAATGAGGTTACTTCTATCAAGAATGGTGTGTCAGTGAGTCCAACACATGATCTACCATCTGGACCACAAAAGAATCGACCCTGTTAACAATTAAAAAAAAAGTACCCAACCTTTGAAAAAAAACAACGAGAGGCTGGCATTCATCGGCGTCGTGGTAGATGTATTGTCATGTCCTCCAGCCAAGAAAATGTTGTAGATTGTATGAAAGTTTGGCTTTAAATTTCCATGTCTAATTAGGAATAACCAGCATAGTCATTGATTTCAAAGTTAGAACTAAGTCTATCCTTTCATGAAGGAAATATTTCGTGTGCTGCTCGAATCTTCATTGAGGCAGCCTGTCTGTCCGGTCATTTTTGGATGATACCAATCCGTATATGTTATCGTATTTTATTTTTGATTGATTTTGCCATCTACTATGATTTTCAAACCTTTTCTGATCGGATTTCAATCCGAGATTTCGTGATTATATTATTGTATTACCAGTACTCTTCAACTCAGCTATTAAAAGATCAAGACTATTCTACCATTTTTCTTTTAGCGATTTCTTCGACCCCTACATTTCTTACCATTAGGAGTGTTTGAGAATTATGCATACATGTATCATCTTACAAGGCTCAACCGTTTTGAAATTACCAACAGTTTCGTTTCCTATATATGACAATGATTTACTCCTACACTGAGAAAAGTTTAAGATTATAGACGTGCTAGTAGATATACCTCTGGTGCAAAATGAGAGATGGCTGCTGTTCGCGGATTAAGAAGACAGTTGTCTTAGTTTGGGACATTTGTGTTAAATACAGACAACCGGTGTTTCTGTGGAAGGGGAGGGCAACTATACTATGTACAAATCGAGTATTGGCGTAACCTCAGTCTTTTATTTTAGAACAGCAGCGTCTTAAAATTTGGTTGCCTTATGTCAGTAACATCTCTCCTCCACTATACCCTTATCAGCTGATTTTTCATCTTTTCTCAGTGCATGCTCTCGCGGAGTTCCAGGATAAAGTGAAAATTGTACAACGACAAGAAACGCAGGTAATAATGTTTTAGTGCAGGCTATTAAATATGTCGTTTTCACACTTTAGAAAAAGTCAAGATTTATGATACTCACTACGTGTCGAAGATGTAGAAAGACAATTACACAAGTATTAATATTTCATCCACGAGATTGATCAAGTGACGTTTTTTAACTTATGTGAAGTTTTCTTAACATCAATTAATGTAACAAAAATCCAATTCCAGAATCCAATCATAATCTTCCTTATTCGTAAATCTTGATGGACTCATCGTTATGCCTTATCGGTATGGATGTACAGAATTCCCTGAATGATATGGACATAATCCGAACCAAGATCAATTGTCTAGCTCGAAAGAAGTTAAAAATACTTTTATGTACGTCTTTTCGGTGCGTAAAGTATACTTGTGCGTAAAGTAAACTTTACGCACTCGATTATACTTTACGCACGAAAAAGCCGTACGTAAACAATATTTCGGCACGCGTGCGTGTGTGTAAAGTTCTTTACGCATACGCCCTTGTATCGAAAACTACTATTATGTACCAATAACTCGTGTGGTTGAAAGAACTGACGTCAGTAAACAACAATCTCGATGAAGATGTTCTGGTACAAATCTTGGTGAATACGTTTGATATTCGTATGTACATTTTCCAGCGTATCATCAACATGATGAACGAGAAAATTCTCTTAAGCTACTACCCGGGTTCTCGTCCTGAGAATCGGTAACTTTAGGCAATTAATGATAGTTGTTTTATGAGCTCGACTTAGTGTAGAAATTAATATGAGCTTAAGATTGATGTCACACCTCTTAATCACTGATCCTTTTGTATGTCCTTTCTTAAAGCAATGCAGGAAAAACTAAAGATCCTTCCCTGGTCAATAATCAAAAGGAACTGCAGCCTTCTTGCGTTAGCCACGCATCTTGATTTTATATCAGTAAATGGCCTGGGTAAGGACGTTTACAGAGGCAACACTTATGGAACACTCTCTAACTAATCATCTATGATGACGGCAAGGCGTGTCCAGCATGCAACAGGATATTTAGATCTAAAATAAGAAGAAGTGTCCACACGAGAGCCACTCATCAAACTTAAGCTAATGATGGAATTTGCACAACTAAAGCAAAGGCAAGGTGGTCAATGAAGGAACGTCATGGCGTGGTCTGACTTGATCTTTTTAATAGGAGTAAAACCTTAAACAACTTTATTCAATCAAACATTCCAGGAAGATCACTTGACGCTGTTGAATAATAATTGAGAACTCCTAAGGTCGTCATATAACGTCTGCTAGTCATCAAAAAGTCTCTTGAAGAATGCAATGCGTAAGCGATGCCAAGATGATTAGTCTGGAGTTCGGAGGGGCCACTTGGAGGTAGCGTGCTACCTTCCACGTCCCATAAAAAAAAAGTCATAGAAGAGGGCTTAAAATTCTAACTGGTGACAACCGTTACCAACAAACTACTAGCCAGACCGCTCAAGTTTAGTACTGTTGGCTTTGATATCTAACTCTCGGTATTATTCTTGCACTCTTGGTCTTGGTCAATTGCGGTATTGGCCTTGCTCCTAATTCGGCATATTGGTCTCGGCTCTGGTATTGCAAGACAATGTTGATTATTTTAGAGATAAGCTAAAAAAGTATTTAAAAATATTCCAAACGTTGAAGATGCAGAAAACTTTGTTTATGAGTATGAGAAAAATAATTTTTTGTATAATAAGTAGAAAAGTATCGAAAATAATAAGTTAGTTTTGTTTAATAAACAAATTATTACTGCATATTTTAGTAAATTTGTAGTGTTTTTATTTACATTATGATCCTCATAATAAAAATGTACTTTTATGCCCGGGCGTGCGTAAAGTTAGTGCGTAAAGTCATTTTTTCAGTGCGTAAAGTGATTTTTTTTTCACTAGTGCGTAAAGTGTATCATGAGGAGCTGCAGGCGCCGAGTGAGACACTTTACGCACGAGTGAAAAAAAAATCACTTTACGCATTGGACAAAAAATGACCTAAAAGAAAAATTTATAGTAATACAGTAGAACCTCGGGACTTCTATATTCAAGAGTTCTAAGGACCTCGGGACATCTACATTCGGGACTTCTAAAGACCTCGGGGCTTCGAAGCCACCAGCCTCGGCACTTCGAAGTCACGTGGTACAAAATTTACGTCACGTGGTACACATATCGATAGTTTCAACAATGCTTCGTCACCTACGGCACTGAAAATTGCGCACAACATATGCGCACTAAAATTAGAAGTCCCGAGTCATTGAGTCCCGTGAATTTAGAAGTCCTAAGGTTCCACTGTATACTGAAATTCAAACATCATGACCAAAAGATAGAATGCAGCTTGTTAATTACCATAATAATATAGTTTCTGAAGTTCTGGACAATTAAATGTTACAAGTTTGTAAAATACTACGATCCAATTAAATGAAGGTGAAAGAAAAAAATGATGTAAATAAGTGCAGTCATAAGGAATTCTGATATGGCGATAAAATTAAAAAGTTACTTTTATACCGTCACAGAGCAAATTTCACTCTCTCAAAAACTCAAAAACTATGAGCTTGTTTTAAAAATGCAATAAAGAGTACTTAGAAATCATCAAGGAATACCCTGGCATTTTTTTCAGAATTTTTAAATGATATGTTCAGAAATTTTTATTTAAATTTTCTAACAAAAAATTGATACAAAATTTTTAAATAAATTTCAGATATTCTTTGATAAATTCTAGGCATTTTGCGTTCTTCGTAAATTTCTCAAAAATTTTATCGTTTTTGAGGAAACCCAACGGGCACGAAGAACCCAAATGTTTCTAAAACGTTTTTAGAATGTTCCAGAAACGTTTTAGAAACATTTGGGTTCTTCGTGCCCGTTGGGAATTAATTACAAATATTGTAATTTAGGATTTTTTCCAAGAGCACTATAAACTTCTGAAAAATATTCGAAAGAACCAAAAATGTTCCATGAATCAACATACCAAAATATTGTCAAAATTCAATGTTAAATTTTACAAATTTGTTAAAACATGTCAATAAAAACATGTCTAAAATTATGGATTAGAAAGTCTGAAAAAAATCTAATATAGTTGTCGTCGGTTTCTAAAAATTTGTTGTTCTTACCATTTTTTATGTTTTATCATCCAGAAATTTTTCACCGAAATTTCCACTGAAAAATAGTTTTTTCATGATTTGGGTATTTTTATTATTATAAGGAAATAGACAAAACAGGAAATTTAAACTAACCCTATATAGTTATTGGCCATTCCAGAATTATTTTTGTAAATTTTGGTACATCTTCAGATACCAATGAATATATTGCATAAAAGTTAGATGTTATTGTCTGGGAGAAATCACAATTTCCATTGATATTTATTAAAGACTTTGTTTGGTTTAGACACCCAAAATTTTAGTAAATTTAATAAATATTCATTAATTTATTGATCACCAACCTAATTTTATTAAACAAATCAAGTAGCAACTTTTGATTGTTGATTATTTGCTACGATCCATCAATCATCCCATAGAACACATATCTCTCACAGAGACCTCCTGAAGAGGTCTGAATGATGATAATCTGTAAAAGGAGCTCTTAAAGATGTCTTACTTAGGACTTCTTAAAATCGCAATTTCGAAGAGGTCTGATATTTGAGGTCTTAAATATGTCTCCTTTTGGACGATCTCTCTTTTAGTAAAGGGATTCCCAGAGCTGAGATGTGTACTTCTTCCCGAGACCGCTAGGTGGTTGTTGAATCCGTAAATGAGATCGCGCGATATTTAGTTTATATGCAGACCGATAGATTATAACCTACAATGACAAAATAAGTGCTTCTACGTTATTTAGCAAGTGTTATCACAATTTTATACTATTATTGTATGATCCCTATTCTATTGAATGTAATCACCATCCAAGATATAACTATACAAACGGTAAAAAGGAACTCAGGTAAAAATTATATAAATTATTAATTAAGATACAAAAATAGAATCTGTGATTTTCAGAAATTTGCTTTTCATTTATATTATTCATTTTATATGTCAAAGCTCCCAAATAAGGCCACTTTTCTGAGACCTCATATTTAAGAGGCCTTGTAGAGCTCTTAAAATCGACGCATAAGTCTTGTTAAATATCACTTTAAGAGCTCTTTCTGATAAGTATTTGAGACATCTTACAATTTTTAAGACTTCTTACAGAGCTCTTCAAGATGTCTTTTGGCCGTTTGGGATGTGTCTACCGATACTCCTTTAAGGTACATTGCAACAGTCAATGATGAATAAAGTTCGTTTTGACTATAATAATAAATATATCTATGATGGGCTGTAAGAATACCTCTAATCTTATTTTCAAATCAATATTGTAGAAAGAAAACAAATTACTTTCGGCAAAATTCGACTTGATCTATTTAGTAAATTGTTACCAATTAATTACTCCATTAATGTTAAAATGGTTACTTCTGAAATTATGGTAATTATTCTACATTATTAAAAAATATTAAGTTGAATGAATAGAAAGAAAGATTTGATAAATCAAAACAAATATTCCATAATTGTACAAATTAATAAAATTTCAATTTAATTTTTACAACTTTTTAAGAATGAGAAACGTAATGAGTAATTCTAAACATATACATAATATTTACAGCAATTATATTTGTATCCAGCATAATATCAAAATTATCGATTTGTAAGTAAATTTTGTACGCCATCTATTAATGAATTCACCGACCGCTATCTAATAGTCGGTAATGTCGTTCAATTTTACCAAATCCCCAAATACTGTTCCGACATTTCAGAAAGAAATTTTTCCTTCCGAAATGTGATTTTATAATTTCCCAAGCTACTTATTTTTTGTAGAAAAATTTATAAGTAAATTATTCCTAAAAAATGAGCAGTTTTAATTTTAGTTATCAAAATAAATTGTAAAAGTAATATTTAATTATCTTCTTAAATAAAATTAAAGAATAATTGACTTAAAATATATTAATTAATTTTTTGAATTATTTTAATAACGGCGTTTTTATAGGATATGTTATTGTTTTAATAATACCCTAAGAAAACAAAATCATTCAGATTATTATGGTATTGATTTAAAAAAATAAGTCAAAACAAAATTAATATAACCATTTGATATAACTAATAAATAACACGAAAAAAACTTGTTTTAAATTTGTATTAAACTTGTATTAAAAATAACATGTTTTAATATAATAATACAATAAAATTGCCCTCAAAAAGTTCAACTTTTTATACATTCTTTTAAATCAATAGCATTAAGATAATATAATAAAGCATATTAAATACAATGCTCACTGCATAATTTTAAGTACACATCATTAATTAATCACCATTTCAGACTAAAAAATATAGAATGATGGCAGTCTGTATAGCATAAATTTCTTTTTGTTTACTTAAACATAAAAAAATAAACATAATATCTGCAAAAGCCCTCATTGGTAATCGCGTCTAATGAGTTTGCAGATGCTTATAACATATTCTATAAAAAATAATCTTTTCTATACTTTCCAATTAGTCTAAAACTATTAAAAATGTCGCCACTAGTCAAGTGATAATAAAGTTCAATAATACTGACTAATTTAATAAAATATTACTAATTTGTGAACTGAAAAAATCATAGTATATTTAAGTATATGCTCTTCTTTATCTTAGAAAATTTCATACGAATTAGTAGTTAAAAATATTGAATGCAATTAAATAATTGGCTTACCACTATTAAAATATATACAAATCATTCTTTCAATTTTAAGTAATTTATTATTTTCAATTATTAACTATATTTAAGTTATTAAATTATGTATTTAAGTTATGTTATTAAGAATAACTTTTAAAAATGTTTTCCAATACCAAATCATAAAAACAGTCCAGAATCGAATTTCAGTTTTTTAGTATTTGATGAACTCCTGAAATTACAATTAAAACAAAAATGTCACGAGAATTGTATTTCTTATGCGATTCTTTCCAATTAAATTTAAAAAATAAATTTAGTTTAAAAGCAAAAATCGATAATTCTATTCATAATAAACATGAATGGTTAAATTACCTTCAAATTTCGGAAAAATTACGTTAAGTATTTTATATCCATCTGCCACTAATATAAAAAATAAAAAACAGAAACTTTTTAAGTAGCGCATTAAAGGTCGATAAATTTCGAGTATCAAAGAGGATTTCAGTCTCGACTACTGCCTTTAGTATGGTAAAGCAGATTTCTTATCTATCCTCGAATGTAAAGCTCAGTTGGTAGCATTCTACCAACCATCGATCCATGGTTCAAATCTCAGCATTCAACACTCGAATTGTAGGCAGATTTGAAATATTTTCATTTTCTGTTTTAAATTTACCTAAGAATTTCAAAATACTACTATCTAATATGAGACCATTAAGTAGTGATTCAGTCCAAAACTTGAATTTTAATCAGCACATAGACATTTTGAATTTTTAACAAAAAAGGAACAAAATACTAAAGTCTAATTGTTATCGCATTGCAAATATGTTTATTCCTTAAATGCACAGTGGTATGCTGAAAGTACCATTTCATTTTATAGTTTTATCGAGTTTTATCCATAATTCTTTTATTATATTATACACTGCTAAAAATGTCTACAGGAATTTTCTGAAACATATAACGGAAACTTTTTACGATTACCGTTTCATAATTTTCTGGAATAAAATTTACTAATAATATTTAGTTACAGTAACAGAGATACGTAAGGTGAATAAAAAAATTTGTTTACTTCGTTAAATCGATCAACATGTTTGATATAGTTCCGTATAATTTGCGTATGAAAATTCTTAGTAATTTAAATTGATTTGTTGTTATTTAGATAAATAAATGACATAAAACATATCAAATTTAATGAAACAACACTGGCACAACAAATTTCCCGCATATAATAAAATATTATTCATATATTGTCATTATACGCTATGATTTTATGCTTTTCGAATATGAAATGCTTTATGCACTGAAGCGAGGTCATGGGATCCCTTATGATGGGATCAAAATTCAATTTCTATAACAGGAATCAAAGGAGCCTCTTGCAGGTATGCTAAGGTCGCATCTGCTCCTGACGGCGACAAACCAAACTAACTTCATCTTCACTTCCTCATTCATAGTCCAATTTCTGTTACAAGTTTCATAATTTTCGGATAATGTTATATAATTTGTCTGTCTCTTAGAGGGTTTAGTAATATTCTGTTACTCCGGTAACATAAAAGTATCAGAATTTTCCGAACATTTCTAACAGTGTATATTTGGCATCTGTATGATCCCAATGTAGTGTTGAACACGTAGACTACATAAAAAAATTATAATTGCTATTATCCCATTGAATGTAAACAAATGAATGTATGAAAAGGGCCAGTCTTTTGAAAGAAATAATTTTTAAGAATACGAAATTATAGAACGTAACATCATAATATAGATTTTATATTTTTAGGGGCACTGATTGTAAATTCGATGCTAGTAACTGTGAGGAGTTGATACCGACTTTATGTGAATTCGCAGAAACTTATTTTACATTGAGCTATGAAAAAAAAAATATTTTCTCACACTCTGTGCGCAAAATGCTATTTTGCTCCCTAAATTGCGGGAGCAAAATTACACATTCTCTCCCTAGGGAGCAAAATAAATATGCCCGGGAGCAAAATAGGTTTCTCGCATTCTGTGGGCAAATAGTATATTACTCAACGAGGGTTGTAAAATAAAGAATGTCTCAGACTGCGTGTAATTTTTACCCGAGGCGAGGCCGAGGGTGAGAAGCAGGCAGTCTGAGGCATTCTTTTTTACTTCCCGAGGGAAGTATACGATTTTTCTTTATGGCCGGGAGGATAAGCGGCATCTTTCCTTCCGCGTGCGGGAGGAAAGTTGCTGCTTCCTCCCGGTGTGAAGAAAATACTATTTTGCTCCGTATATCGCGGGAGCAAAATAGCACGCCCTCGTATGAGAAAATAGTATGTGCAACAAGGGAGAATAGGTATTTGTAGACTCGTGCGAAATGCCGTCCTCTCTTCGCTCGGGCGTCAAACTCACACTCATCGGCAAACACCTATTTTGCTCCCTAGTTGCACAATCTACTATTACTTGCTTAATGCTATGAATAAATACTAAACTACGGATCAAAACAATCACACATTATTGTGAAATGACATAGTCCTCTTTGCGGAGTCAACGAAATAAAGATAGTTAGCGATAGTTTCGCAAACCTATAACTGATTTTACTAATGAATGATATGAAATTATTATCAATGCTTTTACAAATATAATTAACAAAAATAGTTATCATTGAACATCTAACCGGACCGACGATATTATTGATACAAATCGCAACATATTAAATGGAACTATAAATTAAATAATATCCATTTCTCATAAAAGTGTTCTCCTGGAGTTTTTCAATGATACGTTGGCCGTTTTTGAACTATCAAACCGGAAGTTGAATCGTAGAATACGAAGACTACGGCTTTAATTTTTATACACTGAGAGAAATTATTTACTAATAGTCAATGTAATTTCAAGGCTCTTACATTTACTATAAAGTTAAAGCAGTAAATATAAAGTAAAGAACGACGGGTAGTTTTGAGATGAAAATACCAGCACTTTCCTGCATTTCTCCAATGTTGTTGTATATTAGCTCGTATATTTTAACATTAAATGAGCGTTCGTTAACTGTTAATAAATCTTACATTAAATTCTGTCGTTTGAACTGCGAACGTCAATATACGTCGAAAAATTCGCAGAAAATCGAATGACTGCGCGAGTGTATGTTTGTTTATCTCTGTTTCGGTGAAACTGTAAGCGTGTAAATATGACACCAAATGACCTCAACATTAATATTTAAAATTCTTATATTAACTATTAACATAACAAATTTAACCGAATCTCAGATTACGGTAACTTCAGGCTAAAGTACATTACCTTCGGATAAAAATCAAAATTCTGTTAGCTTTACTATGAAGCTATTACATTAACTTTAAACAAACATTTCTCTCTGTGCATTATCTTACTAAAAAGGTTATTTTCCGATAGCAAATTTCACCAGCAATGGCCTCGGACTTTGATTTTTATGCAAGGATTATTCTTAGCAACATAAAAGAATATTGGAAACAAGTCGTTTTTTATGTCACACCTAGACAAAATTTGCAAAATCTGTAATCGCACAACAAATGATTAATTGCATTTTTTCGGATTACTTACGTACACAGAAGGACTACGGGGTCATTTTTTACCTCATGACAATTTTGTTAAATGCACTCTTACAAACTTTTATTAAATATGGAAGCCCTAGTGTCGATTCAGAATTAGTAACCGCAAATTCAAGACGTAAAACTGCTCAATGATTCCTCGAACAGAGTTCGTGCTTGGCAAATTTCTGTATCATATTTTAGTCTGAATTTTTATGAGAATTTATTAAAATACAGTTGAATTGTAACAAAATCGGCAGCCATTATATGGTCAAATAAATTTTACAGATTCATTTCTCAAAAATTGTATAAAGATCGTTGTACGGACATTCTAATCTATTTTCACATTTTTCTGAAAAACACCCTTCGAAAATTATTCGGAATTGCATCATCACTAATAAAAATTTAAAACAAATAATGCCAAATTTTTAACATATGCAGCAATATCGAAGAAAATTCAAAGTCAAACAATTAATATTGACAATCATTGACGACAATATGGCCTTTGGGCAAATGAGAAATTCAACGCATGAACCTACCCTTGAGATTTGCAGTACGCCAAGGGGGAAAGCTGGTATAGCATTATGCTGGCTTGCGTTCGGTAAACAGAACGCCCGACGGAAGTTGGATGTTCGAGCAACCATCCGTTCCACAGACACCACACACCGTTTCTACACCCTCCAGAGACGAGGACTCGATAGATTTTACGGTATTCAATGCTGCATTGTAACGATTTTCCAAGAGTTTGACAATTCTTCAGAATCAACATTGCTTTCAATTATGTCGAAAATCTATAATTTGCTGGTGAACCGACACGCTCGTTAACCCATTAAAGTAATCACATCTGACGTGAATTAACTGAATTTCCATAATCTGTTATTAAATTTTTCAAAAAATGATATTTCTTAAGCATTTTTTGATTAATTAATTCCAATACTGATTCTACTGAGCAACTATTATACATTCTACCATTAAATTTGGAGCAAAGTTTTAAAAAATCAATTCAGAACATGGTACAGAATAGTTTTTGCAAGAAGTGAACAGGGGACGTATCTTCAATGAGACTAATATCGGATTCGTCATCAGCGGCCCAAAACCCAATTAACAAGTTTCAGCTGTTTCGTTTGATTTTTACACAAGAAAATGATTTTTTATTTGCTTTAATCATTGGCTACTGAAAAATCTATATAGTCGCACGATCCATGGTATGTCCTTTATACATTGTTATACACCTGTAATACAAAACTCCCTCAGAGATCCTCCAGAGTTCAATTTTAGAAGCTTCGTGGGAGCCCGCACAATTGATCCATAAGAGTCCCCTAGGAGTTTTCTCAGTAATCTCATAAGAATTTGGGCAATCTGAAGCCTGTGTAAACTCCTAATAAGCTCATGTGACAACTCCTGTGAAACGTGGTTTAGTTATCTAAGAGATTATATTATTCTTAAAAGAAGTTCCGTGGAAGCTTCGTTATGGACATCACGCGGTGTTCTGGATGAATTCCGCATTGCGAGTATAAACGAAGCATGCAAGATTTTACTAGCGATCAAAGGACTTTTTTATTAATGTTGCAGACCCAATCTTTCACTGAAAATAGATAATGGATTCTTTATTAATATAAAGTTAGAAATTGAAAACATTATCTTTAAATTTGAGATTGGGTTATAGGTTAATATGGCCAAGACAATCAAAATTCACAATCATTAATACTGACGCGACTTTTTAGGCATTTTTAAACGACCTAAACTTGAGCCTTGACGCGCAAAACATAATGAGCTCCCTCCAATGAGGTCGCCTGAAGCTTCTCCATTTTAGTGGGAGCTTCATTTTCAATTACCATTGAAGTCATGTTGAGGTCCACAGGCACTTCTGTGTCCGATTTGTTTAATAAAGGTCCATTGTAATGCAGGGGGAGCTCTCGCGTAAGCTCCCTGGAAGCTCTCTTGGAGCCTCACCACCACATTGTCATTGGAATAAATTAATTTGATTTTCACTGCTATTCAGCCCAATAAATATCGATGTAGGAGTTCTTTTGTGATAAAGAATGCATTATCTATTTCAATTAAATGTTGGGTCTGCAAAATTAATAAAAACGAGTCCTTCGACCGCTTGTCCCGCCCATCTTGTAAACTAAATGTTTACTTGCAATACGGAATTCGAAAATGAGATTACTGAGGAAACTCTCAGAAGACTCGCATGGATCAAGTGGTAGAGCTTACAGGAAGCTTCGAGAATTGAACTTCGGAAGATCTCTGTGGGAGCTTTGTGCTGTACGGAGATGTTTTGAAATAGTAATACCCTGGCAGCCTAAAGGTTAAATAACTTTTTCTTCACTGAGATTGTGCAATTTTAAGTTTTCTAAAATTGTCCTATATCCAAAAAATCTTATATAAAAAATGTTATATTAACATTCCAAACTTAACATTGCACAAAACTCTCAGCAAACAAAAAAGTTATTTCAGCAAAGGCAATTTGAAAGAGAATGAGTTATACTTTACGGTCCCGAGTAGACGTAAAAAATAAACCTACCCTGCATATGCACAAATGGTGTCCTTTGTCAATTTTATGTTTGAGTATCTCAAAAATATGGAATAAGAAAGTGGTGGAAGAGTATAGCCTGATTTCTAGGTAAGGAGGTTGGTTTCATTTTGTTGGCCTGTTATTTACACGAGTTATGTCCGTTATTTTCGATAAACTTGAGTATAGGTAACATGAAAATACAGTATTACAATCTTAACTATCGTATTTTAAATATTTAAAATTTATATTATTAAATATTTATTAAAAATACAATAATCGAAGGCTCTATTTTACAGGAGAAAGAAGAACAGGAAAATTTGCCTACACGTTTCATAGTAAAGGCTGCAAGTATTTAGTACTTGAGCCCAAAAGAAGTAAAGTTTGAATCGCCCATTAATAAATATGTCGAATGAAAATGAAATTGCTGAAGCAGATTGGTTTTCTAATTTCATGAAACGACATCCAGAACTATCGGTTGCAGCTGCTCAAGCTACGAATCTGGTTCGTGCAACTTCATTTACTGAAACAAACGTAGCTACACTGAGAAAAGTGTATTTTATCAGTTACTATCCCTTGGCTTTTAAAAAGTGTATTATAGCCCTTAAAAGAAATATTATAACTAATAAAATCCTCCGTTTCAGCAGTTGTTTTTGACAGGGTATACGAAACTGTATTAAACTCTCCTATTTTAAAAGAATGTTTTATTATGACTAAAAGAAGGCATTTTTGATATTATAATTTGCTAGATAAATTTCCATAAACAAAAATTGCTTTTAGTTAAAGAGAAAAGGCTAAAATAAACTGACATATTGGTTGGAATAATCTAAAATCTTCGTCTTTTAACAGGTAATAGAAAGATGGCAATCCCTATGCGTAAAATACTATCTTTTACGGGGCATAAGAATTCTAATACTGGGTAAAAAACACTTTTCTCTGTGTAAATTCTTCAAAAACCTCGATAAAGTCCTTAGTTGGGTTTATTAAGCTTCAGATATATGAAAACATGGGTGAAACAGGTATAACAGCCGTTCAGAAACCGAACCAGGTAGTTGCACGACGTTGGAGTAAAGCAAGTTGGTAACATCACTTCTACATGGAACCCTTGTTTTAATAGGGTTAGCAGTTTCAGCTTCAGGAAATAGCATTCCAACTTATTTCATTTTTTCAACTTCCAATTTCACTGGAGATCATTAGCACACCAAAGAAGTGATGGAGCTGCTAATCCGTGGATGATTAAGACTCGTTTTATTTCTTTGATGGAACATTTTATCAAATATCCTTAGTGTTCGCTTGAACATCCCGTAATTTTATTACTCGATAACCACCATTCCTATCTATCTGTTGAAGTATTGACAAAAACTAAAAATGCTGACGCGACTGTTCTTTCGTTTCCTCCTCAATGTTCGCATAAATTGCAACCACTTGATCGTGGCTATTATGAACCATTTAAAAAAATACGTGAATAGTGCGTGGGATAAATAGCAACGAAAACATCCTGGACAACATATGAAAATCTTTGACATTCCATCAATTGTTGCAACTGCTTTAGTAATAGGAATCTCTGTTTTTGATACAACAGCTGTATTCAAAACAACAGGGGCTTATCCGTTTAACCCTAATATTTTCAGTAACTTGTTTACACAATGGAAGAATTATAATATAGAAAACACGTCATCATTGCAAAAACCAAGTCTTAGAGTCACCGAAGGAAACAACACTGAGGAAAGTTCACCAATGATAACGCCAGAAGTTGTGCGACCATTTCCATAACATAGAGCCAATGTTGTAATAAGAACCTACCCAGATCTACCCTACTGATACTGATATAGTATCATATAATACTACTGATTTAACTCGTCAGTCACCATTGATTTGATACCGAATGTAATACTGGCTACCTGTGCAGGGTTAATACTGACGCATTCGGGCGGTTGGACGTTACTTCTTACTGATGTCAGTACTGGCCGCCAGTATTGTGAGAGCACTAAATTACTCAGTCAGCCAGTACTCACTTAATAGGCAGTACTAACTTATAGCCGCAAACAGTACGGGATACCAGTGTCGGATCTGTTCTTTGCCAGTGTACTGCCAGTACTGACTCCGTTTATCTATACTGACTACCGGTATTGCTTTAGCATCTCGCAGGAATTTTACTCGGTCCATTTTTATCTGGTCGATAAACTATTAGACGATCTGTTTTGAGTGGACACTAAGCACATAAATAAAGATTAAATTCTACCAGAATGTCCAATACTTTATGACGCTAGATTCTTAAGTCTGATTGTGACTATTTCTTGTGATGATAGATTCGAATGATGTTCAGTAGTACAAACTAGGTAAATTAAATCATCGATGTCGTCAGTCCACAAGCGAGAATACTATTCAGGATGCACCATATTATAATGTAATAAAATACGTAGTAAGAATGGTGAAAAACACTGATGCTGTTAGTAATGATGATAATGATAATACACGTTATACCCTAAAAATGACGTACAATTGAAATATTTCTTTATAGTTCTAATTTTGAACTACTAATATAGTCGAATTATTAATTCAGCGAGACTCTTAGTTCAATATAAATTTCGCTAGAAAGAAATAATTTTGTGTTCAGAATATTTTTTTTTCTGCTAACAACCTCATGTCCCAATTCTTCCGAAGATATAACGTAAATATAAGACCTGAACAGATTTGTAATATTGGCTTATTACTCTTACATTATAATTTGGGCTTCTTGTCCATTTTGCCGGATTGGATGATATAAGCACTTAAACAGTAGGTTACATATTGACTATCACTAATCGCACATCTACTGCCTATACAACATTTTCAATCCAAAATGATGGATGACTATTTAAACATAAGACTCACTTAAAATTTTTACCCATCAGAAATTGGAGACACTGATAACTATGAAGTTGATATTCCGAAGTATAGTATTGTTTTTACATTTTATGAAATTTGTACATAATCTTTAATTTTCTTTTTTATAATCTAAGCATTTGTGATTGCTTATTAAATAAGATAACTTCATGACCTGTTCATCTACGGAAATTTTATATTTAAACTTCCTGTGCAAGAGTTCAAGTACAAGTTCAAGTTCAAATTGATCATAAAAGAAGTATCAAATTAGATATGTTTATCACGATATTCAATTTCAATAAAGATTAATATAGATACTTTCTGAATCGTAGAGAATGAATCTAATGTTAAGAAAATAAATGTAAAAAAAAGATGTTAGATTTTATTGAGATTATAGTTGCCGGCTAGGGTCGCAAATTAAAAATTAACATTAATATTACCAATTTTCTGTAATCTAATGTAATTTTATGTAATGTACCTCAATCTCATGTCTCATTTGTTATAAGCGTATTTCATACAACTTAAAGCGAATAAATCTGTAACTAATTTGAAAGCTTCAAATTAAAAAAAAACAAAAATGTTTTATACATTTGTTTAAAACAGTCATACATTTTAATAGTCTTATATAATATATATATATAATATTATAATCGATCTTTCGGGTAGCTAGACCCCAACTGTGCAAGTCAAAAACGATGTAACTATAAAGTGTAAAAACATAACCTCAATACCAATATGTAAAATCTAATTATAAATAAATAATTAGTCTTATGTCATTCAAATATCAAATACATACTAAATTAAATTAATGGAAAGAAAAAATTAACCTAGTGAATAACGTAGTACAGAAATAGTGGCAATGTCGCATTTTATCAGCAAAGCGCGATTTAAACACAAGTATGTACATACTCCGCTGTGGATCGAAACAGAGTTTGTTTTCGTATTTTATTTAATGTGGTCGTATACACAAAACGAAAATGTCTGCACAGTTAAGATATCGAGGTATGTATGTCAAGAAAAGTGTGCTGTTGAAAATTGTTATCTACAGTGGTTTTCATGCTAAACTCATCAATAAAAGTACGTATGTATATTCAAATACTCGCGCGCAAAAACAAAGCATGATCTCATAAATGCGACGTTGCCGTCTATTCTGTATCGTATGACAAATCCCGAGAAATTTCTGAAGTTGGATTTTTTATCAAGTCGAACTTTTTTATTAAACGGTCAATGTTTACGACTTTCAAATATGTGATTCCTCATTACTTTAATTACTTCAGACTAGTTTTTCGTCAAGATCTTGACAGTAGGTTTATGCTATAAGAAAATTTGTATCGAATCGGCATTTTTTCGACAACTTTCATCATGGCTACCATACTGATCTATGTAAAAACATGCGATTTTTGATTGATTATATCGCGGGAACTAAACGGTCAAAATTGTTCAAATTAGTTTTGCTGAAAGTTTCAAAAACTTCTTGAATAATAGGTGTTTAGGGTCTAGCTACCTTAAAAGTCTGTTAAATATCGACAAATACTTAGAAATTCAGTCTAATTTTATCATATACGGTCCATTTTCGGGATAAGTTCAGTGGTTTCAAAACGTATACAGCAGAAATGTCCACAAACTAGATAATAACTAGCCACAAATCAGTAAACCAGTTTTTTTGTCAAGAACTGTCTCAATATTGGATAGAAATAAATGAATTATTGAAGCTGTCTGCATATTTGTCTAAAAGTCCTGCCTAATAACTATTCAGCAAAATTGTTTAAAATATCTATATGAAATAAATGTGTATTAAATCAGAACGCGAACTGTTTATAATCCTTAACGTATATTGTTTAAGTTTCAAGGTTGTTATTCTTTTCAGTGTCCGCGGTTCTTGGAAAAATTGTGCCTTGCTATATTAAATTAGAACACAATAACTTGTATCTCGCGAATACTCGCGTGCTGTGGATCGCACGTCTGCATTTTGTAAGTTTGGAAATAACTATTCAGAAAAGTTATTGAAAATATGTATAAAAATATATAATTGTTACAACGAGAATACTAATTTATAGAATGTGTTCGAATAGAACAATTCCATATATTATCACATCAAATCCGAATATTATTTCTAGCATAATAGATACGACTTTATTTTAATTACACTTGGCTTTATTTACAAGACCGTTAAGAACATAAAATAATTAGTTTAAAAGATTAAATCGGAGGGGTTAAATCTTTATGGGAGGAAATAATTAAATTACGGTTTCATCCAAATGTTCAGTCTAGCAGACATAAACCGCTTGAGAACAGAACATTATATCCTACAAATATGCAACTCCTTCGTTTAAACACAATAACAGTAAAAAGAGTGTAAAAAGTAAGTCAATTTTATTTTCGAGACAAGAGGCAAAATTAATGAGAGAATTTACGAAAACGAATTAACACTGCAAATTTCAAAACCTATGAAGTTGATATTTAATATTTATGTTCGGATTATAAGGCATCATCAATAAAAATGTTAAACTGCAAGAAGCATATGAAAATTAATAATTGAAAATAATAATTGCAAAATTCGATGGCGGATAGTAATTGCTGCGATAAATCACTCCCAAATAATGTGATAATTTCACCGCAAATGCTACTGATTATTCTGATGTGGATGAGGATTTATTTAATTCTAGTAATTTGGTGCATCTCGGGTAATGCAAATGCCGACGGTAGCCGATTTTGTACGTAGAAACAATGTATACAGTTTTCGGTCATTATTTGTAGCTAGATATTGACATGTTATTATTTCGAGAAATGTATCTTGTAGCCCATTAAATTAATTACCTTTAAAATTAAAAAAAAAAGTTTTATTTCGACCAAAAGCGAGGCATAATCGAGGTTGAATTTAAACAAAATAAGCCCCCTTACACGTTAGTCAGAGGACTTCTATTTATTTACTATTTTTCAAGTCGTTGTTTTAACCCTTTAACGTTCAAATGGTCAAAATTTTTGAGTCAACTTCAAGCCCGTACTTTTCACTTACAACCAGTGTGTGCAAAATATTGGGATATATATTCTTGTATAAAAAAGTCTTATCTTTCGAATGGCACAGCCAAGTTTATCAATAAATGACAGCAAATTTTTAAAGAATTTTTAGTTTATTAAAAACTATGTTATCGATTAAGAACATTCTAACTCATCAAGATGCGGGACCCTAATGTTGTACTTCCAAAATATATTTTTAGATACTTTGATTTTTATTGTTAACCGATCCAAAATGTCGTCCGAATGCCCGAAATTATTGAAAAATTACAGTATTGTGCACTCTTGACATCTAGTCTGAGTTTTAGCTGAAAAAATTACTTTTATCAGTTTAGTGGCAACAGATTGGATGCACATTAGCAAAATTAGCTCATACAATTGATTTTCAAGATGGCGGACGTGATGAGCTAAAATAACGTGTTTACGCAGCTTTATAGCCACTGTTCAAACCCTTTTATTCGATAGTTTTATGAACTCTCAGGATCATTAGATCTAAATTCATTATTATTATTAAAATTCAAAAGGGCGGATCCAATATGGGGGACCGAAAACTCAAAAATAGCGATTCAGGAAAAATAAAAAATACTACCGCATTCTAAGTCAAATTTGGAATCAAAATACTTTCTGATATTTTGATAATTAATTTGCAGTTTTTTTCTGGCAATGGAACATTAAAAATGGCAGATTAAATTTAAAAAAATAGGTAAAATCACTTTTAAAAATGATAATGAATGCAGTAACAAATTCAAATTGACTGTTCTGTAATGGAGAATTGAAATTTGAAAAGAGCGGATAATCAGGCTAAAAATGGTTTATTCGGGGGTTTTCGGAGTAGATAATTATGAATATAATGCCAGATATTTGAAATTAAAAATGGTTGTTCAAAAATATTCGTTAATTTTAGGAGAACATCTTTCAAGCAAAATTGATAATAATTATTTTACGACCTATACCCGTGTGGAAATTTCCACAAGTTTGATATGCTTCTGATCGGAATCTGGTAAGATTTTACAAAAGTCAAACTCAAACATTAATAAAATCAGTTAAATTATGTCATAACCATAGTTATATTCCCACACTGTAAAAAATGGAAATGTAAATTTACAACTTGCAGAGTGGGACACAATATTGCCCATGCTACAAGTAGGACTTTTACACAATATTATTGTAAATTTACATAGGCACTGTGAATATTACTTTTTTACCTTTGTAAATATCAACTTGTAATTGTAAATTTACAATTGAAAATGGATTTTACAGGTTACAGTAATATTACACCGTAGAGAAGTTTAAATTCTCCAAGAGAATAGTAAATTTACAACAAAATATAGGAAAAATTTTAGGTTATGTACTAAAGCGCAGTAGCCTTATGCGGGTAGGTGATTTGAACTCTACATTATGCGGTAAAATTTATTAACGTAATCCTGAACAAATTGTAGTGGCTTGTAATAATAATTTGTTATTTTAATAATTTATGAATTTAGATCTTATGATTTAATGTTTTCTTTCAACAAAAGTTTTATCGAAAAAAGATTATAGCCGTAAAACTTGCTTTCGATCAAAGTTTTTCTATCAAAAAAAGATTTTAGATTTAATATTTTCTTTCGACAAAAGATTACAGCTCTAAAAACCTCTAAAATATTATTAATTTTACTACACATATTATGGTACTACACAATATTTTTGTACAGAATGGGCTCGATTTTTACCCACTTATAGCGTCGGAAAAACCCGTCGCGTTGTAAATTTACCACCTTCAGTATATGGAATTTACAAATCGTTCTGAAATTCCTAACCTCCCGCAGGAAATTTACAACTTTTAACGTGGGAATATCACCATATTTTTAGGCAGGAAAATCACAACAAAATTGTAAATTTCATTTACATTTTTTACAGTGCATACTTATCACCTTACATAACCTCAAATATACCCTAGTTTTTTTTGTAATCGAATAGTCACTTTAAATATAACTGAGTAGCACAATAGATATCGATTGTTTACTGCATTTCCAAAAATTGATGTGCGCTTTGATAACTTATCATTTCCGATGTTTGTAAGATCGCTATTTCGGGTGCAGCGGAGAAAATTTCGAAAAAACGTCAACAGCTTTTCTATAACTTTTCTAAATAAATACATAAAATATAATGAATTTTCATACTATTTTTTATTACAAATTGATATTTTTATGAGATAGGATTTTTTTCTTTATGAAGTCAACCGGAAAAGTGAACCTGATATTGAGAAATAAGATCATGCTCAGCAATTTTTGTTCAAGATAGCAGTTTCATAATGACTTCTTAAAAAATTTTTTTCTTTTGTGGATTTATAAATTCCAGTTTTTAACAATTTTCTTACCCATACTGGAAGATAAACTATCAGAATTGCGAAATACAAGATGGCGGATTCAATATGGCTCATATTTTTGTCTGAATAAAAGTCCCGATAAAATTAAAGTTACAGTAGTCCTTTCCTTATTCTAATTTGTCCAGTCAGGCAAGATGGTGGCCTTCTTCCCTTATTCTAATTTTCTCCTCGCCCCCACTACTTAGACTTTTGTCTCTTTTTCTTTTGCTGCGCATCCGCCGTTATTTGTATTTATAGAAAATCCACACATCCACACATGGCAGTGGGAAGAGCGCGTGAGGGGAAATATTAGAATAGGAGAAGAGAAAAAATTAGAATTAGGGAAGACATTAGAATAAGGGAAGGACTACTGTACATCAAATTAAAAAAAAAAACACTTAAAAATTCTGTTGAACGTAAAGTTACTGTACACGAAGACGAAAATTGTGTCAACAATATCAATGATATTATTGTGATATTTCTTTCAAACCTTTCCATGCAATCAACTAATTGTTGGATATATAATAGATAAATAAATAAAGCTACGTAAACAACAAATGTGTCTGGAAACTACCACCATATATGATGCGTCATCTTGAATCTTGCAAAAATATGACGATAGAATTGTAATTCGCGACCATAGAAATCCCATAAATAAAATTCCATAGCAGTATTCGTTCAATAAAGTGAGGTTAAATGACGTTTTTTGGAGATGTTCTCAGCGTCATTCCAAAGATCGACTTCAGAAACATCGGAAATGACAGGATGTCAAAACACACATAAATTTTTGGAAATGCAGTAAACAATCACATTAAACGTGAAAAAATTAGTGCATTTGGGTGTTAATGGGTTAATACACATGAGTTGCCTTTGAAATGTTCACGACAAACACTAAATGGTTGAACCAACGAAATAAGAATAGTAAATTCAGCTAAAAGTGTTGGTTATACAGATACCTCAGAACTTTTTAGTATAAATCAATTATTTCAATTACTTAAATGAGCTCAGTCCCGTCTGTCCGACAATGATGACAGATGTTTGAAAAGTTAAAACTAAATAAATCTAATATGAGAATTCTAAAACGAAAATAGCTATATAGATACGTTGTATTTCAGATTTTTATTATTTGATAAAAACAATAGATAAATTAAATTCAGTTCACGACTTCATTTCTAAAATTAAATTACCTTTTCATATCTTCTTATTATCATACGCTTTCTATTAAAATTGGACCATCGTTTATTGTGATTCCATCTGAATCAATAAATTTATGTCATAAATTAATATCTGTGGTTTTAAATGAAAATCTGCTGGAGAGATAACGGCAGCGAAATGAGGTGCAAGGCGTTAAATATCACCCAGTCTTGCGTAAATTGAATTACGTGACGGAAACAGAGATTAGGGAAATCCACCCTCAAAATGTATGTCGCGCGACGGGAATCCGAAGGGAAGAAACTAATGGTTGAAATTAGCGGCCAAGAGCCGCGAATGCATGGATCATAGATTCATTAGCAAAGTTTAAAATATAAGGTAAGAAAAAGTCAAATAAAAACCAAAAATTGTCGATAATTGTCAATAAATTTAGAAATTCAAAATTAGTGAACGGGATTAAGAAACTATTAATTACAATACACTTTTAATGAATATCAACAAAATTCTTATTGTTTTAGTTGTTGAGGAAATAAAACTATTAAAAAATAAGTACAGTGGGTTATTTAACATCAACCCTAAATCCTACACAAGTCTTTTTAAGATGAATGACCCAAATTACCTTGTTTCTTAATAGGATTAAGATCTAACATATTTAAGCATCTAATTAAATTATTACTCTAATTGCTTACATCGTATTAACGTTATATTGTATTAAGTCAGGACATTAGTTCAGATTACCTGATGTTACAAGTTTAGATAATGAAAAGCGCTGGAGAAAAGAAAGAAATTATGAAACAAATGAAAATGAGTGGAACAAGACTTTCTTAACCGTTTAGTTTAAATGATGAATATTTACTGGTTAAGACGATTCATAGAGTTGTAATTAAAAAGTTGTGTTATAAAATTTGGTAGTTTTACCAAGTTAAGATTCGTCGTTTAAATTAGGTTAATAAATTTCTCACTTATTTCTTATTATCTGACAATTTTATATAACTAGTTACATGTATTAAAATATTTTTTTTTCCGTACCTTTAATTTTATATACTTAGTTTAATAGTCTTGTACCGTGTATCCTAAAGCTTTGTTTTAATTCTTTTCCAGTGGTAACGACTACGCCGCCATTTGTACCTTTCATTCACTGCGGATGTAAGTAGTTCCAGCTGTCATCCTGACATATGTAAAAAGTGGTCAAAGCTGCTAATCCATCCATTCGTTCCTGAATTACTAAACAAAAAAGAGAAACGAGAGCAGATCACCAACTGAAGTGTAGCATTTTTAGTTTCATCGGGGACTGAAACAAATGGCGTGTTTTAGCGTAACATACGGAGAGGGTGGAAATAACGTATTTCTTCGATTCTTAATCTCCTAAAAAGCATAATACTTATTAAAATCGAAGAAAAGTGTAGCCATAAAAAACTTTCGACTGGCTAAGATTTACTTCTCTTGAAGAAAAATACTGCTAGAGCTAAATGCATTATGAATTGAATTTGAGAAGTTAGGTGACATAAAAAGTATTGATATAATTCTTTTCCAAATAAAAGCGGAAAAACGCAATTTATTATATTTGTTTAGATGTTTTGACAGCTGACTACAAAATGTTAAGTACATCCTTAATTTCACTTCTATAGAAATGCACTGTTCAAAATGATATAAAATTTAATGTTAAGTAAGTAGCCACTAATACATTAAATTTAATGAGTTTGTAAATGTATTTTAATGTACAGGACCATAATTCTTAGAGCAATTTTGCATTGTGTTTTATGCCTCAGTGGTCCTGAAAATTTTTAGATGTTTTTGACACATGACCTGTCCAAATCTGGGGAAAAACTATTCTGAACTACGATCATTGAAATCATTTGAACATAACACAACAATTGAACATAGGCTCCAAATTGAATGGTAGAATATTTAAGAAATCTATTGAAGTATGAAAAAGAAATAAAAAATTGTATCAACTATTTATACATCAACTTATACTAATATGTAAACTATTATATTAAAAACAGCATTTAATAATGACATGCAATGCTATCAGCTTCGCGTTTAATTTTGTATTTTATCCACGTTTTAGTAAAATCACCTGGAAAAGATTCTTCGGATTGTTCTCAATAATAACCCAATCCTTTTCGTATTGCGACACTGAATTCCATGTTGTGATCGAAAAGTATATGATTTTTGGGAATTATTCTCAACCGGCACCATGAAAACATTCTCTATGATGCACAAAATTTTGCTCCATGTCTTTGCAGAAACGTGAATCCGCAATCAATTTTAATTTTGATAAACAAACTACCTACTTCAAACATCCCAATTTACATTTTGCTTTCAGAGTTTCAACAGCCTTCAATAATTTTCAGCAGTGATTAACAACAAAAAAGATGGTGTTTCTCCGAAAGTAGCTTGTCTGGACACTCCACAGGATTTGTCAAGTACTCACATTTTCGGCGTTTCATGGAGTTATTTTTAAGAGATACTTAAATTTTTTATAACCTGGAAATTGTTTACCTCTATCTTGTTGACTGATAGTAAATGACATCCCGCCACACTTTTGAATACTCTTTATTAAATTTGGACTTAATTTATTCAAAGCAAATGATATTTTTAAAGACATTATACGCAATTTGGTTCGATTGCCAGTGTGTGCACAAGCGTGATTTATATATAAACTCATTTTTAATGATTTCAAAGGAATTTATATATAAACATTGTTTAGAAAATTTTAAACATCAACGCGACAGATGAAATCCTAATAGGGTACATGGAATTTTTATATTAAAACGAAATATCGAATCGATTTTTTAACTCTGGGAGTAGAACTCGACTTTGCGCCCTGCAGTGAAATATTCGGGCGAAAATTATCCAGCTCCACGCCCGTCGTATTATAAAATATTAAATATTTAACACAATTTGTTTTATTTTTAATTATTGTCGGCTCTAACTAACTGTCATTTTGTGTTGAGGAAATAAAAACGTTAGAAAATATATGATGTTTTGCAAAAATCTGTTATTAAAAGTTTTACATCAATCATATATAATGTATAAGCGAAACTATTTTTCAACAACCTTTAACGATTGTTTGTAGTCTTAATAATGTATCTATAACAATTTGGTTACATCTAGTTTAGGC
Organism: Trichopria drosophilae; assembly: GCA_030407085.1. Classification (NCBI taxonomy): domain Eukaryota; kingdom Metazoa; phylum Arthropoda; class Insecta; order Hymenoptera; family Diapriidae; genus Trichopria; species Trichopria drosophilae. Next base: position 83,767,448 of record CM059587.1, on the reverse strand, counting down.
TGTGCAAATACAGCTTTGTTAATGAGATCCAAACCCGTTAAATTCTAACGAATGATTTTGACTGTGATAATTGTCAGGTTTCATGGTCAAAAGCAATTTTTTCCACAGTACAAATCTGTTGAAAAAGTGTTTTCTTCAAAAATTGTAGATGATCAAATTTTCATCATAAACATTATATGAATTTTTTGGTAATTTTGGGTTCGTGGCCCACAGGATTATAAAGTAGTTGGTACTTTTTCGACATCGTTTTTAAGCAGCATACATAAAAATTCCTGGACCAAAGGGGAATTCGTCTAATTTAGTCCTAACTTGGATTCGATAGGACAGTCTGCTTTTGAGAAAATAAATCAATTGTAGCCAGTTCTAAATTACACGGGTTGATAAAATCAGGTTCAGTTTGTGATTTTTCCGAAGATTTATAGTGCAATCAATCCGAATCCGAAGAGAAAATCACCGAATTGGCTCTGGTTACCAAGATGTTCGAACCTGAAATAAAAAAAATTTTTTAAATAAATGCTATACTAACGTTGACACTACCCAGGAACTATAGACTGGCTGGAAGTATTTGACTAGCGATGGTTTGAGACAGAGTAGCCTTAGCCTAGAGATGATATTACACTGGTATGAAGCAAGCTCAATAATGTTACCACCGTGTCAAAGAGTACAATTTCATTTACTAATAAAGCATTAAAATATAAAAGTAATTATACTTTAAATAGTTTATTGTAAAATAAGTGTAAAATATACTCCGTGATTCCACATGACATTAATATAGAGTTGTCAACGGTCAGACAGTTCAAGATGTATGACGTAAAACTATAAATTGAGGTTGATCTCTACCAGTCTAGTTTCTACCTAGTTATATGATTTATTTTTACTATGATGTTATTATAATGTACTTTTAATAATTATGGATGAAAAGTAGAAGTTTAGTATGACATTAAATAAATATAGGAAACATTAACCTTTGAACTTACTACCAGGACTTACAAATTCTATCCATCTACTAGACAAGGCCATTCCTGTTTTAGTAGTTAAGGTTAAGGTTAAGAGGTTAAGAGGAGGAGGCTGGAAGGCCAGTGTGGAGCTAGTACAATAACATTAAGACTTGCACTTTAAGATGATGTTTATAGTCTATTTTAGTAAAAGAAAAATGCGATGCTACATAACCTGAAATGTAGCCCAATATCACTTTTGCACTTCTAATCGACACGAGCCAAAGTAAGTGAAGTGTTACTATTCAAAACATGACACGTCAAGTCTACCTTAATATTCGTTAGTCGTTTTTAGGGTTACTATTTTTTACAGAATTTTAACGAATTTCGTGGTCCAATGATACGACGTTTATCAATTCCGTTTTTGAGTGCATATTGAAAAATGAAGAAACGGCTGCAAGGATTTAAAAAACAAAATCCCTTCGTGGGATCAAAACGATATCCAACCAAATTTCTCTCCTGCAGAGATGTGCTTCAAAAACTCGGTACGTTTCATCACTTTATAGCCAAACATTATATTCGGGGTTTATGGTGAGACGTCGTGTTCACCGCAAATAGGAATTGGTTGCCCACAACTCCTCCTGGTTCGTGCTTTGGAAGGCTTAAAGACGTCATTATAATTAATCGACCGAGTCTTGTTTGCCCCCACTCAACCCCCACCAACCCCTGGCATCGTCAAAATCACTGCAGTTTCCTGAGAATTATTACAGACATCCCATTTGTTCCCCTTACGAGCCCTGCTCAACGCGATTTACACGATTAGATGACAGATGGACCGAACAATGGAGCGTGTCAGGGGATCCAGTCGCTTTGATTCCGCACGCGTTGCATTATTATAGCGATATGTTCATGTATATGTAGCATTATACCGTATCGGAATGTGTCAGCTGTCGATTGTAAGCTGCCACCGATCCGGCGTTGATAGCAATTCATATCTACCTAACCGCTGTGATACTCCAAATACTCGATTTTAGGGTATTTGGACATGAATAAACGTAAACCTTTAGGTTAATTATCGAAAATAATATTGTAACAACGTTTTGACGAAAGGTTACAAATCTGAAACTGAACAATTTGTGAATCGCGCAAACCTATTTCTCCAATTTTTAACCATATAAGATTAAACGAATCTTGGCCAATCTTGCATTAGAATTTTTTGAAAATGAGATACTACCAAAAGTAGATTCCCATAAACCTTTCTTCTTTCGGTACGTGGAAGACATACTAATAAAGAAAATCACATTCTCACCTTTTTAATATTTATCAAAAATTTCATAATAGAAGGCAAAAATATCAACTTCGTAAATTTAACTATAATCATAGACTACGCAGGTAACATAAGCACAAATCCATTTCATAAAAGTACATGGTCAGAGAAATACCTACATTTTCAATTAAAAAATTAAGCATTTTTACAATTTTTTAAAAATTTTAAATAAAAATAAATTTTTGTCAAAAATCCTTACGTTTTTTTTTTTGTTTTTGGGCTCGAAATATTCGGACGCTGATCAGGAACAATTCTCAGATGAAAACCCCCATCAATAATACTAAAAAATCGGCTTCGTAGCTCAGGAGGTGACGCACTGGACTACAAAGTTATAGGTCCTGAGTTCGATCCCCCTCCGGTGAACAATTTTTCGATTTCGTTTTCAAGTAGCAGCTCGCTGTTGGTAACACGAGCCACCTTGTTTGTTTACGGTTGAAAAATATTGTTTATCTGGCGGAAATCGACTCATGACCGCTGCTGTACTTGGTGTAGGTTTCTGCAGTTCCTACGTTTCATACACAAATATGAAGTATGGCGCCATATCTTAAGACGATCTGCAGCTCTCGCAAAATATAATACAATTAAATATATGCAAAAACTCTGTAAAAAAGGCGATTCCGACCGTTAAATAATAAATAAAAAAAAAAAGAAAATTTAGAAGGAATCAAAATTTTATCAAATATTATATTTCAAAATAAAAATTATAAACAGGTACATGGGTCCTAATGGAATCTCCATTATCGCCAGTTATCTCGCAATTGTACCAGAATATTTAAACAAAATTTAAACTACTTATTTTTAGAAAATACGTAGATGATATTATTGCCGCCACCCCAGCATACAAAGATATAGTTATATATTACACAAATGCAATTCTGAAAATAAAGTACATAGAATTCATTAATAAATAAAGCCACAAAATTAGCTGCAATCAGATATAGGGAAAAGAATCTAAATTTGGTTAAAAACATCTTAAGGAATAATGGGTACCCAGCGGAACTAGTACCCTGGTAGAGATTTGGCTGGTTGAATTAGCCATTATCCTTCTGTTCGGTAGAATCCCACGAGAAATATACACGAATTCTACATGAAAACCCGCTATAGACCACTAACATATATTTAGAGTAACATAAAGCAATAATTACAAACTGAAAACATCATATTAAATTTGTATAATAGGTAAGGATCAATCCATTCGACAAAATGAGTAGGTGTAAATGTAAACAATTTTTCTCTCTAAATGAAGCTTTGATCTTTACAACAGCTTTGTAAACAATCACGACAGCATGTGCAGGCGAATCAGCTGAGAGCAAGCCGCCATATTGGGCGTTCGATCGAGTGGTATTCGAGATTCTCGAATCGAGCCGAGGAAGTTGTAGGAACTTATCGCAGTCGTGTTAAATTATATGAGTCCCATAAGCTCCTCAATGTTTCGCGTCTCGGTAGATTTTCGCCAGAATTCATGTCATTTTTAGTAGGATTTCTACCCATATTATAGAGCTAGTTTCTATCCAGATCATCAAAATCTAGGATAATACCCGGGTATTAGAATATATTAAGAAAAGAATACATTTTTTTATATAATACATAAAAAACTAATAACATGAATAATGGTTTAAGTTTTAAAAACAACTATTCTATCTTACATCAAGGGTTGAGCGAAAATACGTAAGTGACCACACTAATCTATTCCAGCTAATAATGCGGACGTTATATACGATCGAACATAATAATATCATGGATCATGGTTGGTTTCAACCGTCATGCGTGCAACGTCAATGTCATCATGAAATTAAATGGTGGAATATGGCCACCGACGTAATTTTCATGAACTATAAAGGATTAACGCTTCATGTGGACGTTTACCATTAAAGCTAAACTGTAATTATTGATGTATCTACTGAAAATTTACCCGGTAAACGTGTTTTGTACGTGTTTTTCTAAAGTTGAAATTTGACTGATCGGTTTCATTAAGCATGTAATAAGAATCCAATTTTATAACTGTCTAATTTCATTTGGGATAATAAATTTCGACGAACATACTGTTGGATTGCGTTTTCTAATTTCACTCATATCTTTATAAGTTAATCGAAATCGCGAAAGTATACGCACTATGATGAGTGCAACATAAATCATTTGGTTTTTTAGGTTTAATTCCTCAATTTTGAGAAAATTATTGACCACTGGTTGGTCCAGGTATGTGTTAAAAAAATTGTAATGGTGTTTTATCAACCTTGTAACTCGGGGGTCATCATAGTTCCTGTTTGAAACAGAGATTTTTCAAAATTTAAAATGCTATTGAAGATTCCCAAAAATGTAAAATAAGTAGGTACATATCTATATGCTTGAAGGTAAAAATGATGTAGACATGAACAATTAAGAAAAAAACGCAATTCCATGATAATCAGCTATTTCAATTTTGCAGATTGTACGTCAGAATAATAATCAGAATCCTAGAAAATCTCCTACAGTAACCAATTTTAAAGGAATCCCGTAAATAATAAAAAAATAATTGAACCTAATTAAAACCGGGCATTTTTGAAGTGATGGTCCCAAATTAGCAATACAGAATCTTGATAACTCCCGCATAACCAGTTTCCAACAAATGCGATTGATTTTGTAAAGTGATTTTGATATTGAATCCACAATTTTTCATGTGCAAAATCTGTTATATTGATAATCAGCTACCAAGACAGTAACAAATTTTAAGTTTTAAGACTTCTTTTTGTAAATAGAGGATTGACCGATATAAACAGTCTTTTTACAAATATCTGTATTAAATAAGCTATCTATATTTAAAAAAAATAACAATGGGATAGAATTATGTATATCTCCAATATACTTACAATCGATTTTTGTTCTGCTTTAACTAAAATACTAAATTCAACTTTTTTCACTTTTCAGGATATTGAAAATGATGATGATAACATACTTACTTGTATTCCTAAAAGTATTTTTAGAGTTTATAAAAATTGGAGGTTTTGAAAACCATATTAAATTCACACTTAAAATGGAAGTAAATAAACACATCATTTTTTTAGAAATATCAATAATGAGAGATTAAAATAATATTTTAATTACTGATTTGGTATCATAAAGAAACTAACGCAGCCAGATTTAATTTTTCATCATATTATCCACTATTATATAGAAAAGTAAGTCATAGATAATTCGGTGGTTAAGGAAACTTTATGATTTTCTTTAGTTTAGGTTTCGAGTATCTTTTATCAACTATGAGTTTATTATTTACACAAGAATGCATTTTAAGCTACTATGACAAAATATAACTTTTACATCTAGCAAAAACGTGTTGTATAATCTAGGGTATGTAAAATAATTGATGTACAGCCAGAAATCGACAGTATATCCTGATGATACCAGACAGTATGGGAATTTTTCCATGGAAAATGTTCTTAGTGTACAATATAGAATTGACATATATATCTTTATCTACCCCTTACATTTCGCATTGTTCTCTCAAATTTCTTACTTTTTATTGCATGAAGATTTGCTTTGCTCCCGTATCTCTCATTTTTCTTCAGATTCACTATATCTCGTTACTTTCCTTGTGACCGAAGGCATTTTGTAATAAATTTACTTCAACTTTACTGCTATACTAACTTTGGCGGTATTGACAAATTATGTTTATAGTTATTTTATGCAGAAGTCACTGCTCATAAGTCATTTTGCGATTGCATTATAAAAGTACTAAATAACTTACATGTTTACACGACAGTAGCTTCACTGGAACAAATTTGCGCTAGAGCACTGCAGGTGCAGGTCGAAAACCCAAAAAATCAAAAAGCCGACAGGTAAAAAACCGACAGCCAAAACACCGATACTTCGAAAAATGTCCGCCCGCTTGTTGATGTGTCTATTTTTTTATGTGTCGGGGTTTTGACTGTGTGCTTTTTAACTGTCGGTTTTTTGACCGTCGGTTTTTATATATTTTACACACTTATAACATACTTTATTTAGTATTAATTTATTTACAATTGAGTCAGGTTCAAAATAATTGTTTGATTAAAATTATGAAGACACATAAACAAATCACACAAATAGTGTCCATACTAGAGGGTTTAGGAAACTCTTGAGAATAAACACTGCGAAATCAATTCATCTATTAAATTTGTACATAACCCTATTCTCATATAAACAAATCTAAATACAACTAAGTTAAATAGAAGTAAATCTTGTTATTTTCGTATAATAGATATTGCTGACTTGTATGATGTATCCATTCAATTCCGAATCCATTGTGCTACTCTATTCGTTCTTCTTTCTCTTCCAATAATTTTCCTGTTCAATCGATTTAACCATTTTTCAAATATTTTAATAAATATTGAGGAAATAACATCGTAATATTTATGAATGATCATTTCGCATAAAAAGGCAGGAATAGAAATGCAACCGATTGCAAGTGCAAAAGCCACAAGTACCGTTTGAAGGAGTAATAATTCTTCTTTCGTCAACTGCATTACTACATTATTAATTTCCATGCGGTCGAATTTGTCAAATAATGTTTCAAATTCCCGAGAAATATCTAGAGGATTATTTATTGAGTCGACCTTGTTTAAACCCACTTCGCCATACCATAAATGCATTTCATTAATATGTTCAAAAAACGGTGAATTATCTGCTACTGTGATCATTTCGTAATCCGCATAAAATTGGTCATTAACAATTTTAAATAGTGACTTATCAAATCGTTTATTCACGGTATCAACAATTATTTTAAATTGTTTTGAAATTGGGAAACATATATTCTTGTGAAAAAGCATTTCACTCAATGCATCTTCAACAGTTATATTACCATCAAATTGTCCTTTCTTAATTAAACTTCGGGCGTAAACATTAGTTTCTCCGTCCCGAATTGCCGTTGTTAACCCACTTATTGCACCAATTGGAATAAGTCCACTTTCGTTTAATTGCTCAAGTGTATCGATATCACGCATTGGTTCAATTTTGATGACAACTTTAAAAATATTACCCAGCAACTCTGTGTTGTATATAAGAGCCGCAACAGAAAAAGTGGAAAAAATAATTCTTTTCAATGCCGTTTCAGGGTTTTGCCATATAGTAGCACCTAACATTGCATCCCATATATCAGCTATTGGCCAGTTGTTATTTTTAAAGGGAATAATCCAAAAAGCGGTTTTGATTATTACCACGATGAACAAATTAGCTAGTAAGAACGCCACGTCACTGGGGACCACATTCACTTTGCGTACGTATGTCGTAGGAACAACGATGCCGTTGCCGCTGGATATTATAGGATTTGTTTGTAAACTTCGGCCTGTGAAAAACGGTCCGACTTTGCTCATCTCATGATCACTCATAAACATATGCCCTTGCATATATTCTAGTCGACCTTCAGTGACGTGATCATACATTAAAGTTCCGGCTTGTCCTGATTTTTGATAATACATCGGCTGCGCAGTTCCATTTAGAGAAAGTGTTAAGTATTGAGCGAATTCATCAAGTGAATCGCCCTCGTAAACGCCTATTAAAAATGTATACCCGTTCGTATCCTTTATTTTATTTGGAAACCACGAGATTAATGTTGAGTGCGGCTGCACGCTGTATATCTTAGTAAAGAAGTAGACTTGGTGCACAGTAACGATTGTATCCTCTATTTCCCACAGCATACCTGGCGACGATGGTTTGGGGTTTACAATAAGAATGGTCACGTCCAAAAATTTGAGTTTTTGAAGGTAAATTAGGAAGTGGCCGTAGAAAGCTTCAGTATGACTATCCCAGAGAATTATAATCATTTTTGGTCTTAGTTGAGGAATCCTTATTTGATGGAGAAACCATACATAATTCAGAATTAACGTAAAATACTCATGCTCATTTGATTTGTTAAAATTTCCAAGGCCGTGAAAAGTGACAACAATTTTTGCCACTTGTATAGGATTATAAAAAGAATACTTTTGCGACTCTAGTTTCCTTAGCGAATATGGAATTGACGATATTTCTCGCATTATGTAATCACTCAGCTTATTGTATTCGGGAGGATAGCCTTCGAAGAAATCATCGATGATGAACACCGGAGGACGATTACCACTATTATCGAATACGCATTGTTTCAGGTCATTAATCCAAAAATCGCGATTACCGAGACAGCCACGCTTCTTCAAAATCAACAAAACGATAAACAAATATAATATTTCCAGTTTAGCATCCATTATCATAACTTGTGGACATCAGGTGCATACGCTTCAACTATCCTCGTAACGATGAAATCGCTGTTCGTAATATGTCGTGTTGTGAATAATTTTGCCGTGGAAACATAAAGATGGATAGTGCGATAAACGGTGCAGTTTATCGATTATTCTTACATATTGAAAAAACTGGAAATTTTAATATGTCAATAATAGCTCAGAATCTAGTTGTTTATTATATTACATTTGATATTTAATACATTAAAATTTAATATATTAAAATATTGTTATTGTATTAAATTTGTCCGATAGAATAATTTTGATTAATAATATACTCTATAGTTGTTAGTTATTATTTAGCAAATTATTTTTGATCGATTACTTCCTTATCAATAACGATTAAATACACGGAAAAAATCTGGCATAACTACGTTTTTCAGTTGATTTTACTATTTAAATAGATATACACCAGAATATTATAACACAATATGTTTATATGTACGTTTTGTTGTCAATTGGTCGAGAACTAAAATTTGTTTTTTCTGTGGCTCTTTAGCATTGCCATTAATTTGTCTTTTTCGAGGTTTTACTGCGGTATGTGGCTATTGTGAAAATACAAAAAAAAACGCCAAGAACCTATCATAAATGCGTTTTTGAAAAATTATCTTTTACCCAGGTAGAAATGTGTACCGGAATAGTACCGGCATGGTACTGACACATTTGCAGTACTGATCTCCAGTACTGGGCCGGTGTTGGTCCAATACCAATATGTAATGCTGTATAGTACCGACTACCAGAGTAGAACGGTACTGGACCAGTACTGACCGACATTACTGGAATCAGTACTGATTGGTGCAGGAACTTAAGACTTAAAGTAATTCTGCATTATGTTTCATGACTTGTCGAAATATATTTATTTGAAATTGATTTAATTCAAATCAAGTAATCATGTTTTTGAGTCAATTAAATGTTCGTTGATTTAAGAGAAGATTTATTTCCTTCAAGTAAATCATTATCTGAGCATATTGTATCCAACATTTATAAAATATTATCTTGAATCAAAATAATTTGCTTAAAAATAGTAAATCACATTTTTTTATTAAAGTATATCATTTTAAAAAAATATTTTACTCCTCCAAAGAAATCATATATTTAGATTTAGAAGGTTTACTTAAATAGTTGCATCAAAATATTGATTTGTCTGATGATCACGATAAACTTTGAACAATTAAATATTTCTTTAAAAGAAATTAATGTTATCTTAAAAATTAGTAAATACTTATTACGTTCTAGTAATAAATATCGCAATAAAATTTGTTGCTTAACAGCAAATATTTGTTATATAATTCTATAGAATTTTTGTGGACCACCATAATGGTCACATGCAACCAACAAAATTATTATTTTATTATATATTACGTAAAAGCTGACGCGGATATTTGCGCATTGAAAATGACATACAAAAAATACCGATATTTGACGATAACAATAATGTTAACGATTTTTTTAATGCTGCAGTAATGGAGAGAACCCACACATGTGCTGCATAATTGGCCTTAACACTATTTTGCAAAAGCATTCATAAATTCGCAAAGCTATTATTTTTTATGATGTGTAGTCGAAATTTAATGGCGTTTTTGTACAATTTTGAAAGCAACAATGGAGGATTCAAAATGGTCGGGTAAAATGTAAAAAGTTGCTTAGTCGTGATGAAACTGAGTATTCAGAGGGTTTCGGGGTCGTTGATTACGAATCTGTTAGTGGATGTTCACTATTTGGATGTCCATACGAAATGGTGGATCCGAGATGGCCGACCAACTTCTACAAAGTCATTTGATCCAGGCAAAAAAGGGTTCTTGGAGATTTTCGAGGTAGTCCACCACCCCAAGATGGGCCTTCTATAATGTAAAAATCTACTTGGTAGATATAAAATTGAGTGCTGGGTCAGGTTCTAATTTCAAAATCCACTTACATGTATGCTTAAATCGACTCAAAATCATCCCACTTATAGGTACATCCCAAAAATTTTCGCAGATTTTGCAGATCTACTACAGTTTCCGAGATATTTAAGATATTTAAGATATTTTTGGAAATGTGAATTTTCAATATTTTTAAAATTTTTAAATCTTTTTTATGCATGCATTAATCTAGTCGCAAACACATCCACAGGAAAAACATTGCAGGGTTGAAGTTTTGAAAATGCTCATTTTCACTTTTTAGACATTTAAGGATACTTAAATGTTATAATATATGTTATAATATTGTTATAATATATGTATCGAAACGACTTGGATCTAACTATGCTGGAACTACCCTCCGCCGCCTTTTTCCTCTCAAGTGTAAAATTAAATCCGTCGAATTGTACCTCCGTAAAATTGATTTGTCAATAGGAATAGCCTTTTGACCCGGTGTGTGACACACAGTAAACACATGGAGCGGCGGTGGCTCAGTTGGTAGAGTATCGGTTTCGTAATCAGAAAACCCTGGTTCGATCACGGCCTCTGCCATCTGTCATCGGGACACCTCTGTATTTATTTATAAGTGTCTAAAAACGCCAAAGCTCAGGTGGTTCGGATTCCACCTTCATAGCTCATTTCAAATTTCGCGCCGGAAGGTATAGAAAAAATGTATATTTCCGATAGTGTTACCAATATTTTTTATTCGTGAATTATCGTTGATTACAATGTAGTGTACGTAAAGATCCACACGTGAATAATATTGTTGCTAGTCAACAAATAAATCTTTCATACTAAGTTATAATATTATCAGAGGTAAAAGCATATAAAAATGATTTATGATTAAATCACACATATTTCATGCTGTTGGGTGTAAAGCATATATACGTATTGAAATCTGATAAAGCGTAAACTCAATTCCTATTAACGAAACTCAATAATGTGCTTTATTCATTCAAAAACTATTTGTTGTTAAAGTTTACATGTGAATATATTTACCTGAGCTCTGTAAAATATTTTGAAAATATTTAAGCATGTCATTATGGGGGTATACCGGTATATAACAATAATTATTTGTAAATTTCTCGATCGCTTTAATTTATAATTATGTAAACAAATTTATTTGTTGATTTACATTTAGCACTTTGTATCTTATGAATTAGAGGACCGTACCACCATGTAATTAAAATATGTTTTTACCTCTGCATATCCTGTATAGTAGACCGCAAAGCTTCAAAATGGAAATCAGTAGGCATCGAGAATACATTCTATTTTTATTCTCCAAATGCGGAATACGAAAATTTACGCCTATATTGAGTGTTATTGCAGGTACTAATATTCGGCCGTAAAATTTGAAGGCCTAGGACCGAAAAGTACTATTAACTATACAATACACAAAGACATAAATATAAACGTTTCAGCGCTGTTTCGTTGCTGGATTCAAAAATAACAAAATATAACTCAGAAAATCAGATTTTAATTTCGACTATTTGTTGTTATATTTATTATACACGCACTGTTTTCAGTGTGCAAAGTAAAACAATGTGCTAAGTAATCACTTGGAGCACGCTAATGTTCAGTCCGTGAATGTTCTACTTTGTGCACGCAAAACTGCGCGCTAAGTAAGCACTTAGGGCACGGAGTTAAACACAATATTATAATATAAAAGTCACTAAAATGTGAAGAATTGTGGTGATACAAATATATTTTCCTCATTGTCAAGAACGTGGAGCTTATGTATAAACTTTGAAACAATCCAGGGATGGGCCCATATAGACAAACGTAATTAAATCACAGACAAATAATTGGTATTGCTTCACTATTATGACAAACTTAAATCCAAACGTGTTTTACAACTTGTTTCTTCTTTCCTTTTTTCCTATAGTCCTTCATTGGCCATTTCTTCCGGCAATGCTCAATAGTAACCGCTATTTTAGTGTAAATAGAATATAATGAATCATAATAACAGTGGACAATTATTTCACATATGAAAGTTGGAATGGAAAGAAAACCAATTGTAAATCCAAATGCTTTTAACAATGACAGCAAAATTAATTCCAAATGGTACAAATGTTCACCATTAAAATTCGAATCACTAATTTCTAATTCGTCGAGCGTTGCGTCCAACTCAAGATACATGCCCGGTCCGTGTACACGTGAAATAATTTTATCTAAGCCAACTTCTGTGTACCACAAACGCAAGTCATTGATATATTCAAAAAATTGTGAACTCGGTGTAACCGCGATACGGTCATAATCCATGTAAAATTGATCAGTAATGATATTAATTTTTAATTTATTATATCTTTTATTAATATAATCCACGACTGGTTTATAAGCTTTGGGAATTGGAAAACATATATTCTTGTAGACAAGCATTTCTTTCCACGCTTCGTTCATGTCTATATGACGATCAAATTGACCTTTACTAATTAGACTACTGACATAAGGATTATTTTGTCCTCCAATAATCGGTGTTGTGAAACCACTTATTGCGCCGATCGGAATAATTCGACTCTCGTTTAATTCCTGTAGAGTTTTGATCTGCTTGGAATCAATATTGACAACAATTCTGAAAATATCACTTAGAATATCTGTACTGTATATAAGCGCTACAATGAAGAATGTAGAAAAAAAAATTCGGTTTTTGACAGTTTGAGATGAAACGGTAGTCCCTAACAGTACATCCCATATATCCATAGCCGGCCAATAAAAAGAAGCATCAAACGGAATAATCCAGATCGTAACTTTGATCAGAAATACCAGCATAGCGTTGATTATTAAAAAAGACATTCCAGTAGAAATTATATTCACTTGATTTACGTAAGTCACAGGTACCGCGATCCCATTACCAAAAGTCAATATAGGGTCAGTTTGTAACAAATCTTCTACCAAGTACGGACCTACTTTAAGCATTGATAAATCGTATTCATGCAGATTCAAACTCCCCATCATATAGTCTAATAGACCATCATTTAGGTTTTGCATCATTAATCTTGTACCTTCTGTTGATTTGGAATAAGATTTGAGCTGCGCAGTTGCATTTAATGAAGTCACTAAGAAATTTGTGAATGGATCCAGTAAATTGCCGTCGTATACGCCTATGGAAAATGGATACCCGTTTGTATCCTGTATTTTATTTGGAAATATTGAAGATAGGTTCAGTTGCGACTGCACGCTGTATTTGTCAATAAAGAAGTGTCGCTGGTGTACAGTAATGCTTGTCTTCTCTACTTGCCACGGTATACCTGGAGACGACGGTTTTGGGTTTACCACAATAATGAGCACGTCTAAATACTTTTTCGTTTGAAGAAATCGAATATATCGGTTGTACGGTACCCCTTTATAACCTTCCCAGAGAATTATAATAAGCTTTGGTCTGACCATAGCAAGCCTCATGCTGCCCACGAGACCTAAATAATTATCTATAACCTCAAGGTAATCATAGAAATTGGGAAGATGATTTCTTGGACCATGTAAACTGACAACAATTTTAGCCAAATGTATAGGATTATAAAAAGAAAATATTTCCGAGTGCACTTTTGTCAACGAATAAGGGATAAACGGTATTTCCTGCATTATGTGATCACTCAACTTGCGGTACTCAGATGGATAACTTTCAAAGGAATCATCTATAAAGAACACCGGAGGACGGTGTCCACTATTAAGTAATACACATTGTTTCAAGTCATTAATCCAAAAATTAGAATTCACAAGACCGTCAGTTTTCGTCGAGCATAACAAAATGATAAAAAGACTTAAGATATCTGTTTTAGTGGCCATCTTCAAACCTTATGCACATCGAACGAATTTGAACTATTCGGGTAACAATAAAATCTTTTTTTTTTAATGTTGTATTGTAGATACAATTTTACCATGGAAACTAAAACGTAGGCGATTATCGTTATTGTTCATTGATTATTCCAGCAACTGTAAAACTAACAAATTTGCTGGCCTCGTAAATATTGGAAAATACATTATGACCACTTCTTCCTCCTTGATGCATTATTTTTCATGTAACATACATATATTAAACAAAATTTTGATTTAATAATAACTAATGTTTTAGCATAATATACAAACGATTTACAAGCAAATTGATGAAATCTTGTAAACGATATATCGGCTGGGGGAATAGGTACATAGGACCCATATTTAGAAAATATCTGATACCTTAACTCAACTATAGATCTGGACGAAGTATTGAAATTGGTTACTTCGGCAACAGTATATTATATATCTAGGGCGGAAAGTAACTTGTTGTAGAGAGGATAATGATGAGAGTACTCGAGGGTGTAAAAACTATTAGTAGCCGAAGTCGAGCAGCAGATTTTTTACGGACGGGAGTTCCCAATATCGCTCGAGTGTATGTAATGCGTTTCCGTCCGCGATATGTACACTAATTTTTGTTACTCCTGCATGGAAATTCACAAAGAAAGGAAATGTACAAAGAAAACGATCGACGGCCGTTAAAAGATGCTCGTTCGCCCTTTGCACATGCGCACAATCGCAGCTGTGGTTTGGCGGAAATCGACGACTTTTCGACTACTTTACCGGCTTGTAAAGACCGCCAATTTGTGCAGGCGTGACAAAAAAAATGAAAATTAAAATTTCGACACTACGATGGTTCGGTTATTCCTTAATGTTGGTTCGTTTACTAATAGATTTCAGCTTTATCCCCCCCCCCTCCCCCCACAATAGGTACACCCCCAAATTTTTCTCAGATTTTGCATATCTCTTACAGTTTCCGAGATATTTAAGATATTTTTTGAAATTTGAATTTTCAATATTTTAAAAATTTTAAAATCTTTTTCATGTATGCATTAATCGAGTCGCAAACACATCCATAGGAAAAACATTGCAAGGTCGAAGTTTTGCAAATGCTCCTTTTTACTTTTTAGACATTTAAATCCTTAAATGTTATAATATATGTTATTATATTGTTATAATATATGTATCGAAACTACTTGGATCTAACCATGCTGGAACTACCCTCCGCCGCCTTTTTTTTCTGCAGTGTTAATACGGGAATGTTCTTAGCAGCGTCACTCTTTCTTCAAGGAAGTACAATGGGATTGAAGGCGCCCTGGCCGAAGGCATTTAGTTTAAATAAGCTTTACTTAAATACCAAAGCAATATTAAATCCGTCAAATTGTTCCTCCGTAAATTTGATTTGTCAATAGGAATCGCCTTTCAACCCGGTGTGTGGCACACAGTAAACATACAAAATTTTGTATACATATAAGTAGCTCGTGAAGTGGTCTAAGGCTGGCAAGCACATTCAATAATCTTCACAGCGTGTAAGATTGTTTTTCGATGAAAGACTGTTAACAGATTGTAAGCGAGAGGAAAAAATATTTACCCGCCCGCTGAATGACGTCACTGGGCAGAAAAATGTTGCCTCCTCATCTAATTACTGATGCGCATGAATGGATTAACGAGATTCCCGCTGCTCCTATTTTTTTTCACGAATCCCCAAAATGTTTTATAAGACCGGGCGGCAATAAGGCACATTCCGCCCTCTTTTCTGGGTGGTAAGATGGAATTTTCGTGCTTGTGTGACAAAAAATAATGTTCGTACCACGGGCAATATACGCTTCGTGGGGTGATTCCTTGTCCATCGGTCATACAATCATCAAAATTATGGAGTTAAGGCCTTATTTTACGCCCTTAGTTTGAAAAGTACCTACTATATTACAAAAATAAGCATGTTACAAACTTTTAAAAAATATTTATTTGATTCTTACTTCATCACACTAACTAGAACTCCTCGTGGACTGGAATATCCAAAACTGCAAATAGCACATGTATATTGAATCGTTTTTTCAAGTTAATTATTTATTCAGTTAGTATATTTTCTTTAAATGTCATTAAACAACTGCTTGTCCTTACTTTTTAATCCTAAGTACATTGGATTAAAATGACTGTTTGTTATATAATTTGTTTCGATTTATAATGCGTAAAGCAATAAAGTTGGGGTAGAAATTATCTGAAATTTGATTGTCTATTTTTTGTCATTAAAAAGAACCTAGTTTGTTGTTAGAATAGTATATTTTAGATAATAAGAACCTGGCGAATTGTTCTACCTAAAAATGTATTTTGGGGGATTCATTTTCTACCCGAGATTAGTAGCATTTAATAAATCATTGTTCTTCTTTTACCATTTCGAAGAACAAAATTAGTAATTGACAGTAAACTTTAACTTTTAAAACCTCCTTTTATGGAGGTTTAGTAGAAACTGGCAAAAATATCACGTTGTTCATTTTTTCATTGAATCGTTAGTAACGCTGTTGCTGAGATATGTTAGGTTTTTTAGAGTTTCGGTCGCACCTCCATTAAAGGATTTTACCATATTAAAACATTTAAATTATAAAAAATGCACCCCGACGAATATTATATACATCCTTCAAAACTACATTCTTTCCATACGGCAAAAGAAAAACTGGTGCTCAGGAGGGTTAAAAAAAAATAATAGTAAAATATGATTTCTTCCCTGATGTCAATGGTGTTTTCTAATGATTTTCAGATGTTTACCTACTGATTCTTTTCTTTGCCGTATATAACAGTTCATGACGATCCAGGAGCTGTGGCCAACGTTCAGCGCCCATCAGCGTTTCTATAACTCTATTTTATTTTTTAAGGCTAAGTTCCATTTTTCATGCGTCTTCATTGTCGATGACTTCGTCGGTTCTGTTTGAATATCAACTGAGGTGGAAAAATCGTTTTGCAGACTTTTACACGAGTCGTATGTGATTTTCCACTTTCCTGAACTTGCATATCTTGGGTTTGTAAATTTTAAATACCAGATACACTTATTGAAATTTGTCGTTTTTTGATAATATAAAATAATTGAAAATCTCAGATAACATAATATATTTTCAATTGATTCGAATAAAAATTGAACAAATGTGGAACTTTTTAGAACTAAACGAGTTAAATTATGAAGCGTTTTACACACTTTTTAGAAAACCAACCAGGTGTGTTTGGAGATTCTATTTTTGTTTTTTTTCTGTAGAAAATAAGTCTCAAACAACAAATGAAAATTTATCTCTTACCAATCTTAATAGGTTAATGGTTTGATGATGAATGTAAAACCATAACAGATGATTGTTTAAATTCTGATAACAAACTTTATTTAGTATGAGTGTGTTTACAATTAAGTCGGGTTCAAAATTGTTTAAAAATACGGAAAGACACATAAACAAATCACACAAATAGTGTCCATACTGGAGGGTTTAGGAAACTCTTGACAATAAACACTGCGAAAGCAATTCTTCTATTAAATTTATACATAACGTATTCTCATATAAACAAATTCCAATATAACTAAGTTAAATAAAAGAAAATCTTGTTCTTTTCGCACAATAGATATTGGTGACTTATATGATGTTCCCATTCAATTCCAACTCCATTTTGTTATTCTATTCCTTCTTCTTCCTCTTCCAATAATTTTCCTGTTTATATTCAATCGTTTTAACCATTTTTCAAATATTTTAATAAATATTGAGGAAATAACATCGTAATATTTGCCAATGATTATTTCGCAAAAAAAGGCAGGAATAGAAATGCAACCGATTGCAAGTGCAAAAGCCGCAAGAACCGTTTGAAGTAGTAATAATTCTTCATTAGCCAACTGCATTACTACATTATTAATTTCCTTGCGGTCAAATTCGTCAAATAATGATTCCAATTCCCGATAAATATCCGTGCGATAAAATATTGAGTCGACCTTGTTTAAACCCACTTCGCCATACCATAAATGCATGTCATTAATATGTTCAAAAAACGGTGAATTATCTGCTACTGTAATCATTTCGTAATCAGCATAAAATTGGTCATTAACAATTTTAAGTATTGACTTATCAAATCGTTTATTCACGGTGTCAACTGTTATTTTAAATTGTTTTGAAATTGGAAAACATATATTCTTGTAGAAAAGCATTTCACTCAATGCCCCTTCCAACGTTAAATTACGATCAAATTGTCCTTTCTTAATTAAACTCTGGGCGTAAACATTAATTTCTCCGCCCCGAATCGCCGTTGTTTACCCACTTATTGCACCAATTGGAATAAGTCCACTTTCGTTTAATTGCTCAAGTGTATCGATATCCCGCATTGGTTCAATTTTGATGACAACTTTAAAAATATTACCCATGCGCTCTGTGCTGTATATGAGAGCCGCAACAGAAAAAGTGGAAAAAATAATTCCTTTCAATATATAGTAGCACTTAACATTGCATCCCATATATCAGCTATTGGCCAGTTGTTATTTTTAAAGGGAATAATCCAAAAAGCGGTTTTGATTATTACTACGATTAACAAATTAGCTAGTAAGAACGCTACGTCACTGAGGACCACATTCACTTTACGTACGTATGTCGTAGGAACAACGATGCCGTTACCGTGGGATATTATAGGATTGGTTTGTAAATCTCGAGATGTGAAAAACGGTCCCACTTTGGGATGGATCACCTCTTCATTCACAAACATATGCCCCTGCATATATTCTAGTCGACCGTCAATGACGTCATCATACATTAAAGATCCGGCCTGTGCTGATTTTTGATAATATATCGGCTGCGCAGTTCCATTTAGAGAAAGTGTTAAATAGTGAGCGAATTCATCAAGAGAATCGCCGTGGCAAACGCCTATTAAAAATGTATATCCATTCGTATCCATTATTTTATTTAGAAACCACGATGTTAATTTTGAGTACGGCTGCACACTGTACTTCCCATTAAAGAAATAGAGCTGGTGCACAGTAACGGTTGTATACTCTACTTCCCACAGCATACCTGGCAACGATGGTTTTGGGTTAACAACTAGAATGGTCGAATCCAAAAATTTGTGTTTATTTAGAAATCTTAGTAAGTGGATGTACGAAGCTTCAGTGTGACCATCCCAGAGAATTATAATCAGTTTTGGTCTTAGTTGAGGAATCCTTATATTATGGAGAAACGATATATACTTTTTAATTATTGTAAAATACTCATCCTCATTTGATTTGTTAAAATTTCCAAGGCCGTGAAAAGTGACAACAATTTTTGCCACTTGTATAGGATTATAAAAAGAATACTTTTGCGACTCTAGTTTCCGTAGCGAATATGGAATTGGCGATATTTCTCGCATTATGTAATCACTAAGCTTATTGTATTCGGGAGGATAGCCTTCGAAGAAATCATCGATGATGAACACCGGAGGACGATTACCACTATTATCGAATACGCATTGTTTCAGGTCATTAATCCAAAAATCGCGATTACCAAGACAGCCACTCTTCGTCAAAATCAACAAAACGACAAACAAAAAGAATATTTCCAATTTAGTAACCATTATTACGACTTGTGGACATCACGTACGGTTCAACTATCCTCGTAACGATGAAATCGCTGTTCGTATTATGTCGTGTTGATGTGAATGATTTTGCCGTGGAAACACAAAGATAGATTGCGCGATAAGCGATGTAGTTTATCGATTATTCTTACCAATTGCAAAACTGGAAATTTAATGTCGCTAAAAATAATAGCGCAGAATATAGTTATATTAAATTTCTCTGATATTTCTTAACAATGTTTCTTCCTTCAAAAGGCATTTGTTCTTCGTCCATATATTGATTCGGAACCAGTAATCGTTAGCTTCGTATTATAAATTTATTCAGTTCGACAACTTAAATTGAATCAAATATTTATTTAATTTCAACAAATACTTCCTGGATTCATGAAATTGAGTTCTTGTTCATACAAGTAGCTTATTTCAAATTTCGCGTTGGAATGTATAGAAAAAATGTATTTCCGTTAGGGTTACCAATATTTTTTATTCATGAATTATCGATGATTACAATGCAGTGTACGTAAAGATCCACACGTGAATAATATTGTTGCTAGTCAACAAATAAATCTTTCATACTAAGTTATAATATTATCAGAGGTAAAAGCATATAAAAATGATTTATGATTATATCACACATATTTCATGCTGTTGGGTGTAAAGCATATATACGTATTGAAATCTGATAAAGCGTAAACTCAATTCCTGTTAACGAAACTCAATAATGTGCTTTATTCATTCAAAAACTATTTGTTGTTAAAGTTTACATGTGAATATATTTACCTGAGCTCTGTAAAATATTTTGAAAATATTTAAGCATGTCATTATGGGGGTATACCGGTATATAACAATAATTATTTGTAAATTTCTCGATCGCTTTAATTTATAATTATGTAAACAAATTTATTTGTTGATTTACATTTAGCACTTTGTATCTTATGAATTAGAGGACCGTACCACCATGTAATTAAAATATGTTTACATAATTTTTCAAAATGTTTAATTACCTTAAAACTCGGTCAGGGATACGAAAACACGTGGTCATGATAAATTGACTATATACGACCTTAATATACAAGTTCTGAAATTTTATTTCGTAATGTAGACCGTAGCGTAGTATGCGTCCGTGCTATGCAATGTTAGGAAGTTCGAATCCCACCCGAGCGAAACGATTTTTTATTTTATTTGCGAGCGTAAAGAATTGTAAGAATAGGTAACAATTAAGTAAGTAATGCGAGAATTTAAATTAAAACATTTATAAATTAAATACATAATATTAATAAATTAATAACATAACAAAATCAGAATAAATTTCTTTTTGATGTAGTAGGCGTAAAATGACCATTTTAGTCCGTAAAGTGTGATTTTACGGACTGATTTTCGCATTTTAGGCACTAAAAACAGTCCGTAAAGTGCCTACTTTTGTGAACAGTGTATCAAAATAGTATATTACCTAACAAGGGTGTAAAATGTACTTTTACGCATCGGGCGGGAACTATACATACGAGGCGCCGAAGGCGCCGACTGATGTGTAAAATTCCCGATGCGTAACAGTTATACTTTACACCCG
Source organism: Trichopria drosophilae (assembly GCA_030407085.1). Lineage (NCBI taxonomy): Eukaryota > Metazoa > Arthropoda > Insecta > Hymenoptera > Diapriidae > Trichopria > Trichopria drosophilae. The sequence goes on along the minus strand of CM059587.1, from coordinate 83,746,170 downwards.
GTGTTAGGTATCCTAGTATTTGTAATTGGGTGCGTAAAGAGAGTGCGTAAAGTTCTGATGCCTGGTTGAGTTCACTTTACGAATTTTGTTGTGGGGAGTGCGTAAAAGTACACTTTACACACGAAAAACAGGCATCAAAAGTACTTTACGCACTAACTTTATGCACACAATTACAAAAATAATGTTCGCTCCTCGGCCGTAAAATTGAACTTTACGGCCTAGGAACGAAAAGTACTATTAACGACATTAAAGAAGTACGTTTCAGCGCTGTTTTGTTGCTGGATTCATAAATAACAACATATAACCCAGAAAATCAGATTTTAATTTTGAATATTTGTTGTTATATTTATTATTTCGTTGTTTTTATTCTTTTAGCCTCAACCTACAAATCGTTTCGAAAGAAAATAACGTCCATTTTATTCTGCATAAAAAATATTATAATATACATATATGTTACTAAAATGTGAAGAATTGTGGTGCTACAATATATTTTTCTCATTGTCAAGAACGTGGAGCTTATGTTAGAGTTTAAAACAATCCAGAGATGGGCCTATATAGTCAAACGTAATTAAATCGCACACAAATAATTGTTATGCTGCACTATTGTGATCAACTTAAATCCAAACTTGTTTTACAACTAGTTCCTTCTTTCCTTTTTTCCTATAGTCCTTCATTGGCGATTTCTTCCGGCAATGCTCAAAAGTGACGGCGGTTTTAGTGTAAATAGAATATAATGAATCATAATAACAGTGGATAATTATTTCACATATGAAAGTCGGAATGGAAAGAAAACAAATGGTAAACCCAAATGCTTTTAACAATGACAGCAAAATCAATTCCGAATGGTACAAATGTTCACCATTGAAATTCAAATCACTAATTTCCATTTGGTCGAGCGTTGCGTCCAACTCAAGAAACAGATCTAGTCCAAACGCAAGTTATTGATATATTCAAAAAATGGTGAACTCGGTGTAACCGTGATACGGTCATAATCCATGTAAAATTGATCAGTAATGATATTAATTTTTAATTGATTATATCTTATATTAATATAATCCACGATTGGTTTATGAGCTTTGGGAATTGGGAAACATATATTCTTGTAGACAAGCATTTATTTCCACGATTCTTTCATCGCTATAAGATAATCAAATCGACCTTTCCTAATGAGACTACTGACATAAGGATTATTTTGTCCCCCAATAATCGGTGTTGTTAAACCACTTATTGCGCCGATCGGAATAATTCGACTCTCGTTTAATTCCTGAAGAGTGTTGATTTGCTTCGAATTATCATTGACAACAATTTTGAAAATGTCACTTAGAATATCTGTATTATATAGAAGGGCAACAATAAAGAATGTCGAAAAACAAATGCGGTTTTTGACATATTCGGATGAAACGGTAGTCCCTAACAATACGTCCCATATATCCATAGCCGGCCAATAAAAATAAGCGTCAAACGGAATAATCCAGATCGTAACTTTGATCAGAACTACCAGCATAGCGTTGATTATTAAAAAAGACATTCCAGTAGAAATTATATTCACGTGATTTACGTAAGTCACAGGTACTGCGATCCTATTACCAAAGTCAATATAGAATCAGTTTGTAATAAATATTCCATCAAGTACGGACCTACTTTATTCATTTCCAAATCGTATTCATGCAGATTAAAACTCCCCATTATATAGTCTAATAGACCATCATGTAGGGTTATCAGCATTAAATTTGCACCTTCTTTTGATTTGGAAAAAGATTTGAGCTGCGCAGTTGGATTTAATGAAGTCACTAAGAAATTAGTGAATGGATCCAGTAAATTGCCGTCGTATACGCCTATGGAAAATGGATACCCGTATGTATCCTGTATTTTATTTGGAAATATTGATGATAGGTTTAGGTGCGACTGCACGCTGTATTTCTGGAGAAAGAAGTGTCGCTGGTGTACAGTAATGTTTGTATTCGCTACTTGCCACGGTATGCCTGGAGACGACGGTTTTGGGTTTACTACAATAATGACCACATCCAAAAACTTTTGCGTTTGAAGAAATCGAATATATCGGTTGTACGGTACCCCTTTATAAACTTCCCAGAGAATTATAATAAGCTTTGGTCTGACCGTGGCAAGCCTTATGCTGACCACGAAACCTAAATACTTATCTATAACATCAATGTATTCATAGAAATTAAGATGATGATTTCCTGGACCATGTAAACTGACATAAAACGGATTATAAAAAGAAAATATTTCCGATTGCAGTTTTGTCAACGAATAACGGATAAACGGTATTTCCTGCATTATGTGATCGCTCAACTTCCGGCACTCAGATGGATAACTTTCAAAGGAATCATCTATAAAGAACACCGGAGGACGATGCCCACTATTAAGTAATACACAATGTTTCAAGTCATTAATCCAAAAATTAGAATTCACCAGACCGTCAGTTTTCGTCGAACATAACAAAATGACAAAAAGACTTAAGATATCTGTTTTAGTGGCCATCTTCAAATCTTATACACATCGAACGAATTATTTGAAGTGTTCGGGTAACAATAAAATCTTTTTTTTTTTAATGTTGTATTGTAGATACTATTTTACCATGGAAACTAAAACGTAGGAGATTATCGGTATTGTTCATTGATTATTTCAGCAATTATAAAACTAAAAAATTTGCTGGCCTCGTAAATATTGGAAAGTAAACTATGACTACTTCTTCCTCCTTGATGCAGTATTTTTCAGGTAACATACATATATTACACTAAATTTTGATTTAATAATAACTAATGTTTTAGCATAATATACAAACGATTTACAAGCAAATTGATGAAATCTTGTAAACGATTTATGGGCTGGGGTTATAGGTACATAGGACCCATATTTAGAAAATTTGTGATACCTTAACTGAACTATAGATCTGGACGAAGTATTGAAATTGGTTACTTCGGCAACAGTATATTACATATCTAGGACGGAAAATAGGAAATGGGTTCAGACATAAAGGTCCATGTGGCTTCGATAGATATATTATAACAATACGTATATTTTCATATTTTTTTTTTTATTTAAGCATACTTTGACCCTGTTGGATCATAATGCTAAACCCATTTTACAATACTTTCATACACATATCTAGTTATCTGAAGTTCGCTTATATCGATACGTCGCAGTTTACAAAATACCGGTGGAGTGCCTTACAAGTACGATGGGTTGGTACAGTAAGTAACGTTTCGCATGTGAGGGGTAGCTGAAATCCAAGTTCTCTTAACTCTTGTAAGAAAAGTCTTCGTTGATTGTCAAACTTTTTGCATTGCCACATTACGTGATTAAGATCCTTGAATTCATCACCGCACTCACACTAGGTACTGGTGGTAAGGTTTATTTTAAATAGCGAAGAGGCTAAGTTGTAATGTCCAGATCTGCACCTATTTACAATTGTAATAATTTTTCTCGGAAGAACTAACTTTGAAAACCACGGATTTCTACTCTTGACAAAGTAGTTATTGAAATAATACGTTCCTTTTGTTTCACTTTGATTCGCAATTTCTGAAAAGGATCTTTCATAGGCGTGCGTTTTAAAGTGCTCTTTCAAATCAGTCCAAGGGATTTTGAGCAATGGATCCGGTTGGTTATTCGATGCAGTTTTTGCAATCTTATCAGCGCTTTCGTTGCCAATTATGCCTCGATGTGCAGGAATCCAGCAGAATTTAATTTTTTGTCTGTTTTTGAATGCTTCGGAAAGTTTCTTTTTAATTTCTAGTATGTAGGGATTCATTTTAACGCTCATTTTGCGGCTTTTGATTGCAAGAAGTACACTCAATGAGTCTGTAAAGATAATTATCTTATGTCCAGGATATTTTTGCGCTATGTCTATTGCGTCCCGGAGTGCAACTGATTCTGCGGTAAATATTGAGGCCATTTTGTTGAGACTTTTGCTAACATTTATATCTAGGTCTTTACTGACACATGCTGTACCTGTCGAAATGGCCGTCTTAGATTTGCTTCCGTCTGTGTACATAGTTAACGCTTTTTCTTTTTCAATATACTCTTTTAGAATGAGCCCAGGAGAAGAAAATTTACCCAATGTAATTCCGAGATCTATGTTAATATCAAATTCACATGTTAGAGTAGAATATCGCTTTGTATAAATATTGTAATGGTCATTGACGTATATATCCTTCAAATGGCACGTTATTGAGCGAATACATTGTTGCAGCAGGCGGTTGCTGAATTTACGCTGTTGTTTTACTGGTTTTTTCTCATTATTGTTTATGAATATTTTCATATTCTTAACTAGTGTTGGCGTGGTGTCTTGCTCGCTTCGCTCGCTCAGAAACTTCGACCCAGTGGAGAGTCGGTTATTCCTTAATACTCGTTCGTTTACTAACAGCTTTCAATTATATTAGCAAATTATATCGATATTTGGGCGTCCAATCATATTTAGGTCCAAGTGGTTTCGACAGATATGTTACAACAATATAGCGTTTCTTACATCTATGGAAATTGAAAATGATTTACAACTATGACATGTGGCCGGAGTCGACGTAATATTGAAACTGAGCATTTTCAAAACTTCGACGACGACAGGCCAGCATAAGTATTAATAAATAAAAGTTGCAAAACACTTACTTCATGCACTTGTATGGTCATAGACTATTCGATGAATATTACATGTTTACTATGTTTTACTAATTACTTTCTGTATTATTATGATCTCATATATACAATATATACATATAATTCGTCAAAGATATCTTGAGAGTGTCGAAAAGATCTCTGACGGATATCTTTTAGACATCTATAAGACATCTTTTAGATAGATCGAAATAGTTATTTTCGAATCAAGGGAGTAAAAGAACTTATGCGCCCGTAGGTCATTACCGCGCCCGTAGAGCTGGCGAAGACTATCCCTAGGGGGTAGGGGGTCGAAACGTCGAAATTTGATGAAAAACTGTAGGGTTATTTTTTTGCTGAGGTGACCAAATTCAATACTTTTTCAGACAAGCATTTTAATCAGTTTTTATGGCATTATCGTTGACTTTAGGCAGAAAATGCATACAACCTTTTTTGTAGAGAATTTCATGATCTATCTTTTTTGTTTGAAACATTTTTTATTAAAATTTGTATTTTTACAAAATAAATGCAAAAAACTATAAATAAACTTAATTGGGGCTAATGTTTTTTAGTAATGGACGGATGCATCTGCGCCAAAATCTAAGCAGAAGTAAGTTATGCCAATACACGTATTTAAAAAAAAAAAATTATGTCAATACGCTTATCCGTACGCCAGTTATCGCAAGACAAAATCGGGACGTACGGACGTACGTACGTACAAGATCACGTACACAAATTTTTTTATTGTTGATTTGGGCTCCTTAGGGTCTGAAACGTCGACATTTGATGAAAAACTATCGGGTAATTTTTATGCCCATAATTCAATACTTCGTCCAGACTTGATTTGGGTCGAAGTAATTAAGTGAATAAGGGGAAGAAATTGAGGGTAATTTCCACCTGGGCTTCATATCCGCCAATTGTGGTTACAGCAATTTTTTGCACGAGAAAAAAATTCTTTTTTTCTTATTTATTAACCTGGATAAATATTGGTTTAAAATTTAATTTCTTATAACAGTCGTATTACTTTACGATTTTAGCAAAAGTGTGGTAAGCATTGTTTAGTGCGATACCTCGTACCAGTGCGCTAATGTTTAGATAACAATGAAAAAGGATGTATACCTTGACGGTGCACTTTATATTTCATCTACTGTACTGGCAGTTTCATCAACAATGAATCTCAACCATAATTACTTATTGGAATCGATCAAAAATTAAGAATGATTCTGATATTTACTAAACATGTCTTATGTTCTTCTTCCTCTAGCTGATCTTGCATACATCCATAACAAGATTTTATCAATTCGCTTACAAATCGCTTGCATATTATACTGAAAAATAAGTGGTTTTAATCAAAATTAAATTTAATTCTTATATGAAAGAAACCACATCTCGGAGGTAGAAATATTCCTAGCGTACTTCGCCAATATTTTCAAGGTCAGCACATTTTTTAGTTTTACAATTGCTGAAATAATCAATAAACTATAAAGATTATCGCACTTTCGACGTTTTAGTTCCCATGGTCGAATTGTATCTACAACACAACATTAATTATATAATATAATATATGTATATAATATAATATATATAATATAATAATCTGATTCCTAATGAAAATGAGTTCCGAATTGGGTATTTCCGGATATTTAGAATATATAGTCGTTAATATAAAAGTTTGAAGTATTCTACAATAATTTCAATTTACGCAAACGAAATATTGTGACGGTATATAATAATACAAATTCAATTTAACTTCATGTTCGTAATTACGTTGGTGGGCACTATCCCGGTTAGATAATACATGCGCATTGATGGATATCGAGATTTACGATTGTTTTATTATTATCGTAATATATTCAGGACAAGCTTGTTACAATTGTCAAATTGTTTGGAAGGTTGTTTGTTTCGACACGAACAAATCGCGAAATATTGTGCTCTCGATGATTCATAACTCAGCACTCGTTTAGAAAAAAAAATACTATTTCAAAGAAAAGAAACGTTTACTTGTAACTTAATATGAGTAATGGTGTACAGAAGCGACCATCAGTACAGGGGGGATAATGTCGCGAACGTAAAATCATTATCGACAAAATATTCATAATCATTTGCGAAGAGTGCTAGGTGTAGGTTTTCTGCGGTTTTCCTACACCATTGCACACCGAATGGGGTACCTATGTATAAATCGGCTGCAGCCGTGCGAAAAGGCAAAGTTCAAATAATTCGAAAACTCGAATAATTTAAATTCGTTATCGTAATTCGTGATTCAGTTATTTCGACTTCTTGATTTGTTTCTAAAGGAAAATTACTGTTCGTGTTCCTTGACGACGGGAAAATTCTATGTTTTGGTGGTTACTAAGGCCTCAGACTGAATTTAGCTTCCGACTGGGAAGGATCTCAGAAACTACTCGTGTATTCATTATAAAAAGTCGATCGGGAGAGCAGGCCAGGATTTCCAGTTGTCGTCTTCGTCATCGTCGTTGGCTAAGCGCTTCTGAGTGGACAGGGAATCCTTTATGGAGGTGATGATCGCCCATCGGAAAAGACTGGATATTTGGTACCGTAAAGAGGTGGTCGCCAACCGGACAAGAGGAGTCGATGTTTGGAACCGTAATCCCTCGGTGATGGTCGCCCATCATATCTCGTACCTAGGTTAAAGAGGTTGGTGAGTAGTATCGAGTGGTCGCCCACTCGAAAGTGGTGCTGGTCGCCCATCATGACTGGTATCCAGGGCACCACGCCAACACTAGTTTTTTCATTGAATCGTTAGTAACGCTCTTGCTGAGATACGTTAGGTTTTTTAGAGTTTCGGTCGCACCTCCATTAAAGGATTTTACCATATTAAAACATTTAAATTATAAAAAATGCACCCCGACGAATATTATATACATTCTTCAAAACTACATTCTTTCCATACGGCAAAAGAAAAACTGGTGCTCAGGAGGGTTAACAAAAAATAATAGTAAAATATGATTTCTTCCCTGATGTCAATGGTGTTTTCTAATGATTTTCAGATGTTTACCTACTGATTCTTTTCTTTGCCGTATATAACAGTTCATGACGATCCAGGAGCTGTGGCCAACGTTCAGCGCCCATCAGCGTTTCTATAACTCTATTTTATTTTTTAAGGCTAAGTTCCATTTTTCATGCGTCTTCATTGTCGATGACTTCGTCGGTTCTGTTTGAATATCAACTGAGGTGGAAAAATCGTTTTGCAGACTTTTACACGAGTCGTATGTGATTTTCCACTTTCCTGAACTTGCATATCTTGGGTTTGTAAATTTTAAATACCAGATACACTTATTGAAATTTGTCGTTTTTTGATAATATAAAATATTTGAAAATCTCAGATAACATAATATATTTTCAATTGATTCGAATAAAAATTGAACAAATGTGGAACTTTTTAGAACTAAACGAGTTAAATTATGAAGCGTTTTACACACTTTTTAGAAAACCAACCAGGTGTGTTTGGAGATTCTATTTTTGTTTTTTTTCTGTAGAAAATAAGTCTCAAACAACAAATGAAAATTTATCTCTTACCAATCTTAATAGGTTAATGGTTTGATGATGAATGTAAAACCATAACAGATGATTGTTTAAATTCTGATAACAAACTTTATTTAGTATGAGTGTGTTTACAATTAAGTCGGGTTCAAAATTGTTTAAAAATACGGAAAGACACATAAACAAATCACACAAATAGTGTCCATACTGGAGGGTTTAGGAAACTCTTGACAATAAACACTGCGAAAGCAATTCTTCTATTAAATTTATACATAACGTATTCTCATATAAACAAATTCCAATATAACTAAGTTAAAAAAAAGAAAATCTTGTTCTTTTCGCACAATAGATATTGGTGACTTATATGATGTTCCCATTCAATTCCAACTCCATTTTGTTATTCTATTCCTTCTTCTTCCTCTTCCAATAATTTTCCTGTTTATATTCAATCGTTTTAACCATTTTTCAAATATTTTAATAAATATTGAGGAAATAACATCGTAATATTTGCCAATGATTATTTCGCAAAAAAAGGCAGGAATAGAAATGCAACCGATTGCAAGTGCAAAAGCCGCAAGAACCGTTTGAAGTAGTAATAATTCTTCATTAGCCAACTGCATTACTACATTAGTAATTTCCTTGCGGTCAAATTCGTCAAATAATGTTTCCAATTCCCGATAAATATCCGTGCGATAAAATATTGTGTCGACCTTGTTTAAACCCACTTCGCCATACCATAAATGCATGTCATTAATATGTTCAAAAAACGGTGAATTATCTGCTACTGTAATCATTTCGTAATCAGCATAAAATTGGTCATTAACAATTTTAAGTATTGACTTATCAAATCGTTTATTCACGGTGTCAACTGTTATTTTAAATTGTTTTGAAATTGGAAAACATATATTCTTGTAGAAAAGCATTTCACTCAATGCCCCTTCCAACGTTAAATTACGATCAAATTGTCCTTTCTTAATTAAACTCTGGGCGTAAACATTAATTTCTCCTTCCCGAATCGCCGTTGTTAACCCACTTTTTGCACCAATTGGAATAAGTCCACTTTCGTTTAATTGCTCAAGTGTATCGATATCCCGCATTGGTTCAATTTTGATGACAACTTTAAAAATATTACCCAGCAGCTCTGTGCTGTATATGAGAGCCGCAATAGAAAAAGTGGAAAAAATAATTCTTTTCAATGCCGTTTCAGGGTTTTGCCTTATAGTAGCACCTAACATTGCATCCCATATATCAGCCATTGGCCAGTTGTTATTTTTAAAGGGAATAATCCAAAAAGAGGTTTTGATTACTACTACGATAAACAAATTAGCTAATAAGAACGCCACGTCACTGAGAACCACATTTACTTTACGCACGTATGTCGTAGGAACAACGATGCCGTTGCCGTTGGATATTATAGGATTGGTTTGTAAATCTCGAGATGCGAAATACGGTCCCACTTTGACATGGCTCACCTCTTCATTCAAAAACATATGCCCCTGCATATATTCTAGTCGACCGTCAATGACGTCATCATACATTAAAGATCCGGCCTGTGCTGATTTTTGATAATATATCGGCTGCGCAGCTCCATTTAGAGAACGTGTTAAATAGTGAGCGAATTCATCAAGAGAATCGCCGTGGTAAACACCTATTAAAAATGTATATCCATTCGTATCCATTATTTTATTTGGAAACCACGATGTTAATTTTGAGTACGGCTGCACACTGTACTTCCCAGTAAAGAAATAGAGCTGGTGCACAGTAACGGTTGTATTCTCTACTTCCCACAGCATACCTGGCAACGATGGTTTTGGATTAACAACTACAATGGTCGAATCCAAAAATTTGTGTTTATTTAGAAATCTTAGTAAGTGGATGTACGAAGCTTCAGTGTGACCATCCCAGAGAATTATAATCAGTTTTGGTCTTAGTTGAGGAATCCTTATATTATGGAGAAACGATATATACTTTTTAATTATTGTAAAATACTCATCCTCATTTGATTTGTTAAAATTTCCAAGGCCGTGAAAAGTGACAACAATTTTTGCCACTTGTATAGGATTATAAAAAGAATACTTTTGCGACTCTAGTTTCCTTAGCGAATATGGAATTGACGATATTTCTCGCATTATGTAATCACTTAGCTTATTGTATTCGGGAGGATAGCCTTCGAAGAAATCATCGATGATGAACACCGGAGGACGATTACCACTATTATCGAATACACATTGTTTTAAGTCATTAATCCAAAAATCGCGATTACCAAGACAGCCACGCTTCGTCAAAATCGAGAAAACGACATACAAAAAGAATATTTCCATTTTAGTAACCATTATTATGACTTGTGGACATCGGGTGCATACGCTTCAACTATCCTCGTAACGATGAAATCGCTGTTCGTATTATGTCATGTTGATGTGAATGATTTTACCGTGGAAACACAAAGATAGATTGAGCGATAAGCGGTGTACTTTATCGATTATTCTTACAAATTGCAAAACTGGAAATTTCAATGTCGGTAAAAATAATAGCGCCGAATATAGTTATATTAAATTTCTCCGGTATCTCTTACCACACTGAGAAAAAGGATTGTTTGTAGTAAAAAAATATCATTCAATTGAAAAGTTAAAATCGTTTTTTCAACGTAAAGATGGCATTGTAATATTAAAGTCGATTTCTTTAATATTAGCACTTTATTTCTTACATCAGAATTGACCATTTGTTAATAGTTAAGAAATGTATACTTTGGACTGGCTACTGCGCAAATTCACAAATAACAAAATATAACCCAGAAAATCAGATTTTAATTTTGAATATTTGTTGTTATATTTATTATTTCGTAGTTTTTATGTTTTTAGCCTCAACCTACAAATGGTTTCGAAAGAAAATAACGGCCATTTTATTCTGCATAAAAAATATTATAATATATATAAAAAACGTGGAGCTTATGTTAAATTTTAAAACAATCCAGGGATGGGCCCATATTTGGTATTGGTATTGGTAAGGCTTTCATCAGGTCCGGGGTTAAGACCTCCGAAATCAGGGCACTTGACAATTTGCCTATGTACGCTATTCCTGATGAAATTTCAGAGTTCAGCTGGATAACCAGCCTTATTGCAGAAGTTCAGAATCTGCTGAAGACTTCGCGCCCTGATTTCCTCCTTCGCCAGAAATGGAGAGTCTAGGAATTTCCTACGTGTCTCCATTAGGGCAGGGCATTCACAGAGGAAGTATGGGCCCATATAGTCAAACGTAATTAAATCATAGACAAATAATTGGTATTGCTTCGCTATTATGATCAACTTAAATCTAAACGTGTTTTACAACTTGTTTCTTCTTTCCTTTTTTCCTATCGCCCTTCATTCGCCATTTCTTCCGGCAATGCTCAAAAGTAACCGCTATTTTAGTGTAAATAGAATATAATGAATCATAATATCAGTGGACAATTATTTCACATATGAAAGTTGGAATGGAAAGAAAACAAATTGTAAATCCAAATGCTTTTAACAATGACAGCAAAATTAATTCCAAATAGTACAAATGTTCATCATTAAAATTCGAATCACCAATTTCTATTTGGACGAGCGTTGTGTCCAACTCAAGAAACAGATCTAGTCCTTGTACGCGTATATCGATTTTGTCTAAGCCAACTTCTGTGTACCACAAACGAAAGTCATTGACATATTCAAAAAATGGTGAACCCGGTGTAACCCTGATACGGTAATAATCCATGTAAAATTGATCAGTAATGATATTAATTTTTAATTGATTATATCTGATATTAATATAATCCACGATTGGTTTATAAGCTTTGGGAATTGGGAAACGTATATTCTTGTAGACAAGCATTTCTTTCCATGCTTCTTTCATCGTTAGGCGGTAATCAAATCGACCTTTCCAAATGAGACTACTGACATAAGGATTATTATGTCCCCCAACAATCGTTGTTGTTAACCCACTTATTGCGCCGATCGGAATAATTCCACTCTCGTTTAATTCCTGAAGAGTTTTGATCTGCTTCGAATCAATATTGACAACAATTCTGAAAATATCACATAGAATATCGGTACTATATATACACTCCCCGGCAATTACTTTTGCCATACCAAAGACGAAATTTATTAAACTTCAAAGTTTAATATCTTTGCGAAAAATGATTGTAGCTTAAAAAATCGAAAAGACGCAAAATTCAGATTTTTATCGATAAAAACCAACAAGAAAAAATACGATATTTTTTATCTTTAGTTAATGGTTTGCCAATTTGAAACGAATAATAGTAGGGCAATGAAACTAACGGGGTTTTAAAGGTATGGTTTTTACCTTTAAAATGATCGCTCTGCCATTTTTGTGCGACCTTTCTGACCGGAGTTATGACTATTTTTCTAAAAAAACATGATTTTTTTTATTTTCTTATTATCTCAAAAACTAAGAGAGATAGAAAAAAATGTTACCTACTAAAAACTCGTTTTTAGGTAGAAAATACTAAAATAAAGTCAAAATTTAAAAAATAAAAAAATTTTCATTTTTTTTAGGTAGAAATTTTTTTTCAATTTCTCATTTTATAATACAGTTATAGTTAACATAGTTCTTTATTCAAAGTTATACATACGAGTTTGATCGTGCAGTAAGAAAAATTCGACCCAAATCAAAATTTGATTTATGGAATGTCTTACAACAAGAATGGAAAAATTTGAAAGACGATATTTTGAATAAGCTTGTCTCAAGAATGCCACGCTTATGCAAAGCCGTGATAAGAAGCAAAGGTGGTCACTTCGATGAAAAAAAGTATAACCTGTATTATAAGTTAAAATTTGTTGATGTTATTATATTATATATATTAATATCACATTGTGTCATCTATGTATGTGTTATAATTTTGAGCAATTTATTGTAACATGACATATTATGTCATATGTATGTGTTCCGTGTACGTTATAAAATAAAAATTCTACAATTAAGAAATAAAGATTGTTGTTGTTTCTTAAAAGAATTTGTTATGTAATACATAAATAAAATATATAATAATTTTACAAAACATATCGTAGTGCCCAATAATGCAGAAAAATATTTCCTTATCATTAAAATATTGATGTGTACATTTGTAAAAGTAACGCTACGTTTTGTTCGTATACATAACTTTGAATAAACAACTATATTACATATAATGAGAAATAAAAAAAATTTCTACCTACAAAAAATGAAGAAAAAAATTGTTTTGATTTTTAAAATATTGACTTTATTTTAGTATTTTCTACCTAAAAACGAGTATTTTTTGTAGGTAACGTTTTTTTCTAACTCTCTTAGTTTTTGAGATAATAAAAAAATAAAAAAATCATGTTTTTTTATAAAAATAGTAATTTTAAAGGTAAAAACCATACCTTTAAAACCCCGTTAGTTTCATTACCCTACTATTATTCGTTTCAAATTGGCAAACCATTAACTAAAGATAAAAAATATCGTATTTTTTCTTGTTGGTTTTTATCGATAAAAATCTGAATTTTGCGTCTTTTCGATTTTTTTCTCTGCTCAAATGAAAGCTATTGCAATAACCTTAGAAATGCCGCTCGATTTTTTAAGCTACAATCATTTTTCGCAAAGATATTAAACTTTGAAGTTTAATAAATTTCGTCTTTGGCATGGCAAAAGTGATTGCCGGGGAGTGTAAGCACTACTTGATTTACGTAAGTCACAGGTACTGCGATCCCATTACCAAAAGTCAATATAGGATCAGCTTGTAATAAATATTCCATCAAGTACGGACCTGCTTTACTCATTGCTCAATCGTATTCATGCAGATTAAAACTCCCCATTATATAGTCTAATAGACCATCATGTAGGTTTATCAGCATTAAACTTGCACCTTCTTTTGATTTGGAACAAGATTTGAGCTGCGCAGTTGCATTTAATGAAGTCACTAAGAAATTAGTGAATGGATCCGGTAAATTGCCGTCGTATACGCCTATGGAAAATGGATACTTTTGTATCTTGCATTTTATTTGGAAATATTGATGATAGGTTTAGGTGCGACAGCACGCTGTATTTGTCGAGAAATAAGTGTCGCTGGTGTACAGTAATGTTTGTATTCTCTACTTCCCACGGTATGCCTGGAGACGAAGGTTTTGGGATTAACACAATAATGACCACGTCTAAATACTGTTGCGTTCGAAGAAATCGAATATATCGGTTGTACGGTACCCCTTCACAACCTTCCAAGAGAATTATAATAAGCTTTGGTCTGACCATAGCAAGCCTCATGCTGACCACGAAACATAAATACTTATCTATAACTACAATGTATTCATAGAAATTGAGATGATGATTTCCTGGGCCATGTAAACTGACATGAATTTTAGCCAAATGTATAGGATTATAAAAAGAAAATATTTCCGATTGCAGTTTTGTCAACGAATAATGGATAAACGGTATTTCCTGCATTATGTGATCACTCAACTTCCGGTACTCAGATGGATAACTTTCAAAGGAATCATCTATAAAGAACACCGGAGGACGGTGCCCACTATTAAGTAATACACATTGTTTCAAGTCATTAATCCAAAAATTAGAATTCACATGACCGTCAGTTTATGTCGAACATAACAAAATGACAAAAAGACTTGAGATATCTGTTTTAGTGGCCATCTTCGAACCTTTTGCACATCGAACGAATTCTTTGAGCTGTTCGGGTAACAATAAAATCTTTTTTTTTAATGTTGTATTGTAGATACAATTTTACCATGGAAACTAAAACGTAGGCGATTATCGGTATTGTTCATTGATTATTCCAGTAATTGTAAAACTAAAAAATTTGCTGGCCGCGTAAATATTGGAAAGTACACTATGACTATTTCTTCCTCCTTGATGCAGTATTTATCAGGTGACATACATATATTAAACTAAATTTTGATTTAATAATAACTAATGTTTTAGTATAATATACAAACGATTTATAAGCAAATTGATGAAATCTTGTAAACGATTTATCGACTGGGGGAATATGTACATAGGGCCCATATTTAGAAAATATCTGATACCTTGTGTATAGTAAAAATAAATGTATAGTAAAAATTGTTTGGTGCTATACCTCGTACCAGTGCGCTAATGTTTAGATTACAATGATAAATTATGTATACCTTTACGGTGCACTTTATATTGCATCTACTGCACTGGCAGTTTCGTCAACAATGAATCTCAACCATAATTACTTATTGGAATCGATCAAAAATTAAGAATCAGATATTTACTATGTCTTATGTTCTCTAGCTGATCTTGCATACATCCATTACAAGATTTTATCAATTCGGAGGAAGAAATATTCCTAGTGTACTTCGCCAATATTTTCAAGGCCAGCACATTTTTTAGTTTTACAGTTGCTGGAATAATCAATAAACAATAAAGATTATCGCACTTTCGACGTTTTAGTTCCCATGGTCAAATTGTATCTATAACACAACATTAAAATAAAAACAGATTTTTTTGTTACCGGAACAGTTGAAATAATTCGTCAGATGTGCATAAGGTTGGAAGATGGCCACTAAAACAGATATCTTAAGTCTGTTTGTAATTTTGTTGTGTTCGACGAAAACTGACGGTCTTGTGAATTCTAACTTTTGGATTAATGACTTAAAACAATGTGTATTACTTAATAGTGGGCATCGTCCTCCGGTGTTTTTTATAGATGATTCCTTTGAAAGTTATCCATCTGAGTACCGGAAGTTGAGTGATCACATAATGCAGGAAATACCGTCAATCCCCTATTCGTTAATGAATGTGCAAAGGAAATCCATTTATGATCATATATATTTTGCTAAAATTGCTATCAGTTTGCATGGCCCAGGAAATCACCATTCCAATTTCTACGAATACCTCAAAATTATAGATGATTATGTAACGCTTCTGGATATAATGAGAATCATTCTAGTCAGACCCAAGCTCATTATAATTCTCTGGGAAGGTTATAAAGGAATACCGTACAACCAGTATCTTCAATTTCTTCAAAAGCATAAGTTTTTGGATGTGGTCATTATTGTAGTAAACCCAAATCTTATTTCTATTTGCCGGCTATGGATATATGGGATGTATTGTTAGGGAGTACCGTTTCATCTGAATCTGTCAAAAACCGAATTTGTTTTTTGACATTTTTTATTGTGGCGCTTATATATAACACAGATATTCTAAGTGATATTTTCAAAATTGTTGTCAATGATGATTCGAAGCAGATCAACACTCTTCAGGAGTTAAACGAGAGTGGAATTATTCCGATCGGCGCAATAAGTGGGTTAACAACAGCGATTGTTGGAGGACAAAATAACTCTTATGCCAGTAGTCTTATTAGGAAAGGTCGATTTGATTATCTCATAACGATGAATGAAGCATGGAAAGAAATGCTTGTATACAAGAATATATGTTTTCCAATTTCCAAAGCTTTTAAACCAGTCGTCGATTATATTAATATACGATATAATCAATTAAAAATCAACGTCGTTACTGATCAATTTTACATAGATTATGACCGGATCACGGTTACACCGAGTTCACAATTTTTTAAACATATCAATGACTTGCGTTTATGGTACACGGAAGTTGGTTTAGACAAAATCGATTTACATTTAGAAGGAATAGATATGTTTCTTGACTTGGACGCAATGCTCGACGAAATAGAAATTAGTGATTCGAATTTGTATAATGAAGATTTCTACCACATGGAATTGATTTTGCTGTCATTGTTAAAAGCATTTGGACTTGCAATATGCTTTCTTTCCATTCCGGCTTTCATATGTGAAATAATTGTCCACTGTTATTATGATTCATTTTGTTCTATTTACACTAAAATAGCGGTCACTTTTGAGCATTGCTGGAAGAAAGCATGGTGAATGAGGCACTTTATGAAAAAAGGAAAGAAGAAACGAGTTATAAAACGCGTTTCGAATTAAGTTGATCATATTAGTGAAGCAATACCAATCATTTGTCTGTGAGTAAATAAACGTAAAAGAAAATACCAATCATATCATTCATTATTTAGGGGGTAAGTAAGGAAATAAAAATGGAGTAATGGGAGAGGTATTTCAAGGATATCGTAAGGGAAACAGAGGAAATAAGGAAAAGTCAGCAGAGAAAGAAATAAGTGAATACGAAGAAAGGAGAGGGAATAATTCAAGAGGACGTAAATATGGAAATAAAGAGGCCGAAAAAAGGATAAGAAAAAAAGCGTGGAAAGACGGTGGAGAAAAAGTATAGACGATGAAGAGATGGAAGGGTTTCTGAAAAAATGGAGAGTGGGGGTAGTTGTCCCAATTTTTTAAACGAGGGGATAAGATAGATGTAAGGAATTACAGAGGATTGATATTTAATAAGCCCGGAGTACAAAATACATGCAAATATACTGAATAGAAGACTAGTGAAAGACCTGGACGAGAAAGGAGGATGGTGCAGGTCACAGGATAGCTTTAGGAAAGGGAGAGGAACAGTAGAAAATAAACGATTCTGAAACATGTGGTAGGAAAGAGGCTAAAGAATAAGGAAATATGTACGTGATATTTTTAGACCAAGGCGGCTTTGGATAAAGTGGATAAGATGTTACTGTAGGAAATGATATAACGGGGGGGGGGGGGGTTAAACGAAGAGATGATATATATTGAGGAATAGGTAAATATACGAGGACCGGAGATGTGTGATAAAAGTTGAAGAAAACATGTCAAAGTTCACGTAGAAAAAGGAGTAAGACGAGGGTTTTGCTAAGTCTAACGCTTTTTAATATCTAATTGCGGATATGGAAGATGAGATGAGAAAGGGGATGGGAGGGGTTAAAGTGGGATAGGAGAGAATATAGTCGGTAGAATATCCACATCATATTGTGATAGAAGCAGAGGACGAAGATGGATTAAGATACATTATCAGACGGGTTAAAAAGTATTTAAAAGGAAAAAAATTAGAAATAAGCCCTGAAAAGTCAAAGGTTAAGATATTTAAGAATAAGAGAGGAAGAGAAAAAGAAAAATTCTGGTTGTGGGGGAAGGCAAGGATGGAAGAGGCAAAACAAACATAAATATTTAGGCTATATAATGGTTAGTAATGGAGGAGAAAATGAACATATTAGAGAGAGGGTACGAAGAGCCAAACTGGCGATGAGTGGGTATGGAGTTACGGAGAGAGGAACTTTAAGGGGTATCAGCTGAAGGTTAAAGCTAAGAGTATTAAGGGTATTATGAAGCAGAGATATGGAGTTACAAGGAATTGAAAGAAGTAGAAGCACTGCAAGACGAACACTTGAAGTGGATATTAGGACCGGAGAGAACGTCAATAGGATACATAGTGAGGGATGAACTTAAGAGAAATAAATTGAGGGTAGAAACAAGATGGCAGGCGGAAAAGTGTGAGGAAATGATGCCGTGGAGCGATTAGAAAACCGTGCATTTTAGAGAGAAGAAAGGAGGAAAGAAAAACGGAAATGAAAGAATGGATAAGAGAAAGTATGGAGAGAAAAAACTACACGAGGAGAGTTTGGGAGAGAGTGAGGTAAGTTTAAAGAAGCATGGGAAAAGTAAATAGGAAAGATTAAGGGAAAGGAATATAGACCTAGATGAGCAAGAGAGGGGAAACGATAAGAAGAACAAAAGCTTGCAAGAACTATGAAAAGATAATAGGAATAGTTCATTAGCAGGTGCAAAAGAAAGCTGTTAAGAATAACAAGGTGGTGATGAAAGAAGGGGATATGAATATTGGATGACAGAAGAAGAAAAATATTGTAGACTATGTGACAGGAAAGAGACGATACAACATCTGAAGAAAAATTGTGAAATGGTAAAAGTAAAAGCGAGAAGATATTTCGCACTGTTCATACGATCATTAGGCTTTTCCAGTAACTTTTTGTGTATATTATATTCATGTGTGGAACTTTACGTACACTAAATTGTAATCAAGTAATAAATAATGAATAAAGAATATTGTTGACATTAGCACAAATATAGATTTTTTCTATACCTTATTCCGCCTCATACACAGAGAGAAAAAATATAGTTAATCATTTCGATACAGAAATGTACTTGTTATTCTTGTATGAAAACGCTAAATTCTAATTCCATGTTTTAATGTGTACAAATTAAAAATGCCGTACTATTTGTTAGTAATTAAGTGGTTAATCCTGGATTTAGAATATGGAATTTGGAATTACAATATACTTTATTAGTACCTACTTTGTTATAATAGCATATTATGTAACTAGAGCAAAGATGTCGATCTACGAACACTGTGAAGTTTGTCGTTCGAGTATCAAATTTCATCTGGTACTGACAATGAGAGAAGCGTTTTATATATAGAAGCAGCTAATAAATGAAATTTATTTAGGTTGGATTTTGTTATGAGTAATAAATATTTAATAAACTTAAAGAAACTGGAATTATTAAACGCTAAAATTATGGCGCGTGGGAAGTAATGCGTGACACAACATCCCGGTAAATTTCATTATAAAATGTCGAAAATACAAGAATAAATTAAAAAAAAAATTGATTGATAATAAAAAAAAGATGATTGCTTCATTTCTAATAAAGCAGAATAAAGATAATTTATTTAATATTAGTGTACTCTCTTACCGCTCAGTCACTTTCAATATATTATACAAATTAACCATACAATTATAGAGTGTCTATGCTGCAGTAGATAAATATTCAGGTACGTTGAGTCATTCTTCTATCAGATCTTTGTAACCCAATATAATTGCTTATAACAAAAACTTGGGTGTATTTCGTCATCAGATGAATTTTTGATGCAGTCGAAAACTCATGAATCAATTGCTTTTCCGATTCGGAATATGCAGATACAAAGACCCATACCGTGACAAAATTTTAAAGTAATATCACAATGACAAGATAAATACAAAACAAAATACAATGATACGATGTAACGTTTGTGTCAAATAAATAAATTTTTATGCTCGTAATTATTAAATAATAGATAAATATTTGATTGACGTCTTTAACGAGCGAAAATCGATGTTTTTATGAGGCATACTTTTAATTTTGTCTGCTGACAGAATGATCTGCATCTTTCCACTTTGGTCCTCATTTTTTTCGAAAAATCTAGTAACATTTTCAATACATCTGATAGAGCAGACGGGTTACTGTGATCACATAAAATTAGCTAGAAAAAATAAAAGTATGCATCATAAAAACATCGTGATTTGTTCGTTAAATACGCCCATCAAATATTTATTTATTATATGGTTGGCAGCAAAATTTGTGGACTCCGGATGGCTCATTTTTGGAAAATTCAATCTCCCACACCTATTATGGAATTTCAACGGTGATGTTATAAATTTCCAATCATGTGGATATGTATCGCCCAACATGGATAACGCATTGGTTCTGTGTAACAATGTTTCTTCAATGAATATGCAGCAACTTATCGCACCACTTACGGTGAAAGGGTATACATTAGACCTCTTGTTTTCATTTTAGTCACTACTTGATTGTTTCGGTTGAACCAGCTTTGATGCACACAAATTCGATTTACGATTTTATTAATGCCGATTTTAGTATCATAAATAATAATTTACTTGATGTTATTTGAAAAGAGATATTTTTTCATCTTGATGAAAATTTTATGTGTAATGTTTTTCATTCATCGTTACATAAGATACTAAATATTAATGTACTTAAAAAATCAGTATGGCAGTTTACTCAGTGACGCTGGTATACATATCTGTTAATTCAATTAATACAAGCAAAGAAAATAGCTCAAAGGCGTTCGAAGAAACCCTATATTTTTCTCCCTTTGTATGAGTCAGAATAAGGTATAGAAAAAACTAGTAGAAGGTTACGATCTAAGATAGATTTCAATCGATTCATGATTGTTATTAAAGGTAACCCTATCTCGTTAGTCGATGAAGCGAAGAATCACGAGTTGTATATTGATAGTTTACTCTCTTATCATATCAATAAAAGATTGGCGATCTCTTACGCTCGTCTTCGCCAGTTATATCCGCTTAGGAATAAGCTAAATCGCGATACAATAATCAAACTTTATGAATCCCCTGTTTTTCCTCTTGTATTGCTTAACTGTCTTTGGACCGCGCATTACGGGTAAGGATTTGACAAGAATTCAAGCTATGCAGAATGCTTTTTAGGGTTTGCTTTTGGGTTTAGAAAATATGATCATATTCCTTCTGCTTTCGAGGGTGCAAGGTGGCTCATAATGCGTGAACGCATGGAAGTTAGGTTAGGTTAGGTTAGGT
The DNA here is from genome assembly GCA_030407085.1 of Trichopria drosophilae. Taxonomy (NCBI): domain Eukaryota; kingdom Metazoa; phylum Arthropoda; class Insecta; order Hymenoptera; family Diapriidae; genus Trichopria; species Trichopria drosophilae. Next base: position 83,724,833 of record CM059587.1, on the reverse strand, counting down.
TAGGTTGCTAGCTTTGATGTCTGACGTGCTAGCCAATAATGCACCAGGTTATCTAAGATTCTCCCTTTATCAGTAAATCAGTAGTTTCTTATTTACTTATCTTCACATCACGGCGATTCAAAAAATTTCTATTTTTCCAAAGCTTTTGATTCGGTGGCCCACGGAATTCTATTTAATAAGCTGCGCATTGCCGGTGTAGGAGGTTCCTTAACAAAGCGGTTACGGTCTTACCTTACCAGTCGAAGTCAGGCTGCCCGTGTAACGGGACACATTTCACATTTTGATGGCACTCCCTCTGGAGAGCCTCAGGGGTCACACTTGGGTCACTTTTTATTCATTTTTTTTAATAAATGATTTACGGAACACTATTTCTACTTCAGACTTTTCAATGTATGCGGACGACCTGAAATTATATAATAATATTCAGTCACCTCTTGATGCATCGAAGCTCCAACGTGATCTTGAGAATATAAGCATTTGGTGTAAAAACAATCTCTTGTTTCTTAACGTTAGTAAATACAAAATTAGGAATTTTGTAGATCACGTTCGACGATGAATTACACCATTGATAATCATAAATTAGAAAGTGTCATGACGGTAAAAGATTTAGGCGTTGTTATGGATTTTAGCAGTTCCTTTCATGTCAACCTTCAATTGGTCACTAATAGAGCCTTCAAACAACTCGGGTTTGTTATGAGATCTACGAAACCCAACGGGCACGAAGAACCCAAATGTTTCTAAAACGTTTTTTGAATGTTCCGGAAACGTTCCTGAAACGTTTTATGTCTACAACTTTTACGGAACGTTTTATAAACGTTTCATCCATGTTGCAGGCATAAAACGTTTTAGGAACGTTTCTGGAACATTCTGAAAACGTTTTAGAAACATTTGGGTTCTTCGTGCCCGTTGGGAAAGATTTTATTGGTACTGCAGCCTTTCTAAATCTCCTGCCACATTTAACATATGCATCTGTAATTTGGTCACCCTATACAAATTGTATAGTGTTTCGACAAAGCGAAAATCCTATTCACAGATTCTCTCACTTTTCTTTCATATTTTCACAATTTAACATTCCGACTGTTCACTAGATTTATAAATTCAATCTCGTCATTTAAGGTTACAATATTTTTCTGGCGTTATTGAATCTCCCGAACCTGCACAATTATTTCCTTTCCGCAGGTCCTTCCACTCCCATCGATCTTTCCATAACATATTGGAGGCCAACTGTAGGCCGAACATATATTATTACTCAGGTGTAAATCGTCTAAGGAGAACCTGGAACTCGCTACCAGACTGCCCAGATGATTTCAGTTCTTCATCGACCTTCACTACTGCGTGTAAAAGGGCATTACTGGTACCGTATTCAACGTAGTCCATTAGGTACATTGCGTTTTCTTAATTTTGTATCTTGTTCTAATTTTTGCAAAAATGTTGAACTTCTAATATAATTTTTAATTTTATTTTATTTGGTAAATTTTATATTATATAGAGGGCGAATCGGCCATACATATAAATATAATAAATAGATAAATAATTATAACGGTTTCTTATTTTCAATCGAGTAGTGAAAAATCTTATTTCTCTTTAAGTAAGCGTAGATAAATTGTAGACTATATAATGCTAGAAGACTGTTTAATGATGAAATTACATCTATAAATTAGAATTTCATAGTGAGGATATTTTTCATGATTGTTTATGCTTACTACATTCTTTTCTTTTCAACTGCGACCTTTGTAGCTGCCTAAACCTGCACAGAGAGAAAACAAGGCTATCTATTCTGGTGCATATATTTCACGATCGCAAAATAGTAATCGAAGAATGTTATTGTCTTGGAACAGTATTTTGTAAAGACCCCTTTGCATTTCAAAATTGGTTAGATTAACTAGAATAGAAGCAAAAAAAGATAGCTCAAAGATGTTGGAAGAAACCCTATATTTTTCTCCCTTTATATGAGGCAGAATAAGGTGTAGAAAAAACTATATTTCAATTAACTTTAACAATATTGTTTATTCATTATTTATCCCTCGATTACAATTGAGTGTACGTAACGTTCCGCACATGGACATAGTGTACACAAAAAGTGTCTGGAAAAGCCTATAGTGATAGCCAGAACTTCGATTCAAAGCCAATTTCCAATCAAAGTACGAACAAGTAATTATATTAGAATAATCGCAATAAAATAAGGTCATCATAAAAAGACGAAGAAAATAGAAACTAATTTTTAACGACATTAAACAAATGTCAAATGTTAAGAACTGTTTCAGCAGGGTTTTGTACCTGGATTCATAAATAATAAAATAAAAAAAAAAGCCTTTTTATCTAGCATGAAAACAATTACAATATCGGAGTCACTAGAATCTGAAGAATGGTGGTGCTACAAATATATTTTTCTCATTTTCATGAACGTGGATGTTATGTTAAATTTTATAAATTAGTATTTCTTCACTACTATGACCAACTTAATACCAAGCACGTTTAACTCGTTTCTTGTTTCCTTTTTTCATAAAGTGTCTCATTCGCCATGCTTTCTTCCAGTAATGCTCAAACGTAACCAGTATTTTAGTATAAAAAGAACATAATGAATCATAATAACAGTGGACAATTATTTCACATATGAAAGTCGGAATGGAAAGAAAACAAATTGTAAATCCAAAAGCTTTTAACAATGACAGCAAAATCAATTCCATGTGGTAGAAATCTTCATTATTAAAATTCGAATCACAAATTTCTAATTCGTCGAGCGTTGCGTCCAACTCAAGATACATCTCTAGTCCTTCTATACGTGAAACAATTTTGTCTAAGCCAACTTCTGTGTACCACAAACGCAAGTCATTGATATGTTCAAAAAATGGTGAATTCGGTGTAACCGTGATACGGTCATAATCCGTGTAAAATTGATCACTAACGATATTCATTTTTAATTTGTTATATCGGGTATTAATGTATTCGACGATTGGTTTAAGACCTTTGGAAATTGGAAAACATATATTCCTGTATACAAGCATTTCTTTCCACGCTTGTTTTAACAATTGAGATGATCAAATTGACCTTTCCTAATTAGACTACGGGCATAAGGATTATTTTGTCCTCCAATAATCGCTGTTGTTAACCCACTTATTGCGCCAATCGGAATAATTCCACTCTCGTTTAATTCCTGAAGAGTGTTGATTTGTTTCGAATCAATATTGACAACAATTTTGAAAATATCACTTAGAATATCTGTAATATATATAAGCGCAACAATAAAGAATGTAAAAAAACAAATTCGGTTTTTGACAGATTCAGATGAAACGCTACTCCCTAACAATACATCCCATATATCCATAGCCGGCAAATAAAAATAAGCGTCAAACGGAATAATCCAGAACGTAAATTTGATCAGAAATACCAGCATAGCGTTAATTACTAGAAAAGACATTCCGGTAGAAATTATATTCACTTCACTTACGTAAGTCACACCTTCTGTTGATTTGGAATAATATTTGAGCTGCGCTGTAGCATTTAAAGAAGTCACTAGGAAATTAGTAAATGCATCTGGTAAATTGCCATCGTATACGCCTATGAAAATGCATACCCTTTTATATCTTGTATTTTATTTGGAAACAATGATGATAGGTTTAGGTGCGACTGCACGCTGTGTTTCTCGATAAAGAAGTGTCGCTGGTATACAGTAATACCTGTATTTTCTGCTTGCCACGGCATACCTAGAGACGATGGTTTTGGATTTACCACAATAATGAACACAGAGAATTATAATAAGCTTTGGTCTAACTCTCATTCTATCTACGAACCATATATGATCATCTATAGCCTTAAGGTATTCATAGTAATCGGAATGGTGATTTCCTGGGCCATGCAAAGTGACTGCAATTTTAGCCAAATGTATAGGATTATAAAAAGAATACTTTCCCGATTATATTTTCCTTATCGAATAGGGAATTGAGGGTATTTCCTGCATTATACAATCACTCAATTTCCGATACTCAGATGGATAACTTTCAAAGAAATCATCGATAAAGAACACCGGCGGACGGTGTCGACTATTATGTAATACGCATTGTTTCAAGTCATTAATTCATAAATTAGAATTCACAAGATCGTCAGTTTTCGCCGAACACAACAAAATTACAAAAAGACTTAAGATATCTGTTTTAGTAGACATATTTAAACCTTATGCACATCGAACGAATTCTTTCAACTGTTCGAGTAATAATAAAATCTTTCTTTTTAATGTTGTGTTTGTAGATACAATTTTACCATGGAAACTGAAACGAGGACAGTGGGATAATCGGTATTGTTCATTGATTATTACAGCAATTGTATAACTAAAAATTATGCTGGCCTCGTAAATATTGGCAAAGTGCACTAAATAAAAATGTTGATTTACATAAATCATTTTATCTATTATACAAACGATTTGTAAACAAATTGTTGAAATCTTGTAGTAGTTTTATGTATGATCGACTAGGAGAAGAGGAAACTACCAATTGTTAGAATAAACCAACATCCTAAAAACATTCTAACTCAACTATACACTGTCTACGACTGATGTTTACTATTATATTTTACAATATTCTGAATAGTATAATTAAAATGCATCCAACAATTTTTTTGCTTTGTGGATTCTACTACTATTATTCAACCATTTCTACCTTTTCTCGATATTGCGATTATCTCCTTTTTCCTTTTTATGTACAAGATTGTATAGAAATATTTCCAATAGTTTTTCAACCAGACATAAAACATTTCATTTATAAATTATTTTGAGATAATATTATTTTAAGTTATCTGACGGTTGATCCCGAAGAGGCCAAAAATGTAACATTTTATGAAATTTGTTACTATTTCCGGCATTATTCCATAAATTTGTTGAGAATGTCGATATGCAATCTACTTGCGAGCCACTTTATTATATGTAATGACTGTAATACGTTTAGTTCATCCATATAAACTTTGAAAACATAACTTGAAGTTCTCCCTTAAGAGAGTTCAAAAGCACTTGCGTAAGTTAGATACGATGAAAGCGTCGCTAAAGAAATATATGCGAAAATTATTCGAGTTCAATAATGCACCCAACGCACAAAGTATGCTCCTCGCATCAAATATATCTGATCATAGAAATTGAATTATACGGTTTGACAGTAAATTAAATGTATAATAGTTTTTTTAAAGTAATTATTCAAATATTCCATGTTTCAATAATCATCAATATCTTATTATTTAGAAAATTCTTATATACATTTTAATACCACTCTATTTTCTGCTCAAAGAATAAAAATAGATTAAAAAATGTAACTGCTTTTACATAAATTATCTTGATTGATAATAGCAATAATTGTTCCACTTCATTAAAATTACTTTGTTTTGTTATCATTTTTTATTCAAAATTGATTTCGTTTAAATTTAATTTGTTACTATAATCATAAAACGAAAATTTGTACTAATTAGATGATATTCGGAGTTAGAAACCAAATATTTAATGTTTTAAATGCTATACATTTTATCATTAACAAATATATGAGCAAATCCGCGGAACCTTTGCAAAAAAAAGAAAAAATTAAATACTAAGCTACACGTACCAAAGGTGTTTTTTTTACTTTTATATATGAATAAGTAATCATAAAAAAAAATGTGTTCTCCATTTTTAAGACGATAATTTTTTAATAACTGCAAAGTTCCGCAAAAGTATCTTTATGGCAAATTATCTCAGAGACTTTTCATTTCTGGGGAAAATGTCATAAAAATGTAGGGTTCATAATCTCCAAGGTCATTTCAAGGTCAAGGCAAGGTGAAGGTAATTCTAATTATTATAGACGGTTTCCTAGAAAGTACCAAAAAAATTAATTGAGAACTGATCGACAATTTTCTGAAAAGATTAAAAATCACTTATTTCCGAAAATGTTCATGAAATATTTTTAAAAAATGCGTGTGCGTTTTCATAAATGAGAGAAAAATTTAATCGAAATCAATTCATTTCAATTAAATACAATTTCGTCAGTTATAACAGTGATATTTTGACGCAAAAAACATTTGTTGATTACAACAAATAAATTCTAGATGGAAATAATACCTTTCCAGCAAATGCAAATCGTAATCACTAAAGTGTTTCAAAAAGTTCTTAATCAATTATCAAAGAAATAAAGAAATACATCGAATATTTATTTTATTGGACGAATTCGATTAGTGTATAAAATTGTCATTTTTTTAGATCTTATCAAATTAACGTAATGTAGAGAATAAATGTTTGTAACATCTAATAATAGTAGAATTAACAACGTGAAAAGTTGTCGACTGCTGAAGTTTACAGTTTGATAGTACACAATTCAGAATATTGCAAAATATAGCACACATTAACTATTTTTACTCTGACAATTTTCAATAAGAAATTAAAGTTAAGAGTACGCATATAAAATGACTATTGAGGTTATGTTTGCGATAGATTTGAGGTTATGTACGTCAGTGCATATTTAAAGATCGAGAAACTATATTGACTTTAAATTTGACATTCTCAGTAATATGACCTTTATCAATTAGTAGATGATATGAAGGACATTCCAAGGTCTTTAACCAGCTGGACAAGGACGAGTCTTGCCCAGAATCGACTTGACAGTAAATATTCTTGCTTCAATGCACTGGCCAGAAATTAGTTTTGTATTAAATAACTAGAAAGTTAAGAATCTTCTTAATTAGTCCCAAATGTATGAGATTCCATTTGGAAAAATTAACTTACCATTGATTAGTTATCTTACGGGTTTTTAGCAAGGTCAAATGCAAAGTTACCTCCGGATTGAATAAAATTCTACAGTTTTTTCAAGTAGTCACAAATTCATTTTGCAAATTTAACTGTAGGATGTTTTCTTATGTCACGTACTGGTTACTCTAGGTCAAACTAGGTTATAAAATTGACCTCTCATTTTGTTTACATCAAAGTATGAGGTTTAATTTAAAAATAATTTACTTGTACCCATAATGCTTTTTGATTATTCGCTATATTTTAAAATCCCCAAATAAAATTCTACATCTTTGGTTTAGGTTAGATTTTCTTTGTAATACTTTCCAATCTCTCGTAGAAATGTGTACCCACCCTGTTTACAATTAAGTATTAATTTTATAATCTAAATACGGTTATTAACTTTCACAATTTAACTAATAAGTAACAATAAAATAGTACATAAGAAATTTGTAGAATATATTATATTTACCTTTCTCACTTATATTTAAACTAAAAACAAATTTCTTATTTGTTTTTTTCCTAAGTAATTATGTGCAGTTAATAAATCAATTAAACAAACTGTCGGAAAGCGCATGAAATTAATCAAGTTTGTATATAAAGTTCTAAATAGATTCAAATTCTCCTTATACAAATAACGGATAATATAATTTTGTCCCCAGGTACTATGATTATATTTTCCCTACCTGTTGTTTAAAATGGAGATCGGAGACCCGGCGAGTGTATTCATTATCTCTGAAAAGCTGTCAGGATAACCGTTTCACCCTTTGTAACCATTCTACATTAGACTTTATGTACAAGTGTATACCTCCTGTGTAAATGACTGCATGTAGGGTAACTCTACAAAGTAATAATTTCAATGGGATATCCATTATAATTCATTAATGTCTTTGGAAAGTTTTGTATTGACGTCACATTGCATTGAAATGACGCCTTTCGGATTTATCCGGAATGAATTCATTGCGCGTTTCCCGTTTATATTTAATGCAAGATATGTTACAGCAATTAATAATGCAATTAAGTAATTGACTCAATAATTTTAATATAAAATATAATAAATACACTAAAATAATTTAATAAGTTTTACAACGTGTATTGTAATATTTAAAATAATTACACAATTGGATAATACATCATTTATTTGTACATTTCACATTGTAAATCTTAACATAAATTTCTCTCTGCATACATCACACATTCAATGCCATTTCTATATTGGACGCCATCGGCAGGGCCCTGATAAACACGACTAAGCCTGGCGGCGACAGGAGTAACTACATTAGATGCACTCTCTGCTACCTTCCTTTATTACTTCTTTTATGTAATTATATATTTGACCGGCCTTTTTCAATATTATATCATGGTCAATTTTACAAGTACAATAATTTTAATTTACATTCGAATCCCCTTTTACGAATACTCCGTTTTCGAATATGTACAGATTTCCGTTCTCGAATAATTTCGCTCCCGTCGGTATCCCCACTTTAAACCCCTTTAGTCGTTGAGAATATTAGGCATGCGCGTGGGCAGACTAAAGGTTCTTACAAAGGAGAAAAAGTTGGAGGTGGGGAGAAAATATTTTCTCCTCAAATATTCATTACCGGAAATGAAATGCCTCCTGTTGTCTCAATCGTATTCGTTAACGGAGTACTATAAAATCAATAATAGGAATCTAATTAATAGTGTCGATCTCACTCGGTACGTAAAATGGTCCTTTGCCAACTAGTTCCGCAATATACTATTTTAAATCTGAGGCTATTATGTTTTCTTGCAAATCTGAAACAAAATAATTAAACTCTGCGAATTTCATGAAAATTTCACCATATATTTTACAACCTAATTTTTATAATTTATTGTAATCTTCATTTATCGAATTCCGATGAAATTTCTCTCCATTTACTTTTGTAATCTGCCGAAGTCTCGTGGACAAACAAAATTTTCGAAAGCTGTTATGGAAATTTTAATTGTATTAAATAACAGCAAAAGCGGTTACTAATGAACATTTTAAAAGGCTTACAAGTTTTCAGTAATTTAATGACTCTTCTAAATGCGAAAGAAATCGTTGGAAAATTAGACATTAAATATATTTATTTTTTCCCATTTTTCTAAAGTATTTCCTTTATTATTTTAGATTTTAAATTACAGTACCCAACACAAGTTATATATAAACGATTAAATCAAATTTTTTTATGGAATTTTGTGGATATAATTTTTCTATATTTTGTAATCAATTTTAATCATTTACATGCACAAAATTTCATTCTCAATAATATAATTAACAAACAATATTAATATGGTGTAATCTGACACGAGATTAGATTTAATGGAAAATGTATGTTTGTAATTATAAACTCGTGGGCTGTTCGTACCAGTTGACGATGTTGTAATTGAAAAAGTTTGAACCAACATAAACCACAAGCCAGAGGAAAATGAAGAAAATAATTAATAATAGATTAAAGGACTAATATAGCATTTAATTACTCAAGATCTTCACTCTACCAGTAAGTAGGTATTTAGAACAAGCTGCTATTCGGGATATTGTACATTTTTTTACTGCCGCAATAATAAAATGTGAAATTATAATTATTTTGATTTACAAGCAGATTATAACTAAATACTACACTATTTTTTCGTTATATTATACGTAAAACATAACAGGAGTTTCCTAACATTTCGAGTTGAAAATTTGAGTTTAGATTCGAGTTTAGACAATATTTTTCGTAGACGGGTGGATATGAGTAGTAAGCAATTTCGTAATATTTAATAAGCCCAATCAATACACTACTTTTCACCCTTCAAACATTCAACGCCAGTATTCAGAAACTAATACTTTACTCTTAAATAAAATACTTTTCTCTTAGTAAGTTTCTTTGAAACTTATTTTTCTAGTTTCTTCTGTAGTTTTAAATCAAGATTAACTCACACATTTCACGGGTAAGATGAAAAAATATTTTTCGTATTGTAATTAATTTCTATGATAACTTGACTTTTTTTAATTTTTTTTACTCAAAGAAGTTTTTCATTTATGCGAATTTTCAAACAAAATGTGTAAACATACAGGTTATAGATTTGTTCACAGGCTTTCTCGCGAAAATATTTATTTTTATTTGCAGGTTGTCTGTCTTTGTCAAAAATCGTGTTTGATGTTTCAATTTTTATTTTAACATATTCGATTAGTCGACAGGAATTAAAAAAATCATTTATGGTGAAAAAGATGATTTTGAAAAAAATATGGGATGAAAAGGTTTAATGTATTAAAAATTGAATTAAAAATGTTAATCTCTACTCAACTAAAATACAAATTAAATAAATTGGATATTATAATAAAAGTGACGTGGTAAAAGGAGCAAATTTACAATTTACAGAAGTTTTCAAGTTTTTCCTATATAAATAATCCACATGTTGCTATATACATCACTTTATGTAAAAAGGCATTATATTCTCTTTCAAATAAAAAAAATTATATTTATATGATAAATATTGATGGAGTTACGGACAGTTAAACTTTGCAAGTAGAAGGCCCCTGAAGTGCGTGTATCTACGTGTTATTCAGAGGCCTTCTATGTCGACAGCTCTTTTTAAGTGAATTTTTAATACATGTATTAACACATTTTTAATACATGTATAAACATGTATTAAACCTTTGCATCCCATATTTCTTTCAATATTATCATTTTCTCCATAAATTAAAGTGATTTTCTGGAATTTTTTACCTCCGGTCGACTAGCCTCAGATGTTAAAATAAAAATTGAAAGTTCAAAAACGATTTTTGGCGAAGATAGGCAACGTATAATAAAAGATAAATATTTTCACAAGAAAGCCCGTTAAAAAATCTATAAAATCTACGTATACAAAATTTGTTTAAAACCAACATTAATGTAAATATAACAAAAAAGGTAGCAATGAAAATTCACAAAAATGTTAAAAATTCTCTTATAAATTGTAATAAAGGAATACAAATTTTTTTATTTGAGTTAAAATTCAACATTTACGTACCCGAACGCTAATATCGGATGATTACAAAAATTTACTACATTTGACCGAAAAGATGAATTTTTTGATACCAAACTTCATTATTGTTATTAATGCTAGCATGTTAAAAAATGTATTCTATTATTCATATCTAGTTATTATGTCTTACTTTTTTTAAAAATAATTATTTTGTATTTTTATAGACTAGTTGTTTTGTAAATGTAAAGAAAATGGTCTGCCACTTTTTGCTAACACTTATGTTATTCAGAGTAGTATAATACGCAACAGGGGCAATGCTTACAAGATTTGCATGAAATTTTGGACACACAATTTACTTCATCAACGATTGCATTTTTCTCTTTTTTATTGATAAAACATGTTCAGAGATTATTACTTTTCTTTAAACAAATATCTTTCAGTTTTACACCAGCGAGTTACTACGTCGGACTAGTCCTGCATATGACATCACAGCTTAAGGCAATGGCGTAGGAACCAAGGGACAGCAAGGGCACACGTGCCGCCTATTAATTTCAGAAGAATGGCAAAGATCTAAATGTAAAAATAAGAATTAATATCACTTTCGCTTCTCCCACAAAATAGTAGATCCTGCGCCTTTGAAAAAAGGATGAATTATGACATTCTTTATGTTATTTTGCAGGTTATATCATAAACCATATCTTTCATTTTACACTGTTCATATTTGCTATGTTACGACAGAAAATAAGGTTTCTATGTTAAAAAGAAAAGAAAATCACTTAGTTTTTAATAATGAGGATCGTAAAATTGTTTTTTTTTTTCGAAAATCACCATATATATAGGTCAGGATAAACGAAACCCTACTTTAGCACATTGATAAAATATCATGAAACCGATATTCGAAAATGTAATAAAACTGTCGAGGTACGAGAGGATGTCAAATTAGAACACCGTCTTCAACGCAATGCTGCTTACTATTCGCCAGGGGTATTTCCGAGTCAGACGCGCCAAATGTCGTTATCCGGAACTGCGGAGGAAGCGGATCGGAAAACCGGTGGAAAAGAGTCCAAGAAAAGACATCGCGGACCGAATTCGCAAAAAGATCGTTCCAATTGAACTGGAATTGTAATCTGTGCAATTGACGGCAAAAGAAATGAGATGCGACGAAGTGTAATACCGATATAAAAGGGGAAAGAGGAGTCGAATGGATTAGTGAGAGAAACGGATCCTTCAATACTGATTATTTCGACATCACGATAAATTACTTCTGTCGTCAGCGTCAATCGGATGCACTTTGCTTATTACTAGTACTGCCGATTGCAATTTAATTGTAATTTTGTGAAATGCGTCCATAAAACAAAGCAGAATCTGTGCGCCACCTCTCCTTAACCTTGAACAACTGCTTTCAGCAAAAATATTAGTGACTAGAACATATTTAACACTAAGTAATGTTTGTGAATGTACATCCGGTAACGGTTATGATGTTGGTCCTCCCACAGCTTATGCAGCCAACTATTCTTTTACTAATTGGTCCACAAATTTTCTTATCAATCATCATCAAAGAAGAAGTCAACATTAGTCCATCTCGCGATTACTCATCGTACTTCAGAGACCATGATATAATAGAATTTTGAAATTAGTTTCAGTTAGTTTAATGCAATTTACCGAATAACTAGCAAATACCATTATTGGTTTATACGCCCATTTCTTCATAAACGATAGCAAATTATCTGTGAACAAAAACAGAAAGTGCTAGCACAAAAATAGTAGTAAATAAAAGTTCACTTCCTAAACAATTATTCCTCCTTACTTTTTGGCTACTTGGTTAGGTTAGAAGCAAGTTGTGGGCCGCATTCCTCACCCTCTGAGTGTGTACATCTTAAAATATTATCACGTTCTTTGCTTCGAAAACTTCAGTGAGATAATATTATGTAATATAATTATCTGGTAGCATAAAGTTCAATAAAAATGATCGAACTCCTTCATAGCTTTAGAGCCAGATATTAATATGCCTAACGCCTGCGAGACTGTGACCCTTTTCTCGATTACTTTCCTTTCTTGATGATATAGAGATCATAAATCTTTCCGTATTCTGATTGCTTGCAAGTATCAAACGAAAGAAACCTCTTCGTTCAAACGCATGCACCAAGTTTTTAATAGATAATTCTTTGATTAACTAGTTAGCTGGTTAGTGTCAATATAATCTGCAAGTTCAGACATTTATTTGTTATTTATTCCGACTAGTGTATCTGAAATTGGCCACTCGCAGCCAATAGTTATAACAACTATAAATCGTGATCTAAACCAAGTATTCTAAACCAAATGGATATAATAAATGTCAACAAACGTATACCTATTTTGCATTCTGCAATAATAAGTTGATTGTATTCAGAGACACTTTTGAATTCGATTCTCAAACTTACGTCGACCATGATATATTACTTTCGTACTATACGTACAAGATGGAATTCCGAACCGCAAAATTTATCAATTCACAGTCCGTTTGCGCGAGTGTGAGAAATTCAGTTGTCAGATAGTCATTAATTCCACTTCACAGCCCTAATATCACATGGAAATCCGCACTATATAAAAATGCATATAAAGAAAAAGCTTTTGAAATCGTACGACTTAAATAGCAACCATTTGTGATTTACGTACATCATCTTGGAAAGAACCAATCCATCAGATTTGGCTATTCCTAATGTAGAAGATATTTTTCTTAACAGTTTAACTATTTGCCATATTATATAACTTTAGATTTCTTATAGTTGATTTTACCAATTATCATAGCATCTCTGAAAGTATCTTTTAATCAGTTGTCAAATAAGACAATTATCTTAAGTAGATGTAAATGATTCTCTAAGAGTGCTGTTTTGATACTCCCTAAGTGATGAAAACGTATCTGTTTAGTGACTACCATTTTTATGTATTACAATCCTTCCAAATGAAAATTGACCACTCGCAGAATACTGATCTAGAGTAGTAGTAGCGTTCAATACTGAAATAGTAATGATTCAGAACTATCCGGTAACTCTGTTTAGATGCTGTCCTGCAATTCCAAAATTGTAAAAATGATAATTAACTACATTCGTATAGTAATTTGTATTCACATATTTTTACATAATAAATTAAATGAAGCTGCCTTATCAGTTATTTTTAACGTTCGAATTTCAAGTATTTAAGAAAAAAAATCTTGCCTAGAGATGAAATCAAAATTTATTTAGGCTTTTAATGATCTTATTTTACGAAAAACGACGACTACTTCTAACCAAGACAAGAATACGAGTGTATGGAGAACAATAATTGAACACGAATCTACGAACTCCAGGAACTCTAGTCGGTATTGACTTACTTGGTTTGTTAGTATTGATTACTTTTTTAGTACTGGCACTGACCGTCAGTATGGACCAATACTAATATAGTATAGTATTCAATAGTCCCAAGGTTTTGACTGTCAGTTTTGGCTTCTAGTACTCCAGTGATGTACCAGCAGTTGCAAGTCATATAAATTCTGCTCCGATAGTCAGTTCCAATAGTCGGTAGTGGATACTCTGCCAGCTCCCTGTGGTTATAACTCCAGTTGGCTACGGACATTTTTAGTTGGTCCCGAGTCAAATGGCTTCAACTATCTACATCCATACGAGTAGTAATTTATGCATTAACCCTTTAAGGACCAAATGTACAAAAATTTGACACGAAGTTTGTCAGTATTTTTTAGTATTTAAATTCAATAAAAAAAATTGTGGTATATACGTTTCCAATTGCTTGAACCCCGCTCTTTCGAATGGTGGATGGTAAAATACTGTCAATTTTAAAATGAACGAATTACAGACCATTTTTTAACAAAAATCATGAGATTTTAAAATTTTTTTTTCATTTATCGTTTTTTTTTTATCGCTTATAGCATTACTATGCCTCAGTTCGGTATAAATAACGTGACAAAAATGTCTAAGCTTCAAAATGGTGATATATGTTTTTATAAAATTCGAAATGGCGGTCCCGAAAATGGCATCCTAAATGAAATTTTCTTGAAAAATTTGAGAACGCTCTGACACAAAAATTATGAATTTTATAACAAAAATGATAAGAGTAATAAGTTGTTAGAATTCATCGACGAATACACTGGAATTTTGTCAGATTTTTTTTATGATATTTTGAAAAAATTTTTAATAGGGGTTCGAGCAATTGGAAACGTATATACCACAATTTTTTTCATTGAATTTAAATACTAAAAAATACTGACAAACTTCGTGTCAAATTTTTGTACATTTGGTCCTTAAAGGGTTAAAGACTTCAACCAGTGAATCAAATTTTTTGACTTATTGAATATCCAAACTTTGTATTTTTTTTACTATCAATTCTATGGAAAATGGACAAAAAAATCGATGGATCGAAATCTGACTGAATGTTCCCAGACAGATTATAAGTTACATAAGAATTACCAGTCACAGAAATTACGTTAAGCGAAATGAAAACCATAAGCACGCAATCCTCGTGTTGATTAAGTTTCTTGCAGTTGATGATGAATGTTCTTGTACTTCAGTGCTAAGGTTTTTCGCACTTTATCCGTTTCTACAACGCATTTGTCACTGCAGCTCTATTGTTGCATGCGGTTTAAACTTGTATAGAATTTAAGGTAATGCAGGTTGGCACTCTTAAGCCGTCGATGACCCTGAAGTTAGCGGCCGATTCCAGCGGCCGATTCGTCGGAGCGCCGGCCATCAGCGGTTCTCAATTTTAAAAGTTGAAAAACGTTTTGTGCCACGACCGCTTCGTACGATTTTGATTCCTGACATTGTTGACAGCCTATATAAAAAATTCCAACCTCTCCTCACCCCGCCGAGGTAGTAAAATTGGGAAAAGTTGCCCCAAAACTCTATAACAGCCGATTTCGAAATTTTAAGACTTGAAAAACGTTTTGTACCACGACCGCTGGGTATGATTTTAGTTCCTGACATTGTTGGCAGCCTACATAAAAAATTCCAACCTCCCCTAACCCCGCCGAGGTTGTAAAATTGGGAAAAGTTGCCCCAAAACTCTATAGCAGCCGATTTCGAAATTTTAAGACTTGAAAAACGTTTTGTACCACGACCGCTGGGTATGATTTTAGTTCCTGACATTGTTGGCAGCCTACATAAAAAATTCCAACCTCCCCTAACCCCGCCGAGGTTGTAAAATTGGGAAAAGTTGCCCCAAATCTCTATAACAGCCGATTTCGAAATTTTAAGACTTGAAAAACGTTTTGTACCACGACCGCTGGGTATGATTTTAGTTCCTGACATTGTTGGCAACCTACATAAAAAATTCCAACCTCCCCTAACCCCGCCGAGGTTGTAAAATTGGGAAAAGTTGCCCCAAATCTCTATAACAGCCGATTTCGAAATTTTAAGACTTGAAAAACGTTTTGTACCACGACCGCTGGGTATGATTTTAGTTCCTGACATTGTTGGCAGCCTACATAAAAAATTCCAACCTCCCTTAACCCTGCCGAGGTTGTAAAATTGGGAAAAGTTGCCCCAAATCTCTATAACAGCCGATTTCGAAATTTTAAGACTTGAAAAACGTTTTGTGCCACGGCCGCTGGGTATGATTTTAGTTCCTGACATTGTTGTCAGCCAGTATAGAAATTTCCAATATCCCCTAACCCCGCCGAGGCAGTAAAATGGGGAAAAGTTACCCCAAATCACTATAACAGCCGATTTAGAAATTTTAAGTCTTGAAAAACGTTTTGTGCCACGGCCGCTTTATACGATTTCGATTCCTGACATTGTTGGCAACCTACATAAAAAATTCCAACCTCCCCTGACCACGCCGAGGTTGTAAAATTGGGGAAAGTTGCCCCAAATCTCTATAACAGCCGATTTCGGAATTTTGAGAGCGGAAAAACGTTTTGTGCCACGGCCGCTGGGTATGATTTTAGTTCCTGACATTGTTGGCAGCCTACATAAAAAATTCCAACCTCCCTTAACCCCGCCAAGGTTGTAAAATTGGGAAAAGTTACCCCAAATCACTATAACAGCCGATTTAGAAATTTTAAGACTTGTAAAACGTTTTGTGCCACGGCCGCTTGGTATTATTTTTATTCCTGACATTGTTGGCAGCCCGTATAGAAATTTCCAATATCCCCTAACCCCGCCGAGGTAGTAAAACTGGGAAAAGTTGCCCCAAATCTCTATAATATCCGATTTCGGAATTTTGAGAGCGGAACAACGTTTTGTGCCACGGCCGCTGGGTATGATTTTAGTTCCTGACATTGTTAGCAGCCTACATAAAATTTTCCCCATTTTACCGATCTCGGCGGGGTCAGGGGATATTGTAAATTTTTATATAGGTTGCCAACAATGTCAGGAACCAAAATCGTATGAACCGGCCGTGGCACAAAACGTTTTTCCGCTCTCAAAATTCTGAAATCGACTGTTATAGAGATTTGGGGCAACTTTTCCCAATTTTACTACCTCGGCGGGATAAGGGGAGGTTGGAATTTTTTATGTAGGCTGCCAACAATGTCAGGAATCAAAATCATACCCAGCGGCCGTGGCACAAAACTTTTCAAGTCTTAAAATTTCGAAATCGGCTGTTATAGAGATTTGGGGCAACTTTTCCCAATTTTACTACCTCGGCGGGGTCAGGGGAGGTTGGAATTTTTTATGTAGGCTGCCAACAATGTCAGGATCTAAAATCATACCCAGCGGCCGTGGCACAAAAGGTTTTTCCGTTCTCAAAATTCCGAAATCGGCTGTTATAGAGATTTGGGGCAACTTTTCCCTATTTTACTACCTCGGCGGGGTCAGGGGAGGTTGGAATTTTGTATGTAGGCTGTCAACAATGTTTGGAATTAAAATCATACCCAGCGGCCGTGGTACAAAACGTTTTTCAAGTCTTAAAATTTCGAAATCGGCTGTTATAGTGATTTGGGGTAACTTTTCCCCATTTGACTGCCTCGGCGGGGTCAGGGGATATTGGAATTTTTTATGTAGGCTGTCAACAATGTCAGGAATCAAAATCGTACGAAGCGGCCGTGGCACAAAAGGTTTTTCCGTTCTCAAAATTTCGAAATCGGCTGTTATAGAGATTTGGGGCAACTTTTCCCAATTTTCCTGCCTAGGCGGGGTCAGGGGAGGTTGGAATTTTTTATGTAGGCTGCCAACAATGTCTGGAATTAAAATCATACCCAGTGCCCGTGGCACAAAACGTTTTTCAAGTCCTAAAATTTCGAAATCGGCTGTTATAGTGATTTGGGGTAACTTTTCCCCATTTGACTGCCTCGGCGGGGTCTGGGGATATTGGAAATTTATATGTAGGCTGCCAACAATGTTAGGAACTAAAATCATACCCAGCGGCTGTGGTACAAAACTTTTTTCAAGTCTTTAAATCTCGAAATCTGCTGTTATAGAGATTTGGGGCAACTTTTCCCTATTTTACTACCTCGGCGGGGTCAGGGGAGGTTGGAATTTTGTATGTAGGCTGTCAACAATGTTTGGAATTAAAATCATACCCAGCGGCCGTGGTACAAAACGTTTTTCAAGTCTTAAAATTTCGAAATCGGCTGTTATAGTGATTTGTGGTAACTTTTCCCCATTTTACTGCCTCGGCGGGGTTAGGGGATATTGGAAATTTCTAAACTGGCTGCCAGCAATGTCAGGAACTAAAACCATACCCAGCGGCCGTGGCACAAAACGTTTTTCAAGTCTTAAGATTTCGAAGTCGGCTGTTATAGAGTTTTGGGGCAACTTTTCCCAATTTTACTACCTCGGCGGGGTCAGGGGAGTTTGGAATTTTTTATATAGGCTGTCAACAATGTCAGGAATCAAAACCGTACGAAGCGGCCGTGGCACAAAACGTTTTTCAACTTTTAAAATTGAGAACCGCTGGTGGCCGGCGGCGGTCCCACGAATCGGCCGCTGGAATCGGCCGCTAACTTCAGGGTCATAAGCCGTCGCCCTGTCGCTTAAAAACCCTTGATTGGTCTGGCAAGCTAATATCAGTAGATTTGGTGGCTAGATGTTCTATTGGCTTTGGTGGCTAGATGGTGGCTGTAAAAAGAAAAAATTACCTTGACGATTTCGGCAAAAAAAAACTAATATT
Organism: Trichopria drosophilae; assembly: GCA_030407085.1. Lineage (NCBI taxonomy): Eukaryota > Metazoa > Arthropoda > Insecta > Hymenoptera > Diapriidae > Trichopria > Trichopria drosophilae. The sequence continues at coordinate 83,706,070 of CM059587.1, read as the reverse complement.
GATTACAATAATTGAATACTTCTTGTGTGACGGCACATTTAGTAGATGGGAAAAAATAATGTAAACATTAAAATGTAAACAATGCGTCGTTCAAATGCGAACGAACGCGACGATATTCTAAAATAACAGGGCATATAAGGCCAGAAAAATGTATTTTACTATTGAGACAAGGTGAATAGAAAACCCCACACGATAAATAATAAACAAAATCTATTTCATTAAAAAGCGTTTCGCACTTGGCTACCAGTTGTGCTCTTCAGCAGGGATCTGGTAGCCGTATCCTGGACGGGTGTATATAATTACATTGAAATTTTATAAATGTTTAGACTATTTCGAGTTTTTTGGGAAAAATTATTCGATTGTTTATTATTTATTATGTAGGGTTTTCTATTCACCTTGTCTCAATAGTAAAATACATTTTTCTCGCCTTATATGCTCCGTTATTGTAGAATATCATCGCGTTCGTTCGCACTTGAACGACGCATTGTTTACATTTTAATGTTTACATTCTTTTTTTTCCATCTAATAAAGATGCCGACACACCAAGAAGTATTAAATTATTTTAATACAAGCGGCAAAGAAGTTTTATTGTCTCTAAGTGAGAATTATATTTATATGATATTGCTTACATTTGGAACCAGACGATCCTGTTTTTATTTAGTTTTGGGATGCTTCGGGGATGTCTTCCGGACATCTAAGAAGATATGGGGAGGGAGATAATTTTTTGATACCACTTTCATCACTTTAATGATATTTAGTACATATGTACATTTGTCTGTACAGTCTACGTATGAAGGGCGGAAAAAAATAATACTGCCATGGTGGTAAGTAGCTGAAGAGGAAGGAAACTCGTATACATAAATGGTTTCCACCAGCAAAATGAGAACCTTTGTTCGCACCTGTGAAAAAACTCGATTGTATTAGAAAACCGCTGCATTGCATACAAACATTGTCATAATGCAGGCTATTAGAATACGCAAACTGATAGTAAGTCGATTGTAAAGTGCTCGTAGGCCAATCGTAGACTGAAAAAAAACATAATGTCTTAAACCTTTGAATAGAATTAGACACTAAAGTGTCACATTAAAAAAAAATGTCTCATTTCAAGACACATTAGCGACACATTTTCTTGAAATAAGACACTTTGGTGTCTTATTCGCTTGAAATGAGACACTTTGAGACATTTTGATTTTACGGTGTAAAAGCATTTTTAAAAATCATCAGGTGGTCGTAATGACACTGTAAGCGGCCGTAAAGCAGTCTTAAGTGATTGCAACCATAACATAAGCACACGTAAGCAGGTCATAAGCAGGTCGTTATATAGTAGTAAACTTTTATTAATTGATCTTAATAAAGTATCACATATAATATAATCATAAGTATCACGTAGTATGAAAACGTGAAATGAAAATGTTTGACAGCCCTCTGCGTATGTGTAGTCAACATTACGCTGGCTCGCGAAGACCACGAATTTGTGCTAATGTGATTACAAGTTTGAATCTTTGGCGTATAGAGTTTACGCTCTCGCGGTGTTACAAAGATCTGAGGGCCAGCTTTAGCGTTTCCCGCGCACAGTTATCGAGGTGTGAATAGTATTTATAGATCCATGACCCTAAAGTAGAATTTTACGACCCTAGTAGAGATGCGCATCCGAGGACCGGCAAATCACGAAGCATGATACACTTTTCATTACATGACCATCAAATGCCAAGGGAAGAACGTCTTTTTCCCCATACCGTGCGCTCTTTACGGATTGTTTTTAGTACGTGAAGTAAGATTGTGCATCCGAGGACCTGCTTCGCTTGTCCAAGGATGAACGATCGCAACGAAACCGTAAAATGGTACTTTATGAGCTAAAAACAATCCGTATAGGGGATGAAAAAAACTACATTTAACATCTGTATGATTTTACTTGTTTGTTAAGAAAAAGAAACACTAACAAGCAAGTCTACGGAAGTGTAAATCTCCGATTTATAAGAAATTTGGCTGTATTGAAAAACATGAAAGCCTACTACAGCACTTATCTTTTTCTAGCGGCAGGAAAACATATTTAGGAGGTGAATTAGCTCCACCAAAATTGTGGGACAAATGGAAAAAAAGCGATATCTTTGAAGATTACTATGTGATTTTAACCACTTCGGTGGCGAGGCGTTCCAAATATACATTGACGTTTACTACTGTTTTGTTTCAACTATTGACAAGAGACTTTAAACATACCAGGCATTTATCATTGACAAACTTCCTAGGATTAACCTGGGTTGCCTTATGGTCAGTTCTCTTGCACGCACCCGGTACAGTAATTTCAGTCCTAAGTTATACCGTCTAAAGTTATAACATCGTTCTAAGTTATATATTTTCCTTACTCAAAGTTAAACTGTCATCATGCCTTTGTCCTCCTACCATGTAGTTTCGCTGCACTTCGCGACCTTATTCGGCAGGGATCAGTAAAGATTGGAATTCTTCGGTTTTCTTTAAGTAATAAGAGATTACACTAATTTCAATGTTGACCATGAGGTCACTCAGGTCATTCAATCATGACCACACAAATGCTTATTTACATTTTGAATCAACCCATTATACGGCATACCAGTGGTGTGATTTCGGACACACATGATTTTAACCGTCATTACGGTTTGAAGGGTCGCTGATCACGAATCCAAAGTCAGAATTGCAAAATTTAAAACAGATGATCCAATATGGCGATTCAAACATAGAAATAATGTTTTTCATCGAACCAGTTGGACAAATCAATCTTCCGAACGTTCGATATAAACGGCCGTTGGTTTCCGTATATTTTTGGGATCGCTGAATACGAATTCGATGTTAGAATTGCAAAATTAAAAATGGCTGACTCAAAATGGCGGACATCAAGAAGCTAACTATTATGCCGACAATCGGAATTTCACAAAAATCGATGTATATAAGCTTCGTGATGTCCGCCATTTTGAATTGTGCAATTCTGACATCAAATTCGTATACAACCCCAAAAACATACGGAAACCAACTGTAGTTTATATCGAACGTTCGGAAGATTGATTTGCCTAACTGGTTTTTTTGAAAAACATTATTTCTATGTTTGAACCGCCATATTGGAACAGCTGTTTTAAATTTTGCAATTCTGTAGTTTCAATAGAAAGAAATAGAGTGTGCCCAAAATCACACCACTGGTATGCCGTATGCGCTAATGGGTTAAATAAGTTATACAATTGTTTAAAATGTATATGTTTAGAAGATGAAAACTCCATGCTTCATGTAATTATGAAAGCCAAGCAAGCATACTGGGTAGTTCAACGATCTGAAATATGGCGGCGGAAAGACGAGTCATGTTATGGCGGGAGATAAGTTCCGTAAGGAGGATAAGTTCCAATCCTATTACCCTAAGGGCTGCGAAGCGGCAGTAACCACTGGAGCATCCGCAAGCACCCCATCCCTCGTTGCGCATACGGTCGCTGGAGGTCACCAGCTGCCGGTCCACGGCAGCATCCCCCATTCTCAGCGCCATCTCCATCGCACCCTCGGAACCCGTAGAGGGGTTGATCGTCCCGAGGCCCGAACCGACGGGCGCAGGACACTACGAGCGAATTTACACGGCGCATCGTGGTCGTCGTCCTTCCGGCAATCTCGTCCTTTCTTTTTTTTTGGTTCTGGTGCGAGGACGTATCGCGCGTTTGCTCCCGATAACGAACATACCTCCTGGCCATCCCTTGGACCCCCGTACCCCGTCCCGAGCCGGAAACGCAGCTGCCAAAAGCGGGCGGATCGTGTCGTGCCGGCGGGTCGAAGTGGCACTTTGTCCTTTTAATCGTCGCGTCGTCGCGCGCGCTTGGCCAATAAAATGGCCGTGATTGGACGAGCGTGCTCGCGGTCGGTTGTGGTCGTGGCGTAAATGAGATCAACACCCGCAAGCGGCGCTGTCTTGCGCACGGGGTCGCGCGGGTGCGCCGCAACGATTCCCGTAATCGAAGATCGGCAAGGCGTCGAGCGGCGGTAAGATGGAATTGGCACGCGTCGAGTTGGTGCGCAAAAAAATTGGATAGTCGCCTCCCGTCCCTCGCGCCCTTTCCGGCACGATGTCACGAGATAAATTCGCCGCTTCACAGATTGGCTTCTGGTGAGTCGTTACATTGTCACATTTTGCCCGTTTACCCGATTCGGCCTTTCCCACGACGACGCGAGAGTAATTGAATCCAACGAGGTATCCAAAACTTCAACTTAAGTTGAACATTAAAAAAAAAAAACCGGCTTGAAATTCGCGTGCTCTCGCGTCGTCATCCCCGTCAAACAATTGTTTTTGTTTACGTTATTCAACTCCGTGTCGGATGGAAGTTCGAGTCGAACACGTGATCGACAAGTGTTGACGTTCGGTTCTTCAAATTTATTTTGTGTTGTGTTGTGACTTGAAACAATTGTCTGGTGTTGATTCAAACGTGAGTTTGACTTAAATTGTATTTTATTTATTTTGTTGTGGTTACACGTGTTGTTTAGGATTGTTCTGCAGGAAATACAACTTCGACGGCAGCTGGCTAAATTGAAAGGATTTCAACACGTGAGTGAAAAACGAGGTTTGTCCAATTCCGGGAAATTTGAATTTTATGAAACTTTGATAAGTCGGTCCGTAAAAAAAACTATTTCTGTTGTACTTTCTAAATCTGAATTAGTCAAAAACTACTAATGAACTCAAAATACAATATACAATCAACATTAAATAATAAGTAACGAATAAATGACAAGTAACAATGAAGGTAGGGTTAACAAAATTGAAAAAAGAATTATGGGGTACGTTACTAATTCATTAGTAAAATTCTACTATTCACAAATTAATAAATATATCTTATAATATCGCATTACTAAAATGAAGAATTCAATCTATTACTGATTTCATTAGTTTTTACTAATTCAAATTTGGTTACTTGGCAGAAATTAAAGTTTTTTATTTCATTAAAAATTTTCTTCATTACTGTATATACATGTAATATCATTAAAAACTCGTATTAGAACAATGTTATGACAATTTTCATTAATTCATAGTTTGCAAAATAAGAAAGCCTAAAAATGATCAACAAATTACCTTTTTTTTATTGTGGACAAGTCGAACATGAACTGTTTCAGGCTTTCCTAAGAATTCTTCTATACTAGTTTTTAATGTTAAAATAAGTTATGAAGAAAATTTCGAAGGACGGACCAATTCAAATCTTCATCTTATTTAGAAGAACTAATGTCTTATTTACTTTTTTGCTAACTACATTTTCGGTTAATGTAAACCGAAGACTACACAAAAAATGGACAAATCTCGTTTTTTTTATTCACTTGCATCTACGAGTTACCAAATTGTGTTTAGTTGTTTGCCTTAACCCACCTGTGCACAAGGACGAGTATACTCATCCAAACTACATTGTTTACATATGGGAAAAGAAAAACTCGTACTCAGGAGGGTTAATTACCAAAATTCTTGGCATAATACTAATCGCCGAGTTAACTACTAATTGTTTTGATAGCTGAGAAACTATTGAATCCTGACAACTCCCGAAAACGTGGAACGATTCTATTAGCATACACGTGCACGTGCTGTAATTTCCCGCTACAAGTTTCATCACGGGTTACCGCTACTAAATTTTAAAACTGTTGGACTAATGTGAAGATGAAGAAACATACCTTACAAGTGTAAATTTACAGAAGAAATTAATTTTTGGACCAGGATAATGTGAAGAAACTTGGGGGGGTCCATTGTTAAACTGAATTTACTTCATTTTCAACAAAATTCCATCCTCCCAACTTTACTAAATGTGATTTTTGAAATATTTACCAATATATCGAATTGAGCAGTCGAGTTTTTAAATTTAATCAATAAGTGTTTATAGGGTCATTCCATTTTAAAACGATTAACATTCGGAGGTTTTTTTATGTCAACATTTTGTATAATTACTGATATATATAAAGGTCTGAAGGTAATCGGAGACGAATTTGCTCTTGGAAATTATTTGATGTAAGCCAAAATAGTGAAGATACGAGCTTTTCAAGATTCAACATTTGTCACTTTTCGACGCATTTTGTCATTCTTAAAAAAATCATATCGCTTAACGCCTGGTAGAAATGAAAACATTTTTTTGTACAATTCTTGTATAAGATTCTTATTTACCACGTTAAAGGTTTAAGGGGAAATGGCCAGTCTAAGAAATAATGGACAAATTTCTACCAGGGATGTATTCATCGTACCGTAATTTTATATTTATTCAAAGTTGTCATGATATCCAAAAAATATTATTTCAATTTAACAAAAATTATAATATAGCGAAACATGTTGTCTTTTGAAATCCATCGAGAAAAATCAGTACCAGTCATAATATTAATAAATTGTATTTATTTGCCAACAAAACAAGAATACAAAGTAAGCGTCCGTGTACAATGTCAAAAGGTGAGCCACAATTTAAAGAAGTTGTTTTACATACTGACCTTCAAGTGCGACCGTAATAAACAAACAAAGAGAGATGTGCAGCCTACCCGGCATGTACACCGAAAGGAGAGATGTAGTTGATCCAGCTATATTGTAGTTAAGACAATCATTTTATAGTTCACATAACTATTCGTAATGCCTGGTACAACCATAAAACGATTGGCTCAACTATAATGTAGTTGCCACAACTATAACGTTTTCGGTATAATTTTAGGTTTCGGTCAGCCGGTCGTTACAGCTCTGCTATATTACCTAAAAGTTAAAATGACGTAGTAAAGATAGATAATATCCATAAGGATAAAATTAAATGAAATGTAGGAAAGATAAAAAATAATAAAAATTGTTACCAAAAACTTTGTTACCAATAGTTTTTAATGATTACAACCTCAGATTAAAATTTACCTACGAAACATAAAATAAATAATGATACCTTTTCTCGATACATTAATTAGAAATATTAATACAAGAAGGTTACCATTTGGTTGACAGATAATGTTGATGCACAGTTTCTCGCTTTGCCTTAGGACCCAATGTCTATATCTATAATAAACGAACAAACAAACGCGAGGAGAGGATTTTTAGAAAACTGTTACAAAATAATGATATCAAAAAGATTTAGTAAAAGGCATTGATAGGAGAATTCGTCAACAAGCCAGTGACTAATGCTGAATCTGACGATACAAGAAAGCAGCCTAAATTATCCTGGATAATTAAAGGTAGTAAAAATAAAATTAAATAATTGTACTAAAACAATTCCAGCTATTGTATCAAATGTAACGATTGCCACACCTGGCGAAACAAAACGGATTGATGAATTCAAATTCAAGATTCAAAGACCACCACAGCCAAACACAGTTATAACGTTGCATAGAATTAAATAAATCCATGGTTTTAATTTGCAAAATGTTGCACTGCACATACTGAGAATGATTTCGGAAGAGAAAAGAACTTCAAAAATTATTCAGCACAATCCGCTTAATAAAAACGTGGATACATTTAATTTAATAAGTCGTAGGACCTTATACGTCTTATAAAATTAAATGTTTACACCCACACCTAAAATGCCGCACAAAAATACTGGCTTCTAAACGATAAAGTAATTAATCATTTGGGTTGATCGAGAGGAAAATTCCTCCTGATGAGGGACCCAAGTTGCTCCGAACCGTCGAGAAATAAAAAACTTCTTCTGGTGTTGGCAGAAGGTTACAAACCTACTATTGGTAACAACAGCAGTAACTACTTTTGTAGTTGAAAAGCCTGCCCTTTTTTTATACTTTTTAAAGCAATTTCCATGTTATGGTAACCCATTAAATCCCGTACCAACATCTTTTCTGCGTGAATTTTAACGGTATTAATTTTAATGTTGACACTTTAATAAAAAAATTAGAGTCCCTACATCCGATGAGAGCTTTTGTGTTCTTTCTGATTCTGTCGTCAGAATTCGTATACAATGCTCATAAAATTAAACACAGCGTCCGAAAGAGAAAAATTTACGCGGAAAAACAAGTATATTTTTTCCCATCATTTTTTGATATGGCTAAAATCTAAAGATCAACCCTTACCAACGATCTGCACTGCAGCTCTCGCTACACCATCGTGATATCGCTCTATTGGCCAGGGCTTTGGTTCCATCGGTTGTAGATAATTCAACTTCAAAACTGTGTCCAAAAAATTGTTTTAAAATAGCATTCTTAGCATTTTTTGGCACGCGTTGCCCTCAAATGTTTCGTGGTGATAACTTTTCGAAATTACATTGAATTTTTTAGGCCAAATAAGACCTTTTTCAAGCTCTTAACAAAGGTACTTATCCCTGTCAGAAAATATGGTTTACGTACACGGAGAAAAATAACCGGCTAAATCAGCCGAAAAATCCGCAGATTCTACCAATTTTATCCTATAGGGATAGCTGTTGGAATTCCGTTAGGGATTGCCGATAATTTCAGCTAAATTTACTGAAAAAGTCCGCCAATTTAGCGGAACAAATCTGCTAATGTAGCGGAAATTTAGATCTAAGCGCGAATTGAGTAGGGTTAAGGCTACATTAGCGGAATCAAAACAGCAAAAATTGCAGATATTTTCGGCAATTCCAGCCGAAAATTTTAGCTGATATGAATCAGCTAATCCAGCGGAGTCATTTTTCTCCGTGTATCCTTAAATTCAAGCCTACAATGTAATTTCAAAAATTTGTTGCAAACATTTGTAATACAGTTGGAAAATTGGCACAATCGCGTTTTGTGAATGTCGTGAAAGCGAATCATGAAATAGCTCATTCCTGCTTTTCAATGACACAACAAAAAGACAATATAAATAATTTAATTATAAATTTAAAACAGAGTTTTGAAGCAACTGAATTATATGTAACGTTGAAAATGCATGTTTTGATTGAGCATTTAAAAGATTTTTTAAGTTTTTCGGTTAATGTCGTTGGCTTGGGAACGTGGTCTAAACCGTCTGGATAAATCTTTCCATAAAGACTTTCTTAAATACTGCAATAAATAAAAAATAGCTCAGTTTGTACACGCAGAAAAATAATCAGCAAAATCAGCCGAAAAATCCGCAGATTCTACCAATTTTATCCTATAGGGACAGCTGTTGGAATTCCGTTAGGGATAGCCGATAATTTCAGCTAAATTTACTGAAAAAGTCCGCAAATTTAACGGAACAAATCTGCTAATGTAGCGGAAATTTAGAGCTAAGCGCGCATTGAGTAGGGTTAAGGCTATATTAGCGGAATCAAAACAGCTAAAATTGCATATATTTTCGGCAATTCCAGCCGAAAATTTTAGCTGATATGAATCAGCTAATCCAGCGGAGTCATTTTTCTCCGTGTAGAGTATCGGCTTCGTAATCAGAAAACCCTGGTTCGATCCCGGCCTCTGTCATCTGTCATCGGGATACCTCTGTGTTTATAAGTGTCTAATAACGCCAAAGCTCAGATGGTTCGGATTCCACCTCCATAAACTGTAGGTCCCGTCCCGATTTAGTCCCGTATGGGTTCAGAAAAGTCGACGTAAAATAATATAAAAATATAAAAAATAACTATTACAACTGATGCATCATACCCTCAGAGACCGAAAAAAACAGTTATCATGAGAAGTATACCAATATGCACGATGATTTTTCTTTTCCTAACGGGGTTTCCTTTTCCATTGTTCCATTATTTCATCCCATCATTTCGTCGCTTTACCCGAACAGATCTAAGAACACTGCTTAAAAGTTAAGGAACACTACATCAATTTGGTAAACAAATTTCATTGCGCTGTTGATAGCTGGTCAACATGTTTCCTAGGATAGAATAGAGGTTAATGTGCTCAAAGATGTTGACACAAGAGGCCTTGTCATCGGCGGCTTCAAGGTCTCCAGTTGGAAAGACAAGATTACTTTATTGGTTTAAAATGCGCGATTGAGCACGAGATATGCTAGACAGCAGGAGGAGTTTACAAAAAGACATCCGCAATGGCGATTTGAATAATTTATCGTACCGACGAATCTTCTGATCTAGAAAGGAACATATTAGTAAAGAAGAAAGTAAAATTCAAACGCGCCCAGATTGTAGGATTGTATTAATCTTGCCGGCAAAGTAAAAGAACTGAACATACGAATCTTCCTGCAGCTAATAGATACATTGTAGTTTAGGCGTAATTAAACAGATCAAAGTAACGAAACGTGCAAATCATCCAGGCGTTAGAACATGTCAGGAATGGAAGTGCATTTGTAATTTAAAATGGTTTCAATTATTATATGATGTTTTATCAAACTTTCCAGAAGTTGAGGACAGGTGTGAAAAATATTCGCCATGACTGACTATTATCCGGACATTTTTTTTTATGACAATAAGAAAATATTGACAAATAAATTTATTCAATTGCGTATAAAATAATCTACGACGCTGAAAACCGCTGACTACTCAGTTTCACCCGGGCTTTTACGTTTGAGTCCGCCATATTTGAAAATCTGATGACAGATTCATAATTAGAAAAATGTCTGTTATTTTCTGTATAAAGAAAAATTTATACTTCACAGATTAAAATGAAAGTCATTTTTCGATATATTCCAATTTTTTTTTAACCGGCGCACCAAAAATTCTCAAAAAAGCTTTTGTATTGCAAAACTGCATAGAGAATCCATGAAAATACGCGTTTTCACATTAATTTTTTATAAAAAACATATAAATAACGAGGGAAAAATGAAATAAATCTTCTATTCATTTGAGTAAACATTTACTAAATTGTACAAAAGTTTTATTCACATTTTTTTTATGTTTTATGTATATTTTGATAAACATATAGTATTTAGTTGGTGTTAAGTCAGTCATTTACACTTACATTTAAACTATAAAATAACTTTAAATAAATAGTCATTTAATATCCACAATTTTTGTGAGAATTAGTACACACACTGAATAATTTTCAATGAAATACTTTCAAGAAGTCTTACAAATGAGGTATCAATTGTGACCATTAAATGAAGTTACCTTTTTCTACAATTTCAGTGTTCTTCAATTTCAGATAAAACGCCTTTTAGAAGTTTATTTGAAGTTGCGACCAAAGAAGCAATGCAATTTTACAGTTCACAAATTCAATCATAGCTGGGATGAAAAAAAACTCCAAAAATCATCCAATGCATTTTTAAATTTGAAATAAAAATAGTCTTGACCTCCTCTACATTTTATCAAATATATTTACTAATTTTTTAACAATGGTTAGTTATTGATATCCTTGGTACATCTATTCGTGAGATAAGTAAATTCAAAGTTTCAATATTAGTAAATTATCTTCTATTCTTATTTGAATAGTTAATAAGGTAGAAAATATTAATAAAAAATAGAAGTTATTAATTAGTAAATGTGTATAATTACTTAAGGAAGATATGCAGAATATCCACGTTCAATTGAATTTTTATTTCGTATTACACTTTTTAATAAAAAATATCAGTCGAATGGTATTAATAGTGTGGGCGTAAAATGAATGTTACTTTATTAACAGCATATTTCATAAATTTTTTAACCAAAGGAAAACAAATATAGCTCCCTTTTTTAATAGGGTATCAGATATTTCTTATCCTTGTTTTTTAATATGAGCCATTATCTTCCCAATCAAATTTTTCAAGAATGGAAATGAGGACCCCAAGATGGGGTATCACAATTGTAGTATATAATTTATCGAACAAATATTAATTATTAAAGTAATGATTATCAATGGTTAATACCAAACGTAAGATAACCTCAAAACGGTTCATTTTTAGCCTCAAAACGTTCATTTCTAACCTCAAATTTGTTACAAACCAGTTGTTTTTACTATAATTTGTTCAGATTATCGCGAATTTCCCAAAATTTCTCTATCGTATGATCTTGGGTTTTATACAATATTTGTTAAGGAAATTTTGATACAAATTTACACAGTAGAAATTTGAGTTTAAATTTGGGATTTTCTGGTGAAATTGGTTAGGTAAGGTTTCCTGAATAAAAGAACCATTACAAATAACGATTATGATAAATGAAACATAATAAAAAATAATGCAATTTTTCGCAATTCCGGGCAAAATTCTACAGAAATCAAAATTTTAGAGCTATTTTGGAATACAAATAAATAATTTATATTTGGATGTTAAAAATACAATTACAAAAATAAACAATTTTCTTCAATAAGTTGTTTAATGACAAATTCTTTCACTTTGTTTTAAGTAGAAGTGCTTAAATTAATTTCGTACATCCTTTGGTAGACCCGATTATGAATTAAAAAAAACTGTCCTTAAAAAATGTTAATATAACAAGCATAAACAAGAAATGCAAAACTAAATAAAAAAACAATAATCTAAAAATAAAAGGTGCTCAATATTGTCTACATCGTGGTGATAATCGGGAAAAGTTTATCAATACCCGACGAAGTAACAACAATTTTAAAATCCCTCGCAAAATAGGATCTATGCTGATACAAAAATAAACCATGAATAATTTGGTCATCCACTATTTTAGTTCACCATTTTGTACTCGCCAGGTATAACAGGATCGTTAACAGCGACCGCAATGCATGCATTCCTGACTGATTCCATTAGAAACAACAAATGTGTAAACAAATATCCACCATATTGAATTCGCCATTTTGAATTCTGCAAACATGATGGCACTATCGTGATCTGGAACCTCCAAACCGAGCCAATTGGATAAAAAAACAACGAATTCTTTTGAAAATATCGGCCTTGTTGAGTCTTCCATTTTCTATTTTGAAAACCTGTGCATATATTTTGTCTTCAAAAACATCCAAGAAAACGTAAAAACTAAGCATTTGAAATAAGAATAGTTTAGAGTTAGAGTATAATTATACCTAAAATTTTACATTCGTGCTTACAAAAAAAATTAGGTTATGATGTATGTTATTATTAATGTTTTTTTTAAATACAAAGTTATACAAGTTGTAATTGGTAACAATTTTCTAATCTAAAGTCAGATTTCGAAATACAATGTCAAAATTATAAATACCGAGTTTCGAAATTGAAAAATTATCTGTCAACTAGTAACACAGAATTTGATAACATTAACGTGCTTCGAGACAAAATTTCATGCAAGAAGATAGTGTATTTAATGCATAAAATTACCCTACAACAGCCGAAATTAAACAAATATATTTTTCTTCACACTTCAATTACCAGAAAGATGGATGATTTTCGTTAAAACTCCCCTAATCTAAAAGGCATGGGAAGCCATATGCTTAGCTAATTCGAGCGTGGCTTTTGCCGGATTAATCACAGATATGACACACTCAGTTTCATTTATGTCATCGAACGCATCGAAAAAAATAAAATGCTAATTTGAAGTATACAACTTGATATTAGAAATGCAATGCAAACAATAATTACAGCATTAATTAATTACAAATATTTCTATCGTAGTTAGTAAAACGATCATCGTCATGCTGTTCATAGTTAAGTTTCTTCTTTCTTCCAAAATGAAAGCTAGATTCCTATTTAAAAAATGGGAAACTTTCATAAAAATCAAATTAGATAAGTATTTAAAAATATTGTTGGACGGACTAATTCATTTGTGTAATTCCTTTTATTAAATTTTATTTTACTTACTAACTCTTATTTGCTTGTCGCGAGTAGTTATCTTATGTAATTATCTACATTTCAAATTTTAAAAATTTTCAAAATGTGCAGTAACGTAATCGCATAATGGAATTTTAAATTACAGCTCATCATAAAGATTTGTCACATACTCGCCATTTTTAGTATACTTTTACATCATAAAGTACATAAAGCTTCACTAAAACTGTCGTGTAACCTCAAATTGTAACCGTCGTGTACAGTAAAGTCACAAACTATATAAGACTTATAATTAAAAATGTCGCTTACAGTTTAGCAGATTAGTACATAAATTTAAGTTTCAATTGCATCATATTAAAAAATATTATTTTAATTATTTTTTAGTTTAACAACATTTGTCAAAATTTGTATTATTTAATTATTAGGATCTAAAAATTATAATTTTCTATTATCCTTCCATATGAACATATCGTAAATTTGTAAAGAATAATATCGTAAACATCGTAATGATTCTCATTCTGTCGCTGCATATATGATATTTTAAATATCGGAGTACGATGACGACAACTTTTATGCTCACAAAAGCGTGGTTAAAGTGCACCACTTGTAAAGTACGAGTGGCGTATGTGCGGGAACAAAAGTAGCCATCTGCTCTTACTTAAACCACTTTGAAAAAGTGATACCCGAGTCCCATTCCCCAATTCGTCAAAATAAACCATTTGTATGTGTATTAGTAATAATCCAGATATCTAAAGGGACACCAGAAATCCGGAGTTTTGTTAACATTTTTTATGGACGTAATGCGCGGAACAAAATTTATTGAAATATTATAAATAAATGTATTCTACTTGACTACTAAATCTTAGATTTCCAGCAAATAATATTCCAATTCCTTCAAACACAGCTACAAATGAAAATTTTCTATTTAATGTTAGTTCTACAATAGTTATGGTACTCACAAAAGTTAATACTTCTTTATGTAAGTCCTTGCGTGTTTAGTAATATCTTACATTTTGTAATAAACGTCAAAGAATACATAAACGGTTAGACTGTTAAAGTACTACTAAAAACCACGATTTATAATTATAAACAGAAGATAATTACAAAACTTTCCAATCAATCATACATAATTGATTTATTTTGGGTGCACTCAGAAAAAAGTAGTTGAAATGGCCATTTATTTTACTACGAATCATAGTGTGAAATGAGGACTAGGCAAGATAATAGTTACAATAACTATTCTTAAATAGTAAAGTTTAACTATTGTTTTATGATTTAAAATGTTACTTATCATAACAGACAAATAGACTCAACTATTTTGAAATAGTCATTTCAGAAAATTACTACCTTCACTGAGAAATTGTGTAAAAAATTGTCATAAAAAATCTAGAAAAGAGATAATATTTACTTTTTAAAAAGATTTGTAAACTATATATATCATAGCATATTAATAGTCCACTTTTCTCCCATCGTTCTTTGTTTAAGATAAATAAGGAAACAAAGAGAAAAACAAAAAATCAATACTAAAATATATATACACAATTTTAATTTTAATTTTGTTAGTCTCCGTAGTAACTACAACTTCCTGGGTTCGCCGTATAGAATTTACTTACAATAGTTCTTTGTTTATATATTTTCATCAAATATTGTTCAAGCGTCCAAAGCAAATGCTTCTTTCTGGTATCGAAAGTTATTGTTTCATTTAATGGTTTTGTCCCTTAGTACTGTTTATGGATTGAACGAAATTAATAAAGATACCTTATGCGTGACTATGCCATCATCACATACGCTAGATGATGACCTCAGAAGCTCCTCAGGACGTCCAAATGTAGTCCTGTTAATATCCTCAGTACAACCTCAGGATATAAGACTGAGGATATTAACAGGACAGTAAAGATAATAGCCTCATGACATTCTCAAGAGATAACACACCTGGGAGACGTTAAAAAGTCGAAAAAATACGGACATTTGAACGTCCTGAGGAGAACGTGCTGTACGGGACTTAATTCGGCGATTTTCGAAACATCGGTCAAAACATTAGAATACTCTATCTTTGGAAACCTTCTTCCTAACATTGAAACTATTATTACGACTTTATCGGAGCAAAAGCGACGTATATAACACAATTTAATAGGATCATTGGGCGAGCCATCCTGACTGTTATTATTAACTTTTGATTTCTAACAAAAAATAAGAAAAAAGTTTCCAGAAAATATTGTACATTCAAGTCGTTTACCACAGGCAATGCTAACGGAAAGTAAAAAGATCTGAATACTCTCTCTACTAGAAACTAAAAAAAAACAAGATTGTGGCACATTTAATTTAATTTTTTTCGAAAATGCAACGTGATAAGAAAATTCTACCGCCGCCGTCGTTCTTTTGTAAATTATATTGCGCCATGACAAAATCAGTGTTGGACAGTGTAATATTGGAGTCTTTATTGTCTTCACATCTGAAAATTTATCAATGAGAGAAATTATTTACTAATAGTTAATGTAAGCTAATTTCAAGGCTCTTACGTTAACTGTAAAGTTATA
The DNA here is from genome assembly GCA_030407085.1 of Trichopria drosophilae. NCBI lineage: Eukaryota > Metazoa > Arthropoda > Insecta > Hymenoptera > Diapriidae > Trichopria > Trichopria drosophilae. The sequence goes on along the minus strand of CM059587.1, from coordinate 83,690,041 downwards.
ACAGTGTAAAGTAAAAAATGACAGGTGACAGATGAAAATACCAATACTTTCCAGCATGTGAGCAATGTTATTGTATATTAACTCGCATATTTTAATATTCAATGAGCGTTCGTTGACTGTTAATAAATCTAACATTAAATTATGTCGTTTGAACTGCGCATGTCAACAATGCGTCGAAAAATTCGCAGAAAATCGAATGACTGCGAGCGTGTATGTTTGTTTATCTCCGTTTCCGTAAAACTGTAAGCACATAAATATACAACATTAATATTTAAAATTCTTATATTAACTATTAACAAATTTAACCGATTTCAGATTACATTAATTTCAGGATGATACCTTACCTTAAGACCAAAATCTAAATTCTGTTATCTTAACTATGAAGCTATTATATTAACTGTAAACAAACATTTCTCTCATTGTATAATTGAAATGGGTTTCTAATGCGTCGTCTTATTCTATTTTTTCGAAAATATTTTTTCTACATACACATTTAATCTATTTTGTAACAATTGACATCCAAATAGTTCGAGAAGTTTTAAGTGTAATATTAAGATTCTACGGGTTCTGTTCACTAACCTATCTTTAAAACGAAAATATCGTTGGAATCTGAGATCAGGATGATTGTTTATGAAATTGGAAAATACTGTTATTAAAAATCGACTTTAAGAACTAGTAAATGCTCGGCATTTTAATCTGGGTTTATCGGCTTTTTAAGTTTAGCTTATCGGATGAGAACCCGGATAAAGCATAGTCACTATCTTTACCTGTTGCATTTAAATAAACTCCAATTTTAATGGGAGCAAATGCCTTTGAAGACCAATGTAGTGCCTTCTATTACAATTTCCAAAATCTCTTTACTGACTTTGTTTGTTGTTTTCTTGTTTTTATCTTAAAACTGTTTTCTGCTTTAACATTTTTAATATTTCTTGTCGAAATTATTGATCTAAGTATAATTGAATATTAAATGTTCATGCTGTGCGTAAATAATGTATAACATAAATAATTCAAGAAATAAAAACTCAAAAATCTAATATTGGATATTCATAGACTAAAGGAAAGAAACTTGTTAATGGACTCATTTTGTAATAGCAAAAGGATTTAATACAAAAACCCAAACAACATAAGCCCGCCTCAGAATGTCCTCAGGAGCTCCCGAGGACCAAAAGCGGATATTTGGACTCCCTCTGGAGCTCCTCAGAACATCACGGGATGGATTGTATTGTTTGGGTACGATAATATTGTTCAATTTACTATTTTCCAATATTTAAATCATGCATGCATAACCTCAAATATCAACTATAATCTTTTATTTTGTTAATTCTACTATTTCTTCATAGTTCCGTTAACTCTTTTTTTTTCTCTCTCTGTAGTGTATTACGTTACTCATATTGCTATGCATCAAGATTGTGGAAGACTTCTATTTTTAGATAATAGCATCAAATTAAGAATCAATTAATAAGCTTCAAGCGCTGCATTTTTAATCAGAAACATATTTTTTACATCTTTGAAAAAAGCTTGTTGCTTAACCACCATCACGTCAAATTGTCTGGACATATTTTGACGCAATAAAGAATTACACGCAGGTTAAGACATGCTCAGTTACAAAACATATTGAATATTCATTATTTGTTTATTTCATTAAAAAGTTTCAGCTATAAAAATAAAACGGCAAATACGTGAAAACAGTGACTACTTTAGGAAATAATTAATTTTGTCTCCCTTACTGAATGAGAATTTGTTTAGACTGAACGTGTTTAGTTCATATTCAACTTTTATTTAAATACATTTAAATAATATCTGTTTGTCACGAGTCTCTTAATATTTTATGAAAGTCCTAAAAAGTTCAATTTCTCATAAGACACTACGTTAAATATAAGAAAATAATATTACTCATAACTTTTCTCGTAAATACCATCGCCTTCTATAATTTTAACTGCTTATTTCGAATACCTACATGAAGTATACCAAATATCAAAATTTGTTTGTCAATTATATTACCGAGAAAACCTCCTTCAAAAAGAATGTCAAGTAAACTTTTTCTGAAATTTAAAAATATTTTTCATATATATGATAAATGTAACTCCGTCTTAATCAATTTTATTTCATTTACAATGACAATCTGTCATTTCTCATACATTGTCCGCAACATTTGAACGCCTAGCTATTTAGGGGTTGTCTTTGAATATAATTTTTTAATATAGTGTATATAATACATGGTCTTATATTAATTATTGAACCTTATATTAATAAAAAATTAAATATTAATCTAAAAGAGAAGATTTCGTTGTGTACTCAAGTTGTTAAGAGTAAGATTACAGCTTTCAGGTAAATTTAAATTTCTAAAAATTTTAAAAACTCAATTTACAATTTTGTTTAATCTCAAAACAATGTGCTTTTTTACATTTTAATGCTCATGGTGATAAATCCGCTATTATTTGTATTCATTAACTTATCTGTATACCAAATATTATTCTGAAAAAATGTTGTTAATAAATTTTGAGTGTCGTTTATAAGTGGATTAAAACTAAAAATATACACACAAAATTGGCACTTTTTAGAAAGCTAGATTTTTTATTACTATCCCGTTCAAGTACCGTCGGATAGTTGGTTGGCTGTAGAGTAATAGGGAAGTTCAATTTTCAGGGAGGTAACTATTTCTGATTTTATTATTGAGGTATATGAAACAATTTAGAACTGTTAATAACTTTTTGACGGGGCATATACTTAATATAGCTTTTAATTTAATAATAATAAGATTAAAGGGACATAAAAATACGAGATGTATCTTGAATATGGATGTGAGGTCACCAGATTTTAATAAAGAAAGAATGCTGCAGAGTAAATCAGTAAAAAATTTAAAAATAATAATGTTTATAGCTTCGATAATGTTTATGGGCTCTAATCTGAGTCCTCTTCAGAATGTTGTGGAGAAGAACCATTGGAAACATAGTAATATTTATACCATTCACACACTGAGAGAAATTATTTCCTAATAGTTAATTTTAGCTAATTTCAAGGTTCTTACATTAACAGTAAAACTATAACAGTATCTGTAAAGTCAAAAAACGACAGATAACTTTGAGATGAAAATACCAGCACTTTCCTTAATGTCAGCAATGTTATTGTATATTAGCTCGTATATTCAATGAGCGTTGGTTAACTATTAATTAACCTTACATTAAATTCTGTCGTTTGAACTGAGCATGTCAACAATGCTTCGAAAAATTCTCAGAGAATCGAGTAACTGCGCGTGTTTATGTTTGTTTATCTCTGATTCGGCGAAACTGTAAGCGTGTAAATGTGTCACATAATGATCCCAACATGAATATTTATAATTCTGATATTAACTATTATCATAACAAATTTAATCGAAACTGAGGTTATGGTGACTTTGGGATAAAATACCTTACCTTAATATCAATTTTTTTTTAAAATTCTGTTAGCTTTACTATGAAGCTATTGCATTAACTGTAAACAAACATTTCTCTCAGTACAGGATACGATTTGTGTGCACGAAAAAAAAAGAATGGTTGATTTAGCTATTTGCAAAACAGCTGTTTGAAAAATAGATAACACGGCGATTTATGTTCCCGTTATTATTTCAAGCAAATAGAATGAAATTGGGCTTTATTTCTTATTTAGTTTCTTAATACTCATTTGATCAGAAGTAAATATGTAAGCCAATGTTATATGAAAAAACGACTATATTTTTCGTTGTCAAGTATAGCGCTCAAAATTGGATAGCATTTATCTCTCCAAAAGTAGCGAAAAAATATCGCTAGCCTACCTATAATTATCGTTTGTTTATGTAAATACTTATCATTATGTATGTTGAAAAAATAACGAAATTGCTACGGATTCTGACATTAAAATCGTCTGTAACGCGATATGAAAGATATACCTGTTATTTACTTCATGATCTATCAGTAATCAATTCAATCAAATTCGATTGCTGTGTTACGTTTCAATTACAGATTTCAAAAGACAAAGTTCGATTCAATGGGTGGAATTCAAATTAGCATCCATAATAGAGCAATTGTAACGCCCGGATGTCCTCTCACCTGCGGAAACACGTGATATATAACCACGCGCCATGACAAGTGTTGTGGTTGTCGAAAGCTCTAATCAATCAATCCGAAACCATCGCGGTGTCAGTTTCATGTTTTGATTCACGTTTTGAAAAATCCATCTTCTTTGACGTAGAATGATTCTTAAAATATTCTCACTAGCTATCACGTTATGGAGAGAAAATTCAAAGAATTTTACTACCGCTATTGTTTTGTGTTTAAACGTTGAATAAAGGAATTTATACGTTTTGAAAATGAGAATTTTTATGAAGTAAAATAAACAATATAAAATGTAACATTATATGACAAAGATATTTTCTGTAAAAATTACCCAAATGGTCCAAAGTTGAGAACATAAGAACGACATATTGCTGTACATTTGCTGAAAAATTAACTATTTAAGAAATACTTAATTTTAGCTATTGTTAGGGTATACTAGTATTTTACAAAAGATTTGTAATATTTTCTGGATGTTCAGTGATATTCGTCAAAATATTCTGCTATCCTCAATCAGAACGTTTTAATAACTTTTATACATTAATGGTGTTTACAGTACCACATGTAAATTTCGACCGGATGCCAGTCATTATTGTTAAAGCAATCTACTACAATTTGTAAGAACCGCATTGGATGGTAATTTGGACTGTGTTTCATTTACATTTGTCATGCTGATTTTTTTTAATTACTTGTCATGGACCAATTAGTCTATCAGAAATAAATGGTTTCAATTCTGAAAGCCTGTCCCCAGAGTAAGGATCGTAAATAAACTTCGTTACCTTTTTTGACAATTCTCCTTAGCCATCTTATAATTTTGATTGGATATATCCAATTGTATATGAATTTTTTCTCTATAGAATTTTATGAAACGGTATACATTGCTATTTAATAATATATATTTTTGTATATTTCTATATATTTGTGTACTTGAGAAATAAATTAAATCGCAGAAAAAATAACGTTGGAAGGTGGATTCGAACCCGCGACGTTCGGGAAGCTCCAACCGTTACGTGCTGACATCTTTTCTAAGTAGATAAAGTACTTTTTGTTGAGACGATCCATATCACTGAAAATATCCTTTTTTTTTTATTAACATCCTGTTTAGACAAGATAATAAAATGGGTGATTAATGTACCTTCACGGACCAACTCAAAACACGGTTACAGTATTTAGTAAAGCTAATAAGATAATATAAAATTAAATTATTATGCTAGTTCTTTTTGTATATTAACAAATAATAATTAAATTAGTTTTAAACCGGGCTTCTGACCTACCAGGCCAGGATGTTTATAAATAAATATAATTAACTATTTAGACCTACAAATTGCATTCGATGTTAAAATGCTATAGTTTGAAAAGCTCTAAACATTTCAAACACCTTGCGTCGTAATCTCTCGGATTTCCAAACGCTAGGCCCTGTCGAAACATTTAATTTATTATTGATATTTACCCGATAAAATAATATTTGGTAAAGTTAACGATGCATATGTATATTTTTATTACTCGAAATAACTGATTATAACATTCAAATATTCGATTGAAATGGTTAATTTTTGTCGACGAAAGTAAGAAGCAACACCGCGCAACTCCTTTTTTGGCCAAAATGAGTTATATATGTCATAATATAAAAAATTTTACGCTGAATCTAATGATCACCTTAAATTTTTCATTTGACCAACAGATAACGTAATGTTTTAAAAATTGTAACGTCGCGTATCTCAACCTTTAAGGTAAAAGTGGCAACATCGCGTATCTCACGACTTTTACCATTTACCTGTATGTTACATGTTGTCGTACCGATACTTTTACAAAATCTCATAAACATCTGTAAAACATATTCATATTATTATTTTTCTCGACCGTTTATAAATTATATAAATATCATTTAATTTATTATTGATATTTACTGTTCAGTGATAGTGATAACCTGTAAGAATAGCTTAAGGTTATATAAAAAAAAGTAATCTATTCGAAATAAGAGAACTTATGGACTCTTAGGCGTTAATGGGTCAATACGAATTTAGAAAATACATTTACAGTAGAGTCCCAGTATATTTACCCACTCGGTTGATCAGCTTCCCGTCTCGTCTCGTTATATTTACCTAAAGCAGGGAAGCTTATGTCGCTTCTTCCACTGCCCTCAGTCGCGTTACTCTTGTGACGTCACAGCAGGCCCTTTATGAGGCCCCAGACCGCAACGTGGGGGAAAAGAGAGTCGTAAATGTGACAAGACGCAATTATACCGGGACTCTACTGTATATATAACGAAAAATGTAAAAATCGACCTACTGTACAACCTACTAATAAACCTCTACTATATAAAACTGAATATCGATCAACAATTTAAAATTTTGTTCTTTTAAATCGTAAAATAAAAAAATTATTACAAAATTAGAAATACATTTAGAGTGATATTTACGAACATTACGACCAAAAGGAAGATTTCTATAATAAGCACAAATTGTTTCTTTGGTGTTGAAACTGCCTTACTATAATGAAAAATCAATATCAACCTAATATTTCTTAATATTTTCTTTGCGAACGTAAAATCGTAAATCAATACAAAATCAGAAAATACATTTAGCGTGACGTTTAGGAACATGATTAACACTATACGGTGACATGTGAATTTGTGTAACATTCGGTTGAATTTGTAAAGGTACGAATTTGCATGATATTGCAATAGTCAATAAATATCACACAAAGCGGGACGCGTTTTCACAAAACTGATAACTACGGTATTGTTAAGCGAGCGGTACGCGTAACGGTCGCGTAATTGAATCAGAGGGTTGGAGATTTGTGTTTCAATCTTGCTTTCAATGCTGTTTTAATTGCTGTTGCAGCAAATTTATTTCATTGTGTTCCTTGCACTGCATTCAAACTGCGCTATTGAATATGCATTTCGACAAAACATATATTTCGATCGTTCTTTAAACCAATATAGTTATTTATTAGACACATTTAAAATATCGCTTCCATTAATCATTTCCAAAAATATTATTTCAAGTTAACGCCTGAAATTCTTAAAATAAATTTATACATTTAAAAGAATATGATTAATTATTATATACACTTTATGAAAAATTTCGCAACCTTTTATTCAAATAAATCCCGTTTTCTGCTTATTAAAAATAAAAAATTAAAGACTATTTAACCCATTAATTCCCAGAGACATTTTTAATTGATATTTGGGCTTCATTCTTAACTCGGAAGTGGGTTAATTTAGCTAGCCCCATAGACCATCATGTCTCAAAATGCTCTGTGCATTTGCTTAGTCAAAACTGCCTTTTAAACCTAAAATTGCGGCTTTTAAATATACCGAGTGAAATTTTTCAACACTTTTGCTATTCTAACTTTACTGAGAAAAACAATTGTTTGTTATTGTAAAGAAATATCATTCAATTGAAAAGTTAAAATCGTTTTTTCAACGTAAAGATGGCATTATAATATTAAAGTCGATTTCTTTAATATTAGCACTTTATTTCTTACATCAGAATTGACCATTTGTTAATAGTTAAGAAATGTATACTTTGAACTGGATACTGCGCAAATTCACAAATAAGACATGGGACATGTCTCTTAAACGATGTACTTGTTTATAAAACGCGCATATATAAGATAACGTATATAATAATATCTTTAATTTATTAATTTTCACAATAACAACCACCGAATTACAATGGCACTCAATCGTTCTTAAAAACCCAAACAAAACATCCGTGTTGTCATTTGAGGTTATGTTACGATGCGTTGCGACTCCCAAAATTATATTCTGTAACTATTAAGAAATCATTATTTTATAGCTATAAACTTATAGTATACAAACGGTTTCTTAACTATTAAGAAATTTTAGGTTGCATTTAATAGATATTTCTTAAGATAGAAAATGAATAATTATTTCAGTAAACTATCCTGTCCCTCAGTGTAGGTCTCCGAAAACGTACTAGCAATTATGGTAATATTTACTATTATGTTAAACAATTTTCTTATTCAGAGAAGAAACTTTAATATGAGAGTAGAAATAGTAAATATCGGTAAGTCTACAAAACAGCTTTTGCTGTGCTTCGATCTTTGGACCGTTTGAGGCCATTTTTTGTTATTATTTATATTATTGTTATATTAACATAATTGCAGGGCTATCCTCAAAGTCCTAGGCAGTATTATGTCTATTGTTCTGTCAGTGTATAAAATCCCGAAAAACTAAAATTGTTGTTTTTATGATCTTTTTATTTTGAAAATGCAATAAACATAATTCCGGGTTTCAACCAGCACTGCATAAAATTCTCTAAGATGAGAAGAGAATTTTTGTATCACCCAACCTCTAAAAAATGTTATTTTGCTCACAAACGACAAAAGGTTCACTAATGATACTTAATTTGCAAAATTCAAAATATCGGATCCAATATAGTTAACAAAATCCTAAAATGTTCTCGATTTCGCCGTTATTTAAAAACATTTGCATAGAAAAACAAATATCGAAACAAAGAAATGTCTTAAAGATGTCTAAAAGATATCCTTCAATCCGTCAACGATGTCTGAAAACGACGAAACGATCTCTGAAAGATATCTTTTAGATGTCTTATCCAATCATTTCGGAGATCTTTTACGTAAATCGAAAATATAATTTAAACGAAAATTAATCGACAGTTTAAAGTACTTAAACAAATATGTATATTTATTGTAGCTCTGCTTATTTTGAAATCAGTTTAACATTTTTATTCTATACGTTTTGTAAGTTTACCTGTCAATATCTTATGGTGTTTTTACATCATTTTAAATGCTCGAATACAAACAAATTATGAAAAAACTTGTCTGGGCGCGGAATCGAACCCCCCGGCCCACAGTGGATCGAGAGTTAGGGGAAGCCGGACATGGGTCTTAAAACGACTATTATGAGTCACACCAAGCATGTTTTTAAGCGCAAATATTAATTTCTATGTTTTCGAGTTCGCTAATTACGAATCTCACCTCAAAATTTAAGAATTCAAAATGGCGGATTCAAGATGGCCGAAAAAAGTAAAATCAAGTCTCTTAAGGTGAAACTGGGTACCCGGGGGGTTTTCTTAATCGCTGATTACAAATCTGGCCTCAGAGAATTTTGAGAATTCAATATGGCGAATTCAAGATAGCGAACTAAAATGTTATTTTTTTATGATACTTGCAATTATTAGCAGTTGAAATTAATGTAGATTATCACTTAATGATGTCCCGAAGGAAATGCAATGCGTACATTTGCGCGGCAATGCGAGGCATTTTTTTAAATCATGTTTAAAATTTCATTATCTTTATTTTCGTTAACTGTAATCTTAATAACTCAATAACTCAAAATCTTGAGCTCATTTTTATAATCTGTGGGGTGATTTTAGTACCTTTCGAAATACTTAATGAACCATGAAGACCTTATTTTTCTCGTCTATTATGTGTTTACTCATAAGTATAATTATAAGTTTTGAATATTTAAGAACATTTTTTTCAACCTTGTACTCAACGACTACTTTGAACTACTCTAAGTAATTATAATCGAATATTTTAGCAATATAAGTCACATATAGTGATAGATTAGCTAATAATCATCTGAACTATACATACTTTTACATAATTTCTCACACTTTCATTTTTTACGCTATGTCCGGGCTTATACTTTAGTTCGATCCACTGTGCGGCCTCTCCTTAGTGCGTTACCTCATTAACCACTGTGCTACACTGTAAGTTTACATGTAGAAGAGAGAGAAAGAACCAAAATAATTAAATGTTCTCATAAAATAATGCAAACATAATATAATGTTATAAAACATCAAAAAAAGTACACAAATGTCATCTCATGAGGATTGTTAAGATGTCTTTGTAAAAGACGTCATTTAGACGTCTTTTCGCAAGATATCTTTTTAATATCTTTTGCAAAATATCTCTACGAAGATATCCGAAAGATATCTTTTAGACCTGCATTAGTCAAAATGTTTATTGGAACGCTTTAGTATGATCAAAGTAAAACTTAAAAGTGAATTGATTAAAAAATCATTCTTTATTGTATATTTTTCTCTAAGCGCCAAAATAACAGCTAATTTTATGATAAAAAATAGATATTGATAGATTGCTCAACAGGACACATTTCCATCAAACGTAATTACTTGGTAAGCTTCGGTTGTCATAAGAGCATGTGATACAGACAAATTTAAAAAATTGATTTATCTCATTCTGTCACGTGAAAGCTAAATGGATATACGTGTCAAAAAATAAGTCTCGGTGCGTGCATAAATAATATGTTATCTGTAATGGGATATTATCAGTCCTATAGGAAGAGTTAAACTCGGTATTGAGTTGAAGGGGTACGTACGTTCATTTGATCTCTCTAGGGAGCTCTTATGCCATATGCTCGAAAAGCTTTTACTGAATGTTCAGTGACTCGAACCCAAATCATCATAAGTATTGCAAAAGTCTGTCGTTTCAACCCTCTTCTGTAATTTATCAAGATACATGAATTTTAAATAATCCTATTTTAATTTTTAAAAATTCCATTCGTGTCATTGTCATGGTTTTGACACAATACTAAATTAAACAAACTGTCATATTGAACAAAATATATATTTTCTGAGCATCATCTTATTCATTGGAAATCAGGATGACATTACCGACTGATTTTGGAAAGATCAAAAAATCCTTTCCGAAACAAAATTATGAATTTCTACAAAATATATCATGATGTTTCGGTATTTTTTATGTATTTGTTTTAAAACGTGAAGTTAAATGTTTTTTCGAAAGTTTCCCAGCGTTCTTCAGAAGAGCGACCTCAGAAATATCGATCAACAAACATCAATGAAAAATCAGATTAGTTTGGCCTTAATTGATTAAATATTCCTTTTCATTCAATGTTGAAATTCTCTCATATTTAACCTATCCTTAAATAAATCCCAACATTAGTATCTACGGTCGATCAAAACCATATATTAATTAACCTATCTACATTAATCGCTTAAAGTAACTTGAGTAATCGCTTGAAATTACTTCGGATCAAACTTGGCCACCGCTCGCAAGTATTGAATATCTAAGAGTAGCCCTCTATCGGACAATCGCTGTGAAAGTCCCCCGAAATTAAGGATTCCTTAAAAACATTTTGTATTACATTAAATCAATACAAAAGTTTATGAACATTATAAAGTCTAAGGCTTATTAAATGTATCCTTAAGACTGTAAAAAAGAATGAGTAGTTTATTTTAGCGTTAGGTTTTTTTATTTTGTCAGTGAATGACTGCGTATTTTAACATTAAATTTATTGTTATCTATTTCTACACACAAAAGGTGCGGATCAAAAAGACAGTTATAAAGCCGACAGTCAAAAAGCCGATACATAAAAATATAGACACATCGAGAAGCAGACAGATATTTTTTGAAGTGTCGGTTTTTACTGTGTTTTTTTTATTGTTGATTTTTGACGTGTGGGCTTTTTGATTTGGCGATTTTTCGATCCGCATCGAACAAAAAATACTTTTATTAGTCTAAACTATCATTTAAAATGCTACAAAATAGTGAAGGAATTATTTAGTTAAATAATTAATGGAACTAGTATGAAAATATAGCAAACAAATTTACACGTTGAATGATTAACTATACCAATTTACACGGAGAACAATTTTCATGGAAATTTTACCATTCCAGATGGTAATTTTAAGATAGGCTTCCGAAATAAGAAAAAACTGTCATTCTTTCTAATCAAAATTTACAGAAAAATAACTAAAAATCATAGCAACTACAAATCTGTCCCAAAATTACTATCTGGAATGAAAATTTTTCTCCTTGTAACTTTAGCAACTTTCACGGTAATGCTAAATAACGTATTTTGAAATTAATAAAAGTTTCAATAACAACAAAATAATTTTAATAACATTAAAAAGTCGAATTTAATACTATAACATAACAATTACTTATTCCAGTTACATTTAATACATAAACACGTAAGTATAATTTTTTTTTGTCGATCGAGTGACAGAAATGAAGAGATATGTACTAAAATACTTGTCCATCCCATGAAATGAGTTATTGTGAAAGGGAAAAATCGACCCTCTTCGTACAATACTAGCTAAAAGTAAAAATAATCGGATCTGCTTTACCACGGTACTAACCCTTAAGTGTATACGAAGTACAAAATAATCCTATGAAACTATTAAGTTTTAAAACGTTAATTCGTTTATTTAACATGAAATTACATGGGGAGCTATTAGCTAATCCCGTAAGATGTACTCGAAGCTGTAATCCTCATATATGTTTTAAATAAAGGATTACAATAAATAAATAATTACAATAAATAAAAAAGAAAAAAAAATCATTTTTTAATTCGAAAATAAATGATACTTTTTCATTCCAAAAGGCTATTTTTCCTTTGTTCTGTCCAGGAAATTTCCACAACTACAACCCCTAGCAAATGCAACATTTGATTTTCCCTGAGAGTCACTCCTATATGATTTAAATTGTATTTTTCCACTCATTACACATTACAAACTCAATACACTTTCGAGTGCTCTGATTCAATAACTGAATAACTTGTTAAGTCAATTCTATGTTATTCTCGTTCTAGAGTTGAAAAATTGTCAAATTTGTATTGTATTTTATTATTTGAACTTCCAATATAAGATCCGGTCATTTTCACCCATAAACCGTATGGAGTGAAAACTGTAATGAAATATTCAATGGTGTAACAGTACTTGGTATTGGAGTGCAATAGCCAAAAGGAATTTACATTTCTACAAAACAATGGCATTTCTGGAAGACATTCTAATATTTGATTTCGGGCCAAAACGTAGTCATGGAGTAATCTATTTGTGATTAAGGTGTCCCGTTTTTCCTTGAATTTTAAATTTCGTCACAATTGATGGACAAATTCGCGCAATTAAATTAAACTTTCTGAATATTGTATTTAGTAATTGAGAAATAGATTTCAAACAGATAATTTGTATTAGAAAATTTACAGTAAAAAAGATTTTCTTTGCCATAGCATTAACTCTCCTGTGCACCATGACGAATATATTCGTTCAAACTACATTGTTTCCATATGGAAAAAGAAAAACTGGTGCTCAGGAGGGTTAATAACCCTATGAAGGAAGAATGAAAACAATAATAATCTTGTCTTGGCCCGTTTCCGTATGTACAAGGCAAGAATTGTCGCGCGAATTCAATAATCACTCCGATACCTGTTGGTTGTGTACGGTAACAGAAAAGGAAGGGTAGAGGGGGCGGAGCGAGGAAGCTCCGCCTACTATCGTGCGTTATGGGGTGAACTTATGATTGGCTACTTTCAATACATTTCGGAAACCTTCGGGACGCTTGCGCAGCAAACTCCGCCCCCTGAACCCCTTTTCATTAACTAACCTCCACATTTCTATCCATTATTTGGTGATTAGCAGGATCAAAATGTTATTTATTAATATTTCGACTGTCATATGGTGAGGGTCGAAGTTTTGAAAATACTCGTTTTCACTTTTTACGAAGTAACAATTTAAGGAACCTCCACTCCCCTTCTATCCTACCTATGTTACGTAGGGAATGTTCTTATAAGTGCCACTATTTCTTCCAGTTTCTGGTTATGTTACATTGGGAATGTTCTAGTAAGCGCAAATTTTCACTCAAAATATTACAATACGAACTCATTTTATATTATAACTAAAAGCTGTTATCGCAGATTTTTTTCCAATTTCAAATAAATGGAAAACTTTTTTTCAGATCGTAAAATAATGAAACATAGTATCACAGTGGCGTCAGTCTAAATAACATATGTTCTTCGCGCACGGTTCATATTCTTAAATAGACAAATTATGCCATACAAATAGAAATCAGGATTTTTTTTTCGTAATTCAATAAATCTCACTGCATTTCTGCCTTGTTATATGGGTCTGGTGAAATCTAACAGGAAAGCTTGCCAGCGGGATATTCGGCGAAGCGCGGCAATTAATTTTTATTCTTATAGCTTAAAAATGGCGCACCCTCAATATTGGAGAAGCTTATCCTAAGGGATCCTGACAAGTGCTTGCAGAAAAATCTTCCAGCCCCTGGCAAAGTTCCGAGGGGACAACGCGATCAATTCTATGAATATCATAGCAGCTTATGCCGTACGGTGACATTCTATTTCGACACGTTTCTAAAATTGAACCGTTTTAAACAATATCTCATGCACGCAAGCAGATTAAGTGTAGTGTGCTTAAAAAATTAGTAGATTTAAGTCGAGATCAAGTCGTATTCAAGAACAAGTTAATACTTGACTATTCTCCATAAATCAGTGTATTTGCAATCCAACCGCCATTTATTTAACGAGTTAAGGCCCAAATTATATTGTTTGTTTGGTACATATTCTGTGACATAAAAGATAAAAGAATTCAAGAGAAGAACCTTCTCTAAACAACAATACGCTAGATATAAGTCGGTTTTTTTACCCACACCCGATATAGTTGTAAGCTAAAGATCTAAATAAAATAGCAATATCAGAATTTCTAATATCCTAGTTGACGTTAAGATTAAATTCTTAATAAAACTGAAATCAACACCATAAAATCTTCCAGCATTCACAGTTATCAGGAACTAAGAAGGGATTTATAAGAACACATTATGGTGACAATTTATGAGCAATTTGTCGGCATCAACGTCCGAACGTTATCGACAAATCACCCCATTTAATAATTTTGAGAATCATCACATAACAATCTTCCCTTAAACATTTCCAGATCGTTACTGTTTGACATTTCCCAAACATAGAATATTCCGTATGCATATTGCCTGATCACCCCAACATCCTACCCCGTGTAAATGGAATTTGTGAAATTTACATATAGTTAGGTAGCGCCGTTCTAAAACCCATGTGGTAATCACCAAAAACCGAGAATATCCCTAAGTAACGAAAACATCTTGAAATTCCGACGAGGCGTGTGATTCTACCAATTTAAATGACTAAAGGAGTTGGTTTAAGAATGCCGTGTCTTTCCTACAGTCTTCTTTTGAACCCCGGAATGGTCGCAATTTCCACTTTCTTCGCTCTGGAGGGTTCAACAGGATCGATCGAAACTTTTGAGATTTAAATGAGGGTTTAAATTTCGACTTGGATGATATTTACTGCGTAGGTAGCAACTTCCACTGAAATGAATTGTTAATAAGGTTCTGCGGAAACTTCTGAAATGAATTTCTGCGGCATTGTCCCGTAGTTTATTAGCTGTTTCCTTCGAATAAACTAAGCAGATATTCTCTGTTCCCATATTAATGCACGCCTCGTAATATGCTAAATATTTTCGTCCTTATGTAATAGTACCATTGTATTTGTGTAAATATTTAATTACGAATTAGTTTTTACTAAAAAATTTAGAAGTCTTAATTAATATCAATTTATGTAATAGACTGGATGAAGAAGTTTAGAAGACGATTGTAATTTTTATCAATTTTTGAAAGAATGGGTTGCGAGTTCCAACAAAATTAGAAGATAACTTTACAAAATCGTTTTGAAACCCCAAACTCAAACTCAGAAGGAATTCACTTGAAATTGTTTCGAATGTTAAGTTACTCTTATTTAAGGGTGCCAAAAATTTGGCACTTTGACGTTTTAAAAATAATGTTAAAAAAAAGTGTTCAGAGTAAGTTCCTACGTTTTTTCGTTTAGTATACATTTGAAATAGTTGAATAAAAATAGGGGCTTAAATCGGAAATTGTTTTTTCATATATTTTTTAACAATTTTTATTAAAAAAAAAGATATATTTCGATTAGTTTAAGCCTTTATACCATACATTTTCTTTAGGCGGAATTTGCTTGAAATTTGGTACTGAGAGGTTTTTGGGGTCTCTGATTACAAGTGTGATCTCATATAGGAGATCATATTTGTAATCAGCAACCTCAAAAATCGCCGGATACTCAATTTTGAAAGGTTTTTTGCCAATTTAATGCTATTAAATTAGGTACAATAATACAATATTTTTATTATTTATCACATAAATTCTTGTAATTATTAACAACAGATGTTGCACAATTTCTTAATAATTATAAAACGAAAAATAATAATATTATGTTAACATACAACGATTTATAAAGACTGGAAACATCTCAAATGTTTGGTTTAACACTTCTTAAAAACTTTCAAAATTAAGTTAAAACTTTCAAAATGATATTTAAGTATTCTCTAATACTAAACATTAATAGCACAACCACTTTCTATGAGAGATGTACCAAATAAATTTAATTTTTATCGAAATAAATAACGGAACTTTACTTCATAATAAGCGTTACACGTGTCTATATTACATGTTTAATTTTGGGATCTTCAAATTATAGCATAAGGTTTTCAAACTCTACAATAAAAAACAAAAAATTTCGTGCAAAACTTACGTCTGTACAGCTTGTCGTTTAGGAGTAAACTGCGTTGTACGCGGACACTTTGAAAATGCATGCGGAATGGCGAACAAAACAAATGCTTGTTTATTTACATTGCGCGACCTTGCGCATTATTTAAATGGCTTAAACGCGAACATTTAAAGTAACTTTTGATAAAAGTATACATATATTATATTAAATATAGTCATTTAATATGAATAATACGTGGAAAATTTAAAATGATGCACGAGGACAAACATATAGGAACTAAAAATGGTCGCTTAAAAATATAACAAGACGATATAATTTAGTACTTTGTTTCAGGATGATTGCCTAAAAATATAAGTTTTGAGATCCACATACTGGAACTTAGTCAAAATTAATATAACTAAATGCTGTTGTCCAGTAAATATAGAAATTATAGAGTGGAACTCCGTTGCACGAAAACTGATAGTTTTTACTAATTAATTAAACATTTACTGCAACAAATGGCGTAATATGCTGTACAAAGTTGCATTTCAATATGATGTAAAGTATCCATTCTATAAAATATTCATATTTAATTCAATATTGAAAATATGGATAGGAACCATGGTTTGGACAAATTTTTTATTTTCACCCTTAAAAGCAAAAATGATCTACTGTTCAAAATGGAGAATTTCCATTCTTAAAACGTGAAACCGCACTCTAGAAAATAGAAATGTCACTGAAATACTGAAAACTAGCTCTCTTGTAAGATTGAATCAGTTTTCAATGTATTCAAAAAATTGTCGTGACATAAAATATAGAATGAATAAGTTAATTTTAAGAGATTGTTTCCAAAATCTTCATTTAAATCCTTGTGCGAATAGTACGAAATTATCACAATTCCGCAAAAATTAAATACATTTCGACAGATTTCATAACGAAAACGCATTACTTATATATTTATTTAATCGAGTTTCACTACTTGCGACAATACTTACCTACAACGTGTCTTCGAGTCAACGCGAGCGCCACCAAACGGTGAGCAATTGATACGTCGGCAGTTTGAGCCTCTTCGTAATATCGTGGATGACTATTTGTTAACAGTTCGGTTTAAAATGTTCGCTTCAATATTCAGGCAGTGAATTTCGAAAGGTTTCTAAACTTAATTTTATGCTAACAATTGAATTTTCCATTATGAACAGTGGATCATTGTTTATTTTAAATAGGAGCGACTTGCCATTCGAAACAATTTCGAGTTTGAGTGTGGGTTTTCAAAACGATTTTATTAAGTTATCATTTAATTTCTGCTGAAACCCACAATATTCTTAAACACTTGACTATTCTAATCACTAATGATTAATAACATAATAAATTGTAAATAACATAATACATACCTGCGACTATCAACTTATCACATTTTAATTTCAAGAAACGCTTACCACTTGCGGGAATCGCTACCGTAGCGCATCTATTGAGTAGTTACAGAACTTCCATATCTAGATATATCATAATACGACATTTAGATGAAGCATTTCGTCATTTACGTTCATAAATTTAACACTTTACTAAATACTCCTACAAAGTATCGTGGTTTGTTTTACCGTCATATTTCCTTTTTGAATTTTAAAATACTGGTCTTCTCTGAGCAATAATTTTAATTTTGTAATGTATCCCTTAGATATCAGATAACAATTTTTAAAAAAAGTGCTAAGAATAAAATATATTGCACCAAATACAGGTTTTTTTAAAAGTTGGAGGACAAAATTAAAGGAACTATGTTCGCGGTCTGACTGTGACACCTTTTACTACTATCATACCGGCAGTAAAATTAGCATTACTTTGTGGCATTATACTAGAGGCGTGAAGTATGATAAAATCGTCTTAAAATCTGACTCAACTACAAAAGTACTTTTACGTCCAAAAGTTTCCAAAACAAAAAATGACGGATCAAAATGAAGAATATTGCTGAATACCAGATACAAACACCCGAAACTGAAAATGGCTACCACAAAATTGGAGTAAAAATGTTATCGTAAAAAATATTAGGATATACCATTAGGAATTTTACCATATTAATATTAATAATTTATTAATCATATTTAAATTTAAACAAAAAACTGGCCACTAAACCGACTCCGTCGGTAAGATCGCCATATTTAGAAAACATAAATTAAATTGAAACAAAATATATTCTCAACCCTAAATTTATTTTAAGGCGCATTTATGAGTTTTTTATGAATGCACACCAAATTTCAATGAGATCGGTTCAGCAATGAAGAAGAAATCTTAAGAATACATGATTTATACGTTCTCCCTTTCGTTATTATTTTAATGGTTAGCTCTTTATAAAGATAATGTTGTTCTTCGCTATAAAAGAGCCCTAAAATAGTAACTTATTGTGAGTGTATTCTGGAACATACACTTTTTAGTAAAAATACGACGTCGTAAAAACGAATTTGATTAAAATAGCGAGTCGATATTTAGCCGCCCCTTCAATGACTATTTTTGTCCCCTCAGTTTACCGACATGCCGACAAGAAAACTATGCTGTCCACTCTATCGCATCAAAGTGCTTATTGTACTTGTGTAGCGTTCCTGTCAGATAGCGCCACGCGTCACTTGCAATCCACTAATCCGCAACAAGAGGCGGAGTTTTTAGACATGGTGGGGATGGCGGGAACGCCTACTTTCGTCCTTAAAGAGAGGTATAGCATTATCGGTAAGAGGTGTCTCTAAACTGAGGTTATATTGTAAATATTGATAACGTGGGAATTTCGACAACGAAAGCTTACTATCGTCCTAATTTAAAAACGAAGTCGCATAATATTTAATTCAATAGTATGACAAGGAGTTATTAATAGTCGATACTGACATCAATACTACAACATTATGCGAATTACAAATAAGTACTTTATATTTATTTTGTATGCTTTTTTTTCTTTTGTTCTTTCTGAACATTTTTTAATGCATATAGAAAAAATGAATAAGAATAATAGCTTTTTTGCTTGACAAGCTTTACAAAACTGTGTTTAAATTAAATTTTACAATAAACCAACGATGTAAAGGTTTAGTTAATAGTGCACATTGCTGTTTAAGTAGTCGAAATGTATCATACCCGAAATTGCTATAATTCACAGGCTCCGGATACCGCCACAAAAGCAGAAGATTGATGTCAACCGCGATAACGACGCATTCGCGCAAATAGATTTCAGTGTAACAACTTCCGCAGATATCAACGGAATAATCGAGCAATAAAAATGATAAAATACTCACCAACATAAACGCTTCCGAAATTCACGTTCTCTTCCGCCTGTCTCCTCAGCTGTTCTCCGTTTCACGACTTCGTAACTTTAGTATTCATAACGAGATAGTGCGAAATTCACGTAGGTACGTTTCCGTTTATCTACTCAGATGTTCTCCGTTTCACGACTTCGTAACCTTAGTATTCATGGCGAGGAAGTACGGTGGCTGTAAGTACCATTTAGCATCTCAAAGCACCACAAGATTATGACCATCTGTATTTTAAGGGACACGCGATACGATTCGGGGCAATTTGGATAATTTATTTACAAGTTTCCTAAGGCACGATTTGAAATCAAAGGGTCTGGTTGAAATAAGACCTAGCTGTTTATTTGGATTATGGTATAGATTCGATAAAATGGGATCGTTTTATGAAAGCTTATCAACAGTGGCGAGCGAGTCCGTGTTGCGACTGTACAACGTAGACAGACGGTTTATGGCCGCATTAAGGGGTTTAAGGTTATTCGCGAATAAATGACTTGGAACAAATTTGTATTATCTCAGAAAAAAAAAGTTACCTATATCACTCCCAGTAGATCACTTACGGAAAGGAAATGTTCTGAATTATTCCAACCAATAGTAATGACAAAATTTATTACGTGATTCTACAGTGAAATACGATGTTTTATATCACCTACACTGAGAGACATGTTTAACGTTGTAAGTACTATATTCATGAAACCTCTGGCCAGAATAGCATCTGCAATATACTTTGGACACTGATAAAAAATTAAGCATATGTGCATTAGTTCTTAATAATTTAGTAAAGCAATATATCTAAATACTGCGGGCGAAAATT
Source organism: Trichopria drosophilae (assembly GCA_030407085.1). NCBI lineage: Eukaryota > Metazoa > Arthropoda > Insecta > Hymenoptera > Diapriidae > Trichopria > Trichopria drosophilae. The sequence goes on along the minus strand of CM059587.1, from coordinate 83,669,575 downwards.
TATGCATTCTCCCTTTCGTTATTATTTTAATGGTTAGCTCTTTATAAAGATAATGTTGTCCGTCGCTATAAAAGAACCCTTAAATAGTAACTTATTGTGAATGTGTCTTCAAACATACACTTTTTAATAAAAATACGACGTCGGTAAAAACGAATTTGATTAAAATAGCGAGTCGATATTTAGCCGCCCCTTCAATGACTATTTTTGGCCCCTCAGTTTACTGACATGCCGACAAGAAAATCATGCTGTCCACTCTATCGCATCAAAGTGTATAACATAGTACTTATGTAGCGTTCCTGTAAGATAGCTCCACGCGTTACTTACAATCCACCAATCCGCAACAACAAGAGGCGGAGTTTTTAGACATGGTGGGGATGACGGGAACGCCTACTTTCGTCCTTAAAGAGAGGTCTTCTGACCAGAATAGCATCTGCAATATACTTTGGACACTGATAACAAATTAAGCATATGTGCATTGGTTCATACTAATTTAAGTAACATATCTAAGTAATATATCTAAATAGTATGAAAAATTCAGAAAAAATAACGGCGACTGGATGAAAAATGTTAAACTTGAGGGTTGCGGAGAGACATTGATAACCGACAATCGAAAGATCCTAGGATTGTACCTGGTGCCCACGGGATATTCTTCAAAAGTATGCGTTATTTTTTAAGAATTTTTCAAACGTTTTTGTCCGTTTCGAATTTTTCACATAATTAACATCATAAAACTGAATTTTTAATATGTATATTAAAAAGTGTTTTTCATAAAACATCCTTGTTTTCTTAAATCAGAAAAAGAATGACAGGTGATGCTTGAAAACATTTCCGCCGTTTTAAAACGTTAAAAACATATCCGTTTATATTACTACAGGTCATAAGCCTGGAAATTATGATTTATTAATAATTATTATAAAGTCGGCTATAATATTTAATATCTAAATGGTATTTTTTTCTGAATTTAATGGAAAAATTTCAAGATACTAAAATGTTCAACGCAGACTATACTAGATATTATGAAGGCAGAATAATCATATTTACTTAAGGATATAGTAAATGTGGGAAATATAAAAAAAGTAGGCATCGCCTAAACGTAATATAGTTATTCCTGTTGCCGCTAGGCGCAGTCGTGCATCTCCTTCGTTATTTTCTGTTCCCGTTACAGACATTTTTTTTGTAATTAAATGTTATTACGTGGCATATTTTAAACTCGATTTATCGAATTTTTGCCTCAGATATATATCTATTCTGCTAATTAATTTAAAAAAGGTCGTTGGAGGAAACGCCAACATCGGAATAAAGAAACACAAGAGTCGTAATATTTGTTTTCAAAGTAATTTAACCCATTAACGACGGTAAACAGGGCTGGTTTACACTTTTTGTAGCCTCGTTCTCATACTCACGACAGAATCATGATTATAGGGAACCTGCGTTTCTTATTTTGATTTTTAAGTATCCTCTTTCAGAATATGGCCTTAAAATTTAATTTTGTCGGCCACAAAATTGAATATGGCGTCTTTTGTAACAAAAAAAATAGGAAAAAATGAGAATTGTTTTGTTTTTTTTTTTTTTTTTTATGTGCTTCTTCATTATCGGTAAAGAAATTAGTTGTAGATGCGCACACAATTTTTTAATATTATAATTTTCATTATCATATTGAAATATGACGGTTTAACCGCTTCTCCAGAAAGAATAAACTCTCGCACCTGATTGAACAACACACCGGTCCGTTTACCTAAAAATCGGTATACAGGGGGTGGGTTCAAAAACCAACAACTCAAAAAGCTGACAGGTCAAAAAACCAAAGTAAAAAAAAGCGATAATCGAAAAGCCGACAGTAAAAACCGACACGTCAAAGAATTATCGTCCGCTTTTATCGTTATATGTAATTTTTTATGTGTCGGCTTTTCGACTGTCGGATGTATGACTGTCGGTTTTTCGAACTAACGGCTTTTTGATTTCTCGCTTTTCGACCGAAAAATTAAAAACCAAATTTAATATTTTTTGTATGGTAACCGTTATAACAAAAAAAAATTTTCATTTTTTTTCATATTTATTTAGGTAATTACGTCTTTTGAAATACATCAAATTATCCAATGGGGTATAAAATAACATATAAAATTACTTTTGTCATACAAAACTGGAGTTGTAAAACATATAATCCTGAAAATATACTAATTCACTATGCCATAAAAGTTTTTATACTACCTTAAAACAATTGTCATTTCTAATGTAATTATGTTATTTTAATTAAAGACAAAATCGATCAAAATTATTTACTACTCCAAAAGGAGTTATAAATAGAATGTTTTCCGTACTAAAGTACACTTGAATTACTTTCTTGTGATATTATGCAAATTTATGTATTTTTCATACATTAAATAAACAATATCTGTCGCTTTTCATAAAAATAAACTTCCTAAACATAATAAAATTAAGTGTAATAATTATTTTTTAAACTAAGCCGATCAATTTAACAATAATATTACATAAATAATTTTTAATTTGTTATAAATTTTTGCTTACAACATGTTAATTAGATTTCCGATTGTAAAATATGTTTGATATTAAACTGAAAAAAATAGCTAACTCCAATATTCTTGCAGAATTCAAATGTTGAGCCGCGGATTTGCATGACATATCGCTAGTAACAGTTACCATAAGAAGGTATTAATTATTCAACACATAAATCACGAGGGATTAAATTTATCAGAACCCAACAAATATCCACATAAATCATCGCCTAGAATATAATTTAATCAATTTGTAAATGAAGAGCTCAACAGATACCTGTTCTTGGTCTGAAAATTTGAAACGGGTGCGATAAAAAATCTATTCGAGGATGTCATTTTTATCCCTTAATTTCGAATAAAAAATCTTTTTCTTCTCTCCACAAAATTGTTTAATTCTACATTGTTTAACAGAATTAAACAATAAAATTTGACACAAAATTAGTGATCTTCACGCGTATTGGGTGGAAAAATATGACAAAGTAATAAATTTATTTGAAAATAGAATAATAAAAAAAAATTAGACAGATATTGTGGTTAAAAATATAGTAGAATGTGCGAAAAATAACGACTATTACTTTTTATATCGCTTGTATACGAAGCGAGTGACTGGCGCACGTGCAGTGAAACCGTTAGCTTTCAATGCATAACAATGGCACAGATATCTATTGAAAATGGACTTCATCGGCAGTTTTACGTCGCCTTACTTTATGGCAATATTAAAATACATCTTTTATATCCGTCTTCGCCCTTATATTTCCCTGAAAATTGATTTTTGCATTCGTATAGATTCCATCAAATGTATTGCCGCATTCTCTTAACGCAAATTTTATTCGCAATTTTTTTATGTTTTGTACTTTACCGCATTGATGAAATATGATAGTGGTCATAATATACGACCTATATATATAGTACGACATTCGATTAAAATGTAACATTCAAATTTATAAAGATATAGAAATTTGATAAATTTATCAATTTAACCCTTTTCGTGTCGAATCTAATCTCTTTTCGTCTCGAAAGTCTTAAATGTAGACTCAACTTTCAGCGCTGTAAGGTAAATATCTTAGTACCTGACCACTAAGTGGAATAAAAAATGGGGGGTCCCTATTTAAGTTTTATTGTCCCCCCTCCCCCCTCCCACAGGGGGCGGGGGAGGGGGTTGATTTCATTATCACTGGATGCCCCCCTTCGTATCGGAAAACATTCATCCCACACCTTTTTTGATTCTGTGAATAGTTCTCGAGATATTTCAATGTCTTCAGATAAATTTGGATTTTTATCGATTACAGCGCCACCTGTGAACCAAAATGCAATAGCTCCTAGGTCAAATTGATGTACTTTTTTCCGGAGAATCCAAATCTGCAATAAAAAATGGGGTTTCCTATTTAAGTTTCATTGTTTTTCGCTTCTAGATCCTGTTGCATGATAACTTTTACTTTATGAAGACGTCACGTCCGATCAAAAATTCAAAATGTTGGCTGTAATCCTGCAATAGGAGCCAACATAACGAAAATTTTACTTTTCTTTACGTACCGCTTTTGTAAATGAATAATTTATTATGAAAATCAGTGAAGGAGGTGTTTTTGGGTCGCAGATTACGAATTCGTTGTCCAAAATTTTAAATTCAAAATGACGGATCCAAAATGGCGGACAAAAATGAAAATTTTCTTCGTTTTTTAATGAAATTTTACATCAAATTGATTCAGGGATCACGGATTACGAATCCGTTGTCCGATTTTCTAAATTCAAAATGGCGTACTTAAATTGATAATTTTCATCGTTTTTTATGACATTGTGCACAAGAGGGTTTTGGGATCACAGATTACGAATCCGTTGTCCGATTATTTTCGGACATTATTCAGGAATGTCTACAGTATTGAACAAAAAAAGAAATCGCATTTAGGTGGACTATTTATTTATCCGTGGTTGAAGCCCACCATGTAATAAAGATTAATGTAAAATCAACAAATTAATCGTAAAGACGACATACTTCCGGGTTCCATATTTACTCCGGGCGCATCGAATCTTTCCACACTAATGGTCCTCATTTTTTTTTGTGAAAATAGTAAAATAATCCAACGCTTCCATATTTACCATAATCAAAAAATTGTAAATCTTTGTAGCCTAATTCGCATTATTCCTGGTCGAGCAGGCAAGTTTCTGTCATCTGAAAAAAATAGCTAAAAAATTAAAAGTATGCACAACAACATCGTCATTTGCTCGTCTAAGACATTCATCAAATATTTATTTATTACGTGAATATTCATTTAATAATGCCATGTTTTACAAAAGAACTTTTTGAGATCTTATCAATTCTATTGCATTTTTACACGAGTAACCTCAAAATAAGACAATTGTATGAAAAAATATAAAAGATACATTGTTCCCTTGAATTTTGAATCAAATTTTAACCGGACTCGTTCCTTCACAGAATTGCAAATTTCTGGCACGTGAACGAAAAGAAGAGATTGTCTCGGAAGAATGAGGTCCTACGACGGAGAAAGTAGTTCCTGCGAGGAGGAAGAGAGACGAGAGGCCATACCCGAGGCCCACTTGCAACCTGGGCCCTGGCAGCGATCAACTTCCCACCCAACCTGGCCGTGGGATCACCGCAGTGCCGTAAGTTCCAAAGAAAACGACGAGCACACCTCTTGCCTTAAACGATTACAAAAAATTGTTATCTCATAAGACAATATAAAAATTACTATGTTTGGTAAGTGAATGTATCAGCAAATATACAACTCCAATTCGAGATGATTGATTCTTAAGTATCATCGATACCCTAAAATTACGGTTTTAATTGATAACAAGTTAATAATTTCATAAATAATTATACTAATAAGTAACACTACCCACCTGTCCCATTGAATCTGTAAATGTAAATGTAAATGTTAATCTGTAAAGTCCTGTAAATGTTGTCCAAGGTGTTTCGAGACATCTTCAGGTTTTACCAAAGACCCCAAAAATTCCCGAGTAGAATTCTTGGTTGTTCCAACATCGCAGACATTATTTGTCGGATATAGAAAAGGAAAAGATATTTGGACATAGTTTCTGAACATCTTGTTGACGAAATCAAATAACGCTACAGCGCCATCTACATGCGTCTATACTTCTTAGTATTTTATGTGCATTATTTTGTTTTCTTCGCTGATATAAACGATATATAAGACATTTCACTTCAAATGGGCCACTTATTCTTCAAACAGTTGTAAATTTTATTTTAACATATATATTTGAGCCTTATGCAAGAATTTCTTTTACTCGTTAAAAAGGAAAATTTATAATTTTTGAGAATTTTAAAACCTGTTTATTAATTTATTTTGACGACGGTATTGGACAACTTTTGTGTTTAAGTTTGGATTTTTTATATTTCTCGTCGAAATATTTATTTTTCAAAATACGTTGTTAGGCTAATCGACAAAATTCCCAAACGGTGATAAAAAATTCTTCTAAGAAGCTAATGTTTAATTACACTTGGAGGAAATGTTCTAAAGCATTGTAAAGTAATTTTAAAAAACTATTTATAACATTAAAACTACAGTAAAGTTCCGGTATAATTGCGTATTGTTATATTTACGTCTCAGCATATTTTCATGGTTCCGTCTCGTTATATTTACCTGTCGCCGATCTTTTTTCCACCACCTTGCGAGTTGGGGCCTTAGGAAGGGCCTGATGTGACGTCACGAACATAACACGACTAAGGGGAGTGGGGAAGCCCCCCTTATTTTGGTAAATGTAACGAGACTGGGAAGGCGAGAACTGAGCAGGTAAATATACCCGGACACTACTGTATATTGAAATAACTTAATGGCCTTTTACTTGTTACGTTTCATTGTCTTCAAATTCTTCAATATATGCATCATTCTACAGCTACACACTTTTTTGATCATTTTAATTTAACGCACTTTTACGTGAAATTCGAGATGATCGATTTTTAAATATGTAGTTTTTAATTGTGTAAAAAACGGTTTCACTGAAAAATATAAAATAGCGTCATTTAAATATTTCGTGTTGGCGATCGATACTTTTTTTTCTGGCTTTACCGAACATTGATTTTTTACGAAAATGTTATCTTTTTTAAAACAACGTTAATACTTTTGTTTTATTGCTTAAAGTTAAAGACTAAATTGAAATTCCCTATTCACTATTTTGGTTTCAGGGCGTGAAAAAAGTTGCAATTTTTATGTGTGACAAAATATGAATAAATATCCTATATCAGTATCGTAGGAAAGATTCGAGTAAATGTTCAAATAGTTGAGCTTTGTTGGTTGTGATTGTTGAATATTAAGAATTCATGACACCAACTTTTCTTCACCAAGATGCGCCAATTTGGAATTTTGTAACTAAAAACATATTATTCTAATTAAACGGAGATTAATGTTCATTATACTTTAAAAGTAATACTAATTAATGTTACATGCCTTTGATGAACAAAGCTAGAAGTGATATTTTGTATCTGTTTCCAACAAGATCCCTTTTAGTTGGTAGAGCATTTGTCCGCAAATCAAAAAGTCCCGGATATAAGTCCCGGCGTATGAAATCTATCAAAAGTTCGACCTTCATTTTTTTCATAAATCAGAAATGATCGAAAAACATATCTAATAATTACTATCTTTGACAAACAATTTTTTCAATAACAAATTGCTCAAAAATTTGAACCGTGCAGACAATTCTCTGACTTGAAAAAGAAAATAGCAATCTTCACTCATCAAAGGCAACATCAATTAATGTCTAAATATTGTTAATGTTTCTTGAAAACTTCTCAAGACTCTCGTCATTTTGAATTCAAAAATTTGAAAATCTCGACTTAGTACAATTTTTTAAAGAAAATACCCAGAAAAAACATTGTCTCAAAGTATTTAATGCAAATTCACATGACATTAATGGGATATGTGTCCACAGTTTTCGTATTTTGGTAAATTTCTCGTAAACTCTCTAACTTTTCGCTAAAAATTTAATGTTATATATATTTTCAACCTTCTGTTTAAAAGGGACGCAGTATCAAACACTAGACTTTTGCATGGGAAAAATAAGTGTATACAATAGTTCAAGCGTGGACAAATAGCCCAAATAATAATTTTAATGTTCGTTGGTGATATTTATACTACAAAACTATATGGAATTACAACTTGTGTAATTAAAAACGTAGTTAAAACATACATGCGTTCTTCGAATGCACCAGCTACTTCGGCTACTTCGAACGAATAACCTACAAAAGTGGCACTTGTACACTTAGCTAAATTATTTACTAATAGTTAATATAAACTAATTTCAAATCGCTTGCACAAAATTGTAGCAGTACACTGAGAATAGTTTAAGTAATTATCCGTAATGGGTATCGAGAGCAGCAGACTATGTCCTACAACCACCGCGCAACTTTTAAGGTTGCTACTGTCCCAAAATAAAAGGCAGTTGTTATGTCAACACTTTATTCGTATTATGTATATAGATGGCTGCCGTCCCCAGAAGTATGGAACACCGGTTGTCTGTATTTAAGACAACTGCTGTCCCAAACTTAGGCATCTTCCATCCAAACCGACGGCCGAAATCGATCTCTTGTTTTGCACCACAGGTGTCTCTACTATCATGCCTCTAACCTCAAACTTCTCTCAGTGTAACTGTAAAGTTAAAAACGACAGGTAAGTTTGAGATGAAAATACCAGTACTTTCCTGCAATATTATTGTATAATAACTCGTCTATTTTAACATTCAAGAAGCCTTTGTTAACTATTAATAAATCTTACATTAAATTCCTAGTTACACAGCGCGGCAACGCTATATTCGTTAACTATTAAGTTAACCTGTTGTTTTAACTGCGCATAACCGTAATGCGCAACGTTTCCTAGTTCCCCGCGCTTTTTTTTTTATTATTTATTTCTGAGCGTCGAAAAATTCTCAGAAAAATGAATTACTACGAGTGTGTTTGTTTATCTATAATTTGGCGAAACTGTAAGCGCGTATGATCCCTGCATTAGTATTTAAAATTCATGTATTAAATATTAACATTTCAAATTTAACCGATTACGGTAACTTGAGGATAAAGTCCTTTGTATTCAGTTCTAACTCTAAATTCGGTAAGCTTTATATTAAAGCTTTTACATTAGCTGTAAACAAACCTATAAACGAAGGCTTTCTTAATATTACTACATGGTATTCGTTTGATTTTGCGCAAAAATAGTCAATAAATTTTACATCGCACTTTCAAACGCTATTCCGTTTTAATGTGCCCAAATAAAATAAATGCCTTCCGAATCGCTTATTTTTATTTTCGAAAATGTGATCGATAGCTTGCGGCCACATGGCCCGGTCTCCCGATACCTCGTAATTTCAAAATGGCGTAACTTGATTAAGAAAAAATCACAATTGAACTCTGCGACTCTCAAATTGAAGCCAAAAAGTAGTACAATATGATCCAACGAATGGAAATCCTCATATTAAAATGTTATGTTTCTGCTTCTGTACATAACCTCAAAAGTAGCTAAAAATCTGGATTTTTTTTTGTACATAACCTCAAATATCTCAAAATCCTCGCAAAGATTCTGATAAAAAAATAATTTTGGAACTGGAACACTTTCCAGCAACTGACATAACCCCATTATTTGCAGACTTGTGTTATATCACACCGAATTTATTTGAGACAGTAGGAATAGTTTTTGTCGAAATTTATGAAAAAGAGAAACATCGCATAAGTAATTATAATGAGGACATTGCCAAAACATATGATTTATTGATATTATTAATATATATAATCTATTAGATATCAGTTTCATTTTGTATTGAGTTTCAAAAAGTTGTCATAAAAGTAAAATTCAAATTTTTAACATTTACAAATATGTTATTTTAACTTTCACAAACCAAATTTCAAGGACATGATTTTTTAAATAGTATTGAACTTCCAGCATTTACTTTTTTATTCGTTGAGTATACAGTGGGTGTACGAAAGCAATATGTACGAACACAAGTGTTCCCCTCTGGCTTTCTGCCTTCGCGTAGATGTATATCGATGATTTGGAGGCCCAACAGTTTGATACGGTGGAAGAGATTCATTGAAAACGTGACAGTAATACAAAGCACGAATTAGCAATGGTTCAGTACTCGTGGAATTATCTCTGCCGCAGATTTTTATTATTCTGTATCAGATATCAGTAAATATATTACAACATTAAAATACGTATGAAAAAAAATTTCGTTTAATAGAAAAATAATGCTGCTATCTTTTACATGGAGGACATATTACTAAATAGATTTCGAAGATTTGTTATTGCATGTTAAATATCTCCAGTACCTACAATTATTTATTCACTTTTTTAAATCATCGTATAGAAAAGTTTTAATTGTAAGATCTATGAAAATTTCCATAATTATAAAACATTCAGATTAGAGACTACAAGAAATGTTAAGTATTTCATTCTATAAATATAATCTAATCATATGAGGTTAGTTTTTTGTTTAATATTTGAAATACAAAATAAAATTCTGCAGACAGGTTTTCTTCTTTTAGCGACTTCATTACCAGTATTTACGAAACTTCGTTGTCCTAAAGTCCCGAGTTCGAATCCACATGCAGGAAATTTTTTTTTATATCAATTCATTTATATGCTCAGGTTAGATATTTGAATTATACATTTTTTATTTCATGGAAAATAGACGAATTTTTTATTTGAGGGTATTCGGGATATTCGATTACGAATTTTACCTCAGATTTTGAAAACCCAAAATGTGGATCCAATCTTGATGAACAAAATATAATAAGTGGCATGATCGAACGGAAACTTTACATTTTTTTTAATGTAACACATTATGAATTTGTTTTTGTGTAATAAAAATTGAAAATAACATTTCTCAAATGGCTGACAATAATATAAAATGTCTCTTGGTTAAGATAAAAGGATACTTGTTTATAAATCTGATCTTAGATTTTTAAAATTAAAAATTGTGGTACCTATATAAAATATCATAAAAAATCACATGTACCCCTAGTTAAATGTTATTTTGTTCTTCGAATTATAAATTTAAAAACTATGGTGGATTAAAAGCAATAAATTTAGTTTTAAGTATACCGAGAGTTTTTCAGTTTTCATTTTACGCAGATAGTGTAGTAATGCTTTCAGATTACTTTTTACCTCTGCGTGAAATATTGGGATTTCCGAATGTCCATTTGCTTTAACTGATTCTCTTTTTTTGCCACGTTATCTGTCTGTTCATTTCCTGGTACACCAACTTGTGTCTGGATTCGTTGGGATTTAATTTTGTTTCGATTATTGAATTTTTTTATTTCTGATTTTTTAGCACCTGAAGGATTTTTCACGAATGTGTTTACAACAGTATTTTTCGTGTTATTTGTATTTCTAATAGAAGACAATGTTTATTTTCATAACAGAATTCATCGTACGTTTTTGAATGCTTAATAATCAATATAAAATAGTCAAATATAAAGAATCGATTTATCAAATTCTTAGTTGAATACAAAACAAACACCATCATCAAATCTCATATCAAAACTCATATAACAACCCCAGCAAAGATATTTGCTGCTATATTTAAACTCCCTTCAAAAAATTGAGAGCGACGACTGTTTGGAATTGGTTTTATACAGTCATCATGTACATATCGGTTCAATTATATCCACGAGAGTGACGTTAAGTACCCTACGTTACGACGTCGTATGCCGTCGAGGACTCAACCATGATCACGCGCCAGCATCATAAATGTGTCAATAATATTACTTTATCGCTTGTCAAAGGCTAACAAAGAGTATTCCAGTTTCAAAATGATAAATGACTGCTAGTTACAGGGTGATAGTCTTTCTATAAAATACTTTGAAACACACGACATTAAAGAGTCAACAAGACGTAAAATCTCCATCATGTATAACAATCATTCATTCTCCATTCTGAACCGATGACATTTAAACATTTACCTTATGACTTATTTGAACATTTACATAAGATGCAATGTTTTAAATCTATCTTTTCCAATTTATAGAACACACTGTATAATCTGTGTACAACATATTGACCAAAACAAGATTTTTTTAGTAGAAATGAGCATAAAATTAAATGTAAATATCTTTTACAAGAATGTTTTACGAAAGAAATCTTTTGAATAGCGCGCGGGAACAACCCCCACTGCCGCAGAGCACGAGCGCGAGAACCTTTCCCCCACCAGTGAGAGTTCGGACACGCCTCTGCGCACCAAACTGCGCACTTTTTGCGAACTCGCCTTGATAATTTCAAATATCTGTAATTTGAAAACTAAGAATCCTATAAGAATTTTGTAAAAGACATTTAAATTTACAATTTAACAACAAATAATGTTCTTTACTAGTGTTAAAGTTCCAATTGACACTGATGATAAATTGACTGTAATTTGTAAGATAAACGCATAAGCCTTAGACTGATGTCCTGCGATATAAATAAATCATTTCTATCATATATAAATCACCATTTATGTTTTCAACATTGCAAGTAGCTTGGACGTATTGAAAAGCGTAATCGCATAATCGGACATCTGATCTCGACAATACGCTAAACGACTACGTGCGGCAGTCCCAGAGCTAGTTATACTTTGCTCGCTCACGTGCGGTTGTCTACAAAAGATTTGTTATATCACTTGAATGGCCGATTACAGCTTCCCTCCAAAATACGTCTAGGCGATGCGTGTGATTGAAAGAAGGTTAATGCGACAGATGTTCATTAAGCAAAATATGTTTCAGCACACCATGGCCCCGCACACCAATCCGTCCCTGGGGACTATTGGTTTCCCGAGTCCAGGAACGTCCCATCCGTGCATCCCGGTACCTACGGCGACTTATTCGACCGCGGAACACCCGCAATGTGCTCCTGACCGAAGGACTCCTTTGGGAACTGTGGGTCTCGGCGGATTTTATTTTCAGCAGCAACCGGCGCCGCCACCCCCGCCGCCTCCTCTCCCTTCATCCAGCTCGACGTCCGACGAGAATAGACCCGATCAGCAAAGGTGGGATCCCGATATCAAAATATGCTAAACTTTTTACGTATCTTTACATCCTCTTCGCCCAGGAAAATTTATTCAATGCATATACATCGTAATTCATACATATTTAGAATGCTGTCGATTCGGAATCGATTGAACGTAAAGTATACACCCTCTACAATTTACAGGCTTCCAAATTTCCTTCCTGTACTTTTCTTTCAAAAATATTACGAAATTCCTGTCATATTGAATAATAACCCACTTTTTCAATGTCTTATTTTATGCTTAATTCTTAACCGTACATTGCTTATCTTGGTAAAATTTTTAGCAACTAAAATTTCTATTAACATAATATTTCTTGCAACGATATTGACATTAATATTCGACATTAGGTTAATTATTTGAAATGTTCGAAATGACCAACTTTCCGTACTAGGCAAACAATTAACCATCAATGGTCTAACGTTTTTCCGTTCCTTAGAACAGTACAACGAAGGTCATCTGTGAATCGATGTTTTTTAGATATGTAAAACTGCTTTAAAAAGTTCGTGGACCTTCATTAATTCTTCAATTTTAATAAAAAAATGTTATTTCTTAACGATACAGTAGAAACTCACTATAAGGAAATGTTTGTATGCAGAATATTCGCTATACGGAATCCCTTTCCATCTGTGCTATTTCCCCTCAAGTTTCAGAGGGGTAAGCTCGGAACCAATGAGATACTGAGAGTACGGAAACGTAGAGTTACGTGGGGAGGTTCGTCACGCCTCTTACTCCTTATACTGAATAAAATAATTTCCTTGTAGCTAGTAAATTCCTTATAGCGAAGTTCCTTACAGCGGGTTTCTACTGTATTTTTGTATTAAAAGTGGAGATACCTCGTGTAAAATCACCTTTGCTCACGTTAGACAATTAAAAGTAAACTTTCTGTCACACCTGCACAAAAATGCCAATTTTCCGTGCCGGTAAAGCAAACCAAAGGTTTACAGGTGAGAACGCAATATTTAGCGCCCGCGCAATTCTGTCATGCCCTATATACACCATCCGCGCTTCGTGATATGCGTATGCGCACAGGTATTTCGCAATTCTCACAGCGCGAGCATGTCGGTAAAGTCCGCAAAGATGTTCCATAAACATGTGTGACAAAAAATATTATTGCACCTTATTAATATTATTGAAATCCATAATTTTCATTCCTCTTTCAAGAAGATTTTGATTTATTTTTGTATGTCGGAAATTACCAATTTTCCGCCCAGGGCACACAATTTTTGTTTGTTAATAAAAATTACAATTTTGTGGACTAGGGCACAGTTGGAATTGATGTTTAAATTTGTTTACTTAGGTAACTTTTCACATTTTTAATATTGACATTGTTCAATTATTAACCTTAGGAATTTATGTAACTATGGCGCCAAATGACATTTTGCGACCATAACAAGAATGTTTATTGCGACTGTTAGTATAAAATATACAGATGCAATGCCTCTGAATAATTAATTTCTCTTCCTGAAATATTGTATCCTTGTGTCCAAAATGGAATTTGTCACACTCTGAGAGAAAAATGCTATTTTGCTCCCTATCTCGCGGGAGCGGTACGAGTAAATAAATTTTCATCAAATTTTGCGCCTGATTTCGAAATGAGTTAAATTGTTTACTATTATAGAAATGATCAAATTTAGGTCCTTGGCATATTTATGATATGTTTCTTTATATTACTGTTCGCAAATATTAATTATAATTTAAGTATTTATGGAACAAATAATAGTAGATTGTGCAACTAGGGAGCAAAATAGGTATTTGGCATTTCGCACGAGTTTACAAATACCTATTCTTCTTTGTTGCACATACTAGTTTCTCATACGTGGGCGTACTATTTTGCTCCCTCGATATAGGCAGCAAAATAGTATTTTGCACTCAGAATGCGAGAAACTTATTTTGCTCCCGGTTATATTTATTTTGCTGCATAGGGAGAGAATGTGCTATATTTCCGCAATATAGGGAGCAAAATAGCATTTAGAGTGTGACAAACTATGTGGGCTCTTGTATATTTCCATCTGCTAAAAGCATTTTGAAAGCATTTCTTAATATGTCGGAAATTAACAACTTTTCGCCCTTGGTACATAATGGAATAGTTTTTTTTTCCTTTATTGTTACTAAAGTTTAAATAGAATTTAATTGATATTGTAAAAACGTTATTTTACTATATTTTCAAGAATCTTTTCGGAATTTCTTTTTAACATTACCATTTTTTTATTATAATAGACTTAATTATACAATAAAAGTTTTATGAAAAATATCCACAAATATTTTTATTGTATGTTTTAATAAAATATTTTTTATTATATTTTTATTATACTTAACAGCTTTTTAAAGATTTTTGCTGATCAGCAAAAGAATCGGTATATAAGAGTGAATTAAATGCAATTTCTCTCAGTTATATGACTATCAAAACGTCGTAAATTTTTAACGATGTCGTAAAATATCAACTTTCTGCCCTTGGTACTTAATTAACTAACTAATAATTAACTACTTAAGACTTTCTCAACAACCTACACAAAAATGTCTATAATCATAAACTACAGTCGTCTAACTATTTATCTTAAAATCAATAAAAATAATTATTAATTTAAAATAAAATAAATAATAATATATTAAAAATAATATAATGTTTCATACATTTATGAGATAATCTTTTAAAATTTGTTTGTATTAAATTATTTAATGTTAAACATGGCTTATTTAATGCACCGAAAAATTTGAAATGCTTGTCATTAAAACACATACTGGACTAAAATTCTAAAAAAAATTATTGTCTCTACTAAATTGGGGCAAAGTTCTAACGGACGTGAAATAATCGGAATAAATATTATTAGTAAAATATATTTTGATATTGTTCTGTAACAAAATTTCCTAAACCAGAATAGTATAATAGCTTAAGAAATTTACTTTTGTAGAAAATGTAAATTACATAAATGTTTACGGGTCTGCACCAAGGGATTCCTACAATATAGTTGCTTTTATCGCCGTCAGGCGCGTACGCGATGCTCGTAGGTTTGTTGTGCTCCATTGTGGTTCCCGTCACAGAAATGAGTTTTCATTCCGTTAAATTCAGATCAAGTGACATGCTTCATACAAGATTGCACATAAAATGTCAATTGCGGACAGACAATGGTATATTATATCAAATACACCTCTTCCTGTAAAAATCCTGGAATAATAAATATTATTATCACTTATGAAACATTTCTATTCTGCAAGTCTCAAATCCCTATCGGATAATAGTAATTTTTGCTATGTTTTAAAGATAACTTATACTTAAAGATTCTTATAAAATTTCTCTCAATGTAAAACTGCGTAATCGATTCAATGGCAGTGTGTGGTAGCATTCGAAAATTTGCTTATGTTACTTTCAAAGTACACTAGAACCTTGGGACTTCTAAATTCACGGGACTTCTAATTTTAATGCGCATGTGTTCTGCGCAAATTTCACTGCCATCGGTTGACGAGGATTTCCCCCGCTATCGATATGTGTACCGCTTGCCGTAAATTTTGTACCACGTGACTTCGAAGTGCCGAGGCTGGCGGCTGCGAAGTCCTGAGGTCCTTAGAAGTCCCGAGGTTCTACTGTAAAATTTTGAGATCCCCAATTGTTTGAATTTATAATGAAGTCATCGATTAGAAATATCATTCGGTATGTTATTCTCCAATTTGTTACATCTTTTCTTAATTTTTTTAGGCATTTCGTGATATGAAATTCCACCAAAAAACTTGTGATTATAACCATTTGTATTTGGACAACGATGAGGCGAAATATAGTAAGATGAAAGGTTTCAAAGAGTAGCCAGCTTATCGAAAACGTCGGATGTCCAAAGAATTCGCTGCAGTTCTGTTCTGTTTTGCACTTTCATGGTTATTTTGGTCAATAAATTCAACTCCAAAATAAGTTAACGTTGTGCACTTTTAATAAACTCTTTAAAGCGCAGTAGAATACGAGGGTCATGATAGTTCTCTGGCAAGATATTTTGCATTGCGCACTAACTTATATAGTGAATGATATGTTATTCTGGACAAAAATGGTTAATGCAAAATATCACCCTATAAGAATATTTGCAAAATATAGTGTAAAACTTTATAAAAACTTAAAATTGAAGACTTACATTGATTTATAAATGGAGTTTCATATGAGATACATTTGTTTGATTTTTTACTATTCCTAAAACGCTTTCTATTCAGCCTTAAAGAGTCGTATTACAATCTTGAAAGCGTGAAAAATGCATTCTTCTTAAAAGAGGAGTTCCTTTGAAAATTTAAAGTGTAAAATTTGAATAACGAGGGATTTTCAGATGGCTAGTGCGAGCACCGAGAAGGTGGCTCAACCCCCGAGGGCTCCATCCGGCCAATTTAAAAACACTCAATGTTAAAATTCTATCTACCGCGGCGCATTTTCGTAAATTCCATTATGTGCCTGAATTTTCACATTAAACGAGTGCACAAAATATTACACGGGATTTGAGGTGCACCCTATACGTTCATATTCTCTCTAATTCCCTTATTAAATATGGTGTTCGCTGTCATGCATAATCCATGAATATGCATTTCGAACACGAGCGATTATCGTCGAGTATTATTCTATAATTCCCTGTACAATAATTAAGAATTAACATAAATATTTTTCAAATATAAAAAATAAAATAAATTCAAATTAATTTATATTCTATAAAAACAATTTTCTGGTACGTTATTTATTGGAAAACACGTAAATATAAAAAAAGTAATAACAATACGCAGACTAACGAAGGAAAGAATGCGTATAGTCTATATTATCCGGTGTGGCTGCCGTGAAATTGTACACTAATCGTATTACGAAGGATATACCAACACGGATGATACGCAATGCATGTATTTCCATTAAAACGAAGGATGACGTGAAATAGAAGCAAAATAGATTGTCTCCTGTACAACGCTTATTTTGGTATTTACTGTTAAGCAAAAGTAGATTTCGGACGTTTTTATTTCAGAGCCGCAAAAAATTTACGTTTACATTTAAATCGGTTTTAATTACAAAATTATTTACACGCTGTAGGTTTAATATTTATTTAATCCTCATGTGGCTGGGGTCACTTGTTTCTATAATTTCAGATTGCTCTTTTTCAGGATATTTGATTTGAATTAAAGTAATGTATTTACGAAAATTACATTACAATATTTTCTTTTCCAATTAAAATGCATGCGCCGCAAACAATTTTTTTGTAAAACTGACCTTTTCAAATTTTCAAAGACAAGTTTCCATGAAAAGTGACGCTAAATTGAATCTACTTTTAAGTATGTCATTTTCGATTTGGTACATAAGTAAAAGTGTTGGAACCCATGTTCATTACAAAACTATTATAAAATGAATGTCCCTTTATATAAAACATTTTGGGACACAATGCTCCCTCGAATATTAACCGAATGAGGGGAACTGAAACATTGCGCATGCGTGCTAGGGCGATGGTGGGAATAGACGTGGAGGGGAAAGACTAATTAGGAGGGACTAGGAGGGCTTCTACTGTTTCGAATTTGAAATTAAATACCCAAAAATAGGGTTAAAAATGGGTGTTTTTAGCATCACTCGCAGTTAATGGTCTTGGCAAAGTAACATTTGTATCATCATTTTTGTATAGTGAAATCTAAACCACTAATGAAAATCATGAATCACAGCACGTTATAAAGTTGGTGTCACAAAATTAAATTTTCATGAGCAGTTATGATAATATATTCATCCGTTAACCCTTTAAGGGGCACATTTTTGGGCTGGACTTCCAATGGGTACCAATGTGTTTATAGATGTTAGGTATCGCTGGTTACGAATCCGGTATAAGAACTTGAAAATTAAAAATGACAGATCTAATACTGAGACTATTTTAGGTTAGAATCGTGATTTTTCGGGGAATCCACTTAGGAAGAGGTACACAGAGGGTTTGGGGTCGCCGATTATAAATCTTGTGCCAGATATTGAAAACTGAAAATGACGGATCCAATTTGGCGATTATTTATGGTTAGAATCGCAGTTTGTAGAGGAATCCACTTGAGAAGAGGTGGGTTTTTGAGGTTGCTGATTACGAAACCTCACTTTGAAATTGTAACACTCAAGATGGTGGATCCAATGTGGTTGTCATGGCTTTTCAAATCTGCGCGTTTTTTAGGAAAACTGCAATCCTAACGCAAAATAGCGGCCATACTGTATCCGGTATTTGAATTTACAAATTCTGATACCCAATTATTAGATATTCTAAAAACCCTTTTATGCAAATTTTCACCAGATTACTAGGTCCATGGACGAATATTTTCGAAAACATTAAACATTTTTATTCTTTCATTGTTTCCAAATGGTTAAATAAATAAATAAAGAAAAGAGTTCTAATTTTCAACAAAAGCATTACGAAGCACAAATAGTAATGGTAGTGTAGAAGTTTATTCGAAAGCGATTGAGGCGAGAACGTTCAAAGGGTTAATTTAAATAAGCTTAGTTTATGGGCGAATGACTTCCACACTGAGAGAAATTATTTACTATTAGTTAATGTAAGCCAATTTCAAGATTCTTAAATTAACTGTCAAAAACGACAGGTAATTTTGAGATGAAAATACCAGCACTTTCCTGCAATGTTATTGTCTATTACCTCGGATATTTTAACATTAAATGAGCATCCGTGAACTGTTAATAAATCTTACATTAAATTCTGTCGTTTGACTGATTCAACAATGCGTCGAAAAATTCGCAGAAAATCGAATGTCTCCGCGTGTGTATGTTTGTTTATCTCTGTTTCGGTGAAACTGAAAGCACGTAAATATTCTACATGCCACGTAATGATCCCAACATGAATATTTAAAATTCTTATATTAACCATTATCAGAACAAATTTAATTCAAACTGAGGTTATGGTCACTTCAGGATAAAGAATTTTGTTAACTTTACTATGAAGCTATTACATTAACTATAAACCAATGTTTCTGTCAGTGAATGATTTACTTTCGTAAATAGTGTAAATCTGTCAAACCATATTATCAATAATGAACAATGGTCCATTCTTGTTGAAGGAACAAACTTAATTATGGCAACAGTCATATATTGCTGACGTTTACACTGACGGTAATGTTTAGATGTTCTCGGGCACTTTCTATTGCTTTTAAGAAGATGACACATGAAAAATTATGGAGCCATACTTTGAAAATTTGTAAACTTTACGCGATTATTTAAATGGCACAAAAAGTAGTATATTACGTAACAAGGGCGCAATCATTGATCTTCGACCTCGCTTCGCTCTTGCGACAAACTTCGCACTCGTATATTTTGCCCGCGTTGCATGCGATATTTTTCAATACGACAGACGTGGGGTTCGATAATTCGCGCCCGAAGATTTCTATCTAGGGCGCAAAATCAAGTTCTAGTCACGGAGTGTTAAAACGATCGGTTTGCACTTAATTTCAGATGCCTAATATTTTACGTAAATTTTTTGTCATTGACTACAGGAAAAATTATTAAACTTTGCTTTAAAAAATTACCGCAATGAAATCTGTAATTATTGGTAGGAATTTGGATTGACTGTAGTAAAATATTCGTTGAAATATTTGTTATATAGAGTATTTGTAATTTCTTTATTTGAACTTTTTAAGTGACAAAATAACAAAGGCACATTTATTTTAATATTCTTTATTCAGGCGTTGGGTTCAAAAGAAGTCCAAATATAATTACATCTGTATTACATCGTTTCGTAAATGCATACACTATAACAAAAATCAAGTGGAAATGTTTTATACTTTTACTAGAAGTAATTTACTCATATCCTATATGAATATTTTCCCCTACCACGGTATGGAAGTTTTTGCATATATTTTTCACTATAGCAATGTTAGAAGACACGCATACATTATATTCATTTATATTAATGTATAGTGTAATAAAATAAAGACGATATTCAAATTACTTCTTGGAGCAATAGGTGGCGCCCAAATTCAAAAGCGATTTTGCCTGCAGTTTTATTAAAGTGCTCATCTATAATCTGACAAATTCAAGACGTGATCATTCACTCACTAATTTTAAATGCCACTCATTAGTTTAGCATTTAAACTAAATCATGGTCGACTTCATTTTCGGTGTTATACGACGCCTAGCGGACCTGGAATAAACGTGTATCTCAAAACATCATTGCCAATTTTTTGAAGAATTCCAATATCAAATAGATTTTTTCCATTCGAATATACACTGCTATGGTAAAATTTCCATACTCGTACTGGAAAATGTCAATACAAGTGTGGTCTTTTTTGGAATATGGAAAAACTCCCATACTTATGTGTGGAAATTTTCCAATTATTTTTAACAATGTAGACATGTCTCATACGTTTTGTATATCATACAATTTTATTACATTTTGTTTACACATTGTTTTTTTGTGTTTATATATAAAACTCATGCAAGATTTCGAAACGAGATGGAAAAACGAAATGAGACCATTTATTCATAATTTAAACAAGTACAAATGTCGTACTGTTAGAAAACTACAACAATAAAAAATATTGTTATTATTGTCAAAATTAAGAAAATAAATTTTGTTATAAAGTCATTGGCATCGTATCGTTTTCAGAAATGTCTTATCCAGAATCTATTAATAACGTATCCGACGTTCTTCAGAAACTGCGCCCCTTATGCAAATTGGCATCTGGCGCCTCTAAAATATTCGGAAATTTTCCATTTTAGTAATACAGAAGAATCTTGCCAGTATCGATTTAACTATCAGAAAAGTAGTAAATCATATGTAGTTTATGGAATAAAATAATTCGAAATCTTTTTTAGTTATTATGGGACATGAAGATGTTGTTTTCGATTTTTTCCAATAGAAGGCAAAATGTCACATTTTCAATATCCACGAGCGTTTGAAACATATTTGTTAGTTTATTCTTACTTTAAACATTTTTTACCACCGACTACGTAACCGTATTGAACGCCCGCTTACAAGAAAATTTTCATATGGATGAAATTGCTGATGTTCGGTCGGTTTTGCATATATGAAATATTACGATATCGGTGGGAGGGGGTTGGTAGGAAGCATATCGACACGGACCAAAATTTCGGGTGAATATACGGGGAGTCTTGGCGAAATAAAGTATGCAGCTATCGAGCCAAGGCGACAAAGTACGATCTCAAACGAATCACGTATGCAAGAACTTTACAACTTCTTGGATAAATATGTCCCATACTGTAAACATTACAAATTTCTCTTAAATAACTCAACTTTGTTATTTAAAATCGAATCAGATTATATAAATATATAATCGAGATAGCGGGCAACATCACAGGAATATTAACATTTCTTGTTATTTAGTAGTATGTGGAAATAAAAAGATAATTTTTATTTGTTATTGCATTTATTGATTACAACGATTAGTTTTAAATATATCTTATTAAATGTTTGTAGTATTATGAATTGTTAATTGTTAATAATAATATGGAGCCATACTTCACATGTATGGAGGAAATGAAGGTACTGCAGAAACCTACACCAAGTACAGCAGAGGTCATGAGACGATTTCTGCCTCATAAACAGTATTGCGAAACGTAAACAAACAACGTGGCCGGTCTTACGAACAACGAGCTTTTGTTTGAAAATCGTTTTCGAAATATTGTTCCCTGGACGGGGATCGAACTCAGGGCCTATACGACTTAGTAGTCATTGCATTACCGCCTAGCCACGATTCCAATAGATGTTACAATAATTACTGCCTTTTTTCTATCGTACCATTAACCATTTTTTTCTCTATGTGTACTCCTTGAATCACTTTCGATACGTAAACAAAAAGAAACTACGATAAGGTTACTAAATACTATATCTAACAGTTAACACAGTCAACCTTCGCCGGTCACTGGGGGTCCAGTAGACCCCACGATGAATTTAAAGTTAAATAATTCGCTTTATTAGTTTCAAATTGGAAATATTGGAACACCTATCGGTAATTCACAGTACTACCAATAAATTTCTGATAATCTCGTTGTCTGATAAACATCAGTATACTTGTGGTACGTTACAGAAGTTAGTCGATTTCGCGGTGGGGTCTGGCGGACCCCAGTGTGATTAGGGTGTATACTTTGAAGAAAATAAAAAAGTTTTTCTTTCATGATTCGTGTAGTATAAGTAGTCGATAATATTATGAGACATATATTATTTATATATTTAGAGATGGCTTACAATTTACGAGTTTGTAATATTCATAAGCAATTAGAAGAGGCTGAGGAATATGAAACGATTGGTGAAGATGCTTCAGAAATTTTCGATTATCCGGATGTAAATACTTTATTTGTTCAGTTATATACCTTATATTTAAAAATTCCGAAGAAATAAACAAAGTATGTAGATAAAACATATGTATTTTATTTTTTCAAAGATGATGCATTTCATTCATCTAAATAAATATATTTTTTAAAATGTACATCGATAGATTATTTTTTGTCTACAAGACCGTAATCTGCAAAGTGCGTCCAGTAAATTTAATTAAAAAATATTAAAAATATAATAAGTTATGTTTTTTTAAGTAAATAAAATACTTTATTGTTATTTTTTTAATTTGTAATTTTTTTTACTATTTTAGATGCAAACTTATGCAAATTGAACAAAGGGGTAATAATTTAGGATGGTCGAACAATGTCTCTGAATTTTTGTATTTTTCTACTGATTACTCTTCTAATATAGGAATGATTTTAAGCATTGGGGTCCGGTAGACCCTGTGTGTCGTTCTTAGCATTTTTAGGAGGTGTGACTGGCGAAGCTTAATTTAACAGAAGGCTTCTAAAAACAACATTAGTATCGTAGACTAATTCATTTATGAATTATGTTGATAAAAATGATTCAATTTTGCATATTTTTCAGAGCCGAAGTAATCAGAATAAGCAGTCCACAAAAGTCCAAAACTGCACGCCAAGGAAAAAGTGTGAGATTAAACATAAATGCTCGTGAACGCAGAAGAATGCATGATTTAAATGACGCTTTGGACGAACTCCGATCTGTCATCCCTTATGCTCATAGTCCGTCCGTGAGAAAACTCTCCAAAATCGCTACGCTTCTGCTTGCCAAAAATTTCATACTAATGCAAGGTAAAAATTAATTATATTCTTAGCACTGTAATCACTCCTCATATTGGTCACTTCCCAATATTAGCCGCTATGTCCCTCTCAATATTAGCCTATCCTAGACAGGAGGGGGTTTTGGTCCCCTAATTCGGCTGTTATTGGGGTTAGAAAAGGATAGACAAATTATAAAATGATTCGGATCATGACAGGATTTTTTCCTCAACCTTTTTTGAATAAATATTCACTCTTCATATTATGAAAAATTACTCCGTCATAGAAGTGGCTCAATGTTCACTATACAAATTATCAATCTAAGAAATTTAAAGATCATTAACACCTCACATGGACATTCTAACATTGTAGATTACAATAAGTTGACTAAAATTTGAAGTAACCATGTAAAGGAATCATTGTTTTCATCAAATAACATTTCTTTATAGTTAAATATCCTTGTTCTCAGTGTACCAGTACATTATGACATGAAAATTAAGAATACTGATTTTTTTTGCAATTTTAAGAATAAAATTTACACACTCTTTTTCATGGACCATCATAACCTATTTTTCAATTTTCACCAGGAAACGCATTGGAAGAGCTTCGAAGAATCATCGCGGTTTTGCAA
This sequence comes from Trichopria drosophilae, assembly GCA_030407085.1. Taxonomy (NCBI): domain Eukaryota; kingdom Metazoa; phylum Arthropoda; class Insecta; order Hymenoptera; family Diapriidae; genus Trichopria; species Trichopria drosophilae. Next base: position 83,645,388 of record CM059587.1, on the reverse strand, counting down.
TCTCCGCACGCTCATCCAACCTTATCGCCCACTCCATTATCGTACGAACTTCTGCAAAGTTTCCCTGGAAAATACCGTGATCTGCATGATTTACCCGGGGTTTCAGTTCCGACGACGGTGACCGTCGATAATATGTCGCACGAGAGAAGAATCAGCACCACCGAATCTACTTGAATCTGTCAATCGTTACATCGTAACTTTTTTATTATCCCTGTCAAAATCCTCGATAAGTAAATGTTCCGCAGCTCGAAGGTTGCCGAGGATCATAAAATATCCTATAAAAGTTCGAATTCATATGATCAAATTCACGACTTTGGAGAATTGATTGAAAGTCAATTACTAGCTTTGAATTTTCCTTCGAGTTATCGTCGACTATTAAAGTTTAAACTTTTCACGCCGTAGTCAAACGCAGATACAAAAAATTGTTAAATATTTTTAAAATACAAAATAAAAAGTCAGGTGTTTAAATTGGACCTGGAAACGATTTCTTGTTTAATTTTGAGTCAAAAGTTCTTTATTAAAATTCGTTCCAATATATAGATTTTGATGCAGAAGCATTGGTCCTTGATTGGGCGCCAATGATATTGACATCTGCGCATCCTCTATTGTGCATAAGTTATTTCATTGGTCGTCTAAAATATTGGTAATTGTGAATTTATGCACCGGATTAACTGTCTTGTACATTTTTATTACAAAAAATGAATCGTGGGTTTTGGACATAACCGCATGAAAAGCGATCAGACTCTAGAAGTCGACAAAACGCCGAAAAGAAGGAAAATTCATAACCGCTTTTTGCCATTACGATGGCAAAGTTTTGCATAGTCGAGATCGAAGCGGGTCGAAACAAAACGTGCAAAAAAAATGAAAGTATCGAAACTGCGATAGGAACGCCTGACGTTCACTTCGATCTCCAGCAATCAAGGTCTTTTGAAAGTATTAGCGCGTAGAAAAGTGACATTAAATATAGATATATTATATATTACAGATATATAGATGAAAGTATAACAATAACGTAAATAATTTGAGTCAATGGAAAGCTCGTGTGGATAAAAGATGAATTGTTAATCGCGTAGAAAAGGAGTAAAAACTGAACATTGAGAGAGGCTTAAAAGACAAAATTGAAAACCAATTCGGACATCAAGAAAATTGTTTTTCGAAAAGATACAATTTTTGTCTCATTGGACTTTTTTACGGCCTCCATGAAAAAACACGTTGTTAAGGTGTTTAAAAGCAGCGATCTCTAGGAAGCACGTAATGAAAAGTTAAAAAAACAAAGTACTAAGGTGAACGCACGAGAGAAACTTTCTCAGTTCCGCCCGTAACACGATAGTCAATATAGTATGTGATAAGTGTCGAGGTATATGCTAGGTGCATATAAAGATGCAGAAATAATATGAATTTATATAAATATACATACATATTATATATATTTATTATTAAGATTCACGAGATTTTGCTTGCGAGTCTGCGATTTATATCGATTTTACTTGTGCACGCATGAAGCTATATGCGCACTGAGAGAAACTCGCTCGAAAAAGTTACTAGTTATTGTAGCAAACGTGCTGTCGAACGTATTGTCGTAGTTATAGAACAATAGAGTAACGAGGCCCAATTACGCGATTAACGTAAAATGGCTCCAAGCGAAAAGTAATTTGTAACGAAATTTATGTAGGTGTTGTAGGAATTTACTCAGGCAAAGGCAGTTACTCAACTGTGTCAGGAATAATTATAAACAGACGTGTTTTTTTTGGTACTGGTGAATTATCTGATGTGGCTTCGTCGAAACGTCGATTTTTCATTTTCTAAATTTCAAAATTCATTTCAAAGTAAACTTGCAAACACTTTTTTAAGTCAGTGATTTATTTAGATTTATTTTAGGGTAGAATGCAAAAATATTGCAATATTATCATTTTTGACATCCCATAAATATTTCTTGAAAACCTTCAAGCAAAGAAAAAAATGTTGAAATGGTAAGAAGAAATAAAATTACAATAATTTATAATAAAAACTACTGGTAATAACATAAACATGAATCGTCTGAAAATACAAAGTGTACTCTAACATTAGAGAGAGATGTCATTCTAAAGGAATAAAAATTGATCGGTGGAACTCGAAATCAATTTTCAGTCCTTTGGAGGATTTTACTAATTCCCTCCATGATATTCAAAGTAAATTCCAAAGAATCGAAATATTTTAACTACTCTCTATTAGACTGAACAATTTACTCCATCCCTTTAGAGTGCAAACAAGTTTTTTTTTCCTTACAATATTTCCAGCTCTCTAAATGTTAAAAGTGAAAAATCATCAGTATTTTTTAAATTTCTGCAGTTTTCCTTTTAATTTGAATAGAAAAACGTTTGAAACAAAAAATATTGGTATGAATGGTCTAATTGAAATATGACCTTGACAATGACCTTGACCTTTGTTTTCAAAGTTATTTGAAGGTTAAAGTGATTTTTTCAATGAGAACCACTACTCTTGTCACCATATTCGGAAAGAGTGTTCAGTCCGAAATGGTTATTTATAATTCTGTAAAATAACCTTCAGAAGGTCAAATGTGGAAATTAATATTTATACTCAAAATCGTGCGGTTCTGATAAAATATGCCAGCCTTCTCTAATAATTGCAATTTTCCGTACTTTTTCAGTAATCTATAAACTATTATAGCCTTCTAAAATAACTAAATCATTTCGGACGTGCATTTTCTTGCTCTTCTCTAATTCGGTGGCGGAGGTAGTGGTTCCCACTAAAAAAAAATTTAAATAAATTTAAAAAAATTTAAACGTAAATTAACCTTCAAAATAGGCCTCAAGGTCAAAATCAATAATTCTGGAAGGTGGTCCTCTTTTGCCGGAAAACTTTTATGCAAAACACTTTTCTGTAAAATATTTATTTATCAGAACATTGCAACTTTCCACATTCGACCTTCTGAAGGTCATTTTAGAGAATTATATGTCGGACTGAGAATTATTCGCTCTTTCGGAATATGGTGACAAAAGTAGTAATTGCCATTCAGGCATTCACTTTTAATAACCTTAAAAACAAAAGGCAGAGTCATTGTTAAGGTCAGCCCCTTTATACCGAATGATTTTTATTAAATTGAGACGTTTGGAGTTATTTGGCTGTCCAAATTAATATGGATTATCCTGTATAGTGAGCAGTCGAGTACATTGTTACAATTCATCTTAGTTCCATTACAGATTATCTCGCGCCGCGATTTAGATTACGACTATCTAATTTAACTATATAAAATTGTTATAGTGCCACAATAATTGCCTGTTTGGATTCAACCGAAACTACTTAGGATTTTAATAGTATTTTTATCCTTTTTTTTAATTTTAAGTGAATTTAAATCCAATCAAGTACTAAATTGAACAGGAACAAAATACTAGAAAATTTTACAATCTTATCGTGGACTGTCGAGTTACTATTAAACAATCATTAAATTACTAGTTTTGTTGGTTATTATAGTTGGAAATTTTTTATCGTTAGTAAATTTTACTTCAATGTTATACGTGGAAAATTTTAGTTGGCGTAATTCTTAAAAAAGCTATATAAAAGAAATTCGATGAAAAAATGAAGATATTACATTATTTAATGGAAATTTTATGTCAAGTGTAACATATGCAAGTTTGTCTCTCAAATTACCTAAGGGGATTAAAAATTTACAACAGTTCTCATTGAATTACTTAACTATTACATAAACAATTAAGTTTTTCTCGGTAATACGGTCCTCTTACTAATTATCAAGGTAAACAAAGAAAATACAAAGTAAGTGGGATATCAGTTCACGTTTAGCGCAATAAATCATCCGGTACTTATATGTAAAAATTATGAATCACATACTATTGGATTTAATATTAAAAATCATCCCTCTATCGCTTATAATTGGATCTAATGTTGAAATGCTCAACTGTAACAAAAAATCGTTTCCAAAAGTTAAGAAAAATTATCAGAAATTTTTGTAACTGTAGTTTTTCATGAAATGTTACTTACTACGTTACAAAAAAATGTCAAAGTGTGCACTGACTGCCTAAACAAATTTAAACGCTCTATATCTTAGATTAATTTAGCTTCAAGAAAATTCTCTATCGACAAAAATGTACAATACACAGAAAGAAAGATATTCTAATAGTCACAATAGTAAACTGAAAGATTATTGTAAACATTACAAAACGTATTGTAATGTTCACAAATCTTTCCCAACATCAAACACTGTGAAGCAACATCAAATATTTTACCAGTATCGAATCTTGAGAATAACATTAACACACTGTCAATACGAAGTCAATATAGATTGTAACGTAGGGTCAGTTACAGCCGGCTAATATAACTAAAAAATATTTATTTTTAAAACGCTTAAAAATTTCGTTGAAATAATTATGTGAAGTATTATCACACGGATAAAAGCTATTGGAGATAATATTTATATAACGTATTTGCTAAAGTGTTCTAGCAATATAACATAGTTCCAACAGGAAAATTTATTTTTATAAATATTTATAACTGTGTTATCAATTCAATGTCAATTACTAAGGGATATTTTCTTTATGATTTTTTTCTGTACCGATAAATAAATTATCTTAATTAATTTTAACGGCGAGAAAACGTAGATAATAAACTATAATCTACTGGTACGAAAACCTATTTTTTGGTTTCTGTGCTTAATCTTGCGTTAATCGACCAATTACTAAACGATTGGAAATTATTCGCATTTCTTTGGTCATTTAAATAAAAACATTGCTGAAGTTTTATATTTTTATAAATAATAGTTTAAGTTTTAGTAGAGTTTGTTTTCTATTATTTTCATTTTTATAATTAAGGAATTATGATATTAGTTCTTAACTTAAAATATGCAAGTTAAACAGAAATAAGATACAGAATAAAGTTCAAATCTTAAAGCTATTCTACACTGAGAAAAAATCCATAGTTAAATTGTCTATATCACATAGTTGGAAAAATATAGTTAAAACTACTATGAAAAATAGTTAAATTTACCACTTTCATAGTCGATTTTACTATAAGTTTGTACACCAACTATCTCCTGATAGTTAAAAAAATCAACTATGTCGAATGATTTAAATAAATATGATAAATATCGTTAAAATAACTATAATCTAGTGTAGTCCTCGTTTAACACTATGTCTCGTAGTAAATCTTTATGTTTACTATTATTCATAGTTAAAGTTTATATTTACTATAAATCCATAGTAAAGACTGCCGCACTCCGTGTGTTTTGATGCCGCCAGGTGGCGACGCGGCGTTCGCAGCTTTTTTTCTTCGAGCCCGTGGCTCCCGTTATTGAAGTGGATTTTCATTTGATCATAAGAAGGACCGTCGGGCCTCAAGATATGATAATACATAACCTATAAATGTATCTATAGACTAGTTACACGACATTGAAATTCGTGTGTATAATGACATTGCATAATACATTTTTTAACTGGGTACAGTGTGACATTCACAAACTTAGCGCAGTATTGATTTTTTGTTTTTCTCTTTGTTTCCTTGTTTATCTTAAACAAAGAACGAAGGAAGAAAAGTAGGCTTTTCATATGCTATGATATATATAGTTTACAAATATTTTTAAAAAGTAAATATTGACTCCTTTCCATATTTTTTATGACAATTTCTTATACAATTTCTCTCAGTGAAGGTAGTAATTTTCTGAAATGACTATTTCAAAATAGTTGAGTCTATTTGTCTATTATGGTTAGTAGCACTTTGAATCATGAAACAAAAGTTAAACTTTACTAATTCAAAATAGTTATTTTAACTATTACCATGCCTAGTCCTCATTTTACACTATGATTCATAGCAAAAAAATGGTCATTTCAACTACTTTTTTTCTGAGTGTATGCGTTTTTCATGAATTTGTACCAAATTTTTGATAAATCGGGTCAGAAACGAGCGAGAATAAATTTCGGCAGTATTCATACAGTTCTACGAAATTTATTATTCTGAATTCTCTTTCGTTTTTTAACATATTTAACTGAAATTTTTAGTACATTTATAAAAAATGCGTAAAACAGCTTTAAAATAATCATTTTTTATTCTCCGTGAAATATATGCTTTGTAAGGAATTTTCTATATCGGTAAAAAAGAATTTGAAAATATCGAGTTGCTAGTTAGTCACTCTTTAAGATCTATTTAGGCCCAAGAAATTTAAAAAAAAAGAATTCTAACGTCTAGGAACCTAAAACGAAATCGTAGTCACGGATTCTTTCTAACCATGACGTTTTTAAGGAATTCAAATGAATTTATAGTGAACTCACTATCGAAAATTTAAAATTTCTAGTTCAAAACTCAATATTTTACAAATTCTTAATTCTGAATACGAAGTTCTAAATTATAATTAGTCTAGCTATGTTACAACCAAGACCACGAGCAGGAATAGAAGATTTTGGTCTTGGTATTGGCCCTGGTCTTGGTCTTGGTATTGGTCTTATTCGTATTTAAAAATGTTTAAATAGGCGACACATAACTTAGTCTTGGTCTTGGTTTTGGTCTCGGTCTTGCATACAACTACTTATATTGATCATCTTCTTGCATTTAAGGTCTTGGTCTTAGTTATAGTCTTGGATTCTTACTAAACAAAAGTAAGTCACATCGGCATATATATCGAAAAATGTTCGAAAACTTCGCGAGACAAAACAAAATTTACTTGGCATGTACTGTAGAAAATACTGTGGCTAATATAAAAATAGTCGATCCTCATAAAATGCAAGACCAAGACCGAGACTGTAAGACTGAAAGTTGTTTTGATTTGAACATACAAGTATGCACAATTCCTTTTATTTTAAACATGTTTATTTCGGTGCCATCAAATTTCGAATTTCTTCCTTGTTTTCGGCTCATTTTTATTTAAAAAAAAACTAAAGTCGATATTTAACCTAAAAACATCTTGAAACTTGTCTACATGAAAGACGTCTCCTGAATGATATTGTAGTTACTAAAGATAAATTCGGAACGTTAGTCTAACGCAAGATTAAGATAAACCTATAAATATTACTTAAGTCAGTACTACTGGTTAAATTTTCGTAGAAGGTATGTCAATCCTGTTGACTTATTAAGTGTAAGAACAGCACTTTTTGTGATAAAATATGAAAGTCGATGAAAACTCAAGTCTATTACTAGGAAGATTGTAACGGATGTCAATTATGCACGTGTGCATTGCAATAATTAATTAAAAGTCGCTTATATCATCTTGCTAATATAGTATATTAATATACATAAAATATATGTCGAATATAACACGTAAAAGAAGTATTAAAAATCGATACGTCAGCACGAGTACCGGCTGGTGTCGTACAATAAGAAATTATATCAGATTTCAATAAATGATATTTAAATAACCTAAATATAATATTTATTTGTAAATATTTTTTGTGCTCGTTTGCATTCAATTATATAATTCAATAAGATGCAGAATATTACTTACTTATATAGATCATCGTAACTAATGTAACCAAGAAGATAGTTTATATAAAGCGGCTGTAACTGTACTCATTATTTGTATGGTTCCTCGATACCGACTTGCGGCGTTCGAAAGTCAATATATCAAAATAATAATTACGTGTTATATGATTAGCATACAGCTGCGAAATCAATCAATATTGATGATAGTTAGTTATATGTACATAGATTTATCATCGCCGCAAAAGAGACGGAAAGAAACGATGCATATATGTTATCCCATTTTTTTATATTTGACATTCTGTAATTGGAATTAACGGTACTCCAAACATTTTTCATCCATTTAAAACCAAAGAAACATGGGCGAAATAGCAAGAGAACTAATAGAAACATTGTTATTAACTTTTAGAGGAATTTAATACAAAATTAAACGAACACCTTCAACTTAATTAGTCCAGAATTGAAAGCATTAACTTGTGTAACTTTTTCGATTACACAAGACAGCGTAAAATAGTTTACAGACTTCAATTTAACCAAAATTGAATTTACGCTACGAAATTTCAAAGATAGATTGTTTACAGAACTTCTAGACGTTTGCAATTCCGAGGTTTCTGTATTAAATAAACATGAACCAGTGAGATCGCGCTCAAGGCATAAATATAACTCCATAGTACTAAATTGAAATTGCTTCGAACAACTTTTTTTTTTAATGAAAAAGACTAATCGAAGACAAATGTATCGTTTCTTCTCCGTAATAAAACTATAGTACTTTGAATGAACGAGTTTCTCTGAGTACCGACGGTAGGTAAAGAGGATTTTAGACTGCTGAATGTAATTCAAGTGCCAAAATCCTAAAGGCGACGGGATGATGAGAATGGTAAAAGTTCAGCGATATGGCTGGTACCGAAAGTCTAATTAGTAAAACTAGAATAGTCACGGGACATACAATAATCAAAAAAAGTAATAACGAGAGTCTAACCGGCCTACGAGCAATAATCGATGTTGTTTTATCGACTGAATCAATATCGACGGTAGAGTATTCGCATCTTCGAGTAGACCATAATGTAAACCAATCGAAATATATTTAAGTTGGGTTTAAGTCATTAACGCGGATCAGAGTCGTCCAGAAATTAACCAATGTAATTTTAAACCGTACTTTTTGTTGCCTTTAGGGCGTCTTTATGCGAGTGTCAGATGGGTTACCGCCATAGCGTTAGTAATCTTAAGGGTCGTGATCAAAAACCAAGCCAAAACACGTTTTAAAACGCTTGTCTTATGTGTTAATTTAGTACGAATTTCGAAACATTCGTAAAAAAAGTTATCATCTAGGAACTTTGTACTTCGAATTCCATAAAAATCCTTGACATAGTTCCTAGGATACATGGTTAAACGAGCAACCGTTAATGTTAAGCGACATTTTTAAAAGTCCATTCCCAAGCAGCAAAATTGGTCGAAATTACGTCAATTCGACTTCTGAATAGGTCCAACTGCCTAACGGCCCTAACCTGACGTCGAATCGACATTTTCAGGAATAAAAACACAGTAAATTTTAAGTCGAAATTAGGTAATGGAAGACATTTGGTCTTTAAAGTCATAGTCCAATTTGGGGGACGGGCCTATAAGAAGTCGAATATTAGTAATAATTTGGTAATTTTGCCCTAGTTTAGACTTTCTGACCTATAGTGGACCCTTTTGTTAAAAAAAACTTCGGAACAATTTCCAACAGAAATTTACGAGTACATAGTCACCAAGTTTTAATTATGTACACAGAAATAAGTTATTTAGATACATACTTACATGAAAATCACAAATACGCGCTCGTTCGCCCCTTACAACCTAAAATACACCTAATATACATGCATACCACGATTCGACGCTATATGATAAACACAGATCAGTATTGATTGGTACTATGAAATATGTTTTCTTATATACGGACTTGCTTATGCTCTAACCGCTTGCGAGAAAGTTTGAGTATGTTACGGCACTTGTGCGCCATCCTTCGGTGGGAGCTCAAAACTAGTCGAAACGTCGATCGACACTTTGACAGTTCAAAGTTCCAGTAAAATCCAGCAAAATCTTAACCGCGAATAGGCGGTAGCAAAAGCATATTCATCTTCAATCAGAACCTAAATTTTCATTTCAAATCCACTGGACTTTTAAGGCAGAACACATGTTCATATTTGGTAAATTATGTGCTAAAATTTAACCGATTCGTTGAAAACCTTCAAGGCAATTTTATAAGTCGAAATTTGGTTAATTTTACTTTCAGAATATACCTCAAATACTTTTTTATTATGAGGAAGTTTTTTAAGTCATTATTTGGTGAAATTAACCCATTAAATACATTTTGACTTAGAAGACATATTTTAGGTTGTAATTTGGCTACACGGAAAATAATTTTACGCCGCGACTGGCTAATATTATGGTGCGACAGCAAAATTGTGGTGCCGATATGGCTATGACCTTAGTATTACCTTGCGACGACATCACAACGTCAACATAAATATTTGTTGTGCTACCGCAGCACAAGAGTTTTCCTAGAATACAGTAGCGAAAGCGTATAAACAATAAATGTGAGGCTACGGTAAGACAATGGCGCTAACACCACGCGTTAGGCTGCGGCAATACAAACATTATTTTCCGTGTATTTGTTACTAAAATTTCAACTGTGACTGGGGTCAGAATTCCTTACTTTGCTGCTTGGGTTACTTTTCGTTCAATCCTCAAGTGTACCGAATTTTTTGCGGTATTTTCGCCGATTGAAAGTGCTGCTTCAAATTCGTTCTAAAACGTGTTTTTGCACTGACACTATCGCGTCACGTCTTTTCTGTGCATTTTCTTTTAAAACACATGGTTATGATTATCCATCTAGTACAACTCTACAATTTTTTTCATCCATCGCGAAACATTTTACTCTGTGTGTCGTACTTGTTTGAGGATTTCGAAATCCAAAAAGGTTTAAAAACACGTTTTAGGGAATTAAGTGTTTAAAAGCGGCAGAATTTGCCACCGCGATTGAAAGCATAATCCGATCCTTAGAGGCAAATGTGAACGCATCCCTTCGCAATTCATTTAATGCAGAAGGAAGACAAAACTTCGATTATTATGGAACTATAATATTGGATTTTGCAACACTTCTCGTAGTGTGTAGAACGTAAGTGTTTAGCACCTCAATAAAATCTACGCATTTAATTATATATAAAATTAACACGAAATATGATTCGATAATTTATAACTATTCATGTGATAACAAGTGTGAATAAATACACGATTTACAAAATTGATGTTTCTTTCTATCCTCTTCAACAATTATTATTTTGGAATAATATCCATCAGAAAATTCAGTTAAGTGTTTAAAAATCACTTATGTGTTTTCTCAGTACAATATTGCATAAATGTATTACAATAATTAAAATCAATTACAGATTACTATTTTGCTATATTAATTTTCATAATTCCCGCTCAAGCTAACTTGCCTACGCCAGGGCTGAATGCGGCGCTACTAACGGAAGCTGTACTAACATCATACCCATCGGTCGGTAAGAGAAGCCTCTAACAGAGATCACACAATTTAATTATGTTGTAATATAAATACATAAAATAGTTTCCGGATACTAAATTCTTTTGCAGGTTGGAAATGACTAGATAACAGTTACCGACAGTTGGTACATTAGTGTTCTCATATATTTAACCTATAGACAGCCGGGTATTGATAGAATTTATTCGCCTTTAAAAATTACAAAATGATGCGGCTGCAGCTTAAAAATATCTTATAGAAGGTTCCAATCACACGTAGAGTCTATATATAGACTTTCTGGCGGCTACCGGTTGGAAATAATTGAACATCAATTTTCTCCTTTAAAATTAAACGAATTTGTTTGAATCTGATGTTAGTTTAAAAAAAAATGGCAGTTTGAAGACCTTTCTCTAATCTCCATGTGGTAAAGGATGTAAGTAGATATTGCGTATATCGAAACTAATGGGGAAGGCTAACGTCATTTTTTGAAAAATTTGCCCGCCATATTGAATCAGCCATTTTGAATTTTTGAAAACGAAGACCACATTCGTAATCAGCAACCTAAAAACCCGACGGTATTTTTAGCGAATTCAGTGAATTATTTATTGAAATCTATTTATAGATTTTCCGGCAGTCTGCAGGTTCAATGGTTTCATTTAAATATCAATGTCATAAAAAACATGTTTTATATGGCTAAATGCTGATTTATAATTACTAACATTTTCAATAACTAAACTTTCAATAATATCGAAAAAGTAATAGTGTTTATACGTCTCATGAGGTTCACATATCCTTCCAAACATGCAGCGAAATGCACAGAATCAGTATATGTATGTTGAATTTGATTTCCAATTCTAATGAATCCCTGTGTTAATCATACTGCCATTATAGTTTAATAGCCGCTGTTTAAAGCAAATTGACGGAAAAACTAATGATCTAACGCATAACGACATCTACCGATCATTCACGGAAGTACGTGGAAATGAAAAGTCCATTGAAATGCATAGCCGTGTATAAATTGTTTTGTCACTGAATTCAAAATTAAACATATTGCATTTGAAGGAGCTAGAAATATTAACAAAAATTAATGCGCTTCAGTGCATAGTTAGTATCCGTAGGAAAAGCACTGCATTCAAACAGATTTGACAGTATTCAAAAGTTAATCCATATCCTGTGTATCAGTGAGAAAAAATATTGTAATTCTTCTTCGCATAAATAAAAATCACCAATCGAGTTGTGGACCAAAACTATAAAAATAGAACAGGAAAAACCGAATAAAGATCAATAAGTCAATTAAAATTGAAAAGGGTACGTAATAAAAAGAATATTTTTGAACAGCTCCAACATTTTTTCGATAATAACGTCGTCATTTAGTTTACATGAAACCCCTAATCTCATATTTTAATTTTATTAAAAATTCTTTAAAAATATAGGTATAATATATTATATTACAGTGACGGTCTCCGAAATTATATCTGTAAAATTAGGAGAAACTAGCAAAATGTATATTTTACAGACAAACAGGATTTGCTTAAATTCCTCAAAGGTTTTTAAAGTATCAAAGAAATTTTGCAACGCCCTAGAAACGTTGTTATTTTCGAAGTAGGTCATACTGATTATTCTCTTATGGAGTAATAATTTTACAAAATCATTTTTTACTGAGTTTACTTCGCGCATGAGCATACCCATACGCACGTTGATTCACGCATGTATAACCGAATGTAAAGACATACGCAGAAATTTCTCGCAATAAGGCGCCGTTGATTCGTATGGATGTTCTTTCTAGAACATGTATTAATAATATAACTGCTACAATAATTATTCAGAATATTATAGAAACGTTTTTTTTATATATTGTAAAATATGATTAATGCACTTGGATAAATCGGGTGAGAAAGTGTACCCTGCTAAAATGGAAGCGTACACAAAGCGTTTTATAGATTTGTACGCTTCAATAAATTGAATACTACATAATGACATATCTAACGACACATACATAATAATAAAAATCAAATTAAACATCTATAATAATTTGTTCTAATTTTTAAGCTTTACGTACGGGTGAATACAAACGCTTTGAAAACGCTCTATGAACGATTTGCAGACGTTTATGAAACGATGACTGGACTCTTTATGAACTCCCAATGAACGTTTACGTACGGATGAATACAAACGCTCCCTGGACGCTCTGTGAACGCTTTTAACGTTACAATTGGACGCCTTAAGAATGTCCTATTGACGCTCAAAGTACGCACACATACCTGATCATAGTCCGCTTAAATTGTCTAAAATCACGTTTAGCAGACTCTTTCAGAACGCTTAACGAAGCGTTGTAGATGCTTATGTAACGCTTCCTGACGCTTAATGTCCTCTTTACGAACTCTTCGTTCACTCTCCAAGTTTTATCAGGGTACCGCTTCGAGCTTTTCTACAGCTGATTTTCCACCATGAGGTAAGCAGCAGTCGATTCGTAATTATCGAGTCCCAAATTGCGTTTATGAATAATGAAATTTCTTTTATATTTTACCGAAAATGCTGAAAAAATGTATTACATTACTTCTTAATTTTAATTTTTCTCCAAATTTCTGATTCGCTTTAACTCAGTAGTGACACTAAATTCAAAAAAAGGTCAATAACAATATGTGGTTACTTCAGGTTCCAATCTTTCACAAGTTAATACTTTTGCTTTAATATCTCATTTACAAAATCGAGTATGGACAAGCATACCACAGTGTATGTTGCAAAATTCACTTTCACGGCACGGGGCTGGCCCTACGCAAGTATATCTATGAAATTTCTTTTCGCTAGTCTCGTCTGAAGCAGCAAGAGCGAGAATAGGAGGGACAAGCACTGTGAGGAGTAGGGGGTCCCAGGCGCTAGTGGCGTCATTGAGCGGATTAAATCTTTGGCCTCAATAAGAGTACTCGAAAATTCGATTGTGCCAGCCCGGATCATAGGAAGACTGATTTCAGATGCCTGAATGTTGTTAAACACTGCTGATATATCACCCAGTGCCGAGTTACTCTTATAGAATAACCCGAGTAGAAATTTATTAGGGCCCTGATCAGGATCTGACCAAAAGCGTTACACCCTGATCAGGGCCTGACCAAATTTCTACTCGGGAACAAGTAAGACACACTTCTGAAGAAGTCTTATAGAGGAAAATATCGTTCTAGAAATGGAAATTACCAATTATTTTATCAGCGGGTATATTACACAGCCTACAAAATTACCATATAATTTATGTTAAAATATATAGCACATAATTATTATTATCGGTTTGATGCTATCCTAACATATAATTAGATTATCAAACATAAACTTATTCTGGAGTAAATATTTAGTTTTTAGTTTCAAATAAACTTCCACTTTATTACTATCTCAATATTATGTACACATTGTATTTTTTCTCTGGGCAGTAGTTAAAGATGGCACACCAAGAATATCCGATCTGATTCAACCCTCAATGGAAGTAACGCACACCCCACCAGACTAAGTCAGAGAAAATAACGATACATCACCGGACTTTACGACAGCTGGCAGACAAAAGAGCAAGTTGAAATATTTTAAAAATAATCCATGTTAGATATAATAGATATTTTTTATAATAAAACCGTGATTTATAGGATTTGAAAATATCTCATTTTGATGATTATAAATCTGGAAGATAGAAAATAAAAAATAAATAATAACATAAGGAAAGTATGAAAATTGTTCGTTTCTTAAATAATATTTGTAAATAACATGCAACAAGAGAATATTTGATTTTGTAAATTGCATAATAATGCAAATGAAGGTGTACAATATATTTAATTCTTTTATTTCTCAGGATTAGATCTTAAATTTATATATTGATGGAAATCCAAACATCGTATTCAGCTGCGCAGTGCGACAATAGTCCGTATATGCAGGAAACATTTCTGGAGGTCGGTCTGAATCTGAAACAAAATTAGGTTATAAATTACTAAATTGAGCTATAGTTAAGTAAGGAAAAGAGTTTCAGTTTATCTATCTGGTCACTAGTTTTTAAACACTTTTGTAATAAAATTGCATCATTTGTAGAATAGGCAGTGAATATTGTTTTTTATTCAACCAACAAAGTAAGAAGGAGATAAAATTGTCGTTTGGGTACTGTCGTCGCAAAATCCAATTTTTCATACTACTTGTAGTCCGTAAAACGAAATTTTACGGTCTTATGACGAAAATTATTATTTCTACAAATGTGGTGGTTGAGGAGTGAATTGTGGAACCTGACTAGTTTACCCCTGATTATATTTGAAATCCGAATGGATCGGGCGAGCCTCGCTGTTTTCCAGTCAGAACCAGGTTTATACTAGGGCCGAATCTAATTAATTCTTTAATCGGGTTAATCAGACTGGATCCCTGATAGGACCCTGTCTCTATTCCGATCAAATCGAATCAATTCCACTAGGGATGTTTGTAGGATTCAGTAATATAATAAAACTAAATTTTTCATCCAATTTTATAACACATACAATTAGAAAAATCCAATTGTCTAAAAGTCTAAATTCAGCCAAAATACGTATAATAATAAAAATATGGGTGAAGTGCATTTGTATAAGGCTATATAAGGAATTCAAATCTTTTTTTACAAATTTTACAATCAAAATTGCGGGTGCGGGTCGAAAAACCGACACATAAAAAATAGACACATTGTGAAGCGGGCAGTCATTTTTTGGACTGTCGGCTTTTTGATTCGTGGGGTTTTCGACTGTTCGTTGTTTGACTGTTGGTTTTTTGACCCGTCAACTTTTTGATTTGTGGGTTTTTCAACTGGCACCCAAAATTTCTCTACTTTCTAAACGTTAGAATTACTTGTTCATCTGAAGACTAGACCTAACCAAACTACGTTTTATGTGCTCGAGTCCAACAGGTTACTATACGTACGCAGACGATGCAATGTAAAGCAATTACTCAATGAGTAGATCAGCGAACAAACTTTGTACTCAAACTTTCGATTTTCTTGTTGACCCTACGACCAGCAGTAGTCGAGTATGGAGGAGTAACTTTAACTGCAATAGTTCGAATTCGGTGGGTTACTATCCAACAAGAAGGAGTGCTGGTTTAACGCATCAACTTCCATGTTTAAAATCGCAGAATTTCATGTTCACTCGAAGAACAGCAATATCTTAATAAATGATATTTGTAATTCAGTATACTTTTATAAGTAACTACCCAGATAACAAAATGACGTCGCAATGAAATCACGATGGATTCACGCGTGAGGTTGTAGACTCAGGAGTGAACTCACGGACGCAGCGTAATGCGATGCGTATTGCGTGCCACCATGAAATCACACGCGTGATTTCACGTGAAATGCGTGACACAGTGAGCTCATGGTGATTTCACGTGCGGGATAACTGTGTATGGTAACCTAGCGCTGGCCAATCACAATAAAGAATGGCAATGAGACGACCAATCATGGCGCTATTCTGTAAAAGATCAAAGCGCTCTTATTGGCTGAAATTCAAGCGGTAAATTCAAACTCCATATGTACTATATATAGGTATACACATAAACAGCTTAAAAAGTGTGATGTATATTTACACGAAAATCGTAGGACATAAAAGTACCACTGGCAACAGTACATAAACAATGTAAAATCAGTGGTATTTTTGTGTCCAATGATTCTCATTGTAAAATTACATATTTATTGTAATAATATTATATTTATGGTAAAAAACAGCGGGAAAACGCTGAAAAATTACAAGAAATGTGTAATTTGAACACAAAAATTGTTAGAAATAATTACATTTCGGAAATAATAAATTTGGGTGATATGTAATTTTAGTTATTTCTTTGACACTGTCCTAGTATGTATATTATAGAGTAGTTTAAAAGTGGAGTTTACTCTCAAATATCGAAAAGAGATATTGTACAGGCTGCTTGTCCATAATTTAAAACTATTTCCATTAAAAAAGAAATATATATTATACAAATCGAAAAATATTAAGATTGTGATAAAATATAAAAAAAAGAGAAATTATACATTTTTTTAAACCTTTTTTGTATATAAACTTATAGGAATGCAAACATTCAACATTAATAACAATTACTCTTAGAAAAATAATAATTTTATTTTGTAACATTAAAGAACAAACAATCGTTAACAAATAAAATATTTTTTTCTAAAATTAATCCTCTTCGTTTTCTTCGTTGACCACGTCCAAGTCGACTGATGACGAATTTGATTCGGCTGTATCAAAATTTGCTTCATATTTTTCTTTTAGGGCTTTCATTTTGTTCAGAAATACCCCCTGTGGATCAGCCCTGGCCAATTTATTTCTATGCCTTTGTTTCGTAGCCCTCAGAACCTCGACTATTTCTGTTTTAAATTCCTGAATGGAATTTGGCCCTGGAAATAGAGGACACTCAACAGCAGCAGCTAAGAGAGGACAATAAATTATATTTAGTAATGTAATATTATATGAACATAAATAAATATGATATATAAAATGATACACTTACAATATATCGTTTTTGTGATTGATGCATCTTGCAAATTTGAAGTGCCATTCAGGCCGAGCCATGTAAAATTATTTAAAAGTTCATCGCTCATTGTATGCTTGAGCGCATAGCTCACAAACTCCCGCAATTTGCATGCTCCGACGTTTTTGAAATGGTTGAACTGAAAGAGTACATACAGAAATAAATAACTTCAATATACTGACATCAGATGTGTGTGTATGCATGCACTATCGATCAGAGATTCTGTCACAACTACATAGCATGTCAAACATGGGTGCCCGTTTCGGCAAATTTCAACATACAGAATCTTTGTACGCAGTTTTCATTACTTAATGCTTGTTTGGGAAGTTGTAATGGGTGGCAAGAAAAAAGCGCATATGAAAACACGACCAATCGTGATTTTGATGTTCAGAAAATGGAGAAATATATGAAATATGAAAAAAAGTAAGGTCTACTGCTTTAGTGACACACGTATGTATCATAAAAATTTACAAGTTTTCGGGAGAAAACAGTACAGAAAAGGTATGTAAGTGGTTAACATGTCCAACTAGGTTAACGATACTTGACATGGAAAAAAATTTCAGAGTTTATTCAATCCGAAGCATAAGAAGTTGCTCGCATTAACGTTATTAGGACGTCCAAACCAAGACGTGTCATTTATGACAGACTTATGACGTCTTGGTGACGGCACAGCGACATCGGTTTGACATGCTACATCTCCGTGCTAGCTGGGTATGTACACTAGAAAATGACAGAAGGATGCTTCGAGTTCGAGGTTTGCTTTCGAGGATGATTGTGTTTCGGCCTTAATTGGTCATTTTCATATGCGTTTTTTCTTAGGCTGGAATTTTTGGACGCGACTATGGGTGATGTTTGCATCCAAGAAAACATTTCTTAAGGTTGTTGCACACAGCTCTTCTCGACTGTGGATGTCAATATTATTATCGACATTATATTCTACATCCGTTTCATCATTATTCTGTTCCTCGTCTTCATTTTCCATAATCTCCACATCTGATTCGACTTCTTCTTGCACTTCTTCTGCCCTCTCTCTAACTATCATATTTACATCTGTTGAATTATTATCATCGTCATAATTTTGTTGTAAATCGTTCTGTTCATCCTGTTCATGTATACGATCATTGTCCCCATTATGATCTTGTTGCAGATCATTTGTAATGCTACGTTCATTTATTACTTCCCTTCCTTCGGGAATATTGATTGATTCATTCCCTTCATTATTATCTCCAGAATCCTGTACTCGATTACTTCTTATATTTATTAATCGTATTCTTTTTCGGTTCGGTCCAAGATTTGAAAAACCTTTATATTTTTCTGACATGACTTTGGAGTGTTTAGAGAAAAGAATTCAATAGTAATAATTTAAAATAAAACGAAATATTTTATGTATATAATATATGTTGGAATTACATAACCTTAAAATCTGCAACAATATTGATAGACGATCTTGAAATTTATATCCGTAACACAGGTAGGAGTAAGTAGCACATGAAAACACAAATGATATTATATCAGTAACTCAGGTATGTCATAGTTTCCAGTAAATAGCACAAAACCCAAAACGGTAAGCACAGCCGAAACTCGAAACTGCTCGAAACGTCGAACTATTATAATCACAGATGTAAGTTACCTGACGATGAACAATGATGGAACTGCAATTTGAACATGTTTGTTCTTCTCTATGCAGAATGAAGCATTAGCTCCGGATGACTGTTTCGAAACCTTTTAAATGTTTCCTAGGATTCCCAATGCTTATTATAGTAAGAAAAAGTACTCGGAAGAATTAAAGTTTCAACGTTTTTCAATCATTTTCCTTTCGCTAGGTATTGCAAACCACGAATGATTGAATAACATTCAATATTTGCGAATTCTATTTCGTCATTCTTCTAGTAAGTAGACGTAGTTACAAAAATGAACAATTGTGTAAATACTATATAACTTGTACTGTTGTCTAGACAACGAAGAATTATTTTTCACGAATGTGTTATTAATTCCAAAGTTCTAAATACCGTTAATTCTTGTCTTTATTATTCAATGCGCTAAAAAATAATGGACAATGCCTACTACTGTGTGCATACGAACTCAGGTACTAAACGACGTATTCCACATACAATATTAAAAGTGCTATAACAATTGTTTCGAATGAAAATTAATTTCTACTCTGGGAACTTTGTAATAGAAAAATGTAGAACTTTGAGTTTTGCAAAGGTCCCTGTTGACTAGAAATCTAACTACAAAACAGACTGGTTTTGTCTTGAATCGTGAAACACTCGATTCGGAATAGTAAAGTGTTCGGTTTATAATGTTGGTCTTCAGTTTATTGAGAGGTATTTATAAAGAAGATAGTTAATTCCCGTAATACAATTTAGAAATATTCATTATTAGAAATTATTCGCATAGCGCAACAAATATAATATATAAGTTCAAAACTGAATACATTTAAATAATTCTAGATCATTTTAGGTGTGCTGGGAATCTTAAACGCTTGCATATCTTGTTTACATCTGCTCGCCGGACGGATATTTTCCTGCACAAAAAAAAACCGCAAGAAATAAAAACTTATTTGAATGCAATAAAAGATAATACTTACCCCCTCCTCGAAAATAATTTCACCATTTTACAGCACAAATTATATTTTTCTAATGTGTAATATTATTTAATAGGAGAGTAATTCCGACATACCTAAGAAAAATCGATTTTAGCAGTGAAAAACGAAAATAAAACAACTTTATAATATCAATATGAATAAAACGTCCCTGGTAGAAATGAAAACATTTTTTGTATAATTCTTGTACAACATTCTTATTTAGCATGTTAAAGGTATAGGGGAAATGGACAGTCAAAGAACATACAGGGTCATCGAAAAGTATCGGACCCCCCTAATATCTTCAGTTAGAATGCACTTAGGAGAAAATGTCCAATAGCAAAGTTGTATGGTTTCAAGCGGGGAGTAAGATAATGACCTTGACTTTGACCTTGACCATGTCCTTCAAGGTCATTTCAAGGTCAATCTTATTTTTTTTAAATAGAACCCCCTACATTTTATTGCATATTCTTATAGCTTATCTCGAGAGCTTTCCAAAACACTATAATAAAATATTTTTTTATTAAGTACTTTTTGAGTTATAAAGGTTTGAAGTTAACAAATTTTTGACACAAAATGTAGAATATCTTGTAAAATATTATTTAGTTTTCAGTAATCATAACCTTAATACTTTTGTGCGCGGAATAATGAGACCAATTAATTGGTTTAAAGAAAATACATTAATCGGATCCCCCTAATATTTTCAGTAAGAATGCATTTTGGAAAAATGTCCAATAACTTCAAACCTTTATAACTCAAAAAGTACTTAATAAAAAAATATTTTATTATAGTGTTTTGGAAAGCTCTCGAGATAAGCTATAAGAATATGCAATAAAATGTAGGGGGTCTATTTAAAAAAATAAGATTGACCTTGAAATGACCTTGAAGGACATGGTCAAGGTCAAAGTCAAGGTCATCATCTTACTCCCCGCTTGAAACCATACAACTTTGCTATTGGACATTTTCTCCTAAGTGCATTCTAACTGAAGATATTAGGAGGGTCCGATACTTTTCGATGACCCTGTATATTTCTTAATTATAAATAAAGGAGACAATATTTTGATTATGTTGTAACTTGTTTATTTATAACACTGCGTACATGGGTCACCTGCCTACTACATACATACATTATTTATAAAAAATCAAAACACAAATGTAATACCACGAGAGTAAACAAACGAAGTAAATTCCATTTTTGTGGTCGAAATGTATAAGGAGTAAATAATAGTGGCGTAGTATACCACAGCAGCAACTGCTGTTTTGTAAATTTCAACATGTCGTTTTGCGGGTTTTCGCATGAATTTTCACCCCATTTCTAAATAAAACGAGTGGTTTCGATTATTTTCATGTTCATTCGTCTTCAACGATAGTACTGTTGATTTTATGAAGAAAATGCATATTACTGTCTTTATAGAAAATGTGATGCTCTTTTGTTTGAAATATTTTTTAATGCGGAGTCTATTTTCGGAAACAACGACAAAAAAGGAATTCTCTTATATTCATTCGCCATTTCTAACATAACCGTTGATTTTACGAAGAAAGCGCATATAACCTTTTGTGTGGGGAATTTGCTGATCTATCTTTTTTGTTGGAAGCATATTTTTGTGTGCTTTGTATTTTTGGTAAGAAACGCAGAAACAAGGATTTTTTCAGCTGTTTTTGTTTGACCTCCTCATAATCTAGTATAGATCCAATGAAATAAAAAGGTTTAAATTACAATTAAAAAGGTCGCCTCTTTTCTGAGATCTTAATCAGCTTGAGCTAAGCAATACTTGTAGGCTTATTTTAACTGTTTTTCAACGTAGTTTACATTGCATAAATAAGAATTTAATAGTGCCCTGTAAATAGCAATGTAAACTTTTTTGAAATCCAATTAAAACGAGCCTACAAGAGTTGATTAGCTTAGGCTGATTAAATTCTCAGAAATTTGATCTCTTTAAAGGATTTTAGGACCAATGATATCTTTAAGTTAGTTATCTGAATACTTTATGATACAATTATGATGTCATTTTGATTAATGCCTTAAAAATATCTCTGGTCTTCTTGCCATTACCAAAATGACACCTTTAAGTGGGTGATCTGATGACATTATGACATAATTCTGATATCATTTTGAGTTTTCTTAACGAGTTCACAAGTTTTTTTCTGATATCTTTCTGAGCTCTTTGCGAGATCAACTTGCTGTCTGGATAGGTTATGTCTATGTTCGATTCATGTATTATATCGGATTAGAACGAAAAGAATTTGAATGAAAATGGTCAAGAAACCGAAACTTTTTCGATTGTTGGGATTCTGATGCGAACAAAAACCAAGTTGTTTTCATTAAATATAAGGTTGTAGTTTTTCAAATTATTTACGTTTGATTGGTTTGCATAATAATTTCCAACTGAATTCATAGATTTATAATACAGTAATGTCTAAATTAGCCTATTAGCCACATCACTAGCACCACACGTTTCAATGCAAAGTAAACAAACAACTGGCTACAATAAAAATATTTATTTTAATTACTGTTTTCGCAAAATTGCAATAACATTATATGTTATATTGTAAGCGAGATATTAAGGGTAATTACCCTCATTCTCCCTTACTCCAAATAGAGTTTCTCCAGTACTTACCTTCGAAGAGGTCGATCTGCTTCCTCCACGAATATCAGATAACATGTGTATACATACTAGATGTGTACATATACATACAGGTGTTGCTTCCCTTTTGTAGCTTCGTGTAGTTTCTTCCCGCCATTTTCGTTCGACACTACCGCCGGTCTTAAAGGGTCGTAAGTCGACGAACTACCCCTGCCGACAAGTGGTGTCACCTGGCGGAGCAAAATGTCCCTAGAGCACTGAATCTCAGCGTTCTGCTAACCTTCTTACTCAGTCATACTTCGTGGACGATCACAGGCGCTGTGTTGTTGATCCGTGTTCGTTTCGCTTCCAAGATGGCCTGCTGCTTGTTGCTGCGCGCCGCGTTAGTGTGAACGTTCGTACTGCGCGACCTACGTCGATGGTAATTTCGCAAATTTTCCCATCCATACGAACCTCGTCATCACACTACGGGCCGACAGGTACGTCACGGATCGTCGGTAAAGTGAAAAAAAAATCAAAACCCGGAAATGTGACGCGAGCGCACGAGAAAAGCGGTGAGTTCTCGTTTTCCATACATCGTCCTATCTCGCTCACACTCCCAGGCTTTACGACGTTCACCGGCTGCGTAGTGACAATCGGTTTTTAGATGTATGTGTTCACCGAAGAGTGAGTGAAAAACAGAGCGCAAGCAAATTTTTCAAAATTCGCAATAAAATTTCACACGTGACGCTGGGTGGAGTGAAGTGTTCAAAATTTCGGTTGACGTTCCAAACATTTGAAATCGCAGATTTTTTTTTTGGCGCTCTGCAATCGGCTTTTTTAACCGATTTCAAATTTGGCAACCTCAGGAGTTTTCTCATACGGTAAGTTTTTCACTGGGAAAACAGTTTTTTCGAACTGACACTTTTTCCGCCAAATTCGGAGTCGGTTTTCATATGTTTCTTAGGAAATTATGATTTCGCGTCTTGTATTTGTATGTTTCATGGCGATTCTCAAAAAAGTCGAAGGTCACGACACCATTGTATAAAAAGAAAACGTTTTTTTTAATTCGGAGTTCAATGTTTTGTTGTAATTCGATTCGGAGCATAAAATCAACAAATGAAAACTGATAACGAATTTTATTGTTGTTTGTTTTAGTTTTAATTGTTTACAATTTTTTGTTTAATTAATTTTTGAACCTTTATTTTAAACATAAATATTTTGTTTATCTAACTGCAACTTAAAATAATTCCATAAATACGGAGTATAATAATGAATGACGGTTTTGTTTTGGTAGAAATAAAACAGATTAGTCGTGACCATGAAATGTAAAATATACGAGAATGGTATTGTAGTTTTCCACTGTCAGGAATATAAATTATATCACAGCCGATAAAACGAGCAAAACTATTTTGAAGGATATCTCATGAACAGTTAGAATATTATCCTTGAATTAATGGAATCAAAAATATTTCATATGTAATATCTTTCGTATATAAACAATATAGTTAAAGACCCTGAAGAGTAAGCAAGTTAACTAAATTAAAGTTATATGACAAATTGTGCAGTTTTTTTATTGATTAAAGTGTTTAGTATCAAAATATACATAAAAAAAATATTTAAACTATAATTGTATATTATTAAATATTAAACATATACAATCGCTGTAAGAATATTGAAGTTAGACTTATTTTAGTACTTAAAACTTGTTCAATAGTAAAGTAGTTCAATAAAAAGATAAATATTTAAATGATTATGGAAAATTATCTTAATATTATCTATGACTCAATCAGTTTTATAAATTTACTTCAATTTTTGTAAACTATAAGAATACGATTAATCACGCAATGATTAAAATATAAATTCGACTGACTATAAATTTACACATATGGAATCTTCGTATATTTCAATAACGCATGAAAAACATAACTTACTTTTCATATTCTGTAATAACACATGTATTGACAAAATTATAAGATTAAAATAAAATAAATTTACAGTAAACAAATATATAAACACACAAAATAAGTCTGTGTTTAGTTTACCATATTTAAAGTCATAAGTATCCCCATCTTGCAAAAACTCTTGATAAGTTATCTGACGTCAATCACATATAATACATGAGGAAGTTGGATTCTTTTAATCTTTTCTGAATTTCTGATTATTTTACTTGCCGAATCATTGACTGATTAAGAGTTAGTTGTAACAATGAAGTTTAAAATGACAAATCCGTTGATTGAAGTAAAATTTATTGTATCCTTTTAATTTCGAGCATATCAACATGACATAATAGTCTTGGCAGTTTTTAAATAAGAAATTGAAAAATGATATTACAGAAACAAAATGATTGTTCTTAGTCTATAATTAAATATGAAATGTAAAGTAAAATGTAAAAATTTAATAATATTTATTACAGGTTTCAGTTATTCTAAATTTTATTTAAATAAAAATCAGGATTTTAAAATGATCTGAAATTTTTTTATTTCGATTCCTAAAAAATATATTCGTACTTCTACATGATTCGCTTCAATTCGTTGGTTATTTGGGCCTTTGAAATCAGTTTCTCATATTTCTGAGGTCACATCTTGTTTTCTACACATCATTTATTTAACAAATGCAAATTATTATGTCTTAACATACATAAACGAATATATACCAAAAATTAACCATTTTTTGAAAAAAAAAACTCGTTTCTGGAAAATAATCCCATATAAACGTATATGTCAAACTTGTTGTTTGTTTTTGGAGTTGATGATTACGAATCCATTGTCAGATTTTCGAAATTCAAAATGGCGGATTTAATATGGCGGACCAAACTCCGAAATCTTGGCCGATTTATACGAAACTCCACACTTAGAACTGATTACAAAATTGTTGTAACATTTTTAAAATTCAAAATGGCGGATCCAACCGCATTACATCTAAATTGAAACTCGACACTTGGAGGTCTTTGTACGGACAAAAACATTTTTAAATATCGAATTTATGTACCAAATTCAGTTTGGAACAATTTAATATTGGATCCGCCATGTTTAATTTCGAGAATCGGACAACGGATTAGTAATTAGCGACCCCGAAAACCCCCGAGTGTCGAGTTTCGTACAAATCAGCCGAGATTTCGGGATTTGGTCCGCCATATTGGATC
The DNA here is from genome assembly GCA_030407085.1 of Trichopria drosophilae. Lineage (NCBI taxonomy): Eukaryota > Metazoa > Arthropoda > Insecta > Hymenoptera > Diapriidae > Trichopria > Trichopria drosophilae. The sequence goes on along the minus strand of CM059587.1, from coordinate 83,619,649 downwards.
CGCCATTTTTAATTACGAAAATCTGACAACGGATTAATAATCAGCGACCCCGCAAACCCCCGAGTGTCGAGTTTCGTACAATTCATCCAAGATTTAGGACTTTGGTCGGCCATATTGGATCCGCCATTTTTAATTTAGGAAACAACGATACTCTGAAAAGAATAGATTTTTGTTACGAAAACTTGAATTAAAAAATACGGTAAGTAACAAAAAATTAATATTTAAATTTAGATTTATTTAGTATTTTTAAATGATTTTATTATTATTATTTTTTTTTTTTTCTAAAATTGAATTTGATTCATACTTGTCAGTTTTTCTTATTTAATAGCATTTACAGGAAATCTGTTTAACATTGATTTCGTTCTGTAGGATAATAAACGTATATTGTAGTTGATAAACATGTTGTGTTTACAAACAAGTTACAAATGCAGCTGCAATCAGAATTGAATAGCAGTTTATATGGTGCAAAATCTAAGGGTTCCTTTGCCTGTGACTAATTTTATCAAATCAAATTTCATGGCAATCTAGTTGTTAATTATACATAAAGTTGCATGTGTTCGGGAAATCTCGAGCCTTTCTATTGGACCGTGGTGAAAGGCATGCAAGAATATTATTCGCGAACGACCAAACATGTGTTTACAATACTGCTGTTTACGGTAAAATATACTTGGTCGCCATTAGTAGTCTGTATAACCTTCTTTAGAAATATTTTATTTTTAATATTCCCAATAAATGAAACAGTATACGGAATCGATATTTTGCATTCTGTTTCTTTCTAGTGGCGTATTGATTATTCGAGATTCTTATTCGAATTTATACTATTTTATACGACCTGTAATACCAGAAGTGAATTCATTCGATCTTATACGATACCGTATTTAACGCGGTACAAAAATTGATTTGCTGCGGCTTAGAACAGCTTTAAATTCTGTTAATTTAATCGAAGAATTGATTATATCGTTTTCCGTATTTCATAATTTTCGAAGAAATGTTCTGTTTTCTAGTTATGAGTTTAAATCATTCGATAATCCAAAGTAATCGTTTCTTTGAGGTTATGGCGTTTATGTACCGCCTATAATATCGTATCCCTCGCAATCGTAACTGAAAGAGTGGGAAAGAAACAGACTTAGTTCGTATTAAATCGTACACAGATTTTTCGTATACTTTTTCGTTTGTTGGGTTATTGGTTAGAAGTAAATTAGAGGTTTTAAACGTGAAATCGTAACTTTAAGTGTGTAAAAATATACTTTCTCTAACATGTTTTAAAGATGAAGATATTCTAGTATTAAATTAGTTAAATTTCCGAAAGTGACTACCCAGTAATCGGAAATTACTAAAAAAGTATTGAAATGTATTCCTTTTTAAGCATTTTGATTTCGTACTTAGAGAAGAACAACATTTTTATTCGCTTATTTATATCCTAATGTTTTCGAGTGTGCCCTTTCCGAATTTGCAATCTGTTTTCAAATATATTCATCCGTTTTTCCAATATGACGGCCTGAAAGCAGAAAAACGTGAAAAAGTCATTTCCGGAATAAATACACAATTTTGTATATTAAAACGTTATCCAATCGGAATGTGCAATTGGATTGCGTGGCATAATGACATACTAAAAGAATACTAAAGGTACGATTTTCTCAAAATATCATCCAAAAAATTACACTTTATTTCTTTATGAAGTATAGAATTTTTCAGTCTTATTACTTTTTTAAAAAAGCTCATAGTTTTTGGAGTTTGTAGAAATGGTCCATGTATGGATTTTGAGAGATTTGAGGTTATGCATTCGAAAAACCCGTAGGTGATCGAATAAAACCTCATTTTGAAGGGTAAAGAAGTACTAAAAGATGCAAGTAGCACAGAAAGCCAACAAAAATTGTTGCATCCTGTACGTAACCTCAAGCATAGCAAAAAAACGAGATTTTCGAGTACATAACCTCAAATATCTCAAAATCCTGATGTGATGGACTAATTTAGACGTCGGGTTTGGATTCTACGCACACAATTACGTCAGAAATGACCAACAACATCCAAGACCCCTTTTTTTGCAGACCTGTGTTATACTAATGGCAAATAATAGGATGATTTCACTAAGTTAATAGTTTTTAAGTTGGTCGAAAATTTAGTTTTTGCATTTGTTCAAGGCTATAAAGCTAAACCAGCCGCGTAAATAGTGGAACCAATGTAGTTACTTGTGCTGCCGCTAGTCGACGTCGTGATTCCATTCCCGCAAGTTAACGAAATCAGTTTAAATGTTGTACATAAGGGAGCTTTTAATATCCTGTTTTATTCTTTTGAGTCTGTCAATATTACAATAATTTCTGTCAAATACGGTCGTTTCAAAGTGCTTTGACTTTTTTAACTGTTCGAATGTAATATCATGGTATTTGATTACTTTATTTCATGGTTTATATTTACTTATTTGATTAGTAGTTTTGTTCCAATTACCTATTTTATTGTTTCTTAAATATTAAAAATTGACCTGCAAGAACTGAAGAATAATTTTGTTCTCTGATAAATAGGTAAAAGAAGAAACTAAGAGTACTGAATACTTAATAAAACGAATTAGAAACGAATAAGTAAGTATTTAATTTTAATAAGCCTGAAACTGATGACATCTTAAATTAATCATCGTATAAGGCATCAGCTTTAAAATTGCACTAATTTTCGTAAATTATGTAGATATTTAGGGTTAAAATCTTTTCAATAATTGTAATTTATTTTTTGAAAATGTTCACTTAAAAATTCTGACATTTTTTATAAATTTCGTTATACTTGGATTTTCTAAATTAATACTTTGAATAATTTAGTTGTAATTTATTATAAAGCATTACTACTTTCTGTTTAGTCTGAGATTTAGTTAAATCTGACCAATTAATGTTATGTGTGACTTCTTTATAACCATATTCTTAATTAGTTAATTAACTTATAATTATTTTATTATTACTTATTCTGAAAAAATTATAATTTTTAGAGAATATCTCGAATGAGAATAAATGTTTAACAATAAGTAACAGAATACTTAGCAATTACATTTTTGTCATTGCGTTCAATTGAAGCCCTTAAGTGGCATTATAGACTTGCACAAAAGTATATTTTGTTATGTAAATAATCGAAAATTGACTCTGAGAGACAAAAACATCGAAACATTTTACTTTTTCAAAATAATTATTGTCATATCAGACATTTTTTGCATCATTAAATAATTAATAAACATATGGAAATGAGAGTCTCCTGTGTACAATTCAGACGTATTTAGAAATCGTAAAAAATCGCCATCATTGTGACAATTGAATTTCATTCAACATTTTTGAAAATATTTGTCAAGTACAAACATTCTGATTTCCGAAGAGAAATTACATAATTGTTAATATATTCGTTCATTACACAGCTTTAATATCTCTGGTCAATATCGTGCACTAATCCATAGTTAAATTGACTATATTCGTAGTTAAAAAAAATCAACTATGTAGAATGATTTAAATAAATATAATAAATATAGTTAAAATAACTATAATCTAGTGTAGTCCTCATTTCACACTATGTCTCGTAATAAATGTTTATATTTACTATTATTCATAGTTAAATTTTGTATTTACTATAAATCCAGAGTAAAGACTGCCGCCTCCGTGTGTTTTGATGCCGCTAGGTGGCGATGCGGCGTTCGCAGCTTCTTTTCTTCGATCCGTGACTCCCGTTATTGAAGTGGATTTTTATTTCGTCATAAGAAGGACCGTCGGGCTAGTATAGACTAGTTTCTTACACGACATTGAAATTTGTGTATATAATGGCATTGCATAATAAATTTTTTAACTGACTACAGTGTGACATTTACAAACTTAGCACAGTATTGATTTTTTGTTTTTCTCTTTGTTTCCTTATTTATCTGAAACTAAGAACGAAGGGGGAAAAATTTTTCATATGCTATGATATTATAAAGTTTACAAATATTTTTAAAAAGTAAATATTGACTCTTCCATATTTTTTATGACAATTTCTTATACAATTTCTTATACAATTTCTCTCAGTGTAGGTAGTAATTTTCTGAAAGGACTATTTCAAAATAGTTGAGTCTATTTTTTCTATTATGATAAGTAGCATTTTAAATCATAAAGCAATAGTTCAACTTTACTATTTCATGATAGTTATTTTAACTATTATCATGCCTAGTCCTCATTTCACACTATGATTCATAGTTAAAAACATGGTCATTTCAAGTACTTTTTTTCTTAGTATATTAGTTATATGTAGTAAAAAGCCAACGTTAATAATAACTGTTGAAAACGTATAAATTTATTGTTAAAATTTTTATTTGGTTTTAAATTAATTTTTTTTTTTTAAATTATTTTAATTATTTTATTTATTTAAATTAAAATAATTTTAAATTACCAAAATTTGGTTAAAACCTTTAAGGGAAATTTCATACCGTAATTCATCATCTTTGTGTTCCATGATATGTTTTTCGTCATAAAGGTCCGATTTCCTTATTTTGTAAATTCAGCCTAATTTTGGTGTTCATCCTTATTGAAAGCCATACATTCAAGAAGCCTTAGGAACGCAACTGATATAAGCAGACGCAACTTGTTAGCAGCTGCGTAAGAAATTTTGTAATTAACATTATTAAGATAAACTTTTTAATTTTAATATTATTGACTGTTTATTCATCATAATTTTCTTGAATTTACTAAATATTTACTGTTCAATTTTGTAGCCTCTTTCTATAATGAAAAAAAAAAATTTTATTAATTTGCTTATAAAAAATAAAAAACTAAATACAAATTCATTTTTAATACTAAAATAGAAATAAATAAGGTTTAAAATCAGACATATTTGTTGTTGAACTTTAATTGCCACGAATAATGAACGTTTATGTCCTTTCAAAAAAATGATATTGTCAACCTTGCAAATATTTTTAACAATATGATTTTCTTAAATGTTATTTTTTAAAATATCTTTTAGACGGAATCTGGTGATAGCATCGAAGATTTTTTCGTAACGTACGCTAATGAAATTTCATATTCGCAGCTGTTCGAAATTGTTTTGAAGAATACGAGACACGCTAGACAGAGTACGCAAATATTTCTCCTTTTCTTTCTCGTCTACTTCCCTCCCCTCCAGGTTACCTCACACCCACACATTCAAAGATTTCGCTTGTCTGGAACCCCTCCATTTTGTCTCATCCCCTCTCCCTTTAGCTCATTGCACTCTCTCGCCGTATTTAAACCTCTCTTTCTAACCTTTTGATTTATTTTCTCTTTTTATTTCCCCATCACTTCTGTCTTGCTTCTTTTTCCTCACGTTTCGGAGCAGTTTACTGTGAATCTATACGATTACGTGCTTCATAAACTCTATAAGTTGTCTTAAAGTCGTCGATACGTATATCATTTTCTGAGTCACTTGCTAAGGTTGTGTTCTAACCTCTACGTTTCTGATTTCTTATTTTTAATATTGGTCTTCGTTGTTGACCTCGACAAAATGCTCGCGCTTACGCACACTAATATGGGTTACTAAACGTCTATATTACTCCTTCTTAGTGTAAGTTACGTAGTAAATATGGTTGTGACGATTGTTTCTTAAGATGTTTGTAAAAATAAACATGCTGGAAAGCACACTATTTAACCGACGCATTTCTTTATCAATTTCTTTTGTTTTGTTGTTATTATTGATCGTGGAGGAAGTCTATAATATTTTAGGTTTTTGTTGTTTACAGTCCTGGCCGTCGATTAAGTAGATTAGTCGTGATGTTAGGATAGATAACACAGTCCGACAAAATCTCAACTACTACATGTTGCCTAAAATGTTTCTATTGTGTATGTAGGATCAGATTCTGATCTTCAAAATATTGGATTTGCTCTTGTTTGTCAGCAACTTAGGTTTAATTGTGTAAGAAACGCATTTTTGTCATGTTTTGAATCGTGTTTTGAGATCCAAAAACAAAAATTAGTAGCCTTAAACCTCTGCCTAAGCACGTGTACATTAGTTATTCTTGTATTAAGGCAAGGGCGTAAAATGGGATTTTACGCCTCCGTGGCAAACGCGAGGGACATTCATGAGGGCGAAAAATTTAATGCAATAGGCGTAAAATGTTTTTTACGCCTCGATTTTTGCACTAAAAAAAATTTCCTAATTTCAAGTAAATATTTACTTGAATAGTCACAATAAAATATTTTCTTAATTTAAATAAATATTCACTTCCTGGATTAAATCAAACTAATATTTAGTTGGATTAACAAACTATTTTTCTATTATAAGTAAATATTTTGTTGCGACTATTCAAGTAAATGTTTACTTGAAATCAGGAAATTTTTTTCAGTGTGGGTTAAGGCAATTCAATTTGTACATTTAAAATAGAAAAAATTGAAAGGCCTGGATTTTTTTTGGAGGTGTTGAGGAGGTCAAGAAAAGCTTAGCCCTAAGTATAACCTTTTTAACCTTGAAGCTTTTTTTTTGTCATCAAACAATTTTTGTTGTCACAAAAACGACGGTATCTCGGCTTCCCGTAAAGATACAAGATCCAGTCAGTGTTCATTTTAAAGGTTTTTATAAGCTTCTGATTGGAGGCCTTTAGTGTAGAATCCATAATTTTTGAGATATCGAACGATAAATGAAAAAATTAAGTAAAAATGTTAGTTTTTTGCATTTTACTCATTGTTATCGTAAGAAATGTAAAAAAATGCTTCAAGAGAAAGTTGTGGAACAAAAAAATGAACATTTTCGTCATTTGAGTCATCTCATTTCTTTCAAAATTGCGCCTTGTAATGAGCGCTGAAATTGTTAGTCAGGGAACTGGACATTTTTGAAACAGTGAAAAATTATTTTGATTCGTTTATTTATTGTCGTACAGATGTTTATACGTGTTTACTTATTTATTTACAAATGTATAAAAACTCTTTTATTCAGTGTTAGATAAAAAGTATGAAAAATAGTGAAATTAGTACGATAATATTTCGGCAATATTAAATATCGTATGTATAAAAAGGAAGAAAATACTTTCTTATATATTTTATTAATGGACTGTTAAATTCCTCTCAAAAGGTTACTAAAAAAATAATTTTATTGACTTTCTAAAATAATCCCTTAACAAGTTGAAAATATGAGGATACACTTCCCGAATAACTACAAAAAGATTCTTCTGAATTGATTATCCAAGCAAAATCCAAATATAAGAATCTTTTTTTCAAAAACATTTTTTGTCACTTTAATCTAAATTAATTTAATTAGGCATTACCTGTAATAGTAAAAAAAAATAACAATTTAGATATTACGTGGATGTTAGACCGGATGTTACTATGTAAAGGAAACTCGATGCAATACGATAAGCACATGAAGCAAATGCACGGAATATTAAGGATCAAATCAATTAAATTGCACGTTTATGAATCCAAGAATGCACGCTTGATTGATTGCTTAGTGGCGTATTAAATTGGGCAGAATGCACAAGTAGTGCTTAACCACAAGTTTCGGTTGTAATGTTCAACAATGCTCCACTGCACTATTCCTCAGTTTCGAATAATATCCATGCAGAGTTTCTGTCGATTACAAAACCAAAAATTAGTTACAGTGTAGCATTTTGAGTCGCATTATTCTTCACTTATAAGATTCGGATCATCGCTGCGAAGAACATAATAAATATACATAAATACACAATATACATAAACAAAAAAAAACAAAAAAAAGAAAAAAACCAACAAATCAAAAAGCCGACAGGTAAAAAAATCAACAGTCATAAAGCCGATACTCGAAATCCGACACATAAAAAAATAGACAAAAGGACAACCAGACATTTTTTTAATTGTCGGTTTTTAAACTATCGGCTTTTCGATTTTTGTTTTTTTGACCCGTCGGCTTTTTGACCTGCACTCCCAATCATTAAGTTTATTTAATATTTAGAATGACCCTTACAGAGCCCGAATTTTGAAAAAATCCTATCAGTTATGTCTTATTTACAGTTTTTAGTGAAAATTCCTACTTTATCGACGGAGCACTTTAGAACCCTCATAATAAACCTTCTTAACATTCACGAAACTTTTTTTTCAGTGTGTCGGAGATTATGCTGTCAGACATCTCCGTTAAGCTCTGACTTGCTTTTTGGCATTGGATATAATTATATCTTTTGTTTACGGATTTTGTATTATAATTATAAAACAAAAATAAGCTGTACATCAAACAATCACACCTGTACAATGATAAAGCTCTTTTATTATATTTTCATTGTTATTCAAAATGAAGGTCCGCCTTGACAACATCTTCGATATTAATGATCTACATTCTATCTGTAGCAGTCTTTAAGAGTGGGTCATTAGTGACTAGTTTTTTACTAGTGACTGTTACATAAAGGCTCATACAAACAGATTGTTATGAGGTAACCATAAAACACGAATATAAATAATATTAATTAAACTGCGGTTAACTGCATAAACCGGACTCAGGTAATTGATTAAATGCAGGAATGTCAACAGTTTTATATCATCAAAGGAAAACGTTATAATATTTTATAAGGAACTTGTTAATCGAAGCATTGTTATGTAACGACATTTCCATTGCAAAAAAAAAAACTAAGACGTAATCGACGAAAATCTTCTGTATTTTACTGATCATAAAAACTGTAATTCGTTTGTTTGCAAATTATCAGAACAAGTTAGGTAATACAGTTTCTTGAACTTGTCTTTGACCAAGTTTACCACCAAAACATTATACAAAAAATATTGGTGATATAATTTATAACTTTTGATACGCTTTGAAACATTCCTTCCCTGCAAAACTTGTTAAGTTTCTATTGCGTCGAAAAAAATAACAAAAACAGCGCAGAATTTTAAATCAAATAAAGGTATTTACATGAGAAAACTTGTTTATTTATGAAGATCTGTTTGGTAATAAATAAATAACTAAATATCACATTCTAAGACTATACATAATGACGACGAGATTATTTTCAAGGTTACTATAATACCTTTGTTGATAGTGAAAAAAAAATAAGTTTCCTATGAAATTACACAATGACGTTAGTTGCTATTTAATCATGAAGATTTTTGTTTTTTATAATATTTCGTTCGATTTCGTATTTCTTTTCTAACAGGTGGAATTAAAAATAACAAAGTAATAACATACACTGTTACACTTATAGTTTGAATTTTTACTCCGAATATCTGCAATATATTGTAACAGACAACAAAATTTTGACTTTTTTATTTATAACCTACATGTAAATAATCTTTATCCTGGGAAATAAAATAAAATATATATTTCAATTGTTCGTATCAATTAAAACAGTATATTTTGTAAAAATAGTATCAAATGCATGTTTTTTATGTGATGCACATAAATCGGCGGCTGTTATGTAACATTTGTCCAACGATAGTATTTTGAGGTGATGTACGTTCGAAAATAGTTTAAAAATTGAGGTAGAACAAAAAATCATTTAAAAACAAATAACAGACAGGAAAGAATAAAGAAGAAATAAATGAAACAATTTTTTTTCTAAAATAACATTAATATAAAAAAATATTTAGAAGAACATTTGTTGCATTAAAAAAAATAGTCGTTGCGATAAAAATCGTTTAAAAAGGTTCTAAAGGGCTCCTCCGAGAAGGTAGGCATTTGCACTCAAAACCGTGAATAAAGAGAGACTTAATTGATGTTTCAGAATTCGAGCTCTGTAATGGTGATTCTAATTACTATAGGCTATACCCTCGAAAATGCCAAAGACATTAATTGAGAAATAACAGAGAACTTTCAAAATATGTGATTTTTATTATTTTAGAAAATTTTCGGTCATTTCTCAATTAATGTGTTTGTTATTTTGTAGGAAAGCGTCTATTGTAATTAGAGTTACCATTGCAGAGTCCGAATTTTGAAAATGTTATTCAATTATCTTTAATTTACGTTTTTTAGTGAAACTTTCTGCCTTACCGGCGGACCACTTTAGAACCCCCGTAGGTACTATACTATTATTAATTCTTAATGTGAGGCGGAATATTGTTGACATGCTGAAAATTGTAAAAAATGTATGTGGAAGGGTTAATAAATTTCGATTTATGACCACTTATTAAAAAGGTATACTTCTTCTTGATTTATATTTTATTAAAAAATAGTAAAATAATTATTATAGATGTTCACATTATACCGATTTATTAGAATCGCATAAAATGATTGCGATAGACAAACTTGCTTTTATACGACTCCTGCTTTGTTCAACTCGCTAGAAAATCGTAAAATGGAACTCGTATTTTAATCGAAAAGAAAGAAATACGAAATGAGAAGACAAACGCCAATAAAAGTTTGAATGAAGAAGAATAATAAAGAGAAAGAGAAAACTCATAACAGAAGCTGGTAAGTCGGGACATATATATGTATATATACCGTAGACGGTGAAAAGAAAAGAAAGAAAGTGCACGAGAAAGGTTTGGACGAATATATTGAGGAAATAAAAAAAAAAAAAAGAAAAAAGTGAGTTAGGGAAAGAACGTTCGTCTTTCTTTACGATTCAGTTAGATATCTCTTGCACGTAATACTATTATAGTATATTGTTAAAAAAGTAAAATTGTAAAAGAAAATATCTAAACATAGAAGTTAGTAAGTATATTAAAATACACGACGTCAGATTGCGATTTCGCGACTAATCTAATTTTAGCTTTCATCGAAATATTCCTTCGCGACACTTGTACATTTTTATTGTCGTCATTGTTTATACTCGCTTGTAAAGAAACGAGAGCGTAAATACTAATATAAATAACTTTTAACAACAATACGTTTTAGTTTTCTTCAAAACATTTTCAAATTGTTCCAAATTCATTTTTATGACTCAAATCTTGTAGACCAACTCCAAATGTTTTTTCATGATTAACCCACACATACTAGTAGATAATATTTCCAATTAAATTATTGTGTAAAGAAACGTCATATTTAAAATTGTATTATTTTTGTAAAAGAAGAACAATTATTAGTAAGTAGAACTTTGGATACATCAGTAGGAAAAGTCAACATTGTGTGCTCTAACCTAAAAAATAAAAAAGCACATTTTGACGTATATCCACAAAGTTTGTTTGTATTTCAGACAACGAGCGGTTTGACCCGGAACAAAAATTGCAACATGACCGATTTTTACGTGATAATTACTAAAAAAATGAGTTAAAAAGATATCCAAAGTTGCCGAAAATCGGAGTGGGGGAAAGCTGTTTTTTTATAGGCTTAATTTTATTTTAAAATGGCTGTAACTTTTTAAAGGCGCATTATATCGCAAAATATGCCAAATAAAAGTTGTAGGAAATTAAAAAATGTATAAAAAAGGTAAGTACGATATTTTCTCTCTGTCGCTATTTTTGAGATAATAGCTTGGAAAGTTGTAACTTATTAAAATGTTGGTAAAAACGAGCCTTTTATTATTCTGTTTTTTGTTTTTGTAAAGTATATATAATCATTATTCTAATTTGATTTGAAAAATTTACCAATCCCTATCCTTGACTGCACGCTTATATAGTACAGAAACGCATTTTAAATACATAAATGTTACGCACCTACCGGTGAATAATTGAAGCTTCGTAGTAACTTGTAAGAAGAATAAGAGGATGGGCCTATACAGAATGGACTTTTAGCCGCATTTAGCAGTAATTATTACTGTTAAAATAAACAACTATTAGTATAAAAGCAAAGAAAGAAGTGCATTCCTTTTGAACTTTCAGTTTTCAGTTTTAAAAGTTAGCGATTAAAAGGTTATGATACATGGGCCTCATATCAATGCAGTCGATCGAAATATGCTATAAATTTCTACTAATTATACGACTACTAGACTGCTGGGAAATTGTGTAATTACACATTGTGTGATATCAAATGTCTATTTGTCCGACATAACCTCACTTTTTTGACAATATGACCTCTAAAGAGGATATTTAGAGCATTAGCAGTTTTAGCGGCAAAATATATCGGAAATTACATATACCTTACAAAAAACAGAATAAGAAGGCTTTTTTTTATCAATTTGGCTTTCCAAGCCATTATCTCAAAATGTCGACAAATGTAAAAAATATCGTACTTACCTCTTTTATAGATTTTTTCATTTCTTACAACTTTTGTTGTTACGTCCAGCCATTTTCCAAAACAGCTTTCCCCCACTCCGATTTTCGGCGATTTTGGAATATGTTTTTTAACTTATTTTTTAGTAATTGTCACGAAAAAATTGGTCCTGTTGCAATTTGTTCCGGGTTATCCCCTATTTTTTCGTTCGTTTCCTGGACTATTTCATTCACTATTTTTTGCGTTGGCATTCACGTAATACGACATGTTATTGGTGCGTAAAGGTAAGAATTTATATACTAGTGGCATAATATACTATTTGTGCACATTTTTTTTTCGAAAAACTTAGCAGATTTAGAGGTGATTGAAGTCAAAGTAAATAACGAAGAAATTTTTGTCTGGATGTAGACAATAGCAATACACTTTTGTTTACAAGCCTTTGTTATCAATATTTTAGGTTTGCCTAATTAATGGAATTAAAGATTAAGTTTCCTTCCGATCAAACGCAAACATCAAAAGAAGATAAATTCATTGCTTATGGTAAAATTAGAACTCAATTTTTTGACACACCAAACGTAGCCAATTAAATTAAATATAGAACTGTAAAAACTATTAAATATTTAGTTCCCACTACAAACGAAGTTAGGGTAAACTAAACGAAATGTATTAAAAGCCGGAAAATTTTACACGTAAGTAAACTCACAATAATAATTAAATGGATATACTTCTGAAACGAACGTTCCGCCAATCTTTAGCGGGCATATGTTTTCTGGCGTATTTTGATGTGCTGAATTCGGATATCATGATAAAAATTGGCGCAAATGCAATTATCGTATTGCAAGTATCGAAAATGAAAAATCGTAAAAAAAGAATATCATGATTACTTATTGTTGCAGTAATAGTTTAATAACGACACTGATCGCGGAAATGGCCCATTACAAATCTTAACAAAGAGATGCAGAACAATTAAGCCATTACTCCTACAATATTGTGACCCGTGTGAAGTAACTCATTGTAATTAATTTTAAAAATGACACTATCATATACCCAGTATAACACACATTTTACAAACAAATCGAAATAGTTTATATGTTTAGACGAAATGAATTTTTATTTTGATACACTTACATTTTAGGGAAAGTTCGTTGAAGTCTATTGTAGTTACTTTTCATTTTATAATTACAAATTACTTTTGTTTCTAAGATCGACAATGAGATAATTGTAGTAAGAACGGTGAAAAATGGCTTTTCACATAAATGGAACGGAAGATATCATTGTCGAGTACTGTTTTTAGGTGAGGACCTCATTGAGAAAATTATTTCACTTGGCTTAAAGAAAGTTACATTTAAAAAGGTATTTCATATTTAGTTGTTATTAAACAAATGAAATCTTTTTTCTTCTGAACAAGACAAATTGTCTATATTTATTTCGTGTCTGTTGTATACAAGTTTATTATATTTTTGAGGTATTAATATTACTTTTAAATGCTTAATTAAAAAAGGTAGTCTGCTAATTAATTGTAGTCTATAATATTTAAAAAAAAACTGAAGAAATGTTATAAAACAGTTTTTTAGTTATTTTATCGCCATCCAGAGCGTAAAATGCGATTTTGCGCCCACGAAAACATGTGGGCAGATGGGAGTTCTCCACCACGTGTAAAACATTATTTTGCGTCATTAATATGAAAACTAGTATTCTTTTCATAAAAGTTGATACAGAAAATAAAATATTTTTTTTGTTTTATGCATGATTTTGCAAGTCACAATTGTTAGAATAGTAATTACTAGAATAACTTTTATTTTAAATACTTGCGAGTTGAAATTTCGACATTGCCTTATCTTGTAGGAACTAAATTTTTAAATTAACATATTCCCTTATGCACCGTTTGTTTTTTCGCTATTCCATAGTAGTAAATATTTCGTTAATATATTGTTTATGATAGAAGGTATTTTTTTAATATCTATATTTACATTTATACAATATCTGTAGGAATTTAATAAATAATATTCAATCTTAATTTGGATTCTTAATAATTGTCGCAAGTAAATTCTTCTTGGTGTAAGGAAATATTTTCTTCAGCTCAGGATTTACTAAAAAAAATAACATTTAACAAAAATAAAAAAAAAACATGTATAAAATAAAATAATTTTCTAGGGAATATTTTACTTGAAGAAAACTCATTTTTTCGCTGTCCAATTTTATTTTCAACATTCATTATTTGTTGCTTTATTTTAATTTCTGATATTCTAATATTTCCGGCCATCTATTCCAATATTTCTCCCCACGCGCACTCCCCACCAGCCTATAACCTTACTTCGATACAGAATATTTATGTATCCATAACTGCGCATGCGTCCCGAAGGAGAAAGAGGGGGAAAATCTACAACAGCAAATGTTTCGTGGGGGAGAGGGGGAAATTAGAATAAGAAAAGGTCTTCTGTAGCTGTTGAAACTTCACATTTGTTTTGACGTTTACAAAAGTAAAGTATAGTATTTTTTGTCATTACAGGTTAAGTTACTCATTCTCTGAAAACATAAAAGCAAAGAAATCCCTTTTTATAGAACCTTTCCTTATCTTTTTTAATTACTGAACAGATTTTTTGAAAAGCTTTCATTTTCGGTGTTTAAAAAACTTTTTTTTTCTCTAGTTTAATTACGTTTGTGTAAATAAACATTCTTTCCTTTACGCGAATCCACACCATTTGGAAATAAATATCGTAAACATGGGAATCGATAAAGGGAATTCTTTTTTAAAAAATTATGCAGACGCAAATGTACTATTGAAAAATGTTTTCGAAACCGTTGGAAAATTGAAAAATTAACTTTGCAATATTAAAAAAATATTCATTTTCAATATCATATTTATGAATTGTCTTGTTTTTATTCCATGCGCGTGTAGTTAATTCTAGTATTTCGTAAACCCCAATCCGGAAAAATCTAAAGGATCGCTGAATCCGAATCCGAAGTAAGAATTCACAAATTGGTTCGTTTTTTCTTTATAATTTCAAAAAACTTGGTTTTCGGTACGTTTTGTGAGATACTGAAACGACGTGAGCTAATTTTAAAAATGCGACCTGGATTACGATTTACAAGTTAAATTTACAGAGCAATTTAGTAAATTTTTCAAAATGGTATGAGTTTTTAAAAAATCAAAATGACGGATTTTATATGGCCGAACACTTTAAAAAATTTAGTTATATTTGTGTTATACAGGCCTACTTTTACCGCTGCTATATCAATTCACTGGTCGAATCGAAGTACCAAATTTCAAGCGAATCGGATCAATTTGTAAAATATGTTTTTGGTCCGCCATATTGGATCCGCCATTTTAAATTTAAAACATCTATTCAGTTGGTTTTAAATTGTAGACAGTATCTTATAAAATGTACCGCATAAGTAAGTTTGTTGAGGTTATGAAGAAAAACGAACCAACTTATAAATTCCAACAAAGAATTCGGAAAGCGATCCAAAAATTTAATAATGACTCGCCGAACAACATTTTTTTTTGGGAACATCTCAAAAACCCGAATTTAAAAAATCTGAAACATTGAAAACTCGACATTTAAAAAGCTGATATTGTTGTTTTCGTGAATATTACAGCTTTATGACTCATTGGCTTTTTGGCAGTTACCATTTTTTGAGCGTCGGTTTTTTAAATGACGATTTGTCAATGTTTCGGGTTTTGAGGTGTTCCCCTTTTTTAGTTATAAAATTTTATTTTTAATAAACTTAAACAATTTGATAAATATTTTTATATAATTTTTAGATACAAAAATGAATTAAATTACTTGCAAAGTATGAAACGCCTACGCCATTGTTGGCTTTTTGATTGAACGTATCACGTGTATTGAATCGAATTCAACAAAATCGCATTGGAAATGTATTTCACGTGGGTTTAGCATTCGGAAAATGGAAAATATCACATTTTTTAATCGCTCATGAGAGTACTGCTTCTACGTTAACTCGAAACGAACTGATGAAAGAAGAAAAAACCCGATTCGGTTTAAGGAGATTCTTGGCGAGGAACGCTTTAACGTGTCAATATAAATCTATCCTGATAAAGAGTACAATTTTCTCGAATCAAGATTGGATTAAAAAATAATATTTGTAAATAGTTTGGGTACTGTACAGATGCAGGATTCGATGTTGAACAGGTTTCAGCCAACCGCATTTCATTACTTTTTTTTAGCACGGACAAATATACGATTGCCATTAATTCTTATCTGCAGATAGTACAGTATTAGTTCATGATATATTTATTAGGAAATGTTATACTTCCGATTAGCTTGGTACGTAACCGTATATTAGTTTCTAAATTGTTTTGTCGGGTTTACAATAAGTGGGTGTGCTTTACGTAACTTAATTTAAACGATGCAAAATTGTTTCATCTGGATATGTAGCGAGGAGTTATAAATACCTCTGCTATGATAAAATGCGTGTTACTTTATTTCAAGGTTATAATCCAGATGGCAAAAGTTGTTCTATGTGGATTCAAAAAACATGGAATTAAATAAATTGTAAGATTTTTAGGTTATCGAGACTAAATCGTTTAGTTTAAGACATAAACAATCTTTAGCACTATATTTATCTTTGAAATTATTCATCCGTTGCTTTTGCAGACTTGTTTTATGAAATGACATATTTGTACTAGTGTTTTTGTAACTTAAATTTCATGTCTTCGTGTTTAACTTCTTTTATCTTTTTGTTTAGGTTCTAAATTCTTATCTACGAAGCTTGTTATCTTTGTATTATTCGAAAGAAAATAAATACCCTAGTAATAGCTGTGCAAAAATTTATTTAATATCTTAGAAAACTTGATATTGTTTTTAAAATTATGTATTAATACGTTAGGTGCTGTATAGTAAGACAATAAAAATTAAAATGATACTTTTTAAAAATAATACTAAAATGTTTTCACGAAATCATAATGCAATTAACAAAAAATAAAAATCAGGTCTTAGTATTTTTTACGGTGTAAACGCCTTTATCTCGAAAATATTTGTTTTAATTAGCCGAAAATTTTACAGCGTAATGAAATACTTAAAAAAATTATATGTTAACTTTTTTTTATGTCCAAGTTCAACACAAATCAATGTATTAAAAATTTCCCGTGTACGTTTCTTGCTCTTTTAATAAGTTGCGTTTTATGTAAAAAAATGTTTTATTATATAATTTTTCCCAGAGCAAATTAAACAAATAATTTACTAATATATATGTTTTATTATTGTTGCAGGTCAGATGACGGTGCCTGCATGACAGCTAATGAAGTCTAACTTTTGGGATATTCATTCACTGTAAGTGGTGAACCAATAAATATAAATTAATTAATTGAAAAAAACTTATACATTATACATATTTTACTTGTGCAGAACAAAGATATACGTATTAGAAAAATATAAATAGGTTTTAATTATACAGATGAATACAGTAAAGTCCCAGTAGAATTGCTTCTCACTATATTTTCGTCTCAGCATATTTCTCCGGTTCCGTCGCGTTATATTTACCTATCGGCTCTCTCTTTTTTTCCCACCTTGCAGGCTGGGGCCTCAGGAAAGAGCCTGCTGTTACGTCACAAACGTAACGCGACTGCCAAGAGTGGGAGAAGCGGCGTTCCCTTTCTTTTAGTAAATATAAAGAGACGGGAGGGGAAGGCGAGGAACCGATAGTGTAAATACACTGGGACTCTACTTATTGAGCTTACGACATACCATAGTTCTACTATTATAATATTAAGGATGTTTAATAAATTTTTAGTATTATTAATAGTTATTTGTTCTAGCGAGATCCGAAGGACAATTATGATTTCCTATTTATATAATTTTACCTAATTAACTTATAAGAACATTTGAGAGAGAAGTGGATGGATTGCTTCATTCAACAAAACTATTAAACCTTTTTTGAAGAGGGCCATAATTCCTGGCCGAAAATTAATTTAATTTTTACCAAAATTTTCAAACATTTCACTTTTTTGTTCTTTCTTTTGTTTATAATTACTCTTTATTTTCATCACCCACTTTTAATTTTGAATTCATAATATATCTTTTGTTTTTGTTTTTATTTTTGGTTTTGTTTTTGTTATTAAATCAATGACCGTGTATATGTATACTTATTTCTTCTCTATTTTCACCGGTCAATAACCTCTTAATTAAAATAGTTATTATTCTACTGACTTCAGGTTGTTCAACTCCAACAACCTATTCATTAGGGAAAAGGTATTATTCAAAAAGGGAAAAGTGCACAACGTATCTTAAAAAAAATTAAGATGGTAATAGCCTCACTTTTCTCAACGAGGGATATCAAATCCATACAAAGTTAATCAAATGCGACGTTGTCGCCTGTTCTCAGTTTCTAATTTTTGATATCTTAGGCTTTTACAGCAATCGGTAATTAATTACGGGCTTGATATATAGGATTCTGTATTATTTAAATTATTTCAGACTGATTTTTCAGAAACATTCCATCAGTACACAGAAAAAAAAATAAGTCTTAACATTGTTACACCTTAAATTCATCATCAGGTGAGGCTTGGTTTAAGCCCGAAATTTCGTTAATTTTCTTCAATTCAGTCAGTGTTTTGTCTTAAAGTCTTAATTCCAGTGAGCAAAATGGACTTTTCGACGATATTTTGGCTTAAAATAAGATTTATCGAGCTTATGGCGTCTAAGTTAGATGAATCTTATTTCAAAACAAAATATCGACTGAAAGTCTGTTTTGTTATCTGAAGAAATTCCTGTCATGTCGACGATTTTTCGGTATTGACCGTATAGGAAAACGACTGATTTTTTATCGATATCTCAGCTACTAAACGGTAAAAAATATTCAAATTTAACAAACATTTGTAGTATTGTCTAATTTAGTTCACACGAAAGTTTTAATCAATTTTAGGGTCTAACTACCAAAATTTGAACTTGTCTCTATATGTGCCGTTACTACTTATGCGGATGGCATTATTGATGCCTTTTTTACTACTTAAAAAGTATCCTGGCTAAACCTATTAACGTCCAAGTTGCAGAGATTTTCAGGTCATTTTCAAAGCTCTCTAGCAAATCGAAAAATGCTGAAATCATAACGAAACCAATATTTTTTAAAAATTTGGGTATGCTCTATCGAGTTATGGGGTCAAAATTGCGTTTCCTTGAGGCAGAAAAACAATATAGCGGATTTTATCTGAAAGAGTACCGAAAAATCGAAAATTTTTTACAATTTTTTACGACAGTTTTTTTACAAATGGATAATGGATGGCTCCATTTTAAACTACTCACAAACGAGAACAAATAAGTTGCTGTTTAAGTGGAAATTTTTTTGAGTCCGCTCCATTCAGTTTATCTTATTAAAAATGGCGGAAAAGTGTGAAAATTTCTATAAACACGTGTTTTTCCTAAATATTTCTGAAATAAATCGACATCGATCAAAATTTTTGTCTTAAAATGTAAATTTCTAAATTAGTCAGAATTTTTTTCTATTTACAAAAAATGAGGGAAAGGGTTCAAAAGTATAAAAGATGCTGGCAAAAACAATTGGCGTCAAAAATGTTGGAATGTGCAAAAATCTAAAACTTTTTTCTAGTAATTTACCAACCAAAATTCAATGTACATAATCATATTGCTCTTAATAATATCAATACGTATGTTCTTAGATATTTCTTGAACTTTCTTATCAATCTGAAAACTTTGTTTAGGCAATTCAGGTTCGCTTTGAACACTATTTTCACCTGCTCTCAGCGGATCGTTATTTTTCTCTGGGCCATATTGTTTCCATAGTTTATCCGCCAAATTCTGGAAAAGGACTGATTTCATATTACGTTTAGGCATTTGTATTATTTGATAGGTTTCACAAGGTTGCCAAATAGGCTATGTAAGTAAGGATGTACATATCAATTTGGATTTATCACCAAAATCTGACCACCCTGAGGTTTCATGAAAACTCGGATATACCAACATTTACTGCAAGAATAAAATGTCATTTTTTAAAATTATTATTATTATTTATGTATTAACAATTTTTCATTTTAGATCACTTAGAATCATTTTAGAAATTTTCTAACTTGAAAACATCACTACACAGAAAAAAATAAGTCTTAAAATTGTTACATCTTAAATTCATCATTAGGTGAGGCTTAATTTCAGCCCAAAAATGCTTTAATTTTCTTAAATTCAGTCAATATTTAGGCTTAAAGTTTTACTTTCTGATTACAAAACTGACTTTCATCCGATATTTTGTTTTGAAATAAGATTCGTCTAACTTAGACGCCATAAGCTCGATAAATCATATTTTAAGCGAAAATATTGTCAAAAAGTCAGTTTTGCTCACTGAAAGTCAGACTTTAAGCCAAAACACTGACTGAATTTAAGAAAATTAACGAAATTTCAGGCTTAAATTAAGCCTCACCTGCTGATGAATTTAAAATGTAACAATTTTAAAACTTACTTTTTTTTTATCTACTGAACATCGTAGGGAAAGCCATTAACTTTATTATTTACATACTAAAACCTAAAGTTTTACAATTTCTAAACACAAGTTTTTGGACATTAATGGGTCAAAAGAAAACAATTCAATTGTTTGTTCCAGCGACACATTCTTCAGGGTTAAATTAGCTTCGTAAAATCGTGGATGCGCAAGTCAACCTTTGAACCACCGAAAGAGTTTTGTTGTCGCCTCGAACCGGACGAGTTTCGAAAGTAACCAGTGCCCCGCGGCAATCCCTAAGTGGGAGTATCGGATTGAGGGTGGTGGGGGGCACACGGATCGAGGGGTGGGGGGTCACGATTAACATACTGATGTACATACACGTTTGTATATGTGTGCGTGAGTTTTTCCAGGTTAAATCGACGACGGTGATGCAGACGTGACGTCACGGCGCGACAGAACGACGCGCCATCTTCCCTCTCGGTCGCACTACCGATAAAGCCAATATTGCGAGCCAGTGCCAAAGCTTTCGCTGCTGAAAACAAGCGGTGACGTATTTCCTTGGAGGGGGACGGAACGGCGTTTCGTCCGGCGCAACGATGCACGTATACGACATAAGTCAGTGAAGACCCTGAGACCGAGGTGAACCGAATGCACCAGCCCACGAACATCAATTGTTGAGAATTACAGTACAATGCGGCCTTTGGCCGCGTTTGCATCTGGTCCAGATGGACAAAAATTTGGTCATTAATTATGACCACTTTCGAGCTTTGAAATGACATTGTTGAAACAACTATTTTTTAGTAGTTTCAAATATGGTGTAGTTGGTCATTTTTTTATTGGCATTGTTTTATTCCATGAGTAATATTCAACACGTCCGTGACACACACCTCGTTTTCTGCTCGCTTTGACGTACACACGGCTCCACCCTGGACGAATGGGTTATATATAGCTGAACTCAAGAATGTACGATTTTATACGATTACATGTAATTGTGCATGACAGCACGCTAGTACATACGCACTTGGTGCGTGATTGAATGTGTACTTTTCGAAACGATTGTTTTCCAGTCGCACGCAAACGTCGAAAATGGCGTCGTATTATACGTACGGATAGATGTACTTACTTTTTATAAAATATATCTTTTGACATCAGATGTCAACGGACTAATGATGTTGAAGTTCGAAAGGTTCGAGTCCAGCGATGTTTTTTTTTTGACGAATTTAATTTTGTTTCAATCTTTCTCATAGACAAACCCAATGAATGCTAACAAATTGTTGTAACCTCCAGGGGACGGGTGGGGGTAGGGTCAAATTGTTCACTGCCATCATTATTAACTATTTGATGGAAAAACGAGTGGCAGACTGGAATTGCAACTTTTATCAACGTTGTTTTTTATTTTCACCGTTTTTCGACATTTTTCCCCTTCCAACGGTGCCTTTCTGTCATCCGATTTTTTTAAAAATTGGTCAAATTATTCATTTCCATCATTAAAAACTATTCGATGAAAAAAACGAGTGGAAAAACTGGAATTGCAACTTTTATGAAGCATTATATGTGTTTTTCCCCTTTTCCCCCCCCCCCCCCCACCCGTCCCGGTTAGAACCATTTTTTAGCATTAATTGGGCTTCTCTATGACGAAGAATTGAAACAAAATTTCATTCGTCTAACAAAAAAAAATGTTTTTTTCGTTAGACTCGAACGTTTCGAACTTCATCATACGGACTATCGCTTTATACTCTGAAGAAGATACAGTAGAATGCCAATGATTGGACTGATACAATTAAACTTTCCTATGGTTGATTGATTGGATGCGTGGACAACTCTTCATGTTTCGGATTTAGTCAAAGTTAACAGAATAAACAGTACAGCTATCGAATTACATGCAAAAACCATTGGATTGAATTTTTAATCTAGATAAGTATAAACGCACAGTCCAAGAGACTTGAACATGAATCTACTTCAAAGAGTTTTTATCGATATACAAGGTGGAAATATAAACTAGAACGGAATTAATTACGGCTGTTATTTCCACTGAAATAATTACTGCAACTATTTTAGTCTGTATTAATATAAAAATGATATGTAATATCAAATTCCGCCCAGAGTATAGCCGTTGGTTTGCTTATTTGTCTGTCGAACAATTTGTCCTTCACCAAATGCGAGAAAATAGCACTGCAGCGCCGCCTAACTACGAAGAAGATGACTGGGTAGACCTGAGATATTGGTTTATCTGTGTGTTGTTAATAATGTTTGCGTTAGTTATTGAGACTTTCAGAATGAAAAGAAATCAATTTTGAGGTCGTCTGCATTTTATAAAAACTTTCTTATATCGAATAAAAAAAACTTCAAGCATATTTTTAGCCGATGTACACTTGTGTAGGCAATACAATAATACATTTTTTTAATATGAACCATTGTTCCACCGATTTCTACTTAAATTTTAAGCAATCGTCAATATTTGATCTCTATGTTCAAAATTTTATGTTTATTATTTCTACAGTGAATAATTAATAAATTTTAAAAAAACTTAAAAGATGAAAATTTGAGTCTTTAATAAAAGTTGCTTAACCCTATGAGGCATACATTTCTTTTTGCATTAAATTGACTTGAAGTTTATCACTAGGCGGTTTTTGTAGTCGCAAATAACGAATCCGGTGTCAAATTTTCAAAGTAAACAATTGTGGATTCAATATGCCCTATTGTTGCATTTTTACATCATTAAGGCATTACAGCATTGATGCATATTTCCATATTGAAGCCGCCATTTTGAGTTTCATAAAAACAACATCGGATCTGTCATCGGGGACCTAAAAAAACCCTATTATACCAAATTTCAAATAATTATCTTAAAAAACAGCGTCAATAATGAATTCTTTCGAAAAAATCTGTATTTTTTCATGTTTTCTTTATTTATAGATCATAAACAATTAACAATTATATCTTAATAAGTGTTAATAAACTGCGTTTGTATATTCTTCTATCAAAACAGTAACAGAAAATATAAAAAAATGACCGATGTAATTGCGTTCACTTGAATTTAACTCACTAACGCTCAAGAGGACACAAATTTAACCAAGATTTTCGAAATATTTCTGTATATTAAAAACCAATTCCAAAAATTTGAGTAAACTGGACCGCTCTTTCAGATTATGTTATCAAATTCTATCTACAATAAACGTGTAAAAAGTTATAAACAATCATTCATAGAAAAACACGATTTTTTTTTCACAAACATTTTTTAATTAATATTCCGGTCAAACCCTCTAAATATCGTGTCTTTAGTGTCTCAGCTATACGTATTCGAATAATATATGGGAAAGTTGAAGACGGCGGCTTTAAATGGCAACTAAAACTTTCCTTTTTTTTGTAGAATATTAGCTTAGTGTCCCAAGTCTTCAAAAATTATCCGATCTTATTAAAACTTAGTACCCATAAGTTTTTGGAGTCTCTGAGTACGAATTTCAAGTTATTTTCAAACAATGTTATTTTAACCCAAAAGACCACCCAGAAGTGATTTTATTGTAATTTTTACTCTCTAAATTGTAAAACTTCTAAGAACTTATAATCGTTTTTATCAGAAAACATTTCTCCAGGTCTATCCCAAATTTAATGGGTGAGATGGTAAATTTTCTAACAAAATTTGTCTCTGCTTCAGAAGCATAAGCATTGTCTTAATTTCATATAAGTACAATTTCGATTTAAATTTAAGTCTGTCATGAAGCTAAATTAAAAAAATTTTTTTGCGTCGGATGCAACTAGAATATATTGTTTCCTTAAACATTTGACCATTCTAAAAAGGATCGATTTCAAGTTCGCGTTGTGTATCAAACCTAAAGGCTGTCTTTAAAATAGTCCTTATTCACACGGCCCGATCTTGGACTGAAATAAATTATAGGATGTGTTTCTCAGCGATTACCATTGCGTACGTTGTTGTTGCATGCCTACGTCTAATATTTTATGACACAAGAAAATTTATTATACGCACTGAATAATACGACTGCTTTAATTAACTGAGAAGCGAAATTGCAGAAACAGAGATGGTAATCTTTTATTTTAATAATGGGCATGTATGGTACTGATGAAATTAAACAAATTGCTGACAGTGTTTTTTTTTTCATTTCAAACGTTGGAATGAAGATTTACGATAGCTTTCTTATATCCTGACTTTTATAAAATTAAACAATTGGAGGTTATAGAAATTGGAATTTTGATGGGTTATTTGAAAGAGTTATGACAGTGTTGGATGAGGGAACTTAACGATTACGAAAATTATTTACATAAGATCTGATAAGTTGTTATGAAGTGCGAAATACCTTCTTATTATGGTTGCTTGACAACATTAGAATGTCAAACGAAAATTTCATATTAACTTTTAGTATGATAATTGGAATTATATTAAAAATAGAATTCTTGCTTTGTCGAAGATGTAAAGATAATAAACCCTTTGATAGTCTAGTTTTTAAAAAATGTAACTAAAAAAAAGAAAAAGTAATTTTCAAAACGAGAAAATAGTATTCCAGACATTACATTGTCACAAATTAAGAAAGAATAAAACTGCACCATTTAACGATGAAAAATGAAGAAGGTTCTAAAGTGATTCGCCGGCAAGGTAGGAAGTTTCACTAAAAAACGTAAATTAACAACGAATGAAACAAATTTTCAAAATTCGAGCTCGGTAAAGGCAATTTTAATTACTATAGACGGTTTCCTAGAAAATGCCAAAGATATTAATTGAGAACTGACCGAGAATTTTCAGAAATGAATAAAAATCTTATTTCCGAAAATTTTCGGTCTGTTCTCAATTGCAGTAGAGTCCCGATATATTTACCCGCTCGGTTCCTCTCCTTCCCCTCCCGTCTCCTTACATTTGTCAAACGAAGGGAAGCGCCGCTTCTCCCACTCTCCTCAATCGCGCGATGCTCGTGACGTCACAGCAGGCTCTTCCTGAGGCCCCAGCGCGCAAGGTGGGAGACAACGAGAGCGGTGGGGGACAACGAAAGCGGTGACAGACAAATATAACGGACGAATGCGGACAAATATGCTGGGATGTAATTATAGCGAGATGCAATTATACCGGGACTCTACTGTATTATTTTTGGTATTTTCTAGGAAACTGCTTAGAATTGCCCTTGCAGATCCGAATTTAAAAAATGTTATTCAGTCGTCTTTTATTTACGTTTTTTAGTGTAATATAGCGTTGGACCACTTCAGAACCCCCGTAAAGGGTTAAACAGAGAGAAAAATCACTTGAGTGGTACCATATTCATTCTATAAAGAACTAGTTTTTACTCCATGTGATTCCTAGTTCAAATTAGATTTAAAAAAAATGGGTACACCTCAAAAACCCGACAAATCACAAAACAGACTCTTCAAAAACCCGACATTAAAAAACCAGACATTTCAAAAAGCAGACATTCAAATACCACACTACATACAAAAAATGATCTCGGGTCGACGTCCTTAAGGTCTCACTGGAAGGTCATTTAAAAATGTTGCACCAAGGGATTAATGTTTTAGGTCACTTGAAGGTCAAATCAGTTTGACCCCCGGATTATTTATTAAGCACACTAACAATTCGATCATTAATGAATGTCTGGTTTTTGAATTTTTGGATTTTTAATGTCAGATTTTTTAAGTGTCCGTTTTGTGATTTATTGGGTTTTTGAGGTGCACCAAAAAATTTGATTTTCATCCTTCCAAAACCAATGTAAAGAATATCTCCGGTTTTGGTAACTTTTTAAGTCACCGAACACGACTCGAGAATGCTTGCAAACACACGTTCATGTGGATTACGAGGTCACGAAATTTCTCTTTCACACTCGAGTCTGTCGCCGGGAATCGTCGAATCCCGTCACGTCGGCCAGCTTAATGTGTCTTTCGGAGATGACCTGGAATTGTCGTAGGTCAAGGACTCGCCGCGCATTTATTGTTGTCGGTAGTTTGCATATTGCCCTCGCCTGAATACGCCGCGCAATCCGCGTAGTCACCGGTTGATTCACCTCTTCAGTATTGATTTTATTTGCGGTCGGCGCAATGGTACCAAAATATGGAAGATACGCTTTCTGAATTATTAAATGGCACTCCAGTTTACACGGTAATTGTCGGTCGATCGTCATTTTCTAGTCGTATTACAAATTACTAAATTCTAAAGAGTAAAATTTCACTCTAAATCGTAAAAAAATATCATGTTTGTAAAAGGGCCAAAATTAATTTCATCTAGTACAGAGTGAAAAATAAATGAACCTTTTAATTCTAAAGCGGGATCCAACTCGGTCGATAGTGGAGGTTCAGTCTTTAAGAGTCACACAGAAGCTAGCAACCGATGTGATCATTAAACAAAGATTTCAGTGTAGAAATGATTTTAACAAATTTTAGAATACACATTTATTATTGCTATTGAAAATTTTAAAGGAAACGAATTAGACGCCATTTTTTAAATAAAAAAATCATAATTTTTAACGTTTTTTTCATTTCTTGTTATTTTTTTTTTATCACAGACAAAAATATCCAACCCTTTAATAAAGGAGGTTGTGTTTAATAAAATTTCAAGACGACGAACGCAAAATTACCTATATATTTTTTTTCGATTTAGCAGGCGTGAAATAGTCATTTTGCGCCTCCTTTTGCGGACCTAAAATGGCTATTTCACGACTCGTGTATTTTATATGGATTTTGCGAAGTCACCGTTTGAAAAAATGGTCATTTTCACACATATGGAATGGAAATAATATATTATGTACCTAGGGCGGAAACAGAGGCATTGCAGCGATGGCGATCATTCGATGATATTCACAGCGTGAAAGATTGTTTTTAGATGAAAGACTGGCAACAAATTGTAAGCGCGAGGAAAAAACATTTTCCCGCCCGGTGAAACTCATATTGATCAAAGCGGGCGATAATCGGGCACTTTCCGCTTTCTTCTCCGGGCAGAAAGATGGACTTTTCGTGCTGGTGTGACAAAAAATATTTTTCGCAAACTGACGTAGAATTTACACCTCGTATATGGTGTCCCTCGAGCGTCCAATCACCAACGGTGACATAAAACTCTTATTTTACGCCCTTGGTACCAAAAGTACCAATGTACTATTTAAAATTGCCACAGTACGATAGAATTGAATGAGATTGTTATTCGAGAGCTTAGAGAGTTGATGTGAACGAATATGATGGCAGTTTTACGAAATGCAAAATGGCGGATCCAATACAGCTGACGATTTCTGAAAAAATTCATCAAAAACCCTTCGAGGAACAAGTATTTCGCAAATTTTTGTATCGTCGCCATATTGGATCGTCAAGTGACATTTAAATATGAATCAATAATTTAATTTTGAGACTAAATTTTACTTTTTACGCTATTTCATTCTGACATCGAAATATCCTGAATGAAAATTGATTTAAAAAACGATTTAACAAACTTCCGGACTCTGTAACTCAAAAAAACATGAGCTTTTTCAAAAATATGATAAGAATGAAAAGTTCTTAGAATTCAAGGAGTAATATCACTGCCATTTTTAATTTTTTGTGATATTTTGCGATAATCTTAAACGCGAAATATGTGAATTTTTGAAAAAATTACAGAGAACAAAAAATGCTTATTATTCATGAAGTAATATACTAGAACTTTGTCTAAATTATTCTTAAACTGTATTAATTTAAAACAAAAATTAAACAAAAAATGTTGAAAAAATTACCAAAAAAATCTAAAAAACATCCAGGATATTATCCCATGAATTTTAAAAACTTTTCATTCTTAGCATATTTGGAAAAAGCTCATAGTTTTTGAGTTATATCGCCCGGAAGTTTTTCAAATCAATTTTCATCGAGGGCGCCATTTTGAGGACGTCATAGTGAAGTGTCGTAAAATTTGTTCTTAGAATTAACTTATATTTTTGCCATTACCCATGTAGTTTCAAAAAATGTCTTAATAGTACGTAAAAAAATGTAGAGTTTAAATTTCCAAATTTTCATCATTTTTTTTCAAATTTGACGCCATATTAGAATTCCAGTCGGCTAGAACTAAAATTTAATCTCGAAATATCGAAGAGCAACCTCGAAGTTGTTAAGATATATCGAAATTATATCGAAATTCTCCGAAGCTTTAGTTACTAGTAATCGTTTAAATAAAAGTAAAACTTATGATACGAGTAGTTTTTTTAGTTCCTAATTATCAACAATGTTTTTGCAACACAATTCCTGTGGATACTTTCTCGATTATACGCAGGTTTTATGAAATATTTGCCTTATTGCATCATGATTCGTACAATCCATAGTAGGAAGAATACAAGGTGAGGCAACGCGCGTAAATGACGTGGTTTCGCCATTTAAATATCAATCAATCAAAAATGTTTTATCACTGCAGGTTTTATTAACTGTTTCCACCTTGATTCCAACGACTACCCATCCATTCTGTTCCATGTAACCTTTTGATCACCGTGCTTATGATTTCAGTTCTTACCACATACTGTCTAGTGTAATAGTGATTATTTTCATTTAGTCAAGATTTTTTGCGTATTTATTGTCGTACAAAAATATTTCTGTGTTTAATTTTTTTACATGCATTATTTATTCAAATTAATCCTTGTTTTTAATCGAACGAAAACTTAATTAAAATATTTAAACGTGTATTATAAAATTTAATCAACAAATACCTCGCTCGAAAGAAAAAAGTTATTATCTTTGAAATGAAAAATCTGTCAAAAGTAAGTGAATTTAATTTATGCATCAAAGTTTTAAGAAATTATCTTAAATATATAAGATCAGTAATTAATCTAAACGTGATCGTTTGAAATGTGTCAACTTGAAATGTCCTCATCAATACAATAAACATTTTATTAAACCATTCAAATTTGGCGGGCTACCTGCAGTAGCAACTGATGGTAATGGCATTATTGAAACATTTTAACATGGCTGAAATATTTTTCAAGCGCCCTCTATAATCCTTTCGATTCTGGTCAGTTTGTAAAGCAGATTTAGCCGAGACTCGCCTTTTGGTTCAAAAAGGCCATTATGTAAGCCTTTGTGTCAATAAAGACGAATTATTATTATTATTCCCGAACACCCTGATAGAAATAAAAACATTTTTTATACAATTCTTGTATAACATTCTTATTTACCATGTTAAAGGTATAGGGGAAATGGACAGTGTAAGAAAAAAATTTCTACTAAGGCATATTTTCTAAAAAACATTTCCAAAGAAAAATGTTAAAAATTTAAATTCTAGATGTTAGATATACAGAAAATATGCAAAAAAATACAACAAAATTTCCACTCCGACGGGGATTCGATCCCGGGACCTCCCGGCAACTAGACGAAGTTTGTATGCCTTAACACGCGCGGCCAATGCCACTGTACTGTTTTTCATGAAAAGTAAGGTGAATTACGACGTCCGTTTATCTGCTTCATTGGATATAACTTTGATGACTTTTTCGATCAGTGTTACCGGACACATCTGTTTTATTTAACGAACTCTGTATCGTGGATTGTTAAAACTTACCGGTTTCGTTCAATAATTATTACGACACAGTTTGACAAGAGTTACTTGAAAAACTGTGAACTTCGTCGACTTTTTTCTTAAATTCCCAACGGAACAAATTCGGTAGTAATTCCAGAATTATTCGTTTTCATCGGAGAACATCGGGCATTTTCTTTCGTGCATTCTACTGCTGTCCAACCGCGTGTCGGTTAATGACTTTAAGTTAGCTGATTTCTCGCTAGATGGCGAAACCATTACGCCATTTAATCGCAATCGATTGAAGTCGCTTAAGAAGATTACTTGCATCACTGATACAGTTGTCTTATAATGTATATTAAAAAATTGAAAATATTCACAAAGAGGTAAATAATAACAGCATTTAATATAATATATTTTAATTTCTGTTTATATTATGTTGATAGACATAATGGCTAATGTATCCCAACTACATTCGAACTAATATCGGTAAAATTTACTAAATGTCATTTATCTTTACTCCAATTTATTAATTTTGCCATTAGATTAACTATTTTGGTTTTTCCATGTAGAAAAAACCAACAAAACGTTTTATAAAAATTCGATAGTTTGACGTACTTCATTATCGGGGAGTGCACGCGTGACACCCATATAACATCAAGCGCGCCGAATCTAATCAATTACAAAACAACCGGGCGAAACAGATTATCACAAATAAACCAAAATGGAAGGGTATACAAGTGCTTTTCAATTAAAATCGCCGCAAAACAGAAGATCGATCGATCAGGAAAATCGTATTACGTATGCGAATAGAGAAGCGAATTTTCTCTTTGCATCGTCGAGAGCAACAGAGTTGGTATTTTGTACGCAATCGCAGGAGTTTTGGCGGGTCGATTCGTGGCAGCCCTGGCTTCGTGTGCTTTGGATTTTTACGTATATCCCCGTGCCTGTCTATTTACCCCCAAAATTTTGCAATGTAACCCGACCCTCCCGTCGCCATTTCGATGCTTGTTTCTTACACCGTGGTAAAAGCTCGTATAAACTCCGAGACAAAAGCCGAATGGTATATGGATCGATTTTTTTAGCGTTCGTGAAAAAAAAGTACGTATTCTTCGTTAGCTCTTTCGCCGCATGCGTTATTAAACCTTTATAGCCACCAAATGTGTAGAATTTGAATACCGATTTTAAATACTTAAAATGATTAAAGACTTTTTAACACAGATTTTTTTTTAAATATTTTTAAAAATTAGATTAAAATAGAATTCAGTGTATTATTAATATCAAATGATGTCGAAGAACACCATGTGACTTCACTAAGAAAAAGAACATGGTTAAATTGACTATATCACATAGTTGGAAAAATATAGTTAAAACTACTATAAAAAATAGTTAAATTTACCACGTTCATAGTCGATTTTACTATCATTTTGTTACACCAACTATCTCCTCGTTGTTAAAAAATCAATTGTGTAGAATGATTTAAACAAATATGACAAATATAGTTAAAATAACTATAATCTAGTGTAGTCCTCATTTCATACTGTGTCTCATAATAAATCTTTATATTTACTATTATTCATAGTTAAAGTTTGTATTTATTATTAATCCATAGGAAAAACTGCCGCACCCAGTGTGTTTTGATGCCGCCAGGTGGCGTCGCGGCGTTCGCAGCTTTTTTTTCTTCGAGCCCCTGGCTCCCGTTACTGAAGTGGATTTACATTTGGTCATAAGAAGGACCGTCGGGCATCAAGATGTAACAATACATAATGCATGTCGTATACGCACGTGTATCTATAGACTAGTTACTCGACATTGAAATTTGTGTGTATAATGGTATTACATAATGCATTTTTTAACTGGTTAGAGTGTAACATTCACAAACTTAGCGCAGTATTGATTTTTTGTTTTTCTCTCTGTTTCCTTGTTTATCTTAAACAAAGAACGAAAGGAGAAAACTGGCTAAATATTGACTCCTTTCCATATTTTTTATGACAATTTCTTGTACAATTTCTCTCAGTGAAGGTAGTAATTTTCTGAAATGACTATTTCAAAATAGTTGAGTCTATTTGTCTATTATAAGTAGCATTTTCAATCATAAAACAATTGTTAAACTTTACTATTTCAGAATAGTCCCATGCCTAGACCTCATTTCACACTACGATCATAGTAAAAAAATGGTTATTTCAACTACTTTTTTTTCTGAGTGTACCAATCGAAACTTTGGATTCTAGCCGCTAGGTGCGATCGCGACGCTCGAACGCTCAATTCCGATTCCGTTGTACAAATTGACTTTCGTTTATTTATAAGGCACTCAGAAACGGCAATACTCATAAACGTATAAAGAGAATTATTGTTTAAGGTTTTTTTATCTATGATTGACTATTGATTACGAATTTCAACACGCAAAAAACTATTTTCTCAATAATTAACAAATATATTATGGTTCTTTATATACCGAAATTAATGTTTTATATAATATTAATAAATCGAATTTTTAGTAGCAATAATTCATGCATTCATAACTAGTAAATAATTATTTTATCAAATACAAATTTCATTTGTTCACTGTTAAAAAATCTTGAATTTTCTTTTACGCAGTTTTTCATTGTATTAACTATTATTTTATCAACAATATATAAACTATTCCGTGTTTAATGCATTGTTGTATTTTCTCTCCGTATATTAAGATGGAAATTTGGTAATTGAACGGAATTTTACTCAAAATGACTAGATGGCAAAGTTACCCATAGGGAATCAAATATTTAGTTTGCTCAACCGTGGCCGCATAGTCCAACAACTCGGGTAATCTTGACTAAATATTTTAGAGACAATGACTAAAGTTCAATCAGTTTTGTAGTAGTGTAAAATTTATTTTTTTTATTTGATTTCTTTTGTGAGTGAACAAATTTCAAGACGCAAAATTTACTTGAAGATCAGAAAACATCTAAAGAATTCTATTATATGTCCTTGTTAAGATTACCAAGATTTATGGGTCATTGAAGGAAAATCCTTGGTTACCATTTTGCTTGAAAACGGTATATTTTAAATTTATTTTCAGATAATTGACGACTGTTTATGAAAAATTTTAAAAATATGCTAAAATTAATTTATTTTGAAACTCTTATTTACTATTAAAATAGAATGAAATTTTAACCGTAACCCCTTTATTTCTTCTGGACTAATTACTTACTACTTTAAATAATTTTTGGTAATCCGCAATCTAGTATTAATACAATTTATTTTAAGGAATTGTTTGTTTTATTGTTTAAAACTTAATTAATTTAGTAACATTGATAATGTTGGGTATAAAGTATTTTTATTTGTTTTTCTTTTTTTAACATCATGATATTCCATAATACATCAAAATAATAGAAACTAAAAACTGATCTTTTTTATAAATAATAACAAACAGGATTCGGACAAAAATCGAATTGGAAAAAATATCGCCATATAGAGAATTTCGAACAGAACAATGTTTACATTTAACATTTTTTAATTCGACTTTTTTAGGAAACATTGAAAAATTGAAAAATTTCACGCAATATACATCACATCACGATATCTCGTGAACTATCAAACGAAACGACTTGAAATTTTAGCAACATATACAATATAGTAATACAAAAACGAATAGAAGGTTAAAAAATGTTATCTTCTTTTTTTGTTTAATATAGGCATATTTAAACACGATGCAATGCTATTTATGACTATTAATTTTTATGAGTCGATTGAAGTTTTCGAAAATGAAAAACTGGAATTGTAGAGAAAGAGTTGAAGAAGTTTTCTGCGAAAACAGAATTTCGAAAAATTTACACAGTTAAAAACTACGAACGTTT
The DNA here is from genome assembly GCA_030407085.1 of Trichopria drosophilae. Classification (NCBI taxonomy): domain Eukaryota; kingdom Metazoa; phylum Arthropoda; class Insecta; order Hymenoptera; family Diapriidae; genus Trichopria; species Trichopria drosophilae. The sequence continues at coordinate 83,585,953 of CM059587.1, read as the reverse complement.
GTGCCGTCGCTCAAGAGCTTTGAATGGTTAATTCTAACTTCCACCGCGAGGTGGTACATAAAGAAATGTTACAATGTTTCTCTCAAATGATAAAGGATTGCGATTTAACGTAATAATATCTTCCATAATTAAGTTTGATATAAAACTTTTCAATAAATTTCAAGTCCATTCCTCTTGAATTAGACTAATATTGAGCATTTACTTACTGAAATTCTCGTATCTTACAATGATAAAAATATTTCTGTTCAAATTTGTCGGACAAATATTGACGTCTTTCCCCTCTCATTAATTCCATAGAGTCGTTTTTTTAATAAAAATACCAAATGCCACATTTATAGATTTTCTTCTAAATAAATCCCAAAGAAACCAATTGCTTTGTACGTTTCTTTTATTTTATGTCGTCGCATCGATGTCTTTCGTGCTGTAATCCATTCGGGCGAGTTTCTTAGGCGGTCGCTGGGTGTCGTATAAAACACGAAAATAAAACGAAACAAAATTAAGTTTAAGTGGATAAAACGAATCTCTAATATCTATTTTTAATTTTTATAATGGATAAAATTTGATACATTTGATTCGTAAATTTTCTGAAATAAAAGATGATTAAAGTCACTTCTTTGCTAGTTGGTTAGCATTTCTAATAGCGTCAAGATAACTTCTAATCAGGTTGAGTGAATATCATAATTTCCACTTCATTTTCGACGCATATCAGTACAATTACTACGTCATTACATTTTATACAGTGCATTGTCCACTGTTTATTACGAGTGTATATGATCTGAATTTGTAATATGCATTCATATTACATTTCATTATAATTTAATTAAGCATATAGTTTACTGCAGTAGATAGCTGCATTGATGAATCCGGCGATTCCTCGGGCGAGATGCATTTAAAATTTCATAGAATGCAATATTTCGATAGCGATTCTCTGGACGATTACGTTTTGAAATTCAAGGGATTATTTGTTATTTATATTTGACCTGCATGCACATCTGAATTATTCAAAAAATTGAAAAACAAGGACAGCACGAAATTCGATACTTATATTGCTCCTAATTTTTATGATAAATTTTGTCTCGTGATAGTATTTTTTCCCTTTTTACTGTACTTCCTGCGTTTTATTGACCAGGAAGAAAGTTCCGAAAATCAACACATCGAAAGGCTAAAATTTCGATAGACAGCATGGCTCCAGCTTGATTTTCTTCACTTTTTCATTGAAAATTTGGAAAAAAGGAAGCAAATTAAAATACAGACCTTGGACTCACGCTATATCGAAATTTTAGCCTTTCGGGGTTTTGCTTTTCGGAATTTTGTTCGCCGGCCGTTTTATTGAAGGGTTTATTACATGGAAAATTCGACAAGTACTCCAAAAGAATTCCGCAATTGATGGTAGACGAATTCTGTTTCATTTTACAGAAAAAAAAGAAAAGGAAAATAAAAAAAAACGTCCGCCGTTGACGGGGATTGAACCCCGGACATCCACGCTCAAGTCGAGCGCGCTAACCACTCGGCTACATCGACTGTTAAATAAACGTTGCAAAAACAAATCCGTCAGTAATTTTAAATTAAAGGTGAAAGGAAAATTATTAGCAAAGGTTAATTTCAGTTTAAATATGCATTTTTTCAGGAACAAAGTTTTTCCAAGCAGAAGTCAGGTTTGTGTAAATTCGAAAAGTCATACAACAGCAGTTACGTATTCTAAAAAACTATTTTCAGTGTAAAAATGACGTAGAATTTTAATTATGAAATGTATTGAAAGAAGTACTAACAACAATCCTGTTAGGATATTTATATAACAGCCCCAATCTCTTTTTAGGGGATTGGTAGTCAATTAAATCTATCCCAACAATTAGGAAGAGGATTTCTGATTGATCAATACCAACTCGACCCATTCCCTTGTACACGGGCATCCATTGTTCCGCGACACAATCGGAATCCTTGTCCTTACAAGACCGGCTATCAGGAACACGCTTTGTAACGCGTTATTAATATTTGCCAAGTCAATACAGGCAGTAACATTTGCCCAAGGGAATTGAATCGTCATTAGAGAATATTATTTCCATTCCATCATCATCGCTGACAGTCGAAATTAGCGAAAACCAGTTTGAACAAGTGTCGAAAGTAGCGACGAAGCGGCACGTGCGTGAAATTACCGGTGGCAAATAACCGAAAACGTAACGGGGGCAAGAGGACGTAACAACAAGAATGATCGACATGTACCAAACCCCCCTTTTAATACTGTGCACGCACGCGTACTGGATGCTGCGAGTACCAAGCGAGGGGGAAAATCGATCTTAATCGGTGGTATTTTGTTTTTTTTTAACAAATCAATTGAGATTCGTGCATCGTTAAAAAGGGTCGTAATGCGGACGCGATTTATGTCGACACGTAACGAGTGGAATTATTTATCACTTACCTTTGTTTGCCATTTCGCGCTATGAAAAGTGTGCTATGACTGCAAAATGCGTTCAATTTGCAGGTCATCTATTGTTATTTACACGTTTTATGGCGTTTGGCGATTATTTGTAATCTGTCTTAGTGGTTTCCAATTGCCGCTTTGAAATTCATCATATGTTTGATGAAAATAAAATGAAAGAATACTTAAGTGGTAGTAATATGACTTTTTCACAGGTAAAAAATCAATGAAATTGTTAAAAAACAACCATTCTTTACATGTCAACCATGTCTGAATCCCTCTTATAGTAATTTATTTTTTGATACACGTGTCCGTAAAGTGTGATTTTACGGACTGATCTCCGCACTTTACGGACTAAAAACAGTCGATAAAGTGCCTACTTTGCGAACAGTGTATCAAAAAATAGTGTTCGCTCATCGGCCGTAAAATTTTACTACCTCGTTTGTAGATTGTGGCTAAGCCGGTCCGAGGATATCACAATCTTCACTCGATCCGTAAAATGAACTTTACGGCCTAGGACCGAAAAGTACTATTATTTACTCCTTTTTCTCGTTATATTTTGGTCCCAGCATATTTGCCAGTTCCGTCTCGTTATATTTGTCGGTCGTCGCTCTCTTTTTCTCCCACCTTGCGTGCTGGGACCTCAGGAAGGGCCTGCAGTGACGTCACGAACGTAACGCGACTGAGGAGAGTGGGAGAATCGGCACTCTCCTTCTTTTCACAAATATTAGGAAACGGAAGGGGAAGGTGAGGAACTGAGCGGTCAAATATACCGGGACTCTACTGTATTAGTAATTGGGAAAAGTATCATACACTAAGATACTTTTTCTATTAATTTTTTTGTTATTTTTAATATAGCAGTTTACAAAATAGTTATGTAATTTTAATTTAGAAATTAAAATGATACTTTACAAATTCATTACAAATGATGCTTAACACTATCATTTTTGCATATAAGTACTAGGAAAAAAGGTAATTAGAATGGGTAAATACAACACAAAGGGCATACCTCAAAAACCCGAATTTCAAAAATCCGAAACATTGAAAAATCGACATTTAAAAAGTTGACATTGTTTTCATGAATATTACAGCTTTATGACTCATTGTCGCCTTTTTAAATGTCGATTTTTCAATATTTCGGATTTTTGAAATTCGGGTTTTTGAGGCGTTCCCAACACAAATAATGACGGAAAACGTTTATTATTATAATTTCCGGATCTTAGTGTATTAAAAATGCTGTTGACAACAATTGTATGCCGTGAATTATTCTATTATTTACGGAATTGCGTTCTATTTTGCATTCAACTCAGTAATCGCATACTTCTTCCAGTCATTCTTACTATTTCACGAACGCATTTGCGAACCATACGAAACTATTCTGTTCATTCTGTTACACAATTTCGGTATCTGCACTCTTACAGGATCCGAAACGCGTAGAAACGGAATGAACGTTCTGAAGCGGTTGATCGGGAATGTGTTTCGTCCAGAATAATCACAGGATACAGCATGTAGTAACTGACCTGAACCAAATCGTAGAAGTATCCTTGTACATTACAATAGAATAATTTAAGAATTACTTTTCTAGTCCATTTTTGCTGGTATAATCTACTGAGTTACAAAACAGAGGTCGAGGTTTTTCAAATTTTTATATTTATTGAATGTTTAGGTTATAATGAGTAAAAAAATTGTCCGCCAGGGTTGTTTCATAAAAGTCAAGGTTAATGTGTCAAAAAATTAATTTTTTAGTATTTTTTGGCTCACAATAAAACTGAACTGAATGCTTAGAACTTGAAGTGTTTTACCTAAACCTAAACGTGACAGGTCGTTGGGAGACGTAATTTATCAACTACCCTTTTATCGTAGGAAAAATATTTGAGGTTACGAGAAATGAAATATTTTTTGGGTTGAAATACTAAAAATTCAATATCATATCTAAGTTTATGATGTTGAAGTTTGAAACGTTGGAGTCCAACGAAAAAATTTTTTTTTTTTTTTTGGACGAATCAATTTTTTTTTCAATCCTTGTCATATATAAACCCAATTCATGCTAAAAAAAGTTTTGTAACCCCCAAGGGACGGGTGGGGGGAGGGGTAAAAGACGTAAAACACGCATAACGCTCCATAAAAGTTGCAATTTTAGTTAGCCCACTCGTTTTATTTTTCGAATAGTTAATAATGATGGCAATGAGTAATAATCTCGAATTTAAAAAAAATCGGATGACAGGAAGGCATCGCTGGAGGGGGAAGAATGTCGAAAACCGCTGAAAATGATAAACAACGGTTAATAACTGTTCCAATTTCAGTTAGCCCACTCGTTTTATTTTTCGAATAGTTAATAATGATGGCAATGAGTAATAATCTCGAATTTGAAAAAAATCGGATGACAGGAAGGCAAAGAATGTCGAAAACCGCTGAAAATGATAAACAACGGTTAATAACTGTTTCAATTTTAGTTAGCCCACTCGTTTTATTTTTCGAATGATTAATAATGATGTCAATGAGTAATAATCTCGAATTTGAAAAAAATCGGATGACAGGAAGGCACCGTTGGAGGGGGAAAAATGTCGAAAACCGCTGAAACCGATTTTTTGTTATATCGATAATATTACTCATATATATTGCTCATTGCCATCATTATTAACTATTTGAAAAATAAAACGAGTGGGCTAACTAAAATTGGAACAGTTATTAACCGTTGTTTATAATTTTCAGCGGTTTTCGACATTTTTCCCCCTCCAACGGTGCCTTCCTGTCATCCGATTTTTTTCAAATTCGAAATTATTACTCATTGCCATCATTATTAACTATTCGAAAAATAAAACGAGTGTGCTAACTAAAATTGGAACAGTTATTAACCGTTGTTTATAATTTTCAGCGGTTTTCGACATTTTTCCCCCTCCAACGGTGCCTTCCTGTCATCCGATTTTTTTCAAATTCGAAATTATTACTCATTGCCATCATTATTGATTATTCGAAAAATAAAACGAGTGGGCTAACTAAAATTGGAACAGTTATTAACCGTTGTTTATAATTTTCAGCGGTTTTCGACATTTTTCCCCCTCCAACGGTGCCTTCCTGTCATCCGATTTTTTTCAAATTCGAGATTATTACTCATTGCCATCATTATTAACTATTCGAAAAATAAAACGAGTGGGCTAACTAAAATTGGAACAGTTATTAACCGTTGTTTATAATTTTCAGCGGTTTTCGACATTTTTCCCCCTCCAACGGTGCCTTCCTGTCATCCGATTTTTTTCAAATTCGAAATTATTACTCATTGCCATCATTATTGATTATTCGAAAAATAAAACGAGTGGGCTAACTGAAATTGGAACAGTTATTAACCGTTGTTTATCATTTTCAGTGGTTTTCGACATTTTTCCCCCTCCAACGGTGCCTTCCTGTCATCCGATTTTTTTCAAATTTGAGATTATTACTCATTGCCATCATTATTAACTATTCGAAAAATAAAACGAGTGGGCTAACTAAAATTGCAACTTTTATGGAGCGTTATGCGTGTTTTACGTGTTTTACCCCTCCCCCCACCCGTCCCTTGGGGGTTACAAAACTTTTTTTAGCATGAATTGGGTTTATATATGACAAGGATTGAAAAAAAATTGATTCTTCCAAAAAAAAAAAAAAAAAAATTTTTCGTTGGACTCCAACGTTTCAAACTTCAACATCATCTAAGTTTATATTTGTAATCTGCAACTCCGAAATCCCTTTAGTAATAAACCTCGCCCCATTATATTGGATCCTCTATTATGAAAGTACAAAATTGCCCAAATTACTCCAGATCCAAGATCGGAAACTTCAAAACCATCCAAGTCAAAAGTTTTAATCGAATCCGATTAATATTTAAAATTTAGTCCGACATATTGATTCTGCCATTGTTAATTTGTTTAATTTAACTTTTGATTTAACCATTAACCCAACAATATTACAGTGACTAGTTTCTAAAAACTTTACTGAACCGTTTTCCATTAACACTTTCAATCCCATCTATTTTTCCTAGGATAAATAGGTTGTTGGTAAATTTCTCCCACTACTTGTGACCTTTCACTTTTGGATAAAAGTTCTAAGATTTCATTTCAGCTCTATTAAAAATGTTGTATCTCGTCTATTTTTGTTTTATTGTCACTCAAAAAGTCCTAAAAAATCAATTTATTTACACTTTAATCCAATAAGGATTAAATGACATAAATTAAAATAAAATGTGACAGTACTTTGTAGTGTTAAAACGTAATGAAACAAATTTTTAAAGTAGAGTAAATTAAAGTAAAGATTTTTAATGCCCAAACTCCAAAAAATTTTGTCAATTTCAAAAATCACAATTTTTGTTACGTTTTTTTTTATACATTGTTATTTTTTATTCATTTCCCTTTTAGAATATCTCATATGGATATAAATACTGCGTACAATATGTTTGGGCTACAATATACGAAAAATAAAAATATTTAAATGTTGAAATGATGACACAAAAGATTTTTGTCAACGTAGTCAAGAATACTTAATCTATTGACCGAATTCAATGACTCGTAACTTGGTACCAGCGAGTTTTTGTGGTTGCTCAGTCCGCATTTTAAGTTAATTTTCAGAATTTCAAAATAGCGGATTCAAAATGTCGGAAGAATTTGCTAAAATCGATCGAAATCACTTTGCAATTAGTACTCAGGGGTTTTTGGAGTCGTTGATTTGGAATTCGAAGTTAAATTTCAAAAATTCAAAATTCCAGATCCACCATGGCGGGAGATTTTCTTTGAAATCGATCTAAACCATTTCGTACTGAGTTTTTGAGTCTCCGATTACAAATTTCAGGTTATTTTATATTTAAAATTCAATTTGGATATTTGAATTTGACGATAACATTATTTTTCAAACTATTACATGGTTTTTAGTCATGTAAATAATTTTATTTTTATACTCTTGAACAAATTTCTATAATTTCTATAAAATAGTTTTTTCAAAAATGAGCATCGGGGAATTTGCACAGTACAGATGTTCTAATCTTACAATTTTCATAGGTTCAATATTTTCTGTTTTGTGTCTGATCTTCATTGTGATTTATGAAATCAATAATAATCTTAAATTTTTTCAAACACATGTCCTCCATATTGTATCTGCCATTTGGAATTTTTGAAAATTAACTACTTTTTTAATAAAACTAACCACAGGGACAATATTGATTTTACTTTTTTCTTGTTAATTATGACCTGAACATTCAATAAATACACGAATTTTGAAATAAACAAACCTGGACCTTTTTTGTAACCCAGTGCTATCAACAATATTTAAAAAGTCACTTATTGGTTTTAACGAGAAAAAAATAGAATTAAAAAAAAAAACTTAAATTCAAATAAAATTCAGCAAATGGCGAAAATGTCTGCATTAAGACGACAATAATCCTGAATATACATCTAATATTCAATTACATCATCAAGTATTATGCTCGAACATCGTCATAATTATTCTACCGCGTCATTGACATTTCCCGTTTAACCATTGTAGAATTATCCATATTAATTTCTTCAATTTAGAAAAATAAAATTTATATAGGACTTGGTACAGAGTCAACCAATGAGGGCATTTTAAAAAACGCAGTTCGAAGATGGGGAACCAATTGGGTATCCTCATCAGTCTCCTCCTCTAAATACACACTGCGCAGCACTCGACTGCGCCATATCCCTACTCACACCAACATTTTACGAATCTGTATATTATTTTCGATACCACGCTGTCTTCAAACATGGTGCATCCCATTGTTCCTACTTCTTTAATTCCTACTTATTATTTTGTGTATTAACAACATGACACGCTTCTAGTTTCCCTAAAATATTTTTTCAGCCACTAGTGAGATATTCTTCATTGGAAATTGACATATGGAGATTGACACTGCCAAAGACACTAAACAACAAAATGGAGAACCTCACTAGTGACACCGTCAAAGTACTCTGCGAAAATCAATAACAAACATGCAAAAGCTGTTGGATTAAACGACATAAATCGATTACACGTAAATATTTCCATTACGATGTCAAACAGACCGCTTCTCGTCCAATTACTACAAAAGCAAAAAAAAAAACACAAAAATACCAATGAACGTTTTGGAGAACAGATTGTGCGCGCAGTAGTGTTATAGGAAAATCGATTCCGTCCGCCTTCCAATTTTTTTTTAAATAGAATGTACTCCTCGATTGTCACGCCACAACGTGGGTGTTGGACCGAAGGTTGCGCGTACAAGTATGAGCGCAAACTATTCGAACATTTGCGAAAATTACAAAAGGGCTCCGGGGGTGCGGGCGGGGAGGGCGGCACTGAGAAGTTTGCCAAGGATTGATGGAGGAAGGAAGATCGGCTCCCGCGGTTGCCAGGGTGACCGGCATTGATTACTCCCCTCTCCCTCTTTTGACTCCGACGTCCCACCCCCCACGCCCCCGCTTCCTCCCAACGCCCACCCCTCGCCCCTCCCCCTTCTCCGCAGCCCACCCTCCGTCTGTCTCCCTCTCCGCCTCTGTGCGTCTCTATTCCTTTTTCATTTAGTCCGTCCGAATCGTCCACCTCTTTCTCTTTCGGTGTGTTTCTCTCGTTCGCTTCCCCCCCTCTCCATCCTTTTCTCCGCGTTCTCTTTCACCTCCTCGTTCTCCCGCACGTTTACCTCTCATTCACCCACTCGTTCCCTTTTAAATTTCGCCTCACTCCATCGGCTGAAATTCTTCCGCAGTATTTCCATGCCCCCGCCCCCTGGACCCTCCCCCCTCCCAACTCCCGGTTATGTCCACACGTAATCCTTCCGATACTTTTCTGGATCTTCGTCTCGCATCACGGTCGAACTTTCGCCTGCACCTTCGTCTCTCCTGGATTTACCGCCTTCCAAAACCTTCGCTCCTCATATTTTCCATCCCACCACCTCGTTTGCCCGTGATATTTTCCGTCTGGCTTTTATCCATTTATGTTTCTCCATTGTTTTCTTTTACAAAACAAAAAAATATTCCCAGGTTATTGGAGGGGGAACCTATACGCTGGAAGAAGTCGAAACCGACTGCGGCGATACTGCAGTAACAGTTATTGTCCTCATTACCGGGAGACGCGATCATATTTTAGGACGATTTCGACATTTCGCACTGGGATGGGAACGGCAAGTTTTAATTAAATACTCGTACGCGAATAAAAGTTTTTTGTCTTTTTTCCTGCTCGAGAAATGTTTCATTTCGAAACAGCCCCGGTATTTGCCGTTATCGTCCAGTTTTAGTTTTGTTTTTGGTATTTCCACGGCTGAGTTATTTAAACAAATTTAATGCGAGGGGTATTTTTTTCAAAAACGAACCAATGTTCCGCATGATTCGTCGCGTTGGATTTAAAGCTCGGATTAAAAATGCAGGGAACCACTCTCATTAATTTGCAGTAATAAAAGCGATGTAAAAAAATTATGCTGCCATTTATAGATGCGAATATATTTGATTTAGAAGAATAAAATAATCAGTAGTCTGTAATATTGATTATAGGAATACAGTAGAGTCCCGGTATATTTACCCATCCCTCGTCTTCCCATCTCGTCTTGTTATATTTACCAAAAAAGAGGAGCGCCGCTTCTCCCACTTTCCTCAGTCGCGTTATATTCGTGACGTCACAGGAGGCCCTTTCTGAGGCCCTAGCCCGCAAGGTTGGGGAAAAGAGAGCCGCGACAGGCAAATACAACGAGACGGAACCGGGCAAATGAAGAAACACAACTAAAACTGTCAATGTAACATTTTTATTTTTAATATACTATTAAATATTCGCCTTTTTAAATCAATTTTCATGTTGCCCGTGAAGAAGTGAATTTTACTCCACGAAATAATTTCGGGTTTTGCATTCCGTTTCTAAGAATTAGCATTGACGGGTTTTCGCAAGAAAAGAATGGATCTAAGCGTGTCCCCGTTCAAGGGCAACGAAAAAACTAGTCCGTTGGATTGTGCCGAAACTGGGTTGCGGAACCGATGAAGTCGACCCGATAAATCTGTTGCTTTTTTGTGCCTTCGCTTGCGATCTCGACGCGGCGATAATTTCAGGGAATGTAACACACCCGCAGGGGGAGAAAGGGATCGGAGAAGATTGCGTGTACACTTCCTCCTGACTAACTCTCCTCAGGATTGCGATAGGTCGGGATCTCTTAGGGAGCGGGAGGAATCTGATGTAATAAGTCCAGCATCAATCTTTCCTCTTTACACCCGTTGCCGGCGTTCGCCTGACTCCTTGATGTCCGCAACGGTGTGCCCATCCGACGTCTAAAGGACGTCCGAAGTCAAAGTGGAAGATAAGTATCTTAAGACGCGTCTTCATCCCTCGGACTGGCTGAAAAATGCAGATTTCAAACGAGACAGTCTGTTAGGTCTCGCAATAAAAGCGTCTTCATGTGGTCAGCCTTTAGAATATACAAAAATGGAAAAATTTTACCATTTCAGTTGATAATTTGCATTAATTCTGGAAAGAAAGATTCAGATTTTTGATAACATTCTATTTAAAATAATACTGCATAGGGGTAAAAAACTCTCCCTAAATAAACATATGTCATAGTAAAATCTCTAAAAACAACTTTGACTATGCTCAAGGGCATTTGAAAGTCAATGTTATTTTTTTAAAAACGAACCCAAATTTTTGACGAATGACCTTAAATCCGACGCCAAAAATGTGGCGTCCGTTAAAAAAAAACTTGGCCATCAAACAACCTTGAAAAATTACTCCCAAAGGTCAAATCTATTATTACACTTAGGTGACCGCTTTCGTCATGAGCAACTTTTGTCTGAACATCTAAACCATCAAAAATTGCAAAATACAGCATTTAGGCGGATTTTTCATTATTGACCTTCATCTGAACTATTTATGGTCACTTTAAAAATTGATAAAATACCATTTTGGACCTAACATTTCCTGTATATTCGAATTTGGTATAAAAAATTGGAGTTCCCATTTAAAATTAGAGCTTTGACCTTCAAATGACCTTGAAAATTAACTTTAAGGTCAAAGTTATTTTTTGTTCTGAATAACATATTATTAATAATGTTATTATTCATTAACGAATGAATTAAAATTTTTTTCAGAATTTATTCGAATTTTTTTAAATTTATGAAAAAGTTCAAAAATTAAAATTTTTTAAATTGTTTCAAAAAATTCGGAAAAATTTCCATTGTATTCTTTGATAAATTCTTAGCCCTTTTTGTAATTATAATTTTGTTCGAAAAGCTTATAGTTTTTTAGTGAAAATTAATTTAAATTTAATGAGCGAAAATTCTTGTTTCCGACGCTGTTGTGAATTATTCAGGTGACAAAATTAACTTTTCAAATACAGTTTTCTGAAGTTCAACATTTCCTCCGCCATCTATATTAGTTTCAAGATGATTCCATATCGGATACAAAATTCCATTTACAAAAATCTGTATTTTTTACACTTAAAGCTATTTTGAGTAAAAAATTTTTTTTTCTAAATGTGGATATTAAACTTTATAATTAACCATATTTATATGGATATGAAAATCGAAGAATTTCATGTGTTCAAAATTTGTGGAGGCCCAAATTTATCCCATCTAGAGAGCGCTGAAAAAGTGATAAAAAAAGTGTCCCCGTGTTTTGTTTTGTGACAATCTCGAACAAAAACATTGACTGTAATGAAATGAGATTTAGTTTTAAGAACCGTGAAGGTCGCTTCATTAAAGTGAAGTTCACACCATAAACGTAGGGTAGCTAAATTAGGAGGGTAGCCAACGTGAGTTATTGTCCCTCCGCTTTTATATTTAAGTGACTTTCTTATGAGCAATATGAAAACATCGTACTTTAAATACAATTTTTCTGTTGGAATTTAATTAAAATAAATCACCCCACTTCTGAACCATGATGTGATTAATTACCATTGATTTGTATTTTTTGAATAATGCAAAAACTTACAAAAGCAAATTTTGTTTTAATGTAATTTAGTGATGATTTATATTCATATTACTGGATTAATGATTATATTTTATTTATTTTGGTGGTACATTTACGGTGCTTAGTGAAGAAACATGTAGAAATAGAAATTCTGCATGGAGTGATTATTCACTCTTATGGTATACACTTTAAAATCTCACTTTTATTTGCAGTACCAATTGGACCACTCTCCAAAAAGAGAAAATTCATTCGTTTTTTTTAACTATACGTAAAAGCGAAAATGTTATTTTATAAAAAGTGAAATTTCACTGTAAGCTCAAGTGAAAAATTATCACAACATTCAATATATTACTGTTACAAAACTGGCTAGTCGATTAAAAAGCACTTCATTACAGTGAAATTTATGAAAACTGCTTTGAACTTTAATCTAAAGTGAAAATTTCATATTTAAAATTTTTGAGTGTACCATTTCACTCTTTCACTAGAACGTCACAATTTGTACTCAATAATATGGAGTTTTTCTTGGAAAAAATTAAAGAGAATAAAATTGTTCCCTTAGAGGAATCCAACTAGCCGATGGAGTAAAAGTCACTCTACGAGAGTGAATTTTCACCATGTACAGTAAATTTTTCACTCCAAGATTTTTGCTCCAATTATTTTAGTGTGAGTTGACAAAATAATTTACATAAACTATTAATTGAATTCAGATAATTGTATCTTACTGTTGATTTTTCATTTTTTGGGTAAAAAAGCGTGACTTTTTGATTTTGATTATCCCTAGTTAGATCGGAAATTGAGCGTATGTGTACGTGTGCATTCTTTCGCGCGAGCCACATGGGTGTACAAAATTCCAAGTCTCCCTTCGTGACAACTCGACGATGTGCTATCTTTCTTTGCATTCCACACACACCCTCTGAAACTTTTCGTTTCATGTCTTTTTTATAGTGCCATCTTTTCACGCTGGCACGAGTTGCATTCCGCTCGTTCATGCGTTTTTGATCGATTATTCAATAATACGCGAATATTCTTCCTGGAGAAATGTCATTCGTTAAAACAACTTTTTCAGCAACAGATGTGTAAAGAGCCCTATTTTTCGAAAGTTGACGAAAATTTTATCAGTTTTTTCTACTTTATTCATGTGAAAATCGGTACACATTTGACATTTCTAAATATAAAATTTTTTACTAGTATTTATTGCCAGAATTTTTAAATTTTTCACTAAAGTCACTAGGCTATTGTTACCATTTTTACCATTCAATATTCGTGGCATAGAGAACTAAGGTTTAATTCGAGATCAGTGACCGCAAGTACTATACAGTTTTCAGCGAAATCCTGTACTTGTTTGTATAGTTGACTGCCAACTTACATCCGCCATTTTGAATTTACAAAATTTGAACCCAGATTCATAAATAGCTATCTCGTGTATACAATTATAACTGAAATACATTTTGAATAATTAAAAACTTTATGGTATACTAATAAAAAATGTTATGCTCTTTTTATTTTTTAAATATGGCTACTTAAATAAAAAATGGCCATCTAAACAAAAAAAGAGTGAAAAAAGCGAAAACATTTTCAGTAAAATGTAATTTTCATTTCCGAGAATTCAATGTTACGATTTAAATTGCGAAATGGCGTCCTCAAAATGGCGCTATTGATATCAAATTTTGTTGTTGTATCCGTTTGATTAAAGTATTTTGGTACCTTGTCGTGTACTTTAATGAATATGTAGATTGTTTTTGAATTCGCTGAATACAATAAAATATTTTTGATTCCGCCATTTCGAATTTCCAAAATTTAATAACAGATTTGTATTCAGTGAAATCAAAAACAATCTACATATTCATCAAAATACACGACAAGGTCTCAGAAATATTTTAATAAAACGTAAATAACCCGAAATAACCAAAAAATTCCATTTTGTAATTTAAATCGTAATATTGACAAATTTTTAGTAAAACTCATTATATCACAAAATTCTGAGGTTTAATACGATCCTGGAACTCCTTCGTAAAAAAAATTGCAGTTTACTGAAAAAATTCTAGCTTTTTGTGTTATTTTTAAGTATCCATATTTAAAAAATGAAAAGTGGTATTGAAAAACAGTCTTCAGATTCGAAAAGAGCCCCAATAACGATATGAAACTTATATTTGATAACAATATTACTACAAATATATCACTGTTAAGCCAATCTAAATAACTGTTTACCTGCGACTAAAATTTTGTTGTATACTAAATGACAATTGTTTATATATAAAAATATTAAATAAACGTGATCTCTAATAAAAATCTGATTGTAAAGAAATTATTATTTAAAGTGACATCTATTTATATAATCTAGCATATCTTGACTAATAAACACTTACGATTATTTAACTTACGACTTGGTTCATGGCCTCAACAAAAAACTAGCAGTTTCCTGTTTACCTAATTTAGAATTAAATCTGATTTAGGACTTTTTAGAGTTATATTAATGAAACGATTCATTTAATTAAAAAAAAAAATAAATCTAAACTAGCCTGTCACTGATTAGAGGGTATGATTTGTGTAAATTGTAATGATTATACTAACAAATAGTATAACCTTGTAATTAATAAGTCAAATAAATTTTATAGGATTTATAATAGGATTCGACAATTGTAATCTAATTAATGTTTGTAATATGCTTAAAGAAACTTAAGCTGCATTTAACAAATAGAATCGAACTAAATAGTAAATGTTTGGTTTAATTCTGATTCAGAGTGTATATTTTGTAATGTATTATGGCCGCAGAATTTTTCCAATATGTTCAATTTTTCGTATTTTTAAATGTAACTGGTTCGCATTAAATACATCGGATTCGGGATTAAGTAGTTTCCGACAAATAAATCCGAAGGACTCTTCAATTACTTCGTACCTTTTGCTGACAAGGTTAGCTTAAGCGAAACCGTGGAGCAGATAAAGATAAAACAGATAAACTGATAAGGTGACGAAGCGAATCATTGCCAATCGATTAACATTGATAAGCACAAGAACTATTTTTTTTTTAATTTTAAGCTGAACAAGATGTACTGTTTTTAATGCGTGTAAATTAGATAATAACATGTATTATGCTCATATTTGTTTCGTGGATGTTAAAATCTAAGCGATATTAATTATGTTTATTTTCTGTTTCAGGTAAGTTGAAGTCAGTCTTTATTAAGAACATCTTTAATGAGGTTTCAATTCTTAATGGCTAAGTAATGCATGCATCTTTCTCAAGAATGATTGTTTCTACATTTAATTCAAAAAAATTGATGAACGATTCGTGTTTTTTCTTTACTAGTTAACCCATTAAGTCCAGAGATGTTTTTTGTCCAAATACAATTCGAAAACGTTTATTTTTATTTTTATTTGTTTGGCTTATTACACTGGGTAATAAAAAAAAGTATTTTTTAGATATAAGGATTCAACAAAATGATAAAAAAGCAATTTTTTTCGCACTTTTATCTCGATGTGCAAAGAACTGGCCGAATGAAAAAGGTTTGTAACCTCTTTTTTTGATCACTGAGACCTAAAGATTCAATAAACATAAGAATTTTAAGATAAACAAGACTTTTTTTTTGTTACCCAATGTTATTGATGAAAAATTGTGTAATAATAATAAAAAAACTGATGTATCGATAAATTACACGTTCAGAAATGAATAAGTCTAGAAAAAGCGACTTTTTTAAACTTTCATTGGACTCCAATGATGCTAATTTCAAGTAAATGCCCAGTTACTAAGTACTGGTAAAATTAGCATGCAACTGATACAATGAAAGTATCGGTACTACCATTATGCAACACAATACCTTTAAACGTACGACATTTCATCACAGAAATTCAACATACGTCAGTTCAACATACGACTTTTCAACGTACAATCATTTCAACACAAACATTTCATCACGTGATCATTTCAAAGTGAACCAATAACCTAACCTAACATTTCATCACATGATCATTTCAACACGAACCAAAAACAATGCATTTAAATAAAATAATTGAAAATAACAATTATATATTATGCACGCAAAATAGTACAAAAATCTAACCTAATCTAACCTAATCTAACTTAGCTTAATCTATTTTGTTAAAATGTATATTAATATATTATGTTGAAATGGTCATTTGTTGAACAATTTTATGATGAAATGTTTGTGATTTATGATGAAGTTTAATCTTGTGGTGAAAACATACTTGTGATGAAAAGTTATGTGTTGAATAGTCGCGTCACCGAAAGTGACCAACCCTTAAATTTGTAAGTATGCTCTTTCGATTGGCTTGGTCAAAATTGCAAATTTGTTTTTGAAAAAAATTGTTAAATTACATGAACAACCATTATGATCTATTTTAAATAAAAAATTTGTTTAATTTCATGTTTTTTTGTGAAGTTTGTTAGCGTTAATACAGTTGCAGGAGCGATACCTATTTGTATTGAAAAACGCATAAAATCTATGGAGTTCAACTACAAATTTAATTGTTTTGCCCGGAATCAACTTAACTTCTTAAAGTCGATATATGTGGACAAAATAAACCTTACTTGATCAATAATTACAAATCTTGAGTTATATTTAACAATTAAAACTAGTTTCATGCTATAAGTTAACAAATAAAAAGGAAAATGCAAAGCAAAATTATATTAATATTAATCAAAATCGAAATAATATTAATTTTAATTAAGAATTACCAACTTTTCAGAAAAATTAGACATGTTTAACAAAAATAACCTCGTGTAGAGTATTGAAAATATAAATTTTATACTTATGACACAACATCAATAATAACAATAGTAATCATAAATTATTATGTATTATACGACCTTATTAAAGAAATCGTACCCAGAAAATGTTGCTTTAAAAAAAATATTTTAACGTTATTGCATTTAATTCGAAAAAAATCTTAAAAAAATCAAGAAAACTTTAACAATGTCAAACATACAAAGTAAAAAATGTTCATCCAGATATTTAGTGGAAATTACAGTTTTTTTAGAATAGTACTTGAAGAACAATGACTGGAATTAATGCGTAATGAACCAACAAAAAATAAGACAATGATTGGTAAGCGCAACAGGATACCTTCGTTGATCGTTCGTCTTTTATCACCCTCTTCAAGAACCGTAATCCGGCAATTTTCCTTGTCTCCACTCTCTCTTGTCTTCTTTGCTAATCGGACCTCTAAACACTTGTAGAAAAATTATCACTCCGTATTCATCTGTAACTTTACATTTCCGTGACCTATGCACATAAAAAAATCATCAAAACGCCTGTTCTCTGTTGTTTTTGATAATGAGATTGATTTCATTTCATGGTATTTATTTTGATTGAAAAATGAACAGAATTTCATGAATCTAGTTAATTACATTAGTATAGGAGGTACCTTCAGTCCAAAGTCTTGTATGTGGTAAAATATGCGTATTGATTTATTGCGGCAAGTGATTGGCAGGTCCAGAAACATTTTCCATAGGCTACCACGTCACGTTCAGCACCAGCCAATCACTGAGCGCCCGTTAGATGAACGTAGGTTACCCTGTGTACTATTTCATACCGGTCACCCTGTATTTATAGAAGTATTGATTGAGGGCATTAAACATACGTCAAGAGAATCTAAGCGAAAATATTCGCACACTGAGTATTTTAATCAATAAGAATAGGGCAAAGGGCAGCTTGACAGTGTAATTTTCTTCAAAACATTTCTTAAAAACTGACGAAAATTACACGTTCTAAAATTGTTGGAACAGGTGAAGATTGGACGCTTTTGGAGTACATTTTGCTCCAATACTGGATGTTTACTCCTGCGATTTTCATTATTCGTAAAAATGCTGAAAGTTTATTTTTTGTTACATACAGTAGAGTCCCGGTATATTTACCCACTCGGTTCCTCGCCTTCTCCTCCCGTCACGTTATATTTAGCAACAGAAGCAGCGTGCCCTTTCTCCCACTCCCATCCGTCGCACTATGTTCGTGACGTCACAGCAGGCCCTGCCTGAGGTCCCAGCCCGCAAGGTGGGGGAAACAGAGCGGCGACTGGCAAATACAATGAGAGGGGCCCGGGCAAATATACTGCGACGTAAATATACCGAGACGCAATTATATTGGGACTCTACAGTAATCGAGTGGAATCGTAATTTGCCTGTATCTTCTTATATAGTTTCAGGCATCACTAAATTTGAATTGGAAAATTATTTAAAACTTTTTTTTTTTTAATGATTCATATATATATTTTTTCTCTTTTTTAAAGAGGGCCCTAATTCCTGGCTGAATATTTAAAATTTAATTTCTCGCATTTAATTTTAACCACTTCACTGGCAATGTATCATATGTGTACAAAAAAAGCGTTACGACTGGTGATGTATCATATATAACAACTTCCACAGTTTTCAATGAATTTATATGAAATTTGGTATACTACTATAGGTTTTTAAGTTGCGAATACGAATCTGATGTCACATTTTCAATATGGCGGCTACAAGTTATACGCTTTTGAAGCCAATTTTGTTAGGCTACCAGTGAAGCAGTTAAATTTATATACCGAAACAATAGATCTTTTGTTTTTATTTTTTTATTGTTTTGGTTTTATGTCAATGTCCGTGTATTAAAACTTATTTCTTCACGGTCATTCAAAACAGTTATCCCAACATGGTGACCAGGATATGAACATTTTTTTATACTTTATATACTTTACTTGAATAAACTTGAAAAACAAACAGGACCTCAGAATTAGTCTGATATCGAGGTCTCCACTTAACAAAAAGTAGTCTGAAATCAAATCTTCGGTTCCTCTTTATGAATCGATATTTGTTGTAGTAACTCAGAAAGATGACAACAGGAAGAATGTCTTAGATGTAATGTGATCTAGCATTGATGTTTTTCAGATAGCTACAACGAAAAATCATACGTCTAAGGTTAAAACGCAACTGATGTTTGGACGGATATGAAATATGGAAGGGTTTTATTGTAAAAAAGCAAGCGTGAGATCAGTTTTTGCACTGTACCCATTGGTAATAAAAGCAGTCAATCTTCATCGTTTCCGGTAATCTTATTTGTGCAAGTTTCCCAGCAGTACTCTAGCGAGTCTCCCTTTGGTTCTTGTATTGCAAAAATTGAATGCTCGCTATACAGTAAAAGGGTAGTACAGGTGAGAGCGACTGGGAAAATTGCGAACGAAATGGCTTAACACTGAGGAAATAGGTTGCGTCAAAATAATACATTTTTTAGTTCAACTTGAAATTCTTTCCTAATGTTTGAAAATGTAGATTTATTTATTGGCAGATATATTTTATTGCAATAAATTATAGTGGTGTTCTATAAAAATGAAATTATGCATGAAAAACAATTTTGGAATCGGGCGATATTATTATTATAAATAACTTGAGATCAAATATGAAATTATTACTATAATTTTTAGTTTTACGATGACTAAAACTTTTGAACTTTTAGTAAAGTCACTAAAAATCTGACATCAAATTACGATATATAATAGTAGCAATTGTAATAATGTTCACGCAGTATTATACAAACAAAGAATTTTTACATATCTTGTTCATACTTCTCACCCAAAAGTCATGACCCGTTCCAGGTTATTTTTGATGTCATCTTAATAATGTCTTAGGGTTATTTAAGCTGAAAATAAAAATAAATTGTAAAGGAAAACTGCAATTCTATGGATTTTTTATTTTAATATTCGGGTTTTTGAACATATTTTGTTTAAAATAACCTTTAACAAAATATTTATTACTATAAAAGGCATATTTTAACATTAAAAAAAATTCTGTTTAACCCTTTAACGCTCAAATGGCAAACATTTTAACGTCAACTTCAAGCCCGTGCCTTTCAATTATAACCTGCGTGGAAAAAAAATTGGGATGCATATTCTTCTGTAAAAAAGTCTCATCTTTCGAATGGCATAGCCAAATTTATCAATAAATGATAGCAAATTGTTTCTTTTTAACAATAAACAAAAAAAAAAGTGATTCTTTATTTGTTTTTTTAAAAGGAATTTTCTTAACCATGTTATCGGTACACAATAACATTTTAACCTATCAGGATCCGGGACCCGAATGTTGTACTTCCAAAATATATTTTTAGATACTTTTATTTTTATTGTTAACCGATCCAAAATGGCGTCCGAATGCCCGAAATTATTGAAAAATTACAGTAATGTGCATTTTTGAAGTCTAATCTAAGTTTTAGCGCAAAAAATAATTTTTGTTAGTTTCGTAACAACTGAACATTAGCAAAATTAGCTCATATAATTAATTTTCAAGATGGCGGCTGTGAGGAGTCGGCTAAAATAACGTATTTACGCAGCCTTATAGCTACTGTATAAAGTTGGAACCTTTTTATTCAATAGTTTTATGAACTCTCACCATCATTAGATCTAAATTCCTTATTAGCTTATCAAAGTTCAAAATGGCGGATCCATTATGGCGGACCGCAAACGCAAAAATAGCGATTCAGGAAAAATAAAAAATACTGTATTCTACGTGAAATTCGGAAAAAAATACTCTTAACCATAAAAACGATTCAAAAAATACCAAAAAAACAAAACAAAACAAAATATATAAAAAATACAAAAAATATGCAGAAAAATACGGAAATTCAAAAAAAATTCTAAAAATATACAAAAGGAGTTTTTTAAGTTTAAAAGTAGAAATTGAAATGGCGGAAAAAATGTGCTATATCTTACTTTTTAATGGCAAATACATTAGAATCTCTTTAAAAATATCTCACTTATATCGTCTATAGGTTTTATCCGATTGAATTTAGAAAACATTCATCTGATTAAAAAGAATTTTATAAAATTTGGATTGCATAATAACAGAAGAAAAAATACAAAATTACTATACTGCATCTGGATGACACTGAAATAAATGTAACTGTTAGCTCGACTATTCTTGAGAATGACATTAAGAAGATTGCCATTCCACATACCTTCCTTAACATTCATTTCGAGATCAGAATAAGTGCATCGAATGTCATTGGCATTTCCGAACATGCCGTATGTGAACAGTGAATGACGAATAATAGTCTGCAAGGCTAACTAAAACCAATGTAAACATAACTTGAGAATACAAAACATAGTCTAAAGAAAAATAATTTATTAATTATTATATACATATTTTATAAAAATATTAAAATTTTTATGAGATAGAAAGTAATGATGCTCTAAACATATTTAAATTGCATTTAATTGCAACCCAATCATTCTTAGAGTAAGTTTACTCTACTTAGTTAAGTAAGGGACTGTGACAGACGAAAAATGACAATTGAAAATTGATAAAAAAAGCGTTCTAAGTAAACTTGTAATTAACAATGTTTGCGCATAATTTCTATTGCAATAAGTGATTAATATATTTTAAAGTACACGTCAATACTATTATTTTATGAGTTTTAATTAAAAAAAATATTATTTCTATATTTTGGTAATTATTTTAAGCCCCAATCATGATCAGATAGCATTTGGTACAAATCAATTATAAAGAGACAATATTATCGATACCTGATGTCGATTATTTTCCTCAAGATACTCTATTTTTAATTAGTAGAATTTAACTAATGAATTAAGAAAACTACTAATATTGCGATAATAAGGAGAAGCCGTGAAATTAACTTAATGAATTAGTAAAGTATTGCTTCAACTACAATTACTGTTTTCAAAGTGAAATTTCTATGACGTACGCGACGAAATTTCGCCGTTAATGAAATGGTCAAACAGTGTCAAGTTTTATGGTGTTTTGCCAGCTCGTTTAATTCTGCGCTAAGAAATTGCGTATAGCCAGCCAATCCACTCTTTTCCATCCATTTCTCACTTGCCGTTTCGTCGGTTTCTCTCCGACCAGTACCAACGCCTCTTTTCTTATCCCATCCCAACCACCCTCACCCTCCATTCAATCTTGTTTTTTTTTAGACAGCACATACTCGTATTTTTCCTCCTTTTCTTTTCGACCCTGCCAACGCCGAATTCGAGCCCAATAAGATGCAGGGAGGTAGGTAAAATGTTCTCTATAAAACTCTACACTAGTTAGTATAATAGAAAAATCTTTATTAAAATTGGTCATACTGTCTGGTAAGACTAGGATATACTTTTAACATGCATTATTTTATAAAAATGTAAGACGGTATAGGATTGGTTCGACTGCTGTCTCGTGTTTGTACTGTAGTACTACATTAGTGGGACGTCGGCTGTCCCACGGGGTGTAGAGGGCACACCACAATGTGACGGGATTTGAACAAGTAGCCTGGCAATGAACAAATTATGATCGTACCACTTACACTTTGGTTAATGAAAGCATATTTACGTTTTAATACAATTATGAAATAGTTAAGTCTCCTGTAATATAGTTAATCCAACAATTTTTATTGGCGCTGCCATGGAAGGTACGGAATTTGTACAAAATGTGTTTCAGCGTATAAGCACCGATCGATAAGAGAATGCTCGATATCTATTAATACTATTTTGTGCGTCCCACTCTACCCAACTAGCGTCCTCTTGGTCCGTATTTAAATAGACGTGCGTACTAACTACCGCTATATTACGCGCACAGCGAGATGCATTTCACATATGTATGTTTGCTCATATATAACTATGATGAACATATACATATGGAGGTTCGGCTTTCCCGCATTTATGTTTACCACTGCAATCAATACCGGCATTGTCCGATGTTCCGATTAGGCTAACGACGTTAACGGCACGTGTTTCGATGAATTACGGCAACTAGTACCTGGCAAAAGTGCGATGGTACACATTTTATGCATGATTGAATCAACGCTGCATTTTGCTACATAATGATCTTACAAGACATTCTCTTGATCGCAATTGGTAAATTGCAAGATGACACGAGGATTGCGATGGTTTTAAGAACCAATTTCAAAAATGGACTGAGTAAGACGTTTCGAGAAAGTTGTCAAACTACAATCCTTATGTGGGGGTATTACAACGCGCTACTAATTTGTGACTGCCTAAAAAGAGAGTGGGGTCTAAAAGATACGAAATAATAGTTGTCATCATTTCTGGTAAAAATTACTAAATTTGTTGAAATTTTTACTGTCTAAATAGTAAAAATTTCAAGAACTTATTTTTATCAGAAAACATTGAGGACTTTTCTCATCCTCCAAGTCTTAAAATTAGCATCCGATATGGTAATATTTCCAAAACAACGCTTTTATTCATCTAGAACAATTCTAGAAATATTTCTGGTTTAGTTCTCGTATAAAAAATATTAATTTGTATTGTTTTTTAATGAAAAATTTACATACACCCTGTATTTTTTTTTTAATTTTTTGTTGTAGAGAACGTCTGATACTTTTATCGCAGAAAACAACTAACTACTAATGGTTCGTAATTAACTATTTTTGTGGAATCTGAAAAAAGTACCGTAAAAGATTAACCCAAAATAAAACAAAATATTGGAACGAATTATTCGCAAATTCCACGACAGCCTTCACAACTTTTCTCGATGGAACTTCCGCGAAACAGTAAATTGTTACAAAACCTCAATATTGTTTCGGAAGTTTCCCTTCGTCTTGATACAATGACAAAAAGTTTTGATATTTGAACTATGACATAGTTTTATGAATACATTTTTCAATGTAGAGGTATTTCCCTTTAGAAATAAAAATTGTTACAGTTTATGATGAAAATGACGGAATAAAAAGTGGTCAGAACAAATATTTACTGTCAGGTCATTAATCGCACTTTCTAGCATCCAACAATTTACAAAATGAAATAAAGAGCAGATGTTCGTAGCCAGATGTCGCGTTCTTTAAGACTCTTTCATGAACTTAGAACAAGCCAAAGTAATGAAATAGTGAAACATTTCTTGGATTCTTTTTGACAATTGTTTCGCACAGAATGCATTAGGAAATTAACAAATGCCGAGAAGTAGAGACACTTTAGTTCAACTTTGTAAACATACAAATTATGCAAATGTTAATATTTTCAATTTAAAAAGTCTCAAAAAAGTATTTCAAAAGGTTTTTAAAGTTAAAAAAATAATGTTTTTTACAATGTTTTTTTATCGAATCCAAATTTTAAAAACATTCTGAGTGTATCAACAGTTGTGGTCGATGACATTTTTTCGCGACCAAAATGTCGAAATTTTCAAAAAGTATTATTTTTCCATAATTTTAGAATGTTTGTCTATCATCTTGGGTACGTAATATTAAAAAGCACAAATAAAGGTTATTTAAAACATTGGCATTAATTTTGCAGCATACAAATCCAAAATTACACATGGAATATTATTATGTTTATTAAAACTTGTGGTTTCTTATATTACAAAGTAAAAAATAACTCCTAATAGGTTTTGTATAATCTTTAATTTTTTTAAAATATATTATACTCTGTAGTCTTTCTACAAACATAGTGGCGTATTCAAAATGGCGGAGAAAAGTTGTAATATACTATTTTTGTCGACTTTTCTCTTTGATAAATAGAGAATAACCTGTACACGATTATTGTCATACTGAAATGTACAAACAACAGAAAAATCTTTTACACAATACAAAAAAAAACATCAAAAATATAAAACAAACAGAAAAAGATAAACAAATCAAAACTATTCGCAATTTTCGTCTACTTCCTCGTGGTGAGAATTGGTAAACTTTGAATACTTCTAAACTACCTACCAAACATTTTGGTCAACCTCAGAGGTTTGCCATTTTGGTTTCACCATTTTTTGTTGGTTCACACGAATTTAGAAACAATGAAAGATTATCCGACATTGAATGAGAGTGATTTTGTAACTAGCAATATAAAAACGAATAAATCGTAGAGCACATAATGATATTTATTGGCCATTTTGGATTTATAGGCGAGAAACGGTTCAGAAGTCATGAACAAGCTTCGTTACAACTTGATTTGTATTGTAGTATCTAAATCTATTGATTATCTTTGTAAACTTTAAAAATTAGAGAATTTTTTAAAATTTCAACATTTTAGCCGTCAGTTTTGATCCGCCATTTTATTAATAAATCAATTGTTTCATAAAATATATATAGAAACTAGTCAAAGTACTTCCGAATCGAATGGGAAATATTTTGTACCTAGTGATGTGAAAAAAGAAACAAAAACAACACACCTTATAACATTTTTTCCGCCATATTGAATTTCCACAATACAAGAACAATATCAAAGTTCTAAATAACCTTAACTATTGCTTAGGTTGTAATGTGACATCTAAGTGGATCTACCACCGATGTAAAATGGAGTCTTGAGAATGCGAAAAATGCGAATCTTGAGAACTTTCGACATTTTGTCCGCCATTTTGAATACGTCAAGTAACCAAAAATATAAAATGTCTTCTTCCACTATTGTTTAGTAGAATAATTAGGTCCATCGAACGCATGCATTAAAAGCTAATAGATCGACAGAATTTAAAAAAATTTTAAATTCTTTAAGAGGGTTCTAAAGTGGAAAGGTAGAAAATGTCACAAAAATCGTAAATTAAAGGTAACTGAATAAAATTTTCAAAATTCGGGATCTGTAAAAGCAATTTTAATTACCGTAGACTGTTTTCTAGAAGATACCATTACATCAATTTAAACTTTTTTCATATTTTTGAAATTTTGTCCGCCATACCTGTTTCTCTATTTTGAATTTTGAAATACTGGCATCAGATTCGGAAATATCGACCCCTAAAACCCCCGATTCTGGATTTTCACGAACTTTCCTCCAATTTTATAAATTTTGCCCGCCATATTGGATTGGACATTTTAAATTTAAGCAACGTTGACACCGTACACTTCGAAATAATTATATCCCCTGAAAGATGGGTCTCAGAGAGTTGAAAGAAGTCAGTTATTGATTTATTACGTTCTTTTACTTTTCTAATACTTAAAACCTTTAAAAAGCATATAAAAAATAGTTTTAAAGTTACTTGTCGAAGGCACGTAGGTATTTTAGTTCCAATCGTTCTCTCTCTCTACATTATTACGTAATCAATGGACAGAATTAGAATTTCCTCTGAGCGATTGCTTAAGATGGTAAATGCATAGTCTCTGAAATAGTAACATTTTACATGATCTGAATTACTAATATTTGAAAAAGAGAAAATAGGGCTACTAACAATTAGTCGAAAAGTACTAATAATGTAAGAAACTTTAACTCACTAAATGAAATAAAGAACCAGAGTTCCTTCACATAGTTAAATATTCTAAATGAGCTACAAAAGTCTTATTTCGAACAATAATTCGATGAGAATAATGTTTAATAATATAGAAGAACCGGCAAAAGTATTGTAAATAATTATTTTCATTAAAAAATAATAAGGAAATGCAAACTCTCAATATCTATTTATAAATCACATTGACGTCATTTATTTCTGTACATATTATTAAATTATTATCTGGTTTCATTTTAATAATATTGATTTAAGATTTCTATCCCCCATATGGGATCCATTTTGAATTTAAAATTTTTGAACTAACCGATGAAAAACATTCTAATTCTTTGAAACCTTGAAATAATTTCTCCTTTCTCCGAAAAAACTTTAGAAACCCCTTTCAAAAAAGCGCAATTTTGAATACTCGACATCAAAGAAACCCATTTTATTATCATGTCTTATCAGTAAAAACGTGTTTTGAACGTATTCTGCACTTTCCCATTGGAACATATTCCGTTATTAGATATAAATTTAAAATTTAAACAAAAATTGATACGAAGTTTTTTTTTTTTTAGATATTTTTGTCATTATTTAGTCTCGGTATATTTGCGTCTCGCTATATTTGCCCAGTTCCGTCTTGTTATATTTGTCTGTCGCCGCTCTCTTTTTCCCCCACCTTGCGCATTGTGGCCTCAGGAATGGACTGATGTGACGTCACGAACGTAACACGACTAGAAGAGTGGGAGAAGCGGCGTTCCCCTTCTTTTAACAAATACAAGGACACGGGCGGGGAAGACGAAGAAACGAGCAGGCAAAGATACCGGGAGACTACTGTTTTTAGTGTTGCAAACTTTAATCACATCATTGGAAACAATACCCTTGACAATACTTGAAGATACTGATGATTTATTTTCAATCACGTGATGGAATTACTACTAGGCGGATGTTCAATTTTCATGTTAATGGGTTAAAAATCAAGTCGGTGTCTAGCGGCAGCAATGGTAACTATATTACTCGTACTGTTTGCATGGATATATAGTAAATATTGTCTTACTAGTTCAAATAGTTCAACTATTTTTTAAATTTAAATGATACAATTACACTAAAAAAAATGTTTTGGTTAAATACGACCGTACTATTTCTTCTGGTTATAATAACCAGAATTCTGGATAGTTTAATTTAAAAAACAATTGTTTTAACAATATGTCTAGTTAGACCACCCAAAATTCTGGTTATTTTAACGAGGAAAAATAACAACGGACTATTTAGTAATCTTTTCTGGTTATTTTAACTATTTTTTTTCTGAGTGTAGCAACATAGTAAAACAAAATGTTACACAGACATCATCATTAATGCTTCCAATCACTCTTAAGTAAAGTGTATGTACTCACCCATCAGATAATTAGTCACTACGTTTCACGGTGTCGTATTAGTCACGGATATTTTCAGTGAAAATCGTTCTCCCTTTAGCATTCGACTAATTTTCTGGTGGGTGCATAAAATTTTGGAGTGGATGATGTCACTTTGAACTCGAAACTTCCAAAAATGAATTCTTCGTAAAATCGGACCTTGATGGCGGTTTAGTACTAAAAAATGGCGGAGACATTCCGTAGCATTTTTTATTTTTCTCACGTGGGTTTATTACTTTAATGCTAGCCGAGTTTATTGATTTTTTATGAAGAGTTATATTTTGGGCGTGGTGACGTGCATGTTTAAATATAGCTGCCAATAGTAATCACTACTATAGCACATTACCCTGGCAATGGGTGGAATTTATCCGTACCGGGTGGATTTAATATACGACTATAGCCCAGGCACTAGTACCTATAGGAACACTTGAATGAGCGCGTTATCCTTTCCGACAATCAAATTGCCCATTTCGAACAGAGAAATCGTAATAATAGCCGTGGTATTTGATTTCGAAAAAATTGATTTGCTAACGTTAATACACTCTGAATCTGAATTAGCAGAATTTTACTAATTTGTTTACATATTTTATTAATTAAAAGAGAAACGGTTACTGACTAGTAGTAGAAACTCGTTAATTACACGAACTAATTTAACAATTCATTAGTATTATTGGAAAGTACAAATAGAAACAATTCCAAACACTAATTTATCTATATATTACTTGATTTGTAAGCAAAATTTTATATAACACTCGTATGTTGGTAAATACTTCCTTATATATTTTGTGAACACTGATTTCAGTAACTATCGAGAAACGAAACGTCGCGACAATCAAACCCGCGCCTAGCGGTAGAAAAAGGAAACACCTTTCACGCAGATTCTCTTGTCAATTCTTTCTAATAGTGACAGTTTCTACGCATTAAATTGTGAAATTTTTTAATTATGTGCAATTAATATGATGTTGCTCATGATTTAATCGATTCTTAATAATTTTTAGGACGGTTACTGACTTTAATAATATAGTAGTAATAGGCGTAACTGCTATTTATCCAGTTCTTGAACAATTGTTACAAATCAGTTGAAAAATTAATAAATTAATCATAGTATTATACTAAAAGCCTGTTCATTAACTGAGTGAACTTATACTGAAGGCATTAAAAGTTAGAAAGGTTTTTTTTCTTTGGCTGATACATTAAAACCTAAAAAATGTTATGGAGGGTAGCCAATTTTAAAGAAATCGATTAAAAGTGAAGTACCTAACGAATAAATGTCACGAAAATTCTACCTTAGAGGTCCCTTGAAAATTTAATGGAAAGTTACCTGAAACGCGCTGAGAACATTTTCCAATGTGTTGCCATCGCAGGATTCCAATTATAACTCCAAAAGATGGAGTTTTGAAGCCCCGTCGCAGATAATAAATCGTTGATATCCTCAAAGGAAAAAGAGATTCAAAAGATAATTACTTGTTAAAATTTAGTGCATGCTACGCATTTGGTAAATTTTCGAAGTGCATTAACGTATCAAACAGAACTCAATGGGCTTAACGGAATTTTTAATGAACATTAAGTAAAATCCACCATTCAGCTGCACAAAACGCGTATGATTTCAAATATGAATAGATGTCGCTATTAAAATCCTTTACGTATTTCCCACTAGTGCTTGTTAGTAGGGTGTTTGAGAGTATATTAGGAAGCAGGTATCGGTCACGATAAATTGAAGTGCCTGGAAAGCCACAGGGAAACGTTGGCATTCAAAAAGGTAATCCATACCTGAGCCGGGAATCCTCTGCGAAATGCGGTTGCCCATTTCAGAGTACTTAGTTGGTACTTGTTGTTACGGTTTTAGCAGTAATATGGGCTCTGACGTCAATTTCGTTGAATGTGCTAAACTTGACAATTTTCTAATCAATTACGTCACTGTACGATTATTTCTATTTTTTTCTGTGCAGCTTGAGTAAAAGTAGATTTTAGACTGTGAATTGAAAAATTGGAAAATTTAGACTAGAAACGCGACTAGTACTCTCTAAATACTAAAGGCGAAATTTCTGCTTATGAGTCAATGTCGATGATAAATAGGAAAGTGGGCGACTAAAGACTAGTAAATTTCAATGTGTAAATGAATTTAATAAAAAAAAAAAATTACATTAAAATACTTGATAAAAATTGGAGCACATGGAAAATCAAGCACTTTTTGATTCTTCTTTCGCCGTATAGGATCCGTAATCTTGAATGTTTCATTTTGCTGCTTCGCATTTTAATCCATTAACACCCAAGAGGACTCAAATTTCACGAAGATTTTTGGAATATTTCTTGACATTAAAAACCAATTCAAAAAATTTCAGATAAAACATTTTCCTAATCAGCGACCTTAAAAATCCCTATATACCAAATTTCATAAAAATAAAATGAAGTTTTTATTTTTCGGCCGCCATATTCGATCCGCCATTTTGAATTTTTGGAAAAATAATGCGATTTTCAGAATCGGCGACCTCAAATACCCCTACATACCAAGTTTCACAAAAACAGAATGAAATTTTTAATTTTCGACCGCCATATTGGACTCGCCATTTTGGATTTTGGAAAAATAACGTGAAATTAATACTCCGAGACTTATGTCGGCCGAAAATAAAAAATTTCATTTTATACGTACGAAACTTGGTATATAGGGGTTTTTGAGATCGTCGATTTCGAAAATCACGTTATTTTCCAAAATTCAAAATGGCGGATCCAATATGGCGGCCGAAAATTAAAAACTTCATTCTATTTTTATGAAACTTGGTATATACGGATTTTTTAGGCCGCTTATTATGAAAATGTAGTCGTTTTTCGAGAATTTAGAATGGCGAATCCAATATGCCGGTCGATAATTAAAACCGCTATTTTATTTTTATGAAACTTGGTAAATCCGCATTTTGGAGTCTCTGATTAGGAATATATATTATATAAAATATGTTTGACAACATCAAAACCTAACCTAATCTTTCAAAATAGTTGATAAGACTTCCAAAATTGATTTAGATCCACCCACGTCATCTCTATGAACGTAACGGGTCAAATTGCCGGAAGCGAGATAAATTGTCAAATGCAAATCTGTAGCACAAATTGACAGCTCGGAGGACAATGTTCCAACGTTGTCATCATGGAGTTTTCATTTGGGGGAGCACGAACGACGTCGAAACAATGTTTCGCGACGGCTGGTGGCGGAATAGGGGAATTTGGCGGTATCGGAGGGGGGGGGGGGGCTTTGTAGAACCTGTTCTTGCGGCGATGCCTCCTAAATTGACGCGGTTTCGACACTGTGCGCCAACAATGGTCGTTATGAAACTCGGTAAACTGTCGAACTAGAAGCTAAAGTCGTCAGAGCGGCCAATCTCCGCAAGAATTTTGCAACGTGCAGAGGCTCATTCGACTTGCATCCACCTTGTACCTACCTGTATCCTGCCTAGCTCACTTTCACGTCCGACAAAAAGTCGGTGTCTGATGTCAGTGGAGGCGTACACAAGTCAACTGTAAAGATTTTCTGCGATTAGAACGAGATGTATTTTTTAACACTTGGTAGCATTTTTGAAGCATCTAGATCATTTTTTATGAACTTTGATATATATGATGACTTTTAACATTCAGGATTTTGGCCTTAAATTTACTTAAAACTGAAAAACATATGGACTGAATCTCAAAAACTTTTTCATTTTGTGTCTGTGTACATTTTGCCTATTTGTAGGTTATTTTTATACTTAGAAAATCATCAACGTGGTTAATTTTACTCCAAATATATATATGGGAATATACATAATGACCATTTATTAGACGTAAGTATGAAATTCATACCTTCAAAAGCCAAAAATAGACCAAAAAGGCGAAAAATAAAGTGTCTGATCACTCATTTTACTTCATTATTTCTAGTGCAGCGTTTTCAGCGTTTCTGTAAAGTGTCTGAAATTTATACACTTAATAATAGACAAACAAAGAAAACAGGCCACGATAGAAATATATGCTCTTTCCGAAGCACTGAAAAAAGTGCCTACAAAATGTGTCCGACGTTTTTCCAAAAAAAAAATTTTACTTCATTTTTCATGATGGCAATTAGTCTTTTTCCGTAAGCAAGAATAAGGAAATCTAAACGTCATACAAGAATGTGCTTCCAATAGAAGTTAGTAAAATATTAGCTTTAATTTTGTCAATAACAGCGTAACTTATTAAACTAGTTAAAAAAATGATTTTTCAATAGCACATCCCCAATTGAACAAGAACAGTGTATACAACATGTGTACTCATTTCAAAAATGCTAAATGAAGGTAACCTCAATTCGCTAACATCGAATAATGTTTTTACAGACCTCTAGAGCTTGTCCAATATCACGTTCTAAACCCAATAATTTTATATTTCAAAACAATGCAAAACTATACTAAAATGTTCAGTATTGTTTAAAAAATAAAGCACATAGCATCATTTATTCCATATTAACCCATGAAATAACATATCTCAATTTCAAGAATGTGCTTAACCTCTTGACTGCCACGAGAATTTCACAAAAAATGCCCAAAATGCCAAACAAAAAATTTGTTAGATTTTACTTTAACTTGATGTATAGGGGTATTTTGGGACGCTGATTACGAATCTCAAGTGAGATTTTGAAGATTCAAAATGGCGGAATCAATATTGCGGACGAATTTTCCAAATTCCAATCATTTTGCTTGATATTTGTTACTCTGGGATTTTAGGGACCACTGATTACGAATTTGAAGTTGGATTTTGATAATTTTTCAACCAAAATGGTTCCATTTTTGGAAAATTTCTCCGCCATTTTGCAGCCGTCATTTCAAATTTTCAAAATATATCATTAGATTTGTAATCAGCAATTTCGAAAACCCCCCAGTAACAAGTTTCAAGCAGAATGGTTAGACTTTTCAAAAAAGTGTCCGTCATATTGGATCCTCCATTTTGAATTTCCTAAATCTGACTTTACATCGTAATCAGCGACCCTGGAAACCGCCGAGTAACAAATTTCAAGCGGTTTTATAAACTTTTTATGCATAAATTGGTTGAACATAATGTCATACTTCATGTCGAAGATTTTGCAAAAATTATAAAAACTACCTTCTTTGTGGATTTACATATTTTTTTTGACACAGCGATAATGAAAATTGACAAGGCCATCATATGCAGTACACCTTAGACTGTCTAGAAATGGATTTGGTTTTATTTTACATATACATTGCAGAATTTGTTAGTCTACTTTATATCATAACAAAGATTTGCCTTTTTCTAGCAGTCTGAGAAAAGTCCAAAATGACAAAGATCTTGGTCATTGGCAGTCAAGGGGTTAACGAGGAAGACTTTTGCACTTTTATATCCTAAAATTTAAAGGTTTCAGAGGTTTGCCCATATATCTTAAAAAAAACACCTGAAATATGGAATTTTTCAATTATTTCATAGGGTATAGATTGTTACAGGTTATAAAAATGTCTAACTGTTTCAATTTTATTCACACTTTCGTAGCATCTTCTACAATAATAGAAATTTGTCAAAACATACTACGCAGATATGTACGTCGTTTACAAAACGAGAAAAACGTTCTGGATATTGCTAATTTTTGTGGAAATACTACAATTCAAGACCTTTAAAATCATTTTTGGAAAAAGTTCAGTGAGAATTGTTCTAAAAGTGGCCAAAAGTACCGGAACGTGCAGTTTATTCGTGTTTCGTGAATCTGCAATTATACTTTACTTTCACAGATGATAAAGTATATTAAAATTTATTAAAAACACACTAGTTCAACATCAACTACAACCTAAATCCCCAAAATGTACCCGTTCCAAACGCAAATAACCTAAATAAATATTAATTTGTCAAGGTTTATCGAAAGTAAATCTGATGTTTAATATCATTGATTCAACATGAATGTTATTTTTTATAAAACTTGATAAATTGATATTTATTTCGGTTAACGACATCTATTCATTCTGGTACCTATATTTTGGAGTTTTAAGTTATTATGTTACAAAAGTGAGTGTTTTTAAAATACATTTTAGCATTTTGCATAATATGTGAAAGAAAAGTATAATTTCGATTTACTTTCGAACTTTTGGCCTTTTTCTAAGAATTCTGAATCAAATTCAATTTTTTTTTCAAAAAATATGAAACAGCGAATTTTTGCAAAAACTATTTCAAAGTTCTTCAATTATAGTATTTACATAAATGTATATTTGTTAATGACTAAATAAACAATGTAAAATGTCATGAAATCTAATGTATTTTAAGAAATTCTTCGAAAATGGTCTGGAAATTAATGAAAAAAAAGAGAAAGTTAATTAAAATTGATGAGATTTTTAAGAATACTTCCAACGTTATACTTCATATAACAATGGTGAAATCAATGCACGTTACTAGTAGAATAGTATAATGTAAATGTTTGAGGAAGAGCCTAAAACAGTACTTTTGGTATTAAGGGCGTAAAATAAAGTTTTGCGCCCGAAGACGACCGTGCATGCCCGAGAGGCCTTTCGGAATTTCGGAAATTCGAATTCATGCGTCCAATTTTAAACTTGGATAGATGGGAACTCTTGACTCAGCCGTATAATTTTCGAGGGCGCAAAATGCGATTTTACGCCCGAGGGGAGAAGAAGCATTTAAATGTGCCACAAGTGAAACAAAGTTTGATTTCATTTTTTTATAAAAATACAATTAATCTGGACCGTTTTAGGTTGAAGGTACTTGTCATCTTTTGAGTCTTTTCTGGGTTGACAGGATTTCTTAATTCCTGAAAGTTATTTGCGTATTTGCTTTATATGGGAAGGTTAATCTGATACTGATACTTTAGTAGCACAGAAAATGTACATAAAATTACCATCGTAGGGTAATTTTAAAACTAACAAAAATTCGAAGAAATTATTTTTATTTTACTTTTTTTTAGGTTTATTCGTTTGTCATTTATACTTTCGAAAATAATAAACCTCAAAATATAAGAATACACTAAATATTTTCGACTTTTCTTTATGGAGTTCATCAATGCGAATTTCCATATAAAATCGGTTTTGCATTAAATAAGAAGTCATTTTTTTCTCAAACCATCTATAAAGACCAATTATTGAAAACCTAAAAGTCGATTAGATTCATTTCATTATACATTTTCTTCATTTACTTATTCACATAGTAAGTTTTATAGTTTTAGCAATTTTTAAATTAAATTAAAATTGAATTGAAAAAAAAAACAGGAAAAATTAGAAAACGACATATTGTATACCAAAAAAACAGAAATGTGTCTTACAAAAGATGAAAATGTTCTTAACCCCGATCATCAGACTTAAAGACTTCATCGGCATCTACAGAAGTTGAAATATTTTGTGGGACTAATATTCCATAACTTTCTTTTATGGGAACGTCGCGATAAAAATGTCGTTCGAGTTTGAAATCACTTTCGAATGTCGTTCGACTTTTCAAACTGCTCCGCAGTGATTCCATACGATATAGTTTCGACAAGTTTGCTCAGAATTCACGATAATTGATTGGAGAGTTTGCTTGAGATTCTCAGCCATTAGGTGGCGCGACGGTTTCTTATAAAAAAAAATAAATACAATGATGGTAAACGTAATGGCGAAATCAATGGTGGATTTACCGGTTTTTTATCCAATTTCCTATTTAGGATTTTTCGTATTGGAATACGAGTCGATGACGTCTACGTCGGGGAGGCTCGGCAGACTCGTCGGACAAAGCCTTCGTCGGCCGAATGTGGGTCAGTGCCTTTTTTACATCTCTCTCACTCCCTATCTCTATCTCCCTCTCTCACGTTGGATATTCTCGCAATGCACGACTAGTTTCCCTGCTTTTGCATTATCTACATGCGTCATGCAGATGCAGGGGCGCCAACAGATTGTTTTTTACTTTCAAAGAAGAAGGCATTTTTCTTTTTCAAAATTTGAAGTTCAACAGTCAGAAAATACCTTTGTCTAGAATTTTCTGGCTCAACATGTTTTTTGAACGATTTGTAATTTGAAATTCTAAGGGCAATGCATATTTTCAAGCGGAAAATTGAGA
This sequence comes from Trichopria drosophilae, assembly GCA_030407085.1. NCBI lineage: Eukaryota > Metazoa > Arthropoda > Insecta > Hymenoptera > Diapriidae > Trichopria > Trichopria drosophilae. The sequence continues at coordinate 83,550,090 of CM059587.1, read as the reverse complement.
TATTTGGACGGAAAATCGAACTTTTCCGAAGTCCAGGAAATTAACACTTTAACGCTGGAAGGACACTTTTTGCACTTCAATTTCAATTAAGTATTTCGAAAATCCAATATCAATAAAATTTAAAGGGATGTATCTTCCTGTTTTCAAGGTTGTTCTTTTCAATGGTTTATCGAAATTCAGCTATCGTAATTAGATAATTAAATATAGAGATTTAAATGTAAAAAAACGCAAAAATCGGTTATACTTTTGAATAAAACATTTTTTTCTCATCAAAATAGTATTTTGGGTCACAAATTCCTTCACTAAAGGTGAAGAAAATAGTTGTGGTACTAACATATATTTTTAAAATATTAACAAAATAACTTCGTGATCACAAAATGGCGACGGTAGTGAGTAATTTCTTTTTAAAAGTTAACAAATTTTTTTCATGAAAAGTATAAACTTTAGACAACATTTTCTAAGAATAAAAATGTCTTAGAATGTATTAAAGAGTATTCCCAAATTTTTTCAGAACGTATTGATATCATTATTCATTTTTTAAATTTTCGAAAAATCAAAATGTTTAAAAACTTCGATTAATAAATCTGAAAAAATGTCAGTCTATTCTTTGACAAATTCTAAGCCTATAGTTTTCGATCAAATAAATTATTATTCTTGAAATCCAGAAATGATTAATAATTTTGTTTCTCAAAAACTATAAACTTTAGAGAGAATCTCTTTAGAACAAAAATATCTTAAAATTAGTCAAAGATTACTCTAAATTTTATATTTAAGATTTTTTAAATGATTTTTTTCACAATTTCGATTTTCTTAATTTTCAAAAAATAACAAATTATATCAACACTTTCAGAAAAAAATGAGAATATTCTTTGAAACAATCTAAGAAATTTTTGTTCTTAGACCATTTTTTTAGAGTTTGCAGTTTTCATGAGAAAAATTTGTTCAGTTTTAAAAAGAAAATTCTTACTGCGGTCGCCATTTTGTGATCATGATGTTACTTTTTTAATATTTAAAAAATGTATCTTAATATTACATCTATTTTCTTCACCTTCAGAGAAAGAATTTTGTGCCGGCAAATATTCTTTCGATGAGAAAAAAATATTTTATAAAAAAGTATACCCGATTTTTTGCGTTTTTTTTACATTTAAATCGCTATATTCAATTTTGTAATTAAGATAGCTCAATTTTGACAACACTATTAAAATGAGCGATCTCGAAAATAGTAAGACACATACATTTCCATGTTTTTGAAATTTAATTTTCATACGAAATACTTGATCAAAATTGAAGTGGGAAAATCGAACATTTCCAAATTCCCGGCGTTAATAGGTTAAATAAACTGACTTTTTCATGGAAATTATCAAAATACTTGAAATTATAAAATTTCAAGTGTATTTTGATAATATAGGACCACAAAAAAAATTTTGGGAGATAACTTGAAGTAGAGGTAGTGGATCTTATATTTTTGGTCGCTGAAAACGAATTCGTTGCCCAATTTTATGCAATACGTCAGATTTTTCACATATCCTAACCTCAAATTGACAAAAATAATATTTAAGGATATTCGTGTTTTAACCGCCATTTTGGATACTTTCACCTGTATTTTTAAAATGTCAATATGTACATTAAAAAATTAAAAAAAGTAAAACTAAAATACAAAAATGTATTGGATAGTTTTCTTTCATAATTGTCAAATTTATATAATTACACTGGTCAACGCCGAAAAATCATCAGAGATGCGCATTCAACTTTTCTGACGTATTTTTCTGCGCTGAATCCAAATACGTTTACAGAATTTCCCCATCACCTATTTTCGAAATATCCTCCATTTTGTATTTTTTCCAAATTCGATTCTTCCAGAATTTTTTTCTCTGCAATAGAAAATGATAATTAAACGTAAGGCCTCTCATTTTATGCACAATTACTTCCAGAATACGTGTGAATTTTTCCTGACAGAAAAAAAACAGTAGTTCTTAGCATTACCAGTGAAAAACTGTCAAAAAATCACCAAAAAAGACAAAAATTGAGGCAAAAACAATTTGATCAAGATACATATAATAACAGATTTGGATGATTGTGTGTGCATTAAATATTATGCGGAATATCTGCATAATTTTTACAATTTCGTCCGCCATTTTGGATTTACGGAATCAAATATGAATGTAAAATACGTTGAAAAGTGTTGCGAAATGTATGGAAATCATTCTCGTATTAGTTGCAACTGCTTTCAGCACATATGTACTAAATTTACCATTAACTCGACTTTATGAGAAAAAATTCATATCTTCAATGTAAATAAACTTAAATAGATGCACAGCCTCGGAAATTGAAGCATGATTATCCTAATACAGGACTATGAACGTAGAATATTTTTAGGATATTTTTGTTTAAGTTATACACATTTTTTATCCTGAAAATTCCTAAATTTTTATCTTTTTTAGTGATGTTTTTGTAGTTTTTCACTGATAATACTAAGAACCACTGTTTTTTCTGTCTGGAAAAATTCACACGTTTTCTGGAAGTAATTTTGCGTAAAATAAGAGTTCTTATGTTTAATTATCATGCTCTATTGCAGAGAAAAAAATTCCGGAAGAAACAAATTTCGAAAAAAATACAAAATGGTGGATGTCTCGAAAATGGAGGGTGATGGAAACATTCTGTAAACGGATTTTGATACAGCGCACAACAATTTCCCAAAGTCAAATTTGATGACCAGTGTTATTTATATATAAATGTTTGGTAAGATAAATAATAATTAAAATTCATGACGTCTAAATTACAATTTCGATGAAAACATTTTAGCTACTGTAAAAACCGTTTAATTGTCGTAAACATGCGGGTTTGATGAAGTAAATAAAACAGCTTAGTTTCAGTTTTGAATTAAAAACATATTCCATTAACATAACAAATGTTACGTTTCCTAGTTAGTAAAATACCTGAATAATAAATATTACGTAACAGGACTGCAGTCTGGAAATGACAATGTTTATTGATCGAATTCGAAAATCAAAGGCATATATTTCGTATTATCTTCCTAAACTGTTATTGTCGTCGAATGCCATTTGTTTATTCCGATCAGTTCGATTAGCTACACCAGCATAACTAGTGGACTCGTTGTACGCGAACATCCGTGCGTTATTTTGTTTTATGCAATGTTGAAATATACATTTACGTAATCAACGTTTACGTAATGGCAAGCAGGGCAACCAGTATTTATAATTTTCTTGAAACCATTATGTTCACTTCTTTTGCGAAACATTAATTAAATTATTTGCGCGCTGCCGCAAATGCAAATAACTTTTTTTTAATTTGGTATTATGTTGTTTTATTATTTTACTTGTTAATCTTTTTTTAGTAGAATTCAATTTATTTGTAAAAAAATACGAGGGAAATGTAACCCTTTGAGATTTAACTTTTTATATGAATATGTATCAAGCGAATACGAAATCTCTGTTTGAAAAAACGTATAAATTTTAAGCAAAAAATGAATCCATGTTATTGATTTAAACGATGACATCACGTTTTAAATTTGAGAGACTACCATTACTCTTTTGGTTACGATTTGTACAATCATTAAATTCATTGAATAAAGGAATAAGTAGAAGTTTCTTCGGGTTGCTCGTAACGAACTTGTGCGCAGACTTTCAAAATTCAAACAGGCGGCTCTAAAATGGTAAACATCATCTCTAAATGTTTAAATTAAATACGAAAATGAAAAAAAATATGATTTTGGTCTCAACAAAAAATTTTCAAGAGTTTCTCTTGTCTCTCCTCATTTCTTACAAATGAATAAAAGTGAAAATTGAGCCCGTCTAGAGAAAGAATAGATTCTCACACTTTAAGAGCGAATTTTCACTCCAGACAGAGTGTGTTTTTATTCATTCAGAGTGAGAATTCTCTCTTTCAATAGAGTGGCTCAATTTCGTCCCCATTAAGAGTGAGTTTTCTCTCTATAAAGAGTGTTTTTTATTTTTTAAGAGTTACAATTCATTCTTTTGATAGCGTGATTCAATTGTCACTCTATTAAGAGTGAATTCTCACTCCAAGTAATTTAGAGATGTCATTTTGGTCTAAATAGTACATAATAAATATAAATAAACAAATAAAAATAAGTAAATAAAAAGTTAGGAATTGTTTAATCTGATACATTGATGTGTGTGAGGTTGGCCCCCGACATTTTGAAATTCATTTTGTTTTATTCAAATCAACAGAACCATTTTAAAAATGGTAAAGAACTTCAGAACCATGTGGGGGGCACATAGAATTGCCATTATTTTTTTTTTTCGTTAAGTGGGGGGCCAACTTTACACATATGAAACATTGGGACGGCACGAGAAAATCCCAATACTTTTTCTAAACAATTTTATTCGGAATGCTGTGATAATTTTGCAATTGTGAAATTTAGCAATTTAGAGAAGGTGTCATACATTTTGGAGCCGCCATTTTTAATTACGTAAATGTGACCACAAATGGAAAATAAACGACCCAAAAGCATGTGGATACTGAGTATAAAAAATTCTTTGCATATTTAATATTTTGTGCCCGCCATAATGGATCTGCCATAATGGATCTGCCATATTAAATTTCAAAATTTAATCGATTAATTCGTAATTAGCGACTGATTCTATAAGATTACTTTATACTAAAGATTGTATAAAAATATTGTTTTTACTGTATACAATTATTTAACAATTTAATTGTTTAACACTCATAAATAACATGACTTCCTTAAATAAACGTCGGAAACTGAAATAAATAAAAAAAACTGATTTTTATTATCTATATTCCATTTTTTTGAAATTCACGGTACCAGAATTTCTGTTACTACTGAAAGAATCTCTTTCATTTATGTTTCGGAAATTATTATTTGTAAACATCTATTGTCATTGTAACTCTTTTATTGGAATGCCAGATTACGAAATTTGAAAGAAATAATCAAAATAATTTCTAATGAAAAAAGTAACAAGTAGAAAGTATTCCTCAGCGCACATGGCTGATCTGTTATGACTGTTATCACTGAATTTTTGGTAGCGCTACTGTGCACTAATAAGATTGATATTAATTATAAGTTCCCTTGTAGGACCTTCTATTAAGATTCATTTATTTCCATAATATAATTACAAATTAAGTCACAGAAAGTAATTTTCTTGCAAAAATAATGTTTGATTTGATTTGGGCGCCATTGAAGGTTAAAAAAATCACTCTTTTTGCTATAACTTAATATAATAAGTTATCTTAACCAAATTAGGCTCATTGTAAAGTCACTTTTAAGCACTCCAATTTATCTCCAGGACTCTTTGATCTAAAATGAATATTTCTCTTGCTATAGTCGTAAAAAAGGTAAAAAGTGCAAATTTTTGCGGTTTTCGCGTTTATCTCATTTTGATAAATAGCTAATGAAATACCACTAAAGAAAGTTGTAGCGCTTGAAAAAACAAACAATATAACCCCTAATCCACTGATGTTAGATGAAAATTGAGCTCAACAGGAGCCTCTTAATCTCACAAAATTCTCAAAACGCGTTTTTCGTATTTTTCAAGGGCTACGAGTTTCTGACACATTTGTTTGATTAGCTATTTATCAAAATGAGATAAACGGGAAAAACCACAAAAATTCGCATTTTTTACACTTTTTGTGCTTAATTTCAGTCTAAAATTGCACTAATTTTCTTAAATTAAGTCAATATTTGCGCTTAAAGTCTTACTTTCGGACGGCAAAGTTTAATTTTAGTCGAGATTTATGCTTAAAGAACAAATTTTCGAGCTTGTCACACCTTAGTTAGAGAGTTCTTATTATTTCAAGCCTGAATATTGACTAAAAGTAAGTTTCCAAAACTAAAAACAAGGTTTTGAGCGCAAATATTGACTTAATTTAAGAAAATTAGCACAATTTTAGGCTGAAATTAAGCATTTTACGGTGCTGAATTCAATATGTAACAAATTTAACACATAATTTTTTACTGACAAGAGTTTGCTTGAGTTGGCTCAAATTATTGCATTAAAATCAGTAGGTTTTATTGTTCGAGATAATAAAAACGCCTTTTAAAGGATAGGTCATTATATTATAGAAGAGCCGATATTTCGAATTTTTAAGGTCAAATATTTTTTAAAGGGTTTCTAAAGTGTTGCGCCGATAATTCTAAATGCTTCGCGGATAAAGTAGGAATCTTCATTAAAAAACGTAAATAAAAAATTACTGAATCGATTTTTCAAAATTAGATCTCTGTAAGAGTGATTCTAATTATTTTAGTCTGTATCCTAGAAAATACCAACAAATTAATTAAAAACTGAATAAAAATCACTTATTTCCGAAAATTCTCGGTCAGTTATCAATTAATGTCTTTGGTATTTTCTCTAAAACCGTCCATAGTAATTAGAATTACTTTAACAGAGCCCGAATTTTGAAAAATCGATTCAGTCATTTTTTTATTTACTTTTTTTTAATGAAAATTCCTACGTTATCAGCGAAGCACTTTAGAACTCCCTTAATACAACATTCTTTATCCCCAACACGATATTTTCCAGCGTAGAGTAAAAATCGTCTCATGAAAATATGTAAAATGATTAAATTATTGTGAAAGGTACTAAAATTACGAAAAATCCGAAATACCAAACGCAAAGTAATCTTTCCCCCTTTTATGGAATATTTCCATTTCTACACTTTTATGCAATATTTATTCAATTATATAGTATATTTTGGACCTTCCGTAGTATGATATGAAGGGTGGAGGGGTAGGGGCGAAGTTCAGTCTACTTGGAGTGACATCGGCTGAGTTAATCGTCGAGGCACAAGCAAGGTTATGTCCCACGTGCACATCCACACACACGTGACTGGCATATCGTGACGTCACGGTCGAGAAAAGAAACTACATACGCGCTTTGTTAACACGTACCTAAAGCGGATAGCCACGATAAATCCACGAATGCACTAAGGAACGCAGATTGCGTGCTGGGGAGAATCTCGCATCAGGGTGTAAAGACTTGTGACGGTAATCTGTGCGTGCGCGTCACGGTGTGGTTTTTAAAATTTTCTGGAGTGAAATGAAATATACTTTATTTCAAAGGAGTAAAAATTCATCTTTTGGAAGTGTAAGTGATTTTTCACTCCATAAAGAGTCACTCTCTAAATTTCTTGGAGTGAGAATTCACTCTGTGTTTAGTGAAAACAGAGCAACTCTCGTGAAAGAGTGAATATTCAAATCTTTAATTGAATTCAACTCTTGTTAGATTGAAATTTCACTCTTAAAGAGTGAAATTTTAATCTTAAAGACTTGAATATTCAACTCTCGTGAAAGAGTTGTTCGGTATTCACTAATTTAAGAGGGAATTCTCACTCCAATACATTTAGAGAGCAGTTTTATAAATGGGTAAGTTTTCACGCTTAAAGAATGAAGTGTAGAAAAAATTAAATCTGGGTTTTAAATGCAGAAAAATTCTCGTTTTTAGAAGAGTGTTTCGTTTTTCACTCCACTGATTTAGATTTTTACTGTTATATATTTTGTAATATTGAGGAATGAAATTTCTCTTCAAAAGAGTGAAAGCGTTTTCTTGTAATTAAGTTTTCCTTATAAAGTCTAAAAGTTCCCAAAAATTTGGTAAGTACTCTTTATAGGTTGTAAAGGAGATATAAAAATTACATACAGGCCAATAAAATTTATACCCAGAAATCGGACTATACGTTTCCAAAGGTTTTCGTTTTGTTGAATCCAAATTTGGTCGTAGAATTGTTCTATCACGTCAAGATTTTGAGATATCCTAACCTAAAAATACAAAAAAACACTGATTTTACTCATATTCAGTAAGTTTTTGTAGCTAAACTAAGTTATTATTTGCAGTTTGGCATGTACAATATTAAGGTGCTATTTGTCAGCTTTGAAATGCTTTTTTAGTAATTCCGATATGATTTTTTTTAATCGAGTTATCGAAGTTTTTGTCAGGTAACAATTATGATTTTCATACATGAAGTAAATGTGTAATTACATGACAATAACAAACTTTCATGCTAAAAATTGTTCTACGATATTAAGATTTTGAGATATCCTAACCTAAAAGTGCAAAAAAAACATTGTTTTTGCTCATATTCAGTAAGTTTTTGTTCCGGTACAAAATTATTATTTACAATTCGGCATGGGCAGTATTAAGGTGCTATTTGTCAACTTTAATCTGGTTCTTGTCAAAGTGGGAACAAGCTTTTTATTCCGCCACAAAAAACTTACTGAAAATGAGCGATACAGTGTATTTTGCAAGTTTGTCCCATGAAAAACGTTTCATTTTTCGGAAAAAGTGAATTTTTACGTTTAACCCATTAAGGCCTAAACGGACACATTTTGAGCATCAGTTTAAACGTCGATAATTTGTATATAAAAGCAATTGGAAAATTTTTACTCCCACTATTTCTGACGTAAAATTGTATGCTCTTTCAGAATCTTTCAATAAAATTTCGATAATACGAAAAGCAAAAAAGTTATACACGTTTTTTTGTAAAAAAAACGTGGTTTTTAAAAATTTGTATTTCATTCTAACATCAGTTTCACCAGGAAATTGCATTGGGAAACATGTCTAAGGTGAAAATATCGCGTCCATGGACCCTTAGGATCAAAACTTACCGTGTTCTAATTTGAATTTCAAAATGGCGACTTCCAAAATGGCGCCTAGAAGCTCAAAAATCTTTTTAAAACTTAACAAAATTTTTTCTTGAAAACTATAGACTTTACAGAAAATTCGCTAAGAAAAAAATGTCATAGAATTTGTTAAAGAACCTTCTCAAATTTTATAACAATTTATTGATACGCTTTTTGGTTTTTTGAAAATTTAAAAAAAAGTCATTTAAAAAATCTCAAAAAAATTGAGAAGGTTCTTTAACCAATTTTAAGACATTTTTATTCTTAGCAGATTTTCTCTAAAGTCCATATTTTTCAAGGAAATAAATTATTAAACTTGTTAGTCTTGAAATCTAAAAAAAGTTTAATCATTTATTTCCTTGAAAAATATGGACCGTGTATGGATGGTGTATCAATAAATTGTTATAAAATTTAAGAAGGTTCTTTAACAAATTCTATGACATTTTTTTCTTAGCAAATTTTCTGTAAAGTCTATAGTTTTCAAGAAAAAATTTTGTTAAGTTTTAAAAAGAATTTTGAGCTTCTAGGCGCCATCTTGAAATTCAAATTATAACACGGTACGTTTTAATCCTAAGGGTCCATGGACGCGATATTTTCCAATGCAATTTCCAGGTGAAAATGATGTTAGAATGAAAAATAAATTTTAAAAAAACCATGTTTTTTTACAAAAAAAACGTGTATAACTTTTTTGCTATTCATTTTATTGAAATTTTATTGATAGATTCTGAAAGAGCATACAATTTTACGTCAGAATTAGTGGGAGTAACAATTTTCCAAATGCTTTTATATGCACATTACCGACGTTTAAACTGATGCTCAAAATGTGTCCGTTTAGGCCTTAAAGGGTTAAAGAGATAACTTAGAGAAATATTGCCCTGAAGGACAAAAATTACATTTTTAACGAATGAAAATTTTCCATTTCATTCTTCCTTCTTAAAAAAATGAGTTTTCACTCCAAATACGCACCACAAGTAGAATTTTTTTAAGAAATCGAGGCCTGCATCGCCTTGTACATTGTGTGACGTAGGGCGACGCTATTCCTGGCCGTCGATCGTATACGGGATAGCTCTCCCGTCGAGATTTTCGTCGACCATCGAAATCGCTCCAGTCGAATTTAGTATTAATTTTGGTGAAAGAATAGGAAAACTCCAAGAAGCTCCAGCTGCTGCAGTTTAGTGCTCTACGAGAAGTGCAACGAAACTTGGGCCAAAGCTGGATACGTCCTGGGACCAGTGTATACAATCACTACGGATTATTATTTCGCTGGGTGTGTAATTAAATTTTAAGATTTCACGATGCCACGGAAAGTTAATTAAACACATTTGCGATGAGAGGTTCCTGAAATCTCTGCGAACGGCGTTTCACTCCAACGGTATGATAATTCGGGGTCTCCGCGGATGAAACGACTATAACTTTGTGAGTTTTCCGAGTTTAAACACTGGGTAGTCAGGCTATAATTTTGACATTATCCAAAAAGTAAGTTTTTGGAATTAATTGTTAAGGGGATAAATGCCGTCAGAGCACCTCAAAAACCCGAATTTAAAAAATCCAAAACATTGATAAATCGAGATTTAAAAAGCCGACACTCAGAATCGATGACTGTCAAAAAGTCAGTGAGCCATAAGCTGTAATATTCATGAAAACAACAATGTCGGCTTTTTAAATGACGATTTATGAATGTTTCGGATTTTTGAAATTCGGGGTTTTGAGGTGTTAAAAAATCCAAAAGTATTTCGTTAGTAGAGATTTTGAAAAAAAAAATGCATTTTAAACTTTTTATAAAACTTTAAAGGTTGAGTTACGATTGACCATTTTGTGTCTAAAACAAGTTCTATGCATTGAAAAAAAATTCTTCTTCCACTCGGGAACTAAATATGTTTGAAAGAAGAGAATAAAATTTCAAAAAGATTGGTGCAGTAAATTTTAAGATATCATGTCCAACAACTTTGAAAGTGCAGTGTTTTTAGTAAAAAGCCGAAAAACGTCACAAAAATTTCTTTTTTTAACTTACATAAAGTCATCGATTCTCGGTCGATAAAATATATCTTCTATGTCTTCCAAAACGTCAACAATTTCAGATTGTTGTTGTCTTTGAAGGTTTCTTCCCTCTCGTAGGTTAGGTTTAAAGTAGGTTTTCTTCCACTATAAATTTGAAGCTTCACTCTGTATTCTGTTTGGGAAATTCGTTTCGCAACACAAAAATCGATTTTTTCAAATTGCTTATTGCATATACCACTTTGGAGTGAAGGTATAAACATTTGGAGTATGACGTAAGCGACCTATAGCCTAAGAGAAGCATGTGTTTATAATTACACAGAAAAAAATAAGTCTTAACATTGTTACATTTGTTAAAATTTTCATTAGGTGCGGCTTAATGTCAGCCCAAAATTGCATTAATTTTCTTAAATTCAGTCAATATTTAGGCTTAAAGTCTTACTTTCAGACAAGAAAACTGACTTTCAGCCGATATGGTTTTGGTTTGAAATAAGATTCGTCTAACTTAGATGACATAAGCTGGGTTAATCTTATTTTTTGTTTTGCTCACTGAAAATAAGACTTTAAGCCAAAACACTCACTGAATTTAAGTAAATTAAAGCATTTTCGGGCTTAAATTAAGCCTCACCTGATGATGAATTTAAGATGTAACAATTTTAAGACTTATTTTTTCTGTGTATTATCTGATTCTTCTAGAGTGAATACAGACAACTGTTAAGGAAAGCATTAGTATTTTAACCAGTAAAACGAGATTTAATTCCTGCAATAGTTAATTTTTTACTCACACCAAAGAGTGACATAGTTTTCTTTCAAGAAAATTTAGATTGATAGGCTTAAAAAAGCGAGATGAAGCTTCTAACATTTTAATTTTGAAATTTGGAATGATAACAGTTTAAAATATTTAGTTGAAATACGAATAAACTTATAATTGATTACGACGATGACGGCACAATGATGACGTATGATTCTGTATGGAAACAATAGTGAGTCAGAAGTGACAAATAAGACAGATTACAGACGATAAAGTTGAATGATAACAGCGAGATGAAAATGAAGATGGGAATTGCAGAATTGTAAGGATAATAAAAAGAATAGAGAATAGAGAATAAGAAGTTTAACGGTGAATGTTTGTATGATGATGATGACGACAGGTGATGACAATAAATGATGATATAGTGAGATCTTAGATGTTATCATTTCATAGTTAATGAAAATAACAAATACTAATGATATATTTCGTATTATCATTCCTCTTCATCATCATCCACTAGCAACCACCATCATTCATGATTCTTTGGAATTCTCCGATATTGTCATGTGATACTTGATTTTATGTACATCACATGCTTCAGACATTCTCGATTTGAGTGTATTCTCATTGAATCATACAGAATTTTTCTTTATAAAGGATACGCTTTTCATGAAAAAGGATCTTAAAAATCATTAGTCTACAAACATCATGGATTTTGATGTTTTCTTCAAGTAGCAACGGAATTTACATAAAAATTCTTTAGAACAAACATTTCATATATTATGTTCAATATATTTAATTTTCCTAAAATTGACAGGTTCAAAAGTTTCATCCTCCAGCTTAAATTAGGTTCTTATCCAGTATTTCGGTTAACGTCATGGCTAAACTTCATCCTGTATTCAGAAATAACGATGTTCGGTGTTGATCTACTAATATTCTGTTTGCGCTCAGAAATTCGTATTTTAAGTTCCCTCTTGTTTGGGCGGCATGTGATGCAACACAGTTCAAGCACTCCGACATAAATGCGCCATTTTAATAGCTATTCATCTTGTATCTTCTTGTCTTTTTTATTCTATCTTTTCTATAATATTAGTGCAAATAGAATTCTTCACAGAATATGCCAACATTTTTTCAAAATATTTCATAATTAATATACAATTTTGTGAACAATTTTATAAAAAATTTCGCACTTCATTTTTCGATGAATTGTTTTGGAAAAAAATAAGTTTTTCGAGCGTTCCCAAATTTTTCAAAGACATTTATATTGAGCATGCTATTTTGATTTCGTTACAATGGTCAAGAGTACAAAAATTTAATGTTTTTCTTAAAATTGAAACGTTTTAGCCTGATTTGACCATACTTTTAATAAAATCTCAATACTTAAAAAAAAATTAAATTTTGCAATTTTTACTTTTTGACGGATTTTGCAAAGTGACCTCGAAATTAATAAGCTATGTCGTATTTTTCAACTTTTCTGGATTTAACAGTATTGCGTAGATTATGTTTCTTAATTTTTCTGAAGTTCTTTTTAGGTTTGATTTGTTAGATAAATATTGAAAAAAAAATGTATCTAGTTACTTGTCAGCATGGAAACTTGCATGTCATGGATTTCGCAAATCAGTTTTATGACCCGCAATGGACCTTGTTTAAGGAGGTTCTAAATTGGTCCGCCGATAAGGTAGGAAATTTCACTAAAAACCGTAAATAAAAAATGACTGAATCGTGTTTTCAAAATTCAATCTCTGTAAAGGAGATTCAAATTACTATAGACGGTTTTCTAGAAAATACCAAAGATATTAATTAAAAACTAACCGTGATTTTGATTTATTTCCGAAAATTCAAGGTCGATTCTCAATTAATGTATTTGGTATTTTCTAGAAAACCGTCTATATTAATTAGAAGCGCTTTTACAGAGCTCAAACACTGAGAAAAAAATTGACAAAATCAATCAAATATTCGATCAACATATTCAGAAAGCAGGTTTTATTGAAACGATCAAATAGTTTTATATAAAACAATCAAATATTTTATTGGTTTAGTCAAATGATTCAGTAAACCCCAAAAAATTCGATTTTTTTTATTTTGCTCGTTCTCTCTCTCACTCTCTCTCTTCCTCTCTCTTTCTGCTTGAATTTGCAGAGCAGAGAGAGAGAGAGAGAGAGAGAGAGAGAGGGGGGGGGAGAAGATCTATTGTGTTGTATCTTATTTCCTCCCTTTCAGTACATATCTTCCTAATCAAAAGAGATAAGTGTACTGAAGGGAGAGAGGAAATTGATATATAGAAAGGAAAGGCAGAGGAAGGGGAGAAGGGGTAATTGTATATTATTTTTTCTATCACACACATATACATATATACATATATTTACATACTTATAATATAAACGCTCTTAAGAATTAAATTAAATTATCGCAGAAAAAAAACTTGCACAAACGGGGATTCGATCCCGCGACGTTCGGATTACAGAGCAACGCCCGAACCACTACGCTACCGCAGAATACGAAAAAACCTTGGAAGATTAGGAAGCCACTTTAACAAAAAAAAATTTAAAACAAAAATATGCGATAAAATCATTTTTAGCCGATTTAATAAAATAGATAGCTGATTTAATTCCACGGACGAACTGAATATGTCATTCAAATATTTGGTTGAATTGATCTAATATTTTTTTTTCAGTGAATTAAAAGAAATCGATTCAGTAACTTTTTATTTACGGTTTTTAGTGAAAATGCCCACCTTATAGGGGGACCACTTTAAATAGAAAATACTTTTATAAAAATTTACCGGATGACATTTAGTAACACGAATAAAAAATCATTATTGTTAGCAATGTAAGTGAATAATTAAAGTTTTTCTAGAAAAAAAAATTCTTGGCGAGGTAAGAATGAGTGTGAAACTGAGTAACATATACAGTGAATAATTAAAGAAATATATTGTACAAATTCACTCGTAATATATTTTTACGACCAACTTTCTCTTTGTTTGTATATGCTACGATGGAAATTCTAGAAACTTGACATAATTTTCTGAAGTATTATGCGTAACGATTTGTTAATTTTATATTCTCTTAGAGGTAAAATGTACTAAGAATAATGTGTCGGCTGCAAAAAGTTTAGCAAATTCTTTAATTTTTGTGATATTTTAAAATATTTTATTGTTACTGTAAAATATAATTTGATTCGTCCCTTTACAAAATTAAATAACCTTTTAAGTTATTAATTTCAGTCATATATTTAATAATTTGATTGAAATATCTGAAATACATTGTTGACTCTAAATGAAAGTTTGTAATAATATAAATTATTGAAAATATTATATTCTGTCATTGTAGACATCTGATTTACTTTTTAATCAATTTAATTTTATTAGTAACATTTAAAATGGGAAAATAGCAAACAAAAAACAATTAAAACGATTGAAACGTCAAAATTTTAATATGGTCTCTCGGCAATCTCAGATTTTACTAATTTAATTCAAAATATTTCGATTTAATCAATTAATGCAAATGGAATTTATGTTTTGTAACAAAAGTACGAATCAATATTTTGGTACCTTTAAAAGCAGATGGATTTAAGGGCGTTCAAAAGTGCTGGGCCATAAAGATAGGACTTTTCACTAAAAACCGTAAATAAAAAATTACTAAATCGATTTTTCAAAAATCGGTCTCTGTAAAGGCAATTCTAATTACTATAGACAGTTTACAAGAACAATACCAAAAACATTAATTAAGAACTGTTCGAGAATTTTTGGAAATAAGTGTGATTTTTATTTATTTTCGAAAACTTTCGGCCAGTTTTCAACTAATATATTTGGTATTTTCTATGAAATCGTGTACATTAATTAGAACTGCCATTACAGAGCCCGAATTTTGCAAAATCGATTCAGTCATTTTTTATTTACGTTTTTTATTAAAAATACCTACCTTATCGGCGCAGCATTTTAGAACCCCTGTAAGAGATATTTTACCTTAAAAATTGGAAATATCGCCGTTACTAATGTCCAATACTTCAAAAGGAAGTTTTTAGTAACTCGAACAATAAAACCAACGAATTTTAATGGAATAATTTCGGCTAACCTCTTTTGCTTTGTTTGGATATTTTCAACGTCCAAAAACAAAGTAGTTCTTATTTGCATGTCATTTTGTTAGTCGTGCCAACTATTTATGAACGTAGTAACTTTTTTTCAAAAGTAATCAAAAATTCATATAAAAAATCGGCATTCCTGTTTACTTTTGTCGGTAATAGTTTAACTATCTGCATATGATTTTAATTAATATTTCTTCGTCCGTACGAGTAGTTTTTGTTATTATGGGCTTGGCCAAAATTTGCTTCAACATGCACAATTTGAAGCGGGAATTAAATTTAAGTTGGCTTCAATTGAAGTTCCTAAGTGTAGCGCCGATACTGAAGTGCTCGGATACTAAATATTCAAATTCCGTGATTACTTATAATTAAATTTCGATAAAGTGTTTGTTTTAAAAGTTCGATGTTCCTATGCTGAATAAATTAACTAATATCTACATTGAAGGAGTGGATATTTACTTTATAATTTTTACCTTTTTAATTATCTTTAATATATGATTAAATTAATATTCTTCCTTTTAATAAAGGTAACTAAATATTGAAAAAATTACAAAATAAAAAATGTTTTGTAAATGATTTTTTTCATTTGAAGATAAATTTGAATTGTTTAATAATTTGTACTAAGATCTAAAAAGTTCATTCGTGTACAGAACATATAGAAAAACTACATGTAGTTATTAATGCAACTGAAAAGCGTATTATTCGACCTGCATAATTAGAGTAACGTATAAAATGATCCGATTGCATGCTCAGTGCTCGGAACGATAAAATCTGCATCTATGGACTGAATTTGTAATTGAATCTTGTGCAAATGCTTAATCCCAGATTACTGCAAAAGATTTTCGATTTCGTAAACGTTTAACGCAGGCTGTTGATTTCTGGAACGTTTTCAATAAGATGTTAAAAGTAAGACGCAAATAAAAGTCCGTATTTCAAAGGATTTACGTTTTATTTATTTATAAATTTTTAGATTCATGAGTAATCTTCCACTTCGGCTTAAATACGTTTATTTCCTTTTAGATCCATTTATCATATATCATATATTTAATTTTAATGAAACAGTAAACAAATAAATAAGACCATGTTTTTTTATGTCCTTAAATTTATTACTGGAATTATTAGTTCACATTCGAGCCTCAGTACTGAATAGAAAAATGGAAAAGGTCATGAAGGAACCAACTGATCCGAACCAACTGAACAAAATTGAAAGGTATTCATTATACTATTTTTAAGATTGCAATTTTTAATTGCGTTATCGAAATTGAGCTATCGTATTTAGAAAATTAAATAAAGCGATTTAGATGTAAAAAACGCAAAAAATCAGTTATTCTTTTGAACAAAACATTTTTTCTCATCGAAAGAGTCTTTCCGGTCGCAAAATTCCTTCACTAAAGGTGAAGAAAATAGTTGTAGTATTAAGATATATATTTACAATATTAACAAAATAACATGGTGATCACAAAATGGCGATGGCATTGAGTAATTTCATTTTAAAAGTTCACTCATTTTATTAATTTAAGAAATTTTCATAGAATGAAAATTCTAATGAGTCTTTTCTTGGTGAAGTCGGTCCCTCGAATAAAACAATTTAAATTTTAAAAAACGTTTCGGCAACCTGATGTGTGCCCTCTTCAGTTTATTTTTTTACGATTCTAAAACAGGTATAACATAATTCATTTGTAAAAACATAATGATAATTCTTAAAAGTTTTACTACAGTCAAAAATAAAAAGTTACTCACATGGTTGTAAAGAATTAGAAATTAAAATCACGCGATGCAGTATTAAAATGTCAAAGTAGTGTTGGTGAGTGCAGCTTGAATTTTGACAGCATCTGTCAATACAATTATGATGACTTTAAATCTACTGATGGATAAAAGTATGATAACATATTGAAAAAAACTACCAAAAAAACTTACTGCTAGAAATGGAAAGACCGATCTTAAGGTCATTTCCCGTCGATGAGGTTAATTGACGTTTTTCTAAACTCACTGACACTTTACATGATTTGACATTTGATGAAAAAGGTTTGTGTATTTCAAACATATATCGCGGAATTGATTGTCAAAAGTAACTAATACCGATTTATGTATATATAAAGTGTGTGTATCCCCCTCTCTTAACAACATTCGAACCCACTGTACAGTGAAACATAAAGAAAACAATTAAGCGGCGATTTAACTATGTTGATAATATAATAATACTTCCTATTGCTTTATGTAATTCTAATCCTTAACAGAATAGAACATTATATATTTCTGGTAAAAAAGACTCTTCAAAGCGTTCATTTACTGTGTTCTTTTCTTTTTTAATATAATAATTTTCAATCTCTTTACGTTTGCGGTTATTCGTTTCAGATGCTAAGATTTTTACTTTAGGATAATCGAAATCATGTCCAGTTTCTTGTCTATGTTTTGTTAGTGCTGTATAGTTAGATTCTTGTCCAAAAATATTGCGTCTATGTTCTTTAAGTCGTGTACCAAGGAGTCTACCAGTTTCTCCAATATACACACAGTCACGATGATGGCAAGGTATAGAATAAACTACACCACTTTTTTTAAGTTTTTGTAGTCGATCTTTAAAAGGCTTAATTCTTCCGATGTTAGTATTGATCGGTTTGTTGACAACGCGAACATGTTGTTTTTTCAAAGTTTTCGCGATTCTCTCAGTTAACCCTTTGACATATGGATGTGATGTGGTGGTTTCAGGTTTAGACTCATCAATCGGATGTTCTATATTTTTATTATAATGGTAATGAACACGTTTTCTAATAATCTCTTGAATAAGGTTCAATGGATAGTTGTTTTGAATTAGGATCTTTTTAACCAATCTTAAATTTTTTTCTCTGAATTTTATCTCAGATAATAGGACAGCCCTGTCTATCAACCCATACATCACTCCAATTTTGTAAAAAAATAAACTGAAGAGGGCACACATCAGGTTGCCGAAACGTTTTTTTAAAATTTAAATTGTTTTATTCGAGGGACCGACTTCACCAAGAAAAGACTCATTAGAATTTTCATTCTATGAAAATTTCTTAAATTAATTTATACAAGCGGTCAAGAATCAATTATTGGCAATCAGGATGATACAAAATCCTGATCAAATTCGTTCACTCATTTTTTTCATGAAAACTGTAAACTTTAGACAAAATTTTGTACGAATAAAAATGTCTTACAATTACAATGTATCAAAGAGAATGTCCAATTTTTTTTCAGAATATATTGATATCATTGTCTATTTTTTAAATTTTCGGAGAAACGAAATTTTTAAAAAAGTAATTTAACAAATCTGAAAAAATGTTGGTGTATTCTTTGACAAATTCTAAGATAATTTTGTTCTAAAAAATGTTTGTTTAAAGTCTATCTTTCGGAGAAACGAAATTTTTAAAAAAGTAATTTAACAAATCTGAAAAAATGTTGGTGTATTCTTTGACAAATTCTAAGATAATTTTGTTCTAAAAAATGTTTGTTTAAAGTCTATAGTTTTCGACAAAAGAAATTATTATTCTCGAAATCTAGAAATGATTAATAATTTTGTTTCTCAAAAACTGTAGACTTTAGAGAAAATCTTCTTAGAACAAAAATATGTTAGGTTAGAATTACTCAAAGATTACTCTCAATTTTTTTCAGATTTTTTAAATGACTTTTTTCACAATTTCGATTTTCTTAATTTTCGAAAAATAACAAATTGTATCAACACATTCTTAAAAATATTGAGAATATTCTTTGACACATTCTAAGAAACATTTGTTCTCACTACATTTTTTGTAGAGTTTGCAGTTTTCATGAAAACAATTTGTTAAGTTTTAAAAAGAAAATTCTCACTGCGGTCGCCATTTTGTGATTATGCTGTCAGTTTTTTTAATATTTAAGAAATATATCTTAATACTACAACTATTTTTTTCGCCTTTAGCGAAAGGATTTTGTGCTGGCAATTACTCTTTCAATGAGAAAAAAATGTTTTATAAAAAATATACCCGATTTTTTGCGTTTTTTGACATTTAAATCGTTAAATTTAATTTTGTAATTAAGATAGCTCAATTTTGACAATTTCATTGAAATGACCGATCTCGAAAATAACAAGACATATACATTTCAATTTTTTTGAACTTTAATTTTCATATGAAATACTTGATTGAAATTGAAGTAGGAAACGTGTCCTTCCCAGCGTTAATTAGTTAATTAGTTGTAATAATAGTGATGTGTTGTCTATCGTAACTATTTCCATTGGTTATTGAATATTAAACCGGAAATAGTTGCAGCAATAAAAAAGTTCAGCGATATCGTGCATATTTTTAGTACAATTGTTTATTTTTTTAGTCGGGTTATAAATTCGCAACTTTCTTTAATTTCTATGCGTCTAAGGTGTTTAATTAAGGTCCAAGATGACGAGATTTTTAGCTAATTTTCAAAGCTCTCTATCAAATCGAAAAATGAAAAAACCAACTTACTTTACTAATTTTTTGCGATTCTTGCCGCAGAATATCAATATGACGGATTTTAGATGAAAAAGTACCGAAAAATTGGTAAAAAAACATTTTATTTTTCACCGATTTTTTACAAATGGATAATGGATGGCGATCCTTTCCAAACTATGGACAAATAAGATGCAGTTTAAGAGTAAATTTTTTTGATTGTGCTCCATTCAGTTTATCGTATTGAAAATGGTGGAAAAGCGTGTAAATTTCTAAAAATACCAGTTTTTCTTAATAATTCTTAAATAAATCGACATCAATCGAAATTTTTGTCTTAAAATAAAAAATTTCAATTGATTAAATATATCGTGAATATTTTTAGTACAATTGTTTATCTTTTTAGTCAGGTTATAAATTCGCAACTGTTTTTACTAAAATATTTGTTCAAATGGAATTAGCAATTTTGGACTCTTGGATAGTAATGGATTGTCAAACAAAACAACAACAAACAATATGGTTGTAAAATCCACCAGTACAACACAAGCGGTATGAATGACTCGCACGAGACTTTTCTGACTTGACGGGTCGCGTGTAGGTGAACTTGGACGTCGCCTCGGGTAAGGTTAAGGCGGTCTTGGAGTAAGTGGATACGAGAAAGCACGTCATAATACGGGGGAACTCTATAGGAACGTGTCTTGAGGTCGTCTTAAAGAAGACGATGGGAAGTGGGGGTACGCCTGACCTCTCCTCCTCCTTCGAGGTCCCGTTAGTCACCAGTTCATTTCATGCCCTGCCTGCTCGCTCGCCTCTTCCCGGGGATGCTGTTGTTCTTCGTCGAGCATTTAGAAACAGAAGGTCCTACCGGAAATTGCCACAAAAAGTTTACCAAGTTTCGAAATGCGTCTTCCAGTAGACATAATTTTCGGTTGGGAAGAAACCTGCATATACAAACTTTACTCGAAAAACTTTCTCCCTCTTTAAATAAGGTGGCTTTATTGGACACCTTACGGGATTGTCTGAGTAAAAATAATAAGTACGGTCTTGAATAATGAAAATTTTAAAGTAAAAAACACGAAAAAACTGAATTTTTTCTAATTTTTTTCATTTTTAATATGATATCAACAATTCGGGTTTTTATTGGAACAAAAAATAAATATTTTGGTACCAAGGATGTAAAATGAACTTTTGGACCCCTTGACGCTCACCGTTGGATGATCAAATATGCACCTCAAAAGATTAAAAAATCCTATTGTATTTTACTTCTTCAAATTCGGGTGTAAAATCGAATTTTTCACTCACTATGACGAAAATGTTAATGAATCATCGTCCAAAACCTCTGAACAATAACTGTTGAAAAGTTTGAAACGGTTAGCCTCTAACTAACGCTTGAAAGTATATAGTTCAAGGAGATTCTAGCTCTACATCTGTAGTTTTTCAGATATTGAAGGTCAAAGGAGTAGAAAATCCGACATTTTGAGTATCTACTCAAAGCCCGAAAAATTGGCCCACCAGTGAGAGTCAATTCTGATTTTTTTGTCCCAATTTTTGTAGTTTTTGACGTTTTATCAGCATCAACGAAGCCATTTTGGATACAAGGTCATATTATATGGATGACTATATGAATAAGGTATTTTCAAGGATGAAACTAAAAAAAACGTGATTCAAAAAAATCAAAATTGACTCTCACTGGTGGGCCAATTTTTTGGGCTTTGAATATAGATACTCAAAATGTCTGAAATCGGATTTTTGACCTTCAATATCTCAAAAACTACAGACAATTTGGTATTTTAGATGTCATATTTCGGTTCTGGAGCAAAAATCCTACTAGAATCGTCATGAAATTATTAAATTTTAGTTGTTCTGTGTTATTTATACTAATTTTATATTTTACCCAAAAAATTAGCATATAAATAAAAAAATTCACTATTACAAGGTTTTTCAAATAAGTGCCTAAACGTCCCGACAATTTTGTTGTACCTTTTTTATGTGAAAAGTCTCTGAGTGAGTTTTGTATTACAGGAGAGCTAAAAATATATATTTTGCACATTTTTGTTTGTTACTAGAAGAAGACGTACTGTAAAAAATTGTATACAAATAGAAATTTGATGTTTAAAAACATTCATGCGTGAAATTTTGTTTCGGACCAGATAATGTTCGAATAGTGTCGTTAATTTTATATGCTTGACACGATAACTCCGTAACGAGTTAATTATGTTGATACATAGTTGCCTCATAAATATAAATGAAAATGGTTATTTTCGTAATTTTTATGATATTATTTTAACTTGAAAATTATCATATAATTATCAATGTTTTCAGATGTTCCGCAGCAAATTTCTTTATTACCGAGTTTTTATAAAATACTAAGTTAATTATTTGATGCAAAACAAAAGACAATGTTGAATTATGATATTTGTTTTGATTAAAATCAGTAGAACCTTTTTAAAGGATGTGCTAATGTATTTAACACAAAATTACTCATTATTTTAAGAAATACATTCCTTCGGTCATTTAAACCCCTTTCATTTTTTAAAAATAGAACGCAAGTATTTTCACAGTCATGTATACGTTTAAATAAAACATGAGAAACTAATTAGCATCAGTTAAAATCATTTCGCTTACGTGAACAACTTTATACAGGTGATTACAGAGCATTACGTTGCTCAAAATGTTATCTTTTAACGTGATTCGCAATGTTTGTTCTATTTGTAACATAATTACATAATTTGAAGATGTTAAATATCATTACAAAAATAAAAAAATGAATTAATCATTTTGTTAGGAAATATTTAGTATTGTATGAAAATATTATGATAATCATGAATATACTGTATTTTATTTATTAATTTTTGTTATATATATTTACAATAAATTCTAATGTTATAAGAAAATGTAAACAATGAAAAAATTCTTGCTAAATTTAACTAATTGTCTTATACACTTTCAATATCTCTGTACCGTTAAGTAGGACCTAAACTAAATTTAATTAGTTACACTAACTATTCTGAAGAAATTATGAACATAATGAGTGGAATAAATTGCAGTTAATTCCGCGTAATTAAAAAAAATGTTATAAACTGCATATTGCTAGTAAATTTACCTACTAAGCGTTAACAAGAACAAAACTAGTATAATTCAGTACTTTTACTTAGCTATAATTGGATAAAATATTAATACTATATATTATATAAAGTTTATTAAAATTGTTACAAACTTTCATTTATATGTTAGACTTTGTATTTTATTTTTGATTTTAAATAATAGGTTTAGACAAACTTGTTAGCGCAAGAAAGTTACTGCAAAATGTATTTAAAAAATAACTTTTCTTGACTTTCTCGCGACGAATAAAACTTTAATCTATTTCGAAAGGGCAATGAACTATTACCGGAATTCAGCACATCGTTGAAGAGAAAGTCGAGTTGCAAACATGAACTTTAGTTGTTAATTAGCAACGTTTACTAGTTTTAATTGTTAATAATTAATTTTGGAATTAATTTAATTGTGCCGCCGAGTAATTTGATGAGACCCGTCGAAATGTACGTAATCTAGAAATGATGAGAATGTACATAGGTGAATCTTAACGTTTTCACTTTCTCGTCAGGTTAATATTAGAAAAACACTTTAATCTGTGAGTATGTGCTAGATATTAAGTTTTGCCATGGTGCATTAGATTATAAATTATATTGAAATGGTTGATCTGATTGTTGTTATATTTGTGTGTTTCAGGTGACGTTTAGAGCCAATTCACAGTTTAGTCAAAATTTGGGTAAGTAAACGTGAGAAAAATTAGTTTAACAATAATATATTTTAGTGTGTCAATAGTATATGATTTAGTAATAAGTAATAAGAATTTTAGAAAATATGATTTGAACATGTCAAATGTTTATTTGACTTTCTTAATTAAAGATATTTTTTCACTACATTCTTTTAGCTAAATATTTAGTAAACTAAACTAAGGCGTGACAGTCAATGGGAACTAAAACACTGAAAAAAATAGTAATTTTGACTAAATATATGGTTGCCGATTAGCACCTAAATATTTAGTCAATGCAACTACAAATTAGTGCTTCCAACTACATCATGATACCGATTCAACAACATTTAGTTAATTCAACTAAAATGTAGTTTGCATTATTTAATATTTGTCTGCTAACAGGCTACCACATAATATTAGTCATTTGTTTTTCAGTGTAGCGTTTGTTAATTCATAAAACTGATAATAATTTAGTTAATCAAATGGTCTGTTTGTTGGCAGAATTACATTTACTAGTAAATATTCAGTTTTCACTGGGTAACACACAATTTAGTTAAATTTACTAAATATACTTCTCTGTGCGGAAATAATAGAGTAATACTTATTCCAACGAAGAAATGAGTAAATATTTCTAATTGAATAATCGATAGAATAAAGTATTATTTTAATTTTTGATGCTCCTAAGTTAAATTAGTCAATCAAGCTTTCTGTGTTTTTAGTCTCCAACGCAGTTGTCTTGGCAATTTTAGTAAGGACTGCTTATAAAAAGTTAGCAGTTTTTTATTAAATGATTGTGACGATTTAATTATTGAAGCAGTCTTAATAATAAATAGAATAGTTGTATTACTTACTTAATTATCGCACTTGTTACTTATTTAATTTAGTTTTCTTATACTTCTTTTTGCACATAACATTACTGAATTATAATTCCAATTTATCTAAAATTCAATAAGAATTCAATAAAGTAGTATTACTTAATTAAAGTTAAGAATTCTATCATTGAATTTTGGTAATATTATTTCTCAAAAAGTTGAATAAAAATCACATTTGTTATTTTCATATAAGATTTATTAAAACAAAACTGCAAATATTCAAAGTCTTGTTCATAAGTTTTTTTTATATAAAACATAGTATTTAGTTCGTTTAACAAACCAAAATAGTTGAATTACCTACTTTTACTTCGACCCAGACCATAGTTTTCATTGAATTGTGTCCCTAGAAAATTAATACCATAAAAAACTGGTAAAATTAAAACATTGGGCGCCAATGATATGCTCTGAGAATTAAAACGTTACCTACATTTTAATGAAATAAATACAACAAATTCTTGCCAATATGACAACGATCTTGTCTAGCCCAAAGTACACTATTTCTTGCTTCTATTTCAATCGAATATTTCATATGAAAATCGAAGTTAAAAAAATTGGGAGGTTCATATCCTACTTTTTTCGAGATCGCTCTTCAAGATTCCGAGGTCGAAATTTAGTTTCAGCCATAAAGAATTCCAATATGCGCCGAATTTGAACAAAATGTCCAAAAATTTTTTTTGAAACTATGAACAAATATGAATAAAATACTTGAATTTTAAGAAGAAATTTTACTTTTATACCCTACATCATTCTGACGACCTCAAAATGGCCGCAACAACGAACATTTATTTGCAATTTTCGAGAAATATCACGGATTTTTTTTTAGATTTTTTTGATGAATTTTTTTTCATAATTTTCAAAATTCTGAAAAAAATTTAGTTTATTCTATCATGAATTCTAAGAGTTTGTTCTACTTTGCATTTTTTTCAAAAAGTTGATAGTTTTTAAGAAAATGAATTTCAAATATTATAGCTTAGGATTTTTTTCTCGAAAACTGTCAACATTTGGAAAAAAATGGCAAAGAACAAATAATCCTTAGAATTCATCAGAGAATACAGTAAATTTTTTTCATAATTTTTCGTAAATAAATTACAATTTGGAAACAAATTTTAAAAAAGTCTCCAAATGTCATAAAAAAATCTATAAAAATTCCAGGATATTTCTTGATAAATTCTAAGATCTTTTTATTCTTAGCATTTTTTAAATAAAGTTCGTAGTTTTTGAATTAGAGCGTATAGAAAATTTCATAGAAATTTTCATTCTTGCGGCCATTTTGAGGTTATTAAAATGATGTAGGGTATAAAAGTAAAATTTGTAGGGTATAAAAATTGAAGTATTTTATTCACCTTTATTCAGAGTTTTAATAGAATCCCAATCTTCTAATGACTCGAAACAAAATTGGGAAGAATAAATGTTTCCCAATTTTTTGAAATTTTTTTTCAAATTCGGCGCCATATTGGAATTCTTGATGGCTGAAACTCAATTTTTACCTCGGATATGTACCCTTCAATTTTTTTAACTTCGATATTGATACGAAATACTCGATTGAAATGGAAACAAGAAGTATCCTTTGGGTGTTAATGGGTTAAGAAAATAGTAATTGAAATTTCCAGGAAAATATTATAGAAAATACCTGCATGTTAGTACTAATTTTCTCAAAGAAAATTGAATAAAATGGCTAAAACATTTTTTTTTTACTTAATGGATGAAACAATTAAAATAAGTAACATCAATAAAGACTGATATAATACTTTCGTAATTTATTTTTGTAATCACTAATTTTCATTTCATGCCTTTTTTCAAGCACATATTTTACACGCAATAAAATTAAAGCTGCATATAAATATATAGCAGACAGAGATCGTAAAAAGTAAAAAATCATGTAAAAGTAAAATTAATACAAGTATTTTCATTTGCAACGTTGTATTTTATGAAATACCCCCGTTCCAAAAACGTCGCTTCCTGTCCAATATTTACATCACATATTTCTCCTGTACGTAACGGACACATGCATTCGGGTTTCTAAAAAGGAGCAAAATTTAATACAATAAATATGAAATGTATTGTGACGTAATGAAATTTTTTCGTTTCACTTTGAGTTTTATCTTTCGCACGAATTACAGGAAAATGCACCGGTTTAGCCCGGATATGTGGATATAAAATCCATTTGAACGTTGCTTTCGCGTTACGTACATATACGTGCACGGGTTTAGTTGAAAATGTTTGCACGTTTCACAAAATTGCCATTTTCACTTTCCACATTTGTCAGCCACTCGGTGTGCATTTGCGTACACCGAATTCCGCTGCATTTCAGCGAGGAAACGTTATGCGGTATTTTACGCCCTGATAAAAGCTCGCGACAGCACGTGTGAGACTTGGCCACCACGTGCGCCGTGTTTTGGCAACACTGATGATTAGGTAGTCTTGCTTACTTACGAGAAAAACGAGTGCGGGTGGAAAAACCGACAAATCAAAAAGCCGACAGGTAAAAAAACTGACATTCCAAAAACCGACGATCGAAAAGCCGGCAATCGAAAAGCCGACAGTAAAAAAACCGACATTTCAACAATCTTTTATGTGTCGGCTTTTTGACTGTTGGCTTTTCGATTGTCGGTTTTTCGATTCGCACCCGTTTGGGTCTTCTTAAAAATCTAATATAATTTTATCTTTTGTAAAAATCTCTGGAGTCGTCGATGAAAACTGACATTACAACATTTTAATGGTAATTTATCAGGATTAATCACCAATTGTTAGTAAGATTCTTCCTGTATATTAAAATTTTTAGCAATCTCAAAACCCCTGTATAAAAATTTGTATAAAAATTTAAACCCTCATATATTCGTCGGCCATTTTGAATACGTCATTGTACATTTCAGAAATTTAATGTCAGATTCATAATCAGTGACCCCAAAAACACCTGTGCAAGTTTATGTGAACATTGAAGTATTTAAAAAATATTTTCCCGCTATATTTGATCTATCATTTTGAATTTTTGCCATTTTGGCAACTGATTCGTGGTCAACAAGCAAAAGTAACAATGGAATAAAATTTCGGCTTCAAGCCGCCATATTAGGTGTCACCATTTTTAAATTTCATTTCTCGATCGTCCGTTTTAATGTTTGTGGTCCGTGGTCCCAAAATCATCACATTTCCCGATTTTTTTGCGAAATTGACCGTAAAAATGTGGATAAAAAATCGGAATTTTTGTTATAAAATCAAAAGTATCTTATTTAGATCGCAATTTTTTTCAATTTTGAGGTTGGAGTCGTAGAGTATGATCAATTTTACGTCAAAAATGGTATACCCAAATTTTTTCAAAGTTGATAAACTTTCAGAATTAACACCCGAAATGTACGGAAAACTTTCGTCCGTTTGGGATTTAACTTAACCAGTCAAAAGTGAGTGTATCGTGGAATACGATTTTGATATCAACTTTTGAAAATGGAAAATGGTGTACCCAATATGGCAGACAAATTTTGAAAGCGTTCGAATCTGCTTGAAAATGGTTAGTAAGCGTTTTGTCGGGTCTTTGAATATGAATTTTAAATTTTCGATATTCGAAATGGCAGATGCCAATATGGCGATCGAATTTTCAATTTCGAAAATCAGATTTCACATTTGGTCTCATCAATCGTAAAAATCCACAGGCATAGTAATTTAAAATGTTAGTAAGTCAACTCCGAAATAAGAGCATTAAAATTTAAAGACGCATTCAAAATGGCATACGATTTTACTTCAACATTTTGAACTTTTTCAATAATTTTTGTGGTTAATAAAAATGATAAGAAATCAGCCATGATGGGGTTCAAACTCATGACATTGTGATGGTTGGAAGATGGGAGTCCAGTGTGGAACAAATTCATGCCATAAAAAATCTGTTAACCATTTTGTATTTACCTTTCCCAACTTGTTTGTTTTGGGACCAACTGTTTCAAAATTTTTACTCAAAAAACTGTCCACGTAACCGAATTGAAAACTAAGTTATTCTTGGTTTGGAAAATACCACCTGTGTACGTAAATGCAAATTTGTTCAGGGTTAGCTATCGAAGGTAAGAGGTTGTAGAACCCTTAAAGAGAATCAGTATTTGCTTCTATTGCTTTTGGTCACCCTTTTCCAGTTTCTTTTCTCCTTTGTCTCTGTTGACTCCGCCGTGCCGTGCCGTTCTCTTGGTTTCGACCCGGATTGCCGCTTGTCGTTTTTCCCATTCTTCCTTCACCACTCTTTTTGTACGTAGCTTCTGTTTGACCTTTGAGTTTGATGTATGGGTTTACCAAGATTTATTGATCGCATCATCATAATACGTGCCCGACGTGGATTTAATATTGTTTCGACGTCCGGCTGTTCATAATATCAGAATCATTGTTTTATTTGGTTGTGAAATATTTTTGGCCCCAGAATCGTTCTATTATGTCAAGATTTTGAGATATCCTAACCTGAAAGTTCAAAAAACACTGTTTTTGCTCATATT
Source organism: Trichopria drosophilae (assembly GCA_030407085.1). NCBI lineage: Eukaryota > Metazoa > Arthropoda > Insecta > Hymenoptera > Diapriidae > Trichopria > Trichopria drosophilae. Next base: position 83,521,137 of record CM059587.1, on the reverse strand, counting down.
CAGTAAGTTTTTGTGGCTGAACAAAATTTTTTTTGCAATTTGGCATAGACAATTTAAGGTGCTATTTGCCAGCTTTAATATGCTTTTTTAGTGATTCCGATACGATTTTTTTGTTCGAGTTATTGAAGTTTTTGTCAGGGAACAATTATGATTTTCATACATTTAAGTAAATGTGTAATTACATGACAATAACTAAGAAACTGAGACCGACTATCTTGCTAAACATTGTTCTATCACGCGAAGATGTTGAAATATCCTCCTAACCTAAAAGTGCAAAAAACACAGTTTTTGACCATTTTCAGTAAATTTTTATGGTAGAATAAATTTTTTCTCCCAATTTGACAAAGACCAGATTAACCCGTTTCCGCCCAAAATGCCGTAAATTTCACTACATTTTAATCGTCACATTTCTTATAGAAACTAACGATGAATAATTCTGAATATTTAGATTCTATAGTTTTCAACCCTCCTTTTTCCGAATCCGAAGTCCGGTTTTCGCTAGGAGCAGTCATTTTTTAAATATGGCGGCGAAAAGGCAAAAAAATAGAGAAAATTTCGATTTTTGGATCGGTTTTTCATGTTTTTCAATAGGTTCGCGATGACCGATCATTCCATAGACCTGGATCTGGTGGCATAATGAGTTTGACTAAAAGTTGACATGATCTGATATGCAAAATATAAGATGGCGGATCCAAGATGGCGGATTTTTCGCCGAATTTTGTGTTTTTATAGCATTTCCGACTATATAATATAAAACCCGCGAGTAACCATTTCCATTTCGGACATGCAACGTTTTGTATTTTCCTCCGCCATTTTGAATGATGAAAATCAAATGTCATATTCGTAATCTGCGACCCCGAAAACCACCGAGTAGTCAGTTTCATATGGATCATGAAATTTTGTTGCATTTCAGTCGGCCATCTTGGAACCGCCATTTGGAATTTCGAGTATCGGATAGAAGACACTGTTACAAATGATTGTGTAAATCAATAATAAGTGCGTACAACAATATTTATTAATAGCTAATAATAATGTCGGAAATGCTATAAAAACACAAAATTCTGCGAAAAATCAGCCATCTTGGATCCGCTATCTTATATTTTGCATATCTGATCATGTCAACTTTTTGTCAAACTCATTATTCCACCAGATCCAGGTCTTTGGAATGATCGGCCAGCGCAAACCTTTTGAAAAACATGAAAAACCGATCCAAAAATCGAAATTTTCTTTATTTTTTTGCCTTTTCGCCGCCATATTTAAAAAATGGCTGCTCCTAGCGAAAACCGGACTTCGGATTCGGAAAAAGGAGGGTTGAAAACTATAGAATCTAAATATTCAGAATTATTCATCGTTAGTTTCTATAAGAAATGTGACGATTAAAATGTAGTGAAATTTACGGCATTTTGGGCGGAAACGGGTTAATGACCAGATGAGTATATTTTTTCGACGATTTTCTGCGTTCTTAATCAAAATCTGGTCGTATAATTGCTCTGTAGCGTCAAAATTTTGAGATATCCTAACCTAAGCGTGCAAAAAACGAAAATCATAATACTGCCTTGACAAAAACTTCGATAACTCATTGAAAAAAATCGTATGAAATGACTAAAAAATAATTTTAAAGTTGATGGATAACGTTTTAATTTGGTTCTCGACAAAGTGTAAACAAGCGTTTGGTTCCGCTACAAAAACTTACTGAATATGAGCAAAAACAGCGTATTTTGCACTTTTAGGTTAGGATATCTCAAAATGCAGACGTGATGGAACAATTCTGCGACCAAATTTGGATTCAGCTCATTGACAACCTTCGTAAAAGTAAAGTCCGGTTTCTGGGTATGGAAATTGGCTTCATTTTGTGTTACATATAACAATATTAATCCTGGATCAAGAGGATGGTGCCATAATTAATATTAATCAATCGTTTGTAACAATAAACATATATAAATCACGGAAACAAACAACTTTATTATTATATCACTTTAATTACGATGCGCCAAACATTATCCCTGAAGTACGGCGTCAATCCGAGAACAATAGGATCATGTCGTTCCATTGAAGTGAACAAGTGTACTTAAAAGTCGCCTATATCTACACGGGTAGTTCGATCGTACACATATGCAATGTCAAAGATTTTGTACGTACATGTGTTACCTTGCACAGGTGTATGTTCGACGTGGGTGAAAATCTACGTGCGTCTATTGAACCACGTATAATGAGCGATGCTTCTCAGTGTTTCACGCTGTATTGATTCAATATGCATGATGCAACTGCACTCCAGCATGCATATGGAAGCATATATGTGCAAAGTTCCCTATATATTGTTAATTCATTAGTCGAACCTATGTTCGTTTCCGGAAACTGATGATACAATTCCCTATTTTCATTTAGCGATTTTGGTATTGTATGAAATTTTACCATAGTATGTGGTAAAGTGACTAGCGTCGAAATTTCACAATTTTCGCCACTGTTGACAATACACGGAGAAAAAAAATCCATAGTTAAATTGACTATAGTTGGAAATCATATAGTTGGAAAAATATAGTTAAAACTACTATGAAAAATAGTGAAATTTACCACTTTCATAGTCGATTTTACTATAATTTTGTTACACCAATTATCTCCTCACAGTTAAAAAAATCAACTATGTAGAATGATTTAAATAAATATGACAAATATAGTTAAAATAACTGTAATCTAGTGTAGTCCTCATTTCACACTATGTCTCGCACTAAATCTTTATATTTACTATTATTCCTAGTTAAAGTTTGTATTTACTATAAATCCATAGTAAAGACTGTCGCACCTCGTGTGGTTTGATGCCGCCAGGCGGCGACGCTGCGTGCGCAGTTTTTTTCCTCTCCCGTTATTGAAGTGGATTTCAAGATATGATAAGACATAATGCATATCGTATACGCACGTGTATCTATGGACTACTTACAAGACATTGAAATTTGTGTGTATAATGGCATTGCATAATACATTTTTTAACTGGTCAGAGTCTGATATTCACAAAACTTAGCGCAGTATTGATTTTTTGTTTTTCTCTTTGTTTCCTTGTTTATATTAAACAAAGAACGAAAGGAGAAACTGGACTTTTCATATGCTATGATATTTATAGTTTACAAATATTTTTAAAAAGTAAATATTGACTCCTTTCCTTATTTTTTATGAAAATTTCTTATACAATTTCTCTCAGTGAAGGTAGTAATTTTCTGAAATGTCTATTTCAAAATAGTTGATTCTATTTTTATATTACGATAAGCAGCATTTTAAATCATGAAACAATAGTTAAACTTTACTATTTCAGAATAGTTATTTGAACTATTGCCATGCCTGCGGTCCTCATTTCTTACAATGATTCAAGTAAAAAAATGGTAATTTCAACTACTTTTTTTCTGAGTGTACTTCAAAAATTGAAAATTCCAACCAACAATTTTGAAAATCGCCATATTGTGTATATTTTTCAATTTGAGTTTCAAGTAAATACTCATTTTTATAGAGATACTAATATTTTGTAATTGGCAGAGAGTAACAACTTACATCAAAGGAATACAAACTGCAAACAATTTAAATAAATATTTGAATGATTCATGGCAAAATAAATCTCCCCTCCCAATAACAAAAAGTATTCCATGTAATTTGAAACGTTTAGTTTAGTGCAACATTTTGTTTAGTCTTTCAAATTGTACGAAAAAATTCAACTTTATCGATGTTAATCGTGTTTATTAAAGGGATCTGGAATTTTTCATTAATATTATGAATTTATTAATCATTTAAATATTCAAAAGTTATTAAGATCATCGTCGCAACCAGACTTTCGTATGCCAATAAGTGAAAGTTAAAAAATGTATTTTCTTTAAACCGAGACTTGCACAGCAGAGGATTTCATCAGACAACGATGGAATCAATATAGTTTCAGACGATAATATCACATAATTAAATTTTGCCGGTGTTGCGAAACTTAAATTCAAACGTATTTTACGTAGGCGTTTCATTTTTCTGTTTCTAATATAAAATAACGCTGAAATAACTGAGAGGTGACAACAGATCTTTGAAGTTCGAGACAGCTTCCCGAATTTTATATTTTAATGAAATATTTGTAAGTAAAGTTATAAACAAGAAGCGAATGGCATCAACAGCTGCTCAACGATAACAAGGCAGAGATATGACGTTCGTCAAGCACGAGATTAATTTATTAATTTATGCGTAAGTTATTAATGTATTCCGAGTCCGACGTTGATCCATGCATTGTTAACTTTCACTCAGCGTAAATGTCTATATAATAATCGTGTTTATTAGTGACAATTCGGTAATTCGCGAAGCTCATTTGATAATAGGTAACTTAAATCGACTACATCTTGATTAACACAACAATTGATCTATCAATTTCATTCATTCTAACTAAATTTACCATCTCCAGAAATAAATGGACATGTTACAATTGAGTGTGTAACGAATTATTTTAATATACATTTTTTAAATAGTTCAGTCAAATTAAAATATGAACAGGAAGATGAACCTGTCATCTTTACAAAACAAAATTAGTTATTTTTGTGCCTCGAGAGACGGCAGAGCTTACGTAACATTAATTTTATGTCACAGGAGGCGTAAAATAGACGTTTTACGCCCGCAATTGAGGGCGTAAAATGACCATTTTGCGCCTACTCCATAAAAAATATGTTTTTAAGAGCTATTTAATAAACACAAATAAAATGAACGTTCGGCAAAAAATACCTACATTCTTTGGCGTTTGTTTGTGTAATAGATTGATAACGGAACACAAATGGCAGAGGATACAAAATTCTTTAACCGGTTGAGTGTTAATGGAGCATATATGCAGATCGGAAATATAATATGGCTACTAATATGGCGATTCAAAATTTATATCAGATTTGCTATAACGTCCATATTTCGTAATGAATTTTCACGAAATTTGATATCTTATGTTTTTGTGGTCGCTAAAATCTGAATCTAATTGAAAAGCTCAAAATTCAAAATGACGGACGTAATATGGCGACTAATAGTTTATTTTACATGTATTTCTTTCAAATAAATTTTTTTGTTACATTCGAAACAGTAACCTATTTCTACAACGGGAATAAAAACATCGGTAAAACTACGGTTGCACCTAGCGGCGACGTTTCTAACTGCTCTCACGATCCACATTTCGACATTAAAAACTAAATCCAAAATTAGCGACATAACAAAAATACGCAAAATAAGTATTACTTTTGAAAAAAAAATGAAATGTTTACGTTGGACCCTTAATTTTCACCCCTTTGGTGGTACAAAAGAAAAAGTTAACAATATTTTTTTTTTCTATTTGCCTCGAAAGAAACCTCAACTATCCCCATGGCTCATGAAGATGAATGCAGTACTAGAAAAGTTGCATTAATATGAACAAATAATATTTTTAAATTCTATCATCATTTAATACTTTTAAAAATAAATGTTGTTTTTGAGCATTTTGATTCAGTTTCCTTTCGTAAATTTTATTTCCTTAAAATAGCAAAAATTATACAGTAGTTGTATATTTGTTGTGCAAATTTGTGTATTGTTTATATTGTCGATTTGGTCATAATTATATTTTTATATCGAATGTATTTTAGACAAGATTATTATTAATCCTCAGCAATTTTCACTTACAAATTTAGATAGCAATGCGCAAAATTGAAAATTCAATAATTGTTTTAAAAGCACAAGAAAGATAAACACAGTGAAACTTTTTTTTTTTAACACTATTTAATATAGAAACAATGACAAAAATGATTTAAAAATCCTTCGAAACGAAAATAAACAAACATTAGTCTCACAAAGATGTTTTGTTCTTGTTGATTAAGTTGGAGATTACACACATTAGAAATACTTTGTGTACAAATAATTAGATGACAAAATAAATGTACATCATTAAAAAAACAAAAATTTCATATACTAGATTTATTCCGCTTTATTTTAATTTATTTATTTTTCTTTCATATACTAGGTTATACCATGATACTAAGTACACGTATTAAAACACTTTTAATATATTGAACATGCATAATTTTTATATACTAATGTAAAGGAATATCTACAAAACTATTCAATTTTTCACTCCATATCATATAAGTAATTAATTTAAGAGCAGAATATTAGACGTTGAAAATGAAAAAATTAATCAACATTTTAATGAAATAATAAAAAATACTTTCAATTTAACACTACCAGTGCGAGAGTTTAAAAAAAATGTTAAACAATGTCGCCTAACCCTGGTAGAAAATGAATCTAGTTTCTGGCCAGTTACTGGCCATTTTACTTATTTTACATGTTAAAGGTATAGGGAAACTGGACAAATTTCTACCAGGGAAATAGTAATGCATTTGTTAAGAAAAATGTTCTTCTTGAACAATGCTCAGAATGAAAAGTTAAAGTATGGTTTATTTTTATCGGTACAGCATGGGAGTAGGAAATGTTTTGAAAATGGCGTTCACAATTTTGGCAATTTTCCAAATTAACGTTTGATTTTTAAACTGCATAAATTACTTCATCAATGCGATTATTATTAACTTCGAGCTCAACAACGTTCTTAATTAAACAATGTAATAAACAAAATGGTCACTCTTTGAAGCACGAAAAAGTATAAATGCGATCGCATTTAGTCCAACATAAAATCGCACTAATAAAACGAATTTCAGTAAGATGTAGGATTATACGTCACTTAAAATTAAATACGACTATTATTTTTAAATATTTGCATATAAAAAATTGGTATTAACCAACATTATAACACTATGAAGTTTAATAATATTAACATAGTAATTATTATTACATTCCTTTCTTCTGACGTAAGAAAATTTAATAACTATCAGTTACTCTCATGTAATTTGTGTTTCGCGTACCAAGAAAGGATAATTAATTAAATTATTGATTTTTTGACAGAACATCCGATTACATTTTTAGTATAAATATTAGATTATATCAACACTTTAACAGTTGTTACGTGTAAATTACAGTATAATATCGTAGTAAATTATGTTAATAAAAGATAAAAGATGTAATCAAAATTATGAGGTGAATCAGCGACACGAAAATATAATATTCTTTACGCGATCCATTTAATTCAGTTAGTTTGGCAACGTTATATTATTTTTATTAGTCTTTTGCAGGCAATTAATACACCCTCTAAATTTGAATTAATCAAAAAATCCTAATGAAGGTGTGAAAAATTGTTCACTAATTGTTTTTGCGATGATTTTAACTAATAAATAGTCAAAATCTACTAATCTCAAATTGATCATTGCATTTTTTAATAATATCTATTTTAAAATTAATTTAGTCTAGAAACAAGAAATTAAGAAATATACTTTATTAGTAAGATTCATTACTAAGGTATGTTACTAATTTAACACTAACCGACTTTTCACTCTTTCATATATTGTTTAATGACTAATTCAAATTTAGATATTGAATAAAAATATTCTTTTTGTCATTTATCAAAACCCAAAGAAGAGAAACTCTTTATTTTGTTTATTTTGGGCCCTATTTGGTTCCACCATATTGAATTTAGAAATTCTACAATCTGATTCGTAATCAGTACCCTCAAAACCCCGTAAATACTAAATATTGTTTAATTTCAGGTATTATTTTTAATTTTGATCGGCCATATTGGATCCGTAAAATTAAATATCGAAATTCTAAGATGAAATTCGAATATACTGGCCCTGAAAACTAAGCAATTACAATTTTCATTTAAATGTGATACACTGCGCTAATTGTGACACAGATTTTTCAAACATTTTTTTATTAAATGTAGAATTATACAAAAAGTATTTGTTAGATTAACTGTCCGTCACAGTGTCGTGACGACTAGTAGACTTCAGTAATGCAATAAGCTAATAATAAAAGAAGTTAGGGGCCAAAAATACTATCAAATTATTCCAATTTTTGTAGAACGATTTATACGGTACAAGTATTCCCTAAATTTGAATTAGTCACAAATTATTAATTAAAGAACGAAAAGTAGGTTGTCAATTCAATTAGTAATCATTTTTACTTATAATTAACGACAATCTACCAATTTATTACTAATTCTAATTCAATTTATCTTTAAATTAGTAGAATTTTATTAATAAATAAGTAGTTAGGCACTAGTTTCTAATAAAAACAAACATTACTAAAAGTTTTCATTTTAGATTAGTAGTTCTTAACAAATTCAGATTTAGAGATTATAGTGTTAGCTAAATTCAATAGTTTATCGTCATTGTATGATAACATTACTAAACGTTCTTCTTTTAAACGATTTTACTGCATTGATCGATGAAGCAGTAATGTTCATTTTACAGTAATAAATTAAGAGTCGTTCGTGAATTTTAATAAATTACAGTCAACAAGTGGAATTCTATTTTAATTAAAGATACCAACTAAATTGTAATTCGCCAGAACAAATTTTAAAAATGTTTCATGATGAATTAATGATAGAATAGAAAATTATAAACAAAGTTGCATAATTGAGATGAGACTAAAGTATTAGGGATTATGAGGGTCGTAGAAGATGGCAACGATATCACAATCAGAAACGTTGAATTCAATTATCGAAAATTTCAAACAATGAATTGTATGAATACATTTTCTAATAATAACATTTTAAGTCTTGAGTACGTAACGTTACTTATTTTAGTATTTGTTTATATTCGATACATGTCATTGTTGAAATAATAACAAATTTCAGAAAATTAAAGTAAAACTAATAACAATTTTAAATATTGTATTCATAACAAGACATATTGGATTCACCATTTTTGATTTTGCAAATCCAACATCAGATTTATAAGTGACCAAAAATAAAACACATATAAAAAGTTTCGTATAATCTATTGATACTTTAAAACGTTGCTAGCCAAAGATCAGCCATTTTGGATTTTGAAAATATGACTTCAAAATGGCGGCAACAAACTAAAAAGTCGTCAGACTACCTATAATTTTAAAAATTAGTTCAGTAGAAACGGTGATAGGTTACATTTTTATATACCAGTTAGACCAAAGTTTTTTCAAGTTTTTTTGGAAATTTTCGATATTTTAGTTATGTAATTTCGTATACCAATTTACTTTTAGTTATTTTGAAAACAAAACTAATTCTTACGACTTCTGTCAAACTTAATTAAATAAAATAAAAAGGGTAATTAATACAAATTGAAAAGGTATACAGAGTTATTTTAAATTAATGAAAAACTATGCTAAAAAGGCTAAATTTTGATATAAAAACGTTTCACCGTACACCTTTCAGAATGTCCGCGTAAAACGGTACTCTAAAAATTCAGATCCGGGGCAAACTGAAGTAATCGATATTCAAGGCGCGCAGCCTCTAAATATAGTTTGATTAACACGTCGAATAGTATTAAAATTTGCGACAAATTTCCCAAGATTTTTAGGTTTCAATGCATTGTTTTTAATTATTCACGTAGTACTGCGTTTAATCCGCACAAAGGAATTTTGAAAATTTAAAAACATTTTCAACGGCTATTTTTATCTTTCGATTTTATATGCGTGGCGAGGTAGGTGGTAAAATCTAAGAAGACCTCCTGCATCAATCATTCTTTATTTTTCCATGATTTTTTCACCTTTTCATAGGTTATAAATTAAAATGAAGAAAGTTCTTTTTATTCTGTTATTAAAATTGTACACTGAAAATAATGCAAGAGTAGCAAATATTTAGAGTAGTCAAGTAAACTAATTAAGTTAAAATTTGTTTACTGAATCCAAATAATTACTTTCTTTTTGAAAAAAAATGTCTTCACCGCTTGACAGGAAATTTTGATTTTTTCCCAAGACTCACATTATCAAAATTACTTTCTTTATTTTATTTAGTTGCTTTAATTATGTTTCGAGTAAATAGTATTAAATAAATATTAAAAGCTTATTTTTATTAGTATGTTTTTATTATAATTATGGTCGAAGAGTGGTCATATCTTTGTTAATTTGTAATGAAGTGTCGTTGTGGCACTTTGCATTAATTTTAAATCGAAAATCAGAATATTTATTGACGTTTTCCTAATAAAATCCAAGAATATGACTTATAATAGAAATATTCAAACAAAAATTAATATTGAACTTTACGACTTCCAGTCAGGAAAAATGCATTTTTTTCGAAATTGGTTGCCGTTTTTTTTAAAAATTTTTTTTATCGTCGCTGATTACGAATCTGCCTTCGAATTTTCAAAGTTCAAAATGGCGGATTCAAGATGCAGGTCAGAATCACAAAATACAAAGTAGCTGATTAAAAAGGCAGGGATCAAGAATTCAGTTTTTATATTTTTAATTTGAATATTATTTTTGTAGAATAAAATTTGTATTCAATCCTTGTGATATGCGGATGGAGGGGGTAAACAATGGAAAATACAAATAAAAGTTGCGATTACAGTTGAGCCATCGGGTTTTTTCTTCAAAAGTTGGTAATAATAGCGATAAATAACCTCAAAAATTTTACCAAATGTTGAATGGCAGGAAGGTATCGATGGAGGTGTAAAAGATGAAAAACTGTTTATGTATATTTTTTATCTTTTACCTCCTCCAAAAGAACGTTTCCTCTTTTACAATTTTTTGAAAATATTTGAGGTTATTTAACGCCATCATTAGTGACTTTGAAAAAAAGAATGAGTGGTCGAACTGTAATTGCAACATTTATCGTAGTTTATGTGTATTTTTCATCTATTACCCTCTCCAATGTTACTTTTCTGCCATGAAACATTTTTGAAAATCTTTGAAGTTTTTGTAGTCGTCATTAGTAATTTATTCTTATTGTCGTCATTATTCTTAATTGCTACCTGGTTTCATAATTTCCTTGAGATTGATAACAGAAACGTCTACTTTGATGAATAAGTCAAGAAAATAATTCTACGTCTTTTGCATAATTAATTCAGAAAGACTGGCTACAATCGATTATTTTGATCTTTGTAAATGATGTTAATATGAGTTACAATTACCAATGACACGTTTGGTAATAATTGTAGTCAATTTTTGCTAAATGTATTTAGTAAGATTTCCCTTGCGACCAGTTATCAAGATTGTAATCGTTTGATGGACGCCCTTTCGGCTGATTAATCTGAATTAATAATATTTGAATTTATTGAGTAAATTAGTTTAATTACATAAACGATAGTAACTAATGATATTAGTATATACATGTCCTGTTATTTAAATTAGTCTCAAGTGTTGGATAGGATTTTCGATATTTAAAAAATGTTGGAGAATATTTTACTTCCTTGTAGACCATTAAAGATTACATATACTCTAAAGCTGGACCGAATAATATTTTTCCTAATAATGACTCATATTTAACTTAAAACGGAACTAACAATTTCCATATTTGCTAAGAATGGAATATGTTTCAAATTTTATTTCGAAATCAAGGCCTCTTTGAAGCCGCCATAAGTATTGTGGAATCTTCATTCGTCTGCATACTTCATGAAGACAATGAGGTTATGTTTAATGGTAAGTTGCTCCCTGTAGTTATGATAATATTAGTCTCGACAGCTGGAATAGAAAGTAAGGTTAATTTAGTGTTATTTGTTGAAATATACCGAACAGGATGAGATTTTCTATATAATGTTTTTTGTTTAAAAAATGTTATTTTTATTAGTAATTTCTACAATGTAAATGATGTTTGCTAAATAAGACCCATTACACATAAGTAGTAATAACACCACATAGTAATACCTCCCAGTATTAGCCTAAACGGTCTTATCTAACCTTTTTGATCCCTCCTCCCAATATCAGCCTGATTATGGAACGAAGCTTTTCTCTAATCCTTACATATTATCAGAAAAGGCTAGAGAACGCTTTAATTAAGTAATTGAATATTTAATTGTATTTTTAATAAAAATTTGATTCTTTTTCCAATATTTGAAAATCGTCACAATAAAATTGTATGCGGTTATAAAAACGTTTCCATTGTTTAGAAAAGCCAGAATACTTGTATGAAAAATTGTTTAAGAAGAAGAACAAGTGTTGTGAATCATTCAAAAACGACTTTTTCAAAACATTTGGTGTCACTTTTCAGTTTTTCACGAGATTTTTCAAGGATTATAAAAATTCTGAAAATGTACAATTATTTCTTAGATCATTTAAAAAAAAATGACGAGTATAAATGTTTTTATAAAATTAGCTATTTAGGATAAAAAAAAGTTGTAAATGAATAAAATTAGTAAAAATATAAATAATTTAACGAAGCCTTTAGATATATGGTTTTTGTAACTTACGTTTCATATTATAAAAAGTAATATTTTGAGATCATTTAGACATTTTTTTATTTTAAAAAGAGTTTCCAATCCTAAACGCGTAGAGGTAGATGCATGAACAGAACCTTTTTCAGACTTTTTCTCATTCTCTTTTTCGTCGTTTTTTGTGTTTTCTTTTTTTCTTTTTATATTATTTAATAATTACATGGTAAAATATCACTGTTTATAATATGATACATAAGTTATAAAAACTAAACAACTAAATGTTTGTATGAAAATAATTACAACTTTTATGTAAGAAATTAATCTCTGTTTTTTATCATAAATAACTTTTCAAAAACCATTATACACGCAAAACATTTAAAAATGATCCGAAAAAGAAGTCCACATTTGTTTTGTCAGATTTTTTAAAGACGTTTTTGGATTTTTTGTTTTTGCAAAATTCCAATATGGCACAAAAAATGTTGAAAAAGTTTACACGTATTTTTTTGCTAATACTACAGTCTATTTTTTATCAACTTTTTATTTAAGTTGTTTTATTTGAGTTAAAAAAATCCTGAACGTTTACTCTGCTAATCATCCATTTCCTATGCCATTTTGAATATGCTTTATCGAAATTAAAATTCATGGATCCTTTATTTTTTAGCTCAAGCTCTAATTACGCAATTCTAATCCTCCCAATATTTGCCTAGCGAGGGGAAGAACCCCCCCACCCCCACTCCGCCGACATACTGGTATAGAATGCGCATGCGTCGACCAGAAGAAAATCAGTTTAACCTTTCCGATATCGCGCATGCGTGATGTCTCCACAGAATTACCGTTCCGTGAGAAGTGGGGAACAGCAATCGAGGGGTAAGGAAAATATTGGGATGGACCTAGTGACAAATATTAGCGGGTAACAAATATTGGGGGGGGGGGGGCTACTGTAAAAATAACTTTAAAAAAATAAATAAAAAGACGTTTTTTTTTCAAATTAAATCTAAAAGTTTTTTGGAGATTTTACGACATTTTAACCACTACCAATCGAAAGAGAATACTCAAAAATAGTTGGATATAAGCTTTAATTACTCATTTCCACAGGTTTTATTATCTGGTACCGCATTGAACGTACCCTTATAAAAGAATTTATTTCATGTAAACAAGTCTTCTTTGTCAATTACGGCGAACTAAACGATTTCTTACTGTAAACAACATTTATTAATAGTTAATAGTACATTACCTAACAAGGGTGTAAAGTATACTTTTATACACCCATGTTAGGTATCCTATTTTTTGTAATTGCGTGCGTAAAGAGAGTGTGGAAAGTTTTGATGCCTGCTTGAATGCGTAAAGTAAACTTTACGCATGACCGATCACTTTACGAAGATCGTCGTCGGGAGTGCGTAAAAGTTTACTTTAGGCGCGAAAGATAGGCATCAAAAGTACTTCACAAACGAAGTTTACGCACGCAATTACGAAAAATTTATTTGTTACTAAATAAAATCATTTCTTTATTATTAATAAATGTATTTTAACTGTTAACAAAGTTTGTTTAGGGTTATGAAGTGGTTTAGCAAGCCAAATTTAAAGAAGCCACCTTTACAGTAAATAAATTATTTTATCAGTGTAGAATACTCGAGAACTGCAATTGTACTGTTAAAGTATCAATCTACTTTGATAAGAACGCATGTATATCTATGTAACTTTATCACACTTCCCGACTAGGAGGCGCAGCGATCGTCTTTGCTACCCGGAAGTGGTTAAAGTAGAGTTTTTTCAGAAGCTTGACGTTTTTGGTACGAATCATCTGTATTTATCATTATTACATTATTTTTTATTAAAACTAAGCAAAAATAAAATATTTTTTCGGATTTTTGCTGATGCGAATGACCTTTCATTACCGGTTACTCTCGAAGATTCTGTTTGTGGGATCTTTTATTCCGGAACATGATTTTGTCGAACAGATAAAAATGTGCTAAATCCCTTTTGTCTGTGTACATCTGCATATCGTGTCTGTCCATCACACATACATTTTCATTCGAATATCCTTCCATATAGCCCACACAAAATGTACGCTAATATTGAGCCGTACAGGCGCTCGGAGCACACCTATAGGAAAACGGCGAGGCACGGCCGCCATGTGAAGGAATTCACAGGTGCATACGTGATAGCCAACACGTACACAATTATATGCCTCATACCACGTCACGCGTACATGATGGAGTGCCCTCCCTCACACGCGAAAACGCACATGTGTATCTTACACGAGTGCACGTATATAATACAGACGTATATTACGCGCGTGCGCGCACGTAATATACGTGTGTATACCACGCGGTACAAGCGGCATACGTAATAACCTGGTCGGACGTCCGATATCTTCCCACGCCACCCCCGGGCCCCCCGTGCTTTCGTCGGCGATTCCACCCCCGGCATCTGCCCCCGTTTCCCGCCCCCGGGCGCGTCGTCGTCCTTCCGGGTTAGAGGTACAATGGGAAGCGCGGCCGTCGGCGTTGGTGCATTCGACGTCGTCGGCACCGCGAAAGTGCGAATTACATTGAATGAAGTCGGAGTTGACATGTCGGTGGCGAAATGTCGTCTTTATGTCGCATGCGCGCACGAAATCGGCACGTGTCGCGAGGCTGCGTGAATGGCCCCAGACTTTTACGCATCGTAAACGCGTTTATGACGTCGGGTACATAGCGCGGGGTTAATCTCTCGTCTACGACCTCTGGCGCGTACTTCCGTAACTATGTACTTGGTATCTCGCTTCCGCTCGTTGGCCGTGGACGCGCGCGGCCAGACGCCGCCGTCCCTCTCTGTCCGACGCTGTTGCGCGGAAGGGCTACGTGACGTCACGGGACGCGGGGTTTAAAGTCGTACACCTGGCGATAATTGTCGGACATGGGATTCCTGTAAGGGCTCGAAGGGACTTGGGTTTAGTCGGATTTTCATGGTGCGTACGTTCGGTAAAGGGAATTCTTGTTGTGGATAATCGTGAGGGATATTCTGTGTCATGTGTGACAAAGTGTAATTTTTTTTTAAAATATTGAAAGTCTTGATTGATGTATGTTGTCCTTCTGCTTGGTATGGAAAAAATATGGAATATAAACGTTCGAAAGATAAATTTTTGTACTAGAATTCGTAAAGTTCGAAGTTACGCACTGCGTAAAAGTAACAACAGTGCAGAAAGTCGAACTTTACACACTCAAGCATAAACAATAATGTTGCTATTTCAAGCCTTACGTACGAGCCGCGTAGCGCAACACTCCTCCCGGCGTCTGGTACACATAATTTATGCGTCGGACGTAAATGTACCACTTTACGCCCTAGTTACATAATGTAGCATTGTATATAAAATGTTTATGTAATTAAATATTAACTAAATATCACAGGTCTACAAAAAAGAGGGTCCTGAATGTTGTTGGGAAGCTGTGGGTCATTTCCGACGTAATTGTATGCGTAGAATCCAAACTCGAAGTCAGAATTGGTCCATCACGCCAGGTTTTTGAGATTACTGGTGTCATGTACTCGAAAAACGCGTTATTTTACTGTGTTTGAGGTTACGTACAGGACGCAACAATTTTTGTTGGCCTTCTGTACTATTTGCATCTTTTAGTACTACCTTTACCCTTCAAAATGAGGTTTTATTCGCTCACCTAAGATGTTTTCTTACAAAGTTACGGCCATTTTTAAATTACGAAATATATTCAATTAACGTTATCAAAAAAACAGTTACAATACTGAAACGTGATTGCAGTTATTAGTATCCATATTTTATATAGCTGTTTATATTTATATAGGTTTCATGACATTGAATTTGACCTCGAGATTGTTCTCCAAGAGCATTTCAAGGTAAATTTGTTTACATATATATCGTAATTTCAAATTGGCGTATCTTGGTGAAGAAAAGTCGTAATGAAATTCTGCGCATCCCATATTAAAGAAAAAGAGTAGTATCACATAAATCCACGAAAGGAAAAACGCCTAAAAAAATGTTGTGTCTTCTGTACATGATTTCAAAAATAGCAAAAAAACGTATTTTTCTAGTAAATAACCTCAAATATCTCAATATCCTGACGTGATGGGCCACTTCTGACTTCGGATTCTGATTCTGGGCACAAAACTACGTCGGAAATGACCCACCGCTTCCCAACAACAAAACCATGGTGACCTGTGTAATTGATGGACGACTTTGACGAGCAAATCGCGATGTTTATGTGACATTTCATTTTTCTGGGTGAAGGTCAAAAAACAGATAAATCAAAAAGCCGACAGGTCAAAAACCCGACAGTCAAAAAGCCGACACATCGACAAGGGGGCAGTCATTTTCTGAAATATCGGTTTTTTAACTGTCGGCTTTTCGATTGTCGGTTTTATGACCTGTCGGCTTTTTGATTTGTCCATTTTTCGACCCGCACCAATTTTTTCTGCTAACAGAATCTCGTGTGCTCTAATACCAAAGAGGAAAAAATCTGCCGAGGAAATTTTTAAACAAACTCAATTTTTCGAATTGGCAGGTTATTAAACACAGTTTTATTTATGCAGATTTATGCAGATTTTTTGCAAAATGCAGCAGTTAAACGTGGCAAAATTGAAAATGTCATTAAATTTTTGGCTTCAAGCTACCATATTGGGTATCGCCTTTTTGAAATTTAATTTTTGCGCTTATAAATTTTCGGACCGAAATTGTTGATCGAAAAAAATTAGGGGAGTAAAAATCAGACTTCTTGCTAAATAATCGATTGTCTAATCTTTTTTGGATCGTATTTTTTAAACATTTTAAGGTCAAAATCGTAAAGTAAGATCAATTTTACGTTGGAAATGATTAGTCTAAAATTTGTTCAACATCGATAACCCATCAGAACTTACAGCTAGAAAGTTTAAGAAAAATTTAAATCCCAAAAGGACTTAATGAATTAAATTAACATCTACAAATTGAGTACACCTACAGTTTGACTTAAAATCATCCCGTTAACACAGATGAAGATGTTTTGTAAAAAAAGTCTGATAATTACTTTAAAACACTACAAAATTCCATAATAGATGTGAAAATTGTCGTTTGTCACCAATTTTTCAAGATTTATCAAATGGGATCAGTTTTGTTGTAAAATGATGCAAAACGATTGGATCGTGCACAATTTCGTATATACTATCATTTAAAATTAATTTGTAGCAAAAAAAATTATTGAATTTTTCTGTTCTCTTTTTTTTTGTTGAGGGGTTTAAGGGTCTAAGGAGGTTCTAAAGTGTTCGGCCCATATGGTAGGAATTTTCACTAAAAATAGTAAAAAATAAAAAGTGACTGAAATGATTTTTCAAAATTCGGGCTTTGTGAGGGCAATTTTAATTAATGTAGATGGTATCATAGAAAATACCAAAGATATTAATTGAGAACTGACCGAAAATTTTCGAAAATAAATAAAAATCACTTAAAACGTTCTTGCACACCCAATAAGTGATTTTTATTTATTTTCGAAAATTCTTGGTCAGTTCTCAATGAATATATTCGGTACTTTCTAGTAAATTGTTTATAGTGCGTAGAATTGCCCTTATAGAGCCAGAATTTTAAAAATGTTATTCAGTCATCTTGAATTTACATTTTATAGTGAAATTTTCTATATTATCGGCGGACCACTTTAGAACCCCCTTAAAATAATTATCAGACTTTTTTATCATGTACATATTTTTCGATGTTAAAAGGAAAATTTAAAGTCAAACAATATCAGAAAAAAATGGGTGTGCAAGAACGTTTTAGTTGAAGTTATTCCACGTTCACTGTTTATATTTAACAGACAAACTTTCGTTACTAAAATATTGTATTATATATAAAAATGGATGCAGAGTTTTTTCATTTACGTAAGCGCATTAACGTATAAGTTAGCTACGATAGGGTTCCATTGTAAATCCGTACCACCCGCTGAATCTTTTCCGTATTTCATCATGTAATGCGGTTGTAATGGGAGTTGTTAGCCCTCAAAATATTCAGTCAACCCCTAGTGTCATTATGAGTACTATCTTTTGTGTTTATACTGACAAAATATCAGCCGCTCGCAGACAAAGACATTCTAAAATTTTACCAGATTTCGCGTATCTACTCTTTAAATCTGAATCAGTAGAAAAATACTTAAAATTACAAGTGTGTTACTATGACTTAGTCCATTTTTAACTACGGAATTGTAAAAAATGACTATTATATTAGTGAAATTGTACTAATTTAAAAGCTGATTTAACTAATCCAATCGAAAAAAATAATATTTGACTAATATAGTAGATTTGCACTTTTTAAGATTACAACTTTTTACTACTTGAATTTTTCGTTTACGGATTAATGATTTCTAATTAATTAAAAATTTAGAGAGTATATTTATCGACTCTGCAAAAACGGATGTCTTATTTTGAGACACTTTCGTCCTCACTTTTAAGACGTTTTTGGGTATCTTATGGAAAGTCGTTATAAATGACTTCTTTTGAGACGCTAGAAGTGTCTTCAATCGCAATCTGAATGTACTGCTCGATAGTTGGTACATAACCTAAAAGTGTTTGATATTTATGTGAAAATAGATCAACATTCGTGTTCTATTTGCAATTTTTGGGCTAATTACTTTGACGTGTTAGCCTTATGATAATATATTGGATTTATGAACACAATAATGAACCGTTAGAATCACATCAACCCAACAACCGCACTTCAACAGAATAGGTTATGTAGCTTTTATCAATACGTCACTTCGCGTCGGCAGTTGCCGAATATTCACGAAGATACTCGAATCTGCAATGTGTCTTCCATTTGCAAGTCTCAACACATGTCTTAAATTACCTAAAACGACTTAAATGTGGACACTTTTATCATTACATGTCTCAGATTATAAGACATAAAAATATCTTAGTTTCGATCGATAGACGCAAATAATGTCTTTAATTTTGAGACACTTTGCAAAGAAGACATATATATTAAGAATTTATCCTGAAAAGACATTTTTGAAGTGTCTAATGTCTTCAAATAAGACGTTTAGAAGACACGAGTTTTTTTCAATGTATTTATGCTCAATTCAGTTTGAAATTTTTGCCAAATTGTTCCTAAAATAAATGTAGAAAGATCCTTTTCGCTTACAACTAAACCTACCGAAGTATAAATCTCTAACATATTTTTATAAAATTCTGATGTGTCGTAAAAAATTAGAAACTACGAGACACGTTGAAAAAAGTAATAAAAGACACGTAAGAAAAGAGTAAAGTAAAAACGTAGTTTACCTCCTAATTTCCTTCCCCCTCCATCATGGACGAAATTTTTCTTCTGCCGAAAGATACTTTATTTTTTTTTTACTTTTTTTTACTTTTTACTAAAAATTATTAAAATCGATTAACATTACCCTCTGAATACGTTTTTCGCCGCTAAAAAAAAATATACGTCTCTTAGTTTTTCAATTTTTACAAAATATGCACATTTCTCAAAAATTAGAAACTTTATTAGGTAGGTTTACTTACCAGTGCTGTAACAGATTAAAATGCGATTGTGAATCTATAGTTTTAGATGATTGTTAAGCATATTTCGAGATTTTTATTAATTTTTTTTATTAAATTACTTTGGTTAAACAAAAATTTAATTGATTACATAATAAATCATTTGAAAATATTGATAATAAATAGTATATTTCACTAATTGCAAACCTTTTCTTTATTATAAATAAATTGTTTTTTGATTCTAGTAATAAAACGAATTTAAATTATAGTTTTTCAAGATATTTGATCACAATTAAAAATGTAACTAGGTTTATAAGTTATTTCTGCTTGTTCTAAAGTAACATCAAATTTGGTGATAAATTGCTTTATTGAAATGAATATAAAAAACCTAGAATAATGAAGAAACATAAATAAAATCGTAATAGCTAAAGATGTTGCTAAAATACTGTGCACATATTTGTAGGAAGAAAACAATTAACATTTCTAGACATTGTTATTAACAATTGTTGTATTATTGATATTGTAAAAATTAAATACTTTTCTTTAAAATTGTTATAAACTATAATTAAAAGCATTTATCGTTAATTTCAGGAGTGCAATCCAGAACTTTTCATCAAGGGTGTTTAAACGAGATTGGTAAGAAGAACATTTTTCATATTATTTAAAACTATTTTAATAAAGTTTACGGTATAAATAAAGTAGATTTAGGATATAAAATAAACCTCGAATAATGAAGAAACATAAATAAAATCGTAAGTTTATTGTTTATCATAAAAGGTAAATTATAATTAGATGGGTTACTGGGGATAGTCAGATGTAATTCTGATTTCATTAGATTTTGAAAATAAATTGTCATTATTTCATATCAAATGTTTTTGCAACCTCATTAAACATGTTTTAAATACATTTTGATGATTTTCATTATTTAAGTTTATTGTACTTTGTCAAAGAGTAATTTGGAGTTATCTAACTATATTTCGTGCAAAATTGCTTATTATTGTGTAAAAATTAAACTGTAGTAAAATAGTAAATTTTTATTCTTAACGAATGGCATCTTGTTCTCTATGGAGTGAAAGTTAATTCTCCTTGGGGTGAAAATGCACTACTAAAAGTGACAATTCTATCTTTCACTAGAGTGAATTCAATTTTCGCTCTTCAAAGAGAGACTTTTCATTCCAATAAATTCAGAGAGGAAGTGATGACGATTGTCCTATGGCAAGTGAATAAAAATTACAAATACTATTTAAAAAATCAATTATTATAATAACATAATACTGGTAAGGTATATTAACGAACTAGTTAATACCTTAATATTAAAGACAAAAATGTAAATATTCTTTCAAATATCATTTCAACAAATTCTGAAAAATATCCCTAAGAAATGAATGTTAACGGAGCAAAGTATCTTTTTTTGACAGCTTTGGGACGCTCAATAAATGAAATGTTAGTATAAGTGTAATATTTCTTCCACATCTTTGCAATGTTATTCTGTTCTAATTGTTACATGCAGTAGAGCCCTAGTATAATTGCGTCTGGTTATATTTACCTGTCGTCGCTCTCTTTTTCCCCCACCTTGGGGACTGGGGCCTCAGGAAGGACGGCCTGCTATGACGTCATGAACATAACGCAATTAAGGAGAGTGGGAGAAGCGGAGTTCCCCCTTTTTCGATAAATATAACGAGACAGGAGGGGATGGCGCGGAACCGAGCAAATATAGCGGGACTTCTGTACTTGTGTGAAATATATTCATTGCAATGTACATAGGTCCGAAACGTATTTTTATAGTGAAATTAACTGTATTATTGTTCTAGTTTCCATAAACGTGAGAGGAATAAAGTAAGTTCAGTGATCCCGTGTAGAAATGTACTAAGGCCCTGATCAGGACTTCAGCGTTAGGCTCCTGCTCAGGGTCTTAATAAATTTCTACTCCGTATATTTACTACGAATTTTTCAGAGTATACAAAAGCGTATTTGTTGAGAATACTATAGGATTTTTTGAAATTAAACAATCGAGTCGCTTTTTTCAATTTCTAAATATTTTTAATGTTATCAGTTGCAGTAAAAATAGTCCGGATTCACTCTTACGCTCTGTAATAAAAGTTCTCAAAAAAAGCCTGGTTTAATTTTTTTTTTGTTTTTGAAGCATCAGACGTTATCGACCTCTAAATTTGCATGAGAATTTCACTGTAAAAGTCTCGGGTACTGCCTTAACCCGAAGCTTGAATTCGCTTCTTCGCTCTGGTACGCTCTATCTTCCTTTTCCGTACCTCTTTACCTTTGTTGACTCTCCTGGTTCCCAGTGTTCTTCTTGGTTTCAACCCGGATTGCCGCTTGTCGTTTTTCTCATTCTTTCTTTTACATTCATTTTTTTGTTGCATGAAGCTTCTGTTTGACCTTTGAGTTTGATGTATGGGTTTTTACTCGGGGTTTATTGATCGCGTAATGTATATATACTTGCGGCTTTAATATCGCACCTACGTTCCTTTATTCATGTATGCGCGATTGGATTGCTGGATTTTAATACGCCCGACTTCATCCCAAATAAGTGCATTTAACGAAACAAGTCGAATCACTACGTTGATTACGAAAAAAAGCACACAAATTACGATTTTTCGAGATGAAATATGACTGGTGAGTTGGACGAAGCTTCAGGCATTTGTGAAAGAATTAAGGATAATGGAAATGAGAATGATGATAACGAAATAAATAATTTATTACACTTGATACTTTTTCTGCAATGGCAGCATTTCCTTGATTCCTAAATTTGGGTATGGGTTCAAAAACCGACAGGTCAAAAAAACTACAGTCAAAAACCGACAATCGAAAAGCCGGCAGATACATATTAGGCACCTCGACAAGCGGAAAATCATTTTTTTAATTGTCGGTTTTTTGACTGTCGGCTTTTCGATTGTCAGTTTTTTGACTGTCGTTTTTTTACCTGTCGGCGTTTTGATTTATCGGTTTTTCGACCAGCACCCCTAAATTTGTAGTTGTATGCTATAAAAACCGAAGGTTTTTAGCTTTTAGCTCTTGGACTAACTTTTGATTATTGGTCAGATGCAATCAGTAGCTCTTTCTAGTTAAGAAACCTAAAAGAAATAAAAATGATATCTAAAATTGATATTAAAAATCTCCACATCACGAAATTTTGAGGTGAAATTATGTTTATTTAACCCATTAACGTCAACGGGACATAATTTTGTCTTCAAATTTGAATCGTAATCATGTAATCACGGCGATCAAAAAATATTTTGAAATCTTAGGTCTCTGAAGGTGCTCTTACTAATGGTGGTTCTAACGAAATTTTGAAAAAAGTATTGAAACAAATTTTAGAGTATTCTTTAACAAATTTTAACCCATTAACGACGAAATGTACATAAATTTAACACTGATTTCCATAAATTCGTCTTCTATATTGGATCCGTCATTTTGAATTTTGAAAAACTAACTTCACATTTGGAATCAGCGACTCTAAAAACTCCAGGATACCAAGTTTAAAGTGATTTCATTCTAGTCAATCGATTGAGTACGTGCGACTACGATTTTGAACAAAAAAATCGACTTTAGTAGCCATTTTTTAGCCGCCATTTTGAAAAATGTGTCTTCCAGTACTTCTATCTTCTATCCCAAAGATTTTTTAAGTGAAATTTATACCCATCTGTGATATTCGGATACGGGTAATGATAAAAAAATTACGATAATAGAAAAGAAAACCAGAAAAAGTCGTGATTTTTGTTAAATAAATGTTCGTAGTTTGTTTATTTTTTAATTTGCAGCAATGTTAGATACACCATTCGAAAGAGCGGAGTTTGGGCAATGAAAAACATCCATTCCAAAAATTTTCTCATTGCGTTTTAATACAAAAAATTACTGACAAACTTCATGTTAAATTTATATAGATTTGGTCCTTAATGGGTTAAGACTTTTTGTTCTAAGGACTTTTTCGGTGTGGTCTACAGTTCTTCATTGAAGAAGATATCAAAAGCAATGGTATTTATAGAATATAATAGTCGTTTTTCATGAAATTTATAAACTTCAAAGTTATAAATTCCTCGGATCAAAAACGTATTCAAAATAGTTAATAAATATTCCCAAATTGTTTAACCCGTTCCGGCACACATTTATCTAATGAACTATTTTTCATGAAAGTGGGTACTCGGGGAGTTATGGGGTCTGTAATAACGAATCTTAACTGACATTTTGAAAATCCAAATGGCGGATTCAAGATGTCCGACCAAAATGTAAAAATTTACTTGATCCAGATGAAATTGGGTACTCGAGGATTTTTGATTATGAATCTGAACTCACTTTTTACGAATTCAATATAGCGGATTCAATATGGCCGACTAAACTTAATCAGGTAATTTTTGATCAGCCATATTGTATCCGCCAAATTGAATTTTTAAAATCTGAGTACAGATTCGTAAACATCAACCTCAAAAAAAAACCCTATTTACCAGTTTAATTTCGATGAAGTAATTTTTATGCTTTGGTCGGACACATTGAATCCGCCATTTTGAATTTTCAAAATCTGAGTACAGATTCGTAAACAGCAACCTCAAAAACCTCCTATTTCCCAATTTAATCTCGATCAGGTAGTTTTTACGTTGTGGTCGGCCATATTTATTTTTTTATTTAATTTTTTTTATTTATTTACCCTCTACCTTCCACCTCGATCGAAGTGTCCATAAGCTCTCAAGGAGCTTGTTCGGGTACAGATGAGTACAATATTGAATCCGCTATTTTGAATTTTCAAAATATGGGCACAGATTCGTAAACAGCAACCTCAGTACAAAACTCCCGAGTACAATAGTCCTCCCCTTAAGTTTTACATTTGGGCTTTCAAGATGTCGGCTTCTTCCATTAAGTTTAGCTCATGGAGTATAGATATATTGAACCCTTCTGCGCGCCGTGCGCTTGCGCGGCAAAACATATGGAAAGAAACTCGCAAAACTTACGGGAAGTATAAAACTTAAGGGAAGTAAACTTAAGGGGAGGACGACTGTAACCAGTTTCTTCTCGATCCAATTGAAAATTTGCCAGCTACTACATTTTTTTTTATAAAAATGACGATTTTTAGTTGTTTGTTTATTTATATATCATAATGTTAAATAAATATTTACTTAAATCCAGTGTTATGCACTTTTTCAACGCCCACTTGAATTGGATTTAAAAACAAACCGGGCACAAATGCATTATTTTGTCTTTAAAAACTGAAATTTTTAACTGAGTTCCGGTGGATAATATTCTGATTGAGAAATATTATGAAAGAACAATTAATCCGAAATTAAAAACTTCGAAATTAAAAAAATCCAAATATAATTTCCGGAAAAATTAAACCGGAAAATAAATACTAGGTGCTGGTTGTCTCCGAGCTTAGTAACCACAATCATTGATTTAACTATTTCCAACAATAAATTAATAAATTGACAGTCAGTACCACAGAAGTGCTGTATAATTTATTTTTCGAATTTTTATACTTTCGAATATTTTGTTTTCGAATTTTTATGCTTTTGCATATTTTATTTTCTGCTTTTTAAACTTTTGGAATATCTTCCGTTCTCAATTTTGAACTCGAGCTACAAAAAGAATGTGAATTCTTTCGAAGATGATCTAAATTATCCAAAAAATGCCACAAATAAAAAGCATTTTTAACCCAGTGATGTTTGCACCATTCAGTGTGAAAAGTTACATTTACTTTGTATTGTCTATACAAAAGGGGTAGTTCGAATGCAAAAAATGACATTCGTACTTTTTAAGCTTCATTTGCATGGGGGCAATCGTTGGCTGTAATAGACCCAAACGCAACCCTATATGGAGAATTTCCATATGTGCCCGAGGGAAGTTACCGAATTTACCGCAGATAATTTACATAACCTAGCTCGTATGGCAAATACATGTGACCTGCTACAACAACATACAAGTATGTTCAAATTTGCAGATACACAAATAAGTACAATTAATTCTTGATTAAATTTTAATACTAATACTGTTATTTCGCGTTAATTACGTCTAATCACGATTGTTTTTCAAAGAAAAGACTGCTCTGAGTCTGGAGCGATGCAAAGGAATTTATATAAATGAAAATATACCAAATCCAATGAGATTAAAAAGTGTCACACTATTTTTCACAATTAACAATAAAAACTGATTTTTTTCCAGGTTTATAAAGCATAAAATATTCTTAAAAAGCATTTAAAAGTAAAAAAAAATTACAAGCATTTACTTAACAAAAGTCAGGATTTTTTAGGGTTTTTTTTACGTATTTTTTTATCGTTTTCCACTTTAGAATACTTCAGTTATTTATAAATATCACATTCAAAATGGTTGGGCTGGAAGATAGAACTATTGCAAATAATTTTATTTCAAAATGGCAGCTCAAAAATACCAACTAGCATAGTTTTGTTTCAAAATCATAGTCGTATGTATTCAATCAATTAACCCGCATGAAATCACTTCGAACCTGGTACCCGGCAGTTTTTTAGGTCGTTGAGTCCAAATCTGATGTTAGTTTTCAAAATCGCGGATCTACAGTCCGGAATCAGCGACCCTAAAAGCCACCGAGTGTCAGGAATGAAATGATTTCGTTTGATTTTAATAAATACATTTGCCATGTTGGATCCACCAAATTTTAATTTTTGAAAATTAATTTCAAATTCGGAGTCAGCGCCCCAAAAAAAAACCTGGGAACCAAGTTTTAACTGATTCCATTCGGGTCAGTCGACTGCGTACAGGCGACTACGATTTTGAACAAAATCTAATTTAGCAGCCATTTTTGGATGGAAAATCATAGTCGCGTGTACTCAATATATTGACTAGAATGTAATCACTTTAAACTTGGTACCCTGGGATTTTTACTTGCGCCAATAAATCATTATTATTATTTATTTGGTGATTTCTTGTAAACATTTTTGTATTGACAATTCTTTTTAATATTTCCACGAGTTTTAGCCACGGATATCCGACTTATTTACCCGAAAGAATCATTTTTTTCATCCCAAAACATTATGAAATTATGTAGTCGTGTACGAAGACTTGTAACCGGATAACAGTAAAAAAAGTTAAAATTAGAAACGGGTACTTCAATTACAACTCCAAGTATCTGCGATCTAACCTGTAACCATCCTGAGAAAAGATTTCTTTGATGTTAAGAACGCTACGAAATCCAGTTTACAGCCAAGAATATTTCTCAATAGTTAACGAATCTTCTTAATATCAACAAAATCTTTCATAGTTCGACAGTAATAACAGGGTAATCAAAGTAATTGTTATACAATTAACATCAACCTACTTCAACCATATATTTATTGTTAATGGAAAATTAAGAGGAAACCGAACTGGCTGATCCTTCTGGCTGTAAATACAACTTCGGTAGTGTACTAAAAAGATACGTACAATCATGATTATGCAGGTTTACGTAATAAAGACTGGGAGTTACGATTGTAAAACTCTACTACACGAGTTCCATTCATTGCGTCGAACATTTTCAGAATTTCAACTTCACACATTATCGCATTAAAAATATATTTGTGCGACCCATACGATGTTACAAAAAACATTTACATTTTATCTTCACTCATAAATTTTATATTTTACATGTGAACATATTTTGAAATTATTAATGCCTCTACTGATTACAATATTTTTTTCTTTATGTTTGACGGAAGTAAAACACAATTAGATTTATTTATATCGTTTCCTGCCACAGAGTATCTCCGCGAGTACAAAAAAATTAAATTTCAAAATAGCTACTCAAAAATGGCTGCTTTTTTTTTCAAAATCGTAGTCGTGTTTACTGAGTCGACTAACTCGAACGAAATCAGTTGAACTTGGTTCATAGGTTTTTTTTGGAGGGCGCTGACTCCAAATTTGAAATTAGTTTTCAAAAATTCAAATTGGTGGATCCGACATGGTAAATGTATTTACTAAAATAAAACGAACTCGGTTCATTCCTGATATTCGGTGGTTTTTGCGGTCGCTGATTCAGGATTTTAGATCCGCCATTTTGAATTTTTGAAAACTAACATCAGATAGGGACTCAACGACCCAAAAAACCGCCGAGTACTAAGTTTGAAGTGATTTCATTTGGATCAATCAATTGAATACATGCGTCTACGATTTTGAAAAAAAATCGGCATTAGTAGGCATTTTTGAGCTGCCATTTTGAAATTAAATTTTTTGCAGTGGTTCTATCTTCTACCCCAAACATTTTTAACGCGACATTTATAAATATCTGAGGTATTCTAATGTGAAAAATGATAAAAAAATACGTAAAAAAAACCCTAAAAAATCCTGACTTTTGTTAAGTAAATGCTTGTAATTTTTTTTTTACTTTTAAACGCTTTTTAAGAATATTTTATGCTTTATAAACCTGGGAAAAATCAGTTTTTATTTTTTATGGTGAAAAATAGTGTGACACTTTTTAATCTCATTGGATTTGGTATATTTTCATTTATATAAATACCTTTGCATCGCTCCAGACTCAGAGTAGTCTTTTCTTTGAAAAACAATCGTGATTATACGTAATTAACTCGAAATAACAGTATTAGTATTAAAATTTAATCAAGAATTAATTGTACTTATTTGTGTATCTGCAAATTTGAACATACTTGTATGTTGTTGTAGAAGGTCACATGTATTTGCCATACGAGCTAGGTTATGTAAATTATCTGCGGTAAATTCGGTAACTTCCCTCGGGAACATTTTTAACGCGACATTTATAAATATCTGAGGTATTCTAATGTGAAAAATGATAAAAGATAACGATAAGTGCAAAAAAAAACTAAAAAAGTTCTGATTTTTGTTACATAAATGCTCATAATTTTTTTACTTTGAAATTTGCGACATTTTTCGATACACCATTCGAAAGAGCTACAAAAACGTGAATTCCAAAATTTTAATTCTAATAAAATAAATAATTTTCGGGCCGGCAAAAACCTTGTACACTAACTTGGTTAAGGTGATGTCAGAAAGTTTCCCAAATTTATTGTATAGAGGTTGTTTTTCGATTTAATACTTAACCGGAACACAAAATAAAAACGTATGTCATGTGTAAGAAACGCAACTAGGTTCTTCTTATAGATTTTGGGCTGCTGAATCCGAATTCGGGAACAGAATTGGTGCTATACGTCTGAGTTTTTTTATGATTGAGGTTTAATGTGCGAAAAATTGTTTTTTTTTCTTGAAAATTTACACATTTACTGCAAGAAAAAAAATGTAAGCTGTAAAATCGAACAAGACTAGGTTGTTCTTATAGATTTTGGGCTGCCGAGTCCGAATTCGGACTCAGAATTGGTCCTATACGTCTGAGTTTTTTTATGATTGATAATTATCAACGAATTGACAATGACTTTAAAAACTTTGCTAATAAATTTTCATTTTGTAAGATCCCATGAACATAAAATTACAAAAAATAACCGGTAAGTCGGGAACTACTTTTAATTAGTAAAACAATGTAGAAATAGGTCATATGATTATATCCCAGTTAATTTAGCCTCGAATATTTCTTATTTAGTAATCCAGTATGAGTAAAAAAGGAGCAGTTGAAATTAAGATCCACACACTGACTCACAACAATACATACTGTTCTTGGCCATCGCATGAAATTCAAACCTCGTGGATTTAACATATTTTCGAAACGTTTACATTAATAACAAGTTGCAGTCAGAGATTACTCGCGCTGGAACGTTTATATCCATTCGTTACGCGTATCCTAGCGTACATGCTAAGGCAAACTTTGAATTTTAATTCATTGTTAGTGCTGAATCGCCGACTGAAACTGCGTCCTGTGCAAATACGTCTGTTATGTTGAAATTGGACTCTGGCGAACGTGAAATTTAAAGCACTCAGACTGGTCCATGTACAGAAATTCGCGCAAAATCCGAATTGTTAATAAAAATGGCGTCTGTAAAATAAACATCCGGACCACGGAAAATTTTCATCAGATTGAATTTGACGATGGTAAAATAATTTCGAAAAAGTAAAGAAATGAATTTTTTTGATGTAGATAAAAGGATTTCATGCAAGTTGCGTTTTACGGTGTTCCATTATCGCGGAACAAGAATACGTTGTAGTTAAGATTGACTGGCGTCATGCAAGACTTTCTTTGTAGCGGCCACTTGTTCGGCACTCACGCAAACCTTACTGTGAAAACGCCACCACCCCCCTCTGGTGTCTACACGAGGTAGTATTTATCTAATTTCATGGGGCTTCGCTCATATTCGAGTGCAACACTGGAGGTGCGAAAGCGTGTGCAAGACCGTGGTATGTACATGTGCACGTGGACGGCTAGCTACCGTTGTACCCTGGTCGGGGGATCGATTCCGTTGGAGGTGGAGTTCCATCACTATACCACCTCCACCTTCCAGGTCCTCCACCTCCAACGTTCGTTCCCCCCAGGCGCCACCTCCAGAACCTCACTTCCCATCCTCCATATCTCCTATTTACAAGCGACGCTATATGGAGTGTTCCATATTAACTGCACATTTTTATTGGTTATGTTTTTTTAAATGATAAAATTTTTTAACCAAAATCGTACACTGAAAAAAGTGTCTTTTACCAGTTATTGGAATTCTGATAAATAAAAGAGTCTTTTACATATAGGGACAAAAATATTTCAAAACAAAGATTTTTAAAATCTCGTAGTCGGTATAAATATATCTTTTAAATAGTCAAAAGACACATATTTTTACCAGTATAAACCCGGTAATTCTTGGTCATAAGAAAAAGAATTAACTGCTACAATTCAGTTAATGAACAAGTTTTAAAAAAATAATATATATATCGGTTCATGCGGTGACGCACTGGACTACGAGGTAGTGAGTTCGATTCCTGCCCGGTGACATTTTTTCGATTTCGTTTTTAAGCAGCATAAGAGTCCTGGTATATTTGCCCGCTCAATTCCTCTCCTTCCCCTGCCGCTTCTCCCACTCTCCTCAGTCGCGTTACGTTCGTGACGTCACGTCAGGCCCTTCCTGAGGCCCCAGCGCGCAAGGTGGGGGAAAAAGAGAGCGGCGATAGACAAAAAAAGACGAAACTGGGCAAATATGCTGGGACGTGAATATAGCGAGACGCAAATATACCGAGACTCTACTGTAGTTGGCAAGGCGAGCCACATTGTTTGTTTACGTTTCGAAAATATTGTTTGTCCGAGAAAAAAAACATTATTGATTTTGTAATTGTTATAACTTTTATATCCTGGGGTTTTAGTTGATCAAAATATTCAGATGTATTACTAATTTTGTAGTCAGTTCGATGACGATAATTGTTTTCAAGTTTTGCTTGTCGGAAGTAGAAAAAAAAGTTATATATTTGTAATTGATGTAAATTTGTTATGGTGCAGAGTGGTTCGTTGTAAAAATATCATGGAAAATCTGTTGACAATATGTATGTTTATTTTATGTTGTTAGATGTGTGAAAAAATGTAACTCTTGCAACTTTTGTACCTTTGAGGTGCAAACGAAGATTGGTGTGGTACAATAGGGTACAAACGATTCCGATTCAGTTGCAGCCTATTAAAATCGTCGGGTGCTGCTGTTTTTTGTAACTTTTGTAATTTTATTGCCTTCGAAATAACGAACTATTTTTTTGGTACATTCAGGTACAAACGAAGTTCTTTCAAAAGTAACATTTACATTTCCGATATTTTCATGTATCGTATATCTTAATGTCGGGTGTTTTTTTTGTAAGGATTGTGTTTGATCGAATAATCAGGCTTTTATAAATTACACTCATCAGTTTCTGGAACAAAATCAAAAAGTGCCCAAAATTCCTTTGTATCTTATTACGAAATTCAAAATTGTGGTGCAAATTTGACCTGTTTTGATCTACTTCGTACACAGTCAATAATTGGATGGGAATTAGATCAGATTTTAATAAAATTTGGATTTCATTTTGGCGAAGATCCAACCTAATTTCCCTTTTTTGTTCCTGATTTTATTTGATAAAATATGGATTAACTGTTTTACTCGAGTAGTATTATTCTAGTAAATCTTACCGATATGTGGAATTTTTTATTTGAATTTTTATAAAATTCTGGTGGGGAATTTATATATTTCCGTGTACGCAATAAATGTTGCAATGCAAACTTGATTTCTGTAAGTTATCGATGGAAATTCGGCTACTTTTTATAACGAAAAATATTAAAAATTGTTCGTATATTCTTTAATATAATACAAAATTGACTTTAGATTATTACTTATTTTGCATATGGTCGAAATAAAGTAAATAATATGTTATTTATTTATCGGTAACATGATTTTGTAAATAGAGCAGTGATTCGATGTTACAAATGTTCAAACAGGATACATTTCCAATATATTTAAGTTTTAATTATTATTCGGCGTACCGAGAAAAATATTCGTCATTAATTTCCATAATATTAATTAAATTGATTTGTGTCTTGAAATATTGCGTGAAAGATTTCGCGAGGGCCATAAATATGGAAATTACTACTGCTAAAGTCATTCTCGTAAAAAAACTTTAAAGAGTATTCATTATGAGCAAAGTTTGACGAAATGGTTACTAATGCATTGATTTATTCGGAGTAATAAGAGTAAATTTATTGTAATAGAATGTTATGGATGACAATGAGTTAGTGATTCGTTACTACAATAAAGTGCATAATCATATTATTTACGCTGAAATAGTTTATGGGTGAATGTTTCGCCGTGAAGGGTTTAGAGTCATTGTAATGGATTACCAAGCTGAGCGCCTGGATTATATCAACGACATAGAAATTTCACAAATGGCTTGGAGTGTATTGAAAAATATTTTCCTTCGTACAATTTCTAGTCGAAGATATATTTTCATCGTATTTACTGAATTCACACAAAATATTGCTGAATTTATTTAAAATATTACTGAAACAAGAAATAACGAAGAATTTAAGTAAGTTATCAAGATACATTCGTCAGATTTGTACAGTATTAACAATGTACTTAATAATAAAAGGAAGTTCACTTACAAAAAATTTCAGGTTAGAAACTACCTTTAGATGAGACAAATTTTGGATCTGAAATCTCCTTTAACGACAGAAGATTTTTGGTTAAAAATTTTCGGTTAGTGACAGATTTTTTATGGGTACAAGATTTTAGTTATAAAAATTTCTTTCAACAAAATGTTCATCAGAAGACTTCAGATCTGAATAGTTGTATCAGTGAAAGTTTTACCATGCATACAAGATTTGAAATTTAGAAATTGCTTTTGACAAAACTTTTACCATTGACAAGAAATTCCAGATCAGAAATTGTCTTCAGATGAGCGTTTTTTCAACAACAAAAGATTTTACATCTAAATTTTTGTTAAATTAAACTTTTATCATCGACGATTCAGTTCAAAATCTTCTTTTGGTTAGAGATTTACCTTCGATGCAGGATTTTGAATCTAAACCCTCTTTTCAACAAGATTTTTACAATCGTAGAAGATTTTGGGTCTAAAGAGTTGTTTTTAAGAAAGTTTTGTCATCGATACAATATTTTTATTTAATGAGAGTGAAAATTCTACGCCTGAGATTCAAACATTGTTTTTTGATGCAGTAGGCGTAAAATATTTCACGCCTCGATTTGTGGGCCTAAAATGACCATTTTACGCCTACTGCATAAAAAAGTACTATTCCTGTTAGAGTACGTATTCTGGGTCGTTGAATCCAAATCTAGAGTCACAATTTCCAAGTTGGTGCGATTTTTCTTCATAATCTCAAAAAAAAAGTACTTTTTGGTGCATTCAGCAAGATACTGGAAAGGTGTGAGCTAATTTTGAAATTGTGCAAAATGTTCAATGTCAAAATGGCGGATCCAATATGGAGGACCAAAAATGGTAGATATTTCAAAAATTGATTCAAATTGCTTGAAGTTTGGTATTTGGGGTCTTTTTCGGTAGCTGGATACAAATCAGTTATTAAAAATTAAAAATAATGGATAAATAAAAAAAATTTGTTCATAGGCTACAATAATGAAATCGATTAACTCGAGAATGTCCAGTTAACTAATTGCATCAAAATATACGGAAAGGGTTGATCTAATATTGGAATTGTGCAAAATGTTCAAAGTCAAAATGGCGGATCCAATATGGCGGACTACAAATTTCAGATATTTTAAAAGGTACTTGGGGGGGTCTTTTTCGTTCGTTGGTTACAAATCAGTTTTTAAAAATTAAAAATGGTGGATGCGATACAGTGTAACAATAAAAAAATTTGCTTGAATTCAGTGATTTAATCAGTTTTTTTTTCCAACATATTAAATCAGAAGTGATTGGTGGCATATCAGAATGCATTGTCCAAAAATAATAAAAGAATCTAAGGATTTTGGAAACTTTTTTAAAATGAATTACGAAAGGTTAGTAACTACTACATTATTCTACACTTGGTGGAATTGTGTTGCATCGTCATTGATAATGCATGGCACTACGTTACTAGAATTGTAATAGTATTTCAAGTAAATGCCGTTGATGTTTTGACACAGGGTTATTGTTTTTTCATCTCTCTAGTAACTGTTTATTTATTTCAATATCAATTGGTGATTAAACTACTAAAAGACGTGGATAAGATTGGACGTTGATGGGTTAACACTAAAATTTCAAGCGGTAGAGTGTAAAGGACTTCTTTTTAAATGTATATAGACCCTTAATATATTCTTAAATAGTTTTTTCCGGTCATATAAATAATAGAAATTAAAACAAGAAGGAAAAAACAATCAAGGGTCAATAATTTGGAGGGTTTTTTTTTGTATTATAAATAATAAATAAATATTTAGCAACGTTTCGACTCTTAACATAACCTTAAAGAGGACTCATATATTACAAAAAAAAACTCTCCAAATTATTGATCCTTGTTTGTTTTTGTTTTTTCCTCTTCCTCTAATTTAACAATTTTTTAATTTCTATATATATAAATCAAATATTTTAATTTCTTAACCGCTTGATATTAAAATTTGTCAAATTAAGATTCTTGGTATTACGGTTCGTTTACTACAAAAACAATAACATTATAAAGCTGAATTAAAATATTGGGCTGTTGATGTCAACCACTAAATATGATTTAAATAACCTGTTTGTGCATTATTATCGCAAACAGAACTATTAATTTCTTCGGACTGCATATATGAAAAATTAATAACTCGACCACTATCAGATTCTGCATTCCTCTAGCGATAATATGTAGAACTATATGCCTATTGCTAAAATATCTATTATTTATATGACCAAAGAACCATACTATTTAAGAATATATTAATTTATAAATCTGTCGAAAATTAAAACCTTATCAAATGTGTATATAGACACGTTACTGGTATTTTGTTTATAAAAATGCCAAGCAGTGTCAAATGTTAACATTTGAAATCTATTATAATCAAAGGTGACGTGTAAAAGCTATAGACGCGGTTTTGATTCACTTTCAAAACATTAATTAAACAAAATTCTACGAAAAAATTGTCAAAGTTATAAACAAAAAAAAAATGAAAGCTCGTCAATACTTTCAACTGTAGTCTCGTATCTATCTTTATCAAAATAATACATGAACACTCGGAAAAATAAGCTTTTCAGTTTTCAAATTACAAAAAAAATGTGTGGGGTAAAAATTAAAGTTTTCATGTGTGATTATGCACATAAACTTACCTAAAATCCATTTTTTTGCTCCACTGAGAGAAATTGTATAACAATTTTTACTATTTTGACTAGGAATCCGAGCACATATCTGAAATCATGTTAATTTTAACTATTATTTTAGTAAATTTTCCTATCCAGATAGGAATTTTTTCTTCCAAAAGTAACAGAATTTTTTGAATGTTTAGTAATTTGCAGGAAAACAAATTTGTCAAAAAAGCAATTGAAATAAACCTTGAAATTAAGACTTATTTCTCAAATTTGGACAGTTATTAGGTATTATATTACACGGTGTACCAAAAAATAAAAAACTACTGGTATTTTAATAGCAAACTGGCACAAGTTTTAGGTTAAGTCACACTAAGAAATATGGTATGGTATAATTTCCTCATAGACCTCCAACATGTAATTTTATGCACTGAGAGAAATTGTGTAACATTACGATTCTGACTAGGAATCCGAGCCCTGAAATCATGTTAATTGTAACTATTATTTTAGTGAATTTTCCTATCCAGATAAAGAAGTCCTAGTCAAAATAGTAAAAATTGTTATACAATTTCTCTCAGTGCATAAAATTACATTTTGGGGGTGTATGAGGAAATTATACTATACCATTTTTCTTAATGTGACTTAACCTAAAATTGATGCTAGTTCGCTATAAAAATACCGTTAGTTTTTTATTTTTTGGTACATCGTGTAGCTGTCGAAATTTAAAAAATAAGTCTGAATTCCGGTTTATTTCAATTGCCTTTTTGACAAATTTGTTCTCCTGCAAATTACTAAACTTTGCCGAAGGGTCAAGAAAACCGAAACATCAGGATTTCAGGTTGAATTGTTTCATCAAAACTTGACAGAAACCTTGATATATTACAACATTGACATTAAAAAAATTCTGTTATAAGAAAATATTTTGTTATTTACTATAAATCGTTCTCTAATTCCACTGAATTTTTTCTTTTAGCGTCATTCCAAAAATACAATTTTCAAAATTATTCCTTTGACCAGATATTGAATAGAGGATGATTAGATGCAGGTGGAAAATTTATACAGTTCATAGGAAGATGTATTTTGTCGATAAACAGTACACGGTTGCTTTGAAGCCAGACGAACTGGCCGGGTACTGCGTACGTGTCTGGTCATACCTTTTCTGTGCACGTGTGTATACCTACAATCGGGTTCACATGTATGTACGTCATATCCAGGATGGTAGAACGATCCACCATCTCTGTCTCTCTCATTTTGGATGTTCCTCTTTGCCTTCCTTCCGTGTTACGGGAGGTTTTCGTTTTTTTTTTCTCTTTTTTTTTTTATTATCTCACCCACAAGCTTGACGGAGGAGTTCGCCACTCGGTGAAAAGCAGCGCATCGGTTAAGCGACGTATAACGACGCAAGTTCTTTCCTTTCGAAAAGCTTTCCCCGAGCTTTCCTCGGGCACATAACGCGGGGGGTGGAGGAATAATTTTCCTCTACGCGACGAATGAGGGGATGATAATTTACGGCGTGGAAAACCCATGTGTGCGGCTGATGCGGACTTGGGAAATTTGGTGATGCGAGGTTTATTCCTGATTTATAAGGTCTCGGGTTCTTGTTGCTTATGTCCTTTTTGTTTAGACATTTTGTTTTGATGATGAGCTTTTTTGAAAACTAAAAAATATAAGATTTTAAGCAGGACAATTTTTGCCCTCTGGGCAACCCCTCGATGCTAAGGGTTGGAAGGTAACCGGATGCAGGCGACATTTATTTTGCTTCTCTTCGGGTTTCGTATCGTTACGGTTCGTGATGGTATATCGTTTCCGCATTCATTTTTTCTTCTTTCGAGTATTGTTTCGCATCCACTGTCTCGTTTTATTCGCATTACGTCCCTACTGTTTAACAATGAGGTGAAGAAGGTGAATTGATCGAAGGAAGTGACTTGTCGTTTGTATTTTCCATTATTTTTAACACAATTGATTGTGCTAGGTTTTAAATCTTTCAAAGAGTGTAGGCAACTTTAACAAAAATTATAGTAAATATTCTAATATTTCCAGCATTTCGCCATCAAAGAAACATATTTACATAATCAGTTCAGGAATAATGTAAAGACTGCATTACTTTACTGTCGATGACGCTAGATGGCGTTTTAATCCATAAATAAAGTCGCGCCATATTCTTGAAGAACAAATTTGCGATTGTCTCTAGTCAGACGGAAGCAAGAAAATCCTGAATTGTCACTAATTCTGTACTTGACCTTGAATTTGTATGCTACATCGCTTGTAGATTTGAGCGTCATCTATAGTCCAAGAAATAATTACTATTTCATTGACTCTTTTCATCACATTAATTAACATTTCAGATGGTCCGATCACAGATTTTAAACGGAATTGTTGAAATAAAGTTACTCCTGCGGCCGCTAGGCGTCGTCGTGGTTCGTAACTCTACGTTTAAAACCCACTAAAGAAATGTGTTTCCAGTTTCATTTAAGAAAACTTGTATTTCTGTATCAAAATGACTAATTATATCGTTTTTTCAATTTTAGTTTTGGGTACTCAATTTTATATTCGATCAAATCACTGCAAAAGTAAAATAAAAAAAACAGTATATAATTATATAATTTATTGAATAATATAGGTTAGGTTATAGGATTAGTATTTTTCTACTAATTAATTTCTGTCCTATTTTTCCTGTTTTAAATATAGTACAGATTTAATAGCAAGTAGTATGATTCTAGTATTTTAGTCAGAGAGAGTAGTCTTCGAACTACTGATTAAACGTTGTTGAATATGTATAAATTATAATAAATGCAATATTTTCCTGCTATTAAATACTAGCTCGTTTGAAAAAAAAAGAAGTAAATGGCGAAGTATCAACATTTTACCGGGGAAAATAGGTTAAACAAAGTACTACTTTTAACGAAAATGCCGAAGAAATTTCTTTGAGGATTCGACTAAAAGAGAATTCATTTCGAGAAGAACGCAAACTCGTTTATATTACGACTAAAAATAAAGCAAAGCCTTTTATGCATATTCATAAGTTTAGAATTACACGGAATCTCCTCTCGTGTCTCACGCGACTTGCCGCAACTACTTAATGTTTCGACGACTCGTATTTCTTAACGATGATTCTTGTTATTTGACATAAGTTGGTCTCTTTAATCCCACAGAATTTGATTTGGTTGTCACCAACTACATGTACTTGTGGAAATTCTTAAATGATGACACACTTTCAATCGATGGCATTGCTTTCCTGGAAAAATTGTTTGTTTTTTGGAACATTTCTGGCCAAAATAGAAATTACTTTCGTAGTCAAAGTGATTGAAAAAGTTTCCGAATTAAAAGGTGGATAGAATATATTTTTTTGTAAAGAGAATATGAAACATAAAATAAATCACTTTTGAATTTTTAAAATTGTTTAATATCTTCCCTACTGTTCTAAATGTCATCGATTCCAGTGAAGAAATTAAAAAAAACTTATGGTTTCAAAATGAAATAAAAATGCCATGATTTTTAGGTATTTCTTTTTATTTTTCATGATTTTCTTATAGTCTCGTAAATATCCAAGTGCAATAAGTTTTATAAGCAATGGCCGGTTCAAAATGGCCACGAAATGTAATTAATTTATTTGAAAGCTTTTTTAATTTCGATGATATAAATATTGGCTGTTTATGCAAGAAGATTATAATAATATTGAGTTGATAAATTCAAAATTGCGGGTACAATATGGCCACCGTAATTTCTGCATACTTCGACAACGTTGATCAATTGCGAATTGTTAATGTGTTTTTCTTACGATCTCATAAATTTAACAATTTTAGACAGACTAAAATGATAAATTCAAAATGGCTAAATCAAAATGGCCATCTGTCATTCCTCACTTATGATATAATATCCTACTATTATATTATTTATATTCAACAATCCGGATAACTTTTTATGTATCCATTTCATTGATTAAAAAATCGTGAAAAATTTACTTTAATTTAATAGTAGATTGTGCAACTAGGGAGCAAAATAGGTATTTGCTAAAGAGTGGGAGTATGACGCCCGAGGTTGGCATTTCGAATTAATCTACACCTATTCTCCCTTGGTACACATACTATTTTCTCATACGAGAGCGTGCCACTTTGCTCCCACGATATAGGGAGCAAAATAGTAATTTGCGCTCAGAATTAGTGAAACTTATTTTGCTCCCTAGGGAGAAAATGTGGTGTTTTGCGCTAACAATATAGGGAGCAAAATAGCATTTTGCGCACCGAGTGTAAGAAAATATATTTCCTAGTATTTTTAATTTTGCCCAAAGATTCGAAGATATGACACATTGCAAAAACGGGTGTTTCACGTAACCCTTTAACCGTGACTTCAAAATTTGAAAAAATTGAGTATTTTTCTTTGATTTTGGTAAAAATATGTGACAAAATACATTTTTGGGTTCATTTTTGTTTAAATTTCTTTTTTCAAGCCGATACCGCGATTTCTTTGACCGGAAAAGTGCATAAAAAGTGCATCAAATGTTCGAACTTGAAGGATATGCATGTAGGCATTTTTTATTTCACCTTGAAATATCCGAAATGGCGGCTTATTCCAACAAATTTAAAAAAAATTATGGCAGTATGGAAATATAGCATTTTAAACAAATTTCCAACTGAACTATCTATCTTATAAAATGTTTTTTGTATGCTGATCACGAATCTGAAGTCAAATTGTCGAAATTCAAAATGGCTGACCCAATATGGCGGCCACAGATGAGAAACTTTCGAAGTTGTTTCTCGACATGCGGAAAAATTTGTATCTGTACGTTTTCGAGGTTGCTGATTACGTATTTGAGGTCAAAATTTCTAAATTCAAAATGACTGACAAAAGATGATGTCCGTGGCGTTGCTAAGTTCAGTTGATGATTTTTCTGCGACTGGATATCAGCCAGTCAGAGCGCGATATTCAAAGGGTTCTATGGTCATTTGTTTAAAATTATACTGGAAATTCCACGGCAGCTCCTGGAAATTGCATTCGGAAATTGCATGCTCGGTACTCATTTGTTAAAACTTCTAAATTCATATATTCGTCTCTCCTCTCTGCTCAGCTGTAACCTCCAATACCGGTCACAAAAAATAATCCGCCGAATACCCCTCGACCTTCAAAATTAATCGCAATATTTCCCTCTAACTTTCCTGCGAACAAATAAATATGTTAAGTTTTGCGAGTGCGTAGCACAAGGGATCTTTAACCTGCAAAACTTGACATATTCACTTGTTTGCAACGCAGCTATCGGGAAATATTCCGATAATTTTGAAGGTCTCGGGATATTACAACTGAAAATTTCTTTAAAATGCTATATTTCCATACTGCCAAAATTTTTCAAAAATTTCTTGGTAT
Organism: Trichopria drosophilae; assembly: GCA_030407085.1. Classification (NCBI taxonomy): domain Eukaryota; kingdom Metazoa; phylum Arthropoda; class Insecta; order Hymenoptera; family Diapriidae; genus Trichopria; species Trichopria drosophilae. The sequence goes on along the minus strand of CM059587.1, from coordinate 83,480,539 downwards.
AATCTGCCATTTTGGATATTTCGAGGTGAAATAAAAAATGCCTACCCGCATATTCTTTAAGTTCAAACATTTTAGACACTTTTCATGCACATTACCGGTCACGCAAAACGCTGTATCGACATGAAAAATGAAATTAAAAAAATAACCACTAAAAATGTGTTTTTTTTCACATACTTTTGCCAAAATCAAAGGAAAATACTCAATTTTTTGAAATTTTGAAGTCACCATTCGAAAGAGCACCCTAGAAATTAGTAAATAAGGTACATTCCCAACTGCCTGTGTATTATTTACAGTTTGAAATATACGGTGGAAATTGTACATGGGAAACGTGAATGCTGAAAGTTAAAGGGTTAATAAGTATCTTATTCTACGATGTGTAAGAAGCAAAAGTGTCTTGAAAGAAGATGTTTTTCTTATATTTTTAGAATAAGACACTTTTGTCTTGAAACAAAACACGTTATGTTACATTGGAAAATTAAGTTTTTCACCCAAGGGCTAAAATAATTTTCTCACAGTCTGAGCGCAAAATACTATTTTTCTCTCTGTATAGTGGGAGCAAAACACCACTTTCTCTCGCTAGGGTGCAAAATAAGATTCTCTCACAGTGAACGCAAAACAATACACCATATCACGAGAGCAAAACAATATTCTCTCGTATGAGGAAATAGGGACTCGCACTCGTCGGCAAACACCTATTTTGGGCCCTACTTACACAATGCACTATTGCGGCTGTTTAAAAACGCATAATTCTCTAATTTTTTTTTTGACAATGACAATAGTAGCTCTCTACATTTTTTCGAAATACAATTTTTTCAAGTTCAAAGGATCGTGCAAAGGAAAAGGGCACATCCCTGCGTTCCCATAGTATACTTGCTGTCCGGGCGGGCGACGCATTCCACAGCTTCCACGGGGGCCTACTGCATTATGCGCCGCGTGCTCCCTCGTTCTTATTATGCCGAGGCGACTTGCACCGCGACCAGCTGTACGCGTGTATTTACTAACGGGGAGTGAGATAGTTCATGTACATAGTGGAATAATTGTGTTTGTATGCATCGAGGGGTTTTGTGTGCGTGTATGTGTGCAGTCATCGAGAATTTAAGTCGATAGTGAAGAAACGCTTGATTGTGCGTGTATGTACGTGTGTGCTTCAGAGATGGGTAGACGAAGACAGCACCAGTGTGTGTGCGAGAGAGAGAAGGAATTAATTCACTTACCGTACCTAAGTCGTGACTATCGGAGGAAAGGAAAAATGTGATTTTTTTGTGTGTATTTTTCTATTCGAATGGTGAACGCCGTAAAGGGATTAAAAAGAACATACAATTCGAAAAGTCTGAATGGAGTGCAGAAAATTTCCTGTTTACTCGGGTTTTATACGTGAAAATTAAAAGATTTTTAAATTGTCTGAAAAGATTGGTTTCGAAAAAGACACGACTGAAGACAATTGTTTAAAAATGATGAATTTAAGCTTTTTTTAGGTGTTTGTGAATCATTTTTTAAGATCTCAATAGTATTTTTAGTATCGTAGTTTTCGTAAAATTCTGTACAAAATTTAGTGTATTCTGTCATGAATTCTAAGAGTTCGTTCTTCTTTGCATTTTTTCCAATAGTTGATAGTTTTTAAGAAAATGAATTTCAAATATTATAGCTTAGGATTTTTTTTTCTCGAGAACATTTGGAAAAAAATTGCAGAGAACAAAAAATTCTTAGAATTCATCACAGAATACAGTAAATTTTTTTTCATAATTTTTCGTAAATAAATTACAATTTGGAAAAAACATTTTAAAAAATCCCCAAATTATATAATAGTTATATAATAGTCAGTTGTTCAGAGGAATAATGAAATTCCAATATTCTAAGGGCTCGAAAAAAATTGGTAAGAATAAATATTTCCCAATTTTTTGGACATTTTTTCAAATTCGGCGCCATATTGGAATTCCTAATGGCTGAAATTCAATTTTGACCTCGGAATCTTGAAGAGCGACCTACACTACAGTATCTCTTAATTATTGTTAACTTCGATTTCGATTTTGGAAAACGAAAATTATAATATCAGAAAAAGGCTCCAATTACTGAAAACATCAAATTGTATAGTAGAGCAATCATGTAACTTCTGAAATTAACAAAAATGTCATTAATTAATCATTTTAGAAGCGAATCAAAATTATTTTCAAAAACAAAATTGTAGAACTAGACGTGATTTAATTTTTAGTTTTTACATTCAATCTCCAATAGTTGTTGATCTACTGAGGTCACTGATACGAGAATATTGACATGATTTATATTCTCAATTATAGATAAATGAAGCGTTATTTAAATTGCATATCAACCTACGCCACTTTCGTATTCATATCGAATGCAATAGCAATGTTACAACAATTTTTGATTTTATAATTTCGGAAGTCACGTATATTTTCGAATGTCACGGGGAGACACCACAATTTCCACGGTATTTTTAGGTATGAAAGAACGTTTGATTGAAAACGCGTTACTTTCATACTTTTGTTTACGTGTCGATGTCGCTTTGTGTAAAGTTTTATGCCACGAAATGCTGATGTAACAACTATTATTTAACAGCGTTGCCATTTTTACGGTACGGTACAATGCTTTAATGAGGAATTATCCGTGACGCGTTTGATTTTACAGTTTTGTAAAATTTAAGTTAAATTTTACTGAAAAATAGTTACATGTCCTAAAGAAGAGAAGAAAAACATTGAATTTAGTAAAAATGTTATTAAAGTTAATAAAAAAGTACTAAAGACTTTTCGGAAATAAATAAAAATCTTATTGTCGAAAATTCTCGGTCAGTTTTCAATTAATGTCTTTGGTATTTTTTAGAAAACCGTTTATAGTATTTAGAATTGCTTTTACACAGCCCGAATTTTGAAAAATCAATTCAGTTATTTTTTTATGTACGATTTTTAGTGAAAATTCCTACCTTATCGGCGAAGTACTTTAGAACTCCTTTAAAATGCAATGAGAAAATTTTAGAATTGACGTTTTTAAATTGAACAAAATACGAGCATTTATTTAAAGAAAAATCATGATTTTTTAAGGCTTCTTTTCACCTGTTGTTATTTTTGTATCATTTACGACTTTACATTATCACAAATGGATATAAATATTCGTGTATTATAAAAAAAATGTTTAGGCTAGGATATATAAATACTGACAAAAATTTTAAAATGGCACATAAAATCGATTGTTTATTTTCAAAACAATACAGGCATTTTTACAAACTTTGAAGTTATAGTTTTCAAAAATTAAAAATGGCAGATGGAATTTTGATTGATCAATCTGATTTTTATAAGTATTAAAATGTCGATTGAAGAAAACATAATAGTGTTTCTTATCTTCTTTTTATCTTTTAGTTGTTAGCTTCAATAAAGTGTAATTTCAAAGAAATAAAAATTTAAAAAATTGTTTTTAATCAAGAATAAATAACAAATTTTAGGTTGTGGATCTATCGATTACAGAATAGTTTAAAACTTGAAATTAAAAAGAAGTATTTGAAATTATGTAATATTTATCTATTTACAGAAAAGTATTTTTCAAATGTTTAAAAGTAGTAATGCGTTATTATCCTTTCAAAATAGTAAAACTTATATCCAGATATAAATTCTAAAAATTCCTATGTATAAAGGGATTTGTCGAAAGACATTAAATAATTATAAAACCAGACCAGTACAACTCAGATAAGAAATAAGTAAGTAGCCATTTTTACGAATTATTCATAGTATTAATACCATTTTGCAGATAAAATTCGATTAGTTTCGAAATGTAAAGCTAGACAAATTCACTGCAGTAAACGGATTTGCAATTAGCCAAGTTGATTCTAAAATGTATATGTCTCGTTGATACTGGTTCTAATTTCAAGTTGGTATCGAATTTCAAAACAGATTAAAAAACGATATTGGAATAGTGTATTAAGAAACAAATTATAACACGTATATTTATAACGAAATTAACATTATTTATTCTTAGTATTCGTGTATTTAATTAGCTAATAATATCTATATCATTTTTTATTGAAAAAATATTCGTTTTTTATTTTTTAAACAAACGTCATGTGACAATTAACAATAAATATAAATGAACAAAATAACTTTTTTACTGGTATAAATATTTGTTTTGATATTTATCTGCGACATAATGTTTAAATTAGATTAAAGATTAGTAAATTTCACAGTGGAATTTTTAAAATGAACTAAAAAATAAACGTTTTTTATTAAGATGTTCTATGGTCTTAAAAAATAATAGATTGAAACGCCTCTTTAAGATAGTCGTTACATTTTTCGAACCATTTGTTTGAACTTTTGAAATCATAAGTCGAACAAATAATCACCAATTGATCTGCTTTTATTGTACAAAAAGACAAAAATATTGGTTTATTCCTCTGGCTCAAAGATTAATAGGTTGCGTTTGCAGCAGTAGATTAAACGATGACTTGTTGAGGTAAGTGCAAAAAGACCACCATTTTGCGATAAATATACATGAAAAAAATGTTTGTCTACTCCTAAATTACTTTCTAAATCTGAATTATTAAAAAAATATTGATATAAAAATGGGTTACTATGAATTTAGTCAGTTTTTCACAACAAAATAGTAAAATATGACTAATATATTAGTAACATTCTACTAATCGAAGTTTTGATACTAATAATCGTAGTATAAATGTGAACTATTAGTTTTTCATTATCTTTAATAAATTGAATTAGTAACCATTTTTCTTCCATTAATTAGTAGGTTTAAAGTTATTCAAGTTTAGAATGTAATTTTATAAAACAAATCTCACTTAAATTTCGATTGATTGTTTCATTTTGTCCAACAAAATTTACGAAATGTTTATCTTTTCTTACTCTGCAGTTTCCGATTTAATCCCATTAATTAACATGTAGCTTTTAGTTTCTTTCATATTATCTTTTTTTGAACCTATTGAAACTCACTAATAAAACATGAGGGTTATAGTGAAAGGTAATTATCTCGTCATTAGAGTGATTAAAATCATTGAGAATTAATAATATATAGTAATCTTCTACTAAATTATAATTTCACAATGTTAATAATAACATTAATTTTATAATCAATGTTTCCTAGTTTTATAATCTGCTCAAATCCTTTTGAGTTTAAGCGAAAAGCAATGCACATGTGTGGGTTTTTATTTTTAAGGATGAGCAGTTAATTGCCAATTAAGACTGACTCTAAAATTAACAAGAAATAATTAAATTATACGATTGAGTTGCAGATTAACTTGATAGACAACTAACTTCTTGGTCATAAAGGTAACGAGGTGCACATGCAGATGTGCAAGGCTTCATTTACTGCCAATGTTTTTTGTAGGAAAATAATAGGTTTTATAAAGCTGACTTTGTATGCTCATTTGTACAAATAAGTACATGTTACTTTCAGTAGTTAGTTACTTGAGGTTTCCCTTATATGTACTGGAGTTTACATTATGCAAACTCCGATAAAGAAAATATTTTTAAAAGTAGTTGATACTTATGACACGAAAATACTCAAATGAATACAAATTTGGTTACCTATTTGAGATATTTCGATTATTAAAATTCGTCAGGTCATTTCTTTCGTTTTTTGTAAGACAATTTTTATTTACCATTTTATTTATTGTATTTTTTACGTAATTTTATTAACTACATAAAGAATTATTTTAATATTTTTATTTGACTAGTTACGTACTTGCAACATCGGTCAATCGAATAATTTTTTAAAATTTACATACAATAAAACAATTTTGAAATAAAGAGCTAGAGTATTTTTAGACTTCAAACCATAATTTCTTGTTTTTTTATTACATATCTTCTGTAGATAAATAAATTGAAAAGAAATAAACGCTTTCAAAAAGGGAAATATCATAATTTATTAATAATTGTTTTCAAAGTTAGTATAAACATTTTTTATAACAAATTTGTTCGACCTTTTGATTATGCCAATTTTTATTTTTAAAGTCTGCTCGCAGAATCGTAATCAACGTCTTTGATATGTCTTAATATTATATTAGCTAAAAATATTACATTAATAGAAAAATGTGCCTCAAAAGTATTTAAAATATGTTTGTTAGCAATATTATCGTATTAATTTCTTGAATAAATAATCTGTCAAATTACTAATCATTAATTACTATTTAAATTTCTTATGGTAAAAATTGTCTGTTTATAGAGTGATATCTTACTTTTTCATCCTTTGCGTCTTTAACCTTTTTTTAGGTCAAAATTTGATCGATTCTTTCATTTTTTTGTTATTTTAATATCGTAACATGTCAAGGAACTTAAAATTATGTGCAATCAGTTAATATTTGCTGCAAATTTGTTGATATAAATGAAGAAATACTGAAAAATAACACTTTTTTTTCAAGAAAAAAGCATTACTAGGAAATGTATTTAACGTATTTTTGAAACCTATGGTATACTAGGGTTTTTAAGGTCGCAGATTACGAATCCGGCATCAGATTTTAAAAATTCAAGATGGCGGGCCCAATGTGGTGGATTTTGAATTTTCAATATCTGAGACTGGATTTGTGATCAGTGACCCTAAAAAACCCCGAGTACCCAATTTCAGTTTGATAAAGTAACTTTTTTGGAATTTTGTCCGCCATATTGGATCCGCCATTTTGAATTTTTAATATCTGAGGCTGGATTTGTGATCAGTGACCTTAAAACCCCCGAGTACCTAGTTTCAGCTAGATCATGTAACTTTTTCTGAATTTGGTCCGCCATATTGAATCCGTCATTTTGAATTTTCAATATCTTAGGCTGGATTTGTGATCAGCGACCCTCAAAAACCCCCAAGTACCCAGTTTCAGCTTGATCATGTAACTTTTTCTGAATTTGGTCCACCATATTGGATCCGCCATCTTGAATTGTAAAAATCTGAGCCCGAAATCGTGATCAGCGACTCCGAAAAGCTGTTTAAGCTGAGAAAAAGGATTAAGAGTTAATTCTTCTTCCAAAGATTTTGAAAATCATCGAATATTGCATCAATCTGGTTGAAAAATGACAAAATTATCAAAAAAAAAACGAAAATTTATTGAAAATTTCACCTCGGTGGACTCGCAGAAAATTTTCCCGTTATAGTGCTGCAATCCTCGTACCGACTTAAACGTTGATTGACATTTATGCGGGAAAACGGCAAAAATCCGTAATTGCAAAGTTGGTACTGAATTGGCAACGAACGTCCCTTACATCGGCGAATCGGTTTACGCGGGGGAAAAAAAATTATCGCCGTCGTGTTTTACGTCATACGTCATTGTTAGTTTTCCCCCGGCCCACGCTTTTTCATCCGGCGGCTACGTACGCTTCTGTGCCGGACGTTACCGTGACGTGCACGTACGTCAGAGTGCATATACGACATATCCCTCGGTGGTGCATTACGCGTACATCACATGGAGGATACGGAATATATTTACGGGAAAGCTTTTCCCGTTTCACTTTTGAAGTTAACTTTTTCCGCACCCCATCCACCGACGTCTATATGACGCCCGAGCCTTACCGAAAAATCGACTTTTATATGTATACACATGTCCAAAAAAAGTTGACGGATTTATGTTAATCTATGTTGTAGTTAAACACCTTAAGGTGGGTACCCTTCAACTTGGGTGCATCTTAAAAATCCGACAAATCACAAAACAGACACTTCAAAAACATGACATTAAAAAACCAGATTTTTCATAAAACAGACAGTTTCAAGAAACCAACTTTCAAATTATGTGTGCATTTTGAAATGTCTGGTTTTTGAATATGTGTTTTTGAAATGACTGGTTTTTTAAATGTCTAGTTTATGAATGTTTGTTTTTTGATATGTCTGGTCTTTGATTGTCGGGTTTTTGAAGCGTCTGTTTTGTGATTTGTCGGGTTTTCGAGATGCACCCTTCAACGTTAGCAGGTCATGTATGTGTCCTGAAATTTTACTTAAAATTCGGAAACAAATTTTAACAAAATATTTGTTAGTTTATCAACATAAGTTTTCTAGACATTTTCGGAATTGTTATTTTCGATTTTCAAGTTTAGATTGTCTTTTCACTATATTTTCAATTTTTTGTGTGATAATATCGTTTTTGTGATACTTTTTTTTCAGTGAATCTAATGCTTAGCATTGATGGACTCGATATTTATATAAAAAAAGAGATACAGGAATACCATTTTTTATAGCCTGGCGTATCCAAAACGGAGGCCGAAGTGTCGACGTTTGTAAAAGTCTCACTTTTTTAAAGATGATAATCCACTTGGAGACTACATAACTCGATAAAAAAATCGTATCAGAATTACTAAAAAAATAGTTTAAAGCTGACAAATAGCACTAACGTTCATGCCAAATTACAAATAATAATTTTGTTCCACCACAAAAACGAACTGAATATGAGCAAAATAAGTATTTTTTGCTCTTTTACGTTAGGATATCTGAAATTCTTGACATAATAGAACAATTCTGCGGCCAAATTTGGATTCAGCTTAACGAAAACCTTCGGAAAAGTATAGTCCGGTTTCTGGGTATACATTTTGTTGGCCTATGTAATCGAATAGGAATGATTTTATACTTAGAAATATGGAGTTTTAACCCGTTTCCGCCCAAAATGCCGTAAATTTCACTACATTTTAATCGTCACTTTTCTTATAGAAACTAACGATGAATAATTCTGAATATTTAGATTCTATAGTTTTCAACCCACCTCTTTCCGAATCCGAAGTCCGTTTTTCGCTAGGAGCAGCCATTTTTTAAATATGACGGCGAAAAGGCAAAAAATAGAGAAAATTTCGATTTTTGGATCGGTTTTTCATGTTTTTCAATAGGTTCGCGATGACCGATCATCCCAAAGACCTGGATCTGGTGGCATAATGAGTTTGACTAAAAGCTGAAATGATCAGATATGCAAAATATAAGATGGCGGATCCAAGATGGCGGATTTTTCGCCGAATTTTGTGTTTTTATAGCATTTCCGACTATATAATATAAAACCCGCGAGTAACCATTTTCATTTCGGACATGCAACGTTTTGTATTTTCCTCCGCCATTTTGGGTCCGCCATTTTGAATGATGAAAATCAAATGTCATATTCGTAATCTGCGACCCCGAAAACCACCGAGTAGTCAGTTTCATATGGATCAAGAAATTTTGTTGCATTTCAGTCGGCCATCTTGGAACCGCCATTTGGAATTTCGAGTATCGGATAGAAGATACTGTTACAAATGATTGTGGACATCAATAATAAGTGCGTACAACAATATTTATTAATAGCTAATAATAATGTCGGAAATGCTATAAAAACACAAAATTCTGCGAAAAATCAGCCATCTTGGATCCGCCATCTTATATTTTGCATATCTGATCATCTCAACTTTTTGTCAAACTCATTATTCCACCAGATCCAGGTCTTTGGAATGATCGGTCAGCGCGAACCTTTTGAAAAACATGAAAACCCGATCCAAAAATCGAAATTTTCTCTATTTTTTTGCCTTTTCGCCGCCATATTTAAAAAATGGCTGCTCCTAGCGAAACCCGGACTTCGGATTCGGAAAGAGGAGGGTTGAAAACTATAGAATCTAAATATTCAGAATTATTCTTCGTTAGTTTCTATAAGAAATGTGACGATTAAAATGTAGTGAAATTTACGGCATTTTGGGCGGAAACGGGTTAATTTACGTTAAAAATTTTAATATTTATTGCAAAATGATTGTGAAGTATTCCATAATCATTTCCAGAAAGAAAATCAGCGATGCAAGAAAGTCAGGGTTGAATTCAATCGTGGACCACCGGGCGTTATATTATTTTGTCCACCATATTGGATTTGTAAACTACAAAAATATTGGAAATGTCAAGAAAACCCTTGATTATTGCTCTATAAGAATTGTAGTATCAAAGCGGATTGATTATCTTCTTGAATAGCTGAAAAAATTTCCATTTTTTTAACTGTAGGCATTTTGAACGTCATTTTGGATCAACTGTAAAAAATTGTTTTCTTCAACAACTCTTTAGTACAACCATTTAAAAGTCGTTGGAAGAGCAGAATTTAAAAAAATATGGATTCATTCAGAAAAAATGTCGTAAAAAATTATGTTTTTACAAAAAACGTCAAAAATTTAGTGAAAAGATTTATTTTTAAACTTCTAAGCTCGAAAATCGAAAAAAGCGACTCCAAAAAAATAAAAAACTTAATTTTTATAAAAACAACCGATTTATAAGTGTTTTATGTGGTGCATTTAAATAATTAAATTAACTGCAATGCATACCTGAATAGGTATCCTGAAATGAAACTCATTACTTGTAGTAACTTTCCTAATATTGTTGAAAAACTACGAATGTACTTAGCGGTGTTAATTATTAGTGTTGTAAAAATTCAATATGGGGGATACAATATGGCCGATCAAAATTGTAACAAATAACTTGATTGAGATTACATTTTTCGTCGGCCATAGTGAATCCGCCATATTGAATTTGTAAAATGTGAATTCAGATTCGTACTCAGCGACCCTAAAAACCTTCCGAGTACCAATTTCATCTGGATTAAGTAAATTTTTGCAATTTGGTCGGACATCTTGAATACGCCATGTTGACTTTTCAAAATCTGAGTTCAGAATCGTGATGAGCGCCCCCAAAACAGAAAAATGTGTGCCGGAAAGGGTTAATAGAAAAAAATCGTTTTAATTCCCCATATTCAAAGAAGCCGTCTTTTAAATAACTTTTAGACAATTTTCTTTTATTTTGTCGGTAATATGTAAATATTCAAGAGTTTAAAAAATATGACGATAATAAATTCTGAAATTACTCTTCTGTTAAAATACCACCACACGAGTTTAATTTATTAAAAAAATGTGAAATTTCGCTTTGACGAATACATTCAGGCTCATTCAATTGACTTTATGAATCTCCGTACACGGCGGGTAGGAAAGGAAAAAAAATCACGATATAAAGCCAGACGATGAGACCTAGAGGAAGAGGAAAAATCAGCCCTTCTCGCTTTAAAAAGCACAAAAGGGCTGCGGAGAAGATCAAAGTGTCGATGCACAAGGAGGTGCTCGGTTTTACGAGTTCGTGTAGACTACCAGGCCGATATTGCAGGAGTCGGCGTTGTCTCAATAACGTAAAAATCCCTTTGCATTAGAAATTGGGATCCATTCCACGCTTGAAACGCTTATCCTGTTTTAATAAACATTCTTAAAACGACAGAAATATATTACCTCGACAGTATTACAAATCCTTACATTTAACCTATTTTTGGGGGTGCGGGTCGAAAAGCCGACAAATAAAAGGGTGTGGGTCGAAAAACCGACAATTCAAAAAATCCGACAAACATAAAGCCGACACATAGACACATCGACAAGTGGGCAGTTATTTTTTGGGTGCGGATCGAAAAACCGACAAATAAAAAAACAGACACGTCAAAAAAAGACAGTAAAAAACCAACAATAGAAAAGCCGACAATAAAAAAAACCTGCAGTTCAAAAAATGACTGTCCGTCTAACGATGTGTCTATTTTTTATATGTCGGCTTTTTGACTGTCGGTTTTTTTGACTTTCAGCTTTATGACTGTCGGTTTTTTAACCTATCGGCTTTTTGATTCGACGGTTTTTCGACCCGCACCCCATTTTTTTAAGTGTCGGTCTTTTGACTGTCGGCTTTTCGACTGTCGGCGTGATGACTGTCGGTTTTTCGACCCGCACCACAAATAAAAAAACCAACAGGTCAAAAAACCGACAGTCATAAAGCCGACACATAAAAAAATAGACACATCAATAATTTTTTGACTGTTGGTTTTTCGATTGTCGGTATTTTGACCTGTCGGCTTTTTGATTTGTCGATATTTCGACCCGCGCCGCTTTTTTATAACAAATTTCCAATGAATCATTAGATTTATAGCGAATTGAACATAATTTTAATATATAAATATTTTTATATAAAAAAGAGGATTAGAAAATGTTATAAATAAGATCGGTTATATTAAATTCGAAATTGAACACTTTCACGGTTGCGTATGACGTTCAAGTTTGTGTAATGCATCGCACTGCTGCAACTCGAAAGTGCGGAACATTCCACATATGTGCCTTGTAAAACTGCTTCTAATTCGTTAAAAATACGCTCTCTGCAAACGTTAATTTGATCGCTCCTTTCGGCAGTAACTTTAAAAATCTATAACTTGAAGCTGACACTAAAAATAAAAAAACATACTAAATACGTCGATTTTCAAGGAGAAAAATAAGTAGTTGGTGTTACTATCTAAATACAGTAGAGTCTCGGTATATTTACTCACTCCATTTCTCGCCCTCCCCTCCCGTCTCTTTATATTTACTAAAAGAAAGGGAGCACCGCTTCTCCCAGTCCCGTCAGTAGCATTTTGTCGCGACGTCACAGCAGGCCCTTCGTGAGGCCCCAGCCCGCAAGGTGGGGGAAAAAGAGAGCGGCGGGGGGGTAATCCGGCTGGATCCGACCAAAGCCCGGTTGAAAATTCTACTTGGGATTTCTTATCCTATTATCTATAGTAATACTATTTCTTTTTTTTTCGTAGGTATTTTAGTGAGTTCGGGTATAAATTTTAGTAAATAATAAGGGAAAAGTAGGGCAACAATAGAATTAGTTATGATCTGTACTAATAAAGAGTAAAAATCGACTAATACGTGATTGATTTCAATGCAAAACTTTAATGATGTGGGTTCAAGGAACTGTATTTCGAAAAAATTTAATTAAACAATGATTAAGAATGATCTACTTTCTAAAATAGTAATATGTTTTTCGACAAAATTTTATGAACCTTTTCACCAGTAAAAATTAAATATTTTTTCAGAATATTAATAAAGAAAACGAATGAAGTTTTAGAAATCAATTCATTGTCTTTTTACTTTGATAGTAACAATAATTTGTAATGGAATTAATTTCTAACTTTTAATTGTTCATTAGAAGTTTTCACTAATTTAAAACTAATGCATAGTTAGTTCCTATTGCTACTAACTGTTTGATTATTTGATATGAACTTTAAATTGGTGCGATTAATGTACTAAAACATATATCAATAATTAAGCTTCTATTTCTATATTGGATAATAGATTTAGTAAAAATTACACAAATATACCGAAATACATTTTATATTTTCATTATTTTAGTTAATAATTGAAGGTTAAATGTTATTCACAAAAATTTACATTTATTTATATAACAAATTTTTGTTTGAACAGCCATCGTATTTTTCAGTATTGAAAAGATATCTTTTAGTAATAAAATCTGTTGTTAATTTAATAAGTACAATAGGTAAATTTCGACGAGTGTAAAAAAAACCGAAATGTTTTAAACTGTCGTTATTAATTCCTGACACGTTACAAAAATATGATTACAATGATGTCATTCAATCCCATTTTGGATCTAGAGTGCTTCTGTTCAAAATAAAAATACCGTATATTAATTTCTTCTGCATACTTGCACTTTGCGGAGTAGTATTTGTTTTTTTTCTCAAATAAAACAAATCAATTTAGTACTTTTGATGGTTAAATATCTGTTGAATTATTGCAATATAAATTACGTTGTCAATTAGAATAGTATAGAAGCTCCAAATTTAATTCTATCCGATGTTACGGATGTTATGACGTACAGCATTGATGTTTACGGTTGAGTTACATCTATTTATGTTGAGAGAATTAGTAGCCGATATTAACTATGCTAAATAACTATGTATAATAGTAACAAGTCGTGGTAGAATAAGAAATAAATATGGCTTAAAATTGTTAAATCTTAAATTTAGCACACTTGTCACAAGTTACAACAATTCCATTATCGTATCAGTTAAAATTTAATTTTTACTATCTAAAAGTAAAATATCAAACCTAAACATTGAATAAATTCAAGAAAATTAATACAATTTCTGAAAAGATATAACCGTTAAAGGGCTTATTTTTTTAACGAACTTAACAGTAAACAATAAATTCGTAATGAATTTTAAGACAAATAATAATTTGAATGTATTCCGCCAATATACTTTAATTGCAAAGGAGAATAATTACAGTCACATAGTCGTAATAAATCACATTTATAAAGCAAAGGTTTTCAAATGTTTGTATCGCGTGACGATAAAAGTCAATATTTGAAATCAAGGTGCAAGACTTTCCATCTAAAATTTATGTTTTAAATTTATAACAAAACTATCGTTTTGCCAATTAATCTAATGCCATAATGATTTCAAATGTGAATAGAATTTAAAAAATGGTTCCGTTATGAAGTAAGTTCAAAACAAGGAATTTGCTTTAGTACCATAGCTTCAATTGTAAATCTGTAAAAAATGTTTAGGTACTATTCTTTACAATTATAACCTTTCTCTTTCAAGATTTAGAATTAAATTTATATTATTATTAAAAAATAGTTTTTCCTTTTTCTGTTTTCTTTTCTTCTTTTTTTCTGTTGGAACATCGTACATTCAAAATCATCGATAAACGAAGAAAGGGATTATTTTAGTTTATTACTAGGGTGAAAATAATTTTATTGACGAAATATGGCACAATGATTACACGACTTAATATCCGACGACAAAATATCCGCGGACAAAATATGCCAGATAAAATATTTATTTATTTATTTTATTTATTTATAAACGGGCATTGCTGTCCTTAAAATATCTGAGAATGTCAAAATAAACAACTGAAGGCGTTTCTAGGAAAAGGAAAAACCAGCAAAAAAGACCCGGAAAAAAGATCGGAAACAAAGACAGGAAAAAAAGACCAGAAACAACCAGCCCCCTGATCTAACGTAATCTAACCACTAACCTGACCTAACCTAACCTAAACTAAACAAACCTAACCTAACCTAACCTAATCTTACTTTAATTTGTGTAAATAAATATACTTTTTTAATTTTTTGTAGATTTGATCATGCGGATATTTTGTCCTCGGATGTTAATTCATGTCTCCGTCACAATACGTTAATTATATACATTAACTTTTACAATTAAAGGTTTATTAAAATTTTCTTTTTTTTTCTTTATTTTCCCCGTCTTTTCTCTTATTTCTCTAAATTTATATTACCAAAATACTCGCCAAAACGAGGGGAGGGGTTACTTTATTTTTAGAAATGTTCTGTAACTTGTACCTTCGCGTTTTACTATTTCATCTATAGTAATCCCTCCCAATATTAGCCTCGTACATCTTTTATATCCTATGGAGATTGATTATATCTTATGGATGCATGATACCCCCCCTTAATATTGGCCTAATGAGCTGAGATTTTTTTGCATTTATATATAATGAGTGAATGCGGGTGCGTCGACCGTATGCGCAATGCATAGCTGTCTGTTGTCCAATAGAATTACGCATGGGTGATATTGTGAAGAAAAAATGTCAGGGGAAAGGTTAATTTTGAGAGGGAACTCTCAGCTAATATAGGGAGATGGTCAATATTGGGAGGGACTACTTTAGTAGAATTCACGAACAAGCAATTTTTACTCTTTCTAGTCAAATTGCACTAAAACAATTGACTCAATCAAAATCGCATTAATTCCAGATGTAGTTAAGTTTTTCATACACACAAACTCCGATAGATATTAGCATCTCGTTAATTTTTGTTTTTTTTTCTCTCAACTAGCTTATACAAACGATAATTCGCCATGTCATTTTCGTCGTGTCGGCAGTAGAGAGCGAGAGCCGATAACAGATCCCATTAAAAACACATTGAGATGAAAATTAAATATTAAACAGCAACCGTCCGAATTAACCTGTCAGGAAAGGGGACGCGTTACAATTAATGCACCTCTCTTTTCCGATTCGATTTGTACGCCATGTGTGCAATCGATAAAAACACGTTTAATGGATTTTGTAAAAGGAGGAAGGTACCAACGCATACATATGCATTTCGAAAATTGTTAGCGATATATCTCATTGTATCTTTTTTTTTCCAAAAATAGCCTTTGGCGCAATGGAGTTTCAGAATGGTGGTGAGAGGGAGAGAGGGGACTATATAGGAGGGAGATAGAGATGAGGTTCTACTATGTATACGCGATTCCCGCAGTTTTCGACAATTGCGACGGCCGTAGTGCAGCGCCGCGCAGGCGCCGGGAAGCCGCTCTCTCGTTCGTTGAACCAGCCGCCAGAGGGTGGGGTCGAGAAAGGATGCGAACCGCCAGTAGCTAGACGCAGACCAACATATACAAAACATCGAACAAGTGAGAAAGAAGTAGTAGGAGCATGTGTGAGTCAGACACCAACGAAAAAGACCATACACAGACACAAAAGAGACGGAGAGAGAGAGAGAGAGAGAGAGAGAGATAAGACTAAGGCAGTCAGGATACACGAGGGACAAAATCAACAAGAGTGGGCGAAGAGGACATGATAGAGAAGAAATTATTGAGAACGAAAGAGAAGAACGCATCCGAGAATGATAGATCAAGGAAAGAGATACACGGCGAAAGAAGGAACGCGTGTTCGAAAAAAAAAGAATGGCGAAGAAAAAAAAATGATATTATTCAAAGAATTGATGTGATTTGAGGTCAGATAAGGTTGGCAAAAAAAGAGCAGCTAGAAATGTCGAATGGGGAAACATGCGAGATCGTCTGTATGTTTTTTTGTTACTCAAACAGAAAAGGAGTTACTCTCTAAACCTGTATTCGTAGAATTTTTAATGTTTCCGATAGTAACACAATGTTTTACTAATACAATATTCAGTTGATATTTTGGAACGCGAATTAGATAAAGTGAACATGATATGTAGTTACTTACGCTGCCGCTAGTCGGCGACTTCGTGTAGTCTGCGCCCGTCAAAGAAACGAGTTTCAGTTATGTATATAAGGTAGCTTTCAATCACGTGTCAGTATCAATATACCTTCAGAGGGTGTATTTCTTTTTATACATATTATTTTAGAAAATTTTACTATTTATATAGGTATTTGTATATTTTTTTCAATTATTCCTCTATAAAGAATTGTAACGTTTACTAAAGAACTGGTAATAATCCATCCTTAAAATCAATTTCTCGCAGTAGAATTTGTTCAGGCTGCCTGAAAATCGATTCGGGTATTTAGGTTTACATGATTACTATCTGATCAGGCAAGGATCAAGATTTATTTTATCGCGTGGTCATTTTTAGTACCTGATTCCTAAACTGGTATTAATAGGTATGATCTAATAATGATGTCATAATCAGCTGATAATGCAATGAAAACATGATCAAATATTATTTATCGAAATGTTGCAATTAAAAATTTGGCTTTTTGTTTGTTTACTTAACGCTCGTAACCTAAATTTTCTTTATTCACTTTCAAACCATGCTTTAATAAACTTAAAATATAACGTTTTGTAACGGATGTACCGTTTCCTTAGGTTTTGACAATCCCTTTTCGATTCTGAAGTGAAGAATAATTTTTACCCGGGCTGAAATTAAATATGAAGGTTTTAAATGCAAACAAACTTAAAAAATCTTTTTATTTAGGTTTGATCGCTTTAATCATCTCGAAACTTATTCATATATAATTAATTTCTGAACTAAAAGTGCATAAAATGTGTCTTTCAACCAAATTTGTAAAAAGTTTGTATTTTGGAATTATAAAATTCAGGTGTATAATACAAAATTTCTCCGTGTATAAAAAAGACCAAAAAAATGATCAAAAAACATCACGTAAAAGTAAAACAAGTTTTGATAATATTTTCTCTATTATTCAAGCCGATGAACAGTGCAGATACGTACATGAACCCACTCATGTTTTTCTAAGATACTATAGGCAGTGACATTAATTATTTTTGTTAGTTTAGTTGTCAAATTATATCTTCAAGTTTCGCTTTGAAAGTAAATTACTAGATAATGTCAGAGGTATGAAATAAACATTGTTTATTTTGTTATAAATGTTATTAGACAAAACAAAATTACTAAGAAATGAAAAATATGTATATATAAAAATTAAAAAATAATAAATAAATAAATTTTAAAAATTGAAAAGACTGTCCAATTTCACGCGTAAAAGTTGGTAAATCTCTTTTTGTCACATAGATAATACAATACTTAATTTCACATTTTAGCCATGTTGTAACTTCAAATTCGTAATCTGCGGCCCAAAACACCCCTGATCAACAAAATTCAAGAGATTCTGACGAGAATTGGGCAATGTACAAGAAATCTTTAAGATTTTGCAATGGATTTGACGCCATATTGGATCCGCCATCTTGAATGTTTTTATTCTATCATATATATATATATATATATTATTCGGTGGTTTTTGGAGTCGCTGATTACAAATGTGGTGTTTGTTACGAAAAATTCAAAATGGCGGATTCAATAGGGCGGACAAAATTTTCAAAATTCATCGGATTCGCTTGAAACTCGTTTTTCGGGGGTTTTTGGCATCGCTGATTACGAATATGGCGTTCGTTTTAAAAAATTCAAAATTAACGCCATATTTTGTACAATCACCTATAAATATTCCACTTTTAAACCTAAAAAGAAATTTTCAAGTGCACTTTTGGTTTGAAGCTGGTTAAGACTTTAGGTGTCTGGTTCAGTTTTTAAATATTCAAAACAGTGAATCCAATGTGGTCATCAACGATCCCAAAAATACTTATATACGTTTAAAAGGTTCAGAAGGTACCATTACTAGTATTTTTTTGGATTTCGTATTTTTTTGGGCTCCAAAAATAGGGAAAGAGGCATCCTGTAGGATGTATTTTTAGATTCTCTAGATTCAAACAGTGGCACAGGACCGTCGTCAGAGGTGATAAGAGAACGTTATCAGAATCGACTGCCTGGAAAGGAAAGTTGAGATCAGAGCGAAAGGAATAACGCGAACGTGACTCACGGAACGCATTCAATATAGGATGGCCGACGAGCGAATGCCGACCAAATTGTTATTTTTAAGAGCCGTACGCTGGATTTTGCGTTTCAAGTAAGAAACAAAGGGAGAGCACCGTGAATCCGCTTCCGGTGTGGAACGTCAAACTGAAAAGACGGCCATTGAAGTACTTCGAAATTCCTGTTGGAACGAGAGGGGTACGATCTGAACATGAATGGGTTATGTTCCCCGGTGTGATCCAGTCGAAAATTGCCAAAATCGAAAAAAAAAAAGTCATTTTTTTATGTGGTTTCGAAAATGAAAACTTAAAAAAGTGTTAAAATGGAACTGGTTCGTAAAAAGTGCATGTCGAGAAACATATTTTCATTTTTTAAATAATTTTTCTGTGTCATTTAGTTTTATTTCATTAATTCTGGAATTTAACATATTTTATGTAATCTAAGGAACAGGGGAAGTTTTTTTTGTGCAGATTTTTTCACTATCTTCGATTTAAGAAAGGTCGTTGCCCTTATGTTAAATGCGATAGAGCATTTTATTTTCTGAACAAAAATAAGGAAATTGTTATATAAATATGTGATGTATCTTTGTGATGCATACTTTTAATTTTTATAGTTTAATTTTTTTCTCAAGACAAAAACTCGTCTGCTCGACCAGAAATAATGCAAATTTTGCTAGAAAAATTCAAGATATGAGTTCCTGTCATCAGAATAAAATAGGGTGTGGGTCGAAAAACCGACAAATCAGAAAGCCGACAGCCATAAAGCCGATAGTCGAAAAGCCGAAAGTCAAAAAGCCGACACATGAAAAAATAGAGGGGGTAGGTCGAAAAACCGACAAATCAAAATGCCGACAGGTCAAAAAACCGACAAGCGTAAAGCCGACACATAAAATTTAGGGGTGCGGGTCAAAAAACCGACAAATTAAAAAGCCGACAGGTCACAAAACCGACAGTCAAAATACCGACAATCGAAAAGCCGACAGTCAAAAAGCCGACACACAGAAAAATAGACGCATCGACATACGGACTATCATTTTTTGAAGTGTCGGTTTTTTGACCTGTCGGCTTTTTGATTTGTCAGTTTTTTGACCCGCACCCAAAATTAGGCATGTCGAGAAGCAGACAGTAATTTTTTGATGTGTCGGTTTTTTGACCTGTCGGCTTTTTGATTTGTCGGTTTTTCGCCCCGCATCCAAAACAGATACATCGGCAAGTGGACAATCATTTTTTGAAGTGTCGGTTTTTTGAGTGTCAGCTTTTCGAATGTTGGTTTTTTGACTGTCGGCTATTCAATTGTCTGTTTTTTTGCTGTCGGTTTTTCGACCTTTCTTCTTTTTGATTTGTCGGTTTTTCGACCCGTGCCCAAAAAATTAAGCTAGAAAACTTAAAAGTACACATCACAAACATTGTGATCTGCTTGTTTCAGACGTACATCACATATTTATTTATTATTAAATAATTGAAAGCATATCAGAATCGTTTATTTGATAAATTTTCTGAATTGTATTTAAGTAAAAAGTATTAAGTGGTATTGAAACTGGTGTCGTAAAATATAGTTAAAATTTACGCATTTCAATCAGTTCGAATGTACCTTGCTAAGAAAATAATTCACAAGAAAACTAAATTTAAAAAATCTAGATTTTTAGCTGCTTGTAAATGTGATTTGTCGAAAAAATTGCAGGTATTCATTATTTTTTAACTACTTGTACTTGAGGAATGAAATTTAAAGAATTTCATTCAGAGAAGTTAAGATAAATAATTTTCGAGATCATTAACTGAATTTTCTTAATTATTAATAAAAAATCTTGACCGTTTTTTAAGAAGAAACTTTAGGTAATGACTATTATTTTTAAATTTTGATTTTGAATAAGTGTAGTTTGACAGTTCCAATATGTATTTTTTTCTCTTCAGGTATGTTATTATAGTACTATTTTAAATATCAAATGATTTAATTTACAAACAATTCTTGTAGAAATCGTTATTTTACTGGAGAGAATATTCCTATAATGTTTCAAAATGAATTTCGAAACCCCTTTTCAACGTTGAGATTATCTCACAGAGAGGGCGCTGAAGTGTTTTTTCAAGTATTTTTTTTCTCGAAAGGAGTTTTCCACTTGCGTGTTATCTTTAAAATTGTTTTAAAAGTTATAAATTTTTTTCAAAAACACGTTAATGTTCATTCTTTTATTATCTGTAATATAAATCTAGAAATGGGATAAGAAAATGTGTTTAAATTCTGTATTTTTAGTTTTTAAATTGGTATGTAGAACTGGGATTCACATAAAAAAGAAACACGATAAAGAATGTCAACAAATTTCAGATGAAAGTTGAGACCTTCACGTATTACACAAGCATGGTTCGAAATACGAACCTCCACGAGTTGTTGCTGATTTCTTCTGTGTTTTAAGGAAACTATTTTCAAAAATACTCAAAAAACTCTTTATATAATTATAAATGTACGTGAAAGAACCTAAAATTACAATATTACTCGAAGTACAAACTGTCTTGTAAAGGAAAAAATGAAAAAAATAACTTATTAATTGAAATAAATTTTTGCAAACATTATTTGACAGCATAACAATTTTTCTGTGTAGTTATATATATTAATGTTAGGAATATTAGTTAATATAAATTATCATCGTTTAATAATTAATTCACAGAAAAAAACTAAATCATTGACAAACTAAAAAAATATAATAAATATAATCAATAAATCATTGTTAGGATTATTAGTTAATATAAATTATCCTCGTATAATAATTAATTCGCAGAAAAAAGTAAATCATTGACAAACTACAAAAATATAGTAATTCAGCTAAAAATGTTGGCTATATATATATATATACCTTAGATTTTTTTGTTTGTTTACTGCAACTATTTTCAGTTTGTTATTCTCAAACATTGAATGGTAATCCTAACCTCAAATTTTATAATTTTTATATATAATTCATAGATAATCCTTAACTTCATTTAATCACAGGACATCGAACATTTTTTTTAGTTGGATTGTGTAACCGCTTAAAAATAGTTGAACTAACTTCATGGCGTTACTAAGATATGAGAAAAGATTATCAATTTTGCCATCTTTTATAGTTCAAAATTTAAGACATTTAAAATAGTTCTTGCAACCATTGTTGGTTTGTCATTTTCACAAATTAGTTCGTTGTATTAGCTATTTTTCGAACAGCTGCTACAGATAGTTAAATCGACTATTCTCGTTTTTCCGCGTGCTAAAAAATTTAAAATTTATCTCGAGTGTAAATAAAATTATAAAACATGAAAACAGGTTTCCTAAGTGTACCTCCATTAAATTATTCATTTCATAATCAGACATTTGTTAGACTAAACTTCTAATCATAATGTATTTCAAGCTGTTAAATTCTGAGTTTAATGAAACTAAGAAAAATTCAATTATTGTACACAAAATTCAATTATTGTAACAATTTCATTGCTAAAAGCTCTAAAACATCAAGAATCCTCAAGTTATTTTAGAATATCTTAAACTTGTCGAATAATGATTAATGTCAAACAATTAATAAAAATAGAGACGAATGACAGAAATCTTACAAAAAATTTAAAAAATAACTAAATATTGTGATAATCTGTAAAATTTTTTAACATAAAAATGATGACAACCATCAAATATGGATGAAAATTGTCCTATAATGATCAATCATAACAAATTCTTTTCTAATAATTCTAAATTACATAAATATTGTAATTAATTAATGAAAATTGATGAAATCGCGGTATACCAGTCTCTCATACTAAAAGGTAAATATTAACTTATATAAATGTCGATTTTAGCCACGTAATTATGAAAATTATATAGGAATAACGACTTTAAAATATTGTAAACATTGCTGCGACTAAATTTTCAATTTTTTGCCAAATATATAGGATTAAAAATCATATTTTAATAACGAATTCAGTTTTCCTCTATGCGACAATATTCGAAGAAATGTCTATTGAACATAGTCGTCCTATTCCTATTATATATTAATATTCAATTTAAAGAACATAGAACTTAAAATGATCTAAGTTTTATTCAAGGTAAAACTGTCATGGTTTTGATATTAATTAAACTACTCAATATGTTTGCATTACTTAATCTGAAAAATCTCATGACATTTTTCGTCCTCAGAGATTTTTTTTAGTTATTACCATTTATACTTGTATGGAATTAATATCACAATGACGTTTTTTGCAAAACATTTTATTGATCATAATCAATAATTCCACTTTATTATAATTTTTACAGAGCAAAATAAGGTCCAGAATTGTAAACTTTTTGCATATTCAGTTTGCATGCAGTTTCAGAAGTCTGAAACTTTTTACATATTCAATTTGCTTTAGCCTATTAGATAAACTAAACTAATGTCGCAACTGGTCTTAAAATTAGATTGTTTTTATTCGATAACGAGTATAAGCTAATTTTAATTTAAAATAGAGTTGGTTTTCTTAAATTCAGTATTCATACTCAGATTTGAAACAAGACTTATTTAACTGATATTAAGTTTTTAGTGTCAGACTAAGATTTTTAGCGTAAACATTAACTTAATTGAAGAAAATTAGTACAGTTTAAAACCCAAATACACATCGTCCAATTTAGGACACATTTTTTAAACTTCCTTCTGTATATATTTTCAAAATTATTTTCTTGGATGACGCATGTATACTTGCAACTATTTCCATAAATTTACTAGAATTTCGGTAAATGTCAAAAATTTTTAATATACAAGAGGTTTTATCAGATAAATCTTCAAGAGATATTCAATGTTCCCACTACCTGCAACAAAATAAAAATTCTCAATCGAAAAATCGTTGCCTTTTAGTACCGAAATCGAAAAGTATCGTTCTTGAATTTTCGACACGTAGATCGTTTGCTTGAGACATTACAAAGAAATGTTATATCTTTCCAACCAAACCTCGAATCCGTAGCCGTAAAATCTACTTGTAGGAAAAAATTCCGAGCATGTCCGTGATTGTCCAGGTGTATTTCGCGCGAGAAATCGCATTTGGAACATAGCCGCCGTTTCACCTGGAAGAAATGAAAGAAAATCTGATGTTATTTTGAGAAATTGTTGTTTATATGTCTAATTCGAAAAATGAAATAAACAAATTAATATATCATTAAACAAATATTCAGTTAAAATGAATAAACGTCAAGTTAAGTGCTGAAATTTAGTCTAATTCAATGAATAATTTCAGAGGTACTTAAATTAAACATTTTATAGAAAATATTGTCTTTTTAAGTTCATTTGGTTTACATTATTTTTCCGAAGTTATTGTTACAAACTTCTGTCCCAAAAAATAAATTACAATAGAGCATTAAAAAAATTGAGTTTAGCTAAGCTGTCATCACTAAAAATATTAAGTACATTTATCATAATTAGTCATTGTATAAAATAATTTCATTGTGATTCCTACATTAGTAATCGAAGTAACTAAACTGGTTGATTAAGAAGGGGAGCGCCTCTTCTCCCACTCCCCTCAGTCGCGTTACGTTCGTGACGTCATAGCAGGCCCTTCATGCCGCAGCCCGCAAGGTGGGGGAAAAAGAGAGCGGCGACAGGTAAATATAATGCGACAAAACTGGGCAAATATGTAGGGACGTAAATAATGAAATTTATCTATTTCTTATATAATAAAGCGATACTAATTTTATTACTAATAAACTAGCAAATCAAGACTAGTATTTTATACATGTTTTTTTCTTTTTTGATCTTATATTTACTTGCATTTAAATTTTGATTTATATATAATACATTAAGTTTAAATCATTAAATAATATATATTTAAACCCTTGAGCACCTGACGGTGCAAATTGTGAAGTTAATTATACACGAGTGTGCACATTAGAAAACAAAAAATGTTGCAACGTCATCGACGAAAACAAAAAACGTCAGGTTTTCTATACCGATCTTTATCACGACATACGCCATGAGACGTATCCTCGGTCTACATTTCCAACTGCATACAATAAGACGATATTTTATGAAGTTAATAACAACCTGTAACACCCTTCGTTATTAAGTAAAATGCGGAAAATAGTATTCTTAGAACTTCCATGTACCGTTACTATTACGGCATTTTTACTTTCGCTTAATACAGGTGTTTTACGCTTAATGTACGTCTTTTTTTTTGAAAAATATTCACGACGTGCTCAAAATACATATTTTCACTTCGTTTCGCATAACGGGTTTTGATAATTAATTTGTCAAGAACGCTGAATAAACTGGGACGTCTTGGGTGTTTCTCGTATTTTTTATTCTCTTTGTATCACTGAAGTTTCTTAAGACATGATTACTGTCGGCACATAAGATAATTTAGTGATGTTAACATTGACAAATTTTTAATGCAGCCCACCCGTTTGTAATTTCACTATTTGTAAAGTAAAATTTAAGAAAAGAATGGGATAAATTTAGTTTTCTTAGACTTGTTTGTATCATTTATGCTTTTATCATAAAACATCGGTATTTAGCAAATTTCAAACTGCAGATAATGGAAGACTTAGAATATCTTATATTGATAACAACATAATTTCGGTTTTTATTATTTCAAACGATTTTTATTTCCGCGCATAAATAAGATCATTTTTTTATAGCTCACGATTTTTGTTTTTTATTATACAATAATAGTGCCGATAACGAAAAAAATTCTATAACTCTTATAAAGGAAGTCTTGTAGTCACCATTTCTTATAATAGTTCAAAAGTTCGTTGACATATAGCAATAGAACTACTTATCAAAACGATGGTAATGATTTGCGACTACATAAACGGGCGTTCGACTTGAATGCATTTTCAAATGAATCGATATTAGACGCATTTTTAAACTGTTAGTAATATGTACAAATTTTTGGAGCACTAAGAAACTACTGTCGAAAACTAATAAATGTAAATTTAAAAATTGCAATGGAATTATAATAAAGTATTATACTAATCAAAATGAAAATTTATAATTTTGATGAATTTTTAAAATTTTACGTAATTAACTGAAAATTTAAAGCTGATATATATAGCTATATATAACTTACTACATTCTTATTTACTAAAATATATGCATTAAATTAGAATATTGACTTTTTATGAAATTGTGATAATTATTATTTTAATAAATATTCCGTGTAAGCAATAATTATATTTATATCAGAAAATGTCTAATAAAATAAAATAAATACAAAATTTAATATTTGGTTTTATTTCGTTATTATAGAATTTATTAGTTATTTAGTAACTGTAATTTTCTACTATTTCGTCGCGTACTTGTATATTAATACTATTAATATTTTAGTTGAAAGATTTTTGATTCGTTAGAATTTTGAAAAAATGGTATTGAATAATGTACATTTGAACAAAATAACAATAAATACTACATTTTAGGAAATAAAGAGAAGCATTTAATACTTTATATTTAATATTCGCGTCTCGCTATATTTACGTCCCAGTTCCGTCTCGTTATATTTGTCTGTCGCCGCTCTCTTTATCCCCCACCTTGCTCGCAGGGGCCTCAGAAAGGGCTGGCTATGACGTCACGAATATAACGCGACTGAGAGGAGTGGGAGAAGGCGTTCCCCTTCTCTTGACTAATATAAGAGTCGAGAGGAGAAGGCGAGGTACCGATTGGGTAAATATTTATTACCTACTGTAATTCCATTATTTTAATTTTATTTTTTAATGTTTTTCAATTCATCTAAGTAAACACAATTTTTTTTTATGATCTACTTTTCCAAAATGGTTTTAATCTAACATCTTCGCTACAAACAAAACATTATAATAGATCGGTACTTTTAATTAACGAAGTGAAATTGAAAACCGAAATAAGAAGAGTGTATATGATATAAAAGTTACTCATTGTTGCATGCTTTAAATAAAAATTACGTAAATAATAATTACAATAGTAATGATTAAATAGGTTGATGACGTAAGAAATCATGTAGAACCAACCAGGGAGATTACACATTCCTTTTTATTGCGGAGCTGCGACATCAAATGTGATAAATGATATCTTTGAAAATTCACTTAACATTTTACAACAATTAATAAAATTATAATAAATGTCAATGTTCTAATTAGTATAGTAATATTTCGTTCAAAACTCCATTGTAACGTTTCTTTGAAAATGACCCAGATAAACGTATGATCTTACTTAGAAAACACTGAAATATGTACAGTGATATCACCTGCTATTCTGAAATTATTTAAAGCGCTGATTAAGAAATCTAATCCAGAATAGAAACTATTCACATTTTCAGTGGATATTTGAATTTCAAATGTTTATGGACCTAAAATATTTAAACAATCCAAAAACGTATCTGTATTGTAAAATAGAATCCTTAAATCAAAATAAAAAACAAGACAAAATATGAATTTCAGTAAGAAAGTCGACTGAAAGTAAGATAAAACGAAAGTAAGACCTCTTAGACAAGGTCAGACTTATACATTCACTGATTTTAAGACTAATCATGAAGTATTTGATTTGACATGTATCCAGCTGGAGAAATATTTGTGGTACCCGGTTGTGCCCAATATTTGGCCAAAATTTAACTAGTTTTCCTTTGGTAACACTCATTTTTTATAAGATCGGTTTCATTTAATGTTATCACAATCTATTATCAGCTTTAATTTTTTTCCATACTACGTAGTAATAATTAGTAATGGTATTGTAAATTTTGGTTTTTTTTTTTGCATATGTTAACTCAAAATCACAAGTATTTTATCAACATATTTAGTTCAGTTAGTTATTCAAGTTTGCAAATGAATATTGTAGTTAACATGTTTGCTTCTTTTTACTTTGACAATTTAATTTTTGCGAAAAAATCTCAAATTTTATAGTTTACGATTTTTTGTATCAACTTTTCGAAACAAAATTGCAGAGAACAAAAAATGCTTAGATTTCATCAAGGAATATATTACATTTTCTCAAAAACTTGATTAATTACAAACAAAATTTAATTGAAAATGTGAAATATCAGTCAAAAAAGTAAAAGAAGAACAAATTTCAGGATATAACTCAAACTAGTTATATTTTTTACCATAATATTGAATACAAAAATCTCCCTAAATCTTACAATTATGTTCCTAATGACAAGACCAACAAGATCTAACAAAATAAAGTCAATTTTTATAATTGGTTTTATTTTGTCACTCTAGAATTTATTTTGTAGTGAGTTATTTAGTAGTTTGAAAAACTGGTAATTTTCTATATTTTATCTTATGCAGTAATGCTCTTGCTAGCAGTACAAATTTTGTAAAATTGTTTCTAAATTAAATTTGAATGCTAATGGTAACAAAAGTTGTTAATCGTGTTACCGAAATTAATATCATTGTCCCTCTTGATATTGAAGTTCATGAAAGATTGTAGATTACAAATAAGATTCTGATTTTTAATATGATTAGAGAAATTTGGACCTTTCGAAATAAACATAAAGAAAGAAAATTTACAAAACAAAAAGATCAGGATTCAATACAAAATTTAGTTGTGACCAAAATTATAGGTGGTACATTAAAAACAAAAGCAATTCCATTTTTTAAATTTTATCTTCTAATGTTTTTCAATTTATCCAGCAAAAAGTCAGCATTATATGCTTTTTTTACATGATCGTTTTAATGTAATATACAGAGTATCCAACAAGTAAGGAAATGGTCAAATATTTCAACAAATAGACAAAGAATAAAAAAAATAACCCCCCACTCCCACCCGTAAGGGGTAATTTAACAATTTTAAATGCCAACAACCATTTTTTATTGTGGATTTCACTTCTTCATGACAAAGTTACGTACGTTTTGCCTATCATTATAGTTATTTTTGGTGACAGATGGCGCTGTCAATTTTTCGAATTTCGTTGTGATTTTTTCACAGTATATTCTTAAGACACAATACTTTCGAAATATGTAACAGAACCTTAACTGAAAAAAATATTCATTTAGGAGATAAAGGGTTAATCTAGTAATATTTTTCACCAAGGCATTCAATAAATTAAAAAAAGTTGTTAGAAATGCAGATGCAGTTATGCCAATATTAGACGCCACAAGCAGCACATAAAACTGTTTTATGAGAAACTAATTTCTGAAGCCACAAATTTCATATTCATACAATAGGGAGAATAGAATTTCCCATTTCCTGGTATCACTTTTGAAAATCAAGAGCGCAACAAAGCCCTAAACCTTGTAGGGAATATAACGAGGGAATATATCATTCGATGGAAAGCATCGATGCAAAGGCCGAGTTATCCGAACAAGCAGCAGTCAGTACATACCAAAGTGCCTAGCAATGCGTTAGTTCGAAGGTTATTTGGTACGAATACGAAACCAGTTGGGCATCCCACGGCTTTTCGCTTGGAAGAGGCGCTCTAATAACATAGGCCTTTGAAACAGTAGCAAAATATCAAGTTTAGTCTATCAAGGTCGATTTTTGAGATTAGTAACCGCGAGGAAAACAAGTTTCTGCGTTCAAGGGCAACCGACTTTCTTGTTTTGTTTACAATAACAACAAAAGCGACCGAGAGAAATTGGCTGTGTTATCAAAATGTTTCAAAGTAGCATCAATATTGAGCAAATTTTTTTTTTGAAATTTCACCATTCTAAATGGTAATTTTTAGGATAAACTTGCAGAATGGAGAAAATTGCCAATATTTGTGGTAAAAATTGCTAGATTTTTAAATGTTACTGTCTGAATAGTAAAAATGTCAAGAACTTATAGTAATTTTTATCAGAAAGATTGGCAATTTTTCTCATTCTACAAGTTTCAAAATTACCACATGGAATGGTGAAATTTTCAAGTAATATTTCGACCAATTACTTAAGACAGATTGAGCGATGATCCAACTACAACCATGCCGATTTCTCTTAAGATCTTGCTAGAGTACGACCATACTATGTACTAAAATGTTAAAGCTTGATCGCATGCCTAAAGTTTGAATTCGTAGCTCAGGGAGTAACGTAACCTATGTTTTAATTTAGAAACACGCTTCGGAAGCGAGCACTCGCTTGTGAAAGTAAGAAGTAACTGAATCGTGACTAAGAAAATTGGCCGTATTTACCTTCGGGGGAAATATCGGAGGCTGTGCAAGTATGAAGGGAATACTAGAATAGTAATAACAACGAAAAGATGTCGGATAACGAGATTGTTTAGTTAAAAAAGAAAGTCGTTTGAATAATGTATCAGGAAAAAGAATGGAAATGACTGAAATGAAATTAATGTAATTTATGGGATAGATCTTATATTTCCGCAAGACTGGATGAAATAGGAGTTTTGACAATCACAAGTGTCGTGTTTAGGCCTTCTGGACTTCCATCTAACTACTGATGTACTTGATTAGCAATTTAAGAGGAGGTGTAATTAAAGGGGAACAATTGTTGTCCAAAAATACTGTAAAGCTATTTCTTGGATAGCTTCAATAATATTGACTTCCTAAAATGTAGTTAAGACCTCCAAAACGGATGAGATTAGATTAGTTAGATTTTCAACCATTTTGGAAATGTTTAATTAAGTCAATTACCACCAGTGACTTTAGCAGGGAAATGCAGCGAATTTAGAATTTATTTATAAATCATCAAAACTCTCGTTAAGGTCTTTAAAAACCATAGTAGGAAGTGACTCTAATGTACTGAAACAATTAATAGTTACTAAGATGCTACCATATGATTTGCGAAGTTGGTCAGTTATTATTGATTTTAGAGGCTAATTGAATGGGGGTTTCGTGTTTTTCACCAGGATAATCGCATCTCCACTTATTTTCATCATGATATTCAAATTCAGCGCATCAAAATACATCAGAAAACAGATGTACGCTAAAGATTTCCGGACCGTCCTTTTAGGAAGTATATCCGAGCTATTTTCAAAACCTATTAGGAATAGTTGAGGTTCTAATAGTTAATATGCCAGTTTAGCAGATACTTAACTTGGTGAAGAAAATTCGTAATTAAACTCTGCGACTCCCAAATTAAACAGAAAGAGTTGTACTATATTATCCAACAGAAGGAAAATTCCCTAAATTGTGGTACATAATCTCAAATATCAGAAGACAATTCTAACCACGGATTCTACGCAAAAAATTGGTTTGGAATTGACTGGGACAATAAAACTATGTTGGTTTATTTGATTAGTGTAATTTTAAATCCATGATGGATCATTGATGGATCTTCGGTGGATCTACTCCGTCGAAATTATATTTTTTGAGACGATCCCGCACTACCTATCGATTTATAAAGGATCTAATTTTCGCATACTTTGAATACCAAAAATTCGTGTTACCGCTGCTTTTAATGACTTTTTTAGAAATGCGTAATGATTTTTGGCACACAAAAGCATGCTGAAATTTGGTCCGCTATAAATCCACAGATAGTGATGATGATAGAGTAGATCCACCGAAGATCCATCATGGATCCGTCACGGATTTAAAATTTTTGCACGGGGCGTCTCATGGAAAAGGAGCCATTAGGTTATTTCTAACTTTGATGATTCCGAAATTGCGATTCCAATTTTCCATGAAGTTGAGACATCCAAAAAGTTGGGATTTTGTGGATTCTTGACTATTTACCAACGGATAAGATAACAAGGATGGGATTGGATTGGAAAACAAAGGCAGGAGTAGGGAAAAAATCTCGAATTGTATATAATGTAGAAGAGGTGAGGAACTAGAAAGCAATAAAGCAAGAGAGAATGCGAGTTCAAAGCAGAGGTAGAGGTGGGATGGACTTTCAGCCGAACGGAAAGCACGAGAAGTGGCATCCTGCAATATGCTCAAGAGTGATAGAGTAAGTATGCGGTTGACGGGTGCTAGGTTTCGTAGTGACGATGGCGGTGGCGTTGGTGGGAAGAGGCACGGGCAAACCGATAAAAAAAAATAGGTGAGAAAAAGGCGCCGGATGATGATCGAAAAAAAAGCAGAGCTCCAGAGATGGTTTGGAAGATGCAAGGGGAGAACGGGGGGTCAAAGGTGACGAGAGGCAGAATAGTTAGACCTAGGAAAATAGATAAAATAGGGAGGAAAATGTATACACGAAAGGGGGAGGGGGGACATTATGGAGGAAGTGGCGACTCTGAAGCTGAGGGTAGCATACGGCCCTGCAATCGCGCGGCAACTTCGATACCACCTCCAAACAGCTTCGACGCCGAGAATGGCCGGGAATGCACGAGCAGGAGAAGCCAGGACGCGTTTCTCGCTTCTCGACTCAATCCGCCGTGAACCGGTGACGAAGCCAGAGGTTCGTGAATCGTCATCCAGTTACGCTCGAAGCCAGAAAAAGCCGCACTTTCATTTCTGTTATCCAACGGCCAGAATCGACCTTGGATCAGTTTTTTGGATATCTTTTTTGGATGATCTACGACCAATCATCGGATTCCGTGTTCGATATTTGATAAAAGTTTTACAAGTCGCACAATTCGTCACAGAGTGAAAAGAGTGCCGCGTTTAGATCTTGTCGGACTAGGTTTGTGATTGATTGATTGATGCTACGTATCGGTTTCGCGAAACAGCTTCTCATGGAGAGTAGCCGCGAGACAGGTTGCAGCTTCAAGATAGATCCGATCGGAAGTGATACGCGCGATGCGATCAGAGAGTGGAGATGCGAGACAACGTGAAGACAGGTCCGAGAAAACGTGTTGCACAAGCTTGTTTTAATCTCGCGTATCACCGCCGCCAGTCAGTGGTGAACTTTGTAAACAAGGAGCCAAGGAAACGTTTCGCCCGATGGATTTAGACTCGACTTTTGCACTCTAACGTGTTTCAATAATAGTGAAAAAATAGTGAATTCAAGTGGAGGATATTTGTGATCTAGTCGCTGCGGAAGGTAATTTTTGCATGAAGGATTTGTGAATTTTGTGTCTGTGGCAGCAGAAGTTGTTTGTGGTTCAAACTCCAAAAAATTTGTTTTTGGGACATAAGTTGATAATCTTTAGCAAATGTCCAGAATATTATTGTTAGTGAAACTCATTGTGGATTTAGTGAATATTTTCGGTTTAAAATCGAGAAAGTATCCGGCAAGCGACTCTATTTACGTCAGGTCAGCGATGGTCGTCAGTATTCCATAAAACGCCCGGGAAATTTAAAAGGAAACAGGCGTGCGCGTAGTTTTCCCGTCGCTTTGAGCTATAGAAAATCGATAACAATTTCGAGCATCGCAGAGACGTCAGGTTGTTTTCTTTTTGTCAACGCGAACAAAGATAAATGAAAAGACGCGTAGCCGCAATTGATGTTTATCAGTGAATTGATTTCACGACATGTATCATTCATCCGCTCGGCTTGTTTCTACCTTTTTCCATCTCTGTCTTTCTCGTAAGCGTGGCGCGCGGTACCAAGAGCAGGGCTTATTGATCCCTCCGTCCTCGTCAGTTCTTTCTACCATAATATTTTAAAGATAGGGTAGAGATGAAACGTTCTAGGAATCGGTAAGAAGAGAATTTTCAATTTCGCGAAGAAAAAGGAACGGCGAGATTCAAAAAGCGGTGACGGCCGGAGGAAATATAAAAGTTCCAACGGTGATGGATGACTATCCAGATAATGAAAAGTTTGCGAAAGTTGTCTTGTAATTTGTTCATTAGGATGGTAAATATGAAAAGATTTTTTGTTTTTGAAATGTAAGAATTTTGAAATGTGAAGTAAGAGTGACGGAAGCAGCGACGGAACGCTGAATACCCATGTCTGTTTATCTCGGAGTGCGTTAAGCCCTCGGTTAACCCGATTTCAGCCACCGAAGCTACCCGACGAGAGCTGAAGCACGAGAAAGCTGTATCGGGACACTATCCACTGTTTTGCACGATTCGATCCTTCCCTTCCCACTACCCAGTGCCCTCGTGGAATTTTATCGAATTGATATAATTCCTTCGGGTGATTCCAACCGAATTAAGATGAATTTCACTTACTATAGCGGAATCCCAAACAAAATAGGGTGAGCTTACCTTTTTTTGACCTGCATTCAGGTCAAAAAGTTCTCTCGGTCATGTCTTATTAACGAGTAAATAGTTTGATGGTGGAGATGATGAGATGACGAGATGGATGATGAGAAATAAGATGACGGGTCCTATTGTGTTACTGTCTAAAACGGTTGGAGTACTCTCAGTCTAATAAAGAGTAAATATAGTAGAATCTTTTGGAGTACACTTTGAATCCCATGGAGTTAGTCATTAATATCGTCTCCAATTAAGAGTAAATTGTAAACTCCAACTTCAAATTTATTATTTTAGATTGAAAACTGACTCCGAGTTCAATCTTTCGATTTGGAGTACTTTGGAATTAAATTTGACTTCAAAATAACATTTTTAGTATTTGGAGCAATTTTAGACGTCTAAATTGGTGAAAATCCTTCTTCTTGTAATTTTGTTTTCGCGCATCTAAACCATGACGGTACGTCTTGTTTATCAGTAAACGAACTTATATGACGGTCAGTGGAAAATAAAGTTGATGTAAATTCAAGGTCGAAATAAGACAACTGATGGCATTTTCCTATTTAATCGCTTCACTGGTAGCCAAAAAAAATTGGTTTCCAAAGTGTATAACTTGTAGTCGCCATATTGAATCCGACATATTGATTTGTGAAATTATGACATTAAATTCGTATTCAGCGACGTAAAAACCTATAGTACACCAAATTTCATGTAAATTCAGTGAAAACTGTGGTAATTTATTGTATATGATACATGACCAGCCGTGGCACTTTTTTTGTACACATATGATACATTAACAGTGTAGTGTATTTTCCGAATACGCAGATTAGCAAATGGAGTCCCCAAATTTCTTAGAGTGAGAGTGCAATTTTTGAAAATAGCGCGACTCTAGTGAAAACATTTAGAAAAAAATACTAGTGTTCTTGGGATCACTGTTTACGAATTTTAAGTAGCATTTTAAAAATGGCGGATTCAATAAGACAGACCATTTTTTCATAATTCATTGGATTCGTTTGAATCTAGTTGGTTGAAGGTTTTTGGAGTCGCTAATTCAGAATTCGACGATTTGCTAAATTCAAAATGGCTGATTCAGTCCTAAATAACAAAAGCCCGTCTCAGGATGTCCTCAGGAGCTCCTGAGGAACTCCTGATTACCAAAAGCGGATATTTGGACGGCCTCAGGAGTTCCTCAGGACATCCCGGATTAGATTGTGTTGTTTCGGGCACGACCGACAAAAATTTAACAAACGACACGAGTGGAACAAAATTTATTACTCGAGGTCGTTTATTACCAATCAGATATTTCTTTTATTACATATCAGATATTTCTTTTATTACATTAAAAATGGCGAATACATTATGACAAACATAAATGTTGAAATCGATCTCATTTTGCCCGTTATTATTGTTATCAAGTTAAAAATGGCAAAATATACCGTACGAACATTGTACAAATGCTAGTTACGAATTTTTTTCTGACATACTGGATTCGCCATTTTGATTTTGGCAAAATTAATGTCTGATTCATATCTAGAGATCCCTAAAATCCTCATCAATCAATAGATAGTAAACAAACTTGTATAATTTGCACAAAGATGAATTTATTCCAAAAAATCGCAGATTTTCAATTTTGTATGACAATAACAACTGTATTAATAACATTAAAAATGTTAAATTAATTTTTTGTTTAGTTATTTAGGCTATATTTAAAAAAACTTATGTATTCGGAGTAGCTCAATTTTTACTCCATTCAGAGTGGCATTTCACTGTAAGAAA
The DNA here is from genome assembly GCA_030407085.1 of Trichopria drosophilae. Classification (NCBI taxonomy): domain Eukaryota; kingdom Metazoa; phylum Arthropoda; class Insecta; order Hymenoptera; family Diapriidae; genus Trichopria; species Trichopria drosophilae. Next base: position 83,445,123 of record CM059587.1, on the reverse strand, counting down.
TTTAGATAATATGAAGTGTTGTTCACTTGTCAGTAAATGTAATAAAACAGGAAAATTAAATTAATTTGTAACCTGAAAATCATTGAGGTGTAATGAATTAATAATGGCGGACATGAAATCATGACGCGTTTATCAATTTTCACCTAAAAGTCAAATACTGAACCTATTAGAATATCGTTGCTCAAAGGCTAAATTACTTACGGTTAAAGTGACGTTTCCCGATTCAAGGCTTTTTTTTACTTCAATGTTGCGAAATTTGATGTCACGCTGACGAGTAACAAAGTATACGGGACAGATAAATCTGCTAATTTTCCTTGGCTTTTGAATATCATGTAGGGCTGATTGTAAATTATTTCCAATTCATAATTTGCTTGGACTTGGATTGTGATTACGGTAGCCGATAATACAAATTTCGAATGGAAAATATTTTTGGCGATCGCATTTTTCCGAAAATAAACTATTAGAAGGTGCAAAATTGAAATATATTGTTGGTGTTGTACCGATTTTCCAGTTATTAATCGTTTTTGTATGCAATAACAATTTTTCAAAAAATGGAGACCTCCGTATCCCACTGGTTTTGAGGTCGCTCTTTCTAATGGCATTGAGCTAATTTTCAACAAAAATGATGTTTAACACATTTTTTTTAAAAACGTTTATTGTATATTTGAGCTACAACTTTGTTTAAAAGGCAATTTTATCTATGATACCGGTTTCTGATTACCGACTAATCTGTCGCTTGATTTTTGTTGATTTGGGTTTTAAAATGACGCCTGAATATCAATAAATTTTCAAAATTGAGGAATTGTTTACATTTTAGACACGTATGGCAATAAACATGTTTTACAATATTTTCTAATTTCGATTTTAAGTTTATTAATCTGCCCAAATAATTTTTACCTACTCTCATTACTTAACCTTTTATACTTTATATTATATAAAATCGTAACATTAGTTATTGAAGTTTGAATAATCCTTTTGAAAGTGATCCACGTCCATTTTCGCACAAACAGAAATCTTAATCGATAATAATGAAAATATTTGAAAGCATTTTTTTGAAAGTAAAACTATTGGAGACGCGTTTTTGATAGGTTAACTGTTGATCAGAAACCGGTATTACAGTGAAAATTGCCTTTAAAAAAATAATTGTATATAAAAAATCGCGTTTTTTTCAATACGTTTAAAAAAAATGTATTAAAGATTATTTTTTTAAAATTTTACCACCGCCACTCGAAAGATCACTCTCAAAACTATTAGGATACGAAGGTCTCCATTTGTATAAAATTGTATTGCATACAAAAAACATCGATGTAATCCATGAGTAAATTGTGAATAATTAAACTATAAAAGGTCAATCATTAATTATCATTAGAATTACTTTTTTTCAAAAGAAGACAAAAAATTTACGTGGGAAAAATTATCCATTGGAAAGTTTAAAGAAGAGTAGTCAAAAGAACTACTTTTTTAGTCAAGATAACTCAGGACTAACTTTTTATTTAAGTTAATCATAAATATCGTGAATATTTACCCAGTATTCAGACTGATTGAAAATAAAAAAATGTGATATTATCAATAAGCTTGAAGGAAGGAGTATACTAATATATTAAAAAGGAACTGTCAATAGCTCAACTAAAAATAATTCCACTAAAAAAGTGTCCAGAAAAATTGTTAGTAAATTTTTAACTCTTTAATTAAATTTTTAACTTTTTAACTAATTAACGTGTTTTAATAGGTCTTCGACGAATTTTGATAAGATACGTCGTCAAAGGAGTTAAATCAACTAAAAATAAAGCTAGTGGAATTAAATTTTAAAGTTTATTTGACTAAATTTTAAAAAATGACTGGAGTTTAAAACTATTCAGTGAAAGAAAAGATATATATAAAGACATATTTAGTTTGTTTTTAGTAAAACTACAGTTTTAGTTGATTTAACTTCTTTACGGTCGTAACTGTACATTAAAAATTAGTTGAGGATCTATTCAACCATTTTGAGTAGTTTAAAAGCAGTCAAAATTACTAAGAATTTATTTCAGTGATAAATCTTTACCCATTTTGCTAAATTATTCTTGACGAATCACAACCTTAATCGCAATTACTTATTTTAATGAATGATTGTGTTTTATTAGTGTGAAGCAATTTTATAGCAAAATTTGAGTATAAATTTAGAATATAAAAAATTACATCATAATTATTTAAGCAGCAATGCAGAATTTCTAATGATACATCTCATGATGTATGAATTTTGAATTGGGATGTTATTTTATGTTTCGTATTGTTTTCATTCCAATTATACCTACTTGAAGCAATAGCATTATTTCTATTTTCGTTGATGAGCTTTTTCAACCATCTCTCTGTCAGGAGAAAAGGCGTTTTGCTTATTAAAATTGTAGAATAGTGTGGCATTGATGATATTATCGATATCATGATTAGTTACCGTATTGGGGATAGTTGAAGCCTACATTTTCAGAATCTACACGTACTTTTGCTTTTTTTTACCGTGTAACTGAAACGACGTATATTTATTTATCTTCATATTTTATCGCATTTGTAGCGCACATTTAGATATTGTATGACAGTAATAAATAAGTATAAGTTAACCTTCAAACAGTTAGGTCAAATATTATCTGTAAGGACCATGATTAGGAAGGCATTTTTGTCCAATTGAAGTTCAAAATAATAGTGTTATTTTCTATAGTTGTTTCTGTTGCTAAGTTCGAGTAGTAAATTTGCTACTAATATTAAATCTGTGTAAGAATTTATTAATTAACCCTTAGAAGCATGGTGGTACCCCACGTTACCATCTCGATTTCTTTGATATTTGCTAATTTAAATTTCAGTTAACGCATTTAAATCGGTATTTTTGCTAGTTTCTACTACTATACAGATAAAAGAATGTATAAAAACAGTTATTACGATATGATTGTTTATTATTTATGATTTATAAATAAACAAACATGAAAAAATCACGATTTTTTTCCAAAGAATTCATTATTGACGCTATTTTTTAAGATTATCATTTGAAATTTGGTATAATAGGGTTTTAGATATCGCTGATGACGATACCGTAATTGCTTTTACGAAATACAAAATGACGGCTTCAAAATGGCGACCATCATGATGTAAAAACGCAACAGTTTAATTTAATGAAAACAACCCTGAAAACCTCCCAAGTAATAAGATACAGGATATTTCAATGGATTTTCGTATTTGTGTCCTCCATATTGGATTCGACATTTTGAATTTTGAAAATCAGATTCCGGATTCGTAATCAGCGACCCCGAAAACCCTCGAGTAGCAAATTTCAAGTCAATTTAACGTAACGAAAAATATATGCTTCAAAGGGTTAATCAGTCGTTTTTTGACCATTTGGTCAACGGGAATCGATAGAGCACACCTCAAAATAGTCGGAAACGTATTTTCCAAAAATTAAAAAAATTCTTTCTACTGTAGAAACTGAGCTGATGTTGACGTACCTGCTTCTCTCATATTGGGCAAATAAGGGTTAACTTATATTCGACTTGTACCGAAGAAACTAGGCTATTCAACTACTTAGGAACTTAGGTTAGATTTTTCTTTGTCAGAGCTAGCCGGATACGATGCCGATCTTTGCAATATTCGATGTTGAACTCTAATAATTCTGATCATAAAATATTTTGTACTTAAATTGTTATCTTAAGGTTTTGGAAATACCCTACATTAGATTAATCCTCCACTTTTTTTCTGATTACAGGGCGAAGTAAACCGTGAGATGGAATCACCCTTGGTCCAAGAAAGCGAACAAGCAACACAAGTGGAATCCGCCTCAGTAAAGCAAGCATCAGATATAGAATCGGTTCGCGATGACGCTGTCAACACTGCTACTCCTACTTTCGTTAATGGACTCTCATCATCGACCGCGATTGTAGCGGAAACGTCTGGTACTACAATGGGTTCTTACATCTCTTCGGATGCAATGGAAACGGATGGTGGTTCTTCGAAAGCCGAAGTTAGTGATACCAAAACTGATGATGTTCATGAAAAGACGATTGGTGCTGAAGATCAGGAAGAAAGATCGAGTGATGAGTCCGGTGCCTTTTCGGAATTACACGATGAGATTTTGGCAGGTAGCTTCAATTCCCATTACAACGAGATCGAAGACGACGACGTGCTCTCGATTACAAGAAAGAGGCCGACTACTGGGGATTTCTTGCCCATCGAGGCGGAAATGAAGCGAATTGGTGTGGAGATCTCGGAAGAACAAGCGCAACAGCTAAAAAACGAAGTGAGGAGACTTTCGCCTGTTCTAGTGAGCCAACGAGAGAGGACGCTCGGGGAAATTTCCCTCACGTCCGACAGTTGCTTATTCGATGAAGACAATGCCGAAAGGGATTCTTCGTTTGTGAGCGTGTCTAGATTAGGGGATAACGACGGGAACTTATCGACGGAGAAGAAGGAAGATGAGTCTGGATCATCTTTAATTTTGGGTACGGTAGGTGCTATGCAAAACGAAGTTGTGTGTTTGTCCGAGGGAAGTTCCGAGGATCCGGGAAAACTGAACGAATCTTCATCGATGTTGCGGGAATTGGTAATCGTTCTGTCGCGCGTTGACAAGAACGAATCTCCCATGAAGGGGAAACCAGAAGACTGCCGATTCGAAGATGGTGCTATCGTAGGTTTAAATGACGCAGTAACTGCCAAAATCGGGGAGCAGAAACGACTGCAAACCCGGGAAAAAGAACTAGATGAGACCAACGTTGTGGATAAGAGCTTCGAACCGGAAGTGCAAGCTTGTTCCACGCCAACGACGCCAGGACGATACAACACTCGGTTGGGTTCGGTCATAGAGAAGTGTGGTTCGCCGGGAAGCGTCGATACCCGGGTAGTGCCCAAAAACGGACGGATCACCTTTGGGAAGCTGGATGCCAACGAGGAATTTAAGTTGGGCAGCTTCGACGACCCGAACGTAACGAGGAAGTCGATTGTTGTGAAGCTCGATCTGGGCGACGAAATCATCTTTTCCAGCCCCAGCGACCGGGAAAGCGGCTTGATGGAGACCGAGGATGTTTTCCGTGACATCGTCGAGGAAACTGAAACGGAAACGGGCTCGGAAAGCTCCGACATGGTCAGGAACATTAGGACCGCCTGCGGCATGGGTGATGAGGAGGCTGCCATGACGGAATCGTTAGGAAATGATCGATTGATCGGTGCTCATGGAGTCTCGCCTATAATGACGAGACTCCAGCCAGAACAACCGGAGGCCTTCACAGAAGATTCAGCCGAGAGTCTTGCCTTGGCGGCTGGTACCCGGGATGAGGTTCGATCGGACGGAAGTGACTCTGGTCTAGGAAGTGAAATTCCTGGAGAAACGTGTCCTGCGCCTGCTCCGGAAAGCGATTCTGAAACCTCCTTCCTTGATAGGATACCTGATGACATCTTGTCCGATAAAGAAAAAGGTAAGAATTTTTATGAAAAACTTCACTATTGATTGCGGAGAACCATCTCGGTTCTACAGACTTGTCGGGAAATAATGAACTTTTTCGGGCGATTTAGGGATGTGGACGAGTAAAATGGAGTTTATCCAAAGTTTCCCGGTTAATTCTTTTGGAATGGGAGTTGCAAAGTACTAAACGGAACGGTTCTGCGTCTTTGAAAGTATAATGATTTGTTTGTTTTTATGGAAAATTTGTAGTTTTGTCGGGAAAAAGAGTACTTATTTGTGTTTTTTATTGTCTAACTGTATGAGCGATTTTTAAAAGGATGATTTCTGATTGAAAATTGATACAAAATAATATAAAATATATGTGATATAAATCAGTTCTTATGTCATGTAATAAAAGGCATTTTCGGTTTTCACATTTCCAGTCACAATTTTAATTTTGTTTCGGATGGAAATTTTAGCATTATATTAGTAGGTGCGACCAATTTTTTCCAATTTTTACAGAAAATTACGTAATTAAGGTGACATTGCTTCATTTTGAAAGGTACCCATTCATATGTGCAATGGCGTAGGGAAAACTACTTTTGTGGGGGAATACCGACGTCAAGTACTGCAGTTGACAAAACATCGATTCCCTCCGTAAAACTTACTATAACCATAACAATTCCTTGCTTTCATTACTTATTTTGGACATTTAATACTTAGATTTTTGCTATTTTTGCATATATTTTCCCTCATTTCCAAAAAATGAACAAATTAAGTGATTAACACCCAGAAACCTGGAATTTTCAGTTCACCTCACTATCACAACTGATCTTACTACTTTCGGATGTGCTATTTCGATTTCAGCGTTCAAAATGTTGTTTCCATGCCTTGGTAAAACAATATGGCGGATTGAATTTGAAAAAGAACAGAAAAATTGGAAACATTTTTTTTCAAATTCATAACGGGTGTCAAATTCCTTCCAGGTTACGAACAAATTCAACAAAATAGTTGTAGTTCTACGAGACAAATTTTGTTTTAAGGTTATGTATACAACTACAATTAACCATTTTTAAAAATGGAGGAAAAGTATGAAAATTGCACCGAATTTCTGTCATTCTTTTTCATTCATTTATTTATTTGATTAAATATCTCTACTCATTTCAGAGTGTATTTGACAGACTCAGTCGTGGCCGATTCAATATGGTGGCTGGAGAATGGTGAAAATAATTAATTTTCTCACGATTGTCATCAATAAAAGTTTGAAAACATTCATTTTATTCAGTTTTTCACGTTTCATACCAAATTGAATTAAAATTCAGTTACGGATTTTCAAAATTCAAAATATCTTTCAACAATGAAATTGATTACTCTGTATTCAGAATATAATGCTTTGCATTCAGCGATACAAAAACCTCAGGGTAATAAATGTAAGGACAATTCAAACACTTGTGAAAGATCTGTCCGCCATATTGGATCCGCCATTTTGAATTTTATATAATTTAAAATGAAACGAAGAATAACGGGATAAACAAATATTATTATACTTTTATTGATGGTAACCGTGAAAAAACTCGTTAAATATATTACAGTTTTTCAAAATTACGTTTGATTGGTTTGCATAATAATTTCCAACTAAATTCACGGATTTATAATGCAGCAATTTGTCATTAGTTCATTAAAAAAACAAAAACACCACTCTTACATGATACAATGCAAAGAAAACCACTGCCTGCAATAAAAATAGTGGTTTTCATTAGTGTTTTCGTAAAATTTCAATAACGTTACGATATGTTATATTTTAAGCGAGATATTAAACCTTTGGGACCCAAATTTCCGGGGATATACTAATTATTTCAAATTGAACGGTACATGTTGTTTTCGACGTCGTTGATGCCGAATTCGATGTCTGTTTTTTGAAATTTAAAATCGCGGATCCAATATGGCGAATAAAATTGTTTAAATGTTCGAAAAGTTCATGGAAATCCACACTCAGTGGTTTTCGGGGTTGCTAATTATGAATCCGGTGTCAGTTTTTCGAAATTCAAAACGACGAAACCAATAAGGCGAACAAAATTTAAGAAATTTGAAAAATGCAGCCAAAAACAAGCAAACTAGATTTCTAATCAGCAATCCCGAAAACTCTTGAGTATAGATAATTATCACGAACTTTTATGAAATATTTGAAATTTGTCTCCCTTATTGGACCCGCCATTTTGAATTTCGAAAAATTGATATCGAATTCGAAAACAATACCCCGAAAACCCCCGGGTATTGATTTTTATGAACTTCATTTAAATGTTCAGAATATTGTCCGCCATACTGGATCCGCCATTTTGAATTTCGAAAAATTAATATCGTAGTCAGCGCCCTCGAAAATATAAGTAACAATAATTAAAAGTACGTGTTAATTGCCGAATTTCTACGAAATTGAATTAATCATACAAAAGTGAGGTTTGTAAACGTTAATTTGTTTATAGTAAAAATAAAAGTAATAGAATTACGACAGTATGGACAAATAAAATCCTTAATTATAAATAGGAAAATAACACCAAAATAAAAAGACTGGAGGAGGGTTCAAGGTGTCGGAATTATTCGCATTGTTGTAATTACTTGTTAGTTCTACCCTACGAAAGCTTTAGTTCCCACTATGTAACTCACTATTTAGTTAAATTTACTAAATACATGTTTTTAGTGTATAAATGTGATCAAATTTGTATTATTAAATTTTTGGACCCTTCATTTACGGGTTTGGACTATGGAACATTAATGTACTACTTTGTGATTTACGCAGTTGCATTTCAGAAATTCATTAATGAATTGAAACTTATCTTAATGTAAATATATGTTTTGGTTAATATTACTGACATTAATTTTATTCAGTGACGTGCATGTCCTTACCTTGGGGGAATTACCCCACTTATTATTAAAAAAATTAGTCATGGCTTTATTTTCTTGTTGAAAATTATATTAAAAAATCTTAGTAAAAAGTTCAGAAATAATAACCATACTTTCAATATCAAGTTTTTAATTTCTCTTTACTCATTCTTAATGTTTGTTTTTATTCTTTATTTTTAACGTTAAAATATGTTTTATGAATCATTAACATAGCACAAGCATAAATGATGTTTACAATTTGAAAGCGAAGAGTTTTATTATTTATAGTAAATAGTTTTTGAAACTTGAAAATTTACATACCTTTCCCCGATATTTTTTGAAAGGTGTTGAAGTTTTCTTTACATTTAATGCTAGTCCTTATTGCGTCAAGTGTAAAAATGGAGCTTCTTTTCGATAAAACTTTCGTTTTAGTACAAAGGGATTAAGTCAACTGTAGTATAAAGCTCTGCAGCCCCACCTGAATACAAATAGGTTTAGGCTCGGTGCATTAGGATGTTTGCCAGGATAACTTTGTCGTTGACAAATACATACTGTACAATACACATTTAATGCTGTCGATTTAGTATCGATTTATATCGATAGTCAATTATTTACCATTCATATTCAATCTTTATATAGTAAAAGATAAGTCAATATGGCAAAAGGTTGAATTAAACTTGTCGATATCGGGCTTATTCGTGCGAAAAGTGAAATGTAAAAATTCGAAATGTCCCATCCAATATGGCGGCTTTTACATGCATTTTTTACGTTATTTTCATTTTATTTTATGTTTTTAGTCCACGACTTTTACTTTTTCAATAGATTTATTATATTTATCTCAGTTTTATATCGATTATGAAAGAAAATGGAATATTTTCCACTGTTTGTAATTCCATATCATCTTATATTGTTATTTCCTTGCATAATCGATATCAAACTGAGAGATATATAATAAATCTATATTACATTAAAAATATAATATTTTCAGCCATTGAATAATTTTGCGAGTATATTTCACTCGAGTCAAAGGTTTCTTTTTTTTGTTGAGAATAAGGTAGTCAAAATTAAACTTTCAAAATAATATATTTTGCGATTCACAGCTTGAGTGCGATTTAAGTCAATGTGTTTGATAGAAAGGTTGTTTCGTGACTGACTAGTGCCGTTCAAAGTTCAAATATTCTGACCGATCTACCAAAAACAGTTAGCGGGGGAAATGTAAACAATTTAACTAAATTTGGCCGAATCCCGCGTAATAGATAGTTCGAATATCACAAACAGCCATTTTGAATTCTATATAATCTTATATTGCTATTTTCTAGCATTATCAGTATCAGATTGAGATAAATATAACAAAACTATTCAAAAAGTAAGCGTCAGGGACTAAAAACATAAACAAATGAAAAAACATTAAAAATGCGTGTAAGAGTCGCCATATTGGATCGGCCATTTTGAATTTTTACATTCTGCGTCGCTAAAATTTTAATTATGGTGATTATTCCTCAGGATCTAGACACTTGTGCCGATCCGACAACAGTTACATTAAACAATTACAAACATTTTAAAAATCACGTTTTTTTTATAAATTAGCCGCCATTTTGAACACATCTAACGTCATAGAACAAAACTAGTACCACATTTCAAAAGTATGGACAAAAAATGGTCAAAAAATATTCATTTGAAAAATATGACAAAATTATGGCCGTTTGGCATGAAATGGGTAAGACTTTACTCTTTACGAACAATTTGCGACTTATTATCATTTTATAACAAATATATTTTCACTTTAATACATTTAAATAGTAAAAATACTAAACAACTAGATAAAGATTTATTTTTAAAAACGTTAATCAATTTTACACACATTTATTTGCATAAGTTGTCAATTTACATGATCAAAATTTATGGTGTCATTTTTTTCATATTAATCAACTGCAAATAAGTCAATTCTTATAATAAACACTTTATGACTTGAAATGTTTCCTTTTTTTTTTATAGATTCCATTTTACATAAAATAATCTTGTAAAAGATCAATTTTTCTAATAATCTAATGTGCATTTATTAGAAAATACATAACAAAGGAAGCCATGTTTATGATTGTCTTTTTGTTAAAATAATAATATTATTGTTAGCATATAACTTCTCATGAATCACTTTAGGTGTTTTGGGTGATATTGTGTATTACTTAGTATACCAACAACACTAAAAAACTTGAAATAGGAATATGTTCAATAATATTGACGTAAAACCTCCCAAGGCCGTACAGGGATTGCGAAATCGTTATACGTTTAAAGTCACCTTCTATACTACTTAGCCAACATGTAGTGGATTAAAATACTATATTTTTGGTGATCTAAATTTTTTGGTATATTGATTTTGGAAATCGGTTTGTTTATGATTATATTCGTAGCTAATTATAGAAGACATTTTTTGCATTTTGTTTCCTTCATGAATTGAGATTATCAAAAATCTTCAGAATACCTCATATTCATGTTTATTAATTTCAATTACAACTTTTTGGATCTTGGTAGAGTTGGTCATTATTGGTTCTGAATAAAGCATTAGTGGCAATTTTCATATTCTTCCTTCCGCTCCTTTAGAACATATGTACAGCATCTGGCCAGTTGTCACATGGTCCGAAACTCATACCGGATCATGGAAGATGATCAACAGATATGACTGCATTGAAAATCCATCTTTTTTTTACAACTGTAGCACATGATGTTATATTTAAGAATATTTTTTAATTTTGTTAAATTTTGTCAATTAATTTAATGTTATTTAGAGTGTGAATCAATGTTCTTTTGTTTATTTTGGGTTGGCCAAATGACGGAAACATTCCAAATATACTGGATGTTTCAGATTACCCATTTAAAAACTAGATACTTTCTTCGTTATTAAAAAAAAACATTGATTGTGATTTTAGAATGCAATTATGAATCACCGTTATGGAATGGTGATACTTTCAACTTCCGGTTCCGACTTAGATAAGAGATTTAGATCCGATATTTTTAAGATACATTTGGTTGCAGGTTTGGATGTTGCAGGTTTGGATTGGGAGAAAAATATAAAACTTTAATTCCTAGCATTTTTTTAGAAAAATTCTGTTGAAAAAAACTGTTTGAAAAAGAAACGCAATTTTTATTGAACAACCGCGTCCTATTGAAATGTAGAACTTTCGGATATTATATTAATTTTAACTCTTTAAAAAAACAAATGTAAATAAATTTAATGGAGAATTTTTATTGTACTTTTGCAGTGAAAGATAGTTTGTAATGGACATTTCTTATTGCCAAAACCCTGCTCGTTCGAATGGTGTATCAAAAAATGTCGCAAATTTGAAAGTATAAAAATTACGAGCATTTCTTTATCAAAACTCAGGAATTTTTTAGTTTCTTTTTTCACATATCGTTATTTTGTTTTATATGAATACCTCATATATTTATAAATATCGCATCAAAAATGTTTCGGCTGGAAGATAGAACTATTGAAAAAAATTAAATTTCAAACTGGCATTTGTTTTTGTTTTTGTTTTCTTTATTGGTTTGTTTCTATTTTGACGTCATTTTTTTTTGTTAGAACGGGAACTTTTATATTCCATGACTTCATAAAGCGACTCTGAACCATTAAGGAACTATTTTTATTTTTGAAAATATTTTTCCAAATCTTTGCATTCAAAATTAAAGTTTGTTTCATTTTTTATGTCCTATAGATAACAAAATTAAATAAAAATAAGTAAAAAATGCATTTTTTTTCCAAATTTTTAAAAAGTTGTAATTGTATAGTGTATTCCTTCATGAATTCTAAGATTTTATTTTCCTTTGTATTTTTTTTTTTAAATTGATAGTTTTTCAGAAAATGAATTTCAAATATTATAGCTTAGGATTTTTTTTTGTCAACATTTGGAAAAAAATGCGAAGAACAAAAAATTCTTATAATTCATTAGAGAATACAGTAATTTTTTTTCAGAATTTTTCGAAGACAAAATACAATTTTGAAAAAATGTTGAAAAAAAAAATTCATCAAAAAAGTCTATAAAAATTTCGTGATATTGTGTAGAGGACCATCTGGTCTGTATATTAATAATAAATGAATAAATGAGTAAACAAATCAATCAATAAATAAATAAATTTATCGATGAATTTTGAGAACTTTTCATTCTTACAATTTTTTAAAAAAGATCGTAGGTTTTCAGTTAGAGTGTCCAGAAAATTTCAAAGAAATTTTCATTGTTGCGGCCATTTTGAGGTCGTTAAAACGATGTTGGGTATAAAAGTAAAATTTTTTCTTAAAATTGAAGTATTTTATTCATCTTTATTCAGAGTTTCAATAGAATCTCAATATTCTAACGGCTAGAAAAAATTGGTAAGAATAAATATTTCCCAATTTTTTTGGACATTTTTTTCAAATTCGACGCCATATTGGAATTCCTAATAGCGAAACTCAATTTTGACCTCGGAATCTTGAAGAGCAACCTCGAAAACAATAGGATATGTACCTCTCAATTTTTGTTAACTTCGATTTTGATACGAAATACTTGATTGAAATAGAAGCAAGAAAAAGTCTCCCTTGGGCGTTAATGGGTTATATACGAGATATTGTTTTGTCCTATACTCGCATCTAGAAGAAAATGTCACCATGACATCATAATCAATGAAGAAACATTTATTTAACCGAAATAAAAAGCGATTAATTTAACAGAGGGATAAAAATGAAAATCAATGTTTACAGGCGTTATCCTTAATTGATTGCACTAATGGTTGTCGAATACTAGGAATAATGGGGTGAAAATGAGGTTGGAATTATTTCACTGAGAAGCACTCACACATATCCATACACCCACTTTGAGAAATAATTTATGGTAATGGTATTCGGCTAGTCGACCGCTGGTATAACGACCAAAGAGGTAGATTCAATTTCTTTTACATATTTTATTCCCGATGTTTTACATCGATCATGCTGTACATTTTCATGATTTACCCCTTTGTCTCGATATATTTAAATTTACTCCAAAAAATTTTTTTTTTGCGAATTTACCCTACATTTATATTTGATATAATCACTTAGGGTTTATTAAACAATATTTAGTTCGTTTCGAATATATAATCTTGATACTTTTAGTTTCGGTACAAAGAGAGAAAAAAAACGGTTAAGGAAACCATGGAAGAATAGTAGAATCGATTTAAAACATATGTAAGTAGTAAAATTAAGGGTAACAGGTGTAATAAACATTTAATAAATTCAACTTTTCTTTTACCTTATTGAATTATATTGTATTTTAAAAATCTAGTGTAATAACATTAATCGTAATATAAATTAAATCTTAAATCTGTGTTAATAATTGTCACTAATATATGTGAATAATAACAACTTGTATTAAAGAATTTAATGAATATTATTTAAATGAATAGTATTTCGGGTAGATTAGGTTAGGTTAGGTTAGGTTAGGTTAGGTTAGGTAATGATAGATGTGCCGTTAAATTGTATATGTTAATGTAACATGACTGTGTTGAATATACATAACATTTTAATAATTGTTGTAATTTATATTTATTCTTGTTGTAATGTAAGGTCTTTACTCTTGTTGTAATTTTATTTCTTATATTATTTATATTATTTGTTGATTTCGTTAAATGTTAATTTCGAAAATGCTGTGTTTGTCAAATGTTCAGATTGAAAATATTGAGTTTGTATGTTGAGTTTGTTTTGTGTTGATTAGACATAATGTAACCAAATTAAGAACATGAATGTTTTGAGTTAATATACGAATGATTTAAGTACCGGGAAATAGTTAATTTAACTATAATATAGATTTAACGTAGGCGCATTTAAAAATTAAAATAAAGTTAATTTAACTACTTTTAGTAATAAAGCAGTTTACTATTATAAAATGGTTCCATTAATTATTTTATTTCTCTCTGTGTAGTATGATTGAACAATTTCTTCTGTTTTTTAGACAATTCTGTAATTGTTAACAATGGCCGCCGTTATCTTCATTGCAGATAAGAAACTGGTTAGAATCGGTAATTTTCGACATAACTTTAACTTAACGGAGTTAACTCTACATTTCTAGTCAAAAGAGGGTGTACATTAGAATTTGGAATTGATTCTCTCGGTACCAACTAGCCTGGCAACGTTGCCCACATTCCTTAGCTTTACGCTTTATCTTGCACACGGATGAAGAGACTGGTGCATTCGAAAATGAAACAAAAACGATACAAATTTCGTGTTGTATAAATTAAAAAACTTAAAAGTGATGAAGTGAAAGTTGTTAGAAATTGAGATATTAATTTTGGATATTAGTTTTATGAAAAATTAGGATAGTTGTTTTATTTTAAAATGTATTTCATGAAATAAACGATAATAATGACGTGTATTAAATATACGATTCTTATTTTGTACTTTTTTGAAAAAAATATTCCATTGTTTTATAATATCTTAAAATGAACGATTTTTTTTTATAATTACTTAGAATTACACTAATTTAATTATATATTTTTTATTCATATTGAACCAAGTTAAAAAAACTGTTTATTATACATATTTAGAGAGTTTTCTAAATGAATTGTACAGGACATCTTTCAACACTGAAAATAAATTTCTGTATTTTAGCAAATGTTTATTTGTATAGTAACAAGTAAATGATTTACTTGTGTTAAGAAAGTTTTAATTTTTAATTTTTCTTTCTAGTAAGTTCCAGGTATTTTAAAATTAAACTTTCGTGCTTAAAGGAAATATTTACTGGCAACTTATCAACTAAATGTTTATTGTAACTGATAATTTTTTGAGTAAAGTGTTGATTTTTTTACTTCAGAGCTATAAAAGTATATAGTAAGCTAAAATTGTATAAAGTTTTCTGTACAAAATCATCGAGTAACGTTTTGTCGATTAATAGAATGTAAAAAAAGAATAAAAATAGCAATTATTTGATAAATTGGTCATTTATGGGTCAGTCAGAATTGGTCAAATATTTTAAACTTGCGTTTAGTATTGCCAAGTATTTCTGATTTCTCAGGGGATTTCTGAACATATTTATTTATAAAGACTAAAGAAAAATTAATGGACCACTCTAATACACTGAGAGAAATAACATGGCAAATTTTACTACTCTGACTAGAACTTCCAGGACAGACCCAAATTAGGTAAATATAATATTTTTTTAGTAAATTCTTTTATGTAGTCTGTTCTTGAAATCGTCATCAGAATAGTTCAATCGTTTATTTTGTTTGGAATATGTTTGGTAAATTTATTTAACACAGGTCAACAAAATTTATACCCAAAAATTGGACTATACTCTCTAAATCTGAATTAGTTAAAAACTGCCAATAACAGAATGAAAAGTAAGTCGCCAAATGAATTAGTAATAATTTTTGCTAATAAAAAGTTAAAACCTACTAATTTATTACTAATTCTACAAATACTAAACTAAAAAATTCAATATCTACTTGTAGATTAGTAGAATTTTACTAATGAATTAGTATTTTCGTATTATTTGTCAGCAAAAACTTACTAATTGATGGTAACCAACATTTCGTTGTAGATAAGTCGTTTTTTATTGATTCATGTTTAGAGAGTACTTTTCCGAAGGTTTTCGTTGCACTGAATCAAAATTTGGCCGCAGAATTGTTTTATCACGTCATAATTGTGCAATAAAGTGCGTAAAACAGTGTTTTTGCTCATATTCAGTACTCTCTAAACTTTAATTAATTAAAAACGACTTATCTACAGCGAAAGGGGGTTTCTATCAAATTGGTAAGTTTTTTACCGACAAATAGTACTAAAATACTAATTCATTAGTTTAGTATTTGTAGAATTAGTAATACATTAGTAGCTTTTAACTTTTTATTAGCAAACATGGTTACTAATTCATATGGTGACTCACTTTTCATTTTCTTACAGTTAGTTTTTAACTAATTCAGATTTAGAGAGTAAGTTTTTGCGGCAAAACAAAATTATTATTTGCAATTTGGCATGGACAATATTAAGGTGCTATTTGTCAGCTTCAAAATCCTTGTTTAGTAATTCCAATACGATTTTTTTTAATTGAGTTATTGAAGTTTTTGTCAGAGAACAATTATGATTTTTATACGTTTAAGTAAATGTGTAATTACATGAAAATAACTAACAAACTGAGACCAACATTCTTGCTAAAAATTGTTCTATTACGTCAAGATGTTGAAATATCCTAATCTAAAAGTTCGAAAAACACAGTATTTGTCCATTTTCAATAAGTTTTTCTGGCGGAATAAATTTTGTTCGCAATTTGTCGATAATTAAAATACATTCATCAGAAATCTAAATATATTTTTCAGACGGGTTTCGATGTGCTGAATCAAAATCTTGTCGTATAATTGATCTACGGCGTAAACATTTTGGGATATCCTAACCTAACAGTGCGAAAAACGAGAATTATAATCGTACCTTGACAAAAACGACGATAACCCTTGAAAAAAAATTGTATGAAATTACTAAAAAAGTATTTTAAAGTTGGTGAATAACGCTTTAATCTGGTCCTTGCCAAAGTGTGAAGAAGCATTTTGGTTCACCTCAAAAACTTATTGAATACGAGCAAAAACAGTGTTTTTTGCATTTTTAGGTTAGGGTATCTCAAAATCCTGATGTGATGGAAGAATTCTACGACCAGTTTTGGATTCAGTCCATTGACAACCTTAGGAAAAATATAATACGCTTTCTGGATATGGAAATCGGCTTCATTTTGTTGGCCTGTATTATCATTAAAAAAATATAGCTGAAAGTCAAAATGACTGATTGAAATGTAATTGGAAAATAATACAAGAAAAATTTAATTTATTTTGTAAATAAATAATTTTTACTTCATACCAACTAAATATTATACTGTTTGGCAATTGTAACTATTCAATGAACTGTTAAAAAGTGCCGGAATGATGCATCTGTCTGAAACCATCGTCACAACCCTTAGACAGGTTTTGAGTGAAAAATTTATCTGGAATGTTTTAATCCTTAAGAAAAATGCTCGATTTATATTAATGTATTAAACAACATAATCAGTTGATTAAAAATTCGCTAACAATTATAATCAAATTCATATTTAGAGACTTTGATAAATGAAGGACGCTGATGATTGACAATAATCCATTGTTGGATGTTACACAATCGTTATGATGATTGCCCTTGTGCCTCTCATAATTCTGGTATTATTACGTGATACATGCCTAATATTCATCTAAAGTACTTGTCTTCCACTTTTATTTCGTCCTATCTCCAACTTTTATCCTATAAAATAAAGTATATTTCATCCCCAACATTTTCGTCTCTACTATTTCAAAATCCTCGTTTCCATTTCATGATTATATTAAACTTTGCTTAAAGTGTTTGTAATAGGTTTACCTGACCATATCTAAAAATCAATATTAATGTTTTTTTTTTCAATATATGATTCGAAAATATTTATGAAGATGATAAGTATCAAATAAATTTTTGAAATTGGAAATCATTGGTGACATAATCCTTAAAGAAGTTAATACACTTTTTAATTTGATAAAAATGATTGATTAACAAAATTATTAAGGACATTTTTGAAAACTTATTCCTTGGGTTATTATGCAATAGATATATAATTAACAGTTTTTAGAGTTCATTTATCTTAGGTTTAAACCATTGACATCCAAGATAACGAGATTTTTAGCTCATTTTCAAAGCTCTCTATGAAATCGAAATTATTATAACGAAACCAACCTACTTTACTAATTTTGGGTATGCTCTATTGATTTATGGGATCAAAATTGCGTTTCCTTACCGCAGAAAAACAATGTGGCGGATTTTATTTGAACAAATACCGACAACTCCGAAAAATTTCTTTGAATCTTTTACAAATGAATGGGGACAAATAAGTTGCAATTTAAGGGGAACATTTTTTTTATCGAACTCCATTCAGTTTATCCTATTAAAAATGGCGGAAAACTGATAATTTTTCGAAAAATACGTGTTTTTCCTAAATATTTCTGAATTAAATCGTCAGTAACGTAAATTTTTGTCTTAAAATGTAAAAATGTCAATTTATTGAATATTCATAGTCAATTTTCAATATATTTGACGATGTTAGTAATGGTGGACTCAATGCGGCGGCCCTGAAAATGAAAAAAATTATGAAAATGTTTCGGTGCTTTATTTTATTGCATTTCTTTATGTTTAGGATTACATTGAATCGAAATGTGATGAAAAATTTTCAAAATCCAAAATGGTGGATCCAATATGGTGGGTAGAATATTTGAATTGCTCTATATCTTATTTAGAGACAATTTTGAAACATTCGTTCGGTCGTCTGAGGAATATATATAATATGAAAAAATTATTGGTACAGTTTTTGAAGTTACTGATTTCAAACTTTACCAAGTGTGCAACACTATTTTGAAACACTTTATTTATGATTGGATATTTTTATTCAAAATAAAAAAATTAAGATTTCGATATCGTGGACGATATACATAAAAATTAAAGATTCGAATTTAAGCACATTTTATGCATATTTGGTACATTTATTCGAATGGTAATAATTTGTTTAAAATATATTCACCAATAACATTATTTTTTGCCAATTTTCCCATTTAAAAAAAGTACCCTAGAAAATCTTTCAACTAAACTTAGAATATTCTGTGTCATGGAAGCTACATTATGCAAACAATGCAATTCAGGCGTTAATAGGTTAATTGAAACAATTGCAATTATAGACTTTTAAAAGTAGTTTAAATAATGTTAATATATTTTCATTGTTTATTTTGCATAATAGATTAAAATTGATATTTAAAAAGTTTCGATATTAACGACAATTAAATTATTTATTTTGTTTCGTCTCGTGGTCAAAACAAAATCGATTGCATAAATTTTTTAGCTTTAATTCATACTTTGTCTTTAGTTTGTCTTTTCGTTTTCTTTTAGCCTCTCTTTCTCCGATATAAATGCAATGTTATTGATTAGGAGGCCGGTTCTGAATGACGACGAGCTTACGTCATAGGTAAATGTGTTCTCATTTTGCAGTCACTGAATTGTCGCAGATTTGAAGCATTTTATATTGAAATACTTTCTGAGTTGAAAATCAACATATTTCTGTTTACGATTCCATGAGAATTGTTCAAAAAATATTTGTGGATTGAAAGTGATTCTTTAAAAAAAGTCAGGATAAGTTATTAGTAATTCCGCAGTTATCGTAGCCTCGCCATTTTAAATTAGCCTGCTCTCCTAAGCATTAAATTAATGGAGTTCGTAGCGACAGAACTGTTAGTACTTAAACTGTGTTTTTTATACTGAACCACTCGATTCTAATATTTTTTTTTGAAATTTATTTTGTTTGACTATCTAATCGATGTCGTATACATAATTTGTTTATTTAGTTTATTAATAATAGTAATAAAGGAATTAATAAACATTATTAATTATGAAACTATGAGTTATGTTTCAATCTTATAAATATAAGTGAATATTTTGATTAAACCTGAAATTTAGGATTTCAACTTTTTGGAAGAACACTATTGCTCATTGTTTGAGGAACAGGAAGTTACTACATTTCTTATCAGAAAAGATTTGATTTGATAAACTGGTTCTACTTTCAGGCGCAAAATATTCCTATTCGTTTGCAAAAAAAAAAACTTCAGTGTTCAGCAACAGTGATTTAGTTTTTATTTTTCACATTTGTAATAATTCACATTTATTTTTGTTTAGTACTTTACTAAATTTCATAAGTTTTCATATTTGTCAAAAATATACATTTTTTAACTTTCGAAAATACAATAAATAATACTGGGACAATATTGTTGGTATAGTAAATTGTTGACGTAAACGATGAAATTTTTAATGGCGAAAAATAATCTACTGCAATAAATTATAACTTTACTAGCAGTAGATTTAAGATGATTTTATGTTGGATTCAAATATTAATTAAATGTAAAGTGTTAAAATCAACATTTATCTGACATTCACTAACAGTATAGACTAAACTTTTGGGTATTTTCCCACAGGGGAATATTATCCCATGGCATAATAAATTAAAACAAAAACTAAAACTATTTTAGATAGTTACAAATTTTTTAGTAATTTTTTTGAATTTAAAAGTTAAAATTGTGCTAATTTGTAAAAACATGTATTTTCTTTCTGTAAAGTTTCAGTTTTTCGAGTGTATTTCTCTCTTTCACGAGAGTTGGACCAAATTTTGTATCTACTAACTAAATGCATGAATCAAAATTTTTTACTATGAAATTTCCGCATTTGCATTAAATAATTCCGAAATAACTAAAGAAAAGCGAAACTTATTGGCCGTTTAGGGATTATTTAGCAAGAACCGATAATACTAGCTGTTTTTCATTAAAAAACAAAAGTTTCTGTTGGAATATGTTAAAAAACTTAACTGGAACGTCCTTTTCGTGATTCCACGCCAAAAGTTTCTGATAATGAACCAGAATGCATTAAAAAAAGTTTTTTTTTTTCAATTAACATATCTAAATCAAATCCAAAATAATGTAATTTTGGAAAAGATTAAAGTGAAACTGTATTGAAAGATTTCGTTATTAATTATAAATTTTATTAATGAAAATACAAATTTGTTTACAACCAATGTACTAAACAAAATTAGTTAGTAAATTAGTCACTAAAATAGTGACTTTTCATTAACTTCATCTTAAATACTAAAATTTAATTAAAATCATATTCTTTGTTGCAATAACAATTATAATTGTTAATAATTATGAACAGTCACAATTTGAATAAGAAATAGTATTATAAATAAGTATAATTAAGTAGTTTTAGTCTACAAACTATGTCTGAGGGTTTTCTTTAATGAATCAAGATCTAAATCTTGGTAAACTTTCTAATTTTCCAAAAATTCACAACAAAGTATAATTTCTAACTCAAAATCCATCAAAATTAAAAGATGATGGTCAATTTCATTGTCATTTTTTATATATGTACAGTCCTATTTATCACATACATTTTTAATTTCCAATAAAGATATGTAGAGAAATATTTCTAAATGTGGTATTTTTAATTAATTTTCATATTCTTTGGTGTAGTGATATGAATTGGGTATTTTTATTTAGACATGGGACATTCAAACCCAATAGGACAATTCAAATTTTTGAAAAAATGTAACGAAAATACTAACAACGTTTTTAAAATGCATGAATACTTGTTTTATTGTGATTTTCAATTTTATACATTTTTTTCTTGAAATACCTGTGTATTTTTTCAGAATTTATTGATCTTTACCTTATGTATAGTCTATTTGTTTCATTTTCTATGCGAATTTTCATCTATAAAGTTTTTCAACAAACTTGCTCATTCTCAATAAAAAGATATAGCGTTAAAAAATGTTTGCAATAACAAAAAATGACTAATTATTAAATTACTAGTTATTAATAAGTTATTAATTAATGTTAAAGTAGCAAACAAAAATTAAAAAAATAAAATTACTTAGAAAATGCGCCATTTTTAGTTACAGAGAAATAAATTTTTTTATATGACAACAACTTTTGTGATCGAATTCTAATTGCATGACTTTAACATGTTTTACCTACATAAAAGATGTATTTTACTAAAAATAAATTTAAAATAAAAAAAATGATAACAAAAATTTGTCTTTTTAAAGTAAAACCTGAAAATTGAAAGTATTGAGGTAGCGGATTTTGAGTAATTTTTTTATGAGTTTTTCTTAACCGTGTCAGCTATGCATTTTTTTTACATGGAATGCAATTGAATTTTATTAATCGTGGGTTATTGAGGTCGCTGTTCATAAATATGTCTTTGTATTATTAAATATCAAAATAATGGAACCAAAATGGCGGACCAGAATTAAAATAGAGCAATTTTTCGAATTTTCGTCGGTCGTGTTTAATTTGACATTTTCAATATTATTTAAATTTAGTCAAATTGTTATATAGAAATCCAAAAATCCGAGGATACTTTTCGTGTCGATGGAATAAATTTTTGCTTTTTGGTCGGTATTTTGAAATCATCATTTTGAATTTTAAAAATCTAAAGCAGATTCATATCTTGTCAGTACTTTTTAAGAGAAATCATTGCGAAATGTTGACGTTTTTTCATACACTCAGGGCGCAAAATCCTATTTTGCTTCCAATTTCGCTCCCTATCAAACTAGCAGACATCGGCAAACACTTATTTTGCGCTCTAGTTACACAATATACTATTATATAATTTCTATATGCAAGATATATAGGTGAAAAAGTTAGCTAAAATTAGTTAGGTAAGATTTAGCATCTGAAGCTAACTTTTGTTTTCATGGACAGTTGTTCAGATGCAATGGATATGGATGAACTTGATTTTACTCGTCCAATTTGAAGTGTTGCCACGGAAGCGTGCACATATAGTGGTTTTAATTCCGGAATTCCCCTCGAGCGTGGGTATAGAGAATACGATGGACCGGGTTGGGTCTCGGGTTAATAAATGGCGACACTAAAGCGCAACAGCTCTCCTCTTCTTCAAGGAGAGAGCGTCGAGGGCGCGTCGATTTGCTACGCCGGCACGCTCTGACGTTTGTAGTATCGATTATTCCAGTATCGATTATCAGCACGCGATATATTTTCTCGCTCGCTCGCCTCGACTGGGTTTGCTTTGACGAGCGAGCGTATCTGTGCCGATGAAAGAGAAAAGGCTAGGCTGGATTATCTAAGTCATTGTGTATTTTTTTTTTCTGTTTCTCCTTAGCTGGGAATCAAGCCGAGGACTTTAGCCCGGGTGCGGCCATTGGCCGCCAAGAGACGCCTCAGGCGACGAGGCTGCCGGTCTTCCCGACGACTTCCAAACCGTCGAAAGGAAACTTGAAGCGCAGATTGACGGATTGCTCAGATGACGAGCATGTCGCTAAGAGACCCAATAGCGATGACTCCATGAAGAAGAAGAAGAACATCCAGTTCGATGCCGTCACGGTCTACTACTTTCCCAGGTCGCAAGGTTTCACCTGTGTACCTTCCCAGGTGAGCTCAATTTTTTGGTTTTTGATTTTTGGGATATTGTCCCCGTTTTTTACGATCAGTGACGAAGCCCACAATATGGAACGCGGGTGGATGGATATCCCTTTGATGTGATAGTCGATGTTTGAATTGAAGGGTATTGAAACTGCGCAATAAAGGTAAAGAAGGGAAATAAAAAATGTAATAGCTCACCTGATGTTTTTGACACAGGATTGTTCGATCTTGGTACTTTTTTTCAGTCGGTGATTTTAGGTTCTTTTGTTTTTGAAACACATCCTTACGTTACGTTTTATAACGAGTTAAGATGAGAAATTCTGGTGTGGGTCGAAAAACCCACAAATCAAATCGTCGGTTTTTTAACTGACAGTTTTGCGACCTGTAGGATTTTTGATTTGTCGGTTTTTTGACCCAGAAATTCATTTAAACCATTGAAATACCGATTTCTGATTACTTTCTAACTTACCAGAAACTTATTCCTAAATGTTTTACTTGAAAAATATACATTCACGTATAGTAAAGTCCCGATATATTTGCATCTCGCTATCTTTACGTCCCAGCATTTTGGCCTAGTTCCATCTCGTTATATTTCTCTATCGCCACTCTCTTTTCCCCCCACCTTGCGCGCTGGGGCCTCAGGAAGGGCCTGCTGTGACGTCACGAACGTAACGCGACTGAGGAGAGTGGGAAAAGCGGCGCTCCCCTTCTTTTGACAAATACAAAGAGACGGGAGGGGAAGGAAAATATACCGGGACTCTACTGTATGTTCATTTATCTCATTTTCCATTTCAACATGGCGGCTGAACGTTGAAAATTTTTGAAATTTTTGAAATTGCAATTAATTCCAATATGTTACGTTTTTTTTTTGAAGTAAAATCGTATAAATAAGTTATTGCGAGTTTTGTATGGTATATTTTGAATTTTGGAAGGAGTTTTATCCCGTAAAATGCAATTTAAAAATGGCGATGAGCTCAATAGCGATAAATAGTGTTTTCAAAGTTTTGTGCAAAGTTTGAATCTTAAAAAATCTAAAAAATTGTTGGAGTATTCTTTAACCAATTTTAAGACATATTTGACAAGGAAATTTACTCTAAAGTGTAAAAGTTTTTCTCTAAAGTCTTTAGTTTTCAAAACAATAAATCGTTAGTCTTCACATCCAGAAAAGTTTAATCATTTTTTTTCTCGAGAGTTGTAGACGATAAAGGAAATTTCCTTAGAAAAAAATATTTAACCCATTAAGCCCCGAAGGGACATTTTTTTACTACAATTTTCAACGGTTGTATTTTGTGTAAAAAAAGGTCCTCAAAATTTTGGCATAAGACATATCTGACGTAAAATTAACTGATCTTTCAGAATCTGCTATTAGATTTTTCAAAAATGCAACAGTGAAAAACTATATGCGATTTAAAAAAAAAACATTCTTTTTTCAAATGACAAATAATAATATCGATTTTACCTTATCATTAACTGTTTTATACTAATTTATCTATGATTGTACATTCATTAGCCGTCAAAATCTTTAGCCGTTTCCCGGTTCTTACCGCGAGGAGGTAAATGTATATGAAGAACCTTGTTTTTTTTTTGTATTTTACTGTTTTTTTTGCATATTATTGTTTTTTTTTTTATTGTTTTTCATTTTTTTTTGTACCTTAGTTAAAAAATAATTATTTACTTGTCTTTTATTCGTTTTTATTTTTAATCAAATCTATCAAGATCTATTTTATGTTATGAGTCCACGTAAAGCAAGAATCACAAAAAGAAGCATCGCAATCTTACGCATTTTCTGTGTCCTCTACTTTTCAGGATTTTGAATAATGAAAAAACTGTTAAAAAAATTCAGCGTATTCATTCATCAATTGTAAGAACATATTTTCCTAAAGTTTTCGAATAAAAACTTCCTGAATTTTTCGCATATTTTTTGGTGTTTGAGCCCCCATTTTGGATGCTTTCACCTTTATTTTCAAAATGGGCATAGACACATTTTATAGTTTAAGGCTCGAGGCCACGCTATCTTTACCCTTTAGAGGAATTCTGAAACGATTTCAATGTAAAAAGACGAAATAAAAAAAAATTCATTTGAAAAATGCATGTTTTTTTTTAATTCGTAAAATGTAGAAAACGCGTAAGATTGCGCTGCTTTTTTTTGTGATTCCTGTTTTACGTCGACTCATAACATAGAATAGATCTTGATTTATATCTACAACTTAAAAATACAAACGAATGAAAGACAAGTAAATACTTTTTTTTAAAACTGAGATACAGAAAAAAAATGAGAAATACTGGAAAAAGAAACAAAAAACAATAATATGAAAAAAAAACAGTAAAATACGATAAAAAACGAGATTCTTCATATACATTTACCTCCACGCGGTAAGAACCGGGAAACGGCAAAATATTTTGACGGCTACGGAATGTACAATCGTAGATAAATTAGTATAAAAACATATTATTTGTCATTTGAAAAAAGCATGTTTTTTTTTTAAATCGCATATAGTTTTTCACTGTTGCATTTTTTGAAAAATCTAATAGCAGATTCTGAATGTTCAGTTAATTTTACGTCAGATATGCCTTATGCGAAATTTTTTAGAACCTTTTTTTACACAAAATACAACCGTAGAAAATTGCAGTGAAAAAAGGTCCATTTGGGACTTTATGGGTTAAAGAAACCGCTCACATTTTTTAAGATTTTTCAAATGACTGTATAAAATTTCGATTTTTCGAAATTCCATTGTTGGAATGATAAGAAACATACAATATTGTACTAACAGCTGTTTATAAGCAATATTTATCCTTCTGACTATATTGCCGAAGAGTTCAAATCTTTGCCCTACATTTTTTAGACGAAAATGGAATAACCCCAGTTGTGCAGACTTCCGATATAGTTACAAATCCTGAATGCGAAAGTTGGTAAATAATGCTACCATAAAATTTTATACCTTTCAGAAATTATTATTGCAGACTCCGCATTTTAAAGAGTACTGCAGTTTTCTTCACAAATATAAAGTAGTCCATGCTGCTGGCGATGGTGCAATTTTGGCATAGGAAAAAAGGAATAAATATCCTATGAAATACGAAGCACGAATTATGTTCGAATTAATTATACGAACTTACGAGTCTTTCGAAAATGGGAATAATCTTAATCAAATTGTACTTAGACTGTACTGTTACGTAATATCAGTACGAAAGCACTAACATAATGAAAAAATTATATATTTTTAATCAATTAGTGAGGTCAAAAGTTCGCGTGGGTTAAATTTATTATTAAAAAAGGCAAATTTTACAAAATTTAGAAAGAATATTTGCTGTAAGAAATCCACTAGTAATTGAAGATCATTAACGAGCTTATTTTGTTCTGTTCGCGTTCGGCCTCGAAGTTATTCGATAAAAATTTAAATGAGGAAAAGTTTTGCAATAAACGGACATTTTCATCATCACATACATATTCAGTAATGGTCTTTTACTACAAGTTCTTTGCTGGAACGCGTCCGTTACGGAAATGAAATTTTTTGTAAAAAGTAAACAAGCGCCCGGGTAGAAACATCCATATCAAATATCATGACGGTAATGTCGGGATTGTCAAATAAAGATCGGTTAAATGCAGTACTTTATGCAGTGCATTTGTTTTAAGGAGTTAGGAAGGTAGTTTTTAGTGTGTTACTAACTAGCGATCTTCCGTTTTTATTGTTGCCAAGTTGCATTAAATACATTTATCTTCTGTATGGAAATATATTTTCTCGTAAATTGTAATACTGTTGATAGTAATTTAGTGCTTATAATTAGTGTAAGTTTAATGTTTATTACTTGAGTTAAGTTAGATTAAGTTTAGAAACAATATCAAAATTTGTGGTAATTGTTATTACAAATAGATGTACCTTTTTATGTACTTTTTCACATAATAAAATTTGGTCCCAACATTACTGTCTAAAATATTAAACTTTCCAACAAAAGTAATTCCGAATTACTAAACCACTAGACTAGGATATCCCAAACAATCTCAAAACTTTACATACCTAATTAATTGTTGGTTCAAGGACTATCTTTGAAATTGTCATTGTTATGATTACTAATTCCTTTTTTAAACTTTTTTAAAGATAAACAATAACACACAATTAAATAAATTGAATTTCGAAATACAGAGTTAAAAATATAAAATGTCCAGCAAAGTACAGTAAAGTCCCGGTATATTTGCGTCGTGCTATATTTACGTCCCAGCATAATTGCCCAGTTCCGTTTCGTTATATTTGTCTGCCGCCGCTCTCATTTTCCCCCACCTTGCGCGATGGGGCCTCAGGAAGGGCCTGTCGTGACGTCACGAACGTAACGCGACTGAGGAGAGTGGGAGAAGCGGCGCTCCCCTTCTTTTGACAAATATAACGAGACTGGAGGGGAAGGCGTGGAACCGAGTGGGCAAATGTACCGGGACGCTACTGAAGAATAGTTCTACGCTTAAAAAAGTGATAATGAAATATTGTACTTTTATTATTTTTATGATTGCTAATAATTATTATTGAACTGATTAATTACTACTTTTATTAATTAAAAAACCATTAAGAGCCGATAAGAATTTTTTGAACAATTTCAATACTAGTTTCTAATTATTTCTAATTATTTATATATCATTTAATAAAAACAAAATATTTGAAATCATGAAATTTTATTCTAATGGATAAAATATTTGTTTAATGATTTTTCAAAATTGTAAAAAAGAGGTGCTTGGAGGAAATAAATGAGCTTCAAAGTGAAGAAACTGTAATTAAAATAAAAGTAAAAAGGAGAAAGCAGTGTTAAATAATTGCACGTAATGAGTATATTTACTTAATAAAAGTTCCAGCAGATAAACATTTAGTTTAATTAATTAATTCATTTAATATTTTTATTGTAATTATGAATTATAGTTTAATGAAAGTACTTTCAGTATTAATGAACTTATTTAATTAATTAGTGCTTTTTATTTTGACACATCGATGCCAGAAATTCAGTACTAAAATAAAGTATATTACATTACTGTAAATTAAACTAAATATTTAATTATTAGGAAAAACGCAATATTTTAATAATCGAATTAATATTTAGTACAGAATATTTATTCAAGCCAGACAAATACTTCGTAAAGTATTTATTCACATCATTTTCTTAGTATGAATATATGATCTTAGTTTTGTGAAATTCAAAATGGCCGATACTGTATTGCGGTTGATTTGATAAAGATTCGATTCCTTAAAATTAACAGAAGATTCGTTTCAATTGCGTAGGGTAATAAATTTCATGTTCTATTTAGTTTTGACCATTTTATTTTGCTTTGTTAATTTGGTAAGAATTTTTAGTCTATTTTATTGAAATTTGTCCCTTTTTGTCTCAAAATGTTATGGTCCTCCTCTTTAGAATCCCATGGTCTGAGCGATCTTAATTATTTAAAAATAGTTATTTTTTTAAATAAACAAATATAACTTTTTGTTTTTATTTTTCAAGAATTCTGATGACAACTTCTGAAAGATCAGAAAGTTTTATAGGACCCATTTGATACAAGTAATAACCGCTAAAAATCAAACAGAAAACGCGGAAGTTTGGACGTTAATGGGTTAAGATTTTCTAATAACTATCATAATTAAAATGGCCTAAACTATTTGATCAAAAATATCGTAGGTGATTAACCAACGCTCGTTTTGACAGACACGAGTTATACTACATTATGCAAGTGGTAATGTAGGTAAAAAAACATTGTTGAGTTCCATACCTAACCTCAAAAATAGCCATAGAACATTTTTTTTTACATAACCTTAAATATCCCAAAATTTTCACGTGATGGACGATTTTACCTCAAATTCGGATTCTAAAAAAAATACTTCCAGATACTCACTAGCCACCGTAACAAGTTTAAAAAAAAATGTCAATGAAAACGGTTGTCGGCGTCTTATCATACGTACTTCATACTTTAAAAATGAATTTTGATCGAAATCCTACTTGCTCGCGTTCCAAAAATATTCCATAATGAGTTTAAAATCATTTTTATCCATTTATACATTATTTGAATTTAACACAAAACTAGAAAATATCTCTATAGATTTTTCATTGTTGCCTCACTTTTTTAATACATAAGGAATGGAAGTTAATATATGTACTGTGAACCTCTCTATAAAAAAAAGAAAAAACAATTAATATTATTGAACTCCCCTTCGACATTACCCAGAGCTAACGACGTGGACGTACAGAGTAATGTAGCTCCATTTTTTTTTGTTTTTTATTATTTTATTATTTTTTTTAATTTTAAATTTAAAATTTTTTTGTTTTATTTTTTTAAATGATATTTTACCATTTTAGAAAAGGTATACAGGGTGATCGGCCAACCATTACCCAGCGGCTACCTCTAGATTCTACAGATAATTCTGAACAACTTTTTCCTCTAAAAAAATGTTCGGGAAGGTAGAGTTTTTAAGTTATTCAACACTAAAATTTAGGTGAAAAAATCACATTTGTTGAAATATCTCGACTCGGTTTGAAGGTACCTTAACGAACCGGAGCTCATTTTAAAGATATTTTAAAGCTCTATAAATTGTCTCTGTTGGTTTTTGACCTACAATGAATATCTCTCTTGTTATAGCCATAAAAACGGGGTAAATGCCGATTTTTCAGGGTTTTCGCGTTTAACTCGTTTCGACACATAGTTACCGAAATATCACACAGAAAAAAGTTGTAGGCCTTGAAAAAACAAAAATTGTTTGTCCTCTAATACGATGGGATTAAATTAAAACTGAACCCTACAAGAGCCTCGTAAAGTTGACAAAATACAGTTCGACAAATAAATCGATATTAATAACAAAATGTTATGAAAACGAGTACAAATAGGGTTCAGTTTTAATTTAATCGCATCGTATTAGAGGACAAAAAATGTTTGTGTTTTCAAGGCCTACAACTTTTTCCAGTGTGATATTTCGATAGCTATGTGTCGAAACGAGTTAGACGCGAAAAACCTGAAAAATCGGCATTTACCCCCGTTTTTATGGCTATAACAAGAGAAATATTCATTGTTGGTCAAAAACCAACAGAGGCAACTTGTATAGCTTGAAAATATCTTTAAAATGAGCTTCGGTTCGCTAAGATACCTTCATACACAGCCGAGATATTTAAAAAAAAAGTGATTTTCCCCCCTAAATTTTAGTGTTGAATAACTTAAAAACTCTACCTTCCCGGAAATTTGTTCAGAGGAAAAAGTTGCTCAGAATTATCTGTACAATCTACAGTTAGCCGCTGGGTAATGGTTGGCCGATCACCCTGTATATGTAATAACATTAATGACATTAAACTAAACGTGCAAAGGAGAAAATTCAACGACAGCCTTTTGCAATCTTACAGCATACGAAGGATCTTCCATCGAGTTTATTTTCTAGCGATTATCCAGCTTGCTCTGCCCACAAACCTAATTCTTTATTATTTATATAATATACGCACTGCTTTAAGTGTTCTAACTATAGCTAGATACTCAATCCACGTATGATAATATTACTTAAAAATTGTCACAAATCTTTAAAAAAAAATGTACTCAAATCAAACAAACGATTTTCCCAATTGTCTCTTTTATACTTCGTGCTAAGTCATGAAAGAAGACAATTAATTTTTGTTTGTTTTGATAACTTTGCAGGGTGGTAGCACGTTAGGAATGAGCGCCACGCACACCCACGCCGAACGATTTTCCCTGTCGGAACACGCGACGGAACAACGGCGACTGCACCGAATGCGATTGGCACAACTGCGGAGCGAACGGGCTGCCAACTGCATTGCCGAAGGTGCATCCAGCTCCGAAGATCCCAGCGATGACACCGACGAGGAACCAAGTGACAATGAAGAAATGGACATTGACAGCTATTATTTCCTGCAACCGGTACCTACGTGGCAACGACGAGCTCTTCTACGAGCAGCTGGTGTTCGACGCATCGACGCCTTGGAAAAGGATGATTGTCGAGACATTCGAGCCAGCAGAGAACACTGCGGATGCGGTTGCAAGATCTACTGCGATCCAGAAAGTTGTCCATGCAGTCGTGCCAACGTCAAGTGTCAGGTGAGTTTTCTAATTTTTGACATATTTGTAAAAATTTCTTGAAATATCTCCTTTGGCGACGCGAGGCGAGACAAGACGAGACAATAAATGGTGGGAGAACATCGAGATTATTGAAATTCCTCTTAGCTTTTTTGTCCTCAATAATTTGATATTGTTAATGCTCCATATCATAAGCAAGACTACATATTCCTCGTCTCGAGTACATTAGTAAAAAACGTACTGCCTCTATACTACGAATCATACGAGAAAAGACAAATAAGAATTTCGAGACGAGACTCCAAAAGAATACTCGTTTTAAGATTTGACATCGAGACCAAGATTATCGAAATTTCAATTAACCCTTTCGTAGTGTCTGAATTGAGAAGATCTTGAGTCTCGATATAAAAAGCAAGAATACGTTTTCCTAATGTCGAGATTTACGAGATTTCTTGAGTCTCGTCTCGCAAGCCGCAATATAAATTAAACCTCCTGTGCACAAGGACGAGTATACTCGTCCAAACTATATTGTTTCCATATGGCAAAAGAAAAACAAAGGAAAATAGTTACTTCGAGACAAGACACCAGAACAATATTTGTTCTAATGCTCGAGATCGAGAACGAGATTATCGAAATTCCCTTTTACGACATTTATGGAGTCTTGTCTGGCCTCGAATAAACGAGAGAATGCAATTACACTATAGAGGCGAACGAGAAAACAAAAATAATACCGAGGCAAGACAGTAGAATAATAGAAGTTCTAATTTTCGAGATCGTTATCGATGTTTTATCATCGTTAGTGCTTTTACAGAATCATATTGATATTTGATGTAGAATATAAGATTGGATATAAGATAATATCGATACTTCAAGGTCGATATTTTTAAATTTATCGTAAATAATCGTAAATAATAGTTAATGTTTTAAATAGTAATCAATTTCATTCATTACTCATCATTATTGCAATGCCTATCTAGCATGAACTGTAACTAGTCAATAACAATAGTGATGTCTAGATCGTAGTAATTTAGTGGTTGCTAATAATTGTAGAAGAGACTTTCCAGACTAGTATGATGAGCTGGTGAAATTTACTAATAAGATGTAGTACCAAAGATACTTATAAATGAAAGTAATTATTTACAATAATCAATACTTCCGGCTACTAATACCAAACACTAAGGACTAGTAATGACAAACAACAACTGTTAGTGACGACCTGACATCGACTAGTGAGACCTAATAGTAATAAACTGTTATACCTATTCTTAACGAGAATTAACTACTTGCAATTACTAGTTACGGTTATCTACAATTAGTATTAATGCCTGGTGATACTAAGTATTAATTATCCATAATAATTGGTACTGTCCACCTGTAATTATTTTTACTAACGCCTGTTGACAGTTACTATTAACAATTAGAAATAAATAGCTCTAGTTACGGCCAATGACCAATACTGACAATTGGTATTGACTAGTTACTATGTCCAGTACCATTGGAAAGTAACACATAATACTAACAACGAGAAGCAATTAGTACTAATGCAATTTTGACATTCAGTCACAAGTACTAACCGTTATGAGTACTGTTAACCAGTACTATTAACTGGTACTAACGTTTTCAAATTAGTAACTTTTCCGACATTTAATGACTAGCAGTAACGACATGAACTTACTGATATACCAAGGAATAATAATTGTTAGTACTAACAACAAGCAATAAATAATACTAACAGCTAGAAACAACTAGTTTCAATGGCAATTACTAATATTATACGACTAGTAATAACTCAGGGACTAAAATGTTGTAACGGATATTACTTTTGATCAATAACACTCATGATTAGGAGTAACATCTAGTTCTAGCTAATAGTAACTATTAGCAATAATTAAAATTACAGACGAGTAATAACTAGCACTGGCATTTTCAAATAGGTATCTGTACCGATTACCGATTATCAGTAGTGACGATGAGTAGTGATTAATCCTAACACCAAGTCATAAATACTATCCGTTAGAAATAACTGGTATTAATTACACGCAATGATTAATACTAACCGTGGCTAGTAATAATTTGCAACGAGGACTATTGACTCGTAGCAGTAATTCGATTTAATTACTAACGCTAATGGCTATGAGTAACAACTGATGATAGACCGTGTTAACTACTAGTAATAATAACTAAAAGGGCTATAAAAAACTAGTAATTACGACTACAAAATACTGACGCTGAACAATAGTAATCACCAGTGCCAAGAACAATAAACAAGCACTACTAACGATTCCGAATAAACTAGTCGATTACTAATAGTAACTAATACTAACGATTATTAGTAACCAGTATCAACGGCCATCAATGACTGATATTAACGACTAGAAATTACTAGTATTAGCGATTATTGTTAATTAGGACTGATCGGTAATAAATAGCTCGCGACTATCAATGACTATGAGCATCCAAGGACTATCAATGACTGATACTAACGACTAGATATTACTAGTATTAACTATTGTTGTTAGTTAAGACTAATCGGTAATAAATAGCACACGACTATCGATGACTAATAGTAACTAGTATCAACAACTTATACTAACGAATAGTAATGAGGTCATATTCGTGACTAGTTTCAACTACATCTAAGAATGAGTTTATTTTTTCCTAAACAGCGTGATTAACTAGTGGCATTTTGCGAATTCTTCTCCAGGTGGATCGGGCCGGATTTCCCTGCGGCTGCTCGCGCGACGGTTGCGCGAATACCTCCGGACGAATCGAGTTCAACCCCGTCCGCGTGCGAACGCACTTCATTCACACCCTGATGCGCCTCGAGCTCGAGAAGAAGCAACGGGAGGAGGGTACCGAGCAGGACTTGGCGGAGAGCCACACGAATCGCAGCCCTCTCCGCGAGTCCTTCTCCTCGTCGGTAGATACGTCGGCAGATTCCTGCCTTAGCGGCAGCAACTTCACGACCCTCCATTACGGGTGCCACGAGGGAGGGCCGTCCTGTTCCCCGGACGTCACCGGCACCCGGGAGGACAGCCTCGATCTCTATACGATCCGCGACGATTGCTACCCGAGCGAGGACGCCGTCGACGCCACCCAGATGTCGACGCGCAAGCTCCACCCGGAATTCGGGCAGACATTTCAGTCGTTTCAGTCGCAGCAGGCCGGGGCCCCCGTGGGGTTTCAGGCGACTAACTATACCGATTATCAGACTTACCAGATGCTACCATCGACATCCAGGTCGCCCTTTCAGCCCCAGTTTCAGCCGGTCAACCAGGGTCCAGGATTTCCGCCCTACGGCGCGTACGGCCAGGTGAGTGTAATTCAAGGTTTTATTAGATACAGCAGTCCTCCCCTTAAGGGAACTCCCCTTAAGGTTTATTCTTCCCGTAAGGTTTAAAACTTTCTTCCCTTATGTTTTATTTTTCCCCTCACGGCCTCTCCCACCACCACACATTTTGTTACCGCCTATGAACCAACCGCAGGCGCGCGGCGTGCAGTCGAGCACGAAAAAATCTCTGGTAGTAGGGGTCAGGGGAAAGTAAACCTTAAGGGAAGAAGCCGCCATCCTGAAAGCTAAAATTTAGCCCTTAAGGGGAGGACTACCGTATGTTTGCTTTGGATGTTTGGTGGGAAAATTTGGATTTCACCCACCGTGTGGGAAGAATGCTAATTTATCCCATTTTATATACGATTCCTCGAGTTACTTTGGATTTTGTTCAATGGGGATAACGATATAATGATAACAAGAGTATTTCAGAACTAGTTTATCACTAAGAGGAACTAGTAAAGTCAACTAGTAAAAACTAGTAGGTAGTAATGACTAACAGCAATAATCAGTTATTAGTAAAACTATTTGCTAACAGCGACTAGTACCATGATCAGTAAAAACTAGTAGTAATAAATGTAATTATTTATTAATAACGAGAAAATCTACTAGTAACTAGTACTATAATTATATTTAGTATGAAGACTAGTGGCATAGTAGTGTAATCATAATTGGATCAGGGGTGTTTCAAGAATTAGATTTTCACTATGGGAAATTAGTAAAGTCGACTAATAAAAACTAGTACCGACGGTTAGTAATGACTAACAGCAATGATCAGTTAAGGGTAAAACTATTTGCTAACGACGACTAAAAACAATTGTCACTAAGAACTAACGGTAATCAATTGCAATAACTATTCATAACAAGTACTCATGACTACTAGTAACTAGTACTACAATTGGTAATTAGCATGAATGCCTAGTGGACTAGTAATGTGGTGATAACTAGTTCAATAGTCTTTCAAACACTAATTTTTAACTTTTGGGAACTACTAAAATTGACTTATAAAAACTAGTACAAACGGGTACTAATAACTAACGGTAATAACTTAAACTAGATGCTTGTAACATCTACTAGTGAGAACTAGCAGTAATAAATGTCATTATTTATTAATAACGAGAACTAACATTTACTAATAATGAGTAATATAATTATGTTTAGTATGAATGACTAGTGGGATGTTAGTGTACTCATAATTGGTTCAATGATGTTTCAAGAATTAGATTTTCACTACGGGGAATTAGTAAAGTCGGCTAATAAAAACTAGTACCGACGGTTAGTAATGACTAACAGCAATGATCAGTTATAAGTAAAACTATTTGCTAACAACGACTAGTAACAATGATCACTAAGAATTAACGGTAATCATTTGCAATAACTATTAATAACGAGTACTGATGCCTACTAATAACTAGTACTACAATTAATAATTAGAATGAATCACTAGTGGATTAGTAATGTAGTGACAACAAGTTCAATATTTTTTGCAGCACTAATTTTTTAGATTGCGCAACTAGTAAAATTGACTTATAAAAACTATTACAAACGGGTACTAATAACTAACGGTAATAACTTAAACTAGATGCTTGTAACATCTACTAGTGAGAACTAGCAGTAATAAATGTCATTACTTATTAATAACGAGAACTAACAACTACTAATAACGAGTACTATAATTATATTTAGTATGAATGACTAGTGGGATAGTAGTGTACTCATAATTAGTTCAAGGGTATTTCAAGGATTAAATTTTTATTATGGGGAATTGGTAAAGTCGACTAATAAAAATTAGAACCATCGGCTATTAATAACTAACAATAATAACTAAACCTAGCTGCTAGTACCATCGAATAGTAACAACTAGCACTATTAATTGTTAGTCTCTATTCATAACGAAAACTAAATGCCACTAATAACCACCATTAAAATTGGTAATATTTACCCGAAATGACTAGTGTGCTAGCAATGTAATTATGACTAGTTCAAGAGTCTTTTAGGAATTAGTTTGTTACTTTGAGGAACTAGTAAAATCGACTAATAAAACCTAGTACCGTCGGATATTGTTAACTAACAGTATTAACTAAACTAGCTGCTAGTAACATCTACTAGTGAGAACTAGCAGTAATAAGTTTTATCACCTATTAATAACGAGAACTAATATGTACTAATAACTAGTACTATAATTATATTTAGTGTGAAGACTAGTGGGATAGTATTGTACTCATCATTAGTTCAAGGGTTAAGAATTACATTTTCACTATGGGGAATTAGTAAAGTCGACTAATAAAGACTAGTACCATCGGCTATTATTAGCTAACAATAATAACTAAAACTAGCTGCAAGTAACATCGACTTGTGAGAACTAGCAGTAATAATTCTTAGTATCTATTGATAACGAAAACGAAAATTCTACTATTAATCAGCATTAAAATTGGTAATATTTACTAGAAATGACTAGTGGGCTAGTAATGTAGTCGTAACTAGTTCAATATTCTTTCAAGAGCTAATTTGTTATTTTGCGGCACTAGTAAAATTGACTTATAAAAACTAATGCAAACGGATACTAATAACAATAATAATTAAAACCTATTAATACCTATTAATAACGAAAACTAACTTCCACTAATAACCAGCACTAAAATTGGTAATATTTACTAGACATTACTAGTGGGCTAGTAATGTAGTCATAACTCGTTCAAAAGTCTTTCAAGAACACGTTTTTTACTTTGAGGAACTAGTAAAATCGACTAATAAAACCTTGTACCATCGGATATTATTAACTAACAGTAATAACTAAATTAGCTGCTAGTAACACTGCCTAGCGAGAGCTAGCAGTAATAAATTTTAGCACCTATTAATAACGAGAACTACCATCTACTAATAACTAGTACTATAATTATATTTGGTATGAAGACTAGTGGGCTAGTAATGTAGTCATAACTAGTTCGAGTTTTTCAAGAATTAGTTTTTTACTTTGAGAAACTAGTAACATCGACTAGTAAAAAACTGGTACCATCGGATATTATTAACTAATAGTAATAACTAAACTAGCTGCAAGTAACATCGACTCGTGAGAACTAGCAGTAACAAATTTTAGCATCTATAGATAACGAGAACTAACGTTTACTAGTAACTAGTATTACAGTCGGTAATATTTAGTATGAGTAACTAGTGGGTTACTAATGTAGTGATAACTAATTCAAATTCTTTCAAGCTCTAATTTATGCTTTGCGGAACTATTAAAATTGACTTGTAAAAACTAGTACAAACGGATACTAATAACTAACAATAATAATTCAATCTAGCTACTACTAACATCGACTAGCAGTAATAAATGTCATTATTTATTAATAACGAGAACTAACATCGACTAGTAATTATTAAAATAAATATATTTAATATGAATGACTAGTGGAATAGTAGTGCACTCATAATTAGTTCAAGGGTCAAGCATTAAATTTTCACTACGGGGAATTAGTAAAGTCGACTAATAAAGACTAGTACCATCGGATATTATTAACTAACAATAATAACTGAAACTAGTTGCTAGTAACATCAAATAGTGACAACTTGCAGTAATAATTGTTAGTATCTATTGATAACGAAAACTAAATTTCACTAATAACCAGCATTAAAATTAGTAATATTTACTAGAAATGGCGAGTGGGCTAGTAATGTAGTTATAACTAGTTCGAGTTTTTCAAGAATTAGTTTTTTACTTTGAGAAACTAGTAACATCGACTAATAACATACTGGTACCATCGGATATTATTAACTAATAGTAATAACTAAACTATTAGTTTAGTAACATCGACTTGTGAGAACTAGCATTAATAATTTTTAGTATCTATTAATAACGAAAACTAACTTCCACTAATAATCAGCATTGACATTGGTAATAGTATGTAATAGAAAGGACTAGTGGGCTAACTAGTTCAAGAGTATTTCAAGAATTAGCTTTTAACTTTGAGGAACTAGTAAAATTTACTGATAAAGACTAGTACCAACGGATACTAATAACTAGCAGTAATAACTAAACAAGCTGCTGGTAACATCGACTAGCGAAAACTAGCAGTAATAAATTTTAGCACCTATTAATTACGAGAACTAACGGTTACTAATAACTAGCACAATTGGTAATATTTAGCATGAGTAACTAGTGGACTAGTAATGCAGCCATAACTATTTCAAGAGTCTTTCAAGAACAACTTTGAGGATCTAGTAAAATTTACTAATAAAAACTAGTACCAACGGATAGTAATGACTAAAAAAACTAAAACTTGCTGTTAGTCACATAGACAAAGGAGTGAAAATTTGTGAACATTTGAATATGAAGTTTGAAAATTTTTGCGTTGCCTATTTTTTGGTCTGAAATTGGGAATAAAAGTGTATACGAAAGAAAAGTTTAGTTTTTAACCCTAAAATGCCCTAAATTTTGACTTCTTTTCATCAGGTGCTTTCTCATGGAGAAAGTCACTCAATCGTTTTGATATAACCACACCTATTGTATTTTTTCTCGAACTTCTTAAATCCGGTTTCAGATTGACCATATCTGCCGCCATTTTTTTACTATGGCGGTTTAAACATAAAAAAATCGTGAATTTTGAAAAAATTTGTTCAAATAATCGTATTTTTGAACAGGGAACACTGTTCGAATCAAGCTGAATCTCTGTATCTGTTGGAGTAAATAGTTATACTAAAAGATAGGATGGTTATTAATTCACCATTCAAAATGGCGGTTCTCAGTGAACATTTTGTTGAAAAATTTCTGGACGCTCTAACTGAACAATTATGAGCTCGTTTTAAAAAATGCTAAGAATAAAAAATTCTTAGAATTCGCCGAGAAATATAGTGGATTTTTTTCAGATTTTTTAAATGAATTTTTGAAAAATTTTTTTCAAAATTCTTTTCAAAATTGTAATTTTTTTTTTCAAAAAATTCTGAACAAAATTTAGTGCATTCTTTGATGAATTCTAAGAGTTTTTTATTCTATGCATTTTTTCCCAAAAGTTGATAGTTTTCGAGAAAGAAATATCTTAAACTACCCGGGAAAAAATGGATTATATATAATTATATACAATTTTTGATACAATTAGATCCAATTATATATAATAATATATAATTATATATGTTTATATACGATTATATACAATTATATACTATTTTTGATACAATTAGATCCAATTATATATAATTATATATGGATTTTGGCCGTATATAATTATATACAAAGCCGTCAATTATATACAATTATATATGCTAATATATAATTATATATGTTTATATACGATTATATATAATTATATAGGCCAAAATCCATATATAATTATATATAAACATATATAATAATATATAATTGGATCTAATTGTATCAAAATTTGTATATAATTATATATAATCCATTTTTTCCCGGGTATAATATTTGAAATTCATTTCCTCGAAAACTATCAATTTTTGGAAAGAATTGCAAAGAACAAAAAAACTCTTAGAATTTATCAGAGAATGCACTAAACTTTGTTCAGAATTTTTCGTAAATAAATTACAATTTTGAAAAAAATTTGAATAAAATTTCTCAAAACTTCATTTAAAAAATCTGAAAATATTCCACTATATTTCTCAATGAATTCTAAGAATTTTTCATTCTCAACATTTTTTTTAAAAAGCTCGTAGCTTTTCAGTTAGATCGTCCAGAAATTTTTCAACAAAATTTTGACTGAGAACCGCCATTTTGAAGCCGCCATTTTGAATGGAGAATTAATAACCGTCCTATCTTTCAGTGTAACTAATTACTCCACCGGATATAGAGACTTAGCTTGTTCCGAACACGATTTTCTGTTCAAAAATACGATTATTTGAAGAACTTTTTTCAAAATTCACAATTTTTTTTATGTTTAAACCGCCATAGTAAAAAAATGGCGGCAGATATGGTCAATCTGAAACCGGATTTAGAAAGTTCGAGAAAAAATACAATAGGTATGTTATATCAAAACGGTTGAGTGATTTTTTTTCTCTAAGAAAGCACCTGATGAAAAGAAGTCAAAATTTAGGGCATTTCAGGACGAAACGGGTTAAAAACTAAACTTTTCTTTCGTATACACTTTTATTCCCAATTTCAGACCAAAAAATAGGCAACGCAAAAATGTTCACACTTTTTAGGGTATCTTCTTAGTACTCCTGGTACTCCTTTGTCTATGTGACTAACAGCAAGTTTTAGTTTTTTCAGTCATTACTATCCGTTGGTACTAGTTTTTATTGGTAAATTTTACTAGATCCTCAAAGTTGTTCTTGAAAGACTCTTGAAATAGTTATGGCTGCATTACTAGTCCACTAGTTACTCATGCTAAATATTACCAATTGTGCTAGTTATTAGTAACCGTTAGTTCTCGTTATTAATAGGTGCTAAAATTTATTACTGCTAGTTTTCGCTAGTCGATGTTACCAGCAGCTTGTTTAGTTATTACTGCTAGTTATTAGTATCCGTTGGCACTAGTCTTTATCAGTAAATTTTACTAGTTCCTCAAAGTTAAAAGCTAATTCTTGAAATATTCTTGAACTAGTTATGACTACGTTATTAGCCCACTAGTCCTTTCTATTACATATTACCAATTTTAATGCTGATTATTAGTGGA
Organism: Trichopria drosophilae; assembly: GCA_030407085.1. Lineage (NCBI taxonomy): Eukaryota > Metazoa > Arthropoda > Insecta > Hymenoptera > Diapriidae > Trichopria > Trichopria drosophilae. Next base: position 83,403,913 of record CM059587.1, on the reverse strand, counting down.
AGTTTGTTTTCGTTATTAATAGATACTAAAAATTATTACTGCTAGTTCTCACAAGTCGACGTTACGAAACTAATAGTTTAGTTATTACCTTTAGTTAATAATATCCGATGGTACCAGTATTTTATTAGTCGATGTTACTAGTTTCTCAAAGTAAAAAACTAATTCTTGAAAAACTCGAACTAGATATAACTACATTACTAGCCCACTCGCCATTTCTAGTAAATATTACTAATTTTAATGCTGGTTATTAGTGAAATTTAGTTTTCGTTATCAATAGATACTAAGAATTATTACTGCAAGTCGTCACTATTTGATGTTACTAGCAACTAGTTTCAGTTATTATTGTTAGTTGATAATATCCGATGGTACTTGTCTTTATTAGTCGACTTTACTAATTCCCCATAGTGAAAATTTAATGCTTGACCCTTGAACTAATTATGAGTGCACTACTATTCCACTAGTCATTCATATTAAATATATTTATTTTAATAATTACTAGTCGATGTTAGTTCTCGTTATTAATAAATAATGACATTTATTACTGCTAGTCGATGTTAGTAGTAGCTAGATTGAATTATTATTGTTAGTTATTAGTATCCGTTTGTACTAGTTTTTACAAGTCAATTTTAATAGTTCCGCAAAGCATAAATTAGAGCTTGAAAGAATTTGAATTAGTTATCACTACATTAGTAACCCACTAGTTACTCATACTAAATATTACCGACTGTAATACTAGTTACTAGTAAACGTTAGTTCTCGTTATCTATAGATGCTAAAATTTGTTACTGCTAGTTTGTTACTACGATGGTACCAGTTTTTTACTAGTCGATGTTACTAGTTTCTCAAAGTAAAAAACTAATTCTTGAAAAACTCGAACTAGTTATGACTACATTACTAGCCCACTAGTCTTCATACCAAATATAATTATAGTACTAGTTATTAGTAGATGGTAGTTCTCGTTATTAATAGGTGCTAAAATTTGTTACTGCTAGTTCTCGTTATTCGATGTCACTAGCAACTAGTTTTAGTTATTACCGCTAGTTATTGGCATCCGGTATGTTATATCAAAACGGTTGAGTGATTTTTTTTTCTCTAAGAAAGCACCTAATGAAAAGAAGTCAAAATTTACGGCATTTCAGGACGAAACGGGTTAAATCTAACTTTTTATTTATGATTAATTTAAAAGATTTGTTTATAATTCTAAGAAAATATGTTAATGGCCTCTAAATCGGGACATTTACATAAATAATTCAAATGTCTTAGTAAGTCCAAATGAATCTCGAAAATTCTAAATTTCTAACAAATTTTGATATTCCAGGACCCGGGGACGCTCCAGGGTTGCCCGAGCCACGCGATCCAGCACAACGCCAGCGGCTACGAGGCGTCGTTCCCCCAGAACGAATCGTCGGGGTCCCAGTACACGAACCTCAGTTCGGTGCAGCCTATGAACACGGTGGTGCAACAGATGGGAAAACTCGAGCCTTTTTCCGAGCTGCTTTCGAGCCGGTACTCGTATTACGGTGATGTCGAACCCCAGCACGTCAATTACATGGGCGGCGCGAAGCCCGACCACGAGAAAAGCGTCCAGGAGACGATGCCCCAGCAACCGACGCCGAACGCCGACGAGCCCGAGTGCGACGAGAACTTTGGCGAGATCATTAAAAAATCGATGGTCGAAACCGTCTCGGCTTAAATATCGAAAATATTTTTTTTTCCGTTTTTTTTCGGGAACGTGGACGGATTAATGCGCGTCTGTCCGCGGACGCGAACGATCATTCAACGAGGTTGTGACCAAGAATCAATCATGGGATCAGCTTAGTATGCAGTTTACACTACTTAAAAAAAAAAAACATGGAATACTTAAAAAATTAAGAAAGAAAAATGGACGAACTAGCGAAACCCGGGGAATCCCCTTTCTCACCCAGCGGGCCGTTCGATATTCCGAATATCGATTATTTCGAGATTCGGCGACGGAGTCACGTCTGGGGCCTAAGTTGCGCGACTAGTGCTACGCTAGCGCCGCCTGGTGCTTTTCGTTCCTATCGGTCTTGCCGATCTTCCGTTTCGTTACTGTTCCGCACATAATATACCCGAAAGAAAGAGGGATGTAATTTTTAAGATAAAATACGCCGCGAAAATGATCGATTCCCGATAATCGATTTATTTCGAGTGTTCGTACCACTTTATTGTCTACTCGGAAAATTTTCAGCGAAACTCGGGACGTTTTGTCACTGACACCACGATTAATCGTACAATTTCACGTTCCTCATAATTAAAAAATGTTTTTCTGTTTTTTTTCGAACAGTTTTTTAAAGAATTTTTTTTTTATTTACTTTATTTTTTTGGGTTTTAAAAAGTTCAAATTATGTGCAATCGTGAAAATGACGATTAATCAATTATACATAATAAGAGGAAATAACTATACGATAGTATTAAATTTATACATACGACATATAATTATACACACGCATAAATATATGATAGATATATATATATTATACTTCGAACCGATGACGTCAATTTTTTGACGATTCCCTCTTTTGTTCTCGGGGCGAGTTTTGTCTGTAAAAAAAAAAAAAATGAAATGAAATGAAAAGTATCGACGGAGATCGACGCGTTGGTCTGTCGCCGAAATCGAAAGAATCGAGTTTACTCTATAAATACTAAACGCATACACATGAATTACACGTATGTAAGTAAGTTTTAGAGTATTTGAGTAAAAAAGAAAGCATAACTAGTTTCTAGCGTTTTATTAAATGTTGTGGAAAAAAAAAAAGTCCGTGTCCGTTCTCGTGTGTTGATCCCGTGTTCACTGTATACGACACTCTTCCCATCCTACGAAAGTTATTAAGGATTAGCGAGCGAAATTTTAATGACGGATTAGATTAGATTAAGATAAGTGTAGGTTTAGCAGGTGGTTAGTAACTCGATCAAAGAATTATAACGAAACGTATCAGTTTTTTGTTGATACATCATGTTTTTGATATATCTCGCCATTTTATGGATTGCATTGTTGTGCAATTTTAATTGAAAAACAATATATATATAACGAGATTGTGGTTGACTTTCTGCCGACGATTTTAAGGTTACTTTTTGATTTTTTCGTCGATTTTTTTTCCTTGACAATTTTTTAGTTTGTTTTTTTATGTTTATTTTTGAATTAGTGGAGTTTTTAGTATGGTTTCGTTAGGTTTTCAATGATTTTTAGGTTATTTTTGACATTTTATTATGATTTTTCAACGAATGGAACTAAGGACGTGATTGATGGAAGGTAAGTACATTTTTTAGTATTATGGGGTAAATTTGTCTTGAATATGGACAAATTCTCAGAAATTTTAACTTTTCTGTGATTCAGGAAATAAATATGTTCACAAAATATATTTAATGTATGTTAATCTTTTATTTTAACCCATTAACGCCTGAAATGACAATTTTTATACTTCATTTTCAATCAAGTATTTCGTATCAAAATCAAAGTTGAAAACAATTGAGAGGTACGTATCCTACTGTTTTCGAGGTCGCTCTTCAAGATTCCGAGGTCGAAATTGAGTTTCAGCCATCAGTAATTCCAATATGGCGCCGAATATGAAAAAAATTTGCAAAAAATTGGGAATTTTTTATTCTTATCAATTTTTTTCGAGCTATTAGAATATTGGAATTTTATCGAAACCTTGCATAATAGTGCATAAAATAGTTGAATTTTAAGAAAAAATTTGACTTACCCTACATCATTCTAACGACCTCAAAATGGCGTCAGCAATGAAAATTTCTTTGAGAAATTTCTGGACGCTCTAACTCAAAAATTACGTGCTGTTATAAAAAAATGCTGAGAATGAAAAGTTCTTAGAATTAATCGAGAAATATAGTGGAATTTTTTTAAAATTTGTTGATGACATTTTCAGAAATTTTTTTTCAACATTTTTTTCAAAATTGTAATTTGTTTACAAAAAATTCTGAAAAAAATTTAGTATATTCTCCGATGAATTCTAAGAGTTATTTGTTCTTTGAAATTTTTTCAAAAAGTTTAGGATTTTTTCCCAAAAAAAATTATCAACTTTTAGAAAAAATTCCAAAGAACAAAAAACTCGTAGAATTCATAAGTGAATACACCAAATTTTTTTTCAGAATTTTTCATAAATAAATTATGATTTTGAAAAACATTTTGAAACAAAATTTCTCAAAATGTCATCACAAAAATCTGAAAAAATTCCACTATATTTCTCGATTAATTCTAAGAACTTTTAATTCTCAGAATTTTTTTATAACAGCACGTAGTTTTTGAGTTAGAACGTTCAGAAATTTTTCAAACAAATTTTCATTGTTGACGCCATTTTGAGGTCGTTACAATGATGTGGGGTATAAAAGTAAAATTTTTCCTTAAAATTGAAGTATTTTGTTCACCTTTGTTCAGAGTTCCAATAGAATTCCAATATTCTAATAGCTCGAAAAAAATTGATAGGAATAAAAAATTCCCAAATTTTTGGAAATTTTTTGAAATTTCGGCGCCATATTGGAATTTCTGATGGTTGAAACTCAATTTTGACCACGGAATCTTGAAGAGCGACCTCGAAAACGATTGTACCTTTCAATTGTTTTCAACTTCGAGTTTGATACGAAATACACGATTGAAAATGAAGTATAAAAATTGTCATTTCAGGTGTTACTGAGTTAAACACATTTCAATAATATATCTGGACGATATCGAGTCAATTAATAAACATAGACACTTGTTACAGACGTTTCCGAATTGAAAACCGAAAAATTTAACTTGTGATTCTTACAAATTATTTAAAACTATGCTACATCTATGCCATGCAAGACATTTTATTTTCTCAAAGAACAAAACGTAGTCAAGTAAATACACTAAGTAATAGTCACAGTCTGATCAATGTGCTTGTGATAAAAAACTACAGGAATTTAAAACTGCGTGATAAGTTTTGTAGAAATATAAAATTAATTTAGATTATCTATAATTTTCATGCCATATTATTAATCGTTTTAACTCAGAGTCCAATTTGTTACTAACATAAAAACGAACAAACTACGCTCTCACTCGTCTATGTGTCCCTTTTAAAAATGATTCTATACAGGTTTAATCATTTTCACTTTAAATTATTTTCAAAATTGCCTTTTTTCCTGCGGCACACTTAAAATAAACAATATTTTGAATTATTTCTTTCTGTAATCGTTCTAAAATTTCATACTTTATCAAAAAATTATGACGGCATCTTTAGATTTTGCAAATTTGTTGCAAAAAGTTTTAAATACATTTCAGTAATTGTATTCTGAATGTTTATAGGTTGATTACAAATCTGAATTTAGAAATTTGAAATTCAATATGACTGACAAAACTATCAAAATATAATCTAAAGTGGGCGAAAATCAAAGAGGTTTTTGCGATCGCTGATTATGAATCTGATGGTAAAATTTTGAAATTCAAAATGGTGAATCCAATATGGCTGACAAACTTAACAAATACGACTTAAATTTGACAGAATTTTTTTTATTATTAGAAGAAATTATAAGAAGAAAATAATGTTAATCGGGTTACTATGTTACAATAAAAATAAAATCGTTAATTTATCAACATATTATTATCATTATCATTATTATTACTATGGACATTTTCAATCGATTTTTAAAAATTTTTAATCTCGACAACTGATTCGTAATCGACGACTTCAAAAATCCCTGAGAACCTATTTTCATTTAAATCAAGCAATTTTTCATATTTTGGTTTTCCATATTGGACCGTCATTTTGAATTTAAAAAATCTGACAATAGACTCGTAGTTAGTGGCTTATAAACTCCACAGGAACCGAATTTTATTTACATTAAACAATTTTTCGTACTTTAATCCGCCATATTGCGTCCACCATTTTAAATTTCGAAAATCTGACAACATAACCGTAAACAGCGATCGCTAACATCCTCCACAACAAAAAAATAAATTTCATTAAAATCGAGTAATTTTTCACATCTTATCCGCCATTTTGTATTTTGCACTCACGCCGTGTCATAAAAATTGTGCACGCCCATGATTTTTACTTCAGAACGATAGCCTGAATATATGGTTAAAGTGAAAAAATTGACAAAGTAAATGAAAAAAAGCCACAAAATAAATTCTAAAAATGTTTTAGTGCAAAAAATTCAAAGTTCCGTGGATTTGCCCATATATTAACCCTTTGAGTCATGAAGTTTTCGAAGTTTTTTATAATGAAATTCAAAATGGTGGACGATATATTTAAATTTTTTAATTAATTATTATAACGCCGTATGTGAATTGCTTCTTCAGAAAAAGTTACGTGCATTTTTCCTACCATTATGGTCATTTTTGTTGACAGATGGCGCTGTAATCAGCGAGATTAAAACGTTACGCTGAAGTATTTACATAATCTCAAGGTATTTTGGGGTTTAATGGAAAGTAACTTGATGTTTTCTTTGTCTATTTAGAATGAAAGACAAAAAACTGAGTAAAAAAAGAGAAACTTTTAGTTTTTAAGTGCTACGACGTAAAATTTACATTTAGAATTTCAAGATTTTTGTTAGTGACAATAACAAATTACTCGAAGTGAAACATAATAGTTAGTATTCTACTGGATAATCACTTTTAGCCCTTGAATGGTAATTTTCGTCAATACCTTTACTATTTCTGCCTAATTTGAGTAAAAAGTGTGAAATCGTCGTTCTAATTCGGCCCATTCGACCCTATTTTCACGCGTAATTTGTAATTTATTTATAATTCTGTTATGTACGATTAAAAATTTTTTTTTTATATATTAATCTTAAAAAATCTTTAGGAGATTTATTAAGTGATTAAGTGTTACACTTAATTTACATTGATTTACAAATGTTTTGTATTGTAGAGTATATGGTATTATATCAGTCTTAAATAAGAATATCTTTAACGACTAAAAATTTGTGTATAATTAGCAGAGCAGGTATGTTTGGGCCGTGGAGATGAGTTTCAATTTTGTGAGGTGGATAACATTTAATAGTGAGTAGACAGTAAATCATATTACTTCTGTTATTTTCGTGGGCAGTTCCAAATTGTATGATTCAGGCCTTGAAATGCACAATTAGTCACATTTACTATCTTTTACGAAGCCTGTTCCGGATCGTCACGCGACGAAGCTCCTAATAACCGTTTCGGTCGAGTGGGATAATATTATAATAAAATTCCTGTAGAATTAGGAGGAAAATATGAATTAACTTCTTTGCAATTAGTTTGTTTTGGGGCGTGGTTGTTGTTTTCCGAAGTCCTGCCTCTAGTAAACAAATAATCCGAACCCGAATAAACAGGCCTGTGGAAGGCACCTTCAGTTAGTTGATCGTGGGGTTCCGAGACGTTTGGACCAGTTTTATTATTATAGTTCGGGTATATCATAGAGACAGAACCTTGAGGTGCGTTGGTTGTGACTTCCCGGGTCGCTTCGCGGTCTCATCGGTGGGTGAGTAATATTCGATATATTTGTTATATTATGTATTATATTATTTATTTATATATTATATAAAAATGACATATTTATTGGCGAGATATGTCTGGGGCAGGGTCCGCTCACAAGCCCCACTGAAGAGTCCGTGAGCGGACCCGGGACGAAACATCAGCCAACCTGTTTATTTATGTTTCTTTATTATTTGCATGTGACCTAGCATGACGTAGTAGGAAAATACGGTATCGTTTATCGAAATATATATTCGACCCCTATAACCGCGCGACAACCCCCTTCCCTGTAAGTAACAAAGCCAATGCAAGCAAATGATGCTCTTAGGTGGTAGTGATTAGATCGGCCTGTATTCACCCATGTTATAAACCTTCTCGACAGCCTTTTTTTATAAAACCATGGTTTACAAACATGTGTATGATGCAGGTTAAAATACTCTATACCTATACTAGAATTTTGAGTTAAAAAATTGTAAATATCTGTAAAAGGTATTTTACAATTATTTTCAAAAATGGAAGTAGTAGCTTTTTTTACGAGAGAACCTTATCGTAAAATTGTATGCCTATGTATGATGGAATCAGTGAAAAGAATAATAGAATTTTCTTGAAGTGTATCGTTAAAACTCTTGAAAGTACATATTGGGAAGAGGATGGTTTTTAACGATACCATACCATCTTGCTCATTTTAAATAGATCTACAGCTTATACTAGATCCCCACAAAACTGCCAGATCGCTGCCACACCCTGGTAAAATGAGAATAATGCAAAAATGAAAAAGAGATCAGTGGAATCATTTGTATAATAATGGAACGATTCAAAAAGGAAAAACTATTAGAAAAAGTAAACCCCTCATGCCCATTGGTATATTATTCTTCTCATTATTATATTGTCTTTCCAACTTCCGAAATGATTTCGACGGGTGAGAGGAAAAAGTGTGGTTCGGAAGCTCTTCTATAACACTTGATAATAAGAATTCGGAAAATTTAGCGATACCTCATTTCAAAGTTCGGAAAATTGATTACTTATGTATCGAGTCAGCAATACTTAAGATTTCCATTATCCCACCCATCATCACTTTCCTATCAATTGATTATTATACTATATTTTCTAACTTCAGAAATGATTCCAAGATTAAAAAACATAGGGGAGAACGGGGTAATTACGACAGGTCGGATAATTCCGACCCCCCGTAATATCTCGCTTACAATGTGACATCCCGTAATGTTATTGAAATTTTGTGAAAACACTGATGAGTACAACTATTTTGATTGCGGTAGTTGTTTATTTACTTTGCATTGAACCATGTGGCAGTGATGTTATTGTTTCTTACTGCGCTAATTTAGAGATTGTAGTATTATAAATAAGTAAATATAGTTTGAAATTATTGTGCAAACGAATCAAATGTAGGTAAATTAGAAAGCCTTAACCTTATATTTAATGAAATCAATTTGGTTTTTAGTGAGATGAGAGTGTGTTTTTAAGTGCGTGGATTTTTTTAAATAACGAACGTGCAGGGTAATTCCGACCCCTAATGTACGGGGTAATTGCAACCGTCCTTTTTCGAGTTTATTTTCGTTTGCTTTTTATCACAACCATATTGTGCAATATTATGTATACATTGTATAGAATGTATCACAAATGTGTTGATTTTTTTCTTTCTACATTTCGACCACAACATTTGAAATTGCTTCGCTTGTTTACTCGTGCGATATTAGAAGTGACTATTTGCGTTTTCATTTTTGACCAACAATATAGAGTAGGTATGTGATCTATGAACGTGGTGTTGTACATAAACAAGTTATTGTGATAGCAAAATATTATCTTCTTTACTTATTATTAATAAATGTAAATTAAACCTATAAATCACTACGAAATTGTGCTGAAAATAAACGCGGTCGGAATTACACCTTTAGGGGTCGGAATTACCCATACTTTGACAGAATCTGAAGAATTGCAATTTTTTACTAATGGAGGTATAATCCTATAATAGACGTATAACAAGGTATTAATAATATCGATAAATGTTTACCCATGCAATACACTTTAAAAAAGCATAACGTACAAATTCATTAAATCACATTCTCTATCTCAAAAATAAATTTTGCTTAGGTAGGTCGGAATTACCCCGTTCTCCCCTATATATTATTATTGTAATTATGACATTTTTGTAATCCTTCTTAAATTATTTAAAAAAATAGATAGTTGTTTAACTAGATTGGCCAAGGTTAAATATCAGACAAACTTAGGAATGCACATCAGTGAAATGTTCTTTAAATTAATTTGTTTTCTACATTGAAAATTTTATGGAACGAGTATTAAAGAATCAGTAGATTAAGTTTTACATTGATCTGATATTTACATTTTTTGGTTTGGGACATTTCGCGTAGAATGACCCACATGTATTACCAATTTTATTAAATCAAGTAGATATATGAAATTGATAAAAAGACTTGAATTAATTGTTGAATAAAATAATATCGAGTATTGACAGTAGCGAACCAAACTTCTAAAACAAGGTTAGAATTCGTCTTCGAGAGGACGGGACATAATTTATTATAGACATCCCATTTTTCCTGCACCACAAATATCCATGGGCTTAAAGACATCAATTCCGAGTTACAAAGTTATAAACTGGCAAAAATATTGCAGAGAGTGAAACTTATGTTTTCTTTTATTCGAGTTTCCCATTTCAGAAGGAAGTAAATTAATATAATGGAGGATTTGGCATGGTACAGCTAAAAAATGTTATTAAGTCCGAATCAGACCACGTCCCTCTATTTAGCCATTTCTTGCGACTAACAGCTAAGATTAACAACTTCTCTAAAGTGGTTTTTCGTACTAAGGTACTCATTTTTGCGAACCATGTGAAGTTGTTTTATAAAAATGCCTAACCCAATGGATGCATCTAAACCGTAAACTGATGTAGATAATATTGTTAATTGGTCCTTGGACCTGTGTCTCGATTCTCTCATCAAACAAGGTTAAAGATAAAAACAATATTTCCTTCGATTTTGACAGCAGTTAATCTTTTGAAATTCGAAACTTGTCTTAACAATTTATAACATTCTATACACTATAAAAAGGTTCATCTTCCGGTGATTCGAATTTCTCGAGCTTGAACCCGATTTTTCTGGAAAATAAAACCTTCACCTTTACGATGGCCATGATAGCATCTTCGCAGCAATATTGAATTGTGCAAACAAACTTAAAAGAGAAATCGCTGAAAAAATGTGAATGTTAGAAAATCCCATATAATTTGTTCACTAATTATTAAACATCATATTTATATTTATACCGTAAAAGTGTATTTTGACAATTCAAAATTATACAATTTTCTAATATTTCGATTATTCTGCGTAATTATTCATCGATTACAAACGTCTTATGGCTTAACTTTTTCTTTAATTCACCAGAGCTACGTATTTATTCGCATGTCCTGACGATTAAAATCAGCTTTGTTCTTCTGAGAAATTATTCTTGAAAGTCTTGTCTTCTTTCTACGTAGATACGCGATCTTTATTCAGCACTTTAATCTTTTCAAATCTTGGCTACCTATAGTTGGTTAATACGACTTAATAAACACTTTTGATTTTATATCAGAGGCAGCAGAAAATACATTGAAATTTATTATTAATCTACTTTTTTGCAACAGTTTTTGATCAATTTTGGTATACTTCTGCATATAGGTATACGAAATAAGCAGTTAAAATTTTAATTAACGATATTTACGAGGAATATGTTTATTTTTTCATATTTAGCATAGTCTTATGAGAATCTGTGCTTTTCTGTATTTACTTAAATGTTAGTAGACTTGTGACGCAGAATGTTATTGACATTTATGTAAATAAACGTTGAATATGTACTGAACACGATCAGTCGAAAAAAATTCTCCTTCAGTATTCAAAAATTCAACTTATTGAAGAAATTCAACAAAATTTCTCTGCAATCAGCTGACATTATTCTCAGCGACTGGTGACTTTGTACTTTGTGGTTAGGTTGTATACGCCGATTTTTAACGGATTGAATTTCGGTATATTTTGTGAAGGCGAATGAAACCCTTTAGCCACTTTTTGTCGTCTTTTTTGTCAAACTTTGTATGTACATATTCTTTTGTAGATCAGATTATAACTCTATATACTTCAGATGATTTATGGACACTTCATCGTAGCCTATTTCATCGTCTCCCACTTCATAGTCTTCCGTTTCATCGTCTGGACACTTCATTGTCTACGACACTTCATCGTCTACGACACTTCATCGTCTACGACACTTCATCGTCTACGACACTTCATCGTCTGGACACTTCATCGTCTGGGACATTTCATCGTCCGGGACACTTCATCGTCCGGGACATTTCAGCGCGCTCCATACTTTCTTGTGTTATGAGCTTTTCTACGTGCACCAGGTGTTCAGGTTCGCCGATTACGTGGTCTAGATAGTGCGCTCCGTAGCTTTTTATGTTATTAGCTCAAATACGTGCACCAGGTGTTCGGGCTCACCGATTACGGGGTCGAGGTGGTGCGCTTCGTAGCTTTTTATGTTATTAGCTATTCTACGTGCACTGGGTGTTTAGGGTCGCCGATTACGGGGTCTAGGTAGTGCGCTCCGTAGCTTTTTATGTTATTAGGTCAAATACGTGCACCAGGTGTTCAAGGTCGGCGATTACGGTGTCTAGGAATCGCGCTCCGTAGTTTTTCATCTTTTAAACTAAAAAATATGCACCAGGAGTTTGGGGTCGACGATCAAGTGGTCTAGGTATTGACTTCGAGTTAACCAACGATGACCTTGAGGTCAAAGTTGAAGGTCATTTCAAGGTCAAAATAAATTTTGCTTATTTTTCTTCAAATTTGAACATATTTTGATTTGACCTTGAAATGACCTTCAAATTTTTTCAAATTTGGCCCAAGGTCAAGGACAAGGTTACCGTTGTTTATCAGATAAAATTGATTTGACCTTGAAATGACCTTCAACTTTGACCTCAAGGTCATCGTTGGTTAACACCAAGTGGATACCTAGACTACATGATCGGCAACCCCAAACACCGGGGGCACGTTTTTTAGTTATAAAAATGAAAATCTACGGAACGCGACACCTAGACCCCGTAATCGACGACCCTAAAAACCTGGTGTTCAGAGTCACCGTTTACGGGATGTAGGTAGTGCGCTCCGTAGCTTTTTATGTTATTAGCTCAAATACGTGCACCAGGTGTTCAGGATCACCGATTGCGGGGTCTAGGTGGTGCGCTCTGTAGCTTTTTATGTTATTAGCTGTTCTATATAATTTCCCGGAAACAATTTACCCTGGAAAAAATTTCCCCATAGGGAACGGATCCACCGTTGTCCCTATGTCATGGGGGGCTCCGCCCTCCATACCCCCTTCTTATACTAACTGAACGTAACTAACCCCCGCAGGGTGTTGTAAGGTTTGCGAACCCACGTGCGACTCGGAGATCTTGGATCCACCGTTGTCCCTATGTCATGGGGGGCTCCGCCCCCCAGACCCCCCTTTTTATAATAACCTAACCTCCAACCAATAGATGTGAGTAAACCCACGTGAAAAATGCATCCCTCCGGATATACCATGAAATAGTTAATTGATTGTATGCACAATTTTTTTTCCAATGGAGGGCAATAAGTAGAGGAGGGTGGCCCAATGCCGACCGTGATGGGAGATATAGAGCAGGGGGTAGTACGTACAACCCGGATAGGTTTGGTCGACTTTCCCCTACTTATTGCACTACAAGCTCCCCGAGTCGCACGTGGCGTCGCAAACCTTACAACACCATGAGGGAGTTAGTTAGGTTCAATTAGTACAATAATGGGGTCTAGGGGGCAGAGTTTCCCCATGACACAGGGACAACGGTGGATTCAAGCTCTACGAGTCCATATATACCTGCGATTCCCTGGTGCACGTATTTGCGCTAATAACATAAAAAGCTACGGAGCGCACTACCTAGATCCCGTAATCGGCGACCCTGAACACCTGGTGCTCGTATTTGAGCTAATAACATAAAAAGCTACGTAGCGCACTACCTAGATCCCGTAATCGGCGACTCTGAACACCTTATGCACGTATTTGAGCTAATAACATAAAAAGCTACGGAGCGCACTACCTAGACCCCGTAATCGGCGACCCTAAACACCCAGTGCACGTAGAATAGCTAATAACATAAAAAGCTACGAAGCGCACCACCTCGACCCCGTAATCGGTGACCTCGAACACCTGGTGCACGTATTTGAGGTAATAACATAAAAAGCTACGGAGCGCACTATCTAGACCACGTAATCGTCGACCCTAAATACCCAGTGCACGTAGAATAGCTAATATCATAAAAAGCTACGGAGCGCACCACCTAGACCCCGTAATCGGCGAGCCTGAACACCTGGTGCACGTAGAAAAGCTCATAACACAAGAAAGTATGGAGCGCGCTGAAATGTCCCGGACGATGAAGTGTCCCGGACGATGAAATGTCCCAGACGATGAAGTGTCCAGACGATGAAGTGTCCAGACGATGAAGTGTCGTAGACGATGAAGTGTCCAGTCGATGAAACGGAAGACTATGAAGTGGGGGACGATGAAATAGGCTACGATTAAGTGTACTGGTACCACTTCAGATGAAGCGTGGGAAATTTTACTTTTATATGAAGTTCAGTCTTCGAGAATCTCCTTGAAAGGTTTGAAGTTTGTTATTATGTGATCTTTTCTAGTTTTCTATGGATCTTATCCGTTACGCCATATATATGCGGCAATCGTGTCGTTTTCGCTAAACATGTTGCTTTGTGTAATCTGCTATTTTACTTTTTATTTGCAGTATTACACTCTAAATGTGAATTCATTATAAATCACTGGTGTTTTAAATTTAAAATTGCGATTAAGTTCAACCCCAAATTCCCCCCACATCCCAGTTTTTCCTGATGTTATTGCAGCATATTCCACGGTTATTTTAAGTCGTAAACGAAAATAATCGGAGGAGGGAAACGGAAAATATCGTAAATTTTCAATTTTTTAGAGGTTATTACAGATATTTTTAGTGTAATACTTTTTTTCGTATAATTTTTTGTAGTTTTAAATAAATATTTCGTGTTAGGAAACTAATCCTTGAATGAGTCGTATATTTTTAGAAATTAAATGTCAAGACGTTTTTGAAAATAGCTAAAAATCCTGTCGGCCCAGGTCGGCCGACAATCGACCGTAAATCGGTCGACTTGTGCAAAGATTCGACCCAAAATTGACCGGCAATTGACCGAATGCCGATTACGGTCGATTTTCGGTTGATTTTCAGTCGACTTTTACGAAATTGACCGATTAATGCATTTTGATTACGTCAATATTAGGTCGATTTAGTAAAAGTCGACTGAAAATCGACCAAAAATCTGTATTTGGTCGATTCTAAGTCCACTCCCCCTGCACAAGTCGACCGATTTTCGATTTTAGAGTTTTTACGTGAAAAATACTCAGGAATGAATTGAAGCCAATAAAATTAACTATAAAACTAGCCTTGTAAGTTTCCATTATTCCCAACATTTCCAAAGATGTGGTTATTTAAAGTTACCTACATAACTATTTTCCGTGATAAGTTGTAAGGAAATAAGTTGAAGTGTACGAAATTATGAACAAATCTAAAAAAATTAGAACAATTATTATCCTTCATATCAAAAGTTACAGAGCTTTTAATAAACTCTTACTTCGATTTTTCTTCATAACTTTTGTATTAAAATAATGTTATCGCCGTCTAAAACAATATTCAATGTTTAAACAATCTGTAAATTGCTTTTCATATTGTTCGATTTATTATGTAGCCGAAATATTATATAAATATAAATATAGAATTTGAATTGAATCTTGGAAAGTAACGTGTTGCTAAAAACCGTAGTTGCGTGCCAACACATCATCTCATCACTTTAATTTATATTGATTATTATGAATAATTATTGTAATGTATAATGTTTATTACAAAGGTCAACAAAATTTAACTTTGTGAAATCATCAGAGATGCGGTTATACTCTTCTGACGTATTTTGGGGCGCTGAATCCAAATTCGTTCGTAGAATTTTTCCATGACTCTCTATTTTTGAGATATCCGCCATTTGAAATTTTTTCAAATTCGTTTCATTCAAAATCTTTTGCAATGCAACGAAACAAGATAATTAATCGTCAGACCTCTTTGCAAAATTTATAATCAATATAGGATAGCCGCGCTGTACAAGGTTATTACATTAAACATTTTTGAACGACACCTTTCTGACATTAAAAAAGAATCGTGGAGAGTATTTACATGGGTTACCGAACATTGTTTAGGAAATTATAGATAACAAAACTGATATTAAAAATCTTCTTAATGTATATAAAAAATAAATTGTCGAATATCATTAAAAACCCAATTTTGCACGGCCATCTTGAGTTCTGCCCAAAAAATTTTGGAACAATAAGCAAACAACAAAAAAGTTTTCGTCAAGATATCCAATCAATGGACAAACGTTATCAGAGTTTCTGGAGTCAAAGTATGATGGGAGACTATAATTGTTGGCTCCTCTACCGCGAAAATCCAGATGAAACGAAAATATAAAAATAATATTAACAAAAAATTTCAGCATTTTTAATGAAATTTGTTAAGTTTTTCAGAGATAAACTACGTATTAATCTATTTCTTAGATCTGGAAAAATTCACATAAATTCACGGTTTTCTGGAAGCAACTGTGCGTAAAATGAGGCACCGTACAAATAATTATCATGTTTTGTTGGACTGCAAAAAATTCTTAAAATAACGAATTTCGAAAAAATATCAAGTGGCGTAATATCTCGAAAATGGAGGGAGATGGAAAAATTCTATGAACTAATTTGGATACAGATCACAAATATAGATCAGAAAAGTATATCTGCATCGCTGATGATTTTTCAAAGTTGATCAGTGTTATATATGAGCTTCTACTGTTATGTATTAAAAAACAATTAAATGAGATGAATTTCTGCACGATATCAACATTACAGCAGATATAAATCTCTTATGAGATTTTATACGCTTAATAAAATAAACAAAAAATAAATATCAATTAATAAAAAAATACTAATGTAAAATGAAAAGTGCGTTACCATGAATTAGTCAATTTTTCACTAACAAATGGTAAAACATTAATATATTAGTAAAATTATGCTAGTGGCAGCTTTGGTTGTATTATTTTAGAAGTAAAAAATAAAATTTGACTATTGTAATAGTCGACTTTAACTTCTGAAATAGTTGTTTTTCACTTTTTGTTAAAAATGTCTTTTTTCAAAAAAAAAAGTTAACGAAATCTGATGCTCAAGGAATAGTAGCTGCTGATGGTCCACTGCATTTTAAGAACACTTATAAAGTTATGACAGTCATGAAGATCCTCATCAGGAGTTCCTATGGTGCAAATGAAGTGAACTGCAGCGTTTTTCTGAAACAGCATTTAAATCGTTTCAGCAGCTCTTCCAGTATGTGCACTGGGTGACACCTGGTCTGTATGCAACCGAGGGTGAGTGCCATATGTCGCACCATGTTGCTTCAAAGACCGAAGAAACAAATATACCCCCGAAAATGCAGATTGTACATCAAATTTTTATGTACACACAATCAGGAAATAATTATAAAAAAATTAGAGTAAATATACATATTACTGCGTTTTTCGGCTGAAATGCAAAAATAAATTATATGAAATGGTTATTGTGTTTTTAAAGAATTTCCATAAATATTTACGTTAAAATTTAAACATATTTATCTATTTGAGAACACCGTTGAACAGAATTGAAAACTGATCATCTAAAAATTTGAAAAATCGGTGTATTTTCTTCCCGCTAATAGTACATCTTTTAAGTAGTTTCAAATTAATCCCATTGAATTGGAGTCCAAAAAGGGGTTTTTATATTATACTATAACTATTTAAGTAAAGTTAATAATAAATAAAATCGTATGTAACTAAATCACTCATAAAATCAAGCCCGCAGAATTCATCAATGTACATATTTTTTGTATTTTATTATGTAAATTCAGAAGAAATCTTAAGTGCCCACTTGACGTATAAACTTAGTTTCGGATCTATATTTTATCATACAGAAGGATTTTTTTGTTATATAATGGACTCGAACAAATTTCCTAAGTCATTTGCAAAATTTCGTAAAATCCGGTTATGCAGCACTAAAGAAAATCATTCTTTTTACATTATTAACATCAAATGCCATTATTTTTGCATTAAAGCAATTCTTAAGTCAAATTAAACGAAAAAGTTACTGAACTTCGGTATAAGTGCAAAGTATTTAAACAAAATTCAAATAAACAAGAAATAATGCTTTGTACTAGAAAAATAAACAAAACACGATTTGGATTTCGATAACATTCCCTATTATGTTCTATGCACCGAGTTATTGAATAATATTAAAAACTCAAATAATTGGAATTTCTATTGGTATCATCCAACTTTTTGAACGTTTGTGCGAATAAAAAGATGTAGGCTTTCAAGCCTCTAGAGAAAAAGCTCCCTCAAAGCTCCCTATTGTCCACATCCGAGCCGAATGCGAGCATCTGAAAAATAAAATACAAGGCTCTACGATCACTCTAAGAAATTCATTACAGACCTACAGAAATCATCTTGTAAAACTCCAATATCTTTTTTGTAAAGCTCCCATGGAGTTCTCTTCATCTGGAGATTTCTCTTGGAGTTTTCCAGAGTGGGCAGCCACATTATTAAGAAAAATGCAGTGTGTTTATAAAACTTCAATATAGACCTGTGACTGTTCTCAGAGAGCTCTTAGATATATTTCGCAGCTTTTCTGGAGAACTATCAGGAGCTCCTAAAGTACTCTAACGGCGCTCAGAAACATCGCAGAAATCTCTCAAAAACTTCGCCGCCACCTCTCAGAAGTATCGAGAAGAAATTACAGTGCGGTAAGAGAGGTTATTAAGAAATGTGAAATTCTTTGGTGAAGCTTGAATAGTGCTCTTAGAGAGCTCCCAGAAAGTTCGACAATCCAAACATTATACTCAACTATAATGTAGTTCGTCGACAGCTTCTACGATGCCGTATGAAAGTTCGAAGCAGATATAGCAAAATCTTGTACATGTTTAAACTGAATATCAAAACAAGACCCCTATCATTGAAAGAATATTCAATAAAACCAGGAATAAATGATAAAAATTTAAGATGAGTAAATGAGTTCAAATGAATAACGACAGAGCGTTACGAGAACGACTATATTTAATGATCACATGAAAAGTTGCTTTCATTTTACATTATGGAAAAGCGATGAGATGTATCTATGAGCTCTCTGAGAATAATCACACATCTATATTGAAGTTTTATAAAAATATTGCGTTTTTCTTAATAATGAGCCTGCCTACTCGCGAAAAACTACACGAGAGATCTGGGAGCTTTTCAAAAGACATTGTAGCTTTACAAGATGATTTCTGTAAGTCTTTATATTGCCTCTAATGAATCTCTTAGAGTTATCGTAGAGCTTTATACTTTATTTTTCAAATGCTCGCATTCGGCTCGGATTTGGCAATACGGAGCTTTGAGGGAGCTTTCTCTCTAGAGGCTCTGGAAACCTAAAATTCTTTTACTCGGACATGCACCCTGGTAGAAATTTATCCATTTTTTCTTAGACTGGCCATTTAACATGGTAAATAAGAATGTTATATAAGAATTGTACAATAAATGTTTTAATTTCTACCAGAGCACAACTGGGGTAAGTTTTACTTATGAATTCGCAAAAAAATGTATCTTTCTAATATTGATCAAGCTTTTTATGTTTTGCATGGAATCATTATATTTGCAAGCGCACAAATTTAGGTCTCTGTGTTAGCTTTGCAACGGTAGCTGAATCATCAAAATTGAATAATCCGATCAAAAGTTATGGGCAATAAACAAAACCCGCTGCACAACAGGCGCCTCTCTATTGTTTTCCTTTGTGTTTATGAAACTCTCGGAGTTACAGAGGTTACGGTGCAACAGAAAATTAGGAAATGTTACTGTAATTGAGTAATATTGTATGCCGGAATCTAAATTAATATCGGGATTCCAAGAAAAATATAATTTATTGTTAATTGTCAATACCATTAGTAACAATTTTGCTCTCATTGTCAGTAATTCCATTCAAATTTTAGCCAATTCAAGTAAACAGATAGGTAATTTCAATCGGAATTACACTTTTAAGATATAACGAAAATAATATTCGAGATTAAATAATATCGTAAAATTGTTGACAACGATGAAAAAATTGAATAAAAATGAAAATATTGCTAAGAAAGATATATTCGTTTGGATCTTTGTGAGTCTTTAAGAAATCGATGTAAATAACATAGCGTTGCAAAGATATATAATTCACGTTTCCTAATAAAGAAGTTTAAAATCAAGTAAAAATTGTTGGAGCTGTGAATGATTTTTTAAACAAATTTATAAAAAGTTTTTTAAGTATAAAATGAAATTTTGGGGGTGTATAAAAAAAAATAACCATATAATTCTTCATGCCCAGTTTTTCTTCAGCTTTTCATGACCAAAAGGTCTAGTATGTCCCGTTAAAAGCATATTTAAACTTTTTATTTTGTCACACTATGTAATCTTTCTGATATAAAAACTGAAAATAGAAAGTAATATTTGTTTGAAAATATTTTGATTACTATTATTATTCTTATTTTTGTTTTTTTTCTGTATTATTACGAAATGGGTTTTTAAACAAAACAAATCAATTAGCCGATCAAAAAATTACATACTTTTTTTGTTAAACGTTTATGTGACGAAACCGAATCTATCGAACTGGAAAATGCAACTGGCTGTTCCTCACTTTTTGTTACTTCGACCCAGACTAAGTCTGGACGAAGTATTGAATTTGGTCACTTCGGGCAAAAAAATTACCATATAGTTTTTCATCAAATGTCGACGTTTCAGACCCTAAGGAACCCAAATCAACAATAAAAAAATTTGTGTCCGTGATCTTGTACGTACGTACGTCCGTACGTCCCGTTTTTTTGTCTCGCGAAAACTCGCGAACGGATAAGCGTATTGACATAAATTTTTGTTAAAATA
This sequence comes from Trichopria drosophilae, assembly GCA_030407085.1. Classification (NCBI taxonomy): domain Eukaryota; kingdom Metazoa; phylum Arthropoda; class Insecta; order Hymenoptera; family Diapriidae; genus Trichopria; species Trichopria drosophilae. The sequence goes on along the minus strand of CM059587.1, from coordinate 83,383,429 downwards.
CGCGTCTTGGCATAACTTAGATCTGATTAGATTTTGGGGCAGATCCACCCGTCCATTATTAAAAAAAATTAGCCCCAATTAAGTTTCTTTGTAGTTTTTTTGCATTTATTTTGAAAAATACAAATTTTATTAAAAAATGTTTTAAACAAAAAAGATAGAGCATGAAATTTTCTACAAAAAAGGTTGTATGCATTTTCTTCCTAAAATCAACGATAATACCATTAAAACTGGTTTAAAATGTTTATGACTATTGTCTGAAAAAGTATTGAATTTGGTCATCGCGGCAAAAAAATTACCCTATTGTTTTTCATCAAATTTCGACGTTTCGACCCCCTACCCCCCAGGGGTAGTCTTTGCCAGCTCCTCGGGCGCGGTGACCACCTTCGGGCGCAAAGTTCATTTACGCCCTTGATACGAAAATAACTATTTCGATATATCTAAAAGATGTCTTATAGATATCTATAAGATATCCGTCATAGATCTTTTCGACACTTTCAAGATATCTTTGACGAATTATATGTATATATATTGTATATATAAGATCATAATGATATAGACAGTAATTAGTAAAACACTGTAAACATGTAATATGCATCGAATAGACTATTACAATACAAGTGCATGAAGTAAGTATTTTGCAACTTTTATTTATTAATACTTCGGCTGACCTGTTGTCGGGCTCGAAGTTTTGAAAATGCTCATTTTCAATTTTCATACATGTAAGAAACACTATATTGTTGTAACACATCTATCGAAGCCACTTGGACCTAAATACGATTGAAACCCAAATATCAATATAATTTTATAATATAATTGAAAGCTGTTAGTAAACAAACGAGTCTTAAGGAGTAGCCGACTCTCCACTGGGTCGAAGTTTCTGAGCGAGCGAAGCGAGCGAGGCACCACGCCAACACTAGTTTATATTTCAAATTATTCGAGTTTTGATTCGAAACCTATTTCAAATTTTTCAAAACTGACCGCATACATTCAAAATATAAAAACGCATACTAATATTTTGGTAATGACATCAATTTGAAAGGTCTTTACATAGACAATATATCTAACAGGTCAGGTCACCTTTATTTGTATAATGGTATCCCCATTCGGGTGTCAGATGGTTTGGGTAAATCCACTCTTGTGGGAAAACCCCACTCGGGGTACTGCAGTTGATGAAACTGATATGTTAGTATATTTATTTCAAAAGATGTAGATTTAAAATTCCCTCTACTGTTTTTGTTCCCTATTACCACGAAATAGTACGATTAATATAATTAAATGATGATCAGTATACAGAAATACACTGCAAAATCGGGTATCGTAAAAACGTCTTATTTGTACGACACTTAGACGTTTACGAAAGTCTTGTTTTAGGGAGCGTCTTAATTCATCCTAAACGTCGCAAAATTTAAGATGTTTAGAAATTTGAGACGCTTTTGCGGTCGTTATAATCGATGATTCGATACAAAAGTCGATAGTTGCTCGGAGAGATCGGTGCGGTCTTAATCTAAGATTGTCGTATTATAACAATTCGGTTTTTCTACTGTCGGCTTTTTGACGTGTCGACTATGTTTGCCTGTCGATTTTTTGTCTGTCGGTTTTTGAAATGTTGAATTTTTCATTGTCGGTTTTTTTAATGTTGTACTATGACAATTCGGTTTTTTTACTGACGGCATTTTGAAGTGTCGGTTTTTTGCCTGTCGGCTTTTTGAATTTCCGGAATTCGACTGTCGGTTTTTCGACTTGTCGGTTTCTTGACCCGTACCCCTCTATTTTGCCATTTAACGTGATTCCCGATTTATATCAAAATTCGACACGTAAAATAATGAAAAAGAAGGAGATATGTTTTTTTTATTAGATTAGGAAATATGTTTTTTCTCATTTTGACATCAAGTTTGAAATTAAGAACGAACCGGAATCTTGTAAAAAATTTTGTTTAGGTCAACGACCTCATTCGGAGTAAATAGTTGTAGGTTTGAATACAATGAAAAATGATGGACTCGAACTAAGTTAAGGGCGGAGTGACAAAACGCCCCAACCTTTCTCGTAAGCGGACGAACCTTGATCGGTTATTTTTAGAGTCTTTAAAAATGTGTAAAAACTTTACTTCTGTATAAAAGTCTATTAAAAAACATGAATAAACGCACCGCAAATGTGGAAATAAATAAAAATGTATTTTGTACAAGTGCCTTTAGGGACAAAACTGCAAGTAGCAAACGATATTCCATTATTTGTTAATAAAGAGAAATGAACACAACTTAACCCATTTGAATATATCCACAATTTAATTTGCCAATCATTTTGAAATACCATAACAAATATTTTGGTTGCAAATATTTTAGTTACATTCGACATTGCATCATAAAATGTGATATATTTTGTACGTAAATATACAGTACAATCATTTTCTTCTTTCTTAATATAAGCCTTACACACCGAAAGGAAAAAGTAGTTAAATCTTCTAAAAATTAACTGATTAAATAAGTAATTTAAAACTTTTCGACCGCATGAATATAGATAAGTATTTAAATAAGAAATGTAAATAAAGGAGAATTTTAACAATACTAGTGCACGCATCGTATATATAAAATTATTGTGGTTATATATAGCCTAAAAAAATTATTTTACTATTGGGAAAATGTAAACAAAATCCAACCAATATATTAAATAAAAAAGCGTTTCGCACCAATTTTTAAAAAAATTCTCCTTTATTTACATTTCTTAATACAAATCGTACGAAAAAATGTTTCAGACAAAAAATTTTAGTGCGGAAAATTCTCCATAAAAAAGATTATATGAATTTTTGCCATATCTTGATTTTCATACCAACTGAATGTAGTAACAGTGTCTATTTTTCATGACGTTTTATTAGTTTTGTATGACTTATTGCTAGGCCGGACTTACTGGGCTAGTTTTGTTGGGCTGATATACCAGTCACAATTGTACTACTTACCTACCTTGAACTGGTCCTAATTTTGTAGGACTACAAGAGTACGGACAACAAGAATGTATATATTTAAGGATTTACACTAGTGTAACACTTACCTCAATAGTCTTACAAGACATTTATATCTGTTTTACAGACAAACTAGTACATTTTATTATTTATCTTCAACTTTTGACTAACTGTCTCGGACTTATTGCAATCTAAAACTTATTGAAGAAGTTTTACAGGATTTACATTGCGTTTTGAAGTACAGTAACATTTACTATTTTCCATTAATTTTTTGTTAGTTTGGTAGGACTTACTGGACTAGTTTTAAAAATAGTCAGCTTTACTTAGTTATCTTGAATTTAGTACTAGTTTTGTAGAACCCACTACTTTCTAGGATTTATTGGACAACAGCGACTTCTATTTTTAGTTATAAATCAAAGTAGTCTATTTTATATTCTGAGCCTGAAGTTTTGTAGGAGTTACTATATTAGTTTTATAGTTTTATATCTGTTTATAAGTAAATTTAATTAATATTACCCTTATATATAAGTTTTTATTAATTTTAAAGGACTTATTTTTTCTAGGCCTACCGGACTCGTAGCGTACAATTTTCTTTCGAAGCCAGAGAAATGAATTTTATAAGATTTTTGTAGGAATTATTCCATTCGAAGACTTATTAGAATTGTATTCTAGGACTTATATTCTTGTTCATTAGTCAATCGCCTTCTTCCTGTGTACAAGAAGACTCATTCCTATTGAACTACCACACTAGTTTTACATGGCTTACATTACCCTTTTTAATTCAAAGCAGTAAAAGACATTAGTTTTGTAGGACTATTCCTTTCCTGGGTTTACCGGATTACTGATTCATAGGACTTATATTCTTTTTTATGTCAATTGCAAAATTTACTGTTTTCTGTAAACTGTTTTCAGTTTTGTAGATTTTATATTCCTGTTTCCAAGTAATTCCAAAAAATAGTAAATTTTACTACTTAAACATTTTATTTGGTTATTAGGACTAATGAACTAATTTATCTAGGATTTACCGGCTATTGTATCGGTAGTTGGACATTTTACCGTATCCCATTTGATCGTAACCCATTTCATTGTCTTCCACTTGATCGTCTGAACACTTGATCGTCTTGGACACTTCGTCGTCTGGACACTTCATCGTCTGGACACTTCATCGTCTGGACCCTTCATCGCCTGGACACTTAATCGTTTGGACACTTTATCATCTGAACACTTCATCGTTCACCTAATTTCCTCTTCCCAGACATCTATCTCGATCATTCCCGAGCTTTTTCGATATTCCTCGTTCTTTTTCAACCTTCCTCGGTGTTTTTCGATCTTTCCTACAAAAAAAGTCCTGGAGAGCCCTATCCTAAAATGCATAGGTTAGGCACAACCGAGCCTGAAGATAGAAAACGGAAGAATCGTAGACGGCCGGACAGTAACCAGTGATTTCCAGACAGCACTCACAGTATAAAAAAAAATTAAAAATGCTAAACATTTACCCACCTCCTCGCGGTGTTTAGTGGAAACGTATTTTTAACTAACGGGTAAGATCAACATTTAGAATCCATAGGGAGTACAAATTGAATACTGTACCTCCAAAAATGACTTGTATTGTGGTACACGGTACCGGATTTTATTTCCTGAAAATAATTTTCCCGTCAGAATTCCCCGGAATTGAAAAAAGATGGAAGAAGATCGAGAAGGAACGAGGCATATTGAAAATGATCAATAATCATTGAGAAAGATGGAGAAAGATCGAGAGAACTGTAAAGAAATCGAGAGGGATAAACAAAAATCAAGGAAGATCGAGAAAGATCAAGAATGATCGAGAAAGGTGGAGAAAAATCAAGAAAGATCGAGAAAGATGGAGAAAGATCGAAAAAGATCGAAAAAGATCGAGAAAGATCAAGGAAGATCGAGACAGATCGGACAGGTCGGGACAGATCAAGAAAGACAGATGATGATCGAGGAAGATCGAAAAAGATCAAGGATGATCGAGAAAGATGGATGGTGGTGAAGAGAGATCGAGAAAGATACAGAAAGGTCGCAAAAGATCGGGAAAGATAGGAAAATATCAAGAATCATCGAGAATGATCGAGAAAATCGAGGAAGATTGAGAAAGATCGAGAATGATTGACAAAGACCAAGAAAGATCAAGTAAGATGGTGGGTGATATAGAGCGATAGAGAGATCGAGAAAGATCAAGGAAGATCAAGGAATATCGAAAAAACTTGGTTAAAACTTGGGAAAAAAAATGATCGGGATAGATGTCTGGGAAGAGGAAACTAGGTGAACGATGAAGTGTCCAGATGATGAAATGTCCATACTATGAATTGTCCAGACGATCAAGTGGAGGACTATGAAATGGGTTACGATCAAATGGGATACGATGAAATGTCCATAAGTCATAGTATCAAGGGATTTATATTTTTTTGTAATTGCATGTAGTAAAAGTGTCTATTTTCCATAACGTTTTGCTAGTTTTGTATGACTTATTGCTATGTAGAACTTACCGGCCTAGTTTCGTAGGGCTGATATACCTGTTACGGAGCTATTGCAGTCAATTTTACTTCTTACCTACTATGAACTGGACCTAATTTTGCAGGACGTATTTTCGTATACTACTTATTGGACACGTCTTTTACAAGTTAACTTCGTAGAATTTACAAATTTCCTTGCCCTTTCTAGTAGCTCTATCGGACTTTGCTGCTTTCTAGGATTTACTATGCTAGTTATATGGGACTGATATAACATGTTTTAAACCTATCGCAGTCAATTTTAATATTTACCTTGACCTTGAGGAGGTACAACTTCCACTGAAATTTTCCCTCAACCAATAGGTTAAAGGACTGATATATGTGTTTCAAAGTTATCATCGTCAATTTTGCTATTTACCATGAACTTATCCTTGCTTTGTAGTATTTACTGCTTTCAAGGGCCTATTGGATAAGTTTTACATGATCTATATTACTGTTTAAAAGCGTAGCAAAATTTAATGTTTATAATTTACCATTTTATTTATACTTTCGACTACTTTTTGGGACTTGTAGACCGGTTTCCAAGTAAAAACAATCAATTTTATTATTTAGCCTTAACATTTTAATAATTGTTTCATTGGGCTCATTCTTTTCTACCATTGACTGGACTATAGTACCGAATGATTTATATTTCTTTTTGAATTAGATGTAGTGTCCAAGACATTACACTATTTTGTTGGACATATTGTTTTATAGGACTTATTGGACAAGTTTTATAGGAGTTATATACCTATTTAAAAGATAAAGTAGCCAATTTTACTTTCTTAGCTCAAATTTTGTACCAGTTTTGTAGGGCTTATACCTTTCAAAGATTTATCGTACTATAGCTTCACAAGACTTATATTCTTGTTTCGAAGTTATCCAATCAATTTTACTACTTATATTTAAATTTATTGTTTTGTAGGACTCAGTCCTTTCTATGATTTATTGGATATGTTTTACAGTACTTATTTTTGTTTACAACTCAATATAGTCAAATTTACTATTTTCCTTATAGTGTTTACTAGTATTGTAGGACTTGCATACCTATATCCGTGTAAAAGTTGACAATTTTATTAGTAAGCGTAAATATCTTACTAGTTTTATAGGATTTATTGCTTTGCAGTACTTATTAGACTACTTTGGAAGGACTTATATAAAAATACTCAATTTTCTTACTTTTCTTGGTAATGTTAATAGTTTTAAGGAGTAATTCCTTTCTAGGATTTCTGGACTATAGTACGAAAGGATGTTTTGATTAGACGTAATAAAATTGTCCATTTTCCATTAATTTTTTATGATTCTTGTAGGACTTGCTTCGTTGGACTTACCTGACTAGTTTTATAAGAGTTATACGCCTCTTATAAGTTAAAGTAATCCATTGTACTTTCTTACCTTAAATTTTGTACTGATTTTGTAAGACTTATTTCTTCCTAGGATTTTCCGGAGCATATAGTGTCACAAGACTTATATTTCTGTTTCGCAGTTATTCCTTAATTTTACTACTTATCTTGAACTTTTATATATTGATAGGACTTATTCCACGTCTTATTCTACGGCTTATTAGGCAAGCTTTACAGGACTTATATTGCTTTTTGAATTAGTTACATTATAGGTGCCTATTTTCCATTAACGTTTTACTGCAGTTGTAGGACTTGCTTTGTTGGACTTAGTGGACTAGTTTTAAATGAGTTATATACCTGTTTAGAAATCAAAGTAGTCAATTGTACTTACCTTAAATTTTGTACTGGTTTTGTAAGACTTATTCCTTCTTAGGATTTACCGGAGTATATAGTGTCCGAAGACTTATATTTCTGCTTCTCAATTATTTCTTAATTTTACTATTTACCTTCAACTTTTGTATATTGATAGGACTTATTCCGAGACTTATTCTACAGCTTATTGGGCAAGTTTTACGGGACTTATATTTCTATGTAGTAACATTTCCTATATTCCCTATTATAATTTTTACTAGTTTTGTAGGACTTATTTCAATGAAAAAATTGTCAGTTTTATTACTTTTCGTGAATAGTTTACTAGTTTTATAGGATCTATTGCTTTCCAGGACTTATTGGACTATTTTGTAGGACTTATACCCCTGTAACGTTTTACTATTGTTGTAGGACTTGCTTTATTGGGCTTAGTGGACTAGTTTTATATGAATTATATACCTGTTTAGAAGTCAAAGTAGTCAATTGTACTTACTTTCCTTGAACTTATACTATTTTGCAGGATGTACATTATCCTAGGACTTTTGAACCAATTATTTAAGACTTCTACTCATGTTTGCAACCCCAATTATTAAAATGTACTAATTACCGTAAAGTTTATACTAGTTTTATAAGATCTATTGCTTTCCAGGACTTATTGGACTATTTTGTAGGACTATACCCCTGTTTCCAAGTAAAAATAGAAAATTTTGTTACTTTTCTTTTATACGTTAATAGTTTTAAGGACTAATTCCTTTCTACTATTTACCGGACAATAGCTATAAAGGACTTATTCTTCTTAGGATTTACTGGAGTGTATAGAATAAACTTATATTCCTATTTCGAAGTTATGCAATCACTTTTACTACTTACCTTAAACTTATATTGTTTAGCAGGACTTACCCTATCCTAGCACTTTTTAACTAATTATTTAAGACTTTTGCTCATGTTTACAAGTCCAATTATTACTACTTACCTTGAACTTATGCTATTTTTCAGGACTTACACTATCCTAGGACTTTCGAAGTAATTATTTAATACTTCTACTCATGTTTACAAGTCCACTTATTAAAATATACCATTTACAGTTTATACTAATTTTGGAGGTCTTATTTCAATGGAAAAGTTGTCAGTTTTTTTATTTTCCTTGAATAGTGTACTAGTTTTATAGGATCTATTGCTTTCCAGGTCTTATTGAACTGTTTTGTAGGACTTGTACCCGGGTAAAGTTTTATAACTGTTGTAGGACTTGCATTATTGGACTTATAACTAGTTTTATATGAGTTATGTACCTGTTTAGAAATCAAAGTAGTCAATTGTACTTACTTACCTTAAATTTTGTACTGGTTTTGTAGGACTTATTTCTTCTTAGGATTTCTCTTAGGGTTTACCGGAGTATATAGTGTCACAAGACTTACATTTCTGTTTCGAAGTTATCCAATCAATTTTCCTACCTTGAAGTTATACTGTTTTGCGGGACTTACACATTCCTAGGACTTTTGCACTAATTATTTAAGACTTTTACTCATGTTTACAAGTCCAATTATTACTACTTATCTTAAATTTACACTGTTTTTCAGGACTTACCCCATCCTAGGACTTTTGAACTAATTATTTAAGACTTTTTATAACTAATTATTTAAGACTTATAATCATTTTTATAAGTCCAATTATTAAAATTGACTATTTACCGTAAAGTTTATACTAATTTTGGAGGTGAGTCAAAATATATGAAATGGCCCCTTATTTCACCAACATTCATGAAAGATCAAAATCAATGTATTATCTTATAGTATGAGGTATTATAAAAGAGATCCCAAAAGGATTTTGAAAAATTTATTAAATTAAAAAAGTTATAAACAATTTAAGTTTTATGCAACATATTTTTAAAAAAATCGCAGTTGTAAGGGATTATATAAAAAACGTATATAAATGCCGGGATTTTATCCAAAAATGTTTTTACTTTCAAGTACTAAATAGCAATTTAAAAATTTTCATTTTTAAATGCAAAATTCTACAGTTTTTTATAAACAAATAGAGATATTTTATTATTCCAAATCGCAAAATACATTATTTGTTTTACATTTCATTTAGTCATGCATTCAAGACGAAGTACGAAGAAAAAAATTTTGGTAATCTCTATTAACGAGAAAATGACAGGGGTTTTTGTTGCGCGCAACGCGGCTACATAATCCGTACCGCGCCGCGCCACGCAGCTCGCCTAGCGGCTCTACCACGATCTTTGGAAAAGTCAAAATAACTTAAAATACATATTGTACAATAAATATCTTTATTTTTTAACTTCTTTGATTTTTAAACGTTGTTAACAATCACAAGATTATCAATAGAGAACATTTTACATTCAACTTTATTAGATGACGAAGTAGTAGAAAATAATGAAATTGCCTTGTATTTTTAATGTTTTGTGCTTTCGAAAACCGAAATTTTAATGATTTGTCATGAGCCGCATGTTCTTCATTCGTACAGAAAGAAAAATTAATATTTTTAAAAAATGATTTTGCCCAATTGAACACTTTTTCTGGCGTAGAAAGTGGATCTTCACATCTTTGTAAAGAGCTTTATATGCTAGGCGTTTAACCGTGCCTCCCAGGCCATCGCAAGCTCCTTTCCCATGCGACGTTGCAAAAAAGTTCCATTCTGCTTGTACCTTATGATCTTTGATATGATTAGCCAAATTTGCTATGTTAAATCTATTTTTATACTACGATGCAGCACCGTCTGAGAAATAATAAATCTTTTTTACATTGTCTTCTCCAAAAAAACTTTTCAAGTGATTAATCATTTTTCTGTTAAATAAATTTACAGCACTGGCATCATGAAGAACTTTTTCCGACATCGTTACATAATTGAAGTGTAACTTTTAAAACACGATTTTCTTGCCAAAAGTCAAGCAGCTTATTTTAATTTACGAAAGGCTAACTTGTGTGATGGAAAATTTGTCGTATGTTTGGACTTGGAAAATTATACGTGTAGCGTACAAAATGCCATTCAGTCTTACCACTGGTCATCTTTTCAAGTAACCGTTCATCTATACGTAATATATTACAAAGAAAATAATACAATAAAACACTTAAATTATGTATCGACGAACGAAAAAAGTTCTTCATGATGCCAGTGCTGTAAATTTATTTAACAGAAAAATGATTAATTACTTGAAAAGTTCTTTTGGAGAAGACAATGTAAAAAAGTCATCGCAGTATAAAAATAGATTTAACATAGCAAATTTGGCTAATCATATCAAAGATTATAAGGTACAAGCAGAATGGAACATAATGAAGCATATAAAGCCTCTTTACAAAGATGTGAAGATCCACTTTCTACGCCAGAAAAAGTGTTCAATTGGGCAAAATCATTTTTTAAAAATATTAATTTTTCTTTCTGTACGAATGAAGAACATGCGGCTCATGACAAATCATTAAAATCTCGGTTTTCGAAAGCACAAACCATTAAAAATACAAGGCGATTTCATTATTTTCTACTACTTCGTCATCTAATAAAGTTGAATGTAAAATGTTCTCTAATGATAATCTTGTGATTGTTAACAACGTTTAAAAATCAAAGAAGTTAAAAAATAAAGATATTTATTGTACAATATGTATTTTAAGTTATTTTGACTTTTCCAAAGATCGTGGTAGAGCCGCTAGGCGAGCTGCGTGGCGCGGCGCGGTACGGATTATGCAGCCGCATTGCGCGCAACAAAAACCCCTGTCATTTTCTCGTTAATAGAGATTACCAAAATTTTTTTCTTCGTACTTCGTCTTGAATGCATGACTAAATGAAATGTAAAACAAATAATGTATTTTGCGATTTGGAATAATAAAATATCTCTATTTGTTTATAAAAAACTGTAGAATTTTGCATTTAAAAATGAAAATTTTTAAATTGCTATTTAGTACTTGAAAGTAAAAACATTTTTGGATAAAATCCCGGCATTTATATACGTTTTTTATATAATCCCTTACAACTGCGATTTTTTTAAAAATATGTTGCATAAAACTTAAATTGTTTATAACTTTTTTAATTTAATAAATTTTTCAAAATCCTTTTGGGATCTCTTTTATAATACCTCATACTATAAGATAATACATTGATTTTGATTTTTCATGAATGTTGGTGAAATAAGGGGCCATTTCATATATTTTGACTCAGGTCTTATTTCAATGGAAAAGTTGTCAGTTTTATTATTTTCCATGAATAGTTTACTAGTTTTATAAGATCTATTGCTTTCCAGGACTTATATTGCTTTTTGAATTAGATACAGTAAAGGTGTCTATTTTCCATTAACGTTGTACTACTGTTGTAGGACTTCGTTTGTTGGACTTACTGGACTAGTTTTATATGAGTTATATACCTGTTTAGAAATCAAAGTAGTCAATTGTAATTACCTTAAATTTTGTACTGGTTTTGTAGGACTTATTTCTTCTTGGGATTTGCCGGATAGTGTCACAAGACTTATATTCGTCTTTCGAAGTTATCCAATCAACTTTACTACTTACCTTGAGCTTATATTGTTTTGCAGGACTTACAATGTCCTAGGACTTTTGAACTAATTATTTAAGACTTCTACTCATATTTACAAGTCCAAGTACTACTACTTACCTTAAACTTATACTATTTTTCAGGACTTACACTATCCTAAGACTTTTGAACTAATTATTTAAGACTTTTCCTCGTGTTTACAAGTCCAATTTTTAAAATTTAGTATTTACCTTACAGTTTATACTAATTTTGGAGGACTTATCACTATTTTTATTCCTAAGATTCTGAGTGTACCGTCCTGACAGCCGAACGAAAAGCAACCGGTATCAGGTGAGTCGAGCGACTCGGACTCGACGCCGGAGAACGTGGCGAGCTGCATGCAAACGCGAGAAAACGAGCGGAACGAGCGTCCTATGTGTTTCTCTTAGCTCCGAGTGGGGGACTCGCTCCACTCGCGTAAACGCAAGCGAGGGAATGGCGATGCGAAGGCGAAGGTTCAGTCGACGCGCGCCGACCGCAAACGACAGAACGCCATTTTTCCTCCGTGTCGTCGTCATCGGGACGTCTTTAAGAGCCCTAAGAACCGTCCCAAGTTCAAACGTTCCCGGATCCTTGGTGAAAACGGCGGGAAACGTCGTGTCGTTGACGTTTCGTTAATTCGCGTCTACTCGCGTGGTGGCGTTTTCGTCGCATAGTGCCGTCTCGCTCCCACTCACGGGAGGGAAATGTCGTGTGACAGGTGTGTGCCGTCTCCGGTGACGTATCGTGGAATTCCCAGTCGGAGACGATGAAACGAGGCCTAGGATGATCCGGGAGCCATCAACGTCACCGAAGACGAAGAGGAGCGAACGAAACTCGAGCGCCGGTGGGCTATGAGCGCTGACAATGGAGACGACTCCTTGGTAATTGTTTTACCCTACCGGATTCGGTTTCTTCACCTTTTTTTTTTTACTATAACGCACGCACGACGGACACTGCGCGTGTTGTACCGTACAGGTACCCCCCTTCTCCTGGTATACCTCTTTCTCCGTTGCGCCACGACTCCCACTTTCTCTCGTGTTCTAGCATCGCCTCGAAGTTCCGATCTGTGGTTTTGGAACTTTAAACGCGTTGACAGGTAGTGTCTGGAATTTACTCCTATGGTTTACTCCAAATTTCATCATTAAACGATGAGGAAGACATTTTTCGAAAAAAATGTTTTGAAGAGAATTGGAGTAACGGTGTGACAGGTGGAGAACACCTTACTTCAAAATATGTTTTTGGTCACTCCGAAGGATATTGGAGTACATTATGACAAAAGCTTTTACAATTTCGAAATTTGATGATAGGTTGGTTAGGAGTGACATTTTGTCATTATGATATTGAGTTTCGAAATAATGAATAAATTGACATCAGTGAATGTATTAATATCTGCAGGATGGAATCCAATGGAATGATGTGACTTTCTTTGTATCATAAAATGGAGATTTCGAACGTTGTAGTTGTAGTTGACAGCTGTCAATATCGTTAGCAATATCACTTGAAGATGAATTAACGTTATGAAGAACTAAAACTTTTTTAATAATTTGACAACGAAATTGGCAGCTGTTGACAGTTAACCAATTGTCATATTAACATTCTAAAGTGACAGCTATATACTATTTTTTATAGTCTGGAAATTACATTAAAAATTCTAGATTCGTTGATGATTTTTTGTATGGTTGTTTGTAAAAATATATTTTAAAATCTTTGGATATTAAACTCGCGTATATGGCACTTAATATCTAAATAGTTAATAGAGAAATTACATGTTAAAATACGCGTATAATATAATAATTCTTTATCAATTCTAATAAAAATATATTACACCTTAACATCGTATTTTTTATCATCCACAACATATCATACCTAAATATCTCGTTTTTCTATGCAGGGTAATTTGATGATTACTAATGTTTTGGCACCTATTTGCCTCAGTATATGATACATGACTCCAATATCTATCATATTACTGAGTTATTGTATTCATCTTTGATAATATGGCATTATAGTAATTTTCAAAAATGTCTATTAAATATTACATTTTAAAATTCACTAAAAAATGACATCGTTAATTACATTGCAAAATGCAATAAATGGGAATAATTAAACACTATGAAATACTGGTGAAATTGTATCTTGGAGATTTATGGAGTCGTTGACTCCAAAATCGTAGAAAAATTAAAAATGTAGGAAATCATTTTGAGAAATCGTTAAATTCAAACTAAAATTGCAAACTGGATACTTTTTTGGTCATTGAATCCTAAACTGTGATAAAAATTGTACAATAAAAAATGGTGGAGTCAATACGGAGTCTAAAATGTTTTTATGAAACTTTTAGTAACCTTAAAATTTAATAACCTTAAAGTTCTAAATACTAACTTATTTCATTGGAATATGTTATAATATAACGATCTGAGATTTGAAATCAACGAAAACTTAATATTTTACTGTGCACATTAATGGAGTGGCATTTCGAAGCTACTTTGTTTAAAAATAACAATAGTGTCGTGTATGCAAATCAAGAATTTACAGAGAATGTTTAATCGTAGATAGATCTTATGGTTTGTATGATCTCCATGTAATAACGAACATCAACTGAATTATTATAATAAAAAATATGAAGTGAAGATTAATATAAAAAAGTGTTCTCTAGGTCTTCTCAAAGGTGCAATGAAATAACTTTTGGCACTTATCAAAAATCCAACTGCATTTAGATGTATTAAACACTTTTATTTTGATATTTGGGCAATATTATGTTCGCCATCTTACAAAAAATTGTTATATTTTGCTAAGAATTTGCTAAAATCGATCAAAAGCACTTCAAACTTGGTACTAGTTTTGTTTTTGAGATGTTGGTTAAAAATAGTTGAAATTCAAAGTGATTACTCCAAATTATCTATGTTTATAAATATTATACGTTTCACAGCCAACGAAATAAGTATGGAGGTGAATTGGAGAGAATGTTCTCGCTGTTTTTATTTTATTTTATTGTAATTTTTAGTTTCATCGTTAAAAATTTTCCTCTTCTTTTATCTGTAAGCTTTAAAATAGGTTTTGCAACAATTGGTATCGTAGATGAGACTGGGGAAACATTATCAACATTTCAATTATTTTTATGACTAAGAATTATGTAATACTTACAAAAACAATGTTATCGTCTAATCGAAACAACCACAATGAGTTTTAAATATCCAACATGAAATTTGTGAGTAAAGAATATAAAAAATGAGTACCAAGTTTGAGGTTTGAGGAGGGTCATTTTGATCGATTTAAAAAATTTTACCCTGCTGCGAAATTTTGAATTCTCGAAAACAAACTTGGACTTCAGCGATCTCAAAAACCACAGTTTGAAATGAATTCATTCTGTTTAGTCCATGGAGTACACGTGAGAATAGGTTTACAAAATTGACTTTAGTAACGCTTTTTTAATTGACACATTGACCAACAAGTTTATAGTCTGAACCTGAGAACACTAGATGACAATTACTGAATTTCTTTCACTAATCACGACATTTTTTCGGAATATTTTGAAAA
The DNA here is from genome assembly GCA_030407085.1 of Trichopria drosophilae. Taxonomy (NCBI): domain Eukaryota; kingdom Metazoa; phylum Arthropoda; class Insecta; order Hymenoptera; family Diapriidae; genus Trichopria; species Trichopria drosophilae. Next base: position 83,368,199 of record CM059587.1, on the reverse strand, counting down.
TTGTGGTGATTTTTGGATGTAGGTCGAAACTCCGACAAGTAAAGAAGCCGACATGTCAAAAAACCGACAATCAAAAAACCGATAGTAAATAAAAGCGTCACTTCAAAAAATGATTGTCCGCTTGTAGATGTGTCTATTTTTTACATGTCAGCTTTTTGACAGTCGGCTTTTCGTCTGTCGGCTTTATGACTCTCGGTTTTTTGACCTATGACACTATATAAATAACAACATTTTTTTGTTTATTTTCAATAAATTCTTAAACTGTGTTAACATTTTTGTTATTTACACGCTGTCATTGTATGATTGTGAAACATAACTTTCAGGCTATGAAGTTTGAAAAATATTATATAGTGGGATTTCGTTAATATTGGCTAACGAGTACACTGATACAGGTATTTGAATGCATACTACGAAATCGTGTTTTTTTTTTAAATTTAAAATCGTTTTCAACGTTTATTTGCTCTGCTACTACGAACGCCAACATTTTTTCAAGAATATTAGCAAAAAATTAATTTTTGAAAAATAATGGCCATTTTTTTTAAATGTCAATTTTTAACAACTTTGAATAAAAAGTAATCACTTCTTTCGCATAAAGAGCAATCACAGAACTATTTCACCTGAAAACATTCATTGCACAATATGCAGGCTTCATAATGGTCAAGATGATGGACCAAAAATGGCCGCAGGAGGATATTTTTTCAGTCAAAAGATAAAATTGATATATATTGTCTACAAATGTATAAAATCCTATGTAAGTATTTTTATTTGAATATGTAGTTATTTACATAGTCATCTCGATTTTAAAAATAAGATCCGCGATTTGGAATGATTGAAATCTGATTTACAAATGATCAGCGTATAGATAATCCCGAAAACGATCTTGAAAATACCCGAGTTTTTGAACCCAAAACAAATGTTAAAAATTGCCGACCAATTAAAAAATATAGTCCGAGAATCCGACATTTTGATGTTTTGAAATCTGACTTCAGATTCGTGATCAGTGACCCAAGCTATTGAGATTTTCATAACATTTCATTTAAAATATTTTCGAGCTGTAATTACTACAAAATAACAATTGAATTTTATTATGTTGCAATATTTCACTTAATGGAGTCTTTAAGAGCATATTGTGATTTGGAGTTTTGACATAAATATTGAATATTACGATGAAACTCAGCAATTGTTTTTTTTTGTTGTTGTATTTGAATATTACGATTAACTTCTACATTCTATTTCGTTTAGTATCTTCTTATTAATTCGTTGCTGAGGTTAACTACACTTGCAGCTTCAAAAGTAGGTTATTGTCATGATTTGGCTGCGGATCGAAAACCCAACAAATAAAAAAGCCGACAGGTCACAAAACCGACAGTCATAAAGCCGACATTAGAAAAGCCGACAGTCAAAAAGCTGACATATAAAAAATAGACACATTGGCAAGCGGACAGACATATTTTAAAGTGTCAGTTTTCTGACTGTCGGCTTTTCGATTGTCGGTTTTTTTACCAGTCGGCTTTTTGATTTGTCGGTTTTTCGACCAGCACTACATGATTTCTTTTAAAGAAGATTACTAAATTTTTATAAAAGAACGCTGGATCATCTTAAAATACATGTATTAAACATCTTTCAGTCATTTTGTTTATTTGAAAAATATTCTAGTCAATTTACAAATGGCTGTTAAAAAAAATGGTGTATTTTTTTTTCGTTTGGCGGTGAACAACATTGCGGAGAACTGGATTATCTAAAACAAAAAATATTGATGGATTATGTAAATAACAGTGTAACTAGTGTTTGATAGCAAGATTTACAAATATACTCAAACAAATGGGAAATACATCATTTTCTGAAAGTTATAAGTGGAGTAAATCCCTTAAATATCTTCAGGATAATTATTACCATTAAATCTGAGTATTTTATTAAACTGAATGAGTAAATAGTACCTGTTACTAAGTATTTGTTCGTCACGTAAATATTAATTTAAATAAACATAAGGAAGATTATGTATTTGAATATAAATACACTGTAAAAAGTACGTTTGTTAAAAGTTACTAAATATATAGGTGGACCTAGTCATTGTTCACTATAGGGTTAATAATTAGAGGTATCTACTAAGAAGTATTCGATTACACAAATTTTATTTAAACACATCGTCTGTACACTATTGTACATGGAATGCACACCAAAAATTCAACTTTTCACTCGAGACAAGTGTTTACTGAAGGCCACAAGTTCACAACTTTCTGTAAGTGATAGGAATTTCTGTTAAGTATCATACTAGATATGCTACTTGATACTTCACTCGACAAAAGTGTTTGAGAAAGTCGCCTGAGGGTGAAAAACTAGACTCTCCAATAAAACGTAACGGAGCGATTCTAATAAACTTATGATACTAATGTTAATAAACGAAGAGAGAGTAATGCACATGATTACAAACATTTCTTTTAGAAAAATATTTTAAATTGTCGAAAGCGAACTGAGAAATTACATTGAAATTTAATCAGAAAGCTTCGCAACATCGAAATACATTCGTTATCGATTTTACAATAACAAAAAATGATTTATGTAGATGTGTTTAGAATTGATCCCAGATTAACACAGTCATAGGAATTTGATAATAGTACTGAATACATTTAACATTATTTTTATTAATATAAATCATTTTTAGTTGGCCTTCCTAACATGTTTAGTGACATTGCGGACTACCGTTTGTAATTCATAGTAGTAAGAGCCACTACTACTGATATTTTTACTACTTTTTTAGGACTAATTTCTTTCCAGGATTTACCGGATTATAACTAGGACTTATATTAAGTTTATATTCATTTTGGGACTTGTTTTCGAGGTCAATGTAGTAAAATTTACTTTATACTAATTTTCTTTTAACTTGTTGCTAGTTTTGTCGGATTTACTCCTTTGTAGGACTTACTGGTCTAGTTTTTTAGGGCTATACCTTTTCTAGGATTTACCGAACTGTAGTTGCAAAAGATTTATATTCCTTTATGAATTGGATGTACTAAATGTTTATATTTTGCGCATACGTTTCACTAGTTTTGTAGGACTTACTGGACTCGTTTTCTAGGACTTATATCACTTTATCCGAATTATCGTAGTAAATTTTACTACTTACCTTGAACTTGTCCCATTTTCGCAGAACTTATTCCTTTCTATAACTTATTGGACAAGTTTTATAGGACTTCTGTTTACAAGTCAATGTCTTCTTACGGCTGTTTTTGTAGGACTTATTGCGATTTTGAAATTACTGAACTAGTTTCGTAACATTTATTATTTTTTAGGACTTAGTGGACTAGTTTTGTAGGACTTACTTCTTTCTATGACTTATTGGACAGGTTTTACAGGACTTATTCTTTTCTAAGACTTATTGGACAGGTTTTACAGGACTCACTCCTTTCTAGGACTTATTGGACAGGTTATACAGGAATTCAGTTTACAATTCAATGTAGTCTTACTATTTTTGTAGGGCTTATTGCTATTTTGGAATTCCTGAACAAGTTTCGTATCATTTATTACTTTTTAGGACTTAATGGACTGTTTTTGTAGGACGTACTCCTTTCTAGGACTTATTGGACAGGTTTTATAGGACCTCTGTTTACAAGGCAATGTAGTCTTACTACTTATGTAGGACTTATTACTATTTTGAAATTACTGAAGTAGTTTCGTAACATTTATTACTTTTTAGGACTTAATGGACTAGCTTTGTAGGACTTGTAGGATATACACCTTTCTATGACCTTAGTATTAAATAATTTACTAGTTTTTAGGATTAATTATTATCTAGGAATTACCGCATTACAGTTTCAATGGACTTATATTCCTTTTTGAAGTAAATGAATTAACTTTTACGTTTATTTACTAGATTTTTTAGTTTATTAATCATTTGACTAACTTCATTTTTTACTTACTTAGGATTTACCGGTCTCATTCAAAGAACATATAAAATATAATTAGATGTAGAGTCTATAAAGAAAATTTATCATAAATTTACTTCAAATTTTCAAAAACATAATTAATATTCATCATCTAAAACTCAGCATATTGAAGGGACCAAAACACTAAAATATGTCAAAACACAATTCTCAATATTATTGTTTTATTTATCTCAGCAAGATGGATGTGGGAAGAGGTAAATCTGAATTGAGTAAATTCTGTATTCGAAATGCATATAGGGGCACATTGTTTCAGTTTTTAAATAGTGATAGTAACCCGTGCGTGTTCGGAAATCCACTTGCGGTTACTGTGACAGATGTCATATACTGTTAACGTGTCAAGCAAGTTGATTGTATATAATAACCTAACGTTACTTCGACGGTCTTAGACGAGAAAGTGCGTGAAAGTATTAGCATTTTTATATTATAATCAAGTGTCATATTATTTCTAATGACATTATTTCAGTCTGAATTTGTAGAAACTTAATGAAAGCTGTATTTATCAACAGATTTATTTCGAATGTCCAAACATATGTCAAAACATGAATTGAATTTTTTTTTTTCTTGACATTCCTTTTTTTTTTTAAAGGTTAATATAGTATTTACATATAATTATTCATATATACTATAATTATTTACAATGTTGATTTTGCTGTTTCATTACATCAAACTATTCAAAGATTGAAAAGAAATTGTAAATTCTAATAAATATTTACGTCGAGAGAACATACTTGAAGTAAAAAATCATTTTCATAATTCAAGAAAATATTTTGCTGGATGCTGTTTGAAAACATTGCCCATGTATTCTTAACATTCTTTAACTGTCACATTTTACAAAATTCTATACGAAAACATTATTAATTTCATTATTCATAATTCTCAATATCATTAATGATTATTAGGAAAAACTGAACAGACACAATGAAAGATTCCAGAATAAGTCATCAGAAATAACATTACATGTTACGATACTTAAGAAACACATTATTTCTTACTGTTGCTTAAATTCCGTTATGTTTCCGGTCTCTGTTCGTACTTATTAAACTATTACGTTTTCCCTTCTTTTTCATTAACTGTTACTTTCATAATAACGAGCGTTGTAGTGAATAAACTTACCTATTTAAAAGTGAATTTTTTATTTCACTGCTAATGAGTACAACACTAAATTGAAAACTTACATTAATTAATCATCTAAATGTTTTTTTTGTATTGTTGAATGTTAAATCCATTTTTTGTTAATTCGGTAATTTCTAAATTAATTTAGAAATTAAATTTCTTTTACGGTAATTTATTGTTAAATTGATTAATGTTTGAATTTTTATATTATACTTGCTATTACAAAAGCAGCATTCCACGATTACGTAACGAACAGAATGTTTTCGATGTTTATTCTTTCGTAAGTTTTTTGAGAAACAAATACTCATAAATATTATTTCAATTTTATAAAATATTATGTAATAGGAGTATGTGTTATATTTACTTCGGATACTGGAAAATAAAAATGATTTTACGTTTAGTTATGCGAACTTTTAAACACTAGTTTATGATATAACGTATAATTATTACATCAGGTGCAGTTATAGACTTTTCTGCTGTCAAAATTTCTCATTGATTTTATATATATGAAGTCAAAATCGATAGATTGGCAAATGCCGTGGACAGATTCATCCGGCAACTTCAATGAAAAACGTTAAGATCACTTTTTAAAAAAAAATCCTGATTTTTTTACCTGTTTTTCGCAGGAATCGCGTTTTTTGACATGGAAAAGAGCAATGCTGACTATTTTAAAAGATACTAATCGCGTCTTTTTACTCAGCCCTTTCTTCTCCCATGGGATTTTTTCGAAAAATAAAATGGCGGCTTCAAGATGGCGTCTGTAAGTTATAATTTTGAATTTTCTCGCAGAATTATCGATTATTTGACCACGTAATGGTTGAAATCATCCAGAATTGGAATGAAAAAGTAATTATTATCATTTGTCTATACCTAATCTCATTATTATTCATGCATAACCTCAAATTAGTTATATACATTGGACTTTTACCTTTTTTTCTAATTTTCACTCAATTTTTGACGTTTCCGTATTACTTACGTATGAAATTGAAAATGACCAGATACGATCATGATCTTCTTCTCAATAATTGGTTTATAACCTAAAAATTGAGTGCAGGACGATAATTATATGCGCATTCCTACCTGGTAAAAAAATCTGACGGGACAAGAAAGGGCTGAGCAAAAAGACACGATCATTACGTTTGCAATAATCAGCATTGCCCTTTTCAACGCCAAAAAAAGCGATTCTTGCGAAGAAACATAAAAAAAATCAGTATTTTTTTCAACAAATGATCATAACATTTTTGTTAAGTCGCTGGCTTATTCTGACTACGGTATTTGAAAGAGGAGGTCCAAATCTATCGATTTTGACTAATGTCAATTTTTTCTAACGCCCGTTTGGAACAAAAGATACAGCTGAAAGTTGCGTCCAAATTCCAAACTTTCGGGACCATAAGGGTTTTAAGTTGTCCTCCGTAGAATATGCAATATCGTTGCCGTAAGGGGCCAACTACTACGGTACATGTACATCATAAAAAAATCTAATAGAAATTTAATGAAACAGTAAATAAGTTTGAGTTCATGATTTAAGCAGCGGTAGTTGAACAATTGGCAGATAATATACGTAACGGAGTAACGTAGAATTGTTGGGTGCAAAATAATTGACTCGAGAAACTTGTGCCGTGCAGTGTGATGAATGTGCATTGTATATTACTGATTCCATTCTTGAATGACGTTTATTGTTCTTTACCGTTCATATGTTTTCTTATTACACCAGTGTGGTGCACTACCTGATTAAGGATTTTGAATCATTCAACAATGTTCATGAAACTTGTTCCTAAAGTTTGAAACAAATAAAAAAAGCGCATTTTGTTCATTTTCAGTAAGTTTTGGTGGAGGAACAACATTTTTATTGCTCGAATTTTATTGGTCGAATGCAGTTTTAAAATACTCTTGTAATTCCGATTCGATTTTTTGCATCGAGGTATCGAAGTTTTGTCAACGATTATGATTGTCGTTTTTTTTTTTTTCATTTTAGGTTAGGATAATTCTGGTTGTAAATTTCGTTGGTCCTTGCTATTTACTAAAAAATACAACATTTTTATTTACGTAGAATACTTACGATTTTACCAGAATAGCTTTATAAGTTAACCCATCCAGTTCCAAATGTCGTAAATTTATAATGAATTTTCATTCGGATTTTTTTAAATTATTGCTAAGAGAAGAAAAAATCAGATATTCTCTGAGTCTCTGGTTGTGTCTAAATGGCCTTCCCATTAATGTAAACACATATAATATAACTATTATTATATCAATATAAATAAAAAACCTGTAAAGGACTTATTGCCGTATATATTTGTAAAGAAAACAAAAGCATATAATCAAAATGGAGTCCTCAATTAAAATTTCTTTGAAAAATTTCTGGACACTGTAACTCAAAAGCAATGAACTTTCTTAAAAAAGTTATAAGAAAGTTATGGAAAAACGAGTTCCAAAAAAAAGATTCAAGATTATACTGAAATGTTTTTAGAATTTTTATGAATTTTTACCAACATTTTTTCAAAATTTTAAATTATTTACGAAAAATGCTAAAAAATATTACAAACATACAGGTATATTATCTCATGAATTCTAAGCATTTTTCTAAGAATATTTTCCTCCAAACTATTTAGTTTTTAAAAATTGTAGCGACAAAAAATATTTGGAATTCATAAAAAGTTTGCTGGGATTATTATAAGAATTTTTTGAAGATTTTTTAAAATATTCAATAAAGTTCTCATAAAAATTGTAGTTTACTTCCCGATACATTTTAGAACTTATTATTCTTAGCATTATTAGAAAAAACTATTAGCTTATTTGTTACAATGTCCTAAAATTGTGGATTACCAAATATCTTAAAATTGAAATTATTGTATTTTAAAAAAAAAAATTGTTTGTTACTAAGCTCTGGTCTAAAATCAAGTTGAAAAGTAAAAACATTTTCAAATTCTGTCGCTGGATTCTGAAACAGTATGAAATTAACGTTGGATACAATGCTTTCAATTTTTAGGCGCAATAAGAAAAAGAGAACTCAATACATATTCGTTGAAACTTTATGGAATTTAGGATATTTCATACTACAACAAAAACTTAGAATTATATATGACAACGTCACACGATTTAATCAGAAAATTTATTGTTTAGTATTTAAAAACACTATGGTACTGATTTTTAATGTACAATTGAATAAAAACGCATTTGGTGGTTGTTACAAATTTTCTGATCGGAATTTATTCATTTTAGTGAAATTCATATGTTCTTCAATTAATAATGGCATTTAGTTAACGAATTTATTTGGCATCAACTAAATGAAAAAGTCAATAAGCATTCGTTAAGTTGATTTAAAAGTAATTGTTCTCCGAATTAAACGTCTTGCAATTTTTCGAAAAGAAATTGTTTATTGCGAAATGACAATGGTTACACTATTATCAAATAAACGTACTTAAATAATTCATCACTCGCGAACAAACATGAAAATCGACTACTAAATTTTATTTAATACAACTAAATACTTTCAAAAAAATAAGTCAAATATATTTTACAAAATATAGGTAAAGATTTTTAAAAAAGTGTGACTGTTAACATATAAATAACATAAAAATAAATTTAGTGAATTAGTTTCTTTATATTAAAAAAATTATGTAGACACAAGAAAATATTTATTTAAATAGAAGCAACTATTTTTAGGTTTGGTTTCTAAATTATTCTAAATTACTATTAACTGTAGTAACAACATTTCTTGTTGATTTAACTGTTTTTTTATTGTTATCGAAGCAAATGAAATACATTTCAAAACGCATTAAACTATAGTAGTTGCAAAGTAATCAAATTGACAAAGAATTTTTGTTTACAGTGAATCAAAGGTATTTATAATGAATTAAAAGCGAACCACACAATACATACATATTTCATTCATAATTTGAAACTAGAATTAAATTGTATGACAATAATCCATTATTTACAAACAAATAATATAAACAAGCTGAAATATATTTATTTGTTGCGAAAAAATGTCACAATAGATACTAATACTACTAATTACACAACTAAATTAGTAAATGTAAAACATAATAATTTAATTAATATTTAAAGATTTGGAAATAGACTCACAAGCAAACATTAAAATCGTATCTAAACATTGAGGACTGACGTATTTGACGATGAGCGAATATGATGATCAATTTGCTAATAAGTATGTACACTTGCGTAGACGTAATGTGTTAAGTGCATCTGTACAGTCATTAATAATCCCTTGTTTCCAAACATCATTTAATGCTTGTATTCCGATCTTTATATTCTCTTAGTCACTTTGAATTATCTTTGGTAAATTATGATCACTTTTTTCGGTAAGGAAATTTGTAAATGTTCAACTTTATCAACATTCTATTAGATGATATAATTCCACAACTTTGTTTTTTCTTAAAGATTTGTTATCGGCTAAAAAAAATTGATATAACAAATGGGTTACGTGATAATTTAACAAAAAGAATTTTGAATATTGTTACTTTATTGTTTCTTAATAAATAATTAAAAGGATCACTAATATTGGTACGAAATATAATTTTACAAACAAATGAGCAAAATATTGTCAATTACAAAGAAGAGTTTCTGATTACAATAGATAAAAACTGATAAGAAAATCGAATAAATTAACGAACAATTAAACCATGAATATTATTTCTCTATATATATGCAAATATATCGGTTATTTATTAAGAAAACATTTATATATTCTGTTTATTATTTTTTAAAATGTTCTGCAAAACAATACGAGTTTTTTAAACAAAATATTTGTTTTTATCATCTGCAGTATTTTTTCTATTGCAATTTCACGAATTCAAGTCAAACTTAAGACTAGTAATAAAAATAAAAAGCTCATGACAAGTGTTCTCTTCGTCTAATCTCATTGTAAACAGATCATACACGCCTAAGATCCATCTATATGGTTATTCCCCTCATTGCTAACTCGTAGTATGATGAAACTAATATTCCACTTTTGTTGTACAATAAAAAATAAATGCTAACCTTCTAAATACAAGTATCGTTAAAACTTTCTACGAAAGAATCTTACCACCTCGGGAAAATTTAAACCTTTTATTAAATGCTCTACGTCGTCGTAATCGTGACTTCCATTAAATTGCCTGTTATATATAAAAGTTTATATGGTCTGATATACAATCGTGAAATGGCATGTATTAGTACACATTGTGACATGCTTATATGCAATGCGTTTAAAAATAATAAGCATGATACTAACACTTTTTAAAACAATGATTAGTGGAGGTACAACTAAATAATGCAAAAGCTGTCTTTCAAAGAAGAGAGTTCTTTCGTTCTTGTTGTTGTTTTTGTTGTTGTTGTTATTGTTATCGTCCTTGTCGTTGTTCTTGTTGTTGTTCTTCTTGTTCTTGTTCTTGTTTTTGTTCTTGTTCTTGTTCTTGTTCTTGTTCTTGTTCTTGTTCTTGTTCTTGTTCTTGTTCTTGTTCTTGTTCTTGTTCTTGTTCTTGTTCTTGTTCTTGTTCTTGTTCTTGTTCTTGTTCTTGTTCTTGTTCTTGTTCTTGTTCTTGTTCTTGTTCTTGTTCTTGTTCTTGTTCTTGTTCTTGTTCTTGTTCTTGTTCTTGTTCTTGTTCTTGTTCTTGTTCTTGTTCTTGTTCTTGTTCTTGTTCTTGTTCTTGTTCTTGTTCTTGTTCTTGTTCTTGTTCTTGTTCTTGTTCTTGTTCTTGTTCTTGTTCTTGTTCTTGTTCTTGTTCTTGTTCTTGTTCTTGTTCTTGTTCTTGTTCTTGTTCTTGTTCTTGTTCTTGTTCTTGTTCTTGTTCTTGTTCTTGTTCTTGTTCTTGTTCTTGTTCTTGTTCTTGTTCTTGTTCTTGTTCTTGTTCTTGTTCTTGTTCTTGTTCTTAAGTTTCTGTATAGTTGCTTTATTATTTCTTAATAGTCAATTAAAACCACCTAACTTTTAGAAAAAAAAACAAAATGAATAACTTTGTTGAGGAGAATTTTTTAAATTCTTTAAGCTTATTTTTAATAGAAATGAACAATAATGATGATATTTACTAGTATGTACACTGAAGAATCTTTTTGTTTTCATTGAAGTAAATGTTGAACATTCACAAGCAACAAATACACATCATTTCACCGTTATTTTTCCTTGTAGTTAATATAAATAAAAAGTTAAAAGTGTTAAAATAGTGAAACTGGATTATTAATCTACGAAAATCGTTTCAACAATTTTATCTGCAGATTCAAGTAAGGAAGAAGAATAAAATGATCTACCCGACATACTAACATTGTATCTCAATTATTGGATTCCAAAGACCACAAATGCGGACTTGTCTTTCGAAGAATTACTAAATTAACCTTTCGAAGGTGCCACTCGTAAATTGCACGTATGTCACTTCTGCCAGGAACGATAATTTCCTTTTCTTTTCTATTATCTCTTGCCTATGTGTGTGTGTCTCTTTCACTCCTTGTCTTTATAGGCTTTTGTATTCGTTTATGGTTAAGACTCATCCATTATCCTCTCTTTATTTATGCGCCATTCTTTTTCTTCCGCCATCATAAGTTTCTTGCGAAAACGGAAGTTGAAAACGAAGGTTGGGTTTTGCGTCTTTGCGTAAAGTGATTTTTACGCACGTGAAAATGAACATCTGGAGGTTTTAAAATTACAGATAACGTATCTTAACCCTTTAACGACCAAACGTGCACAATTTTTACATCGATTTTAGGTTGGTTTTATTTATATAAATTTTTTTTTAATAGACACATCCATATCCGACTAGTTTTGAGGATGCTCTTACAAATGCGCTGGTCAAATTTTCAAAAACTGGCGTTTAACACATAAAAAAACGATTTTGAGGTACAATATTTTTAAAGAGCAATTTTTGTCCACATTCTATCTTATCAGAAATGTGCTCCCGATTGTTTCATTTTAAAAATATACATTCACATGTTTTGATTTTAATGGATTTGCATTTTATTTCCTTGTTGTTCCCCGTATAACAAAATATTTTCCGTGTCTCGTTCTCCATATTTGATCTACGATTTAGGATTTTGAAAACCTGTTTTTGTAAGATCATATTCAGGAATGTCCAAAAATAAATTACATAGTAATTGATAGATTATAATTCTTTCTTATTCTGTAATGAAACACGAAATTGAACGCTTTGTAATTATATGTATACAAACCGTCATTAATAAAATGTCATTTCTAGATTTGTTGTTATTTAGAAATTTTGTGAAAGATACATTAATTTTTGACTGATATGGCAAACCCATTTTCAGGTGGATTTTGAAATTAAAATTCGTACCATCCGGTATAATCTAAAATTGCTGTAGGCCAGAACTTAGTAGACAAGGAAAAATTTAGTAATATTTAGTTTAATGAAACAATTTTAAAATAGTTAAAAAACACTTGTTCGAGAATAGTTACCCGGACCATTTTTAAATAAACAAACGAGTCAATAGTTATCCTAACAGCAAACAGATATCCAACAATAATACAAAAGCTTATATAAAAACTCCTCATACAACATACATTTATTAACCAGTTAAACGTATTTTTTGTTAAAATAACATACAAATTATTCCACAGATAAACACCTTAAATAATTTCTTAACAAAAGATAAAGATGTAATAAGAAACTTTGATAAAAATAGTTTATCCCATACGATGCAATAATTGTGTAAATCTGCAAAAGTGGGTGAAACCAAAAGAGCTTTAAAGGTCAGAGTTTCTGACCACAAATGCAATATGCCGGGAACGCCACAGAAAGTTACCGTTATTTCAAAACATCTATGTGCTACAAAACACGATTTCAGACGGTATGAACTTGACATTTTTTACATAAAAAATATATATAATCATAGAATAATATGAGATATATCATTACAAAAAGAAAACACTTAATAAAATGGAGGGCACACAGAACTTGCATGAGTGTTACAAAGACTTACTAAGATTATTACATACTTTCTCAATTTTGAAACAATGAAAAGTTCACTATTTTACCAGTGACTTATCTATATAATCAATTACTACACGCTCAATCATGATATATACTCAGTATCAGTTTGCTTGTTTGTAGGCAGTACGTTACGTCGGTATCATTTTTCGTTTAAATAAGGTAAGTATTTGATCAAGAAAAATTATTAGTTTACTGAAATGGGAGCCATTAATATTTTTCAAAACAAATTAACTTATTTTTATTATTAATATATTTTTATATATGAACGTGGCAAATATTTCAGGTCTGAGAAGTCGGATTTCGTTTTTATGATTTATACATATTTATATTCGAATGTATTCGTGGACTTGGTAACTCAAATCTGAATTTCGAGATAGGAACACTTTGCTCAGATTTTAGTAAATAACTTTACAACTTTCATTTGGAAAGGAGAACGTCTCGCTGAACCTAATCTAAATTTCGTCTAGCAGACGACAAAAATTCTGTATAATCTCTTAATAAAAGAATATTGTTTTGTGAATTGTAAATTGTTTTGTGAAACCTGGACCTTTTCCCAAACAAGATATGTCACTCATTGGGGACATCAGATATTTGTCTGCAGATGCAACTTTCAAAATCTTATGTGGTGTTTGATAATCGTCCTTTTTTTAAATATTTAAATAATAGAGCTTAGCCTCTTAATCTGAACCAGCAAAAGACTAGTAATTGACAGTTCATAGTCGCTAATTCACAAAGAGCATTTGCGATCGTTGTGAATCAGCCATTAGACACTGATTCGCAACAGCGAACTCTTCTAAATTGGCTGGAAAATCATTGAAATCACATTTCTGCCTCTTCAAAACAATGCCTATATACTATTCACTGATCGATCCAGAGAATTTGAATGAAATCAGTGGAATGGAAACTCTCGCTTTTCCCTGGAATATAGTGTTTACTAACTGATAGATTAGGCGAATTTCATTAAAATCACTGGAATCAAACCATGTGTTTTGTGCTGGTAATAAGTGGTTTCCACTGGAAACAGTGTCTATTTACTGATTGATTCAACAGATATTCGAAAAAATAGCTTACATTTCTCAATATTAAATAATAAAAGCGAATTTCGTGATCGGGCTGCTGAAATTTAACTGCTAACTTCTGTGTTATATATGGTAAAATCATCTATTTCAAGAAAATGAAACCTATAAGGCGCAAATATAACTTTGTACACTCCCCTAAAACTATTGCATGCAATTTTAAAGGTTATACAAATGGTTAAAAATGAACAATTACGATAAACATTAGATATATACCTGAAACAGATCGCTATTATTAAATTTTTCGGTGGCGTCTCCAGTATCTAGAACTTCGTGCTTGCATGGGGAACTTGTGGAACTCAAATGCGACTATGAAAACGCAAAAAACAATATAGAACATTTATTTATATTCCTCTTAAAAACTTCTTAGGCCAGAAAAACCTGTTCAAATTCGAGGAATAAAGTTCTTGCAGCCTTAAAATCTACTTGGAGTATAGATGTTCAGTTTTATGTAGGATGAAAAGTAAATCACTGGTTATATTCAGTGATCGGTGTTAAAAGAATGTACAACTGAAGAACCAGTGGAATAGTGGGCATTAGGGTTCAGTTCTGCAGGAGTGTCAATACAATATTTCGACTGGTTAAATAGTAAAATCAACTGGTTAAATAATGAAATTGACTGATTTAACAGCAAAAATTGTTTCTGCTGACGTATTAGGCGAAATTTTCACTGATTCCGATTAAGAGAATCAATTCGAATCAGTGAACGAACACTCACTACTTGGTTAGTGACTTTCATTATATTCACTGCATAAGCAGTAAAACGGGACCGAAATTCGCTGTTTTGCGTTAAAATTTCACTGATTCAGGGAATGATTCAAATTAATTTTATTGTTCCTAAAGCAATTTCATAAAGCTTAATTTTACTGACTGAAACAGTGAAATTTCAGTACTTCCCACTGTCTCCATTTTCACTATTGCAATCAGTGACTAATTACTGAGAATCAGTGAAATTTCACTGTTGCAAATTGAAATAATACGTATTGAATATGATGAAAGACACTAACCCAGCAGTGGGTATTTATTCACTGATTCAAATAGTCAGTTTTTCAATGTTTCGAATTGAGAGAGTAGATGTAACCTCAAATATATTACAATTTTGAAATATTCCAACGTATTACATTGGAAATTACCCACAGCTTCTCACAATAAAACTTTGTTGATCTTTGCAATTATTCTCTACACAGTTCAACAACATATTTATTGTTTATTTTTATATAAATATAAAAAAAATTCATTAAAATTGGGAAACAATTAGGAAGTTACCTCGAATTAAGGTCTAGTAGTTAATCAATGAAGAACTAATTGAAACATTATCTGAAATTCGACAAGGTGTATAAATACGGTCAGGCTGTACGATTTGTCCCTGACCGTACGATCTCCGAAGGCTCGAATGTAATTTCACGAGTCCCGCTCGCGATGTTTCCTTTCTCTAGCTGAATACGTTGAAGTTTCACGTGACATATGTGGAATTTTTGTAAGTTATTTTGAAAGTTTTATATTCAAAATTTAAAAAAAACACCAAACGATACATTCTGCGTTTTAAGCAAAAGTAACGTAAAAAATTGGGTCTTTAAATTAATTATTGTGATATATTATTGCAAATATGCATAAACACTTACAGATAAAAATGTGAAAGTCTTCCTCATTTTAATTAAAAAATATAAAATATAATTTCATAATCTTACAGATTATAAATAATTTCTTTTGTTGAAAACAGAAACATTTTATTGTTCAACACAGAATTTTTGGTTGTTATTAAATATTAAGTGTTGAATTTCTATTTCTACAGTCTTTTCTAATAATTGAAAAAATGCAGTAAATACATTTTTGAAAATGGTGTTGCTCTCTAAACTTGAATTGGTAAAAAATGACTTATCAAGTTTTTACTGACAATTAGTACGATAATAATAATTCACTTGTAAAATCCTACTAATCTGCAAGTAGATATTGACTTTTTTATTTTAGTAGTTTTTAGGATTAGTAATAAATTATTAGGTTTTAACTTTTTACTATCCAAAATTATTACTAATTCATTTGGTGACTTACTTTTCATTTTCATATTGGTACTTTTTAACTAATTTAGATTTAGAGAGTGAATATTGTTTTATTTATTAAGTCTAATATTAATAGTAATCTATAAGAAACTCATATTGCCGCGTGTTTTATTTTATTTAAGAATTATTCTATCGAAGATACTTATTCCGTTAAAGAAATTATTTCGGAGAAACAATATTTATTTATTATAACAATAAGTGTTTTCTAGCGCACTCTCTAAATCCGAATTAGTAAAAAATTACTAATGAAGTAGTGAAAAGTCGGCCACTAGTAATTACCTTTACGAATAATCATTATATAATGAGTAAAAAAATACTAATGCATTAGTCAAGTTCTACTAATTTTAAATTAATCATTGAATTATTTAAATTTGACTATGAATTATTAGTAGATTCTATTAACAAATTTGTAGTTTTTCGTTGAAAGTCTTTTACCTGTTATGTTTTCACATTAACTTATTTTTGAAAAATACCAATACTTTAAAACAACTAAATAAAACATTTAATATAATAAGTATAATAGAAGAAGTTTCACTTTTCTATGTCTTGCAATTGTCAGTATCTTTACAAATAAATGTCTTGATTCGAAAAAATGTCTTTTACTATTAGTAAAAATGATTACTAATACAATTAGTGATCGACATTTTATTGCTTTCTTGGTAAGTTTTTGACTAATTTTAATGTATACGGTATATTTATTTAATTCAAACATCTGTCTTAATATTAATATTAACGTTTGCATTTAAAACAACATACAAACGTGTTAATTTTCATAACAGGCAAATGTTCTCTTAACTGAAGTAAAATTTTTACTTGTCACATTTCCAATAATTGATTACTTGGATATCGAATTTTTTTCAGTCAGTTTGGAGTAAATTTTGTTATCGACTAGTATAAATAAAAGGCTTAAACAATTTGTAATTCCTTTCATTGAACTTCAACTAATAATTTTCGTTAATCGTAACAATTAAGAAGTAGACGGGAACAATATTCTTGTTTTAGTCTAAAACAATTCGATGTTTAAAACTGTAAATATTTCCTATTAAGCATTTTCGTGTCTTAGACCCAGGTAGCAATTGACCACCGGCAGAGTACTGATTCAGTACTGACTGCCGGAGTTCAGTACTGACTGCCGGAGTTCAGTACTGACCGTCAGTACCGAGTCAGTAATGGCCCACCCCAGGCTGGTAACGCTCTCCAGTACTGACTGCCGGAGTAGAGCAGTACTGGACCAGTACTGATTGCCGTTATAATTCTTGAGAATAAAAAAAAAAACAATTTATTATTTATTATTGTTGTTTCTCGCATTAAGTATTTCACATTTTATACTCTATTTTCTTATAATTCTAAATAACTCGCAAATATAAATGAAAAAAATGTTTTGCATCCACCGAGTTTCGAACCTACGACCTTTAGATCCTAAAGCACGCACGCTAACCATTACGCCACACGCTATGTTGCAAAACATAATTTCGGTACCGATACATTAAGATACATCCAAACTTTGCAAAGTTAGATTAAATATATATATATATATTGTTTGCTTAGGTTGAAATTATTTTTAGATCCATGTCCTATATAAAACTTCAAAAGCTAAAAAATTTTGTTCGAAACAAAAATAGTCGTTATTTTTCAAAAGAAACGCTGTGTGCTATTATTTTTAATTTTCTATGTGAGGAGGGTACTAGCAATGAGGGTAAAAATAAAAAAAGTCTTAAAAACCCCGGTTATGCTTACGGATAAACTTTTATTTGTTGAATAGAAATTATTACACAAAAGAATCTCTAATTTGTCTCTGATCTTGTCTAATTATTTTTTAATAATAAACATTTCCCTATACATATTAATTAAGTTTCGGACATTGCTACTGACTGCCAGTATAGAGTCAGCACTGATGTGGTACGGAAGTCGGTACTGACTCAACTCCGTATGTCAGTACTGGTTCCGTACTTTACCGATGGTGTAGCCAGTACTGATTCCGCTCCATAAGTCAGTATGTGTTTCATTACTGGGTCAGTACCCTGCCGGTGGTTAACTCCGGCAGACCTCCGAAATTGCTACCTGGGGAATGCTTAGAATATAAGACACTCTCTAAATTGGAATTAGTCAACATCGACTAAGAAAGCACTGAAATATCCACGAATAATATCAAAACAGAAGTGTCTTACTTTAAGAGAAGTAGACCTCAAACTCTCTTATTTGAAGAAAAAGTTTCTTATTTTTAAAGAATGTCTTCCTGAAATCAGATACTTTGACATATTTTGTTTTTGGAGTGAAATGAATCAGTAATCAGTTTTTGTAATATATGGTAGCCACTAATTCATTTCACTTCAAAAACAAAATGTGTCAAAGTATCTCATGTCAGGAAAACATTCTTTAGAAATAAGCCGCTTTTTCTTCAACTAATTGTAAGACACTTTGTGAGGTCTAATTTTCTTAAAGTAAGATACTTCTGTTTTGATATTATTAGTGGATTTTTCAATGCTTTCTTATTCGATGTTGACTAATTCCAATTTAGAGAGTGTCATATTCTAAGCATTCTAAAACACGAAAAACATTGAAATACCCACTAATAATATCAAAAGAGAAGTGTGTTACTTTAAGAGAATTAAACCTCAAAGTGTCTTATTTGAAAAGAAAGTGTCTTATTTCAGAATGTTTTCCTGAACACATTTTGTTTTTGGGGAGAAATGAACCAGTAATCAGTTTTTCTAATATAAGTTAACGAGCTACTAATCCATTGGGTCAATTTCACTAACTCATTTTACTAATAAAGTATTAAACAATACAGTGACTAATTTCAAAATAGTAGAACTTATAATTTTTTATGAATTATGAGTAGAATAAATGATTGTTATACTTTATTAATAAAAATTATTACTTATTCAATAAGTGTCATATTTTTCTCTCCTGGGTTAGTAATTTTTGAATAATTCGTATTCGAAAGTACTTTTAAATTATCCTATTAACGCCGGGAAGGACACCTGTCTCACTTCAATTTCAATCGACTATTTCGTATGAAAATTAAAGTTCCAAAAAAAGGCACGTGTCTTGTTATTTCGAGGTCGCTCTTTTCAATGGCATTGTCAAAATTGAGCTATATTAAGTACGACATTGAATATAGCGATTTAAATGTCAAAAACAAAACGCAAAGAATCGAGTAACTTTTTTATAAAACATTTTTTATCGAAGAAATATTTGCAGAGACAACATATTTCTGCTAAATGTGAAGAAATAGTTGTAGTATTGAGATATATTTTTTAAATATTAAAAAACTAAGATTGTGATCACAAAATGGCGACCGGAATGAGAAATTTCTTGTTAAAATTTGACAAATTTTTTTCAGGAGAACTACAAACTGTAGAAAAAATGCTGTAAGAACAAACATTTCTTAGAATATATTAAAGCATTTTCTCCTCTAATTTTTTTTAGAATATATTGAAATAATTTTTTATTTTTCTAAAATTTGAAAAATCGGATTTTTGAAAAAAGTAATTTACAACATTTCAAAAATTGAAGAGTAATCTTTGATTAATTCTGAGATATTTTTGTTTTAAGGAGATTTTATTTAAGGTTTATAGTTTTTGATAAAAAAATTATTAATCTTTTCTAGAATTCAAGAGTAATCCCTGGTAGAAAACTAATTAATAAGTGCCGTTTAATTTTGTAGCCCACACTAAAACGGATTTTTTTTGACATTTTAAGCCGAAATACTAATACATTATTAGCGTCTGGTGAAAATTAAAGCTACCTTTCCGTCTTCAAAATTATGATACTTAAGGAATTAAATCTCGTTTCAAGACAGTTTATTCAATTAAAGATATTTATTTACGAAGATACTGAAAATCATAAGAGGGGGAAGTACACTTAAAGTAAGACACTAAAAAATGTCTTAAAAACAATAAAGGAAATGTCTTCCACGAAGACACCCGATTTATATAGTGTAAGCGAACTTTTCGAAAACGTTTCATATGTACACGTGGATATTATGCCATGTATCCTATCATTATAACAAACCTTAAATTAGATTTCAACTTAGCATGTTCAAATAAATGAAGAACAACAAATATCAATATTTTTGTACAATCCTAAATATAATGAAAGGAAATCTTTTATTCATGTTACGATGTCAAAAATAGTTTTCAACGAACACAATTTAATCTGTAAATTTGACAAAGAATGAAAAAAATACACATTAAAACATCACAGTTCACTACCTTCGTCTGTAAATTTTATGAAAATTACTTTCTGGGATAATTAATCATTTACAGGTTTTTTTTTCATTCGTATATTTTTATTATTGAATTAGTAATTCATTAACACCGATATCTTAACTAATACGTATACAGTCCTCCCTCCGTAATTGCTGTCCAGTTGTGGCCGAATTTCCCCGTATGCCCCTATAATTGTTTTTCTGCGTATCCGCCCCTACTTCCTGTTCTCCATGAAAGAGTTAATAGAAGACACATGCGCATGCGCGAGTGTGTCTATTTTTATGGGGAACCTTGACAACAATTACGGAATATTTTGGGACTACAGTTACGGATGGCGTTAGGAAGACGCAAATTATTGAGGGAAACAATTACGGAGGGAGGACTGTACATGTTTCCTAACTTGATGGAAAAATGATTACATTATACTAAAACAGTTACAAGTAGTTCTTATTTATTACTATTTGTCACTATTTCTAGTTTGTTATTAAATAAGCAATTAAATAAAACAAAGATAATGCAACTAAGATCAGGAAATTATGCGAGTTCATAGTTAGTATACAGTCATTTAAAAACTTTAATTGAATAAATTAAACTAATGTGGGTAGGTAAATTTGACTAACTACATATCTGCACTTATATCACTAAGTATTTGTTCACTTTATAAATCAGGATATTGAATTGGTAATCATTTCCTTTTTAATTATCAATTGTTTACTAAGTCAAATTTAGCATATATATGTCTATGAAACATCTATACGAACTTTTCAATTCAAAATAAATTTAGCTGCGACTGCTAATTCGGGTTATCTACAACTATAGTTTTTTGTCTCACCTAGAAAGTTGGTAATGGCAACGAATAGTTTACTCAGACGCTTTAGAAATTAAGCTGACAAAATTTAGCACAGGCAACTAAAGACAATTAGCCGCCTTTTTCAGTTGTTACTGAACTTTTTTGTGCCTTACTATATGAATTCCACATTTTTGAGCAATGATTGGTTAGCTCCAATACGCAATGATTTTCGACGATTCAAATTTATAGAGTAGACGATGTAATTTAGTTAGTTCTACAGTAATTCACGTGAAAGGAAGAAATGAGAAATTGTGGTACTTGTTTTAAATTACAAACAGAATTATTAGTACGGACTAATACTTTTTATTAAATAGTATAATATTACCTAAGAATACTTGTTAAGTACAGAAGAAAAATACACAAGAAAATATCGAGATAAAATTAATAAAAATACCTTTGGCCTTATTCATACAAGAATGAAAAGGACGAAGTTGATCTGACACAATTTAATTAGTTCTCTGTCATGCACTTCTTACATAAACAATATAATTCTTTCCTCGAAGGACAATTATTCACAATTGATCTATAAATACACTAAAGCGACAAACTAATATAAAAATCTCCCTTGGTTCTCATTGATCAGCTAAAACCGCGAATTGACGTAACAAGTTCCATTCCTCCACCAACTTTCCCAGTTAATTAAAATCTCACGGTTTTGATCTGTTTTTATTAATAGACATATTTGCTCTCGAGAAACATATGGACGTTTACCATTGTTACAACGCGTAGTAAATCGGAACAAAAATATTGAGTAACCATGAGTGACGTTTCGTAAGTCTGACACTTTCGCTCGAACGTTAGGTAATGTCGCGGTGAAAAGGACTAAATATTATGGTAAGAATGAAATCGTTTTCATTCAGTATTGTCGTATCGATCAGTGTGTAATCGGAATTCCGCGTGTTGAATCCATATTACTTCGCATGCACGAGCGAAGAAATTCATTTTCAATGTATGTAATTGTGTCAGCGAATTACTACATGGATCTCTGATCATTTGTCTGGTTCTCATCTTTCGATTTTTTCAAATGAAAGGTTGTTTTATTTTTGGATCAACTTTCTCCCTGTATTTTTTATTTTGTAGCTTGTCATTACTCTATTCCGTCTCGCTTTTCACGAGAGTCGAATTCATCTCCTATCTTGTTTGTTTCATTCCTGAAAACTCGAATTAGAAAAGTGTTGGATTATTTCTGTATGAGCAATCAGTTGTTTATTATAGTTATCAATCCTGGTGGAGTCAACGACTGTCTGTAGACACTATAATTGCTAGCAATCTAGATCATGACATTCTTCAGACTTTTATTATAGGAGAGTATTCAAATGAACTGAAAAATACTCTGAACACAATATTACTAGTAATACAATATTAATCATAAAATATGTTTACTAAATGTTGATGTTCTGACTAATAAAATTCTATTGTGTTATAATCGATTGTTTTGTTACAGGAGGATTTATAACAAGGAATCACTTACTAGAGTTTTCACATAAATTTCGATAATTTTAGTCTGCTTTGAGTTTTCCTTATTGTTTTCAGTAGTTTCCGAGTATCTCAGTTTCCCATATTCATCCTTTTGGTTTAGTTTCTATTGGATTATTTATGTTCTATTTATCATATCCGCCATTTCAACTCATAAGTGTTTTTCTGTGTCTCGTATATCATATTCTCTTCCTTACGACCTAACATTTTTCATTGTCTCATTCCCTTACCCTCACGATCCCTACGTTTCTACAATTCATATCCATTCATTACTTTTCCCGCGTTCGCTCTGCAAGTCTGTTTTATAGTTTATCGCCCCTTTTTACTGTTAGATACGCCCATATATCTAGGAAATGTGTATACGATTTGTGTCAGTTTATAGACAATTTTGACATTGTTAAAAAGAAATTTTGAATTCCATTTTTGAAATTTACTGCATGGAATGTACTAAGCAACTTTTTGTATAGAATGTCCAACAAATCAGAGTTATCTGTATATGTTTTTGAGAGAAAAATTGAGTATTTTCATTGATTTTGGCAAAAGTATGTGAAAAAAAAAACACATTTTTGAGGGTCATTTTTTTTTAAATTTCATTTTTCATGTCAATACCACTATTTCTTTGACCAGAGCAGTGCATAAAATGTTTTAATTTAAAGGACAGAGGTAAGCATTTTTTATTTTACCTTGAAATATCCAAAATGGCGGCTGATTCGAAGAAATTTTTTTTAAATTTTGGCATTATGAAAACATAGCATTTTAAAAAAATTTTCAACTAAACTATTTGTCTTCAAAGTTGTTTTTTGGCATGCTGATCATAAATGTGAAGTCAAAATTTCGTAATTCAAAATGGTTGACCCAATATGGCGGACATTTATTACAAACTCATAAAGAAACTCAAGCCATTTCTCGGTATGCTGAAAAATTTATATCTGCAGGTTTTCGGTGTTGCTGATTACGTATGTGAGGTCAACATTTCTGAATTCAAAATGACTGACAAAAGATGATGTCAGTGGTGTTGCTAAGTTTAGTTGAAAATTTGTTTAAAATGCTATATTTTCATACTGCCAAAATTTAAAAAAAAATTATTGGCATAAGTTGCCATTTTAGATATTTCAAGGTGAAATAAAAAATGACTACCTGAAAAATGAAATTTAACAAAAAATGACCCCGAAAAATGTATTTTTTTCACATAATTTTGCTAAAATCAAAGAAAAATACTCAAGTTTTTCAAATTTTGAAGTCACTGGACGTTAAAGGGTTATACACACTTCATCCTGTGATAACAACATTTTGTGAAGAGATAGAAGTAAGATTTTCATAATTATATGGAAATGTAATGTATCATATGAAAAAAATTTAATCCAGAATTTCATTAATATAATTACTTTCAAATTTAAGCACACTTCTCTCACAGAATATCATTATATTTCGTATATATTGTCAGCAGAGTAAAATATGTTTTTAAATGTTATTTTGTATCGTACACTTTTATTTTCTATCAAAATTTGCATGTGCACGTTGTTACCATGGAATTTCCTGATTATACGTTGCAAATGAAAACGGATGAGCTGACGATCATTATATATATAATTGTAGGTAATTAGTATCGTGTAAGTAAATAATGTATCTGATTTCGTTTGAGTTGGTTACATTAAATACGTTTATTGAATTGTTGCAATGTATATGCGACGTTAATTACAGGAAGGAGGATATGAACAGGTAATTCATTTTGTGTTTATCGCGACCAAAAACTTATAAAATCAGCATAGTTGCATTAATTCTCTACAATCAGTGAATTGAATTAAGTACAAATAGTTTGTTTAGAATACCAATAGTAAAAATGTTTGTTTCATTTTTTAATGTCTGGGTTTTGAATGTATGTATTTTGAAATGTCTGATTTTTTAATCTATGTTGTTTTTAAATGTTTGATTTTTTAGTGTCCTATTTTTTATGTTTTTTTTTTTGTGATTTGTTGGGTTTTTGAGGTGCATACAATTATGTTTTAAAAAAAGATTGAGAATGATGAGAAATTAAAGAACAAAAAGGAAAATGGAATTTCGTTACATTATATAAGGCAAATTCATTTGAAATTTTTCATACTTTTATTGGAAGCAAGTATTGACCGCGTATGAGAAAATTATGTGGAGGCTTATTAATAATATAGTTTGTTAGATATTTTCTAATATGCACAGTAATTTTTGAAATTAATTTTTGAATACATTTTTTTTCATTCATGTTGAGTTTATCCGTATGTTTTGCAAAAAAATTCCGCGAAAGATTAACATATTTACATTGAATAAATACAAAATACTTTTTATGCCGATAGATGGCGCTCAAATCCAAAAGAACAATCGCACAAGAGTTCGTTCAAGCATCTATGTCACCGCCGACTATTATAAACATAATTACGCGATACACTTTTGACAAATCTTGCATGTGAATGACATCCAGCGCCATCTAGTGTTTCTCGAAGAAAATTACTTAATTAAATGTTCTACTTCACATTAAAAATGTTCCCATTTTTATTAAAACATGACAATATAGCAAATAAACAATTATTGGAATGATTAAAAATTACAAACATTTCTAATTGAATTTTGCAATTATTCTTCTTTAAGTGTATTTGTTGGGCTAACAGTAAGAGTACTGATTCAGTATTGGCAGTTATTTTACAAAATGATCAAATGAATTGGTTCATCTGCAGGCAAAGTTGCCACTGGAGTTTTTAATTTTGGATACAGTATTTATATTTTATTTTAACTATTTTCTAAAAATTTCTCTTATAGATCAATAGAAATAGTGAAAAGTATTTTATAATAGTTATACGATAACGAAATTTTCAAAATCATGGAAGACACAACATTATGAGTTCAAAGCAATAAATTAGTGGATACTATTTTGTATAACAAAAATATTTAAAAAATATTTCATAGTATAGCTGTTTTTACCACCTTTAAATTTAGTGTGAACCTCACACTAACAAAACATCAGCGTACTCATATGGTATGTTTCGATATTTACCCCACACTTTTCAAATCTGTGAAAATAGTAAAAATTTGTCAGTTCACTAGTGTGAGAGAAAACAAATAACCATAGTCACTAGTGTGAGGTTCTACTGTACTCTCCAAAAAATTTAATTCGTCATATTCAATTTTTCAACAGCGATAAGTGAATTTATACTATCGAAATCTAAAAAAGCAAGACATTTGGATCAAGTTGTTATTATTTTATTAGTGTATATAATACAAGTGGTCAAACTCTTCATTGTTTGCACTAGGATGGATTTATGAAGTTTAGATACAAATAAAACATGATCCAGGACATTACTAAGTCATATTTCCCTAGATTCGATTTATAAAATAACAAACCAGTTTTTCGAAATCACAAAGTACCAAGTTTGGGATGTAATAACTGCCTTGTAAGATCCTTCAAAACATCCCGATTTCGTAAATCAAATCAAATCAAAAGCAATTTATTTCGGTAATAAAAATGTCTG
Source organism: Trichopria drosophilae (assembly GCA_030407085.1). Taxonomy (NCBI): domain Eukaryota; kingdom Metazoa; phylum Arthropoda; class Insecta; order Hymenoptera; family Diapriidae; genus Trichopria; species Trichopria drosophilae. The sequence goes on along the minus strand of CM059587.1, from coordinate 83,342,035 downwards.
CCTCGGTCATTGTTTGTGGTATAAGGCGATAAAAGGTTTTTCACTGACAGAAAAACGAGGTTAAACCGTTCGGAATTGGGTCAGAATCACGAGAACGCGGGCGGGCAGGGGCGTAGTTCACAAGTTGGTCGCCTCAGTCTTATAAGAGGATTTCGTAACGAGAAAAGTGCCGTAATATTCGCGTATCCGACGGATGTAACTTCACGAAGAATGGCCTTACGAAAAATAGGATCGGTCTTAAGACGCGTCGAGGTTAACGAAGCGAGCTGCGGAATGCAGGTGCACACGTACAAATTCGCGCTTGGATGGAGAGAATACCAAGGAAGAGGTTGGAGGTGGAGAATGGAACTAGATTGGTATGCTGGAACACCGTTGGAATACTGTTACGCTCATAGTTTTTCCACGCTACGACTATCGCGTCAGATTCCGGTTCGACCTCAGAAAATAAAAAGATTTTACGAATTTTCCTGAGAAAATGGTTATTTTGTCAAAATTGGTACCATCATGTCGTTCCCAGTTGGCAATGACTAGGGAATATGTACCTATGAACTTATGACCAATTTATGACGTAGGATAGACCTCAAGACAATTTTGCTAGGTACATTTAAAAATCCTTTTACGAATACTCCGTTTCCGAATATGCCAATGTTTCCGTTAACGAATAATTTCCCTTCCGTCGGTATTCCCACTTCAAACCTCTTCAGAGGTTTTGAGGATATTGGGCATGGGTGTCGGCAAAATGGGTGTGGGTTGAAAGACTGTCAAATCATATAACCGATAGGTAAAAAAAAACGACAGTCGACAAACCTGACAAACCAACAATCATTTTGGTAGGTCTCGGTTTTTTTACTGTCGGCGTTTCGGTTGTCGGTTTTTTGATCTAACGGTTTTTTTATTTGTTGGCTTTCCCACTCGCACGCGGCATAATATAGATTCCTGCGAAGAAGAAAAATATCCTGCTGGGGCATCGATATTTCCTCCTCAAATATTCGTTACTGGAAATTTAAATGATTCCTGCTACCCTGATCATATTCGTTAACGGAGGTTTGACTTTTTTCGCTTCAACCCCAATCAAATATTTCGTAAGAAAACGAAGTTGAACAAAATTGAAGGGTCATCCTAACTAATCTTAAGGTCGAAGGAATCCTACTAATTTCAAGGTCGCTCTGCAATATTCCGAGGTTAAAATTTAGATTCACTCATCAGGAATTCCAATATAGCGTCAATCTTGAACAAAATTCCTTGAAAAAAGATTTGGAAATATTTGTTCAATATACGAAATACTTGATTGAATTTGAAGCAAAAAAGTGTACTTTGGGCTTTACTGGTTTAAGACTGCCTGGACTTTCGGTTAATTTCGAAATTCTGTCTCTATATAAAGTTGAAGCAATTTCTACGATATTTTCTCTATTGTTTATGTCTGCTCCATTACAGTTGATGATCAATTTGGAAATATGTTTCTTGATAAAGGTTGACCAATCCTTTTTTCTTCTCTCCGATTCACGTCTCGTTCACTATAAAAACTGGTCCACCATTCGTGTTTTGAATTAAGACACTCATGTGTATTATATATGTTAAGACGTCGACAGTATTTCGATGGTAGATGATTTTATGTTGTGCCTCATTGTAACAGAACAATGCTATCTCGGTGAATAGAAGACACACTTTACACGTCATTATGGAGCCAGCTGTTCTGAGGCGGATAAGAAGTTTTAAGTTAGGTTATACAAAATAGTTTTGAGCCATTTAAATTTACGAAACTTCTTAAATTTATTTGTGATGTATGTATGCGAAAATGATCCTCATCCAAATAGCACACTTTATTCCAGAAATATTTCCGGAACATTTGGGATATTTCAAAGTGTTATTGTATTCGTATTTCAGGAATCGTGAAATTACCATCCTTCGGATATTCTTTTGGAACATTACAGGAATTTTGAAATATTCTACGTTATTAACATTATTAAAGCGGTATAGATTGAAAATTTTGTTAGAATATTCCAAAAAACACTATCGGTTCCAACGAGCTATTCAGAAGATTGCAGATTTTAGGATTCTTGGAATATGAATACAATACGACGTTGAAATTTTACCAATATTCCAAGGGAATATTCCCAAAATATTACCAAAGTAAATTTCGGCTGTGTTTGCTGTATATATATAAGTGTAGGTCACTAATAGTATACATTATTCCATCCATATTCCTGGAATATTCCTTTGCAACATTGGGACTATTGCAAAGTAATATATTCCATCCATTTTCCAGGAACATTGAAACGTCCAACGTTCGGAACATTCCTTTGAAATATTCCAGGAACATTGAAATATTCTGCATTAGAAATATTATAAGCAATATAAATTTTGTTAGAATATTCCAAAAACTATAAAATAAATAATAATGCCAAATGAATAAATATCAATTTTTAAGCTGCAATTTCAGAATACTTGATTGAGGTGTCACAATTATTAAATGATTTCCTAAAAATCTAGTATGTGATGTTAAAAATACAAATATTTCATTGATATTTCATACGTTTTTCGTCCTCTTTGTTGACTACGTTTATCTCTGCTGGTCCAGAAAACTCTTTGATGAAGATGGATTTTTCATCGAAGTCAACACAGACGATGTCAATTATTATTATTATTATTATTATTATTTCAGAAATTCCTACTCAATTTGTATAAATTTCACCTGCATTTAGGAATAACAAATTCCAAATATATAATGACTGAGATGAATAAGAAGATTAAATTTTATTTCATTCATATTATTTCGAATCTACCTTAATCGACTTTAGTCAACTTTGATCTATTGAAAATATGAAATACGATTTAAATCTAAATTAATGTAATTTATTATAATCATTATTGACCAAATTATTTAAATTGAGAACTGAACTAGGTTTTATATTTTTGTCACATCAAAGTTCATCTTAGTTAATTGTAATAGATCCATGTAGATCTGAAAAAGTCAGGTCAATGTTGATCATATTCTTACTTATCTTTTTTACTCGGCGATTTTCGCGAAATCATTTAAAATTTGTGACACCTTAACTAAATGTTCTGAAATCAGCATAAAAAATGATATTCATTCATTTCACATTATTATTCCCTCCACATTAATAGATTTTTTAAATATGCGAATAAAATGTTTAATCTGTAATGCTTAAAATATTTATGATGCAGAATATTTCAAAGTCCCTGGAACATTTCAAAGGAATGTTCCTGGAATATTCCAAAGGAATGTTCCGAACGTTGGACATTTCAATGTTCCTGGAATATGGATGGAATATTACTTTGGAATATTCCCAATATTACAAAGGAATATTCCGGGAATATGGATGGAATAAAGTGTAATATTAGGGGATCAGTTTGAAAAGATTAGTAGATCATTGTATTTTGGATTGACTAAGTTAATCAACTGAACATGTTGAATTATATTTCTGTTTTTGTTTTCTTTGTGTGTTTCTTGTATGACCGCCATTTTAGAGCTCACTATACTTCAATACACAATATTCCATTTATATACCTGGAATGTTCCAAGAAAAACAGCATTCACATTTCAAGAACATTCAAATGTACCTGTACGGAATTGAAATTGGTAACTCGATTTCTGTGAATATTGCAACGAATTTATTTATTAAGTCGTTTACAGTGCGACCGACGATTCGATCTTGTCTAGACTGTATCCAAGTCCGACGACAACTAACTTGCTCGTTATACATTTGAATCGAATTTGAACGTATGTAAATAACACATCTGCTGGTGAATCGCGTCGATTCAATAACATTGCTATACATATACATATCATATACATCCCGCCCACCAATTAATAACAATTAATTTAAATTACTGTCTTGCTTAGGTAAAAGGCATAATCTTTGGATCGCACGCTTTGTAAGACTACCTTTGCTGTTTTTAACGGTAACAGTTCGAATTTTACCATCGGGACCGGGATGCATCTCCATTATACGACCTAAATTCCATTGCAACGGCGGCGTGTTAGGATCGACTATTAGTACAATGTCATTTACAGATATTTGATTACATTCATGCCTCCACTTTTGTTTGTTTTGTAGCGACGTGAGATATTCAGAGCTCCATCGCTTCCAGAAATCGCGCATCATTTTCTGAATCATTTGCCAACGGTCTAAACGGTTCATGGGGATCTCGGTGTAATCTTTATCTGGAAGATTTGTTAGTGGTTCGCCTATGAGGAAATGCCCGGGAGTTAAGGGTGTTAAGTCTGCTGGTAATGGGGACAAATCACAAATCGGTCGCGAGTTTAGACAGGGTTCGATTTGTGTTAATAGCGTAGATAGTTCTTCGAAAGTTAAGCGCGACTCTCCTACGACGCGGTTCATATGAAATTTGCACGACTTAACCCCTGCTTCCCAAATCCCCCCCGCTGTGGGGCGAGTATGGAGGGATAAAATTCCACTGAATATTGTTGCTACTACAAAACTCGTAAATTGAATTGGCTAGTTCGGATTTCATAGCTTCATAAATTTCATTCAATTCATTTCGAGCACCTGTGAAATTGGTTGCGTTGTCACAATAAATATTTTTTGGTATACCGCGCCTACTAGTGAACCGTCTTAGAGCAGCTATGAAAGCCTTTGCAGAGAGATCAGAAACGGATTCTAAATGAATTGCCTTGGTTGATAAGCAAACGAATAATGCAATATAAGATTTATTTGTTTTGCATCCTCTGCCTCTATTCACCAAGGTGGTTATGGGGCCAGCAAAATCGACACCCGACATAAGAAATGGACGATTCGGGGTGACCCTAGGTTCAGGCAATATTCCCATGATCTGAGACAGGGGCTTTGGATTGCACTTAAAACAAGTGATACACTCACGAACGATTTTTCGTGCAATGTTCCTACCATTTAATGGCCAGTAATTTTGTCGCATTGCACACAACAATGCTTGCGGTCCGCAATGCAAATTTCGTAAATGTTCAAGCTTAAATAGTAATGACGTTATCTTATTTTTTGGGGGTAATAAGATTGGATGCTTCACAGAGTCTCTAACTGATGCTTTGTGTAGCCTGCCGCCCACCCTCAGCAATCCTGACGGATCTATGAAAGGACTGAGTCCAAGTAACCTACTATTTGATCGAATACGATTACCGTCCTTTAAATCGTTAATTTCGGACCCGAAGTGTACCTGTTGTACATGTTTCAAAATTTCCATACGAGCGAAGCCTAACTCCTTCACCGAAAGCCCCGAATGAACCCTTGTTTCCGACTTTGTAACAGCATTGTTACGGAATCTAAAAATCCATGCTAGGACGCGCTCAATTTTAGTCATGGTTGAGTATTTATTGATTAAAGAGTTAAGTAAATGCTCGTGATGCATAACAGTAGCTAGCGTTTGAGAAACCTTACGTTCTTCCCTTTGCGAAATATGCAATTCATCTTCTGAAAGGGATGGAAGCTCTGAGTTATTCAAAAATGAGTTTACATTTTCCGTTATAAATCGCGGCCCTGACCACCACAATGTATTTTTAACAAGATCGGAGCAAGAAGCTGCGCGACAATATATCAGCGGAATTGTCTTTTCCAGGTACGTGGTGCCAATATTTAACTGGAAATAATTCCTGGATTTTTGCAATTCTGTGCGCTATGAACGTTTTATATTTATTGCTATCTCCTCTTATCCACGCGAGAGCAATGGTTGAATCACACCAAAAATGGATTTCGTCAATAACAATTTTTAATGCGCGCATGACCTTACTAATTCCGCTACCAAAACTGCTCCGCACAACTCTAATCTAGGTATACTTGTAAATTTGATTGGCGCTACACGTGATTTTGCGCATAACAATCTCGAGCTTGCAAAACCGTTTTCGTCCTTGCTTACAATGTAAATGCAACCGCCATATGCTTTCTTCGACGCGTCACAAAATGCATGTAGGGAAATTGACATTGGCTTATCGATGGTGATAACTCGTCGAGGGATACAAATTTCGCGAATCAACTTTAAGTCCTGAACATATTCTGTCCATCGCTGCGACAAACAATTTGGTAATTCAGAATCCCAATCAAGGTTAAGTGACCATGTTTCTTGCATTATCAATTTCGCTCTAATCAAAATTGGACCCAATAGGCCTAGAGGATCGAATAATCTAGAAATAGAAGAGAGAACCTCTCGCTTTGTCGCAACGTTGTCCCTTGAATGTCATGTAAATTGAAACACGTCACTCAAAGGTTGCCATTCGAGACCCAAAGTTTTCACCGCGCTCCTCTCGTCTGTAATAATTTGCGCCTTTTCTATCGTTTCGTCGCTTATTTGCCTGACAAGATTCGGTACATTTGATCTTGCCTTATGTAAATAAAAATTCCCTTTACCTAATAATTCTGTTAACGTCGTAACAAGATTGTTCGCATCGATTTCATTATCTGCGCCGGTTAATACGTCGTCTACATAAAAATCGTTCATTACGACTTCCGATGCACGTGGATAGTTTTCACGTTCACTTTGTGCTAATTCATGAAGGCATCGCACGGCTAGAAATGGCGCACATGACTGTCCATAAGAAACTGTATTTAAGTGAAATTCTGTGATCGGTTCCTCAGGATGCAATCGCCACAGAATTCGCTGATAGTTTCGATCTTGTTTGCGTACTAAAATTTGCCTATACATATGTCGAATGTCTGCCGATATTGCAATTTTATGAATTCGAAAGCGCAAAATGATATTTATTAAATCGTCTTGAATCGTGGGCCCGACCATTAAAATTTCATTTAAGGATCGTTCCGAGTCAGTTTTTGCAGACGCGTCAAAAACAGCACGCAATTTCCTTTTGCCATTTAAATCGCGAAGGACACCCTGATGTGGGAGGTATACGACCTTTCCACTGTTTTCATCTGACCCGCTTACGACCGCAGTCATGTGCCCCATTTCTATATACTCTCTTATGACATCAAAATACAATTTTCGAAAGGTTTCATTGCCCTTGAATTTTCGTTCTAAAAACATAAATCTTTTTTCCGCTATAAATTTAGAATCTCCTAAACTAGACACGCTTTCTCGAAATGGAAGAGCTACAATAAATCGACCGCATTCATTTCGAGTGACTGTTTGTTTAAAATGTTTCTCGCATTCAAGTTCTTCGGCGGAGAACTTAGATTCTTGATTATGGTACTCTTCTAATTCCCAAAATCTAAACAGATCCTCCTTAAGACTAATATCCTGTACCAATAAACAAGTAGAATTGCAATCAGTGCGATTAGCATTCAATTCTACATTTAACTTGTACAAAACTGTACCGGCGATAATCCAACCTAACCTCGAGTTATGTAATACAGGTAACGTTGCACCTAATTCTATCCGCTCACTACTCAGCAATCGGAAGAAATATTCGCCACCTATCAATAAATCGACCTTACTAGGATTAAAATAATGAGGATCTGCCAATCTGAAGTTCTCCGGTAATGCAAATAAACTAGTATCCACGCGACCCGACGGCATGTCCCTTCCAATTTTCGGAACTATTAAACAATCAACTAGGAATTTATAATTAGTAACACGCGACGCAATTTCTACTTGACAGCTCGAATTAATTTTCCACGCGACATTGTCATTTAAACCACTTAATGTATGGTAGATCGAAAAGACATTGAATGTGTCTCCGATTAATAAGACGACTATTGTCGAATCGTTCTTTTAAAAGGTTCCAAGCTGTTTCATAATTGTCTTCGGAAATGTCAACAGCTTGAACAACCTTGGCCGCACTGCCGGTAAGCGAGCTTACTAAATATTGAAATTTGCTCACATTTGATAAGTTCGATTTATCGACCATCGAAGAGAAGCAATCCGAAAACTGACTCCACTCTTCAAATTTACCGCTGAATTTCGGTAAATTTATGGTTGGATATTTTACTTCCGAAACCTTTCTTGTTGTCGACAATCGCTCCAGTAATTCGGTTTGTTGTTGTAAAATTTGAGCAACCGATGTATCGCTCATGTTTACTGCTGTGTCGTTTGATTTTACAGACGCCGCCGGTTGAGTGGTGGGGCGGATCTGTTCCAACCATCGACTAAGCGATGCTTTAACGTTGCAAATCTTTTCTTCGAATTCGGTTTCTTCTTGCTCATCGGCGTCATTATATGCATTTTGACCAGCTTCAATTAGCTTTAACTGGTAATCTCGAAATTCTTTATCAATGTCATCTAGTTTGTCGTATCGAACTTGTAAATTTTCGATTACGGCTTGCACACGTTTTGCTCGAATTTCCTCGATGTAAGTGATGATCCGTGTAAGACGAGCCTTAACGTATCCACGTTTCTTCCGAATTAGCTCACCGTCCATATTAATGCGAATAAGTTGTAGTTTATCACTTGTTGCACTACAAACTTAAACAGACAATGCGCACTTCCGTTCGCGTGTACTTGTCGCACACGTGTGTGCGTGTGTGTGTGTGTACGTCGTTATTCGCGACAAAGGAAGCCTTCGACTATTTTGTTTCCCGAATCTCGAATGATCCGGCTAGAAGGACCATGTACGGAATTGAAATTGGTAACTCGATTTCTGTGAATATTGCAACGAATTTATTTATTAAGTCGTTTACAGTGCGACCGACGATTCGATCTTGTCTAGACTGTATCCAAGTCCGACGACAACTAACTTGCTCGTTATACATTTGAATCGAATTTGAACGTATGTAAATAAAACATCTGCTGGTGAATCGCGTCGATTCAATAACATTGCTATACATATACATATCATATGCAGTACCACATTTATGTGACAGAATATTCCAAGGAGCATTGATGAAATATTACCGTATGTATATTTTAAATGTGTGGTATAAATACACGATTACATCGTGTCATTGCGGAAAACCCTTATATTGTCTTTTTAAATATGCATGCCTTAATACTCCATTAGTCTTCCTTATTGGAATATTTCGTCTGTATTTTTTAGAATACTCCATACGTAGAAAATTCGAATGTTCTCCAAATATGGAAGGAATATTTCACAGGAAGATTCCCGATGTTGCAGTGAATGGGAATAATTGTATATTATATATTATTTCTGTATGTCTGTTAACGATTGGTGGAAGGGCTTGTAAATAAAAACACGCGGTTTGATCGGCCGACTAAAAAACGTATTAATTTATTGCGATCAACCGGTGACGATCCGATCGCGACGCGGACTTCCTAACCTTCTCACGTTCCAGAACGTTCTCTCTCCACCCGATCGTCACTTTTTCACATCTTCGTTCGATTTTTCAAACTCTCGAACATTTAAATAGACTACGACGTCATATTACACATCGATATCATACTATTCGAATTACAAATACTCATATCGAGATCGTCACCATTTCGAAGGGCCTTTTACATAATTACCTAACAGGCCAGCTTCATTTTGAGAGGTACCCCCATTCGGGTGTGCAATGGCGTAGGGAAAACCACCTTTGTGGGAAAAACCTACGCCGGGTACCGCAGTCGATAAAACATCGATTCTGTCCGTAACAATGTCAGTATAACATTTATTCAATACAGAATTGAAAAGTTATGTTTGGTATACAGATGGAATATTTATTAGGAATATTCCATGAATGTGAATTAGGGTACATTTCCGAAAGACTCAAAAAACTTGAACATATATTAATTGTTTATTTTCTAAATTTGAATTAGTTAAAAACTACTATTTAAAAAGAAAAAAGTGGGTCACTAATTTAATTAATAATAAATTTTACTAATAAATAGTGAACAATTACTGATTTATTATTGATTTTAAAAATTACTTTGAGAAATTAAATTTCTACTTTTAGTTTGGTCGATTTTGGATGATAAATTAGTACTATTTTATTATTTCTTATTAAAAAATGACAAGTTGATAATGATCCATTTTTAGCTTACATGCTAAAAGAACCCTATACTCTTGTAATAATAAAATGTATTTAGTAGTTATTATTCCCATTGTATTATATATATTAACTGAATTAGTGAAGATTCGGTTATTAGCAATTAGTATACGTGATTATATTATATTTAATAATTTAAATAATCGAGATGTTCTTAGAACAATTGGGAATATTATGGAATATCTTAAGAAATGGAAAGAAGAAGGTGGAAGCAAAAATGAGGCATCAGATTTTAAAAACTGTTAAAGCTTTTAAAGAATTCCTTGCAATGGTTGAAGATTGTTTCACTAGTTGTTTGAAAGGTAGTTACATTGATTCTATTAATAACTTTTGAAGAAGTTACGAAGATCTTTCTATATCTATCATTTCAAAAGTTCACTGTATCTTTTTTCAAAACGAGTTTTGTTCAAGGCAAATCGTAGGTAAGGAGTAGACATAGGCTACTACTCAGAGCCTTCATATGTAAAAAGTTATAATATCCTCAATTGTAAATAATAACGTGATAATATGACAAACTATAAACTATATGTAAAGGTTTGTAGGATTATTATTTGCATTAAAGTTTGTTTGAGCCATAAATTTCGCGATTCTAACAAAAAAAACTCAAATTTCTGAAAAACCACAGAATATTTCGCATTCATCCGTCTAAGGACATCATTAGGAGCTCCTTAGGGCTTCGAAATTTCTTCTTTTATCGTCCTGTTAACGTTCTCAAGGTGTCTTGTGCCCTGAATATGCCCTGGTGACGTTGACAGGACGAAAAACGGGGATACGGACGTCTTGAGGAGCTCCTGAGGACATTTTCAGTCAGGTGTGGGATGATTATGATTCTGCAACAATTTTCTTTTTCGTACAACCAAGACAATCTTAGTTGTTTTGAATTCTTACAATAACTCATTTAAGCTCATCTTGAATATCTGACATTACATTTATATAAACCATATAAATTGGTTTTATAAATGATGACACAAATCACTATACATTTACTTAAAATAAGGACAAAACATATGAGAATTTTTGGGTTTGTGGTTTTTTAGATCCATTTCTTAGTTGGGCCTACGTAAATTTGTAATAAATTTTCTTACTACAAGATATAGCATGTGTCCTTGTCCAAGGTTTTAATCTAATAAGAAGAATTCGTCATGGCTTATTCATAGTTCCTAATTTGAATGTCAAAAAACAGTTTGACAATTCGACTAGTAATTTTAAATACTCTAATGAAAAAAAATAACGTAGTATTCCCAATATTATATCTAAGATAATTCTATTATTGTATCGAAGTACCACAATTTGATTAATTTTGGACAAAAAAGGATGAAATGCAACAGCTATCAGAATTAGGTCTGGATTTTGAGACTACTTAAGTCTAAATTTAGAAAAATTTATCATTAAAACATTGAGATTTAAAAAAATTAAACGATAAATATTTTCCTATACTAATTTGTCTTACAAAGTGTAGAAATATTTCTTGAAATCAAGCTTTGAAGAAAAGTTTTTGGTGATAAAATGTTACTAACTTTACATTGTACATTTTGTACTGTGTTCAATGTGCTTTATATTTTGCAAAAAAAAATAATTTTCACTATTCAAGTAAATATTCACTGGAATATAGTAAAAATTATTGATTAAACCAAGTAAGATTTATTACAGATAAAATATTTGTTTAATATAAATTTTTTTAAATTAGCTAAATATTTACTTACGACATTATTCAAATAAATGCGTTTATACAAATCTTTTTATTGCATTTTTTTTAGTATATCGAACCCTAAAAGTAGAGGAATGCAAAATAAACGTTCTTTTTTGATAGCAGAATTGTATTCTTTTCATTATCTACATCAGTATATTTAATATTAGTGTTATCGTGTAATACGACTATAGTTTATAGTAAACGTATTAGTTTTAAAAATACATGATCTCCGATAAGATAACCCGAGAAGTTTGAATATAAATTACATGCACTAGACTGCACGAGTTTGATGTCATAATATTCGAGGAGAAGAAAGTTGTCAAGAAATTTTATAGACATTAGTAGATAGTAATCGTATTTTAGTTATAACTAGTTCCATAACAAAATTGGATTTTGTAATAATCTTACAACTTGTTTCATTAAATAAAATACCTAGAGAGGGTTTATTTTCGTAGTTTTTGAGATATGACATATGCGTCTTTGTTGACAAATTTTTACGGATAATAAACTAGTTAAACGCAAAAATAGAAAAGTTAGTTAGTTAGTTTACTTATGTCGTAGGTTGAAAACCTTTAAGTAAAATATTATTATGAATAACTTATTTGATCAATGTAGGGCTCATTTTCGTTTTTGTTATTTCTAAGTATGTAATTAATTTTGCCTGCTTCGAGGGGAAAATCTTGAAAAGTAATAACTGTTATTACCCATGACAATAAATAATAAAACAATAAAATCAATAAACCTGCACTTTTGTGATATTTAAAGACTTTGATCCAATTTTATAAATTTCCAATTGTTTAATTATTAATTTAATTTACTATCTAGAAATTTTGATTTGAAATATTTATTTAAACTAGACGGGAGTAACCAAAAGTAGATTATAAATTTCCTTTTTCGAAATAAAATTATTTGTATTTTTAAGTGAAATTAGTAGAAAATCGTGGGCAATAAACTAAACTAGTCACTGAATCTCCAAATTAAAAAAAATACAAACCTACATGTTTTAATTCATCAAAATCTGAAAAAAGTAGTACTCGCATCTGAAATAGTGTTTATTTTTACTAAAAGATTATAAACAACTATAAGAAGAAAACTAATTTATCATGTAGTTATTAAAATTCTTTAAACCATTACTGAATTTACTAAAATAAATTTAGTTACTGCATTCGGATTTCTTAGTGGATATTAGTGCAATCTGTTATACAAAAGTGCGAAGTATGTATTTAACATTTAATCTTTAGTAGTAAACGATCCGATTGTTCAGTACGGTAGAGTCCCGATATAAATGCGTCGCTATATTTACGTCCCAGCATATTTGCCATGTTGCGTCTCGTTATCTGTCGCTCTCTTTTTTCCCCACCTTGCGGGCTGGGGCCTCAGGAGTGGGAGAAGCGGCACTCCCCTTCTTTTGACAAATATAAGGAATTGGGAGAGGGGAAGGCGAGGAACCGAGCGGGCAAATATACCGGGACTCTATTGTAATAGTTTTGTTAAATACAATAATTTTACAAAGATTCCATTATAAAACATTCAAGTATATTTATTAATTTATTTTTACTCTTCGATTTCTGAACATTAAATAATTTATAAAAGATCACAAGATTAAACTTCCTGAGTTAACAATTAATTGTATTATTCAAGTCGTAAACATTTGTTTAGAGAATGTTCAAACTTTCTTTAGTCATTTATTAACTTTTGTTACTTTTAGACATTTAGTGGCACTAATTTTCACGATTTTCTTTTCCGCAAATATATTGTTATTGCAAATCTGACAAAATAAAGTTGAATTATACACAAATTTCTTTTCTATTTTCTTCACTCCGTGAACTTTTATTGCGAGTGAAACGGTTACTTTCAGTTATGAAGTTTAGGTTTTATTAATTTTCACTGCCGTTTCCTCCCGTTAACCTAGTTTTTAAGATGAAAGGAAGAGTAGGATATATTACATGTCTGTTTCATATTCTTTGTTTTCTAAATCAGTTTTTTTAACCTGCCATGGTTGAAGGAACTTCCTTAGTTTGAGAAACGTATCAAAATACCACCAGGTGGAACGCGCTGGAGTTCGATCTAGCGAAAAATTTTAATATGTTAAATTATCGTTAATACGGATATAGGTTTACTCAACTTCCTATCGTAATAAATAATTATTAAGTTTGAGTATAATTCATTACTGTAAGTCATAATTTAAAATAAGTTTTATTACTATTTATAAACTATTAAAGACAATGTACATACATTAGAAATCAGGAGTTTTATAAGAATTACCGTTATATAATTAGAATAGAAATTTACCTCGTTTAAATTTTTATTTCATTGGTACAGTACTTTTCAGAAAATAATATTAGAATAATCCTCATCAATCATCCGTAAAATAAAATCTGCTTAGCAGTATCTAAGTAAAAAATATAAAATTATTAATTAAATTTATTAAAAAATAAGTTTCTAATTTGTATTTTGAAAGAAACTAAAATTATGAATTTATTCAGAAAATTGAAAAAAGTTGTGCAGAATCTTTTTCTCAAACAGATAACCTGTCACTTGTTAAAATCCGTTTATTTTTAAAAAAATTCTTAATTGGTGAAGAGAAGAAAATTTGAGCCATTAGTAATAGCTGTTCAAGAAATTATGTTTACAGGTCTCAATTTATTTTTAAGAACAACAATGCTTTCTTTCGTCAACAATATTAATAATGAAAGTTAATTTCTTGGAAACGACACTAAATATTTTCCCTAAACAAACTACATTCCGAGGTCTAATTAGCTCAAGTATTATGAAAAAAGCAGCTGTAAATATTTACACACATTTGTTTATATAAAACAAACTTTGTATCGTATTTCCTATATCTCCGACATAATTCACAAACAAAGATAATTCACAAAAAGTTTGCTGAAAAAGTGTCATTCATCATGTCATTCATGATAATAGTCACAAATAAAAAATAACGGGCTTTCCTACAAGTTAAGAAATAGTAGCCAGTGTTGGACTCTGGCATACACATTTTTTTTTCCTCGACGTTTCGACCGTTTGAGCTAATTTTTTTTTTATTTTTGACAAAAGAACACTGGATACTATTTATTGATTTGCAGGCCAAAGCCATGGTTTTTTTTATGTTTTGTTAGTTCACCTACAAAAAATACAATCTATTTATAGAACGTGAACCTTGCAAAAAAAAAACTTGTCAACATTTTTTGTTACATAGAAATTATTATTGTAGTTATAATCAAACTTTAAGGGATTATGAATATAATCTTGTAAAGTTCAAATTTTATTCATTCATTTATTTATTAACAAAATGGAGGCTGTTTGTCCGCTGAAAGAAGTTAATTTTTAAATACACATCTTTTGGAGACCGCAATGTCAACAATTATCGGCTACAAATTCAACAAAATATGCCTTAATAATACTTGTAATTTATAGCAAAACTGAAAATATTGAAGTAAAACACATTATACATAAGAAATCTACAGAATTGCACCATCAAATTTTTAACAATTTCTTACAACATTTCAGGAAATATTTTTTTTATAAATGCAAGTTTAAAATTTTTAGTAACAGAAATTGATACTTTCGACTTTAATCCGCGATTCCAATGTTGTATAAGAGAGCTTTCAATTTCTGTTTCGGAGTGTCACCATCGTATTCTACGGAAAATGTAGTATTTTTTCATGGGTAAAATAGAAAATCATTTTTTTTCATAATTGCCTTAATTATACGAAGTATTGAATTCGAATACATTCACCAAACTGATCGCTGAATAGTTTGTCATTAAATGTCGACATTTCTGACCCTACAAATCGCAAAACAACAAATAAACAAAAAAATTGTTGTCCGTGATCTTGTCCGTTCGTCTGTGTATATGTGTTACATTTTTGATAATGCAAGAACTCTTGAAAATGCATGGTTTAATTTAGATTTGATTAGTTTTTGGGGTTTATCGTCAGGAGATTAAGAGGAAAACGAATAAAAGAATGGAAAAACACGTTCCTTGGATTTATTTTCAAAATTTTGTTTACATTTTTAAGATGAAGTGTATTATTGATGATACTTAAAGGAATTGGATTTATGCGTACATATTTGTTTACTTATTTATTTATACAGATATTTGTACAGATGATTCGCTAAATTATCGTAATTGGCAAAAGAAAATTTCAGTCGTCAATCTATATAAAAAAAATATATATGGTCAGTATGAGATCCCACTAAGAGGTAAAATAAAAAAAGGAAAAATTAGTTGTATCAAAAGTGTAGATCTTACAGCTAGATATTTGTAGAAGAGAGAAAAATTGAGAAGGAAGTACAAAATACTAAATTTGTTTGTAAATAACTTGAAAGTAAATAAAACGTTAACATTTATTTTAAAACCGTATACTTTGTGTTAAAAATAAAATAATGCAGTAAAGAATTCGGGCAACTTGAGCTAAACTCTTTTAGAATAGCAAACAAATACATATAAAGTAGAAATTTGAGAAATAAGTACCTATTACTGACCATGTACTAATTAATGGACTACCATTTCTGGATTCCTGGTTGCACTTATTTATTTGTTTATTATTCTGCAAGAATTTAGCTCAAAATTTCCGAATACATTACTCTATTATCTTATTTTTAATACAAAATATATGATTTCGAAACAAATGTAAATTTTTGGTCTTTTTATTTTCAAGTATAACACAAAATATATAAACAAACTTTTCGTACTTTCTTTGAATGTCCCATATTTGTGCTTTTTTTACTTATTTTTCATCGGATGCACCACAAAAACCAGACAAATCACAAAAGAGACACTCAAAAACCAGACAAAAAAACAAACAGACATTAAAAATCCAGGGGTACACCTCATAAACTCGACAAATCACAAAACAGACACTTCAAAATCCCGACATTCAAAAACTAGACATTAAAAAAAAAACATAATAAAGTCATAACCCAGATATTTCTAAAAATTAACTTTCAAAATGTGTTTGCATTTTGAAATGTCTGGTTTTTAGTGTCTTTTTTTTTGAGTGTGTATTTTTTAAATGTCTAGTTTTTGAAAGTCGGGTTTTTGAAGTGTCTGTTCTATAATTTGTCTGGTTTTTCAGGTGAACCCTTTCCCTCTATTCTACAAACATCAAGCTGTAAGATCGTGAAAACTGCATTGTTCTATCTAGTTCTATCTAGGAAAACCAGATCGAAGTGTCACTTCGAAAAAATAAAAAGTCCCTTCCTTTCGACATTTAATTGATCAAATGGTTTGGATTCTTCTTGTCCCCTTATTCAGATAAATTTGTTATCAAAATTTATAAAAATTTTAGAAATTACAAATGTCAGTAAAATTACATGAAAATGACTGCACTATAAAATTCCAATTATGCAAGGGTCAAAGTGAAAGACAGCTTTAATAATCGAAAGTCATCGATGCTACTGTCCGTCAGGTCGTTTAGAAAATGAAAGGAAATCCCAATCGAGCTGTCGAGGAAGCAATTTTGTAATTTCATTGGTAATAGGACACGTGAAAAAAGAGCCTGAGGCTGCTGATAATGTTGCGCGATCAGTTTTTCTCGCGTTTGCTTGGTGCACGATGAGAAAAACGGAATACCGGTGCACTTTTCTATTATTCAACGAGACTGGCCCGGCACAGATAGAGCTTCCCACGGCCGTGTGCACGCTGGGAATCACGAATTTACATTTTGTAACTCCTACAATGGCGATTTGTACTGCAACACTGGGCCACCAAGATCTTTTTATAATAGTACATGATCGAGATCTTGGTTTTTTATTTTATTTTTAATTTTTAAGATTATTTCTTTCTTGTAAAACATTTGTATATTTCGATCATGTGAAATCATTTTTTTTGTATTTTAGGGTCTGGGTCGAAAAAAACATAAAAAACCGAAACGTCCAAAAACCGAGTGTCAAAAAGTCGATCGTCAGCTGGCATTAAAAAAAACGATAAGAGAAATAATTAACTGTCCAAAAACCGATACTTCTGGAAGTCCTTCCATGCGAGAAACTGTCGGTTTTTTTGTGTATCAGTTTTTTAATTATCGGCTTTTCAACCCCTATCCATATTTTACTCAGATTTCATTAACAATTATTTATGTAACATATATTATTATTTGTATAACAATTTTTTTTCATATAAACTGAAAAAAAATTCGTGTCAATTCAAAATGTTAAAAAACTAAACGTTCTCCACTATTTGCCTCATCCGTCTTGTCTGCCCTTTTCTAACCTCCCAATATTTGCCTAGTGAGGAGAAGAAATTTTTCCCCCACTCCGATGACATGAAGTTATAGAACGCGCAAGCGTCGACCAGAAGAAATCAGTTTAACCTTTCCTAGGTAGAAAAGCAGTCGAGGGATCAGGCAAATATTGGGACGGACCTAGTGGCAAATATTAGAGGGTAGCAAATATTGGGGGGACTACTTTACTTCAAAATTTAAATTCTAGAAAAATGATTTGATAATTTTACTTATTAAATTAAATAATATTTATATTTAGACTTTAATTGTAATACTCAGTAACATATTCCATAATTGTGAATGTATTAAATGAAGGTGAAATAGATCAAATGTAATGTATTTTTATTAAATTGAACACGTTTAAAAAAGTTACAATAATTATGCAATTTTTGCAAAAAACATTTAATAACAATAAAAATTTATTTTACACGAAAAAAATGGTTTATTTATAATTTTACCTATTATTGTATAAATTTAACTCACAATAGCGTACTGATTCGTAAATACATGTAGTTTAATAAAATATATTATTACATAATTACATAATTATTTAATACAATGTTAATGTAATTTTTTTTTTGTTTACAGGTGAGTAGAAGTCTGAATTTGGTGTCGCCACTTTGACAATGCACCGTGAGTCATCCGCGGCCTTCCTTTTCAAACAATGAACTAAAGTCGTAACATAGAAAACTAATTTGGTAACTTATTGCAACGCAATAAATATTAAAATGTTCAATTACACTTGGATTGATTTATACCGTCTCAAAATAATGTTGACACGAAAAACTCTTTTAGGTATGCAGGAAATGTAAATTTTTTTATTACATTAGTGATATTTTAATTTGTATTGATTAAATCTAGACAGATTTTTCCTGTTAAAAAACTTTTAAGTATTTCTTTACGGTTAATGCTACAATCTGATGTTAATTACCTTAGACGTACGCCTTCTCTTTATTAGGTGACAGAATGCACCGAGGTGCAGGTCTTTACCACCTAAAGCAATTATCGCATTTTCGAAACTCGTTTCGTGACTTGTCAAGTCTTGCAAGCTCCTTTTTCGAGTGACAAAGTCAACGCGGGTCTTGAATCGTTTGCTTGAATAATTACGATAATTGCAGCAATCGACGGAAATTAGGTTTATGACTATGCGTACATGTACGTACGTGACGCGGAAAACGCTTTCGTATTCGATTTATTTTCTTGTGAATGTTATAAAGTGAAATAATGTCTAAATAAAATTACATATGTTTAATAAATCTTTTTTATTTTATTGTATTGTCACTGTTAATTTAATAAATCTTTAACCAAAGTTTGTTTATGGGACTTTGAATGCTTCATTTTTAAAAAATGATATCTAAAATATTGTATTCCACTCTTGGTAATCCAGTCTACAATATAGTTAGGTTTACTGTAGAAATCTTGACTAGCACCATAAATACATAGTTAATTTTACTACATTACTGTGCTTTTATTGCACTCTTCCTTTTGAACGATTTTGTCAATTTAAAATGGCTTTTATTTTTTTATTTACAGATTTAAGTTATTTATTCTTAACATATAAATTTATACATTTTTGCACGGAAAAAAATAAGTGGTTGTCTCAACTAATAAGTAGTTAGATTTACTACCTATCTGGTAGGCATAACTACTTATTGGTTAGGACAAACATTTATTTTTTCCGTGTACTATATAATATGCAGTGCAAATCTGATCTGTAATGTTTTTGAAAATTTTCAAACCTTTAGAATATTTGAAAACAGTTTTAAATCATTTAAATTTTCTAACAAAAATAGTTTAAAAAGATTAATATTTTAACGAAATAATAAATTGTAATTCTTCAAGAATTGATGACACCAAACAACTTTTTTCATATATTTATAGATATTTTTAATTCTTTAATTCTAAGTCTATATGAAAAATGGAGTTTAATCACACCATACTAAATAAATGATAAATCATTATAATACGATAAAATGAGATAAATCGGACATTCTATTTTTAACATATTCAATTCTGCATTTTTTTAAAAGAAAGATGAAAAAGAAGACGAAAATTGTTATAGTTACTAATCATTCTAAATGTACAAAGGACACGAAAAGTTTGTGGCATAATCAAATTAGCAACTAACAAGTATTGCAGGATTGTTTCTGTTACACTTAGTCTACCCAAATTTGGATAGTTTCAAAAAAACATAATTTGTTTTTTTAGTGTAATGTGTTCTGCTGAACTAAGTGTAACAGAAACAATCCTGCAATTGTTAGTTGTTAATTTGATAACGCCGCAAACTTTTCGTGTCCTTTACATTTAGCATGATTAGTACGAATACAAATTTTCGTCTTCTTTTTCATCGTTCTTTTCAGAGAACATAGAATTGAATATATGTCAAAAATGAATATCGTATTTATATCATTTTATGGTATTAATGATTTATCATTTATTTAGTATGATTTTATTAACGATAGGATGAATTTATATTTTGTACTTAGTATATTTTGCCATATAAAATTAACTTTATTTTGCAGTAAATATTCTCATTGTGCTAAGTTTCTAATGTAACAGTATACCTTAATGGGATGTGAGTCGAGTTTCTGCGCAGTTTCTAACTAGTTTACTTATTTTCTATCTGAAATGTATTAGAAAACGGGGTAGTTTAAAAACCTGGCAAAATTTTCCCAGGATAGATATTTACAATATTAAGATATTACCCAGGTGGAAATTTGTCTAGTTTTACTAGTTTGGCATAAACTAGACAGAAACTAGACGGCAACTAGCAGAAACTAGACAGTTATTATCCAGGAATTGGTTGGCAGGAAAACTGGCCAGAAACTAGTTTTCCGCGAGATTAAATTTCTACCTGGGTACAGTATAAAACATTTAGAAAATTTCCAGACAAAATTATGGGAACTTTCCAATATTCCAAAAGATACCATTTTTTGTATTCTACCAACCGAAAAAATCTATTTAGTATGGGAATTCTACAATAAATTTAAAATCATGTTTTGAGGCGTAAAAACTGAAAATTTAATCGCCCATCAGATTAAATGCGGAAGTCATGGGGGACATTTACAGTGAGTGAGTGAAGAATCGCTTCTAAAATTCTTCCGGAACATCCTTCGTAAAGAATATTCCTAAAGTCAATATTTAATGAAGTATTCAGCAAAAGCGGTTTTGGATTTGGGCGCCATCTAGTATTCGAAGAAATAATTTACATATCGACCTTCATAACAGAGTATGTATTCATACACTGTTAGAAATTTCTTTACGAATTTTATACTGTTACCGTTTCAGAATTTTACGAAACAAAATTAAGAAACATTTTCAAAAAATTACGAAAAAATTTCAGAAAATTACCAAAAGATTTCAGAAAATTACCAAAATATTTCAGAAAATTACTAAACTCTGTTTCCTAAAATTCTGAAACCGTAACGATAAAAAAACGTCGGTTAGTCTTTCAGGAAATTGCTACAAAAATGTTTAACAGGGTACTATATAAGAATAAATAATGTAAACGCTTTGTAACATTTTTTACATTATCATAGTGAAAAATTACCATAAGATTTTCCAAATGTATGAGTATTTTCCAACAGATTTATTTTCCAGTGTAGGTAACATTTTGAGTGGTAGAAAAGTCTATTCACATTTGCGGATTTCAAAAAATGATCGAGGCAAAGGACGCCGAATTATCCTGTAAAAACTGAAATATCACAGCAGTATTGATTTTAGTTTTTGACTGATCTACCAACAATTCCTTTTCAATTTCATTGATTTGACCAAAGAATAAATGTCGAGGTTTCTGTAACAATATTCCAATAAAGTTTACCGGAAAAAATTTAAAGGATGAACTCAACCTTGTGTTCCAACTGCGTAGAGGCTAGCTAGCGGAAAAAGCGAAAAAAAGAAACGGAAAAGCTCACCGGACTCGTTACGTAAAATAATTGAGCCAATCGCCGTTCCTTATCGCACCAACAGAGTTAACGACACGCGAAGCGCATACGGCTGAACTTGACTCGAAAATGCGGAAATTGAAAATGGCACATTTTCGTTAAAGCCATCGAATACACCGTCATCAACGTTGATTTTATGACAAATGATAATGAATGCATATTATAACTATTAACTATATCATATTTTTTATCAAATAAAACATTTTCTAAAATGAACACGGATTTTTGGATGCACCTCAAAAACTCGACAAATCACAAAACAGACACTTCCCAAACCCGACATTTAAAAACCAGATATTTACAAAAACCGACATTCAAAAACCAGTCATTTCAAAATACAGACATTCAAAAACCCGACATTTCAAAATAGACACCTCCGATTGGTGCGTTCACTACATAAAAAAAAATGATCTCGGGTCGACGTAGGTGTCACTGAAAGGTTATTTTAAGGTCAAAAATGTTTGACCAAGGGATTAATTTCGTAGGTCACTGAGGGTCAAATCAGTTTGATCCCCAGATTATTTATTAAGCACATTTAGAATTTTTTTGGAATATTTTTTGAAATGTCTGGTTTTTAAATGTCGGGTTTTTGAAGTGTCTGTTTTGTGATTTGTCGGGTTTTTGAGGTGCACCCGGATTTTCTATGTTTTTTCGTACAAAACTTTTCGACACTGTGTATATTTCAATTTTTTACAAGTGATAGTATAGTTACGTCATGAACATGTAGTTCTGACGAGATGTATACAATATTTTCTGGTCTTGACATCTATACTGTAAACGAATAACTATTCAACAAAATATTTAGTACATTTTACTAAATATTTTTTTGAATGAATAACAGATTTATTACTAAAAATATTTACTCCATTGAATATAATATTAGTTTTTTTAAACAGAATAATTTTTTATCAATATCTGACATAATCTTGAACAAGAAAATCCGATATAAAACACTATATAATATTGCCATGTAGTTAAATTAGTCTACGTTCTCATAATGATTTTTTAAAATGGAGTAGAATATAATAATGTCCTTTCCCTGTCGAATATTTTCAGAAGGATATCGTTCAATGAAATACAATTCGTATGACAGAACAAAACCATGACTCATATGATCTTCCTACGTGTCTTAACTTGTTCCTTCGAAAATCCTGATTTGCCAATTCTAAAGTATTTTAGATACCTTGCCTGTCCAAAAATCCAAGGGGATCCTGCTCGTTTAACGTGTTTGAACCACTAACCTTCGTTTTACTAATATCGATTGTCTTACGTCATTTTATTAAAAGAACAAAAAAATTGCAGTATGAAATTTGTATTCAACATGATTGTGACTGATATTAGATCAAATCATCCATTTTAATATCAGTATCAGTTTTTTAAGTTTTCTGGTACGTATGAAAAAATAATTCATTCATAATTAATCCATCGAATGTCAAGGTTTTCCTCTTAAACGATGTTGACAATTTAAAATGCCTTTTCTTTTGTATTCAAAACAATTCGAAGATATGAAAACAACAATTTTATATAATTTAAATTTTCTAACAAAAATAGTTGAAAAGGATTAATATTTTAACGAAATAATAAATGGTTTAATTCTACAAGAATTGATGACATCAATAAACTTTTTTCATATATTTATATGAACATAATTATTTCTTTATTAAAAAAAATGTTCTGGTTAAATACGACCGTACTATTTTTTCTGGTTACAATAACCAGAATTCCAGGTAATTTAATTAGAAAATATATTGTTTTAACAATATCTCTCGTTAAACCAACAATATTTCTGGTTATACTAACCAGAATTCTGGTTATTTTAACCAGAAAAAATAACACAAGGGCCTATTTAACCCATTAAGTCCCGGAGATGCACATTTTTTAGATGATTTTAGACCTTCATTCTCAGCACGAAATAAGATTAATATTGGCTTGAAAGTGACCAACCCTACTATATTTGAGTATGAACTTTCCTAGATTTCAAGGCAAATAATTGATTTTTTTAAAACTATAGAATTTAGAGGGAATTTCTTTAGAGCAAAAATATCTTCGAATTGACTAAAGAATCTTCTCAAATATTTTCACATTTTTTAAATTACTTCTTTCAAAATTTCGAAAAATCCAAAAGTGTATCAATGCATTCTGATAAAATTTGAGAGTATTCTTTGACTCATTCCAAACCGTTTTTGTTCATAGCAAATTTTCTCTAAGATCTATAGTATTAAAAAAAAAATATTGACTTTTTGAAGCAGTTAGGTTGATTCAAGACAAAAAAAAATAAATTTCTAGTTGAAGTTCATAAATTTTGTGAACTTTTGGTTGCGGATAAGCATCGATCCCACAACATTATTGATGGGAAAAAAAATTCTCAAAAAATGAAACGCACGGAATTTTGTGCATTTTTTATTTAAAATGCGCCATATTGGTTTTTAAAGCAATTTAAATGCAATTTTGACTACACCAATCGAAAGGCCATACTGGAAAATGATAGGGTGGGTCACTTTCAAGCCAATATTAATCTTGTTTCCTGTTGAGAATGAAGATCGAAAATCAACTAAAAAACGTCCATTTCCGGGACTTAATGGGTTAATCTTTTATGGTTATTTTAACTATTTTTTTTTTCTAAGTGTAGAATATTGAGACGTTTTCATCGATGAAATCGAGAAAATTAGTAATACTATTCAATTTACTGACAGTTACTCATCATTTTTTGTATTTTATTTTTCAAGTGGTATTAAATAAACGTCTTTTAAACTGACACTTTCGAAATCAGAATTTTTGAAAAATATATTTCAACGATTATAAGCAATTGTCAGGAGTACCCTCAAAAGGAGAAAATGAGCAAAAAATTAAAAATGTCTTGTACTTATCGTATTGTTTGCAGTCATCTAAAAAATAAATCATGAAACTAAAATCCGTAAAAAATAACAATAACTAATCTTTGTGTCGGGAAATCCATTGTTTTGCAAATTACTCATCCGGATGTTGCTTTTCCGGAGCGTGGATAAGGACTCTTCACACGTCCTTATATCAATAGCTGCACAAACATTGATAATTAACCTGAACGAACTTCCAGAAATCGATCAAGAAGACGAAAAAGTAGGTTGAGTACACAACCACAGTCTCTCCTTCTTTCTCGCGAGACAAGAAAGTAGAGAAAGTCTTTGAAACTTCCAAAACGCGGCATAGAGTTTCTATAAAGCGGATCTAATCTCCTTTCTTAATTTCGTGTACTGCTTGCACTTGACAAAAGATGGAAAATAAAAATGTATCAAATTTTAGTATGGATCAACTTGTCAAATCTTGTTGAAATTAAATAATACAAATTTTTGACCTACGGATGTCATATTGCGGTCGGAAACAATTAAGAGCAGTCAAGTTTTCAATCGCGTAAAGATTCTGTAAAATCCGTTAAGAATTTGATAATTACGTAACCATAGAGTAATTGTAATAACTAGAGTAATTAATGTTGAATCATATCCCACGGTCTCTAATGAAAAATACATGAGAGATGAGAAAATAAATAGAAATTTACATTTTAAATGAAGCCGCTTCTATACAGGTGTAATTACGATGCTGTGAAAGTTTGTCGGAAAAAGCAATTTGAATATAATATGGCATATTGAAAAGAAACCATTCTTTCTTTAATATTTTCAGTTTCACTTTTCAATATTATATGAACTATGCGAAAAACGTCTCATTTTCTTGGTTTATGATTGAAACCAAACATATTTTACTGTTCCATTAGGTAGTCACAGTTTCCGAGAAAAATCCAATGTTTTTTAATGAACATCTTACAAAGAATTTCTTTAAAGTATAACATATGTTACTAAAATGATGCAAATATTAAATAATAATGTGAATACTAAACAAATAGACAATATACAAATTGTCGGGTAATATTAAAAAAATTAATTTTCCTTTTAATTAGAAAATTTGTGGTTATTTTAGATAGTCAATTTAAGAGTAATAGATTTTATCTGTTAATTGATACCTGCTTTTATCTATAAAATATGAGATGAAAATTCTTGAAATTTGTCGGTCTGTTTATATAAATATTAATTAAAGCAAACATAAATAAATAACTTTATGGACGTCACTGGGATGTCATTACACGTCGAGTGAGTTACTTAATAATCTTCTTATATGAAAAATTATGGAAACGAAAGCTATTTGGTTTTATAATTCAAAGAAAAACAAAAAAAATAGAAACATTCCCTCTAGTGTTTAAAACTTGAACTATTGTGAAAATGCCTTTTTTGAATCTTTTTTTTTGTTGAAAATTTCGATTAAACTAATGGCTGTGTTTTATGTAAACAAAATCTACCAATATACTATTTTTTTCACATTGTAAACATTTTATCAATCAAACATTTTGCGATATCTATGACCTTATTACATACAATTTTTTATCATGTAGATTAGTTAGAATTAAATTTTACATTTATTGTCAAAAAAACATGAATTTTTAGACTCTCTTTATTAATAACAAAAGTGTACTTATCAATAAACAGAGTATAGAGAGTACGTTGGAAATATTTCCTAAAAGAACATCAGTAAGCCAATCTAACGTCCTAAAAGCTAAAATTTATAATTTCATAACAAAAAATAGTGTAAAACAGTATGTTAACCACAAATTACCATTACATTTTTTACAAAGTGACCGTAGCTTGTGGCATGAAGATGTTAGTTATATTGAGGCTATGACAATTGCGAAAGACATAAAAGTCGTGAATGATGTTGTTGAGCGTAGTGTTGCACTTGCACAAAGTTATAATATGTTAAAAGATGAAATACTGTATCAATATCTAATGCAATAATAACTATTATTTCATAATTTAATAAGATATAAAATTCTAATAATTATTAATTCATTATTAAATTGTTTAATCCTTTGCTCTTTGCATTTTAATTTCGATCTATTACGATTCCATATAATAAAATGATTTATATCACATCAAACAACAGTCAATCGTTTATATTTCATGATTTATCTTATTTATTCATCCGTATCATTTGTTTTCAAATAAATTTGCAAATCTCACAATGCAACCTAGTAACGTCTGATGTATTATTTTCAGTGTCTCGTCGGTAGTCAATTTAGGTTAATAGCCTCAGCCACCCTTGGCAGCTCCTTTGCTAGATTCGCATGACGTAAAATCAATAGCCATGTCTGCTCTTGCTCTTAGCTTGACAAAATAATTCCTGCGTCACTCAAAAAGTACTTCGATGACAATACTTTAAAATTCTCTGGTTTTAATGAACTTCGTATATTTTTGTTTGTGGATTGTCAAATGACTTTTTTTAATTACCGTATGTCGTATCTTACAGATCAAATTTCATTACTTCTTATAATTATGACTTCAATATAGTTAGCGAGTGTTATTATTTCAATACATGTTTATATAATTCAAAATTTATGAAGAGAATGCCAATTTTTATTGTATATTTTATGCTACCATGCAACTTGCGTGCTTGTTGCATGCTCTCGGACAGTTCAATTATCTCCCATCGTGTTAATTAAGACAAAAATAATAGTTAAATGACTTGTCTACATACGTTAGTAATTTATAACTAATTTAACCTAATTAATAATTATAAAATTAAAATTGTTTATATTTTTTGCAGATGAGGAGTTCGGATTCATGGTAGTATTAGTTTTTCCTCATTTTTATTATTAATTTTATGAAAATCGGCCCTGAATCGTATTTTCAGGACCAATTTTCAGGTTAAGGATTCTTCAAGGTTATTTCAAAGTCACCTTCATTCTTTTAAATGGCAAGACCCTTTTTCGACCTCGGCAATCGAGAGACCTGAACATTTTATATCGAATTTGTCGTATGAAAAAATTGCCTATACGACCTTGGAAGGTCAAAATTGAAGATTAAATGCCTAGAAAGCGATTTGACGTACTTTTCTAAAATTATGTGTTTTTCATGGTAACATAATATTGCTTCAGAAAAGTCAATGAATTATAAAAGTGTTGATCACATTCACTGGCTGAACTTGATATCAATTTTCAAGGCTATTTGAAGGTCATAACGCATTTTTTATTGTTCAACCCCATTTTTCACCGCAAAACCTGTTCTTGACATTGGGCTCTTAAATAATGGCACTTTTTTGTATGATCATATTTTATGACTTTATCGACCTGACCTTTCGAAGGTCATATCAAGGACAAAAGCACCTTTATCTTACTTTCAGCGTTACCCGGAAACAATAACAAATTAATAATGTGTATTTTTCGTATTAATTTTTATAATATTGTATCGTCATTAGTTATTTAATAAAAATTGACCTTCAAAATCTTCACCTCCGTCAGTGACTCTCAAATTTGTTGTGTTTATTGTTATTCCATAAATACATATTTTAAAGCATTGAAAACCACGTAACTTTTATTGAATTTACTGTCATAACTCGAAAACATCGTTTGTTTCTGGCTGCAATGACAATTAAACGCCTCCGACGATAAAGGGAAGAAATGATATAAAACTCAGAATTATTCGTCGATAA
Source organism: Trichopria drosophilae (assembly GCA_030407085.1). Taxonomy (NCBI): domain Eukaryota; kingdom Metazoa; phylum Arthropoda; class Insecta; order Hymenoptera; family Diapriidae; genus Trichopria; species Trichopria drosophilae. Next base: position 83,313,783 of record CM059587.1, on the reverse strand, counting down.
ATGTTCTTTAATTTGCAGTTTGTGATCCTTTTTACGTCAAACATTATCAGTAACGTATGTTACGTCACTGAACATCCAAACGTCATCGACGACGTAGCAGCCTGTTATTCCTGAAACGTGTTTAACTTGAACTCCTATTTGAAAACCTTGAGCGATAAGATCGACACTTTTAGTTTTCTTCATTTTCTGAAACTTGCAATACTTAATTTATTACAAGTATTTATTTCGTAACTAAGTGATCAAGTAACTGAAAGCCTGTAGTAATGTGCGTTTTTTTTACATTGTAATACTTGGTTTACTTTGACAGTCCGTTTTTTATTTAAGTGATATTATCGTGAAATCGTTAAATTCTAATAAAAATGGTTTCTTATTGTATTCTTTACTTCAATCCTGGGTCTTGTGCTGTATAATTTGTAATTTTGTAAGGCGATTTAACATTTTACTTACGATTCGCTCTATTTATCATACTTACCTAGTGCGTGATGAACATTACCGTCAATGTCGATGCGCTTTGCATTACTGGAAAATTCTTATGGAGAAAATAGCGAATAATTTAATTTAGAATTATCATATTGCTTCTATGTGAAAGCTATAATTAATTAACAAGGTTAATGCTGAATTACTAGTTAGATAAAAACAAATATTCTGCAGTTTCATTGTGAAAAAACAAATTTTGTCGATGAGTTGCCTAAATTTTAGATATATTATGAATCTAATTCAAGTTTTGGAGAATTTCGGTCACTTATCCTCTTTTAGAATTTTAATATAAATTCTTAAAAAACGAGAGATAATAAACCGATTTTGAACTACTCACATTGAAAACTATGTTTTTAATTTTTGCATACACTATAATAATTGGAGCAAAAAGTAAATTCATAGTGTTAGAAACAGGGTATAATTATTTGTCCTGCATTTTGAACTCATTTGAGTTTGATGTACATGCTCTCGTATAGGATGGAAAACCACAAAAGTTCTTGTCGTACTTTATTGCTGTCAATTTAGAGTCAAAATATCTGAAATTAATTCAAAATTAAATGATTTTCGAAGCTGAGATTAATGTAAGTTACACAATATCAAGGACACACGAAAATGAGAAAATTCGAGAGCTTATCAAGAATTTTCGAGAATTTGGTGGAAGAATAACGAAAATACTTGATTAAATCTGTTTTTGACATAACCTATGTTTCTCAGTAATACCTGTAACTCGTGATATGTAATTTTATAGATCTGCAGTTACTTTCGCAACCAAGTGTACAATTTGGACACGTCTTTTTTTCTCAATTTAATGTTCGAATGCTTGATCGTGATTTAATGTTTGATCGCGTTTTAAAATTTACGTACATCCAATAGTTAAATGTAAGTCTCAAAATTGAAAACCACTATATTGAAAAGCATATTTTATATCGATTATATCAGTACGTAGCAAAAAAACCAAATTCTTGAATCTAATATGAATTTCTACATATAAGCATTACTTAATATAAAATCTATTAGTAAAAAATAAAACTAATATTGCATGTAGGTTTCCGGATTCTTTGACTTTAGAAAGTGCAGCCAAGGTGCGAAAATCACTGAATCGAAGAAGACGTCGATAATTCGAAGTGACAGACAGGCATCGATCAAAGCACAATCCTTGCCTTCGTAATTGCAAAATTGCAACTTTCTTTTATAAATCCATTTCGTTGATCGTAGTATAATTATGAGGCTTGCACAGGGATTAGTCAGTAGCTAAATTGTGACTTATAGCTGAATAGCATGCAATTCAATAAAGAATCGATTATTGGCGTTCTAGCCAATGGCGTTTAAAAACCTAGAAATTATACAAATGCTATTGGACAATTTTATGTACTTTAATTTTTTTTGTAGGTGAATAGAAACATTGTTTTGACCTATTTAACTGTTGTTTATAGATTATATAAAAATTACTACTTGATTAAAGTAAATAAGTATCTTCATATAACTTTATAATTAGTTTAAAGAATATTTTATACTTAAAGTAGAAAAATAATCAGTAAAATAACGGTACAGGAAATGTAAAACATGTTTAGATCTATTTAGACAAGTGGGATTTGATACATCTGATTATGTTTCTATAGTCGTTTTTCCTCTACGCTATATTACTTTCCTACGTTTGCATACTTATTAATGTTTAATGAAAGCAATATTCAGTGACAATTTTTTTTTCTGAGCGAAATGCATATATGATATCATGATTTTATGAAACTTAATAATAAAAAAATAATATTATTTTTAAATATTTATCTAAGACGACATGTTATTATTATTTTATAGAAATGAAAAGCAAATATGATTAAATATGAATTCGATGATAGAAATATAAATATTACACTGAAGATTAAATGTTTCTTTGATATTTTCGCAATAAATTACAAAAAAAAAAATGTTGTTAAATATTGTATTGCGAAAGGACGCATTTTTTAAAGGCATCTTTCTCGGTTTCAAGTGTTATTTCTCGAAAGGCATCGCGATAGACTATAAAAATGAAATTTTAGCTTGAGCATACGTGGACAATATTGTATTGTATAATAAGCCTCAGCAAGATTCACCAAGAAAAAGTAAAAGTTTATCAACTATACTGAGAAAACAAATTGTTTATTTGTTGTCAAGACTAAATACAAAATTTTGATATTTCATCAAAGGAAAGTTTTACTTGATAATGATCCGATTGAGGTGGTTAACCATATCGACGTACATTATCTTTTACACGGAAAATAGCAGAAATTTGTTACTCGAGAAATGTTTGGGTCCCTGATTACGAATTTCATGTCCGTTAAAAAAATGAAATTGGTGGGTTCAATATGGCAGACGAACTTTTCAAAACTTATGGGATTCACTTGAAACTCATTATAGGGAGTTTTTGGGGTCGCTGATTATAAATATGGTGTTAGTTTTAAATATTCAAAATGGTGGATCTATTTTCTCAGCCAAATATTTTGAAAACGATTTCATGTTACCCGTTATTATTTTTACAAAGTGAAATTTTACAAATGACTTCATTTGAAGAAAATTTGTTATTGTAGGGTATTCAGGGACACCGATTTCGAATCTGAGGCTAATGTTCTGAAATTTGATATTCCTCATTCAATGAATTTTGCAAAATTATCTTCGGATTCGTAATCAGAGGCCCCGAAACCCCTTATAAATTAATGTATGTTAAAAAAGTTGTATATTTTGCATAAAAATGAATTTATTAAAACAAACACCGTGTTTTCAATTTCATTCGATAATAACAATTATAACACCTACATGGTACACACCTAATCGGTCTATATCAAAGTAATAAATGAATGAATATTGATATTTAGTATTTAAATATTTCGAAATATAAATGTAATATGTGGATATTACAAAAATTACGATAAAACAGTTTGATAATCATGTCTCTACGTCCCAGCGTTAATTTTGGCACTATTTCCATTTTTACCAAGAATGATCGACAGTGGTGTTGGAAATTGAAACAAAAACTACATAATAACTTATTAAACTAATAACAAATTTATGAAAAATGTTAATGAGATAATTAAAAATATATGGACCTTTATTCTTATTGGAGACTTAATATTCATGTCGACGTTTATTAATTAAAAAAATTACACAAAACGGTACACTTAATCAGGAAATTTTCAAAAACCTTACAATTGAAAAAAAGAATTTTAATCCCATTTAATCTTTTCAAAAAACGTTGCAGCTGGTTAGCAACAATACAGATAACAAAAACTTTTTAAAATTTAAATAATGAAATAATGTCAACGGATTTATTACGTTGGAAATTAAAAAATTAAAACCATGGAATATGAAGTATCTTGAAGTTTATAGAATATTTTAACCAACAGAATTGCAGCATTCGACAATACACTCTAAATTTTTTTCAAGTGAAAGTTGAGCCACCCTCCGCTAAAGGTGACTTTTTCACTATTCTAAAGCTGAAATGTCACTTTATTAGAGTGGCAGATTTCCATCCACTTTTAGTAAAGTGAAATTTCCACTTTAAAAATAATTAAAAAGTCACTTTTATCAGAAAGTGGCTCGACTTTCACTTTAAGAAATTTAGAGTGTATTTTCTCTGGCCAACGTGAAATTGACGTAGATATTTTTTACACTTTCAATGGTCATTTTGCACGTTGCCTATACAAATAAAAGAAACGTTGTATCAATTTATTTAAGAGTTTTATTGCTTGATTTAAAAAATAAGTTAAATTCTCCGTTCTTAAATTTTTTCGTTGAATTCTGTACATAAAAATAATCACTCTAAATAAACTTCGCGCTTGTAACTTTATATCCTGTAGAACTTGACTCTTTCATTCACTTGTAACGAACCTACCCGATAATTTTCTAGTATTATAAGTGAAAATCATTCGGAATGTATATGCAGTAGAGAAAAAAGATCACATATCGCATTTGATTTTGTATGATGAAATAGGATATAAAAATAATGGATTTAATACCAGATCTTGTTAGATTTTGTTGAAGATATAATTAGACAGCCTAATAAGATCTTTATGCGATCAGGTAATATCTACGTATGGTTGTGACCGAGATCCAATTTGATCTGAACTTTTCTCCTGAGTAATTCTTTTGCGAAGATAATACACTGAAAATTCTTAGTTGATTTGACTACTTTTCAAATACTGAAAGTATTTCAATAGGTCCTCAACGGAATTTTATAGGTTATAGTTCCAACCATAAAGGAGTTAAATCAATAAAAAATATAGTTATGGAAACGACATTTTGGCAGTTAATTCTACTACATTTAAAAACATTTTTTAGAGGCTAACTATCTAGTACACTAAAAACTAGTCAACGTGCTGGGGCGATATATTTTTAATTTAATTTAGCAGAAATACATTTTTAGTAGATTTAACTTCTTTACGGTAGTAATACAATATAGAACACTTTTTTTAAGTGTGTTGAACTACTCTGCGTAGTTAAAAAGTAGTCAAATCAATTAAGAATTTTTCTGGAAATTTTTGTTGGTGGAATTAATTTTAGTGCACCTGTTGGCGGTTGCTTTTTTATTATATGAGTTCATCCCGTTATGAGTTTTATGCATAGTATCGCATTTCTTGACATTCAATCATTCTGAATACTTTTCGTTTACAGGATAAATAATATTATTTATTATTAAGTATTTCTTTTAAATACTCTCGACTTAACTTCTCAATGGTAGTTGAATTTGTCAAGTAAATTTTTTTCAGTGTAGCAAGTAAAAACTTATTACAACAGCTTATTCCATTTTATTTTTAAATAATAAAATAGTCAAACTGAAAAATAATGTCCTTTTTTATGATATTCATGATTTTGTTCAGAATTTTCGTAAAATTTCTGAATTGTGCAAATGAATTTTTGACATAAACAGAAAATACTGAAACAAATTTTTTGTAAATCTGCTTTTTAAATACTATAAATTAAGTTTCATTAGTTGTAGTAACTGTCCTAAAGCAATTAAAACAACTAAGCAAGTAGTTAGCTAAACGAATAGATTATCTGTATATTTTATCCAACTGAAAAAGTAGTTCTTTTTACTACTTTTGCTTCAACTATACTGTATTCTCGTTTTTCGGAGAAATAGCAAGAGAGATTTAAAAAATTAATATTACAAAATTCTTTTAATTGTTTTGTACAAATCATATATAATATTATGTTTGTACTCATACCTTGAGAGAAATTGTATAACAATTTTTACTATTTTGACTATAGGAATCCGAGCACAAACCTGAAATCATGTTAAATTTTACTATTATTTTAGTAAATTTTCCTATCCAAATAGGACTTATTTCTACAAAAATTAAGAAAATTTACTAATACAGTAAAAATTAATATGATTTTAAGTCTGTGCTCAAATTCCTAGTCAAAATAGTAAAAATTGTTATACCGTTTCTCTCAGTGTACTGTACGAAGTAGACATTTAAAGTTATTTACACATTAGTAATGATTGCTAATTATGCATCAAATACATTTTGGTTTTTTATGCTGAAGTATCAGGAATATTAAACAATTACAAATGCATTGCTTATTTTGTTACAAAGCAATCATAAATAAACTAGGGAAAACACTGTTAATAGTGACATTATTGCTAAAATACGACTCAATTCTGGATTGTAATATAATTAAATAAGTTTATTTTCATTATTATGTCGAATAAATTGAATTGCCTTTGAATACTTAATATGCTAATAAACTCGCGCCAGACATATGTTTTTGTAATTAAATGAGAAATATCAGTCTGTCTAGGAATCAAAATTATTACTTCTTAATTTAGGTGTGATATGTAACATAAAATCTATTACTTTTTTATAGCAATAACGAGAGAGTTGACGTGTTTCATATATATTTTGTACTGTTTAGTGATAATATTAATAAAAAGCAGGTGATTATCGTCTGGAAAAATCCAAGTTTTTTGAAAATCATCCATACACAAAAATCTATTTTTGTTCAATGTAGAAAAAAAGGGAAAAGCGATTTACATAAGTTGAACAAATTAGTAAATGAACACGAACGGTAACTGCACATTCTAAATCCTTACAGTCATCATACTTACCAACCTAGTTAGTACATCATTATACCGTGCGAGACCGCTAACTCCTGGAGAGAGGTCGTAGCTTATCGACGGAGTCAACTCATCAGCCACTAGTAGATTGTACTTATGCACTTGATCTAATTGCTGGCAATGTCAAGCACGTGTTTTACCAATGGAGGGAAACAGTAAATCGAAATCATGTGCAAAGAATCAGCAATATGCGACGTTCGGAAAGAAGTCATTCTGCAATTGACCTCTTTGACGTGAACGAGAGACTTTTTATCTTGTCGATCAACTCGATGCCCGACTTAAAGTGTTCCAGAGAATTGGAACAAAAATTGAGAGAAACATTTTCTTTCAATTATTTCTTATTACAGTTATTATGATTTTCAAGGGATATCTTCTTAAAAAATAATTTTGTATTATAATTAAAGAATTTCATATCTGAAATTATTTTCGTTGACAGTTCGACCTGGAACTTTGGAATTTATGATATTTGTTCTATTTTCGTCAATTTACACGAATGAAGTAGTTGTTCAACATTAAAACATAAATATATAAATTAAAGCAAATCCTAACAAAATTACATTTTCAATGACATTATTGAGTAAAGTAAAAATTCATCAATAAAGTTAAATAATTTGTTTATCTGAAATTTTTTTGTTGACAATTTGGCTACAAAATTCTATTGTGAAATTTGAAAGAATAATACATTTAATTTCTTCAAATTTAATGCACTTTTTATTTACTCTCTAAATTTGGTAGAGTGACAATTCACTCATTATGGAGTGAAAATGCACTCTTAATGAGTGTGAATGCACTTTTTCACTAGAGTGTCTCTATTGTCTCCATGCAGATTAAATTTTGAATTTAAAAAATTTAGAGAGAGAGAGAGAGAGCCAAGCATCCAGTTGAACAAATTTAAAATATACGTTAATCAAATCAGATTATTTACAATAACACGATGACATCTAAATAAACTAGAATTTCGATATTTGATGTAATATTTTAAATTACGATTATGTCAAAATACTTGCACCAATATAAGGGCAAATCCACAGTACTTTTAATTTCTTATAGGATTAAATTTTTAATTATTTTTTTGATATACGTGAATACTTTAGAAGGCACATAAATAAGTAAAATTTTTAAGTATTTTTTAAGTTCACAATAACAAATATTTGATTTATATTATGACGAAATTAATCAGTTAAAAATTCTAACTATTTTGGTTTTAAAATATAATTCTAATAAATTACGCAACTGTATAAAACGACTACCTTAGAACGCACATAAATAAGTAAAGTTGTAAGTTTTTGATTACTAAGTTCATTTTAATTAAGTAGACAGTATCAAATATTTGATTTATAGTGCAATTAATCAGTTAACAAATGTAACATTATATTTACGTATTTTGGTGAAAACTATTTTTACAAATGTTAATTGATTAATATATGTTTATTATTGTGTAGTTAAAAAAATCTTAATAATAAGGAGATTACAACTTTAATAATTTATGTGCGCTCTATAATAATAGTCATTTTATATAGTTCAGTAATTTGTTTAAAGAACTATATTTTTGGACTAAAATATTTACAGTAGCGTCCCGATAATTACTGCTATCGGTAAAAATTGTAATTTTACCAAGTAACTGTATATTATTTTGATATAATATTTATTCCATATCACTGCATGATATGAAAAAAAGCAGAGTGGTCAGTAACTCAGATTTTTAGTATTCCAAGGTTTCTCATTTTTTAATCGAAATAAAGAAAAAATTGTGATTTCTGTATATGAGCAAATCCACGGTACTTTTAGTTTTTCGTGTTACACATTTTACAACATTTTTTAATCATTTTTTTAATGTACCACGACTATTTTAGAAGGCACATAAACGGTTTACATGGTAATTTCTTTATTACTATGTCTGTTTTACGTCCATAATAACAAATATCTCATTTACAGTATGGCGCAATTCACAAATAAATCGTTGTACAGTAAAGTCGTGGTATATTTGCCCGTTTGGTTCCTCCGTTCCCCTCTCGTCTCCTTATATTTGTCAAAAGAAGGGGAGCGTCGCTTTTCCCACTCGCCTCAGTCGCGTTACGTTGGTGACGTCACAGCAGGATCTTCCTGAGGCCCCAGCGCACAAGGTGGGGGAAAAAGAGAGCGGCGACAGACCAATATAACGAGACGGAACTCGGCAAAATGCTGGAACGTAAATATAGCGAGATGCAAATATACCGGGACTCTACTGTACTCTGAATAATACCTATCATGAAGGGGAAGTCGAGGAATCGAGCGGGCAAATATACCGGGACTCTACTGTAAATTGTAAATATTTGAAATTTACCTTTTTTACCTATTGAAGTAGATTGTTTTTATTAAAAAATAACTACTGGATTAACGTAGCTAATTTTATATAAATACATTAAATACACGTACACATATACTAGTTGTTGTTCAGTGAATATACTTGGAGTTAAACTCTAAATGTTGTTGGATTACATTCGTAGTATTTTGGGACATTGAAATAATGATGTTACAATATTACATGGCATTATATTTATATTTTATGAGTAAGTTTGTTATTGTCCTTCACGGAAACGAGACTCTTGCAGAAAGCGAAGGTTACGAAAAAAGTGTATATTCTGTTTTAACGATTTTAGTTAGTAGTTTGACGTTTGCACTGATTGCATGTCTGCAATGACAATATCTGTAGGCTAATGATTCATCTCCGCTTGATTCATGGGAATGCGCTCTTACCACTGTTTAATTTACAAATTCAATACTTTGATTATTGAATTGTCGAAATGAGCGATGGATTATCTATGTAATATAATGTAATAACTGTATAATATCAAACGCATTCCACAATTACATGAAATAAAATAATTATTGCGAATTTCCTTTATAAAAAGAAGTAAATTGCAATTTTTCCTATGAGCTTTTAGTTTTTATTTTGTTAGAAAACGTCTTAACAAATTAAAGTAAATGACTATATTTAATCTACAATTTTAATTAATACTGTACTGGGGTATTCCGTTATAATATTCGGATGGCACAAAATTAAAATTGTCAAAAAGATATAAAAATACACTGATAAAAATATTTAATAAATTTAACTCAATGGTTACCTAGTGGAAACTAAATCTGCTGTTGTTTTTATCCTACATTTCGTTAATTTTAGTAAAATTTAGTTAATTGAAACTTATTTCATTATGATATATTGTACCGAATCATGAAAGGATAATCTAATGTCAGTTAATTGTATTTAATCAAATAAATTTATTATATATTTATTCATTAATTTACAAGACTTATTATTAATTATCTGGTACTTATTAGTTTTATGACTTTTTGAAAATATTAATTATGTGCCCACTACTGCCTCTTATGTCAGTTTATAGGGTGCGGGTCGAAAAACCGACAAATAAAAAAGCCGACTGGTCGAAAAACCGACAATTCAAAAAGCCGACTGGTTGAAAAACCGACAAAAAACGATATTACGCTTGTCGATGTATCTACTTTTTTATTTGTCGGTTTTCTGAGTGTCGGCTTTTCGATTGTCGGTTTTTTGACCTGGGTGCTTTTTAATTTGTCGATTTTTTGACCTGCACCTAGTTTATATTACGATTAATAAGTGTCAATACTGATTCTATTAAAATTGCGGAGTTTTATACAGTAAAAAAAACTTGTTCTAATTAATGCAAAGTTATGAAATTATTTAATCATTTAAAGTTTCATTTTACTTAAGATATATTTTTTTAATGCGACATAATAAACAGTAAAAATATAGCAACTCTTTTCTAGACCTAATTTAAATGCTATTACCAGATTGTCATAATATTTGAGGTTAAAGACACTTTGAAAAGAAAAATAATTATACTAAATTTAGTTATATTTTTATTTTATTCGTCGGGTGCGGGTCGAAAAATTGACAAATCAAAGGCCGACAGGTTAGATTAGAATATTTAATTGCATCACACGACGTTATTATCAAAGATCCAACATGTATAAAAAAATTCGATAGGTGAAAATGCATATTTGTAGTTTTTTTTCTTATTATGACATCGACTTCTACAACAAATGTAGTGCAGTCAAAGTTTATTGCATTTTCATATTAAATTGTAAGCTAGAAAATAACCCAACATTTTGGTCAAGTTCGGTAATAATGGGTTAACATAAATTCTTTTATTCATACATTTTAATTAACGTTAATCTTAATTTATTTTAATTTATCCAGGTCCATTTGTAGTGTATGATTTAAAATTTCGGGTGCGGGTCTAAAAACCGACAAATCAAAAAGCCGACAGGTTGACAAACCGACAGTCAAAATACCGTTATTCAATATGTCGATAGGCAGAAAACCGACAGTAGAAAAATCGACAATAGAAAAACCGAATGGTAATAATACCGACAGTCAAATAAACCGACAATGAAAAATCCGACATTCCAAAAACCGATAGGCAGAAAGCCGACAGGCAAACAGCCGACACGTCAAAAATCCGATAGTAGAAAAACCGAATGTCATAATACTGATAGCCAAAAGACCAACAGCTCAAAAAACCGACAATCAAGACACCAATATTAAAAATACCGTCATTCAAAAAGCCGGCAGGCCAAAAACCGACAGTAGAAAAACCGAATTGTTATAATATCGACAGTACAATAAACCGACAGTGAAAAAATCGACAATGAAGAATCCGACATTCCAAAAACCGATAGGCAGAAAGCCGACACGTCAAAAATCCGATAGTAGAAAAACCGAATGTCATAATACTGATAGCCAAAACCGGCAATCAAGACACCAGTATTAAAAAAACCGACAGGCAAAAAGCCGATTATTTTAACTTTTATAATGTTTACATACAACATTTCATGGAATATTGCAACAAATAGGTGCGTAGAATTTTCTTGTAAAATAATTTTATTATGTTTATTTCTGTCCGTATATAAAAGAATAGCACGGTTATTATTGCTTTAATTACAGCTTCACTGTTTTCATACCGCTTTTTTTTATAAAAAGAAAACATTCTGCTTTTATATAATAATGTACATTATTAAAGATATAAAACACGAAAAAATTGTTTTATTCGTAGGTTATTGTAGTATTGATTAATATAGAAAGAAATGGAACAACAAATTTGTGTAAATCACAGACATTTTAATTGCAATTAACATCAATTGTACTCAAATTCTTTGTTTCAAATATTTTTGTAATACATATTTAAAATGTTACCAGTTATTGACCTAAAATGATTACAGTGGTCAACATTTTTGACAGTTTGAATTGCTATTATATTTTTATCTTCCACAGTTAAAATACTACAATTAATAAAGGTTTTATTAATTGATTATTAGTAAATAATACCGTACGTTTGAGATTAGATGTCCTGGACGTCCGCATTTAAATGTACTTTATCATCATACTGCGAGTGTCAATATTCGTTCCTCGAAATTGATGAAGTAGTCTGCGATTGGCAGATTCTATCAATCATCGGTTAATTATTGTACTAAATTATGCGGATTAGACTAGACACGATTTAATTTTCAAAATTAGCCTTCATACGTATTTAGCATGCGTATCAAGTGTACTATTGAAACACAAAAGAGATTTTAATTATTTACAAGTATAACTATTGGAATGTTTTAAAATGATCGAATTAGCTGAAATTTAGGTAAAATATCACAGAACGAGTAAATGTTAGAGTGACTGGTACTTTTAATTATAAAAGTAAGACATAATTTTAACTGAAAAGCAATCTAAAACATTTCAGTCAGAAAACAATAAGAAACATCGTACTTCATATTTAGTTAAATTCGAAGAAATTACAAAAGTTTTCACCTCACAGAAAAACAGTGATTGTTCACCATCGTAAGGTGATTTACGTAAAATAATTTTAAATGCTTCGTAAAAGAATGAATGTAATTTTAAGTTATTTTAAGCGATGTTTTGATTTTCTTTTATAACCGATAATATTTAAATACAATGCAACATATTTTTAATTTTCATAAAATAGTTGACATTTGCGGGAACTGACCGTAAACTTTTAGAAACGTTATGTCATCGTAAAAGAAAATGTTTTACTGTGACACTTTTGTGTATTTTTATGTGCCGATTGTAAATAATAGCATATTATGTAACAAGGGCGTAATTACGAGTGCGTAGTTTGTCTCACAAGCGAAGCGAGGGCGACAATCACATTAGTCGGAGATCGATATTTCGCCCGTGTTCCATACGATATTTTTTAATACAACGGTCATAGGGCTCGATAATTTGCGCCCGAATATTTACCTGCAGGGCGCAAAATCCAGTTCTACTCCCGGAGTGTTAAAAAATATATTACAGTCGCCAATCTGTAATTTGTACTTTGTTGTATTTACTTTACAAAATATTAATTACATGCACACATTTTTCCAACAAAAAAGATAGAGCATCAAGCATGTACCTGGAGAACAATTTTTATTATTTTTTAAATTTAAATGTAATCAAATATGAAAAACAGTTAAAAAAAACTTCATCTAATATACGTCAGGGAAAGAACGTTAAATTCAAAAAAATATATATTACTTCGGAGGGCAATAGCTGTCAATTGCTCTTAATTACAAGATCGTACTTTTTCTGTCTAATCGGGCGAAGCTGGATTAATACAAGTGTTTACGCGTATATCCTTGCATATAATTAATGAATAATAACATGTCTAATTTATTCATTATAAAGTCTAAAAAGTCATAATCGCTGATCTTGCAGATTCACGTCAAAATTGAAGGTATTTCAAAGAATTGTGGATACATTTTCTTGAAAACGCTATTACTTTATTAATTAAAGTCGATTAATGACATCTTTTTTATACTATGCAGAATTGAAATATATAAATAAAAAGTAATGTTGTATTAAATCTGCTACAAATTTTGTTATTAAAAAGAAAAGGTTTATTAAAAGAAAAAGATTTAACTTAAATGTGTTATATTAAATCTTTTAAAAATCCAGATATCGTAAAAAAAATGTTCATTTTTTTCATGTTAATACATTTTTCCAGCATCTTTTGCAGATAAGTTTCTGATTTCAAAAGAGAACTCGCTGGAAAAATTGAAATAAGACTTTCTTAGAATTCTAATTCGTTCATTTTAAAACATTTCCAATATTATAGTTATTCTTAATTTTTGTTTTTAATTTTTATTATTATATGTTACCAATGGTACTCGACATTAAAAGATTCATCAATATTGGCTGACATAGATTATAATTTCTACTTGAAGTTAGGAGATAATCTTCAAGACCTCTACCTTTTTATAAGGAACGAAATCGATTCATTTTAAATTCTGCCTTAGGTAATATAATTCTTCTTATTCCAGACGAAATCTTAGTTTTCTTTTAAATTTTGAAGAATATTTTTTTTTTTAATTCATATTTTTCTCTTGGGGCTTTGAATCATTAACGTTTTTTGGAAAATAAATTGTACAAATATACTCGAATGTGGATTAAAAATTTTATAAATTTTTTCGTTCAAATGCTTTTTGTTATATATACATATATATTGTAAAATAGTTTAATTAACTTTTTCTTAAAGTAAAATGTTTCATATAATAGATAGATAACATTATAATCAGTAATTGTTATTTACTGAAAATATTTTAGTCCTGAAAGACATATCCTAAATAATCGAAAAAAATACTTAATATTCTCAAAATCACACTGACCGATAAAATTTTACTTTTTGTCTGCCTTTGTCAAACGAAGTATTATTTCCGACGTATTTTTTCGTGCTGAAAACGATGGCGCTAGCAGAATTTATCTATCACGTCTCACTTTGGAGTAAAACGTGTTTAAATGTGTCAAAATCAGGGTTTTGCGCTATATTTCGGTTTCTTTTGTAACAAAAGAGAATTTAATTTTGACAAGGAAAAGTATAATTTCCAAAGTATTTTTTCGTACTGTAAACTATGGAGCGACCAGAAATTTGCTATCATTTTACATTTTGGAGAAAAATGAGATAAAGTATGTAAAATAAAGGATTTTTGGGCGTTTTTCGGTTTACTTTGTAGCAGAAGAGAATTTATTTTTTACAAACGAAGTATCATTTCGGACGTATTTTTTTTCTGGTTGAAAACGATGGCACTCGCAGAATTTTGCTATCACGTCACACTTTGGAGAAAAATGAGATTAAATGTAGTTAAATTTAACCACGTTTTTCTGCAAAATGTGACGTTATAGCAAAATTCTGCTGGCGCCACTGTTCTCAGCACGAAAAAATACTTCAGAATTGATACTTCGCTTGTCAAAAATAAATCCCCCTTTGCTACAAAATAAACCGAAATATGGCCGAAAACACTGATTTTGACACATTTAACCTTACTTGCCGATATTTAAGGAACCTTACTTCACTAAATTTAATTGTAGAATTAAGTAAACCTTATTAGCATAATATCGGTATTAATTAGTAAGTAATAGAAGCAATAGAACGATTTGAAATAAAACTATATTGGACATTCCTCCTCAAAAATTTGTTACTTTCCATTTTGTGCAAAAACTGAAGGTTTCAGTATTTGTGAATATTTAGACTAAAAAAATGACAGTTTATATTCATGCGAAGTAGTTAAATCTAACCTGATTTTTTTTATAGTTTTTATAGTTTCTTGGTCTTAGTTTAATCAGGTATGCAAGTATCTTAACGCCTTGTTAAATCAAACCAGCTTTCGGCTTAATTTTACCGATCAAGTAACACAAGCATAATTAATTATTGAGAAAATTGCTCTTGAGTATTGAATTTCCTTCATTATTTTCTTTTTTGGTGTTTAAATATAATAACGAAAGCCTTAGAAAACTTTATTCAAATTTAAGATTTAACTTTTCTACTTAAGGGGATGCTAAAGTGGTCCGCCGGAAAGGTAGGAAATTTCACTAAAAAATATAAATTCAAGATGACTGAATAAAATGTCCGAAATTCGGGCTCTGAAAGGGCAATTTTAAGCACTATAAACAGTTACGTAGAAAGTATCACAGATATTAATTGAAAACTGACCGAGAATTTTCGGAAATAAGTGATTTTTATTTATTTCCGAAACTTCTCCGTCAGTTCTCAATTAATTTCTTTGGCATTTTCTAGGAACTCGTCTAAAGTAATGAAAATTGCCTTTACAGAGCCCGAATTTGAAAAAATCGATTCAGTCATTTTTTATTTAAGATTTTTAGTGAAAATTACTACTTTATCGGTTGAACACTTTAGAACCCTTTTAAGTCTTGATGAAATTTCAATCTACAAATTACGAGAAAAATGTATGTTATGATGTACAATACGCATTGCAATAATTGTAATATAATTATTGAAAATGATACACTTATTGTTTGTTATGATTTACAATATACATGATAAATAAGAACATATATCGTGTAGTTATCTGCTTTGTTAACAGAGCAAATAGCTTTTAGAATTGTTGGTAATAATTGCACAGGTTTTTTAAGTATTTATCTACTGATCACAAGTTTTTCTGAATTTTTAAGATAATTACTCTTCACTATCGTTCGGATCCGCAATTTTTTTTAAATAAATGATAAATATTGCGCCCAATGGCAAAATCAGTTTATGCTCGTCACATCGTTAGACTTTTTGCCGATATCTATTTTAAATTCAACACAAATTCAGAAGTCAATAATTATTGCATTATCTTATCAATTCGTAGGAAATTTTGCCGCATATTTTAGAAAAAAGTAGACTTTTACGGGCGTAAAATTGTACATTTCTCCCCTTAAATAGCGAAGTACCAATTTACGGTCGTTATTATTGGTTCAGAGATCTACGTAAAAAAACTGGTCATTTTCATCCGATAAATTAAGAGGCCATTAAAATCAAGAACCGTTATAACTCATCACTTTACATCACCAGGAAGATCAGAGCAGATCTAACTGGATCTCTCTTCATTTTATTCTGTGTTATCTTTCCGTGCAGATTTCCCGTCATTAAGAATAATTTTTCGTCGTAAAAAAAATATCGCATAACGTCATCTTACGCATATCCCATTGACGTAATTTACCAGGCGCTGTCATATCGTTGTCTGTGTGTGTGTGTGTGTTTTATACGCCCGTGTAGGTATCGACTACCTCGTGGCTTCCAAGTGCACTCAGAGCCGTCAGTCGGTTCTCGAGCGTCGACGCGCGCGGTCGACCCTCTTCGTTCCTTTGTTAAAATGACTCGAATGAACCTTTGCAAATTGAAACTGCCATTTCTAATTAAACAGAATGTTCCATTAAACTTGGTCGAACTTGAAATAAGTTCCCACGTACCTTCGGTTCATTTCTACGTTCGATTCCAAGTTTTTGACTTTCAATAGTTTGTCATTGTCACAGACAACAGGTGAGAATTTTGTGATCGATATGATCTTGTCCCTAAATCAATCCAATATTGAGATTTTAGTCAATTGACAAGTGACAACGAGTGATACGTTCAACGACATCGATCGTTTTTAAAGTGACAGTTTCAATGAAGTTTTTTAAGTCAGGATTTCATGTCGGAGACACGTGTCCGGTAGTTTGTTATGCACTTGGGATTTCTGATCAAGTGAGTAACAAGTGGGTGCGATAACGATTGCAATTTTTCCTCTTCTAACTGAGGAAGTAAATATTGAATTTTCGTGTGGAGTGAAACTGTGTTTTTTAGTTTTTGGAATTTTTAATTCATACTTTGTTGACGTATCAAACAAGCATGACAGTTACTTAAGCGGATGTTGCATGGCAAAATATTTTTGGAGATGTCGACATAAGTCAACAAACATTCCAATGTATTTTGGATGTATTTAATAATTGATAATATTGTCATTACAATCGATGCGTCAGCGTTCTCATTTTGAAATGACACACGCAGCGTTTTTCAAATTTGTGCGTTCTTTCACACATTTTTACGAAAGAAATTGCGGTGGTAAAGGAGCGAGGCAAAGGAGACACGTTTACGATACAAGGCGAAAAATGTGTAATTGGTGTTACGCTGGCATAAAGAGGAATGTTCGGCCTGAACTGCATTGCCGGTGTAGTTAGTTAGTACGGAGAATTTCAAACTCTAGAACCAAGAGTTTGCGGGAGTAAAGTTAATGGGCTCCGTTAATGAGATTCCTTTCAGCAATTGCAGGATAAATCTTTCGAAGAATGAAAATCAAGTGATATTTTTGTGTTTGAAAAAAAATATTGACGTAATTCACTTTGAACGGCCCTCTTTTTTAGGGCAATTCCAAGCATGGGGACGCTCGTATTATGTTACGAGATTAAACTTGCCATTGATGAACCTAGAATGTACGCGAAGGTCGTCGAACTTTAATTCAGCACGTAAAAAAATACTTTTTGAATTGTTTTGACATCGCCTAAGGCACAAATCTCGTTTTAGTAACGAAAACTAACTTTTAGGTCTGCTTAGATTTTAAATAATTTACTAACTTGCATGTACAAACTTGAAACATTTTATTTTAAGTCAATGTAACTAAAAGGACGTTTTTTGGAATGAATGTAAGACTACTTTTAATCGTAGTATTGGCAGAATTGTAGAAAATTGTTGCCATTTCAGTCGTAAATGTTACTAGATTTGAAGTTTTGAATTTGTTCTTTCTGGAGTGAGGATGATTCCAGTCTAGTAAAGGAATGAAAACTCACTTTTGTTGGAGTGCTAATGCGGTCTGTATGAAAGGAAAAATCACTCTTAAAGACTGAAAAATCGTTCTTTGAATTGGAGTGAAAATTCCCTTAGAATCGCTCAATTTTATTATGGGATCTACTAAATTAATTTGTTACTAAAAGGCGAATGCAGATTCTGTTAATACTATACATTTATGTAAAGAGCTACTTATAGAATTGAGTGAAAACTATATTGCAAGAGGAAAAATATTACTGTATAATTTATACTTTTTGATGTTTTCAAAGAATTTTATTTATTTAAAACATACCAACTAAAAATTAAAAAGTACGTTAATGATAATTTACATTAATAAACAAAGAATTTTATAAATTCCTTAGTGAAGATCAATTTTCTGAATTTGAATTTGTCAAAAATCAATAACGACGTGAAAAGTCGGACACTATTTGGATTAGTAATCATTATTACTGATAAAGATTAAACAACTAATAATCCATTTTAGTAGTAAGGTATTGAAGTATACAACGACTTGTTGAAATTAGTACGACTTGAATATGGATTAGTAGCTGTTCTTTATTAGTAAACATCATTCCTATTTCAATCAGTCACAATCTTTTCACTCTTTGATTGCTAATTTTGACAAATTCAGATTTAGAAAACAAAAGATTTTTTCTTTAGCAGATTCAAGAAAACAAAATTTTTAAAATTGAATTAGAAAATATAGATAAATTTAGTTTTACTAATTTTTTTGCTAATAACAGAAATGGTTTTTGAACTAGGTTTTACTTGACATGTCACATTAAAAGATGCATGTTAAAATAATCACACATTAAGATACATGTATTTCATGAAACTTTCAGATAATATTGGCATTTTTTAATTAAAAATTGTGGTTTAAATGATTTGAAGAAAAGTGTCTTCTGATCATTTTAATACTTCAATAAACATTAAAGAATTTGTATCAACATGTGGCAACAATGACTATATCTTTCTTTTTACCGATAAGTTTGTTTTATTTTCATATATTTACTATTTGCCATTTTATGAAGTAAATTTGGGAATTACATACCAGTACTGCTAATAGTAACGTTTCACGATTTCAAAGACCAGTACTTGCTATTTGTTTTAATAATTACTATTTACTAAGTGTTAAGGGGCGACTAAAAACAGATGCGCTATTTTAATCAAATTCGCTATTACGGGTACATTTTCATTAAAAAATGTAAGTTTCGGAGAGAATTTACGACGAATTACTTTTTTAAAGCTATTTTACTTATTTTTTCGTAAATATGAGATACATTTCGGCGAAATCGGGTTACAAACGAATAAGAATTTGCAAGAATAAAATTCATAAGTAACAGCTCGAACTGTATGAGTTCTACAGAAATTTGTTCTTGCAAATTCTGGCTCGTTTTTGAAATGATTTTTATGAAATTTGTCATACAGTCATAAAAAACGCGTATAATAGCGTTAAAATAGATCTTGACTTGGAAACATATATAGATTCTGCTTAATTTGCATATTTTAAATTAAGAATTAGAGGCACTTTAGCTGGCTTAGTATTTTGAATATTTTTATTTAACTTTAAATATATACCATTTGTGGAACTACAGTGACAAAAATTATTGTATTTAACTGAATGTTTATTTTAATAGTAAGTAAAAGATGCTTACAATTTTTTAAAAGTATTTTTTAATATTAAAGAAATATTTGTTGTTTTTTCTCATTTTACTTTCTTTATGAAAATGTTTGTTAAAAACAAGTAATAATTTACATTTGACTGTGTTATTTACTATGTTAATTAAACAATAATTCTAGATAGTGATGAAGATTTTATATAGTAGTAATATTAAATCTCCAATAATTCGCTAATCTTCATTTAGTCAGCAGACATGACATTTCTAATAATTTAGGCATTTTAAATAACAAATCACTTGCGATCAAAAACGTTTAATATTATTAAAATTTTACAATATTGCATCTCAGAAATGTTTATGAATGACTTCAGTACTCTATAGTAGACATTCATCTTTAATCTGTGTAGCATATAATAGTTGTTTTGCCGGAATTATTATTAAAGATCAAAGTGTAATTTTGACGTCAATTAAACTCAATAATATTTATAAAAACTAAACTATATCGTATCGTTTTTGACTCAATTAATCAAACAAATAAAATATTAGTAATTATATTTATTACTACACAGAGAGAAAAAAGGGTTAATGGAACTATGGAGAAATAGTAGAAACGATGTAAATAGTAAAATTAACAACGTGAAAGGTTATAGTTGATATTTGAGGTTATTTACGATTGATTTAAATACCATAAAATAGTAAGATGGTATACAAATTGATTGTTTCATTTGACAGGGAAATAGTTCATTTAACTACTTTTTGTAGTAAAGAGTTTTACTATTGTAAAATGATTCCATTAACTATTTTTTTTTCTCTCTGCTTAGTAAAGCTGTTTATTAATATAATGACAACAAAGATGCCAGATTACTAATTTATTAGTAAAGTTGTTCAACTCTTAATCAGTGTATTAACAATTTCAACACTTTTTTTTCAAGAATCTTTCTTAACTTATAAATCAATACTAATGCTTGACAGTATTTTAATGTTTAATAAAGTACAATTTTATTGTCTTCGAATCCAGTGAGTATATACGAAATGCAAATCCGAATTGTAATTGAAACATTTCTCTCAATTGCATAAATTTACATAAATGGCTTGGTATTTTGTGAATAAATTGAAAAATAAATACTTCTTCAAACTGCGAGACTTAAGATATTCATGTAAATTTTTCTGAGTAAACATAAAGTTAATTAATATTAAATTTTCCATGTGTAAAAAAGTAGTTCAACTATCGCAAATAACAGCACTGTTATTATTGGACTTTTTAACGATATGTTATGACTATTATTATACAAGTAGAATAAAGTAGGGCGTAAGAGACAGAAATTGTTACTTTACCTTCAAATATGGACTGATAAAAATTTATCTTTCTTATTACAAATAAAAAATAAATCGTATTTGTTTTTACGGAATTTAATTCCTAAAATTCATATCAAATACTAGATTAATCAACATACAAAGAAAAATTAACACAAAAATCACACAGTGGAAACTCGAATTTAAATTAAAATTTTTGACCCTTTGTAAAGTAAGAAAAGAAAAACTCTTGAATTTTAAAATGTTTTTGTTTTACTTTAATTACATAATTAAAAACTGTTTTTGATATTTTGACTGCCCTACAGATGTAATCTGCGGGTTCGTAAACACGTCTAGGGTCAATATTATTCCTGCACGCACTAAGCACACATTGCAGATCAAACATGTGGAGAGGGGAAGCATTTATATTTGGAGTTAGTCAGAGAAATAAATTAACTGGATCAGGGCGTGTTTTACTATCTTTTTACAAGTTTTTTTTTCTCTCACCAATCATTAAAGAATGCTGGGAAAGGAAAATTTGAAATTTGAAATCTGACACATCTTGTTTTGAAAAACAATTTTAAGCTTTGAGATTCACGATTGAAACAGGTGTTAACACTGATTTATCACGTACAGAATCCATATTTTAAAAATATTTTAAATATGTTTTGGTTTGATTTGGCTGTTTTTTATTTAACATTTGCATTTAATATTTTCTCTCCAGTGATGTATTATTTTACAAATTCAGTGACATGACACAGTGACATAAATGCATGGAATATATCGTTTGCTCAAATTGTCTACATTATTTAACCTGTGGAAAAAATATCGATTTATTTTCAACAAATATTTGGAAAATTCTCATTTTATCAAATTTGTATACATTTTGAGAAAATGGTTTTGTTTTTGTTGAAACAAAATTTGAGATCAATTACAACATTTTGTAACATGTTATAAAATTATTGATCGAAGGAAAATTTAGACCCATGTTAACCAAACGCTTTTTTTAACCGACAAACTAAGTTGTGAAGTTACCATGTAATCCAACTAAGTGCAGGAAACGTCCTTATCATGGAAATGAATCGGAGTTCTACAAAGTTTTCGTATACAGACACTATGCTTATTATTGATTCTCAGCAGATGTACGCATTCAAAACAAACCTTCCAGTTAAATATTTCTTGATAATAAATAAAAATATTTTCATATTTTTATTAGAAACTAGTAAATACAAATTAAAACATAAAGTTATATCATATATAAAAAAGCAACATTTTAATCGTGTGGCAATCTGAAAAATACAATTATACGCGACATTTCGAAATTTATCCATTTCCTTGTCTTAATCGTTTGTCTACTGGGATATTTATTTTACGGAAATGAATGAGGGTCAAACAATACGAGTGAATATAATATTTTTTATTGAGGTTAATATTTTGTCATTAATTGATCCTCAAATTTAAAACGGCTATTATCTTTACAGGAAATGAATATCTTTTAAAACTAAAATTGCTAAACTGTTTAAATCATATTTATTATCTAAATCTGAATTAACAAAAAACTAATGATGTATAAAATGAATAGTGGATTACTTTTAATTAGTCATTTTTTAATAAACTTTTACTGATGAAATTGAAAATGTTTAGTAGTTTTTAGAATTAGTAATAAATCAGCTGATTTTACGTCTTTATTAGTCAAAGTGAATAGTAATTCAGTTAATGTCCCACTTTTCATTCTTTTAATTAATAATTTTTTATTAATTGACATATAGAGAGTAGCATTTAATTATATTTGGTTTTGTTGGGAGTAGATGTTTTATACATATAGAAGTTTTTCCTCATAAATTTCTCAGGAATGAATATGGACCATTTTCAAAGTTGTTATTTATTGTATAGTAAGATTATTGATTGGACCTACTAACTAAATAACGAAAGAAATGCAAATTATCGTACTTAATAAATTTCAGAAAACATTTTCGTTTATGATGTTATTTTATCGGCTGTGTTACATCCTCCATTTTGCAAATTTTACAAATCGAAAGTAGTAATACAGAATGCCGACTGACTGTCAAACATGCCTATTTTTCTATGCATTTCGTGCTACGATTATCTATTTTTCGTGTTTATCAGTAATATATGTTTATTTTTTTAAGACTTGACCACTCGTTACTGTCAGAAATACTTGCTTAAAATTTTAAACAATAAAAATATACCTACTATCTTTACAATATAAAGACAAGAACACCCCTTCGCCCCCCCCCCCCCCAATATTTGCCTTTCCAATTTTTGCTACCCTCCTATATTTTCCACTGTGTCCCTCCCAATATTTGCCTTACCCCTCGATTGCTGTTCCGCAAAACCACTCATTGAGCACTAAATCTGTGGCGACATCACGCTTGCGCGATGTAGGAACGATTTTCGGGCATATGCGAGAACAATTTCTTTCATCAGAAATTTTATTTCTGACATGAAATTATATAAATATTATTATCTAGCAAATATGCTGTCTAAATTTCATACTTAGTTTATAAACTAAATTATATACTTAGTGTCGATCTAGTGAAATAGGTATTTGAAACACTTTAAGAGTACATTTTCACTTGTTATGTGCTAAATTTAAACTCTTTCACTGGAATGCTTCAATTTCTTTTCAATGAGCTTTGAATATAATTATATAGTGATATTACTGTTAAAACTGATATAAAATTCAGTAGATTTTGAATATACTCGAGTATATGAATTTCAAAGTTACTTTTTTTACTTCAATGTTCCGAAATATAAAATATATGATATATGGTTCATTAACAATTAATTTATATTATTCGAAAGACTTTTAGACTTAAAATTATAATACTCAATTTATTAATATAAATTTTTAAATCCAGGTAGCTCCACATAGTATTTCTGGTTACTTCCATTTATATAGAAGTTTGAGCACAGCGTACTAGTTGTGATGTCAGCGAACACTCTAAATTTCTTAAAATGAAAATGGAGTTCACTATTTCTAAAGTGTCTCACTTTATTACAAGTAAATGGAAACATGTCACTCGAATATAGTGAAATTTCCACTTGTGAGACAGTGAAAAAGTCACCTTTAGCAGAGAGGGTCTCAATGTCCACTTTAAGTAATTTACAGTATAGGAAGTGAGAGAGCGGGGTTCGATTCCCCCGAGGGTCGCGATTTTTTTTTCATTTATTGCGATAAAAAATGTGTATAAATGATGTACGAATTCTATTAATTTGAAAATGAATTCACTGGAATGTATCTTAATATAAATTTGATGAAATTTAATATTCATATAAAATAATTGTAAAGTACAACTGTATATTGAAGAAAATATGCAAATTACTTCATACTATTTATAAATTTTTGAATATATTTTTATTAGTGTATTATGCGATATAACGACGTAATAAAATTTCATATATTTTGGACATATTTTCAAATATTTATTGTAAATGTACCTGGACTATTAATTATTCATATTACTCTGAGAAAAATGGTATAGAGAATTCTGACTAAAATATCGAGGATTCATGTGCATTTCTGTTGCTATAACTAGAATTCTAATGTAATATACAACAGAAAAATTACTATTTGCATAGTAAAATTCGTTAACATTAAATATATATTAACAAAAATGCAGTTTTATCTTAGAAGCGTACTTTCTCTTTGTTCGGGGCCATTGTGATAATATTTTAGTGTTGAGGAGGGGTTATTTAGATTTGTTTATGTTGTCAAGTATAACCTTACATTCACTCTTTATTTGGAAAGATTATTTATTTGTAAATTTTGTATTCAACTACACTAAGAAATCTAACTAAGAAGTGGGAGAACTGAATTTAATATTTGGGTTCTTTACTATCTAATCTACTCATTATATGTGTTCTTTTGCAAAAATCATTAATCTCTTAAAAAAACTATAGATTAATTACACAGCCCCACCAAAACAAAATAAAAGTCCGGATCTCGAGGTTAGGCAATGCCTGAAACATGTTTTTATGGCCTCTGAATCCGAATCCGAAGTCCATTTAATTCCACCACTTCAAGTTTTTGACATAACCTCGAAAAGAAATCTAAAAATCTACCCTGAAATGTGAAAAAGAAGAAATTTAACATTTTAACATTTTGGAGGTGAGTTTCAGGACATTTTTTAGGTTATGTCAAAAGACTGGCCTGGTGAGATCCAATTTAATTTCAGCGACTCCAAAAACATAATGGAAACATGGACTGAATTGTTCTTTATATTCATATTTTAGGGTAGATTTTTAGACTTCTATTTGAGATTATATCAAGAACTTAACGTAATGGGGCTGAATAGGCTCTGGATAGTTTCAGCACTCCATAAATATAACAGAAATGTGGAGTGGACGTCTAAGCGCAAATTAATTTTCATTTTAAAATTTTAAGATCGAATTATAGGATTTTTGAGGTTTTTTGAGGTTATGTCAAAAACATGACGTCGGATTCCGATTCAGCGATCCCAAAACATATTACAGACATTGTCTGACCTCCAGATCCGAACTTTCATTTTTTTTTGTGAGGCTGTTATTGAAGTGCTTATTTATTTTTATTTTGTTAGAGATAAGTGAGGATAAGAAATAAGTTCAAATTATGAATTTTCTAATATTCCTAGAAAACTTGAATTCAAACAAAAAATTAGAACTGAACATTCGACAATTCTTTATTTACAAAATGCTACAACATTTCCCGGTGTCATCTGTTATTATCAAAAGTATCCGAATCCTTCTGAAGAAATGCAGATCAATAGGGATATCTTGTGAGCAAATTAAATCTATTAGGGTGAAATGAGATTTCGATTATAGATATGTCAATGTAGATATTTAATTATTACCTATAACTAGATGGAAAACTAGATGGAAAAGTAGGTCTAATATTACATCTTGATAAGTTACTTAATCGGCCTTATTATAACTAAGTGGATCTGGTAAGATCATAATTTGATCAGCTAATACCGACGTACAATATATCCAAAATACCTGCACATGGTGGGAATAATGAAAAAATTGACCAGTTTTCAAATGATCAACCGAGCTCTTACCGGAATGCAGCTGGATTATCCTGGTTGTGTTTGGGATCTGACCGGGCTTGTCACGCTTCCCCGACTGGAGCCCGATAAGATTTGAGATACTAACCGGGTTATGATCGGAATTTGACTAGATTACCCTAGGAATCCCAAAGGATCATACTATACTTTTGTCGATTTTTATTAGATTAGGTTGATTCGGTCGATTTCAGCATCCAAAATCGCCAACTGTCAAGGACAAAAAGTGAAGATCATCAACAATGATGTTTGGATTAAATGTAAATTTCTGGAGGACGTTTGATTTTAAACCCTTCGACCTCAATCTTCGACTAGTTGCCACCAAATTACTATCCACTCCAGTACAATAGACAGTTTACCATCCAACCATGAAAATCGTTAACTATTCCGCTTCTTTTCGAATTCAAGCAACCCCTTTTGAGAGTGTGCAGTCATAAAAGTTATGACCTAATAGCGCTAAAACATGTCACAGTATGACCTAGTTTTCCTCATGAATTAGTACTGAAATTCACCCCGAGGATCTTCATTCGTTAGCCTAATTTCTTGCAATTCAGCAGGTCGTGGTCGAGATTTTCAGCCGCTTCATCGATCGGTTATTCATGGAATGTGGGGTCTTTTCACTGAGTTTGCACGTGTGCAACCTCTTGAGCATGGGAAAATGCCCGTGTTGCTTCACGTTGGCAGGCCTGTGGACACTCTAGGAAAACCACGTGCATCGCGTACGTTACGCATACGACTATTTGCCGTATAGCAAACGTGATATGCCGTTCGAGCGATTACCACTGGCATGCCGTTTCCTATGTATGACGCGACGCATGTCGTTAATGACGATAGTACAAGGCTACTGTTCGATCATCGACGATAATCCATTCAATGCAGCTATAGCTTTTTTTTTACGCCCGTCAACGACGATTGAAACTGTGGATTTTCCGGATTGGTAATTGCATGACGATCGATTTATTGGATATCGGGAGATGCTAATATTCTGTTTTGAGTAAATCCAGTGATGGATTCTGACGTTTTGGTAATTGAAAATTTAGTAAATGACTAGTCTTTCCTTATTTTGAATGGTCATTTTTTATCATTTCCATACTAAGCACACGTTGGAATGAGAAAGGTAAATAATGAGGAAGTAAAGTAAAGTTTTTTAAAAATTTTTACCCTGAAAATGCAAAATATCTGACATTTACATTTTGTTATTTCTTCAGTTGAGTGCATGATCAGCGATGGTGAAGAAAAAAGTTAAAATAGTAGAAGGAAATAAATAAAATTTGAAATAAGTTTCGAGCTATGCTTTCTTTTTAGTCTTCCTTGTATGTTCTCTTATAAAAATTTTGAATTCTATTTCTCTAGCTCGTTGTGTCATTCTTCCTCTGCGATTTTCAATATTGATTGATAAGACATCTGCTATAAAAGGAATTGTTTTCGAATACAGTTTCATACCATTGGACTAGTAGGAATTCAGGAAGTACTGACGTGGGAATTTGATTGTCCTTAAAAATGGAAATGGATATT
The DNA here is from genome assembly GCA_030407085.1 of Trichopria drosophilae. Taxonomy (NCBI): domain Eukaryota; kingdom Metazoa; phylum Arthropoda; class Insecta; order Hymenoptera; family Diapriidae; genus Trichopria; species Trichopria drosophilae. The sequence goes on along the minus strand of CM059587.1, from coordinate 83,286,119 downwards.
TTGGTTCCAGTCGGTAGTAAGTGAAAGTGTGTCTGATAATGATACTTTTCTTTCCGAAAGTTTATTTCATAGAATAACTAAAAATGTCTATATATAATTAATCATTTTCATTATATGAAATTTAGACATTTCTATCGTCATATTTATTCAGATTTTCAGTGATTTGGCTTTGATGTTTCGAATTGACGGATCAGTAATTTTGAAATTGTTACAATTATAGCATTGATAAGAATAAAATCGTCAATGATTGTAACAGTCTGTCTGATAATTGTAGATATCTTAACAATTTTTGGTCATTATGTGACTGTGAAACATATAACAGTGCGAATAACATTTATTATTTACTAGGTAGACACATTTATATGTTACCTACACTGAACAAAATTTACTTGACAAATTCAACTACCATTGATAAGTTGAGCCGAGAGTAGTTGAAAGAAATACTTGTTTTCTTAGTATAACATTGTTGATGTTGTTAATTTTACTATTTTTACTTAAGTCAATATTATTTACCCGCTAAACGAAAAGTATTTTAACTACGCAGAGTAGTTCGATGCGCTTCAAGAAAATTTTCTATGTTGCAGTTACTATCGTAAAGAAGTTAATTCAACTAAAAATATAGTTCTGCTAAATTCAATTAAAAATATATTGCTCCTGCATGTTGAATAGTTCTTAGTGCACTAGGTAGTTAGGCTCTAAAAAATGTTTTTACATGTAGTAGAATTAACTGCCAAAATGTCGTTTCCAGAGCTATATTTTTTATTGATTTAACTCTTTTATGGTGGTAACCATAACCTATAAAATTCCGTTGAGGACCTATTGAAATACTTTCGGTAGTTAAAAAGTAGTCAAATCAACTAAGAATTTTTTTTCAGTGTACAAAAAATTGTGCTTTCTTTAAAATAGAGACTCGTAATTCGCAAAAAGCGAAGGTTCAGTCATAATTGGAAGAACGTATATTGGTCTAGTTTGATGTTAATCAGTACTGATTTAACCCTGGCAGTTAATATTGGATAAAAGAACTTGTTGGTACTATTATAGAAAGGAAATGTAGGGTTTCCGCCTCTATGCGCCATATTTTCTAAAGGAATAAATCTTACAATAGAAATGTTTAAATTTCATATAATGAAAATGCATTAATTATATGTAGACAGATTTTTAGTTAGTCTATAAAATGATGCTTGTAGCTCTGGAAAAGAGAATTTTGTGCCCCAAAAACCACCTAATTGTTTAAAACTATTCAGCAGTCTTTTTGGACTATATAATACTAAATCTTATTGGCACTGTCATAAGTTTTAGTCACATAATGACCAAAAATATTGTTGAGATCTCTACGGTTATTAGAACAACTGTGATAAATCATTGACGATGTCAATTGCGATTTCAAAATTACTGATCTCTCAAACATTAAAATTCATTAGAAATCAATGAATAATCATTATAATGCAGATTTTGTGACTACCGACTATCCATTTTCTTTTTTAAGGGTGATCAAAGTCCCACGGCATTACTTCCTGAATTCTGAAAATTGGTTTAACTAGTTGAATGGTATGAAACTTTATTTGAAAACAATTTCTTTCACAAGATACGCCTTATCAATCAATATTGAAAAACTCCAAGAGAAAGAATGGCATACCAAGCTGGGAAAAGAAATAAAATTCAAAATTTGTGTAGAAAAACCCTTATTTTAAATTTTAATTATTTTCTTCTACTACTTGAATCTCTTACTTCACCCTCGCTCATCCTGCGCTCGAATCAATTCTAAGAAAATATAAAAGTTTATTTTCCCCTTTCCATACTGATTATTATGGACATTATGAAATAAAATTTTAAATAACAGGAAGAACCGTCAATTTAAGTAAGAAACCATTACTAGTGTTTACTAAATTTTCAATTACTAACACGTCAAACCAGACAGAATCCATCACTGGATTTACGTTTTGATGAGATTGGTTCAAAAGATGTTTCAGAAGCACGTTTATTTTCTAGCGAATAATGTTCGATATTGTGCAAATCTAGTATCAGTTTAGGAATTCAGAGATTTTTCAGTACTAATTTGGAAAGTTTCCTGAGCACTAAAACCAAAATCGTTTGAAATGAATTTAAGCAATCACGCGAAATGTTAATAGTTGCACAGTTGATTAAATATTAGTGCAACGACACTTAGATACAGTATTATATTATAAACATATTGTAATAGTGAATAATAATCCAAAGGTGACCTGAGCATGTGGGATGAAAAATTACAATAATGTCAAAATTCTACCAGTTTTCGAATATTATAGCACATTAAGAACGTCTACTAACATCTTAAATCGTGTATTTCAGAAGATTAGAAATAATAATTTACTGTAATTAAATTATCAATAAATATCCTTTATGAAATTATTTACATTATTATTTAATAAATAATTTAATCATAGGTTTCTAATTAAATTAGTAGAACTGAATTACGAAACAATATTAAGGTTAGGAAAAAACTAAGACCTCAACTAAACAATTTACTAAATAGCAAATGCCTTGTCTTACTTTTAATATGTTTAATTTATATTAAAAATTATTTGGAACATGTCCTACTACAAATTATACAGATTCAACTAACTATAAGTTCTTTTAAATGATTTTATTTGAATGTTTATTTTTGATAATTAAATACTTTAATACTAAGTTATTTACTTGTGTCAGATTGACTGTTGTGTTTTATGCAATAGGAATAATACAAAGTATATCCTTTTTTCGTAAATATTGAATGTTATGACTATGTAATTTTGTTCACAGCAGTTGAAATGGGAATCTATTACGGTCATTGATGTTTTATTTTTAAACATTGGGATTTAAAGGCATCACGATAATTTCGGACTATCAGATAAATGTTAATGAATAATTTTGGTCTCATTGTAATGTCAATAAATACTGTTAAAACCTGCAAATCAGAAGTAAATACCGTTGATAATTAAATTATAAATTAGTACATTAAACAGTTTATCGATTATATCGAGATACGCGACTAGCAGATATATGTATATTTCAAAAAATATCGGAGTACATTGCATATAATCGTGCAACTTTAATTAAAATCTTAAAAAAGTGTCGATGTCGTCATCTAAATTAAAAAGGGCAGAGAAAATGGGCTGCAATTATTTAATTACAAAAATGTGTTCTGAACCAGTGTCATTTTATATTTGGTTAACACTAATTCAGTTTCGCGTAAATTACTGGACATTACTATTTGATTTTAGAAAGATAACAATACAAATTTTTCTCAAAAATAATTGTGTTTAAAATATAAAACGTTTAGTAAGTTTAACTTATTATATTTAAAATTACACTTTGCACGTATTATATTGTAATGAATATTAATAACGACTATTTCCTGTTAGTTAAATGTAATTAGGAAGATGAATCAGCGTAAAAATGATACACAAATTGTCGATGCTGAACATATGTTTATATACTGCGAACACACATGTAGAATTGATAAACTAGACGGATTTTCCCAAGTCAGCGTAATTTTCATTATGATTAATTACTCACCTAATTTTTGTAGATAAAGTCACATCAACTCTACTATAAATTAGTTTTACACGTACTAATAATAAACTACTTTATTTCATAATCGAAGCACAGTTGCCAAGAAAACAAGTTTATAAGAATTTTTCACCAAAAGCTCTAAATAAATGATACACGTGTAGTAACTATCACATTCCTTAGCAGAAAATGCAAGTAGGTAAACTGTCTATAATTCATAAACTTATTAGAACTGTTGTGTAATAGTTATTTGTTAAATTTTGATATATTGGGACATATTTGAAGTATCAAATTTATCAAAAAACACCTCAAAATAAAAAAAAATATTGGCAAATTAGGGTTAGATTAACGCCGAAAAATATTTGAAATTGTGACCGAATACTGAGTAAAAAATGAACTATCAATGAATATAAAATGATCATTATACTTTGTTTTTCAAAAATGTTTTAAATGAATACTTATTTGAATATTAATTGCACCGAATGAAACAAAATTACACATTCTGTTATCGAAATAACAGAATGTATAAATTTATTAATATCAAATTTCTGGTCGAGAAGCTTTTGTTTCATTCAAGTTCTACGGGTCTAGTGGAATTTAAAAAAGTAACTGTCTGTAGTTTTCTAGCCAAAGCCATGCTCATATACGTGAAGCATTCTGGAACCGGTTTTCCATCTTCGCAAGAGAATTCTCCTCACTGATTTGCACGTTTAAAACAAGAAAATGCACTTTCACGAATTCAAAGCTAATTGGAGCTTGAAAATAATGACGTATTTATATTGTTAATATTGTTAAATATATGTGGTTAAAATAATACGCTACGTTTATATATTAAATGTGTGCGAGAGTCATTATTTTAGCCTTTGAAAATTTTAATTACAGTGACGAACGCTACAATTATGCACTGTAGTTATAGAAAACTTTGGCAACAGCGCATTACTAATTATTAAAATTTGTAATTATAGATATTTTATAGGACACGCAGGAAATCTGCGCTAAAATGTTTCGAACACACAAAACAAAATTTTGTAGTCGTATATCTCTAAAATAGTAACTAAAGCATACTTGCTCGCATGGCGTGAAATTTAATTTGCATAATAACTACATGCAAGCGACAACTGATTATATTTTAATATAAATTATGGGGTTACATTTACTGAGAAAATAAAACATGTAGTTTTCAAGAAACTTCGACATGTGCATTTGGAACTCTGATATATAGACTTAGAGTACGAGAAGTAGTTTAATTGACACGCAAGAAATTTTCCGTTATTCGTGAGGTAACAGTTTTATTTCCTGATTGGATTAGCTGTAATTACTCCTGGTTTAAAATGGATTACGCAGAGTATACAACTTAAACAGTGTATAGCTTTATTGTACGCCGAATGAGAAGAAAGAATAAAGTTTTTAAGAACTTTTGGAATTTTTTTAATGGGTATAATAAGGTTTATTCTCACTAGTACTCTTTAAACGTGAATTAATAAAAAACAACTTGTTTACAGCGAAAAGTTGGTTACCATCAATTAGTAAGTTTATTACTGAAAATTGCTACGAAAATACTAATTTATTAGTCAAATTTTACTAATCTCGCAGAGTATACAACTTAAACAGTGTATAGCTTTATTGTACGCCGAATGAGAAGAAAGAATAAAGTTTTTAAGAACTTTTGGAATTTTTTTAATGGGTATAATAAGGTTTATTCTCACTAGTACTCTTTAAACGTGAATTAATAAAAAACAACTTGTTTACAGCGAAAAGTTGGTTACCATCAATTAGTAAGTTTATTACTGAAAATTGCTACGAAAATACTAATTTATTAGTCAAATTCTACTAATCTGCAAGTAGATATTAACTTTTTTAGTTTAGTAGTTTGTAGAATGTTTTAACGTTTTATTAGCAAAAATGATTACTAATTTATTCGGTGACTCACTTTCATTTTTTATTGGTAGTTTTTAACTAATGCAGATTTAGAGAGTATTTTTGAAATATCAGAAGTAATTGCTATTCCGTTATAAAATTCTGTTGTAAATTAACAATGTTCACATTTTTTCCAGTTATAATTTTGTTCAATTTTATGAAATTAAACTTTGTTACAGATGAATACAGATAGTATTTTTTTAACTTCTGAATTTGTTTGGTTGAATATAGAGTATTGCCTGTAATGACAAATAAAAATATTATAGCACCAGAATTAAGAAAGGTCATTTTGTTATGAATCACATCGTTAATTTCGGAAATTCGAAGTCGTATTTTAATCTTAATACATAACCTTAGATCTTTTTTCAGGGGTCATCTTTAAAAAAGCAAAGTCTGATAGGTCTTACATGTATTCAACGAAAATGATACATGATAAGTTTGTTTTTTAACTTATACATCTTTATATGATATGTTGCATCCAATTAGATACAGTGATTGTATTTAGGTAAACTAAACATTAATTAATACTTTGCAACAATGTAAGTTTTTTTAATTATAACACTCTACATTACTTAAAGTGAAAATTGAGCCACTCTCTACTAATGGTGACTTTTTCACTATCTATAAAGTGGAAATTTCACTTTATTAGAGTGATATGTTTCCATCCACTTTTAATAAAGTGAGATCACCACTTTACAAAATAGTGAAGAAGTCACTTTTAGCAGAAAGTTTTCACTTGAAACAATTTAAAGTGAATAAAGGGATCGGAAAATCCTTTCGAAATTGTCACTTTTTTATTTCGGTTGTTAGTTTTTAAAAGTTTTTCTGTACGCTACAAAATTCGAATTATAAGGAAGATAATGTATAATTATTCTAAAAAGTAAATTTTAATATATATAATATTTGTTAAACAAAATTTAATTTACGATTCCACATGTGAATGAAGTTTTGAACTCGCTGCCCGCGAATTGTTACAATTTAATTTTTTTTATCAAGGCATGTGTACAAAATATTTTCTGTTTTAATTTCACATCGGTACAAGTTCCTTGCAGATGAAATTATATACGTTGTGACTATCACCGTTATGTTATCATGTTTATATAACGATCATCGCAATAAATGGATACGTGTATACTACGTTATGTTAATGCTATTTCAACATGTATTAAATTCTATCCTGAAATTCATTGAATTTATGCTCAGTTTTCCGAATCAATAATTTTAAAAGACTTAAATAAATAGATTTTTCAATATTTATCTCTTAAAAATATAATTTAGGGAAAACATTTGGAAATAATTTATTGCTTTTACTGGTAAGGAAACTTTCTTTTATTTTGAAAATGATATTTAACTTTTTAACATAGTGTTAAACATTTTAAACCTAGTTTATTTAATGAATTGTCAAAACTAATCAATATTATATATATGACATTTGAATGATCGAACACATATTTTATATATATTAGGGTGGAGTGAATCTGACAATTCGATGCACTAAACACGAAAATGACCATACAAAAATTTAAAAAAAAATGTTTCTCATTCACCCTGACGTCTCAAAGATGTAGTTTTTTGGTGTTTTTGTTCCATTTACTACTAGTTTTGTCAATTTTTTAAAAATATTTTTTTTATTGAAAGTTATGCCCAGACTATATATCATTAAAACCAATGTACAATTTCTTTTTTTTTAAATTACTGGAGCCCGTGAAAAATTGCTAAATACGTTCATTTTTTCTGAAAATTGTTGACAAAATTAAAAAATTTAAATTTGATGGTCAAAAAAAAGGCTTTTTTACATTATTTGGGTCATTCTGGACTATCTCTTGTGAATGTTTTTGTAAAATGCGTATTTTCGGCGACAAAAATTAACAAAGTTCACAAAATATCGTTTTTTAGAAGAAGCAATTTTTATCTCCGAAAATATGCATTTTACGAAAAATTCATAACAGATATTTTTTGTCCAGAATGACCCAAAGAATCTACAAACATTTTTTTTTGGACCAACAAATTTAAATTTTTAAATTTTGTTAACAATTTTCTGAAAAATGACCGTATTTTGCTTTTTTTCACGGGCTCCAGTCATGCAAAAAATGTTTCTTTACGTAGGTTTTAAAGACATATAGTGTAGGCATAGCTTCGATTAAAAAAAATATTTTTAAAAAATTTGCGAAAGCAGTATTAAATGAAACAAAAACACTTAAAAAAAAAACGGCATCTTTGGGACATCGGGGCAAATGTGAAATATTTTTGTAGAATTTTGTTATGGTAATTTTCGTGCTTAGCGCATCGAAAACTATCGAAACATAAGTGTTATATAAAATTGATAAAATGTAAGAACGACTTCAAGACCTCATCTTATATATTAGTTAATTGCGAACACCGTTTTTTTACTGACTAAAACCTTTGTCTCAACGAAATAACATAATTAGAGTAACTATAAAAATGATAAGGACTGCTATTGATAATCGCTGGACTAATACTTTTTATTTATTAAACAAACTACTTTAAATAAATAAGTTTGATTCCTGTTTTGGCAGTCAATGGAAATAAAAACGATAAAAAACATACTTTTTAACATTTTAAAAGCACCGAAAAGCGAGTCACAGATAATCTAAACTGTCAATTTTGTAAAAAAAATCGAAAGATAATTTTAATTCAAAAACATTTCAGATAAACTTTCATTCAATCCTCTTTTTCATGGCCTTGCAATGAATTTTATCAATCGTTTCAGTAGATCTGCGACCTTTTTTTAGATTGCACTGCCAGATCGGTGCCGGGACGACAACGTGTACAGATCGTTTTATCGCGATTCGCTTATCGGACTGCTTTGGAGCAGCTACGGCTCCAAGTCGTTGACATCGTGTTTACATTCAATGTCACACCTACACTGACGTAATACACTTACTTATTCCGATAACGTTTTTTTTCTATTGTTTTTTGTTTACGATTACAAAACACCGAATTTACTTACTCAAAACAACTTCAAATGATTATTTTGTTTTTAAGAAATTTAATAGATACTAATTGGTTTGATAGTACACAAAGATACTTTATAATATATACTAGCAAATCGTCCATATTGAGGTATTTTCAAAAAGGAATTCGATTAAAAAGGAATATTTACAAATGTTTAAAAAATGTAAAAGAATGATCTAAAACAATCCGTTGATGAAATATACCGAAGAAACATTTTTTAATAATTTTGAAAATTGACTTATTCTGATACCTTCCAGAAAAGAAGTAATAAATATCTAATATTTCCGTTTTTAACGACGAACAAAACCAAAGACAATGGACGTCACTTGAATTATTGATTTATTAGTTACGTGCTTATAACTCGTGACACGCACTTCATTCAATTCATTCGAGTATTAACACAGGAAAACTGCAGTAAGAATTTTTATTATGTCTCTTAAGCTATTATGTCATTTATACATGTCAAAAAACACAATGAAATGTAGTTAATTTCCTTGCTAATTTGTCTCACATTTAAGTTAATTTAGAAACTTTTTTTATTCAGCTTAACGTTCTAAAAAGACAAGTAATTTATTTTTGTAACGGATTAGTATCCCTGTTTAGACTTAAAAATATTTTTAAATTCACTGAAAGTATTTTTCTTTTTCAATATTTTTTAGTATTTCATCATTTATTTTTTGAAATTTGCAATTTCATTTTGCTTTTTATCATAAGGAGGATGTTCATTAGTTTTCCACGTGCGACCTTAATTTTATGCATCGGTATGACGAATCAGATTAACAGATGACCCCTCGCCTATGTTCACATGCCTGGCATTGGTGACAAATTTAACGTCCGATAACGCAAAGTTGACTAAAAACTATGTTACGATACTAAACGTAGGAGTAAACTTAAAAATACGATTTTTCATTCTATTCATTGTCATAGTATTTAAAAAAGAAAAGTAGAAAATTTACTCTTTATTCACTTTGAAGAAAAATTATATGACTGTGGTACTAAAAATGTAGTCAAATCATTTTAGTCACATACATTAGAATAGTTCAATTTGTCAGTTCGATTTTGATCAGATTGTTCTATTTTCATTCTAATAGATTAAAAAGTCTAAACAAATTCGTATGTTTATAGTGGGGAATAAATGCACTATAATTCTTACTACGGTAGTTAATCAACATGAACTAAACTCGAGGATTAAGTAAGAAATAGCAATTTCCATGCGATTAACTATAAATCAGATTAATTTTGCATCAATTCTTAGGAGAGTTACAACTTAACTATTATTCAAAACAATGATATAGATCAATCGATTGTTTACCATCCTGTTGTCTAGATCTTAGATCTAGATCTCACAAAATCATTCGTTATCTCCGGTGGCATGATACGTTCCAATAGACACGTTTTGTGGCAAATGATTTATCGTAAACCCCGAAGTGCGCAATTAAATTTCGTACTCGATTAATACGTCATTTTACGATCAATTAAGCGTCATGCGTGAGTGCATCGGTAAGTGCGGGGGCGTCATATACAGGAAATGTTGTACACGCGTGTATCCTCGTAAAGCCGCGCCTCGTGCATTCGATCGACTGTCAAGGGCTGACCTTTTAGAGTGACCACTGACCTCTGATCGATATATCGATAAGTGCACTCGAGCGACGTGTCGCTTTTTTTCTTTAGGTCTAAAACAGTCATGCGCCCACGGTGCACCTAAAAGCCGACCGTTAATTCAATTTTTTGCCAACTTTATTTCAGGTCCCTTCTCTGTGGGTTTTTTACACGCATTTTGTTACATTGGGTGAGAAAATAATTTTTTTTTTATGTTTGGCCTAATTTAACATGGTATTATTCTGAAAATAGAATATTAATGAAACTTGTCCATAAATACAAGTGTTTTCCTTCTGCTTGAAGAAAAGCAAATGAAAAGAAAATGACTTTTGGTTATAAATAAGGAAAAAGATTCAGGATTTGTGGAATATGAAATAACGACCTAATTTAAGTGAAGTCTAATCTATAGGGAGAAATGTATACATGGAAAACTTTTTATAAATAAGATTTTATATTTTCATAATGGATGTTCAGAACTTTTCATTTTCTTTTTTTTCTTTTTGGTGTTATCCTTTTTTGAGAATTTCATACAGAAATTTTAATTAATTTTTGCGAGAGCTGCAGATCGACTTAATAGAAGGACCATACTTCACATTTGTGTATGAAATTCTGTTTTTCAGTTTATAAGAAAATTATTTTTCCTTCGAGGTAATTTAGAATGTTGGATCTCTGAAATAAAGAATAAAATCTTACTTCAGGGTCGACACTGTACTCTTGAGGAGTTACATAATTATCACTCCAACAAATAGTGAGGGTGCGGGTCGAAAAACCGACAAATCAAAAAGCCGACTGGTGAAAAAAACGACACTTCAAAAAATGACTGTTCGTTTGTCGATGAGTCTATTTTTTACGTCGGCTTTATAACTGTCGGTTTTTTTATCTATCGGCTATTTGATTTTTCGGTTTTTCGACCCGCACCCATTTTTATTGCTGTACTTGAAGAATTCTTTTTTACTATTAAGTGACAGAAGTGCTATTTTGTTATGCAAGCGTAAAAATTGTACACATTTACAGAAATTATTTTTTTAATCCAAACAACTTTACAGCCTGCTTTTATGTTTTTGTTATTTTCAGTTTAGTAGAGAATTTATGCGAGTGAAAAGTAAGTCAGTTTACTCAAGAGTAAATGTTCACTATATAAAATTCACTGTTTTTTTGGAGTAATACAATTTTCATTCCATTAAGAGTAAATTTCCACATTCACTGAAGTAAAATGAGGAGTAGTTTATTAATGATTGAAATTTTACACGTAAGGAATGAAATCTCACACTTATTGGACGATCATATTGAATACACTTGGAAGTCATAAAGAGATAAAACAGAAAGTTATAATAATAGCATTGAAGAATTTTATTGTATAACTGTGAGCAACAATTAAAATACTAATTAAAAATTATATACTATACTAGAAATTAACTATTAACAATGCGTTTAGCTACTGAAAGTAGTGTTCGGTATGATTTGTTTTACACTATTTATTTTTAACAACATACTGCAAGTAGTCCTCAATTTTAATATTAATTATTACTATTATTAATATCACTTCTGGTAGTTCTTATAAATATTCGCGTTTTGTTATTAATTATTCAACTAGCTATATCTTATTTCATTCTTTAAATATAGCAGTAATATTGTCAGCTGTTTTAAATATAATATTTTCAAACCATAGTATTTTCTACATTTTTTAATAAGAAGTTACTTACTTTAAAATGAAAATTATGCCCTAATGAAAAAACTCAATTTTCACTTCATCGAATTTTGAGAGTACGTCTAATCTAATAATTTTTTTTAAGAATTACTTAAGATTTTATTAACAAAATCAGGGTTTTGTAAATTTTGTATATAAATGTTCGGAATTTACTCAATTTTCAAGTTTTTCAGTCGTCTCTAGTCTTATTTTGTAGCACTTTCGTACTTTATAAAAATAGGTCACGAATAATTAATATTTTCGTTCACCAATAACAATAATTCAATTTTTTTAAAAAACAAAGAAATGTTTTTTTTTTAAAACCCCACTTTTTTTTCTCCAAATTTGCAGGTTTTATAAATAATTATACGAACAACTTAACATAAAAATGTTATTTGTTTTTTATTCTGAGCAGAAAAATCTATTTTTTAATTTTTTTTTAATTTGTACTTTGTTTTTTTATGATTTCTAGTTTTTCCTTGTGTATTTTTCGTTGGGTTGTAATACTATTTCTTGAATATATCGTGAAAAGTATGGAATATTAATTGTCACACATACCTAACGTTTGAAATGATTCAAACGTACTTGTAAAAATCCAGACATTTCTTAAAATTTTTTCGTTTATAGTAACATCAATCATCTGTCATAAAAACAAGAAATAACTACAAATCAAGAATCGTGGATTTTAAGAAATTTAAAAAAACTGAAAAGAATTTGAAATAGTTTGAAATAGTGAAAATTGAAATTTTTATGGTATGTTGCAGGTATGATTATCTATAAATTCTCAAAATTTGGAGAAAAAGAAGATGTGGTTTTTAAAATAAAATTGGTTATAAAAATTCAATTGTTATTAATGAATTATTGATTGTTGATACTTGTTATTTTTCGAGACATATTTTTAGAGACATAAATTACGCCCAAAAGTGAATGAACAACTTATAAATTGAGGAAATCCTAAGCCCCCTAATAAAAAATGTGTAACAATCTTGTTTTGTTGAAAAAATCTTTAGTATTTCGCAAAAAATCATAAAATATTGGGGTGTAATACTGTCTATGTTTCATATATTTATTAATAATATTCAATGTTTCTTTACATTATTCTTCAAACGTCATAAAACATAAAACGTACATTTTATGGTGTTTTAAGGCCGAAAAATAATGAAAATTTTTGGGTAAAGTTACATAAAAATATAACTACAAAGAATATTGTTATAATTAAATATTACAGTATATATTACACTATTTTTTTGTAATTTGGAAAATCATATTTATCACACCATAATTTTTTTTGTAACAAATTGGGCAGAAAATTAAATTTTACACTGCATACATTGAAAACTTGAAAAAAAATTATAAAAATTAGAAAATTAAAGTCAGTATTCACTCTATCAAATCACAGTATAATCTCCCGTAACTTTCCTGGTACTAATGGATATTGGGTAAAGTTTCCTGGTGACGAATTGACAAATGTTTTGTTTATATTTATATACAGCTACAAAATGTGATAGCTGCATATATCTTTGATTGCATTTGTATAATAATCTCTCTTAACATTAACAACCGAAATCGATTATTTATAGATACAAAATTTAACCCTCTGCTCAAAGATTAAATTTGTAATTTCCCCAGAAATTGAGTTTCTCAGTAAATATGAAAAATTCACTATTAGAAAAGAGTGCCCTCAATTTCACTTCATAAAATGTCCATCTACATTTCAAAACATCTACAACGAATCCTCTAGAGATGAGAGGTCCATCGTCTCTTAAATAATAAATCTTTGTTTTTCCAAAATATTTTTTTTATTTCATTTTTACTTTTATGTACAAATCAATATTTGAGTAACCTAATATTTTCGACATGTAGAGTGTTTACTTTATTTTAAAACAAATGAAATTTGGGTATTATTTATTATTTCTTAATCCTAGTAAAGATTTATAAATAAACGTTGTTAATTTTAAGTTAAGACTTTTGCGTATTAAATGTGTTTTACACTTTGAACTTTATTGTCTACGGAATGCGTTCGAGATGCATTGAAAATACAGATTTTATAGAATAATGGATCAAGCGTGGGAGTTACATTCGGCGTCCTGTAGATGCAGTGATTCTATCTTGGGACTGGAATGCAGTAGACGGAATGGGATTGTTCATAAAACGAATTTTCTTTCTAGGTATAGGCAGACGCAATTAAATATAAAACGTAATTCTCCGTACACCAATATTTAATAACGTGATTTGCTGTCGTATTTTCCTGTGAAAATATGAGAATATCAATTTATATTATAAATAACTTTATAATGAAATATAATCCTGGAAATAATCTTCCTTTATGCTGTACCAGCTTCCATATGCTTCTTCACACTGAGAATAAAAAAATCATAATTACTAATTATAATAACGATGTATTTACATGAATTTCCCCTTTAAAAAATTGCGGAAAGCACAGGAAAATTTAATTAATTTACGGGACGAACAGTAAAGAATAACCAAACAAACCAAAATGTCAGTTTATTATTATATAATGGATAAATTTAAAGTAGGTAAATTATTATGGTTATTTTGTCTTCCATTCACATAATTATTTTACAAAGTTAATGGAGGCGTGTTTAATATTGTGTAATAGGGTTCGTGTAAGATAATAATAATGCATTATACAGTGTTTATTTTATTTACGATATTGATTACCAATTTAATATCGCAAATACAAGGGTTGGCCATTTATGACATAAATAGAGATGAGTAATCTGGATAATTTCTTCATGGTTTAAATTCCTACGGGAAATCCGATTACCAGGAAATATTTTACGAGAAAATATTGTTCTTTTTAAAGTAGACAATCTTTTTTATTTTATAATCTTGTTTAACATTACTTTCTTTAATGTATATTATCTGTACCGCTTTCATTTTAGTAAAATTTGTTGATTGCATAAGCTTGTGTTATATGTTTTCCTTTATTTAATTCGTATTCTTTTGTTGTTTTCACTTTATTGTCACTCGTAATTTTGTTGTTGTTAACAAGGTTTTGTGTGTGTTTTATAATGTGGTTTGCTGTTTTGGTATAAATTTTCATTGTTTCTTTAAGAATTAAAACAGTTTTTGAAATATATTATTTTTTAAAACTTTCATTTGTTGTTAATATTTTAATTACACTTTTAATTTTGTTGTAATTGCAACTCTTTTACTTCCGTTTTATAGTTTTTATGTGCATTTATCTGTTAATTTTAAAAACTACCATTTGTGTCGAATTTTTTTGATTGATTTTCGTTTTCCTTTTAATACTTCCATGTCTAATCTTTACTTTTTTTAAATTTGCAGCCAAATTTACCTTTCAGAATTGTTATTTATATTTGTTATATATTTAAAATATTATTTCTTACACTCTGAGCGCAAAATGCTATTTTGCTCCCTATATTGCGGGAGCAAACTAGCTCATTCTCCCTAGGGAGCAAAATGAATTTTGCCGGGAGCACAATAAGTTTCTCTCACTCATTCGAATTGCCGACCTCGCTTTGCTCGAGGGTCAAACTCGTCCTCGTCGGCAAGCACATTTTGGGCCCTAGTTGCACAATGTACTATTATCAACCAATCAAAAACATACAATAAGCACGTATATAAATATCTAGTTATTTAATTGATACCTCTATGGATTTAACACCATTAAATATGCTGATATTGTGTATGTAAAAACAAGAGATAATTCTGTTAAATTCACAGATAAATTCTGCAAAAATAGGATATCTTTTTTCTGTTATCACTTTGTGTAAAATTAACAGATTTTCTGTGGAATTTACGTATTTTTTTAATCGGGTAGACCAAATGGTATGTTATACAGAGAAAAAAATTGCACGTTGAAAGGAAAAAATAATGACAAATAATTAAAATACCAATTTGGTCACGTGGAGAAAAATATATCAGTTTTTTAGAATTTTTCGTTGCAAGATACTAGACTAAAATTCGATAATGGTTGATTGCATGGCGTATTTT
Organism: Trichopria drosophilae; assembly: GCA_030407085.1. Classification (NCBI taxonomy): domain Eukaryota; kingdom Metazoa; phylum Arthropoda; class Insecta; order Hymenoptera; family Diapriidae; genus Trichopria; species Trichopria drosophilae. The sequence continues at coordinate 83,270,431 of CM059587.1, read as the reverse complement.
CTCATACTCGGCGCGCAAAATGCTATTTTACTCCTTGAATTGCGGTCGCAAAATAGCCCATTCTCTCCCTAGGGAGAAAAATTAATTTCACCCATTATGAGCGCAAAATAAAAAATATGCCTGGAAAGCGTTTTCACGAAAATTAAAATTGAACAAAACATTTTATCTAAAAAATTGATGTTTTTTTAATAATTAAAAAAAATGAGCGTAAAATGACGTTTTTGGAAAATGAGGTTACCTGCATTTTATTTTGCAAGTACCATCACGCTGAATTCTATAGGTAAATTCTACACATTTGGGCGATAAAGTATTAATGGTCACTGTGTCATCATCCTCCTCATATACTGTTAAAAATTTCTGTAGCAATTTCCTAAAAGAGTAATCGAAGATTTTTATCGTTACGGTTTCAGAATTTTACGAAACAGAGTTTAGTAATTTTCGGAAATATTTTGGTAATTTTCTGACATTTTTTTGTAATTTTCTGGAATTTTTTCGTAATTTTTTGAAAATGTTTCTTAATTTTGTTTCGTAAAATTCTGAAACGGTACGTAATACTAAAAAACTTCAGTTACTATTTCAGAAAATTCCTAGAGAAATTTCTAGTAGTGTAAATTAGTAATTTTTGTACGCAATAAAAGTAAAAATGACTAGTGACTTGGTAATTAACCGTTTCTTGATGATCAGTTGGAAAGTAACACAATTTTGTATGTTCTTAGTGATTCAAAGGTATGATTGTTACTGAATAGCAATTATGCAATACTTTACATCACTATCTAAATGACAAACTCGGACGTATAAAAAGTATAAAAATAATTTATATAACTAATAATAGTCTGTGGTTACTTCAAGGAGTGACGCAGCTGCGTCCCATATTGCAGCCGTCTCTCCTACATAACTTCTGCCGAATTCAAAAGCGTAACTTTGTAGAGAAAAATGGCAAAAGAGAAACTTTCTGGCTCTTTGGTGTACGCACGTGCACTTTCATGACTCCGTACACGTGCAGTTCAGGCCGAGTCGCTTTAACGAGGAAACGTCAAATTGCGACTCAAGTGAGCGAGAATTAAGTACAAGTGTGTCTGTTGTCTCTCTCCTCTACCTCGCATCCAGACGACAGTTCTCGACTTGAATCTAAAATTAAACTTTAAAAGTCCTATCTTTGTCGAACAAATAGGTAAAATGTCAAATTATTCAGCGGGATTCATCCCATTGTTAGAAAACTGTCGAAAGATTGACGTCGAACGTGTCACTTGGTATCATGATAAATTAAACGTCGATCACTTGTCCTGTTCAATTTGGAGTATAAATGTGTTCTGAAGACTCGTGTAAATGATGATATTTAAGCAGGTGCACAAATTTATGTTGAAATAGATCATTTATTGGTGAATTTGATGATAAATGACAAATGTCAAATCTGTGTTTTTATGTGTTTTGGAAGGATACTTTCACGGTTACTTATTAACCCATTAACGCCGAAAAAGCCTAGAATCATAGCTGTACTTTGAAATAATGTCAGATGCAGAAAAAATTCTTGTAAAATATATGAATACCTTTTTTGGATGCGTTCTACAAGATGTCGCGGTAGGATTTCATTTTTATTGACATACAAAACCAATATGGCAGCTTTATTGCAAAAAAGTATGGAAAATCATCAATTTTTCTTTAATCAATATTTTTGTAAGAAAACATAATTTTGATACTGAATAAAATATAAAATGGCACAAACTGTTGAAACTTAAAAATTGTGTCTTGAAAATTAAGGATATTGTAAAAAAATGCTATTTTCAACTAAGTATAGCATTGAATAGAATTTGTAAATATTAAAATTTCACAATGAAAATGATTTATTGGAATTGAAATTGTAAACTTAAAATAATATATATATTTTGATTAAACTAAACAGAATTCGATATTAAATCGCATTTGTTATATTTTGAGTTTCGAATTCGAATTAATTCGTTAAAAACATGTGATATTTCAAATTTTAATTGGAACTATTTATTTGATTTGTCACTAAATGATTAATATTCTGTTTCATTTTTTGTCGTGAATCCGTACCAATCTTATTTAATACCGTCGGAAATGATGTATAGTTTCAATCCCAATGAATTCTGATACTTTCATTTGCATTTAAGTTTACAATCTCTTTATGTTTTCGAATGACTCGGTCAACAAGTATTTTTTTAATGCAGTTGAATTGTATTTAATTCGATAGAGAGACTATACAAATGTTTGAATGGGTTCGAAAATGATTTTCATTTTTATTTGTTTCAATCTGAGGTTCGAATCTGTACTAATTTGAATTCTGTCCAATGTGATTGCAATCGGAACGAATCCTGTAATAATTATCAATATTCGATTATTTTCGAATTTCAAATTTAATTCAATTCTAGCAAAATTTATCAATTTTTGTCAATCCGATTTTATTCTGATAAGGTAATATATAATATCAATAAATTATTATAAAAGAGTTTAAAACTGAGTTTTCAAACGATATGAATTGTATTTGATTGTCCCAGAAATTATTAATAGATTCATCGAATGAATGTTAATATTTCTCTATTCATTCCTATCCTCTGGATCGTTTCGAATTAATTCCTTGAAAACTTGTTAATGTGTCATTTTTATTTTTTTTAAATAAATTGTTCATATTATGTTGCATTCTTTGTCTTGAATCCAGACTAATTCTATTTAATGCTGCCAAAAACTTTCATTTGCACTTATATTTACAAGTTTTCATTTTAAAAAGTGTTTGATATTTTTTTTCTTTTTCCGTTTTGAATGTAGTTGAATTCTATTTAATGGAATAGAAAAACTGTAAAAATATTTCACTCTACGATTTCATTCGAAACAATTCTTCTGTCATTTGAATAAATGAATCAATCTGACGCTCGAATCCGTACACTCTAAAATTATTGGACTCAAATTTCAGTCCAAATGAGTAGAAAATGGGGTAGGCCGGTTTCGACTACATTTGAGTTCTTTGTAGTCAAAATGTAGTTTAATGGCGTCAATAAATACGGAAAATATTCTACTGGGGATATCCTCAGAAGTTCCTCAGGACCCCTAAAGATCTGAATTCATTGTCCTCCTAACTTTTTCAAGGCGTCTTGTCTCAAGTCCTGAGGATGCGCTGAGGATAGAAGTCCCAGGCAGGTGTTCTGTATGATTGCTTGTAAGCGTGAATGCTTGAACAGAAAAGTGATCGAGTTTGAATTTACCAGAAGTTCCCGAGGCACACTTGCCCGAGTGTAAACTAGACTATGCATTGGACAGGTTTTCCATCGAAGCTTCCGGAATTTTCCAATTTTTCCGATAACCAGCGAGATTTGCGTCGTGATCGCCCTGGATTCCGCTAATACCGGGAAGAGAATGTCTCAGCGGAGAGGTTGGTTCATAACCAGAATCGATTTTCGATGAAATTCAACTAAGTTCGTAGCGAGAATCTGCCGGGCGTTGAATGCTGTGGCCAGTACTGGGGGATGCTGGGCTGAGCCCTACGTCGCCCACGGAGGTGGCTGTCAAGGGAATCAGCAAACTGGCACCCCTCCTGCTCTGCACCCCCTGTAAACCAACCCAGAGAAGAAGCAGCAATACCACCAAGTGGTACGTTCAGCAGGTAATGCAACAGTTGTGTCTATTTTTGTTTAATGATCCCTTTAGCTGCAGTTTGATGAGTATATGGAGACAATTGTCTTGGAAATGTTACCATCTTGGATGATGAGTTTTAGAGACCAACTTTCTATGTCACATTATTTTTAGTAAACATTACTAGGATTTTGTGTACAATTAACTACGAATTTTGTAATTTTTACTACCCGTATACGGGAAAAATTGTGTAGTAGTTGTGCCAGAGTCTGTCGCTTTTAGGCCGATAGTTTAAACTATTTAATGACTTTCAACAGAAAAAAAATAGTCTTACCTGAACCACGCTATGTCATAGGTTTATGTTGGGTTTACGTGGAATAAGTACACTGGCTGCTATTTAATAACATTTATAACGATGAAGCTGAAATTTCAGTCATGGGGATTTTAAGATGTTTGAATACGTATCTACATAAAAAATGATGTAAACCAGTGTTAATCGCCCTGTCGGTCCCACCTTAAGAACCTTGACTCTACTGCGCTGACTCTAAAATTTTCTCCTAGTTTCTTGAGATAATTCAGTAGGTTTGTAGTAAAATTTATACAGATTCTAGTAGTGGTCATGGATATTTTGCCATATCGATGATAACTTAGGGACAGACTTTCATTATGCGAAAATTTACCATTTTTTTGGGACTACCAGAACTTTTGTATTTGATACTATTGGTATTGTTAAACTTAATGATAGTTACATTTATTTATTTATTATAAGTTTGATAATGAAGTGGATTTTTATTGGGAAAGCTGACTTGGTTCGGCTGCAATAATTACTGTAACCAATACCATACTGATCACACGAGTAGAGACTCATATTTTTTATACAATCAACAACAAATAACAAAAACAAAGGCGATGCTCATTTTTAATCGTTGATTTTTGACATTTAATGTAAACAGAAAATAAGATTAATATAGATTTGAAAGTGACCAACCTTACCATTTTTATTTTTTTTCGATTGGTGTGGTCAAAATTGCTAAGCAATAATATGGCGCATTTTAAATAAGAAATGAACAAAATTTGGTGTGATTTGTTTTTGTAAATATTTTTTCGCACTAATAAAGTTCGGGGATCGTTGCACATTCAATTCAAAATAATTTTTGTTATTTTATCCCGAATTAACCTAACCTCTTCAAAACTTCAGTATGTCGAAAAAATAAACTTTATTTGATCTATTATGAACATTATTGATGAAATTCATATATATAGAGATAAAATTGAACCTAAAATTTGGTTGTCCATATAGGACAATTTTCTCGCGATTTTGACGCATTTTAATGAATTTCGGTGTACCATACTGAATCTGTCATCATTCATTTTAAAAATCTAACCTAAAATTCCTGATCAGCGAACCCGAAAATCCCTGTACCTACATTTCAGGGACATTTATACCGCTAGCTATACAACTTTCATCAATAATGGTCATAATTGATCAGATTAGGGTTGCTTTGTTCGACATATTGATGTGTGGAAGTGGTTAAGAAGTTGAAGAGGTTAAGTAGATTCGGGGCAAAACAAAAAAATTTTTAGTTTAATAGTTCATAGATTTTGCGACATTATTAATGTGAAAAAAACTCACAAAAAAAACGAAACACCCGAAATATTGTTTATTTTTCATTTAAATGGAAATTTGATTCCAATCGAAACAGCTTACTCGAAACTGGTAGATTTGGTCCCTCTTAAGTCAATATCAATCCTTTTTTCCTAAGAATGAAGGTCTAAAATAAACTATAAAAAGTGCATCTCCCGGACTTAATGTGTTAATTCAAGTAGTTACGATCTTAATCACAAAATAATTAGTAGAACAAACTGCAGTTTATTTAACTGTTTAAAATTAGTTTTACTACACGAAATAGACAAATGGACGATCCTTTTAGTTATATTAGAGAAATTGTACATCGAATTAAAATATACTTAGTTAATGCAGACTACTTCAACGTTTTGAATGTTTATTTTTAATTTTGATATGGAAATATTAAAATTTTAGGAGAATATCTCCTATATAAAGGCTCCTAATAGTGTTTTGGAGTCCATGTCTCAAAAACTTTTCAGTAAAAACTAAAACAAAAAATGTACGACAAAAAAAAACTTATTTAAACTAACTGTTTAAAAATAATTTTACACCGAAAATACGCCAAAATCATAGTAAATCGAACCTTACCTAATTTAACTTGACACACCTCACTAGCATTATTAACTACAAAAGTAAATCAATTTAATAATAAATCTATCGATGTTATATTCTGAATGATATTAGATAATTTGTATAAAATCACATTGTAGTCTTTTTGGTATAAGTTTATTTAATTATTAAGTATTTAGATTAAGTTTTAGTGTAAAAAGTTTACTTGGCTCAGTTTTTATAATAAAATTTCTATTGCTAGTCTAATGAGCAAATGTATTGTAATATATGATGGAATTTTTAAGACAATAATTGTGTTTTCAATAGAAATAATTAATACTCAACAAAGTTGTTACCTTACACTTTCTATGAGTGCTACTTTACACAAAATTAAATATAACAACAGAAGTATTGTTTACCAACCAACTTTCAGAAGCAATTATAAACTTAAAGAAATTGATGTGAAAGTCTTATGCAAATAAATCTTTATTTTAAACTACTTTTTTCAACTTTAAATGAATACAAAAATGTCCATTTCAAAGGACAACAATTTTATACTTTTGTTTATAAAATTGACTAAAAAATAATCGCTGTGATTCGTAATGAATGTAAATATTAGACTAAGTTTCTTTTCTTAAGAACAATTTCACCAATTAGGATATTTAGAGTGTTCAACTATTTTCTTATTATTTTAGAGTTACTAAAGTTTGTCCTAGAAAAAAGCTCATAATTTGGTGACACCATTGACTGCTTACTACAAAATGATGAATTGTCACCAATTTTAAATAAATTTAATATCTTTATTCTTCTTATTTGTTATAATATATTGAAATACTACTGGAAAATTAAAGTATAATCTTTATTATACACGATATTTATTAATCACTAAAAAAGAAATTGTAATGATCCTTATTTTATTTAAATTCGTTAAAAATGATAAAAGAAATTTTCATTATTTTTATTTTACTCATTTTAATATTAATAAACAATGATAAATATTACTAAAATTCTCTCATTTAAAGTCTTAATTAATGTAAAATGAACTGTTTGTTGCGTACGTTATATTTTACAATTAATTTTAAATAAATTTGAGAAATATTAATTATTCATCTATACGATACAATTTTAATTATTTGATGGCTTTTTACATCGTAAAAATATGAAAGATATAATTGTTTACATTACATTAAGATATGAGTTTATCGCAATTGTTGTACATGCCATTTGGGTAATCAAACAAGAGATTAGTGCCATTCTTAAAAAACACACATCAAAGAATATTTTCGCGCATGAAGTCTTTGATACGAGGTTTATCTGTGTTATTAAAACAAAAGCAAAACGGATCTAAATATTCTTACATATTACTTATACTTATTAGCAACTTAGCAAAATAGTCAACAAATAAATATTCAATTTCATTAAGGAAAGGAACTCTAAATTTTATTAGTTAATAAAAACATCTACAATTAAATATTGATTTACCAAAGCAATAAATAAAAATTAATTCAATTATTAAAAACAATACTAATAAACTATAATAAACTAGTCACTCTTAGAGAAATTTATTTCTTAATATGCTTTTAACAAATTCACTTCCTACTCTTATATTAGTATAATTTTACTTAACTTAGTATTTATTCACTACTTATTAATTAAACATTGACTAATATATTAGTACCTACAGTTTGTTTACATTATATTAATTGTTTTTTATAAACTCAAAATCAGAGATAGCATCAACCTTTTACTAGTAACTATTATTGACTTAGTGCATTTCTTTAAATATAGATCACTATTTTAAAAATACTTTTAAAAAATAATATTTTGTTTTTAGACATAATCAATAACTAAAATTAGGAATAATAAGTATTATTTAATACTTCTCTACATCAACAATAATTCATTTTCTTGCTGGACCCCTAATAATTTATGGTTCTATCCAGTAATCAAATAGACAGAAACCAAACTAACATGTTAAAAAGAGTGTTATTCAAGTGTCGAAATTATTTGTTTTTGCTTTCCCTGCATGGAAAAATTTGTCATTGATGCGTTCCAATTTCAGCCCTTATTTGTCAGAGTTATCGATTTCTCTTAGACCACTCTTGTGAAAGCAAGATGCACGTATCTTCTCTAGTTGCATGATATAGCCACTTTAGCCACTCTCACTAAGAGTCAATTATAATCCACCTCTCGTCTGATTGGCTCCCAAAGTTTGGGGAAACCCAACGAACTTTATGAACGCGGGGTGACGTGATAATTTAGACAAAATAATGCAGGATGACAAAACGAATTTTGAATTATGTATACTTTCCTTGAACTTATTTGGTGTATTAGACTAAGTGGCATTTAGTATGATCGGATTCATATATTGATATTTTTTGTCTCGTTTCATCTACAAGATTAATACATGATTCCTAACCTATAATTTAAAATAAGATGTAGGTTAGGTACGTTGTCTTGACAGAATATTTGATACAAGACCAAGACTTTCCTACATAAAATAAGTCTTCAAAACTTCCATGAAAATAATGTTTTTCAACATTTCATTTTGTCTTGATAGTGTACTTTAAACCTATTAATAATTGTATTTTAATAGTGTGCATCATATTAAGGGGTACCTTATAAACTATTCAAGGTACGTCTAGTACATCTATTCTAGAAGATGTGAAGACGATATACCAATACTTTATTACAATTATCTCCAAATTTTGAATCAATGCTACCATACACTAATGATGTGGTCTAGTACCCCCATAGACCCCCTACTAACTATTTCGATTAGTTTCCCTAGTGTTACAATAAGATATAAGCTGGAATGATGTCGAGACTAAGATTACGTTATTAAATACTGTATAAAACACTAACAAATACTTTTAATAGTGTCCAGATCAAGACAATATTTGGTAAAATATCATCTTTTTCATCATATGTACGACATACAAACCTTTTATCAACTAGACCGTTCTCTGATTTTGAATATTTTATCAAAGTATAACAATTTTATACCACCCATAGACTTTTTTTACGAATTTCCTTCTCACCACGTGTCAGTTTCCAACATTTTATCCAAAAATAGCTTTTTTCCCACAACGACGTGTCCTCGGGGCATAGTGAAACAGTGACAGATATATCGACTAGCCTCGTCGGGGATTACGGTGCATGCGGATGCATCACATACCATCCGTGCAATACGTTATTATTCATTCCATACATCACCGACTGATGTATGATCCACATGTCCGCCGGTATTAGGCTTTGCACAAATCTGGACGAGGAAAATCTGTGACGTTTACTAGCAAACTTAGTAACGCGGTCGCACTTATCGTTTATCTGTCGTAGTTTCGTAATTCGACAAGCTTAAAATAAGAAATTGCGTAAAACGTGCGAATACACTTACTCGTGGCTCACGCCTCGGGAACATTTCGCGCACGTTACGTGAGCGTGAGCGTGCGCACTGGGTCACGCGCCATGTAATTATGCGTAGACTGACCGGAAACTGAAACGCCTGTACGTCTGTTTACCAGGATTCTGGACTTGCGGAATAAAGGCTTTTGTGCGTTTCGCAAACGAGACCCTGGATGCGTGAGAAGTTAGCTCGATGACTAATTACCGAGAATAATGGGTGTGCTAATAACTCTTTAGTGCAGTCGATTGTTAAATCTGACACTCTAAGAGTTTTAAAATTCATATTTCAGTTTAAATTTCCTGTTAATGATATTGACTAAACAATTTGGTTTTTTTTCGGGTATCCATGAAACGTTTGTTTTACTCCCTAGGGAGCAAAATATCATTTCATTCCTATCTATCATTAGTGTATGTTCGTTTAGTAAGTTGATCAAGGTATATCTTATAAATATATTCAAGAACATACGAAAAATCTCTAATTCTCTCCGTGTTTCAGAACCTACATAGATCTACTACTAAGTATTTCTCATTGTTTTTTGCATTTATTTAGGTATATTTCACTTTTAAAACGACATTTACTTATACAATACATTAAAAACTACTGATAGACACTCGATCTCGTCTAGAAAGTCTAGAATTAGTGTTTAAAATCCGGTATAGAGTCAACGAAAACACGAAAAATGCAAGAAAAGTATTTTAGTTTTTAATTGAATATGTACATTTCGAGAAATTCAAAAAGATCTCCACTTAAATTTTGTATTTGGTTGAAAATTTAACAAAAAAATTAAATATGACTACTTTGAAATCAGAATTGCATCTTGCTTGATATAACTCTGGAATATGCTGTAACGAAACGTGCAAGTATCGCGTCAACTCCGGCGATTCTTACGACACTGTGTTATTTCCACTTGTGCCAATCATTTGGCCAAGGTACTTACAACCATAAATAATTAGAGTTTAGGAAGGCCGAGGAATTATTCATATTTTAATTTTTCCGCTTACGTTCCAGTTCATGGCTGAAATTAACATCTGCGTATTTTTAGGACCTATTACATTTTATATTTATGTTTCTTTTAAGACAAGTTTTATACTAAAAGAAGAAGTTTCATTCAAGTAGAAATTAGTGATTTTATGTTTACAGGTGTTTTAGAACTTCATAACTATTTTACATACGATATTACTAATGGCTCCTAATAATTGATGAACTAACTGAAGTTTGATGTCACTTTTTTTGTAATTTTTGACAGGTAACTATGTAAGATTATAGATCATGTGATGTTAGTCAACCCAAATTTATTTTAGAAAAGTTTAAATCAAATTATTTGTTTACATAAAATTACATGTTCAATTTTTCAGTCTTCAAATTGCAAAAATTGATACAATTTGTTAGGAAATATTTTAAGGGTTAATGGCTTCTCGACTTATGGTATTGCAGTTACATTGTGAAATGCTCGTTAATGTTTCCGGTACATACGTTTCGATCGCTATACTAAGAACCGTTCCTTACATTCTAGTCGTATAATATCTTGCCTCCATACAGGCTCATATAAATCCATTCCTCGATGCTTAAAGTACGACCTTACTGGAGCTTCTTGAACTTTATAGTCCAGCCATATGTCGGCAGTCATTTTAGTATTTTGACGTCGACAATCCAGTAGTTAAAGTTGCGTTTTATGTAAAAGTCATTGTCCTGACTTCTAAAATACAAATCTAATAAATTTTTTACTTTTGCAACATTTTTTAGAATTTTTGAGCGGTTGAGAAATCTAAAACAAGTTATGTTTATAATAAATTTTTGTGTTGATTTGTTTACAACAAAATTAATGTAAAAAGATGTTTATTCGATGCTTCAGATGTATTGAAAACTAATTTGACCTCATATTTGAAAATTAAAATGACGGATCCAATATGGTGGTCCGAAATTTAAAAATTGATTTCATTACTAGAAAATTAGATATAAAGGAGTTTTTGGGATCTCTGATGACGCATGTGACTTCAGATTTGGAAAATTCAAAATGACAGACAAATAATAATTTTAAATGTTCAGAAGTTTAAATGGTCACAGTTAATTTTATATATTTTAGGAATTTCAACATTCATTAGCATGTTATTATATCTGTATTATTATATTTGAATGACAAAGATCTCAAGGTGATGGATGAAACATCTTTTACAGAATGTATGATCATGTGTGCAATTTGGAAATAATATAAATATAAATGATGATAAACAATGACGAATTAGACATCCAATATGCTGTGACATTCAGATCTCAACAATATGGATGAAGTCATGATATTAATAAAAGAAATGTAGTAATTAATTAATCATCGTAGTAATGCAACATTTAATTAAATATTTCTTGTCTGCAAATCATTATGTTGAATATATACAAATGAAATATTTTTTTTTAAGTTTGCAATTTGTTTTGACTAATCCACACTAGTAAAAATAAAATGATAGAATACTTATTAACAATATGAAATTTTTAAAGGTTTTTTAAGCATGGATCATGAGAAATTATTATCCGCGAAAATATCGGGTAAAAAGTTTGTTGTTATCAGCGGTGTTAATTACATTAGTATGTTTTTAAAGAGTGAAATTTAAACGCAGAAATGCAATTGATAAAAGTCACTCGAGCTACGAGATTCTAATCACGTTCTAGTATTGATTTCACCAGTAAGATAGGATAGTTCAGATGTGCAAAAGTTATTATCAGCACATGAAATCAACACTGTGTACGTCTTTGAGGTTAAGTTCATTGTTTTTTTTTCACCTTTTGTGTATATTTTGCTTTAGATGTATTTATTTCATGCAATTTTATTTTTAAATTTTTATCGTTAAAAATAATCTGAAGTTAGTAATTTTATAGTAATGATAGCTCGAAAGTCAACAGAACTATTCGAAGAGTTACTTAAAGTGATTTTGTATACCTGTTATTCATGATATTATGATAGTTTTCGATTTTAATTAGGTGAATAATATTTTTCACAAAAATTACAGAAATATTTTTATGTCGAAGACTATTGAACGTTTTTCTGAATATTATTGAAACAAAATATTTCAATAACTACACAAGTCAACTATTGTTGGATTGTTGAAGTTAATAGAACTACTATTGGAATCTACTTTGAATTTCATTTTCAAAATGATTAAAAACTACGGTTTAATTTGTGAAATAAATTAAAACATTCCATAGTTGCATAAAGAGTAATATTAGAAGTTACTATCGCAGCCTTTAACAGGTATTATTAAAGGAAATAGTAAGTACCGGCAGTTCCCAAAAAATGCCATTTATGTAAGTTATATGTATTTACTAATCTCAGCTGATGTACTGTACAAGAAACCATGTTGGTACTATAAAATAAGTTTTAATACAGTAATACATTTTAATGATTATAATTAGTTTATGACGATAGACATATATTTATAACGCTAAAACATAGTTAGTATTACGGTTATTGTTCCTCAATAAAAGGTAGTATGATATGTTTACTAATAAAGTTCTTAAAATACTCCATTAGCCATTCATTTTAATTAAACGATGTTAAATTCTCATACTCATATTTTAGTAAACTTAGTAATTATTTAGGATGCATAAATAACTGAAGTTGATAATTACATTACTGACTAGCTTTTACCTTTTTAATAAGTCGTAATAAGTTAATTGAGCCGTATAATATACTAGCTACTAAATATTTACAATTGGAAATGTCAACTACATTTTCCTTCGAGAGAAACAATTCTATATCAGAAAATAGGAAAAATAAGGTAATTACAAATAAAAAGATGGCTTTAGTTTTACTTTCTTGTAGGGCTATATTACATGGTAGCAGGTTTTATTAATATTTACCGCCCAAAACTAATTTATTCGATGATTTCTGTTGACATGGTTATCGAATCCGAATATTAATTATTGTGGATTGATTTGGAATCAAATTGAATATTATATACTTAATACAATCAGATTCCATATTGGCAACCGGGTATGTTAAAAATATATGCTTAAAATAATCAATTGCATATAGAAAAATGTCTTAAAATTGTTATACATGAAATCAAACAATTTTTATTTCAGATTGATATTAAGTTGAGATTCATTTATTTTAGTTCTAACTATTTAATTAGTCCTCACACAAAATAACTGTTGAGAATCATTCACACACTATTACACTAGTTTTTAATAATCATGTGCGAATTTATTTGTGCAGGGTAAAAACTGAAAATGATTAACTTACATAATAAATTTAGAATTTAAGTAATAATTTTTAATAATGATTATACATGATTTTAATGTCTGACACAGAAAATGTCGTCTCATTTAATGAAAATACATCTACTTTAAGTTTAAATATCGTAATAACTTTTCAATATATTAAACTAGAATTTTCATGAAAAAAATGGTAAATATTTGTTAAACGTTGAGAGAATTCAATAAATTATTTCTCTTGTTTTTTTCTTAAAGAAAATAAGAATCAAGAGAGAAAAAATAGCATAATTTACTAAACAGTGATTATTTACTGTAGTAAATGGTCGGAATAATTATTGAAAATTGTCAAATGAACTATTTGACTACTGTTATTACCAAAAATGTAGTAAAACTTACTAAAGGATATAGTTATTTTTACTATTTTGCATGTATACGTTAATATGTATCCAATGCAAGAAAAATATTGTAAGTTGTAAAATGGAACAAGACTAGGTTCTACTTATAGATTTTGGGCCGCTGAGTCCGAATTCGGGCACAGGATTGGTCCTGTACGTCTGAGTTTTTATTTTATATTTGAGGTTTAAAGTGCAAAAAATGGCTTTTTTCAAGAAAATTTACAGATTTACTTTAAGAAAAAAATTGTAAGCTGTAAAATGGAACAAGACTAGGGTTGTACTCAAATTTTGGGCCGCTAAGTCCGAATTTAATAATTATTGTCTAATTGTGTTACTATTTTTTCTCTGAGTGAATAGTATTAATATTTACTTCAATCTTGACCAATATCATTTTCTTAATTTTACTGTTTTAGGAATTAATCTTTGAAATAAATTTTCAATGAAAATTACTCAATTAGAATTCTTATTAAGCATTATAATGAGCAAATATTTGGGTTGTAAACTAATTGTACTTATGACATTTGGAGCTTAATAATCATTAAAAGGTAACTGTGTTTACACGAAACGAGGGTTAGGGGAGGCGGGGGTTGTACCGCTCAGTGGGTAATTCCGCTCACTCATATTTCTCAACCTTCCGTTAAGTTAAAATTATTTTTTATATTTTTTTACTAAAGAACTTTATGTCAAAATCTAATTTCAACAAAAAATTTACATAGTTTATTGCTAAAAGTTGATTAAACAAAAATTGGAAAGTTTTGTAACGTAGTTGACATAAATACGATAAGAATTGGTCTTTACAATATACGGTTTTCCATCTTTTTACTAGTACCCAATGGGAAAAAATATGAACAAATAGACTTGTTGTACTGTTAATTACCAAATGGTATTTGGTAAACTACTAAAAACAACATTGACTTTTAATTATTCATTACTTTTCAACGCGGCGCGTTAGTGGGTAACACCGCTCACAGAGTTTATGGCATATTTCACATATTGTTGATCAAATAAATGTACAGAAAGTACTAAAATAATGGATATTTGAAATGGAACTTCTTGTAATTAATCATATACATTGAATGTACACAAGTGAGTTAACAACAAATTGATTTATAATATCATTGAATTTCATAGGTTAGGTACATTCATTATTTATGAATCATTAATTTGAATCCATTCTTCTTTACCATTTTCATTGCCTGTACTGATATTTCTTCATTACATCTTCATTACATTTTCATTACATTGTTTCTAAGTGTATATGAATAAGTTTAACAACTTAAATTTAGTGAGCGGTATTACCCACATTGACAGGAGATACTGTTGGATCTTTGATATTTATTAAATTCTATAATTCAATACGTTTAGCGTTAGTAAACATTCAGATCTTCTTGTATATTACTGTCGGGGCTTTATAGAATCGATTTCAATCGTTAAACAAATCTAAAATTATTTATGCATTTATTAAAAGCGATACTTTCCTTAGGTGAGCGGTACACCCCACGCCTCCCCTATGTGTTTATTGTACCGCACTTTGGTGTAATTCGGTCATTGTGAGGACAAGATGGTAACACCCAGCAGGAATGTACTACCTAAATTCCTATACACTTGGGTACGTCATAGAACATGAATACAACGTGTGCTCTTATCAAGCTTCCTTTGATATTCTGAACACTGAGACGTCTTATTTGCCACGACACTAGTTTGCATAATTGGCTAACGGAGAAGGCGAATCTCAAATCATACACGTAATTTACATATTCCATGTTGTATAAAGGTTTGAAAGAATGTGAAATCAATCAATATGTATTTATTTATTATAAATGATATTTTAGAGATAATGAGATAAATAGTATAACATTTTGATTCTTTCCTTTTGGATACTTTATCTTTTTAACTTTTAGTTATTTTATTACAAGAGTATTATTATGTTTTATATATTTCAAGATTGGCAGGTCCCTTTTTTAAGAATGAAATGGAATATTTGTCTTGTTAGAGTGTAACATTGCGCATACCAGCATAAAACGCTCGTTAGTAAGGAAAAAATAGTCTATTTAATCATTGGAAATTTGACGTAGAAAATGTAAAGAATATATATCTCTTAATTTATTATGCTATATTTAACTTGAATCGTATTAGGGACTTCCTCGATCAGTTTCTGAAAATATGTGTTCAAAGTAAGATCTAAGTCTTTTGTTTATGTTTTTAAAGTATTTCTTATATTATTTTTATAATTTAAATAAAAACCTGGAACACTAATATTATCTTTACATTAAGCAGATTTTATTTTGCACTAAAATGCAGAAGATGAACCGAGAAAACACATGAAAACTTCTTATATACTTGTGGTAATTACATATTAGAAAAACTTCATAAACCTAATGAAAATTACGTACTAAAAATATAGAAAATGGTTTTTAAAATTTTAGGTAATTTTACTCTGAATAAATGTACAAAAAATGAATGCGTACAACATCAAAATGCAAAAGTGGAGTTGAAATGTATTGATCAAAGCGATACAAAAACGGTTTCGTTTCATTTCAACCTTTTACGACTTTTAGTATCAATTTTCCTACGTAAATTGGCAATATCAAAATAAAAACGTGTTGCATTTTAGAAAGTTATTGGTATTTTTGTTTACAGTAATATCATTTTTATTCACGTTTATGTATATTTTTAGAAATTTTTAAACAATTTTAAGTTAGTAACTGTTCGTATATTTTCAAGCTTTATTTTATTTCTAACTATTTTATTCGCTTTTTGTATTTGATTTTTCACTGAACGGAACTTTCAGTTTAGTTGGCACTTTGTCGTCAATTTTTTAAAGTTCTAGGAACCTAAAATATCATTACGATTATTATTTTAAAACAGTTTAGGTTTTTGTTTCTTAAGCATTGTATATGACTTCAATAAATCAACTTATAATTAACTAGTACAATAGGATAGGTTAAATAGTAAACGTTTAAAGTTTGTAATTGCAGAATTATAATTAGATTTCTTATTTACGTGTATCATGATTTATCATGTTTGTCAAGGTTTTTGTTAATTTCTGGGCAGTTTTAACGATTTACTAACAAATTGCCGATGCATATCAAAGTTTCTCTGGAATTACGGAATTAATAACAAAAGTTAATAAGTTTGATCGTTTCATGTTCATAATAAATAATTAAAAACAATGAACTTTTCCTGGGCGAGAAATGCGACTTTGCGCCCTTGGAAATTAGAGTTCTCACCCATCCCAGTTTCAAATATGTTGAAATCATCATTTTTTATTTTATATTATAGTGGATTCATTAATCCAAGGCATTTATAAACTTCCTCTTATAACAATCTTCGAGCTGTATTAATTTTCATTTATTTTTAATTAATTTGAATTGATAATTGAAAACCTTAATAAGAAAAAAAAACAGATTTGTAGTGAAAACTGGGACAAATTTTGGATAAAAAATATTCATGTTCCTATCTAGAAGGTGTCATCCCAAAAGAAGTGGAAATCTACTTGGAACTGAATAGAGTCCTTAAAATATCGCCTAAATTGTAAACAAACTGCATGGTGCAAATTTCATGGCGCAAATCATTGAAAAAACGGTGCAAAACGATTAAAATAAATATGTGAATTATTTCTAAGCGCTGGAGATTAATTAGACAATTTTTTTTTTTAAATTTACCAATATTTCAGTTGTCAAAGTATTGTATGCTATTTGCGGACGATGCAAATAATTTTTCATTGTTGTTTAATCGTTGATAATAAATTTGTAATTTTAATGTTTCAAAACATTTTATTTAATAATTTTACCTTGCATCCGAGTTATTTTGTTTGGTATATGGAGCCTTTCCATACATTGAACTTCCATAAAATCTTTAAGACATCCATGAGTAGTTACAAACATTTTACTTTATACGCAGCACATCTCCCTCGCATTAATAAATTTATCCCCATTTTCAGTTTATTCGTTTCGAATTTGTTACCAATTTGATGTAATGTTTAAAAATCATTACCGAGCATTTCTTCGATGTTTGATCACTTTTTAATTCGTAAAATGACGCATACGTTTCTTATGACACATCTTAGGAATTAATGTCGAGCACATGTCATAAGTTGGGAATGAGTAGATCGAAAATACAAAATTGGTGTTTGGAATGAAGTCATCCTATTTTTATCCTTTTTCGTAAAACAATAGAGAATAATTAGAGAATCATCAGACATATATCATGACTAATATTTCTACCGCATTCGAGTAAATCGTATTTTTTCATGGGAGCATATGAAGATTTGAGGTTATGTACTGTATTGCATATTTAAGGATCGAGAAATAAAAAAGGAACGATGGCATCCTTGTTTACTAATAGTTAAACTATTGTTTCCTCGTTCTCTGTATGAAATTCATAATTATTGTTGAAGTTTTCAACCAGATTAATATGACTTTTTCCAAAAATGAAAATTTGACCTCAAATTACCATTGCAGATGATGAACTTTCCACAAAGTTTTTACGCAGTCTATTTTTGCGTTTTAACATACAACACGTGTTATAGCATTTATTACACATTTGCAAAAATAGATCGATTGGATAGTGAGGTTCATGAGCGACGTTTTCGATTTGATAATCTTCGTCCTTGGTGTCGACACTCCACTCGTAGGCTGTGTGGCGCTTCGATAACGGTGCTGGCCTTACTCATCCCGAGGGCCTGACAATGAGACAGTTGAGCCTTTATGTCTGTCATCCAATCAATTGCATCCTTTGTCAACTGAATTAGAGTTAATGTCAAATACAATAAAAACAATTGGTTTTCAAAGAAAAATAATGTGGCTTTCAATTTTTATTAATTAAGTGTGAGAAAAAGTGGAATAACTGTAGCTCGTGTTCAAAAGCCGATTTTGATAGAATTGCTTAAAACATCATCTTTGTATCAGACTGAAAGATAAAGTACTCTTTAACAAAGGAATAAATGCATTTATCCAATTTTTAAATTAGAAATAAATATTTTATGGACGTCTTTGACGTGATGTTTTTGTGATGCATACTTTTAATTTCTCTAGTTAATTTTGTTTCTGATGATGGAGGATTCGTCCACTCCATGAGAAATAATGTAAATCTTGCCACAAAAGTTCAGAATTTAAAAAAAAAATGGTAAAGATGGAAAGATTGGATTATTTTAAAATTTTTCAAAAAATGAGGACCATTAAAGTGGAAAGATTTGATGGTCCTCATTTTCTTTGGAAAATTTTAAAATAATCAAACTTTTCCATCTTTATCATCTTAAAGAAAAATTGCACTTTTCTGGCAAAATTTAGGTTATTTCTGGTCAAACAGACGAGTTTCTGTCATCAGACAAAGATTAAACTAGAAAAATTACAAGTATGAACACAAAAACATGGTGGTTTTGGTGGTCAAACACGTCCATGAAATATTTTTTAAATAAAGGGACTTTTTAATACGTGACATGTTGAGGTTTTATAAGGACTAGTTGATATAAGTAAAGAAAATTACAATATATAAATAAGAAATGTTCAAAAATTGGTGAAAAATTGTTCGAATTACTTTGATTTGACATTTTCGAGTTACTACCGAAACGTATCTGAGAGATTAAATGTATTAGATTCCTGCAAAAAGCATAATGGTTAATGTTAATATATATAGATGGTATTTTTACAGCATTTTTTATTATTTTGTGAATTTATTTTCTACTAACTTTTACTGTCTATTTTCTATGACATCTTACGATGTCAACGAAAGTTTTTAAAAATATTTTATGCATATTAGAATTCCTTTTTTTATTGTTAAAAGTTTACACTTGGTGATATTTTGATAAATCATAAGTTGTAAATGTTTTATGTAATAATTATATTACAGATGATACTTTTTCCAAAAACTATCGTTCATTAAGCCTTTAGTTAACTAATCGTGCATCTAAAAGAAACTTTTAGTTTGTTTTACTAAAAAGCGTTTGATTCTACGGCAATTAAATGCAATCCAAACAAGTTGATGCTAACAAAAAAAAACATTATTTTGAAACGCAACAAATGGAAATGAAATGGTGATATAACATAGTCACCAAATTTCAATTAAAATACATTTTTCAAAATAAAACATTAATAGAGTTTGGTACAATTTTCTGTAATATTTCGAGATATAGTATTATTGTTTATTACACAAAATATTTAGAATGTCTCGGAATATAGTATACAATTGTAATGTTGATATGTAATGACATATATCGATTACACATAATTATTTATGAAGTTTAGTTCATGTAAAAAAATAGCGTTAAAATTATGAATATTGAAACCCTTTAAGGCAGTATATTTCGATTTGAAAGTATTTAAAATTACTATTGAAAACTAATGAAAACTATTGACAAGTATTACGTCATTATTAATACACTCCTATTTCATTCATTTTCTGCATAAACATAATTTTATTTGATGCTAAGTTTAGATATTAAGTAGTAACATCCCAGCGGAGTAGGTATTGTGTAATGTTTGTAGTAAAAACATAACTCATACTTTCGAAAGAAAATGTGTAAGTGAATAGTCATTACTCTCTATCGACTTAAAAACTAGAGTCATTGTAATTTAATTCCCATACAATAAAATCCTTTTAGTTAATGAGTTTCTTTTACAGGAATGATTATGAAACTAAAATAATAATCCCAATAATCAGAATAAAATGTTTTTACTGAGAGACTGCACTAGGGTATTTTCATGCATAACTTAATCGACGATTGTGAAGTTTGTCGCAAGAGCGAGGTGAAGGGAAATTTCGTTGCAGGGCACAAAATCGAGTTCTACTCCCGGAGTGGTAAAAATATCTTATAAAACATTTTTACCTATGGTTAACAAATGTTATTTAGAAATAAAGAAAAGTGTCTGTATTACTTATTTAGTACTTATTATTGTCTTATAGAAGAGGAAGTCGCAATGGAAAGTAGTTAGTGATATTACGTGTTATAACAAAAGTTAATGATGTAAATAATACGTTTAGTAGCGGAAATAATATAATTCAAAACAAGAGAAATATTATTCCACATGTTATGAATCAATGCAATTTAATTTTTCAAAAGGCGACCTTTTATCTTATGTCTTAGAATCACAATTATGAACTGTACAATAAGAAATAGTTAAGTACATTACGAGTATTGAAGTACATACATAAAACGACTAAGAATGTTAAAATCATGATGAATATAAGAAACTACGATAAGGCAATTACTTGTTTCCGTAAAAGATATAAACTTTCAAGGTTTTCTCATCATCTTGACCTTTTTCATTTACGTGGATTAAGATTCCCTTCCTTAATTTCGTGGCTAATATTGACTATTACCGGAGGATTAAATTACTGAGGGAAGTATCGAATATTTTGTGATGTTTAACTTTGAACTTAAAATAATCTCTGATTACAAAAAGGCAAATCGTTATAATTACTTCAAATTCGTCTAAATACTTCATACTTAAAAAATGTTTAAAAATTTATTTATTTATCACAGCTTAATAGTACATATTTATTATATTTTATATATGAAATTCTGAGACTAACAATGTGTTCAGTTAGTAAATACGATTCTCAGAGTGTGAGAAAAGCAGTTGATTTAGCATTTTATGAAAATAAGACACGCAATATTAAAAAAGTAAAATAAACGACATACATTCATTTCTTATTTGTAAATATTGAAATCAACAATTTTAGAATTTGACCTGTGAGGTAATTTAAAATATGACTAGCTACTATTACTATAACTACAATTATTTATTATGAATTAATGTTTGAATTATTCAGTTGATCATTGAATTATTATGACGTAACCTAACCTAACTTTTATCTGTATATAAAAGTATTCTGAGTTATAAAAGAGATATTCTCTAAACTATATTTCCGTACTGTCAAATATTTGCAACCTTTTCTCACTGTTGGTGTACTTTTTTTTCTGCGTACAACCGAAATTAAAACAACGATAATATTAAGGATATTTTAGAATTTACGATAAGTACCTGGAGGTCGGTGTGCACTAGATATTATCCCGCATCCGAATATTTCCGGTTCGGTTTAATTAAATATAACACAAAGGCCACGAGTTACGATGAAAAACAATAAGAATTTATTAAAATAAGGAAATTGTTTTGAGTAATTACAATTATTAATTCTTGTTCCTTTCACATACTTTTTTTTCGCACTGCAAAACTCTACGTAATACAGAAGCAAAATTGCTAGGCTATAGTACAAAAGATTTTCATCGAGATCTTGTGGGTGAATTGCGAGTCGATCCGATAATTAAAGGCGCGTGAGGAGGAAGCCATCAACCCAGGCGTGACTGGGTCCTTGTACCGAACGGCGCTATTCCCTGGCCTTGAATTACTCTTTTTTCACAAGGACTACACTGCCATTCCAACTGTACTTTTTCTCATTACTCTCAGACTGAGACTTAACCATTTTTTTGCTATATGATCATTTTTTTTCATTTTTGCAAAGAATAAAAAAGGACTACCGTTCTAGAAGTACCTACAAATTTATTTGTAATCATGTTTTGCAGTATTTTAAAATGTCAAATTTTTACTATTTCAAATAGTAAACCAATATTTCACGTCTATAAGTAAGGTGGATGAAAATTTGACCATTTGAATTCGTCGGTTCGTGCGCGCTAACAATCCACATAATGTAGTTACTCGTGCTATCGCTAGTCGGCGTCGTGATTGAATCTCTCTCCCCACAAACGAAATGAGTTTCCTTACTGTACAGCCCAAATTAATTTACTACTATTAGTAAAATTGTATAATATCAGGAAAAACTTGAATCGTACATATTTATACTAACAACAAATAGTGTATTGATTTCACTGTATTATTAGTGGCTTCATTTTAACATTTAAATTAGTGGAAAATTTGACTGTATAACTATGTCGGCTAAGACTCTGAAGCGAAAGCATACACGTTATAGTCCACATGATTAGTTACTCGAGCTGCTGCTAGTCGACACATCGTGAGTAAATTCATGCCCGTTAACGAAATGAGTTTCCATATAGTATAGTCCAATATTTGTCTAATATATCAATATTAAAGTAATTAATTTACCGAACGTGACAAAGAAATTACATAAATCACACGTATTGATACTAACTAGAAATGGTATAATGATTTTACTACGTTAATATTAGTACAATTTCATCTGGAAAATTCATAGAAAATTTGACTATTTAAGTTCGTAAGTAGAAATAGTCCAACATATGTAATGATAAAGAAAAAATGAGTTTCCATTCAGTATATAATCTTACAAACACATGGGAGAGAATACTGCTACTTATTTTGTCTTTGACGTAATACTTGTAGTAATGTATACAAGAGTACACAATGTTTGGGTAAATTCGTATTTTACACTACGAATCTATTGGACACGATCCTGGGTTCACGCCCTGACTTCGGTGCTCATTTTTTTTCGAATATATAAAAAAATGTTTAAAGAATGTTGGACTGAAACCATTGACAAGGATTTGTCAGATTTATATTTGTAATGAATCCCTAAATGAGACTTTATTAATTGGATTAAGCAAGACAAGAAAAAGAAAACCAGAAAAAAAATCAACAAGACCATTTTTAGTCCTTTAGGTTAATCTATAACGCAAAAGAAGAACTGTTCCATTACAAATACCACTTCAAATTTTCAAAATTTGACACCAATGACAAATCGGTCGGTAATGTAGACAGCTAACATTCGACATGAAATATGTTAAGATATAATATTCTGTACCACTAAACTAATTAGGTTATAATCAACTATGGTTCGTTGGTACTTAACGAACCGACATTATCAATCGATTTTAATGGATTAAACCGATCGCATAATTTGCAAGCAATCGTCTTTGAAAAAGCAATACCGTTATGAATCATTGTAATGTAGATGAAAGTTACTCGCGTATTGCTTGTGTGTCTGGTGACAAATCGCAAATGGTTTTGTTACTGGCTCTACGATTCGGTCACTAAAGATTAGGAGAAGGGGCATCATGCGAATCACGGCAATGACACGCTTTCAAAGTCTGATTCACTCGTAAGCGACTTGCACGGTACGAATGGTATTGTTCATTCACTTTTTCAAAGTGTTTTTGTTTTGTAATGCAAATTACCACTAAGATTACGACTTTCTGGGGAGTTTATACATTTGAAATTGTTTCTTTTGTGGGAGTTTAAACTCGAGATAACCATTTGGTTGAATCACTTTTTTTCAGTTACAAGATCAATTCGATAGGTTTGTTTTTACAGGAGGATGTTATTAAACATTTTTAGAATTTGTTTTAAAACTTTGAAACAGAAACAATTGTTTAATTGGCTTTGCTCAGAACTTGAGTAAAATTTTTTGTGAAACTTTAGCATAATTTTGCTAATTAGAATTTACCTTATTCGTTTTAATGCAATTTTCACAATAATATCGGTTTCTGACCATGTTCTAACCTATAATCGGGGGGTCAAATTTTTGCTGTTGCTTGAAGATGGAAACTTACTTTCACTAAAAGCAAAAGTGCGTTAAATTTCATAGTTTATTACAGAATAAAAAGAAATTGCAATCTATAAAAATTACCTTTTTATTTCTAGATTGCCAAAAAAATAAAGTATATGAATACAAAATCAGTTTTTCGAAATCCAATATGGAGAACGGGATATGCAAAATATTTTGTTATACCAGGAACAAGAATTCTTCGTTTTCTAAAATTTTTGTTGTCATTTGCTTCTTTTCTGTCTAATTTCACAAAACAAGACAAAAAAAAAAGGGCAAAACAATATAAAACAAGACAAACCAAGACAAAACTAGACCAAACGAGACAAGACATGAAAAAACAAGACAAAAAAGACAAAACAAGATAAAACAGGACAAAATAAGAGAAGATAAAACAGGACAAAACAAGACATTTTTATCATTTGCTTCTTTTCTGGCTAATTTCACAAAACAAAACAAAACAAAACAAGACAAAACAAGACAAAACAAGACAAAACCAGACAAAACGAGACAAGACAAGATGAAACAAAACAAAAAGACAAAACAAGATAAAACAAGACAAAACAAAACAAAACAAGAGAAGACAAAACAGGACAAAACAAGATATTCTTTTTATTTGCTTCTTTTCTGACTAACTTCACAAAACAAAACAAGACAAGACAAAACAAGGCATTACAAGACGTTACAAGACAAAACAATACCAAACAAGACAAACCAGGACAAAACAAGACATTTTTCTCATTTGCTTTTTTCTGACTAATTTCACATACAAAACAAGACAAAACAAGACATTACAAGATAAAACAAGACAAAACAGGACAAAGCAAGACATTTTTGTCATTTGCTTCTTGACTAATTTCACAAAACAAAGCAACACCAGACAAGACAAAGCAACACCAGATAAGATAAAACAAAACAAGACAAGCAAAACAAGACAAAAAAGACAAAACAAGACAAAACAAAGCATAACGAGATCGAGATATCTGTCGTTACATTAAATGTTGTAAATTAATATTGTTCTTAACAACAAAGAGATATATTTTAGCAACCAAATCACAAATGAATTTGAATAACATTAAAATTTTCTTAAGTTTGATATTCTGTAAGTCTTGAAGACGGGATGGTCCTAATGTCTAACTCAGATGGGACATTACTACTTACGAAGTTATGAAGATTTTGTTCCTAAGTAGTAGCGTCCGGTATAAAATATTTGTGTGTAATAACTTAATTTGGAGCCACTCGTGTGACATAATTTAGTGCTAAGATTGAATACGACCATCTTTCATCTTTGAAGTCGACAACTCACTTCTAAGATATAAAGGCTCGCCAAAATAATATTCAAAATGAGTAAAATTAGGAATACATGATAAAAATACGAATTAAGGGGGCTCTAAAGTGGTCCACTGGTAAAATAGGAAATTTCACTACAAAACATAAATTAAAGATTACTGAATAAAATGTCGGACTCTGTTAAGGCAATTATAATTACCATAGACGGTTTTTTATAAAATATCAAAGACATTAATTGAGAACGGAAATAAACCAAAATCACTTATTTCCGAAAATTCTCAGCCAGTTCTGTATTAATTTTTTTGGAATTTTTTAGGATACCGTCTACAGTAATTAGAATTGCTCTTACAGAATTTTATTTTCGAAAAATCGATTCAGTCATATTTTAATTATGGTTTTTAGTGAAGATTTCTATCATTTCAACCCAGCACTTTTGAACCACCTTAAACAATAAAATATAAGAATTTTTTATCATGTTCCAATTTTTTTTTACACCTTCGTGTCTTATCTTGTATACATTTTTTTAAATTTATTAACCATTACGACCTTCTCGCATTTTGAAACCTATTCAGTTTATTTCGTTATGTTGAGGCCAACAGTTCTGTCTCAAGAACGAGTAAGTCGAATTTTAATTTTTTTTCTTTAAACTACATTTTCTATTAGACTTGATGCGCAGCTATTACGATGTTAATTTATTTTACTTTTGTATGTATTCATTTTTCAGAATTTTTATTAATTTGACTGTAACTAACACGCATACTTTAGCAAATTAGTTGTATCGATATTTACGTGCGAAATCCTATAAGTATTCAGAAGACTTACTGACTAACATACTCGGAATAATAAACATAGTTTACGTATACTTATCATACGTTCTCTAATGAAAGTAATCGCTTTGATTATGTAAAATAATGTCTCTACACGTACGGATAAAACTAGGGTAAACATCATTTACAAACATTATTTCACTGAATTTCGAATTATTCTTGTATAATTATATTTAGTAGCGACTACATTGTGATTAAATATTTAACGAAATATTAATAGCAGTAAAATACTACGCTGGTAAAAATTAAAACTGAGATTGTTTTCGTCATATTTACTATAGTACACTAGTTAACGCGAGTGACTATTTCAAGTAGAAAATCACGTGGAGTTCTCAGATTGAAAATTCTACAACAGACATTTGTTAGTTCTTTTGCCACTAGAGGGACACAAAACCTGTTACCATTTGAATCCTTAACATACACTCAAAATTTCTTGGAGTGAAATCTCAGTCATTATGTAGTGAAAATTGAGCTACTCTAATGAATGATCGAATTTTCATTCGTCTTTAAGAATAAATTTGTACTCTTTTCCATTGCTTACTATGTTTACCGATATTTACCCCTAACATTATTACCCATACATTTTTGTTGATGGATTTTAAATGTACCGCATTTTTCAAAAAAATGGCATATTTATTTTATGTTTAAAACCAACCTTAAAATTGTCTTCTTTGTTTGATTACTGTGGATGCTTATGATTTTTTTTTGTGAGGGGAGGAGAAGGGTAGTTATCGCGTGAAAAAAGCCCATAATTCACAATTCGGCAATTTTCATGAACACATTCAACTTACCATATTTCGCGACTAATGGGTTAGTCTAATGGATTACTTTGTTCCCTGTTGCAGCCCACGTGGCGTCTCTGGGGCGAGGAAAAGGGTGACGGAGTCATCTATACAGTGTACCTGAAGAAAGTCCGCTATCATAGGCCCACAAGAAGCCTCTCCGCTTCGGTAAGTTTCCAGAATTCATTAATCGCACTTAAAGGACAAGACAATAGTTACAAGTAGATCAAGCCGTACAATTACGGCGCAATTAACTTAAGTGCCAATTGCACTAAGGCAGACAGAAACATGAAATACTGTCATGAAAATGGAGGTAATGTTTCAGTTGATTTATCAACGACTGTGAAACGAATGTAATTGTTGATGACGACAATCGTCCGCGTAGAATCTGGCGTTTAAGACGAATTTATTAGCTTTTGATCGAGTAATTCGCTGAATAATATCAAAATTATATTAAAAGTATTTTTAATTTTGGGGTAAAGGTTCTGTATGAACGATAAACTCAATTTGAACTAATATTAATGAATATATTTTCCAACAAATAAAATTAAATAATTTAAAGATACTAGACACAATATTTTAAGATCGATACATTTTTTTAATATTCAACACTTCTGATTCATTTCCAATTCTAATATTAAATTCAATGAATATCAATGATCTGCGTGGCATAAGATGCAGAAGAACGAACTGTACATTGATATTGTTACGTTGCCTTATCTTCAGGAGATGTGTTATATTTGCATAAGAAGTACGTTTCAGGAGTTACGTAGTATGTGATCTTCGACTTATTGTGTCGTGATTTTGAATAAGGTGATTCTTAAATGAGATACATGGAATCCAACGGTTCTTTTCCGGAGGTCTTAAAAGGATATGATTATATTGCCTTATTGTTCCAAGGCATGATATGGTAAACAACCGATCTCGTGCCAACAAGATCAGGTTTGAATTAAGAGAATTTTGATACTAACAGCTTCAGGGATTTTTAAAATAGAAGCTTGTTTTTATGTTAAAAGTAATAAACTAAATTAAATTTTGTATGAATGGCTATTACTTAGAAATTTTTAATTTTACTGAACCCGTTTTGCATATAATATATAAAGTGATCTTTTAGTTATTTTTCTCTATTGATGCAAGACTTTCGTATGCAAGATGTAAGCAAATATGAACATATTTATTCATGGTTTCAATGAATTTAATTCATTAACGTCTCAATAATACAAAATTGAAAGCCGACTTTGGGCTCTAAAATTTTAATGAAAGAACTGTTAGTTTTTAGCGTCACTATACTTTCTAGATGTTTAAGGGTGTGCTCTATGTGATACAACCATTAAAAAAGGCAAAAAATGTCATCTTTTACTATTTTCGTTAAAATAGTCGCAAAAACTCGCGATTTTTAAAACGATTTATTACTAAAAGACGACCCATTCTGACTTGGAAAATTGGGTTTCTATGCAATAAACGACTAAAAACGTATTATTAATATTTGAACGTACAATCTATAAGGCTATATTTTTCAAATATAAAGCAAATAAATAGCAAATACGAGCCTTTTAAAATCGATAACAATCGACTGGAAAATTACGTATTCTAGCCATATTATCAGTATGGTTAAGTTTAGTTTATTCCCATGACACTCACTAATTTGTTGAATCATATATTTAAGACTTTCAGAGAATGTTAATTATGAATATTCTGCAAAATTAACAAAATTCAAAACCGAAAAATTTCGTAACATTTATCCATTTTCGGTTAAAAATGTTCACTCGGAGATTTTTTTGGAGTGTTCGATTATGAATATAATGTCTGAATTTGAAAATTCAAAGTGGCGTATCTAATATGATGAAATAGAGATATAAGGATTTACGACAATAAAATTCAGATAGTATGAGTAGAATACGCAAATTACCAATTGATTTTGAAAGGATAAGATTTGCAGGAAAATAAGTTTGAAAGCAAACGACTCACAAAATATGCAAGTACAAATATTAATAACACGTTTTCCGGCGTTTATTGAATAAAAAAAATATTTCATTCAGAGTGGGTCTTTTCTAGAAAATAATCGTCTAAAAGTCGCGATTTTGTTTCTTCAGGTTAACAAAATATTTTTTATGATATTTTGACAGTAAACTGTATAACATGACATTTTTCGTTGTTTCAATGATTGAATTGTATAGAGCACGACCAAGAACATCTAGAAAATGTAGTATTGTAAAAAAACTATCAGCGATTGCATTAAAATTTGAGAGCCCAAAATTGCAGTTCATTTTTGCGTTATTCAGGTGTTATTCAGGTTCAAAAAATATCTTCAATCATCAGAAGATAGCTTTAGAAATTTTCAGCATAAGAAATGGTATTGCAATCGTAAAATGAGACTTGGCGGGCTAAATATAAAAAATAATAGAGATTTGCATTAATTTAGTAAATTATTGTATATTTTATGCTACACTGATTAATATAAAATAAGCTAAATTTTAAGATATTCAATATTTTTGGTTAATAAGTCTACAAATTACAATTGTTACAGCTTCGAATATTTTACACTATTTGTACAATAATAGTTTACTGAAGTTAAATATTTCCAGGGCAAAACATATTTCGGATTTGATCAGTTCTATTTTTCTTTCTTTCTATTTTCGTAAATAATTCTTGGTTTAGCCGGACACCATACAAAAAAATACAATTAAGAACAATTTCAAAATGGTTTTCGATTGCAAAACACGAATTGTGAGATAAAAATCAAGTTGTAATCAAAAAATTGGAGTGTGAATCGTCTGCAAACGAACCTTTTCTACTGCTATATGTATTTACTTAAAAGTTGTTAATTAATTGTAGGTTCTATTTCCCTCTGGCGACGATTTAAACGAATATTATCTATTGTAAAAAACCGCGTTCCGGGCAACAATTAGTTCTATCCTAACTTTGATTATTATTTACGAATTCATCTATCATTGCAATTACACGATCGATTATAAATTTGACTGTGTAAGTTAGTACTTATCAGATATCTTATAAATTAAAATACATATGATGCACTGGTATACAAAAACAGGCAATATAATTACATAACAATAAAAAGGATTGCTATAAATAATTCAATTACGTAATACATTTAAACAATTGGCTCTGGAATTCTTTTAATAAATTTTTCAGTTTTCTGATTGTTTTAATAGTTTCTTACGTATGACAAGACAATATTTTGTCCTGTCGTATTTGTGCTTGTTTCCTTTAGATACGAACTGATACATTTATATAAGCGTCATAAATAAGTATGCGTCATATACTCATTCAACATAATCTTTATATATGGGTTTAAAAATGTGAGTTGTATAATGCAGCTGTTTCAGGGGAACTTTTAATACTCCCAGAAACCAAAACTTTTTTAAAATAGTAAATAGTTCATTGTATATTTGGCATATATCAGTTTCAACAATATTGATCTAACAACGATTTTAAATATAAAGGCACTTTAAACTTTTAAAGTCGAATGAATGCGAAAATTTATGTAACTAATAATTATTCTGGTACATGGCAGGATTTTTAAATTATTTTAATCATAAAAATATCAATTACTTTTTTTATTCCACACACTTCAAAAATGTTAAATTATTTTTGTAAAATTAGAATTTAAAAATTCTTAGTAAAATGTTTTCCATATGTTTTTCTCGTTTTTTTATAAGTTAAACTAATATGAAATCAATTTTTCTGATTTTACGTTCTAAGATTATTTCTAAGACTGTTATTTCTATTGCCTTAGTTGCAGTACAATTAACCAACAACAATATTAATTTAATATTTAGTGCAATCCTGATTACGATATATTTTGATTCCCCACGATCTTCTAATCTATACTCCTCACGAATACTCGATTCTGTTTCTAAATGTTCACCTTTTATCGTTTCATGTTTTACCATTATTCGAAAGAATGCAATGTGAGGGATTTAATTAAGAGATATTTTTCATTTCTTTATCAGTCCAGGAAACGTACGAAAAACAGGGGTAACTAAAAACAAATTGCAATACGACCGATTTTTATGCAATTACTTAAAAAAATAACCATATCCAAAATCGCCGAAAATTGGAATAGGGGAAAGTTGTTTTTTATTATAAAGTAGGCCTAATTTTATAAACAAATGGTTGGAACTTTTCAGTCACGCATTAGAGCGCAAAACATGAAAAACAAAACTTGTAGGAAGTGAAAAAAATCTATAAAAAAGGCGGGAACGATATTTTCTCTATTTGTTGACAATTTTGAGATAATGACTTGGAAAGTTGCAATGTATTACAACGTTGTTCAAAATAAGCTTTATTATTTTATTTTTAAAATCCACATTTTAGGTTGTATTCCTAAGACAATTAGGTTATATTCAGATCACAATGAATAAGAAAGGACTAAAACAATATTTTCCACGTGGTCAGTTCCATAAAAATTAAATTAAATTATCAAAAAATTGCTTATTAAGCACTTTTTGAGTCGTAACAAAATCAATAACTCAGAATCTTTCTAACAGGGCTGAAGTGAGAGCTTAGAACTTTAGCTTTTCAACAAAAATGTAAAAGGACTCTGACATTTTTATCGTAGGAAAAATATCGGACGTTGTGAATTTAAATTTGTAATTAACGCTTCCTTAAGCCTTTTAGAAACAAATCTCACACGAATTAATTTTACACAAACAACATTTTGTTTCCTATATGGAGTCCTCCATTTTGAATATAAAAAATTGACCAAAATGGCCCCAGATTCGAGATCAGAAACTTCAAAATCCTCCAACTAAAAAGTTTAAATCAAGTCCGCTTAATATTTAAATTTTATTTTGACATATTGCTCGAGCCATTTTGAATTTTTGTAATTTATCCTTTTATTCATAGGTAGTAACCCAATAAATATTGAAGTGTTACTAGTTTACAAAATTCTGACAGGGAACCATTTCTGATCCCATTTCTCTCACCATATTTCATAAGGTTTGGCAACGTTATTTGGTAACAGCTATTTTTCTTACGATAAAAAGTTAAGTTTTACCAATACGAGCTGTGACCTTTCATTTTGGGTCGAAAGCTTCAAATACTAAATGTTCATTTTAGACCTATTGGACATGGCATATTTGGTCAAATTTTATTGTGACTCAAAAAGTTCTAAAATTTGTTGACTCTTTAATGGCCACATGTAAATATTTTGTTACTTTTTTTTTATTGTGACCTAAACATTGAATAAATATAAGAATTTTATAATAAATACAAAATGAATGTTTAAAAGGAATAAATTTCAAAAATTTTACATTTTTTTTTAATTTCAGGATTCGGATGACGAAATATCGCACCTCGAGTGGGAAACCGTAAGGGTACGATTTTTGAAAGCTGGCACAGTTCAACGTCTCGTGGAAAGTCTTGCGAACGATGATGGCGAGCTCGAATCGACGTACATCAACGTCTTCCTCGCGACGTATCGTGCATTTACGACACCTCAGGAAGTTTTGGAGTTGTTGCTGGCACGCTACGACTCCCTGGACGAAAACACGACGGCGATTATGGGAGACCAACACAGGAAGACCCTCGTACAGGCGCTTCATGTTTGGCTCGATGCTTATCCCGGTGATTGGTATTCGCCCCCGAATCACCCTTTACTCTCCAGGCTTCTGGACTTTACACACCGAAGATTGCCTTCGTCGGAACTCGAACTTAAAGCAAGGCATCGACTCCACAGGTTCTCGCAAAGAGACGACCAGACAGGTCAGTAATCGAATGGTTATCTTCTGCAGATGATGTTTATAAATGATGTGCGGATATGATGTTACAAGAGTAATTTTGATGAAAATCCCACTTCGAAACTCCATAACATCTGTATAATCTTTCTCTGATACCCCATCTTTATTTAGCAATTTAGAAGAAGCTTCTCAAAGAAGCGTTAACCTCAATTATATTTGATAACTTGGCCAGAACGGTAGAATTGGCCATCAGAGGAAAACACAGAAATCAGCCAATCCTTCGAAACATGGGATAGCTAAATCGATGTAGCACTTCTCATACGGCGTAAAATACAGCATTATGCTGGTGACTCCGTTTTTACAAATAACGACTTAGCAAAATCCCTATCTAATATATTGTTCGCGAAATGGTAATTTCATGCCCAGAAGAGGAAGGGCAAAATGGTCATTTTACGTCCCCTGAATGGAAAAGTGGATTTTTTAGTATTCTAGTCGCATCTTCTGATTATGTTACCAGTTTCCTCTAGGATACTATAATAAAACTTCTTTCTTGCCAAAAGCATACTTCTGATCTACTGATCCAATCTGATCTTTATCTGGTCCCCACACCTTTTACACAAAAGACTGGACTCTATTCAACCAACTACCGAAACAGCATAAGCCTCAGGACATCCTTGGGAGCTCCCGAGACATCCCGGGATGGATTGTGCTTTTCGGGAAGTTTTTTAGAATTTGTAGGTTTTGCTTAGAGTTGATGGACTTCACAAGTCTCTCTCAGTAGGTTTTATTGATAGACTCTATCTTAGACCTACATCAGTTAGATTAGTCAAACCTAATCCAGCATTTCTAATCTTTCAGGTGCATGACCATTTCCGTTAGCTTATCAGCCCTTATAGTGAAAGTCAAGTATTTAGACTATTTGCCACAAGCTGATCTAGATAATCCTGATGTTTGAATCGGTGCTATTGATTTAAATAGTTCACCTGGCTCACTCTAATATAACGATCAGTTACTTTGGTGACCCTCATAAAATCTCCATTTGCATGGTCAATAAACAGAAAAACCCTAATCTGGGTGCCTCAAGATAAGTTATAGATCCCATCTACAATGAGCATATATACACATGATTTCTTCAAGTATCGGCGCTTGAGGATGGAATATCCAAAGGGTCTCAAGAGATGCCAGCCACAAGGAAAGTTTTATTATTTTATCCCTTAAGAAAGTTACTAATTGTAATAATATGTAATGAGAAGCAGTAATGCAAGAAGTAGCTTTCTCATTTGATAAAGCAACTATATTGGCTTGTAGGTATTTGTTAAACACTCCAATCTAAGCACTAACTTAGCAGTTTCGAATGTTCCATTTCAAGGTTGGAATTGACATGGGCATCATACTTCTTTTGAACCCTCTTTTATCCTCATGATAAGAAATTGCAGTTAAGTTGAGGCATCAGATTTATAAAGCAAGTGCTAACTTATTGCGCAGTTTCTTCATTGTCTACTACAGAGACGGATTGTGCTATTCGGGAAGCTTTTTAAAGTTTGTAGGTTTTGCTACGATTGATGGACTTCACATTCCTCCAAGTAGATTTCAGTGATAGAGTTTAGTCAAACCCAGAAGTAATAGGCATGTAAAAAAATTTTCCAGAAGCTAATGATCCTGCAGTTCCAAGGAACATGGATCGAGGTTGTTCTTTTATTTTATTAAGTTCTCTTCTCTTGGAGGATTTGTATAGTCACTTAGTTGATGAAATTAATTCACTTTGGAATGGAGACTAAGTTTGAGTTTCAAAATTTCCGGTAAAAATGAAAGCACTATTTGAAACAATGATTATTTTCCCCTGAAATTTAGTGGCTACCTGGATCCTAGTATTTTTTTCTATGGATATTTTTTCTTCTTATCCTAATTATATTTTTAATTCTTTTGACCAATAATGAAATCTCATTCTGGATCACAATTTGCATACAAAGTGGAGACTTAGGAGTAATTTGAAGGTTAAACTTCATCACGGATGTACTGTATTTGAAGAATATTGCAATTAATTTCCAATTTTGAGTTCAATGATTCATTAGATATTTTAGTTAGGAATTCCTCTAAATAATGTTAAAGCAGGAGCGATATTATTTTAAGTAATCAGTTGACAGTCGGTCAGACATTATTGTTCAACGAAATATTGTGCTCTTGCCTCATCGTGGGTCCAGTTTTTGATCAGGGATGTGGACATAACATAATATACTTTAGAGGGTATTCGTCATAAGAAATTATTTTAATTTCTGATGATTAATTTTAACTATTTAACACATACTGACCTCAACATTCTTTTCAGATCATGCCTGTCTGACTTACGAGAACGGCCGTTTGGTTCTGAATGGATCGATAGAGCCAGTCAATGACCACTGGTCCACTTTCTTTCCGGAGGTACCTCATCGACACTTTGCAGAGCAGCTAACTCGTATGGACGCTGAAGTTTTTAGAAAGCTAATAGCTCATCAGTGTCTGGGAGCAGTCTGGTCCAGACGAGATCGTTCGAGAAGTCACGATGCGGCCACAGTTCTTGCTACCGTGAATCAATTCAATGCCGTGTCCTTGAGGGTCATCTCCACAGTCTTGATGGACGTCAACTTAAAACCCCATGAGCGAGCCAGGGTTCTCGAGACCTGGATTGACATTGCCCAGGAACTGAGGGTGTTAAAGAACTTCAGTAGCTTAAAAGCCATTGTTTCAGGATTGCAGAGCAATCCAGTTTATCGACTAGAGAAATGTTGGCAGTGTATGCCGCGAGAGAAACACGAAGTCTTTCGGGAGTTGGAGAGGATATTTTCTGAGGAAAATAATGCGTGGACTCAGAGGGAACTATTAATAAAAGAAGGGACTGCGAAATTCGCTGATACGGCTGGCAGAAGTGATAGGCATCTACAAAAAATTTTTCAGAAACAAAATACTCATGCTGGGGTGAGTTACTTATTTTCTGATTGCGATTATTTTCTGTTTATTTTAACTTATAATTAATCGTGTGTAATGGAGTAATTACTCAAATTACTCAGAAATGCTTACGATTTTTTTGGGTTTATGAAAACGAAATGATTTTGAAGTATGGTGGAGGTTATATAAGGAATGGACGGCCTTTAGTTGAATAAATTAGTGTCTCATTAAGTAGAAACAGCTAGAAAGACTAATTGATGATGCTACTGAAGTTAATAGAAAGTTTAACAGCAATAATTTGACTTTACTTTATCATTAACAAAATTACACTTGCTAATATTTACTCAATTAAATAGAGATTTCATGGAGTAATTAATATCATTCCCAATTAAGAGTAAATTATTTATTCCAAAGGCCTGAAAATTTTCTCCATTAGATGCAAAATTTACTTTTTTCGATTGTAAATTGACTCAACTGAGTTCGACTGTTTGATATTAACTTTGGAATTAAATTTCAAAATTAATGTTATAATCAATACTAGATAATTGGTCAATTTATCAAAGAATACGAACAACAGAGTGAAAAGTAATAATTGTCTTGTATTTCCTATTTTTCTCGGTACATTTAAAAAAGGCAAACTAAATAGAAATTGTATTAGTTATTGCTGTTTTTAAGAACTCAACTATTTCCAAAACTCGATTATTTAAAAGACAATATTCTTTAGTTTTTTTAATAGGTCGGAAAGAAAATCGCGCAACTATTCTATTAAGAGTGAACCATTTCAATCAATAAAAGTTAAATTTGATTCAAATTGTTTTAAATATAATTTTCACCTTTAATCAAAGTTTTTTTCAGTTTATTACTTTGGTAATAAATTTTGTCCGAGATTTTTTCCCAATTTTTAAATAATAAGACACAACGGACAGAAAATATGTTTTTTTATTCCCTACGTTCTGTAAAAGCAATAATCGACTGCAGATAAAATAAGATACGCGAGACATCAATTCCTACTTTACTCTGTTAGATATTTTTTTTAGACTTACCGACGGAGTAAACGTATTTTAATTCTACGTAAATTAAATTTCACATTTATTTTCTATGAATTATGGTAAAATATACTAAATGCAATTGTAATATTCATTGATGACATTTCAGTAAAAATTATGTTTTATTTTTGTAACAAATGATGATTATTTTCTGGTTCGGTTCTGGATTTAGAGCGGACAGAAACCTTAAATTCCGTAACTTTTCTTATATTCAATAACGCTATTTCCTTCTTTACCAAATATTGAGAATACATACGAGTTTCTATAATAGTTCATTGCTATACCATAAATTGAATATGAATGAATGTAGGGCATTTTAATTTGATATAATATATTAGGATATCTAAACAACATAAACGTAACTTAAAAACGTAAAAACCATTTCTTGCGTGTTGTTTTTTAAATGTTTTAATACAGATAAATTTACTTGCACAAAAAGTAATTCTTTTAAATAAAATAACGATGAAAAATAACATTCAAGAAATAAGAACGACTAATTGACCTGATGTCTTCAAATTATACAAATTTGCTATTATAACTTTGTAATATTGGTAATAAAAACAGTACATGGCAAAAATGTGGTTTAAGGAGGTTCCAAAGTGCTCCGTTGATAAGGTAGAGATTTTCACAAATAACCATAAATAAATAATTACTGAATCGATTTTTCAAAATTCAGACTCTGTAAGGGCAATTGTAATTACTATATATGGTATCTTAGAAAATACAAAAGAAATTAATTTAGAACTGAAAAAAAATTCACGATAATAATTGATTTTTATTTATTTCCAAAAATTATCTGTCAGTTCTCAATTAATGTCTGATATTTTCTAGAAAACGATCACTTTAAAACTCCCTTAAAAATGTTAATATTTTTTAAATTTGGGGGTAGAATTTTATTACGCGAAATTTTAAAACAATTTATGATACAAATTAGTATCTTTACCCTTTAGAAACACATTTCTAAATCTAATTAATAAAAATCAAGGCCCTCCACTATTCGAGATATCTTTCAACTGCTATAATCCCATTTTTGTGAAAATTTTAATTTGCATAAACAATTTTGTTTACGTACAATTTTCAATATATTTTTCGTAACTCCGGGCGCAAAATTCTATTTTGCGCATCCAAATGAGTACGCAAAATAGCACATTTCCGCCCTAGTCGACAAAATCGTCTCTTGCGGCATTCGCCTATTTTGCGCACTTATTGCGTAATGTACTATTGTGTTTAGATAGTAAAAACCATGTTTATTTAAATTGCAATATCTTTATAAACTGTTTATGGAATTTACTTGAAATTATTTTAAGATCGCTGGTTAGGAATAAGAAATCTATTTTAAAAAATCTAAACATTGCTTTTAAACATGGCGGATGGCGCGTTTATTTGGGCTTTAATATAATTCGATATATTTTTGTTTTTGCTTGTTTTTGATTTTTTCTATAATTGCATTTTTTATTTCTATATGTAACTATACTTAAAATCATCAACAATATAGTAATAAAGAAATTAAAAACATTAAACCAAAATTATACATTTGAAAAAATTGGCTTTATTATTGCAATACTATTTTAATTTTTCTATCTGAATTTCTTTTACTGTATAAATTCAACCTTTCATTATAAAATAAGAAATACAGTTACGTCAACTTCAGCTCAGTTTCTCCAGTAAAAACATCTTTTTTTAAATTTGAAACATACTTTTCCTATTATGTTCAAGTATGCTCCATCGATCCCTATCGAGAAATAAAAAAAAAATGTTATTTACCCTACAATTTCGAAAAATAATATGAAATGGCATAATTTTTCGGTCGTTTTTTAAGATTTTACAGTCGATTTTTTCAACTGAAACTCCGGTATAATTAATAAAGTGCATAGAAAAAAGTTATCCCGATTATCGTACATAAATAATATAACAGTAGAATATTTTTCAGAAGCAATGGCCGATTCAAAATGGCCACGTAGGCAAACAAATGCATTCAAAATGATTAAATCCTTGAAACAGAGATCATAGAGAAAGTGTTTTTTAAGTTTCATAATAATGATATCAATTTTGACTCATTATATACAAAGATTATAACAATGTTTATAAATTCAAAATGGCGGATCCGTAATGGCCACCGTCTTTAAATTATATCTCTTATATACAACGTCATTATTGTCAACGATTTCTTAAATATAACAATATAGACACACTTAAATGATAAATTTAAAATGGTCGAATCAGCTATTGCTCGGTTCATCGCTTATTTACATTATTTTGTTTTGAAATTGTAAGTAATCATTGTGTTCGTGTGTGTTTTCGTTTAATTTTATTTGTTACTTGGCCATTTTGAATTGGCCATTGCTTCTAAAAGATATTCTATTAGCATATTACTTATGTTAAAAAATGGGATAACTTCGCCTCAGTGGAGAAAATCGTTTAAAAAATACTTAAAAATAATTTGCCAACTTTTTGCATAAATAATCGTTTTTTTTCGCATTTTTTCGACCGGAATCAAGAGATTGTACTTGAAAACACTAAAAAATGTATCTTTCGAAAATTAAAAAAGAAGTTTATTACCAGAGAAACTGAACTGAAGTTGACTTTCCTATTTTTCTCATTTCGGGATGAAAGTAGCTAATTTGCAATACTTCTATTTAAACATCAATTCGTTGTAATCAATTTGAGAATCGTGAAAATTCAAGAGAATTTTAGTTTTTCATAGCTAATTAGGATCATCCATTTTGTATTTATGATAATTGACTACATTAGTAATCAGCGACCATAAATATAACAGTGTACCAAGTTTCAAGAAAATTCAAAAGGGTATTTAGATTTTTGATAGCCA
The DNA here is from genome assembly GCA_030407085.1 of Trichopria drosophilae. Taxonomy (NCBI): domain Eukaryota; kingdom Metazoa; phylum Arthropoda; class Insecta; order Hymenoptera; family Diapriidae; genus Trichopria; species Trichopria drosophilae. The sequence goes on along the minus strand of CM059587.1, from coordinate 83,230,788 downwards.
TATTTGCTCCACCATTTTGAATCTTTAAAAACCCAAGATTCATAATCGAGTCAAAAAGTGTAGGAGGATTATTTAATCGTGTGATATAGTTAGAGTTACATTTACTACAATAAGGAAAATCATATCTCACATTATATAAATAGTTTGTTGTTAAAATATATGGAATAATAATAAAATATTACGAAAAAGTGAATTTTTGTATTAGTATACCAGATATTTTATTAATGTATAATAATTTTACCCAGAAAAAATACATTTTCAATATGTAAAATTAATAATGGCTTTTATATTTTTCAGAATATCAGCTACGGGACCATCCCTTACTTAGGGACATTTCTGACTGATCTGACGATGATCGACACGGCTATTCCAGACACAGTAGCCGACGGCCTCATAAATTTCGATAAACGGCGTAAGGAATTCGAAGTCCTAGCCAGAATTCGTCTGCTACAGGGAGCTGCAAATGCATACAACTTTAATTCCGACCCCCTCTTCGATGGATGGTTCAATTCGATCACAGTTCTGGATGATCGACAAGCTTATAAACTTAGTTGTCAATACGAAGCACCACCACCAGGTAATCCTGGTAACCATCGAGTCAAAAAGAAGCACCAGAATCATCAGAATCATCAGAATCATCAGCATCAACAGAACCACCAAAACCATCAAGGTCATCGCAAGAATGACTCCATAGCCTCCACATCCAGCTCCAACAGTTCCCAATTCTATTGTGACCTTGACTCGTTGCCGAGTTCACCGCACAACTCGTTGGACAGGCGCACGTCTCCATCTCAAATGTCTTCATCGTCTTCCAGTTCCTCTTTACCTTCTCTAGACATTTCTTTGAGCTCTGGAGGTGGCGGAAATAATCAGTCACGATTGGTACCTCCCAATGGAGTTGTGGCTAATGGTTCTGGTGGTAATTCAGCATCCAGTCCAAGTCATTCTCACAAGAATTCGCCTGACTTTTATATTATAAAGGTCACGATGGAGAGTGACAATATCGAAACAGATGGAGTTGTCTTGTACAAGTCCATCATGCTGTCGAACAATGAGAGGACGCCGCAAGTCATTCGAAACGCAATGCTGAAGCTTTGCATAGAGGGCAATCCGGACCAGTACACCCTTGCTCAGGTTTTACCAGATCGTGAAATGGTTTTACCTAGTTCAGCTAATGTGTACTACGCAGTCAATACGGCGCACAATCTCAATTTTATTCTAAGACCGAGGAGGGACCGCAATGATTCCACAGTATCAGACAGTCCGAAGACAAAGTCCAATCACAAACGGTAGTTAACGGACTTGTAGTGGATTTAACTCCTGGTGACAAAATGTGCGAATTATACGGACATGTTTTAAAAAACGGCGTTTAAAAATCTTAACTGACAAATTTTATAATATATTATTATCGTTATTCGGGTCTTAAAAAATGTATAACATTCCAAAAAAGTCACCCTCTAAATTCTGTATATACTAACCAAGTGTCGATTTTCTAAAAGAATTTATGAAGTTTTCGAAGTCTTTATGTAGATTAGATGTAATGAAACTGTTTGACCAATGCAGCTTGTAAAATTGCGATCAATATTCTGGAAATATCTTGACCATATTTCGCATTTTCTCACCGGGAACGATTCGTGAAGCTTAAAAGACGAAGCTGATATCTTCGTACGGTGAAATGTAAAGAACGTTGATGCATATCATGACAATTGATCCTCTAGTGTTTTTAGACAAAGGTAGTTTGTTATTAATTGTTTATGGACTTGACGCGACATGTATAAAAGCAAATTCTCTATTTATTGCACAACTCGAACGGACCATATCTAAGTTGGAGTGAAGTTGAGAACCGACATACGTTATTGCGTGTATGTATTTATATTTGAGGCACAGGTATTAGGTTAGGAAGAGACGAAATAATTCGATATCTACGGGAATAACTATGCAACAACTATTATTGCGGTTGTAGACTTCTTTCCGTATAGTATTTTGCGAAACCCAGGCAGCGCCTAAGGGATGCGACCTTTTTGTACATAATTTCTCATCCAAACGACCAAAACCGAGCCTCCGCGAACAAAAAGTAGAAGTGGTGATCGAATATTATCTTCGTAGATTTAACTTTTGATACTATCGAAGACCCACGGAATCGTTCCGGTACGTACGAATCGTTCGACGAGCACACGGCCTTCTAACTTTCAAATATTTGTCAACTCTATTGTGCATTTGATCGTTTCTTGTATGGCAAACAGACAAAAGAATTCTGTGATATTCCGGTACTCTGTCTGTCCTTTTCTGGCCTTGGAAACTTTGTGCGCACAACACTCGATCGACAAAAGTGTATATGAATACGAATCACTTTCGGTGTTCTCGATGTCGTACGAAAATATGTTAAAAAAATTGTTTTTTGTTCAGGGCACAAATCGCGATTTGGATGTCTTGTTAGATCCAGTAAACGTTTAGAAAATGTTTTAGTTGTAGGCCATTTTGTACTTATGTCCTATGCATATCACCTTGATGTGCATACTGTCTCTTTTTTTAAATAATTTAATAAAAACCGATGAAAATTATACTGATGCCTTATTCTTATCACTACCCAAATTTAAATTCCTTCTTACAAAACTTCTTAACATATTTTATTTTTTAAATATGATTATTACGAATTTGCTGATTTTAAGAAAGGGGGGGGGGGTAATATTGTAAAATTTAAAAATACTAAAAAGTAAAATTAATTAAAGATGTAAATAGTCAGGAAGTTAATAATAATTATTAAAGTATCGTAGGTTTAATTTCCTATTACTGATTTTCAATTATAAATTAGAAACTAGTAAAATAACAAGGCGGAATCCATTTCAAATCATGCAGGTTAATTAACTTCAAGTTGTAGAATTAGTTATCCCTAAAATATGTTATTCTCCGAGAAAAATAATGGGACACGTATTTTTTAATTTTTTATAAAAACTTTGTTTAACGAATTCTCCTGCCCGTCATTGTGGTTTAGCCGGCGTCAAACTTATAACAATTATTCGTCATATTGGTAAGAATTTATGGTAAAAATTTTAGAGAAAAAAAATGGGGATTCTCGAAAATATTGAATTTGTTTATTTTTAGTAAATCACCCCTCATTTTGTTAATTTTGCAGTTTTTTACAAATTTTAAACGGAATTTTGAAGAAGACAAGGCCTCCGAAAATACCCAACAAAAAAAATTGAGTACATTAATTAGAAACAAAATTTTGGTCGAAAAAATGTTGTTTTAGTGCTTTTTTAAAGTCACCTTTCAAAGTTCAAATCCAAATAACTTTGTTAAACAAACAAATACATGAATAATAAAAAAATACGTGTCCCATTATTTTTCATGGAGAATAACATATTTGAGGCATAGCTAATTCTATAACTTGAAGTTAGTGGGCCTGCATGATTTGAAATGGATTACGCCACAAATCTTTAAATATTTGCCAAAATTTATAAGAAATAATTGTTTCAGATATTAGTTATTGTTTAGTTTTGAATAATAAAAAGTTGCCAATAGTAATATGTTAATTAGTATTATTATAATATAATTTATTACTATAACTGCTTATTTTTCTTCAAAAATAAAAAATACTCACAAATTAAACACGAATAAAAACCAAGAGCTGCAGACATTTTGAAAACATTTTGAAAGCTAAACGATAGCCAATTTATTTATCAAATTAATATATAATCTTATTTTAATATAATAAAATTCTTATTTAGTATAATTTGAAAGAATCCTTGTACTACTTACCTGAATTTTAAGATAAAAACGATTTAAGATTTTTTAGGAACTTGTTTGAAAACATCTTATCACCAAAATGTTTCATATCGCAAGGACTACCAGGTAAAGTAATTTTTTAAATCCACGAATAATAGATCCTGCAAACAGATCTGCAGACAAATGAATGAAAAAAATAACGAACTAGGTAACAAATAACAAATATCCTAACCTAATCTAACTTAACCTAACCTAATCTTTACTGTACTAAAATAACAGAACAAAATAATCCCTTTAATTTTTTATCGTCCTGGGTTTCCATGCCTGCACCAAAGAAAAGGATATTTTTCAATAAGGATCAATTTAAAAAGGATCAAATTGTTGAACGATCAAAAATCAAGAATAAAAAATCAAGGATCTATTTGCCAAGGATCTACTTACAGGGATCTATTGAACGGGCACCAGAAAAAATGTGTATACGGTGGTTTTTGATGTCATTCGTCACGAATTTGAGTCTAGTTCATGAAAACTCGAGATGGATCGGATATTGGTAACCAAATTTCATGAAAGAGCTCAAAATCATGCTAGAGATAAAAATTTCATCACTAATGTTCATAATTGATCAAATAAGATTTATTTTTTCGATATATTGACGTTTTGAAGGTGATATGGTTATGTTGATTCAGGGAAAAACGAAAAATGTCTAGTTGAAGATTATAAATTTTATGCAGTTTTGGTTGCGAATAGGCATCGATCTCGTAATTATATTGATGCAAATGAAAAATTAAAAAAATTTAAACACATTAAATTCTATTCATTTTTTTATTTAAAATGCACCATATTGATTTCTAAAGCAATTTTAAAAATTAATTTTTTTATATTCACGAATTTGTCTGGATTAGGCTACAAAACACGATATTAATTATTATTAATTCCATTCTATTAATTTCTGTAGTTTGCTTTGACCTGGTTTATCTAACGTATACCGACGTGCTGTCGAGTGACATTGGATAGTTGCTCTTCATGGCGATATTAATGATCTGGTTGCGGTAGTTAGTCACTTTTATCGTATGATCTAGTCAAACTAACTATGCATGTATATTTTTCCTATATAACATAAATTTAAAGTCAATTTTATAGTTCCACTCAACTTCTCTAGTGCTGAGCGGTTTTAGAGGTTAATAATACACACAGAAAAAGCGGATTGCATACAAATACAATATGTGATTGTAAAAAGCCAATATCATAACTATGCTTTGAAGTAAATAATAAAATAATATTATTACATCTATACTTTTCAAAAATTCGAAAGTTACTTTTTCATCTTGAAAGTGAGCCTATCAAGTTTTCAGTACATCGATGTACCCACATAATACTTCGTGAATAAATAAAGAAAAATGATCTGTATAACAGAGTTATATAATCAAGGCATACATTGGACATTTCTTAACGATAATTCATCAAATTATTATTTATTTTTCTCAAAATAGTGCAAAAAAGGTAGAATGACATCTTTTTTTTCTTTACTGAGGCATCAGCGCTCGATTCGTGCTCTATTTTACTTTATACTTTTCATGATTTAAACATTTCATTTATAAGGATTTCTTTAGATATAAGTAAAAAAATCCTTGTTTTAAAATGGTAAAGAAAGAATCTGCCTTTCGATTGCCGGTCGATTTCCGGTTGAATGAAAATTGGTAAAGTGAGGATCTGTTGGATTGTTTTCATTATCGACAAAAATTAGGACACAAGGTTTAAAGTTCGATGATAATTAAACTTGAGCCAATCTCAAGATCATTAAGGATGAAAAATGGTCAACTTATTTCGAGGAGAATTTGACCAGCAGTCGATACGTAGATTCCTATTTTATTATGTTTAAATATTGTGAATTTTTTAACGTAATTTGCAATGTCTCTAATCGAGCAAATTTCCGTTATTCGAGGAAATTAGTTACAAAAATTATATTAATATTGCTATATTGCAAAACTAGAACAGCGCAAATACTGTAAGTTGTATTTCTACGTTTGAAGTGCTCAAATCTTTAAATTTGCAGATTTAAACTTGTCCAAAATTGAAATAATAAAATTTTTCGAGATGTCTGATGTTGTAAAAGCAACTGATTAATATGTAGATAACCTACGCGCATGATGGGAAAAAAATTAACCGATTTGTTTTATTTGTATGAATTCAAACTCTATCGTCAATTAATAAATTCAATATCAAAAACGATGAGCTTATAGAAAGAAGAATAGTAAGTTTTTATTGATAATGCAAGTCAAACAATGCTAAAAGTAAATTGCTAAAAAGTCATGGCCTCTTAGTGGTCTAATATAGAAAATACTAAGTAAAAGAATTAGATTAATCTAGTCGTTTTCATCCCACTATGATTTGTCTCACTGACATTTTTCTGTTGCGAGGTTTTCCCACATTTTTCCCTTTAATAAACTGAAGATGTCACAAATGTCCAAAATGAGATAATACCGAAAAATCGTCATAAAAATTGGGAAAATTAAAAAAAAAAAAAATAAAATTCGCCACTACGTTTATCTGTAATTTCGGTAGTTTTTATTTTATCAAAACGAGGCATGGATAGTCAGAAAGATTTTTTTTCCTTTTCAGTTTTCAAAGTAAACAAAAAAATGTAAAAAAAAGTGTAATACTATTTAAATAAATATAAATTTTATGGGCTTTGCCTACCACTTGAAAAAAATTAAAAATTTCTTGTTTCTTCCTTCTTCATAAATTAAAAGACACTATCACTTTTTAAAATAAGACTTTATTTAAAATTGAAAACATACAAAAAAAAATTTCAAAAAATAATAAATAGAACTTAAAACTCTTTAAAAAATATATACAAAAAAATAAAAATTACCTTTAAAAGACTCAACGTTTCGGACCTCTCGGGTCCCTCTTCAGGAGTCAATAATTAAAAACTAATACTATCTATATACACAAATTTTATATATAAAAGTTTTTATATGTAATACTATTTATTTATAAAAAAACTATTTGTATGAAATGGCCATTACAGTTCAGTTTTAATTTTGTTTGAAAAAAAAAATAATATACATCGGGCCCTGTCCAAAGTTATACAACCGGTTCTTTCAAGATTCTCCAAAGTTGTAGCGCCTCACTATCTACACTTTCGCGTCTTTATTTATATCCGTGCAACGGGTTCTTCTGTATGTGAGTGACGCGAAGCGAGTGTCGCTCAGCGAAACAATTTGGTGGGGGAAGCTGACGAAAAGAGTGGTATAACTTTGGACAAGCCAAATCTATAACTTTGGTCGGTATAACTTAGGGCGGGGACTAATTTAGGTCGAAATGTTGGGTCTATATTGTTTTTTTTTTTAAACAAAATAAACACTGAACTGTAATGGCCATTTTATACAAATAGTTTTTTTATTTAAAAATACGGTTCATAACATCAAGAAATTTTTAATTATTATTTATTTATTATTATCGAAATAACGCATTCGCTCAGAACGATAAAATGGATGACTGCATAACTATGTAAAAATGCAAGTGTTTATGATTTCGGCAGTAACTTTTTTTTACTAAGAGCATAGATAAAATCATTTAACCGTCTAGTTAAAAAGAACGTTGTTATCTACGTACCTCGATGAAATAAATTATCTTATCCGAAAAATATCCAAAAATATATTTTTTGGCAAGTTAAGGTAAGGATATGTGAAAAATCTAAAACGATGAGTTAATTTGGACAGTGAATTTGTTTTCAGCAACCAAAAATCTGTAAGATCCTCCACTTCTGAGTCGAGTTGTGTAAAAAACAATTTTATTGCTGTCTTTGTTATTTTTTTCGAGAATTACCTTCAGTAATTAATTACACAGGACTGCAAACAATTTTTTAGGGAAGATAACTTGAATCAGAGATACTGGATTTTATAGATTTTTGGTCGCTGAAAATAAATTAGTTATCCAATTTGACCCGTGAAATCAGATATTTCACATATTCTAACCTTAAATTTACAAAAAGTATACTTTTGAATATTTTTCATGTCAGATATCTTAAAATTCTAATGTGATTGGCCAAATCGAATAATGGATTCGTTTTCAATGGCCAAAAATCTATAAGATGCAGTATTACTTCGACCCAGACCTTAGATCTGGACGAAATATTGAATTTGGACACTTCGGGTATAAAGATTACCCTATAGTTTTTCATCAAATGTCGACGTTTCAGACCCTAAGAAGCCCAAATCAACAATACGTACGTCCAGTTTTTTCGTCTCGCGATAATTCGCGTACGGATAAGCGTATTGACATAAATTTTTTTTTAAAATACGTGTCTTGGCATAACTTAGATCTGATTAGATTTTGGGGCAGATGCATCCGTCAATTACTAAAAAACATTAGCCCCAATTAAGTTTCTTCGTAGTTTTTTGCATTTATTTTGTAAAAATACAAATTTTATTAAAAAAAATGTTTCAAACAAAAAAGATAGAGCATGAAATTCTCTACAAAAAAGGTTGTATGCATTTTCTTCCTAAAGTCAACGATCATGCCATAAAAACTGGTTTAAAATGTTTATGACTATTGTCTGAAACAGTATTGAATTTGGTCATCGCGGCAAAAAAATTACCCTATTGTTTTTCATCAAATTTCGACGTTTCGACCCCCAACCCCCCCGGGGTAGTCTTTGCCAGCTCCTCGGGCGCGGTGACCACCTACGGGCGTAAAGTTCTTTTACGCCCTTGATACGAAAATAACTATTTCGATATATCTAAAAGATGTCTTATAGATATCTATAAGATATCCGTCATAGATCTTTTCGACACTTTCAAGATATCTTTGTCGAATTATATGTATATATATTGTATATATAAGATCATAATAATACAGACAATTATTAGTAAAACACAGTAAACATGCAATATGCATCGAATAGCCTATTACAATACAAGTGTATGAAGTAAGTGTTTTGCAACTTTTATTTATTAATACTTCGGCTGGCCTGTCATCTGGGTCGAAGTTTTTAAAATGCTAATTTTCAATTTTACGTCGACTCAGGCCATAGGTCATAGTTATTAATCATTTTCATTTTCATTTTCATACATATAAGAAACACTATATTATTGTAACATATCTATCGAATCCACTTGGACCTAAATATGATTGGACCCCCAAATATCGATATAATTTTATAATATAATTGAAAGCTGTTAGTAACGAAAGAGTATCAAGGAATAGCCGACTTTCCACTGGGTCGAAGTTTCTGAGCCAGCGAAGCGAGCGAGGCACCACGCCAACACTAGTTTCTGATTCAAGTGATCTCGAAACAAATTTCTTTTGTTGTCGTGTGTTATTGAAACGCCTTATTTGCTGTCAGGAATTTTGGACATATGAAAAGACAGGATGCATGGTGAATTTTAAATTGCCATCCACAGAGTTGTTCAATGACCTAACATTCATTACTTTACTCTTAATTATTTTTTAAGTCTTTCTCAAATTCCTTTCTACTGTCTATTAATTAAATCCACGGAAAAGTTTCATTCGTGAAAGAACAAACAATTGTTAACCAACTCCTTCAAGTTGTAAAATGCAAGTTCTTCGTCTTCAAGAAATCGATGTTAGAGAAATCTGGTGGACGTCGTCGTCGCAACGGCTTTATATTCCGACGAGTGGACATCCGGCACTTCCGGTGCACGCAAGCCTAACCTGTTGAGCTAAAGGAAAGGGGACGGAAAAGAGGAGAAAGTACGAGCCATATGAAGGCATAGACTGGCATAAGGTAAGTTAGTGTACTATGTCGAGTTAGTTCGATAATAACTAGTCGACCTCACGTCGAGCCTATGGCCTTCATACGGTACTTTACGGCCCTTCACCCTGCGAACTCTAGCGGAATTAGCACCGGACTCCTGCTGTTACTTATCTTCGTCGCTGATCTTAGATAAAACGCCACTCGGAACGTCTAAAATTGAATCGAGTAACTTCCGGCTAGAATTAATCGTATTTAAGTAAGTCGAAATTGTAAACGCTCGCTAACCGGGAACGTCTTGCATCGCTTCCAATTTAAGCATTGGGTTTGGCTTTATCAGGTGTTACTTATTACGTCCTTGACGTAGTTGAAGGCAGATGTAGGCGAATCGTCTCTGATTCGATAACATCAAGGAGAGAAGTCACGAATGTGGATTGGTTAATTGTTACACCAGGTTTTTATCAGTATTACGATTTATTCTATTAGAAAAATGCTAAAGTAAATAACTAAAGCATGGCGTTCTATCACCTCGGGTATTAATTCCTAAAGTTGATAACGTTGTACAAGTTTAATCGTAATGTATGTGTCAGTAGTAATTTTTAAAATGATTCTTTTTTCAGTCTTCATGCATTCCTTCGGTACGTTTTGTATAAATGACTAAAGCAATGAAGCTAATTAAAATGCTGTTAAAAAAATATTGCTATTTGAGATTCTTCAATTTATCAAGATTCTTATAACAATACATAATATTTTATTATTAATAAATTTTTATTGTCATCGTTTGTCACGTATTCCTGATAGCAGATCTGACGTCGAAGAAAAAAACCATATGATGCTGAGCAAAAATGGGAGTAATTTTATATTATTTTGTACACAATTTGTATTGTTTTTCTTATTCTTATATTTATAAAGGATTAGAGCAATGATTTACTATGTCATAGTAGAGGATGATTGTATGTGAGTGTTAGACTACATCGCAGCAAGAGCAACGTGAAATAAATTCTCGAGCGTTAGTACGAGATGTGCCGCTAGAGGCAGTTGCGATCCTTCCGGCGATTTTCGATCCCTCTAGAGAAATGGTGGTCTGTTTAGTATGTTCGATCTTGTGTCGCCACGAATAAATTTCCACTCGAATAAAAGATTTCTAATAAGATACCTGGAAAATCTTCTCTGAATTGTCATATAAATTTGTTATCTATTTATTAGATTAAAAAAATGTTTGCGGTGTATATTGAATCCGCCATTTGGAATTCCTTCATTTTCTCATCAAATTTGAAATCACTTACCTCCAGAAAATTCAAGCAGCAATTTTTAGTTACCAATATTTTTAATACATTGGCGGCTAGTTTATAAATGCAAAGATGGTTTTTAAATCATTAGTGAAATTTGTTTAAAAATTACAATCGTATTGACCGCTTATAGGGTAGGTATAAGATGACTTCATATAGATTTGGAATGAAATATACATATGGAAATGTAAAATATTGTCCGATGCTATAATAATTTTGTAAATATTATGTTTGCAATTTTTGATAAAGGAATCGCAAAGAGCACATAATATTACATCAAATATAATGTTCCCAATTTTTTTACAAAAAAAAAGCTATTATTAAAAAAAACTGTCATTGAAAATCATCAGAGAAAGCATACTCTTGGGCCTTAATTGGTTAAAAATAATTTGGATCACCTTTTTTGAATTTTTGAAATAATATTTTATGTTCACGTTGAACGACAACATCACGGAGATGGTACTTTCAAAACGGATGAATTCAATTACAATATTATGAGAACCAAACCCACGTAGATTCGATTGTTTTAACACGTGGAAATTTAAGTAATCGTGGTTAAACTCGCGGAATTTACATAGGAAAATGCAGTATTCTAAGTAGTAACAGCACACACTACGTATTATTCGCAGTATGTATGGACTGTTACTACTGAAACCGATTTTCTGATACTTATAGGTAATTTGTGAACTTATAAACTTTTACATTTTTTCACATACTAAAACAATCCAATTTACTATTAAGGTCCAGAAAAAAATTAGTTATCTTAATGAACTTCCTCCTTTGGCATATCATTTTTATTTTATGAAACTGCAAATAAATTTTATTTCAGAATGATAGCTTTTTGGTCCTCTTTCCGATGGTACGTATACATTACAAATATGTCAATTTTATAACGAGCTAAGAGCAAAAATATATGGAGTGGCAACCCACAAACCTTTCTCTGTGTTAGCAAAAATTAAAAAGGGGGCCAAAAATGTGGAAAGGAATCCGGACAAGGAAATATCATAAGCCATCGTATAGGAATATTTTTCGAAATACAAAATGGCGGATCCCATATGGCTATCCCAAAAATCTCGTTTTTGGCACTTTTTGAAATTGTCTACCGGCTAAACTCGACGTGATAGAGACTTGTCATATGGGTTTAAATTGTTGTTTGAACCCTGTACTTTTCGAAGATATAGCGATATTGGTAACAACTAAATGAACTGTCAAACATGATTTTTTCGGGGTATCCCAATGGCAAATGATCCGAAGCCATTATACACAATTCCAAAATTTTCGAGATTTACGAAAGAATCAACGCCAACCACAAGGGTTGCATTGTATATTACATTTTAAGTAAAAACTATCAGTATAACAAAAAATTCGATCGCCATATTGGATCGGCCATTTTGAATTTTTGAAATCTGAATATTATACAGATTCAGTGACCCTGAAAATCTCAGAGAGACAAAGAGTGACCCCAAAATGTGCCCTTTTTTTTAGAAATCGAAATTCGGATTGATTGTAGTGCCAAAAGTTAAGTTATGGTGAGATAAAAACAAGAAAAAATTTTAATTTGAGACGATACTTTATATAGGAATCATATTTTTTAAATAAATTGTGAAATTGTGTGGGTGTGTGTGTCCCAACGACCCCTACACGCCCACACTCTCATACTCACACACAATGAATAGAAAGAATCTGAAGTAAGTGTAAATACGACATGAGGTTCCAACCGTCGATTTACTACGACCGTCTATTTCGTCCATATTACACACACGTACATGATTACCTGGGCACACTCACTCACGCAGACAAACATAAACACACATGCACACACAATTTCACAATTTATTTTAAAAATATGGTATTCTCGATACGGATCGTTATTCAAAATACTCGATACAGATGATACTAGAAAACGCTATAATTTAACATATATGACCCCCTATTTACTCGAGAATGAAGTGTCATCTCAAATTGCAATTTTTTTCTTGTTTTTATCTCACCATAACTTAACTTTTGGCAGTATAATTAATTCGAATTTCGCTTGCTAAAATACGGGCACTTTTTAAGGCCTTTTTGGGTCACTCTTTCAAGCGAAACCAATAAATTTTAAAACAAGTCATACGCCATATGCGATCCGCCATTTTTTATTTTTACAACCTAATTTCATACTTGAAATCGGCGCCCCTAAAAACCCCCGAGTAACAAGTATCAAGATAATCCGATAATTTTTTAAAATAGTTTTATTACGGGCAGTGTAAGACAATTTTTATACTTGACAACTGTCAAAAAAAGTCTGTTTAACAGTTCATTTAGTTTGTTGTTGCCGATATCGCTATATCTTCGAAATGTACAGGGTTCGAGCTTCAATTTAACCCTTACGACAAGTATCTAGCACGTCGAGTTTACTCTGTAGACGATTTCAAAAAGTGTCAAAAACGTGATTTTTGGGACATTTACCCCCACTAAATATAATACATAAACGTCGAATGTCACCAGAAAAGTGATAATTTGGGTTTTCGGGTATACGAAGTACCAGACTAATATAAGTCTGCTTATTTTTCGCACTGGGAAAAAAGTAGTCTTGGCCAGTGTTGGTCAGACATGTAGTTTCAAACAGATGTTTCGTGCTCCAATTTATACGCGTTTTGAAAACAGGATTTGTGAGTGTCTCATATGGTGAATCCTTAATTTCTTTATAGACATTTTGCAATTATTATGTAGATAAAACCTACAATTTCATCTGTAATAAAAGTTTTTTTTCAGATAAAAATCACAATTTTTTAGTTTATATGAGTATTAGTTTATATGTTACTGTTATAACATTATCTGTTATAACATTGTCAATTTGACTACCAAATTATTGTAATTATACTGATAAATCAATGGATATTTTTGAAAGTAGTTTCATATAGAATTAACTTCGTTTTATTTCTAATATCGTTGTGCTATTCGGTTTTCAGATTAAGTAATGTTATATATTACCAATTAACATAAGAACCCACTTTGACCTATTTACAATAAACCTTTTTTAAATGACGGTAAAAACTCAAAATATCAACCAATGATATAGATATTGATTCATTTTAAACAAGTTTTTTTTTAGTCAAAACTCAATTTATTTATTAACTATGTCCGAATAACGATACAATGAGCTACTTTTTTAGATCAATCCCTTTGTTATGATTAATTTTGCTATTTTCATTAAAGTTAATAATTAGTAGGTTAAACTGATGCAATTTGTGTATTATTGACCTTCTCTAGGGATAAATATTCACGTTTGAGAATTGTTGGTGAATTGTAGAAAATACCATTAGTCTATTAGCAATGTGCGAAGAACCTAATAGCTAGAGTAAAGCACAATTCATAATTCGTTTAACATTTACGTCATCATACTAAACTGGAAAAGGTTAGATGTCATGGCGGGTTACTCCCTATTAGCTATTGACTAATACTCGAAGGTATATGCTTGTATTCTATTAATCTACTATCAATCCATTACCAATGCCAATTAATAGTGAAGAGTAGAACGTACTACTCATCATCAAAAAATGCACTATACTATTCTTTCACGTAGTCTTTTATTGATTCTATTGAATGACTATTGATAGTAATGCTAGTTATTAAAAACTGACTACTTACCACTGTAATATGAATGTTTCCTGAGAGTTACCAATAGTCTTTATCTATATTGGAAAATGTTGCTAACCAAGGATGACTGTGGTAGAAAACCATCGAAACTATTATACAATAGTCAAAGTACCATTGTCTCCACGCTATTGACGTTTATGGTAATCAAGAATTACCATCATGAACTGGCCAGTAATAATAAATATACGGTTCATGAGCTATTAACGTTAGTGATAATTAACAAATCTTATTTTAAGCTATTGGTAAATAATAGTACACACGGTTTGTTTACTATTAGCATATGCATTGCGGAATAAGTACTATTAACTACTATTGATAATAACTATTGGATTATAGTACAAAATCCCGTCGTGAGTTATAGAGATTTATAATAAACAATAGTTACCAGCATGAACTATTATACAGTAATAGTGGAGACTATTTATCAATAACTTGTAAATAATTAAGTATAATATTCCTGTGCTATTGACATTCATGATAAAAAATAATTACTATTCTGAACTATTGGTAAATAATAGTAGACACTGTTTACTATTAATAAATCCAGTACGTAATAATCACTCTTGTTAACTGCCTAGGAAAACTAGACAATACTTTTCCTTAAACTACGTAGTCTTTTATAGTTTCCATTAAAGTTACTACTGGAAGTAAATGGTGACTTTAAAATATGAATTAGTTACAATTGGACACTGAATGGTCATCAATAGTCTGCAATAGTTTCTCTGATATACGGTAAGCTCTCAAGCCAAGTTTTACAGGGGTAAACGGACATTTAAAAAAAATTCGAGATACCACCGTAGACTATTGACATTTATAGTAATCAATAGTTTCCATCACGAACTATTTTCCGGTAATAGTAGACACCATTCGTCTACTACTGATCAATAATTAAATATTCGGTTCGTGCGCTATTGGCGTTAGTAATAAATAACAAATCTTATTTTAACCAATTCGTAAATAACAGTACATACCGTTTGTTTACTATTGACATATGAATTGCGGAATAATTACTATTATTAATAATAACTATTAGACAATAGTCAAAATCACCATTGTGTCCTATTGATGTTTACGGTAATCAAGAGTTACCATCACCAACTATTAGCCAATAATAGTAGGCACCATTCGTCTACTACTGGACAATAGTCGAAGATACTATTGTTCGCTATTGACGTTAGTCATATTATCATATCTTATTTTAACCGATTGGTAAATAATAGTAAACACCGTGCATTTACTATTAACATATGGATTGCGGAATAATTACTAATTATTAATATAATAACTATTGGACAATAGTCAAACTTACCATTGTATCCTATTGATGTTTACGGTAATCAAGAGTTACCATCACCAACTATTAGCCAATAATAGTAGGCACCATTCCTCTACTACTGGACAACAGTCGAAGATACTATTGTTCGCTATTGGCGTTAGTAAATTAACAAATCTTATTTTAACCGATTGGTAAATAATAGTACACACCGTGCATTTACTATTAACATATGGATTGCGGAATAATTACTATTAACTATTATTAATAATGTCTATTGGGCAGTGGTCGAAGACTCTATTGTGGCCTATTCACATTTATAGTAATAAATAGTTACCATCACGACCTATTGGCCGGTAAAAGTAGACACCATTCGTCTACTAATCAATAATAAAATATTCGGTTCGTGCGCTATTGCCGTTAGAGATCATTAACAAATCTTATTTTAATCTATTGGTAAATAATAGTACACATCTTTTGTTTACTATTAACATATGGATGGCGGAATAATTACTATTAACTATTATTAATAATAACTATTGGACAATAGTCCAAATCACCATTGTGCCCTATTGATGTTTTTGGTAATCAAGAGTTACCACCACCAAATATCAGCCAATAATACTAGGCACCATTGATCTACTACTGGACAATAGTCGAAGATGATATTGTTCGCTATTGACGTTAGGAATATTAACAAATCTTATTTTAACCGATTGGTAAATAATAAAACATACCGTGCATTTACTATTAACATATCAATGGCGGAATATTTACTATTGACTATTATTAATAATAACTATTGGATAATAGCAAAAATCACCATTCTGCCCTATTGATGTTTATGGTAATCAAGAATTACCATTACCAACCATTGGACAGTAATAGTAGGCACCATTCGTCTACTACTGGACAATAGTCGAAGATGCTATTGTTCGCTATTGACGTTAGGAATATTAACAAATCTTATTTTAGCCGATTGGTAAATAATAAAACATACCGTGCATTTACTTTTAACATATGAATGGCGGAATATTTACTATTAACTATTATGAATAATAACTATTGGATAATAGCAAAAATCACCATTCTGCCCTATTGATGTTTATGGTAATCAAGAATTACCATTACCAACCATTGGCCAGTAATAGTAGGCACCATTTGTCTACTACTGGCCAATAGTTAAAGATACAATTGTTCAATATTGACCTTAGTAACATTAACAAATGTTATTTTAAGCTATTGTTAAATAATAGAACACATTCTTTGTTTGCTATTAACAAGAGCGTTGTTATTTATAATTAATTATTGAGTTATTGTTATTGTTAATGATAACTATTAGATAGTAGTCAAAGATACCATTGTTCAATATTGACGTTAGTGATAGTTAACAAATCTTATTTTAAGCTATTTGGAACTAATAGTGCACACCGTTTGTTTATTTCGATGCGCAGTTATGTTTACGAATTTTAAGTTTCTTGTTTTTGTATTTATTTACTCTTTAACTCAGATATCAAATATGAAGGTTTATTCATTGTTTATTACGTTTTTTTTTGTTTTGTTATTATTTAGCGCATATTGTTATTTCTTTTTGTATAAAGGCCTATCAAGGCCGACTACTACAATAAGTAAATGATTAAAATACCATTTTAACAGACAAGTTACCATGGCAGTATTCTAGGTTGGTGTAAAATTTAAGAATGGCGCTGCTAAACAAATTCCTGTACAGCCTCTCGCGTAATCTCCGCCTCTGGCGGCGCTCGGTCGAAAAGCTGTGCTTTCCGACATCGATTACCACCCTGCCGGGAACGACCGGAGCGGCGTCGGTCGCCGCCGGATGTCGCCGGCGTCGTCGTGGGTCGCGACTCCTGCAGTTCGGGGAGCTTTCGCAAGCGGCGGGTGTCGCAGTCAGTCGTGAGCTTCGGGCCAT
This sequence comes from Trichopria drosophilae, assembly GCA_030407085.1. Classification (NCBI taxonomy): domain Eukaryota; kingdom Metazoa; phylum Arthropoda; class Insecta; order Hymenoptera; family Diapriidae; genus Trichopria; species Trichopria drosophilae. The sequence goes on along the minus strand of CM059587.1, from coordinate 83,213,212 downwards.
GAGCGGAGGCGATGCGCGTCTCCTGTCCTCCGCTCGGCATCGCCCCCGTAAAAGTCCCGCGCGACCCCGATAACGTTTCGGCAGGTGTCACGGGCCAGACCCGGAATGGCGAATTCCGCACCCTGGACCCGCGGACGAGAGCAGCGGCATTTCTCGCCCGCGAGGCGTTCCGCCACGGCGACGCGACGTCACCCCCAGGTACATCCTGATTTTTAGATCCCCTCTGGCTTACATCCGTTTCTGTGATAATATCCCATGTGACAAGCACAGGCTTAGAAAAAAAAGAGATAAACTAGTGCGAATTCCCCCTATCAGAACGTGACGGGAGTGCAAACGGATTTCTAGCAGACACTCGATTCGTGCTTTTTGGTAAACTTGAGTGGTGTTTTTTTTGGTTGATGCAGCTGTGAAAGATCGTCTTTGAAATGGTGATGTTTCGGAGTGAGATTTATGGTGGTTAAGAAAATATTACAGCTGTTTTTTGAGGGGTTTCTTCATAGTGTGTTCAAAGTTGTGAACATTTTTTTAAAGAGGTTTACCACTTCACTTCTCGAGTAAATGGTAAGATATGGATCATACTTTTAGATTTGTATTTGTGTGTTTTACTTTTTCGTGACGGATTTCGATGAAAAGTTTATCTCGTGACTTCGGTAACGATGTGATAATCGGTGAAAACTCCACTTTCAAGATTCTATCTTTTATGGCCCATAAATATTATATCAGGAGGAAATATTTCGCTTTTCGAACGCCCTATTATTATTATTATATTATGCATATTATATTTATTATTATAATAGTATTGCTGAATAGTGTTCTTTATTTACGTGTCAATTTATTAATGTTTTTGTCTTTAGTATTAATTTTTTGAGTTTTACCAAAGATACCATAGTTAATAATGCTTCTTTAAAATATATTTTTATTATTGTTATTAGAAATAATTAATGATTTGGAAGCAAACAATACATTTTATTGGTAAATAATTCATAAAAAATTCTTAAAAATTTTAGAACTTATGCAGGTTAATATTTAAAGATAACGATTAAAATAACAATAATTAATTGATCGGCTTATGACTTACAAAAGTATGCATCGATGGTAAATTGCAAATTTTAGTTGATCAAGATTGAAAAAGTATTTCACTTGATTACAAGCATCTCATTATCAAAATTTCGATTTCTCAGTAATGAGGGGTTTAATAAATTCTTTTACAAAAGTTTATATCAGAGGGAAAAAAATGGAAAATTAAATAAAATAAGATTTCAGAGATGACATTTTAACGTGCGGTGCAACTAGGGTGAGATAAGACAAAGACAAATCATCATGCTGTTGAGAAAATCCAGAGAAAATACAGAATTTAAAGAATCTTAAAAGGAACGTTGGTATACGACTAATTGTTAGTTGAAATCATGGAATTTCTAAATAAGTAATTTTTAAGGAGGAGGTTTAATTTTTATCCTGAAATTTGTTTACTATTTTTGTTTTTAAAACATTTAATGTTTATAATGTTATTAACTGATGAAGAGAGAGAGAGAGAGAGGTTGCTTTTTTTATAAATAATTTAGTAACATTTACTAATTTAATAACTTTATTTAATACTTTCTGCAACATGTGTAAAGAGAAGATTAGTTATTAAAAAACATGTAAACTAATCGTAACTTAAACTTTCTTTTTTTTTTAAAGTTTAAGGAATTATTTTTTTTCTGATAATACATTTTTATTGGCCGAAATGTGAGTTTTTTCACAGGAAGATAATTTTTCTATAGAATGAAAGTTTGTAACAAAATAAATTGTGCTAATTTCAATTTTTTTAAATAGTGTCTTTTATGTCACTACGATTATCGTCTAGTACATGTTCTCTAATATTTTAAAACTTCTCCACGGAAGAAAGTAGCTATTTTCTGTTACTACTTAAGTGCTGCATTAAACACTTTGACTCAACATTACTACTTTCGAAAATCAAGAAAAGTTGTTCCTGTTTTACTAAATATGTTATAAATCCCTTTTTTCCACCGCAAGATTAAAAATCCTGATTTTAGAACATTAAAATATCAGAATTATATGTTAGTATATCACACATGATTAAAATTAATTTCGTTCTCATTTGTTTCCATCGGAAGATAGATAACATCTCACTAAACACATTTTTATGCTTTATTATGCTGCATAAATAGCTAAACATATATCAAATTATAATATGTTACTTAAATATTTAAGATGGCTGCACAATAATGAACGATATAGGAAATATAATTTAAATAATCATGTTCTCTAAATCGCATGGAAAGATGAGCTTTTCGTTCATGTTTATTTTCCATCATTTTCAATTAAAGATAAACAAATTTGTTGTAACTGAAGATTCTTCATTTTCTGTTACGATGAATTAATTTATTTAAATATATACAAATTAAGCTTCTTATATTGCTCTTATTATCAATTTTTGTTGTAATTTGCAGGACTAAACAATAAGAATTTATTAAAATGATGTGTTTCTGGGTAATTACCTAATTGATAATATATCTTAAGTATTTTTAAACAAATTATACTTACATTTTTTTTTGTGCAATATACATATATTTTGCAAGCACTGATTGTGTACCATTATTTAATTAAATTAAATAAATTCAAGTAAATTTGTAACTGATTTGAAAGCTTCAAATAAAACAAATAAAAAAAAAATTAAATAAATTACTTGCATTTTTCTTTAATTTCATAGTTTTTAAAGACAAAACGAGCGTTTTCAAAATGTCAACTTTCTAAAAATGAATTTCATTCCAAGTTAATTTTTGGGTGCACTATATTCTTTTTTATATCGGTGGCACACATTTGTATGAAGACTCAAACTCCTTCCAATCGTCCAAAAAAATAAGAAAACGTTTTTGTAAATACGTGAAATATCTTGTTAAACAAATTACAGCAGTCGATTTACTGAAATGTTAATTTCTGAAGAAATTTGTCAGGTTACTTTCACTTTTTTCCTGTGTCATTCTCACAATCTCAAGTATTTGTAATGAACACGATGCCTTTAAAGCTTTGTTAACAAAGCTGTGTTGGTCGAATTGAAAACAGCGAGAAAAACTGACAAGGAATTATAAAAAAGACATTTATGATAATTAAAATGCACTTTGCCTAAAAAAGATCACAATATTTCGAAATATTTATGAATCAATATTTGAGAAGTGAACATGCACAAATCCTTTTCGAATTTGTATAGAGAATAACAACCGACTATTAAGGAGGTTCTAAAGTGGTCCGCTGGTAAGGTAGGAAATTTCATTAAAAAACGTTAAATGATTGAATAAATTTTTCAACATTCGGGCTCTGTAAGAGCATTTCTAAGCACTATAAACACTTTCATAGAAAATATAAAAAAATATGAAATGAGAACTGACCGAGAATTTTCGGAAATAAATAATTTGTATTTTGGAAAAGTCGATTCAATCTTTTTTTAATTACATATTTTACTGAAAATTCCTACCTTATCATTAAATACCATATATCGGCAATTTTCGATGAAATTTCGAATAGTTTCTTTTCTTTCTGTGTCAGACAGGAATTTGTTTAAAATGGATGCTTAAGAAGTTTTACACAATTGCAGAAAAATAAGATTTTTTCTATTGAATAATTTTTGGTCTGAAATTTTTGTATGAAACTAGTACAATACACATTCTTATCCAGGTAGAAAACGGTTTTGGAATTATAATTTTAAGATAATAAGAACCGAATACAAAATTTAATATAACGATCGTCAAAATGGCGTTAAAATTGTTGAAAAAATTACAGAACTCACTATTGAAAAACTACGAGCTTCATAAAAAATATAATAAGAGTATTAATTTATCTCGATTAATACAGGAATATCCTGGAAAGTCCTATTTTTGATCCCTAACATTTTTGAACAATTTCTAGTGCATTCTCTGATGAATTGCAATCAGTCGTTATTATTTTCACTTATATTCCAAAAGTTGAGAGTTTTCAAGATAGAAAATTAAAAAATTTCAATATCATATGTACAGTTAGGAAGTTTTAGAAAAAAAATGCTTTAAATTCATAGGAGAATATACTGGAATTTTTCGTACAAGAAAAAAATCCAAATAAAAAAAAATATTATCCAAAATATCGACAGAAAAATTTGAAAAATTTCAGAATATACTTCATTTACTTCTGATAACTATTCACTCTTTCAACTAATAGTTTTTTAGTTACAGCGTCCCGAATTTTTGTAAAATTATTATTTCAGATACTATTTTGAGGATCGCCATTTCGAATTTTTAATTTCAGACCTTACATGTCTTAAAATTTAGGACTTAAGAACACTAGATAGGAAAAGATAAGTATTTCACCGGTTTCATCTACAAATTTTATATCTAAAACTTTTTTAGTAGAAAAGATCGAATTTGTCTTAAATAAATCGTGTATAATATTTTCATTATTATTGAAATTTTAAGTCTGGTATTACATGTTCAAAATATTTTTGGTAAATACAATATGAAAAGAAAATGAAAGTTCATCGAAGTTCATCGCCAATTATTTATTGACTATCTCTACAGGTTCAGAATTTTACCCTTTATTTAAACAAAAATAGTTATTCATTATTCATAAAATATACCTTTAATACATGTAGAATTCTAAAGAAAAGCTTGTTAATGACAACCTAAATATAAAATATAAAACATTTTCGATTTACCAGTGAGAAATTTGAATTTATATAAATAATTTTATCTCCTAATATCGGATTCATCATTTAAAATAAGAAACAAAAAATTAAAAAAAAATAAAATCCAAAAAATAAGAAATTAAAAAAGAAAAAATAAGAATAAACAATTATTGCAGAAAATAAAATTAAAAGCATATTGATTTTTAGTAACTGATGAAATCTTCCACTTAAAGAATTTTGTTCTTGATATAGCAGTATAGTATAGTTATTTCTTTTTAAATTGTTTAGGCAGAAAATTTTACTGTGATATAAGCGGCAATAATGTCCTTTAATTTATTAGAAATATCATCAATATTAATATATCAATTTTTAAAACTCAAATGTTGTAACGAAAAAGAAAATATAGCTGACGGTTACTACTTGAGACATCAAATAAACGTATTTTCTCCTTACTGTTACTACTTATCAAACTCTACGCAAGTGGTTGGTCAGCATCTTACCACATAAGTGGAAACTAACCATCTATTTCTTTCTGTTGTATAAACGAGTTTTCAAATACTGTAAGAGAATTTAACTGACGAAAATTGAAAAAAATATTTTCAATTTACGGATAACGGGGGTTTTATTTTCCGACTTTTGTGCTTTTTGCTGTAGGGGTTGGAACAATTTTCAGCTGTAAAGTTTGCAAAACTCAATAGCAAAAAGTATAAAAACCAGTTCAATTACAATCTAATAGTTCAATTACAGTCTAATTATTTAAAACATAAAAAGTCTCAAGTCAATTGATATTTTTAACTCTAACATATAATAATTTGACTGTCATGTCTTTAGTATCCAAGTAACTAGAAATCATTTGATATTGATAAGGGTTTTTTTTTTTAAACATGAATTTGTTTGGTTTTATTTTCATATTATTGAATTTTATTATGGGTTATGGTATTAGAGTATCTCTAAAAGTCCCAAATATCATGTCAAAAATGAATTTTCTATCAGAAGCGGGTATTTTGAATACAAAATTTCCAAAATGACTGACACAAAATGGCGATAAAATTGAAATTTTATTTGTTTATCACAGCCATGCATGCAAAACCGAAATAAATTAATAGCATTGTACAGAACTTCGCTGATCACGAATCTGGAATCCGTTTCTCAAAATTCAAAATCAAAATGACAAATAAAAGTGACGTTACAAATAAAATGTCACTTTTGTGACCATTTTGTGTCCGCCATTTTAGAAATTTTGTTTTCGAAATACCCGCATATGATGCAGAATTCATTTTTGACACGATATTTGTGACTTTTCGAGATACTCCGATGCCATAACCCATAATAAAATTCAATAATATGAAAATAAATGCATAAAAATTCTTGCTTTTTCTTTTAAAACTTGAATAACTTTTTTATTTATAAATTTAAACAGTTCAGCAATGTACCATTGGAATGAGCAAACTTTGATCAATAAGAAATGCCTATTTCAAAATTTTTTTCATGACGTTTAAATGCTAAAATATAGTGTCAAACTTCATGAAAAAAATTCTACATTTGCGCGTTAGGTAAATGATGAAATTCAAAAGCGAAACTAATAAAAAATGTAATTTAAAGAGTAAATATCATATTCGAATAGTCGGGAAAATTTACGTTTCATGTGAAAATAATTAATTTTACTTCAAACGTATGGAAATTACACTATCAAATGACTTACAGTACTGTACTTTATGAAAGTGTAATTTACCTGCAATGAATTCACGATCACGCCTTATTTGCATGTGGCGTTTGAAGGATAAACATAAAACAATGAATTTGGTGGATTAAAAAAATCTTGCTCAAAAAAATTTAAAGCACTGAATTTTTCAAGAAATATAAACATTCGCGAGTGTGCATTTCACAAACATAAAAGTTCATTTTCACATAGAACAGGGTCTAGATTCCAAGATCAATCATTCAGTAAAGTTTCCATTTGTCGTCAATGTCACCGTGTCATCTTCACGCGTTAATGTCGTACTTGTCACTTGTATGTCATCTGATGACGATTTTTATAAATGAAAAAAGAAACAATAAATCAACATCAAGCTTCTTTATATATATTACGAAAAATAGATGCATTTGGTTATTAAATAAAAAATGGAACTATTTTATAGTGAATGTGACAGAAATTTTAAATATGCTTAAAGAATAAATACAGCGATAATAAATGTAGAAATTTAGGAATATTGACAAATTATCGTTGCGGGTTAGAAGTTAAATATTTATTAAATTCATTGATATATTAGTTCTACTAGTTGAATCATGATATGTTAACATTCAATTAATTAAACTAAAATGTAGTTGAAATTACTCAATATTTGGCTACTTACGGTGAACCACATATTTAGTCAACATTACTACAGTTTTTTTTTCGGTTTAGTAAGTGATTTGGTACATAGTTTTTGTTTGTTTAATATTGATAATTTAGAAAATGATAATGCACACAAGGAAAGATGGGTTTAATATCCATCAATATTTTTTTCAATTAGGAAATTCGCATTGCTTTATTGGATATAAATATTATAAAAAACACATGATTTTTCTATTCAAATAAATTTGGCCGTTGGCCAAAAAGCGATCATGTACTGAATAATTAAAAAAGTTATTTCTTAATTGTTATAAAGTCACAAAAACTGTTGACTTTAAGATTTCTTCTCGACATCTTATATTTTTCTGTTTTTATTTAAAGAAAATGCTACTTTTTATTCTGTCCAAAAACCAAACAGAAGAACTAGAGGTCGCAATCTTTCTGACACAATGAAACACAGGTCAAATGAATAAAATGGAGTTTTAAAAGACAATTGAAATTCTATATTTAGAATAAAATACAATAAAATTTTTCTTTCAGCAATGAATACAATGGCTTAATTTTCACTTAAACTGTTAGAACATTGCCATCTTCTGTATACACTTTTCAATAAAGTTGTATAATGTGGACTCTACCTCATGCCTTGTGCAGGCAACACCTGCGTCAAGGTGAGAATTCAATAATAGTTCAAACGGGAAACAAAATAATAACTTGAGAAACATAATATCGCCTTGCAAGAAGAATAAACCGCAAAGAATACGTGAATTCCGATAATCGAAGAACGAAAAATGAACCTAAAAATGCTGCATAGTTTTTGTTTGCTTGATGTGAAAATTTCAGTATATTAATTGTATTTTTTAAATTTATATTTAAAACAAATATTTTAATTTAATAAATGTTTCATCCTTTTTTTATAAATATTATAATTAGAATTTCTAAAATTTTTTATATTACATTGATTTCATTTTTTCATATTTCACATGAATGAAACAGATGAAAAAAGAAGTTGATAGACTAGATAGTAAGACAAGACATAGACATCGTTTTTAGTTAATTTTACTATATAAATAGTGATCTCACTGTAAAAAGTTCTGTAGTAAATTTCAGAAACACGTAACTGAAATTTTATTTGTGATGAACGTTTCGCTATTGTCACAGACGGTTTTGGCAATTTTCAGAACAACAAAATTTTTTAAAATTACGAAATTATCTCCGGAAAACACTAAATATTCACTGTGTAAAACTTCAGTTACATGTTTCGGTAATTTACAATAGAACTTGTTTACAGTGCTCGATAAATTAGATAGATAATCCTACTATTTAAGTGGCAAAACCAACTGAAAAACGTATAGATCATACTATTTAGATACTAAAACCAACTATTTCTTTTTCCATGTCGATAATTCGTGTGTATGTTGATTCATCAATTCTAAGGCTGGCTAGTGAACATCTCAAATTAACTTTTGTGGTTAACTAGTCGGTCAAATCATAGAGTCTGTCACCGAAATGTAAGTTACATTTTTTTAATTTTATGTCGTATCAACTTATAATTATGTTTCGTTTCAGAAATTTCCTTTTTTTAGGTAAATTTCAGATATGTTTTTATACAAAATAATAATCGTCATTTCAGTAACAGTCAGTCGGACAATTTTTGCAACTGAAACATTTTTTGCAATGTACTTTAATGCATGTGAAGAAGTTTTATAGCAAATTTACTTATTATGTACAGAATGTCGAGGACAGGATACGTTTTCTACTTGCTTTAATTCCAAATGTGCTTCCACTACCACGTGATATTTTTTTAAACAATACAAAAAAAACTTAGTATTTTTATATGCCAAATTTAGAAATTATTAAATTTTCATTTTCATTTCACTTTCACCTAAAGTAAATTTCAAAAGATTACAAGTTATTATATACAAGAATAAAATGCGACTTTTTCTACTAAGTAATGTTCCTCCATAGGCGAAAAAATGCATATCTTAAGTAAAATCATGTATACATACAGAGAGAAAAAGGATTGATAGAATTATTTAAAAGCTGTAGACAAGTTTATAATATATCAAAATATTAGAATTAACGTGAAAAGTTGTTTGTACACAGTGGTAGTTTTGCAATTCAGAATATTGCAAAACTAATAAAATATTTAATGTTTATAGATTATTTTTATTTAATTAATTTTATTAAAACTAATTTACTCAGAAGTATTTAACTGTAAAGCTTCATTGTATTTATAGTTAAGAACACAAAAGGTAAAAATATCTTTTTCAAGATGCAGTTTTGACGAGAGAAAAAAATTTAAATGGTACTATGCGTACATATATGAGTACTGTAAAATAGTACATGGAACAATATTATTGCATTATTTATTTCGGAAATAGTTACTACATTTTATAATCACGTTTTTATATTTGTAAAATTCGTCCATTAACTATTTTTTTTTCTACTGTGTATTTGTAACTTGAATGGCCTAGGATTTAAATGTGGATATATATTCCAAAATTTAGATTATGTTATTTAGTATAATCAATGTGTGTAGTAAATAAACAAAAATGAGTACGTTCGCGTCGAAATCGACGAATTTCACATTTGTAAAAGTAAAATTTATTTTCACATGTCGAATATAACTTCTTATATTCACGGAAGGAATTGAATTTTGAAATTTACAATATGCGTAGTAAAAATTATAATAGGCTTTGTAATATTTGTAACATGTATTGTATAATTTACTATAATTATTAGAATTATTACAATATATATATTTTACGTACATTTTTCTTATTGTACATATTGATTTATTTTCCATATAATATTCTGGAATACTCGCATTGCAAACAAATCAAAACTTCCATTAACCAAATTGATGTAAAAACAAGCAAATTAATTATTTGAGAACTCATCGTTCAATTAAATTAAAATGATTTTATTACATTTAATGATTAACGAAAAACAAGTGGATGAGTTTGTTTGCTTTTTTGACAAAAATTTACACAAGATTGCTATTTATTAAGTTCAAATGTTTGCATTACAGTAGAACCTCGGGACTACTAAGGATCTCGGGACTTCGAATTACGGCACTGAAATTGCGCAGAACACATGCGCACTAAAATTAGAAGTCTCAAGTCACTCAGGCCCGTGCATTTAGAAGTTCCAAGGTTCTAATGTAGTTAGAAACTAGTGAATGCAGAATAATAAAATATTTCATTTTTTAAAACCTGAACGTTCATACCACACCTATTGGTTAAAAAAGTTTTTAAAAAAACTCAATATTGAACGCGGAAAACTGGTCGTACCATTTCGGAAATAAGCTCTAATTAATAGTATTCAGCATTCTGCATTGCCTCGAACATTTTCAGAGATTAATCTTTGAAAAAATGTATCCATTATTTTTAATTTACATTTTTGAAGAGAATATTAACAAACCGAACTAATTCAGACGAGTAATAAATAAAACTTATTAAATGACAGGAAGTAATAATTAACAAGGTAATAATAAAGTAAATAAATTCATAAAAAGTGATATATCACGGTTTGAACATAGCATGAAGAGCAATAATGTGAGAGATGCGAGGAATGTACTAATGACGAAATACACGAGATTCACGGTGACCTTGGATAAAAATGCGGAATTCGGCGTATATACGGATAATGCAGTATCGAAAATGAATTTCCAAAAATAAAAGCTTACCTATTTCTGAATTAATTGATCGAGGAAATAGACTTATGCTTCAGTTTATTTAAATTTTTGTCATGATGCTAATGATAGTAACATTTATTTTTTATTTCGAACATTTCAAAAACATAATATCTTCAAAATTATTTTTTTTTTACTAAAAAATGTGCGTTTCTTTCGTTGTTTTAATTTTTAGTTAGTATACTTGTTTATGTAAAATAATTACTCAGTTTTTGTAAGTTAAGGAAAAACTCAATGCTAAACCGTGACCCCTTTTTTACTGAAAATCAGTGAATATTCACTATTTCACGGTGAGTTTCACTGTTTCGAATTGAGAAACCAAAGTTAATCAATAATAGTTTAAATTGCGGTTAGTTTTATGTTCTGTATCTTTCGTTGAAATAATCTTTCATAAAATCGTGCGAGTATTGAAGAATAATGAACTCAAAGTTTTGACCGGTGCTTTGCATTGTATAGAATGTAGCGCAATAAAATGAAACTTGTGTTTGCCTAAAAAAATTCTGTTTATCCCCAGTGCGATTAAAATTTCAATTATAAAAATTGCATCTGAACACTAGCATCTCATTGTTATAAATTATTAAAACCATAAAGTCATATAGTGAAAACACAAAATGAATAGCGTTTTCTACATTCTGATTATTTTTATTTCCATATTCAATAATAATAATTGTTGCTATATGAAATATATTATTACAGTTTAAACTACAATTTATTACGTCTTGAAACAAAATAATGTGTCTATAACGTTTATTTATGTTATTTACTGTGCGATGTAGAAACGAGGAATTCTGAAGTTATTGTCAGTTTCCATTTCAAGAATTCCAATACAAATCTTTTTAGTTAGATTAATTACGGCCATACTATTTTATCTCAATAGAAAACGTATTGTTTTCATAAGTTCATAATTTATATAAATAGTTGAGTATGAATATTTTACATATATTCAACTGTATTATAAATTTGTATGACCTAGTGATTCTTTTGGAACGAAATATTAACGACTAATAAATTAGGGCAGTCCATGTAGTTTGGATATAATAAATTTATACCCATGAATCGTAAAAATAGGGTCGCCATCCCTTTTACAGATTTTGAAATATCATCTTCTATCAATCACAAGTACGTTTTAGGAAAAGTGGCTGACGGATCAAGTATAGTTACCAATTAAATATTACATGATTTTACCATAAATACATTTTTTAAGTACTACTTTCTATATAATTTATCATACTTACAAATCAGTGTCAGAAACTTTGAATTACAGTTACAAAATTGAGTTAAAAGTAGTAAGTAGTATGACCTATTTATGTCATACATTCCAAACGAGATTTCAATTCGCTCTTTTGCGTATGATTAAAATAGTCAAGGACTGAAAATAATTTCTAATGTTATAAATTTGTGTTATTTTTCCATTTTTCGAAGTTCACTTATTTAAGCATTTCTAAAAGAATGTGCTATTGTAAACAAATATTTAAGGTGTGGAATAATACCCTTCTTTAACTTTCAACTCCTAAATAAATTAAAATTACTATTACATCGAAAATTATGCAAAAGTTCTGTTCTCAATTCTTGAGTTGAAATATTGTAATTTTGCTTTTATTTTCATTGATAATTTATCAATTATTATAGTAAATTTTATTGTTGACCATTCCTATCCAAAAACAGGATAAAAGATGCAGATGTGAAGTCTGGGCGTTTAATATTATTGAATTATCTTTGTATAACCTAGAATATTTCACTCCAGTAAGGTAATGTAAGGAAAGATACATTTTCCGCACCAGTAACGAACAATGTTTTTCCTAATTGTATGTGGGAAATTCGAATTTCCTACGTTATTTTAGTACGTTATATTAAAAATAAAATAAAATGCTGTATTGGTTTAAATGGCATTTTTAATCTTATTTTATTGACAAAATCGAATTAAAAAATTATTGTAATTTAAAATGGCCGTAACTTTGTGAAAAATATCGTAGGTAGTCAACTAATACATTATTTTTAAGAATTAATACTAAACGCGGTAAATAGTAAAGAAATTTAGTTATAAAAAAAAATTATTCCATTCTCTGATTAACTAAAATAATTACCACTTTTTCAATAAATAGTCTCAAATGTTTCTAAACTCGGCTGATTCTGACTTTGAATTCAAATTCTACAAAATTACTTCACATTATAAAGTTTTATAACAACAAATCCTTATCAACTATTCCTATAGAGTACTAAAATATTTATTTAACTCCATATTTACTTACCTTCGCAATTCAGAATATTCTGAAATATATCATACAATAACTATTTTTACTATGACAATTTTCATTAAAAGATTATTTTCATTTAGTAAATTTTATTACATCTATGTTACTACTGAGGAATATTGAAAGTGACTATTGAGGTTATGTTTGTGGTAGTTTTGAGGTTATGTACTCTACAGCATATTTACCACTCGGAAAATAGTAAACAAATCAACGTCATGGTCTTGTTTACTACCGAAAAAGTTAATTGAACTATTTTTTGTGATACTGTGTTTTACTTCGGTAAAATGGTTCCATTAAATAGTTTTCTCTCTGTGTACTTCGCACAATTGTATCGTAATTGTACTATTTTCATATTTTAGTTTAATTTCTGGTCTTAGCACGTAGTCATATAATGTTGAAAATAAGGAACGTGACTGAATGGTGAGAAGCTACGAACTATTTCTGCATAGAGAGAAATGTACGTTATGATTTGTAATATGTATAGTAATATCCCCAATAATTATTGTAAACGATATAATACGTATTGTGAATATTACAATATGTACAGTAAAGTCCCGGTATATTTCTGTCTCGCTATATTTACGTGCCAGCATATTTGCCCAGTTCCGTCTCATTATATTTGTCTGTCGCCGCTCTCTTTTCCCCCACCTTGTGCGCTGGGGCCTGAGGAGGGGTCTGCTGTGACGTCACGAACATAACACGACTGAGGAGAGTGGAAGAAGCGGCAATCCCCTTCTTTTGACAAATATAAGGAGACGGAAGGGAGGGCGAAGAACCGAGCGGGTAAATATACCGGGCATCTACTGTATTATGAATCTTACAATAGTTTCATGTAAATATTAACATAATTTCCCTCCATGTAAGTGTATGGATATATTTTCAATATTACCCTGCCCTTAGAAAGCAATTACGTAACAAATACTTAGTGAATGTATACGACTCTGCTCTCCTTGAAATAAATGACTAGAAAATTGACTTTAAGGAGACAAAAAACTACGTGCGCTGGTATGAATACTAAGTTCCTCATGTTGCAGAATTCAAATTATTGATTCTTATTCCACGTAGTTACTCGATTTTTTAATTGAAAGTACTAGTTAAAATAACAAAATGCTAAACCATTTATCGAAAGCAAACAAAATAGAAATGATTGTGCATTTTTCTCCGTTAATGCATTTACCTAGTCCATCGATCGATTTTTTCTTGACTGCGAATTCACGCAGAATACACACTTCTCTCGGCGTTTCTTGTTTATCACAATAAGCGTAATTTTTGCTATTCATCATTGAATATCTAGTTTGCATTTCGATTGCTTTCTTGTGTTTTAGAGGAAATATAATTTTAGCAGGTTAAATAATTGATTGATACTAATTACTAGGGTTTCGATCAGTTGTTGAAAAATAGTTAATTATTTTAGAAATGTTTAATTTTTTAATTTTTTATTTATAATTATGTATTTCAAAAAATGGGTGTCCAAAAAAAAATAGAGACAATTTTAGGTATTCTCAACAGAGTTAGTAAGTTTAAAAACGATAAAAAAAGTGTTTGAAGAATTGAAACGGGTATACACAGTTTTCTGAACGTCTTCACTTGCTGGTTTTGATCTGATGACGTCTTACAAACTCCAAAATTTTTTGATTGTGTATGAAACATTCATCATTTAAAACTAAACAAAAAATGGAATTTTAGATTTCGGTATAGTATTATGCGATTGGAAAGTTTCTTAACCGTTTTTTATTATATACAATACATATTTAATAGTTTTTTGTTGATTTTTCAATATTAATTACTAGAATGATGTGCATGTTATCGCCATTATTAATTATTATTTGTACAATTTAATATTAATGGACAGTTTGATCAGCCTAAGTTTAAAAATCGTGAAAAAATTTAAAAAAAAATTTTGTATTTAAGTAACATTATTATCATTTCCTATTTTAATGTTTTTTATCCTGAATACGACAGAACATCATTTAATTAATACATGAATCTTCATTATGTCAGTCTGTCGGGTGATCGATACGGTCAAAGATAACCTAATTTGATTGTATGCAATTTTATGTAAATTTATAGTATCCATTTGAACTGTTAAACAAGTTATAATGAAGAAAAATTTATAAGTTATTTACTAAAGAATTTTGAATAAATAATAATCCAATAGTACGAAAATACTAATTCACTAGTAAAATTCTACTAATCTACAAGTAGATATTGATCTTTTTATTTCAGTAGTTTATAGAATTAGTAAAATAAAGTAGTAGGATTTAACTTTTTATTAGCAAAAATGATTATTTGCTAATAATCATTTAGGGACTCACTTTTCATTGTCTTATTGGTAGTTTTTAACTAATTCAGATTTAGAGAGAAAGATTTTCAATTTCGATTAGTCAACAAAATTTCTGAAATAGCAGGCATATTGTTTTTTTGTTTTACTGAAGTAACATAATTTTCAGTTTAAATTTTCGTAAAATTAATCAAAAGTTTTTGTTTCTGTGAACGTAAAATGCTATTACACACATTTTTTACTAGTTTCTGTCGCATTTTACACACATTGTCAACTCTCGCTTTCGGTCGCTAATTGGTTTCAAAATGTGTACTTTTTTTTCTTTTTTTGTTTTGTTCTTTAAAGTCGCATCAACTACACGATTATCATCAACGATCTAAATGTATAATAAACATGTACTTTAAAATGCTTCTTAGCCGATGTTTTCATTTATGACATTATTCATTTAGTTGTCGTTAGTAGTTAAACAACAATAAATAAATAATGGTATTCGACTTTACTCGGGCAGTATATAACCAACTACTTATTTTTGGCATGTTTAGTACAATGATTGTGCTGAGATTTTATATACAGTTTTTGAGGATGTCATGGATGTAATCTTAAGCAAAACTAAATTTAATATAATTACAGAAAATTTAGAAAAATATGTTAAAATTATTTCATTTCAGTTTTCTAAAGAACTTGTTCGAAATATTAAAACAAAATGATGTATTATGATAGGAACGAATCATTTTATTTCAGAAGATTGACTCTTACTCAGTAAACTTGGATATAAATTAACAAAAATAACATAAACCTATCATATTTTCAATACATTTAAATAAATGATATACTAAATAGATTATTCATATATTAAATAATCAAATGTCAGAATTTCATTCGAGGCCATTTACTTTTGTATGCAATTTAGTATTTTATTATGAGAGTGAAGGCTCTTACCGAACACTTTTCCGAAACCTCTCGTTTAAGAAGTCTTACAGACATTTTAAAATCGCAACATAAGTCCTCTTAAAGTTCTTCCACAGCAGAATCTAACAACTCATAAAACTTTATACATTACAAACAGTTCTTAAAGTGGTATTTTAGACTGTTTGTTCTGTTGGTATATTCAGGATAAAAAATAAAAAGTTTTTTGTTCTTAAAAATTAGTTTAAGTCAGGCCTTTCAAACCTGAATTCATTATTATTAATTTAGGTGAGTAATGATATAGCGTGTTAAATATTGCTAATGATAATGTTTTGCTAATATTGATTAGAATAATTTATTGAAGATTTTACTTACATTTAGTCCGTTTCATGCATTAACCTATTTAAATTAATATGTATTAATATAACGTACTGTGTTCTCGAATAATTATTTAACCATTGCATCGAAACTCGATGAATCTATAAATAAAGTACTTACAATACAAAATTAACTTTTTTGTGAAATCAATTTTGTTTATAAATACCAAGAAGTATTCCAACATATTGAAAAACAAAAATAGTCGCTGAAACATAGTAATATCACGTGTGTAAACGTAGAGGCCAGGTACTAAAACATTCAAGTAATCGATCTTGAAACTGAAATAACTTTTATGTGAATATTTCGTCAAATTTGTAAATTAAAAAAATCTTGAATAATTTCGTTAAATCACACAAATTGATTTAAAGTTTGAACTAAAAAATATACTCTCATCAAATTATTGCAGTAGCTGTAATTGAACTAATTAAACAGATAATAGAAGAGTTCAGGATGGCAGGGGTTACATGACGCAGATTATGTAAATTGATTTTGATGTTGTTATAAATCTACTTACAACTTGTAACAACAACAAACATTTTTTTGCCTTATACGAAGCTGAATAGTTTTAAAATATTCATGGTAAAAACAGTAATTTGAGGGGTTAATTTAAGTAGTATGATGTAAAAAAATACTCTTTATACATGACGGCACTACTTAAGAGATTGTCTTTCTGTCGAAATCATGAAAGCACTAGGGAAGTGAAATAATTAATAAGTAATGTAGGTCAGGAAAAAACTAATAATAATTTGTTGCATTTTAAAACTTAAAGATAGGAAACCAGAGAAGTACTGAAATAAGGTTTGTTTTTTAGAATTTTTCTTTGGCGTGATAAAAAGTTGATCGCCATTTTTTGTTAAATGTTGATGAAAAAAATGCCCCTGAATAGAATGTGTACAGATATACTTCAGGAGCCTTTTTCGTGCAAATTATAATTGACCATAACTTCGGGAAAAGTATTTACGAGTACTAGAACTATACTAGCGTGAGGTTCACTAGTGTGAGGTTCTAGTATTTGACTAAAAGCATTTACTTTGAACCGGAAACCAGCTATTACTACTTACGACAAAGCTGGTACCAGCGCCTGATTGTGGAAATAGGGGTACAATTATTGTTATAAATCCCGGGCAGAAATCGAAATTAACTACGCTACCGTTAGACAAGACCAAACATTGAATGATCACGTTTTGGTCAGACTTAGTACCGTTTTTGTTCATTGCGCATGCATCTCTAATAAAAATAAATAATGATAAACCCGAGATTAATATTTAATTTGTTATTTATTGAATTTCTAACAATAATTATTAAATACAAAAAATAACATTTAAAATGGCGGAAGAAAATATCTCAAAAACGTGTGTTTTTTACACTTTGTGCTAATTGAACGTTGTTTAGAGAAAAAAATAATGATAAGTCAATAATTAATATTAGTTTGTTATTTATCGCATTTCCGGAAATAATCATTAACAAATTTAAAAAAAACATTTTATCAAATGAAAAAATTTTAAATGGCGGACGAAAAATGAAAACAAAAGTAATTGTGAATAAATTCAGGGTGAACGTTCACGTGCTATTGATGATCTGCAGAAAATTTCGTGAAAGGTCCAAAAACTGACAAATCAAAAAGCCGATAGGCAAAAAAAAACGACGTCGTAAAGCCGACAGTCAAGAAGCTGACATATAAAAAATAGACAAATCGACAAGCGGACAAACATTTTTTGTGTCGGTTTTTTGACTGTCGGCTTTTCTATTGTCGGTTTTTGGACTGTTGGTTTTTTGCCAGTCAGCTTTTTGATTTGTCGGTTTTGTGTCGGTCTTTTGAATATCAGTTTGTTTACTGTCGGTTTTTTTACTAGTCGGTTTTTCGACCCGCACCCGTAGTAACGTTATCAAAAACTTTCAAAAAAAATAGGGACCCAAGTGGCTACTTCACAAACCAGACATTTCATATAGAAGAAACTTATGAAACTTTTAATTTGATAACATGAACAATTCTCTATCGGATGAAACACTTATGGACCAAATGTTAACAAATTATTTACAAAATATTCTATTTATCAAGCTTTTTATTGTTCGCAATGTCGAATATATTGACACCTATATAATGTACAAGATAAGTAAATATCTGCCGAAATATGCTAACACTCGAGACTTATAGGGCGCTAGAGGAAAGAGCACTCGATATTTTTCGACGTACCTTCAGTCTTAATTGTCAAATAGGAAAGTGACGCTTCCACCATTGAAATGTAGAGATTTTAAGGCTTAGGATCACAGGTATTGTGGGGATTTCAGTTCTGGTGCTATTGTGACACGTCCCAGTCGGGTCCTCGAGCCTACTCGAGAAGGGAGAATCGAAAAGGAGTTTTGTCCTCGAGGAAGAGCCACTTTTGTCATGGCCGCGAGTTACCAAAGTCAAGTGCTCGGATTCTTACCTTCTCGTCACGTACGAAGGAATTACGTGATTTTTCGAGGCCGTATTTTCCCAGCAATCGATTTTTTATTTTTACAAAAAATTTGATTTTGGTAAAATTGAATACAACCTAAAAATCAACGATGACAACGATGTCGATGATGATTTTGATGAAGACAGTGATGAAGATCATATTGTTGATAACTATGGTAATGGTCATGATGATGATGACGATAGTGACTATGTCGATGATGATAACGATGATGATTATCATGTGGACAATGATTATGACGACAACATTGTTGATGCCGATGATGGGCACAATGATGATGATCATGATGACAATGATATTGACGACAACATGATGGATAACAATGACGATGGACTTGACGATATTCGTGAATAAATCGAAGTCGAGAAATGGTGGGGACAGTGCCTATAACATTGTTGATCATCAACGATGGTAATTGAGATGATGACATTGATGAAGACGAGATTGTTAATAATGATGGTAATGGTCATGATGATGATGACGATGGTAATTATGCCGATTATTTGGTAAAATTGAATATAACCTAAAAAATTCAGTATAACTTCCCGTTATAAATCAAGTAATATGATATATAGTAAAAAATATTGATATCGTGATGAAACCAATTTTTCTAGTTTCAATGAGTGACTATTTTTAATTATTTTGGAGATAACTTACTGCATTTTTCCCAAAAACAAATATTCTTTTCATACTTAATTTCCTTGTAAATTTATTCTAAACAATTTTGTTATAATTTGTTTATTTCTGTACACTTAAATTAGGAGTTAAGTCATTGTTTTGGTGTATTTTTGGAAATTATATTCGTTTAAAAGTTACTAAAGAAACTCGAGTTAACATTGGCGACAAAAATTACACAGAACCAGAAACAAATTCTGTTGGGAGGTATGAATCTTATAGATTTTTGGTCGTTGAAAACGAATTCGTTCTCCAACTTGACCCATCGCATCAGATTCACATATCCTAACCTCAAATTGACAATAAAGATATTTTTCTGTACACATATGTGAAAATCCTGACGTGATGGATGAAATTCGACAACTCTGGTCCAAGTTACGAAAAAATTTGGTTGCAGTTATGTGTAATTCTTGTAATTGTTTATTTTTAATATTTTAAATTGCCCATTGAAATAAATGATTCGCAAATACCATAAATAATCCAGAATAATTATTACAGAATTTTATTATAATCAAACTAAACAATGTAAATAAATGTTTTAAATTTAAAAACATATGATAAATTTCAATAAACAGCATTTTTAAATACTAAGAATAAGTGTTCCATTATTTCTCTATTTTGCATTGTATTTAATACTAAAACGAACACTGAAATATCCAGATCTGAATGACCATAAAAATCGAACGTAATTTACATTTAATCGTGCCAGTAAGTATGAGTTATATTTCACTGCTATTTACTTCGAACGTGAATTATTTTTTTGCGTGTACCTAAATTCATGTCGTTGATGGAATGTAGATTTGATTTCACGTTTGAATTTTCATTTAATGCCATCTATATTTACCAAAATAACTGCTGCAATTTACAGCAATTTCTTTCTATTTTTTTATTGAATTATGAGTTATATTTTTCCTTAAAAATGGCGCAAACTCATTTTTTAACATTTTTTGAAGAGCGAAAATAAACTCGAAAAGATATTGGTTTTGGGGTCCAGATATAAAAATTTGAATTCAAAATTTGGCGAACTTTAAGCAGAAAAATAAAACATTTCTGGCTGCACTAGTTTTTGTTTTGTTGTTGTTTTTTACTGTTTTTTACTGTTTTGTTAATTATTATTAATGAAAAGCACATAAAAGTTGTATTAAATATGTAGTCATTAGCGTAATAACACCCCTTTTCTGGATTAATAAAATTATATGGATGTAGCATAAAAATAGTTAGATCTCTTTTCTGCAATAAATTAAAATTAATAATTATTTCTACGCGTTTCATTTGTTGTTATTTTACGCAACGAATTTCATTAACAGTTTTGCGTGATCTATTTCGAATCGTTCGTAAGTAATTGGAACCAACTTTTAATCAGGCAAAATATCATCGTGTTATACGTACATTTATGTAGGTAATGAAAGCAACCAGAATGAAGCTTGCCGCCATTTGCATTATTTATACTGACGCTTACGTATGGCAGTAAATTTAAATCAATAAATCGATAAAACACTTACTGAATATTAAAACGCAGCAATAATCATACCATCCCACTTATTTTAGTTTTCCGTGTTACGAATATTGCATTTCTATGTATTTGAAATTTTCTGACAAGATGAAATATTAACGTAAAATAGATTCCCGAAAAGATAAATTTACGTTGCTAAATTGTTAAAGCGTCCAGTATTAAAAATGTACTAATTTATCTAATTTTTCATTTTTTTCGGTTCATTTATTACTAGATTTGAGGAAAATATATTATATTAGAATAATTTTAAATTATTGATTATAATATCATCGTGAAGTCTTAACATGAAAACATAATACGGTTATTTAAGATTTTTGCGAGTTTAACAGTTTATTTCTGGATTTTTTGTTCACAAATTTTGATTGGTTCGACAGATGCCACTTTCAGGTAACTATAAATCCAAGATAGAAATAGAGGGAAATGAAAAAAGAATGGCTTGTATATGACGCAATAATGGAAGACATTTAAAATATTAACAAAAGTTCTCGAATGGAGTAAAGGAAAGAACTTACATTGTAAAGCGCTTAGGAAAATCTTTGGAGAATACAAACTAATATAAGAAAGTATATCTTCAAATGCAGGAATAATATATTATTACATTAATATTAGAGTTAAAGTGAAATACAATTATTACGAAGATAAATGTGTTTAACGCAGTAAAATAATTTCCCATACAAACATTATACTGAAGATTAGAAGTTGACAAAAATATTCATAATGTTATTTATTATTATAATGACATTTTAATAATATTAAATATTAATACTTATTTCAATTCTGAACTGATGTAACAAACAATAACAATTAAATCTAATATGATGTTACGTAAAATAAAATATTGCTTTGGATTTCGTTAATTTAAAATGATAAAGTACACTTTTTACTCCAAATGAGCTCACATGAAAAGTACAGTCATTTCTTTTGAAATTTCATATAAAGGCTAAAATGTTTTTGATTTCTTCTCAGGAATTTGGTAATTTTCATAACAAACTATTATTCTATTGATGTCTGCATCATGATGGATTTGACGGTGTTCAATGGACCGAAGACGATAAATGATAAAGACAATGACGATAACATTGTTGTTAACGATGACGACGATGCTGATGTCGACGATGATGATTATGATGAGTATGACAATAATGATGTTGCAGAAAATCATTATGATATAATAGCAATAATAATAACGACAACGTTATTAATAACAATGACGATGGACTCACCGGTGTTCGTCAGTGGATCGAAGTCGAGAAAAAGTGAGGACAATGACAACAACATTGTTCATGATCAACGATGATCAACGATGACGATGTCTGCAATGATGATTGTAATGAGGACAGTGATGAAGACCAGATTGTTGATAACAATGGTAATGGTCATGATGATGATGACGATGGTATGGTGATTATACCGATGATGATGACGATGGTGATTATACCGATGATGATAATGATGATGATTATCACGTGGACAATGATTATGACATCATGTCAATATTGTGGATGCCGATGGTGGACACGTTGATGACTATTATAATCATACAGAAGATGATGAAGATGATAATGACAACGATAATCACGACAACGTTATGGATAACAATGATGATGAATTTGACGGTGTTTATCAATGGATTGAAGACAATAAATGATGAGAATAATGACATCAACATTGTTGATGATCAACTATGACAAAGATGATGATGTCGATGATGTTTATGATGAAGACAGTGATGACGACGATGAGGATGTCGACCATAGTAAAACCGATGATAATGAAAATGATGATGGTGATTATCATGTGCACAATGATGATGACAACAACATTGTTGATGATGATGAAGACGACGATGATTACGACGATAATGGTGGTGCGGAAGATGATGACAATGATAATGACGACAACGTTATTAATAACACCGACTACGATGGTGACGATATTGATGATGAATCCGATGATGACAATGATAATGATGACAATGACATAGATGACAATGACAATGATGACAACGATATGGATAACAATGACTATGAATTTGACAGTGTTTATCAAAGGATCGAAGACAATAAATGATGAGAACAATGACGACAATATTGTTGATGATCAACGATGACAACGATGCAGATGTCGATGGTGATTCTGATGAAGATATTGATGGCGATGATGTGGATGTCGACGATGATAATGCCGATGATAATGAAAATGATGATGGTGATTATCATGTGGATAATGATGATGGCAACAACATTATTGGTGATGATGATGACGACGATGATGACGACGATAATGGTGGTGTAGAAGATGGCGACAATGATAAGGGCGATAACGTTATTGATGCGATGATGAAGCAGATGATGACAATAAAGATGACGATGATGATGACGATGCAGATGATAATGATACTGGCGACAGAACTCTTAATTGCAATCACCATGGCGGTCACGATGATAATGCTGATGTCGATGGCGATGATAATAATGACGATGGTAATGATACTGACGATGATAAAGATGATAAAGATGAAGACGATAATGACTGCGATGCCAGTGGCGAGTATGAGGAAGATGACGATGTCTCGATCATGATGAAGACGATATTGACAATATCAATAACAATGACCATGATTACTAAGATCATAATGATAATTTGATTTGTCGATACAAGTCATTCGGTGAAGTAATTTTGTGATATTTTACCGAAAATTATGATGGTTACTTACGGATAATTATGAGTATTCATGATTTTAATTATTCGTTGTCATTCATATGATGAAATTATCGTAGTACACTGTACACGAATATCATTAAAAACACTAACGAATCATATTAATTAGTTAATATAGTCTATAGTCAAATATTCCTCTTCAAAATATTTCAATGTATTATTACAACGTGTGAAAATGATCAACAAATCATTATGTACATGTAAATATTGTTGGCATGCATTCAAAAATCCTGAAAATTGTCAGTTCTACTATTACTTCATTAACATGTAGATAAATTCTGTTTCTGTTAATGTTGAATAACATTTCCGAAATAAATTAAAATTTAACATACCAGATGGGAAAAAACTGTCGAAATTTAAAAAAATTTAAATTGTGTTTTGTTATGAAACATTTACAAAAATGAAGCAAAATATATGCATATTACAAGAAAGTCAGCAGGAGAATATTACCAAGAGTTATCTAGAAAACCAAATGAATATTTAAATGGCATAAATATAAATGTAAAACAACTGTCAAATTTCGTGAAAAGAAAAATATTCGCGTAAAACGGAAAATGTGAGTTTGCTGCGGCTGGAATAATATTAATCTTGAATCTAATTTATCTCTAGAATTATGAAAATACAAGCATGGTACTCTACAATAGAAATTACTCTATACATATTAGATTTTAAAAATGTAAAAGGTCATAAAAACACACGATATCGCAAAAAACAATCGATGAAATTATACGAATTTCCTTATTATTATGCATTCGAAAGTATCCAGCCGTTGTTTTGAAGTTCTGCAAATATTTCCGTTGTGAATTTTATTTTCATGAATCTAAATTTACAAGAATAGAATTTGCCGTATTTTTTGTTTGCCGCGAATTCGAGATAAAGTGCACACGTTCCGAGGAATGAAAGTTTAAAATTTATGTGACTTTTATGTTTTTATTGCGTCGAAGTGTTTCACCTATTTTTAATCCATTAGAGTTCCGACCTTTCGTTCAATAAACATCGTAAAAACATGACATACATTTGTTTTGTAATTTTTTAAATGTGTACTGTTTTCTGTTCCCTCTTATTGCATAAATCAGACTTTAGATGATCTATTTGTTATTTTGTTTCATTGAATTGGGAGACCGAGATTGAATAAACCGTAGATAGATCAAAATTATCTGGTGACTGGGGGAGTCCTGTATTTGGGGTTATAAGACACTCCAATCGTTATGTGCAGATGCATCAATCAATATAGAAAATGATATGGAATTTAGGACAACTTAGCAATTCGTTACAATGTACAGGGTGTCACGTAATAAAGTGTATAAGGTGATGATATCTGTTCTTTTTTATTTTTCTGTGTTTTTTTTATTATCGTATCAACTACTATTTATCATGTAAAATAAGTAAAATGGACAGAAACTGACCAGAAACTAGATTCAATTTCTACCAGGGTTCTCGCGATTTTATTCTTATTATTAATCATTGCGTTTTTTATCATTTCATTGCATAGTAGCTTACATAACAATAACTGTTTTAGTTAACTTAATAAGTTCCGTGCCCAAACTTCCCTCAATTTAATACTCATTTATACTCCTATTCCACTCGAATCTTGTCTCTACTTAAAATCCTCCTCAGGTTACATACGTGAAACGCTCTCAGACATATTTCATAAAAGTGAATATTCAGCTTAAAAAGTTTGACACGAACCGGCGCGTCATTTTAATGTTGATAAAAGCATGACCTATAATCGTTGAGAGCTATGAAAAGTGCATAAAACAGCATTTGGTGCCGGTAAAATCGTAACATCAGATAGCAATTTAGACCGGTGAATATAATTTTATTACCTGCTGTTCCATTTATATTCGTATTGTTTCGAATACATTTACGTGCATCGAAAGTACATGTTTTATTACCCGCACGTATCTTAAATTTATGCAGATTTTTTAATGGATACATATGTAAATATTCTGCCGTTTCAACATGTCACGCGATCTTACGGAAACTCCATCTCTTACAATCGCGCGCTTTCACGTGATGCAGAAGGCGAACGATTGATTTCTATCGAAAGCACTCCTTCAGTATCAGAGCTTTTCACAGGATAAACTCCGTTCATGCACAACAGTTCGAGTTCATCGATGTTCTCTCTACAGTTTCGAATGGTGTGCAATGCAAGTTAAGGAAATGCATTTTCTGAAACTGACATTAGCTTGAAAAAATCAATTATCGAAATAATTAACATATTATGAATAATTAATGATTTTTGGTGAAATAAGTAAGGAAATAGAAACATTTTGTTATCTGCTTTCGAAAAAAATGGTATGGTTTCAGTTGGCCCCTTTAATCTACATGAAATTATTACATCCGGGGTCCATCCATGAATTTCTGTACCAAACTAATGTGTTTACATGACAATAGGACATAGCGACAGAAAGTGACAGTGACAAAAAGACAAAAACGCGAATATAAACCCTTTTTTGCGACTGTATTTTTGTCTTATCACCTAATAATGTACTGCAATAGAAGGTTCGTTGGTGAATTTTTGGGCATCCGGTATACGCTGAAGTAATACTTATTTTGCATAACCCAATTATTCAACGTAATCGACATGAAATCAATAAAACGTTTTTATCCACTTAATTAAATGTATTTGTCTCTTTACGTCATTCGTCCATTTGGTAAAAAAATGAGTCGGTTACGTCCTCGTGTATGATTCGCATTGTCCAACATTGGGATACCATCGCCGGTCATGATAGGACTGCGGCGGAATAAAGGGCGTACAAGAAACGCTCGATTCAATTTCACGAGAAGAATTCAGCCCGTTTCCGTTTTTCCAATTTTGTCGATTCTGCGACAGACAGCCAGATTTTCTCTCGCTGGCGGAAAATTTGTCGGTGATATCCTAAGAGAAATCTGTTCCGAATGTTTGCATTTCGAATCGATATGTGGTGCACCTAATAACTTTCAAGATCTGGCTGTCTATGGTATTATTCCATTTTTAATGGAAACGATAGTAGGGTATACTTTTATTGTTAGCGTAAAAATATTTGAGTATTTACTTTCAATTCGAGGATAGATGGAACGTAAAAAATTTTCGTATTTTTCGGTTCTCAATTTGGATAGTTTATTAATAATGATAATATACTTTCCGGTGCTCACCTCAAAATTAAAAGAAAAATTGCGATCTAAAAAATCTACATTAGAAATCTCCATTTTGAAAATATTTGTATAGGTACCATATTGAAGTCACCATTTTGAATTTCGGAAATTTGATGACAAATTAGTGGTCTATGACGCAAAAACACGACTGTATACAGATTTATGTGAAAATTGAAATATTAAAAAAATGGATCCGTCATCTTGCATTTTGTCCATTTTAACAACACATTCATGATCAACCACCAATAAACGCAATTAATAGATGTTCAGGAGCTGTTAAACTTTATAGTCCACAGGCGCACAATTGTCACTCTTCTTCTCCAATTTTTAAGCGAAATCGCTGATCATAAACAATACTTAAGTAAAAAAATCTAATACAGTAGAGTATTGGTATATTTGCGTTATATTTGTCTGTCGCCGCTCTCGTTTTCCCCCACCTTGCGCGCTGAGGCCTCAGGAAGAGCCAGCTGTGACGTCACGAACGTAAGGCGACTGAGGAAGTGGGAAAACCGACTTTCCCCTTCTTTTGATAAATATAAGGGGACGGGAGGGGGAGGCGAGGAGCCGAACGGTCAAATATACCGGGATTCTACTCTATATATTTTAGGTCGCAATTTTGAGGTGAATATCGGAACGTACGATCAATTTTACGTCTGAAATGGTATAGTAGTCCATTACCTACCAAGGCTGTAAAGTGACTTTCATGCAGGAATGCAAACTTTGGGCACGAAAAATGGATTTTACACACGAGTGACCGGCTTGTTTCGTCTTCAATAGGTAGACACTCGTTTTGTGTCCTGCGAAGTAGTCCATTCATGCATTGTTATGTAAAATATGTTATGTAAAAATGGAATATAAAATATTCTTTGTGTCATGTAGAAACATCTGAAGGCAACGCTCTGAATCATTGTTGCCTCCGTCACAATATTAGCAAACGTATAACCCACATGTAAAAAATGTCTTCAATGTCGTAAAATAACGTCATTCCCTAGTAAATTAATCATTACATGGTTGTTCAGGTCACAAAAGAACGCTTGTCATAACGCTAGGGGAAATTGATGTTCACACACTCCAAAAATTGGTACAATTTCTAATGCTGAATAATGAAACTAAAATTCAGATGACCAAACATTTTATGTTATTGATTTATTATTTATGTTACAAGGGTTATTACATTATTTCATGGTTGATTTAATCACTTTTTTCTACGTGCTAAAACGCAGTGGAGAATAATTCGCCGACGCGACGATCTCCACGTGAAACTTTAATCATAATACTTTACCCAATTTTATCGAAAGCTTGGAAGGGAACTTGGATTACATGTATTTTATCGCGACTAATTGGAAGAGCTGGGGATGCCCGTTCACTACTCAGATTCCACTCGTATCAAATTTTGGAATAGTCCATTGTAATGAAAATTTCTCGTGGAATGTACAGTGGTCTAGGTGAATGTCATGGTTGTGTAAAATTACATTCATCGGCATATTTCAAAACTTTAAACATCAATTCGTCGTTCATAAAACTTTTTTGAAATAAAAAATATATTGACTATCAGACCCGACTTTATATCAGTTTAAATAAAAGACCTTTGTTTTATATAAAATATTAGGACCTAGTGTTTTATACTTTTAGCTTTTTAAATTGTAATCAGTTCTTATTCTTCTGAATAATTTTCCTGAAAAACTTACATTATTTTAACTTTTGCACTTTTGAAAATGCTTGAAAAAATCTAGTAATTTTTACCAAACGCTATGAAAAATTTTGCAGAGTAAAGTTTGTCTCCAAAATACCATTTTAGATGATAGAACATCCCATACAATTGTTCTTCATGGATGAAAAAATATTATTTGTAATGTTTCATTATCATTAAAAGAGTTCTACTTGCGTTCATTCAGCTTCGGGTCGACCTCGAGTTTATATAAATCGATCGAACCTGGAATACTGCGTGTGTCCACCATCATCGCCACAATGACCATAATAACAATAATTATAAGACACAGTAATAACTCCCACCATGATACGACCGACTGTTGATTCGCAAGCTTTGGCACGCGATGCGGGAATGTAGTTTATTTTCAAACAGTCGGTTATTCGTGTTTTCCATCATAGTCGATGGTATATAATGTTGCGAAACACGCGCGTTCGGTAAAACACACAGACCGATTGCCGCTTTCTGATCACGAGATCGTGACTTTTTCTATGGTGGCATGTCGTGATTTTCAGATTTGCTTTTCTTTTATTTTTAAGAATTAAATAAATTTTGTATGTGTATTGTACGTTTTTTAGTATTTTCAGTAGCTAAAAGTAGTATGGACATGCTTCAATTTTTTGTTGACAATTTTAGGTCAACCATGAGCGTGATTGTTTTTGTTTTTGAATGCAGTAGAATCCCATCTCGGTATATTTACGTTCTAGCATATCTGCCTGGTTCCGTCCCATTATATTTGTCTATCGCCGCTCTCTTTTTCCCCCAACTTGCGGGCTGCGGCCTCAAGAAGGGCCTGCTATGACGTCACGAACACCACGCGACTGAGAGGAATGGTAGAAGTGCTCCCCTTCTTTTGGCAAATATAAGGAGACGGGAGAGGAAGGCGAGGAACCGAACGGGCAAATATACCGGGACTCTTCTGTACACTGCAAAAATGAGTATCTTCCGTGATGAGACTTAGATGTTTATTTTGAAGTCATTTTTCTGTGTCTTTTTTATAAGAGTCTTATTGTATAGATGTCTTATGATAGATATTTACATCATATCTATAAGTGACTAAATGCAGTGACTAACTGGCGATTGCCGACGAGGTGGAACACATGCAAAACTAGAAGAAGGTTAGGTTTGGTAAAAAGTTCCTTGATCATCTTCCTGTAAATACAGGGTTATGTTGCACCATCAGTTAGTGAAAATGGATCAAGTGTCGTGTTTGCTTTGTCATTTTCGGTACAGTACCGTTGTAGCCTACAATCATAAACTAGGTTAGGTTCGAGGTGCGCGTTCACCTGTAAATACACAGTCGCGAAAAGTCATAAAAATGTTAACAAATGTTAACAAAAGTTAACATTTCAACAACTTTTCTTGACAGTGTGTTTACTGGGTCGATATACGGCATGATTTACGGTTTTCCTCTATCGTTTGCGACTTAATTTTTCAGACTGGAAAGAGCTTTTTTGCTTTTAGTAAACAAGAAATAGTGTCTTAGATTATTAGACGTTCCTCTTCTAATGCTTCTAAAATAAGACATTTATGAAAAGAGGACGGATCAATTGTCTTAGTGCCTTCGATTAAGACATTCATAAGACACTCATTTTTGCAGTGTAGTACTTTGGAGTTCTGTTTAGTAACTTTTTATTGCTATAAAACACCCATCTAGGAAGACATATGTATTCATAGGATGTATTTGAATGACCAAACTAGTAACAATGTCATCTTGCAATGTACTCTCATCCTTGGAGAGAAATTTTCAATTGTAATCTGAAGTGAGCAAGGTAAACATACTGCAAATAGTAGAAGTCCATACTCAGAAATATTTCTCTACCGTTGTAATTAATTCATATAAAAAACGTTTCTTAGTATAATCGATCATTATACATAAAATAGGATGTTAAAAAAGGTGGAAATTCACTCTAATGGAGTCAGATCAGTCATTCCAAACGAAAGAGTATAAAAATTCACTTCAGTTGTAATGAAAACTTACTCTTTCTGTGGAGTGAAAATTCAACTAGTGTGAGATTTTGTCATTTCTTTCGTGTTTTTGCCAATACTTTGTAGATTAATTACGATTTCCAGCCCTCGCCTGTGATAAAGATTGACGATAAAACAACCCGAGCAGAAATTTGCTCAGGCGCTGATCAGGATGTAGCGGTTTGGGTCAGGCCCTGGTCAGGGCCCTAATAAATTTCTATTTGGGAATTTTATTTTCACATACAATGACTGATATTTTAAAGTGAACTCTTTAGTTAGTTTTTACTTTCGAAATATTAAAGTAATTGTATTATTAGATGACAAATAATATAGTTTTGATTGTTAATGTTAATTTAATGTTTACGGAGACAATTTACAGACTGATTACCTTCATATTTCACTCTAACTGAAGTAAAAAGTCAAAGTTCACTCCATATAGAGAGGCTCAATTATTACTATTCTTTGAAGTGAATTCTTAATCTTTCAGAGCGTATTGAAATGTAGTAGCATTGTTATTAACGATACTCAAACTCTTAAGAGGTTAAAAGTTAGATTGTATACTAAATATTAAAAATTAAAATCCTAGCAGATATTGATCAGTATGTCCAAATGTTAATCGTGGCCTGATCAGGCAGAGATACGAGTCATACCAGTTAAGCCTAATTACTGCCTAATCACTCCCTAATCAAGTTTTATTAGGTCATACTTTATCCGGAGTTTTTGACTGATACCTGATTATGATCTGATTAATATCAAATAAGACGTTCGAAAATCTTGCGTTAATTGACTAACATTTGTGAGCTTTAAAAGAAACCTGAACAGGGCCTGATATCAGAGATTCTGATGAGGGCCTGACCAAAATTGCATCGACATTTCTCTTTGGTATAATTTCTGGTAAAATTGAATGTTTTGTAATTCTAAGTTGAAATGCCTTGGATATAAAAAAAATGTGTTTCATCCTTCGATTTGTGTTTAGCAAAACCAAATTAAAATAGATTTGCTTATAGGTCCCTCATCCTCTTCGAATTTAAAGATTCGTTTCTAATGTTTATTTACATCTAACCGTAAATTTGTGTTACTTTTTCGAATAGTTTCAAATGGTCCACCTTGAAAATCTGTTCTCTTGTTTCCCAACTCCCTAAATGATGAATGTTTTATAATAAATACGTTTTTAATTATCCTCAATAATCGACTGTTTCTTCAACAAAAAATACATTTTAAAAGATAAGGCCATTCAAATTTGATAATTAACTTTTTTTCAGTTATTCAATATTTAATTACTATAGCTTTTATTTTTATCTGTTCTACGCGTTATAAACATTATTGTTTCTTCTACTTTTCATGCTACATTTATGTATTGCATGCCATTTAAATTTCTCACAATGATATTGAATAAGTCAATGGAAATATTGATAGGTATTGTCACATCCATACATTGTAAAGTACTTTAAATTACATGTTTCAGATGTTCCAATCATTAACAAGTAATAGATGTGCTCAATGTAATATAAGATGATTTTTATTTGATATTGATTTTTAATGCAATCTGAAACTAAAAATAAAAGTAATCTTTATTTCCTGGTAAACAATGTCAACATAGTCTTCCCAGAGTATTCTTAAAATTAATATACATTTATTTATTATTTTGTTATAATACCTTAATGAACTTGTCAAGAAATAAAAATTAATAAAATTTTCGAAATGTTTTTAAAACATGATCATAATTTCATTTATGATATCATCGTTATAAACACAAATAATAAGTCGATTCAGAATAACACTTTCAATGATTTCATTAAATTCAAAGATTATTATAAATAAACCGAATTAATAATCCCATGACCACAAATCGTATCAGAATAACTGAAAAAGTATTTTAAATTTGATGAATAACAGTTTAATTTGGTTCTTGCTAAATTCCGAATAATCATTTTGTTCCACCACAAAAACTTATTGAATATAAGAAAAAACAGTGTTTTGGGCACTGTTAAGTTAGTACATCTTTAAATCTTGACATGATAGAAAACTGAAAACATCAGTATATACTTGATTAAAAAACTAAGTCAAATAGTCTTTGTATTTCTTTTAATCTTCTAATCTTAGAAATTACAGATCACTTTTAGAGATATTCTTTTCGAAATTCCCATATTTATTCATTGAGAAAAATGGCTGAGTTTTAATTTAAAATATTACGACTGTGCAAAGTTGGAAAACTAGTTATTTATTATGAATAACAAGAATTTCACTGCAAGAATGAAACAAACCATTTATTAATTTCAATTGTTATTTATAAATAATTAATATTCTATTTCGATCTATTTAAAGACCTTTAATGCTAATTCGTTTTTTGAGTTCAAGATATGAATTAATATTCTTCTGTACTTCAATATATTTCCTCATTACCGTAAATTATTACATTTGCATAATTGCGAATTAAGTACAAGTGTCTTAATTAGGTAATAATGTATTCTGTAAAGTCTGGTTAAAATATATACCTCGCACTAAAATATGATATTGTAATTACTAAAGTATGAAATGTACTAAGAATATTTTCGAATGCACAATTCTATGCTAATCTTTGCACTTGGTCTAATCTAATAATATCACGTGACAATATAAACATAATTATGAAAATAATAGTAAATTATTATCTATATAGTATTATTATTTTCATTTTAACGAATAAGAATTAAAAAATTCGTGAATAAATATAATGAAAGAACAGAATAAAGATTATTTTCACGAGGATGAGCACACGAGGAAGCTCGAGAAGTTGAACGACCCGAAAATACACTAGAGATTACACACCTTTTAGAGAAATTAAAAAATGCCCACTTAATATTGAAATTAAATGGTGAAAAAATGGAAATTAAAGTAAACAACACTACCTGATATTATAGTCAACGTCAAGTTTAATTAATTAAATTGATTTTGGATAGTTTTCAATCCAAGATGTCCTTTAATTATGTTAAACATTTACAATTTAGGATTAACAGAAAAAGTTCCGGAAACCGGCAAAAATGACATATTCTCTTTAAACCCTTGCAGGCATTTGAATTTTCCAACAATTTGAAGGTTAAATGAAGGACTTTGAAAAGATGAATTATTTTTAGCCCCTCTTGCCAACTGTTCTTCAGGATTCTTTTTTTACTTTAGAGTGGCTACTCATATACTTCTGTTTGGTTAAGCGCTGGTGCAAGTTGCGATCTAAAAGAGTTACAAGTCATTTATAAACTGCAGAACAGTTTATATTTTCAAAGTGTGGCTTTTATTTGAGTTGGAAACTATGAGAAATTGTTTATTTTTAATCATCATAACGTTTTGAATGAATATTTGCATTCTCTGAAATTGGTATTGTTGTAATGTTTAAACAAAATTAGATACTCGCAGAACCTAGTATTCTACAAATTATTGATTAAAGTTTGGTTAGGTTAGGTTAGGAATACTATAGGAATTTTCTGTTAGGATAAGAAAGCGAATTGTTGCATTTGAACTAATTTAATAAACAATGTTTTCTTTCTATTATCTATATATTATTATACGTTTTAGCTAAAAAACAACAGTTTCATTGTTCCCCTTAATGGATCGATCTTGTTATTTAATACACCCCTAGTTATCGCAATTCTAAACTTTTAATAATTTTTGGTAATTTGATATTTATACATAAACAAAATATTGACCGCACATCGCGCACACAACAAAACAGGCACTTTCGACGTTGTATCAATAGATATTTTTTTGTTAATATTTATTTATTATAGCAATAACTTTAATGGTTATTAGCAACCACATCTATATATATTATAGTGTCGTTTATTTACATTTACATAGTTCATTTTGAAACTCAATTGTCCACTTAAACCGATTGTTGATTGTTTATTTGTTATTGTTTTTCGTCGTATATTTGTATTGTTGAACCCTATAGAATGTTATGGCTATTAAAAGCTCTTACTAGCAAGTATGGTGATGGGTGTCGGTCAAGAAGTTCTTTAAGCACTTTAGCGGTAAATGTTTGATAGTTTGGTATACGTTACAAATAAACAGTTTAGTGGGCAGGTAACAGATTAGTGAAGTCACTTTAGTGTTAGTGTTCAGTTGAATTCCTTTGTAGTTTATGTTTTGTTCTTGGTGGGAATTTATATGTTCTTATAAATATTTTCGAAATTTTTAAATTTCTTTTGCTATTTTCTTTGAAGATAGTTTCTTGTAACATATTACTCTAGTTTTTCTTTTTTTTTCTTTTTCTTGTTTTTGTTTTAGAAAATTCAGCGCTGACGCTGGTTTTTTCCCGTATTTCGGAAATTATTTGCTCATTGTTTATTATGTTTTCGTATGGGTTTTATTTATTTTGAATGATTGAAGACGATTCTATATTTACTTTATTTTGTTTGTTTGTTTCCGGTTGTCTTGAAGGACCAAGTCTGATGATATGTCCCTCTTTCTTGCGCATATAAAGGTGGACGTTAACATGGTAGACGTTACGCATAGAATTGCGTACATAATACTTTATAAGTTTGCGGTACTCGGTGTGGATTTTTCGAGACGGATGCAGATTTTCGTCTTGGAGGAAAAGTAGGGAACTCTCATTTGGAGAGAAAATGGCAATTCTTCTTCTTGGAAGATATATGATGTATTCTCTTTTGGAGAGACAGATACAGATATGCCTTGCGGAGGAAAGACGATGGAGTGAGTATGACTATTTAAGCTGGTCCCAGACTTTTTCCAGATATAATACGAATGATCAACATATTGGATTTTTTTCATTTACATCTAATTAAAATCACTTTACATCGAAATTAACATTGGTGTAAAGTCAACTTTGAACGTCCTTCTCTTTTCCCTTCGAAAGGAAATGTTTGTGTTTTTCCTCGAAGAGGATATGTCTGTCTTTATTCCTCCAAGAGACATCTCTGTGTCCATCCCTCCAAGAAGGAACGTCTCTTTTCTTCCAAGAGGAGGAGGAATTTTCGCCATTTTTCTCTAAGAGATAGTGTCTCACTTTTCCTCCAAGAGGCACTACGCCTTCGTCTCTCCAGGAGGAATGTTCACCATTTTTCTCCAAGGTAGAAGGTAGCGGAGTACCTTTTGGAGGAAAGGAGATAGTTGTTCTCTATTAGACAGACTAAGAGGTAGTTCTTCTTAGAGGAAAGGTGAGACACTCGCTCTTGGAGAGAAATGTCGGAAATTTCTCTTGCAGGGAAAGACATTCCTTCTTGGAAGGATAGACATACCGATTCCACTTAGAGGAACGAAGACAGACATATTCTCTTAAATAGAGAACAACTATCTCCAATCCTTCAATAGTAACTACACCGCCTTATCTCTTGGAGAAAAATGGCGAACATTCCTCTTGGAGGAAGGCGGCGGGGTTCCTTTTCGAAGAAAGGAGATAGATGTTCTGTCTTGAAGAGACAAAGGCGTTGTACCTCTTGGAGGAAAAGTGAGACACTCTCGCTTGGAGAAAAATGGCGAAAATTCCTCTTGGAGGAAAAGAGACGTTTCTTCTTGGAGGAATAAAGACAGGCATATCCTCTTGGAGGTTAAACACAGATATTTCCTTTTAAAGGAACAAGACAAGGACGTTCAAAGTTGACTTTACACCGATTTTAATTTCGATGTAAAGTAATTTTAATTAGATGTAAATGATAAAAGCCAATATATTGTTTCTACGTATTGTATTTGGAAAAAGTCTAGGATCAACTTAACATCTTCAGGATTAAGATAAACCTGTCGCCTGAAACTTAGAATGTGACTTTATCCTGGTACTGCTAAACCTGCTCTGATAAAAGTTACTTTTGAATGTGTTCTTCCACATTTTCAAGGGTTTTAGAATAATTTTGTGTTACATTTCATCTATGGATGTTATCATAACGATTGTATATCTTTGAATCAATTTCGATGTTTTTTATCGGCATCAAACAGAGTGATACGGTCTTGGTCCAAGTAACAATGTAGACCAAATTGCATGGCGCAAAAGGGGCAAGCCATTCGTTCACTCATCGTAAACTTAAAAATACGGTAAATTATACATAAAATAAGTCAGAACAGTAGCATGCGATGAACCTATTTTACCACTCAACCCTCCCTCCATATAACATAAGCTGGTGTCGGGATATCTTGAGCAGCTCCTGAAAGCTCCCGATATCCACATGAAATTCTCAAAACATTCCAGGAAGTATTGTACTGTGCGAACCCATCTTCAACATATTTTGAATGAAATTTACTCTGGTTATTGAACATTTCAGAAAAATTGTTATAAAACCATTGGAGGAATCTTTTGTTTCATTTACTTAGATCAAGACATCAAATGCATTAGAAAACAGTGGTGGTTTAAATCACCGCCGTGATCATCACGTTGTATAAACGTATATGGATGTGAATATAAGTAATTATGAACGGAATGCATTGACCCTTGTTAGAAAGTCAGAACAACAGAGCTTTGTGCATCAATCGGCCTGTTGCGTCAAACGCGGCATAAGCAAAGATCGTATCTGACGTGGCACAGAACTGCATTTGTACGCCGCCACTAATACCCCAGGAAATGCAGCGGAAAGCGGCCTCGTTTCACCATTCGAGTAACAAGGCACCCCCTACTTTTTACGTGTACGACTCAAATACCTAGCACGACAACCCTTCATACCTTCTGTGAATATTCAGCACGAGGGGAAACGTACGGGAACGCAATGCGGTGGCAATCTCCTCGGCACGTCAACGAACGAAGCTTAGCAGAGCGGACTCGAGGGTCCCAGTAAAAATTCACGAGAATAGTAAAACAAGGTACGATAAGTGGCGGCAAAGTTAGATTGGGGCGAAGGTGGAGTGTTTCCAGCAAGAATAATATGAAAAGGCTTGGAAAAGAGTGGATGGAGGTAGACATATAGAGGGATTGAGGACTGATGTTTTACCTGTTTCTAACTTTGGATTATCTTGAAGGTTACGCAGGATATAAAGTTATGCTCAAGTCACAAGATTACGGTTTGCGTGTTATCTTGTTAATATTAAGCAAAGTGTGAATAAGTAATTTAACAGTTTGAAAAAGTTATGTGGATTTGAATTTCCTTTTAGCTTTTCCTTCAAAATAAGAAAACTAAAATCAGATCTTTACAATAAGGTGGATATAGGAGATCTGGCCAATAGCATTTAAAATATTAGGCCATACTAAACCAAAAAAAGGTAACGTTGTTAACTATGTTCGACGCATATCCCATGTTGCTGATCCTTCTGATGATGTCCTGAGGATCATCTCTGGATATCCAATTGTCCACTTCCATCGTCCTGATAATATCTTGGGGATATATCTAAGCCGTCGGAGGCCCTCAGAATGTTAGCAGAACAAAATCGGACGCCATCGGGAGCTATTTAATACCTCCCCAGGAAGATATGATGCAGGGGATGTGGAGTTTTCGGTGAAAAGTAATTAAAATGTATCAAAACTATAGTTTTTTTTCTATGATTCATGATAATCATCCATAAAATATTTACAGTAGACCTTTTGCTAGTAGAAGAGTAAACATATATATAATAAAACATCATTTAACATCGTCCATGAATCCTACATGAAAGATGTTTCACCCAGTTGATACAGTAGGAATTTATCCTAAGAACGTGAAATTAAAAATGACTAAATCAATTTTTAAATTTAGGAACTGCTACATGAGGTATCTCAAAAACACAAAAGACTTGAGAATTGTCTGAAAATGTTCGTCTAATATGCAAATGCGGCGTTTTAAGATATTTTATGTTAGATTTATATTCTTCTTAATTTTTCAGCGAAAATATATGACCGAGTTCACGGTTAGGTTCAAGAAGTTTAAAACTTCTTGCAATATAGAACTTCCTTCCTAATCTAGAAACCCGAAAGTGTTTAACTACTGGCTTTTTGTGCTACGATGGGTAATTTCTCCTCCAATACATTCGCTAGTCTCCATCGGTGCAGCAAACAACGTGTTCATTTTCAAGGTGTATACGAATAAGACTATGTAACAATCTGTATTACGTGCGGCTTCCCTGCGATTCTCTGAAACATGTAGAACTATTTCTCACAATTTTGTTTATGGAAATATAATATCACGTAACTTAATATCGTTTTGATTAGAAGTTCGTCAGTAGCGAATTTGATAATCAGGGATCAGAAATAACTGTGTCTTTCAAAAGTAAGCATGAAAATTCGAAAATTCTATTTTTGAAAAGTTGTATATGCTGGAATCCTGTTTTTTGGTGGATAAATTGGTGACATTTCACTCCATCAAAAGTGAAAGAAAGAAACTCCTAGAATAGTGAAATATCACTCAACATATTCATCTATCCAGTGAACTCTCTAAATTCTTTGGAGTAAAAACAATGGAAATTTGTGCTACTCTTTTCTTTAACAGGGATCTCAGTTCACGTCTACCGCAAGAATTTTTTTTAAAAATCATAATTAATTATTCCGTCCAGGACATAGATGTTAATACCCATGCTGAAGAGGACAAAAGTTCATATATAAGAAGATCTTAATTTATTGAGATATTAAATTATATTAAATTATTAAGCAATTCAACAGTGATTGGAGGTATATCCTCTCATGTTTTATCGAAATACTCTCATTTATGATAAAATTTAATTATGCATCATAATCCAAATGCAAAGCATTAAAGTGCCTAGGATATTACAAATTTCAGATTTCGAAATATTCCGTTACAAATCTGATATGTTGAAGGGCGAAATATTCATTCAATGATATGATAACAGT
This sequence comes from Trichopria drosophilae, assembly GCA_030407085.1. Lineage (NCBI taxonomy): Eukaryota > Metazoa > Arthropoda > Insecta > Hymenoptera > Diapriidae > Trichopria > Trichopria drosophilae. The sequence goes on along the minus strand of CM059587.1, from coordinate 83,173,802 downwards.
CACGTTACCTATCTATCGCATGAATGCAACGATAATTCCGGCATGATTTTGAATGCGGTAGAAAATGAAAATACGCTACCACAGCAGATCGTTTCGTGACTATCGGCACTATTGCCAGTATTTGGGTTCAGTACGTCACATATATTTATAGTCGTTTCAACTACGTTTACGTATAGTCCAGGTGCCTTACGTTTTAGCTTACGCCCCACTGAGGAGTCGATGGCCCGTGAAAACGGTCACTCCCTTAATTCGATAAGATTCATTTTCAACCGCTGGATAGTATATAGATATGTGAGAAAATCGGAAAGAAATATGTCGAAAAGGATAATCAATATTCAACATTTTTTCTGAAGAAAAAATATGAATTTGTGATACCAATTCACACCATGCCATTGCTTATTATTTGTTATTATATATCTAATAATTAATATTCCAAAAATTCGCAACGTAGAAAGATCAACAATTCTTTTAACTCTGAAGATAACAGATATTGTTAAAAATGAACACGTAAAAAAAATGTCGATTGTCAACAGAAGCTACATTGTTTTATTAATAATAAGAATTATAAGGGAAATTAATCCTTATAGTCACCGCAACAAATGGTTTTCTCTTCGAAAAACACGACGGTATATCAATAAAATTATGAATATCACGAACCAAAATTGATTGCAAGAAAGGAAATGGTTGAAATCAGGTCATTTTTTACGTTACCGGTTTGAAAGCATCCTTTTAAAATATCGACAACATATCGACAATTTGTTTCGTTTGTAATTAGTAAAGCACTACTGGGATATGTTCCCTTTCAAAAGAATCTAAATAAAATCACTACTAATTTGTCCTTTTCGGAAAAAATGCAGAGATTTACGTCGTATTTTAATACGTATTTTACAGAGAATTCGAGGTGTATTTCTATTTGTATTTTTAGTATTTTCATGCAAAACTCCATATTGATGTAACCACTGAAGCGTGAGAACTCTTTTATAATGAAAAAACGTGAAAATTAGTTATTAAATATAATTTTTCAAAAATAGAACAAAATACACTTCAAAAGAATTTAGGTTACATTTTGATAAATCAAGCGTGAAGAATAAATAAAAAGGCAAGCTGATGGTTCAAAAATATTGACACGAAGGTAACGAAGCATCCATATAATAAACTGAAAAAAAACAGGAGGTTACACTTTCTGTTTTTAGACCATGTAATAAGAGGATTTTGTAAAAAACATTTAATAAAAAAGATATAAAATTTCTATGATATACATCAACATTATATACTGTTAATTTTTTTTCTTTACAAATATTTTTAGAAATATTCCAGAATTTTACATTGTTTTCTCATATTTTTCTACATTTTGTATATGATATGACCTAATTTAAAGTCGTACCAGAATTCATACCATTCACAATTGTAACTTTCAAACTCCACCTGAAATTGCGAATTAACTAATTTTATCAGTTTTGAAAATCCAGCATTCCAAAATGGAATTCTAGTTAAACTTTGTGCTGGAATTGAATATTACGTGAAATATTTTGTGAAACTATCCACGCTTGCTTACAGTGCGTTTATTCGAACCTAATTTGATTATTCAGATAATTACACATTTGTTCCTAACGGAAAATATGAAATTTCATCGATATTTGGATTTAATTGAAGCAAAAGCTTCAATTTAGCGTGTATTCGATTTATCGTCTGCCAACGGCTTAGTATTTATATCGCATATCGCATCTGCTCGATTGATGCACCAGCCAACTTTATAGCTTTGAATAGTATCGTTCTCAATTACGTTTCTGATCAAAGCACAGGAGCAGCTTCAACATTGCGCAAATTTCCACTTCGCGGTCAACTTCGATTGCTCGATCGGGCTCGGACCAATCTGGTGATATTGAAGTTCCTGTTTCAGAGAGTCACACCCTGTGCTTGGTAATCATAACCTAACAAAATGGTCATCTTCCTACCGAAGATTAAACGTCGATCATGTACTACATTGTAACAACAATTGAATCATTTTAAAGAGAACTTTCAATAATGATTAACGAATTCTGTTTAGTAATGCCTATCCAATGTGGCTTCAAAATTTGAATAATTTCTGCATAATTTGTCCTTGTCATTAGGAGTTGATTCCTTCAAATGGAGATGCAAATTCGGCGCCCAACGAGGGACGGCTTGGTCTAGCAATTCATTTATTACACTAAATTATTCAATTCACAGATTGTTTAAATATTAGTCAAAATCTGAATTTACATTGAATGTGAAAAACGTCTTTCTAAAAATGATAAATATGCATATGATGATTCTTCGTCATGCTGCAGAAATCACGGAGAGATTTACCACTGAAAATTATCACAAATTGTTATCATAGCATCATCGTATTTTATGACCATATGGACATACATCAAACGCAATTGATGGACTCCGTAAGGTATAAATCAATAACTGCAAAGTGAATGTACTGAATGCAATTCCTGTTGCATTCTATTTCAGTTGGAAATAGTTACGCTGTTCCTTTACAGCGAGACAATATTGAAATAATATATAGAATCTGCTTACACATGTAATTCAATCAGGACAACGATGTATATATTACAGGAACCATTTCAAGTATACAATTATTTGTAATTACTTGAAGTTTGCTTGATGAAATTAAATTTTATAAATTCTATTGACTTTGTGATTGCTGCTATATCTGTCAGATTAATTGTATTACATTTTCAATTTCTGGAACTATTTAAATGATGACAAAAAGTAGCATATGATTCTAAAACAACACATCAAATATAATAATAAACTTGATATTTACTCCAGTATGCAATTAAATTTAAAGCGAGATAGATCATTTTCTCCATGAAATAATACCTTCAATCATCTATGAAGTCGATCAATTGTCAACAAAAAGATTGACGTTATAGTTATAAAGATACCAAATTTATACGCTGGAAATATCTACGTAATGAGTTTTTTCATTTTGTTAGCGAAATCAATATTGAATTAATAATGTTCAGTCGGTGTCATGTGTTTTGTATTATTACCCTCCATTGTGCGAGTCGTTTAAATATTCGGTACCGCGCATTTCCGTTCTTCGTACTAGTGAATACGTTTTTGGGCAACCGTTAACAATAAGTATGCAAATTTTATCATTGCATTTCAAAGACAATCTTGTTACCTATATTATTTAGTAGGAGTGACTAAAACAATCCACATGTCTATGATTGCCATTAAACCAATGTTATTGTGGATTTTAGGATGGATTTTATTCATAGACCGATGAGAAATAACACTTGTACAGAAATAAGTTTCAATATTTACCAAAATTTTCTTCATGGCGTAATATCTTTCTGGAGAATAAGATAATATGAGAAATATCAACATTTTTCGGTCCAAAAAATAATTACCTATTGTTTTGAAAAAAATAAATAAATCTTTTTGAAAAAATTGTCCTCGTTTATTTAAAAAACCAAATTTACGAGTATTGTATAGTATAGTATTATTTCCAATTTTTATTATGAAGCAGCAATTATCTCCCAACTCTATGATCATAATAGCAAATCTGAGTTATAAAATATTATAAATCAGAGTTAAAAAAAAATCTTTTTAAAACTTTTTCAACTACTGCAACGTGTAGTCAAACTTCATTTCATTCGCAACTCCAAAGGACTAAAATTTTATTTTAGTAGCCTAAGAATATACTTCAAATAACGAAGTATTTCTTCTTCTAGTTGCATTTCATATACGTAAATTGGATGATGCAATACTGGCATTTTATCAATTTGAGATATCATCTTGTGTCTTTATTTTACTTCATGTTATACACGCGGAAACATGGATGATTGATGATAGAATCTCTGTTCGGCAATGTACCTGCACTATCTGATAAAAGATTGTTTTGATGTGTCGAGAACTAAATATAGAAGTCTTTCTCACCGTTGAAGGAGATGTATTTCAAATGTATTAAATCATATTATTTGGTTTATTTTTTTCATTTATAGGCATTTTGTATTTGCGTACAATTGTTTGAAAGTTTATGTCGTATGAAAGAACAAGATTTAAAATTAGGAAACTTTAGGAAGAACTATAGGCTAATTTGACATGAAACGTCGTACAAATTCATTAATAAATATAACAAAAATATTTTGAAATTAAATCAAAAGAATAAATGAGCCTTTTACATCAATTATCACAAAATAGAAAAGTTAATATGTCCGAATCGAAGTTCCCTAGATGTTGTACTTCCTATAAAAGAATATACTCCATTAAAATCCAGAATGTCAATTACGTTCATCGTATTTAACAAGTAAATAATAATTAATTATAACGCCTTATGCGGAACGAAAGATGTTAATTTAGCGAAAATAAGGGTAGAAACACCAAAAGTATAGTTTTTGGTCATTTTTTCAAATTAAAGATCTAAAACTTCACATACACGAACATTGTTAGTAGTAGAAATTAAAGACTCAGGAGCTCTTAGAGCACAGGGTGTACTTACCTCTAGGGATGCGATAATAAAGATGTAAATGACCATTTTTGCTCTGCTATCCCTCCAAAGAAATTACGTGTTAATTACTTTAATTTCATTTTATTCAATTAATTTTCTTATTTCAACAATTTGATATTAATAAGGCACTTAAATGTTCAAACATATAATCAAAACTCTGCGAAATTGAACATCATACATCTGTAGCTAAATGATCACTACAACGTTAGTATTCAATATTAAAAATTGCTTACTTCAATTTTAAAACATATTATTTCACCGACCACAAAAAATCCCAAGTAATAAGTTTCAAAGAAATCCAAGCACTTTTTAGTAAACACGTCCGCCATATTGGATCTACCATTTTGAATTTTTAAAATCCGATTGCAGATTCGTAATCAGCGACGACAAAACTCCGAATAACAAATTTTAAGGGAATCCCAGCGATTTTTTGACTTTTCGAAATCTGACTACCGAAACTGACATTAAAAATGTAACTGGTAATTTTCGAGTACCGACTTGTATCTTCAACTTAAGACAAATGTATCCTTAAACGTCATTGACATAAAATATTCACGAAAAATGATATTAGGAGCTGATTCCTTGAAATGTAGGTACAAAATTGGCGCCCAACGAGGGACGGCTAGGTATAGCAATTCGTTTATTGCACTAAATTATTCAATTCACAGATTGTTTAAATATTAGTCAAAATCTGAACTAGTGATTACTAGTATAGTCGCTTTTTATAATTACAAAAAATTGATATTTACATTGAATGTGCCCTAAAAATGTTCTTCTAAAAACGACAAATATGCATATATGATTCGTCGACTATGTTTCAACTATTTTGAAAATTCCATAAACTATCGTTGCTCTTAAAAATGTTTTTCTCTTATATTAATAATGGATTAAGAAATAAAAAACTGACGCAAATCTTCATCGTAAATAAAATTCCAAGCATCAAACTATTAGCGTGTAATTTCATTGAATGTTGACACGTTCTTTTTCGTTTATTTTTGGAGCTAATAAATTACTTTTGTGTAGTATATTCACTTAATAGTGACAACACAGAGATCATAAATATTTGTGCTCTTTACGAAACTTTGAAAAATAAACAACGTTTACGTAAATAAGTTAAAATGAGTGAAGTTTGGTTAGGAATACTGATAAACTTGATATTTTGAAGTTATCTTCTCTTCACGTACAGTCGCATTTGAAATATTTTCTGTATTGCATAGAATTCACTGTACTAAACTCGTTAAATATTCTCACTGCAGTCGGTATAGCGTTAGGTCATTCACATACGAATCCTTCTTGAATTCACAAATTTTACAAACTAACTTTAAAGAAGTAACTGGTAATTTTCGAGTTCGGATTTGTATCTTCAACTTAAGACAAATGTTGTATGCTTAAACGTCATTGACATAAAATTGTGGACATGTCATTTTTTGAAAAATTTATCATCTAATCCTCTGTTATATTTTTGTTCGTCTATTTAGTTGCAATTTATTGTCTACTTCTGAGATGAATGGCTTTACGACAAAGAGTTCGACTTTGGTATTCTTCAATCCACATCTTCATTTTGAAACACAGCCTTCATTCTAGAATACACAGTATCAAAAAATATAAATTAATGAAGGCACCGTTGGAAGCTGCCAAATTCTGGTTTGTGTCTGTAGTTATAAAGAACAGCGTTGTATAATAAAATATGACGCTGAATATTTTTAACCAAGAGAGACCAAAACATTTTAGATTAATGAGTTTTTGGAAGTTTCTTTAGTGAATTCAACAGTTATTTTTTTTCAGATGCCGTAGATTGTCTACTTTTAATATAAATGTGTATAACACATGAAGAAGCACGACTTCGTTTCGAAATGAGGCACTGCAGTATCTATACCTGCATCGATTGGTATTCTTCAAACCGTACCTTCATTTTGAAATGCAGTTGCACACTTCATCCTGAGATTCTCAATATTAAAGAGAGTAAACTGAAATTATTAAAGCATGCGATTCGAGGTCGCGCCTGGCTGGGTGGAGTAGTCTCGATTTTCTTGTTTTTGCTTGGAAGTGGAACAGGTCAGAGTCGTGTCAGACCACTGCCGAGTCGCCGGCGGTTCACCCTGTATATTTTATCAGGGACGAAGTACTTGACAATTGTATTCCCAGAGCGATTCGCGACCTTTTGATTCCTGTCGTTATTTAAAACTAATTGACTCAGACATACAGGAAGAAGGCGGTCTCAACGGCTTTCTGAGTCAAGTAAAGATTCCGATGAAACGAGTTAAAGTTATATTGCCGCCAGCAAGAAAGTTTCCAGTCATAATATGAAACTTATATTTATTTTGTTGACTGACTCTAACTATACTGGCAAATGAAAATCAAAGTATTGTGGACTAGAAATGCGTTATTTGGTATCGAAGAATGATTATTAAAATATTTAGTATTTTGTTACAGTTAATATGAAATCTTCAGAGTCCTAATTTCCAGACAAACTCTTTGGTTTTCTTCGTTATCAAGTTTAAATTAATAAAAAAGAGTTTTCATTCTGAAATAAATAAGGTGTACTTCAAATGATACGTTGTGTGATCAAAATAAATCGCCGTATTGATCATTACTTTATAGTTCTTTATTATCATTCAGAACAAATCCCCAAAAACCGTAAAAAAGAAAAATATGATATGATAAATAACAATAAATATATTAATAATATATCATTTATAATATAATTTATAAATTACTAAAAAAATTCTAATTTCTTGGTAATACGGTCCTCTTACTCACATGCAATAAAGTGTGAAAAGTAAACAAAGAAACACGTCTTGGAATCTTGTTCTAGACATACGTGATATTCCTCCATTACACAGCCCAAAAAAAGTTTAGAATTTCATGTTGCCTAATAAGTAATAGTCGATTCTGGTAAGATGTTTGCTCCAGAATCAAAAAATGACCGTCGAAACATTCATTTGGCTCTAGTTTTTGAGATTGAAAATTCGATTGCAGGTATTTTGAGCATTTATTCACAGTCCAAAAAAATTCTGTAGTCCACCAGTAAGAGTCGTTTCTGATTGGTTTCTCCCAGAGAATTCAAATATGTACTTCAAAATATTAATGGAGACCAAGTTTTTGACAAAATTAAAAGGGGTGCAAAATTAAATTTTTGAACATTTTTCACATATATACTATACAATGCGACGCAAAAAAATCAAGAAATGCTAAATAGTGCAACCAATATGTCCGGAAAACTTTTTGAAATTCGAATCACTTCAAAGTCGTTATCGTCTTGGCAACTTTTCGTGAAAAATAGAAAAAAATTTAATAAAAGACAATAAAATGCATGATTTTTTACACCTTTGACCTTTAATTTGGGCCAAAATAGGACCAATTCAATATTTTGTCATATATATATTTGGATTCTGCCGAAAACCCCCTGTCAGAATTGATTGATTTTGGGCTGCGAATAGATTCTCAAAAATGCCTAGAATCTAAATTTTGGGCTATTTCACCTTCAATGTCTCAAAAACTATAGCCAATTGGCCGTTGTGGTGGTCATATTTGGATACTGGAGCAAAAATACTACCAGAATCGACTATTACTTATAGGTCAACAGAATTTATGTGAGCTGTGTTATGGATTTTAATTCGCTTTTAAAAATATGCGTCTAAAATAAAGAATTTCCGGAATCATTTTGAATGGTTTCTAACGATAGTAAAGAAATCATTTTATATTCTATTTTGAATCAACAACTAAATTTTGTTACATTTGTGAGATTCACAAAAAAAATGGTTTGTTTTATATAAAAAAAAAAAAAATTCGGAAATATCTTTATTGTATATTCTGAAGTACATACAGCGAAAACATAGTGTACATTACAAAATTTATAAAATTAAAGACCATTCTGAATCATGAAATAAAAAAGCTATTTTTGTAAAAAATTAGAATGTAAAGTTTACATTAAATTTATTAACATTAAATTATTTATGAATAATGGCAACATTTTCCCATTATTCATTTTACATTGCAACACAGAAAATAAGTATGACTCATTAAGAGCATTTACACAAGTAAGTTAGTATATACAAGAATAACATTTTTGTGAATAATACTGAATAGGTTGTTTTAGCAGTACCACATGTTCCGTTGTTCCAAGTACCGCTGTAAGCTACATCTGTAAAATCTTCACTGTTACAAACGTTTTTTTTGCACACCGTACAAAATGTTTTCCGAATATTAAGCCGTGTGTAAAATTCTTTTAATCCATCGAAGAATAAAGGGCAGTTTTTAGTACATCCTCTGTAAACTTCTAGGCGCCATTGCACTGTAAATAAATTAACAAATTACTATACTTTGCTAAATTTACCTCAAAATGTTTTAAAATAAATATTTACTGTAAAATAGTTACTTTTTGCAAAGTATGATATGGGTCAAACCACTCTACGATATCTTTTAAAAATATTTTTTTCGGCAAATATTAAAAGTCTGCAACTTATAAAACCCATAATTTTCTTTTTTAGAAAAAGTTACCTTTTTGACATATCTTTTGACTGATTAACTAGGCTCTCTTAATCAGGTAGAATCTAATCATGTTACAAGAAAATATAACAAAACCAATGCATACACTCTTATGTCTCAACAAATTTGTTTAACAAGAACAGTTCGTGATCAGCAATATCTATTTTTGTCGTTGCTTTTGTATTGTAAAATATCGCACTTCTTTTAAAATCTATTTATTCTCTTGTAATTAAAACGTTGTTAATGCAAAATTAATTAAAAAATTTTTTTTATAACATTAAATTTGCATTAAGAATTGTTCATGTGAAATAAAGAAACTTTTTACACTTCAGTTTGTAAACACATTATTGTAATATTCTCTAACCTCCCAAACAAGTTCAAAAACTCTTGATTAAAAAAAATCACCCAAAAGAAATAAAAATAAAAAAGTTTTGTTATATTTTTATTGGATGCGAATTTCAATTATATTTATATAAAATCTGTGAAAACTACGAAATCTCTACTAAGTTTTTCCTTCAATTATGAATTTTAATTAGCATTCCTCAGAATATAAATAATCAGGACTGTTGTTTACATATATTGAAAAGAACGTAATATTTGTCTAACTTCAATAAATTTATACAAAAAATCTATGAAATTCTACATAAATTCAATGACAAATTCCGTTTTCCTGAGTGCAAAAAAAAAACAGTTTTAATAATATTCGATTGTTACAAAATCTACATAATAAAACTTGGCATAAATAGTTCAAAACTTACATGAATTTCAAATAAATATGACATAAATGTGTCAGAAAATAGAAGAATAAATTGGAATTTGTCCATTTTTATTTGGATGATAAATCTTTCTCTGAGATTCAAAATAATGAGATTGTTCAAAAACTGTTCGAACAATATTTTGATACAGATATAACCTATTTACTTTAAGTGTTTAATTAATCTCAATAAATAGATACTTACAAACGTCGATAACATATGCTTGAACGCATAGATCATCCGCCTTATCACATTTCTTTATAAAACCGAAACCTTTTGCACAGGTATTTAGTGAATGGTTACAGGAATAACAACTCAATTGTCCATTTCCTCCTGCAAAAATTACAGATTATGAAGTAGAAGTAAAATGAAATGGTTATTATGTTTCATGGGGTCTACAAATCTTGACATAACCTAATTTTAGAATTCTGCACAAATATATAATATTACGCCATGGTGGAATATTACGAGTGTTTTATTTTGATAAGTGACACGCAAAAATTTTCATCCGCAAAGTATATGTTCATCTTTTAAACAAAATTAAAAAATATTTTCTATTCAAAATATGTAAAAAGTTGTACTAATGGATTAAAGTATAGAATTTAATGATGTAATAAGTAGTATTTACCACCAAACAACCACAATATCAGAAGAAGGCGTAAATAATAATCCATAACATTGCCTTAATGCTAGTTGAGAAATTTATAAACTGGATACTTTTAATGTATAACTACGCGCATCTTGAATCGGAATGTTTTATTAGAAAAATTATAAAAAGCATAACCTAGCATGTCATAACTCGCGAGTATTTTGTTTCTTCGACTAAACCACGCACATAGTTTCGAAACTTTCTTTCGATAAACAGGATTTCACTCGCAATAACTGTAAAATACCGTACCAAATAAGTATACAATTTATAAGGAAAAAAACTTATTTTTGTAGTGTAAACCTCTTAAATAATTGCTTACCATCGACTTCGAGTAATTTGAAACGATTATAACAAAATTTCTTATGATTTTTTTCCAGAAACATGTGGGGCATTCCACGTCAAATTTTCATTCGAAAAATATTGTTATAATATTTTTATTTCAGATTCTACATAAAAAATATAGCGATAAAATAAGATAATTGTAAAGTATCAAAGAAATTTGTAATGCTACTGTATTTTTTAATATTAATAGCTGGTACTATTTATTTTATGTATTAGTTTCGTTGCGGTTGCATTATTGTAAGAATATGTTTAGGTTTATTTAAGTTTTTTATTCTTTATTATACTCCTTGGATTTTGCACATCCGGTGCTAATTATATTATTAGATTTGCCATTTAAAGGTTAACTCATGTTTAATGATTTTGGCTTTTAAGATTTGTATACGTTGTTAAATTCTGATTACTGCTTGCATACGGTCTGATGGATCGGTGCACAATAAAGACATCAATTAAAAAGAAATATTTGCACTGGTAGTTGATGAATTTTTAACGGCGTAAAGAGAATTACAAAAAGATTAATTATACTACTTTTCTTATTAAGAGCGTAAAATAAAGTTTTTCGCCCGTGAACAATATTTTTCACCCGAGTGGGTGTAAAATTCAATTTATGTCTCGAATTTTAAACTGGGATAGGTGAAAAGGAACTTTTTTCTCAGTCCTGTGATTTTCGGTGGCGAAAACCCGGATTTTGCGCCCGGGATGGCGAAAAAAATGAGTTTATTGTTATCTATTTTGTATAAGTTGTATTTTTCCTTATAATTGAAGCAAATAAGCTTATAATCTAATTAATTAATATCTATGAAAAATATATTTTAGTTGATATCTGTTATGAAAACACAATTTTTTAGCATGAAAGTCAGTCATAATTTCTGATAGATAAAAACAAATTAAATTATAAATCCCGCAAGTATTAATTCTATTAAACAGTTGTATTACAGATATTATGTTCGTAAAATTTAATTTTTCACTGTGCCCTCAACAGCAATTCATCGTTTCCTTGTTTGATTTCAAATTAAAAAACGTAATTTAACTTTAAATTGCGTAAATTTGATCAAAATGCATTGACTTTAATAAATGGAGTGTAACGCGTGCAAGAGAGGGATTTACTAACTAATACAGCCGTTCGTTTTATTACATTCCAGACAATTACCCATCAGTCGCTTTTTTACGCAGAATTTGTTCAGTTTCAATACATACGAGTCAGTTCCATTGCGCAGAATTAGGTAAACATATTGGATTTTTAGTCACAAATATATTCATGAGTATTAGTGTAAGTATTTAATAACGCTTATACAAATTTAATAAATTATAATACACCTACAAAATTTCAATTGAAGTTATCGTAAATAGAAGCTTACCATCTACTTGTAGATTATAAAATTGTCATCGTGGATTGTATTCTAAAAGAGTAAAATGTTGATTCTTTAGAGGTTATTTTACTCCAATCGAATGAAAGTTTGCTTTGAAAATATCAAAGTGTAATTCCAGATTTATATGACTTGAGTACATTATATTTCGGTTTACAGTAAATTATTTTAGTTTCGATTTTTGAAAAATGACAACAACTGAAACTTTTATTTTGTTTAGGTGATAACACTTTATTTAACAACTTTACAATAATTTTTACTTACTCTGTACCAAACTAATTTAATCAAGATTGTTTAATATACTCTAAAGAATTTGTCATTTTCACAACACTTCTAAATGTAATGGCGGAGTCACGTGTGTTTGTGTATCTAATTCTTCTAGCCTTTGTGACTTGTTAAACCTATTTCTTTATAAAGTAATCACGTGGACTCACAGTCGACACATTTTCTAGATATCACAAAAAACTTGGTTAGGTTAAAATCCAAATATTTTCGAGGCTTTTGTAAAGAGCGTCCTCAACTCAACGAAATACACCTTTACCAAATTTGAAAACAGTATTTATTTAGTAATTTTTGACGAGGAAAAAGCATATAAAATGGTTTGACCCATAAATTTCAGTTGAAGCAATAATTTGTCGCTTTAAAATAATGCTACTACATTTTTCTATCATAATTGAAAATTTTTTAAAAATGAGTGATAATATAAAAACATATTTTCTAAATAATTACGAATTGATTGTCAACAATTCCTTTAAGGAACAATTTTTTTAGGGTAAAAAAACTTGCATTTTTTATTTTAACACCACTGAATTCCACGGTAAAAATTATTCTAGAAATAACTTATTAAACACTTACATTTTAGCGTGAACAAGAATTAGTTTTTTTTTTCGAAAAAATGGTTCTTCGTTTTTCTAAATTAATATCAAAATAAAAAAAATTTTGCGTGAACATAAGAAACACATTTTCTAAATAATGACGCATAAATTAAATAAAAATCCATTTTCTTATAACAGAAAAAAAATTGTTTACACTTTTTGTTCTAAAACCATTGAATTCCATATCAAACATTATTAAAGAAAACATTTTTTCTAAATTCTAAAAGGTGTATTTCATAGAACTGAATTTGAGTTGATGACTCCCCTTAATCACGTGTGGACCTTACATATGGCGTTTTTGTGGCACAAATAAGGATCAAAAGGTGGAAAAATTAGGGATTCAATTAGAAAATAGGTAATTCAAAGTTTTTAATTAAAATGCAAAAGTCAAGGGAAGTCGGTGGATTACTTTTTACCAACGATTTTATCCATATTGAAGCAAAAACCTAGCATTTATGCAATTATGCCAGATTCACAGATCACAGGTGAGGAAATCCTTGCATTCCTGCATTGACAATGATGGAGCATTGCCAGAATTACTAGGATGCACACATGTGTCGCAAAATCATGAGGAATGCCTAAAATTAGCCATGTATATCATTGTGTTCTGTGGTCCATCAGTCGATACATTCGCTATCGTCAGCAAAGCCACGTTTGATAAATTTGAAAAGTAATTTCCTCAGATTTCAGCAACCTCCAACAAAAGTAAATTAAAAGTGCGATTGAAAGAAACTCCCTTCGGAAATTATATTTTTAATTCTTTCAACTAACACATTGAGATTAAACATATAAATTATTATGTCTGTGCTGGTGTGGAAAATAGGTATAACTCAATTATAAGTGATTTTTAGATATTTAACTCAAATAGATGAACTTTTAATATTTAAGTGAAAATTATAGTTAAGTAATATTATTAACTAATATTCAATATTTAAGGGGTATTTTAAGTAAAAAAATGATAAAACAATTTACTTATGCCTTTTGAGAAAATATTTCTCTTTTCTAAATTCTGAAGAATGTCATAAATGAAACCAATGAAATGAGAAAATAATTTCTCAAAGGGCACAAGTAAATCGTTTTATCGTTTTTTAACTTAAATTACCCCTTTACTAAATATCATTAAATAGAGAATAAGAATCATAAATAATAAATCTCGCTACAACAATTGCCTTATAAAGTGTCCCTTTGTACCAATTCTTTTTGGACCATAATTCATTTTCTTCATTTATACCATTCTCCATCATCTGAAAAGGGAAAACAATTTCTCAAAAGGCGCAAGTAAATTGTTTTATCGTTTCATCATTTAAAATACCCCATTTTTGCTATTTAATTTTTGAAAATGGTCAGCATTATGCACCGAAAACGTGATAATGAACATTTCTTTTTACTTTACAGAAAATCATTACCTTTTACATAATTTTTTACATTGTTGTATAAAATCTTCGAAATAATTCGATTTAGAAGCTAAAATTTTGACATATTTATAACGCAAGGACCACAACAGAAATTTGTTTTGAGACCACTTGAGTCAGGAATAGTGGATCTTATAGATTTTTGGCCGCTGCGAACGAATCCGTTATTCGATTTGGCCCATCGCGTCGGGATTTTAAGATGTCTTCAACAATCTTTAAGATCCTCTACTTCTGAATCAAAATGTGCAAACAAAATGTTGTGATCTTGTGTTACATAGGAATACAAATTTTTTTCAAGATAACTTCAATTACAGGTAGTGGATCCTATAGAATTTTGGCGGCTGACTACGAATTTATTACCCGCATTAACCAATCACGTCAGGATTTCAAGATATTCGTCCCGAAATGTAACCAAATGTATCCTTTCTGGCAATTTTGAGGTTAGGATATGTGAAATATCCCAAACAGCAAAAAGGCATGTTAAAGAATTTTTTTTTCGCACAACTTGAATCAGAAGTAGAGGATCTTAAAAATTGTTGGATGCTGAAAACGAATTCTTTGTACAAGTTTACCCATCGTTTGAGATTTTTCACATAACTTAACCTTAAATCGAATAACGGATTCGTTTCCAGCGGCAAAAAATCTATGAGATCCACTATTTCTGATTCAAGTGATCTGGAAACAAATTTTTTTGTAGTCGAAATTATGATAAGTGTCAAATCGATATTTAGTTAATCCCATGTACTTTTCCGAATTTTCAAATACTTTATTTTTGTGTTCTCTAATACGGTCTTTTAATAGTCTTTCAGTTTGACCGATACATACTTTATCACAAAATTTACAAGGGATTAAATATACAACACCACTCATTTTAATTTTATCAAATTTATCTTAAAAAGAAGTTAAAGAAGTATGATAATCGTCGTTTTCTAAATAAATGATTTATAATTATTTCGAAGTTTGTTATATTGATTGCGACAAAAAGTATATTTTTTTGTTGAGTTTATTTGATTCCTTATTAAGTAGATTCAAAATCAATCCAGTGTTATCATACTAGTAAATCCAGGTTTAAAAAATATTCTTTTCTGGTTTTTCTGCACGGACTTAAAGTACATGTGCACCGAGCTACTGCAGCCGGAGGGCGGATCTTCCATCGGCGCGCGTCGCTTCTCTTGTATTTTTTAAGTACATCTTGAAGAAAGAAAAAAAAAACTGTAAAGAAATATGAGAAGGAAAATTCGTATAATTACAACTGACGTAGCAATCTTTATAGCAACTTTTTTAAGGAAATTCATAAACGCTTCGAAGGTGAATAGAAACAATTCATTTAAGTTTTCTCCAATATCTAGAAAATATTTTCACATTTTTAAAACGTACTACATATCTACTTTTAAGATATTTTTAGAGTCTTAGATGTCAAAAGTGTCTTGAATTACGATGATGTTATCATTGCTTTTTGTTATTTTTAACAACTTTTATATTTTTTAAATAATCTATAACTCTTGTGAATTTGTTTAAATTTCTATTATTATTTTTTAATAAGTTTATTAAGAAATGTGAGAAATTGTACTATTTTTGAAGACTTTTTATTATTTGTGATACGTAAATAAATCAATTCGATATTTATGTTTAAATTAGTTAGAGGACTAATCTGATTTATAGGTATTTTAATTGCAGATTCATAAATAATATCTGATCAGATATTATTCAATGATTTTCTATCTACCTTAGTTACATTTCATGATATGTTAATAAGAATTTTATTACTTCGACCCAGACTAAGTCTGGACGAAGTATTGAATTTGTTCACTTCGGGCAAAAAAATTACCATATAGTTTTTCATCAAATGTCGACGTTTCAGACCCTAAGGAACCCAAATCAACAATAAAAAAATTTGTGTCCGTGATCTTGTACGTACGTACGTCCGTACGTCCCGTTTTTTGTCTCGCGATAACTCGCGAATGGATAAACGTATTGACATAAATTTTTTTTTAAAATACGCGTCTTGGCATAAATTAGATTTGATTAGATTTTGGGGTAGATCCACCCGTCCATTACTAAAAAAAATTAGCCCCAATTAAGTTTCTTTGTAGTTTTTTGCATTTATTTTGAAAAATACAAATTTTATTAAAAA
The DNA here is from genome assembly GCA_030407085.1 of Trichopria drosophilae. Classification (NCBI taxonomy): domain Eukaryota; kingdom Metazoa; phylum Arthropoda; class Insecta; order Hymenoptera; family Diapriidae; genus Trichopria; species Trichopria drosophilae. The sequence continues at coordinate 83,157,294 of CM059587.1, read as the reverse complement.
ATGTTTCAAACAAAAAAGATAGAGCATGTAATTCTCTACAAAAAAGGTTTTATGTATTTTCTTCCTAAAGTCAACAATAATGACTAATGACATAAAAACTGGTTTAAAATGTTTATGACTATTGTCTGAAAAAGTATTGAATTTGGTCATCGCGGCAAAAAAATTACCTTATTGTTTTTCATCAAATTTCGACGTTTCGATCCCCTACCCCCCAGGGGTAGTCTTTGCCAGCCCCTCGGGCGCGGTGACCACCTACGGGCGCAAAGTTCTTTTACGCCCTTGATACGAAAATAACTATTTCGATATATCAAAAAGATGTCTTATAGATATCTATAAGATATCCGTTATAGATCTTTTCGACACTTTCAAGATATCTTTGACGAATTATATGTATATATATTGTATATATAATATCATAATAATACAGACAGTAATTAGTAAAACACAGTAAACATGTAATATGCATCGAATAGTCTATTAGAATACAAGTGCATGAAGTAAGTGTTTTGCAACTTTTATTTATAATTACTTCGGCTGGCCTGTTGTCGGGGTCGAAGTTTTGAAAATGCTCATTTTCAATTTTCATACATATAAGAAACACTATATTGTTGTAGCATATCTAACGAAGCCACTTGGACCTAAATATGATTGGACCCCAAAATATCAATATAATTTTATAATATAATTGAAAGCTGTTAGTAAACAAACGAGTCTTAAGGAATAGCCGACTCTCCACTGGGTCGAAGTTTCTGAGCGAGCGAAGCGAGCGAGGCACCACGCCAACACTAGTTTTCTTTAAAATTAGAAAACGAAATTCGTGTATGAAAAAACGCTAAGAATCATAAAATTACATGATTAAACATTCCCTAAACCACAATTCTAATTTAGTCATAAATATTGTTAAAATAATTATTTTGGTAATTAAACTAACCAGAACCTAAACCAAACTGAACCAACCAAATAATAGTCAGTAGGCATAATCGCGTTCTACTCCTGGATTCTTAAAAAGTTTATACCCTACATGAAATCTGCGAATTGAAAAAAAAAATATTTTACCAAAAATTATCCTGAAAAACAACATATTTTACGGAAAACAATTTTTCAGATTACTTAATATTACATCTGCCTGATTTCAAATGAAATTATTCGTTTTTTTTGTTACAAAAAATACGTAATCGACAGAAACAAATGGACGATAAAAGAAACAAAAAAATCCTTTGGGTCAACGGTTCTTTTTCATTTTTTGAGCCTCTGTATTTCGAATACAATTTAACAAAGTTACAATACTGTCATTATTCCCTGACAAACGATTGTTCTTTTAGAAGGTTTATTTTTCTGCGTTTGCAAAGCTTATTCTCTGGATGTCGGACACACTGCATAACACGTCAAAAAAAAAAAAACGGAGCATTCCAGTGCCTCGTGTTTCTTTGATGTATCTAACCACATTACGAGGTTGTAGTGGCGTAGTACAGTAGGAAAATATATAGAGGGTGTTGTTGGCGGCGGCGCATGAGGAAGCATGCACCAAAATACGCGCTAGTGCAAAAGGGGCGGTTTGGGGGAGACATCGTTGGAACGAGAGCTTCTGAATGAAGCCGGCTCTCGGGTATTGATCGCCCCACCCTTGCGCCCCAGCCACACAAAGTCACCCCCTTCACCCCTCATTCAACCACCCCATTTTCATGTGTATCTCCACCAGCCTTTCTCGAGCAGTTCGACGTTGGCTATATTGCTCGCCCCTGAGTTGCTGCTGCTGTACATCGTTCACCACCAAAGCTGCTTTTTTCAGTGTCAAGGTTAGGTCAGCCATTCGAAGGGAGATTCGTTACCTCTCCTAAGGGTGGCTAGTAATTAACACGTTGCAATCTTTACGATTCCATCTATAGTACGTTTCTTTTGTTATCGAAATATAAAAGGTTGCACGTGTATTCCCATTCCGGTTGATTCCAGACACACGTGTAAAATACCATTAGTGATAAATTCAACTTGTTGATACGACAATAATGGTATCGACATGCAACTATAAATATAATGGCTTTTCGATGGTATTTTGGCTGCTTGATGTATATTGACGACTTGGGGAACATTTCGTTTTCTATCTTTAGCGTACTTCCACTAGTCGATATGTCCCTGAGGTATTTATTTCTTTAGTTGGGTGAAAAATGCTGCTATTCAGTTGCGGAGAACTTCAGTTTAAGGAATCTTATGAGGCTTTATGTGTCGGACGTAAAGAAAGTGGAAAGTATTGGAATTATACAATTGGGAATTGTAGAGAAATGTTCGTCATTTCATGTAGTAAATTCCGAACTTTTGTGGTATTGTCAATATAATCTTCAATCATAACACAGGACCACAAAAAATTTGTTTCGAGGTCATTTGAATCAGAAATAGTGGATCTTAGATTTTTGGCCACGTCAGGATTTTAAGATATCTGATCTGAAAAATCTTCAAAAATATACTTTTTGGGAATTTAAGGTTAGGATATGTGAAAAATCAGAAACGATAAGGTAAACTGGTCAAAGAATTCGTTTTCAACGACCAAAAATCTATAAAATCCTCCACTTCTGATTCAAGTTGCCTAAAAAAAAATAAGAATGTTGCGAGTCCTTGGTGCTTGGTCCTGTATAACATAAGACCACAAAATTTTTTTTTGTGAGATAACTTGAATCAGAGGTAGTGGATCCTATAGATTTTTGGCCGCTATATGATCTACTATTCTGATCCAAGTCATCTCGAAACAACATTTTTTTTTGTGGTCTTGGGTAATTCGTAATAATGACTTTTTAAAAAACTTTCAGTCATGCAATTAGTGCTGATAAAATTTGTATCTTTTCCTTTATTTTAAGATGGTACGACCGCTATTCAACAGATGAATTTTGAACAAATAAACTTTCATCACAAGAATTTGATATGCGACGGATCAATATAGGACGGTTTAACATACACTTTAAAAAATATATATAGTAAACTTCAAACAAATGCTTGAAGTTTTTTTACATCATAAAAGAACTGTAAACTTACAACAAAATTTGTGAAAATAAAGTAAAAAGGTACTTGAAAGTACCTTACAGTATCATGTTGTAATTTTCAATATTTTTAATGTAGATTCACAGTAAAATCATTGAATTTATTACGTGAAAAGAAAATCGTGAAAGATTGAAATAATATACTGGGATTTTCCGGCAAACATAAGTCATTTTCAACCTTGAAAATCTTTTTGCATTTTTCATGATCCCAATGGAAGTGTTTCGTGATTATTCTATACATGCGGTGATGAGAAATATAAGATTTCCACTCGATAGTGATAAAGTTACAAAATTTGTTTAAATACATGAAGCACCTAAAATGTCGAGACGTATTGTTCTGTATGTATTATTTATTAATATATGGTTATTAACGTATATTACGAACACAACCTTCCTAATTGACTCACTAAGAGAGAGAATGAGAAAGAGAGAATAGTACCTTACTTCCCTGTCAAGATTCCCTTTTACTTTTATTTTTTCTTACAGAGATATTAATCTATATAAAAGACAGTTCCAATCTACTTGAATTTCCTTAATTTTATCAAAATTATAACTGAACGCCTCGACATTCAGCAAAAACCATAACCTAACCTTAAATATGCGACCAAAATTTATTAATGTACAGGAGTTTAGTATCGGCAGATCGAAATGGACTGCACATTACATAAACTCGATATTTTTGATTTCCTCACTTCCAACTGGATTGTAGTGATGTCTAGAAATTTTCATTGTCGTAAAAATACTTTTTCTATAATGTTTTACACTCTGGCCTGGGCAAAACTTGATGAAGGCGATAGATAGGCATATACTACATATTCGTATGTGATTTTACGACATAACATTGAAATTTACAATATATGTATTAAAACCGCGATAGAATGTTGTAAAAATTACAAAATAAATGTAATTTTACTACACATTATTTAGAATTAAATAAATCTTTCTTTCTTTTCTGACCCTTTCGTAAGTGAAATGTTCTTTGATTGTTCTTGTATTGTATGTCAGATTTAATTGGTGTTAAATAAATTAGACGTTTCGGTCATTTGTTTTGACCCTCTTCAGAATATATTTCTATATATAAAAAAATTACAAAATAATATATATTATAGTGCCAAAATTACAATAATAAAAAACTTTTTTGATAATTCCGAAAAACTTGTCAGTATCTTTTGTTTATGGTTTTATTGGAATTTTGAATTTGATTAATTTTGTTTCTGCTTACCTGTAGTAAATTGTTGTGTTGTTATTGTTGTGAGCCGGTTTTGAATTTAGGAACTGTAAAAAGATTATTTTATTGAGTTTTCGCTCAGTAAGCAGAAAGTTGAAAAAAAACAAAAAAAAAGTGGAAGTAAAAAATATCACTGTAGTTTTTAGAGAAAAAAAAAAATTTTGTGTGAATATTCACGTACTTGTTCTTCTATTGTATAAAAGGAGACTGAAAAGTTTTTCAGATTACATAATATTCTGTGTACATTTAGTTTTCGTTCTATTTACATTTATTGTTTTGATTTTTGAACTTGAAGTAGAGGTATATATGTGTCCGGTAAGTTTGACTTTTCAAAGCGGATGTTTACTGATTTGTTGTTATTTTGTATAAAAAATTTTCCATATGTTTTCTTTTGTATTTATTTCTTTCTATTGCTAGAATTTTGACGTTTGAAAAATCAAAATTATGTCCTGTATTAATTCTATGTGTTGTAAGTCCTGTATATTTGTCTTCGTTTAAGTAGATGTTATGTTTATGTTCGGTTATTCTGTTTTTTAAAAGTCTGCCTGTTTCACCTATATAGACTCCATCGCAGTTATTGCATTTAATTTCGTATACTACGTCTTTTTGATGTAATTTATCTGTTTTGTCTTTGAACGGTTTTATACCACCAATATTTGTGTTCGTTGGTTTGAATACTACTCTAATATTGTTATTTCTGAAATTACTTCTTATATTCTCTGAGATATTTTTGAAATATGGAATGCTAATGGTTTTGATATATTTTTTGTCGTTTGATTTTGGATCAAGGGTGTTGTATATTTTGTAGACTCTTTTTCTAAAACATTCATTAATTATGTATATGGGGTATCCGTTTTCTGTTAATATTTGTTTAACTAGTTTTAGATTTTTTTCTCTAAATTTAATATGCGCTAATCTTAATGCTCTGTCGATTAATCCGAAAGCTACTCCTATTTTGTAGTGTAATGGGTGGTTTGAATGGAAATTTAAATATCTGCCAGAAAATGTATTTTTATGGTACCAGTCTGTAATTAAGGTATTTCTGTCGTTTATAATGAGTAAATCTAAATTGTTTAGAAATTGTAAATTCACAATAAAATGTTGTAATTTTACAAAATATATTTTGAAATCGTAATATTTCTTGCAATTTTACACATATTTTTTCAACACATATTTTTCATCCGATAACAAAAAGCGAGTTCCTTAAAATATAAGAATTAACCTAACCCTACCTCACCTCAAAACCTCACCATTAAAGAAATCTGTAATATTAAATGAACGGAGTCTGTCATATCTTCAAAGGAAATATAAGCAAGAGTTTCTTTTACCACAATGAGAAAAGTAGGTTTATTAACATCCTGTACAATTGTCATCAGTAAAAAGATTTTTATTTTTATTTTTGAATAAGACCTGTCCTACTATTTGAAGTATGCTCTATCGATTTCCGATAAAAAAATTTTTAAAAATCGAGTTTTTTATAAAAATGTTTAAAGATGAAATAAAAATACCAGGATTTTTTGGTCGCTTTAAAAAATACACATCTTAGAAGGTATAAAAATATCAAAAATTATTGTTGGTAAAAGTTGCAGATCTCATTGAAGTATATTTTGTATAGCCAACGTCGAACTGCTCGAGAAAGGCTGCGGGATATACACATGAAAATGGGGTGGTTGAATGCATTTTTTACCAAAACTGTATATATTGAAAACAAAACCAAACATTTGTATATTAGTTAAATTTTATGATAAGAAAAGTCCATAAAAATCGTGTTTTTTTTTGGACATTACGGTGTTCGGTCAGATATTGGACTTCTCATGCAAACTGAATATGATGCCAAAATTGTAAAGTTTTATTGATAAAAATGTTACAATAATGTTAATGTAAATACATAAATTAATTTAATAAATAACCATAATTACTGTTAATACAAATTGCATTTAACTTCTAATCCTTTATGTTTTTCAATTTTAAACAGCTTGAGGAAAAATAAAACCTCAAAAACACGCCTTTGCGGTTATTAATTATTCTCTTTGAAATGATAAATTATCATATTGTATGTATCGTATAAGAATCTATATCTAAAAACATCAATATAATGTTACATACAATTTAATATAACATTTAGGCGCCTGCTCCGACTATTGTGTATCTGGTGGAAACCCAAGTTTTAGCAATTGTGTTTCGCAGCATGTAATTTTCTGTGAGTATGAATAAAGGCAGACTTGAAGAAACAGTACGGAACCATAATGTGAGAAATATCTGTTGAAAACTTTCTGCCAGAAGCTGCAAAATTACAAAAATACTCAAAAATTATACACTTCACAGTGTTTTGTTTTAATTTTACATTATTTTATTGAAATATTATACAGTAACTCCTTTATTTTGTATTGTTGGAAAACTTCTTAGGGTGCATAGATTTGATAAAGCGATTTTTGTTTTACACCTTTGTCTGATGTTCAGATGATGTCTGATCTGGAATTCGTTTTGTAATACATTTTGAAAGCTTATGTTGATGACAGGATCATCCATAACAATTTTTATTCTAAGTTTTTAAGCAAAATCGAAATAAGATAAAGAATTAACATTATTAATTAACACAGAGAAACTGACTAATTATTATATTATTTAGTTATTTTGGAAATTTACTAAAAAGGTAACTCACTCACGACATTGCATTCAAAATAAGAAATTTTGATTTTATGTATATTTTCATTGTATTCTAAAGATGTAATACAATTACTGTTAAAAATATATAATTGTCTTTAGAACGCTGAAATATTCTTGTAATTGCACAACTAATAATGGGCATATCTGAAATTATGTTTAAAATTGTACAATAACAATTGGTTAAAAATTCTTTTCATAAAATAGAAAATTAAATAGTTATCCCACGATGTCGGGTGCGGGTCGAAAAACTGACAAATCAAAAAGTCGACGGGTCAAAAAACCGACAATCGAAAAACTGACAATATAAAAACCTACACTTTAAAAAATTACTGTCCGTTATCGATGTGTCTATTCCATTATGTGTTGGCGTTTTGACTGTTGGCTTTTCGACTGTCGGTTTTTTTACTTGTCGGCTTTTTGACCTGTCTGCTGTTTGATTTGTCGGTTTTTCGACCCCCAACACGTGATGTTTTTTTGCAGTCACTAATTTACCAATCCAATCACATATCTCAATCCCCCCAAATTTTTGTATTTATTCCCTTCCTGACGAAAAGGTTGTAATAACGTACGTTATGGTTGTTAAAACTGTTCTGTACTTAAACAAAATAAACAAAATAACATCATAGAAACGAAATATTTATACCTTCACAAAAGTGTATTTAGCCATTTATTAAACGCCTGATATACTATACTAAAAAAGTAGGCCGTAAAAAATAATTGGGTTTAAGCATTTGCAGATACGTTGTATAAAGTTCTAAACAATGTACTTTTGTTTTACGTAAATCATGTATCATATATGTAGAGAAGAGTTACTATAATTTATGCAAAATTGTTTGAAATCACCGAGCGGTGTATCGACATTTTTTCAGATTTTCGTAACAATATTGGATTTCCTGATGAATAATTAATCTTCAAGATTAATAGGGGAATCTTCAAATCTTATCAAATCTAATCAACACAATAAGAAACGTCTCCTTCTACTGAAAAAGATCCAGACATTTTTTTAAAAAAAGCAATGTGAATCGCGTAATATTATGTATTAACAGAAATATGATGTCACTATTATACACGAAAGTTTCTTTTTCGAGTTGCTTCGTTGCCAATTCGCGACTATTTAATCTAATAACAAATGCTTCAACTTAATTCTATACTGAAGACAATTCTTAATTGATTTGACAACTTTCTAACTACTGAAAGTAATTCAAAATACCCTCAACGAAATTTTATAGGTTATAGTTACAACCATAAGGTAGTTAAATCAACCAAAAATATAGATATGGAAACGATATTTTGGCAGTTAATTCTACAACATTTAAAAACATTTATTAGAGTCTAATTACCCATTGCACTAAAAACTATTCAACATGCTGGAACTATATATTTTTAATTGAATTTAGCAGAACTACATTTTTAGTTGATTTAACTTCTTTTCGGTAGTAACTCCAACTTAGAAAATTGTCTTTTGAAGCGTATCGAACTACTCTGCGTAGATAAAAAGTAATTAAATCAACTAAGAATTTTTCTGGAAAATTTTGTTTAGTGGAAATATTTTTAGTGCAGCTATTGGCGTTGCTTTTTTATTATAATAGCGCATGCCTTTTTGAATTTTATGCATAGTGCCGCATTTTTTATCTGCAATCATTCGGAATACTTTTTCTTTTACTGGGTGAATAATATTAACATAAGTAAAAATAGTAAAATTAATATCAACAAAGTTATACTAATAATAAAAGTATTTTTTTTAACTACTCTAGAATCAACTTCTCAATGGTAGTTGAATTTGTGAAGTAAATTTTTTTCAGTATGTACATACCCTAGGATCGTTTCGCTACATATAACACTAATAAAAATCAACAATACTTATTAATGATTACATGAAATACTTATAACATCGACATTAAATTAGACAGACAGGAGATAAAAAGTTGTGATATCAGGGTTAGAAAGTTATTGAGAGTTATTATTTTCAATACAGATCTAGTGATATTTTTAACCTGACGTCCCATTTTGTGCTCTGAATCAACAGTTAGATTCAAAGATAATTCAGTACTCTCCATTTCAATGTAGGATAATATCTCTACAAGCCATCGATATTTAAACAGATTAACGATGTAAGAAAGTACATATATATATATTCCGACATTTCAAAAACCGCCAATCAAAAAACCGACAGGCAAACCGCCGACACGTCAAAAAACCGAATGTCATAATACCGATAGTCAAAAACCCGACACAATTAAGAAACCGATATTCAAAAAACCGACAGGCTAAGAGCCGATGCATATTTTACATGACATTAAAAAATGCAAGATTTTCTATTATGCCTCTAGTAACATAGAAATATGCTACGGGTATTGGTTTTTATTTAGTTAATCCAATAAAAATATAATATACACGAAAAAAAATTCTTTTAACAATGGAAAAAGAGAAATTTATCTTGTTTTAATGCAATTCTAAAAAATAATGTTATGAAACCTAGTATTTGATATACATGAATCCTTACTAATTTAAAATAATTGGGCCAACTGCAGTTGTTTTGTTAATTCTTACTTTATTTTATTAGGTATATATTTGTGCTAATGTGACCACTACTTACCAACAGGAATAAAAAGTAATCGATTCATTTCCGGGGATTGATAACAAAAGAAGTTATTTTTACTACTTTTTTGTATAGTTTCATAAATTATTCTTTTTGTGTGTTTGTTTATTTTGGGTAGATGTTTGTATGCACGAAATGTCTGTTAATCAATAATATTTTTTTGAACCCACGTGAAAAATGGGACTATTGAAATCAATGTTAAGTATGATGACCTAGATATAGTATATCCCCTTCGTTCTCTAATTCATCCAAATCGATCGTATCCGTATGACCGAGTCTACTTTTTCCATTTCTGATCCGCAGCCGCGCCCAATACTAATTAAAGCGGGACGAAAGCATATCGGGGGAAAAATTGCTGGTAATCGAAAACGGTAATTGCCGAAAAGGCGTGGAGATTTTGCACACGTAACGAAAATAAAGTATTAAACAAAATATCGTTGAGGTTAATTTTGTTAGATTAAATTAAATTTTTTATTATTAAAAAATTTGAACGTTATGGTACTGATATAGAAAAAATATTTTTGTTTAAAGTATCATAATCTGGTGATGTGACTATTCAACATAACTTTTCAACACAAGCATGTTTTCACTACAAGATAACTTCATCATAAACATTTCTACACACAAATATTTAATCGTAAAATTGTTCAACAAATAATTAAAGGTTTTAACAAAATATAATATATAATTGTTATTTTCAATTATTTTATTTAAATGCATTTTTGGTTCGTGGTGAAATGATCACGGGATGAAATGTTTGTGTTGAAATGATTGTATATTGAAAAGTCGTATGTTGAATTGTCATATGTTGAATTTCTGTGATGAAATGTCGTATGTTTAAAAGTGGTGTATTGTATAGTCGTAGTACCTTATAATCTGCATTGAGAGTGTTGTTGATAGAGTGATACAGATATTTAGTTTTGAAATGCTGCATTATTTTCACAATTTTCATATGGAAGGTACTCTTCTGCAAATAGTGTTTCTATTATTTTACTTCATTTGTATACTCTCTAAATTTCTTAAAGTGAAAATTAATTCTTCATGGAGTTGCATGTCAAGTATAATCAGTTTTTATACCACAAACTCTCGTTAAAAATGTTTTTACTGGGTAAGGGTTAGAATTCACTCTTGTAGTAGAGATCCTTAATTTTTTTACAAAAAGTGTGAATTTTTCTCAAAAAAAAAAAGTATAAAACAGTAAGTTCATTTTTCGTAAAAAAAGATGATAATAATATAAATTTAAAATAAATGTATGTTGCTGATTTCTTTCTTTGTTGTATTGGTTGTTTTGTAGCTCGGACGAACTTTGATATTAACTTGCTTTTTTTTGTAGCAAATACGAATTGTTTGAGATAATTGCAGTTTCATTCCTGAAATATTTTATTTAGCTCCAGAGAATTTCCGTACAGTGTTGCATTTCTTAGAAAAGTAATAAAAAACGTGTCAAAATTTACGTATTTTACTATTTTGTACTCATGTAATCATCCAAAAGATTTACTTGAAGTCAAAACAATGGTATGATACTGGAATTGTGTAAACAAGCTTTTTCTTAGAATAAAACTAAAAAAATCTTCAAAAATGCAAAGTTTAACATGTGCACACTCAGTCATTTCGAAAATGCAACGTTAATGGAAAAATTTGAAGTCATCGTTGTTTTCGGTGGCTATTAAAACAAATAGAAGGGGTCTTTGTTGCCTCAAAAGTGTTTTAGCATCGAAAATTATGCATATGATTAACAAAAACTAATATTTTGTACGCGAGTGTGTTTGTTCTGTCTCATAAGATGCTATTTATTTTACGTACTTCTGTTGAAATTATTTATGTTTGATAGTTTAAGACAATTTTAATTTCATAATTTTTGTAGTTTAGTAAAGTTAAATAAAAAATTGTAGACAATAATATTCAATTTTCGACATCAGAAATTAACGGTAGTTTTTCTAATTATCTTTTTGATTTGTAACTAGCATTGAGCTTTGCTTTGTGAATGTAGAAAATTCATATTGATCAGGAATGCGTTTAATATCTTTTAAAATAGCCTAAAACGTTTATATTTTTATATTACTATATAAAACGTTTCTTATTATTTATAATATGCAATATTCATTAAATGTATATAAATAATCTGAAGGTAACTTTGAAATTGAAAATAACATTTATAAGACGGTGATGGGGAAGAAGTGATGACGTTGATGATCGATAATGATGTCATAATGATATCGTCAGATGATTATGTAATGTAACTAATACTTAAAGGTTTTCTTTTAATTAAAATGTGTTATATGAAGAAACTGAAAGACTATTGACTAGTACGACTTTGACTACTGATAAATAGGAGTAATTGTGATACATGACTTGAAAATATGACAATGATAACAAACGATCAACTGAACGTTAGAGATCTAGTAAGATCAGGATGTCTAATGATAAAAGTCTAATACTGAAGATTTCGAACGACAATATTTGATGACTATCCTTGATGATGTCACTCGACATCATGTTTGACTATCAGAATAAGATTATAATAGATATTTGGGTTAATGATAATTGCAAACAAGTTTTGATGTGACCTATGACGAATATTACAATTGAATCAAAGTGTAATTTAGAGTATTTGGATTAATGATTTATATTACATATGAAAGTAATTTTGTAGAAAAATTACTTAAACTAACGACCGAGAAATTGCGAGTTTACTCTTCTTCTCGGCCATTCTGGAGATGAAATTGATACAGAAATTAGTTGTTAAGTTAGATTATCACAAAAACTCAAATAAATATATCGTTCTTAGTTACTGTGACTAATTTAGACAAGTTGTTTCGCAAAAAGACATATTGTTCCGCATATAATACATTAATTATTAAAAGAAGAATTTATAAAATAAAAGAGATAAAACATAACAATCTTGTTTATCAGCAGAAATTTATTTAATAATAATATCTGAAATCGCTACTAATTGATTATATTACCAATTTTGAATAATTCTGTTGAACTTTCTGATAATTTCAACTACAAATAGGAAAATAAATGATCATCTCTATTCGCATAATTTGTAATGGTTTCTTCGTATGTAACACAATCTCAAGTGTTACAAAAGACTAGTATCCTAATAAATAGTAAGTAGCTATAAAAAACGATTTGTAGAAAAAGTCGATAGTTTATCAGGAAATTTCGAAGTTTTATTTTTACTTTATGATGAATGGCCTTTAGATTTATACTTTTAAATCAGACTTTTCATTTGATTTGTTGTATAGTCATGGTCATGCTCTAGCTATTTCTAATTCATTTTTTTCTATTTCTAATTTGTCATGATTTATAAATCTAAATTGTGTCTTCAATACAATGGACTGAAATCATCTCCTATATCTTTTTTATTGGAACCCTAAAATTATGTAGATTTCTTTGACCACAATAACAAAGAAAATACTGCAAAAACTTGGAAATGCGACGCAATTATCAGTTTTATAAAAGCTCTGAGTTCATAGGTTGTTTTTTCCCTAGAATCTAAATAACCGACTGCAGAGAAATTCAAATCACTTTTGCCATGCAAATTCCGAGCCCGAGCTGGCGAAACGCGATAAATTCGTATTACGAACATCTAAAATTCATCGTCGTCCACGCCAAGTAGAGTTCACTCTTTTCTCTCTACCATTTTCTTCTTTTTTCCTATTTTTATTGTAGTTTATATTGACCTTTTCCTTTTGTCTATTACATTTTCATCGTGACTTTTTCTACTTTCTTAACAATTTCTCTGACGTTTTATTTCACTCCCTTTCTGTTCGTGGAATCATCAATTTTTTAAGATCTCCGTCGTTCTGACGTTATGTTGGAAGAAGTCGTAATAACATTCCGGCTGTAATGGACATAGTCTTTCGGTTTAATTTATCCCGGATGATATATAAGTATTTTCCTTTTGCTCAGCTCATCTCGTTCTCGAGTCTTCGAAAATCGCTTTCTTATTCGTTAGTTCGAGTTATTATAACTCGAGGGTAAGATCTTATCATTTCTGTTTTATAAGCTTTCAATTTCAATTTCATTTCAAGATATTATTATTCTTATCATAAAATAATTTTCAATAAAATGATATAAATACAACATTTTTAGTCTGCATATATCTTATTAATTAGGCAAAATAAAGTTATTTGTGATTAAGACAAATTTTTTATGTTGGCAACTGCACTTAACTAAAAAATACATCGTCGGGCGTTTACAGTTTTCAACTGCCGGATCATATGTTTTAGTATCATTTCGACTATGATTCATCAACTATTTAAAAATGAAACCTCGAATTTTGTAAATAAGGGTGGAATTAAAAAATTAGGCACTTTGACGTTTTAAAAATAATGTAAAAAAGAGTGTTCAGAGTAAGTTCCTACATTTTTTTTCGTTTACTATACATCTAAAATAGTTGAATAAAAATAGTGGCCCAAATCAGAAATTATTTTTTCATATATTTTTTTAACATTTTTATTTAAATTATTATGTAATTCACATACAATATTGATTTATTAAAAATAAGTTTATGTCAACATTTTTATACAGACTGGAAACATCACAAATGTTAGGTTTAACACTTCTTAAAAACTGTCAAAATTAAGTTACATCTTTCAAAATGATATTTAAGTATTCTCTACTACTAACCATTATTATCAGAACCACTTTCCATGAGAGATGTATCAGACGAATTTAATTTTTATCAAAATAAATAACAAATTTACTACATAAAGAGCGTTTCACGAGAACAGACTATATTCAGAAAATTACTCGGTACGTCTATATTACATGTTTAATTTTGGGAATTTCAAATTATAGCATAATGTTTTCAAAATTTACATTAAAAAAAGAAAAATATCGTGCAAAACTTGCCTTGTCGTTTAGGAGTAAACTGCGTTGTACGAGGACACTTTCAAAAGGTGCGCGGAATTGCAAACAAAACAAATGCTTGTTTATTTACATTGCGCGACCTTCCGCATTTAAATTGCTTAAACGCAAACATTTAAAGTAACGTTTGATAAAAGTATACATATATTATATTAAATATGTTATTTAATATCAATAATACGTGGAAAATTAAAAACGTTGCACAAGGACAAACATATAAGGAATTAAAAATGATCGATTAAAAATATAATAAGACGATATAATTTTGTACTTTTTTTCCGGATGATTACCTAAAAATATAACTTTTGAGATCCACATACTAGAACTTTATAATAATTAATTTAACTAAATGCTGTTGTCCAATGAATGAAGAAATTGTAGAGTGGAACTCCGTTGCACGAGGACAAAACTGGTAGTATTCAGTAATTAAATTTAAAAATTTACTGCTTCAAATGGTGTGATATGCTGTACAAAGTTGCATTTCAATGTGATGTAAAGTATCAATTCTATAAAATATTCATATTTAATCCAATATTGGAAATATGGAAAGGAACTATGGTTTGGCCAAATTTTTTATATTCACCCATAAATTAAAATAGCTTTTTAATTATCAAAAAATAGTATATTAATTCGAATAATTTCACAATGGCTGGTAATATAATACATAAGATTTAATAATCCAGAGATGAAATCGAAATTGCGTTATTTTATGTTAGATCTGAAGAAACCATGTAAGCAACCCCCATTCAAACAGAGAAATTTCAAGTTAAATACTACATCAACCCTCATCGCATGAGAGATTTAAAGATCAATAGCGTGAACAGCCTGCTTAATAACAGTTAGAACAGGATTTTGAATCCTCCTGGTCTAATAATTTATACTTGATCGCTTGTATTAATATTTCAAAATTTTCCTTTAATCTTTTCTTGGCACGGACTATCTCATGATTCAAAATAAAAACAAAAAATATATTTAAAAACGTTTCGGCATCAAAATGTGATCCACCTTGAGTTTATTCTAAAAAAAAACGGTTACAAAAATAATTTTTAAGAAAATAAGTATAATAATTTATATTTATCTAAACAAATATATAAGATTACAAAGTTGGACATGTAGGGGAAAAACAAGAAAATGTTAGAAAATGAGTACCTGACAGTTTTCGACAGTTTTTTGAGAGCTCGTTATAACATAATTATGATGTCTTTAATTAAGAAGTAGAAAAAGTGTGAAAATACATTGAAAATAAATTACAAAAAAGAGATGAAACGAAAGTTCTTTTTGGCGTTTTGGTTAGATTTTTCCAATTTAAATTCTGCTAATACAATAAACTGCCCGTTTAATATTTCGTTTTCCGTATCAAAGGAATGAAATACTTCAGAAATTGCCAGCATATTTGTGAGGATTTTGATTAGTATTTTCGAGAAGTTGTAGAGTATACATCTGTCGTATGTATATATATATAGTAAAAGCCGCATTATGGCAAATCGAGATATAAAATCGTCTAATCGAAAAATAAATCTGGAGATCTGGGCAAGACGGGAAATTGAAGGCAAAATGAAGAAAAAAAAACACAATAACAATAATAAAAATGTATTTAAAAAATTTTACTGTATACTATTTTATTTTGCCATAAATGAACGAACGAAAAGTGGGGAATAAACATTAATAAACTTTGATAAACTAATATATTATACCAGATGGAAAAAGTATTCTGTATTTATCGCTCACAAGAATATGAAGCCACGTTTTATTTAATATTAAATGCAAAATAATGAGAATATTAATAATCAAATAAATGTATTTTTATGCTCGTAATTAAATAATAACTATAAACATCCGATGAACTATTTCCAATTTGGTCCTCATTTTTTCGAAAAATCTTAAAATAATGCAACCTCCCATTTTTACAATCATAAAAAAATGGTGACTTTTTCTGGTAACATTTCCATTATTTCTGTTCGAGTAGACAAGTTCTGTCACCACAAAAAAAAATTACTAAAAAACTGAAAAATATGCATCACAAAATCATCGTGATTTACTCGTCAAAGACGACCATCAAATATTTAGAAAATATTAATAAATTATGAAATGATTTTCACAAATCTTGTTCCGGATCTAATCAGAACTAGTTAGATAATGTAATATTTTAATTTAATCTGTTATCATTAAGCAACGTCTTTGAATTCGGTAATACGTAGATATATGACCATAATCGAAGCCATGTCTGATCTAATCCTTTCTTGGGTTATTGTATTTTCGAAAATTCAGTGGTTCTGTAATGAAATATTTACGTTAATTACTTCTTTACTTTACTTATTAAACTCAATTAACAATGGGGCTATATTAAGGCAGAAATTCTATCAGGATTGGTTTTAATTTTTTTTTAATAAATACATTGCGAAAAACTAATGATTCTTTTGTGGCGTTTAATTTTTTTAAACATCTTTAAAATTATTTCTGAATATCACTGGTAATTATACGAGATTAGCATCATATTATTACTTCAATAGTAAGCAAGTGAACATACATAATCAAAATAATAGTAGTTTTATGTTTGAGTTTCTTAATAATATTATGTATACATTTAATTTTAAATCAAATGCAACATTTGAAATGTTTAATTCTTGACCGCTTGTATTTAACAAAATGTGTGTATACTTGGTGTGATGGTCCATATATTAAAGGTAGAAAAATAGTAAACAAGTTAAGTTTCTTAAGTTAACTTCACTTTCAGTAAAGCCACTTGTACAAAAATACCGCAGAGTAAGCCGGAATTCCAAAACAATGGAAACAAATTGTTTATGACTATAGTTTCCTTTTATTATTATTTATAATATTTGTCTCAGGAATATTAATCTTTCAAAGACTTCATATTTCCATATCCACAATCCATTAAATTCTTTCCTTCCCTTAAGTCAGAAACGGATTTAAAATTTTCAGTAAATAGCAGCGGTTTAATTGAGTCACCATGATAAATAAGAATTTTTAATCACGTTTCATTCTTTATGCCGAAGTCAGAAATCATCAATAAGGGAAAACGATGGCACATATACCCTTATACGTGATTAAGAAAAGATGTTAAACTTTATTAAAATTGATAAATTCAAGCATTGGATTTAGGAACGGATTTATTTTGTTAAATTAAGCAAAAAAGCAATCAATAGTGCATTTTTTTTTCTTGGTAAAAAACGTTAGGCATAACTCAAGATGACCTTGTTTCCACTCTGTAGCACGAATACATTTTTTTTTCAAATTATGAACAGTAACAAGTATCTGTTGCAAAACAAAAAATAGTCCGACCACATTAAGAACTTGGTAATATGATTGTGTGTTCAAAGCTCGCGTGCGAATGTTTTCACCTCAGGAGTGAACCGTCCACCGTTTGCCAAGTTATCCACCATGCAATTAACGCAGGATGCACGTGAAACTAGCTAAATCAATTCTTCCGACAAAGTTTTGGATGCTGTCACCCTGTCCCTTCTGTAACTAGGACTAAAGACACCGCAGACCTGCAAACAGCATAATTAATGTGCCACGGGTCAAACTTTCGAGAAGTCTTTTGTAAGAATGTCGTTTTTATTTTAAATATGGATCACATGATTAGAGGTATTCTTAAGATCACTCGAAAAGATTTTAATATAGTGAAAAAGTGAAATTTGTATCTTCCGTTCTTCGTCAATAATGAGATTATTTCTGAAGAAACAGTGAAATTCCTCTTTTTTAAGGATATATTTCAAGAAAAGTTTTCATCGAAAGAAAGTTTGAGATAATTTTAATCAAAATCAATTCGGATAGTAGATAGTTCTATTTATAGTAAATATTTAGGTCATAATGGTGTCGGTATATTACGATAGAAACTATTTTGTTTAGCGATGTTCACATGTATTTAGTTTGTGATTGTGTTTCGTGGCGTATTTGGCAGAATCGAAAAAATAGAAGGGAACGTGCGAAAACTTAACGGAGGACAAATTATCAACTGCAACACACAAGTAATTTGAATCGATAATCACACGGAGCAATAACACCAATTAACGAACATTTATCTATAACAATTTATTAAACAAGAAACGTCAATAACTATATACAGTCCACTAGTTTGATAATCACAACAATTGATTCTTCATTTCAATATTATGTAATTTCATGATACTGTTTGTGATTCAACGAATAGTTTATTTTCATGCGGATTTATTATTTTTATGAGCTGTTTTTCTTTTGATAATATATAAATATGATCTCCTAAAATATACCCATTATAAGTACATAAGTGAAGTGTTTTAAATTATCTGATATGTAAATATGCGCTTTTTGTTGGTTTTTTAAGTGTTTTTGAATATTCAGTGATATTTTGTGTTTCCATTGCTTTGTTTTGAATTGAAATCAATTTGCGCAAAATATTGTATATGGAGTGATGTGCAAAACATTTTTGAAGAGGATGTGCAACATTTATTTTTTACCAAGTTATCGGTATTTCATATCGACGGATGGTACGAAGAACCGGACATCTCAAACATGAGACGAAAAATCGGACATTTCGAAAGTTTTGTGACGAACAACTGCACGTTTCAGAATTTGCGGCGAAGAACCGGATATTTCAGAATTTGCGACGAAGAACCTAACTTTTAACAATCTTGCCGCGAAGAACCGGATATTTCAAGATTTTATACAGTGATTTATTATACCGTATGAACTTATGAACTTCTCATACCACGAAATGGCCGGTTTTTCATCGCTACTACTGAAATGTTCGGTTCTTTGTCCCAAAATCGAATTGACATTCATCCTAGTAATGTAAGTCCTTATCAATTGAGATATTTTTATGAGCCTTTCACTCTTTTTTCATCATAGTCTTTCAATATAAAACCACTATTGTTTAAAGTATGACAAATCTCGACACGTTCTTACATTACTATTAGCCTCATTATACATAGTTGAGGCAATTCGATAGCTGTTAATCGCTGGTTGTTTCTATGCAAGTGATGGGATTCCAACTTTTAAGTCGACGTGTTAAATAAGAAATATAGTTCAGTCAAAAATTTACTATTATTGCGGTTACGCTCCATTTGCAAGCCAAAGTATGTCAAAAAACCATTCATAAATAATGTAAATGTTAATAAATGTTATATTCAAAAATTGTCAACAGTTGAAAATTCAGATCAAAAGTTGCAATGTGTTCAAAGTAGACGAAACTTTGCTGCAACTCACATTAAATCTTATACAAAATTTGGCAACACATTTTCTCAATCCTAATACTCCAGAAAAAGGATTTTTTTTATATGGAAGGCATAGAGAAACTTAGTACTGTAATAAAAACACTGTACAAGATTCCGTTAGGGCTCATAATGTGATTTGTCATATAGATCTCATCAGAAACATCCTTTCATGTTAGTTTGTGGTTTCTAACCACTACGCATTTCTGCAGCCATCCATTAAAATACTGCAGAATCAAAACTACGCCTAACATTTTTCAGTAGTTAATTTCTAAACTGCTATTGAAACTAACTAGCAACGATTGGAAACTAGATAGTACCCAATAGTTTGTTCCAATTAAATCTTTGAGATACTTTGCAAAATTCATTTAAAATAAAATCATACTGGTATCAAGACATGGGATAAAGTACCATAATTAATTCCTCTCTAATCTCAACAGTTTTCGATGGCTTACGGAAGAGAGATGGAGGATGCTACACGTGGGATTGATCCTCGCCCGACTGGAACAGAACATAGATCCTCCTCAGATAGACTACTTAATCCCATACTTGTCGGAGAAGTGCATTAGACCACCACTCAGTCTACTTAGCGCCCCATCTGTCATAAACATTTCCAATTTCAACAACAATCATATCTTACTAATTCTATTGAGGACTAATACAATCTCCACCACTATGAGACCTCCAAAACAATTCTCTAGTTTTCAGGAAAAGAATGTTTCGAAAAAATAAGATAATTGCTTTTACTCTATCTTTATATGGAATTTGAGGTTTTGAGCAATGATTTTTTACAATTATTAGTTGTAACATTTATCTATTTAACCCATTAAGGATCATAAAGATTAAAGAACCCAATGTTTGTAATCAATTTTTTCCAGTCCCATGAAGAACGACAACTCCTTCCGAACTATGAAGAAAAATGAAAAAATTTCGTTCAATGTTTTTTAAAGAATTTCATTACTTTCAGCCATTTTTGAAAAAATAAACGAAATGAAGCAAAAACATTTCCCCCATAAATTACAGCTGGTTTGTTTAATTTATTTTATAGCTTGAAAGGGATTAACATCTGTTATGGGTTTCGTAAAAGTTGAGTAAAAATGGTACTAAGGTTTGAATATATAACCTAAAAAACACATTTCACATATATTTAGATTGTTAATACATAATTTTCTTTTATAAGCAGTTACTGTAATTCAAAATATAAACTGATTTATTGGCAAAGGATTCTGTTTTAAAAGTTTACCCATTCTTTATCGAAAACATACAAAATGTTTAAAAGGAGAAAACACAGTCAGGAACTTTCCTAAATCTTATTAATGATACGGGACATTAATTAAAAAAACATTCGCTTTCAATAAACTATTTCATTACATCATAAATAATAATAGAAAAAATAAATATATATCTCGGCGTACCATCAGTCTTCTTGCAAGAAAATGGTAAATAATTTTGTGAAAACCCTTAAAAATTCAGTATCGCTCGGAATGTAATAGTCCAGTATGGCTTTGCAAATTATTGATCATCTCTAATATGCCTTATCACCATTAATAGCGTTCGATTAAATACGGCTGCTTCCATTATCGACGTAATTCGGTGTTGATTAGCCCTTGATAACGTTAAGCGTTTACTTGTGGATTCTTCTATTTTTTATTCTCACGAAGCATAAAAATAAAGTCTAGCGGTCAATAGATTAATTACAAATCAATAGACGCTTTTTTTATTTCCAGGAAGTGGAACTCTATTTTTATTTGTTTTAATTATTGTGACTTTATAGAAAACTAAATAGTCTTGAAGTGTGTTATTAACTATGAGTTTACTATTATTCATCAATATTAGTTTTTCGATTAGTTTTCAGTCGCCATATTTCTGGAATATCAAATAGCCTTACTGATAATTGTCAACTAATCGAAGGGCTTTTTCATAAAGCTTGTACTTAAACTTAGTACGTCGATTACCAATTTTGATCATGTGTTCTAGAGAAATTAGTAGATTTATCAATTATTTTACTCGGAAAAAAATAGTTGGCTTTACTATTATTATAGTAGGCTTGACTACCTAATTTGTCGACGTCATTATTTAGTTAATAAAATCAACTAAAAGCGATGGCTGTTTTATCCTACTATCAAGGCAGTATTGGCATCGATTTCATTTTTTTCGCGTACGAAAATAATTGTGATAATGTGGGCAATAAACAATTTTCAATCCTGTGAGAGTTAAACAAAAATCGATTTGGTATATTATGGCTTTCCGACAATTTAATGAATGACCATTTAATAGATTGGCTAGTTACAAGCACTTTCGTTACATCCGACAATTATGTTTGTAGATCTTATCATCGACGATCGAAACTAGACATCCAAGAAGTAATAACACGAGTTAGGTCAATTTCCTTACATCAATCTCTTTATACCACCAATGCTACCAATTTAGATCCCGATTGAACAATACCCGCCCATACTCTCTAATTTTCTTAAAGTGGCTTTTCACTCATTTGAAAATTTACACTTTATTGAAAGTAAAATTGACATACCCAAGCGAACTCATTTTTCATGTTGAATATGATTCTTTACTGCATTTTCAAACATTGATGTATGCTTTGAAAAGCTCTTTTGAATGTCGCTGAGAAAATTTCGAAAATATACAATGAGTTTTTTGTGAATCCCACTATTTTTATTATTGGGAATCACAATATTATATTTTAAATTATTGTGTAAAAAAAACTGGTCCTTCAGTTGTTCGTATCGATTCTTTTTCTGCAACTGGAAATTAATTTGATAATTTTATTAGTAACTAAAATTAAATGATGAAATTCCTACAGTGAGAACACGAAAAAAAAAATACTCACAACTTTTGAGTTTTAACCGGATGAAATTACTGAAAGATTCTCACGCATTGCACTTTTGAAGCCAAATCCAGAAAGTAGGTTGAAGATTTTGCATTTTTAGTTGTCGCAGACGAGGGTATCGAATCCGGAAGTTTTGTACGGGGCGATCGGTGTAATACGACCCTTGGGTGTAATTCGAATTTGGGTCAATTGCACCAACGAGATTCATGGATGATCATTTCCGCACCCTGCCTGTTGATTTTCAACTCTCTCCGTCTACCTCACATTGCAATCAAATCGAATAGATCAAAAGATGTCAAGGTTTACATCATTCACGTGTTACGCATGTTCTTTAACACCTGGAGAACTAAAAAATGTTAACTTAAGTTATAAACCGAATTGAAAATATTTATATTTAAACGAAGCGTTTCACATTAGGTATTTAGAAGCCCTTGTGTATTCCTTGGACCCGTTATATATTTTTTGAACGAAAGCCTGATTTAACTGATAAAATGCAGAGGTTTATTTTAATTTAATATTTAATACTTGTCAAATACCCATAGAACTAATTCAGATCTTTGATAGATTTTACCTATTATATTTACAAATAAGCTATGACTTTACTAAGGAAAATCATCTCATACTAATAGAGAAATTTATATCTGATTTTAGTGGTCAATGACAATCATGTGCAGGAAATCATTAATTTTTCACCACTTCAGAGAACAGATGCATCCAAATCTCATTTTATCTTATCAATTAAACATACAGTTAGTTTCCATAATCAAATTTCCAAAAAAAGTTATGATATTTCATATCAAGATCAACTAAGATAAGTTTCAATCCGATTTTTCGTCGATGTATTACATTGTATTTAATTTATTAATATTTTGAGCAGAATGTTCATTGGTTTAACTTTTTGAGACAATTGACTATTGACAGATGGCTGAAAAAAATAAGACAGATCTACTCTGTAATTATTATACTAAACTAATTAGACACAATTATTAAAAAATAATATGCCTGTTTATCTGTCTATAAGAAGGAATTTAATCAGGTCTGACTTAAATCATGGATGTTACTTGCACCCGAAGCATCAAATTTGTTAAAGTTAGAAAAATATAGTTAACCCATTAGGTCCTAAAAGGATATTTTTTCACTTTAGTTTTCGGCGGTTGTATTTTGTATAAAAAAGTTTGTATAAAAGTATAAAAAGTTTTGTATAAAAAAGTCTTTGTTAAATTTCTCAAAAATTGGAACCGAGAGAAACTATATACGATTATTTACAAAAAAACATGCATTTTTCAAATTGTTTTTTAACACTTAAATAATTTCAGAATTCCTGTTTTAGGTAAAGTTTAGGTAAAGACAAAGTTTTAGGAACTTTAAAATGTGCCTAATAACAATATTAAGTATTGAAAATAGCGACGAGAAGTTCAGGAATTTTCTTATTTCAATATTGGACTTTCGGAAAAAACGTTTGATGTGATCGTGTGTAATTGGTATTCGATAAAATATCTAATCCATTTTGAGATCCTTAAGACAGTCGGACCACTTGTAACTACGTTTTCAATTTTCAATTCCCATTATGTAAATACAATGAATGTACAACAAAATTTTTTTAAGTATGTAAACTTCTTTTAGATACCGAAATGTGTTAAATAATTACGAGATTGATGTTCCAGTAAATTATACACTTTAGATAAAGTTACAAAAAATATTAATAACATTTACTAAATATGTGTTTGTCTGTTAGCAGATAAATAGTTACTATATTATTCAACTGCATTAGAATTATATATATTCTTAATATTTCTAAATTATTTTCGTTAGATTTTTATTTAAAAGCATCTATAAGAGGGACATTTTCAATTTTCAAACTCAATTAAATGTAAATATTCAGGAAATGTAATTTTACAAAATCTGCAAGCTTGTTTTTAAATACTTCATCGCTGTATACAGAAGATCTATGATAAAAGTGTAATCATGAATCTCTTATGATATATAGTTAGCAAAATTTCCATTATATTCCAAGAGTAAACTCGGAGCTTGTAGGATTTTCAAGTGAATATTCGTTGACAGTAATAGTATTCCAATATTTCTTGGTCACGTAACATACATTTTTCACTGGAACTTTTTGCTTTTAAAACTCTCAGACCGGAAGTAACTCGTGATGGGGTTTGTTATTTAAATTCCATAAAAGAAAGCAATGAATGGACAATCAGAATACTATATTCCATATGCAAAGGCAGAATCGTAACTGCATATTGAAATGTTGATTAAATAGTTGCAGACTACCGAGTTGTATAGTACAAACGTAGAAATTGCATATCTTGACTTTTTGGCAATAATCCAGCCGAGTACATATCTCCCATACGCCTACTTCATTAAGAATTTTACGACACGTTTATAGTATTTTCAATTCCCTTTGGTCCTGCAATAATTCTTTTATCGTATATTTTATTAGATTTGTGGAACATTTTTATAGAGGATCGGCAATACTGGCGTCATATACTATGCTGGTAGCCGAGCGTACCGGAAATCTCGTGTTTTGTTCAAAAAACGTCACTGAGGAATTCTTGTAAATATGATTTTTTGCTTTCAAATTATTTTAGAGAAAACTAATACGTAATAAGTTCAAAAATGTGTTGATATTAGAAATATTAAGAAATGGAAATACTATTTTCGTTTTATTCTAATAAATAGTAAGTTAAATAAATAAACTATTTTCCAAAATTAATTACAATTAACTAAAAACAAAACTGATTTGTAACATATAGCAAATGTATTATTAATTGACTTCGACTTTTTTTTGCAATAAAGAAATTTTTATTAAATTACGTATATGATTACTTAAAAACAACAAATATTTGTCAAATGAATGCAAAAATATTTTCTCAATTGAAGCAATACTACTAAACTCATTAACTTATTACTGTTCTATGAAATTAACTTACTTACACCCAATTAATCACTTGATTAAGCCAATTTCTTGTCTGGGGTCCAGATTATCTGATCCAACTAAATTGTTTATTTTGTTATACATCTCAAATTTGTGTATGTTACATTAATGAATCTTTCATCCTCTTTATGTCACGTAATAAAACTGTCTTTCACCCATCAATTGTCTACGCGATGACATCGATATTATACTGCATCACAGATAAATGAGGACTGAACTTAAGATATTCGAAATGTCGGGAGTTAAAATGATCCTATATAATCTGTTAAAATCCATTGCTTGGTGTATTATTCCTCATTCTTAGTCATTGCTACTGCTAAATATTTTGATTTTCTTAAACATTTTTAACTGTTTTAAAAATTAATAAGTCTATTTATTTATAAATTTACGAGGCAGCTATATTTTCTAGAGAATGATCACACTCATATTTGTGCATCAAGTAAAAATTAGTTACAATTATACGATATTGTTTCCATCCTAGGATGTTCTCCATTGATTTTAAGATCTTATAATTAAGAAAAGTTCGAAATGGATATCAATTTATAAAAATGTCGTAGGTGCATTTAATTGCAACATTGGTACCAAAAGACGAAGGCAAATAAGTCTAAAAGAAATGAAAGCTGATTTCCGGGTATTAGCTCAAGGATCGAATATGGACCGACCTCGTTTCTCAAAAGTAATCTAGATGTTAAGTCGCAGGTCACGTTGATATTGCACAGAGTCACGTTCTTCGTGACGATTCGCTCACTAGCATCCTTCCCTTAGTTTTCACATTAAGTGGCTTTTATTGAACTTTTATTGTGCAATCGATTGGTTGTTGTGGTAATTAAATACTTATGCGGAACTTATTTTTGATGGCATATTAATAGGTTTCATAAATTAGTTTGCTCAACTGTCAATTTAAGACAAATTAACCATAAAACTTTGTTTGAAAATTACTATATTTGTGGTAAAGAAGAAAAACTAAACAATTGTAATCTATTTTATTCCTTGGTCTCATTGTTTCCTTATATTTCAAGTACCTTTTCAACGATTTTGGATTTGATGAAATCAGTGGAATTTTTATTTTATATCACACTAAGATATTTCTTAAAATCTTACATTAGTAGTGTTAAGCTGTATTTTTTGTTAATAAACCGTAAATTTATTAAAAAAAAGGTAGTTTTTATATACAGTAGTCTCTGTCCTAATTCACGCGGCTAGTTTTTAGAAAGTGGAGGCCCCTCTCTGAATTCACGTTACTTCTATAACCCCACCAATGCACGTTTTCTTCTCCTCCAACGCTCCAAGTTTGCCTTCGCGCATGCGCTAGTTACGTGAAGGGTCTTGGATTGGGGAGTGGAACGGAGGAGAAATTATGAATTTGAACAAGTAATATTCGTGAATTAGTCAAGGAAGTGAATTAGGATAGGGACTACTTTAAATTATTACTATTGAATGTGATGTATATAAGTATCTGAAAAAATAAAAATACGAATACCTAACCTGAAACTTACTGGGAAATATTTTACACTCCATCACAGATTTTGATTCTCTTGATTTATTACTCCATCTCCAAATAGTGGATTTTATTTACTTAGTAAACTGCTAGTGACAAGTTGTAAATTATGAATTTTTGGATATGACAATGACAAAAAATTGCATAACGCAAGACTACTTCGAATCATGACGGTGCTCGAGACAGTTGCATCCGCATCTGGTGTCTTTGGAACTTTATGCTCTTGTTATCGAGGTTTGAATTCGGATCAGTGACCGCATATAAGAGCACGAGAAAGGAAACCTTTGGCAAAGGAAGCCCTAGGTGATGCAGACCGCGTGCCAACACGACGATTGTTCAGAAGACGGTGACGATTACGTAGTCGACATCCGTCTTGAAAGCTCCCAGGCTTTCTTCTTAGTTCGTCTTAATTGCTCTTTCACCTCACAAGTACTGGTTTACTACCATCGCAGTTGTAGCTGTCGGTTTCTTCACGGCTTAAATATTTAAATCCTTTACACCGAAGTTGTCGTACATCATTTTTTTCACCTCCAGTTAGGGTTCTCGTACATACAAATTCCACTATTCTAATCAATAGGACCAAAGGATCGCTGGAAACATTTTTGGTACAAATTTGAAAATTATGATAACTTGTTAAATGTAAATTCTTAAATATATTAATAAAACATTTTAAAATAACTCAGACCAAAAAAATAAGGTCCATCTATGTGTCTAGAAATAGGACTATACTTTTCCAAAGGTTCGTTGCGCTGAATCCAAATCTGTCTGAAGAATTCTTCTACAATTTTCTGTCCATTTTCAATAAGTTGTTGTGGCAGAACGATTTTTGTTTTGAACGTGTATTGAACCAGGAAGACCAGTAACGGCTTAGTGAATATTAGTTATCAATCAGTTTTCAATTAATAAATATAATTACATAAATATAAATAAACACATCTGATAAAATAATGTACAAATGTTGGCAATACAATTATATAATTACTAAATTTCTAAATACTAACCAAAATTCAGGCCATACCGCTCCTAATAAAAACTTGTTGATATAAGTATCTTGAGATTACGCTAATTGTTGGTCATCTCGGTGTTACAGATCTGACGACCGGAAGTTGGGAAAATGGCAAGCAGCACTGAGGAATACGGTTCGGAGTTGCAAGAGTTGCAGTGGGGTGGTAGCACTGGTTCCCATTTCCTGCGCAGCAGCTCTCATTTCCTGCGCAGTGGAGCCGGAAGTTGCTACGAGGCGGAGGACCTCGAGCCGAATATCAAACATCATAGTAACCAGCATCGAGGGTATTACAGTCCACCGGGTACAAGTTACACCATCGTCGAAAGGCCACCAAGTGCTCCGCAACACCACTCTTCCCACACCACACCCTATAGGCACAGAGGTCATACCACCGGTACCGGTCCCATATCTCCGGAACAGGTTCTCAGGTACTTCGCTCTTCATGGGCAAACTTATTTTCTCTAAACTATGCTTTCCCCGTAGTTAAGGTACAAATCTTAGTATAATTATTATGTAGAGACAACAATAAGTAAGCATAAGGAAATCATATAGGATTATTATAGGATACAAATTTAAAAACTTGAAGCTTGGACGTTAATTTTAACTTCACTTACTTCAGGAAAACATCAGTCAAATAATCTCTTAAAGTTGGAGTTTGCGAAAAATGTCTCTCTTTATGTTATTAGAATTCTAGCTTGGTAATATATGATAATAAAATACAGCGACCTATACATTTTTACCTTATCATGTACCTCACGAACTTCTCATATGAAATTAAAGGCAGAAATAGTCTACGCTAAACCCATTGAAATAACTAATTGTCACACATATTACATGCTTGAAACGACTGATTTCTGGAATTGCGCTCCAACCACTTGTGACTAGACGTCGTCATTACTGCGCCATCTAGTAGAAAATTAAGTAGACCGTGTCGGTCATTTACTGAAACCATACCTGATCTCCGTAATATTTTAATAATACGCATTTCGAAATCATGATTCACAAAAAATCATAGTGGTAATATAACTAATATCAGGGCGAGTTGCGATCATCTACATTCCTCCCAATTTTATAGGGAAATTCAGTAAAACGTCTATTTTTCTGTATGTAGAACTTAGTTACTCGACTACCTATAGCAATGAAAAAATTATGAGAAATGAACCTAACTATTTTTTAGTGTCATACACTTACGCAACACCTGAATAAAAACATGGTTTGAGAGTATGGTTAATATCTATTTGCCTTCAGTTTAATTGAGTTGTAAATAACCTCTAAATGAGTGATATCTAAAAATATCGTAAATAACATTTTATAAAAAATTGTATCTAGCTGTCTGTATAAGAAACGTTAGCTAATACAAAGAAGTTGTCATCGAATACTATATAGAGAGATGGCTAGCTGTACTTACTACTGAAAATTACTACGTCTAGAAAATGTTAACTCGACAAATATTATGTTAGAATAAGTAAAGGTCGGTTTGTTATCGTAATAATAGTGGAAAGGTAATAACTATTATGACAAATGGTAATTAGTACAATACCTTATTTAGATCTACTAATGTTGATGGTAAGATTTACTATCTTTTTGTTAGTAAATCGAACTATCTAAATGATTGTGATTTCTTAATAGTACAATCCACTAATACATTTTCTTATATATTTTTCATAACGTGTACTCTATGTATATTGTCTCGCATATCGTTAACTGTCGGCTATTAAAAAATAAATGAATAAATTTCATACTTTTACTGATTAAGATATCGTAGATGTGATTCTGCAATGTCATTCGCTTCCGTTTTCTAATTTACTATATTCATGACGTGCTTATTAAATATTTTCTATCGGCTTCCTCTACTAATTGGTCTCGAGCAATTCTTAATAAATATTTGCTCTGAATATTTAAATAGCAAAACGATTGATCTACAGGTCTAACTATTATTTTACTGTATAAGACAGTCAAAGTGATCAGTTCCCTTGGAAAAATAGCTCACTTTTTTTCTGGTAAGCATTTCTGGTGTTATTGTCTAAAATGGTTAGGATAATCTCTCGATGCAAGTGTAGTATTTTCAACTAAAATCAACATTTTGGGGAAGACTTCTGAAACTTGATTCAGTGAAGCTGATGTTAGTTATTGTAGAAGTTTTTACTCACAGGCCGTTTAAGGCTCTGAGTTCAAAATCCGAAATAAGGTACCGACTATCTGAAGATAGCTAAATATTTTAGTTTCCTAGTTTGTTAGGTCGAGTTTATTTTCCTTCGAAAGTTGGTATTAATCTACGAATTTTCTAAGGTTGGTAGATGCATGTATCAATCATTTAATACCTTCACCATTGCATTTTATGTTACTGTTGAATTTGGATGGCAAAAGCGGATATTGGATGTCCTGAGATGAGTTTGACGAGGGTTTCAGAAAGGTGTGGTGTATAAATATGTTAATTATAAATATGTTAAGTTTAAATATGTTATTCTAGAATTTGATGCATGCAACTATTTAACCCCAAGTCAAACGGATGATATTTTTGGTCACTTTTTGCCTCTCATTTCTGTTCTGCTATCTACGTGAACAAAATACAAAAACTTATCTACACAAGTTTGTATCAAAACTGAACTAATTTTAAAACTGCTTCGCCCATATTCGATTCACCGTTTTGAATGTCGTCCATTTCATGTTAAGTCTGTGATAAGGGTCCTGGACATCTCTTCAGAAAATTTTTTGTAAAAAATTGACATATCAAAAAAATTCGTCCGTTATATTGGACTCTGAATTTTGAATTTTGGAAATTTGGCATCAGATCCTCCATCAGCAATGCAAAAAACTACCACACATTTATTTCTGGAAGGAATTTATGCTTTTAATTTATTGCATTGAAGTTAATGTTGGACGACGCAACATTTTCATCTAACAATCAATGATCTCCGTATTAGATTTTGGTACATAATTGCTGACAAAAAAATTGTTAGATAAAGAAATCCGACTTTTTATTAAATAATTCCATCTGCTTCAAATCGCACGTTTTCTAAATTTAAAAAAAAGTACGATATTTTCTTCGTTAGAAATGATTTGTCCTGATTAATTATTCGAACAGTGACAACAAATCGTTCGTTTGAGTTGATGAGTTCAAATAGCATTACGTATTATTGGTTCTATTATTAATAAATACAAAACATTATTGATTTATGAACTAGCCCGCCAATTTCTGTTGTGATGAATCACTGTTATGATACCTAAATAAAAATGCGGCAAAGCAAATTTGTCAATATGTGGGGTAAGAATGATCAGGACATTCCTGCCCAGCAACGAAACTCTCACAATTTTTGTGTTCATACGAGTACGAATATAGCTAAATTTTTGGATATGAGTAAAGTGTAGTCTTTTATAATTTTTTAATAACATCTACCAAATATTTGTTCAGATTGTTTAAAATCGATGCTGTATGTCATCACTATCCAATCTCTCAAATTCACTTCAGTTAAGATGTAAAAAAATGAACAAATCATAAGAGCCATCGGTATTCAATACCTGTACGGAATAGAGTGTCACTCGATCATCGGAAATTATCAACACTTTGCCTCCAGCATTGGACGTATTTTCAACGCGAACCACTCATACGGCGGGTTCATGTTTTCAATCTGCTGAATGCACGTTTCGTGCTTGAGGTAAATGATGATCAATAATTTTCGATACTCCAGCGGTGTTGCATGCCATAAATTCATCCAGTTACGCTATGGCCGCAACTTCGGTGTCGCCTAATACAGTCAATATAGTTAACTAACTAGTAAATCACCCAGCGGGAATAATTTCACATTTAGCTGTGTCAGAAACATCAACATATGCCGTAGAAACGCTAAAGTTGTTGCAGGAATTATTTAGAGATTCCAGGATCCAAAATCCGTCGTATGATAATATTAAGAATTACTCCACATGATTACTGGAATTCAATTTAGAGTCTGATTTTAATCATTGTTAGAGTTTTATTCAAATGTTTATATTGAACGTTCACTTAGACGCTAATCACGAATTGTCTCCAGTTGTTTACAAGTTTGATACCGTTTCAAAATGATGACTGTATCTCAATGGTGACTGTAACGTTGTCAATCAAATAAGGGACTGTCCATAAACCACGTGGACACTTGAGGGGGGGGGGCGGTCGACAATAGGTTAAAAATTGTCCACGGGGTTTATGGACATCCCCTAAGTTTTTATAAAACAATGTTATTTTTTCTGAAACAGCTCCGGGCTTTCAACAAATGTTATTTTAAACTCAGTTTACGTCCAAATCTTCATTTATTTGCTAAGTTATTGACATTATATGTTGGTTCTAAATTAACAGAACATAGAAATGTAATGCATTTATATAACTGAATGTGTATCGTACGTATATAAATTGGCACTTTTAGTTAATACTGTTTATTAAGAACTGGACGACTTACATCGAAAATACGAATGGATTTCTTCGAATCGCCTTCTTATTGTTTCCAGAGTGAATAAAGAACTTAGAGGTTAGATAGGTTATGTTGGTAATTCTTGGTCGAAATAACATATTCTTAGTAAAGTATTACTTCCATGTAATTCTGTGTAACTTTACATAGAAAATTCAGCTTCCAGGTTATACCTGCATATTGAGCAAGGTTTTTCTTAATTAAAACTGATCGCTAGATCGAATTATATGTTTATTTTACTTCAGAGACATATTTTTATATAGGTAATTTTGACCTAATGTGCGAGGTTGGATTTGTAGAACTTTAAAGGAATTTTTAGTTTATATTTAAGTAATTTTCGATCTGTTTCAAGTTTTCAAAGTTTATTTGACTTATAGATTAATTTTTGGTGCAAAATTGGTAAATTTTACTAGGCCATTCTTACTTCGAATTGATTGAAATTACTCCTATTACTTTGGTCTAAAGTACTTGCTGAAATATTTTATGGTTTTTTTTTCTCCGATGACTGATATAAAAATTGTCAATTGTATTAGCAATTGTTTTAACTCTGTTTCCGAAGTGTCTTTTACTTTCAATTTTAAATTGATTCCTTAAAGATTGAATTTTAAAGAAACAAAAAACAAATGAAAATGAAGGAACATATCTACATTGTGGACAAAAAATGTAAAATTAATGACAATTGAAAATAGAAACTGTACTCGACAAAGTTCGTAGAAAAATTAGCAGCATTAGAAGATATATTTTATGACAATGCTATTTCACATGTTCTCACTAAAATTATGAGCCATGCTGAGGGAAATAAGCAAAATAAGAATATTATTATTTTGCTATTCTATCAGTATTCAAGTATTTAGTAAGTTTATTTTTGATAATACTTATTGCAAAATCAAACCATGTTTAATTCGGTATTGCAACACATTGTAGATAACAATATATTTATACCTATAAATTAAATTTTAATTAATTTTGATTAAATATTTTGCATTAAACTATATGAGTTTATATTCCATTACAAATATATAATTATTTAGAATAAAATATATTCTAAAGACTACATATTATAATTGAAATTTGGTTTTGGAAGGACTCGTTTCAACAAAAGTATCATAGTTTCGTACTGGTGATTTTTTTTTGTTTTTTTTTTGTTAGAAATAACGAAAATCAATAACGATATTGATCATTTTCACAAATATTGTTGTCGATCATTCTCAAATTCATGTCAAGCACTTATCCTCCAAGAGACTAGAATGTTTATTTATAAAGAATGACTCGCAAAATCGTGGAACGTTAAAAAAAAAGTACAATATACATTTATACCTCACAACAGGTCCAATTAGATAAATCTCGGTGCATAGAACATTTTTTGTTTTAACCAAGGTTCATGTTTTTCGAAATATTGTAAATTAAGAATTATCTAAATTATTTTTGACATCATTAAAACCACAAAATGGCTCGCTTTTCGGATCTTGTCGGTATTACGAGAATGAAACAAGACACCTTAAAAATTATATTTTTCTTACACGTATTGTCTCAATAGTTGTAATGTCTATAGTATTTTATCACGAAATAATACGATAGAAATATATTCGTATTGTACATGAAACTTTAGATTAAGGCATGTTATTTTTATAATATAAGTGACATACTTTATCTTATTTATAATAGTACTTTTTGCACCAAGGGCGTGAAATGGTCGTTTTACGCCCGTGATGCAAACAAATATTTTTCAATTTAGGAGGAGTAAAATGACCATTCATTCTATTACACAAATTAAGACGTTTACGAATTACTGCGACACGCAACACTGACTAGCGAGTTTATTTTTCAATCAGTAATGTTTATGTTTATAATGGAAAATTCGTGTAATACCCCGAACTGCGCGTTTACTGGTATTTACAATTGTCGTTTTGTATTGTCACCCACCATTATCATAATGTATTGTAATGTAGCAAATTATAAGAAATCGTATTTATCGGCTTTTTTGTTAGATTCGTCGATTTTCAGACTGTTTTTATTTACGCTCCTCGAGGGCGTAAAATTGGTATTTCACGCCCCCAAAAGGAGGCGTATAATGGTCATTTTACGCCCTCTGAATCGAAAATTAATTTACGTTTAAAATAACAATAATTCCTATTTAGATAATAAAATGATAGTTTATTGAATATCCTTTAGATGTAATTTAAGTTAATGCAAATAATTAAAAGTTTAAAATATGGTGGCCAATTTCATAAAGGGATACCCTTTTTTTCAGAGATAATAATTTGAAATTGTTTCTAGTAAGTTTGTTATAGTTATAATTAAAATTGTGTTATGAGTGGTTTTGTATGTTATAAACAAAAATAATAAAGGTTATACGTTAATTACCAAAGTTACTGTTTGGTAATTGTTGTCTTTTGAGGAATCTTTATATCAGAGCAAAAAAGTAAAAAATCCTAGAAGAAAGTTCTTAGGTTATAAATAACAGAAATGTTTTGCAGGATACTAATTAAAATCAAGAATTCGTTAACATAAGAATGATCGATTAACTATAGAATTATTTAAGCTAAAATATAAGGTTAAAAAGAAGAAATTGTTCCATTAGTATTTTTATAACTTGGATTTGAAGATATTATATTTTCAACAAGTTTTTACATAATCTTTTCATCAATCTTTAAGATGCCATGACTATAGTTTCGAAAAACAATTATATCATACCTTAATTTTATCCAACTCGTATAAAATTATTTTTGGTTTTTATTTAATTGCATTAAATTTTGATGGATTATCAAAATAATATATTTTGTTAAGCTTCATTTCATGGAGATATGGGATTTGAGATATTTTTGTTGCACAGTCTATTACAAGTCATAAAATGAATTTTGTTAAATTGCAGATCTTATCAGGTTGTATACCAATTCTTTTTTATAACTTAAAAATTAAGTTTGTATTCCTTTCCATTTCATTGACAAATAAAGCATCATTCGATTCCTTATATTCTTGAAGTAAAAAACTACTTTAAAAACTGGCTTTATTAATGGTTAGTCACGCTCACAGTAACAAATCAAACGTCCATGCCTTGAGAGTGCTTATTGATTGATAACTGATGTATGACGATGGAAAAAGATTGGATAATGAATGCTCAGTTATTCAGAGAAAATCCATATCTTCAAAATACCGGAAAGAATGAGCAATTCACATTATAAAATTATCGATTTTTAATTTTCCATTTCTTCATTTCTCTATTGGTTTCCATGGAATTTAAAAAGTAATAAAAGTTTGTATAAAAGACATAATTCAGATAGAGAGTAAAGTATAACTAACCTTAAAAAAAATCATCGTTACTTAGTGAGTTGGCCAATATTCGTATGAAACAGAATTTTTAATACTTATGTTTTAATAAATCGAAAAAGGATATTTTATTTTGATTTATATTTGAATTTTTTATTACTATATCTTCTATACTTCAGTTCATGGATAGTCGTGTAGATCAATAACTAAGTCAATCTAAATTTAGTTTTATTAACAAAATTAATTACTTATCTTTTTTAATAATTTTTTGTTACATTATTACGTTTAATTACAAATCTCATGTAGACAATAACTCGAAGTCAGATTTATCAAAGTATAAAATAACTTAATCCTACATATAATTTAACTGGTAAAAGGAGGTTCTTGGAAGTACTTTAGAATAATTCGAAAAAGTCAAACATTTACATTTGAAGACACTTTACATAAGCTCTAATAAAATAGGAGGCTCTAATAAAATAAAAAGGTATTTAAGGTTAACTTTCTGTCTGGAGTGTGTTACAGTAATGCAGCAAATCTTATTTGAGTACCGTTTTGATTACCACCTGTCATGAAATTCTCAAATGTTAAAAAAAACACCCAAAAAGAACGGTTATTTTATTAAAATTTGGTATTTCTACTTTTTAAAACAAATCTGGGCATCATAAAAAGCGAGATAAAGTATCATTAAACTAGGTTACAAAAGCCACTAACTGACAAATGTTTTTCTGACATATTTTCGAGGTTATGTATCCTGTAAATATCATTATTATATGTAGAATAAAATATTCTGTGACTTTTTACAAAAATTTGTTATGTAAAGAATCGTCATACGAAAATAATAAAATATAACCTCTAAAAAAAATTACTTGACATTACTTGTACATTATCAGGTTGGAAGCAGACGATGAGAAACAGAACGATTATGCATAAGAAGCAATAAATTAATATCAGTAATGATTCAAAGGAACATAAATTAATTACCAATAAATTTATTCAAAGATTCAAAATTAAATTCGGTAAATTGTTCACAAAAGACAATCAAACGTTAAACGAATTTCTATTGAATGATTTTATTTTTCACTGAATGTCTTGAAGTGAAAATGCAGGTACTTCCCTAAATAAAGAGTGAAATTCTTTTACAAGATTGTTCGATTTCCACTTGGAGTAATTTGAATTTGCTTCTGACGATCGTGTAGAAAGAGAACATAAAAACATTCAATAAGAAATTACAAAATATAAAAGATAAAAGGAAATTCTGTATTGCATGTTTAATGCAATTTAATCTATGATAATAAAAGAAGTTTTAAATTAACTCAAGGAAGTAGAAGGCATTGAACATTTAATGGAACTTTATTGGAGTATGGTATTTCAGAATACGTAGAAGTGTTGAAGAATAAAATTAATTATTACTGATAATATAAATAGTTTATTAAAATAAATTTGTCGTGTCTCTAGTCAATGGGGTAAAAACAATAAAAAGGTTTCCATTAATTATTAGTATTTTAATCTCCATAAGTCAAGTGAAAAAATAAGACAGATAAATTGAATTCATATTAGTACAGTGAACCACTTTTCTTTATTATGGTCGAATAATATTTAAAAAACAATTACTTAATTATAACAAATACGAAAATAATCTATGTAATAAAGAAATTTGTAAAGTTACATGTTATTAATAGATTGTGGGAATTTACTATTTATGCAGCGTGTCTTATGGAGTGAAAATCTACTACTCATGAAGCGAAAATTGACTTTGCTTAAACTGACAATTCTTAAAGAATGATTATTCACTCTTTCACTAGAGTGGCTCAATTTTCAGTTTATAATAAGGCAGTTTCCACTCCAAGAAATGCAGAGAGCATACGGATAATAAGACCAAAGTTACACTCTAAATTTCTTAAAGTGAAAGTTGAGCTACTTTCGGATAAAAGTGACTTTTTCACTATTTTTAAAGTGGAAATTTCACTTTACTAATAGTGGATGGAAATCTGCCAAACTTAGATCTGATTAGTTTTTGGAGACAATGCATACTAGATTATGGGGAGGTTTAACAAATAAACACGTTTTTTCCATTTTTTAACAAAAAATACAAATCGTACAAAAAAATGTTTCAAACAAAAAATATAGAACATCGAATTCTCTACAAAAAAAGGTTATATTCATTTCTTCGTAAAATCAACGATAATGCCGTAAAAAACGGAAACCGAAGTATCCCACATATAAAAAAATTTATTTCCTGCAACCCGACCTGTCAAAAACTCGACTAAACCGCGTATTTTTAAGCATCAGTGTGAACAAGGCGTGCTCATTTATCAGTGCTTCGGCTGACCTGCGGTCGGGGTCGAAGTTTTGAAAATGCTCATTTTCAATTTTAATATAGGGTGTATATGCCAATGAATGGACGATTTTCTACATATTTCTATTTCTTATGAATGTATGATGCACAACATGCAACAAAATACATATTTTTATGTTTTTTGAACATTCAAAACAATATTTACAGTACTATTGATCTACTTCCAGTGTTTATTATTTTGTAAAATCAAAGCAAAGTTTTAAAGCCATCCAAAACTGGTACTGAAAACGTCCCATTTGATTTAACCCGTCTATTCATTGGCGTTTAGCCGATTTTTTTAAAAACCTATGAAGACGAGGTTAATAATTAAATAAAATCAATAGTTGAACTACACGGTCATAAAGAGCAGAGTCTAACGATTCTAATGGAGGTATCATAATTAAATTTTCTTAAAAGAATTCAAAAGTTACAATCGATCAAAGTGTGAAAAATGCTTAACTTCATTGGCATATTCACCCTATTTAAGGAACAAGATATTGTTACAATATATGCATAGAAACTACTCGAATCTAACGATGCTAGAACTACCCTCTGCCGCCTTCTTTCCTGGCAGTGTTAAAATGGGAATATTCCCGGAAGCATCAGCCTTTCGTCAGGGAACTGCAATACGAATTTAGCCAAAATTGTAGGCACCCGGGTCGAAGGCATCTAGTTTGTTATTGTTTTCGTGATTTTTATGTGCGTCTTTTCAGACGTCATTTTTTAAATATATTATGGTGACCGTTACTTAGATGCTAATTTATTTATCCATATTAACATAACCTCAAATATTTCAAACAAATCCACAAATAATTTGTTTTATCTAATATACCCTGTAATGCACCATGAGTTTCCAACCGAATTTCTCAAAAATAGTTCAGTTTTTTCAAATTTGAATTCTGAAAGAAAGGTTGTCCCTTAAATGCCACATTCAGGGAAAATTGATGACATAATTTCGTTGAAAAAAGTTACCCTTGCGATTGCAGGCTATTCGGGAATGGACTCGAGCGGCGAAAAGGCGAACGCAGAACACCGGCGTCGAGTCCCGCGAGCGTCGCGGCGCTTCGAAACTCGACGTCGTCTTCATCACAACAAAACGCGATTAACCAGTTGTCGCCTGGGCCTCAGCCGCTTAGCCTGCAGGACCTGACCGTGAGGACCATCACCATGACCAGGGAACCTCCAGAATCTCATCATGGTTTCGGCATCTGCGTCAAGGGCGGCAAAGACGCAGGTATGCTATGGCATTTTTAAGTCAGTTTTTTGACATAAAATTAGCGAAATTAGGCGTACATTGCTGGAAAATTCATCATTTTTGTCTCTTTTTTTTTATATTTCTTCATCCCTGTTTTGAACTGAAACATTTTTTTCGACAGTTCGAAACTTGATTCATCCTCTTTCGGAAGCATTCGTTTCCGTCGCTTTTGTTAAATTGTATTATATTGTTGAAGTGCTTCATCAAAATTGATGTCGGTGTTTGGAAAATGCAGATGAACGATTGTTTAAAAATGGACGATATTCAACTCGAGACTCAATAAAAATGGTTTTGGATATAAAATTAATTATTCTATATGAACCTGGAGTTACTGAATCCTAATACCATAATAAACAATTATTATTAATAATTGCTTGATTGAAAAGTTGGAAGTCTACAAAAACTTCTAATCTGTTTTTGTTATTTTTTTCTATATTTTTCCATAGTAAACCTGTATGAATATTAAAGATAGTTTCTTGATCGTCATAAAATATGACCAGTTTATAAAAAAAAATGGCACATTTAATGTCACAATTTTCGTTCTGACCCACCCGGGGGTCGAAAAACTGAATACTTCACCGGTAAATAATTTAAAAACCGACAAATGAAAAGCCAACATGTCAAAAAACCGACAATAAAAAAATCAACAATCGAAAAGCAGTCATTCAAAAAACCGACTCTTCAAAAAATGACTGTTCGCTATCAATGTTTCCATTTTTTTATGTGTTAGCTTTCGACTGTCAGTTTTTTGACATGTCGGTTTTCTGGTTTGTCAGTTTTTCGACACCTATGTATTTCGATCCATTAAATAAAAAAATCATGTTGAAAATATCTTATACGTATAAGTTTTCACAAATTTAATTTTGATTTTTTCTGAAAGGAATTTAAAGGTAGAATACTTTTTCCTTTTTTTCCCGATTGTAAGTGCCATGAAAGCTTAACACATTAACGTCCACATATCTTCAAAGTGACTTTTGATTTTTCAGAGTTCTCTTTTGGTGGTTATTAGACTTTTTCAAAATTAATTTTAATCATAGAAAAATCGAAAATTAAACAAAAGAAATGCCATTTTCTGACTGAATCTTTTTTGAAAAATGAAAATAGTTTTTCATTCCTTTGTCATTCTTTTATTGTTATACATGTCAACATGTCTAAACCGCTTCCACGATGGCTGAACTTAAAATAAATACAACATACATCCTTAAAAAATTGTCTCTTAAAACAAAATAGCGAGCGCTATGATAATTTTTTTTTTATTTAACATTTTTTTTTTGAAAACTGTAAACTTTAGCGAAAATTGTTATAGAATAATAATGTCTTAGAATTAGTCAGAAAATACCCTCCAATTTTTTTCAGAATGTTTTGGTACGATGTTGTGTTTGACAAATTCAGAAAATCGAAATTTTGAAAAGTCTAATATAATAATAAAAATAATTAATCAATTTTAATACATTGTTATTCTAAGGAATTATTTTGTAAGAACACATAAAAATGAATGCGGTTTATTAATTCTTTATCATGAAAATGTTATTATAGACATAATTTCTTATAACAAAAATATCATAAAATTGGTTACTCTTAAGTTTTTCATGGCATTTTTCAAACTTTGGATTTTCGGAAATTTTGAGAAAAACAAAAATTGTACCACCAAAATTCTGAAAAATGTTGAAGGTATTCTTGGACCAATTCTCAGGTATTTTTGTTCTATGGAAATTTTCTTTGAAGTTTAGTTTTCAAAAATAAAGATGGTTTAATTTTAAGAAAAAATTTGTCAATATAGTCGCCATTCAAACACCGAGGAAACGATTTATATATGCTTTAGACATATGAAAAAATGGTAAGGAAATGAAAATTATTTTTAAGAAAAGATTCAATCAGAAAATCAGGTTTCTTTTGGTTAATTTTAGATGTTTCCATGGTTAAAAGTTATGTTGGAAAATTCTAACCACCATCATTACAACTCTCGAAAACGTAACGTTCAATGGTTCCCAAATATTTTCTCGTTTGCTGGTCAAATCTAAGCTGAAATAAAACAAAAAAAATGCGCTTGGTGGTCGTTAATGGGATAAAATAAAGCTTATATCTTCTATGTCAAGAAGAGAAATGGTTATATGCACTAGTAAAAAAATATTGCCTTTAAAGGTCATTTCTTTTTATGCACAAAATGTTGTCCCACTAAAACTTCCTATTACTACTGCTCGATTTCGTTGCTCTGCCGGTCGGAATTTGCAACTCAAATACAATGCATTTTATTTTGATACAATGTTTTGTAATATGTTTTTGAAGTTTCGCAAGATTATGATACCGTTGTTAAAAATAAAATTTTTCAAACGAGAACTGTCGTCAAGTCCGACAAAGTGCATTTATTGTTTCAGATACAATAAATTAAGCTTTTCACGGATAACAATGGAATTTTCATTTAGTATTGAAAAATGCGGCCACAATGGTTACTATTTTCACCGAGAGGAACTCTCAATTCTCTGTTGCGCTACATTTACAAAAATATGACATTAGAATCACAAAAATTATAGAATCGTGGATTGATTTTTAAAGATGCAGAATTCTAAAATGTTTTCAATTACAATGAAGCAATTCACTTATCACCAATTGGTGGCCAAAGTTTCCATAACACATTGATATCACTCAAATCTCTAACTGTTTCGTAATTTAATCTAGAATGGAAAGGAGTATAATGAAGTTATTAAATAAATATATGCTTAAATATGTTAAGCGGTACGAAAAGGAAAATTATAAAGCCACTTTTAAAGTTTTACCATTTTGAAAGTTGTCTGAAAACGTATCTATAAAGATGTTGCGTAAATTTAGAAATTACCCAAAAAACTATTTTATATCTTCGAAAATATAATATTAGAATCAAAAAACTCTGTGAATCTTTGATTAATCCTTAAAGACTAAAAATTCTAAAATATATAGAAATACTGATATCGAAAAAAAGCTTTCTTAGATAGGATTCTCAATCATACGAAAGTCCACTAATTTGTGATGGCCTGTAACTTAGTAAATATTAATTAAATATATTAATACTGGATAAAAATTCAATGTTTTTCGTCGAAAATCATAATTTAAAAAAAAAGCATGCACTTCATTCGTATTCGACGGTGATTTTCAGTGCTCGCCCGATAAATCGTTTTTAATATTGTAATCGTAATCTGCAACCACAAAAACATATTATAAATCATGCATTAAATCGGACGCAAACGTAATTCTGTACAAACAAAACTCATTACCTGAGAGTTTTTTGGAGTCGCTGATTTCGGATCTGAAGGGAGATTTTTTAAATAACCGATGTCGCATCCAATATGGTGAACACAAAATTCTAAATATTCATAAATCATCATGGGTTTCAGTACATTATATCTTTTTTCAATATCTGATAACGAACTTATTATGAGACTCTCGGAATTTAAGATGGCAATCACACAATGGTGGGCGTAAAATATTTAATATTAATTTACCTTTATTGTTTTTCAATATCGGCATGTTTTGTGGACCGCTGATAACAAACTTGTGGTCAAATTATTAAAATTCAAAATGGTGGCTTTAAAATCTCGCCTTCAAAATGACCACGAAAAAGTACCACTTGTGCTTTCAGTCTAAATCCAACTGCTGACTATAAATATCTGCCGAAATATCCATAATACAATGCTACTACTAAAAAGTCTATTTGGAAATTCATAATCGGCGATTGTAAAAACCTGAAGGTAATGAGTTTTTTTTTGTAGAATTTCTTTTGCGTCCGATTCAGCGCAGTTTTAAAAATAGCAAAATCTTTCTTCGTGTCTATTCGACAATTGTGTATATCGTGTATTTCGTAAACAAACCTAGTATGATACATTTCTTTAGTGCTCATATGGGGCGAATGAATAAAAAATGTATGGAAAAGATGGGTTTTTAAATATTTTAAGGAAAAAATAGTGAAAATTGCCATTTTCTAAACATTTTCTCTAGGGTAAAAAGAAATAATCTACTGTTCTTACAAATTCAGCAAAATAAATAATTTACATGTTTACGTGACAGTGCATTTAATTATCTACATGTTAAATATTTTAATTGACTTTTTTGGGTTTACTTTGCCTTACAAAAATATAATAAAATCAAAAATATTATTTTTTAAAAACGGATTCAGTGGCTCCAGTGCAGCAGAACATTTATTTGACTAGTCAATGATAAAGGAACTGTAGTCAATATAGTCAGTAATTTAGGCACTGATACTATTAATAATACTGTAAAAAAGTGTTAGTAAGTAGAATTTCATTCTAATTAGACATTATCTACATAATAATTTCTTTTAATAGAATAACAAAATTTGTTCTGTGAAAATTCAATCTATCACAGGGACTTTATGAAAGCAAATTTACATACAATGCAGGAGTAAATTGAAATTTGAAAACACGAGATGAAAACTTTTCTTTTGACGAAGCACTTCAACTTTTCGATTATGCCATCTTAAGAAAAAAGAGTTTGTCAGTGACGGCGTTGTCTTTCTTCTCTGTTTTGCTGAACCAGATGCGCAAGGTAATCATCATAATACCTCAAGCAACGAGAATTTTTTTTCAATACACCCTCTAATTCTGGGGAAAATTAACCAAATTTGACTATTTAATTATATCTTTAAACATTTTGTTAAATTAGTAACCTTTGACCACATAAACCATCATTTATAACAATAATGAATACATATAACAATCATTTGATCCAATTATTTAATAGATATACAATAGACAAATTTTATGTAATATTTTGAATTTGGTATTTTTCCCTTTCACCGACTATTGGAATTTGGGAATAAGATTTATTATTCGTGTTCGTTCAACGATATTTTAAATCAAATTCTTGTGCATTTGTAAACTACATAATTTAAATGTGATTGGCGGTGCAACACAATAATTTTAAAAGTGATTGTTTATTTAAGAATTATGAAGTACTTTAGATAATGTTGTTGAACATTTAGGAATTTTATTCCCGGCTTCCTTCATTACACCATATTTTTGACAAAAATTTACCACAAGCATTCGTGGTTTTTATCGCTACTTTGTTATTCGCACATCTACGCTCTCTGTCGCATGAGCAATTTATGATCAATTTACATGCCAGGGAAAACGTACTGCATTATGCACGACGTTGCACATTTTTCGTGTTATAACGTCCCTACCCAATTCAAAATGAGATTCCAGATTTCAAAATAGTTTTTAAACAGACTTATTTGCAACAATAACTTTTCTGTTATTTTCCTGGACATTGAGTATGAGGAAGAAGATATTTATTTACCTCATAAAATTTCTTATGAT
Organism: Trichopria drosophilae; assembly: GCA_030407085.1. Taxonomy (NCBI): domain Eukaryota; kingdom Metazoa; phylum Arthropoda; class Insecta; order Hymenoptera; family Diapriidae; genus Trichopria; species Trichopria drosophilae. The sequence continues at coordinate 83,112,791 of CM059587.1, read as the reverse complement.
TTATTTGTATAATTTTTTAATTTTACTGTTCATTTTTTAATAGCACATTTCGATGCATGTACGTAAAGTATCATTTTGCTCACCGCTTTTTGACATGCGATTAGATAAGGTCAGTGTAGGAAATTGTATTTTACGGTCACGAGAGACGAAAATATATTTAATTTGCATAAGTGTGTATTTTTTATTAGTATTATTTATATACATATGGGAAATAAATTTTTCTCTATTTATAACATAGAGAAGAATTTTTAATTATTTAGTCTTGAATTCCGACTCTTTACGAGTGAAATTTCACTCCAAGGAATTTGGAGAGCACTGTTAATAAGTAAAATTAGTCTTTTTAAATAAATTTTAACTTAAAGGCGAGTATATTTAGTTGAATAATATGAGTTTGTTAATTTTTATTTGATAAATTTTGGTAATAGTTTTTATGTATTCATGTCAAACACCAAGTATTTTTTTCTGCACAGAATTTATTTTTATGGTTCGACAGAATTTTGAAATTAGATTCAGGTCGTACCATTTTGTATTTAAATTCTGACTAAATCATCGCTAAAGTCTGTTAAAAAAATTACATCCAGTTTGGTAGTAATTTCAAATTTATTAACGAGCTTCACTGCGATACAGTGGAATTATATTCATTCATTTTTAATTAATCAAGGTTGGAAAATAATTAGATATAATACTGGTTTTCTATATCTTGATAAATTAATAATGAAAATTAACAATTAAAAAGTGCAAAAAGCTTCAAAATGGCCATCCTGATTCGAATGAAGAGTAAATTGACACAAAAGGTGGAATAATTCGCACCTTGGAGGAAATTTTCATAATTTTCTTGGCTGGGGCGTTACACTGAAACGGCTCGGATCAGCAGTACGGAACGTTGTTTGAGTCATACATATGTAAAACATATATGTATGTCTGCATCAATGTACGTTGGCTAAGCGCCAAAATTCCATATACTAGTCGAGTAGTCAAATTTTAGTTATATTTTAAATTCTCAAGTTCGTGTTTACATTTTAATTTGTATAATATCAAGATTTTATATTTTTTTTTATTTTATATTAATTTATTGTTTTATTCTTCTGACGGTTTTGAAAAATAGTCTTAAAACAAAACTGATTAAATACAAGAGCAGACTTCAAATTGTCATATTTTTATATGAATAAGCATCTTTTTCGCAATAACTATGTTCATAAAATTTAATAAAGTATTATTTTATACGGTCAATTAAAATAAAAATACAACAAAAAAACATCAGAAATATGTGCTTTCTATTATACGAAGCCAAATATTAAGAAGAAACTTAGCATTGAGATTCCCGAAACATGAATAAATTCCATGTTCATGAACTTTTGGCCTTTTTTCGAAGAATTCCGACTCAACAAGTAAAATTTAAAATTTTCAAAAAATCATAACTTTGAAACGACAAATCGTTGCGAGTTTTTGCAAAATCCATTTTAAAGGTCTTAAGTAGTAGTATTCATAAAGAAATTAGCAATTGCTTTCAAATTTTGTTACACCTTTTGTCAGCGTTAAAAGTCGGAAGAAAAGTTGCAAAATTCAACATTTTGAAAACTTGACAGCTAAGAAATAATAATGTCTAAAGTAAACGTGAAAGCATCAATTGAAAGCTTGATCCATGTACTTTAAAAGTTATCCTTTGAGTTTTTTTTTATATCGTCATAAGGTTTCGAGATACAACGCAGTATTTGACAAGTTTGAAAATTCAGAACGTTCAGGAACTCTTGGCCGATACTGTACATACCAAGAAACAATAATTTATTCAATTTTATCATTTTAAGCGGTCGAGAAATTGTTATTAAGTTGTTTACATGCAACCAATTATTTGATTTAAAACTATGTTAATAGTTTTAACATTTTTATAGTAAACAATATTTTTTTTCAATTTTAACGTTTGTTCTGGTTACTTTAATAGTGCTATTAATTATATCAGGATTTTTAAAATTTATTTTATTATATCACTTACCCAAAGTAACAAATATTTGTCAATGTATAATGAAATTTTATTAAAATAGAATAAAGTAAAAAAGACTTGTTTTTCGTTAAGATCTGCCTTTGTGTAAATGAAGTTATTGCTATGAATAAATTACATTTATTTTAGTCGTTAATATAATTCGATTCAAATCTGCTAGAAATTTATCCAGGTTAAAGATTTCTGTACGAACCTTTAGTATGGGAAATAATAAAACTGGACATAAACCAGAAAAAAACTCGACTCATTTTCTACAAGAGAGATTACTTTAATTTGTTAATTTTTTTTAAATTTCCGGGATATTCAAAAGTATGTACATCAATTTTAAATGTGTAATGTGTTTTAATTTAAGTTCGTTAAATAGTTTTGAGTATAGTTTTTGAAAAATGTCGTTTAGTACAAATTATTTCTCAACAATTGCACAACATATTCATGAACAATTCCGAATTGAACTATTTATTATTAATTATAACAAGAATTGCCGAAAATGTTTCGAAGATAGGCAACATTTTTGTAAAGTAACCTTAAATTTAGATTTTAAAAGTCCATACATTTTTTTTAGACAGAAATCTCTTATTAAATTTTTTATTAAAATTTTTGGGTAATGTTACCATACCACACGATGATTAAGTAATATATTCTCATGATTAACGTTTAATTAAAAAGATGTAATGATCTGACAGGTGCGAAAAGTGAAAGTATGTACACGGAGAAAAATGACTCCGCTGGATTAGCTGATTCATATCAGCTAAAATTTTCGGCTGGAATTGCCGAAAATATCTACAATTTTAGCTGTTTTGATTCCGCTAATGTAGCCTTAACCCTACTCAATTCGCGCTTAGCTCTAAATTTCCGCTACATTAGCAAATTTGTTCCGCTAAATTTGCGGACTTTTTCAGTAAATTTAGCTGAAATTATCGGCTATCCCTAACGGAATTCCAACAGCTATCCCTATAAGATAAAATTGGTAGATTCTGCGGATTTTTCGGCTGATTTAGCCGGTTATTTTTCTCCGTGTAACCTATTATTAAATATTTTAAGCAAATATTTTAATAACGATTTCCAATTTTTTAGAAAATTAAAAATTTTTTTCAGACTATTCGTAGGATGGTTACATTTATGATCTAAAGTTAATCTAAATGCGTAAATGGAGAAACATTTTCGTACTCTCTAAACTTGAATTAATAAAAAACGACTGAACTACAGCGAAAAGTTGATTACCATTAACTAGTAAGTTTTTTACGAATATTACGAAAATACTAATTCACTAGTAAAATTCTACTACTCTACAAGTAGATATTAACTTTTTTAGTTTAGTAGTTTATAGAATTAGTAATAAAATAGTAGGTTTTGACGTTTTATTAGCAAAAATTATGATTAATTCATTTGGTGACCCACTTTTCATTTTCTTATTGTTAGTTTTTAACTAATTCTGATTTAGAGAGTAGAAATTTTAGCAGTCCAAATGGTAATTTTGGGACAGACTTTATTTATATATTTATTTATTTACTAATAAACGGACTGAACGTCCTCTACAGACTTGTAGAACAGAGAAAATTATCATAATTATTTCTGGTAAAAATTACTAGATTTCTTTGTAATTTTTACTGTCTGAATAGTAAACTTTGCAGAAATTTATAGTAATTTCAACAGGAAATAACGGCAATTTTTCTGATTCTGAATATCTGCCCCGAAATTACTATCTGAAATGGTAACATTTTTATGAAAATTTTTCTTCGTGTACTATTGATTTCTTTTAAAGTTTAACTTAGAGTAAAACAATATAGTTACAACGAATAAATAATTGTAGCAACTATAGTATATAGTAAAATACGTCCCAGCTGTACTCATAGTTGTCACAACTATTTATATTGTGGAATTAGCTTATTATTCTATAGTTATACCATTTATAGTATTCACAACTATTTACATGGCTGCTCCATTTATGAGGTTGCACACATTTAAATATGTGTAGCTCAGCCATTTTCATACGGTTGTGACTACTAGACTATTTTTTTTTTAAAATAGCGACCATTCGTGGAAAAATAACGGGGTTTTCAAGTAAAATAGTATGGAAATAATCCAATACTTTTCCAAATGATGTGGAAAAACAGTCTTGAAGTTTTTCCGTGTTTTAAACTATTAGAAAGTATGAATTTAATAAATAATAATCTTCTTAGAAGAAATTGAACGCAGCTAAATTATCGCCCTACAAACAATTTAATCAAAACGTTTCCTTTAATAACCTAATTATATATTATTTAAAATAGCCTATTATTATTGTACTTCTACATGCAATATTTACAGGCACTTTTTATTACGTTATCGCTATAGCCCCATAACGCAAATCGTTTCTAGTGAAAGTTCTACATTTTGTTGAACTTTTAATTAACTCATTCATTGCAGCTTCGAATGAGAAATTTGCGAAAGAAAAATGTGCAACCACTACAAATTGCGGTTCATGAAAAATATCACCGTTTTCCTTGGTGCATTATCGATTGAGGTTTAAGGCGTCGCGTGCTGTAGATTCGTATTTACATTTTTGCCGGGTTCGCGAAATGAGCGAAATCAGTTTAAGAGATACAAAATTCCGTACCGAATATTCCGGCTATATGCAATCCATATATAGAGAAAGCATATGCAACTTTAGCGTGTCATTTTTCTGCTGCAGCTGAAGTATGCAACGATGCATATAGTGAATGTCGCATCCCTGAACCTGTCGCGTGTGCCTTCGTTACTAAAAGGCTTTACAAAAGCATGCAATTGCTGCAAGTTTTGATTAGAAAGTTCAAATTGTTACGTTTTCTACGAGAATTGTTTTAATAGTTTCCGACTTAGACAAACTAGTTTTTTTTATAAACTAGATTTTTACAAATTGCCATCTTGATTTGAATTATTATTTTGATCGATTTCTCTATTAACTTTCTTTTGCTCTCTTTAATATATATATATTACATATTTTGAGCATATCATATTTCACGTAAATCTTTTTTTGAATGGAGAAATGTGACTTAGTTAGTGTAAACTAATAAAGCGATTGTTTGGTAAAATCGATAAGTGATTATAACACCCTTAATATTTAACACACTTTATTACATCCATATTCTTAAAATATTCCTTTGAAACGTTGGAAATATTCTAACGTATTATTCCATCAATACTCCAGGAATATTGAAATGTCCAAAGTTCGGAATATCTCTTCGGAATATTTCAGGAACATTGAAATATTCTGCATCATAAATATTATTAAGAATTATGATTTCCTAAAAATCTAGTAGGTGATTCTTGAAAATTACAAATATATGTCAATTATTTATAATCCCCCACCATTAATTGATAGAGTTTTTAAAACATGCGAATAAAATGTTCAATTTGTAATGCTTAATAATATTTGTGATGAAGAATATTTCAAAGGAACATTCCAAACGTTGGATATTTCAATGTTCCTGGAATAATCTAAAGAAATATTACGAACGTTGGACATTGCAATATTCCTGGAAAATGTATGGAATATTACTTTGGAATATTCCCAATGTTCCAAAGGAATATTTCAGGAATATGGATGGAATAAAGTGTGCTATTGGGCATTGTACGAATAGTTGCGCTAATAAATTAAATAGCTTCCCTGTAACAAGAAATGTTTTACTTTCAAAGATAAAAGTATCTAATTCTAAGATACGTTTACGTCTATATCGTTATAAATACTTTCTTTCAGTTCATTTTTACATTTTCACATTAAAACACTTTTGTCTTTCGAAGTGAATAATGTAATAATATGAACCGTTTTTTTTTGTAGACACTCAAATTAGTTAGTTGCTACAACCAAGTTATATATATAGTAACAATCAAATAATTTTTCTGAAAATAACATGTAAGATTATCTCAAATATTTCAACGCGATTCACCCTTATTGACCCAATTTGTCCGTTTTGTCCGTCAATTTTAAGCATGGATAACTTTGCTATTTATGCTTAAAGAAATGTGAACATTAGTAGGCGGTTATTATCAAGTGTGCGCTTTCAGAATCCGGCACAAAAATTTTCAAAAAACCACCCCTTCCTACCCTATTTTGCAATTTAAAAAAAATAACATGATTTTTTAAGGTATTTTTTTTAAATAGTATTTTTTATGCAAAAGATATCTTGGCGATAGCTGAAACCAGGAAAACTCCGACTCAAAATAATAAAGTTATATGCGAATGAAAAATATGATGAATACCGTTCACCTTCCTGTCTTCATTTGTAAAACTATCAATAATAGATAGACATTATTTTGAGCATTGTCTCTAGTATAAAAGAGTATAAAAACTGCTCTTATTTCTTGATAGAACTTAATTTATTTGTAATTTTTAGTATCGAAAATAGTGTTATTGAAAAACTGCCGATTTTCACCCCTATTTTATGGGGTGGTAACAAAATTTAACATTGGATAACAAAATAAGAGATATTTTTCAGTATTTGTGATATATTTTCAAAAACCAAAACAAGTTTTTTACAGAAAAATTCGTAAAATACCGATTTTTTGCAAAAGTGTTGTTTTAGGTGTGGTCACACAACCCCTCTATGATGAAAAATGAATTTTGTTTTTTACAAGCCGTGGTTTCAGCTAAAGACCTCTTTTTTGCATAAAAAATACGATTTAAAAAAAAATACTTTAAAAAATCATGTTATTTTTTATAAATTAAAAAATAGATTAGGAAAGCGTGGGTTTTTTAAAATTTTCGTGCCGGATTCTGAAAGAGCACACTTGAAAATTCCCGCCTATAAATGTTCAGATTTTTTAAAGCATAAATAACAAAGTTTCCCTTGCTGATAAATGATGCCTAATTTCCATTCTATAAGGAAGGATTGCGTTTATTTCGAAAATTTCGTAAACGATGACATTTCTTAACTTTTTCAATGTTCAGGTATATGAAGCTGCAAACGACAGGTTCAAACATTAACACAATATAATTGCATAAAATTTATCGCATATTGCAGAAATATTCGAATATATTATAGAAACGCCTTAAATCTCGAATCTTTATTTAAAGCGACAGATTATTTAGAATCGCTATTGTAAATAATTTCTCTTCGTTGCTTGAATTTGTCATTGAATTTTAGTTAGATACAACGTTATTATCATCACTCTTAATTCTAATGTTTTATATAGATGTTTATTACAATTATGCGAAGCAAATAAAAATTAGTTTTAAGAAGTTAATAGGGATTTTACATATTACATATTTTTTCACTCATTTAGATAAAAAACGGTATAAAAAAAGTTTTTCCTTCATCAAATGTTCTATTATCATTTTTCTCTTTCAATCAGAGATTGCATGTGATTTTCGGTATCGAGATATTCATTTCCGGAATCAAAATTATTCATAATTCATATGCAGATATCGACATAATACGTTTTAATATTATATACATATTGATTAAATATTAAAATTAAAAATCAGATATACTTTCTTCTTTATTCTATGTTTGCTACAACAACTTTTCGCTCTCCAATTATGCAATTTTTAAGTACGAATCATTGATTTAAGAAAACTAGACTAATTTAGGGTCAAATTAAGCGAAGGTGCCAAATTACAATGTATTTTTGCATAATAGTATTTGTGTAGATGTAACTCTTTTATTATTAAATATTGCTGCACAAATATTTTCGTTACTGTAAATAAATCAATGTTATTATATAAGGTATTGCATCTCTATTCGAGTTTATACTATGTAGAGGAAGACAGGGTAAACGGGAATTTAAAAAAAACTGTGTAACGTTGTAGAGTAAAGCTCAGTGTTATAAAAATATGAGTTATTAACAAATATTTTGCATTTTCAGTGCTATAACTTTTGTTCAAAATCCTCTTTGTAAGTTGAAATATATCAAAATTAATAGTTTTGGACTCTTTCGAATCCCGTGGTCGGAATTTTTCCGGCGATTCGACAAAAAAGTTAGGGTTTTTTTCGAAGTATTTTGTGCAAGAATGTCATTTTTTGATAAAAACAATTCCTTTGCAAAGATACGAATCATGCCTTTATGCTCAGCCCTTTCTATACATGTTGGATTTTTTTCAAAAAAGAAAATGTCGGCTGCAGTAAGGCGTCTGCAAGTAATTTTGGAACATTTGACCGTGTGACGGTCAGAAACATAATTCGAATAAAAATAATTATCATCATTCTTAAATGCTTTCTCATGATGGTTCATTCGTAAGGTCAAATAAGTTACATACAATGGGTTTTTACTGATTTTTTGTCTGATTTTAATTCAATTTTCAAGTCTTTGTATCATTTCGTGCGAGTGAAATTGAAAATGTCCATACTAAGTATTTGTAACCAGTTAACAATCTGGATGTGAGTCGAAAAACCGACAAATCAAAAAGCCGACAGTCAAAGTACCAACATGCAAGAAGCCAAAAGTCAAACAGCCGACCCGTCTGAAAGCCGACAGTAGAAAAACCGAATTGTGATAATACCAACAATTCGAAGAACCGACTACCAAAAAGCCGATACGTAAAAAAATACACACATCGACAAGCGAGTAGTCAACTTTTTAAGTGTCAGTTTTTTTACTGATGACTTTTCGATTGTCGGCTTTTTGGCAGTCGGCTCTTCGAAGTGTCGGTTAGGTGACTGTCGATATTATGACAATTCGTTTTTTTTTACCGATGGCTTTTAGACGTGTCTGTTTTTTGTCTGTCGGTATTATGACAATTCGGTTTTTCTACTGTCGGCATTTTGAAATGTCGGGTTTTTGCCTGTCGGCTTTTTGAATGTCAGTTTTTCGACCTGTCGGCGTTTTGGTTTGTCGGATTTTCGGTTCGCACCCAATTATCTGTAACCTAAAAATTGAGTGCAGCAGGACAAATTATTTATCACAGAGTTATAAGCTTTTAATACGGCGATTGTAAACTTAATGAAATTGAATCATAGAGTGAAACTCGCTTTGAATGCCTAGATTTAAAATTGTTCATTCCCACACGGAAAGACTTATATGTTACAGGATAACATACTGATGGTACCGGATACCATTTGATAGTATCCAGTAACATCAAAATATTATCCAGTAGCATCAGTATGTTATCGGATGTCATATTTTTCTGTCTGTGCAAATTTAAATATTATAGATGTTATTCTAGATAATATTAGAGCTATCATTATAGATTGTAGATTGCACGTTGATTAATATTATACCGAAAACTACCCTGGTAGAAAATGACGCTGTTTTCTGGCTAGTTTTCTGAATTCCATATGTATAGTATGGAGACCGGCCAAAAACTGGTCATATTTACGGCTAGAGTACTGATTCGCAATTATTGATATAGAGTATCATAATCGCAAAATTACAACTTATACACTCCTTACTATAGCCACCACTTTGTTTTTGAAAAAAATCCGACTGTTAGAGAAAGGGCTGTACAAAGAGAAGCGATTAGTACCTTTTGAAAAGTCGATTGCTCTTTTCTATGTCAAAAAAAGTAATTCTTCTGAAGAAACGTCGAAAAATTAGTATTTTTTTCGAAAAAATGACAGTAACTTTTTTCTTTGACATCACTAATGGATTTCAAAGAAGAGGTCCAAAACATTTTTTAATATTATTTAATGGCGTTTGGAACAAAAGTTACAGCGATGAAAATTTCGTCAAAATTTCGGACTTTCGGGCCGAAAAGGGTTAAGCATCTTTGTTGGAGATTTTGGTTACTTCTAAAATTTTCGTTTTCTATTCGAAAACCAAGAAATTGGCACTTTATCGGACTTCAGAATTGGATTTTGAAACGTGCTATTTAAGAATGCCTTATGTAATCCCTTTTTTTATGGGAAACGCGAAGCATTAAAATTTTTGTTTCTTTTAACTATAAAGTGTTCTTTGGTTATTCGGAAACAAAATTCATTAGATTGTTGGAATTAATTTGTTACTCGGTTACTATGTTACTGAATTTATACACTTTTTGAATAAAATTAAATTCTTTCGGTCTTAATTATATTCATCTATTACTTTTTACATAAATATTGAAATTACTTCATTAATGTTGAAAAATACGATGAAAAATAAAGGAAAATCACCTGCTCTTAGTTGTCCCTTAATTTTGTTCCTGTTTACCTCGCCTGTTGTTTGCCGAAAAAGTAAATTTTTGGTTTCGATATTCCAGTACTATGCAACACCGTATATTTTTTTTTCTCTGGGAAAAGTTGCATAATGTGATAAAATTTTAAATGACACTTGTTACCAGTCGAGTCGTTTCACTTTTCTGCCTTTTATAATACCATGTAATGATTTGTTCCGCTTTTCCTCGTCTTCCCCTACATTTTTATAGTAAATATTATTAATATGCACATTCTAAATGCACAAAATTTGTTTCTAGAAGAATAGGTTCATGCAGTATGAATATTTATAATATAGTTATAAGTAACACAAATGTAAAAACAATTAATACTAATTTTTAATTTCACATAATTTTTGAATCGTTCTAAATCTGAAATATATGAAAATTTAAAATAATACAGCATTCTTACAGATTTTGATATTTTAAACTGTATTCGAGATATTAAATATTACATGATTTAGAAATGAAAAATGAATCAAATATAAAACGAACGAGAAAAAATCAATTTCTGGAAGCGTGATAGAAAATTAACCAACCACCCTCTTTTTAACATATTTGACAGTATTTGATTTAATATATGCCAAAATTAATGCATTTTTTCATAGTTTCTTTAATTAATTATTGTCCCAGATTCCCTATTTAATTAATTTAAATTTGGGTCCTTTTAAGATTACTACATCGGTGCAATTACGACAAAAAAATTTGAATGTAAACTTTTTCGTAAAAAATTTTAGTTTCAATATTTTTTGGTTGAAATTTCTTTGGGAAACTTTGTACTTTTTGAAATAAAAATGAACAAAAGTATGAGTAGTCAATAGTAGCTAAGTAATATTTTCTGTGAAAGTTGTTAGTTACCTTATGGTAAAAATTATTTCTAATGGTTATTTTTTCTATGCAATATAACATAGGATTTCATGAACACCTGAGAAAGTATGAACATTTTTACTGAACTTTTATGAAAAATATATTACTTTTCTTTAAAAGTTGCTGATTGACGTCAAATAAATTCTGGTCCATTTCACTAAAATTTGGAAGAAAGTCCAATACTTTTTCGCAAAATTTTCGTGAAAGCTCTTACAATATTCTAAAAATCTCGAATTCACTAATTTTTTAATAAAAATATTTCCGGGTTAATATACCATAAAAATCATCAGAAAATAGCCAGAAGCTTCTAGAATTGGCACCATTAGATAGGCCTACTAATATAGTGCACGTGATGTTGATAGCATACGGATCGTCGAAATTTCACCCAAGGAGGCTTCACCTGACTTTCTTCGTTTACCATAACGTTTGGAAACCTGCCAGATATAGAAATGACAAAGTAATGTTCTCCGTAAAATCACGATCTTTGCCGCACGTGCAAAGAGTAACGACGATCTGCAGAGATTCAGGGCTATGAAATTCTTTCCGTGTATAGTTTTTTTTTTTAATCGATCGATTTGCATGCAAAGTATCACCAACTCACTCAGTCACGTGTTTCGCCTTGTCACGTTTGCATCACTTTTACATTAGCACCAACGATTTTTCTTTTCACTTTTTCTCATAGACGTCGAAAGTCTCAACCTGTGGCATTGGGAGTGAATTATGTTTTGCCACTTGGCGATTACAATGTCATCGGTTGGGAAAAGTCGACGGTTGATAGGTTTGATTAAAGAGTGGATTGCAACTTCCGGTTTGATGAATTGCTTGCAAATTGTTCTCAGGGGTGGGTGTCTACATCTCGAGAGTGGAGGAAGGTTCAGTTGCCGAACGAGCTGGACTACGGCCAGGTGATACCATCTTGGAAGTGAACGGAACGCCCTTTAGGGCAGTCACCCACGAGGATGCCCTCAAAGTAAGTTGTCTTTCAAGGTCATCAAAAATTAATGACGGTAAATGTATGCGTTAAATATGCTCATATTTCTATTATATTCGGAAAACGTGCTATAGTTAAAACAACTATTATGGTGGAGTGACTCTCTAATTGTTGCATCAAGCCACAAGGGTTGCGTCGAATATTGTATCAACTAACTTTTTTGTACCATACTTATAAGGATATCAAAATATTAAAAACCATAGATTTAGTTGTTATTACTTTGTTTAAAATTTGAATCTTGCAGAATTCTTTAGGATATTCCAGTAACGTTATGACTAAAATATAAATACTTCGTATCCTATTTTATATAATAAAATAAACCATTACTGACAAAATTTAAAAGAGCTGTTTATTGTAATTTATCTACAAATTATATTATGAGATACTTTCATAATCGAAAGATTTAAGCTAAAATTAGCTAAGAAATTAATAATTTATAAATGAATAATTTTCAAGGAATTAAAAAATAAATAAAAGGGAATCATTCTTTTAGCATTAAAAAATTCTTAGTGTTTTTAAAACAGGTTTATAAAACTTAGACATTCTTTTGTCAAAAATTACTTTATTAGTTCACGTTTTCTAAAAAAATGTAATATATGATGTTAAATAAAACACCGTATGTTTCTAGTTGAAACGAAGAATTTCGTTATTTATGATGTCATCTTCAGACCCTAATGTAAAAAATTTGCTAAATTATTTTTATCATTTCTAAATGACTTTCGTATTTGACATTAACCTGAAAATTGTCAGTCATTATTTCCCATGCCTAGTAAACAATCAAATACTCGAAAAAAAATTGCTTGTAAAAATAGCTACGAATTTTCAACATCTGACCTTGATATAACATTCTCAAGGACACTCTTAAAATTTATAAACTAGCATTTTGGATATAACATTTCTCCCTCTTTTTGAATAAGCATAAAAAATTAGTCCAATTAAAAAAAAATACAAATTTACGCTTCAAATGACCTTGAACATTTTCTCGTGCGGGTGCGTCTATTAAAATGTTATTGTGTCTGTTAAAATGATATTTTAAATGGTGCAGTATGGGTGAATAAAAGGCGAAATAAGTACACACACAATAAGGGACACACCCGAATGAGAAAATGTTCAAGGTCATTTGAAGAGTAAATTTTACTTTGTTTTTAACAGAACCAATTTTTGATGCTGTATTCGAAAAGACGTAGAAATGTTCAAACTGCTAGTTTATGTATTTTATGAGTGTCCTTGAAAAGGTTATATCAAGGTCAAATGTTGAAAATTCGCCCACAACCGGTTTTTTCGACTATTCGATTGCTTACAAGTAACAGTGTCCAACGATCGATGATTTTGAGGTTAATATCAAATATGAAAGTCGTTTAGGCATTATAAAAATAGGTTAGCAAATTTTTGGGAACTGTAACGGTGTTTTGAACGTTTACAAGGTGTAATTTATGAAAATAGTGACACCGTTATTAAGATAAAATAGTTAAATGGAAACATAGATAACTCGAATGAGATATGACAGTCTTGTGATATTTCCATATAGAATAATTGCATGAAAAAAAAAGTAGTTGGAACTATATAGTAGAATATACCAGGAATATCGATTTTATTTAACTTTACTATCTAAATAGTGACTTGGATAAATTAGGTAGCCAATCCTACAATTCAAATACTAAAACCAACTGACAATGGTAATTGTGCCAGATCCGACTGCATATTTAGATAGTCAAACCAATGATTTAAAGGTTTCCGAGATTTTCGCACACTTTTCATAATAACATATTTTATTTTTGCAAGATGGATTACTTTTTGTGGAGTATTTTGCATAATTTAGACGTTTTTCTACCTTTAATCATAAAAAGGCATATCGCTGAAATCTCTAAATGACCAGCCTCTTTGACCATCAATCGGAGTTTAAATAAGACCACAGAATCTGCTAGTCTCTTCTTATTGTTACGAACGAGATGGGGTTCGTGATGGACGAGGGTTTAGACAGTATTGATATTCTGTTTCAATACGGTTAACCACTCCCTCTTACTTGCGAAACTTAGGGTAGCTAATTTTTCGGGTGGAGGTGAAGGTTTGCAACCCTATCAACGGAGCAACAGTTCATTGGGGACACATTTACGGAGGAGTTCAATTTGATTGGGTTTCCTTAATTGTGGTGCGCCTCAAAAGCTATTGTTGTCCCGTCCCTTATTTCGCATCTACATTCAACCTTAGAAGAATTTTATTACTTGAATCTGAGTAAAGGCATAGACTGTACTAAACATATCTATGAACCTTGATCGAAATTTCTACAAGATTTTTTTTAAATAAAATCCTCTATCTTGAAATATGTCCCGTCCCTTATAATGAATCTGTAATTAGATTTTCTGAATTCCAGATAGCGGACAAAAAATGGAGGACAATAAATTTTTTATTTTTTGTGTTTTTCTCAATATTTTGCATCGTTGATTATGATTTTTTTGTTTGATTTTTGTACATTTTTTCTCGTCAATGATATTTGTTTTGTTTACTACATTTTTTAGTCATGTGATAACAACATATTTTTGAATATTTACAATCATTTTACTATCCTTTGAATCATTTTGAAAGAACTTGAATTCGATTGCAACATCGGAATCTTACAAAATACAAGATTTCGTTGTAACTTTATAGTAGAGAGTTTAATTATAAAAAATTTAAAAAAATTTTGACTAAATTTGAAAAAAATTTTAAATAAATCTTAACAATAGTCCTCAAAGGCAGAAGTGCTGTCTTACAATAAGAGGGAACTAAATGGGTACCGTACTCGATAACGGATCGATCGGCCTACGGTGCTGTCACTTTTACAAGTACGATAAATGGCAACTTTTATTAGTGTAGGACGAATGAATCACTCTTCCATTTCACCCGTCGATTAGTTCTTCCGCGATCCAATATTTTTATTCTCTCTCGTCTTGTCGAGCTGACTGTCGAGAATTTAAAATTAGCTGAGATCTTGAATACCTGAACAGACTCCACTATTAGTCGTGAAAAGGCGATTTTAATTATCCACCTTTAAAACTGTACTTTATTTCGTTATTTATTTAAGAATATTAAAAATTTTTCGGGAAAGTCAAGTATGAAAAATACAGTCTTTATTTTTAATAGTCGATTCAGGATTATAACAATTGAAAGAAATAACATGCTACCTGTCACAAAGCTAGCTTATATTAAATAGTCCTAACCGATTTAGATCCTTCGTGAGATCTAAAAGGCTTAATAAAAAAAAAATAAATAAAAAAATATTCAATAGTCCTAACCAAGAAGTGGGCATAATTTATGCCAATAATCGACACTTACTATAATATCCATCTTAATCTTGTAACTTAAACGGACCGTTAATTCCACTAGTAGAAGAGGATAATTCTGTCAACTTATTACCGTTTTTTAAGCACCGATCTCCCTTCTTATTAGTCTCTTCCATTTCATTACAACTTCTATGAAATATTTTATATACAATCGATTCGGAGTTTGTTAAGAAAACAATGAAATTATATAGTTATTGGCAGCAGTTACATAACAATAGTTAATCCGACATCCATATTCAAATCTCAGTTTTGTTCGGAAGTTAAACAATAGAAACTACATAAATAGGTTTTTGGTCAATTGCTATAGTGAAATTTAGGACTGGGCCTAGCCATTAAAATAAGATATGTATGAATACGATTTCTATGTTAATTACAACAATCTAAAGTGGATAAAGATTAATGTAAATAAATGAACGAATTAAATTTAGGTAAAAAAGACAGTCTAAGAAAATAAGTGCTGGTTAGTATTAAGTTTAATAAATTCGTTTATTAATAATTAGTATCGACTATGATTTTTTTCTGATTCCTAATAATTATAATTTTTTCAATTATAAAACTTTAACAAACACATCGTATTATGGTTTCGGAAATCGTTTGTAATAACATTAACAGACTTAACGTTGTAGGCTTTTTTTCTTTGCGAATCCATCATTTGTCATTGTTTTGTAATAACTATTCTTCTTTTTAGAGGTTGTTTTCGTCAAATCAAGTTACTCCATTTTAGGGAATGTAATATATACATATATAGAATTGCGACCTTCAACAAGTCCTTGAACTCTTAATTTGACATCATTTCTTGAATCTTCATTGTGCTTATAAATTATAATCTTAATTAGAGTATTTAAATGTTTCAGATTTTCAAAATCACTTGTTGACTCTCTAGATTGGTTTCATAACTTTTTTTTACTCGTTTTATTCTGTAGTAACTTTATTTCTTTTGGTTTCACATTGAGCTCTCGTAAAAGAAGTAAAACACAATCGTATAGAAATTCGTGAGGAACGTTTATATCGAGAAGGCAACAATTCTATTTTAGATCCTGAAGCTGTTATTAGGTATTTTAATAATAGTTGACGCCTCGCTCTCTGCGTGGCGCTCGAACAGCGCATGTAATGGTACGTCTACCCATAAACGAAATGTGCTTCGCTTTATATAAATCTAGAGTTGTTTATCGATGAAATCGTTTATTTAGATTGATTATTCAGGAATTTAATGTTATGCTATTATCCTCGCTCCTTGGTATTGCGATATTTTATTGTTTGAAGTAATTGCATTTACTTCATTTCCGGTAAATTTACTATTCCCCTAGAATAGCTTCGTTTTCTATTCGTTAGGTATAGTGACAGACCCTATACAACCCAAAACAACATTAACAAAAATGGTGTCCCTTATTTTGTACGTCCGTTCGTGTGTGTGTGTGTGTGCACAATTTTGTCTACTCGATATCCCGGTAACAGATCGATGTCGTGATAAGTCTAACCTATTTTTGAGCTTGGCAGCACCTAACTTAGATTTAAGTAGATTTTAGGATCAATCCATATATCCTGCCTTTAAAAAACTCGTAAAAAAAACATTTTTAAAAAATAACAACATTTTCTTTATGGATTGGATATCTCCCAACATTTTTAATCGAAGACAATGAGTGAATGGCCAAAATACTCCTGAGAATTTTTTAGTTACTCACAATCATGGAATTTCTAAGGCTCTAATTTTTATATTACAGTTTATAGTCTTATTTTGAAAAGCTTTCTTTTTTAATCCCGCATTTTTGTACTAAAATAATGGTAAAAATGCAAAATTTCGTAATTCCAAATTACTTCATAAATCCGCTGAATACACCAAGACATAGCAAGAACCTTTATCTGCTCTTCGGCGTATTTCTACGAACACGTCATAAATTACTGGAAATGTTTTAGAAGATATGCTTGTGTGCTTTTAATGACCAATAGAAATTTGTTTTATAGGCTGGCAGCAGGCCTAAAGTAATTATGAAGATGAATAATGTCCCGCGAAAGAGCAGGTTTTCCTGTTAGAAAAAAAAATCTTAAAAATGTGGGCCATTTGGCATGGAGTGCCACATTTACATCAATATTTTTCTGATACATTTAGCTATTAAATATTTTTCAACTTGTTATTTATTTCCCAAGTTATTTTCTATTATTTGAGTTATTCCGAGACAATCCTGACAAAAAGTACAATGAAAGGAAAAAAAACTTCGGTAATAGAGACTAATTCTAATACAACACAATGAAGGATCTCCAATACTATATTTTCATTTGTGTTACTAATACAATTAACTAAATAGAGATACAGATTAGTAAAAAACGATATTGAAAATTAGAATTAATCAAATTCGTTTAAGAAAATATATTAATAAAATTAAATCAGGTAGACGTAATTAACTATAATTACAACTATTAACAAAATTAATACCGTAACTACTAAATAATTTGGATTTGTGAAAATCTACTTTTAAGTAATTTACAATTTTTCATATACGGTTACATGGTTATTATCAGTAGAGATAAAATAAACCCGATTGTCAGAGTTTTAGTCAAATTTTACGTATGAAATATTATCTCGAAATCAAATATTGTATGTAACTGAGGATTCATCATATCCAGCAAGGATTATTGAAACTATCAAAATGAAATTATCAATAACGTTTTACTATAGCAAAGTCAGCAATAAACATAGAAAACAAATATTAGATAAATTGGATTAAAAATATTGTTAAACAATTCAAATATTTTAAACAGTCTAAGAAATTTCTAAACTGCATTATTTTTTTGTGTTATTATTGTAAATATTCGAATAAAAAATTGCAAAAAATTATGTCGGTTTATTTTGAACTTTTATATTTTAACTAAAAATAATTTTTTAAGATCATATATTCTATCATTGATCATATTTGTGGATCATATATTTACATTTAAGATAATTGATTAGATAATTATGTAACAATTGAAAGTATTAGAAATGCTTACTTTTGATCGTAATAAAACTATTTTTGGTGACACGAGAGTTTAATACAGTTTCGGGTAACTTTTAGGTTGCCGAGGTTTTAGAAATTTTAATTGCCGTTTATTTGTATTTAAAAGTAAACTAAGAGCCCTCGCGTTAGAACCAATTTAATGTTACACTTTAAACAAAAGGTAAACCTTCGGAAGAGGCGCATCCTCGAGAAAAATGTTGGGACAAGACTATTTTAACGTATTTTGGCCTCCTGATTACGAATATGATAATAAAAATTGGCCGTCGGAAGAAATATAGCCTAACGAGCTTAACGTTAATACTACGAAAAAAAAGTATAAAATCTTACATTTTTTGGCTATTTTTTTAAGATGGCGGCTTTATTTCTTCCGACCGAAAATTTTTATTGTTATATTCGTAATTAGGAGGCAAAAATACATTAAAAAACTTTTGTTTCGATTTTTTTGGAGAGGATGTGTCTCATCCGAAGGTTTACCAAATAAAATTTTAAGGACCCTAATTTTGAATATTGGCTTAATTTAAGATGTTACAAAAACAAGACCAATTAGAAAAGGACATACTTATATCCTATACATGGGCTTAATTTAAAACGTAAAAATTTTAAGACTTCTTTTTATACTGTGGCGTTCTTTCGGGATTTTGATTTTCCTGATGACGAATAACAGCTGGTGAAGTCACATCTTTATAAAGAACAACAAAATATTTACACAAAAATATTTTATATTTACAAATTTCATTAATCAAAAACATTTAAAGTCATTTTACGTAGCATTATAATTTTAATCCAAAGTTTGGATAGAGTTTATTTTACGTTTCCAAATAGTATTGTACTAAAGGTATATCATTTGCAAATTGTAAAAACTCGTCGATCAATCATCATCATGGACGTAAAAATAATCAAGAAAGAAACACGATACCCCAAACCGAAGAGCAAACATGAGTGATCTGGTAAAGTCACGGTTTCGTGATCAAGCATGCTTTATCGGCTATTTCTGGGGCGCACTCCCAACAGAAAGTTTTGTCGACATCAAACTTTACGTATAATTCATCCATACATGTAAACAAATATGATATAATGGGCTACCATTCAATTTTAAAATTATAATTTATTAGTTTTCAATAATTACTATTCACTTTTAATAGTTCAATAGCACCTATCGGGCTATTGTATGGTAAATTAATCATCCACTTTTGCACTATAAACTGTTAAACATATTTTTAGGAATTTTTAAAAACATGTAATAGAAGCTTTTTACGATTGCTGTTGGATCATTTTCTGAATCAACATTTAGTGATTTTTAGCTACAGTAACAGAAATATTAAAGTGAATTAAATAATTTATCGCCATGTTTGGTATAGTTATGTAAGTAAATTCTTAGTAATTTAAGTTTATTTGCTGTTAACTACACGAAATTTATTGAACCAATAGTGACATATAAATTTCCAGGATGTAATAAAATATTATTCATATATTGTCATTGAACTCAGACGTATAAAGGTCATAATGAATTATCTTCGGATATGGAATGCAGTTGGCTATGGAATTCCATAGGATCGAATCAAGCTCCAGCTTCTACAACTGTAATCACGATGCTAATGTCGCATCGGCCCCTGGTGACGACAAACTAAACTAGCATCATCTTCCCTCGCTGATTCATATTCATATTTCAGTATAATTTTATGATATTGTTGTCTATCAGCTAGAGGATTTAGTAAAATTCATAACGAAAAAAAAAACAGTGGGAGCCACAACTAGAGTAGTAAACTACGAATGAATTATCTTTTATATTTGTCGCAACTACTCAAGGGACTGGCCTTGCTATGTAAGTTACACTTGTTCGTTGATCATCTTACTACTTAAGTGTTAAAGGAAGTTGCCCACGGTGATTTCCGCCCTCAAGTTGGTACCTCCGAAACTGACGAAATTCGGGTAGAGTTTGATGAAACACCTAATGGAAAATGCAATTGTTTTATCACCTGGGAAAGTTTAAAAAATCTTTGTCAGAGTCAGATTATACATAGAAAAATGCTGAAATCTAAGTAATAACAGTACGCATCTACTGCCCACAATACATTGTGCGGCCTATTGTTACTAAAATTACTACATTTTCCTATGCATAATCCACGGCTTTAAAGGCGGTTTTTTTAAACTTTATCACGTCATAAAACAATTGAATTTATTTCGAAGCTTCCATTTCGAGGGCAGCAATCATCTATACTCGTGGACAACCTCCTTTAATCGTCAACAGTATATTCCTTTTTATATTTAAATAATGATTAAGTCAATAATCATGTAATATTTATCATTGTCCATGTAATAATCATAGCAAAAATCTTCATCATGAAAAATTGATCATATTACACAAATTTTTAGAGAATTTTGTTAGATCTGCTAAAGGATTATTTTAACCAGACAACATACAGAATATTAGATGATGAGGACACGATAATACGGACTCAGGATTTCAGAGGTTCGAGGGAAACATAAAATATACAATAACCGATAAAGAAAATAGGGGTCTCTTATTTTTGTCGCGTTTAACAATTCTGAGGACGTGGGGAGCGTAAAATTATTTGGGCCACCCTAGTGTAATCCATCTGATACCATTGCGCAAAACCAAGAAATTTGTCAAAATTGTCTAGAAAAATTGTATCCATAAATTGTATATGGAAATTTGATAAAACGTATTAGATAATTCATATATTCCCAAACCATTTGGCATTTCTCTTGAAATAGAACACGTGCGACAACTACCACACGGGACCTTGAGAATTGAGGAGTACTTTCAACTCGTGCATGACGTCGTTCAATATCTCTCGTCGAGGCTAACTGTATTATGCGCATATAGAATGCCCAGAAAGAGTCATAATAGAGTGAGAGACTCTGAAGAGGTGGAGGAGATGAAAGGTAAAAAGGGAGGTGCAAAAAAAGAGAATGAGTGGACGCCCGGAGTAATCTCTGGCGTAAACGGTCCTGATGGGTATCTCTGTTCTCTGCCGAGGTGGCTCATCGTACTCTCGTGGGAGGTTATGGACAAAAGACTACCGACAATGGGCTATCAGGCTATCGGACCGTCGAATGGATCCTCGCATCGTACGTCAGAGATGTGCGCTTTTTACGGACCAGCCTGTGCGAAAGTTTGGACCTAAAAAAAAAAAAAACAGACAATAGTATGGATGAAATTCTGTTTACGTTTATTCGGAAATTCAGCTTTTTCTGACAGAACAAAAATTGGTACATCTGCAATTTCACAGAAATAATTATTTCTTTTTATAGAACAGGCAAATGTGTCATTTATTCTGCTTATTATCCTTCAATTTTTAATTTTTATGGCATAATCACTGGATGACAATGAAATTTCACTGTACGGTATCAAATCATAAAAATTAGATTCCACTTTACGACGAAGTGACATTTTCACAGTGTCAGAAACAGTAAATTTTTAAGGGAACACCTCAAAAACCCAAATTTCAAAAATCCGAAACATTGAAAAATCGACATTTAAAAAGATGACATTGTTGTTTTCACGAATATTTCAGCTTTGTATGACTCATTGGCTTATTGACAGTCGTCGTTTTTTGAGTGTCGGCTTTTTAAATGTCGATTTTTCAATGTTTCGGATTTTTGAGGTGTTCCCATATTTAATATGTATGTTTAATACTGATTACGTATTTGTGAATCACAAATAACTAACTTTACAATCAATTCAGAACGGGAATTTCTTATATGAGGGATCCTCTCAAACTTTTAATATTTGACATGAAAAAATTACTTTTTCCTTTTAAATGGCATATTAACCAGCCTTGTACCGTTTTTTAAAGGGTATTAGAACTAAAAAATAAGTCACCATTTTATAAAACATTTTTTAAACAAGTTTTTTTGTTACACAAAAAAATGACAAAAACATTGTTGACATCAGAAGTTTTACAGTAGCTAAAACACAAAACTAATAAACTATTTTAAAACATTTTTTGTCTTTCGGTTAAGAATTAAAATTTGTTCATCATTCATATTAATGCCGGCATCTTGAAAAAAACTGTTAAAAGTGTGATTTTCTTGGGTCAGTTTCTGAAATATTTTTCAAAATCACCGGACCAAAATATTATAAATAAACAAGAAATGAACATAAAGTTTTGCGTAAAAATGTTCATTATATTTTTTTCCTAATTATCAAACTATTCTCTATCTATTTTTAAAAGAAACTTTAAAATTGTGCTTTTAGAAAATCCAATATTTATTTTTGTCCTTTTAAAAAACAAATACTGAATTGTACATTATACTGTCTTGAAGTTCTTTTAGCAGTTATTTTATTTGAAAAAAATTAAATTTCCGACATCCATAAATTTGGAGCCGCCATTTTGAAGTCCCTAAAAACTATTAGAAATATTACAGCTGGATTGACCAACCTAAAAATCTGTTACTCGAGAGTTTTCGGGGTCGTTACTTACGAATCCGTTGAGAAATTTCGAAAATTCAAAATTGCGGATGCAGTATGGCGGGCTAAAATCCGAAAATTTGTCTGATTAAGTAGGAATTCGTTTCTCAGGGGCTCCAGTAATCTCTGATTATAAATCAGTTGTAGTATTTTCGAAATTCAAAATGGTTGGATCCATTATTTTGGACCAAAATGCGAAAATTTGCCTGCTCATCTGTTATTTTTGCACAAAATTATCCTAATAAAATTTCAAAGTTATTTCTCGATAAATACGGTTCTAGGATGTAAATAAAGTAAAATAAAAATAAACAAACGACCTGGGATATAAACTTCTAAAATTAAAAATTAAAAATTGATCAGAGCCATAAAATTGTAAGTACTAAAAAATCGTCCAGTTTCTAGATTTTTAATATAAAATGAAATCTATATTTTTTCGAAATATTTGAACCGCTTTCTGGAATTAAAACGATGGAAGTAAAAACAAACAATTTAGAAATATTTCATTCGTCATATTATTTTATCCGCCATTTTGAATGCTTAAAAACGGATTTCGTGTTCGTAATCATTAACACAATCCCCCAGTGATATAATTCCAGTAAAAGTAACTAGTTTTTGTTAAAGACGTCCGCCATACTGTATCCGTCATTACGTTTCATTTTAATTTGACCTCAGATTCATAATCAACGATATTAAAACTCTGAAGTAGTATGATTCAAGTAAAAACAATTAATTTGCAAATAACTCATTCGCCATTTTGAATATTTGAAAACAGATTTCGTATTCGTAATCAGTGACACCAATAATTTCCAAGTGACATAATTCCAGAAAAAATATGTAATTTTTATAAAATAAGTCACGAAAAATTGTAAAATATATTATTTTTAAATAAGTGAAATAAACGATAATATATTACAGTTTATTAAATAATTCACAAAAAAATTTGAAAAATAAAAATATTATAAAAAAATTCCCTCGCAAAATAAATGTTGTTGGCGAAAAATTTCAGGATTCCTTTCGACTTAAAATCGCTTCAGATTAGTCGAATCCTTATAAACGTAGTTTCACTTATTGCATTTTGAAGTGTTCAATTTGCCATTTGTAAGTAGTTCGTATACCTATCGTTTTAGTTCGCCATTTTTGTTTTCAATTTATCTTTTTATTTGTATTGAAGGTCTACGAAATTTTGTTTTGTATTTTGGAGTAAAATCATCTATGACACACTTCTTCGACGGACGCGAAATAAACTTACAAATACAATTGCTTAAATACCACCGAAAATATTGTGAATCGTACTTAAAATGAACTTTAGAAAGTTCTTGGAATTAAAAATAAATGACTTTTCCTGTAAAATACTGTTTTATACTTTTATTACGAGATTTCACTTTATATAATGTACACTCATTCAGAAAAATGGTTCATTGTTGAACATCTAACATACTACTTTTTACTTCGTGAAATTTATTGTTTGTAATTTTAGAATAGCTCGTGGATGTCAACATTACCGCTGAACGTCCAATTTTTATCCGGTATTCATATAAATGACACTTCAAGGGACGACGTATGAAAGTGTTATATGCACACAGAGAAAAAAATAGTTAATGGAGTCATTTTATTAAAGTCAAACAACAGATTTTTTTTATTTTGTTTTATTAGTCAACGGACGAGATCGTCCTTTCTACACATTTTTTTACATTATAAAAATAGTTTAATTAACTATTTCTGTAGTAAACGAAATAATACTATTGTTCTATTTATTATTTCCCCGAAACTTAAATATACAGCATCATACACTAAAAAGAAATACTAGCTGTCAAATTCAACTGCCGTTCAGTAGTTATGATAGGTAATTATAGTTTACGTATAAAATAACCATTTCTTTAGTTAGACAAACCTTGTCGATATTGTTGCTTTTACCATTTTTAATTAAGTTGATAATGAGTAATTAAAATCATTGACTTCAGTAGTTAAATTGGTGAATTTCTAAACACTTAGTAAAATAAAAGTCTAAACTTCATTCGGCTAATTATTTTCTTAGTTATTTTATCTACTTTAAAATAGTTATTACGAATTATGAAGATCCTATCAGGATATACTGAAATATTCACAATAGTTAAAATGTACTCACTTTTACTAAGAATTTCTTCCGTGTTCATAACCTTGAATGTATCGCAGTTATATAGTTACATAGTCCCTTTACATATATCCGATTACTAAACTAAACCTAATAAAAATCATCAAACGGAAATAATCTCTCATCTTAATAACAATAGTTATTTTATATTGCGTTTTACAAAATTATGAACTGTAAATGTAACATACTGTCAACTACATTATAAACGTTATGATCGTTTGAAATGATCTTAGAAGAGCATTCGTGAAAGTTCGTAATAAATAGACGTCACCATCATTTAAAAATTGTTATTTCTACACCATGGGCCTAAAGTATAAATTGTACTTGCAACTTGTAACACAAGTCTGGGTATAAATTGTAAACGCGAGGATCGCCTATCACATTTATTGACATTCTCAAGATTAAATTTTGTTTCCCCAGAGGAGGTGGAAACTCAAATTTAATGCTCGCTATGGCATGATAACTTTGGCAAAAGATGCCTGAGGGTTTAGGAGCTGTTGACCTCATAGACGGTACGCGATAAACTGACGAAATTGAGATAGGTCTGTCGAAATGTAGAATATCAATTTCAATTATTTAGTCACATCTGACAATAAGACAATATTATTGACATTGGTTTTCTTAACGGTATTAATGTAACTACTTATGTTCTGTTCTACACTAAAGATATAATTATGCAATATATTACTTGCGTTCTTCTCATTACGACTATAAAACTGAATATATACATATATGAAATAGGAATGTGAAAATGTTATAATTGATTCTAACAATAGGGAGTGTGTAAGTAGTACAAGTAATATGAGTTTATTCGCGTGAGACGGAAAAACTGACGAGTCCACGAAGTATACTCTGGATGAAACGTTGAATTTTTTAACATTTTGATTCACTATAATATAATATGTTATACTTTTTAAATTGTAATAATTTGGTGGCCTTAAAAAAGGCCGTTTCGTATAAATTTACAAAATACATCCCAATTAATGTAATTGTATTTTAATATTGCATAATTGCAATTGATTGGGGTGCATTTAAATATGTGAATATTTACAACAGTCCTTCTGGTGTTATAATAAAAGAGCGAGCAGATTCAATCGGCCTTTTTTCAGGCCACCAAATTATTACAATTTGAAAATTATAAGAATCAGCTTTTTTCAAAGCCGCCATATTGGATTCATAATTTTGAATTACGAAAATCTGGCGTCAGATTCTTAATCAGCGATCTCGAAAACCCCTGGGTAACAAGTTTCAAGCGAATTCAATGCATTTTCACAAAATTCGTCCGTCATATTGGATCCGCCATTTTAAATGTTGAAGATATAACTTCAGATTTGCAATCAGCGACCTCGAAAACCCTCGAGTACCAAGTTTCAAGCGAATTCAGTGCATTTTTTAAAAATACGTCCGTCATATTGGATCCGTCATTTTGGATTTTTAAAATTTGGCTTCAGATACGTAATCAGCGACTTCAAAAACAATGAAATATGTCATGAGTCATCATTTTTGCACCACTGTTTAGAAGTAATCGATATATATACATTTGCTTATTTTGGAATTTAGTGTCTGTTAGGTGACAGAGTAATGACATTTTGAATTCTGAATTTTGCCACTTTGCAATTGAAAGGGTATTAATTTATGAATATTTTAGCCTATTATTTGTATATTTACACATTGGTATGTAGGTCGTTTTCTCGAAACTTTAGGTGATCTTGGGGGATGCATACAAAAAACGTTAAAAAATATCCTACATTCGTGAAATCGTTTCAAGAAGAAATTTTTTTTTCTGATTTTTTAATTATTTTCTAC
This sequence comes from Trichopria drosophilae, assembly GCA_030407085.1. NCBI lineage: Eukaryota > Metazoa > Arthropoda > Insecta > Hymenoptera > Diapriidae > Trichopria > Trichopria drosophilae. The sequence goes on along the minus strand of CM059587.1, from coordinate 83,086,169 downwards.
AATTTTGTCTTTTTTTTATAAAAATGCAGTTTTATTACTGGAATGAGCGCTCCGAATATGTATCTTAAATACCTATACAGGGTGTCCGAGAACTCCCACATATTATTGCAGAGGCTGAATCTTGACATCATTCTGAGCAAAAAAGTTTCATACCAAAATTGGATCTGAAGCTCAGAATTTGAGTGGCGAGCCATAGAAGTTTAAAAAAAAATAATGGTTTTTTTGCAATAACTCGGCTCGTTTTAAAGTTACTTTAACGAATGCTGACTGATTTTTAAGCTTTTTTATAGCGCTACAACTTACCTTATAGAGCATATGACCTGCAATGTATATTTCGCCAGTTATCGACCTAAAAAAGGTAAAAATTGCCTTTTTTGCAGTTTTTTGCGCGTAACTCATTTCCGTAAGATGGTAGCGAAATGTCATATAAACAGCGTTGGAAAGCTTGAAAAGGCGAAGAATTCGCCCTCTCATACGTTTCGTTTTGACGAAAATTGAGTCCGTGGGGAGACTTTAAAAATCAGAAAACAGGCGAAAAATGGATTTGGCATTGCTGAAGCGTGTTTTTCGCCTATTTTCTGATTTTTAACGTCTCCCCACGGGCTCAATTTTTGTCAAAACGAAACGAATGAGAGGGCGAATTATTCGCCTTTTCAAGCTCTACAACACTGTAGTATATGATATTTGGCTAGCATTTTACGGAAATGAGTTAGACACGAAAAATGGGAAAAAAGGCCATTTTTACCCTTTTTTAGGTCGATAACTGACGAAATATTCGTTGCAGGACATAGGCTTTACAAGGTAAGTTATAGCGCTATTAAAAAAACTTCAAAATCAGTCATCATTCGTTAAAGTAACTTTAAAACGAGCCGAGTTATTGCAAAAAAACTATTATTTTTTTTTAAACTTCAATGGCTCGCCACTCAAATTCTGAGCTTCAGATCCGATTTTTGTATAAAACGTTCTTGCTCAAAATGAGGTTAGGATTCACCCCCTGCAATATTATTGGGGAGTTCTAGGACACCCTGTATAATGGAAGAATTATAAATTTTGTTGAATCTCTAAACAATGCCTAAATACAGTTTTGCCTAAACATCCTCATGAGGTTTACATGCTACAATTGATTTTTGCATAATTATTATTATCATATTTTTCATAACACAAATCTCAAAGATACATGTTCTCGATACCAATTTCCATAACAAAAGTTAAATTTGTATAAACATTATCAAAATTATTTTTAAAAAAAATGAAAAAATCTAATAAAAAAATCAATTTTTCAGTAATTTTTATTTATTATAATTATATTTGTGTTCAGGAGTCACAAATATCTATTACAATTACTGTTTGTCTGCAATTTGTCGGTTAAATAACTCGTCAACTGCCTATTATTGTAAAAAATGGTATTTTTTTTAAAACCACCATATTTAACAATTTTTTAGGAAGCAACAATTTTTTTTCATGATATTGGTCTTCAGGATACATATTCTGGGTGCGGATTTCAATAACAAAAGTCTGACTTATATTTAAAAATGTCGAAGTTAGGTAAGCATTGAAGAAAATTAATATATTCTTTATTAGTTTTGGTTTTCTTCGGCCCTATAAATAATAGAAATTAAAAATGGTTTAATAAAAATTTAAAAATTAGAGGAATAGGGAAAAAACAAGGGTCAATAATTTCGAGTTTTTTTTTGTTATATAAATAATAAATAAATATTTAGCAGCGTTTCGACTCTGATATGAGTCTTCTTCAAGGTTATATCGTCCAAATTATTGACCCTTGTTTTTTTTCCTCTTTCTCTAATTTTTAAATTTTTATTAAACTCAAACATTTTTAATTTCTATTATTTATGTGACCGAAAAAACCAAAACTATGTTAGACTATATTAATTTAGAAATCGGTCCAAAATTAAACCCTTATCAAATGTACATTAAAGACAACACCCAAAAAATAGGGGTTTTTATGAGATTTTGCGAATATAGGATATTTAAATATTTTTTTTATTTTTCCCACAGTGATCAGGATCACCCGAAATATCGTAAAAACAACGGACATAATGTTGTAAAATTCTAAACACCCCAATATATTGAGATCCATAATGCTTCTAAAAATTTGCGAAAATGTTTTTTTTTTGGGATCCAATTCAGAACGATCCCCCAGGGACATCATGTCTCATAAGACTTCGGATGTGCTCGAAGCAAGATATAAAAAGCTTATCTTCTTAGTAAAGAATGTGTCCACCTATATGATACCTTTTCAGAATAGTAAAGTGAAATAAAGCCTGAGTAAAAGAAGCGGTGACAGCGTTATGAATTGCATGGCTCGTCGCTCAGAGCCTTCCAATACTACTCTATTTAATAAGGTTGCACGACGCATGAATCATTTCTCCTTATATCGATTTTGACAGATCCTTTTTTTCATCCCTGTCGGATTTAATTAAGTTTGCAATATAGTATTTCGTTAAGTCTGATCTGGACATTATTATCACAAATATTTTACTATTTTAATACATTTTTAATAATCGATTAAATGAAAATATTAGAGACTAATTCAAGGGATTATTCACTATGATGGGAATTTCATATATTTGATCGTTGCATTGCAAAGGGTCTTAGGTTAATCCGGTATTTATGCCAGTAATTCATAATACGCATATGAACGGAATATAAATAAATATGGAGGACGATAAAGTGCATTTTGTTAAGCACTTTGGTATTTTGGGGATTTAACGTTTTCGTAATTACTGATGTTATTTCGCATGAAGAATCCTAGTTATTATCGGAAAAAGTAGAAAAAGCCAGATAATAAAGTGATTTTATTAAATTATAGGACTGGGTTGAAGCCAGGAAAAAAAATTGTATGATATAATAAACTTTTCCAGTAATTTGTCATGTCTGGTTATTTGATTGATGATTAATGAATCTTGTTATTTTCCAACTTTCGGCTTATATGTGTTAAAATAACAATTTAAAGAGTCCTTAAAGAACTGTCATTTATGACGTCTCAAAATATTCAATTCGAATCGTTCTTGTATCTTAAATTGATCTAATTAAGGCCTCATCGAGAGCTGTTCTAGATCTTTTTAAAGATCACCATTAATAGTTTCTCTGAGCACTATTCAATATATCATCAAATTTTTAAGTTATCTCAAAGATCTCATAAAGATCTCGTTTTGCTGTTAAGGGTAATAGAAGAAATACAAATCAAAATTCATATCGTTAAGCAGTTTTGCATTGATAATTTTCAAAATAAAGCTCTAGTACGGACGTAATGTATACTTTTCATAGTATAATGAAGCCCAAAGTTTATTCGATGTTATTCGTTTCGAATTTGTGTTGGTATTAAATTATAAAACTTGAAAAGATATTTTCTGTTCAGTTATTCAGCATGTATTTTACCTTAAAAGAGAAAGCTATATTTGTAGATGTGAAATACGATTGCTCTGAATCCGAGTTTCACAATGAAGATCCTTCGATTACAATACAATGCAAGCTTCCGAAAGGACAATCAAAACTTTCAGAATGCGTAAAACCAATATTTCACGATACATTGAAAAGTTCGATAGATACTCGAATATCAGATAACTATAGTAAAAGAATATCTTTCTGCGACTTTTCCGTGATAGAAATTGATCCTTTAATGCAACCTTTTCTACACTTGGGTATCATTAAATTTGATCGTAAGCTTCAGAGAAACGGACGAAGGAATATGTTGCCTAAGTATTTAAATCATTTAGCATTTATGGAATTGTATAACGAATTTTTAGTGTTATCGATTCGGAATTCATCGCTTATAAAATGGAGTTTAAGTAATTAAATGTGTAATTGCTTCGATCCAGACCATAGGTCTGGACAAAGTATTGAGTTTGGTCAGTTACCAGCAAAAAATTACCCAATTATCAAAAAAAGGAACAAACACAACAATAAAAAAAAATTTTTTTTTGGGTGTTTTGATGCATACTTTTCTCAGAAACCTGGCATTCTTGAGACATTATTATGCTCATGCATCAATTAACCCTTTAAACTTACCTTACAATAACCATATTATTTATGAAGAAGAAATAAAATTGTATCAAATGGTGGTTCCAAGATGGCGAACGCAAAATCAAAAGTTTAATATTAGTTCATCCTCAAAATATGTACCTTCAAGCGTGTTTGGGATTGCTGCTTAAATTTGATGTTACTTTTTCAACATTCCACATGTCGGATTTAATATAGCAGACAAAATCACCAGTGTCAATCACGTCAGGATTTGAGAAAAGTGGTCGTAAAAACCCAAAAACCAGAACAAGCTATTGCTCTAACTGCAATAAAGGGCGTTAAAATCTTGACCCCATTTTTCAAAACAAATTTTGTTTAGTCCTACGGATATGGGTCTTGTAAATTATATTTTAATTAATAATTATATGTTCTCGAGCATCCACTAAAAAGTTTAAACCGAAATGAAACCGGTTATACTTTATTAAACTTATTATATATACTTTATTTAATAAACAACAACAAATTATTATTATAAACCTAAAATTTGCACCATACGAAAACCGGTTTACTGTAATAAATATTTCTCTTCTTCAATTGAAAGGACATTTTGTTTGGTTTAATTTGAATCAAGTATTTCGTATCAAAAACGAAATTGATGGGTTCATAATATTAGGATACATATCTTTCAATTTTTTTTAATTTGGATATTGATGAAATATGGAATTTGAAAGGAAGAAAAATTTCGGCAGGTAATAGGTTAAGCAAACATTCTTTTACTAAAATATCAAATATATAACAGAATATTTCTTAACATACACAAAATAAAACTGCTGAACTGCAGATAGTATGTCACTGCCATAAGTTCAAACTACAAACCAGTTATTTCATATATTTTTATAAGGAATACGTTTGAAATCCATAATAAAAAAATTTAAAGAAATGAAATAAAAATATGAATTATGAATAACACTTATGTTGATAAATGTATAATTATTTAAATGTATACAAATAAAATTCCGAAATGGGTCCTTTTGCGGCAGAAATCATCTTCAACTTTAACTTAGAAGTTAACTAAAATTATGTTCACTATAAACTTAATGATAATAAAGCAAGTAATGATCGTGAAAACAAATTTCTTTTTAAAATCACGTAACAATACTGATGACAAATAATATCATCAAGTGAAATTATTACATAGTGCAACGTAACGTGACCATGAAATCTCATTATTTTAAAATGTCTTATTAGAGTAGTGCGAGGTGCCTGTAAAGCACGGAGATTCTAAAACAGAGTTGTGGGGTATACAAATCAATTCTAGTAAGTAGTCAAACGCTGCAAGATACACCGAAAAAATGATGAACTGTCACATGGGATGGAAATCCCAAAGAAAGAACATTTTAAACGAGAAAAACTGTGTTTAATTTCTAAATAATCTTTTTTAAATATTTCTCAAATATTTATTTTCATGTATTTATTGTTTTGACGTTGTTTGTTCTAAAAGAGCATTTTAATAGAGAACAAAAAATTTAGAACTTATAAAGTTACATTGGGTAATTTGAAAAACATTTGTAAACAATTTTTCTAGTTACCTAAATTATGTTGTTCAATTTCTGGTTTTTACAAGGGAAGTTTATAAATAGCTACTTTAGTACGTATTGATTATCAAGTCTGTCGGAATGCAGATTCTATTACGTGGAAGAATGAAAACTTATTTTTCTATTTCGTGACTAGTGATAATTCCAGCATAGACAGTATGTTTCAACTGCTTATTACTGAAAATAAAATTTATTTTTCCTTCACGAACAGTTTACGAATGATAATTTCCAGTTCATTTATATTTCTGTAGATGAGGTTTTCTTGTCCTACATTTCTTAATTTTCTATTTGTACATTGTTTACGAATTTAATAAGAGTCATTTTTCTAAACTTAAAGTACAGTTCATATCATGTTTAGAATTGATTACGATTATATATACACAATTTAATAACTAGTCTCTAGATTTAATAGATAATTGTGCGCATAAACGTAATTGCAAGTTTTAGTGAATATTACCATTAATTTATATCAAAATCATTAAGATTCTTTATGTGCATAAATATTTTGTTTCTCTTTTTTGAGAATGTTATACATTTTGTAGTGCGTTTTCAACCTATTTCGAGTTGACAAACAAATTAGTAAACCATATTTTCGAGAAATTTTCTTACCTACTTTTTTCGAAAGTTTTATTTATTGTTCATTTTTACAATCCATTTATTATACTTTATATGGATTTTAGAATAATTAAAATTTCTTAAAAACTGTTATAAATTTAAAAAAAAGGGAAACATACGCATTAGAAGAAAAATTTTCAGTAAAAAAATAAAAATTTTTTATATTAGAACCAAATGTTAAAAATATCTTATCGTATTTGATTTTTATTTCTTGAGAATTTGTTTCTTTTTTTCGTAAAAGATATCCTATAAGAGTTGTTTTCATTTCTTCAATAATGTGAATTATTTTGATATGTGGTATGTTAAATATTTCAGTTAGTCGAAACTAACAACAAAACAACTTGAGTAATATTGAAGTGGATTTAAAATAAATATAACGTTTGCTAACTATCATTATTTATTTCGTTTTTGCATTAGTATAACTATTTAATTCATTTTAGAAACTTTACTAAACCTTGATGAATGATCAAAGATTTATTAATTGCTCTGTATATTTTGGAGAACGAAAATCCTCATTGTTTACCATATGTACCTGTCACCTTTCAAGAAAAATGTACTAAAATATCTTTACGAAAACATGACTTCAACGGTAAGAAGACAAGCTGCCCTGCGCAAAACAAATTACAGTAGAGTCCCGGTATATTTGCGTCTCGCTATATTTACGCCCCAGCATATTTTCCCAGTTCCGTCTTGTTATATTTGCCTATCGTCGTTTTCTTTTTTTCCCTTCTTGCGCGCTGGGACCTCGGGAAGGGCCTGCTGTGACGTCACGAACGTAAAGCGACTGAGGAGAGTGGGAAAAACGGCGCTCCTCTTCCTTTGACAAATATAAGGAGACGGGAGGGGAAGATAAAGAAACAAGAGGGCAAATATACTGGGACTCTACTATAATTTCGATTTCGAATCCGATTTGTTTAGGCCTTATGCGGTTCGTACAAATAACCAAATTAGTCTGAGAACCGCCTTTTTCGGGTAAAACGAAACACATTAAATCGCACTTACTTAATATAACATTAATAATATACTCCTAATTATTTTTTATTTCGAACGGCATAGTTTGTCATTGGCTGTTTATTCTATAGCACAGCTAGAGTATGTCTCTTAAACCAAACTGGTTCAATTGCATCAGCCGCTTTAATCTTCCAACCAACTGGTTCCGCACCATAACCAATCAGTTTCCTTAAAAAAATAGTAACAAAACGGTTGAATTTTGACAAGTTTGGTTCTATAAATTTATCTTCTTTTGAGAGTACTTGGAGAGAGATTGTTGTTATGGTACTTCAACCAGTTGTGAAAATGATAAGGCGGTTTGGTTTATGGACCAAAATGATTGCCCAACTCTTCTGTAGTGGGATCCACCCAAGATTGTGGAAATCAATGATAGTCTCAATTTTACGTTTTTATGTTGCATTGTTTGTGACTGTACTAATTTGTTTGTCTGTTGTATCAGGTTTGCGACCACCCCAACGTCGATTGAATGCTTTTAACACTAAGAATTCGTACTGCAAAATACTCATCACCATTAAATATTTCCAGAAGTATGTCAGACGTATATATAAGCAACCGAACGGTTCGTAAGATCGCAACGAAACGGTTTGTAAAACCTATTTAAACAAAACGGTTTGCAACAGTTACAGACAAATGGTCTGCAACAATTTCAACTAGTATGGTTGTAGGTGTAAAACTCGTGTAATATTCATTACCATTAAATATCTCCAGAAGTATGTCAGACGTATATAAAAGTAACTGAACGATTTGTAAGATCGAAACCGAACGATTTGTAACACCCATCACAAACAAAGGGTTTGCAATAATTACAGCTAAATGGTTTGCAACAATTGCAACTAGTAGACAAACTCGTGTAATATTTATTACCATTAAATATCTCCAGAAGTATGTCCGACGTATATAAAAGCAACTTAACGGTTTGTAAAACCTAAGTCAACCAAACGGTTTGCAACAATCACAGCCAAATGGTTTGCAACAATTGCAACTAGTATGGTTCCAGTAGCCAAACTCGTGTAACATTTACAACCTAATTACTTCATGTCGCATAACTGATCATTGAGTCGTGTGAACCAAACGAGGACTAACAAAACCGATTTGATAAAATATTAAAATTTCTCTATTTTCATAGATCACAAATAGCAATCGTATTACTGAAAGTGTCGATCAGAGGTGTAAATATCTATGTAATTAAATGTTTACAAATTCAACTAAATTAGGCAGCTCTGAAGCTGATGTTTCTAAACAAACTCGAAGATAAATCGTTCCATTTATTTGACAGACACGCAATTTCGTAAGATCAAAATCACCTCGGGGTCCTTGCGCATTAGATTTATCCTGGAGACGCGTGGCAATCGGAAAAGCGGTAAACACGACGATAACAAAGGGTTCGCAAATGAGAAGGAGGCAGCTTCGTCCTGAAGCTCATTCGTCGTAGCGACCTGGTGGCGCCCGTCCTCCTGGCGCCGTGACACCTTCTTCAACTCCTAGTCCATGTATATATTGATGAAGACGTATATCGTCAGAAACAGCATAGTAACCGCTTTGGACTTTCGTGTTCAAACATATACAGAGAAGTTGACTCCTGAAACGTTTCAGCTTGTTTGTACACTCCGTCGCTTTTGTCCTTTTTTCTGAACGCAATTGCCTTTAGACTATGTTTTTTTACGAGGGGGTTAATGCCAAGGAAAATACGATCCCTGACGGTTATCCGATGAAGCAGTAACCAACGATTTCCATCGGCCATTAAGGACAAGCTAAAGTCAAGTTTGAAGGTTTCCAAGACTATCCAAGTTTGAAAGTTGAATTTCGATGCTTACCTCCTTTTAAGTGATTTTTAATGGACAGTATATATAGGGACGCGTGGACACCGAATTTACGGCGAAGGTTTTCCGGCACATTGACAAATTTAATTACTATGCAAATTTTAGTAAATAACCTTCCATTAAACTTAAGGCAATATGTTGCCGTTACCGGAGATAATTTGATGTAACAATTTAATTATGTTTCCCTCGTCAGATGATTAGTTAGAAAATTACCAGCATTTAAATTGTGCACATTTACATGCATAGTCGAATTATAAATATTTTATACTAGTAAATTAAGTGTATGGAGGAATATAAAGAGAAAAAGTGCGCATGTGCGTTTTATGTCCGGAAGCTTAAGTTGATATAAAACTGACGAGTAACGATGGTTTAATATTCCAAGTTATGGGAAATTGGTTTTAGTGAAATATGGTCATATGACATCTGACATGCTTTATTTTGTTGTGTCTATTTATAATAGTTTTGCAGTTTATATATAACATTTAACTACCCGAGTAGAAATTTATTAAGGCCCTGATCAGGGCCTGACTAAAAGCGTTACACCCTGATCAGGGCCTGAACAAATTTCTGCTCGGGTAAACAGTGAACTCGCAGAAGATTATATACATGAGGAATTCCGCAGAAGTTTTAAAATTGACAGTATTTTGCATGAAAATCGTATAAATGAAAACTAAACCGACTTGTATCTTCATAATATTTTTATTACGAAGAACAAGTACAAAAATATAAGAGTGCTCCTCAAAAACTAGACAAATCACAAAACAGATACTTCAAAAATCGACATTAAAAAAGTAAACACTTCAAAAACCACACATTAAAAAACTAGACATTTCACGTACCTGCGTTTTAAATAAAATAATCGGAATTAAATATTTGATTTAAATATAAGGTAAATCTTCGGAAAGACTGCTTCACCAGGAAAAAATATTTCTTATATGGTTTCCGACGTATTTTGGGTCGCTGATCACGAATCTGACAATAAAAATTGGCGGTCGGCAATATTTTTGGCTAAAATCTTGAAAAAGCATCAAAAAACTTCATTTTTTTCAGTCTCTTGCATTTATTTCGAAAAATTGAACTCGTACGAAAAAAAGTTTCAAACAAAAGTTGTAGAGCACAAAATTCTCTACAAAAAAGGTTGTATAAATTTTTTTCATAAATTGCAAAAAAACCCCTTAAATAAAGCCCTAAATATGAGAAAAATGATAAAAGCGGGATTTCTGACCTAGAAATGGCCAAACTCGCATATGTGTCTAAACATCCAATTTATGCTAACCTAACGTAACTACTGCCGAACCTACGTAGAACTAAAGTATACCTAAGGCCATTTGTGTGCTTGGGCTTCGCCCCCCAGACCACCCCCTCCTCATTTATACTATCCTTCGGACTACACATTGTTATTCAGAGCGACACATACTACATGTAGGTTCGATTATCACTAAAATCTGTTGGTTGGAGGTTAGGCTAGTATAAAAAGGGGGGTCTGGGGGGCGGGGCCCCCCAGCACGCACACACTACTTAGGTCTACGTCCTGGATGCCCTTGCGTGACCTAAGTGGTGCTTACGTGCTGGGGAGCCCCGCCCCCCAGACCCCCCTTTTTATACTAACCTAACCTCTAACCACACAGTTATGAGTGATATAACCGAACCCATATGACATGTGGCTAGATTGTCAGCCATACCATCTCAGGTTTATTTCGCGTTTTTTATAAAAGATACGACAAAAATGCATATAACCTTTTTTATAGGGAATTTCCCGCTCTACAACTTTTGTTTGAAACTTTTTTTCATGCGAGTTCAATTTTCGAAAGAAATGCAAAAAAAATGACATTTTTTTGGTATTTTTTCGAGATAGCGGCCAAGATACGTTCGACCGCCAATTTTTATCATCAGATTCGTGATCAGCGACCCAAAATACGTCGGAAACCATATAAAAAATATTTTTTCCAGGTGAAGCAGACTTTCCGAAGATTTACCGAAATTTTTTATGTAACTCATTACGAAGGACAAGTACAAAAATATAAGAGTGCTCCTCAAAAACTAGACAAATCACAAAACAGACACTTCAAAAATCGATATTAAAAAACTAAACACTTCAAAAACCAGACATTAAAAAACTAGACATTTCCAAAAATCGAGTTTCGTAAACTAGATATTTCAAAAAACTGATTTTCAAAATGTGTTTGCATTTGTCTGGTTTTTAATGTCTGTTTTTTTAACGTCTGTTTTTGAAATATCTGGTTTTTAATGTTTGTTTTTTTAATGTTTGTTTTTGAGTGCCTGGTTTTTGAAAATCGGGTTCGGAAGTGTCTATTTTGTGATTTGTCACATTTTTTAGGTGCACCCAAAAAGACATTCAAAATATGTGTTGATTTTCAAATGCCTGATTTTGAATGCCTGTTTTTTAATTGTCTGATATTTGAATGTCGGGTTTTTGAAGTATCTGTTTTGTGATTTGTCGGGATTTTGAGGTGTACCTAATTATAAGAGCAATAAGAATAAATAAAAGCTGTGGTGTCGATTTTCCATATTTGAAGATATGTTATATAATATTGAAAAATGAAACACCATTTTGAAATTAAAAAAATCCGGAAAGGCTTATCAATATCGACTGTTATCACTTACAGCTTCGTTTGGAATATTTCGTTCGAATGTTAACCATTTCGCATTCTTAAATTTGATTAACTATATAAATAAACTCTGCATTTTCATTAAATAAATAATAAATGTTCAAGCAAAAATATGAAAAATGCTATTTATCAAATTCATTACATATCATAATACTGATGACATTCGCTCTTAGTAGTAAACAAAAAAATAGAAACATGAGACTCTTTCCTTTTATTTAACAATAACATAAATATAGACTTGAAGAATAAATTAACGTGAAGAATAAATTGAAATTTCTACAAAGATCACTTTTCTGGTGCACCTTAAAAATCCGACAAATCACAAAACAGACAATTCAAGAACCCGACATTTCAAAATACAGACAATTTATCCGGAACGCCGACTTTGAGGTCTCACTGAAAGGTCATTTCAAGGTTATTAATGTTTGACCAAGGGGTTAACTATGTAGGCCACTAGAAGGTCAAATTGACTTCGAAATGTGGTTAATAAATAATCCGAGGGTCAAACTGAATTGACCTTCAAGTGGCCTACAAAGTTAACCTCTTGTCAAACATTTTTGACTTTGAAATGGCATAGTCTAGTGAGACCTCAAGGGCGGCGACCCAGATAATTTGTCTGTATTTTAAAATGTCTGGTTTTTGAATGTCTGTATTTTGAAGTGTCTGTTGTGGGATCTATGGGGTTTTTGAGGTGCACCCCCCCCCCCCTCTACGAATAATAAAAACAATAACTGACACCATAATTCTTGAAACCGAGCGACTGACAGTAAGAAGATATTAAAGTTATCACTTATATCTTTATATTTTAAATTAACATACATTAGATTACCAGACAGACAATTATTGTTTTCAGTTTCACCTATTGATTTTTAGACATAGAACCATTCGAAATTATCTACCAATCAGTTTAGTTCTAGGTACCGAGTGAAATATGTATCAAATTGGAAAATGCATAATTCGTGAAATGCAGAGATGATGGAAAGTTACGATGTCTTTTTATATTATTCGTTCCTGGACAGAATAGTTTTGAAACGTTACGTGTAAAGAACAGAACTGACAGACATGTAATTGGCTTTAACCTATCACGAGAGTAATTCCGCCGATCCTTTTCGGAAAAATCCGACGGACTAGTGTTTGCCCTTGGTTAACATTTCCATTCCACCTCGTACCGGATAAAAAATACACAGAAAATAAAAAAAATCGTTTGTATGGCATTCCCAGACCTTTGTTCAACTAAAAGAATATATTTCACGTACCTGCGTTTTAAATAAAATAATCGGAATTAAATATTTGATTTAAATATAAATGTACACTTGATTGCGTTTACTGGTTTATTTTTAAATCTGAAATTAAAAATCTAGAGAGTATATTGGAATTTTTTATGTAACTCTATTCCATAAATATTAGTTCGAAAAGATTCAGTAAAATTTCAACAAAACTTCAACAAATTTGGAAATTCCTTTTCTCATATTTTTCTCATTCTTTTTTATGACAAATAACGAAAAATAAATTAATTAGCGTGCGTATTTTGTCGTAAAATTGTAGTAAATTTAAATGTTCTTTTATAAAATTAAACGAGATTAAACCAAGTAAGAATTGCTTAATATTACGTCGACTTTTTATTTATATATGTTGCACACACTTTTCATGATTTCCCTAAAATGTATTTAACATTCGTAACGTCCATGGTCAAATGGTACAAATTTATAGATTTCATTTGTTTTTACGAGTTTTTATCAGATTCGTTTGGCTAGTGTCCAATTTTAATTATCACGATTTACATTTAGAAATTAACATAAAATAATACGTATGTCCTTTTGGCACACTTTCCGACCTTCGTTGCACTAAAGGTGAACATTACACAATCTGCTTAATCCTGTCTTCTGAAGCGAGTTGGCAAGGATAATGTTTTACGTGAAAACAACTGAGATTCTACTGTAATGTGAGAGGCATATGAAATTCGATTTGGGGTTTATGAATATGAAGATTAATATTAAGCTATTAACTGAATTTGTTAATGATACTAATAGTATTAATACAAATTAATTACGATCACAGTAGTAATCAATTGTAAAGTAATAGTAAGTAATAATACGTAATAGTAATGCTGTAAGCCAATGAACTAAGGAGAATGTTTTGACATGTGAATGTTCATGTACTTAACTCTTTTCGTCCCGGAACTTTTGGAATTTGGACACGACTTTTAACGCTGTATCTTTTGTTCCAAACGGTGTTAAAAAAAATTAAAATTAGTCAAAATCGATAGATTTGGACTTTCTTTTTCAAATGCCATTGTCAGAATCAACGGGCGACAAAGAAAAATGTTATGATCATTTTGATGAAAAAATACTGCTTTTTTTTCGATTTGTCTTCACAAGAATCGCTTTTTGCGTTGAAAAGGGCAATGCTGACGATTACAAAACGTACTAATCACGTCTTTTTGCTCAGCCCTTTCTTGTCCGGTTAGATTTTTTTAAAATACAAAATGGCGGCTTCAATGAGGCGTCTGCAAGTTATCATTTTGCATTTTGTGGTACAAATATCGAGTATTTGACTGTGTAATGGCTTAAATCATGGAGAATTGGGATGAAAAAGTAATTATTATCATTTGTGAATATCTAATCACATCATGATTTATTCATAACCTCAAATGAATTACATGCAATTGGTTTTTATCGATTTCTTGTTTGATTTTGACTCAATTTTTTACTTTTCGGTGTCATTACTCACTTGTGAAATTCAAAAGTACTATATACGATTGTGACCTGTCAATGATTGGTTTATAACCTAAAAATGCATTGCAGCACATCTTATGCGTATTGCCACCCTTTGACGTTTGTAGATTTAATAAATATGAATATTGGAGTAAATACATCAATCCTCCAATGCCTAATTTCAAAGTTGTTTATTCCTGATGATAAATATAATACATTACCTACACATCACTAATTGAGAACGATTTACCTCACGTTGTTTAGCCGTCAATACATATTTTGCCGTTGTCAGACTCTTACACCACGGGAAGTAAACGCTATTCGGAGAGTCATTTTTTTTACTATTTTTTAGTACTTTTTAAATTTTGTTTTTTTTTTTTTTCATTTTTTAACAATTTCTTTTATTCTTTCATTTTGATAACATTTTTTATATTCGATTTTTCCGAGAAATGACAACGGTGAACCAAGTCAATCGTAATATGGTAAATCTATATAACTTTATAAAATGATTTGACCTTGCAAAAATTGTTATTACATTCTGAACAATAAGATGTTCGTCTTTCACACTTGTCACCAGAACAATATCGTTTTGACTCTTCATTTTTGATAATGTGGCTCTTCAAAGGTTTTTAGACTTTCTTTGTATATAATCTGTGGTATCACTTACATCGAAGTTTACTCTGATATTCTCTTTTATTAAGCCTACAAACGTCATTGTACCAGGTAGGAATGCGCACATAATTATCGTCCTGTACTCAATTTTTAGGTTATAAACCGATTATTGAGAAGTCACAATCGTGTCTAGTCATTTTCAATTTCACGCGTGAAAAAATTTTTCCAGTAATAACATTTTTTTAGATAACAATGACAAAAAATAAATGGCATCTCATTTTTCTTACATTTTTCATGTATACAAATCTAAGAGAATACGTTTACGTAGTGTGTACTAAATATTAATTTTTACTTTTTTCTGAAGTCAAATATTAAAAGTTTTAGAGATGTGTTTAAAACGTACAATAAAATTGTTAATAACAAATTAAATACTACTAATTAGTAATTATGTTTAAAAAATAGTGTCCAAATGCTTCTGTTAAAAAAAGTACTTTTGAGAAAAACGCGTTTACAATTATTATGAAAACTTTACGACTTTAACAACCTCTCCATTTTATTAAAGCTCTTAAGCAAAAAAAAATCGATTTTTGTTTAATTTAATGACTGTCATATCCACGAAGTGTTAGGTCATCTTTATATATATATATATAAGAATATATTAAGATAAATGAATAAATTGAAGAAAACCATGAAATTATTATATTTGATTAGAGGAATTTAAGACCTAGGGAGTTAAATCAGAATGTATACCTTAAATGTGTTTAAAGGTGAAGGTAGCACTACTAATGCTTAAAATATATATGGGTAATTTCAAAAAACCTCTGCTTACTTTTACACAAAAATTACTGAGATTTTACTCAAATATCTACTAAATAGTGTAAGATATATCGATTCCTACATCAAGCAATAAAAGGAAATATATCTTACGCATAAAAATTCAAGTAGGACATAACAATTTCGATTGTTCTGCAAACTGATATTTTAGTAAAATTTCAGTACAGCCAATTAATCACTCTTTGAATTACCAGAAAATATGTCTAAAATGAGTTTAACTGTTTAAATGCCATCTTGCTTACTTCAATTATTTCAATCAAGTACTTCGGATCAAAATAAAAAAGTTGTAAAAGTTGTAAAATACATATCTTACTATTATGGAGTTCGCTTTTGAAGATTCCTAGATTTAAATCAAGTTTCAGCCATCAGGAATTCTAAAATGTCGTCCAATTTTTAAAAAATTGCCAACATTTGTAGGTATATTCATTATCATGATTTTTTGGTTAATGATCAAAGGAACGCTACTGAAACGACGCTTCAAAGGTCAATAAAATAGATGAATCTTAAGAAAACAATTTACATTTATAACGCCACTTTATTGAAACGATCCCCAAATGGCATCAGAATAAAATTTTTCTTAATTCAAATGTGTCTCATTCAAAAGAATGAATATTTATAAATTTGTTGGCAACTTTATAAAAATATGCTACCTTATTACAATTCTTGTTGACTAAAACTTAATTTTGATCTCAGAATCTTGAAGAGAATTCTTGAAAATAGAAGGATAAGTACCTTTTAACTTTTTCGTTTTTTATTTTAGTACGAAATACTTGAAGTAAACAAATTTAATTTCATAGGTTGGGTTAATTATGTTTTCAATTTTGCTTAGAAAAGAAATAAACGGTCTTCTTAAATACATAAATATGCTTAAATTTTAACTTAAATATTAAAATATTTATTGAAATTTTTTAAAAATACAATAATAATTTCATAAATTTTTACATTTCAACAGAAAAAAGCAGTAATTTGTGCATTTACCCTATTACATTTGAAGTTTTCATTGACAATTACAATGATCTTCGATAAAATCTTATCCAGAATCGAAGCTGAAAAGTATGCCTTTAATATCCCATTACAAAAAAGCCGTACAAATTGACTATCTTACGTGCCACCCCAGTTTTTAGGTCGTTCCATTAATTGAACGGCACGCATGTCATCGACACGTATCAGTGTGGCATTAGATACTTAGAGGCGCTAAATAAAAAATTATATCAGAAGTGACAACGAAAAATAAAATCAAAAGTAACATGTTAGTATTATTTAAAAAAAAAATTAAAAATTAAAAACTTCTGCACGTAATAAATTCTTATAATAACAAAATATATATTCTGCACAATTTAAAGGATAAAAATTGATAAAAGAAATTGAAGCAAATAATCACAAGAAAAACTGATTGATGTTTGTGCTTATGATTTTCAGAAAAACATTATTTTATTTTTTTTTCAAGACTAGACTATTTGTATTGAAAGGTAATTCATATATTCCGGTGTTCATTTATTAATTAAAAATTTGTTTTTCGGATTAATATATCCAGACTATTATTATAGATATATCCATACCTTTTTTATGGATTATTAAGTTTATTTTGTTAAATAAGTACTTAATAATACATAATTAATAAAGTTTTAACATCTAATAATAATAATAACATTTTAACACTATTAAACATACATTGTCTGCCATAGTTTATATAATTATCAGTAGTAGTATTCAATACACTACTTACTCTTTCGATATGGAGTCTTAACATACGAGAATATTTCTACTGCAATCCATAACAATTCAAGCAATTCGGAAAAACCCTATTAAAAACTGTAGATTCATATTTAGTTTTTAATATATATGTACTATTGCCCTGTAGTTCCCAATACTATATATTGATTATATAGAATCTTTCGGTATTAGCTGGTTAGTACGCGAATGTAGCTATTGGGCAATACATTGAAGAATATTGTCTAACTTGGCCAAGAGTTTTCAATAGCAAACTATCGTTTACTACTTATGGAAATAGTGATCGAAAGAAATTTTTGGCTTTTGGACAATAGGTTAAAAGAAGTAATTACTAGGTACTGCATAGTTGAATTATAAACGTACAATGTCGTGTACTTTTGTGCAACCAAGGAACTATTGAGTAGTATATATGGATTAGTGAACGAATAAAATTAGTTAATAAACTTGTCATTGGAAACTCTTGATTGCTACGAAAGTCAATAGTGGCGACCAAATGTATGGATTGTAATTCATGGAAATTACAGAGGTTTGTGTTATAACATCTTCTAATTCTCTAGTAACTAAAAATAACATCTTTGGTAATTACATCTAGTTCAGAATTAAGAAACGGAAATTGAGAAATCGTGATGCAAATAAAATCACTTCTTGGTTGCGTTAGTAATCAGTAGCAGCTATTGGTGACTAATTGAGAATATTGGATGATACGTTAAATATTCATGTACGTAGCATACTCAATAGTTAATGTTAACAATTATTGGACAAACGTACTTGATATTATACTTTTACGATTTAACTATACAATTATTAACCTCCATTTAACCCTTTGAAGCATGCATTTTTATTTTCACGGAAAATAGCTGAAACTTGTTACTCGGGAGGTTTTCGCGGTCGTTGATCACAAATTTGACTTCAGATTTTCAAAATTCTTATTTTGATTCTAAATGGCCGACAAAAATTAAAAAATTAATTCGATCCAGGTGAAAATGGGTACTCGCGGGTTTTCGAGGTTGCTGATTACGAATCAGGTCTCCGACATTCAAACTTCAAGATGGCGGATCCAAGATGACCGGCCGAAATGTAAAAATTTATTTCATCGATATGAAACTGGATCCTCAAGAGTTTTCGGGATCGTAGATTACGAATCTAATCTTAGATTTTTAAAATTCAAAATGACGGATTCTTTACCACAGCTAAAATGTAACAGTTTTCGAAGTCGTAAAAGACGAACTATGAAATTTCAGCATTCGTGACCGCTTGTTGAATCTGCTAAATTGTATCTTGAAAATTTAATATTATTCAGTATTGAGTTTGATTTCGGTCAAATAACTTTTTACATTTCGGACCGTCATGTTGAATTCGCTCGAAAACCAACGAATAGCCATTTTCACTGGGAACAAATAAATTTTTTAATTTTTCTCTGCCATATTGGATCCGCTATTTTGAATTTTGAAAATCTATGGTCAGATTCTTAATCAGCAACCCCGAAAACCCCCGAGTACTCAGTTTCATCTTATTTCAACGGCGGTTTCTTTTCAGCATACGTTCTGTGTAAAATACCTGTTAATTTGTATATATCGTTCGTTATTATAAACAATTTAACACAATAAGCCATAATAAATTTTAATTTGTTTACATTTAAAAACATGTTATCGAAGTACAGAAGAAAAATTTGCACTAAAATTAAATTATAATCTACTAAAAATAAAGAAAATGAATTACAAAAAGGTGTCCTACAGAAAGGACTCCGTGTTTCAAAGGGTTAATATTAAGAATGAATGATTGTTAGTCAAATATACTATTCGTTTACTATTGAATCACCGTGTACTCAATAGCTTGAAACAAAAATATTGGAAAAAACAATAACACGATATTACATGTCTATAATTCGTTTTCATCTTGCACAATAGGTACTATTAGTTGTTAACGAATAGTTAATTACTATTCGTCACTATTAAATTACGCATCAATCAATAATCGCTACTGAAAACTGTTGTCGAATGGTAGAAGATATGACCCATTTTCTGGTTATTTACCTGGATATTTAATTTTCAATGTAACCAATTGAACTAAATAATATTTAATAGTTATTAATCTATTAATACTTACGCAGTACTCAATAGTTTGGAACTATTTATCAATAGTGATATTTCCGCACAATAATGCTCGATAGTTACTATTCCAAACTACTAAACGCGTGTCCTCCTTACTATATGCTTAACTTTTAATTGCAAACCATCCAATAGTTAAAATCGAGAACTATACGGGCGTCACATGGTAGATTCGGCATGCGCTCATGTGCAATTACTCTTTATAGTTAAATCAAAAACTATTAATGAATAGTATAATATTACACTTCTCGTAATGCCGAAAGTACTATTTGTTGATTGCTGCGAGGAAATATTGGCCAATAGCAAAATACAACATCATCACAATATTTCTAAATGTAGTATTGAATACTTACTATTGAGAACTACTTTACAAAAATAAACAAATTACATCATTACTATTCAATATGCCAGTACTCAATAATTAACTTCAGAATCTATTGGCCAGTTATTAATTACAGCATTCATCATTATCTTTTGCAGTAATCAGTAGTTACTATTAGAAATTAATACCTGTACCATTCACCACTTACGTGGTAGTCAATAGTAGTTAGTGAGAACTATTAGCAAATAAGAGAAATTACTATTTCTCTATTAGTTACATATGCACTACCAATAGACACTATTCATTAATAGTAATAATGGCCTAAGTATAGTACTATATGATTACTATTCCAAACTATAATACGATAGTACTCGATACTATAAGTTTATCAATTATAGTGTAATAGTTATACTCAAGAATTATGATTTTTTAACCAATTTGTCATTAATAAAACACTCGTAAGTAATCACTAGTGTGTAGCATGCACTCAGGAAAAAAACTAGTTGAAATGACAATTTTTTTACTATGAATCATAGTGTGAGATGAGGACTAGGCATGGTAATAGTTAAAATAACTATTCTGAAATAGTAAAGTTTAACTATAGTTTCATGATTGAAAATGGTACTTATCATTAATAGACGAATAGACTCAACTATTTTGAAATAGTCATTTCAGAAAATCACTACCTTCACTGAAAGAAATTATATAAGAAATTGTCATAAAAAATATAGAAAGGAGTCAATATTTACTTTTTAGAAATATTTGTAAACTATATATATCATAGCATATGAAAAGTCCACATTTCTCCCTTCGTTCTTTGTTTAAGATAAACAAGGAAACAAAGAGAAAAACAAAAAATCAATATTGCGCTAAGTTTGTGAATGTCACACTCTAGACAGTTAAAAAATGTACTATGCAATGTCATTATACATACAAATTTTCATGTGTAACTAGTCTATAAATACACGTGCATATATGGCATGCATTATGTATTATCATATTTTGACGCCCGACGGTCCTTCTTATGACCAAATGACAATCCACTTCAATAACGGGAGCCACGGGCTCGAAGAAAAAAGCTGCGAACGCCGCGTCGCCACCTGGCGGTATCAAAACACACGGTGAGCGGCAGTCTTTACTATGGATTTGTAGTAAATACAAACTTTAACTATGAATAATAGTAAATATAATGATTTACTACGGGGCATAGTGTGAAATGAGGACTACACTAGATTATAGTTATTTTAACTATATTTGTAATATTTATTTAAATCATTCTACATAGTTGAGTTTTTAACTATGAGGAGAGAGTTGGTGTAACAAAATTATAGTAAAATCGACTATGAAAGTGGTAAATTTAACTATTTTTCATAGTAGTTTCAACTATATTTTTCGAACTATGTGATATAGTCAATTTAACTATGGATTTTTTTCTCAGTGTGTGCTTAAAAAGCACGTTATACTATACTTTTGCTACGAAGTACCAATAATTAGTACTAGGATCTAAATTTATCAATTACTACCTTCTTCAAAGCAATTCTATTTTGTATTCTTCTCTAACCCTTCTTTTATGTCAATTTATAGTTTGTATATAGTTGGATGTTGCAATTTCAATTCATCTAAAGATCTTCTGTGGGTTACAAAAGTCCCATAACCTGTAATTTTAGCAAATAATCGTGTACGCCTCAAATTTTGAAGAAAGGTATCTCCAATTTACGTAATTTTACCCTTTATAAATAATGGTGCCTTTTTCACAGTAAGAAGTAATTCGTTTCGCGTCATTTATCCACGACACAGTATTTAAGGCAGAACACAATATTTGGACAACCGCAACGAACATTATCGCGAAGCGTTGCGCTATCGCACAAATTATGCGATCGCCTTAATCCAGTAGCAACCTAGGGCGTTAGAGCGGATAAGAATCGGCTTCTTAAACCGCTGGCGATTCGCTCGTTTCGGTTTTTAATGACGTCCGGCACGCGATCCACAATGCTCTATAGCAAAACCCTGGATGTCCTAAGGAGAAATGTTTCGTCCGCCGACCGGAAGTGAGTTAGCCGCACGATAATGGCCAAACCGGAAGTTCGCGTACGCCCAAGCCTAATATATCGCCGGTTTCGCAAGATGCCGACAAATTTTGAACCACGATGAAAATCGCATTGTAAATCAATCAAGCCCCTGAGCGGAGAACAATGGGGACGTAGGTTGTGTCGAGACGTCAATCGCGCGATGCATCCAAACCGTTCGCAAACAAGTAGTTTCGTTATTAGTCGTCACTCGAATTAAAATGCAATTAAATAGTTGCGACTTACTTGTTGAAGAAAAATTATGTCCGATATTATCGGTAATGAACCTGTTGTGGATTTTAGCGATCGTTAGGATGGATTAAAGTTTTTCTGGATGGAGTGGCATTATTTATTATTTCCTGCTGCCGTTGACATCAATTTAATATTGATAGACTATAATTAAACTTTCATAGATAGCCGTGTTTGTGAAATAATTGTATGTATCTTTTTCCAATTGTATTTTTTTATCAATTTTCACTTCACCATCAATGAGGACCTAAAAGCCAAAAAAAAATTGTCCGTTTTGGATAGGTTAACTGGTGTAGAAACTTATTTTCGACCAGTTAAATGCACATTGACAAAATTTATATATTTTTTATCATACAAAACTTATTTTCAATCTGATTATGGAAGTTAACATTCAGCTCATTAATAGTTCTTGTGCAGTACCCTTGAATGTCCAAATTTTTCTTATAAAGTGATCAACAATTTTTAATTGGTGAAGTTAGTAAATTTCGGATAGTTTTTAATATTTTTAAATTTTTTCCATTCGGAGGTTCTATCTGATATAAGTTCCATATGAACATAACTATGACACCTCTTATCGAATACAATAATATTGAAAGAGAAACGTCTTCAAAGCGATTCCCGAGCACACGTGAACTTCGAGGCTTTTAATTTTCTTCCAACAGGCTTAGAAGGTGACGAGGAAGGTCGATAGGTCCCATTCAAGAAAGACGGTCATGACCTCAAAACCTTCGTCGTTGGTTACCATTTACAAAGGGAACCATTTTAAATTTGAAAACAATCACTGTGCTCGTGTTCACTTTGCAAATCAATATATTGAACTTCAGTAATTTCATATGTACAAACATGAAAGTCCAATTAAAGGAAAGAAACGATTTGATTCCTGAAAACTATTTTTGATATTCTGTAAATATATTATTTTGTAAAATTAGGTAATAACTGTAATATTTGTAATGTGTATAAATAATCAAAAAACTATTAAGCATAATGTGAGTTACTTACTTAGTCCTAAATAAATACTTGTTTTCGAATGTATAGTTTTATCTTCAACGCAGACTGTGGACACATTTTCCTTCAGAAAATTTTCACAAAATAGGGTTGTTACCTTTTTTACAGTAGTACTAAAATCTTAATCCGTATTTTAGAGTGTACCTGTCGCTTCGTATACAGTGAAACCCCCGCGGCCCAAACATAAAGATCGCTGGAGGAAAATAAAATATCTTGAACCGAGACCACGTTTGCTTTTATTTCTTTGTAGTATATAGCATCTAGATACTATTGTGCTTTTATTTGATGGAAGTAATTTAAAGAAAATATATAGGGAGATTTCGTAGTATATCAAAATTTACACCTAACTTAAGATTTATTATGATTGCTAGCTTGCACCACTAGTCAACACTGATGAAATACGGTGCAGTAATTGTTTCTTCCATGAAATTTTATCATGATTTTGGAAGTTATGAATTATTTGAAAAATGTGAAACATAAAAGTCTTTAATTTCCTGTCATTAGAATGTTTTTACTACAAAAGTCATTTTGGCGCCCAACGGGGGGTAAGTTTCGTGTTAGTCCTTTTGATATATTTTTAGAAATACTATTGTCAAACAAATTTTTCAAAATTTGTCTTTAAAAGTATCTTGCAAACACTCAACTTAGTCCACTTTCATAATTTTGTTTTACATCCGTACTTAAATACCTGAAACGACTTTGCGAATGGCAGTACTTGCAACATTATCTTCCTCTGCTGTCTCGCAGTAATTTTGTGCCAGTGAAATGTGACAAAGCGCCGATTACACCAAATAGTTAAAAAAATATCGTAACCCGAGTAAATTTGAGGCGGAAGTGGCGTAAGGACGAGACTCCGGGTCAAGGATAAGCAGGATGTGACGTCATGAGCTGGTACGAGATCGATATCCTTGCAACCAAACGAACAGCGTCACTCCCTTCTGAACAAATGTACAAACCTGTTATCTCCGTAGACTGTCCTTAATTTTCTGTCGATAACATCGCTTAACGATAAAGGTAGTTGTACTGTAGAGGAATTTTCAAAAATAAACCAGAGAATTTCGGATTCAAGGATCCACGAAACAAAAGTGTTTGATGTTTGATGTTGGAATAAATAATGAACGTCTTTTTGATGTTTTTTTGTTCAGTTTTTTTAACCGTATTTTATTTTTGTATACTTTGTTTTTGTTTTTAAGGTTTTCTCAATTTAATTTCGAAACAATGGATTTGCAATTGATATCATTAAAAGATTCATAATTTTAATTTATAATACAATTAAATACGCTTATTAATTTTTTTACCATAATGGTTAAAAATATATTTCTTTTATGACGATCCAGGTTGTTTTCAAATAAATTTTAAAAAATATATTAAATATAAAATAATTTATTCTTTGTTTTATTTACTTGTAGGAAATAAAACAATTATTTACTGTTTATCTTAATGATTTTTTAACACTAAATAAACAATATCTGTCTTGTCAGAATTTACTATCTGAACTTATAGCAACTTACTATTGAATTCTATTCGTTTTCACACTAAATTAAGACATTACTATCGGTTCTGAATAGTAAGAGGATAGTTATGTTAATTTCCAAAGATCCATAGTAGTTATGAGATACTAATGCCTAATACAATTTATTATTGATATATGTGGTACCCAATAATTATTTTTAAAACTTATTAATAACTAACTACCATTATAAAATGAATTGCAACCGACAGTTCGTGATGTAGTCTCTTTCGATAAATCTAGTGAATGATTTGTATCATAATGTCACTTGAAGATTTCAGTTAACTTGCTTTAAAAAATTGAGTAGAATTAAATGTTTTGTACATTGAATTAAATAATTATATAATGAATGCAATAAAAATGGAATTTAATGCTTTGAAAATGATTTTTAAGTTTCTTTCAAAAAAAGCATCGACTACTTTTTCTAGTTTTACATAAGTACTAAGAATAATGCTACGAAAGGTGCTGCAGGATGAGATAGTAAATTACACGCAAAGCTTTTTAAGGCGGCTTTAAGCAGGTTGTTTGTCATCATAATATACAAGTTCTCCTAAAGTTCTGAAAGTATTATCGTTTATATTCATTCCGTTAATTTAAAAACTCTATATTTCAATATCTTTTTTATAATACTAAATTTTCTATTTATAGTATATATTTAATTTTTAAATTACAAAAATTGTCCCGTCTATTATTGTTTATTATTTATTCGCTAATAAACCGAGGAAAATTCTTTGACGAAATACCACGCAATTATGTTGAAAGTATTACGCAAAATTACTGTGTAAATAATAAACTAATATCTGGTGCTTTAAATTTCTTCTTTTCCGCAAAATAATTCAGCAAATAGTCAACTTTTTTAATTTACTATACCACTTTTACCCCGGAACTTTTTAACATTTTGATCCTTGGTTTTTTTAGTTCCTTGGAATTTGAGATGTTTCAAATGTTAAAATTATTTATAGTATTATCACGAGATTGCTGACTAAACTTACTATTAACTTCCAACGGAATATTAATATTACATTTTATAACACCTAACCATTAGGTACATCCCTTTGAGGACGTCAGCAGAAATACGTCCAAATGTGTGCTATTATCGTCATATTAACGTCTTCTATAGGTCTTATGTCCTGCGGATGTCCTGATGAAATTAAACTGGACCATAAAAGTGGACATTTATACGTCAGTATGATTTCCTGAGGAACAGCATCGAACATCTCGTCTCTAGCATATGCAAAAATATGTAATGTGAGGGGACACCAAAATATTAACATCTTTGAAAATTAAGATGTTTATTTACATAGCCACAAAAGAAATTATCCGCCATATTGAATCCGCTTTTTAATTTTTAATGAATAACCTCAAATTCGAAATCAGCGGTCCTAAAAGCCCATAATCGAATATTTTACCACGTTTTTATCAACTCGTATTCTTGTCTGTCTGTCTGTTTGTCCGGTGCAAATCTTAAATTTTTCATAATAATTCACTCTTTTTTAAAAGTGATTTTATGTTACGAAGGATTTAATGTGTTATTTGCGACATGGGCTTTTGAGGTTAAGTCAAAATTCTGATCTGATGGGGTTAAAGAGACCTCGGATTGAGATTCAGCTACCCTAAAAACGTATATATAGTAAGCATGGTGAGACCTCCAGATCAGAACATACATTCTTCTTGTGTGGATGTGTATTGTTGACTTCGCGACTCCATAATATAAATATATATATATATATAAATTCCAAAGGGTCAAAATGAATGATGGTACATTTCTTTAATCGACTAAAACAAATTAATGATTAGAAGTTTAATTACTCCATTAATAAGTTGGATATTTTGGAATTCTATTGAGAGATCTATAATAAATAATGCAACCATCAATATTTATTAAATATCCAAATAAATGGAGAAAGTAGTATGAGCAGTCATAACGTCTGCTCATCAAATTCAGGACATCTTAATTTAAAAAAAAAAAGTTATGCAAGATTCAAATGAAACAATTAATATCCATGAAACTAATATCCTGAATATCATTGTAATAAATATAAATGTTTGTTCTAGATGTTAAAATCCTGCAAAACGTTAAGCATGACCGTAAGAAGTCCAGCGTTAGATCCGCGATGTCGGGGAGGGCATCCTGTTTGGACGTCGACATCGGGGAGGCCTCAATCCTGCAGTTGGATAGATCGTCAAGGTCGACCCGTATCACCTCCACCTCTTCATTTTCCCCGAGATCCACGATACGGACCAAGGACGAAAAAGGTCGACCTATGCATCGAACCTGGCCAATCCCTAGGTTTGATGATCCGGGGTGGTTTAGAATATGGCCTCGGAATTTACGTCACGGGAGTTGATAAGGACAGCGTTGCGGACCGAGTTGGACTCTTGGTAAGAACCAATTTTTTTAAATGATATATTTTTTCTCTTACCATTTTGTACTATTTGTGATTCATGAATATCCTAACGTGTTGCTTATATGAGCATTTGAATATATTACCGGTTCAAACATGCCTTGCAATTGGTTTGTGTAGGTGGGCGATCAAATTCTTGAAGTAAATAATCAGAGCTTCGAGGAAGCGACGCACGACGAGGCTGTACAAATCTTGAAGTCGAATAAAAGGATGAGCCTTGTTATCCGCGACGTTGGCAAAGTGCCTCACTCGTGTACCACGAGTCAGCCGATGGTAGTGCCACTTTCAAGGTATCAGGATCACGATTCCATGCTCATGGAGAGTCCTCCAAACCATCGGCCTCCCAGTCCTGCGTGAGTATTTTGATATACTCGATTTATATGTTGACTTATCCATCAGGATGTTAAATTATTATTGATCGTTTTGTTGAGGAAATAAAAATCAGATATTCCACTACCATGGTGAAATTCTTGTTTTGATGAGGGATGTTCTAAATTTAAATGACCTTTAGATCTTTAGGATTTTATGTAACAGAAGAAGTGCAACTAATCAACTGCACCAACGGATTTGTATTATATTTTCAAAAGCTAACTGACATTCCATATTGAACGCGAATCACTAGTTAGCTAGCACATAAACTTAAAGTTAGGCCAATATTAGAGTATTGAAGTCTTTCTAGAAAAGTAGGACCAAGGTCAATAAGTAGGACCGCGGTGGAAGAATAGTGCTATTGTTACTAAAAGACATTGATACTACTTTAACTTAGACTAAAAGACCACGATACAAAATAGCAATGTAAGTGATAACTCTTAGCTTAATCCAACAAAAATGTTAGAGTAACTTCGCTTTTATTTATTCACTTTGTGTCAGTCGGTTGTTTGAATGAACTTAGTAGTCGATGTTGACCCCATCTAATCTTCAAGAACCATTGTGCTGATTACCGTCGATGATCTAGTCGGTGTTTTTGGACTCGGTTTCAGGCCCTTGCATTCTTTCTTACTTCAAGCAATTATTCAAGTTCAGTCTATCCATGACGAGGTCAGATTGATATAATTAGGATGTATGATTGAAGTAGATACGTCATGGATGTTAGTTGAATGGAGAAACAATACCCAATAGATATCTAAGGTCTTTCGGGGCTGATATGCAGTTAGACTGAATTGGTTGGTCTTTAGTACAACAATGTGATGTCAGATTTATTGCACTTAACATCTAAAAATGCAAATATTTTCAAATCAAAAAATTTTCAGACGAAGCACAAATGATTGGAGGCATCGAGGGGTGCAGCACATGTCAGCAGCGACGGCTGCGATGGTCGAGGAGAAGGCGAGGGTGGTTCTTGCGAGGAGTGAAAGAGCCGCCTTGTCGCAACTTATCGCCGACTATAAGACGCGGAGGCTGAACATTGAAAACTTAGTTGCAAGCCTCGGCGATCTTCTCAACACGCACGAAAAGCTGACGCTTTTGACGGAGCTTCGAGAACTCGTCGACAGCAAAGATAGACCTCTCTTTGATGACTTGGTTTATCGACCGAGGATGTTGAGGGTTCGTAAACGCTTTGAACATTTTTTACACTTTTTTGCACATCTTTAGCATACACAAGCCTCTTAGTTCAGGTAAACGGTAATCGTAATGGTCGGCTAACTTTCACAGAAATTGAAGGTGACTTTCTCATGATTCTAACCTGAAATAGAAGAAATATTTTGGGTATCTCTCATTTATATGAATAGTCGGTAACAACGAAGATTGTAGAAATTTACTTACAAGGGAAGTTATCAAAGTGTTAATCGGTAGTATAAATAAGTATTGTATGATACGATGGGACTTAATATAAGTTACCACCAGAGCATTTCGCTTGAATGGGCTACACAGATGCCGCTATGCCGAAATTAATTTAAACTAAATTTTAACCTTTATTTTACTGTTACTGTCATTCTGATTAATCAGCAGTATATTTTAATCCATCAAACTATAACTTTCCCGAAGAAATGTATAAGAGTTGAATAATTGGGAAGGAATTTCAATACATTTGTAATATAAAACTTTTGTCGTGATCACTATATCGTACTTATGAGCAGTTAAAGCTATCAAATATGACTTTTCTACTTTGTAGATAACGGAGTGATTTTCTATGTATTTTTGGGCGCTTAATACGATTCCAGATTTGGAAATTGCGTATCACTCCAGGATTTTGAGAAAAGTGGATCAAATAAAAAAAAAAACGGGGTTTCAAGAGTTTTCAGCATTGAATTTTTCTCTCTGCTAGAAACTTCCACCTGTATAAACTGAAGCTTAAATCCCACACTACAAGACCCATATCAGTAAAATAATTTCTTTTAAATGTACCGTCATTTTTGTTATATTCTATGCCTAGAGTTTTTCGGGGTTTCTGATTACGAATCTGATGGCTGTTTTTAAAAATCCAAAATGGCATGATCCATGATCATGTCCAAACAGCACCGCCATTTTATACAATTCTGTTTTATCTCTGTAAGTTGGATATATGATTATTGTATGGTAAGATTGAAGCTGTAATTAAGCATAGGCTGAAGTCTCAAGCAAGTCAGGCGTCTGCGAAAAGCAGGGCACAAAAAACCCAGAAACTCGTTTTTACCCACACTTTTTTCGAAATTCTAGACCTTAAAAGAAAAAACCATATAAATATGTGTAATCATCAGATAAATCTCGACAATTTTCGTGATAGTTCAATACAAACTATGACCATGTTCTAATATTCTATCTAAACTTTAGAGAAGTTTTAGTTTTATGCGAAATGTTTTTAAACGTACTTTTTGATTGTTGATTTCGAATAGATATGAAACTATAGGTAACGTTATAAACTTAAATTAAAATAATGTAAGTTAACGCATTTAATGCGTTATAAATTTAAATTAAAATAATTTAAGTTTCATTTGTAACTTTGCATTTTATGACATTAGAGTTTAAACTCTTACATTTCGATTTATTTCCAAATGATCATATTTTTTATATTAATAAGATTTGTGCAAAATATAAATTCAATTAATTTATTTTGTCATTATGAAACTTCTCATATTTTATCATAACCAATGATAGGATAGAAAGTCCTAAATTATATTTATATTCACTATATATTTTGCGAACAATTTAGATATAAGTAAAATACATTGGTACACAAGCCTGCGAATAGGCTAAAAATTCACTAAAGTCATTAAAACGGGGATAATTCCTTTCCTTTATCCTTTATCCTTTATATTGTTACAAATGTTCGGAAAATTCGGTTGCTTTTATGTTACGGAGGTAACAGAATTTTATTAAATATGTAACATTACCATAAAGTTACGAAACTGCAACAGAAATCTGAGATGGAATCAGATAACTAAAGGGAAATTAGTTTGGTTTGTAGCCGCCAGATGCCGCCCTACACTTAGCGCCCGCATTTCCCGGTGTAGAATTTGGATTTTCATTCGATTACAATAAAGGATTACTCATTTCAAATTCCATTCAAATTCGTATGACCTTGATTCGAATGTCTACAACGACAATATAATGGTCCTTAACTGCTGATCATGTATCTTTCATTAAATTTAATTTAATTATGTTGTATGCAAATTAATTCAAGTAATGTTAAATATATACACTCAATAATTATGTACGTCTGTAAAACATATTAATAAATGTAAATTAACCAATAGTCAAGAAAATATTTACTCCCCTTATATTTTTTGTTACTGTAATTAAAAATTACTAAACTGATACAGAATATTTGTAGCATGTAACTGAATCTATTTCCTGTTATCGTTTCAAAAAGGTATTAAAATTGTAACAAAATATTTTTGAAACGGTCACAATAAAAAACTTCAGTTACGTTTTCAGAAAATCCCGAAAAAAAATTCTAACAGTGTAGATCAGAATCAATAAGAGATTAATAAGTGAATTTATTAGGTAATCCCTTGGGGTTTTTTATGAATTTTCTTTGAATTTAAAACTTAGGTATTTAAGAGTTTTACACAAATTAATGTTTTGATCAACTTCGAAGCATACAATAACGTAACATTTCTTTGCTCTCCTTTTTGTATATGTCTAAGTATCGATTTGTCTATTTATACGTTTCTACTTATTTCTTTACGATTTCATAATAAGTTACATGCGCTTACTCTCATGAATCAACATCGACAGTCCAATTTATATTTATGAAACTGGTGAATATTTAGGCATTGACGTAGATTCGAATTTCGAATCAACTGTATTGATTATTTAGGAACAAGGAAAATTAATTTTTTATTGAAGGAGATATACCGTTCTCAATTTACGACATTAAGAAAAAATATCCAGAAAAAGTTTCATTGATTTTGTGCAATTTTTAGAAGCAACGATATTGGTAATCAACAATTTTGCACTTATTTCATAACAAATATTTGAACTTGAAATTAGTATCTTTGCTATATTAAACAAATCCTGACATTTTTCTAAAATTTACTAAATCGGAATTGTAATATGTATTTGCAGATATTAAGTATAATGAAGTAATTACCGGTAGATTTGTAAGTACAAAAGTGTTTATTGTTGTTGCATGAATCGATCGAATCAAAAGTTTTCTTTGTCTGAATAATATATTGAAAAACTTGCATTTTTGTTAATTATACTGAAATTCTAGAATTTTTTTGGTTTGTATTCAAGGAATTGGAGAACAATAATTAAAAGTCTCTCTTCAGATATGTAATTAAACAACAATTTTTCATATCTTGAATTCAATCTGTCGAAATTATATACATATAATGTTAACAAAATTATTGTGATAAAAATAGTCTCCCGATCAGTCTGTAAAATAACGATTTTTCGCTGAGCCTCGCTATTCGGCTTCATGTCCGAAAAAGTCGTAAAAAAAATTAAAAATTAGTCATGCAGTATTTGTTGGAAGATTTAGTGCAGTCTAATATAATTATTGTTTTCATTTAAAGTACCGACAAATTTTATTTCACTCTGTAAATCACTAAATTTCATTGGTATTCCTGTTGTATTGACTTTTTTCCATTTTTTTAACGTAAAACCAATGTATCCTGTCTTGATTTTTAATATACATATATGTGCGATTTCTTTCGGAAATCTTATTAATAACACAGACCAAATTGTCATTTACTAATTATATATAGGGACGCATATCTATAGCATTTTTAACCTTTAAAGTGTTGTTCCTTGTGACAACTTGATCACCTTCAAAAATATCTGCAATACCACAATTTGTCGGATTTTAGTATATATGTCTTAATATTAATTAGACATTATATCTTTATACGAATTAAGACAGAAGATGAAAGTGGCTAATTTTACAATTTTTTTTTATCAGTAACTTTTATTATACGCTGCATGCTAAAAAATGAGTAAGAATAACTTGACATTTGACAGACTTGACTTTTACTTAAGATTTTGTCAACGGAAAATAATTAATAACGGAGAAAGAATGTGTTTTTGTACTTTTGTTTTTCCTGTATTATGGACACTTTTTAATATACTTTACTTATCATGCTCGATGTATTCAAGAAGTAGTTTTAGAAATTATTTAAAAAAACGGAAGTTCATAAAAATCGAATTTTATGAGATTTAACAAAAATTAAAAGTAGATTTTCCCTCCTCAGAAACAGAAAAATACCAAATAAAGTTTCATGGTAAATGTTGCACATATGACTATCTATAAATCCGTTTTGTATTTTAGAAAAAAAATAATTATTGTTATTGGTTATTGATTTTTTTCATTTTTCGAACTATAGTTTCATGAATAATGGAAAATGCTTAGCCGTTCTTGAAAGGCTTGAAAATTGAGGAAATTCCGAACTTTTGAATAACAAATTTGAAAAAATCTTATTTTGTTGATATAATCTTTAAAACAAAATTTATTTTCACAAATTAGAAAAACACGTAGTTCTTTATTTTTCAAGTAGAATAACATATTTCACGATTAAGTTAATTCTTAATGTGCCGACGGTTTATACCTGCATGATTTGAAATGGATTCGGCTCGAATTAAACAAATGATCCATTCAATTCCGTCCATGAAATTTCAAAGTCCAGTTTTTGAATTTATATCGTCTATCGTAGATTTATCAATAAAGTTACACAACAATCCTATTCTATTACTTTTGGGTGAAAATGAGTACCTGGTACTAATTTCCAGTTCTAATAAATACCTGGTACTGATTTCTAGTATAGAAAATATGGTCCTGTGCGGAACCTCAAACATAAAAAAAATATTGTTTGAAGTGCGTAACCTCAAATATTTGAAAATACTAACTTTTATGGACTAATTCTTAGAGTACGTAACCTCAAATATTTGAAAATACTAACATTTATGGACTAATTCTGCTTTCGGAGTTGAATTTTTCACACAAAATTGTGGTGGAAATGATCCACAGCTTCCCAACAACATCCAAGGATCCCTTTTTTGTAGACCTGTGTAATATTTAAAAACAGGAAAGGAGTAAGGAAACTTCTAAACTATTACTAAGCTTTATACAGGAGCTTTGCTTTCACCCTTTGTTATGCGAATTTGTTAACATATCAAAAGTTTATTTGAAAACAGAAGAAAATAAATAAAACTAGAAAAAAGAATTTCATAATAAAATTACGCATTAAGTACAAATAATTATATAAAATATTTAAAATCTTTGAATAATTTTTTTTTTAAATAAAATTTTATATTAGAAATAAAAAACTTTCTAGAAATCAAACCATTTTATGAGAAAACACCACCACTCACCGGTTTCTTTCTTTTCAATTTGTCGTTGAGAAGCAAATGCTACTACTTGGCTCCACTTTCTTCCATTGCACAGATCGAGTATAGAAAAGTAATTTTAATAACGAAAGAGGAGGACCTCAGGGAAAAAGGGTGAAAGAAATAACGTCGAGAATCCTTGTATTCGAATGTTTATTCCTTCGGCTCTCCTATCAACTACGTACATGACTAGATTTCTAAAGCATCTTTGCGAAAGATATTCCTTAAAGCTGATCATATAAAAAGGAAAAAAACCAAAATAATATTATTTCAGTACAGAGAGAAAATGGGAAAGAACTCTCAGAAAGTGTAGATGCATCATTTTTGTTTTGTAGTAAAGGGCAAATTAAAAATATAATAAAAAATTGATTAAAAAAATCGATTTTTAATGACATATAAATACCATAAATGTATTCAGGAATATAGAAAAGAATGTTTCAAAAAGGACACGTATTGAAAAAATCCTTGCATGCTAAAATCCGGAGTTACATTTCTTTTCTTATATTTCTATTTATTATTTTGAACCTAAAATCCAAATGATAGTTTCCACCGCAACAAAAAGTGATCTGCAATAAATTTAAACTGGTTATTTCAAAATAAAATACAAAATGATCAAGACCAGTGAAGAAATACCATAAGAAGAAATTTTGTTCGTTTGAGTATTTGAAATTTTTGAAATAATATACGCCATTTTGAATTTCGAAAATCTGACCATAAATTTGTTATCGGTGACCCAAAAACAGGCGGATATTGAATATCACAAAAATCGAATAATATTTAATATTCTCTGACCGCCATATTGGGTCCACTATCTTGAATTTCAAAAATCTAAGCATAAATTTGGAATCAGCAATACAAAAAACATAAAGATACTGGAAGCCACAGAAATCGATGAATATTTAATGTTTTGGGTACGCCATATTGAATCCACCATTTTAAATTTAAGATTTCCGAGTAATGAGTTTTTTTTAACTAGACTTACTTTCGTGCACAATGATGGGTGATTTTGAAAAATGCACAAATTTTTCGTCGTATCGACCGCCATTTTGTTAATAAGACAATAAAAAAATCAAGTATGATGGATTTTAGGAGGAATGAAATCTGAAAAGTCTGAAAATGATTTTGAAATGAAAATTAAATAAAACAAAATATATGAATGTATAATTTTGAAGTAAAAAAATCGGGAATACGTTTTAGATAGGTTAGAAGGTTATCTGAAATGGGTATCACAGTTAAAAATGCAGTTTTTTCAATATTTTTGTAAAAAAAATGTGGTAAGCGTCATTTTTCGAAAATTTCAGTAACGCCAATCGAAAGAGCGACCTTAAAACTAGTCGGATATAGATGTTTCCATTTTTAGGCAATTTAATTGCATAATTAAAACGATGCTAAAATCAGTGTGCAAATTATGCACATTTGGGACTTCAAGGGTTAACATTGAAAAAGGAGTTAAAAAACGTTAAACATAGACAATTTTTGTTGTATATTATATAATTATAATTTTTTTACTTTTGTGCAGATAATATGTGCTTTAATTAAGGTGTAATAGAATTTATTGTCGTGATTTGAAGATTGGGACAGTGTCTCATACTTGGAACATGTAATTACGCTACTCTGCTCTATTTTCCACAACATTTGGATTAAAACTTTCGGTTTACATCATCGACATCTTCTCTGCTTAAATCTGGACAGCCTTCATTAGTTTCTTTGTGTCAGCTATCATATCATCAACAATTTTAAGAGTTTAATTTTTTTATGTTTATTTGAAAACTTTAATATCTTTTTAATCATGTTACTAGGGTTAACATAGAGTAATATTAATCAATTAATTGTATAGTTAAACACTACTATTAAAATGGAATCATAACTTAACAAAAATCTCTGGCCAGGTACTTTAATCGAATAATTTAGTATTGGTCATAGTCCACTAAACTCTATTTAATAATCACTTAACAGGGCTTCCTTCACTTTCACGTAGATTCTCTTGTCTATTTAAATTACTAAAGTTTTTAATCTGAATATTCAGTACTTATACAAACTGAATTAATCCTTGAAAGAAATTAGGTAGTTGGGGCGTAACTATTCTTCAGCTTTCTTAATTAAATACGTCCTGACTTTATTTTACGTCTTCTTCAATTCTATTCTTCTTATTACCATGCTAAGAGGAAAATCCATGAACAATCACATTCACTGCTCTGTCCAGGTTTCGTGGCATAATTACACGGTATTCAAAATGCAACGAATGCATCTTCTACGTTGAATACTCTTTCTTCATTATCATCCAGTCTTTTCTGAATTTCAAATACTCATTACTTATATGCGTATTTTATACGTTATTTTATTTATTTTTATTATTACAATAGGTTGTCAATTTTCCACAATTTTCGGTTTGTAATCCAAAATTCATTCCTTTGTATTTAAATAAGAGTACAATTGTGTCAATTTTGAAATTTCATTTTTGTTATATATTTGAAACGAAAATTCATAAATTTCCAAACGTTTTATTTTGTATTGATCGATTCGTCATATTCCGATTTTGTGAAATTCTCCCCTATGCCGAGTAAAATTTCCTTTCGCCGCATAACTTTGCTCCTTGCGGTAGGCAATCATATATGCAGGCATGCAGAAACGGCATTTTGTCTGAAGCTTTGGCCCCTATACCAGCATAGACACTTATCCGGCTTTACATTACGCCCCCAACTTTTTTCCATTTTACATACCTTCAAACTTTTACCTGAATTACATTGCACAAATGATCAAAGAACTACGTAAAACAAAATCACTTTTGTTTTATATGAAAAAAGTTGTAAGCCCTATATGTATTTCTTAGACAGAGATCTGGTTTATTTGAATGTATAATTTGACATATTTTAATGATCTAATAAAATTCATTGTCTACTATAAATTAAAATCTTTTAGTTCAAATGCGATCAAAATAAAGTTTTTTGTAGTTAAGAATTTGTGTCATTATCTAAAATTTTGAAGAAAACATTAATATTACCAAAAAAGTAATTCTCAAATGTCAAGATTTTGATAAATACATCGAACAACAAAATTTATTTGAAATTTGATCTAACCATAACGTATTTGATTCAATAGACATCAAACTTTCGGATTTAAAAAATTTAACAGTGTCCTATGTGAAGAAAAAATGTCTAAATTGGGATCACTAAACTTCTGCATAAATCAAGTCAACCTAGCTTCGTTTCCGGTCACCTCGTGCGCCAAAAAACGAGAGATTTATAACGACGGACGATCGGCCTGATTTTTTTTTGTCGCACGTTTGTTCGATGTACGAATTCTATCGAGCTTTGTCCTCATGATTTTAGCTTTTACACATTTTATGATATGTCCATCTGCATTTGGAATTTAGTGGTATTTAATGTTATTAAATATTATGTGAACCTGCGGATGTAAACAAGTTTTCGGACATATATTGTGCAAATATTTTTTAAATGACAATCACCATAACGACTTCCTCTGCTTATTCTATTTTAATATATTGTATGATAAATTGGGTGAATTGCACGTATGCGATTTCTAATTGCAAATATATTTTTATTATTAGCAAAGAACAGAATTTCTATCAATAAATGTAATAGAAACCCAGGATGACATTCTCTAAAAGTTTGGATAGAATGAAATTCACATTAATTAAAGGGAATATTCAGGGATATCGTATATTCGCGCAATTTCCGTCGGTTGAAGACTACTTCTGAAATTTCTACCTAGAAATTGAAATTGAATAAGGTTGTAGAGTGAGACAGAATGAATTTTCATGTTTTATAATTAAACTTCTGTAAATACATTTAAATCCCACTTAACAATTTGATTATACCTTTCACAGTTTCAACTTCGTCAATTGCACTTTTTAAATATTTTTTAAATATTGCAGTCTGCTGGATTAGAAAGATATGTGGCCTTAACCTAATTAACATTTAGTACCATTAATGAAAAGAATTTAAATAATCTATTTCAAATTATACTATAATTAATATATATCATAACATGAACTAAAACTAATAAGTACTTAATAAACTTAATTAAAATTCTGTTACCTCTGTAACATAAAAGCATCCAAATTTTTCAAACGTTCCTAGCAGTGTAGCTAAACCATTTTGGTCCAGCCAGTAATAGTAAAATATTTCAGTACTAATTAATCGAATCGGACTTACAGCTCCTATCAAATGATACTTCCTTAAGTGGAATTTACGTTTATACTAAATTTCAAATTTAAAGATCGCTATGCTCCTATTTAATGACCATAATTTGAAATGTGTTTTCTAGAGGTTATTTTACGACTTAACTCGAAACTTAGTTTTTAACTGTGATTTGAAAACGATTGACCTCATCGAGTTAATAAAACTAATCTCAGAAAGAAGCTTATACATCATAATTTGTGAATATATTTTTCTATAAAATATCATTTATTATTGTTCATTTAATATATTTTCGATGCTGAAACTAAACAGTTTGATGGTTGTTGATACAACCGAACTGGCTATCTTTGTGTTTAAACGCGGTAGGTTGGAATAGTTAAACAAAAATGGCCTAGAACTGGAAATAACTTGCAGTCTTGTTTTTAATTTAGTTTCAAGCTTTTATTTAATGTTTTGTGCGATTACAGGATTTGGGACGACGATACTGTGCGTTCATTCCGATACTTAGACGAAAGGAACAACGCAATCGGTGTACTTTATCCTAACCGATTTTTTTTTACCACCAAAGTGTTTAGTTTTAGTCCTATCGATTGCAAAGGTTTCATCGAATCTCACACTCAACCATTTACTTGCGTACACCAAACTAAGTTCAACCAAACCGGTTTGGCTCGAAACTGTGATTTATATCTTTCTATAAATTGGTAGTCCTATGTTTTCAAAACTGACGAACTAATAAGTTTAAATAGTGATGATAACTGAAGCATTTGTTCTCATAACATGTCTTGAAATTGTAAAGGTTCGAATCTCACAGCCAATCCTTTAGTTATAAACCAAACTAGGCGCAACTGATGCTGTTTGATTAAAAAATGAAATTTAAAAACGGGATTACTAAAAAGTTTAACTGAACGAACAACAAAATAGTGCCCAACCCAAACCTGCTATTTCGCGATCAATCGAATCCTGGTTGATGCCAGCCCTAACATGTTTTAAACTTAAAAAAAGTTATTTTCTCCTTTGATGTATTCTTAAGCTAGTATGCGCACATTAGTTACTTTGAATACGAAATAATGTTCACGAGACAACTAGATTCAGCATAATATCGTTTCAATAACCTCATCTCTCAAAAAGAAATTGAATTTAGTCCCTATTAGATGTTTTATAAAACCAAAGTAATTCATGAAAGAAGTCGGGACAAACATCAGAATTTGGATTATGTCAGACTACTTTATTAAACTCAAGTAAATTCGCCTACATTGTGTTCATTAATCCTTGATAAGGTTCTGAATTATACAATTATTTGCCAATTTTATGATGTATTTACATTAAAGTACAAAATGTTGTTCATATTTCTTTTGTTATAACTTTATGAAATTCCAAATATCCAGATTATTCGTTGTTGTGTCGATGTATTCCACAAAAGATTTATACACGTTGCTATTGTCTGTAAAGAACTGAATGAGGAGTACTACGAAACGTTAATATCGTAAATGAAATCATTACCATTCGCGAATCGTGTTTCTAATTATTCTCCAGCGAGACTGGCGCCGCGATTGCAATTAATTGCCAATCGATATTTGGCAGACTGCCACTGATTTCTCCTGATCCTTCGAAACCGTCTTCTTTGATTGCAGTTGCTATTAACCGCGAATCTCGCTGTTTAATTTCGTCCTGTTCCTGAAATGACGACTTGAATCGATTTTCTCCACGCGTGTTGAATGAATTTCGATTCATATATGCTGAAAATAGTTTTTCTCCGACATGCAGCGCTCCAATAAGAGCACGCATCCGGTCTGAAATTTTGAAATGGAATTTATTTATATTTTGCTTCTATTACAGAATATTCCACCATTTACGGCGATCCACTTAATTTCCATTTATCGATTGACCTTAAATTAACTCCTTTATTTTCGTAGTCTTTTTACGTTCTGAATCGAATCTATGAAATTAGTGCACCAATCCAATCAAGAAAACATATTTTCATTTGTTCCATCGAGGAACTTTTAATACCAATATTTATCCCAAACAATTATATATATATAAAAAATTGTAGTAAACGAGTTAAGAATTTGAAGTATCATTTAGAAGTATCTTAGCGTTTGTTTCTACGATTCGCGTTTCCATTTAGGATATGCGAAGTTTTCCACGAGTAAAATAAAAAAATAATACACAGAGAAAAAGAAAATTGTTAATGTAACCATTTTACATTAGTAAAACGCCTTAATACACAAAGAAATTAAATTTACTATTGCCTGCTAGTTAAATCATTTGAACATAACCTCAAATATCAAGTATAACCTTTCATGTTCTTAATTCTACTATTTACATACGTTTCATTAACCGCTTCTTTCGCTCTGTGAAACTAAACAAATGTTCCATTAGTCCTGAATAATTAATATGAACAACCATTACTTAGCATCATTGTTCGTTGTCGTATGTTGGTGATTTTAAATGTGTAACTTACGAAGTTTATTTTCAACAAAAAATTGTTTATAAATAATAAAATAGCTAAATTTATATTCGAATTTGTATTCCGCACTTCCCCTCGTATGACGTCAAAATGGTATCACGTGACTTTAATTCTAATTGTATTCATTCATAATACCGAAATTAATGATTCGAATTGGCAACAGCACGCGTAGGTGAATTTAAATCATTCGAAAAAGGTCCCGGGTTCAATTCCTGACGCATCTATTTTCTACATTTCGACCCTCATTTTTTCGATTCAAAAGAAACATCCAAAAAATTTCGAAAAATACTG
Source organism: Trichopria drosophilae (assembly GCA_030407085.1). NCBI lineage: Eukaryota > Metazoa > Arthropoda > Insecta > Hymenoptera > Diapriidae > Trichopria > Trichopria drosophilae. The sequence goes on along the minus strand of CM059587.1, from coordinate 83,045,296 downwards.
TCTTTTCATTTTTGTGAAATGTAATTTTTTCCTGATATGTCAGCAAATACATACAGTAGAGTCCCATTATATTTGCCCGCTCGGTTCCTCGCCTTCCCCTCTCGTCTCGTTATATTTGTCAAAAGAAGAGCAGTGCCGCTTCTCCCACTCTCCTCAGTCACGTTGCATGGTGGGCGAAAAAGGGGGCGGCGACAGACGAATGTAACGATACGGAACTGGGCAAATATGCTGGGACGTAAATATAGCGAGATGCAAATATACTGGGACTCTACTGTACTTCTAATTAGGTAAATAAATTTCTGACCCTACGAGGCAAGATGTTATCTTAACTTGTTCGTTGAAAGCCATTTCCTTCATTAATATTTAAATATAAAAATGCTTTTATTTTTGTTCGCCTTGTTCAAGGTTTATATTTTCAAGTTATTGGTTTTGGTGTTTCAATTACTTTTCTGATACTTTTACATTGACATTGAGACTAAAAGAAGGCAACTAAAATAGGAATCTTGACGTCTGATTTCATCACTCGATTTGTAGACTGAAACGATATCTCCAGTTGTTCTGTAGTGTTTAAAATTTCTATTTATAACGTTTATAATATATCTTTTAAATATTTAATTTCCTTTGTGTTCTTAAATTAGGAAATTAAACAAATAAATTTATTGGATTTTACTTTCTTCTTTCCTTTTCTGTTCAAATTCATTATCTCGCTTTGCATTAATAATTTTTAAAACGCCATTTCTATAAACTACTGGATTATCTTTGTGTCTTTTTTTTCAACTTGTCTATTTTGCTTCAGTTGGAATTTACTTTATTCGAACTTATTATTTAAAAGTATGTCTGGTAAGAGATACCATAAAGGTACAAATTAGAAAAATTGAATTTTTGTAGATTCTGTAAATAATAATGAGTATTTTTGTCAATATATGGTATTTTTTAGCTGATGTTGAATCTTTCAAAAATTTGACAAATATGAAAAGGAGTCTCGAAAATCTGGAATGTGAAGAGCCTAATTACAATTTTTTGTTTATTTTTATTTGTTATTTTTTGTTCATATTTTCATATTTTAATTTGGACTTTCTTTGTTTTACCGGTCTTTTATTGTGGACGGATGGTAAAATAAAAATCCGATTTTTGTTACTTACATTTGTCTCCTTTTCGACCGGTTGTGGTTCACAAAACAGAAGAAATATGTAAAAAAAAAGAAATATACGAAGTTTACCAAAAATCGGATTAATAGTTAACCATCCTCATTTTTATACTTTATTTGTGATTTTTTAAATTATTTTACAAAAATTTAAGATATAATTTCTAATGTTGATGGTTTTTTATTACTCGATATGGAATCTTACTTCAGTTTGGAACTCGAGGACCCCAAAAACTACAAAGTATCAAGTTTCAAAATAATCCAAACAATTTACAAAAATATAATCCGCCATATTTGATTCACAATTTTGAATATTGTAATCTGAATGTTTATATTCGAGTTTAGCGATCCAAAGAATATTTATAGAAAACAAATTTTTCGTCAACATTTTTTAGACGCCATCTTGAAAATCTTAGAAATTCGTTTCGCTATTTTCAAACTTAGTCTGAAACAAAATGGGCAAAATTTATACTTTCTTTTCGAGAAAGTGGCTGTTAAAGTTATTGAAAATACATACAAATTTCGATATTAAATGAGTTTTTACATAGTAGCAAAGACAACTGCGTCGAAAGTAATAAAAAAAAAGATATCCGCGGTACAGGGTTAAGTTGTGAATAATTGCAAATTATTAATTTTCTCTAGTATATTTTAACATTCAATGTACGTTCGTTAACTATTAATAAATTTTAGATTAAATTCTGTCGTTTGAACTGCGTATGTCAACAATGCGTCCAAAAATTCGCAGAAAATCGAGTAACTGCGCGCATGTATGTTTGTTTATCTCTCTTCCGGCGAAATTTAAAGCGCGTAAATATGTCACGTAATGATCCTAACATTAATATATAAAATAACATAACAAATTTAACCAAATCTGAGATTACGGCAATTTCAGGTTAAAGTACCTGACCTTAAGATCAAAATCTAAATTGTTAGTTTTACTATGAAGTTACTACATTAATTGTAAACAAAACATTTCTCTTTAGACTAAAATCGAATATCCATACACTGAAAATACCTGTCTTACAATGCGCAAACATCAGAACAGCAAGACTTTGTTTTAACGGGTACGGGTCGAAAAACCGATAAATAAAAAAGCCGACCGGTTAAAAAACCGACAATCGAAATGCCGGCAGTAAAAACACCGATACTTCCAAAAATTACTGTCCGCTTACCCCTTTATCTGCTCTTTTTTGTGTCCAATTTCGGCTTTTCGACGATCGGCTTTCTGACTGGCGGTTTATCAACATGTCGGCTTTTTGACTTGACGGTTGCTTGACCCGCATCCATTTTAAGACCACTTTTTTACTTAATGGCTGAATTTAAGTACATTTTTAAATGAATTTAAAAAAATAAAACGAAATAAAAAAAAAGAAGTCGGTCTTGGTTGTAAGACTTATTTTTATCTGTAAAGAAGAATAATCATATGAAATGATATATCTTTAATCTAATTGTCATGTATATTAATCTAGTTGTCATAATTGCTTGTATTGAATCATATAAAAATCCCATCTATTAATAAAAGATGCAATAATTTAACTGGTGCGAAATATTTTATTGTTATTTCTATTTTATTTTGCCAAAAACTGTCTTTTATTTACATAATACATCACCCCAACATCAAAATTGAATAAAAGCAACGTATTAAATGTAGGCTACATTAAAAATACGGTAAGCTTCTGAAGTTACTACAATTTTCAATAAATAAATTTTATTTCTGGATACAAATCTTTCACTGTGAAAACATATACAACTCTTGGATATTTTTGTAAGCTTTAAGTGTATTCGATCCAGTCCGTGGTTGCGTAAATACAGCGAAATAGTTCGGAAAGCTTTTAGCGAACTTTTCACCTATTGTCGTTTCCGTTTGCGTCAGAATCGATTTACAGATGGACGTACTTTTCCTTTTCCTGTTTTTCTTCCAGATAAGGAAGTTCCTAAATGATATTCTTTACCATATTTTTTAATTTATCGAATGTTTGTGCAATAAAACTAAGCTATGTACTGGGTCAGAATTCCAATTTCTTTGAGAACTGCAGACCTACATTAGGGGGTGTACGAAGCAGTTTTATTGCCGTTCAGCTGATTCAAGCAATTTTGAAATAGATGCACACGATGGTGCACATGTGGCATCTGATAGCGTGACTCACAAATGTTACGTTTACCGAACGTGGTATTGAATTTCAAAAAACCGATTATTCATATTCGAGATATATCCAAGTTAATAATGTGCACTTTTATTATTTAATATCCAACAATTTATTGCAAGCTTTACTTTCAAAAAAAGATTTACCTTGTTTTCTAGCAATTTAATGGAATATAACGATTAATATAAATTATAACCGATTGCCAAAACGTTTCCCGTTACCAACTAATGGTAACAAACTCATTAGCTACATTATCTTCCATTATTTATATTCGATTTTGAAAGTTCGAAATGTCCTTGAAACGTAACATTTGGGTACTTCAAAAATGATTCGTTACTGTCGCCTTCGATAAAAAGATCATCATCGTTTTCAGGATTACGACGACGAAATGGAAGAAGATCGAAGTCTGCGCCATAATTCGCCGAGTTCTCGAGGGAATCTCAGAGATTACGGACATCATCGCCTTCATGACAATCTGGTAAGTCGGCTTAACGTTATTTCGTTTGATCGTCTTACTTTTCATCTTTCTGCGAGGTTTCCTCTGTATCCCCAAGTCTTATAAAAATAGTGGAGGGACGAGCTAAGAATCTTTTCATACGATTTCAATGAGCATTTTATTTCCGTATAGAAACTGGACAGTTTTACATGTGACTAAGTACAAATCAATATCTCCGTGAGCTGCTAATGAAAAACGTAGTTTTTAATTAAAAATTATTTTAAGGTTTCATAACATATGTTTAAATACATATGTACGTATGATAGCATATAAATACAATTTAATTTCAACGTTTCTTGATGAAGTACAAAAAAAATTGTAACAAAAAATTTAAAAATAAATTAGAATTTTCGAATTAGAAGTGAAATCTATTACAGAAGATCAAACTATTTCTGATCAGATATCTAAGCCTCTCCCTGCTGATGTTGAGTGATCAATCAGGTACTTGATATATTTGTATCTAACTAAATATTGAATAAAAAAAATGAATGTAGATTAAAGATTGCACTATAATAGATATAATTTAATCCATTAAGGTATTCTAAGATCTATGTCTGATTGTTTCTGAAGGTTGCAGTACTTCTGACGATATCTTCAATCATTAATAAACCCGGGAAAAAATGATTTATATCTGGATCATATATGAACCATACAAGATTATATATGAACCATATATGATCATACATCATCATATATGATTCATATATCATCATATACGATTCGTATATAATCCAGATATGTTTATGTATGCTGATATATTAATTTTGACCTGATATAGTAATATATAATCATATATGAGCATGTATGAACATGTATATCCCATATATATTCATATATAGCTAAATCTGATTATTTATATTTATATCTGGTCAAAATCCGTATACGATCATACATAAACATATCTGGATTATATACGAATTGTATATGATGATATAAGAATCATATATGATGATGTATGATCATATATGGTTCGTATATGATCCAGATATTAATCATTTTTTCCCGGGAAAGTATTTAGTGTGGTATCAATTTCTTTGCAGCACTTTAATATTCTCAAACTGTTACAAAATGAGATCTCAATGTAATCTCAATGGATGTAACGACTCGATATTTTAAAAAGCCCCGTTAAGTCAAAAATGAAGAGGTATATAATATCTTCATTTGCATATAGTTTTAAAAACTATTTTCCTAATCATTCCAAGTCACGTTAGGAATTTTTGTAACATCTTCGTCATTTCTACCTCAACATATCAGCTCCTCTATGCCAATTGTGTCCATTCATTTTGTTTAAATTAACTTGAATTTTAAGAGTGATACTTCCATCTCCTCAAAACACTATACCCAATTTAAACATAGGGTCCAAAAGGACTTCAAGTATTTTGGAAACGTTTACGATATTACAGTCCCTGTACCATATATCCGTTGACTGGAATAAATTCTGTGTGGATTGAGAGATCGTTTCTCACTCTGTATATGTCAGCCATAATCCTTACCGTTGCCAATCCTTCAGCGTGGCGGAAGGAGAAGGAAAATCTGCTCGAGTTTCTGTCTACAAACTCACCTCCATTAAACCAAGATCCAAATTCACAGAGACCCAGGCGCTGACCGGAAAAGCCAGTATATGTATGGATTTTCATACGAAACCGCTCCATCATTACCTAAAAATCGTACAATCCATACTCTCAAAGGTTTTTGGAAGTTGCCTATCTCAGGTGGTCATTTGGAGATAATCCTTAGATGATATATATATATATAATAAATGTATATCTGAAACGTTTCATCTGAGACTTTTCTTCATGTAGGTGGTACATACGCTGACGTGTTTCTGGCTTGCTTTAAATTTGTAATTGTTCTAAAGTCTATTCTTTCATCTGATTGTATATCATGAAGATCAGAAATGCTATCAATTTGGCATCGTAGCGTTTTTCCTAATTGAAATTGCGATAACAATATCCCAATACGTACCAAATTATTATAATTTACTGGAGGATTTAATGTTCTGGTTCGTTAGAAAGTCATCTGAGGCTGAGGCTTATGAATTCCACTGAAATATGGACTTTGAGTCAGCTAATAGTGAAAGCACGAGTCGAAACTAGTTTCTGTGCTATCAGGACGGCAATTTTGAGAGCTTGGATTTAGAGAATAATGATTACAAAGATGCCAAACTGAAGATTACTGATTAAGGCTCATGTCAAACGTAAAAAGAACTGGGTTTCTGTGTAAAACAACCTTTAGTTCCGGATTATTTAAATAAATAGAGCTGTTATTGGAATTCCAGAAGGCATTTATAACGGTTTGCACCTTGGTTAAAAATTTCAAAACAGGGAAATTGGATTCCATTGGATTTGAAATAAAAAAATAATGAATATATGTTTTCACGTGATCATTTACTGGCAAACAAAACCCAAGACAAAAAATCATCAGAACTTCTACCACACTTCTATATGATCGACGAAACCAAACACCAATTATGGCTACCAGGGCAACCTATGCTGGATGGAACTGTTTCGGTGTAATATATTGTGATAAAAGAATTTAAAGATCGACACTAATAATAATTGCTATATTTGATGGCTGAAAGGGAATTGTAAAACATCAATCGATTATATAAAGGAATTTTAAATGATGATACTCGACCCAACCTCGCCAAAACATATTTGCCATTCAGACATGGGTCCTCTACAAATCATTCGTTTAATCTTATCAACGAATTGCGGCTTTTTTATCGCTATATTTGTTTTTAAAAAGAAATGGGAATTTATGGATTGGTGGATCGTCATCGTCGTCATCACAAAATCTGATCAGTTTGGTTTTTGGTAGTTAGTTTAGGTTAAGGTTTTTATAGAAATGTGAAAGTGCGAATCAACAATAGGATAATCAACTTTTCACAATACAGTTTCGAATAAGGAAAAGCAAAGTTTTAGATCCAATAATCCATATGAGACCTCTACTTATGTAATTTAATTCTCACTCACAGTTGATCTTTAATTATCAACTATGCTGATGACGACACTCGTCCAACTCTACCTCATAAGTTATTATGACGCACAAATGTTCTCGCGTTAAGGAAATAAAGGTACTTATATTTGACTATAAACACTGCTATAAATAAATTTCAGAAACTGCAGAACGTGAACTTAATCCTACAAATTCCTACCTTCTGCAGATGAACGTGCAGGGGTCCGAAATGTTTACTGATGTTTAGCATATTCTGACCTATATTATATAACATTTAGACAGGTTGCTCCTTTAAGAGTGTTTATGATTTGTTTGCAAGCTATGTTAAAAAGTTTTTTTTTTCATTTTAAAATCAAGTTGTAAACAATTCATCAATAAAACTGCAGAGGTGTAATTAATTAAATGAAACCTAAAAATTTAATACATATTTAACATGCACAAGTGAAAATGTCCAGTATCAAACGGAATATATCATATAATTTTATAGCAACTCGATACCATGAAAAGCAAAAACTTCACCTACATTTGTCGATGTCAAAGGTTCGCGTATAAATATTAAATGACTCCACACTTTCTCATCTCGTCCCTCCGACGTCATTGCTAAAAAATGTATTTCGCTGTCGTGTAAGACTATAGTCGAGTTTGATATTATTGAAATTTCACGTAGGTTAGTTAAAGATATCAAAGTTGCTCTAGAAGAGGACAGCAGTACATATAGTCGAGTTAATAGTCGCTGTTCTAGGTTGCAGTAGGATTAATATTTTATATTAGAAGCTATATATCGGAGTTCGTGACGTATGTACTTTACTGATCTCGACATCACGTGTTCCTGTAGGCTCGTCGTTGGAGATGTAGTGTATAGCTAATAATTATATAGAAGGTACACGACGCAACTCGGCAGAAGTAGCAGCAACCGAGGGTTCAAGGTCATCCTTACATTTTTTTTTCGTTGTTGCACAGCTCCCCCGTTGGTCGGTTTTTACTCGTACACGCGCGTTTACTAGCACGTTTTTAGCACCGTTCAGCAAGAAGACTTGTTAAGTTAAGTCGCGGATTTTATCGTAAGACTATCGCGAAACGAGTGTAATTGGCTCTAAAAAGACCAAGGGGTTTAATGCCGAAACTATCGGTTTTGGACTTGCAGCAGAACTTCCATTTTTCTACCCTATTTTTTTACAATTTTCAGAATATTGTGATTTTTTTAAATAGATTGAGCGTAGAGTTTCTATGTAACCAAGTCAAAAACACAAAAAATTTATTAGTATATACGTTTGAAAGAGCCAAAGTAATCTATATTATATTGAAACCATCAACCTCCTAACCCACCCTCTTATCAAACTATCTACGTTACTAAAGTATCTAAGTTTATTGAGGATATAAAAGTGTAAAAGGGCGAATGTCTTTAGATAGATAGAGAATGTATTTAGAAGACAACATTTTTTGATACAACTAACTTACATTATTAATAAGCATTTCACAAAGAGCGATGAATATCTTTTGAGGATTCTGATTATAACTGTGGAGTCAGAATTGCAAAATTCAAATTCACTGATTAGCGACCTAAAAGACTTTTCGATTTACATTTTGATGTAAATTTTGTATCAGCCGCTTTGAATTTTGTTATTCCATCTTTAGATTTGTTTTCAATGACTCTTAAATTTACGGAAACCTATTTTCGTTGACATGGAACGTTTGGAAAGATTGAGTTGTCCACCTGCCCAATTGATCTTAACATTAAAAATTTGTTTATTAAAAATGGGGGCTTATTCTAGATTTAAATGGTTTGTTTCCATACCTGTCCAAGCATATATGAGATATACTGGGAGGTAGCATATCTTTTTTTTCAGTGTGCAATTAAAAATGCTGTGTTATATAGGGCTATTGGTCTTTTAGTTTATGCTGACAATACAGTTGGTTAACCCGAGAAAAATGATTGAATATAGATGCTACACTTCTTGTGGACGAGTTACATAGAATTCAACAACATGTATTCAAGCTGTTTCTTTTTTGAAGGCAGAAACCAGTTTGAACGATTCAAAAGTGTTTTGAAGACTCCGGAAAAATGATTATCATGAACATAGTACAAATGGAAATCGTTATACAATAATGATATTTATTTCGTTTTCCTTTCTATCCGATTCAAATTTTTTAACCATTTTCTACATAATATCTCATGTTACAATTTTATGCTACGCTTTTCCTCAGGAACCTTGTTATGTTGCACTACTTTGAAGCCAAATAGCTTGTGATAATCAAACAAAATCGACACTAATATAGACCTCGTAATCTCAATTAACTCTACAATTGCAGCTGCTGAGCCAGAATAACCATATAACCTAATATTGATCATCACAATCCCATGACTTCGAGACCCCACTCCCAATGTGATCAAGCAAATCAATTTGCTTGATAAGGTGGTTAAAAAGTAAAGGGGTGTTTAAAGTTTGAATTTTTAGTGAAAAAGTGAATTTTTAAAATGTTTTGGTGGTAGTAGTTCACAATATTCTTGCTTAAAACTCCTTCAAATCTTCATTAACCATGCTTCAAATTCTAAAATAAAGAATTACGTAGCATTTTTTAATAACAGCCAGTACAAATACGAATTCAAAAAGAAAAATCCATCAATGCGTTAAGTACTAAATACCTGCTTTTATAATTTGCGTGTACTTTAGACTCGTGGATAAATTACTTCTTCTAGATTGGTTAAAAGAAAACATGAATTTTTTTCTTACCTTTCAGTTAATCCATGAAAGGATTGAAAAATAATGAGCACGTGTTTTTTTTAAATTTATTTTGATTAATACTAACCCAGTTTGCAAATCCCTGATAAAATTTCTAACGATAATTTTTTTTTAAGTTTTCAAATCGATACTTTTTCTTTAAATCCTGTTAAGGAGGTTCTAAAGTGGTCCGTCGATAAGAAAGGAATTTGCACAAAAACTCGTAAATAAAACGTTTTTGAATCGATTTTTGAAATTTTTGTCTCTGTACGGGTAATTGTAATTTCTATATATCGTCTCTTATAAACTATTAAAAATATTAATGGAGAATTGGCCCAGAAGTATTGAAAATAAGTAAAAACCACCTATTTCCGACAATACTCGGTCGATTCTTAATTAATTCCTTTGGTATCTTTTAAACGTGATATCTAACAACTTGAAGTACTCTTAGAGAGCCAGAATGTCGAAAAATTGAGCCATACATTTTTAATTTACGGTTTTTAGCGCAAATTCTTACCTTGTCGGCAGATTATGTTAGAACCTCTGTAAATGTACAAATATAGAAATGTATAGTTCTGACTGCATTTTACTCAAGTTTATGATAATTTGTTGATAATTTATTTGAACCTTTAGTTTTCTGAGGGTTTTCTGAATTGATATCGTTATGAGTTCATTAGGACCTCGAGCCCGGAAAACCCTCAGAATTTGCCTCATCCGGCCTCTTATAGAACACATTATGAGATCATTCTGATCTATTTTTGATTCTGCTATCAGGGTAGTGTCTCTGAAAGAAACACAAATCTTAAATCTGAGAATCCTTTTACTAAAAGAGAGATACATAAGTCCTCTTTGAGATTACTATTTTAAGAACTCCTAAGTAAGACATCTTTACACGTAGAAAAATTTCTTGAGAAATTTTACTATGCTACATGGTTATTAGGGAACAGACTTGCAGCAGGCTAAAATTTCCTATTCTTTTTGCTAAAATTTACTAACATTTTTGTTATTTTTATCACACCTTTCCGAAATTTTTAATGGTAGTTTTGATAAAGATTTAGAATGTTATGGTAAAAATTACACAAATTTTAGTAAATTTTAGCAAAAAGAATATGAAATTTTCGCCTGATGCGAGTCTATCCCTTAATAACCATGTAGAATAGTAAAATTTCCAAAGAAATATTTCTCCGTGTATAGATTATCGTAATTAAGACCTCTTTACAAGATTTTTTTTTAGATTTTTTGGGGCTAAGTTTGGGGGGCCATTTGAAGAGGTATGTGCTTATGGGACCATATGCAACTTATACGTGCATTGAAATCGTATATTTTGTTACTGAAACGGAGAAAAAATTTAAATAGCCTTATAATATTTTGACCTAGTAGAAAATCTTCTGGATATTATTTTTAAAGAAAATTTAACAATTTCTATTCAATTCATTCATGAACTGGTTTTCTATATATAAAACTGAAATTATATTTTCTAACTCACTTCTACTGCTTTTTTAATAATGGAGAAATTGTAAAAGGAACAATATTATTATCCGGTTTACTGCAGAAATAGTTTATTGAACTGAGTGTCTTCTTTTTTACATTGAAGTTTTATATTTCAACCCTTTACGGTACACATTTTTCTGATATACCATTTTTCATGAAACTGAGTACTCGGGGTTTTTGGGGTCGCTGATCACGAATGTGAACTCTGATTTTAAAAATTCAAAATGGCGGATTCTAAATGCGCGACCAAAATGTAATAACTTACTTGATCAAGATGAAATTCGGTACTCGCGTTTTTTTAGAGTCGCTGATTACGCATCTGAACCTCAGGATTCAAAAATTCAATATGACGGACCAAAAATGTAATCTCAATCAGGCAATTTTTTACATTTGTAATCGGCCATATTGTATCTGGCATACTGAATTTTTAAAATCAGAGTTCAGATTCGTAATCAGCGACCCAAAAAAAAACCTTAGTTCCCAGTTTAACTTCGATTAGGTTATTTTTACCTTTTGTCGGCCATATTGTATCCGCCATTTTGAATTTTAAAAATCCGAGTACAGATTCGTAAATAGCAACTTCGAAAACCCTTGAGTATCATGTTTCATAACGATCCAATTGAAGATTTGCCAGCGACTTCATTTTTTCTATAAAAATTACGATTTTTAGTTGTTTATTTGTTTACAAATCATAATCTTAAAGAAATATTGACTTAAATATTGACTTAAATGTAATGTTTTTCACTTCTTCAACTCCCACTTACGTTGGATTTAAAAAAAAAACGGTCGCAAATGCATTAATTTGTCTGTAAAATCCCAAATTTTCGGAAAGGGTTAAGCGAATGGAAAGAGTAAAAAAATTGAAAAATGAAACAGAATTAGTCATTAATTCATGACACTTTTCAGATATATTCAGACGCCAAATTGAACTAAACATATTTATGTAAAATATATTTTGTACATGATATATATAAAAATAAATATTTATTACCTAAGTTACCTTAGTTTTTCATTCTTACCTAAATAATTACTATTTGGACTTGGTAATATTAAATTTATATCTGGTACAGTAAAGTGCGACCTCTTCGCTGATACTTTCTTGACTTGCTCAAGGTGTAATTTTTCAGGAGTGGATCCACTGAATACTGACTAAGTATCCAGAAAAATAGTCTACATTTTAGTTTACAAAATCTAAATTTCAAAAAATGTCCGAACGTTAACCGAACAAATTTCCAAGTGGAGATAAATAAATGGTTCCCAACATTTTTTCATTATTGATTTTGAGGAGTAGATTTCTACATGAGTATTTCATGCACGAAAATCGATCCAGAACGAAAGTATGTTCGAGATTTTACTTACGTATACGACCAGAGCGCGTGTCCTCCGACAAACTGAAACTTTGCCGTGTTCCAACAAATACGACTGAAAATAAACAAGCTAAAACTTGTTTCGCGTGATTTATGTACCCCGCGATGCAGTAATTATGAAAAAATACATGTAAGAGTATATATTTAAAACTCCATACAAAAAGTTCTAATGAAAGAGGCTGACGTTGCGTGGGTAATTCTCGACTCGTAAATTTGAACGTTTAATATACGTTCGACGTAAAGACATAAAATAATTTTAATAATTATTAACAGTATTATGGACGTTATTACTTTAGTCAACGTATTTAAGTAGTCGCATTTCAAAAGAAATGTAACAAGTTTCTCACATGCTTTCTTGGAGTATTTTCCAATATAAAAATTATTTTTTTAGATGTGTCCATCACGTGTGTCTATTATAGAGAGTTTGTGTTACAATAAAGAATATTCAAATGTTTAAAAGAACTTCAAACCATGTGTGCTTTTTACATATATTATTATACTTATCTCATTAACCAATTAAAATTTTCAAGATGTCAGCTTATATTCACTACAAGTAAAAGTGCGTTCAATATCGTGTTTTATTGCAGAATGAGAAGGAATTGTAATATATCAATTACCATTACATTTATTTTTGGACACTCCTGAATCAATCGTATTAATAAATTTTTTAAAATTCAAAATGGTAAATCCAATATAGAAAATGGGACATGTGAAATATTTTGTTGTACGTGGAACAAATATTCCCCATTTTCGATGGATTCGATAGCTACTGGGTTTGATAAAAGGAAAAAAGAGAAAACGTCCCTCTAGTGCTTGAAAATTGAACTATTGTGAAACAACCCACCAGGATATCATTTTGTGCGCTTCAGCAAGGCAAATGAATCCAAAATTTTGCATATAAGATGATCATAAAGTAATGCGCTCGATGGGAACTGAATCGCAGTGACGTCTGTTTATTTATTTACATTTTACTCAAATTAATGTTTACATATAGCCGATAAATTCCAAGAATCTGAAAACGAGTTTCTATCTCAAGATTTTGATCAAAACCTGTTATGCTTTAAAGTTAGACTCGGGAAATTTTACTCAATCAGTTTTGGCAGATTTTGCGAATCATTTAATGGGCATAATCTAGACGTCTGCATGAATACATTAAATGGATGTACATATATGAAAATAAACCAATTTACGTTCAGTAAATGATCGTCCATTGGCCTCCTACTCATGCACATGCAGTGTCCACGAAAAATTTTGAACTTCCATTATATGCCCATAGCAACAGAATTTTTTTTGTATTCAGAATTACGCATTAAAAACATATAATGGACATCGATATACGTCCATATATTGTAGCCTATATATGTATCTTTTTCGCTGCCCATTATATGTCCATGATGAGTAGTGTCTTAAGAAACAATAATGGACATCGAAAAGATCTGCAGTAAATTATTTACTTTTTATGCCCTGGATTATCATACCTGATTTTTCCAATCAAAATTACACACAGAAGTGCGCTCAGCCTGCCCTACTTAACCTAACTTTGTTTGACCTAATATAACATCACCTAAATTAACTTAATATAACTTAACTTAAAGTCACCTAACCTAACCTAACCTAACTCACCCTGTCTTAACGCCTGACCTGGTATCATTATTAACGTCTTTATTGGCAAATAAAGTTCTATACAATAATATATACATATCATGATGAATTCAGATGCCAAGAGAAGTGTTACAATCGATGCTGCTTTCCAAACTGATCAACTAGTATATGTATATTGAAATGCTTAAATAATGACGTACTAGGAATTAAGATGACACTGGAAACTAATTATACACTGTGGTCATTTTATTGTTTAGGCGGAGGGTATCGAATATAGTGATTTTACGAAAAGGGGTTTTAAATTCACGGATAACAACTGACAGTGTTTTTGAATGGTTACAGATTTTTAGAAATGCATATACCTTGGATACCCAACTAGGCTTATTCCTCTTATCTGCACAAATGAACATAATCTATCCATCCATACGATAACCGGTACTAATTGCAGTCTCCTATAGTTCTTTTCCAGTATCCATTTAACAAACTTTCTGCGCCCTGGAGCAAAATTAAAAGGAAGGGTATTAACGTTACAAACATATTAATGCAATGAATGCTGAATGATTTTGTATTTTGCACCTCGAAGCCAAAACCTTCGCTTTTTGCCCCCATAACGTAGTTTATGGACGACCACTAAGCGGAATTAGTACAAAGCATTCCCAAGTTGCTGGATTGAAAACGATTGAGAAAGTCTCACAGAAATACTTCTAGTTGCATTAAGAATCATTCCCAAGTTTCTGGATAGAGAATGATTGAGAAAGTCTCATAAAAATACTTCTAGAAGCATTAAGAAGCATTTCTACGTTTCTGGATTCATGATTATTGAGAAAGTATCACTGAAATGCTTCTAGAAGCATTAGGAAGCATTCCCAAGTCCGTAGAGTGAATAATATTGAGGATATCTCAGTGAATCCTTCAGGAAGTATTAGGAAGCATTAACTGACTTCCGTTTAGCAGGAAGTATTCAGAATGTTAGAAAACATATATATTTCAATGCTTCATTCAGAATAGGGAAGTATTGGTTTTATAATTGTTACTCTGAAGCATTGAGAAGCATTCAAATGTAAAGTGGTCAACTGTAGTAATAGGATTTGGAATGATTGACGATAGGGAAATATTCACGGTGATCAACAAATAGGTTTCAATGCTCAAAACTGAATGCTTCTCATTGCTTCTCAATGATTCTTCGTTTGCTGGGATATGTACCCAGAAAATGAAAGATTGTCTACAAGATAATGAAATAACTATAGATACATATGCAAAATATTCCATGTCAGTATGAGATTTTTTATATGTATTAATGCATTCGTCAGTAAAACTTTGGGAAGATTCCTATTTTACAAATTTTAGTATGTCCCCATAAAACTTCAGCCTTTGATCATTTTCTCGATGTATAAAGGTTAGAAAATAAATGTCGTATTTCGTAACCGATAAACTGAAAGGTTTGGTTTACAAAGCGTTCAGTCTTAATTCTGGTACACTTGGTAAATTTCACGTCCGTCAAATCGACAATCGATCATCAATTCTCATCAATCGATCGATGGCAAAGGTCAACGCGCACTATAATCTGCGTGGAATGTTCTCACTCTGTGCGTGCTCCAAAAGAACTGTTTTCATTCGCTTTTCACTATAGATGTATATATAGTATATGGCGCGGCCACCGACCAAGTCTCTTCGAAACCGAGATTCGTCGGCGCGATTCTTTGATGAGGCACGACGTATAAGGAATCAGGCGAATCGATCAGGCTAAAATGGCCTGAGAGCCCGAGCAATTAAGACGAGCTGTCGATAATTATAATGAGATACTAATTAGAACGCCGCGGTGCAGCGCTTTGATCGACAAGCTGCTTACGCGGTTCGGCTCTTGCCGACGATAGCCGAAGAATCTAGAACAAATAAGATTTTTGTTCGCCTCATTTCCGAAATTTGTATTTTAATCTTTACAAGTCATGTACTAAACAAATATTAGTTAGATTGTCAATATTGCGAGTATTAACAGAATATTTGAGTAACAAGTCAATATGCAGTTACTACATTTCCGAATGCGGCTAATTAGTCAAATAATATGAAATTATTATATTAATTTCGAACAGTGATTGATTTCATTATGTTTTGAGAAAATTAATATTATCAATCAAATTAGTACCAAATTTATCTGTTTTGTTTGATTAACAGGAGCTCTAAAGACTGCGAAAATAATTTATATAATGTAGTTACCCTTGTTGCCGCTATGCGCCGTATTGCCATTATTCGTTTATCTACATTTCGTAACTGACGGAGTTTTCATTCTGTATATAGCCATAATCCAATCTGGTAAATGAAAAAGTGACATGGAATTTCTCGGTAAATGTTTAGGATAGTTTCTTTCAATGGAAGCACAAAAATTCTGTAGTTGAAAAAAAAATTGCCACCATCAAAATGTAGTTTGGAGTGGGGTTTTTAGAATTTTTGTTACAAGTGAGTTTTGCGTAGGGCAATTTTTTTATGGGTATATTTTTTCTGATTAATTCTTTCTTCTCGTTGATTTCTTATACACTGAGAGAAATGATTTACTAATAGCTAATGTAAGCTAATTGCAAGGCTCTTACATTAACTGTAAGGTTATAATATTAACTGTAAAGTAAAACACGACAGGTAACTTTGAAATGAAAATACCAGCACTTTCCTGTACATCAGCATTGTTATTGTATATTAACTCATATACTTTAACATTCAAGGAGAGTTCGTTAACTGTTAATAAAGCTTACATTAAATTCTGTCGTTTGAACTGTGTATGTCAACAATGCGTCGAAAAATTTACAGAGAATCGAGTTACTGCGCGTGTGTATGTTTGTTTATTTCTGTTTCGGCGAAACTGTAAGCGCGTAAATATGTCCCGTAATGATCCCAATATTATTTAAAATTCTGATATTTACTATTAACGTACCAAATTTAACCGAATCTCAGATTATTCTGTTAGCTTTACTAGGAAGCTATTACATTAACTGTAAACAAACATTTCTCTCAGTGTAACCTAATAAACATTACTAAATGTCATTGACCAACAAAATTATACTTTTTGTTTGCCTTTGACATTCGCAGTATAATTTCCGAAGTTATTTTCATTCTGAAGACGATGGCGCTAACAGAATGTTCCTATCACTTCCTACCTTTTCGAGAAAAGTGAGGTTAAATGGGTAAAAATGTGCGTTTTGCGCACTATATAGCCCTTGTCATTTACACCTAACACCAGGTTAAATCTTGAAATATATGACATACTTGTGATCAGCAGGAAGCTAATAAGTTCCACCGACCATGCACATTCATACAATACAATTAAAACTATAATACTTAAAAATAACAACAACGTAAATAAAATATTTGCCATGACATTTATTCATACACAATTATATTAACCTTTTGACATAATAATTATAAACTTGTATCTTTCTTGTGTATTTGTATTGTACTAATTTTTACTAATATTCATGATATGTGCCGATTTAATGTTTATTAACATTTCATTAAAATAACGTATATTTATGTTGCATTTAGTAGCATGTATTAACTAGTATGGAGTGTATTGTGTATAATACAAAAACGTCATCAAATCACAATCATAAAATAATAGTACGATTATGTTTTCTTATAATAAATCGTATCAGGTAACTTAAGGAATAAATAGTGGAACAATATGTACTAAAAATAACGAGATTACTGGAAAGTATTTACAAGCCGCGATGTGCAAATTGATCTTTGCAGAAGAATGCTAGTGGTTACTGCTAAATCGCAATACATAGTGCACTTGTGTATTTTGTAATATAAGTAATAACGTCCTAATTCCTAGCCCATTACCAGAATACTGACGGAAGTGCTGGTGTCTGATAGTAGCAACTTGGAAGTTTATAGGTAATTTCAAATCTGATTCGCACAATTATAGACTTACAAGTTCAATAATTCTGCAACGAGATTTTGGGGATGTTAATATTCATATACTAACTACTCGCACTGTTTATTCTCTATAGACAATGAAATAATCAAATTCCATGAGCATGAACTAATTTGATTGCGAAACTTACAAGTCGGACTAAAACAATACTAAATATTAACTACTTTCAATTACTTGTAACTCATAGTTATGTCATATTTAGTAATCGAATTTTTAGGGGATGAAAATTGAAAGAAGTAATATAGCAGTTAAGTAGATGAAGAAGTTCGTACAGAAATAACTGATCAGCTGTTTGAGAACATCGATGATGAATTCGGCGCTGCAGAAGTATTACATATCACAGAAAAAATGAGCATTTTTTATGCCCGACGCCTGTTGAGGAGTTAATCGACATGCGCGTGACAAACTTCAATCTGAATAGACTGATAAAGCCTACAATGTCAAACACCAAAAAAGAGTACATACAGGTGCATGATTTGTTATAGGATATCTGGACTACATAACCTTCTACCAGAGGAGGAAAGTTAATTACATAGTTTGAAAATAAATGAATCGTGGTAGAAAATATGATTAGTTTTTGCTCTCTAAGCTGTATTTTTAATTAATTGTGTGATAAGCTGAAGCCCATAGATTAGGCAAATCTTAACTTTTTGATGTACTACTGAAGTAGTCTCGAATTTCTCCATCAGTGAGGGCAATGACCTAACTGTTTTAAAATTTTGCAATCATCATTTTTTAGTTTTATTCCTTATTGTTCCTCATTGATGGTGTAATCGCAACAAAAATACATATGTACACTACTGTCAGGGCCAGTACCGCAGTGAACCATTAGCATTATTCTACAAGGGAAGAGACCTTGGTGGTCGCTTCTCGCTTCTCCGAGCACCCATTCGGCCGAAGTGCGACTCGGTCCCCTTTGATGTTCCTCGATTTAGTCGTCTCCTTTGTCATCGTCGTCATTGTTGGCGGCAAGACGTTGAGATGGTAGGTACGCGGGATAAAGATTTCTCGATTAGAACGATCCAGAAACTTCTGCGGTCACAGTTTATCCTGGAGGGCCTGGCGTAGCTCTTCGGTGACCTTTGACACGTCCTGAATTTGCCTCGCGTGCACTTCCGGTCGAATGTGTTGCACGCTCGAATTTGACCTCCTCACGGAATTTCCACTGCCAAATTTCGGTCGGGGAATTCGCACCCGTTGCACGTCACTTAACCAGGACTCCATGTCTGTCTTTCGAACTTCTGGAATCAAAAAGAAGAAAATTGGTGAGAAATTGTACTGAATACAAGTGAAAACCCGTAGTAAAATGCCTAAAAATAGCGATTATGAAAGCACTAGACATTTTCCAAATAAAAACAAAATATATACATCAGAAAAATAATTTGTCATCGGTTTTCATCTTGCCGTCGCTACTGGATGTTGAATTATTACAGCTATTACATTGAGATACTATTATCCTCCGCTAATAAGCAAGTGTATGTAAATTAATACTTTCGACTAAAAGTGAGAAGATTAATTATCATATTTTCTCATACGTTCGCGGTTCGGAAAATTGAAAGTTGATACAAACACGATTTATCGAGGCGTAATCATCGAATGAGAAAAGATGGATTGTGCTAATGAAAGTATACTTTTTACAACAATTTCTGTTCTAATTTCAAAACAATATATAATGATCTATATTAACAAGTTTATTAATTAAAAATACAATTAGAACATAAAAAGACACGAAGAAATAATTAACCCAATTTAAGTAGCTACTGTGCGGTTTTTAAATGATTGTAATAATATTAATTGTTTTAAGGACCACACGATACATCAATCCTCTGATTACTAGGACATCTTGTAGTTCTTCATAATTAATCAATTAGTGTAAAAGTAAGTTAGTAAACTACAAGACGAAAATATTTTTAATTCGCGAAAACCGACGCCTGGAACGTTTTGGCTGCAACTTTGTAATTAATAACGATTTCATTTTCATTTGTGGAACGAGCGTGATTTCGTTGCGACAAAGCTACTTTTAATCGTGTAGTACGTCAATATGACGAAACACGAGGAAGCAATTTTGTACGATTACAACAGACATAATTCTACACGCGACTTCCATTATAATTTTAAAATAAATGAAACGTCGGCAGTTGGTAACTGGAACACTCTCGGTAATTGGTACGCATACTTTATAAAACAGTATAGAAGAGAGTGAAAAATACACTTTAACGAAACAGTCGAGTTCGTAAAAAAGAATAGGCCAATTGAATTTTTCGCGTGAGAACTGGCACAATTTTCGCTTTCTTTGAAAGGAACGTTCATCTTTTATGATCTTAAACGTGCATTTTTCCCTCATGTAGACTCGAGTGAATGATTTGATGCAAAAGATGGAACGTTTGACTCGGAAAAATGTATTCTTACTTTATATCTTAAAATTAGTAATTTTGTACTGATTGACAAAGGCTTAGGAGGTTACCAAAAAGTTATAGAAAACTATTACTTTTATTAGTAAATCAAAACTAGTAGCTGCAATGAGAGAAATGTTTGTTTACAGTTAATGTAATTACTTCATAGTAAAGCTAACAGAATTTAGATTTTGATCCTAAGCATATATCATTTTTTCTAATAAACAAATTCAAATATCTTAATTGCTAACACAATTCTAACATAATTCGGCTATATGCAATTAGTACAAGTGTCTACTGATTATATTACTACTAAAATGGTCAAATATTGTTCTACTATTTCTACAGTCTTGTACTTCTACTAACAAGTAATGAATATTACCATAATTTCCTCGTTAGCGGTAGTATACAAATATTCTTAATTGGTATTGATGAACTCCAACCAGTCTGAAATATTAGAATAATTTAAAAACTGATTTTAGATCGTTTAATGATAATTTGAAGATCACGTTATTTCCTTTTACGTTTTGCTGAAAGCTAATATTGCCTATGTTAAAAAAATATAAAAATAAGCATTTGTCGACAACAATTCAGTTGAAGATAAGCTATCAATAAATTGACCGCCAAATTCCTTTGAAACAAATTATTTGAACAAAAAGATGACTTGAAACTTAACTGTCATTTAGGTAATTTGTGATTTACATTTACCAAAACTTAAGAATTGTTTTATAAGAAGATGACGAGTTCAAACTAATTTTACCAGATGACTATAATATAATTCCCAGGAAAAAATTAATTTTCCTGGAAAAATTCTCCCTCCAAATCTATAAATACTGATCTAAATATTTTTTTGGCAAAATTAAAAAAAAACAAACAAAGATGAAGAAAATACTTTATCAACCAATAAATTGTTTTTGGATTTTCTGGAACCAATTCACAGTATTATTTTTTATTTTGACAAATATTCATGGTAACCAATTACAGGACACTTGGAATAAGGTCACCTCAGAAATGTGCATGCCGTCCTGGATGATCTGATTGCCTGAGCAGACTTTAGGGCCTGATCAAGATTGCAATGATTAATCTGTTCAGGAATTGATGGACTCCCGGTGCCTGTCCAATTTATTAATTTGTTGTATTTTTGTAAATGTAGAGATGAAAATTCTAGAAAACCAAGAACTATATTCTGTCTTAAGTCAAGTTTTATATTCAAATCTATACATAAAGCTTCCACGACTGAAAGATAAATGACATCTTTAGTCGCTCTTGTTCTAAAAAAATGTGGAAATGGAAAACTAATTTTATATAATTCTTCTTTGACATATTTTACGAGCAAGTTATGTCGTTAGTTCTGGTGAATAACTAAGAAAGCCACATGAATAGTTGGACAATAACCATTAATGACTGATAAGGCATCTCTTATTAAATCTTGATCGGGGTTATGTCAGGTAATAATCAAGCATCCTCAATAAGGTGTGCCCTACCACCTGATCAGTCCCTTAGCAATATCAAGGTAACCTGTAAAGATTTCGGCTTCGAAGTGCTCTATGATTTGCTGAAGAACAATTATAGGAATAAACTAATTCTGAAATGACGAATAAAAGAGACATCATAAATCTGTTTCCTCCATGAATAAATAATAAACGGTGTTTATTTTCCTGCTTTGAGCACTTCAGTGCGTACTAAGTTATGGATTTTAGAAGTTAGGTTAACTTTTAAAACTATTTTTTGATGTTGCTAAAATGGATTTACCAAGGATCCACAAACAAAATTCAAGAAAGTTTTTATTACCGCTACTTTCCATCAATTAAGTTTCTCCAACAAATGTTCAAAAAATAAATATTAATCGCAAATAATTACTCTCTTGAATGTTCGCTATTTTCTGACGAGCGGTTATTGGTGCACGTCACAGGATGATTAATGGATGAACCAAGGCAAAGAATTAAAATTCAGTGAAGATAATAGGAATATAAATAGCAAAATAATGTTGAACATTCAAGTTTTATCTGTAGCACGATCAAAAAAATGGTCAGTTACGCATGACCTCTTAAACTGGACATTACTATTCTGAACAAGTTCGAGTAGCACGAAACCTTCCGCCTGTGAATTTTAAGTAATAATCAACCTTAAATTCTAGATTACTAATAGGCTGACTTCGTCTAAAGATTATCCATTCTAGGTGACATTGTAATTGAGATCGCCTTTGCTGACCCAAAGTGCTCACTGATCATAACCATAAACCACTAAATGACATGCTATGAATAACTACCATACATAATTAAAAATAAATTATGTTATTGTACCAAATACTCCATGATGCAAATAAACAACAGCAAGAAACCCTGATAACATCATCCAAGCGAAAATCCCTTGAAATTCGACACCTGATCGAGTCGTTCGCATTTTGTGCGTGTGGCAAATGGGAGACAATGCATGAATAAAAAATCACCCACGAAGTGATCGATTTGCATAGTCGTTAGTCGGTCGCCGAAGGAGTCACTGGGCCACGAGGCTGCAAAGTGACGTCGCCGCACGCGAGTAACAGGCTGCGCATCTTAATCGGACTATCGGACAGCCACGACTAGGCCACCTCGCTTGGCAGACTGAAACGAACTCTTTCCGTTCCTTCGTCTTCTTTTTTTTATCTCTTTTCTGGAGCTCAAACAAAGGCTCGTCTTTTACAGCAGACTGGCGCGAGCACTTTTTGCGACTTTCTAAACCGGTCTAACTGTTCGTTTGATCCATTATTCCTTTTTTATGATTGAAATTACGACGTTTCTCCTTACGAGGGATGTGACGAGGAGTGTGTCATGTCGCGTGGGAAAATTATTGCAACGAAGCTATTGGTTAGAGATAACGAGAGAGTGAGGACGTGTAATTCAAGCCTTGTACTGTGGCTTTCAATTGCTAGTTAAAACTCTCAAACAAAATCGTCTGACAAAATTCCACTCCAGCAATTTTTACTTTTTTGGAGCGATATAAATCTCGAGATACACAAAGCCCCAGGAAAGGTACGTGGCTTGCTTACGCACTATTACTTACGCAGTCAACAAAAGAGGTTTACTTATGTACTTCACTTTAAGGTGTTAAATATTACGTTAGTGGACTCGGAAATCTCTATCAGATCTTCCATCCCGAGTAGCAGAGAGTTATAGTATGAAGAAGAGGCCTATAAATGAAGCAATTTGTTTATAGGAGCAGTCTTTGAAGGTCAGTGAAAAAGGGTACTTCTCGAAATGATGCTTGGAGACTCTAGTTAATGTTCCTGGAAATTACAGCTAACACTGGTAAATCTTTGTTAAGAGCAGAGAGATATCCGAGTGATGCTAAGTTGCTAATATTGAAAAATGTTAGGAAATACTGGGAATGTTAAGAAATTTGACGGTAATTTCAGGAGATATGGCTTTAAGTTGATGGGCAGAAAAGCTCGTATTAGGAAACGTTTGATGGGAGATGGGAGATAGTGTGGAAATGTTGATAGATATCTCACAAAAAAAGAGATACTAATAAATATTGGGAGATGTCAGGTAAAATCAGTGGAAAATGTTGGGAATGTCAGAACATATATAGCATAGGGATTCATTGTACACATAAGGGAGAACACGAGAATGATGTAAAGAAAAATGATGGGAATATTAGGAAACATTGGGAGATATTAACAGATTTGATGTTGAACGAAAGACATCAGGGAACGCCAGTGAGACATCGGGAGGTCTTGAAGGAAATTGATGTGCACAGAACATCTCGAGTAGAAATTTGTTCAGGTCCGGATCAGTGGATGACCACAGCAGTAGGGCACTGATCAGGGTCCTTGAAAAAGTCCGCTCGGAATACGATTCTGGTAATGATAAGAGATTTTGGAAATAATGGTTTAAAGTTTAAAAATCGGAGTGTGATGTCAGAAGATATCATTTTAAGCTGATGGCCATTAGGTAATCTTGGAGAATACATGGAGCAAAATGGCAATGTCGATAGATATTATAAAAAAGATCATTAGATGTACTAGAAGGTATTAGAAATTAATAGGAAACACAAGGCAAAGTAGGAAAATCTTCGGCAATATTAGTAAATGTTAAGTAATGCCAGAGATATGTCGGGAAATATGTCTTAAAGGAATTGTAGTTCACATAAAGTAATAAAAAGTAATAAGAAATGTTTCAAGACGAAACGTTGGGACCTCCGATAATCTTGGAATATGTCAAATAACATCAGAAAGATGTATAAAGAGGCAGTGGTCTTGTTATAGTTAAAGTCACTAGTTATAATAGCTTTATTATAGTTCGGTAAAAAAGTTGCGATTATAGAAATAAAGGGAGAGTAGCATTAAGACGTTTGTAAACAACAGTTACTAGTAATGTAATTGTGAAAAGAGATCTCACAAATGAGGTATTCAGGTTAATGAGTGCAATAGTAGAGTCAGGAATGCCAGGATTTAAGAAAGTTTGCGTAATTTTAAATAAATGAAAGTGATTATTTAAAATATGTGCAGAAGTGAGTTTGAAATATGTCGGCAGTTAATTTAATACTATTTAGGAATGGTTAACGTGTTTGCGACGGAATGGCCTGAAGGAAGAAGTCACGAGGAAGTATTAGGTGTGTTTTGAAGAAAGGTTCGAGAGGGGGATTTAATTCTAAGTTCATATAACATATTATAAGAAGTGATCATAATTTTTCTGAGTGCGGCGCTAAACGTAGAAAAATAAAACCGTTAACCGTACAAGGACTTAGCCAACTATTATTGATGGTAAACTGACGTACGCATTAAAAAGTTAATGAACTGATGGTGGTAACATCTCGCAGAATGAAATAACAGACTACGATGAGGTTTCAAAAATCGTACATGCACGGGATTTATGATTTCCACGACGCTTTCCCACAATAATATTCTTGATAGTGATCCCGGAAAGTTGAATAATAATATCATCTGGTCGATGACAAGTAATAGCTCCACGAAGTCCACAGCTGGCATCCGTTTTTGGATAATTGCTTTGTGATTGCTGGTCATATCAGCCGGAATATTGGATATTAGAATCTCTGGGGGAGTATACATGGATTGTCTGACAGTTTACAAGTCAACAACTAGTCTACGCAATTCTCCATAGTCTCTTTTCAGCCTCTGAATTCTATCACT
The DNA here is from genome assembly GCA_030407085.1 of Trichopria drosophilae. Taxonomy (NCBI): domain Eukaryota; kingdom Metazoa; phylum Arthropoda; class Insecta; order Hymenoptera; family Diapriidae; genus Trichopria; species Trichopria drosophilae. The sequence goes on along the minus strand of CM059587.1, from coordinate 83,019,925 downwards.
CGTTTGTATAGGCACAGGTGGAGAAGTTTCGAGGTTTGCAAGGCGATGGTTGGTTTCATTTTCAAATTTCGCATACCAATTGATGCTCCGATATCTTCAGAGTCATGTTTGGTTAGCTGGGGAATTTTTTTCAATGCCATTTAATTTTTGAAGCTTCCATAAAATAATATACAGCTAACTACGATGAGACTTGAAAGTCATACAATTAGTAGCAGTAATTTGATTCGATGCAATAATTAAATTATCATTAATAGCTGTGTTGTTGAAGCCAGTTGCACAATGTGAACAGATTATCATCGGCTTCCAAAATCCCGGATATTTTGAAACATAGTACATTCTGGGTGTAAAGGCTTTACGCAGCTGTCACAGAAATTTGGATGCTCCGCGTCTGCGTTGGGTCGATGACATGGTCCATGACAGGTACAAAAAGATATTCTAATTAATTATCGTCGTCACGCCGGAAAATGTCAGCTAATATTTGAAGGTATCCGGTAATCTCAGAAGGATTTCAAGTCGATGCTAAGACTGGTTGCTTTATGCCATCTTCCTTGGAATATTCAAGTTTTTAATAACCAATAACCTCAGTTTGGCGAGACAGGTTATTTTATGAACTATAAAAAGAAAGTTTCATCGGATTGTACTGTTGACAATATTCAAGTGTTATGTGTTATTCACGTGGAATATGCACATGATTTTTCCATTGCTTTCAAGCTTTGAAATATTGGTTTATAGTATTTGTACAAATGGTTATCTATATTGATCAATAGAAATCCAACTTTTGGTTCGGGTTTTATGCAATTTACAAAGAAGTAAATTAAGTTGTAGTACCTAGAACATTGATACTGTAGAACACTGAAGCATTTTGTAGAGCATTATATAATGTTTTCACGACTTGAACTATGCAATCACATAATTTATAAATGTCTTTTTTCCCTTTTTGCAATCACGTGCTGTCGACGTTTTACTCGCTTACGATGAATCAACCCACTAGCCGACTTCTCGGCAACGTCCATTAAGAAAATCCCTTTCATGAATAACCGTCCACTTTTTATCGTGTCTTCTGAACACGATTCTAAAATGTAATACGGAATAATGTTTATTCCCCAGACGCAATTAGAATCCCGAGTTTACATTCGAATCCAGAAATAAACCTCGCCCAGTCGAGCAGCAATTGCCGGTTACCGGGAAGCCACTTGTTTTTCATCGCTATCGCGCGCGGTAATCCAACATTGATTGCAAAAATTCTAGAAAATTATAGTGATTGCCCTAAGTTTTTCGAACGCCGTAAAACTGGCTAGGGAAAAATCTCACGGAATCGAGATCGCGGGTAAGGAGATGGAGAAAGAGGGCGCGAAAGAGCCTGAGGAGTCACGATATCGGTAGGGCGACAACGCCGAATCCAATTAGTGCCGGATTCACAAGTGAGGAAAAGTATATCTTGCTCCTTTCTACCCGTGCCAAAGGATCGGGCGAAAGATCCCACGCCATTTTACGATCCTGTTTACATCTGGTTCCTCAGCCACGCCACCCGTAGTAAAAGGGTCGTTTCGCGCGGGGTGTACTATAGGTGGATCCAATTAGTAACATCGACTTCCTTTTTGCGATGACGCGAGATCCGACTTTATACTTTATTCCTCCTCGTTTCGTCTGGACGACTTCGGCATTTTTATGGCACGTTTTTTCCTTCGAAAATCCGCCGCATCGATTCCGCCAGCTTTGTTTATTCAACCGATCTAGAAAGGGGAATTACGCGCGAAAGTAACATTTTGTTGTACTCCCAATTAAATATCCACATAACCACTTACGGAACAGTTTAAAACAAAGTATTGTATTAAATAAGACAGTACTTTTCAAGAAAAGTGTCAAAAACCTTTTTTTGAGAAAAAAATGCAAACTCTAGAGTGAAGGATTCGGGGGGCTGCCGATTCCTCCAACGTATTAGGTTATTTGTCATTCCGGTCATTGACATGTATCGAGATACGTTGCTGATGTTCCGAGACACGCTTGTGCACGTCATCGGGATTGGTTAGCACCAATTAACATGTGATTGTTAGCTTATATACTCTTTGCGTCACTTCCAGGAGACAAATCGCAGTCGATCAATATTTGACAAGTGGTTAGAGGAAGTCTTTTGCTCGTCCTAGTTTAAGGTTTGACTATTATATTCTCATTACATGAATTGAGACACTGCCTGGTCCAAATATCCAAAATTGTTTTTGGTTGCTAATCATCTGTGTAACATGCGGCATCCCGAGAATTGGATAAAAGATGCTCATGTGCATCTTCTGATATGATTTTAAGCTGCAGAACTTATTTCTTATGAATGAGGATTTGTTAAGAAAAAATATAATTTCCAACGCCCCGTCGATCAAAAGTATAAGAGAATTGTTAGAATCATTACATCATTGTGCGTCAATAGAAATAGATTTCAACAACAGGCAGGATATTGAAAGTAACACGGTAGTCACCGATAAAAAACAGATAATTGAAAAAAAATTATTGAATCACACTCGTTGGTTCTTTGTACGCGTTACAACTTCACAGATTTATCACATCAGAATCTATTGAGTAAAATTGTGCAAAAAGTCAGTTCCGCCAGACTTGAGTTGTTTTTTGTAGTCAAGTAGAAAACGAAAAGTTTTGCAACGCTGTTGTATAGTCTTCGGTCGTGAAGTAGTTAGCGAAGGTCAATTCGCAGGGGGGGGGGGGGACTTTGTCATGATTGATATCACAGTAAATGGCAGGATCGTTAAATTTGAGATGTATGAATAATCAAATTTGTTCGAAAGTTCGATTAATTAATTCATGCCGCTAAATGATTATCGGGTCGCGCATTATTTAGTGTTCAGTTAATGAGAAAGCATAAATAAATTTCTGACATTTGTTAGTACAAGTTGGATGATTGAATGTAATAATAAATCAACTCTAAGATAAATTATTGAAATAAGTAACATAAATCCTTGTGGTACATTCATTTTTGAGATCGCTCCCCGCGAGCATTAAAGTTAGTCGGGTCGCGATGATTTCAATGACATAATGAATAATTAATCGGATATTTTAATACTGCAACTTTTAATGACACTTGTTATGATCTTTGCAAAGAGTCCGGCGCAAAGGCGGTTAAAAAGGAAAACCGGTTAAAAATATAAATTCTCAGACAGCCGAGGTACCGTAAACAACGTACAGTTAGGTACAGTCATCTTTGGGACATAGAGACTGGCGTATCTTGTAAGCGTAGTATTTACTTGAAAACAAAAAACCTTATATTCATGTGCACTGCTGGTATGACTTACTTTTTACGATGTCTGAACATCGAGTGTGAACGCAATTACGAATGCAATTAAGGCGAGGCTGGGTAACGTAACAAAATTGAATGATTTTTCAGACGTATTAAATAATTTCTAATTAAACTTTATTTGCAATACTATGGCCAGTTTTCTTCCATTATTTCTTTTCAGTATACGGTAACCAATAAATTATCGTTAATCGAGGTTTGTAATTGGTGATGCCATTACTCTTATGTAATTTGATTTGGGAATCTAAATATGGTCTTAAACCCGTTTGTTATTATTGGAATTAAATTGAAATTAGAAATAAATCATATCTGTAGGGAAAAATTCAATGAAAACAATAACAATAATATTCGCTACTTGTTCGCGACATCACAGTATCTTACTTTCATGGTCCCGTTTCTTATGATTACTCTGTATTATTTCCTCATGACTCTTTATTGTTGGTACTATAATTACCTAAAATGTTTGCATATTTTAGGAAAACAGCTTGGTGTTTGTTTTGACTGTTAGAATGAAAGCTTGTCGGATGTATATTCATTATTGACATTGAACATCTGTTTATTGTCTTGTATACGATGTATCGAGACCATTCATCAATATCTGTAAAATGTCAACAAAACATTGATCATAATTCACTTGGACACAGAAATGTTAATAATTGTAGTTGAGAGACTCGAGAAATTACTATATAGTGACAGTTTATATGTTTCTGAATAAATGTTTCTAGATATCACATTTATAGTTTTCAAGCAAACTGAAACTGCCTACAATTGTTGTGATTATGACTAAATACAAAAAAGTATAAATAGAGATTAGAGAGGAAGAAACTCAACACAAATCCTAGTCTAAACGGAAGGAATACATAATAGAAGCAGGACTATAATTTACCAATGGAAGGCAGTTCTACTGAAATTTACGCAGTTCATGACTGACCCAATCGATTGTTCCGGATATTTTTCCGGCTCGTTGAGCACTGAACCTGTAGTATCGAACCAAACATTTTGAAAGAAGTGTTTAAGAATGAACAAATCAAAGGATTTATGGAAGTTAGTTTTCCACGAACCGTAAAGTATGCGAAATATACAAGCCAAATCACGCGGAATAGTCCTAACGAAATAAACATTGAAGGTTATTTCACGTTCTAAGGTCACGCTATATTGTTATATCATTCAGGGAGAAGATATCTCCGCTCAAATAATCGTAGGTTACCATTTATTACTTGAGTGAAAACAAAGAAAACATTCTTATATACATTTCGGGTTTTTATGAATCAACTTTAGTCAGTTTTTTAACCCACTTCATACGGAAAATAAAAGTGTAAGCAACTTTTTGCGATGCAACGCATTGAATTAGAACTTGGAATACGCCAAGATTATTTGAGAATTTACAAATCCAAGTCAAGAAAAAATGTTTTGAAACCGTAATGATTACTAATTATGAAAACGTAACCTTAAATTGTTTATCATTTTTATAGAAGTCCAAAACTAGCGATTATGGTTTATTTCATTTCGACGATTGGATAAAAAATTACACCGTAGAAAGTTGTTGCCAAATTTTGGACTGGGGACGAAACATCGTAGTAGTAAGACAAGACGGGTTCTATCTCATCCATGGATAGGCGATATCGATTCAGTTTATTACGTAATAATATACAAATCAATGTCAATTCATAAATTAATAGGTAATATATAGACATTTTTTGGTATCGTAGGTCAGTATTGCTCCGGTATTACTCAGTGCCCGCCAGTGCTGGACAATTACTGATTCAGTAAAGACGATCAGTACAAAACTCCGTCGGCGGTTAACCTCGATGTGCAAAGAGTTATCTAGTTACTTACAAATTTGGGGGCTAAGTGATTTCATGAATGGGCAATTTCAGAGGATTTCAGAACGTGATTAGGCGGTACTAATTACTAATTCTACCCACAAAAACCTCTGAAGATGTTTTTTATATAAAAATGTTGAGAAATAACTTTCAAGACTTCTAAGAGTTAGATTCAGTTCGTTTAGTTGATCTCGCTGATTTGTACGTGACGTACTTACTAACTTAAGTAAAAATCGACATATTTGTCGTTGTCGATTGATACATTGACTACTTCCCCCTTTCGCCGCGATACACATCGAGCGCTCCGGCGGGCGTTTTGCAAAATTCGTTACGCAATTGGCGCAGGTGAAACCCTCGCCTCGAAGGAAACGCTTACACGTTTTCTCGCGGCGTTTCAACGCAATTTATTATTAAATCAGCAAATGACGATTACGAGAGGCGACGAGACGTCTCGAAACCGCGAGAGAAAAAACCCCGAAGGCTGTCCTTTGTTCCTCGAGGCAGCGAGTTTGAAATTCGTCCGCGACTTCATGGTAAAGAAAATTAATGTAAAATTACGGTCAGTTGCGCTCGTTCATTTCTGTTCTGATGATTAGCGTTTAATTAAAATGCTAAAGTTAGAAAATAATCGGTATTTCGATAGTTACTTTTTCTAACAGTAATATTGTAATTCGACGCATCTGATTCGAAACATAAATTCGTGCAAGTTTATGAAATCAAGGTTTCAGTTTTGATTCTCTGCAGGAAATAGATTTGTTTTCATCATTTAAACGTTCGATTAAAAAACATTTGAATTGTGTATAAATTGTCGGTTGCGAACTTTTATGTCTTTGAAAAGGACAAACGACATCCTTGGCTCATAATTAAAAAAAAATGATTTGATTGCGTTTGTAATAATCTCCCTAATATGCGACTTGAAGTGTTCTGTAGTAATCAAGTGTAGCAAAGGAAACTTGTCAACCTTGAAAATGATATTTTCGTTATTAATTTTCCATGCGAATGTTCTTGCTTCATTCTGTGAATTATTTACCAATACTCACAGAGAATATTGGTTTGCTGGCACAACACTTTGAAGTGTAGTAACTAATGTTTCTATGTGAAAATCTTATTTCACGAAAGTAAGAAAGCGCAGTAAAACCTAAACTGAATTTGTTGTACCAGTCTGTCCATCACTGAAAAAAATAGGTGATTGCATTGGCTATAAATGTGTCAGGCATTATAAAAATTGGTGTCTTCGCTAACGACTCACGATTTAATAATAAAAATGGTGTTTTAACACAATAATTAACTTTTTTAATTATGTGTTTATTCGTCGTTTGATGACAAAAAGTAAACTACTCATATTTTGTGTGAAAATAATTCTTTTGGTAATAATTTATGCAAATTTTGAATCAATATGAATATCAATCAGTCATTATATGCTAAAACTCTTCAATCGAAATAAATTTAAAAAATTGCTTAAAAAATGGAAGTTGGCCTAAGAAAAAAGTAGCTCGAAGATTACTTTCCAGTCAAATCCTCAAGAGTAGATGAATATTCAGCTAAATTTGTCTGTGCACAAGAGTTACTTATCCATATATGATTCGCTTACTTGAAGTCATGAATCATATATGAGCAACCGAATGAACTGAATTTTTTGTAAGTGAAAAGTGAAAAAATTGCAGAAAGCCCATATTTGGCATTACTAACTTTTTTAAGTTATGCCCTTCAATTAATGATAAAATAAAACAGTTTCTTTAGCGAATATTTTGGTTCAATTTTCTTTTCATTTTGCAGTAAAAAATTATTTTAAATTTTCAAGAATCGATAATTGTTTTCAAACGCCTATAAATATATGTCATATATTTATTCTGGTTTTGTTTCTATTTAATCCAGTGCACCTAAAAATGGTTGAATTTTTGTGATCATTATTTTCCGTTAGTTCATGTTTTTTATACATGAAATATATGCAATTGCTAGTATCAAAAGTAAGCAATATTTCTATTTTTAACGAATGAAAGCTACTGACAAATGGTTAAGCGTTTCTCGCATCGTGTAATATAGAAAGTATTAAAAGATTAAATGTGGATAAAAATGAAAATTTCGAAATTATTCACATTTGTTATTGAAGGTTAGCTGCGTACGTAGATAAATGTATTAAACATAACGGGAATAGTAACAACAGTAAACTTTCCCCTCAAATTACAAAAAGTTTAACAATAATAGTACAAAGTGAAAACGTCAATTTTTTAAATAGATATTAAAATAGAAATTCTGAAAATTTACGTATATAAAATTTTAATTTCCTTTAAGAAACCATTAAAATGTTGTTTGCGAATTAAAAATTTCAATCACATTATTTAAATAAAATGAGCTGCCGATTTTAATAAGTACAATATATAATATTAATTTTAAATGATTGTTTTTATTTATTTTTGAAAAAGAAAATTGATTTTACATTTAGAAGTACACAGAAATACAGTAGAGTCGTGGTATATTTGCATCTCGCTATATTTACGTCACAGCATATTTTCCCAGTTCCGTCTCGGTATATTTATCTGTCGCCGTTCTCTTTTTCCCCCACCTTGCGCGCTGGGGCCTGCTGTGACGTCACGAACGTAACGCGACTGAAGAGAGTGGGAGAAGCGCGATACCCTTCTTTTGACAAATATAAGGAGATGGGAGGGGAAGGCGAGGAACCGAGCGGGCAAATATACCGGGACTCTACTGTATACAGAAATTGACTAATACTTCTTCACAATGAAATTCCAAAGCACAATTATATACAGCAATTAAACACTGAACAAAGACGTATTACATATGAATTATTCCAAAGAGTTTCAGAAGAATTCATGTAGACAAACTTTTGAAAACATTTTGCTGGAACACATAAATCTGCAAGCGTTAAGCCGTAAAAAATATAACGCTCACAAAGGAACGAGTAGGTAATCCTAAGACATTTGGACCTCAATTATTTTTTTCAAAAGTTTGGTTAATCTTGCATTCCACTCCATTTCATATATGGTTTGGTTCTATGAAGAAGAAAAAGTTTCGGTTTGTATTCTGAATATCTAAAATTGAACGTTAGTGGACGTTGATGACACCTTAAAAAAATATTTACTTCGTTTTTTTTATTAAAAATGTTTATTATTTGATAAATATAAATACATAAATGAGTATCTTAAGAAAGTAAGGTTTAACTATTGTACGTTGTGCAGAATTGGACTAGCTACTAATCTGAATAATCTTAATGGACCAGTTCCTTTCATTTAAATTATACTTAATTCTTTGTGAAGTTTTCAGGAGAGAAAAATTGACATTTCGTTCGTAAAAAAATTGTTAGTAAATTGAATTCGGAAATTATCCCATCCTATTGTCTTACAAATTTCTCAATTAATGTATATTATTTTATTTAATATTTATAGTGCAAAATGGAATTCACAACAAATGTCATTGTTAAAATAATATTTTTTACTCATAACGAGATATAGAGGATAAACCAGATTTGCCTTCAAAAAAAAGGTTTCCAGTATAATCCCAAACAGCAAAATAAAAAAGAGTTCAGAACGATTTCGAAATGTGCTGTAAAAGAAATCAGATGTCCTACTTTCGGAGGGTTTTCTGAACATGATATCATTATGGACTCAATAACACATGAACAATAACATATGAACTCATAAACAAAATTAAAAAATGCTAAGAATAGTAAAATCATAATAAATTTTAGGATTTTGGCAGCGCAGGAAAAAGCTATGAGAAAAATGTTAAAAAAAAGTTTACTTTTTAATTATTTGAAGCTGATTTAAGGATATCGGAGAAGAGTACATTTCTTAACGATCACCTTAAAGGGGTTTTAAAGTGGTCCGCCGGTAAGGAAGGTCATTTCACTAAAAAACGTAAATTCAAGATAACTGAATAACATTTTCAAAATTCGGGCTCTGCAAGGGCAATTCTAAGCACTATAAATAATTTCCGAGAAAATACCAAAGATATTAATTGAGAACTGACCGAGAATTTTCGGAAATAGGTGATTTCTATTTATTTCCAAAAATTCACCGTCAGTTTTCAATTAATGTCTCTTGCATTTTCTATGATAGTGTCCATAATAATTAAAATTACTCTTACAGAGTCCGAATTTCGAAAAATTGTTTCAGTCACTTTTTATTTACGGTTTTTAGTAAAAATTCCTACATTATCGGTCTAGCACATTAGAACCCCTTAATGTACATAAATAGTTACTAAATTTATTAAATGCGAATGTTTACTATAGAAGTAAAACATTTTTAGTAGGTTTTTAGAAATGTGAAAAAATATCGAATAAAATAAGTTGAAATAAAACTAGAAATCGGTTATTTTAATCACGTTAGCGCATCGCAATGTACTTCCTGTTCCGATTCACATTTCCCCGTTGGCTGTTTCTTTCGATTACTTCATACGCTTTTGAAAAATTGGAAATGTCAAAAGTGACGTAAGCATTAAGCCGCGTATATGCTGCAGTTTTTAAAAATGAAATTAATTATAGTTTACGGAGAACAACAGCCAACCTAATTTTTCGCTTTGTTTCGGTTTAAAATTCTAACAAGACAGTACATGGACAGTGAGTAAAATCGCAATTAATAACATCTGTTGCTTCTTTTAAAATTGTTCGTCATAAGTTCTTTTTTGAATTATTTTCGACCTTAATTTTATTTATTTATTACGCAATTACTTGTTTAATACAAGAAATATAATTGCGTAATATTCATTATTTCTAGGAAAAAATTTCTTTTTCGTAGTCATCCGCTTTTACTTTCTTTCGAGACGCGATATCGTATAGCAAAATAAAATAAAACTAATGAAATTCAACTGGTTTTTTAATCAAATTATAATGTTTTAATACTTGTTAAGTAACATGGATGCATAAAATAATTTGCTTGTTAAAAAGGGTGCGGGTCGAAAAATCGAAAAACCAAAAAGCCGACAGGCCGAAAAACCGACAGACAAAAATATCGACATTCAAAAAGCTGACAGGCAAAAAACCGACAGTTCAAAATGTCAATAGTAAAAAAAACGAATTGTCATAATACCGATAGTCAAAAATCCGATATTCCAAAAACCGACAGGCAAAAAACCGACCGGCAAAAAAACGACAGGCAAACAGCCGACACGTTAAAAAGCCGATGGCAGAAAAACCGAATGTCATAATACCGATAGTCAAATTGATATTTATGAATAATAGATGAATAGTTATGTCAATAAGTCTTTCGATATTGCTTTACTATGATATATTTATTTGTTTATGAAATTGATCGTTGAAAACTTTTTGGTTTTAAAAACTCTGTAGTTTTTTGTAGTAATTAATTTAATCGAAATATTTATTATTAATATATTACTATACTATACACAAACACCGATCGTTAAAAACAACAATTCATTTTTATTACTTAGAATAAACTTTTTATTTAATTTATCTCAGAATTTTATTAACTAGTGACGAAATATTTATACCTATATAGTTTATATTTACAACTGATAAAACTACTAAACAATAATCCTAGTTATTTTCTACTGAAGATGTTAAATTTTAATAACATTTGTCAAATTCTAACGAAAAATTATATATAAATAATTTTATTTAACAAATCGTTTTTACTGTTATTATTGCTCATTTCTGAAACTCATTTTAAACATATTAAAATACCTGAAATAAAATAAATTAAAAAACATAATTCAAAAGTCTATTTAAACAAGATATTTGTTAAACGAAAACGTTTTTTGTTTTTTAAATGTCTTTTCGAGTCAAAATCAAGCAATAAAATAAATTTAATAATGCCATATTTCTTCAGCAATTTTAAATATCATTCCTACAGAATAAATGTTATATATTTGAGTATTAAGTTAATCTGACTGTAATCTTTGCGTTCTAGATAAGAAAAAATACATTGAACTAAATAACGAATAACGAAACATGGATGATGTGCGTGTTAATTAAATGCATTATTTTATAATATTTATACTTCGTAAAATTACATTTTCATCATAATTTATACCCAAAATTTAATTGAATTTTCATAATTTATAATAATTTACAATCCTTATCATGAAATTTAAATAAACCTTAATTAATGCAAATTTTGATTACGATATAAATTTAGTAACTGTATTTTACGTGCCTTTCTAATTTTGTGCACGAATCATGATTAAATTTTTATCTCATCTAAGTATTGCATCAAACGTCCGATGACAACATATCGATTAAATCTGTTTTTCAAATAAAACTTATTAGATGAAATATCGTATTACAAAAAATAGTATTGTCATTCAAATTTGGAAATCTGATAAGTACCTTTTTTGTTTTGGTAACTGGAACTTCCGGGTTCATTATTCACCGAAGAATAATGAAAGTTAATGCTGGAAATTTATCTTACATTCTTTTTTACTTGAAAGAAAAAAATAATAGGAACCGAAATTTAATCCTCTGCCCTTCTCGCGCACACATTTTCATCGTTATATTAAGACATAAATAATTGAAAGTATCGACTAAAAACTATTGTTTGCACTAAGGTATAATTAAAAAAATAAAGAACAGGTAATGATTAAATAAAAAATTATAAACTAGTCAGTTTACCTTAAAAAGATAAGTGCGGGAAAGATTAATGATTGGTAGAATCTTCAGCTGACATTCGATGAAACTTAAAATATTACAATATCATGCTTGTGGGCTTGAAAATTCTTTCATTTCCTTTAATGTGTTGTACCAAATGAACTTTCTACGTATACGAAGAAAATATTTGTGAATCATTCAATGATTCAAAAACTGTAAACTTTCTTAGTGTCCTTATTTTACTTTGATGTTATTCATTCTAATGAAGTTTCCAAGTATGTTTAGCTTAAAAATAACGCAAATGTAATTCTTGAGAATAAAACATATAAATTATAAATAAAATATCTTAGGTACACAATGAAAATAAGACAATAGGTCCAACAATTTTATTATTTACTGCATCGCTGTGATTTTTAGGACAGTAAATAGGATACTAAATAATCAAGTTATTCTCACAATTTATTTAGTAAAGTGTACTATGAGATAGTTGTTGCATTTCTGAAAAGCAATAACCATTAAGACTCAACAAAAAACCAAAGTTACTATTTATGAATGAAATAACTGTTTATATAGAGATTTTCGTGACGATTAAATATTTAAAAAATGACGAAAAATAAACTAAAATCAATTTGATTAATACGAACCAAATCAGTTTCCAATTTAGAAATAACAAACCTGCAGCAGTAGAAAAAGGTTTTAGTTCAATTATTAGTTATAATAAAAAATGAAAATTCATTTTCTTGTTATTTGTTAGATAAAATACATTAAAATAAAAATGTTGTGATAAATGTTTGGAGAACGTTTGATTTATATGTGTTCAATTAAAAACTATATATGCAGAATAAATATTGTTTTCTTATTTTAATACATTCCATACTGTGTAATTTATATAAATAAAATAATAGTAGATAATTTGCAATAACAGTTTAAAACTGTTTATGATTCTTTATGAAAATATTTTACAGAAAATATCAAATCTAATTTATGTAATCTGTAATCATTTTATGTTTGTAGGAATTCTTATTAGACAGGCTCGTAAAACTAATGTCTATTTGTCCATATTCTAATCATATAATAAAATGTCCACATGTATAAAAATAGAATTTAAACTTTAATAAAATAAAAACATCTATGCACTCACTAATAATGTGTAAAACAATATGTGAAATTACAATTGTTAAAAATAAAAATATGAAATATATTTATCGTATGTTTAAATGTTATTACAATTAATCATCATCTAAAAGAAAGGAAGTTACGTCGATGTGAAAGAAATATATTTCTTATTTATGTATATAATATGCAAAATAGTTGAAATGACTGTTTCGTTTAGTCATATTGATTACATTTCTGGTACAATAACCTTTTACTAAAGACGAAAGTAAATTTACTTTCGATAGATATCCCATCAATTTTTTACTGCAGGTAGTCATTTTTTAGTTGGTCATTTTACTATTATTTACTTTCAGAGGACTATCTTTTGGTTAACTCTTTACTCTTTACTAACGTTTAGTGTATTATAGAATTAGTGATTATGATAATTAGAGTACACATTCAGATATCTTTTATAAATAATCATAAAACTTACTTTAGTTGCTTTGGACTTTTTAATCTTATATATCTTTATTTTAATAGATTGCTAAAACAACGCCTAATTTTCTTGTAATTATATTTGCATTGGTTTAGAATAGCGAGAAATGTTTTATTAATAACTTTCAATTGTATTTTTAAGGACCTTTTACGAAATTCATCAGTAAAAAATTATTATTTTTTTTTTAAATTACAATTATTTAAAATATTGGTATACATCAGCATTATTAGATCTATTATCACATGTACAATAATTCAATAATTTTGGAGGTATTACTTATCTAGTTTTTGCTACAATATGAACAAATCATGACAAGACCAAGATCAAATCATTTGTGCAATTGTGTCGTTTATCAACACGATAAGTTTCCTATTGTACAAAATTATTGCCTAATTTTTAAATAAAATATGTATTAATTAGTGCTGTTGTTTCGTTTATTAACAATCATAATTTTTGAACTATAAATATGACGTCAAATCATAGAGTATAATTTTAATTTGCGAAAATTCGAAAAATGGGAACTATTATAAAATCATTTTTAGTTATAATATCAGGTATTTAAATTTTGTCGTGGGAAATAATATGAAAGTGTTAGTGAATTTTATAAACAAATAATGCTGAATAAGATTTTCTTATACTGGTTTTAAACAACAAAAATTATTTTGTCTCAAAATAATCTAAATATTGAATGAAAGTGAATTTATTAATCTTCCATGACAAAACGTATCTCACTAAAGGTATTGATTGATTTAAATAAAATATAACTTGTATCCGGTTCAAAATTGTACAAAAATATAAATTAAATCACAAAGGCGAAGAAGATGCGATTTCCTTTGATTAAATCGTGTAATTTGCTAGTATATTTTAATAAAAACTAGTTTTAAATCTTGGAAAAATTTACTAATTTATAAATAGTAAATTGATTTTGAAATTTACCGCAGTAAATTAATTGTATTAATATAAAAATGTTAATTATAATAAATATGTTAATGTTAATAAATGGTATAATTTGTTGACTTTAACAATGCGACATTCTAGGTTTTAAAGATGATTAATGAATTACGTTATATTTATTTTTAATAATTAAATTTAAAAAAGACAGGATATTGTTTATTTTAATTTTAATTTCATATATCATTCAAATACATTTTTCTAAAATAGCAAAGTACAAACGTTTCCAAGAATATTTTTTGTACAATTCCAGAGAAAAATTAATTGGTTATCCAACTATTTTACAGAAGGAAGTAAATTGGATATTACTAACAAGACATGAGTATTTTCAATTGTTTTAAAACTACCATGAAGGAAAAAATCGGAATTCACCGAAATCTAAAACAATCGTACTTAAGACTACTAAAAGTTGTCGAAACATCCTAAATCAAAATATTAACTAAAAAATGTACCAGATCATAAGAAACTTCAAATCATATACGATCGACTATTATTTGCTTAAACATTCGTCGTATGTTTTCTTTGTTCCAATACCTTTTCACTAAATCATTCTTTAGAGAGTGATAAGTGGGCCACCCTTCTCAACGAGTGAAAGTTCACTCTATTGCAAACACTCATTTTTACTCTAGAGAAAATAGACACTCCAGAAAAGGTATTTACACTGGAAAAATCTACCTGACCAATTTAACTACGGTATGACACCATTTAAAAAAACTAGTTAGTAAAGTACTGTTTATGTAGATAATTTTATCATGAAATTAAAAATTAGTAATTAAATGGAAATTTAATTTCAAAGGAGAAAATCTCAATTATAGTTTTAACAATTATTTTATGACAGTTTCCGTAATTGATGACTTGCAGTTAACGATCTGCAGAATTCCGCGAAATAGTTACAACATAGTGAAAATGGCTACAAAATTTCCTCAGTGTATTAGGAACGGATATTTAAGTTCCAAATACGTAAGTTAGGTAGGTAGGATGACGTATTTAGGTCGATAAACAAAGTAGCGCATTATTATCACCTGCAATAAAAATCAATGCAATCGAAGCCTCGAATTGAACCGTAATATGACAATAGATGTGACTTTTACGCGGGAAATTTTATTTTCAAACGTAGGATATAAGCCTGCCGGGCTATTTGTTTTCCTCTCGATTCTCATTAACGGAAGAAAGTCGATAATTACACTTTCTACTCAATCGTCAGATGAAGGAGAACCTAATGCCACTAAAAGTGCCCACCTGTGCGTCATACTTTTGTAATAATTTATAAAAAGTACCAGGTTTAACGATTTCGTGCAACTTTCACGATTCGGGACAAACGTTCGCGAACTTGGAGTTGCACTTAGGGAAACCTGTGGGCCGTGAAAGTATCGGCGATTAACACGTAAGTTAGTCCACAAGTGTTAATTAGTCGTAGAGTCTTTTGTAAACCACAGTTAGGTCTTTGTTTAGCCTGACTGATCGCGCACCCTTACTCACTATTTTATTTCACTATTAAACCAAATACTCACACTGATCAGGTAGATTTGGTAGGTTGTATCCAGTGGCACCCTCCGATTTTTTTTCGCGAATCACGATTTTTGATTTTTGGTTTTTGGAACGAGGTCGAAGTAGAAATCGTTGCCGAGAACGGAACAAGACGATCTTGATGCGAGGCCGATGGAGCTGCGGACTCGACTGATTCGAGAGCCGGGCACCAAGTAGCGGAGGCAGCCAGGTTACGTTTACCTGATCGGGAATAAGTCGAGGACCCGAAGTGGGATTGACTAAGGAAAGACTCAGACTAAGGGAAAGAGCAAGCGAGAAAGGGCAACGGTCAAGAGAGAGACCGAGAAAAGTGACTAAGAGAGTGAGAAAAAAGAAAGAAGTGAGAGGGGTATGATCCCATGGAGAGAGGTAGAATGATCGAGGTGGAGAGACAAAGAAAGGACGAGAAAGAGCGGCAAAATATAATATGGAGACGACTTTTCTATTTATAGAAAATATTGTACTTGTCAAATTAATCAGGATTTATTTTAAGGTTGAATTAACTACCAATAACTCAATATTTTATTATAATAATAAACAATTTTTTGTTTTTGTTGTATCTGAAAATTATTACATGCGATTATTGCAGAGGCGTGTAAGTAATGGCTGGATCTTACAAACATTATAATAGGATAACGTACCACTCTGCGATTAAGTGAGATTATTTGCATAATGATTTCAGCTCGAATCACAGAACACCTGCTGAAATGTTTACATGAAAATATTAAACATTTGTCAAGACTAAATGGTATTTTTCATTTTCTTGTATGCCTTTTTCTACTCCCTGTCCAAAATAACAATAATGTAATATAAAAACGTTTAATACTGTGTTATACCCTTATTAAACGTATTCTAAACGTTGAGATATTACTATAATACTATATTTCTATCTTATACTCTCTATCTAGAAACTTAATTGTATAATAAACGTTTAAAAAGGGTTTAAAAGTATTGTATGTATCATTCTAATAAAATATACTGTATTATACCATTTTTAAACGCTTTTAAAATCTAAGTTTTCTATTTTTCTATCTTCTATCCGAAACCTTAATAGGATTTAAACTTTTACAAAACGCCTAAACGTATTGTGCCCAAGCAACACATTTAGTCGTATTACGTGTTAAAAACGTTTATATGACTTTTCATAGAACCTTGTAACTTTTTTCAACCTTTATAAAACTAAAATTTTTATGTATTGACGTTGCAAAAACGTCTGTATCAACCAAATGAGGAATACAATCGACGTTTTGCAACGTTGTTTAAACGTTATTAACACTATTAATACAACTGTTATAAAACCTGCGATAATCGTCACGTAAGTAGCAGTTGTTGTGATATTTATATGACTTTTATAATATCCTTAAAGATTTATCTTATAACTAAAACGGACCTAAAACTAACTGTATACTCACGTTGTTATAGCGTATAATAAAAGCGTTAAACGAGTGAGAAATATTGCAAAAATACATAATTGCATTTTAACTATTAAATGTAAAACTTTATTATTCAAGAGGTATCTTTCTATGTTTGTTTGTAGAGTAATGTTAGAACAGTGGCGCGAAACTAGAATTTACTCATCTCCTCCAAGCGATAGTTGTACGAAACTGCACAGAATCACAATAGCCGCTCTAGTCTCTAGAGATGTAAACTGTCAAAATAACCACTTAAAATAGTATCCACTTTGGACCTGAGTTACAACTGCTGCTACTTTTATAATGTAACCGCTACTGTGTTTAAACGGATTACTTTTTTTTTTAAATTTTTACCATCATACAGCCCACGTACAGATTAAAAGTTCTTCGTAAGCTTTTATAACCTTATAAATACAAACTCATGCATATATCGAGTTGTACAATAATCTTATAAATATTTTAACAACTTAAATATATCCAAACATTAAGAGATCGTTTAAATGTCTATACAACTTGACTAGTGTATTACAACGCAATGTAAGTGTATGTGGATTTTTAAAACGTTTTAAAGACTTAGGTTACATATTACAAGATAAATAACGTTTAAGGAGTTATAAAAACGTTTCTAATTCAGAAAATGTGTTATAATCATTTAAAACATTGTAGTGGTACAATTTTCAATTATGTAAGTTTTTAGCAGTGGTGTAAACGTTTAAAATGCGTTTAAAAATCGTATAATGCTCAGTATATAGCTGGGTTACTTATTACCTGTAAAATGGTTTTTAAACCTATTTTTAACGATTATTGCACTACTAAGTTCTGGAATAAAGAGGGGGAAAAGGAATATTCATTAAACTAAATTCTAAGGAAATGTAAAGTTCAATGTAATCTTCGATAAAAACTCGACGTTTAAAACGTGTATAAAAATGGTTTAATACATTAATTTTTGGCAGAATTATATTTTACTCATAGAATACATTATATTCCTAAATTTAGGAAAAGTTTTATAATCAACTAAAACATTGTAGTTGTACAATTTTCAATTATGGAAGTTGAAAAACCTCTTTTAGTAGTCATGTAAACTTTTCTAAAATCATGAAATCTGAATCATCCCTGTTTCGCTCTATTACAATTTTATAACCTATAAAAATACCATATACAAGATATTTCTGAGTTGTTGATAGGGAATTTGATATGAGTTTCTAAAATTATTGTATTTATTTCTAATGTTAAAAAAAGGAATGTTCTATTGCATAAAATGTCACAAGCATTTTAAATTTTCCAAAATCTTCATTAAAAATACTTCAATAAAAAACTTTCGAAAATTAAGTGTCAAGTTTTTAACCCCTTCATTTACAGCAGGACACCAGTGTCCCATATCTATCCACTTTTCAAAGTTTATGAGTAGTTAACATTTTTTAAATAGAATTACACAACATATTTAATTTTTTTTTTATTTTTTTTTTGTATTTTCAAGATTTTAAAAACCAGACATTTAACAAAAACAGACATTTCCAAAAACAGAGATTCATAAACCAGGTATTTCACAAAACAGACTTTTAAAATGTGTTTGCATTTTGAAATGTCTGTTTTTTTATTGTCTATTTTTTAAGGGTCTGGTTTTTGAGTGTCTGTTTTTTTAAATGTCTGGTTATTGATGTGTCTAGTTTTTGACGTGCAGCCGTTTTTTGATGGTATTTATAGCATTTTAAATTTGTTGAGTTAAATTTCTTAACTTTGAATTTTCCCCCGTATACCAAACATCAGAAAACATTGTAGTTTTTGCAAATTGTTGACGTAAAAACTCCAAATACTTAATGTAAGAAAAAAACTAAGAAAAAAACCAATACTGGAAGTGTTCATGACTTAAAGAGTTAAATTAACAAAACTGTATTTTGATTGAAAATTTTAATTGTTATTTTTTCGTTAATTTATCATTTTTTTAAAGAAAAAAACGCATATATTTGAAATGGCAAATGTTTTTTTTTTGACTGTAAATTTAAATTTAAATTTGTAAGATCAATATACCTGAAGAGAATCTATAATTATAATCTACATAAAGAATAATTCATGGATACTTAAATAATATTATACTTGCATGCTTCTTAAAAGTGTATATTGTTGATTAATCATTTTTAAAACCAAAGATTTATTCTGTATATAAAAAGTAAAACATTTTTCTTCAACAATCGTTAATATGACTTTATTATGCACGTAAACTTCGCAATAAGAACATATACTATGTTTTCATACAGCCTATATATACGTCGATAAATAGTTAGATTTCTTTCAACACGTGACTGTTTTGATATTTATCGCTGTTATAAAACAGAAGGAAATAAATTTCTATGTAATCATCAAGTCGAATCGTGCCTATATGTTCCTCTTGTTATGTATGTTTTATATAATGAACGTCGTACCTTCCAGCAATTGTAAAATGCCATCAATTGCATAGTAAAATTCACTATTATAAAAACAAATCATTAAGTCTTTTTTCTTTTGCAACTAAGTATAATTGTTACATTTTAAAATTATACGAGGTAGAAAATGTCAGTTTATAGATTATAAATATTATATGTACTTTCTTAAATCAAACTTTCGAATATTTAATATGAAGTGCATAATGACATTTTGAAGAAATAATAGATCGTTTCTAAATTTCTATAATTTTTTTTTTAACAAAATCTTTAATTGCAAAAGTATAATATTGATTATTTACGTACAGTTTTTGTAAACGATATTTTACTAATTCGTTATAATCCAATTTTTGTTAAGAACAATTATAATAGATTAAGAAATATATACTAATAATAGCTTTATTATAAACAAATATCTAAAAAATTAAGCAGTGGTCATTGTAATCACATACAAATTTTAGAAATTTTATTGCACCTTTTTATGAGTAAAATGTTTTTATTTAACAGAATTTTTTAAATGTTGGTATACTCTGTATAATAATAAGTATACCTTGTTTTGAATGTTCCTGAGACTTTATTAACGTCATACTAACCCATGTCCACATTAAGAATCATTGCTCATAAAAATATCGACTTTGTTTTTAGCATTTTAAGGATCTATTTTCAAAATTTCCAGTAAACAATTACACTCTTAGAATGTGTATATAACTAAGTATTTAAATTGTGTGAAAAGTACGAGAAACAAAAACAAAGGATTTGTTTTGTTATTTGGAATAGTTAATATCCCCAAAACAGTCGATAGTTTAATCTCAAAGTTAATACACACACTTTTCAGTGCTTCAAATATTATATAAGATTTTTTATGTACATTTTTAATATAAAGGTTTATGAGTGCAATTTTTCACTTTATATAAATCATGCCTAGAGTAAGTAAATATTTTATAAACATTAAATCTTGTTTGTAATATTATATTTTTAGTTAATTTTAGAGTGGTTTAGTGGGATACCTCACTAACGTCTTCAATATTCACGAACAATAACACTCTGAATAATGTGATTCGAAAAAATATATGTGAAGTTATTCTACACATTTTAATTACTAGAAAAGTACCAATTCGTAAATGAAAAGTGAGATGTTCATTAATAACACATTTTGATAGTAACAAGTGAAATACTACTATTTCATTTGTCAAATACTATTGCTTATTGATAGATTAGTAGAATCAAACCTTATATCAGTACCATTTCATATATATTAGTTGCGTTTTACTATTTGTTAATGAATAATTAACTAATTGAAAGTAACCCATTTTAAATTTTATACTTCTACTTTTTTTATTAATGTCGATTTTAAAAGCGAAAGATAATCGAACTATTTGTAATGGCGTATGAATTCCTGACAACTTTTTTTCTACGAAGTGTCCAACCCGCCGATTTAATTAATCTAAAAAAAAAAAATATTATTAAAAAAAAGTAGGGTTTTTCAATTTGTGAAAATATTTAATCATTTTTAACAACATTTTTTGTTCATTCAAAAACTAAAAAACCTATTAGGGAATACTAAACTCAAAGAATTGTTAGTATTTTCAATTATTATGAGAGATTAAAAAAAACGAATATAACTAAAACTAATCTGAATTGCTAGTAATGGATACTATTTAAAATTATTGCAAAAAAATCATTTACATGTTTTGGGAAAGATGGTTTCTAAAATATATTTGGAAAATATGTGCTTTTTTCAGTATAGTCTAAAAAATGTTTACTTGAATATTTTAAATAAAGTGAATTTACAAATTTTGACTTTGTAGTAATCTTGAAGTTGTTTTTTTTTTGTTTGTAGCAGAGTTATACCTGAGTCGACAGTTCCATTGAATGTAAAAATTTGCCAGTGTGACTAAAAATTACAAATTTACTCTCTCGATGCCGAAACTCGCTTCTTATTAATTTGTAAACCAATAAAAAAAATTAATCATTTTGAAAAATGGTAATATTATACAATACACAGTAAAAAATTTAGTGTCTACAATGAAATTAGCCTGAATAGTCTCAGAAAATATAAATTTTGAAAAAAACACCATTTCTAAAGTAAAATTTGTAAAGAACGAGTTGACATTGTAATACAACAGATTTAAAGTCTCAAGAAGTATTAAGTCAAATTTGCATAAGACTAATGATCAAAAGTATAGCACGATTTGTAAAACATTTAAATAGATAGGATCAGACGTGACCTTTCTTTCGAAAGTACCCGTATACCACCGGAGTCGAAATTAGTATTGTCTGTGACGTAACAAGACATTTCTATGCAAGGAGGCATCTTGTAGCAGATAGGGGTGAAATTTCTCTTCAGTAGAGATATCGCTTAGTAGTCGTGATCTTGACTTACTAGATAAAAGGAAGTTAAAAATGACCTCATACAAAACCTAATAATGAATATTGAAGAATCCTCGTCTTAGTAGCTAAAGGAGAGGCAGATGATAAATCAAGCAGTAGCATATGGAATCGGTGATGCAATTGTAATAAAAGGTTGCCAATGTTACGTATTAGATAAATTACGCGAAAGAGATTCGTTATTAGCGGTTATCAATATTATCCTGTGTTTACAGAAATAAATCGTAGTTAGTATGGATGATTCGAAGGTAAGAATGATTTATCGAGGGAATTAATCACGAGACTGAAATATGGTTATTTACGTGATTAGCATCAAGTATTTTGAAGAATATTTAAATACCGGAATCTGAAAAGGCTGTTAGTTGAATGTTTTAGAAATATTTTATCTGGAGAGAAAGGTTAAATATTAGAAGACATTAGTTATAAGTGGGTTTTTTTAAACGCTTATTTAATACCATACGTATCTAAATAAAGTTTAAATATATTATTAAATTTTCTATTAAATTATAAAATAAAATATCGATAAAGTTATGGAGTTTTTTTGTGTAACTACATTTTTCGATAAATTTGTTAGCAAAATTTAATGTTTAGGAATGTTGTTCATGATATCAGAATATTTTTCTTCATTCCATCATGAATTGTCTTCAAGATAAAGACGAGACAGGAACATGATCATCAATATTCGGCTATTGTCTTGTACGGACAATAATATACGTCCTTCAATAGTAATGGCAGTATTGTCATATTTTTATTTAATAATGTTTATCCTTTACTTCTGGAAGAATAATTTGAATTTAACAAAACGTTTGTAAAATCGATAAATTACTTAATAATAGTTTTTGAGATGAGTTTCTAAAATGGTTTAAATAAAATGTATTCTGCTATCGTTATTTATTTGTATCTATTTTTATATATAATTTTCTTTGATCTCTGAGATGCCATTAAATTTAACGTAAGATCTCCAAATCTCAGAAAATTCAAAGGCGAAGCTGGAAAGAAAGCAAAGGCATGGTCGAATAAACGTAGAAAATTGGTTCGAAAACATTGCTAAAAATAGTCTAAAAAATGTGTAAAAGACGTTTATGAACTCCTTTGCTGTATACATTCATTGATTTGATGGCATTTAACGCGTATTTAGAAGACATTTTTTGAACGTTCATGGAAAATGTATTCTCGACGTTTTCAAGAAACGTAGAATAAACGTCACATTCTCAAATTCATTCGACGTGGTCTCAAATCTCCTTTGTTTACAAGACCAATTTGTATACACATTTTTTTATGTTAAGAAATTTTTCGCGGAAATGAACAAGATTTCTCCATTGAAAAGATATTAAAGTATCAAGAGAACTTTGCAAAACGACGAAAAAGTCTTTAAACTGTGTAGAAATTCCTGGTAAACTACCAACGCATCAAGGTACACATATACATGGATGCACTATTGCCAAAGAAACGATACGACAAAAGTCGGACAGTGTTTTTTAGTGAACATTGGCTGCAACTCCTTGATTAGCACAAATGTCCAGATTCGTCTTCAAACTTTCCTGTGACTTCTATACGAACAAATCAGGGAATTCCTCTGACGAAATTAAAAGTAAATTCCCGATGAACCAAGAACAGAAAACCCGTAGAAAGAAAAAAGGAAGTTTTTAAACTTTAATTATTTTATCATTTTATTTTATTATAAATTTTTTAAACTGACGTATTCTTAGTTAGTTTATAAATACTACGAATAAAATTGTAAAAAAATCTGTAGAACATTGTTACCAACTACCAACAAGCATTGAAAGAAGGGCAGTTTTTTACAGTTTTTGTCGAATCTGTCAAAAAAGTATTGAGTATGTCATCCAAAAAAGCACATATAAATAAAAAAATGGAAATATTTAAGAAATACTAAATACAAAAATTGTGTGATTTTTTTTGGATTCTTAGTTATTTCTTAGGAAATGAAAGGATTGTTTATTTCTCAAAAACGTATTTAAGACGTATAGATTTTTCAAAAACGTTTAAATAACGTTTTCTGTCGTACCTTCTTTACCTTGAAGTATTAAACGTTTAATCGATTTTTTTTTAAATTATTAAAAAGTTTATTCACCCATTCGGTGTTGCTTTCATGGGACTCAATCAAAACAATGTTATATCAATAAATATAAACATAGTATTATAGAAATATTTATAAATTCGTTTAACAAACAATAAAAAAATAATGAGAATTAATATTTAATATGGGCACTCCCAACAATTCGAATGCAATACGCATAGAGGATAATTTTAATTGCATGAGATCCAGTACATAATAGGATTATATGTGATTTATCATTAATTGTTTAGCTGACAACATCGTACAAGTACTAATATAGAGAGTAAAGTAGATCTGAAATTTAATTAATAAATTTACTAAAAAGGAAGTTATTGACATACAATAATAGAAAAATGTATTAAGCTGCAAAGAAAACACTTAACTTTTTCTAATTTTCAATTATATGTGTAGTGAAATAGAATTATTTAAGTAAATTAACAAGCTACTATTTAAATTTTATTTGCACGCAGGTTTCTATCAATCAAATAAAGACGAATATTTCGGGTTGACTTAAGCACAGGATTCGAAAATTATCTTTTATTGTTTTCTATTTTTTCCTTTAAATGAATGAACTTTATCCTGCATAGCCATATGAATTTCCAAGTTGTTTAAATAGTTCAATTTTTTTGTTGACATTTTAACAAACACAAAAACGATATTGGAACTAATATTGCAGAACTTTCGAATAACACCTTTTCATACTGTATTTACAAGAAAAAAATCGGACATGTGATATCCGGCATAAAATTTCACGGTTTTTCAGAACATTTCCCCAGATTTTGTCTAAAATAGAAATTATTAAAAATAAAAGTGTGTATCCGAAATAAAGAGTTTTCAAAAAATGTCACAACTCACTAACTAAAAAACTATAAGTTTCTAAACTAAATAATCAGTGTAAAATATTCTCAGAATTAATTGAGAAATATACTGAAATTCTTTGAGATTTTTCTGTTGATATTTAAATAAACTTTTTATTTGGATTTTTTTTTAATTTAAAAGAAATTACGACAAATAAAATTATATTTTCTCTGACGGATTCCAAGCATTGTTTAGTTTTTTTAAGTTTTCTCCAAAAGCTTTTGAGGTAGAACAATTGAAATGTTATGTTGTTTAAGATTTTTTTCCTAGGAACACCTGTTGGCCAAAAATAGCAGAGACCTCAAAATGCTTTGAATTCATCGCATAAAATTTTGTCAGAATTTTTCGTAAATTTTTATTTAAATTTTAAAAAAAGTCCAAATAAACATTTTTTCAAAATATCGACAGTAAATTTCGGAAAAAATACTTTTTTTCAATTGTTTTTGAGAATTTTTACTCTTATTATTTTTAAGAACCTCACAGATTTTAGTTAGTGAGTCCTGACATTTTTTTCAAAAATTTAAATTTCGGACATCATTTTGAGGATACTACATATCGTAAAATATAAGACTCGAAAAGTTTTTTAGGTGGAAAAGGATGAGTATTTGACCGGTTACAAAAATGTTAAATCTAAATTTCTTTTAAACAGAGAAATGGCATTTTAATGCAATCAATTGCGTATAACTTTTAAATTTTAGATAAAATCAACGGATACATGCTGAAAGAACATAACATTTTATGCCGGATATGATATGTCCGAATTTCTGTTGGTAAATTTTTGAAAATTCATCGATAATTTTGGCTTGATGGGTTAAAATGTTAATATATTACAGGAATATGAAGTAAAAAATTACTTTCGACCTGTAAACAGAAAATATTAGTTTTTATTTATTTATTCAAAACTTAAAAATATTCAAAAATAATTTTTTAAAAAAATCGTACTAGACATAAGAATCAAAAAAAATATAATTTCGTATATGAAATAATGATGAATTTTGTAACTACTTTCACATTTGTAAAATTAGTTTCATTTGTGAAGCATTGATCGCAGCTGTTTCAAACAATATTTAATAAGATAAAATTATTTTTTGAAAGCTGAATTAAAAACCAGATAAGCGACCTAGAAAACCTTCAACTGCGAAGTTTTGTATATATCTTTCAGTTATAAATCATTTCTTACACTAGATTATTATCAGTTGCATTCTATTGTTTTTACTTGAAAAAAGAAACTCGATTTCTTCCTAGAAGTAATTTTTTTTTTTAAATTATAACATTTATATTCGGTACTATGTGTTACTTACGAAGAAATCATTTACTTCTGTCGATTATTAGTTACATTAGCCGAGAATATTGTAGATTTTACAGATCTTATGTAGTTTGATTCGTGTTTATTCTGATTAGAAATGTATTATTTAATATTTCGCAAAGATCTGTGACTTTCGATTTTTCATAATTGACTAACATAATAATCCTAAAGAAGTATACTTCAAACCTTTTGCACTAAAAAAGTTAAAGATTAAAAACAACATCCTTAAAAAACTTCTTGTAAAAACTCATTTAAAATAAAAGATTTATATAGTTTCGTAAGCTCCCTATAAAGGTTTTATCACACTTTTATGTAACTAGTAAAAATCGTATTTACTTTTATAGGGACTAATCATACATTCACTCGTAATTTCAACAACCGGAAATTAGGTTTTCCTAACTGTCATAAACATATGCAATTTACACAGTGTAAGAAAATCTAATTTGACTTTCTTTTCTTAACCAATATTTAATTGCTTTAAATTTATGTTTGGGAATGTTTAAACTGAAAAAATCGTACATTTTGTACCTATACTAAAAATGTTTACAAAATATTAAAATTGTTTTTTATTCATGTTGACTATTCTACCAACAAAACAGTTCTTAAATTGTATAAACACTTCTTTGGCGTTTTTGTAATATTGTTTAATTGTATTACTTTATTTATCATTTTTAATTGTAGTCTATGCTTCTATTATCATATTTTTACATAATTTTCAATAAAATAGTTTCAAAACACAAATACTAAGTACAATTATAACTGAACCACCAATCCAGTCCAGAGGCATCAAATCACTCAAGATCGGTCCTAATTTTTTTGTTTAAAGTCGAAAAATGACTTCAAAAATCTTAAAATATTTTGCTATAATTAGTAGAACAACACTTACTACATTAAATTCATTTTATAGGTAATTTAAAATGGTCTTGAACAATCATCGCTTTATTTGCTTTATATATAATGTAACTAAAAATTTAATTTATATGAAATGTTAGAAATGTTGAAGTAGTCTAAATTTTTTCTTCCAGTGTATATACCAATCTCATTTTAAAATTTCGGAGGCTAAATCTAATAATGACAAAAATGGCTTAGTCCTTTTGGTTTCGTCATTTTTTAAGTTACATTCAAATGTTTAATTTGGCGATATTATTTTTCTCGGAGTGATATCTACAGTTTTTTTTTTTAAATTCCCTATTTAGTCAGGAAAGATGCACTTTGTTAGTATTTACGTGTGCATCCAGGAAGAGAGAGTGAGAGAGATTGAGAAAACCAGGTAGGACCGATCTTCTTGCATGGTTGCCAAGTTTCTAGGTGAACGAATCCCAGACGCACGTGCGTAAAAGTCTGTTCGTATGCATTCGCACGTACAGATTGTATGCACTCGTCCCATGCACATAGGAACATCTTACTATCGATAGTATAGACAGATAGAAACTGCACAATCTGGTAACGAAGTTCAAGAACACAATAAAATGAGAGAAGAAATGATTTTGATTAAGATACTGATAACCAAGTCATGATTTCCATTGTCGCTATCAATTTTGAATCAATTTTTAAAAATTAAATAAAAATTATTAAATTTTCAATAAGAATATTTCTAAATATCCCTGTAACATAAAGTAATTATGTTCATAGTAATTAAATTAGTAAATATGAGTTCCACGTTTAGTAACAATATGTCTAATTAAATAATTCGATGTAGGTATTTTGTCGGAAATATTTAAAAGCTAGTCTAGTCCACACTTTAGTTAGAACAACGAGCAACCTTGGTGCCCTATGAATTTTTGACCTTTTTTGGTACCTTCCGATTTTTGTTTAGTTTGGAAATTTTTGGAATTGCACACAGGTCTAATTTTTGAGACACGGGTAGTAAGATAAATAGACATTCAAAAGTACTATTCATTCTATTAGCGCAAACAATTACTCAGGTCTACCAAAAAAAGGGGGACTTGAATGTTGTATTGTATTGTATTGTAATTCTTTATTTTTACAAGAGGCAAATCAACCATACGAGGATAGTTACAAAGATGAGTTATAAATAAAACTACTATTATTCTAGTGAAAGACAACAGAAAAATACAAAGATAGATTAATTACTAATCGAAGTATGCAATATGTGTAATTTATGAATGCAAAAAAAAATGTAGGAAAGCTGCGGGTCATTTGTGACGTAAATGTTGTGTGTAAAATCCGAATCTGATATCGAAATTGGTCCATCACGTCAGGATTGTGAGATATTTGAGGTTATGTACTCGAAAAACGTTTTTTGCTATGTTTGAGGTTACGTACAGGATGCAACAATTTTGTTTGCCTTCTGTAATATTTGCATCTTTTCTTACAAAGTTTTATCGATTTTAAATCATGACATTGGTCCTAAAAACTTCATAAGCAGTTACAATAACCCTTTAAAGTCTACATGTTCCTACTTAATAATTTCTTTTAAAAATTTGTTCTCGGACGTTTGTGGGTTTGCTGCGTATGAAGTCACAAAATAGACATCGACATTTGCAAAATAGCGTATCAAAATAGATTAAAATTGATATTAATACAATATTGTGTTTTTTAGTTTGTAATTTTGAATTGGTAGGATAATTTCACTATTTGATACACGTCAAACAAGTTTTATAATTTATTGATTCAATTAATTAACTACAGATCCAAATGCACTAATTAGAACAATTAATTTAAGTTATTAACAGTTCAAAAAATCCCGTTTTTCATTCTTAAAAGACTTAAGCTGAAAAGTTTGTTAATCTTCTTAACCTGTTCAGATGCTTTGATAGTATGGAGAGTTCTCTAAGATTTACAGTTTAAAAAATTGCAAGAATTTTATCGTTTTAATGAAAACGACCCTAAACGAAAAATTTGGATTTTTTGTTTATTACATAATGATACATAGTAACGTGACGTAATACATATGTGATATAATCACCGACGTCATGAATGTATTCGAACATATCAAAATAATTTAATATCCATCAGACGTTTACCGGCATATTATATCATGTTTGAAGACAGGAAATGTGAATTTGATTCTCTGTTCAATATTAAAATGCTAATAGAATGCAGGATCGAAATAAGTGTTATTTAATCGCGTCTAATGTTTCTTAGCTGGTGTCAGTAGGAAGACGTGTAAATATATTTCAGATTTTTAATCGACGTGTATAGAAAGTTAGAAAATTGCTTCGCCAATTTTCAGTATGTGTATACATAATTATAATATTGAAATTTCTGACAGTGATCTCTTAGTACGGTACAAATTTTTAGTGCGTTACTAAGTAAGTAACTTGCGTACTATGTATTATTAATATTTATTTAATACACTATCATGTGCAAAAATACATAAGCACACCTCTAAAGTTGGTTTTACATCATTTATTTAAAAATTGTATTGAATCTAGTTATTATTCGTGCTCCAACATCACAAAAAAACCAAATGTAACCAAAATAAAACTTTTTTTATGTTTTTAATGAAAAAGCATATTTTACTTTATGTAGCAGGTTCTATTTTTTAAAACCATGTGCATTTTCTATATATTCAACAGAGTATGAGGAAGTTCCTACTAAATGATTCGATTAAAAACTTCTTACTGGTACGAGCAGTGTAAACAAACACATTATTTTTCATTGTCACGTTTGTTTTTCCTTTCAAAACGCGGAAAAATGATGAAACAATAGTTATATATGGAATCTGCTATTTCTTTTAAATTAATTTATGTAATCCAAATACTACATATTTCTGTTAATTTTTATTAACCCTTTAACGACCAAACGTACACAATTTGCACAAAGATTTAAGCATTTAATCAGCATTTTTTTAAATTGACACATCCTTATCCGATTAGTTTTGAGCTCTTCCGCATGATGGTGGTAAATTTTTGAAAAATGATGTTTAACACTTTAAAAAAAAACAACGGTTTTTTAATACTGGAAAAACCTCAGATTTTTGAGGTACAATATTTCTTTCGGTTTCTGACCATCATATTGCCTTATCTGAAACGTGTTCCCAATGGTTTTACTTTAAAAATACACATTCACAAATTTTGATTTTTGTGGATTTGAATTTTTCAAAAGGTTTCAGAGCTCCAAATTTTTTCGAAGCTGGGGAATTTTTGTTCCACGTACAACAAAATATTTCACATATTTTTCATATTGGATCCACCATTTTGGGGTGCTGGTCGAAAAACCGACAAATCCAAAAGCCGATTCGGAAAAAATCCGACAATCAAAAAGCCGACTGGTAAAAAAACCGACAATCAAAAAGCCGACAGTCAGAAAACCGATTCTTCAAAAAATGATAGTCCGCTAGTCGATGTGTCCATTTTTTTATGTGTCGGCTTTATGATTGTCGGTTTTTGACCTGTCGACTTTTTGATTTATCGCTTTTTGAACTCGCACCTCCATTTTGGAGTTTCAAAAAACCTTTGAGAGATGTCCCATTGTCTATTTGAATTTTGAAAAATTTATTATTATTGATTCAGGAATGTCTAGAAATAAATAAAATAGTAATTGATAGATAGCAATTCCTTCTTATTCTGTAATAAAACCGGAAAATGGACGTACTTTTACATGTAGTGAATATAAGCCGCCATTTTGAAAATCTGCAATAACACCTGATGTTAATACCAAAAATGTCAATAAACTGTGATTAATATAACATATATTATTTTATACGTATAAACTATATAGAAACCTGTAAGACCACAATTTTTTTTCAGTATTTGAAAGAAAAAATGTGTTAAACGTCATTTTTCGAAAGTTTAACCAGCACCATTGGATAGAGTTAAAAACTGGTCCAAAATGGACGTGTCTATTTAAACAAAAATTGTATAAATAAAATATTCCTAAAACCTATGCGAAAAATGTGCTGGTTTGGTCCCTAATATGTTAACAAAATTCTATATATTTATTAATTTTATTTTATTTCTGGAATTTTCTTTAGCTTCATATTAACTTTCAGATGAAATAGTATATAGGTTGTACTAAATTAATTTAACTGTACACGTTATCTTTAGACAATCTAGAAATATTTCTTAATTATCAGTCATTTAAATCCGCTAGAGACAATTATCATAAATTTTCTTCAGATATCTTTGTTATCAGTTGCACATAAACAGAAGAGACTGTTTTTCTGAAAACGTTTTGTGCAAAAACTAGAAGATCTTCTAGTACCTGTATGTTACTGGAATTGAAATATTCGCATCTAAATGAATGTTGTAACCATTCATTTTAGTACTCATGTCCGAACAATTTCCACTGCGTTTTTCCTAAATTTGGGAGTAAAATGGTGTCGATGTTTAAAATAAAAAATTTGTTTCAATATGTCCATTTAAGTGTTCTTCCAAATTAGAAATTTCCAATTGGCATTCATAAAATGAAAATACTTCCAGCTTTTAATTTCCATTTACTCAATAATATTCGAAGAATTAAAATACAATGATGTGATTTGTCTCGTTATCGTTCAAGACGATAATTATACAAGATTTAATGTTATAATTCGAATAATTTACTAAGGAAAGGATTTTGTTCTTTGTTTGATTTTATTGATTTCGTTTCTTCTTCCTTCCATACATATCTGAAATTAAAAAATCGACAAAAATCAAAATATGTGAAAGCATACTTTTGAAGTAAAACTGTTAAGAACTCAGTTCTGGTAGGTTAGAAGTTAACAAATTCTTTTGGTTATACATTATAATACCTTTAGTAATCAACATATTAATAAGAAGAATAGTACCTTTAAACTGTTTATATTTATGTATAAAAAAATCGATTAACGCAATTCAAATATTGTTTTGATGATTATTTACAAACATTTTGAACTCGAATTTGAAAAAACCTTGTACTCCCTGTTTATCAATAATAACTTGTGTTTGGGAAAAATATTACTTTTCGATCGTAATGTTTTCCAGATGTACTTTTCTTAGTGAGTGAACATGTATCAATGAAGTTTGAACTACGTTTTTAACACAAGAGACCTTATCCACTTATTGATGTTGGATATCTTAGAGTACATCTTACATCATCCAGACGTTTAGTTTGCCGACAAATTGTTCATTTCCGTCGATGGTCAGAAAAAGAGTGCAATTGATTCTAATTTTTACTTCGAGTAATATAAGAACACTTTAATTGGAGAAGTATTCTAAATGCAATTGCTTTAATGCTATTGATTCGTCTGTTTATTAGTTCTCAGGATACGAATTTTGGAAAATTAAAACTGAATTTCCGCATGTCGTGGAAAGGATTAATCATATTTACATTACATATCGTGTAAAGGAACAACAATTTCCAAGCATTTCCAAGCACATAAAACTTGGTTTAAGGACTACTTTTTCTCATTTCTGAATTAAAAAAAAACGGGTTGGTCGAGTTGGCATGGAATGTCCCATATTTTCAAAATTAAATTAATATTAGTTTCCGTTCATGTAAGACTATGCAAATAGCAAGGCGCTTTATAAATAACCTTATGATTAAGATTTTTATTCTGAATTCAGATACTTATTTGCGCATTTCAAAATAATTTTCAAACACTGTTTCAATTGTCATGATGGTGTGACAACGGAATTAATTTTCCATTTTTTGATCACTTTTTAACCTTTGAGAGAAATGAGGAGCAAACTCGTGATATTCAGTGTGCCAGAACTTGAACCCGGGTCAACTACCGGTCGAATGCTCTCGATTTAAGAGTTGTTTACCCTTTAGTATGAAACATCATTACACTAATTGAACTACCTAAAAACTTGGTTTTGTTCCTTAGGAATTTGGAAATACTCAAACTTCAGAATACTCACTTACAATTTTAATTAATCCACATGCGAAATCATTCAAAATTAAATAGCAATAGCAAATTTTGATTTGCTTGGACGATAACAATCGGAGTGCAGTTGAGAAAACACTAATTGTCTAATTTTTAGACATGCCATTGAACTAAAAATGCCTGTGCTCATGATTACCTAGTAAAGGGTTCAGTTTTTCAATTATGAAAGATCAAAATTAGGTTCCAAGATCACTAAAGTCATACTAGGACCTATACAACACTTCTCTTCGGTCACAAGTCTGAAATAGTCTTACTGTTAGCCACACTGAGAGAAATGATTTACTAATAGTTAATGTAAGCTAATTTCAAGGCTCTTACATTAATAAGGTTGTAACAGTAACTGCAAAGTAAAAAATGACAGGTAACTTTGAAATGAAAATACCAGCACTTTCCTGTACGTCAGCATTGTTATTGTGTATTAACTAATATATTTTAACATTCAAGGAGCGTTCGTTAACTGTTAATAAATCTCACATTAAATTTTGTCGTTGAACTGCTCATGTCAACAATGCGTCGAAAAATTCGCAGAAAATCGAATTACTGTGCGTGTGCCTGTTTGTTTATCTCTGTTTCAACATTAATATTTAATATTCTTGTATTACCTATTAATATAACAAATTTAACCGAATCTCGGATTATAGTAAATTCAGGATAAAGTATCTTACCGTAAAATCAAAATTTAAATTCTGTTATCTTTACTATGAAGCTTTTACATTAACTGTAAACAAACATTTGTCTGGGTGCAGTTGTCTCGAAAATTCCAGAAATGTTCCGAATTTGGAAATGTCAACTAGTTTCTATAATTATTACTACATATACACAATATATTTTTGGACTTCATATGAAAGTGTCCGAATGATATTTAGAATCGAGTAGGTTATTGAATGACAGTTCACTATCAAAACAATTTTATGAAATTGTCGATTTCAAAATGTTTCAGTTTCTAGTAAAAATATTTCCACCTTTTCGACCTAAAAAAAATTCTTCTGCGCCGAAAAAATGTAGTAAATTTGACTATTTTTTAACTATCAACAAATTTTTAAAGCGCATTTCGACATTTTTTTGAACATTAAATTAGAAGTTGTATTGACTAAATTTAAAAAAAAAGTGTTCTTAAACTGCATATTTATGTAAATTTAACTGTAAATCAATGACACAAATATTAAAGCTATACGAAAATGATTCGTCTACTAAGAAACCTAGTTGTAAGACATATGAAAATTTGTCATTTGTATCATCCTACATTGTTAAAATTGCAAGTATCTAAAGTACATGCAACTTATACAGCGGGCGTTAAAAAACTTTACGACTCATGCGACTTTTCATGAATTAAAAAAAAAGAAATCTGAACCGCGATGCCTGTATATCCTTGACTCATTTCGTATCATTGTTAGCAATATATTAACCGCATGAAAGCGATCTCTTCGTATGACGTGTTGGTTTTTTCACTTTCGTTTTCATTTTTCTAAAATTTCATTTTTTCGATTGAATTTCTACTTACTTTCACTTCGATAAACTTGTGTAAAATATATTCGATAATGACGCATGCCGTGATGGGCTTAAACGGTGAAAGTAAAATGAAAAAATGTAGTTAAGGTATAAAACTCTACGGCATTATATTTCATTGGGCATACGTATTAATGAGTGACTTGTACAATTACTTGTTACGACAGCATATAACAATCTCTATAAAATCTGAATATTTAGAACTAGATCGTAAAAATGTATCAACGTATTGTTTACGTGTATAGTTTTCTAATGACTTGAATGCGTATTAAACTCAAAAGAAATAAATTTTCCCATTTCACAACAAATTTTAATATTTATTTTTTAATACAATTCAATTTATTAATTTATTGACATTGATAATATTAATCTATTGACTTGTGGAAATGAGTAAACAAAGTTTGAGGAACATAGAAAATTAAAAGCAGACGTGTAAAAAATAACTTTTGCAGTTAATTTAAAATTTCAATGTTGCTTAAGGAATTCTCGGGTGCAGTTATCGTAACCTAAAAAATCGACTCGTATTGCACACGTACTTCTTTAATGTTACGGGTTAACTGAAACTGCATATTTTTGCAATTCCCGAAATTGCTGTTCGCGAGTTTACATTGAATATAGAAATAACAACATAACAAGTGAATTATTAAAATTACAGTCATTTGGCAAATAAGTACTTTCAGACTTATCCTTCCTCTAATTTTTTTAAATTCCGACTCAAGGGGTAAATTGAACATTTTCAAATAATCAAAACTCTGCAATAAATAATCATCGCGACTTTTTAAAAGTCCATTGTACAGGACTTGAGTTGTAGTAGTCTTAAAAAAATTAGCAATGGCTAAATAAATAAATTTGTAAAAAAACTTCGCAGCTAAGAAATAATTGAACAATTATTGTGAGAAACCAATTGAATGTGAGAAAATTCTGAACGTTCACGAACTTTTGGCCGGTAGTGTATTTCAGGTTGGAAATCAACGACCTCATAAAACCCTCTGAGTAATATATTTCAGGCCAATTGGGCCGATTTCTAAATATGTCATCAGGCTCGAAATCAGCGACTCTGAAACGCTCTAAATATATTGTTTACTATTATGTGACATTTTTATCTTTTATTACAAAAAAAACACCCAACGGTTTTATCGCCAAATTTCAAAATAATATTTAAAACAATTCGAATATTTTGATTCTTTCTTCAATTCTGAGTTTTGAAAATTAATGTAGTGTGCCAATTATTGACGACATCAGCCAATGAGGGGAATAAAGAATTGATCCCAATATTTCAGTTGACTGATGAAAATGGGTTTGATACATTATATTCCTTTGTTTTCATTCGCATTGTAAACAACATATAAATTCAATGCCTGATAGTAAGGTATAACGTAAACAAGACCTATTAGACAAGGGCAGATTTGTGTACATTAGCTGACTTTAGGATATTAAGTCGTTTTAAGTATTTGTGTTTACAATGCAGTGAGAGCATTTAAATAGAAAAATTTTACGGGAAGGCTTCTTCTTGGATGGATTGAAGCATTTTTTTACTTGTTTACATATTGACGTGATAGCATATACTAATTTCAATAACAATTTGAATTTATTAACTGCTCCAGTGAGTTTATGAACTGCTACACTGCAGAATGATACACTAAGAGAAAATAAAACAATGATTGTCTTGTTTGTTGTATTATGTAAACAAGTCTTCGGATGTACCTGTCATTGTCATTTTTCACGGGGTAGATATGTTTTGGTCTAAATGTCAAGGTCGTTTAATTACTATATAACTTCCATCAAACATATACTACTCAGTCGTCAATTATTTTTACAAACCTAACAATTAGTATAAAAACAGCTTGGATTTTAATTCGGATCCTTGCATTATAAATCCAACGATCATCCGAAAGAAACATTGCAGCCCTCATTTGGAAAACAAACTAGATCGTCGATATTCGATTTTTATGAACTTAATTTCGATATTAAAGAATGAAGCCAATGGACGGAGGCATTTTAAACGAATTTTTGTAGATTTTTTCCTCTCCATAATTGTAATATTTTATGGTGAGCTCATGGAGTTATTTTTTTTAATAAATGCAAAACTTGATATTTAGTAAAAACAAAAATCATGAAAAAGTTTTGGAAACCGTGATTTTTTGAAAAAGTAGAGAGAGGGTTAAAAATACTCGTAATGATGTAGACTTTTATATACAATGCGGTAAATCCAGCATCTTGGGTGCAATACAGCGCGTCCGCAAACAACAGAAAACCAAGACGATTCAGCAAAAAAGCTTAAAAAAAATTGGCATTATATTCGATTGAATTTAGTCTTAATTTTTTGATATTAGATATTCTCCAAAAGTTGATACGATAGGTTGTTGCAATCTAACATGGAGGATAAAAACTGGCGACCAAACTCTTAAAATTGCCGGAATCGTCACATTAAGCCAATTTTAGCTGACGGGGATTTTTGAGGTTTTTCATACACTGAAAATAAATATGTGATATTAAATATGGCGTTCTAAGTGCAAGTCATGGAATTTAGTTTATAATTCTCAACAATTACATCGAATGCGCGTCAATTCTTTTCCGAAATTTCTGTAGAATTGTTAGCTTACTGAACACGAATCAGGAACTAGGAGCTCAATATCTATAATAAGCTCGATTAAAAAGAAATTAAGATTAGTGAAATCAAGAAGTCATATGCGTCGATTTCAAGAGTTCTACAACACCTCAGAAAGTTCAAGTTTCAGGAAAGAGCTCTTATTTAAAAGCTTTCACTCCCGCTGTAATATGCATAATTTGGTTATATTAGTGTCTCAAGAGGAAACGCAGATCTGAAAACGATGGATCACTTTACCAAATAACATAATAAAATGAAGAGCTGGATTTTTGAACTATCTCGAGTAGTTCAAGAATTTTTTGAATGTATTGTTGTTCACAGTTCTGAATAACCTCTTGAGAATTTAACTAAATATGAATTACTTATTCATCTAGATGTAGGACATTGTTTCTACTAAAAGTAATATATAAGAAACTATTAATAATAATGCTATCACTATTATATAACCGTAATAATACCCGAATATCTTCTAACTACTACATGTAGTCATTTTGTGTGGTCATTACTTTATTGACTAAAGCATCATTCTTGCAATTACTAACTACGCTAAGAAGATAAATGAAATAATGCGTTGCAATAAAGAGAAAATTGACATGAAGAGTGATTAACTACGAAATCGATAAACAATTGTGGACATAAAATGATGCTGTACAACACTGAAAGGTACGTTATATCCTAAAAAACATTTTCAATATAAAAACTAAAATAGAGCAATGTTTTGAAGATATTAGATGACATGATAATAGATCACAGAACCGAGAATATACTAAGAGAAAGTTGAGCAAACTATCACCTGACTAGAAACGACATATACCTATCATTGTCAAAATGATGTATGTTTAACAGAAATTGTTATTTAAATTTATTTATTTCAAAATAAAAAACAGTGCAGTAATTTTCTGGTGTATGAACAGGACATCAAAGTATTCGTAATTTATGGTGTGCTAACCACTCGATTTTAGAAAAACTTACTTTCAAGTGGCATAACTAACAATAAGTGCTAACGATTTACTGGAACCATAACAGTCATATACCAAGAACCTTTTTTATACCATCTTTATGCAACAATTTTCAGTGTAGAACATAAGCATTATACATGCTAATAAAGCAGTGTGGGGCTTATTAATACCCAGTACTTATTTAAGTAAATATTCGCAGGATTTGCATATGTCAACAAAACACTTGTTGAAGGATTAACGTAATTCAATTTACGGATCAAAAAGCGATAACCTAAAAACATCCCGTGCCAGCGCTTTCATCTATAGATTGCCTTCCTTGTCGATTCTATCTTGACCACGTATTTTCGATAGCGGAAGATTAGAGAGCGATATCTTAGTCCAATAATCGGCAACTCAATATCTTAAAGATGCAATATACGAAATCATAAAAGATTATAGCAAATACTTCATAACTTCCCAAGAAAGCGTGAATGACTAACTGGAGGATTCAATTCAATAAATGCTAAAGAATTATCAGAGACCCTAATTGTTACATTTAGTTTAATATTTTTATTATCCTGGGACCGATATTGAACACATACAACTTCTCACGTAATCTCAAGAGCTCTTAATGAATCTAGAAGATTTTCTAGGTCATGCTATTCTGGAGAACATCAAATTAACAGAATGGAACAGCATACTGGATACTTGGAAACACCTAATTGTATTTAGTAGTTGCATCAAAGTACTGCATTGAAAGTATAAAAATCGATCTAAACCATTAATCCCATGGTGATATTTGATTTGACCTTGCACCTGGCCAAAGAAATTTCAAGGGCAAATCTAGTTTTTTAAATAAAATCCCTACTTTTAATAACGGAAATGAAAAGAGTCGTCAATTTTACTATCGAATATAATTTTTACTAAGTAGCAAATGTACTAAAGGTCATCCCGAGGTCAAATACGTTTATTGGATAGTTTATATAGGTTTAAGAAATTGGGATCACAGAAAATGAACTGAACCAAAGAAGTAGGTTTATTCGAATAAGCCAATGTCAACTTTAGATCTGACCTAGCGAATAAGTGCCAAGGTCACTTCCATAAATGTTTCAAAAGTCAATACTTTTCATAACGCAAATAGAAAAAGCAGGTAATTTTGCAATTAAATACGATCTTTACTAGTAAATGCTGTAAAAGGACATCTCAAGGTCAAATATATATCTGACATGGAAGATTGAGAAATAGAGATCCTATAGAATGGTGACCTCAACGAAGATATAGGATTTTAATCATTAATCCGAGAGTGATATTATATCTGACTTTGCGAATGACGATAAAGGTCATTTCGAGGACAAATCCATTTTTGTAATCTATACATTTAATACCGAAAATTAAAAACGTCGAACATTTTAGTATCCAATATGACCCTGACTAATTACTAGATACTCTAAAGGGTTATTTCAAGGTCAAATGACTTTTGTGTCATGGAACGTTGAGAAATAGAGATTCCGGAGAATTACGACCTCAACTAAAGTTCCAATGGGGATTTAGCTCTTGCAAATTACCGTCAAGGTTATATCAAGGACAAATCTGTATGGAACGGCACTACTGCTACCGATGAAGGTCTATTAACGGTCAATTACAAGGTTAAATTGGAAATCAATATGGATTGTTGGAATAAAATCCTGCTTATTTAGATTGAAGTCGTATTTTCTTTTATGCATACTTTCATGATCATTGAAGTCTCGCTTAACTTTTCAAATAACTGTACGTACGTACAAGTTTACGGACACAAATTTTTTATTGTTGTTTTGGGCTCCTTAGGGCCTGAAACGACGACCTATTGTCTGGGACGATGTAAAAATTCAACACATCTGAAGAATAATAATCATAGATGTTTGAGTCTGCTTTGTGAACAGAGTTTATTA
The DNA here is from genome assembly GCA_030407085.1 of Trichopria drosophilae. Lineage (NCBI taxonomy): Eukaryota > Metazoa > Arthropoda > Insecta > Hymenoptera > Diapriidae > Trichopria > Trichopria drosophilae. The sequence continues at coordinate 82,979,927 of CM059587.1, read as the reverse complement.
ATTTAACGTCGCGAGGATCTCAATAAATCGTAAAATTATATAAGATATTTTAAATATCCCATAAAATTAAGACATTATGTAAAATTCGCAAACTGTTAGATTGTTCGTTTCTTCAATAACGAGATTTCTTAATTACATAAAGTAACCTTACGCGATCGAGAAGAAACCAAGCGCTGGTTCGTGGTACTGGCGTCGGTGTAGGATTTTTGCAGCAACATTTCATTTTTGTTCGCTCACTCCGGCACTCTCTTAATGTACTTTGCATGTTACGAAGTCGGTCATTGGTCCCTGGATCTGGAATGATCGAGGGATCCCGCGACTTCCGCGATTTCGCCTGGTCGTTGGCGACACGTCTCAAGAAATCACGAATCCTCGTATGTGTCTTCTTATAGAGTTCAGTGGCGTCCTATCGGATCTATCGGACCCGTCACTGGCCCCGGTGGTACACGGCTGCCTTCGGGGCACCTTTCTTCGGTATGACTCACCATGGAGATTGTGACTCACTCTTCGCAACAGTCGATTAGGCACCAAGATGTTGGTAATCGAACCAGCAGCACTTTTTCTGCAGACATTCGAACAGACGACGGGATATTGTGGTTCGCCTTGTTACTTCAAGATCTGATCCGTTTTCACGGCTTGGTGAAAAGGCTCCATTGGTTAAGTAGGAAAAAATGGAACGTAATTAGATTTCGTTCTGTGCTAATGGAAGAAAGTGGCTGATGCTAACCTTGGAAAGGCACGCGCGGGTCATCCGTTGCTCGGATGAGTCCCCTGGGTGCGAGTAATGCCTTTCGGTCAAGATGAAATATGTGTGACCTCAAAGTGCTGGCCGTTGTTTTATTACCTTATGCACTTTCGTGTATGGATTTTTAAGACCCGTTGTCCTGAACTGCAATGAAATATGGCCGTGTGATTCTTGGCCCTCGAAATGCGTTTGTTTATTTTGCATTTTCAAATCCTTTGAGGTGTCTGTGATGGTACAATATAGGTATGGCACATTTGATTAGCAAAGGTGCAGATTAAAATTATGGTTTTCAAATATTGTGGCAGCATTATGACCTTATTTACTAAGCGCAATCAATGTTAAAATTCCAGCGACCAAAATAATATTCTCGAATAAAAACTGCAGTCTACAAATCAATAAGAGCGTACCGATCTTGATAACTGAATTCCTTGCACAAATTTATTACACATGAAATCAAAAACCATTGTACGAACGAAACTAATAAATATATAACAGATGCAGTTATATGTAACCTTGTTTCAATACAAACTATCTCGAGCACTGTTATACTAACAAAGGTAAATCTGGGTTCAGAAATTATAAATTCACTAAGACTGGCGATAAATTTACTATTTGAACTCTTTTGTATTGTTTCTTTGTTGTAACTTTTTAAAACATTGAATTAAAAATTTAATTTACTACCTATAAATATTTTCTGTAACCACAAAAAAAGTCTTAAATAGCTACTGTCAAAGTTAACCGAATTCATGTCGTATTTACCCAATATTTTTTCTTTGACTTATTCTCCTCGTTTCCCCCCATTTTTTCCACGGCCTTTTTCCTTGTTGATGTTTATAATACGGGAGGTGATTAATTAAAGTTTGTTGTATCGAGAGAAATGTAAATATTACACAAAAGGGAGAAATAATTTACTTTATCCTTGGGAATTGTCAGATTTTCCATAATTTTTGGTATTTTTAACAATAATTTGAGGATTTAATAAATTTTTATCAGGTAATTTTTACTGTGGGTTGAAAAGCTGTATAATGGAAAACAAATTATTCTGCAATTTACCTTATAAATTGGTAATATCGACGATATTAATGTATAATATATTCTTGTTCAAAATGAATTTTTAGTGTGTAGAATAATAAAACCTGTTAATGTTAATGGAATAATTAAGAGTGCTCAAGCAAAATTTACCTTAAATTTAGGAAAGTTTACATATAACAAATTTTCAAAATATTCGCGGGAATTATTTTACTCGATTCATAATAGATGGCGTGTTTCGCGCAAGTGGTAAAGGCCGCTAGTTCTACTTTTAGAAGTTCCAAAATTTCGTCGATGGCATCCTTGCATGAGTTCATGGATTTCATCCCAAAGTCTCGAAAATATGTATTTTTAATTACATATTGAAATATTTAGAATGGATCTCCATACTAGTAATCGCCTTAACCCAATTTAAGGCGTAGATTCTTTTAAAATTTATGCATGAGATTTTATGCATTCAGTTATTAGTGAATTATTCTGATATTTTTAAAAATAAAATAAATGTCACATTATACGTCAACTTTCACTTTCAGGGATCCAAAATTATAAAAATCCGAAAGTTGTAGTTATATAATACTATTCTTGCAATTTCGCTCTTTCACAATTATTCGCTGAAAAGTATTGCAAGATTCTCATGGCAGTTTCGTTTAAAAAAATGAAACAGGGGAATGCTCTTTGCTTGTATCTCTTATCTACCATACAACTTTTAAAGCCTAATTGCTATAATCGTCCAGTGAAGTTGAAAAACACGATAGCGAACAATAAAAAATATAAAGAAATATTTAAAAAAGATACATTTTTAAGTACAACTTTGGTGCTCATGTAAACCGAACTATTTACGATAATATTTACGTATTTGCATATCATATTAAATGATAAATACCAGTAGATAAAGAATTCCCTCTTCTATTTAATCGTAATTAAACGTCTGGAAAATTTAACAAATACATTATTTAAAATCTTTAAAAATATTTATTCAAAACATTCTGGGTATGTTGGTCCAAAAAAGGTTTCCATTGATTGTAATACTTCATTCTTGGTGAATATTGTATATCGAATGCACGATTTTTGTCGAATTCGTGAGCTTTTTTAGACCCCCATTACAAAAAATTTTGTAACAAATTCTTTTCGAAATTTTGAATAAATCTTAAAGAAGTCGATATAAGAGATTTCAAACATTTTTTTGATATAAGATTTTAAATATTATTATTATTAACAATGGTACTGAAGTAAAGGTCCTAATTTTCTAAACAATATTAGGTAATTAGTAAAAATGTCTTAACTAGTTAAAATTGCACTTCTACAACTTCATGATATTTTATCTTCTTTAAATGGTTTTCTTCTTCTACTACGAATAGAAAAATGACAAAAAAGGAAACTTAAAAATATAAAAGATTGTTAACATTTCTGTATAAAGAAAACTGTACATAATAGTTATTGATTATGCGAATATTGCCACATTAATTTTGATTTAATTGAATTAGAACCTTCTATAAAACGTCTCAGAAACTTATTAAAATTATAATATGTTAAGTATGTTTTAAAAAATTTACTGTAATATTTGATTTTGGAGTAGGTATCGACCGATTAAGAAATTTTTATAGATTCTTATATATACAGTAGAGTCTCCGTATATTTACCTACTCGGTTCCTCACTCTCCCTCCTGTCCCGTTACATTTACCAAAAGAAATGGAGCGCCGCTTCTCCCACTCTCCTCAGTCACCTTACGTCAGTAACTTCACGTTAGGCCCTTTCTGAGACCCAGTGCGACAGGTGGGGGGAAAATACAGCGGCGACAGGCAAACATAACGAAACGGAAATTGGGCAATGCTGGGACGTAAATATATCGAGACGCAAATATACCGGGACTCTACTGTATTTTAGTATTTTACAGTTACATAACCTCTAATACTCCAAATTTTGTTATAATACTTGAATAACTAGTAAAATAACATAAATATTATAAAGATTATTAAGGTTTCAGATCCCAAAGCGAATTTATACCATAGCCTTTGTCCAGTAGTACACAACGTTTGATTGTCGATATTTATTATTCCCTAGAGAAAGAATAAAATATAGAAAAGTTGCTGCGCGAGTAGATCGCATTTCCTTTGTAATTACGAGGTAATCATTTGATCCTGTTAAGCCGCGAGTTTAATGCAACAGTAGGTTCTGGCTTATGTAGAAACGTATCAATTGAAATTGAAAGTTTCCAATGCCTTATTAGTATAAATTACGGTATTATAATTGAAACAATTTGATTAGTTCTAAATAATTATTCATAATGGAACTTATCCGACCGAGATTGTTTTTGATATAATTGTACAATTAGTAAGCAACATTGTACTTTTTTTCTGATTTTTCAGCAGTAATTTATTTAATACAGTTATTTAGAAATGATTTAAATTTGAAAACATTTCTCTTTAATATGATTTCATGTTATATAAATGGATGAATTATTTTTTTAATACAGTTTTCTTGTTTATTGTATGTTATTTTGTAATCTATAGAATATGGATAAAAAAGGGTACACCTCAAAAAACCAGACAAATTACAAAACGGACACTTCAAAAACCCGACATTCAAAAACCAGACATTTCAAAATACAGACACCTATTTAAAAAAATGATCTCGGGTCGTCGTCCTTAAGGTCTCGCTGGAAGGTCATTTCGAGGTCAAAAATGTCTGACCAAAGGATTAATTTTGCAGGTCACTTGAAGGTCAAATCAGTTCGACCCCGGATTATTTATTAAGCACATTTAGTAGTCACTCATTAATTCCATTTTCAGAGAATATGTACATTTTCAAATGTCTGGTTTTCGAATGTCTGTATTTTAAAATATTTTTTAATGTCGGGGTTTTTGAAGTGTCTATTTTGTTATTTGTCGGGTTGTTGAGGTGTTCCCATAAAAAATATAGTTAATTATTTCAACGTTACAAAAATATATCATGTGATATTTAAAAACATTTTTTAATTTGCATTACAGAATTAATTGGTCATTATTCTAGTAACATTTATTTTGCATAAGAAATGTGTCAAAATTATTATAATTTTTATTTAATATTCGTTTGAAGTAAGAAAAAGTAAAATGAATATTAAATGATTTTTTTATGTATTTGCATATAATCTATATTTTTTTTTTTTTTTTTGACAAAACATTGGATAAAATAAATATATTATAAAAAATTTGTTTGAATATTATTTTTAAATTTATTTTAATTTCCTTAAGATTCCTCCACGTCATAATCTGACATTTAGAACTTTAGATAATTATTTTTGTAATATTTAAGCATTTGAAAAATACTAGATCGTTTTTGAGTATAAAAATATGAAATCGTCAAATTTCATATCAATCAATATTATAATTAGTTATGGTGAAAAATGAGTCCATACAATAATTTATTAAATATCTTTTGAATTCCCAATTTCTTGTTCATGAATTACTGCTTACAATCAGTATATTTAATTTAATACATTTAAAATTGGTAAATGTAATTATCGAAAAAAGGATTTGCAGTTGGTGTAAAACAGAAAGTATTATCGATAAAAAAAGTTCTGGGTTAAATTAGATAAAATTATCTTTCTTATAGGTATACCTGCGTTGATACAACAGATTAATTTAAGTAAAATTAACACTTTTTTAATCGGATTAATATAAGATAACTAATTAAACTCAACAAGAAATAACGTGCACAAAATTTAACTAAACCGTCAAGATAAATCTTAAATTCAAGTCCGAAACTAATTATAAACTAAAATGTATAAACTTGATAATAGTTAAATTCAATGTCACATAAATTAATGTAAATCACTCCCTCTGATTTAAGCTAACCTAACCTAACCTAGCCTAACCTACTTTTATGCTCTGGCAATAAACTAGATACATAACATTTAATTGTCTTCTTACACTTTGATTGACAATAAAATGAGATGGAATTTTCAGATCATGTGACATTTGCAATAACTATTAAACAAAAAATTATGCAATGAATTATTAATTGTCGAAATATCCATTGTATTATACATATTCGCTGAAATGTGAAGTATTTAATTGTGTACGTGTTGAATTGAATAGTTAGGTTGGCAACTTGTCATCTTATAAATCAATTATTGAGATCACTTGATTTATTGTCAGTAAATTAAAAAGACTTAAAATAAGATTAATTAGGTTCAAAACTCTTTCTTCTAATGTATACTGAAAATTTGTTATTATTGTTTTGTTTACACAAATACAAAAGACTAAAATTTGTCACTCATTTTATACTACAATAGTTTTTCTTTCTGGACATTGACAAGCTGTTTTCGTCAAAGACTAGAACATATAATTATTATTTTTAGATTTAAAATCTATAATATTTTATGCAAAATCACATGTAATTATGTACATGCTTCTATTAAATTAATTTATTCCCGAGTCGAATCATGCAAAGCCGGTTTCATGGGAGCTGCCATTCTGAATTTCAGAACACTGACGTTACATGAAATAACGACCTAGGAAATGTTATTATGCTTTAGTTTCAAATAAATATACTGAACTAGTTCAAATAGGAATTGCTTTCTACCTGGGAAAATGTCACAATTTCGAAATTAGTTCTTGCACTTGAATTTATTCAGACGATTTTTTTATTCGGTATATCTTATTCTATATATTAATGATTCTTCGTTTTATGATAATTTAGCCTGTTTTAAATTTAGTCAAACTAAAGAATCTAATGAGACTGACTTCAGATAAAAGTTTGTTGTCTGATTTTATGTCAAAATAAACATAAATAATGGCAGCTACAACTTCATATTAATTCAAAAATTGTGTGCAATAGTTGAGAAACATTCCTGCTTCTACTTTAACACTAATCCCTATTGAATTCCTTAGAACAAAAAAATTCCTGTCTGTAAGACAAAGAGGAGGTTACACATGGTGAAAAATACCAATTAAGGATGAATTTCTGGTTAAAGATAAAATTACGAAAGTAGTCAGAAAGAAACTTTGTAATTTCAAATAAATATTAACTTAAAAAGCCGGAAGTATATATTTACTTCAAGTAAGGAAATATTGTCTTAAATTAAGTCAGATTTACTAAAAAGAAGAGATAAGATTTTCTTAATACATGTAAATATTTTAATTGCGACTATTCAAATAACTATTTTTTTCTGTTATGTATTATTATCATTATTATTATAATTCTACAGTTATCTTGGCCTATTGGCCTACAAGGAGAGTTTCGCATAGTTGTTAGTAACGATTGATGTCGATTCTTATTATAAATTTCTTTCATCCGCTATAATTTGCACAAATTTGACAAACTTTACATTTTATTTCCGGTTGCTGCAAACTTAATAAGTTGGGCCAATAATGAGAGCGGTTGCAAGCACTTGTTAGTTCTGGGATATTCAAATAACTATTTTCTCTTCAGTCTAGTCTAAAATTATCTAAATTTGAATTAGTCAAAAACTACTAATTAAGGAGAAAGAACTAGCTCATTAATAAAGGGCTAAAAAACTACTATTTCTTTCATTAAATATATAGATTTAAGTGTAATAATAAGGTAATAAAAAATTCAATTACTAAACCGAAAATAATAAAACTTGCAATAATGAATTAGTAGTTCGTTCCTTATTATTAAAAGTATTACTAATTCATTGGTGACTAGCTAGTTGCCAACGATTTACAAATTCGAATTCAGAGAGAAATTTTGCAGATCCCAAGTTCATTGAATGAATATTTATTAGCAATTTCATTTCATTGGTAAACGCCTAACTTGAAACTTAGAATCCGATAATCATGGTGAAAGTTTTCATTCTCGCCTTTAACATGGTCATCGTTGTCGGTTTCGAGATTTACAGATCTGGGTCGATTATCACGGTAGCAAATCCTCTTTATGTCGGTCAGCATATAGTTGCGAATCTTTTTACCTCAATCTTATAATTATAAAGAGCACACCATTGTTCCATTCCCAAAATTGCTTTCGTTCAATTTCTACTTAATTGCTGTTATTTCTAGAAAAAAGGAGTCGAAAAAAAATCATCTGTTCTAGATACGAAATCTTCCTGCGAAAGTAATTTTGAGGATATTTCAATATTTGTCTAATTAAAATAATTCTCTTACTGCTTTAATAATGAAATTATAACATTTGACCTACATTCAGTAATAATTTACGATTTTACATTTTTAAATACGAATACATATTTTTTAACAAAAAATAGAAAAAGGACTTTTAGTTCAAAATATGACTTTAATTCTAGGCATTCGAGTATATTGTAAAAAAATTGACACGTATTAGTAGCAAAAGTCACAAAAAATCACTAGAAATCATATTAAAATATAATGTTTCTTAATCTTCATAATCTCTATGTAATATAATTATTGAAAACTAAAGAATCATAATGACTTAAAAAATTGTGGTTTAAATGATTTAGAAGAAGAATTATTTAAAAATTCGGTAAGATTAAACATTCTAAACCATAAATATTAGGAATTTAACAAATTCTTACGACATAGATTGAAATAATTTAAATTGAAAATATGTAGAAATTCCAAGGATCTTTTGCCACTTGAAGCAAAAATATTTTCACATACCAAACATAAATAAATAGAGCAGCATTTCAGTAGGCGTGTGATTTAAACATATATTAATAATAATGAATTGGAAGTATACACGCAGATCCTTTCGATTTCAGATTTCTCAGCGACCCTGATAGAAGCGTCTTAAAACGTTTACGTATTCGTGTTAGTCATCAGACGTTTATGATACTAGAGTAAAGAATCTGGTTTCAATTTTCGAGCCTGTTTTTAATTCCTTAGGAGTAATATATGTATTTAATGATTAACTAGATCCTAGTGCAGTATTCAGGGTATCTAAAAATTAGTCCAACCAATTTTCACGGTGTCAAAAGTTCCTGCCCTGTAAATTTTCTTTGTTCGGATCTGCACTATTTTTAGAGCACACAATACAAATTTCAAAATGATCTGCAGAGCCGTTATCGAGAAAACCCATTTTTGCATTTTGGAATTGTTATAATTTCCATATAATTTATTTTTTTTTATTGCAATTATATCTAAATTTCAATAATTTCAAGATTGGAAAGAAAATAAGTTTTCTTAAAAACGACTCGACAGATATTTTTGAAATTTATACAGTATACTCTAAAAATAGGGTTGATCCGAACCCAGAATGAAAATTTAATTTTCCAAATATTTGACTTGGTTCACGTTGGTGCTCCCGTGTTGATATAAATTCTACTAAGATTCTTCGATTACTTATTTCTTTGAAACTTAAGCATAATTTAAATTAAGAACTCCTTGATTATCCTTTACTAAGTAACGATAATTAATTTTAATCGCATTTTATTGTTGGTACATCCATGTAAATAATAATTTTTTTACAAAACACTTTCATTCGTACAAACGCATTACAAGTGCCAACTGCAGAAGTAAATTACCTACCTTGATGGAAACGTGCTTGAACATACTGCGACATAAGACGATCTCACATCGTTTCATGTATAATTACAGCGAAGAGAAGCTTGTGTGATAGAAGTGAAATTTCCTCTCAACTTCGATGGTCTTCCGATAACCAATCGCTGATAGAGTCGCGTTCGTGATCTCAGGACATGCGATAACGTGCACTATATTTATCATTTATGACTATATATAATTATGAAATAGAGGAAAATTTTACTTCCTGCAGTGAATCTTAACGCATTAATAATACGACTTCAATGATCCAATTGCTTTTAATTAATTTTCATTATAGAATGCCGACGAGTAATTCAAACTGGATTGAAAGCTTTTTTTTCAAAATCTGTAATATGCACATTTCAAAATAAATATTTTTAGACTATTTTTACCGTCCGGTAGAAAGATAATTTTTTAATGATTTTATAGCATATAAATTACTTCGATATTTTGGGCTAAATGTAATTGGTTCAAAAAATTTGTTACTAACTAATCAATAGATTAGTGAAACTGCTACTTTGGTTGCGCCAACTTATTTCTTGTATAGATCGAAGAAAACTTAGCGAATGGTTGCCCAACTTTTTTTGGCTAAATGGTGAATACTAACAACTGCAATGGGAAATCGTAATATGCACATAACGCCACTTTACAGACTTTTATACATAACAAATTTTGATAACAAAAATGGAATTATCCAAAATGGATCAACTTTGTGAGAGTGACTTTGATCAAGGTTCTTACATACAACGAAAGTAGTTTGCAAAAGAGGATCAATTTCTAATCAGATCCGGTTTCATCCATAGGAAAAATTGTCAACATCTGATGATTTCTAACCTTACCCCCCCCCCCCCCCCTCGCCTCCTCCCATTTTTGGTTGTGGGAGAACGGATGGGAATGGGAGCAGGATATAATAAGAAATATATAGGATGGCGCATGTGGGAGAAGAGGGGAAAGTTAAGGGAACCCATCCCACCACTCTAAGTTTCTAAGGCGCCAGTTCCTATTTGGTAATCATTTCACAGCCCGGAGAAACGTTCCTAAAACGTTATATGTCTGCAACTTTTACGGAACGTTTTATAAATGTTTCATCCATGTTGCAGACATATATCGTTTTAGGAACGTTTCTGGAACATTCTAAAGACGTTTTAGAAACATTTGGGTTCTTCGTGCCCGTTGGGCGAACTCTCCATAAAACGGGATTACGAGATTAAAGAGTTACGGCGTTATGCTTATGTGGTTATTGTTTATAAGTTTATGGGATTAAGGGGTTCTTGAGATTATAGTGATACATGGGTTACCAATTTCAGGTGAATGTGGAACTGGGGTAATGATTTTATTGGAGTTTAACAAATCCCTGAATTTACCATCAAAAGTGTCACCTGAGTACAGAGAGTGTGCTGAATTCTGGGAATTTACCCAAATCTGGAGAATTTTCACAACGCTACACAGGTAGAAGAGCATAGTAGATTCTACTTAGACCTGAGTAAGATGTACTCAATAGAATAGTTCATTTTCAACGGACATGAGTCTACTAATACCTACCAAACTACTCCAATTTTTAGCTAAGAAAAATAACCTCATCCTGATCCTTAACCTCCATCTTCGCACCCGATCATAAATAATCAGGAAGTACATAAAATTAGTTTCTAGACTTCAATAAATGTGAAAACCAATCCAATCGTCATTAACTTGCAATACATATAACTCTACGCTCAATCTATCAGTATTTTTAACTTTGCTTTCCGAAAACGTTATCCCCGATCAAAATGTTCGGCACTTACTTCATCTACTTACATTCTTTTCAAAATAATACTTTAGAACTTAGATAATTATGTACGTGGGATGATCTTTGAGGGATTGGATGCAGCTGATGTTTTTTGTCTCCTTTTGTCTTTTTTGCTGCGTGTCTACTCTGTCGCGCGGAATAGGAAAGCGACTGCGGTTGCGACGGTAGCGACGCTGAGATGATCGGTAACGGCAGGCGAGGAGATCGCGATCGCGATACTGAGGATGAGGAGGATGGAAGGGAGGAAAGGAACTCGGAAAGTGGTGGCGGTTTCGGTGGTTGGAAGACCCACCTTCTCGGTGGGCTCACGCAGCGCGTCAAGTCCTGGTATTGGGGCGCCAGACCCCTCGTAAGTTTCTCTCTCTATCTCACTCAATGCTCAACCTCTTTTTTTCTTGTATATGCAAATCGCAAACAAACAGCAGCTCTCTCACATACCTTATCGCACATTTTGTCACTTCCCTGTCTTTTTTACAGGAGCCAAAGTGGTCAGTTTTTGAGAAATATGTTTTGCCAACTGAAGATGTCGACTTTTTTGAAAAACCACTGCAGCTCCTTTCCAATCTATTTTGTTCGGAGATTGATTGGACTAGCGATTATTGTTGTACAGAAATGCAAAATCTTTGTTCTCTGATCTGCACTTTACACTTTAATTCAATAATTATATGACCACTCTACGCGCAGCAATCTAAAAGTGCAAACATTTCTAATAATTTCAAATATAATTTTTGTCAAATTAAGTATAATAAATTTATCGCAATACATACTCAGATACAACGAAATTGCATTAAGTTTTCGGAAAGCAAGTTCAGATCCAATAGAAACTGGACAATAATGCGCGCAAAAATGTTGAACATTGTACAAAAACTTACCATACATTTCCTTCCTTATAAGCAATAAATTTCGGAAGACAGTGGTCCGCATGACGAATCCCCGGTAAGTTTTCGCTAAACGTAACGTAACTCTCCTCCCGCGAACGCTCACCACTACTTCGCACTCCCCCTCAACCTCGCATGGCCCCCACTACTTCGCATATCCCCACTCCGTCAACGCTCCCACTCCTACCGTATCCCCACTTCCCTCTGCCAGCGCTTATTCTGCTGCCGACAACGGCCCCCACTCATGCTATCCATCCCTACCACTACTACGCCATCGCCTTTATATACGAGCGTAATCATCACCATTCGAGGTATTCCTATTTCGTGTGCGCTTCTTGTCAGTTTTAATTGGATCGTTATCCTGTCTTGTCATACTCTATCCTGGAAAAATAATGCAATTTTCGTGATAACATTCATATTTATACCGAATAAAAGGAATTATAAATTTTATGGAATAATGGGATTGAACGATGTTCATGCGGTAGAAAAGTGACAAAACATGTTTACCTCTTTTTTGCGGTAATTTAGTTACTGAACTCGTTGATGATCTTATTGTTAATTTCTCGAGTATACATGACTGTACATTAACTGCATTTAATTTAGTTCGGAACAAATCCGGGCTAAGAATTACATTTTTCATATATACGTTTAAGGTTTGCTGAGTGATTTTTGAAAGTAGTATTTCTTCGCATAGAGTGGTTGAATTTAAAATACCCTTTCCATGTGTATATTAATCAATCCTTAACTGCACTCATATTTAACATATGGCATGATAAGTCAATAAGAGAGCAAATAATTTGTTAATCACAAATGTGGTTATTTTTTAACTACGGAAAATTAGTTATTTATAATACCAGAATGTTGGGTTTCTTTGAGTTTTGAAGAACGTTTATTTCAATTTTTAAAGGATTTCATGTGTTTCTTCGCAATTTTAGTCGAAAATACCAACTTATCGAATTCAATCCGGCTTTTCATTTCTGTACAATTTATGAAAGAAACATGAAATTCGTTACAAAGAAACCAAACAGCTGATTGCGTATATGATATTGTTTCGTGACACTTTCGAAAAACTCCTGTACTACAAATACGTAACCATTTTACCCTAAAAAATAGTTTTGTTTTATTTTTTGAAAGCAAAGAAACAAAACTATAAATATCTAAGCAACTCGTCGCTGAAAAATTAGGGAAAATACATAAACATTCTGCTGCTTGCAATTTTTTTTCGCTAATTCATTAAGATAATTTTAATTTTAGAAACTTATTTCAAAATATGTTTTTTATGAAAATTAGCCAAAATATGTAAATATTTTGTGGGTATAAAATTTCTATATAAATCCTCCTAGAAAGGAATATGTATACTAATGTATTTAGAATTGAGAAAGGAGAAACTGCGCTTTATATCGTTTGATGATAAAAAAATTTATTATTCCTGTCGGTAAATTTTGTTCTCTGAATATCATGGCAATATGAAATACGCCTAATTTCGAAGCACCAACAAAACGCGAGGACTATCAGCAACAACGATTCATCACAAGGAGAGATTGTTCTTTTGGCATGATACTTTACAATTAGTTATTTCTCTACCTCTCTTACTCACCAAAAATACAATCGATCCTTTACTTTAGAAATAGAATATAGTCAATCTGTATACCTGGCCATATATATACATATCTAGCGTGTGTACGTGTTTTCTTAGATGTCTTGCACTTGCTCTTTTTAATCAATGTCCTCGTATACTCTTCAAGCACGATACATATTTCTATAGATGTCTTGGCATGCACGTTCACAGCTAAAATGATATATTCACGATTTAAACGATTTTTAACCAAATTTTATATTCACTCTATTGTATACAAAAAAATAAACTTTACAAAGTCCAGCTTCATTCACTAAGAGCGATTAGTATTCCTACATTCTATACTTCATTTAGTTTATGTACATATTTTAAAATAATATTCCATTTTATACGAATTTATAATTATGTGCATTTGATCTGATGAGATTTATAGAATCTATTTAAATTTCAGCCTATTTATTTTCAATTATTGTTAGCATTAAGCGAGGTCAGAAATAATACGCTAATATTATTCATATTACTGCAGCTATCAAACTTATTAAATAAACATACATTAAGATTCCATGAAAAAAATTTTACATAATTGCACAGTGACACATTTTTTAGCGGTATTGCTTTTTTGACGCCGGGCCAGAAGTGAAAATTTGTTCTGCTGACGATATAAAATTCCTAGAGTGTAAATTATGGCATTATTCGAAATAATCAGAACATGAACAGAATTTTTTCAACTAGAAAATTCAACTTTAAACAGGTTTGTTTGAGCGAATCGTAAAAAAAACAATCGTGTTTAATGTATATCAAAATTAAATAAACTGCCAAGAAGGAGAAAGATGGAGAGATAATCAAGAGAGAAGAGATTAGTTGTGGTAATAATTGGAATGAAAACAATAGAATTACTCATAGAAATTGTTCTATTTACTATGATTAAAGAGGTCGGAGAATACATTGGTTAAAATAGAAAAAAACGTATGTTAGTGAAAATACTGACTGGGTTATATTCGATCGAAGCTAAAAACGTCATTAGGATTGACAACATGGTCCTAATAAAGAACATCATAGTTTGTATGTCTTTATCACTACGATATTTTAATTTACATCCTCGGTGTCTCCTTAATCGAAGGTATTGTAAGTTATACCATTGTTTTCATCATGGTCATAAATTTTGCTAAAGTTATTGCATTAGACTTCAATCAGGAATTGTTTATGATGAAAGTGACCAATAGTTTTTTATTTGTTCTGGGGTGTGTATTTATGCCATTGAAGAACAATTAACATCAGGACAAGAATGATGATATTTGTGACTTATTTACTTTACATATATAGCATTTTCCTTAATAGTGTTATTTACCTGACGGTAGAAGGTAGTGGCTTGAATATCATCATTCAGTGACATTATGACTGTCATGCAGCAACTTAAGTAAGTTAAAACGATGTATGAACATTTTCAGCTCATTTCAGGCACTAAATATCAAATAAAGCAACAGAACCAGCAGTGATTGTTGGCATCAAATATCGTCCAGGAAGTGGATTTAGCATGAAAAATTAATGCAGAATCGGTAACTTTTAGAATCGTTGATCCATCGTGTCTCAAATTCAAGCCTCATAACACGAAAAGTGCTCAATGGTTCTTCTGGTATTTTGAACCTTCGTCTTCAACCTTCATATGACCTTTACGTAATTATTCAAGATGAAGTTAATCCCACCTTCTTATGTCTCTATTAAATCCTTGTAACTCAATGGGATATTTTTTGTAGAATCTCATCCCCAGCTGATGAATAGGACGAACAACTCGACAGATCCCAATATGAATGAATATAAATGTAATTTCTATAAAAAGGAATTAGCAGTTAAATTTTGATATTATGGTCGCTTGTGATCTAAAAGTTAGCGATTCTGGATTGAAGTACAACCTCTCTCGATGAGTTTAAATAAAAAGTTATTATCTTTAATGATGAAACCACTTTTAGAACTATAATTGATGTCAACACCCTAACTGCTGAACTCTTGCGGGCCTTTGGAAAAATACTACTTTGGAGCCACCTTACCAAAATAGGTCCTTCGTCAGAATTTAAGGCTCATTTAAGGATTCAGCTGGCACCGCAATTCCAAAAAAATCCTTTGGAAATATATCCCATCGAAATAGGAGCTTTCCAGGTATTTGAGGATCATTTTATGCTCCAAGTATCAAGACATTGCTGTAGGCCAGTACAAATGTAAGGAAGGTATGGTTCTGCCAGTTTTACAGAAAATAATTATTGTCGCAGGATTGTTTGGCCGTGTTTCTCTGAACTGATGCTACTAGCCTTATTCAGTGATCTCGAATCGATACTGGGCCTATCGATGTCCGAGTACAAGAATCCTTAAATGTTTTCGTATCTTACCTATTCTGGTAAGAATGAAGATGTCAGGCCATAATATCTAAACTTCACCATATTAACTTCCATCTATTTCAATTCGATATTGTATTTTTTTGTTTTATTCTATTTTGAGCAATTACATTTTATTCCAGTGCATTTCATTATAATTCATAATATTGGTCTACTTTAGTCCAATCTAGTTCATTACATTTTTTCTAATTAATGGTACTCACTTTTCATTGTCTTTTAATGTCATTCTCTTATTCACACATTTTTCCACTTTCCTTTTCTTCTTTCGATTCTACTGTGTTACGTTTTAGTCGCGTCATATTCAATTCTCTTTTTCTCATCCCGTAACATTTCGAAAATTATTTCCACTGTACAGGAGACATTTTATATTCAGTCCTAGAGTCATGATGTCATCTCTCTAACCTTAAAAATATATCACGCAATTGCTGTTGTAAATTGTCACCATGATTCAAAAATTGGAAACAAGTTTTGATCTTTTTTTACATTTTCTTAATTGCCTAATCAGTTTTAAAGCAATGGTATTTATTTTTTCTTGTTTATTTACGCATCATCTTACATGGTTCTATTTCATTCTCAAATTAATTACAATTAGATTTTTTGTCTACGTATGATGTAGGTCAAATCAATATCTGCAGAATGACAAATTATTAATTCGATTACCAAATAGTTTTTGAAATGACAAAAAATGATTGATTCATTTCTTGTTCATAAATTGATTTCGTTGTTCTGCGTGATTGAGATCACGTTTCGTGCGTGATGCACTTTCACCTTTTTCACGGTTTTCAACCGTATGTTTTTCTCTCTCTTTCTTTTGTATTTTCTCTCCCTTTCTCTCTTCCCCGTATCGAAAATCGGAAGAAACGAACCGCGAACTTGGCAGTTAACTCGATTTCGAAGCCTTTCGAGCGAAACCCCCGCATCTCTACGAAGCACAAGAATTGAATTATTACACTATGTAATCGAATGCAAAAATAAACTCGATGAAAAATGATAAACCTGTAACTAAATTTCCGTAGTCACTTTCTATTTGTCAAAGATGTCGGGAAAAGAAAGTTTTTTTTAATAACTATATTCCTTATTTTCAAGAATAGAAATTGCTTTATAACAAAGTACTTTCTGAATGTGGTAAATTGTATGAACAATATTGACCGAAAACAAAATGTTTTAATTAATAACATCATTTTGACATCTGTAATTCAATTATTTATCACTAGATGGCTACATGTAAACAAACAATTAGGAATTGAATAGAATGTTGGTGCCTTTGGAGTCACCGAAAAAATAGGTGACCGTGGGCGACACTATACGTGTCAGTCTCAAGCATTCACGATGACGTCAACAAAACCAATAGTGCCAATAACTTTAAATACAAGTTACAGAAAAAAAATCGAATTATGATATTTTTTTCAGAAGTAGATATAAATATTCTAAGCAGTGATGTTTCTCAATAAAAAAATAATCGTCGTTGAAATGTCTAAGAAAGAAAACAAAAATCAATAAGTGAAAAAATTGATGAGACGATAAAACAAAATCGATTCTCGACATTTTATGTTTTAATTCTGCGATCGCTGAAAGAACACTCATCCGCGTTTAAAAACGCCTTTCATCAATACGATTTTCGTTATCTACCTTTCGAAAGTACACTTTTTACGTGCAATAAAGATGTGCCGTAGGCAACATCATACGAGTAAATTGGCCGTAAAACATATCAATTCTTTCGCAGCTGAACTAAAAAGATGGAAAATCCCTAAAAAATAAATAAAGCTCATTTTAAAAGAAAAATTCAAAAATGTCAAAAACACAATAGAGATAATATTATGAATTGTATAAATTAATTTGAATGCGTAATAAATCAAAATTAATAAATGTTCCTTGAATTATACTATTTGAAATTATCACTGAAAGTAGTGAGACCTTGTATGGCAAATCAAAGTAGTTTCTCTTTTTGTAACAATAGAGCAGAATATCAATTTACGCTTCTGGCTGAAAAGTGATGACATTCAAAGTTCTCTGGGTGTACGGATAACATTGGATTTTGTCACTTTTTCGATTCTATGCGTTGTGTCTCTTGTCTGTCCGAATGGACAGCGATTGAATTTGTCTTTTTCATCCGATTTTAAGTGAATGACATTTTATTATTGGAACCGAAAGTCGCTCGACACCACCACCACTCCGAGCACCACGACACCCAACCACTGCCAATCTATCAGCAAGCATGTTACTTTTATATAATAGTTTTATAGATTAATTACTCTTGAAATGTGTACACGCATTGTGCGTAGAATATATACTTGACAGCCTTTCACATCCACGTTCTATTCTATAGAATTTACTTAGGCATACCTAGAATTTTAGCGATCACTGATTTGTTCCTTGTCGTATCGTGATTTACGTGCTTTTCAGTATGCGTTACTACGATGCTGCCTCTCGTTACTATCGACATTTCGTCACACCATTTTGTATAGTATCTGTAATAATTGTAAATAAAAACATTTTATTTATTACGATTTTTTTTAAATCGAAAAATGAATTTAAAAAATAATAAACAAGATCCCATCGGTTCCACCATCCTGGCAGTCGAATTTGATTTCAACATAAAATACAAACTATCCTAAATTAGTAAAGAAAGTGGTTAATATGAAAATAACAGTTATAATAAAAATAAATAAACTGGAGAAAACAAATAAAAGGATATTTTCGTAATAAATTATTCTTATTTTAATCTATAACTTTCTAATCTATCAATCTAGTCTATTTCATTTAGTTGTATTTGTTAAGATTCAAATGTTGTTTTTGATTCTATTCTATTGATATCAGATTTCAGTTTATTATTTTCTTTGTTTATTGATCAAGTAAATTTTGGTTGTATATTGATCAAGATCTGTTCCTTTGTATTCCTTTCAGTTCAATTCAAACCTATTTTATTTAATTTTCCATATTCTAATTTATTGCAATTTTTGCAATATCTTCTATCAGCCAATATTTGAATCTAATTCTAATTTCTAGTACTTTTCTATCAGTTTTATTATATACCCTTTTTATATTTTTGTACAATGTATTTTTTCTGCTGAGGTCAATTTGGTTTTTTTTTTCAGTTTAAAACAGTCTATAATTTTCTATTCTTTTCTACTCCTATATCCTATTCCGCCAAATGTCCTCTATGAATTATAGTGTTTTGTCACTTTGTTTATTGCGACCTTTTTATGTTGCAAATCCCTCGCATCAGATCAAAAGATAGGATATGTTATTTAATCAATAACTTAAAAAATAACTGTAAAACAGACCAATATATATGTAATCGATTTTTAATAAGTTTCTATTCCTTCATTTATATATTTAAAAAAAAACTGTTTTAATATCACTAATTTTTTTACTGCAACAAATTGATTTTAAAAACAAATCATTACATTCATAATTCATTAATTAATCATAACTTATTTGTCACATTTCTGCTGTAGTCAAATACAAATTAACGCTTTTAGCTATCACCAAATACAGAACAAATCATGCATCATTTTATTTTGCGAAACTCCATATTATTTTATTTTCATCTGTCTAATTATTCGACAATATTAATAACTCCATTCATGTAATATAGTGAAAATTTTCAAGCATGAAAAAATTTGAAAACGTCAACAAATCGTTCATCGCATTTTGCATTACCATCGTTGCAATACCTATGCAAATCACCTCAAACTTTTAAAATTATTGTTTTTTTATCACACATCACTGACGATTTTCATACTGCATTGTCATTATAAAAACGAGAGGCAAAATCGTGGTAGCATTAGTAACGTGTCGCTGGTACGAAATGTCGTACATCAATATCGGAGAAAAAACATCAAACCATTTCAGGAACTAGCGCACAAGCTTTCACGTAGTTTCGACATGCAGGAGGCGCAGCTCCTCGAGGAAGGCGGCTCCGGAAGTGGGACCACGGTTAGTTCCGCATCCGGTGGAGCACCCAGGCGGCACCAGAGTGTCCAGAGGCTGACCAGGGGGGACATGTCCGATAGGCGAGAAGAGGATGCTGCTCTAGTCGTCCCCGATCACCAGGGTAACCTACGAATCACCGTCAAGAAAACCAAATCTACCTTGGGTATCGCCATCGAGGGTGGAGCTAACACCAAACATCCCTTGCCAAGGATTATTAACATCCACGTAAGTTTTTGATTTTACGATCATATTTTATGAATTTCTTAAAAAAAAATTATATTTTAAGTATTATTAAAAAAAAAATCGGCATGTATTAGATGGAATGTGAAAATCTGTGAAAAAATGATAATAACGGTGATGTTTAGTTAAATGTCTTTTGAAATGGAACTGAAAACATCCAAGAATATATGAAATAATGATTATGAAATAATTCTGAATCCCTCAGAAATTTTTAACGGTTATTTGTAGATCAAATTTCTTATTATTTTGTTAGCAGTTGATGACTATATTACATGACAAAAAAATATTTAATTTTTGTAATAGGAAAATAAAAATATAGGAAAATTGTAAAAAACATTCAGGCATCATCAAGAATTGTTTTAGTGTTTAGATGGTTTCATCAGCTTACTAGACTTGTTTAAAAATACATCGAGAACAGCGTGGTTCTTGAATCGGAATCATGTACAGTCGGTATCTTAAAAAATTGCATTAGTAACGATTTATACGTATTTATAGAGGTGAATGGGCGAATAGAAAAGATAAAAGTGCAAACATAATAAAATGCACCACTAGTTCTATGAATAATTCCTCGTTAATGAGAACAGCGATGCTGTTTGTGTTTCTACTTTTCCGGTACATAACTCTACGAAGGCTAAGAACGAACTAAATTAAAACAATTACATCATTCAACTTTGTGTAAGAATTGCGCTACATGTACATTAATTATTCATAATCGGGCTTACTATCTTACTGACCTAGTTTGATCACCCAAGGATCCAGGAAGAGCCAGGATCAGAGTGTATTCTAGGTTTCTCATGTTGCCTTTTTGAGATATTTTCTAAGACAGTTTCTTAAAACTACTGTTAGGAACATTAATCATGTCATTTAACCGAAAAACTGTGACTTTCTTTAATACAATATGTAGGCAATATGCATGTCGAAAATGAATCGACTTTTGATTTGGTTTTTTAATTTCATGTTATTTGTATTAAGTATGTGAAATATATATTAATTTATAAATGCAAAGTCTATAAAATCATAATTTTAAGTATAGAAATTCACTGAATTAGCGGCTAACATAAAGTAAATTTAGCTTTTAGCAGTAGATATGTTGCATTTTCTGTCAACCCAATTAAATGATTTTTCTTTCATTTCGTTGTATATAAATAAACTTATATTTATTAACTTTAGCAACTCATGTGAATCAAAACAAGACATGCTTGAAATACTAAGGTATTACTAATGTTTCAGTCTACAAACAATGAAACTTGATTGTATTTTATTAGTTGATGATTAACCCATTACTATAAGAAGAACCGCAGTTTGATTAACTTTAATAAAAAATTGTTGATTTTAACGACCTAATCAACAGTTTTAGGCTAAAGTAAAAATCTAAAGAATTTAGTAATCTCTCAAACCCCTTTTAATTTTGATTAATTATTTTTCGAAGTAAGTGAAGCAAAAATCTGTACGATTTAATCAACCACTTACTAACTTTTGAATGAATGTTAATGGACTCTAAACATACATAAATATATATTCTAAAAAGTTATCATGGTTTACTCGAATCACAAACATGCACTCAGTAATAACATTAGGTATTTTATTACAAATTGAATTTTGCAATATAAAAGTGATGTGCAGATAATAAAATAGTCATGTATTAGTAGTTTTATTACAGACAGTTAAAGTACACATGCTTTTATTATTATACGAATGATTCTAAAGTGGATAATCCAGTATGTTTTTTGAGAAATGTTTGAAAAATGTTGGTTCTCTTCTCCATGATTTGGCTGAGTTGAAATTAAAACAGAACAGGAGTAAAAAACTCTTCAACTATGATTTCAAATAATATATATGGTCGTAAATAGTATAGTACCAATCTACAGATACATTTAAAATTATTTCATATTTCGAATTCTACAGTAGCATAAGTCGAGACGTTGCAATTAGAATAAGTTAATTTGATTGGTATGCTGTAAATTTAACTATATCATTATTATTAAGATGCAGGTATCAAAAACAAAAATTAGTAAGTGGTCTACTCTTATAAAATGATGGAATCGACTATTTTCCAAGCTCTCTTCATGCATATAGATTTGAAAATGTTTCTGATATATTAGATTTTCTGGTACAAATTACATAGACGTTAATCGTAAATAATTTATATTCCAGAGCTGTAAGGAAGAAAGTCACTAGTTCTGAGAAAATGAATTTCCCGTAGTAAAATTATATACAATACAGACTACTCTTAACAAAACTCCATTTAATTTACCTTACAATATCATTTTAATGTAACAACAATTATATTTCCATGTTTACTAAAACTGAACAGTACAGCCGTAAGTAAATTGTGACTCTGTAAGTGATTAAAATTAGTAAAGATTAATTAGCATAAAATCATAAAATATTTGAACATGATATTATAACAAAAAACGAATTAGAAATTTAAAATGCAATATATTTTCAGAATTGGAACCATAAATACTGATCAAAGACAAAAATTTGTAAATTACTTGCAGAAAATTATTTAATTTTAATGTTTTGTGTATTACCCTAACTATGGGAATATTACCGTACTTAATAATGGTTATTTTGATTCAATTGAATTTTATACTAATTTTTTTTTCGTTTTTGTTTTCTCAATCTCCAGGTGTGCTAAAGTCAAAATTCCCCAAAATTAGCTCAAATGAAAAATAGTGCATTATCTGATCAATCAACCAATAACGTAAGCTTCATTATATTGTGAAATATTATGTTTTAATCTGCTGGCATTATTACAAAGCAAGCACTGTTGTCCGGATTCGATCCAGAAATGAAAAATCATCGTAACAATGCCGAAATTAAGTCCAATATCTGCTGAGTCATCTATTTATAAGTTGTGTTTCTGAGTTCAAACTACTGTTTTCTTAAGAATTCTTAGGAATATATTAAATAACGCACATTTTCTTTTTTCTACTAAAATAGTGTTCGACCAATTACACACATTTTTGTCGTAATGTTAATAGGAAGAATACAAATAACGGTTCTTAAGTGATATTTTATAAGATATTTTACTATTTCCAGACAGGCTTAAAACAAAACAGCAATAATTATTAATAGAAATATTGTTGCTATTTTTCGATATCAATAATCGAATAAAATTAATGATTTATCTGAAACTGAAATAGTATCAAATAAAGGATTGTTTTTTTACTACTGTTGGATCGATATTCATTTATAACTGGCCAAGGTTGTTCGCAGTGATTACAAAATGCGGATATAATCGCATTGAATATTTACATCCGTTTTAATCCTTTCACTTTTTCCCTTGAAAGTTATTATTGATATAAAAACTACTAAATGAAAAAAAATCGAATAAAAAAATGGCTTCAGAAACTAATACAATAAATAATATCGAAATAAAATAATTTGAATGAACAAGAAAAACTGTGTGACAAATGTAACACATAATTTCGAAAAAAGTATCAATTTTGTTATAGTTTTCAAATGTGGAATGCATTTATTTAAATTAAATCCTTGAAGGGATCTTTGTGTCAATTCCTAACATAAAGTATTCAGATTAAATGTAGTCTACATCAATTTTTAAGTCCAAATCTATTTTAGAATCAAATTCCAGCAAAATCCAATCAGAGTAGGGTGAGAATTCAAAAGATAAAAACAAAAACCAACCGTAAAAGTGAAATTTCTATTTCATTTTGGCAAATTGTCTCCACATTATGAATCAATTTTGCTGAAATATGACGTCCATTGGGTGCGGGTCGAAAAACCGACAAATCAAAAAGCCGATAGGTCAAAAAACCGACAGTCGAAAAGCCGTCGGTCAAAATACCGACACTTCCAAAAATAACTGTCCGCTTGTTGATGTGTCTGTTTGTTATGTGTCGGCTTTTCGACTGTTGGTTCTATGACCATCGGTTTTTTGACCTCTCGGTTTTTTGATTCGTCGGGTTTTCGACCCATACTTCGTCAATTTAGTGAAAACTCTGAAAATTATCCTACAATAGATTTGGGATTGAAAGTGCCTTTAGTTTCAGTTAAATTTGAATTTTTTAGGTTAGGGGTAAATTATGAACATTGATTATGAATTTGTTATTCATAAGTGAACTTTTATGTTCGTACAATATATTGCAATTTCCTGAACAAATTATGAAATTCTTGCAGTAGTCTGCCCGTAGAAAAGAATTGTTATAGTATCGTCAAAGGGTTTAACTGCAAGGTTTTGTTAAATATATTCTAATGTAGTCGTCGAATTTAGGAATACCACGAATAAAAAAAGACTTCAAGGTTTTAGAAAAACTTAAGTTTACTTCTACATTTTTCCGCATTGCTTGTTATGACATTCTTTATATACTTAATACGCAGTAAGATATAACAAAATTTGAATTATAAGTAAATTAATATCACTTCTACTTAAAGATTGTTCTGAAATGTACATTGTAGGCTAGATGAGTGGAATAAAAATGTAGAATATACAAGATTTAGAGGTATTAAAATGCAGAACATTCGAATAATATTTGATTTATTTGACATATTAAATTTCTAGATTGTAATAAAATAATAGCACTGATATTAATACATAATATATTTGAAAAATTTAAATTGTATTCTTCTATGGAAATATCTCTTCTGCATTAAACAAAGTTTCTATATTTAAATTGATAGGAATACTGACGTAATAAAGATTAGATTGAAATATTTTAATTTTCAGATTTTCTGCTTCACTGTCATCCTGTGACTAAAGCTTAAAAAACGAAGTTACGAATAAAATCACTTTTATTTCGGAGTGTATTTATTCAGTCTACATATACTTCGATATAAAACTAGATTATTAAAATATAAAAACAACGAATCCGATAATTAATCGGCTTTTTATGCATTTTTTTATATTCGGAAAATTTGAAAAATGCAATGTGCAATGAAATGATTAACTAAGTTAATACGTTTTATTTCGTAATATGTGCTAATCGCATACGAGTAAAAGCTAGTTTTCAATAAATGCATTAAATAGAATTGCACGGATTATAAATAAAAATGTTTTGTTCCGTAAATTTTATTTTTGCGCTGAAAATAATCGTTTGATAACTTTCGACGATTTTGTTTGATAACCGTTGGTTGAGTAAATTTAGTCAAGAATGAGAAATTATTAATAAACAAACATTATTAAGGTGAGCAGAATGACAAGCTATTTTAATTTTGTAATTGGATTAAAATCGCATCAAAATTTTGCCACTGAATTTATGCGAATTATTCGAAAAAACCACGAAAAAGCCGAAATCGGACAGTTTTTTTCTCCGCTCATTAATAATCGTAGACAAAATTATTCCACATGACTATATTTTAGTGTTTTGGATGATAGATCTTTATTTACCAACATCACCTTGAAGTTACTAAAAACTAGTATTACTTGGAATAAGAAAAAATGCCCCGCGGAAGGATCGAACCCGTATCTCTCACTTTCTAAACCTTAACCACTTGACTACGCTAGTGATTAGGTTATCGTATGAATGTATATTGGTGAAACAAAGATAATGTTCGAAATTAGAGTTTTGGAACATCATAATAACACCAATAAATTAATCTTCTGGTAAAATAAGTGTAATTTCCGAACATAGATTAGAATTTAGTGATATTAACTCAGGGAATATAAAAATCCGAGATAATGAAACATCTTGTTCAAAGAGCTTGATTTCTGAAGGTGTCCAAATTGTATTACAAAAAGATCCTGAAAATAAAAAGGATGTTTTAAAGTTCAACCATGCCTACAAGTTAGAAGTAAATTTTAAAACCTCAAACATAGAACCTTTATACAATTTGAAAAACATGTATTTAAAATACAAAATATTAAATAAGTCACCTTAGAATATTTAAACCTTTCCGTTCTAAAAGTTTTGCTTTCCCTGATACGTCACATAGTGTGTTATCTTTTCAAATACCTAATATTTGAGAGGTGTATACTCAAAAAATTCCTTACACCCGTGTTCAAGAATTCAATAAGGTTGCCTTATTAAATACAACCTCAACTATTCAATCCTTGTTAAAGTAACAAGGAAAAACTTACTGCAGTAACGGGGAAATTTATTGTTCTTGTAAGTTTTCTTGGTTCATTTAACAATAAAAACGTAACGTTATGAGAAAGATAATATTATTCTGTTAGTAATCGTGTTACTAGCTGTAAAAATACATAATTATTTGGAACAACAAAGAATATGTTAATTGTTTAATCATTATTTTTGAATGCACAATAATTTAGCTTGTCTATATTATGATATAAATTACGTTACATATTACGGTAATAGGAATCTTTAAATATAAATATTTCTGTTCTTTATAAAAAGCAGAAACGAAAGAAAATATTAGTAGAAAACATGTTTATCTATCAAAGTCTGTGACTGAAATGTACTGGCTCTTTCGACGAAAGTTTTATTATTACCACATTAAAAATGTATTTAGGTCTCAATTTAATCAGTAATGAATTTACATTAAAAAGATCATTATTTAGACTCCTTTGTAGCTCTTACAGCACAGTCGAATACTCTGCGTAAAGAATGACTGATTTGCATTTTTCTACTATGGAGTTCCTTTTTCAAATTCCATTTTATAGATATATACAAATAGGGATATATAATATATGGAATATATTAAAAAGTGTTTAAGTTAATTAAGAAATGTGAAATTTGTCGTTAAAATTTGGTACTTCTAAAACAAATGTAAGTGAAATTTTAACGAAATGTTGGAAAAGTCGAATTGGTCCTTAATTTGGACCTCTTTTTATTGAGTATTTTCTCGGATTACAAGTTATGACATTTGATCCAATCAAACTTTTGCAGGCTCATGAGAGTCTGACATAACTTGAGACAAGATTATAAAGTAATTTTTAAAATAACTAGGAGGAGATATAATGAGGACCAATTGTGTCATTTTTCATTCATTTTATTGTTTAGCATAAATTTTATATTTATTTATTTTTCTTTAATTTTATAATTAGTGAGAGCATTTAAGACTATCAGTTAAATTGGTTCAAGTCTACTGTACCTTAGAAAATGAATTTAATATGCCTTGAAAAACATTAAAAATATTAAAGCATATACTACAATTAGAGAAAAATGCCCCAATTTGTCATCATTGTATGTTCTTCAATTTCGCATAAAAATGACCATATAGCCTGGTCTCGCGTTATGCCAGAATCTCAAAAGCCTGAAAAAACTGATTGGAACAAATCGCATAACTTCAAATAAGAGATAATACTAATGAAAAAAAAGGTCCAAATTGAACACCAATTCGACTTTTCGAACACTTCCAATTTCAATATCAGTGGCCTACATCATGAATTTCTTAATGCAGATTTCTTATTGATTAATTATTTAAGCTAAATTCATAACTTGATCTTGCAGTAACAGATTTTCGATCATCAAAATAGACAATAGATTTCAGTCAACGAAAGTTGAAGATAAATAAAAATATTTTCTACGGAGGATGTTTTCTTTCATTTCTGCATTGATGCAGATCTTTTAAAACATAATAAATATTTAAAAGTTCAGAATCAAAATACATTATATATTTATATCATAATATAAATAATGTTCATTAAAAATAATTAAATTTAAGAAACTATAATTGAAATGTAATGACTTTGGATAAAATCAATTTAATTTAATTATAACAACAAGGTTATCCTACTTCCATAAGAAGAAATCCTTGTTATTTTAGTAAGGATTGAGTTGAAAAGGGGAAATAGTTGTTCCCCAATGTTTTTTTTTAATGTAGAGCGCCTAAAATTATCCCAAACGTGTTTTTTTAAAATATCTTGAAACGTTTCAGACGTCTCAAAAAGTTCTTTAAATTATCTGTTATATTTTGTGAATAGTTTCCAATGAAAATACCACAAATAAAATACTATAGCAACTATCAACAATATATTAGACAGTATTCGAGACTACATAGAAATCACTCTCAATAGATTCTTTCTTCATAAAAACCTTTTTTATCCGGAATAGGCGTGGATTTAATATGCAAAAAAAAAGATACAAATTTATCGATGTAACCAATCGAAGTAAACGGTCAGAACAATGCAAGTGCCTCGAAATAGGCTGGTTCTTATAACAAGGGGGACGAATCGGCCTCGCCCAAAGACTTTCGCACGATCTAGATCGACCGGTCTCGATCTCGATCTACGCCTAAAACGGTTCTCCCTACCATTACATCCTTGCAAATTAACTCGACCCGAAAAACCATACTGCTGCGACTATAACGGACCACGTTCCGGTCTGAAGCTTCCGGTGCACGATTCAAAATTTTTCACGCACAATTGCCTTCATCATCCACATCGTTTGTGTGCTGTTAAATGATAATTGCATTTGTAATAATCGGCTTTGCATTGTTTCCTGGAAACTCTATCGAAACTTGGAAGCAAACCGGTATAATGTCTTGGTAGATTCTATTGTTACGGTTATCGAATGCAATTTATTAGTAAAGACTGCATTAGAATAACGATTATGAAAGATTTACACAAAGTATGGTTTATTAATGTTGGCAGAATGGAAAAGTACAGAATTATGTAAGTCTTTCCTCAAAAAGCTGAGTCATATATTTTTAACAATTGTTGAAGTTTAAAAGTGTTTAATAAACTTCAATAAATGACTTCAAAATATCGCGAACAAAGTTATCAGACTGCAAAAACGCAAAAGATAATTTATTACACCTAAAAATATAATTAAAATATCAACATTCTTAAAAATGGGAAACTATTAAATGCAAGAAAATTTTCAAAAAAAGTAACGGATCCAATATGGCAGACAACATTTTTAACTACCGATAGGACAAATAAAAAAGCCGACAGGTGAAAAAGCAGATGGGAAGAACCTCTTATTTTAAAGTAATACCATTTTAATATTCTTTATAACGTTACAAAAATTAATTTTCTTAAATAACAAAATGGCGGTAAAAAATTTAAATTTCTTAAAAACTCCACCAATAAAAATGATCAAACTGATTAAGTTCCATTGAGATCAGTCTTAGATCTCCATAGATCTGAATTAAATCTATTCTCATCTAGTTTGGACAAATCACATTAGACAAAATTAATTTTGAAATGTAGAACTGAATATAAACGTGTCTTCCTTCTAATCTAATTACAAACGTTCATTTTATAGGATAATGGCGCAGCCTATGATGCTGGTGGACTGGAAGTTGGTCAGCTCATTCTCGAAGTTGACGGACGCAAAGTGGAAGGTAACTAATTACACAATTATATTATCATACATGACGTAAAATTTATTATTATATTACACTTAGCGGTAGGCGTTAATTAATAGCAACTTTGCATTCAGGAAACATTCGTTTATTATTTTACATTTTATACAAATAAATATATTTCGCTGTAAATTAAAAAGATTACTAGTTGGTACAGTGTGAAAGATATTACCTTCTATTTTCAGAGTTAAATTGAAAGTCTAAAAAATGCATAAGTGCATATTGTTTGTTTGCATTTAATAAATGATAATCAATCATATCTTATATATGTACATCGGATGTCTCAGAACTGATCAGCAATATTTCAAGATTAGAATCCAGCAAGAAGTTTAGTGCCAAAATTTAAAAAAAATCATTTTTTGCTATAACTCAACTGATTTTAAAGGTACTTGGACGATGAAATACACATTTTAAAGATTTTTTTCAAACCTCACAATTTATCACTCAGCAATTTCGTCTCCATTTATCTAAACGTAATATATGAAGATTAAAATTCTTTTCAACATATATTCTATATAACCTATGTTCTATAATGTCTTTTTACGTAATTTTCTTTATATATTTAGCGAATTGAGTTGGCTGCGAAAAACTGCAAAAATCGCTATTTTCCTCCCTTTTTATGGTTATTACAGAAGAAACAATTCATCGCGGGTCAAAATGTTTACAAGATGAATTGTAAGACTTTGACAAATCTGTGAAATGATCCTCATTTCTAAATGTAACTTGAAAATCAGCCGAATTATGGCAAAGAAGTGTTTTTTTTCAATGTTTAACTCTCTAATATCTGAATGCTCTTGATTACAGTAAGCAATTCAATTACAGTAGAGTCCCGGTATATTTTCCCGCTTGGTTCCTCGCCTTCCCCTCCCGTCTCCTTATATTTGTCAAAAGAAGGGGAGTGCCGCTTCTCCCACTCTCCTCAGTCACGTTACGTTCGTGACGTCACAGCAGGCCCTTCCTGAGGCCCCAGCGCGCAAGGTGGAGAAAAAAAGAGCGGCGACAGACAAATATAACGAGACGGAACTACGCAAATATGCTGGCACGTAAATATACCGAGACACTACTGTACAAGCATATGTTTTATTTTTTCATTGGTAGCTTTTACTAAAAAGAATATTTAATCTTTTAATTTATCGTATATCTATTACTATTATTCATCCATCGTCTTATCTATAAGTAGCAGAGTACTAGAATAAATAAGTTTTCAGTATAATTCGTGGTTTTATGCGCCATTATTAGAAATCTAATGGTTGAATATTAGTAAATTCTGCAATAAATATTTGCAGAGCTACAGATTTCAGCTGGTTGAATGGATACATTCAAGTTTTATTATATTCCAATGTTAACCAAGAAAACTGCAAAAAGTTGATTAATTGGTTAGTGCAACTATTTTCTTGGTTGCTCCAAACATTTTCTCATCTGGATCTGATAACACTAAACGGTTGGTTACCTTATCCAATCCTGTTACTACGTAAAACTTTAGGTTATTTCTTGGTTACAGGCTAACTAGTAACATTCAAACATTCTTAATAACTATAATTATAACTATAATTACGGAAAATAAGGATTAAAGCGGTCATATTCATTTAAGAAATTGATTGAGAAAACCAATGAAATAGTTATTGAAATTAATTCCTAAATGACATAAACTAAAAAAACCTAAACAATCCTATAATTAGATATTAAAATGTTAAAAGAAAGAATAATTTACGGTTGGAAGTCCCTGAAACCATATCCGAAGTCCATTTAGCCCCATCCCGTTAAGTTCTTGACATAACCTCAAAAAGAAATCTAAAAATCCACCCAGTAATGAAAATAAAGAAAAATTCTGGCCTACAAGACATACCACGTTTACTGGATAGTCCTGAGCACTACTGGAATGTATAGTGGATAGTTCTCTACAATATTGGACTGTACTGAAAGTACTACAAACTATATATGGTGATTTTACCCGTGTATTGAACAGGAGTTTTGCTCCATGGCGATGAAAGAAAACGTATTTCGCACCTAATTCAGCGCGACAAAATACATAAAGATACATAAAAAAATCTTGACATCAGACCATCGTATGAGTTAATGGCACTGAGATCATGTAAAAATCCAGAAGTTATGGAGTTGAAAATTGCACAATTCCAGCAGAAATGTTTAAAAGGGCCTCCAGTAGTGTCCAGACGGTCCAGACTGTCTGGTACAGTCCAGTACCTCCCAGTACATTCCAGTATTGTCCACTACTGTCAGGTACATTCCACTATTGTTGAGTACAATGCATTCCAGTAGAGTTCAATATTCTGCAATGCTATCCAGTACAGTCAAGTCTAGTACTGCTTATTTGACAGTTCCGTTTACTCCAGACAATTCAGGGAGTACACGGGACAAGCTATCAAGACCTATTATACATGTGATGAACTTTGGATTCGGGTTCAGCGGCCCGAACAACTCAAAGGAAAAATGGTATGGCTTTCAGGCTCGAATTTTTCTTTATTTTAACATTTTGGAGTGGAATTTTAGGATATTTTTGAGGTTATATCCAAAGACTGACCTGACGAAATTAAATGGACTTCGGATTCGGCTTTAGCAACCTAAAAAACACATTTTAGACGTCGTCTACATTTTCATTTCGATCTCCAAACCCAGACCTTCGTTTTTTTATGGGGCTGTGTTATCTAATATAAGTATTGCCTTAGTTGGCACAACCAATTTCTCGGTTAGATTTGAGAGTACTAAGCGGTTGGTTGCCCTAACCAATGCTTTGTTTAATTTCGGATACCAGTGTCTACGATTTCTAAGAAATGTATGATTATACTATACACAGAAAAACCGATTCGTGAGGGCCATTGAAATAGGTGCCGGAACAACTTGATCAGTTTTGAATTCCAAATAATTTGTTAATTACCATTTTTATAATTAAAACGTTTACTTCAAATGTATGTCACATGAAAAACCAAAAAGGACAGATTTAAAACCAGTGAGCCCAAAATAAGATACTATACCTGAGTAGGTCCAAGGAACTGTTTTTAAATTTTGTTTAAAATGCGTTATACAGTTCCTAACATACCATTCTGGTTTCATTTCAAGACTTGCAAATATTTACAAATTGGCAATTATTTCTGTTATTTATTTATTATTTTTAATATGTTATAAATATAGTAACGAAAATAATATTAACGATACAATTTTTAATTAAAGGACTCCATCATCAAGAGGTAGCAAAACTGATAGCGGAATCTTTCGCCCGTCGAGACCGCAACGAAATTGAGTTTTTGGTTGTCGAGGCCAAAAAGAGTAATCTGGAGCCGAAACCAACGGCTCTGATCTTTTTGGAAGCGTAGCAGGAATCTCCCACCTCCGATTTAGAACCACCATAGCTCGCGCTGCAGCCGATAGAACACTGGACCGATGATCGCATACAATTGGAAGAGGATGAACGATATGATTACTACTAATTAGTGGTACCAAGGTTTGAACTTTTTCTATTTTTCACTTACTAGAGCTTATGCGTTCTTTTCCAAATAAATATACTTTACGCAAAAAGTACAATAGCATATTAATGCAACTAGGGAGCAAAATATTTGCTGTAGACGAAACAATATCGGCAGTTCACGTTAGTCTGCATTTTCTTCTTTTCCCTTGTACATGTTATTTTCTCACAGAAGATAATGATTACTACTTTATATTTTATTCCCGGATAAAATTATTTTGCTTCCTAGGAAGGGAAAGTGATATTCTGCTCCCGTAACATAAGTAGCAAAATCGAATTTTGCGATCAGATTGTGAGAAAATAATTTGTTCAAGAAAGCGTTTAAATACAACATTAGACTGATAATAAATATAAATCGGTATCAGGGACAAAAAAAAGACAAAATTTCAAATTATGGAAAGCAAATGATATTTTTATTTCGAATTCCATCTTTATAATTACTCCGAAACACATTCTCCCAATTTTTGGATGCTCGCAAATAAATAATAAACAACAATATCCTGATCGGGTGGTGCATCATTTTTTTAAAAACTAGTAGGGTCATCGTAAAATATACAAAACCAAATTATATTTTCATGCACCCAAATATAACGCTCTCCATTTAAAACCGGAAAACATGACTAATTAACGTTTCATAAATTGTGGAAATAATGGACAAAAAATTATATTTTAGGCCATCCAAATATAATATATTCCATTTAAAATCGCAAAAAATTACAAAAAAATCTGTTTTTGGCCGAAATTCGGGTGGCGCATACTTTTTTTTCAATAACTAGTAGCGTTATCTTAAAGAACTTGATAAAATCTGCAAAACAATGATATTTTGAACCACCTAAATATAGTATGCTCCTTTAAACACCGCCAAACGCCCAAATACACAGTTTTTATCGAAATTAGGACGGTGCAACATTTGTTTTTTGTTAATCAGTATTATTATCATAAAGAGGGGGAAAGTACCCTTATTTCAAATCTACCTACGGACCTTCAAATTTAGGGTATAAGACGTTGTCGAAAAATGTCCTAAATTTTTTCTATCCTGATTTTGAGGTTATGTGCCTCGCAAACATTGCGGTTATTTTTGACATTAAAACTACACTGTCATCATATTTTACCAGACAATTTTGATACTGATAACCAATTTATTTACTGCAATGAAGTCTTTCTTAAACATGGCGAACTATACCAATTTTTAAACTGTAACAACATTTGTTAAGTTCTTAATAGTAAATAAATCATTTTATTTAGTAACAAATATATTTTAAATACTACTAAATGTTATTTACAGTTATAAAATGCTTTAGTTCACCATGTTTAAAGAAACCTACTTTACAGTAAATACCTTCTTTTATTAGTGCAGCCTTATTGTCTTTATACAGGAGGTTCTAATTTTGGCTTTAGGAATATTTTTCGGCTACCTTTGAGATAGTCTAGGTCAAGTATTCTTCTATAGCCATTTAGTACAACTCTTTATGCCACAGGATTCTGATCGATAGGATCCAGGAACTCCTTTGCATAAAATTGGGAGTTTTCGACTTTTTTCAAATTTTATTTTCGTTTAAATATTCATATTTAGAAATAAAAAAAAATGTACCCAAGAACTACGAAATAAATAAAAACATATCGAAGACATTATAAAATTACGACGGGAAAAAATCCGCGACAAATCTTGTCATTTTAATTTTTGTTGAATCAAAATACAAAATTCAAATTCTTAAAGAATTTCAATTTCTATTACTAATTTTATTAGTCGGCGATTTTCATAAAACATGTGAAATGGAAAAGAATAATAAAGTGTAAGATATTTTTTTCCACAATACCAAGACAATGTCCGCATAGAAATTTAACGATTGTTTTAGAATAATTCGTCATCAGACAAAAATTTATCATCTTACTTCATTTTAGTAAAACCTGACAGTTCAGAAGTCTATACTTTAGAATTTTAAAATGAAATGTTTGGATCTTATATCTTGATAAAAGTGTTTGGTTGGTAAACGCAACGAAACTAACAATTAACCTTACAACTTGAAAGCAAAATTTCAGAAACCCTGAAATTACAGGTAACTCGTTTAAATTTCGTAATTAGGTTAGATTACTACAAGCTGGTTTGTGCCTTACCTTGCCAGTGGGTGCGGCAGATTAAGTAAAAGGTGAAAAACAATTGACGTGATGTACGAAACCGTAAACGGACATCTCTTACATAGTAACGGACAGACAGGCCTATTATTGAGCGAAACAACCAAAAGCATTAACGAAGTCTAAATTTCTTTTGATCCTTTCTACCGATTTGTAAATCATTTGAAGCAGTCGTTTAAACGATTCTGCGGATCTTGCTCATGTAAGGTCAGATAATTTAAATAAATAACAGATTCTATTCACCGTTATATATTTTATCTCAAACTGTACGTTCATAATTGTGCCTTATCGTAAACTGTACATGCATTATCGAAAACGAGAGGAGATGCATTAATGGCCTCGACTCTATAAACTGATGTACTTATTTGGTTTTTATCCCGTTATGCAGAGTGTAATATATGTAAGATAAGTTCAGGCGAGGCCATATGCCAAGAGGAGGTTGACTACTAACTAGACAAAATGTAGTTTCTGGTTTTATTTTAAAAATACTAAATTCACGTACTCATATTTGCAGGAAACACAAAATTTTTGTATAAAGTATACTTTTTTCGGAAGTCACTGTACAAAAATTTTACATTCTATGGTTATAATTCTATCAATACTATAATAACATTTTCTATCATAAAATGCAGTTAAATGTGAAAAAATATTTCTGGGCATTGGTATAAGTATTTAGATACATCAAATACTCTAATGTTATTATATTTATTATTATATGACATTGCAGATGCATACTGCATAGTTTCCTAAATAGTTAAAATATTTTTTTATACAGGAATTAATGAAACAACGAAACTGGGGTCCAAAATAACAGAATTTTATGTTTTTTTTTTGGCGCTTTACTAGAATTCGAAATTATTTATGAAAAATCTGATATTCATTTATTTTAGATTGTTTAAACATGTTCTAGAGGTCCCAGAGGCCGTTAACCAAAAAATTGTATGTAACGAAACTTATTTCCGAAATTCAAAGGATTTACATTTAAAAAAATGGCAAAAAATTCCGATATTTTACGTGTTTGAACATTCTTCTTTAGTTGTAACTTTTTGATGAATTTTACGCCATGAGTCACAAGACCTATAAAACACCTAAGAAAATAATTGAATATTACATATTTTACCTATCTTTTCGTTGAAGTACCAAAAAAGAAAAATCCTTAGTTAATTTGGACTAATTACTTGGTTGGTGAAAAGTTTTAGTGCATAGCGTTGTAAAACACGTAACATAACCTTAATATTGGGTTCATTTAATGCAACTTGACAATACTCTTCCAGACCAATAGTGTTTATTAATAATGTACAAATTAAGATGAAAGTTTTAGCGAAAGTTAGATAGTTCATCTGACTTGAACAAGTCAGCTTCAACAATTAGCAAATAATCCGACAAAGTTACAAGTATAATCTATCCGAAACATTTTGAGGTACATTGCAGTATTCATGAAAAGTGCCTTTAAGAGGACGTTGCTTTCAGCGTTCCAACTAAATGATTTAGACTAAGTGCATACAGGATCTTTCGAGAATCCCCCTTAAAGTTGTTCGGAATATGTGGATTTACGTGCTTTTGCACGTGACTACATATGGACAGAGCCTAGCATTTCTATATTAGTTTGACATTTCATGCCACCAGTAGGGAGATATTTTCAAACTGGTTCAATAAACTAAATTTCGAATTGTTTTTAGATGTTTAAAAAATGTTTGTATTCAAGACAATATTTATTTAAATAGTCACTAGTAAAATAATTATTTGAAATTTAATATTTTGTTATATTTCACAAACCCTTTTCGTAAATCATATATTAATTTTGCTAAATTATTTTATAAATTCCAGAAAATATTGACTTCAACGTGCACATGTTTTCAATATACTTATTGTACCTTTTCACTTATGTAGTAATGGCCTTGAATGAACTTATGAAGATGCTTTTTAATTAGGTTTAAGTCTAAGATTGTTGATTTTAAAATCGGCTTAGTGAATCTAGTAATCGAGTTTTACTATTAAAACTATTTCCAAGGAGATTTTATTGTTATTGATAATAGTGAATTACTTTTGTTATAAATTACAAGTTTTAAGAGGTCCAAAAATTCCCATCATCTCATTTTAAAAACATTTGGTTGCTTCCTGTTTTTTTTTTTTTGTGAGAGAGAAAAAAAAACAATTAAAATGTTCGGGTTTAATTTCTGTTACTATTTTATTTATCTTTTGTTATTTCTAAATTATAACTAATTGAACATGTAGAGTTTCAATTCGCTAATTTCCGATGTTTGCCCTATAATTTTAGGCGAATATTACCTGCAGATGTATGATTTCGAGGTCATCTTTGCACATTTATTACGTGTCATCATACTATAACTAACGACTGTCGAAGATAAAAAAAAAACGTAATTTTTTTTATTTTCTTATCGCAGGTCATTATTTCAACATTTGAACACCCCATGTCCCCGAAGACAACCAATTTCTTACTAGCCTTATCGTTTATTGTATCAATTCTCCAGAGTTCAACTCACTTGCCCTTAATTCAATTTACAAACTTGTCTGGTGACACTGCACAACCCTTATTTAAGATCCATAAAGGCATTAGAGGTCGAATTATATCTGACCGAGCCCAATGATGATGAATATCATCTTCACCAACTGGAAGCAACATGATTCATAACTATTGACTGTAAACTAATGTTTCATCATCAATTTGACGATCCGTTACCATTCCTTGACACTAATGACTTATGTATAGAATTTACAAAAAAGTTTACGATAAATGTATATTTCAAAATGTATATACATATAAATGTTTTTTAATGAGAACTGTAATGAACAAACGAAAAAACAGGATAAAATTAAAATAGTTTAACTGCAACCGACGCATAAAAAAAAAGACACATCGATAAGCAGACAGTCATTTTTTAAAGCATCGGTTTTTTTATGTCTGCTTTTCGGTTGTCGGTTTTTTGACTTTTGGTTTTTTAACCTGTCGGCTCCTTAATATGTCGGTTTTTCAACCCGTACCCCAAATCTGCCTTAACCAATTTAGCCCCAACAGAATATAAACCATATCAAGATTTCGTGGATATATTATACTGGTATCGACCAAAATTTGGAAATATATTATTTTCGACACTGAATTGTTCGGTTTTTCAGACCGCACTATAAAAAGTCGCTTATAATAAATATTTGCAAAGTTATAAACAATTATTTATAAAACAAATTTATTATAAATCTATGGTGTAACATGTTGGTTACTGGACTACTCTTACATATATCGGAAGTTCTTTTTCACGAATTCAAGATGGCGAGTCCATCAGAGGGGCCAAAATTGAAAAATCTCGAGATATTTAAAATGTATACTCAGGGCTCCGAAGTTATAATAACTATTTATAACTGATAAGTTAAGAACAATCTTTCACAGTATTCGACATGAAAATATCGATTTCTAAAGTCATTGAAACCTTCATTTTCAACGCCGAATTCAGAATGTACCAGAAATTTTGCGGCAGAAATGATGATTGTCTAATGACCTTCAGA
Organism: Trichopria drosophilae; assembly: GCA_030407085.1. Taxonomy (NCBI): domain Eukaryota; kingdom Metazoa; phylum Arthropoda; class Insecta; order Hymenoptera; family Diapriidae; genus Trichopria; species Trichopria drosophilae. The sequence goes on along the minus strand of CM059587.1, from coordinate 82,941,534 downwards.
AGGTCAAATCTATAAAAATCATCAATAACCTGTTTTTCTGGGCAGAATGTCTTCGAGGCTAACAATCTTCACCTTGCTAACCTTGAGGTCAACCTTAAAAGGTCATTAATGAATGTCAAAGCAATTTTTTATAATTAACTTATTATCGTTATTAATCTTGCTACAAGTGAATAGTATGTAGCAAGCAACGTAAGCACATTCAACAACATCCTCCTAATAAGTAAAATGAGTTTAGGCAAAAAAGGTAGAAAAATCTGCGTAGTTTCCGCACCTAGATCTTTAAAGTTGACTTCAAGGAAAATACGGATAAGATCGTTGACCTCTAAATTTTCTACAACATTTTTCACAAAAATCAACGGAATTTTAAAAAGATCTTCTAAGATATGACCTTCACAAGGTCATTGTAGCAAATTATCGAACTAAATCATTTCTGAAGGAAATTTTCTCGCTATTTTCCAATACAATACTGAAAAGAGAGGTTTTCAATAGAAGGAATAACCTTGTCCTTCAAATCACCTTGAAAATCCATCTGAAGATCAGAATTGCTAAGACATTTTTTTTAATAAATGTTCTTATTGGTTGTCTATCTTATAGTATATATGTTCATCGGACTAAACAAATCTGTCATCTTTTACAGTATTGATCGATTTATGTATCGCGTTTTAGCTTTGTACTGCATAGCACCTGCGAATTGTAATTAATTGCGTTCTGAATAACCTAATTTAATAATTAAAAATAACTGCTCAAATCCGTTATAATTGTTGTGAAAATGTTAACGAATAACCGCAAACCAAACATTATTTATATATGATTTGAATTATTAACATTCATTTCTTTACAGGTTCACCATCCTCCAACGGTTGGATAATGCGACTCGGCCAGTTCTCGAGGCTGTTTTTCGATGAGTCAGTGGGAGGTTATAATGTCGGTGGTGGGAAAGCGCCAATCTACAATTCGTTACAATTCCACGAGTGTACAAAGAAAACTGGGTGTAAACAAACATTTAAAAAATCGATAGAGACGATTTCAATCAGTGAATGAAAGAGGAACTGAAATCTGCGGAAGACCAAAGACGTTTTCTGTGCCAAAAAAAAGGAGTGCAAACGCCGCTGTTCCAAGTGCGCGAATATACCGTTAGAGCTGTTATTTTGGAAATTTCGACTCGAAAGTCTTAAAAAACTAGGGTGTCTAGGAAAATGGGGCTTTCTAAACTCATTATGAACTGGTTGATATCGAAGCACTCGCTGTTATGTCAGTCTCGTCGGCCAAAAAGCGAAATTCGTCGCGCAATTTTGGAAACGTTCCACAGCGCGATACGAGTCACTTTTAGCCAAGGGTGGGGGACAATGCTATAGACTTATTATGGGAATTGTTAAGGCTTATAAAGTATATTATTAACGATGTAAATGTATGATAACTATTACCGTAAGGCAACAGAAATATTACAATGTAGCAAAAAAAAACGCAGGCATTGACACCGTGGAGACATTACGCGTAAGAAATGTATAGAGGATATTTTCAAACGATACGTGAGGTCGACGGTGGTGAGCTGAGACGTCGAGTTTTGAAAAGTTTGCTATCGATTTTTTTTTAATACCGCAAAAACTCGTTACGGGGGCCTTTAGTCGGTTGTAAATAATGCGCGGAAAGGCCCTCGTTAACAATGGTGAGATTTTTCAAATTTCAGGGAGGCTAGTTCGGCTGTTGTGTACTGTGCCAAAGTATTATTATGGTTGCTCGAGTATTAGGAATGATCAAACACGTACTTGTTAATAGTTCGAATGCCTGGAAGTGCTGCGAGTTCAAAATCAACATTGATTTGACCATGATTGTTAATGTTCGATTAAGGTGGTCCTTCCAAGAGGACCAAATATCCAATAAACACGTAATTTTCTAGCGCATTTAATGTCTCATGTTAATTTACGTCGTTATTGATATTCGTTACTTTGTCAACTTTCATTGTGTTTATAATGGTCCGTTTAGTTTATACAAACGTTTTTTATAGAAATGTCTTATATCTGAGTTGTTACAAAACAAATCCGTGAATGACAGAAAGTCGATTAAGCATATTTTTTGGTAGTGTATTTTGTGAATTCTAATTTGTGTGAGTGTTAAAAAATACTTAGGTTGTCAAGATTGAAAATGATTTATGCATTTATGGTTAAAAGTGGAAGTCAAAAAAGAAGATCGTTGTGTTTTTTTTTAATTCTTTATTTATTTACCTTTTTGTTTATATTTTATATTGTTTCTTTCGTAATATTTATTCAGCGTTTTGCAATGGGTTCGAAATTGGTACTTTTTCAAATTTATTCGACGTAGAAAATTGAGAAATAATTTTTATAAAAAAAAAACATTTGACTATAAAAACAAAATGTATTAAAGTACCACATTTTTAAACAATTTAGTGTCTCATTCTCTGGAAATGACACTTTGTTGTATATGTTTTAAAACGTTTAAAATTGCGTAGACAGGACCCGATTTTTTGTATTTTATTTTATTTTGATGTAGGTTATGTTAAGAAGATTACGACTTTATCGACTGAAAACCTGAGAACCTCCGTGAAAGGAAGACTTCGTTTTATCAACAGTTGTGCCGGAATGTATGTCTGATTGTTAAGTTGATTTTTGTAGGTGATTTAAGTTGAAAACCCTTTGTTGTTGCTCCATGTTGCTCTCCTAAAATCCTTACTGCAATTTATTAGTAATTAAAAAATAGTAAATAGAATACAACGAAAGACAACGATACATGGAGAAATAACGTACATTTTTTGTATCTATTGCATTAATATTAAAAACTTTATTTTTTAAATGTTTGGAAATTGTCCAGGAATATAAAACTGCGGCAATAATTATAAATTTTCTACTTTGATCCTTCAAAATTCATCTTAACAATCAGGAAAATGTTAAATCGATTAGTGGTTTGAATTTTTTTTTATATATTTTCGTCCGTTTGTCTACTTTCTTTAAATTCTAAGTTAATTAATTTTAAGTTCCTATGGAAAATATTTGTAGTTTTTCCTAAAGTTGAATTTGTCGGTAAATTTTATTTCAATCCTATTTATTTTTAATTTGGAATGGAAATGTTGCAGTAACAATTCTAACCTAAAAATAAAAAATAAAAAGTCGATTAGCTTTAACATCCGTTAATTTAAAATTACGCATTGCATTAATTTAGAAAATAAATTTAAAATGTCAATGTTGTTCTCAAATTGTTTATTAAATATTAAAAGAATATAATAATTTATTAAATGATAATATTGTGAAAACGTATTTGATTATTTATTGATCGCTGGAAATTACATTAAAAAATTTCTTGGAAATAAATGATCCTATTACAATTTTTGTATTTTTTCAACCAGGAAGAGAAAAATAAAACTCGTATAGACGTTACGGCCAATTATGGTGTCTTTCTTCAGAATATATTTCTAAAATAACACAAAAATATAACAAACTAATAAAATAAAATTAAATAGTAATACAAAAAATGTTTGAAAAAGATACCAAATTTAAAATAAATGCGTTAAACTTTTAAAAGAACACAAAAATAACACTCCAAAAATCTTGAATTGATACTTTAGGTGATTTTGATTATGATAATGTCAAAATTTTAGCTTCTGAATAACATTTAATAAAAGGAAAGCACTTGAAAAATTTGTGTGTAAAACGAAACAAAAATACAGTTAATATCAAGATTGAATTTTTGTTTGCCAAATTCTTATATATCTTTACTCAACAGAAGTATAAAAAAATGTTAATTTTGATTCCAGAATTGATTCAAAAACAGAATTCCCAACTGGTACGAGTCTAATATTATTCTTATTTTAAAAGTTATTTTTCAAATTCAAAAGTGTAAACCATGTGTATGAAAATTTTGGAAAATGTTAATTTTACCTTAAGTAACATATTTTATTTTTTAATGTGACTTGTTGCTAGTGTGGACTGTAAAATTTTAAGTAAGTTTTTCCTCTTTCAAAAAATATTTGAATAAAAAATGGTTTTCATTTTCTTTTTTTAAATTGTTAATAAACAACAAATATTTTCTTTACATCGCTCAATTTTTTTAACGATTCAATTTTCGTTTATTCCTTGTTTTAACAATTTTTTTTTGCTTACTACTTGATTTAAAAAATTTTTTTTAAATTAAAATTTTTGTTTACTCCTTGGTTTAAACAAATTTTGATTTGAAAACATTCAGTCCTCACATTAATCATAAGATTCCGGTAAAACGAAACATTTCCAAACTAAACGAACGCACAACATACACGTGGTAAATTTATCACAGTTAATTTAAATTTTTTGCTTTCAAACATTTTTACCTTTTTTGTGATATTTTAGAAATATATTCTGCATAGAGCCACCATAATAATGGGCCGAAACGATAATACCATACCAGTTTTTTTTCCTTTGGATGATTTGGAAAAACATTATGAAAGGACCGTTAAAAAAAAAAGATGTTGTAGTGTAATAATTTTTATATAAATTGTTATTAAAGATAAACATTATTTTAAAGGTCATAAAACTCCAAATTGTTTAGAAATTCATTCATGTAGTTTCAATTTATATTTGAAACTTTTTGTTTTCGAAATCCTAGAAGCAGATTTTTTAAGTAAAACAGCAAAATCTGTTCGTATGTTTTAATCGTTGAATAAATCATTGTTCTTGTTATCATTAATTTATAATCATTATTTCTAATTTATTGAAAGAAAATCGTTCACAAAGAAAAAAAAACATTGATTGGATGTTATTTACAAATTATTTGCCACTTTGTGTACTAATTTAAGCATTTTTATTTTTCAGTCGACATTTTTTTCGTAAACAAAAAGAATACGTCATATGCGATAAGAAAGTAATATTGCAATAATGTCATTACTTTGAATATCGATTAATATAATTGTCAACTGAAAAAAATAAAATTTTAAAATTTTATTAAATGTTTTAATTTTTTATTTAATATTTTACTATTATATTGTTTTTAAATTTGGCCTATTATTCGACTACGTATTTGACTCAAATACAACAGAAACTCCAAATGTCTTTTTAGAATTATTTGATTAAAAAACATTATTTACTCTTACAATTATTTATTAATTTGTATTACGTACAACATTTCTCAGATTTGTTAAGATGACATGAGAAAATTGATTTAACACGAGACAGTTGAGTCATTGGATATTTTATGTTAGGGGGTAAAAAATAATACACATTTCTGTACACTTTCATTTAAAAATAGTATATATTTACTTGAATCAGAAAAATATTTTCTTATTTTTTAAAAGTGTTTTCTTTTAGTAAATCTTACTTATTTAAGAAATAGTTTTCTTCGATTCGTAAAATGAGATTTACAGGAGTATAAAAAATGTTTTTGCAATATATTCATTTAAATTATTTTTTTTTGATCCTATGTTAAAAATATTGTACGTGTCTAAACATTTTATATATTGCCAAATTAAAACCTTTTTGAGGAAAATTCATGTTTAAGATTTTTAGTGTTTTCATCTGACTTTTGATCCACTGAAACAGTTTTCATTCATGAACGATCTAAGTATTTATTTAACAAGAAATGTTGCTGTGCAACGTTATGCGTAGAAAATATTTTTACTCGAAATTAATATTAGTTCCTATTTTAATTATAATCTTGTGACAAATTTGTAATATCGTTGTCTTCGAAATTTGTGATTGCTTGTTAAATATTATTGAAAATGTTCCAATGACAATATTTCCGAAAAGATTTCTTGGTAATATTGGGCACAAAATAAAACCCAAAATACTCATTCGTTCCAAGACTTTTAGGCATCATGTGTGTCATCTGCAGTTTTTTTGTTTCATAAAAAGGAATAAGCTTGACTATATGTTTAGTTCGTCAAAAATAAGAAAATTACTTATACGTACAATAGTGTCCCAGTATATTTGCCCGCTCGGTTCCTCGCCTCCTTATATTTGTCAAAAGAAGAGGAGGGCCGCTTCTCCCACTCTCTTCAGTCACGTTACGTTCGTGGCGTCACAACAGGCCCATCTTGAGGCCCTAGCGCGCAAAGTGAGGGAAAAAGAAAGCGGCGACAGACAAATATAACGAGACGAAGCTGGGCAAATACGACGGAAAATTTTTCATTGGAAAATATTTATTATAAAAATTTAAATACTAACTTACTTATATATGACTCCGTTGTAAAAGACCACGTGTATAATTTTAACTGATTTTCCTACAAATGTGTAATCAGTATTATAAAAGTATTGAGTTTTGTAATTTTATTGCTGTTTCGATATTGTTAAACGTACAATCTGCGATTTTAGTCGTAAATGGAAGAACCACCTACCTTAGTCAAGCCTTTAGTTTTAGACTTAGCAAAACGCCTCATTTGTACATAAACATACAAAGTGTTGTCGAGCTGATGAGATTCACCCATCGTTTTGAATTTCTCTCACGACATTCGTAGATTACGTGTTAATCACGAGCCGTCGATTTGCGATTTTTTTATTATTGCCAATCGACGCGTTTTCGTAGCACGCACAATAAAAGTTAACAAAAAATCGCGCAAGAATAAAAAAACGATTAACAACTATGCACTTAAAAAAAAGACCAAATTACAAAAAATAATGTATGAACACATGTGTAAAAGAGGAGGAACGTTTTACCGAGAGAGGAATGATTGTTTTCATTTGCTGGTCACTAAGTATAGGGAACATATAGAACAGAACAGTATTGAACGAAACGAACAATACAAAAAAGCGACACTTGCGTGGAAATAGCGGGTGAACATATATAGGCTAACAGTTTTCGTCGAGACAAATTTTCGGAGCTCCGACTTCAGAAATAAAAAGAATATTTTTGTAAAAACGGCTTTCGATATGCGCGCAGTGTTCGCGGAGCCGAAGATTTCAGATGACATATCCGAACAATGCCTTACCGCTTTACGTGTTGAATACGACAAAACAAACAACAACGCAATTGTTGCAAAAATGCCAAACGCGAGGAAACTAACGAAAACGCTAACCTCGAATTGACAAAAATAAAACGAAACGCTGAACAAAAGAAATAGTAAAAACAAAAAAAAAATAGTGGTTCATTAAATGAAATTGATAAACGACACTTATTTGTATTTTTCTAAGGGTGTGCTTGCGAATTGTAAGCAAATATGTTTCGAGTTTAATGGAAAGTTAATTTACAGCTCAGTATGTTTGCTTAGAATAATATAACACATTCGTTACACGCTGTTGATACAATTTCAGTGCACCTAATTCGATACTGCCTTTTTCTCAAAATAAGTTTTAGTACCAGAGAAGTTCACAAATTTTTTGTAATTCGCAATAAAATTTTAACCGGTGCCTCGTTCGATTCAAAAGAAAAAAATCAAAATTGATTGTATAAATTCAACGAAATATTTTTGAAAAGCAATCGGCAAAGCTCCGAAACTATTTTTGTGGGTAAAACACGACCGAATACAATTTTCAAATCAAAATATAGTACATTGTGACACTAGGGAGCAAAATAGGTGTTTGCCGACGTGGGCGAGTTTGACGCTCGAGCGAAGCAAGGTCGGAAATTCGAATGAGTCTGCAACCACCTGCTCTTCCTTGTTGCACATATTATTTTCTCATACGAGAGAGTACTATTTTGCTCCCGCAATATAGGGAACAAAATAGCATTTTGCGCTCAGAGTGTGAGAAAGATATTTTTGTAAACGCGAATAACTTCTCTGATATTAAAACATATTTCGCACTCGCGGGCAATAATACAATTGTTCTTCAAAATTTCACGAGAATTGCTCAAAGGAAAAACGAACCACGCTGAATTTCGCTCTATACAATAGCTTAACTCTTAGAAAGCTCTGAATTAAAATACGTAGTTTACGGCAATAGGTCGTTAGTCATGAAATTAACGAGAAACCGAAAAAAAGCAAGTAGTCGAAGTTGTCTTAGAAAAGTGTTTATTTTTTCAACGAGCCGTAACTGCGCAAGGTACGGATATCCTTAAAAGTTAAAAGTTCATGCAAGTTTTTGAAGCCAAGAAATAAATCACTCGAGAACTTCCTCAAACGAGTAAAAAGCACTGTGTGATTCGTCGAGTATTTTTAAAGCAAAAATAAAAAAGACGAAGGTCATGTACATAAACGACAAGGTACTTAATTTTAATATCATACTTGACAAAAAAAAATGTACCCGAATTCAAGTTTCACCGTTTTTTAAATCGCTTGTTGTCGATGAGACAATGCAAACTCGAAGGCAGAAACTAATGATAACGTTTGTTCAATGGTGATTCACGTTACACAAAACTGCAGTGTAAAGTGCAACGTTCACAAGTTAAGATTAATTATATTAATATTAAACGTGTAAATACGTCGCTCGCTCATACGCATGTCGTGTAGCTCGATCTGTTTTTTGCAGTAAAGTCACGAACTTACAGTTACTGGTGGCTTTCGTGAAGGACATTTACAAATGTAGAAACAAATAATTTGTAGCATGGGAATAAGATGAAAAAAAAACATACAAAGAGAGAAAAGAGACGCTCGTGAATGCGAGAATAATTGTACACACACCCCAACACTACTTCACGTGCAAGCGCATGGTCATGACTATTATCATACAAATGGTGGTGATGATTATTATTAAAATTATTATGATTATTATTGTAATTGAATAAAATGTTCACACAAAGAAATCCTTGTTGTTTTATTATTACTGATAACAAACGAGAAAGGATATTAACGACGTCGCAGTAACAGAACCTGGCGCTGCGAGACCATCAAGGTAATTTGAACATTTTATTTATGCACTTTAAAAAATATGTATTTTTGCCAGTGTTATCAGCTCTGACATTACCAGCGAAAAGATTCTGCCAAAATTTGTTCCACTCGTCGTCTTCCTACTTGTTGGCATATAGTAAAATGAACAGCAGACGCTACTGAAATTTTGTAAATACAGTACAGTCCCGGTATATTTGCCGGCTCGATTCCTCATCTTCCTCTCTCGTCTTCTTATATTTGTCAAAAGAGGGGAGTGCCGCTTCTCCCACGCTCCTCAGTCGTGTTACGTTCGTGACCTCACAACAGGCCCTTCCTGAGGCCCCAGAGCCTGGAAAAAAGAGAGCGCGGCGACAGGCAAATATAACGGGACGGAAGCAGGCATATATGATGGGAGGTAAATAAAGCGAGACGTAAATATACCGGGACTCAGAATAATAGCAGTTTCTAAATTTAAATGATATTTCTTTTTTGTTGAACAACTGCTTCTTCATTTTAATATACCTCTCTAAATTTAAAAATATATAGCCTTAATGTTAAACTAAAATACTTTCACTGTAAAACTAAACACCGACAATTTAATTTTTTTACACTGATAATATATAGTCGATTTTATATTTTATGTTTGTTTTATCTGTTCTAGTAATTAAAATCTTATATTTTTAAATAATTAATGCAATATAATATTTTCTAAGATTGAGAAGACAACTTCAAAATCACATTGTTCCTAATCTGTACCTTCAAGATTTGCACATTCAAAATATCAAATCCAATATATGGGTTGAATCAACATTCTAACCCTTGTTAATTTAAACTTATTACTCGTAGATTTTTCAACGTTAACTAGTATGAATATTTCATTCAGTATTATTTATAATAATCCCTACTGTAGAGTAAGATGGAGCACACAAAAATAGACATTCCAAAAATTTAGATAAAAAACAGTTTCAAAATTTCGGGATTCAAAATATCAAAAAAGTATTTAAAAAATTGTTTAAATATGTTAACGTGTTCTTTGACCAATTTAAAAAACTTTTTGTTCAGTAACATTTTTTCCAAAATTTAAAACTTTTCAAGTAAAAAATTCCTAAACTTTTCGACTGTTTTTTTTTGTATTTTTGTAGGCATTTTGGATGCGTCCACCTGTACTTAAAGTTTAAGTCTCGAGAATACGATTTCTTTACTTCAAGTAAGAATTCCGAAAGTATTTCAGTGTAAAAAAAAAGATAAACAATTGATAAATCTATATTTTTTTGGAAAATATGGTTTATAGTTTTTCAAAGTTGTATTTTTTGAAAAATCCATCATAAAAAGAACTTGTTACTCGGGGATTTTCGACGTTGATGATTACGAATCTGAAGCCAGATTTTAAAAATTCAAAAACATCCCAATTAATATAATTGTATTTTAATATTGCACAACTGCAATAGGTTGCGGTGCATTCGAATATATCTAAATATTTTTAACAGTCCTTCTGGTGTTACAATAAAAGTGTGAGCAGATTCGACCGGACTTTTTTAAGGCCATTAAATTACTATAACTTGAAAATTATAACAATCAGCCTTTTACGAGGCTACAAAAACCTCAGATTTCAATGCATTTTTACAAAATTCGTCCGCCTTATTGGATCCTCCATTTTGAATTTTTAAAATCTAACTTCAGATTCGTAATCAGCGACCTCGAAAACCTCTGATTAACAAGTTTCAAGCGAATTCAATGCATTTTTTTAAAATTCTTCAGCCATATTGGATCCGCCATTTTGAATTTTGAAAATCTTGCTTCAGATACGTAATCAGTTACTCCAAAAACAATTAAATATATCATTATTAAACAATTAAATACTCATTATTTTTGCACCACTTTTTAAAAGTAATTGATAAATACATTTGCTTCTTTTGGAATTTAGTGTCTTTTAGGTGACAGAGTAATGACGCCATTTTCAATTTTGAATTTAGCCACTTTGCAATTGAAAAGGTTGTAGGTTACGAGTATTTTGACCTATTATTTTTTTATTTTAGTTGCTTAGAATTTTGGGTAGAACTCTGCGCCGTTTGATGTGAAACGTCCCGAATATATTTATTAAAAAGGTCATTGTCGTAGAAGGTAAATAAACAGTTATTCATAATAGAAATGGTAACTAAAAGAACGACACGACAGGACATCAAAATAATTAAAAAGCTTCATTCGCACAGAATTAAAAACGGTAAGAAACCCTAATTTCCGAAAATTTGATGACAAAACCCTTCAAAAAAGGTAATTTATTTTATCATTCTCAAATTTTATCTTTTTATTACGTTCCTGTTTGTTTCTTGAAGGATATGAAAGTTACGCAACGGCAGTATTGAACGGTATACTGCAGGTTACCAAAGGGGGTTTACTACATATAGTATGCAATCAATTTTGTCGGTAACGAAACTTTCTACATTCCCAGCAGTTGAATATTTCTGTTCTTAGCGAACTTCCCATCATCAGTAGGTAACATTGATTAAACGCAGAAATTTCACAATAGATGGCGTCTAAAGTACAAAGTTGGCATACGTTTTTTACCTTGTAGTTCCTACATTATTAACGGATCATCTCTGAGATTTCTCAGTTTTTATTAATAACACAGGAACACAATATTTTTTTGGAGTTAATATGAATCAGAGATAATAGATCGTATAGATTTTAGGCCGCTGACAATGAATCCGTTATCAATTTAATCCATCATGAAAGGATTTGAAGATATCTGATACGAAAAATATTAAAAAATAACTTTTTTGGCAATTTGATGTTACCTTATCTAAATATCTGATGTCATGGGTCAAATTGGACTTCGAATTCTAATAAAATTCTAAGAAAAATCTATAAGATCCACTATTTCTGATTCAAGTTATCCTCCAAACACAAAAGTAATAGTTATGTAACAACTATGTAACATTTATGTAACAATGTAACCGTTACGTAAATATTACATAAGTGTTAGTTTCCGTGTTTGCAGGGTATTTCCCTAAAAATTGTTTTGCAGTGTGTGTAATTAATTACTGAAGGTACACAGAGAGAAAAAAAATTGTTAATGGAACCAGGAAAAAATAGTAGAATCGATTGTAACCTCTTTAAGTAGTAGAATTAACTATATGTAAGGTTGTAGATTTAACAATTGGAAAATAGTAAATGGAACAATTTTATTGTACCGTTTACCATGGAAATAGAAATAGTTAATGCAACAACTTTTTGGATTTACGCGTTTTACTATTACAAAAAGGTTCCGTTAACTATTTCCTTTCTCTCTGTGTACTTGAAAAATAACATATTACCGCAAATGTTTTTTTTGGACAGAACTTGAATCAGAAGTAAGGGAAATCATAGATTTTTAGTCGAATTCGTTATCCAATTTGACCCATCGCTGCAGATTTTTTAAATATCCTAACCTCAAATTTCCAGAAAGATAATAAATAAGCAAAATGAATTTGGGACGACTTTACCTACGTAAACACAGGCCAAAACCATTCGTTTATTTCCAACAATGTTATTAGTCCAAGACCATCGACAATGTGCTTTCAAAATATGATAAACAAGTTTAATTCATAACGAATTTACTGTTCACTTGTTCGTCCGTGTATTAGACAGTTTACTTTTAATATTTTATTTAACTTGTTAAAATATATTGAAGTATCAACACAAACAAAATTGCAGACTTAAATTCTCCATAGAGACTATCTACTTAGTTTCCTCCAATAATTTTAGTATGTATGTTACCTTTTTCATAAACTTTTCGTAAGCATCAATACATAATTTACTTTAACCAAACCCCGTGAGATTTTTAGTTGACAGCACATTTTTTAGTTTGCTTTTCGACCATCATTCTAAACAGGAAATAAGATTAATATTGACTTAAGTTAATAACTCTACTAATTTCGAGTATGCTCTTTCGATTGGTGTAGTTAAAATTGCATTTAAATTGCTTCGAAAACCAAAATGGCGCATTTTGAATAAGAATAAACGAAATTTTTTGTGTTCTGTTTTTTGTGATTTTTTGTCGTGTCTAAAACGTTGCGAGATCTCGAAATACAACTTTTATTCCTTTATCCCAAAACAATCTAACAAAAAAAGAGTTTTCGAGAATTCAAGATGGCGGGCCCAGTATGGTATACCAAAATGCAATAAAATGCTTCAAAATCGCGAAAAAATGTGTATGGGGTTTTTGGCGTCGTTCATCACAAATTTGAGACTAGATTTCTTATATTCCTGATGTCCCAACCCATAAGACTGATCAAAGTTCCTGAAAGAACTCCAAATCATGTAATAATGTTTATGTAGAGGTTTTCCAAAAGAAAATTAGTTTCCTTCCGACATATTGTGACGTTCAGCAAAATAACAAAAAATAGTAGTTGAAGTTCATAGATTTTGTGCATTTTTCGTTGCGAATAAGCTTCGATCCCACAAATTTATTGATGCGAAAAGTATTCGCAAAAAACGAAACACATGAAAATTTCATTTTTTATTTAAAATGTGCCATAATAGGTTTTGAAGCAATTATAAAGATCGGAAATCAACTAAAAAATGTGCATCTCCCTATAATATCTTTATTTATTTTGATAATTCTTTATTGCATACTAACTAATCCCAGTCAATTTTTTTGTACTTCCAATTACAGCAGAGTCCCGGTATATTTGCCCGCTCGGTTCCTCGCCTTCCCCTCCCGACTCCTTATATTTGTCGAAAGAAGTTGAGCCCCGCTTCCCCCACTTTTCTCAGTCGTGATACGTTCATAACGTTACAGCAGACCCTTCCTCAGGCCCCAGTGCGCAATGTGGGGGAAACAGAGATCGGCGACAGACAAATATAACAAGACGAAATTGGGCAAATATGCAGGGATGTAAATATAACGAGACGCAAATATACCGGGACTCTACTGTATATAAACAACTAGGAAACCATTCATAAACTACAAATTTCCTAATTCTAATAAAACCAAAGTGCTACTTTAATTCTAACAAATAACACAGCTATTTCTAAAGACATGAAAAAGTCAAAGGAAATAAAAAATATGATCAAATTTTTACGCGACATTATTTTAAGGAATGGTACCCATCTCATTTCTCACAACCCGATTCGAAATTCGAAGCGGTTTGTTATAAAAAAGAAAGTGCGTTACCAAGCAACCGTGTTTTGTTTAAATTATGTTTTAAATTCAAATTTGAAAGTCCCGTTGAATTCCCTGTGGGAATGTCAGTTTTACAACCTTAAAGAGGAAATATCCGTTTTACGTTCGTATTTCAAGAGGGAATAGTCAGCTTCTGTCGATTCAGTATTGCATCCTGCTAAAGAAAATGACATTTTCGTGGAATAGTTCGCATCAGTAATACGAGTTAAAATTAGACAGAAAGGAATTCACGATATTTTAATTGCTTTTCATATTTTTCCTCTTTAATTGCTTCTCGACAGGTATAAGTACCTATAGTCAAGGAATTTAGAACATCTAAGATTTAGATAATATTAACAAAAATTGTTGTTGTAAAAGAATATTACCCCTGCCTTACTACTATGTGGTTAGAATTAAAGTTGGTTTAATACTTCTTAGAAGAAAAATGTACTATACAATCCATAAAATGGCTTAAATAATTACTACACATGTAAGGTACGAGATCAGTCAACAGATTAAATAAAAACCCGAAAATTCAAAAAACATCAACGTTATTTCTAAACATTAAAAATTTGCAAAACAACTATAAATTGTTCACTACAGGTGGCGAATTCAAAACGACGCGACGCATAGAAATAAATAGTACTTTTCGGTCCTAGGCGGTAAAATTTTACTTCCGAGAATGTAACGCTATTTTTTTAATTCAAGCACTTACATTACGGACAAGTATATAAAAAATTGTATTTTATCGAAGACCTACAGTACCGATTAAAAGCTCGTGAACTCTCTGAATTTTCAAGCTTGTCAAATATGTTTTATCTCGAAACCCTTTGACGATATTAAAAAAACTCAAAGGATATCTTTTAAAGTACGTGGATAAAGCTTTCAATTGGTGCTTTCCCTTTTATTTTAGAAATTATTATTTCTTAGCTGTCAAGTTTTCAAAATGATGAATTTTGCAACTTTTTTCTTCCGACTTTTAACGCTGACAAAAAGTGTAACAAAATTTTATAGCAATTGTCAATTTTATCATGAATGCTACAAATCAAGACCTTCGAAAAAATGCCAAAAGTTCGTGAACATGGATTTATTCGTGTTTCAGCAAACGCAATGCTACGTTTCTGCTCAATATAATGCAAAATACTCAAATTTATAAAAAAAAATGTACTTTTTCAGTGTTAACTGTAAGTCCAAAGTCCAAAATATAACGAAATGAAATTATGTAAATAACTGAATTGAACATTGCCTGTCACGTTTCGCCAAAAATGTCATTCTCACTCGATTACTATTTATCAATGACATACATCATCGGTACATATAGCCAATAAAAATTCCTGAAATTTACAAATCAAACAACGATTTACGGATAATAAAATTGATGGCTATTAACACTTCATAATTAATTTGTAAACTTTTGTTTCGTCAATGAAACTAAATTTGGTTATTTAATGTTTATAACTAATAGTTTTGTTATGCACATTTTGTCGTTTGTTTGGGAGTTTCGTAGACTGTTATTGCGGTTTTGTTGATAGAATGGCCAAGAATCTACAAAGCAGTAATGAAAAGTTAAATGGGTCATTTGGGCGTATACAAAATTTAATATTTAATTATAAAGTGTTTATGATATTAATGTTGTTATTCAAATTTCGTTGTTTGATTTTTTAGTTACATAGATTTAAAAAAAATATTATGTAATCAATATTAATTAAATATAAAGAAATGTTATTTTCTGCAAATTATGATAGATTAATGTCCATTTCAGTTATTACATGATTTCATTTTGTTATATTTTGTTATGCTTTGGACTCGCAGTTAACATTGAAAAAGTGTAATTTTTTTATAAATTTTAATATCTTGCATTATGCTGAAAAGAAACGTAGCATTGCGATTCCTGAAACATGAATAAATTCAATGTTCACGAACTTTTAGCCTTTTTTCGAAGAATTCCGACTCAACAAGTATAATTTAAAATTTTCAAAAAATCATAACTCTGAAACGAAAAATCGTAGCGACTTTTTACAAAATCCAATTTAAAGGTCTTTAATTGCAATATTCGTGAAAAAATTGGCAATTGCTATAAAACTTTTCTTATACTTTTTGTCAGCGTTAAAAGTCGGAAGAAAAGAGTTGCAACATTTTCGTTCAATCCAAAATTTAACTTGACAGCTAAGAAATAATAATGTCTAAAATAAAAGTGAAAGCATCAATTAAAAGCTTTATCCATGTACTTTAACATTTTTTTTTAATATCGTCAAAGGGTTTCGAGATACAACGCAGTATTTGACAAGTTTGAAAATTCAGGACGTTCCCGAACTTTTGGCTGGTACTGTATTTTAAAGAAATAAAAAAGACAACTAGAAAGGATTAAGAAATAATAATTTATTTTAGTGCACCGTAAGCTAAAAATTCTGCGAACTGAAACTTTATTTAAATATTGGTCTCCTTGTGGAGATTATTCGAATAATTGCACAATGTAGGCTACAAGTTTGTACTCGACCCCGTTTGAAACTATATAATATTATAATGAAATTTAATATAAATATAGAATGTCCAGTTAGCTAACAACATGAGAAAGATACTTTGCTCCATTTTCTCACTCAGTTTCCACATTTTGATATATGTATTTGAAAATTTATAGAAATAATGTACTATGCCATAGTGGAGAAAATGATATAATCGTATTTTCTACTGCTACTTGCAAAGACGGTAAATATGATGTTAATTTTCAATAAATAAATTAATTTAAAAAATGTAACTTTCGTTAAAAACATTATACATTAGAATGTGAAAATCTAATTCGTGAACATATGCATTTCTAAACAAAGGATTCTATTAACGCCGTAAAAGACACCCTCAATATTTCAGGAAAATTTATTCATATTGAACATGTAAAAAACATTGAATTGAAGTATTTTTGACGCAAAAGATATCTCTCTTTCAGATGATGTTATCAAGATTTATGTATAATAAAGATGTACATTGTTTAGGAGAACTCATTTACAAAAGAACCCGATTTCTGTCTAAAAAAAAAGATTTTTCAATTAATTTTGTCATCTTGAAGAAGAAAAATTAAAATAATATTTTATATAACCTTGCATATACAAATACTTCCTTAAAAATTCCAAAAACAATTTTTGGATGAAACTCACCCTCGAATGTTTTCAGGGGTTATTCACAGTATTTCACAAATTATTCGTATGTGCCTGTCAATTTTTGAAGTCGCAGATGAAGAATCTAAAGTCAATTTTCTAAAATTCAAAATGGCCGATCCGATATAATGAACGGTTTTTGTTTTTGAATATTTTATGGGAATTTAATGATAAAACTCTGACTGTGGAATCTTCATTAGCCGCTCCTAAAACCTGTAGGTATCAAGTTTCACAATACTCCTATAAAAGATTCAAAATTCGTCTGCCATATTCGATCCACCATTTTGAATTTTCGAAACCTGACTTCATATTCTTCATCAGTGACCTCAACAATTGCGTAAAATGCCGATTTATGCAGTTTTTTGCGACTAACGCATTTCGCTAAACTGTTAACAAATATCGCGTGGAAACGAGTTGTAGAGCTTGAAAAAACAAAAATTTTGACGGAATTTTGACCTTTTGCTATCAATGTATATTAAACATAATAGCAATTTTATCATGCTTAAAAGACGTTTGTGCAAATGTCGTCGTTACTTCAAGTATGTTTCGCATTCGAGCTGTAGAACTAGAGTCACGGAATCCTGTATTGAGAAAAAAAGTTTCAAAGACAAGTTACAAACTTGTATTCGTTCAACAAATCAAATTGAACGCATTAAAATTCGCTTATTAAAAAGTACATTTTTAAACGTTTCCGCATTTTTCACCGTTGTTGAGCAGTTTTAATAAGCTATATTTGGAAATCCTAAATATATTGGACAATAAGGAAAGTTCTATTTCTGCTTTAATCACTGGCGCATTCGATTTCTTTTCAATGCCAATTATTCGGAAATGAAAAAGAATATTTTTGGAACGAAAATATGCTTGTTTTTAATCGTCCTCGGTTTTATTTATAAACCTAAAATAAAACGAGAATATTATTTTTGAAAGTCCATATTAAGATGAATTCGAGTGTAATATTTGTATACCAATCTCGTGGAGCTTTCTAGGTATGATGCATCGATGCGTAAGCAAAAGTTCCTCGGCAGATATGAGCTTTTAATCGTCTTCACAAGTAGCAAGGGATATATTTGTCTGCCCGCTACTGATTTTAATCATGGGCATTGTTTTCAGTTTGTCATGTGAATATTTCAACACTAGCTGAATGAATGGTAGCCGAGCTTTCAAGATTTCAGCGGAATAATGATTCGGTATAGTGTCAACTTACTGTACTTATTCAGTGTTGTATTAGTCAGATATTCGAGAAATTCTGTTGACATACAGTCACTTATAGTAGTTACTGCTTGAAACTGTTAAAAAATAATAGAAAATACTACTCGTCAGTTAGTGAATAGTTGGGGAACATTTTGAGTGAAGAAAGTACACAATATTATTTGCTTAGTATTAAAAAACAATGTACTCAATAGCTACTATTGCCATTGGAAAAATTTAAATTAAAAAAAATATACGACTGATATTAACTAGGAATAAAATAATATCTAATAATTATTGTGCAATAGTTCCTTTCTGCACAAGATAAATTTCGAAAGCTCTGAGCTCAGATTTGCATTAGAAATATTTCCTTTACTGACAACTTTTAAAATGTGAGTAAAGCTAAAAAAATGTCATTCAAATCTCATTGACTAGACCCAGCGATTTATAAAAATTGTTATGATCGATATGGAATTTTGAAATCTTTTCGTAACTGCATAATCAAAATAATCATTGTACCAAGTTGTTTCAGGCGTAAATTTTAAATATTAAAATTCGAAATTGTGTTATAGTGTAGTTTAATTTTATTAATTTTTTAAACTTGTCAGTGACTTTAAATCATGTCTATCACAAATGATGAGTAGATATGAAGGATTTTGTTTACCAATTTTGTTTACATTCCAGCGAGCTCGAATTCATCAATCATCGTCCATATAGCGTATGAGCTTTTTTGTGAATGCCGCGAATAAATCACTCATTCCCGAGCGATTGCGTTTACGATTTTTTGAATATGGAATGGGCGTCGAAGTGCAGTGAGTTGCGTTTCCATAATCGACCTTTTTCTTTGTTAAAGATTGACTTACTAGAAGGTAATATTGTTGAAGTATCATTTTCTAATAAAAAATAAAAGATATTTTAATGTATTGGGATAATCTATACTACTTGCAGAAAGTTTTGTAGCTAACTATTTCCATAGTCAACATGGAAATATTGTGATTTTTTTTAATATTCCCAGCATTTTTCTGATAACTTTTTAACATAATTTCTGATTCTTAATCAAATAGCCACAGAGGATCTTCCGAATATAAGATTTAAGAACATTTGAAGTTTTTTTTATTGTATGGAAATTTTAAACCTAAACAAATGATGACATTGTTGTTATTTGCGAATTATATCAATTATACGCAGTGCTGGTTACTTCCCAACGTGCACGAAGAACCCAAATGTTTCTAAAACGTTTTTAGAATGTTCCAGAAACGTTCCTAAAACGTTATATGTCTGCAACATGGATGAAACGTTTATAAAACGTTCCGTAAAAGTTGCAGACATATAACGTTTTAGGAACGTTTCTGGAACATTCTAAAAACGTTTTAGAAAAATTTGGGTTCTTCGTACCCGTTGGGTTCTTTTACAGATTTTAAAATGAATTGAAATGCCTATTCAATCACGACGATTGGAAATGCCATTTTGAATTCAATATAATCTGCAATGACGGTTTTATTCTCTACAATCAAAAAGTCGGCACGTAAAAGATAGACAAATTGACAGCGGATAGTCATTTTTTGAAGTGTCCATTTTTACTGTTGTCTTTTCGATCGTTGGTTATATGACTGTCGCGGTTTTAACCTGTCTGCTTCTTGATTTTATTGGATATTGGCTATAGAAAGGTAATTAGTATGGCATTAGAAAGGAATAATTATTAGTTGGAAAGTTAAGCTTCTTTGCAGCAAAATAAAAAAATGGAAAAAATGGCAATGAACAGGGGTGCCACTTTGGTGGCTCGTGTAACTGAAATGGCCAGAAGGAAGTAAATTCAATATTCAAACTTTCTTCAGAACTGAATAAATTATTAAAATTCCAAGTAATTCCTAATACGACAATTTATATTTCATAAAATTGTAGAATTATGCGTAAGATATCATGTTCTTTGAAAACTACAATTAGAAACTATATCACATCTGTCACTAAATAATGAAAGAAGATTTTGCTTTTCAAAATTAAATATAATTTCCGAAAACATGAAGGCCTTCAAAATGGTCAACATACCTAATTTCCTAAACTAAAAATGGTACATGATGTGTAATAGTAATTTTTTTTTAAACGATCAAATAAACTCGTCCAAATTTTTAATAATTAATTCCAAAATTGTTATCGAAGCTTTTATTTTGAATTTTTAACTGGAAAAATCAAATCCATTTAAAATTAACCACGCGTATGGCTTGTATACGTGAATCACGGAGCTTGTGGGTGTTAATTGCGTTCATCGCATTTGGGCTGCCAGCACTTAAGTGAAACACGCTACAATGCGTGCGAAACCCAAATGCGTCGAACAAGATAATTGGCCGGAAGTTACCGGAAATATTACTGTCTCTATAGTTAAGACTTTATTAATTCCATAATGTGCGTATCCTGCAAGATGCTTTTACAGCTTTCATATCAAAGTCAAGAAAATTCGTTAAGTAATTACGAAATATAATTGAAGATTGATAAGTAGAATATTTTATTAATTATTAAATAATGTAGTGTCGTATCAATTTAAGAATTTTGTATGTTCTTATATTTTGATTGTAAATATTAGAAATGGAATGCCGATCGTTAAAAATTTAATGATACAAATGCAGTATTTTCATTTATACAGGTTATGGATCTAAAAATTGAAACAAGTAGTAGAGTAAAATCTTGAGAAACTTCAACGCACGAGTGATGGAGTACCATTTTCTCTAGTTTCTCAACAGTTTCAAATCTCTGTACAGGTTCCAAATACCTCCAGGCAGTGGTCAGGTCATTTTTTGGATACATAGTCAATCGAGACTGAATACAGTGTAACGAAATTTGCACTTAATAAGTTCATATCTACTAAGTTGATCAATTATTATGAAACAAAGAACAGTTACAAAAAACACAATAAGTACAATAAAGTGCCAGAGCAGTTCTTAATATTGAAATTGCCTAAACGATTGACTAACTTGCACTCGGAAAATAAAGTAGTTGAAATGACAATTTTTTTATTATGAATCATAGTGTGAAATGAGGACTAGGCATGGTAATAGTTAAAATAACTATTTTGAAATAGTAAAGTTTCAATATTGTTTCATGATTCAAAGTGCTACTTATCATAATAGACGATTAGACTCACCTATTTAGAAATAGTCATATCATAAAATTATTACCTTCACTGAGAGAAATCGTATCAGAAATTGTCATACAAAATATGGAAAGGAGACAATATTTACTTTCAATATTTACAGGATCCAATATGGCCGTCAAAAATTTTCATAAATATTTATAAATGTGCATAGAGGGGTTTTTGAGTTTCCTGACCACGAATGCATTGTCAGATTTTTTAAATTCAAAATGGCGGACAAAAATTCAAAACTTTTATCAATTTTTGTAAAAATTAGTATAGGTGGTTTTTTGAGGTCCCTGAGAATTCGGATCTTATATGGCGGTTGAAACTGAAATTTCTGTAAAATATGCATTTAGGGCCGTTATTGAGATCCTGGACTACGAATCCCTCGTTAGATTTTTAGAATTCAAGTTTTGAAATTTACGTCGATTGATTCGAAAATTTATATATCGGGGTTTCTCCTCATATGGAATTCGTTCTCCTGATAAGGAATTCGTTAGTGGATATTTTGTATCCATTTTGTGTCTAATCACGAATTCGTTGTCAGAGGTTCGAAAGGCAACATTGAGGCGAAGAAGTACTTTCTAGTCACTATTGATGGTCAATATTCCTTTTGAGATTTTGAGTTTCGAAAATATGACAACGAATTTTGAATCATAAACCTCAAAAAACCACCTATACTCATTTTTACAAAAATTTATAAAAGTTTTGGATTTTTGTCCGCCATATCGAATCCACCATTTTGAATTTCAAAAATGTGACAACGGATTTGTGATCAGGAACCTCAAAAACTCCTCACACATTTGTATACAAATTTATAAAAATGTCAAACTTTTGATCGGCATATTGGATCCGCCATTTTGAAATGTGAAAATTTGAAAAGTTATTCATGATCGAGGATGTGGAAAGTCATCTTTTATCAATTGGTATTGCATGTATATTCGTTTACAAAAGTATTTCAAATGAATAACAAAAAATTGCCATTCTGGGCGCCATATTGGAAAAACGACTAACGATATTAGAAAATGGACTTCAGAAAAAGCAGACTTGAAACATATAAGATATAGACTTGTATAAAAATTCATTCACCCTTTCTATGAAAATTTTATAGCTAAAATCGGCGACGATTTATGCCATTTCAGTATGAAACGGGTTAATACGTATGTAAACTTATTGTGGCAAAATGTCTGATCGGTTATGTGACGTTTATTATGATCAAATATCCCATTTTGATGCATCTTTTGCTGCAGGTTGCAAAATAATTTACTAATCTTAACATAAATTATAATTTATTATCATTTTGATGCTGATTAAAAATAATAATCATAACTAGCGAAAACTAAAAGAGAAAAGAAAGCGTCGAATAGTCGATTAGCTTTCAATACGATGAGGTCTTGGAATAATATAATACTGGAACTTTTTCTTTTATGACTTTTGTTTGCTCGTCACAAAAAGTTGCAGAACCAGCGAACTGATATAACTGTAACGAAATCCCCTTTCCTACTTTCGTAATTAATTACGGCTCTCGAAAGGTTTGCGTGGAATTTAAATCGTCCAGATATCCTGAAATAGAAAAATGCTTCGAGCCGACCGAGAGACCAAATAAAAATAAAAGTCCCTAAAGGTAAAAAGTTCGACTAAAGATAGAAGCTCCTGATCCTTCGTATCTCGTCTTGCAATGGTTGTAAGCCTCTCTTCTTAGATGCGAAGATTTATTTCCGACGGAGGGAACTACCGTGTCAGAAAGCCGGGTAATGAATATTTACTTCCTGAAGTCCATTTTCACTAGTTCCACATATTTCCAACTTTTTTCAAACTTTTCATCTGTCTCTTAACAATTTCGTTATTGTATTTATAAGTGACGTCGATGATGACGCAAGAAAATATTAATTTAACGATATTGGACGATATTGAGATTTCTTAAAGTAATTCTTATAACTGGCCATTATCTAAACTTTAAATTAAGAATAATGATTAAATATTAGGAGTCGTAATTCAACCAATAATGAGTTTTTTAGTTAAGAAATAAATGATAGGTTTTCAATATTTAAAAAGGTCACATACGCGATAGATTCTGCGAAACTTTTAAAATGAAAGAACTTAAATGAAAAATTCTCATTTTACTATGCTTCTACAATAAATAATCGACAAAGCAAAGAAAGACAAATACGATGAAAATTATAGAATTTTCGCACGTATTCGTCGCAGAATCAAATCGTTTCCCATAAAAGGAGATACTTTTAAAATTATATGAAATCCAAAATGGCATAGTATTATTTCATCCTGAAGACTTTTTTCTCGTTAATATTTTGAAAATAAATTTAACGCCATGTCGAATGCTGTTTGGTTAAATAAAAATGGGTGAAATTTGACACAGTTACATAAGTTTAAAACCGTAGAGACTTTTCGATCAATTTCGATTAACTTTCCCAAATATCAATGTTTGACATTGTATTTATAAACAAAGTTTATTGCTCACGCTCTGAGTGCAAAATACCGTTTTGCTCCCTATATTGCGGGAGAAGAATGTTACATTCTCTCCCAAGGGAGCAAAATAAGTATATCGTGGAAGAAAGTGACTTTGTACAATTTAAATACGTGCAACAACGACAACAAAGTCCTTCATCGACTTGTGCACTTTGGAGTTCTCCATGCAACCTGTTTCGAATTTAATCTAATTTATAAGAATGTAAAAAACTTTATATTATCCGACTACAATAAATTGTTGTTATTGAATAATATTATTACACTACTAATTTTATTTAAGAAATACTGACACAACAATTGGCGATTTCGTGTAAGGAAATAGTATATGTGCAACACGAGATAATAGATGCTTCTCCCTCGACGGTCTGAGTTTCACTGGTCGATATACACCTGATTTGCTCCCTAGTTACACAACGTATTATTTACGCCTTTGATACAAACATTTCAATTTATCATAAGACTATCTTGTTAGTCTCAAAACTCTCTTGCATAGTATTTTCTATAATTTGCTGTACTTACAATACAATTGATAAGAAATAAGTACCATAACTTTTTTTGGACATTTTCAGACCTGAAAAATGTAATTGTTCCTAACTAGTACAGTATCTCTCAAATAAAAAATTTTGTAGTCAAAATTTGTTACCGCGTAATATATATGTGAATATCTCTTTCAAAGATAATTCAAACTTCACAATTGCAAATATTTATCATCGAGTTTTAAATAAAATAAATATATTTATTTCGTTATCGCATTGCTTGATTAATTTATCATTTTACAAAGCAGATTCCAGTGGCCTGACCAAATCGGGAGTGTACTACTGATCGTTCGACAACGTTCGTAATGAGTATTAAATTTAATGTAAATACCGATAAATAGCCTGTTATAGATTTATTCTCCAATATCCGATAAACCTGAAATTTAATAACTTTCAAATTGCCTTATCGTACCGTCCTATATAACAATTGGTAATAAATGTCGAGTAATAGTACATGAATCCTGTCCGAATCTAATTAAAGGTGAATAATTTAAATTTATGATTAAACATGCATCACTTCCGTTAAAGGTGAGGTTCTTTTATTGCTCGCACAATGACGACGTTTTAGCATCTATGAAAATGAGTTATTAATAATGTGACGTTTTATTCATTAGTATATGTTTCGTTTCAGGAGACCTCGAAGCGATGAATGTGGGGCACGATACGAGGTTCGAGATAGTCGAAAAATTGAAATTAACCTTGATCGAAACGTTAATTTTATATTATATTAAAATTTCATTCCTACTTTTTGCAGGTCAACAATAGTTGATCATGTTCCAATAAAGATGTGACTATAAATACTTTTGTATTTATGTTTTTTTTGTATTATTGTTTTGTTTGAATGTTTATTTAACTGATACTAATAGATATTATATAAACTCCCTTTACTACCTAGATATTTTTCTCATTTTATGTCAGTTTTTACATACCCTTTTTATTGGTGTCCCAAATTTTCATTATTTTTTGTGCATTCTGCAATTCTTTTTGCAGTTTTCTTAACTTCTAAGTCTTTTTCTTTACTACTACGTTATTTTTACTAAAACCTAACCTAACAAAATTCATAATACGGACTCTCCCTACTTTCGACGCAGATGTATTTGTCTACTGGTGTTTTCATAAGTCACACCATTAGCGTTTCAATTGTAAACAAAATTGAAATTAACCCTTTGAGTCGCAGACGCCACTAAAGTATTTTCCTATTTATAATAATCCATTTATTGTTGAATTTTTAATGTGGTAAGCGTTTATATTTTTCAATATTACACTACTTTCAGTAATTGTATTGTTTTCGATTCTTTATAAACAAATTTACGATTAAAAGTATCACTTTTTACATGATTAATTCAATTCCAAAGAAATTTGGCCGTAAACATTTAGTTTTAATTATTGTTACTTATGTTTTCGGGATCACTGATACTGAATCTGTTATCAATTTTTCGAAATTCAAAATGGCGGATCCAGTATGGCCGACAATATTTTCAAAACTTAAGTAAAGTTCAATAAAACGCAGTACTCGGGGGTTCCGAGGTCGCTTGTTACGAATTCGATGCCAGTTTTTCGAAATTTAAAATGGCGAATCCAATATGGCTGACAAAATTGTACGAATTTGAGGAAAATTCGTGAAAAACTATAGTCATGGGTTTTCGAGGACTCTGATTGCGAATCTAACGTCAGTTTGTCGAAAGCAGCGATTCGTAATCAGCGACCAAGAAAACCCCACAATATAAATTTTGACGAATTTCTCATAAATTTTAAAAAATGTTGTCCACCATATTGGATCCGCCATTTTGAATTTCGAAAAACTTACGTGGAATTAGGAATCAGTGACGCCGAAAACTATGTGTCTCGTACACTTTGAAATAATGTTATCCCTTGAAATGTGGGTCTCAAATTGTTAAATAACATTTTCGATGAAAAGCCGTCTATTTCGTGGCGTGCGACGAAAAACCAGTCATTTCACAATCGCGCGACGAAGAACTGGACATTTCAAAAATTGCTACGATGTAATAAATCACTATAGTAAATCTTGAAACGTCCGGTTCTTCGCTGCAAGATTGTCAAAAGTTCAATTCTTCGTCGCAACTTTCGAACTGCGGGGTTTTTCGCCGTAAATTCTGAAATGTACGGTTCTTCGTCAAAATGTGATAATTGCGATATCAATCTCACTATATAATATATGTTCACCCAATGTCAAGAGTATGAATATATTAGATGTGAATTAAAAATAACAAGAGACGTCAATATTTTAGTGAACTCATTCAGATTTTAATCTGTTTTAATCTGGTTTCTGCCGGAAACGAATTACTCATTTATTCGCTAGTGACCAAGCAGTTAATACGACGGAAAATAAATAATTAAAAAACTTCTAATAGTCTTCAAACCTCTATTTTCAAACATTACGTATTTATCCGTATGAACCTTTTTGTTGATTATGTACGAATTGCTTGACATTCGTTTGATTTTCATTTTTTATTTCGCAACTACTCTCGATTTATAGTTAACAATAACATACCTTTAAAGTCTTCTCTATTTATTATGCATCTTTTTGAATAATTTATTCTTTCCAAACTTTCTCGCATCCAGATTTTTTCTTTCTTCTATCCGTCTACTTATCTTTCCATGGGCATTTTAACTCTATTCCATATCTCGTTTACTTGACTTGTACTCAAATTTTCTCTCTATTCCTCCGCTCTTAAGGAAAATTTAAGTGACTTAACTTTTACTACTATTGGAAACAACTTTCGAGAATAAATTATAGAAATTGTAGAAAGTACTTAATATATTATACCAGGAAAATATGTACTTCCTACAAGCAAATGTAAATAAATTATATTTATATTTTTAAAATTTTTCTGTATAATTAAATATAATAATAAAAAAAAGGATTTATTTAAAAACCTTCATCTGTAGCAAATTATGGGATTATAAATTAATTATTTACCTCGTTAGCAAACCGGAAATACACGGCTCCAAGGGCACGCCATGTATTTCATGGGCTACCTGCGTAATGTAATGTGAGCTATTAAAACGAACTAAAACAATAACAACGATCGATATCGTAAACAATTGATACTATTGAATCGAAAGCTGATAGTAGTATGACACGTTGTTGCTTTTACACATGTGTAAATTCGCAAAACTTATTATGACTATTGTGTAATACCGATAATTATGTAATTATTAAAGGTATGTGATTGTTTATTTCTTGTTTCGACAAAACATTTATCAACAACTTTTTATGAAATATAGATTGTCAAAGAATTTATAAACGACAGAAAGGTTTAGTAAAAGATATAAAAATCATTTTTTTCATTTTTCTCACGTTGTACACAAGCCTTTTAGGTTGTCGTATTGATTTTAGGTCTAACAAGTAACTATGAACAAGAAAAATGGTTTTATGCTTATGTTGATGTGCGTTTTATAACAAAATTAGATCACTCAAATAAAATGACGTAATACTTTGTTATTTCGTGATTGGGGATCACAATAAGAAAGTGATAATTGTTTCTGCACCAGACAAGAAGATTCTATCCATATCACGATTATCAGCGCTTTGTATATCCGGGATAAGATGTAGTTTAAATAAAGACTAACGTTTTTAGTAACATCTTAAAAATGTCACATTATAGCACAACCCATCTCTATAAGAAGATTTTGAGTTCACATCTCATGTCTGCCGATTTCATCAATCGATCATTTATTAACAAAAACTAACAGGGCCACAAACATTTGTTTATTTATTAGCTTTATTCTAATAAAAAAATTGCACATGTATGGATTATTTCTTTTAGAAGGCAGGAAAATTCATGTTCAAAACAAAAACAGTGTGGAATTCAAATATTTTTTCGAATCTTTCTGAAATATTTAGTAGGAATTTCGAACTTAGAAGCCAAAGTCCCTTTTGTTTTGGAAAAAGTGAATATATTTGGTATCAATAAAGATCTGAAGAACGAAAAACATCCATTGAATAAAAAAGTATTGCGAATAGCAGTTGTGGCAGTTGATGTAAATGTAAAAAACTATCTTTTATTTCTTTTACGACGTCGATCTCTTTTGATAACACAAATAAAATTCTCCGCAAATTCGAGGCGACACTGCACGGAAGACGATTATTCTTATTCAAACAGTTCTACAGGACTCAGTATAGTGCCGATTTTTAAACTTCTAGTGATAAAGCTGAAAAAAAAGACTTCGCCGACAAAGTTTAAAAATAAAAAAATAAAAAATTAGAGGCGTAAACTTTATTTCAATTCGAGATACCCACATAAAAGTATATTTATATTATGAACTAAAAAATGTAAGTTACAAAATTTTAAGCGATTATCTACTTTGATATAATACAAAATAAGTGCATACGGGCATAACTTTGTCAAATTGTGCGTTCATGAACTACCAATTAAAAAAATCTAGAATTTTAACATTTTCTATAGTCGAAATTTTGGACCTTAAATTCTATCTCGTGAAATGACCCTAATATATTCGCTAAATTAATATATATATATATATACATATACTAAATATATGCACGTATTTAATACTTACCATTACAAAGATCTCTGATCTTGAAATTGTTATTTTTTTTTATTTTTTTCCCTTAAATTTAAACTTTATCGGCAAATGACCCTAATATGTATACTAAAGTAAGATAATTATATACTAATTATATTAACGTATTTAATACTTACCATTACGAAGATCTCTAAACTTGAAATTGTTAATATAATTGTTTTTTCTTTTTTTGGACAGGATCGAAAGAGGGATGAAGGTAAGTAAAAGAAAAGACAACAATTGAATTAATTCTGTATTTATTGTTTAGAAATAATTTATATAGTTTTTTTCTCACCAAACAAATCAAAAACAAATCATTTCCAAGCACGGCATTTTGCGAACGAATAATCAACGAATATACCTTATACATAAATGTCATTTCAGCGCAAAGTCTCAGCGTTATCTCTTTTCTATCGATGCTGTTGTGCTGCTTTACGGATGATTTGTAACTTTCTCTCTCGCTCTCTCTCTCTCTCTCTCTCGCTCTCATCCATTACTTTCTCACTCTTTTGTAACATCAATGATTTATTCGAAAACGTAAAATTGCATTCAGAGATAGTAACCGTGTGCCCTGGCGGAGTGTAGCCGACGAGAAATCCAAGACAGAACACGTACACGGCCAAATGCACTTCTGGCTGAATGTAAGAGGTAGATGAAAGCTTGACAAATATGTATATTAATTGACTTAAATGTATATCGAAGTTCATAAATTCGCATTTTTAATAATAATAATAATATATATATATACATATCTACTTTTCTCCCGTTTTACCTGTACAGTACGTCACAAAATACACATTTCTTCAGAATTATTTTTCTTTTTTAGTTTGTCTTTGTTTTCTTCTCGTTTTCTCTCTACAGATACTTCGGCAAAGTTTCAACGAATTAATGAAGAACAACCGTTTATTTACTTTATATAGATTCATCGAACTTTGTCTATAACGTAGAAAGTGTTAACTTCGGAGGTGCCGTCAGATTCCGTCACGACCCACCGATTTTCCAATTGGGAAATCGTTTCCTTGCAACTTAAGTGGTTTTTCTTTTTTTTTTTAATTCTTCAACGAACTGATTTTTATCGGAAAATCGGCGAATGGGGTCGGAATTCGAGATCGGATACGGGGAAGGGCGTATCGTTATGAATTATAGTCTTTCGAGCTTCGCATTGAACGTTTCACCGCAATATCGTCTTCTACCGGCCAAAAGACGCGTCGAAGATGGAGACATCAGAACTTATTTCTTTGTTATTTTTTTTATCGTAGTTGTTCAAGCTTTGCTAGTTGCAAAAACGGGAACGTAAATCCCATCGGTTTGAGGGCTCAATGTACTTGACTTTAGTAAAAATACTTTTTTAATATCGAATCGTAGTTTCCATTATCGAAAATGTTACTGCCCCTACAATCGAGTTCGATCGCTACGACCGTATTTTCGTGCCGCACCTGTCACTTATAATTCTTAGCTCCTTATCTACGAATCTGTCGGATTTCCCACGCTTTTCTCCATCAATGCCCGATCGATATGTCGACTTCTTCAAATTATTATTGAACGCACTTAGAACTATATACATTTATTGAACTTTATATATAACTTTATTCCCGTAACATCTCGTGAAAGTTCATAAAACAATCACTCATAAAATCCATACAGAATTCAAAACAACATAATAATTTTCACGCGATAAAGGAGTAAATAGATCTATATTTATCTGCCAATAGAATTTTTGATAATCAACTGTATTCGATAGTCTAAATAATTTTTTTTGTCAAATATAGTTACGTACATAAATAATAGTTTATTTCGAACTTTCAAACGCGCCTTTCGATGGAATTTTATTTACAGTTTTGTATTTTAGTTCGATGTATACCGCGTAACTCGACGATATTATTCTGAACATGTCAACTCGTTTTGTTTATTGCTCGTATATGCTATTACTTTTCTGCTTTCCCCGGCTAGACAAATTTAAATGGACGCGGGTAGTAAACGGCAACTTTGCACCCGCTTGACAGGGCCGAAATGGCGTCTTTTCCTTACAGGTACGACACGAATTAATTTTACATTACGTCAACACATCCAAATACCATTAAAACGAATACATATAGACGATAAGAAAAAAACGAAAGCTGGAAATCGATATATCGATCGACATTCTCGAAGCGACTCCCTTTGATATTTACTTTATATTCTTTTAAACTTAACTCGCAGCCAAGCCTCTCGTTAGGATATTCTCGAATCGCACCCATTACAATCGCAAAATCTATTTGCTCCTAACTATTGCCTACGTGTATTCGTTATATCATATTCGCTATAATTTTTAGGTTCACTATCGATTCGAGTCAGTCTGCGTATCAGCGCCCGATTCGCATCGGACGCTTAACATGTCCTCATATATTTTAGTCTGTTATTATTTCAGTGTTTCAGCGCTGTAGTCTTTTCTTCATTTTTGTTAAAAGTGGGTCTCACGAAGGCTAGTAATAATGCGATATCCAAAGAAATTGAAATCGAAATCAGGCACGTGAATTTTGCACCAATATTTCATCCATCTCTCTCGTCTTTTCGATTTCTTTGCTCCCCTTACGATCCTTCCTAACAATAAATTATCGATAGTGATTACACAAGAATTGCACATTTTTCGACCGATATAATCCTATGAAAGAATCATTTCTTTTCCGTCCGCCACAGAAAAAATGCCGCAACACCAAACAGCCTCGTTAATTGAATTCGTTAATTAATTTCTCGCTATCTACGTACAATATATTTATATTATCGAAGCAAAGTTTCAGTTCGAATTAAAATACATACGCATATATATCGAATCGTCAGGTATCCGTCGTGATTACTCCTTGTGTTTCGATCAGTTCCGCCGATGGTGTTGACGCGATAATACGGCGATCGTTTAAACTATTGACAGATGATTTTCTCGAACAATACGTTGAAATAAAAGCTTTGAATATGGACAGGTGTAAAAATCGTTAGAACAATGGCTCGACGGTAAATAAAACGCCGTATTATCGTTTCATGGATACCTCTTAAAGGAATTTCGCTCGTCCCAATGTTTAACACATCGTACCTTATTTAATTAACGTGTACTCTTACGTATATCAGCGAAACGTATACATAGATATAATCTTTGTTTTATCAATCACACATAAACGTGCCTGCGAAGGAGATCGGTCGGCCAAACCTGATGGCGCTTTTCGAAAAAATAACATGCCATAGCGAGGAATTCATTACAGATATCGAATCCGAATATCATTCATCGTCTTTCACCTTCTTGTTAGGAAAGTTAATTTTTTTTCTTTTTTTCTTTTTTCTTACTGCGGAGTACACTCAATCGAATATTTTGAGGTACTGATTGCCATCACGGTCGATGCTTGCGCAGATTGATTGTTTTCTAAGGCAACAACGAAGGAACTACTTTTGTTTGTAGAAACGAGATTCTCGAATATCTTTGCACGCTAAAAACGCTAATCGAACCAATTTGCGCAAGCATCGATGCGAGACATCCGCTGATCCACTGTATATTGTTATACGTATTAACCAGTATTTCATTCTGCCGTCATACTTTTGGTTTCACTTTTGTCATTTGTAAAGTACCACCGGAGGCATTCAACAAATTATATCTGTATACTTTATTTAAACACCGTAAACGTCGTTTTTTTAAATATTTTTCTGAGTTAAATTTATAGTTAGTATATATATAGTACATATTTATACGTATACGAGCGATGCAAACACCGTGGTATCGAACGTTTGGCACGCATCAACATTGATGCACCTACCAAGTAAGTTGCGGTATTAGCATGGCGGGTATCTTTATATACTGACCACTATAATAATCGTCATGATACATATATCGTTATTGTGATGT
Source organism: Trichopria drosophilae (assembly GCA_030407085.1). NCBI lineage: Eukaryota > Metazoa > Arthropoda > Insecta > Hymenoptera > Diapriidae > Trichopria > Trichopria drosophilae. Next base: position 82,908,772 of record CM059587.1, on the reverse strand, counting down.
ATATATCACAAAAACAAAGAAGACGGTCAAGAAGAGGGTACCTACCTATTAATTAAGTAGATTAATGAACGAAAGAGCCGAACGTACGAACGGTCATGACTGATACAGTTCGAGAAAGATTCAGTGTTTGCGCGAAAGCCCAGGAAAATGCAAAGAGGATTCTTGTATAGTAAAAATTGGTACCGTACGCCTACCTAAAAGTCCTAAGATCTAACAACGATTGTCGCGATTTTGTGATCATTGACGATGTACTGGCGAACATTCGACGCGATGCGTGAAAAATCGAATAAAACATTTTTTTTTTACATCGAAAGAAACATCGAGGAATATCTCCAAGTCAAGATAGATTAAACCGATTTTGTAAATATAAAAAAGATGAAGTATCAGTGCGGAATTTGCAGCTCAGTACTACGTGTAATTCTCTCCGCATTTTCCGCATTTGAACTCTATGAAACGCGTGTGAGGCTTTTGTTCCTTTATGGAAATTAAGATTCCATGCGCTCCTTCGCTCTACCATTTCCAATAACGCGGCGAAAATCCAGTTAACGACGATAATAATCGTGGAATGAGCGAGTTACAATGGTTTTTACTCGTGTGAAAATAGTGTAAGAAAATTGCCAACGAGATTTCTTTTAATGACTAAATTTTGTCTAAGGATGTACTTGAACAATTTTTCGCAACGCGACTTTTACGGCGAACACCCTCGTTTAACGATTTTTAGTGCCTCGAATGATTCGAAATTATTGGAATCTCCAGATGGAGAAGTTCATCCAACCGAGGGAGCTCGCTGCTGGAAATGTGAAGCGAAAGAAGGGTGGACCGGAGGTAGCGTAGTTGTCGCGGTTTTCTGAAGCTCTTGCTTCTTTCCCGCAAGTGAGATACTTCGAAGTTCTTATAACATACGAGAGCTATACGTTTCCTGGTTCAATAAGTTCTCGCGTTCCTTCACATCGAAAATTGCTAGACTTTAATGAATCGGAACGTGACCGAAGAAACAGGTTCGCCCTTTTACCTTCAGTACGTTTTAGGCCACGTAACCATTTTCATAGTAACTTTTCCTTCTGCAAGTTTCTCAAACATTAACTTACCGACATCGTCAGTTCTCAGGTACAGCTAGGTAGTGGATACCTGACAAATAGTGCTTCAGAATTATTAGTCAACGATGGGAAAACAGTCTTGATGGAGCTGACGCCCGTGAAAGTTAGTTGATTCTCTCCGTAAGTTTCAAAAGCCAATGAAGTTAATGACCATGTCTCATGTTATAAAAGTTTACAAATTTCTAATGACTGATGGATGTAACTGCATTAATCGGGTATTAGGAAAGCTTTAACGTCGCCTATCTTTCAGAAATAAAGTTCAATTATATGACCTGATCCTGTTCGAATAGTTCATGTTCAGCATCCAAACGTGAACTTAATACTGACAAATTATCCCGATGTGTTAGGTGGAAGGAAGTTGATGAGAACAAAGGTCAGTCTGACCTCCATTAAACATTACACAATTGAATAAACATTCAAGACTGGATAAAGGCATGTATAAAAAGGGATTGGACCAACAAGTTGCATTTCCTGTGACATTAATCATAGGAACTCTTGAGATATAGTTATAACCAGCATCCACTACCCAGCGTTGCTGAGAAATTGCAATCACTACTGTACCCATATCCTCGGTGCATTGGCGAAACGCCTAGGATTCCCAAACTGCATTCATCATTCAACGCTTACGTTATTATTAAAACCAAATATTCGGTTACATTAAAAAACACTACGTAACTGACCCTAGCTACGCAAATGAAAGAAGATACATACTGTACAGTTGCGCGTGTAAAAAAATGGTGTCTCGACCCGGTAAAAAGGACGTCGCAAAGAAAACAACACAGGGCTATGAAAACCAGCGTATAAAAGTGAAACGTAATAGCGGACAATGATGGGGAACGCATTAAAAAGCTATGTTACCGATAAGAAAATGACTAATTAATTATTGCAAAAAGCCAACGTTCAATTTTACCCGACGATCGCACACCAACACGAGCTACTACTGCTTTATTCTTTTTTTTTTCTGGTACTCATTTAAAATAACTTTGATTTCTTTCTCGATCAATGTCGAAAACTAAACTCTATATATCGTTTGCCGTCATCATGACTCTTGTCGATCTCTCCACTTCGCCTAGCCTGTTATGTCGATCCTATTACAAACTCGATCTCGATCAACGAAATAGAAATTGTCTAGATCCGCATTTAGAATATTCCGTCGATTTGAGCGTTACCGCTTGTGTTTTGAACGTAGAATCAGTCTTGCTGTCCTCTAGCGACGTCACTATCCTTGAGTCCACGATGTCTCTCGAAGAACGGGAATGGTGGGATGGAGATGGGATTGTTGGATTGCTTGCTCAGTATTTTGATTTTTGGCCTTCTTCGCCTTCTTTCGGAGGGGAAGAAGAAACTGATGACTGGTGTTGGATGGACAATGGGCATGCAGGTCGTGGTATTGTTATGATATTGAAATTAAGCGAGGGGAACTGGAGGAAGGAACAGAGCGAATGTGGAAAGTGTAGAGAGGACCGTTGGAAGGTTAGAAGGTTTTCTTTTTATCACTTTTGTAAACCGTTAGGCTTCGTGCGGAATGGGCATGGCGAAAGATTAACGCCCTCTCGCCCATCGCAGCAGAGCGTCCGCTAGCACGTCAAGGTGCGCCTTCGTCTGAAACAGAGACAAACAAAATGGCTTTAATAAACACACGTTCCCGACCGAGTTCAAAGGAAATACAATCGCGTACGTGGGTTTCACTTTCAAACATTCTCCCGTTGCCGAGCTTTTTCCTTCTATTTGTACACGCGTCGCAAAAAAAAGCACATGCTGGAAAACAAAGCGACTGTACCCGTTGTTTTAGCCGCGAGCTAACATCTACCTGTTGAAAGCTTCATGAAAATATGAGTTTAATGCGAGAATGAGGGACAATGATACCGGGTTATACAGAAATGGCAAACATAATAAATGTCGATAATGGTTTGTTTTCGTTAACTTAGAAAAATGTAAAGCCTGAAAGAGACAACGACTCAAAGAATGCTGTTCATTTTGTATACTGGAATTCCAACAGAACATAGGAATATATATATATATAGAAGTATTCATTTCATATTTTTTTAATTCTCTGTAAAAATGAAACTGAAACATTTTGATTTATTAGAGAGATTGAACATTGAAATTGATGAATAAATGAATTTTGTTCAAATAGCTGCCGTGACTGGCTTTACAGAAGCTAATCGTATTAACCCAATTTTGAGTAAATTTTCCATGTTTGTGGCTTATAGAGTCAATTGACACCTAAATTTCATGTTTGCGGACGTCGATTGACTCTGGATGGTTGACGTGACAATTATCGGTAACCGTTTCCCACTAGATACCAGTCCAAAGGAGCCAAGCGGCAGCTTTTGGCGGACATTTGACGTCAGAATTTCCACTAATTAAATGTTTTTAACACAGTTCATCTCGGGATTCAATTTTTCTAATAAATCCAGTTTATTCTGAAAATATTTGCTGGTTTCATTTTTAAAGAGAATTTAAAAGAAAATTTTAAATGAATTCCTTATATTAAGCGAAATATTAGAATAACCCATTAAGGAGTTATACGCTGTCAAAAATTAAAAAAAAAATTTTTTTTATATTTTTGATATGTTGTACTGAACTTTCAAATCTAGACAAAAATACTATTGTGAGAGTATTTACAAACCCTAATAATTATCCAATTTTCATTTGAACTAAACGCGTTATTCTCAAAATTGCGTTTTCAAAGTTTGTAGACACGATATCAAAAAAATTACCCAACCGATCTTTTTGAAATTTTTAATATTTAAGCACTACCTTTATACGTATTAAAATGGTATTTCGAGGAAGACTTTGTTTTTCAATGAATATATCTCCCTTTACCAACATAAAATGGTGAATTTTTTTAGTAAAAATCGTTACTTAAAATTTAAAGTTACGCCCAACAATTTAAAATTGATTTTTTTTTTAATCATTCGTTCAACTACGAGATAATGTTATCTACTATTGAAATATTTTTGAAATTTCGATTTCTGAGGATTCAATCTCAAGATGTCATGTCCACGAGAGGCTCATATTTTTTTTGACTTGTTGAATGAAATATTCACCGTTAATACAAATATTATTATTTTTTATTGACAAAATTATAACCATTTCTTCAAACACACATTTTTGTGACGCAAATATCCTGAATAGAAAGTAAACATGTTTTCCCAAACAAAAATTTGGAAGATTGCATTTTTTGCACATCTGCTGAATGATTCGGTCTTAAGAAGTAGTTTTTAATATTGATATGTCTCCGTGACCAGATGTTTCACCATCAATTATAATTACATAAAATACTATAAAATAACCATTATTTTTCAATAATAACATGACTAGATGTTAATTCAAAAGAATTCGCTGCCAAAAAGTTTGCTTTTTTTTACCGAATTTTTTACTTCTAATATTCCCTCTTTCTGATTCTTTATTATAACTTTAAAGACTATTTTAAAATGTTTTTCTATGTATTCATAAATTACTGTTTTCATTTTGATAAGAAATTTCTTTTAATTTTTACAGTTTACTTAACGTTTACTTTAAATTAAACTGATGCATCTAAAGAATATACACACGCATATTTTCCTCATAACTTGGGGTGTGAGTAAAACAGCCGACTGTCAAAAGCCCACATTAAAAAAACCGATAAATCAAATAGTAGTTTTCGATACAAGGGCGTATGCGTAAAGAACTTTAAACTCACATACGTGTGCCGAAATATTGTTTACGTACGGCTTTTTCGTGCGTAAAGTATAATCGAGTGCGTAAAGTTTACTTTACGCACAAGTTTACTTTACGCACCGAAAAGACGTACATAATAGTTCACTTTTATGCTGTCGGCTTTTCGATTGTCGGTTTTTTTACTGTGGATTTTTTGACCTACGGTTTTTCAACTGGCACCCATAACTTGTTTGAAATCGAGTCACATTTTCGCGTAACCATTATGCGAATAAGTAGGGAAATGTTGTAATAATTAGGATATCTTCACTGTAAAAAGTGGCAACGCCTATGAATTGCACAAATAAAGTTTAATTATAACGTTTCAGGTAAGTTAGACCGAAGGACACACATATGTGTTCATGGAATAATGTATATCCCTAAATTGGCCATTTGACTCCCATAAAACATAATTCTAATGTCATAATGACCATAGAATAATAATCCTTCAATTGTAGTACAATTTGTTTTTGTTTTTGTTTTTTCATATTATTGAAATTATGTTCTGTAGCAAAATTATGAAGCTGGAGAATTTTATCTTACATAAAAAAGAACAATGTTGAATTGCTTTGGTTGATGTTGAAATATTGGAATACAATTTTGTAAACAAAATTTAGCGTATTTATTTTATATTTTTGTTAATTTTAGGCAACCGTATTTCATTAGATGTTTGGAATTTATGAAAGACGAAAGCAGTTTCGTAATCAGCAAATTGATAAACAATAATATCGCGATTTTAAAGAAAATTCCAAAAATTGTCTACTAATTTCTCCGCCATATGGAATTCATGGTTTTGAATGTTGAAAAACTGGTTCCGGATTCGAAATTTGAAAAATATTTTCGTGTAGTTTAGTCAAAATTACATTTATTGTAAAAATCCGTGATTTCTCATAATTTCGTTTTCTATAACAATAAATATTTTGTGTATATTTATTATAGTAAAGAATATCATGGACTAAACGATACTAAAAGTTTGATTTAAAACGTGTGAAATATTAATAGAAACAAAAGAAGGTGTGAAGTATACTTAACTCTACGTCGTAAGTTTATATTTAACAATCATAAATAAATATAAATGAACCAACAAGTAACTGCTTTATTTAAAGTAGGGTGACAGGAAAAAATAAAAATGTATTTTCTTCTGGTCAATTGAGATAAGTTTTGTTTTACAGTACTACTACCAATTTTCAAACAAAAATGAAAAACTAAAATCAATTGTACTTGAAAATGAACTTGAAAAGAAACGATCATATAAACAGATTTGAAAATTTATTATTTCATGACACAGCAAATACATTTCTTTTTTAATATTTTTCTTCAAAACGTATCTGTTAATATACAGGATTTAAAAAAATGTTTGATGTAAAATGAGAATATACTCCATCGATATTTTAGGATTTCCCGGATGCTGTATATCGTGATAACTACACTAGTTTTCAGTTTCATTAAATAGCAATTGATTTGTTCAAAACGATAAAATAATATATGAAATTTGTTTAATGCTTCATAAAATTAATTAGAATTCAGACAGTTAAAAGATTGCGAAATGTACAAGTTTGAAGAGTTAATTATAAGTTAAACTACAATATCAGTGGAAATGTATTAACAAAATATATTCTGTTTATATAAATTAGACTTTTAAATTATACTTTAATTGAGGTCACATAAATGAAATAACAGTAAAAGAAGCCTGAAGAAGTCAGATATGCAGTTGGAATAAGAAAACTTAAATTAGTTTTAAATTTATTGTTTTTATATATCTTTGAAATTAAAGAGAAAATAATATGCTTACGTAATTTGGGTATTAATTAAAATGCAGTCCATATTTAAATAAAAGTAGCTTTACTACTAATAAAGTTTATTTCTCATAATATTGCAACGTTTTATGTACTTATTTATAATAAATAAGAAACTAATTATTTCAAAAATGCATAATCGATTTTTTGTTCTTATTGTACAATAATTTTTTTCTGATAGTATGAGGGAAAATACGAATGATATCTAGATAAATGTAGTTGTGTTCCAAAAGAAAAATTTAAACGATTATTTCAGTAAATCATCAGACGTACTTGTTTAATAACCTTTTAATTTATGGTTAAAGTAATAAAAATATTAGTTTTCTAAGAATTTTTATACCATACTTAAATGTGTATTAAATGTGTATTAATATAATTATATAATCTGTATAATATGTAATATAATAAAAAAATATAAACGACAGTGTTTTTAATGTGATTAAAGTGGTTTACATTGCTATTTTGTTTAGTGAACTACAATGAACGTTTAAAATGTTTTCGGTTTAAAATCGGTACAGGTTTAACGTTTTATTAACGTTTTATACACAAATATTAAACCAAAGTAAGCGTTTTTATAAACGGAGTCTTTTTGACCAAGTTTAAACGTCTTTCATACTTGTATACAGTAGAGTCCCGGTATATTTGTCCGCTCGGTTCCTCCCCTACCGTTTCCTTATATTTATCAAAAGAAGGGGAGGGCCGCTTCTCCCACTCTCCTCAGTCGTCACAGCAGGCCTTTTTGAGGCGACGTCAGACAAATATAACGAGACGGAACTGGGGAAATATGCTGGGACGTAAATATAGCGAGATGCTAATACACCGGGACTGTACTGTATTTATAAACAATATTATACCTTTATTAAACGTATTTTAAACTTATGCTATTTACAATACTTCATAATCGATTTTTTTAAATTTAAAATACGTTTCGTATAACACACACGTATTATAAACACATATATATGATAAATATGCATTAAATGTCAGTTTAATAAATGTATTATATTAGATTTATTACGTTGTTAATATGACAGATTACAACAATTTTAGAAGCAGAATTCGGTCTACTATCCAGTTAAAAAATTACGTATCGCTCTTTAGTAGACTAGCACCTCAAGAATTTCGAAAACAAGTAAACATTTTGATTTAAAAGTTTTTAAAATAATTCTGACGATTATTAAAAGAACATTTCCTATTTTCAATTGCCCAAAACGGGTTTCTTTAAATAAATATTTCTAAAAACGTTAGTAACAATTACTGTCGCCATTTTTCCACATTTGCTTCACTGCATTCGGATGCAGGTCTGTTGAATATGCATGGTCTGAGCCCTGGAGCTAAAAAAAACTACGGAACCCAGCTCTACACCAAGAGTCAATTGTTTCAATTGGACAAAAGTAATTTTAAATCCTTAATTTTATTTGTAATCCTCTTACAGAAGCGAATATTTTTCAACAATTATCACCAACAATACAGTTTAATTTTGTTAAGTATATTACGATTTTGACTATCACGTTCCACTAAAATATTTGTAAAGAAGACAAATTTTTATTTCAGAATCACTTGTCCATTCCATTTACTTGAACATTTTCCTATTGACTTCGTAAATTCGAAAAGCATCGAGAAATCACTCAAGTGCATAAATATTCAACGTTTGAAACGGACAGTTTTCATAAATTGACATTTTAATCAGAGAATTTTAATACAATTTCAGTCTTATGAGTATAAAGTGCGGTTAAAAATTCCATTAAATATATAAATTCGCAATATTTCTGATCTCGTTCAAAAAGTATAAATATTTTGTCATAAAATTTATAGATAAAGTTTTTTTCTTTCAAATAAGTCTAGTAACGCCATCAAACAATTTCTGTCAAAAACTTTTTCACTTTACGAATTTGCAGACAGACCTCATTTTCCCAAATTCTGAAAATTCAAAACTACGAGATACTTTCTCGAATTTTCTACATTCGATTGGAAGTTTTTGCCTTCAAGGCGTTTTCATTTCATCGCAACCACAACCCGAGGAAAAATGGAGACGTAGAAAAGGAATCCGAACAATTCGTACATCTGACGATGTAAATCGAGTTTTAAAATAACATATAGAATATCCTTATCAAGTATTTTAAAAAACCACAATAAATATTAAAATACGATGATTATCAGAAAATGAAAAGATATAAAATTAGACTGATTAAACTTTATTTATGCACTCTTACAGCGAAAAGAAAAATAGACTTTCAAGTTGATTAATTCCTTAATTTAAATTCTGCGATTGATTAGAGATTACGAACCGCGTAAATGGAACGCATTAAGATCACGCGACATTAAAAAAAAAACAACTATACTCAATGAAATATTCCTGGAAATATACATCGAGTTGATTATTCCTGAGTTTTTACGGTGTTGATTTCACGATACTGCAAAGCAGCTTTCGTAATAAAAAGCTCAACGTCTTCAGATTCCGTTTAAGGTAAAATGTAGGTAAACAATTTTTCGTGAGCTTGCAATCTCGCGTTTCATTTGACCTACAAATTAACTTCGTTATACATCATCGGCTGCGATTTTTTATGATTTAATCTACGGCAGAGGTATTTCACACATCGATTAATTGTTACTGGCTTAATTGCATTCAAACGAGAATTATTGTCGGAATAAATTAAAAATAAATATCGTATAACAATGACGAAATGCATAAATATACATAAGAAAAAATATAAATTGTTTGAAATTAAATAAAAACTTGAAATCACGTCGACTTTAAACATTTTATATATGGATATAGAATTTACTTTATTATGGATTCAATATGGATACTAACACGAGCAACATTCTGAAATTTAATAATTGGGGCTTGTTTTATACAGTTATTGATCGATCCGTTATCAGCTTTTCAATATTTAAAACGCTATCGATATTCGATAATGTTATTCTCAATTGTAATTGTTACGTTGTTACCAATTACATATTTTATTGGTGTAATTTGTCGTACTTTATGTCGAAAAATGATCGAATCTATCAAAATAGGGTAGATGCATACAAAAACAGCTAATTTTTGGACAAAATTCTCTCGACAGTGCTATTGAATTTGACAGGATTTAATCAAATTTTTATAGATATACTCGTAAAACTTAACAAGACGGAGGTATTGCACAGCATCAGACGACTTTAAAAATGGCGGCTATACTATTAAAAAAGTGTCAAAAATGAGGGGACATTTTTATTTTTACTGAAACATAGTATATAACAGTTTTTTTGGGTCGCTGATTGCGAATCTGAAGTCAAAATTTTGAACATTCAAAACGGTAGACCCAATATGGCGAACGAATTTAATAAAATCGATTGAAATCATTTCAAACTTGAAACTCGGGGGTTTCAGGGGTCACTGATAACGAATTTAAAGTCAGATTTTGTCAATTCAAAATGACGGATTCAATATGGCGAGCGCATTTTAAATAAATCAAACCATTTTGCTTGGAACGTGATGTTCGGTTGATTTTGGGGTCCCTAATTATGAAACTGAAGATATATTGTGAAAATTCAAAATGACAGATCCAATATGGCAGACAACATTTTAAAAATCAGTTCTTTGAAAACAAATTATGTATAAAAAATACTAACATAAGGTATTTTATTGCTTTAGTTAATCAACTAAATCGGGATATCATCGTTATTTTTGACGATTAAAGTTGCTAGAAATTGTTAGAAATGCTAAAAATGATGAATGTTATATGCAACCTAAAATATGTTTTTTGTAGTTTGTTCAGGTATGTACAAGGAAAAATGGTTTGTGTCAGTTTGTGCAGTTTTAATAATAAACAATATTGTTTATTTATTTATTTATAAATATAAACGGACGAAACTGTCCTTAAAAACACGTAAAATTTGAATACGACGGACCTCATTCTCCCATTCTGCAACGAACAATTTTCAGAAAAATGTAGAAATTTTGTATTATCCTGATAAACTGTTATTAAAGTTAATAAATCCAGTGTTAAATCACCATAGTGAAATTCTTTCATTTATTTTAGTGTGCCATTGTTATGTAATGCGTAAGAAAGAGACATTTATAAAGCGATTTCGATATATTTTTTTTATTAGACCGTGAGAATTCTATGACTATTAATTACACAGTTAGATAATTATTTTATGAATTGTAAATAGTTTAAATAGAAAAGCAAAAAGAAAATGATACAAGCAGAAAGTTTGCAGTAGTTGATCATTTAATAATCAGAGAAATTTGCTCGTGTTAACATCAACAATTTAAATATAATTACATTTCGTTATAATTAAATTAATTAAAGAAACTACGAAAAATAGTCAAAATTTATATCTATTTCCAAATGGAGTTAAAAACACGTCAAATTTCAAATCATTTGTAACATAAGAAGTGAAAAACAAAACATTTTAAATAGTCGTACATCCAAAATATAAGACGTATTTTTTACACTTTAACTATTTCATTGCATTATTAAATATTTCATGTTGTCAACCTTCTTATTTTATTAATCAGCATCTAATAATTGTATGTTTTACTTGCAAGATATTAATATATTATGTTAATTTTAACGAAAAAATAAATGTTGATGTTCATTAATGACAAGATAAGAAAATATTCAAAGTTTCAACTGGATAATGTATTCAGTTCACGATTATCGTGCCCATGTTATATTTTTTACCCTAAAATGCATTTGACTTAGTTAAAGAAACAAATAAATATTAGCAATCTTGATTTCAACAATAAACTAACAAAGCAAGAGTCACAAATCATTTATACTATCAAAAAGTTAAAAATGAAACTTTTTAGGTTAGATTAAATAGTAAAAATGAAAATAAAAAAACATACACTTTAAAATACTCCTCATTTTTAAATTCAAGGAAAAGGATAAAATCAAGAATTACAAAAAAATAACAAAATGAAAGAAATATACGGCCTTTTGGATCGAATTTACGTTTGACATCATTTTGGTGTAAAATTTATGTTTATTTTTCATGTCTAAAAAAAATCTGAAAATTGTGAAAAATTTTCATTTGAGAAATGTTTTCTCTATAGTTTTATAGATTTTGTTTACATTTAATGGGCACTTTAGTGGGCTTGTTTTCAATTCAACATTAATATTTATTAAGAAACTAATAAAAATAGATTGTATTTCTACCTTCACAATCATTAAAATTAATGAAATTTTTAATATAAATATTCTCTTGTATATTTAATTGAATTTTCTGATTATTGACTTCCAATTGAAAAACCAGGTACAATTTTTCCAAGAACTGCAGGAAATGAAAGAATAACAACTCGTGAAATGTAAACAACGTTAAGGATTGTAAACAGTTCGCTGCTTTTGATATGCGCCCTTCTCCAATCCACATTTATTTTATATATATTTTGAATAATTTTGCTGTTATTAGGTCAGATTTTTTCGCCCCAATTATTATGGAAGCATTGACAATAAAATTACTGCTAGAATTGAGAATAATGTTAACATAAACGAATTTAGTAAAAATCAATGATACCACGTGGGTCTTTGTATTCCAGGTGGCCTTGAGAACACATAAAGTGTTTTAAAAGATCTGAAAAAAAGCAGGTAGTTTCTATGATCATTCAATTTACAATATCATACATAATATGACCGAAAACATTAATTTGTCAATGGCCATTTTACACGCCTGCTGAATAAAAAAATTATGTTCGAATCACGGGCGTAAAAGTTATTTTACGAAGAATTTTAAGGAAGAATTGTTCACCTTCGGGTCTATAATAATTTCTTCGTGTAGAGAATGAAGAGCGAAAATCACTTAACAAGTGTGCACCTCTGGGATTTTTTCAAAAATTAGTACAAAATGGAGGATTTTTTCATTTAGAAACAATTTTAAATTATCCCCACAATTAACGAATAACAATTTTGCGAAACGGTTCGTGAAATATGAGAAATTGAAAATAAATATTGTATGAATTGTAGCGAGAATTCCAACAGGTGTTTCAGATAGCCAACAAAAATATCATAAATAAATATATACAGTAGACATTTAGCAGGAATAATGGATTTAATCGATTATAACATAGTTCTTTTAATATTCGAGAATATTCCGTTTTACTCGTTTATTACTATAAAAGAACGATATACATTTCTCTTTTTTATTTAGATTTATTATATGACTCAAATCATCAAAATGAAGATTTCTTCCCATGAAATTGAAATTTAAACAAGTATATATTATTTTGGGTGTACAACGTGCTCATTTTCCATCGCGTTATCTGTCATTGTATTGGCCGTATATTGATTATTATTATTATTTAAAGTTCAATGAGTATATAAAAATATAGCTTTTAAAAATACCCAAAGTTTATTAATTGTATACTGAAGATTGAGTTTAAATCTTGTCGATTTTTGTCTAGTTTTTCGTAATTTCATAATAGATAATCATAAAATGACGTGTAAGATATACACGATAAAATCCTTTTGTCAAATTTAATTGCACATGAGTAAAGATCGAATACAGTAGAGTCCCGGTATATTTGCGTCTCGCTATGTTTAGGTCCCAGCATATTTTTGTCGCCGCTCTCTTTATCCCCCACTTTGCACGCTGGGCCCTCATGAAGGGCCTGCTGTGACGTCACGAACGTAACACGACTGAGGGGAGTGGGAGAAGCGGAGCTCCCCTTATAAGGAGACGGGAGAGAAAGGTGGGGAACCTAGCTGGCAAATATACCGGGACTCTACTCTACGTATAAGTAATTTTCTTATTTTTGACGAACCAAAAATATGGTCAAACTTGTTCCTTTTTATGAAATAAAAAAACTGAAGATGACATACATGATGCCTAAAAGTCTAGGAATAAATGAGTATTTTGGGTTTTATTTTGTGCCCAATATTACTATGAAATCTTTTCGGAAATATTTTCATTGTCAACATTTTCAATAATATTTAACAGGCAATCACAAATTTCGAAGACAACGATGTTACAAATTTGTCACAAGATTATAATTAAAATAGGAACTAATATTAATTTCGAGTAATAGTATTTTTCGTCACTAGGCCGTAAAATCTTACGGCCGTGTGATGAACATTATTTTTTGGTACCATAGCCGTAAAATTCGTAACCTATTTGGAAAAGGGGAAGGGGATTATTTGGATGTACAATGAGCTACATTATTCAGGACGCAAGTGGAAGGTATGTTCGAAGATAAGTTCATAATAAAGCAAGAACCGCACACGCACACGCACACACACACACACATACATTCTAAGTAAGTCGTAGTAAAATGTTCTTCGATGTGAGTTTGAGCGAGCGGTGGGGTGGGGCGGGAAACGGGGGGGTTCGGGGGGGGGGCGAATCCCCCCCAATATCAAAATAGTTCTGGCTTTTAAAAAACAGAAAAGAGAAACGGTAGACTCTAAATCCTCTTAAGGAGAAAATTTTTCAAATCGATTCAATGAAAATTAAAGACATAAACTTCTGGCAAAAATCCAATCTGTGTTTTAGGTTAGGTAGGTAGGAATACTCTTCGTTATTTTAAGGACAAAACGCGGGTGGTTAAAACGCAGAAATAAAAAAAAATACTAAAATATTTAGAAATTCGATATTATTAGAAAATGTTTATTTTACGGATATAAGTCCGTAAAATTTTTTTTTTACGGACAAATCCGTAAAATTTGATTTTACGGACTAAAAACAGGCCGTAAAATCGAATTTTACGGCTCTGGTACCAAAAAAATATTTTCTACGCATAATGTTGCACAGCAACATTTCTTGGTAAATAAATACTTGGATCGTTCTTGAATGAAAACTGTTTCAGTGGATCACAAGTCAAATTAAAACACTAAAAATTTTAGAATTTTCATCAACAAGTTTCTTATTGCTAAAATTTTGTTTAATCATCAGTTTTACATGTGAAACGTAATTTCGATCCCTTCATATCAAGTATTTTATGTATACAATATAAAAGAAACAGGTTTTAGTTTGGCAATATATAAAATGTTTAGACACGTACAATATTTTTAACCTAGGATCAAAAAAAGATAATAATAATTTAAATGAATATATTGCAAAAACATTTTGTTTACTCATGTAAATCTCATTTTACTAAACGAAGAAAACTATTTCTTAAATAACTAAGATTTACTAAACAGAAAACATTTAAAAAAAACGTTTTTTCCATCTAAAAGAGTCAGATATAATTCTACTTTGCTATCTTAGGATTAAGTTAGCACAAATTTGCTATTTTGGATTAAATAATATATATTAATGTAATAAATACAATAATATATACTATGAAATTCAAAATACTGTTCAAAGTTCAAATTGCAGTTCCTTCCTTTCATTTCAAAAATCATTAAAACCGGATCTTAATTGCTCCTATAGATTTATTTCTTATTGCATGTTCAATACATTATCACAGTATACATAAAATTTGATATAAATATTTAAAAATTTTAAATAAGCTGGTGTGAACTTTGATAACATTTCCCTGATAGAAAATATGCAATTAAATTTTTAATTTTACGATTTCAAACTGTAGATATATAAATATCAGGAAAAATCGATATCGAAACGATCCAGAATCTATGTTGACTTGTATGTTTCGATAAAATATTGGTATATTTCCAGATTCTAGTCGGAATTTACATGGATATTTCCGACCCAGGCCCTGTATATAATGCGGAGAAATTAAGGGCAATTTCTACCTGGGATTTTATAAAGTCAATATAAAATACTAGTAGTTAATATTTAAAAATTTAATAAACTTATTACCGGATTTATTTTCTTTTTAATCAAATAAAAATAAATATGCTAAGTATATTAAAAAGAAAATTTTATATTTTAATAAGTTTACTTTTACAAAATGCTTCTGAAAAATAAATCTTTAATAAATAAGTTAAAATTGGTAAATGAAGAGGTTTAAAAGAAATAGGTCATTACAAATATATTTTATGTATTTTTCGAACTACTTTTATTTATAGAATATTATTTTTAAATTTTTTGAAATTATCTGTATATGAACAACTTAAGATTTAATCTCACCACCTAGATTGCTGGCTACCCAGGGGAAATTTCAACGTGCTATAAGTTGCGATATGTTTAAATAAAAATATATAACAAATTAATGTTTTCGGTCATATTATGTTTGATATTTTAAATTGAATGATCAAAGAAACTACCTGCATTTTTTTCAGATCTTTTAAAACACTTTATGTGTTCTAAAGACCACCTTGAACACAACGACCCACGTGGTATCATTGATTTTTACTAAATTTGTTTTTTGTTAACATTATTCTCAATTCTGAGAGTAGTTTTATTATTAATGCTTCCGTAATAATTGTGACGAAATAAACAATAGTTATGCATAAGTCAATTTTGAATAAAATATTTCTTGATGGATTTCTGTAGAAACTAATGATTAAGACCTTATCTCAATTACTTAAAAAGTTTATCTAACTGTTTAATGAAGAAGAAATAAAAATTAATGTAACAGAATTAAAGAAACGTTATTACAAAATTTGCAGTAGGCATTACTTGATACATTATTGTCTATGCTTGTGGTGTTTTCGTGGTTAGTGACCATTTAAGGCAGTAATTATTTTTAATAATATTAAAGATACCACTTGACTCTTAAATTTATTACACTACTTTACTAACATTGATAGCTAATTTACTTGTAAGTTATCCAAACATGACAGGCAATTCAATATCCATTTTAAGAGAAGAAAAACTCTAAACTGAATAATCAAATATAAGTTTTGGTTTTATTTCAAAGTTATGAACATTGGCAGATTTGAATTTTAAAATTTAAAGAAAAGTTTCATCAGTGATAAATTTAAGCAGCAAAATGTATCATTGATGGAGAAAAGATCCTAATAGTATCAGGCATATTCCACGACATTACTTCCAGCACAAAGGGAGTAATTATATTACGCATTTTAAAATTAATATTCACCACCTTTTCCTCGCAATTCCCTTTTTCCTAGTGAGCACTTCTGAAGCCCGTACTTTCCCCTCGTTCTACTGGCATAAAAGATAATCGTTTTTCATTTTCCTTTGTCGTGTAAAGAATACCGTAAACACCAAACAGAAAATATACGCCTTTTTTAATGTTCGTTTCTACCCTTTGACATACGATATGCTTTTACAATACTTGAGCCTAAGCACGCTTACGTGCACGTCAATCGACGAAAGTTTTTTCTTAATACAAAAAATCAGTAATTTTTTATTTTCAGAAATTAATCAAGCATAGAATGGTGGAAAAATATATAAACTTTCAGAATTAAACGAAATATACCTACCTACAATTCCCGCGTAAAAATGAAGAAGACTTTAGAAGATCTCAAAAAGATCTTTCTTAAAAATGTCCGTATTTAAGAGTATTTGAGTACATTTTAAGACTTTCAAACTTTAAGAAAAATTTGTACTATTTTTTGAGATCTTTTTAAGAGCTGTTCATGATTTGTTTTTTGCAACATGATTTTAAGAAAACGTGATTTTAATTATCTTCTCGAGATCTTTTTAAGATCTTTTTTAGACTTATTAAGATCTTTTTGAGATCTTTCTGACGTCGTTTTCTGGTCTCTTTAAGATCTTCTTATAATATTTTAAATCCTTTTTACATATGAAGAAAATTATTTCAATATATAATATTGATTCTCTTATTTATGAACATTTGTTAAAAGAATATTATGCTTCGCGCATTTTCAATCAACTTCTCGAGATCTTTTTAAGATCTTTTTGAGACTTATTGAGATCTTTTTAGACTTTTTGAGCTTTCTTGAGATATTTCTGAGGTCTTTTTGTGATCTCTTTAAGATCTTCTTATGATATTTTAAATCCTTTTTGGATAAAAAAAAAAATATTTCAAGTAGAATATTGAATTCTCTTAATTGTGAAAATTTGTTAATAGAATATTATGCTTTACGCATTGCACGAGTTCCATAAAATAGTTTATGCGCGTCTTTTGCATGTGTGAAGTAGCCAAATCTAGTGGGTCAATTAGAGAAATTACTTCACGCACGAAATTTTTACTTCACACGTAGAAAAGATGCGCATAAGGATAATTTTATATTTATACTTACCAATTGTGGACTGTCTAAAGTTAAAATTACATTATACAGGGAATATTTGCAACAACAGTCGAGGACGAGAGTACACATTGCAGGAGCTTTTTCCCGAAGATATAATTGATATCTTATTTAATGAAGGCAGAATAACGAAATTTTGTTATATTATGTTGTTAATCTATTAATATGCATTGGAAAATAGTAGTTTCCGATAAAATTGCGCAAAAAGATCTCGACAAGATGTTGAAAAGATCTGAAAAAAATCTTTAAGTCTCAAAAAGACCTTAAAAACACCTCATAAAGAACTCAATAAGTTTCAAAAAGATTTTAAAAAGATCTAGAGAAGATGATTAAAAGCATGTTTTCTTAAAATCATGTGTAATAAAAATCTCAAAAAAATTTCGAAAAAAATGAAAAAGGCCCCAAAAAATCCTCGAAAAAATCTCAAAAAGTCCACAAAAACACCTGAGTTAGTCTCAAAAAGACCTTAAAATGATCTCAAGAAGATGATTAAAATAATGTTTTCGTAAAATCATGTGTAAAAAAAAAATCTCAAAAGCTCTTAAAAACATCTCAAAAAATATTACAAATTTTTCTTAAAGATTTCGTAAAAATCTTAAACAGATTTTTATAATCTGCATGTTTGAAACTCTTAAAATAACTCTTAAAATATACTCAAATAGATCTTAAAAACGGACATTTTTAAGAAAGATCTTTTTGATATTTTAAAATCTTCTTCGTTTTTACGTGGGGTATTACATTTCAGGTTCAAAAATAACTTTATGATCAAATAAACTTCTTAAATAATTTGGAAAATGTTTGTAAATATTTGTACATTTCTTGTATACTTTTAATGATGCACTGGAAGCGTCTATATGGGTATCGACCACGTAATTTCACGCTACATGAATGTTTCATGTATACATACGAATCTATATTTACAAAGGAGTTCGACCGGCAGTTAGATGTAAAGTAACAAAAATATGGTAATATAACAAAGTTTTATTTAATGTTAAACATTGACAGAACGTTTTCATAAAATAAAAATAGTTGAAATTTAAGTTATTATGAAGTATATTTAATTTTTTGAGTGAAGTAGACACACTGAGGAAATAAAATGGTATAAAATACTATTCGTCGTGGTTAAATACAAGCCAACTACTGCAAATAGTTTTGGATAATACTACACGTAGTTTTAAACACTATTGCAGTAGTAGTAAACTAATACTAAATTTCCACTACGATTATTACTAAAATGCTTTCGTATTTCTCTCCGCGTACCCATAGTAAACTTTGAGTTATATTTGCATCCACGTAGTTGGAAATAGTAACTTGTAATCTTATTAACCTTAGTAGAAGATATCTGAGCTACTAGCTAGCTAGATGCTTATTAGTAGTGAAGCTAGCCAGGGACATGTTTTTACTTTTTACATAAAAAAACGAAACAAAAATAAATAGTTAAGTGTTTACTATTCAAATATGAGTCTTAAAACTCAGTAATATTTTCTTTTCCCACAAAACGATTAGAAAATTTAAGAATAACAGTGACACTTTACTTAAAACAAAACAAAGTATTTTAACAAGTGACTTCTTATTTTTAAAAAATTCTAAAAGCAGCATACTAAGCTCCAAATAAAACTTAAAAAAATAATAAATAATTTTACCACGTCTTTATGAGAAAATTGTCCTGAAAAATAATGTTGAAAAAACTTATTAGTTAACAGAAACTAAGTAAGAAGTACTAAAAACTAATCACTATTAATAATAAAAAAAAAAACACAACATAAACAAGATTTTAATTTAAATAAAAACAAACCGTTTGAAACGATATGTTCAAACGGTAGTTACTAACTAAAGTTAAGTAAGATATCAATGTCAATCTTTTACAATGTATATGTACATATTTTAGTAAACTATGACGAAACAATATACACAAACATATTCGTATTACAATTTACAAATGAAGTACTGGGAAATATAATTATTTTGGTAGCTTACATTTTTCAAATCTTATATTAATAGCATTCTTATTTTGTTTACTATATTATCACAAATAATAATTTAATCAAAAATACCAATTAAAACGAACAATTTGTTGTATTTAACCTGTTCTTACATTTTCTGAAAAGAATCGAGCTGGGAATTGTTTTATTAAGAAAATACTAGAATAAAATTAGCATAGAAACTAAAGCTTTTTCACAATCTGAATATTTTATGTAAGTAATTTCATACAGTGCATTTTTTAACCCCGAAAAATATGTATGTAAATCGGTTAAGCTCGTACGTAACGCCTATACTTCGCAATAGTCTTATTCCAGATTCGTTACCAACGTCATTCCTGCGATCGTCATACATGACGTCTACAATTGCTTCGTTTTTTAGCTGACAAAATACATAAAAGTAAAATAAAAAGAAACCTCCTTCAATAATTAATCACTCTTTGCGCAAATACCGAATGTAGATTAGCAATATGATATATGATGTCACTCAGTAAGAGATAAAAGAAGAAAATAAATGAATAGAAATTATATCACGGGAATGGAAACTGGTAAATAAATGTTATATGTTGGTCGTTATATGAATGTTACTAACAATAATTACAAAGATTAATCGATATGGTTTAACTAATCGCAAAATAGTTAATAAGTTGGGAGACAACTATTTCCTCTTTTTAACTAAATCCTTACTAAAATAACAAGAATTCATTTTTTAGTCATTAAAATGATTGAAAATAAATTCAATGATTATTCAATGATAGTTTCTTGAATTTAATTATTTTTAATGAATATTATTTATATTATGATATAAATATACAATATATTTTAATTCTGAACTTTTAAATATTTATTATAATTTAAAAGATGTGTATGACACCCACCGAAGAAAACATGTTTATCTATCTTCGACTTTCGATGACTAAAATCTATTAACTCTTTTGATGATAGAAAATCTGTTACTGCAAGATAAGTAATGAATTTAGCCTTAACAGCGCTTTGGAAGTGGTAGAAAGTAGAATCGGTGTTTAATTTGGACCTTTTTTTCATTAGCATTATCTTTTATTTGAAGTTATGCAATTTAGTCCAAACAAATTTTTTCAGGCTTTAGAGATTCTGACATAACTCGAGACCAGGATATAAGGTAATTTTTATAGGACATTGAAGAAGACACAATGCTTACAAACTGGGGCATTTTTCTCTAATTGTAATATACGCCTTCATGTTTTTAATGTTATTCAAGGCACATTAAATTAGTTTTCTAAGGTACAGTAGATTTGAATCAATTCAACTGATTGTATTAAATGCTCTCAGCAAACTAATTATAAAATTAAAGAAAAATAAATAAATATAAAACTGATGCTAAACAATAAAATGAATGAAAAATGACATAATTTCTCCTCCCATTTATTTTCAAAATTACTTTATAACCTTGTCTCGAGTTATGTCAGATTCTCGTGAGCCTGAAAAAATTTGATTGGATCAAATGTCATAACTTGTAATCCGAGAAAAAGCTCAATAAAAAAGAGGTGCAAATTGAGGACCGACTCGACTTTTCTAACATTTCCTTAACATTTCACTTACACTTGTTTTAAACGTATAAAATTTTCTTAATATCTCTTAATAAACTTAAATACTTCAAACAAGTATTGTAACGAGTTATACAGTATTATAAATATTTAGTAAATAAAGTAAATAAACAACACAACAAATTTTGTGATGACACTCGGGTAATAATATTTAAAGTTAACAAAATTGTAATAAAAAGAAATATTGGCGATAACTAAGTCAAAAGAGTAAAAGAATAAATGTAGTTCTCGATGGCTTAAGAACAGTCATTATTTTGAAAAAAGGGATTCCACGTTTCGACAAACTGAGTAGCCATCACCAGGAACAAGGCACTAAGCTTACTAATTAAATTCATTAATAAATGACGCACAAATTTTTAAAATAAGTAGAATCACCTATTTCCAAAAATTCTTGGTAATTTCTCAATGAATTTTGTTGTACTTTTAGGACTCCTTAGATCACTGAAAAAAATAATCTTAGTTGATTTGGCTACTTGCTAACTACCGAAAGTATTTCAATAGGTCCTCAACGCAATTTTATAGGTTATAGTTACAACCATAGACGAGTTAAATCAACAAAAAATATAGTTATGGAAACGACATTTTGGCAGTTAATTCTACTACATTTAAAAACATTTTTTAGAGTTTAACTACCTAATACACTAAAAACTATTCAACATGCTGCAGCGATATATTTTTAATTGAATTTAGCAGAACTACATTTTTAGTTGAATTATCTTCTTTACGGTAGTAACTGCAATTTTTTTGAAGCATATCGAAGTACTTTGCTTAGTTAAAAAGTAGTCAAATTAACTAAGAATTTTTGTGGAAATTTTTTGTAGTGGAATTATTATTTGTCCAGCTATTAACAGTTGTTTTTTTTTATAATAGTGCATGCCATTTTGAGTTTTATGCATAGTATAATAACAAAAAAAGTATTTTTTGAACTACTCTTTTCAACTTCTCAATGGTAGTTAAATTTGTCAAGTAAATTTTTTTCAGTGTATAGTAATTAAAATTACCGTTACAAAGCAAGAACTTCTATAAATTAATGAGTCATTTTCATTTACGTTTTCTACATTACCGACATTTGATACCCTATTTCTATTACAAAACGGTATGTTTCTAGGAGGATTCAAAATATATTTCTCACACTCTGTGCGCAAAATGCTATTTTGCTCCCTACATTGCGGGAGCAAAATAGCACCTTCTCTCCCTAGGGAGCAAAATAAATATACCCGGGAGCAAAATAGGTTTCTCGCATTCTGTGGGCAAAATACTATTTTGCTCCCTATATCGCGGGAGCAAAATAGCACGCCCTCGTATGAGAAAATAGTATGTGCAACAAGGGAGAATAGGTATTTGTAGACTCGTGCGAAATGCCGTCCTCGCTTCGCTCGGGCGTCAAACTCACACTCATCGGCAAACACCTATTTCGCTCCCTAGTTGCACAATCTACTATTCTACATTCTATTGTTACTGTTTTTATAAATGCGCGAACTCAGTACAGAACTAAGCAAGAAATCGCAAGAATAAATTTTGTAAGTAACAATGCGAATAAGTACTATTGAAATTTATTTTTGGGAATTATCACTTCTTTCATTCAGTGCCGAATTTACTAAAAAAGGCGTAAAATAGCTTTAAAATTGATCTGGACTTGGAAATATGTTTGCAGATTTTATGATAGGATATTGCCGACGGAAACGCTTTAGCTATCACTTTCATCAATCGCGAAGGAAAGAGCTCGTAATATATTTCATTGATAATGATTTTAAACAATAAAGAATTTGAAGCTGCGAATAATTTCTGTATATAGAAATTGTTAATAAATATTATTTTTTTTAAACCATAGCAAAAATCGATCTCTTTAGACCGAATCCATTTCAAATCATGCAGGCAGATATGGTTAAAATTTTAAATAAATAAACCCAGTTTTCTGAAAAACACCACCTTTTTTTTGCTTAAATTTTTACCATAAATTATTATAAATATGAATAAGAAATACTATAAGTTTCAAGCGGGCTAAACCATATTTGTAGACAGGAGAATTTTTTTCGAACAAATTTAGAAAATTAGGTTTTGCAAGTATTATGAATAATTTAGTTCGAAATCAATGACATGTTTGTATTGTAAATCTAATTATATTTAAGTAAATAACTTTTAGGCAATGTATTTTATTTAAGCTTTTTTTTTATTCAATTTTTTTCCTACCATGTGTCGCAGTTCTAGCTGAATTCCCGAAATTGCCTGTACGTTCTTCCATTTCCGATTTTTAATGTTAAACATTTAGCAACGACAAATAATTTGCAAAAATCTCATCTCGAATCCATTGATGTAGTGCAGTCTTTTGTAAGAGTGGTATAAAAATACACGTCGTCGATTAAGCTACTCCTAATTTCAAGTGAAGACTTTGAAACATTTCGAAAAATTAAAAATTTGGACAAAAAAAAGATGTTTTTGAGAAAATTAAGTTTATTTATTTTTAGAAAATCGGCCGCCATTTTGTTAATTATGAAGATTTTTTAAAATGCCCAACTGATTTTTCAAGATTTCAAAATCCCCTACAAGAAGCAGTAAAAGAAAAGGAATAATATTAATTAGGGAAAAAATGGCACGTAAAAGAAAAATTTAACGGTTTCTTCATTTTTATCGTTAAAATTGGAAATACTCATGATTTCGTTAAAAATGATCCTTTTGAAATTCGGAAAAATACGTGTTCCCTTATTTTCCTTGAAGAATAACATATTCAATCGACAATTAAATAAAAAATGTTTCCCACATCTGGCTGAATGTTTTGAAATGGATTCGGTCTTTAGCTGACTTTTAGGATTAATTTTATTTTTTAAGAACAAATAAAATACTTTTTGGAGCATACCGTTTTGTAGAACATGCAAGCTTGTCTGTCTTCGTCCTCTCCCGTTGGACAATCTATGAAACCGTCGCACAGTACGTGATCGTCAATGCAGCGATATCTGCCCATCCTGTCAGCCGTTGGACATGCGAACCTCTCCATTCCGTCCTCAGACAATGGGCATTCTGCAAAAGAGAAAATAGTCTGCTTATCTTCACCGTATTATTTGTCTAGATTTCAGTTACAACCCGAAAGCGCTTATCTTATCACTAAAACTTCTAGCAACAGTTCCTCAAGGACACTAATTGCCCCAGGGTGCAATTACATACAATTACTAAGTGCTTACAAAATAAACGATGATAGCCATGTTACTTTATTAAAATGTTAATAAATGAACATTTAAATAATTTGATTAAGTATTATACTAAATACTTATTTTATTTCGGTTGGAATTTGTGGAAAATATGCCATAGCTAGTAGCAATTGAGCAATATCTTAATGACTATAAACTCCTTCAACTCGTTGGAACTTTGAAGTAGGAAACTGTCAAAGAGACGATACTCTATTGGAATGGTGATACTTCAAAGTAGCAGAAAATGATTTTGCCTAAAACGATTGAAACTATATCCAGTTCCTGCAATCTGATAAGAGAGTTGCGTTGACTTCCATGACAGAAAGTCGATCATACTCGATGCCCAAAAACTAATGAATAATTTACGTAGTTATTTAGTGCAATGGCGTAATTTAATCTCATTTTCATTTCTATGTTCCTTAAACTCGTTTTTTAATTTAAAAAAACTAAGGGTTTTAACGAAGTTTGTAACTGTAATAAAAATTGATGATTATTTTCTTAAAACTCACATCTTTGAACATTTTTAATAACAATGAAGTTTCTCGAAAGCATTCAAAGTAATTTTAATTACTTTCTTTTCAATTACGTTATGAAATACGTAACTATAAAACTCTTGAAAACAAAGACTGTAATAAAATGAATAGGCTATTATGAAGTTTTGGAAAGTGTAATTCTCTTTTATGACTGAATAAACATATGCACACTTTCAATGTAATTAAAGAAAGTGGTTGGAAAGTTTTCTTTGGTATGTAAGATAGTTAATTGAATTTCAGAAAAAGTATTGTGGAAAATTATTCATTTTATAAATAGATTGCTCTGGTAGAAATTGCGCCAAGACATTTTGTGACCAATAAACTTGTGCACTAGACAGTTTTTGGACAATAAACTAGGCCAATTTTATAGATATTTTTTCATTATCTTTATACATAAATCTTGTACAGTTTCTGTAAAGTTTCTATGTATTATTCGGAATATTTAAAATATATAAACTCAGCAGTTTTTGTCCAGGTTTTGGGCCACAATTTTGTAAGTATTTGTTTTATTTAATGACAGTCGAATTAGTTTGTAGATGTTCCATGCATTTTCAGTAGGTACATCATTTATACATTTTCTATGTAGCATTTATGGATTTTGAAATAGCATTCTAAACCAACATGACAGTCTTTCCGTCAAGTCAAGCTTCAAGTAATTTTTTTATAGGTTAAACACGCCATTCAAACAATCCAAACTCCAATAACTGACAACAAATGTAAAACAAATTTTAAAGTTTTAGGAATTTTAACCGACAAGAATGCCAGCATTCTTCTATGTTCCATTATTATTCTCATCGTCTGTCTCTTCGTCCTTCAAATTGTGGTGAGAGCTTTTGTTTCGTAATAAGAATCGAACAACTTTAAAATCTGATTGCCAGCGATTATTAAAGTTTCAGGTACAACGAAGTAAAGTAATTTCAAAAATGCTTCACTGGTTTTTATTTAAACTTGCACATTTCGCAAAAATATAAATTATTCCGCAATCTTTTAATTTCTCAAGTACAATAAAAGAAAATGACTGCATTGTTACGAACCGTAAAGGCGATTAATAGTATTCTAATATAATAGTATTTTGCATCAAATACGAAAGATATGACGAGAGAAAGAAGACGTAAAAGGATACTAATAAAGATAATATGTAATACATTACTTTCATATACAAATGTGCACTTACGTAGGACTTTAGTACTTTTCAGAAATGGTTCGTATAATATATTTGATGTCAATCAAACATTTCGAAAACAACATTATACATTTAAATATGTAACTTCAATCGTATATTACTTCTGATATTGCAGAAATGTATGTATATTGTTGAAAAAGTTCATTGACATTTGAAAGATTAAGGTGGCGGGACCTTTCGATTGCCGTACTGTAATTTTATATCAGAATCCAGAAATACATTAATAAAATTACCTATAGGATATTTGATAAGGAAAAAGTTGCAATATTGCGAACTTCGCATTCTACTGAGAAATAAAATGCCAAAAAATACAAAACAAGATAAGGTAAATTATAATATAATAAATGGAATTTCGCTACTAAAGTAACCAATATTATTTTGTAAGAATATTTTTTATTATAAAGCAATAAATTGCCATTCGCATGTAGAAATGTTTATAAAACACATCATAAATCAATATATTATATAATTTAAATTCAACATGTAACTTCAATAATAAATTCCTTAGTTACTTGCAGTTCACTACCTTTAAAGTGTCGTTACCCACTTCCGTTTGAGCAGTACAAATCCAAATTACGTCAGGACAAAGGTAAATATAATTATAATGCAGGTGTCCAAACCAACTTCAGACAATTCAATTCGTGTATTAATGAACGTGTGTATATAAATTAACTAAAATACTACACGGTTTTGTGTCTGGTGAAACCGGATAGTGTTTGTCCGGAGCTACGTGATAATTTAATCGTTGCCAGTCATGATCTAAATACAATATAAATATCGAATACAAAAACAGTAAAACACATGGTTGGAGATTGTTTTTTATTATATCCTATAAAAAATAATTAAAATTTAATATATATGAAAGAACTGTGTAAAAGGGCGATTCCGCCCGTTAAATAATAAATGAAAAAAAATCATAAGAGAGACTTTGTTTTCATTTTATTTGGAATTGCCGCATTTCTTGGTTTACGCATGCATGTCAATTGTCTGTCTTTTCAACTTGTCAAATAGGTTTCTAATAATTCTTAAAACCAGAAGGTGATATTAAAAATAAATAAAAGTTTTTCAAGATTTCACACTTCTGTCACCATTTGTAAAATCTTGAAGACGATTTATTTATTTTTAATAATATTATATAATATAGTATAGAAGAAAAAGCATATGGTATTCATATAATTAATGCAAATTTTTTATCATGGTAAAAATGGTACTACATTGTGAAAAATTCCTGAGGTATAGTTCCGAAACATGTAACTAAGCAGCTTCCATTATTAAAAATGTCGAAAGATTACGCTATTTTTCAGTTACTAAAGTCTCGCAAAGCCAAATGAACATAAGATAAATGGAGGTTACATCAATTTCATGTGAAATTTAAGAAAGAAATCCAAAATTTTCAAAAAAAAGTAAAACTGAAATTTCTGAAACGAAAAAAATTTTAAGTTGATATGACTTAAAATCCCGAAAACTTAAATTGCAGTGATAGTCTCTTTGATTTGACAGCTTAGTGAACTTCAAATTTTAATTTCAATGTACTAGCCTTCCGGGATTCACCCACGTATAGACAATTTGTAAAAGTAAATATTAAATGTATTACATTATTTCCTGATTTTAGAATTCAATAAAACGGTGATACAATGATGAAAGATTGCTTCTGCAAATTGTCGAACTTTCTGTGAAAATTACGTAGTTTCATATCAAAAATTGTTTAAAGTTTACCAGACATTCCTCTAATAGGGGCTTTTAGAGAAACATTACATTTTATGACTAAATATGAACCTCTCATTAATTTTTACAAATTTAACAAAAATTTTACAAAAACGTAAATAACTGCCTAAACAGCAAAACAAAAAATGAATTCAAAATGTTCTCCAAAGATGCTCTCAAAAAATGATGTTTTTTCTCTGCTTGAGTTCATAAAGATCTCACAATGATATTGAATTCAGAAAACCCTTATTTCGCGAGTGCATTCGGAACTATTTTTTATATTATAGTTCAATAATAGCAGGAACATTCATTAAATTAATGATTATATTTAAATTATTAATATTCAAAAAATAATGACCACTAGATTTGTTTCATTGTTTAATATTTTATGTGCAAGAAAAAACATTTTTGTTTTTAGCCACCCAAGTGCAAAATTTTTTTCAATGTTTTAAGAGGTGCAAACAGTTATATGTAAGTACTGACTACCCAATCATGAAACAACTTAACCTTTTAAGTCCCAAATGTGCACAATTTACACTCGGATATCAGCATCGTTTTATTTATACGATAAACATGTTAAAAAAGGAAACATCTATATCCGACTAGTTTTAAGGTCGCTTTTTCGATTGGCGCTACTGAAATTTTCGAAACATGTTGTTTACCACATCTTTTTTAGAAAAATATTGCAAAAACGCGATTTTTCAGTCACATTTTTTTTTAAGTGCATTTTTAACTCTGATACCGTTTTTAGATTACTTTCTAACATATCAGAAACGTATTCCCGAATGTTTTACTTCAAAATAATACATTCACATATTTTGATTTGTTTCGTTTTTCATTTCAAAATAGCGTCTGAACGTGGACAATTTTTGAAATTGAAGAAATTGCTATTATTTCGGATCTGCTTTTTTTTTGTAGTAAAATCGCATAAATAAGTTATATAAGAATTTTAGATAATCTATTTTGATTTACGGAAGCAGTAATATCCCGTAAAATCCAAGTTCCAAATGGTGACTGCCATATGCCCAGTAGAAATACGTGTATTTCGAGTTCTATTACAATCAAAATAGGTGTGAAACTTTGTTAATTAACAATCTGTATGATATTACTGCTTCTGTAAATCAAAATAGGCCGTACAAAACTCGTAACAACTTATTTGTACGATTTTACTACAAAGAAAACCTAGCAGATTAAAAATAATAGAAATTTCTTCAATTTCAAAAATTTTCAACGTTTGGATGCCATTTTGAAATGAAAATGCAAAATAAATCAAAATATATGAGTGTATAATTTTGAAGTAAAATAATCGGGAACATGCTTCTTATAGGTTAGAAGCTGATCTAAAACCGGTATCGTAGTTAAAAATCCATTTAAAAAAATTAACATTTTTTGTTTGTCAATGACATTAAATTCGCGTAATCTATATACAGTTTCCTAAATATTAAAAGTATCGAAGTATTAGTCATATTCAATGTTTTTCATTGAATGACTAAATCAATATTGAACTGCCTTTTTTTGATACACAAATTGAAACATCAATTGCGGTTATTCAGCTCGAGAGTAATTCTGAAAATTGATAATCTGCAAAAATCCTGAAATATAGCTTGCGGGAATGTGGTTCCGATATCGTCTCTGTGGTTAACCGTAAAACATGATAGCAATACAATAAAATACATTTAAATCAGATGTAATCTGTTGGCTAGATTATCGTTGTCGCATTTCTTTTTTAAATTGCCATCGTTTATTCGTTAAAAGTACGTACATGCTGGATTAAATTGATATTTATTATTTTAGACTTTCACTTTATGTAATAAATAAAACAAAAAAAACTGACCATAATTTTCATGTCTAAATTACGAAAAACTGTTATGTCTTTGACAACGTTTGAATAATAACGATTAATCAATATTCAGATTCTTTTGAAACGTTTGTCATTGCCGATTTTTTATGCCCAGAAAATGTTTATTTAAATTGTTGAAAAATTAGTTGAAATTATTAGATCTGTAATTCGTAAGACGAAGAAAACAATTAATTTCGATAAAATGCTATTTTCGGTACTACAGCCATAAAATCCGATTTTACGGCCTACTTTGAGTCCGTAAAATGAAATTTATATCATACGGACTAAATGCAGTCCGCGAAATCGAATTTTTACAGCTTTCAGTACCGAAAAATTACACACGGCAGTAAAATCTGGTTTTACGACCTTGTATCGAAAAATACCATGTCGACAAATTTAATATCGTAATAATAAAAAAAGCAACAGCAAATACGATTAAAAAATTAATAAATGAATATCTAAAAACAAGATAAAACAATAAAGTAACTACTTGCAACAGTGTACATAAAAAATGATACATTAATTACAAAAACCTTTAAAAAATAAAAGTTGATAATGTTAAAACTATCAGGAAATTGTGTTAGTTTGAATGCGATGATTATATTAATTAATTAATTTAATTATTTAAGAATTTGAAAGAAGATTTCACGGAAATTTCAGAGTAAAGTTACTCGGATGACTAAAAATGGTCAGCCAGTTAAAATCGATAAAACTCCCAATAATTCTTATTAATGTATATTTCTAAAAATCCAAGGTATTTCACGATCTTGCACGATCTTTCCCAATGTTTTGTCACCGGATAATTACGCGATTGCTTTAAATGTGCATTTTAATGAAACCTATCTACCATGAAATTGCATGAAATCAAATCCATTAGCGAATTATAATCTTAGCTTGATTCGATTAAAAACCGACATTAATAATCCCGGATAATCCGAGTGATACAAATTAGTTAATACATTTCTATTCAACCGCTATCGGACTTTGTAATCGTCTTCCGGGTCTCGGTCTGGTCGTGCACAAAAAGAGATTGAAACGTCGGAAAGCTTCCTTGAAAGCTCCAGCCACCGGTAGTAATCGGTTTATCGCTTCGTCGAATTTTTTTTTTTTGGTCCAACTCGGTCATTCCCGATCTTTGCCGATCCCGAAGATACGGCGCCTTCTGGTGTCATCTGAGGTTTTCAATCAGATCGTAGCTTTTCGAATGGTGAAACGCCATATAGCTACCGAGAATGAATAGAGACTTAAATATAGCAGATATCGACCGCAACGACTCACCTACCGGTATTAACGCGTATAATTTGCATGTCGACTGACTGCTTCTTTCGCTTGTCCAAATATAGGCGACGTTTGAATGTTGGCAGACGCTGCCGAGGTAAAATTACGGACTGCGGATGAATGAATTCGCGGATCGATACAATTGCCCTCCGCGTCACCCCCAGCCCCCAGACCCCCAGACCCACAGCCCCCGCAAGCTCGCCAACACACCCACCCCTACAAACACCCCCACTAGCAAGTTCGCCTTATCGGAAATGCCGATAAAGGATACGCGATTTTCACGGCGTATTTCCATGAAGTATACATATATACACGCCCCGACGTTACGTCGCTCATCGATCTTACTTTCGGATACGAGGAGACCAAAAATAGTCACCAAAATTTATTTTAGCTTCCCACAAGACGTTGTACTTTTGCACCCGCTAACGCCGCGGCTCTTCCGCATCGCGAAAACATTATTAACTCTAGTCGGACTTTTTAGCTTCAATTATTTAACGAGTTATTCACGGAATGCCATCATAATGTCGGTGGAAAATAGCATTTTTTTACGATTTCGCCAACGAACCGCAACTTTCTCTTCATTCAATCTTCGCCTGTCGCTATGAAAAGAACCTTTATTCAAGAAAATTTAATTCCGGAAGTGTGTTTTCAATTTTCGTGAATTTTTACTTTTGTGTGTAAGTGGTTTTGTCCCTTGAGGTGTAACGTTCGAAACTACCTAATTTGGACAGTTTGATGAGATGTAATACCTCATACCAATCGTTGTTGAAATCGCGGATTTTACATAGGAAAATGCAGTAACGTAAGTAGTAACAGACGTTACAAACAAACGATGTCGCGGACTATTACTACTTAGATTACTGCATTTTTTTGTAAAATCCGCGACTTCAGCAATGATTTTCTAAATTTTCCCACATGATAAAATAATCGAATTTGGTATGAGGTATTACATGTCATCAAACTCCGTCCAAATGAGATAGTTTCGAAGGTTACACCTTTAGGGACAGAACCACTTATACTTACCTTATATATAAAGTGAAAATTCGCGAGTAATTGAAGTAGTAACAGCCGTTACGAACAAACGAAGATACAGGCTGTTACTACTTAGATCACTGTATTATATTATCATATTTAAGATTTCGAAAGATAGTAAAAAATACAATATTATTGTAATATAATGATTAAGATTAATCATATCAATGAAAATGTTACGATTGCGACTTGTACAAATGTGAATGATGTTAAAGTTAAAATTTATACATTCGATACAGAAATATTCTCAAATTTGAAATTAAGTTACAAATCAAATTCCATTCACACGGACTTGTATTGCAACGCAAAATTCCATTCTCACAACAAGTTCCCATCCGTTCAATATCGAGTTTTACCCTTACTCAAGTTGAAACCAATGTGATAAAAAAGACAAACGAAAAAAACAGTTAGGGCATTTTCAGATTCAGACTCAGCTTTATATTTAATATACTTCATAATTTCTGCAATTATTTCCACTTTCCAGTTCAAAACAGTGTAAATTCAAAAACAGTGATAAAATAAACAGTGTAACAATAAGCCTGTTAAATCACAATCAAGAGAATCTTCATCATTTCAACAATTTTTAATACCATCCGACGTTCAATCGTCAGATCGACTTTTGACTGTCCAGTTCAAAACAGTGATAAAATAAACAATGTTACAATAAAACTGTTAAATCAAAATCAAGAGAATCTTCATCCTTTCAACAATTTTAAATATCATCCGACGTCCAATCATCAGATTAACTTTTGACTTTCCAATTCAAACAGTGTTTAATAAAACTTTCAGTATTTATGTCAACTTTAAATTAAAAAAAATATAATAATAAACGTTTAAAATTTTTTTATCTTTAATGAACATTACAATTTATATGATAAAATCATACTTTTCAAATATAAGATTTATCAGTTTTACTTTTCCGTATTAAAATATATAAATTTTATTGATTGTAAATGTAATTATATAATAAATTGTAATAAAAAGGAAAAATATATACAATAAAAAAAAAGAAAAAATTTATATATAAATACTGTTTCTTATTGTGCTGACCCCTCTAATTTTAATTTAATTAGTTATTGCGATAAGTCGTAACACATCTCATCAAACTCTGTCCATATTATGTAGTTTCGAAGGTTACACCTTGAGGGACAAAACAAATTATACTTATCTTATATATAAAGTAAAAATTCGCGAGTAATTTAAGTAGTAACAGACGATGCATACTGTTACTAGTCAGATTTCCTGTTTAAAATCAGCGACTTCAAATTTGTTTTAACTTTCCCACCTGATAAAATAACCGAATTTGGTATGAGGAGTTACACCTCATCATATTCTATCCGAATTGAGCAGTTTCGGAGCTTACACGTCAGGGGACAAAACCATCGGGTATTCTCCTTTCCAGGAACTTTGGAAATCTTTTTGGTATTGTAATTAAAAATAAGTGCAAAAATACACCGTCTTGATGTTGGTGAATATACTCTAAATAAATATCTTTTTTGTTCACTGAAACTGCATAGTCCCATGATCAATTACTAACATTATCAATAAATAATAAATAAACTACATTTTCGCGACCGTTAGTATTAAATAAACTATAGAAATTATTCTAAAGAATAAAAATAATTATTTTTATTGCAGCAATTTTTCTTTTCGACCCATTATTATACAATTAAACATTTTCTTGGCTTTCAAGGTCCTTTTGACAAAATATTAAAGAAAAAAACAAATACTTCAAAAAATGTTATTGGTCAACAACTACGCCACGTAGCATTTCACAAATTGCAGACTAAATGAAAACAATATTTCGATTTTCTTTACCCAATAAAAATTTTAAACCTACTTTAACCCTTCATGGACATTTGTAGGAGATACCAGCTATAAAATGGAATAAAACTCAATCAAAATTAGCTCCTACGTTAACCCTACAACGGGAATTAATTTTCATTTATGCCATCTGGAGCATTCAAGCAGGATAAATAACTCAGTCCAACAAAATGATGCTGATCTTTATACCCGGAAATGTAAGTATACTTTTCCGAAGGCTTTCGAATTGCTGAATCCAAATCTGGCCACAGAGTTATTCAATCACATCAAGATTTTGGAGATACTCTAACCTAAATGTGCAAAAAGACACAGTTTTTATTAATTTTCAGTAAGTTTTTGTGGCGGACCAAAATCATTGGTCACAATTTGGCAAACACCAGATTATAAAGTGCAGTGCATCAACTTTAATATACCTTTTTAATCATTCCGAAACGATTTTTTTTATCGAGTTATCGAAGTTTTTGACAAAACACGATTATAATTTTCATTCTTTGCTGATTAGGTTAGGTTGTCTCGGCGTCTTGATATGATAGAGCAATTCTGCAACGAGATATGGATTCAGGACATCCAAAACCTTCGGAAAAGAATACTTATGTTTCTGATGAATGCACTTTAATCAGGTATTTGCCAAAAAACTTACTGAAAAAAGGTAAAAAAAGTTTTTTTTTTCAATTTAAGGTTAGAATATCTTAAAATCTTGACGTCATAGAACAATGCGCCCAGATTTTGATTTAGCACAACGAAAACCTTGGCGAAGGTACAGTCAGGTTTCTGGTTATAAATTTTGTTGCCTTGTGTATTGTATGTAAAAAAATATCTTTTTTAACACAATATATCCATGTAAGATTCCGAGAGTTAGAACAACAATTAAGGAAGATCCAAAGTAAACTTGTTACGAACGTAGCGACACCGCAATAAAAATACTAATTAGTAATTATCCAGAACTAAATTCGGACTTCCTTCCTATAATTTTACACATGGAATCCAGAAAAAAAATAATAAAACAATCGGTTGAGAATGGTAAGAAAAACTTGAAATATGAAACAAAGAATCAACATAAATTTTTGTGTATTTCAAGGTCTCTCAATTTGAAACAGTGAAACTCACTGTAAAACAGTCAATATTCACTGCTTTTCAGTGAAAAATGTTCATTGATTTCAGTAAGTATCACTGTTTGGATTTGAGAGTTCATACGGATTTCGATTGTCAAAAAAAACAGTTTTATATGTTTATTACTGCAATTCTAATACTATCAGTGCGTTTTTAATCATCCTACCTTGGAATTTTCTTAATAGAAAGATGTATACGTAAAAAGGTACGATAATCAATGGTTAAATATTTGCACGGCTTTACTCTTTAAATTTAATGAATATTTTTCTGAAAATCGTAATTATAAATCCATCTGCGTAATATTATATGATTGTCTTTAACAGTTTTCGTTAATGCTGTCATTATTTTCGGTGCAATAAACTGGAGAATTTTTTGTTACTTGCAAAGTGTCTTTCGATGAATTACAGTTTAACTAAATCTAAATATAAAGAGAAATGTAAAATTTAAAATTAATATGTTTAAAACTATTTAGCTTTACTTTAAATATATCATAATATAAACCTAAATTAAAATTAAAATAAATCAAAGATATGTATTGTTATGCCCGTAATTAAATAATGACAAAATATTTGATGGACGTCTTTCAAACAAGGTTTTCGATTTAATTTTTTATTAATGTATTTCTGGATTCCTCTGAAATATGTAAAATTGCAGCATTCGACCAGCAATCGAAAGATCCCGTAACCTTAATCTTTCAAATGTCAAAGAACTTTTTCAACAATGTATATACATTTCTGTAATATCTGAAGTAATATACGATTGAAATTGCATAATTAAAAGTTGTTTTATGGACATTAAATATATAAGAACCAATTCTGAAAAGTAATAAATTTCTACGTAAGTACACGTTTAAATATGAAAATAATGTATTAGATATAAGTTACTTAAGCATAAGTATAGTTATGCTAACAATTTAAGTATTCAAGTGTATGGAGCAGAAACTTGTGGATGGTGTTAAAAGACATTATGCTTGAAAGTACTTGCATTAAACTCAGTATATCAATAAACAAGTTAGCTGTATTAGACTACTATACGGTTTTAACACAAATATAATAGAAACTTACATTAATGTAGTTGACAAAGAAAGCTTCATATGCTTTAAAAAATACTTGCATTTAAGTATTTATGTATAATATAATATTTATAAGATTATGTTTTATCTTTTGAAGATTATTAAATAGTCTGGTTGATTCTACTGAAAAATATTTAGATTTCACGTAGTTTTATAAATTAAGTTATATCAAAGTACCCGTAAAGAAAAAATAATATCATTGTTTTTATCTTTATTTTATCTTTTTATTTGTAGAATCTACGGATTTAAAAAAAATGTTTGTATATTTATTAATATAAAATCCGATAGTTATTAAACCCGAAATTTAACACATCAAATCTAAATTAACGCGCTAGTCGTGAACTGATATCCATATGTTGAGTTAGGTATGTTTATTTATTTAATGTTATATATTTAATTGTTTATTTACAAGTTATATAAAAAAGGACCGACAAATACCAAGAACTATAGGTTGTTATTAATCTACGGATTATTCCATTATTTTGGAAGATAATCAGTCATATATCATATGTATTTAAATTGACAATAATACACCTTTCTTCTAATAAAACTAAAATTAAAATTTTCAAAGTATACAACTTAATAGGATTTCCAAAAGTGACATAAGATGCAGAGATGTTACAAAGCAAAGTTTAGTAAAAGAAGAGATATATTGATTCTAACGACACACGATGGATAGCGAGACAAAAGACCAATTACACGAAAAATATCTTGCCTGTTGCTTTCACTAAGCTCCAATGTAATTGGGGGGATGTTACATTTTCCTTTTACTATCACATTGAATCTTTTCTTGGTTAGTCTGTTACAATTTAATTAATACATGAGTTACTTAAAATTAGAGCATAATTTATGTATTTCATAGTTATGCTTCTTCATTACAGATGCAAAAAAATTTTTTTTTTTCGGAAAATTTCAGTTGAATGATTTAATTAACTAATCTTGTTGCAATATAGTCATTCGTTTTAATTTTAGATATCTTGTATAAAAATCACCATTTTAAAATACACATCTCTTGGATGCTTGATAATTTGTTTATTAGTGCCTTTATCATTTAAAATCATCCAGGATAATAATATTTTTAAAACGGGTATTTTGTTAATTTTTCAACATTAAAATTAAATAAAAACAATGTGCTTTCAGCATGCAGCCAAACAGATTTGTCACCATTAATTAGATTATTAGAGTGAATATTTTCAGAATTTAAGGATCACCTAATATCCTCTGTTTTATTTTGATCGATAACTTCCCTGATATTTTGAAAAACTGCAGTGAAGAACAGGGTAAATGTTTTCACCAAGATTTTTAAGTTATGGAAACTCGCTACTAGAGATACATTAACATTATTTGTTTGTCGAACCGCTTAACTGAAATTTGAACAGTTAATACACACCGAACCATAATTTTCTCATAAGTGTATGAGAGCTAGTACAACTGTAGGAGAAGTGCAAATAGTAAATCACTCCACTTAAAAGCGAAAGTCGCATTCTTATTTGTAATTAAGATGATTTTTAGAAACGCAAAAATGAAGAAAAGAACAAAAATGTCAACAATATGAATACCTAAGAAGTGAATTACGAATGCCAAGCGACGTCAACACTTTAGTAAATTCATCTAGCTTTCAACTGATTGTAATACGTTTTCTAACGAAAATAGAAGTACTGAATAAATTTTAACAATCTACCACTACAGCCCATCACTAATGACCAAGCAGTTCATGCAATGTCAAATAAATAAAAGAAAAGAAAAAAAAAATTCTGTATCAGTAATCATTATTTTGATTACTCTACATTCTTTTTGAAAGATTGTTCTACTTTTATTGACTTTAAATATTAACAAAAAGGTAATTTTCAAGTACATTAAAAAATCATACATTATAGTATCTTAACAGAATGTTCACATAATTTCTTACGACCAAAAATACTTGCCATCTGTTAAAATTAAGCATTGACTCCTTATTAAAAAGTTTATTAAAAAGTTATGTAAAGTTCAAAGGAGAATTATTTCACTTGAAAAAGATTATAATGAATTAGTTATAAATTTCTAGTAAAACGCAATAAAAATCTTAAACAGGTTACGTCTTGGGCGAAAGAATTTATGACTCAATTTTCGAATCTTCGAAGCTGCTCCTTAATAAACTTATTAATCATCGGCCCAATAAGTCTAAATGCCTCTAAAAGTCTCCTCCGTTTATTTTATGATCATTTTATCGGAAAAGTCTTCCTGCCTATAAATACCCCAGTCCTTGGGAAATTAGAATTGATCGCGCCATTCGAACGATTAAACTGTAGTTGTCGTTTATATTGCCAGCCTGTTCATAGCGGATGCTTTCGCAAGTGGCATAAAATAATTCTGATAATATTTATTTAATATCGAAGTTACACAGTACACTTGGTTCGTATATCGACCTCGAACGAACCAGCTTATAAGAAAATCGTCGCGTAAAAACGTCCAGTAACTCGAATGCCAGTTGACTCTGCTTAACAATATTGTAGCTACACGCATAGGGCATTTGAGTATAACGAACTACGGATTTCTTTAATCGATCATATTGTAATTTCAATCTGACGTTTTATGGTATATCTATAGAAAATTCTTCGCCAAAACAAATATGAATACCGTACATTGTAACTTAGAACAATTTATGATATATTTTGTCTGAAGGGAAAAACATAGATTTATTTTAGTAGTTGTACCTGTGGTAGACATAGTTGTAAACATTAATTTGATTACAGCAGGTGATATAAAGCAAAATTTTCACTCATTCCTATTTAAGGACCACCGAATATCCCCTGTTTTATTAAATCCCTTTATGCTCATTAAATTCACCATATTTTACGCTCTGGTAGAAAGTTTTTCGAATGTAAAGGTAATTTTATGAAAGATGTAACAAAATGTATAATATATTATTTTCTATTACATTTTCTCAAGCATTTTGAGGCACGCGAATTATACAACAATATTGATAGGGTTATTTAAAGATTACATATGATTACTGGGCAAGAAGTTAATTTTTTTTTTTATTCTTTAAACATTTTGTTCAAAATGGATAAAAAAAATATAATAAGAAATGAAATTAACCAGAATTTGTGAATATTCAGAATTAACGTTGGACAAATCTCGGACCAAAATAAACCCTTAACATATTGAAAAATTTATCATATTTTGTTCAAATTCAATGCAAAAATATTCTATTCCCATTTTGAAAGCCTACTTAATCAGATAAAAATTTAAATTAATCAAAATTTATATAGATGGAGATTTATTGTTTCGCAATTCATCTTAATTGTTTTACCTTTTTTGTTGATTTTTTTGAAGAAATATAGTTTCAGCAAGTATATTATGAGCATGAACAAAGTTACCTCCATCTCTTGCACTGGACTTGACTTTGTTGTGATCAAATTAGTGCTATTGCAAGTTCTTCTTCGCCATGTATTATCTCACGTGAAACTTGAAACTACGAAACAATTAAGAACACGTTTTCTCTCCAAAAAATATAGAAAAATGAAAAAAAAGTACTGAAAAATCTGTATTTTCCCGAAATTTTTTTGAAAAATAAAGGTCAGATGTCAACGTCCAAAATCAGTATACTTGGGCCGATTATGGTTGAGGCAAAATTCACATATTTATGTAAATCCAGTTACAAATGTCTTCAGTTTTTCCCTGCATTGATGATTACTCTATTTAACGATTTTGAAT
This sequence comes from Trichopria drosophilae, assembly GCA_030407085.1. Lineage (NCBI taxonomy): Eukaryota > Metazoa > Arthropoda > Insecta > Hymenoptera > Diapriidae > Trichopria > Trichopria drosophilae. The sequence continues at coordinate 82,869,095 of CM059587.1, read as the reverse complement.
CTGTTGTTGGTATCATGTTAAACACATGTTTCATATGCTCTTTCTTTTTAACAGTCGAAAATGTACATATAATATCATCCACATATGAGTGAAATTGCTTTGCGCAAATGCTGAAACGTACTTTAAAACACATGTACTTTTTAAATACTCGCGACAAACAGACCAGACTACCTGTTCAACAGGTATATTTATCGAGAATCTATAACTTCTCGAGGTTTAAGACCAAACTCAAACATATTACTTGCTCATTCCCATCGCTATAAATCAATCGAAAAGTTTTTTTAATGATATTTCACTGAAATTGCGAAATGCATTTTAGACAATTGTTAAAAATACTAATTTTTATTGACTATTAATGGGTACTGAAAGCGGCACTTGCACAAAAAAATCTTGTTATATTCTTCAAAATCAATATTAAGAGTTTATTTTGGTCCGAGATTTGTCCAACGTTAATTCTGAATATTCCCAAATCCTAGTTAATTTAATTTCTTATTATATATCTTGCTCAGTAATCATATGTAATCTTTAACCCATTAATGCCCAAAGGATACTTCTGCTTGCTTAAATTTCAATCGAGTATTTCGTATCAAAATCGAAATTAACAAAAATTGAGAGGTACATATTCTACTGTCTTCGAGGTTGCTCTTCAAGATTCCGAGGTCGAAATTGAGTTTCAGCTATCTATTCTTAGAATTTACTGAAAAATATCCTGGAATTTTTTTAGATTATTTTTTATGAACTTAGTTTTCAAAATTTTTTCAAAATTGTAATTGATTTTTGAAAAATTCTAAAAAAAATGTAGTGTATTCTCTCATGACTTCTAACAGTTTGTTCTCCTTTGCATTTTTCCCCAAAGTTGATAGTTTTTTAGAAAATGTATTTCAAATATTATAGACCACGATTTTTTTCTCGAAAATTATCAATATTTGGAAAAAATTGCATACAAAAAAATTCTTAGAATTCACCAGAGAAGAAAGTAAATTTTTTCCATAATGTTTCGTAAATAAATTACAAGTTGAAACCAAAATAAACAAAAAATCCGCAAATGTCCTCACAAAAATCTAAAAAAACTCCGTGATATTTTTCGATTTCTTAGAACTTTTCATTCTTTCAATTTTTTTAAAAAAGCTCGTAGTTTTTGAGTTAGAGCATCCTCTTACTTTTCTTTGAAATTTTCATTGTTGCCGTCATTGTAAAGTTGTTAGAATGATCTAGGGTATAAAAATAAATTGTTTTCTTAAAATTGAAGTATTTTATTCACCTGTGTTCAGAGTTTCAATAGAATCCCAATATTCTAAACGCTTGAAAAAAATTGGTAAGAATAAATTAAGTAAAGTAAGAAAAATATTTCTCAATTTCTGAGATATTTTTTTCAAATTCGGCGCCATATTGGAATCCATAATGACTGAAACTCAATTTTGACATCGGAATATTGAAGAGCGATGGAATATACGGTAGGATATCAACCTCCCATTTTTTTAACTTCGATTTTGATTCAAAATACTCGATTGAAATAGAAGCAAGAAAAAGTGTCCTTTGGGCGTTATTGGATTAAATAACCCTATTAATATTGCTGTACACTTCCCGTGTCCCAAAATACTTGAAAAAATATAATAGAAAATAATATTATACATTTTGTTACGTCTCTCATAAAATTACCTTTACATTCGAAAAACTTTCCAACAGAGATAAAATATGGTGAACTTAATGAGCATAAAGAGACTCGTAATGCTTTATAATAATACAATAATTTTTTCGTCAAGAACACTTTAAACGCGAAGTTCGTATTATAGGCATTTCGTAATTCATGCACCAAATTTAAGAGTTGATATAAAATATAAAAATATCTTGGATCACTTTTCATGTCTTCAGAGTGGATACATAATACTTTCAAAAAGGCATGTAAAGCACATTTAATGCAGCTCGGCAGTGAAACGTGAAAGTTGATTCTGTCTAAAAGGACCTTTGTGAATCATTTCCTGTCTCATTTACATTCTTTAGTACTGTTATTTAATATTATTATAAATTCATCACTGCATAATACGAATAAAGTGCGGGACTTTAAACGTATTTGTACAGTGTAATGTAATAGAAAATTCTACTCAAATGAAATAGCTTTTTTTACTCGTGTTAAAATTGTAAATTTTTTATGTCAGTGTCCGAATGTGCTCCCGGTTTTTATATCTTCTCTTTACTAAATTTACATAATGTAACTCTCATTTTAAATTAATTAAACTCAAATCAAATTCTTCTATTTTTATCATTTTTATTTGAAAAATTGAATCCACTTTTCAAGATTCTAAATAATGCAAGTTATAAATACGAAAATAATAATTAAATTCTTTGCAATAATTATCAAATTCAAATACGTATTTCCGGAAATAATATTCGATGCAAAAATTTGAATCGTAAATAAAATGATATTAAAACACCTATAAATAAATGGATAAAATGGAAACGTATATTTTAATAAAAAATTCAGTGGACTTATTAACAACATAATTACCACGGCAAGTGTAAAACAAACAAACGAAAGTAAACAAAAATTGGATGATATTGATAATGTAAATGTTATATTATAGCAGTAGTACGAAATAAAAATATTACGAATTATTTTAAATAAAAAAAGTAAATATTTAGAAGCCGTGAAAAAAAGTTATGAATCGATATTTGTTGCGGCTATATTCCGAAAAATAATTAACTAAATAATAAGAAATAAAACGGATATATAACATTCTATACAAAATATATAAAATAGATAATAAATTAAGTATTTATAGTATTTGCAATCAGGAAACATTTTTTCTTATATCCACGAAAAATAGGATTTAAAGCACCTAAAAATTCGGGTAAAATCAAGAATATGGATCTTATAAGTTTTATTTTTATTTATTCACTTATTTTTTATATTTACTACAAATTAAAATGATCAAGGAGTATTTGTCGAGTGATCGAATAAAGTTAAAATTTTCATTTTTTTCTATTTACCAATTGAAATGTTTTGAGAATGAAAATCTATTTATTGTCTATATTTCATCATCCATCGTTGCTAAAACTAGTTACTTTTACACTGTTGTGACTTTTCTGTAGAACACCATTATATGTTGATTCCGTAACCACAAAATTTGTTTATGAACATATTTTAAATATTCTTTAAATACTCGAAACATCTCGAACTCTATCCAATTTTTTTTTATTTATTAATATTTAGATAGTATATATACAGAGAAATAATATATGCACTGAGAATAATATTTAATGAATTTAAATATAAGACGTGTTACGAACGGAAACTAAATATTTAATAGTTCTTAGGATGTATTTCATTAAATCGATTAATATTTAGTTAATTCAACATTCATTTAATCAACTGATAAACCCGCAGCTATAAAAACTACTAAATACTTGGTTCCCTATTACAGGTTATTTTTCTTATTGTTAGAGCTCTGCTTTGAAAAAGTTTAATGACGGAAGTTAATCAGTAAATTAAGTTTATTGTTATTGATTAAAAATCTGAAACTTTAGTTATAATTCGTTCTAATTTTTAATGCATGTAATACATAAATAATTCTTACTTACGTCAAATAATACAATTTTTATGAAAATAATGTGTACTTATAAACTTTTTGAAAAGTGTTTTCTGAAATGTTTGTATTCTCTTAAATCAAATCAGCGTAAACAAAGTTAGATATTAAAAATTCGAAAATGATTTACAGCACGGATATATTAGATCCCTGAAGGTGCGAACTAACTTTATGTGCGCGGGATTCGTAATTTAATAAGCGAAGAGAGTTAATCATTTTAGTTGTATTCGGTTCGTGTTTTAGTTCCAAACAATGGAATTAATGGTTTCTTATGAGTATCTGTAATTTCATTTGAGGTTCGTAATGTTGTTAATGAATGGAAATATTTCCGAAACCTGAGATAAATTTTGAAATTGATATCAAAATATACTTTTGGTAGTGATTCGTTACAATATTGTGATAATCAGTCTTTTAATTCAATTTATTTTCTTAATCTAAAAACTATAACGTCATAAAAATTGGGTTAATTTATTTACCATTGAAATGTATGTACGAAAGATTAATAGCAATTTTATGTGGAAAAAATATCTCCATTGAAACAAACGTTTATTTTATTAAACAGCAGGATGTAAAATGTTTATTCGAATTGAGAAAGTTATTCGCACCTTTCGAAAATGTTTTACATTTTCGTAAATCTTTGGTACTTTTCTATCCTCCATAAAAATTAAAAATCATTTCATTTCCTACGTATTTTGTCTCACAGATTATAACCTTGATGATACAATACACGGTCCACCATATTTCACCAATTTCAATAGTTATTAAATTAATATTTTGTCAGTATTTGAACAATTAATCTACAACCATTTAATGTAATTGTTGCCTCAGATATATTTGCAAAACATACTATTGATTGAGATATTTGAAATAGTAATAATTTGATTATAGTTGATTTTATTGTAAAGTAACTTCTGTATATATTTTAGCATGTAAAACTAAATTTACCATAGACGTTCGACGTTTAATTTCAATATGATTGGCAGAAAAACTTGTAAGACGAAGTATAAAAGGCCATTGGTTACAATCAATACACTATTTTTATAGAAACCTAAAAAAGAATTAATAAATGAGTTTAAGTATAAACTCAGTAAGGAGAATAAATTAAATCCGAAATTGAAAACACCCAGTAGTGAATATACCGAACTATTTGTAATAACTTAGTAACGAATACTAAAAAATCATTTGAACTTTTACATTTGACAGAATACAATTCAAGGTTTTAAAACTGTATATAGACGCAAAAACAGATGTTATTGTCTGAAAATTATGAAAATTGGAATATGTATGTTACGACAGTTAAAAATATAAAAATTTTTAAATTTAATGAGTGAAAAATATGTATGAGGAAGCTGGGATTGTTCAAATCTAATATTGGCAGAATGTTTTTTTTTTTTTTATGAAATAATTTTCTATATGTTTTCTTTTTTGTAAATTATGTTCTTGAGATAAAATTTTAATATAAGTATAATCAAAATCATGTCTTGTACTGATCCTATGAACAGTTAAACCAGTATATTTTTCATTTTCAAAAATATTATTATTATGTTCAGAAATTCGATTTTTTAACACAGTCTCCCAGTTTGTCCTATATGAACACTTTTACAAAATTTACATTTAATTTCATACAACCACATCGATAAGCTCTAATAGATGTATTTTGTCTTTGAAGGGTTTGATTCCCCCTATATTGCTTATTAAAAGGTTTTTGGACGATTCTAATGTTTTGATCTTTTAAAATTTTACTGCAAGCTCCGTTAACGTATGGAATACTAACGGTTTTAAACAATTTATCCTCTTTTTGAATGTTTTCTGAATTATATAATTTATAAACTCTTTTCTTAATACAACGTGAAAAGTCGACTATATAGTAAGGTTAAAAATATTGTAAAATATTGCAATAACTACTGTAACGATAAGAGGTTAGCTTCGTTTAATTAATGTTTCTATTCACAAATGTTTAAAATTAGTATTTAACTATAATGATGCGGTAAATTTGAGGTTATGTATGGAAAATTGTAAACGCGGCAATAAGCTTAACCTTGTTCACCGTAGGAATACTTAATTTAACTATTTTTGTGATCCCGAGTTAAACTTTCTTAAAATGATTAAATTAACTACATTTTTCTCTCGTTGTACATAAAATTCCATTTTTTATTGTTTTTTATTGTATTTACATAAAATACCTTAAAAACTCCTTAAATAACCTTAAATGAAATTAACCTCAAGTATCCACTTACAAACCATACGTTTATTTTGGATTTATTTCCGTGAAAGTGATTAACTCTTCACTTTTTACATGAAGTAATAAATCATAAATCCAATCTCACACTAATTTCAGCATTCGCAGATACATGGGACCAACGTTATGAATTGAACTGTAATAATACGGTAGAGCAATAATATCCTTTTATTTATATCCAAGAATACGCCCTTAACGTCGTGTGTAGATTATAATCTACGAAAGCTTTAAATAGCTGCCGGATTTTATTTCCACTCATTGAGATAACGACGGCATTGAACTTTCCTGTTTGCTACTATGTAATCTTTATTTTTATTAGATGACAGTTGATCATTGTTCAGTAGAATTTTGATATATTTTCTACATCATTTTTATTTTTTGTGCTGCAAATATTTAACTTTTATACCACTTTATTTCCTGTTAAAATATCTGATTTATGTAATGGCACTGATAAAAATCTTTATTTTATAATTCGCGGTTAGTTAATCATTTCCTTATAATTAATTACATTTATTAATACTAAATAATATTTTTTATTCCTTATTATTAAATCCTTTTGAATTTTGTCTAATTTTACAGCAATTTTATTTTAAGAACTATCTTTCTTTTACTTTGTAAAGAGTTTCTGTTCATTTTTATTCCATGGTTTTCTGTCAGATATTTTTCTGCCTTTCTTTTCGCTTTTATTAACTTTGCTTTTTACGTCATATTATATGTTCAATAAATGTTTACGAATAGTATACTAATGATTTCATCATTGAAGAAGTATGTCTACAATATTTAAAAACATTAATGTTAGTAATTTTTGTATCTGAAATAATTATTGACATTTTACAAGCATATAAACACTATAAACAATTTTATAAATTTTTACAAAATAGTTATAAGTTTGAACTATTTAGACACATAGTAATATTATTTATATTTTTAAAGCAATAACTCGTACATTCAATCATTGTTGTCGTGCTAATTTGGGAATATGCGATTACACGCGACTAAGAGTATGAATTAAGGTCTAATAACATAGTAGAAAGAGTAATCTGTATTTTTATACGCAAGTACACGCCCTCAACGTCGTGTGTTGATTTTAATCTGTGAAGGCTTTAAATAGCTACCCGATTTTATTTAGTCTCACTCAGGAAAGCGAAGGCATTCTGCTTTTCCATTTTTTATGGTCTGCAGTAATACTTCCGGGTCATTATTCTTTTAAAAAGTAAAGGGGTATAGTTACTTTTATGTAACCATGTAATAAGTGATATCTAATTCTGAAACTATTTTTATCTTTGTTTCAATATCTTTTTAAAATTTCTTAAAATACAAAATTCTTGAAAAATAAAAGCTTTTATGGTAAAAACAACCTAAAATAATGACTGCCTTATTCAATTTAACTTATTTAATAGGGCGATTTGAAACAGTAGCTGATATTTAAAAGAAGAAAATTACTTACCAAATTTTTAGTTCCGTAATTTAAAAAAATGCTGTAGTTTAAAAAATTCGGTTGCTGTAACGACTTTTTTTGCCGGCAATGATTTCTCGACATATTGAATTTTAATAACTCTGATTGTAGTTGAATAAACATAAGATAATTTACATTATACTCTACACTAAAAATTCAAAACGTAACTTTTTAATAAGTCAAGAAGGTGTATAACCTAAAAAATGTTCATTTGTGTCATTTAAATTTTACCTCCAATAGTCTAAATTGAAAGAAACTTCGATGTGAGTTCAGATTAATAAGTATACTTTATATGAATGTTTATTTTAAAACATTCATTAATATATGATCACAAAATATAATGGAACATGAAAACTTATTAATGACATTTAATGTAACTTTATCAGCGAATGAATTCCTTAAATTCTAGATTATTATTGAATCCATATCGCGTCCATAACCTCAAAATACAAAGTTAGCAATATAAGACGCGATCGAGTATTACTAGGTAGGTTAGTTCTTGTTGTTTGCACTTTTAACATTTTTTTCGTTATAAAAATATAATTCATAGACATTTTGCATGTGTAAGAGTTCAATTCTATTTGTAGAAAGTCCACTGAGAAAAAAATCCATAGTTAAGTTGACTATATAACATAGTTGGAAAAATATAGTTAAAACTACTATGAAAAATAGTTAAATTGAACACTTTCATAGTCGATTTTACTGTATTTTGGTACACCGACCATCGCCCCACACGGAAAATAAATATATGCGACATATATGCTAAATAAATGCACATATATTTTCGGCGAAAAATGCAATATATGAAATATATGTCACATATATTCTCACATATATTTTCATCGAATATTTTTTCCATGCTGGTCTTCATAGCTAAAAAATCAACTATGTAGAATAATTTAAATAAATATGACAAATATAGTTAAAATAACTATGATCTAGTGTAGTCCCCATTACACACTATGAATCATAGTAAATCTTTATATTTACTGTTATTATTCATATCTAAAGTTTGTATTTACTATAAATCCATAGTAAATACTGCCGCATCCCGTGCGTTTTGATGTCGCCAGGTGGCGACACGGCGTTCGCAGCTTTTTTTCTTCGAGCCCGTGGCTCCCGTTATTGAAGTGGATTTTCATTTGGTCATAAGAAGAATCGTCGGGTGTCAAGATATGATAATACGTAATGTATGTCGTGTACGCACGTGTATCTTTGACTAGTTACACGACATTGAAATTTGTGTGTATAATGGCATTGCATAATACATTTTTTAACTGGGTAGAGTGTGACATTCACAAACTTAGTGCAGTACTGATTTTTTGTTTCTCTTTGTTTCCTTCTTTATCTTAAACAAAGAATGAAATGAGAAAAGTAGGCTTTTCATATGCTATGATATATATATAGTTTACAAATATTCTTAAAAAGTAAATATTGACTCCTTTCCATATTTTTTATGACAATTTTTTATACAATTTCTCTTAGTGAAGGTAGTAATTGTCTGAAATGACTATTTCAAAATTGTTGAGTCTATTTGTTCATTATGACAAGTAGCATTTTGAATCATGAAGCAATATTAACAATAAAACATTCAACTTTATTTCACTGATATGCATATCACAGATTTGTTCTTGTTACTCAGACACTGAGAAAAAAAGTAGTTGAAATGACCATTTTTTACTATTGTAGTTAATATTGCTTCATGATTCAAAATGCTACTTATCATAATGCACAAATAGACTCAACAATTTTGAAATAGTCATTTCAGACAATTACTACCTTCATTAAGAGAAATTGTATAAGAAATTGTTAACGTCCACAGGGCATCCTCAGGACACAGGACGCCTTGAGGACGGTCATAGGACGATAAAGCGGAAGTTTGGACGTCCTAAGGAGCTCCTGAGGACGTCCCCAGGACAGTGTGCTGTGTGGGTTAAATTTTACTATTTCAGAATAGTTATTTCAACAATTACCATTCGTAGTCCTATGATTCATAGTAAATATAGTAATTGCAACTACTTTTTTTCTCAGTGTCTGAGTAACAAGAACAAATCTGTGATATGCATATCAGTGAAATAAAGTTGAATGTTTTTGAAAGTATAAATATAAAATATGTAATGTGTACGTTGCGATTGTTGTAGATTCCTTACATTTGTCACGAAAAGTGAGACATGTTGATTTTTTTAATTATGATAAAATGTAATAATATAAATCGATAAATTATTTTATATTTATTATATTTTACATATTTGCAAGCAATATTTTCCAAAAAATCAAATTGAAACATACTGACGACTTTTGTTTCAAATATAATATTTCATACATTTGAGAGGCTTCATATTCCAATTCATACTAAAAATGCAGGGATTTAAATTAACGGAAGATTAAATCCATAGCGCATTACAAACATGCTGAAACCAATTTTTAATCTAATCATACTCATAATAAACTTGGTATAAATTTATTAGTAAACATTTCTTTTCAAATCCAACCCCGAATTTTTTATTTTTCATCAATGAATAACGTATCCTCGTTCAAATTTGACAATTTATTTTAGTTTGACTTTCCTAAAGACCCTCAAAACTCATTTTTAGGCAGATGAACGTAACCTAGAAAGCCACGTGGTAATGAGATACAAATAATACATTCCTCATTGTATAGTATGATATTTCATTAATCTTTTTTTGAAATTATATAATTAAGTACAGTAATAGTTTTGTGAATTATAATAAAAGTCAAAAGATATAAATATGCATTAAAACTTTACGAAACTTAAGATTTCATTACTTAAGCACCGGTCTCTCAAATACATTAAGGATTGCAAAATCCACAATTAACTTTTATTTAATTTACGAGTATATTAATTGGTGTGATGCGACTATTCAAAATGTAACTTATGTTTTCACCACAAGATAACTTCATCATAAACATTTCATAATAAAACATTTCAACAAATTACCATTTTAACTAACAAAATAGATTAAGTTAGCTTAGATTAGGTTATAAGGTTAGGTTAGGTTAAGTTATATTAGGTTAGGTTAAATTTTTGTATTATTTTGCGTGTATAATATACAATTGTTATTTTCAATTCTTTTATTTAAATGCATTGTTTTTGGTTCGCGTTGAAATGATTATGTGATGAAATGTTTGGGTTGAAATGATTGTACATTGAAAAGTCGTATGTTGAATTTCTGCATTGAAATATCGTATGTATTAAAGTGGTGCCTTGTATAGTCGTAGTACCATTAATTGGTATGAATCAATTTTGCTTTAAGATTTTATGCAAAAAAAGTCCCCGTGAAAAATGTTGAATTTGTAACCCGTTTTTTTTTTAAATCTAAATTTCTTCATGACCAATAACTTATTAACAATTGTATGAAATGCATTATATGTAAGTTTTTAACTTTGATAACTAATTTATACATTTTTATTTTGTCACAACTCAATTCAAAATCAGGTTTCAGATTAAGCATACAAACTCTCTAAAGTACTTGCGTTGAAATTTCACTTTTAAATAGTGAGAATTCTCTCCAAATAAAAGTGAAAGAAAAGCCACTATGTATGAAGAGATTATTTCACTATCTATATAATCAGAAGGGTCAATGAATTAAATGAATATACCTGAACAAGTTTAGTAAATGAGAAAATCTTCTTTTACAATAAATTACGATGTAGTTCAAAAGCTTTTAAGTTTAAATTCATACACTTTGATTGGGTACAAATTAAAAGTTTTGGAACATTTCATCAATAATTAGCTTACATTAAAATTATCCATATCTGAAATATAGTTAACGGTAACTTTCATTAAATAAATTAATAATTTACGTGTATTTGGAAAATGTATACAAATATGGACGATAGTGCACATAGTTCAGTGAAAAAAACTTCTCCAGTTCTTTATATATAGAATTTAATCGACTTGTCCGAACTTGGGAGTGTAAATTTGCAACGCAATTATACGCTTAGTTAGCTAAACTAACTTTCACAGTTTGATTATATTAATCTAGGCAAGTAAATATTTATAAAAAAGTGCGGTTAAAATGTTCGTAATTTCTCTTTTTTCAAAATGGAGTTTTAATCGAGTTGAGTAATTTTTTCTTTTAAGTATATTACACTTTTTGATACTAACTAACTAAACTATACATTAAAAACCCTCCAGAATAGTAGTTTTCGATACAAGGGCGTATGCGTAAAGAACTTTACACACACACACGTGTGCCGAAATATTGTTTACGAAAAGACGTACATAAAAGTATTTTTTGTAACGGCGTGCGTGAAGTTCGACTTCTCATCCATCGACACGGTGCGTGAAGCACCATATTTACACACGGAGAAATAATACCGTGCGTGAACCCACAGCAGCGTGCGTGAACCTTCTCCAGCGTGCGTGAACCCTCTCTAGCGTGCGTGAACCCTCCGCAGCGTGCGTGAAGCACATTGCTTCTCGCACGGAAACACACAAATGGAAATTGCATTATACGTTAATGAAAGTAATAATTATTTTGAATATATTAAATATATGTTATTGATTAATTAAATAATAGTATAATTTGTACATAATTTATTCTTATGTACTATCAGGTTGTTCTCATTTTCGGTATAAATGGAGCGTTGAGGCGAGAAGATTTCATATTCTGTACCTTTATACATTATTCTCAAACAGATAAATCGTTCCGATCAAACATTTATCTTATCGGGGGGGCTCCGCCCCCCCCCCCCGTCCACCTCCCTACACACACATTTCTTATTTTACAACAAACTTATCTTTGAACTTTAGACACATAATTATAAAAACTAGTATTAGTGAACCGAACTTCCCGCACTCATCACAAAAAATAGTATGCGATACGAGTGCGTGTGCAGGTGATTTTCGATTGAGTGTGAATGTTGTCGCCCGAGCGAAGCTAGCTTCACGCACTCGTATCGCAATGTACTATTAACGTTTAATGATAATTTGTTGGTTTATACATTTTCAGGAATAAAATGGAAATTAAAAGTAATTAAAAATCAAACTCAGAATTTTGTATTATTATTGCTTATGAATTTATGATTTCTGTGATTAATATATAATAACAATAAGGTTAAATTTTCTTTTTCACAATAAACAATACATTGTTTTAATTATACCTTTTCATAAAAATGTCATTTTGAAATTCATTCAATGACGCATGTAAAACTCTGGTTTAGTGTCAAATTAAGCATAATAAATGCACTAATTTTTTATCGGAAAGTTTTCTTACTAAAATTTCAAAACTACCTTGTACGACTATATTACTTTTAAGTGTTTCAGTAAATCGTAAAGTATTAGGAAGAGAAAATAATGGACAATACTTCACCCTTTCCAATTATTACAAAAACAAGATTATTAATTATGACAAATAAACGGTTTACATTTAGACACCGATAGAAAGCAGGAAATTTCCGAGGCAGGTTGTTGAATATCTGGTTTTATGAGACTTTCCTCGCAACGTTGCATACTGGAGGATTGATTGATTAACGATATTCCACTGCACCAATCAACGAATCAAAACTCAGCTGTCAGATCGTGGGTTTTCCGATTAAAACTATAAATAGAACGTTCAGATAGATTCGATATTATTAATGGTACGTAGTATGAAGCGGAATGCAACCGATATTCACGGAAACATCGCTGTTTCATCAAACAATAAATTATTGTTCCTTCAAACAATATGTCGAACGTTCGTTTCATGTGAGTATCATGCTCGTCTCATTTTATCCGGAGATAAAGCATCACTTATGTCAAAATTATTATATCCTATGAACATTACAGAGAAATAATTGAACATATCATATTTATAATTAGCTCAAATATCGACAAGTTCTACATGACAGTGATATCTTAGATATAACTCCATATTATTGCGTATCTCTTAGTCGGAGGTTATCAGGATTGAAGTATTTAGAACGTATCTAGGGAATATCTATAAATAAATTGAGACACGCTTTGAGAATGTATTTTGAATAAATTGATGAAAAAAAAAAGAATACGAAATGAAAATTTTGGTCCATTACGTCAAATCTTAAGATATTGACTTTGTTTCAATTTAAGACATTAATTATGTGAATTCAAAGTAGGAAATCCGTAAGAATGCTTCATTAATCATACGAGTTAAATACTTAAACTGAATAGATCGACGTTATTCGACATTTAATTATATTGACATCGTCCATCATTACGATCAAATTAATGCGTTCGTATTAGTTGACAATTTTCAATAATTTAAGTTGAAACGTGTAAAATATCTTCATTAGTATTTTATACCCATTATTTTAAACTATTCCAATGAATTTTTTGTACCGAATAGTTTTTATCAGAATCATTTCATCAAAAGAACCATATCTATTTTAGATTGTTACCAAATACTATCATAAATCTTGAACTGACAACTCATTACAAGCTCTACTTGATATTTGGACGATATACGGACCATCCCCGCCCAAAATTTTACGGCAAATGTAATAAATTATTTACGTTGGTGTAGCTTATTTTTTTTTACAAGTTGACCACGAACAATACACTTTGACCAATCCAGGATTCACACTTTATCAACAAAATTTATATTTTAAGGTCCAGTGCCCTTGAGAATCGGTACCTCAAGGTTAAATTATGTTTTTTGCTGTTCAACCCTTTTCGGCACACATTTTTTTTTTGAACGAACCATATTTCGTGAAAATTGATGTATAAGAGTGTCTTTAGACGCTGATTACGAATACAAATTCAATATTTGAAAACTCCAAATTTAACCTACTAAAGCTTAAATTACAAATTCCTCTGGACATGTACAACATTATACGATATTATTTTATTTTATATTGCACTGCATCTATTTCAAATCATGCAAAGCAGTCCGATTTTCATTAAACATTTATTCATATTTTTATAAACAATTTAAGATTTTGGAAAAAGAAGTTTTTTGCAATCATCTTGGTCTATATTTCGTCACTCCCTCGATTTTCAAGTTCCTCAGTCGCCTCTAGGCTTATTTCATTTCATATTTTGTACTTTTTAATGGTAGAATACTATAAACGAGAAAAGTCGATAGCTAATACAAATAATCTTTTTTTGTTTAAATCTACAAATTTTGATATTTTATTTTCAGATTTCTAGTTCTTTGTTGTGTGTTTTTTTAAATATATAATACTATTTTTGTATCGTGCAAATGAATGAATACTGTTAAGTGTTAACAATACCTGTTTTAAATAACAAAAAACAATTTTACAACATTTCACACTGGATAAAAGTTGTATATCATTATATAATTTCCTGTAAACTGAACAATTTTGCTAAAAAAGTAAGAATAGTTAACAAGTAAATAACAATAAAAAATTATTGTTTATTTTTTTCTTTAAAGATAGGTATTATTGATCTTCTTCTGAACGTTTCGCAATCTTACAAAAATAGTTTAATAAAGGGAAAAAAACGCAAAACAAAAGTCGAAATCTGAAATTGAAATTGAAATTTCAAAATTCGCCGATTTAAAACCAATGAAAAAATTGTGAAAATATTTTATATCTCCTTATAAACAGAAAAATACCACTTTACATTTTTATGGTAAGTGGTGCATACAATTATCTATAAATCCTAAAAATTTGGATGAAAAAAAGGTGGCGTTTTCTAAAAATGAAAAAAAAGAATTATTTCTATTTGTTGTTTTTTTTCTCATTTATAACAATTTACCATTAAAAAGTACAACAAAATGAAACGAAATAAGCCTAGGGGCAACTGAAAAACTTGAAAATTGAGAGAGTACTGAAATTTGGACCAAGACGTTTCCAAAATATTAATTTTTTTAGCAAAATCTTAAATAGTTTATAAAAATTTCAAAAAATATTTAACCAAAATTTTTAAAAATATATGTTTCTTTACTTTTTGAGTAGAATATTCCTATCATTGAAGGTTTCAAAAATATTTGTAAAAAGCGAGAAATGATGAGTGAAAAGTATGCCTAGTATATTAATAACATTTTTTCTGTCTACGTCACTGAGGCGTGCACTAAATAGAAGACAATAACTTTTGATAAAGCACTCCATTAATATTCAGGTGGAAAAAATTACGAAACTATAATTAAACCTACGCAAATAGCAGTGAAAAGTGATCCAAGATTATGCAAGAACTTGAAATTTCGAAATAAAATAAATATAAATGGATAAAAACCAGGATGACCAAAGATAAACTTTCAGCACTTATAATGAAAAAGATTCCCCAATAAATGATTTTAGAAAGTTTTACATTTACAAATGAATATTTCTTAAAAATATATAGAAATGGAAAATTTTTATATCTCGTGATATCAAGCGAGCCTGGATCAAAACTCAACTAAACGTTCCGTTTGTAATGGGAGCAGTAATTAAAGTAAACTCTATAGATCGAATAGAGGAGAAATGTCCACCTGTTGAACTTCAGCATTGAATTTTAGAAACATATGTTCACGATACGTGATTTTAGCTCTTCAACGACCTAAAAAGGAATGTAACTATATTTTTTATTGAGGTAAAGCAGGTAGAAAATGAGTGGGTGTGACTGGAAACGTCATAATTAATTAGCGTAAACGATGTGACGTAAAAGAAATTCAATTAAAGTGCTTTCATGTTGGCCTTGCAATTGCAGCAGTTGGTATCACTTTTGGTTCTTGAAATGACGTCAGTTTTTGGCAATTGAATTTTGCTGGGCTTCCCTCAGGATAGTTTTGAATTAATGGAAAGTTGATATATCAATTTTCAAATTTGCGATCAGGATTTTAAAGACCCGATTTTTAACGACTGATACCATTATCAACAGATATACCAGAAGCAGACAATATTGAATATTTTAATCAAACATCAAAATGTTTTTTGGTGTACTGGTATTTTATGAGAGCAAATTCCTGCTATTAATCTATATTGTATTTTCACACAAGAGAAACCTGTGTGGTTAAGTGCTCGGATTCAACATATAATTTAGTATAATTCGAATGAAATTGTATGACATTCTGAAACCGACCTCAGTTTAATTTTGAAATAGATAATATCTCTGAATCTCGCTATTTTGAATGATTCTTTAGAACAGAATAAATTTAAAAAATAGGGAAGCTACCCATAATTTTTTAAGAAAATTCGAAATTTACAATTTACAATAATGTGACCACATTATTCGAGTAACAATTCAAAACATTTGAAGAAAACCAGTTTTCACTAAGTAATTATACATAGATTACTAAATTAAAAAATGTATTATATTTTGTAATGCACCATTCGAAAAATTGTGGTTTGAGCAGCAAGAGATTTCTATCCTATTTTTGTTGGATTTAATATAATAATAAATGTTTATCTTAACAATAACATCCTGAAATTATAGTACATCAAGATGGTCCATGCGATCATTCTTCATCATTGATAACGCTGTGTAACAAAAAATTAGTGACTTTGTTGTTTTTTAAACGTATGTTCATTGAACGTTTAGGTATCAACAAACAAGAAAATATTTTTGAACAAAAATTTAATTTGTTAAGTTTCTTAAAAAGGGGAGGTTAAAGTATAAAAACATAACTTCTTTGGTACTGTTTCAAGTTCTCTAAAATGAACATGTCAAGACATACCAAGCTGTAATAGGGCTTAAAAGAAAACTTAAATTCTATACTTATCTATTAGATTGGGGTTAATATGGCTAACAACTTTCGAGAGTAGTTTTATTTCCGGAAACGTAACTGTTGAAGATGACAGTGATTTTGTCTACTGGGACACATACATAACATTTTATTTATCCTCAAACTCAGACAACACCAACTTTAAAATTCTAACAAATGGGATTAAATTGTATTTATAAACCTTCGCTGTCATTCTGGACAAATTATTTGGAATTTTTTAATTCTACTTAAATACGATTTACTAATTACAATTTTTTAAGCATGACTTTAAACTTCTAATAAGAACTACGCTTGCAAATAAGTTTCGACCAAATCTCATCCGTTAAAAAAATGGCAGCCGTTTTAAATCCGCTAATTTGAACATCTCGTGAAAGATGTTTCAAGTAAATTGTGTAGCTTAAGAAACTGAGTATCAACCATATTAGAACCAGTATTTAAAATTTCTATAATCTGACCTCAGATTCGTAATTAGCGACTTCAAAACCCTGCAAGTAACAATTTTGAAGACAATCCGATTATGGGGAATTATTTTCTGCAAATTACTTTTCTACCCAAATATGAAGTTAGGGTTACTGACTAAATTTAGGTGCACCGAAATTTTTACATGACTTTTCAGCCTTCTTTTAAGCCTTATTAGAGCTTTTTATGCTTTAACATTTTCTTTTTAGAAGACTTCAAAAAGAAGCAAAAAAGTTATTTTTTGATACTTTGATCCCTTCATTTTAAGGGACTGAATAAATTAAAAATGTTTTAAGAGTATTTTCTTGTTTATTGACACCTACACATTCAATAAACACAGTAATTTTAAAATAAACACAAGGTCACTGTTTTTTATTACGCAATGTAGTCATGCTCAATATCATCGTATGTTCAAAATAAGGAGAAATCGTATCACACTTCGAGACATACGTCTACTATAGATGATGTGTTGCAATATTAAATATTAGTATAAGACTAAAGTGACAAAAGTCTAGTACTAACAAAATTATTAAAACAGTATTAAACAGATTCTAATCTATGACTAAATTTTAAAATTCTCTTCAGAAAATATTTAGAAATTAGTCCCATATTGACCAATCGTACCGCGCTAACTTCCCCATGCTTCTCATAGATGGCACAACGTATGAAGTGATAATATTGTGACTGGAACGCTGTCATAATCTCTAGATTTTCTCATAGGTTCCGTCTGCACTTTTCATTTCATTCGAAGAGTACCGCGACCGATTAAACTTTATCAAAATAGCGGAATTTATTTATTGAGCTTCCCAATTCATCAATTAGAAGCGTTTTTTGTTTGTAGAAAAATCAAAATTAACATGTTTTTAATTACTCATGCCTTTGGTTTAATGCGCGTTATAAAAATGGCCTCCTTCAAGGATGGCCCAACATGAGAAAAATATTAGAGCACCTGCAACCGACGTCCTAGTAGTGACCCAGAAGAGACCTCCACATTTTTGCATCGAGCTTTGTTATGAATTTTTAATGGATAAAGTGTTATTAACAATAACTTTTAACGACAATTTCATATGTATATTTTATATTCTATACAATTTAGTATAACCGTAAGGTCAGACTGTAAAGCAGCTTGTGCTGTGACTCGCCATTTGTAGATAGTATTTATAATAAAGACATTATTTATAAAATATATACTTGAAATAGTTTTAATTTTTGAAATAGTCGAAAAGCAACCATTTTTTTCTTTCCTTTCTGAGTTTCCCAGTGTCACGTCAATAAACCTCATCAATCATCAAGGATTTCCTTAAAAATAAACTGTAAACTCGTCAAAAAAGTTGATTTTTGGCATTCGTATAGCTAACTTCATCTATCGGTAGGTAAGAGATCACTTTCCCGTATAATGATTTTGCTTTTAAATCCGTTGCATTTCAGGTCCAATTTGAAAAATGGTAGTTGTGCCAACGAGAAAAATCTATTACAATTTTCTTTAGTAAATTTTTTTCAATACTGAAATCCTGGAAAACAATGACACTAGAAACTGATAAAAGAAAGAAGTACTTCAAAAATTACTGGAGCACCGGTAAGTATTCTTCGTTCAGCCAGAAAACTTTCAAAGATAGACATCGTAAATATGAGTTTCGAGATGTACAACGTCTTCTCTGGAAATATTGATATTTCAACAACTACAGAGTAACAATGATAGACAAACCCGGGAAAGATAAGATTACAATCAATATAACGTCCATTATGAAAAATCATAACAATGATTTCAAGAAACATCAGAAAATAGATAGATGATTGTAAAATAAAATTGTAAATTACTTCGCAAATTAGAAGGGTTTATAAAATGATATTTTTTGTATTAGGTCATGTAGACTTTTGCGGGCCTGAGGAAGCTTAAAAAACAAATATTACGTTCTAGGCCTGACTATTTTTATTAATGTATTAAAATATATTTTTAATCTCTTTACATCTCTAAAGAGGAGTACTATTTTTAGTAGAACAGTAAGTTACATTATTTCATGTCACGTAATTTTATTCAAGTTTGATTATACTAAAATGCCTTAGATATTTTATGGATAACAGAAAGTGAAAGCCCAGTTTATGTAGATGTAAACTTTTATATTAGATAAGTTTATCATTAGACTAAGTAAAGACCGAGAAAGATCAGAGATCAAAGTCACCCTAGTAAATATACTGAAAAATTAATAAGTCATAATTCCCATCATCATCATTTTCCAATGCAATAAATTATCCCCAATTTTGATGGATTAATCGAATTTTAATGCGCTATTCATTGCCTATCATTGACGATAATGATGTACGAGGTTGATAGAATGACGATTAATTAATTTCAAGAAGATATAATGTGTATTTTTGGGACAAAAAGAAAACAATATATTTTTAGGATTTCAGCACCCAACAAGTGGTTTTTCTCCGAGGCGACTGAAACACTTCGGGCAATGAGTAAAAACCAAGCGTGACAAATTAGCCTAAGGGATGTCACATACTGGAACCCGGGTATTCCCTAGGGGTTGCAAAGGCGGCAGGTGATTTTGCTGCCCACGGCAGTACGTACGCGCGTGCTCGAACTAACCGACAAAGGGACGCGCGCATGAAATATAAGCTCAGATATTTTTGTGTCTCTGCTTGCGCGCCGATGTATCGACCTGCGGCCACCCAAAGCTTTTCGGAAAAACCAATTGGGAATCCCGTCGATACACCATTGCATACTTGGGCGCATTTTCCATTTCGCGAAAAATGCTGAAAGGAAAATTGCCTCTGGTATCGAAAACATGCCTTGGACTACATTTCGAAAATTACCCAAGAACTATTACATTTGCTTACTTTAGCCGAAGGAGGTTCGATTTTTTATCGAAAATACGAGAGCTCTACTCGGGCGTGAAGTTGCACGCTAATTAACCGCATGAAACGTTGATACGTGCAAATAGAGAAGCAGGGCTATTTGTTAATATCGGGTAATTAATTTAGTACCTCAAGCACTTAGTCGATGTACGATTACTCGTATGCGAAAACACGTTTCGGCAGCTCTTGTTTACGTGTTTGTTCGAGCAATAATGTCGGGAAAATATTTATACTGGAATACTCTATTTTCGAGAGAGTAAGTGAAATGTTGTTATAGAATATTTGCAATTTTAAAATTTGTGTAGTGAATGTATAGTGCATCGAAGAGATGTCGTCTGCTTTGAAACTCGATTTTAGATTCGAATCATGAAGCTGACTAATTTCGAGACTGCAAAAATTAATATAATACATGGAAAAACGTATTTGGAGAGATTGATATTATTTCCTCCTTAGCAATAGAAATGTTAACATACGAAGGATTTTTAACTTACAATTGAATAGTACTGATTTTTTCTGCCAGCCAGTACTGATTTAATACCGAATATAATACTGGCTACTATACTAAATCAGTGCTGATGTACTCCGACAGTTGGACGTTACTACTTATTGATCTTAGTACAGGCAATCGGCGTATGCAGTACTGGCTACCTGTACTTTGACAGTATGGTTGCCAAACCTAATTTACTGTATTTTAAATAATATAAATGTCTAGAATAATGTTCAAGAAAAAAATATAGTCCAAACATCAAAGTGCAAAAAGAAAGTAATTACAATAGATTCTTTTTTATATTTTAAAGTTCAAACACAAAAATTTGTAGTAATTTCAGTGTTGAAATAAAAAGGAAAAGGTTAAGTAAAAAAATATTGCTTTGGCAATGAAATTGTCCTTTCTAATGAAGTCGAGGTATTAAGATTTTTGTCATAATCTTTTTTATAATCATAAAATAACCATTATTTCGATTTCACAGCAAGACACTAACCCAGTATTGACAGCCAGTACAGATTAACGGAAATGTTAATCCAGTACTGGTATCCAATACTGTTCGCGACAGTAAGTTAGTACTGTCAACAATACCGTAAATGTAGTGACACAGTACAGGTAGCCAGTACTGTATTCGCAAATAACAAGTACTGCTTGAAGGAACAAATCATTACTCATACAATACTGGCTGCCAGTACTGATATCAATATTATACGACCCTACGATACATCAGCATTAACCGAGTATTGACAGCCAGTACAGATTAACGGTAATGTTGATCCTGTATCGGTATCCAGTTCTATTGGCGACAGTAAATTAGTACTGGCAGCTATACTGTCAAAGTACAGCACTGATTAAGTACAGATAGGCAGTATTATATTCGTTATTAAATCAGTATTGACTGGCAGAGAAAATCAGTACTAACCATATACTGACTGCCCGTAGTACCATGGGTCGGCTTGGCATCCATTAAGTACTGACGTTAGCACTGATTTTCGAATAAGGAATGGTACTATCCGAATCAGTAATGTCTTAAGTACATAAGGATTGAAGTTGGAATAATTTTGTACAATTTTTCGAAGTCGAGGCAGTACTAATCCAGCACTAAATAATTCCAGTAATAGTAAATTACAGGCATAACAAAAAAAGAAAGACTATGAATTGCCTCATTTTAAGAACACATTAATCCTATGTATTTTAATTGTTCCGTTGAATATGAATCTGTAATTAACAATATTCGTCCTTTCGTGAATTAATTTCCCTCGTGCAATGACAATATGTACCAGTAGTGCTGGACACAAATGATTAAATATCGAAAAATGGACTATAAAACATACAGTCATGCATCGAATGTGTCATCTTTTGAGCTTATTTTTAAAAATAGTTTTTGAGGTTGTCTCTGAAATTCACCTATTATTTCCAATTCAATGAATCAGTAAAGATGAGATTAATATTTTCTCAGCTGATGAAAAGTCATATTCGTTCTCTGTTAAGGCTATGTTGTTGTAAAAAATGTTTGTATGATTTTATGAGGTTAAATTATAAAAAAAAGAGACCATAATTCCTTACTGCAGATTCCTATTCAGCGAATCGAAATAGAAACAGCGTATCTCTCCAAAATAAGCCATAATATACATTTTTAAAGCTTATATCTCCACAAAATCTAATTTTTTAACATATTTATGGTTATGTCGAGAATTTGCAGAGTAATCTCCCTTTTTTATTGCAGAATCTAATGCAAAATAATAAACTCAATTCTGCAGTTTTATAATATGTAAACTTCTCAAATTATTTTAGTCTTTTAATTAGTAGTTAGAAGAAATTTGTTGGACTGTAGATAAATAAATAAAGTACAATGTGTTGGCTAGAAATAACACATTAATTATTTTAAGATCTATTTCGCACTTGTTTTGTTATCTTTTACTTAATATCTTTTACATAATCTAAGTATTGGTTAACAAAGTTTCTTTGATTAAAAATAGTCTACTTAACAAATCTAAATTAATATATATTCTACCGGGAATTGAAAATTAGATTTGGTCAGTATATTTCTTGGCGTCATTAAATATAATTTTAATTGACATATTTAAGTCTAACGTAATTAAAAATAAAAAAATGTCATACTTCTGTACTATACTATTTCGTAAGTCAGAATATGAATATTCATGCTCTGGCTTAATTGTAAAACAGGAAAAACTAAATACGGATGAAATATTTGCAAAGTTCAGATATTACTTCCAATTTTCTTAATGAATGTCACGTTTAAAAAGTTTTCGAATTTTATAATAGTTCAATCCGCCTGAAGTATTTTAGAAATAAAAGAAAATCTTTTAATATATCTTAAAATAATGATGTCATAAATCTTCAAACATCAATTATTTTTTTATGAATTGATTTTATGATGAAAAGTATTGCAATTTAGAAACTTTCGGCGTATGTAATACAATTGAATTAAGAACTAAAAAAGTAAGCATTATTAAAAATCAATTTAATACATTAATTAATCTTTTTTATCATTTTCGGATAAATAAATATTATATCAGATTTTTATTTATTCTTATATTAATATATTCGATTTAATCATATACACAAATTAAATCTCTTTGATTAATATAGAAACGAGTAATTAATTTTAATTTGCTCATAATTATCGTTTACAAAGTTCATTAAAACAATTAAATATTAATAAAATAACTAAGAGAGATTAAATAAATTAAGCCATATATATTATGAGTTTTAACGATATAGCAGTATGAATATCGCTTATAAAAATTTAATTCCGGCACTTAATTGAGTATGTAGTAACTCATAGAATTGATTTCATGTGATTAATTTTTTAATACCCTTTTAGTAATTTAATTGCGTTTAACGTGATGTTTTGATATTTGTTATAAACAAATATTGTGTTTGTAAGTTTACTTTTATTCATTAAACTATTCGAACGAGTTTATGTGATATTTTAAATTATAATGTTTCCAATTCCTATGCAATTTATGAAAAATTTATCAAAAATATTAAAATATTTCGTCTATATGACTTATAAAAGCTTACAAACGTATTAATGCGTTTTAATTTTGAAAATAACAACATTTGTTACAATATTAGTATCAGTTTTCATTTAGTAGTAGACTAAAACAGTTGAGGACATCAGATAATACCTGATGACGTATTTCATGACAATGTAACGATAATCATAATTGTAACAGATAATATCGACAACTGTTGACGAATGACATCATCAGCATTACACATCATCGAACTACGCAATCTTCATTCAATAAAATTTCGCTCTGTTGCTTTTATCTTTAATATAATTTAAAGTCGCTACAAATTTCTGAAAATTTTGCCATTCTTGAAGAGTATTTTTGCAACATTCAAATATTACGTCATGGAAAAGTTTCATAATTTCTGAGAAATGATTACACAGATAAACGAATCCTTAATAAAATAAAATCTAAAGTTTAAATTACATGGTAAAAAGTTGAATTGCCATTTTTCTCGTATTATTTTAAAACGGGACTTAAGTCTGTCCTTGTCTAGGTGTCTTTTTTTTTCATATTACATCTTGTTTGAAGTTAATTTTCTTACTTAATTCCGAATTTCAATCGCATTTCTCGTATTGATGTTTACAGGGTTATAAGGAAATGCCTTACGAATTACTAAAATATAATAACAAATTATTAAATGCAAATTTACTAGTAATAACTTGAAATTACGTTCATTTACAATTCTGGATTCTAATTTAAATTATTAAAAAAAGTATTGCAATAAAAAATTGAAAATAATATTGGATTCATATTCTGAATAAAACGTTACTTATTTTAAAAGTGATGAATTATAGAAAACTTTGTAAATATTAAGAAACTTAATATTTGTATAACTATTTTACCGTTCATGTAACTCAAATGACGAAACCACGCATTTCCTTTGACATGACGTATGATGTAATTATGTTTAATTTAACGTAACGAAACCTTGAATAAAATGTGGTATATGGTTGTAATACAGCTAAGATAAACATATTTGATATGAAATTCAAATATGTTTGTAAATATCAAAATTTTTCCTTTTATGACATAATGACAATATTAGAATTATCCTCAGAGGATCGTTTCACTGTACATTTACAGTTGAACATAACTATGGCGTAGAGTATGTCATTCAATTTGAATACCGATGCTGATCTGAAGGACAATTTTCGAGTTCGTGTTAAAATGATCACACGTGATGAATACCAACCAAATGGAAAATGTCAAATTTTGCCTTCGTTCAAAATAAATATTGACATTTCGTGGGTTGTTATTTAGTCATCTAATTTAGGTTATATTTAGTATACAGTTATTTAAGATTTTATAGCCATTTATATCGTCTTTTTATAACATTGAAATCTGATACTTTCAACTGTAAATGCAATATTAAAATATTTACCACTTAAAAATCATTGTTAAGATTTTAAATATTATAAATTAGTATAGATTTTAATGCAGGAGTTTTATTTTTGTCTTGAATATAATAATCAGATCAGAAATAAGAAAACTACTATTTTATTCCACTCAATTGTAGCAAAATATTTAATATAGTACTTGAATAAAGGCATACAATATAATCTTTCATTTCAACAAATTACATTAATTATTCTAATGATAAAAATACTTTTCAAAATATATTGAAACCTTTTTTTATTACATACCAAGACATTTTAAATATCGCTAGTGTAAAATGATTAAATTGGTAATATATTCTGGATTAAACTCATTTTCTTAATGAAAAAAGACATGTAGTGAACCTTTTAATGTCGACATAACAAGTTCAAAATGAGTTTTATTTTCTTCGGCGTAAGTAGTAACAGTGCACATCGACCAGGCAGTAAACTTTCTCATGAGATTCCATAAATATAGTATGAGGTAATGACATGGTACGAAGTCATTATTTATCAAACAGGTAAATATTATCACAGTTATAACAGTTTCATTCTTTCCCCTCTCAAAAACTTATCATTTTGATTAGAGTTAAGGATATTACCTCCCATGTGATTAGTTTGTTTTGTTATTTGGGAATGGAAAATTACATTATAAATCTCGATTTCGAGTATGAAAACTCTATTCCAAAGAACAAAAAATGGTTAAATTTGATGACGAGTGTTATCATAAAGGTCTAACCAAATTTAGTAGAGTATTATTAATTAACATATTTTTATTTTTGGTCTATTTGAACTTATAAATGCTTCAAAACAGTCAGTTTTTTGAAAATGAGGAATTTTCTGAAGTGAGATTGTGTAGTTTTCTTTATTGTTCAAACTTGTAAAATAAGTTCGTGTTTTATTATCCAGAGGAACTGTAATTTCACAATTACTATTTAAGAAAGTTTTTAACATCACTGAATTATATACGATTTTTTCAAAAAAATAAAATTCAATTATGAATATGATGTATAAAAAAGAATGGAATTTTTCAATATCTCTCAGGTGTATATGTATACTTACTTGCATTTAAAAGCTTCTACAAATGTGTACAAAAGAAAATAAATAAAAAAACTGACAATAATAAAATATAAAAACAAAAATGACAACAAAGCAAACTAACCAAAAATTATACTTCAAAATGTTAAAAATAGTTTCTCCACGTCGGCTACCCCCTTACAGTGACTATTGACTTATTTTTAATATCCAAAAGCAAAAGTTTTGTAGGTTTCTGATAAGAATTGTAGATTATGTGTTCGCCAGAATAATGCATTTAGACTCGAAGTAATATTAATAGTTTTCGTCTCAAATATCAAAAAGAATAATAGGGTAATTTTTGTTGTTGAGATGTAAAAGTTACCCGCGCACCATTCTGAATCCTCTATTTTATCCCCTGGTAAATGGATTCTTAATTCATATTTCGTGATGTTGTAAATAATAAAAGACCTTCATTTGTAGATTAAAATTGAAGGGTTGTGATGGAAATTTGTAATATTTTTTACCTTTTTTGGATGTTTAAAGTGTTAAAAAAAGCTCTAAAAATTGTGAACTTCTTTTCAATTATGAAAAATATATACCAACATATTACTGACGTGAATCTTGAATACACAATTAGAAAAATGTATATTCCTATTCTCTAAATCTATCGTAATAAAAATTCACTTCTGATGTGGTTAAATTTATGTCCTTTTAGTGAACAAGAAAATTACCATTCTTTGAGAGTGTATTTTCACCCCAAACAGATTATGCATTCGCTCCATAAAGACTAAGATTTCACTCAATAACAGTCAATAACTTTTATTTTAAGTTATCCCTATTTTCAAGCGTTCCAAAAAATTTAGAAAGTATATCTGTAAATAATAACTAAAAGTTTTATATACAACTCAAATCACTTATAAAAAATATTTACTCTGTGCTTTAACTCTCTGATCCATAAATGATAGATGTTAGATCATTTAACCCTCTATTCTAATTAAAAAATCGATTCATAATGTTGTGTCTGACTCATGACGGCAATTACTACTTAAAATGCTGAAATCCGTTAAAGTGTAACTAGTAACAGAACCGGTGGCGTTTCTATGTCTCATTCGTCATGACTGTCATTAGTTTTTTGTAATATGTATTAAATAAACGACGTGCCTTCTACACATTTCTTTCATATAAATTTATTTGCAGAGAAATGTTCATCAAAAAGTCCATAAGAAATCCTAAATTTTTCATCAAAACCTTCCAAGTCCATCTCTTAAACTTCAATATTTTTAATACTATAAGACCTTGATTTGTATAAATCACGGAAATATTTTCTTTTTTATCAAACAGATAACCCTCATTATTATAATATAATAATTTTTGTTATTTTTCTTAGAAACACCTTTTCGTGTGTTTCATCTGGATTCTGTAATAAAATACGAAATTTAACGAAATTTTAACTTTGAGTGAGTATACGGAACCTAATAACATTTTCGGAAATATTGATAAGTTATTAACCATATTTATAAAGTTTTAAACAAATTTTCATCAGCGCCATTTGAAAGAGCAGCAAGAAAGTTAATCTGATGACATTTTAAAAAAATTTTATTGAGAATATAAGATTCTGAAATCTATATGGAAATTACGCACATTGGGACTTCATAAGTTTTATAAAAATTCATGAAATGAATAAGAAAAATATGAATTGCATAAATAGTAAAGCAACGTATGTAGGTAAAATGAAAAAAAAATTATGTACTAGAATTAACTAAGACACAAAGAGCATAATGACGGAGAATTGATAATCAACATAACTTCAATTAGAATGAAATAAAAATCTTAGGTATCCAAATCAATGTTTTCTAAAGAAAAAAATCAGGGATGATCCACATACAATTGCAGTACTCGAAAATTCACAAAATTTTCATGACAATTAATGATCATTTATTATGCAACATAAGATTAAAATATTACTTCCTACCATATTAATTATGAAGACATCATATACTCGAAAAGGTTATGAAATTCTATTTTTTGAGGTTTCATTTTTAACACACAGAACACAAATTTTTTATTTTATACTTTTTTGTCAATTTCCAGACATCAAATAACTGATCGAATTCAAATTTCCCCAGTATAAAATCAACCCGTATTTGTCATAATTAATTGCACGTTTCGTTTATGGATTTTGTTGGCGTTATTTATTCCCTCGCTGCTACACAATTTCACCTTCACATTTGCGTTGTTCCCCGTCGTGTATTCCCGTAACAACGTTCTCGTTGGAAACGTCAAGCAACATAATTTCGTTCCCATTGTATTCGCCTCTGCCTCGGTGAAGTAGAGGTATTGAAAGTGACCTTTTTTATGCGAGTTTCAAAGCGATTCAGTGGCCATCGAGGCTTCTGTATAATGATATAATTGAACCGCGGACTTCGTCTCCGGCGGCATCGGTTTTTTAAGACAATGAACAAACAGGGTCGGTTGTCTGGGAAATGCTCTAGAAAACGATGCACGCGCCACATTTTCCTATAGTCATAGCTTTCAAAATCATATATAAATGTTAATATTATACCCGAAATTAATAATCTAGACGAGTCAAACTCGATTATGACATTTAGAAATAAATCCAGTTTTATTTTCTTTCCGATTACCATGTTGTCCTCGTGTGAGGATAAATTTAACTATTTTAAAGTCTGATCCAGACATAATAGATCCTTTCACTGGCTTTTCTAATCATTTAACCCGTACATCCTAATAAAAAATCAGTAACTTTGATTGAAATAAGTCGAGATAAGTGGAAAAAATTGGTTCATATTGTAGTGCCTGACGCATATGGGCAGTTACTACTTAATTTGCTTGAGTCCGTTCAAGTAGTAACAGAAGCGTTGGCGTTTCAACATCCTATTTGACACGAAAAACTCTGTAATCTTCGATATAATATGCATTAAATATCTGCGTATTAGTATATCATACAATAAATATATTACCTATTATTCTTTAAGTTCATTCATCTACCTGTATGCTCTAAGCGAATGTAACACCCAAAAGAACGTCTTAAACCAACTGTTTTAATGTCGTTCTCACCAATAATTAACCATCCATTTCTACATACATCAGGTAAACATAGAAGTTCTGATGAGGTTTGCATTACATGCCTAGTTGTACCGCATCTATGATGTAACATATTCCAGTAATATCACACGTGTCGTATTCCCATGATATGTACGTAATTCCACTGGTGACAATAACATAACTCGTGTATTATGGCTAAACACGCAGATAATTTTAAAGCATGACGTTCCCATATAACGGAGACGTTCTAATCTCAAATTAATTTCGCAAGTAATAAGTCGAGTTGAATGAATTCTTTGATAATTGAGTGCCTGACGTGTATCGATAATTACTACTGCATTTATAAGTAGTAAGAGAAATGTTGTCTGTTGCGACATTAATATGGAAAAATTGAATCAAAATTAGTTTTTAGAAATTTCTATGTCATCCTCCTCGTCTGCTATTTTTATGGTAAATCAAAGCACGTCCGTGCAATTGTAATTTATCTGGATTACAAAGCACAGAGGCGTAAAAAATTATATAAAAATATTTGTCTTAACTAGATAACGCACGGGGTTAGTATTCCTGGCGGTGGCAAACTTGATATAGTGTTACTAGCGACCATAAGTTCCAATAAATACAGTCCTTACGTTACACCTACGGTACTAAATTTTAATACTCGCAAAGCAAGACAACAGTTTTATATGGGTTCATACCTTTTATTGCGATGAAATTACATTTTAAGAATGAAGAAGATTAAGTACTAATTTCATGAAACTAATGGTAGAAAAATGTAAGTAATTATGTAAGTTGCATCCGTTCATAATATAACAAAAAGAATTAGAAATATGCCGTGCCACGTTGTATTTTGAATTTAATAGTCATTAACTTCATTGGTTAACCCTTTTTTTGTTAGAAAACAGTAAAATAAGTCAAGATCGTTATATTTGGATCTCCTCTTTCAAATGGCATGGTCAGAATCAGCTGGCTATTTCAAAGAAAATAGTTATGATCATTTTTTTTTTTAAATCGGGATTTTTTTTACCTTTCTTCGTAGGAATCGTTTTTTCTCATGGAAAAGGAAAATGTTGACCATTCTAAAAGATACTAATCGCATCCCTTTGCTCAGCCTTTTCTTTTCCTGTGGGATTTTTTTCAAAACACAAAAGTAATAAGGAAATGTCAAAAATTGAGTGAAAATTAAAAAAAAAAGTAAAAGTTCATTGTATATAACTAATTTGAAGTTATGAATGAATAATAATAAGATTAGGTATTCAAAAATGATGATAATTACTTTTTCATCCCGTTTCTCCATGATTTCAACCGTTATGTAGTCAAACAATGGATAATTATGCGAGAAAATGTAAAATTGCAACTTGCAGACGCCATCTTGAAGCCGCCATTTGGTTTTTTGAAAAAAATCACACGGGAAAAGAAGGGGCTGAGTAAAAAGACGTGATTAGAACTTTTGAAATGGTCAGCAATACCGTTTTCTATGTCCAAAAACGCCATACCTGGGAAGAAACGTCAAAAAAATCAGATTTTTTTTTTTAAAAAATGATCATAAGTTTTTTCTTTGAAATTGTCGGTTGATTCTGACCACGGGATTTGAAAGAGGATGTCCAAATCTATCGATTTTGAATTATTTCAATGTTTTCTAACGATGTTTGGAACAAAAATTACATCCTTGAAAGTCCTTTCATTAATAAGTAAAAACTACTAATAAATAAGTAAAAAGTTAACAGCAAATTCAATTACAAATTCTTTACTTATGAATGCAAACAGGACTATTATAATTCACCGACTATGATTTAGTAGTATGCTTTTTAGAAACAAAAAGAATTATACAGAATTTTACCAATTATGCAGACATATTGAAAACCTAGTTATCAATTACGTATAACTAAAGTCTGATATTAGCATAAATAAATATTTCACTAGACTATTTTCTATCTTGAACTTACCACATATTATTCATGCGCATAACATTAATAACGCTAATTATGGAAATAGAACAGACTAAATCATCAATATGCTAATACTGAAAATAAACAAGAATAGCATCGTAAATAATATACACCTAATAAAATATCGTTTACTAGTTATGATTATTCGGTACTATGTAACGCAATATAATATAATATCTCGTGAACAAAAATATGTAAAATTTCTTGTAAGTTTAATACTTAATAAGAGCAATGTGTGTCGATATCAGCAACTGTACCCTTTAAAAATTCTTCACAAGTAGTTACATAATACAGGAACTTTAAAACACTAAGACTGTAAGATGTTATTAAAAGTTACCTTCTACTTTTTTCAGTTTTCTTGATGTCACTCGCAGGGCATGAAAAATCTACTTCCGTAAACTTTGCATCCAAGCGTTTATGTAAATACATATGTATGTTAAACACAACGAGTAGTTTGAATATTGTTCTCATAACTTATTGAAATAAATAAAGAATATAGCAATCGGAAATAATAATTTTAAATAGAATTTTAATACTAATAATCTTACGAATCAGTATAACACAATGTGTGATAATTTCAACTAAAAAAGTTTAATAACCTAACTAAATATTACTAATAATTAAGTCGTATTACTAAGCAATCCAATAAAATTTAGTAAACGGTCTTATCTCAATTTTTCTTTTTCACTAACTACTAAAATACTCTTTCCTGAGCAATTCACTTTTTTTCTTTAAGTAAAGAAAGAAGAAACCTATAAATTGTCTGTTTCACCACGTTCAAGCTCTTTTCACCTTTTTTACACATTTTCGAGTTAGTATCTTGATAATTTGGGTTACGTCGATGGCCTGTCTAGTACAAGTAACGACGTGCTTTTATACTTGAAAATTATGTTAACGATGGACATTTACTTTCTTTTAACTTCATAGAAGAACTTCGCTTTAAAAAAATTATAATATAAATCCGTTATTATATATAAACATTTAATTAAAAATGTAATATTTATTTTAAATACACGTATCGTAAATAGTGGAGAAACTTAATTACATTCTATTATTAAAACATATTTAATCAAAATTATACGTCACATAAATTATAATCTGTCTGAATTTTGATTATAATTATACGTCGTTTTACATCTGCAGATATCTAAAATTACTAACCTCTGGGTAGAAATGAAATATATCGATGTTTTCTGCAGATAAAATTAATGACAAACTACAAGAACGATACGTTATTTCAAAATCTAATTTTACATTCGTTTCACACCTTCATTTTGTATTTCGTTTAATAATAAATATATCAAATTACTGGTGTAATTAATGACGTAATACCGAAGTAATCAGTGAACCGCATATTTCTCTTTTATCAACACCATTCGCGTGATATATCGTTATGCACATTTACGTAATACTAAAATGGAAAAATCTGGAATAATAATGTGCATATAAATTTAGCGATACAACTCGCAAATTGCGATAAAAATGGAAAGAGTTGCATAATGTGCTTGAAATGCGATATGTAAAACCGATTAAGTGTTAACGTAATATTATGATTTTTAGCAAGCGAGTCTCGATTATCTCATTTTTTTGTAAATGTTTCGTTAACCTTTCAGACTTGTAATTTACATATTTTTCTACCAGAAATAATGATTTCTTTTTTTAATTTTGATTAGGTTGGGTAAATTTTTTTCATGTTCTGTTAACAACTTTTTACAGTATGTTATCGAATATCCATATAATATTTTATTAATAATACTTTCTTTTTGTTTTGTTGACCTTCCTTAGTTTTAACTCTTATCAGTTCGTGTCATTCTTTTTATTAATTTTTTTCCGTCTATTTTTTTAATATTATCCATTATCTCTAGCGACGTTTGCTTTCTTCTTTTTTATTAATGTGGTCAAGATATTTTGTTAACTGCAGGATCCTTTAAATTAATTTCAATTTTTTCTTTTATTTCTATGGTTACTTTTTTTGCTTTTGTTTAAATTTTGTTGTGTGATTAGAACAATTTTTCAAATTAAATTTCGTCAAAAAGAAAATTTGTTTAGTGAAGTTTAATAATTTGATATCAAACTATTTCAGTTTGCTTCTCAACTATTTTTAATTTAATTCCATTTCTTTCAACATCTGTTCTAAATCATTAATTTTATGTAATGAACTCTGTTACTTTCCATATGTTGCCTTTTGTTTTCTGTAACTGATATTTTTTAAAATTATAATTAGCAGCATTTTTTAAATATGTCATGATTATGCAATATTTACAAATCAGTCAAGAAGAACAAATATTAAGAAAGAGAATTCCATTTTTGAAAATTATTCATCTTTAGGATTCTATTTATTTCTAAAAATAATTTGACCACGTGACAAATATTCCAATTTGAATGCTAAACGATTATTATTAACAAAATTGTACTAATTACGACTATAAATGAAATGACTAGAGTCTTAAATATAAGTACTAAATTGTTATCAACGGTTTTAAAATAAACGGTCGAAAGGGAAGAGTTTTGGTTACTAAAAATTTTGTACCCTAATAATTGTAAATGTCCACAACCAATTTTGTTGTTTTTTGTGCTGGTGTTCAACCATACTAACCCCGCTTATTTTGAGCTACTAAATAGGCATCTACAGAATAAAATGAAGGGTCGTTAGACAAATTCTAGACATCACCTCATAAAATCAGGAAAATGTAGCATTTATAATGATACAAGCTTAAAAGAGATACATTATATGTATTGTTTCGGATAAGACCGCTTGATTTGTGTGTATTTTGAGACGTAAATTTCACAAAATACCACAAGAAACAATAACAAATATTTTTTAAAGCGATATAGGTTTAAAAAGAGAAAGAATATGACTTTTCTCAAGAAGAGACCGCAATAATCTCATTTTTTTTTTATTCATTGAATATTATTTTGCAATAAAAAATACGGGTCGCTGTGCAAATTGCGAACATAACCTTAAAAAATAGTAAAAAAATAAGTGTCTATCAAAAACCCTTAAATAATAATAATAATCACGTCTTTATTGGCAATTACAAAAACGAATACAGGATATAAATAATACAAAAATGCCAAAGGGCGAGCCACAGCAATAGCTGTTTTACAGACTGACCAGTTTAATACCAAGTTTCATTTAATTTGATTATTATTAGTATTAATAAGCGTGTTGGATCAGGTATATACATTTATCAAATTCTGAAATTCAATTAAAATTCTACGACGAAATAACATTTTTCGAAATTTTGTTTATTAACCCTTTCTTTCACACAGTTTTCTTTTTATGACCTTGATCTCAAATTTGTTACTTGGCGGCTTTTGTGATCGTTGATTATGAATCTGATCTGAGAATTTCGGAATTCAATATGACAGATTTAAAACGTGAACTGAAAGATGGGAAGACATTTAATTTTTTAGTAATATTCAGTTCGGCGGATTTAAAACACCGGAAATGCATGCACTGGATTAATTTAGATGAAACTCAATATTTAGGCGTTTTTTTTGTTCGTCCTTGAATAAGAATTTATTATAAAAGTATGGAATACAAAAAAAAATTTTTACGTTGCAATATGAAAAGCTTTTAATAGTATGAAATTTTGATGTTCGGAGTTTTCTGCTTATGCGTCGAATTTCAAACAATTCGGCCCTTTCAATTTTGAAAAACTTACTGATTTATAATCACGGGTTCTAAAAGTATAAAATCTTTCTTATCATATTACGTTTTATATTTTTGTACTCATAAAAATGATTTCTTTCCAAAAATATGATCTTTTTCGGACCTTTCATTTCTTTATATTTGAAAAGATATTAACAATGATCATTTTTCGAGTACACTGTTTCAATTTTTAATTAGTTGTTATATCGAGGTTTGATCATAAAACATTTCAGAAAAAGTAAAATCGTGAATGCAAGATTGTTTAAAGAATTTGTCTGGTTTGGAACGATAAAAGAACAAAATAATAAACGAGTGAAGTATATGGCTAAACAAAAATTAAAAAAAATACATTATTAATAAAATATTTAATTGATTTCGAATTCTTCTATAAATTTTTCTGTAAGATTTTCGGTAAAAAAGGTGATGTTTCTGTTTTTTCTTTTTTTTTAAGAAAACTCAAATTGCATTAAATTTAATGAATCAGCAAAAGAAAATTAATCGCCATGGTTATGTAACGAAATTTTCGTTTATTATAATGTAATAAGAAAATATATATATATTTAGGACTATTGTAATCGTCGTTAGTCGCATTTGAACCAAAATTTTGTTATAAATTTTGAAAAACCATGGCCAGTTTCGTAATGAGCGATCCGAAAAACACATTTGTACGTGAATGTTTCATGAAATTCGCTAAAAATTTAACTACGTCATTATAATCTACTGCAAAATTTTTAAGTTTCAACAGTTTGTGCCATTTTGTGCCACTTTATTCAGTATCAAAATCACGTTTTCTTACAAAAATATTGATTAAAAAAAATCGCTGATTTTTCCGTACTTTATTGCAATAAAGCCGCCATATGGTTTTGGTTTTGTATATCGAGAACAATGAAATTAAAGATACAAAAAAAATGATAAAATGGTATTCACATATTTTACAAAAATTATTTTTTGCATTCGACATTATTTCAAAGTACAGCTATGATTTCAGGCTTTTTCGGCGTTAATGGGTTAATATGGTGACCTTACTATGTTAATAATATAGATAAGCCCATCTCCAAAAATTGATCTGCATTTCGCTGGATTTGTATATAAATATGTCACTACGATATGATGTAAAAAAATGAAATTCATTTATGAAAAATAAAATCTAAATAGTTTCGCAATATTTTATTTATATTTTTATATAAATTTTCAATATCACGGCAATGATGACCTCTTTAAATTATCCTTTTCTGCACAATATTTTTGAAATACAAAATTAGCTTTTGAAATACATAATTCTTTTCCTAGAATTTTGTATTGCATTAAATTTCAAGTATGCTGGAAGTGAAACATTTGTAAAATACCTGAATACATCTTCTTTAAATCCAAAATATTTTGTTGCGTGTTACAAGCAAATTCCTGTTTTCGCATTATGCAACCCCTTCGGGAAATGGCTTTTCATAACCAATGCGAAAACGAAGTTAGACTCTGACGGGATATTCATAGATTTTGACATTACCATCACGTTGTCTAAATTTTTAGATAACGCCGGGAAATCCTCGAGTTCTCCAAAACATTCAGATTCGTACTTCTTGAAGCTATTTTTAGATGCCACTTTTGACGTACGTGGAATACGTAGACTACTGAAATAACTCGTTCAAGTTTTATGTTTTCAAATTCGATCAAAGGAACACGGGTATAAATGTAAATATATTTATAGGTGTATATTTACGTGATATATACAAGATTAAAAAACCATCAAGATTGAC
Source organism: Trichopria drosophilae (assembly GCA_030407085.1). Taxonomy (NCBI): domain Eukaryota; kingdom Metazoa; phylum Arthropoda; class Insecta; order Hymenoptera; family Diapriidae; genus Trichopria; species Trichopria drosophilae. The sequence goes on along the minus strand of CM059587.1, from coordinate 82,832,518 downwards.
CTTAATTCGGAATTAATACTTTTCTGAATATGTTTACCCTAATTTTTAATATTTTATATCTTTAAAAGTTGTTCGTTGAAAATTATAAAATGATTACGTCAAAAACAAATATAAAACCGATTGAATATTTCTGTAAAGAAACTATACCGACCTAGAAATGAAATGAAACAATGAAATTGTGAAATCGAGTCAACGTTTGTCTCGACTACTTTATCTTTTATTTTACCGCTCAAAGAATTTCACGCAACTTACGTAGGGTGCGTTTCCCGTATCGCAAAAGATAACATGAATGAATGAACTTACTGAATACAAAGTATTGGAGATGCAAGAAAATAAGTTTACATGCAAAACTAAACATGCATTTTCTTTTCACTGATTCAATCACTAAAAAAGAGAAATTTTAAATCTGTGTAAATCCTCTTCTTTACATAGAACTATTTTTGGAAAATAATAAGTTATAAATTATTTCTTAGGATTTTTTAAAGTTCCAGGGAAATAATTGTCTACCAATATGCGAAACTTTAGAAAATGTCTGGTTTTCAAGAGGTGAATTGGATCTATTCAACAGTAGGATTTTGTATGTGGGAGCACACACGTTCAGTCGAGAACTGAATTGAAGAGAGTGCCGGTTTGCAGAGTCCATACTTATTGCAAGAACCTCGTCATAAGGGTGTAAAAGACTGAGTAAGTGAAGGGTAAAGAGGGATGGTAGCACTGACTGGAGAACCACCGACGTGTGCTGTATTTCCCTCTAGAACGTACGTTGCTCCCGTCTCATACGGGCTGAACACGTCTGGACATTACTACTTAAATAGGCAATTACAAGCCTACTTATGCGAACTATGTCACTACATCAATGCATCTCCTTTTTTTCAAGAATCATCGATTTTTTATGTTATTTACGAAAAACTGCCACTAATTCAATAAAAATTTTAAAATTCTAAACATCATTTTCGATCGATAGCTCTTCCTCGATACATAAATATAATTTGGATGCAGTAAATTTCAATTAATTAAGCATTTTTTGAACCCTTAAAACGCCAACCTATATAAAAATAACACAAAGCGCCATGTGGGGTCGGTTGAGACCCCAATCCGAAGATAATATCATCCTGCGCAGACAGTTTTCGTTATTTCGTTTCAACAAAATTACTGGATACTCTCCAATTGTCATTTTACCGCGTAGATAAGTTATCACGATAAAAAAAATATTGGTGTCCGTTATAAAAAATGAAATACAAAAGTGACGTTTTTCACAAAAGAAATCATAACTCAGTCAATTTTCAATATTTTTTCCTAAAAATTTAACTTGTGCCTCTTGAAACGTAGCTCTTTAAGATAAAAAATGCTGTAAAAGTGTAATTTTAGAAGGGAAATTATGTGTGGGGTCTCCCAGTACCCCCAGGGGGCTTTAAGGGTTAATGGATATACATTTTTCAAGCGACACAATATCACAAATTCTTGTTGTAAAATGTCAGCACTATTGAATGTTACAATTACGTTATGTTAAATTTTCATTATGCAATTGGCATAAGTTTGTCCGTTGGACGTCCATTTTACGTCCCGACTATCGTCTCATGGACGTTCGAAAAAATGTCAATCAATGTAGAAAGGATGTGATTTTTTTTCATCCAGTTATCAAAGTTTTTGTCAAGCTACAATTATAATTATCATACATGTAGAAAATGCATAAATTTATGACACTAACTAACAAAATGAGACCCCAGAAACCTGAGTATACTCTTCCAATGGTTTTCGATGTACTAAATCCAAATACGGCCGCAGAATTACTCTATCAGGTGAAGATTTTGAGATATCGTAAAGGGCGAAAAAAGAATATCATGATAGTGCCTTGACAAAAACTTCGATAACTCGATGAATAGAACTTTAATCCTATTTTTGCTGAATTGCTAACAACAATTTTGTTCCGCTACAAAAACTTACTAGAAATCTTCACAAGTTTTTTTTTTCACTTTACGTTAGGATATCTCTAATCCTTGAGGCAATAGATTTAGATTCTACGCATCGAAAACCTTCAGAAAGTTATAGTCCAGTTTCTGGGTTTAAATGTTATTGGCCTCATGTTTTGGTGTCTTTAATGAATGTGACTTTCAACTGAGATCGATTTTATCATCTTTAAAACTAATAATCTGCACTAAAAATCAACTTATAAAAAATACACGCATTACGGTAGATTCCTCTAAATTCGAAAAAAATATTTTTAAAAAGTTTTAATAAATATAAATTACCAAAATAAATTAATAAAATTGGTCATATCTGGAGACGCCTGTGATTGGAGGTGCCGTCCATAATCATTCGACACAAATAATTTCATTTTGTACTCCAATTTCTCGAATTTTGTTCCCGATTGCACTGTAAGAAATATCTAAACAAATGCTTCGAGTTTTTTTACACCATAAAAGTACTGTAAACTTATAACAAAATTTGTGAAAATACAGTGAAAAAGGACTTGAAAGTACCTTCAGTGACATGTAAAAATGTTCAATATTTTTAATATAGATTCACAGTAAAATCATTACATTTATTACGCGAAAAGAAAATCGTGAAAGATCGAAATAACATGCTCGGATTTTCCTGCAAACATAATTCATTGTCTTGAAAATCTTTTTGCATTTTTCATGACCACAATCGAAGAGTTTCATCATTATTCTATGCAGGTGGTAATGCGAAATATAAGATTTCCACTCGACACAGATAAAGTTACAAAATTTGCATACATACATGAAGCACTTTAAATATCGAGACGTATTGTTCTGTATATATTATTTATTAATATACGGTTATTAACCTATACTACGAAAAAAAATCTTCCTAATTGACTCACTAAGAGAGAAAGATACTTCCCTGTCAAGATTCCTTTTTAATTTTATTTTTTCTTAGAGAGATATTAATCTATATAAAAGATAGTTCCAATCTACTTGCATTTACTTAATTTTACCAAAATTTTAACTGCACACCTCGACATTCAGCAAAAACCATAAGCTAACCTAAAATATATGAAAAAATTAATGTATAGGAGTTAACTATCTGTAGATCGAAATGGATTGCACGTTACTTAAACTCAATATTTTTGGTTTTCATACTTCCAACCGGATTGTAGTGATCTCTAAAAATTTTCATTGTCGTAAAAATACTTTTTCAATAATGTTTTAAACTCTGGTCTGGGAAAATCTTGATGATGGCGATAGATAGCCAGATACTACATATCCTTATGTAATTTTACAATTATATTCGTACAATTATGTTCGTACTGCAATGTTGTTGTAAAATTACAACCACTTTTAACAGTGTGGTCACGAAAAGTAAGAGATCACTCTTTAAGGAAATTACCTCTCTCTTCTAAAATAGGGAATTACATTTTGATTAACATTTGGGTGATTCTCCGAAAAGAGACCTTTTTCATGTCTTCGCATTGTAGCAACTAAATAAATTGTTATTGAATTATCAACTTTTAAGAAAATATTAATTTAAAGATTCCTGAACCGGTATACGTCATAAACGATCAGAATTTTATACAGAAACTTAGTGAAAAAGTGAAAAATGAAAATGTTTTTTTCAATATTGTTTTTAATCGAGTGAGATCTAAAATAGCACTTTTTTTTTTATTTTTCATTTTTGGTTCAAGTATCTTAGTCTACAAGATCAAAAAATGAACGTACATTGGGTGTATACTTTTCGCCCAGAAATGACTGAAAATGAACGATGCCTAAGTCGAGAATAAACGAGAGCAATTTTCTCTGAAATGTGTAATGATATCCCTCCATCTGTTATCAATTCCATCTAAAAAATCACCTACAAAATCTGAACCTTTCAACATAATGGAACTATTAAAAAAAATAGTAAATAGTTTAATCATATTGTTACATTTAATCATATGGTTACATTTAATTTAGTGTGATGAAGTCATTAATTTAGACAATTTAAACCCTATTTCTAGATAGGCTAAAGTACACTACCAAACAGTTATTAACTATTTTCAATATCAAAATTTCAAAGTCATGTCATGAAACATGACCAGATTAATTATCAAAGAAAATCAAAGATACCGTTATTACTTATACATATAAAATGTTTCGTAACAATAAACTGGACTCTAATTAATACTATATGACACCATTTATGTGTTCTCCAATGGTTTTAAACGATATTAAACTAACGACCAAACCAAATAATAATTATAGACACTTTACATTTATTAATTATCAATTTTTTTAATACGTCAACAGGATTCGAAATTAAAATGATCTGAATTAAAAAATAAAATGTTAAGTTAAAGTTCACACCTTAGCACTTATATTGGATTAGCTTATTTTTGTCATCCTTTCAAATAACTTAATTCCATCTTATTTATTGTCAGATGACAATGGGCAAATTATCCTGATTATGAGCACCAATATCAATTATTTATTACGCTTTTGTATGGTTTGTATTTATATAAACAATATAAACATACTGAAAAAGAACATTTCAAACCTGATGTTTCTAGTAAATTTGAATATCTTAGGAATAGTCCAGGTGATGGTAGGAATGTTATTCTTTAAGAAAATCTATTTTTAATTATTGCTTTTCTATTTTTGTCTATCGAATGCCCTTCAAACTAAACTACGACCCCTGTATCTAATTTATACCATTAATTTGATAAATTAAATTATTATGATAGTTTCTTTTCACAAACTTTATATAATTTTGTTTAAGTTCAATTTCAGTTATTGAGGTGTCGTTAAGTTCTTCAATTGAAAATGTAATTTTACTTTTTTATTTATATATTAATAGGTATTGTCACCTTTTATCGCCTCGGAATCACTACTCCCTATTTTCTTTAATCAATTGTCCAACATTTTACGTTTTTATAACTTTCCTGTATTTGATATTTCTTTGATATACTAAGCACAAAATTCGATTTTCCGCATCGTTACTATACTGTAGATTCCCCACACTTGGCACCAAACACGATCGTGAATTCAACTTCGACAAATAACGCTTAGATCGGGGAGTTGAAAATTTTCCACCCTAATTCTGATGGAAAGAGTACTTCAGAGTTCACATTTTTGTACGTAATTGATGTAAGAAGTACTATTCAATTTTATAATGGAGTATTCAATGACAAAATAATAAAAGAAGTCCAAAGACCTATAAAAATCTAGATTACTACTTGACAATATAAAAATTGTAATTGGAAACGTATGTGGTAAAAGTAAATATTAGTCATGCATTCAGTGAGTACTTACTACTTTCAGCACATTTATTTTATTTGTGGTATTAAGTAAGCAATTCTGTTTAATAGAGTTAAAATTTAATTTATTTCTCTATTATTAAACATTATAAAGACCTTACTTACGATAATTTTAACATTAAGCAAATACCAACACATAAAAAATGTTTGCGCACTTTTATTGATTCTTTTCATATCAAAATATTATCACCAAATTATTAAATTACATAATTATTTAGATCAAATTATTTGCATAAAATTAATGCTTTAAAATATGAAACAATATTACATTATTCATAATATAAGCAAATGTTTGAAAGTATTAATGATGTAGTGACAAATAATTATGAAAAAGATTATTTTAATTCAGAAAGAATAATACAAATTTATTTCAAATGAGAATGACGTAAATATACATATATCATGAAAGGAAGATATCCATTACTTTCGAGGATTTACATAGAATATTGCATTGAACTTTGCAACTATTCAGATTTTGAATAAGAATCAAATTATATTGTTAAAAATACAATATAAAATTTTGAATTGGTCAAAATCTAATTAAATAATTAAAGTTGTTTGAATTAAATTACATTTAAAAACTTATTTATTACTTTTTAATTGAGTGGAATGGGTTGAGCACTACAACGCATTTCTCTTTTCACAAAGTATATTTATGTCATTATAATTTGAAACGACCAATCTTTATTAGCATTTATGATTCGAAATAATTTACTTTCATGAGTTTCAAATGAAAATTACATTAAAACAGTAATATTACGATATTCATAACGGATCCCATTTTAGAACTTCGTAAAATTAATTTTAGTCGCACCATTGTAATGCAGACGTAACATTATGATGAAAGTTTTGAACTTTTTGTTCTCAGTTTGTTATAATAATAATAACTGTAAATTAATATAAAACTTCTGTGACGCATGCTATCAAAGTATTCAATTTACCCGTCTCGATTTTCTGAACTTATCGAGTTTTGAGGAGATGTCTACATGATTGATGTTTAAATTCAATCTGTCAATATCGTTGATTCTTAGACTCTCGGTTGACATTCTTGACACTCTTTACTAGAAAGGTCTTGTATTATTTATATTTCGAAATAAATGGTTCAATATTATATAAATAACACTCTTTGGTAACAGACGGTGATTAATAAATTTCATTAAAATTCCAATTCCATTAATCCTTTTCGTCCCGAAAGTCTGGAATTTGGACAGAACGTTCAACACTGTATCTTTTGTTCCAACCAGCGTTAGAAAAATTGAAATTAGTAAAAATTGATAGATTTGGACGTCCTCTTTCAAATGCCGCAGTCAGAATCAGCCGGAATATTCAAAGAAAAATGTTATGATCATTTTCTTGAAAAAAAATACTGATTTTTTCGATGTATCTTCACAAGATTTTGGGGTTGAACAGGGCAATGCTAACCATCGTAAAACATACTAATTTCGTCTTTTTGCTCAGCCCTTTCTTCTCCTGTCAGATTTTTTCAAAATACACAATGGCGGTTTCAATATGGCGTCTGCAAGTTGTTATTTTGCATTTTGTGGCGCAATTATCGAGTATTTGACCGTGTATGAATGAATAATAATGAGATTAGGTATTCAAAAATGATAATAATTAATTTCTCATCCCAATTCTCCACGATTTCAACCGTTACGCGGTCAAATAATCGTTAATTGTGCCAGAAAGTGCAAAATTACAACTTACAGACGTCATCTTAAAGCCGACATTTTGTTTTTTGAAAAAAAAAACACTGGAGAAGAAAGGGCTGAGTAAAAAGACGCGATTAGTATGTTTTGAAATGATCAGCATTGCCGTTTTCCATGTCAAAAAACGCCTAATTCCTGCGAAGAAACGTCAAAAATATCAGGAATTTTTCAAGAAAATGAACTTAACTTTTTTCTTTGAAATTGCCGACTGATTTTGACCACGACGTTTGAGAGAGGAGGTCCAAAACTATTGAATTTGACTTATTTCAATGTTTTCTAGCAACTGTTGGAAAGAAAATTACAGCGTTGAATGTTCTGTCCAAATTCCGGACTTTTGGAACGAATCGGGTTAATGAAGGAATTATAGGAAGACGAGGAAAAATTCCGATTTTATGTAGGCAATTATTTAATATATGGTAATAAAGTGGTATTAATTGTCTGATGAACAAATGGAATATGAATGTTAGATTATCTCTTCGGTCAGATACTCGTGCGAAAAAATAATCTTGCAAAAATTGCTACAAATTCCATTCATTAACACCATTGTGATAATTAAGCATCGACACCATTTTTGCAAATAATTTTGAAATATGCAAAAGAATTTCACATCTCCCAAGGGAAAGTATGAAAAAATGTGTTGCATATTCTCTCTATGTTCATCATAAAACATTATAAATTGGTATTATATTAAAACATTTCTGTTATTTTTTGAAAACTTGATATGAATTACTAGATTGTTTTAACTAAAAACGGCTGCCCAGGAACTGGTTTAATTTAAACCAATCTAGTTTATTTAGACTGATTTTTTAGCTAAAAACAAAAAAAAAATTAATTTAAAGTAATAAATAATATCGTATAGAAGTATCACAAATTTTTTATTTAAATTTTTACCAGATAAAAGTAAAATAAACCGACGAAAAGTTAAATTTATACAAAAGTTTCCAATTTAATTGCAATATTATACATGATTTTGAAATTACTATTATCTCAATCAGATTCGAACAAATTGGAATATTTGACTTACCCTGTTATCATTTCTGGTCTATACAACCATCAAGTTGATGATTATAGCCGAAGACTATAGAAGTTTTATGAACAGGCGTTTTATCGGAACGTAAACTGCAGTTACTAAGGTTCGTTATTTTTTTAACTCCGCAAACTTTCTGAAGTTTATGTACTTAATACGTGTGAGTCATTGCCTTGTCAGTATTGCTCTGCTTATTTCTGTAATATCTACTTAAATTATATTTATGCACAATTTTTTTTTTCATTTATCATTTAAACGATCGCTGGTAGCAACAATGTTGAAGGATAATTCTTAATACACAATATTAGTCTTTTATTTCCTGAGGTACGAGAATAATCGTGTTATTAGATATAGTTTTATATAAAAACATCGTGATACCTTCGCCTCGGTAGAACCAAAATGTAGGAAAATTAGTTAGATAATAAGTAAATTAACATGTATAATTTATAGACTGGTATTTTTAGACTAAAGGTCAGAATGTTTCTATTTTTTGCCTTACTTATCGGTGCGTATTTCAGATTACAGATAAAGTTCACTCGTGGCAGCGTTGCTAATTAATAAATTTACGTCCCTCAAATACGGAAGTGTCCAATATTCAGTGGACATGCCAATAAAGATTAGTCATTAATTTTCCAAGGGTTGTATATTTTATATGTTTTGAATATTCATTAACTTAATTGGAAATAGAAATTTTAATAATCTATTAAATTAACATTCCCATTGAAATATCAATTTGAAATTTCATATAGCAGAGGCAGAATAGAATTTCCAAACCAATTGATCAGAATTCAAATAGAGGTTTAAATCTTTCCGCGATACAGTTTAATGTATCTGTCAAAACGTTCATCTTAATTACGGCTATTTATGCTATCGCATTTTTTTATATCTGTATTTCATTTGCTAACGTTGAATGAATAAAAATAATAAATAATATTTCACGATATATTTTTATTTACGGGTGTTTAAAAATAAACTTTGTTTGCATATCTACTAGTCTAGGTTTTTGAAATGAACTTCTTTTTATCGTACTTGATTAATTATTGTTTGCTTATTTTCAACGATGCGCATGCAATACATTTCGAGAAAGTTTAAAAAGTCGTTGTTGAAGTCACGAATAATACGTCGAAAAATGCAGCAATTAAGTAGTAACAGTATGCAGTCTGTTGTTGGCCGTATAAACCTACTGTTACTACTTAATTACTGAATTTTTCTATGTATTACCCGCGATGTCAATAACAATTTTTTAAACTTTCTTACATGATAAAACACTCGAATTTGGTATTGGATGTTACCTCTTATTATACTCTAACCGAATTTATCAATTTTACCCTTTATTTAATTTTTATAGCTTTGTTTTCAAACGTTGATTTTGGTTTTCTAAGATGTCTAATGTCGGGGATGCGAAGAAACATTAAAATAGGAGAAGATAAACTGTACATAAATAATACAGTAGATTATATATAATTTATATATAAGCTACGTATAACTTATTTACTTGGACTTTGATTCCCATTAAATCATTAATATCGCTTCGAATTAGGAGTCGAGTATTTACCCCAAAGGACTTAAAATTGACACCAGATTCACTTCCTCTTTAAAATGAAAATTCACTTCAAGAATTTCTATATACTGTTAGTACCCTCGAAATTTGATAAAAAGAATTTTATTCATCCTCTGGAAATGGGTAAGTAGTTTCTACCTACGTTCCTAAAATATAGAACCTTCCGTTGAAATTCATTTCGGCGAGATTTCCGTTATGCATGTATGTAATTTCGTCGTGACGAGGGGAAATTACAAGCAACGACACGAAACTGACGAAATAAGCACCGAGCTGATATCTTAAGTGCACTAACCGGGGAAATAAACTACAGCCAAGAAGTCACCCTGGGAAATTCAGCAGGGTCGACCCTCGCTTTAAACCGATTTGCATAAATGTGGAACTTTGGCCCGGCTCGTAACGCCTCGACCCCGAATGCGGGGGAGTCAAGTCATACAATAATGTTCACGATAAGATAAAAGTATTCAAAATAAGAATATAAAGTGCCAAAACGGCGGTCCAACGACAGTAACGTCCTGCAAACAGGTCGATTTTCAGAATATTACGGGATATTATCATAATACGAAGTTAAACTCCCTGGGGTGCTTTCGGATTATTTCAAGTTCCTTAGTAAAGCTCACTAAGCTCACTGTCGATGGTGTTTCCAACTAATTTAACGAACGAGACTCGAGATTAAATTGTTAATGTATTTGCTGGATGTAGATTCGAATTTGCGCGATCTCGCGTATAATTTGGCGAATTCAATTTGATATGAAACGAAAAAATTATTTCATTATCTAAATGACACAAAATTCCATTAATTAATCACCATGTCTTAATCTTTTTCGTTCCAAAAGTCCGGATTTGGACACAACTTTCAACGCTGCAATTGTTGTTCCAAACGTCGTTAGAAAACATTGGCATAATTCAAAATTGATAAATTTGGACCTCCCTATCAAATGCCGTAGTAAAAATCAGTCGGTAATTTAAAAAAAAAAGTTCAGATCATTTTTTTTTTTGTTAAATCAAGTATGTTTAGCAATGGTCAGCATTGCTCTTTTAAACGCAAAAAAAAAAGATTCTTACAAAGAAACATCGAAAAAATCAGTATTTTTTCATCAAAATGATCATAACACTTTTCTTTCAAGTCACCGGCTAATTCTGACTACGGCATTTGAAACAGGAGGTCCAAATCTATGGAATTTGACTTAATTCAATGTTTTCTAACTGGCGAAAAGAAAAACATTTGAGTCGTTATTAAAAGTTGTTTGACAAATTATTTTTCCGGATTTCATTTTTTTTAAGAACAGTAATGTTCTCTCTCGTCGACAGTGTCATTATTATGGAAAATTAAATTGTTGAAAACATTATTAACTATTTTTCCAAAACATACTATACCTTAATCGTGGACGTTTAAATATAAACTTCAGAACATATGCCATTAATTTGGAGTGCTGAAGTTTGAAAAAAGATAAGATATTATAATAATCAGAATAAAAAATCAGATCTGTGTAGGCTAACACGAATATAAATTGCTATACTCAAACAAGATAGGTAATCGAGAGTTAGGTAGTAAGTAGAATTTTATTAAATCAGGTGAAGACCCACATTGAAAATCATTTAAGTTTACGAAGCTTATCCATAAAACATATGATTTGATTATATTTTGATTTCTTATAAATTTTGATTAGTTCAAAACGGTGTGTGACTTTTAGTCGTAATGTACAAAGTCAAGGAATAAATTTACGTCTGTATATCAAGTTTTTAAATTGTAACTGACCTGTTCCTGATTAGTTTTTATTGGGCTAAAATGTAAGTGATTCAATCTGAGTTATTGATGTAATCTAAGTAAGTCACTTACGGTCTTATATGCCATAACACCGGATATTACAATATCTCATGAATTATTTATGATTTCAACAACTGGTATTGTTCTTTTTTAGTAGTAATTACAGAACAATAATTTTCCTTTCTAGTATCCAATTTTGCTACACATATTTCTTAGTACTTTTTAGTACATTTTGCATAACTCTAGTCGGTATACGTACAAACTGCTATTTATATTCCTTTGCGAGTATTATTATCCAATACTCAATGATTATACACAATTGTAGTTTCTACTAATACTAATTATAAAAAAAAACGGTAACTATAGTCATGTTTCATATTTTATGCACAATTAAAAAGGCCAATAGAAATAATTCCACCATAGAACATTCGTACAAGAATAAACTATTGCATGGTAGTAACTAAGATATATAACTGTCATAAATAACTATTAATGTTGAACGTCGTTACTAGTTTAGTAATAGTAGGGATTTACACTTTCAGATATAATTCTTAATATTTTTGATTTGCAATATTAATTACGTTGATTTATTACGTACAACGCATGCTATAGTTACACCACACCAACTATATCATAGTTGTTACAGGGCATCAACATAGTTGTACCACGTATAGTCTAAACTAAACTGAAAATATCAATTGAAATCGAACTAACCTATAATTTTCGCGATATAAAGCAACAATCGTACTCAACAGTTTCGAAAAGAAAATTTCAAATAAATTCCAGTATTAAATTAGGATTCTTTTAAGAGATTAAGAATAATTAACAATGTAATTATTAATAAATATTAAATTAATGGTAAATAACAAAAAATAACTTTTATATATTATATTGTAAAGAAAATAACGCACTGAAAATTGTTTCGGTTAAAATGATTCAATACTACCATAAAATAGTTAAGAAGAAAAAAAAAGAAGAAATACATTTTAAAAATAAAAAACCAAGAACTTTGCATATTTCTGTTAAACATTAGTAACTAATATTAAATTGTTTTAATACAGACCTGGAATATATTCCGAAAATACTACTAAATATGTAGTTAATATTAGTAATGACATATTTAATTTATTGACGTAAGTGCGTAGTTAAATAGAAATATGACGCAATTGGTAGTCAGAAAATACTTGATTAAATAAATGTTTTTTGTACTATATAAGTCTAAATCAATCTCTTTTTCTAGGTCAGAAAAAGTCGTCAAACTTTTTATGTTTGTTTTAAACATTTCTAATTTTTCCGGTAATTATTTTCATTGCTTTAAGGAAGTAATGAACTGTAATCAGTTTAAATAGTTGCCATAAGGAATTAAAATATGCATTTCGAATAATTTAATTAGATGTAATGAGCGTTCTGTGTTGTGCTGCATTGATTTTATTGATTATTTAAGAACAAGCACCAAAAAACAACTATTTAAAGAATAATCACGTTTATTTCGACATATTGTAAATAAACTAAAAAAACCAAACAAAATGGGAAGCTTGGTATTAAAACTGAACTTTAATACAATGAATTTTGTAGGATTTTCATTTTGGAAATCCGACTTATTACATCAGAGACTTAACAATGTCTAAATTTAATGGCTGCATTGTAAACCTAGTGGTATTACGTTTTTTATACGTTTGAGTAATGACGTTTCGCCCTGCGGAATATTGCTGCTAAAAATTAAGTAACCTATTAAAAGGAGTCTTGTAGAACAATTTTAATGCAAGAAATAAAATCGTTATAATTATCTAAGAATGCAATTAGCTTCATTAGAACAATCACCATAAAAGAAAACATTTCTACGTAATTCTTTTTACATGTACTTTATATAGAACTTTTTACTACTTACGTCAGTTCCCAGAAAGCATCTAAAAACCACATGGTAACTAAAAAGGGAACTAAATGTTATAGTTGATTTAATACCTGTCTACCACTAATATAATAAGGGTAGCTTATTTTATCCTAGAGTAATTTATCTATGTAATTATTAATCAACTTTGTAAATTTGTATAATATTTTCATAATTTTAAAAGAATCAATTTCCAATTGATAATTGACGAATTCAGGGACCAGGGAATTACATAATTCATGGATAAATCAATTTTTTGCAAAACTCCACCATTTAGCAGTATGAAAATTTAATTTCAGATTCGTTATCAGCGACCTCAAAAAAGAGGTTTTGGAAATTATGTAATATAAAATAGCGAAATTAAGAGTTTGCTTATTTAAAATCGTTGATAAGATGTTAAATATTCATGTAGCAGGGTTGATGTTCTTCAAATTATTTTGCGTTAACCAGAAACGAGGCTTCAGAAATCTTTACAAAGAAATAGAAAATTTGCGATGTATAAAAAAGTAGAAAATAATAAATAATCAAGATTTAGCAAAATTGATAATAAACAACTATGCAAACGCGAAAAGTTTAGAAATAAGCAATTATAAAATCTTTAATTAAAAATATAATATAAAACACTTAAAATGTAATAGTACCATAAGAAGTCGATGTCTCAAAAACAAAAAATGTCGTCGATAGAGCTTACGAATAACAAAAACGAAGATGAGATTCAAAGCCACAGATATTGAAATTTCACTTCTCAAATTAATAATGCGATAACTATTCAATATTGTATATTTAATCCTATTGGCATTAAACTGATTCTTTAAAGACTAGTCAAACAGGTGGTTTGTTCCAATTCTCACGTATTACGATGAACCTCCAGAGTCGTACGTAAATATTCTGTAAACTAGCTGAAACATAAGCCGTGTGCTTTATGTGCAATAAAATTCGACGTAATCCAAATTCGCATATTATCCAATTTACGTACTAATATATAAGCACTGATAATTTACATGGAAATGCATAATCATAACCCAACGGTATTACAGGAATTGTTTCGTAATACAAATTAATCACTAAAATGGTTACAGTATCATTATCGAATAACCATAGTTTAATAGGCATATTTTTGACCGATATGATTATACTAAAAAATTATGGCTAGTAAATAGAACTAAACTGTGAAACAAAAATAATTTGTACTTTAGAACGAAGAAAAATAGTTAGAGATGTTGAAAAAAGTGAAGTTATAGCATGTACTTAACCCTTTTCGTCCCGAAAATCTGGAATTTGCAAACAACAGTCAACTGTGTCTTTTCTTCCAAAGGGAACAAGATAAGTTTTTTCCCGCGAAGAAACGTCAAAAAAAAGGATTATAACAAAAAAAAAATGGCCATACATTTCTTCTTTCAAATTGCCTTATTTATATGTTTGGAACAAAAATTATAGCATTGAAAATTCTGTCCAAATTCCGGACTTTCGGGACGACAAGGTAAACTATATCTAATCAAATCTTGAAGATTATCATGACCTAAGGCGATGTTAGTTCGTAATTAATCATTTACAATCATCCTTATAATAATCTTTAAATTATTTTGTTAATATCAATTTATGATTTCATAACGCCGAAACATAAATTCTGACTTCTAAAATGCAACATAAAATCATAAATCTTAGTTTTCAACAGAATCGATATCTTAACGGATATGAAACACGTAAGTGTTCTATCTTAAATGAAAAGCAAGGGATGGGTACTAAATGATTACTAAGTGTGATTAGTCGTTCACAGTGATGGAAATCGTTTCTGACAATCTGGAAAGGGCTTATATGACTCATGTATATGATTTATTTATCAAACCAATGTATATATGTATTATGCAACAAGTGAGCAAAGTTACTTCCTTTCATACGTTTGTCAAACAGCAAATCTACACTGAAAGTGTCTAACTTTGCATATACTGAAGTTATCTTGAAAAGGTAATTTGCGTGGGGCGATTCACTTTGGATGTGATTCGATTGGAATGCGGTCAACTTTGCGGTGTAAAATTAGCGTGCAAAGTGACACTTTGTTCACGCAATTACATGAAGTGCTGATTAATTTCAAACAAACTATTTTAAATGCCTGATTAATTTATTCAATATTTGTTTAAATTTCATTAAATACTTTTCCTGTTCATAAAATCACCAAAATATGACCTAAGTTATTTTTATATTTGAGTTAAATTTCTCATTTTAATATAAAAATAAATGTGTAAATTATGAATAAAACTTAAGCATTTAGAGGAATTAACAGAATTTTAATATGCAATATTCTTCAGTCTTTTCGACGCCGAATATAAAATGGTATAAAACTTCAAGCATTTCCATTTTTTATTACAAGCGTGGGCAAACGTGATCGATATGAAGATTGCATTTTATCTACTAAAATGTTAGGAGTAAATAAGCTGCGACATATAGATAAACTTTAAATGATTTTCGATAACTAGATCTTCGCCCACGCTTTTTCGTACATTTGACGACCAGGGACTAAATTATATTTTTGTATACGGATGCTATAAATAAAAAGTACGAAGTGTTTAAAATGTATACTTTTTATAGGATTTTCCATTACAAACTCTATTTAAAATACTAGATTTGTAACTAGTTACTTTTTCAACTACTTTTTTGTTCAGTTCCTTATTTCTTTAGTTACGTCAGCATTGAATTCTCTAAAATTACGATATTACCGACTCTACCGTCATTTGTATGCAAGTCGAATGTTAAGGGGAGTTTTCAGATCGTTGAATTCGAAATTAGAATTAACAATGAACATTTTATATCTGGGTATGAATTTGGGCAAAAAATAAGAAAATAATAAAATACTTATAAAGAGTATATGATAATCTGATCGATATACGCATAAAAAGTTTTCTTTTCTGACGTCAACGACGGGTTAATAAAATGCTGAATAAATTATCAAATGTAAAAATTTAATTTCAGATCATCAATTGATAATTAAGAGTTGGCCATAACTTATATAATTCAGCACGATTAAATTGTAAAAAAAGCACTGACTTTAACATCATTAAATTCTATAAATAAAATTCAGAAATTGTAAAGTACATTTGCAACAATTTCAGTAGAATTAATTGGTTTCATTTGGTAATACATCCGCAAAGAAGATGCGACGAAAATCTTTGAGTCGAACAATCTGTAAAGTAGGTTACGTTTATGTTAGAAAAGGAAATTGAGGAAGGGAATAATTTGATGAGGTAGTATATATCGTATCACAGCGACATTGTACACATTGACAATTAATTACTCCACGCAATTTATGTGGCAATAGCATTCATAGATGCTATAAAATATCATCTTAATTCTATTCAACATAAAATTGTTGCAATCTTTTACAATATTTACGACATATTCATGTTTTTTTTTTATTCAAGGGGAGTTTTTTTACTTTATTTTTACGTTTAGTTTATTTTACGTTTAGTTTATTTAAGAGGTTAAAAAATTCGAAAAAATTATTTCTTTAGTAATTTCTGACCTGGAATTCAATGGTGCTAAAATAAAAAGTGTAAACATTTTTTTTACCCACAAAAAATTATTATTTTTTCAAAAAGAATGGAATTTTTCAAAATCCATATATAATTCTTTAAAAAATATGTTTTTATGTTCACCCTAATTTTGTTGATTTTTTAAATTAATTTAGAAAAATGTAGAGGCATTATTTAAAAAATGGAAATTTTTTTGAGCTACAATTTATTTCTCAAACAAATTTCGCACACTTTTTATTCTGTCACCTTTGAATTCCTCGTCAAAAATTACCCAAAAAATTCTGTTTTCAAAATGTTTAAAGATGTATTTTATAAAGTTGATTTATGAAGGTGGGGCCTCCCCTTAACGGATTAATATCGAAATGAGGACGATTTCGTTTTTATAGAACACTAATAGTCATTATCAATGTAAGTCATAATCATAAGATAAAAGTAATTAATTTCTCATTATGCTTTGTGCTGTAATCTAACTGCATTTTAATTGGTTCTTATAGACACAATTTTTATTATAAATGTAGTCGTTTTCTATTTTTGTTAGACATTACGATATTTTGTATAACATTTTTGTGAGCTTTTTTTTAATATTTATCGGAGTTTTTAAGGAGATTTAATTTCGATTGCGGTTGGAATGTTGACATATGTGAACTTCAAAAGTATTTTTTTCTGTCTTGTTTTTTCGAGTGTTTGTATTTTTTTAATTTACTTGCGTACTTGAAACTTCATAATTAACTTCTGCAGTTAAAGTTACTTTTTTATTGCCTTTACTGGCACAAAAATTTATTATTTATATAACTTGTTAGCAATTCTTGATTTTTCTATATCGAAATTTTGTTACCTGTATTTAATTTGCTAAACTCTATTATAAGTAAGTCTCCAAATTTTATTTTATGAAGAAACTTTGTGATTCTTTTGGTATTATTATTTTTAAACTTTGAATATTCGTTAATATGGAATAATCTACTGTTGTAAATGCCCACTGAGTTATCTTCTACTTAGTTTTACTACTATAAGGAATAAAACACAGAATGTAGAAAACACTAAAGAATGCAAACACGTAAAATGAATAACGAAATAGTTGAAGCTAATTAATCCCATATTCAATTTAATTTTTACAGGTGTTATTTTTTTAATAAAATTGCTCATCCTTTAGTAAAAGTGATCATTTCTTGGATTCTTTATAAGCTAAGAAAATAAAAAAGTAATGCTTACTTTTCTAAAACTTACAAGAGTTTATATCTGATTGTGAATATAGTATCCTAAACAAAAATTATCTACAGAAAAAAGTGAAGGTAAAAACAATTTTTCTACGACAATATTGAGAAATCCTTTATTTAAGCATTAAAACCTCTTCTATCCTTTTGACTCAATGAATTAAATATTCCAAAACGAAGTAGAAACAATACATTTCCGATAGTTTGCGTTTTACTGAAACAACATCTGCATACCTAAACATGCGAAAAATACTATATCTCAGAGGTTACGTATGAACAATATGTTATTTTTTTTTCAAAAACGTACACTCAGAAACCTCAAGACTTTAAATGATATAAGTGAAATTCTGGGACATCTTATTACTTGTATGAAATTGAGTATAGATTTCTCTGGTATTCTCATTAAGATTTTAGAGAATTTCATAAGCTTTTTTCAATTATCAATTTAAATTGTGTATTACAGCAAATTTCCAAGCATTCCTAGGTATAGCAAAATTTAAAAAATTTGTAATCTTAAAATTGCCCAGAGCAAGAAATATAATTTGACAACGAAATTTAAGGATCTTGAGATAACCTCAAAAATATACAAAGACGATATTCTAGGTTAGGATGTCTTAAAATCCTAACGCAACGAAAGAAATTCTGCAGCCAGAATTAGACTCAAGACGTAGAAAACTTGATCTCTTAAAAATATGATCTGGTTTCTGGATCAGGAAGTCGGTTTCATTTTTGATGGCCTGTGGGATTTACAATACAAAATCATTAAAAATAAATATATTAAACAATTTTCAAACTACCCATCAAAGGGTAAGAACCGATACCGGATACAAAATAACTGACTTATTTGATCAAATTCATCTGAAAGACAGCCACTGCAAGTTTTGAAACTAGTTCTTTTCGTACACGGAGAAAAATAACCGGCTAAATCAGCCGAAAAATCCGCAGATTCTACCAATTTTATCCTATAGGGATAGCTGTTGGAATTCCGTAGGGATAGCCGATAATTTCAGCTAAATTTACTGAAAAAGTCCGCAAATTTAGCGGAACAAATCTGCTAATCTAGCGGAAATTTAGATCTAAGCGCGAATTGAGTAGGGTTAAGGCTACATTAGCGGAATCAAAACAGCTAAAATTGCAGATATTTTCGGCAATTCCAGCCGAAAATTTTAGCTGATATGAATCAGCTAATCCAGCGGAGTCATTTTTTTCCGTGTACACTAATATTGCTATGTGACAAAACTATACAATAAATCATCAGTAATGCTATTTTTTAATGGTAAAAATTGCCTGTAATGATTCATTTATGCAGTCTTAAACGCTTTCATTTCAACCTACATTTTCAGACAGAAGGTTTAGGTATTCAAGCTTTAAAGTCTTCTGACTTTATTGCAAAGTAACTCTACTAAATAGATAAGATAAATAACTTTTAATGCTAAAACAACTAACAACAATGAAAGTCCATTAATCTCTAAATTCCTTGTTGAGTAATTACACTCTGAATTCCGTAAAAAATGTTTTACTCTATCAGAGTGAAAGATCAATCTTGTAGGAGCAAAAATTTAGCAGAAGCTTTTCGGCTTTCCCAAAAGTTTCAACTGGTTTGAAAAATTTATTGGTATTATTCGAAATATTTATTTACTAGTCGCTAGCCATAATGATTTCTAGAAGTCATGCATCTACTAATCCACAATTTGAATGAAATTATTTCATATTTCGGATTTTTAGATACTTCAAATTTCGCATAGGACATGATCTTCCTTAAATCCGAAATAAATTCAAAATTTTCAAAATCTAAAATTAAACATCGGAATAATGGATCTCCATAAAAGCAACATAGAAAGAAGAATTAAAAATGTTGCAGAACAATAGAATACTTAAAAACCCAGCAGTTATTACTAAAGATCTTGCTCGGTAATCGTCGTAGTTTCGAGTACAACCCTTGTTTACCGCGAACGTTGCAATTTTTCACGGCATGCCCTGGAGTTTTCAGGTCGCTACACTACCTCGACTCCTTATCGCTAAATATTTTCTCGTGACAACAAAAAAAAAAGCCGACGACAACAACAGCACGCGTCACCGGCGACATTCCTTATTCAAGCCTTTTTCCGCGAGACTATGCGGAAACAATGAAGCATACTTTTCTTTGTCGCAGTCCATTTGCCTCCTCGTCTTTTTGCTTTCCCGGACGGAGCCAGACTTGGGTGCAACCCACTCATCGACCCAGCTTGTGCCTCGATGCGTAGGTGTCGCTTACACATATAGGGTTGGCATTTGTGTGTGAGAGTGGGTAATACCCACACGGGTATCTCGAACGCCCTACCCGGTCGCTGACGACTAGGAGCTCCACGAACTTTGCGCACTAGATAAGCGGCTCTTAATTATTAGCCCGGCACATCTGGGTTCCACTTGCCCACGACGAGGGAAGCGTGGGTGTGCACTATACGTTCTGTCAACTAACGGACGTCGGATATCCTTGCGGTTTAAACGGCCGACTAGGTGTTAGTATCTAATGTAAACACAATAGACCCGGACGTCCCTGATGTGGTGTAATATCCTGATTATTGCACCATAGGTTTCCCCTGCTGAGAATTGCGGAAGGCTGAGGATGATGGCTTATGGCAGGGGGTGAACACCAAAAGGGTGGCGAACAGGAACTATCAAGGAGCAAAGGGCACCCGATCAATGAAAATCAAATGGATGAGGAAAAATGACTTTTTAATTTATATGGTGATGACGTGAAATAACTTTTTACATGATCCAAACATAATTGCACACAGACAAGGTGAACGGAAAATTCTGAATAAATAAAAAACCCTGCAACATTATAAAATAATAGTTGGTTTTAAAAAGATTATTTTTTTGGAAAATGGGATTTTCTTTTTGATTCTGGTACTAATAACCTTCCTCAATAGTTTCATCCAAAAATTAAAAAATCGGTCGAGCCGTTTTTCTTTTAATTCACTTTTTATAGTAAAATTAAAAAATGAATAAAATTACGAAGTATAACACGAAAAGGGTGGCGAGTAGGAACATTCATGGAAGAAAGGGCACCCGATAAATGAAAATCAAATGAAAGTCGGAAAATTATTTTTTAATGTCGAGGGTGATGACGAGAAATAATTTTTTACATGAGCTTAATTGTACGAAGACAAGGTGAACGGAAAATTCGGAATAAATAAAAAACCGTGTAAGATTATAAAATATCAGTTGGTTTTAAAAAGATTACGTCTTTGGAATATGAAATTTTCTTGTTGATTCTGGTACTAGTAACCTTCCTCAGTATTTTTATCAAAAAAATTAAAAAATCGGTCGAGCCGTTTTTCTTTAAATTCACTTTTTATAATGAAATTAAAAAATGAATAAAATTACGAAGTATAACACGAAAAGGGTCGCGAGCAGGAACATTCAAGGATTAAAGGGCACCCGAGAAATGAAAATCAAATGGAAGAGAGAAAATTACTTTTTAATTTAATGAGTGATGACGAGAAATAATTTTTTACATCAGCTTATAATTGTACGATGACAAGGTGAACGGAAAATTCTGAATAAATAAAAAATTGTCTGCTTATAAAATAACAGTTGGTTTTAAAAAGATTACGTATTTTGAATATGGGATTTTCTTGATGATTCTGGTACTAGTAACCTTCTTCAGTATTTTCATCAAAAAATTAAAAAAATTGGTCTAGCCGTTTTTCTTTAAATTCACTTTTAATAGTAAAATTAAAAAATGAATAAAATAACGAAGTATAACGTATGCCTACATATTCTAAAATGGGATTTTTTTGTATACGAGTGTTCAGTGATTTTTGCGAAGTAAAGCTTGTTTCAGTAAAATTTTCGATAAGAACGGCCAATGATTTATTATTTCAATGATTTCACATAAACATGTTTTATTCGTTAGAAGTTGAATAAACTTTGTCCTCGTGTGTATGCTGAGTTTCAAGGTTCTTGTGTAGAAAATATTTGAAAAACCTATGCAATTTACATTGTTTTCTTCATAATCTATAATTGAAAATATAATAATATATGTTTAAAATATTTGACCATATGTTATACTTCGAAATTTTATTAATTGTCTAATTTTACTATAAAAAAACAATTCAATAAAAAATGGTCCGATGGATTTTTGTATTTTTTAAATGAAAATACTCACTAAGATCAGCAGTACCAGAATCAACAAGAAACTCCTATTTCGGAAGACTTTATTTAAAGTTGTTTCGAGCTCACCGTGATACCTAATGTTTTATATTTGTGACGGCATTGTGTTTATTTTAAGTATTTCGGCCGGAGATTTTAGTTAAATCTAGATTTTAATTTTTCTACTGTAAACATTAATAATATGTACTCTATGGTATGACAATGTTTAATTGAAGAATCCAGCATTATCTACTTCGTTTATCGTTTGAATATGAAGAAATGGAAACGCAAATATCCAAAAGTATTATTAGGCAAATCACAGTTTTCAACGGGGAAAAACGGCCCTCTAATTTTTTATTTCGTATAATTTTTAAATCAAACATCAGCATCCATATCCCGTCCGACGTCAGATTGGGATATGATTTGAATCGGATTAGTTTTGATTGACCACGTAACAAGTTCTCCTAGATTGCCAATTTAGTTCCGGGTTACTATGTTTCTATATTTATAAATATTTTGAATAAAATTAAGATCTGTAGTCATTAATTACATGCAATAGTTTTTCCAAAATATCCAAATTACTTCGATAATATTTAAAAATGTGAAGCAAAATAAAGAAAAATTATGTCTCAAAAATATGAATTTCGGGTTTCCATATTCCAGTAAAATATGATGATTTAAAAATTTGTTTATCTCGAAAAGTTGTATAAAAATCATTCTTACTAGAGCCTTGTTGATTACACAGTACAAACCAACTAAAACTGTTTACAAAAAGAGAGCGATATGATTTAAAGATCAAAAAGTCACTTTTAAACAAACCAAATAGCTCAGGAAAATTGACTTTCTTAATTTGGAAAAAGAAGTACTTACTTAAAATACTCTAATGCAAGTATGTGTTATCTGAATATTTATGAAATTAGTAAATATCATTGAATTACATCCTAATAATTTTGTTTTCGTGTCGTAACTTACGTTACTAATAAAATTTTTTTGATAGACAAGTTACGGTTTGTATTTTAATTCATTAATGATTACTTTTAAGAAACAAACTAATTCAAAGTAAATCTAAAAATTTTCTAATCGAAATAAAACTAAAAAAAATCTACTAAACTAAACATTTCTAGGAGGTAAAAAAAAACGTTTAGTTTATTAATATGGACACTTTAAGAGACTAAATTTCTCTTTATCTTTGTGCTACTTAGCTAAGTGTATCTGTAAATAACGAAATAAATGTATTTTGACAATTAATCAAGCTAGATCTAAAAATGAAAGTCAACTTTAATATTACAATGCTTTCTGAATGTGAAAAATTGAATCATTTACCTTTACAGACGACAATGTTTTTCCATAGTGCGAGAACTTTATATTCACTTGCAAGAACCAGCAACGACACAAATTCCTCGTTCTATCAATCATTCAAACTATTTCTCCGTTTAAGGATGCACAAGGAACCAGCATTCCATCTTCATTGTCTGATCTTATCCAGACACTTACGTTGTTACTGACAAATTTAATCTCTATAAAATTTACGACATGTGCTCAAAAATATTTAGGGCTCGTATAAGCGGGAATTTCCGGATGAAATTGTTAAGCTCTGTTGGTCACCGAGAAGAATAAAATAAATCCAATGAATTTGATGGTAAGTTGCGAATTCTGAACGTTTACTTTAAAAAAGTTAATTAATTTCGTCGAGAAATATCTTAACGGAAAATAAAAAGTTAATTATACTTCTTAAATATAACTTTAACTACGAATGCATGTTACATTCATAACCTCAAAATACAAAGACATCAATAGAATACAGAATTGCACGACACTATGTAGGTTTGTTTTTATTGCTTGTACTTTTTACACCTTTTTATATACGATACAAGTATATACATAATTAGCACGCGAATGAGTACAATTGTATATGTAGAATGGACGAATAACAAGGAAAAACCTGTGACATATGCGCGGAATAAACTTCTTGTGAAACCAAACACGTATGTATCTATTTGTAAATATAAAAGTTATTGAAATGTTGATTTTTGTTAATTATAAAAATCTACATACATATATATATGCATAATTAAATTAATACTGTAAGCAAAAAAATTGAATATATTGATGACTTTTATTTCAAACATAATATTTCATATTTCTGAAGGGTTTCATGTTTGAATTCGTGATAAAAATTTAGAGATTACAATTATATATGATTATATCAATAAAACATATCAACAGTGCTGAAACCAACTTTTCAATTAATCATACTCATAACGATTATTACACTTAATATAAATCTTTATAGATATAAATTTACTTTAAAATCTAGCTCCAAATTTTGTTTACTAATAAATACTAATTTTATAAGAATCGACGACCACTATTGAAATTCGAACGAGTAATGTCGCAAAATTCAATTTCGACATTTTCAGTTTAACTTTCCTCAAGATCCTCAACATCTATTTTAAGGAGGACCACATAACCTAAAACTTCATCTGATGATGATGATATATAAACATTAATCCGCTATTCACGAAAATTTAATGATCAACAATCTTAATAGTTTTGTCAATTGCAATAAAAGCAAAAAGACATTAGTAAATATTACAACTTATGAAATTTCAAATTATTTCTAATGGTGTAGTTCCTGAGATATCTGTAACGGTTTTCGTAATTTGGGAAACAGAAGGAAGCACTAAGTTCAACAATTAAATCTGATTAATTCAACGAAAATTACATCTCACAGTATTAAATGCTGTTATTCAGATTATTTAACTACATTTCACAAAATTACATGTACTTAGCAAAATTATCTTCTGAGTAAGCAACATAGTTAGGCGTTTCCTGTAGGAAATTAACATCGACTAAATTCCTGTGGTTGTAAATAACGCGAGAATTAACCGATAAAATTTAAAAATAAATTTTTTGCCAGACTCTTATTTAGTAAATTTTTAATTATAAAAATGAACATATCTGTCGCAGTAGAAGTGATTATAAAAAGAATTATACAGAGTGATTTTTACATGATGGAAAACTGTCAATAATAGATTCTTTAGTCAATTTTAAGCATATTTCTTTTGAAAAAATGTCAAGGCAACTATAAACTAATAAGGGGTTTAATAAGTTATTATCTTAGTTGTTAATATTATCAAATATAAAAAAGGATGTCACATACATTTTTAACAATAGAAATCTAGAATGTAACCTTAAAACCAACTAATAAGGATTGGATTGTTGTAACATTTCTCATAATAGGGCAAAGAAATTCAGTTAGAAAAATTAGAATAAAATATTGCAACAATTGCATTTTTGTTTATTGAGTATGTCATGAATGTCTAAGTATGTACAGTACAATAATTACGTAACACAAAAATTTAAGAATTTCATGTTGTCCTATTCTGTCGATAGTCGATTCTGGAAGATTTTCGCTCTAGAATTCAAATAGGCCCTCCAAAATATACATTCGGGCTAGATTTTAAGATGTTTAAGATCAAAGTTGTACAAAATCTGGCAATTTGAACATCTATTTACAGCCTAAAAAATGCTGTTATCCCACCAGGAACATTCAATTATGATAGGATTTTTCTCGCATAATTCAAATATGTACACCAAAATATTGATGTGTACCAAATTTTTCATCAAATTAAAGGTAAAAGGGGTAAAAAATCGTGTTTTTGGACATTTTTCTCATCTATACTATAGGTTGCGACTTTTTGACATTCGAAACACTTGGAACTCGTTAACGTCTTGGGTACTTTTCGAGAAACACTGACAAAAACGTCCTAAACCATGATTTTTTGTTCCTTTGACCTTCAATTTGGGCAAAAAGTAGGTCTAATTCAATATTTTTGCGTACATGTTTGGATTCTGCGGGAAAAATCCAATCATAATTGACTTTTACTGGTGGAACAGCAGAATTTTTTGGGCTGTGAATAGGTGCACAAAAAATGCCTAGAATCGAATTTTTACCCTCTTTGATCTGCAATATCTGAAGAATTGGAGCCAATTGTGTATTTTGGATTCTGATCGACCCCTACTTATAAACAAAATTTTGTTGGGCTACGTTATTGGACATCATTAAGCATTAGACATATTTTTTAAGTATGGATAGTTAAACATTAAAAACTCGTTTCACATTAACTATAAACGAATCAAATATCATACACTCTCTTCTTCACTACGAAAAATTACAAAAATCTAATAGATTTGAAACTTCAAATAATTTGTAACTTAACTGTGCCTGTATTCTATAAGTCGGTATTAACAATAACGTTAACGTTACTGTCGATAACGACAATATCCTGGACCGTGGTTGGTTGGAATGGTCATAACGTCGACGTTATTCGTAATAACGAGTTACAGAATGAAGGCACTGATCTGTTATTTATTAAAATGTCGCTAAACATCATTTTACAGCATTCACATTATGAAATATAGTTTTTTTAGAATGGCTGAAATATTTTTTTACCAGCTATATTCTTTCTATATTACGAAGACAACAAAAATATTATGAAAAATAAAATCATGTCTCAGAAACTAATCCATGATTATTATTTTCACGATTAACGATTCACTTTTTTTAGTAATTGTAACAATTGTTGAGATAATCCTTTATTACTAAATATGTACAGAAAATGGTACTTATTATCATATTTTTTAAGACCGTGATACTAACTAAAGAGAAGATCTAAATAGATCGAAGAATAACAACAATTTTTTCAAAATTATTTGGAAATTAAACACAAAAAAAATGTAATCTATGTAACATAATATTACATGTTTTGATTGTTCTAAAATTTGAATGATTAAAAATGTATATTCTTAAGTATTTATAACCAAGAAGAACATTGATCATTTAATTGAATATAGAAAGGCAATAGTCGTTTATATATCGGAAAAAATAAAGTGATTACCAATCTCTAAGTGCATTACTTCCCATTTATTATTAACACTGGTGCTTCTTGAGCTACGTCATTTAAAAGGAAAAGTTAGAAAATCCATTCAATTTCAAGAAACTTTAGAAATAATGAAACATTTACAATCAAACTTTTCTCAATAACACTCTCTCTTCTTCATGAATTCTTTATGCGACGCGGTATTCAATAATCAGAAATAATTTTCCAATTTAACTTGTTTATTCACTTTTTTGTTCGCTTACCCATTTTTTATTTGATTATTTATTGCATCTAACATACAGCTAATACATACTAGCTTTATGATT
Organism: Trichopria drosophilae; assembly: GCA_030407085.1. Lineage (NCBI taxonomy): Eukaryota > Metazoa > Arthropoda > Insecta > Hymenoptera > Diapriidae > Trichopria > Trichopria drosophilae. The sequence goes on along the minus strand of CM059587.1, from coordinate 82,805,233 downwards.
ATTCGTTACCAATTCCAATGCAAACATTAATCTGTAATTAAAATAATTGCTGTAAAAAAATGTAATTTAACAAAAACAATATTGAAATATATTTTTAAGTCAATAACTTTACAATTATAATTTTTTTTTTTCTTTTCGTTCAACATATTGAAAGTTTTCCTTCCTGCATAAAAGTTCTGCGAATAACTTGTTTTTCCGCATTTTTAGTGTCAACAACCGTCATCTCCTTTCTTTGATGCAACCATCAATAATAACATAGAAAGTGTTACTCAATAAGTTTTTCCAACAACTAGTTTTCAACAAGTGCACTACCTCATATAAATTACGCTTCCAAGGTACAAAAGAGACAAACGATCCGTTTGTAAAAGTACTAAAAAGCCGAGCATACTGCGGAAGAGAATCAAGATTAGATGAATGTTCATCAAGCACTGCCAACGTGAGAAAAATAGAAGCGATTCATCTTCAATAGAAAATGAACGACCCAGAAACGATGTCATAAAAAAAAGATGAAAATCTCATTTCGACGCGTGCAATTTCGAAATAATGTAACAAAAGTCAATTTCTCTGCTTTATTTTAAGGATAATTATTCATCTAACTTTACTATTTCGTTTGAGATTTGGTATCCCCTATTGAAAGTGTTTTTCCCAGTAATAAAATTATTATTATTTATGTTTTTGATATTTTGCACACCGTCTTGATGAGCACATTATATTACGCCAATAATTTAACTAATTTAACTAAAATTATTTAATTATAAAATAATACAGTAACCATTTTTTTACTCTACTTTTCATGGTGCAATCTTAGATTTAAAATAACTAATACATAAGATGTTTATAAACTTCCATTCCAATTTTATTTTATATCTTATTTCCAAAATGAAATCAAAAGAAATTATTTTCTATGAAACCTACGAATCATACATTGAATAAGACAGTACGCCAATGACATTATCTCAAAAAAGAAGTTGCAACTTTGCACCGCCACCCTGTTCGATTTATCTCCTCGTGTATTCACGTCGCGTTTATCGAAAAAGTGAGAAACATTTTATTTTCGACTAGAAGGCGAGTTCGGATTGCTGTGGACTTTACAAGAGAAATGTCTCCAAACCGATCTTATTCCACCTTAAGAACATATATTTGTACCTCCTCGAATTTCTTTTGACGTTTAGAAATCTAAAAGGATCGTTTTTCATTACTAAATTTTGTGATATCGATTTTATAATTTATTTTGATTTTTTTTAAATCGTTAAAAATAACCCTGATTAATAGAATTATTACGAAATTTAATTATTCACAAATTATGATGATCCGATGCACTTGAGTTAATTCATTTTAAAAAGTTAAGGTGAATTAAAAAAATTGTCGTCAAACTTTATATTATATTAGTAAAGAACCTTGAAAAAGTCATAAAACGCTGTCCATTCCTTGTCAGGCTATTCTCTTTAAATGAAATTTATTTAAGGATGAAAAATATTTAATACTCAGAATTTGAATTTCTAACAAATACCAGGATTTATACAAACGTCGTGAAAATAGAGAAATGCAACTGTGATAATTAATAATTGTAAAAGAAATTATCTGTCATGATTATTTGTAACGTTTGTCAGCGCAGAAAGGAAAAATTTATATTTTATGAGAAATCTCCAATTACAAATAATCTGTTGCATTGCTCATGAAAATAAGTATACGATGATGTTTCAGAAAATGTATTGCCATAAAAAGTTGCGATTACCGACGAAATGTATAAAGTTACCTGAATACACATTCAGAAAAAGAGGAAAATAAATATTGGATAAAAGAAAAAAACGATACGAGAATAATAAATACATAGAATTTCTTTCAGGGCATGACAAATGGCAGAAAAACCGCGCTTACGGCGTGAGAGAAAGAAGGATCGATAAATTACTAAAGGAAAGATCTAAAAAAGTATGGAACGGAATAATAGAAGTAAGAAAACCGAGACCAGAAAATGCGATTTTCGAAAAAATAGAACGAAACCAATAAATGTGAGAAGCGAACGGTAAGATTACAGACAGAATTTGTGTCCATGCGACAAGAATTTCAAGAGATAGAATTCTAGAAATACTTTGAATTGCTTAAAAACAAAATTTCTAAATATTTTCAAAAAGTTAAGAACTTTTTTATTTTCTTTAATTTAGTAAGTGCTATTTGAATAATTTCTACGCCTTGTGAAATGTACAAGTGCAATGAGAAACACTTGATAAATGAGTGGAATATAACAGGTATAAGAAATACGACAGTTCATAAATCAACGCAAAGAATATTTCGTTTATGTCTCTGATTGAAAGGGACGGAAGAGATTAAAGACCGATAGAGAAAATTGTTCCGCGAACTTTTAATTAAAAAATAAAGCAAGAAGTATCAGAGGAGACAAGAAATTAATGAATATTATTACCTAATAAAAGCAATAAATGGATGTGCTATTATTGGAATGACTAATAGGCAGGAAAATTCTTATAATTGAATGAAAGGTTGCGTTTTTATATAATAATACAATGAAGTAACTATTAAGAGGTCAATTTTAACAAAAATCATTCTTCTAATGTATAATTCCTTTTGTTAAAGATTTAATTTTTCCTATAACTTCCGAAACTGATAAATTCAAATAGAGCAGGATGAGGACTAACACGTATTAGCAAATTCGATTGTTTTATCATTTGGGAAAATTTAAGAAAACCATGTTGAAGTCGCAAAGTATACACAGGAAAATGCAGGAATCTAAATAGCAATAGTCCGCACCTACTTCCAACAAACGCACAGCTGGCTGTTACTACTTAAATTGCTGTTTTTCGTAGGTATAATCTTCGACTTTGACGGCGTTTTTTAAACTTTCTCATATGATAAGGTAATTTAATTTGTCATTAGTTTTCATCATATTCTGTCACCTATACTCGTGAGCATCCTCCTTTATTCTTTAGTACTAGACGGCTGACCAAGTATGACTATTTTCACTGAGACAGGAATTCTTTCTGAACTTACTTTTTCCGAAAGAATTGCTTTTCTTTTACTTTAGTAATTCCTTCATTCATTTATTATTATTTATTGTTAATTCATTTATTTGCAAACTGCAAATTTTTTATTATTCTAAATATCCAAGTCAACAATTAAAAAAAGTATTTCACGAAAAGGGCAGAAAGGACTAATTTATATGAAAGGAAAATAATGAACTGTGTGAATGAAAAATTGTACCTAAATATTCAGTGAATACAGATAGTTTTGGTCAGACATTGTCGAAATTTTTTGCCTAACTTTCCCGAAAGACTGGAAACACAACTTTCAATGCTGTATCTTTTGTTCCAAACGGCGTTAGAAACATTGAAATTAGTCAACATTTTTTCGATGTTTCTTCACAAAAATCACATTTCTTTGGCATTGAAAAGGACAATGCTGACCATTGCAAAACATATTAATCGCGTCTTTTTGCTCAGCCCTTTCTTGCCCATTCAAATTTTGTTTATCATAACTTTTTTCTTTCGAATTACCGGCTGATTCTGACCACGGCATTTGAAGGAGGAGATCCAAATCTGTCGATTTGACTTATTTCAATGTTCTCTAACGATGTTTGGAGCAAAAATTACATTCTGTCCAAATTCATGACTTTTGGGACGAAAAATCTAACTGCTAAAATAAATTATGTGCCTACAGATACATAAAGAAATATACAATACTATAAACTACGTTCATCTTTCTTACCGAACAAAGGCTAAAAAATATAGTTTTATGATACTCGTTACAAAAGTCATCCTACGTATAAAATTATTAACACTTTGTCTTGTTTCTATCTCTGGAATGAAAACTCAGGAGAAAAAGTTGGAAACAGTAATCGAAATTGAAGAAGAAATGGTGCGAAGTGAAGCCATCAGTCTCTGCCTGGATGGGCCTTAACAGTAAAAATATTTTATGCATTCGAAACAAAAGAAAACGTGCGCAACTTAGTCCGAGACCAGAAGTTCACCATAAAAATACTGGTAGGAGAAAGAAAAATATACAGACGTAGCAAAGAATATTGAGAATAGCAATATACATAAATGGCAATGGGAAAACCCGTAACATGAAAATCCCAGAATGGAAAAAGAGGAGTATGAATAAATGCGGAGTCGAAAGTAAGTTCGTGGAGGGAGATAAACGTTGTCGCGACCTGAGAAAAATGAGAAGAACAATAGAAAGACGAGAGGGTGGAAATCGAAGGAGAACAATGGATGGAGAAGAAAATAATAAGACGAGTGATAAACGTAACAATCCGCGATGGGGCAAGAAAATTAGTTTTCTCCATTAGAGATGCGGTGCAGAAGAAAAACACTACTAGCAAACAGGGAAAAGAAAAGGCTTATGCGTCAACAAATTCCCGTAGGTAAAATCCGGTAAAATAAATGCAGGGAAAAAAGAGGAATGATAAAAAAAAGACAAGAAGTTGGGCGGACAAACGAGAACCTAAATGGATTTGCGCTAATGCGCGTAAAATACCGTTATAGTCCTGATACGAGCAAAAAACGCAGGGAATCCGCGAAACGTAATTACGTGCCTAAAAAAACGTATAATTTCCTAATGAATATTAAATTATAATTAATAGAAAGGAACGCAGACCTTTTATATGAAGCTAACCAGAGGGAGAAAAACTAAAACATGAAGTCGTAAATCGGATAGTAATACTGGCGAAGACGAAAGCACGCAACGGCCGTAAAGTATCCAATCAGGACGAAATAACTGGAAAAAAGACTGAGATAGCAATAAATGCGCTAAATAAGCGAAAAATCTGAAAAAGGCTATATGAAAGAAGTAAAAAATATAAATGAAGAGACACTGTGATTGCATTTGCATATTAATAAGAGTGCCAAGGGTGCTAAAGGTTAGTACGTGACAAACGAATGTAAATGGGATGTAAATGTTAAAAAAGTTTGAATTGAATTGATTAAGTGAAAAAAATTGAATAGATTAATGATAAGATAATAAGAAATATTACCTGCTATCGAGTCGTCGATAAGTCAAGAATTGACTGTAATTTCTGTAAACAACAACTTAAATAATGAAACCAATGACATGCAAATTTTGAAATTAATAGTATAGAAGAATGAAAAGTAAAATAATAAACAATTGAATAACGTCAGTTGGAAGGTAAAGGCAAAAGTTATTGATTTAAAGCACACGCATGAAAGTGCGAAGGACAAAAGAGGGAGAGAATATGCTCGGATGCAGTAGAAAAGGTCACGAACGATCAGACGCCCGACCACGTTCATGGTTACTACTTACTTATTCTTTGAAACAGATTTTTGGAATCTTATCCTCGACATTTTAAATATTTGTTTATGTTGTAGTAGTACATAGGTCAAACTGGAAGTTTACTATAAATAAGAATTAAAGAACATAAACGAAATATTTATGCTGAAGAAAATAATTAAACTTCTCTCACTAAGCATAAGTTCGAAACTGGGTATGATTTTGAATTCGAAAGTAAAAATCTTAGCTTCAGAGACGAATCTAGTTAAACCCAAAGAATTAGAGAATTATTATATTAAAAAAGTCAAGAATTTTGTCAATGAACGTTTTGAAATTTCGTTCTTACCAGAAATTTATCATGTTTTGCTTTCATAGTTTCCGAATAACATAATCTATTAAATGGTACGACTTAAAAGACACACCTGGTTTTTCGGTAATAATTGGTATACGCAATAATATAATATATGTATTCGAAAATCATTGACTAACATTGCAACCTACTCGTGTACAGTAAAAGTGAGTTCGCCAATTTTAATCTTTCGAACTAACATCAAAATGGATCGACATAAATACGCGTCGCCTTCTGGCTTTTTGTGAGTATTCTTGCAATGAGTTAGAATACTTTTTTCAAAACCTTTGAATTAATGTCATTATGGTTCTATTGACAGGAGCTGTCAAAAATAAACGTTCCTTCTCGCTCGCACTGCATTATTAAAATCTGTACATCAAATGTTGCGACACGTGTTTTCTTTATCTATGAAAGTAATTTTTTAGAATCTTTTCACATATTATTTTTTGCAAAATTTACTGAATTTTTCAAAAATTTGTTAAACATTTATTGTAGAACTTTCTGCGGAAACTTCTAAATAAATAAATTATTACTATCAAGTTTTTTTAATGGGACCGACACTACCAATAAAGTAACCTCTAAAGAATTTTTGAGAACAAATTTTTTAAACAAATATTTATTACCAGCGGTGATTTTGGAAATCAGGATGTCCTATAATCCTGTTCACACTAGTATTTATTTATGTTGGAGTAAATTGGTTCCCCAGTGATAAAATACTTATTTTTCGCGACAAGGTTAGGTTTCCGAAGATGACACGAGGAGAAATGAGGCGTTTGTATTATCTCTTCTTCTTCCCAATGTTGAAAGCTCGAAGAACAAATTGCTTGTCCACGACGTCGAAATCGATCATGCGAAAGCTCTATAAATAGCACGGCCACTTTTTCCGGAAGAGTGCATGTCTCACTCTGTGTGCACAGAAATTGTAATTCGAAACCGTCCCTCGCCAGAAGGAAGAATATAACATTAACTCGTTTATCCTGATTCTCTCGAGTGGGCGGACGCCGAGATTGGTGGAAGGATTAATAAGGTTTGGAAAACACTTTGTTCAAAAAGTTCGCCAGAGTGAATAGCAAGGAAAACAAGGGATACGGTACAATTTGAACTTTTCTTGCCTTCCGGGAAACGCGGTGTTTGAATATGACGTCTATTCGACGTAGCCATGAAGTAACCGAACTGTTTATACGAGCTTTCGAGGAAACTGTGAAAAAAAAATGCTTGGAAATCAGACCTTTATTGACTTCTTGAGTTGGAATGAACTTCCAGTTTCCAGGTTTACATTCCGACTAATTATGTAATTCTGTACCGCTATCTCGTAATGATCTTTTTCAGGCACTTTAAGTTGAAAGCAAACAAGATTCAATAAACATGAATTAAAACAATACTACAAAGAAAATAAGATTTAAAAAAAAATATATTTATAGAAATAGGAAATTATTTTGTTGGTGTAAATACATATTGGCTAACTGGACGAACTCGCGTGGGCGAGTGTAATCCAATTTATTTTTTCATCATTTCCACAGGTATTGAGCATCTGCATGCAATAACTACATTGCGTATCCTTCAAAATTGTCTGTTGGTCACGGACAAAAATTTGAGTAAAAGTAGAAAGTTGTTAATTTCAACAAAAAATAAACTAGATATACGTCAATTATTTTGCCACGAAATTTCCATCGCTTAATTCTGCAGTCATTTTATCAACAAATAGTGATGTTGACAATTTGTTTATAAAATTTTATTTTAATTACTAAATAGTAAATAGTAAATTTTAACATAATACCGAAGGAATTTCAATACAAGTATAAGTGATCGCACAACAGATTGAAACAGAAGCATTTAAGAACTAATAATCTAAATTAAATGAATTTTAATGACTATAAAAATCTAGTCTTTTTTATCATCATAAATCTCGTAACGTTTACAAAGAATTTAAAAACTTTTATTGGCGTTAACGAAGCTGAACTTTTAATGACTACTTTTTCGCAAATAGTTTGAATCATATTGACAGCCATAATTCTGCTTTTGATCATTTAGGTTATAAAAACTAACTTGGGTTTTCTGCATAATTTGCTTATTACACTTTATATTATATTACTAAATAAGTTTTACGAATCGCATCATACGTATATATGTACATTAGTTTTCAAAGTTCGTAAGCTATGAATTTCCTTAATTTTTGAACGTGGGTGTATGTTTCTTGTGTAATCAATTACTAAATCTGAAATACCGCTCATGAAGTACTCGACTCTTTGTACAATATTTACCAAGACATAAAACGATTTCATGACAAATTAATTTAACAACGGAGATCCTAGAGAAATGTTGCGTTATTTGTACCAAATATCAATTTATCAAAGTAATGACGACAGTAATAATGAAAAACATCGTATTATATATATGAAGAGAAACGTTAATTCGCTTAAGGGCGACTTTAGTGGTATTTTACGTATTATAAAACGTTATATAAATAGATTATGCTTAATTCCATTAAAAACGTATTTCAAGCATGAAAAGCCCTTTGAGAGTAAAGAGAAAACTTGCAAAATTAATATTTTTGATTGTATTAGATTTGTGCATGATCAAAATTGAGGTTAATAATTTTTACTTATTAAACTACTGTCTTGAAAGTTAATTAATATAATAAAATCGTTTTATGTACTTAGTTTAATTTTCATTGTACTTTGGTAAATGACAAACTAATAATTTTTATTTTTTAATAACAAAATATAAGTTATTAAAAATGTTTATTATTTATATTTATGGAGGGCTTTATTGCTTTATAGGATATTGTTATAACATATAAATAACATTTTAATCAGTAGATTTCTAACAGATATTCTATTATTCTATTGTAGAATTTCAAGTACATGTGGTTTGAATTTCATTTGAGATCTCGACATTAAACTTGTGCTCTACAGTAGTAGAGCAACTTTTTAAGGAAGTTATAATGAGAAAAATAAAGGTTTAAAGAAAATAATATTTAATTTAAGTTAATAATTTTTCTGTTATTTATAATAGCCATTGTTGAAAATAAATTTTATATAATTTTGAGTATCAAACTAACAAAAATATTTAACTAAGAATATTTAAAGATTTAGGGCTAAATTTTTAATATTAATAGTAGCAATGACTTCTCCTTGCATTTAGTAAAATTCATTTAACGTTATAAAAGTATTACAAAAAAAATATATGAGGAAAATTCTCTGGAATCTTTAAATTTAGTATTGCACTTAGCGTAAGGTTATGTAAGTATTTTGTTTCACTGTAAATAAAACCGCATTTTTAACATTAATTCAGTTTGGTAGTTGCTTAGAAAGCAAAAGAAATATAACGTAAAATTGGAAAAATCTTAGTTTTAAATATTAAAATACGTTAGTTATTAATCGAAAACAGTCGACTATGCTTATAAAATTAGTTAACCATTTAGATATTTCAATATCAAAAGGCTATTTCATCTTAGATTGTTTATTAGACAGTTATCTATATTGAAAAAATTAAACATTTTTAAAAATGTATATAGTAATTTAAACAATAAAAGTAAAATACAATAATTATAATTAAATTTTCCACCAAAAAGTATTGTTACCAATTGGATGTATTAATATAAAATATCTCTAATAATAAACACAATCTGTATATCAAAAGTTACGTTTGTAAAGTAAAAAAATGGCTACGATTAAAAAATGGTCCCAAAATATCAACTAGATGTTCCAATAAGCAAATCTATTTGTACCAGTAATGAACAATACATACTCATTTTTCCCAGCAGTATTCAACAGTTGCATTTTGGCTAAAAAACGTTTCTAAAAATTCAATTGAACTTCCAGAATCTTTTGTTAGATTTTTCTCAAAATGCAACCGTGAAAAACTATATTCGGTTATTCACAAAAAAAAAAAATTAATCAAATAGTTTTTTCTTTATAATGTGTTTTCACATTAAAATAATTTCAGAATTCCTATTTGAAGTAAATAAATCGTGTCCCCCAAGACAGGAATTTTAAATTGTGCATGTGAACACCGATATTTGGTCCATTACTTCCAATATCGAAAATTTAATGTCATATTTATATTTAGCCATATAAGAAATATACATGTATCTCTTTGTCTACAGTACAATGGACAACATAGTGGAATTCTCCTTCTGCATCCTTTTTAACATTTTTAATCAGTTTTATCGTTGTAGAACCGTAATTACACCATTTTTGCCATCAAAGTCATGTTCAGCGCAATAAAATAAATCAGACTGCTATGGTCTCAACTTGATATAAATCATATGATTTTTTATAAATCTTTAGCTACAAACACTAAAAGCTTTAACACTAAACATTTTTAACAGTTTTCTTTGAGGTTATCTTTGAAACTAACCCCCCTTTTTTTATTGCAGACGCGTGTTCAGCGGTTCAAAATACGTCGGAATAGTTGGGGCAAACACACTTTTTGGTGGGTCTGTGCTATCAATTCTAAATTGGTATAAAATAGTATACGCGTAGGAAAATTCATCAATGTTTGAAAAATATTAATTACCTATCTGTTGCGTTCGATTATTTTCGATGGCTACAACACAATTTTATTATTAGAAATTAGTACTAACAATTATTATTATGTATACTAGGAGAATATTAATTGTAATGAACTAAATATCTCATAAAAATGATTGTTACACATTAGATATTATAAATATTGAAAATTGTTTGAGCATTTAAAAATTTAAAGCAGTGATTAGTAAATAAAATGTCTACTTTTCTTGGGATTACTAAAGACTAAGAAGATGAATGTCATTTATATTTACTCAATTTCAACTGTTAATAAAATAACCCTCTAACCTAAGAATAACATTTACATATTACATAATTACATAACACGCATTAAAAAGTATATTCCTTTTATTAACCCATTAATGCCCAAATTCGCAGAAAGTTTACTGAACTTCAACGCTTATTTTCAATATGAAATAAATGTCGATAAAGTGAAAACTATCAGATTCCACCATTTTCTGGCCGCTCTTTCGAATGTTAGTAAGAACATTTTTAAAAAATTGAAATTTATATATGATTTTGATATATATAGTAGAAAAATATCGAAATTTTGAAACTAAAATCTTTTAACAAATTTGAGAGTATTCGTTAACCAATTCTAAGAGAAGAAATTTTCTCTAACCTCTGTAGTTTTCAAGAAAATTAATTATTAGTCTTGAAATCCATAAAAGTTTAATATTTTTAATTTTTTTTGTTTTAAACTATAGACTTTGACGCAAATGTCCATAGAACGAAAATATCTTAGAATTGGTTAAAGTATACTCTTTACTACTTTTAAATTACGTTTTTCAAAATTTCGATTTTTCGAATGTTTCATAAATATAAAAAATTGTGATAACATTCTGAAAAAATTCGAGGGTATTCTTCGACCTATTCTAGAACATAATTGTTTTTATAACATTTTCTCTAAAGTCCATAGTTTCCAAGAAAAAAAATGGTTAAATTTTGAACAGCAATTTGTAAATACAGTGCCCATTTTGAATCCGATATCAAAGATTTCAAATATACACCAGTGTATCTTTTAAGTACAACTATCGATGGCACATTTGCAATATATTTTAGCTTACTCAAACTAAGATATTGTATCGAAAACGGGATATTTGTAAAAAATGTGTCCCAAAAAATCATGTTTTTCTACTATATATGTCAAAATCATATATAAATTTCAATTTATTAACAATTTTCTTACTATCATTCGAAAGAGCGGCCTTGAAAATATAAAATCTGATAGTTTTTACTTTTTTCGAAATTTATTTCATATTGAAAATAAGCGTTGAAGTTCCAGTAAACTTTCTATATGCATTTGGGCATTAATAGGTTATTAAAAAGAATGCCAATTATTATTTTACATAGGGTATAAAAATGTTTTAAAAATCTGTTCCATTGAAATATCTGATGATCTCAAAATCGAAAAAATACGCCATCTGAACTTCCGGCGGCTGAGTCCGAACCGTGTAAGTAGTAACGGTCGTGTTCGGTAAGACACTGTTAAACCGCGTGCAAGTCCTCCTTATTCAAGGACAGATGAGAGTAATTGAAAGCGATAGTCCAAGAATACGAACGATAATTGTTTAAGGTAATACGAAGTAATGAAAAATCGAAATTGAAATGAAAGAAAAATCAATTGTTGGAGAACTGGAAATCCGTGGGGAAAATCCTTCCCGGTTGGTCCTCGCAACGGAAAGTCATTTCGTTCGAGTTACCGGTACATTTTGTGTTATTTTTATTTTTCATTCAATGTTATCGAACGGGAAAATCCTCGGGAGAGCGTTCCCCGGTGCTCGTAAGCGTTTAGGGATTGTTCACTTTTCTAATACACATGGAGCGCTTGCGTACTTTCCTCGCCATATAGGCGAGACAGCTCGATTGACCTGCGGTTGCCTCGCTCCGATACGTCTACGAGACTAGGCTTATACGAGTGCGAGAGAGTTAGTCGATTTTATATACGGTGTGCCACGGAAACATCTGCTGTGGGCACTTTAGCCTCGTGACGTCATCAGACGGTAAAGCAAGTGACAGCCTAGACAAATTTCAGAAATATTTCATGACTCTCATTTGCCTATTTTTATTACCAGTCTATATTCCCTTGACATTTTTTTTCCAAGATACGCCAATATTTCTGTCTGCGGTAACTAAGCCAACAAAAATTTAATAACTCTTTCTTGCTCTTTTAGAACATAAAATATGATTCTTATTGATCATGGAAAACCATAGAAAAACCATAAAAAATTAACATACACAATACTTTGATTATTCATATTTGTATTTATCGCTCTTCTTACTTGCTACATACTTGACGAGATAAAAATTACTAGCCTAACTCATATATTTTTTTACCCTCTACCTTATTTCAATTGAAAAATTAACTGTTCAATATATTCGTTCTTTCTTTTTGAATTACCTTAACCCGTTTCGTTCTAACACGACAAAATTTGTCGCCCGTTTTCGTCCTCTGAAAGTTTATGGATATCTTTGAGACATTGTTATGAAATAAAGGTTTCCTATAGTATTGGGTATGCTCTTTTCGAATCTGAAGTTCGTTTTTTGATACCACTTTCCATTTCTTAAATATGGCTATTGAAACGAAAAAAAAGGTGGAAAAAAGCAAAAACTTGTTCAGTAAACAGCAATTTTTATTGCGAAGGAGTTCTGAGATCGTATCAGGCCCCAAAATCATATGGCATAATGAGTTTTACTAAAAGTTGGTCAATATTACGATATAAATTATAAAATGGCGCCTTCAAAATGGCGCTATTTATACGTTTTTTTTTTGTTATTTGCGTTTTATTAAAATATTTGTTGTATCTTGATATGTATTTATAGGAATATGTAGATTGTTTTTGAGGTGGCTCAATACAAACCTGTTATTAACTTTTGGAAATTCAAAATGGCCGATTTAATATGACTTTGAAAACATCTACATACTAAATACAAGACAATTTTTTTTTAAATTTCGGTTTGTCCATATTGGATTCGCCATTTTCAATTTCCAAACTTTAATCACGGATTGTATTCAGCAAGCTCAAGAATAAGCTAGAAAAATATATTCATCAATAAAAAACACGACAAGATACCAGAAATATTTTAATAAGACGCAGATAACAAGAAAAATCCCAAGCAATAACGCCGTTGTGAGGACGCCATTTTGTAATTTAAATCTTAATATTGACCAACGTTTAGCAAATGCCATTATGCCACAGGATTCTAAAGCCTGACATGATCCCGGAACTCTTTCGCAATAAAAATTTACTGAAAATGTTTTTGCTTTTTTCCATGTTTCCTTTCATTTAAGTGGTCATATGTAAAATATGGAAAGTGATATCGAAAAACTGACTTCAGATTCGAAATGAGCATACCTAAAAACTATAGGAAACCTAAATTTCATAACAATAGCTCAGAGATATCCCTAAATTTACGGAGGATGAAAACCGGTCACAAATTTTGTCGTTTTGGGACGAAAAAGGTTAATCTGACATCAGATTCGACATCAGCGATCCAAAAAGCTTTTAAACTAACATTTTAATTAAGTTTCAAACTTTTTTTTTAAATTTTATCCGCCATATTGAATCTGTCATTTTGAATTTCGGAAACCTGACAACAAATTCGAAAGAACTTTTCGATTTTGGTGTACTCATAGCTGAAGAAAATACTTTTATTTCAAATTCTTGTAAGAGAATTATTTTTTCAGCAGTTTCTTTTTTTTTTAACATAAAAGCCACTATATTGAATTCTCTAAAAAAATATCGCAATACTGAACTCGGATTCTGTAACAACATTCAAAAAATAGTCAGACGAATGTTTAAATTTAAGAATTTGTAGTTTGAAATTGAGTAAACTAATTGTAGTTCTTCATCCTTAATGAATTAAGCAGTAATTACATGAAAAACGAAGTCAAAAAATACAGGAAAGTTTTGCAATATACAATTCTGTTCGACAAAAAATAAAATTAACTTTATTTAATTAATTTTCTATGACAAACGCTTATCGCATGAGAATAATTCACGACTTGCTCTGAGCTTATATTCTACGTAAACTTATCGGTTTTTCTTTCGAACGTATCATTTTGCGTAATAATAATTTAACAACTACGACGTAAATCATTAATGAAATACAAACGCAGCAATAAACGTAGCTACACCATTATAAGAAAATGTTCATAAATAAAATACTTCAGGTGAAGTGAAATCTTAAACGCGCTGGTTCGTAGTCGCGCGGGTTTAGAGTTAAAAATAGTCACAACACCTGAGAAACACCTTAACCTCCTGGCGTCACAATACAGTAGAGTAGGTAAGAATGACAACCAATCCAGATAAAATATGTAGATACCGAAGCTCGCTCGTTTTCTCATGCAACTATGTTCTTTATATAAAACATTTGATAAATTGACAAATTTTACAAAATTCTGATTAAAAAAAAAATTAGTTAAATATACAACTAAAAAATCTACAATAGAATCGATGAAAAGAAGAATGCGCAGGATTTAATTCAATATTTGTAAAGGTGTAACCTTTGTAACATGCACAGTTGTTAAAAGAGTCATTAAAGATTGTATTTACAAAAAAAAAAACAGTTTGTTTCAAAGAAAAGAAATTTAGGAAAACCGCCTGTTAATGTCTGATTAATTTTCCTGTAATAGAAAAATAGTTTGTTAATTCAACTAAATATTAATTTGATTTTATCCAGCAAATAAATATTTATTTAAGTTAAGAAAATATTTCTTTATTTTAAGTAAATATTTTGTGGCGACTATTCAAGTAAATATTTACTTGAAATTACGAAATTTTTTTTCAGTGTACTGAAAATTCTTTGATGTGCCTTTAATTTTTTTAAACGCTCAGTATCCAACACACTTCTTTTTGCCACAAATATTTTCTTGTAGAAATGAGGGTTGAATTATTTCTCCCAACAATTTTGTAAATGTAATTCACTTAACAGTAAATGCTAAATTAGTACCTGTATGTGCATTTAAAATAATATGATTATTTAAAATGACTTCGTGCAACTCTACAATCAATAATTCATTGGGAAAATGAAAATATTAAAAGTAGTTTCCAGAACACATTTATAAGATTAAAACTTTGAAAGTTTCATGCTGAAAAATTCCTGATTATACCGAGAAGCGAATTTTCTTTATGGAGGCCTTCACACAAGTTGGTGCGAAAATGAAGCCTTTCAATAAGAGCCTTTTTCTCTCGCAGTAGTGGAATTTCAGGCTTAAAAAACTTCGTGCTTGAAAATGCAAATTTAACGCTTTAAAGGGAATTTTAATTTTAATTGCACTGAAAGTCCTGGAGTTTTTTGCGTTCTAACGGAAAGATAATTGAAACGGATTATTGAAGCATATTTATTACTATAATGTAATCGATATTAGCAATTGTTGGTGAGAATTTGAAAATATATTGCGAAATCGTCTTATTCGACGTTTTTTTTAAACATTTCATGTTTTAATTATTTTATTTAGCTAATTGTGATTAGTTTATTTTTTTTAGATTCTATTAGTTTAAATTACTGAAGTTTTAAAATGATTACTATGGTTTTATAAATGTATGATTTTAAAACTGGTTGTAATGCATATTAAAAATCGTTGTAACTATTGTCGTAACAAACAAACATATCTTAAAACTAACTAATATCTGGAAAATTATATTTTCAACTAATTTTCAAAATCTTGATATGTCTCGTAACATTCCTAAGTATTTCTATTTTAAATTTAAGTTTATTTTTAATTTACCATATAATTAATTTATATCAATTCTGATAAATTTCTAATTGTGCTATGAAATGTCTAAAGACGATTGTCTTAATTTTGATGCTACATAATGGAAAATCTAGTAGCTTAGAATCGTTTAGTAACTTTGCGTAATACAAGGTTATTTTCATTTGTTGAGTATGACATTAACAAATACATTTTCAAAATTGCTTTTAAACGTTATGGAAAGCATTGTAAATTCAAGAGGATTTAAAAAATAAATTCACACAAAATGTACAAAATGCTTGTACGATATTAATTGTAACATTCGGAAAACAAGATTCATTAAAAACTTATATTAAATTATTTTAATGTGAAATTCGATTCATTAACAATCGCTTTCAGAGACTTGTGCCATGAAGTCTTGTGCAAAGTTATTCAAGAATACCAATTAATTATTATTTATTATTAAGCGTGATGTTAGAAATATTTGTTGAAAATTTTCAAAAATGACTGCAGTACTTTAAAATTACAGCAGAATGACGAAAAATATGTAATTTTGTAATGTTATGGTAATTTTGCAGCATTTATTGAAAGTTAAAAATAGATATTACTTACAAAGCATGTAGTAATTTATTTAAGTTAATTAATAAGAAAGAAACTTCATTAATAATAATAAAAATGAATATTTTTTACTTATTTAAAGTTACGTAATGATTTTGACAACAAATAACGGTAATTAATTTTCAGTCAATGTTTTGAAAACCAAAATTCTTCGTCTATAATTAGTACATTGTGTAAAATCTGTTTTTCAGTTAACATGTCAAGAATTATATGTTTATCAAATAAAAAGATATATGTTTAATACGTAATGCAACGATTAAAGATTACTAATTCAACTTTTTTTCATCCTGAAGCATGTAAAAGTTATATACTGTCATGACAATTCTACAGCTACATTAATATTACTTTCTTTGAAGTGTTTTCTGTGATTTCAGGTGATGTTCATTTACTTTTTCGACATCAGAACAAATACATCTACCAAGGAGAATACGCAAGTCTACGAAAGATTAAGAATTAAGAAAGAAAAAAGAATTTTCAGAAGTAACAGCAATGGGAACAAAAGGATAAATTATCTCGACAAATAGTACACGACAATAAATGTAGGTAGTTTTCCATGAAAAATCCTAAAGGATAAGAGAATGCATTTTTTTAGAAGGGCAATTAACGTAGTTAACTACGCTAGAAATATCCAAAACAAAGAATTTAGTAGCTTTTATAGGAATTAAACAAAAAATTATCACTCATTTACCACATATAATAAACATTTAATGTATCCTTTGAAATAAAGAAAATTGGCAAGGTTATCCAATAAATATATTTATTACTAAAATTTAAAATAAAATAATTTCCAAAATTTAATAATCTAATTTTCAATAGATTTGGATTATTAAGGATTAATAGAAATTGCGATATGAAATGAATGAAACATTTTTCATTTAGAACCTCCATATATCACCATTGTTTGGATTGTTCCATAACGAAATTCGTGGAATTGTAGAAAATCAATTTGCTTTTATATATAGAAATTTCTTTGTTAAACGGATAAGTCATTGTTGTTCATGAAAAACATTCCACGTGAGCAAAAATTGTTTATAATAACTTTTTCACCTTCAATTTAATTAAGATTGCGTGTTCAAGAATCTATAGTACGTAAAAACTGAATTGTCATATTTTAGAATTTACTTTCGATCTTTTAATATAGTCATTCAATGCAGTATATCCCATTTTAAACTATTAGTAACGTTTTTGGAAATTATTTTCGCGATTAGCAAAATTCAATTATTTTGAATCATTCATTATAGTGTAATTATGAACAAATTTTTACAAATTTTTGAAACATATAGTTACTTGTTTTGTCCTAACTAACGACGACTGGGATTAATACTGTAACATTTGATCCAAAAACTGTAAAACCACATTCAGGATTTTTTGTTTAATGATCATAATTTTTTATATCGATTCTCCACTTTGACCACAGAATTCAAAAGAGGAGTTTCAAATCTAACGAATTCAATTTTGTATAGCAAAGTTTCAATCAAATGTTACAGCGCTGAAAGTTACAAATTTCGGACTTTGAGGATCAAACTACTGAATATCGACTCGCTACTTTAGTCAAATTTGGTTTCACCAATGTCGTATATTTATTAAAAAGCATATTTTACAAAGTAAATTTACAACGAATTACTATTTTAGGGCACTGTTACTAGTGCGGACTACACTCTCAAATTAATGGACTGAACTTTCAGTTCATATGGGTAGAAAATTGGATAGGCTGGGAAAATAATAAATAACAAATTAATTAATAAAAACAAAAAACACCGTTTATTAATGATTATTCCCAGAAAGAAAATTTAAAAAAAATGAAAATAATATAAATTCATTTTTATAAAATCTGTACAAAGTGTTTATCTATTTTATTTTGTTTTGACGAATAACAAACGAGATTGCAGGTTAAGTTTGCAAATACTAATTTTCTAATCCTGTACTCCCTTCCTTGAAAATAATCCTATGATTCAATTTCCTAAATACAATCGATGTAAACAATGAATAAATTGTTGTGTCTATTGTTTACTTCTACTTTCGCGTTAAAATAATCCATTGAAACTAATCAAGCTATGATCCAGAGTGGATTTTAACACTCCATCCATTGTAAAATTTTAGTAATTAAATATAATATTAATAAATAATAATATATCTGAATTTAGCCCTCAGAAACTTGAAGTAATTTGTCTCAGAATTTTTGCATATGTAAGCAAAAAGTTCGAGTGTAAATCAGGAGTGATCATATACCATGTGTTTAAACACACATTTTGAAATTCAGTTTAGGTTAAAATATTAATTCGAGTTAGTTGAGTCCATTTACCAGTTACGTTGAGTCCGGTAGAAGGATTGAAACTTGCAAATTGACCCCAAGGGCCTGAAATGTAAGTCTAAAGGAATCAAATCCAGCGGTACTCTCTCAAGAGCTAAAATGTTGACACCAATAATTTTAAAGTGTACATTATTTATATAAATAACAAAAGATCATGAAAGGAACTTTCGAAAAAACAATCTCGTTGTAAAGTTAAAAATTTGGTATGTAATCCTGCAAAATACAGTAAAAGCGCCCTAAGATAGATATGGATTTAAAAATATATCTCGTTTTTCCTTTTTAATATATACTTCTTTATCTAATCTAATTTAATCTAATTAAAATTGAGTATTTCCTTTGATTTTGGTAAAATTACGTGAAAAAAACACATTTTTGAGGATCATTTTTTTTTAATTTCATTTTTCATGTCGATACTCTGATTTCTATGACCGGAAAAGTACATAAAATTTTTTTAACTTAGAGGATATGCAGGTAGGCATTTTTTATTTCACCTTGAAATATTGAAAATGGCGGCGACTTCCAAGAATTTTTTTGTAAAATTTTGGCAATATGGAAATATGGCATTTTAAACAAATTTTCAACTAAACTATCTATCTTATAAGATGTTTTTTTGTATGCTGATCACGAATCTGAAGTCAACCTTTTGAAATTCAAAATGGCTGACTCAATATGGCGGACATTCATGAGAAACTTTGGAAGTAATTTCACGATACGCGGAAAAATTTATATCTGTAGATTTTCGACGTTGCTGATTACGTATATGAGGTCAAAATTTCTAAATTCAAAATGGCTGACAAAAGATGACGTTCATGGTGTTGCTAAATTCAGTTGAAAATTAGTCTAAAATGCTATATTTCTAGACATAAGCCGCCATTTTGGATATTTCAAGGTGAAATAAAAAATGCCTACCTGCATAACCTTTAAGTTTTTATATTTTATGCACTTTTTATGCACCTTTTCAGTCAAAAAAATCGTGGTATCGAGATCAAAAATGAAATTTAAGAAAAAATAACCCCCAAAAGTGTGTTTTTTTCACATACTTTTGCCAAAATCAAAGGAAATGCCCAATTTTGAAGTCAATTGAAGTCATCATTCGAAGGAGCTTCCTAGAAAACAGTAATTAAGGTACATTCCGAACTGCCTGTATATAAGTTGTACATGGTAAATGTGCATTCTGGACGTTAAAGGTTTAACCTTAAAGTAACCTGTTTTTATGTTTCAAAATTTTTATTAGTATCAGTTCTTTACTATGAACATTGTATAATAGTCTAAATTTAGATATAAATGATTCAGAAAAATTGCTGATCGTTATAAATACCTTACTTTTATAAATGTTATGGAATCAAACAATAACTAATCTGTTTACTTTACATATGAAAAATCAAGAGAAATCGTAGAAAATAAGTTGTAAATTTCTATTAGAAAGGTTCGAATATTGAAATGAAACACCCCTTAAGTAACTCGTCTGTATGCAGAATTATAGCTTTGACGTAAGAAAAAGATGTAATATAAATCGAAATCGCATTGCGCTGTATAGCTCGTGTAATTATTAATCGCTAGCTTGATGTTATATGTAGGCTGAAATTATAAAGGTGTTTGAACTACGGTAATCCACGTAGTTTCTGTCGCGACGAAGATTCACGCGAGTAAATCAGATGAAGGGTGGAAATAAAAGCGGTCGGCATTGTTTACGCAACAACAATATAATTTCAATTTATAAATACCGTTTAAACGCGAGAAGGCGCTAGAGCAAAGCGAATTCCCGCGATATTTACAAACATTTCCCTCGCGTCGAATATGTACGTGTGTACATGCGTTGAATGTTTGATTAAGAATGCAATCTTCGGGCATTCTCATCGGGGTATGCCCCTGTGACAGCATGGCACATCAGTTGTGTAACGATCGACCGTGACTCTATTAACAATGTTTGAGCTGAAGTAGAATATCGATCAGGCGTAGGATAATGTTGGGGAATGTTGGGGACCCACGGTCGTACGTGTATAGGCGAATAATGATAAGATAAACTTCCAACAGCACTTCAGACATCATCCAATTTCCAACTTAAAGTGCAACGAAAACCATTCTTTTTCTAAGCGTGAAATTAATTTGATATTCATGGCTATTGATCGATTGAGACGTGGAAAAATTCGTGGACGATATTTAGGCAACGTTTTAAATGTAAATATATTTTGCATTCTTTATACTATAATTGGAAATTTTTAAAAAGATTTTAAAATATCTTGATTTGATGATACAAAATTTTAATAATAACTTTCGTCAATGGGAACTTTGAAAAAATAATATTCATTACAATCAGAACTGATTTTGAACAGGAATACTAATTCGTCTAAAAAAAATACTGCGGTGTCAAATTGGAACTTCTTGCTTTTTCAAGTACAGTAGAGACCCGGTATATTTGCGTCTCGCTATATTTATGTCTCAGAATATTTGTCCAGTTCTGTCTCGTCATATTTGTCTGCCGCCGCTCTCTTTTTCCCCCAACTTGCGCGCTGGGGCCTCAGGAAGGGCCTGCTGTGACGTCACGAACGTAACGCGACTGAGGTGAGTGGGAGAAGTGGTGCCCCCTTCTTTTGACAAATATAAGGAGGCGGGAGACGAAGGTGAAGAACCGAGCAGGTAAATGTACCGGGATCTATTGTATTAAATAATGTAAAACAAATGAAAGCAAACATAATGTAGCCGAAACGTGTTATTAAACTTTAATCTTTGTTTTATTTTAACCGTCACATCAAGAAACTGTCAAATTCTTAAAAAGAATTTCAAGTTATATCTGATAATATCGCGAAATATCAACAAATGATCTGGTGCATATTCATCGACTTCGACCATTTCTTCATGTTTTAATACTCGGTAACAAGTAACTCGTCCTTCAATTAGAACTCTCTAAATATTTACCCTTGCGAAATAAACTTGATTTCGCTATTTTTGAAGTTATTAAATAAATACAAAAATGTTTTTGAAAAATCGAAATATAATATTTCGTAATTTAAAAACCATTATTTTAATTTAAACAATTTTTCGTGGTCAAAACTTTTCTATTTCAAGGTGAACAAAATCCCTCTTCCACAATCTTTTTTTGCAATTTCCTTATTTTTTGAATTACAATAAAAACTAAACTGTTTTACTCCTGTAATCGTAACCTAATTTTATTTAATAATTTCAATAATTTCATTAAATATAAACTAGATAAAAGCTATGATATGCAAACAATTCGCACAAGCATTGCAAACTTTTTTGTAGAAATATATTTGAAACATTAAACTATGTTGTTTTTGTTCAATATTCAACTATAAAGACAAATTCAAAACTTTCGGATGAATGTTTCATAAGTACATTAATAGAAATAATTTATTGAAGGAAATGATTCACACGTTTGTTCGATTTTTATCTTCACTCAATAAATTTGAAAGCAGATTTTAATATTATTCTAAAAATTCCAGATGGAATGTATCATCAAGTTTAGTTCCTCGTATAAAAAACAAATGATATTATTTGTAATATTCTGATCATTCACATCTCAATAGTTCATCGCTGGGGTTTTACCCATTTTTGAGTTACAGGTAAAAGGTACCTCCACTTTTCCGGTTTATTAATTTCTTTGAGTTTTTATGGAAAAATTAAAATGATCCCCTAAGCCCTTTTTACATTTTAGTGCAAAATGAACTTCAATTTCTATTGTATATTGTTCTAATAAAAATTTGTCTACAAAAATTCTAATAAAAAAAAGAATACGATTGTTACGATTTGTACACCTGAAAAATTTGAATTGTCGCGGCTATAGATAAACGCCGTCGTTCGGCATTAATTGTAATTTGTGACGTCATGCTTTCCCACTGGCAACGACGCCGATCCTTCCCGTTTTCGGCAGAGACTGTTAATCCTTCAAAGCGGCAACTCGTCGCACAATTATATTATAAAAATAAAATTTTATCTCTCGCAAAACTAAGTCGAGTGTTCGTAATTTTTCACCCGAGCGGATAACGTCCTACCATTGGTCCTTCGAGCCGGATTAAAAGGAAGTAGTCCTACATAAATTAACTGGAAAAATTAGTCGATCTGGTCAACGTCAAGCCACGTGGAGATTCTGGAATTTTCGACATTTTGAGTGCCATCTCAACATTACGACGAACCACGTGCAAAAATTTTGGGAGCTAGAAGATCGGTATATGAATACTGAACCCAAATCATATTATGATCATTTTTGTGAGGAGCATTTTAATAATACTACATATCGTACATCGGACGGTCGATTTGTGGTCTCTTTCCCATTTAAAGAAAAGGATCATAATATATTAGGTGAATCAAAAAGCATTGCTATAAACAGATTTTATTCTTTAGAGCGTAAATTGAATCGGGATAAAAATTTAAAAATGTTGTATGATGAATTCATTAACGAATATCTTACGCTGGGACATATGACCAAAGTTTCGGATAATAACCCAGCTCTATGTTATTATATGCCGCATCATCCGGTGCTTAAACCTTCGTCGTTCACAACAAAGCTTCGGGCCATTATTTGACTTTGCAGACGCGTCGAAAACGACCCGAAGCTTTGTTGTGAACGACGAAGGTTTAAGCACCGGATGATGCGGCATATAATAACATAGAGCTGGGTTATTATCCGAAACTTTGGTCATATGTCCCAGCGTAAGATATTCGTTAATGAATTCATCATACAACATTTTTAAATTTTTATCCCGATTCAATTTACGCTCTAAAGAATAAAATCTGTTTATAGCAATGCTTTTTGATTCACCTAATATATTATGATCCTTTTCTTTAAATGGGAAAGAGACCACAAATCGACCGTCCGATGTACGATATGTAGTATTATTAAAATGCTCCTCACAAAAATGATCATAATATGATTTGGGTTCAGTATTCATATACCGATCTTCTAGCTCCCAAAATTTTACGAGCTGTTTTTCTAAGACATCAGATTTCGCCAAATAACAAACAGTTTTTTTACCCATATCATTTGGCAAAATTAATGGTCCAGACAAAATCCAACCGAACTGAGTTTTTTGAAGACGGGGTAAAACAGAGCCTAAGCGAATTTGCCCCTGACAGAGAAGGTCCCAAAAGAGTGAAGCACCTATTAACATATCAATAGGTCTTGATTCAAAATATTCTGGATCCGCTAATTGCAGATCGTCCGGAATATTTAATAAATCGTACTTAAATGTGCTCGATGGGACATTCTCTGTTATTTCGGGCAAAACAAGACACGTTAAATTGGCTTTAAAGGAATTTAATCGGGAATGTATAACAACATGCGTTTGCTTTGTTATTGTTTGCGCTCCTTGTCCAATGCCTGATACACTAACACGAATGGACTTCGGAATTAAATTCAATTTTTTGCATAAATTTTCTGTCATGAAATTGGACTCAGATGCAGAATCTAACCAAACGCGACATTCATGGGAATTACCACTGGTATCTTTAATATTTATTAAAGCCGTTGCCAATAAAACTCTATTCGTGGAAATTGTTGCGTTGCATGCCGCAACTACACTGTTTGCAGACAATTGCGAAATTGAATCTTCGCGTTTATCAATAGTTTCAACGGTTGTTTGCAAATGAAGAATCGAATGATGCCGTTTACCACATTTGAGGCATGATAATTTTATTCGACATTCACGTGTGGCATGCCCCTTTTTTAGACAATTTAAACAGATTTTATTTTTTCGAGCCTCTTGAATCCTGTCACTTATCGAGAGTTTAAGAAATGCCGAGCAACTATTTATATAATGCGCCTCTCCACAATACATGCAAACAGGTGTGCCGGTCGCTACAAGAGTTTTAATATGACGCGTATGCGATGAATTTTTAGACAATTTAGCCGTTTGTTTCTCAAGTTTTAACCCTTGCAGCATTCGACATCTCTCTTCAAGAAAACTCATCATTTCTTTTAACGTAGGAATTTTTTCTTTAAGCTTTACGCCCTTCCAATCGCGAAGGGTAATCGAGTCAAGTTTAGATGTGATAATATTGATTATCATCATATCCCAGCCTTCTACAGGTAATCCCAATGATTTTAAAGCCCGAAGATTTTTCTCAATGCCCGTATGCAATTGTCGTATTCCGGTATAAGACTCTTGCTGCAAAGACGGAATGTTAAAAATAGAATCGATATGGCTGTTTATTATAAAGTGACTATTTTCGTACCTATCGTACAACAGTTGCCAAGCAATATCATAATTTGCGTCTGTTGTATCAAGCGATTGTACCTGGTCCGCAGCTTCTCCCGACAATGAGGAACGAAGGTAATGAAATTTTTGAACCTTAGGCAGTTGCTCATTATCGTGAATCAAGGATCGAAAATTATCTCGAAAATTAAGCCATTTTTCATAAGCTCCCGTAAAGGTCGGTATATTAATGATTGGTAATTGCACCCGACCGTTAGCGTTCACATTAGAAATATTTGGTATAACGGTCGAACCGGAGCCATTTTGAATTTGAGATCCCGATACGACGGCTCGATTTAAACGAGAATTCTTTTCGATGATGAATTTATTTGCTGTACCAATGGCGGCAAAGTACGCGGTGTCGAAGCTTTCCAGTTCCATATCAAATTCATCATTATTTTGATTTTCAACGAAGGGCGCGAGTTTGTTATGGTTTTCAGTAAAATCGTTTAAAATATTATCAATTTTATTTAAACGAGCTTTTAGTTCCTCGATTTCATGAGAATCAATATCAAAGTTAGTCAAATACGTCTTAAAGCGCGTCAAAGTTGATTTTAAAGTTTTTCTTTTTTGTTTCAATTCAACTTCTGCCATTCTTTAAATATGTAATATAACACAATGATACGAAACAGAAAAAAAAACAATTATAGTCAGAATAGATAGATTTTTAAATAAAATGATTTTTTTTAAGGTATATATAATAATTTGGAAAAAAAGAAGTTTTTAAAGGAACGTCTGACCTCACTTGAAGAACGTCGAAATTTGTCCGTGAATTGCACGTGGTTCGTCGTAATGTTGAGATGGCACTCAAAATGTCGAAAATTCCAGAATCTCCACGTGGCTTGACGTTGACCAGATCGACTAATTTTTCCAGTTAATTTATGTAGGACTACTTCCTTTTAATCCGGCTCGAAGGACCAATGGTAGGACGTTATCCGCTCGGGTGAAAAATTACGAACACTCGACTTAGTTTTGCGAGAGATAAAATGTTGTATGATGAATTCATTAACGAATATCTTACGCTGGGACATATGACCAAAGTTTCGGATAATAACCCAGCTCTATGTTATTATATGCCGCATCATCCGGTGCTTAAACCTTCGTCGTTCACAACAAAGCTTCGGGTCGTTTTCGACGCGTCTGCAAAGTCAAATAATGGCAAATCACTGAATGATTTGTTGTTGTCAGGGCCCACTATTCAAAACGATCTCTTTACTGTAATTGTGCGATTTAGGCAGCATAGATATGGAATCACAGCTGATATCGCAAAAATGTATCGCCAAGTTTTAGTAGATTCGAAATTGAGGGCGTTGCAACGCATTATTTGGCGGTTTAAAATTAATGAACCACTCGGGACTTATGAATTAAACACCGTGACTTACGGCATGGCTTCGTCTGCCTTTTTAGTAATTCGCTGCTTACAATCGCTAGCTGAAAATATTGTAGAAATTCCATTGTTATTAATTCGAGAAATACTCATTGAGGATTTCTATGTTGACGACCTGGTATCGGGAGCCGAAAGTGTCGATGATTTAAAATGGATTTATCGCGAACTTTCTCATATTCTCAGGGACGGCGGTTTTGAACTGAGAAAGTGGGTTTCTAATAGTGCCGAATTTATAAGTACAATTGCGGACAGCGATGTAACGACAGCGAATTTCGTGCTGGGTGACGGTGAGAATCACAAGACTCTTGGGTTATCATGGAATCCAAGAGAAGATGTTTTATTTTTTACTGTGGATTTGAGACATAAGGGGTTGCAAATAACAAAACGAGAAATTTTGTCGACTATCGCGCAAATTTTTGACCCCTTAGGATTGATTGCCCCCGTGACAACTATTGCAAAAACAATCATACAAAGGTTATGGCAGTTAAAATTGTCCTGGGATGAATCTATACCTCTAGATTTAAGAACTAAGTGGCAGAATTTGCGAGATAGTCTAGTAGACATTAACGATTTTACAATTCTCCGACATGCATTTGCAATTAATTCGGTTAATGTTCAGCTGCAAGCCTTTTGCGACGCGTCGGAAATGGCCTATGGAGCCTGTGTTTATATTCGTTCCATCGATAAATATTCAAATTGTACGATTCGTTTACTTGCTTCTAAGGCTCGTGTCGCGCCGCTTAAAGCAACGTCTATACCCAGGCTTGAGCTGTGCGGCGCATTAATTTTGAGTCAGTTGGTAAAAAAGTTGCGGGATGCTTTAAAAATTAGAATCCACTCGTATCATTATTGGACCGATAGTACCATTGTGTTAGGGTGGATTCGAGAATGTTCAAGTAAATGGAAAACGTTCGTCGCGAACCGTGTGAGCGAAATACAGTCGAATGTATATACAGCTGATTGGCGGCATATCGCCGGCGTTGAAAATCCCGCGGACTTATTATCGCGAGGTGTCGAACCGAGGTATTTGAAAAATTGCAAACTTTGGTGGTATGGCCCACATTGGTTAAGGTGTTTGGAAGCCGAATGGCCTTCAGGTGCCTCTGATAACAACGCGACTAAAGAGGTAGATTGTGAGCGAAAAACTGTTGTATTAGTGACGGCTAGTCATTGGGGTGGTTTTAACGTCATTGATCAATTTTCATCTTTTACAAAGCTACGACGTGTCATGGCGTATTCTCTTAGATTTATTAGAAACGCACGAGATTTAAAGGAAAATAGAATCGCGGGTCCCCTCAGTATTAAGGAAATTCGCGAAGGCACGGCTGCTTTAGTAAAGTTGGCGCAGAGAGATGCATTTCCAAATGAAATAAGTCGTCTGAGTAAAGGACAAAACCTCCATGTCAAGTCTGCTCTGCTGTCTTTGAGTCCCTTTATGGATAACGGCGTATTAAGAGTGGGAGGAAGATTGCGACTTTCTAAGCATGCATACGATAAAAAACATCCTATAATTTTGCCTAAAAACCACGCTCTGACGCGTTTAATTATTAAATACGAGCACGAGCGATTATTGCACGCTGGTCCGCAAACAGTCCTCGCTTCGCTTCGCGATAGCTACTGGCCGGTAGCAGGCAGAAGCCAAGTTAAACAGTTGGTTCGTAAATGCGTGAAATGTTGGAAGGTCAATCCAAGACCTATTTCAGTGTTTATGGGTGATCTCCCAAGCAATCGGTTAACTCCATCTCGACCCTTTGCATGCTGTGGAGTTGATTATGCGGGCCCTTTTTTGATCAAGGATCGAAAATTACGCGGTGCAAGGCTAATAAAGGCGTATGCTTGTCTTTTCGTATGTTTTGCCACTAAGGCAGTTCATATCGAATTAGTCGGGGATTTGTCGACTGAAGCGTTCCTTTCTGCTCTAGGCCGTTTTTCTTCGCGAAGAGGAAAACCCTTACACATATATTCGGATAACGGGACAAATTTTGTTGGTGCTAATCGCGAGTTGTCCGAGCTTTCCAGTTTCCTAAATAAAAATCAAGAAGCCATTGTAACTGAGGCATGTATTCGTGAGATTCAATGGCACTTTGCTCCTCCTCGCTCCCCTCATTTTGGAGGGTTATGGGAGTCTGGAGTAAAGTCCATGAAGATGCACTTAAAGCGCGTTTTAGGAAACGCGTATTTGACATATGAGGATTTTAACACAGTTCTAGTTCGAATAGAAGGTTGTTTGAATTCCCGTCCTATCCATCCTATGTCTGATGACCCTCACGATCTACAACCTCTTACACCATCGCACTTCCTCATCGGCGAGTCGATTAGCAGTATTCCAGACCCTGATTTAAGCCACATACCAGAGAACCGTCTGTCACATTATCAAAGGTTGCAGTCATTATTGCAGCATTTTTGGGCTCGATGGGCAAAGGAATACGTTTCGGAGCTTCAAATACGCTCGAAATGGAAACAAAATAAATCATCGCCATTGAAATTGGGAGCGCTAGTCGTGATCCAGGAAGATGGTACAGCTCCGATGAATTGGAAAATGGGTCGAATTATTGAACTACAAGAAGGAAAAGATGGAATCGCTAGAGTAGCCATTGTTCGAACAGCCACTGGAACCTTGAAGCGTGCCGTTGTCAAGTTGTGTGTTCTTCCTTTGGATGAAGAAAATGCCAAGTTGGCAGAGGAAACAGAATAATTATGCACCTTAGTGATAAACCAATTATGTACTTAATAGACATTGCGTTTCATATATTTTAACACGAAATGTAAAAATGCGCAGTTATGACGTTATTTATAGGTTATTTTGAGTTGCTTATTTATCTATACTCTATATCTACTATTTTGAAAACGTATATTGTATGTACAGTATTGATAGCAGGGCCTATCAAGGCGGGCGGCATGTTACGATTTGTACACCTGAAAAATTTGAATTGTCGCGGCTATAGATAAACGCCGTCGTTCGGCATTAATTGTAATTTGTGACGTCATGCTTTCCCACTGGCAACGACGCCGATCCTTCCCGTTTTCGGCAGAGACTGTTAATCCTTCAAAGCGGCAACTCGTCGCACAATTATATTATAAAAATAAAATTTTATCTCTCGCAAAACTAAGTCGAGTGTTCGTAATTTTTCACCCGAGCGGATAACGTCCTACCAACGATAAATTACGCATTATCACTATAAAATAAAGACATCTTCAGCACAGAATCTGTTGAAATCAGTAATAGAATATATAATGTAAACTTCAGAATATATATAAATTAAATATATTAATTAAATGTCTATGTTCCACTATTCAATAAATTTATCCTAACTAAATATTTGATGGACTTCTTTGATGAGCAAATCACGATGATTTTGTACTTTTAATTTTTTTAGCCAATTTTTCTCTGATGACAGAAACTCGTCTGCTCTATCAGAAATAATACAAATTTTGCTAGAAAAATTTACAATTTGTTTCTTTGGATTATTTTAAGATTTTTCGAAAAAAAAATAGGGACTAAAGTGGAATCAACTGGAAATCGAATCTTTCCACTTTGGTCCACATTTTTTTCGAAAAATCTCAAAATAATCCAACCTGTCCATATTTCCCATCATAAAAATTCTGAATTTTTATAGTAAAATTTTATAAATCTTTCTTATGAGCGATTTAATGAAGAAATTAATAAAGTATATTTAATTTATTATAAATACTTTCGGTCGATTAAAATTACTTAAATTATTCACCAAAGTTTGATTAGAATTTTACACTAAAATACGCGTTTTTCAAAAAGAGCTGAGGGGATCATTGTCATTTTTCAATAAAACTTGTTTTGAGGAGTCATAGAATTGAAAAAAAAAAGAAAACCGGATGTACCTTTTATCTTTAATCAAAAAATGTTTAAGACGTTATGCGAAAGCTGCAATTTTGGTAAATTTTTGACACCACACTAATACGATAGTAGTTCAGGACACCAATTACTATTTTAATATAAATTGAATTATTTTAGCACTTTTTGACATGGATCAAATAAACCACTGGTGCCTAAAACTTAATATAGTTTACACCTTCTGGAATGATTTAATTCTAATTTTTTTAGTGTTGATAGCTATACTAAAATTTATTAATAACCCGTATAAAATATCTTGTTGACGTTGACCGTCAATATCCAAGTAATTTAACACTATTTACTTTTTTAAATAACCTCAAAAAATAATGAAAGAAAAATTCAATAGATTTGACAAATATTATAAATAAAAGAATGAATTCATCATTCAGTAAGATTTAATCGTTAACAACAATAGTTCATATTTTCTTTAAGTTTTCTTTACGTCTAAAACGTCTTGAGAAAAATTGTCTGGATGTAACGAAAATTGGATCCGTATTAGGTTGACTTTGTACAAGCCCTATATGACGCTTGGATGGAAAAATCGGCCATCTCGGGCTTTTCGCGACAAACCAATCTTCTCGACGACTTGCGTTTTATTCTTGCAACTTTCCCGAAGTACCGCTTTAGCTTTTTACAATTGCCCTTTTCATAAAATAATTTGTATTTTTTAACAACTTGGTATCCCGAAATCTGTTTTCTTATTCACAAAAGTAATATGTAACGATTAATAAGTAAATAGTTTTCAAAGCAAAATAATTTCAGATACTCTTGAGCACTTTTTTAGTATAAAATATTGAAATTATCTTAAAATTTAAGTTAGTATTACTTAAATAAAGCGATTTCTTCCATTTAAATAACATATTACTCTTTTACTTCCAACTCGGCGAGGTAGTTAGCAGAAACTCTGACAAAGTTACTAACTTTGTTATTACAACTTTAGACTCAACCACTGATTTAGTTGATACCACATACAAATGTTACATACAGAAAAGCATACGCTCTTAAAAATCTTTGAAAATATTCTCTCGATATGAATATAATTAATAGGAACCATTGTACAATTAACATATTAATAAGATTTTAAAAGTCAATTTTTACTGTCCAACAAATTATTTCCCTTATTTTGTTTAACGAAATGTAATTTAGAAAACCGCAAAAGAGTGTTTCAGTTTTTCATGATAATCTTACTTCATTTTTTCAGCATCTCCACAACAATTCTGAACTGGTCAGAAAAATCTCTGACTGCAAACGGGAAATTGAAAATGTTTGAAAAAAAATTGAGTTATTTTATTTATTATAAAACATCAAAAACTTAGTTACACTTGCAAAGACACAACTATAGCCACAATCATTATAATATTTTTAAACAATGAAATAAAACATATACTATTAAAATCACATATTAACAATTTTTTAACGTCTGTTAAGACGAACATTTTCTTTGTAATATTTTGCATTCGTTTTTTAAATTTTACAATCATTATGGCAGATATTAAAATGCAATAATGTTATTTATTTATTCCTTTTCCTCTCAAAATTACGCAGAGAAAGAAAGTGTTATCCTTATGAAATTATTATTCAACTTATTTACAGCTAAATTTGTAAAAATTTCGCTTAGTATGTGTATAGGTCGTATCAGAGAAAATAATCACAGCAATTAAATTATTTTAAGTGGATTTAATTGTGTCCTCAGTATTAAGTTTTATGGTATATTTATCTTGTACGAGATATTTCAAATATAAAAAGTGTAACTAATGATATGAATGCAAATGTATTTAAAAATGTAACCAAATATTAACATAACCTAACCTAACCTAACATATGCATTCATTTATAAACAATAAATACATGGTGACAACGTAGTCCTAAGAGAAAAGTAATAAGATATATGTGTTGGTAATAAAAAAATATATTAGTTTGTTCAATAATCCATACGAAATTAAAAAATAAATGAATTTTAACATAAAAAATGCACGTTACCTTTTATGTAGAATAATTGTTCATTAAGCCATAAATAACTACGCCTTCACAAACCGGAATCTGTTGCGTGTATACGCATGATGTATGTCTAAATAGTACGACACCTCTACGACAGTGAAACTTGATTCGGCAAGGATTTATCGTATACCTCATATTTCTTAGTAAAATGAGAGTGCTATGATCTACCAATTGGTTGTATACATGTATCAAATGCAAAATGTGCAATTATAATAATTTAAAATAAAGAGAGTAAATTTTATGAACAATGAAGTGATTACAATTAACTAGAAATATAAGATTACAAATGCAAAAATTACAAATAATATACATGAGTGATACATTTTTCAAATTTTAAATAAGGCGTTGAGATAATAGAATTAACAAATCTGGAGCTTATCGGACATTACCCATACGTATATTGAGTTAATAAATGTCATTATCATTACGAATATCGGGAATCACTAAGTAAGTCAAAATGATTAAAAAATTGCATCAACTGGAAGCACAAATTGGATTCATTTCTTTAATAAGAGATTTTTAAGATCTGCTGTTATACATATCGAATTTCATTTGAACTCTCAATGGACGTTTTTTACTACAGATTTTAACGGCTTTAGTTTGTGTTAGCAAATGTGCTAGAAAGTGCAATAAAAGGTTCCAAAAGGCAACAAAAGAACTACATTAAAAAAAAAATATTCAAAAAATCATCATTTCTAAAATTTAAATTTAAATTAAATTTAAACCAGGGAATTCTAATTTAACCCATTAACGCCGAGAAGGACACATTTTCTACTTCAATTTCAATAATGTATTTTATATGAACATTAATGTTCAAAAAAATTGAAATATATGTGTTTTGTTACTTTCGAGATAGGTCATTTCAATGCAGTTGTCAAAATCTTAATTACAAAATTAAATATAATCATTTTAATGCCAAAAAAACGCAAAAAATCGGGAATACTTTTTTATAAATCATTTTTTTCTTCTCATAAAGAGAATATTTGCTAGCACAAAAGTCTTTCGGTGAAGGCGAAGAAAATAGTTGTTGAATTAAGATATATTCTGAAATATTAAAAAACTAACATCATAATCATAAAATGGCGACAGCAGTAAGAATTTTCTTTTTAAAAATTAACAAATTTTTTTCATGAAAACTACAAACTCTACAAAAAATGTTGCGAGAACAAACGTTTCTTAAAATGTGTCAAAGAATATTCTCATTTTTTTTCAGAATATGATGATACAATTATTTATTTTTCAAAAATTAAAAAAATCGAAATTGTGAAAAATGTCATTTAAAAAATCTGAAAAAAATTGACCTAATCTTTGACTAATTCTAAAATGTTTTTGTTTTAAGAAGAGTTTCTCTAAAGTTTATAGTTTTTGAGAAACAAAATTATTAATCATTTCTAGATTTCAAAAATAATAATATCTTTTATCGAATAATAATAATAAGTTTAAAAGAAAAAACTAAAATTTTCAGGTTTTTTAAACGACTTTTTTAAAAATTTCCTTTCTCCAAAAATTTAAAAAATAAAAAATGATTTCAATATATTCTAAAAAGATTTGGGCATACTCTGCAGAGTATTCTAAGACATTTTTCTTCGTAGAAAATGTTGTCTACAGTTTATATTTTTCATTAAAAAAAATTGATAACTTTTAAAAAGAAATTACTCAATGCCATAGCCATTTTGTGATAACGATGTTATTTTGTTAATACCTTAAAAATATATCTTAATACTAGAACTATTTTCATCACCTTTCATCACTCTTTTGATGAGAAAAAAATGATTTATTCAAAAGCATAACCGATTTTTTGCGTTTTTTTACATTTAAATCCCTGTATTTAATTTTCTAATTTTGATAACGCCATTGAAAAGAGGAACCCTGAAAATAGTACATACCTTTCAATTTTGTTGATGTTCGATTTTCATACGAAATACTTAATTGAAATGGAAGTGTAAAAAGTGTCCTTCCTTGGGTTAATGGGATAAAGTAGAAAAATCGAATCCTCGATGCTTGATCTTTGAAATGTACATGTTATCATTTTAAAAATAAAGTTAAATGCATTAAAAATGGCTATCTACACAAGAAAAAAATTGACATTAGCTTTACAAATTTATAATTTCAGAATGATTTTCGTGAAAAATGTAGTAGATCACAAAGTTTTTGAAATTGAAGACAAAATAATTTTAAATGTTTTCAGAATTATTAAAGACTATTTTATGCATTTTCAAGTTTAATTTTCCAAACTATTTTGAAAATATTTTGGATTGTTCTTTGACTATTATAAAAATATTTTTCCCAGAACATTTATTCGAAGTATCCCAATTTTAAACAAGAAATGTTTGTTGAAGTCATTGCAGTTTTTAACTTAAATTAGGAATTTTGAAAAAATATTAACACAAAAACGAAAAATAAAAAACGTATGAAAGTATGTTTAGAATAATCATTAAAAAACAGAATAAAATATCCAAAAAATTTAGTAAATTTAACATCAGACGCACCTACATGAAAAATTAGTAACGAATTCGTGATTCAGGTTTTGATGGGTTAATATAAGGCACAATAAAGAATCCAACTGATCTTATTAAGACTTAACGATGTAAAATTTAAATTTACTGAATTTATTAGAATCAATGTTTTCAAATTTCAGTACTGAAAATGTTGGTACGGAAATAAGATTTCACTGTAACTCTGACGATATGGTCTATAAATGTTAAAACCACGGTTAGGAGACACAATACCAACTTTATGAAAACGTCGCCGTTCCGCAAGTCGCTTTTACAGCAGTTTTTGAAATAAAATACGGAATTCATACTTCGTATACACTCCACCAAAACTTTCATATTCTCAAACAATTTTTCGATAAAAATAAATGTGTAAGTTAATGTATCTTTTACTCGAACCTTTTTTCCGTTTAATTGTTAATCAATTGACAATTTCATAAATAAATGGCAAAAGCAACAAGTTTTTCCAAGACGATTTACCATATTTTGAGATCAAAAATGAAAAATTAGATATTTTGAAAATATATTCATAAAACCAAGATTCTATTTCTAAAATATGATACAACAAATAATAGTACAAATTAGAACTAAAAAATTGTTATTAATTATCGTACTCTACATTTTTGTCTAAAGAAAATTAAATATGCGTTTACATTAAGAAATGAAACATCTTCTGGTTTGAGCTTATATAAAATTTAATTTCCTAATAAGACAATAATTTAATACTTTCTGTATTTGGAAATCTTACCCTAAGAATGCTCCAAAGTCGACTTATTAAACGTTATTAACTTCTTTCTCCCACCTCGGACCCAATCAACATTTTTGACCCATCAAACCGCAACTCCTAAATGATCGAATATGTTCCACACCCTCTTTTCGAATTGAGATACAATTAGGTTTATTTAAATGAGAATAAATTTTGTACACATCTAATTTTATGTATATTTGGTCTGAACTTCTGACGTTTCTTAATTTTTTGAAAGCGGAGTCTCACCTTTTATAATCCAACTATGACTCATTCGCCAAAGTGAGTTTAGTGAAAGTATTAGTTTTCAAGTCTTGCGTCAAATTACGTAAGGTACAAATGGTAAACCCAATTCGACTAAAAATTTAATCGACTCGACTTATGTAAGGAAGTCGCGTGTTTCGTTTGACCAAATTGAATTCCGTTTGTAGAATAACGCTCCGGGCACGTACGAAACCTGACAGCACGGTTGCGGACCTCAGGTTCACAAAGACGCAGTTACCACCATTGCCAGTTCGAAAACAAAAGTTTGACCAGCTGTAAAAAAATACTGCTAAAATTAGCGAAAAGTTTTAGGTTCGTGTTTCTGTTGGTACAATTTTTCCAGCGAGCAGAAAGAAATGAAAACTTGATGCGTAAACTTTGAAGGAAGAATAACGGAAAATACTAAAACCTACTTGCGCAACACTTTCAGTTCTCCAACGAAATATTCATTCAAGCTTTTAGCGATTTTTATGGAATTCCTGAGATCAAATAGCAGTTATAGCTGCTCAAAGCGCTTTCAGTGCGACAAGAAAACCCTCTGGAATAATGTTGCAACGAATACTGGGTTATCGTATTCAACATAAATATTTTTATATCTGATGTGCCTTTTCATCTCGTCGTACTCGTAAAACGGGAGATACCGTTGATGCATTTATTTTTCAATGTTTCCAGTGTGCGGAATATAACGCAAAATCGTATCATGCAATAAGACTTATTCAAATGGCATATTCATGAGAGCAATTCAGTAATTCGAGTTAGTAAATTTTAACCGGTCCTTCGATTGTTTGGGTAAGAAGTTCCAACACAAATTGCCCCAATAATTGGAATGCCAAACAATTCATAAGTGAATTTAATTTACAAAATATATCCCTGATTATGACTCGATTACAAATGGTATATATTGTTGCTAAACTAGTAATATACTGCTCATAAAAAATGGAAAGACGAGTATTACGTCGATCAATAATTTTATTAATAAAGTGTGAAATATTACTTAGCCAATACATCAGTTTGATTGATTCAGCTATTGATAATTACGTTAAGGTTTATTTAAAACGTATTTTCAATTAATGCCTATTCAACTTGACAGTATTTTTTTAATTAATTTTTGGGCAATTTACGAGCGCTATTTTTGGTATTGCAATTATTATCATCTTTATTATTTGGAATTATGAATATTGTCTTTTTCTAAACCGTAATGTCGGAAATGGATTTTACTACTTCAGCCTAAATTACATTGTCCGACACTGATTTTGCCTTTGACAAGCAAAATATAATTTCTGAAGAATTTTTTCATACCGAAAACAATGGCGCTAGCAGAATTTTGTTATGGCGTCACATTTAGAAGAAAAACGTGGTAAAATTTAACCTCAAAGTACGGCAAAAAACTCTATTTTTTACACATTTAACCTCATTTTTCTCCAAAATGTGAAGTGACAGCAAATTTCTGGTAGCACCATCGTTTTCAGTACAAAAAAATACTTCGGAAATGATGTCCTTGTCAAAATTAAATTCCCTTTTGTTACAAAATAAACCGAAATATGGCGAAAAACTCGGATTTTGACATATTTAATCACGTTTTTCTCCAAAGTGTGACGTGATAGCAAAATTCTGCTAGCGCCATCGTTTTCAGCACGAAAAAATGCGTCGGAAATGATACTTCTCAAAAGTAAAATTTTGTCGGTCAGTGTTATAAGAAATGTAAGTAGTAAAAGTAGATAAAAAAAGGGGGAGAGACATTTTTCTCCACTTCTTGTAATTTGCTTTCCTTTACAAGTACAAAATTATTATATTGATAGTACCAATAATAACTAATCAGAAAACTTCGTCACGTTTCGTTTTATTACGTAACGTTGTCACAAAGACTGATTTTTATCACCACATCACAATAGTTCATCAGATGTCACTAGCAAGTGGTAATGTAAGTAGTAATGTTTTATTATGATTAGGCAGTAAATTATTAAACATTTCCTGTGATCAAAATTCCTTGTCCATTTTGTTATAATTCAATTAATTTATAACTTTGGAAGCTAAACCTTATTGTTTAAAGCACTTCTAAAATTATGTTTTGGAATGGTATTATAATTTATAATATTTTGTACATCCACCTTTCGAATATCTCTACGAAAATTTCGAAAAAATTCAGTCAACGTCACTTTTTCACGAAAAACATCCATTTTTCATTATTTTGCTTATATAAATTTATATATGTTGTAGAAACCTGTTGTCTTTAAAAATTGACCTTGAAAATGATCCGAATATCCAAATTAGACCGTTTCCAAAATGCCTCTGACCGGTGTTTTTTTTTCAATTATAAAATATTGGTTTTTAAATGTTTTTATTCATGTTCTCAGTGAGAAAATTATAATTTATGACGGATTTTGTAATCGCTGATGATTATTCGTCCTGATTCACATGACGCCAAGGTAGATAAACGTTGAAAATCTGTTGTATTTTCATATTTATATTTTTTTTGTATTTTTTTTTTGTTTTCTAATCGTGTTGAAAAAATATGCATGCGATTTCAGAAAAAAAATTTATGAATTTAATTGGAAAAGGTGACATCTTTAATTTCTGAATTCTGTCTTCAGGATCACGAAAAATGATCTAATAATTTCCAAAATTATTGATGAGAAACAACGCAATAGGCTATTGGATTTTGCAAGACTGTCTCTAAAAATATACAAGAAAACTTGGTAGATTGAAAACTCCTTTCTGGCGTCGTTTTGAAATTCTATCATTAAAAAATATCACTTTTTAGAAATATTTAATTGAGGCTACATTTATTCTCATTCACAAATATTTATAATAATAATAACAACAAGAAAAAGTACTGTTAAAATGATTGTTACAAACATCAGAAGTACTTTTAATAGCAAATAGGATAAAAATTCAGGATTTTTTAAGACCTGAAAATGTCATTATTGTTCCCCCCTTCCATACCCAAGAATCTCATTTAAAAAAAATGTGTTTTAGTGCATTCATTAATATGATCATGCTATGTCATTTTAATTTGGCTATCATTTTCCTTCATAATTTTATATGAGGAGGAATAAATCCTGAATAAATCATAAATACAGAATAAAGAATATATTATATAACTAAATTTATTTTTTAATCTTCTCATCAATTTTGGCACCCGTTGAGGGAAACAATTTGGCCTGTACTATTTCTTTTGCGTCGTGAAATGGGTTGAAAATTGACCGATCATACAAATTGTGAAATTTAAAAAATTCTTCGACAAATATCACAATAGTGCAATATTCTAATTTTCAAGATTTAATTCACTTCAAAGATTTTTTAATCCTATGATAACATCAGAAATGTTTCCTTTTTCATTTCCATTTATTGCTCGTATCATAAGAACGTAAAATTGTGATAAAATGTGAAATGAGTAAAGAATGAGTAAATAGCAGTAATTTGAATCCAAATTGATGTTTTTGAAAACTTCATAAAATAAAAAATTCGGATTGATAAAATTTTGAAATATAATCTACCGATTATTCGACACTTTTTATCCTAACAAAATTAGTCGTGTGCCATTTAAAGTATCTATTCTTCCTCTTTCAAAATCATTACAAAAACTTGAAAAGGGTCTAAGGAATGTCTTCCCACACAGCAAAATAAAAAAGAGTTAAGAATGATTTCGAAATGTGCTCTAAAAGAAGTCAGGTGACGCACTTTCCGAAGGTTTTCTGAACGTGAAGCCATAATGAGATTTTTAAGAACTCATGTTTAGGAAACCCTAAAAAATGGGAAATCTGACTTATTTTAGAGCACATTCCGAACTCCTTCTCAATTTGTTTCTATATTGCTGTATGGGTTAATTTACAGAGAGTGTCAAATCTGGAGAAGCAACATTACTTTTCATAATGTATGAACATTATACGATAGCATTTATAATCGTCATTAAAACACGACATTTAACACGAATTATAGAATTTTATTTAAAAATTATATAATTTCGTTGAATTAAAACGTGGAGCAAAAAGTCGAGTCACTTAGTCAAACATTCTAGCTGGCTTTTCATTAATTTTCCGTAGCAAGGATGACTTTTGGAAAAGCGACAGGTGATAATTCATTTTCGTAAATTATGAACTCACCTCCAGCTTAGCCGTAAGCTAACTCTTGAGTCAACCTCACGAACGTATATATTCCCTTTGACCAACGTCCCCGTCGACCCATCAAAGAATGACACTTTGCAGCGGCGCATCTACGAGCTGCCTAGGGGTTACGCAAAACCTCCTTAGCAAATGGCAATTAATCAAATTAAATCGAATCGTTAAATCGCGGTTGGAAAATTTTGCGGTTTCGAGCAGCAACAATGTAGTACCTTCTTTGATGGTAATAAAGTTACGGAAGATTTCATATCGTACATTTAATCTGTCGTTGCATTAACCGCACGCAACAAGCATCGTTGCTACTCACGCGACGCCGGCATAAAAAAAAATAAAATCGCGTATCCCGTGAAGGCGTGACGAAAATGTCGTTTTCCCGACCGAAGCCATTGCCATTATTAACATACGCGATCCGTTATAAAAAGCGGGACGTCGTTTATTTTTACGCAACGTTATCGAGCGGTATTTGCAAATAAACGAACGCTCTTCGACACGCCTCCCAAGTCAAAATTTCTCGTTTGCGTGGTAATAAAGTCTTTCCGTAATGACCGCTTGTCGTTATTATGAAAGTAATCTACAATTTTTTACTTTCCTAGTAAAAAACATGAAAAATACATTTATTGCATCATAACATATGTTAACAGAAGTTTCCAAATTTGTAGAAAAAAATAAATGTGATAGAAAAGTAATAAGCGTGATGTCTAACGCCCATCCGAGTTTAATACTTAATTTACAGTAAACTCCTTTTTAACCCTTTAACGCCGGGACGGATACATTTTCGTTCATTTTCTACTTTAATTTTCTCGGCGATTAAGAATGTAAAAAATCCTTCAGGAACCATTTCTTATGTGTTTGATCGGCCATTTTGAATTTTTGAAATCTGACTTCAGATTCGTTATCAGGGACACCAAAAACCCCCGAGTAATCAGTTTCATAACATTCCAAACCATTTTAAAAATATCGCCCGCCATATAGGATCCGCAATTTTGAATTTTTGAAATCTGACTTCAGATTTGTTATGAGCGACCCGAGAAATATTTAGATACTCAGCGCCATACAAATAGAAAATTGAAAAAAATAAGGACGCACAGATTATTAATATTTGTGGGGAAAAAATTCTTTCGACAACATTTTTGAGCCGCCATCTTTAAATTTTGAATAGTACGTTTCGCCATTTTCAAGCTTAAATATTGCGGACGCGATATTTTCAGGTAAAACAGTGCTCTGGTGACCTGCTATATGAAAAAAAAAACTTCATTTCTGAAAGAAAATTGTCAAAAATTTCGATTTTTCTTTTAAAAAATGGTTGTAACTTTTTGAAAATTGATTTTTTGGGGGATTTTGATTGCAGATTCTGAAATAGCGAGGTTAAATACATAAGAAATGGATCCTGAAGGATTTTTTACGTTCTTAATGGCCGAGCAAATTAAAGTTGAAAATGAACGAAAAAAGTGTCCGGCCCCGGCGTTAAAGGTTAACCTACAAATTAAAGCTTCTTGTTCAATTGGCATCTCTCAAATATAAAAAGAAAGAAACAATATTTTTGAAATTTTATTTGTTTTCCTATGTAAAATCCGCGACTTCAACAACGAACTTCATCAACGTAGAATACGAATCCAAAGTGAGAATTGGTCCTTCACATCATGATTTTCAGATATTTGAGGTTATGTTCTCGAAAAACGTGTTATTTGCTATGTTTGAGGTTACGTACATTTTTTTGGCAGTTCTGTATTATTTGCATCTTTTATTACTCCCCTTACCCTTCAAAATGAACTTTTATTCGATCACCTCCGATTTTTTTTTACAAAGTTGCGGCCATTTTAAATTATCACATTGCTCGCAAAAATGTCACATTATGAACCCTTTTTAAAGTCTACATGTTTCTACTTGGTAATTTCTCTTTAAAATTTGTTTTTGGATGTTTCTGGGTTCGCAGAGTATAAACATAAAGTCACAAAATAAAGATCGTAATTTACAAGATGGCGGATTCAAAATGGCGTATCAAAATGGACAAAAATTATATTAATATAATTTCTGTTTTTTAGTTTATCATTTTGAATTCAACATCTGCTGAGAAAATTTGAAAATTGATTTCGATATTAGCATCATGAAATGGCCCAATTAGACATTTTTACATTTATTTGTAAAATACAGGCGGCCAAAAAACGTTGTTGCATCCTGTTCGAATCCTCAAAAAAAAAACGCATTTTTCGAGTACATAACCTCATATATCTCAAAATCTGACATGATGAGGGCCATTTCTGACTTCGGATTCGGATTCTGCGCACAAATTTGTGTCGGAAATGACCGTCAGTTTCCCAACAACAAAACCATGTTGACACATATTATGAATATACTAAAATGTCTGATGCCAGT
This sequence comes from Trichopria drosophilae, assembly GCA_030407085.1. Classification (NCBI taxonomy): domain Eukaryota; kingdom Metazoa; phylum Arthropoda; class Insecta; order Hymenoptera; family Diapriidae; genus Trichopria; species Trichopria drosophilae. The sequence continues at coordinate 82,763,033 of CM059587.1, read as the reverse complement.
CTGAGATTTAAACTTTGCGACTCCTATCATTTTATTATGGCAGCTTCTATTTCATCATATTATCCACATTGCAAAGCGTATCTGAAATAATTGTTAGGGTTTTTAACCGGATGTTTATCAAACGGACAGTGTTTAACCTTGAGCAACATGTGGTAGGATACCAATACTGAAGTAAATTTATAAAAAAAAACTGTCATGTTCATTAACAAACAAACAAATTTGCAGAGATGCAGTCTACATCAGTAGTTTGTACACTCCCAACATGTAGTTCAAAATAGCGAATGCAATATGACCGCAGAAAATCCAAAAAGCTGGAGTTTCGCAGAAAATTAATATACGGTGATGTAAATATCAGAGTTTTTGTCCGATAGCCATTAGTTACAAATCCCAGTCAACAACGAAAGATCACTGATATCTCTGTTACGTAGAAACTACGAAATAGCACAAAACTACATAGAACCAGTACATAATACGTGCTGCAGTATAACGCTGTTACAGAATACGTATCAGGTTTATAGTATTCAGTTTTACGTAACATTTACATAGCATATATTCGCTCTTTAAACAATCTTTAAACATGATGCATCTGATACATCATTAACGCCATGTAACTGGTATGTAACATTTGTATGTAAAATTTATAAAACAAATGTTCTCGTGTTGAAGAATATTTAAAAATTGTTTTTATATTGTATATTAATATCTCTGATAAATGGTATACCTGAAATCATTAAGATCATAATTTGTTAGTCTTCGGGTGCTTCAAATATTCTGACTAGCGCAGGCTTACTGCGCTAATCGACCCAGGTTCGATTCCCCATAGGAACAAGTTTTTTCATATTTATTTGCGATCATTACACATTCATTTGCGAGCGTATTAAATGGTGTAAAAGTAGCATAAGATATACGTAAATATTAACACCATAACGGATATTATTTATCATATCATTTATAATTGACTTTCATGGATTTGTGACGGAAGTATTGCGTCCTAGTCATGTCACGTTCTTCTGTCACCATGACGTACTTGTTATTTGTAAGTGGACATTTTAAAGTCCATGTGCCCTACAATTTAGTTTTTACTGTTTTTTTTTATCAAAATAGTGGTCAAGATATTGCCAAGCGTCGAATTTAACCATCATATTCGTATTCAGGAAAAAATACATCGAAATAGTGTAAAATAATTCTTTTTTGCAGGGGTGCCAGTTTTCCGAAGCTTCACCCACATATTTTTAATAGGAAGTATCATTTTTTTCAAATACATTTGATCTACATTTTTCAATTTTTATAATTCAATTGCCGCCATAGTAACCTACATTCAATTAATTAATCAGCACTAACTAAAATTGGTTTTTAGTTTTTATCAGTGTGTCTATTGTACCTAACCATTATTCACTTTTTAAAGGTCACTGTGATTCTGATCGTAAAAGAATCATCTGATACATCATATTTAATCGAATTTTAAATATTTCATAACATTTCAAATAATATTTTAATCTGAAAGAACATCATACAAAATTTATAGAGTTAAAAATATTAACATTTTTTTAACCAACGGCAGCTTTTAAAATAAAATATGCATCTAAGGACTGAATGATGACTGACAATTTTTTTTAAATTCAATTTAAGTTTTATTCACTAATATCATTCAAACTATTTTTATCATTAAAAAAGCTACTGAAACAAATTGAATTGAATTAATTAAGTAGTTTTGTTCCCAAAATACCAGCAAAGTAAAGGAAATTTATTCTTGATATACCGACGGATCTTTTGAATTCGCGACATTTTTACTGACATGACATCATGTTGAAGTTTTTGGAGAACAGGAATCAAGAAAAAATTATTCATGGAAAAGAACGTCTGGCATTAATGAGCCGTTATTACTATCGCTATAGATTAGTTTTAGGGTGAATCAAATTGGTGAGGTTTGAAAAATAAAAATAAAAAAACTACACCAATTATTGAATTAAAGAAAACATTTAAAGTCAGAATCCAAATTCATTTATTATTATAAAGCTTTTAACTGAGAAATAATTTTGATAATGAATCCATCGGATTCAGATACTTTTTTCCAATTAGTAGCGATAATAACAATTTCATAATTTAATTTTCGTGTATAGTGAAGAAGAAGTATAGTATTTGGATAATCGTTTTTAGATAACCTATGACTATATGAAAATGATGTGTGGTTTCTTCGACCTTAGATTAAAATATATAATATAATTATATCGGTGTATAGTCAGGACCTATTTTTTCAAAAAGACCGAAACACCGATATATAAACTTAATACTAGAAATGTACAACTTTCTGACATTTTAATTACGAATTTTTGACATTGACAAATAAAACATTCGACTGTTCGATATATAATGTCTGTATAATATTTATTTATTTTAAATAGCAGACATCACATTCTGCAGCAAAAGCCTAATTTCACCTCGCTTTGATGCTGGGTTCGCAGCTAGAATTTCTTGAAGTGACTTGTTTACTTCATTAAAACGTTTCACACTTCTCGGCTGCTTTTCTGAGCATTTCTTTAAACATGACGCAAATTTCTTAAAGGCAACGAACGATGTTATAAAAGATATAAAAAAAATACTGTAATCACTACTAAATAAGTAAAATTTACACGATTAGATAACAGAACGAAAGCGGTTGAAAATATATTTTTAAACGAGTAGGGTTAATAGAAATAACGTTAATTGTACTTGAATATGAAAGATAAATTAATTAAGAAAATAGCTTACGTGTTTACTGTGCACTATACAAACTATCAATTAATTTTACACATACAGTGACTATTTCTAGATACTACATTACATAACTGTGTTGATTTTTCGAATTAATAGAGTATTTACAGGTAGTTTAGGTTATCATAACCAGAATTCTCGTTTTCTTGGTAAACAACCCAATCAACACAGCTTCGGCACAGGTATGTAAATATTAGGTAACAAATGCTCCTTCCGAAGTACTTATGTCAATTGTAGGAAATATGGTGGGTACTTGGACTCCAAAATCCCAGCTCTCATCAAAACTCCAGCTTTTTGCATTTTTGACGGCCATATTGGACCCGTTATTTTGAACTACATGTCGGGAGTGTACGATCTACTGATCTAAACTGCATCTCTAAATTTTAAAACAAATTAGAAAGTTTTTGTTTATTTTTAATTCATGTGACCGCTCAACAAATAATAACTTCACTATCAAGATTATAAATTTTCGTACGGTCGACAAAGAAAAATAATTTTATATATCTATTCAAATTAGAAAGAACGCCCAAATCGTTTCTTTACTAAAAATGGCAGTTTGCGCAAGTACATGGATATAATGTCGCTTTTCCTTATATGCCATTTTCGCAACCATTTTAAAAAACCTAACAATTATTTCCGAGACACCTCGCAATGTGGATAGCTTGATGAAATAGAAGCTACCATAATGAAATCATGAAAGAAAAATTTTAAATCTCAGGTTGGCATAAGAAACTTGACAACAACATTCAATAAACAAAACTGAGTGAAACTACTTCTTCATGGAAAAGGAGAAAATAATTAATTAGATCATCTTATCTATTCTTTAAGTGATCTGAGCTCCAAATGAAGAAAATTTTGAGAAGATCAAGCTTCCATTTTCTTCTAACAATTATATTTTTAGCTTCAGTGTCCAAAATAGATCGAAATCAGTTTGGCTGGAGCTCGGCAATTCTCATTCAATCGCGTTATAGGAACCTAAATTCAGGTTATGTCAAAATTTATTGATCAATGATTCTACAGAACAGGAATTGTACCTACCAAAGGCTTCCGGAAAATTACAAGCATAAATAGTAAACATAGAGAGGACAGTCGGGTTCGGTCATCCGAATACCAAATCGGCAGCAACCGCCCCTGGCATCGATAAACCTACCCCAACGTTTATCTCTAGATTACGAAACCGACTATCGGTCGATTACATCCTGCTGAAACTGCAGTCACCATCAATCCCGTGTGCTCCACTCGAATTATCTAGTCTCGGGTATATCGATCGTTACGCTTTATCGTATATAATCCGTCGCGCCAGATAGGAATAAACCGAGCGAAATAATTCGGTGAAAACATTTAGAAATCTTCCGGTTTATATTTCGGTATACGTACGTTTTACGGCAGTACAACTCATAAAGTTCACGGTCCGCCAAGAGTAGGGAAAATATATTCGAAGCTTATTCAAAGTACGTGGAGCACGTATGAAAGACATCATTTTTGTGCCACGTTTTGCAAATTTGATACACGTTGTACGTATTCGCGGGGGTTGCGGTTTAGTATGAATTTTAAGAGTTGAATTTTTTTCGGAATGTAATAGAGCAATGAATTTTCTTTCTCGAAAAATTGCATACCCCTCATTTCCTCCGAATATCCAATACGCTCACATAATTTTTTTTTCTTCTAGATAGGAATGTTTCTTATACATTGTCAATAAAGTATGAAATGTTGATAATATCCTTCCATGGAAATGTAAGTACTCTTCCCATTCTAGAAAGTTTATGAAACCTCCTAATCTCTATCCTCTACTTTCTGCTTTTGTGCTCTTCGAGAACTTCGAGACCAGAATAGACTCTTAAATTATTATCGTCCCTCTCAAGCTCGAATTCATAGTCAGAACTACCTGTTAAAGTTTGCTCTTGCGTGCTCATATTACAATTCGTGAATACATTCGTGCTGACTTTAAAATAAAAAAAATCGAAATATGAGTTGGAATTCCAGCTATCGTTCCTAATCCAGTTCGAATCTTATGTCTGGATGGAAATAATTTTGTACTGCAGAAGTTTCACTTTAAGTCATAAAAATAATATTTCGCAAAGAACTTTGAGTACTGACATTATTACGTAAAAGAAATTGAAGAGTCTGCGTTTAGAACAATTGTCCAAGCTAATACTGCGAGTGGTTTTATATATGTGAGAGAAGCGATATTGACGTTTGCCAGCATAATGATATAACAGCAATTTTAGGACTTTTCTACATTTTGAATAACGTCCACTTTTAAGCTCCAAGTGGTCTAATATATACGTTTGAGAATAGGATCTTTAGCATTGAACAATTAGTCTACATCAGATGAATAACCCACACGGAAAGCCGATCTCTGTAAAAATGGGAGTTCCCATAATAACTTAGTAATCGAGGAACCAGCTAGGAAGTTAACAAATCTCAAGTCCAATGTCAACTAACACCAAGAATCTTCAAATGATATAAAATAAAGAAGAACCAGTAAAAATGTGTCTCTATAAAATATTGTTATGTTGTCCAAGTGAGGTAAGTTTGGAGTACTAGAAAAAAGGAAGTTAACAAGAAGACGAAGGTTAATTCTTCTTATCAGGAAGCTCCTGAAGAGAACTTTAAATGGATGTTGAAGTTAACAACTCCAAAGCACGTATAGAGAGAATAATTAAAAAATTACTTCGATTTTTTATAGTGACAAGTTGTTTGACTAATATTTCGCAAACGACTCCTGGCAACTTATATCGTTACGTAAAATATATTCAGGCCTTTTTTTATTTTCAAGAATTTTCTCATGTTTAATGTCATCTGATATGCCTATATGGAAATGACGGGAGTTTTAAAATCAAGCATTAATTTTCTGCTTTTTTAATTTTTTATCTCTGATGTTTAGCATAGCCTAATAGATATGACATAACATCTGATACCAAACATCAAGCCATTAATATACATCTGGTAGAAAACCCGACCGAGAAAAACTGTACATTGTTAAAATGGGAGCTCCCATAATGCAGTAATAAACGAGGAAGTTACGCAAGCAACATTCTAAACTTAATCTTGTGTGACATCAGGAACCTGACGAAGATCAAGAGTTGGATGAGATTTGAAACTGCTAACTGTTGAAATACTAACTAAACATACAAACAGTTTTTAATTAGTATGAATCTAGGAAGTTAATATCTGACGTTTCGATTTCTCGCTGCTATACAGTTTCAGAATTCGCGTAAACTTTATGCAGTTGAAAAGCTAATCGGGAATAACAGGCTAATGCAATCTTTGACACGGGAAACGTCTAAGGTTCGATTCTCCGGTAAACTCGCCGGCGTTTCTCGAATCCGGACGTGAATAATTAGCTCGTAACGTGTGTTGTGGCATTCAACAAGTATATATCGATCTGCAAACGAGCCAGTAATTACGGAATATCAGCGAAATCAGCATCGATGCTTACTCGATCCAAAGTGGAAGCGCCGGCAACACTATCCACTCATTAAAATGGAGTGTGTATTTTGCCGGCGATAGATAACACATTTCCCATATTCACTTAAGTGGTCCCCGCGTTACGTCAAAGTACTCGGTTGTGTGTATACACACATGCCCTCTGAATACGAAGCGTAACACGAGTAACTGCGCATTCAAGGGGTCTCTATACATCCCGTATCCTCGCTCTTTTTATATACGCTCCGAGCACAGTATGTTAAGCGACTCGGCCAACATTCTATGCTCCGGGAATTTCACGTTCAGGAATCGTTCGATTCGCGATGTAAGTTGAAACTTCGTAACGTGCGTACATAATCAAGTTTATGTGCTTTAAAGGACGCAGCCGTCATCGGTGAGCTACATACGTGTAGTACCCACCAAGTATAGAGGCACTCGTTCTCGCTCCGCTGTATTTGCTAAGACTACGTATATAGACATACGTCACGTTTGAATGTCGTCACGCGAGAAACGTCAACGGTTTAAATATAGCAGCCCTATCGGTCTTTAGGAGAAACAATAAGACTCGATTTGCCTTTCCGAACAATATCTACATTGCTGCATATGACCGTCCGAAGTCTCTTCTGCAGTGACGTAATCCTGGGTTTCTTTAGGCCACTCGCAGCGGCACACGGTTCTGAGACCTGATCCTTTTACGGAGGTTCATGAAGAAATCATTAAGTGGCACCAATTCACTTCGTGTAACCGAAAAATATGACGAGCAGAGACTGCACGTTTACAAATATATTATAACTACTTACAAAATATAGCCTTCAGTGGAAAGGACAAGCTCCAAATGTTCGACCAATCGAAGAGTTTCGATTTCGTCACTTTACGAAAGAGCAACAAAAAATCAATGGAAACCAGTGACCAAAGCATTTTTCGATAAACATCAGCCACTACTTGGTCAGCTTAAATTCGCGTGTCAATATTTACGTCACGCGAAGACTAAAATAAGAGCCCCGAAAAGCATACGGCATACATTTTCGAAACGTATGTGTCAAACTTAATTCACGAAATCACATTTATTTTTAAGTCGCTCAACCTAAATAAACTCAAGCATTTCTGGTTTATTAATTACGATCGAGCGATACGTATGTCGGCACGATACACGTATTTGTGGAAATGTCACGCAAAATGTCATTCGGTGAAATTCTACGACCCCTGTTCAGTTTTGGCAATGATGCGCGATTATTACGCCACCAGCCCCGAGAGACTCGCGTACAGGTACAGGCAGTATAGTTCGATCGAATAATGACGTCAATCAGAAAGACATGCAGGACAGTAGCTGATCGAGTTAGATCTGAAACGATGCGCTTCTTTCCCACTAACTTAACAATTACCAAACTGGTACAATCGTAACTGAATCGTAAAGACGTCAATAAAATTGGTCAGTACTGAGAACATTTACTAAAAAATGTTGATGAACGTCAGCGACGAGCCAAAATGTAAAATTTAATTTTTATATCATCAAAATTTTAGCCAACATAATCGATCAGGTGGTACCTTGCTTTGATTTTTTCAGGGCAGATATTCGTGTCTTATGCACCTCACGAGAACTCAACGTGTCGTTACAGACTTTATCGTTTATCGACTGCTTCGAGTATCCTCGAAACGTTGCAGAAACGATACCTGCTCTACTTTACGGGGTTGAAATGTCACCCTAGATCTCGTAAGCTCGATTATTTAGTAGATGGTTCTTGACATCGCGAAATAACCTTACAATTTTGCACAACACGATTACGATTTAATATCGCTTACCCCAAAATCACCCCATCTTCATTTAACGAACTTGGGAACATGCCAGAAATTAAATACTTGGCGATTACGCCCACTTTAATGTATGTCTTGCTATTACTGATCTTAATGTCTATTTATTCAAGTTCACAATAAATATTGAATGATTGAATATCGTAAAAAAAGCATTGTGTTTGTCAAGGACGTCATCGTTGAGAACCGACACATGACGTTCCATGTGACAAAGAAAGTTGGGTGTAATGCATATTGCTAGAGCCATTACAGTATCCTTCAAAATCACACAACAATTTTATAAAACACTTTAGTACCAACTAGTATGAAAACAATTAATCACTCACCTATCTGTGGCACGTCATACTGCCTGTTGCCCCTCGCTGCTCTGAGCATAAATTGGGATGCAAGCCCAGCTGTAGCCGCTGCGATCGCCATCTGCGGACTCTGATGTGGGTCCGAACTTTCTTGTTGACTTAATGGGATTTGATTCCTCTTCCTAGGTGACCTGAGCGAATCACCCGGATTGATTCGACTTCTGTAACTGTGCGACCTTCTGCGCATTTCCGACCTAGCCGGTCCGAATCCCGAACTATCGTCATGACTTGGTTGCGAAAAGCTAAAGGAAGATGATTTCGCGAAAGCCGCGGGTCTTCTCGGCGGGCTATCATTTATCCTGAATTGAGGTTGAGACAAAGATGCTCCGGAACCGAGGTACATCGAATCGGACGACGATAATAACGGCAACAGTTCCGCAGACATTAAAAATTCTTGACCAAACAAACGTTTCAGCAATTCTTCAGGAGTAATAACCGTGTCCATGTCGCTGTGCATGAAAGGTACGAATTCGTGCGAGCTTGTCGGCATTATGTGGCGTCTGTAGAAGTTGTTTAGCAATTTCGCTAGGATATTATCCAACAAGTAATTTTCGTAACCGGTACCTTCGGTTCTCTCATTAGGTATGTTATTTGGATTATCTTTTTCGTACATGACCCAATCATGGTTATTCACGCCATATTCGTATGGGTAGCCATTCATATGAATGGCATCATCGTTCATCATCGGGTCAACGTTGCCGACCATTGCGTTTAGCGGACCGACATTTCTTCTGTGGTACCTTGATATCCTATCGTGGTCGTCGACAAAATGTCGATTTCCCAGAGCTATCGCGAAACCCAGTCCTATATAACTAAAAAGCCATAATAACCGATTCGTCATTTTATGGAGGATATTGTGTTACAGAATATGATTCCTCGCGAACTCCCGTCGTTACGAATTTCCGTTGACGAACGAATCGTTTCTTGACTCGGGAACGTTTTGTTTTCTTTCCGTTTCTCTCTCTCTCCTTTAGTTTGTTTTTCAAAGGCCGACAGCTTTAATGCGTCTAGCTTTAATCAGGCTTATTACCTTGACGAGATAGGCCAAAATATTTATTTACACTTTATATCTTATAACAGCACATTCAGAACATTTATTGCGTGTTTAAACAAATATGGAAGATTTTGAAACGCATCGACAGTCAACAAAGAGAGGGAGAAGGGGGAAGAGAAATAAAAAACGCGAAACACAGAATTGTAAATGATCACGTCGATTGTAAACGCGATATAATAAAACTTCCGACAAAGTGTTACTTGACGCGATACATCACAATCCCCACTGTATTCTTGATGTACTCGTTTTGTAGGCCTGTTTTCGTGAAAAATTGCGGCTCCTTAGTAAGTGCTTAAGTAACGTCTTATTTCGGCCAAAGTCTCGTCGATGCAATGTAGAGCGTTCTCCTGAAATCAGGCCATTATATACTAAATAACGAACATCACAATCGGTGCGAGCAAAAAAGTGCTCATATACGGTGCTCTGGATGTCAGTGATAACAACAGTGTCGAAGATAAATAGAAGTGCTCATCGTGCGTGCATCAGGTGCTCGGAAGTGCGTGGGGTGCTCAGGTGCATGTGTAAACGCTTAATCGTTAAAACGCCCTACGCACGCAAAACACGATATCACAATGGTAACGCAAATGACTTCGGTCGCCCGTTAATACATTTCACCACTTTTCACCACTGTCATATGTATAATACGTCGTAACCGGTAATTTGAAGAAATCTAGCATACGACTATTGCTTAACTATCACCGTACTGTCCTTGTAATAGAAACAACCAACGTTGGAATAAGAAAATAACAACGAGAACACGAGTCTCTATCGCGATAAAAAACTACTGTAAAATTGCTTAAGTCCTTTATTTTTGGTTCTTCGTATATATATTATTCAATGTAATAATGTAAAGGCAATCAGTCGGGCGGATCATGCGGTGCTAGTTACATAATCACGCACGAGTACAACAACAAGTTCGGTGCAAAAAGAGAACTTCGTGTTCAAAAAGATTTCGAAAAATGGTGCTCTTACATGCGCTACACAATGTACATATGCTCGAAAGGCTTCAAAGGTATTGCCTGATTACGTAATACAGAAAAGTACAAATCGGTTCCCTAGCCGTACTATGTGTGTGCGTTAAATTCGCGTCAGTGCAATAACAAGATACCCTAGTTTGCTTCTAGTAACGGCAGTTACATGCAAATTCACTTTCAATACGATGAGGACTCGAATTGCGTGCTGTACAAGGAAGTGCTTATATACACTTACACATATACATGTGTGTGTGCATTTTTCGCATAAACGAGAATCTTGACAAACGAATCGTCCAATTTGAAAGAGGTATTGTAATTCCCGTTTTTGTACGATCTGTGCTCTATAAGGTGCTGAATAGATAGAGCACGAAATCAACAGGTGCCCAAGAGTGAGAGAGAAAGAGGGTATATGTTAAAAAAATCTAGCGCTCTGGACGCGGATTGAAAGGAATTCAACAGATAGTAGTAGTCGATAACTTTTGTTTTATGAAAATAAAGTTATATTCGATCTATCACCGGCAAATTCAATTTCATGAAAGTGAAAAACATTACGCGAAGTTGAGAAATTCCTTCGAAATTAAAGACGTTCTCTTTCTCCCTCTCCTCTTCAATTTTTCACAATTTTTTGTCACTCCCGGTAGATTCTCTTTCAGTTTTATTTATTAAACTTTTTTGGTTTTAGGTCACTCTACTTACGTCCACAGTCTCTGTGAGCGCAGTCGATGTAAGGCAAAACAAGGCTTTCGTACACTGTTTTAGTAGGTTTTTGTGAATTGTAGTAAATTCTTCAAGGATTGACTGGTCGAAATGTCATCCACGGCCGGCGTCGACAAATTTTATTTTTCTTCTTTTGTTTCTCTCCCTCGCTCTGTCTCTCCAACAGGAATCAGTCTAAGTCTGTGGTTTCTCTCACCTTTCGTGAACACTTTGTCAGTCTCCAGACCCAGTCGCTCTGCAGGTTGCATCTATTGACCAGCGTACCCAGACAACAACTATTCACGATTTCTTTGCACAGTTGATAACAACACTTTCCACCAAACACTAGACACTCGATTCTACCGACAATTCTCGAGGAAATAATTTACCCCATTGGCGCCCAACGCGAGGCTGTTGACCGGCGAACTGATTGTAGCACCGAGAATGTAGACGACAACGTGTAGACTGACACTAATGGAAAGGCTACGTCGATGTCACGAAATGAACTAATGCGAGATAATACGTGGAAGGGGATCGCTGGTGTGCGAGGGAGGAGAGAAAATGAGAAGGGATGATTGGGGTGTGCGTGCAAGTGCGTTGTGGTGACGTCGCGCGCGCGGACGAACTCTCACACCCTCCTTGTCCTCGGTGACGATAGCAACCACAGTGAAGTGTCAAGTAACGGCGAGACAACCTCTTCCGAGGAGGAGCCAATTGGTACTGTGCCTTTACGCATCATCCAAGCAGTTTACCATCGTCGGTTCACCAAGTCTCATCAATGACTTTTTCATGACTTCCGTAAGAATGGACCAGAGTCATTTGCCGGTATGTCGAGGAACTTGTTTCGCACTGATGTTCTCGCCGAATGATGTAGGATCGGAGTTATTACAAAAGACTCTTCCGATGGATGCACTGGTACGCGAGGTTAGTCCGGCTGGAGGATTGCTCGTATCTAGCGTCTACTTATCGCGGCTGACGGTTAGCTTCTAAATGCGAATAGCTTGCCTGGAAAGTCGAGGAGCGGTATAGACGGTGATGGAGAGATGCAAAATTCTCGTGCTAGACAAGGAGAGAAACCGGTGGCGGGATCAGAGCGAGAGGAGGTGGCGGCCGTGGAGGTTGCTTCATGTTGGAGGTCGGGGGTTCGAGGGATGGGGGCTGCTGGATTAGTTCAGCGAGTGAGCTGGCTGGCGCCCTCACCAGAACTAACTCCCACGCTGCGCGGTGTAAGGCACCATTTTAATACGACGCGCATCATCCCCCTTCGTCCTCCAACCCCACTACCAAGCCGGCCGCCAGTAAAACCAAACCGACGTTTCCCTCCATATCGCGACCTCTCCTTCACCCTTACCAACGCAAATGAGAGAGCGAGAGCACCCATCCTCCATCTCACCCCCCGCGTTCCTTCAAGATACTCACCCTCCGACGTGACCACCAAGCTAGCTATATACATACGTCGGGTCCCCGTATTTACGATCTATGAGTGGCACGTACATAAGGAACGGCCACAACACCTACGCCTGGATCCTCGACTGCCACACGTGCATGACAGAGAACATCCCGGCCGAACGATCCATGGATAGATCAGCCGCGATTCTTCCTCGGGGATTTCCCGTACGGCCAACACACCGGGATGTGCATCCACACCGATAAGCTTTTCCTGGAGAAACGATATTCGCGTCGGCGCACGTATTCGGAAAGTACCAAAGAAAAATCAACGAAACCGTGGAGCACTAAGGACAGAGTGACCGGGAAAGATAGAAAGGAATTGACTTCAATGTCCGCAACATTTCTGCGGCTTCCTTTAGAACGACAGTACGTGGAAAACTGATTCGATCGATGAACAGTCAAAAGCTTCGAAGAGTAACTTGGTTAAATCCTACGCCGAGCTTAGCTTTGCAATTTAATCAATCAGTCTTCCATCTCGGCTGGAAAGCATTCTGTTGACAATGATCCGATTACGACTTTCCTCATATTGGATCCTTGTCATTTGGTGAAACGTGTTGACGGTTACTTAAAATTTATACCGGAAAATCCCGTTCCAATTATCACATAAGAGAGCATTGGGTTCAGTATTCCCAAGTAAAAAAATTATATTTACATAGATTGTATATGTATAATCTCCTAAATATAATCTAGATATAGAATCGGGCATATATAAACTATATATAAATCATACATAATTTGTATACAGTTTAATATGGCAATTCTAGATGCCTGAAATTTATGGGAAAGTAGCAAAGTTGTGTGGAAAAGAAACAATCAGTATAGACTTCAAATCATGGTCGCTCAAACTTGGCAAAAACTTACAAAACATTCTGCTAACCTTTATAAAAGGCAAATTTTCAGATAATTGTACATATTATACATTGCAGCAGAATTTGTCTACAATGTCTAATTGAATAGATAGTAACAGAATATCAGGATGAACATAACCGAAATTATATTATAAAACTATGTAACAAATTTATTCTTATAATTTTATTACACATTTTGAAACCGTGCCCTTTTCATAGAGGTTCAATGCAAACTTTCAAAAAATTGGCGCTTATTTTGTTTAGACTCAATCGTTGTTAATGTGGTTGCTAAAGTTGGTTAACTGGTAAGTTTCCATCAAAACGCTACAACAACAGGGTATCGAAATTTGCCAAAAAAATTGTAAAAATAAACTCGTCAAATATACTCGTTATAATAAAATTTCGGTGATTTGTATCCTGGTGTTCATTTATTGACTGCAGTAGTCATTATTAACTAATCTTGCCCCAATTTATAGAATATACAATTATCTGAAAAGTTTTGAGGTTAGCCGAATGTTTTGTAAGTTTTTGCCATGTTTGAGCGACCATGATTTAGGGTTTTGCATATATTCGTTTTGTTTTCATTATCATAGTATCACAGAAATTTCGGCTGTCCTGAAGTCTACAATGATCGTGCATGTCTTTTTTCTACACCACTTTGCTACTTTCCCATAAAATTGTAAAATTTAGAATTGCTATATTAAACTATATACAAATTATATACGATTTATATTTAGTTTATATATGCCCAATTCTATATATAGATTATATATAATCTATATATAATTTTTTTACTTGGGTCTTATAATATATGGACATGTTTTTAAATTTTTGTTTGAAACGTTAGTTGTGAAGAATTAGTTTTGTGTTTAAAATTAATTTTTTTGTCTTCAGTATCTTTCAAATAATATCAAACATCTCGAGGAACTCATTTTTAAGCTTCCTTATGCTGCACAAGTAGCCAATATATGCAAATGAAATTAATTTATAGCTTAAACACGTTTAATGCGAATGCTATTTTTAATGGGTATATTGAACGAACTGGAAAAAAGGCAAGTCCAAGAAATGATAAAAAGTTATTTAAAAGCACTCGTAATTGCACGGATAATTATAATGATTAACAACTCATGAGCTTTTAAATTCTATTATATTTGATAATCTATTCAATCAGAGAGTTATTTTTATTATTTTTAGAATCTTTAACTCTTAACAAGTTAAAATTTAAATAGTAGAATCTGACAGAAGATACCGAACTTTGTGACTTTAGTAAGCTCGCTATTAAACAAAAATCGCATTAATAAAATTTAGTTTATCATTCTTATATTATTATGGTTATATTTTGGCAAAAATGTAGACAATATTTTTCGACAGTCTGACAATTTTATCTGTGGTTATTTACGTAAAAAGTAGAATTATTTTTACTATATTAGAAACTCAAGATAATCTATATATTCAAGAATTTTTACCGTTACTTGTTCTCTAATCGTTTAATGAATTTTTAAATGAATTCTTAATACCTTACGTAGGGCGAGTAATTGTGATTTTTTAACAGAACATATTTATATTTGTATTAAAAAGTTTAATAATATGAAACGTAAATTAATGATTTAATGTGTTTGATCAAACTTATTTATTTGGTTTTTAATTTCACAAATAATGACAAACTCGTATTACTAAACGCCAATAGAGAGACAATAATACCACATATCATATTATCTCTTTACATTGTATCGTGATACAATAACTACGACATTAGCGTTGGAATAAAAATATAAATCGGGTTCAAATGTAATCTATAAAAATACAATTTTCTTAACCGACGGAGTCGATACATCAATGAAATATGTTAAAAAATAAACTTAAAATTAGAGTTAATATAAATAAAGTTCTTAAATGTTATATACTTATGACATCTGATTTATCTAAGAAATCTATTGATTTTACGAACGTTTTGTTTTATTCCGTTGTAAATCTAACATTTACGAACGGAGTGAACTTCCATTAAAATTACGTTCAACTTTTTTTCTTACATTGTCGACTTCAAACCCACAGGAATTCATGAAAAAGTTGTCTTCGTCAATATTACGAAAGTATAATATATAAGGAAGATTTTTATCGAAATACATTTTTTCTTCATTTTTTCAGATTCAAAAATGATACATTTACGTCATGGACTTGGACGTTTTGATTCGTTAAACATAAACGAAAAAAATTGTTAAGTACATTCTACCCAATCCAGGTAGTTGTCGTTACTGCGCGGACTTTATCAAACTTAAAATAGCGATTGAAATTGTTAATATAAAAAAATATAATTTTTATGAACAAGTATACTTTTACTACATTTTGGTTTATAATTGTATGTTTTAAGTTTTTTTCAGTCAGGTGCTAATAATATTAACTTGAGAATAGTGATATACACTTAAAAATGCACCAAATAAAAAACAGCAAGAGGTATTGGGAATTTTGGAATTGTATAAAAAGTGTGTCAGTAAAAAATAACAATTTTTCGGGTAAAGTTGTACGATAATTTAAAAAGTATGGTTTGAACACTCTTGCATTCCTTTTTTTGAAAACTCGAAACGCATTTTTTTCTAAACGATTAAATGTAAAAAAATGTTTTTTTTAATGAAAATTTAATTTCCTTTATTTTTTTTCTTGATATTTTATTTTAGAATGCAGGTACCATGAAAATAACATGTGTTCAAAGTACAATGTCAAATGATACTACAGAAAAAGAGTTTGCGGTTTTTTATAAAAAAGCACGTCTTTTTTGGTCGAAAGAAAAAACTTAGGACAGTTTTCTGCGCTAATCTTTAAATATGAATTTTTCTTTGATGTAAAACTAATTATTTTTCATTCAACAAAACTATTATATGATATTTTCCTACATTTAATTTCGAATAAACAAAAATTTGTTTATCAATTATATCAAATTCATCTTGTAAACATACAAAAATGGTCGTTTTTCACACTTGTTACCAGAACAATATCGCTTTGACTCTTCGTTTTTGATAATGTGGGTCTCCAACGGATTTTTAGACTTTCTTTGTATGAATCTGTGGTATCACTTACAGCAAAGTTTACTCTGATATGATACAAACGTCATAGTACCAGGCATGAATGCACACATAATTGTCGTCCTATACTCAATTTTTAGGTTATAAACCGATTAATGAGAAGTCACAATCGTATCGGGTAATTTTCAATTTCACACGAAAGTAATACGGAAACGTCGAAAATTGAGTGAAAATTAGAAAAAAAGGTAAAAGTCCATTGTATATAACTAATTTGAGGTTATGAATATATAATAATAAGATTGGGTATCCACAAATCATAATAATTACTTTTTGATCCCACTTCTTCACGATTTTAACCGTTACCTGGTCAAATAATCGATAATTGTGCGAGAAAACGCAAAATCATAACTTGCAGACGCCATCTTGAACCGCCATTTTGTTTTTTGAAAAAAAACTGCAAAAAGGCTGAGCAAAAAGACGCGGTTAGTATCTTTTGAAATGATCAGCATTGCCCTTTTCGATGTCAAAAAACGCGATTCCTGCAAAGAAACGTCAAAAAACAGGATTTTTTCCAAATCATAACTTTTTTCTTTGAAATTGCCGACTGATTCTGACCACGGCATTTGAAAGAGGAGGTCCAAAACTAACGATTTTGACTTATTTAAATGTTTTCTAACGACGTTTGGAACAAAAATTACAGCGTTCTGTCCAAGTTCTGTCCAAATTCCGGACATTTGGGACGAAAAGGGTTAATCTGCGTACTCTTAGGAAAGGCGTATTAAATGAAATGTCCTTCAATCTATTTATTTATCAGAAAAAATAAGATTACGTTTACACTTAAAACATGGTATGTCTTCTGTAGGATCATACTACTAAAAATTAAATGTTTTTCTATGAGGTTAAAAAGTAATACCAAAAAGTAAGTTAGCTGCGTACTCTTGGAGCAGTTTACCATAATCATTCCAACTTAATTCATGGATTTACAACATAGTAATTCAGCACATTAGAAAAAAGAATGAAACCACTGCTACACACGGTTGACTGCAAAGCAAATAAACAACTGCCTGTAATCGAAATATTTGTTTTAATTTTTGTGTTCACAACATTTGAATTACCATAAGTCATATTGTGAACGACTTATTACTCGAGAAAAAATTATATACAAATTGTATACAAATTTATAATAATATATAAACGTATACATATCCATATGGATTTTTTGTCTACAGAATTGTATATGTTATGATTTCGTCGGTGATTTTAATAAAGCATTCTCGAAAAGAAAAAAAAAAGTTTGTAATATGTCTTTCATCTTTGAGACGAACGTCACCCATAATTGTAAGCGGCATTAGTGACGGTCCAATATGGAATACTACTCTATACTCTACTTTTTTCCCAAAAACATCGATAAAACGAAAAAATGGAACTATGTCGAACTATTCTGGAGTTACAGTGCGCGAAACCAAATTACACAAATTTTTTTATAATTGCAATTTTTTATCTTCACAGGGTCTGTCTGAAAGTAATAAAAATAACAATAAATTAAGAACTGAAAAGCTCCACTTAACAATTATTTATGACAAATGTATCCTATAAAAATGCGTATCCTATTTCAGAATTAGACAAGTTAAGGACTTTAATTACCTTGTGGTTATTATTTGTTGAAATAATATAGAAAAATAATTCAGATAAGATAATATTATCAATATTATCCTCTACAATGATTGAATACATACCATAAATTACACAACGTTGAAAAATATACCAGAAGTAGTTGATAAATAACCAACTCAAATGTCGTCACCGATGCTTTCGTATAGTTCGTATGACGTAAAAGACGTTTACTTTCTACTCGACAACAACGATATCAGAAATACAAACCCCTTAGATAAAAAATATAATAAAACCTCTGTACAATGACTTAAGGTACAAAAACATAACATTACAAGCTAAAATAAAAGTCAATGTCGCCCATGTGTGCGCGTGGGTAGCGATTGCACCGTAGGCAGCAACAATGCACAGCTTAAAATTTAATTTTCTTCGCTTTTTTGTTACCTGTTCTGACTGTTTTCGACAGCCTTCGCAATAAAGTGTCTGATTCTACACTAAAAGTAATAAATTGATGACTTCATTTTATTAAAACATTTCTTTGCTCTGAAAAATCAATTATAAAAAATTGAGTATCCTCACTGCAAAATTGTGAAAGTAACTAACGTATTTTACAATTTTGTTCTTTCTCCATAACTTAATATTTTACTTGTTTCTACAATTTATTTATATAAAAAATTTGTACAATATTTGATATAATTTTTTGTGTGAATGATCCGTCAATGTTGTAAAATATAATGTCTGATTTTTAAAAAAATCGTAATTTATACACATTTAATTTTAAATGTTCTATTATATTTAATGTCTTGTTTGATTTGAAGTTTCTTCTAGTCTTATTCTGTATATAAATTGTCAGTTATTTTATTTATTTTATGTTTTCGCTTAGTCAAGGCATTGGACCTATAAATAAATAAACAAATGAAAAATAAAGAACCCACATAAATAGAAAAATTGGGTGCACCTCAAAAACGAGACAAATAAAAAACAGACACTTGAAAAACCCGACATTCAAAAACCAGACATTTCAAAATGTACATATTCTGAAAATGTAATTAATGATTGATTTAGTGCTTAATAAATAGTCCGGCGGTGAAATTGATTTCCTGCAAGTGACCTACAAAATGAATCCCTTCGTCCAACATTTTTTACCATGAAATGACCTTCCAGTGAGTTCTCAAGGACGGCGACTCGAGATCATTTCTTTATGTAGTGAACGCACCAATATGAGGTATCTGTATTTTGAAACATCGGATTTTTTAATGTCTGTTTTTTGAATGTCTGCAATTTGAAATGTCTGGTTTTTTAATGTCGGGTTTTTGAAGTATCTGTTTTGTGATTTGTCTGGTTTGTGAGGTGCACCCGAACAGTTACTAATTAACAAAATATATTAACAATATGACTTCTTTCATGGCATAATTACGAATTTTGAAAATCTGATCCTTATTTCGATATCAGTTCCCAAATAACATAAAGAGCCCAAAAACAATCACAATGGATGTTTTATCGACTGAGTTACCCGGCGTAGGTTTTTCCCATAAAAGTGGGTTGCCCTACGTCATTGCACACCCGAATAAGGGTACCTCTTAAAATGAATGTGTCCTGTTAGAAAAATTATTTAAATAAACTTCGAAATGATGACGTTCTCAACAAAATTATTTGGAATTAGAATATTATAATTTTATTTACAGGCCAATAAAATTCTGCGTTTCATTTTCAAGCCCTTCTACCAGTCGTTTACAGTATTAGATCCTAATTTTTACTTTACTAAAACTCAGCTCACATTAGTACTCAGTGACCTCAAAAATGGTCACATAAAAATAGATCCATTTATTAATATTGAACGTAAAAGTCGTACCTTCCAAACCCTGACAGTTTTATTGGCGTACTGTTATTTTTTTCTAGTTTGTTTTGTTGTTTGTTTTTATCCATTAAATATTATGTATAAAAACAAATTGTACATCTTCTGGACTTTTTTTCTGCTTAATGCTGCTGCAGTAACTCTTAAAACGTAATTTATTAAGTTACCATAATTTTTGAACCTTCTTAGGTATTAGAAAAGAAATTGCGGCGGAGTGTTTCTCAAAATGTCAGTAATGAATAATATAATTCATTTTATTTTCTGTTTATCCTCAATAAACGTTATACTCACCAAATTTGTACTCACCAACAAGGTCCATGTGTATCGCTTGACGCAGAATCTGAATTCAATGACGGATTTTCAAAATTCAGTTTTACAGAACCGAATCCGACAGTAAAGCAATTTTCAAAAAATATTTTTGCCTACAGTTTTCGATCGTAATAAGTGTTGGTACTTACACAAAAGTATAAATAAATGTGTAAAAGTTTGCAATATTGGCCATATTTCGAAACTTTGTTAGTAAACAGATAATTTTCGGGTGTGGGCCGAAAAACCGACACTTCAAAAAATGACTGCGCTTATCGATGTGTCTATTTCTTTATGTGTCGACTTGTTGACTGTCGGCTTTATGACCGTCGGTTTTTTGACTTGTCAGCTCTTTGATTTGTACGTTTTTTCACTGTCGGCTTTTCAAGAGTGAATTTTTTCCCCTGTCGGCTTTTTGATGTCTAGATTTTTCGATCGGTGCAGTGTTGTAGTTTTTTTTCGTTAGTATTTTTTTTCTATTGAAAGCGAAAGGGGCAAGTTTTGAAGTTTTAATGTTTAAAAGTATTTGCTAGTCCGATTCTAAAAAATAAACGGTATTACCGACAAAATAAACATACAATTATTGTCCAAACCAAATTTTGTAAACATAACTTTACTTTTTTCTTTTTAATGTGGAATAATCGAGAAATTCTGAATGTCATTGTTATCCACATAAAAAAAAGTATTGTTCAGAAAAGTAGTGAAATTTAATAAATTCCCCTCTCTTTTAACGACAAAAACAGCGAAATAGTGAAAAAAGCGAGTTCTGACACGTTTAATGTCACTTTTATCAACACTATGACGTATTTAAAATATTCTTATAGTGTCATAATTTTTAGAATAAAAATCAGTGAGATCAATAGTAAAATTGCATCTTAAAACTCAATTTCTAGTAATAATTATTTACAGTGAATAAATAATGAAGAGTAAACATTAAATTAACATTTAAAGCTAGAAAATGAATATCTCCCTAAAAACACGGCTTTAGAAATGTAATAGAATTTTTTCATATATTTTTAAATAATTTATACTTAAATTTTTCTTAAAAATTTAAATAATAATAAATAAAAACTTGTTAAAACAAAGTATATTTTGTTTTTTGAGAAAAAGTAGTTTGGGATATTTTTTCACGAAAACTTCTGAAAAAAGTTACTCAGAACAAAAATTGCTATGAAATTTTTAAGAAAGATTTCTCATACTTCCGTCACAAAAATTTGAAAACATTCCATTATCTTTCTCGATGATTTCTAACAACTTTTCCTTCTTTTTTTTCAGGAAAATCCATAGTTTTCGAGTTCCAGCGTCCCGAAAATTTTCAAATAAATTTGTATTCTGGACGCTATTTGAATGACGTGAAAATAATATGACGCATAAAATTGAAATATTTTCTTGTCAGTTTTGGTCGAATCCCAATGTCCTAATGGTTCGAAAAAAATCGATAAAAATACAAATTTTAACACTTTTCGGCATTTTTTTCATTATTTGCGCCCTTTTAGAATTTCTGTTGGCTAAAACTTAATTTTGACCTCGGTAAGTTAAAAAGTAATCTATGACTTATGAAGATACTGACTAACATTGAAAATGTCCACAGCTTACATAACAATATTAATCTCTCAAATAAAGGAAAATCTTGTGCACTTTGGGCGTTAATAAATTAAGAAATAATATTGCCTTATAATCTTCCATAGTTGAAATAGATTAATGGAAAAAGAGCCATTGATACAAATTTTTTCCGAAACTTATTTTCTAATATTTAATGCAAATCACCTTAAATTTAAAAAAATTTATGGTATAATTTCTAATAAAATGGCTCCAGTTTTCCCTCAAGATTATTTTCTGGATTGATTTTTTATTAATTAAACATCTTATTCAAATCTCCTGTCTCAGATAATTATTTAACGAATCCAGAACATTATTAGCAATTATTTATTAATATTCAATAATTCAGAACTAAATTCAAGTGAATAGAATCGAATCCGTAATATCAAAAGTTTGGAATTCAAGCGGATGTAATGTAAGGGGACACAAATATTCGATGACTCCAGAATTTTTAAATTCAAAATGGCGGATCGAATATGGCTGAGAATGGCACAAAATTTATATGAAAATTGAAGAAAAAGCTGATATTTATGGTTCTTCAAAGTTCATAAAAATTAAAAATGACAAAATTAAAAAATGTATAGTAATGACTAACGATGATGGTATAGCCAGAGTTCAAGTTGTTTTTTAAAGGTATTAACAAAATATTGCCACCATTTTGAAAAAAAACTTTAAGAAAAAAAGTTTTTTTCCATTCTTTTACATTTATTTCGAAAATACAAGTCTGGTAGAAAAATATATCTAACAAAAAAACATAGCGCTTGAAAAACAATTTGATATTTCATATTAATAATACCTATTTTTAACAAATTACTAAAAAAACTTGGTTTCGTAATCAACACTTAATGTTCTAAGAATGTTTCGACTAAGCATTAGAGCGCGAGCAAATGTGTAACGTATATCAAAGAAACCGCCGTCGCATGTCCTGCTCGCATTGCAAACTGTTCTCTCACCTTGCAATTGCCCTTCTCAAATTATAACCGACTACAATTCACATTCATAGAAGTCGACAGTATTACACTTTCAACGTAATTGCCTATCATTAAACTTCATATATCACTTAA
Organism: Trichopria drosophilae; assembly: GCA_030407085.1. Classification (NCBI taxonomy): domain Eukaryota; kingdom Metazoa; phylum Arthropoda; class Insecta; order Hymenoptera; family Diapriidae; genus Trichopria; species Trichopria drosophilae. The sequence goes on along the minus strand of CM059587.1, from coordinate 82,740,215 downwards.
CCTCTTTCGATTGATCTTTTGTCCGTTAAGTACTAAGCGATAATTTCCGAGTGCCCATCATGCAGTGTGCACTAATATTTATCTTCGATTAACGTTACGATTACTTTTAGATATCAAGAGTTTGATTAACCTAATGCTCACGAATATAGGTTACAATATACTTGTCAATCATTTTGAGAAAAAAATAGAATTAAAAACTATTTTTATCTTTTCCATACATGAACATGCAAAATAAGCCTTGGTGTATTATTTATACAAATTATTCGTTGACAACTGTTGGATATAGCAAAGTTGATTCTACAGATTTTCAAGGGAAATTAAAAAAAATATTCCGTTCGTCTGATTTTCACAATCCAGTGGAAATTGCCTGAATGGTAATATTTGTCCTCTCGCTAGAGCAAACTTCCCTGTAGAAACATCTCTTTACCGTGTAATGGAAAATTTCCTTAGTAGCCGATATTAATTTACAATTTAACAATTTTAAGTTTAACATACAATTTAAGTTGCAGATTCATTCCTGAACTAAATTCAATGAAGGTGTAAACATATTTAATTAGTAATTGAGTGCCCGTATGCAAAAACACCTTAGCCGGTCTGACTCGTCGTAAGTAGTAACAGCCAGTTTTTAAGTTTTTTCGAAGGCTCCCCTGTACACAATTTTCATCGAATCGGAACGAGTGACGGTTCAAATTAAAGATATTTTCGATATCTACAACATTGTCAAGGGCGGCATATTGCTATCTATCAAGCAAAACAAGTTAAATGCAAAAAACTGCGAGACTGGCTGTTACTACTTACGATGAGTCAGACCGAGCGGCTAAGGTGTTTTTGCGACCGAGCATTAAATTGCTATGTCGGTATAAGGCGATACTTGAAATTCTAAGACTATCGTATGTATACGTGTTAGTAAGATGATACATTTTCGTACCATTAAATGTAATTAGTTTGAAACTAAATTCTATGCAAATTCGACTGAAATAATTGAATAACAATTTCCTTATTAATATCTAAATGATAAAATGAAATCTTACTAAAAAAAATAATTTTCGTTTCAGTTAGTAATGAGGATTAAATGCATCCTGCATTATTTACAGTTATTGGAAATACTGCTAAGATTTGTCGAATGCTAAAAATAGTTTGAAATTACTCCGATATAAATTTATATGAAACATTCAAAAGATCGATTTTCTTAAGGCGGACTGCCTGAAAGCATAATGCTGCCAGTGTGGAGGAATCATGATTCGGTAAAAGGATTCGAAGGACGTCGAATTTTTAGGATGGAATTCTTGGACGAGAGATCAAGGGAATGTTTGCATTAGGATTATCGATGTAAGACTACGGTACTACCAGAGTTCATGAATAAAAATCTGATAGAAATCCCAAGCTGAGAAGTAGTAATGAAATGTTTTCTTGTATTTTCTCTCGTGATCGGAAATTTATTCCAGCTTCAACTAAAGTAATTGTGGTCCTACGAAATCAGAATATTGAAATGTTTTTGTCGTTAAAACTGTTTTTAAAATTATTTTAAAATTCTGCATTAGCATTCTATGATGTGAGAGAACCTGTCAAGTATACATTAAACGGGAAAACGTCATTAATCAGGATTAAAATGAATATTTCATACCGAAACGTGAATTGATGAAAATGCCTTAAGTGTACCCAATAATATTGAATTTTTCATTTACTATGTCGATGAAAAAAGAAATATTGTAGATCGTTAGATATTAATAGTGAAATATAATGTAAAATAGGACTCGATGGGTAATGAATTTACTTGAAATGAATTTCACGAAAGCAAAATTTATTACATCAACTTTGAACATTACCGACGTCGATTTGCCAGAAATACGACACCTTTGCGTTTTCAATCTTCTAGAAATACGCTGACTGATTGAGGGAAATTATAGACAATTTCCGAAGAAAATTTTATTTTAAACTTGCAAATAGAATTTCCGCCGATCTAGATTTGAATATAATGTCTCATTTATTGATTACTTCAGGTAGAAACTCGAATGAAGTCTCTGTACCAATTGGTGGTATGTTCGTGTAGAAAATAAATTCATCAGTTTGTTATTGATAACTCTCGAAACACAGAGCGTCGAATTACATAACGGAACCCGGAACTCGTACCGCTTCATTGAAAACTTTACAAAGGGAATATAATAAATTAATTCGACATACTGAAGTGGGTTCAACTACACAGAGATACCACGTAATTTGCAGTGAAATAGTTTAGTAAATTATAATTTCACATTAATTTCTGTCGAATATGACGTATACTGCGGACTTTTTTATGCCTTTGTTATATCTGTAGAGATTTCGCTTCTTGCATAAAATAATAATGTATTATATGGAATCCATAATAGTATGTTAACTGGTCAAATTTTTTATGAAAATAATATTATTAATTAAAAAAATAAAATAATAATTTATTTATATTAGTCGACTCATTTTTAGAATTTACAAAAGGAAAAGTATTAACTGCTTTAATTTTTTTGTTATTAAAATTATTTTTTTGGCACTTTTCGTCGTAAAATATTTTATTTAAAAAATTGTTTCGTACTAGTGGTCTGACTACTTTATTTAATTTTCTTTAAAACACCGAGAACATAAAACAAATACTCCAAAATCAACTAAAATATGATTCAGAAAATCGAAATTTTGGAATAAATAATTAAACAACTTTGATACAATTTGAAAGTATTCTTTAACTAATTTTAAGACAATTTTATTCAAAGAAATTTTTGTGAGGTCTATAATATTCTCCTTTTAAGGATTCAAAAATGAATGCGGTTTGTGGATTATTAATGTTTTTTGATGAAAAGTATAGAGATTAGAGAAACATTTGTTATAACAAAGATATGTTAAAATAGGTTAAAGAAGAATTTTTTAATGACATTTTTCAAACTCAATTTTCCAAATTAAACAAAAAACAAAAAGAATCCAAAAAAATTTGTATGGGAATTCATTTTAAGATGTTGCTATTCTATGGAAATGTTCGCTAACGAAAATTGTATGCCAAGCTGTTTTCTTAAACGCTTCGTAAAAATCACTGAAGAGAATTTTAATTGTCATTTGTGGCTTCTTTAGTTAAGCTGTCAACTTTATCGTTGAGATCAATGCCAATGGAATCTAATTGATGAACATTTTACAATTCCGGTCTTTATCATTATTAATTAATGTTTTTTTTCTTATTCGTAGAAGGTGATTATTTGCAGTTACTTTGTCATGAGCCTTATATACATTTCATTGTTCACTTATTGCTGAGCTCATTGCTATGAACTCTGCCATATAAATGCAAGCATTTTTATTTATACTATATTTTTCTGCCAGATTGAGCTCCGGGCAAATATAAGCCGAACTCAGATAGCGTCTTTAATCTTATTCCCATCTTTGTAAATAGTTATACGATTAAATGAAAGTTCACTCAGAAAATCTGCGAAGTCTATAAAATCTATAAAACCACTAGATATTTAGCTATAAGTTATGAAATTACGCATTCAAAATTTGTAAATTATACAGAATATTTGATTTACTTTAAGGTAGATATTCTATTTCGTTCTATGTTATTATTAAGTGACTTAATATATTACTAGAATTAGTAGAATTAATAGAATTAGTAGAAAAGAAAGTGAATAGCTAAATAACAAATTAAACAACTTAATACTACTCTTTTCAAATTAGATAATTCACTAGCTTTTTTAATACATTTTTAAGTAATAATTATTTACTTGTTTCAGTTTAACACAGTAATTAACTAACTATTTAAATAGATTGTATAATGTACTAAATATTTATTAAGGTGGTAATTTTTAAAAAATGAATGATTTTAACGAATAACGGCTTATTTTTTCGAGAAAAAGATTGTGTACAACTTTAGTGCATAATTTTTTAAGAACCTTTGTCTGATCCCCAAACTTACTCAGAATTCGTTGGAAGAAATAATTCTTTTTTCAAATAAATAGAGATAATTTATCGTTGACTTCGGAAATTTCAAAATACCTTCGGTAAAGTTGTAGGGAATCTTTTGTCATTCGTTAAAATCCGTTCATTTTTTAAAAATTTTTAACAAGTGGACAAGACAAAATTTCAATCAATAACAAAAGTGGCTTAACAAATTATGTTTGCACATTTCAAGTTTTTTTTCAAGATGAATAATGCTTTCACTTTTCAAAAATATTATTAATAATGAAATTTAAATTCTTGGAAACATTATTAAAAGTTTCTCTCCAACATATGATATTCTGAGTTCTAACCACCTTAATAAGCATTTAGTACATTATACCATCTACTTAAATAGTTAGTTAATTACTGTGTTAAACTGAAGCAAGTGAATAATTATTACTTAAAAATGTATTAAAAAGCTACTGAATTGTCTACTTTGAACAGAGTAGTATTAAGATGTTTAGTTTGTTATTAGCTATTCACTTTCTTTTCTACTAATTCATTAAATCACTTAATAACAACATAGAATGAAATAGAATTAAAGTTTGTCATACCTTTTTGTTGAAAAATGTTGCTAAATATTTGGAATGGTAATGTTAACACCGAAGTAGCGGAAGTAAATACATTATTCAACGAAAATAAAACATCAATCTGTCTTAAAAAGTATCGGCCAATTATTTTAGCCCTACTAAAACTTTAATATAACTTATTATTAGCAGTAAATATAAGTGTAAAATGATCTTTATGATTTTATTTAACGATTAATTGTATAAATTATGCATTTACAATACAGCAAGTTAATGTAAATATACTTTATATAAAAAAATACTTTTCATGTGACGGGGATATCATTATGATCAATAATTATTAATTATTGTTTACTCAGAATTAAGTAGCTTAATACTCTAAATACAGAAGATAACAACAAATATTTCGTTATTACAATTAATCACTTAAATATGAATTACTAAATATAATTACACGATATAATCTAAATTAACAGTTCAATTCTGTACGTTAGTTTTTCTTCTGAGTAAATAAAAATTGGAATAAATATTTAACAAATTAATTTATCGTATAATCAAAGATCCTTCACAAAACTTCTATGATGGGGTTCGCAACCCTTATAAAGTTTGGAAACACGTGCCTTTGATAGAATGTTAGAAATTAAGCAGAAACTTTACCATCTACTTTTGTGGGGAGGCCAATTAAGGAAAGAATCTTAAATTACAAGGGAAACTGATAAATATTTAAACCCTACCTACAAATCCTACCTACATTGTTTATTTTTTATGTTTAATTTTCAGTACTTACTTAATTAAATCATGTCGTTTAATAAAACCAAAAGTGGATAAGCGATGGTAAGTTTGCATGTCTTTTTTAATTAAATTTTCTATAATCACGGAAATGGAAGAAAATGTCAGAAGAAATATACTTTTACGCAGTTTACAGACGCAAAAAGCCATGGGGGAAAAAGTTTTTATATTCACATGATGAACCAAATTATTAACAACTCGCGCAACTTATGAAAACAAATGAAATGCACCCCTTATAATCAACATTTATCTTTGAAATATTCAATTTAGTACTTTTTCTTTTAATATTTCCTTTCTAAAATAAAAATGATTAGTTAAATATTTTGAAAGTCTTTCAACTTTGCTTTAAATTAATATATGATAAAATTTTTATATTTATTAAAAATTTCAAGAGTAAGATATTAAATCAATAATTTCGGAACAATTTATTAATGGACATTTATAATATTATAATCGAAACGTATAACCTACAATGGTATTATTATGTTTGTGACTAACAACTTTAATCGTTTGTATTTACTAATATAAAATTATTAATTAAAAAGTGAAAATGGGGAAATTCCAATCTACCTAAGCAACATATTTTTAAGTTAAAAAACGCAAATCAATCAATCGCTATGGTATGAATATTCAAAGTGCATTTAATGAGTTAAATTTTAGTTTTAACACCTTTCTATGCATTTTAGTGAATATAACACGGTTTATTAAATAAATACAGTTTTTTAGATTCTGCAAAGGATAAACACTAAAGAAAGTCGGATATACCTCGCAAGCTTCTTCCAAAAATACTACAAAACATAAATCAAATTTCTAATTTTAGCAATATTTAAACTGGTTTATTCACGGCAAAACGCCATTAATTGAGACATAAAAATAAATCGCTACGAGTTAATCTACGAAGCAAATTGTTACGAATTAAAAAAGAAGTACGCATTTCAGCGAATAAAAATATATTTGAAGATCACCCAGCCTAAATCTATATTAAATAGGCTATTAAATTAAAAATATCAAATAATTATTCTACAGCTAATTTATCAGCTATGGGATGACGTGATGATAATACAGCAGATTTACGTCATATTAGTGAAAAAGACGTCACTCATGTGGTTTACGTGACATTTCTCCAAATTTCAAAGGTTATCATAGAACTATAAAGTTACGCCAAATTCATTTTCATAACAGATTTATTAATATACGCAATGCATTCATATATTCAAACATTCTACGAATTGTAACCTAAATCAAAATTATGTCAAAAACAAAACGAACAAAAAATACATTTATTACCTCTCTTCGACTTTGTTATCGCAGTTATCGCATTTTGTACGTTACTAGGAAGTTACTATATTTTGTTCACTTTGCGAGCAAAAAGATTTTTAAGTACATATAAGAAAGATTTCGATAGCGTAATCTAGAGAATACTGGTCATTGATGTTTTTAACAGTTTTTAACGACTCATTTTATAGAAACTTTTAACTAAGTAACACAAAATATCCAGGTAGATTAGAAAACCCTTAATTTATATAAAATAATGCATTTCTTATACTGACACCACTCGGCACAACTACATATGATAATAAAGGTGAAATTGCACGTGGAAGATACTGAAAATTTTATGTTGAGTATACTCTCCTTACTTCCCGGATAGTAAACAAGCTGATTGTAAAAAGTTTTACTTCGTGTAATATTTATTTTATATGAAGCGTGAAATTTCACACATTTTGTATGTTTATATACATCGTGATGTTTAAGTATAAAATTTATGTCGGAATGTTTGACGAACTCGAATATGACCACACAGTAGCAGTTTGAACATAATAAACATGTACACGCAAATCTTTGAAGCAATTCCTTTAATGGTTGACATCGTTTCAATTTTAACGATGGACTACGTAGGGTGCAGGTGGGTCAGATAGAAAATTGCATTAATACATTAAAGTTTTTATGATACAATATAAACTGTTCCTTACACAGTAGTTACGTTTACTATTACCATCTCCTTGAATAAAAAAGCGTTACTATTGTTTTTATATACTGAACACTATGTTACAAAATCTGGACAAATAACTAAAAATATGAAGTATGCGTTTATCGCGAATAAAATCGACAATCAAATTTTAATGGACTATTTAGTAGTTTAGTATCAAATGGCTGGATTGTTATGGTACTTATCTGAAAATAATGATTGTGGTATAGGTTTAATAAATCTGGAATACATTGTGTCGGAATAAGAATTTGCTAATTAATTAAAACTGGAACTAGTGGAATTTCTCTTCGGAATTTTTGTGTCTGACCATTGCTGATTGTTTTCACTTAACATTTAGAAATAAACTGCTATTAAATGTAATATAGTTTCAAACAACAATAATTTTATTTCTTTCGTCTTTACTTACTTCGACTCTGATCCTGTCCGTATTACGAAGTTTACAACTTAAGAGATCTCTGTTCGTAAGATGCTTAAAGTTATTTTCAGATAGAGCCAAACTACTAGCTTCAAGACTGGAAAAAAGAACTTGGTAGACATACACGAACTAAAATTATGACATCCTCGTCCAACGGAAAAGTTTTTTTTAAATACTGTTTTTAAGATGATTAAGTATTATAATTATTAGATGTCTAAATACTAATAGATGAATTTTAGGTGCTACTTATTAATTTGTTTCATGATATTGCGGTCACGTTTTCTATAAAGGTAAAAAAAACCTGAAAAATAAATTACTTAAAACGGGAATGGCAGATTCGTGCCTATCTGAAAATCATATTTTCAATTTTATGCCCTTTCAAATGTTTCGCCGAGATCTTTGAAACGTTCCGGAATTATAACTTCAACATATTTCTAACGTACTTAAAACGTGATCAGCTCGCGAGCATCCTTACATCAAATTTCGAACTTCCTGTAATGTAATATTATCTCTCTTCCATATTTCACTTTGATCCTCAAATATTCTCTAATATCTTTAAAACAAATTTCATACTTTTTTCAGCAGTAAAATCATTTCAAACACCTAGGTGATTGCTGTAATGATTCTTAACACAATTTTGACATAATCTGTAAAATGTCTGATTATACAGTGATTATTGAATCAATAGCGAAATATCTAACGTGTAATCAAAAAGTAAATCCCGATGCTCCTACATATAATTAAGTATCAAAATTCAACAACAGTAAAGAATTAATAAAATCTAGCAGACTCTATTTAGATTTGTTTAAAGTTTTCCGCGATACCAATTACAAAATAGTCAGTTTCCCAAAATTAACAGAATAAATAGGAAGGACTTTATTTAACATTCTTCAGATTTACCTTGAATTGACATTAACAAATCTTTTTTTTTGTCGGCTTTCTGACAACTTTTTTTACTAGGGTAAATATTACTATTGATCTACATTTCAATCCATGCAGGCCAACTAACTTCAAGTTGTAGAATTAGCTATCCCTAAAATATGTGATTCTTCGTGACAAATAAAGGGACACGTATTTTCTTATTTTTCATAAAAAAAAGATTTGAACTTTGAAAAGTGAAACTTTAAAAAAGCACTAAAGCAACAATGTTGCGCCCGTAATTTTTTTCTAATTAATGTAATCATTTTTTTGTATTTTCAGAGGCCTTGTCTTCATCAAAATCCCTTGTAAAATTTTTAAGAATCTACAAAATTAACAAAGTGATTTACTAAAAACAAACAAATTACATTTTCTTGAAAACACCCATGTTTTTTGCTCTCAAATTTTTATCTCTATCTTTTGATCTCATCAGCGGATTTACAAAACTTCCGGAAAACAAAAACCCGAAAATGGAAGACTGTTCCAAGAATACCAGGAATTAAAAAATGTCACATTTGGAAGATCGAACAAAATGAATGGAGACAATTTTTGATATATGGCTCGAACTGCTGAACATGATTTAGAAGAAATTAAATAAACATATTTTTAATTCGATAATAATAATATATTGCATAGATTTCTTGGGAATCTATGCAATAAACAAAAAAATCACAGGGGGCATTTTTTTATACAGAATTCTGCGTAGAAAATTATGGCATTTTTTATTTTTCAAAACAATCAATTTTTCCATTAGGTGGACGCCATATTGAAACCGCCATTTTGAATTTCGGAAATCTTATCACGTATTCGTAATCAGTGACCCCAAAAATGCTTAAAAATATTATCATCTTGTTGGGTGGATTGCCTAGAATTCCGATCTGGAAAAAAAATGATCGAAAAAAATTCTCCTGCATGACAATGTGGTTTAGCCCGCGTCAAATTTATAGCAATTATTCGTCATATTAGTAAGAATTTATGGTAAAAATTTGAGAGAAAAAATGGGGGTTTCCGAGAAAATGTAATTTGTTTATTTTTAGTAAATCATCCCTCGATTTGTTAATTTTGCTGCTTTTTTTAAATTTTAAACAGGACTTTGAAGAAAACAAGGCCTTCGAAAATCCCCCCCCCCCCCATAAATTGATTACATTAATTATAAAAAAAATTACGGGCGAAACAATGTTTTTTTATGCTTTTTTAAAGTGTCAACTTATAAAGTTCAAATCCAGATAACTTTCTTAAACAAAGTTTTTATAAATAATAAAAAACTACGTGTCCCTTTATTTTTCATGGAGAATAACATATTTTAGGAACAGCTAATTCTACAACTTGAAGTTAGTTGGCCTGCATGATTTGAACTGGATTAACTTTTTACACCTTTTTTTACGTAATTTCTTTATAGAAATTGGTTCCTGATCAGAAGATCTACCGGGTGAAGTAATATAGTTAGGATTTGTCGCTTATAAACAGGAAAAATCAAACCTGGAAGTTTCTCGTCAAATACTGATGTTTGGTTTTCCTTCGTCAGTTTTGAATTTCTATTTTTGATTTTGTCAAGTAATAAATCCTGACTACGTTACTCCACACGGTAGCTCTTGCTATGAGGATCATATTTTACTGTACAGGAATTTTCAAAAAAGAATCTAAAAATGTTATGTTTAAGGCGCCAAGTTTGCCCACTCTTTTGGATTGCTCGTCGGTTGGCTTCCGGTCCTAATCAAATCTAGTCTAGCTATAAAATAAATGAATTTCTTACGGACCACAAATAATTTTTTTTAAAATATCAATATGATATTAACAATGCGTTTTAATGAACGATCTAAGATTTTAATTTATAATAATAATTTATAATATAATTTTAATCTATCATAATTTAGATTTTCCAACATTTAACTAAAAATCGAAATATCCCGGTTTCAATTCCAGTTATATCGAATTTTTTCATTAATCGTCTTTTCTTAAATAAAAGAATAACAAAATAAAAATCGTAAAATTGGCCATTTTTTCTAGGATATAATTCATCATTCTTCTTCTTCGCACGAAACACGAAACCGCAGAAATAATTCAAATAAGAATTGCATCTAATCCATAATAAATAATTTCATGAATACACATTTTCTTTATCATATTTATGCTCCTAAAAGTAAGAAGTAAACATTTTTATTCTTATTTTAATGCTAGGGTGCACGTCGAAAACCCGACAAATAAAAAAACTGACAGGTAAAAAAACCTGCAGTCATAAAGCCGACACATAACAAAATTGACACATCGTCAGCAGGATAGTCATTTTTTGAACTGTCGGTTTTTTTACTGTCGGCGTTTCAATTGTCAGTTTTTTGACAGCCGGCTCTTTAATTATCGGTTTTTTTACACCCGGCTTTTCAATTGTCCTTTTTTTTTACACCCGGCTTTTCAATTGTCGGTTTTTTTCCTGTCGGTTTTTTGACCTGTGGGCTTTTTGATTTGTCGGTTATTCGACCCGCACACTAATTTTATATTCAATATTACTTCAACAATTTATGATGCTTCTAAAATGAAGACCATCAGGAAAACGTCAAGATATTTTCACTGATTAAAATTATTGAAATTTATTTGAAAAATTATTCAAATGTATTAAATCAACTGAAATAAATCTTCTCTGATTTAGCGGTATTTTCATTTAACTTCAACATTTTTTTTTCTGATAGGTCCTCAAAATCTGACAATGCTTGGACTTATCCTCGACTTTAGAAATGTTTAAATGGCTTATTTCGAATTTAAGATGCAACAAAATTCTTTATGAAGGCATATTTTCGAACTCAATTTAACTATCATATCAAAAAGAGCTAAATATGTTTACAGAAGAAATCAATTATGTAAAAATATGAATTTCATTATCTTCTTTTATTAAAGTTAAAAAAGAGATATTTGTTATCTTTACGAATATTGAAGACAATAAAAAATCATTCTGGATCATATTATGTAAAACCTCGCATTTGTCGTAAACATCAGACCACCTATATATTTATAGCGTCCTATTTCAAAAACGTCACAGATTTGTAACATCTTGATGAAGGCATTTTCCTTAACTAGAAAATGAAAGTCGCAATATATCGATCCGATAACTCGGTCACAAAGATTTCCCCGAGGTAAAGCTCGCGAACGAATATACCGTTGCATAGGCACGTGGGAGTCACTAATCGTATCCTGTAATCCTAGGAAAAGAGTCCAATTGTAAGAATTTCGAGTGTTAAGATAAATAGGCAAAGTCGATGCCAAAACGACAATAGAAAACCTAAAGTTTTAACTATTAAAACTATTCAGACTTCGAGCTTACTTGGAACCTTAGAATCTGTATTACTTCAAGGTTTCTAAGAAATTCTAAAAATCGATGATGCCATTGTCGTCATAGGGTCATGATATGGAAGTTTCTGGTTACACAATAAAACTGTTGGATTGAACGCATACAAACATTAAACTGAATTCCTTGCGACTCATATTTAACTGCCTTTGAATTCAATCCAATGGATCACCAGTTGCTCAATGTTGTTCTCTGCTATACATTAATTTCTTCTTTCGTTAAAAAAGAATAAAAATGAAGTACTTCTAGAAGAACAGTCCCCATCTCCAAGAATACACTTTTCAAAATAAACAAATTTAGTATGAAACAAATTGATTGAAAGTAATGTTTACCAGTAAATTGTAATCATTTTTTTTAGCAGTAGTATTCCTAAAGTAAAAAATTTGTACATGTACAATTCAGAAATTTTACTGAGTTGCTGAAACAATTTGTTGTACAGACGGAAAGGATTTTTATGACTATCCATTTTCCGATTTTTTTTAATATGAAAACTCCTCCAGAGATTCAATGAACTAAAGGTTGAACCCGAGACCTTTCTGTGGCTGGTCGATCTGAAGAGAAATTGAAAGGTCGAGAGTTCAATCCCTTCATTATGTCTTTCATGTTCCAAAATCGAAAATTGATTGAAAGTGGAGTCCTGAAGATGGCCAACAAGAGGCCGATACGTAAAAAATACAATTTTTATTCAAGAAATGTGTTTTTTTATTTTTTCAAAAAGATCGACACACCGACATAATTACATATTTTAATCTACGGTTGAAGAAACCTCATATACTTTGTAAAACATGGTAAAAAGATATTCTGATGTCTTTGGCAACGCTAATGCGACATTAGGAAACGTTGCAGGTGCATCAGATAACCTAACAAGTAAATGGTGGTGGTTGTGCCTTGCGGCGACAACACGTACTTAGATGTGATCTAGTGTAACTGGAGATTAACGACCACACAAAGAAGAGAAAATGTAGTCAGTTTATCTTACTACAATGCCAGACATGTTCAGTTTAAACTGAAACACCATTCATATGAATTGAATATCTTATGAATATCTACTATTAAATACATAAATGATAATTCATATTCTATTATTTTTTTGATTCTCTAATCCCGACCCCTAAATCTGGCAAAGATAAGAGTAGAGCAAACAATTTTAGACATATATACATGTACAATGTGTAAATTAATGGAAAAAGTGATAAGCAACAGGCTAACAAAAGCTCTAAACTATTTAGTTTGTAACTAAAATATATCTTAATGCGCAGGAACATAAGTCTTATTGTTAGAGTAATTGTGCGTTATGTTACATGCATTACCAAATTAAATTTACTACACATGTTCATTAAATTTCAATACAGTTTAAAAGCGTGAATTTCAAGTGCATGTAAATGATTTTTAATGTGCTATTGCTAATATTCAATTACATGTGCATAAAATTTAAAAAAACATAACATATTACATTGTCCAACTAAGGAGCAAAATAGGTGTTTGCTCCCTAGGGAGAGAATGCGCTATTTTGCTCCCGATCTATGTGCAGGAGGACCTCCTTATTTTCTAAACTGGGAAATAACTAGACATAAATCATAAAATATTTTTTTACAAAACTCTGTACAAAGTGGATACAATTAAACGGATTAAAACTGCTCACACATTTGTTCAAAAATCCTACCAAATAATTAAAAAATAAAGTTATTCAAAATTTGTATGTAATAAGGACGCATATCAAATGCAGCGAACTGTTTACAATCCTTAACGTATGTTGTTTACGTGTATCACGGTTGTTATTCTTTTCATTTCCCGCGGTTCTTGGAAAAATTGTACCTTGCTATTAACATAGAAGACAATAATCAGCATCTCGCGAATATTCGCCTGATGGGGATCGCCCGTTTGCGTTGTGTATAAGTTATTTTTTTTCTAAAAAAAAAAAATTTTTTTTCTAATGTTTCATTTAGCTTACACTAGTAATCATAATAACACATCTAGAGTATTTTAAAACATTTTTTAAATGCACTTTACGCACACTTGCATCAAAAAATATAGTTTCACGCATGAGGGTGAATGTTTTTTGTACTAATGCGAGTGCATACTATGCTTTCAACTCGGCTCGCAACCCCCATATTCGTAGAAAAAAAAACTTTTACCGACTGTATTGAAAACTACTATTTACTCATAGGTGGAACAATGTTTTTTCTTATATAAGTGTGTGTAAAGTACAGTTGAAAAAAGACAAAAATGCGTAAAATCGCAATTTACTCATACTGTAACGAAAAATATCTTTTTCTGCTTTTCCATGTTTTAATACTATTTAATACTATATTTTTTAACACTCTGGGAATAGAACTCGATTTTGCACCCTGCAGTGCTGGGTTATATTACCATCATACCAATAAGCTAAACAAAAGCAAAAAAATATCGATTTATCAATAATTATGTTATTCTTATTTACAAAAATATGAATCGATTTCAAAATCAGTATTTTGTTATATTTACTCTTCTTTAGTACAATTTGTATTAACTGTAAGACGAAAGCATAAATTATGGGGTGCACGTGATCGGTTGAACCTGTTATTGCTTCCTTAAATAATGGATCTCTTGTGCCATATATTCTGGTTTTAACGGTCTTTCAGTTTGTTCGATATAAACTCCACCACGCACATTTTTCATGGAATTCTAGATATACAGTTTACTTAATCAGTTATCTTTCTTTTGTTGTTTGATTTTATTAAAAATGTGAAATATGAACTGTTCATAAAACCAAGAAAACCATTTCTTTATTATTTTTAATGCAGTTAAACCAATTCATGTTTTTAATATCATAATAAATCTAACTGTAAAGTTTCTAATACACTTTCTATAGTTCTGTTTATCAGTAAATATTTTTTAAGAGCCCTTAAAAATTGAGCCGAAACTGTAAAACTTTTTAGGAATTTAGTCAAGTATAACAAACTTTTACATACTCTCTATTCGGAGAGTAAAAATTCACTCTTTATGGAGTGAAAAGTGCCACTCTAGTAAAAGAGTGAATTCTTAGTCTGTAATAGTCAATTTTCTCTCCAGACAGAGTGAGCTTTCACTCCATGCAGAGAGAGTTTTCATTCGTTTAGAGTGAGCTTTCACTCTTTCAATAGAGTGGCTCAATTTTCACTTTATTATGAGTGAATTCTCGCCCTTAACGAGTTTCAATTATTTACAGTGGGATGAATGTAGCTGTATTTCTTTGTAAAGTTGAAAACCATTAAAGAAAGAAACTATTTACAACTGCTAGTATTCAGTTCCTAATAGAACTAGAAAGTTTTAAATAATTACTATTTAATTTCAACATTAACTTTAAAGCACTAATATTAACTAGAAACTATCCTACTAGAAATTTAACAATTAGAAAAATGATTGCAAAAAAGCCGACACATAAAAAAATAGACAACTTCGACAATAGGGTAGTCAATTTTTAAAGTGTCAGTTTTTTACTGTCGGCATATCGATTGTTGACTTTTTGACGCGTTAGCTTTTTGCATGTCGGTTTTTGGACTGTCGGATTTTTCACTGTCGGAATTGGGTGCGGGTCGAAAAACCGACCAATCAAAAAGCCGACAAGTCAAAAAACAGGCAGTCACAAAACCGGCAATCGAAAAGCCGATAGTCAAAAAACCGGCACTTCAAAAAATGACTGTCCGCTTGTTGATGTGCTTAATTTGTAAGTGTCGGCTTTACGATTGTCGGTTTTTTTGACCTGTTCGCTTTTTGATTGTCGGTTTTTCGACCCGCACCCTCGGAATTATGAAAATTGGACTACCCTCGGCATTTTGAATTGTCGGTTTTTTCTCTGTCGGCTTTTTGAATGTCGCTGTTTTGACAGTCGGTTTTTCGACCTGTCGGCGTTTTGATTTGTCGGCTTTTAGACTCGCACCCGTTTAGCGGTTACATTTCAGCCGTAATGAATAAAGCAGAATTTTTTGATTACTTCGATGCAGTTTATTTGAAAAAACTGAAAATGTGCTTTATTAATATATTGTAGGCGTGAAAAGTACAATAAAAGATCCCGCGTGTCGAGCGACATATTGAAATTGTTGGTGATTAAATCGGCGGTTAAATCGGAATATTGTCCCTTAAATTCGAGGAAAATAAATACATTTCAATTTATACAATGAAAATATTGGACAGAAGCAATATTACGATTTATTTACTGTAGCCTTAAAATTATTTAATATAAAAATTTACTATGTAAAATTACCAATAGTTCCGAATAAAAATAATACTCTATGATACAATTTATCCAGTCTTTAACAGAAATATCTAATTGATCATCGCGGTTTCTGCAATAAGTGCCTGTTAAACACCATCAGAAAAATAAAGCTAACATCGGAATTAAATAAACTCAACGTAATAATAATCTATCATTATCCAAATCGCACTGTCTGCTGGTGTAACTGTGTCGTAAAACATGGCGAAAATGTGGACAAAACATTGTCAAAAATCTTTGTGGACTATTTTCAAGGATGCTCCTTGAAATGGTGGAGGTAAAATTAAAGATTTTTTATAAACCTTATTTATTTAACACTCGTACACATACATGAGATAAATATAATATATATGAGGGATTAGGTAGACATATATTTATTTATTATAACTTTACTCATACCCGTATGCGCTCACGTTTCGTCGCAAGTTTTTCTGATATAGTAGAGTCCCGGTATATTTGCCCCTCGGTTCCTCGCCTTGCCCTCCCGTCTCCTTATATTTGTCAAAAGAAGGGGAGTGCCGCTTCTCCCACTCTCCGCAGTCGCGTAGCGTTCGTGACGTCACAGCAGATCCTTCCTGGGGCTACAGTGCGCAAGGTGGGGGAAAAAGCGAGCGGCGACAGACAAATATAACCAGACGAACTGGGCAAATATGCTGGGACGTAAATATAGCGAGACGCAAATATACCGGGACTCATATACCGGGAAAACATCATATTTCATCAGCATTCAAAAACAAGTGGTGGAAGGGGGGTTTAGTATCATTCATATACAAATGTCTGTCTAAGTTATTTCTTGCGCTTAATGTTTTCCTTCAAAACAGAAAATCTGCATTGTAGATGATATTATATATGTTTAAAAATAAAATTTGTATCTTGCGTCAGCTAATTCAGAAAAGTTTTAATATCCAAAAAACATTCTACTTTTAGATTTTAAATATAAATATTAAATCTTTTACGAAAATTATCACAACTTCCAACAGCAATTATTTTTTCCATGAGAGAGGAAAGGCCTAATTGCTTTTTGTGTAAAATTCCAGAAATTAACAATGGAAAAATATGTATACAACGTAATTTGAAAACAACCTGTATGATTCTGCTCATACATGGTCACACTGATTTAAGAGACATTCGGAATTGCGTCTCTATATATAACCAAAGTCAGTCTATGAAATAATCAAATGACCTACATTTTTTATGAATATAATTGTTAATATTGCAATAAAAATTAAAATTTGTTACATTGTACGACTTTGGGAGGAAACTTGTTGAAAAAAATGAGCTTTCATATATCAATGACGGTTTGCCCATTACAAGGTCTTAAATTTATTCTATTTCTATTTTAATCATAGAATGTTGCATTTCTTTTGGCAAATATTTATTTTTCTCACTCCATAAGAGTACTGAATCTATTTTAAGTCTAAGATTACTCACCTTAGTGACGTAGGCAATAACGATACCGTCAAACTCCATCGGCGGGATCAAATACTACGAATGACTGGAGCTGAGCCAATAAATATTGATTTAGTTTCTCCAAGTTAAGAATGAACTCGTTATTTCAAGCATGTCCAAATATCGTATTTTATATTCATGTTAACAAATATAATCCAATTTTAAAAACTATTACATCATGGAACGTTTTTAATTCATATATGCTGTTTTTTTAGAATTTCCCTACGAAACGAAAAAGAAAGTTGCAAAAAAAGTATTATAATTTAAATTAACGTAATATTAATTTAAAGGTATCAACCCTACTAAACAAAATTTGTGTGATACATCCTGTAATTTGGCCAGGTTTCCAGTCTTTATATTGCTTCAAACTCACCCATTGCCATTGACTGCAAATACTAATATGCAACCGCAAAGAAAAAATTATATTTTTTTAAATGATTTTCAACATTTTTGTTATAAACAATATACGTTATAAAATATAATCAGATCTAAGTTGAGTAAAGGCAGGCATTTCAAATAAAATATTTCAAGATCAGGAATATAATTTTTGTATTATTTTGTAAATCTGAACTACTTAAAACTACGAATAAGAAAACGAAAAGTGAGTATAACCTACTAATTTATAACTAATTCTACAAACTAGTAAATTAAAAAGTAAATATCTACTTGTAGATTAGTAGAATTTTACTAATGAATTAGTATTTTCGTACTATTTGCCAGTAAAAAACTTACTAATTTATGGTAATCCACTTTTCGCTGTATGTAAGTCGTTTTTATTAATTCAAGTTTAGAGAGAACCATGATGTGCATCCAAAGTATGTTTCAACCTCCGGGCCCAGCTATATTCATTTATTTATGCCAAAGTATGTCAGTATATAAGTGGACAAAATTAATCATGTAAGTATATGAGGCTTAGAAAATACATCAAGCAGGAGTAACAATAACATTTTTGATAAATAGCACACCATTTGTTCTTTTGGGACTAAATTAGGGATAACTCAAGAGACCGAAAAAGAATGATCAAAAAAAGGTTTTGTTTCCCATTATGAGGATAAATTGATCGATGTAGATAGAAGATACTAAAACATGTTAAAAAATCATTTATGCATATTGAGATACAGCAGAAACTGTACGTGTGCTTAAAAGATAAAAAATCACTGAAATAGAGTAACTATAAAGTAACTATCTTGCACAGAGAGAAATGGATTGTAATGGGTACTAGAAATATTGTACCGGGTATGATATTTTATGATTCCCATAGGCACAGCACTAATTATTGTATCAGAGACAATCTGCGTGTGATACGAATAGAGATTGTTCTGGGTACGATCACAGATTATACAACGACGTGTATTCCGCACTGTGAAGAAATTGTAACCAGTATAATACGAAGTTAGTACATTTCAAGGCAATAATACATCTATATTTTAAATATATTTTATTGTCAGTCGTATCAACTGAAGATAGTAAGATCACGTATTCTTGTATGCTGTATATAAAATATATTTTGAACGTAGTGATATAAATCTTCCACTCTACGTTATGCCTTTTTTAACTACGCGTTTCTTATATTACTGCATTTATCAAGGTATATGAAATACACGTACGCTGGTTGACACCTAAATTTAAGAAGTTTATACATTAAATATACCCTACATACTATATAACAATCTAAACGAATTTGTAACGCTTAATATTTGGTCGCCCACAAAGCCGCACTTTTCGCACACACAGTTATTCATTTTCAATCTGAAAGCTTTTTTATTATATACTAACTTGCAGTTTCTGCGTAACACTTGCGAAATATATAGTGACGATCGTGCACCACCTAACGTGATGATATCGTACTATGTATGTTATTATGTCTCGGCGGTCTCGGCTACGTCTTTCGATTTCGAGTTTCGAGTTCACGTTCGATATTTCGGTGCCTATCGATTGTATCACAAACCTAAGGTTAATAGGTTATGTAGGCGTTAATTCTTGAGATGAAAATGAAACCGGTATACACACTAAAGGATTTCTTGCGCGCTCAAAGCGCATACGCGTGTGCTTGATACAAGTTTAGATTGTAAATCATGCAATCGGAGTCTGTAATCATAACAATATATAAATCTAACAATGATAAGATTGTAAATCGTAAAAAAACAAATATTACTTGATACAAAATTTTGGTTTACAATATTAAAGTTGTTGTTGAAACATAATGGCATTGTACAAACTACGTCGCAGATTGTACTCATTACTAAATAGTATAGTTCTCAGAACAATCATAATTTTTAAAAACTATTTCTTACAATAAAATAATAAAATGAGGATTTAAAATTTTGTGTAAAAGAAAGTTTTGATGAACTAAATATCCAAATGTTTATATTTTGAATGGTGTAGAGATAAAAATTACAATGTAAAAATACTGTTTTATACGAACAGAAGAAGAGATTGGAGTTTGCTTAAATAGTCAAACATTTCTCGTTATATCTAAAATTGCATAGTCATTTTTTTATCCATCGAAGAAGTATTTGGACTGTCTTAAATGAGGATGCCCTTTAATGAACAATGTACATTAATGACAGATAAGCGTGAAATTTCATTATATCTCTAGTTCAATAACAAAATTCTTCAAATTCATGAACAGAATCGTGAAAAATAATTATTTTATGATGCCATTAAAATGACAAACTTTTTAGCGGTACACAGCGATCGGTGCAAAATGACAAATGGGATTGAACGCGTGTCTCTGTAGAACTCTGCAGATCTGATAACTACACAAATCTAAAGCAAAGATAAGACCGGATAAGAAATCGTTAAAATTTGTACATCAGATTGACAAAAAGATAATTTTATATATTATTACATATACGTATTTTTTATTAAACCTACAAATACAGTTTGTGAAATATAGTATTATATATACATTTTTATTATGGATTTAAGACGTGTATAATAAGCGCATAGATTACGTTTAAAACATGGTATATCAACACATTTTCTGGACGGCTGTGTTAATGGGATTTAGGTACATATCTAACTCATAAACGTATCTTTAACGAAACGTTTATTAAACAATCCAAATCCTATTGTTGGTATTCGCACAATATATTGATAGAAAACTGCTTAAATTCACTCAAAATTTATTAATGGGCTGTTATTTGGGTCGCTGATTATAAATCTGGCGCTATGTTTCAAAAATTCAAAATGGCGGATCCAATATGGCTGACGAATTTTTGAAAAAATTTGTTTCAAACTCGTTATTTGGGGTTTTTTGGAAAGCTGAACACGAATCTGATGTTAGTTTTGAAAAATTCAAAATGGCGGATCCAATATGGATAGTTGAGGTCCAAACAATTAGGCAAGACTAGTTTTGTTCTAACCACCAAAGGTAACACAAGATCATAGTCCATACAATTTTAAATATTTTTTACAAATAATTCGCTAAATTGAATCCGCAATTTTGAGTTTTTAAAAACTAACACCAAATTCGTAGTCACCGACAAAAAAAAAACCCGTATAACGAGTTTGAAACAATTTTTTTTTTAAAATTCGTCCACCATATTGGATCCGCTATTTTGAAATTTTGAAAAAAGCGCAGCATTTGTAATCATCGATCCAAATAACCCCGAGTAATAAATACCGAGTATAAATTAAGCTATTAATGTCTACTTCAGAATACAAAATGAAAAATTTAAATATCCAAGATGGCGGCCACATTATGGCGGCTAATTTTTCGAAACTGCTTAATTCACTCAAAATTTATTACTCGGGGTTATTTGGGTCGATGATTACAAAAGTTTTTTCTCGATCATTACTACAATTCATTGTTAATCATCATTAATCCAAACATCTCATGAAGAAAATTTCACTCCCACGTCTAAAAATTCAGCGATGAAAATTGATAATTTGAAAAAGATGTATCCAATTTAAAATTAATAAAGAAAAGTTTGAACATGTAGCTAAATACATTTCATGTAAACCTTAGCTGTCGTACATCAGTGGCTACTAAAATTTGGAAGCTACTAACACTTTTTCCATCTGTCTTTAATTCACTCGTATATTTAAAATATTCAACCGTTTAAACTAAAACAGGGAACAACAACTAAAACTGAAACTAAAATCTCCAAGAGAATAATTGAAAACTATTTATAATTTGATGAATATTGAAAATACTTTGTTCTACCATTGAGACTTAAGACGAAGTAAAAAGTAGTAGACTAAAGAAACACCCTATATATTATTGTGCTATAGTCGTTATCAACATTTTTCTACAGCAACTTCTTAGTTATCACAATGTTACTTTAAAATTACTTCTAAAATTAATTAGTAATTATTAAAATTGCGAAAAATTTGAGTAATATAAAAAATAATTATTAATATTTTGTTTTAAATAATTCTACAGTAACTTTACGAAATTCGTCTTATTATGTAGGTAACGGAAAGCTTAAAAAATAAATTTGTATAACCTAATAACATTTCTCTTCAGCCAATGTAGAAGATTTAATTTTTAATTACGCATATTAGTTAAAAACGAAATATTCCTACTTACCCTAATTGCTGCAGTATTCATTTCACAACATCACTCATATTATGTGTAGTATTAGTTATTTAAAATTAAATCTTATTTTCTTCATTTTTTAATTAAATATTTCCCTAGTGTTTATTTCTTACTGGATTTTCTACATTATACATTTAAAACCAATTAAAATAATATACTCAAACATTAACAATAAAATAAACTGCAAGAATATTTGCTTTCTATCGTATTCTTCCTTAATTTTTTTATTTGTTAATTATAATAAGATTGACGTTATATTAATTGTGTGTCACTTTAAAAGTTGATCGTTTTATTCCTTACTAAAATGATAAAAATACTGAAAATCGTACATGAGCATTTTATGCATGCGTCGTTCTGATCGAATTTCGGTCAAACGATCAAATATTGCCCGTTCAACTTTTATTTGCTTTTTCTTTCGAATTCATACACTATTAATTGCTAAATCCAATTCGCCTACATTTTCTGTTGGCATTTTAGTTAGTTATTTCGCTTGAACATACGATTCAATTTTCGAACTATCCGCAATTGTATTTTTTAATTGTTTACCTCTTTTTGTGGTATAGATTTAAGAGTCATTTTTCTTCAAGAACTCTATTAAATGCAGTAGTATAAAACATTGTTTTAACGCTGATTAAATTCTAAACCATCTATATACTGTAAAAAACTTTTTGACTGTGTACTTTGGAATTATTCTCGCGGTGATACCTACGAATGTTAATCAGAAAATATATTTCAAAGTATGGCAACAGTATTGTTTTAAGCAGATGAAAACTTGAATAGACTCATAATTCCATTTTGTTGAAAAACGAACACGAAGAAAGACGATATTTTTTATCTTTAGTTAATTGCTTGGCAGTGTTGAGTTAATAATAGTAAGATTACAAAACTAATGAGTTTTAAAAGGTTTGCATTTTAGCTTTAAAATGATTCTCATTACGTGAAAATTGTTTATGAGTGTTTTAATAAAACAACATATTTTTTAAAATTTTCTTTGTGTTATTATTATAATAAGAAAAGTAAGAGGCAGAAAAAAGTCAAATACGAAAAATGCTCGTTTTTAGGTAGAAAGTACAAAAATGAAGTCTAATCATTAAAAAAATAAAACAATATTTGCTCTTTATTTTTGTTTAACAACTTGTTTAAAATTTGGTTAATTTTCCATTTTACGTAATATAATTGTTAATAATTCAAAATTACATATATGAACAAAATGTATCGATACTTTTATAAACATACACATTTTTCCACTAGTCACTACGATTTTTTGTGTAAAAATGTTATATATTTGATTCATGCATTAAATAGTAAATTCTTCTAATAAACAACTAAAATCTTTAATTTTTAAGATTAAAACATTTATTATCTACTATGAAGCACACATATGATATAGGATTTAAATAATTAACGACTATACTAAATAAAAAGGGAAATTTAACAATGTTTTCTACGTAACAAAAAATGAAGAAAATAATTTATTAGATTTTGAAAATTTTGACTATGTTTATGTATTTTTATCTAAAAAACAAGTATTTTTTTGTATTTAACATTGTTTTATCGTTATTAGTTTTCAAAGTAATACAAAATTCACGTTTTTTTTTTAAATACTTATAATTCCGGCAAGCAACGTAGCACAAAAATGGACTGCCGATCACTTTAAAGATATAAAAACTGCTGCAATAACATTTGCACTGTCGTTAGATTTTTAAGCTACGATCATTTTCCGCAAAGAACAAGAACAAGAACAAGAACAAGAACAAGAACAAGAACAAGAACAAGAACAAGAACAAGAACAAGAACAAGAACAAGAACAAGAACAAGAACAAGAACAAGAACAAGAACAAGAACAAGAACAAGAACAAGAACAAGAACAAGAACAAGATTTGAAGTTTAATAAGTTTCGGCTTAAGTATGGCAAAAATGATTGCGAAGATTATATGTTCTGTTACTTCGTACTTTTACGACTTTTACATTATATTATACTTTTAAAAAAACGACATAATTAAACATGCATACGTCTTAATTATTTTATATTTTTATTAATTTTCAGCCTGATCTTTATTCAATTTTGTTAAGTTCAATGTAATTCCTATTTTTACATTTTATACCTTAGCAAAATTGCAAATATATCCGTGATAATTCCTAAAATATCCATAGAATTTAATAAAGGTTTGAAATGTTATATGTTGAGAATAACCTTTATAAAAATGAGATGTGAGATGATAACTATTTTATTTAAATTATTCCGACCTAAATATTAATTGGGATTTTAAGAAACTTGTCAAAAACCTCGTAGTTTGGGAATGAAGTGATTAGGCGCTTAAAATATTTTCATAAAATTTCAAATTGTAGCAGCCAACGTTATTAATTGTTTCTGAGTTTGATTTAAAACAATGCGAAACTTCTAAAAAATAGTTTCGAAAAACTTATAAAATGTACACAATTTCCTCTAAAAATATCGTAAATTATTTCAATATTTTTAAATTTACGGAATAACCTCGTAAATGACCAACGAACGTGACTAAAACTCGTTTTCACAACCTACAAGAGTCATCTCAAAGTTCGTGTAAAATCAAATGGGAGATAAGTGAGTCCAGCAGCAGAAGGGTTGTTCGGATTCGAAACCACCCATGAGACTGCTTCGCATGTCAAAGCATTAAATTTAAAACTCTGTTTTTTTTAGTAATTGCGAATTGATACCGGAGATGGAACCTACATTGGTTTTTATTTGTAATTGGGAAATGTTTTAACTTACCAAAGCTATTTTTTAATTTAATTCGATAATCAATATTTTATAATTGAATATTTACATTTATATGCAGGTTGAAAGAAATTTGATATATAATTTATATAGTTTGAGCAAAAACTTAAACATTATGAAATTTCAGCTGTAACATAAAACCGTGTAACAAATTATTAATTCGCTATAAATAAAACTAATAATTCGTAATTGCGTTTACTTTTATAATAGCTGTTAGTTAATAAAATGAAAAAAACAAAGGTTATAAATGATATTTTTTACTGGGCCGTTTTCGAAAATGTGCTTGAAATTCTTAGTATTTGTCGGTCAATTTTTAAATATTAATTTGAATAAAAATGTAAATACAGTAGAGTCCCGGTATATTTGCCCACTCGATTCCTCGCCGTCCTCCCGTCTCCTTATATTTGTAACCCATCAGGAATAAATTTCTCATAAATTAGACAATGCCTGGAAAGCATTATTGTCGTTACAATTACGATTGACCAAAAAATATTACATAAAAAATCATTGTTTTTTGGATATTAAAAAAGAAAGATGTGTAAAATGGATTTTTTCTATTAAATTTCACCGTATTCAAACAAAAGAGCAACCTAAATAATAATGGAATATGGTCCTCCCGACTATTTTTACATTTTTATTTTACAAATACCGTCACCCTTAATTCTGTGTGCAATTTCACGACATTTGGATGTTAACCCCTTGAAGCATACATTTGTATTTGCACGGAAAATAGCTGAAAATTGTTACTAGGGGGTTTCGGGGTCGTTGTTCAAGAATCTGACCTTAGATTTTCAAAATTCAAGATGGCGGATCCAAAATGGCCTACAAAAATTTTTAAATTTATTTGACCGAGGTGAAAATGGGTACTCGTGGTTTTCGAGGTTGCTGATTACGAATCTGGTCTCCGATTTTCAAAACTGAAGATGGCGGATCCAAGATGGCTGACCGAAATATAAAAATTTATTCCATCGAGATGAACTAGGTATTCCAGAGTTTTCGAGATCGTAGTTAAGAATGTAATCTTGAATTTTAAAAATTCAATATGACAGCCAAAATGCAACAGTTTTCGAGGTCGTAAAAGACGAACTTTGAAACTTCAGCATTTGTGACCGATTGTTGACTCTGCTAAATTTTGTCTTGAGAATATAACATTATTCAGTATTCAGTTTGATTTCGGTCAAATAACTTTTTACATTTCGAACACCCGGGAAAAATGGATTATATATAATTATATACAATTTTTGATACAATTAGATCCAAGTATATATAATAATATATAATTATATATAATTATATATGTTTATATACGATTATATATAATTATATACGGCCAGAATCCATATATAATTATTTATAATTATATATAATAATATATAATTGGATCTAATTGTATCAAAAATTGTATATAATTATATATAATTGTATATAAACATATATAATTATATATTATTATATATAATTGCATCTAAATTTATATATAATTATATATGTAATCCATTTTTTCCCGGGCAGTCATGTAGAATTCGCTTGAAAACCCTCGAGTACCCCGTTTCACCTAGATCAAGTAAAATTTTACATTTCGGTCGGCCATCTTGGATCCGTCATTTTTAATTTTGAAAATCTGATGCCATTTTTATAATTTGATGTAATTTTTATATATTGTTCGTTATTGTAAACCATTTAACATAATGATTTATAATAAATATTAATTTGTTTACATTTAAAAACATGTTATCGAAGTACGGAAACAAAAATTTGCACTAAAATTCAATTTTAATCTACTGAAAAATTAAAAAAATGTATTACAAAATGGTGTCCTACAGATAGGATACCGTTAAAGGGTTAACCCGATATCATCGATGAAAACGTCAGACAATTAACTATATTACATCTCCTTAAATTATAATTTTTATACTTGTATTTTATATTTTTAGATTTTTACAAATAATTTTTATATTAGTCCTGAGTCTTAATAACAAGCAAATGCGTGGAATTAACATTATAAATAGTTCGAACAAGTTCGAAGTATATTCTTACTGTAGCATCAGATTTGAAGAGAATTCCAAATATAAATTTTAACGTACAATTTTTGCGTTAGTAATATGATCAAATAGATATTTTAAACGTTTAATAAAATGTAACTTTACACGAAATCACCGCCCCTATTTCGATACTGAATCCAATTACTGTAAACACAAGACACTGTTAGAAATTTCCTCATGAAATTTAACGATTTTAAGGAAGCTTATTACATGACGCTCATTAAATTAAACTATGGCGATGAAATTTAAATTCCGATTTCTTCAAAATTAATTAAAAGCGTTTATCAAATTACGCAAATATATAGTTATGAAAAACGTTTTCAAATTCTCATCGTGTCGGATGAAATATTAATAATGACATTTCCTGTAATTTGTGTGATTCAACGCAATAATTTGTTTACAAAAATTGGGTGCGTGTCGAAAAGCCAACAAACAAAAAGCGGACAGGACCAAAAACCGATAGTTATAAAAAAATGGACATATTGAGACGCGGACAGTCATTTCACGAAGTGTCGTTTTTTCATTGTCGGCTTTTGCATTTTCCATTTTTTTTTGATTGAAGGTTTTTTTACCAATCGGCTTTTTGATTTGTCGGTTTTCGACTTGTACCCCGAAAATATATTGCTATATATTCCTTCAAAACCAAATGTTGAAAAATCCCTAAGACGGTAATAAAATTGTACGGATGTGTAAATTTACTATCATTGTGGTAATTTAAAATATCTCAATTCGTAGATAAAAACTAATATTTTACTGTTTGTCGCATTTAAAAGTATAATCTACTAAATTTTAGAAAATATCCTCTAAATCGAGGTTTTCCATTAGGAATTTCAAAATTCTCAGTGAAAATTAGGAAATATTTTAGCGTCTTCATTTGTTTTCTAACAATTATGTCGATATAATTGTCAAGGGAACTTAATAATATGATTTTCAATGTACTAAAACTACAATTGCAGTAATTTTGTTGCGGTAAAATTTAAGATTTTCAGATTTGGTAATTAATAAGACCCTCTTTGGGACCAGCAGTTTTACCTGGTCGTAACAATGTTATTAAAACATATTTAAATTTACTAACTACTTAAAAAAAAATTCACACTCTTCAATAAAGTTATCATGTTGTGACTCTTAGAATATAATTTTATTCTGTGGGTTGCACAAAACGCATTTTAACTTTACAATTCCATTGTACTATCTATATTTTTGTTTTATTTACCCACTTATCAGAAGTCAGTTTGGAAGCAGCAACTTTTTTGAGCTCTTGAAAATTTAAGAAGTTGTCACCATCGTTCTTTTTTGTTAAACGGTAAAATATTTGTTGTCGTTTATTTTTATTGAATATTTACCAATTTTCAATATAAATGTAGTTAAGCAGGGTGATAATGGTATTCTGATGTGATCTTTTGAAGTAATATTTACAAATTCGCTTCAACAAACACTGTGACATATTTCTGCGGTAAACTTGTAACGGAAGGTTTATGCAGTTACTGTTACTGAAAATTCTGAAACGTTTCATAATTTTCAAAGATGTTCCGTAATTTTCAGAGACAGTTTCGTAATTTTCAGAGATGGATTGGTAATTTTCTGCAACGGATTCGTAACGTATTACAAAGAACTGTAATGTTGATTCTCAGCGGCCAAAAGGCTGTCAGATGTTACGCATTACGGATTACGGAAGCTATATATATATATATATATATGGTAGCACGTCTTTATGCTAACACGCGTTATTCTTTTTTGCAAATTTTTACCGCACAAACAAATTTGGCTTCTTCATTAGCAATACTATATGTAAATGGACTCTCATTTTCATTTTTAAATTTGAAATTGTGATTTCGCATCAAGTGACTACGAAATGAAACTTCTACATCGAAGGATCTTGAGCATTTTTATAAACCACAATGAAAAGCAGACGACACATTGCTATGAAAACGTCGGTGTTGTAAGTGGTTTTTTATTTCTGGTGTTTCGAAATCACAAATGTAGCAAAAAAAATTCTGAATGATCTATAACAATTTATTAACGGTACCCATGCTTTTTATTGATATAAATGGAAAGTAGCAAAAAAAACATATATTGTAAAAAACTAAAAATTTATTTATTAGTCTCTACAATTAAAGTACACACAAAGTACCAAAATAATAGAATTACTATACCGTTAAGTGTACAGTATAATGCTTTCTGAACTTGCATAATGATTGCATAGAGATGAGCGGTGCAACCAACATATAAATCGAAGATCCCTTTTTAGTGCTTTTTTTTAGATTTTGAGGGAAAGGAAGGTTCACTGTAAAAAATGTTTTTTTTTCTGTTACAAATGTATCGCTATTTTCCGAAGTATCTCACAGAAATAACAATTAAGTTACTTTTATACAAAATTTAAGAAGCCAGATCTGAAATTTACTAAAGTTAACTGAAATTTCCGAATGGTAACCGAAATTTCTAAAACAAAACTGAATTATGAATTGATGTCACTTAAAATTGCGAAACTGCAACGTACGTAATATGGAAACGTCGAAAATTGAGTGAAAATTAGAAAAAAAGGTAAAAGTCCATTGTATATAACTAATTTGAGGTTACGAATGAATAATAATGAGATTATGTATTCACAAATGATAATAATTACTTCTTCATCCCAATTCTGCATGATTTCAACCGTTATGTGGTCAAATAATCGATAATTGTACGAGGAATTTGAAGCCGCCATTTTGTTTTTTGACAAAATCCCACGGGAAAAGAAAGGGCTAATAAAAAATAAGCGATTGGTATCTTTTAAAATGGTCAGCATTGTCCTTTTCAATGTTAAAAAACGCAATTCCTGCGAAGAAACGTAAAAAAATCTGAATTTTTAAAAAAAAAGGACCACAACTTTTTTCTTTGAAATTATCGGTTGAATTTGACCACGGCATTTGAAAGAGGAGGTCCAAATCTATCGATTTTGACTTATTTCAATGTTTTCTAACGACGTTTCGAACAATAATTACAGCGTTGAAAGTTCTATCCAAATTCCGGACTTTTAAGACGAAAGGGGTTAACAGGAGGACTTTAAAAATGGTATAATCAAAGAGAAACTTGTTCGATCGAGTTTTCTAACATTTTCGAGTGCCGCACTTTAACCACTTAACTGCCGATGATGAAGATTTTGCCAAAATCATAAAAACTTGAGTTTTAGATATTTCAAATCTTCTATTTAAAACCATGATTTTACAAATGGACAACGGCATCGTATTTAGTATACCTTAGACCATCTGAAAATGATCTAATATTAAATTTACACCATAATCGAATTCGTTAGCCTAATTTATATTTACCATACAAAAGCTTCGTCATGAGCTGCATTTAAGGGGTTAAAGGACGTTTAGGTACGTTGTAATTTTTTTCTTACTCTTCTTAGGTCCGTTTTACCCAGATTGGTCATATTGTCTTTTTTTGAGGTTATGTCAAAATTGTGATCTGTTGCGGTGAAATATACTGTGGATTTGAATAAAGCTACCTCAAAAACATACAGTAAACGTAGTCAAACCCCCATTTCAGAACTGTTTTTTGTGTTATTGGAAATAATTTACTTTTTCCATATTTTATGCAATATAAAAATTATCTTTTCCAAAAAAGAGTTACGCCAGTTATTTCTTACTCATCAAATACTGTAAAAATAAGAAAAAATGTCCTATTAGTGTACCACTAAAATAATCTTTGACGATTTTTGAAAGTTAGGAGTTGTGTAGAAATACTCATATATTTTATGTTATTAAAACCACTTTGCAGCGTTATTCATTATGTATTCTTTACGACAACAAGTTACGCTTTATATTGTTAAATAATTACATTTCTTTAAACACTTCTGTATCTCTCTTTAGATCTAGATTAATGACAGTTTCCACAAATATTCCAGGCATAATTACACGAAAGTATCTATTTTACGTCGCTCGTTCGTCATTGCTTAAGATTCCATTGATACATTATTGATTCAAATTTCAGGACCACGTATATTAATAATCATTTATACTACATTAAACTTTATATAAACTACAAACTATATTTTACGACTTATGTTATTTCAAGGTTCCAACAAACGTCGTAAAAACCAGCAATTTGAATGATTTACCTGTACATTGCATTATTTACATGGAACTTGAATTCCCTACATTTTCAAAAACATGACTTACTGCAGACCATCTGGCAACCCATTTCATGCAACGTAAAAAATCACCGATTATTTTAAGAAACTCTTAATCACCATGACTTTGAAAAGAACGTGACGAAATAGAGGCTCCGGTTCAAGTCCATCGGAACGGATCAACCTGTACATTTCTCCTTGATAAGAGCACGTGAAAGGGAGACATAAAATCAATATAGCGCCGACGATCATGCTGTGCCGATAATACCACGAATTTCGAAAACGCCATACGAATTCTCGAGAAAATATCGTCCAGGTGCAAAGAATCCCCCGAAAAAATTCCTGACATCAAATATGTCAGCAGAAAAATTATTTAAAAATTAAAAATTTTTTTTTTGTAAGGTGCGCAAGGAGCTTTTATTGCAAGCTGCTGGGGCGTATATAGGTGCGGACACCTGTGCACTAGGTTCGCACACGCGCGTGCCCACACAGGTATTTGGTGGCGGCGGTGCCAAGGATTTGTCTGACGCGTGAAAATACCAGCACATGCGCAAAAAGCTCCCAGACTTTTACGAAACTCCCGACTACGTCACACGCGAAATGACACTTACCGACATTTTTTTAAAACAATCCTTAATCCCTGAATGAAGCTTATCAGATTTTCTCGAATTTCGTGGAGTTGCCAGGAAATTCCGGCCCGCGAGTGCGTCCGCTTGATGGGCTTGGTCTGACCGTTACGGCACCTAATCTACTTAATCCTCGACATTAATCGGTTTTCCCTTTTTTGATTATGACGAAAGGTCTCTAATCGTCCAAGTAGCCACATGCATTAATTTTGTTCCTTCCGTCCCAAATACGAAGAAGGTCACGTGATAATGACGTTTTGAGAATTTCGAAAAGGTTTCATTCTCTTCGGACAATCGCGTGAATGTCGCGTAGATTTTTTTGGAATTTCATAATCAGTTTCGTCGCTTGTCAGCTTGAATACGTTTTGACCCACTTATATTGATGGATGTAATTAATTAAGGGGTTTAAGAGGAATAAAAGTAGGCTTGCAGGAAACTAAACATTTACGTATTAGTTCTAATGAATTTTTTATGTATGCGTGATCATTAGGATAATTAAGTAGATATGATAAATGAAATATAACAATTTGTCAAGTGCACTCGATATTAAG
Source organism: Trichopria drosophilae (assembly GCA_030407085.1). Lineage (NCBI taxonomy): Eukaryota > Metazoa > Arthropoda > Insecta > Hymenoptera > Diapriidae > Trichopria > Trichopria drosophilae. The sequence goes on along the minus strand of CM059587.1, from coordinate 82,707,980 downwards.
TGGAGGAAAATTGATTTTTTAACGAGAATTTCGTATGACGTTGGCGTCATGAATGTTTTGTTTTGGTATACGATGGAACACATTTAAGACTGGTGCAAGTATTTAAAAAGTGTCGAAACATAAATATCGGTTTTCCATCGGTTCGCAGACTTACACGATTACTTGTGTTTGATATTACTCTCTTGTGCTAGTACATTTTCATTTCGAATTCTTAAAATTTCTTTACAATTTCAAGCAGAAACAAAAATGATGTAATTGATTATATTTTGTAGGAAGAAATGTTAAAAACATAAAAAAATAATTTAATATGTCTAATTACAAAAAATATCTGTATTAATCGACCAACAATAGTTCTTTCGGAATTTTTTTAATTGATATCAACAAGTTCCCCCTGAGGCTTGACATTTAATCTGGATTTAAAATTATTCTTATTCATTTTTAAATCAAGCAATCAAAAAATAAAATTTTAAAAATTGCACATTTTTAGTGCAGACATTTGTTAACACGAAAAGTTGAAGTTTGAAATTGTCAACTATTTTAATTGTGCATACATTTTTCATAAAAATCTGATTTAAGGATTGCTAAATTATTTGGCAATTCTAGAAAAAAATTAGTAGTCATCAAATGAAAAATGATGAATGTAAAATAATGTACAGCGTTTTGAAAACGATCGACATAACTTTTTATTTTTAATAACTATAAAATTATTTGATGTTTGTTTGTAAAACATATTTAAATAACTTCAAGTAACTAGTTGTGAAATAGAAGAAAAATTGTAACCGAGTAAATGTAATTTAAATTTTGATTTTATAGGTTTTAGGCAAAAAAATGGCAGCATTAATATTGTCCATAGAAATTTAAAAAGATACCACTGAAATGGAAACATTGTTGTATACTTTTACGATTATAATTCTTTAATTTATTTAGAACTAAATGACGATTGCGTAATGTTATCGCTCACGATTAAATTATGTAAGGAGTGACTGTTATTGTCTTAGTTTTGAAATTAACAGAAGTTAATTAGCTACAGCTACTAATTTTTCAAATCACGACTGAAATGACAGCTAAGTACTAACATCAAATATGTTTAGCGATATGCACTACTTTCGAGTGTTAAAAACTTTTTTCCGTGCAGTTTCAATTTTGGATTTTTTTTAAAATTAAATTATCAATGTACCTTTTTGTATGAACAAAACATAAAAATGAAAATTTTTCGTTACAAAACATGATGTCGACATTTAACCCCTAACTGTTATTATAATAATTTCCTCGACCCTCTTTGATTCTAAAAACATAATCGTTCTTGTAAATCATATATACATAAGATTGTAGAGGCTTAAGTAATTTTATGCTTGACTTTGTCGTCAACAATGTAAACTTGATATACTTTATCGACTTTACTCTTATAAACGGATTTATTAAAAATGTACTCTCACTACAAATGAAGGTAAACAGTTCTTTGTAGTCGAACAATTGATGTATGAATTAAATAATCATAAGACAAATAAATAATGCAATATGATTGCAGTAGAATATTTGGATAAATCAATGGTTATTGAGAATTTATACATATGAGTTATTTCCGTTACTAAAATTTGAAAGTAATATGCAAATTAATAGTAATCATTATTTTACTACTCTGTAAACTTGAATGAATAAAAAACGACTTAGCTACAGTTAGTTACCATCAATTAGTAAGTTTTTACTGACAAATAGCACAAAAATATTAATTCATTAGTAAAATTCTACTAATCTACAAGTAGATATTGACTTGCTTAGTTTAGTAGTTTGTAGAATTAGTAGGTTTTAACCTAATAAATTAGTAGGTTTTAACTTTTTATTAGCACAAAAGATGACTAATTCATTTGGTGACTCACTTTTTATTTTCTTATTGGTAGCCTTTAACTAATTTAGATTCAGAGCGTACTAAGTACCGTTAGTTTAAAGAATAAATACGAAATTTGAATTAGTTTAAGTAAAAAATAGATTTCAGTTTAATTCTTTCAAATAACAATTCTGAATAATAAATGATTCATTACTTTGGGCACACCTTGTAATTTTAAACCTTACTATTGGAACTGAATGACAAGTAAATAGACCACAATAGTAGTATGGGATCTAAGCAAATTGTATCGGATTTCAAGCAATTTTTAAAAATCTCAGTCGCCATATTGTATCCGCCATTCTAAATTTTGAATATCTGACATCGGACTCACAATCACTGACACTCTAAACCCCTAAGTAAGTAGTTTGGACTAAATCTAAAGTGATTTTTTAAATTCGTCCGCTATACTGGATTAATACTGACGTTCTCCAGCGGTCGGATGTTATTTCTTACCGATGCAACTACTGGCAACCACTATTGTGCCAGTACTAATTTTCTCCGGCAGTCATTACTCGTATAATAACCAATACAGTACTAGCTACTTTTACTGGGTTAGTAGTTTATCGGTACTATTCGAACATTTATTGTCACAAACTGGCTCCAGCTGTTCGCCATTTTATTGCCAGTTATGTGTTACATTTCCTGTGAATGGCTTAACAATTGAATCTATAGTCAATGTCATCTTAAAAAATAAGCAGTAGCAGTTATTAACTTACTAGTCCCAAAAGCTGCGTGATAAAAAAATTCTCAAAAATCCATCAACATTTTTTATGATGCATCCGCCACTTTGGATATTTGAAAACTGACTTTATTGACGACATCGAAAACCCCCTTACGAGGCACTTTACAAGAAATCGGACTGAATTTTTAAAAATCTTCGCCATTTTTGGTCGTCATTTGTAATTTTTGTAATCTCTTTCTGACATATTTTCAACGTTATATATGTCTGAGGTTTTGGGAATGTATGATGAACAGGATTATCCAGCAAGCCATTAAAAATTCTAATCTTTGTTCACAGAAGTATTTTACCATTTGAAAAACGGCTTTTGCAGAATTGCCAGACACACCAAGGACAATTTTTCATAATATCAGACGATTTGAGAAGGGCTCGAAAAATGGCCTTATTTCAGTTGTTTTTTAAAATGATTTTTGCATTTTATAATTTACATTAAATTGTACAAGAAATTTTGTGTTGAAATTTCCAGTTACATGTAATATTTCTACTATCATAATAAATAATATACATAATGTCAAATGATTTGAAATCCCCTGTCGAAAAGTAATGCAAACAGCGCAAATAAATATTTTATAGTTACACAGCATCGAATATGCAATTGCATAAAGTATGGATTAATGCAGTTCAGAATCAATTCTTCTGTACAGTTTTCCAATACGACAAACATAAACGTATACTGTCTATGATGACGTACATTTACCGAGAATTTATTTATGCCCATAAAAAAAGAGAAAAAAGAGATATTAAAAGGCTAATAAAAACCAAAGAAATAAAAACATAAAAACATGAAATGCAGCAATAAAAAGTTTTAAAATGGATTGTAGCCTAAAATACATTCTTTTATAATTATTTTCATAAATTGTGTATATTTCGATACTTTTTAACTTGTTGTATAATTGATGTAAATCCATTTATAGTTATCAAAATAATCTAAATTAGAGTATAAATTTTTAGCTTACGCTAAAAGTGCTAGAAGTGGGTGATTTGAAAATCAACAACAATGTTTTCTATTATTGTGTTATTCCAATGCGTAACACTCTGGGAGTAGAACTCGAATTTGCGCCCTGCAGCGAAAACTTCGGGCGACAATTATCGAGCCCTAAAAACAGGTTGTTTAAATTTTAATAATCCAAAAATCTGAACTAAATCAGGTCATTTTTTCAAATTCATTTTATTTCGATTATAACTGGTAATATATCTCATTTAGAATATTTTCATTTTTTTCAAATTGGACTCTTTAGTTGAGCCCAAATTAAGGCCCAATTATAGGCTGGTCTAAATTGGGGACATTACGTCTAAAACATGTACTTAATTCAGCCTTGTAATACAATAAAATAAATTAATTCTTACATTTTTATAAGACATTCATTTGTCCCCAAATAGTTATCTCTTACTGTAATAATCATATATGTCACGGTTGTCTTTTGCTATACGGTAATAATTTGTGTAATTTTTATATATTTCATACTATTTGGTAGCAATTTTAAATAGAAATATGTGTTTTTAGTACAAAACCAAAAACAGTTTTTTTTAATCACTCATTCAACTCACATAAAAAAGGAGTCCATTATGCAATAACCTGTCATACTTATACACTCTAACGATATTAAATTTGCATGACCCGAAATTCACATAAAAGAGAATTATAAAGTGCATATGTAAACTGAATTTTTAAAATATTATGATTGACGAAACATATGAAATCGATCCTCGATAATCCATTGAGAACTCATAAAAGATAATAAATATTTTACAATATTTCGTTCGCTTGACATTTAACATCGAGGTTCAAAAAGTGATAACTGCTCAATTTTACAAGTTTATTAATTTGTTTTTCCTCGTACAATTAAATCGATGATTCAAATTCATAATGTCAAGTTTATGAACATATGTGACAGAAATAAATGATTGAAAACTATTTAAATTTAGTCCTTGTTGAGAAACTGTTTATGTTCTTCCATTATTGCAAAACAAAGCAACATTTTAAAATTATAAATGTAACAAAAAGTACTGCGTAGGTGAAGGGTATAGAAGAAAGTATCATAAAATGTCATTCACAGAGAAACCCAACATAAAAGAATCATACAATACAGTTCATTTATCCAGCAAAAATACTACTTCTGAAAATAAAAGAGTTTTTTAATCATTCAACTCATTTTTTGTCTGGAATTGTTTAAGAAAGGATATATAAATTATATATCATATTAAATTTATAAAATTGCGAAAATATTATAGTATAAAAGCTCATTCCAAATAAGGTTAATTTTATGTATACACATCGGAGCTTTGATACCAACAAAAAGTATACGTCTTTAAACTTGAATGATTTCCGTGCGTCAAAGAGATGTTTAACTTTATAGAAACATTGCAAAGTCGATTCAAACTTGACGTTGCGTGAGATTTCGTGAAATCTACCGAAAAATAAGGAGGCGATTTTGAATTTATGGAGTCCAGTGGTAAAGAAGAGGTATTAAATGGAATCCAACCGCTTTATAACTTTTCAATGCAAGAGAATATTTGCATATTTCTTTCTTCAGTTTATTTGTGAAGCATATATTTAGGCATGTTATGAAATAATTCTGTTTGAATATATGACAGAAATTATAATAAACTGTTATAACTGAAAATTAAATTGAGAAAATCTTAGTGGTGCTAAATTTAATGCAACTTTTTGTTTTGTTTTTAAGAAACTCTTTTATGTTATAATGTTTTATTAAACCATTAAGTCCCAAAAAGGCTAAATTTTGTAGTTTACGTTTTAGCTCAGAAAACTTTGTGAAAAAGTGAGAAAATCTTTTGGAAAATACCCAACTACTATTTTCGGGTATGCTCTACACGATAGAATGGTTTAAAAATTTCAAAAATCGGATTTTCAATTGTTAATTAACAATTTAAAAAAAAATTACGATTTTTTTATGAAAAATTTATCAATCAAAAATTTGAGTGGGAAGGAATTTTTTTTTCTGTCGCAAATATGCACAAAGGTGCACAAAATATCTAAGCTTTACAACCAGCTTTGGTTTTTTATCGTGCGATTTTTTGAGGTTTTTTCATTGGAATAGTGCAAATTATTCAATTATTTCAGTAAAAATGTACTTAAATATAATATTAACTATAAAAAATTAAATATGAAAAATAATGTTTTTAAGGTTTTCAAAAGTCGTTTTTTTACGGTTTCATTATTTCAACAGGAACTAATGTAATAATCTGAATATCGTTGATTTTCGAAATATAGGTTGGCATTTTTCAATTTTTAGAACAAATCTTAGTGAATCAAGTAAATTTAATCATTTTTCAATTTTCATCTCTTAGCCGTTATTTTTTTTTTTTTTGAACAACGTTGTGATTCCGACACTTACCGCGTGGAGGTCGATGAAATCAAGTGTCTTCTTTTTTTTTAAATGCTTTGATTTATTTTTTTATTTAAAACATTTTTTAAAATTTTTTTTCGATTCCAATCAAAAAACGTCAAAAACAGTAGTAAAATAAACGTTTGATTATTTAGCTTTCGTATTTTGGCCGCCATTTTGTTTAAAAAAATCGTTCGATAAAAAACCAAAGCTGGTTGTAAAGCTTAGATATTTTGTGCACCTTTGTGCATATTTGCGACAGAAAAAAAAATTCCTTCCCACTCAAATATTTGATTGATAAATTTTTCATAAAAAATCGTAATTTTTTTTTAAATTGTTAATTAACAATTGAAAATCAGATTTTTGAAATTTTTAAACCATTCTATCGTGTAGAGCATACCCCAAAATAGTAGGTTAGGGTATTTTCCAAAAGATTTTCTTACTTTTTTACAAACTTTTTCTGAGCTAAAACGTAAGCTACAAATTTAGCCTTTTTGGGACTTAATGGGTTAAAAGTCTCTACCTATGTCTTACCCAATGATTCTATAAAAATTACTATTTGAAAAAATGGGGTTTGTTAGGGTTATCTAGTATCTAGTGGTTAGAAATAAAAGTTAAGAAATGTTCTTAACGGATGTTAAAAAAATATAAACAGTTTCTGGCAACTTTTTATTTTCTGAAGAACAAACGGATCATCTTAAACGTGTTTGGAAATACCCTACTATAGATGTTTTTTTAGGTTACGGGTCGAAAACCCGAAAAATCAAAAAGCAGACAGGTCATAAAACCGACACTTCCAAAAATGATTGCTTATTAATACATCTATTTTTTTACTGTCGGCTTTTCGATTGGTGATTTTTCAACTGTCGGTTTTTTTTATTGTCCGCTTTTTGATTTGTCCGTTTTTCGATCCGCACACTTTTTTTATTAACATAAGTAGCTTATATTGGAATCGTTATTTTTAAATGTAGACTATACCCTAGCATTTCGAATAGTGTAAATTAAATTGTTATTAAAAAAAAGAAAAATGTGGTTTATTGAGTTCAGCATTAGGCAGAAAATTTCTAATATAAATAGTGTCCGTGTTCATATATTCTGATGTAGACGTAAGAGCGTTTTCAAAATATTTGATTATATTTTTCAAAAACTGAAATCATGAAACAATTTTTTTACATTGCGAGGTTTTTAAAATTTCTTTTATAAATAATCGTCGGGCACTTTAGAATCCCCTTAAGTTTAAACTTTCAACGATTTGATCTTTTTGATCCCCGGAATTTTAATACCAACGAAGTGTTATTCCTTTGTATGATATATATGTACTTAATTTTAGGCGTGCCCAAATTTATCAATTTTGATAATATCTCCACTTGATAATATATTTTTTTTAAAATCATGTGATAATTTGTCGGTAGATTAAAGTATACACAAACTGAAATGAAGTTATTAGACTAACTCAAGTTTTTCTTCGAACTGAATAACTTCCACTGAATGAGAATAAAAGTATTTACAAATTTTTTAATAGTGATAGGTTATTTAAAAAAAAATTAATAAAAACGCATGTGATTGCCGTCATGTCATTATTCATTTGATACAAATCATTTCGTTTAGTTAATTTCTGATTGGTGACTGAAATAACGTAGAACACTTTTAAAATAAACACTTGCGAATGGCTTCATCGTGATAGGCCACTGAATACAAAAAATTATATTCTAATAAAACTGGCCTTTTTCATTTTAAATGTTCATTTTGATCTTTTTCATCCCTGATCGATCAGAAACGACCAAACTGTTACTATTTGAGAATGTGAATAACAACGCCACGACCAATCACAAGCGTTTCTAAAGATGACATTTTTTCGAATTTTATTAATTTATTTTGACAACTCAGCACTATCGAAATTTTTTTTTGAATTCGAGGAGTTTGAAATAAAAAATATATTTTTTCTTGCTTTTTTTTAGTTGTTGCGTATAGCCCATTGTTTAAATATCTGTATTATTATCTTCAAGTCGCCAATTACGAATATTCAGTCAAATTATCAAAATTCAAAATGGCGGAACTAAGACGACGATCTTTTTCTCAAAAACAGCATTACCTGCAGAATTATTTGTGTAATATCCTAACTGTAACTTATATTTTATAAGTAGGGGAGACCGGGACAATTCGTGCCATTTTGTGTTCAACATTTTTTTCTAGAAATACTATTATATATAAAAAAAATGTTGCTAGGCGGGTTTTAGTGGTTTAACCCTGTGGTTTGAAAAAAAAATTATTTGTTCCATTTTATCATAGTATTTTTAGTGTAGAACACAAAATGTCCGACCGTGACGTGTGGCACGAATTGCCCCAATACCGGGGTAAATCGTGCCATGGTACGGGGCATATCGTGTCACTGCGGTTTTATCCTATTATAATGACCTTACGACATCCATTTACTGTGAAAAAGTATCTATTTATTCAAAATTACATTAATTATTATGAAAATAACAAAAAAGTGATTAATACGAGTCTTAGTTTATTAATTGTCTTTATCACTACACTTAACAACCTTCCTCATTTCTTAAGGACAAACCATCACGTATTACAGCGGCAATTGCATTTTTCATATTTCCTTCATTCGTAGTAGGAGTCTTACGAACATAATTTCGAACCATTGTTGTCTGAAAACGAAACACCTTTGTAACCTACAAAATTCTAATAGAACTCTGTGGCACAAAATGCCCCGGTGCGACTTTTCAACTTTCGCCTTCCAAAACTTTAAAACAAGATAAAAGTACACAAAACTTGTGTTTCACATACTTGTATAACATCCCAAAGAACAAATAAAACTTACCGCAAGTTATTTTTGAAGGATGGTTTCGTCGAAAACACGAAAACTCGGAAATTTTCAAATTTTAGTTCTTAATATCGAAAACACATTTATCGACTTAGCCGGGAGTACACTTTAGATAGGCTTTTGAAATTCCGTTGTAGCCGAGAGGACCACTGCCGCCACCTACAGGAATTTTTTCAGATGTTTCGTTGAACATATGTGCCGATAGGGCGAATTTTAAATATTTCGTGTTGGCACGAATTGCCCCGGTCTCCCCTAATGAAAATTTGCAATATATTCATATAAAAAATTTTGTCAATTCAAAAAGTATAATTTTTAAATTGCAAGAAAACCATATACCTAATTGTTGCAGAAATTATTTTCCCACAAATTAGGCATTTATAATCTACACATTAAAACTATATTTCAGAGAAATGAAACAAATGCTATCTTCTCGGGAAAATGAAGAAGGAAGTAATTGATTTGATTATCCAAAAAATAATAAAGATTTGGTTATAAACGAAATTCTTTTAGTCCAAGTATAATACAATTAATTTACTTCTATTATTTTCTCGTCATTTTTTATTCCACTATTTTACTCCTTCAAATTTGTTATTCGTGTTTTAAAATTAAATCAAATTTTATAAAATAAAATAAAATCATCCCATAAACGACCGACATTACTATTTTTATTCCAAACCAACCTCTTTTTGGACTACTGTCCATTATATCGAATCGTTTAATTTGAATATTGAAAGTTGTCATTCAGAATCTTAATCAACGACCCCGAAAACCCCCAAGTACTGACTTTTGTTCGAATTCAGTAATTTTTTGGGTTTTGTGTCAGCCATATTGAATCCACCATTTTGAATGTTCAAATTTTGAACTTAGATTCCTAATCAGCGATATATGCAGCGGCCCATAGTGCACCGGCTCAAATACAAACAAGTTCAGGAATTTTCATTTCAAATAATTCGAATTTTGAAATATTTTTCTTATTTTTCAAAATTTCAAGATTGTCTTTTTAGTTATTCATAACCTGAAAATAATTGTTTTTTTGAAAGGTAATTCTGTCCGTCCCAACCCAATTGTCACTGGGGTATTGACGATGACGATGTCTATCAATAACGATAATGATGTTCAGTGATGACGATAATGACGTCGAGTGATAACGATGCTGACGTTGAGTGATGACCACAAAAATGTGCAGTGATGATGATGATGTCAAGTAATGACAATAGTAATATCAAGTTATGACAATGATGTTATCTAGTTATGACAATTATGACATCCAGTCATTCTATCCTCGAGTAGCACTTGGGAAATTGTACTTGTAAGTTACATCGACGAATGTTATCAATTATTGAACCAAATAAGAATAAAAAATTATTTTGCATAACTAATGCTTTTGTTTGCAATCGATGGGTCTAATTTACAAATGTTAATTTTCAAACAAAAATATGCTGCCACAACGTTTATAATTTTCGTAAATAATAGAAGGTACTATAACAACTCATAGAATTAAGTATATAATTTTTTGAACAGTTTTTCGGATATGTAGACATTGATCATTAGATCAGTATTGTTTCGGGATCAACGTATCCAAAAAGAAATTGTATGTTATTAATTGGAAAATAGCTTCTTGTATGAAAATCGATTTTGCATAAATCCAATACTATAACAACTTCCATGTAGTAATAGTATTATCAACTATATCTACATGTTTACATTCGCCGTATCTGCAACGCGATGCATCTGTGGAAAATCAACTTCCACTTTACATTTTCTACGTCGTTCTTGTAATTTCAAAATAATCTCTGCTTGATCATTGAATTATATCTGAAATCCGTAGTTAAATATTCATAATCTTTACGAAATAACGTGCTGCATATGCAGTATACGAGCTTAAGCATTCACCTATGAATTAATTTATTATTTTAATAGTTTAATCTAATCTTCATCTAATTATGCAATATGATGATGACGATGATGATGACAATTAATTATTTGATATTATAATGATGATGACGATGACAATGTCCAGAAAAAACGATAATGATGTCCAGTGATGACGATAATGATGTCGAGTGATGACGATGCTGATGTTGAGTGATGATGTCAAGTAATGACGATAATGATGTCAAGTTATGACAATGATGTCATCTAGTTATGACGATAGTGACATCCAGTGATGACGGATGCTACGAGCATAGTGATGATTATTATGATAACAATGATGACTTCGATGATGTCTATAATAATGTCAAATGATTACGAGAGAAATAAGGAGTGATGGCGATGATGTTGAGTGATGACGAATAGAATGTTGAATAACAATGATGATATCAAGTGATAATGATGATATTGAGTGATGATGACCAAAATCTGTAGTTATGATGATGATGTGGAACGACAATGATGTTGTCGAGTATTACTATTGAGAAATAATGTTGATATTATAAATTATTGACGGCCAGAAATGTAAATACTTACAAGAATATAATGTGCGGTGAGTACCGTCGATGGACTAAATAAAAATAAAAACAAATTACAAATGTAAACATTGGGGCTCTGATGAAAGCCAACGAAAATGTGAAAAAAAGTTGCATGTGCCAGATTTTGTAATTTTGCTAGTTACAGAATCTTCGATTTATTGAACTGTTTATATGTAAATTTAAGGATTTAACTAACAATGGATTCTGTGTTCCACTAGTTACAAAATAAATAACTAATGTCTATTGTAGATACACGTTTCCTGCCAGGTTTTCGCGTGGACTCGTCAGAAAGGCAATCGCGAAAATTCTACCTTTTACGCGATGGTTAGGTATAATAAGAGATTTTAAATAAATAAAACAGGAGGAATGTTTAATTTATTAATAGATACACATATTTCATTTTTTTTTAATTTACATATAAGCAGTTCAGTAAATCGAAGATTCTGTGGCTGGCAAAATTACAAAATCAGGCTTGTACAACTTTCTTTTCACATTTTCGGTGGCTTTCATCAGAGCCCCAATGTTTACATTTGTAGATTGTTTTTATTTTTATTTAGTCGGGATAATATCGGATAATAATAATAATATTAGGAAACTATGATGGGTGCTAAGGGCATAATAATGATGACTACGATGATGTCTATGATGATGTCAAGTGATGACGACAAAAATGCGGAGTGATGGCGATGATGTTGAGTGATAACGAAGAGAATGTGGAAAAATAACGATGATATCGAGTTATAATGATGATGTTGAGTGATGACGATAATGACGTCAAGTGATGGTGATAATGGTAATGTCGAGCACAAATATGGGAAAAAGATATGTGATTAATTTAGTGTATTAATAAGTAAAAAGGATGTATAGTAACGTCAGAGTGGTTGATTACGCCGAATAATTTAAGATAATAATCTCGAAAGATAATTTCAGCTAACAATAATACTAAGAAACAATGACGGCTCTTGTTGTCATAATGATGACGATAATAATAACGATGTTGATGACGACTCTGATATTAAATAAGATAATGACCACTGTCGACAAAGGTGATGTCAAGTGATGACGTCGGTGATGTTAAGTGATAACGACGATAATGTCGAGTAATAGGGATAATGTCCAGTGATGAAGTCGAGTGATGATGTGGGAAAACAATGTTGGATTAATAATATCGGATGATGATGAGGAAAACTTCAGATATTAATGGTGAGGAAAAGATGTTAAATGATAATAAAAGTACCGTAAGAAAATGTATAACGATGTTAGGGTCGTTTCTTTAGATGGACGATAATATTGGATGATAATATTCTTTCAAGATGAAAAAGATAATACCGTATAATTCTGAATATAAGATGTAAAAATTTAGTACATTGGCTAAATAGTAATCTGAACACAATAATTAAAATCAGTTACTATATTTCAATCCTCTTGAAAGGGCGAATATTTACTCCAGAAGGACAAACAAATTCACCATCTGCAGTTATAACATTCATTCTATTGCATTTTAAATTTTCGTTGATGATGAGGGATGATAGTGACGTATATCGCTGTTGATTTATGATGTACAATGATGATGTAAGATAACAACTCGAAAAGGTTGTAAGTAAAAGAACAAAAGTAAAATGAAGATTTAATTGACTGTAATAATTATAATTTTGCAAACGGCTACTATTTTTTTCACATATAAGTTTTCAACTTTACTTTGTTCTAGCTTAGCTCATTGCAATTTCTATCCCTACACGTAATTTCAGGCAATATTCATATTAATTTAATCACTCTACTTTTGTTTCCTCTCGGAGCGATAAGTTTGTTGAGTTTACTTTGAATTTCAAATCGTCGTCTAAATCTCTTTCGTAAACTGGCATCTCAGAACTGAAATGTAAAAGAGCCAATCTCACATTCTGAGTAGATTGTTGACAACATAAATTCCACATTCGACATTTAAATGTAATTAACTCAAATTTGAACGTAAAAATATATATAGGCACAGTTTCATACGTAAATGCAGACAATTTTAAGTTGATTTCAATAAAATTAAACATTTTAGTGAACTGAACGTATGATTCACGCATTTGATTTCATTCATTTTTAGGCATTATGACGTCTATTTTCTTTAAATACTATTAAAAAGAAAAATTAATTTTGATGGAATCCCTATACGATTTAAATTATTTCAACTTTTGCCATTCATTTCTTTACATTTTTTATATATATGCATATTGAAAACCATAATTAAATGTCTACACAGTGAAAATGGGTATTTTCAAAACTTCGACCCTCACCATATGCAGCCGAAATATTACCTAATAAACAACATTTTTAACACTCCAGGCACGAAGCTCGATTTGATTATAAGTCGTATTAAAACATATCGTTTCAGTTGTTTTTTATGTTACCTACTTAATATACAAAATAGCAGTTTCTATATTGCCTGTAACATTATTAATTACTCGGAAAAATGGTGCAACAATGAAGTCCAAACAATATACGAAATGTTTCACCACTTAGCTTTGTTAGTTAAATATTTCAACTAATTATTTGAATATTTTTCTGAAGCCAAGGCGTAGCAGGCAGGTATTCTTGTATCAAATGATAAATCTCAGTATTTGTGTTGTAATAAAAAAAAATTGATTTGAAATTGTAAAACTGCAGTTCTGAACATTCAACGAACGATTTCCCACCAGCGCGGACGAAAATACTATTATAGTTGCTATTATTCCCAATTATAATTATTATATTTCAAAGTTGTTTAAAGAACTTTACCGTGGCACCCCTGAGAAGTGCTTCATTGAACGTTTAGCATTTCAGGTACATGCTTTTAATAGCTTTCAGTCTAGACAGTCACTTAATTCCAGCTCGTAAACCTTTTCGTTACGTACCTACCTGTCTAATAGACGACTTAACCTCACAAAATTATTTTTAGACGAGTCATTAAGATGTGAGTTGCTAACTTGTAAACAATATAGTCCATATCTATCTGTTTTCCCTGGAAAATTAATTATAAGAATCGGAAATGAAAATAATCAACCAAACCTAAATTTCGATCCTACAATACGCATAATAGTTTAACACGTTGCCATTGGAGTCGAGGAGGAAGAAATAGATGATCACCTAATACGAAATATTCTGCTTGTAATGCCATTTTTTATCTAGTCTATCGAAAAAGACCTTCCTGTCACGTATGTACAAACTTGCGTACATGTACATATGTACAATATAACTGCCGTTGGAAATGTGACAATGTAGGAAATAACATGCTAATGAATTTTTACTACCATTTCATGCCACACAAATGCAAATCATTCATTTATAATTTTATGAACTTAAGAAATAAATGAAAAATGTCTTATCGAATTGACAAATTGATTGACAAATCTTCTCTAAATTGTCCTGCAGATCATTTTAACTCACGTGAAAGGTGTCTTACTTATGTTAATACTCATAAACCAAGTTTCGACTGGAACGGAATTACTTTCCGACGTATTTTTGTCTCACATCAGCATCGTCCAGAAAATAAACATCATCGTCGAGGATTAAAGTCCGTAAACAGAGAAAGAGGTCAATGTGTTATACTATTATGCAAGAAGCCTATTGCAGGATCCAAATCTAGGTTTGGTCGATTATTTTCATTTCCGATTTTTATAATAAATTTTCCAGGGAAAACAGATAAGTATGGACTATATTGTTTACAAGTTAGCAACTTACATCTATATGACTCGTCTAAAAATAGGTTTCTGAGGTTAAGCCGTCTATTATACAGGTAGCTAGGTAACGAAAAGGTTTACGAGTTGGAATTAAGTGACTGTCTAGACTGAAAGCTATTAAAAGTATGTACCTGAAATTCTAAACGTTCAATGAACCATTTCTCAGGGGTGCCACGGTAAAGTTCTTTAAAAAACTATAGTAATTTTAATTGTGAATAATCGCAATTATATCAGCATTTTTGTTATTAAGACGCGCCGTCGGCGCTGGTGGAAAATCGTTCGTTGAAAGTTCGGAACTTCAGTTATTCATATAAAAGCATTTCTTCAGCTGACTAACATCATCCAGTTTCACAATTTCAAGTCAGTATTTTGTATTACAACAAAAATATTGATATTTATCATTTGATACAAGAAGCCAGCTATGCCCTCTATAAATGGATTCAAAAAATATCCAAATCATAAGTTGAAATATTTAACTAAGCTAATGAGGAGAAACATTTCGTATATTATTAATAAATATTTCCCATAAGTAAGAACGTGTAAATATTTCCCAGGTACGGTATAAAAATAAATATTTTCCAACGTATGCAATGCATTTGCAACGCTTCGTCGCCGAAGTGGTTAAAAAAGTTTTTCTAAACAAAAAAAATCTATTGGATGAAATTCGGCTGCACTCGTGAATTTTATAAACAAAACTGTTACTACTAATTCCAACTATTTGTTTATTAATATACAATTAACTTATGTAATATAATGACCGATTAATAAATAAGCCTCTATTCGAAGCATTCCTACACTAGCTTTTGAAAAACTGGACTACCCTTTTCGAAACGTTTATAGAGTTAATAAATGTGTATTTATGATTATCCAATTATTTCACTACTAGATCTAAACTACAGTTTACACGGAAAAATTCAATATATCAGTATAGACTTGTGATCAATATTATAATAATATTATATTATAACAGTACAATTTTCAAGTGACTTATCCAGTATGATATTATATGCTGGAGGTGGACATGCTTTGATGCAATTCTCCACTTGCTTTTAATCTCACAATAAATGAAAATATATTATAACTATTTTACTTATTAATAATATTTTGGCACACGTGTGTATGTGTAAAGATCTTTACGCAGAAAAGCCATGCGTAATAGTAGCTTTCGATACAAGGGCGTAAAAGTTTTTTTCCGAATGGGAGAGGTTGCGGCCCGTGCGGAAGCGAGGGTTGCATTCACATTCGTGCAAAAAACATTTTTGCACATGTGCCGAAATATATTTTTTGTTGTAAGGGTGCGTAAAGTGTCCCTAAAATTCGAAAAAATCACTTTACACATACTGTAACAAAAACAATATTAATTTACTCGACGAACTTATATAAAACTAACGTTTTGTGTGCAAGTTGACTAGCATTGTATATTTTTCTTTTTCTGCTGGTCATTTGTATACAATTCTATTGTATTTGTTGTGTATCTTGAATATCATTAAATAAACATTTGAACATGAGTTAACGGTACAATTAAATTAAAAGTAGAATTGGTATAACGTTAAAAAAAATATTTGGTATTAACTTCATATTTTATACTTTTTATATTTTTTATATAATTATAAATTTTTTTTACCTAATTACCTATACTTATGTTAATGTTTGAGCCCTCTCAGGAGCGAAAGTATCTAAAAGAATTTATGTTCATTAATTTATATATGATTCTTATGAAGTTGAAGATTGAAGTTTTTTATTATCAGTCTAAAACAATATTTAAATTATATGACCACATTTGAAATCATATCAATTCTAAGAAAATCAAAATTTTATTTAAACTTAATAATATATTTATGATAAAGGAAATGGAGTGTGATCGATTTTGAGAAATGAAATGTTTTTGGGAAGAGATGAAGGGTGGGGGAGGAATTCTATGCTATACTACATTCTGTTTATGAATATAAGAACATTATTATTTGCATTTATCTAAACATTTTATAAAACTACCAAGTTCATAAACGAGCAAACAAAATATTCAGAGGGTCTATTCTAATGTTATTGTATATTAATGAAGTTTTATGTTCTTGAGAATGTATTGCACAAAAGAATAACATCATTTTGTTATATTGAATTTTTATGTATTAATCATTTTAAGCATGTTTTCAAACCCGAATATTACACATACTGAATCACAATGTTTTAAGAAATGCATTTTTATTAACATCTAAGTATTTATGTTATAATGGCAACTTAGGAACACGAACACAAACACGTCTTCAAAATTCCTTAATATTAGATTATAATTTTGTATATTTAGAATCATTTACTTTGTTTAATCTCTGAAATTCGTTTGGCGAATATTCACTGATTATTTACCTGGTTTAAAATTGTATTTTGTTTGAAATACTTATTATGAAACCTGTTTTCGTTAGTTATGTTCCGAGGTTCTCTGCGAATGTCATTCCTTCTTATAAAAAAATCAATGTAATTTAAAAACAAATTTATTGGTAACTACGGCGAAACTATCCTAGGCTCCCTCAAAGATGTTGAGTTCTGAACCTCAAACGGCCCTCACTTGTATTATGCCAATTGTTCGTGAAGTACATCATGTTATCTAGATTGTCATCATTTTTTACAATAAATTCCAGTAAAAAAACAATTATATTTTTAACATAATTTCACAGCCAATTGGGAAAAATACTTTACAAAAATGAAAAAAAAAATCCATAACAGATCAATCGCTTAAAAAGCTAAAATAGTTTAAAGAAGAAACTATGTTTTTTAGATTCTTGGTAGCATGTATCACAAAACATACATTACATGGGTAGTTATTTGAATTCAGAATAAAAGTACATAATCTCAATAATCTATAGATGCGAAAAACAATATGATTTTTAGTACGAGTCATTCCACGCCGACCATATAAAAACTGAGGTCACTGTCTCCAAATTCATCGAAAATGAAATACTTGATGGGTACAGGCATCAAAAATAACACATTTTCAATATTCTTACAATAACGATGTTTTAGTCTAACTTAACCCAAAGTACTGTATTTTCATACATATGTATTTTCGTATATAAGATATATTCGATATCTCATCTGACGGATTCTACCTGAAAGCAGGTACAATATTTTAATGTATTGTAACATTTTTTTAATATAACATATTTTGCTTTAATGGCCTCTTAACAAAACCTAATTTTAGCTTATTCTGTACATAACAGTAAAAATATTCCGTTTATGAAGTGTTTTCCTAATTATTAAAATTTTACGTGTGTTAAAAAATTAATTTGTCAGATATGTATTAAACGAAATATAATTTTATTATTATAAAATTGATCCAGTACAAAATTTTTAAAAATACCATAATTTATCAAAACTATCGTATCATTTATTCGGCGATGAGAAAGGTTTAAAAGATAGCAAACTGGTAAATCAGCAATTATAATTTTATGTGATACATATAACTAAATTTTTAACGTCTCCTGGGCTTTTGCCGGTAATTCTTGTTTTCCATGTTCCATTTTTGTTGTCGAACGTAAATTTGTAATTACAGGGTCAGATGATGTCAAAAAAAAATGATTAAAAATATCGGTTAAATTTGCCAAACGGTAAAGTCGTCGTGAAAATTCTGACCGAAAGATTTAAAATCCTTATTTCTGTGCTCCTGAGCTTCTTCAGAGAGCTGACCTAGATGTTAAAACATTCAAATTAAGATCAGGGCAATGTAAACATAATTTTGTATAAACAATAATATTTTGACAAACAATATGTTTTCAATACAATCGTAAAATTTGGTTCATAAAACTAGTGCGATATATATGTGAAGATTTGAAGTTTATTTTTCGATACTATAGTAAGGCCTCTGAACAATATTATTTGTAATCTAGAGAAATAAACATTTAACTGCATTTTTACAAAATCATTTTAAAAATAGTAATGTTGCATTTATGTTAATAATGTAACCGAAAAAAGTATTTTAAATTGATAATCAAATAAAAACAAAAAAATTGATGACAATTAATATAACGACTTATCTATAAGTTACTTATTTTTGTAATGTTAGAATTAACGAAATGTTTCAAGAATTTTTAGTTATATTTGCATAGCTCTTTGATGAAAACCTACGTTTATTGTAAAATTTATCTCCATTATATACATACATATTTGAAATTTAATTTATATCAATTATTTTTAATACTTAAAGCATTGTCATTTCATTTTTTTCGTATATTGTCTTCTACATACAAAACATACGATCGTATTTAAAAACGATGAAAAGAAAATATCGAAATCCATACCTATTGGTAAAATGTATTACGATATGTATATTTAATACTTGATTCTTATTTGCATAGAAACAAAAATATATATTGGCAAACAATCAAGATTTTTAAACGTAAATGAATCATCTCAATAAACCCATGAAATTTTGAGTGGACGTTTTTTCACTATAGTTTTCAACGGTTTTATTGCATGTAAAAAAGGGTTTTAAAAATGTTCATGCAGGCCTATCGTAAAGTTACTTGAACTATCAGAATACTTTATTAGATTTTTCGAGACATGCAACCGTGAAAAATGATAAATAATTATTTCAAAAAAGAAACATTTTTCAAAATTTTGTTTAGTTTATCTCGATTTTTCGCAGTGAAATATCGGAATTCCCATTTTAAGTATAGAAATCACCAGGCTTAAACTTTAAAATATGCATTTTTATATGTCGAAAATCCAGGTGAAAGCATGAAAATCGGCGAAATGTTCAGGAATTTGAATATGATACACATTCAAAAAAGTTCTTAAAATTAATGAAAGAATACGCCGACATTTATCCGGAATTTGGTGAAAACTTTTTCACACTTTTGGAGTACTGAAAATTGAATAAAACGTGACAAAATGAGAAAAATGGTAGCGTATTCTGTGATTAGTTCCAACTTTTTGTTTGCCATCAGCGCATTACTTTCCAATACCAAATTCTTGACTTTTTTGTTCGAAACATTTTTGAATAAAATCTGTATTTTTACAAAATAAATGCAAAACAGCTACGAAGAAACGTAATTGAGGCTAATGTCTTTTAGTAATGGATGGATGCATCTACGCCAAAATCTAATCCGATCTAAGTTATATCAAGACACGTATTTTAAGAAAAAAATTATGTCATTACGCTTATCTGTACGCGAATTATCGCGCGAAAAAAAAACGGGACTTCCAGACGTACCGACGTACAAGATCACGGACACAAATTTTTTTATTGATGAATTGGGCTCTTTAGGGTGTGAAACGTCGATATTTGATGAAAAACTATAGGGTAATTTTTATGCCCGAAGAGACCAAATTCGATACTTCGTCCAGACCTAAGGTCTGGGTCGAAGTAATTGTTATGTTAAAGAATGTTTAAGGTTTGAGCCAATATATACTACGAAATATATCCTTTTTCCCAGTTATATAACGTTGAGAATGTATAATATAGGCATAAATTGTTATGGATAGTCTTAATGGCATAAATATTTCTTAGAATATCATATGGGACGAATAGGTAAATTGTTTTTGAATAACAAAATCGGTATTAAAATCAATGCATCTTTCTTTTTATTGAAACGATGAACATAATATAATGTATACGATCTAAATACAATTAATATCAATACATACAAATATATTACAAATATTACGGTTAAAAACTTATTCTAAAACTATATTCTATTAATTAAATACGGAAGACAAACATGCGTAAACTAAGTCCTCAGTGCTTAAATACTGCAAGACTTGTCGCATTGCTACATAAGGTAAATTCTGGGAGGAAAATATTGACCAATAAGTCGGTTCGGATTTATTTAAAATTTTTCTCCTCTTCGATGCCTTATCAAAAGCAATGCGTAAAGTATTGCCATACAACGGAAACTCTGACCAGTATTCCCCTGAATCAAAGTACTCAACCACATTCGGGTTGATGTACCATGACGTGGAATTTGCACATTTGGTCATCAAATCAAACATTGAAAACCCAATGCATAGCATTTTAGTTTTCAACATTTGAATTTCAGCCGCGCATGCAGTTTTAAAACTAGACAAATTAGTTTGATCGTCAATAGCGGTGTTTTTTAACAGTGCCGAAATTATTTCTTCGTTGATGTTGCAATTTGACTGCTTCATCAACATGAGATGTCGGATAAGCGCAACTATTTTCCGTCCATCAATATCAGTTGCGCCATTGTCCAATACAAACTGAAAAAGTCCAGCGTTATTGGTTACAACGCTGTTTACGCCGCTCCGGTGTTGAATTAGTCTTTGGAAGACTAATTCACTTCCGAGATTCACGGATGTGAACGCGGTGTGCAAAGGTGACACAAAATCCTGTCCCATGGCATCAACGTCGCAACCGTGATTTAAAAATAATTCAGCACACTTGTCGTTTCCCCAACGTGCTGCTATGTGAAGCGGAGTCCCCATTTCGCTTAGGCTGTTTATATAAATGTGCCTCAACAGCTCCTCAGCTACCTCGACGTTTCCAAACTGTGCTGCTAAATGCAGCAACGTCTGATTTCCAATTTTGGGATCCGTAGTTGTCAAATCATAACCCCAGCTGTCCAATAACTGCAGAAATTCTCTTGATGCATTCGACAACATCATGTACACGACAGATCTGTCAAGAACATCATTGTCATCGAGGACATCGCCATATTGGAATAACTTCTCCAATATCCTTACGACGCACTGCTGTAAATTGCGGTACTGCTGCAATGCGTGGTCCGCTACATGACCATCCTCGTTCCAAGGAAACGATTGGCAAGTATCCGCAAAATTGATGGCCAATATCTCCATTGGGCTGATGTCCTCTTCGTTTGTCCTGAACGGGTCGGCTCCCTTTTGTAGCAACTCCGAAGTCATTTCCACGTTGAATCTTGCGCAGGAAATATGTAGAGCTGTGTTTCCATCTGCGTCCGTAACATTCACATCGAATCCATGTTCCAGAAAGAGATGGACGATTTCAACGTTGTTGTTAAATACGGCGATGAGAATCAGTTGGTCTTCATTGATGGTCTCCTGCTGAAGTACCCGTCGTATATATCCGATATCACCTCGAACGATAGCCTCATGGACGGCTGTTGACTCTGATACTTTTTGATTTTCCATTTTAAGTCCTGGCTGGCTGCGAGGATGTAGGCTCCTGATTCACTTGGTAGTATTCGGAAACGAATGGCGGTCATGACCGGTGCATCCAGCATTTATATCCAGTCCACGGCTACATCCCATGGTTGCCAGATCAGGGAGGGTATACCATTGGTCAAATAGGGGCGGGGCACAATTATGGTACGTCGTGGCAACGCTGTTACATCCCCTCACTTTCTCCTTAAAGGCTGCGTTGCCACCGTTCGACAAATCACATTTTCCATGTTCTCTTAAAAATTATATCAACATCTTGCAAGTTGTTTGTCTCGCATGTACCTTCAAAATATCGTGGCGCAGATTTCATTATTTTCACAAAATTGGAAGAAGAGCTTTTCGAGCAATACTCAAACAAATTGTAACTACCCGAAGGTGGATGAACTAAATTTACTACATAATAATAATAATTCACTATATAATAACAAAAGTTTTGCCAATGAACAAAATGTAGTTTTCAAATAACTAAAGATTAAGTTCCCATTATTTAATATACTAAATATTTTGGCTAGTGTAATATCCACTGTACACGCTTACTTATGTTTAAGGAGGAAATCTTTTCTAAAAAAATAAAATCATTCCAATATTTCTCTAGAGTAATTATACAAACACTGGGAATGTCGCATTGTATACGTTAGAAAATATTTTTAGATGTTGGAATTGTGACAAAAGGAAATAACGAGCTAATGAATTTTTACTACCGTTACATGCCACAAACGTTCAATGCCTTATAGAATTTGTTAATCTTCTCTAAATTGTTCTGCAGATCATTTCAACTTACGTGAAAGGGATTAATTTAGTATACCTCAAACTCAGGAGAGGGTGTGACTATAGTATAATGGACGAAATATCGAACTCCGACGATTGTGTTTGTAACACTGTAATTTTTCCATTTTCTGGTAACATCGATAATTTAAATAATTGAGAAACAGATGCAAACACATCTCAATCTACGTATTTTAATCTTCAATTACAGAAAATGTCATACTAACGGATCCATCACCACTTTACATATGTCCAAATTACATCCGGTTGCATATTCATACCACCATATATGTAGCACACCTAACAACGATTAATTAAAAGAAATATTGACTATTATTAGAGCATTATTGAATTGACTAATGTTTGTGCATTTCGCTTTAAGTTCACATGAATTTATAATATAAACGATTAATTTTCACTGTTCAAATTGGAAGAGATGATTCAAATAAACATAAAACTATTTTCCTTTTAAATAAACGAGAAAAACTTATGATTTTTGAAGATTGCCAGTTGCTGAGAGATTAACCGACAATTGGTGAGGTGACCTTGATCTCAATTGAATTCCTTGTATCCGTCCTTAAGGTTGTAAACTGGAGGCAATGCGACCGCTGCTGATCCTTTCAGACACGGCTTTTTCTCCGTTTACGGACATTCATCCTCAACGAGGATGTTTATTTTCGGCATTGGCCGATAATTTTCGGGAATTATGGCTAAGATGAGCAAACAGGAAGATGAGTGCCTTTCGTTATTGTCCACTCAATCGAAATTTTTATACCGATCGACTCGTCCCAATCTAAACAAGATTTATATCAAAAACCTTCTTTCGATGGGAATGATCCACGACTGTAGATCAACAACTTTCTTCTAATGTGAAATTTGTTTTATACAAAGCCTGCAGTTATCACTTTTTTAATAAATAAATATGTATTTCATTTATTTTAAAATAATTCTTCTCTTGCGTTTTTTTTCCTATATTTTGCTCGTTTGATAATTCGCTTACGAGTTTTTCAAGGCAGGACATCATGAAATCCATTTTCCTTCCTTTGGATTCGTACACTCAAAAAAATTCCATGTTATAGTACCATGGAAAAACTTACTACAATAATAGGGAAATTCATTGTCCCAGGTCCCACAATAGTCTGCCGACGGCCCAAAAAGTACGAAGCGAACCACTGAATAGCTCTATTAGAAAAATTGGCTGCTCTTAGTTTTACCAACAAGAGAGAATGGTCAACAGTGTCAAATGCTCGACTGAAGTCGAACAAAATAACAATCGTCCATAACCTCGTCCATAGCAAACCGTATCTCATCTGTGCCATGTCAAAGTGTAGACTGGGTACTGTAACCCTGTTTAAAACCAGACTGAAAAGGATCAAACCACTGCTCACTACCAAGAAAGCCAATAACTTGTTCATAAACTATTCTTTCCAGAACTTTAGAAAGCGCGCACAGGATCGAGATCAGTCTGTAATCAGAAGGATTAATCGGATTGTTCACCTTAGGTAGAGGTACAAGAAGGGCATCTTTCCAGATCTGAGGGAAAACGGCCCCTTGTAATGACTCATTGAAAAGTTCTAAAAGGAAGGGAAAAATTGCCGGTAGAGCCTTAAGTAGGAAGCTAGACGAAAGCTGATCAACACCTTTTGTGTCAGACTGAGTGCGGCGTATATGTCTGTGCAAGATATCAGGCGTTATGATAGAAAAGAAAAAACGTTCTTCACCGAAAGTGTCATGGAATAGTTCTGATGGTAAGTTGTTTAAGGAGATCGGAGCATTGCTTTGGGATTTTTTATCGAATCTAATTTATTTAGAAAGTATGAATCGCGAAATAATGAAAGCTTAGACTTATACATCTGGCGGGCTCTTTTAATGACGACTTTTAGTTCGGGCAAGCGTGTTCTTCTATAAGCTCGTAGCAAGGTATCTCGATTTCGTTTAAGAACTCGGAGTTCCGGGGTATTCCAGGGAATAGTGCGTTTGCCAGGGATAAAACACGTTCAGGGGCATGTCTGTTGAGAACCTCTAACAGGCCATCGCTAAGGAACCTGCACATTGCGTAGGTATCGCCCAAGCCCATCATGAAGTCGGTCCAGAGCAAGTTGTCAATATCCAGTAATAAATTATCGGTATTAATGTTTCCCATATTTCTGCTATTAACGGTATTTAAAGATCGATTAGGAGTCTGGAACCTATAATCGACTGAAATTAATTCGTGGCCACCAACAAATGGCACCATAGTTTGATCATAAGAAACAATATTATTAAAGTTAAGGACTAAGCAATGATCAATCCAGGTGTCAGAACGATAGTCGTGGTGCGTAGAATTATATGGTACAATTTCGAGGTTATTATCAGAAGCAAACTGTCTCAGATAATAGGAGGCCCTATTATCCTTGTTAAGATCAATGTTGAGATCACCAAAAATGATGATGTCATTATATGAATGACCCAACAACTGCAGCAATTCTTCAAATTTATCGAGAAACGGTAAATTAGGCGCGCGATATATGACAGACAGTAGTAAAGGAGGTGGGCCATGGGCCTTAATTTCGAAGGTGAGATACTCGATGTGGTTAGGTAAATTATTAGAGAGTGCGAGAATTTTATATGAGAGGGATGCATGTACGTAGACAGCAACACCACCACCTCTTTTACTCAGTCTGTCATGCCGTAAAAAACAATAATTCTTAATATTCAATAATCTATCTGAATGAGATGCATTAAGCCATGTTTTCGTTATAATAATAATGTAGTACAAGTTATCGGTAAAAAAATTTCTGAAAGAGTCCATTTTATAAGCCGAATTTAAAGATTGAACGTTTAAGTGACATATCCGAAGTGCAGATTCACTTGAAAAAGTTCCTGAGTTGAGGTTGAGAGAAGGCAACGGTGAAGGTGATGTGTTGGTTGGGCCATTCACCACCAGTCAGGCCGAGATTAGTTGAAGATCTTCATTACAAAGAATTTCGACAGCTGGCGCACCATTTTGCGGGCGAAAGTGCACGATGCCTTTGTAGATGTAGCATCTCTTACTGGTGCTATTCCTGCACAGGGCCTTGCCTTTTTTGAGAAGTTCCAAGGTTTCTGGAGGCAAATGGTCGTTGACGTAAATCCGCGAGTTAGGAAGAGAATTGCTAAATGATGATGAGAAAAGTGATTTGGCTGTTCTCATTCCAGAGATAAAAGCTGAGCGCAAATGAGGCGACGACAGACGGACTAAAACTGTGCGTGGTCGAATGTTGGTAGACTGACTACCAGATTGAGTTGCTTCTGTGACAGATTGCCCAGCGGCAACATTAGATCCAGACGTAAATTGTCTAGATGGTAGACGGTAAGCAGTGAGTATGTCGCGAGCTTCGACAACCACTTTGAGAGCCCTGCCGATTTGAAGAGCGATATCACGTAGATCTTCATTTTCGGTTTCATGTAGTCCCGAAAAAACACAACCGCAATTGTGATTCTCGTAACCGTGTACTGCTAGCCGTGAATTTATTTCAGCAATTTTGTCGGTATTCGCTTCAACTTTAGCTTCGACGTTTTTCACACGCTCAGTAAGATTGAGAACTTGATCGAGTTTTGACTTGATTTCTTTGATGTCTTCCGATGTACTGACATATTCTCGATAAAAAGTTTGGAAATCAACCTCAACTTCCGAGATGACCGATGAGCAGCTGCCAGAACGGAGCAGCCTGCATGCGTATACGTATAAATTCGAAAAATATTAGCGTTAATATATTTATTATATGGTGTTTGTGCGTGCGTGCGTGTGTGTGTGTGTGTGTGTGTGTGTGTGTGTGTGTGTGATGTGTGTGGTTAGTTATGAAAAAATATTCAAATGAGAGAGAGAGAGAGAGAGAGAGAGAGAATGAGAAGGACAAATAAGTAAAAGTCAGAAATAATTTACGAATAGCAACGTATATTATTTTTAGAAAATATTCTTAACAAAACCCAAGAATATTTTCTTACAATTTCTACACGATGTTTGCTACTCGTACTTAAGAATATATTCTTAATCATAAGAGGGACTGCCTCTCAATTTAAGAATATATTCTGGGCGCCTATTTAAGAGCCCCGTATTCTCAAAATAAGTGGGATATCCTTAAACTTAGTATATCAGTTTTTCGGTATTTGCATTCTTAAAAATGACATGAAATTTCATCATATATTTTCGTATAATTTCTTCCCCTTGTCTCTCACGTTCATGCATTCGTTTCTTCGTTTTTATGACGTAGACTGGATGTCGAAAGTATATGATTCTGAAGCAAAAGAAAATGTTTTGCAACTAATCTATTGCGTATTTAATGGCCGAAAACCATGGAAATCCCATGTTCCCTTTATAGTTGATGCTTTTGAGTAACGTTCATACATACTTTCTCGATGTACTTCATACTCTTCTTTGCTGCAACATGTAAAAGTTACACTTGGCATCGCATTTTCAATAACCCATTCAAGTGTTTGATTAAAGATTTAGTAGTTAATATTTGGCGGTCAGGAGGTCGTTGAATACTTGCACGTGCAGCTAATCTTTTTACAGTACCCCCTCATCCGTCACAAGGACTTTTTCCATGAGAAGTAGCACACAAGTGCCACTCAGCATCTACGTTGAAATCCTATTTTTTGTTTGAATTAAAGGTGAAACATTTTCTTATCCGATCACACATCAAATTCTTTTAAAGAATCCCGAGAATATTGCTAAAATTTGAGTTGAAAAATATTTTCGGCCAATTTTTTAACAAGTTAAAAAAAGTTAATATGTTTTTATTATTAATTAAAATCGCTTAATTTTATGAACAACATGCACGTAGTCCCGTTTAAATGCGATAATTAAAAAAAAAAAGATATATCAGTCTAAAGGAATTCAATAAATATGACGTCACGGTCGCCATTTTGAAACTTTTAAAAAACTACTCTAACAAGTTGTTACCTATCAAATATTCCATTTTCGCTGAATTCGGGGACGTCGACCTCAGTTTTGATATAGTTGGTGTGGAATGACTCTATTTAGGCCTCTTCGCAGCTCTTACAGCACACCCCTACACTCAGAGTAAGGAAGGACTGATTTCCATTTTTCTGTTGTGAAGTTCCTATTTCAAATTCCTTTTTATAGATATATAAAAATTTGGATGTTTATATCTATATATGGAATACATTAAAAAGTATTTAAGTTTATTAAGAGATGTGAAATTTGTCGTTAAAATTTTGTACTTCTAAAACAAATGTAAGTGAAATGTTGGAAAAGTCGATTCGGACCTCAATTTGGACCTCTTTTTTATTCAAAATTTTCTTGGATTACAAGTTATGACATTTGATGCAATCAATTTTTTTTAGGCTGATGAGAAACTGGCATCACTCGTGACAAGGTTATTTGAACCAATTCAACTGATAGTATTAAATGCTCTCAGAAAAATAATGATAAAAATTAAAAAATATTACATTAACAATGTAATTTCGAAAATAAATTAGAAGTCGTATAATGAGGACAAATTGTGTCATTTTTCATTCATTTTATTGTTCGGCATAAGTTTTATATTTGTATATTTTTTTTAAATTTTATAATTAGTTTGCTGTGAGCATTTAATTCTATCAGTTGATTTGGTTCAAATCTACTGTACATTAGAAAACTAATTTAATATTCCTCGAATAACATTAAAAACATTAATGCGTTTATTACAGAAAAATGCCCCAATTTGTCATCATTGTATCTCCTTCAATATCGCATAAAAATTACACTATATAGCCTGGTTTAGTGCAAAAGACTTTTTTTGAAGAAAGTATTATTTTTTCGAAAAGATATGACCGAAAACGTCGACGAATCAATATTTGCGTTGCAGGTGTATCAATTACCAACATAATGTTTAAAATAAATATCTTTTATTAAAAATTGGTATATTCTTTTTTTTTAATAAACTGGGTTTCAGGAACTTTTTAACTGATCCAATATCGATTCTTTCGCAAATTTCGAGGCTTTTCATTGATTATCGGTAGGCATTTAATTAACAACAAATAAATTACTGCTGCACCGAGAGAAATTGTTGATTGAACGGTTAGAAATTCAGGTACATTCTTTTATAGCTTTCCCCTGTAGTCAGTCATTTAATTAGTGCTCATAAACCTTTTCTTTGCCAAACCACCTGAACAGTAGACTAGCCGCAAACAGCTCAGAAACTTCCTTGAACACAATTATTAAGGTATGCTTTGCTAACTTGTAAACAAGATAATCCTTACTTTCTCTATTCTAACTGGAAAATGAATGAGGAAATATCTACTTACTGCTACATTCTGCATAAAAATAAATAATTGTTTAACATTATTTCTTCAACACAAAGATAAAACCTCACTTTGCTGTTTATCTCCCAAAAAATGAAAATATAGTAAAACTGTGCCACTGAATGCAAAATTATGTTGAGCATGTAGAGAAGAATTGTAAAAGCTTGAAAAATCCTCCTTATTAGAGCAGGAAAACGTGGACTTGGTAATTTCTGATAATGAAGATCATATGGACGATGTTCCCGAGATTGATGATCCTACAAGGGGTACGAAGTGTAACAATGCCTATTATAAAGCAGCGATTGAAGTCCTAGAACAAACTAAGGAAAAATTTTGAAATTCCACCAGCAATACTGAGAAGTTTACGCTACTCACACTAGCCCCACAATCCTGGCATCGAACAAAAAATGCAGCCGAATTCAATGCCTCCAAACATTAAGTTCGAAACATAAAAGAAATGGTGTCTGAACAGTGTTCAGTGAATATCGAATATTAATTTTGCCAAATGAAAAGAAAGCAAACAATAAATTAACTTCTCATACAGAGAATCTTATTAAGGCTTTTTATGATAATGATGAAAATAGTCGGATTCTACCGAGAATGAAAGATTTTGTTTCTGTGAAAAACGATAATGGGCTCCGGGTACAAATTCAGAAGAGGTTAATTTTAATCAATCAAGAAATTACTTGTAGAAATCCTACTTCTTCATGTCACCTCCAAAAATGTGAAGTTTGACCTTACGGAGAATGTTTTGAAAATTATTTACAAAATGTCCTGCATGAACATTACGAAGAAAAAATTGAATTTAAAATATGGCAACATACGAACAGAAGCACATTGAAAACCGAAATAGCCGATATCAACAAATTTGTTGAACATATTGCTGATTGCTGATCACACTTCACGATTATATTTCAAAATTGCAGTCAATCTATGTGAATGAGTTAAAAAATAACTTGCTCGAGAATCATTTTCTCGTACAATGCAATTTTGCAGAAAATTATGCTTCCGTGGTTCAAAATGCGGCTTAATCATTCCACTGGAATAATAATCAATGTTCGATATTTGTAGCGGTTATATAAGAGCAAGGGAATTGAAACACCGTCGTGTAGCAATTTTATGGGATAGTTTCGAACAAGGTACAATAGTTGCCTACGAGCACCAAAAAATAATTATAAAATATTTAAAAGAACATTTTAAACCTACTTCACATATAGTTCTGCTCAGTATTTTAAAAATAGGTATAATTTAAAAAATCATCAATTTCATAAAAGAGATTTTGGAATTGCAGCAGAGTGGCATTTTTATGCCACCGCTCACGGAAATTTAAAAAGACTTGCAGCTCGAGCTAGTCTGCAATTGTTTGCGAAAAATCAAATTTTAACTCCGTATGACTTACATCGATGGTCAAAAGAGATTATGAGTAAAACAGACATCTTTTTCAGTCCAAAATCTGATAATGATGACTCTGCATGATGAATAACGAATTATCCATAGAAAACTGGTCATTTCTCGAAACAGATAAACCTATTGATGTGCTAGTTGATATTTTGATTTATGGACACTTCATCGTAGCCTATTTCATCGTCTCCCACTTCATAGTCTTCCGTTTCATCGTCTGGACACTTCATCGTCTACGACACTTCATCGTCTGGACACTTCATCGTCTGGGACATTTCATCGTCCGGGACACTTCATCGTCCGGGACATTTCAGCGCGCTCCATACTTTCTTGTGTTATTAGCTCAAATACGTGCACCAGGTGTTCTGGCTCGCCGATTACGGGGTCTAGGTGGTGCGCTCCGTAGCTTTTTATGATATTAGCTATTCTACGTGCACTGGGTATTTAGGGTCGACGATTACGTGGTCTAGATAGTGCGCTCCGTAGCTTTTTATGTTATTAGCTCAAATACGTGCACCAGGTGTTCGGGGTCACCGATTACGTGGTCGAGATGGTGCGCTTCGTAGCTTTTTATGTTATTAGCTATTCTACGTGCACTGGGTGTTTAGGGTCGCCGATTACGGGGTCTAGGTAGTGCGCTCCGTAGCTTTTTATGTTATTAGCTCAAATACGTGCACCAGGTGTTCAAGGTCGGCGATTACGGTGTCCAGGAATCGCGCTCTGTAGTTTTTCATCTTTTCAACTAAAAAATATGCACCAGGAGTTTGAGGTCGACGATCAAGTGGTCTAGGTATTGACTTCGAGTTAACCAACGATGACCTTGAGGTCAAAGTTGAAGGTCATTTCAAGGTCAAAATAAATTTTGCTTATTTTTTTTCAAATTTGAACATATTTTGATTTGACCTTGAAATGACCTTCAACTTTGACCTCAAGGTCATCGTTGGTTAACACCAAGTGTATACCTAGAGTACATGATCGGCAACCCTAAACACCGGGGACACGTTTTTTAGTTATAAAAATGAAAATCTACGGAACGCGACACCTAGACCCCGTAAAAGACGACCCTAAAAACCTGGTGTTCAGAGTCACCGATTGCGTGATCTAGGTAGTGCGCTCCGTAGCTTTTTATGTTATTAGCTCAAATACGTGCACCAGGTGTTCAGGATCACCGATTACGGGGTCTAGGTGGTGCGCTCTGTAGCTTTTTATGTTATTAGCTATTCTACATAATTTCCCGGAACAAATTTCCCCTGGAAAAAATTTCCCCATAGGGAACGGATCCACCGTTGTCCCTATGTCATGGGGGGCTCCGCCCTCCATACCCCCTTCTTATACTAACTGAACGTAACTAACCCCCTCAGGGTGTTGTAAGGTTTGCGAATCCACGTGAGACTCGGAGAGCTTGGATCCACCGTTGTCCCTGTGTCCTGGGGGGCTCCGCCCTCCAGACCCCCCTTTTTATAATAACCTAACCTCCAACCAATAGATGTGAGTAAACCCACGTGAAAAATGCATCCCTCCGGATATACCATGAAATGGGTAATTGATTGTATGCACAATTTTTTTTCCAATGGAGGGCAATAAGTAGAGGAGGGTGGCCCAATGCCGACCGTGATGGGAGATATAGAGCAGGGGGTAGTAGGTACAACCCGGTTGGGTTTGGTCGACTTTCCCCTACTTATTGCACTACAAGCTCCCCGAGTCGCACGTGGCGTCGCAAACCTGACAACACCCTGACGCGGTTAGTTAGGTTCAATTAGTACAAGAATGGGGTCTAGGGGGCAGAGTTTCCCCATGTCATAGGGACAACGGTGGATTCAAGCTCTACGATTCCATATATACCTGCGATTCCCTGGTGCACGTATTTGCGCTAATAACATAAAAAGCTACGAAGCGCGCCACCTCGACCCCGTAATCGGTGACTCGGAACACCTGGTGCACGTATTTGAGCTAATAACATAAAAAGCTACGTAGCGCACTACCTAGATCCCGTAATCGGCGACCCTAAACACCCAGTGCACGTAGAATAGCTAATAACATAAAAAGCTACGAAGCGCACCACCTCGACCCCGTAATCGGTGACCCGGAACACCTGGTGCACGTATTTGAGCTAATAACATAAAAAGCTACGGAGCGCACTATCTAGACCACGTAATCGTCGACCCTAAAATGGTGCACGTAGAAAAGCTCATAACACAAGAAAGTATGGAGCTCGCTGAAATGTCCCGGACGATGAAGTGTCCCGGACGATGAAATGTCCCAGACGATGAAGTGTCTAGACGATGAAGTGTCGTAGACGATGAAGTGTCCAGACGATGAAATAGGCTACGATTAAGTGTACTGGTACCGATATTTTTATGCAAATATAAATAATGTAATTTCAAAGACAATACCTGAAGTAACAATAAAATAAACTACTTATTAGTAATGATAATTAGTTAGTATAAAACAAAGACCGTATAAGCAATTTATAAAATGAAACAGCGATGTCGACCACAACGAGTTAAAATACATCAGATGGACATGTATAAGCTCATCTAGAGATCTTTTTAAAGAATATATAAATAGCATAGAAAACCCATTAAATAATAATATTAAATCTTACCGCAATTATGTTCATTAAAAAGGGGGTTGCAGCCTTCCTGATAATAATGTGCATCTGGGTGTCATATACAGTACTAATGGGAATGTGAAAGGGAATCTTTTTAATTCAGCAGTTTCAAAATACTTACATGAGGATCAATGAAATTATCCATCCACTTTTGGATAGATTTTCAAAGATACAGTACACTAATTCTTGTGTCGTTATCCCGGCTTCCACAGAATCGGAAGTTCAGAATGGGCTGAATTCCCCCGATACTGGAAAAGGTTCAGATGGTATTCCAACGACCTTTTTTCAAAAATTGTGTTATTAAAGTAAGTGGTCCCTTAAAAATTCTATTTAACAGTAGTAGCTTAGCACACACACCTTACCAGTAAGCAAGAGTCCGAGTTTTATAACTCCAATTCATAAACAAGGCCACAAAACCGAGATAGAAAATGATGAACCAGTGTCCAAAAATAACACGCTAAATGTCTTAAAATAATGACATTGAGTATATCTTTTTTTTATTACTCATTAACGAAAGAGAAATATAAACAATTGAAGTAAAATTTATTTTTTCTTTAACGAAGCATAGAATGTATTTTTTTTATTCGTATTCATTATCGAGTGATGAAGTAACAAAATTTATCTAAACCTTTCCCATTACTTAAATAGATTTCTACGAATAATAGTTGCAAAATTTTCGTTTGCAGGGATATAATACAACTTTAATTGCAATTTGCGTATAAATTTCTTCACGCACACACTCACAATCTATGTTTAAGATAGACTTGGGTAGTTTTATCAGTTTATTACCAACAATATGCAACGAATAGTCCTAACATTTAGTTAAGGAATAATGTAGGTACAGCGTTATGCAAAATTGAAAACAAAGAAAATTCAGACACAAACCGTAAATTAAATATTATTAAGAAAGATTCGATTCACTACAGTCAACAAGAGTTTATCAAATTTTTTTTAATAGAAATTCGTTCGTAATTAGAAAAATTCATTTTTGATACCAGTAAACTTTACGCATTCGATTATATTTTACGCACGGAACAGCCGTACATAAACAATATTAATTTACTAGAAAAACTTATATAAAACTAATGTGTTGTACGCAAGTTCACTAGCATTGTTTATTTTGCTTTTTCTGATGGTTATTTGTATACAATTCTATTGTATTCGTTGTGTATCTGGAATATCATTAAATAAACAACTGAACATGAGTTAAATGTACTAAGTAAATTAAAAATGGAATTGGTATAACATTTAAAAAAAACTAGTTGATATTGACTTCATATTTTATACTATTTATATTATTGATATCATTTTAAATATTTTTTATCTAATTATACTTATGTTTTTGATTGAGCCCTCTCAGGAGCGAAAGTATCTAAATGAATTTATGTTCATATAATTTATATATGATTATTATGAAGTTGAAGATTGAAGTTTTTTATTATTAGTATGAAAAAAAAATATTTAAAATATATGACCACATTTGAATTCATATCAATTCCGAGAAAAACAACATTTTAGTTGAACTTAATAATATATTTATCAGAAAGGAAATGAAAAGTGATCGATTTTGAGAAATCAAATGTTTTTGGGAAGAGATGAAGGGTGGGCGTGGGATTGTATGCTATACTACATTCTAGTTTATGAATATAACAACTTTATTATTTGCATTTAATTAAACATTTTACAAAACTACAATTTAATTGGTAATTTGTGTCGATTCAGAAACAAGCAAATAAAATATTCAGAGGGTCTATTCTATTGAATTTGGTCACTTCGGGCAAAAAAATTACCATATAGTTTTTCATCAAATGTCGACGTTCCAGACCCTAAGGAACCCAAATCAACAATAAAAAAATTTGTGTCCGTGATCTTGTACGTACGTACGTCCGTACGTCCCGTTTTTTGTCTCGCGATAACTCGCGAACAGATAAGCGTATTGACATAATTTTTTTTTTTAAATATGCGTCTTGGCATAACTTAGATCTGATTAGATTTTGGGGCAGATCCACCCGTCCATTACTAAAAAAAATTAGCCCCAATTAAGTTTCTTTGTAGTTTTTTGCATTTACTTTGAAAAATACAAATTTTATTAAATAATGTTTCAAACAAAAAAGATAGAGCATGAAATTTTCTACAAAAAAGGTTGTATGCATTTTCTTCCTAAAGTCAACGATAATGCCATAAAAACTGGTTTTAAATGTTTATGACTATTGTCTGAAAAAGTATTGAATTTGGTCATCGCGGCAAAAAAATTACCCTATTGTTTTTCATCAAATTTCGACGTTTCGACCCCCCCCCCCCCCCCCCAGGGGTAGTCTTTGCCAGCCCCTCGGGCGCGGTGACCACATGCGGGCGCAAAGTTCTTTTACGCCCTTGATACGAAAATAACTATTTCGATATATCAAAAAGATGTCTTATAGATATCTATAAGATATCCGTTATAGATCTTTTCGACACTTTCAAGATATCTTTGACGAATTATATGTATATATATTGTATATATAATATCATAATAATACAGACAGTAATTAGTAAAACACAGTAAACATGTAATATGCATCGAATAGTCTATTAGAATACAAGTGCATGAAGTAAGTGTTTTGCAACTTTTATTTATTAATACTTCGGCTGACCTGTTGTCGGGTTCGAAGTTTTGAAAATGCTCATTTTCAATTTTCATACATATAAGAAACACTATATTGTTGTAACACACCTATCGAAGCCACTTGGACCTAAATATGATTGGACCCCCAAATATCAATATAATTTTATAATATAATTGAAAGCTGTTAGTAAACAAACGAGTCTTAAGGAATAGCCGACTTTCCACTTGGTCGGAGTTTCTGAGCGAGCGAAGCGAGCGAGGCACCACGCCAACACTAGTTTTATTATATTGAATTTTTATGTATTAATCATTTTACGCATTGTTTTCAAAACCGAATTTTAAGCATACTGGATCACAATGTTTTAAGGAATGAACTTCTAAGTATTTATGATATTATGGCGACTTACGAACACTAACACAAACATGTCTTCAAAATTCCTTAATATGAGATTATAATTTTGTTTATTTAGAATCGTTTACTTTGTTTAATCTCAAAATTTGGATTGGCGAATATTTACTGATTATCAAGCTAAAAACGTATTCAGTTTGAAATACTTATTACGAAACATGTTTTCGTTAGTTATGTTCCGAGGTTCTCTGCATTCTTTTTTTACAAAACATCAATATAATTTAAAAAAAAAATATATTGGTAACTCCGTCGAAACATTCCTATGTTTTTTTTGTAAAAATGATGATTTTTTCAACATAATTTCACAGTTTATTGTGAAAAATACTTTACAAAATGAAAAAAAATCGATAACAGATCAAACGCTTAAAAAGCTAGAATAATTTAAAGAAGAAACTATGTTTTTCAGATTCTTTGTAGCGTGCGCAAAAAAGTACATTGCATAGATAAGTATTTGAATTCAGAATAAAAGTAGATGATTTTAATAATATTTGTATTGAGAACAATTACACTGAATATATCCATAGATGCGAAACTGAATATGATTTTTGGTACTCGAAAGTCAACACATTGAAAAGATAGATTATGTCAAAGAATGTTTAAGGTTTGAGCTAATATATAGTACCAAATATCCTTTATTCCAGTTATATAACGTTGTGAATGTATAATCTAGGCATACGTTGTTATGGATAGTCTTAATGACATAAAGATTTCTTAGAATATCATATGGAACGAATAGGGAGAATGTTAGTGAATAACAAATTCGCTATTTACGTCAATGCATAACACCATTAACGGCACGAATGTGCTTTAATACAATACATTAAATCCCATAAACATCGTTATTGTTAGGAAATACAAAAAAAAAATAAAGATATATACTAAACAAAATGTTTATCGAACAAATTATTTTTAAAAATTTATATACTAAAAATTCAGTAGCTTGTTATTTTCTATTGTCACAATTCCAACGTCAGTAATGTCGTACATATGTACATGTACGTAAGATTGTACATACGTGGCAGGAAGGTCAGTTTAGGTAGGCTAGATGAAAATTAGCATTATACGAAACATTTTATATTAGATGATCATCTATTTTCTCCTCCTCGACTCCATTGGCAACGTGTTATACAATTGTGCAAGAAGCTTATTGCAGGATCCAAATTTAGGTTGCGTGGATTATTTTCAATTCCAATTTTTATAATTAATCTTCCAGGGAAAACAGATAAAGTACGGACTATCTTGTTTACAAGTTAACAACTCACATGTTAATGACTAAGCTAAAAATAAATTTCTAAGGTTAAGCCGGCTATTATTCAGGTATCTAGGTAACGAAATGGTTTACGAGCTGGAATTAAGTGACTGTCTAGACTGAAAGCTATTAAAAGCATGTACCTGAAATTATAAAAGTTCAATGAACCATTTGTCAGGGGCGCGCGTGTAAAGTTATGAACTTTGAAATATAATAATTTTAATTGTGAAAAATCACATTTATACTAGTATTTCTGTTATTGCGACACCGCGCCGTCCGCGGTAGAAAATCATTCGTTGAACGTTCGGAACTGCAGTTATACGTATAAAAACATTACTTTAACAGACTGACATCATTCAGTTTTATAATTTCAAATAAAAATTTTGTATTAGAACGCAAATATTGAGATTAACCGTTTGATACAAGAATACCTGCAAGCTATCCCAAAAATATCCAAATAATTACTGCAATATTTCATATATTGATGGTGAATATTTCCCAAAAGTAAGAACGAGTAAATATTTTTAAGTATATTAAGTACATAGTGGGAATTTAATCTTTGGTAATTTTTTTAACTACATTTCGTAAATTGGTAAAACTTTAGTTCATCCAACTTTCGGTTAGTTATTCGAGTTATAGACATAAAAAATTTTAAAAGTTACAAGTCGAAATTTAAAGAATGATTTAAATTATACAATTTAATTGAATAGGGGAGACTGGGTTACTTGACGGTTTGCACTTTTCTCGAATTCTGCACATTAGAAAATTCTATGCATTATATAGTATATATTCATTGTGCCCAGCTTCATCGTATTGCCATATTAAAGCCTTGTTTATAGAACTAAATTTGGTTATAGTTTATGGGACTGATCGATTTGACATACGAATTGTAACTATTTATTTCGATTAGATAAGCTTTTTTCTCCGTGTTGCGACTGATACCAAAGTAAGTATTTATTCATTTAGCTTCCTATACTTTCACTGCACAAAACCATTGCGAGAAGTATTGTAATATTTGTATATATCATTACGAAAATTACGTTTTAACTTATAAACTCGGGATGGGGTAGGTTGGCAGGTTTTACATGGGGCACATTGGCGGTGATGAGTATTACATGTAAAATATATTCTTATTGCAGCGAACTGAAACAACAGGCAGAGTCGACAGAAAAAATATTTTAAAAGCATTAGAAAAGGGATTCTCTTCGTCATGTGACATCGACCCAAATTAAAGTACTACAAAATGTCCAGAATTGTTCTCTGCTTTGTAGATCTTGTTGCGAAGATGTTGACGCAATTATAATACGTAAGGTTGTGCAAAAAAAAAGATCTATTGGTCGTCTCTGATGTTTCTAATTGTTCAAACTAATCCTACGCAAAATTCTTTTTTGCCTCTCCCTGTCAAGAAACAAAACTTAATTGAAAATTCGGTTGTGGATGATCATGTAACAGATCTCTCATAAATTGTGATACTTTCTCCGAAATACTTCTGATAATTCTGATGTAGATGAAGATTTATTCGATTCCTGTAATCTGTCGGATTTTGAAGATGATGACAAGACCTCATGTGACACAGATTCTTGTGAAATACTTAAAAAATTAAAAAATTCTCTTTGTATACAGTTTTCGGTCATTATATTGTGTAATTAGACATTGAAATATTATGATTTTGATCAATGCATCTTGTTGAGCATTGAATTAAATTGAATAAATAGTAGTATCCGATACAAGTGGGAAAAAGTGTTTTCGAAAGAATGTGAGGGTTGTGGCACGAGCCGAAGGCGTGTACAGCGAGCACGTTCGTCCAAAAAACATTTTTGCACATGTGTCGAAATGTTTTTTTGTTACAAATGTGTGTAAAATGCGAAAGAAAAATGTCAAAAGTGTGAAAAATAGCATTATGCCCTCGCTGTAACAAAAAAAAAAATGGTTTTCCTACGGGCGTGCGTAAAGTAGTACTTTTTTTCATCGATTTCTGTGCGTAAAGTGACACTTTTTCATATTATGCACAAAAGTTACTTTTTTCATCCAGTGCGCAAAAGTTACTTTTTTCGTACTGTGCTTGAAAGTGCTGCATGATACATAATAGTATATTATGCAACGAGTGCGTAACTTCACGCACTACACTAGTCGCATTCGATATTTTATGCACAGATTTTCTATGCGTGAAGTAGCGAAATTCAGTGCGTGAAGTGGATGAAATGAGTGCCGGCCAACAAAAATGTGTTAACTTTTTTATGTGCAATAATCTAATAAATGAATTCCAAAATGTTTCAAACTGTTCGCTTTCCGTGATCAGTTAGTGACATTTTCCAGGACTCTTATTGAGGGCCTATATCATCATAAACATGAACGTAGACGATGATGGAAACGAATGAGATGGATGATTTACAAATCTATGATTGACGCTTCTGATAATAGTACTCACTCACTATGCAAATAAATTGGTCTGTAAAAAATATCGATTTTCGGATTTCCAAAGGTAGTGAATTGAATAATTTAACGGCGTAGTATGAGAAAGAACCAGTGTACTTGCTTCATGAGTGAGTTGGATAACGCTAAGGTGGACGATACTTCGCTTCTGTAATTATTATTGCTGTTACAACCTAGAAAGCAAATATTAGCATACAAGTTCTCTGGAACTCTCAATACTAGCAACCTGCTTAATATCTTGAGGATTCTTATTTTCATTCTGTCTGGCATCTTTAACAGGCCCGATTTCAGAAAAACTGGTGTGATATGGTCAAATTTCTTAATAAGAAAAGCATATCTTAGACATGCGTTTTGAACTGCTTGTATCCTTGACCAGTTTTTTTGAACAAGGCAGGGATCGAAAGCGATATGCAATATAATATGTGAGGAAGTATAAGAGATTCGAAGAGCCTAATTTTCGTATCACCAGATAGTTCACGTCTGTAAGGGTACAACTGCCGCAGTCGTGCATATGAAATTCCGATTTTTTTTATATATGTGATGAGAATGACTAATTGCAATCAAACGCAACACCTAAACTCTGAGCTTCCTTCGTTACAGGAATGATATTACCTTTGACATAGATGTTGACCTGATTGCAATTCATTTTCTCAATTAATAGAAATTTCAGAAAATGAAAAGAAATAATTTATTAGAGCGTGAGGTTAAATAATGAGGTTAAATATGAGTTTACTGATTTTGAACAAATATACACTCCGTTCTCTCCTAATATCAAATGTAGTAAAATTACGCACACGTTTGTAATAAGCAACATCAGATGGTAATTCAGTTTTACGCATTTTAGTTTGCGCTGCACTCTTTTTCTTTACGAGAAGCCGAATGACATCAGTTATCGATGGAGAGAAGGATTTAGTGACCTGAATTATTCTCATTGGAGCGAAAATAACAAACAGATCAACAGTCAAGTTAGTTAAATACATCATTTTATCATTAATCGGAGAAATCAGTAATTTCACTCCACGGATAACATTTAGCAGCTTCATTAAAATTAGTTTCATTAAAATTATTAATATCATGAATAGTTAAAAATGTTGTATTGTTCGGAGGTCTTGGACATACTATGCTGCAACTTACCAAATTGTGATCGGAGACATGAAATAAATCTGAAGTAAATGCATTAGATAAGTCCACAGATTTAGATGCAATTATAACGTCAATCAATGTTGCTGTTGTTGAAGCGATTTTGGTCGGATGTTTAATCAATTGAACCAGACCACAATTGTTCATGACCTCAGTTTCATAGAATCAGCTTTATTAGGATTAAGCACATTTATATTCAAGTCACCGAGTATAATTATCTTGTCTGCGAAAGTGAAAAAAGACTGAATATTTGCTTGAAGATTATCAATGCATTTAAGAGAAACATCTGAGAGTCTATATGAAACTCCAATAACAATTAAATTATTGTGAAAATGTAAAGTGCACCATAGTTGTTTAAGACCATATTCATCCGTCGATATTCGGAACTGCGAGTAGTGATAGAAACTTTTGTAGATAATTGCCACTCCACTCGCGTTGGCATCCTATCATGTCGCATTACTGAATAACCTGGAATACAAATATCTTCGTCGGAAATCAACCAAGTTTCAGAGAGACAGAAGATGTAAAAATCTTTTTCGAACAAAATGTTTTTTAACTGAGGCAGATGTAATGGAAGCGATCGTACATTCAAGTGAGCAATTTGTAAATTATGACCGGAAGATGAAGAGTCGAAAGCATCCGTTGTGGCACTTGAGGTAACCATGCATGGTGGATCGATTGCACCTGATGTAAATGAATTACTTGATGTTGAAGAAGGTGATCTGATTGACGTTAAAGTTCGGTTGTCAAACTTGGATTCATCAATGTTTACCAAGTAGCGTCATCGCGATGTTTGCAAGCAATCAAAATCCTTTTCAGACGTTATGCTATATTTAATTTCACCCACACTTGAGCACAGCTGAATAACCGCTCCTCTGCACCGGATTTTCAGCTCTTTCTGTTTATCAAACATTGAGCATTTTTTAATTAATTTACAGAATTCATTTGGAAGATATTCGTTAATGTATCGTGCTTTAATTAATGATATCTAAAAGATTTTAATCAGTATAAAAAATATTTAAAATATATGACCTAATATATTTTTGGGAAGGGGTGAAGAGAGGGTGAAGGATTCTATGCTATACTATATTCTGTTAATAAATATAAGAATTAAAGCAATATTAAAGCATTTGATATTTAATATTTTACAAAACTATAATTTATTTCATCATTTGTAACGAGTTCAGAAACAATCAAACAAAATATTCAGATGGCCGATTATATTGTTATTGTATATTAAGTTTTATATTCTTGAGAATGTAATGCATAAAAGAGTAACATCATTTTATTATATTGAATTTTTATGTATTAATTTCTAATGCTTTGCTTTTGAAAAGAATTACACCTGTCTTTAAATGGCTCACAAGCAGACACTATAAAACTAACTATGAAATAATGTCGACTTTATTTCATAACACGAACGCAAACATGGGCTTCAAAATTTCTTCACATGAGATTATAATTTTATGTTTTAAGAATCAATATTTAGAATCATTTGCTTGGATTAATCTCTAAATTTTGAATGGAGCATATTCACTGATTTTCAGGCTTAAATTGTATTTGGTTGGAAATATTTATTATGAAACATGTTTTCGTTAGTTAGGTTTCGAGGTTCTCTGCGTTCTTTCTTATACAAAATCAATAAAATTTAAAAACAAATTGATTAGTAACTCAGTCGAAACATTACTATGATTTTTTGTTTGTAAAAACAATGATTTTTTAAACATAATTTCTCAGCCACTTGTGAAAAATACTTTACAAAAATGTAAAAACAATCGATAACAGATCAAACGCTTAAAAAGATGCAATAATTTAAAGAAGAAACTATATTTTCCAGATTCTTTGTAGAATGTGTCACAAAACGGGATCAAAAATTAGTTTGGGTCGATTATTTCCATTTCCGGTTTTTATAATTAATTTTCCAGGGAAAAAAAATAAAGTACGGACTACCTTGTCTACAATTTAACAACTCATATCTTAAGGGGAGACACCGGTGAGATTTCAGCTACATTAAATTGCAATTAAAAAAAATCGAAAAAAATTGTTATAAGCATCATTTTTCTTCACAAATTAAGTGGTGTAGTCGAAAAAAGAAAAAAAAAATTTTTTGGCCGAGTTAGAATTTTTTATTTTTGATCTAAGCCACGTATCATCAAATCCATGCGTAATTTTGTTTGAAATCGTAAAAAAAGCATACAAAAAAAATTTGGTTACACTTTACCCAAAATTGACGGAGGAGATGCATTTTTTAGGTGTTTTATGATTGATTTTTAATAAAATCGACCACTTTTTGGTTACAAGAACTGTTCATTATACGATAAATTCCAAATTAATGTTCATCGAAACATAAGAAATACATTTATTTTATATTCCTACATTTTTTTAATAAAAAAAAGTTTTTTATGAATTTTTTTATATTTTTTTTTAAATTTTTTCAATTTTTTTTAAATTTTTTCGTTTTTATATTTTTTTTTCATTTTGAGAATATCTTTTTAGATGTTTTATGATTTTATGATATTAAAATCAACCCCTTGTTGGCTCCAACAACTGTTTATTGTATAATAAATTTCAAAGAAATGTTCAGTGTAACGTAAAAAATAAATCTATTTTATATTTCTATATTTTTTTTATTAACAAAATTTTTGTAAT
This sequence comes from Trichopria drosophilae, assembly GCA_030407085.1. Lineage (NCBI taxonomy): Eukaryota > Metazoa > Arthropoda > Insecta > Hymenoptera > Diapriidae > Trichopria > Trichopria drosophilae. The sequence goes on along the minus strand of CM059587.1, from coordinate 82,664,326 downwards.
TTTTTTTACATTTTTTAGCTTTTACATTTTTTTTCATTAATATAATATCTTTCTAGAACATTCCTGCTCCGTACATAGTCCCTTCGTTTTCCATAAAGACTTCTTCTAGCCTGTTTTGTGCTAAGGCTATCTCTCGTCGTGCGTTTTTGAACTTTTCATTCGATTGTTCAATGCCTTTTTCTATTCTATGAGAATCGCGATTTGGGTACTTTTTACACCCTCGAAAATTACATGGGTGAGGTAGGAGTTCACCAGCCTGTCGAGTTGCAAATTCGAAGCCCACATTCGAATTTTATACTCACTATGACGAACAATTATGTTTCTATCACGGGGGTGAAAGTTCATTTTACGCCCTTGTAACGAAAATATCTACTTTTTGAAGAGATCATTATTTCGGCTGATGGAAATGGGCAAGAATTGGCATTTTTCTAATATTAGTACATTATTGTACAAGTGTTGAAGTGTTTCATCTAAGAATGCAATTACATTCGAAGAGGACATTTCCACATGTTCTAGTCCTGATGTTTTTTATCTGAGTAGATGAGGTGTACGGACATAAAATGACGTAAATAGCTCAACTTCTCCATTTCGGCGTATAATGCAAAAATTTGTCCTGCGATTATTTTTTATATAAATATAATCATATATAACAATCTAATGAAAAGTTCAAAAACGACGAGCCATAGCCTTGCTAAACATGGTACAAGAAGTCTGGAAGTATGAAAAAAAGAGGAACTATTGTACGGAGCAGAAATGCTCTAAAAATATATTTTCAAAATGAAAAACAAAATGAAAAAACTAAAAAATTCAAAAAAATTGAAAAAATTAATAAAAAAATTTTTTTTTAATAAAAAGATATATAGAAATATAATATAAATTTATTTCTTATGTTTCAATAAACATTCATTTGGAATTTATCGTATAATGAACAGTTCTTGTAACCAAAAAGTGGTCGATTTTATTAAAAATCGATCATAAAACACCTAAAAAATGCATCTCCTCCGTCAATTTTGGGTAAAGTGTAACCAAATTTTTTTTGTATGCTTTTTTTACGATTTCAAACAAAATTACGCATGGATTTGATGATACGTGGCTTAGATCAAAAATAAAAAATTCTAACTCGGCCAAAAATTTTTTTTTTCTTTTTTCGACTACACCACTTAATTTGTGAAGAAAAATGATGCTTATAACAATTTTTGTCGATTTTTTTTAATTGCAATTTAATGTAGCTGAAATCTCACCGGTGTCTCCCCTTAATGACTCAGCTAAAAATAAGTTTCTAAGGTTAAGCCGGCTATTATTCAGGTATCTAGGTAACGAAAAGGTTTACGATCTGGAATTAAGTGACTGTCTAGACTGAAAGCTATTAAAAGCATGTACCTGAAATTCTGAACTTTCAATGAAGCATTTGTCAGGGTGCCACGTAAAATTATGAACTTTGAAATATAATAATTTTAATTGTGAAAAATCGCAATTATACCAGTATTTTTGTTATTGCGACACGCCGCGCCGTCTGTGCTGGTAGAAAATCGTTCGTTGGACGTTCAGAACTATAGTTATATATACGTATAAAAGCATTACTTTAGCAGACTGACATCATTTAGTTTTACAGTTTCAAATATGTATTTTCTATTACAACACAAACATTGAGATTTATCATTTGATACAAGAATACCTGCAAGCTATCCCAAAATATCAAAATAATTAATTGCAATATTTAACTAAGCTAAGTGGAGAAACATTTCATATATTGATGGTGAATATTTCACAAAAGTAAGAACGAGTAAATATTATCCAGTTAAAATATTAAAATAAATATTTACAAACGTTTACAATGCGACATTCCAAGCGTATGAATCGTTAATCTGGAGAAATATTGGAATGATTTTGTTTTTTTAAATATAAGTAAGCGTATATACAGTGATTATTACACTAACCAAAATATTTAGTATATTAAGTACATAGTGGTAATTTAATCTGTAGTAATTTTTTAACTACATTTCTTAAATTGGCAGAAGGGGAAGTTATTCCAATATGGCGATGTTCTCGATGACAATGATGTTCTTCATCGATCTGTCGTGTACATGATGTTGTCGAACGCATCAAGAGAATTTTTGCAGTTATTGGACTGCTGGGGTTACGATTTGACAACTACGGATCCCACAATTGGAAATCAGACGTTGCTGCATTTGGCAGCACAGTTCGGAAACGTCGAGGTATCTGAGGAGCTATTGAGGCATATTTATATAAACAGCCTAAGCGAAATGGGGACTCCGCTTCACATAGCAGCACGTTGGGGAAAAGACAAGTGTGCTGAATTATTTTTAAATCACGGTTGCGACGTTGATGCCATGGGACAGGATTTCGTGTCACCTTTGCACACCGCGTTCACATCCGTGAATCTCGGGAGTGAATTAGTCTTCCAAAGACTAATTCAACACCGGAGCGGCGTAAACAGCGTTGTAACCAATAACGCTGGACTTTTTTCGTTTGTGTTGGACAATGGATCAACTGATATTAATGGAAGGAAAATATTTGCGCTTATCCGACATCTCATATTGATGAAGCAGTCAAATTGCAACATCAACGAAGAAATAATTCCCACACTGTTAAAAAACACCGCTATTGAAGATCAAACTAATTTGTCTATTTTTAAAACTGCGTGCGCTGCTGAAATTCAAATGTTGAAAACTAAAATGCTAGGCAATGTTTGATTTGATGACCAAATGTGTAAATTTCATGTCATGGTACATCAACCGGAATGTGGTTGAGTACTTTGATTCAGGGAACACTGGTCAGAGTTTCCGTTGTATGGAAATACTTTACGCATTGCTTTTGATAAGGCATCAAAGAGGAGAACAATTTTAAATAAAACCGAACCCACTTATTGGTCAATATTTTCCTCCCAGAATTTACCTTATCTAGCAATGCGACAAGTCTTGCTGTATTTAAGTACTGAGGACTTAGCTTACGCATATGTTAGTCTTCCTTATTTATTAAATAGAATATAGTTTTAGAATAAGTTTTTAACCGTAATATTTGTAATATATTTGTATAAATTATATTGTGTTCTTCGTCGTTTCAATAAAAAGAAAGATGCATTGGGACTCCGCTTCACATAGCAGCAGGAGGAGTCAAATTGCAACTTTAACAAAGACTTAATACCCACTCTTATGAAAAATACCCCAGCATACAATCAAAGTAAATTATTTATTTTTCAAACTGCGTACGCGGCTGAAATTCAAACGTTGGAACCTAAAATGCTGTGCGTTGGGTTTTCTGTGTTTGATTTCAAGTCTTGCTGAACCTAAGCACACAAGACTTGGAGTATTTGTTAAATAGTCTAATAGTTTTAGAATAAGTATTAAACCGTAATATTTAATACATTTGTATATAATGATATTAATTATATTTAGATTATGTAAATTATATTATATTTTTCGTTGTTTGAATGAAAAGAAAGATGCATTGATTTAAATACCGATTTTGTTATTCAAAAACATTTTCTCTAATCGTTCCATATGATATTCTAAAAAATCTTAGCCATTAAAACTATTTTATAACAACTTATGCCTAGATTAAATACATTCACAACGTTCTATAACTGGTAAAAAGGATATTTCGTAGACCGCTTTTGAATTAATCAAATATAGATAGTCTTGGTATGTATCGGTCTATTTCTAAGTATTAATTTGAATGAAAAATAAATAAATAAATACATAAATGTATAAACGTCACTGGGATATCAGTGCACGTCGAGCGCATTACTTATTTATCTTCTTATATGACAAATTTCTGATACGATAGCTATTGGATTTTAATGTAAACAGGAAAAATATAAAAGTAGAAAATATCCCTCTATAGCGCTAAAACTTGAACTATTGTCAAACTGCGTTTCGCACCAGGATATCATTTTTGTGCTCTTCATTATATTTTGTAGTTAGACATTGAAATGTTATGATTTTGAACAATGCATCTTGTTGAGCAGTGAATTGCCTTTAAAATGAAAAAAAAAAATATTTTATTTCAACAAAAATTTAGCGAGATAATCGAGGTTGAATTTGAATAAAATAAGTCCCCTGTGTTTTGCAATTTATACGTTAATCAGAGGACTTCTATTTAGTTACCGTTTTTCAGGTCAATGTTTTTATTGTAAACCGATCCAGAGTCAAAATTTCAACTATACTGCCATAAAAGGTACATATTAAAACGGGTTTTATGAATTTTTTCAGAATTTTAAAAAGGATCCTTCGCTTTCTTCGAAAAATGTAAATTAAAAAATTATAACGATTTTTTCACCTTATCCTCTGACAATACGTGAAAGCGGATATTTTCACGAGAAAGGGCATTAAAAACACTACGAATAACTCATTTTTCAAAATAGAAATTAAACTTCGAAACTTGTGATTTATCCTATATTTTGTTTATTTCAGCATGTTATTATTTTCATAGAAAAAACTTGTATAGAAAAACGTTATGTTCGTCTATTTGTAGGTGGGTCTCTGACCGTTCCGGAGTGCCGCACTTCTTTATATTTGTTTATGTTTATTGTTGATAACAAATAACTGACCACTCGGTCAACAAAAATGTAAATATGTAGAAGAACTGCCTCACCCCAAAAATGAAATGTGCCAGATGTTTTCGATGTATTTTGGGCTGCTGATAACGAATATCGCCATAAAATTTGGCGCTCGGACGTATTGAACCCGCTATCTAAAAAAAAACCGTTAAAAACGTGATTTTTTGGAGTTTTTTGCATTTATTTTAAAAAGTACGAGTCCGACAAAAAATGTGTCCAACAAAAAATGTAGAGCACGCAATTCTCTACAAAAAATGTTTCATACGTTTTCTTCCTAATATGAAAAGTAAGCTCGTAAATGAGCGATGAATGTGAACATAACGGATTTTTACAATGTACGTGCGTAATTTTCTCAATGTAATTTTTATCATTCGGATAAAACTAATATCTCTGGGAGGCAAAATCGAGATGGTAGCCATATTATAATGGATGTGGGTTTTTCTTAGCGGAGGGTGGGGGGGGGGGGGGGGGGTCTGGGAGGGAGCGCGTGTGTTGGGTTTAGCTTTTCTAATTTAAAACATGAAGTTACAAAAAGATCAACTACTTTTCCAATTTGGTTTAACAGCAAGTTAAAAGAATTAGTTAGTGTAAAACAAAGAGCGTATAAGCAATTTATAAAATCTAACAGCGATATCGACTACAATAAGTTTAAATGCATCAGATCGACATGTTAAAACTCATCTAGAGATATTTAAAAAAAATACATTAATAGCATTGAAAATCTAATAAATAACAATGTTAATTCTTACTGCGATTATGTTAATTAAAAAGGGGGTGGTAGTCTTCCTGATAATAAAATGCATCTGGGTGTTATATTCAATACTAATGGGAATGTGATATGGAATATTTTGACACAGCAGTTTCAATATACTTACATGAGGATTAATGAAGTTATCCATATCTACTTTTGGATAGATTTTCAAAAACACAACACACTAATTCTAGTTTCGTTATTCCGGCTGTCACAGAATCGAAAGTTTCTGAATGAGCTGAATTCCCTCGATACTGGAAAGGGTTTAGCACCAGATGGTATTAACGACTTTTATTAAACTAGTGTTGGCGTGGTGCCTCGCTCGCTTCGCTCGCTCAGAAACTTCGACCCAGCGGAGAGTCGGCTATTCCTTAAGACTCGTTTGTTTACTAACAGCTTTCAATTATATTATAAAATTATATTGATATTTGGGGGTCCAATCATATTTAGGCCCAAGTGGCTTCGATAGATGTGTTACAACAATATAGTGATTCTTATATGTATGAAAATTGAAAATGAGCATTTTCAAAACTTCGAACCCGACAACAGGTCAGCCGAAGTATTAATAAATAAAAGTTGCAAAACACTTACTTCATGCACTTGTATTCTAATAGACTATTCGATGCATATTACATGTTTACTGTGTTTTACTAATTACTGTCTGTATTATTATGATATTATATATACAATATATATACATATAATTCGTCCAAGATATCTAGAAAGTGTCGAAAAGATCTATGACGGATATCTTATAGATATATATAAGACATCTTTTAGATATATCGAAATAGTTATTTTCGTATCAAGGGCGTAAATGAACTTTGCGCCCGTAGGGGGTCACCGCGCCCGAGGAGCTGGCAAAGACTACCCCTGGGGGGTAGGGGGTCGAAACGTCGAAATTTGATGAAAAACAATAGGGTAATTTTTTTGCCGCGATGACCAAATTCAATACTTTTTCAGACCATAGTCATAAACATTTTAAACCAGTTTTTATGGCATTATCGTTGATTTTAGGAAGAAAAAGGATACAACCTTTTTTGTAGAGAATTTCATGCTCTATCTTTTTTGTTTGAAACATTTTTTAATAAAATTTGTATTTTTCAAAATAAATGCAAAAAACTACAAAGAAACTTAATTGGGGCTAATTTTTTTCAGTAATGGAAGGGTGGATCTGCCCCAAAATCTAATCAGATCTAAGTTATGCCAAGACGCGCATTTTAAAAAAAAAATGTATGTCGATACGCTTATCCGTTCGCGAGTTATCGCGGGACAAAAAAACGGGACGTACGGACGTACGGACGTACGTACGTACAAGATCACGGACAAAATTTTTTTTATTGTTGATTTGGGTTCCTTAGGGTCTGAAACGTCGACATTTGATGAAAAACTATATGGTAATTTTTTTGCCCGAAGTGACCAAATTCAATACTTCGTCCAGACTTAGTCTGGGTCGAAGTAAAATTGTGTTATTAAAGTAAGTGTCGATTATAACTTCTAGGGGGGGGGGGTGGTAATGGTTGAGGGATGATGATAAAAAAGCAGAGTGATGGTGATGGTGTAGAGTGATGACGAAGAAAATGCGGAATGATATCGAGTTATAATGATGATAACGGGTGATGATAATGATGTCCAGAGATTTTTTTTCCTTCAAGTTAATTGAATAAATTAAAGAATGCCTATTACAGTAACTAAAAAGAATTTACATAACATCAGAAGAGATAGTAAATTAAATTTAAATTTGACAAATTAACACAAACAATTATGAGATTACCTTACCAAAATAAAACAAAACAAAGTCACACTCTCACTCAAAAACTTCATACATTTTAATATTTCGTGATTTTACCGAATTTCATAATGCAGATAGGAATTACTTATTAGACAACAAAAAATTGATTTTTAGATTTTTATGGTGTACTTTAAATGTGAGAGTATGCGCATTTACTAGTATAAAAGAAAATAGCAAGTGGTTCAAATAACTAATTTACTCGCATTATGTAGATAGATGCATTTACTAACTACAAAATGACTCATCTTAGTTTCTAAAAGTTACTTAATGTTACTAAAGTACTTATAGAACCTGACTATTTTTTGTAGCAAATGCTACTAATTGTAAAGATTTTAGTAATTTTTAACGAGTTTCTCGATTAGAAATCGTCATTCTTTGATTTTGTCGGACTTTACTTGGATTAGACGATATTGTATAGTATAAGTACTTTGCATAGTAATCACAACTATCTATTTTTCTGTATTTGATCAACATTGCCTAGCAATTTATTATTGGAATATCAAATAGAAAGATTCATTTTTTGGGGGCGAACAAGAACTTGCCTAAGGGTAAATCGTAATATTTGATTGTTGTTTATTTTTTCTAATATTTCAGGTACTGTGTTTAGTGCGGGAAATGCTATTTTCAGTACGAATAATGCACTATCGTCTGAAAGAAAGAAGAAGTTTATTGAAAATGTATCCAGAATCGGCTTTCGAAGAAAGTTTCCACATCATTTCTACATTAAAAATCTGTTTGAATCAAAATCGCAGCTGATCCTTTTTTAACTGTATACGTATATTTATATTTTTATATATTTTTTTTATAAAGAAAATGTTGGTATTGTTATTTTTTATAAATTCCAGTTTGAGTTTTTATTATGTTTTACCGATTTTTTTTTACTTTCACCTAGAACAAAACAAAAAAAAACAGATGCCCGAGTGATATTGGTCACCTACGCCCCCCCCCCATTAACCCTTTAACGCCCGACTTTTTTAGAACAGTCGGATTCGTTTGAAACATGTTACTCGGGGGTTTTTGGGGTCGCTGATTACGAATCTGATATCAGTTTTTCAAAATTCAAAATCGCGGATCCAATATGGCGGACTAATTTTTTCAAACGAATCCGACCAATTTGAAAAAATTTGTCCGCCATATTGGATCCGCCATTTTGAATTTTGAAAAACTGATTCCAGATTCGTAATCAGCGACCCCAAAATCCCCCGAGTAACAAGTTTCAAAAGAATCCGACCATTTTGAAAAAATTTGTCCACCATATTGGATCCGCCATTTTGAATTTTGAATCGTAATCAGCGACCCCAAAAACTCCCGAGTAGTCATTTTCATTAGCTTAACTTTATTCAATTTTTTATTTTCTGTTTTTTTTTTGTAAATTTTGCCACAAAATTTTATTTTTTATTAGTAATTTATAAGTAATTAAAAAAATGTTAATTTTTTATTGCAATATAAATTTTTTTCACAAAATAGGATAAATTTGTAGGTGTTGGGTATTTGGAAACCGAAAACATTCCAATTTTTGTGAAAGTTATGAAGGGTTGAAGTCAAAAGTGGTTTCGATCGAAACCGCTGGGCGTTAAAGGGTTAAAATATTCGTTTTACAAAAAAAAAAACATTTGAAACAAACAATTTACACTTTCAAATCTGAATAGGGCAGACCCCAATTTTTCAAAGACAGGTGCCAATTTGCCCTTTTATGAAAATAAAAATAAAAAATCTATTTATAGGAAAATCGTATTTCCCGCGCTTGTAACGAAATATACTATATTTTCACAATTTTTGACACAAATTATATAATTTAAATGTTTTTGAGAACTAAAAGACGCGTATAAAATTTTTGTTCAAATAATAAAAATAAATCGAATTCAAATCAATTCCGAAACTGACGCCAGAAATGAAAAATAGGTACAAAGATTAATAGCGCATTTTAGTCCTTTATTCATTACTGTTTGAGATTTCCGTTTAGATTTCCTTAAACTCATAAGAAAAAAACTAGATAACTGTCAATATTCCAAACAGAGATCTAATACTCAAGAAAATAAAATTATTAAGACCCTTTTTATTCTTTGTGTAAAGGACTAAAATGATTAAAGTCTTGGTTTTAAAAATAATAACAATAATAAAAGAAAAAAATAGAGATGTATTTTATTTCAAAATTCGAAAATAAAACTGTCAAAACTTTTGAAAAATCAAAATTGCCTGAAATTTAAAACAGTTTAATTTAAACTATTGTTGTTCTTTATTAATACTTTTATTTAAACATAGATGAGTTCCCCTCCCCCTTATATTCAAAGTCAATATTTAATTTTTTTTCATTTACAAACGGTCGAGAAATTTAATTCATTATCGAAAAAAAGTGTGTAAAACATGGGATTCTTAAGAAGCACATTTCAAATTATAATACTGCAAATGAACAGATTTTTATTAATTATAAAATTTTGATCAGTCCCGATTTACCGTCTTACCAGGTTGGTTATAAAAAATAAGAATTATTAAAATTGAATTGCAGATTCACAAGCAATACAACTATATTATCTTTATGAGACATATTATTTCCTTGAAGTGTACCACACATTTTTCCGATAAGGTAACATGGTGTTTTGCCTATTCTCAGTTTCTCTTATTTGAATTAACAATTTTATTTTTCTTGGAAGTTATATCGATATTTTGAAGCCTTGACACACATTAAATCATTTAAAATAATTTTAATTAGAATGTTTGTTTACTTTATTTTTATGTGTACATTGAAATTGAAAGCACTGTTTATTTTTCGGATATATAATAATACAATAGACTGTTAAAGAATCAATAAAATACAGATTCAAATACAAAAACTTTATTAAATAGTCATTTTTTGACCGGTGAAGAATTTAAAATTAAAGATTAAACACGGTCATTGAACCAAGTCAATACGTTAAAAATAAATATTTAACATAATTGAACTATAAAATAAGAATTTTTAATTTTCGGCCATGGATTATGGCCCTCTTCAGAAACAAATGATATATATAGTAAAAATCCGAAAGTTTCTTCCATTCGCATACATTTATATTAATCAAAGAGTTATTATATATATAGGAGAAATGATTTTATTTAGCCACCTGTAAGTAACACGATAAACAAATAGAAGAGTAAATAAATAAACAAACAAGTAAATATAACATATGAATCGGTCCATACAAAAAGGGCACTAAGTCCATATAAATAATTGTTTGGAAAAGGCAAAAAACTGATTTACTTTTGTTACAGAATGAAAAATAAAAATATTATTTAATAGAAATGATGCTTTTATGCACTTACAATAGTACAAATACCGTTCTATGCTTAAAATTAAAGAGGATTTTTAATAATTATAAAAAATATCAGTGGACTTAGGTCCCTTTTTGCATGAATTACTAGTAACATGAAAAAAAAAGTAATAATTTTATAACACAGCTATCTAATTTATTTGCAAAAGTATAATACAATGTAAAATTACATTTTGCGGTATATTAAGAACTAAATTCATTATCCTTTCCATCGGTAACAGTAGGCTATTCGATCAGGGAATTCTAGAAACCTAGATATTTATCTGGTATATATTGTTGTAATTTTAACTGACGTTAAATTATAATAGTTCCGAAAGATTATTGTTATTTGTAAATACAGTAAGTATGTGTGTAATAATCAGTAAACAAATCTCTCTTAATACGAATAAGTTTGAATTATTCATATATAATATTTCAATACTAAACATTGTGCTAACATGATTTTCGTAGATGTTAACATAACTATATTTACCAATATGGATAGTATACAAAACTGGTACAGTATTTGTTGTTCATATAGTGGTAAAATATATACGACATGTATTTATTGGCACATATTTTACTGCAACAAGTAGTATTAAGTACTATCTTTTACTGCATTTTTTTCTCAGTGTAAATAATACCCGGTAAAAAAATATGTCACTTCCAATTTATGCAAAAAGGGATCTAAGTCCTGGACTTAGGGTCCTTTTTGCATAAATCGGACATCAGGAAATGAAGATTAATAATTTTAATAAGTGCCAAATGAAAGACCGGAGCCTCAAAAGTTAGAATTTATCATTATCTCAATTTACCGAAAAATGGACTTAGTGCCCTTTTTGCATGGACCGATTCATATAGAATATTCTAAATGAAGAAAGCATTGTATACTCACTTCGTTAACGACATCACGTTACGATTATTGTGGGTATATAATTTATCAATATTCCTAATATTTCTCTCCTCTGTTAGGAACATTTAAAATTACATTAATCTATTAAATCATCGCGTAAAAGACAGGATTTTTTGTGGTCTTTCTGACGAGTCCACACAAAAAATCCGGGACGAAACGTGTGTTTACAATAAGCACTTGTTACTTTTTTCGCTACTAGAGGGAACCAGAATCCATTATCATTAAATCCTAAAATTAATATGTAAGAAGCCGTTTAGATCAAGTATTCTGGAGCTGGCGAATGTACAAAATCTCGTGTATTTACATATTTCCTTTCTCATCTATTGTGGTTTATATTTAAAGCCCTTAGGTCCAATTTTAACATTTTATTTCAAAATTGTATTCCCTAGTAAATCGACCGTCCTTACCAAGTAATAATTTTCATATCTTTTAAGTAAATATAACTATTTTTTCATAAGGATACTGTAAATATTTGGTAATTTTAATTTTTCAAATCTAATATTAACCGTATTTTCAGTATTACTTATGAAAAAATTTTCAATTTCTTTTCTTTTATAGGTATTATTTTCTAATGCTAGAATTTTGACATTATCAAAGTCAAAACCATGTCCTGTCTCAATTCTATGCATCGTTAAGCCTGTATATTTTTCTTGTTTATCCTCTATGTTTTTTTTGTGTTCTCTTATACGTGTACCTAATCTTCTACCAGTTTGTCCTATGTAGACATTGTTGAAATGTAAAAAGGAGATTTTATAAACTACATTGCTCATTTTTTTTGTTTCTAAAACGTCTTTTCCAATTCTAATACCACCTATGTTTTTACCTACTTTATGATACTACACGAATCTTCTCTTTTCTAATGAAATCAGTTTCGTTATTTTTTTAAATATTTTGTAGGGAATTATATAATAAGTGAACTCGCTTACAAATACATTCAGAAATTAAATTATTAGGATAACCACTTTCTCGTAAGATTCTCTCAACCAAGTTTAAGTTTTTCTTGCGAAATCGTATTTCAGACAGTTTAATTGCTCGATCAATTAGACCGATAGCAACACTTATTTTTATATAGAGAGGATGATTTGATAGAAAATTTAGGTATCTTCCTGACCAAGTGTCCTTACGGAACCAGTCAGTATTGAAAACACTATTATTTTTTCGAATTATCAATAGGTAAAGAAAATTGATTTTATTATTAATTTCTATTTTTTTAGTAAAAGTAATTTTATTGGTTAAGCTTTTAATTTTATGTAAACTATTGAATTTATTTAAGACATAGTCCTCTTTTCCTGACGGAACAGCGAGAAGAATGTCATCGACATATCTCATATAAAGGGGTGGTTTAAAATTTAATTTCTTAATTAAAATATTTTCAACAAATTCCATAAATAAATTAGCAACCATTGGTGATAGGGGAGAGCCCATAGGGACTCCAAAAACTTGTTTATAAAATTTATTCTGAAAGGAAAACATAGTGTTATTTAGAACAATTTTCAAACCTTTAATAAATTCATCCATTGGGAGGGTAGTAAAAATTAATATTTCATGCCATCTAATTTTAATAATTAGAAGGATGATATCAGTTGATATGTTGGTAAATAAAGACACTACGTCCAAGGATAATAATTTAAAGTTTTGTGGTATTGTGGGAATCGAGATATAAACCAGCCACTTAGGTGAAATACGTTTATTCATCCAAATCACAAAGGATATACATATATCAGCATTCGGTCTAGCCAAGATGGCCGCTACTTAGATTCGCGCTCGGACTACTACGCTGTAACGCCACGTACCTTCGCGCTAGACTGCTGCCGAGAGACTGCCGTGCTCGCGTTCCCCTCCCACTTTCAAGACCCACCGCGCTTTTCCCTCTTGCCGCCGCAGCGCTACTTCGCTCCCATGCATACGTGCATAAACACGCTCACGCCGCACATACACATGCGATAATTTCGCGTTCCTACAGTATTTTTAAGGATTTAATTTTCTCTCTACAGCTCCAACTGTCTTTAATATGAAGTTTATTTTTTGAAGTAATGTTTATCAGAATGTTAGTGAAAAATTTTGCCAAATTATATGTAGGAGGGCCATAATCCATGGCCGAAAATTAAAAATTCTTATTTTATAGTTCAATTATGTTAAATATTTATTTTTAACATATTGACTTGGTTCAATAACCGTGTTTAATCTTTAATTTTAAACAAAAACTTTATACCTTAAAGGTATTATAATTTTAAAAAATTAATTTACTATATATTTAGTTATAGCAAGATGAGCGACATGTTTGCAATTAACAGATCGATATTTAACTAATGAATTTAAAACTTATATACTTCAAATTAAATAAAACTTGTTTTTCATTGTTTTATTCGACTAATTGAATTCGATAGTCCAATATTTATTTCCTACCTTAAATAGTAGATAAAATAACTAATTAAATGGAGAACTACTAGTGTAATAAGTAGTTTTCTTCTAATTGTTAGTAACCGACATTGCATCAAATTAATTAGTAGAATTTAGCAAGGAACTAGTGACATTTTAAGACAGTAGTATTTGTTAATGTTCAAAAAATTAGAAGAACTAAATTATGGGAAGAATCATAAAAACGAAAAAATCTATATTATGATTTAAATGACGATTGTTTATTATTCCTATCAAAAGTAGAAATAACTAATATTTTAGCAATGTACTTGATTAGTTACCTTTATTCTTAGCAAACATTCAAAGATTGTTAGTAATATAATAAAAAGATCATTAAAAAGAACTACCAACTTAACTATTCAATAAAAATAGTTTATTATCTATAAAACCATTACTTTTAATATTAATAACTATAGGTATTATTAATGATTTTACTTCTTCTGAGTTAAGGTACAAAGTCATACGACACGTTCACATAGCTAATTAAATATCACTTTTGTAGGCGAAAAACTTGAAAGATAAAATTTGATCAATCTCTAATATACCCAGAAAGATTTCATTTTCAGTTGATAAATTTGAATTAAAATGTTATACAGAAATTGTTGCTGGAATCAGTTTAGGTGCTACGGGAATTCCGAGGGAAGATTTCACGAATCTACCTGGGATGTGTGGGATGCCTAAGTTGGATCGATTCTCTCTAGAGAATCAAAGATTCTGTAACAACCTCATATGTTTTGGAGAAGGTGGAGGTTAAAACTAACTAAAAGTGAAATTGATGTTCCTAATTATTTTGCTAATATTTAATCAAACTTCTATTCAGTGTCTTTAGCGACCTTTTTTAGCAAATTTAATATAAAGAATGTTATAATTTAATTTGAAATAGATATTTAATATAAAGATTAATCATTCCAATTATGTTTGATTGCAGTTCATTTTTCATTAGAATTAGAAAAAGAAAATACGCTTTTATTTAAAAACAAGCATTTTCATCTCTCATTCTGCAAACGGGACGAATTAATGAAACAATATCATGTAAGGAAATAGGCAATGATGAGGCCTAATATTAATGATTTTACATACTTGCGCCGAAAAATGATGTTATATAATTGATAGTTGTAGCGGATAAATATGATGATGATGAATAATTATGAATCGGGATAACTATTAGATCATTCAAGATCATTCTTCGTTAACGACTGTATTGACAAAATCATCAGCAAGGACTGACTACGTTGCTACTAATAATGATGATGTCGCATTATGATGTAATGAACATCGTCTTCTACCACTCAATAAAAAACTTAGCATTTAATGTAAATTTATTATTGTTACCTTTGGTTTAAAAATTATTTAGCCGTATAACATAATGTGTATTGGTAATACCTTTATTAAACTGTCGTTTAATATAGATTTATCATATACGTTTATAATAAACGAAACATACTTTAAACGTTAAAAAATCGTTGATGAAATAACAAAAATAGGAAGTTTACAGTGGGTTTAATAAATTCTATATTTTTATATTAACTGACGTATATGAAAGACATTTAAATGAACTCGAAGATACTCCAGTTATGATACTTCCGTGTACATAATTTAATTTAATATTAAATTATGAGATACGTTAATAAAACGTTGAACCTACAGTACTGTTAAACCAAAAACAGGTTTTCTTTCCTTTTAGAACGTTTTTTAGAGCGTTCATTATCGGTTTCCTAAACAAAACATTGAAGTAAAACCGTTTAATAAATTCCACTAGAAACATCATGGGGTTTATAGGGTGGCCCTTATTTATTTGTTTTCAAATCCTTTTTTTTTCATCCCCTCACTTTTTTCGAAAAGAAATATAAAAATTTTGAGCACTGGTTGAATATTCTATGTCAATTTTAAGTAGACCCCCAAGGGGCTCAGAGTTTGACATTGTTTTTACATTAAAAAAAAAATTTAGTTATTTGCTTTGTTTCTTAAAACCTAACTAAAAAATTCTGTAACCATGGGAATACGTTTCCAAATGCTTCTCGAATACAACGTTTTTTGAGTAATATAAATGAGATTTTTTGGCTGAATTATTACGAGTTTACTGCCACTCATTTTTGGTTTAAAAAGTTCAAAATGTCTAACATTTTTGCTTCGTATCATGCTGAAATTTCATACTAAGAAATTCGAATACTTTATGGTCCCACGAATTAAATGTGCCCTCATTCATTAAAAAGGATGATTTTTTTAATCAGATGTCGAATTTTTCAATCAAGTTTTTATTTACGAAAATTAGGTAAAGGAAAATATTTCTAAATTAACGTCTATAATTCGCACAAAATAAATGATGCTTTTCTACCATTCATGATTGTTTTGTGACCTTCCTCTACATTCAAATTATCAAAATATAGATTCAGAAATCAGTAAGGTACTGCAAAAAAATGTTCCAAACATGTCTGGTACTTAGTTCCCGAAACTGTTGCAATATGTTTCTTTGATGGCGATGTTCCAATGAAGGTAAAGGCATATATGACTGAAGCTCTTCTGGAATTAGATAATACCGAAAACGAAGAAGATGAAGATTATGAAGAAGACGAGAAATGAACTAAAGAAGTATTTTTTTCGAATCGAAATTCTTTATTTCAGTATTAGTTTTACATATACATAGTACATTGTACATTTTTCGGATGTACCAGTTTTAACTTTACCTATCCTTTATTATATTAAACGCAGTATTTACATTCTTTGCTTATAAACTAATCCTATATCTAGGTAGGTTATGTATAAGAAAATATTTAACATATAAAAAACTCAGCTCAAACTATTTAGGACATTAAAATAATAAAATAGAAATATTAAATTGAAATAGCTTCGTTTAAAAACGTTGAGTTTTCGTCTGTTGTAACTCCTGCTATAAAACTGTTTTCTACAAGATTTTCTATTTGATAATTGATAAATTAATTTGCTTAATAAAACCAGATAAAACAATAAAAATAGAGCCCCGAATGCACAAACATGAAAAAATACAGAAAAATAGGAACAAAACCAGTAATAGACATTATTCATAGCCACCAATCCTAAAAAACGCGTTCATTATAAATCATAAATGTTTATAAATCAGAACAATTACTTTTGAATGTAGCATTCGAAGCTGCCATATTGAATCCAACATTTTGAATGTCAGAAAACTGACATTAGATTCTTAATCAGCGACCTCGAATATCCGTGTACACGAAGTTTCATAAAAATATGCTAATTTTATATTTTTAGTCGCCATATCGGATCCGCCATTTTGAATTTCTGATTTCTGACATCAGATTCGTAATCAGCGACCCAAAAAACCACCATGTACCAAGTTTCATAAAAATAAGTCAATTTTTTTATTTTAGCCGCCCTATTGGATCCGATATTTTGAATTTCACAAAACTGACATGAGATTCGTAATCAGCGACTCCAAAAACGTAGAAGGTAATGTTTGCAATTTTGCAAATATGTAAAATAACAAACCTGGATACGGTAACGGAAAGTCGGGTAAAACGCTTACGCAAGAGGGTTAAAATTTGGTTCGTTCTTGTGGTATCTAATCACATGGTTAATTAAGACTTCAAAGCAATTAGCCCGAAAATTGCTAACCGAACACGAATGTTGATCCATTTTCACATAAATATCAACTTTTAGTTATGTACCAACTATCGAGCAGTACATTCAGATTGCGATTGACGACTCTTCTAGCGTCTCAAAAGTCATTTATAACATATTTTTACACTCTAAATTTCTTAAAGTGAAAATTGAGGCACTTTCTGCTAAAAGTGACTTTTTCACTATTTCTAAAGTGGAAATCTCTCTTTATTAAAAGTAGTCGGAAACATGTCACTCTAATAAAGTAAAATTTCCACTTTCGAAACAGTGAAAAAGCCACCTTTAGCAGATAGAGGCTCAATTTTCACTTTAGCAATTTAGAGTGTATAAGACACCCACAAATGTCTTAAAAGTGATGACGAATGTGTCTCAAAATAAGGCACCCGTTTTTGTAGTGTGGCCCTGTGCAATCGTTGTGTAGCTGTAACATTTTTAAAAATGAATAAATTAAGTTACTTGATAAACATACCCTATACTAAAATAACTGAATTTTGCACATTTTTGGCGTACTATTACTGGCCCAAATATATTTTGCATCATTTTTATAATATCTGGATATATTTCAAGATATTTTTTTCCGTGCGGGAATTAGGTCCAACCAAACCTATTTGATCAGACGCGAATAAAGTATTTTTTGGCCCGCCGGGCGTAAAATGGAGTTTTACGCCTCCGGGTGCGTAAAATGAAAATAATTTTGTTATGTCAATTATCGATAAATTTGAATAACCTACGTATTGTAAAATAAAATTCGATTGAAATAATTCTTTCACGTCACTTTTCAATAAATTTGAATTGCCTAGTTATTTTAAATTAAAAATAGATTCAAAATAAATTGTCAACAATATAGAAGAGTGGCATATAAACGAAAATACCAAGAATTCATGTCTCAGTAAAGTTGTTTACATTCGCCGCAATAAACAAAGCGTACGTCGCTATTCCGCAAATTTGGATTTCAGTATTCAGTTCGTTTCCTGCCACGGCACGGTCAACATTATATGTAAACAATTTGTGCGTCAAAAGTGCATAAAATGCTATTTACAGTGAAACAAAATATATTATAAAATACATTATTTTTATTTTACTCTTTACTTTTTAGTATATACTTTTCCTATCGGGGGGCTTAGCCCCTCCCCGAACCCCCTCGTTCCCCACCTAAATCCTTCACGTCTTATTTATTCGAAAGTTTCTCATTGAACTTTACACTGCCGTCGTTAAATCATTTTTCACTTCCACATTTACTACTTTCTGTAATACGGTTGCGAATTTTACGCCCGCTGGCCAAATAATAATGTTCGTATTACGGGCGTAAAATAGAAATTTACGCCCGCTCATCGATCGTAGCGGCCGAGGGCCGGCAAAGCCAGCCCCGAGGGTGTCGCGATCGGTAAAGGGCTTAAAATTTTACGCCCGTAATACGAACATTATTATTTGGCCAGCGGGCGTAAAATTCGCAACCGCATTATTACAACCGTAAAATTTTAAGCCCTTTACCGATCGCGACACCCTCGGGGCTGGCTTTGCCGGCCCTCGGCCGCTACGATCGATGAGCGGGCGTAAATTTCTATTTTACGCCCTTAATACGAAAACTACTATAAAGGCCTTCAAAAAGGACAAGAATATAATTGAATAGTGTAGGGACAAATGAACCAAATGCTTCCCTCAATATTTCAATTCTATTTCTGGTCCTTCAATTTTACTTGATTTTCGGGTCTAGTTCCTTACCACTAATGTTGTTATTTATGTGTAAAATCACTATACAATAAAATTTTCTAGGTCGGTATAATTAATTAATACCATCCAATTTCAAATTTGACACACCTTTCCATCCACTTTAATCATATTTCCCATTAGCGTCTAAGTAAAAAACATATTTGAAATAATTACCTGCCCCTACATTTTATGTGAATTTGATAATTTTGAATATCCCTCATCCGGTATAATGTAGGATCATTTACCGAACGTTGATTATGTCACAGCAATCGCTTGTATTAATATGATGGGTGCGGTATTGGAATTAAAGCATGCAGTAAATTATTACATTCTTAGAACAGAAAACCACACCCTTTGGCGAAGCAAATCGTCCTATATACACGGAAATATACTATTATAGAAGACATTAAAATAGGTAACTAAGAAATATGAAAAAATTTTCATTAATTGAGCTCTATCCTATGCAGTAAACTTTATATTTAATAACTTTCTGTACTGTGAGAATTAATCTCACATGACATTTTTACGCTCAGTAAATATAGTCCACGTTGATGTTTGTAAATGAAGAATTACTTTTTGTAATAATCGTCTGGTACAAACTTTTAGAATCATTTTATTATTAAATATAGATCTATCTCAAATAATAAATAAGAATTACACTAGTGCGAAGTAAATTAACATGACAGTTGTTACTTACGATTCGAAATATAAAAGTTGTGATTATTATTCATCAAAATTATTGAATGCTTTCATGGTTATAATCCCCTTTACTTTCCAGAGAATCTGAAAAATGTTGGTTTATTTTTTATATTATGATTTAATCAAAGTCATTTTACTGGCGAATTGTTCTAATTGTATTTTCCTTGGCCCACATACCCGCAGAAACAGAAAAGGGCTTAGCTGAAGCTTCCTTGATTAATTTTCCGTCCAGCTTAAAATGTCATTTTGTCGGTGGACCAAAGTTATGATTTCGATTAATTTTATTATTTGATGGATATGAATTTTTGAAGTTACTCTTTTTCAATAATAAAGTATTCTTTAACATGAAAATTATAAATGTTGCATAAAATGAAAATATTAATCTTATTTTTGCAAACAATTCACATCTTCAAAATTCGATTTTTTCAACCACAGAGAACATTATTTAAGAATAGGTACTTCATTTTTTTAATAAATATATGAATGGGATGTGGAATCAATTGCTTTTATGTAGTCTATAAATTCAGTAAATCATCTTTTATATTGCGTGATTGTTAAGAAACTGCGGAGTATACATTTACAATTAGTGTATAGTGAAAGCATAAATGATATTAAGAAAGATGTTGATCATCATCACGGCGAATCGTGTCAATATTTGATAAAAATGGGAAATAGTCGTACAGTAGAGTCCCGGTATATTTGCCTGTTCGGTTCCTCGACTTCCTCTCCCGTCCAGAAATTTGAAAAAACGCACACTCAAAAACCAGACCATTAAAAAATAGCCATTTCAAAAACAGACATTAAAAAACCAGGGGTACATCTCAAAAACCAGACAAAAATCACAAAACTGACACTTCAAAAAACAGACATTTCAAAACCAGACATTAAAAAATCAGGGGTGAACCCCAAAACCCTGACAAATCACAAAAACCAGACATTAAAAAAACTGGGATTCGTTATGCTTTTCCTGTTTTCTCAAACCGAAAACAATTTTTTATGTTTTCCTAATTAATAAAAAAAGGACGGTCTTCAATATAACGTCAAAATAGCTGTTTTCATAGGGTAAACTGATCTTTATTGGTTCTTTATATTCACTTATCCATACATTTCTTATCCTAATGTTACTTTATTATGATAGTTGATATAATTTGTGATTAATAAACAATAGGAAGTCTTTTATGCAAAATGGAGGCCCGCAAATTCTAAAATATTTATAAGAGTTCTTCTTTCACGTTCTGGAAAATAATACAGCCGAACAAAATTTTGTTGCTCAATAAATAAGAGTCAATTTTGATAGGATTTTCATCCAGAATCTAAATATAACCGCCAAAATAGCAATCGACTCTAGTTTTTGACGTATTAAAGGCAAAAAATTCAATTTTTTGCATTTTTGAGCATCAACTCACAGCGCAAAAAAATGCTGCAATCCCACCAGCAAGACTTAATTCTGATAGGCGTTTACTTTCAGAATCCAAATATGACTGTCAAAATAACCAATTAGCTCTAGTTTTTTATGACATTGAAGGCAAAAGGGATAAAAAATCGTGTTTTAACAAATTTGTCACATCTATACTAATAGGACGCAGCGGAAAAAAATTATCTAGCTAGGACGAAAAGAGAGAATAATATTCTTTCAGGGTGCACCTCCAAAACCAGACAAATCACGAAACAGGCACTT
This sequence comes from Trichopria drosophilae, assembly GCA_030407085.1. Lineage (NCBI taxonomy): Eukaryota > Metazoa > Arthropoda > Insecta > Hymenoptera > Diapriidae > Trichopria > Trichopria drosophilae. Next base: position 82,642,887 of record CM059587.1, on the reverse strand, counting down.
CAAAACCCCGACTTTCAAAAATCAGAAATTTGAAAATCACACTCAAAAACCAGACTCGTATCGTAATTTTTAATTAAGGTCGTAAAACTGTGTTATGTCCACAAACTGTTTTTCCCAATATAACGAACTGGCTTCAAGCTTGTTACGTCCCTGATTACGAATTTAAATATTATAAATTTGTCTAAACTTCTTAAAATTCGTAATCAATGATCGGAAAAAGACCGATCCAGCAATTTAAATTACTCTAGACTGAGTTCGAATTCGGAATCAGTGGCCCGGAAAACCTTGTAGTACAAATTTTTCTTTTCTGTGCGGGAAAGTTGGTTTCAATATGAATTTTTTCTTTAAAAACCCGAATGTTTTGATTTATTTTATATCACAGTGTTCGTAAAGTGCAACTTCGAGTATATAATAACGAGTTTGAAGTGATTCGAATTTTAAAAAGTTCGTCAAACATATTGGATCCGCCATTTTCAAATTCTTGATTTTTTTTATGTCGCATTCTATAATATAGATGAGAAATTTTCCAAAAACACGATTTTTTACCCCCTTTGACCTTCAATTTGGTCAAAAACTATATCCAATTGGATATTTTGCTGGTCATATCTAGATTCTGGAACAAATATCCTACCAGAATCGACCGTTACTTATAAGGGAACTTGAAATTCTCAAGTTTTTGTTGGGCTTTGTAATTATTCTATTGAGGAATAAATTATTAGTAATTTTGAAACATTCTGAATATGAATTGAATATGGGATTTTCGAATTTCAAAATAACGGATCAAGTATAGGAAATAACATATAAAAAAATCAGAATTTTCAATGTAAAAAATATTATCATATTCTAATTGTTATTTCTAATAGAAAGTCATAATCAAATTTTTTTTGTTCGGTACGAATTTTCAGAACAAAAATAATTCGTTCTCAAAATTGCTAAATATCCAGCTAAATAGTTATGTACAAGTTAACATTCTAAAAGATTCTGAAGATTTTAAAGATAAGCGCAAAATTTGTAAACTGTCAAAAAAATCTCGAACTTCGTTAACTTCCTCCTAGTATGAGTTGGAAAACATTCAAATAATGGCTAATATTGTCTGCAGACAAAAACTATACACATGTACCATATTTTGCATGAAACTCTTTTTATTTACATTTTTCTATAACACATGAAAAATGTGGACCTCCATTTTGGAAAAAATACTTTTTTTTGTTCAGTAATCAAAAATGATATTAAAGAACGAACAAAGTAATATTAGATTAATGAATACCTACAAAAATAGTAAAGAAACTAATAAAAACCTGTGGAATAAAAAATTTAATATATTTAAATTTAAAATTCTGCTTTTTTTTATATTTTATCCGCCATTGTTCTAACATTGTGAAACGTGAAAATCCAATATCCAATTAATATTCGGGAATTTACAAAATCGGCATTGATTATCAAAAGATCATCCACCGTATTTTATGTGTAATTTTGAATTATAAATATGTAACTGCAGATTCGTAATCATCGACCCAACAACAATCTCCAAGTAAACAAGTTCAAAGGAGTTTCAGAATTGCGTCAACCATATTTTGGATCCTCTATTTCTAATGTTTCAAATTTGACTGCAGGTCCATAATAATGAGCTACCCTACAAAAACTTGGAACCATTGAATTTTTCATTATGTCTACCTTGATAAAATAAGTTAAGAGGTCTACCCTAATTAGAATTTTAAAAAAATCGATTTTTTGCTTTTTACATTTTACGAAAGTTAAAATGAACGTTATGAAGAAGAGGAAGGCATAATATATGGTGCTGGCATCGCTGATTAAGAACAGGTAATATTTTTTCATGATTTTTCTTTGTAAAAAACTTTAAACCGGGTTTTTCTCAAAACAACGTTTGCCGATACCTTGTTGATGAAATCTTCGAAACTACTGGACCGATTCTTATGAAATTTTTATTAATTTTAACTCTTTTTCTTTTGCCAAAAACAAGTAGAAAAAAAAACGTGTTTCTTTTTTTCGAAAAATGTCGGCCATTTTGCCAATTTTCAAAAAATAAAAAATCGCTCGATATGCGCTATAGATATTAACATACTGAAACTCTACACCATTTAATTTTTTTGTTTCAGGCCATCCATCCCAGAAATTTCATCAACAGCGGGGACACACCTTTTTTTAGGCCTTTTTTTGAACTATCATTTTCATGCATGAAAACTTAGTAAAATGTATACAAGAAAATTTTGTACCTATGTATTGCGATAGCGTATTAATACAGTGTAACAACTTTTATATCAATATTTATATTACAAAACTATTTTAAAAATTCTGAAAAACTGTCTTCTATTAAAAGTTCTAATTCGGGTGGACCCCTTAATAAATCTCTTTTCTTACACCTCTAGACGAAAATATTCCAAATGAACATTTTCAAATTTTTATATAATCATGACATCGTCCAACTCTATTCGAGTGAGCTATCAATATACAAAGGATAAGTATGACGAACTAATTTTTCTAAAAATGAATTTAAAATATCCAATTGGAACAGTAATATTCTTTTCTTTACGAGCCTTTGGAAAAAAGTCATCCAAGTGATTATCATGTACTATACTGATAATGTTGAATGGTTAGACTTAACATTCACAATCATATCATACGACCTTACCTAAAATATAAATATTTGCCACTCGGCTATTAGTAAATACGGACAATTAACTTTGATATCGTGAACAGTTACTATTGACAGTTCTATGCATTATTCGAATTTGCCACGCAAGATGATCAATAACTATGACAATATTTTCGCATTACACACATGAAAATGATCAAAATGATTAATGAAAATGGCACTACACAAAGACCAAACCTGAATTCTTTTAAACTAATGTCACATATTAACATAATTATGATTCCAAATCTTATTTTATTTTATATCCTACTGGTGGATAAACAATACATATTATCCATCCAATGAATATAAAATTTCACATCCGTTATATTCTTTTCATGAAGAAAATTTCGAAAAATGACCATCTTACATTACCCAATATTGGATTGTCAGATATTACATTCCAAATCATATCACCTGACATTAACAGTCATTACCACCTGCCATCTGGCACAGCGATCACGCGATAGATACTACATTTCAGAAATTACTAAGTCAACTGTTTTAGTTATCATTAATGTAATGTATTTTGATCATTTTTAAATTCTGAAAGTCAATTCTGATGTTTTCCACATCGTATTGTTAGATTATTGTAATAAATAAACATAATACTAATAATAATATTCCCCATCGCAAATTTCTTAGTAACTATCAACTATTAGTGTAAATATTATACATTACTAAAGACAATGTGTACAATTACTTCACTTTAAGAAAGGAAATTAGTTATTAGTTGTCAAATTTTCAAATGAATACTTCAGGAGGAAATTCCGAGCATATTGAATAATTTTGAAATAAAAAAAAAAAACAAAGACGTTCATACAATATTGTTTTGGAATCCCACTTTTATTATTAACAACTTCATATTACCGAGTATTTTATAGCTAATACTTTTTGAAATGTTTGAATTACCTCGTGTAAATTCGATGCTCCATAAATAGGTTAATCAAACATATTGGAGATCAATTTTCCTCCAGCGTGTTATATTTTAATACGATGAAAACTGTATGAGTATTTTATATCGATCATCCTTCAAAGTTTATCTTTTTCCAATAAATGTACGTCAATATTTTTAGTAAGTGGCATCAATGTAATCGGATGCATCTCTGCAATTTTATAGTGATATCTAATAATTTAAAAAAGAAATAGTTTGCGATATGCGGAGTTTCATATGAGGAATATTGATAAGTTTTATTAAAGTACGTCCATATTTGCAACTTATGTTAGTAACATACATATGATGTTAAGAGCCAATAAGTAGCTTGTACTTTTTGAATTATTAATATGAGGACATATTTTCAAACTACGAAACTAATCTCGCTAAGAGTACTAAAAATGAATATTTTTATCAGAACATTTACCATGTACTTGAAAGAAATAGTATAGAATCACAATCATTATAGAGTATGTGAAACCTATTTTTATAATAAAATTATCTACGTATATAGTGCCTCTTACTATGTCTATCGTAAGATTAACTAAGCAATAGTGCTGGTTAGTATACACTTATCTATATTATCATAAAGTTTCAACTATCAATTTTTCCGAGAAGAGAATTATCTGCTTTAACCATTTGAAGCACACATATTTCTTTACATGGAAAACGCTCAAAATTAAAAATGGCGGATCCAAGATGGCGGACTAAATTGGAAAAAAGTTGCTTCATCGAGATGAAACTGGGTACTCGGAAGTTTTCGTCGTCGAATATGACCTCAGATTTAAAAAATTAAAAATGGCGGTTCCAAGATGGCGGACTAAATTAGAAAAATGTTGCTGGGATTTCCAATATTCAAAATGTCGGATCCAAGATTAGAAATGTAGGGCCTGTATAAAGATCAGACGTCCAAGGATGATTGCTGAGTTTGGAAATATTCAAAACAGTAGATCCGATTTGATCATCAGCGACTCCAAACATTTTTAAATAATAAGTATCAAGTGAATCTGGTAAACTTTAATCATTTTTGTTCGACATATTCCAACATTTTTCAATTAACAAAACCAATTTCACATTCGTAATCCGCGGCTTCAAGAACGCTTGACTATGAAGGTTTATAAAAATATTATGAATTCGAACATGTCGTTAGGATATTCCAAATAAAAAATCACTTTTATCCCCATTTTGTATTCGCCATTTTGAATGTATGTTTTTCGAAATACTCCTATGTGATAGCAAATTCATTTTTTACTTTTAGAGGTATGCTAATAACAATGCCCAAAATAAAATTCGATAAGTTAAAAATAAAACAAAAAATGTCATGCTTTTTTTTAAAAAAACGCGTATAATTTATTTCAGAATTTAAAAAATGTTGACATGCCCCGGGCGAAGATAACATAACAACAAAGATGTTGAAGGAGACGGCGCAAACCATTTCAAAACCGATTAATTACATCATAAACCTAGCGTTTGAATCTGGGCAATATCCTGTGCACTTTAAAAAAGCCGTAGTTATTCCAATCTACAAAGATGGTGACCGCACGAAAACATCTAATTATAGACCGATATCTTTATTATCTATAATATCAAAGTTAATGGAACGAGCTATTGGAAACAGAATGACGAACTACCTGCAAGTTAACAAGATTATTAGCAAAACACAATTTGGCTTTCAAGCTAACAAATCAACAAACTCGGCAATCGCAGCGGTCCTATCTCGTATATACGACAATCTTGATACAAATCAACCTTGCCTAGCTATTGCCGTGGATTTAGCCAAAGCATTTGATACGCTCGATCACCAAATTCTGTTAGAAAAACTATATAGTTATGGATTTAGAGGTAAAATCTATAACTTGTTACAGAGCTATTTGTCAGATAGACAACAAGTCGTGAAAATTGGAACAGATTTCAGTACAACTCAGAAAATCACGTGTGGTGTACCTCAAGGCACAATACTGGGCCCAACTCTGTTTAACATATATATTAATGACCTTCCATCATCGACCGCAGGAGACCCTATCAGCTTTGCAGATGACACAGTTAGCATCTACAAAGACGATAATTGGAATAAAGTTGTTGAGAAGGCATCTACAGGTTTTACTAACGTTATTGAATGGCTCACTCATAACCGTTTAACGGTTAATATAAATAAAACAAAATGTATAACATTTGGTTCATATGTTGACAGTGTACCAAAGTTGCAAAGCATAAATTTGAATAATAACCAGTCTATTGGAAAACTGGAAGATATTAAATACCTTGGTATACAATTGGACTTTCGGCTGAAATGGACAGAGCACATAAATAGAGTTGTAAATAAGCTTCGTTATGTGACCCATGTATTCTACAGACTACGGAAAATATTGAGTATCACCACACTTAAAACTCTTTATTATGCCATGTTCGAATCAATAGCCACGTATGGAATAATCGCTTGGGGAGGTGCCTATGAAAATGCAATCAAGAGAATCCAGAATCTGCAAACGCGAGTTCTGAAAATTATTTATAATAAAGGAAGATTCTACCATACTGTGGACATTTTTAAACTTGCGGATATTATGAACATTAGACAGCATTACTGTCATACTATTTTGAAGATTTGTATTTTAGAAGATTATCTTCAGTTTAAATCATCTAATATAAACACTAGAAGCTCTGTACGGAAGGCAGCAGCATACCCTACATGGTCAAAAACAGTTAGTAGAAGATCTTTTATTTACATCGCAACAAAATTATTTAACTTTTTGAGTTGCTCAGATAGTGAAGAGATTTCCATAAACAGAAGCACAATCAGTAAAAAATTGCAACAGTGGATCAAGAAACATCCGAACATTTGGAACATCGTTTTGGAATAATCAAATAAAGGAAAGATACCATATGCAACTGTAAAACAACTTGACTTCACATACATTCTTCGCCTAGAAGAATTCTTGAACATCTACACAAGAAGCGGAACATTCTTACTACACTCCTTTTTACCATATGGCGTTGCGGATGAGCACCTAAGCTCTTGCACACCACATACGGCGCTAGTGCGCACCTGCATGTACATATATATATGTACATAATTGCATATATGATTTACATATTATTGAAATTATCTGCATTAAGTTTATCTATTTTTATTTAACTTTATGTATTTTTATCAATTGTAAGAGTTATATGTATGGAAATATGTGTGTGCTATAAATATTCATTCATTCATTCATTCATTCATTCATTCATTCACCATTGGAAAGAGCCGTTCTTCGCCAAGGACAAATTCTTATTATCGAATTTTTGTCGTGGATTTGAAATGCTACAATGTAGTGTCATATGTAAAGGGTTAATATACATTAGAACCTTCAATTAATATAATTCAATAAATTCATCTATGTTTTATAGATGTTTAAAAAAAAATTCATTCGAAATACAAAATTTCAAGGAATTTTAAAGTAGAAGCAAATGTTTTCAAACAAATATTTGATGAACACCTACAAGACTATCCTAGAATGAACTTTAATTCAATTATTTCGATTCAAATTTTGTACTGGATTGTTGTAAATTACACAAACGAGTTTCATCGTGTTTATCTAACGCATCTAATTTATATTCCTTACTTTTCCTTTCATATTTCATGTCATAATAAAAGGTATATTCCTGCCGCTAGGAGCAGCGGTTTTTTTCTGACAGCTCGGAAATAATGAAGTCTCTGGCCAGTACACGTGCTTAAGCGAGACAGAATACGAGCGACGTTTCATGTCGACGCAAGGATATCGATATTTATGGAGGTAAGGGGTTGATGTTGAAACAGAAAAAATAGTAACGAGAAATTATAACCTTTTTTAGCCATTTCTCACCTCCACATTTACAATTTTGAGCAATTTCTATTTTTTTCATTTAATATTCTGTATCCCTTGATACACGGTAAAAAAAGGTGCAACGTTTAGTACTATTTTCGTCATTTTATTCCTGTCAGGTACGTTCAAAAGAATCCATTATCTAATGGCATTGTTTCGTTAATATTCTCTGGTGTTTTTTATCTTATTGAATAAGTAGAAACGTGTTGGAATCCTGCTGACAATACCTTCTCGTTGATACACGAAGTGTGAAGACTGATGGTTTCCAAAAAAGGTTATTTTGGATTTTATTCTACTATAAGCTATTCATCATTATTTTCTTTGAGAATACAATGTATTATCAAAACGATTCATTTGTGTAAACAATGAATTGATAGATTACTTGAGTAGAAACTCTTATTTTCGTTACTACATCGTTGTATCACACTGCAAAAACGGATATCGTAAAAACGTCTCATTTGTAGACACTTAGACCTTTACGAATGTCTTGTTTTAGGGAGCGTCTTAATTCATCCTAAACGTCTCAAAATTTAAGACGTTTAGAAATTTGTCGTTAGAATCGATGATTCGATACAAAAACCGATATTTGCTCGGAGAGACCGGCGCGGTCTTAACATAACCTGGAAATCTGTCTATATATGCAAATACCTACATTTTCTTCTTCGCTTTGTTCATCAAAATATCGTCAAATGGATTGATGCGTAAACAATGGTTGTGTAAAATATGGTATTTAAAAGCTTTTAACATTTCACTTTAAATTTTGGTGATACGTAATCATGTGCTCACAAGTAAATAAAAAAAAATTGTCTTAAAATGGGTCTTAAAATTCGAATGCATGCACGTATGTTCGTCAATTATGTGTAAAAGTTAGGTTAGAAACTTTATCATGTGCGGATGTCAAATAATTGTACTTGGGAATAAAAACATTAGTTACAAATTAGAGGAATCGTTTCTTATTTTTTATTAATAATCAAGAAATAATTCCATTTATTCATTTCTTAATAAATGAAATTTTAGATGACTAAAACAAAGACGCTTACAAAAGACACCAAAAACTGTCTGAAATATGACCACATAAACGTCTTAAACGAAGACGCCTTTTTTGCAGTGCACGTAACTTTCTGTTAATAGCTACAAAATAACAGTAATAAAAAAAGTTTTTAAAAAACAAATTTCAAACTTTACGAAATAATAATTATACTGGAAATGTAATTGGTGTACGTATTAATACATACATACTAATTCTAACAGACTTAAAATGTCACAAAGCAGTCACATTGTCTAAAAGAACACGAATTTTAGGAAAATATTATGTAATTTTTCGATGCGTAACACCGTTTTGTAAAATTTTGTTATATTCGTTAATTTTATTAACATTTTTAAAAGTGTACCATCCCAAATAATAAAAAGACATCTTTAAGAAGTCATAAAAATGGTAAGATATCTTAAATACTTATCAGATTGATCTTTAAGAAGAGTTATGCGTCGATTGAGCTCTACAAGGTTTCAGAAAAGAGGTCTTAGTTTTTAGATTAATTATAGATTCTATTTTTGTACCTTAATTATTAATTTGTATAATTCTTACCAGAATTCCCTTTTACCGTTTGTATACTTATATATTGGACAGAGATTGCATTCAATAGAATAGAGATCATACAATAATAATACAAAATTGTGATAACACATGCTAAATATTGTAAAAGCACTTATTCTTTTTTTACAGCTAAATCATGCACAGGTCTGCATATGAAATAGATAACGCGCGATTTCATTTTTGGAATCAATACCCAGAAAACAAAAGAAAAAAGAGTTCAAAATGATTTCGAAAATGCGCTAAAAGAAGTCAGATGTCGCACTTTTTGAGGGTTTTCTGAACATGATGCCATTATGCGATCTTTATAAACCCACGTACGGAAAACTATTCCGAAATCAGTCTGAACTGTTTCTCATTTCGCTGTCTGGATAGCCGCCTAGTGTATCTGGCCTAAAAACGCAGATCTTAATTCTCGAGACCCATTTACCAAATGAGAGATGGTCCAAAACTAAATAGATATAAGATCTCAAACATAACCTCTTTAAGATTACTATTTTAAGACGTAAGTAAGAGATCTTTACGAACTCGGTTTATAAATTACCGTAATTAAGACCTCTTAAGGAGGTCTTTTTGGAGATAACTTGAGACTGAGCTTTGGGGGACCACTTTAAGAGGTATGTGCTATGGGATTCTTTCTTATGAATATGAATATGAATAAATTTATTGAACCTTGGTAGCAGCATAACTCTATGTTACCTTTAGGCTACATACATTTTCTTACAAATATTTGTTTATTTGCAATCATAAGTAGATTTTTCACGAAATAAAATTAAGTTCTCGATTAACATTTAATAAAGTAAAGTAATATTAATAATAACAATAAGTCCAACTAAAAATAAGTAATAAGTGGCTGTGAAAATATGTGAATGATGAAGAAAAGAGTTAGTATAAGAAGATAAAGTATTAAACTTCCGTCGGATGAGTAATGTTTTAATGTAATTTATGATAGGATTTGTAGGTAGGATCTATCATAATTGATAATTTTTGAAAGAGTGAAAGTGTTCGTGAAGAAGGAACGTGAACCTTATGACGTTTTCGGCATTTTTAATTTCGACAGGGAGTGTATTCCAGAGTCTGGATGCCTTAATTAAACAAGAATTTTAGAATTTGACCGTTCTTGCATAATGTATACAATTAACGATTCTGACGTGACTCTGGTTGATCTTATAGCTGATATTCAAGTCTGAGATGGAATAAAGCAAATAAATAATCAGGATTCTTGTTCGAAAAAATGGTGTAGGTTAATGTCCCCATAAAGTAGAGATGTCGATATTTGAGGAGATAAAAATTCTTATGATAAAAAACGCTGTCAACTCTGTTAGTATAGTTCAAAAAAGTAACTCTGATTCCCAACGTACAGCGATTTCAAATCACAGATTGATCATATGACCAAAATTGGTCAAGAAAAAACATTATGTTCAATTTTCGAAAACAGCTTGAAGGGCCAGATGTTATGCAAGTAACAAAGTAGCTAACTTTACGATGTAATAAAATTCAGGGTTACTTTTGAAAACATCTGATTCCTTCTGTAAAGTTCTGAAAGGCATTAGTGGAAATATTCGCGTATAAATATTGATATCATCTCTGAGTAATGCATGAACGGGTTCTTTTCTTAGAATATGAACCACGGAAAATGTTAGTTTTATCGAAAAATCCCTTCTTTAGCATCGTTGCAATATTTCCCCTTATTGCGCATTTCGTCTCATCCCATCGTAAAATTCCCTTCCCTTACAAATAGTCATCCAATTTATATCAGTTATTCCGCCACGTCACGGTATCGGATGTCGTCATCTATCTTGACGTCGTAATATCGAAAGTAATTCAAAGTGCATGTTCAATATATTTCTCATATTTTTGAATGCAACCAAAAAATCCTGAACTACTAAGAATGAGCAGTTACATATTTTTCTAATAATAATACTGGGACCTTTTTAAGAAATTTACGAATTAATCTGTCAATACGATTTTTTATATCGCAAATTATAGTTGGGAACAAAAAATAAGAAATAAAATACTAGAATATATTGTATCATTGTAAAAAACAACAACGTTTGTAATATTAAATAGGTTGAAGGCGGAGTCAATTCAAACATCAAGGGAAGTCTCATAGACCAAGCTAAATTCAGAATGTCCTGATTAAGTCCAGTTTACCACATTTCTGCCATAAAATTGTCTTACAAGTCATATAGACTTTCAAGATTTGGTTACCGGTCGAAAATGACTTAAATTTAAACTAAAAAATGCCTGCATAAGTCAAATAAACTTATAGGTCGATATCGGGTCCGCTTTTAAGTCAGTAACCTCACACGGTTACTTAATTTCCACCACGAGAGCAAAATGTCTTAATTGGTCAATATGCCTTTATATTTTGACCATCGGGTTAAAATTAAGACCGAGTCGTCCACAATTTTTAAGTAAAAAAATTAGGAAAATTTAATTAGACATGGAATATTTTAATTTTAGGCCGAAAGTCAAGATTGCGCGTCTGGTATTAATAGATAGCTTAACCTCAAAATTAGCTATTTAATAATTAATTGAGTACTAATGTTTTGTTTAAGTCTATAATTTTGTGTGATTTTTAGTATATATTTTTGACCCCACTTACATTAATTCAATTTCTATTTTAGGTAAATAAGTGTAAATAAGGTAAATTTCGAGAAAATCTCTCGCCCTAATGAAAGGTCGAAGAGATGTAATTTCGCATTACTTTGCTGCTTGGGTACACTGAGAGAAATTATTTACTAATAGTTAATGTAACCTAATTTCAAGGCTCGTTGCATATTAACTCGTATATTTTAACATTCAATGAGCGTTTGTTAACTGTTAATAAATCATACATTAAAGTCTGTCGCCTGAACTGCGAATGTCAACAATGCATCGAAAAATTCGCAGAAAATCGAATAACCGCGCATGTGTATGTTTTTCTTTTTTTCGGCGAAACTGTAAGCAGTCACCGTAAAAAGGACAAGCAATCTCTGTAATAAATTTGAAAATACGCAATAAACTCTTTATATTTGTGAGAACCTTAGTTAATTTCAGATATTTTTTAGAATCCATTTCCTTCTGTTAGAAACGTAAAGAAATTTCGCAAATTGTAGGATCAATCAGCTATTAAAAATGCATATAATTTGTATTAAAAACTTCATTCAAGACTTTTTATTTATGGGAAGTAAATTGAAGAATAAGCACAATATTGAAAAATAGCGTGACTAAAGAACACGTCGTGTTCCATCCAAAGTACCATCTCATTACATTAATCACGATGCATTATTTACAACGCGGTTCTGGAAACAGACCATTTATCATTAAATAAAAACTATTGTTCCCAAAAATTTTACTAAAAGGATATAAATTAAAAAAAAATAGAAAAGAAAATATTTCATTACACTCGTTAAGTTCCGTTATATCGTTTGATGATAAGGAAGATCTTTGATCTAAAATACATTTAAATAACAGTTAAATAATTGTTCATAGATGGATTGTTTCAATTGCTACGGGAGCAATAATTTGATTACTAATGTTTACTTTAGACAATGGTTTCTTATATTTTCGGGGAGGGATCCGAAATGGAAATTTGTTATGAAAACAATACAGTAGTCCTCCTGTTAAGTCATCTTCCCTTAAATCACATGCTCCCCGTAAGTCATATCTTTTGCTCCCCCTAAGTCATAATTTATATTGTTATAAATCCTGATGCATTCCCCAATCACGCGTTCTGTTTAACGGTAGGTCGCGTAACGTTTTGTATAAATATGTAACTAACAAATGTACCAATAGTACCAGAAAATTACATTGCAAAACCATTGAAATTGAATGTTATGAAATATTACTTAAGGGGAGATGCCGCCATCTTGCTTGCCCCGACTGTATGACTTAAGGGGAGCACTACTGTAATAATTCTGTATATCATTAACTTTTGCATTTCAACCTAAATACGCAGTGGAACATTACATACAAATGGAAATGTTTTAAGAATTACATGTCAGCAAAGCTTGCAAAAATGATCTCGTCAATTTCACCATTTCAGACAGTAATCTACAGCCACTTACTTTTAGTAGATATTACTACAAGCTATCGCGATATTTACAAGATTGATATAGTCCACGTTTAAAATGTTAAGTTTTGTGCCACATTAATAAACGATTATAATCTAATAAGCTTTGTCTTCAAAGCACATTTGGAATAATAAATTTTGCAGATAATTGTGTCCGTTTACAAAAAAAAAAAAAACAAATATAGATTTATAATATATCAGCCTCGTGGCTCAGGTGGTAACGCACTGGACTACGACGTCGTAGGTCGTGAGTTCGATCCCCGTCCGGTGAACAATTTTTCGATTTCGTTTTCAAGCAGCAACTCGCTGTTGGTATGTCACGTTGTTTGTTTACGTTTCGCGAATATTGTTTATCTGGCGGAAATCGACTCATGACCGCTGCTGTACTTGGTATAAGTAAGGCGCCATCTAGGAAGTCGTCCTGCAGCTCTCGGAAACCTTAAAATTCATTATAAGCAAAAACTGTGTAAAAGGGCGATTCCGCCCGTTAAAATAATAAAGTCGAGGTCTTTCAACTGTTGACTAAGCTTTAATAATATCTACAATTCAATTTGTCCAACAATGAAATATTCAAACAGATTAAATCCACACTACACTGCCATAAAGTAACACCGCTGTATCGGTACAAGTCTGCTTCATTTTTATGAAATATAAAAACCTTCCCTAAAAACTTACATCCACTTAAAAATAAAAAATGCTAACAAAAAAGCAGGTATTTAACCTCTCATATTCACGTTCCTTGGTGCTTATGTGCGGCGGGACAGCGATTAAAGTCATGCGATAACCAAATATGAACGCAATAATGTCTTGTAAAGTGAAATGATTCATTTATGCTCCGAAGAAGAAGATAAAATCTTTCATAAATTCCAATAGTGTATTTTTCTTAAATTGTTCACTTCTTTAAAATGTATATTGAAATAAAAGATGTAGATTCAATTCCAGAACATTTATTCGAGTAAATATATACTCAGAAAAGAGTTTTTTAAACTATAAACAATAGTGATTATATCAAACATATTACTGCTTGCTGTAGAGTTAAAAATGTATGTCTTTCATTTCAGTAAATTATTTGGATAATTTCATTTTTTAAATAAATAAATGTGCAGTATGATGCAAAAAACAATATTTTGAATTTATACAAATTACTTCTTGAATTTAACCCCAGTGCGTTGGGAATTTCAAAGAAAGTGCCCAAAATTCGGGGAAGTAAAATTTGCTACATTTAACAGTTACCTGGTGTATATTTTTGGGTCGTCACATCTGAAATCAAATTTTAAGTTCAAAATGACGGACAAATTTTTCAAATTCACATTTCGCTTGTTAGTTGGGGATTTTTCGGGGCCGCTGATTACAAATTTGAAAAGAGATTTTGAAACTTTCAAATAACAGATTCAATATGGCGGACAACATTATCAAAATTAAAATTATTTTGCTCGGAATTTATAATTCTGGGTATCTAATGTGATATTTTAAATATTGAATATTCCCCCGTATCGTTTTTCATACAAATCCAAAAATATTTAGAAAATTTCTACGATCCTTTACATTGGCGATTTAAGATAAATCGAAATTAACGCCGCCATTTGAAAATTTCAAAATATATGATAGATTTGTAATCAGCGAACTTGAGTGTCCCTTTGTATCAAGTTTCAATCAAAATGTTTGGATTGTTGATAAATTTATCCGCCATTTTGTGTCTCCATTTTGAATTTTGAATATCAGATATTTTTATATTACCCCCTAAATTGGTTACGCAATAACCTTAAAAGTATTATAGAATAACCTATTAGCGCTTCTCAGGAGTCGATAAAAGCGCGTTCACCTTTAAACACCCACTAGTACGAACGCTTGCACATAGATGACGCGTGGAATGCTGTATTGCGCGTTGAAGGGGTTCTAAAGTACTCCGATGGTAAGATAGGAATTTTAGCTAAAAATCGTAAATTAAACGTTTTTGAAACTATTTTCCAACATTCGGACTCTGTAAAAGTAATTCTAATTACTATACATCGTGTCGAATGAAATACTAAAGAAATTAAGTATGAATTGACCGAGAACTATCAGAAATAAGTAAAAATCATTTATTTCCGACAATGCTTTGTCAGTTCATAATTACATTGGTATTTTCTAGGATGTGGTGTATAGTAATTAGAATCACCCTTACAGAGCCCGAATTAAACAAATTTTATTGAATCATCTATAATTTACATTTTTCAATTAAATGTCCACCCTTACTGTCGAACCACTTTAGGACCCCATAAATTTATCCGCCAGTTTCGAAAGACGGCGGATCCAATATGGCGGATGAATTTTTATAAAAACTAATACCGGATTCGTAATCACCGGCCCAAAGGAACCCCGAGTAACAACTTTTTAGCCAATCTCTGTGAATTTGAGTTTTTCATCCGCCATATTGGACCCGTCATTTTGTATTTCGCAAATTTGCAAATTTTGAAAATTTGACAACAAATTTGCAGTATTTGCACTCAGCGACTGCAAAAAAAAACCCTGAATAACAAGTTTTAAGCAAATTTGTAGATTTTTTTATTTTTCCGTCCGCCATATTTGATGTACCATTTTGAATTTAAACAATTTTACAAATCTGAATCATATTCGTAATCTACGGTCCACAATACTCCTAGCTACTGAGCTTGAAACATACCTGATGGGTTTTTATACTTTTCTCGGCCATCTCCAAAGATGGTTAATATATTGATTAAGTTTGCAAAAATTAAAAGAAACAATAACGTGAAATTACATACGTGAACCTTACTGTAACTTTTGTTTAATAGCACCTGACAGGCCAAATCACTTCAATATCTAAACTGTGGGGCTAATAATTCGTCGGCATCTATTGTTAGTATCATTACATTTCGACTATTATTATTCATTAATGATTAGTGTTCATAGTGCACAACGTATCGTTCAATACGATGCAAAAATGAGTGTCTTCCGCAAGACACTTGGATGGCTATTTTTATAAAATTTTTTTCGTGTCTTTTTTGGAAATATTATATCTTATTGCATCTGATTGTATAGGTGTCACGTATAAAGACACAAGGGTCATTCCACGTCAAGTGACGTTGTAAGGCGTACAACTTTTTTGTATCAACACATACAGATTTGAAAACAATGATTTTGAAAAGTTTTTTCGTGGCCATTTTAATAAACCCATTAGTTTTTCAACATTTTGAAAATTTCACTTTGATTTTTCAAAATTTTGAAAATTTCACTTTGATTTTTCAAAAATAAAAATAAAATTACATGTTTTGAAAAGATCGTATTTTTTAAATTAAGTTCAAACGAAATATAGATTTACAAGACATTTTTGAAAACAGGCTCTAAATGTCATAGTGTCTTCGATTAAGACGTTCATAACAGACTTATTTTTGCAAAGTTGAAAAGACAACATTTATTCACGTTTCATGTGCAATGTATTTAATATCTATTATACGAAACACCGTAATAGAGACTAGTTTTCTTCTGTACCGATTCTGTACAGAAACAAACATCTGAATAAGCGAGTTTGTGCGTAAGTAAAAAATATTTTTCGTAGCTATTTCCAAACGCTACACAATATAGAAGCTAAAATAAGAATATCTACCTATCTCATCTATCAAGTTATTGTTTACAAAAATGAATCCTTTTAATAATTCATCGGACGAAGAAAATAATAATGGACCACATATAGTAAAATAAAATCGAAAATGCGCGTTTTTGGAAATCATCATTCTTCACATCATACTTCGTATATCAACGGAAGCGTATTGTCTCGAGGCTTCACACACGTTTCTTCTTATTAAATAAGAATATACATATATGACAGGTATAAATTGAAGAAAATAATGATACCAAATGTGCCGAGATAAAAATCTTCGACACCTTTTTTTAAGGTGCATCATATAGCATAGCATTGAATGCAAAAATCAGAAATTGCTCAAAAGTTCAAGTATGGCAAAGAGAAATTAATATTTTTTTTAAAAACAGTGTTATTGTCATAATATCTCGTTACTTTTTTGTATATTTCAACATTAACTCCATAAATATCGAAGTCCTTGCGTCGACATGAAACGTATTCTGCCTCGCTTAAACACGTGTACTGGCCAGAGACTTCATTATTTCCGAGCTGTCAGAAAAAACCGCTGCTCCTATGCAATATACATTTTATTATGACATGAAATATGAAAGGCAAAGTAAGGAATATAAATTAGATGCGTTAGATAAACACGATGAAAAACAATCATTCGTGTAATTTACAACAATCCCGCACAAAATTTTAATAAAATAATTGAATTAAAGTTCAGTCTATTAGTCTCGTATGTTTTCATCAAATATTTGTATGATAACATTTACATGTACTCTGAAATTTCTTCAAATTTGGAATGAATTTAAATGTTCTAATTCATATTACATAGAAGTACGGTTTTGATTCTGGGTGAAAATAAAAAATTTGGCCATACCATGGTACCTTTCCATATTTCCAATATTAGATTAAATAATGAATATTTTATAAAATGGATACTTTACATCGCATTTCTATGCAACTTTGTATAGCATATTACGTTTTTGATGCAGTAAATTTTTAATTAATTACTGAAGATTACCAGTTTTGTCCTCGTGCAACGGAGTTCCACTCTACAATTTATTGGACAACAGCATTTAGTTAAATTAATTTTTACAAAGTTTCAGTATGAGGATTTCAAAACTTATATTTTTAGACAATAATCCTGAAAAAAAAGTACAAAATTATATCGTCTTATTATAATTTTAAGCGATCATTTTTAGTCCCTATATGTTGACCTCGTGCAACGTTTTTAATTTTTCACGTTTTATTCATATTAAATTACATATTTAATATAATATATGTATACTTTTATAACGTTACTTTAAATGTTCGGGTTTAAGCAATTTAAATAATTCGGAAGGTCGCGCAATGTAAATAAACAAGCATTTGTTTTGTTCGCTATTCCGAGTACCTTTTGAAAGTACCTGTTGGATGCAATTTTTCGTTTTTTAATGTAGATTTTGAAAACATTATGCTATCATTTGAAAATCCCAAAATTAAACATGTAATATAGACAAATAGAGTAATTATCTGAATATAGTCTGTCCTCGTGCAACGCTCATTATGTAGTAAATTTGTTCAATTATTTATTTCCATTAAAATTAAATTTATCTGGTGCATCTCTAATGGAAAGTGATTCGGACATTAATGTTTAGTAGTAGAGAATACTTAAATATCATTTTGAAAGTTTTTAAGAAGTGTTAAATCAAACATTTTTGATGTTTCCAGTCTGTATAAACCGTTGTATGTTATCATCATATTAATTTTTCGTTTTATAATTAGTAAGAATTGTGCAACATTTGTTGTTAATAATTACAAGAATTTATGTGATAAATAATAAAAATATTAATTTCTATCATATTCTTGTACCTAATTTAATCGCATTATGTTGGCAAAAAAACTTTTCAAAATTGAGTATCTGGGGGTTTCTGAGGCTGCTGATTACAAATATGAGATCTGCTTTATAATCAGAGACCCCGAAAACCTCTCAGTACCAAGAAAATGAATGCTATAACGGTTTAAACTAATCGAAATATATACTTATTTTAAATAAAAATTGTTAAAACATTATATGGGTGATTCTCCTGAAAAGTACCTAAAATGTGTCGCCAATGTTATTTGACTGTTTCGAAATGAAATACTATCATAAATATTATATTGTTGCAATTTCCTATAAACTGATTCTTAAACTAGAATATATTGACTAACTTTTCATTCATACAGCCTAAATTTAAAATTTGTTTTTTAGTTTAAAACGAGCGTTGGAAACTTGTTGTCAAATTTGAAAAAAAAAATGGCTATTTAATGTATTTCTTTGCAGTAAAGTAACATAAAAATTTAAATAATTTTTTGCAATGCTTTAAAAATTACTTTCAACTATACTCTTTATAATGTATAAGGTGAATTACATATAAATGTTGTTTTTATATCTTATATCATTGCTTAATGTTTGTGTTTCTTTGCGAGTAAAAATTCCGGATGATCTCCGAAGCCTCTCATTTTTGGGAATAAAAGTGAATCAACGTGTTATAAATAAATGCTACTGCCATAAAACTTAAGTATTCATTGGTCCTAAAAAGATATTATAAGGATATTTGTTTACATCATTCCGTTATTTAATAACATTTAATAATATGTCGATTTGTGATCTCCGAAGCCTGGTGATCTCCGAAGCCTTTTTATAAAATATTTATTTTAATTGCAAAAGTTGATCATATTCACTTGAAACTTATTACTCGGGGGTTTTTGGGGTCGCTTAATCCAAATGTGCTGTCAGATTTTTAAATTAAAAAATGGCGGATCCAATATGGCGACCAAAAATTGTACCAAATTCGATAAAGACATAATTCGATTCAACGAAATGAACTGTTACGATTGTTCAAAATGAAACAAAATTAGGTACATTATTATTTGGGAGAATTAAAAGTGAATAACATGTTTGAAAAGAAAAGTATGCAAATTGCGACTAGAAAACTTTCGTCAGGTCAGAAAAACTCACAAATTTCTAGGAAACAACTGAAAAGGAAAACCAGAAAATAATAATATTGTATTGTAAGAATGTAATACTATATTAAGTAGTATTTGTAAATATTGTTTTTTATACTGTTCTTACTGTTGTGAATAAATAATTATTAATTGTAAATTTTAAACACTTCCGCCATATTGGATCCGCCATCTTGAATTCAGCTTATCTGTCGATGGATTCATGATCAGCAACCCCGAAAACCCCTAAATACCCAGTTTCAGCTTGATCAAATAACTTTTTAAAAATTCGGTCCGTCATAATGGATTCGCCATCTTTAATTTGAAATATTTAAAAATTTATAATCGTCGACTAACATAATTTGTGATTTTTATATGTATATTGACTAATATTTAGCGTGCAATATAATAATATTCTTCATTTAATGTATAATCAATAATTAAAATTTAAGAATGGAATAGCGTTAATAATAACAATCATGAATTTTGCGCAAAATTCGATTCTCATTTCAGAACGTACCTAAAACATATTTCACAAAAAAAAAAATTATAGCGATAAAAGATTTGTTCATTAAAATATTGCGAAAACGTGTACTTTTCAGGAGAATCACCCATATATGAAAAAACAATTTCCGATTTGGGACACTATTTTTATTCAAATATTTCAGATGTATACTAAACAAAAAAAATGTAGGAACTTACTCTGAACACCTTTTTTTACATTATTTTTAAAGCCTCAAAATGCCAAATTTTTGAATTTCACATTACAGGGGTTACAGAATCTGAAGCAATAAGTAATGTCTTGTCAGAATTTCGTAAATGATGCCTGATTATAACTTATTTATGACTTAATAAGAATCCTTAACAGAACCTTGCGTATCGTTGATCACTATTGAAACTGGAATGCATAGTTATTGAAAATGGCACCATAATCAGTTTTAAAAACAAGTAAAAAACTAAGCAATGAATGGATAATTTGTAACAAAATTTTGTTTGTCGATTGTTAGTTAAAAATATGAGAATGAATTATGTGTAATTTCTAGTAATTAAGGGCCAACAAACAATCCAAAGCTGTAAAAAAGTGGGAAGTTTGGGCCTAATTCAATTTTTAACTTTGTTTTTACAAATGTCTGTACAAAGAAGTAGTCATTATCAACATTCACTTATTTAACAACATTATGAACGTTGATTCTATGGAACAGAAAAAAACGAGGAATAATTGTTTCATTTTTGTAACATGATTATAATTACGTCTTGCGAGACAGTTGGAACGAGTCACTGTGTTGTAATGAATAAAAATCAGGTGCTGCTAGTGCTCTTCATTGACTTAGATTGAGAAAAATAGCAATGCGCCGCATGGGATATAAGCCGTATTTATGAATTAGTCGGACAACGAATCAAATAAGTTTGTTAATATGTTTTAATTAAAAAGACATTCTGTTAATTAACATAATATTTTTTGAAAGGAAAATTATGTTTTGTTAAAAACAGTTTTATCATTTCAAGTTTTGAAAATTACATATTTCTTCATATTTTTTAAGTAAAATTCTTGAGAACAAGTTTCTTATAGGTTAGTCGGTGATTAGAAACCGGTATAAAAAAATCAAAGAATACTTTAACATGGACTATATAAGGGCATTTAAAAAATGTTCCAATGTTGATTGTTAAGTAAATTAACCGTAAACATTGTTTAGTGTCACCATATTGCACATATTCGCAATCGCATTTTGAATATTCTAACGTGCAACTGTGTAATTTCCTGTAAATGGGTTACTCGTTTTCCCGGAAAACTTAAATAACTTTCGAAGTTTCCAAATTCACGTCGCCTGCAAACGTACTTGGCAAATTTCGAAGCAAAACTTACCAAACTCTCGCTGCTAATTACTTCGCCTGTTTTTGACCAAGATTTCGGTTTCAAACATTGCTTTATGTTATAAACATTAATGTACCGAACCTACGTTCTCTCACTCAATTTACCGGGTTTAATTGATATTTTTTTAATCAATGTTAATAAAATTGAAGAACAAAATATAATTTTACTTGTACAATTTTTGTTGTCTGGGTAGGTTCATTATTTCGTTTTATTCAAACAAAATATATTGTTTAACAAAATATAATGCAACTCTATGTAGAGGTGAACATTTACTTACAAAGTAGAAAATGCAAACTTATTTTATACCTGGGATCTTCATTTTCATCCACTTATTTGTATATAAAAACCAAGGACAATGAAGTACAAACGAGATTAAAGAAACGCGAAACGTATCAAAAACACATGAATCAGGGTCTCGTAATTGTTTTTACATTACACAATATTATCTATTTGTGAATTTTATCATTCATAAATTAAACTGGTAGGCTTTCGTATGTACTCTTTCCATAAAGTGGCGAATTTTGCCAGCGTTTCGAATTCTACGAATCGATTATCTGCAACCCAGCTGACGGTAATCTTGTTGCCTTCTCTGAATGTACCGTCTGAGTTTAACAGTGGAAGTTTTCGAATTCTTCCTATTGCACCAATGACTATTTGGGGTGTTATAATTGCAGGTGTCGTGTACGTTCCAGCGAACTGAAAAAATTAATACTGGAATAAAATCTTTGCAAGGATTAAAACAAGATTACAATTCACTAACCTTGGCAAAGTGCGAAAGAGTAATGGTTCCACCAGTGAGATGTACGGAAGGAATGGTAGACTCTACGCCAAACTTTTGTAATCGGTATAGTTCTTTGGCTATGTCGACGATGTTTAGATTTTGAACTTCTTTTATGTATGCTACGACCGCACCTTTCTGCGTATCCACCTCAGTACCGACATTATGTGATTTGTTTTTTTCAAACGAACACGTTTTCGGGTTTACCCAACCGTTCAATTCTGGAAACTTTAGTAGGGCGCGCGAAATTGCTTTTATGAAGAAGGACCTGTAAGTCAACGGAGTGGCAGATTTTAAAAAATCTTGTACCATTTCTTCTCGCAGTGTGATGAGCTTGGATACTTCGAACTCATCGCAGTATATAATTTGAGGAACAACCTGGAGAAAGAACGTAATGTTAATAATATGTATTCATCTAAGGTAACAAAATATTATATGTCAAGGGAGATGGTGCATGGGACAACTGATAAAAATATTATTTGAATGCGTGTTTTCATAGTTTGCTAAGAATTACTCAGACGCTAATCGGGTTTCATATACAATTTCCGTTGAATCCATGGATTCAATCTTCCACGCTGACCATCAGGCTATTATCCATTCGAAGACGAATCGCGCAGGCGTTTTGACAAAAGTGCTGTCACAATTTCAAAATTCCAAATTTTTTCCAAGCTCGTTTAAATCAACAATTCGTCTCGCTTTTTCAATCGTGTCAACTTGTCTTTTTTTTAATCGTCTTTATGACTGTCTGGTTCGAAATAATGTTGTACGAGTTTAATGATATAAATGTGCCATTTTTTTCTCTGTTTATACAGAAAATACCTGCAATCTCTGAAAATACCAGCACTTTCTGCATGTCAGTAATGTTGTTGTACATTAACTCTTATATTTTAACAGTCAAGGAGCGTTCGTTAACTGCTAATAAAGCTTATATTAAATTCTGTCGTTTGAACTGCACATGTCAACAATGCAAAAATTCGCAGGGAATCGAGTAACTGCGCGTGTGTATGTTTATTTATCTCTATTTCGGCGAAACTTAACTATGAAGCTATTACATTAACTGTAAACAAACATTTCTCTCAGTGTATACTTCCAAATCTTCTACTTATCAACGTACACGAACTTTATGTAACAAAGGCAGAAAAGAGTTTCTAACCTATACTATCTTAACTATTAACATAACAAGTGTAACCGATGCCAGGAATACAGAAACTTTAGGCCAAAGTATTAGGTTCAGAATCTAAATTCTCCACTTCTCTCAGTGTACAAGCAAGAATTTTCGAAAAAAAAAAATATTAAGGAATAGGTTCTATGGAAGGTATTTAGGTTCATTGCCTTCTGTTTTTTTCTTTTTCGTATAACCGAATTCTATCAGACAAGTCATCTCCACGTAATAAAATTTTGCAAACATCTAAAATAAAAAGTAAAAAAGAAGAAATAGCGAGATCGAGCAATGGCGGCGATGGTCTAGAACGGCGAAAAAAATGGAAACAAAGAAGTTTTTACTAGCGACGTGGTTCGACATAGAAACGCTAAAAGTCAAACTTTCAGGCTTCATTTTTCCTGTTTATAAGTAACGAATGTTTCCCATATTACTTTACCCGGTAGTCTTTGGAATGGAAAACATTCTATTTAAAAAAAATTCTGGAATAAGTTCCGCAAAAATCCTAAATCGTGGCGTAAAGTTTTGTCGCTTTTTAGGCAGCTCGTTCGCCCCGCTTTGGGCGTTTGAGATCCCTTAATTACTGTATTTTTTGCTGTAATTTTATATTTGAATGGTCTAAAATAAATATTCATTAATTAATCAACAAACTGTTTTTAGTCAGCACAACTTTGTCGCAGAATAGCCTCATTTTTTAACAGCTGTTAATCGCGTTTAGGAGCACTTTAGGGTCTTTAATTAAACTTAGTGATTATAGGTTTGCATAGCGGAAACTCATCCTTTTAATTATGTATTCTAGGTTACGATTTATTTTCCCTATTTTAACTTTGCAACCATTTTACCAACCACTTCTTTGCCTTATTTGTACCGATTATGACTCCTTCTACCTCTTCATCTAATCCCGCGATATTTTGTTTATCAGAAAACCAAGATAAATTTCTAAGCCTTTGGTAATAGTATTCAATGCTCCGAAACCCCATTAAAACAAGGTAATGATTCTATAACAGGGAAACCATTTACAGTTCCTTGTGATTGATCGACCGATGTCAACATAGTTATGTACTCTACGAATTACATTACCTATATGCCTATGAATCGAATCCGTGGATTTATTCGAAGATTGATTGAAATTTCGGAAATCGTACCAAATTCCAGTATCATATATAATTGTTCTGAGCGTTCCTCATGATAATTAAATCGCGTTTCAAATCTAATGAATCAGGACTTTCCGCGCTGACCGAGTTGCAGTTTTCACCGATTTATCTTTACAACGAATTTGAAGTTACTTGTTCTCGACGTCCCTTTTCCGAATGGTGTGGTCGGGAACGTTCTTTATAAAGAAACAAATTTGTCGATTCTGGCAGTTTCCGAATCGGTGGATATAATTTTCCAATAGAACTTGCAATCGCCATGGCAATGGACATCTATCATTCTTATAGATCTGTTCCCTATCAATGCCAATTTATATTGTCAGATTCTGACGACCTGACGACTACTTTAATATGTAACCTTCTCGATCTTATTTATAGTTAATTGACAATGGTCGTTGGATAGGTAGCACTTCATTGCACAGAAAGTAGTGTATGTTTGGCCCGTTCTTCTAGAACTTTTAAGTAAGGTTCATTAAATGCATATAATATTTCAAATTGTACCTGTGTTGGATATTTTTCTTGCGGTTCGTTTGATTTATTCTGCTCGCATAACTCAGCCGGCATGTGTTCCGTAGCCGTTGAATCACTACCGTCCATTGCTGGTTGAATCACATTGAAATGTTTAACCTTTGGTAAAATCCTTTTTTTGGACGTGGATTCATTAGGTTTGTCTTTATATGAAGTTTTCGTCATTGTTTGTTCCTCTGCTTCATCGTCCAAAATTCGTTTCTTACTTGGTGTTTCGCACGAAGAACGCCGACCGAGTCTTTTTTGTTTATTTGGCATTTCAGATTAAATTTTTTTGAACGAAATAACCGAAGAAGGTTAGTCGCGACAAAAAATTTTGAACCTGGCCGGGAGATCAGACAAAAGAAAAATTGTCATTCGAATGACTATCGTCGATATATGGAAAGAAGTAGCTACAGCAATTGTTAGATGCTGAGTCTTCAGCCAATCACAATGCAGCAAGTTTTTCCGAGAATTCCGTTCGACACCGCTGGATTTAAAACGGCGCACTCGGTGCAGCGATTGTGTTTGAAAGTTTGAATGCAAAATAATCGAATTTGACTTAAAAATATATGTAAAAAACTTATGTTTTTGATGGAGGCATTGCAAAATAATTTTCTTTCTGAAATTATAAGGAAATAATATAAAAATTATGAAAAATATTTTTTATTTGTAAGTAACATTGTTAAAACTCTTATTTTGTTTTAAATCTTTTGATTTAAAAATGTTCATCTCTAAAAAGTATATTGTTGATTCCAATGTTTACGCAAAATATTATAACAAAATTATTATCCTCATTATAAAATTACCATTTTTATTATAAAAAATAAGAGGATAATCAATTTTCGTAAGGTCTAATTTTATTGTTTAATGCGGAGATTCAACCATTTTAATGGTTTAAACTTGTAAAATATTTCCCGTACGTGCAGTTGGCGTGACTTCTAAGAGTTTTGATTCCAATTAGGTAGCTCACTATTCAAACGGAATGCAAATCTTGCACTACAGTCTTGAAACACTCTGAATACTTGCGTAATATCTCCAGAATACATTAGAGCCACGGGTGTCTATTTTCTAAATTACGTATTGTTATTCTAAGGAATTACACGAATAAAAATTACGCCTGCTGAATTTGCGCTTAACTTCTTTAACTTAATAAGGTCACTCTTTCATTTTGAAAAAATAAAGTTTTCATCTCCACTCTTTTCGCTTCGAACCAGAAGAATATATATCGTATATATACCGGTGACGCACAAGGCTGGTGCGAAATCGTAAGAAACGAGATGCGGGCGCGAAAGAGTGGAAAGCGCCCTGTTAAGCGGGCGCAAAATCACACGCTCTGGTAACGTTTTCACGTCGCACAAACTTAGCGCAGTATTGATTTTTTGTTTTTGTTTATGTTTCCCTGTTTATGTTAAACAAAGAACGAAGGGAGAAAAGTGGACTTTTCATGTACTATGATATATATAGTTTACACACTGAGAAAAGTGTATTTTATCAGTTACAATCCCGTGTCTTTTTAAGCGATTTCTTATACCCCGATAAATAAATATTGTAATTACTGAAATCCCATATGTTATCCATAAGAATCTTCGTCTTTTAGCATTTACCTATTATCGAGTAAAAGATATTCTATTAAATTCTCATGTTTCAAAAGAATATTTTATTATGTCTAAAAGAATACGTATTTTAGCATTTTAAAAATATTAGTTTTTTATAGGTTATAATATTAAAGAATATTATGTAATATATAAAGTTTCGGGAATCAATACAAACTTTTATGTACAAAAAATTCACCGTTACAATGTCTTCTTTTGATACACATCATCAGAATTTTCGAAAATCACGTTAATCTTCATTACCAGCATAATTTATTAAACATAAAGTGTAAATTAAAAATTGTAGGTATTTTGATCTAAATTTAAGTTCGGAAAATGAATGTACACCGTATCTACCGAAATAATTTTAATAGTTTTACAACAATTATGAAAAGTTATCAGATGTTGACTGATGCTATGAATCAGGTGTTTATAGGTTAGAAACAGGTTATTTTTCTTTCTTTTATTATTTTAACAAGCGAAATTGCCTTTTTACACAATTTACAATATTATTCTCAAGTTTAGTTAGATCTGCAGGTCGTCTTCCTTGATGGAAGCCATATACATTTGTAAAGCATGCAGCCAACTATATATTAAAGTTCAGTAGCGATCATGAGTTGATTTCCGCCGGACAAACAATATTTTCGAAATGTAAGCAATGTGTTCGTTTTACCTACGGCGAGCTGCTGCTTGAAAACGAAATCGAAAAAATGTGCGCAGGTGGGAATCGAACTCAAGACCTACGAGTTCGTAGTCCAGTACGTTACCGCATAAGCTACGAAGCCGATACATATACGATAATATTTTTTCTAAACTGGTTCATTAACTGAATTATAGCAGGTAATCATTTTTCTTATATCCAAGAATTACCGCTTTTATAGTGGTAAAAATATCTGTCTTTTAACTGTTAAAAGATATATTTATACCGACTAAGATATGTTTTAAAAATCTTTGTATTTTAACCTGTAAAAGAAATATTTTTGTCCCTATATGTAAAAGACTGTCTTTTACGGTGTATTAGAATTCCAATAAAGACACTTTTCCGGTAAAAGACACTTTTCTCAATGCAAATTTAAAAAGTAAGTTTTGACTGCTTTCCATATTTTTTATGACAGCTTCTTATACAATGTCTCCCAGTGAAGATAGTAATTTTCTGAAATGACTATTACAAAATAGTTGAGTCTATTTGTCTATTATGATAAGTAGCATTTTCAATCATGAAACAATAGTTAAACTTTACTATTTCAGAATAGTTATTTTAACTATTACCATGCCTAGTCCTCATTTCACACTATGATTCATAGTACAAAAATTATCATTTCGACTACTTTTTTTCTGAGTGAATATACTGTTAATTTAAATTAAACAATAGCTTCGTATCGTTTTTTTCTAAGAAAACTATCTGCACCGTGGACACAGTTCATACACATATAAAAAGCGACTGTTATAAAATAACAATAAGCAAAATTTATGTGCATATAAAAATGAAATGGGACTCACAAGGCTAAAAACGAAGAATTCGTCATTCACTCGGGTGTTTTAAATTGCTCACAGTTGTTTATTTTAGGCTGTGATGCATTTTGTACAAATGGATTACCAAAATCTATGGAAAAGGCGATGTCATATTTCATTAAGTTTCTCGTACTATATCGGAATCTATTTAAGCTGGATTATTTCGTCAACAGCAACGGTATAATTCCAAATTATGCATTCTTTTAAAGCCATAAATTAATGTCAATTGCAACTAAATAAAATGAATGGGTAAGATTCGATTTTTTACTTTTTCAGTTAATTAATATAAGACGTGGCCCAGTCAGAAGGCACCTATGTTTTAAGTGCATTTTAAGTTACTCATGGGTGTATGGGAAAGGGGGAGCTATATTCGGAAAATTGGGGAATTCATGTAGATAATAGCTGCAACAATTCTTAACTTTTAATTCCGATAAATTACTAATGTTGCTTAAAAAAATACTCATTTTTTTTATTCTAGCATCCTTTAACAAGAATTGACCAGTCGCCTTTAAGTGACTTGAATACAAGATATACGCAGGAACAAGGTTTTGAAAACATTTTACATTGCAGTACTCTTTTATTAAGTTAATACAAGTGATTAATTATTATTAAAATAGATGATCTTATCCTGTTAAAATAATAAATCGTAAACTATAGTAATTAACATTTATTTCCTCAAAAACTACGAACCTTTGGAGAACACTGAAAAAAACAACAAAAAATTATTACAATTTTTAAAAGAATGTAGGTACCAAAACTTTTTCAGGAATATTTTAAATTTTAAAAGCAATTGAAATGAAAATGTCTCCAAATATAATTTGCAAGATCTGAAAAAATATAAGTACATTTCTCAATGAATTCTAAGAATATTTGGTTCTCTTTATTTTTTTAACTCATAGTTAGAGGGTCCAAATATTTTTCAAAGAAATCGTCAATGAAAACACCATTCTAAGATCGTTAAAGTGAAATATGAGCTGTAAAAGTAAAACTTTTCTTAAAAATCAAAGATTTTGTTCACTCTTCTTCACACTTTCAAAGAATCCCAATCTTCTGATAGTTAAAAAGCATTAATAAGAATAAATAATTACCAATTTTTTAAAAATTTTTGTACAATAATGAATTCCTGAGGATTGACACTTAATTTTGACATCGGAATATTGAAGATCGACTTCGAAAATAGTAGTATATGATCCTTTCAATTTTTTCTACTTAGATTTTGACGCGAAATACTTGCGTTAATTTGAATTGACAAAAATTTCATTTCTGGTGTTAATGGGTTAATATCACTACAAAATTCATTACTGTTTTTAAAAAACATATATATGTATACAGTGACAGTGATGATTTAAAAAATTTTCATTCACCACATTCTTCGTTTAGATCGACTGAGAAGGAATCCTGATCTTCCATTGGTAAATGATGCCACAGAAAATCAACGAATAAAAAGATACACACTTTTTGGTAAATATTAAATTAATGCATGCTTTTTACAAATTCTTCGGTTTATACTTTGAATACCCTCAATTGCATTCCATTAGTTTCGAAAATGCACATAAATTTATTTATTTTATGTTTTTAAATAGTGGAAACTTTTGCAGGAGTAACTATTTAATTGTATTATTTACACTGAACTTTGTAGTATCAGTAATTTTTAAAACATAAAATCTGTTCCTCACTTGAAAACGAGGAAGTGTAATATAATGGATTTTTTAAATTTCAATATTTTTGCTGAACAGAAAGAAGATGGGGCACACCATATTTAACATACAATATCAGCCGATATTCAATAAATGATAGAAGCGGTCTTACTAAAGAAGTTATTGATGAAGAAATAAAGAAGAGTTTTTCTGTGTTTTCGAAAATGACTAATTTGCGATTTATAAGAATATTCGAAAATTGCACTGTAAGTACTCGTATCTGAATAACAAAATTATATATTAGCTATTAAATGTCAGTGCACGTTTGCATTTAAAATAAAACAATAATAGAAAGAATAGTATATTACGTTCCTACGTTGTAGTCGAATCTAATGCTCGATCGCACTTTGCACATTCCGGATAACAATATGTCCTCATGTGAGGGCTCTTATGGCGATTTAACATGGGCGTGCGCGCTCTATGAGCCTCCAGTGCGGGGTGCGCGCATGGTGAGCTCATGGTGCGAGCATTTTGTTATCTGGGATGCGCAGATGCGGTGTTGTGCTGGGCGGCAATCGACGGTTTTCCGACTACTTTACCGGCAAGTAACCGCAAATTTATGGAAGCTCCACGTGGTACATCTTGGCTAGTGCTAATGGTATTCCCTCTAAATAACGTGGAGTAGAAATTGAGCATCTCTATCATGATGAGTGAATGTTTTATTCTTCAAAGGGTTATTTCTGTAAGGTAATTAAATTATTTCCCTTCACTCGTATAAAACTTAGATTTCAATCTTGGTGAAATGATACAGTCACTACTTTAATAGAGCGGCTCAATTTTTGTGCTGAAAATTAGAGAAGTAATTTTATAACATTGTCCAGGTAATTTACCACAGCTATTGTCTCAATTATTTTTGATGACATCGCTTAGAATCGTCTGAAATTCATAATTGCGCCTAGATATATAATACGTTATTTATAATCAACTGTCTGTTTTTAAATTCGCAAAATATGATTAGTTTGTTAACTGATTTGACATATATTTAATTCTTTTATTACAGCCTGACATAGACATAAGGTTTGAAGTTGGAGAACACAATTGTTCCTTCCCCTTTGACGGGGTCGGTGGTATCCTCGGGCATGCCGCGTATCCAAGAAAACAAGCATATATACATTTTGACGACGACGAGTTGTGGGTTGTAAATAAGTATTCCAAATTTAATTTCATGAATACTGCTATTCATGAGATAGGACACGCACTTGGTCTAGAGCATTCTGATGTACTCGAATCTGCAATGGCACCTTCCACATCTGATATAGAATTCAAGTTGTATGTCGATGACAAAAATGCAATTAAAGTAAGTTAAGAATAATAATAACAATTTCTCCCGGCAAGAGGGAACGCTAAATCGCTTTTTCGAATGACTACAAATAATCTTCAAATTCTGAATTCGCATAAACGCATAATAAGCTCAGCAATCATAATGGCTAGAAATTAATTGAATTTGTCAAGCAAAACTGGCTTTGCGGCTTTCTGTGGTCTATATATAAAAATAAGTTATTATCTACTTACAAGTCTGGCTTTGTTTATGGAAACATGCCACTGACAATGTGTATAATTTTTTACAGGCCTTATATTCGAAACCCGAAAGCATCGCGAAACCCTTTTCATGGAAATTAGAAGAAGCTGCTAATATGTCTTCGCCACTTTGCAACGAAAGAAATGTTTCGGTTAACGCAATGTTTCATTCTACCAATGGGAATGCTTATGCTATTTTGAAAGGTTGTATTACATACTATTCTAAATAATACAAATTAAGAAACTTAGTACAAATAATACTTGATTGTAGATGATCGATATGTGGAATTGGGTCCTTTCGGGCCAATCGAGGGGGATAATTGCCTACTTCGAGCATACTCAAGGATTTTACCACCAAACATCGATGCTGCCTTCACAGATCCTTTTAAAAATTTTACAATATTTTTCAAGGTGATAATTTAATACTCGAATGTTACAAATATCCAAAACGCCACTTACGCATATAGATGTTCGTTTCTGTCATTTTTCAATCGTCAAAAAAAAAGTACACTGAATAATTTTCCTTAGGAATTTCCTTTGGATTCACAACCCTACATTCATACATTTATAGAGAAATCTGTTTCGCACTTTCTTCGAAAAATATCACTAAGTAATTAAATTTGTTTTGACCTCAGGATGATAAATACTGGAGATTTAGAGGCAGCCAAATAGACGAAGGTTATCCAAAGTTCATCAAAGATAGCTTTCCACGAGGTCCAGAAAAAGTAGATGCAGCCAGTTTATGGTTAGGATTAAATGGGTTTTTGTACTTATTTCAAGGTCGCACATGCTGGGTTTATGAAAAAACGGAATTTAATGAATATCGACGTCACTCGTTTCTTCTTCCTGAATCGCTGAATGCTGCTTTTGATTTTCAAGGAGTAGATGCAGCTTTTAATTTTGACGCATTTTTATATATATTCAGAGGAGAATACTATGCCAAAATCGATCCTGAACATCATAAAACTATTTGGGTGTGTAACGTTATACAATATTGTACACTTAGTACATACAGGTTCGATTAGAGAGATTAACATCTGCTGGTTGAAGATTAGGCTAGTATTAA
Source organism: Trichopria drosophilae (assembly GCA_030407085.1). NCBI lineage: Eukaryota > Metazoa > Arthropoda > Insecta > Hymenoptera > Diapriidae > Trichopria > Trichopria drosophilae. Next base: position 82,610,407 of record CM059587.1, on the reverse strand, counting down.
AAACAGCTTAGGCACACGCATCGTCTCTAGAACTTATAATTCACTCTTACCTGTATTTTTTTTAATTGCATCAACGGTCGATATCGCCCTTTTTACAGAACTTGAACAATTTTTTATTTCTTAATGTTGCGAGCGGCAATTCATCTGCAGAGATGGCGCCATACTTCACATTTATGTATGAAATGTAGGAGCTGCAGAAACTTACACCAAGTACAGCATCGGTCATGAGTCGATTTCCGCCAGATAAACAACAATATTTTGGATTCCTTTTTAAATTACCTTTTTTAAATTACCTTTATTTAAATTCGTATACGAAGCAGTGCTTTGCCATCAAACCCATTTTTTTACAGCACATGAAATATGTCTCCATAAAATTACCTAAGAAGGACCCCCCATTTTATACTAACCTAACCTCCAACCGATTACCATCACAGTATCTGCTCAGGCATAAAAGGCACAAGTCCATTTATAAAAAATAATTTGTTTTATGAGACATTGGCTATATTTAAAACATTATTAATTTTAATTTGTTGTTTTATTTGTATTTTAACGAGATTTAAATACTTACTTTATACAACTGAAATATATTGCAGCTTTCGTACTCACCAGAATATCCGAAGAAGATTTTTGATGGATGGTTCTCTTGTGATCCAGAAAGAAGAAAGTACTTAGAAATTACTGAAGAAAGCTCTATTAGGTACATTGCAACAATGGAAGAAGTACCTGCCATTCTAGATGACGAATACAAAAAAACGATCCAGTCTAGAAAGAATTAAATAATAATGATAGGGATACAACTTAATGTTTACAGTCCAATATTAGAAATAACTTAATAAACAAAAAAATAACACAAAGGACATCCAATACCATTGAAACATGTTATGATGTAATCATTGGTCGAGGATTACGAAAATGGCTAGAATCTCGTCGTGGGAATCCAGCATTCATCATCAACAATGCAATGAATATAAATGGAAAACATATCGTTTACAGCACATGGTTAAAAAAGCTCATAATATAATGTAGGTGTTTTCAACAAATATTGGAATAAATTGTGCGATTTGAATATTAGATGCATTTATTTGGTGTAATCAATTATTTGCATAATAAATCTTTTTCCGGGTATTTAGTTCTACATCTTCTAATTTGTGGACCATATAAGAGAGAATAATGAGGCCTTCGTGCGGAATAATTTTGCTTAACACTGTATAGACCAATGCCCAGAGAGTCGCGTCGCCCCTCACGGATAACGGCCTCCGGGAGTTGAGTCTGCCTGGGACCTAGCCTATGGGTAATCCAGGGCAGTAAATATATCTGAGCAATTTTTTCCTGCCCAATGCTGCATGGTCCGGTATTCAGAAAGTCATTTCTCACGGATAGCGGCCTTTAGGAATCGAGTCTCTCTTTGATCTGATCGTACGGACAGTCCATGCCCATTTCGGGCAGCGGTCATAGCCGGGGAAGTTTTACGGTACTTCTACCAGACTCCTACCAGACCATTCTCAGAAAGTCAATTTGCTACTCAACACATGATGCGGTGGTGATCTAGAAAGCATAGACTCTACTGAAGAAAACACTAAGGAGGCATAGGGGAGCAGGTGGTACTACAGCCTCCAAACAGTGCACTGGAAAGCCACCGGACACCACCGACAATAAGGGAAAGTACGTTGAAGGCCCCTGCGACCAACAATGAGGTCGGAGAGCACAACAAACATTGTCAGCGCGGCCAGCAATGGATGTCCAGAACGATGGAGCAGGACAATATCAAGGATGTAAGGCGATTGGAGGGCGAGCTTTATCCGTTGATGGTGTAAACTTTTTCTGCTGATGGGCAAGCGATCCACAAGATGTGGGATGTTTGCGTAAATGATAAAAATGTGGGCATGGATATTAAGGATGACTTTACAGCCATGAAAACACGAGTCACGGAAGCAAATACAAAACACGGAAAAACCGATAGATTAAATCGCTATTTCGAGCAGTGCTTGGAAAACGAGGAGGCCCGGAAATGCAGGAGACGAACGAGAAAGATGATTCAGGACGGTCTTTTCAGAGATGCTGCACGACGAGCTTGATTTTTAATCCGTTTTTCGTCCTCTTTGCTATATTTGTCTATGCTGGTGCAGATAAAAATAGATTCATCGAAATCCACAAGGAACAATTCTCTATGCGATGTCAGACTTATTGGCTGATATTTGTCTACTGGTCGGAAATTAGAGTATGTGCAGCCAAACTTCGTGGAAGGTCTTGAATGAGGGCGATGAATCCACCACTTGAAGAAAATGGAGTACGGTTTTACAGCAACTAAACAAAAATTTAGTACATTTCGTTTGCCTGGTGATTACAACTATAACAATACAAATTGTCGTTCGGACCTACTGCAGTCGCCATCTTGAAAAAAAAACACTGAGATACGCGATTTGTAGCATTTACCTTAATCCTTCGAAGCATGTATTTTTTTTTACATTAAAAACATCGGTTAAAATTTGTAACTCGGGGATTTTTGAGGTCGCTGATCATGAATCTGGCCTGAGATTTGCAAAATTTTAAAAAATTCGGTCATAGACGGGCCCAAAATAAATTCGCTGCCATAACGAGTAGTTTACCCATGATTTTTACCTTACTTTAACCGCCTCTAGTGCCCTACAAATTGGCGATCTGTGAGGTTTCGGAAAACCAAATGCTTCACATCTCTCGGTCTACATATAACTTAATAAACAAAAAAAGAAAGATAACGAAAACCTCCTGTGTGATTCCAGCATTCATCCTTATCAGTTCAAAGATAATAAGCGGAAAACATATGATTTAAAACATGTGGTTTAAGAACATCCCAAATCAAAATAGTTTTCAACAAATATTGCAATTCATTGCTGGATAACTTTCATTTTGCTGGATAATTTTTTAATAGACCTTGTGAAATATTTATTTAGGAAAAGTAAACAAAAAATAAAATTATTTCATATTGATTGTTAGGTGTGATCGGCGAAACTGCCTTATTCTAAGAGAAATGCAACCGCGTACCGCTAGGGTCAAATTCAGAGGAGTCGGGCAAGTGATTGTCACCAAACTTTTTTTCCGTCTACTTCATTTTTCGGGGGTCCTGTGGAGTTCCTAAAATCCACTTATAAGACATCTTAAAGATCACGTTAAGAGCTCTTTCCGACAGGTATCTTAAATACCTCATAAAGACACCTTTTTCTGCCTGGAATATTAATGAATTCTTAATGATATCATTTAAGGGGATTTTAGAGTCTTTAACATCAGTTAAACCCAATCTGTTTACTTGCAAATAAGTGCCAATGAATGGCGTATTGCATCGTGATCGAAGGGATCGGAATTATCCAGATTAATGCGTTAGTCGACTTTACACATATGGGATTTCATGACGACCGGGTGTGATCGACTTTCCTCTGCCAGAACTGGTCTTATCTCCGTGCTGTTGACTCGTTGCGTAACCTTGAATTAAGTAACTGAGTATATATGTATTTCCTTTCCACGCATGAATAAAGACGAGAGAGAAGGTTCGAGGCGGCCTCAAGGCAAGTCTTCGAATATCGGACCAGTTCGATTTACGGCAAGAACCGGTGCGGCACGTTCTTAGACCGATTCCTTAAAAATCGTGTTCCGCCTGTTCCTCACGAATTGTGTATTGTTCCAAAATGTCGCTGACGCTTCGCTTTCCGGCGGTCGCAAGACTGGTATATTTCGTTTCTGGGATAGTTTATTAGCCTGGCCGACTAATTTTGACATATCGCGAACGGTCGATGATTTTTTGGGCCTTTTTTAAAATATAATCGCGATGATTTTCCGTTGGTCCAAAATATTTAGGATAGTAAATTTAAGTTAATGTCGGACAAACTGACATTAGTGACCCACTTTAGGGACATTACAGAAAAATATCATTCAAAGTGTGATTTGCAGGATATTTTGAAAATCGTGAAAGGGAAATTATTTACGGTTTAAAAGCACGCTTTAGTTTGTATCGACAAGGTGGAAAGTGTTACCCGATTGTTAATTGGATTAATCAATTTTAAAGCCTGATTGAGGATGAGATTTTTTATTCCAATGCTGTGTATTTCTATGTACGTTGGAACGAAATAGTAAATCGAATGCTACGACGTTGATGACGAAATTAGATGGCGCAACTTCAGTTTGTGGATAGCAGAATATTTTCATATTCGTGGCAACTGATTCAATCGCGTTAAAGTGTTGGTAATCTTGAACGATCAGATGGAACTTTCACTCATAGATATAATAAATAACTTGGAGATGCTTAAAGTTAGCATCTTATAAATTTCGAACATAATTTTATAAACTGTTTCTGCATAAATCGAAAAACTATCGAAAAATTCTTTTAGAAATTAGATTATGTCATTCCCATCGAAATTTAATCGAATTTTTAGTAAATATGAAAATTTACTAAATTGGAAGCTCTAAAAATATATTTGATGTCAATTTTAAAATGGAAAATTGTTACCAACAACGATTGTACGTTAAATTTTTCTTAAAGTTTCATTGGTATCTGATAATCATTATCATATTTCATTGTTTATGAAATATAAATGTGACTTCTAAATTTCAATTACAAAAATTATTATTTGAATTAATCAGTATTAATTTTGTGTTTCCTGGGTATGTTTTTCATGTATTTTGGGAAGGAATGTGAATTCAAAACAGTTTAAAAATTGTGATTTCAAATGACGTTTTGTCACTTGTATGGTACCCTCAGGACTGATTGAACTTTTAACAAACCGATTTAACCCATCAAGACCTTAACAAATGAAGCATTTTTGTACTATCAATTCCGATAATTAACAATGTTGAAAAAATCTGGGAATACCATTTCTGATGTAAAATTTATCATATTTTCCGATTCGGATTTTTTAACTAAAAATTTTTTCACCGTAATTTTCTTTGTCAATAATTTTGGGATCGCTTTTTCCAACCAGGCAATAAATTTTTAAATGGTTGATCTTATATGACGCCGAGGAATGTATTCAAAATGTCTCATTTTTTATAAAAATTGTATTATTAAAAAATCTTACATTTTTTTATCGCAATTTTTAAAAATTTTGAGGACGATCAATTTCACGTCAGAAATGGTATACATAGTTTTTTAACGTTGATAAATTATCAGTATTGACACCAAAAAAAAGAAAAAATGTCGTGCGATTGTATTAAATATAAATAAAAAATTAAAAATACTCCAGAAATGTTTAAATTAGAAGAAATCAGTGAAATTTTTCCAGCTCGTGACAAAGAAATTGCAAAATCATACTAGTTCATTTTAAAAAAAGTACTTTCGATTTATTTCACATTTATCGCTATGCCAAAATCGATTTTTAGTTATTTTTAAATTCAAAGTTTAACTCCACTCAACCAACTTTCTTACATTTATGCTACTGGGGTCTCTTACCCGTAACTTACTTCGAAAACTAATAAACTTGTATGAAAGTTTTGATACAATTATATAGAAAGTCAAATACTCGATTTAATATAAATCGACTACATTCGTTAAGTCATTCAAACGATTTTAAAAAGACATTACAACTACTACAATTACAAAACGAAATTAAATAACACCTTTATAATTTATACTGATAAATATTAAATAAATAATATTAGATAAATAAGAGAAACACAAAATACAACAAAACATTTTTATTTCAAACGTTCTCACGCGTTTAAATTTGAAAAAGTATTGCTTAGTAACAAATTTGATTTTAATTTCTAATATATAAAGTATTATATTAATTTTTACTGTCTCTTAAAATTAGTCTTTAACTTTAAAATTGTAGTAATTTTAAGTACATTTTGAATTCTGTAAGTCTTATTTAAGGTATTTAGAGCCACTTGTCATGTAATAACATTAAATTGTTATTAAATATAAAATTAATTATTAAGACAATGATTACCAGAGTAATTAAAAGCTATGTTAATATTAAAAACAATTATTCTATACTTAATGTAATACATGAGCTCAAAAAAACTATGTTTCTTTAAAAAAGGCATAAAGTATGTCGAACTAAATAATTTTCAAACTAACGAATATATTTGTTAATATAACCTTTAACGAATCTTGTTTCTTATTAAAAAATATATTATCATATTTAAAGAAATCTGTTTTTCAAGCTATTGTAATTATTACGAGACGGACTGTGAATTTTATAATACATACTAAATCTTGCCACACATTTCTAACCAGAAATTCCCACAAAAATCTTTAAATGAAAAAGTTCTTATAATACACCGAAATAAATTATTTGTGCGCTATAATGAAATATAAAACTAATTTTTTAGTTTAACAAATTTTTATCATTAAGAAACCATTTAGTTCATCATATTTAAAAAAACTCTACGGAAGCCAGAACCTAAAAGTGAAAAAAGCTCTTGGATTACGTTTCATCTTCTATATCTCCTCTTTTTAAATTTCATATTCATATAAGAATTAAAAATAAATGGATGGTATTTCCAACGAGTAATACAATTACATTATAAATAAAATAATGAGTTCGACTCCCCACATTCGGTAAATTATTTCTCGTCACATTTATACCACTTAGATTTTGACAAATTTGATAATCTTCCAGCAATAACACGCAGACGTCTTATTGGACACGTTAGATACGAAAATGTAAACTAAACCCTAAAATGTGATAAAATACAATAAAAACCTATAAAAATGGCCATGAAATGTATATTTAATGTAGAATAGTGCATTCAATTTAATGTGACTGTATATTAAATTAATATTTGGGTTCATTTGAATTAATTTCTATGCAGGTTTATGAAATTTACTGCTAACGTGATTACTGTTTTTCGTTCATGAAATTTCAATTCCCAAACGAAAAGTGGCTTTTTATATACACTTATGTGCATTTACATGACATGTCATGCAGTCGTACATAAGATACATTAAAATTTTATGATACAGAAATTTAATGTACCATTACATTACATTAAATACAGCGAACGTGCCGTAAGTTAAGGCTTTAGCGTAGTAAGAGAGAGACGTGGGTTCGATTCCCTCCGGGGCGAGTGATTTTCTTATTTTTTTTCGAGCATATATTGATTTATTTGCGATAAATAAGCAAATAAATACCTAGACGTCACTGGGATCTAAGTGCATATCGATAAATACCAAGAAATTCCATTATATTTAACTCAAAACGGTCGAAAAAGAAACAATTATTAACCATTATCTTTATGTTAAATATAATATTACTTGATAAATATGATAGGTTTCAGGTAATTATACCTCAAAGTTTGACGTTTCGGTCAATTGATATTACACCCTTCTCATTTTTTTTATTTATGCAGTCATCAATCTTTACAGTCTTTAGAAGATTATTTTCCTTCAACCACTATATTCATTTTTGCATTTTACATGTGTAAATTACTACCCAAAATGTAAATTGGACGCAAAACGACCATTTCACGCCCTTGGTGCAAAAAGTACTATTAATGTACCTTGAAATTTGCTTCTGTTACATTTTCAGCACTTTTATTGACAGTGTGGTAATTTCGATAATTTTTAAAAATCTGGATTATGCATCTCAAAAACATCATGATTTATTATTTAAATAATTTCGAGCATAAAAATACATTTATTTGATTTGAAAACTGGTATATTTTAGATTAAAAATATTTATATTACTGTCCAAAACTGCAAATCAAAATCAGGGTACATTGCGACATTTGTTTTATTTTTCTTTATTTAACCAATTCAGTAAAGATAACAACGAGAAATAAATACTGCGTTTTACTAACAACAATCAAAACTCCCGCTGCTTTTAAACAAACTATTTAAAAACGAATGATTATTATATACTAATCATTATAAATTTGTACAACAGCTAATACAAAATTAAGAGCATATCTTAATTAAAACATGTGTTTAGGTCAACTCTGGATTGTCTGATCGCAGACCTTCGAAATGTCGTAAATTGTTAAAAACATTGTAAAGTATTTTAGTAATTTAAAATTATTTTGAAATTGTACTGAGAATTATAATGATTAAATAACTATAAATAAAAAAGGTTTTCAAAATTCAAAGTAGTTAAATTTTAGTTTTACATTATTCATCAATCAAGTGAATAATTAAAAAGTTAAAACTATTAGAACTTGATGAAATGTTACAAAAAAAGAACTAATATATAAATTAATTATTTATTTAAATATGTCTTCTGTACTTGCTGAATTTTTTTGTATTTATTTTTGGTATGTATCAAATTTAACGAATTTTTAATTTATGCTATCAGACAGACTTAGCCAACATACTTCAATAATTTATCGAGGAGGTGTCAGGTGAGCTTTGGGTAAATTCTCGATAATGGAATGAATTATAAAAGACAACGTTTAACTTCAACAATACGATGGTTACTTAATGTTACATATTGGACAATTAATAACAACAAAATATTTTTCTAATCGTACAATACTTCGTCATTTTCAATTTATGATCCAAAGATAAAATTGGAAAGACTATTTTTTATTTCGCGTAGCTTTTAATTATTCCAGTCAGAATATGTTATATCATCTGCATGTAAATTAAGCAATTTTTTCAAAAATTTTTGTTATTAAAGAAAAAAGTTACGTAAAAAATAACAAAAATATTTTCAATAGCAAATATTTCCAATGTCAGAAAAACAATTGCATCGATTTTATTATTAATAACAATATAGAATATTTTTAAATAATACATGTAACATGTTATTAATACAAATGTATATTCGAACATATTTACGCGATTTTAAACCTTTCAAAAGGGAAACAAACATGTTCTTGACTTTTCATCATCCGGTTTTATAAGATCTGTAAACAAGCCACTTTTGGTAGTAAATACGAGTTTTTATTATGGAAACAAACTCTACTGTGAAGGTGTAGTATGGTACAGATAAAAATGTCGTTTGGAATGTGATAATATTCTAGCCTAGATTTCCAATACAGATATAAAAAGTAGAGAAGCAAATGCCTAAAAAACACATGTTTTGGTAAATAAACAAAATTTCCTTTTTCTGATTTTTTATTTTGAAAAAATGTACTAAAATTATATATGTTCGTTTTTATAATAAAATTACCATTTTATCTACAATTTTAGTACGCGAATTAATTTTTTTAACTAAATAAATTAAGAAATATTTTGTCACTATTTCAGATAATTCATTACAAGTAAACATTTCATAAAGGAAAATCAAGTTTATTACGATTTCAATGTCAATTTTGTATAATTCTTTGAAAACAATCGATATATAAAGTACGTCAGCATTCTTACAAATTATGTTGTCACTATTTGATTTAATTGTTTTTATCTCATTGAAATTGTAATATTTCATACTGTTTAGCAAAGTTTCTAGTAAATAACTCCTATGTGACGAAATATGTTTTGAGCTGTTAAATTTCGTTCTCTTATCATGTTTCTTTCCTACTTTGAAATAAACACAAGAAAAGTATTGTATGCTGACATCATAAAGCTTGTCAGTTGTTTATTCTTCCATTGTTATTTGAAAAAATCGTGAAATATGTTATTTTAGAACAGAAAAACTGCGGAAATTGTTACTTGACTTTTCAGTAAAAAGTTTTACTAAAAATAGAAGCTTTCAACTTGTAATAAACAACTCACAAGATGTCAAACGTATTAATTTACCACAACAAATTGATTAATTGAAGTAAAAATGCAGATTAAATTAATTTCTAATGCAAAAAATATACTAATAGCATCAGTATCTAACAGATGCGATCGGCCATCGAAACGTCCTGGGTTCAAGTCCCCGCATATCTCTCATTTTTTTCTCCAAAAATTAAAAAAATAACAACTAAAAAATGTCGATCGTTACCCTCATAATTTCCAAAATAATTTAAAACATGAAAGATTACATCCTCCAATAAATAATTTGCAAGTATCATTCATAGTAACAAATAAATTTTTTCCAATATCACTCCAAATATTTTTGAATTATGCAAATGGATTTTTTACTGGGTTTGCACTCAAATAATACATAAGTAGAAGTTTCTATAGGATTCTGTCGATGACTTTCGTTGTAAATTAATTTCTCCAAGATCATTTCATACTTTAATTTACCCCTAGTAATTATATTTTTAATAATATTTTATTCATCGCATTTTAAAACACTACAGTACTTTGCGCAGCATTTACTTGTTTATAAGTGTACCATTGTTATTATATATAATCAATATCTTCAGTATTGATGATGCAATTAGTCATTTGATAAACAACTAATTAATAATGTATGAATCAAACGATTTCGTTAGTTTATTTTTTTAATGAAATTGTTCTCTTATCGAGATAATAATATCATTGAGTGCATTCGGTGAGACATTTAATCGAATATTTACTTCAAATGATAATTCAATCATTCGAAATAAACACGTTGCGTATATTAATAGGAAATGGGTTATAATAATAATAATAATAATAATAATTGAGTTGCAATTATTTTATTTTTGAAAAGTACTTGATTTTGTGCAAGAAATGAACCTAGTCTGATTTAAATCCGATAATTTGAAAAATATATATCGCAATTTTCAGAAATTCAGCGATCATAACGTCGCGGAGACCTTCTCAAAATGTTCGGCAATAAGAATTATCCTAATTGCAACATTTTTCACTGATTTTGAAAGATGATATGCTGTCTGACTATTTTTCTTGCTTTGTCGTGTAATGAAAACTGGTCCATTTTTGTTGTTGTCATTTTTGTCATCTTTAACGATGACTTCACAGTATTATTTAATCCTGGAGGTTCTCTTAGCCCAACGTTTTGAAATTACATTTAATTGCGCGTCAAATGAGCTTTTATTGAACCAAATCGGACGAAAATTGACAAAGTTACGTGAGTATTAAAATTTCAAGGTCAACTTTTATTTTAGCATAAGATTTTCAAGGTCAAAGATACTTTCAAGGGTTTTTCACAATTTTTCCAGTTTTTGCTGCATCAATGCCGCAAAAACATCTTTAACTTTCGTAACAAATGACCTTCACTGTATATATATTCAAGGTCATCATACTTTAGTGAGGTTTTTAGTATTTTTTGCGTATTCAGTTCAGCAAATGACTGAGGAAAACACTCTGAAATCTTCACTTCTACTCGAAATGCACTTTGACCTTCGAATACTGGTTTTCAAGGTCAACAATGGTTTGAATTTCCAAACTATCTTTTCCGCATTCGAAACATAAGATGTTGCCTAAAATTAAATATTTTATGCTTCTTTAGTGTAGCTAAAAAAATTCGATGAAAATATATGCGAGAATATGGCATTTTTCGCCGAAAATATATGCAATATATACGGTGGAATATATATCAGATATAAGTTTAAAATTATATATACGTTCATATATCTAACATATATGTCACATATTACATTTTGCGCCGAAAATATCTCTCCATTTATTTAGCATATATATTTATTTTCCGTGGGGAAGAGGTTAATACTACTTAATTATTTTGTTTATTTCTTTTTATTCAATGTAGTTATACAATATAAAACGCTAGATCAAATTGTTATAAAAAAAACAACTTGTTTCCAATTTTCATTCCATTTTGTTCCATAAAAAATCACCCTACACGGAATTTTTACTTTCGAAATATCAGGATGAAAAAACCTCCATTGATTAACCCCGTGAAATACTTCTTGAAATTCTTCTTTTGTGGGTAATTCCATGTCAATAATATCCTGGGAAAATATTTTCCGAAAATGTTCAAAAAGCATCCTTGACATCATGATTACTATATTTCTAAACATTGCGATAACTATTTTTCTAATTATCGGATTTAAACTATTCGAAAAATAAAAAAATTGCTTAAGCACAAACACGACTTTTAGAACGATTTAATTTCTTTTCCAAACTATTTTATTCCCTTGTCTCGAAAACAATCAAAATGAACCAAAAAAAAAAATTTTCTTTATTATTATTATTATTATTATTATTTCGACTTTATCAACATCAAAGAGAGGTACAATACATTCCCTTTAATACAAATGGCGAGCCACAGCGACAATGCTGTTTTTCAGACTAACCAAAATTATTATGACGCTAACGTTGCAAGTTTGAAATACATTTGCGGTGACAATTGGTAAACATTTTTTCGTGATGTAAGAAGGTGCAAAGTGTGTAACACCGTGGTTAAGGCGTCAGCGTAGTAATACGAGCGACCCAGGTTCGATCCCACCTGAAGGCGAAATTTTTTTTAGGCTTTCTTAATTTATTTACAAGCGTTAAAAAATGTAAATATATAAGATAAGATATATTAATTAGGTTTATTGCATAAAATAATGTACAAAATAAGTAGTAATTTCGGATTTTTTGTTTACATTTTTGGTATCGTGGGTCAAGTTAGGTTACCAGCCAGTACTGATCCAGTATCGATTCGGTACTGACAGTCAGTTCTGGACTCTGACAATCAGCACTGGGTCAGTACCCCGTCGGTGGTCAATTTCAGGTCCTCTTGTAGATAATTTACTAAATGTTAATCCCTTTTAAAAGTTTTACTATGTGTTTAAAATGTAACTTGCATTATTATTATTCATTATTATTATTATTATTATATAATGGTAAACTTAACGTGAAAAGTTATTGTTGTCTACATATTATAAAATATAAAAATAACTAGTTTGACTGAGACAAGAGGTTATTTTCATTTAATAAATTTTATTACGTCTATTTTACTAATCACGAATGTTTAAAATTACTATTTAAATGTAAAACTGCGGTAGAATTGAGGTTATGTACTCTACTACACATTTAACTATCGGAAAATAGTAAACGGAATAATATTATTGGCTTGTTTACTGCCGAAATGGTTAATTTAACTACTTTGTTAATATTATTAAAATATGATACTCTGTATTTATTCTCTCTGTGTAATGGTAACAGAACTGAAAATAACCTTTTCTAACCTAACCAAACAAACAATCCGTGAACATCATGACCAATATCAACATGTTATTATTATACCTTGCAATAGAAATGACAAATGAAAAAAAAAAGAAAAGCATATCTCGCTCTATTGACCCATTTTTTGCAATTATAGACGCATTTCATAAAAACACGGAAAATCTGTGCAAGGAAAATAATTTGCATGTGAATGTAGCAATGATTATATCACTATTATTTATTGTAATAAATTGTTTTTTTTTTTGTTTAAAGAATGAAAATAAGTAAATATGGATTGTCATGCATGTCAATTTTTGAAATAGAATGATGGAATCAATATGCTGAAAAATAATTGCTGAACCGGAAAAATACAATTGACTGAGGAAGAAAAATATTATGGAAACGTTCCCAAGTGAAACAAATGTAATAAATTATATTAAAAGCATAACAAAATAAAAAAAAAATCTAATGAAAATTAAATAAATATTAATGTATTTTTGTCATTCAGTTTGGGGATTCTCTATGATATGTCAAAAAAAAGTCTTGTACCAAAATTAGATCTGAGGCTCAGAATTTAAGTGACGGACCACTGAAGTTTAAAAAAAAAATTACTTTTTTTTGCAATAACTGGAATAGCTTTTAAGTTATTTCAATGAGTAAGAGCTCATTTTAAAGCTTTTTTTAAGCCCTACAATTCATCCATAAGAGCATTTGAGCTGCGATGAATATTTTTGAAGTTATGGCCTCAGAAACAGGAAAACCAATTTTTTCGGTTTTTCGCATATAACTTATTTCGCCAAATAGCTAATGAAATGGCATATAGGAAAAAGTTGTAGAGCGAGAAAAGACGAAGAATTTGTCCCTTCATACGTCCGTTTCCGATAAAAATTGAAGCCACGGGAACACTCTTAATGTAGAATTGACGATAAACGTTCACCGTCAGTATCAAACGAGTCCGAATTTTGAAAAATTAATTCAGACATTTTCAATTTACGTTTATTAGCGTAAATTCCTACATTATCAGCGGAGTGCTTTAAAGCCCCCGCAAGGAGGGTACTAGTGTATGGGTTTATGAAATTATGATTCAGCAAATTGTTTTAATTCACATTTTAACTCATTTTAACTCCTTTTTAAACCCATCTGTAAACTCTTTTTAACTCATTTTTAAACTCATTTTTAACTAATATTTTAACTCATATTTTAACTTAAGATCGGAGCAATGTTTGTGTGAAAAAAGCAGTTGAAGGTTCAAGAATGTTATTGTATATTACAGTAAACACAGTGTAAGTAAAACTGAGTACAAATAACAGGTGAAATTAACGATATGATCAAGGATTTCCTAAATTAAAAAGTAGTTCCTTTCACTATTGACCACTCAACTGTACAATGATAATTGAATCTATCAGACAGACTTTCCTTCAAGGAAATCAAGATATTTACCAATAATTAATTTTGACAATTGCTGCACATAACTTGTCTGAGTTTGCTAAATTTGTTGCCAACGTGTTAAAAGTGCAAAATCTGTTACTTTAAATAGTCGAGTTTTTGCAAAATACATGCTGATCCGTTATATTTGGACTTTCAATGGCAGATATCAGAATTGCTGACGAAACGTGAACACGTGGTGTGTTCCGATGATAACGTTATCGGCGCCTCATTGGCTGTGACTTTCTATTAAAAGGCCCGAGGCTACACGCGGTGTAATTCGGACGTGCATCGAAAATAGCAATTTTACGAAAGAAATGTAATAATAACACGAAACATGCTTTCACAATTAATAATAAACAAATTTTGAATAGTTGAAATAAATTTTGGTTTACTGGTGGTCACCTAAACACGGAAATTTGATAATGAGATATGGGTCGTATTGTTAGAAATGTATTTTTCCGGCTGTCATTCAAACATTAACAGATATCCTTGGTACGCGTGCTTTATATTCTTCCTTCTGACGTGAATGCCTTGAGACATTTTTATCCTTTTTGTATCATAATGACGTATACTTATCAACAAAGTTTTCTTTCATTCATCACGTTGCTCGACGATAGAAATCGAATCAATATTTTACTCGATGTTTGCTTATCATTTAATCGCATGCAGATAAAAATGTCGCTACACCAATCGATTTGAAAATGAAGATATTGATATAAAGTGGATAATAAAACCAATTTTCCGCAGAGAAAATTATTACAGTAAGATTGCAACAACGTTACATGTCCCAGTTTGTAACATTATGTGGAGATTGAAAACCTTCACAAAACATTTTAATTTTGCAATCCGATATATTGAATTTGTTTCCAAATTTCTATATATTTTGCGGCACAGTAGGTCCCCACTTATTTTAATATTTCAATTTTCTTGCCATCAACAATGTAACAAAGAGGAAACGATAGGAAAAAGTTAGAATAGAGGAAGGAAAAGGATTAAAATAAAAGAAGAAATTAAAATAAGCGCAGGTAAAATAAGGACACCAGACATTACTCAACATTTGTTCTACATATTGTAATATATTAATTCGAAACCCATTTGCATACTGGGAGTCTGCAAAGTTGCGATCGCACCTAGTGGCGGTAAAATAAAACAAGTCGATTGACATATAAAAATAATAACTGTATCTAAAAATAATACTAATATCAAATTGTTCTTTTGTTTGGAATTATAAAAATTAGACAGTTTCGAAATATTTTCAAACCCAAGTCGGGGCTAAATTTTTATAAATTTTCTTGTTATGAAACCCACAAGAAAAATGTGGATTAAAAACGGATAGAAATTTCGTAAATTTCCCGATGATTTGCATGTTAAAAATTTGTATTAAAAGTATTATATTTATATTGTCGTAAGACTTTCAGTTATAGAAGATAAAATAAATATCCCGACATTGTAAAATGGCGTGACTAACGAACATCACTCGATCTATTGCTACTGAAATTATATGCACGTAAATCTCTAGAGAATGTAAAAGAACCATCTTATTACATTTAATCATGATGTATTATTTACAATATGGATCTGGAAACACAGCATTTAATATTAAATAAAAAGCTATTCATTTTCACAAATTTTGCGGAAAAATGCCTAAATTTAATCCATCAAAAGAAAATATTTTGTACAGTTAGTAATTTTATATCGATTGATGAAAAGGAAGATCTAGACAAAATTTAAATAACAAAAAGATTAACTTCATAGCCCTCATTTTTTGTTTTGAAGATAAATATTTGTCTTTACCGCTTCACGAAATCTGGAAACTGCTGTTTTAGTTATTTAAAATGTGCAGATTTCTTTAACTGCAATATGTTTATTTATTGAGGTTCCTCTGTGAGTTTCCAATTGAGGTTCCATCAAAATTCGGGGATCTTTTTCAGACTTTAAAAACCAGAATTAATAAAATTAACAAAACACTTCCTACAATTTTGACTTTAAAAATGTCAGAATTTTACTTGATCAAGAAACTAAAATGCATTTTTTTCATCAATGCTCCCATCTATTCGTGATCGCTACAATTATGTCAATTTTGTATCCGTTATTAATCGTTCTTGGTTTCCTTTTTTCTTTTTCAGCCGTGAACCATTTCTCGAATTTAATTTTAGTACGGAAAATTCACACACACACAAATGTTTATATATGATCATTAATTTGAAAATAGAATAATTATCTTCTCCTTTTCATATTTGTTTATCAATATAAATATTCGAATATTTGAGCTAAAAGAAAAAAAGTAGAGATCATTCATCAGCCTAAAAATAATATCCGAAAAGAAATCCTTGGTTGCGTTTAATGAAAGACGAGACAATGAGCTAAGAAATCCTTGCTGCGGAGGTGGTAATCCTTTCAGTTGTCATGAAAAATATGCTCGACATTGGAATACTGAATACGACTACAATATATATCTCATGTAATATTTTTACCTTCATGCCAACGATTTATCATGAAATCTAATGAAATGAAAACGCAAATTGTTAATAAAGTACGGATCTTCAGTAACATATGTCATTTTCAATTTCGTACGCGGCAAAATTGCATCAGAACTTTAAATTCCATATTTTGAATTTCATTATTAAATAATATTAATTTTCAATGCAAATAAAAAATAAATGCTTTTGTTTAGAGCATTTTTTAAAACCTCAAAATCTGTCAAGACTTTGAATTACCTAAAACCAAAATGTCATACTTGCAATGCAGAATATGTAAATTTTGTTATTTCTACTTTTAACAAGTAGGATGATGCAAAGAGCGATACATCTATCAGCGTCTACAATAAATGAAGTAATTCAGTGTTTAAACCTTGTATAATGCAGAGAGTGCAAACTTTATTACTATTTCAATAGACGTCATTATTTCAAGATTTAATTTCTGATTGACAAAAACTTTTTTTGCTTCAATATCAATCAAGTATTTCGTATCAAACTCGAAGTTGAAAAAGTTGATAGGTACTACATATCCTACCAATTTTAAGGTCGCTCTTCAAGATTCCGAAATTAAAATTGAGTTTCAGTCATCAGGGATTCCAATGTGGCGCTAAACTTGAAAAAACATATCAAAAAATTAGGAACAATTTATTCTTCTCAAATTTTTCAAGCTATTAGAACACTGGTATATAAAAATCGATAAATAGTATTGAAACATTTCCGCCATGTTTGAACATTTGACCTTCGAATTGTAAACAGTGACAAAGTTCTCCGTTTTGGGACGAAGAACCAGACATTTCGGCAGATGCGACGAAAAACCGGACGCTTTAAATGTTTGCGACGAATAATCGGACATTTCACAATTGTGCGACATTTCGAAAGTTACGATACAATAAATCGCTATAGAAATGTCCGGTTCTTCGTACCAGCCATCGATAAGTTATAACATGGATGCTCATGTTTCAAAAATTACATGTCAACATGACGTGGTGCAATTTTCTTGTAAATTTCACCATTTAACATAATATCTTACAGCCAGTGACTTTTAATAAATATTATAAATACGCTATTACGGTATTTGTAAGGTGGATAGTATATAAATAAATCTTTTTTCTTCTCTGACCTTTTCGTAAGTGAAAATTTTCTTGATGAGTTTCTTTTATTTTATGTCAGATTTACTTGGTGTAATAACTAGACAATTTTTAACGTTTCGGTCATTTATTTTGACCCAAAATAATCGTTGAAACTAGCAACGAAAAAGTTTGCTTCTCGACCGTCTTAATTTTAAATTAAATAATAATTAATAGTATTTCTTGGTGTTACGGGTCAATTAACTAATAATATAAAAATTCAATTTAAATTAACATCATTTTTTGGTTTTCGATTGAAAACACGAAGATGGTAAAAAGATGAACATCGCCGGATTTTGTATGATAATCGCGACAAAACCTTAACTATGGAATATTCATATCTGTATTTAAATTGATTTACATATAAATGGGTTTTGTGTCCCTCTAGCCACTATCGTAGAAACAAGTGCCTATTGTAAATAATATACATTTCGTCCCAGGATCCCGTGTAAACTCTTCATTAGGGCAATCACGGGAATCCCTGCCCTAGATGTATATATGGTTTCTTCATTTAGTGTGCAATTTTTAAATAAAACTATCAGAGGAGGAAGTGATAGAATTATTCCATAGATATATATACGACTATTATTCGGTAACGGAATATCGTTATCCAGTACGTATTTATATTTGGTATCCAATGATAAAAATCAAAATAATCGTTGAAACTAGCAACGAAAATTTATATGTAAATCAATTTAAATACAGATATAAATATTCCAAAGTTAAGGTTTTGTCGCGATTATCATACAAAATCCGGCGATGTTCATCTTTTTACCACCTTCGTGTTTTCAATCGAAAACCAAAAAATTATGTTAATTTAAGATGAATTTTTATATTATTAGTTAATTCACCCGTAACACCAAGAAATATTATTAATTATTATTTTGACCCTCTTCAGAAAATTATAATTCTAAAAAATTATATACAAAAATACAAAATACAAAATAATAAAAAGTACAATATAAAAAATAAATATTTCTGAACAACTTTTCATGACCTTTTATTCTGATTTTATTTGGAAAGTAGTAAAAATGTTTTTGTTTCTGCTTATCTTCAGAATTTAGATTCCTATTCTTACATCATATGAGCCAGTTTGTGAAAAACGAGAATGTATAATTATTGTGACACTGTAAAAGTAAAAAAAATTGATTGAGTTTTCATTCAGTAAGCAGAGAAAAATTAATTATATGAAAGAAAAATGAAATTAATTTTAACAAAAATTTGTTTAATAATTCACGCACCGTTGTTTGAACGTTGTGAAAAAGCAGACTGAAAAGTTATTCAGATTACAAACGATTTCGAGTATAATCTACCGTTCTATTTACATATATTGTTTTCATTTTTTAACTTGAAGGAGGGCTATATGTGTCGGGTAAGTTTGATTTTTAAAGCGAATGTTAACAGATTTGCTATTATTTTTAATAAAAAAGTTTTCCGTGTGTTTCCTTTTATGCTTATTTCTTTCTGTTGCAAGGATTTTGACATTTGAAAAATCAAAATTGTGTCCTGTCTCAATTCTATGTGTTGTAAGTCCCGCGCATTTGTCTTCGTTTAAATAAATGTTATGTTTATGTTGGATATTCTATTTTTTAAAAGTCTACCGTGGATAGTATCTTTGTGCTAAGTTAATAGACGATTTCATCTAATAAAAATTTGGCATTAAAACACTTATTCGAATAATAAAATTTCCTAGGCAACTTTTCACATGTACAAAAAAAAAGTTTACTTTTAATCAAATTGAGGTCATTCAACTCTGGCCTAAGCTTTATTAATAATATGTACATTTCAGTTTGTTCAACCATGAAATATTCGGAAATTTAAATCGACTTTATGCTGACATAAAGTGTCCGTACAAGTCTGCTTCAAAGCCCTTTTATAAAAATCTTCTCTAAAAACTTACCTTTCCACCAATTAGAAATAAAAAAAATGCTAATAAAAAAGCAGGTATTTAACCTCTTAAATTCACGTTCCTTGGTGTTTATATGCGACGGGACGTCGATTGAAGTCGCGTGATAATCAAATATGAAAGCAAAAATGTGTTGTAAAGTGAAATGATTCTTTTATGCTCCGATGAAGAAGATAAGATCTATCATTAATTTAAATTATATCTTTGTACTGAATCGTTCACTTCTTTAAACTGAACACACAAAAAAAATTTCTGGATTCAATACGCACACAAGCTAAAAAAAATGTTGCTAAATCAAACAAATTATGGTAATTTCTTAGCCGATTCCTTTGTTACTAATCGGAACAAATTGTCATATAATCTTCCAGATACAACTGAAAAATTTCATATTTTCAAAATGAAGTGGTGATACTTTATTAATTCAAAAAGAGTACGATAAAATTTAGCAGATTCGATTAGTAATTCATTAGAATGACAATACGTAATTTACAAAATTTGGACACCAGTATATCTAATATATTCTGAAGATATTACGCAAGTATTCAGAGTGTTTGAAGACTGGAGTGCGAGATTTGCATTCCGTTTGAATAGTGGGCTTCCTAATTGGAATCGAAACTCTCAGAAGTTTCGGCAACTACATGTACGTGAAATATTTAACAGCTTAAAACTTTAAAATGCTTCAATGTATCCACCAAACAATAAAATACTTCGCCATTACAAAAATTTCTTATCCTATCTACCATATACGATACGAAGAAGAAATCAAAACTGAACGTTTTACGTTGAAAATTAAGGGTCTAAGATGAAGAGAAGTCTGAAAAAATGGCACCTTATTATTTATTTTATAACATTTATACAGTTTAGGTAGAAACGATAGTTTTTAATCAAACATAAATATTCTAGTGTAATTTTTTCAAACTTCCCTTCCTCTGATATCATTAATTTTTAATTTAAAATGTTCAGTTTTTCGTCATCTTTCATATCACGTATAGTTAAACCATCCGGGATTTTTTTCTTGTGCCGTATGCATTCTCCAATTTCAGAATTAAATTTAAAATTATGGTAACAAAAACGAGTATAAAAATGAAACTAAAAAACAAAATATGTCGTTAACAATCTTTGCATTTCAAATAAAGTTGTTTACAAAAATAAGACAAATGTTTTGAATCTTAACATTTTTATTCTTCAGTCAGATTTCCGGACAATCTTATTAATAATAATAAGTATCACTCAAAGAATTTAAAATGAAATTTTCAAAACAGAAAAGAATATATCAAACAATTTTGTTCTGCCTTTATTAACAAAAATGATATCTAATTATGCACAACAAATTTATCTGGTTCCAATAAGGATTATTTACGCATACATATAAAACAAAATTAATTCAATTTCATATAATTTAAATTAAGAATCATCCAAACCATATAAAAAAATAAACAAATTAGATAGATTATTTATTGGTATTTAAAAGTAAATTTTTCAAATTTGTCTACTGATTCAATAGAATTAATTTTTATTTAAAAAAACTGTGTAAAAATGATAAAATATCAGCTTTTTAATATATAAAAAAAAAACACACAAAGACACGGAGATGTATAAGATTTCTTAAAAATCTATATTTGCAATTTCCGAAACCCTTTTATATTTTGGTTCAATATACCATCTGCGTAGAAAAGCGTGTGGAGCTGCATCCGTCCCACCGGCGAAGACCGCTACCATACCACGATTTCACGTACCGCGGGTAATAACCCGTGAGATTATCGCAACCCCTCAGTGGAACCATTATGATCCAATCGTCTTTTCGAGTACGAATGATCATGCAGTATGAATATAATTTGATAAAAAAAAATCCATGAAACAAATTCGATTTTACAAATAATTTAATAATACGTGATAAAAACTAAACAATAACTATTTTACATTAAAATTCCGCTATTTTATATAAATATTGCATGCTTCCTGCATTTTGGAAAAACTGTATTTCTCGAAGGACTCATGGGTCTACAACCACCTTAAAAACGAATTTAGATATCGGTACTGTTGCATTGACTGCCATGGTCACTTAAACGAACGACAAATTGAAATGGAATCGAACAAAATCAGCTTGCCGGTAAATTGAATGCGTTTCGATTGTTTTTTTATCGTACCCATGCCATCCAATTCCATTTCGTTTATTGGGGGCCGCAAAGATCTACTCCGCTCTATTGTTCTCCTTTAAAAGGGCTGGGTGTGGGCAATGATGCATGTACAGAATTCACAATTCGAGGGACGGAAAACGCGTACGAATTAGGGATACTTTTTCGAAGACGGAATTTGATAAATTATTCATACTCGCTGTTATTTTGGCCGTCGTTAGTGCGTATCGCGTGATCAACATAGTCGGCTTAATGAAGGATTCTCGCTTACGCCAAACCTTAACCAGCTTCTTTTTTAATCCTATTGTTAGGGTGTTTCCGCAACCAAAGGCCGTTTCATCTCCGTGACGTCATCCCGGCACGGAGCCATCGTACCATATAAACTCTCGGACATCGGCGAAGGCATTCGCGAAGTTACCGTTAAAGAATGGTGAGTGCAGATTAACCAAGACGCCCCGCACGGCAGCGTCGGTTTTACTTTTCTTTTCGGGTTTAACGATACCCTTAAATTTGTTCCCCTTAACCCATTCTGCCACAATTTGCAAAATGCATCCAACTCAGTTGATAGTTTGATCTACATATATACACATTTTTGGAGTCACAGATTTCAAATTTGGGGTCAGTTGTTCGAAATTCAAAATGTCGATTCGAATGTGGCTGTCACCATCTCTAAAATGCTTCTAAAGGAGAATATTTCTAATGATTTCCGTTTAAGGAGTTTACTAGATCAAAAGTTTCCTAAATTTCGGTAATGCAATAATACGATGTAGAACCTGAAAAGTTATAACAGACATTTGTTCTTAAAAGCTTTGGATTTCGTATATCTAACCACAAATTCATAACAGAGACAAATAAACGTCATTTAGTAATATGACATTGCGTATATATAAGCAATACTAATTGACTTGTAAATTTTTACTGCACAGAGTGGAATAAATTTAAAAAGATGATTTTTTAAGCTGAGAAAAACGTGTGTAGGGTCAAATTGTTGTCATTGAGGTACCGTGGTAACTATCCTGTTTTGGAACCTTCCTAAAAGTGAACTCTAGCTCCATGTACGATGTCAATTAATTAACCAACAAATGCAATTTAAACAATTGATAGAAATACGAGTGCATTAACCGATAATCATTAAATTCGGTTAATTTTTAAAGTAAAGCCAAAAAAATTAATGGATTCCATGTAATCGCAGAAAATATGGAAAGTTCATTTAAGGCCAGGTTACCATGGATTTCGTGTTTTTTTAAATAAATTTTATTAAAAATTTATTGAAATATATTTTTTCGTAATTTTTGTGTCAGAATAGCGGCTTTCAAAATGGCGGCTCAAAGTCGCTCCTCCTCCGAACCAATTACATGATTTCTCATCCAAAAATTAGCTGCAAGCAAAAATGAAAATGGCTTCTTATTCTGTATGATATTGGCTATCGTGTGAACTAGAATAAACAATGTAGACCAACAAAAAATGGCGGCCTTTTCAATTTTGTGATCCTTTTTTCAGTTTTAATTGTTCATAACTTTTTTAAATAACAATGAATATTTTAGATCCTAGTTCAGACCATAGAGAGGCCTTTGAAGAGTAAAATGCCGTCTGGTTCATGTACATAGGTGCAATAGTTTTTAAATAAGAGTGTCATTAAGTTGAAAAAACGTGGTTTCGAGAAAAACGCGATTAAAGTTTTTAAAGTTTTTTTGTTTTATTCGTGAAAAATCGTTGTAAAAAGTGTTTTTTACTTACACATCCAATCCGGCTTCGTACACTACTCCTTCCTGGTTTTCATATGCGTCATTTTCAAAGATTTTTGCGTTTCTTCTTGTAGTCCGCTGCTCTTTATACGCTTCCGTCGCTTCAAGCTCGGTTCGATCAACACGCCTGTCGTTGAATTTATCAGCGTACTGCCTTGCTTGCGTGCCGATTGTAACACCCATAACTTCCATAACTTTCAAAATCGGTAAAAACCCTTCATTAAAAATGCAAGCAGCACTAAAAGCAGCAATTTCAAGTTTTTGTTTACCAACAACGTTGTGCTTAGGAGCTATGTTCCAAACATACGAATTATAACTTTCGTTATTGTTTTGAGTATTAGCGCCTAAGCATCTCTCGAGCACTTTTTCGTCGGTTAATTCCTCATAAATTGGTTCTAAAAGATCTTTCACTTCTTCATCAAAAGCCGAAGGATGTTTGAAGTCATGTAATTTATCTGTAGCCACTGCCTTTTGATAACCGCACCATGAATCTGCTCCACTCTCCCCTCTTTTATACCAGTTTTTCGGTCGTTCGGACCTTCGCGACTAATTCTATGTTATTTCTGCTAGTATTTCCTAGCGATTTACGAAAAAAAAATTTCGATTTTTCAAAATTTTCCATGGTAACCTGGCCTTAAGGATATTCAGTTAAAGCGATTAAAGATTGATCGGTGCAGAGAGGAACGCAGCAAACGAGAACGAATTAGAACATATTAAAACAACGGGGTTTTTGACGTGCTTTCTTTTCAGAACAAATTAAAATACAAAATTGCTTTTTCGTTATAATTCAACATAAAGCGTTCCCGATGATTTTCTTCGACAGATGGCGTTCGTAGAAATTCGAAACAATGCGTTTCCATATTAAGTGGAATTACTTTATTGGTAGATATAGTTCACGATTAAAGGGATGAATGGTGTTAAAAATAAATATATCGCAGAGATTGTTAAATAATATATTTATAAAATCAACGCCATTGCAATATTAATTAATTGGTGCCATTTACGGTAGGCTTTATTACCGATTGTTATCAAATACGTATGGCAAAATGTACGCTATTAGTAAAAGGATGAGATGAGACTGGTATCGATTGAACGCGGATACCAGTATGCAGATAAAAATAGCTATGAAAAATACAAATGTTCTATTCATTACCGAAAATGTCAAAATATCTTCCAAATAATGGAATGGAACATTTCTTACGTAAATTCCAATTTCAAAAATTATTTATATAATCAGTAAGAAGCCTACTACCTTAACAGACTTCCTTATCTTCTATAAATACTTAAAACTACATGGGAGCTACGGAACGACATTGACAATTTAATAAAAGATTAAAAATAATTGCAAATACGGTCCCTATTAGCAATCGACATTATAATGTATATTAATTTTTCCTCCATCGTAGTATTCTTTTGGAGTAAATACAAAGTTTGCATTTCGTGGTTTAGAATCTTTTACTTCGATAAACCAATTAACATTTATTGAAATTATATACTTCAAAAATCTGTTGGGACTTTTCGGCATATTCTTCGTATTAACTCATGTAAAATAATGGCATTAATACATTAAACATATATGACGGTTTCAGGTTTGTCAAGCCTGGCGACAAGGTAGCGCAATTCGACAACATTTGCGAGGTACAAAGCGACAAAGCATCAGTAACAATCACAAGCCGGTACGATGGTCTCATAAAAAGTATACACTACAAAATCGACGAGATCGCACTCGTTGGCGACGCCCTCGTCGATATCGAACTCAACGATGACAAGACTGAAGAAAATCCATCACAGGAAGTTGAACAAATTTCAGCTCCTGAAGCAGTATCCGATAGGGTGACAGAAGCTCTCGCAGAAACACCCATAAAACCTGATAATGTATCGAATCGAACGCCAAAATGCATCTTAACCACTCCTGCAGTACGGAAAATGGCGAAAGAAAACAATGTGAACCTTGCGGACGTGAAAGCGACTGGAAAAGATGGCCGAGTTTTGAAGGAGGATATGTTATTGCATTTAGGAAAATTACCAGGGAAGAAGGAAACGGCCGAAGCACTAGGTCCATCAAAGAAATACATGAAGCACATGTGGAAAACGATGACCCAATCATTGGTATGTTTTCTTCATTTTTAAATTCTGGAGTACCACACCTAAGTCTTTTCCCACATACAGGTTTTTCCCACGCCATTGCACTCCCAAATGGAGGTACTTCCTTATAGATAATACCAATAGAGTAGACATTAGTAATAAATAGAAACATTCGTACACGACATTTCAAATCTCCTAATTTATAGCTTCCGTGTTTCAGGTTGTTTATAAACAAATTTAAAAATATAAATATATTTTTGTATAATAAATTGATTACTGACGACGATCATAAAACGGTTCTTCTTTTATAAAGAATTTATAGGAGATCGTTGGTTAAAAAAATATGGCGACTCCGAACTAAATAAAAACTAACGGCTTTAAAGTAAGATAATCGTTATCAACCTCTATTCAAATTCAGAAACATTGATTTTCCAAGTTTATTATGGACGATGTACAAAACAAAACCATTGTGAGGAAACAAGTATAATATATTAATTGGTCAGTAATGTAGGACGTGAAATTATTAAAAATTTGAATAAACTGTCATGTGTTAACGGCGATAGTCAGTCGAATAACCATTTTTCTTTTGACTGGGGATTTAAAAAAGAATAATACAAATCTCCGTTCAAATCGTCGCGAATCAGGAATCGTACCATAACTTTTATTGTTGATATAATTTAGAAATTCGTCTCAGTGCTTCTTACTAAAATATTAGAACATACATTCCAATAAATTTATATAACTTACGGCTTGAGTTGTTCCTCAAACGATGCCCTTAAATTTATTCCCCTTAACCCGTTCTATCACAATTTGGACAATGCGTCCAACTCAGTTGATAGTTCAAAAATAAAGAACCCTGGTTTCCGTTGAAATCGTTGCGGAACAGTAACCGACCATAACCTTTATTGTTCGTATAACTTAGAAATTCGTCTCAGTGCTTCTTACTAAACTATTAGAACATACATTCCAATAATATGGCTTGAATTGTATCACCCCTTCCTCACCCTTGATATATATTATTTTGTTGCCTTAGAAGTATAAAAATTAACATTACATTATTTTTTCAGGATATACCTCATTTCGTATATAGCGATGAGTTGGACATGTCAAAACTCGTTCTACTGCGGGCTGAAGTTAGAGATGATTTTAAATGCCGAAACATTTCGCTAAGTTACATGCCCTTCTTCATAAAAGCAATTTCACGCGCGCTGCTGCAGTTTCCAGAATTGAATGCTTGGGTAAACGAAGAAACGCAATCTGCTAAAATAATCGAACAACATAATATCAGCATTGCCTTGGACACACCAGAAGGTTTAGTCGTACCAAATATAAAAAATGTTCAAGATCTGGACATCACCGGAATAGCCAAAGAATTAAACCGATTACAAACACTTGGTAGCAAGTCCTCCATTCCCCTTACCGATCTGACTGGTGGAACCATTTCATTATCCAACATCGGCGTTGTAAGTAAAATACACTCTTGTTTCAACCCTTGCAAAGATTTTATTTAAATACTAACGTTTTACAGGTCGGCGGAACGTACACGAAACCCGTAATTCTACCCCCTCAAGTAGTTATTGGAGCCATAGGAAAAATTCAAAAACTTCCAAGGTTCGATAACAGCGGTAATGTGATTGCAGCAAACATCCTTACCGTCAGCTGGGCTGCAGATCATCGAGTCATAGAAGGCGTAACAATGGCAAAATTCTCCAACTTATGGAAACACTACCTAGAAAATCCTTACCATCTACTTTTAGGAATATAAAATTCACAAATAGACAATATCGTGTAATGTAAAAGAGATGACTTTTTTTAATACGTATGTTGGAACACTTTACCACGTACCAGAATACGTCCATGTAATAAAATGATAAATTTGGAACTTGTGACATTTTATGAAACATTCATATTTCTAAGAAACTAACGCAAACAAGAAACATTAAACAAATTTTTTTATTAATATCGATTTTTTTTTTATCGATTTATCGATTAAAAAAAACAAAAACAAAATTAAAGTATAAAACAAAATAATGTACTGATAAATCGTCGAAAACTGATGATAATGCTATAAAAAATTTCTATTTGATTTTGCGAATTTAATTTATAACTCACTGAAGATGTATATACACTATGGAAATAAATAAACAACTTTCAATAAATTATTCCTTATTGAAAAATGTTTCTACAATTTGGCTACATTAACCCGACATTGCGACTTGTTTATGCTTTCTGATTCGCGATTCAATTTCAGGTCTGAAGTGCCTAATGAGCCCTTGCACGGGCCATGCAGCTCCGTCGGCCAGTGCGCAAATCGTATGCAATTCGATCTGCTTAGTAAGCTCCCACAGCATATCGATTTCGTGTTCTTCCGCATTGCCATCGACAAATCTGAAATGATGTTAAATAATGTAACATTTAACACGCAAATAATATGAAATATTTCTCTCAAATATTGCAATGCACTATTATCGCGAAAATGTAAAAGGGTGACAAATTAACGAATTATAACGAGCAGACCATTTTAAAATAGCCTAGAAATACAATATTTTATTACATATTGCTTATGCTCTCAGTTTACATAAATATGAAATTTGTTGTAACTAATACTTATGTCATTTATCTACTTTCTCAACTTTAGTTCGCATAAAGTGAAATAATAGAAATGTTCGAAAATTCTCATAACTCCTACTGAACGTCAAACAATTCTCCAAGTTAAGAAAAAGAGTATTACTATCTCGTTACGGAAATGACATGCTGACGTTACTCCGGAACATATAAACACCAACTAACATGAATGATATTAAACTACATTAAACAAAAAATTAGTAAAATACAAATTTTATTCTTCGATTTTAGTCAAATCTGTTACAAAAATATCAATTAAATCGTATAAATTGAGTAACAGAAAAAAGTTTCAGTAGATCAACGTTTACGTCATAAAATAACGTTTGAAACCGAAATTTTGGTCAAAATCAAAGTGAAGGGAATTAGCAACGAGAGTTCTGTAAGTTTTGGACAAAAATTTGCCAAGTACAGTACCGCTCAAAAGTATGAGCTCACTCTTACGGAATTTTAGCTAAATTAAAATGTTGATATCTCATCGCCAAATCAACGTACGCAAAAAATAAAAAAAGGGAATTAAAGAGGAAACTTTCAACTTCTCAGTCGTGGTAGTTTCATTTCAATATATACATTTCTCTACGAACTATGCTCGATTTACTAGTCAATTTTTCGAATTATTTTTTTCTTTTTCAATCCGCTCCCATTTTTTTTAATGATTGCAGGAGAAATGTACCACGTGTAATCGAAAGGGAATTCCTATAGCTTTAATTTGCCACTCCGAGATTTTGTCTAATATTTATTTACAAATACTTATTCAATTTTGAACAAATTAATGTGATTTTTTTCAGTCTCCTATATCTCGGAAAATTAACGTGATATAAAAAATGTTTAAGAAATAAAAAGTTTCATTTTTTAATTATCTATTGGCTGAAAATATATCAAATTTTTAGAAGGAAATTTTTTTTTACCGTATTTTGTCGACTTTAACATTTGTTGTATAACAATCATTTTCGGATGCAAAAATGCATTTAAAGTATGATCAAGTTTAAGATTATGTTTGTTTTTACTATTAGGATGTTTCACGCAAAGCGCGTGGCGGTTTTTTCGAAGAAAGCAAAATTTAATAAATATGTACATGAATGCAATTGTTGATACTTTCTATGTATAATGTTAAAATAAAGTTCATTGTTCATTTATAAATACGTGCACATGAATTATTATGAGCATAGTTGAAATGCAAATCTAGATCTGTTAATAATCGCCGCACAAAAGCGTAAATTTGACAAAATAGGGATAAAAAAAATTTCCTTCTAAAAATTTCAGCCAATTTCCAGTGATTAAATTTGAATTTTCCCAATTTTTTTGTACCATCATATCAATAAGATACCAGAAAACGTAAACCATGTTGAATTTTTTATAAATGTTCATGTTTAATTGTTTATATTAACGAATAAGTTGCAAAAAATGGTGCTTTTTTCAAAGAAAATTCGTTTGGAAAGTAAATTTTTGCTCAATCAGGACGACATTAGTTACTCAAGGGTTTCTGGGGTCGCTGGTTACGAATCCGGCCTTAGATTTTAAAAATTCAAAATGACGGATCCAATATGGTGGACGAAATTATCAAGAAATGGCCAAATTCACTTGAAATACGTTACTCGTATTTATATATCTGCGAATCTGTCCACTTTTTAAGAATTTTGTCCGCCATACTGAGTCCGCCATTTTGAATTTTTAAAATCTAAGGTTGGATTCGTTATCAGCGACCCCGAAAACCACCGAGTAACCAATTTCAGCTGTATTCCATGTAAGGAAAATTGTATGCTTCAAAACAAAAAAATTAATATTTTGAAGTAAAAATGGCGGATCCAATATGGCGTGCTAAACACATAATTGGGTGTATCAACGACCAAGGCGGACAAATCGACCTTTCAACGAATGGATTACAATACAAATGGGTTTCCTTATATTTTTTGGGGTCGCCGAATATGAATCCAGGCTCAAAATTTTTGAATTCAAAATGGCGGATCAAATATCGCCATATTGGATCGTTGATATGCTAACTTTTAGGATTGCAATGGAAATTGAATAAAACTTGGTGCCTTTACGTTTTTGAGGTCGCTGATTGCGAATTTGATGTCGAAATTGTGAAATTCAAAATGGCGGATCCAATATGGCGAATGTTGAATGCTCATTTTTTAGGATTGCAGTGGAAATGGAATAAAACTTGGTGCCTTTACGTTTTCGAGGTCGCTGATTGCGAATTTGATGTCGAAATTGTGGAATTCAGAATGGCGGATCCAATATGGCGGATGTTGAATGCTAACTTTTAGGATTGCAGTGGAAATTGAATAACACTTGGTGCCTCTATGTTTTCGAGGTCGCTGATTGCGAATTTGATGTCAAAATTGTGAAATTAAAAATGGCGGAACCAATATGGCGGATGTTGAATGCTAACTTTTAGGAATGGAATAAAACTTGGTTCCTTTACGTTTTCGAGGTCGCTGATTGCGAATTTGATGTCGAAATTGTGACATTCAAAATGGCGGAACCAACATGGCGATTCTTGATGTCGATATTGTATAGATGCAATTGATACCAGTACAACGACCACGAATTTGCAGACAAAAATGTGTAACACTGTATGAATCGCCCATATCTAATTTCTGATTATTTGAGTATTTTAGGTTAGGAATTGTTATTGACGTTATTAACTGATACATTTTGGAGTACCCTTAAATGTCATTAATACCAATTTCAGTTTTAAACCATTATTTAAGAGTTACTTATCCGCAGATTAATTTTTATTGATTATATTTTATATTTGCTGATAAGTAAAAACACAATTTTTACAATTACACTGACGTTATAAGTGATAAATGCAACGGATGTTTTTCAGGATATATTTGAGAAATGGCTGAGATTTATGAAATATATTTAACATGCACAATAGAAATTATATTTCAATATCAAGTTTTTTACTCACCGCTGCATTATTTTGTACATCCAACTGATTCCTTCTCGACAGGGTGTGCACTGACCGCAGGATTCGTGTTTGTAGAAACTAATAAGACGAGCAATTGCCTTAATTATGTCGGTTTGCTTATTCATGACAATAATTGCAGCCGTTCCGAAGGAACTTTGCACTCTCACAAGATCGTCGAAATCCATAAGCACGGTATCACATACACTGAAAAGACAAATAAATACATGACGTTACACAAGAAGGATTAAATTGACATAATTGTCTGAAATATTGAAATTGTTTGAACTGATCTTTACTTTTTAGGGATTACAGGTGTTGAAGAACCTCCGGGAATAACCCCTAAAAGGTTATCCCAACCGCCAGTGACACCGCCAGCGTGTCTTTCGATCAGATCCTTCAAAGGAATGGACATTTCTTCTTCGACGGTACAGGGATTGTTGACGTGACCAGATATATTATACAGTTTAGTTCCACTATTCCGAGGTCTGCCGAAAGATGCAAACCAAGAGCCCCCACGCCGACATATTGTCTAAAATTACATGCAACATTACGTACTTTGCCGAAATTGTAAAGCGCTAATATGTACTTACTGGTGCTACAGCAACAGTCTCGACGTTGGTCACTGTCGTGGGGCAACCGAAAAGACCAACATCCGCAGGGAATGGAGGTTTCAACCTAGGTTTGCCCTGCTTTCCTTCAATCGATTCGATCAAAGCTGTTTCCTCTCCGCAAATATATGCTCCAGCGCCCCTTTGTACGAAAATATCAAAATCGTACCCAGACCCGCAGGCATTCTTACCGATTAATCCAGCCTGATATGCCTCTGCTATCGCGACTTGCATATTTGAGGATTCGTTGTAAAATTCACCTCGAATGTAAATGTAAGCCGCGCAAGCACCCATTGCTCTGCCTGCGACTAAGCAGCCCTCGACAACTTTATGCGGGTCATGACGCAAGATTTCGCGATCCTTGCAAGTGCCAGGTTCGCCCTCGTCTCCGTTAATGACCAAGTATTTTGGCCTACCGTCATCTGGCTTTTGCATGAAGGACCATTTCATACCGGAAGGGAAACCAGCACCGCCTCGCCCTCTAAGACCTGACGTTTTAACTTCCTGAATAATCCAGTCTGCACCTTTATGAAGGATTTCTTTAGTTTTATACCAGTCCCCACGCTGCAAAGCTCCCTTTAACCTCCAGTCATGCCTTCCGTACAGATTTGTGAAAATACGGTCTTGGTCGGCAAGCGGGGTTCCAACTTTCTATAACCATATTAGTATTTTTTTTTCTAAATTGTAATTTACAAGAATGAATATCCATGAACTTTATTTTTTATCGAATTTTCTTTCATTTTAACCTTAAATATTTTATGTAAGAAAAAGTTAAATGATACTTTAACCCTTTCAGTCACAGGCGGACGCCAGTGTCACCTAGATTTTTTTAAATTTATTTAAAATAATGATTGTTAACAACAAAATAGTACCAAAAAAAGGCATAATTTTTAAAAGAAATTCACGCCAGGAAGAACTAATCGCTATTATTATTTGAAATTTGGTACAGTAGGACCCCTCTTATTCGACCTCTCTTATTCTAATTGCCTTTCTTATTCTAACTGTCCAGCCTCTCTTATTCTAATCATTCCCTCACAAGTCTTCTCCCACTATCACACGAAAAGTCAACAAAAAATATTGTCCACGAATCACAAGCTCGCAAACAAAGTAAGTGGGGGTAAGGGGAAAATTAGAATAAGAGAGGTCGGCGCCATCTTGAAAAACTATACTAATTAAAATAAGAGAGGTCCTACTGTATGCCGGAGTTTTTGATGTTGCTGATTACGAATCCGGTGTTAGATTTTCAAATTTCAAAATGGCGGATCCAATATGGCCGACAAAAATGTTGAAAATTTTTTATTTTGCCTAAAATTTGGTATACAGGTGTTTTTGATATCGCTGATTACGAATCCGGTGTCAGATTTTCAAATTTCAAAATGGCGGATCCAATATGGCCGACAAGTGTTGAAAAATTTTGATTTTGCCTAAAATTTGGTATACAGGTGTTTTTGATATTGCTCATTATGAATCCAGTGTCAGATTTTCAAATTTCAAAATGACGGATCCAATATGGCCCACAAAAGTGTTGAAAAATTTTGATTTTGCCTAAAATTTGGTATACAGGTGTTTTTAATGTTGCTGATTACGAATCAAAATATAAAATAAAAAATAAAAAAGTTTTAGCCAATTCATTATCTTTCAAATTTTTGGTCGGTCATATTGGATCAGCCATTTTGAATTTCGAAAATCTGACATTGGATTCATAATCGGCGACCTTCAAAACCCCTGTATACTAAATATGGGCTAAATTTTTTATTTTTCAAGTTTTTGGTCGGCCATTTTGGATCAATCATTTTGAATTTTGAAAAGTTCACACCGGATTCGTAATCAGCGACCTCAAAAACTCAAGTATACGAAATTTTTTAAAAATTCGTGACTGAAAGGTTTAAAACTCAAGAAACTCACAATTTGTTGCTCGTTATGGACCTTAACCTTAATTAATAGACGGAAGTCTGCATATTTTGAAAAATCAATTTATCATCAAACGATTGAAAGTGATTTAAACGAGGATGTGTCACAAGAAATAAATGTTTCTTGATTTATTGAAAATATTCACGGTTCGAAGTAACGGCAAAAAACGTCTTGCAATTTTAATTTAAAACTCAAGTTTGAGTTTGCGATTCATGACTATAAATCAATAATTAAGTAATATTAAAATGAACTACACATTCGGGATTTTCCTATTTTATTCTCCAATTCAAAATAGATCTTTTAATCATACAAAGTATTATTAACACATAATATAAGTGAAATTTTTTTCAACAAGATGTTACGATTTAACCATTGGTATTTATCGATATATTTTTCACATCTGTTCAAACAGATTGTCAGTGACAAACTTTACATTAACGAACTAAACGTAACAAAAGTACCCAATGTACAAAGCCGCAAGAGAAAAAATATCAACAATCCAAGTACGATAGTGAAACTAATTTTGAGTCTGCACTTAAAAATAACCAGTTGTTCGATCGAAGGTTTAAATTATAAAAATGTAGAAAAAGAGACATAAATGAAAAGAACTTACCTTTCCTTCGGGGGCGGCATCGGCAAAGTTTCTAGACAGCTGATTATTTACTGCCGATCCGAGAAGACCTGTAAAGAAAATTGCACAATATTACATAACCTTTACTGTTACCAAAAAACTCCAGAAACTTAAAGAAAACTTGTCAGAAATATGTCGCAATTGAACGACATAAAAGACAATTGACTCTTTCGTTAACCATACGACTTTTTTTTGTAAATATTCATAAAATTACTAAATATTACCTAATTGTCTCCTCGGAACCTGAAAACAACGCACAATGACACCCGCCATATCAAGAGTGTCAAGGCAGATAAAGGCGATTTTTCATGTGACTTCAAAATTATCACCAGGGAACAGTGACCAATGTATTGTTACTATTGGCAGCACTGAACTAACCTTATGTGGTTACCAGTGTTGGGTAGGTAGTTTACTGGAGATAAACTACATGAGTTTTCGACAAACCGGAGGTGCCTACATGGAGAGAAATTAAAAGCCTAGGTTTCTTTACATTCCCAGCAATCGAATTTGGATAGAGTTGTATAGAATTGGATTCAATTATTAAATTCTGAATTCATACTTTGGTCAACGGTGAATCCATTTTAATACATAAATACAATTCCATTCGTTCATACGAATAAAAAGGTTACTTCTGAATTCATATTAATTCAAAAAAAGTTTTCTTTATAAAAATGAAATCTTAAATACATCCGTATTCAACATTACGGATTCAAAACTATCCATGTGTATCCATTTCAATCCAAAAAAAGTTTCCTATTTAAAAACGAAACATTGAATGCATCCGTATTCAACATTACGGATTCAAAAGTAGCCAAGTGTATTCATTTTAATCCAAAACAAGTTTCCTTCTTAAAAACGAAATATTGAATGCCTCCGTATTTAACATTACGGATTCAAAACTATCTAAGCGTATCCCAGTAAACGGAAATGGATAGAAATTTATTGAAATTAATTGAAATTTTTACTCGCCAATCCGGATTGTTGATTTTAGCAAATCTATTTCAATTCTGAATTCATTTGTATTCCAGTACATGGATTGCCCTGCTTCGATTTGTATTCAGTGAAATCAATTACAAGATGGAAGTTGTAGTCTATTGATTTCAATTCCAATAAATAGAATTCGCCAATATTATTTGAGATTCAATTGAATATTAATATTAATATTCGTAAAATGAGAGGTTATGTCAATTTATTTG
Organism: Trichopria drosophilae; assembly: GCA_030407085.1. Taxonomy (NCBI): domain Eukaryota; kingdom Metazoa; phylum Arthropoda; class Insecta; order Hymenoptera; family Diapriidae; genus Trichopria; species Trichopria drosophilae. The sequence continues at coordinate 82,574,721 of CM059587.1, read as the reverse complement.
AATTCAGGACGTAGAATTGGAAAGACAATCTTTCAATAATTGTGTATTTCTTTCAAAATCAGATTACTTTTTATTCTTTTAACAGAATAGGCAACCTTCTCCTGTATATAATCCAATTATTAGCAGAAATATTGTAGAGGAATTCATTTCAGTTTAGTGTGCGGGAATTGCCTATTTTTGTATGTATTGAAATCAATACCGAATGAAATAAATGTGTGGAAGGGAATTTCTCGATACGAGAATCTATTCACGACAATTCTTTTAATATTTAATAATGTGAGCTTCGTCATTTTAATTATTCTTTGTTATTAAATAATGGATATAACTTTTTTCTAAGTAGGCGATTATCACATTAATACGCATAACACATAAAATATGGTAAATAACCAATTATTTAAAAATATTAATATTATGAGAAAATGTTTTTTCCGTTTAAAAGTGTTGATACCGACTGACAGGTTTAGTCGGCTTCGAACATATTTGGTATGTGCGACACGAAAGCTTGTTTTCCTATTCTCAGATACATAATTTTGCTGTGATATTCGTAATTGCCATTTTAAGGTTATGTTCACTTCATTGATAGAGATTAATTGATATTTTGAATCTTTTTCAATGCAAAATGATTATACGCTTCAATTACCCAGTATGAATAGAAAATGATTTCACCCTGAACATTCTAATTTATTTAAATTCTTTACACGGAATTAAGAATCCGGATTCAAAAAAATTCAAATTTTCAATTTATTTTAATCCATTTTCGTTTGCTGGGATTCATTTCAATGCAAAAAAAAGTTTTCTTTCCAAAAATAAACATTGAATAAATCTGCATTAAATATTACGGATTCAAAACTATCTAATTGTGTTCGTAAAATTGAATACAGATCCCAGCAAATGGAAAGGGATTGGAATTTTGAATTCCGTTGAATCCCTTCATTGAAGGTATTGGATGGAATTCACTGGAATAGAAAAGTTAAATTTGCAATTCCCACGAATTCCAAGGAATCCCTGAGAATATTGATGTAAACATTATAGGTTAGGTTAGGGAATTGAATGGAAATGCGCGGAATAAAAACTTGCGTATCAGAATTCAACGGAATTCACCGGAATTCACGTGTCTCACGCGTGAATTCCTATAAAGGAATTGGAAAATTGCCAATTCCGTATGTTCAATAAAAGAATAAAAGATAAAAGCCCTTAATCCCTTTTCGTTTACTGGGATGTATTACTTTTTATGAAATTTAATCCGACAAATTACGCTTCCGATTATATTCGTAAAATTGAATACAGATGGATTACTTTTTCTGAAATTTAATCCGGCAAATTACGCTTCCGATTGTATTCGTAAAATTGAATACAGATGAATTCCTCTCTTCGGAATTCAATCCATTTGAATACATATTTACAGAACCAAAGTATGAATTCAAAATGAATTGAAATTTTCAATCCAATCTTATCTAATATCGATTGCTGGGTGAAATGGAGAGCCGGAAGAAAAAATGGAAAATAATTTGTTAATGGTGTGATGTGTTGATCGCGTCTAATACCCCATATATGAAACGTAGATACACTACCGTGCAAAAGTCTTTGGACACTTAATTTTTCGTATATAATAAGCAAAAAACGTAAGAAATATTGGATTTAAAGCTCGGAATATTAACAGAAGTAGGTGATAGCAGCTTTTGAAATAATCTGAATATGTTTGGATTACAGCAGTAACAATGCGCTATGTTAAATGTCGTTTTGGACTTATATGTCTCAAAGGTTGGGTTTACTGAGTATGACAATATTGATACAAAATATACTTAAAGCTAATGTTGATCGTCGTTTATTTATTGTGAATGTGTCAAGAAACATTTCTGCTGTTCTTGTGGTTCAGATGTACTAAAATCTGCATATTTCGGTAAGTTTTTCGATGAAAAGAAAGTTTTATGTAATATACTCCGTGTCCCACGTAATTGCTATATATTGGTGTTGAATGTGTGTCTTCTATAATAAACAAGTTCACAACTGTATTTTTGGGAAATATTCATTCGTTCAGAAAAGAATATGGCGACGAAAACCTTAAATAATCTGGTGTCCAAAGACTTTTGCACGGTAGTGTAGGTATTTAACAATCGTGTTAATTTTAAATTTAAGTACATTGTGAGATCGTTATAAACAAGACAACAATAATCGATAATAGGTATGATAAGCCCAGCAAACGAAAATGGATTAAAATAAATTGAAAATTTGATTTTTTTTGAATCCGGATTCTTAATTCCGTGTGTAAAGAATTTAAATAAATTAGAATGTTCAGGGTTAAATAATTTTCTATTCATACTGGGTAATTGAAGCGTATAATCATTTTGCATTGAAAAAGATTCAAAATATCAATTAATCTCTATCAATGAAGTGAACATAACCTTAAAATCGGCAATTCCGCACACTAAACGGAAATGAATTCCTCTACAATATTTCTGCTAATAATTGGATTATATACAGGAGAAGGTTGCCTATTCTGTTAAAAGAATAAAAAGTAATCTGATTTTGAAAGAAATACACAATTATTGAAAGATTGTCTTTCCAATTCTACGTCCTGAATTCAAATAAATTGACATAACCTCTCATTTTACGAAGGATTCAATTGAATCTCAAATAACATTGGCGAATTCTATTTATTGGAATTGAAATCAATAGACTACAACTTCCATCTTGTAATTGATTTCACTGAATACAAATCGAAGCAGGGCAATCCATGTACAGGAATACAAACGAATTCAGAATTGAAATAGATTTGCTAAAATCAACAATCCGGACTGGCGTGTAAAAATTTCAATTAATTTCAATAAATTTCTATCCATTTTCGTTTACTGGGAGGGCATTGACTAACAACAATTTGATTAATTATAATATGCGCTATGTATTTTGTATTTTTGAGGTTAGATTTACGTCTGCTGGAACCACGGGGGTGACACTAGTTACTTAAACGGTACCACTTAATGTCGCTAGGTAGCATAGGACACACCTGCCCGGACCCCGACTTGCCGATGCACGGCGGCAACGCGCATGCGAGCTTCCTTCCATCGCACGTGCCTTGTATGTGTATGTCATTTTCAAAATTTTTTTTATGTTCCGAGGTAAACAATTTTCAGGGTGGAATTCTTCATTAACATTTAAGGAAGAACCTTTTGAAAATAGCCACTATTAGAAGTTTGCTGGTCAACATGTTTTAAAGAAAACAGTAATGTATTCATTTGCTTATTTTTTTAGCGCGTCTTTAATTATATTTATTTTTAACAATGTTCGATAATGCGTTCTTTTGACAGCTTTTTGTTTTTGTTTAAGATATTTAACCTGCTTCAGAGTTTTAGGTGATACATTTAACCGGATTCTTTTTTTTGCAGGGTTTTCTTGACATTTTTTATTTTGCTGCTTACTTTTCTCAATTGTCTTTTTTAAACGTGTACAATATTGACATCTTTTTTTATTACTTTGCAGTAATAAAAGACACTTATTGTGTCGCCATATATTTTTATTGCCTTTGTAAGCAGATGATCTTGCATTAATTTGGTACGAGTCGTTTGTTGTGAAACTACCTGCAGAAATTTTGACATTATCTATGTACTTCAACAAATCTTGAAGGTTTTGAAGGCTTTTCAATATATTTGGACGATTTGACTGGTTGGGCACATCTGGTATATGATTTTCAGATTATCGTCATCGACTTTACAACCAAGAATGTTGACATGGTAACAAATGTCTTTGTCTTCAAAAAGAATTATCTCTTTTTCACAGCGCAGTGAAATGGTATTTTTATTACTATCTTTCACGAACGTACTTATAAAAAATTCTACCATAATTTTATTTTAAAATTTTTTTTCCGTCATTAGCCATGAATTTGGTAGTTGAACATTTTCTGTTAAAAATTTTAGATTTATATTTGACTCCTGATCCTGTACATCCTGTATTTGTTATAGAAAATATAAAGAAATGTCAAAAATAAAATGTTAACAAAGTCTACAACATATTTGAAATATACTACAATGTACATAGTTGACAATCTTGAAAAATCAGAAAATAAATCCATTGAATATGTTCCTGTGGTTTGTACAGATTGTTTAAATCCAATTTGGTCGATCTCCATCGGAGGCGAAATTGTAGCCTCTACTTGCGGTTGCAATTCAGTCGGTCTTAGTCCTACTCGTTCTGCTGGAAGACAGGTGGTTTCGGCGATTCCTAGTCGCACTTGAACATAACTTTGACTCCAGGATTTGTGTTCATTAACTCGGTCCAAGGAAATAATATTGGGATTGTGCCCGGTTTTCGTCGAGGAATTTGTATGGTTCATACTTTAAATTAAATTTTAAACCGTTTTGTTTAAACAAGATAAACAATAAAAAAAAAGAAAGTAAAATTAGTAGAACACATTAATTTAATAATAACAGTTAAAAGTAATAATAAAGGCGAAAGACAATTTTAAAGTTCAGTATGTGAAGTAAATAGAACATAAAAATTCTATGTACTCTAATTGGGTTATTTTTCTTTTTTCTTTTCGAAGATCCATATGATCCCCATAATATACTATCCTGTAAAAAGTGTTTCTCACAAAGTACATGGCTAGATTTTAGTTCAATATCTCTCCTTCGAATAGCATCTTGCCATTTTTTACGTATTGTCTCTTCTTTTGGGACACTGAAAAAATGTACCTTCTGGTGATTGGAATCATATCCAGATGTACAACCGAGAGCTATGCATCGTGGTATTTTTAGGTTTTTGCAAATTCTGCAAATACTATTATTATTTAAATGAAAAAAATCACATGCATACATTAGATGTATTCAGTTATATTCACATACTTCAAACTCCAAAATGTTTATACAATTAGTTATTATATAAATTCATATATTTATTTAAAAATGTATAATATTAAAAATAAAATCTTAAAAATATCCTATATCTTACCGAAAATGAGCTAAATAAACATTTTTGTCAACCGTCAAATGTTTAAATTGAAACTGAATTGAATTTCGCGAACGTCGCCATCATTGGTCACGTGACGCAGGGCAGGTATGGGTGAGCGCGGATTGGCGACATTAGGAGCGTCATAAGAATGCATGGGAAGCATAGGGCAGAGTCACCCCCGTGGCTGGAACGTAAACCATATTTGTACTGGAACAGCTGACGTGGATGAAGCGCGTCGCGTTCGGCAATATCAGTAAATTGAACTGCTGCCAACTGCGCAACCCTTCGGACGTTAAAATCCCTAACGAAATATACAACGTGTCCCCTAAAAACGCATCTGTCGTTTCATGCGATTCTGTCCAAAAATGCAGTAGCAGATGCATATACATAGGTATATATCTATATCTACATCATGCCAAACTTGGTGTCACCTGCAAGTCGGTGAGGGGGCATTGGTCTATTGGTTGGTAGTTGGCAGCCAGAGAATTTGGCATTTCATATCCATCGATGCCTCGATGCATAGTTCGGTGATACTGACGATAAACAACAATTTTATTAATTAAAAAAGTTCTTATTTTTACAAAATAATGACTAGAGCGTAACGAAGAATTCCTTCTAAATTTGGAGACTCCCGACTGTCGCTGACGAACGCAAAGATGGACATCCGCGGCATCGAAATCACGAATCAGCTGAGGGTAAATTTGTATACATTTTATAAATCATCTGTCTTTACTTTCTTAATAACGCTGAAGCTAGCAGCCAATTCGCAGCAGCGGATTTAAGAAAACTATGGAAATGGATAATTTTTCTTATTAAAAGTTACTTACATTTAAACATTTTTAGACAAATTTTATATAAATAATCTGTTTTTGGCAATTTTAATGGCTGAAAACCATAGTTTTTTCGAATCTGCTGCTAGCTTCAGCATCATACTTTCTTAACTTTAATAGTAAAATTTTGTTTATTTTAAACAGTTTTACGTTAGAAATATTTACTGTATTAATTTTGTAAAATAATTTTAGAGCGCGATCAGAGCAAAACTTTTAGAGTTGGGTGTGCGATACGATGAAGAGCTTCCCGATTACATACTAGTTATGGTCGTTAATAAGAAATCTCGCGAGCAAATGAATGACGATCTACATTTATTCTTGGAAGATAGCACAAGTACATTTGTAGATTGGTTGCACGATCAAGTCCTCAAGAAATTGCAAAGAGTAACAGTTTCGAAAAAGAAGTCTCGTGACTTAGTACCGACTGCAGTTGTCAAGCTCGAAGAAGATAAAAAAAAACGAAAGGATACTGCCGATCAAGCTGAGAAATTATTAGACAGACCATTAAAATCAGAGGAAAAAGAACAATCGCCAGACGCTAAGTCACCCCAAACAGAAATCGAAAAATCTACCGAACATGACGAAGCTGCGACAAACAAAAATATTGGATCTCCAATAAAAGAATCAACTTCTGAAAACGTGTTACCTGATTACGAAGAAGAATCTCATGACGTCAAGGAATCGAACAAGGACTCCGAAAAATCCAACTCAGATTCGCCTCGAGGAACGAAACGCACATCTGAAATATCCAATAAAGATTCCGAAGACGATAATAAAGAAAGTAGAAATTCAAAACGCTCTAAAACTTCTGACGAACCTGACAAGTCTGATAAACATCGAGAGAGACAAGTTAAATCAAGTATTACTAAACCTAGAATTACCTCGGTTGTATCGGTTAAGAATCGACTGGGTGAACTACCGACTAAAAGTATGTATTCTATTCCGGATTCCAGGCAGAGCCTGGATAGTCGAAATAGTTCAAACAAAAGTCGTTTCGATGAGCAGAAAACCGACTCTCGTGCAAATGACCGAAGAAGAAGCGACATAGTCCAAAATAGACTACAAGATAAGAACGATACGAGGAAGAAACGTGAATCGGAAAAAGATGACGACATGAGATCTCGCCTCATCAAATCGCGCCAACAAAGGTTTGGGAAAATATCTCCGATGAAAAGCGTAATGGATAAGCCGAGTAGTACACTCAAGTCTCGCCTTGGACCGAATAACGCAAGACCCGAAGAACAAAGTCCGAAAAAACCACCAGCGACCGTCAATGAAATTAAAAGGTTTCGAAAAATCAGTAACGTCAAGAGCAGGTTAGGATCTCTAAAAAGTGCCAGATCTCAAGTTATAAAAAATATGAGAAGTAGGGAAGATAAACTTCTCTTCGAAGACGAAGATGACGATCAGTCGGTAATAAATACTCCGGTGAAGTCTCGTATAGTCGCGGTTCACCCACCCGTAAATCAAATGGAACAAGATGACGAAGAGGAAGATATTAGCGAGGGTAAAATATCGAGTAAAGTTATCGTCACGCCGAGACCTTTGAAGCCGCTACAACCGAAAGAAAAGCGGGCTTCTCAGTCGATACTTCTTCGGGCAGTCGCTGAAGCGAATCAATCTGTCGTAAGGCAGAAAAACCCAGAACCTCCATTGAAAGTGAGTATCGGAAGGAACGTGAGAAGATTTATGTAACGAAAATTGTGAAATTATTTATTAGTAACTTTAAATAATAACAAGTAAAGTCTATTTTTATTGTGCTTTAAAAAGAATAAGTCAATTTTGTGACTTTGTAATAAACAAAAGATAATAGACTATATTTTTGACGAATACAGGTCTAAATATTACGGACGAAATATTACGATACAATAAAATATTACGGTTAAAAAATTTTATACGACAAAATTTAAACGACACGCAATTAACTCTTTTCCTTAAACAGAAAAAATTACACACGATGTTCAACATGTAGCTTTCGGGTTCTGCCGAAACTTTATTCCTATGTTACTACATTGAGTTACGAGAATTTTTACATCAATATCTTTTCATACCTCAATACTATGAACAATTCTATATAAATATTACAATCGTCATGCTAACCTGTAATAATGGTGAACAAACCTAACCTAACCTAACCTAACCTAACCTGAAGTAGCCAAACCTAACCTAACCTCACGTAACCAAACCTAACCTAACCTAATCTATTTGTATTTCTTGGAAAATCTAACCTAAGCTAACTTAATCTATTTGTATTTCTTGGAAAACTTTATGAGAGTGGGAATATCCATTGTTTCACAATATCAAATTTTACAAACCAACAATTTATTTTATGATTAGAAAATTTGGGTTTACGGTCTGAATATTACTAAACCGTAATATTACGGTGACAAAATATTTAATAATGAAATAAATGTATCGTTGGTGTACGTAAAATATGATATTTTGAAAGGTTAGGTTAGGTTGGGTTGAGTTAGGTTAGGTTAGGTTAGGTTATGTAGTATAATATTTTTACTGCGTATTATTTTAGCACCATAATATTTTGTCGTAATATTAAGGTTTAGTAATATTCAGAACGTAAACCAGTTTTTTACTACACTTTACATCGAGTACAAAATTTAATTAATCAGAAATATAAAGAGATTGTACTTCAATATAGTATAATGCAAGGTTTTAAAAATATATCTGAATTGTTACGACTTAAATGTTAATTTTAAATATCAAATCTGCACGCTCATTTATATTTATTACATAGACCGAATTAAATGTACATACATCTCTTAAGGGTACAGTTGTTACAACTTCAAGTTACAATTTGTATTTAATTGAATAAAAATATACAATCTTTTTTAAAACAGACTTTTATTTTCATAACGATACAAAACTTTTTATCCTCAAAAATATGGGCATTCGTTCAATGCATTCGTTCACTATTTGCATGAATTCCAACGTATTAAAATTTCTCGATCAAATTGATAATTTTTAATCGTTTTAAGTTCAACAAAGTTTGTAAATTGCTACAGCTAGAAAAGTTTTAAGTTTTATAAATGAGCTGAAAGAGAATCTTCGTAAAGTGATCAAACTTAAATTAGGATGTTTAAGTAAAGGGAATTTTAATTTGTGTAGGTTAAAGAATTAGCGCAGAAGCCAATAAAACCAGTAAAACCAGCTAAATCTAAGCTACCTGATAAATGGAAAGGCAACAAGAATTTATCAGTACACCTAAGAGCGAAGAAGCGTTACGTTATGGAAAATATACAAGTAGAGCTAAAAAATTCGAATATGTACAGTCCCCCAAAGTCCGGTAAATATTTAAAAACCATTTATAATTATTTTAATAGCATGCTGTTATTTATAGCCCAGTAAAATGGGCCGATATTTTTCGATTCGGATTAAAAAATTAGTAGCGGGCTAAAAATTTAGAAATAGGCTCATCTTGTCGTACTTTGTACTGTCTCAAGAGTCTCCAAGCTGCCTGGGGTAAATGGTGGAGGGAAATGTGTCCAAAAAATCGGTTTTTCTGATATAACTCGAAAAATGTCACTTTAAACGGAAAAAAGAAAGATACGGAAATTGTAGTTGGGAAAGTTCCGCACAATTTCGTTTTTTAAAAAAGCTTCTACGACCAATAGAAGCCGAGATAGATTTTTTTCAAATATTGACAGTATTGCGAAGCAACTATAACAAGGATCGCGGGTTTTGTCCAAAAAATTGGTTTTTCTCAAATAATTCGAAAAATATAATTTTAAACGAAAAAAAGAAAGACATGAAAATTGGAGGTGGGGAAATTTCGCATAATTTCGTTTTTTAAAAAAGCGTCTACGACCAATAGAAGCCGAGATAGATTTTTTTCAAATATTGGCATTTTTGCGAGCAATGCGCGTTTTTCGCTTATATGTCAAAAATAACCATTCGGATCGCAAAATGCTTCAAATAAAAGTTGTAGAGAAATTAAATTACGAACAATTTTCTTTTATGTAATGCTGTAGGTTCAATATTTACGGAGATATGAACGTTTCAAAAACAAATTAACAATCTGAATTTTTTTTTGCAATAAAATCAATAATTACTCGAAAACCGTGATTCGTATGCAAAAAGTGTCCATAATAAAAGTTGTAGATAATGAAATTTTGAATCTATGTTTTAAAAAAAAAATCATTTTTATCATAAATCCACAATGGTACAAAACAAGATTATACAAAAATCTGAAAAATTGTTATTTTCGTGTCCTTTTTTCTAAATAAGTATTTTTTGGCTACATTTAGACAGTAATAGTCGGAAGTGTTTTGAAGAGGATGAAATTAGCTGTAAAACGAGCACCGATTGGAGTTTCTATGATGAATTGTTGAAGAATTATAGCCGGTTGAATTTTCATACAAAAAAGTCCAAATTAGTAACATTTTCGATGTTTTTGTAAAAACAAGCGTAAAAATTCTTTTTAAAAATCGGTTTTCAATTGATTTTACTACGATTAAAAAAATTGTTTGTGCTTTGAAAACCATCAGAAGTGATTCTTGGAACATTTCTGAGTAGATTCGTGTCGTTAGGTACTAAACATCCTAAAAATATGAGACCAACATGAATCTACTCAGAAATGTACCAAGAATGACTTCTGATGGTTTGCTAAATACATAAAATTTTGTTAAAGCATTATTCATGGCGTTGAAGCTGCGTCATTTTACAGAATTCATAAAACTGAAAAATTGTCCACGTTTTCAATTGCCAGTTCATCATTGCTATTAATTGAAAAAAAAATGTCGATAAAGACATTTTTGTTGGAAATTTTGTAAGCTTTTATTTGGTTTATATGAAATTTCGTCGTAAAATCAATACCAACAAAGATATTTGCAAAAAACAGGAATGTAAAAAAATAGTGTACTCACTTTTTTTGAAAATTGACAAGTTTTGAGGATACCATTTTGTAACATAACAGCCATTCGTAACGATTTAATGTCTCGCATTTCCTTTATATATATATATATATATATATATATATATATATATATATATTCATCGTAGAAATTCCAATCAGTGCTCATTTTACAGCTAATTTCATCCTCTTCAAAACAGTTCTAATGCTACTACTGATTAAATGTAGCCAAAAAATACTTATTTACAAAAAAGTACATGAAAATAACAATTTTTATATTTTTCTTTTGTACCATCGTGGATTTATGATCAAAATTATTTTTTTATTTATTTATATATTATTTTATATATTTATATATATATTTATATATTTATTTATATATTTATATATATATATATATATATATATATATATATATATATAACATATAGATTCAAAATTTCATTATCTACAACTTTTATTATGTTCACTTTTCGCACACGAAGTACGGTTTTCGAGTAATTATTGATTTTATTGCAAAAAAAAAGTTAATTTTTTGTTTAAACGTTCATATCTCCATAAATATTGAACGCACAGCATTACATAAATAAAGAAAATTGTTCGTAATTTCATTCTCTACAACTTTTAATGGAAGCATTTTACGATCCGAATGGTTATTTTGGACTTATAAGCGAAAAACGCGCGACCCTCGCCGAACTGCCAATATTTGAAAAAATCTATCTCGGCTTCTATTGGTCGTAGAAGCTTTTTTAAAAAACGAAATTGTGCGGAACTTTCCCAACTACAATTTTTATGTCTTTCTTTTTTTCGTTTAAAGTGTAATTTTTCGAGTTATTTCAGAAAAACCGATTTTTTAGACAAAACGAGCAATCCTTGTTAAAGTTGCTTCGCAAAACTGTCAATATTTGAAAAAAATCTATCTCGGTTTCTATTAGTCGTAGAAGCTTTTTTCAAAAAACGAAATTGTGCGGAATTTCCCCAACTACAATTTTTGAGTTTTTCTTTTTTCCGTTTAAAGTGATATTTTTCGAGTTATTTCAGAATAACCGATTTTTTTAGACAAAACGAGCAATCCTTGTTACAGTTGCTTCGCAAAACTGTCAATATTTGAAAAAAATCTATCTCGGTTTCTATTGGTCGTAGAAGCTTTTTTAAAAAACGAAATTGTGAGGAATTTCCCCAGCTACAATTTTAGTGTATTTCTTTTTTTCGTTTAAAGTGATATTTTTCGAGTTATTTCAACAAAACCGATTTTTTGGACACATTTTCCCCCGACATTTCCCCCAGATATCGTGGGTGCTTTTGAAACCGTAAAAAGTATGACAAGATAAGCCTGTTTCAAAATTTTCAGCCCGATACTAATTTTTTAATCCAAATTTCCCCATTTTACTGGGCTATTAGTACTGTTTTATATTAGTTTCTAGATTTAGTAAAATTTATACGCAATTTTACATGTCCGACTTGGTTTAAAAATGAAGAATGAAATATATTTTGATTTCTTGAATTTCAGATTCGCCAGAAAAAGTATCAGACGATCCTATGGGTGTCGTCATGTCATTATTTCAAAGAAGTAACGACAACCAAAAGTTTTTAGTCACATTAAGCGGATATAATAATAATATCGTAAAAGATCGGAGTTCTGACGACGAAGAACGTCTGGAAATGGATGTAAGTATCACAAATTTACATAATTTTTATTACCTTCCTTAAAACTTAATAAAAGAAACATTTGCAGGTAAACGAAGACGAAGAACTCGAACTTTCACAAAATCACTACAAGGAAAAAATTAGCAGAAATAATCAACGCGAAGAATCTCCTTGCAACGTTTCTCCACTTCATATCGTTGAAGAAGAAACAATTGCAGAAACATCAGAGAAAACTGAAGACAACGAAAATCAAAATTTGGAAAACGTAAATTTCAAGGATGTTTACAAAGAAAGTCCGGCCCCTACAAAGAGACGAAAATTAAGTCCGATAGTTTATAACAGGTCTCGTTCCAGTAGTCCGGGTAGCATAAAGACGCCGACAGTAGCTTCTACTGTAGTTTCATTACGTAAGTAAAAATCTCATCTAAATTAAAACTTTAAAAATATATTCTAACCTAATTCAATTACAGTTATGAACAAAAAACCACAAATCAGTTCTACGGTGTCAACAGCTTTCGTTACTACCGCAGAAAATTGTCGATACTGGCCAAACTGTACATTAGGGAGTAAATGTGCGTATTATCACCCGGAACTTATATGTAGGTAAGTATCGAAACATTATCGTAATACAAATATATACGAAAATGTGACAAATTTAACCATTTAAAATATTTCAGTTCGTTTCCTGCTTGTAAGTTTGGCGACAAGTGTGCTTACAAACATCCAAAATGTAAATTTGGAATATCTTGCACAAAAATAGGATGTATGTTTTCTCATCCAACGCTGCAGTGCAAGTATCATCCGTTTTGTATGAATCTCGACTGTCCGTATTCTCATCCAATAACGAAAACTACAATCCCATTAGAACCATTAAGCAGAGCTCAATTCAAATGGAAAAAACAGGAATGAAAGGGATTCTTGTAAAACGGACGCTAGCGACTGTTATGTTTGTATTATCGTTAAGGATTTGGCCAGGAACAGGTGCAAATTATCGACCACACCGAATCTAACAGTCATTGTAATATATAAGTGATCGCCATTTAAAACTGTAAATGCTTCGAGGCTAAGTCATAAATATAAGATTATCTCATTTAAAGGGAACAAAATATATGCATACTTAAGAAGTTTATTTTATGTTATATATTTCGTTTCGGAAAGGTCATTTGTATGTACATTCTTTCGTTAGGTTCAGTTTTTTTAGAAGTATTATACGCGAGAATGAAATGTATAAATATACTTAAACACCAAATACATCTCGATGATGAAAATTACTTGTTTATTTATTTTCCTGTCTACTTTAATACAACGAAGACGAAGTTAGAAAACGACAAACGATTGCGTAAGATTTTCTAAGGATTAGTTGCCATGGATCGAACTTTGAGTTAACAATAACGATAATAAAATAAACTTTAACATTTTTAAAGAAATTAAAAAGTTAAACGTAAAAAAAGTACGTAAATCTTTTCTATCGTTTAGTGTCGTAACGAATGTGTCTTTACTCCTATTATCTTTATGAAATCCATTTATTTGAGAAGCTTTTTGTACTCTTTGTTCCGTGTTCGTTTTTTTAAATAAATTAAAATTGTAAACTTTTCGTCTAAAAATTTACTTTTGTTTTTCTGCATTTTCTACAAAACTACATAATTATTTATTACAAAAATAAATTTGTTACCTGAAATTCTGGAAGCTGAGATGAAATCAGTAAATTTTCACGTTCCAAAAACAACACTCAAAAAAAGAAAAATTGATTTGAATTGTTGCGATGCGACTATAGAGTCACTATATTCAGAGTTAAGCCATATGCGGTTCGGTTTTTGATTGGTCGAGAGCTCGGCGGCCATCATTATTTGAACGCTTACAGTTGTCCCCACTCCTCGCACTGCCTCTGTCCCTCTGACCCCGTCTGTCGTGAGTGTAGCGCACGCGCATTGGAATTTGTATCCACGTGAGAGCTAGTAGTGGGGGTAAGGGGAAGTAGAAATCGTTCAAATAAACGAGGTTATTTTTTTTCAAATCGACGGGGTGTTCAAGTAAGAGGGGTTTTACTGTACGTCGGGTTAGTGAATATCGGTGAATAGGTGAACGTCATCTTTTGTTTGTGTGGAAGTTGTTCAGTCCGTCGATTTGACCTCCGTGAAGTTAACCGGGCAATGTAACGAAATCGATCGAAAATAGCGCGAATCGTTTGCGAATGATTGCGATTACCGATTTTTCGTTTGCGACTTCGTCGTTTTTAAGTTATTTGCCAAAAACGACATGGCCGGCTAACTTCACGTTAGCATTTTTCAAAACGCATTTACTCGGCAACCAATCGATCAATTTCGCCCAAATTAGGCTTGATCGATTGCGATTCGTTTGCGAATTATGAATTAAAAGTCCTTTTTCCGATAAAAAATATCAAAACAAACAGATCATTCCAAAAGTTATTATATTTTCGTAATTTTACGTTTCCATGCAAAATGACTGACAAAATGAATTATTTATTAAAATTCAAAGGAAAAACTTGCGATATTACATATCACAGCTAATTTTTAATCGCATGAAAAATTTGGCGATAGTTTACGAAATACATTAAAGTTTTTCCGTTGGCTATTATCATATCATTAATTTTGTCAGTCATTTTGCATGCAAATGTAATATTACGAAATGAAAATAATTTTTGGAAGAATATGTACTTACATATTCTGTTTGTTTTAACCAGCCCTCTCCGACTTCCTTATCGGAGACGAGGGAGCCTTAGCGATTGATAGTTCTACCGCGGAAGTTCACTAGTAGAGCGCGCTGCACACAACCTGCTCAAATTTAGTCAAAAGGAATTCGACAAAAGGAATAGAAAAATACATTGTAAAGTCGATAAGATTTTTTTTGCTTTCGAAGTGTAACGTCAAAATGTGTTTATGAGACATTTATTTTCATATAATATATACATTGAATATGTACATTAATATAAATAAATAAATAATATAAATAGTTAATTCCCAACAAACGGAAAATAATTAAACTAAGTAATAATAATATATATGAATGTAAACAATGCCTCACATGGACGAAACATTTGTTTTTCTTCTTTCTTTGTAGTAAAATAAATATATATAATAAAACCCAACGCATTAAAACAAATTTTTTCGAATTAAAATATTCGAAAATCCACATGAACGTATTAGATCGATGAACTTCGAATTTGTTTGTGACGTTTCTCAATTCAATATGTCAAGAAACCGGATTGAAAATGTAATTTCTAAATTCGATCTTATTCTTTTTCGTTTGTTGAGTTCTGAAACATTGTATCGATATAATATTTCTGTTCAAAACTATTTTAATTTTATCATTTCCATTGAGGTTTATTTTCCATTAATGATACACTTCATCTGTGTTTTTTATTTTATCAAAAGTATATATAAAGGGAACGAAACCCGACATTACAAAACAACGTCCTACTAACATATTACAGAAGGCACATATTTTTGTGGTTAATTAAATTTTTTACTAGGGAGGAAGGGTAAAGACTGAAGAAACATAATTTTGTGAATATGTATTTGAAAATGCAGTATTAATATTTAGTTACATAACACAGTCAAGTATGAAATATAATAAAAACACATCAATCATGTCATATAATTTTGATTCCTTTAAGTTAATCAAAATATAACATTTTATTAACAAGGAAACAATAAAATTTGTAAAACAAAATTTAACTTCAAATTACCGAAAGAATAATTCTAAGGCAAATAATAGAATATAAGGCAATAATTTATGTTTCACACAGTTTACAGCTTTCTTTTTTAGCACATTTAATGTTATCTTTTTAGACATTTCTTGTCTCACAAACTGCCTCATCTTGGTTTCCACATAAAGTGTAACAGTATAAACTAATTTATCCACCGCGTTATATACATGTGTTTTACATGGAAAATTGATTTTTTAATCGCAAACCAATTCGTTTACAATTAATTCAAAATATTTCGTAGAACAACAGTGTTTTGTTAAATAAATATTCAATTACGTGTTTAAATCTGCGGCTGCTGTATGATCTATATCCTGCCCGTGAAGCAGGACGTACACAGCGCGCTGTAGTAGAGAAGTTTGGAACTAGAAACTACAATCACTAATGGTACTAATACAAGTGTTTCATAGGAAGTCGGAGAGGGCTGGTTTTAACATTTGACTCCCTAACGCAGCGACGTACATGTATCTGATTGGCTGACGTATTCGGATCTCACAGTAATCCTCGATCGCTATTGGCTGAACGGAATAACATGGAAGACATGGAATGCCCTATGTTCCGCCGTTAGGAATTCACCCTGTGTATGTACATACACACAAACACATACGTACATTTACCAACTTACAGAACTTAAAAATCTGTTTTTACATGGTTGGCAACATTTGGTATGTTTCTTGGCTGCCGGCCAGAGAAGGGGCGTGGCGTCAGAGTTCTAGTCAGCACACCATGTATACAGTTTCACCATGGTCCGGCGCCGACATTTCTGTAAACATAACCTACAAATGGGTTTTAGATGCAAAGTTGCAAATAAGGAATATAAACAAGAGTGAAAATATAAATTTAAATAGTACATAATACGATATGTACAAATTAGTTTTAAAAAGATGAAGAATTTATAGTCCAAACAAATTCGTTTATATTATTCGTCTCCACGATGATGATATGTACCTCATCGGTTAATTTAGTTGATACGGTTATTGATGAAGTTGCTTTGGAAGGTTTAGATGGAATTACGTTAGAAGGTAAGTGTATTAACATTTATTCTAGTAATTTTACTATTTTTATATCGTAAGTAGACTGTCTCGGTTGATTTTTATTTACTCGATTATACTTGCATGTTTACATCTTTCTATTAATAGTTTGATAATTTTCTCGGGTGTTAATTTGTGGGTGATTTTCAAGAAACTGTAATATTTGAATATTGTAACAAAAAAATGGAATTTGTACTCGAAAGAAATGTATAGTTATTAGACAATCGTTTTTGTTCATAAATATGAAAACGATAAAAACTATTTTCAAGGTTCCTGGCAAGAGAAGAGAATTCATTAGAATTGAAATGTGTTAAAATATTGACCAATTTTTTAGGGTTTTAATCCTTTTAAATGTTGTTTCTGTCCTTTGACATTCTAATTCGATTCCTAACCATTCAATCGCTGTCATTTAAAATTAAGTTTAAATAAAAGTATCGTGCACATCGCAGATTTCTTCTGGCGTCTTTTTGGGATTTCCTGACGAATATTTCAAGCTTAATATGAGTAGTTTTATTGCTTGTCCATTGGAATGCAAATATCAATGAAATAAGAATTTTTCGATGAAATGGATGGAATTAAATAAACCATGATATCGTCGATTGACGTTTCGGCCATTTATTGTAGCTCTCTTCGAAATTATCTACAAAAAAGTATAAAATTTCGGAAAAATATAATATAATACAAAATAAAACATCAAATTCCATAAAAAATACAACCAATAATAAACAGAAAAATGTAAATAAAATAAAAACCGAGATAATAAACATTTACAGAATACCGATGAATAAAAACCACAAACATTTTTTAAAACCGTCTTTTAAAAATAAAAATTAACGAAATTAAACAATTTTTTTTGTATAAAAAATATTTTTTTGATGAGTGACAAAAAAATAATAAAAAATATAAACGAGAAAGGTCGAACAAGTATTGCAATTCTAAAAAATGTTTAAAAAATTTGTTTAAACGGAAATTCGTAATTGATTTACCTTAACGAACATGAGATAGTATTTGTTCGCCATAACGTGTTGTTCAGAAAAGATGTAGGTGCATGTCAACTAAGATAAAAAATTGAGTTTAATAAACACATTTTTCACTCATAAAAATGGGGATATATCTCATTATACCGATTTAAACACGCACAACTTTGCTATGATGTTAATACGGCATATGAAAGTCGATATGCATTGTTTTCATATTTATATGAATAGCGGGTCTGCAAGGAAATTGACGTGGTTCCTAGAAAGGAGGAAACGTATGTGGAAAACAGAAGAAAATACTTAAATTAAATTCGAAGTTTCGAATAGAACATTCACGGTGTTATTTGTTTTTTTAATAAAATAATTTTCGATCTCTTTACGTTTACTGTGAATTTTTTCCGTTGCTAAAATACGTACGTTCTCATAATCAAAATCATGTCCTGTTTCCAAATATTTTAAGCCGTCAATGAAAACGATCGTCGGGAGGAAACTCAAAATAACTCAATTTTTTGTATTTTTTTTAAAGATTTTAATAAATATTTCCATAATAATAGCATCTAAACCTAATTTGCATCGCAGATTTCTTCTGGGGTCTTTTTAGGATTGCCCAACGATTTTTTGTATTTTTTTTTAAAGGCTTTTGTAAATATTTGCATCAAAATAGCATTTAGACATAGTTTTTTTGCATTAAAACTTAATGTTTTCATCAGAAAGACACCCCGATATGTTTAAACTACTTTTATTTTGCTACTTTGACAGAAATATTTTCAAAAACCTTTCAAACAACTTTTTAAATCGAGTTATTTTGAGTTTCCCCCTGGCGATCATTTTCATTGACGGATTAAAATAATCGTTAGGAAATTTCAAAAAGACCCCAGAAGAAATCTGCGATGCAAATTAGGTCCAGATGCTATTTTTATGGAAATATTTACTAAAATCATAAAAAAGAATACAAAAAATTGGGTTATTTTGAGTTTCCTCCTGGCGGTCATTTTCATTCATGGCTTAAAATAATTGTCGCAACTGATTTAATACTATTTAATCGTATTTGCCTACACTTCTATGAAAATGTTTAAAAACCAACCAGTAAACAAAAATTCATTGAAGTTCGATTGAAATTTATTCATGACATAAAGTCTGAATTAGCTTTCTTAACTTCTTGAATGAATTTCAGTTACTTTTAATGGTTAATAATTTGTAGAAAGTTGTTCGCTTCGATGATTTTTAACGGAAAAAGTGTCATCGTTAAGATATTTCAATAGAAAAATTGCAAGTAGAGTAGTTAGAGATTGAATTAATTCCAATGGAAAAATAGTTATCTTCACTTCAAATGAATTAGTTTCAAACAATTTGAATTATAAAAAAGTAAAACATGAAACATATCTCAAGTATTTTCTCGTTGAAATTCATTCCAGGCAATGAAAAAACCTATTCAGAAATGATGCAGTGAATGAATTTTCGTTTGCTGGGCATATAGCCCTAGCGGAAATGAAATTCGTACAAAAATGTAAGATATCGTATAAAAACGTTTTTTTTTTTTTGGGGCAAATTCAGACATTTAGTACACTTTTTTTGTACGTACAAACAGATTACAACGTTAAAAACATATGAAAAAACACATGCATATTTTTGATCACGATTATCAACATCATGCAACCGCTTTCAATCTCCCTACTGTAAAATCCTTGCACCGTTACCATGATTTACCTTTGGCCTATAATATTGTCAATTTAACTCGTAGTCCCGTTATATCTAATTTATTTGAACATCGAGTAGTCTCACATAGCCTACGCTCTTTTAGACCTGTCTGCGAGGGTCTCCATAGAACTAATTACGGCTTTTTCTCGACTAATCTGTGCGTTAAAAGAGAATGAAATATGTTACCGCACAATGTACGCAGCTTAGGTTTACTTCCGTTCAAATCGACAATAAGAAGACTTACTTCAGCTTTCTTTTAAAATTTTTTTTTTATGTTTAATTAGCTTTAGTCTTAATATTAGTCGTTTCGCTTTTGTAATTCATATTTTCGTTATTTTTGTTATTTTTATAAATTGTACAGATTTAGTGCCACGAGGCACATTGTTATAAAAGGCACATCTGTGCCCGTTGATCTCAATAAATAAATAAATAAATAAATACTATTTTAATCTCATAGGTTTTGCACTCGATTTAATGCTTCTTGAAGAGTTGTAATTTGAAGCAAATTAATCTCATTCAATTCCAGCTATTAGTATGGAAATATGAAATCAATTTAATGATGCTAATCGTGCTTAAACTCAGAACAAACAAATTCTGTTCAATACTTTTGAAACATGCAATCGTTTCAATCTTCTTTATCAAGGCGATATACGTGTTTTTAATAAGATTGATTACAATTTAATAACCTGTATATTACAGATAAACTTAAATTAAGGAAACTTATTACAAATAATACGTAAAAGTGAAATTTTTAATCTATTAAAACTCCAAAACTGAATATCATAAAAATGTATTTTTAACAATTTTGAATTTATTTTTACTAAATTATTAATTATATTTTCTCTAATAATACAAACAAAATACAAGAATTATTTGCTGCCTTCATAATTTCTGTTAATAAATGATCGATTGATGGAATCACAGACATCAAGAAGCATATTATAAACTTATTAGAGATGTGCTCTATATACAATAATGTCAAATTTTTTATGATTGCACGAATTTTATTATTTATTTCAACTTTATCTTAACATGGATATACAACGAGCAAATATTCGCGATATGGCTAGATTTCTTCATTTTTATCTCCGCAATAAAGAACATCTATTATTTCATTGAGTTATTACAGGCTGCAATCATGAAACGGCAAAATATCAATAAAATGTGAATTTCACAAAAAGTTATTTCATGTCAAACGCATGCTGAAATCTTATAATAAACTTTGCGCACATCAATGTGACTTATAATACTGTTTTCTGGTATGTGCAGTTACAAGTTAAATGTCAGATCAATGCTTTAATCCCAGGGCTGTGTGTTTAGCATAAGGGAGATTTTAAAAAAAATTGCTATTACATAAATTTGTAACAACAACATAATTCATTACAAAACAAATAGTTTGTTAATATAATTTTTGTTTATATTTAATGTTATTTTATTTTATTTATTATTATCATTCTTTTATGGTTTTGTTTTTCCGTACCCGGTTGCATACAGATATATCAATATATCTCTGCAACATACTGTTGATGCGTTTCGTTTTTTCGCGCTCTTCAGTTTTGCTACTCTGTAATTATTTTTATGTACTACATTGTAGCCTGGTCGATTAATAAATTCAAAATAAATTCAAAAATACTTTGGCATGCATTTTTTTGTACAAATGTTGTTAATAAAGGTCTTTGTTGGAATACGAAATAAGTATATTTTTTAAACATTCCTAAAGCTTTAATAATTATGGAATTATGGGTAAAAGTTCTGTGGATTGATTTGCCCACATGTGTAACAAGAAAATGGAAAATATACATTTTTTACTTTATCTGGGAATTTGTCGAATTATCATTAAAAATATCACAGTTTCTTGAAAATCGCCCTAGTGGAAAAATATTTTCGAATGCATTAGTTTTTTAAGTATACGATTTAATTGAATTATATTTTAATTAGCACTATGGCAGCGTATGGCAACAAGACTCAACGAAACGCTACCTTTAAGCATATATTTTATGCAACAAATTTGGGAAATATGTATACAAGTAAGAGTGTTTTCATTTTACCAGTTGGAAAAACCTCGAGATCATCTTATCATTTACGATCGCTACGAATTGGAATACTTCAATCTAGATGTCGCACAAAAGGTAAATTTTTGTTTTCATTCCAATAATAGAGCTTTTTATAAATTACAAGTGTTAGTGTGATCCATTAAAATATTTTGAAGATTCGCTACTCATTATCAATTTAAAACATTCGTAGGGTGTAATGCAATGAGTTTTTATAAAATATTAAAAAATAAAAACTCAGAAACCGATTTTAGTAAAATAATAAAATTTATATACTGCAGTCAGCGGTCGATTCATTTTTACCCTAATATTGTTTTTATTATGTATAATTTTTATTGTTTCTTTCATCCTTTTACCTAAAAAAAATAGCCCAGTATAATTGACATCCAGGATTTAATAGAACGTCACGTAATATTAAAATGTATGATATAAGCATAAATAGAAAATATTTTATAATTACTTTTAACCCTTAAAGCGCCCTGGGGGTACTGGGAGACCCCACACATAAATATTACATTTTTTCACTTCTAAAACTGCACTTTTACAGCATTTTTTATCTTAAAGAGCTGCATTTCAAGAGACAAAAGTTCAATTTTTAGGAAAAAATATTGAAAATTTGCTGAGTTATGATTTTTTTTTTTAAAAACGTCACTTTTGTATTTCATTTTTTATAACGGGCATCAATAATTTTTTTATCAAGACAACTTATCTACGCGGTAAAATGACACTTGAAGAGTATCCAGTAATTTTCTTGAAACGAAATAACGAAAACTGTCTTCGCAGGACGATATTATCTTCGGATTGGGGTCTCCCACGACCCCACATGACGCTTTGTGTTACTTTTATATTTAAGGGTTAAGAAAAACAGAAATTATCAGGTTTCGTGTTTGCCTACAGACCTACGAAAATGTTTAAAAACCACTCAGTAAACGAAAATTTATTGAAGGTCGATTGAAATTTATTCATGACATCAAGTCTGAATTAGCTTTCCCAACTTCTTGAATAAATTTTAATGAAAAAATGAATTTCAATTCCTTTTAATGGTTAATAATTTGTAGAAAGTTGTTGGCTTCAATGATTTTGAATGGAAAAAGTGTCATCGTTAACAAATTTCAATAGAAAATTGCAAATAGAATAGTTAGAGATTGAATTAATTCCAATGGAAAAATAGTTATCTTCACTTCAAATGAATTAGTTTCAATCGATTTGAATTATAAAAAAGTAAAACATGAAACATATCTGAAGTATTTTCTCGTTGAAATTTTCGTTTGCTGGGCATATAGCCCTAGCGGAAATGAAATTCGTACAAAAATGTAAGATATCGTATAAAAACGTTTGTTTTTTCGGCAAATTCAGACATTTAGTACACTTTTGTACGTTTTTGTACGTACAAACAGATTACAACGTTAAAAACATATGAAAAACATATGAAAAAACACATGCATATTTTTGATCACGCTTATCAACATCATGCAACCGCTTTCAATCTCCCTACTGTAAAATCCTTACACCGTTACCATGATTTACCTTTGGCCTATAATATTGTCAATTTAACTCGTAGTCCCGTTATATCTAATTTATTCGAACATCGAGTAGTCTCACATAGTCTGGGCATATAGCCCTAGCGGAAATGAAATTCGGACAGTTTGTACACTTTTGTATACCATTTTTGTACGTACAAACGGATTGAAACGTTCAGAAACGTAAGTAAGTGTACGCATACGTACAAAAATGTGAGAACTTACCCAAAAAAAATTAAATAAAATAAAATGCGAGGTAGAAAAAGTACGAAAATGTACAGAAACGTAAGAAACTGTACATGAATGTACATAAATGTACCAAATCGTACGGAAACGTACAAAAGTGTACAAAATGTCCGAATTTTCAAAAAAAAAAACATTTTTGTACGATATCTTACATTTCTGTACATTTTTGTACGTATGTATCTTTCTTATTTCCGCTGGGAGCCTGCCAAAAACAAATGAAGTCTTGAACATTTCAACGCTGTCCATTTCGCAGTGTAGAAAGGTGTCCAACTTGCAGCATCAACGATACCTTTTCAAAACTGAAAAGCACATATTTGTCGTCATTATATATATCTAATTCTTTTTGCAATTTAACCCGTAAAGTCCCAAAACGGCATAAATTCCACCCGTTTTTCAACATGCGACTACAGATCCAATTCGCAGATGAATCTTAATTGAATTATATTTCCTGAAGTATTTTTTCGTGCTCTTTTCAAATCCGTCGTTATTTTTCTCTATCCCTCTTAAATTTTTCAAAATGGCGGCGTTTTCCTGGAAAAAACGTGTTAATTTTCAATTTTTATTTTGATCAATCGCGATTTATATTCAGTTAAATAGTTCAGTTTTGCTCCAAATTCTATATCGGGTGGAATTTTTTGTTGTGCTTTAAGGTTTTATTGGTATTTTTGAAAAATTCAAGATGGCGGTTGATTGGCAAGTCGAGTTGTAACGAAATTTATTATTATTTTCTCAAAAATGATTGGCTTACAACAGAAGTTGGTATACTACTGTTTTTGAGGTAGCTGAGTCCGAAACTGAAATCAGATTTTCGAAATTCAAAATGGCGAATCCCATATGGCGGACCAAACTTCGCTAAAATGTTTGGATTGCAACAAAAATTGGTATATATCACTGTTTTTGAGGTCTCTAAGTCCGAAACTGAAATTATGGCGGACCAAATTTTCTCTAAAATGTTTGGATTACAATAAATATTGGTAT
This sequence comes from Trichopria drosophilae, assembly GCA_030407085.1. Lineage (NCBI taxonomy): Eukaryota > Metazoa > Arthropoda > Insecta > Hymenoptera > Diapriidae > Trichopria > Trichopria drosophilae. The sequence continues at coordinate 82,550,211 of CM059587.1, read as the reverse complement.
ATTACAGTTTTTAAGGTCGCTAACTTCTTTGAAAAATAAAAAATAAACCATTTTCGATTTACTCTTTTTTTTTTAAAGAGGCAGAAATCCTTCGACAAAAAATTGTCTTTTTGTCTATTTCCGTATTTAGCAACACCCAAGATCAACGACGCGGACGTAACGGAGATATGATCTCTTTGGGGTACTTCATTTCCGTGAGTCTCTCGCACGATTCATAGAGCTCAATCTTGAAACTCCTCTTCCTTATTCTATTATTTCCCGCGATACTTTCCAAAACATGCAAAACAAAAATATGCATTGCAATCTATACAAGTTCTCGTTGGTATTTGAAAATAACCTTCAAACGGGCATTTTCCTTTCGATAGAGTTTCATTTTTATGAGCAGAAAGATTGCTCTTTCCTTTTTTGCTTCGGTAGCATTTACTGACCTTCATACAGACATCTTTCCCACTAACTTCTTGCCCCTTTTGACAACAAAGATTCCACAGAACTGTTGTATTACTTATTGAGGCTTGTAAAAGTCTCATAAAATTTACCCAAGTGCACTTTCTGCACCTTATACTCACGATATTTGGTCCGCCATATTGGATCCGCCATTTTGAATTTCGAAAATCTGATTTCAGTCTCGGATTTAGTGACCTCTAGAACGGTAATATTTCAATTTTTGTCGCAATCCAAACATTTTAGCGAAGTTTGGTCCGCCATACGGGATCCGCCATTTTGAATTTCGCAAATCTGATATAGATTCGACCTCAAAAACTGTAGTATATCAACTTCTGTTGTAAGCCGATCATTTTTGAGAAAATAATAATAAATTTCGTTACAACTCGACATGCCAATCAACCGCCGTCTTGAATTTTTCAAAAATACCAATAAAACTTTAAAATACAACAAAAAATTCCACCCGATACAGAATTTGGAGCAAAACTTTCCAGTAAAACGCCGCCATATTGGAAAATCTAAGAGAGATAAAGCAAAAATAACGACGGATTTGAAAAGAGCACAGAAAAGTACTTCAGGAAATATAATTCAATTAAGATTGATCTTCGAAGTGGATCTGTAGTCATATGTTGAAAAACAGATGGAATTTATGGCGTTTTGGGACTTTACGGGTTAAAAAGTAGGAAAAATAACATACAAATATATAATATATGTTTTCATAAATAGAAGCTGCTTTATTAACTTTTAAGTCCTACACACTGTTGAATCCAACTATTTAATGCAGAGAATAAAACGATGCAAATTTCGCTTACAACCTGATGTCACGCAATATAAATTCAGAAGAACTAACAAACATAATTTGAAAGAAGAACTACTTATAATTTCCGTGATTAGCATAATATCGCTGAGTTCAGCTATTCTTTGAATTCGAGTTACTATGTCATTATTCTAAGAGTCACTCGGCTCCTAGTCTTCCCATTGTGGCTAGACGTAGTCCTAACATGAGCTCATTTTTAAAGCATACCTTATTAAGTATTTTAAGTTATGATACCTAGTTTTAGATCATAGTTTTAACATGTATTCATTTTTAGTTTAGTTAAATTATTTTTTTATTATTCTTTATCACATAGTTCAAAATTACAACGTTATATTTTATATGATAATGTAAAGGGTCTTAGGATCAGTTTATTTCTATTAAATAAATACGTTGGTTCCAATAACAGATTGGTATTGGTAAGTCTTCATCAGGTTCGAATTCCCCAGAGTTCTGCACACTTAGTTAGCTGTTTGCCTTTGTTTACTATTCCTGATGCTATTCAGGGTTCGGTTGGATATCCAACTGCTTTGCAGAATCTCAAAAGTTGGCCGAGATTCCGCTCCCTGACTTCCTCCTTGCTCAAAAATGGAGAATCCAGGTATCTCCTTCGAGCCTCCATTAGGGCAGGACACTCGTATAGGAAGTGAATGGATGATTCCTCCTTATTTTCATCACATCTAGTGCACATCGGTGAAGGTTTCCTTCCCCCAGTGTGACTGTACTTATTTAAATTTTCATGTCCGGTTAGGATTTCAATGGAGATTCTTATTTCTGTTTTGTCCAATTCGATTAGTTTTTCAGCGCATCTGTCCGCCTGCAGCTCTCTGCTTTTGGTTGTACTGCATTTTTTGTTTTTAATCCACTCTCTAACCTGTTGGGATTTCATTTGTCTCTCCAGCAGGTTGAGTCCTTCTTGAAATTGCAGTGCCACCAATTTGGCAAGGGTGTCCGCTCTTTCATTTCCTTTTCAGCCCATATGGCCGGGTATCCAGGCCAGGTTGAGTTTATTTCTTGTAGCCAGGTTACAGGTAGGCAGGTCTTTGTATCTCTGACTAAAGCTGATTTTACGACTGGATTGTCTAGCGCTCTCAATGCGGTTTGGCTATCTGAGCATATCCATTTATTTGTCACTCCTTCTCCATGAGGGTCTCGGCACACTTGAGGATAGCCGCCACCTCTCCTTGGAAAACAGTGTTAAACTTGTTGAGCTTGAGAATAACAGATATATTTTGTAAAAATGATTTTCTGCACTTATGAACGGCTAATGTCGACAAACTCAATTGGAATTTAAATATTATGACTCGATAGTAACTTCTTTACATATTTCATAAAAAATATTGTTAAAAAACCATAGTTTACATAGTTGCAAGCTGATCTAAAATGTATTATATCATCTTCTACAGGAATATGTTCCGAAAGATATTTATCCCCACTTCCCAGTGGATGATGTAAAGAATGGGATTAGAGGTTCCTGCGAGACATATGCTACTCGCACCTGCGTAAGTGACAAAGTAATCAATCTCAGTTTGACTGACGTCGAGACCAAGTATGGCCAACACTTGGTAATTGTAGCATCACAAATTACGAGGGAAAGAGCTCTAATGGGGGACGATGCAAGTCCAAATTTAGATTTGACAGATATACAGTACTGTTTTTTAGAAAGAGTCGGTAGAGCTCGATATCTTGGTGAAGTAACACTTGGAAAAATGAGTCTTGCCTGTTTAAAAGGCGATCCAAAGACTCTGTTCTATCATAGGAAACGACTCTTGCGATACCGATTGATTAAAAAACAAGTATATCATCAAACAAACTCGGGGCAGAGAAGAACTGGAAGTTTACTACATCTTCCTCGATTCTTTGTTGAGAGAAAGCCAAAAGTTATAACTTGGGCCGAAACTGTGATAAATTTCTTAAAGGCAAAGGAAAACTACATGGCTGATTACAACGAAATAAGAGATCAGTTGCAGATCGACTATTCGTTAAAGAAGTTTTTTAGTCTTGCACTTTTGCAGAAAGTTTTTAAGACTGACATTGTGAGTATTTAGATTCATTCTTTATAAATATGTTTAAGTTTTTCACTTTATTTATCATACCGTTTTAACAATGCAGAAAGTACCGCACAGAAGATATTATCCAGTTTCAACAGAAAAGGAATGGCAGGTAAAAAATCATCCACAAAAAGAACGCACTGTGCGACTTGTGCAGCTTGTGGACCCAACCATTGAAATCAGTGATCTTTGGAGCACTGAGGAAATCAACGACGATGATGAGAACGTCAGTGTAGATATTAGTGATTATAAGTTGAATGTGCATTTCCTTACGCAATGTAATCGAATCATTGAGTCACGAAAAGAAGAGGGCATAAGTCAAACGGAATTAGCTGCATCCTGTGGAATTACAAAACTTATATCCAGAACAGTTGTACGAAATTTAGTGAAAACAAAATGTATCAACATGTATTTGGACGACGTTGGTCGTCAGCGAGTCACAAAGTATGTGGCTAGAAAATACAATTCACACAGCCGACTACGAAAGGAATTTCAAAAAGAAAAGTCCAAAATTGTTGAATTCTCGAAAAACTCTCAAATGCTTATGCAGGATGATGTAGCAGTTGCTCCTCCAGATGAAGCAATTCCTCCAATCATTGAAACACAGAAGGCACCTGAAGAGGTGATAAAAGAACCAAGTGAATCAATGATTGCTTCATTCCGAGCTGTAAATAAAATACTCAATAAATATAAGTTACGAAAGTTTAAATTAAATAAATTCGGCGTTACTGCGAAGGGAAATGTGACGGCATTAAACAAACCTAAGAATAAAAAGCTTGTAAATAACAGTCCTAAGAGTAAAATAGTAAAGAATAAACCAAAACCTACTGAGAAACAAAGAAAGAAAAAGATAAACAACAATGAAATTTACAAAATGATAGAAACTAAACTGGTTGCTCAAAAACCAATGCGTCAAGGAAAATCAGTGAATGAAGTGGTAGGTTTTATGGAAAATTTAAAAAGGGATGATCAAAGCAGCACCACAACTCTTACATACAGGCTTCTGCGACGAGCAAATATGATTATTGAAGCAGTAAAGGAACACAAAATCATCGATGATATGGTTAAGCTAACAAAGGTACGAATCTACAAATATATTCAACCGGCAACAAAAATGATTTTATCATTTACTTTTACAGATGATCAATGAAGAGGAAGATAAAGAAGGCTACGACGTGAAAATCGACAAGAAGTCTTTAATACGACTACTTCAAAAATTGGCTAAAGACAATTTAATAAAATTTATACGTTTAACACTCACAATAAATACAAAACAGAAGACGTTGACTTTCATTTGCGATCCACGGATCGGTATCAACCACACGGTTATTCAATCGGCGGTTGAACAAGCAAAAATGAAATTCTGTTTACAACAGTCAAGGGCAAGACAAAGAATGTCTGCACGACAACAAACTTGCGCAGCGGCCAGCACTACTACACCAGACGAAAATAATATTGTACCTCCAGAACCGAAGAAAGTTCCACCGAGTCGATCAAATGTGAGTATTCACAATCCGTTTAGATGTATAGAAATTATTTTATAATGCAATTTCTTCTTTTCGTAGAAAATTGGAAAACAGTACGGATTCAGTCCGAAATTTGTACGAATGCAAACTTTGCATACGTATATGTATTATTTGATTTATAATCATCCCGGTGATACGCCAGTCTCTAGAATAACTCTGCACGAAACGTTAGTGAGGGAAGGTTACGCGTGCGAAACTACTTTGGAAGACGAAATGGCTGCGGTTTATGCACCTGAAGTCAGCTGGAAGATGTTCATTCCTCCAATTCATCATCATGCAGGTATGTAATTTAATTTTTCATGCGCGTGATTACTAATAGTTATTCTGTAAGAAAATCTGAAGTTAAACGAATTTAAAGTATGTTTGGAATGACTGAAGATTGGCCCCCTAAAGGATTAATTAGGATAGAATCGGTGTGAATGACAGGTTAGATTGCCCCAACAAACGAACAAAATTTGTCCAGCCAGGCAAAACGTTGGAATATGAGAAATTAGAATAAAGAAAGCACTGCTGTTTGATGCTAATACTGAGGGGGGTCTCTTTCAAAATAAAAAAAAGCGTACAAATAAACGTTCACTAAATTATATTTAAGAAGTAAATCACACGTAGAAAGTTTCTCTTTAAACAAATTTTCAATATTTTTGTTAGTAATTTATACCTTGAAGTAATTTTATACCGTAAAATGTCAAAGCGCCCTCTTCGGGTAGGTTCTAAACATTTAGGACGGGACGGACACATTTTGTGTATAAAGTTCAGCGCTCTGCCTAACGATGTTACAGTCATGCAAAAAATTCTTCAGCCATCATTTCTTACGTATTTTTGTCTGCTCTTTCAGATTCTGTTGACGAAATTGTCCCAAATCTCTTATTAAAAAAAATGCAGTTGATTTTTTACAAAAAAAAACACGATTTTTTCAAAAAATGTTTTCATAAATCTAAAATTTTCACCCGAAAATAGCAATGTAGAAAGCATGCAAATGCATAATATCGCGTCCAAAATAGTTCAGCTTTCAAATGATACCACTCGCTTTTCAAAATTTCAAAATGGCGGTTATAAATGGCGACCAAACAGCAGAAATTTTTCCAAATGTCATTGTAAACTAAAAAATTGAAGTTTTAGCATCACTATATTCTCGACAACTGCATACTTATATGTTTTTGAGGTCGCTGATTACAAATTTGATGTCAGATTATCAAAATTCAAAATGGCGGATCCAATATGGCGGACGAAAATGATAAAAACTTGTCGGATTTTCACAAAATTCGTTGCTAAAGGGTTTTTGAGGTCGCTGATTTCAAATCCGAAGTCAGATTTTAAAAATTCAAAATGGCGGATCCAATATGGCGGACGAATATTTAAAAAATTTGTCGGATTTTCACAAAATTTGTTATTTGGAGGTTTTCGAGGTCGCTGACTTCAAATCCGAAGTCAGATTTTAAAAACTCAAAATGACGGATCCAATATGGAGGTCTATAATGTAAAAATATAGTAGATTCTAGCAAATAGCACGTTTTTAACCGTCAATATTTTGCCGTTACCCGACTCTTATCACGAGGAGGTAATCGTATACTACACAGTCATATTTTTTTGTATTTTTGTTTCTTATTTGTTTTCTTTTTATTTCTTATTTTTATTCGTTTTTTTTTTATTTTTTATTTTTATTTGTTTTTTTTTTTGTATTTTTATTTGTTTTCTTGTAATTGTATATCTTTTTTTTCGTTTTGCCAAATAACAAATTTTGTGAAAATCCGACAAACTTTTTTAATTTTCGTCCACCATATTGCATCCGCCATTTTGAATTTTTAAAATCTGACTTCGGATTTGAAATCAGCGACCTAAAAAACATATAAGTACGCAATTGTCGGGAATATAGTGATGCTAAAACTTCAATTTTTTAGTTTACAAATGAAATTTGGAAAAATTCCTGCTGTTTGGCCACCATTTATAACCACCATGTTGAAATTTTGAAAAGCGACTATTTTGGACGCGATATTATGCATTTGCATACTTTCTACGTTGCTGTTTTTGGGTGAAAATCTTAGATTTATGAAAAAATTTTTTGAAAAAATCCTGTTTTTTTTGTAAAAAATCAACTGTATCTTTTTTAATAAGAAATTTGGGTCAATTTCGTCAACACAATCTGAAAGAGCAGACAAAAATATGTAAGAAATGATGGCCGAAGAATTTTTTGCGTGGCCGTAACATCTTTAGGCAGAGCGCTGAACTTTATGCACAAAATGTGTCCGTCCCGTCCTCCCGTCCGTTAATACGTACCATGTTTCTCAATATACATTAGATTCAAGAAAATAAGTACAGTAGGGTCTCCCTTATTGAATATTGCAGATTTTTCAAAATGGCGACGGCCCTTATTCTCTACTTCCCCTTTACCCCCACTCTTAGTGGTCGACGGTCGACAACGGTTCGAAATTCGCTCAGCCGTCCGAGGGGAATATATGCAATAAGAGATCCTAAATCCAGAGAATAAGAGATGTCTAGAGAATAAGGGAGGATTCAATAAGGGAGACCCTACTGTAAATACTTCTGTGCTATCTAAATTTATGAGATGTTATAAGTTACAAACCGTCAATTAGATCGACTATTGTTCGTACAAAGAAGACTTTGTTTAATTCCAGGATGGCCTCGAGGTTGGGCTCTAATGTGCGATATCCTTCTGCGCATGCCTTTGTCAATTTTCGTCAAGGTTCACAATGTTTCGGTAATCATACCCGGTTTGAAAGAACTTCTCGAACACCCAATCCGAAAATATTACTTAGTAAAAGATATTGCTCCAGCAATCAGAAATGCTTTACTCGGTTCGCGCAAGTACATTTACAGCGTTCACGAGACAATCACGCGACTATGTTACACCGGTCTAGTGCAATTTGGACCTCAGAAGCTGAAAGAGAAAGATCAAGTATTTATTTTTCTAAATCGTCGAACAGAATTGATGGATACTACTTCTTCAGCAGCTGGATACCATCGAATAGAGGATAAAACATATTCCGTAACTAAATTTTATTTCGACTCTATGCAAGTGGTTGAGAACTATTGGTATGAGTTGTGGAACACTTGCATCAATACTTGCTTGGGCGGTAGATTAGTTGTTCAAGGTAAAGATATCGTGCTGGAGAATTTAGGGCGAAAAGTGGAGATGATTCATGCAACCAAAGCTAAAGATCCGGAAGAGGCTCTTCTTTATGACAATGGGTCTATTCCTGGCGATCGAAGAGGCGCTGCGGGTATCGATTCTGCATTCTTTTCTCACTTGAAACGAAACTGGAATTGGGGAAGTAATTATTTGGACAATCCTCTTGTGAAGAAGATTGAGAAGGAAAAAGAAACGGCTGCTGCTCGAACTTTCCCTGTAAGAGGCGATAAACCATTGCCCATGAGAGCTCCCGTAGTAAAAATCATAGGGCCCAGTGCCAGGAAGAAGAATACAAGAACGAAAAAGGCTAAACCCAAACCTACCAAACCTTTCAAACCGTTGACAACCGATCAAGAAATGTTAGAAAATGCTAAACAAACATCATTTGTAAGAACGGTGATGCCAAGGAAGAAAGCGGCACGAAAAAGAGTTAAATACGATGAAGTGGATTACAGCGCTCTTCAGCGCATGGATAAGCTACGTGTCGATTGGGACATCCATGAGGATAATATTTTATTGGTCTGCAAAGTAGCTATGGTTTACCTATGTCCAAATCCTAGGCGTAAGATTGTCAACTTCCAGACAATTAGAGATATTCTACGCTCATTTTCGTTTTCATCGCATAACAAAACGTCGCGCGCCTGTCAACGGAGACTTCTTTACATGCTAAAACAGCCGCAAACAGTAAACAGCGTAATGTTGGGCGTGGAAGAAGTAAAACAAGATTATTTCGTCAACAAGAGATTTGGTGGAATTATTGATAAAGTGAAACTCGAATGTCCGGACGTCAACGAGTACGAGGAAAGATTGGTAAAAATTTTCAAAGATTTGGTAACGTACATAGCGAAGAAGTATTACGACATTGCCAATAAAAAAGCGGAAGATTTGATTGGTCTTCCTCAAACAATACAAGAGTTTCATTTGTTGTACAAACTCAGACTTCCAAAAAGGTCGATAAATTCCAAGGGTTTTACGAGAGATGTTCGAGACACGAATGATGTTCACTCGGCTACTATCAACTCGGTGATTCACAGTTCGATGTGTTGCGGTAAAGAACGACGATCGTGGGCTTACCAGTTGTTCAAAGTCTATCAGCAATACCCGGAATTTCTGTTGCGTAATGCTATGATGAAGATTCGATCGGACATGATGGTGGCGATGAAAAAGAATTATATGATGGCTATTAAAAAATATGGCAATTGTATGCCGATGAGTAGTTCACAGTATCAGCTGAGCTCTGCATACTACTACAAATTCCAGACCCAATGGCCTTATGAGGTTTTCAACGAAGCTCACGATTTACACCGACGACTTCTAGAATGGCACGCGAAATATCAGTCACCAGACATGAATTACGCAGTACCGGATGATGTTTGTGGAATAGAAACTGTCCCAGTCACGGGAGGAACCGTAGTGGCTATTCACGATTTCATCGCCGCTGGATTTTTGGATGTCGACATTGAAATTCCTGATCAGATTATCATGCTGGATCCGCGACTTCGAGAAAAGAGCGAAGTTTATCAGAGAATCGCTCAGCGTTATCAGGATATTCTGAGGAGTTTGACGTCTGATATGAATTTGTCAGAACCAATGGAATATAGGAATTCAACGGATGAAATGATGACACCGGTCGATGAAGTGCCGAATCAGCTTGGCCAAGTAACGAAACCCATAATTGAATCGACAAATATGGACGAAAAGATGGAGATCGAGAAACGGGGAATCAAGAGGCCTTTTGTGGCAATTGAAGACTCCGCTGGGCAAACAAAACGCCTGAAAATGGAATACGACATCGCAGAACCAGCCACCTTTGAATCCGATCCTGTGGATGACTCGGAAGAAGTGAACACTGAGCTTCTGAATACCCAGAAAATGATAACTGGCGGTTTGGAAGTGCAAGGTCCACGCGGAGAAGATGGAGAGGAAACAACAGCGTCTCAAAACTCTAACATCGGGCCGTCCATGAGAGTTAAAGAAATAATAAAAACCGTCGATAACAATTGGATGATTGAACAAACCAGTGACAAACAAGAACCACCGGTGGATATCCAAAGAAAAACAACTCGCATCGCGTTTCTGAAGATGAGAGAGGAATTGCACGATCTGACTATTGCCGATAGCCATCATGCACACGAATACTTCGTGGTTAACTCCTTCAAGCAATTTTATTCTCTCAGATTACCGAAACTAAAACAGCCACGAGAGGTGGTGGAACATAGAGGTATCATGGTTCCTTTAGAGTTATTGCCAATACAATTGCCACTAGCGAAAGAGGTGGTTGATCAAGTGAAAGAGTTTGCAACTTTTCCTGTAAATCAAATGTCTTACGTGGACTTTAAAGCGGAAGTTTGCTGCAATACGTCGCTGGAATGGCAGGATGTCGAAAACGTCTGTAAATTCATCAAAGAAGGAAAGCAACTAGGCATGAGTCTTTATCAGATAGTGGTAAGTTTTACTGATGAAATAGACAGAAAAATATCAAGGATATTAATAAAAATATTTTATCTTTTCATATTGTGGGTTTTTTTATTATTACAGGATCATTTTGACAACTTAGGCAATGCATTGGACGATATTCTTTCACTGTTAACGACAAAACGAATGGTTTTGCGGTCTGGTGTTACCGACGTGCGCTATATACATAGAAGACACGCCGATCCCTGGTTTATACATTCATACAAAATTCACCGACTCGAAAAAGAAGCTCGTGCACCATTACCTGAAGGAAGCGTATACGTTTTGAATAATGATACTGATCAAAGTGCATCTCACCCGTCTCACGTGCTTGAAAAAATGGATACATCTAATAATACATCGGTAGCGATTAAGGGTTCAGTAGATGAACTTATGATGGATACTGATGATGCCACGAAGCAGACGAATGGCGATGACAAAAATGTGAGTTTTGTTTATTTACTTACTTTACTTAAATACAAATGTATGTATATTTAAATATGACAACATATAAAAAGTAAATATGATGTTGAGTGGGTTTATAACCTACAATATTAATAAAAGGAAAAAATAATCCTGAATGTTTCGGACCAATCTAGATGCGCGTGAAGTTCCGAACGTTCAATGAACGGTCTCTCAGCGAAGCCCATAGGCGTCGCACCACAAAATATTCGAATTGCGCCCCTCTGAATTTTTACAACAAAAACTCAACAAATTTAAATTTCTCTGTATACTAAACATTAATTTCATTATTCTACAAAGTTTTTACACAAAATGTGATGCGTAACAAACGGATTAACCCCCTTTTCATCCCCAGCAACCCAAATTTCCAATTCACTCGCTACTTTCGAGTTTTCCAGCTTTTGAACTTCCGTACTCTCGCGATAAATTTTTCAAACGATATGTAAAAATAAATTCATATCGATATAAACAGAATAGAACGAATTAGAAACCTCGGACGAAATTCCAACCCCACCACTGCCGCCCTTAAAGTCAAAAATTCATGTTTTCTCGATTTTCTGGTGTCTTCCCCTTTTCAGGAGGAAATACTTATCGAATCTAAATTCTAAAGTCATTTTTCTGCATTTTATTAGTTTGTCTATTTATATAAAAAAATAGACAAACTAAATAAAATGGAGGAAAATAACTCTGTGTATTCTATCAATGACTGCGATGTTACCTATGTAGGCAAAATAAAAAGAAGCCTAAAAAATTAAAGAACAGGAATCAAACATTCGAAGACCGCCACAACGTTTTGTTTTGCTCGTGATAATTTTTTACTCGTGAACGGCTCCCTCTGGGAGAGAAAATGAATAAAAGTATTTTGGTTCCAAATTTCACGTAGAATACGGTAGTATTTTTTATTTTCCTGAATATTTTTGAGGTTGCGGTCCGCCATATTGGATCCGCCATTTTGAATTTTGATAAGCTAATAATGAATTTAGATCTAATGATCCTGAGAGTTCATAAAACTATTGAATAAAGAGGTTTGAACATTGTACAGTGGCTATAAAGCTGTGTAAAAACGTTATTTTAGTTTACTCATCACGGCCGCCATCTTGAAAATCAATTGTATGAGCTAATTTTGCTAAAGTGCATCCAATCTGTTGCCACGAAGTTGACAAAAGTTATTTTTCCCTTTAAAACTTAGATTAGAGGCCAAAAGTGCACATTACTGTGATTTTTCAATAATTGCGGGCATTCCGACGCCATTTTGGATCCGTTAATAATAAAAATCAAAGTATTTAAAAATATATTTTGGAAGTGCAACATTCGAGTCCCGCGTCCTGATGGGTTAGAATGTCCTTAAGTGCCGGCAACGTTGTTAAAAAAATTTCTTAAAAAAAAACAACAAATCGAAAATCAGCGTTTTTATTTGTTTATTGTTAAAAAGAAACAATTTGCTGTCATTTATTAATAAATGTAGCTATGCCATTCGAAAGATGAGACTTTTTCACATAAGAATATGTATTCCAATATTTGTTGCTTAGAATAGCTTTAAATTCTGTTAATTTAATCGAAGAATTGATTATATCGTTTTCCGTATTTCATAATTTTCGAAGAAATGTTCTGTTTTCTAGTTTTGAATTTAAATCATTCTATAATCCAAAGTAATCGTTTCTTTGAGGTTATGTGCGTTTATGTATCGCGTCCCAACAAACGAACAAGCATACGAAAAATCTGTGTACGATTTAATACGAAATAAGTATGTTTCTTTCCCACTATTTCAGTTACGAATGCGAGTGAATACGATATTATACGCGATAGGTACATAAACGCACATAACCTTAAAGAAACGATTACTTTGGATTATCGAATGATTTAAACTCAAAACTAGAAAACAGAACATTTCTACGAAAATTATGAAATACGGAAAACGATATAATCATATAATGGATTCTATTGAAACTTTGAACAAAGGTGAATAAAATACTTTTATACCCCACATCATTCTAACGACCTCATATACTACTGTTTTCGAGGTTGCCCTTCAAGATTCCTAGGTCAAAATTGAGTTTCAGCCATCAGGAATTTCAATATAGCGTCGAATTTGAAAAAAATGTCCAAAAAATTGGGATTCTATTGAAACGTTGAACAAAAGTGTATAATAGTATTTTTCGCCCGTAGGGCGCAAAATGACATTTCGCGCCCGCGGGTGAGAAGTGTTGCGCCCGAGGGGCGAACGACATTTTTTGTCGCAGCAGATCACAAAATGCAATGAGCGCCCGTTGACCTCGACCATATATCTCTATGGTTACAAAACGGGGCGCAAAATCGCATTTTGCAGCCTACTGCAACAAAAAATACTTCTATACCCCACATAATTCTAACGACCTCAAAATGGCCACAACAATGAAATTTTCTTTTGAAAATTTCTGGACGCTCTAACTCAAACACTACAAACTTATTTTACAAATGGTTAGAATGAAAAGTTCTGAGAATTCATCGAGAAACATCACGGAATTTTTTTTAGATTTTTTTGTATGAATTTTTTTTTCAACATTTTTTTTAAATTGTAAATTTATTTTCGAAAAATTCTGAAAAAAATTTAGTGTATTCTCTCATGAATTCGAAGAGTTCGTTCTCTTTTGCATTTTTTCCAAAATTTGATTTCAAATATAGCTTAGGATGTTTTCTCGAAAACTGTCGACGTTTGGAAAAAATTGGAAAGAACAAAAAATTCTTAAAATTCGACACATAATACAGTAAATTTTTTCATAGTTTTTCTTAAATAAATTACAATTTGAAAAAAAAAAATCTAAAAAAATTCCAGGATATTTCTCGACAAACTTTTTTTTTAAAATGGTTAGAATGAAGTTCTGAGAATTCATCGAGAAATATCACGGAATTTTTTTAGATTTTTTTTATATGAATTTTTTTTTAGGTAACGATCCGTCTTACTGTGCAAAATTCCTTTGAAAACATTTTTTTAGTGCTAATTTGCCTCGACTATAAGAATGAAAAGTTCTCAGAAATCATCGAGAAATATCATGGAATATTTTTAGATTTTTTGTTATGAATTTTTTTTCAAAATTTGTTAAAAATTGTAATTTATTTTTGAAAAATTCTAAAAAATATTAGTGTATTCTCTCATGAATTCGAAGAGTTTGTTCTCCTTTGCATTTTTTCCCAAAAGTTGATAGTTTTTGGGAAACTGAATATTTTAGCTTAGGATTTTTTGCTCGAAAACCGTCAACATTTGGAAAAATTGCAAAAAAACAAAAAATTCTTAGAATTGCTCAGAGAATACAGTAAATTTTGCCATCAGCCCAAATGTCATTAAAAAAATCTAAAAAAATGTCAGGGATATTTCTCGATAAACTCTGAGAACTTTCCATTCTTAGCATTTTTTTAATAAAGCTCGTAGTTTTTGAGTTAGAGCGTCCAGAAAATTTTCATTATTGCGGCCATTTTGAAGTCGTCAAAATGATGCAAGATATAAATGTAACATTTTTTATTAAAATTGAAATATTTTATTCACCTTTGTTCAACGTTTCAATAGAATTCTAATATTCTAATCGCTCGAAAAAAATTGGTAAGAATAAATATTTCCCAATTTTTTGGACATTTTTTTTCAAACTCGACGCCATATTGGATTTCCTGATGGCTGAAACCCAATTTTGACCTTGGAAGCTTGAAGTTTTAAGAAAAAATTTTACTTTTATTCCTTACATCATTTTAACGACTTCAAAATGGCCGCAATAATGAAAATTTCTTTGAAATTGTGTGGACGCTCTAACTCAAAAACTATGAGTTTTATTACAAAAAAAAAATGCTAAGAATGAAAAGTTCTCAGAATTTATCGAGAAATATCCTGGAATTTAAAAAAAATTTTTTTATGACATTCTAAGAATTTTTGTTCTTTGCAATTTTTTCCAAATGTGGACAGTCTTCGAGAAAAAATCCTAAGCTATAATATTTGAAATCAAATTTTTGAACAAAATGTAAAAGAGAACAAACTCTTCGAATTCATGAAAGTATACGCTAAATTTGTTTCAGAATGTTTCGAAAATAAATTTACAATTTAAAAAAAAATGTTGAAAAAAAATTCATACAAAAATCTAAAAAAAATCCGTGATATTTCTCGATGAATTCTCAGAACTTTTCATTCTAACTATTTTTAAACAAAAGTTTGTGGTGTTTGAGTTAGAGCGTCCAGAAAATTTCAAAGAAATTTTCATTGTTGCGGCCATTTTGAGGTCGTTAGAATTATGTGGGGTATAAAAGTATTTTTTGTTGCAGTAGGCTGCAAAATGCGATTTTGCGCCCCGTTTTGTAACCATAGAGATATATGGTCGAGGTCAACGGGCGCTCAATCCATTTTGTGATCTGCTGCGACAAAAAATGTCGTTCGCCCCTCGGGCGCAACACTTCTCACCCACGGGAGCGAAATGTCATTTTGCGCCCTGGGGGCGAAAAATACTATTATTCACCTTTGTTCAAAGTTTCAATAGAATCCCAATTTTTTGGACATTTTTTTCAAATTCGACGCTATATTGAAATTCCTGATGGCTGAAACTCAATTTTGACCTAGGAATCTTGAAGGGCAACCTCGAAAACAGTAGTATATGTATCTCTCAATTTTTGTTAACTTTAATTTTGATGTGAAATACTCGATTGATATAGAAGAAAGAAAAAGTGTCCTTTGGGTGTTAACGGGTTAAAAAAAGCTTGTAAGAATGTTTACGAAGTTGTTTTGACAATTCGTACCAATAAAAATGAATCACTGGACGTTTCCTAAAAATTTCTTCATATTTTACAGAATTTTTTAAAATATTAAACAAAAATTCTTTGTTTCTTTTTTCTTACATAAAATTTGATCTCTGATCTACAGGAAAATTTAGAAGCGAACGATGAAGATGACAGAGACAGTCAATGTCAAACGAGAATGCGAAGGAACCGAACACAATTACTTCCTCAAAAAGACATTTACCGAGCAGCCAAAATGTTGGATTTCACGTAAGTCCATTAAAAATTAATTTGTCATTAAAATTCTCTTTTCTTTTTATTGTTGTTCCAATAAAAGTCTTTCGTCACTGTTGATAAATTGCAACCATACAAATATTTAGCAAATTACATTATTAATCTCATTTATTTATCTTTTAGGACGGCAGAAGCAATAAAAGTTGTAATTAAACCATGGATAAGAGTCGACGGAGTTGTCAACAGACGCGTACTCGATCGTATGATGGGATCTGTTTTAACTTACTGCGTTAAACATCCGGGACTGTCTCTGTCCAAAGTCCAAACCAGATTTACTCCGGCTTTACAACCTTATCACACGAGAGAACTAGTCGAGGTATTTTACTTTTTAAAACATAAAATATCACTGCCGTTTCAAGAATTATTGTAAAAACTTACCTTTTACCTCAGCGCACCTCAGCGTAAAAATACTCGATACTTAAAAACTGTATAAACTTATTTAAAATACTCACAAATCCTGTTTCCTGTCGCAGTTACTCGTCCACTTGGGTTGCCTTAAAACGACGGTCCAGAGAACTCCGAAGGTGACACTATTTTCCAAGCCATCGAAACCTCAATTCGGTAAGTTTTCTACACTAACTATTTTAATAATAAATAAACAAAAATTATCAACTTTCAGTGGGAAATCCAAATTTGATTGGAGACAACGACATCATTATTATCGAACCTACGATCGAAGCGAGTTTGAAGTTTGGAATGTTCTTGAGCAACCGACAATACACCGTAGACTTTTTATCGTCCTTATGATTAAGAAGCCCAACTGAAGATTAATACGTAAAAAAAAGACTATTTATAACTTTTTATATGTTGTACATAATTATGGATTAAGGAAATGGTACAAATATTATTTTCTTAATTATTGTTTATTCATCAAAAAGTCCAACAGTCGGTGATGTTTTTTTTCTCTTCTCCACTATTCGAGTAAATTTTGACATGTCAGGTATCAGAAGTGATCGTCGACGTAATATTTCTTATTACACACTTTGATGTTCGTAGCGAGGAATGTTTATACTAAATCAACGGTTGACTTTCTTACGACCTGGGTACGTATCTAACAGGCTACTCTCTTCGTAGAAATAAATTAATAAAAATTCACATCGATATCGGTCAAATGTAATACGATCTTCCCCGCCTTCTTCTTCTTCTTTTTTTTTTTTGTTTTTCTTTTAATCGTAATAACAATTATTACATAACTGCAGCAATGAATAATTTGCGATAACTTTCACTGTGTATTACCGTATATATAATATATAATATACTAATATTAAAAATCATTCCTTTGCGATAGTTTATCATACAGCGGTATATCATGAGCGAGGCTCTGTAAAACTCTTTTTATACGTAATTATGAATTTCTAGCGCAATCCGCTCTCTCGGCTGACGCAATGAAAATCTCCCTTCGTAGCGACATGATGTTACGACTCGCTGGAAAGAAAGAAAAAAAAGGATGTATAAAAAGCTCAATTCGTGTTCCCTCCCGTGCTGTTCTAATTTCTTCGCCCTTTACAAAAATGAGTTTGAAAGCGTGCTTCAGTGATTCCAGACTGCGTATATGAAATTTTCTTGTTTACAAAAATCCTGTTCGAAAGGAGAGAGCGATGGTTAGGGCGATTGGTAGAATGCGGTAACAGACTATACTTTTGTTCGATATGGCGACCTCTCACGGTGCGCTCACATTGTTTTTTTTTTTAATTTTTGAGTATCGATGATGAGGGGATGCTCTCGCCACGCTTGACATAGAGATTCTTACAAAACGTATAATCTGACCTGCATATCTGTATATTTTTTTCGAAAACTCTTTTTCGATTTGGTAACTAGCAAGCGCACGAGTCGCTCTTGCCGTTGTTCCTTTGGTCGTTAGTCAGTTTGATCTGATCCGGAAATTCATTGTAGAGTTCGACCTGGATATGACATTACGTAAGTACAAATCATGTTTTATATAACCTAGAAAATAAGAAATTACCTCGTTTTCTTGGGCTAAAGCATTTTTCGCTATCGTTTGGAATGCTTGTTCGACATTGATAGCTTCCTTCGCACTGGTTTCGAAATATGGAATATTGTTCTTCGATTGACACCACTGTTGCGCTCTCTTACTAGATACCTGAAACAAAATTATTATGGCAGAGTTAACGCACTGCAAAATAAAGGACGCAAAAGAACAATTAAAAGATCTTTGTTGCTTTACGATTAAGTATTACAACAATTTATTTAATGTTTTTTATACAATTTTGTAACATTTTCTAACAGTTTACAAAAATATATCAAAATAAAATTGACATTCAAGTTCGTCAAACCGAAATTCTAATTTGTTCCTTTCTAGATTATGTTATGAATAAATCGTTTAACAATACGAATAAATACTCGAAAGCTTGAAAAATATTTAAATCTATCATAATAATTAACATACGAGTCTAAAAGTTTTTAAACACCGGAAATTTCAAGCAATTGAAGAAATTTGACTGAACACACCGTTCCTCAAGGACCAACAAGTTTAACAAAAATGTCAAAGAAAACTGTTGACGGCATCTTATTCTACATATTTCGTACTTCCAAAATCAATTTTCATTGAAATCGTACTTGCTCGTTTTCCCAAAATAATCCAAAAAGAGTTTTAAATCATTTTCTGCCATTTATGCAATAGTTGAATTTAATACGAAACTAGAGAAATTTGATTTTCTATCCCTTTTTACATGAATCGGTCCATGCAAAAAGGGCACTAAGTCCATATAGATAATTGTTGGGAAAACGCAAAAAACTGATTTACTTTTGTTACAGAATGAAAAATAAAAATATTATTTAATAGAAATGTTGCTTTTATGCACTTACAATGGTACAAATATCGTTCTATGCTTAAAGTTAAAGAGGATTTTTAATAATTATAAAAAATATCAGTGGACTTAGGTCCCTTTTTGCATGAATCACGAGTAACATGAAAAAAAGTAATTATTTTATAGCACAGCTAACTAATTTATTTGCAAAAGTA
Organism: Trichopria drosophilae; assembly: GCA_030407085.1. Lineage (NCBI taxonomy): Eukaryota > Metazoa > Arthropoda > Insecta > Hymenoptera > Diapriidae > Trichopria > Trichopria drosophilae. Next base: position 82,531,310 of record CM059587.1, on the reverse strand, counting down.
TAATACAATGTATAATTACATTTTGCGGTGTATTAAGAACTAAATTCATTATCTTTTTCATCAGTAACAGTAGGCCATTATATCAGGGAATTGTAGAAACCCAAGATATAATATGAAATACGCACGAACAGTAAGAGACCGACGTTAAATTACAATAGTTCCGAAAGATTATTGTTATTTCATGGTGGCCGCTTTTTTCTTGGAAAAAAATTCCCTGACTTTTCCCAGATTTTTCCCTGACCAATATTTTAATGATATCTATTAAAAATAAACAATACGGATAAAAATGTTTTAAAAACAGCTACACATTTTCAATAAATTCTTTATTTTTTCAATCAACAACGAGTAGTATAATCTAAAACATATTATCTATAAAAATCCAGAAAAAAAACTCATGTTCCTGCGGATTTTTTCGTGTTTAATTCAAAATAATAGTAGAAAATTTGTTGGGGGTTCTTTGTCAAAATTTGTTATAAAATGTCAAGTTCTGCGGTAATATGTTAGACAATAATTGTAAATGTTGATAAATTTTAGAATTTAGCGCCTTTTGGACAGTATATTCAAAGTATTGTCAAAATTCTTACGAATGTTGACAATAACAAAAAATTGCCATAAATTTTATATTTTTCAAATACTATTGGACAATTATCAACTACTTAAAATAGAAATGGTAAAATAATCATTTAAACAAATTAATATTCTCAAAATTTGAGAGTTTTGTGCTGTTTTCAACATTTTAAAAATTTTTCTACGATTTTTAGCCTTTTTATGCAATTTCAAAGATTTTTGAAGATTTAAAAAAATGTATGAAAGTTTTCTATCATTTTCAAAAGGTTTTATTTATACAAATATTTGTTTAAATAGAGAATTAGTATGGCAAATATTTTTGAAATATTCCGTAAAGTATCTTTATAGAAAGATAAATATCTTTAAATATAAAATTGTTTGCATTTTTTTTTGTTAAACTATTAAATTTTATTCAAATCTGTTAGAATATACTCAATACCGAAATGTGTTATTGTTAAACGTGTTTATTTTTGTTGCATTGTACCAGAACGTTTAAAACTGAGCAGTACCACAAATATATTTAATTTAAGATTATTTTTTTTCTCAAAATTGTTGATTTTTGGTGAAATCTGTCGAAAATGTTCAAAATTGAAATATGTTATTGATAAAAAAACGTCAATATTTGTTTAAATTTGTGAGAAAGCATTTAAAATCATTTAAAAGAATTTTATGCGAAACAGGATAAATAAAGCATTTTTCTGAAAATGAAATTGTGCAATTTTTTGTTAAATAATGTTTTTCACTTTTTAACGATTTGTCTACAATTTACTTTTTCCCTGACCAATTTTGAAATTCCCTGACTTTTCCCTGATTTCCTGACCAATTTTGAAATTCCCTGACATTTCCCTGATTTCCCAGTTTTCCCTGACGGTGGCCACCATGTATAAGCTTCGATCATGAAGAAATATTGATTTTTAAAGGTTTTATTATACTTTGAAAAATGGCCGACTACTGTTGTTTTGAAGACTTCAGGAAAACACACTTTTTTTAATATGTAAACAGTACTTTTTGTAAACATGGCTTGTTGCGCTTGTGCTGTTAATTGTGCCAAATCTATTATTGTAACTGGCCGACTACTGTCTGTTTTGAAAGTCTTTTAAACTTTAATTTTTTAATGATTACAATTTATTTATTCATTATTAGATGCATACTAATACCTGAGATAAATTTTTAAATTTTGTTTATATTGTTAAACGCTACTTTCTAGCACTTTAAAGTAAAATTCACTGAATTAAGAGCCTTAAATGGCCGATAATTGTCATGTTTAACCCATCAACGCTCAGACGGAAGGATTTTCAGTATCAGATTGAACATTGATAATTTGTATATAAATGTCTTTAGAAAAATTTGAACTCCACTGTTTCCAACGTAAAATTGTATGCTCTTTCAGAATCTTTCAATAAAATTTCGATAAAACGAACCGCAAATAAGCTATACACATTTTTCTGTTAAAAAAACATGGTTTTTTACATTTCGTTTTTCATTAAAACATCACTTTCACCTCGAAATTGCGTTGGGAAACATATCTAAGTTGAAAATATCGCGTCCATGGACCTCCAGGATTAAAATGCACTGTATCAGAATTCATAATTCAAAATGGCAGTTTCCAAATGGCGCCTAGAAGCTCAAAATTCTTTTTAAAATTTAACCAGTTTTTTTCTTAAAAACTATAGACTTTAGAGAAAATTTTCTATCATATTTTGCTGCATGCCTCACCTATTTGGACTCCCTATACAGCATGTGGCATTAAAAGTATAGAATCAGTACAGAGGAGATTTTTGCGATTTCTTTCTTATAAAACTGATCATCCGTTAGATTCTTATTCTTATGAATACCACAATTTATCTTGTAAATTTGATATTCCAACTTTAGAATCTGTGCATAAAGTGAACGATGCGATCTACATATATAAGATTTTGATGAATGATCCCCTGCTCTTAGAATGCAATTTGCATGGCGATTAATGCCTTAGTCAACTCGAAGCGCTCGTTTTTTGTTGGAGAAAGGATAATTTTTATTTTTACTCTCCTACTTTTAGGTTAACACGCATGTGGAATTCACTCCCTGAAGATATTCGTTCTGCAAATTCGTTATGTATTTTTGTAAGAAGATGCATGAATAATTTTCTTACATATTATATCTAGTTATTTCTTTATTGTACATTTTGTTAATGCCTTTTTAAATTTATGTTCTACGTTGTATTTTTTCTCTATTCTTTAAGCGACATATTATTTTTGTAACTCTTTGTATTCTGGGGCATTATTTGCCTGTTTATTCTAATAAATAAATAAAATAAATAAATAATATTTTGTATATTCGGTATGTGGTTAGGAAAATCTGTTTTTTAAATTTTTTATATAAAAAGTTTATTATATTTATTAATTTTTCACAAATTTTGATTCATTAATGTAAACTAAGGCATATTACAGCTCAATAATGGCGGCATTGATCACCGAAACGTTATAGTGTAAGTTTTTATTACTTTGTCTCGTTTCAAGATCAATAACTTCTCCTTTATCAAAAAAATTTACTAAGAAAACATTTTCAAAATATCTCATGAAATCCCTTATTTCTAGAAATAACTGGCAAAGTTCTGATGATTTCCACCCTCCGCAATAAATGCTTACACAATTAATCAATCTTTCTTAATACCAGGAAACTTTTGGGTTTGTTTGTCAATTATTCTCTCAAGCTCAGATTTATTACATGTATTTCAAAGATTTTTTCACGTTTGAATAAACAAAAAAAAAACGTTTACATGATAATCGATTTTAGTAATTGAGCGACCCAATTCTATAACTTGCTCGATGCTCGAATGGCCGGAAAAGTTTTGTCCAATGAAAAAAAAAAAACGTTCAATTTTTTAAAGTCGATGTTTTTAACAGCGAATTTAATTCCAATCGATTTCAAATTTTCCAAGAAACTTTCTCAACTTGTAAGGAACAAATTACTCGCTTGAAGTTTTTTGAAATCGAAAGTTCCCCACAGACTTTTTGATGACGCAACTGACTATTCGCGGATTCGAATAATTGGCCAAGATATGACGATTTATGTTTTAAAATGTAATTGAATTTTTGGTTCTAAATTTTATTGTTTTTATTTATTAAAACGGAAACTATTCATTATTATTAAAAAATTCTTGGGGAAAACTTGTTCGGTTTGTCATTTCCTACATGCATGTATTTTTTTAATCGAAATATCGACTTTTAAAAATTGAACGTTTGTTTTTCGTTGGACAATACTTTTCCGGCTGTTCGAGCGTCGAGCGAGTTATAGAATTGGGGCACTCAATTATTGCCAACTTTTTATCAATGTTACAAATGACGACATTTACTCAGTTTGGTTTTAGTTCAAAAACAGCTTTATTGTATACATTTTATTTCAATTTTCATACGTACCGTTTCATCATTAGCGAAAGGGGAAAATATTGAGCGGAACAAGTCGAATGTTCATTAACAAACTTATTTCATTTTATTACGAAATCTTATTTTAATCGAAAGTGTGATTTTCTGATAGTGTTTCAACTCAAAAGAAAATCTACCAAAGGATTTTGCAAAAATTTTGTTGATAGTATAAACAATTTAATTATTTTGATACTTTTATTTAAAAAATCAATTTTCCAAAACTAAAAGATAGATTTAAAAACTCAAAAGTGGGATCGATTCGTCATAAAATAAACTTGAAGTGAGATTTTTTCAGATCAGTTGAAACAATTTTTAAATAATGTTTATTTATGAGAGGTTAACAACAAATAATGTTCTCAATCAAATTAAAATATAACCTTAAAAATTGTCTATCGACGACTGTTGATGCAATTAAATTATTATTTTGATTAACCTTTCTTTATTGTTATTTTAATGCACCTACACAATTACTACAATCTACTACTTTTATGTTTTTAGAAATAAATCAGCTTTCATAGCGATATATATAACGAGTTACATAATAACTTATTGAAAGGTTTCAAAAGTATTCAAATGACACAATTTTTGTAACAAATTCTCTCATTTTTATGTATTATTTAATTTTAAGACTAAAATTCCTTTTTAATTTAAACTAAACTTACTTAATGAACCATGTAAAGTAATATCTAATATTCAACTAAATAATAAAAATTACCATAGTTAAATACAAAAAACTAATTTACATACAACTTATTTAAAACTACTAAATTTATTCAACTTAACCCTTTGAGTCACACATTTTTCCTTTTATCGAATTTAGCTGAAATTTGTTACTCGGGGGTTTTTGAGGTCGCTGATTACGAATCCGAGGTTAGTTTTTCGAAATTCAAGATGGCGGACAAAAATTTAAAATATAATTCGATTGGGACAAAAATTGCTACTCGGGCGTTTTTGAGGTCGTTGATTTAGAATCCGAGGTTCGTTTTTCGAAATTAAAGATGGGGGATCCAATATGGCGGACAAAAATTTAAAATATAATTCGTAATTATCGACTTCGGAAATCCCCAAATACGCATTTTCACCACAATTCGCGCTTTTTTACATCTCGATCACCGCCATTTTGAATCAGCCATCTTGGATCCGTCATTTTAAATTTCGTAAAGCTTACATCGCAATCAGCGACCCCGAAAACCCCCTAATACGCATTTTCATCAAAATTGGCGATTTTTTACATGTTTCTGACCGCCATATTGAATCCGCCATTTTGAATTTTGAACTTCAAGTCATTATCTTTCAAAATAGCGTCAAAAAATGAATTCTTTCCAGAAAAACCAGATTTCTTTGTGTTTGTTTATTTATATAAAGTAAACAATAAACAATTATGTATTTTTAGTCATGTGGATATGTTCTTTAAGTACTAAGGTAACAGAAAATAGCAAAAAGACCGATCGGAATACGTTAACTTGAACGTAAATAATTAAAATTCAAAGGGTTAATTACTATTTAAATCAAATTTAAATAAAACTCACCGCTCTGCTTTCGACGTCCACTTTGTTTCCCAAAACGACGAAAGGAAAATTATCAGGATCCCTGGGCGAGGCTTGAATTAGGAACTCGTCTCGCCATGAATCCAGCGACTTGAAAGAACTCGGTGCCGCTACATCGAATACCAGAACGCAGCAGTCTGCTCCTCTGTAAAACGCAACTCCCAAAGATTGGAAACGTTCTTGCCCAGCTGTATCCCATATCTACCACATTAAATTCGCAATATTGTTAAATCGTCAACATAATTCGTTATTTATGCAATTTCGTATAATGACCTGCATAGTTACTATCCTGTCATCGACCATAACTTCCTTAGTCAAGAAATCTGCACCGATAGTTGCCTTGTACTGATTACTAAACTTCTTATTTACATATTGATTCATGAGGGATGTTTTTCCAACTCCGGAATCCCCCAAAATAATAACTTTCAATAGAACTTTCTTTCGCGACGCCATTTTTACCTAAAACTAACGATACGATTTATTGTTTCCTTCGAATTATTCCCTGCGAATAGCTGTCATATTGACGAGGTACAAAGACAATCTTAATGTACTTGTCGTTAAAGCAAATGTCATTTTGTTTTAATCGCATTCTTTTAAGAGATTACAAAATAACTTTCGCAAGTCAAAACAAGATCGTTTTTGTCCCTCGAGTCCATTTCGATCTTATCAAGTGATATGTCACCTTTAAGCTCACCAATTAAATTTGTCAGAAATGGAATGTATTTTTGTCAAAGCTTCAAAACACTTAATTAGCGACGCATTCTAATCGTTTCAACCGCGAAGGTGAGTAATTGCACTCGTCGACCTGAACAAAAAAACTTATTTTACTCGACGCAACAAGATTAAGTTTCCTCAGTTGTCGTTCGATGACACCGAATACCCAGTTAAAATTGGAGCACCAGGAAGAGATTCGGTGCAATCTCCATTTTTTTTGAATGATTCATCGAACTCATAGAGGAAAAATACTTCTATGACGTACGTTGGATCTGACAAAGGGGGACAAAAGGTTGGAATTTTAGTGCCTAGGAGAAGGTCCAGGACAATAAAGGAGTGGGCGTGATCGCGACGCTCCAGGAAGAATCTGTCACAACGACTTTTCCAGGGGGAAGATCGTCATCGACGAGAAAATCATCGAACGACACCTGAGAAATTAATCTACTTTAACGAATCTGCCATGTCCCGATAATTACGTTGTCGTTACGTGGAATTTATGTTGGAAATTTGATCGAGAAAGAAAACAACGTGGATTGCTGCTCTGCTGTTCGACAGTCGACACTGCACACAAAGAAAATGGCGTTTTATAATCACGCGCACAATCAACGCGCTGTCGTCACACTCGTTTAGCTTTCGCTCGTCACCTGTTTTTTAGGGATTTACGTTTCTTCGTTGCGACGTTATATATTCGACTGACGAAACTGATCGAAAAATCTCACTGAGTGACGGTAAAGTAAAGGAAACGAATGACGCGGACACTCTTTCTTTCTCTCTCTTATGAAATACCGTTGTTTTCTATCTTTATCTGCACCCCTCTCGATTATATCCCGCTATCACTTTCTCGTGAAAGGCAACGTTAAGTACTCGACCGTTGATAAAACAGTCACGGATCAAGTTTCGCATCTCGAATAGAATGTTATACACATATATGTTACACATGTGTACTTTCTTTTTTCTTACAATTCAGTTTTGCTGACGAACCGTCGAATTTGATACTATCGCTTATCTTATGATAGTGGAATGCTTCCTGGCGCGACATATTGAATGCAATTAATTTATAAATATTTCCGCGAGTTCTTTTTTGAATTTTGTTGACATTCATTATGGCAAACACCAATGCCGTATCAACGTACAGTGGTCCCTGTCCTAAATTATGGGACCGGTTCTTTCAAAGTGGCGGAAATTTGTCCTAAGTTATATCCCCCCTCTACCCCCACTTCCGTATTTTCGTTTATATGCATTGAAAGCGTATGGATGACCGGAGCGTTCCGAGAACACGGTGGAACGATATGTTGTGGGAAGTAGGGGAAGAAATAGTATAATTTTACTACTTAATAGTATAACAAACTAACTATATAGATATAGGATCCTTATAGGATAGTTTTATAACTTAGGACAGAATAGCTTAACCCTTTGAAGCATACTTTTTTCTCTACACGGAAAATGGCTGAAAATTGTTACTCAGGGGTTTTCGAGGTCGCTGATTACGAATCTGAACTCAGATTTTCAAAATTTCATATGGCCGATCCAAAATGGCGGACCATAATGTTGAAACGTTACTAGATTGATATGAAACTGGGCACCCCTGGGGTTTTCGGGACGCTGATTACGAATCTGTTATTAGAGGGCAAATCAATAATAACTTTATTTATTTTCGACCTACAATTTAGAACAAAATGACGAATACCTGTGAATTTTTCGGTCGCGAATTATGAAATTTTAACATTTTGGTCCACGATTTTGGAACCGCCATATTCAAATTTTCAAATTCTGTAGTCAGATTCGTCATCAGCGACCTTAAAAACTCTATTATACTAAATATCAAACAATTATCTTAAAAAACAGCGTCAATAATGAATTTTGTCGAAAAAATCGTGATTTTTTAATGTTTGTTTATTTATAAATCATAAACAATTATATCTTAATAACTATTTTTATACATTCTTGTATCACTATAGTAACATAAAATAGCAAAAACACCGATCTAAATGCGTTAAGTGCAATTTAAATTAGCAAAAATCAAAGAAATCATGGTGGTTACCACCATGCTTCAAAGGGTTAAGAAGGGGTCTACTGTACAGTAGAATCTCGGTATATTTACCAAAAGAAGGGGAGCGCCGCTTCTCACACTCCCCTCAGTCGCGTTATGTTTGTGACGTCACAGCAGCCCCTTCATGAAGCCCCAACCCGCAAGGTGGGGGAAAAAGAGAGCGGCGACAGAAAAATATAATGAGACGGAACTGGGCAAATATGCTGGGACGTATATATAGCGAGGCGCAATTATACTAGGACTCTACTGTAATTTGGAATCATGGATTTTATCAGTGTTTATATCTAATTCCACTCGTATTTGAAAAACATTAACGCGGTTTGGTCTACTGAATTCTTTTTTTCCCTTATACTTATGGTTTCCGGGAACACACCGGGCCTCAAGAGCGGGGAAATTCAACTAAAATGCATCCAAAATAGGGTTTCGAGGAGTGTTTCCAGATTATTTCTAGAGTGAAAATCAGTTATTAATTAGATTTCTAGAAATAACATTCAAAACATCAAAGTAAAATTACTCGGGAACCGTTTGGATTTCTAAAAATAAAATATCATATATTTTTTGTAGAGAATTTGAAGACAAACAACTTTTATTTCAAACTTTTTTTATATAATCAATATTTTAAAGGATATTCGTAAAATTCTTTTTCACTTTAGGGCGAGGGGGTTGTGAGTGGGGGGGGGGGCTCAATCGTTCAATACCATTCGGGGTATCTTTTTTATAGATGAGATAAAACTCGAAGCAAAATTTCAACAAAATCGGTCCTCAGCTGATATGATTCTTTTCATTATAATAACTAAAATACAAAAATACCTTTATCTCAAAGAAGGGAGCAGCTGCGATTTTAAATTGAAGTCATTTTCACTCTAGAAATAATGTGGAAACAGTCCCCAAAACCCGATTTTGGATGCATTTTAGTCAAACTTCCCCAACCTTGAGGCTCGGTGTGGGACCGGTATCCGCATTTTCGGATGACCACAATTAAAAATTTGTATAAAAGACCGTAGTAAATAAACAAAGTGACAAGTACCACGAGCGATGCGATAAAGACGTGTGTGTTTTCAACACAGGATTTCCGGATACATTTATAACAAATACAATTTTTGTCGGCTTTTATGTTTTCAACAAGTGGGGGCAAAGTGGGATTTTGGCGTTTCGCTGTATTAGAACATTTCATATGTATTTGTTTGCATTGTTTATTTATAAAAGAGTTATCGTAATACAAATTTTGAAACATATTTCAGTTTCCATTCAGTATTTACCAACCATTCAAACATGACCCAGAAATTCGAAGTCAATTTGTAAATTCATACATATTTTCAATCGATTAGTAAGTATCAATAAATTAAGCGTAATTAAAATCTGAATTGGATGACTAAATAGTCTACTCTTACACTCAATTTTCGTTTTTTATTTTTTTCATTTGGGGTTGAGGATGATTTTTTACGACGTGTTTAAAAAAATTCTATTTTATGGCAAAGTGGGATGTATTCCGTTTTGATTTAGGTGCACGCAGAGATAAGCAAGAACTCTTTTTCCCTCTCTCTCTCCCTTTCTCTCTCTTGAGTTGTGTCCACGGCTCGTAGTGGCCAGGACACTAATAAATAAATTTTTAACCAATCTCTTTCTCTCTCTCTCCCTCCCCCTCTCTTTCTCTCTCTGTCAAACCTTTCCAGAAGTAATTTTAACAACCCGTCCCACTTTGCCCCTGGATTTTCAGATTTCTAAAAAAAAAGTTTTTTCGTAAAATTGAAATTTGGAATATTAAACAGATACTGTTTTTTAAATGCGTATCATAATAAGCTAGTTGAGGACCTAATTAAGGGTTTCTAAACCACACCTAACCATTCTTATGCCCCATATTTTTTGTATACAAGTTTTTCCAAAGCCATCCCACTTTGCCCCTACTTCCCCTAAGTTTTTTAATTTTTCTGTTTTGAAACTTGAGTCAGTGCCATCGAAACTGGACTTTTTGTAATTTATGTATTGTCAAAATAATGGATTGCTTCTGTTTTCTAATGCAAATTTTATTTTCAATTTCAGGATCCACCGAAATTGTGTTCTTCTATCACAATAATATACAGGGTGTCCCACAAATCACCGACCGTATAGCAGGGAATTACTCTTGGCAACATTCTGTGCAAAAAAGTTTGACGTGTACAATAAATTTGAATGGTGAATCTTTGAATTTGAGAAGAGAATCATTCGTAATCATATTCGTAACCGGGAGGAAAAAATACATGAAAACCCATTTCTTATTTTTTTTGGTTTGGGGTGACCAAGCCTTTCCGAAGTTCATTTCTTTTTGCAATAACTCCGTCAGTTTTTAAGTTATTTCAACGAATGGCTCATATTAACGATTTTTTCAAGCCCTATAATTCATCTCTGAGTCATTTTGACCTACAATGAATGTACCTCTTCTTACAGCCCCAAATAATGCGGAAAAATGACGATTTATGCGTTTTTTCCCTTCTAATTCGTTTTGCTCTATGGTTACGTGAAAATTACGAAATAAGAAGTTGCAGAGCTTGAAAAAACAAAGATAAGAAACAAACAAATTTGAGCTTGTACATTAAGATTAGACGAAAATTAAGCTCAGGGGAAGATTCCTAATGTTGTGAAATTGATTATAAGCCCGCACTATCAATAAAAACTAATTTTTTATGCAGTAGGCGTAAAATAGTCATTTTAGGCCCGCAAATTGATGAGTAAAATATGTGAAAACCTACTGCGTCAAAAAACAATGTTTGAATCTCAGGCGTAGAATTTTCACCCTCAAGGAAAGTCGAGCCGACTTTGCTTCTACTCTCGGGTTCTACTGTCGAGGCGTAAAATGGAGTTTTACGCCCCGTACAAAAACAGCTATTTCGACATCTCTGTGACATTAAGGTCTCCCTGCATGTTCAATTTTCATCGAAATATAACGCATAAGGGGTCAAATTCTTTACTTTTTCAAGCTCTACAACTTTTTTATATGTTATTTTCGCGTAGCTATTTAGAGTTAGACACAAAAACAGCATAAATCGGCGTTTTTCGCGTTTTCGGGACTATAACATAAAATATATTCATGGTAAATTAAAACGACTCAAGGTCAATTGTAGGGTTTGAAAAAATCTTTAAAATGAACCTTTGGTCTTTGAAATAACTTAAGAATTAGCCGAGTTATGACAGAAATAGTAATTTTTTGTCCTCAAATAGAGTGGCTCGCCATTAAGATTTAAAATTAACTCGGGACGGTCACACTTCGAAAAAATAATATAACAGTCATACTGTTTAAGGTCTATTTTGTGTAATGCATTGCATATTGTATGTTTATTTTATGTTTTTAATGTAACAAAACCGTGGATAAAAAATGTGTATCAATGGTCACGTTGCGTTTTCCGAACCCATTCAACATTAACTTTTGCACTAATCAGTATTTCTAGAGACACTAATGCAAAGCAGGCCTTGGGCAGCTGTTGGCACCCATTAAGGCATGTTCGAACAACAACAGATGGCAATTCACGAACCATTTCGAATGGTAGTTAGAAAGATATTTAGGGGTACATTGTGCTGTGGGTCCACTGGACCTACAGTGACCATCCTCGGTTAAATTGTTGTCGATTGCAGTGCCACATGTGAAACTAAATATAAAACCTTATATATAAAATTGGAGATTCCTATTTAAAAAAACTCAATCTGACCGTTAAATTACCTTCTCGTTTCACTCCAAGGCCATTGCCACGGTTACCGTTGGTTAATGCTCAGTCATCCATGCGGGACCCGCCACTGTCTTTGTAAAGTGGTATATTATGTAACAAGGTCACAGTCGCCAAGGGTAGGATGCCCTCACTTCGCTCGCGCGACAAACTGTGCACTTATTGAAGATCGATATTTCACCCGCGTTGCACACGATATTTTTCAATACCACAGGCGTTGGGCTGAATAATGTGCTCCCGAAGAGTTCATTTCAGGGTCCAAAATCCGGTTCTACGCCCGAAGAATTACAAAGGTTATTTTTTATTGTTGGAATTATGTAATTCCGAAACAAGCAACCTGTAGACCACGATTTCAAAGCGGGTCCATATTATCAGGAAGGTGTGTCGGTTGTGGGCACGCTCTAGTTGTGGATACATTTACGTCAAATTGGAGTTGAGAGCAAGACAATAATTATGCGTTAAATCGCTTTGAATTCGTTTAGAAAGACAAGTGTGCCATTGTGTCGGTGCAGTTTTGGCATTGTATTTTAGGATTTAATTTGACATTTTACAAGCATTGTTGTATTACAAAATTTTTTGGCGACTCGAAAACAGTATATTATGTAACAAGGGCGTAATTAGTGATCTTTGACGATCACGAAATTTTTCGCACGAGTGAAGTGATGGTTCGATAATTTGCCTTCAAAGATTTCACCGCAGAGGGCAAAATGGAGTTCTACGCCCGGTGTGTTAAACTAAAGTAGAGTCCCGGTATATTGGCCCGCTTGGTTTCTCGCCTTCCCCTCCCGTTTCTTATTTGTCAATAGCCGCTTCTCCCACTCTTCTCAGTCGCGTTACGTCCGTGACATCACATCAGGCCCTTCCTGAGGCCCATGGGGCCCATCGCTGCAGTGCGCAAGGCGGGGGGAAAAAGAGAGCGGCGACAGACAAATATAACGAGTCGGAACTGGGAAAATATGCTGGGGAAGTAAATATAACGAAACGCAAATATACCGGGACTCTACTGTAATGCAGTTATGAATGCTGGTTGTAGGCACCTTTATTCTTTGTTTCATTTAATATTTGTATTGAAAAATGGTGAAATATCGTTTTTTATATTGATGTAATGTCTTTTATTATTGTTTATCTTGTCAACCTTAGATAAATGTGGTCATTTTACTAAATCCCGTATTATATATATTTTCACAAAATGCATTTAAATGAAAGATATGGATAAAAAACGAAACGGTGCCACAACCAGTACACTTCCCTTACATGAATTGTCGTAATACTTACAAATTACATTTAAAGAGTTGGAACGCGATGTATGAAGTTCATTCAGTGCAACAAGCATGTTTTCGTTGTTCGGCTAAATTATTTATGTGTACACGCAAATATGATTCGTCATAAAAGTTGCATTCTACAATTCACGTGATGAATTCTTGACGCTACACATGTTTACAAAACATATAACTATTACGCATTTTAAGTTCATTGTGCACAAATGTACAGATATTCAAATGCTCGTAGTGTATCGCAATATTTAGTAAACAAGATATAACGACATTTGAAATACATATAATACAGTACAAAGTAAATAAATTAGTACTAATTGGCAAAGATCAATAAAAAAACAATGAAGACGTTATGGTTTATAATTTTACAGGAAACAAAAATGTACCATTTTCAAAACTAGAAAAAAATATATTCAGGAAGAAACGGTTGTGTACATATGTGATATGAAAACACGTTATTGACATCTAAAAATAAGTTTCTTTTAAATAATTTTTGCATACGTTGAACGTCAAACGCAATTGGCGAAGAAAAAATGATTCAAAACATATTTTTATTCTTTATTACCTATAATATTTTATCATAAAGATACCAGAACCATAAACGCAACGAAATAAAACGTCTGCCTGGAATTTGTGTTATTTACAAGTAAAATAATAAATTGTAACTATTCTCGATATTGTGTAGATTTTGGAAGTCTCATTTTCGATTTAATTTTATATTAATATATATACAAGCACATACAAAAAATAATTTTGTGAAATTGATCGATCTTACTTACACTTATACATATATTTTTATAAAATTTGAGTCAATATTTCTGTCGACTTAAACAAATACTTCGTTGTTTTCACATATTAAATATCTTCGTGAATCAACATCAGCATATACTTTTTGTTACAACGTATAGAGACTGTGAATCGTTGACTTTCTCATTGCTATAATACCATCTACACTTGCATTCCTTTATGATCAAATTATTTAATTAGAATATGAGACTATGAAAACATAATCTATAGAGATTGCTTGCCCCATAAAATGCGAGCTGAATAGGAAATTCTGAAGAGTTAAATTAGACCGTGAGAAATATAAGGGTCCACGAGAATCTGGGCTAATTCAAACTTAATATAACGTATATTACTATGTACAGTGTGTATACTTAAAATCTACACATCCACCGGGAAAATGTATAATACTGAGAGAATTTGTATATCAAAAAGTACAAAGGAAATAAGGAATACTGAAAAAAGCATTAGTCTGCACTCAGAAAAAAAGTAATTGAAATGACCATTTTTTTTTACTATAAATCATAGTGTGGAATGAGGACTAGTCAAGATAATAGTTAAAATAGCTATTCTGAAATAGTAAAGTTTAACTATTGTTTCGTGATTCAAAATGCTACTTATCATAATAGACAAATAGACTCAACTGCAATAAAAAAAGCATATGAAAATTACTACCTTTACTGAGAGAAATTGTATAAGAAATTGTCATAAAAAATATGGAAAGGAGTCAACATTTACTTTGTTCAAATTTTGTGTAAACTATATATATCATAGCATATGAAAAGTCCACTTTTCTCCCTTCGTTCTTTGTTTAAGATAAACAAGGAAACAACGAGAAAAACAAAAAATCAATACTGCGCTAAGTTTGTGAATGTCACACTCTACCCAGTTAAAAAATGTATTATACAATGCCATTATACACAAAAATTTCAACGTCATGTAACTATAGTGTATAGATACACGTGCGTATTCGACATGCATTATGTATTATCATAACTCCCGACGGTCCTTCTTACGACCAAATGAAAATCCACTTCAATAACAGGAGCCACGAACTCGAAAAAAAAAGTTGCGAACACCGTGTCGCCACCTGGCGGCATCAAAACACACGGAGTGCGGCAGTCTTTACTATGGATTTATAGTAAATACAAATTTTAACTATGAATAATAGTAAACATAAAGATTTACTACTAGACATAGTGTGAAGTGAGGACTACACTAGATTGTAGTTATTTTAACTATATTTGTCATATTTATTTAAATCATTCTACATAGTTGGGTTTTTATAACTATGAGGAGATAGTTGGTGTAACAAAATTATAGTAAAATAGACTATGACAGTGGTAAATTTAACTATGGATTGTTTTTCTCAGTGTGATAAATCTTATTAAAGTAGGAAATTTGATTGTTGTTTATATGAATTTTTGAGATGTTATAGCATAATATTAATTTAAAGCACTTTTAACATATATTAGTGTATTAGAGGAGTTTTTATTTCGGAGGTTAAAGGTTTTTTAATTGCGTTACGGACAGTATGATCAATTAAAATCATTTTCCTTTTCTTGTCGTACAAAAAATATATCAAAATTGTACCCGAAATATTCTTTACCTATAGCATTCCTAGGTATTTTCCACCCATTTTTGAGTAAAGAAAAAAATGTCTGACTGATTTATTAGGTTTTGAATTTTTCCCATTTTTTAATTAAAGAAAATAAAACACTTCAATGAAACTTCGCTAAAACAATTTTTTTAATCACATGAGTAGAAAATTTATTTTGTGTAGCAGATTCCGCTTACAGTGTGCATGTTTTTAGTACAAAAATACTAATTAAGTACTTACCTATCGTCCCTCGAACAAACAAAATTTTTTTAAAAAGGGTAAATGACAATTATTCTAATTTTTCTCTTCCAATGATAATGCGGAAAACGTATATGATACTGTCACATTCTTAGTCGTATTCTGTACTTTTTCGCATTTTAATTGTCTACTTTTGACATCTAAATAAAAATGTTAAGCCTTGTAAACGCGCCATGTTCTCAAGTTAGTTTACTTATACTTAATGTTTCTTCGATAAATGAACGTCGTATTTGGAATATGTTATTACATTTTATGTAGATATGCCTGCTACCAAAATTGGATAGAAGTGGAAAGGTTTCAACGTCCATCCACGGCAAACCGAATGAAATTGCGTAGGCGTTCAAATCCCTTTGCACTTTTATAATATTTTTCGTTATATTTATATTTCGGGCAAAAAGGCATAAAATGTATCACAATAATAATGGACGCACATTTCATTATTGACGCTTATATTTTTTAACTTTTAATTATTTTCCTCTTTCATTTTCATTTTGTTAAAATGATAAATTAGTGAAAACAAAGAAATAAATAAAAAGTCACTACACTACAACTTTTCTAATGTGTACAGTACAGTTTTACCTTGCTTCCTTAAAAAAACTAAATATGCAAAAGCCGACTACACGTGTCAACGGCGTAAAGGTCAAAACCTTTCTGCAAAATAAATGCTTTATGAAAATATCGCTACTGCGTCGATGGATGCCTTCTCTAGTAACAAAAGCTGGCAGAAAGGCGGCATAATGCCAACAATCCTGACATTATGTCGGCTTTCTGCCAACTTTTGTTACTACGGTTATAACTAAATCAAAATCCACTTCGAGCTTCGGGAGAGAAACAAAGAGCAGTACGTATACTGATAGCGTCTGGCGACTACACGTGGAAGTAGTTACAGTAGAGTCCCGATATAATTGCGTCTCGTTATATTAGAGTCCAAGCATATTTGTCCAGTCCCGTCTTGTTATATTTACCTGTCGCCGCTCTCTTTTTCCCCCACCTTACGGGCTGGGACTCTGGAAGGGCCTGTTGTGACGTTACGAACGTGACTGAGAGCGACTGCGAGAATGGGCGAAGAAATGCGACTGAGGAGAATGGGAGAAACGGCGCTCCCCTTCTTTTGGTAAATATAACGAGGTGGGAGGGGAAGGCGAGGAACCGAGCTGTTAAATATATCAGGACTCTAAATTCGGTTAAAAATGGATAATATTTGATAAAATATTGTTAACTGCAGAGTGGACAACAAAAAACTACACAGATTTTATCCGAAACCACAAGCTAAAATGATTGACACACACTAGGCAATTTTACTCTCTTGGAGTCAAATTTGCTCCTTTGGCGTACTGCATGCTAAGTTTGGATCCCTTTGCAGTTTATATACTGCATCGAATATTGCTATAACGTAAGTTTTCCTCATTTTTCATAGTTTTCTGCCTTTAAAAAAGAAAGAACACATAATATAACTCAATAAACAATAAAGTTATTGTTCATCATACATGATGCGTTGGGCGTCGGCTGCTAATGACTTTAGGCATTCATTACTTTTTAAGTAGTAGAATTATGTAGATGACACTTTACAGAAAATTTATTCATAGCTTTATGAACAACTTTCTCGCTGTTAGTTTTGGAATGCTCAAAATTTTCTTGATAAACGAAGCGCCTGAACGTATGTGTAATTTGCAGTCGCGTAGACAAGTATGAATAGTTTTATTGTTTATTGAGATATAATTTATTATTTCTTCATTAGATGCGTCTATAATTTTGTTTATCGGTTTTAAAACCTTAAAAATTGACTATGTTATAGCTAGTTGAAATAAAAAAAAAACGCTCAAGCTGTAACCAGTACTGCCTGTGCAGTGTTCAGTTGCCTTTCTTTCTTTCCGTGTTTATTGCCGCTATTAGAGTATATTTTGACCCCAAGGAAATCAAATGTAGTCGAATGCCCTATTTCCTGAACCTATGAATTCAAAATTTACTCCAACAGATTTAAAGTGTATCTGCTGGTATTTCTGTCCATTTCTATATTCTCGAAAAGATTCATATTTTTTAGTCACATATCAAACATTAAAATACTTCTAATTTCTGTCAGGGTGGTGTATACATATTCTCTCTAAACTTACCCGCGTCCGTTAATTTCTGTTTTCAATTATCGATATGACGAATTGTAATCATGAAATTATTGAAAATCGCCAAAGAGTCAGAGCTAAAAATCTCTTCGATTAAGAAATTGCAAAAATTCGCTGAAGACAAGGTAGCGCAATATACGTAGTTTCTCCTGAAAATGCATTAGTGAATAAAGGTGAATCATATTGTTGTAATAGCTTTGTAGTGCTAAAAATTTGCAGAGCGGGCCAAAATAATAAATTTTTGGAAAGGATTGCAACTTAGATAGATTTTATATTCAGTCTCTCGAAGAGTGGTGGAAATGGATATAAAAAGAATTTGTCTGTTATTACATTGTGATTCTTTCTACATTAATTCGGTTCTATTCAACCTTTTTAGCAGGGTTTGGTATGCGATCGCAATATAAGATAAGGTTAGTATATGATTCAAATAACAGAAGATAGGTTCGAAATTTCGGATAAATTCGGAAATTACTGTAAATGTTCACGAAAGATGGAAATTGATAAAAAATGGAAATTAAATTTTGGATTCCATTAGAGACCCTCTAGTAAGGGTCTCTATATTCCATTAACGATTGTGGCTCCATTAACGTTAGATATTGTAACGATTTTTAATATTAATGGACCTACGATCGAAAATTTTATATACATTTTTATTATTAAACATGGATCGGTGTTTCGTCCTAGGTCTGTCCCCAGATTCGTCAGTTGGGCTATGTGAGCAGACCCTGCCCAAGACACGAAACTTCATAAATAATTATAACAAAATAAAGGCTACTACTCACTCACCCATACCACGGTGCGCAGAATCGGAACTGCCACTGATCCTTGGACATCTTCTTCGTGACACAAACTAACTGATATTTATCAACCGCATTAATACTTATACAGTGTCATGTAGACAAGTAAACAAGCACAATAAATATAAACAAAACAATTGAAAGATTCCTTCCCTATCCCTTATTTCTCTTTATGTTCTGAAATACCGCTACCTCTAACCATGGTGCGTTATATCAATACACACATTATTCTGACAAAAAATTATTAGCATTTCAATTTTGGCTGGATTAGGGAAGAATTCGAATCGTTTCACGCATATACAAATGGATTGAGATGTGTGTGGATAGTTTCAGATAGGATCGATGCAAATTTTTCGAATATAAACGGATAAGAAATGCATAAGACTGGATCAAAATATATAATATAATATTTTATATTAGACCTGGTCTAATCCGGACTAGTAAGGTTTTATAGCTGTACTAATGCAAAATGTCAGTCGATATACAAAAGGTTTCCCCCTGAAAGTCTGATCAATTGCCCACATTTCCCTCCCTGTTGGTTTTGCGATCTCCTATAAAATTATATATAAACTCTCTTAAACAACAACACCAAACAACAACAACAAACTCTCTTAAACAAGAACAGAAATTTCGGAAACGGTAACCGTAAAAAGCTTCAGATACATGTTTCAGAATTTTCAATTACAGTAACAGAATAGTATAAGGGGAGTAACATTTGTTTGCTTTATCATATTTTTTTTTGTGTTTTCTATGATTTATTGTCCTTCGTTTGGGGAAGACTATCCTGTTATTAAAAATAGAAAATTTAATAAAAACAACACTGTTTTGTAAATGTGCATCAGGGTAGACAAAATACGACATATATCTATTTATTACCTTCCTAATAATAAGAATTAACATTATACAATTCAACAATATTCGGATGACATTCGTTATAAACTGCTGATGGTTGACCGAGGAATCCTTTATGACCGAATGAAAATTCCACTTCTGCGATGGGTGCGCGGCCGCACCTAGCGACTACAAACCAAAGCAATGTCACCGTGTTTCACTGATTCCTTCTGAAATTTCTGTTACAGTTTCGTAATTTTCTGGTAATATAACGTAATGGTTCTTTCTGTTACAGGATTTAGTAAAATTGTATTACTTCGATAACATAAAAGTATCCGAAATTTCTGAATATTTCTAACAGTGAATGTACAACATGGTTGTTGTTGCCATGTTCCAATTCGGACCATTTCTTTTTTTATCGCTTTTCGCAATAAAAATGAAAATAGACGTATTATAATTTGCTTGTTTGTAATTTTATTCCATTAAAGCGTGAAATACACAAAATTAATAAAGTGTAAATCAATCGGAATCAAAGCCAGATTCAAAGTATTGAACTTTTTGTTTTCGTGAGCGGCTTCGGATCGTGAAACTACCGGCGCTGCTGCGTTGTGGTGGTGTAGATGGCGCTCTAAACATGTGAATATAAATTTTAAATATATTTTCTTCTTTCTTCGTATAGACGTATTTATTTTTCAATATTTTTATTCATACCAAAATTAATTTAAATGATAAATAAGTTACTTTTAATGATATATTAACACAATTCTAAATAAATTGTAAATTACGCGTGAAAATAGGGGTTCCGAAATGGACCAACGCCGATTTCAGACTTCTCACTTAGATTAGGCAAAAATAGTAAAGGTACTCACGAAAAAGTACGAATACCAGCTGAAAGGTATTATCCAGTAGAGTACTAATCACTATGTTTCACTTCGAGTAATTTGTTGTTGTCACTAACAAGAATCTTGAAATTCTAAATCTAAAACGTCGTAGCACTTAAAAACTAAACGTCTCTATGGTGACATACACGTGATGACCCTTAAATTCTGTGTGTTATATCAGAACACTATCACAACCATAAAACATTACTAAGAAACAATGTAGGCGGTCCGAATTGGACCACTCCCACTATACTTACAGTTCATGTCGTTGTGGGATGGTATTGAAATCTTCATCTGCGAATTAATACAGACCTTGACTATTTGCTCAAATTTAATTCAGTAATAGTAAGTTAAATCATGTAAGTCGTGGAATTGGAAAGGTAGTTTCATCTGTATGATCACAAATTTAAAAGCAGAAAGAACAAATTCAAGCAGTTTATTCAACTCTCACACAAAACTATTGAACATTTCTTAAATCATTACTCAAACAGTTCTTCAAGCTATAAATACTACATTCTTTTGATGTAATCTACTTCAATGACAACGGACAGTTTTGAAAGGCTTTATATGGGAAGAAGAAACATATTCTTCCTTTAATATTTTGTACTTTAATATTATTACGAAATGCAACATTTGTATTTGTCACTTATTTCTATATACCTAGAGTTTTAAAACGCCTAGGCGTTTCATTGGAATTGAATAAAATATATCTAATATTAAGTCTTTATACACGCGTTTGTAACTATACATGAGTTTTACTAAAACAACGTAATTGTTTGTATATTACATCGGAACTATTTTAAAATAAATAGTTGGAAAACATTTTTCACCTAAAGTATCAGTGGCGAACAAACGTAGAATATTGGTTGTTGTGTTAGAATATTTTGAGTTTTATATCACGCATTTGTATTATACTTTTGTTTCACGCCTTTCTTGTCCTCTAAAACTGGTCTGTGACTAAAACTTAAAGGATGACCTCATATTTTTAGACGATGAGAAAACTGTGGAATAAAAGCATCACGCAAACCGTGATGCAAAAACATAGAGATTTTTCCGCAAGTAAGTTTAGCTTTCAATACATTAAATGACATCAACATTATCGTTTTTAACCAGTATCGAGTAAATTGTTCGTGGAGCATCTAGCGGTAAATCTCTGTACTTTACGGCGCCGCGTCGTGGCAACCACCAATACTATCGATGAGAATTGATCTCCGTGTAAACTTAAGTACACACAAATTTATTTAATGCATAAATTATCTTAATATCTCCTTTAAACAAGCAATATAAATATATTTATAAGTACTTATCGTACATTACATGGCATACAAGTGTTCAAATGTTCCTAAATTTTATAAATACGGAACTAAAGCGAAAACAAACACTCGAACCCATGTTTCTGATGCATTTTAATTACATACAGGTATAAACGGAAACAGACAGAACCTATTATAATATATGATAAATAAACAAACACCTAACTCGAATTTCAATTTTTCTGCATGGGTTTCCTTTAGGAGAGCCTAATATCAATATATTTTCTCGTCCTTTCTTTTGCACTTAATATTAATAAAAATTTAAAGGGTTAGATTAAGTTCTGTTAAAGCACATTTGTTTGTCCTCTCCATAATTGTTTTCAGAATAGCTATGTATAAAATGAAATATTTTAAAAAGAGTCTACGTTAATATACAGAGGCCAGAAACAATTTAATCTCCTCTAATCGAAAAAAACTTACCGGATAGAATTAATTATATTAACGTTTATTCTAAAGGTGGGCCTCTGTACGTCAACGTTTTAGAAGTAAAATCCGTGGGCTCTTCTGTTACAATTAACTTAACTTTGGCGCTTTGTTCGATTGGTTCAAGTACCTTAAATAAAGTACAAGGTCTGTTTCTTTTTCCAAAATCATATGGTGGGCTTAGTATGTCTAAGAAGGCGGCTGGTCCCTCGACACATGAAATTTCGTGTAAGTTTCCTTCGTGTGGTTTTAACACGCATGCTTCATCCACTTCTGCAACTGTTATCGGATCATGCCTTGTTGCAATTAATGGAACATCCGGCCGAAGGCAAGAATCGCCTGTCGAATCCAGGGTATAGCTGTCTATATTTACCGAGCCAGTTAGGACCTGTGTCATCAAATATTATATAAATGTTAGTGAATTAAATTTGATGTATCATTGTAACATTTCTTACAACAATTCTTGGTAAAAAAATAAATGTTCATTAACTGTCAGGTAGACTATAAGATGTACCTACACCATTCAGGGAAGGATGACAATACCTAAATCGATATATCAAAAATCGATACGTTTGAACGGATAAGCATCGAGAATCAGCGATAATACCACATCGTAACTTTCAACTAACTAAGTAACATTTCTATAAATAGCTGGTTCTTGAGAAATTTTTTTTTATCTTTTTGAAACCTTCGAAAAAAGTGATCCCGATGTCCAAGGAATAAGATCATGCACAAAAAAAAAACTTTTTTTTCAAGATGGCGGTTTCAAAATGGCGCCTGAATGAATGCTTTTTTTCTCGATTTATAAATGTACTGTCTTTACATATTTTTCTTCGTGTTTTCTATGGTAAAATATCAGGTATGGGAGTTTTCGAGGTCGCTGGTTACGCTTCTGATGTCAGAATTGCAAAGTACAAGATGACGGATCCAACATTGCCGATATTTAAATCTGAATTCTTTGTTTCTTATTCAAATGGCCCGGGAATTTCATTTACGGGGATTTTTGTTTTGTTTGTTTTTTATATTTTTGTGCTTTTTAAATTTATTTTATATAATTTTGTAGTACTTTTCTATAGTGTTTTATTATACTTTCCAAAGTTTAAAATTAAAAAATTTTTTTTTAAAATAAAATAAAAAAAATGCAGAATTACAAAAAAAATAAAAAAAGATTCTCAAGGTTTGCCTACCTCCAAACAAGCAGGATCTATGAGATTATAGGTAAAAAAGACAAATAATTTAGCTTTGACAGCGGTTATATCGGATATTATATCATATTTGTCAAATCTGACTTCAGAATAGTGATCAGTGACCTCAAAAACCCTTATATACATAATCCGTAGCCGATTGATGCACAACGTATTTGGCAAGAAATGGCCGCCATTTTGGATTCGCCATCTTATATTTTTCCATTCCGTCGACAGAATCGTCATCGACGACCTCACAAACCCCCATAAATGAAATTCCCGAGCCATTTAAGTAAGAAACAACGAATTCAGATTTAAATATCGGCCATATTGGATCCGCCATCTTGTACTTTGCAATTCTGACATCAGAATCGTAATCAGCGACCTCAAAAACCATCATACTTAATATTTAACCTTAGAAATATATACAGAAATATTATTATCTGTATTTTTTTTGCAGTTTTTTGAATTTTTAAAATTTTTAAACTTTGGAAAGTACAATAAAAAACTATAGATAAGTACTACAAAATTATGTAAAATGCATTTAAAAAACAAACAAAACGAAAACCTCCGTAAATTAAATTCCCGGGCCATTTGAATAAGAAACAAGAAGACAAGAAACAATGAATTCAGATTTAAATATCGGCCATATTGGATCCGCCATCTTGTACTTCGCAATTCTGACAGCAGAATCATAATCGGCGACCTCAAAAACCCCCATAAATGAAATTCCCGGGTCTTTTGAGTAAGAAACCACGAATTCAGATTTAAATATCGGCCATGTTGGATCCGTCATCTCGTACTTCGCAATTCTGACATCAGAATCGTAATCAGCGACCTCAAAACCCCCATACCTGCCAAATGTGGGTCCAATTTTATTATACCCGAAGTTAGTTCCAACGACCGCGTGTAGTAATGCTTGTCACCGCTAGGCGTAGTTACGACGTGAGCATCTCATGTGCGCTGTCCTCTACTCCCATTGCAGAAAGTTCTTACGCCAAATATATTGATAATTCACAATTAATTTTCTGTACCTCGAAACCTCTAATTATATAACTGTATTTATACAAAAACCCATAAAATTGTTCAATCTACAAACCTCGCACAGCAGAATAAAAAGAATACCATTTTATATAACCATATTAATGGTTGACAAATGTTTTTATAGATTTTTCGATACTGAGGTATCCAAAAGACGCTAAACTTGTAGGGAATTAATTTTAACTTTCAGGAATTTTGTATCCAAATCTGTTTGTTAATTCTTAACCGTAGCAACAATTTTAAGGGGGTTCTAAAGTGGTCCGCCGAAAGTTTCATTAAAAAACGTAAATTAAAGATGACAATAAAATTGTCTAAATTCGGGCTCTTTAAAAGCATTTCTAATTACTATAATTACGAAATAAATAAAAATCTCTTATTTCCGAAAATTCTCGGTCTGTTCTCAATTAATTTCTTTGATATTTTCTAGGATAGTCTACAATAATTCGAATTGCCCTTAAAGATCCAGAATTTTGAAAAATCTATTTAGTCATTTTTTATTTACGGTTTTTAGTGAGAATTCCTATCTTATCCGCCGAGCACTTTAGAACCGCCTTAAGGACTTGTCCGAAGCGGAGGCTTCCACCTTTTGACGCCAAAGGCCCCACTTAGACCACTTAAAATACATTTAATCATTTTTTATTTACGGTTTTCAGTGAAAATTCCTACTTTATCGGCAGACCACTTTAAAACCCCCCTTAACCCATTAACGCCGGGACGGACACATTTTCATCATCAGTTTGAGCGTCGATAATTTGTACATAAACGCCTTGGAAAAAATGTATGCACCATTATTTCTAATATAAAAATGTATGCCCTTTCAGAATCTTTTCTTTGTGGGGTTTTTAACCATTTTTTTCGATTCAAACATCACTTTCACCTCGAAATGGTATTGAGATGCACGTCTAAAGTGAAAATAAGGTGTCCATTGACCCTGAGGAATAAAATGTGCCATGTCTCGTTTCGCAATTCAAGATGGCGGCTTTCAAAATGGCGGCTGTAGCATAAAAAAACATGCTCATATTTTTATTTTACGAAAAAATGTAAATTCAAGATACACAGGCGTTATATCAGAGTGGCATATGCAGTTTTCATGGTCGTTGATTACGAATATGAGGTCAGAATTAAAAAATTTAAAATGGCGGATATCGAATGCGAAAATTCCTTTTAAATGTTCGACGAGTATGAAACTGGGTATACAGGAGTTTTCGTGGTCGCGGATTACGAATATGAGGTCAGAATTACAAAATTCAAAATGGTGGATTCAAAATGGCGGATATCGAATGCGAAAAGTCGTAAATGTTCGATGAGTACTACACTAGGTATAAATAAAAATATGAGCATGTTTTTTTATGCTACAGGCGCCATTTTGAAAGCCGCCATCTTGAATTGCGAAACGAGGCATGGCACATTTTATTCCTCAGGGTCCATGGCCACCTTATTTTCACTTTAGACGTGTCTCTAAATATCATTTCGAGGTAAAAGTAATGTTTGAATCGAAATAAATTTGTTAAAAACCCCATTTTTTTACAAAGAAACGCGTATAACTTTTGAAAGATTCTGAAAGGGCATACATTTTTACATTAGAAATAATGGTGCATACATTTTTTCCAAGGCGTTTATGTACAAATTATCGACGCTCAAACTGATTATGAAAATGTGTCCGTCCCGGCGTCAATGGGTTAGGAACGATTTTTATATATTTGTTGATAAAGCAGAAGTCAATCCTTAAAAAATGTAAAATAAAAATAACTTAACAGAATTTTCAAAATGTAAGTTCTATAACAGCTATTCTAGTTACTGTATATTATCTACGTTTACTGAAAATTGAGAACCGAACCTCAAATAGGCTACAAAATCATTTAGAGAGGGAAAAATACCTAAAAATCATTTATCCCTATTCTAACTGAAAATTGATTACAAGCAGATATTTCATTCAAAAGCACATGTTTCACAATAAATTACTATTTTAAGGGGGTTCTAAAGTGTTTGACAGATAAGGTAGGAATTTTCACTAAAAACCGTAAATAAAAAATGACTGAATCGATTTTTCAACATTCGGGCTTTGTAAGGGCAATTTTAATTACTATAGAAGGTATCCTAGAAAATGCCAAGAAAATTAATTGAGAACTGGCCGAGAATTTTCGGAAATAAATAAAAATCACTTATTTCCGAAAATTCTCGGTCAGTTCTCAATTAATATCTTTGGTATTTTTTAGAAAATTATTTGTAGTGCTTAGAATTGCCCTTACAGAGCCCGAATATTAAAAATGTTTCCGAGTCAGCTTTTATTTACGTTTTTTTTGTGAAATTTCCTACCTTACCGGCGGATCACTTCAGAACCCCCTTAAAGCTATTTTACTTATTTAGTATGAATGTGCGACAAATTTTAGAGAAATCGATTTAGAAACGAGCGATAATTCGAAAAAATAAATTTCATACATAACAAAGCGAACTGAGAGAGTAGACAGAAATTTATTCTTGCGAATTCTCGGTCGTTTCTGAACTGATTTCGCTGAAATTTGTCATGCATTCATAAAAAACGTGTAAAATAGCTTTAAAATAGATTTGGACTTGAAAAAACTTATAATTTCTGCTTAATTATCATATTTTAAATTAGGAATTGACGTTATCGATCGAGACGCTGATGGTCTTCCATAAAAGGTAGCTAAATCGGTCGATAACGTAAATTTCTAACCTAAAATATTTATATTCAGCAAACATTATATGTTTTCAAATGATCAATTTAGAATAGAAAATTTTCTAATATAACAATAACAAAAGTAAAGATATAAATGTATATGTGTTCTGAAATATATTTGAGTGTGAAAATATATCTGGTTTGTTTAAAAGTTACATATTTTTAGGTTAGGACTCAACATTATCTACCAATCAGCTTCGAATGTTAATTTCTTCGTGTATTAAAAACTAAACAATAAATATATAAATAATCAACTGAATATTTCGTAATTATTAATTAAATATAATAGGTAAAATATGTGGAGGAATATAATGTTAAATTTTCAATATAAATCAATCCTACAAATTGTTATTCTTTATAAAAAAGTATCGTCTTAAAGGGGACTAAATAGTAAAACCATATTAGTGTAATATAGGATATTTATGTACATAAATAAATGTATTAAATGTTATTATAACCTCTTTTCGAAACTAGGTACTCCGATTCTATAGTTCTATAAAATAAGCGTATTATCCTTAAAAAATATTAAAGAAAAAAGACGTCAAAGTATTTTATAGTCGTCAAATTCTATTCTGTCATATACAGCGAATTAACATACGCATAAGTTGTATTTTAATAATTTCAAATCATCCCTAAATAGTTTACAAAATAATACACTATATAAAATCATATACAAAACTCAGTGTCATAATTAAAGAGTCAACTTTAATATAATCGATTTAATATAATGATCTAAATTCAATAATAAATTGTCCTTACCTTTAAAAGACCATACATTTCAGGATGATCATGCATCGGCATCGTAAATCCATGATTCAGTATAAAAACTGCTATCGTAATATCTGCATTTTCAAAAACATTCATCACAAACATAGGAGTCTCTTGCGATTCAATAAACTTTAACAGTTGTTTATCAAGTTTAATATCGTCAGCTTTAAGTTCGTTCACAAGCTTCTGCAACTTCTCGAAGCTTTTCCAACAAAGTTCGTGACTACCTCTTCCTCTACCAGCGAAAGTTTTTAAAGCTTGTTTCCATACTTGTTCGATTACTGTTGTCATCGTTCAGATTTCTCCAGTTTGATGACAAACACTGATCGTCAATAAGTTTTTTAAGACTATCGAATGATTTATGGAAACACAATAGAGTCAGGAGGACTGATTTAAATTGAAATATTAATAATTGTCCTCCTGTAATGTACTAACATTCGCAATTCACTGTATTTTAAAACAATTGACTCTACAATAGGTTTTTTATAAATGCAAAGCATAAAATCTTGTGACATAAAGTTGTGTATACGTAAATTACACTGACACATACGTATAATACATACGTATATATCAGCGATGAAAAACCTTTTTAAAAATAATTCCTTTATATATAATTAATAACCGTATGAATATTAAAACTTTGTTTATTCTAAATTATAGATTTATTTATTAAACTTTTTGTATATTTTGAAAAAAAGTAACAAATAAATTATTCTGGTTTGTGATTGGATGGTTGTCTACATTGCGTTCCGCATTACGTGGATCCGCACTGCGGCTTAATGTCTTCATGCGAACGCCCCTTTAGTTTTATTTGTTACTCGTCACTCAAGTGTCAAGTGTCAAAGTGGTGTCAAACGAATAACTTTTAGTACATTCAACTATCGAATGATGTAAATTTTTAGTCTATAGTCTAAATTTAGTAATTTTATTATTCGTATGCAGGTTAAAAAGATTTACAATGTAAAATAAATAAGTGTATCGTTTTTTGTGTCTTGAATATTTAAATAATCCATAGGTATAAGTGCTCTAGAATTTTAGTCTAATATTCGGTGACGTTTATACTATAGCAATTCGTTACGTTATTGAATTTTATGCTCCGGTTTAGTCATTGGTCATGATCATCGAAAGAAATCAATTTTCTGCATAATGTCTCATAAAGTAAGAGTTACAATCGTAACAACGTTTTATGTCTGTTGTAAAATTTTTTCACTCCGTCAATAAATTCACATTTTACCAATAATCAAATATTTATGTTTCTTTATATTGAGAACGTGTTCTTACTAAATAATTTCTAGGGAGCAATAAAAAAAACGTCACACTCTAGCAATGAATCGAAAAGTAATACTGATCATAAACCGAAAAAACGTACGAGTGAAGTTGTGGATGCCGAGAGTAAAACAGAAAAACATGTGCAAAGAATTGCTGACTTGAAAGCTTCTGGAGATAGAAAGGTATTTTAAATCCGTCAGCAAATATAGATACTCACAAGCACAGACGCAATTTAAGCACATGTTTTGTCGCACATTTTATTGCCTTTTATTAAAATGTTTCTTTCCTACCGCAGTCGATTATTAGGAATGTAACAAATCCAAGAAAATTAGAAGCGAGAAAAGATATTTCTGTAAAAAGTAGACCAAAGCCACCTGAAAGAAATCATTTAAATGTAAAAGAAGTTCCAAAACGTATTAGAAATCCGGGGATTAATTCTGTCCATTCTGTAACAACTTCGACAAAATCAAGGTCGAGTTCGATAGAAAAGTCTGTGCCAAGTAAATCGGTTCGACTTGTGAAAGATAAGAAAAAATTAAAAGTACCGATTTCTAATGAAGTTCCTACGTTGCCTAAAACAAAACTTCAACCCAATTTGCAAAAACCTGTCCAAGAAGCAGAAATTGTAGATGAATTTGTTTACGATGATGATTTTGAGGTATTGTATTGAAATGTAAGAATTTGGGTTGGTCATTCTTTTTATATTTGATTTTTCTATAAAGGATTACGAGTCAGATTTTCAAGAATGTACCGATAGTGATGCTTCTGTGATCAGTGAACGAGAAGAAGATATTTCACTCAATTCAGAGCTTGCTCCAATTGAATTGCAGACTGAAATGAAGGTTATTCCCAATTTTATGCACAATTATTTCACTTTTCATGAAGTTTTCGTATTTAAATGTTTCACTAAGTTTTGTTAAGTGCGTAGTGACTTTTTTTTTAAATTTAACGTAATAAAGGATAATTAAATTGTTGACCGTAGTATCATCGTATAAATATTAACTGCACTTACAAAGTTTATTTATGCACTAGAATATTAATGACATTGTTTCAGTTTTACAAATATTTTAATGACATAACCGATTGCTTGGTAAGTTTGTGTTTTTGAAATGTAAGTGCAACATGGTTTGAGAATTTTTAATTGGATAAATATTCGGTTGGTAATGTTGAAAAACACGTATATTGATTATCATTTTTTAAATAAGGTAATGCAAATGAATCTTGTTACAAAATTGGGTGAATATCACTCGATCAATGCGAAATCGATGGACAAATTTCCAACAAACGAAAAAGTATACGAAAAATCTGTGTACGATTTAGTACGAAATAAGTCTGTTTCTTTGCCGCTCTTTCAGTTACGAATGCGAGTGTACGCGATCCATAAACGCACATAACCTCAAAGAAACGATTACTTTGGATTATCTAATGATTTGAACTGAAAAATCTAAAACAGAACATTTCTTTGAGAATTATGAAATACGGAAAACGATATAATCAATTCTTCGATTAAATTGACAGAATTTAAAGCTATTCTAAGCCGCAAATTTTTGTAATGCGTTAAATACAGTATCGTATAAGATCCCAACAAACGCAAAAGTATACGAAAAATCTGTGTACGATTTAGTACGAAATAAGTATGTATGTTTCTTTCCCGCTCTTTCGGTTACGAATGCGAGTGTACGATATTATACGCGATACGTAAACGCACATAACCTCAAAGAAACGATTACTTTGGATTATCGAATGATTTAAACTCAAAACTAGAAAACAGAACATTTCTTCGAAAATTATGAAATACGGAAAACGATATAATCAATTCTTCGATTAAATTAACAGAATTTAAAGCTATTCAAAGCCGCAACAAATCAATTTTTGAATGAATTCAATTCTGGTATTACAGGTCGTTTAAAATAGTATAAATTCGAATAAGAATCTCGAATAATCAATACGCCACTAGAAAGAAGCGGAATGCAAAATATCGATTCCATATACTTTTTCGTTTATTTGGATCGAATGAATTCAATTCTGGAATTACAGGAGAATAGTACGAATTTGAATAAAGAATTGTCATATAATCAATACGCCACTATAGAAAAAAACAGAACTACTTTCTGGTTTATTGGGTTTCTCCATAAAGTAAAAAACACTCGTATTAAATATATTTAACTCTTTTCTGATCCGCATTAAAGTACTCAGGAGTAAACAATTTATTATACTATGAGACTACTACGATGACAAAGAAAATCATTGATCATAATTAAAAAATGTAAGTATTTCAACGATTACAAAACAAGACTCAAGATAATACGTATGGATTGTATTTTTATTTGTAATTTTAAAGTACGAGGCGTTTATGTTTGTCAATCTGACCCTACTTTTAGCGATTATTTTCACAAGTTTTATTCAATTTTTCCGAATATTGAATAACTGACCCCTCAGCCAGTGACCTTGAAAATCACGTGAACTGTATATTTTGAAATGTGTAGTTTATTCTTTGAATTGTAGATTTCAAAGAATAGAGAGTTGAAGGAGGAACAACAAAGTTTTGCTAACAAGTAAAGGTCGAGACACGTGCGAGATAAGGGAGTCGAGGAAAATATGTGGGTTATAAGCATATAAGGTAGAAACTATAAGCTATTAGATGGAAATATACTCTTTGAGCAGATCCCAGTAAACGAAACAGAATTTAAAGGAATTCACAAATTCCACAATTTTCAAAAAAGGAATTTAAAGGTATCAAAAGGCATTTCCTCTGCACCCCTTTGAATTCCCGTTTTTTGACAATATTGAATTCCTTTCAATTTCTTTTTGTCTACTCATGGGATATCTGCCCTTAATTTATTTATTTAAATTTATTTGTGTCAGCTGTCGTAATATTAATACAATAAAAGTTAAAAAGAAAATATCTCTTAACTATAAATGATCGGAGAATGAACTTATTAGTATTAATAATTACATTCCGAGTAGCAAGTGTCCTTCGCCATTTCTGGTAAAGAGTTGAAAACTATGACCGTTTGGTCGTCGAGGGTGGTTCGACAAAAAACCTATAATTCCTAGGAGAGTAACTTAACTCTGTTAACTCTTAAAATAACTTTTCAAGTTCGTTACAGCTAACATGTAGCTGTACAATATTGTATGCAAATTTAAAATAATTTTATTAACGACATGATTCCAACGAAAAAATATTAAAATGGAGAGTAACAGAGTATAGTTATGGTCGAAAGGATGCATACAGTTGTCTGTTTTGTAAGAAAGATAAATAAGGAATTTATGATGAACCGATTCCAATTATCAAATTTCTTCATTTATACGAGGAAACCAATTAGGAGAGGCGTAACTATAAGGACTGATACAAGAAGTCAGATGTGTCTCATTGTGAGATCTTTATCTCAAGCTCAGAAAAATATAAGAAAGTGACTTCTTTTAGAGCACATTTGTAGTTCATTCTGAACTAATTTTTATTTCGCTGACTGGGAAGGTATTAATTTATAACTTATAATTAATAACTTCAGTTCGGAAATACATCAGCCTAGGAGTTTCCTGCATCCTGGGCAGCTCATCTTTCCAGACTTCCTATTTTATATTAACCTAAACTCCAACTAATAAGTGTACTATAAGTAACGTATTAGAGTCTATCGTATTGCAGGTCAAACGAGACAATGTTATCTCTGTTTTTTCCCAGTTTATTTTTTGTTTACGGAGCTAACGATGTTAATAAAATATAAATAAAGGTTACCATTTTTGCAGAGAATTTCATGCTTTAAAATTTTCGAAAAATTTTTGTCTGCAGATTTATAGTTTTCAAAGTAAGTGCACAAAACTTCATAAAATCAAAGTTTTTTCAAAAAGACATCTTCAGTATGATTGACCGACAAATGTTGTTGTCATATTCGTTATCAGCAGGCAAAAGTACACCAGAAATATTTTTTTTTCGGGTGTAACTTTTGAGGTAAGTCAGTTCTGTAATGGCACCAAAATGTTTTCGTGTTTTTTCTACAATATAAAATTATAATTATAATTATGGCCTCAAAGAAATATGTTATGTGTAATTGGCGGTTCAATTGAAATTGTAACAAGGTATCATGCAAGAAGAGGACTTATTTGTTTACATCAGGAGCGTAATTCGATCTATAAACAGGAAATATTCAACGAAATTTAGGGAATATAACGTTGACTCCGAAGTTCGTCTCTCCCATCATGAATGTATTTAAACTAAAATAAAACCATTCAAATAGGTGAAACACTTCAGTAATAACAATTTTAGATAGTTCGCGGAATTCCATAAAAAAATTTTTTTAATATGGATTTCCCGTATACTATTTGGACAAACATTCTGTAGTTGAATGATTGACCTGACACTCGTGCAGAGTCAATTGTTGGTCGTGCGGGAAATCGCATTTCCCGCACTAGTAATGAAATGTACTATCTCGTTATTACTCGTATGTTCTTTGTTTTTTGTTTGATCAACGTGGCGTACTTTTTTCAACATGAACTTGTACAAATTATAATGTCTTTATAGAAATATTCTCTATGTCAAGAATAATCCACGAAAAATGTACAATATTGCATTTTACCCATATTTATAATTCGCAGAAAAAACTTATTTAAGTTTATATACTTCTATTTTATTTTTCTTCGTGTTTTTCAACATTTTACTAACGTTCATTAAAAACTGAACCTTTGCCGAAATGTAGTGTTTTTGCTCTTACTCCGGTTATTTAGAAACAACAATTAAATATCCTTTTGTTATTAACTCATGCAAGAAAACGTTGTCGAGACAATTTATCTGGTAAATTTTATTCTATACAGAAAAAGACTATAAACAATGTAGATATCAGAAGAACTGAAGAAGAGCATATGCTAGACTCTGGGCATTATGAACTCGCTGAAGCAAGAAAACGGGTCGCAATTGTAGAGTCAATTAATATAACGGAAAAGACTGCTGTATCTCAGTTAGATACTCGAAAACTCGTTGAGGATGTATACAGGTTTGTTACAATAATCGTAGTAAGTGCTGAAAAGTGTTTTGTACATCATCGCATCACTCAAGTTAAAAAACACACATTTCTTATGGTAATAAGAATATGTAGAGTGAAAATAACAATCCGTCATATTTGAACTTGAATTGTTATTTTTTAGTATAAATTTGTTTACAAATCGGGGGGGGGGGGGGTTTCAAAGAACCGACCGTCAAAAGGCCGACCTTAAAAAAAAAACAAACAACAGTAAAAAAAAGCCGAAATAGCCTTTAATATTTTTTCACCTGTATATTATCACATTGAAAACCTTAATAAAATAAGTGTTCAAGTTTGTCGTTTTTTGACATACCGCCTTTTTTACTGTCGGTTATTTGGCGTTTCGTTTTTTTTTATTCGTCGGGTTTTCCGCCTGCGCCCCATATAATAAATAGATAAAAATCTGGTCTGTAAGTGGGAAAGGAAGGGGGATGTAACAAGGGGGCCAAATATTCATAGAATAATATATATTCAGCAAAGAAGATAAACATCTGGAAAGCAATGTATTGCCGGTATCCGCTGATGAAGGATTTGAGGATGGACGATCAGGTGACTTTGCAAAATTTCCACAAGGTCACCTAATATCTTTCGAAAAATCTACCAAATTAAACAAAGCAAAGGTAATCTAAAATTTTATTTGAATTTGGACGTTAAATAGTAGTGTACAACATGATGAAAATACCACTTAAATATTATTTTCATACGTTTTACAGATTTTAATAAAGAATTGTTATGTTTGTATCAAGGGCGTAAAATTGAGTTTTGCGCTACGATTAAAGTGCGCGAGGGCAAACATTCTATGCCTGAGATTCAAACCTTGTTTTTTGATTCAAAAAGCAATGTTTGAATCTCAGACATAGAATTTTCCCCCTCATGAACCTCCAGCCGGCTTTTGCCGTCTGTCGGGTTCTATTTTCGAGGGGTAAAACTTAATTTTACGCCCTTGATACAAAAATAACTACTTTGATGCAGTGGGCATTAAGAAACTAGGGAGTTGTTTTCCTCCTGCGTTTTACGGAGCAAAATAATATTTTTCATTCAGAGTGCGCGAAAACTACATTACTAACTCCGCAGCAATCGAAACCTACAAAATTCTTGAATATCAAATTTATAAAGAGTTCATTGCTTATTACAATTTTGTTTACTGGGTATTTTTCATCTTTTTCGTTTTTTTAAACCTGAACTTTAGTTTGTTGACAACGTCCTCTTAATATAAAGGGCAGGAAAAACCCTTAATATAAAGGGCATTTAGGAAATTTAATAACGTATAAAATTGTATGTAAACAAAATTTATTTACAAATCTTGTTTAGGAAAGTCCCAAAAAAATTCTTTCAAGAGGTCAACAGTTAATGAATATGATCAAGCTCGACGTTGTCGAATGGTCTATTTATGAATCATCTCCTATAGCTTATGAAGATTTTATTAGGAATTTCGGAAAATTAACCACGCACCAGGTAAGTCTTATAGAATTATTACTCAATTACGTTAGGAGTTTTTTAAGTACTTATAACGCTGTGCTCTTTCATTATACTATCAAATCCCAAATGTCGCGATATAAAGTATACTTTAACAATAAAACTCTTTCGCTCGAGCTTCTACAATTTAAAAGGATTCTGTTAGCTTTCGACTGTCATGGCGACGATATTTATCCGACGCTTGAACTGAAACAACAAAATCCGTCCCTGGATGTCCTGAGGAGTTCCAAATGTCCGTTTTTGGTTATCGAGAGCTTCTCAAGAGCCATCCTGAAACATTCTGAGAACGGGCTTGTCTCGTTTGGGTATTAAATCCTTCGGACAATTGAATGTTTGTTTATCGAGAAGACCATCGTTTAGACACTAGAATCCTGGTATATTTACCCACTCAGTTCCTGGCCTTCCCCTCCCGTCTCGTTATATTTACCAAAAGAAGGGGAACGCCGCTTCCCCCATTCTCCTCAGTCGCGTTACGTTAGTGACCCGTAAGGTGGGGGAAAAAGAGAACGGCGACTGGTAAATATAACCAGACGTAACCGGACAAATATAATATATGTTTGGACCTGAATATAGCTAGACGCAATTATATCGTTTTTATACGTTTGTCTAATCAAGCTTAGAAAATCGATGTATTCGATGGTATTTTATTGTTGCTGTAGGCGATCTAAGGATAAAACGAAATATCAACGGCCTACAAATTGAGAATAATAACCAGTATTGGTATCTAAATAACCAATACTGTGATAAACATTCCTCGACATTTCGTGTACATTGTACACAGTCAGAAAAAAATGGTTAATGAAAGAATAGGTTAAAGATAGATTTTTATTAATTAAAACGAATGAGGACCAAAATA
The DNA here is from genome assembly GCA_030407085.1 of Trichopria drosophilae. Lineage (NCBI taxonomy): Eukaryota > Metazoa > Arthropoda > Insecta > Hymenoptera > Diapriidae > Trichopria > Trichopria drosophilae. The sequence goes on along the minus strand of CM059587.1, from coordinate 82,494,749 downwards.
AAAAATTCGTTAAATCGGGAATTGAACCCAGGACCTTTTAGTTCCCGGTCGAATGTTCTTAATATGCTGTGCGCCTTCTCACAAATTCTGCACTAATTGTAAATTGCTTTATCGTAATTGGTTTATTTACTTTTGACGCGTTGTGTTGCAGATTTTAACACAAACAGGTGAAGATAACCTTGAAGCAGAAACACAAACTGAACAAATAGAATACACAAATAAATGGACTCAATTTCCTGTAACGTGCAGACAAACTGTACGAACAGTAGAAGATCTAAAAAGTTTTAAAGTAGAACAAGTAGGCGTAGGAGGTGATGAAAATGATTTCAATTCTTCTGATCTTACCACATCAACAGCCTCTCATGATATTCTAAAACTTAACGAATTCTTAAACAAATCGGGGAAAGTCATGTTATCATTATTAGAAGAAAAAGAACACGGAGGAAATGTTTTGGAAACCGATATACACGGATTTGCATTTAGCGACGGATCTATAAAGTTGTCAGTTAACTCTTTATCTTTTCTTGCTGGAAGAGCAGTTACTATTTTGCAATATTCCGAACTTTCTAATAAGATTTTAATCAGCATCCATGCTCCGATTGAACAGGTAGGTATTAATAACGCCTTAATAAATATTAATTTTATTAAAACTATGTGTTTTATTTAAATATAGAAATTTGATTCTGAGAACAAACAAGATTATGTAACTGATTGTTGCATAGGCTGTGTATGGAATGTCAATGAACCTTCGAGGCCAATAAAACTATTTTATTCGCAAAATGCAATAACTGCGTGTAGTTTTCATCCTCTAAATAATAATATTATCTTCGCAGGTCTTCAAGATGGGTAAATTTAAAAATATTTAGATAGATTAAAATTAAAAGTGAATCGTTAAATTATTTAAACTCGCTGACTGTTTTACAGATCGATTAGTCTTTGGGATTTACGCGAGGAAGAAATGTGGCATCAAAATGTCATTGATAAAATCAATGAAGTTGATTGGGTAATAAGGACTTCAACGTACACGAATGCTGGAAATTGGGATGTAGACGGACACAGGAATAAAATAATAAGCATTCGAGTGTTGACAATAATGGAAAACAATGATACGGAAAATTACAATAAGTTTATTCCTATCCAAATATGCAGTTTAGATGAAGATGGTCGTGTTATTTTATGGAGTATTGTAAGGAATTTAACTTCCATTTCCGACGATTTAGGATTGTCGCAATGGGGAGCCGTAAAACTGATAAAAAGTCAAGAATTGTCGCTGCCCATAAAGAAGGATAAACAGTAAGTCACTCACTATTTCTTTATAAATAAAGAAACATAAGTAAATGTGTTTCATTATAATGTTTATGATACCTTTTATTTTTCATAATCAAATATATTTTTATTTAGGGGAGACATTATGAGAGAATATGTTGACATGAATATTGACACTGGCAATTCTAATAATATTTATATTTCTACTAATTACACGAATGTACTACACACTACGTGCCTTGGAAGAAAAAGCAAACCACAACAGTATAAGATTAATGACATAGGTATGTTAGTTATAAGACAAATACACCAATAATCACTACCCAGTATCTGACCACTTTTGTTTCATATGTATTTGGCATGTTATATATGGCAAATCCAATGAACTTTTAACTTCCTACAACTAAATACTCATCTCAAAATTAAAAATAAATTGCTGTGTTTCATTTTCATTCTACGTCATTTAACCTTTCGCGGCGCAGTGGTAACACAGATTACCTTTTTTATTCACAACTTTTCTGTCTAGTTTCAATGCTTTCGAAGCAATATTCAAAAAAATTTGGTTACAGTGGTAAACGGGTATTTTTAGTACGTAACGAAAAGGATAATACATGCAAATACGCAAAACTATTAACAAGTATAAATAAATAAATTTAAAAAATCGTCGATTTTTGAGAAAGAAATCATTTTTGAACGAACTAAAAGGTAAATTAGAACTAAATTTGGTACTCGGGGGTTTTTGGGATCCCTGATTATGAATTGGGAGTCGGTTTTGAAAAATTCAAAATGGCGGAAACAATATGGCGGATGAATTTTTAAAAATTCATCGGATTTACTTGAAACCCATTACTCGAGGGTTTTTGTGGTCGCTGATTGCGAATCTGACCTCGGATTTTGAATATTCAAAATGGAGGATCCAAGATGATCGACAGAAATATGAAAATGTACCCGATATTAATGAAACTGCGTACTTGGGGATTTTTTATCTCTGACTTGTATATTTAAAATTCAGAATACATAGAGTACCCAGTTTTATCTTGGTCAAGTAAATTTTTTACATTTACGTCGGTCATCTTCGAGCCGCCATTTTGAATTTTCAAAATCGGACTTCAGATTCGTAATCAGCGACCCAGAAAACCCCCGAGTAACATATTTTCAGCTGTTTTCCGTACTCTCTAAATCTGAATCAGCGAAATCAGCGAGAACCGCTGCGAATCAGCGTATATACGCTGCAAATCAGCGATAAGTATACCGCTGATTTGATTAGCGGTATATTTATCGCTGATTCGCAGCGGTTTTCGCTAATTCAGATTTAGAGAGTATAAAGAAAAATGTGCGCCACAAAAGGTTAACCCATTAATGACCAGGAGGGCGTAAAATGCACCACAACTTCACAGTTTTCATTTGAAATGAAAAAATGTTTCCAACAATTTTTGCAAGACCATTTCTGATGTAAAAAGGATCCCTTTTTCGGATTCTAAAACTAAAATTTGGTTATTGTTAACTCAAACAAAGTTGTGGCACATTATAATCGGAGAGAAGTGCGCAAGTATGAGACCATGCGGTGCTCACGACTCTTAAAATATGAATAGCGATTAATTTCTCCATCATGCGCCACGAAGCCTCAATCTAAGAAACTTACAGTATTATATAATGAATCTGTTAATGAAAGATGCTACATTTCAGCTTTCTAGTTCCGAAACCATATATTTTAGACTAGGGCCTCTTAGACTTTTTTGCACAAAATTTCTTGCTCTATAAAAAAGGTTCAGAACAAAATTGCTCTATCTTGCACTGCTAGATAGAAACGATTAAAAGCAATCACGAAATGTTGGCGCTCGCCGCGCCGTTTCGGTTTTCAAATCTTGTTTCTTTCACTTAATGAAAAATTAAAATTGTATGAATCATTTTGTCAAAATTCGCGCTGCATAAGAGTAATTACTATACACGACCAATTAGTGAATGCCAAACAAACTAAGAATTGAATTAAATCATCAATTAAGTTTTCTCGGTAATACAGTCCTCTTACTAATTGTTAAAAGGTAAACAAAGAAAATATGACGTAACTGGGATATCAGTTCACGTCTAGCGCAATAAATAATCCGGTACTTATAAAAATTATGAATCACATGCTATTGGATTTAATATTAAAAATCATCCCTCTAGCGCTAATAATTGAAACTATTGCTTAAATGTGTTTCGCACCGGGATGCCATGTTTTGCTCTTCAGCAGGGCTTATAAGAATTGAGTGAGAACTATTGAAAATCTGTTATTTTTATTTATTTCCAGTAACTCTCAGTCAATTCTTAATTAACTTTTTTGGCATTCTGAAAGAGTTCGTATATAGAAAGTAGAATCACCTATACAGAGCTCAAATTCGAAAATTGGACCCGGTCTTGACCACGTGGCCAATCCACTGGGTTTGGTCTCTAGGTCAAAACGACCAAAACTTCATATTTGACCCTGTCGATTGATTACGTCCTTTATCCAAGTGGTCCAAACCATCTGGAAATTTTCAATAGATCACGATGTACACAATGCTTCCAATTCATTTGAAATTTGATATGTATGGTTTCTTGGGGACGCCTATTTGCGATTAGATTTTCGAAATCCACAATAACGGCTCTAAAATGTTGGCCCTCTAAAGTTTTAAAAGTCCGGAATGAAAGAAAGAAATATTATTTTATTGTAAGGAAAATTAACAACACAGAATGTTTATTATGATTTTGAGTTAAAAAGCAATATTTTTCATGAAATAATGAGACTCAAATGATTGAATGTTAGGAATCTGTTTTCTTAGAAATAGTGGGGGTTAAATAAAATTTTCTCTTGATAATTTTGCTTGGAATACGATAAAATTTAATTTGTAGTTGTAAAATTAAGCGTTTTAGAGAACATATCTCTCATTTTATAAGAAATTTTTGAATTCTTTTGTATACCTGAATTTCATTTTGAATCCCTAAAAAATAATTCGAGAGGAATCTCCATTGTACAAATTCACATGACATAGATTTGGAAACATGTTTATTTCCATTTAAGTTCCAATAAAAAGGTCGTGAGTTCGATCCCCGACCAGGGAACAATATTTCAAGAACGATTTTCAAGCAGCAGCTCGCTATTGGTAAAACGAGCCATGTTGTTTGTTTACGTTTCGCAATGTTGTTTATTTCGTGGAAATCGACTCTTGACCGTTACTGTGCTTCGTGTGTTTTTGCAGCTTCTACATTTCATACACAAATGTGAAGTATGGGGCCATCTCTGAAATCGATCTGCAGCTCTCGCAAATTTACGAAATCGAAACAAAGTTGAATATTCTGTAAAAAAAAAGGGCGATATCGCCTGTTGACAAGATAAAAAAAGCACTTCCTTTTAAATATGTTTATATTCAATAGCAACTATTTATAGACGTAAATAAATAGTAACATTAATTTCATGCTAACTGTACTGTATAACATTTAGCTGTTTGACGTGTAAAGTGGTCAGGTATCGAATACTTCCATTTATTTGGATCTACATTAATTAACAATTTACAGATTCGTCTTGTGGTACCAGTTGCATTGAAGTATGTCCATTTCAAGAGTCGTATTTTATTGTAAGTTGGACTATATCTGTTATATATTTCTATCTAAGAATCCTGTTAGTGAGTTGTTTCTTACCAACTCTGTGCTTGTGTTTTGGAAATAGATTGGATGTAATGACGGTGCAGTGCGCCTTCATTCGTTGAACGAGGAGACGCCGCTATTGATTTTAAATGATGGGAAGTCCACATCGTCGATTAAATCGGTGCAGTGGTCAAGGTCCAGGCCTTTAATTCTTTACATTCTCGACAATCATTCAAGGTACGTATTAATAATAAACGTTTTTAACATTATTTGTTCCATTTATCATTTGTTTAGCTTGTCTAAAGGTTACCGTTTATAGTTTTAAGCAAATTTTCAAAGCAATTTTGTGTGTAAAATCAAAATTTACTGTTAAGACAAATGCAATAATTTAATGTGGCTGTAACGTTATGAGAATTACTGGTAGGTTATTGATTAATAGCTCACTTTTACAGGCGATAGTAGTATTAATAACCCAAATTGTAAAGAAGGCTAAATCTTGTTCATAATCTCAAAAAAATAACACATTGTACGCATTTTCCAAGTAAACAACCTCAATTATCTTAAAATTTTGATGGGACGTTCCGTTGAACCCTTTAAAAGCCGTTACTTTTCTCAAATTTCAACGCTGTATCTGTTAACGCAAGTGGCCTAGAAAAAATATATCATGTACCATTTTGAAAACTTGAGGCCGCCTTTTTCAGATGCCGTCGCTAAAATTGATCTATGAAGCGTTATAAGAATGTTACAGTCCATTTTTCCTAAATATCGTCAGATTTTTCGCAACTTCTTGAACAACTTCTTGCTTTAATATTGTAATGATAGAATGTGGCCTGGATATCTGCCCTTTGTGCGTTTACGGAAATTCAATATGGAGGCCTCAAGATGGCGGCCTAAATAAACAAAAACGATATTTTCCCGTCCTTAAAGGGTTAATAAGACCTGAAAAGATCACACACAAATAATTACCTCCTAAAATGACCCACTTTTTCCAACGCCCTGAACAAATCATATCAAACATCTTTTTAACGTTAAAAACATGGCATATAACGACTCGTTGGATTTGGAAACAGACGTTCGATTCGCAAGGGACACTTATTCGTGTACATTATGTTTTTTCTTCTGTGGCTAATAAAAGCGCAAATTCATAGCGCAATGGCGTAGAATCAATTCAGAAAAATTATCTGAAATTGCAACATTCAATTACGTGATGAAATAACCTTATTTCAAAGCATACTTCGATGGAAAAACATGTTAAGAGGTAAAACAACTCCCCCGAAATTTGGACACAAATAGAAAAATGGCGATGATTGCACAGGACCTGAAAAAAATTTGTTGACATCACATCAGATCAGGAATTTAAGATATATGATCCGAAAAATATAAAAATGTACTGTTTGGTAATTTGAGGTTAGAATATATGAGCTATCTAACGTCATGGATCAAATTGGACAACGGATTCGTTTTCAGCGATCAAAAATCTATAAAATCCCCTACAACTGATTGAAGTTGAATCCAAACAAAAATTGTTACATTCCTTTGTATTTATTAATTTCAAGACGTACCTTCAGTTGTTAATTACGCAGGGCCGCAACATAATTTTTGAGAGGATATAACTTAAATGAGAAATAGTGGATCTTATATATTTTTGGGAGCTAAAAACAAATTCGTTGTACATTTTGACCCATCACATCAGATTTTTCATATATCCTAAACTTAAATTGCCGAAAAGGATATTTTTGACTATATTTTGGATCAGATATCTTAAAATCCTGACGTGATAGAGAAGGAATTCGTTGTCATCGGTCAAAATCTAGGATCCACATTCAAGTTATCTCGCAAAAAAAATGTTTGTGGTCCTGTGTTATTAAGCAATTTTAATGATTTTTAGTAGGAAAGTGTATTTCAATAGATGAAGTATATCAGCCTAGACATATTGAAAGGAAGATTAAAATTAAGTAAACTACCAGCAAAATGTTTTGGGGGAAGGGGCTGCTTATATATGTTTTTCGACCGATAAAAAAATACGTATAATGTTTTACAAAATGTCCAAATTTCATATAAATCAAAGATTTACACTTCGGTAGAATTGTAAGTGATTTTTTGAGTTACTAATAAAAATTACCTTGACTTATTTTCAAGGATTTTCGTATGGGATTTAAGTAACAGCGATACATCGCCCACGCATACTATTTCCTGTAAGGGTTGGGAAAATGTAACAAACATACGGCTATCTCCATGCAATGGAAGCCAAAATATGATGAATCAGTATTTGGTAAGAAAAAATTAATTTTTAATAAGTTAACAACGTACTTTAAAAATTGATATACTTAATTATAAACTACTTTTCCAGGCTCTTGGGACAGAAAATGGACATATTGAAGTCCACAAATTGAAAAAAGATTTCTACTACTCAAATGAAGCCGACGTTATGCGAGAGGTCGATACGTTCCTGCAATATGTTTCAATTTTGTAATTGTAAAAAGTAGTTGATTTTTTACTTTGTATGTATTCTAAAATAATATTTATATACACATGTAGAAATATAGTTAATAAGGCGTGTCTTTTACGGCATAAGAAGTGCAATAAAAAATAATTCAGTGTAGTGAATATGCAGCATTTATTCTTACTCCTCAGAGTAGAACCTATCCTACCCTAATCAATTAAATAATTTATTTCAATATCAATTATAAAATATAAAAGAAAGCAAGAACTTCTCGATTAATAATTGAAATTAAGATCTTTGTGTTTTTTTTTTAATTACAATGGAGAATAAAACAATTAGTACTGAAAGTTTAATGTTTATTGCATTATGAGACGATAAAAAAGAAACACATATAAAAAGTATAATATAGGGGTAGGTTATTGTCCTACTAAAGATAGAAGTTGCTTATCAAGGGGAGACACCTGGGAAATATCAGCCTGTAAAAATTAAAAATGTCCAAGCGTATAGGGGTGATTTTACTCATTAGTCATTTGCCCTGTCCGATGGCCTATATTGATCTACCATATGGCGCAGTTACATCGGAGAAATTGTAAACGCTTGATGACCTTTTTTAAATTGTAGACTTTATATAAGGGGGTCGGCTTGCATAGTTAAGTAATAGAAACATTATTATCGAATTGATTAGCATTAAATTAGTATTTCATGTCACAAAGATAATCGTGTTTTACAATCAACCAGGCCTTTTTTATTATGGCCAAAAGTTTTTAGTTTGGCTAAAGCTTCTTACCCTGAGGTTTTTGGGGTGGCAGAGTACGATACTATAGATTTTAAAAATTCAAAATGTCGAAGCCAATATGGCCGATGAAATATTAAAATTGCATCAAATTTGCCTTCATAAATAGTTGGCTTTACTAACTAAATAGTAGGGTCTGGCACAACTACATATTTTAGTTGGTTTGACTATTTAAGTAGCAGGTTTGGCTATTCAATTTGTATAGGTCACTATTTAGATAGAAAATTAACTAAAAACGATGTCTGAGTCTTATTCTACTATATAGCCAGTAGTCCCAACTATTTCATTTTTTCTGCGTTTAAGCAGATATCGTATAGAAGACCTTTCCGCTTTAAATAATTAAAAATGGAACATGAATCATTTTGGTACTTACATTTGACAGCGTGAACACCGTTTTAAAAATTTAGTTTTCTATATTGATATTAAATTAATACATAAGTGAAAATTTGAATTCATCGTATAATTACAATTTTAATATCTATTATTTTGCTATTAACAAACAAAACAGAAACAGTTTTTTATATTACAACTATTCTAAGCATAAGAAGAAAACAATTGATTCAAAAATATGAACTTAACCCTTTTTTGCCTGAAATCAGAAAAGCAGGTACATCAACTCCAGCACAGTTTCTGGAGTGAAAAGAATTTTTTTTAATTTTCGAAATATACCTTTCCTACTATTTTCAAGTGTGCTCTATCGATTCCCGTCGAGAAAATTACGAAATAATCATTATTTATGCAAAAATTTTGCAAAATAAAATAAAAAATCCATGATTTTTAGGTCATTTTTTTTCATTTTTTCCGATTTTCTCCCCCAAAACGGGGCACAATCAATGAAACGCATACGTAAAAAGTGATCCCGATTGTTGAAGATAAATAATATACTGGTAGAATATTTTTTAGAAGCAATGGCCGATTCAAAATGGCCGCGAAACGAAACAAATTTATTCAAAATTATTAATTCCTTGAAATAGAGATCTTGGAAACTTTTTTTGAGTTTTATAATGATGATATAAATATTTACTGGTTATGCACGAACGTGTATAATGTTCGTAATTATCGAACACATATTTTCAACTTTGAAACAGATGCATGCAATAACGTTGCATATGAGCGATGCGATTTACATACCGTGGCAATTATAGATCCGCCATTTTGAATTTATCAACTCAAAATTATTATAATCTTCGTACATTTTGAATCAGCCATTGCTTCTAAAAAATATTCTACCAGTATATTATTTATCTTCAACAATCGGGATCACTTTTTACGTATGCGTTTCATTGATTGTGCCCCGTTTTGGGGGAGAAAATCGGAAAAAATGAAAAAAAATGACCTAAAAATCATGGATTTTTTATTTTATTTTGCAAAATTTTTGCATAAATAATGATTATTTCGTCATTTTCTCGACGGGAATCGATAGAGCACACTTGAAAATAGTAGGAAAGGTATAAAAAAATTATTTTCACTCCAGAAACTGTGCTGGAGTTGATGTACCTGCTTTTCTAATTTCAGGCAAAAAAGGGTTAATTCGAGTCTGTTCCAAAATGGATAAAAATTTATTAAATTGCTTGAGTAAAACTAGTTTTATAACCACTCAATACAGTGGTTAGTTTTAATTTAACCCGTTAATTCCTGAATGGACAAATTTCATGATTTTGAAAAATTAAAAAAGTATTGACAAATTTCTGTAAAAATTTTTAGCGCATTCTCTAATCAATTCTATAGAACTTTTTATTCATCAACATTTTTTCTGAGAGTATGACATATTCAAATAAAAATATCCTGAACTTTTTGACGATTGTTTGCTGTTTGATCCAAGATTCCGGATCCTTTCACCTTTTCAAACTGCTAACATGCACATTTTAAAGTTGAAGTCTCGAGGCCACGATTTCTTTACTTTAAACAGTAAAGAAATTTACGTCAGATATAGCTGCTTGGAAATTTTTTTCCAAGCTGTAGTGAAAAAATGTCCATTTAGGACTAATGGGTTAAATATTACGAAATCGTCGTAACAAATTTGACATTACTCGGAAAATAGCTTGAAAATAATGTTAAGAATAAATTGAACGTGCATATATGACTAGCTTTTGAACCATCTGAAAAATCTTATTCTATTGTTTAAAAATACAACATGAATTATAACCAGTAAATAAAACTATTTATAATAAATTTATTTCTATTATTAAAAAAATATTGCTGATGCAAAATTCTAAAATTTAGTGAGGTATATAATTGATTCATCAGATTCCTAAAAAAAGATCTGCGGATGTGTGATCTGACTTTCATTTTCGTCTAATACATTGATAGATTGTAATACCAAAATGCTAAATAGGTCAAGCGGAAATAAAATATTGATTCAAATCTTACAATCTAGCTTAAAGGACAAAAGGAAGTAAATTCTCAAAAAAAAATCACTACATTGCAATGCTTTTACTTGGAAAACAAGTTTGTAGTATCCTTAACAAGGAGCTTAAGCTCATGAAAATCTTGAAGTAAAACAACGACGTTGCTCATCTATTAAGCTCCATCTAAGATTTCGAAACTGGAGTACTCACTTCTGCTCAACTCTTTTGACCTTAAAGTATTTAACGCAAGAGAAAATCTGATCGAAATAGGCATGTTTCTGCAATTTTTCGAATTTAAACAAAATTTTGTTAAGACTCAATCTGTCACAAATTATTTTCCAGTTTGTTAGCATATAGTATGTAGATAAAAAATCGAGTAATTAATTTCTTGTAGATTTTCAAGTAATTATATAAGTATAATTAAACAAATCGTATGGTAAGAATGTTTGTTTTTATCTCTCCATAACTTGATATTTAGGAGTATTCGACTATGCTAATCCATTGTCCGAATTTCGAAACGGTGGAATCTGTCAAATCAGAACGAAAAAAAACGGTGATTGGACATGTAAATCTCCATTATTTTGATGTAAAAATGTCCTTTTATTCCTCTGTGTAGTATTACAAACAATTGATCATTACATTCAGACATACAGAACGTAAATTAGCTGTGAAAGACATTCTTTTCATTTTTCTTTACGATGTTATCAATGTATCCCTTTCGTTACGGATTTTTTAACCATCTGGATAAACTTTTTTGATACCATTTCTTTAATTATACTAACTTCATGACATGTCGTGAGGCAGAAAACGATAAAGAATAGCTAGAAATGAGGTCATTAAAATTTTGACGAGACACAAATTCAAAATAAACTTTTTAAATCCATGATACTTGCAAGAGAGAATAACCGCTCTTATAAAATGCTACATAAAACCTAGAAATAGTCGTGAAAAGTGGTGGAAATAAATAATTATATATTTCTTATGGTGGTACTATAACCCAATTTTATTAACTTTAAAGTATTTCATTGAGATCATAACGTCTTGAAAATTGCCCAGCAATCAAATTTGGGTAGAGTTGTATAGAATTGGATTCAATTATTAAATCCTGAATCCATACTTTGGTCAACGGTGAATTCATTTTAATACGTAAATACAATTCTATTCGTTCATACGAATAAAAAGGTTACTTTCTGAATTCATATTAATCCAAAAAAAGTTTTCTTTTTAAAAATTAAATCTTAAATACATCCGTATTCATCATTACGGATTCAAAACTATCTAAGTGTATTCATTTCAATCCAAAAATAGTTTCCTTTTTAAAAACGAAATATCGAATGTATCCATATTCAACATTACTGATTCAAAACTATCCGAGTGTATTCATTTTAATTCAAAAAAAGTTGTGTTTCAAAAACGAAACTTTCAATACATCCGTATTCAACATTATGGATTCAAAACTATCCAAGTGTATTCATTTCAATCCAAAAAAAGTTGTATTTAAAAACAAAACTTTGAATACATCCGTATGCAACATTACGGATTCAAAACTATCCAGTGTATCCATTTCGATCCAAAGAAAGTTTTCTTCTTAAAAACGAAATATTGAATGCCTCCGTATTCAACATTACGGATTCAGAACTATCTAAGCGTATTCATTTCAATGCAAAAAAAGTTTTCTATCAAAAACGAAACTTTGAATACATCTATATTCAACATCACGGATTCAAAACTACTGAAGCGTATTCATTTCAATGCAAGAAAAGTTTTCTTTCAAAAACGAAACTTTGTATACATCCGTATTCAATATTACGGACTCAAAACTATCCAAGTGTATTCATTTAAATCCAAAAAAAGTTTCCTTCTTAAAAACGAAATATTGAATGCCTCCGTATTCAACATTCCGGATTCAAAACTATCTAAGCGGATTCATTTCAATGCAAAAAAAGTTTTCTTTCAAAAAATAAACTTTGAATAAATCTGTATTCAATATTACGGATTCAAAACTATCTAATTGTGTTCGTAAAATTGAATACAGACGGATTACTTTTTCTGAAATTTAATCCGGCAAATTACGCTTCCGATTGTATTCGTAAAATTGAATACAGATGGATTCCTTTCTTCGGAATGCAATCCATTTGAATTCATATTTACGGAATCAAAGTATGAATTCAAAATGAATTGAAATTTTCAATCCAGTCCTATCCAATCTCGATTTCTGGGTGTCATATCAATTTTTGAAGAGGGTAGCAATAAGTACAATTTAATGGCATCATTTTTGTCCAGTAATGTTTAGTTTAATGTATCATTGCCTACAAAAATGTGCAACTTAATGCTGGATTTACCATTTCAAACATACCATGAGCAATTCTTGAAATTCATGCTATTTGCAAGCAATGACAATCAGTTTAGTATCGTTGATCAGTTTCATTTAGCCCGTATAGAGAGAGTTTATAATACTCCTTGTTAATCTTTCCACGAAAGCTTTAGCTCTACAAGTCTATAATTGCTGGGGTAATTCCTTCTTTGTTCTTTAGTGGGCGGACATGGGAGCAACAATTATAACCTCTCTAGTCTCCAAGAATCATTTTCTAGTCTCTTTGATGTATGAAAGTTATTCTGTTTCTAAATTACCTCGCTGCAATCGACCTAATAGCAATGGACATTGATCTTTTCCTGTATACAATTACTCTTTGTACTTTTTAGCGAACGTTCGTTGAAACATTGAGGTGATAATATTGAAGGCGACAGCTAGTATTCAATGACCTCGAATTCTTCGTATTTTGTTCTTTTCTCATTATAACCCAATTGGTTTAGATTTACAATGTTTATGAAACGTGTTAGGTAGTAATAAAGGCATATGAAGTTAAAATGAGCATGAATTTATGTTTTGTATAATGGGTTTAAAATCCCGCCAATTGTGTAACACGGTCAAATAATCGATATTTGCGTTAGAAAATGCAAAATTACAACTTGCAGACGCCAACTTTTAAAATTACAACTCACAGACGCTATTTTGTTTTTTGAAAAAATCCGCTGGGAGAAGAAAGGGCTGAACAAAAATTCGCTATTATTACCTTTTGCAATTGTCAGTATCGCCCTTTTCATTGTCAATAAAAGGCGATTCTCGCAAAAAAAGTTGAAAAAATGATCATAAATTTTTTGTTTGAATTCGGCTGTTGATTCTAACTACGGGATTCAAAAGAGGAGGTAAAAAACTATTGATCTTCACTTATTTCAATCTTACTTTTGCCATTTTGCTAACAATAAAGAACCGGTTTTCCGCTCAATAGTCTACCGACTATCTATGCCGTAGTAAAGGAGATGTTTCATGTGGTCAACATCCAAGATGGTAATTCCCATTTAGGTTGCTTAACTAGGAATAGCGAAACGCACCTTGTCTATGCACCAGATTACTGATGTCGATCCCTATTGTACAATCGACAAGTTTGTGCGGAACCTTTTATTCAAATTTGCATATAGATCCAGACGATACTAAATACAAAAAAGTGCACTGAGGTTTGTGTATCGTTTACGACGAGACGATAGACTTGTGCTCTTCAGACGCGAAGCAAAATGGCTGTCTTTCTCATCCAGAAAACTGTATTGTCTGTAGTCTCATCCATCAAATCGTCATTACTAACCAGCCATCAGACTTTGCATCCAGATTTATCCATATGGATTTATATTTTGGCTCGTTTTTTCCTGAACAGCACAATATGTCTTGTGATGTCCTGAGGAGCTCCTGAGAATGCCGTAGGAAGGGATTGTGATGTTTAGGTTCTGGGCCACGACCATTCAGCAGTAGAAATCTGTTTCATATCATCTGCAGAAACCTCATCCAGCATCCCCATCAGCTTTCCACACAAATTTGTTGGATTCTCTACTCAGAGACCACTTTCAGTTTGAAAATACCACTCAATACCTTATATTTCACATATAAGAAATATCGTTATTTTCGTACGAATTAATCCTGAGAGAAACATATTTATATCAGCACATATTGTACATTTGCATCCTATATGACACTAATGAGATTTGACGGTGGTAAATTAGCCCATTTGTCTCCTTGTGGAGCAACTTTGCATTTTTTATTTGACGACAAGACAGAAACCAAGTTTACTTCCGTCCTGAATATGGATCACCGGCATATCACTTTATACATTTATGTGGGATGTTCTTGTTGCTTACGTTCAACACTTGAATTTGTAGCGTGTTCATATGCAAGGTGGGAAAAGTATACAAACACTGTAAACTATCCAGTAGTATCGGCGACGTTACACGTAAACATTTGGTAGTAATAGCATGATGCCAGTTTAGAATAATTTAGGGCGGTGGTTAAACCTTTTCTTTTGCCAATGCGTGGATAAACTCCTCACACTATCGTAAAAAGTACTTTGAACAATAACTCTAAGCTGACATTTGTGAGAAGCACCATTCTGTTATGTACACAATAAAACTGTTGTAGTTGTGTTAATCTATTTTTAACAAGAGGTTATATTAATGATTCACGCAATTGGATTAAAAGAGTACTCCAAAGGATTCGACTATCTTTATAACTCTTCATGAGATTGAACAAGTTACTTCAACCTTGTATACCCTATAATGTATGGCGTGTCTTTATTTATTTAGTTATATTAGAGTAATATTTGAAGCGTATGCTGCTGCATTTTACGGGTAGCAGACTTTTACGGGTACCTATTAAAATTGATATTGTGCAAGAAAATTGCAGAAAACCTTCACTTGAATACATGATATAAGAAAACGAAAACAATAGCAATATTTAAATATGTAGCTGCCCTATCATATTACAAATTTTTATCTTTTAAAATTATTTTTAACCTTATTGTAGTTAGTTTAATGTTGAACGCAGGTTGGTGAACAACGCATTCCCTTGAGTTGTTCTTTCAAGAACTTTCAAGAGTTTTCAAGAATTGTCACTATCACTGTTACGCACATAGAAGAAAAATATCCCCATGACATCACCAGTATTTCACTTGAGGCATTGATATTTTGGATATCGCCTCAGGGATATTTTAGAAACATTTCCAGAACGCCTTATATCCGCTTTTTTTATATTCTTACGACATTGACAGTATCTCAAAGGCATTCTACACTAGCGAAAATTAATTGCATTCTACATGCAATTTAATGAAATGTCAATGCCCAATAATACATTAAATTCAATAAGTTTGTAACTGAAATGTGTCTTAATGTACAGGAAAGTAAATATTAGGGTATTTTTACATTATATTTCATCTATTATCAAATTAAATTTACTGCACGTGTTTATTAAATGTCCATACTGTTTAAGACTGTATATTTCAAGACACATTCAAAAAATAAAAAAATATTTTTGGATGATGTATGTTCAGGAGACGCTTATTTTACAAATTAAGCAATAGCTATAGATACAAATCATCAAATCAATATTTTACGAAACTCATTACATATAGTGCACATAAAATAAAACGTCCGCAGTTCTGTGACAAACTGTACTTTGCTATTATATTAAAAGACAATAATCAGCTTCCTGTGAGTAGACGCTTAGTATAGATCGACCGTTTTCCTTTTTTGAGTTTGATAATAGGATCACTATTTCCTGCCCGTTTACAATTATTGTTTTTTCTGCCGCGAAGGACCAGAAGCGGATTAAATTATATGATACTTTTCAGGAAAATTATGAAAAAACCTACGAGCCGGTGCTGAGCATGTAAACTCCTATGAAATAATTGATTAAATTGTTAATGACAAGAATAACAATATCAGTTCTGATGATGATTATACTGGTATTGCAACCGGCGATCAAAGTTCTCATATTCAATATAAAAATCGTGCAAAATAGCTTTTTCGTAATAATAGGTACGCTTAAAAATCGTCTACTCCAAAGCTACAAAAAAATGGGTGCAAAGTGTACAGAAAGTGCATAAAAAATGTCCACTCAACTTTTCGGTTGTAGACAAAAAAACCTCTAGATAATATTACGAGAATTATCGGATAGAAACTAAGGAAAAAGTATTTGGGTTGTTCGTATTAAATATTCTGTGTACTTTTTTACAGAAACAGAACAAAAATTTATCGAAAAATTGTTTCGAAAAAAAGTTATCGAAAAACAATCCATGATTTTTTTACATTTTCTATGAAAAACTGGTCACATCTTATTACTAACAACCTAACAAGTGTACGAGTTTAATAACAAAAAACTGGTTAATATTTAGACCGCATTTCTTCTAGGGCTACTCTCTAAATTTGAATCAGCAGAAAGCTCTGCGAAGAGGAACGGAGGCTCTGCAACGTTTTTGTTTTTCTTTATATCATGCATAGCGAGTTAAGACCATTTTTTAATCGACTGCTAATGTAGCAATTGATTTGAAGGTAACCGGATTATCTGGCCACATGTTTGATCAGATGTATGCGCACGTGACCAAAAGACTTGAGTATTTTCTCACCGAGACGGATATAGTTAATTGTCGAGTATGTATACATCTAGTCCCACTTTCTTCAGTTTTCGATTCGTCAGTGAACGAGTTTAGAATATTGTTTTATCCCATTCCTTTGTTTGAAGAATTTTAATTTCAATGCCTCTATTGAAACGGAGTATTTTCATCAGTGAAGGTTGTTTTAAGGTCCATATATAACTTGCTTAGTTGAAAATAATGTTGGCCAGGGAACAAAGTTCCGAAAATCAACACACCGAAAGGACAAAATTTCAATATAGCATGGCTCCAACTTGATTTTCTTTTCTTTGAAAATTTGGTAAAACGAAAGCAAATTAAAATACTTTGCACTCACGTAATACCGAAATTTTCGACTTTCGGAGTTCTGATTTTCGGATCTTTGTTCCCCGGCCATTATGTTTTACATGCAGTTTAAATAAGGAAATTCGTTTGATATTAGTATTCCAACTAGGTTAAATCTGAGTTATATTAATTTAGTTATATAATTGGATTTCCTGAGAGATATTTTTACCAAGTAATCAACGTAAAATAAAGAAACTGAAAAAAGTTACCCGCATTCAAAATGTATGCCGTAGAAAATGCCGCAGAAACAGTAACTAATATGAACTCCCATATATGAGGACGATTAAGTATTTTAGGGTACCTAATAGTGAAAAAGATAAGTATATAATTAGTGGCAATTTAAGATCGGTAGTCAACGTCATATCATTAATCGTATCTACCACCCCAGTATTGTCATACTAAACCTTCCCAGCCCCTATTTAAAATTTCTCATGCTAGCATCAAAGTCATTCTAACGCCTTAAGATCATGAGTCCTTATAACGTGACAGTCAGGTTTGTACTATTCTATCGCCAGGAATATTTACTATCGGGAATAAAAATTACATTTCATACGTTCAATATAAATGCATTACAAATTCCGTAAACAAATTGCATTTAACTGTTCAAATAAATAAACAGATGTACTACATCAAGCGGCTTAACAAAGACGATATATTGGTTGAAAGAAGAAAAAGTTCTCAAGGCATAATTTTACTTCTATATGATCACCTGTATACCCCACGTGATAAAAAATAATGTGTGTTAAAAAAATTTGATAATATTCTACTGTCAGCAAACAGCCATTTATACATGACTGTAGGTAACATTGGGATTCAAAAGCGAGATTTGCATTAATTAAAATTACTTACTGAGAAGACCAATGTTGAATAGAAATGTTATATGTACTAACTATATTTATATCAGTTACCTGTACTGTACAGTCTTTTACACTTGGTATATATAAGTTTGCAAACATACGTATAAATCAATTTCATTTACTGCCTTTACATTATTCAATTTCGAAACAATAAAAACAACTGGAAAAATGATTTCTTTTATATTTTACCGCGAAACAGTATAAATTTCATGATATCATTACATCTTGTCCTGGATATCTTCAAATACAAATTAGGTGGACGTTCGTTGCAGAACTTGGAAAGCTGAGTATGAAGTTTTTATCATCTGTAAAGGAAATGAATTAATAAGATGTATAGATATTAATAAGTGAGGAATGAAGAAAATCTTTTTAGTACTGAGAGAGCATTTGAAGCCTCTAATATAGCAAATCTGTGGTGTTAATTTAATATGTTTTTACTAATATTTGGGATAAATAGGTCAACATTATTTTGTTGTTTGAAAGTGATGTGTTATTTGCGAAGTCATTTTTTCGGGGATAGTGTCGGCTCATTAGTTCAGGATTATGAGATATTTGAGGTTAGCCCTTTTTAAAAAATTATTTATTTGTGTCATTTTTAGACATTTTGACAAGCCAAGTTTACTGCATAAATTGTACTAGATAAGGATCGATTGTGTTAAAGCTGCGGATTTAATATAGTTAACGCCGATGCCGATTTTTCTGTGTGAAATTAAACACTTTTAAATAATAAGTACACACGT
Organism: Trichopria drosophilae; assembly: GCA_030407085.1. Classification (NCBI taxonomy): domain Eukaryota; kingdom Metazoa; phylum Arthropoda; class Insecta; order Hymenoptera; family Diapriidae; genus Trichopria; species Trichopria drosophilae. Next base: position 82,475,902 of record CM059587.1, on the reverse strand, counting down.
ATTCTTGGTGATGTCGGTTACCGTTCTATTTGTCAACAATGTAAGCTTTTACTCTACACGATATTGACGCCTATTTTCCACTTATTCGTTTGTTTACAGTTTATACGCACTGATCGTCCATTCCAAGAAATATTTTTAACTCTGCATATTTGCCACCGTGCACATGTGTATAACAGTGTATACTTTTTAATTTACCATTTCAACTTATAAATATGCATTGTGAATCATACAGTTTATGTAGTTTTTCAATTATTTTTTTTGTATGTAAAGCAGTTTTCCGCGTTTTATACAGTGCGTGATTGCCGTACATTAAGTAGCGATTTGTCGTACACGAATGAATTCATTCTTTTCATGAAAAGAGTAGAATAATAGAAAATATATTTAGATATATACCATATAATTAAAATTGTTCATCGGGAGCTGCCCCCACCATCGCCCTCTACAGTCCACCATATAACTTCTCCAAAATGAATCTTTGTAAACTTGGAAATCATATCACTGTTATATAAAGTATCGCATACAACGTGGAGTCAAAGTCTTTATACATTTATAAACACCAACTAAGCATCCGTGTTACATAGTGTGTTATAAGATTAAAAAATGTCAAAAAAGATTTTCTTCACTCTACAAACGAGTATGTAATTGTAATTTACTGTAATGAAGGAATTGATATCCCAGAACATCACATTGCCCCCGGCCGACATACGAAGTGATTCTCTACTGCCAGCCATCATCATCAACCAATTTTTTTTCAACGGAATACTCAATCCACATTCACTGATTTCAAATATGGAATTTGTTATTTCTGAACTCTGTAAGTATAAAGGCAATTAAGTAACATTTTGTAGGGTAATATATACAATATGTAATAAATGTAGATATTAATAACATAAAGGGTGAATTTTTTACGAGCGATCACAATACTTTCAATTGAAACCGAATGAGCATCGTGCTGAATATACAAACCATTTCAAATCCCATCACAAATTTATTGAAAAACAAGACCGTGTTATATTTGTCAAGCCTTTTTTATTATATTAACATGGTATAACACAAGGAAAAAAGTGTTTTGATTGATTGATTGCCAATGTTCATTAAGCTCCGGATATTCTCTTTACCATATGGATGGGAGTGCAGATATTACAAGAGAACAGTTGCTTATCAGCTAGGTAAAATAACATAAAAGTGTTCACTCCAGAAGAGGTCTTAACTATGATAACACAGGTCAACAAGGTTTTGTTGTTGGGAAGCTGATGGTCATTTTCGAAATAATTTAGGCTTAGGATCCGAATCCGGGATCAGAATCGGTGCATCACGTCAGGATTTTCTGATATCTGAGATTCTGTACTGTTTTGAAAATGCATTGTTTTTTGCAGTTATATGTGGGCTTTTTTACCAGCTGCATCATTTTTAGTATGACGTTTACCTTTGAAAATGCGGCTAGATCCCTAAGAGACTGCAGTGGTATTGGACTCTATATTTCACGCAACTGTAGTCCATCATTGCCGACAATTCATTGAGATCGACCTTTAAGGAATGGATGGATCCACTTAATTGCCAGCTCATAAAACCCAACTTCCCTAAGGCAACATATATTATTTTATGTAACTCCGTACGATTTCCGCGTTTTATAGTGCACGGTTTGCGTACACTAAGTAGCGCTTTATCGTACACGATGAAAAGAGTACAATAAAGTGCCTTAAAACGTACTAGTACAATAAAGTGCCCGTATAGGTACTCTATTCAAGCTACAGCTTTCAGTAAACGTATGCTAACGATGCGTCTATATTACGTATAGGTTGCGTATGCGTATACGACCATTCGTCGTCAAGCGTCGTACACGATAGTCGGATACGATGACCATTCCTACGCATGGTGGAAGTATACTTCCACCATGATTCCTACGTATTCCAGACGTAGGGCGTGCATGTTCTAACCTGTTCGAAAATGCCGGAATATATATAAAAAGTAAACGTCCCAATATAACTGTACAGGATGTAGTATACATGGGTTTTGTTTCAATTTTTAAAAATTGAATTTTAATGGGAAAATTCCAATTTAATCTGAGAATGCTTAGAAAATACCCTTTTCGTTATTCGCCGTCAGTCTGCATGCGCCTGTACGGGTGAGAACAGATGCTCATTTTCATTTCACATGATTCCAAATTGTCCATCGGGGGGCTGCGCCCCCCGAACCCCCTGCTCCCCTCCGCCCGCTCTAGCCTTCCCATCCCTCTCTGCAAACATTCTCTAAAATGAATTTTTTGAAACTTGGAAATCGTATCTTCGTTACATAAAGTATCGTATGCAACGTGGAGGCAAGGTCTTTGTACGCCTCGCGGATTCGTATAAAGACCAACTTAGCCTCCATGTTATATAATGTACTAATAGAATTCTTAAAAGAGCCTTAGTGAAATATAATAAGACTAAAATGTTAATACAATCCTTTTATATATTGAGAAGCTAGTCGAATATTATCCAAGATTTCAAGAGGTACTATCTGGACACCATGAAAACACCAGAAGCCATACAGCTGAAGAGATAATATTTCGTGGGTAACAATGGAATCCATGTCATCGACAGATGCGGTGGATTAACATCTGATAGAGTATCAGCTGGTGAAACGAATTTTTTTTTTCTAAGGAATAATAAATTGAGTTTCCGGATTTTTGGGTAATGGCCAGCAATTTACCTAAGCAAACGATGGTATTATATGCCATAGACATTAAAAATTAAGGTGTTATTACGGATGAGGATTTTAGAATGAAGGTCACTAGAGGAGCAGGGAGAATGACCAGATGCGATTATGGAATAACGATTGTTGAATTCTGTAGGAGTATAGTGATAAAGAGTTGAATGGTATTACCCAACCTCATCCTCCGTAGTTGAAACTAGATCTTAGCAGGATTTTTTTTCCTACGACATTATATAAATAAGAGTTTTTATGTGGCAAAAAGTATATTGTGTGGGTTTGAAGACAAGCACCAAAGGGAACAGATATTCGATCCCGTCACAGTAAATGCTCAGTTAGATGTCACAAGTACTTAAGCGTAGATATCAGCTTAGCTCGAAGTCTCCCCATTTATACTGACAATATTGTGAATATAAGAAATTCTACTTTTGCATAAGGCATAAATTTATTTGGCAAAGGTGTCATTGTAGTGGTCATGGCCATTTTATTATATGAGCTCCTCGTATAGACACTTCATCGCGTGGACTCGTAATTCTTTGGATGCTTCATCCGCTTTTATGGTGTGGACTTTGTGCCTTTGCCTTAACGACTAATACTGCGTACAGTAGAGGACATTACGCAAAGCTTACTATTATTACTATAAAATCGGATCGAAAACATAAATATCTTCCAAACTCTTATGCACCCGTTTTACGTTTATGTACCTATATACACTTTGTGCTTTCTTTCGTTTACATTTATGTTTAATGAAATACAATATAAATCAAGAACCTGTAAATATCCCAAATAGTGAAGTGTTCTAGACCATTATACAGCATCCAAACAATCAAGGAGACGACTACGAAGTGGGTTAAGATAAATTATATTCCAATACTAATTGTGGTCACACTATTTTTACTTCAGAGTTAAAGGAACTTCTAAAGTTTATTGAACATTGTCATTTCCTTGACTTACCCTGGTAGTTATTTGAGTACCGCACCAACAATACAGGAAGAGTAAACCAAAAGTAGTACCCATAAAAGTTAGCATCGTAATGAAACTAACGCTCGTGACACTTTCTTTCGATAACTGGTAAACCGAAGTGCACAGCATAAGCATGCTAATGAAAAATTGAACAAACTGCACTTCAGCGAAGGTTTCGTTGATGCTTTTCACGAAACTAAAGAAATAAAACATGTTTATATTACTATAATAGCAATCGCATTTACCTATTTTACACGTTGTAGTTAGCGGTATTTAGTGGGTTACTGGTATTAATCATTTAACAATATTATTTATAAGAATAATAGATTTTAAAAATATTTATTTGGCAGAAATAAACGGAAAAATATCAAATGGTCTAGGAAAAAGATGGCAATTTGAGGATTAACTTGTTTGTATGAGACTGCGGGTATAATCGCTAAACGGCAAACGCGATACTTGATGACTCATGAATCGGAAAGTATCGCACAAATACTGCAAATATTAATTTAAAACAGAATTAAATTCTAAATATTTGTATACATTTAGAAATTCTATATAATCGCGAATAAATTTAAAAAACTAGTTCTCTCCGCTGGGATTCAATCGCGGATCCGTATCTTGTCAAGTGTCGATGAGAGGTTAGGTGCGCCCCTGATAAGACACGAACTCGGGTCGGGTGCGGGTTCAAGTCCCAGTGGAAACAACGGGTTCTTTAGTTTATTTGCGATTGTATGGATTTGCGATATAACGCAAATATTTGCGACATAAAATATCGCATTTGCTCTTTAGCGATACTTCCGTGGGATTATAGACGCGAGACTAGATGCGATAGGTACTCTTATGAACTTATTTTTTTTTCGAGTAAATTTTATAATTCCCATCAGAAATGAATGTAATGGCAGTTTTTCCTGAACTTACAGAGAAATAATGTACGATTATAAAATTTGCCACGCAGGATATAATGAAAATGATAAAGATAGATGTCACATTTATGAAATAGTATAACCACGAGCAATCACAAATGAAGTTAGCATAGCGTGCATGTAATATAGTTCCACCTGCCGCCGCTAGAAGAACTACCGTTACTGCTCTTCGCGCAAGTTACAGATAGACAGTTCCATTTTTACCATTTACAGCGACAAATAAAATCTTATATTAGGTTCTTTGTAAGCAACTACATACATCAAATGTAAACACAAAAATTCTGGAAAACACAAAACAACAATTTTTATAAATTACCTTAATATCGATAAATGGTCATTTACACGCTCTATTATGAAAACTTTTTCATATTCTTGCAATTCATTTTCTGATGCCCCTTTTCGTTTCGCTTGCGATAGTAATTCAGGCAGCTGCACTATTCTATGCTTCAGCAATTCGATTTGCGCACAAATGTGGAGCATAAATCCGGAAATGACGCCCGCATTGGCAACATGCGAAACGACTATTGGACAACTGCCCAATGAGTAATGCGTGAAAGAAATCCAAAAGTTGCGCGGAATCGACATATTATATGGATACCATGCTGTAATAGGCAACGTCATTCCTGTTTCTGCAGTATCCGTGTGTCTACGTAAAGCCGCGGATGAAAACGATATAAAGATGAAAAAAATGTAACCTAGAGTAGTCCACCTGTTAAAATAAGTGCATAAATTCGATTTTCTTACTTATGTTTGAAACATACAAAAGTGTCCGGTAAATAATCCGATCGAAATTAAATTACACATAAAATGATACAGATTCCATGATTATTTTAATTTATCATTGGTTGATCATAAAAATTACGATTGACACATTCTATATCATGGGTAATTCGTCTACCAAGAATAATATATAAAATGAAACTTGATCTTTAGAAGCGAACTATATGTTTGATATTGGTAGATTTTATCCAGTTTTATCTTGATATTAACACTTAAGATGTTCTTATAAGTTTGACATCATCTGAGGAAAATTATATTGATTTCATCCCGCTTCAACAATGATTTCATTCTCAATCGTATGTTGATATCGTGACACACCTTTAAATTCTTAAAATTAATCCGTCTGTGCCAATAACTATTTAACAGTTTGATCCCAATACTTATTAGCACGCCTTATTTGTGTTAATTCTTAACAATTAACAAGTACTTTACGAAAGCAACGTATTTCAATACCTACTTCCTCAGCAACTTGAACTTTTGGTGCAAGATAATTTCGTTTAAATCGCGTGCAATGTACCAGCGATCTTGAATGCAGCAATTAATCAATCCGATGAGTCTGTCACGTTTAGTCAAGAGTACAAAATTTCGAAATGTGTCATTCAATCTTGTTAACTTGATGCTAAGATCATCTTTTACAACACTATCGAAACTTTCCGAGTATAAAAATATGTTTGTAAATTCGAGAAAGTTTGAAAGACTCATAAAAAACAAATTTAATGCTGTGTAAACTTTGTAAGCAATTATGCGTTTGTTACTTTTCCAAGAAATCGGATACCAAAATCCAACACATTTAAGAAGGAAAAAACCATAAGGTATTACTTCTTCTTCTACGTCCATTATTTTGTTATTGTTTATAAACTTCGCATTGAGTTAACTTGCTCTCTAGTTACTGAAATTTAATTTCCATTTACGCTACTAAGAATCAGACAAATGCGTATACATTTTAATGAAAATTCTACTTTGCGATGATTCAATGTGGGTAAATTTCGACACTGTGAAGTTTCAGTGAAGACTGGCAAGACCTGTGCTCCCCACTCCTTATGTTTTACATATTTCTTTGCCCTGCTATGTACAACCATCAATTACTGCAAATTAATAACTGCACAATATTTCTATGACAGTCTTCGCTAAGTAACGATTATTTTAGTGACGTGTCTCCCAGAACACATTTGCTATTCTACACCTGAAGTACCGATATTTTTTCTTTTATAAATGTCATTTTATCATTTACTTTTTTCAGACTTGCTACAAAATAATTATTGGGCGTTTCTGTTAAAAAAATGCACATAAATATGAACAATATATCAAATCTCTTGTATAAAGATTATTTAAATATATACAGAGGTAAGTGGTAACTTTTATTAATATCAGTTTATTTCTGTAGGTAATACTAGAGTAAATATTTCAAGTTATATAAAGGTGATTCCGCGGAAACTGTGATATTTTTTACTCGATATTATCAAATTAGCAAATGAAATAAAAAATGTATGTTTTCCATTTTTCTGGCACATAGAGGGTGTGGCCGATTTATCTGAAGACATATAAATATCTCGAGAACTATGCACCGAATCAAAAAAAGTGTGGGATGAAAGTTGTTCGACACGAAGAAGAGCATCCAGTGATAATGAAATTGACCCCCAGCCCACCCCCAGGGGTGAAAATGAAATAATGAAATCAACCCTCTCCCCCGGCCCCCTGTGAGAAGGGGGAGGCGGGACAATAAAACTTAAATAGGGACCCGCCATTTTTTATTGTAGATTTGGATTCCTCGGAAAAAACTGCACCAATTTGATCGACGAGTTTTTGCGTTTTGGTTCGATGATAAAAATGAAAATCTGTAAAATATCGTTACCAATTGAGAATATCACCAGAATTCGTTTCAGATCAAAGAAAGTAAAATGGTTGCCCAGCACATTTTTCAAGAGTAGCAAGGGAAGTACTAGACCGTGATTCCAATGGTCGGTGGATTGGTAGAGGTGGCCCCATTAATTGACCCACGAGGTCATCTGATTTAACACCCCATACATCGGATTTCTTCCTATGGGGTTACCTAAAAGGTAAGGTTTATGAACAAGTACCAACGACTCGTGAAAACATGGTGGAACGCATTAGAACTGCTTGCGCAGAAATTTATGCGGATATGATACTATCCTGTATAAAGTCATTTGAAGAAAGAATAAATAAATGCATTGAAGTGGAAGGTCAACATTTCGAACACTTACTGAAGTAAGTGAACAGTGAGAGGCAAGGAGACTCGCGTAAAACAAGCACCCCAAAGGGAACGGAAAAATACTACGTCCACGTCGTTGTTCCTGGGTAACGCTAAATGTATTTTTCCCGGCTTTGTTAGAATGACCGTATTCCATATCCGTTACGCGGTGGCAAAGTTGTCAATTCCGTCTGAGTGCCCGTTCGTTCTCATTACTCCCGTGGGACGAAAAGTGCTGCCCGCGGGAGTAATGGATACGGCCAGGAAAAAACAAGCGTATGCTTCACGAGAGGAATGCGCGCGCACCTGGTGAGAGGGCTGCCCTCGCTTCGCTCGCGCAGCAAACCTTCGCATTAACATAATTTTTCGATTATGTCAAAAAAACTTTGACTGAAAATTATTTTTTTCAACACGAAGGAGTTCCCAGATCGCGGCAGGCCTCTGTTTCCTGTGGATTAATGACTTTTACTATAAGATGGGCCATATGACAATTTAAATTACGAAATGGCGCTATTCATACGAAATTTTTTGATTATTTGCTTTTTTCCCTACTATTTCATGCAACTTGTCATATATGTTACTGAATCTGTTCATGTACATTGTTTTTGTTGTCAGTGATTACAAATATGATATCAACATCTCAAAATTCAAAATGGCGGATCCAATATGGCTAACTAAAATAAAAAAAAAAACATTAGTTTTATTTGATATTTGGTATATGGGGTTTTTTGAGGCTGCTGAATACGAATCCGCTATCAAATTCTGAAAATTAAAAATGGCGGGTCCAATATGGCCAACCTAAATGAAAAAAAAATATTAATTTTATTTGATATTTAGTATATATGGGTTTTCGAGGATGCTGAATATGAATATAAAAAATATATATAAGGATATATATAATTTCGGTGAAAAGGAACATTTAAAAACTATATCTCAGATATATCTTAGATATATCTTGCATATTTCCAATTTATATTTCAGGATATATTATTGTTTCCGAGCGGGATCTTTCACCAGCGCTGATGTCAATTGTATGAGAGAGTCTTTTTTATATTTCTTAATTATTTTACTTTTATATTTTATTTACTTTTTTTCTTTGTCATTTTTGTCTCTTTATCTTATACATATTTTTTCTATGGCATCATATTTACTTCACCAAAGCAATCTTCACATTAAAATATATAGACAAATTTGTACAAAATTCAATTTAATAATATCATTGATTCCACTATTTTTATCATGGTTTACTTCATAAGTCTCACAAGGTGCATTTTTTACAAACACGTTTTTTTCTGTTATTCTTCCTTTTCGGAAAATTCCAATGATAATATGTAGTAATTATTGTATAAATAATTGTATATATTTATATACAACTTTTGGATATCGAGAACTGTCGGTACTTGCAATCCTGAAGTAAGCACGGCAACCGCTTGGGGGCAGTCGAGGCTCCCGTGAAAATGTTTGCTCCCGGTTGAGAAATAAGTACCGATATACTATGTAAAGAATAGCGCCTAGATGGAGATTCACTATATTCGTTTGTTCCTTTTATTGTATAATCTTCTATATCTACTTTTTTGGTATAATAATCGCGTATTGATTTGATTTCACATACTAAGTATGTCTAAACGAAAAGTATCGAAGTCAGATCATTGTCTTCCAAGCAAATTGGACTTACAAGATAGTTCAATGAGTGAAGACGAATCTGATATTGAGTTGGTCGTACCTGATCCTGATAATTCGGGTTCATCTGGTCCTGACCATGGTCCTGACGATGTTAGTTCAGCCGATGTAAATGAAAATGCACACGATATTAATTTTCCAAATGTAGCATACAGAACAGTTTTTGATAATTACACCGAATCGCAAAAGAAATTGGAATCGGACCATATATATGAACGGAGTATTGGAGAAAATCTGTGCTCTGACAATTTGGAAGATCAGTGCCTTATGACAGACAGTATGAAGAACATGAAATCAAAGGAAGTACTCCTGTCGAATTGTTCGAGCTATTTTTTAACAATGAGATAAAACAACACACAGTCACCTGTACAAATGAAAACAACATGAAAATAAATGTAATAGATCTAGAAACTTTTGTCGGTATTTTATTATTATCTTCGATAAACATTCCATCAGCACAGAAGGAGTATTGGTCTACGGATCCCGATGTGAGGTGCGATACCATTGCTTCTGCAATGAGTCGAAATCGTTTTTATGAAATAAAATCGAAAATAAAATATTCAAAAATCAGCGACCAAAATGATGCTGATCGAGCTTGGGGAGTACGTGACGTCATAAATATGTTTCTAAAAAATATTTCCCACTTCGGATTTTTTTCAACGGCTCTATCCATTGATGAGATGATGGTCAAATTCTTTGGCCGTATTTCTTGAAAACAATTTATTCGCACAAAACCAATAAGATTTGGCATAAAATTATGGGCAATATGCACAGCGAACGGATATCTACTAGATTTTGATGTGTATTGCGGAAAGAACAGTGACTGGGAAATTGTCATCTATTTCGCTAGGTTCTCAAGTTGTTTTGCAGATGATAAATCAGTTGCTACTGAATGTTCCTAACAAAAAATTGACGCAGTATCATCTCTATTTTGATAATTTCTTTACAAGCGCTGATTTGATTCTGCATTTAAAAAAAAATACGAAAAGGAAGGATAACCGAAGAACACGTATTTGTAAAAGATGAACCTCGTGGGACTTACAAAGTAAGCCATGATAAGAATAGTGGAATCAATTATATAAGATCATTGATTCTAAACAAATGTCTTTACTGTCAACAGCGGCTGGGATGAGTCCAATGGCACCCATGCAAAGATTTGCAAAAGAGTTCGGTAAGAAAGTTGCGTACAAATTTCCCAATGCGATATAGGTATACAATAAAAACATGGGCGGAGTAGATCTCCATGACTATCGATGTAATAAAGTTTTGCCAAGTATACGAACGAAGAAATGGACGTGGGTCATTTTCGTGCGTATTCTGCAATCACCGATCACAAATGCTACAATTCTGTGGAAAATGTGTTGCGGTAAAGGTGACAGAATTACGAATAAAGAAATGTGCAGGCAAGTCCAGAAAGTATACTTGGCACAATCAAAGCTTGGTGATTTTCGATTGTATAAATGTGTATCGAAAGACAGAAATAAATGTGTCGGAAATAAGCGTTGTTTGAGAACGACAAAATTTTGCACGAATTGCTGTAAGTTTTATTGTAAACATTGCTTTAGTAAAGTGCATATGATGCCATAGACAAAACATGGACAAAAAAAATTAGAAAATATGAAAAAAAAGTAAATAAAAGTAAAATAAAACAAGTAAAAAACATAAAAAACGTAAAAAAAAATAAAAAAAGACTCTCTTATACCATTGACCTCCACGTTGGTGAGAGTCGGGCAACGTATACTAATTTTACGGCAGACCGACGGTAAAATTTTGGATAGAATTTGAAATTTAATCCTTAGATAAAAATACGGTCAGCCATATTGGGTCCGCCATTTCGAATTGATGACGTTTCATGCTTGATTTGTATTCGGCATTCTCGAAAACCTCTATATATCAAATATTAGATGAGATTATTGTATTTTTTTGTATTTTGGTCATCCATATTGAATCCGCCATTTTCAATTTTGAGATTTTGATAACAGATTCGTATTCACCATCCTCGAAAACCCATATATACTAAAATATTAAATAAAACTAATGTTTTTTTTTATTTTGGTCAGCCATATTGGATCCGTCAATTTGAATTTTGAGATGTTGATATCATATTTGTAATCACTGGCCACAAAAACAATGTACATGAACAGATTCAGTAAAATATATGACAAGTTGCATGAAATAGTAGGAAAAAAGCAAATAATAAAAAAATTTCGTATGAATAGCGCCATTTTGAAAACGCCATTTCGTAATTTAAATTGTCATATGGCCCATCTTATAGTAAAAGTCATTAATCCACAGGAAACAAAGGCCTACCGCGATCTGGGAAATCCTTCGTGTTGAAAAAAATAATTTTCAGTCAAAGTTTTTCGTTTTTTTGACATTTTTTTTCCTTTAAGCAGCCATATTTAAAAAATGGAAAGTGATATTGAAAAACCGACTTCAGATTCGAAAAGAGCATACCCAAAAACTATAGAAAACCGATGTTTCATAACAAGATATCAAAAATATCAACAAATTTAAGGAGCATGAAAACCGGCGACAAATTTTGTCATTTTGGGACGAAACGGGTTAAAGGTTCCATAAGAAGCACCATTCTGGAATCTATGCGATAGAAATCTTAACACTTTCAGAGTACCTATTTTAAAAGGCTCAATTTTATGCTCGACAAAAAATGTCCACCAACTTTATGGTGGTAATGACTTTGGCGGTACTGACAAACTATTTTTGAGGTTGTTTTATGGAGCAATCACTGTGTAGATAACTTTTTGCGCATTAAACATTTTATCACTTAAGCACTTTTTACAAGTGGTACTCACCACAATTTTCTGAATCACCGCTTGAACATTAACTATACGTGTGTGCCATGAAATATTCAGTGAACACTTCGTGCGATGCTTGTTTCTTTACCGATCTTAACCTTTCAATGTACACTGACGAATTGTAAATAAAGTCATAAGAATATATCGTAAATATTGGAAAACTTACAGATCTTCATAATTGTGCATAAAATCGTTGACAAAATTCAAATAATTCTACACGGAAAGAAAGAAACACGACCGAGTCCTGTCTTCGCAGCACTGGTTACTGCGTGGCCAGTTCGCAAATACTTTTTATTTCAACTGGCTATAACTCGGTCAATTTTGAGAACTTTGAAACGAATAAAATATGAAATTGTTCATTACAGTTTCCCAGATCTAGTGCAGACAGAAAAAATTATATATCTTAATAAATCAAAAAGTTATTAATTTTTTAATGCAGAACTGCGAAATTTGTGTTTTTATAGATTCAGGCGCTTCGTTTATCGAGCGAATTTAAAGCATCCGAAAACTTTCAGCGAGAAAGTTGTTCATTAAGGTATGAACAAATTTTCTGGAAAGTTTCATCTCAATTTCATTAATAGTTTTAAAATTAATGAATGTTTAAAATAGGTAGCGGCCGACGGCCAGCGCGTCATGTGTGCCACGGCGATGCGCGTAAGACCACGACCAACATTAAACATTCATTACTTTTAAACTATTAATGCAATGGAGATGAAACTTTCCACAAAATTTGTTCATACCTTAATGAACCACTTTCTCGCTGAAAGTTTTCGGATGCTTGAAATTCGCTCGATAAACGAAGCGCCTGAACGTATAAAAACACAAATTTCGCAGTTCTGCATTAAAAAATTAATAACTTTTTTATTTATTAAGATATATCACTTTTTCTTAGTGCACTAGATCTGGGAAACTATAATGAACAATTTTATTTTTATTCGTTTCCAAATTCTCAAAATTGACTGAGTTATAGCGAGTTGAAATAGAATGTATTTGCGAACCGGCCACGCAGTAACCAGTGCTGCGTAGACAGGACTCAGTCGTGTTTCTTCCTTTCCGTGTAGGGCAGGGATTCCCGTGATTGCCCTCCTGAAGAGTCTACACGGGATCCTGGGACGAAATGTATATTATTTAAATAGGCACTTGTTTCTACCATAGTCGCTAGAGGGACACAAAACCCATTTATATGTAAATCAAATTAAATACAGATATGAATATTCCAAAGTTAAGGTTTTGTCGCGATTATCATACAAAATCCGGCGATGTTCATCTTTTTACAATCTTCGAGTTTTCAATCGAAAACCAAAAAATTATGTTAATTTTTAAAAAAATGTTTTGTTATTATTCGTTAATTGACCCGCAACACCAAGAAATATTATTAATTATTATTTAATTTAAAATTAAGCCGGCTGAGAAGAAAACTTTTTCGTTGCTAGTTCAACGATTTTTTTTATTATAACACACAGTATTTATATCACTGATATAGCTATATTTACAAGATCACGTATTATTATTATACAAATAAAGTGTTGCACTACTATCTTTCCTCTAAAAAAGTTCAGAATTTTTTGACAAATCTTGTAATTTCTCTAACATTTCAAGACCTAAACTTAAACAAAAGTCTTTTGTATTATTATCCTCCAAAATTGCGCAGTTCATCCCTTCAATGAGTGCTTCTGTATATCGGCTATGCGTAATCGGCGCATTCATCACTTCTTGGTTTCTCGCATCCTTTATTAACAACCATTTTTACTATTTCGCCATCTTCAGTCGCAATAGCGGCGTGTAAAAGGGGCGTTTCGTATTTGTTAGCAGTAAGAATATCAGCTCCCATATTCGGGAGGATTTGAACGATATCTGTGTATTGGTTAGTTACAGCGTGATACAATGGAGACGTGCTGTTTGTAGGGTCGATGTTTACTCTTGCACCTCTTTCAACGAGCATTTTTACGATTTTTGTCTTCATCTTTGTTTCTTCTTCTGAAGAACATTCTGAAGAGTCACTATAACAGTTGCTAAAACTGCTACGTTAACGTATGGAATATTATTTGGTAGATCCATATTGACATCCGCGACAAGATCTAATAAATATTTTGTCTTTGTTACATCGCACACTGAAACAGCATCGTAGATTTTAAAACTCAAAATATTAGCGAGTATTTCATTACAGGCATTGTTTTGTCGAAGTATCTGTAATAGAGTGATGTATCTATTTTCCACTGCATATTGTATTTGATCGTAAATCCCGGTAAAATCCGCATCGTTTTGCAAGAGTAATGGCAGTAAATCAACTCTATTTTTCGTAATGGCCAACGAAATTGGAGTACGTCCTTGGTCATCTGCAAGGTTGATGTCACATCCATAGCTTAAAACGAGTTCTATTAAATGAATATACGATATCACTTTCTACAAAATTTTAGCTCACGATCGTTTCATAATTTTTGTTATTACAATTTATGATAAATTCAATCATTCCAACATACTGGTCTTTGCAGATCAAGGCGACCCATAGTGTAAACATTACAGTGTTTTTCAACCAAAATGTGGATCAGTTTCATTTTTTGTTCTTCTGGTTTTTCAGGATCTTCGAGTATATTTGATAAAATCGCCACTTGGAGAATCGGAGGTAGTTTCATGTCGAAGGTTTCGTTTACATCGGCTCCTAGTGATGTTAACAAATTTATTCTTTCGAAATTTCCACCTGTTACTGCCACATGAAGCTTGTAAGTTAACAGAGCTTTTACTTGCACACAGGTTTCCTCTCGGCAGGAGAGAATTTCTATAATTTCTAAGAAGTTTTCGTCCATCGCATATTCTAATGCATCTTCCAATGGTCCAACTCTTGCACCCATTTTCAATAAAAAGCGCAGCATGTCTCGTTGATCCTGGATGATGGCTGTGCATACTGGCGTATATAAATTGCAATCTACTATGCCTGTGTTAAGGGCGCCAATTAAGCAGATTAAGACGAGGCAGGTCAGTAAGGTCTGAGAAATACATTTAAAGACTGCAGCAGATTTAGCACGACAATAAAGGCTTTAAATCGTTACAAAAAGGAACAAAAGATCGTTGGTTTGTAGAACGGAGAAAACGTAGTCTAGACATCTTGGGTTCACCCTATACGGTGTAATAAATTCATAATACCGAAGTTCAAGAACACAAGTTTGAGAAAAGCCGTTATGAGTTTAAAAAAACGTGATTGACCATAGTTCTGACCAGCATTTGGTCTCTGTCTCTTGTTAAATGATTTTTTTCAACAAAATATTTATGCAAAAAAAAAGCAAAAAAAATTTTTTCTTATGGAAAAAAATCAAAAAACTAAAAATGCCGATTTCTACCCTTTAAAAACGTTATTTGGCGATTCTCAGCGAATTTCGTAATGACTCGATATTTTCGATTTTTTCGAATTTTCGAATGATGACTCAGCAAAATACCAAAAACGAGGCGTAAAATGGCCATTTTTTACACTTGGTGAATGAAAAACTTATGTTCGTATAGGTTATTTTTGTATTATTTGGAAATCTTTTTGTATCATGTCGTAAGGCGCAACGACGTTTGAACCCGAGAGACGGCACAACCTGTTCGAGGTTCATGAGGGTAAAATCATAGGCCTGAGATTCAAAAATTGTTTTTTGATGAAGTTTTGGTCCAAAAACTTTAAATTTTATGTTCAGAAAACGGACCTAACAAATGTCAAATTTTATTGGCATTTCAAAGATGCTATTTTCATTTTAGAAGACATTTAAATTGAATGATTCCAACCCTGTCGAACAAGAATACTTGAAAATGGTAGGTTAGGGCATTTTCAAAACAATATGAAATCATTTGTTTTTTTAAGAATGAAGATCGAAAAATAACAAAACATGCGCGTCACTGGAACATAATGAGTAAAATTGAATTAATACTGCTGAATTATGATTATTTTAATTTTCTTTATAAAATAATTTTACGTCATTATTTAAATTATTTCTAGAAGTTTTTGGGTTTTTTTCAATTTTATACCTTCTAAGATATCACTTTCTAGAAAATTTTAGCTCACTAACTGAATTATTTTCCGAAATACAATCAATTTGGATTTTTGTTTTTAATTTTTTAATTTCAAACATTAATTTTTTATAAAAAAATCATATATAGGTATGTTTTCGTGTAAAAAATTCGTAATTTTTCGAAAAAAATCACATTTTTAAGTTCCTTGTGGTCAAAAACGTTTTTTTTAGTAAATATTATGACTCCTATTTCAGACTGCCCAACTTTTTTTTTAGTTTTTAATATTTAATTAAAAGTTAATAAATTTTTTCCAGTGATTTCAAGAAATACTACAACTGTATTTATTTATAAAAATCTATTAAAAAATAGGCATAATTATTCAAAACGAATTACCTTACGGATAAGAAATTGATAGGTTCGCAGTTTATTATCGAATATAAAGCATGAAACTTACTAAAACCCAATGCCAGATCGGAACAATACGCGATCGTTTCATAATTTTTGTTATTACAGTTTATGATAAATTCAATTTTTGTGAAACGATCTATGAACTGAATTTATTAATACATTCCAACATACTGGTCTTTGCAGAACAAGGCGACCCATAGTGTAAACATTACAGTGTTTATTCGAAGAAAAATATGTTTATTAATGTTATAACATCATTGTTTTCGTGTTAGGATTGTATACTAATAACTTACCCGTAGCGACACTGAACTAAGGGGGATATTATTTACTAATAAAAAAATTAATTCTGGTTGATCCGACTGAGAGCGCAAGGTATAAATTTATGATCTACACTAAAAAAACTTTTAACTTAACTTAAACAAAAATAAATTTGGCAACTCGAAATAGGCGTCATTTTTTACTCAAAAACACGTTTTTGGCCACTAGTAACTAATAAATATTATTAATTTCTTTTTCGAAAAATTGAGAATTAAAAAAAAATGATATGTTTGTACGAATATTAATGTTTGAAAGTAAAAAAGAAATTTAAATATTAAAAACAGAAATCCCAAATTTTAGACTTTTTAAATTCCTAAATAAGTGATTTTTATTTGTTTCCGGTAATTCTTGTCAGTTCTCAATTAATGTCTTTCGTATTTTTTAGGAAACCGTCTATATTAATTAGAACTTTACAGAGCCCGAATTTTGACTATTTCATTCAGTCATCTTTAATTTAGGTTTTTCAATGAAAATACCTACCTTACCGGCGGACGACTTTAAAACCCCTTTCTGAATAGCACCAAATTGAACCGCGATTTGGGGCTTTCAAATTTTAATCAAATTACAGTTCGTTTTTTTCGCCACTACATTTTCTTGGTGTTTCTGGTTGTACTCTACACGATGCAACCATTATGAAAAAAGCATAAAATGTAATTTTGTACTGTTTTTTTGTGACATAAAATTTCGATTTTTACACGATTTTTTAAAGAAAACGACCGGTTTAGAAGCGAGGCACGACGCCAACCCTAGTTTGGTCATTCAAAGTGAATCAAATATTAAATTATTCAGAATTGCTGATATTCCGTAATCTCTTTTTTAAAATTAAGTATAATTAATAGTATTTCTCGGTATTAAGGGTCAATTAACTAATAATATAAAAATAAAATAATTTTTTGGTTTTCGATGGAAAACACGAGAATGGTAAAAAGATGAACATCGCCGGATTTTGTATGATAATCGCGACAAAACCTTAACTTTGGAATATTCATATCTGTATTTAAATTGATTTACATATAAATGGGTTTTGTGTCCCTCTAGCGACTATCGTAGAAACAAGTGCCTATTGTAAATAATATACATTTCGTCCCAGGATCCCGTGTAGACTCTTCAGTAGGGCAATCACGGGAATCCCTGCCCTAGATGTATATATGGTTTCTTCATTTAGTGTGCAATTTTTAAATAAAACTATCAGAGGAGGAAGTGATAGAATTATTGTATAGATATATATACGACTATTATTCGGTAACGGAATATCGTTATCCAGTACGTATATATATTTGGTATCCAATGATAAAATCAATTAATTCTATCACTTCCTCCTCTGATAGTTTTATTTAAAAATTGCACACTAAATGAAGAAACCATATATACATCTAGGGCAGGGATTCCCGTAATTGCCCTACTGAAGAGTCTACACGGGATCCTGGGACGAAATGTATATTATTTACAATAGGCACTTGTTTCTACGATAGTCGCTAGAGGGACACAAAACCCATTTATATGTAAATCAATTTAAATACAGATATGAATATTCCATAGTTAAGGTTTTGTCGCGATTATCATACAAAATCCGGCGATGTTCATCTTTTTACCATTCTCGTGTTTTCCATCGAAAACCAAAAAATTATTTTATTTTTATATTATTAGTTAATTGACCCTTAATACCGAGAAATACTATTAATTATACTTAATTTTAAATTACGACGGTCGACAAGAAACCTTTCGTTGCTAGTTGCAACAATTATTTTGATCTCTTTTTTAAGTTTGGTATTGCAGATGCAAATACGGACAAAACGGCCACGGAGTGGAACTTTCATAAAAAGTACTGTTCCTTATATTTCGAATTTTGCATTCATATCGTCTTTGCCATAGTATCCAATGTTGCCCGCTTCTCATCAGGAAAAGGTAGACCATCTCCGAGTATAATTTTGTTTTTTGTACACAACATATGACGACAACGATGACCTAGGATTGAAAATGGTGAAACTAAAAATGCCTATAAGTAGATAAAAATCATTATATTTGAAGTGAATCACGTTTTCTTTGATAGCATAGGTAATCTACCGTTTTATTTCTTTACAAGAAAAATATTTGAATTTTGTACTTCTGATATCACGTTCGTAATCAGAGACCCCGAAAACGCCCGAATGAACATTTTCAGCCATAAACATTTTGAATATTTTTAATATTGCATCATATTCATAATAAGAATTTTTCAAAATCCTTGAATATATGCTTTAACAAATTATCGAACGTCAAGGGAATAAAATAAAGTAAACCATTCTGTTAATGTGAGTAGAACACCTAAATTACCGATATTATCGACTTTTAGAGGATCGTATACACAGGAAAAAATTTGTTACAGTAAACTACCCTCATATTTTTCAAGTACAAGTATTAATAACACGTTTGTATCCATTTATTCCATAAAGATGCCTTTTTCCTAGTTAGAATCAGTCGTTTTCTATCAAAAATAATGTAAAAATCGCGATTTTTTACGGCAATTTTCCGAAAAAGTTCCAGATGACATTTTTCGCTTTGCTTAATAGTTGCATCGTTTAGAGCACACGCAAAAAGTCGCGGTTCAATTTCGTGTTATTCAGGCGATAATGGGTTAAAGGGGTTCTGAAGGTTATATGTACGTAAAAACTTTCTTGTTGTTATAATCTTACATTTTCCGAATGTTAATATTTAATTTATGGTTTTTCAGCATATATGCTGACACTTTGTGCTGGAAAGTTTCGACAGCTGAGTTTTTTGTTTGGTAAACCTTCGGATGATCCACGTGTTCGAAACGGGAAAAAGTACAACATATTTCCGACGTATTTTGGCCGCCTGAAAACGAATATCATGACAAAATTTGACGCTCGGCCATATCTTGGCCGTTATTTCAAAAAAACAGCAAAAAAACCCGTTCTTTTTCAGTTTTTTGCATTTATCTCGAGATATACATATCTGACGAAAAAATATTCCAAACAAAAAAGGTAGAAAATTGAATTTTCTACAAAAAAGGTTGTATACATTTTTTTCCTAATGGCAATGGGAAGCTCGTAAAATAGCGATAAAAATAGATAATCCTTAGAACAACGGTCTTGCGCTTCTTAATCCGCCTTGGTAATTACAGAAGACGCATTTCATGCCCGTTTAATTATCACTAATACCTGTTTATTAAGGATTGAGTAGGTTAAAGCAGGTTAGGTTAGACAAGGGTTAGGTGTTTTCTTAGCGGGTGGACTGGGGGGGCCGCAGGCCCCCCCAGGCACACATTGCGGTACGGGCAGTAGTAATGGTAATTGTCTCATCCTCACCCGGTGTGGTACAGGCAGTAGTAATGGTAAGGATGAGACAATTACCATTACTACTGCCCGTAGCGCAATGTGTGCCTGGTGGGGGGGGGTGGGGGGGGGTCTGCGGCCCCCCCAGACCCCCCAGCTAAAAAAAAACCTAACCCATGTCCAACCTAACCTGACCGCCGGCATTAGCGTTACCCGATGTGCACCGCGGGGAGGTTGCTCGGTCGGGTTTTGCACATCATGTGGCCCTGAAAAACAAGTCGATTTCAGCATTAATTTAGGGGGTTTCTTTTGCGATTAGGACAAAATTGTATATAACCTTTTTTATAGAGAATTTTAAGCCCTACATTTTTTGTTTGGAATATTTTTTCGTCAGATATGTATATCTCGAGATAAATGCAAGAAACTGAAAAAAACGGGTTTTTTGGCCGTTTTTTTTTTAAATAGCGGCCAAGATATGGCCGAGCGCCAAATTTTGTCATGATATTCGTTTTCAGGAGGCCAAAATACGTGGAAAATACGTTGTACTTTTTCCCGTTTCGAACACCGTAGATACTTCCTGCATAATTGAACTCATTGAATTATTTTTGTAATGGAAAGCTTTCTTTGAGTTTTTTATTTAAATAGTACCGCTGCTTTTGCAAAGTAGAAGTGACAAGATTTAGAGTTCAGACAAAATTTCTATGATACCTCAATTGTTTATGCTATCCAATCTTCATAATTTTTAGAGTGTTGTAAATCATATCAAGAAAGGAGAAAATTATTTGGGTGGGAAGAATTAAATTCAAAGGGAGGGATATGTAATCCCTTCGAACGAGACTCTCATATAATTACAATCGAACTTCTCTTACAGGTAAGTTCGTTTGATTTATAATTATATTTCAAGTCTCGTTCTTCGGGATTAAACTTTGTAGATGTTTAGAGAACTATAGAAATATATAATTTTCTTCTTTCTATATCATTGTGTATTATTAAAGTTATTATTATTCAGTTTTTATTCGTCGTTGAGGACAACATAAGCAAAGCAAGAATTATTTGTAATAATTTGCGTTTTATAATATTTTGCAAATGTCGTTGAATTTTTTTAAAGCTTGTCGTTCTGTAAATGGTGCTTATGTCAACACCTTTGGAATTTGCGGAGGAGGTAGCAGCATGTCTGGTGCTATGAGCCGTAAAAGTATTGTCAATTCCTGCTAATTTTAGACAATCCTTAATCCATCTCGCGATTGTTTGAGATGTGGCTGGATGATTGGGTTTGCTGATAGTTAAAAAAGGTTTTTCTTCATTTTTCCTTAATGTCTCGGTGCTATTCAAATAATGAATTAGTGTTTTCGCTACACAAATCTTCTATGTTTTTCTGAAAAATGGTAAATAAAAGTTTGGTTCAGCACTTTCTAATTTTAATGTTTTTATGGCATCAGTAATTCTTATTTGAACTCCATCTTCAGATATAAATATATTTCTAATTTTAATTGAGGCTAGAGTTTTGACTGACATTTTACTTATTTTTCTGTCTGCAGAACGATGATAACAATTTTTTTTATTCATCGTTTTCACGTGTACAGGTTAAAGTGATTGCCTTTTATTGCGTTACATGAGAATACATTTATTCTACATACGTATTATTCTATTTTTGTACACAAGACCTGAAGTATCACAGTTTCCGCGGAATCACTCATAAACAAAATGTGTAAACTTACAAAAGAAAATAAATAACGTCGATACTTGTAAAATTGAATTTTGATTATTTGATGTCGTATTAAGCAACCTCCGAAACTTCTATATACCAAAAATTAATTCGAAGATAATCGCCGATCTGGTCATAATAAGCGAGAAAAATAAAAGAATGGCGGGACCCGACTGGTGTCAAGACGCGCCGGATACGGCAGCAATTTGGGTGAGGGAATAAGAAAACCCTGCCTGTCTCTGATTCTGGTAATGGAGATGACTATGTTTGGGTGGAAACCCGAAACATTACGTAGATCAGCTGATACCTGACCCCTAATGGAGGAATCGCTAACTTTAGGAGAGCAATCGAACATCTTGAAAATCCCGTAAGCGAGGCTAATAGGGAAGTAATGGTTGCCGGAGAGGTCAATGCAAAGGCCATAAAATGGGGAATGGAGTGGGCATCTACAAGAGGAACAGAAGTCCTGGACAAGGCAGCTAGGTTTGACATTTCGGTGATAAATAGAAATACGACGTCAACGTGGTGTCATCTGGAATATCACAGGTTATTTAGCGATAATTTTACTGGAAACAACCGGTCGACGCCCTTGAAGAACAGTTTGTCATAGGTTATTCTGCGGTAATTTAGCGAGAATCAACCGATCGACGCTTTGGAAGTCCGGTTTTTCATCGATTATTCTGCGGTAATTTTGCTCAAAACAACCGATCAACGCCCTTGAAGAGCGGTTTTTCATCGGTTATTCTGCGGTAATTTTGGTTCGAAACGACCGGCCGCCGCTCTTGAACAGCGGTTTTTTGTCGATTATTGTGCGGTATTTTTACTACAGAATTAACCGGTCGACGCTCTTGTACGACAGGTTTTATCAGTGATTCTGCGGTAATTTTGTATAAAACGACCGGTCGTCCCTCTGGAACAATGGTATTTCATCGGTTATTCTTCGGTAATTTTGAGAGAAACGACTGGTCGACGCTATGGTACAGCGGTCTTTTATCGGTTATTCTACGGTAATTTTAAGAGAAACGACCGATCTACCGTATGGTACTACGGTTTTTTATCGGTTATTCTGCGGTAATTTTACGAGAAACAACTGATCAACGCTCTGGACGAACGGTTTTTCATCGGTTATTCTGCTTCACGCTCTGTGAAACGACCGGTTCACGCTCTAGAAGAACGGTTTTTAATCGGTTATTTACGATAAATTTCGCTAGAAACATCTGGTCGACGCTTTGAAACAATAGTTTTTCATCGGTTATTCTGAGGTAATTGTGCAAGAAACGACCGGTCGCCGCTTTGGAATGGTGGTTTTTCATCGGTTATTTAGCGATAATTTCGATAGAAACAACCGGTCGATGCTCTTGAAGAGCGGTTTTTCATCGGTTATTTTGCGGTAATTTGGCTGGAAACGACCGGTCGACGCTCTTAAAGAGCAGTTTCTTTTCGGTTATTCTGCGGTGATTTTATAAATTCTGACCATACGCCTTTTTCTCGTAGTCCGTTTTTTTTCGTGGTAATTATGGTTGTATGACGGTTATTTTGCGGTTGCCCGTCTTGATAGGGTGGAGGTGGAGGGTGCTGGAGAAGTAGTCTGAGTCGACACTAAACCCACTCGGAGATTGAGTCCCGACGACGGGAAAACTCGCGGGGATGGAACATTATGACCATTGATCAACATGCAATGCTGGCGTCTTTATCCAGGGCGAGCCATCTACAGCAAATAGATGTCACTAGTGCGAGCAAAGACGATGCGAAATTAAGGGTTGACCAGACGATGCATCAGATTAAAAAACATCAATGCCGAAACTTTCCCGAAGGAAGACGAAAATTGCAGTATATTTTGGTGTTCGAACGAAATCGCAGAATTGCGTAAGAAGGCAATACGCTTGAGATGCATATCATTAGGAACCACGCGAAGAGGCGACGTCGGACCTGTTGTTCATTTTCGGGCAGAAAAAGAATTGCTGAATGTTATTAAGTGCAGGAAATCGGTGCTAGGGAACTTTCTGGGTTGATGTCGATAACGATATCTGGGGACCATGGAAACGATTTTTGCAGCACTTTTTCTCACTCGAGCAAGAAATAACACAATTTGATATACAGATTAGATGCACGAGTGGTTATACAGACGCTCGCGAAGGGATACCCATACCTTCTATTGATCAGCCAGAATAGCTGCCTTCACCCAGGGAATTTCCAAAAGTTTGGAAAGTGAAGAGGCTGATAATACTGGTTCGTCCGAGAACTCCTTCGACTTCGCACTTCTGCGCATGACTGTGAGTGAGAAACCCATACGATTATTAATTCTATATGTTTCCCGCTAGGGAACGTCCTTCAGAGGCAAAAGAATTTATGCATAAAACCACAAATTAAAAGTTTTTGAAACAATTTGTCAGTATTCGGGCTCCGAAAATTGACATCATATGCAAATCGTTTTTACGCCATATTTATATCAGTTTGAGATATTCTATTACTATAAATGATAAAAAAATAACTATAGATAGTAAATATGTAGATAGTAAAGAATAAGAAAAGAGAAAATATTAAAACAACGTGATCTTTATCAATGGAGGAAGGCGGGATATAACGCAAAAAATTGCCATATTTTAGAACACTTAATAAAATTATCAATCACAACTCTGTAATATAGATTTTATAACACTAATTTCAAAGTACACAAAATAATTTATTCGAGTAAATTGATTTAAAATGGCGGCTGTCCAACAGTTGTTCAAGAGTGCGTGTGTTTTTGAAGGGGTACCATGACCAAAGACATCTGGAACAAAAATAAAAATCTTTATTTCACAGCAAGATAAATACAAAGAATGTTGTTTCCATACTAATTGCATAGAGTTCTTACCAAGAACAATATTTGTGCAGCAACATCTACCAATGACTCGCTGTCATGCAAGAATGGAAACAACTGTTTATTTGGCTTTGGTATATTTATTATGCAATCGCAAAACAGACGGAAAGTTAGTTTAAATGTTCGGAGACTTTGTATTTGGATTTATAGAGTTCATTTTGCAGATTTCTTCAATCGATTCACCATTTTATTGTATCAGACTTGTAGATTCTTATTATGCATCCATTGCCTCAACATTATCATTGGAAGTCCCGATTTCATGCCAAATCCAAAGCGTTGATAATCTAACTCAAATTATAAACATTTTCGGTATGTGATTTCCGAAGTTTATTGTCTGTTGGTTTTTCTTCATCGTCTTAGAGCGCATATAGATCTCCATTCGATGATATTGACGTCAGAACCTATCATTTCTTTATAATTTCTGAAACAATGACGAATGAGAGTTCAATTGTGGCATCAAATATAACATATATCTTCTGAATTTATAGAAAGATGAAAGAAAAAAAAGCTTGAATTTTTTACTTCGAACCAAAGTCAAAGCACAGGCAAAGTATCTGGTGATTGTACAGGCAAGTGATCTGCATTTCATCAAGTAGAATCAAAGCCTTCTAACCGGCACAAGATGTCTGCAATGTTTCTAAACGGATCGTAAATGTAACGTTAAAAAACGGCGCGGACAATTTTGTGCCAGTCGGGCTATGATGCGAAGCAGATGAGAATTTCAACATAACCTTTTACACTTTCAATAATTACACACCGAACTATTGAAATTTCTCTTATTAGTCACTAGCACACTCTTCCCTTCTTTCTTTACTTCAGAAGCTACTATGTTTTAAGTCAGCAGAACTTTGAATCATAAACCCAGAAATTTAGGAATACCTTCATCACCTTTTGATTCCAAATGCAAACCAGTTGTACGTACGCCGCTCTTCTTGTGTAAATCTTTTATAATGCAGGTCAATGTAACGTTCTTTATTTGCAACCTCGTTATCTGGCGTTTTTGTTGTCGGAATTTTTCATTCAAGGCCATGTATCTGTCCTTCAGATCATCGTATTTTTTTGTTATTGTTCCAAGAGAAAAGAAATAATTATGGTCTTCAGCAATTTGTCGACAAAAGGCCTGGTTTTCTTCCTCTATTGAATTTAAGGTGTCATCATTGTTCTGAAGATCTACCGAACAACAACAAAAAAATACCCAATACACTCGTTAAAAGTGTGACTAATTTTATTAATAATTCGATTAGTAAAAAAAAGTGTACTTGCGATTTTGTTCTTATTTGTTTCATATAAAAAACATATGCCGATATCGAAATAAAATCCCAGTTTATTTGACGGCTAATATTCGCTATAGTTAACAGGATAATATATAGTTCAGAGTATTAATGATTTCGATATGAAATTTAGTGAATTGTAATTTATATTTATGAAGATTGCACGCAGAGGAAGACGATATCTTTGTAGAACTATTGAAAATGAATAAATATTCTGCGTAGATGAAGACGTTTGGATAAAGATAGACGTTCAAGATATATCCTTCCATAAAATTTAATGTGGTTTCTAAATCGTCGTTTAGCAACAAATATGAGTTTTTTTTCAGTTTTTCCTTTCAATTCGACAATTACTATTATATCATTAAATAAATAATATAAAATAAATTGCTGCTACAAAGACATCTTTAACAATGATCCTTAAAGCGATTTTTTCGATAAAATTGTGTGGTTTAATTAAAAATTGTACTCTTCCAAAGTAATGTGATTTTATGCATTTTTCATTGTTTGATCTTTACTTATTGCATACCTGCTTTACATGCAACGCCCATTGTAATATCCGGTTCCTTTGTTGCACTCTCTGCGTCCATGCCAGAGGTTTCATTCTTACCTAGGCCGGAATGAATAGTGTCAGTTTCTATGAAGAATTATAACGTTATAGAAATCTTCATTCATTTTTTAAGTTGTTATTTTTATTTATTGTGTAAGATGCTAACGATCTAAACAAGTCAAAAAGAATGATGGTGTAAATTAAACGACTGTAGGTTTAATTTTGACGTTTCGACAAACTATGTTGTCCTCGTCAGAAATCTTTATTTTTTACACTAAAACACAAAATAACATTTTTGTAAATGATCACAAAATTTTAAAATAATATAAAACAATCTTAACGAAATTAAACCTACAGTCGTTTAATTTACACCATCATTCTTTTTGGCTTGTTTAGATCGTTAGCATCTTACACAATAATTATTAAATTCAACCAGTGATAACATCATCTAGTATATTATGCGTTATTTTTATTATTTCGACCAGATATGTAAGGCAATACAAACTCTAAATATCTAAAATATGAAATAAAAATGCAAACAATTATGCACTGATTCACTTTTATTACACCTTTAACCTTCGCCGACCACACCTCATAAAGATGCTAAGAACGACATACGGGGTCTACTGGACCCCAATCCTTAAAATTGTTCCTGTATCAGAAGAGTAAGCCGTAGCAAGTTACAAAAATTCTGAGACGTTCAACCATCCCAAATTATGACCCCATTGTTCAATTTGCAAAAGTTTGCATCTAACACAGTAAAGAAAATTACAAATTAAAAAAAAGTGCAGAAAATGACTTTATTTACTTAAAAAATCATAACTTATTATATTTTTAATATTTTTTAATGAAATTTTCTGGACGTACTTTGAAGATTGCGGTCTTGTAGACAAAAAATAGTCTATTGATGTACAATTTAAAAAGGATATATATTTATATGAGTGAAATGCATAATCTTTAAAAAATAAAATGCATAATTTTTACCTACATACTTTGTTTATTTATACATAAGTTTTAAATATATAACTGAACAAATAAAGTAATTTACATCCTGATAATCGGAAATTTCTGAAGCATCGCTGCCAATAGTTTCATCTTCCTCAGTCTTTTCTAATTGCTTGCGAATATTACGAACTCTTAAATTGTAAGCCATCTCTAAAACTATAAATAATATATGTCTCATAATATTATTGACAGTCAATAATAGATATATAATACACATTATTTCGACTATTTATACTACACGAATCATGAAATAAAAGCTTTTTTATTTTCTTCAAAGTATACACCGTAGTCACACTGGCGTCCGCTGGACCCCGTCACGGCATCGACTAACTTTTATAACGTACCACGAGTATACTGACGTTTGTCAGATAACGGCGTTACCAGAAATTTATTGGTAGTACTTTAAATTACCGATAGGTGTTCCAATATTTCCAAATTAAAACTAATAAAGCGAATTATTTACTTTCAAATTCATCATGGGGTCTGCTGGACCCCCAGTGACCGGGGAAGATTAAATATCTTCCTTTCTATTGGTTTTATCACAAAATTTGAAAGTAATTGAAAGCTTATACAATCTTTTGTAATACAATCATTTGCACTTTGTAAAAAACGGTCCTACAACATTTCCAATATCCACATCTGACTTAAAACAACTTTAAGAATCTTACATTCGAATTTTCGAAAAATGCAGCCGTGAAAAAATTTATATGATTATTTGCAAAATGGATTTAAAAATTTAAAATGGCGGTTCAGACACGAAACAATCGTTGAAAAGTTCAGGAATTTTTGTTTCGTTTGTAATTTTTTATTTTCGATTGTTTCGTGTCTGAGCCTCCATTTTGGATGCTTTTATCGTTATTTTCAAAATGCGAACATGCACATTTTAAAGTTAAAATCCCGAGGACCTGATTTCTTTACTTTAAACAGTAGTTTTTTCAACAGTTTTTCTTATCCGTAACTGCTTTTTCTTAACCCGTTAGCGCCCGAAACTTGTACAATTTTAGTGTAACATTGACGTAGCATCAAAGTTCGTTCAAAATATTAAATCCGCCATTTTGGAATTTGAAAAACCGTAAACGAGTATGTAATGAGCGATCCCAAAAAACCTGATGTACCGATTTCCGCATATTTTGACAATAATTTTGAAACTTTGTCCGCCATATTTGGTCCACCATTTTGGATTTTGAAAATCAATAAACGAGTATGTAATGAGCGATCCTAAAAAACCTCGTATACCAATTTCCGCATATTTTGACAATAATTTTGAATCTTTGTCCGCCATATTTGGTCCGCCATTTTGGATTTTGAAAATCTATAAACGGGTATGTAATCAGCGATCCTAAAACCCCCAATTACCGATTTTCATATATTTTGACAATAATTTTGAATCTTTGTCCGCCATATTGGATCCGCCATTTTGGAATTTGAAAAACCGTAAACGGGTATATAATGAGCGATCCTAAAAACTCCCAAATACCGAGTTTTGTACATATCAGACAAAAATTTGTCAATTTTTTGCTCGTAAACAAAATTTGTGTGCACTAATCGCCGTTTTGAAGCCGCCATTTTTAATTTATTGTATGTACTAACGGACATTTTGAAAGTTAAAATAGTTTGTGCCATTTCGTGCCACTTTTTGTGCCGTTTCGCGCCACTTTCAGAAAAAAATGTTATTGAACAAAGAATACGCTGACATTTTTTCAGATTTTTTTGACCATTTTTCTTCATTTTCAAAATTGCAAAATTTTAAAAAGAAAAACAAAAATTCTAACAAAATTTCGAGGTATTTTTTGATCAATTCTAAGAACTTTTTGTTCCGCAACATATTTTGCGAAAGTCTATCATTTACAAATAAATTCCAAATAATTTTTCACGACTCTTTTTAATTTTTTTAAATTTTCCGATTTTGAAAATAAAGAAAAGTAGTCAAAAATTGTGAAAAAATTTCACAGTATTCTTTGATTAAGTCCAAGAACTTTTCAGCGACATTTTTTCCGAAAGTCTATCATTTTCGAATAAAAAATTCCTGAGCTTTTTGCTGATATTTTCGTGTTTTAGCCACCATTTTGGAAGTTTCCAACTTTATTTTGAAAATGCTATCATGCACGAATGATGATACTCAATTTATTTTTATATACATGTCATATAAAAGTTAAAAGATTTTTGTGTACAGAGGAACTTGAGGTAAATTACAGGACTAGAAAAACTCATCAACTAATAAATTAAATATTTTATTTTACAACTAAATTCAAAACAGCAATTGTTCATATTTTTTACCAAACTATAGAATCTAAAGATGAACACAGTTTCATAAGTAATCTAAGTTAGTAATTTTCATAAAAACATTTCTTTATTTCATATTAGAAAAGAAGGAAATAGTTATAATTGTAACAAAAATTTGTAAATTTACCTTTCATTGATTTTTGTCTGGAAGAACTGATGGAGCATTCTTGAAATATTGTTGGCACTGCATAAGTTCGTAATCTTCGATACTTTTTATCCTTTCCATGCTTGTAAAACATTTCTTTCTCAAAATGTTCTGAGCACAGGATACTTTTCGTTCTATCCACTGTACTTGCTACATGATTTTCAACTACAGCCACCCATTCATCGCATAAACTGGTATTGCTGAGTGGAAATCTTTAAAAAGAAAATTCATGTGCAACATTATTTTTATTAAATGTCTGCGTTTCGTTAAGGCTGCTCATTTTGTAGTACCTATGAAACGTACGACCTATTACTGGACGTGTAAAAGATCCACAATAAATGCATTTCACAATAGGTTTGCGGAAAATTGTTGGAATGCTTCCATGGATTAATTTCAATCCACGACTTGAATCAATGAAGCAAGTACGTGGGAAATGATCGCTGCAAATTCTCATGTTTGACGATGCGAGTGAAAGCTTCTTTCCACTATTAGTAATATTTTCCATCCAATTGTTAAACAATTTAGAGTTCTTAATTGGAAATCTAACATGTTTAAACAAGGAATTTTATTGTTTTGATTTTTTATTGTATCAGCCCAAAACATTTATTAATTGTACCTGTGAAATGTTCGCACATGATTCCCCTTATCTTGAGGATCTTTCATACATTTCTTACAAACACAACACTTTGTTGGCATTTAAAAAGTTTGTGTAGACACAGTTGACAGCACGTTGACAGCTCTCCGATACACAGCAATCAAAGTGTACTCACATGCACACCACATACATACATAATACACAGGGGTGTAATTGTGTAGAACCATTTTAAACCATAAATGAGCCACGTGATTAATATTTACCAATCACGAGTCCGTATTCCTTCGTCCTATATATTTAGTTAAGCCACCAAGTACTAGAGGCGCTGACTCCAACACGGTTGATTGTACTCTTCTCTTAATAATTGTTTATTCTATGGGCTACGCCACGACATTCATTCTTTATTGAAATTACCCGGTAAAATAGTTTTTATTGAAATC
This sequence comes from Trichopria drosophilae, assembly GCA_030407085.1. Lineage (NCBI taxonomy): Eukaryota > Metazoa > Arthropoda > Insecta > Hymenoptera > Diapriidae > Trichopria > Trichopria drosophilae. The sequence goes on along the minus strand of CM059587.1, from coordinate 82,445,001 downwards.
AGCCAATTGAAGATTGAGGTTCTTAATTGTCGGGGTGAGTTTATAACCTTTTAGCATTATTATGTACAACATTATTACAGCGGAAATGAAATTCGTACAAAAATTTACAGAAACGTACAGAAATGTAAGATATCGTATAAAAATGTTTGTTTTTTTTTGCAAATTCAGACATTTTGTACACTTTTGTATGTTTCTGCACGATTTGGTACGTTTATGTACGTTTATGAATTATTTTCTGATGAAGAGAAAAAGTCAAACGGTCGTCTCAATCGGACCTACATATCATTCCGAACGAATCGGATTCAATGCAAAGAATATATTTCTAACGGTTTCAATCTGAACTATCAATCAAAAAGCCACAATAAATGTAATTTATTATGATTAATAATCTACGATTTTTCGAACAATTTTTGAAAATTTGTACGTTTATCTATTACAACTTCGTTTTTCAAGTTTGCCTAGGATAGTTATCAACTAAAATATTCTAGAACATTAGTGCAGAAGAAACCCAAAGGCAAAGCAGAGAGTGAAGAAGACCGTGATGATGAATATAATGAAGAACATGAAAAACATGATGAAAATGAAAACATGAAAAAGGATGGTGAAGAAGATAACATTGAGGAAGTTCCATTACATTTGGAAAACATTGATCAAAATGAAGACCCAGTTAATGTAGAGTAATGTAGATTTGAGAAATAAATAACAAAAAAGAAAAAAATTAATACTATAATTCAATCATGATTTTACACAGTCGGTTTCGACCCAACTGACATCACTAGTTTACATCAGTACCAGTCATTTTCGGACTGACTGAAATCGTCGGATGAATATTCTGTACTTTCCAATTACGTCGGTTGAATTCCGATTAGGCCGAATTTAAATCGTTGGATTAACTAACTCGGTTTCGGTCCGATTAAGTCGATTTACATTAGTCAGAACTTCCTGCTTGAGTCGGATTCGGCTCGTTCGGGCCGGAATGAAATCGTCGGATTAGGTCGGTTTAGCACGGATTGAGTCCGTTTCGGTCGGACTAGGTCCTATTTAGTCAGATTAGGTCTGTTTCGAGAGGGTGCCAAGGTGTCGGATTTGGTCCGTTTAAAACTGATTAGGTCGGGGACAAATTGCGGATTGCCCAATCGGATTGAATCAGAAATTTTTACCAGGACATGGACCATACAATTTAACCAGCACACTGTACCACCATAAATTGTATCGAAACAATTTATATATAATTATTCAAAACTAATTTTAGAAAACGACGTCCAACGTAGCGTGAAATGAGACGTTTACTGGTATTTGCTTCATATTGGACGTCACATTAGACGTACCAGTGGACATCCCATTTGACGTTCAATGGTGCGTCAAAGATGGTATAAATGGTATCCCAATTCGGCATGTATTTTAGGACGTCCCATTTCACGTCACCTTAAACGTCACTTCGGTGCTGCTCGTAATGTATGGTTTTTTCTCAAAAACTCTCAACTTTCCGAAAAAATAAATGACATATATCAATTACTTCTAGTCGAAAACGCGATTTGCAGTACAAAATCGATCGTATTTTGGCGTGCCCAAACTGCTTTGCAGATGTCATTTTTTTCGCTGAAAACTGAGGCTCTTATACCCAAACAGCACAAGCCCGTCAAGGACGTATAATTAAAAATTAATCGAAAATTTTCAAGCAAAACTGGCTGTGCTCTGTGATGTGCAACAAAAAAATTAGTAATGTGATACTTCGTTTTTCGTTTTTCAGTCACATAAATCCAACGACGAGTCTGCTTTCGAACTGGTTTAGCACTTTTGCATAAGAATACGTCAAAAAAGTTTTACTGTTACAAGCTACTTTACTGCAAAAATCCAGGTGGGGTTTTCCACGTGGTCTCAACCTGGTAGTTTTGGCCCATTTGACCAGGTCGAGACCATGTGGGATTCTCACGTTTCTACCCTACTGAATTTTTTTTCCCAACAAAAATAACTGGATAAAATGTTTGCGTTTACTATTTTGTTAGTAACTATTAACGTCTGCAAAGAATTGCCTTATTGTACTTGAGTATAAGTTACTCTTGTTCACGTAGTATAATATATACGCGAGCACATGAGGAATATAACAAGTCACCAGAAGCAATGTTAAGGGGAGGGAATGTAACAAATGAAATATAAAATAAAATGAGTAGTTTTGATTTATTTCTTTCCGCATGGAATTAAATATTTTATTTAACAATATTTAAAAACAATTACGTTATATATATTTATATATGTGTCTAGGCGAAGTGTGGCATACTTATATTTACAATCATATTTATATTTTACTCAAAACTCATAGCATTAATCTCCAGAACATCCGAACGGAACAATGCAAACAAATTCATGTTCGCTATTTCACATCAAAATTCATTTTTTCTGTACACTATAAGTACATAATACGTACGCACATTTGTAGATTGTGCGAAAGTTCGAAGACATTCGGATATGTACACATTACAAAAAAATTATTGTTTTTTAAGTTTTGGAAATTTATAAAATTCATTTATATATGTATGTATTAATCGACTTGAGGTCATCCCCCTTTCAACAACTCCCGAAATTTTATCAGATTTCGCATATCTCTGGTCGTTTTCGAGATAATTCAGAATTTTAAAAAATTTTAAAATGTAATACAAATATCATAATATGACGTTATAAATAGTGATATACAGTGATAGACAGTGATAGACCAGTGGTCCGTGTCGCGCGCGGTCGTTGATCGTAGAAAGCATCCTTGTGCAGGAACAATAGATGGATAGCTGACTGCTTGAGATCTGCATTTTTAAGATAATTTATTTATCTTAAAAAAAGTGTTAGATGGTTATATCTTAATGAGAATATTTATGATTATTTTTAATAAATCAGATCCAAAATTTTTCCGTTCTTGTCAGGATGGAACTAATCTCAAAAAGGAAACTATTCTGGGCGTCAATTTGGGTTAAATAAAAAATGAGAGAATCGTAGATATACACTTATATTTCTTCTAATATGAAGTATTTAGCATCGGACACACTTTATGCAAACTAGTTCCGTCTTCGACAAATTTGCCACGCACTTTGCAATATTTAAGTTTAGAAGGATATTTTCTCCTAGCTAACGGACTAAAGAAAAACAAAGCCTTGCGCCGCGCACGGCCCGAATTATAATTTTCCGTCGCGATGCGAGCAAGTATCTTTTTCATTTTTAATGCGAATATCTAATTTTCACCGATTTTCCGCCGCTAACGGTCTATACGTCTTACGCCGCATATATACGGCCGTCACACACTTCTCATCGTCTTTTTCAAAAGTCCCTTTTTATTTCGTGAGGCCCACTCTAGCCCCATTTTCAATATTATATATATCAATGTTTATTTTCGTCATTTCCTAAAATCAACCGCGTTATATAAATTATTCCTAACAAAAGTTTTAAAAATATTAAAATTAAATAATAAACTAAAAATAAGAAAAAAATAAAAAATAATATTTTTTATTAAAATCTCTTATTGTACACTTTAGGAAGCGGTATTTAAGTGTACGTATGTTCGCTCTTTATGTCCAAAATCACTCTTATTGTACTCTTATTGTACACTTCGGGCAGCGGCATTTAACGTACTTTTCGTGTACTCGTATCGTAACGTACACGAAGCGTGGTACCTTTATTTTCGCTCTTACTGTACTCTTCGTATACGCTTCCATTTTTACCAGGGTGGCGTTGCAATAATAATTTGCCTGCGAATACTGTAACTGACAACATATTACCATTATCATTACAAAAATTGCAAAGCAAAACTGAGTGTGATCTGTAATATGCAACAAAAAATTAGTAATGTGATACTTCGTTTTTTGTTTTTCAGTTACATAAATCGCATAAATCCAATTACGAGTTCTGCTTTCGCACTGGTTTTGTATTTTTGCATAAGAAAGTGGGAAAAAAGTTAGATTGTACAAGCTACACGGAAAGGAAGAAACACGACTGATTGTGAGTCCTGTCTACGCAGCACTGGTGACTGCGTGGCCGGTTCGCAAATTCTTTTTATTTCAACTCGCTATAACTCAGTCAATTTTGAGAATTTGGAAACGAATGAAAAATGAAATTGTTCATTACAGTTTTCCAGATCTAGTGCAAAAAGAAAAAATGATATATCTTAATAAATAAAAAAGTTATTAATTTTTTAATGCAGAACTGCGAAATTTGTGTTTTTATACATTCAGGCGCTTCGTTTATCGAGCGAATTTCAGACATCCGAAAACTTTCTGTGAGAAAGTTGTTCACTAAGGTATGAACAAATTTTCTGGAAAGTTTTATCTCCATTGCATTAATAGTTTTAAAATTAATGAATGTTTAAAATAGGTAGCGGCCGACGGCCAGCGCGTCATGTGTGCCACGGCGGCGATGCGCGCAATTAGGCAACAACCAACTTTAAACATTCATTACTTTTAAACTATTAATGCAATGGAGATGAAACTTTCCAGAAAATTTGTTCATACCGTAATGAACAACTTTCTCGCTGAAAGTTTTCGGATGTTTGAAATTCGCTCGATAAACGAAGCGCCTGAATGTATAAAAACACAAATTTCGCAGTTCTGCATTAAAAAATTAATAACTTTTTTATTTATTGAGATATATCATTTTTTTCTTTTGCACTAGATGTGGGAAAGTATAATGAACAATTTCATTTTTTATTCGTTTCAAAATTCTCAAAATTGACTGAATTATAGCGAATTGAAATAGAAAGTATTTTCGAACCGGCCAGGCAGTAACCAGTGCTGCGTAGACAGGCATGGGTGTCCTCAACCAAAAAGAAGTTTATAAAAATGCCCGGGGAAAAGGTTTACGGCATCTTATTACGGATGTTTCACATTTCAAAATCCGTTTCGAATAAAATCCTAGCTGATTATTTTCATAGAAAAACACTAGTAAACATTTTTTCTATTTTATCCAATTCGAACCTGTTGTAACTAAAGGACCCAGGATCATTAATCGAAGTTAGAATTTGTCCAAATCAGACTTTTAACATGCACATTTTGTTAAAAAAATGTGTAATTTGTAAAATGTCGAGAAATTATGTAAAAAAATTTAAAAAAAGCTTATAAAAGTACAGGCGTTTCAGTAACACTAAAAATTCACGAATATTTGAACATTTATAGCATTCCTTACATTTTTTAGATGGTGAAGGATTTGGATTATGGTCAGAACAGCCTGGCGAGACAGTTCATAGTCTTTTTGAATGTTTGGAACCGCTACAAAATCACTCTAATAGATGATCCATCATATCAACATAAGTTAAGAAGCGCGGTAGTTGAATATTCTTCATTGCATATTTAAATATTACATTGAAGTATTTTAAAATTATTCATTTTTTAACGTTTTTATTCATTATATAATAATTTGATAAATAAAAAAAGCAATAAAAAATAACAAACAAAAAAAGAAAAAAAAACAAAAACAAGCAAAAAAAAAACACAAAGAAAAAAACAATAAAAATCAACAAAATAAAAAAGAAATAAAAAAAGCAACAAAATGTAAAGAAAAATGGAACCGCTGTATAACCACGTACCTGGTTCTGGGTTAGGCTCAGAGTGACACTTGGTGACACTCATTGGAAATGTTTTATTGACATTTTGTGAAATATACCTTTCTCTACAAAATGTGCATGTAATAAGTCTGATTTTAACAAATTCTAAGATTAATTAATGATCCTAAATGTTTTAGTTACTACAGGATTTGAATGGATAAAATACAAAAAAATAGAAAAAAATGTTGAATATTGTTTTTCTATGAAATTGATCAGCTAGGATTTCATTTAAAAACGGATTTTGAAACTATGAAATATATAAAATAAGATGCCGCAAACCCTTTCCCCGGGCATTTTTATAAAACTTGTTTTTGGTTGAGGACACCCGTGCACGACTCAGTCGGTCGTGTTTCTTCCTTTCCGTGTACATATATAAATCCTACATTACCATCACTGTAACATCTATCCGCAGGTTGGCGCCACTTTCCGGTCTGCATAAATATCATCAAAATGGGCGATCTTCCAACTCATCTCTGACAATGGCAAGATTCATTTCTTATATTTTTTACTAAATGCAATACAATAAACTTAAAAACATATGAATATATATGTTCTATATATATATTAAGTGAAAACATAAAAAATTAAATAATGAATGTAGATAGTTTTATATTAAATGTTTACAAATATGATTCAAATTCTATAAAAATTAACAATATGTAGTGAAGCACCATTACCAAAATTAACGGGTACTTGATTACAGTTGTTTAAGAGTAAGTTGTATGAAAGTAGCATATGTCTCGTGATAATAAATCGGGCGATCGTAAAATTAATTTCCTGTTTTAAAAGTCTTGTAAGATCCTTTTTATTTTCGATTATTAAAAATTGTTAAACATTTAAATAACATTTTGGGATCTTTGTTTTTATCAGTTTTTTTTCTCTCTAATATGTTTGGAATAATTCTTTCTTTTCCATCTTTTTCTTTATTACAAAGTAATTGCAGAATAAATTAAAATTTAGTTGGTTCTTTTTGGCAAAATGGATATAAATTACAACAAACGAAAGTGATCGTCGATTGCCATTTCGCCAAGAAGAACCAACTTAATTTTAATTGAATTAAAATTTCGATGAACAAATATCCACTCGTATAATTGCAGAATATATTCTAATAGATTTGTTAATACAATTCAACAATTTCCAAATATCTACATTATAAATTTAAATAATAATTATGACAATTCTTTGGAGCAGAATTTCTACGAGTTTTTCGTAGAGTGCAATGAAATGGCCATTCCATTTATCGTGAATCGATATTTGGACAATAAATGGCAGTTCATTTCTCAATAGTGTTATCCTGTTCTGTGCCTTAGATTTTTGTAAGTAAATGTTCAAATTATATTAAACTAATTAAACGTAAACAAAACAATGATTTGATGACATTTTCTAACTAATTTAAGACTAGAACTAGACTTTTAGAACTAACTTAATTTAAAAAAAAAAAAGAAACATCAACCTACTAAACATAAGCAATATCCAGACAACAACCATCATTGTGAGAATTAGATCTTTTTATTATTGTTATTAAATTGTATTTTATGTAAATTTTTTTATTTTCATAGTCTATTACTTATCCATACTTCAAATATTCTTTTTTATGTTATTATTACTATTATTATTATCATTGTTATTATCGCCATATATTTTATATTCTTTATGTATATGAAGGGTTTTGCCCGTTTATTAATAAAATAAATAAATAAATTATTTTAAACTAATTAAACGTAAACAAAACAATGATTTGATAACATTTTTTAACTAATTTAAGACACTTGTATTAAATTTTCTGCTTGAACATGACTCCATTTTAAAGATATATGTGTATTGATAGTATATAAAAAAGTTATTTATATCACAGTCGAAAATAGTTACCTGCAGTTGAATTAAAAATTCAATCAAAATGAACGGAATTATACCAGAAATGGAGCAGATTATCAGTCAGCTCGAAAGGGGGACTGTTGTCACAAAATTTCATTCAAGGAAGGCACCTGAGAAGAAGACTTTGCTTATCCGCAGAGAAACGAGACAACTTGTTTGGGCTAGAAGTTCCTCAGTCAGACCATTTGACGGTTCAGGTATGTAAATTAATCGTATATTGTCTTCAATAATGCGTTTAGCCTCCTATGCTCCTTTTAGCCCCGTTTATGACAGTAGTCGAGTAACGTTAATGTTCAAAAGTCAATCGATAATGTCATTGTTTGTTTCGACATTGTTTTAATGCAATAAAACTTTAGAAAAATGGTATATATATTATTCAATTGATCTTTCTTTTATGTGTTTGACAGCTTGTTTAATTAATAACAGAATCTGAATTTACAAGTAGCAAACGTTGATGGTGACATTTATAGGTTAATTCCTTTTTTCGTATCTAAACAAAATTGTAATTTATAACTGTGATTTTAAATGTAAGATTTGTTAAACAAAACGAAAAAGGTATGATAAAGATAGCTGCTATTTTAGTGAGAAGTTAATCGTCAAACAAATAAGTAAAATACATTTTATTTATCATAAATTACAAAATATATTTATAATATATTATGATATCGACACTAAGAACTTTTAATGCAGATGAATTTATCGTTCGGTGTTATTTCAATAAATAATCGATGAATTTATCGATAATCCGAACCAATAGTGTCTGAGTTTTTCAAATTTCGTGCGACAAACATTTTGCCAGCCAATCAATTTGAAACTCATTTTAGATGGAATGTGACACGAATTTTAAATTAAATTAAAGAATCTCAAGAATGATTCTTTAAAAATGTGAAATTAAAATGATAAATAATAGAAAATTTAGAAAAAACGAAATGAAGAAAAACCACTTGAAAAAAATGGGGTATGGAAGCACTTTCTCTTCATTTCGTTTTTTCTGAATTTTCTATTATTTATCATCTTAATTTCACATTTTTATTTGACTTGATAGAGAATCATTCTTGAGATTCTTTAATTTAATTTAAAATTCGTGTCACATTCCATCTAAAATGAGTTTCAAATTGATTGGCTGGCAAATTGTTTGTCGCGCGAAATTTATAGATTTTAGTACGAAGGTTTGTTTGATATTTAGAATTTGTATTTCATTTTGGTTAATGCCTATTATTTTCAATAGTTTTAATTGCAGTCTCAATATTGGTAGGTATGATGCTTGATATATTCCACCCCATCCAAGTATTCCATAAGTAGCAATACTGTTAAATAATCCAAAATATAGTTGTAGTAGTTGTTTTTTAGACATTATTTTTTTTAATCTGTAGAATACATACATAAGATATTTAGTTTTATTGACTATGTTCATTACATGTATGTTCCATTTTATATTTTGGTCAAACACTATTCCTAGATATTTACAATTACTAACCCTTTCTATCCTTGCACCGTTAATAGATATATGTATGTTATCTGGTATAGAATCCATATAATTTCCAAAATCCATAAACGATGTTTTGCGGATATTCAATACAAGCTTATTGTTAAATAGCCATGTATAAATAACCTTTAGAATTTCATTTATTGCATTCGATGTTTCCGACCAACTTTCGTAAGAAATGGGTATAGCAACATCAGCGTATGCTACTAGAAATGGAAAGAGATCCAGTAGGTCATTAATATAAATAATGAACAGTAGAGGTCCAAGAATCGATCCCTGGGGAACACCAACATTAACCTTTCGAATATTACTTGTTACATCATTTACTCTTACTGTTATATCGTGATTTACAGTGTCAAAAGCTTTACTAAGATCTAAAAATGCAATTACTGTTGGTTTACTTCTAGCAAGATGTTTATATATAAAATCGGTTCACGGTGGGCTTGAACCAACTTTAAATAAAAAGTCTTCCGAAATGGGATTTTCGTGTTGGTTCTGGTACTGGTGACCTTCCTGAGTATTTTCATCAAAAAATTAAAAAAATTGGTCGGGCACATTTTTTTTAAATTGACCTTTGGTAGTAAAATAGGAAAATTAATAAAATTACGAGTTATAACGTATACTCAAATATTCTGAAATGGGATTTTCTTGTTGATTCTGGTACTGGTGACCTTTCTGAGTATTTTCATAAAAAAATTTAAAAAATCAGTCGGGCCGTTTTTCTAAAACTTGACTTTTTGTAGGCAAATTAGAAAATTAATAAAATGAAGTATAACGTATGCTTAAATATTTTAAACATATATTATTTTGTTTTTTTTAATGATAGGTTATTAATAAAACAATATAAATTGCATAGATTTCTTTTAATGTCCACAAGAATTCTGAAATCTAGTGTACACATGAGGATAAAGTTTTGTTCAACTTAAACGAATAAAACACGTATATGTGAAATCATTGAAAATAATAAATCATTAGTCAATCTTAACTTAATATTTATTAACATTTTTTTACATATCGGTCACAATAAATATTAAAAATGGAGACCATTAAATTCGCAAACAGCGCGTAATAAATGTTGCTTGTAGTCCGAATGTGTTGGGCCAACTTTGTGTTTTAGCCAAATAGTATTAAATTCATGATGAACCGATTCAAAAGCTTGTTCGCTGAATATTCCTAATCCTAACTGATATTTGTTGCAAAATTCTCGCACGTGTACAAAAATACAATGCACTTTGGGGGTAACTGAAATTCCGAGACTTAAATAACTACTTCTGAAATTGTTTATATATTTGGCGTAGTCAGGATCTAAAATTTTACTGAAACATGCTTTAACTACTTCGCGAAAATCACTGAATACTTGTACGAATTTTAAACATCCTAGTGGGCAATTATTGCGCAAGTTGTCTAATTTATCTAATAATTTTTTACAAGAGTTCCCATTGAAGCTCGCGCCACCATACCCCAGACAGCACAAAATGTTTTGTTACATACCAAATACGTTACTGATATATAACGGTTATGAAGTCGGACATTTTTACATTCCTGCAACATAATCGTTATGTATTTGCAACGTCTGTGCTGTATGGGACGTAACTGCACGTTCAACGTTACACGTTTTTGCCCAGTATAAAGCTGTTTCCTTAAATTCTTTTGACATTTGATTATATAAACCATTTACTACCCCTAATAGTAAGTGAAGTTCTGGTGGAGGCAGTAGGTCAAGAACAATTTTCTTTTTTGGGCAGTAATAAATATTGGTGGTGAAATACAACACATGAAATTTTTGGCTTCTTTTTTTCTTCTTCCAGCATTATTCCAATTAATATAATTTTCGTTTATATTTTCAATTGTTCGTAATTTACATTGAATTTATTATTTTTTTTTTAAATTTAATTAAATTTACACTGACTGCACGTTGAACTGCGAATAGGAATGAAATATAAAACCATTACTAGCTCACGATTTTTTGGATTTTTTTTATAAAAATACTCAGGAAGGTCACCAGTTATTGGACTGCAATTTATATTGTTTTATTAATAACCTATCATTAAAAACAAAATAATATATGTTTAAAATATTTAAGCATACGTTATACTTCATTTTATTAATTTTCTAATTTGCCTACAAAAAGTCAAGTTTTAGAAAAACGACCCGACTGATTTTTAAAATTTTTTTATGAAAATACTCAGAAAGGTCACCAGTACCAGAATCAACAAGAAAATCCCATTTCAGAATATTTGAGTATACGTTATAACTCGTAATTTTATTAATTTTCCTATTTTACTACAAAAAGTCAATTTAAAAAAAAAGTGCCCGACAAATTTTTTTAATTTTTTGATGAAAATACTCAGGAAGGTCACCAGTACCAGAACCAACACGAAAATCCCATTTCGGAAGACTTTTTATTTAAAGTTGGTTCAAGCCCACCGTGGGTTATGTACACTAACACATCATCTGTACTTCTTTCCTCTAAGAAACCATACTGTTTGGAGTTAATGATTTTACACTTTTTGAGAAAACTAGCTATTCTTTTATGTATAATCTTCACAAAGATTTTTGCCAAATTCGATATTAATGCTATGGGCTTGTAGTTTTCAATTTGATTCTTGGGGCCACTCTTGTATATAGGAGTTATTATCGCTTTTTTAAAGTATTTTGGGCATACACCTGTCTCGATGACTCTGTTTATAATGGTAGTTAGTATAGGTGCAATATAGACGGCTGCTAATTTAAGTGTTCTTGCATGAATACTATCAAATCCTCCTGCTTTGTTCTTCAACTTAAGTGTTACACTGTAAATTTCAGATTCGTTGGTCGGCACTATAAATAAAGTTTTGCTATTATATGGTATTTCATTTTTTACATTTTTAACTTAAATTAGTCAAGATGAAAGGACTGAAAAATTGTTATTCAGAATGGAAAAACAAAGGAAAAAGCGCTAAAGTCTTGCTGTATTACAAATACACTGAGAAAACACTGATATAAAATACTATTTATGTGTTTTAATTCATGCCAACTACTATAAGCATTATTAGATACTATTATCTACACTTAGTGTTAGACAACGTGGAGTAGTATTATATACATATTATTTGTAGTAGTATTAGTAAACTAATAGTAAATTACCACTACATTTAGCATTAAAATGCGTTATTATTTCTCTCAGTGTATGAATAAGTTGTAACGTGAAAAATATCACATTGAAAATGTGCTGGAAAAATAAATATGTTGCTACGCCTAATAGATTAAGTTGTGCATGCTGATTATGCATTTAGTAATTTATTTATAACACGTAAACGGGCGAAACCGCCCTTACAAAAATGAATACATAACTAGAAAAGTAAACGAAATAGCAAAATAAGAATAGGAATAGTATAAACCAATCAACAAGGATCAAAATACAGCTGCCTTACATCGATTGAAAAACGTGAAATAATCTTATTAACTTAAAATATTCTTGATTTCTCGTGGTACTTCAGTCCACACATCTTGTTAACCACTGAACAATACATTTGATATACATTAGATTTAATGAAACCGAAATTAATATTCCTAGCTAAAAGAATATAATTATAATTATGAACAAAATAAATGAATATTGAACTGATTAGGTAATGACGTAAAATCATGACACAGGAAACTTAGATTATGTTTTATAAGAAATATATCTAAGAAATCTACAGATTCAAGTTTCGTAATATTGCATTGTGTATAAGGGGACCAATTCACCGACCCGCACAATAAATGCGGTCTAAGGCTTTATATAAATTAATAATAGCAGTAATATCGGAAAAAGTTAATGTTATGTAATAATTATTTTAGTTCTAATGTATATGAGTGAAAATCAAAAAGTTGGCAGAAATCTAATACAGTTTGAGAAAAAAATACTGTGATAAATTAATGCAAATAATGTTTTTTCTGATTATACTAATTATCATAAGTAATAAACAATCTTCATTTTGTGGAAACTTTCTTGCATTTAATTTTAATTTTTTGTGTACTATCCTTATTTTTCCAATTCATTGAATACTTACTATCAAAACTGTAACCTCAATTGTACTATTACTTTGTGAAGGGGTCTGATCTTAGGATCTAATTGTGCCCGTTTAATAAATCATAAAATTGTTCACTGTAGTACAGAAATAATCATTACATACCATTAAAGTGTCTTAATATTAGACATTCTTGAGACAAGAATCATCAATAAAATTCAGTTTCTACTACAACTAACGTTCATAAATTAAGTGGAATTAAAAAAATATATTTGAAGTTCATTTTTTAAAAGTAAAATATCACTTGCAGTGGAAATAAGAGAAGCAAAAGAAATAAGGATAGGAAGAAATTCAAAAGATTTTGAAAAATGGCCTGAGGACACGAAGAAGATCGAAAATTTACGATGTTTTGTCGTATATTATGGATCTGAATTTAGACTGAAAACTCTATCAATAGCAGGTGTGTACAAAATAAAATTTAAAAAAAAAAAACAAGAATACTAACAAAAGTGTAATTTGTTATTGTTGTAGCTCTTAGTGAAAAAGAATGCGAACTTTGGGTGAAGGGTCTTAGACATTTAATGCACGACACAATATACGCTCCTTACCCTCTGCAAGTTGAACGATGGCTCAGGAAAGAATTTTATGCAATGGAAAATTCTCGAGGAATGTAAGTAACAACTTAATACTGAATTAATAAACAAATAATGAACAATTAATGAATATGTACAGGATTACATTGAAAGATATAAAAGCTTTCCTGCCTCGAGTGAACTGTAAGATAGCAACAAATAAACTTCGAGAAATTTTTCAAGAAGTTGATACTAAAAATAGAAGTGAAATTGGATTCGATGACTTTGCTAGTCTTTATCATAAGCTCATGTTTGATGTAAATGTAAGTATTACTGCTTGCACTTGCCAATTTTACTAGAGCATTTACTTTCTACGAAATATATTTTGCGATATATAGTATGTTGCAGACTGGAGTAAATTACTAGAATATTCGAAATCGGAACGAACGGTAAACTTTCAAGAATTCCAAAGATTCTTGATGTACGAACAACAAGATTCTCTGGGGAATAACGAGTCGGAGGTTTCGACATTTATTCGCGACTACTTGCAGGACCCGCAAAGGGACGTGCAGGAACCGTACTTTTCATTTCAGGAATTCATTGCTTTTCTCTTTTCGAAACAAAATGAGATTTGGAATAGCAAGTACGATGAAGTTTATCAAGACATGACCAGACCATTGTCAAATTATTGGATAGCCTCATCGCACAATACGTAAGCATATTAAACTGTAATATTAACATTCGTCGAACTGTACGTTTTGTTTTTTATAGATATTTAATGGGAGATCAACTGAGTAGCGAAAGCAGCTGTCAAGCGTACGTTAGAGCATTGAGAAATGGATGTCGTTGCATAGAACTGGATTGCTGGGATGGACCAGATGGCATGCCGTTCATATTTCATGGACATACTTTAACTACGAAAATTAGATTTCTCGACGTAATCAAAACTATCAAAGAGCACGCGTTCATTACCTCTGAGTACGCACCATTTTTATTACATTTGTGTGAAAGTACATGCTTATAAATACTTTTTTCTACGTAGGTATCCTGTTATACTTTCGATAGAAGATAATTGCACGTTACCACAACAGAGAAAAATGGCTGTTGCGATGCAAGAAGTTTTCGGCGACGCACTTCTGATCCAACCTGTTGACAAAAACGAATCAGCATTACCCTCCCCGTATGCCCTGAGACGAAAAATTATTCTTAAACATAAAAAACTTCCAGATGGCGTAGATGAAAGTTCGTTTGTTGTTCGTGCAGATGACGGGGTGAACGAAATGGACCTCAGAAATTCCGTGAAAAATGGCATTCTGTATTTGGAGGATCCAGTTGAAAACGAATGGAACCCGCATTATTTTGTCCTCACGCAGCACAAACTTTTTTATACTGATACTTTTTCGAAAACCCAGGAAACGGAACCGGATGACGAGGAAGATGCTTCCTTTAGGACTGCCAATACCGTGAGTATTTTTATAGGAAACGTAATTTACATGAAGTGGGTTCTAAGGGCCTTGCAAAGTTTTTACTTTGTTTAGGTTTTTCTATTACATTTCTGACTAAAAATTATTTATTTAATTTTACGTAATGATAATAGTTTCACCGAAACGGAGATAAACATACATACGCGCAGTCATTCGATGTTCTGCGCATTTTTCGACGCATTGTTGACGTAATGTAAGATTTATTAACAGTTAACGAACGCTCATTGAATGTTAAAATATACGAGTTAATATACAATAATATTGCAGACGTGCAGGGAAGTGCTGGTATTTTCATCTCAAAGTTACCTGTCGTCTTTGACTTTACAGATAATGAAAGAGCCTGAAATTAGCTTACATTAACTATTAGTAAATAATTTCTTTGAGTGTAGTTAGAAGTAAAAGGAGAAGGGTGGGTGGTAGACCTTTGCGTCTCTCTGAGACCCACCTTTTATTCGCTACTTTTTTTACATTTAAAAATCAGTTTCTTATGTTTTCTTACGTTGTGATTGATTTTCTACACGGTTAAGGCATTTATTGATTGAATGAAAGATGTCACACCTATTAAAATACTATATTTTAATTAATTATATAAAAAAATTACATTTTTCTTTTTTAAATCGTTTATTACAAATAATTCCGTCCAAACATATATGGGAAACTTATTATTTATATGTTTTTGGGGTCCCTGAATACGAATCTTATGTCGGTTTTCAAAAATTCAAAATGGCGGATCCAATATAGCGGACAAAAAATTGAAAATTGACTGAATACCCTTGGAAAAAAGCTACTCGGGGGTTTACGAGGTCACTGAATATGAAAATGAAAATAGATTTTGAGGATTCGAAAACCCTCGAGTAACATTTTTCAAGCGAATTCAGTCGATTTTCAATTTTTGTCCGCCATATTGGATCCACCATTTTGAATTTTTAAAAAGTGACGTCAGATTTGCATTCCCTGACCCCGAAAACTCCCAAGTAACGAGTTTCAACCAAATTCAGTGAAAAGAGAAATGGGTGACTGAAAGGGTTAAGAAGACAAAATTACAAAATTAAAATAATGCATTTTTTGTCCGTTTCCATTTGAGTCCAAAATTTTGAAGCGAAGCCGACGAATATTTTGGCAACTAAAATTAAATGTTTACATATTCGTCCGGACTGTCCAAAAGTGGTTGAATAGTTGTAGAAATACTTTTGAAACACTTTTGAGAAATATGTTATTGAACGAAATTCATATTTTTACAGAATGTTTTAAATACTTTCTAAAATTTTTCAAAATTTCGGGATTCTGAAAAATTAAAAAAGTATTATATTAAAAATGCTATAAAACTTTAAGTGTGTTCTTTGATTAACTCTAAGAACTGATTGTTCAGTAACATATTCAAGTAAAAAATTCCTGAACTTTTCGACTGTTTATTCGCGTTTGAGCCTCCATTTTGTGAAAAAATGAGATAAAATGAAACACATTTGAAAAATCCATGTTTTTTTTCGGTAAAAAATTTCACGGAAGCATTTTTTTAAAAATAACATATTCTGAAAGTTCACTTAATTTTACGTCAGATGTGACTTGAATTGTTCTTTGTAGTAAAAAGTTAGTAATTTTTTTATTGAAAAATATTGCATAGCAGAGTCATTAATGGACGTAAAAGAATTGTGTTTTTATTTTTTCGTTTTGCGGTAAACATCATGGCAAACTGGATCATCAGAAACAAAATAACAATTGATTTAGTTCAATAACTGCGGTCCATCGAACGATTTAAAGAATGATTAAACACTACAAAGCCTGTCAACTTTCAAAAAAATGATTTCAATAGTTTGCGAATAATTTTAGTCACAGTCTTAAAAAATGTAATTTCGAGAAAAATGCGTTCAAAGTTTCAATTTCAGTCCCCTTTCATAAAGGATTCTTCTGTTTCAACGACGAAATCGCATCGACTTTACATTTTAAGGACCTATTCCCAGATATTTATACTTGCAAAATTATAAGTGGATTTAACAATTCTCAATGGCAAAAAAACATCGAGTAATGATATATCCATATGGATGTGCAGGTGTATTTATTTGCCCCATTTCTTCTTCTAAGGAGGTTATTTTCAAAAAATAACAAAACAAATTTTTGTTAATTTTTTTAGGGATACTATCAGGAAGTTTCAGTTTGAAATATTTTTTGATATATCATTTAATTTCTTACCACTTTGATATATAGTTTAAAAAAAAAACTAATAAGTCAGTTAATTAGTAGAAACTATTTCAATATTTTTCGACCTTAACTAATTAAGTCCAAATGCGAAACTTTATCGAGCTGAATAACAATTTACAAAAAGTGAAATAGATGAATTTTACTTCATTTTCTATTTACAGAAATGCGCCCTATTGGTTTTTGGCGTAATTAAAATATAATTCTGACTACACTTATCAATAGCGCACTATAAATAATACATACTGGAATAGATAAGTTTGGTATCTTTATCAAAAGTAGTATAAATCTCAACATCAATTAAGAATTGTACTTAAAGTTAAAACATTAATTAATAAAAAATATTTCGTTTTGTGAATTAAAAATAAAGATGCATTTGGTATTAAAAACAATAATGACTTGCTAGGAATACGTTTAAGGGGTTACATGGGCATTGAAATTAAAAAAATCGATTTCTTCTTTATTTTTTTATTCAATTGTACAACTCATTATGAATATTGTCTCAAAATTTCACGCCGATCTGAGCCAAATAAATTTCCAAATATATAGGCGGTCAAAGCTCGTAGTTACGGCCGACTTTATTCCTTTCAGAAACTTTAAACGGATTTTTTTCAAAAATGTTTTTTTGAAGTCGGTATTCAAAATTTCTCGAAAATTTATGAACCGATCGATTTGAACTTTAGCACACATCTTTTAAACACGTTTGACTACTACTTCAATATGTGGCCAAATTTAGTGTAAAAATGCGTATGATTTACGAAAAATGCAAACAAATATTTAATTTTTAGTTTTCTTGAAATCCTTCGTTCAATCAGTATCTATACCCGCCTACTAAAAGAAAAACTTTGGTTTTTTTATTTGAAATAAAAATTTTCTAAGTACTACTGTGAGGTGAGGACACTTTTCTGCCGATGACGTTACTTATTTTTTAATGCATATTTTTGTACATGATCTTGATATTATATACACATACAAGAATTCAAGCTGTTCAGAATGCTTGTTTAAGGTATTCTTATCTAGTTAGGAAGTTCGACCATATATCTCCGGCATTCCGTAGATCTGGTCAACTGAAAATGCGGGATAGAATGGAGATAATTGTTTTAAAAATTGTTAGTCGGGTTCTGATTATGAAAACCCCTGATTATCTTTATTCTTCTTTGCATATGCTTGGTAGCAATACAAATTTCCGCCGAAGTGCTATTACAAACACTTAATGCTATCCAACGCACTCAACGAATAAATTCAATGGCGCTTTTTCGTATTTTGCTCCAAAATGTTTCAATCAGTTACCACTGGAAGTACGGAAAAGTGTCCTTTTGACTTCCAATTTTATATGTAAAATTAATGAAGTTTACCGGCAAAAATATAATAGCCTGTAGGTTTATTTATTTATTTATTTATTTTTGTACTTATTTATTTAACTTATTTATTTATTTATCCTTGTATTTTTTACTCATCTTCGTGTTTACTTGTCCTCTATTATTATTTTACCCTGTTTAGCGCTTTTAATTGTTCTTATCCTAAGCTATTTCATGTGTTATTGTCTTGCTTTAAAAAAAAATGTATACTGTTAGTTTTTGTAAATACTGCGTTCTGCTTATTCTGCTTATTCTGCTTATTTTATATAATCTGTACTATATTCTGTTCTTTACTCTTAAAACTAAGTACTGATTTCTTATTTATTTGTGTGTTGGTCAGTCTGCAAAACAGCGTTAGCTGTGGCTCGCCCTTTGGCTCGTTGGTGGCCTATTTTGTACCCCTCGTTCGCCAATAAAGACGTTATTATTATTATTATTATTATTATTATTATACGTGTAATAAGAAAAAAATATAATAATAATGTTGTAGCTTCAAACAAAAGAAATTCAAGAAAAACGACCTTCTTTTAAGTTACAAGACCGATGTAACCCCTTAAACCGATACTTGAAATAACGAATATTAATTGCGTGATAATAACCTAGTGAGATCCAAAATAATGTTTTATATTCAGGGTGTACCAAATGACGAGCTTCATTTCGGAGAGACATGGTTTCACGGAAACCTGGTACGCAGACGAGAAGAAGCTGAAGAATTACTCCGGAGGTATTCCCATTTAGGAGACGGAACGTTTTTAGTCAGACAGTGTGTTACATTCGTCGGTGATAATTGTTTATCATTCTGGAGCAGAGGAAAAGTAAATCACGCTCGCATCAAGTCAAAACAAGAAATGGGACAAACGCTGTATTATCTCACAGATACAGTGTGCTTCGATAGTCTGTACAGCCTCATCACTCATTACCGCACTAACCCCCTAATAACTAAGGTAAGCAAATTATCTTTGTTTGTTTAAAGGAATTAAAAGTACACGGAGAGAAGTGCATTGTCAAAAAAGTTTATTAAAATCCTTATTGTTGTGACTACTATAAATATAGTAATGAGAACAATCTTTGGGGTAGTTACAGTAGTCGTTTATAGCGTCTACTGTATTGATGTTGAAATGTAGGTACTATATGGTATATTATGAGTAACAATATTGTATCGGTCACAATATGAAATTGTACCAAAAAATCAGTCTGGTTGCGATGTTTATTCTTTAGGCGCCGCTAGGAGCGATTTCGGCTCTTTTAGTTCTGTATTGCTCCTGTTGTAGAAAAGGATTTCCATCTCGTATATAGGCATGTCTCTGGAACTTTTAACCTTTGGGGTACCATGAGTTTTAAGACATTGGGAAGTAGATATTTAATAGTTTTTATCAGAAGTTCCTTCAATTATCTACTACTTGTGATAGTCACGTACATAAAATAATTATTCAATGCTTAAAAACAAATTTGAGGTAAAATAATGTTCTAATAATCGCAAGTTGCTGAGGGGTACCAAGTACACTTTTTTTTCATTCTCATTACATAATATGTTGAGCGCGTATTGCAGGTACCCGATTTTTTTTTACATATATTTGGGACTGTGTCGAACATGAAAATGTACCATAACAAGGTGTGCCTCATTTATAAACACGCAAGAAAAATTCATCAATTCGGGTATCTGCTATTTTTGAGAAAAAACATTTTCAGTCATTTTGTCCTTTTATGTTTTGAGCGCTTATCTTCATAAAAATTTATAGCATGGAAATGTTTCTATAGAACATAACAATTTCATGAAATCTTGATTTTTGGATGTGCCTCATTTATAACAAATTTGACACGTATTTTAATATTGATGTTTTCAGCGTCACTCGTTTTAAAAAACTATATTATCAGGTGGCACAATTTACAAATTAATTGATGACCCAGTTTATGGCCGCTTTAACGGTTTATCCAATTGTCTTAAAGATTTATCCAGATCGGTCAATAAATCTGTAACGAAATATAGGAGATAGCTCGGGAGATAGGTACAAATTATCTTTAATAAGAATGAGAAGTACGTGTTTCGTGCCAATTTACGTTCCCTAGGCCACAATGAAATATAAAATTGCTGTTGGAATACTAAATAGAAGGATAGAAGAACATTTTTGCAGAGAAATGTTATCGTTTAACCCTTTCCGACACGGTGGCTACCGGAATTCAGTTGAAAATTTGAGTTTTAAACACAAAATAATGCCTTTGCGCCCCTTTTTTTAAATCCAATTTAAGCGGGAGTTAAAGAAGTGTTTAACATTGTATTTAAGTCAATATTTATTTAATATAACATTTTATAAACAAATTAACAACTAAAAATCATCATTTTTATAGAAAAAATGCCTTCGCCGGCAAATGTTCAATTGGATTGAGATGAAACGGTGTATTCGGGGGTTTTTGGGGTCGTTGATTCCGAACCTGAATTCAGATTTTGAAAATTGAAAATGGCGGCTTCAATATGGCCGATCAAAAATGTTAAAAATTACCTGAACGAGATGAAACTGGGTACTCGGGGGTTTTCGGGGTCACTGATTACGAATCTGAACTCAGATTTCAGATGAAAAATGGTTCATCAGAAAAATGTGTGCCGGAAAGGGTTAAAATAATAGTTTATCAAATTTGTTTAAATAACAGAGACCAACGAGAGTTAGAATTCCGAAACAAGAATAGTAATTTCTGACGTATTTTTTAATGCTAAATCCGAAACTGGCTACAGAATTAACCTACCACGTTCGGATTTTGAAATATCCTAGTGCAAAAGTTTAAAAACGGAAAATTATTTTTCTTTAACCATTTCATCTAATTTTTCCAAACTTCCAATTATCGATTTTTTATTAAATTTGATATATTAGTGTTGATATGTTAGTGCGGATTTAAAATTTATCGTAGTTATTAGCCTGTATTCTTGTACATTTGTCCTAATTCCTAAGGTTTATATTTGTAAATTGTAATAATAATCATTGTTATTGTAATTAAATATCAACAAACAAAGTACAAATTTATTATGTTTTGATTGATCAAATTGAATCCATCGTTCGAGGTCAAATTCGTAATTTTCAATCGCATTATTCGCCCCCCCCCCCTACTCTTATGCCGATTTTCATGAACATTTACCAATTTTGCAAGTTTCGATTCGGCATATTGAATCCGCCATTTTGAATTTCGTAAATTTGACATGTGATTCGTGATCAGCGACCTCGAAATCCACCAAGTATCGAGTTTCATCTAAATCAAGCAAGGATTCGGATTTTGAACCGCCACACAGGATCCGCCATTTTGAATTTCGAAAATCTGACAACGGATTCGTAATCAGCGATGCCGAAACCCCCCGAGTACCAAATTTGGAGTCAATCACGTGAAAGGAAAAATTCCTGACAAACTATTTGTGTAATTATTTATTTAATTAGTCGAGCATTTACAACAATTTAATAACGCGAACTTTTTCATCGTTTTATATACCAACAAAACAAAAAATAATTTGAAAAAGATTGTGCTTCTAAAAATATTTAATTTTTTTTTTAAACTGAAAAGTTAAAAGTTCCAGAGATATTCCTATATTTGACGACTCTAACGAATATTTCCACACGCCATTTTGTACGTGTTTTATGTAACAAAGTGCTCGTATGCCTATCGTCATCTTTTTTAATACAATTTTTAATTATTGGATGGAATTTGATTGTTGAAAGTATTTTGTTTCAGTGAATTTACACGTACACGCATGCATACTCACAATATATTATTAGTACTAGCTACAGATTGTACTTTTTAATGTATTTTTCTCCGTGTACAATTAGCATAATATTTATATTTTTAAGATAATAATTTATATATTATAATTTACGGAGTGTATATCTATTGATACTTAAAATATAAGTTATAACTGGTAAAGGTATAAGGTTAAATTGCAGGTTAATGATTTTTATTATTTTATTTCAAACAATGCAGAGCATTACTCTGAAGAGTGAGAGGTATTTCAATTAAGTTTATTTATTTTCTGTAATTTGATAATTTTCGTATTTTTATATCGATTAGTGTAATTTAATTTCCACCGTATAAATGCACGTATCATGTATTCCTGGTAAAGTATCGATAGATTGTATATTGAACCCATGTTTCACGTAAACGTGAATTTTTTACTTTTGTAGAAAGTTTTGGTGATATATGTTTTTGTTTATTTTCGTGCGAGTATGTTCCTTTAGAACGTAGTGATCTGCTTCTAATATTCTGTTTTCTATTTAAATTCGCCGTTTTAAATTTTTTAAGTGACCCTGGGTTTGTAATCAGTGGTTTCAAAAAAACTATTATTCGATAATGGAATTTAAAATGTTCTATGCAGGATAAAATCAACCATTTTGATTTCGATGTTTGCAATTTAGTTAAACAGTAGAAAAGTTAATAAAGTTTTCTTTAGATATATTTGTTCACCTCAATCTTTGCAAGAACGTACTGTGTTTTTTCTCAAAGGCTATGAATTTAGTAAAGTCTAATTAATAAATAAGTATAGAAAAAATTATAAGAAATAGCAAATAAGAATAGTTGATCGCATTCTCGAAAACTGCTGGCAACTTCATACATAACTAAAAGTTTGTTCGTTATTGCGACTAAACTATAATTTTGCTGTATGAAATTAAATAATTTTATAACAATGATTTTCGCTTAAGTCATCAGCCATATTGGATTCGCCATCTTGAATTTTGTATTTTTGACAATGAGATCATATTTAGCAACCATGAA
The DNA here is from genome assembly GCA_030407085.1 of Trichopria drosophilae. Classification (NCBI taxonomy): domain Eukaryota; kingdom Metazoa; phylum Arthropoda; class Insecta; order Hymenoptera; family Diapriidae; genus Trichopria; species Trichopria drosophilae. The sequence continues at coordinate 82,421,717 of CM059587.1, read as the reverse complement.
ATCCCTTAAAACGATATTTTGACTTTGATGGAAGCATGAGAAAGTAATTGTAAATACCGAAATTCATAAATGTGTTTACGTAATAAATACTGGTTAGTTATCATTTTTTTCAAATTTATTCAGCGGCAATCGATAAAGCTACCTAAAAAATATAAGATATAAGCAATATTACATTTTGTGAATAGAGTGAACAATCAAAATCAGCATCGAACACTTGGGCCGATTAGGGATAATTAACTATAATTAATTAAAATATAATTTTATACCTTAATATTTATTTTAATATTTTTTTATACTTTAATATTCTCGTGGCGGAATCTGATAGCTTGAATTAAAATGAAAGTTTTCAAAATACATTTTCAAATATATTAATTGCGTTTTTGGTAATTAAATTCTGACAAAAAAACTAGTGTTGTTCCCGAAAATATTTCCTTTCTATGCATATCGTTTCTGTAAATGAACAACTTTTAATAAAAATAGGTACAATGTTTTTTATATCAGATTAAAGATTCTGTAGTATTAGTCAAAATTATTACTATTTGACGTAGTGATCCACTTTACATTTTAGAAACAGATAACTTTGTAACTAAATTCATTACACAAAAAGTTATTCATCCCAATTATTAAAAATAGGTTAGATTTTCAAAATTCAAAATGGACTAAAATTTGGAACTCGTTATCCGATTTTAAAAATAAAAAATGGTGGATTAACATTTGAAAAATTCCATGGAATTTTACTACTGACTTTTCACAGTGTGGCTGAACCACTTTTAATTGCGAGTTTCATATATATGGAATTTTCTAGCTAGGATTGATAATTTGCAATCATACGAATGTAACATTGCTAAAATTAAAATATTTTATTTTAAAAAACTGGGCCCTTTTTAAAAAACTCGCGATAAAGTACCAAAAAACGTAGAATTTTTAAGTTCTTTTTATTTCCGACAAAAGTTGACCTCCAATCGAAAAATCTTTTACGGCCAAGTTGTAGATATTAAAAAGATTTACAACTTTTGTATACATCTTTTTTCACATAACCTCTAAATTTTCCAGATAAATAAATAAAAACGTTTTTTCATTTTTAATTTTTTTCTCGCGCAAAAAAAAAATATTTTTTCACCAAATTCGGAGGAAACTTGCCTTTTCATGTCCCAAATAAAGTGTAATTTCTTCAAATAAAAATATTCATATTTAGATGTTATATTCAATTAAAAGCGAAAAATTACCCCTAACTTCAACCGAACATTCTCGCGTTAAACTTTCAGATTTTTAAACGATTTTGTAGTGGTTTTTGTTCGTTGAAATGTCTATTTTCAAATGGTCATAAACAAAAATTTGCCACAATCGCAAAAAAACTGAAAAAAGTATTTTCAAAAAGAAATGTTTGCAATTATTTGTTCAAATTTGCTACTATTTATTAAAATTTACAGTAAATTTAACTGTATTTGCATTAAATCTTGTATATTTGTACAAGATATAAGTATAAATATAAATATATTTATATATACATCATACATAATACATAAATTGCATTGATTATTTTAATAATTATATCTTTATATAGAAAAGCTTTTCTAAACATGTAGTCCATTAAATTCACCAACTGCTTTAAGTAATCGATATGGATATTCTGGGTGATTTTGTTTCACTTTATATTTGTCCCAAACTTTCTTGAAATCGTGGTGTACGGATTCTATTGCCTGCTCAACATAGAAACTCAACCCCGTTCGGGATTTTGTACAATAGTCTTTTACGTGGTCTGTTTATGACCGTCTGAAAATAGACATTTCAACCAACAAAAACCACTACAAAACTACAAAAACGTTTAAAAATCTGAAAATTTAACGCGAGAATGCTCGGTTGAAGTTAGGGGTAATTTTTCGCTTTTAATTCAATATAACATATTTTTATTTTAAAAAATTACACCTTATTTGGGACATGAAAAGGCAAGTTTCCTCCAAATTTGGTGAAGAAATATTTTTTTTTGCGCGAGAAAAAAATTAAAAGTGAAAAAACGTTTTTATTTCTTTATCTCGAAAATTTAGAGGTTATTTGAAAAAAGATGTATACAAAAGTTGTAAATCTTTTTAATATCTACAACTTGACCGTAAAAGATTTTTCGATTGGAGGTCAACTTTCGTCGGAAATAAAAATAACTTAAAAATTCTACGTTTTTGGTACTTTATCGCGATTTTTTTTTAAAAGGGCCCGATAAAATATTTTAATTTTAGCGATGTTACATTCGTATGATTGCAAATTATCAATCCTAGCTGGAAAACTCCATATGCATGACACTCGCAATTAAAAGTGGTTCAGCCACACAATTTTTTATTTAATTTTAATTAATGATTTTAAAAATGTACTTAAAATTGTTTTGTCCATAAACAATTTCATTCGTCTAAGGTGATACGAAACACATATTATGGTGGTATGGATTCTTAATCTCGAACCTAAAAATGACCAAATAGTTTATTTTTAAACTTCAGTTGGACGTTTTTAATCCGACATTTTGAATTTTGAAATCGAACAACGTAATCTATTCATAATCTAGAATATCAAAACAAAATTACAATATTAATGGAATTTTTCACGCGTTAAAGGGTAATTTCTAATTGTTAGAATCGGATGCATGCATGTAAAAAAAACATAAAAAAAATGTTTGTTCCGTTCTTCCTTTTTAACCCTTTAAGGACCAAATGTACAAAAATTTGACACGAAGTTTGTCAGTATTTTTTAGTATTTAAATTCAATGAAAAAAATTGTGGTATATACGTTTCCAATTGCTCGAACCCCGCTCTTTCGAATGGTGGATGGTAAAATACTGTCAATTTTAAAATGAACGAATTACAGACCATTTTTTAACAAAAATCATGAGATTTTAAAAGTTTTTTTTCATTTATCGTGTTTTTTTTTTATCACTTATAGCATTACTATGCCTCAGTTCGGTATAAATAACGTGACAAAAATGTATAAGCTTCAAAATGGTGATATATGTTTTTATAAAATTCGAAATGGCGGTCCCGAAAATGGCGTCCTAAATGAAATTTTCTTGAAAAATTTGAGAACGCTCTGACACAAAAATTATCAACTTTATAAAAAAAAATGATAAGAGTAAAAAGTTGTTAGAATTCATCGACGAATACACTGGAATTTTGTCAGATTTTTTTTATGATATTTTGAAAAAATTTTTAATTCTTTTTTTCCAAAAATTCTGAAAAAATTTGAGTACATTTGAGAAGAAATAAATCTCGAATGTTGCGTATTTATATATATTTTATATTTTTTCCATCGGAAATTATCAACTTTTAGAAAAAATTGCAAAGAACCAAAAATGCTTAGAATTCATCAAAGAGTATACTAGAATTTTTTCAGAGTTTTTGGTAAACTTTTAAAAATTTTCAAAAAAAGAAAAAAATTTTTTCAAAATATCATAAAAAAAATCTGACAAAATTCCAATGTATTCGTCGATGAATTCTAACAACTTATTACTCTTATCATTTTTGTTATAAAATTCATAATTTTTGTGTCAGAGCGTATATAATATATATAAAACATATATAACCATTTTGAAGCTTAGACATTTTTGTCACGTTATTTATACCAAACTGAGGAATAGTAATGCTATAAGTGATAAAAAAAAGCGATAAATGAAAAAAAAACTTTTAAAATCTCATGATTTTTGTTAAAAAATGGTCTGTAATTCGTTCATTTTAAAATTGACAGTATTTTACCATCCACCATTCGAAAGAGCGGGGTTCGAGCAATTGGAAACGTATATACCACAATATTTTTTATTGAATTTAAATACTAAAAAATACTGACAAACTTCGTGTCAAATTTTTGTACATTTGGTCCTTAAAGGGTTAATGTGCCATACTGAGAAAATGGCGTGATTTATGTGAAAATGGGGGTGAATAGAGAACTACAGGTTATGAAGTGTTCAACAAATTACATTTATTTCTGTGATAACTATTGATATGAAAAACTGACAATTTTTGCCGCTCCCGTCGTTATAGGGTTAAACTACAAAACTTGAGTTCACGAAGTCTATGAATTGTCCCCCCGAAACAATGTATATAAGATTCTGTTGATAATTAGGGCAGATATAAAGTATATATCACTCGAATTAATAATAGCCCCCCCAAATACTCCATATGTCACTTTTAATAAGGATACTTTGGTAAATCAATATTAAGTAATTGTACAGTAAATAGGGGAGGCACATTAAAATCAAAAGTATACAATAAAATTGGGTTAAATAATATTTACAGAAGTACGTATTTCAAAGAACATATAAGTGGGACAGATTCAAATTATTTCGAAAAAGTGAAATTGTGTTTAACGAAACTCGTCGAATGATGCCTTTCATAGAAGACCATCAGTTGATAAATCAGTAAAATCAGATTATTGGCTTTATGTTTTAATTCAATCGAGTATTTTATGTTGAAATTAATTAAGCTAATATGTAGCTGAAGAAAAAAAGATTTTTCATCTGATTACGTTTATTTATATGTTACAATTAATAGTTTTTATAGATCGAAATTCGAAAAAAAAACTTCCTGAAGGAGAAGTCAAATTACCACATTAAATATTAGAAAAACTAAATTATCTACCAAAACTTCTAGGTAATTATGGTGAAAATAAAACAAAATATGAAAATAATATTAAAAATGTTGAATCTAATATAATAAAAAATCTATGGACATAATTTACCAAGAATTTTTGTTAAAAGAACATTTCGCACGGGACTTACGTTGAAGTTTCCAGTTATTTTCTACTTTTGGTTATAAGTAGTGTTTATCGTCTTAAATAAATTTTCTTTCCTAAAGATCAGCGCCAAATTTGATTATATATTTTTATTTTTTATACACATTTTTTCAGGAATCGAATTCCTGAAGAACAGCATTAAAAATTCAAATTAAGATCTGTGTTTTTAAATAAACAATTAAAACTTTGAAAATTTTGAATATTTTTTTTAGAAAAATATAATATATTCTAAAGAAAGAAACATTTGGAACTTTTTTTCGTATTTTCAGTAATAAAAAGTTATAATTAAATTAAAAAATAGTTAAACTAATTTGTGATTACATATATCTCGAAAACTTTCCGCACACTGAGAAAAAAATGTCCTAATTTCAAGTAAATATTTACTTGAATAGTCGCAACAAAATATTTACTTAAAATAAGGAAATATTTTCTTAATTTAAATAAATATTTACTTGCTGGATAAAGTCAAATTAATATTTAGTTGAATCAACAAACTATTATATATTATGAGTAAATATTTTGTTGCGACTATTCAAGTAAATACTTACTTGAATTTAGGAAATTTTTTCTTCGGTGCAGTTATTGATGACGCTAAACACTCTTTATAATAAAAGGTAAAAAAAATTCGGTGACTTCAACTTAAATCTCGTAAGAAATCCCTCTAAATATTTATTTTCGAACGGGCGGGAAATATGTTATTTATATTCATTTTAAAATAATATGATGTTCATTTTGACGTTAAACAGTTAGTTTAATAGGAATCCACTTGGGAAATGTTGCTATTTGTTGTTTAAATGTATTTTGTAATTCAATTTGAAAAATACTGTATAAATCTGAATATTAAATATTTACTAGTCTAAAATTAGTATGTAATTGTATTTGTTAAAAGCATATTGCAGCAGGAACTTATATCGATTGACTAATGATTATTTTTTTCTGTAGTATTAGTTAAAATTATTACTATTTGACGTAGTGATCCACGTTTGTACCTAAGTTTGTAACTAAATTCATTTCACAACAAATTATTCATCTCAAATATTAAAAATCCCAAAAATTTAGAATTATGAGAAAATAATTCAACAGATTTAGAAGTGTAATTTAACATGTAAAATTTTAGTTAAGTAGTATAGACATTGTAAAATACTAATGGTTTCAGTTGTATTTTGATCATCTTTATTCACTAAAATTGAAAAATTTTAAACAGATAACATAAACGATTAAGTTCTCCTCGGTAATTCGGTCCTCTTACTAATTGTTAAAATGTAAACAAAGACAAATATGACGTAGTACCGGGGTATCAGATTTAATATTAATCATCCCTCTAGCGCTAATAATTGGAACTATTGCCTTAATGCGTTCCAATTTTTAACGCTAGAGGAATGTTTTTTAATATTAAATCCAATAGCATGTTATTTACAATTTTTACATATAAGTACAGGATGACAGGCGCAAATAATTGATATCCCAGTTACGTAATGTTTTTCTTTGTTTGCATTGTAACAATTAGTAAGAGGACCGAATTACCGAGAAGAACTCAATTGTTTATTTAATTAATTTAAAGTGCTCAAGAAATATACATATACTTACTTATTTATTACTAGATACTTAAATAATATTATTTTATTTATGCATGAACTATGAACTATACATGGAAAATTTCATTCGTGACATTTTATCTTCGAATATTTTACATTCTGATCCATTAATAATCGGGATAAATTACTTTAAGGAAAACTTTCGAGAATTTCATGATCGCCATAATTATAACTACCGTGGTAGATCATGCATGATCTGAATGATTACAGTTTTTTTTAAATTACAAATGACTGATTTAAAAAAAACTGGTATTTTGATATAAACCTCGATGTGTGATGCTTGAAATAGTAAAAAAATTAATACAGTCACATGAAATATATGTCCGCGCAGAATATTAAAGACCAATTTAATTTATTAATTCTAAATGTCAACAGTACTGAAGTAAAAAAATCTTGTTCATTACATTGTTAAACTAAAATAGAAGCATTATTACTTGTTTTCCTATTTGTAATTAAAATAATATAACTTTTTATAAAATTGCTTTCAAAATTGAATTTAGTTCATATTATCGGTTATTTAAATATATATAGTATGTTGTTTATGATTTTGGAAAGACTAAAAATAGTAATTTTAATCAAGGCAAAGTATTCTGTCATTAAATAATTCTTTCTATAAAATATTGTAATTTTCGAGATACAATTTTTATAGTCACTAGTATTTTCTGAATAATATACAAATTCGATCATTTTTAAATTAATTTTTTCTTCAATATTCCTATTAAAATAATACACTGAAAAAATTCTAATTTCAAGTAAATATTTACCAGAATAATCGCAACAAAATATTTACTTAAAATAAGGAAATATTTTCTTAATTTAAATCAATATTTACTTGCTGGATAAAATCTAATTAATATTTAGTTGAATTAACTATTTTTCTATTATAAGTAAATATTTTATTGCGACTAGTGAAGTAAATATTTACTTGAAATTAGGAAATTTTTATATAAATTCGTGGAAAATCCAGTAAAATTTCTATCGGAGGACTCTGTATAACGATTCGATTTTTGTTTTTACGTCTTCAAAAATGTAGCAATTAAAGCTAAAACGCCCGGTACAGTTAGGATTCCTGTGCACACCTGCTCGACGCTTACATTGTCCATCAATAACATTATTTCAAATTGGACCCCATACCTGTGTGAGGATATGCATTTATTTTTCCTCTACCGATTTAGTAATATAGATTTTTTTGAACCCCCTCCTAAAAGTCGTATACACTCGTAGTTTCGATATAAATGTATGCATCGACATGTCGTACTAATGATTATTAAAATTACCTTTTTATTCACAAAAAGAAAATAATAAAAAAAAAATGGTTGAACTCTTTATTTGTAGGAATTTGTAACAACGTTACGAGAACCAGTTCCTCAACCTAGTAAACACGAAGAAAAAGAATGGTGGCTTCCAGAGTGCTCGCGAACTCTAGCTGAAGAATTACTCAAAAGAGTTCCTACAGATGGAGCTTTCTTAGTAAGGCCCAGTGATAAGGAGATTAACTCATACGCTTTATCTTTCCGGTGAGTCAAAACACTAAATTTTTTCCCTTTAAGTTTTTCTAATAATGTTTAATGTCGCTAATGTAAAAATTTATTGTAAAATTTCGTAACAATGTATAATTTCCATAATACCTGTACTTGTACTGCTCGTAGTATTTTTTAAATATTATTTTATAATATCAAGATTTGTATTACTTAATAACAACACTAAAAAGAAATTATTCAATTACTCTTCAACTGTATAACCGTTACCTGTCTTTATATTACGATTTATTTCCTTGCAACGGAACAGATTTTCCCACTGAAAATAAATCTAAGGCAATATTTCCCTACATTATAGTAAATGTCGCTAAAACTACTTCTTTTATATTTTTATTTCGCTTCTTAATATTATAATCTTATGGGAAATTTTACGGTACATTATGCGGGAAAAGGGGCGTCGATAATTTCACTCATAACGTATGCCAGATTTCGGAAGTTTCCCTATTTTCACTGCAAACCTCGATAAATCCGAATCCCCTAATGATTGATGCGACCGGTAAACTATTTAAATGTCGGGTTATTTGGGGTAAAGATAGATTTTCATGGAACAAATGCATACAGCGACGATAATTATATTTATATTAAAGTCCCATATTTTCCGACTTAGGGCCGAAAAGAAAATTAAGCACTGTCGAATTAAACTGGAGGGACGGTTGTACACTATTGGTACAGTCCAGTTCGAAAGTCTCGTTGAACTAGTTTCTTATTACGAGAAACATCCCCTGTACAGAAAAATTAAATTGACGTATCCCGTTAATGAAGAAATTGTCAGACGACGAGGGCTGGTGAGTACAAACTAAACAAGTTAATTGTATTTATTTAGTATAGTTCCTAATTATATCTTGTACAATATAAGAGTTTAAAAATACTAATAATTTAAGTGATAATATCGAATATTATTAGGTTATTTAATTAAATATAACAGATTTCTTAATTACTCTAGTTTAGTCGTTACTTTTTTGTGTAATCATCTTTCGAAATGCGCAATTAGAAATAAATTATTTACAGGATGCTGAAGATGAATCAGTTTATGGTTTTCCGGGTTATGTAGACCCATCTTCTTTTACCTCGAAGGTAAATTGCAGTCATAATTTTCTTTTTCTTTTTTCAGATAATAAAATGGTAATTTATGTTAATAATTTCTACCCAGGTTACCGTTAAAGCTATTTATGATTATAAAGCGAGAAAAGATGATGAACTCACTTTAGTAAAGCATGCTATTATTACTAATGTCAATAAGCAAAGTGGGGGTTGGTGGATCGGTGATTACGGAGGTAAAAAGCAACACTGGTTCCCGGCAAATTATGTCGAGGAAATTGAAACTCAGGAAAAACCAGCTGAGGTATGTTCGCACGTCTTACGTGGCGATAATATTTAGGAGGATGCTTATTAAAAACACATTTTGTAAATTTTAGTCCACTTCGGACTCGATGTTACTGGGAAACCTGCAAAAAGGTTCTTTAGATATCATGGGAGCTGTCGTTGAATTGGCCGCTGGAGAACGGCCTGGGCTTGAATGGATTTTACGGATTCAGAGTCCGAGTATGTGTTCGGTTTTTGAAGCGGCAACTACATCGAAGGATTCTGCGCTTGAATGGATTAATAAAATACACGAGACAGGACAGAATGCCAGTGCTAGGGTAAATATATTTAGTCAGGGAATCCCCGATTTTAAATAAAATGCATTTTTCTAATATCTCAGGAAAATCAACACAAGGAAATGGAAAGAGCATGGCGAATAGCGAAAGAACTTTCGAATTTAATCGTTTATTGTCGATCGGTCGCATTCAACGTCGATCGAATACGCTCAAAAGGTTTCGTGTTCAACGAAATGAGCAGCTTCCCTGAAACGAAAGCCGAGAAGCTAATGTGTCAACAGGAAAGTAAATTGTTCATCAAATATCACCAAGTGCAATTCAGTAGAGTTTATCCGAAAGGGCAGCGTATCGATTCGTCGAATTACAATCCAGTTCCAATGTGGACCTCCGGCTGCCAAATGGCGGCGCTCAATTATCAAACTGGCGACAAACCTATGCAGCTGAACCAAGCCAAGTTTCGGGAAAATGGAAACTGCGGTTACCTGCTGAAACCAGAGTTCTTTTCCTACGAGGACTTTAATCCGTTCGATAAAAATGCTCCAATTGGCGTCAAGGGCTTGAAGATCAGCATGCAAGTGATCGGCGCTCGACATTTAAATAAGCCAGGTCGAGGAACCGCAAGTCCATTTGTCCAAGTTGAGGTCGTTGGAACTGATTTAGATGCTGGAATAAAGTTGACTACAAAATCCGTCAGTAAGTTTAAGGAGCATTTTAAAAAAAAAAATAATAAAATAACGATGTATTGTTTAATATTTGTGTAATTGATATTTAGCTGACAACGGTTTCAATCCAGTGTGGGATGAGTTCTGTGAATTCAGCGTAGTTAATCCGCATTTGGCGTTTTTGCGGTTCGTCGTGCAGGATGAAGATATGTTCGGTGACAGCAATTTCATAGGACAAGCTACTTATCCGGTAAGTTTTATTATAGGATTTCTTTACTGTTTTTGAGTTAGGCTTTTTAATTTAGAAATATTCTAATAGTGTACTATATTTTTGTATTCTTATTCGTAATCGATATATCTCTATGTCCCGTTTCTTCTCCCTCATTTTTGAGTTAATGTTATGGGGGGGCCCTTTAGGTAAAGCGAACAAAACGTTGTTGAAAAGTAAGAGTCAAAGAGGGGCGAACGTAGGGGAGAAGCAATTGTGGTGGAATTTAACTGCCCCTTATATTATATAAAATAACGTTCGTTCCAAAGGCGTTTTTAATTAAACGGCAAGGTCCACCTTTTTTCAAATTACTGATTTATATTTTTTTCCGTTTTATCATCGTATTCGAATAAATGATTGTTTTTCTCAAAATTTTCAAAATTTGCTATTCAAAAAAAGAAATTTTTTTTTTTAAAGGCACAGTATCAAAAACATGTTTTTCTGGCATAATTAGCCTTGAACAGTAATAAAAAGTAAGGCTCATGATTTTTTCGAAAGCTTTTTTTTTTTGTAAACCTGCATACTTGACCAGAATTAAAAATTTATTTGAATAAAATTATTCTGATATGTTAAGCTCATTAGATATTGAAAGACAGTATATCAAGTCATTTTGAATAATAATTAAATTATATTTATTTTTCAAATTTCATTAATAATAGTATGACCGTTTATAAGTTATAGTACAATTGTTCTAACAAATACAATAATTAATAACAGTAACAATAATAAAGGCGAAATTTTTTAATTAGTTATCTTTCGTCTTGCTGCTTTTTGCTTTGGCTTTATTATTTGTTTTGATTTAGAATCGACTAGGTTCCACTTAGTCGACCTAAGTGGAAAATGATTACATGGAAGCTTGGTGAAACATAGATTGCACGTGAGATAATTAAGGAATTATTTAAGAAATCTTTCAGTTGACTAAAAATTTCATTTTTTGCTCTGTGTTTTATAACTTCTCTATAATATTTAACTTTCCATCTTTGACGCTGTTTAATTTTATCTTTGATATTCAATTTTAATTTTCAATGTTTTTACGTAACTTTCTTTCTCTATTCTTAGATAGACTTAAAGCGTTTTCTAATTTTTCAATTTTTCTTTCAAATCGGCTACTTCGTCTCCTGATATCTTAAATTCTACTACTGCTACTTTCAATAAGCACATGTGGACATCTATTCGCTGTATTATAATTATATTAAATTTTTACAATTTTTCAAGTTGCGTTTAACTAGTCAACGAAATGAATATGCAAATTACACACCGGTTAAAACATTAAGAAATAAAGTATACACAAATGGGCTTGGGGTTATAGATCAATCGGAAAGGTATTTTTAGTGTGCCAGCGAAAAAGGACAATTTGTAACAGAAGGGGCCTTATAACTTAGAGTATTTACGTGGGACAGTCATGAAAAAAATTGGATTAGATTGGTATTTCGGAGTGGAATATATGCTATTTTTTCAAATACGGTTACAGAAAACTTTTTTCCGATAAAAAATAAACTTGATGAAGTTTTCAATTTTTTAAAAAGTGAGTCACACTTCTACATGAATTTTTTACTTTTTTCCTTATGGAAGTACATTCTTGAAACTTTTTTCATTCTAAAAATAAATTTTGAAGTGATTTGCTTAAGACTTTTCTCTTTTTTTATAACGCTAAGAGCATAATTTTTATAGCGAGTCACAACGTGAATACTTAATAAAATCGTAAATTTTTTAGTTATAGCTTCATAACTATAATCGATAGCCTAAAAAGAACTAATAGAGTATATTTGTCATCATTTTTCACACAGAAAACAGTTTTAACATAAACATTTCCACTTACCGTAGCCCGATTATTATGAAGTAACTAGAGTTTTAAAAGTTTTTGGGATTTGCTGATTTACGTCATAACTGTGTGAAAATTTATGATTATCCATTAAATGCCCAGTAATTTGTCGTAAAAATCAGAGTGTTAAAAGTTAAAAAAAAAACTGTTAAAAAGCCACGAGGAAAATCAAGTAAAACTACCTTGCAAAGTACAGCATTAGTGTTTAACGACGATGCCACAATCAATGGGAAGAAAAATCATGAAAGTTAATGCAGAAAAATATACTTTCGTTTGGATAATATATAATATAATATAAATATAGGTTTGTTTAAAAAATACCTTTTATTGTTTGTTTATTATTTATTATTCTACATGAAACGAATTTACCCGTAGTTCTTGTCAGTTTTCATTTATTTCTACAAGGAATGTTTATTATATAAGGTATTGTTAACGTTGAAATAAACAAAAAATTTTGCACGATGACGTCATAATTTTTATGATCCTGTCGAATAATTTTCTTGAATACTAACCAAAGGTGTCCACCAAAGCTGGTGAGTGTGCTCTCATTTTTTTTCATTCCAAAAGTTTTGTGGATTTACCTATATTCTAGTTATGGAAGTTTCTGAAACATTTTATATTGAAATTTTACAGTTTTGAATTACGAATTGACATAATCATAATAATATGTGCAAAGACATTTTTCCAATATTTTATACTTTTCATTACTATAAAATTCATGAGGAATACAACACAACTCTCTTGGCAAACCTTTTTGCTTAACAGAAATGCAATAAATATTTCTCATTTATTACGAAGATGTTCTACGGTATGGATTCAACGTTTCATAAAATGTTAATTTTTATTTTATATACCTCGCAACTGAAGCCGTTTACAAGGCAGTAATATTTTGGTACCACAATTACATACAAGAATACAAATTATTCTTTGAGTACTACGCATTAGTATCAATATTTGTCTGGAGGACGGTGTTACTTTAGTTACGCTAGATATGCATCAATTAGTTCCATTTTAAACGAACTCAAAAGATGCAAATCAAATGGTTTTCTACCCAAACATATTTTTTTTAATAAGTTTTCACATCATACAAATTTTTACTCACCACTAAACAGGGTGATCGGCCAACCATTACCCAGCGGCTAACTGTAGATTGTACAGATAATTCTGAACAACTTTTTCCTCTGAAAAAATTTCCGGGAAGGTAGTTTTTAAGTTATTCAACACTAAACTTTAGGTGAAAAAATCACATTTTTTGAAATATCTCGACTCTGTTTGTAGGTATCTTAACGAACCGGAGCTCATTTTAAAGATATTTTAAAGCTCTATAAATTGTCTATATTGGTTTTTGACCTACAATGAATATCTCTCTTGTTATAGCCATAAAAACGGGGTAAATGCCGATTTTTCAGGGTTTTCGCGTTTAACTCGTTTCGACACATAGTTACCGAAATATCACACAGGAAAAAGTTGTAGGCCTTGAAAAAACAAACATTTTTTGTCTTCTAATACGATGCGATTAAATTAAAACTGAACCCTACGAGAGCCTTGTAAAGTTGACAAAATACAGTACGACAAATAAATCGATATTAATAACAAAATGTTATGAAAACGAGTGCAAATAGGGTTCAGTTTTAATTTAATCGCATCGTATTAGAGGACAAAAAATTTTTGTGTTTTCAAGGCCTACAACTTTTTCCAGTGTGATATTTCGATAGCTATGTGTCGAAACGAGTTAGACGCGAAAAACCTGAAAAATCGGCATTTACCCCCGTTTTTATGGCTATAACAAGAGAAATATTCATTGTTGGTCAAAAACCAACAGAGGCAACTTGTATAGCTTGAAAATATCTTTAAAATGAGCTTCGGTTCGCTAAGATACCTTCATACAGAGCCGAGATATTTAAAAAAAAAAGTGATTTTTCCCCCTAAATTTTAGTGTTGAATAACTTAAAAACTCTACCTTCCCGGAAATCTTTTCAGAGGAAAAATTTGCTCAGAATTATCAGTACAATCTACAGTTAGCCGCTGGGTAATGGTTGGCCGATCACCCTGTATAACAAGAAACAAGAGAATTTAGTCAAGAAGTTTAGACAAAAAAACACAAAGGAAAGTTTTCACTTATGAAAGAACGGAGAAGAATTAAAGAATTTTTATCCATTGATTATTACGAACTCAAAAGACGTTTATCACAGTTGAAATTCCTCATTATGAGGACAATATTTAACCCGAAAGTATGCAAATTGGAATGTTTCTTTGTTACAGATGCGGTGTCTACGAACGGGTTATCGAAGTGTACCTTTGAAAAATAATTACAGCGAGGATCTTGAACTGGCGTCACTTCTCGTACACATCAAGATTACCAAGGAAGTGCCTAATTTTTATGTTCCTAGTTTTAAAATCTATAAGCGTACAAATATCCGAAAACAAAAAAGTAAGGCTCAAACCTCATTATAAGAATTTTCATAACAATCGAAATTCCAAGCGCCGAAGTTAAGAACGGTCTCTTCGGTCTAATTTGTTTTATAAAAATTCCTATCGTGCTGCGAAATCTATTATATTATGATAATACGGTGGATCGTTGTGTAAACCCCAAAATAGTTCGTCAAATTCCCGCAGAGTAGCGCTTTCTTATTCGAAGTGACCTCAAAAGTTACTTTTTTTGTAACCCACTAAAATACAATCTTTAATGCAGTAATTATTTTGGGAATTCAACACTTTTTTAATATGGTATAATCTGCCACGTGGATATCGTCATTATTGCAATCTATCGTATTATACACGATAATACAATAGCTTTTGCGACGCGATTTAAATGATAAATGAAATTAGACCGAAGACAAAATCCCTAGCACCAAAGTAACTAACAATCAAAATTCCTAACGCCAAAGTTACGAACGGTCAAAATTCTTAACCTCGAAGATTCCCAAGTGCAATATCCCTAATACGATTCAAGATAATCAATAGATGGCTCCACTATGTATAAAACACAGGAGGCGAAATCTCTGCTTTTCATTACGCAGAATTGTGTTGTTTATTCGCATCAGTTAATTTGGCTTGGTTACGAATGCTGCGCAAATAATCGTTCGGTGTAAATCATTTTGGTATTTGTTCCCGTTTCCAATGGACCTCTTGGTATGGAATTTAATTCTTGTATTATATTACATTATTGGAAGAGAATTTTAGGACTATTGGTACTAAGAAAATATAATTGTGTAAATAGACATTTCAGTCACATCAATTTTTAACAAATTTTTTTAGAATTTTTTCACTTTCCAGGAAAATATGAAACTGCCGGAACATGAATTTTTGTCATCCTTTGAAGCATAGATTTTTTTTGTTATAGTAGAAGAAAATGTTCATTTTAGGCCCTCACATGAAAAACCAAATCATTTTATGTCCACTATATAAAAAAATAACGTTTCATTTAACGAAGTATATTTTTAGAACTGAAGTTCCTCGCGCAGTGAAATCGAGGCGTAAAACTCCATTTTATGTCCTTGATACAAACATAACTATTTTACATAGAAAACAATGACAAATATGAACAAATTTCATAAAATTCTATCGATATTGCAACAACGTGTTTCTCATATTTCATTCGCCATTTTGAAATTTGAATATTTAATTCCAGAATTATAATCAGATACCTCGAAAATACTTAGATTATTTATGATTTCAAAAACTTGTTCAGCTAAATAAACGGTTAAAACCAGTAAGTTAAAAGAAGCATAAAACAAAGGAACGTAGATGAAATTGTTGCATCATATTGGAGATTTAGTATAACTTTTACTCTCATAAAAGTTTTACAATTAAATTGTTTTCCAAAAATGTAATATATAACTTACATTTCAGTAAAGACATCAATATTAGCTCTTACTTATAATTTAATCAATGTAAGCTACAAAGTAAGATCGGATTAAAATATTGTGCAAAAACTAAGTAATTTTTGACCGTAGCATTTTTGTCTCCATTTTAACTCGAAAAAAACGTTATGAAAGTTAAAAAGTATAAAAATGGAAACTACGTGGGCCATTATTGGTATAATCTGTACAGAGCTTCCAATTTTAAGATCCTATTAATGGGATTCCTTACCAGTTCGTAATAGTGGTGCAATTGAATGTGAATGACTAATCCGTCATTAATGTCGTGGAATTGTAAAAGCATTTATAATAAATTTTAATTGTACGTTTAATTATCATTTATATCAGTATAGACGCGTTTATAAAAACAAGGAAAAAAAGCGGTATTGCATTATTATATACAAATGTTATTAGAAGCTAATGTGATACGTGTTATTTGGAAAGTCTTTATTGTTCGCCTTCCTGCTTGTCACTTTTTAAATTTTGTAAAACTTTCTACATTTTTTATAGCAAATGAAAGAGCATGAAACAAAGTATATGTGTAAACTAACAGATTTTTAATATATGAGCTTCCATTGTCCGAGCGCCAATATTTATAATTGTCATATCGTTAATGAGGAGTCAAGCATACGTCAAAATCATGTCACCTCAATGTTTTTAAGAGGATAGACGTTAGGTTAACCATGTAGTATTATCACACACGTAATATTTGATAGCGCGTGTTATCAAATTCATAATTTTACAAAACTTTATAAATATTTGTATGGACTACATGGTGTTAAGAAGTAAAATATAATAATTTGTTTTGCATAATTAAGTCATTTTTCCCTCGGAACGAAAAAAATGGTTCGTTTTCCAGTTTCTTTTTGAGAGGCGGCGAATGTAATGGAAATTTGTGTTCTATTGGAATTTGGTAAGTAGCCCAATAATATCGCCTAGTTAGCAAAGTCAGTGTTAAACACAAATAATTCCGTATTTTAGACCTGCATAATTATTTATTAAGTTTCTTTTCCTGCTAGAATATACAGAAATGTTATAATATAAAAATGTGTTGATGTTTAGAAAGGTTCTATCCTCCCTTTTATCCTCAATAAACTAGTACTAATGTTTACATTTCTCAAATTCATGAACGCATAATTAATTATTGATATTTTGGATACCAATATTAATATGCTAAATTGTCTAAATCGTTTATTTAGGTTTTAGTTCTTAGTCATAACTAGTTTTTGTAGTATCTTTAAACATTTTGATGTCCAACAATGTATTAAGGTAGTTAGACCCCATAATATCATATGTTGACGAAAAATATTTAATAACGTTTCCAAGAATTTAATTTTCATTATTAATAATAGTGCTAAAAAGTGATAGCATTATTCTTCTTGAAAAAAAAATTCAAATGTGCAAAAATAATGTGTTTAGCCACTTTTGTGATTTTTTCTTCCCCGTTGTTAAGAATTTTTAAAAAATGAACGGATTTTACCGAATAACGGCTTATTTTTTCGAAAAAAAGATTCTCTACAACTTTACCGCAGGTATTTTTAAATTTCCGAAGCCAACGATAAATTATCTCTATTTATTTTAAAAAAGAACTACTACTTTTAACGAATTTTGAGTAAATTTCGTGATCAGACAAAGAATCTTAAAAAAATTATACAGTAAACGTAAAGAGAATATTTTTCTTGAAAAAATAAGCCTCCATTTGTTAAAATCCGTCCATTTTTTAAAAATTGTTAACAGCGGAAAAGAAAACATTTGAATCAATAACAAAAGTAGCTTAACAAATTATTTTTGCACATTTCAATTTTTTGTTTCAAGAAAAATAATGCTTTCACTTTTCAGCAATATTATTAATAATGAAAATTAAATTTTTAGAAACGTTATTAAATATTTTTCGTCAACATATGATATTCTGGGGTCTAACCACCTTGAAGGAGCCCGGTAAGTACTTTTTTCAATCCCAAGTGGTAAATGAAAAGAAATTGTGATGTATTCTTGAATCATTTTAACAAAAAACTCCTACCTCCTACTAGTGTACCAAATCCAAACCATATCTATAAATAGTATAAGGGAAGACGGTGTAAAGCGGAACACTTTTTTTATTGTATAAGTCAGAAAAGTGAAACGACTGGTAACTAGTGTCATTTGAAACTTTATCTCATTGTGTATCTTATATAGAGTAGGGTGGTTCAAAAAACCACATATTTTTTTTTGAAAGTCTTACCCCCGAAATATCTTCCAAATAGCGAAAAAATGCACCCAGAATTTGTACAGATTTTTAAGAAAAAATTTAGAGGTCACTTCTCCTGTTGTGCAAAAATCAATAAAATTATAAATTTAATGTTTTTAACACGTGAAAATATCAACATTTTTTTACGTTATCAACTGTAAACTTCATCTGTGTTATGAACAACAAAAGTCTCATTTTTTATGGCATAAAAAATAATTTTCTAAACAAGATACGGAAATAAATTATTGAAAAAAAAAACAAGTTCAAAAATATTTGTAACCCTTCAGAAGATACACCTGTTCGATATCGAAAAAAGTATTTTTGTATTTTTCTATTTTTGTATTGTATATTCGATGTATTTTTGCCTCCTGATTACGAATATGATGTCAGACATTGGCACTGGGCCATATCATGGCCGCCATTAAAAAAAAAACATCCAAAAATTAACATTATTCTGATTATTGTGCTTTTGCTTTGAAAAATACAAGAAAGTACAACGTGGTCTCGATATATTTTTTCCATCTGATTACGAACATGACGTTCAACATTGGCGTTCGGCCATATCATGGTCGCTATTTTGAAAAAAAAGCTCAAAATTACAATTATTTGGATTTTTGGGAATTATTTTTGAAATACAAGAAAGCACAACGTGGTTTCGATAGATTTTTGCCTCCTAATTACAAAAATGTGATTTTTGATGTTCATAACACTGATGAAGTTTACAGTTGATAACGTAAAAAAATGTTGATATTTTCACGTGTTAAAAAAATTAAATTTATAATTTTATTGATTTTTGCACAACAGGAGAAGTGACCTCTAAATTTTTTCTTAAAAATCTGTACATATTCTGGGTGCATTTTTTCGCTATTTGGAAGATATTTCGGGGGTAAGACTTAAAAAAAAAATATGTCGTTTTTTTTAACCACCCTAATACAGAGATCACAAAATTTCGGTAATAGTGCGAGTTTTCGCGGTATCTTAGTTCCGGATTATTTAAAAAAAAAAGTTAAACCTCCATTTTCGCTTATATGGGTGATTCTCCAAAAACAGGGCATTTTCAAGAATGAAATTTTTTTTTTAAGGTAGTTAGACCCTAGGATATAATATGTTAGCGAAAATATTTTAATAACACTTCCAGGAATAAAATTTTTATTATGCATGATATTGTGACAGAGTTCAAGCGTTATTTTTCTTGAAAAAAAATTGAAACTTGCAAAAATAATTTGATAACTAACTTTTCTTAGCGACTCAAATTTTCTTCTTATTTTCATTAAAAACTTTTCTAAAAATGAATGGATTTCAATGAATGACGGCTTATTTTTTCAAGAAAAAGATTCTCTACAACTTCACCGAATGAATTTCTTGAATTTCTAAAACTAGGGTCAAATATCTCGAATTATTAAAAAAAAATATATATTATTTTTTAATTTTTCTGAATAATTTTAGTGATCAGGCAAAAAAA
Organism: Trichopria drosophilae; assembly: GCA_030407085.1. Classification (NCBI taxonomy): domain Eukaryota; kingdom Metazoa; phylum Arthropoda; class Insecta; order Hymenoptera; family Diapriidae; genus Trichopria; species Trichopria drosophilae. The sequence continues at coordinate 82,401,918 of CM059587.1, read as the reverse complement.
TTTGAGAAATTTATTCGGTGAAGTTGTAGAGAATCTTTTTCTCGAAAAAATAAGCCGTCATTCATTGAAATCCATTCATTTTTAGAAAAGTTTTGAATGAAAATAAGAAGAAAATTTGAGTCGCTAAGAAAAGTTGGTTAACAAATTATTTTTGCAAGTTTCAATTTTTTTTCAAAAATAATAATGCTTGAACTCTGTAACAATATCATGTATAATAAAACTTCAATTCCTGGAAGTGTTATTAAATTATTTTCGCAAACATATGATATCTTGGGGTCTAGCTACCTTAAGTTACTGTAAATTCGTTTTTTTAATGGATTCTTGCTTATTAGCACCAAGTTAAGTTATTGTTAAAGTAGTCACGCTACAAAATTATTTTAAAGGAAAGGGGAAGACTTTTACTATGACGCATTTTCATACGGCTATATAAACCAACAATTGCTTGTTAAAAACTTGAAAAAAATAACTCTAAAGAGTCAAAAACATAATGTACATATCTGATTTAGTGCATTTTTGTGAATAAATGAAAATTATTTATTAAGTAATAATTAAAAAATTAAGAAAAACACATGAATTTTTGAAGAAGTTTTAGACAAAATAAATTTATTAAAGTTAATGTGTCGTTGGTTAGCAACTACAATGATAATATTATATTCATAATTTTAATAAATAATATTATTTCATAATAAACTTGATTCATAACGTTGTAACAAATATAAAGTTTAATTTTGTGGTTTTTTAAATTATATTTAAATAAATGTCTAAGAGGAAGAGAAATATAAATGTTATTTATGATTTGAAAAATATTTTCTGCTAAGGGTTTGTTCTTGTTTCGTACCTGATACGCCAAATGTTTGGTAACGACAATGAAGGTGACGACAATGAAAATTTGTAAAAAAATCCAATTTTACATACTTTAAACAATAATAAATTTAAAAACAAATTTCCAGTAACGTTTATTCCTTTAATCTTTAAGTTTTCATCGTTTTTTAATTGCTGTTTGTATCAAAATACCAAAATTAGGACGGGTGACGACAATTAATTTAATAAAAATACGTGGTATTTTTATACAGTTTTTACTTGTTCATGAGGTAAATATGTTCTCTTTTCAATTTTCTATGGAGGATTAGTAAAGTGTAGTGTTTTTTCTTTGATTTTCTCATAAGTTTTAGTAAAAAAGTTAATTATTTCCAGTTCACTTATACCAGTTTACGCATTGTCGTTACCTCATAGAAATTTCTTAAGACATTAATATTTCAATAATTATAAGTATATATATATTGATTTAATTAAATATTATACAGCAAGAAATTTTACAGTTTGAGCTGTACTATAGAAATATTATTTGAATAAATTAAAATAATTCGGTTCCTTAATAGCGCTAATATTTTAAAGTTTTGAACTTAGAGGTTTGGACATATCAAAAATGCTACTTTTAATCTTTAACTGTCGTTTTACACCAGTTTTTTGTAACAAAAGTATTATTTTTTCAAATTAACATGGGCCAGGGATATTTATTTAACATTTCTATCGAAATTTAATAATTTATTGTCAACGTTTTTGTAAGATATAACGTAAAGACACGAAAATGCCCTGTTTCCGGGGAATCACCCATATATAATGACCTAGTGTTACCACAAGCTTCCATAAATTATGATCGAAATCGTCAAACGTTATCTAGCACCCAGAAATTGGCCGATATTGCATAGGTACAGAACCTTTCTTTTTCATGTATATGAATTCAAGATTTTAAGCATGAAGATGGTCTTCAGAATTACTCACGGAACACATTTTTAATATATCTGCAAAGATTGAAAATAATTCGAGCACAATATTATTGTGGATACTTTTCAATTGATTTTCGTTTGCTGGGTTAGACATTGTCCGTTGCCACTAAATCCAGGGAAGTCGAGGACACTTGAAAGCATAATCGAGTGTTGTCGACTAAACAACTTCTTATAATCTGCACTGATCTGCACCTAAAGTCTGACCTAACTTCTAACAAGTAAACCTACCAACTGCCACTTGCCGATCTTAATCAGACTCGACATACTTGAAAATCATAGAAAACTATTGGATAAGTGTTTTTTTTGTATGTCCCCATAAAGCTTTTTAAGGGTAGAAATCACCCCTTAAATTTCAAAAAAAATTCATCCTTTTTATGACGTGTGAAAAAAAAGAAAGTTATGTTGATTTATTCTTACAGTTAATCTTACAATATTTACCAACACCCTCGAGTAAGGAGTTTCAAGAAAATTCGATGAATTAAAAAGAATCGCTTATGTAGGATCCGCCATATTTTAACAGTCATTTTGAATTTTAAGAAACTGACATCAGGTTCGTAATCTCCAACTTCGAAAATCCCTGGCAGTAAATATTGTAAGATTAACTGTAGGATTAAATCACCATAATACTATATTTTTTCACACGTCATAAAAAAGGGTGAATTTTTTGAAATGTAAGGGATAATTTCTACCTTTAAAAAGCTTTATGGGGACGTATAAAAAATTATGTATCCAATATTTTTCTATGCTTTTCAAGTAAGCCGAGTCTCATTAAGATTGGCGAGTGGCAGTTGGGTAGGTTTAGTTGTAAGTGACAGTTAAATAAAAATGTTTAAAGAACATTATTATTTGGATTCTTTATAAAAAAATCTTTTTAATTATTTATATTAAAATCTAAGAAAAGTAAATTATTAAATTTTATGTTCATGACCTGAGTACATTGGGTCTTGTCGAACATAGTGCCGGTCTCTTTAATTCCTAAATATTAGGGTGAAATGAAAAAATCATTTTTTTATTTCGACATTCTAATAGTGCGGGAGAGTGTTGAACATGTTAAAGCTTAGAAAAATTGATTTTTGCACTCATCCCTAATATACATGGCTCTAGAATTTGTAATTATTAATTTTTATCTGGACACTTTCAAGAAGCTTAAATAGTGTTATTAATTTTAACTTAACCACTTAAACGCATAAAAATTGTCTCTTCTATCATGCGCACCTTAACGGTCAATAAGAAATCAAACGAAGTTAACTGCATCTTACCCGTAAGGGTATCTTGTAAACACCTTTATAAAATGTCAGCTAAGAGACAACTATTTTTGACAAAAATGTAATGTAACATATAGTTACAATTAAGATACATTTTACAACGGAACGTAATGAGACGACTTTGAGTTGTTTACAGTTAGATGTCGGTTGTGTCGAAAATTATGTTATATTAGTCATTCTTCGAAAAAGTGTAAAATCGACATTTTTTTCCACAAAATAAAAGATTATAAGAATTAAAATTTAAAGTTTAAATATATTCATTGGCGTGCTAATTACGTAAATACGAAGTAATAATGCAGCAGCCATCGATACGCGTGAAATCTGCAAGTTATTTAATTTTTTAATGGAAATTTTATATAAAAATGGCGAAATGTTCACTCTTAGCGAATGAGTGACTCATAAAGAGTAAGAATAAAAATAGTAACTTAATAATATTTATTTTATAAAACTCAAAACAGTTAAAAATTATAAATTGATATGTTTAGTTATTTTAGCGATGTAAAAAAAAGTGTGATTATCGCATATTATTGATGACGCGCGTTTAATACTGAAAGTAGTTAAGAAAATTGATGTTTAATAAAAATCCGTTCTATCACTATAATAAGAGCGGAATTTCCGTAAATCACTACAATTGTCCAGGAGGCTTACATGACAGGGAAACTTACATGTCAACGTATTAACCATGTTAACATAAGAACAAAATAAATGTCGGTCAAATGCACTTCAAGCATAAGAGTTTTTAATCTTTTCTTTATATTTTAAGACATTACTCGCTTTCTTAACATCCTAAATTAGCGTCGCAAATATGACAGGAGGCTTACAAGGAATAAACGTACTGGCCTTAGTTCTAACAATATTACTAAATTTGGGTTTAAATTAGTTTTGAAATCAGTAATATTATACACACAATCCATAGTCTAAAAGTAATCAAAATTTTAGAACGATTGTCTGTATCTACATTTAATTTTTGTTGTACTTGAAATTTGTATTCTGTACTTACATTTATTATTTAAAACATGGGGACACATTTTACAAAGCCATAACAATTTTCAGGAACATTATAGTGAAATTTTCACAGCACTATTTATTTGTTATAAGTAAAACAAATCATAACTACTTTCAAACAAATTTAGTCATTCACATGAAAGAGAATGACAGTGATCGAAAACGTGTTGACCTGTGTAATAGATATTATTTATTGTTACGTGTTTACATAACTGACAAATTGGTGTATATTAGACGTCATTTTATAGTTAACTTTTAATGAGTATTTATTGGATAACGAACGTATTAAATATGCAATTGATTCGGCGTCTTTAAATTCTTTAGTAGTTTTTTTTTAATGAAGCCTGAAATGACACTCTTACTCTTGTATTACTTCGGTGTTGTACGCAAATTCAAATTTCTGAAGCTCATATACTTACATAGCCCTAACACATTCAAAAAAACTTTCACGTCATCGAAGTTATGTACATTTTTTCCCTAAAATTCACAGCTTTCGAGATAGTAATGTCAAAGCTGAAGAATGTTCACATTCACGAAATTGTTTTTCAGAAAGAAACCTTTTACGCAAATTTTCTGAATAAAAAATATGTGGAAAATTATTCATTTTAATAACATATTTTTTTTAATTCCAATAACTATGATTGAAAATGCAGGATCGTCGTAATAAAGCAAGATTTGCGAGAGGGCGAAATATCTACACGTTTTTGTCTGTTATATGTTTTTAATGATATAAAAGTCGCCGTTACTACTGAAGGTTATTATTTACACAGTAAAATAATAATATCTATTACTTAATAATTATATATTTCAATAACACCGTTTCAGATCAAATAGTGGATTAGTAAACTAATAAAAATCTAAAATAACACAGTATTACGTAGATACATTTTTCTTTTAGCCATAACTAAAGATCAGTTTCACATGAAAAAATCGAAAATAGAGTAGTTTGTTAACCTTTTACCCGCCCAAAAAACTATGAACTTACAAAAAAAGATTATAAAACAAAAAATGTTTATTATTGCATTACTAAACAACCAGCATTTTTCAAACTTTCTTCAATTCCAATAGTTTATAAAAATAATTCTTTAGAATTATTGAAAAATCAAAATCATCGATTACACCGGTTTTTAGCAGTCGTCAATCGATCAGTCAATTAATTTAATTTTTAGGTAAGTTTTTAGTTGTAAACCTCGTATATATGTAATTTTTACTACATGCAAACAATAAATTATGTGCAAACGAACTTTCCGTTTGGTGTAAAAAAAATGTGCATTGCATTCGGAGAATGTTCCGCTCGGGCGGCTAGTATATGGGGGAGTGCACGGTCCACTTTCTTCCCTCGATGCATAATATACTAATAAGAGACGATCAATATAAAATTACACGCCTTCGAAGTAGTAATATCGATTTTTAATGAACATATTTCACTTTATGAGGTGGTAAGGGAGTTGGTGAAAGAAATCGTTACTGACTCGTGTCAGACAAATATATTTATCTAACATCTTTTTGTTCTTACTTACTTAATTATTTTTATCTAACTGTACTATTATTCTATTGAAAATTTGTACAAGAGAACATACGACTTCGCGTGATTTTTTGTGCGCATGTTTGATAGAGGTCTACAAATTTACGTGATCGTTATCAGTCTGCAGATTATGCACACAAACCCATAGTGCAAAGGCCTGAAATTTTAATTCTATAAATGGTTTAATTTAATATTATATCATTGAGATTATTCAGTAGACACCAAACATTATAAACGAAAATAATTTGGTTTGATTTTCTGAGAAATTCTGAGGTATGTCATGCAAAACAAGAGAGTTTTAAAAAATGGTACCACACTTTATCGGATTTATGACGTAACAAGGTCGAGGTCAAATTTGAAAAGTATTATAGGGACGATTGACAACATTGGCGATCGATGATAAACAATATGGTGATTGATTAACATCAAGAGATTAAGAGTACTGTTATAAGGAACGGATAAAATGTCTAATCAACAAAACAAATTCAACATTTTCGAACTCAACATTTAACTAAATCAACGAAGAATACAAATAATATAGAAAATAAAAATATCAAACGTTACATTACAACAAGCATAAATATAAATAGTTCGAACCTAATGTAGCATAACTTAACCTAAACCTAACTTAGCCTAATCTAACCTAATCATTAACAGAGTTTCACCTATCCTTAGTAATGTTTTGATCCGATACACATAAACATCGTAGACTTAGTTCGAACCTAACCTAACCTAACCAAACCTAACCTGACTTAACCTAACCTACTTTAGTTCGAACCGAACCTACCCAGCTAACATAACCTGATTTAATGGAATATCTCCGTGACAAGCGCACAATACTCATTAATTCTTTGATACGAATTGTTATCATTCATTTGGATTATTAACAATTATTAAGGCAGATTGAAGATTTAATTTAAGTTACGATTAATGTTATTACACTTGATTTTAAAAATACAATATAATTCAATAACATAAAAATAATGTTGAAACTGTAAATGTTGAGTTTGTCGAATGTTGAGTTTGCAAATGTTGAGTTTGAATGTTGAAATGGCAAATATCAACATTTCATAATGTTGAATAGACCTGTTACCATAATACTATGTTTTAAATCTCGAATATATCGAAAATCTTGTATATTAATGAATTTTAAACTGCCGAATTGTGAACCCAATAATTTAATAAGTTAAATAAAGTTAAATTAAAAAAAAAATGTCAAAATTTTAGCCACCGAAAAAAATACATGGAAAAGGAGACATTTAGAGAATTTCTTCATTAAAAAATATAACAACACAGTTAACATTAGATTTGAGAAGTCTAATCTTCCTGATATTTATTTTCCTTTATTAAATGTTTGAATTTTTTCGTTATTTTGAAAGTTCAAAGTTCCTTCAAAGTATTGTAAAGGTTTAACATTGGCAAATATTTACATTTTCGTCAGTTTAACATATAACTTCGTGCGACTCGTATGTATTTCGTGCTGTGTTCTTACTTAGTTTTTTTTAAAACTAATTCCATTCATTTTTTTATAGGTTTACATCTTCTTTTAATTCTTTTTTTTAATCCTTGGGGTGGTGATCGCATCTTGGATTTTAATAAGGATCTACGTTTTTTTCAAAAGGTAAGAATTCAGCATAAAATAATATAAGATACGATTTGTCAATGTTATTCCTCGATAGTTATGTAATCGATCATATCATTTTTCAATTTTTCAGTTTTCTTATAATTGTTATTCATTTTTTCATTCTTTTTTATTGCTATTCATTTTTTCATTTTTTATTGTATTTCATTTTTTTGCATTTTTAATTTTTGTATTATTATTATATTACAGAATAAATTTCTGAAGAGGGTCAAAAATTCTTGACCGAAACGTAATTTTCTTCGTTTTAATTTTTATATTTAATATTCACTATCCGATACACCGAGAAAATAAACTCAACAAACATACCTATTTTAAATATATTACGGATTAAGAAGAAACAAATTTTCGAAGACTTGTCTTCATTTTGAATTAAATAAAGTTAATCGTAAGAAATTTTTAATAATATGCTATAAACATCCTGCCATCATGTCAAACTTTTACGTCTAAAAATACTACAAATATAACGAAAGTAAAATGTAGATTAAAAAAATTATTCCTATGTTCCAAAATGTGTTAATTAATGAACCAGAAGACATAAAGAAAAGACACGATCTGAAACTAATTACGAGATAATAAAATTTACAAACAGAAATGAAGATAAGAACCAATTCTATTCATCCTGCCTTCCCCTACTCTATTATAGGTTATCTAAGATCATGGTATAACTAAGGTCACTTGGCCCAGTAATTTCCTACCAATACATTATAATACGCACTGCCGTAGTGAATCTCGTTTAAAATCGAGTACATTTTCATTTCATTTTTCGTTGTATTCATAAACAAAAGTGACTAATAATCTTTTGTTTTGTAAGTTATATTTGAGTCACACGACCGAGATTCTTTTTAATGAACAATTGTGAGCTCGGGAAATGATGCTATCGGAATGTTCGATTACGAACTCTGATGTTAGAAGAATGCACAACATTTGAAACGTAACGAGCAGGGGTTTTAATGTCTTTAGGTTTTAGCATTTTTTTTATTGTGAAGTCGGAAACTATTCTGCATAATTTAGAATAATTTTCTTTTTTATTGGAAAACAATTTTACAATTGTCATGATGGAGGTAACGATATTTTATATTTTTTTTATTTTTTTGGACTTGGAACCTTTCACGGACAAGTTCTCAACAAAATATTACTCCAAAAACTAACTTTATACGAATCTGTCCGGCTATATTAAAATTAATTTTTGTAAATTTATTTTGAAAGTTACATTTATAAAAAAAATATAGTTTCATTATGCAATATGCGAGTTTAGTTTTAGATGTCTTCAAATTTCCATATGCTTATAAATGTTAGTTTTTGTGGCTTTGCAAAAAGATCAGGAAGTTCTATTTACAGACTTAGTACTTCATTGGCAGTTATGAGTATTTGAAATCTGGATCCTTGCAACTACATTTCATATGTGTAGAATAAAAATTAGTTTAACTTTGAAATAAATGCTACCATCTTCCTGATCGGAATGAAGGCTACATTTATAAAAATGTACCCAACCACTTTCGAAACAGTGGATAATTTTCCAAACATGTGTATTTTGGTCTTGGATGTCGTTAACTACGAATCTTCAATCACATTTTGAACATTTAAAATGATGAAACTAGGATAACGATTGACTGCAGAAGGACATTGATAAACTAATTGGAATGTCAAAAACGTCGAGTTGATGTGATTTCGTATGGTTAAATTTTCCGAAAATTTTGGTTTATAGCAAAAAAATAACTTTTAGGCAGGTTTATGTAAAAAAATCACTCATAACTGCTCTAATTTTTATTCGATTCCAAACCTCTTTTTTAATCGCAAGCCGAAAGACATACCTTTTCGACTATCCATGCCTCATGTTGATGAAATGAAAACTGACGAGACTACAGTTGAAAGTATTGGTGACTTTTCGATTTTTTTTCATTTTTGTCAAATTTTTCGCCGACTTTTTTATGTTATTCCATCTTGAGGGTTTTTGTCTGCTTAATATTTTTAAATTAAATATAGTTCTACTTCGAATGCACTATGGTCAAACGAAACTGGAGGAAAATTGAGTGTGAATTTCAACATTTCTTGAATTTTTCATTAAATTTGTATCTACGTTCTCATCGTGGAATTTGCATCACGACACGACACGTGGAATAAAGTTGATAATAATCGCCATTATAGCTATATAATTATTTTAGTGCTTCTATTATTTTCTAATTCTAAATGATGCCGTTGATACACGAACAAGCTACAAATAAAACAAAACTTATTACGATTACAGCACATTTATTTTTAAATAATACAGACCTACAAAATTTCAAGACTGTTACAAAAAAAAGGAAGTGGGTATTGTATATATTTTTACCCAGAATTAGATTCTGACATCCAAAATGACCCACCACGTCAAGAATTTTTGTGACAATAGGTTAATTAGATAAAAAACGGTCATTGTGGGCATTAAGTAAAAAATGTATAAATGTAAAAAATACCGAAATTTTTTAAAATTGTATTTCGTATCAACTGTCTGTTATGGAATCATATTGAAACCAATTTAGATGGTGGAGGGAATATCTGAAATGCAGAAAACTGTATTTGAAAAGTTAATTTTGTCACCTGAATGATCCCAAATAGTGTCCAAACGAGTCCAAATTTTCGCTCATTATGTTAAGAATATTTTAACTAACACACTATAAGATTTTCGAAGCAAAATTATAATTACAAAAAGGGCTAAAAATTCACCATACAATACAATAGAATTTTCACAGAATTTTTGGAGACTATTTTGAACATTTTAATTCTTAAATTTTTTCATAAATTTAGCAAAATTATTCGTTAAATGTATTCGTTGATGAATTCTAAGCACTTTTTATTAATTGCAATTTTTTCTAAAAGTTGATAGTTTTTTAGGAAAATAATCTTTAAAATAATCTTTAATTAAACGAAAATTATATATAATTATAATAAGCTCGTAAATGTTTAATAATTAGTATTTTACACCTGCAATATCTGAAACTCAGCAAACTGCTTTTACTTTTTGTTTTGAAAACAATTTGAAAAATGCACACTTTCTTATATTTAATCAATTATCCACAAAGTGCACTAGTTTTTCATACTCAAAAATATTAGCATTTATTATTTATATTAATCTAAATAACTCTTTTCTTCATAAACATTACAACATGATTTCTCAAATTTTGACTCAAATTTGATTAACTAAAATATTTTTGCTCAATTTAAAAAAAATGTTCTTTTGGCCGTTAACGAATGAAGATTATTTTCCTCAAAGACTACCAACTTTCAAATTGCAATCGATAAAAAATGCATTAGAATTTTTTCAGAATTCAAGAATTTAAATTTTTAGTTATCGTATTTAATTTAGTTATCTCCAAAAATTCTGCAAAAACTCTATTGAATTACAGTCTACATAGCTTTCAAGATAATTCAATTACGGGCATTTGATACTGAATCCAATTTGAAAAAAATTTTGTCGGTATTTTTGAAACTTAAACTCAGCTTTTGGTAATAATTTTTTTTCTTATTTTGGATATCGTCATTGGAAAGAACGATAAAAAATCTGTCAATTTTATGTGTTCGAAAATGTTTGAGGGCCAAATTTATCCTATCTAGAGAGCTTGGAAAAAGTAATGAAGAAATGGTCCCCGTGGGAGTTAATTGATTAATGGATAATGTTCTTTGTACAATTGAGGGGAAGCATGTGCTTTAGGTGTAACATAATTATATGTTTTAAAGGGTTTATACAAATTGTCAGAAATATATTTAGAATCAAACCATTTAGTAATAATATTAGTCGCGGTTTGTAACGTTGATGTGTAAATATATTTTCTAATTTTATAAGCATTAGTGTGGGATAATAAACACGGCATTTTATTAAAATATTAAGATATTAAGATTATTTTGATATGGCCACTATTACACTCTCAACTTCATTCAAAGAGACCGAAGTTTAAGTCTAACAGATTTAGAGTGTATATTTCCTTTGTGAAAAGAATATTAGGGTTGTTTTTTTTTAATTCTTACAACTGCTTGGTTATCAAAATCATTTAATTCTGTTAAAAAATCAGTTTTAGAATGAGTCAAAAAGTATTCAAAATATTATAACAATTAAGTGCCGTTGGGTTTCTTTGTGTAATAATATTACCTAATTCGTGTAATTAATTGGATATATTAGACATTTCGGAAATGAAATTTTATAGTGGAAAATATCTTTATTCGAATTTAAAGGAAAAGAATGTTTTGAACCTTCTATAATATTAACCCATTAAGGAATCCATCTTTTCATGGAAGTTGTCAACTTCTGTTTGTCATATATTTCCGGGACTAAAAAATCTAGACAACTCATTTTTTACATGAAATTCATCGAACTTACGATCAAAATTTAAGAAAAATGCAAATCCAAATCGCTGCGTTCTATTATTAAAAAAAAATCGGGATTTTTTTTACTAAAATTTTGTTTCTAGCAATATTTTTGCATTGAAATCGCGTAAGGAGATCTCGGTATTAAAGTAAATCCATCCAATATGGCGGCTTAATGTAAAAATATTGACACTACTTCATTTTTTTTTAAATGACGATTCCAAAACAAGATTTTCTTGTATAATCTGACATCTTAAGACACCCAACGTCCTTGATAACAAATTTATTATTCAACTTTGTTTCAAACCCAAAATTCCTGATCCACGCTCCAAAAGCCCTTATGAACAAATTATTATCAAAATTAAATATAAATGAAATTTTTTTGCGCCATTTTGAATTTATAACGTTGAATAAAAAATTTGTTATCAGAGATGTCATTTTACCTCAAGGTTTCCGGTTTTGCAAAAATCATTTTGAAACCATTATTTTTGAAAAGAACGAAATAGTACCAACATTTTTATACCAAGCCGCATTATTAGATATATAATTTTGGCACATACATTTGAAGTTTAAGGCCCATGGACGCTTTTTATTCCCTATACCGAGATCTCGTTACTCGATTTCAATGCAAAAATCTTGCTGAAAATTAAAAATGTCAATAAAAAAAAACTACTTGTTTCAAATAATCGAACGCAGTGATTTGCCGTTGCATTTACATTTTTCTTAATTTTTAATTGCAGAGTCGTAAAATTTGATTAATTTCACGTCAGAAATGAGTGGTTTAGAATTTTTTCAATCGCGGTTTAGCAGATGTTGAAAGCTTACACATGAAACCGTGTCCTCAAATAATTATATTATCAGGAATCTGAATGGCATTAACATTTCTTAATCATTTATCTTGAATTACATAATTTTAATAATTAAAACGGTTACTAGACTATTTTTAGTTTATCCCGCAGTAAATTTGTAACATATATTAACGAAGAAAACTATTTCAAACAAAAAATAGAATTTACAAATAAATTTGTTAAGAATAAATATTTTTCGTTATAGTAGGCGTAAAGTACGTCTCTACGCCTCTTTTTGCGGGCGTAAAGTCGACTTTTACGCCTACTAGGCGTAAAGTGAACCCTAGGGCGTAAAGTTACCCCCGCCGGCGATTGGAACGATTCTCGGTCCGGCGAGGCCGGACCTCGAGCCGTTGATCGCCGACGGTTGTAACTTTTCTAGCCCTGTTTCACTTAACGTCCAATAGACGTGAAAGTCAGTTTTACTCCTACAAATCGATGCGCAAAGAGGTATGTCTTTCCGCCTACTACTACTACTTACATAGTAAAACCAGCAAAAAAAAAAACTTTTACCAAATACTACTATTTAAATAGTAAAACCAAATATTTCTTTTTTTCGCGCAGAATAAACTGTATTCAAAATGTCGCTCATAAAATTCTTTTTTGTCTTTGTTTACTCTAAACTGCTTTTGGCGCACCAGGCATTGGAAATGAAATGTTTTGAAAATGCTTTAATATATATAAAAAATTTACACTTTCCATGGAATTATGAAAAAAAAATAGTCCGGTAATTTTTTTAAAGTTCAAGTTATATTTACTCTATTTTACTGGGACTAGATGAATTGAAAATATAATAATAATAATAATAAAATCTTCCTATCCGTATTGTATTTTGCTTAAGTGGAAAGATTTGTATAAAATTAGGTTCTTTTTGGAATACTCGGAAAATAAGTTTTAGACGTTTCGACCTTATGTTTAGGTCCTCTTTGGAAATTTTATTTTTTCTTAGTGGAAAATCTCTTAGATGTTCAACAGGGACTTTTTGTGTGTTTTTATTGAAACATTTTTCAGAATTATTTAAATGGGTGTGAATGGATTGTATTGTTAATATTTCATTATTGCATTAACTCTTTCCGGCACACATTTTTCTGAACTATTTTTCATGAAATTGGGTAAAAGTTTCCTTGATCCAAATGAAATAGGGTACCCGTGGGGTTTTATGGTCGCTAATTACGAATCTGAACTCACATTTTAAAATGTAATCTCAATCAGGTAATTTTTTACATTATATCCGTCATATTGAATTTTTAAAATCTGAGTTCAGATTCGTAACCAGCGACCCAAAAAAAAACCCCAGTTGCCAGTTTAATCTCTATCAGGTAATTTGTACGTTTTGGTCGCCCATATTGAATCCGCCATTTTGAATTTTCAAAATCTGAGTACAGATTCGTAAGCAGCAACCTCAAAAAACCCCGAGTACCAAGTTTCATCTCGATCCAATTAAACATTTGCCAGCCACTACATTTTTTCTATAAAAAAGACAATTTTTAGTTGTTCATTTGTTTATAAATTATAATTTTAAATAAATATTGACTTAAATGAAATGTTTTGCACTTCTTCAACTCCCACTTACATTGAATTAAAAAAAAAGCCAGGTGTAAATGCTTTTGTCTTTGAAAACTCAAATTTTGAACTGGGTTCCGGTGACCAATTTATTAGCCACCGTGCGGGAAGGGTTAAATAACAGTATTCAGTTAGTTAGTCGACAATACAATCCATTCACATCGCTTTAAATAGTTCTAAAAAATGTTTCAATAAAAACAATCAAGAGGACCCTGACGAAAATGTAAGGGATTTTCCACTAAGAAAAATAAAATGTCTGAAGAGGACCTAAATATAAGGTCGAAACGTCTAAAACTCATGGTTTAACACCTGTTTTTTCCATGTATTCGAATTGAAAATATACTTCAAATAGGTTGGGAATTTGATAAGGTGAAATAATTATCCATAAACGCACTTTATTCTTTTTCTCCGATCTTCATTATTTATTAATCATGCTTATTGGATTACATCTTACAAACGTTCATCATCAATATTTGTTTGTTCACATCATCACTTTATACGTATTAGGGCTGCATTCGCCTGTACATGATGCACATACAAACATACAATATGACGCATCTACAATATACAAATAAATGTATTACATTCTTTTAATAACTATAATTAATATTCCGCCAACGTTGTTGGCGCGACGTTTGCTAGAAATTGCGTAAAAACACGTAAAAAAGCTTAGACATTAAAAGAAGAAAGAACTAAACAAAAGACACTTAGGAATGGATTTCGCTCCCTCCATCGCTTCCATCTGTTTCTCCATTGTTCTCATCCATTTATTAAATGACCGGAGCTCGTAACCGGCGTTCTTTAAAATAAACGCATTCTCGATGCCTGCTTTTTGCGCACGCAATAAAGATGATAATATTAATAATATAATAATAATATTTATAATAATATTGATGATGATGATGATGAGGATGACGATGATGAGGGTGATGATGATACGATGATGACGAATGGTGGTGAATGATGGCGGTGATAATGATGATGAATGATAACGGTGATAACGATGATGACAATGAAGATGACGTTGATGATAAAAATGCGTTTATGTGAGACTAATAAGATTCGTCTCCTCGTCGGATTTACATATTTTTTCTTTATCATCGGTTCATCGCCATTAAAACGTTTAATTTCTATCGACTGAAATATTCTATAAACTAACATCCTTCTCGCAGCGCTGTCGACATGGCTCTCGCCGCCC
The DNA here is from genome assembly GCA_030407085.1 of Trichopria drosophilae. Taxonomy (NCBI): domain Eukaryota; kingdom Metazoa; phylum Arthropoda; class Insecta; order Hymenoptera; family Diapriidae; genus Trichopria; species Trichopria drosophilae. The sequence continues at coordinate 82,386,747 of CM059587.1, read as the reverse complement.
TGATACTTCGCACGGCCATCGCAATCTGGTCCGCTAACTCTACTGAATTTTTTAAATTTCCTAATACGTAATAAAGTATATTACCCATATCGATTCATTTCGTCTTGCCACTAGTAGCTGCACCTCGCGAAACAATGGTTCGGAGTCGTCCGATGTATCCGTTATCGTGTCGAAACTCGATGGATCGACACGTTCATGTTCACCACGCTGTGTGCTCGTTCGCAACCACAGCTAGACTAACCAACGAGAAAATCTCCAGAATACGGAGGCCGATGTTGAAAAATGCAATAAAATTATTAATTAAAAAAAAAATTAAGAGAGATAGAGAGAATAATACACGTATATAAGAACAAGTTCTTTCTCAATCGCGGTTTTACATTCTCGCATATTACAACTTGGTGTATCGCGTTGTATAAAAAGGGTCTGGTAACTATGCGCGTTTTATCAAAAGATTCGCTGTCCTGAATGGAAAATTTAATAGATCATATATAAAAAACTCCGACTTCGGTGGAGGTGATGTTGCATTGCAAAAGAATTCGAGTCCATTGTCTCTCATAGCAGCTCGGCTGGGGAGCTCAGCTGATGAGCTTCTTTACTGCTTGGCTGGCGCCGTGACATGCGATTTTCGCCGATTCATGACGAGACCTTATTGCATTTGATATATTGCGTACACCTACGGTTTCTAGTGACTTATAACGTTAAATCTAGCAGTGTTAGAGGATTTAAGAGAATCGGAGTGACGTGCTCCCATTGTAGTTTAGCCGAAAGGAACTCAAGTGGAGAGAAGGTGAAGGACAGGAACGAATAACATAGAAACCTAGGACTAAAACGTTTTACGGAGGAGGAGGAGAAAGAGAGAGAGAAAGAGAGATAGGAGGAGAGAGAGAGTGACAGAGTAAGGTAATGGCAGATAGACAGTAATTTATACTAAAAACGAATCTTAGATGTAAATTACGAATAGCAAAGAACTCCATATACACACGAGTTCTTTTTCTTTTCTTTTTTTTTTCTTTCTCGTAATTTGTCGAGGCAGTCGTTTCAATCCGTTCATTCCATCTTACTCTTAATCGCCCTCTCAGCTAAAAAGTATCTTACTATATGCGTCTCCCACTTGCTTCTTTTTTGATGCACATTTTTTCTTTCTGTCTATTAAAATCATCCTTCTAACGATTTTTTTTTCATCTATATTTTCTTCGCAATTATCTTTCGTTCTTGGGGACGGTCAGTTTATTTGCCCTCTTTTTCCTTTTCTTTGTTCTCATCAACCTCCTTGTCCTTTTCAACATCCTTTTCTTCCTTGTCGGCCTTTTCCTTATCACCCTCCTTTTCTTCCTTGGATTCCTTGGATTCCTTGGCGTCCTCTTTGCTCTCTTTGCTCTCCTTTTCCTTTTCCTCGGGTTTCTCTGGTTTTGGAAGGTGAGTGTTCATGTCCAGGGTCGAGCAGATTTCATCCCAATCTGGGAAACAACGTTCCTTCATGCGAGAACAATGTCCAACAAGATTGGGACAATTCTCCTGCATGAAGTCGCGCAGAGTGTAAGGGATGTCCTTGTCGATGTACAGCACTTGGGCCAGGTGGGCGAAAGCAACCACATCCAGCTGGAAAAAGAAATAAAAATTCATGAGATAATTTTATTTTTCAGTCACAAACAAAATTCCTCATTCACTCCATCACTACATCTTTTTTATTCCACAACTGCTTAGTTTGCTTTAAGGTTGTTTCCACTTTAACAAACAGATTAGATAATGCCTAATAACCTCCTTTCAAGTGTTTCCTTTCGTCTCTTATGTTTTATTTCATGTCGTTTAAACGATTGACTTTTTTGTCCATATTAGAAATTAAAAAGAACCAACATAATCGGAATGGCCGAATTCAATTGCATATCAATTTCTTCCTATTTTGGAAACTTTTAAGATTCCTAGTTTTTAACAATACGTTCGAATACGTATAATATGTATGTCTACCGTTACAATCTTCCATTTAACGCTCTGCTCAAACACGCACATCCGGACAATAACGCATCCGGAACGTGACTGAACGTGTCCTAACGTTGAATGAATATGAAGTTACATTCTTGCAATTTAAGAGACTCTCTGGCATGCTTAACGAGATCGATAGACTTGCAAAATGAGTGCAATTATTGCATGATTTACATACTATGTGACTGTTTCAAGGCTTACATTCTGTGATAAATTCTTTTAATCTGAAAAAAAAATTTTAAATCGTTTGTCGCGTTCACTAACAAATTCTATTTTCAGTAAGAGAAATTGTAGATAAGTCATTGTCATCCAAATATAAAAAAAAATTGGAACTGAAGAAGTCAGGGCGTATTATTTAACAAAGACTTTTTAAAATATTCGTACGTAAATCCCCACGAATTGTTTCTTAATATTTCTTTTTTTATTACTCAGAATAAAATTTCTTCAACTTGATTAAGGCTTTGCATAGGCTTAAAATTGAATCCCTCAATACGGAAGATTGGCAACAAGGCATACGCATAGAGGCTGCCGTATATTGCATATTGACTTTTCTGTAATCGATAAAAATAAGGTATAAGCCGGGTTCTTCGCCTCCACTGGATTACACATCAAAGATTTCGATATTCCTTCTTTTGAGGTCTGGCGCATGTACTTAATGTATATATTTCTTATTTTCTCACGTTTATAAAATGTATTGCCATTGTAATTATTCTTAGTTTTGGTTCAACTAAATTTTAAAGGTTAATTGTATAATTTAAGTGTGAAAGATAATAGTTTGTGGAAGGTAGATGTCGCTCAAATCCAAAAGCAATGTTGCATGGAAATTCGTTTACCGATTCTGTTCATCATTCATACTCTCTCTGCATGCTCTGATTACACTATTGTTACAAAACATCATTAAAAATTATAATAATCGAAATGGGTCATACCGAAGTAGGCTCGTCGCCAAAGAAGAATGGCTTGTCATGTAACATGTCGCAAAGCACCTTGAGGTCGTCACAGCCGAACTGCATCACTTCTTCGGCAGTGTGCACTCCCATGCCCTGAGCCTTCACTTTTCTCGCACCCTGCAAAAAATCCAACTACTTTTCACTACAGATGACCACGACGTTTCAATCTCTACAGTTAATAATTTTATTAGGACTTAGTAATTATATTAGGACTTTTCTCTCGATTACTTTATTTCCAAAAAACATTTATCTTTTATGAAAATGTGACAAAATTGAAAGTGACATGATTTTATTTTAAAAATTGCAATGTTTTGTTATTACTAAAAAAGGATCAAACAATGAGGATGATATTAGTGAAAAGAGACCTCACCTTACGACCGAATGTAAACTTGAAGAAGAAATTGAGAATTCCATTGGGCACCCGGGTGTTGAGTGCGTGCTGCAAATTGATTTTGTATCCTTTGAGTACTTGATCCAGATTTTTAGTACGCCAGCAGGCCACCACCCAAACCAGATGGTTTTCGATCATGGAAATTGTTGCATGAGAAACGCTTCTTTGTTCAGTGGTCAAACAAGCATCGAGATCTTTACCAAACTTCTGACTAAGATCGCGCAGAATGATCGTACTGTCGGCTATCTCTTCTCCGTTCAGTTCAATGAATGGTAGCTGTCCTTTTTTTGAACGGTACTTCATCTTGTGGTCGACGTTCTGAAAAATGAAACATTGATCCGTTATTTCTCAGTGCTTTTGAACAATAATTAACTATATTCTTACAGTATTGCGTTTTATCAAGATAACAGTAATGTAAAATAAAAACAATGCCGATACCTCAAACTCACAATTCAACATGAAGGATATTGAGTAGTTCTAAGTGTTTCGAGTAACATGAAACTATAAGTCAATTGGAAAAAAAGGGAAAAAGTGATTTCGTTATTTAGCAATGACAGAACTCATCGTGTAAGAGTTAGAGTCACAATTAATTGAACAAGGAATAGATGTATAAGAAGCTAGTGGAAATACTGGTTTGGAAAATGCTTCCCGATTCGAAACATTCACGTTTTTGTCCGTGATTAATCTATCAGCTTTCAGTTTTTCTAATAGAAGTAATGTTACACGTATTTTAAAATCACATTAAAAGGGGAATTGTGTGCATATTCAGCAGATTGTTCGGTGTCGATGAACTTCGCCCGTCCGTGACAAGACGTGAAAAAATACCAATAGAAAAGTTTGCAAACTTATCGGATTTGCATTTAAAATTAGATAAAGAATTAAAACAATGAAAAATATGGAAAAATCAAATGTTAAATATGGTTTGGAATGTTAATTGCAATACTAATTTGATAAGAAATGTTGCAGCGATTGATAATTCTCTTAATAGCGTCCATTCAGATAAGTCAGATCTTGTACGTATTTCATTTAATTGAAACCGAAGGAGTCATTGCGTGTTTTTCTCGATAATGCAGTATATTATATACAGATTCGATTCATTTACTTCAGCTTATCGCATCAGAAATAACTCCCTCATGAATGAAATTAATATTCCTCGATACCAAGAGCTAAAGAGAATTTCAAAAATAACGTCCAATGATAAATAAGACAATTAAAACTGTAACGCGTTTAGAAGAAATACTGGGGAAAATGTCACTGTACCGTCCTTTATCCTCTGAAAGTTCTCGTGGAAAAATATATGCAGAAAATAAGAGTCGTAAGCTGCTTACGCGGCATCTTCGTGGAGTCGTGTCATCAGTATATTATCTTTTATGTTTGCGTCAGACAATTTTCTTACAGTTTCATGCAAGCATAAAGGACTTGAATTTTCATAAATGCAGATAAGTGTTTATATGAGAAATCGTGCTCGCTTCAGTATAAAAACAAGTCTCGTTTCTGCGATCGATGCAAACCAGGGAGCTCCAAGTTATGCTTCGACATCGAAAAGCGATACGTGAAAACGAAACCAAAACCATGAATCAAAAAGGTTTCTTCGTTGTCACAAAATCGATTGATGCTCAGCACATGGAATTTTTAGCTTGTTAACGACAGATTTCAAACGCATTCCTCCAACCCCTCGACAGTACCTCGTTGATTCTAGAATAGCCTTAATAGTTAAGGGAACTTCTCTGTCGTAAAGAAACCTTTCTCTTAGTGCAGCCATGTAAAAAAAACCGCGCTGCGAACGTGGGAATCAAAACATTTAATGCCTCAGACTACTAGGACGTCTTGTTGACATCAGTTAAGCTCTTATTTTGTACTTTAATTAATGTTAACGACTTGGTAGAACATTTTCTTGGATTCTATTTTCTAGCAATAAAAAATCCGTTTTATTAACTGATCGTTTAAATAAACGAATCGAAACATCTGATGTTAGGGTCAATTGTTTAACCTATTTGCTATTTGTTTCCTTGGTAGCAATAAAATCGGAATTCTCAAAGTATGCATTAAATTGTAAAACATTTCCACCTAGCAATTTTAGAAGGAGTATTAAATTTCAGGATAAAGTACGTAAAGCAGTGTTCTGAAAGTTAGGCATCAATATTTCATCGCAGCTTCTTCTTACGGATCTCAACTTTAAGATCGATAAAAAGTTACTTCCTAAATCTACGTGGAAACATATTTCTTATGGAATTTTCATTGTTAAAGCGATGCTATCTCGTCTTCTAACTTTTTTAAGATGCAAATGCTACTATTTTTCAATGCAGTGTAATATAACCTTAACTTGATATTTTTTATCTTCCAAATATATACGAGGTAAGCTTTTATCCATCTTATAACTGGACCAAATTATGTCCGTTTTAAACAAATGTCACTAATAATTTCAAGGAGCCTTCTACCCAAACAGCACAAGACCATCCCAGGATATCCTCAGGAGATCCCCATGACATCCCGGGACGGATTGTGCTGTTTTGGTAAAGTGATGGGATGGAAAAATCAAAAGAAAGCCTCCTTAAACATCATTTTAGGGATGACAATACACCCAGTGCATTAAAAAATAAAACCCAAATGGATGTCAGAACACCCGATGACCTTGAAATTTGGTACTTGACCATCTTCGAGGTCGTTGACACAAAGACAACATTTGTGCAGCAAAAATCTATGTGAGTCTTATTTTTAATGCTTTGGCGGCCATTTTGTGATTCGCAAGAGGATGTTTAAATTGTTCAAGTAATTTATTTAAAAAGTTGAATCATTTTGACCACTTACAGGTCGGACTTCATCTCGTGTCGATTTGAAAATCTGCTTGGGCCTTAATTGGTTACTCTATTTTGGGAACAGCATTGCCGAGATCAGCTCATTTTGTATCGAGGGTGGGAAACCTATCATTTGGATATACGAAAGTAAACACCCAGCCAACGAAGACAAATATTTCCTCCTCTGGTTAGGATTACAGAAAAGATGTGTACATCTGGAGGTATATTCCAACCAAACACATATATCAATCTTGGAGTTTCAGAAGGGTTCGAGAATCCATTTTGTCCAGATGGATAGTTTGAATATAAACGTTCTAAAGTGAGCATCCCAACGTTTTATTTCATGGAGTCAATGGTGGTACCAAGATTTGAATGCAGTCGGAACTGATGAATCAAGGTTAATGCAGTCTTGGACTGTCGTCCAGTATCCTGGACAAAAATTAGGCTATTAATATTGGACTTGAAGTAGGACTCTTCATCCTTTGATGTACAACTAGTCACGACTTAGTCTTGACAACGTAGCAAATGATCCATGCCTAGCAAATGGATTTCTGCCATGGAGTGTCATTTGTCTTCTGGAATTGTGGCATGTTTTATTCGTCACATAAGACCTGACGCGAAATGCATTCGCGTATGAATGCGAGGTAGTCTTTTTTTTATTTGTAGGTTATGTGTGCTCTCCTAAGTGTACATTTCATGACACATAAAAGAGGGTCATTCATTGATCCAGAGCTCTAACTACTGGACTGTCAGCTCTTGTTGGGAGGGTCGCTGGAAAATAATTCATTTTTCAAAATAATTTTCTTTTTCGAGATATTATCTGTCTGAGAATAGTGCGGTCGGTGCTCTGAAATCGAGAATGCTCAACGAGCATCAAAACGATCAATAAGTACACGAACGGCAACTACGGCCGCCGCACCACTGCGTCATCGTCGGAAAGCGCGAAAAGTAGAAACAGGACGAAGAGGGAGGAAGAGGGGAAATTGGAGGGAGCTAGTAGCTGGAGGAAGAGGGTGAAAGGTGGAGGGAAGACATCTGTGATAGCGACGTCGGTGACGGTGCGGAGGTGGAAAAGCGGGGACGTTGCCAGGCAACAGAAGCTACCTACCACGAGTTCATCGTCCTCTCTGTCCCCCTCTCGCACTTTTGTTCGCGCCTGTCTTTCCTTCTCTTTAGCTCTCTTCTTACTCATTCTCTTTCTGGACTCTTCTGTCCATTTTTTTTCCTCCGAGCACTTGGGTTTTTCCTCTCCTTTACACATATTTGAGTAAAGAAGAATACAGGAAGTTTGCTCAGATCCTTGCTCTTTTCACCGGCTTCTCATTCTTAGATACGCCCTTATCCTCGACGTGCATAGTAATTCCTAAATGAGTTATTTTCCCTGCACTTCCTCATTTGCCAGCCTCTCCTATCGCATTCCTGGAGCATTTTTCTAAATTACCCTCTAAGGTTGCAATGATTTTCATATAATATGAATCAGGGGCATAAAATCATTCCTTTTAGGATTACAGAATGTAGTTGTGGGGTTTCGGTGCGGATTTAATCAACTTTTTTATCGCAGGTCTTTGTATTCAACAGGACCTTATCTTGCTTGACGCGAAGTCAGAACTTTCAAGACCAGTAGTTTCAAGGTCCCTGCAAACATGGCATTGGTACGTTCGTGTACTCTGCATTAGGAAATAGTCACAAAGCTTAAGTCAAAATCAATGTTCCAGGTTACTTCTTGGTCCTCCAACACGAAGGAAATTATTTTTTTCATGCATATTACCGTAGGGTTGAGTCAGAAAGGTCTGACTCCACGATATCCAAAACCAGGCATGAATTATCAATTGGTGGCATTGTTACCTCCATGTACGTTGGAGTAAGAAATTGCCTGTTTCAGATTAATTTTTTAGGTAATCATTTCCGTCCCTCGTCTTTTCGTGGGCTTCGTTGGTGCACTTTATGTTAGGCATGAGGAAGAAAAGTCAGAGCTTATAAACTCCCGATTCTGTCAATAATTATTCAGTGCCGGAACTTGCACATCAATGTTTTGTGTTTTGCTGGTGTCTTATATCGAAAAATGAATGTCGCTTTCTGAGGATATTAATCATCATTGGACATGCTTCCGGACTTCATCCGTTTCTATCAATCATTATATTAGATGACACATTCCATTCAATCACTAAATTTGGAACACCGTGGGAGGTGGACACAATGCCTAGCGACAGGAGGACTAGGGGATTCAAAAAGATTTCATTTTCCCTAAAGCAAATACAAGACACAGAAATAGAGGGATGGTAGAAAAGCGGGAGGAAAGGTCGTCGATAAGGGGAAGGCAAGAGAGTGCGTGCAGACATACACGTGCGTAAACTCGTAATTTCGTCTGCATGCAAAGGATCATATGCACACCAGCAATTACACGTCTGGGTATACATATATAATTATATGTGTAATAGGCGGCGAAAGAATATTCTTATCAGTGTCTAATATCAGTGACTAATTTTGTACATTCACAAAAGTTGCGACATTTCGTGTTGGTACTGGCAACGAACATTATTATTGAAATATAAATCGTGCACGTTTCTTGTGGCAAAAAATGAAAGGTGACCTCTAGAACAAAAAATATAGGTTCATATTTAACACCCAAATCAAGCCGACAGATCAGATATTGAAGTAGGACGTCCAAGAGGCTTATCCCCATCGATCCCTGTGCTTGGTTCGCTTTCGAGATTTATGCTCGGTGCTTTGAGCCTTACTTGATCTACTTTATAATCGTGATTAAGTCAGTGAACTCAATTTTTGTAATGCTGATATTGCAATCAAGACTTGAATTCGGAATTCTACTGAAGTGTTGCTACTTTAACTCTGTTGAGTTGCGAACCCTTAAAATGACTATTGAAATATCGAATGTATCGAAATTCGATATTGTTTATTATTTTTGTTTATGCATATATGCAGAGGCAACGTATTCGCCTCTGTAAGATAATAAAGCTTTACCATGTATGTAATTATATCGATTTTAGATGTAGCCGTACGTGGAAAAGGGTCATATGAAAGACCACTGGTTGTTGAAGCCAATGTTATGGGTTTTTTTATATGGTAAACTCTAATCGAAGCGTTTTTACGCTTAAAAATTTCTTAGAAATCGCATAACCCTGTCATTGATTTAATTTTTGATGATCGCATCCCCTCCTTACCACCAGCCGTTCAATACCCCCATTCAAGATCTGTCTGCGAAGTCCCTTGTTCAACGACATTTAGTAACACGCAGTTTTTATGCACATTTCATAAGCGATGATATAAACTAGTCACTCTTTTGGTAAAATTACCGAAAGCACCTGGCGGCGGTAAAGGAAACTCATTTTCGCTACCCAACGCGCTTCTGTTGGCGACTAGAGTTCTAAGAAAATTCTCAAAATCTAATGTCCTAACTCCCGAAACTACGAAAGGTACTAGATTTTAGTAAAAATATAACCTTTATAATTCACCACAAAATACATTTCGCAATTTATAATATGTAATTTACTCTTTCAAAGGAATTCGTAGAACTTGAAATGGCGACAAACTTAACGTCTTATATTTTGCTGACGTGCGCCTATGTACGCATTCCAATTCCCGCCTGTTTCAAGAAACTTTTACAAATATGAAAAATTCAGAAATGAAAATTTGGAGGAAAAAAGAAAGATTCTCATATACAAAAAATTTGCGGTTTTTAATCATGAAGTACTTGTAACCTACATGGAAATAAATTCCGCTATTTGGGATAGTGCACGTAGTTTTGTAGCGCGTTTTACGGAGTCCGATAGCCTCGCGACCTCAACGTGCTTTTTCTTGGAAAGGGAACGGAACTATGCCTCAGATTTATGTTGTCACTGACAATTATCGTTTATATACAACAATCACCGCAGGGAAGATCCGTTACGGTAGGAAACCGAGCGTAAAATATATGTAAGCAACACCGTTTTCTACTAGCCGTATTTTTTCTTCTATTTTTTTTTTAAATCTGACTTAGATTCGAATAGTACCGCTATGCTCTCGCTTTCGCTCGTATTTATGCTCGATTTGCGGTACTATACACGGTGCCAAAATTAGTGTAAAAAAATTGTTTGAAATTTATTCTCAAATAGTACAGACCTCTTTGCAAAAATATCTATCAAAAGACTTCTTGAAGAGGAAGAGGAAGAGGGTCTGTTTTGTGTCTGAAAGAAGAGCTCTTAAAGAGATCTTATTATTCTCTTTTTAAATTGAGGCAGTTTTAAGGTATGAGTTTCTTCCAGAGACGCTAGGTGGCGATGAAATCCAACAATGATATGCCGAACGATGGACCGTACCAATAATGACTAAAGGAGTTTTTCTCTATTACCTAAAGATGTATTTTTTCAGAGACATTTGAAATTTGTTAACTTTTTGATAGAAATAGTAAAACTTTCGCAAATATAATAGTAACATTTCCAACAAAGAATTTTTCTCCACATATGATTCGTCATGGACGTACATTCATATAAAAGACGTATTAGATGGACAATTTTAGAAATATAATTTGGACACCCCTGCGAACTTTGAAAAGACGGAACGACCCCCCGTTTTCACCACAAAATCATTTTGTTTTCCTCGATTTACTATAGTAATCGTCGGACACAGAATACGTTGTCCCACGGTCAGGTATCGTGCGTAAAACCAAAGTCTTAGCACCCACATCTGGAAGCGAGTTGGCGTCCATTCGAACAGAACCCAAAATTCCTTGAAAAAGTGGTGCAAGGGGCGTGTAAATACTCGACATCTGGCACTATTCTGGCAGTCGTATGAAGATAAAGGAAGCATCTCGCATACCAGAAGACGTCGCACGAAGACGCAACAATTTCAAAATCTCGTGAACGGATGAGTGCCAGCAGAAAGCTACTGAATTCAATTATGCTTGGAATGCGGGCAAATTTTGATTTACACGAATTTTTTGAAATATTTATAAGACGTTGAAGCCGTATTATAAAATCTCGTGGATATTTTGATATCGTATATTTTATATTTGAATTTGGTTTTCAAGTTTTTTTTTCTTAAAAAATGGGTCTGGTCATTTCGTATATTTCACAAACATAATCGTATATAAATTTTCATGCTAAATATGACCGCAAACATTCAAGCATAGTTTGGATTGAAATATATAAACAATCGCGGGTTCAAGTCCTGACTCGTCGATTTTTTTTATTAAAAAAAAGACGACTAAAAATCGTATTTTTATCTACATAATTTCTAGATATTTAGTTTGAATCATTTAGTTTAAAATTAAACTCATTTTTCATATGTCATATAAGTAACTAAATATATGTATTTCTACTAGTATAGTCACGTATATTACAACTGTATTTCCAATAATTCCAACATCTGTGGTATCCGTATTGTTTTTAATGGGAAAAAAAATAAATCACCCAAATATAGATTAAAATCTGATAATTTTCGATCTGTAATATCGCGTGACGAAAAAGAATTGAAAATGTTCATTAATACACGAAAGTGGTGATTACATCACACTCAGGAATGAAAATAACCGTATTAATTTTAAATATCGGTACGTGCCCATCGATCGATAATAATCACCATAATCGACAATAATGGGATCATTGAGGATTTCAAACATCGATTAATAATAAAAAAGCAGTAAAACGGAAATGACGTCAGGTCTAATTATACTATAGAAGTAAGTTATGTTAAAACGCGAATTTTTAAAGAAATAAAAAATTGGAACTTAGGATGTCGTGCTCAAAAAATATATAATACGATCATCACAAGAACTTAAATTAATATCGATTATTTACTAATTTACAAAGAAAACAAAAGACGTCATTGTCATTTGGGGTCGTTAATACGGTACCTTAGAAAAATTAACTTTTTCTTTCCCTTTTTCCAAATCTCGTAATTGGAAAGAATCTGAAAATGCATGATCATTGCACTATTTGATGAAAATCCCGATACGGTCAGTGAAATTTTGCTTAGTAACGATGGCCGTATTTTTCATTTAACAATTACGAGCTTATCCCTTCAGTATTTCTTTCGAAATCTGTGGAACACATTCTTTTTAACGAGTTCACTAATCTTTTAGAAGCACGATCATTTTTTGTAGTATCCAAGCCTTATTTTCTCTCATATTTTCTAAAAAAATATCAGATTTTACCATATACACTCCTCACTAATATTACGTTGCAAACACGTGCGATTAAGGAAGTTAATAGGTAAATTCTGATTGTTCTGTTATTTCTAGTTTTCCTCAAATAGAGAAGATACTGTAGACGTATATACAAACTCGGATAATACAAATTTGCAGTGATTACATCTCTGTTGTAATGATACTCTATTCTTGGGGAAGTAGAAACATAGAATGTAAAAATAGAAATATTAAAGTAAACTTTTGCACAGCCAAGTACTTTTCGAAACGTTCGTTGACGTTTACTTCCTAAACAAAGAGACCCGGTTTTTATTCTTTTGAAATACGGGGAGAAACTCATGTTTAGAAATTTGGTATTTTTAGCATTACCCAATGGCCAGTAGAATTACTGCATTTATAATTCTTTGTCTTAAATCTAAATCACGATTCTAACGTCGATTTTTCATTTCAAAACACATGTTAATTTGATATTCAAAATGGCGGATTCAATAAAGTTTCTACCATTTTGGACCCTAAGACTTAATATAATTATGCTACTTCCGTGGTCATTTTTACTTCGCCTTCTTGAAATGTCTAATGCACCATTAAGAGTCAAACTTCATTCGATCTTTCAACAGTTAAAATAAATATTTTTATGAAAAATGAACGCACCGCACTGCGATAAATTTTAATAACATCTGTGCTAGGAAGCGACTTCAATTGATCAAACGTGAATATCGATCTATCCGCAAACTCCGAGAATATCACAATCTATATAGGGGAAGACGAGTCATAAATCACTAACGTACATCATTTTATGAATATACCATACACCAGCCTGCTGTCTGAAATGGCATCGTCTTGAAAATATATTTGCGATACTAACATCGTATTTATGTCGCACGGTAAAACCTCCGACCAACAAATATGATTAATAAATCAGTGATACTATAGTAAACGCAATATGGTTTTCAATTTGCTTTGATCATACCGATGCCAATATCCAAGTGGCGTAGCAGATTTTTTTCTCTACTAGTGCGCATGTATTTCACAAAAATTTCCATTCAAATAGAAACTTTCCGTGAGAATAAGTTTTAAGTCGAAAATATCTCGATATTACAAACCGAATATAAAAACTTCCTTCAATAATCCAAACAAAGAATTAATCATTAGTTGCATTTTTTAATTTTTTGCTTTTATTTTTTATGTTAAAATCAGATGGGGAGTGGACAATAAAAAAATGGACAAGATTCTACGAGGGTAGGTGCGTGTCTCATATTTACAGAATATTGATTTAATACTTTGTTTAAAAGGCTTTGCTATATCGACGGACGCAAGCAAACGTATGACCTCTTTTGAACTAAAGTAGAAAATTATGTTTTATTACAGTTAAGAAGTGCTTTAAATGATATTTTAAGTACTAGTTTAATGACTCCAAGTGTAAATGGGAAACGCCTAGTTGTACATTAAATATAGTTTCAATCTATTTTATGAAAAGAGGGTACGATTTATTTATGTACATGCGAATTCTGTGCTATCGTCGGAGATTACATGATATTTTGTGTCATCCTTGTGTAGCTAAGATGGAAAAAATTCAGACATACTTTGGTCTAAATGTTCGTCTGACCCCATAGGGCAATGATTTGGACCAAGTCGAAGGGGCCACCAAAAAACAATTCATTTTAAACAATCGAAGGTCTAGACTAAGCACAATAAGATTCCCCTCTCGTAGTCTCGGAAGTGCCGAAAGAAACACTTGGTCGCACGTGTTTTTGAGGTTTTTCCGGTATGTATATGAGGAAGGTCAGCAGGATGTCTCCGTAAATTTGTGAGTACCGGTTTTACTCGCTTCTTCCTTAAGTTTTCAATTTACCGGTTCTGAGATACACGGCTAATATCTTTCCTTGAGTGCCAAGATGTCCGCCCAAGTTTTTCGTAATTTTTCCAGGCGTAAATTTTTTGCTCGTGCCACTTGCATTATCGTTATTTAATTTATGCGTTTAACCCGGATTACTGGCTTCAGTGTCAATGCACCCTGGGTTTCGCGTATTTCAATGAAAGTGTGTCGTTATATGGACTTTTCCTTTAACAGAATACTGTCGCAGTTTCCTTGGTTGCAATTCGGGTCGCGCGGCTATAAGTAGTCGTTAGACGAGGTTAGCATTTTGATTGTATAATTTGATTGTCCGGTTTTTGCGTAATTTGTGCGATACAGTGAGTATCGCGTGTTCCTTCGCGACTTTAATTTACGGTAATGCACGCCACGATTCTATTTTAAGACTCGGTGTTCTTAAAATTAGAATTTTTTTCCTCGTTCGGATCGCTAAAATTCAGATCTGAGTTGTAAACTCTACAGGTATCGATTTCATAATTATGTATGAAATCGTTTACGTCATGAGGTTGTTTGTTCGTCGTTGGTACACATTCTACCTTCGGGGGAGTTATTTCGTTGTAATTATTTCATAGAAACAGAAATCATTTTATCACCTCTTATAGTAATTTGTGAACCGAATGAAAATTTGTAATAATTTTTTATAAATCGGTATTGCAAAGGTACTAAAAAAGGATAATACTTTTTTTGAACCATTTTTTATTCGTTTTGTTCTTTTAATTCAACGATGTCCTTGGTTTATGACACAAATTCAATTTTAAATCAAAATACAGCATTTCCGGCGATGCAACACTTCCTCCTACTGGTAGTTTTATCTTTAAATTGGAACGTTGTAACAAAAATATTACTGATAAAAACAGTCATCACTTTATAAGATTATTATCATTTAAAAAATGTATTTGTTTTATACGTTTCAAAGCATTTCTGAACTTTCGACAGAACGGTTCTTAGAAGCGATTTTGTACAAATGAGTAAAAGAACACAATAATTTCAAAGAGGTTAACAATCTTGTCCGTTTTTGCTGTTGGCATTGCATAACTTATTTTTACGCGTAATGCGCATGCAACCGAACGTATAATCTCGTTGCTCCACTCAATAATTTTAAAGTATATTTTTGTCATCAGAGTGTTAAGTGAAAGACCACAATCTAAATAACCATAATTTTCATTGCATTTCACTGCATAAGAAGACGTTTATGCAACTTTCCCATTATGATTACATGTTAATTGTTATTGTTACTAACTAAACAGGACTGGTGAAAAAAATATGTTCCTTTTACGGAATATTCTACCGAGTTCTTTAATACATTTGTAGTTGCGGACTTTGATAACAGAGTTCCGTTGTTTTTAGGTATTCACAACGATGGATTCAGTTTCAACGTATATAAATAATTACATAAAGAAATACTCCAGATTTGTCTTTAAGTGGGAACAAAGCAATTGGGACTTAAGAGTTCATGGAATCTTAGTGTCGGATGAAATGAGCTGTTTTATATATTTAAATGGGCATCGTAAATAATGAATAAATTACCTAATTTTTCTATCATAGGGAAAGTCTTGCCGATGCTTAATAGAGTATTATTGTTCTCTACCGAACATTCGATTCTGTTGATCGTCATTTGGTCGATACAAAAAAGGATCAGGACATTCTACTGAACAATTCTGAAACTAATCTGCCGTTAACCAGCTCTTTGTTTCAAGAATGGCAATCAATATCTACGATATAGAAACAAAATGGTCAATTTGCATTTAAATAAATTACCAGATTCCCTTTTACGGTTTGTTTAATGCTGTTTATAAGTAGTTCCAGAATTCTCCGTTAGGATGCGCCTCTTCGTTGATATCGAGAAATGAGATCTTTATCTTTATTTTTTAATTCATCTTAAATCACCTGACATTACAATCAGTGATGTTTAATCTTAATTTTAATTACTTTAGTTAATTTCATAAATACCAACGAAAAAATTAAAATAAAAATATTTATTTGCGAAAATTTAGGTGAAATCAGCTATTCTTGTTCTCACTTCCTTCAAAGCTTTCATTTACGCTGGTATGTGCAGATGCAAATGAAAATTTCTAAAATGGAATTTTTCTAATGACACAAACACTTCATTCCATGCAATCCGTCGCCGCGGCCTTCGGAAGCAGCCAAGTAGCCGGGGGCGTCGCCCCCGACGATATGTCTACATACTTGCATCGATAGTCGAAAGCGCATTTCATTCCGTATTTCTTTCGTTCTCTTGCAAAACAGATTTGTATTTATTAATTTTACGTGACTTCATTTAAACCCGCAAATATTCTATTATAATAGGAAGTACCTAGAAATTGCAATCTAAATTGATAATTAGCGAATGAATATATACGATTCTTTCTTTTAACATAAAAGAATTTGAGTAATTGTAAGGTTTTAATGAAATTCTATTGTTTAAAGGATTACATCTTATCTCACCCTGATACAAGAACACGAGAGCCGACGTAAATTGCTGTTTTGTTAATCGATTGTAGCCATTAAGTCCTTTCACAGGCCGAAGGGACAGGGCGTCGTCACGTACAAAATTCACACAATTGGACTTTGAGATCACTGCGATGACGAATCTACGGATATTTCTACTGGACCGAAAATTAAGCATCGTTCCCGGTTGCTCTTTTACTTCATTACGTTGTTTAGTAAGTTAAGGATATACCCATAAACTATCGGATACGTAACCCTATAACCCAGATATATAATGACTCGATAAGAATCAGGTGTATAAAATTGTAAATTACAAACATAGACAGAAATAAAAAAAAATATTCGATTAGTAGATCATCGCGTTGCATGGCGGCGGCCATTTTGAACCGAACAAAACTGGCCCCATTCGGTAATCCTTAAAACGTTATATGTAACGAGTTCATGCGTGCCCTGGATCAAATACAACGGTCTGATAATAGGAATTCCTGTTCCTTTCGCACGTTGCCAAACGCTCCACTTTCTCGATTTTTGCTTATCAATTTTATTGTCACGTTTCATCAAACGACACACATTGTAGGAATTTTACTTTAATATTTTAGTGGGTATATTGAATGCAACATCATGTTTTTGCGGAGCAAGGATGCCCTTGTCGCCTTCGACCTCTATCCCCACTAGGGAAACTCCCAGTTCGCTTCGCTCGCAATATCGGAATTCCACACTATGCGTCTTATTCCACATGGTGCGGCCAAGCCCTCCATAGCGATATCTTTCCATGCGTTCCTATTATATACATAGGCGTTCGAAAGTACATAATTCATTTTAAATTTCTTAGCTAGAACCTAGTTAATTATTTCACAAATAAATTGTTGAACTATAAAATTAATGTTCCTTTAATTAATTTTTAAACTGAAGTTTCCACATTAACTGACCAATCTATTAATGCTAAAATATACAACAGTTTCTCCTTTTAAATCTTGTGTGTTTTACTAAATGACCTAAAAATAAAGTTATTGTCTAGAAATTTCTTAGGTGGAATTCATATACTTCATTTCGATACTTGCAATCACTCACGTAAAGTATTTTCTTAATTTATGCATACTTCATGCGCCTCATTGATTCAATAACGGTTGTGTACTTGTATGGATTAGAAGGGAATGGACGTGATGTAAATGACTATAACATAACGAGTATTTAAATATAATATAGCGAAATTTCCAATGTGCCTTTGGAATTGTTGCTATTAAATGATTCGCGCTGGCGAGTTGTTTTTGTTTTGATTCTTTACTGCTGAAGGCGATTCGAAGAAAATCCTCGGTTAGTTACGGTGCCTCGTCGAAGAAAGTGGTACGTATGAATCATACACTTTAGTGAAAAGAATTAGTTTATTCGATCACGTCGAATGTATTTACTTAACTGAAAGCACTTACAGCTAGTTTCACCGAGGTTCGTTAAGATGCCTGCATGCGGGATTTTAAGAATACTACTTTTGTGCTAATGTGAAATAATTATTTGTGGTCCTTCACTAGAAAAGACTTTTCTCGTATTAAAAATTACTATCGAAAAATATTATTTTTTTTATGATAAGCAAGTGGTAAGTATGGGAACAGAAACAAGTAGGTCTTAATCTCTACTGTAAGAAGTTGCTAAGAAACGCACAATACTGACTTTGATGGGCCTATCTAAATAACATGTCGTTTGTTTCATTTCACGTCGCATTTTTAAGTATACAATCGAGTTCATTCAAAGATTACTGTAGACAGAAGTGCTTTAGAAATATGTGCCCCAATTTCTTTTTAGCGCGACATGCAAACGTTACTTAGAATGGGTGAAAAACTGCCCATGAAGTGTTAGTTTAGCTATTTTACGTTGGGGCTCTGCATTGAAAACAAAAGGTCTCTGTTTCTGATCTAGTATTGAATACATTTTGTTGCTTATTAAGAAAACTTGTTAATGGCCCACATTATTTACATTTTAGTTCTTGATATTCAAAATATCTATGCCTCCCATTAATTTCTATTAAGCTATAATTATTGAACATGATAGGTGTCAGACTACACCTAAAAATAGAAATGTTTTATCCGGATAATAGTTGATACGAGGGGCCAGATTTAGTTAGCTCGTGACTCAGATCTATTACACTAGGAACGATAAGTACAGTAGGTCCTCTCTTATTCTAAATTATCGGGGGGTGTGGGTCGAAATCACGAAAATCAAAACCCCGAAAGGCCACAATTTCGAATTAGCGTACCCCCAGGGTCTTTTAAATGACATTTTTTTCTTAATGTTCAAAGTTTGAGAAAAAAGTCATTTAAAAGACCGTGAAGTTACGCTAATTAGAAATGTTGGTCTTTCGGGATTTGGATTTTCGCGATTTCGACCCCACCAGGTGCCAACAATATTCTGCAGAATACGTGTGGTTTTCATCAAGTTTAAAACTTATAGTATAAAACCAAAGTTTATATTGATTTGTCAAATTATACCAACTTCTTTCCATGGACAGTCTTTGTGTGACTTTATTTCAAGTGCTGTACAGGCAAGCTCAAAGAATGTACACCCATTATTCATTTTCCAAACAATATCGCAAACTCGTAATATTGTTTAACAAATATGAATTCAAAACAATGACTACTTAACTTACTGCTAAAGTTGATATAACATAAATCACATTAAATTCTTATCTTATACTAATTTTAAGATTTGTCATTATATAAATAACTGAAATGATGGCATGCTTTATAAAGAAGTCTCTTAATCTATTTCTATTTTTCATTTTAGGACAAGTCTCAGAGGAAAACAATTTGAGAAAACAGTAAATGCCTCATACTACTTAAGAAGGTATCCCTGTTCATAAACAAGTAGTAAAATTTAGAACTGCTCATACGGCCAATATAACAAAGAAAGGGAAATACCAACAGCATATCAAATTTAGAATTGAGTGTCTCATCATTTAACTTCATTACTGTGTTAATGTCACCTACTTTAACTTCAATGTAAGGGAACGTCAATACCAAAGTGTTCGATTAACATAATTCCAGCAGAGGAATGGGGAATATTTATAATATCAAGTCCTGCATGCATCGACTACTACAGTATCTATATAAGCGGTGGGTTTGGGGGCGACGGCCCCAATTGAACCGCTCGAGCTCAGGTACAGCGACTCTCTGGGTAAATCTAGATATAACATTTTTATGAACAAAGCAGACTATATTGAAAATAGCTTCAAAGAATTTACACCTCTTTCATTCATGGATTAGAGTGCAATCTTGGAACAGGAAACGGCTGATATGCATAATCAACGTACATATTTTAATGGGCTTTCACATTGTTGTTTCTTCTCATCTTATGTTTTTGTTCCTGAATTATATTGGATACAATTTACATTGTGTAGAAGCAACGAGTGTCGAAAAGGAAACTAATCAAATTCCATTTATATATGGGCCTTCTAACTGGTGTGGACGTAATAAAAGTAGACAAAACCAATCAGTACTGATGAAGTTGTCAGTTTCGTGAAATATTGAAGGGCAACAACTGCAGAAGGATTACGTGATTAGAAGTAACATCAAGGACGAAACAGAATGATAAAGAAACAATTAACTGGCGGAATACTTCTCTACCATTTCTTATCTAACAATTCTTCGATCACTGGATGAAACCAGGTAGAATATCGATCGCCTTCCTTGCATACAGTTTATCAGTATGAATTTAGCTTCGTAGCTCAAGAACGCTTTGTTCCGGCGTTAATTTGCGTTTGAAATTTTACCAAGAATGAAGTTAAAATACTAACAATCAATTTATACTGACACTCGTGCGGGTTTTGAATAAAATGCATTTTGCCTGGGAGTCGCATAATATGCAATTAACACGAGCGAAGGACGTAAACGTGATTCATTCGATTCTTGACACGCAAGTGCTTAGAATCCCTGAGTCCGCAGAAATGTTTGCGGGGAACGTCAATGGCTGAAAGTGTTCGGTTTTGAGTATCGCCTACGATATTCACCTAACCTCATCAACAGAAAAGTCAACCTGTTTTCCTTCGAGGCTATCACGGGACGAAAAAATATACTGCAAAAAGATGAAATAAAACAAAGCCGGTTTCGATCCACAACGAATTCTCCCTTCCCCGTGTCGATTCCTCTCGCCCCGTTGCTCTGTCGTTACAACAAACGAGAAGGCCGCCCCTCCATTCAATGGCGAAGTGGGGAGCAGCGTCCTGCACGAAGCCCGACGTTCTTCGAATACCAAACTCGACGCTTCGCGTCGCCTCTTCATTTAAATGCCCCTCCCGCCAAGCAAAATTCGATGGAAAACCCAAAATGACATTATAGAAATGATAAAAGAGAAACCCGAAAAGAAAATTTTAGGGGATGGAAGAATCGATGATGATTCCCGATGATGATGCCCCCAAATCAAACTATGCTAAAGCAATAACTCAAATCATGCTTATACTGATCTAAAGGACGGGAGTGGTAGTTGGGTAATTGCAGCGTGCACTGAGACTGGAAAATGCACGAATCTAGCCAAGTAGGAACGTGAGTTTCGGCAATGTAATAAAAATTAGGAAGTTAATTGATGTAAAGCAATGAAAAAAGAGAAGAAAAGAAGAGTTGACACGGACCTCATACTTTACTCCATTGAGCCTGAGCCATGTCTCCACCTTAAGACAGTAGGGCGATAGGGATGGCAGCATGGGCGTTCTCGAAAACTGGTAAAGGTACACAACGTCCTTTTCATAGTTGGCTTTATGGACGGTTACAGCTTTAGCAGGCGCCGGAGTCGCGGCGTCGCCTGCCGAACCCTCATCTTTCTTCTCGGCTTCCTCTTTCTTTTCTGTTTCTTTTACGGTCTCCTCCTGTTGTTGCTTGTTATCGGGTGGAGAGTCGTCCTTGAGAGCTTCCTTCATCTCCTTAACATCCTTGATATCTTTCGTTTCGGCCGGCGGGCCGTTGTTTTCCGTCTCGGTCGCCATCGTCATCTTTACGTCCTTTTTTTGTTTTACACTTCTTTCCTAAATAAAAAACTTCCCTAGTTTCTTTTGAGTTCTTGCTCGTGGATTTATCCGCTTTCACTGGAGTTTAAGAGAAAAAACAGCTCCGCGATGCTCTGAAGCGACAAATCGAACACTGAACTGGTTTACGCGCGCGCCTCCGTCAAGCTTAACTAGCTTGACTCGAATTCCGAACGGACAGAACAATTACGAACACCGCCGATATAGAGAACGTAGCGGACCGTCGTCGGTCTTGTTACACACAGTGGAGCAAGTTAGTGCTGGCCTGGTAAAGCATTTCGCTTGCCGGCCGGTCCGACGATCCCGTCGCCCCTCTCTTGGACGCGCACGCGCTCCCCGTCATCCAAAGCCCATGGAGCAGACGCAGGTGCCCCGACCCTCCCAAGTTCCGAGTAAACCCGAAGCCCCCAGTAAGCACGGTTCCGAGCAGCCACCGAAGTCAGACCGAGTTGAGTTCCAGTTTCAGGGTCCGGGCTGCCTGCCCATCGGCGCAAGCGCTAGGCGCCACACCCCACCGCTAGGTCGCCATCTTTATTCAGCAGCTACCCCAGAGCTTCAAGACCTGATATTCCTCTGGTTCCGAACCCACTCGAAGTTCACCATGTTACTCGATCACTTATCGCTACTGGTCATACATAGGGAACCATGGGTATCAGACCCACAAATCGCATTATTGCCTACTTTTGATGATCATCCTTTGCAGACATGTCACACATGATGTTATTACTTTAATAAAGAGTAAAATATATTATACCCCCCATGAACAATGACGCGATAGTCCACCTGCCGGCTGAATAACTCCGTGCCAGCGGCATTCCAATTACGTTGAAGCTAGGAGCAATCCTTTGTCTTTGGACTACTGGTTGTTCTTCATCTAATAGAGTTGTTACTAAAAATTAATAAGCTAGGATCTTACAGTTGGATGAGATCCTAACTACGATGTAATACTTGGTCCTTAATCCCTCAATTTTCAATCCTTTTTAATAGCGAGTTCTTCCTTTGGATTCTATTTTTATTGCTACGGGAATATTGACCCTATTAAAGAAGAACGTTCCTATTAAAATATATAATATTTTCCGCTTCTCTTCGTAATATATCGCATTCTAGGATGTTTCTGACATAAATGTATGTTCATACCTGGTTGCATTCAGGCGTGATGTTCGGTTTGGATGAGATCCGAATTATAATGTAAATCTGTACTCTTTATGGTTCTCAGTTGTTTCCATGCACCGTTTAATTCTGCCCTAATATCTGCGGAACTTCTTTGTTCGGTTACTATTTTTATTACTCTGGGAATATTGACCTCTTTAAAGGAGAACCTTACTAATCAAGCACATTACACTTTCCGTTCATCTTCGCAACGTATCACATTCAGTCTTTGGTGAAAAATGTAATAGTACCTCTTCGTATTTTCTCGTCCAGAGACAGTTAAAATGAAAACTGGTCTCATTTTCTATGAGGGCTGCTATTTCTGTTGCAGAAATTAATGCCCGAATGAACACATTCAGCAAGCGTCTTCAATGTGATTCGGACAATAATATAATCATACTAATGTGTATTATTGGTCCTTCCTAATTATTATCAATATCTTAGCTACTCTTTACTTGAAAACTCTTTTTATTGCGATAAAAACATTGGCCTCTTTAAAGGAGAACAGTCCTATTCAAGTATATTACACTAGTTTCCGTTCCTCCTCCCCACATATCGCATTTACTAGTGGTTTCTGATTCGTAGATTTATTTCAATAGTTGGTCCTATTCAGCTTGGATTTTCAATTTGGATGGGATCCGGATTATATAGCAGTACACTCATTATGTTTCGCAGTGATTTAAATGTACCTATGCATCCTGTCCAATTCCAGTTTTCTCAATATCTTAGCGACTTATTTGGTTATTATTTTTATTACTATGATGACGTTTAACTCCTTAAAGGTGAATAGTTCTATTAAAATATATAATACTGTTTTCCATGGATTCTAGTGTTGGATTCCTTATTGTTCTTAGCAATTTTCATGCGGTCTTTAATCCTGGTAATTCCCAACCCTTATCAATAGTTTATTAATTTCTTTGTTTGGACACCATTTTATAAGAATGCTCCTATTGATACATTCTTTTCACAATACATAAAACTATTTTTGGTCCCTCCTACAAAAACTCAAAAATATTTCCGAGGAATCAAAGACATAATGAACTATATTCTAGGAATTAACAAAAATTTAAATCCTCATAATTCCGAAATCGGGATCGGCGATAGGTACGTGGTTTTGATTTACCTACATATAGACATTAGATAAAAGTGGTTCAGTAATAAATTTATAGCTACAGAACGATTGATTGCGCATAATTGTATCATGCATATGGGTTATGCATACATCATTTGCAAGTGAGTGGCTCTGGGCATTTCTTATTAATTTCTATTATGTTAAAACATTACGGGTCGACCTTAGCAGCCAACGTGTATATCACATGGTCGGTGATATTGAAATTTAACTTTTCTGATCAGCTAGAATTTCCAGTGCACCAAATCGTGAGGAATCAGAAAATAGAGTCATAAATACGAATATATTTTTATTCGTTACAATAATTGTTATCTATTCTAAAGAAATTGAAAACGATTCGTATTTATAACTCTGAATTCCGATTCTTGATGTTTGCATCCTTTTTTGGTATATTGGGTCTTTAATTTGGATGTGATCCAGTGTAGATCTTCTTATGGTTCTTAATGGTTTTTATGTAATCTTTAACCCTTCTGAAAAACAATTTTTCTTTCCCAGATGGCAACAATGTAGTTTGGACGAATATACTTGTCGTGGAGGAGGGTTAATCTTTGCTTTCCCAATATTCCTCGATATCTTAGCGATCTCTTTGTTTGTAATAATGTGATATTAAACACTTTAAATGAAACATGTCTATTAAAATATTATATAAAATACTATTTCAGTACCATTTCTTTTTAAGTTGAATCGTATTCACTAGAGATTCTGATTCATAATCCGCAATCGTATCTGATATTATTGAAGCCTTAAAGTATTTCTATTGTAAGCAGAATCTATTATTTTTAGACGTGTGCTTCAATTGACAAATTGTATACTATTTCCCATTGTGGAAATATGACTGACTAAATAATCCCTGTTGCCATGCGAGAAAATGGTGGTTTATCAACATTGTGAACATACTGTTTACTAACACCAAGGGCAAGTATTGTTGACAAATCACGTTAGACTGAATTACGTCGCGAAAGCTATTGTGTACATGATAAATAATAAAGTACAAACCTTTTCAAATACTTATATCACCTAAATATTAATATGATGAATTACTGTAGTGAATATTTATAACTTTATAGAAGGTCTTTCAATATTGATGGCATCATTTTAGGAATGAATAGATAATTAATTTTATTATACGACTGATAAAATGCAATTCTATACGATTCAAATTCTGCCCTCCGTCTATTTTAGTCTCTTATCATACTTCGACGACCGTCCGAATACAAAATTTCCTTGAACATTTCATAACTCTCCTTGATATTCGGAAGATCGAGTTACATTTAAGATAGCAATAAGGGTAAATGTAATACATTCTGATATGCTAAAGAAGTTTCACCAGGACGGCGAGACGCGATATCGTTTTCGATATTATCAGTTATATTGTCTATGTATAGAGTACTGATATACAAATTCATGTTGTAAGTATATTTGCGAATTAAAGCTTGTTGAAAGATAATATTTAAGGACCTGCGAATGATGCATGGCCAAATTTAATATTCTTTTAAATTTATAGGTTTCTATAATTATAACATATCCTGTAATTTTGTAGCAAATGCTTCTCCTGGTTACATTTGTGACGTATTGAAGTATTCACCAAAAGATTATATGCTCGCTTAACCTTAAACTAATTTAATGATCTTATAGAACCTGATATGCCAGTGGATTTATAATGCCTATCCCGTTGCTTTATCAATGTCCGCCGTTCCCCAGATGCCTATCATGTATTTATTAGACACGAGAACATTACGATGCGGTGTAATTGACAGCATCGGTTCGAGTGAGAACGGTACTATTAACGTCAATTCAGCATCAATCAATCGAATTAAGATCAAATTTAACCAATGCAGGTACGCGTCACGAGGTAATAAAAAACCGATAGCATTTTACGGGGTAAAAATGGATATTTTATTATAAACGTTCTTTTACGGTTTCATATTGCACAATATCAAATTGTCTCATTTATTGAAAGCAGTTTATCTGGCATGAAAACTTTTTATATGATGTCTGAGAAAAGCACAGAAAAAAATAAGTCTTAAAATTGTTACATCTTAAATTCATCATCAGGTGAGGCTTAACTTAAGCCCGAAATTGCGTTAATTTTCTTAAATTCAGTCAGTGTTTTGGCTTAAAGTCTTACTTTGAGTGAACAAAGCTGAGTTTTAGACGATATTTTGGCTTAAAATATGATTTATCGAGCTTATGGCATCTAAGTAGACGAATCTTATTTCAAACCAAAATATCGGCTGAAAGTCAGTTTTGTTGTCTGAAAGTAAAACTTTAAGCCTAAATATTAACTGAATTTTAGAAAATTAACGCAATTTTTGGCAGAAATTAAGCCTCATGAGTTTAAGATGTAACAATTTTAAGACTTATTTTTTTCTGTGAAGGATATAACATATTTGATGTCATAATGAAATATTTTATTCAACTGCAAGATAGTTGTTTCAACTACGACGCATCGGAAAATTTAGGAGTATGATAGGACTCCAATATAAGTTATGAGAGAAAATCTATATGGTACAGTTTCGCCCTCATGCCAATGGCCCCCCATCGCATTTCGAACAGAAATAATAAGGGTCCCGTATGATTCTTCCAAAAATTATTGATCGAAAATGTTGTCGTCGAAGTATACATTTCGTCGAAAATCAATTTGTCGAATGTTTATTGGTCAACATCCTCGTAAATTTGATCAAGTATCTCGTCAACAAGGATGGATTGTAAACAAAATTATTCCAAGAAAAAATAACTCGGGAAAAAAGACTCGGAAAACATCATTTGATAAATTGGAGATAATTTTAAGAATTTAATAAAATGACGCAAAATATCTACTACGGTGCAGTGGTTGGATTAGAATAGTGTTTATAATAGTGATTGGAAGAGAGGGGATGATGGAGCCCTCCACCCACAATTTGTTCGTAGGCCTTGTAGTGACTAAAAATGAAAATAATAAAGTTGCCATATTTTTTACATCTGAAACAATTCGTTTTAGAATATTTTAACAACGAAAACTAATAGCTTTGTAATATTTAAATAAAAATGCGAACAATTTTTATGTTAATACATAAATTTTATAATATACATTTATTGTAATTATTACTGGTATTTCAACATAAATATAAATATTATTTATTTTATCGACCAATAGGTTTTTCGAGGAATCGTACCTTTCGACGAATCGTTGTTCGATGAACTTTATTCAAAGAATAATACTTCCACGAATCATATCAAAATAATAAAGTAAAATATCGTTTTATTTACATATTTATAGCTCACATAGTCCTCTGCTATTTGCATATAAAACATTTTATTCCTTGTCTTAGAATATAGTCATGTGAGGTACAGTTTCAAGAATTGGTGGGGGTGGTTGTTGTATATTTTTTTGCGAATCTTATTACTCTTCATACGAAGGTGACTTTGAAATTCCTCCGGAACGTCAGAATTTTTTGAAATTTCAGCTTAAAAGGAAAAAGCGGCAATTTAAATGATTTATAAGGCTTTTTTCGAGAACCTTATTTTTTCCTGTTTTTCTGAGAAATTGAGAATTTAAATGAAGAAATCGGAGAGTAGATGCCAGATCATTGGATGGTATCTTGCGTTTTTACCCATTGACATTTTTAAAAAATAAAAATGAACCGCCAAAAATTCTACACCTAGATCTTCCATCTAATTTTGTTCCATTTCAAATCTACCGGACTCTACATCGCTTTTCAGAGCACTTTTATTACTGTTGACGTAAATCGTGAAGCAAAACACCAATCTGTCGCAGGATAGCTTTAAAAAATGATCTTTATTCTAGATTTTGTTTACTTAAATAGTAGTCTTCAATATTTTTCTTTTTCAACGGAAGGAATAACTGAAACATCTTAACCCATTAAGGGCCAGGCGGACGAATTTTCAGCATCAGTTTGAACATCGATAATTTGTATATAAACGCCTTTGGAAAAATGTTAGCTCCTCTATTTCTAACGTAAAATTTTATACTCTTTCAGAATCTTTCAATAAAATTTCGATAAAATAAACCGCAAAAAAGTTATAAACGTTTTTTTATAAAAAATCATGTTTTTTTACATTTCCTTTTTCAATAAAACTCACTTTCACCACGCACTGGCTAAGGTGAAAATATCGCGTCCATGGACCCGCAGGATTAAAATGTACCATGTTTCGATTCGTAATTCAAGATTGTGGCTTCCAAAATGGCGCCTAGCAGCGAAAAATTGTTTTTAAAACTTAACAATTTTTTTTCTTGAAAACTATAGACTTTAGAGAACATTTTTTAAGAACAATAGTGCTTCCGAATGAGTCAAAAAATACCCTCAAATTTTTTTAGAACATATGGATGCAATTTTTTATTTTTCGAAAAATTAAAAATTGGAATTTTGAAAAAAGTCATTTAAAAAATCTGAAAAAATTTTAGAGTATTCTTTAATCGATTGTAAGACATTTTTGTTCTAAGGACAATTTTTCTAAAGCTCATAGTTTTCACGAAAATAATTTATTAACCGTAAAATTTAGGAAAGTGTAATAATTTATTTTTTTGATAACTATAGACTTTGGAGAAAATTTCCTTATAACAAAAATGTTTTCGAATTGGTTAAAGAACACTCTCAAATTTTTTCAAATTTTTTAAATGACTTTTTTCAAAATTCCGAATTTTCGAATTTTCGAAAAATCAAAAATTGCATCCATATGTTCAAAAAAAAATGTAGGGTATTTTTTTACTCATTCCGAAGCACTATTGTTCTTACAAAATTTGTTAAGTTTTAAAAAGAACTTTTAGCTACTAGGCGCAATTTTGGAAATCACAATCTTGAATTACGAATCGAAAAATGGTACATTTTAATCCTGAGGGTCCATGGACGCGATATTTATACCTTAGATATGTTTCCCAACGCCAGTTCCTGGTGAAAGTAATGTTTTATTGAAAAAGGAAATGTAAAAAAACCATGATTTTTTTTAAAAAAACGTTTATAACTTTTTTGCGGTTCATTTTATCGAAATTTTATTGAAAGATTCTGAAAGAGTATAAAATATTGCGTTGGAATCAGTGGAGCTAACATTTTTCCGTTGTACTGGAATAACACGACACCCATCGATAAAGATTTATTTATACGTAATGTTTAATTAGTGTACTTCAGCAAGAAAAATGATTTTATTAATTCTCGTGGAAAAGGAATTCGTCTTTGTTATTTATTGATTTAGAATAACAAACCATTAATGGAATTTTGGAGCAATTACGATGCTGTTCAGATTGATTAGGGAAAGGATCATTTATCATTTTCTATTCATTCTTAATACGCTGCACGCTGGCGTGAATACCACTTAAAACAGAAAATATAAGTTTTGGATTCCAATAGAAAATTATTTATTTTGAACAAACATGAAATATTGATTGTTACCAATAAAAATATAATAAATAAAGAACATTTGCACTTTTGATTTTTGATAATTATATATTATAATTATTGATAATAACAAAATCACTTTTTTGGATCAAATAATTTATAATATTTTAGTTCTCACAATATGGATTTTGCATAAAATCTTTTCGAGAAAGTACGAAGTACTGCATTACCTTCATATTATTTGAGGATGAGTGAACAGTGGGACGAAAGCGTGACATAAACCAGTGTTATATAACCTGGAAACTTTTCGATGTGGTTAGGGGAGAGAAATATCTAATGTTATTGATTTATTTGAAATGCCCCCCATAGTTCTTGAATTTTCGGAATTATTCTTTCACGTATTCGGATCAATTTTTCTAATATTAGATTTGTTATAGTAGAATTATTTTTCTCGGAATATAAGTATAATAATTATTGCATTATTTAAAAAAAATAATAATTTGAAAATTCTCATACATGACATACCTTTTTTATATTTATTTATGTAGACTTTGTTGGGTGTTGTTTAAGGCTTTAGAAACTGTTCAAAATGCTTTCAAGGTCAATTCCAATATTTGGACCCCACTGGAACTTTAACGCGTACTAACTACTGATAAAAGTACAAACTATTTTTCAAATTAGTTAAATTAAAAACATCTAAACTAACCTAACCTAACTATTATCGGAGGGAATTATGAGTTCCGTTTTGGAAGGAATATTGGAAACTATGTCATTGAAAAAAGTCTGGGTTCTTCTGGACCTCATGTAGCATTTAAGGGTTAAGAACAATTATTACTCAATCCTATCTGTAATTTTGGACGGTCAAGAAAAAAAATATCCATGAAACATGAATTCATATAAAAAAATGTGCCATGAATTTTCTCCCATTATAAGAAAAAAATCTGAATTGTTTAATTTTATTGAAAAAAAAGGTCAAAAATAGGAATTGTTTGAAAAAAATCCATGAATTTCTTTAAAAAAAATAAAAAAAATGAGATCCGAACTGCAAAATCGTCAACTGAAGTACTTATTTTTCTATATAAACCATTTTTTACAAAGATTTCAGTAAGTTTTGAAAAATCGAATTAATAATATAATTATATAAAGCCGGATTATAGATATTACTTAATAAAATTTTTAAATCCGAGTCAAAAAATTACGAAGGAAATGTGGAGAAAATTTCTTTTTACATTCAATACTTAGAAATCAAATTTTCAAAAAAAGTTTATTTTCATAAAAATTGTTTTTTATTGAAATGACCAAATATTGTAAACACTTAATAATCAGTTTCTTTTAAATCGTTAATAAATATGTATAATCCGTAGATAGTGAAGTTGCAACTGAAATTTGGATTGGCCATACATGAGTGTGAACATTTTACCGTCTTGTTTCACACAACATTGATTAATTATCCTGAGTGACCAAATTCATCCCATTCTTTGATGTAGGGGAGAAGTTTTGAAAATGTCCATTACATATCACTTTTCTCACCGCGACAAATCTTTAATGCACGTGCATCGACCACACTCTTGATGTGTGACCAGTCGAATGGTCCAAAATCGGGGGATCTAAAGGTTATGTGAAAATACTTAAACAAAATGAAAAAAGTCATAAAATTAATACCGAAAACCTCAAACAATTAAAGGTTTTTAGGTTCACGGAGGGAAAATGAATTGCAAGGTACGGGGTTCGATTCCTGGTATATCGAATTTTTTTAAGATTATCCATATTTTTTTCGAGAATAAAAATAAATAAAAAATAACTGGACTGTGCAGAAATGGTTGTGACTTTAGAAGAGGAAAATGAAAAAAATTAGAAATTCAAATGAATTTTATTCACGGAAATAAATATCATTTTTATACATGTTTAAGAAAAAGATGAAATCATGTACAAAAACTTTTATGTTTAATTTAAATAACCTTACCAAATTCTAACTAAAGTAATTAATTTTCAAGTTGATTAATGTAAAAACTTATGTTATTATTTATTTCTTACATCAATCTTATGTCAATGTGTTATTTTGATTAATTGAGATAATATCCTTTCGTATTTCGTCTTATAATTTTCGTACCAGATCGCAACTTACATAAAGAAAGAAACTATTTCGTTTTACGTCATTGCAGCAATTGGAGATCAGATACTCTGAGATTTGTTTTCATTAAATGCCTCTACTGCATACAATACTTAGGCTCCATAATGTCAACAAAACAGAAAGATAAGAGTGTACTGCGACACTAAAAATAAGCGATTTTTTAAAATGTTTTTGTTTTGGAAATAATATCTCTTGCTGATAAAGATAGTAGAATTATTTGACGTTTATATTAATAATTCATTATATTGTTGGAAATATAAAAATGAATAATTTAATAATTATTTGAATTAAATAAAATAATCCAACAATAATCCAAAACATTCCTTGTGCATTTAACAAAAATTAATGAAAATCGAAAAATTCAGTTTTTTGATATAGAAAAAATACTCACTTTGAAGTCATTTTTAAAATATTATAATTGTAATTTGAATTTCAAAGCTTTAAACATAATTGTTTTTAAATTAAAGAAATCATTTATAGTAAGAAGATTTTGCAATCTCCCCTCCCCCCCCCCTCTCTCTCTCTCTCGCTCTATCTCAATAAACAATCTTTATAATATAGATTTGAATAGAGCATTAAATGTGTTATTTGCGATAATTTAAATGCTTTGATGTATTTGGTTTTTAATGACTCAATTAGTTCGTCACCGATTATTTAAAATTATCTCAAACTATGGGTAATTCCCGACGCGTTTATTTTCAACGCAATTTATAAGTTAAATTCATATTTTTTAATTATAAATAAAGAAGACAATATTTTTTAATCACTATAACTTGGTTATTTTTAATGAAACATTTTTTAATAAAATTTGTATTTTTCAAAATAAGTGCAAAAAACTACAAAGAAACTTAATTGGGGCTAATTTTTTTTAGTAATGGACGGGTGGATCTGCCCCAAAATCTAATCAGGTCTAAGTTATGCCAAGACGCGTATTGTAAAAAAAAATTTATGGCAATACGCTTTTCCGTTCGCGAGTTATCGCGAGACAAAAAATGGGACGTACGGACGTACGTACGCACAAGATCACGGACACAAATTACTTCGACCCAGACTAATTGTAAGTCTGGACAAAGTATTGAATTTGGTCACTTCGGGCAAAAAAATTACCATATAGTTTTTCATCAAATGTCGACGTTTCAGACCCTAAGGAACCCAAATCAACAATAAAAAAATTTGTGTCCGTGATCTTGTACGTCCGTACGTCCGTACGTCCCGTTTTTTTATCTCGCGATAACTCGCGAACGGATAAGCGTATTGACATAAATTTTTTTTTAAAATACGCGTCTTGGCATAACTTAGATCTGATTAGATTTTGGGGCACATCCGTCCGTCCATTACTAAAAAAAATTAGCCCCAATTAAGTTTCTTCGTAGTTTTTGCATTTATTTTGAAAAATCGAAACCTACAATCCGGTACACGTAAAAAAAAAAGTGTGAGTGAAAATTTCCCAAGATGCAACCTCGCATCAAAACGACGAATAAAATCCAGTCGTTTACATCTCTGGGGTCATTTTTCAGATTTCCATCAACGGATTTTTCGATATGTAATTAAATTTCAATTTCATTTGTAAGTCTTAAATTATACTGAAGAAGGCTCACATCGAGAGCCGAAACGTTTAAATTATTTTTTAGTTCCATTAACTATTTTCTTTCTCTCTGTGTACTGACTTATCCTGTATATAATTTTGAACTTCAGCATGCTGATTTTATCCGAATTTTTAGAAGAGTGGCGTCGAAGTCGTCAATCGATCTTTATTAAAAAATGTAAACTAAAAATTACTGAAGCAATTTTTCGAAATTTGGATTCTCCATCTATAGTTCTAACCATTATAAATGATATCCTAGAAAATATCAGAGAAATTCATATTTTGTTACATATAGATTACTACTACCTTATCAACTGAGTACTTTAGAACCTATTTTTTGCTTATTAAAATGTATGTTTCTTGGAACTGAATGTTTATATTTAATATTACTTTTCCATACAAAATTTTGGGGATGAAGGGTTAGTATAAGAATTATACATTCGTAAAAAAACCCTGGAAATATGTAATAACTCAACGAATCCTTGGTAAATGTTGTTATCGAAAAACATGGTGCAACAATATTTTCCCTATGTTTGTATTTTATAAAATAGGTATTCGAACGTTAGAACATTGTATTATGCTTTCGCTCAGTGCACCCAGTTCATTAAAAATTATTGCTCTGGGCTGTTGGTCTTGCAGAACGTACTACATGACCGACCCATGTTAGACGAAAATCAATACTTCGATATTCAAAACTCAGAGTTACGAGTAGTTTCGATCATAATTCCTTTTACCGTATTCAATCCGCCATTTTGAATTTGAAAATTCTCACTTCGGATTCAACACCAGCGGCTTTATGTATAAACAATAACAGTGTTTGGACGTCATCCTGATTTATAGATGCAGTTTTGTATTGCTCGAAATTCTTTACATTTCCTTTATTTTTAAAGTAATATGCGTTATATTCACAAACAATTAAATGAAATATTTTATGATAAGATACATTTTAAGCTAAAAATCGACTAACTTCTTGGTCAGTAAATAAAAAAATCTTAATTACTTGTCTTTCACATTTTAATGTCTGGACTATGAATCCGAAGTCTCTGAAAATTGTAAAATAGTTATTTTGTTGAAAAGGGCGCAAAATCTGAGTTTACCACCCTGTAAATAAAAATTTTTATTTTATTTGAATTGAATGTAGGGAACGGGTCTAAAAGCCGTTAAATAAAAAACCAAGAGTCGACATAAAAACTTATATCGACTTAAATGATTAACAACCTCTAATATTCCTATTATCTACGTTTTCAATTTGATAATATAGAGGCGGAAAAAAGATGAAAGACTGTCAGCTTTTTGGTTGTCGGTTTTTTTATTGGATTTTTTTTGACGTGATGGTTTTTTTAATGTCGGGTTTCTAATGGTTGGTCGGCTTTTTTGACGTGTCGGGTTCCATCATCAAACGAATACAAATGAAACTGTTCGTTTTTTTTAATTTAGGTCCAGTGTTTTTCAGACATATTTTTACACGAATTTGAATCGGATTTGAAGTTTCTTGAAGATGCATTGTTACTAAATTCTGATATTTTAGCAAAAAATGTATAACAACTCTTTTTTCTTTCTTTTTTTCTTATCTTTCTTCTTTTTCATTTGACATCAATATTAAACAAAAAAAGTTGAATGAAAGTCTGGATTTCTTCCGAACGGAATACTTATTTGCAATTGAAAATGGATATTTTTTTCGTTAAATTAATAATGATATAATATTTATTTTTAATACACTCAACGGAATAATCCTTTAAAATATTTATACTAATGTTTATTTGCAAATGTATAAACGAAAATATAATATTTTAATAAGAATATATTATTGTCCAATATAAGTAATGATTAATGTTATAATTCAATTTTTTGTTGAGTGTACAAGTTCATTACCCCTGTATCCATGTCCACGCCAGTAGTGTATGATCTATTTCGTTTTATTCTTATCAGCAAACTGTCAGTAAAGCTAAAGTAAAAAGTGATACCTTTGAACTCGATCTCCC
The DNA here is from genome assembly GCA_030407085.1 of Trichopria drosophilae. NCBI lineage: Eukaryota > Metazoa > Arthropoda > Insecta > Hymenoptera > Diapriidae > Trichopria > Trichopria drosophilae. The sequence continues at coordinate 82,351,857 of CM059587.1, read as the reverse complement.
CTGTTATATTTACAGTTATTTCTATCATATAAATCTTATTAAAGATACTCTCTATTAAAATTAAATAATGATTAAAATATCGGTGTTTTACACAAAAGCATTACACACGAGCAGTGTTGGAATTATATTTCAGGTTCGAACCAAAATATATTGCTAAATACAGATAAGAAAAAAGAAGTTAGTTATAAGATGTATCTGGATCAATGACATCATAGTGCCTAAATTTTCAGTAATTTCCAGACATCTTTCCTGTAGTGAAATGAATACGAATTTGCGTGTATATCAGTATCGGATGATAACGATTCATAACAATCTTCACTAATCGCATGTTTTAATTCACAAATGAGTTTAAAAAATACAAATATCCAACAACTAGAAACTTACAAAATAAAGTTTTATGAATTTTAAGAATTTATGCCCCGTATTTTAAATTGGAATAGGTAGGGAACTCCTATCTCAGCCGAATAATTTAGGAGGGCGTAAAATGCGATTTTAAGCCCGGGAGAATGAAAAAAGGATTTTTGGTATAAAGCAATATGTAATAACTTTACTGTGATAACTCAAGAATTTTATTTTTCTCATCAATATAAGAAAAAGTGTCTATAACCAAGTTGAAAAATTATAGATATATGATTTAAACTTGTCCTTCATCACAACTCAATTAAAAATAATGTTCTTAACGCTATATAGTTCGTCAAGTTATATGAGTTTTTAAATATATCACGTGTTTCCTAATTATTATAATTACACGTCAAATTGCGAGCACGTTTATAAATGGCTCACTTGATAATCCCTCGTACACGTCATTTTATATTTTCAGCTTATACAACATAAAGTTTCTAAACAAAGTTTATATGTCTTCGTACTACAAGTAATTAGTAAAACGTTAAAAATCCATAAAACGTGTCTACTTGCATAATCAAACAGTAAGCTAATATTATTTGTTTCAAGCTGCTAAATTAATTAAATTGTTTATTTACTTAAAAGTTTATATAAGCATTACTTACGTAAATTAAATAACACGTAAAGTAACTTTAAGTAAAAAATTGAGTGCTAAACTTATATTTTCATTAACAATATTTAAGTCTCATTGATTTAGATACGTTTAAAAAGTAATCATCTGAGTATTAGCTGATTTTTACGTCATGACAAATTCAGGATATTTTAACCAAACACATTAATTTTAATGATTAATAATTCATTGTAGTTAAAATTACTGGAATAAATTATAAAAATATTATTGCCAAAAGCAATTAGTAACAGTAATTGTTTATTAATAAAATAATAATCAGGGTACGAAATATTTGAAAAACATAAATTTTACTATTCTAGATAGTCTTTGTAGATAATTATGAGAAAATTTACTTTTCTTTTTTATAAAAATACTGACGATAACTTTATTAATGACTATAATATTTATGGAATTTTTACATCCCTACTGATATAATCACTTTTACTATAAATTAATAATATTGTTCCTATAACGAAAATCTCTCCGTAAGTTGCAAAGTAGAATTATTTTTCAATAAAAATTGGACTGATAGTAGACGCACTTTGTTCACGTCCGGAACGGAGGTAGCTTTAATTCGAAACTTAAACTTTAATACTTTCGAATTCTGATATTCATTATGCGTTGAACGAATTTAAACTTTAAATTCTAATTTGCATGCTTTTCATACATTACGTTTCCTGGTGGAAGGTTTACATACGCCATTCCGGTACAGAAAGAAAAGGATAAAAAGTTTAAATCAACAATAAAAAATGTAGAAAAGATGTGAAATATATTAACAATACAAATAGCACCTAAACCTATTGTTGAAGGAGTGTTGCTTTTATTAACAAAAATTAGTAACTAATAAAGCAGATATTTTTATGCCCTGGTAGAAATCTGTCTATGTTTTTGTTACACTACCTAGTTTCCCTATACCTTCAACATCACAATCACGAATCGACCTTACTGATTCACCAATTTATTCAAATCTAATGTTGCTAATAATTACTGTTAGTACATAGTCCCTAGTATCTTTCCAATACAAAAAAAATAATAAATCCTCAATTAGATTGAAAAATTCATTGTCAAAATTCTGTTTGGTCAAACCGAAAATTCAAAAATACAAACCAATTTGAAGTTTTAACTTAAAATTTAACATCGCTGTAAGTAATGATTCGTGTAGAAAATATATAAACTCATTTCTGGTCCACAATATTAGATCCGCCATTTTGTATTGAGAAAACCCAATGTCATAGAATTAGCACGGTACTAAACCAAACAAATATGGAGTTTTAACAAAATATTGAGGCTTCAAATTAGTAATTAGCGTCCGCGAAAACCTCCAAGCAAAATTTTATGGAGATCTGTAAAATAGTCTGAATTTCATGTCCGACACATTGGAAATTTTTTATTTTGAAACGGTTAATTACTATACATCGTATTCTATAAAATTCAAATAGTACTTTTCGTATCAAGGGCGTAAAATAGGATTTTACGACCGCTAGGTCGAAAAGAATTTAATTGAGTACTGGCCGGGAATTTTCGAAAATAAGTGATTTTTGAAAAGTGAAACGAGTTAGACGTGAAAACCCGCATAAATCGGCAGTTTTCCGCGTTTTTTGGGCCTATAACTATCGATTCGTTGTAGTTCAAAATAAATGTAGGGCTTGAAAAAATCTTTAAATTGAGTCTTTATTCGAAAAACTAACATTTATTGCAGGATTAGTGAGTTTTCCCCTAAATTCACAAGTTCGACATTCAAATTCTATTTGTGCGATTGAATTTTGGTATTAAACTTTTTGCTCAGAACGTTGTCAAGATTCACTCCCTGCATACAGTCCTCGACTTGTCGGACACCCTGTATATTTTCATTTTATTACAAATGATTGGTCTTTTTTTTTAATGTATTGTTTAAAGTTTGAGTAATCTATACCTATATAGAAACAAATAATTTTGTAATAAATCAAAATGTGACATAAATATTTCATCTATTTAATTAAAATAGGATTAAATACGAGTAGAAAATTAATAAATTTCATTAATGATAAAATACTGCGTCATATATCAGTTAATGAATTGCAAACATTTTTTGAATTATTCCTTGCATGCAAATATAATTCATCTCCGTGATTAAATGCAATATTTAATTTTATTATTGTTATACCGCATTATCGATTGTCTGAAAACGGACGAAATTGCGCAGATTACCGTCACCATTATCCACACGAGCAGTATTCAGTATTTCTGCGAAGGTTCTCCGTCATGACTCTGTAATTTTCTATCCCTTCTATAGCTTTCAAGCAGGCGACAATTTTCTTATTCCCACTCGTTCCGTGACAGCACTTAAGGGGTTTCTAAAGTAGATTTTTACCGACATTGTTTTAACGAAATTTATCGTGGGTTTCACAGTCTTCTATGGTTTACCTAACGCGTAGATTCCCTCAATTCGGTTGTATTGGATATTAACAGAAAATTAATTACGTGGTTAAATTTTATGAATTAGCATAATTACGGAGAGTAGGAATATTTTTAAATATACAGTTCCAGTCCTCTCTCAATGACGGCGAGATATCTCACGGAAAAAATTGTTGACTTCTACTACATCAAAAATTCATGATGCAATTAAATATACCCATACGACACGGATATATTCCAGAAATACTGCAGGAAAATGTCAATATTGAGATTCTGAAATATTGCTGAAATACTGCAGCAGTATTATATTACAATATATCATAATAGAATATTGCGTAAATACGTCAGAAATATTGTGCTATGGTATATCCTAATGCAATATTACATTATGATATACTGCAAAGAAATTTTTTAAAATATGTGGATTTTTTTCTAATATAATGTATCACGATGCAACATTGCTGCAGTCTTGCAAAATAATTGCATTATGATATCCTACGATGCAATATCGCTTCAATATTTCTTTAATAGTAGATGTTGATTTATCACATGCAATATCGCTACAATATTTTAACAACATCAGAAGGTAATATTGCTGCGATATATCAACAATATTGTGCTTAGCTATATCTGAAAACAATATCGGTACAATATTCCTGTAATATTAAATCTGGATATATCACAAAAAATATCGTCCCAATATATTAGCAATATTGCACGTACATATATCAGTATGTAATATTATTACGATATATCAACAATGCTGCTGCAATACATCAGCAACATTACTACATTATATAAGCAATGATGTTGAAATATATAAGCATGGTTGCTACAATACATCAGCATTATTGCTACAATATATGAGCAATGCTGCTGCAATATATCATCAAGGTGCTTGCAGTATATGAGGAATGTTGCTACAATATATAAGCAATGATGCTGTAATATATCAAGGTACTTAGAGTGTATCAGGAATTATGTTTCTACAATATATAAGCAATGCTGCTGCAACCTATGACCAATGTTATTAAAATATATAAGCAATAACGCTGCAAAATATCAGGAATGTTTCTACAATGTATATGCAATTCTGTTGCAACGTATAAGTAATATTTCTACAATATATAAGCAATGATGCTGCAACATATCATCAAGGTACTATACGGTATATCAGAAATGTTTTTACAAGATATATGCAATGCTGCTGCAATATATCATCAAATTTGCTATAGTATCAGCAATATTGCTGCTATACATCAGCAATATGGATCCAATATATGAGTAATGCTGCTGCAATATATAAGCAATGTTGCTGCAATAATTAAGCAATTATGTTGCAATATATCATCAACATGCTTACAATATATTATCAGATACTTGCAGTATATGAGGAATGTTGTTACAATATATATACAATGCTGCTGCAACATATATGCAATGTTACTACAATAATAAGTAATGATGCTGCAATATATCATGCTGCTTCGATACATCAGCCATGCTGCTGCAATAATTAAGCAATTATGTTGCAGTATATTATCAACGTGCTTACAATATATAAGCAATGTTGCTGCAATAATTAAGCATTTATGTTGCAATATATCATGAACATGCTTCCAATATATTATCAGGTATTTGCAGTATATCAGGAATGTTGTTACAATATATATACAATGCTGCTGCAACATATCAGCAATGTTACTACAATAATAAGTAATGATGCTGCAATATATCATGCTGCTTCGATACATCAGCCATGCTGCTGCAATAATTAAGCAATTATGTTGCAGTATATTATCAACGTGCTTACAATATATAAACTATGATACTGCAATATATAAGCAATGTTGCAGCAATAATTAAGCAAATATGTTGCAATATATCATCAACATGCTTACAAGATATTATCAAGTACTTGCAGTATTTGAGGAATGTTGTTACAATATATATATACAATGCTGCTGCAACATATCAGCAATGTTACTACAATAATAAGCAATGATGCTGCAATATATCATGCTGCTTCGATACATCAGCCATGCTGCCGCAATAATTAAGCAATTATGTTGCAGTATATTATCAACTTGCTTACAATATATAAACTATGATGCTGCAATATATTATCAATTTTGCTACAGTACATCAACACTATTGCTGCAATACATCAGCAGTATAGATCCAATATATCAGCATAATGTTACTCTTACATTTTTCTGATCGCAATATCTCCACTATATTTCTACAATATTCCCACACGGCATTATTGCAGCTTCGCAAAATATTTCAGCGATTACGATGTATCCTTACAATATTGCATTAATACATTTAGAACGCACTGCAGGAATTTCGCAGCAATGCTAAAAACCCGTACAACTATGACCACAATAATTAAAATCGAGTATTTCTGTTCAATTCTCTTCATAACATTGATTCTACTAACAAAAATTTTTAAAACAGCTCTTAATTAATTTTTTTACCTTGAATCGACGATGGTCAATTACTCAATCTTAAAATGTAATTTCGGACTTTAATTTTTCTGCTCAATCTCTTTTGGGGGGTTAAAAATAGAATTCCTATTTAAGTAAACGGTAACCTTGCAATAACCTTGAGAATCGAATTATATTGCAAAGTTTTTTTTATATTTTTTATTTTAATATTGGTTATATTGCGAATTAGAGTATGGTCTAATATTTGAGTTTTAAATCTTCTTTGGTATCTTTTCTATTTAAAACTAATAGTTTTATGTGAAATCATGTACTTTAATGCGATTTAAGAAAATTAAGAAATTGAACTATTTAATACATCTTGGCATAAATTATAGTTTTCAGCTTAGACAAGGAAAGCATGAGTGGGAATAAGTAAACAAAAGTTATCAGTTATAATGGATGATGATACACGATGACGAGACATGATGACACACGAAGATGATTGATGGTACCGTCATCATCCGTCATCTTTTGTCACCAGTCGTCATTATCACATCTTGTAACAATATCATCTGCCGTAAGTGTTGGTTAATAAAGATAAAAAGTTGTATACAAATTTCTCGTTTTGGAATAACTAATAAGTTATGATTTACTCTCTTTCAATGGTATAATTCATAACAGTGCTAAACATACAATACGATCATTATTTTTACTATGATAAGAAGTTATTTTAGTTTAACCGATTTCATGAAATATTTCAAGGGATTGTTTAATGGTGCATCTGGGTTGATTTTGAGGTTATGCACTACGATATTTAAGTATCAAGGAGTAAATGGAAAATCACTATTTAATTATTTAATATAACTATTTTTTGTACTTAAATATTTTACTTTTATAAAATGGTTCCACTAACCACTTTTATTTCTATGTGGGTATATATCCCGAAAAAATAACTATTAAAATTAATGAATAGTAGCGATTGGAAAGTCACTATGTATCTGTTAGTATCTAACAATTCTTAAAGGTTATATTTATTAATCTTGCTTATTACAATTTAATGCTTGCAGTAAATTTATAAAATAATAAGTTTCAAAATATTAATAGTCAAATATTTTTAATTTATAATTTGATTAATTTATAAATTCCCTTCAATTATGTAATTTGTTTAACACTATTGTAGTACATTTTCACTCCATACAACATCAGATGTAGCTCTCCCAAATTCTTATTTTTTAAACTAGATACTGCAGAATTGTAATAATATTTTAGGTCCTGACGATTTGTCTAAATAACATGGATTGTAATATTACGTGATACGAGGATTAATATAGAATTTACAATATCTCACAAAAAAATTCATATATTTCGAGAAAATGTTAAAATATTTCTGCCAAAAATACTAGAAATACGTGAAATTACCCTACATCTATAGTAACAATGATACAGATTCTATTAGTTTTAAGAGTAATATTTACATGAAACTCTAACAAAAATTACTATCTGAGATAGTGAAATTTCTAAGGCCTTTTTTTCCTATGAAACATTTCGCCTAGTAATATATAGTGAGTTACTTTATAAAACATAATTAATTGTGGGCAAGAGTCTGTACCGACTTAAAAAAAATCACGTGATTAATTATGCAATTCACATAATTTAAAAAAAAACACGTGATTGAAAAAAAATGAAAAATTGTTACTTTTTTACGTTGAAAATTATACATAGAATAGAAAACTAAGTAAAGATATCCTGTTTTCAACGCAAAAAACTTCATATTTCTTATTTTTTTTTAAATGAATTGATTTTTTGAAAATTACGCGATTCGCAGGAAATCAGCTGATTTTTAAAAATCTGGTCAGGAGTTAGGATTAAAAGATCATCTGATTAATCATGTGATTTCGTTACGTGATTTTTTCAAATGGGTATACATCTTTAAATGTTATTGAAAATTAGTATAATAAAACATACTCACAAAATATTTGTTTCTTTTATATATAAAGAGAACAAAATTGTTAATGAAAAATTTAAGTTATATTTATACATTTCAGAATATTGTAATTTTCAATAGTCACACAATTTTTTCTATGACAAGAGGTTATTTTTATTTAATATGTGGCTCTACATCTGGTTTACTACTCTGGAATATTAAAAGTAAATATTCGAATGTAAAACAGTACATTTGAGGTTATGTAAGGCCATGGATACTTAATTATTTGGAAATAGTAAACGGAACAATATCATGGTCTTGTTTATTGTCGAAATAGTTAATTTAACAACTTTTCCGTGTTTTATTTTTATTAAATTCCATTAACTACTTTTTCTCTCTGTATATACTTGGATATTCATTATCAACTATAAAACATAACTATACTAGTAACAGTATATTCATAGGAAGATTATTGTTATGTTACCTTTTCTGTATGATGTCACAACTATTCTAAACTATTGATTAATATTAACTATATCAATCTCGAATTTTATTATCGATACTTTTTATTATATCTATTTCTAGATTTGTTATCTTTATGTTTATTTATTTTAATTTCACATCCAGTTATTTATCGCTCATGTAAAAAAATTAATATTTATGAAATTAAACAGTCATTAATTGAAATGAATGAATTATAAAGCATAATAATGAAAAAAACATAAATGTCAGTTATTAATTAAATGAATCTTAGTTTCAAAAATTTTCAGAAAATATTGTTCTTTTTATCTTCAGCTATACTGATTAAAATAAGATATATTTATTAGTAACAACTTAAATCTTAATTGATTTATAAAAACAAATTTGGGACAACTGAATTTAGAGCATCGACCTCGGGTTAAAATGACACAGTGCACAATAGTATTTCTAAAATATAACACAATAGTATATCTAAAATAATAAGACGATCAAGTTTTTTTTTTATTATAAAGAATTTTTTTAGAAATGTATTTATTTGTGGTACAGAATTTTAAATATTCTTTACATTTTTTTTTTGTAAAATTATTTTTGTAAGTATCTTATAGAATTCCCAATCTTTTTTGTTCGAAAAACTGCTGTGACTTTTTCAATGCGGATTATTAAATTAGAGAAACATTTATTTTGTATATGATTTTATTTTCTTTTGAAATACGAAACGATACAAAAAAGTAAGGAACTCCAAATGCATTGTTTATAAAGTTGTAGTAAAGTAGATATACAAAATTATGGGCAAAAACACCAACATTAAGCCTAAAACCAAAATTGATACAGCCTTCTAATACAATCAAATAAATTTATGTTCTTCTCTTTTTCGTGTATACTGAATGAACTGATTTTTGTCTTTATGAATGTCTTTTAATAATTAATATATTGATCAATTCATTCCAGACAAATTTTCTTATAATTCAAACATTACGAATGGATTTTATTACATGACAAGAGAATTGACGTATTTCTTACATATGATATGATTACATTTTTTTTACTAAAAATAGGTAATTTTTATATAAAATAAATTTTTGAAAATTATTTACTATGTTGAAATTGTTGCAAAAGAAATAGGATGTAAAATGTATATAAAAACAATAATTTGTAGACGAGAGGTGAAAACCCGAAGTCAATTGTAATCACGTCTGTGAAGGCAATAAAGAAATAATAATAATACTTTTTAACCAAGTTTGTATTGCCATTAATTTTATTAATTATACTTAATTAAAACAATAAAATGATATGCGTAATCTTTACTAAGTGTATGATTCATTGGAAACTTATTTTTCTGTTGCTTTCCATGGGAATATTACAGTTCAAGTAAGACAATAATGCCGTACACATCTGCGTTACGTCACCGTTAAAAAGACCAAAAAAAAACATTTTTTCCATGTATCCACAGACTGAAACATCTGTTTACCATAAAGTTATAAATACCATTCTCGTTTTCTCACCCACTACAGGAATAATGAATAAAGAAGAAATTTCTAACATTATTTACAATGGACATTTCTTTCCATTATCTTGATTATTTAGGCAAACTCGATAATTGAACAAATATTCCCTTTTAATTAGTCATATTCGTTTTTATGATAATATAGTAAACAGACCGAGTATTAAGAATAGAAAGTATAACAATCGATAGTCCAAACTATTTACATATTTTTTTTAAATTGAATCCGGATCAATAATGGCTATTTAAATTATTTTAATTACTTTTACAAGTATGAATACATTTTTTAATGTATTAAATTTAAGTAAAGCGTTCAGTATGACCAAAAATTCTAGGTTTCTTTGTCAAAAAAAAATAAAAACTCTTCTAAAGATCCAAATTCTTTAAAAAATTTTAATATTAATACAGAGTATGACATTTTTGGACAAAAAAACGTAAAAATGTTGGTACTTGTTTGTAATAATTGTTTCATAACACAGGTCTACATGATTTTTTCTTTTAAGATATGGGCAAATCCACAGAACTTTTAACTTTTCTGTGATTCAGTGATATACGGAAATAAATATGTTCACTATTAAAATATATTTAATGTATGTTGATATTTCGTTTTAAACATATTTAAATAATATATCTGGACGGTATTGAGTCAATTAATAAACACAGACACTTGCTACAGACGTTTCCGAATTGAACCGACAAATTTAACTTGTGATTCTTACAAATTATTTAAAACTGTGCTATGCTACATCTATGCCATGCTAGATACTTTATTTTCTCAATGCACAAAATGTAGTCAAGTAAATAAACTAAGTAATAGTCACAGTCTGATCAATGTGCTTTCTTGTGATAAAAAACTACAAGGATTTAAATCTGCGTGATAAATTTTGTAGAAATATAAAATTAATTTAGATTATCTATTATAATTTTCATGCCATATTATTAATCGTTTTAACTCAGAGTCCAATTTGTTACTAACATAAAAACGAACAAATTATGCTGTCACTCATCTATGTGCCCCCTTTAAAAATGATTCTATACAGGTTTAATCATTTTCACTTTTAAACGTTATTATTTTCAAAATTGCCTTTTTTACTGCGGCATACTTAAAATAAACAATATTTTTAATTATTTCTTTCTGTGATCATTCTCAAATTTCATATTTTATCAAAAAATTATGAAGGCATCTGTAGGTTTTGCAAATTGGTGAGCACCACTCTTCCCGGATCCCTTAACTCAACGGATCTTCATTATACGATTTGCATAGGGTTTTAAATACATTTCAGTAATTGTATTCTGAATTTTTATAGGTTGATGATTACAAATCTGAATTTAGAAATTTGAAATTCAATATGACGGACAAAACTATCAAAATATAATCTAAAATGGGCGAAAGTCGAATATCAGAGGTTTTTGCGGTCGCTGATTATGAATCTGAAGGTAATATTTTGAAATTCAAAATGGTGAATCCAATATGGCTGACAAACTTAACAAATACGACTTAAATTTGACAGAATTTCTTGTTTATTATTATTATTATTATAAGGACTGCATCAAAACAGTCGAAACGTAAATAAGAAATTTTCATTACCATCCTTGTCCATGCTCCGGTTTTAAAAAACACAAAAAGGAAATTTTCACTTATGAAAGTAACGGAGAAGAATTAAAGAATTTTTATTCTTTTGATTATTATAAGAAATTATTACAAAAAATATTATGTATATTATCCTATGTATATTATACATAGTTATAATAAAAAAAATCGTTAATTTATCAACATATTATTATTATTAACATTATTATTACTATGGACCTATTCAATCGATTTTTTAACATTTTTAATATCGACAACTGATTTTTTCATTTAAATCAAGCAATTTTTCGTATTTTGTTTCACCATATTGGACAGTAATTTTGAATTTAAAAAATCTGACGATAGACTCGTAGTTAGTGGCGTATAACTCGACAGGAACCGAGTTTATTTACATTAAACAATTTTTGTATTGTAATCCACCATATTGCGTCCACCATTTTGAATTTCAAAAATCTAACAACATAATCGTAATCAGCGATCGCTAACATCGTCCACAAAAAAAAGTAAGTTTCATTAAAATCAAGTAATTTTTTACATTTTATCCGCCATTTTGTATTTTGCACTCACGCCGTGTCAGAAAAATTGTGCACGCCCGTGATTTTCATTTCAGAGCGATAGCCTGAATATATGGTTAAAAGGAAAAAATTGTACCACAAAATAAATTCCAAAAATGTTTTAGTGCCAAAAATTAAAAGTTCCGTGGATTTACCCATATAGGAGAGGTTTCCAATGTAATTTTATAAGCTGAACACGATCCCGGATTTCAAAATTGCGTATCACGTCAGAAATTTAAGAAAAGAGGGGATAACGAATAAAAAAACGTGTTTTTGTGAAGTGCTAGTAATTTCATCTCAAAGTTACCTGTCGTTTTAGACTTTACAGTTACTGTTCTAACTCTATAGTTATTGTAACAGCCTTGAAATTAGCTTAGATTAACTATTAGTAAATAATTTCTCTCTGTGTGCTTAGATTAAAGCTTTGATTTTACTCTACAATAACCATGTGTGTATACAATTTATAAAGAAAAAACGAAATGAAAAAGAAAATTATTTTGCCGTTAACAGAATTTATTTTTAATTCTAAAATCCTCGACTTTTAGAGTTTGTTTATTGAAGGTTTAATAAAACTCTATCAAACTATCCTATTCTAAAATAATGTTTTATTATGATTAAAAATAGCCTTTTTAACGTTTTTAATCGTTAAACAATTTTCAGTAAAGGAAATCGCTGTTAGTTGAAAAAGAACATTTTTAAACTAACGGATTTCTAGGGTATTAGAATAATAAAAAATCTTCGTCCTTTAACCGGTAAATGAAGGATTCGTTTATGGGATGTAATAATTCCAATTCTGGTTAAGACACACTTTTCTAAGTGTATATGAATGTATTCGACAGCAAAAAAAATTGTCTTATTTTTTAAATGTTTGTATTTCTATAAAACAATTTTTTACAATCAATTCATAATCAAAGATTAATTACGGCTTGTGTTTGAGATTGAATGGCATTTGAAGAACGCGAGTGGCCTTCATAATATTCACAAAGGATGACTTTCGAAGTCGTTCTTGGTTGTATAATAGACTGACATATTATATTGCATTTATATTATGGGAAGTATATTGCAATAGACCTAAAAACGGATCTTGAGAATTAATCTCGAATAGTGTGAAAGAATGATGATTGAATACATAATTCTGACAGTAAATACATTTTAGTCAAAGTCATCGGAGTTTACTTCAGTGTTCTTCAAAGTTCATTGCCCTTTTGAATCACAATTTAAGGATTTCGCTTTATTCCTATTTAACAAATTTACAGGTTTATTCTGTTGCACATTAAGAATTTTTCCTGCCATCTATATAATTTTAATTGTTAACCTTGTTTTAAACAAATTATGACTCGCAAGAAATATATTGTATGAATCATATAAAAATCACAGCCTACTCTAAGAGAAATACGAATGTATTTTAATACTAAACGTAGTGGTAATTTATTATTAGTTTACAAATACTGCTACAAATAATATCTAATAGTATAATGGTGTCTAACACTACGTGTAGTGATATACAATACTACTTGTAGTAGTTGGCTTTTATTATACTACTACAAGTAGTATTTCATATCATTGTTTTGTCAGCGTAAAAATGTCTGAACAAAAAAGTCACACCGGCTAAAAATATAAAGACAATAAGACACATAGTAAAAAAACACACCGTAATTTTGTAACAAATTCTATAAAATTCTTCTTTGTTAAACATAAAATGTGTTGAGAACACTATTTATTTGTACTCATTGTTACACATGTTGACAAATACATTTTTTTATGAATTGTCAGTATGTTTTTTAAGTCAAAGTGATGTTTAGTCGTGCTACCGCAATATACAGTAGAGTCCCGGTATATTTGCCCGCTCGGTTCCTCGCCTTCCCCTCCCGTCTCCTTATATTTGTCAAAAGAAGTGGTGTGCCGCTTCTCCCACTCCCCTTAGTCGCGTTACATTCGTGACGTCATAGCAGGCCCTTCCTGAGGCCCCAGCGCTCAAGGTGGGGGAAAAGAGAGCGGGGACACACAAATATAACAGTACGGAACTGTGCAAATATGGTGGGACGTAAATATAACGAGACCCAAATACACCGGGACTCTACTGTATGGGAAATTCTAGAAAACTTTTCACTTGTAGCGTCGCCATCGTTTTTCTAGAACTAAAGTAATTTTTCATTAGGTTTAGGACTGAAATCTCATAAAAACGTATTTGAACATGATAATGTAGAGTTTAAACTATTATGGAAAAGATTAAGAAAATATTTAAAATGTCGCCAAAATACACAACAATGTTGAAAAAGTTCTTTTATTCTTCTACTGGTGTCCGCAGCAAACAAAAAACTATTTTTAATATAAAACAAACTTTACTCAACAAGATATTCCCAGTTCTAGATCCATTGAATTCTCCTCTTAACGTCAAATTATGTGTAGCATTTGAAAGTATTTATAAAATCAAAGAAAATTAGCTACCAATGAACAGTGCGCCCTAAAAAACATTGAAATATCAGTATCCGGAAAATGAAGAAAATTCGCGTAATTCGTAAGAAAAATGTTATATTTTTAGCAGCATAGTTCCAAAATTGTTAATTACGTTTTATGAAAGAGTGTAAACGATTTTTTACATAATAAGTTATCACACGATGTATAATCTTTTATCAAAAAAACAGTCAAAATTAACTATAGAAATTTATTTTTAAATTACAAATTTCTAATTAGTATTAAATTTCATTTTTTTTAATGAAGAGGATAAAAACAAAAAAGCAGTATATTTGTATACATTTTTTATCATGTAAATATTGTCGTATTTGAAAAATTCAGTAAAAAACATGACCAAATTAAGTGAAAGGAAACTAGAACAAAAAATCGTAAGCAAGCAAAATTAATTTACAAATATAGAAAAATTAATCATTTTGGAATTTGTTTGATTATGATTGGCTTGATTATGATTACTGACAAAGCAAATATGTTTGCTTATCAAATATGTGTTGATGTTTCCATGTACTCTTTTTGTTATTTTGTTGAAATATATTTTTATTTTACTAATTTGCATTCATAACCTACGTCGATCCTTCCACGATCAATTAAGCTATTGTATATATTTTCGATTAGACCAAATGTGCCAAAATCTAATCTTTAATGGCGACCTTAAAAAATGAACTTCACTCATTTTGATTATGATATTCGCTATCAGCGCACATAATAAATCCAGATACCATAGTTACAATAAATTGGAGGCACCTTTTTGAAAAAACCACAATAAAACAAATATAATTCGTTGTTTCTAGTTTTGACCTAGAAAATGACCTTGCCCCCCATTTCCTTATGAAATTCGTAATCCGCACACCCAAGTACACCCAAAACCGTATAGTTACAATAAAAATTGGAGACTTTTTTTGAACATACACGCATTAAAAACTAAAAAATCTTTTTTTTCTTGTTTTCACCTTGAAAATGATCTTGATCCGCATTTTCATGACGATATTCTTAATCAACGTCTTTATTCACTGGAAAATGAAAAATTCTATGGCATTCTCCATGTTTGCATTAATTTTGATTAGGAAATCAACTGGAGGAAATCATTTTAAGCCTATTATAATTTATATTAAAATGTTGAGCATACCAAATAGTACCTCAATTTTAGAAAGCATAACTGTATTAATTTTCGATCATTAATAATGTACACGCATTCTATAAAACGGTAAAATATTCTGAGGAAAAGAGTTGAAGTGGTCCAAATAAATTCTCTTGGCTTTGTTTCATAAAACTACGATTTCTTTATACTATACCTCAAATGATGCTTAATTTAGTCCCTGTCGCTAATATGCGGTAAATAACACAATAGCGAATTTCGATGACAAAAAGTGGTTGGATTTCTGTAGTTTTATAATCAGGTATCTGCAATGACATAAAATTTACTTTTTATAAAATGGAATCCAATAAAAAATATATAAAATTTAAGAAGATTAAATTAAAGATTCCATCTCTTTCTGAATTCTAAATGTTTAAGATAATTAGAGCAAGGAATCACTAGTAACAAGTTTAAAACAAACTAATATTTGTTATCATTTACTGATACACTCATTTACAAAACCCCTAGTGAACTTAGTTTAATACTTAAATTTATCACTACCATAATTAAATTAACATTTTTTCAACTTGATATAAAATTCTGTACAAATTTCATGATAGTATAAATTAATTAACAACAAACGTCGAAGATTTATTTAACTTAAATTTCACAGAATAATGAAGAATTTTCGAGTATATTCGATGAGAATAATGAATTAATTTATGTACAATTTATAATGGTACATAATTTCATATTTATTTATTGTTAAATCCAAGATTTGGTCATAATAAATTTAATATTTAGTCAATTTAAAATTCATTAAATATTTCTCCTTACAACAAATTCATTGAAATAGAATTGTAATTTTTCGTTCTTATTACGAAAACATTTTTTCATTTTCCTTAAATGATTCTGAAATTGAATGTACAGCAATTTGTTACGCAATTCTTCCTGTTTATTTGCAGTTTCCTCTCCGTTAGAAAATAGAATGAAATTTCGTAATTATGTTTACAATTAGTCAGCCATTTTCTGCAAGACGTATTTTAAGTACACCAGAAATGACAAAGGAATAATTTCGACAGTAGTCGGTAGTAAAAAATTAATATTCAGTCTTAAAAGTTATTTTTATCACACAAAATCAATACCTTTTTAAGAACAAATGTTTCAATGTTTTTATTGTTTTTAATCAAATGAAAATTATTTTACTATAAAAGTAGAAATACAAACTTGAAAGTAAACTTAGTCCATGAAAAACTATACGAACAAAAATACGTGAAAAAATTATTTTAGTATACGGATTTGCTGATCCTTTCATTGTCAGATCTTCCGAAATGTGTTGGACACTCACGAGATATTTTTTGTCAATTCAAATTCCTACGTCACGTAGTTTTCGAGAAAAACGTCCATGGCGGCCTAACACACAAAAGTGATCTCACAAGGGTCTTGAGGTAAAGAATTCAAGATATGCAGGTAAACGGGATAAACTGTTTAGTTTTTTCTACATGTTGAAGGAATTTAAATATTCAGCGGGATATTGGTGCTTGGATTGTTTTATATGACAATGCACCGTTTCCAGAAATACCATTCTAAAGAGACCGTATTAAAGTAGAGTAAAAGTATCTAATACGTACGGGTGAAGGGCATCACTTATCAATCACCAACAATCCATTGGAGAAGGTTTGGCTTATTGAGATACCTGCTTCGCATTCACACGAGAAAGCTATTAATTATATCTTGCCAACTACGTACAGTTTCTATTGTGTCTAGTGTAACTTATAGAAAGTATTTCTGAACTCGAAAGGATTTTTGGAACTTACTAATGTTTTTCAAAATCGGTCGAAACAAACCAGTCAAATGATCAATCTCATATTTTTTAAAATTTTGCACTAGAAGCAATAGTTTCCTGAAACTTGATACTGATGAAAAATCTACTACTGTTTGATCGTCACAAAAATGTCCAAAAATTACAATAGTGATGTTAATAATTACACAGGACCACAAACAAATATTTTTGACGGTATTTAGAACCAAATTCGACAACAGATTTGTTTTCGGTGGCAAAATATCGATAAGATCCACTATCTCTGATTTGAAATCTCCCGAAAAAAATTTGTTTGTGATCCTATGTTATTCGAAATTACCAATAATTTTGTATTTGACGAAGGGCGTGCCCAACTTATACAAAAATTTATTACTTCGACTCATACGTAGGTGTCACTTAAAAATATAATAAATTTGGAAATGTTCATAGGATTTTGAATCACATTTTTTAGCATTTATAAAATCGTGTACAATGAAAAAGGTCTTCTAATACTACAGTTGTACAATATAGTTGTCTAGATTTTATTTTATGAAACCCGATGTAAATTTATCGAACACTCAGTCGAAATGAATATGAACTAGCGCTTCACCAACACTACTGGAAACTTTTTAATCCTGTAAAGACCAAATGTACATAAATTTAACGTGAAGTTTGACAGTAATTTTTAGTGGTAAAACGCAGTGAAAAAATTTTGAAAATTTCTTTGAAATGGTGTATCGAAAAATGCTGCAAATTTAAAAGTACAAAAATGACGAGCATTTATTTCACAAAATTCAGTAATTTTGTTTAATTACTGTTATTTTTTTATCATTTCTAGCATCAGAATATCTCAGATATTTATAAATATTGCGTCAAAAATGTTTGGGCTAGAAGACAGAACTATTGTCAAAAATTAAATTTAAAAATGACGACTCAAAAATGCCTAAAGTAAATTTTTTTAAAATCATAGAAATCACTTCAAACTTGGTACCTGGCGGTTTTTGAGATCGTTGAGTTTAAATCTGATGTTAGTTTTCAAAAATTCAAAATGGCGGATCGACAATCCGGAATCAGTGATCCCAAAAACCATCAAGAACCAAAAATAAAGTGATTTCGTTCCATTTTAGTAAATACGTTTGCTACGTTGGATCCACCATTTTGAATTTTGGAAAACTAACTTCAAAATCAGCTACCTCACAAAAACCAAGGAAACAAGTTTGAAGTTATTTCATTCGGATCTGTCAACTGAGTACATGCAACGATGGTTTCAAACAAAAAAAATTGAATTTAGCAGCCATTTCTGAGCCGCCGCGCCGTTTTGAAATAGAATTTTTTGCACTAGTTCTGTTTTCTATCCCAAACATTTTGGATGCATGATTTATAAATATTTCCGGTATTCTAATGCGGGAAATGATGAAAAATAACCATAAGTGAAAAAAAATCCTACAAAAAACCTGATTTTTGTTCAATAAATGTTGGTCATTTTTTATTTTTAATTTTCGGTACTTTTGGATACACCATTCGAAAGAGCAGAGTTTGGGCAATAAAAAATGTTAATTCCAACATTTCTTTGACTGCGCTTTACTACTAAAAAGTACTGTCAAACTTGACGTTGAAAATTTCCAGAATTTTCATAATTGTTATTCGTCCAACTTTAATTTCTTTCGTTCAATTGGTAATGAAATTCATCTCGTAGGAATCCGCGTCGGCATGGTTGAAGAAAGTAACGTAACCTACAAATACATCTCGCCTTAAATTTACAATAATAAAGCATTGGTAGTCGCGAATTCGAGTTTATAACTCCACACATTTTTTAAAGTAGTGTTTTTCTCAGATGTGTATAATATTTCTAGAATTGAAATTGTAAAAATATGGAACATAAAAATGAATAAAAAAGAATTAAAAATACAAGTAATAAAATCCGAATTGGACAAAAATACAATTACAAATAAAAATAACGAGTTTATTTAGTATTGAGACTGCTCTTAAGGCGAGATTCTGAGCACAAAATCAGCCATGCGAAACAATCGTTCAAAAAATACCAGAAAATGATATATTTAGTAATTTTTAACGAGGAATTCAATAGTAATATATAAAACTAATTGTAATTTTTTTTCTATCGATAAAAATTGAATTTTTTGAAATCCATTGGTAATTATTTAAAAAATGTATTTTTATGTTCACCCTAATTTGTTTAATGTTAAAGCATAAATGTAATAGCATTTTTTTCGAAAAAAAAAATGTTTTTCCCGTTAAAATATATGGGAAAAAAAAGTTATTACTTTAGTAACTTTTGACATGGATTCAGTAGTTCACTGTAATTTTGTTTAATTTTCAAATTAATTTAGTAAAATGTAATAGCATTTTTACAAAATAACAATTTTATTTTTCGCGCTAAATTTTATTGGTAAAAAAAATATTCTATGCTCTCTTTATTTCTGCACCACTGAATTCTTCTTGAAAAATTATTAACGAAATAACTTGGTACTTTTTGAACGACTGTCTCAGATAGTTAATTTTGTGCCTCTAAATCCTCCCCTTAAGAGGAATGTAAGTTTTTTTGTAGTCTTATAGTAATCTGAAATCCGAAATCCATCTACTACTTTAACAATACACTAAAAAAATTTCCTAATTTCAAGGAAATATTTACTTGAATAGTCGCAACAAAATTACTAATAACAGACAAATAGTTTGTTAATTCAACTAAATATTAATTTGATTTTATCTAGCAAGTGAATATTTATTTAAGTTAAGAAAATATTCCCTTATTTTATGTAAATATTTTGTTGCTACTATTCAACTAAATATTTACTTGAAATTATGAATATTTTTCAGTCTAGTGTCGATTGTATTAAGTTAATAACATTTAGTTAGATAAAAAGGTTTTCTTTATAAATTTGTTGAGATGAAGAATCACCCTTAATAGAATGAGAAGACATCTTCAAAAATATGACATTACATTATATTCATTAGCGATTAAACTGCTTTATAAGTAAACTGTTAATGTTCATAGTTAATATTCATTAATTCACAAGTCTAACTCACTTTTTCATTGTGAAGATTGAATTTTCACTATAGGAAATATAGACAGTAACTTCATAAATTTCAATATGAAAAAGGACCATGATCTTTCAAACTCTGATAAAAAATAAAGCGCGCTAAGTACTTCGAATATTCAAAAATGTACGCTACTTTATTCCGTTTTGGTGAACTATAATCGTTTTATAAAAGTGAATATTGACGTCTTAAAAATCCGATAGTCTTCCATTATTACCACGAAAAAAGTGCACATGAGAGAAACAGGTAGAAAATCATCATCACATGGGATGAGCTTCAAAGGTGCCGAAGATTAAAGCATTATTCAACGTAGGTAGTATAAACTTCAAACATTCACGAAATTCTTTTCAGTAAATGAAGCTTCTAAACCATCAGTGAAAACCCCAAAATTTTGTACTGCATAAATCCCCTATACTGTCGATATACAATTGCATGCTCGATGCAGTATGCTGGCATATGATCAGCATGTGTGCAGCACGCAATGCAAATCTCTTTCGACATTATGTAGCATATTTGCGGGTCCATGACTCGATAACTTTCGTCAAAAAACTTCCAACATAAAAACTCCTACAAAATAACTTTTGTAAAAATAATTTCCGATAGAAAAAGTTTAGCAAAAAAAATTCAAACAAAAATACTCTGGTATAAAAAATTTTGACAACCATAATATATTTCCAAATTCAAATACAAATCTACATACTTATGAAAATCATTTTAATACATACATCATAAATAAACATTAATAAAATTAAATTATTGTGATAGGTTTTTTTTGGAAATTAACAAAATTAAATTGGGTTTAAACCGGGATTCTGAGCTACAAGGATGTTGGTTTAAAACCAATTTAATTTTGTTAATAAATAAACATTCTAAGAAAGATACATTATTCCACATATATCATCATATATTTATTATTACAATTATTTTTTGTTCAATTTCACTAAGCAAACAATACTCTTCAAATAACCCAACCTAACCTAACGATACACATCCCTACTAAAAATTGTCATATGATATATCATATGATATGTCATATGCGAATTTGTCTTATGACATCATATGACATATGAGTTGCATTTATTTGGTTCTATAATCGGATATAAATATTCAACAGACAATAAACAGCCAACCGCCTTTATTTTTTTCGGATCCGAATTCTTCTCCTTCCCAGAAATTCTCAAACCCTTAAACGCGATTCTGTACTTCCGTTAAAAAATGCAGAAGTCATATGATATGTCATATCATTTTTCATGTGATATTCACATAGACACGATATACAGCTGACAATTGAACTTATGTGAGAAGTGGGTAATGAACAAAATTGTGTTCTGAAACCGGATATGAAATCTAAAGTAAATTCATATGTCTTATGATATGTCATATGATGTCATAAAATAAATTCTCATATGACATGTCATATGATATATCAATATCTCTATGATCATATGAGAATTTTCAGTAGGGATGCCACAACACAACAAACAAATCAATAAATTCTTATTGTAATAAGTAGAATTAAATACAAATTTTAATTTCAATAAATTATAACCAAAGTTTTTGCAAAAAGTGATTTTACAACAAATTATTTTCTCGAAAATTTATGTTTTACAAAGTTATTATTTTGGAAGTTTTCGTTGTAAAAGTTACTTTGTGCTCCCATATTTGCGACTTGTTTACACGTTTGTGGCAGTACATGTAAAACATAACAGAAACATCTGTATATTGCAAATACCTCAAGAGTTTCGAAAACTAATTTAAAAAAAAAACAACTAAAATACTTTTACTTGGTGTCATAAATTCACCACGCCTTTTTGCAAATATAATAACATATGTAATAATATAATAATAATACTTCGAGATAAAGAGACATGATTCTATTGCAACGACTCACGTAAGTCGTAGAAGTCGGCATAATTGCAACGTTGCGTATCGTAAATATACTACTTATTATTTTAAACCAGATAGAAGCCGATTCGACATTATTGCAGCATGACACATTTAGAAAAAAAGTTGTTTAAATTAAAACAAAAAGTGTTTAAATGAAACAAATTATTGTATTTCTATAGGGTTAAAGAAATATTTCTTTCCTTCAAATAAATTTTTTGGATATTCCTGTTTTATTGTCATAAATAAATGTACAGAATGATTGCAAGAAAACAATTTTTTAATTTAAAAAAATTATTAAATTTAAAATTTGTACTATAAAATGATCTGAATCCAATATAATTTTTTACGTATTCAAATAGAGACATACACAACTCGATTTTATTTTTGAACAGAATAAATAAACGTTCGTTCAATTGATTATGAAGTAAAGTAAAAATAAGAGAAATTTAACCAGAAACAATTTATTAAACACAAATTCACAAAAGATATTCATGAAGCATTCCACATGAAATCAGTAACACAATTTTTTATTTTTATTTTATCATTCTTTTATAGTCGTTACATGGAAAACATGTACTTTTGATAATATAAGATATTTTTATTTCGATACTGTTATTTTCTGTATTCGTTTTAATTAATTTATTTAACCTCTTTACCGGTAGCCAAAATAAATTGGCTTCAAAAGCGTATAACTTGTAGTCGCCATATTGAATCCAGGTTGTGATAATCCAGGTTGAATTCTAAAAAATTTATCTAATGAAATAATATAAGTAGCATAGAGTTATTTAACGATTAATGTTATTTATTTCATAATTTCTAAATGATTTTGCAAATTTTTCAGGCTAGTAATCTAAAAAATAAATGTATAAGTTGACACGACTTTGACATGTTTTTTTATTTGGTGCTTTCAAACTGTCACTAAATAAAGATTTCAAAAATAATTATACAATCTTTTTGTGTTAATGGTTATAAATTTGCATTAAATGTAGTATAAAATTGATTCCGACATCACTATATTTTGGGGAGTAGAAGGGAAAGGAAATAGGAATCCTCTTATTTTAATTTATCTAGCTATTTGTCTCCTGAAGTCCGAAATCTTATGTGCACAATTCAGTATTGGGTAGATGCCGGAAAAATTAACTGACATATGATCATAAGAAAATCATAAGAGACAAGATCGAGAGATTCAACTGTTGTTATTGGCAATTGGTAAAAATCTCTAAAAGTCCAAAATGTCTGATTGAACATGGGGACAAGATCTCTTTACAATTTAAAATAAACATTCTGTTTACATTTCCACAAACATTTGTGAGATTAATTTTTTTTCTGAATGTTAACAAGAAACAACAAAGAGACAAATATAATAATGAAACACGAAGGAGGAAGCCAAGTTATTTAATAACAAAAATAATTGTATTCCTAATTTATTTTTCGATTGAAATTGATAGCGAAGAAGCTATTTCTAATATTTATGGTTTACAGAAATAAGATATTATAATATTCAAATTTTCAATCATTACGCAGGGTAACAACAAAAATTCGATTCTTGTTTATTTTAAAATTCTTGTGTTTATTGAATCTTTAGGTCTCAGTGAACAAAAAAAGAGATTACAAACCTTTTTTCATTCGGTCAATTCCATGCAAATCGAGATAAAAGTGCGAAAAAATGCTTTTTTATCATTTTTTGAATCCTTATGTGTCAAAAATGCGACGTGATACAAATTTCTAGTAGGGCTTAAATTAAACCTTAAAACATGAACTCTTCAACGAAAAATTAAAAAAATCACTATTGATAGTAGAGGAACTATAATCGTCGTTTTTATAAATTTTAATAACTGGGCGTTATAATTGTATCTGTAGCTAATTTCAGAGGCAAATTTTGTGTTGTATTTTATATAAATGTTTCTCAAATACTATAGCTTTAATGTAATAATACAAGAGATGTTAATAAAACTATATCCTTCTTAATTTTTACCTTATCAAAAAATAAATTTTAGATTTGTAATCAGAGACTTCGAAATCCCTTAGGTAACAAAATATCGAAATTTTACCCTTTCGTCGTTTTGATTTTCGGAACTTTATTCCCCGGCCTGATTAGCAACCTCAAAAATATCCGACTAACAAGTTTCAAGCAAGTTCGCGTAATATTTTTAATTTAGTCCACCATATTGTGTCCGCCATTTTGGATTTCTTAAGTCTAACTTTCCATTCATGAACAGTAACTACAAAAACCATAATGGGACCAGTTAACAAAAATCTGATCATGGAAAATCGTTTTCTATCAGTTCTTGTCACCACAGCTTTTTTTTGAGGTGTATCATAAATTAAGTTCCCCCACTAATAATAGTGATTTTTAAATTTTTCGTTTAAAAGTTCATGTTTTAAGCTTTCATTTAAGTCCTACTAGAAATTTGTATCACGTCGCATTTTTTACTCATAGGGATTCAAAAAATGATAAAACAGACATTTTTTCGCACTTTCATCTCGATTTGTATGGAACTGACGGAATGAAAAAAGGTTTGTAACCTCTTTTTTGTTCACTGAGACCTAAAGATTCAATAAACATAAGAATTTTAAGATAAACAAGAATCGACTTTTTTTTTATTACCCAGTGTTATCGACTATTATGATTTTTCAGATACCAACATCACTCTTATATTATTTTCATCGTCGTAATAGGCGATTGTCATTTTATTATTATTGTCTATGCCTTAAAGATAATTTTTGGAATTCTGTTACCATTGACGCTATTGTTGTTGATGGTCTTATTGACGGCATTGACATTCATAACTGTATGACCGTCGGTATAATAGTTACCTAAAAAATGGATATTTTTAAAAATTTTAAACATATTCTTTTCGTAAAAGAAATCTTAGTTTTCTACGAAATGAAGAATTTTTCATTTGCAAAAAATGATTCGATTCGTTGTATTTAAACATATGATTTCTTAACATTTAAGACCCCTTCTTTATAGTAAACAATCCTTTGTACCAGTGTAAACAGATTATATAAAAGAACGTATCACTTCGAATAAAAAATAAATATTTTGTCATCCATTTGCAAATAGAGTCGAATGCAACACATATATATGATAAACTAGAAATACGAAAAGTGTTCGAAAAGCATTCAATGCGCGAATAAACGTTTAACCCATTAACGCTCAGACGGACGAATTTTTAGCATTACAGTGGTCCCCATCCTAAGTTATACTATCCAAAGTTATGTGTTCGTCCTAAGCTATACTTTCATCTCATCCAAAGTTATATTTGCCTCTTCCCCTCTATCCCCACCATATCGTTTCGAGCTTCGTGAAGCGTGATTCGAATTACAGGTTATGTTATATGTTTATATGTATAACAAGCATTGTTACAGTGGTGCGAAAAGAACAATTATCTTTAAAAATTTTAATTTTAAACTTTCAATATAATTCCAACTGAATATTTCGTTTAATAGAAAAATGGGGAAAATGAAAATAGAATACACGGAGAGTCCAGAAGTTCGATTATTTGAACTTTTTCGGCGAATGTGAGCCTTTTCTAAAATATACAAAGAATGTTAAATTATTAAATATTTAGAGAAAACGAAAATAAAAAGTCCTGTAAAAAGTTAGGTTATGCCGGTTTACTCGGCTTTTTGGGTTGGATGCGGTTGATGCAGTCGCTTGTTGTTGATTTTCGTCGTTTTCCATTGCTCCTTATCACAATGCTCATAATCACAGTGCTTCTAATCACTCTTAATTATTGTTTATGCAGTATGTAATGCCGATTTTCTCCAATTTATTTTTACACACGTGTTCAGAATTTCAGATGGACACAATATTCGGCAAGGATCGTCAAACCTCGGAACGCTTCGCTGCACATGTACTCGCAACCACTGATATTGTATATATATATCAGTGCTCGCAACGGACATAAACGAAAATACGAAAGTTGGGGTAGTGAGGGGATATAACTTAGGATAAACCTCCGCCATTTTGAAATAACGGACTGTATAACTTAGGATGGAGACCACTGTAGTTTGAACATCGGTATATAAATGCCTTTAGAAAAATATGAGCTCTACTGTGTCTAATGTAAAAGTGTATGCTCTTTCAGAATCCTTCAATAAAATTTCGATAAAATGAACCGCAAAAAAGTTATACGCGTTTTTCTGTTAAAAAACATGATTTTTTACGTTTTGTTTTTCACAAAAAGCATCACTTTCACCTCGAAATGTCGTTAGGAACATGTCTAAGTTGAAAATATCGCGTCCATGGAGGTACAGGATAAAAATGTACCATATCTGAATTCAAGATGGCAGTTTTCAAAATTGCGCCTAGAAGCTAAAAATTCTTTTTAAAACTTAACAATTTTTTTCTTAAAAACTATAGACTTTAGACCAAATTTTCTAAGAACAATTCGAAAAATCGAAATTTTGAAAAAAGTTATTTTAAAAATTTGAGTAGGTTCTTTAAATAGTTTTAAAATATTTTTATTCTAAGAAAATATTCTCTAATGCCTATAGTTTCCAAGAAAATAAATTATTGGTCTTGAAATATAGAAAAGTTTAATAATTTAATATCATGAAAACTATAGACTTTACAGAAAATTTCCTTAGAACAAAAATATCTTAGAATTATTTAAAGAATTTTTGAAAAATCAAGCAGTGTATTAATGCATGCTGATAAAATTTGAGATAATTCTTTGACTTATTCCAAAGCATTGTTGTTCCTAGAAAATTTTCTCCAAAGTCTATAGTTTTTAAGAAACAAAATGGTTAAGTTTTAAAAAGAATTTTAAAGTTCTAGGCGCCATTTTGAAAACTGCCATGTTAAATTATGAATTATGATATGATACATTTTAATTCTGGGGGTTCATGGACGCGATATTTTCAACTTAGATATGTTCACCAACGCAATTTCAAGGTGAAAGTGATGTTGTAATGAAAAACAAAATGTAAAAAACAATGTTTTTTAACAGAAAAACGTGCATAACTTTAGAAAGAGCATAGAATTTTACGTTAGAACAGTGGAGCTCACATTTTTCTAAAGGCATATTGATATTGAAAATCCGTCCACTGAGCGTTAATGGGTTAATGTCATATTAAAATTTGCTGAATTTCATTCGAAAATGGAAACAACTCGAATGTAAACAAAAAATCACTGAAAATTTTGAATACCATCTCGTTTATAGAGTATCACTGTCACCAATATCCTGGTAATTCTCAGAATTGTTCCATGGTGCTTTGTCGTCTTTCGTTGCTATCATTACAACCACTACAATTGTCATCGTTGTCCTTGTAAAATCATCGTAATTATCGTGATTATTGTAATCACATTCATTACCAAATTCACTGTTTCCATCGTCGTAATTATTATGTCCGATTTTATTATCAACTGCGTCGTTTTCGTCTTAGTCACGAACAGATACAATATCCAGTACGTGACTCAAAAGAAGTCGTTCTTAGGTAAACAAATACTAAAAAATAATATTTCATCGCAAAAAAAATGACATAAATAACCATCATTACATGGAGTATATTAAATTAATTACTTAGTTACAGAATTATACTTGCCAATAATAGGCTTGTAACCAATATGTAATATACGCAATTCAACACAAATGTTTCAGATTGGTTTTTATCGCAATCAGTACAATGTAACAATTATCTAACATATACAGAATATTGTTAATTTCTGGTTCTAAAACTATGATATATGTGTTATGATATTAATATATAATTTTACAGTTATTATTCCAGACTGCTTATACCGGTCTCTCCTAACCAAACCATTTGTTCATTACCAATACACTTATAGAAATATTATAGGAAGATATTTTTTAAAAATAGAAAACAATTATTATTCTTCGATAGGACATTGAATTGTTTTTATGTGCATTCTTTAAGCTTGTCATTTGGTCCGAGTTTGAGGGAATGAAAACTCATTTCTATAACGGGAGCCACTATGGATCACAACAAACCTACGAGCATCGGGTACGCGCCTGACGGCGAAATACGCAACATGATTGCAGAAATCCTTTAGTGCAGACGCGTAAACGTTTATGAAATTTGCAATGCTTTTGTCAAAAATTTTACTATACTCAAAATAGTAAAAATGATAGTGATAACCATATATATATGGTTAACACGAACATTTTGGCTATTCTCACTAGTAACAAAAATTATATGTTTAACAACTTTTGTTAACGATACAACTTTTCTTCGTTTCGCTATGATAGAAATTTTAAAAATTGAATTGATTTTAACGAATCACTGCTTACTTTTTCAAGAAAAAGATTCTCTACAACTTCACCGAAGGAATTTTTCAAATTTTCAAACCGAACGTCTATTATGTCTATTTAAAAAAAAAAAAAAAAAGTTACCCCTTTTTATAGTTTGTGCGTAATTTTAGTGCTCAGGCAATAAATTTAGAAAAACTCGTTGGCTGAAGTACAGCATCTTTTTCTTGAAAAAATAAGCCGTCATTCGTTAAAATCCATTCAATTCTTAACATTTCTATCATAGCAAAACGAAGAAAATTTGAGTCGTTAACAAAATTTGTTTAACATATAATTTTTGCAAGTTTCAATTTTTTTTTTCATGAACTTTAATGTTGTCTCTCTTGAATTATAATATACTTCATGGACGCGATATTATTGGAAGTGTTATAAAAAATGTTTTCTAAACATAAAATATCCAGGGTAAAAACTACCTTAACCCTTTCAGTCACAGGCGGACACCAGTGTCCCACCTAGATGCTATCGATTTTTTAAGGTTTATGAAGAGATAGTTATAGATTTCGATGTGTTTTTTTGTTCCTGGCTTTCCTAAGACTCCAATAAGTGTTAACAAAAAATAATATTGCAAAATTATTTAAAACAATGATTGTTAACAACAAATTAGTACCAAAAAAATGCATAATTTTCAAAATAAATTCATGCCAGGAAGAACTAATCGCTATTATTATTTGAAATTTGGTATGTCGGAGTTTTTGATGTTGCTGATTACGAATCCGGTGTCAGATTTTCAAATTTCAAAATGGCGGATCCAATATGGCCGACAAAAGTGTTGAAAAATTTTGATTTTGCCTAAAATTTCAATACAGGTCTTTTTGATGTCGTTGATTACGAATCAAAATATAAAATAAAAAACGAAAAAAAATACCAAAATCCCTATATTCCAAAGCTTAGCCAATTCATTATCTTTCAAATTTTTGATCGGTCATATTGGATCTGCCGGGTTGAATTTTGAAAATCTGACACCGAATTCGTAATCGGCGACCTACAAAACCCCTATATACTAAATATGAGCCAAATTCATTATCTTTCAAATTTTTCGTCGGCCATATTGGATCAGTCATTTTGAATTTTGAAAATCTCACACCGGATTCGTAATTAGCGACCTCGAAAACTCAAGTATATGAAATTTTAAAAAAATGCCATGGCTGGAAAAATTCGTGACTGAAAGGGTTAATATAATTTAATCCGACTCTGTGGTGACCAGCGGCAGAAAACAATTATAAACGGAGGAGAAAGAGTGATCTTATTACCAAATTTACACAATGCAGACGGGCGATCCACACCAAGCGAATATTAGCGAGATACTGATTATTGTCTTCTAATTTAATAACAATGTACAGCGTTTACAAGAACCCCGGGCAATGAACATCCAAAATATCGCGTCCTCGAATCTTCAGATATCAATATTCATAGTTATTTGTTGCGAATTCAAGATGATGGGCAAAAAAATTCCGTTCAAGTATCAAATAAGAATTATAATGCGCTTAACCCTTTTCCTCCCGAAAATCCGGAATTTGGACACAATTTTCAACGGTGAAACTTTTGTTCAAACGTTGTTAACAAAATCAATAGTTTCGAACTTCCTCTTTCAAATCCCGCGGTCAGAATCAGCTGACGATTTCAAAGAAAAAAGTATTGATCATTTTTTCGAACAAAAAAACCTTTTTCCACGTTTCTTCGCGAAAAACGCGTTTTTTTTACACTGAAAAAGGTATTAATTGCGTATTTTTGCTCAGCCCGTTCTTCTACCGGCGGATTGTTTAAATAAAAACAAAATGGAAGCTTCAAAAAGGAGCCTGAAATTTATAATTGTGCATTTTTCACGATAAATTTTGTAAATCATGGAGAATTGAGATGAAAAAGTATTTATTATCATTTGCGAATATCTAATAGCATCATTATTTATTCATGACCTCAAATTAGTTAAATACAATGGGGTTTTTTACCGATCTTTTCTTTAATTTTCAACGTTAAAATAAAAAAAATGAAGAAAAGTATTTTAAAAATAAAAAAATATGAAATAATGGTCAAACTATACTCAATTTTTAGGTTTTAAACCGATAATCAATAGGTTACAATAGTATACACTAATTTTAACTTTCTCACATACGTAATGATATGGAAACGTCGAAAATTGAGTGAAAAATGGTCAAAAAATCAGTAAAACCATTGCATATAACTAATTTGAGGTTATGAATGAATCATGATGAGGTTAGGTATTCACAAATGATAATAATTACCTTTTCATCGCAATTCTCCAATATTTCAACCATTATTACCCTTTTCAACGTCACAAAACGCGATCCTTGCGAATAAACGTCGAAAAAATCAGTATTTTTGTCGAAAAAATGGTCATAACTTTTGTTTTTGAAATCGCCGGCGAATTCTGAATACGGCATTTGAAAAAGGAGGTCCGAAATTGTCGATTTTTACTTTTTTCAATTTTTTTTAACGATGGAACAAAAATTGCAGCGTTCAAAGTTGTGTAAAAAAGAGTTTCGGTACAAAAATTAATGTTTTTTAACCCATTAAGTGCCAAAAAGGCAAAATTTGTATCTTACGTTTGAACTCAGGAAACGTGAAAAAGTAAGAAAATCTTTTGGAAAATATTCAACCCTACTATTTTCGGGTACGTTCTACACGATAGAATGGTTTAACAATTAAAAAACTTTGATTTTCAGTTGTTGATTAACAATTAAAAAAAAATATGATTTTTTTATGAAAAATTTTTACTTAACCCGTTTCGTCCCAAAACGACAAAATGTGTCGCCGGTTTTCGTCCTTCTTAAGTTTATAGATATCTTTGAGAAATTGTTATGAAATGGAGGTTTCCGATAGTTTTTGGGTATGCTCTTTTCGAATCTGCAGTCCGTTTTTTGATATCACTTCCCAGTTTTTCATTATGGCCACTTAAATGAATGAAAACGTAGAAAAAAGCAAAAACTTTTTCAGTAAACGGCAATTTTTATTGCGAAGGGGTTTCGGAATCATGTCAGGCTTCAAAATCCTGTGGCATAATGAGTTTTACTAAAAGTTTGTCAATATTAAGATTTAAATTATAAAATGGCGCAATGGCACTATTAATTTCGGATTTTTTTTTCTTATTTGCTTTTTATTAAAATATTTTTGGTATTTTGTCGTGTATTTTGACGAATATGTTCTTCTGGATTATTTTTGAGGTTGGTGAATACAAATCCGTTATTAAATTTGGGAAATTCAAAATGGCATATCCAATATGGCTAAACGAAATTTAAAAAAAAAAATTATCTGGTATTTGGTATATAGAAGGTTTCGAAGTCACATTGGATCCGCCATTTTGAATTTTCAAAATTTAATAACAAATTAGTATTCAGTCACCTCAAAAACAATCTAAATAAAAAAGCAATCTCTCTAATCAAAAACTATCTACAAGATATCAGAAATATTTTCATAAAATGCAAAATACATCAAAAATTCGAATCAATAGCGCCATTGAGAGGACGCCATTTTGTAATTTAAATCTTCATATTGACAAACTACAAAAGTAAGACTCATTATGCCACAGGATTTGAGGCCGGACCCTATCCCAGAACTCCTTTGTAATAAAAATTGCAGTTTTCTGAAAAAGTTTTCGCTTTTTTACAAGTTTTCTTCCATTTAAGTGGGGATATTTAAAAAATGGAAAGTGATATCGAAAAACGGACTTCAGATTCGAAAAGAGCATACCAAAAAACTGTATAAAACCTTTATTTCATAACAATATCTCGAAGATATCCATAAACTTACGGAGGATGAAAACCGGCGACAAATTTTGTCGTTTTGGGACGAAACGGGTTAATCAAACATTTCAGTGGGAAGGAAATTTTGTTTACTGTCACAAATATGCACAAAATTCCACAAAATATCTGAACTTTTAACCAGCTTTGGTTTTTTATCGTAAGATTTTTTTTAACAAAATGGCGACCAAAAAACGAAAGCTAAAACATCCAACTTTAATTTCACTACTTTTTTTGACGGTTTCTACATTGGAATCGTGTATATTATTACATTATTTCTGTAAAAATGTACTTACACATAATATATTTTTTTTATAATAACTACAAAAAGGGTTAAATATGAAAAGTAATGTTTTTAAGGTTTTAACAAGTCGTTTTTTACGGTTTCTCGTCATTATTTGAACAGGAATTAATCTAATAATCTGAATATCATTGATTTTCGCAATATTGGTTCGCATTTTGATATTTTCAGAACAAATCTTAGTGAATCAAGTAAATCTAATCATTTTTCAATTTTCATTTCTTAGCCGTTATTTCTTTTCTTGAACAACGATGCTCGACACTTACCGCGTGGAAGTCGATGAATTCTTTTTTTTTTATTTTTTTTTAAATCGAAAAAAGATTATTTTTCATACATTTTTAGAAATAATATTATATTTAAGTATAATTTTACCGAAATAATTGAATAATTTACACGATTCCAATGAAAAAAACGTCTAAACAAGTACTAAAATAAAAGTTTGCTTTTTAGCTTTCGTTTTTCGGCTGCCATTTTGTTAAAAAAAATCATACGATAAAAAACCAAAGTTGGTTGAAAAGTTTAAATGTTTTGTACAATTTTGTGCATATTTGCGACAGTAAACAAAATTTCCTTCCCACCGAAATGTTTGATAGAATAAAAATTTTTTATAAAAAAATCATATTTTTTTTTTAAATTGTTAATCAACAATTGAAAATCAAAGTTTTGAAAATTTTAAACCATTTTATCGTCTAGAGCGTACCCGAAAATAGTAGGGTTGGATATTTTCCAAAAGATTTTCTTACTTTTTCACAAAGTTTCCTGAGCTCAAACGTAAGATACAAATTTTGCCGTTTTGGGACGGGCATTAAACACTCTGCTTTTACTCTTGGACGCCATTTTCGTGTCCACCATTTTGAAATTCACAAAATAACCATCGATTTTTATAGCTAACGATACGAGGACGTCAGTTTCTATATAGAAATGGTCAGTTTTTGTTCAAATTATGATTTCTTCTATAAAATATGACATAACTTTGTTTGAGGTAAAAATAACCAAATTTTAGTTTTAGAATTTAAAAGTAGGATAATTTTTACGTCAGAAATTGTTTTGCAAACATTTTTAGAATTTTGTCTCGTGTAAAATGGGAGCTGTAAAGTTTTGCTATATTTAGCGTCCTCATAGTTATTAATTTGTTAAATCGTAAAAAGTGGACAAATCTTTAGTTGGTATTTTGCAGTTTTAAATTGTGTTAGTATAAAAATGTATTAGAGTAGTTTCTATTATTCCCATTGAGTAGGAAGATACTATCAGACATGTGATGTGTTTATTACTTGATATAACCTTATACTAATATAAAAATTTCTAAAAAATTACCTTTAGTCAAAATTCGGCACCTTCGTACGATATTCTTTCTTCATCTTCTTCAAATCTTCATGAATTTCTGAAATTGTCTCCTGTATAAATGAATAATTATAACGAATTTCCAAAAGTAATAAATACTTTATTGAATGAAATTTGTAGGAGTGATAGAAATAAACACAACATAAAAGCTCTCCTAACGTTTCAGTTACAGCCAATTCCACATTATGTACTTAGGCGAATTCTATTTCGTAGATATCATTTCTGCAACTTATAACAGAACGTAGATTATCAACCGATTAAAGATTATCTATTAAAAACTTTAAATGCTCCTTGTTCCCCGTGGAAAATACTTTTTCATGATTGCATATGATCGAATGAAATCAACAGCGCGGCGACGGAGTGGCACTTGGTACTAATTCTCCGACGCTATAAATTATATTACAAATAGACAAAATTGACGTTGCAAAAGATTCACGCAGTAAACTCATTTCAGTTAAAAAATTGGAACGTAAAAAGACCGAAAAAGAACGGAATAACCTGTTACTCTTTTTACAAATTGACTATAATTGTTGACGTGATACGTAGACAAAAGCTACAGGTGATATAAATGCTATTATGCTTTAAAAAAACTGTCGGTGCATCTATGCCTTTTATAAAATATAATACTACTTTCTCAAAAGAAGTCGTCGAAAAGGTCGATCGTTGAACGAGTACTAAATGTTGAACTGATCACCGAGTGCGTTGGACAGTAAACGAAGTGTGCTTCCAATGTAATTGACTAATCAACCAGAACTCATTGACATCGATACATTTTTTTTTTTGTTTAACAAGTCGCACGCGTGATATGTTAAGCCATCGATTTATAACTAGGACACCTCAAGTTTCGGAATTATAAATTGATTTTGAGCAAGCGGCTACTACCGGGCAGTTACAAACATCTACGTATGCTTGCCAGTGGTTACAGTCTACTTCTCTACTTATGAAAAACACTTTATACTCGTTCCGTTTTACTCGACGATCCCGACGCGTAAACTGGAAATTGCGCATTCGACGAACTCGTCGATGGAATGAAAAAGCGACGCGTCGCCCCCCGACGGCGAAGTATTCTTTTTTTCATCCAATACTTTCGGTCAAATTTGGTTCGTCCGGTGCAAAATTCGCAAACCGCACTCCAAAGATAGTATTTCTCGTAAGCTAGCTGCCTTGGCAATAAACGCAGAGCGCGTTAGACCGTTTCGTCGACGTTGTCCGGCTCTGTACCAGGAATATTGACTTCGTGATCCTGAAGACAGATCCTGAAATCTCGTTCGTCCAGCTCGCCGTCGGTTTCGATACTGCAACTGCGTATCGCCGGGACGCCATTCCCCGTCCATTGTTGTTTCCAAGTTTCCAATCTCAACACCTGCGACAAACCAAACTTTTAGAACGCCTCCGATTATGCGACAATTCGTAATAAAGTATCTTCAAGATATTCGTCATGTTAGGTGGCCCGGAACGCCATCTGGCGGATGTTTCTCGAACACGAGTAATGAGTCCAAACACTACGTGGGAATAGTTCATATTTTCGCAAATAAATTAATGAAAGAAAAAGGGGGAAAAAAGATACGGAATTACTTCTTCCTTGGCGTTTATTTATAATTTAATTATTTGTTCCAATTCATACTTACGGTGTTAAATGCATCGGTAAAGCAACGCAATATTTGCATTTGCCTAACTGACCGGCTTTACATGAACAATTACATTTGATATGCTTTCTATCATCAGTACTAATTGTATACAGAAAATTTATCTCACGTGACGGTCCATGTACGTTGGAAGTTTGTAAACAGAGTGCAACAATTTTCAATTCATTTGAATTATTCGATGTAATTCCACAAAAAAGAATGTGATTCGCGTTTAAAACACATTCTCCTTCTTGGTAACATCGTGAACCGTCGCCTACATATGAAATTAAATCAGAAAAAGTAATTACAAATTCCATTTTCTATACTATTACATGTTTTTTCATGCTGTGCGAACTCATTACTCGTGTTCGAGAAACGTCCACCAGATAGCGCTCCGGGACACTTAACATGACGAATTCCAATATATTTGACTAGGCTATTACAGACATCGCAATAACATTACTGAATGACAATCAATCAAGAATAATAATTAAGATTGGAGAAAGTAATATCTACAATAAAGTCACAATTACACTAGTAAGTAAGGCAAAACGATCTAGCGTTCGTAAATCAGGCTCAGTATGCAAGCTGGGATCTGGCTAACATCAAACTGTCAATGACAACTAGCGACAACTGAAAAATGAAGGTATAACTAGCAAGTAAACAAACAAGTAAGAGAACTCCGATTAGTAAACTTTAGTATCGACTGGATACTCGGTTAGCCGACGTTCGCGCGTCTTTCATGATCCATTTTATGTTTCGTCGATAACATGCAAGAAACAATCAGTAGTAAAAAAGGGAGGAAAACACTAACTACTCTACATTGTACTTTGTTTATTCCAAATGATAGAATTGTTTATAGGTTTAATGAGAGGCGAAGCCAATCCAGGCACATCGACAGAGTGCGGCGGGAAAAATAATGCCGACACGTGACTTGTAAACTTACTCGAGCCAGGGCAACAGATCTATCTCCGGACTGGTGATTGGTGTGGGACACTAAGATGACAAACATAACAGAAATAATTAATTAATTCTCAAATGAACGGTCCGCCATGTCTTTTAATAAAATTATGTTGTTTAACACCGAATTGTCCCGAGTTTTCAAATCTGTCGCAGGATGAAGCATTGTTACAACAGAGTACCGTTCAGTATTTAAAATGTGGGGCTACTAAGTGTTCCAAAACTTAGTATCTATTGTAATTATCGGCACTTCAAGTTACAAAATTAATTTATACAAAATTAACTGTCTTAGGGTTGTCTTATTTCGTATTTTCTCGACTAATTGTTGGTTGATGGGCATTTGTTTTGTGATTTCTTCTAGTGCTTATTTCAGAAATTTATTTTGTATACTTACGGCAGCATTTTACATTCTTGACAGAGCAAAAAGTATTTAAAATTGATGTTTCTCAGTTATTTCGGCCCGTAAGGTACAAACTATTGAATATATTGAAAAAACATGGACATTTTTTTTAGGGACTTAATTACCTTTAATTTTATAATTTGTGGGACACAGTTGGATCTTTTTATGGTGTTTTTCGAAATTAGGGAACCAAAATACATCAGACTAAATGGTGTACAATTCGACTGCAAACTAGTCCTATTTAGACTAATCTGGTATTATCTTGAAGGATTTAATGCGTTTCCTGATATTAAAAATATGACTTTCACACCTCGTGATGTTCTTCGCGATATTCATGTCGCAAGGATCTATTTTGTATCCTCTGACTGAAATGATTTTGGAATTTTAAAACATTTATGTTAAGGCAGTTTTCAGATGTTCAATTCGATGTGAAGGTTAGGTTGGCTGGTCATTAAAAAAACTAAAAAGATTCACTTTTTTTGGAAAGATTGATGGCGAAAGTTAGAATTTCGAATATAAACTATAAATTATTATTAATTTCTGCTTTTACTTAGCTCTATATATCTGAATATGACAAAGTCAAACGAGAAGAACAAAAGAGAAATTTATGAAGAAAGCGTTACATTATTCTTGATGATGAATAGGCTAGAGCATGAGCAAATAAGGAAAGCTTACCAGCATTCCTGAATGGTTTGTATGGTTGGGTTAGGTTAGGTTATGTTTGTTTATTTACTATTTTCATTGCATCTTTATTAACTGGATCCTTTTCTTTTTTCGCCGCTAATCTTTAAGTTTGTATTTGTTTGCAAGAGCAATGACCAAAATCCTCAATACCCTTTAAAGTAAGGTATTCCTCTTTACTAAGAATATCCCCAGAAACAGAAGACGTATGACTGATATTCATCAGCTACCGAGGACAAAAGCGGATATTTGGACGTCCTCAGGAGCTCCTCAGGACAGATTGTGTTGTTTAGGTAGTATCAATTAACTAGAATGTCGTCAAATAGTCAACAATTTTATGAAATATCCCGACAGACTGTGAGAAGAACAGAATTGACAGAAAAAAGGTCAACTTTTTCTGTCAAGCCTTTTGTCTACAAATTTGTCGACATTCAGTCGACAGCGTCCTGATCTTCTGCTAGACTGATCAATGGACAAATTAGGCTGACGTCGCTGACTTAATGAAACATGGCAGTGTAAAGATTAAATAAAAATACTTAAAACACGAAATAGGCTTAATTAGTCAACCAATAACGTCGGCATTTAGCAGTCAGTGTTGGCTCCTGACAGATTCATCACTGGTCAGTGTCTGACAAACAGTCGTCTTTTAGTCAGTATATTGCTGTGCCTTCATCTTTTATGAAATCATAACTCATAATCATTATTCAAAATTGATGTTGTATTGTAAAATGATAATACTTAGTTATAAACATAAAAGTGTGTACTAAAAACATTAGGGTGATTAAAATGTCTGAACAAAGCGGTTTTTGGCTTCCTTTCGTTTTACAAGTAATCATTTAAGAAAATTGAACGGTGTGAAATAATTAGGCCGTGTAACGTCACCTATGACACTTCGTTTACTAGGAGATAAATGATGAAAAACTGAACCGAAAGTTACTTTTCCAAAATTAGATCTGAGGCTTAAAATTTGATTGGCGAGCCATCGAAGTTTCGAAAAAAAATCACCATTTTTGCAATAACTCGGTTCTTTTTGAAGTTATGTTAACTAGACTGATCAATGGACAAATTCAGTCCATATTAAAGATATTTTCAAGCTCTACAATTCAGGGGGAAAATGATGATTTTTGCATTTTTTTCGCGTCTAACTTTTTTCGCTAAACAACTAACGAAATATCACACAGGAAGAAGATGAAAAAACTAACAATTTAATCCTTAATACGATGTGATTCGATAAAAATTGAAACCACGAGGAGCCTTTTACAGTCATAGAATTGTCGAAAAACTAGTTTTTTTTTTCTGCGATTTTAAAATACTCCCTGTAGGTTTAAATTTTATCGAATTGCTTCCGATTATGGATCAAATTGTTCGTTTTTTAATGGCCTACAACTTCTTTATTGTGATATTTCGTTAGCAGTTTTGCGAAAAAAGTTGGACGAGAAAAATCGCAAAAATTGGCATTTTTCAGCCTTTTTATGGCCATAACAAAAGAAATATTTAACGTAGATCAAAGAGCATCAGAGGTGAATTGTAGAGCTACAAAATAACTTTAATATGAACTTTGACTGGTTATCATAACTTCTGAAAGAACCGAGTTATTGCAAAAATAGTGATTTTTTTCGATGGCTTGCCAATAAAATTCTGAGCCTCAGATCCAATTTTGGAAGAGGAACTTCTGGTTCAGTTTATCGGCATTCACCTCCAGGTAAACGAGCTGTCATAGGTGGCGTTACACGGTGTATAAATAGGCTCCACTAAATAAAATAAAGAGCAAAAATCAACTAAAAAATGTTTGCTGATATTTTCCGGTTCTTTGTTAATTAGGTTAGTTTATTTCTAGGTCCTGCGTCTTGTCTCAAAGGGCGAATGTGTTCTGCAGTAGTAACAGACGACCATCTTCTGCTTAACAATAATCTAAAAAAATTTGCTAAATTTTTCGCACCACTGGAATCTTTCTTTAGGAGCGTGATTAACTAACAAGTAATTAATGACTTATTCTCATTGGGCCATCATTTATGAATCCTCAGTGTAATGGGGGAGAGGAGGGGTGGGTAATATTTTAATTTCATACATGGAAAAATCTATTTTGTATTGTATGAAATATTCCATTCTGTTACTTCTCTTTTTTAATGAATGGTTGAGTCCATTAGTATGGAATTTTCCAATAGTATTTCAAAAGTTTGATACTGTATTCTTACCACGTGTATGTCTATTTATTCAAATTTTGATGAAACTTGTCTGTTGTAAGAACAAAAGTTGTATCCTAGCTGGAATTAAATAGTGACGACACTTTTTTGAAAAGGTTATGTTGGTTGTGCAAAGGGCCTAAACTTTGACACATACCACGACTGATCTTTCTATCGGAACTATCTTTTTCTTTTTTTTCTTTTCAAACATTTATATATAATAAAAGTTTTGTTGTTGGAAAGCTGGAGGTCTTTCCGAAGTAAGTTTTTGCGTAGAATCCGAATTCGACGTCGGAATCGGTCCATAATGTCAGAATGTTTATATATTTCAAGTTACACACTCAAAAAATTCGTTTCTAGGTTATGTACCCGTAAAAATTAGCTAACTGATCACCTATGATTTTTATCACAAAGTTTTGACAATTTAAAATTTATCAATAACTTGCGCATTCAACTTATGACATCTTTAAAGCCTATATTGTTATCTATACTTGATGATTTCTCTTAAAAATGTGTACTTTTAGGTTCAATCAGTACCAAAACGAATTCAGAAAATTGACACCGACATTTTAAAGATGTCTGATTAAAAATGGCAACATTTAAAATATCTAAAACCAGTTTCTTTACAAAACACATTTCTACAAAATTATATTAACATTTTTTCTGCCTACATAAATATTTTCTGACTTAATGTTGGTACTTAACTAACCTAGAAATACCCAAGCATACATTTTAAGAAAAATGATTAACGTAGTCTTTTTCGATTCACTTTTTTAAATTAAAACATCAGAGTTTAATGACCTTAACATTTTTCCTTCCTGGATAAAATTGATTCGGTGTACTTTAAGATTTGTTGACATAAAAATCAACATACACAGTACACGATATCAAAGTTGACAATTACAAGAAACTGAATAACTTAAAAATATATTCGAAAAAAAAAAAACAAATGGACCTGTGATGAATTTTTTGATCGAGTAATAACCGTTTCGATGATTGACTTATGAATCTATGGTTATTATTTTGGATTCGGGGGTGTATTTGCTGTTACAAGGCACAATCGAGCAACTAAGCAAAGCACTTATTTATTACGCAGAATGTTATAAGTAGTTAAATTCTATGCACACAAGCGATGATAAGCGTTTCTCGTGAAAGTTGTTTGCGTGTGCCTGGTAATTACTCGATTGTCATTTCTAACCTTTTTTCGGTTAATCCGCTCCGACGTTATTATTAATGCAAAGGCTGTGGATATTTTACAGTGCGATATTAAGCGTTTAACTTGGTGAAAAGCATTGATATACTTGACGCATTATGAGGTGCTGGAAATAACTGCCGTAGAGGGAGAATATTCTTTTCAAATTTTGAGTACCTCTTAGAGCGAATTCTTTAGAATGTTATTAATTAATCAACAAGACTTTCTCTTGATTTTTTGGTTATTGAATGTAAATATTAATAATATTTTATAACGATAACCATTTTTGTATAAAATAAAAAAGGTATAAATTTTTATCGTAATTTTTCAACCCTGTAACGCTAAATTGTGCAACATTTTTCTCAATGTTCAACATTGCATTGATTTTTAAGGATGAAAATCTCGAATTGTAAACAATAAAGATTCTAAAATAAACTAATTTCTACATTTTTGTTACATTTAAATAGTTTATTAATTTTTTAGAACATATTTTTCTTTTTCTTTTTAATATTTTTTATTACCAATTTTTATTATAGAATTTCTTCTGTCTTTCAACTTCGCCACGTTTAATTATATTCTATAAATCCTACTTTAAGGTCATTTTAATTTATTAAGTACAACAATTAATATTTACTATGGAGTTACAAAAGATTTTTCTAAACGAAATGTTTTCCATTATTGTATTTCCTAATGTGATGATGAAGACTTGTTTAGTATTCCTAGTATCGAAAAGTGACCTTTACGATCAAACAAAATATTGCACGTAGATATGCGTTAAAGGGTTGAAATATAGATCGAAATCTTTTCACAATCTGTGAAATGGCACATTCAAAATCGAGTAATAAAGTAAATAATATGTTTCTTACTATGAAACATCCGTATTTTTTTTTTGTCTACGTAAGCCATTTTATTTACAAAATGTTTAACCGACGAAAAGTGACGAACTATTTAAATGTTTTT
This sequence comes from Trichopria drosophilae, assembly GCA_030407085.1. Classification (NCBI taxonomy): domain Eukaryota; kingdom Metazoa; phylum Arthropoda; class Insecta; order Hymenoptera; family Diapriidae; genus Trichopria; species Trichopria drosophilae. The sequence goes on along the minus strand of CM059587.1, from coordinate 82,310,004 downwards.
TTTTGTAATGTTTCCACAAAATAACTTATAAATTGTTAGTGAATGTAGTAGATCAACTAATTAGTAGATTAACTATTAAAAATTATAATTTTTCGATTTTCGAAATTTCATTTTCATCAGTTTCAAGAATGAGTGACGGAAATTCTTGCAAATTTTTCTCCCGTTGTAAAAAAAGCTATTCTTGAAATAACTGTAGAATTTCAACATTTTGTATAACGAAAACAATTTTGAATTTAAATGTTTTAATCGTACAAACTCATTTCTTTTTCGAACTAAAAGTTTCTGTATTTGGGTGTTTTTAAAGTCACTAGTTTAATCTAATATAAAAATAATTACAATTTAAAATGTCGGCTAAAAATGTTAAGAATATTCGTCAAATTAAATGAAATGTTAAATATTTCCACGAGTGAATTTCGAAATTCTTGAAGTGATGCATTACTTACATCCACATATTGAATCCATCATTATTTTGATCAATTACATTTTTTGCTTTTATTTCAATCTAAAGTATTTTGCATCAAAATTGAAGTTAAAAAATTGAAAAGTACATCCTACTACATTTGAGGTCGCTCTTCAGGGTTCCGAACTCAAAATTGAGTTTCAGCCATCAGAAATTCCAATATTTTGCACCACATTTCAAAAAAATTGGAAAAAAAATTGGGAAATGCTTATTCTTATAAGTTTTTTTTTAAGCTATCAGAATATTGGATAAAATATTTGACTATTAAGAACAAAAAAATATATTTTTATATTCAACGTCATTGTAACGACTTAAAAATGGCGTGTTCAATGAAACTTTCTGGACGCTTAAAAACTGCGAGGTTTAAAAAAATGATAAGAATGAAAAGTTTTAGAAAACAACGAAAGAAGTGGCTAAAATTAAATTTTGAACATGGAATAGTGAAGAGCGACTTCGAATCATTAGAATATGCAGTTATAACGAAATTGTTCGAATCTTTAGTTACTGAAGTAACCGTTTAAATAAAAGTAAAACTTACGGACTCTGGAGCTTAAATTGGTTACAACTTAAATATCATTTAATTGATTTCTTCGCTTGCCATTTTCTTAAATTATGCATAACAGTTCGTCTTTTTTTACATCGATCGTCCTGGTTTGTTTGACTACTATTTCCTCAATAATTATACTTCTACTATTCTTTAATATCTATAATCTATAATCTATAATAATCAATACTTACACTCGCAATTTTCTACTTTATTTTGTGCTTACAAAAATATTGTTCTTACGTAAACTTGTAAAAATACGGCTTCTTCCACTTTTATGACAGTACATTTATTTCACTTTTGTGTGATTGATTAATATGCCATTAAACTGCACATTGGAATGCGCATTACAAAAACAAAATGTCTTAATGAATTCGATCTACTTTATGATTTTGTCTAGCGTATTTTTTGTGCTCGTCTTCATAAGCCGATTCTAACAGTTCTCTTAAATTGATCTCTTTTCGGTTATGACAATGACCAGTGTTCATTTTATTCAAATGAAATTGGTCACAAACAGAATTTTGCTGTCAACAATAACGAAAATTTTGAAATAAACATCTTTCTCTTATAAATGATGTATTGTTACATTTAATAAGACGATTTTAAAAGATAACTAACTGGAATTGTCAGTTAATAATGTTTCTCAAAAGCAAAAAGTGGAATTTGTGCCTGTGATCGAAAACTTTCTTATTTTCGTGAATGAAAGATTTTTTGTGACTGGTACAAACAATGATATTAAAATCGGCTTATTGTATCCGAGCTTATATTTTATGATATTTTTGGTTATAGATTACATTGATATTAAAAATTGCTGCATATAAATAGAAAATTTTGTTGACTTTTCACGAATTGTTATTTTAGATTCGATAGATTATAAAAATTTGAATTTTGTACCTCTGCCTTCAATTCAGCCACTTTGTCTTGAAGATCCCTTACACCTTCACTGTCATCCATATTGTTTCTCAATTCACCTTCTGCATGCATTTCTTCGTTCTGAAAAACACAGCCACATAAAAATGTATTAAGGTACAGAAAACACAATTGTTGTTACATTTTATTACCTTGTGACCGCACCCGTGTAACAGATAAGTTAGTTTAACTATCATAAAAACAATTAAAAGAACTAAAAATTAAATTAATATTAATAAGTCTTGGCGATTTTCAACAAATTAGATCAAAGTGGTAACTAAATAAATAACACAGGTGTACTAAAGGGGGTGGGGGGTCTTGGATGTTGTTGGTAATTTTGTACAGTGCATTGATTTCTTCGAAAATTCGAAACAAAAATGGTATTTAAAAAAATGCATTTTTATGAAAATTTAGTTTCCTCCATTTATGTTATATTATATTTCAGAAGATAGGCGCTCTCTCGAAAATTACATATTTTAAAAGTATAATATCAGGAGATAACAAAGAACTTTTTGAGGCCGTTTTTAAAAAAGCATATTTTTTATTTCGACCGAAAGACAACAAATAAAAGATAGTTTCCTACGCAAATCTTTAAAAATAACGTAGTTTAAATTTGTTTCAAGCCAAAAATTATTATTCTCCATCAACCAAAACTACTGTGAGACATTTACCAACATCCACAGCATATAAAAGAAATGTTTTGTTCATCATTAATACTAAATTTATCTTCTTTATCGTAGTTTCTAAATATTAAAAGTATCGCGGAATGTCTTATATAGTTAATCAAATATGTCATTTGTATGATTTTGACTCGTTAAAAGTATACGAAATTTGGCAACATTGTTAATTGCAGCTTGGAAAATTTGTTAGCTAAAAAAAAATACGTAGAAAGTTTTTTTTTTTTACAAGAAAGTGGAAAACCTAAACAAATTTTATTTTGAAATTTCAATTACTCTAAAAATATGCATTTGTAATTAATGTACTCGAATAATAAATATTCAGAAACCGTCATTATCTAAACTATATGCTTCACCTACTATTACGAAGTAGAGACGGTAAGTCTTCAATCGATATATCACAAATCGATTTTCAACAGGAAAAATAGGCGACGTGGCTACGTCATAAACTAATGTCGAGTGACTCGTGCCGAAATTGATTTCTTATTTTTTTTTCTTGACATATCCAATAGATTTAATGTTTTCTCTAGAAGTCGTTGACTTTTTTCCTTTTATTGGCGTTAATATTTAGTAGTTTTGTTCAATTTATTAATCAAATTAAGGTTAATGAAATTAATTAATGCACTATTAATTAATGTTACTATCAAATTCATGTACTAAACTATATGAGGTTATTTACATTATTATACGCGACTGTCAGTTGTTCAAATGTTTAAATTCACTTTCGCGTTTTACAAATTCCCATCCGAATGAAAATAAAGCGAGGAACTAAATATGCAAGAATCGAAATACGATTCGAAGGAAATCGAAAGAAATCGAAAGAAATCGAAAGAAAGATTCAGATTTTATATTTAAAATATATATTACCAAGTTTGAATATTCTCTTTTGTTGCATATTTTAATATTAACTATATATATATATACACACATCAACAAACACACAGAAAAATCTTCCTGTTTCAACTATGAATTGTTTTGTGATAAAAATAAAATGTTTGGTTGAGTTGGCATGGTTCTAAATTGATATGCAAAGGTTCGATTCATGGTCGGGACGATTTTTTTTTTATTTTAATATTTCGAATGATATAATATTCATCAAAGTTTTACTAGACTGTTTTAAGAAATAGAGAAAAAAGACATTTCGTACTAAATCGTGTACAGATTTTTGGTATACTTTATGGTGTGTTGGGGATATCATAACTTCTGTAATTAAAATGATTACATCAGAAATTTGTTAACCGAAATTTGCTTTATCATCATTATTTAACGAATCACTCCAGCTAAACTACAAAAAAAGGTATTCTATACTATAAAAATAGGTTAGGTTAATTCCATATACTATTTTCTAACGTTTTCAATTTAGACGATAGATCTCACTGACATTTAGTAGTAATTATATTAAAAAAGTTAGACGAAATGAGATAATATTTCCCGTTTGAAAAAAATAACATCACTTTAGTTTAAAGTCCAATAAACAATAAACAAAAACAACTAAACTACACAAAATTAGTACCATCACCTTAAGTAATCAAAATGTACAGTACCTTAAGTTCTAAAACGGAAATCTTCTGCATTAGTTCAGCAACTTGTTGAGCGTGTTCTGCATCTCTGATTTGTGCCATTATAGAATCGTCCTTAATCTTCGACTCAAGATCCGTATATTTATTTTGTTGCTCCCTCAATTTCGTTTCCAAAACCTTTTCCCTCTCCATCGCAGTCTCCAGTTCCTCTTTAAGTACTTTGCCACCCTCATCCTGGCGGCGGAGCTGATTCGTCGACACCTGCACCTGAGTTTCCAGCTCCATAACCTTCAGCCGAAGTTCCTTCACTTCCGTGAGCGCTTCCATTTCCCGAATTCTCGTAGTCATCAAATCCTCTTCAAGCTTTTGTATCTCGTGCCCACGGTTTTCCCAGAACAAAAGTTTCTTCGGCGTCGAATCTGCAGCAGGTGCAGAATGGGACGCACGATGTTCCTGAAGATGCTTCTGCCAAGCGACGCTAAGCTCCGAAACTCGTTGACGTAAATCCTGAATATTGTACAATGTTTAATCGGTTTATCCCGACATTATTTTTTTTTAGGACAAACTTAAAATACTGACCTTCAAAGATAAATTGGCCTCAGCTTCGCGTAATTTAACTGCGATCAATTCCTCTTGTAAATGTGCCACTGAGTTGTCAGGTGTTGATTCACGTAGTGTTTTCTTATCCTGCTCCAGTTCTTGAATCCTCGACCTTAAATCTCTCGTGATCGCATCGTTTTCGGCCTCGTGCAATCGAACCCTGACCAATTCCTCCTGCAAACACTGAATCATTTCCTCCTTTTGCGCGAGTGCCTCTTGTTTTAATAAAATTTCATCAAGGGACGATTGCCGGGAATTCGAATTCTCTTCCATGACGGATGATATCGACCTAAGTTCTTCGTGCGCTTGTTCGAGTTGGTGACTCGTTTCTAAGTGGGTTAGCCGAAGAGCAGCTAATTCTCGTTGTACAACAAAGACGGTTTCTTCCTCTTCTGCTCGAGATACCTGACCCCGGACCAAAAGATTCGCCAATTTCGTGGATTCTGCTTCCAGCAGCTCGATTCGCTGACGGAGCATGCTATTTTCCGTCCGCAATCTTCGAAGTTCCGCCATCTCTCCTTGCTCCTTAACTTTCAATACTGCATAATCTTTCTCTAATTTTTTCATACGTTTTGGATTAATTTTCATGCTGTACGATACACTCATCAAATTATCCGGACTCGACTCAGCTCTACCCGGTAACTCCTTTTGGAAGAACTGTACCAAGTATAATTTCAGTTAGAAAGAACAACTCACATTTTAGGCTAAATATTTACTATTGTTTATATAATTAAGTTTTAAAGTATGATATAATTACCTTCAACATTCCTTCCATGTCAAGGCTGAGCAAATCTTCTTTGCCTAGGTGTAACATGGCTAAGGCTACTTTAAAAATAATTTCCATGCCCTCCGACAGGAAGACGTCAAAAATACGACAAGCTAGCGGAAGACTGAGCGCCGTTGTGAAAAGTGTCAAGAACCACGAAGATGCGTACATCGAAGTATGAAACCCTTGGGCGACAAAGTGGGCATAAAGTTCCGGATGTGTATCAGCAACTAAATGTTCTAGTTGGTACATGCACACCCCGAGCTCTGCCATACTCGGCTTAAACATATCCCTTAAACGATAGTCTTGCATTAAAGCTACCAATACTGCAAACGCTTCTTCTTCGGGCATTTGCTGTAAGAAATTCCGTTCATTTTTTATTTTTCAATATTCAAATTTCGTTTATAAAAAACATTTGTAGACCATTTTGCTTTCCTACGTCTGAGAATTGATCTTGGAAAAGAAAGCAACTGAAGTGTTAGATGATCTAACAACTTTCGAAATCTTTACAAATGAATCGCTTACTAATTTTACGGGTTTTATTTTATGGGGCTAAAATTGATCGCCTGTAGAAAATTAATTAGAAGTGAGCGGTATACCTGCATAAGAAGCAATCCCACGATGAAGCCCGATCCTTGACAATATCCTACTTCTCGGTCGTAAAGACTGTATGCCTTCATAACGTTGAAGAGACTTTCTTGCCCGAGGCCGTCTTTTTCTTTGAAAAAGTCATGCTCCGGATACGTCCTGGCGATATCTCTTCGAATTATTCTTTCGCATGCCGAAGTACATTTTATGTACTCTGCGAATTGTTTTTTCGCAGGGGAGTCGTGGGCGCCGCATAATAACTGCCAAGCGATACCCCTGTCAATAAAAATGTATCTCGTTTATGCACGTGTCATGCGTTTAAAGAAAAATGGTACCTATTCCAAGGGGGAGTTTAATAAGGAAGGCTAATTTACGGTGTCACGACTAAATGACTTTGCAAAAATGACTTTGCAATAATAACCTCCGAAAAATAACTTGAAAAAATAACTTTAACAAAAATAATTTTGACAAAAATAAATTTAGGAAAAATAACTTCAAATATTTCTGAATGCGTATATAATAGAACATTGTTCGAACAATGTTCATTAGAATCTTAACCACTATTCATCAATTATTGAAGCAATTCATGGAAATGAGTGAACATGAATATATGTTTACATTTTGAGAAGTTCATACTTTCTACATTAATCATTATGAATATCGATTTTAATTTAATATTAGTTAGTAATTTGTTAGGTTAGGTTAGGTTACGTTACGTTAGGTTAGGTTAGGTTAGGTTAGGTTAGATTAAGTTAAATTAGGTTAGGTTAGGAGAGATATTTCGAAAAATATTTTTTTGTAATTTTTGTTAACGAATGTACAGACGCGTTGAGATATGCATAATTCGCAAATGTTGTGTTGAGTTGAAGAGATATTTGAAGTTATTATTATTAAAGTTATTTTTGTCAAAGATATTTTTATTCAAGTTATTTTTGTTGGAGTTATTTTTCGGAAGTTATTTTTATAAAGTTATTTTTGCAAAGTTATTTAGTCATGTAGCCCTAAATTACTAGTAAAATGTAGAATTCACAATGCAGAATTGGAAATTGTTTTGGTTAACTAAAACTGAAGCTTCATTGTTATAAGGACATTGTGCCCAAAAGTTTGGTCTAATGGAATAGTCGCATAAATATTTTTATAGTTAAATTCTTGATCAGAAACCACAAATGTCCGTTTTAACAATTTTGAGAAGATAAATCTAATTTCAATTTAATTTTATATCTTCTCCGTTTTGTTTAAATTGGCCGTAATGATAGTGATAGGAAGGTATCGCTCGATAATAGTATTCCATCTCAAATTTCATCGATGTATTACGCATTTTTATATGAGGTAGAACGCGCATTGAATAATCCCGTTGTATGACTCATCTTAAGTTGAAATTCATTAAGGCGATGATTCAAAGCTATCCCCAGTGTTACACGCGGGATGTTAATTTCAACTCAAGTTTCTCCATTAATGAAATAATAAGAAAGAAAATATCAAAAGGACCATTAAAAAGTTGTTTGGGAGTCAGCACTTACTTTTCTGTTTTTCATACTTCGTAAAGTTCAAAGTTTTCAGCATGAACACAACAAAAATCGTCTACAATACTGAATCGTGACCATTTCAGGAGAAGAGTAGAGTTTGTAACAAGCTTATTTTTGTAGAATTCGAATGATAAGTTGAAGTTGTCCCAAATTTGCACAGTTTTCGACGTAAAAAGACCAAAATGGCAATCAGTTAATATTCAAAATATTTTCTTTCGTATTAAGTCAGATCTTTTTGGAAGATGTTTAAATTTTTGTAAGAAATTTTTTAAAGATTATGTCTTTATTTTTGGAGTACGTAAAAATTCATAATTTCCTTCAGATGTTGGTAAAAATCTATTCAATAAATATCAGATTATGAACAGAATAGAACTAAAGCTATTTTCAAATAGTCTACCATCGTTGAAAGAAATTTAGATGTATATTTCTGACTTAAAATTGATCGTGCTTTCCGATTCTGACCTAAAATTTTTTGATAAATTACTAACCAAAAACATACGGTCGATTGTTTTTTTTTTTGTCAATACTTTTGCTTAAAAATCGGATAAGAAGATCATTAGAAAATGCGAAGTTTACGCCCGCGGACCAAAAACGTATAACGTACCACCGTAAAAATTACATTTTTAAAAGGCGATACCCCACATGGCTACTGGAAGACAAAATTTGATCCTATTGTTTACTTTATTTAATTTTTTTTTTAAATTTCTTTTGAATATCTATTTATTAACAGGTTTTCAGAACAGATTCGTGAATAGCAACCTCAAAAGCTCTATATTCAAATTTGAACAAAAATTCAAACATATTGAAAATATTCGTCCGCCATTTTGAATTTCAAAAATTTTAAGTCAAATTGGTTATCAGAAACTACAATGTTTGAAAATTGTCTGTTTGCCATATGTGGTTCGCCATCTTGGATTTTTGACAATTCGTGATCAGCAACCCCAAAACATTGTATATAAATTTGTATGAAAATTCACGTAAAAAAAATGTTCAAGAGAATGTTTTTACCGGCGATGATTGCAAAAATGATATTATATTTTAGAAATTAAAAATAGCTGATATAATATGACGAAAACATTTCTAAAACATTAATGGATTTTCATCAAATAATTGTCACCAAATGCTGGTTACAAAACCCAATTGCATTTCAAAAATAACAAAAAAAGCTAAAAGTACCAAAGAAATCTAAAATGAATAAAAAAAGGATATAAAATAAATTACACAAAATAAAAAATAGAATAAATAAGAGAACTCTTAACGAATCGTTTAATTCCTCGTGGTATGAGTCGAACGGGGTCAAGTTGAATTTTGCCTGGCCCTGATATTTCTAATCAGCGAGCCTAAAAACCTGTTAGTGGCTATTTTGAAGAAAATTTCTGAATATTTTAGAAATATCGTCCGTCATATTGGACGCCAAAAACATACATTGTGATTATGGAGCCGATTTATAAACTTCTACCGATTGTGTAACGAAGAAGTAATACACAAAATCAGTCTTTGCGCGTCATTTACAAGTCGCCATTTTGAAAGTTTGAAAAGTGTCAGATACATTTTGAAGCTGGGACATTTTGGACGCGATATTGCGGTTTCGTGAACTTTGCGTTGCTATTTCCGGGTGCAAATTGCAGATTTAAAAAAAAAAACAATTTTAAAAATTTGCGATTATAAAAAAAAAGCTGTATCATTTTTAGAACGAGTTTTGGATCAATTTTTATCGCAAAGCTGAAAGAGTAAACTTTTACACGTAAGAAAAATTGTGTGCAGATTTTTTGTCTTGGCCATAACATTATCCAATAAAGTGATATCTTGTTCTTAAAGGGTTTAATTTCGACTTCAAGCCGCTATATTGTTTCTCGACATTTTGAAATTTAAAGTTTTGTATTCGTACATTTGCAAGTTTATGGTCCACGGATGCAAAACTTTCTAATGATCTCCTTTTCTGATTTTTGCGCAAAATTGTTGATCAAACAAAATTTGGATGAAAACATCAAATGTATCTTGATTTTGAGGTCACAATCAGAAAGTACAATAAATTTTACACAAAAACTAGTAATCAGAAGTGACAACCGAAAATTACAAATAAATTTCGTCCGTTTAGAAATTATTGGATTAAATCATTAAATTCGTTTTGAAAATGCAATAGAGTGTTGCGTTGGTCCAAATATTTAAAATACGCTATACCAATACTTGTGATTAATTATAAAGAAGGACTATGAAATTTTAACATTGGTGCCCAGCGTGCTGAATCTTCACCGAGTGCCTTCGCTATCCCTATTACCCTAGAACAACCAATTTCATTTGTAACAAGTAATTTACATTTCAGAGCGCCACATTGAATTATGTATTTTGACTTTTGATTGTTGTGAGGTCAGATTCAGTATCTTCCGGTCTGAAACTGTAGAATACTCAGTTTTATCTAGATCAAGTCAATTTTTACATTTTGGCCGGTCATCTTGGATTTGTCATTTTGAATTTTAAAAGTGTGAGGTCACCTTTATAATGAGTGATGTTGAAGACACCTAATATATAATATCTCATCTTGTTTCAGTGACACTTTCAATTATTTTTATAGAAAACTCATTATTTTTTAACTTTGCTTAATATTGCAAACAATTTAATAATAGTTAATTATAAATATTAATTTATTAACGCATTATTGAAGTAAAGAATCAAATATTTTAACCAACAATAAATTTTAATAACCTGAAAAATAAAAAACTTAATACAGACAGTAATGAATTTACATTGTGCTGTAAAGAGTAAGATTATAACTTATAAAAGAAGTACTGTTGTTGATTTTTGAGTATTTGAAAAAGAACATGCTTTTAGCATATCGATTTTATATACGTATATCGATAATACAGTACTTGAAATCTGCATTGTCAAAAAAGTGTTTTATTCACTGAGGCCCTTTCAATAATAGTCTTAAAATTTGGACCCAATGTAATGTTTAGGGTTTATAAAATCAAATCATATTTTTTATATAGAAAAAAGTATTTATTGTACCTAATTCGTAATTGGTAGAGAATGTTTCGTTGAAATAAATTCAACGTCAGCAGATTGAATTATCATTATCAATTATTTTTTGATAGTTCTTTAACAAAATTCTGAAAAATTCTATATCAGAGGTGTTTTTTTCGATTTGATATGGGATCCATAAAGAGTAAATCTGACATGAACTGGAAAGTAAAAAGCCTCTTCGGGAAAATAAGACTGATAATATAAGAATTTAAATTATCAACATTTTTTCAGAAGACAAATTTCAGTATTCATTTAGAATGTTTCAAAATTAAAACTGAGAATTATCAGATTTCGAAAAACACGAATTGACTGAATAATCGTTATGAACTATAGGATTACTACATATTTTGTTAAATTTCTTCCTTAAGTATTTTTTAAATTCCTGCTTATATTTTTCTAACCTCTTTAAACCTCAAATGCGTTGTATTTTCAAATTCGTTCAACATTTCAACTTTTCAAAAATATTAACAGAGTATCTTGTACTTGACGTAATGTAAAACCTTTTCAAGAATGCATAATCGTGCAAACGTCAGAAAATTTGTATGTTTACATTCGATGCTTCAGTGAATATTGCTTCCATATTGAAAGTGAAAGCGGAACTAGAGAAACATGTAATTTAATTTACCAGTGATTCGAGAACAAAAATGTACGCAACGTGTTTTGTATAAGTAAGTTTAATATTGTTTTAAACTAAGAATATTCTTGAAAGTTATAAAGTTGGTGATTTTTTGTGAATTTATGTTTTTTTTCGAATTGAGTACCGTTTTTTATAAAGTTAGCGTTTGCATGACGCGACAATAATGGATTACAGTTCGAATGATTTTGCATTAAAGCAGATTCAAAGAACAATATGGTACAGGATAAGATAATTTATCTTTGATGGTACATATTTGAACTCGAAATTAGATTGCATCAGTTACTATACCCCGAATGGTACATCGATGACAACCTTAAATGGTAAAAATGTTATGTCATCAGCGATTGTCACTGTTACAGTCACAAATTAACACTTTTACTACCAAACATCATTAATATTGCAGGCAATGACAGCACAACTCACCCTCAACTGTATGATGTTAATTTCTTTTAAATCGCAAAATTGTTATTTTCAATACAAATGCAAACAGTTTTGATTTTGGGTCAAGTCAAAAGCGATAGACATCAAAAGGCATTTGCAAATGTAACTATTACCTAATTATATATCGAAAGTATGAAATGATTATGACAAAAGTCAACTTTTATGAACTTTTCCGCATATGACGCAACAATTCTATAAAAGTAGTTGCAGGGATTTTTTATAGAGAAAAACAAAATTCGCCTTTATTATAATAATGGTACGAAATAAAATATTCATGTTTACGATCAACGTTTTATGGTCCGTTTCTCTTTGTGCATTAGTCTAAAGGAATTCGCTTTGGTGCATACCAATTTAATGCAATCGTGATATTTTCTACGTTTTCATGAAACCTTTGATATTGCATCCCAACAGTTATTGGCATTAAACGATTAATGGTCGCTTGCGGCAAATGCCCTACTTCATAATCTCGTCAAGTTTGTGAATTGTCTCATGAATGTCTATTTGTACAATTTAAATATTTTTCGAAGGTTTTTGGGTGTCAACAGAAACTACCACCATGGTGCTTTGGAATAGGAACCCCTTATTTTGATTTCCAACTACCAAAAGAAAACATTTCTTTTCCAGAACATGAAAAATGTTGGAATTTCTCTTCATGAAAACAAGCCCGTCGCATTATTAACCTTCCCAAAATTCGTAACCTCTGAATAGTAGCCGCAAGACCCCTCTCAATATTAGCCTTTCCCCATGATGACAAAATGATATCCCTTCCTTCGGCTAATATTGGGAGGGAGGGAATATAAAAGTATAGACGAGACAGGCGGCTAATATTGGGACAGTACTGCCATTTTAAAATTTTTGATACAAAAAACTTTTTTTAATAATTTACCTGAAGTGATGGGGTATGCCCTGGCGAACTAACTCTTTAATGGCCTCTTTTCTCTTTTTCCAATGATTGTCCCAATCTGAGACAATGTTCCCCCAAAGCTTCCAGGTCTCCTCCACGTCCGACGGTGAATGGCGCCGGGCAATAACATCTCCTCCGTTAACGCTACAACCCGACGTCAAAGATACTTGCGATGTATCCGAACCTTTTCTGCTGTGATTGCTTTGCAGCGAACTTAAAGATTTTGAATCCGACTCGATGAGCCTGCAATTTACAAAAAAAATAGATTATTTATAATTCATGTTTCAAGTTTATTTTGAGAGTGTAATAATTATTTTGAATATTTATTCTATTGTTTCCGTCGTATTTTAACAAATTAATTAATACTTTAAGAACATGCCATGGAAATGTTACCATGACACCTTTAATTTGCAGACAGTTATTATGTGCTTTTAACAATTTTGCAATACCCTAATTCTCTTCTTCCGCAATTGTCCAACCCCGTTATCGTCCACTGTGAGAACTCCGATATTGTCTTTTTGCTTCTCCCACTCCTTCGCCTCTTCAAACGTGCAAAGGATATATATTATGCGGGCACACAATTTCTTCTCCGGAGTTTCGTAGAAAGTGAGTGTGAGTGGGGACAGACAATAAGGGGGTTTGGACAGTACTCACGATAGGTATTTAAATAACGTACCTATAGTAATTTTTATCAAAAATTACATACGCCTACAAAAACAAAGTTTATACTTTTAAACAGACCTACCAATCTTTATTTACTGAACCTAAATATAATGAAAATATTGCAAAAAAACAATTTAATGTTTTTAGTGTCCAAGAAAATTATTAGCAAAAATGTATTATGACCTGGACTAAGCACATGTAAACAAAAATGAGACTCCAACATTATGGTAAATTACTGTTGGATACTGAATGCATAAAAGGGAAAATCACTGCGTACATCATTTATAAGCAAAAAAAGTTGGCTTCAAGAAAAATAAAGCATAAGAAAACCTTAAAAGGTAATCTGATATCAATCCGCGGAGTTTGTTCGGGAATAATAATTGACTTCTATGAAATTAATTTTTATTTACAACAGTATTAAATTTTTTAGTACTCGAGGATAAGAAATCTTAGATTATAATTCGGGTACTAAAAAATATGACAACAATGGATTTAATTTACAAAAATTAAAATGGTTCAAAATATGATGCATTACATGACAAAAAGACAAAAAAAAATGAACCAAAGAAAGTCACAGTCAAAAAGGACACATCGAAAAGATAAAAAACATCATTGTACATAAAGACGGTTAGGTATAGACAACCTAACCTAACACAACCTAACTTAACCTAGAAGAGGGCTCTATTCAAAAAATATAATAATTTATTTCTTTTTTTAAATAAATTACTTTTTTTTAAATAATGCTGTAATAATACAAAATGTATTTTTCATACAAATATTATTATTATTACTGTGTTTTTTATGTAGATGTGCCTTCTTGTCTTATGTTTTTTTTTGTGGCTGTGAACATTTGTCCCATCGACATATTTATTAAACCTTTAGAATTTTAATGAGACGCATTTTTCTCTTCATAGACTGAATATAGTATGGTTTAACATTCTATATATATATATATATATAAGAAATTTTGTTGTTTTTTTTACTACAAAATATTTTCAGTAATTGCATAATGAATTGTGGAGGTTTTATTAATCTACCTTCAATAGTGATAAAAATTGCAAAGGCTAATATATTGTTTTGCTACAAGAAGACAACACTTCCAGAGTACCAAATACAACTCCGTTTCCGTAACGAGTATCATGGAAATATGTGTACACTCCTAGCGGTCACAGGAGGAACTAACCGTACAGAACAAAATTGCTAGTTTTTGTTTGAACTACAGAATACTACATTCAGAGAAAATTATAGTGTGTGTTACTATGGACTTGAGTGAAATACAATTACAAGAATATTTTGTAGCAAAATTAACCATATTTATGGTGCCATTTACGCTTTCTATAATAAAATGAACAATATTTCAATTCTGATTACTATAAACTTGAGTGAAATACACTCACAACTATAAATTTCTCTAAGTGTAGCAGATGTCGGCAGTATTTAACGCCAGATGTCATTACTGGACACATAATTTTTCTGAAATCAAATATATCAAACAAACTTCAGGTTTTTTAAATTTTCATAAGAAATTAGTTCAGTTTTCATTTTGAAATCAAGCGTTTTTATTTCTTTATGTCAGGTAAGTAAAAAAGTAAACTTTATTATAGACAAAATGTTATAGAAAAATAATTTTTCATGCAAATATTAATTGGCGTTGCACAATTTTTCAAATTTAATATTTTTAACAAGTTAAAATTTGCATTTTCGTAGGATTAAATAATTATTCCTTTATTTGTCTGCAGAAGGAAAAGAATTTAAAGTTTATGCGTGCCCTTTGACGTATATAACGCGCTGCTTCTTCAAACCGCATATTTTCTGCTTGCACTCGTCGTAGGATGAGAGAACGCATTAACCGTATACATTAATTCTTGAGAATAAAAGTATAATAGGGCGAGAATAAATACTTCCTTAGATAATACCGTGGAAACACGTTATTGTGTAGCATCTAGTGTTGGCGTTTGTGCAAGTCTAACCAAGCCAATAAAAAAACAGTTGCTGTAAAATATTATTTTCTTTAACAAAAAATATTTATAGGCATACAACATTTTAGTAACTTTATGGTATTGGTGTAGGTTTTAATCGAAATTTAATATTCGAAATCTTAGATTTCGAGTAAACTTAAATATTTGTAATTTACAGGAAACATTTGTAAATTTGCATTATTTTTGTAACGTTTATTGAAAGTTTCTGCTTGTGTTATTTCTTTTTTCTCAAGAAAGATTAAGAGTTCGTATTTAAAAATACTAAAATAGTAAACAGAACGATATTAAAGTCTCATTTTCTATAAAACATCGTTGATTTAATACCATTTTACCATTTTTTTCGCAAAATGGTAACATCAATGACGTTCCCCTCATAAATCTAGTCAATAAATTCTTCAGGTTTTTAAAAATTAAAAAACAAACATTTTAATAACTTTAACACCTGTTTTAATTGTTCCTATTACTTCTAATTAATTAAAACGTGTAATATGAAGTTTGAAAAAATGAATTCAAATCAAATATTCCTTATTGATTGGGTGAATGTACTTGATTGAATGAAGAAAGTTGGGGCAAAATATAGATCAAGTTATTTTTGGTTTGCGATAGTCTAAAAGCTTATGGGGTACAATAATCCTCAAGTAGGTACATAAAAGACTCGAACCGAACGCAGGCCTTGTATCGGTCGATGATTACGGTGTGTTAATCCAAAAATAAGCAACAAGGATTGGTTTTTATTAATGAAGATTTAATGTAAAAATACTGGTAATATATACAAAAAAACATACGTTTAAATGTAACATTTATTAACAAGTTGTAAGTTTTACAAAACGTAAGGGTTTCTCTGTTTAAAAAGCTGAATTCACTCTAAAACGAGTTGAACTTCACTTTTAATTTTCACTCTTTAATGAAGAGTTGTTGGAATTTCATTTCCATTTTTTTTTCATTTGAAAAGATTTAAAATAAATATTTTATACGTTGGTAACTTTAAAAATATAAACCACAATTAGACATTTCTAAAGGATTTAAAGGTTAGAAAATTATTCTTCACTTCAAACGAACTGCCACCGTAGAAAAAACACCAACACAAAAGATTCAATTTTGTTGTCTGGCTGTTTCCTTTCAATTCTCGAAACATTTCTTTTAATCGCGTAAATACTCTCTAAATTTCTTAAAGTGAAAATTCACTCCTTGCGGAGTAAAAATAAAACCACTCTAGTGAAAGATTGAATTCTCACCTTTAACTAGTGAGAATTTATTCTTTATGAAATTAAATCTCACTCTTCATGGAGTGAAAATTAACTATTAAAGTGTTAGAATTCCCTCATTCACTACAGTGGCTCAATTTTCACTCCATGAAGAGTTACTTTTCACTCCAAAATATATAAAGAGTTGCCGAAGGATTTTCAAGGTCTCGTGTCAAGATTCGAAGGTCAAATTTTCTAAATTCAAAATTTCCCATCCAATATGGCCGACAAATTTAAATCAAAGTTTAAACGGGGGACTCAACATGATCGACAATTTTTTTTAATCCATCGATTTTTATGAAATTTGGTACATAATGTTTCTTCAGTCCCTTGTAATAAATATGAAATACATTTTTCAAAATTCAAAATGGTAGATCTAATTTTAAAAATGTTTGACAGTTTCACTCCCATTTTCCAAGTTTTTTTTAGTTTAATTAGAAACTTTCTAGTAAGTACTGGAAGCACAAAGAATTTAGTGTTTATCCAAATCATACAAAATATTTCATATTTATAGATATTTTGCACATCACTGATCATGAATCTCTGCATAATCTATGAGCCTGAAAACCAGAATCACGCAATTTCATACAAATTTTAAAATTTGAAATTACATTCATAAACACCAGAATAAAAAACTAATTGTGTTTTTTTTCGGAAAGAAAAATTTATGCTTCAAATATTCATTTTTTCGAAATAATCTTTGGCAAAATACTTTTATGGCAAAAATTAGCTGATGAAGAATTATTATGCATTGAATACGTAAAAAAGTCCTATGCTATCAAAACTCTGTAGAAATCTAGTTTTTTCTTTTTGCTTGTAATTGTTTATAACAAATATATGCATGAATAAATTATTCGAATGTTTCCAAAATTTCTAATAACAAACTCGAGACTCTAAAGATAAAATTCGTAATCATATTTCTGATAATGACTATTAAATTATTGGTAGGAACTTAATTATACAGGAAATTTCTAATTTTTACGAATTCAATATGTGGCAATTGAGAAAAGTACGGTAAACCAATTCTAATTCGGTCGCTTATTAAACAGAGGGCAGCAAGAGTTTCTTTTTTATGTAATTTGAAGCTCTAAAAAATACTTTCATTAATAACCACCATTGTTTATTATTATTACATGACCTTTTATTTATTTATAAGCCGAAGAAAAAAGATTTTTTTTTTAAATCATTGGATTCCAACAATGCATCAATGTAAGACTAATGCACATAGAATTTACCTTTCACCTTACAATTTTCTGTTGAAAGCATTTACGACACTTTACCCATGCGCGACAATCAAATGAAACGGTTCGATTCATTTGTCGTTAATTTCTAATTCTATTACGTCATAGTCATATTATGTCTGTGCGTGCACTTGTTACTCTGCCAGGAATACAGAATAATCTATGGACACCAATGTTTTATTTCCTGACGATCAAACAAAAAATGAAAGCCAAATTGTCAATCGCTTTTTACATCCAAATGTGTAAATTTTTTTTAGAAGTGAAGTAATCCTCGCGTATTTTTTATTGCATAAATCAATTTAAAAAATTATGGACACATGGATTTTCTGCAGAATTTATTTCCTACCTATTTATGTAAAAAAATATATACACCTAATTATAAAACACAAATTTCAATGTCATTTTAGTCGAAAAATGTATTGTTTCAAGTTTATGCAACTCATGTTTGTGGTAACTACCTTTGTAGTTATTTTAGGTAATATTTTAGAATTACTGTCTTTAAAAAATGTAGCAATTTTACCATAAAATTATGTTTCCAATACCATATATATTTTAAGGCTGCATTTTATTTAAGTATTATATTAATAAGCATTTTATTATAGTACAAACCAACATGTCTAAAAGTAAAATCTTTGAGACTTTACTAAATATTTAATCACAATCCACAGAAATCAGAATTTAAGAAAACATAATTTGTTTCTAACTTCTACAGTATCACAGAAGCTTTATATTTTGTTAAAAATAAATTACAAAATATTTGTTAAATTTAAATTTCATTTTAATCTACAATTTAATTAATTTACAACTTATTTCCTTTGTTTTCTCTAATTTATTAAAATGGAAATGCACTCTTTATGTAGTAGCAACTCTAATGAAAGAGCGAATGGTTACTATTTAAGACTGGATCTTCATCACAAGTAGTGTGAATTTAAACTGTAAGGAGTTAATTCTTTATTTAATTTAACAATTATTTGCTTTGTTGTCCCCAAGTTTACCGAAGTGCAAATTCACTCTTTATAGAGTGAAAACTTAGGTAATCTTATGAAATAGCTAATTGTTACTCTTGTAGAGTGGATATTCCAAAGAATGTAAATTTTCACTCTGTAAGAAATGAATCACCACACAAGAATTTTAGAGACTTGAGAATTGCTCAGAAATATAATCTAAATTTTTCGAGTGAAAATTGAGCCGCTCTAGTGAATGAGCAGATTTTCAGAGTAGATTTTCGCGGCATGTAGAGTTGTAGAGTGAGATTTCGCTAGTTAAACCATTTTCACGACATAAAGAGTCGGAATTCTCCTCCAAACTCACTCCAATGAATTTAGAAAATGGCAACAAATAATACCGATAGGTTAGTTCATCAAATTCGGTCAGTTGCAAACTATTGAATAAATACTATAATAAAGAAAGCTTAGTTTTATTACTCGACATCCGATTTTTATAACAATTTGTCCTCCCTTACAAAAAAAAGTAATTAGATAGTGTTTTGCAACTCAGAGAATTACAACGCTCTAAATGATAAAATTATACAAACCAGGTTTCATTAATCCTATAGTTATAAATTGTTAAATTAGCCATTCTTATCGTAGCTAACGTTATTAAAACTAAATGTTTGCTACATTTTCAATCACGAGGTGTTGAGGAAAGTTGAGCTCTTTAAGTGACCCAGGTCAACATTGAGTTCCAGCCAACAGGAATTCTAATATATGGCGACAAATTTGAAGAAAATTGTCAACAAATTTAGAAAAATTTATCTTATGAATTTTTTCGAGCTAGCAGAATATTGGGATTCTATTAAAACTCTGGACAAAGTTGGATAAAATATTTTAATTTTTAGAACAAATTTTACTTTTTATCTTACTTCATGGGAACGACCTCAAAATGGCGTCACGGAGAACATTTCTTTCGAAAAATTTCCGGACGCTGTAACTAAAAAATGTTAAGATTTTTAAAAAATGCTAAGATTTAAAAAAAATGGTAAGAACAAAAAGTTGTCAGAAAACGCCGACTGATATACTGAAATTGTTTCTGATTTTTAAGATATATTTTTAGATATTATTTATTTACATTTATATACATCTTTAATGAATTCTAAGTATTTTTTGTGATTTGCAATTTTTTCCAAAAGTTTTTAGTTCTCTACTTAAATTATCAATTTTTCAAAAATTGTAAAGAAGAATGCTTAGAATTCATTAAACAATTTTTTTTTAAACTTTCATAAATTTATTTAACAATTTAAACACAACATTTCTGAAAATATCATTTAAAACATCGTTAAAAATCCTAATATAACTCTCGGAGATTTCTAATGTCTTATTTTTATCATGTTTCAAAAGATGCTCATAGTTTTTTAGTTAAAGAGTCCAAAAATGATTCCAAGAATTTTGGGCTCGTTCCAATGAAGTTGAGTATAAAGGTAAAAGTTTTTTCTTAAAATTTGGATAGTTTATATACCTTTGTCCATAGTTTTAATAGAACCCCAATATTCTGATAGTTCGAAAATAATTTATAAGAATAAATATTTCTAACTTGTTGGCAATTTTTTCCAAATTTCGCGCCATATTAGAACTCTTTTTGGTTGAAACTCAATTTTGACCTTGAAATCTTCAGGAGCGGCCTCGAAAATATTAGTATACTTACCTTTAAATTTTCTTTAACTTTGTTTTGATACATAATATTTCATTAAAATTGAAGTAAACAAAATTTCGTAATTGGGTCAAATAGTATCATTATGTTAACAAGATTTTTATCGTTATTTTTTCTTTTTGGTTTCTGAAAGTATTTAATTATGTCCAAACTTCATAGATACTTTAAATAATTTTATCAACGTCAGCAATGATAAAAATGACTAATTTAACCATTTTTACTCTATACAGGATTAACAAAACTTAGCTAGCTGACTAAATGTTTAATTTTACAATTTAGAGCGTTGTGCCACTTACTTAAATTGAAAAAATATGAAAAGAATGTAAAATTTGAAGTTTTGGAAAGCTCTTAATAAAATTAACGGAAACAAATTGATGAAATGTATTGTTCGCTTTTGCAGTTTCAGAACGATTAACCGTAAAACGATAGTCATGTGACGCAAGAGTAAGCTTAGTGATTTCCCAGGTTGAGCATCGGTCATAGCGTTCAATTTCTATAGGTGACCCATTCGTTCCCCAAGGGATAATGTATAACGTATCATTTTTATTTTTCTGACGTATCAAATAAAAGTCTTTAACCCCGTGTAGTTGTAAAAGAGGTATAAAAGGGCAGTATGAGTGGAAAATACTATAATTAGCATTTTCTCATCCCGTGAGACGCGATGATTCGTTCATGCAATTTTATAATCACGATGTACATGAGCAATGCTCGTTATTATTTAAATAAATAACTAAAAAATTAATCATTTAAAAGTTAATGGAATTCACTCCAGAAATTTAAAATAACGAAACTTAATATTAATATTGTTTTAACTTTTATACGCAAAAAAAATGTACTTTAGCAAAATTCCTAAGCTCAATCACAAGTGGGAATTTTATTATTTAAAATATACTATTATTATGCCAAAATATTGTATAGCATAAGAGGAAATTTTAATATTTTTTTAAAAAGGTAGCATAAGTTAGAAATACTCTAGCTATATGCAAAATCTATAATATTATTTGCAATAATACAAAAATTTTGAAATCGAAAAAAAATGTCTGTTGATTTTTTTATATTTATAGAATTTGTAGTCATTTTTCATCCGCCAGACACCGAAAATAGCCGATTAACACCAATGACGTTTGGGACCCGGTTGTACAATCCCCCACTTGTGTAGGCTTTTCAAGTGCTCCAGTTTCACGATAGATGCGCTACAGTAGCAAATTCTCTCGCAAGTGGTAGAGGATTCAATTGATCAGTATAAAAAGTAAATTATCCAAAGGAAACGCAAGATCATTGCGTTATGAATAATTTACGTCTGTGATTGTGTAAGTTAAGTCTAATAATAAAAAACATTTAATACACAAAAAATGAAACAGAGAATTTATCAAAGTATTTCAAAATGTGTAGGGCAACTGAAGTAAGTTTTTCTATTAAGACTCTTTCGTATAAAAACAAGAACACGTTTTCAACACCTAACAACGAAAGTAAACAAGTGAAAAGGTTACTCAAATTATTTTTGTTACATTTTTTAATATAATGTTTTTTAAATTTATAACAAAATAAATGTTTTAATTTCTGCAATAAATAAACAAAGAAATTTTTAATATTCAACCGATATGAGTACGTAATGTTTATATGATTTAATAAGATTGTTATCTACTTATGATATTAGACCACAAACATTAAAAATATAGTCAAAAATATATATATTTTTTCATATATTAAAAATTAAAAAGGTTTTTAACACCCCAAGACTGATGAAAGAACCACTAATGTCAATTATATTCATTTTGTTCAACTAAAGTAATTGTTAGTTTGTTTCCAAAAAACTAATATTATTATTTAAGTTGGTAATTAAACGCTTTGTTTTTCTAATTCCTTAATAGAACTTTATGTGTCACAAAATGTAGAAACATTCAGTTATATTTTTAGTACGACATAACTAATTCGGAAATTTGTTAGACAAAATTATTGAATAATTTATTAACTATTTCTATGTAAAAAATGATACATTTTATTATATTTAGCACGAGATTTAGCATCAAATTATTATCTTAAGCCATAAGTTACATAGTACAGCTTTCCATCAGTAGATGGCGCTCAACACAATTTTAGCTGCAAGTGCTTGAAACTCTGAATGGGAACTATCATATATGAACGTCGAATTTTTATTTACAGTAAAATTTGAAGTGCGTTTAGTTGTATACTTATTATTATTAATAATACTTCAATAATCTTTTAGGAAATATTTTTATTTACATAAAAGAGACCACTGCAGATTAGTCTGCAAATACTGATAAACTGATACTCGCCCTTTGCTATTTGACTTAAGTTAAGATCTCCTAAATTATGATTTCTAAAAGTACCTAAATGTAAGAATGTTGATAAATATATTTTAAACAATA
The DNA here is from genome assembly GCA_030407085.1 of Trichopria drosophilae. Classification (NCBI taxonomy): domain Eukaryota; kingdom Metazoa; phylum Arthropoda; class Insecta; order Hymenoptera; family Diapriidae; genus Trichopria; species Trichopria drosophilae. The sequence goes on along the minus strand of CM059587.1, from coordinate 82,287,248 downwards.
GTAAGGGCTCGATAGCACTAAGGAAATATAAGTTTAATGGCAGAAGAAATGTATAGGTGTATAACATAATATCATGTTTTCAAAATCATTCAAAATCATCAATGTAAAATGAACAATTACGTTCCCTTAGGTTTTGTCTAGGACTTTTATTTCAAAAAAATCATTTATGAAACAATTATGCAACAAAATTCTTCGTCAGCTTTAATACATTTAGAAACTAAAATTTATAGAAATAAATGACAATAATTCATTTTAAATATAACAACGTAATTTCATACATTTCTGCTGTTGAACACATGGCGACCGAACGATAATCAGAGGAAGTTTTCGATAAGAAACAGACATAAATTAATGCAGCATTGCTTGCAATTTACACAATATTCTTTCATAGGTCGGAAAAAATTAAATATCACTTGTATATGAATTGTAAATTTAAATCTTTAATTTATACATGGCAGCTTTATAGATAAATATAACTTCAGAAAGGATTTTGAATCCAACAACTTTTGTAAATAATCTTCATTATTCGGTCATTTATTTTCATGATATATAGATTACACAAAAAATAAAATCTTAAAAAAAATTATTTTAAATCTTAAATGATTATTTGTTAATTAACTAAGTTTTTTATTATTTAAACCACGTTATCTCTAAAATAAATAAAATGCAATAATTACTAATCGTGATTTACGTTTAAAATATTTTTGTATTATATTAGAATTATCATCGAATAATTCTAATATAATATAAAATCATACATTAATAATTTTACTTTCGAATCATAGTCTTAAGAAAACAGGATGGAGGAAATTACGGACAATCAAAATGATTAGATATGCTCGGAAAACGAGTTTTAGGATAGGTAACGGTTCGTTGAAAACTGTTTCATAATTTAGGGCAAGTATCATCGAATATAGTTCAAACTTAAATGATCTACAAACGGTGTAAATGAAACCTATTTTTACAGATTCCATTTTTAGCTGATTAGGGTCATATTTGCAACGAATTACGTCCTACAATAATGTATAATTACAAATTTTACGAAGATTATGTTATTTCACGTTTGATAAGTACAATTAATTTAGTAATTTTGTCCAAATTTTCAACTGACACGATGGTAGTAATAAGAGACATTTTTGTACGAATTTTTTAATTAGTTTATTATTTTGGAAAAAAGTCGACGCGCCGAGACTTGAACCAGATACCGTTCAAACGCAGACCGAATTGTCATTTTGTATTTTTCGGTATGACTTTTCTACTTTTATCTTTATTATTAATTAACTTAACTTAATTCGAAACAAGACATCTTAGACAACTCTGATAATAAATTAGTAAAATATTTATTTATTAGATCGGTTTCCTACTTCGATGCTTATTAAATTACAATGATTAGATGATTATGATATGTCTTTTACCATTTACTAATCTATCCATGTTTGACATAGGAAAAATATTAATATGTTATGAATAAAATTCCATTTTGCAAATTTGTATGCAAATTAGCAATGTAAATATGAGTAGATAAAATCTTCATTTATTTAACTATGCAATAATTTTATAACAATTTAAACAATTGTTATTTGCATCAAATTTATTGTGCTACATGGAAAATCAATACTTGCTATACGTTTTTGGAAAATAATCGTTTATCGTCTGATTTCTATTCTATTTTTAACATATTCATATTTAAGTATTTTCTACTTGTAAGTGGTGCAAGTCTCATTTAGTAAAAAATATTAAGTGACGAAATTATTTTACGAGATTAAAACATATATTCAATCAAGTTTGTTTAATGAATTAAAAAAAAAACAATTGATCTGATATTACTGACGCTCACTTGTTTTAATTTGTCATTTGAAATGAATCAATGATTAACAAGACATTATGATGTTATTTTCAGTTACTGTAAAAATAAATACCTTCTTAATAGGGATTCCTATTAATGTATATTAAAAAAACAGTACACAATATAATTGAGTTTTTAAATGAAGTTCTGAAATTCACACTTTTACTTTACAATAAAAACATAAGTATTAGATTATCTAATAGTATAAAGATTATTATCTAAGATATATACATCATGTAATAAGTACGTAATAACGATAATTACACTTACTTTTCTAATACAATATATTACATTTCATTAATGTAATTAGTCTAATGGACCAGTATAGTACAGTAATTAAAATTACATTGTTTATTTTCACTTATATTACTGCACCTTGAAAAACAAAGAGTAGAATTGACACCAAAGGGGAAAAAGTGTCAATATCTATTAGTTCTATTGATTAATCCATAAAATTGTGTGAAGTATGTTCCAGCATATTTTTACCTTGACATTCAGACAATTCTACTGGAAGTAAACAATGAGCTCGTAAACTTATGGTTCCATAAAACAAATTCATAACTTCCTAGTTTTCTTTGCAAAATGCAAAAAATAAAATATTATGGCATACAAAAATTCTTTCTGAGCCCCGTCAAATTTATTTTCCTTATTTTCAGTTCTTGAATTCTTTGTTAATCATTGATTAACAACGAATAAAAGAGTTATATCTTTAGATATGTTTCTCGAAATTTGAATTGGTATTATGATGTGTCATTATTTTTTTGAAGTTAACGTTTTAGTTCTGTTGTGATAAATCAAATTAAACCAGAATTTGTACCAACTTTTTCATTCTCAAACATACAAAAATTGGCATTTTAATAAAAAAAACTTTTGTAAGAGATACGAAAATGTCTTCAAACTTCATTTCAAACATTCAAAAGTAGTTTTCGAAAGTAAGCATTTCTTGTATATTTAAAAAAAAACGCAACCAACTTCGGTTCTTTTTTCTGTGCCTGGAAGTTCGGAACGTTCAATGAACGATCTCTCAGTCGTGTTCTAAGGATAAAATAAAGCAATGAAAATATAATATATAGAAATTACAAATTTGTTACTTTTTAATAGTGAAAAAACGCGAGAATTCAATAATACCTTTTTTTTAAATTATTTTATGACATGAAACTTTTGAGAAATCGTTCATTGAACGTTCGGAACTTCAGGTACATCTTGTTTCATTGTTTTTAGTTCTTTTCTATAGCAGAAAGAAATCACCACTTCTTAACTTTGTCTAGAGTAAAATCTTTCAATTTTAATAACTCATTTGGGAAGTGATTAATTACATTGTCCATCTGTCTGACAATTACCTAGCTGGCTGAAGTAAAAAAACGATTACTTTTATAGTTACACTCTAAAACAGTTGTAGTAACTTGTTCAGTGTAACAAAGAGTAGTAAAAATATTTAAATCCTTTGAATCCCATGGAGTAAATTATTAATGTACCTCCTATTAGGAGTAGATTATTTAGTTGAAAGGATTACAAATTTACTTCTTTAATATGTGATTGATTGTACTGTCAATCTATCTGTGAGTTACCTTTCACTAGTTGGCCAAAGTTTAGTAAAAACGATTACTTTTGCAGTTACACTCTAAAACAGTTATAATTGTTCAGTGTAACAAAACGTAGTAAAGACATTTGAATCCTTTGGAGTACACTTTGAACCCCAAGGAAAAATCATTAATGTCTCCCCCCTATTTGGATTAGATTATTTAGTTGAAAGGATTAAAAATTTACTTCTTTAGATCGAAAATTTACTACGAGTTCAACCGTTCAATTTTTATTCTTTTGGCAGTAAATTTGACCCCAACAATTGTAGTGTACTCGTAATTCGAATTGAATTAGTTAATTTTACTATTTTTAGCTCAGTTAATAAGGATATAATAATATTTTTTGTTTAATTCAATCAACCTCACTTCTGTATTATTATACTAACTACAATCTTAGTTCATTTGACTATTACTAAAATCGAAGAAATACCGTTGCCTTTAGAAAAGTTTGGTAACTTTTACATAAAAATATTTGTTTGGGTTCATATTTCATACACAATATTAAATTACTAATATTGACTTACCTATTGGCTTCTTCTAATTTAGCTAGTAGAGCCAGCTCGTCGGTGGATATGGCCTTTGGCGAAGATTGAGTCTCTTTTGTAAGAGACTCACGCTCCAAATCCGAAAGAACAATTTTGTTGCGATCGCCGTTATGAATGATTGTCTTTCCTCATATACCGAATCGCATCTACGCTCGTCATCTACAGTCCATATCCTGCACATACAAAATCGTTTATTTACTAGCTTTACAGATGATACTTGTAATCTAGATGAAAAAACAATAGATAACCCGGGGAACACATGGACATCGTTGTGCATAATTATTCATTTTCAAGCATTAATTAAAAAAAATAATGGAAAAAGGTGATTAACCCATTAACGCCTGAAATGACAATTTTTATACTTCATTTTCAATCAAGTATTTCGTATCAAAATCAAAGTTGAAAACAATTGAGAGGTGCGTATCCTACTGTTTTCAAGGTCGCTGTTCCCAGGTCAAAATTGAGTTTCAGCCATCAGAAATTCCAATATGGCGCCGAATATGAAAAAAATTTCCAAAAAATTGGGAATTTTTTATTCTTATCAATTTTTTTCGAGCTATTAGAATATTGGAATTTTATTGAAATCTTGCATAATGGTGCATAAAATAGTTGAATTTTAAGAAAAAATTTTACTTTTATATCCTACATCATTCTAACGACCTCAAAATGGCGTCAACAATGAAAATGTCTGTGAGAAATTTCTGGACGCTCTAAATCAAAAACTACCAACTTTTAAAAAAAATACCCACAATGAAAAGTTTTTAAAATTCATCGAGCGATATAGTGGAATTTTTTTCAAAATTTTTTGATGACATTTTGAGACATTTTTTTTCAACATTTTTTTCAAAATTGTAATTTATTTACAAAAAATTCTAAAAAAAATTTAGTGTATTCTCTGATGAATTCTAAGAGTTATTTGTTCTTTGCATTTTTTTTCGAAAAGTTGATAGTTGAATTTCAAATATTATAGTTTATGATTTTTTCCCCCAAAAAACTATTAACTTTTGGAAAAAATTGTAAGAACAAAAAACTCGTAGAATTCATAAGTGAATACACCCAATTTTTTTCAGAATTTTTCATAAATAAATTATGATTTTCAAAAAAATTTGAAAAAAAATTTCTCAAAATGTCATCACAAAAATCTGAAAAAATTCCACTATATTTCTCGATTAATTCTAAGAACTTTTCATTCTTAGCATTTTTTTCTAACAGCATGTAGTTTTTGAGTTAGAACGTTCAGAAATTTTTCAAAGAAATGTTCATTGTTGACGCCATTTTGAGGTCGTTACAATGATGTGAGGTATAAAAGTAAAATTTTTCCTTAAAATTGAAGTATTTTGTTCAGAGTTTCAATAGAATCCCAATATTCTTATAGCTCGAAAAAAATTGATAGGAATAAATAATTCCCAATTTTTTGGAATTTTTTTAAAAGTTCGGCGCCATATTGGAATTCCTGATGGCTGAAACTCAATTTCGACCTCGGAATCTTGAAGAGCGACTTCGAAAACAACAGGATTTTTTGATATGATTTTGATATGAAATACTTGATTGATAATGAAGTATAAAAAATGCCATTTCAGGCGTTAATGGGTTAAGGCGGATTCGAACCCGGGACCGCAATGTACAAATCTATTGACTGAACCACTGAGCCAAAAAAGTTTTTTCAAATATTTTTATTAAAGGAAAATTATACAACTAAACTAACAAGTTTCTTTGTTATGAATTGTTTAATTGTATTGTTTCTATTTTTGTTTTCACAAAAATGTTCGAAAACCATTAACCGTATATATTTGCGGTTTCTATCGAAAAAACGGTTAATGTTTTTCTTTTTTGTATTTTTATTTTCAGTGACATAACAAAGAAGCGGTCTTACAATTTAATGTTAATTAACGAGGTCGAGAAATTTTATTAGATGCTTCTGCATCAAGATTAAATGTTCGAAACCATAAAAAATATTGAGTACTTTATTGAAAATTCTTATACAATTTACTACAGACATTCAATACCTTTTCGATAACAGGAACTAATAATAATAATAATTTGTCTTTATTGGCTAACAAAATAAATATAAAAAGAATGTATAATCGTGACCAAAAGGCTAGACATAGCTAAAAGGAGCTGTTTTGCAGATTGATCTTAATAAATTACTTTTGTTTAAGAAATATCACGATATAAACAAAAATTTAATATGATGATAGAAACAAAAATCATGTATTTTTTATGAATCATTAAAAGTATTTTAGTAATTTTTCTGCGGATAAAACGTATTTATATCTGAAAAATCCACGTTTTCCTACACCTGCATTCACATTCATGTTAAATTTACAACGGTCTAAAATTTCTAACCTCAAATATGGTTATTTGTCACATTTTTTGTAAGCTTTTTCAAAACTGTACACTCAGCTAAATACTCGGTTGCGTTTACTGGAAACCCAAGTTGTTTTAGCCGTAGTAATCCAAATATCATTTCGGATGAATAAAAAATGACAATTAAAAATTCGAAATCATCGAAAATCAATTTTTTTAAAACAAGTATCGTTTTGTATGTCGTTAATATTTGTTTGTTGTTTCTAACCGATTTAGTTGTTTATAATTGTTCTGCAAATTCGTTTAAACTGAAAAATTAAGATTCTTTTCTAATTTTCAAGAGTTTTGTATTGAATACGGTGAAAGATAAACAAAAATGAACTTAATATTTTATTTGCCATGAAAATATGTCCATGTACAAAATGTCCAATTATACTGAGTAACAAAAAAAAAGTCGAATCTTGTTTATTTTAAAATTCTTATGTTTATTGAATCTTTAGGTCTCAGTGAACAAAAAAAGACAAACCTTTTTTCATTCGGTCAGTTCCATGCAAATCGAGATAAAATTGCGAAAAAAATTGTTTTTTACCATTTTTTTAAATCCTTATGTGTCAAAAATGCGAAGTGATACAAATTTCTAGTAGGGCATAAATGAAACCTTAAAACATGAATTTTTCGACGAAAAATTAAAAAATCACTATTAATAGTGGAGGAACTATAATTCGTCGTTTTTGTAAATTTTAATAACTGGGCGTTATCATTGTATCTGTAGCAAATTTCAGAGGCAAATTTCGTGTTGTATTTTATATAAATGTTTCCCAAATACTATAGCTTTAATGTAATAATACAATTGATGTTAATGAAAGTATATCCTTCTTAATTTTTACCTGTATCGAAAAATAAATTTTAAATTTGTAATCAGAGACTTTTAAATCCCTTGGGTAACAAAATCATAAAGAAATTCGAGTAAATTTCAAATATTTCGGTCGCCAATTTGGATTTGCCATTTTGAATTTTTACTAGTGATTAGCAACCTCAAAAATATCCGAGTAACAAGTTTCAAGCGAGTTCGCGTAATATTTGAATTTAGTCCGCCATATTGTGTCCGTCATTTTGAATTTCTTAAGTCTAACTTTCCATTCATCATCAGCAACTACAAAAACCATAATGGGACCAGTTAAAAAAAAATCTGTTCGTGGAAAATATTTATAAATGAAGTTCCCCCACTCTTAATAGTGATTTTTCAATTTTTCGTTTAAAAGATCGTGTTCTAAGCTTTCCTTTAAGCTCTACTAGAAATTTGTATTACGTCACATTTTTTACTCATAGGGATAAAAAAAAATGCTAAAAAAGCAATTTTTTCACACTTCCATCTCGATTTGCACGGAACTGGTCGAATGAAAAAATGGTTGTAACCTCCTTTTTTGTTCACCGAGACCTAAAGATTCAATAAACATAAGAATTTTAAGATAAACAAGAATCGACTTTTTTGTTACCCAGTGTTATTGACAAGAACATCTATATAGATTTCTATGTAAATCCAAGTATTTTCAAATTTGAAGAAAAATATATGTGAAAATAAATGTAGATGTATTATAAGTCATCAAATGTGTTGAATAAGTTCGGAAATTTTACACAGTTATAAAAGTCTGTGCCATTTTGAATTTTATCTCAAATTCATAAGCAACTCTAAAAAATCTTCAAATCAACGTGTTTTTCTGAAATTCAACATTTTTAAATAAATTTAGCGCGCTAAATTAAACCGCCATTTTGAATGTTTCATAAGAAAATGCTCATTTCGAAATGATTTTACGGATTATTATGAAATAAAGAGTATACTTTCAACCTCTATTTCGTATTTACTAATTAGAAAAAATACGTATGGATTAATTTTGGGCGAATTCTAAAAATTTGCCGGTTTCGTTAAAATTAGATGCTGAAACTTGGATATAAAGTTTACTTGTTCGTGATCTTTATTAATCAAGTTTCTAAAACACTACTAAAGTATGATAATTTAATTTCGCGCTACTATTTTACTATTTATTTTATTAAATTAAATTAATGACGAACGTTTCTCCAATGATTCAAACATTTTTATAGAGGCACCTGGCACCAAAAATTTCTAACTTCAAATATAATAACAGAACAATAAAATAATAATCAAGTGAAATAAAAGTAAAATGACATAAATGAGAACAAAAAAAAAGATAAGATTTCAAATAAATATGTAATATTTTGTGTATATGGGTCATCTGATCGATATATGTAAGATTACGGTGGCCCCTCAGAGGTGTCAATCCTGAAAAATTTGAGTGCCTGTGGTGATTAACCACTAAGCACGCTTTTGTACTTCTTTGTTTTTGTTTCAAAAAATTTCCACCGTATTTCATTGGAAAAGCTGATTTATCTTTTACACAATGGTTATTATACAAAACCAATTTATTATACACTAAATTTATTAGTTTCATGATGTCCGAAAATTTATAAATAATTAAAAACAAATATTACATAAATAATTTTTTGATGCAAAAGTAAATCGTAAAAGTAAAATCCACCGTGTTCTTAGAAATGTATATGATTGTTATTCAAGAATTTTTTAATTCGTTTTTTTAAAATTATTAATTTTTTTATTTCTATAACGTAAACATTTTTTATCAGTAGACTGTCTCGGAGGCCTTCCTTAAATTATAATAACAACATTGAAGGATGATGGGGGGGGGGTCCTACCGTAAATAGTCTGGGAAAGGAGTGGGGGAGGGGTCCAAATTTTTTAATATCAATTATATGACCATTCCATATTCCAATAATCAATTTTAATTTTTAAGTATTTAAAAACTTATTTAAAAAAGAAAACTATTAAAAAAAATCAGAATACAAAGTTTCATGTAAATCACCTGTGAGAAATGAATAAATTAACCATATAAATCATCCTTTTTTTCATTTATGAATCAAAACAGCAATATTAAATTTTCAGTTCTTTTAGTACAATTCTTATGTGTACATTTTACCTCAATTGTTAATGTAAACATTAATAAACTAGGCAAAAACTTGCTAAAAACATAATTTACTTTTTATTGCAATTCTAAAAATACACAAAATTTCCCTGTACAGTTGAGATGTTTACAATGTATCAAAATTATTTTTATTATTATTATTATTAATATTGTTGTTGTTGTTATTGTTATTTAATACTTATTAATGTTTTAATCTATTATTTTTAAGTATTTAAATATTTATTGGATGCAATAATATGACAAGAAATATTGTAATGAGTAGAATAATTTAAGAAAAAAGGAAAACCATTTTTGTGTTTTTTAACAACTGGGTCCAATAAATGCAGACATTTATATAATTAGTTTAACTTTACACAAATGTCTTATTGCATTTTGGATATTTTCAATTAATTATACTTAAAATATGAATTATCCCAGCATATTTAAGGCAAAATTCTAACATCTTTGTATGCTAATAATCACACTATATCGTCAAGTGTTATTTTAATAAAACATTATAAAATAAATAAAACACTGGACAATTCAATCTATTTCAAATCTGTATTCATATAAAAATTCTACATTTTTAAAAAGGAATTGTGATATCCACACATTAAACTATATGATAAAAATAATACCTCACATGTGTTTATTGTCAGTTAAATAATTTAATGATATCATTAGTACCAAAACAATATCCAAAGTATGTTGTGAAAAAAAAACAAGAAATAAGTCAAGTAATTATCTAATCTATAATACAAAAAAACAAAATTTAGAGTAATGAAAATTAAATACAAAAAATGATAGGTAAGGTTCAAAAATACAAACGACATCGTTGACGTTAAATTTATTTATAATCTGATATAACAAGTATTCTGATAATACTTGTTAGTCTGTAATAATTGAATCATTGAATGCATAAAAATGAATCTCATCAACTCGGCTGTCCATCAGATGAAGATTTATTATGAAGATAGACCTCATGCTAATTAAAATGTTTTATAGCATTTCCAATTCTGATGTCAATTAAGGGTATCTCAATATCCCATTATTAAAACTGGACTAGAACCATTACATTAAAAAAAAAATTAAATAAACACAATCTTAATCTATTTAAGAATAATTAAAAGTCGTTATATTTTTGTAAAATCAATTTCAAGGATACATAAACTTGTTGGGAATATATTATTTGAAATATTTCAGTCTAAAATTTTTATCATTTTTATAGTTGTTTTATTATATTTTCTACTATTATTTTCATACATTTTATTTCTTTTCTAATTCAATCTAATGAATTATTGTTTTTGTATTGTATTAAGATGTTTGAAACAATTAAATAAAAATTCCAACTGTCTTTCTATCAAGTTACAGTCATGGAAGTTACCAAGGAAAAAGTAGTTTACTTTGGTCGTCGTAAATCAGTTACGAAAATTAGTTATGATTGTTCAGTTAATGAAATTGCTGCATGCGAGTATATTGTCCATTATTTAAGAATAATAGGTTTTTGCAATCGTTTAATAAAAACGGCTAGCTTAGTTTAATATTGTTAGAATCTAACAGAACATAGAACATGTCGCTGAATATTAATCCTCGATTTTTAATAAGTTTTCCAACAACAGAAGTATAAGTACTGTAGGACCTCTTATTCTAATTAGTAAAGTTTTTCAAGATGGCGCCAACCTCTCTTATTCTAATTTTCCCCTTATCCCCACTTACTTTGCTTGCGAGCTTGTGATTCGTGGACAATATTTTTCGTTGACTTTTCGTGTGATAGTGGGAGAAGACTTGTGGGGGAACGATTAGAATAAGAGAGGCTGGACAATTAGAACAAGAAAGGCAATTAGAATAAGAGAGGTTCGAATAAGAGAGGTCCTACTGTAAAATTTGGCCGGGGAACAAAGTTCCGAAAATAAAAACCCCGAAAGGCTAAAATTTCGATATTGCGTGTATCCAAGGTATTTTAATTTGCTTTCTTTTTGCCAAATTTTGAAAGACAAAGTGAAGAAAATCACGCTGGAGCCATGCTATATCGAAATTTTGGCATTTCGGTGTGTTGATTTTCGGAACTTCGTACCCCGGCCTAAAATTTTCATTGTCGAGTGTTATTTTTTATTGATAAAATTAAATGTAAATTTATAATTAAAACTATATTTATTGATAGAGAACTTTATCTTAAAGAAAATAAGTTATGTTTGATTATGATAAAAATAGTTTGCAACTTCGTGTGTATCTAATTGGAAGGAAAAATTTATAAATCGTACTCAATAAAAGAAAATCTCTATTGACATAAGTTATCGCTGGAACAAACACATATTATACATATATTTAAACGAAACTAATTTTGTCAAGTTACAAATACATTTTAGCAACATATTAAGAAAACTTTAGAAGGAAAAATTTGTATTCAATATTACAAACAATAAATTAGGTATCGAAAAATGCATAAAAATTTTTAAAAATGATTCGAGAGATAAGCTAATACGAAATTGTATTCTTGTGGTAATCTATTACATAAATCGAACATTACTTAATAACGTAATCAAAAGATTATTGCGCTTTAAAATTTAATAAAAACGAAGTAACCATATATTTATTTGACAAGAAGAAATTAATGTATAAGACAATTCTAAATGCTGGTTATATAATATAATCAAAAAATAACTGTAACATATGACAATATTGATCCCTCGAGTAGGTAAAATTGATACAAGTACTGTTATGACACGAGTAAGAAAAAAATGACATTTGATTGTCATCAAATGTCATAATAAGTGTATTGACATATAAGTTAGTACAGGGTCCAAAAAATTAGTGTTTAAAACATACCTGCATCAATATAGGTCAACACTTGTCAAAACGAACAAAAGAAGGTAGAGTTTGGGGTAGTGAAAAAAAAAACAAAACAATAAGGATAATAATTGAATCGAGATGTTTGAAAACTGATGTAATGGATTATGGCAGAGAAGAAAAAACAATACCGCTTGTTAGACGCACGAATATGGCATGGGTAATATATAGTTGAATACATTCAGGTCACTAACCTTCTGACTTGCCGCGGAATCCGAAGTTCCTCACGTCGACGATCGGAAACGACGCTAACGTCAACCTTGATTCAACTCGTCAACTACGACGACAGTTGTCAAAATCCAGTGTACAAAAATCGAAAGTCGAAATTTAAAGGAGGTTTTGCGCACCTTCTGTTTGGACACCTGCCACTCCTCGATTTCTCAAAGTTCGTAGAAAGACAGTTGTCGATTTTTTAGGATGCGTTACGACGAGTTTGAGGGGCTTTAGAACCAAGACTGACGCCTGGTAGTGTTACCAATGTGGATAGTGGTAATATCACTAATGGTAGCGATGGTACTGACATTCGACGTTTCGTGGCATGCAACGCACGCAACACTGAGCGCACGGTAATAGACTAACACCACCACAAATACTGTCAAATTAACAACGACGTACGAGTATCACATGAGATTAACGTTTTTTCTTTGTATAAGAATATTTAAATATAAGAATCACGTTGCTTTTTATTGCTGTCAATTATTACAGTGTCACCTACGCCTGGCTGTCATATCATTCGCATTGGCCATCAGTGCTGTCAGTACAGCATCTAAATATGGCTATGGATTTGTGTTGTCTCCATATGTATTGTACAGGTAAACAGGCTGTGCCATGATGACGTTAAAAACACCAGGTTTAAAAGTTACTAGGGAAAGTCACTAGGTCGAATAGAATGAACCAATCACGTTTCTTGGTCTTTAAATACGGGAACTTAATCATGGTTTCTTTCCATTTTTGAAATATCTCATTAAATATTGATATTTTAAATCAAAGATGCTTTATATCACATCGAAGTGCATCTTTATACCCCAGCGGAAATAAGAAAGGTACGAAAGCATAGGAAAACGAACAAAAATGTACAGAAATGTACAGAAATGTAAGATATCGTACAAAAATGTTTTTTTTTACAAATTCGGACATGTTTCACAGTTTCGTACGTTCCGTACGATTTGGTACATTTATGTACATTTATATACGGTTTCTTGCGTTTCAGTACATTTTCGTACTTTTTCTATCTCGCATTTTATTTTATTTAATTTTTTTTTTCGTTACGTTCCCACATTTTTGTACGTATGCAGTACACTTGGGTACGTTTCTGAAAGTTTTCATACGTTTTTGTACGTTTTCTTGCATTTCTGTACGTATCCATACATTTCTGTACGTTTATATACGTTTTCAGACATTTTTGTACTTTTTCACATGTCTTGGCATATCGCGGCTATTCGCGGCACAGATTCCATCAGAATATAATTCGTGTTAAAAGTAAAGTCAAACATGCAGCGCCAAAAATGTACATAAACGTACCAAATCGAACAGAAGTGTACAAAATGTACGAATTTGCAAAAAAAAAACATTTTTATACAATATCTTACATTTCTATACGTTTCTGTACATTTTTATACGAATTTCATTGCCGCTAGGGTAGTATATATTACGCCTTTTCATAAGGTAGATTTTTTATTACTTACTAAAAATAACCACTTTTGTACTGGTGTACCAGGGTTTTTTTTCAATTAGTTAAATTCGCATTTAATTGAATTAATTCTAATAAGTTGCAGCATGTGGATCTGAAAGTTTATATTTTTAAGCAATTATCCTGTAAAAAAATACAAAATAATATAATCTTATTAGATATTTAAGCGATCAGTTTTAGTTCCTATATTTTTGTCTTAGTGTAACGTTTCCATGGGTTATTCATAATGAATGACACGATAATAAATCTATATTTTTATCTAAAGTGACTTTAGATGTTCTGGTTTTCGGCATAATAATAGGGAAAGGCGGGGCGTAGCGACGAGGATTTTTTCCGTGTATCATATCTCTCCTTGAATTTCGTATTTAGGATGATGCAAAGTATCATTTGATAGGTAATTTCATAGTCAATATTTACATGTATGTTACTTAAGGTATACGTTTAACAGATGGCCAGCTATGGCCAATTAATAAAACTTAAAAAACACGGGGAGAAACGGCGATATCATAAGCAAGTCATAATCTTTTTTAAGTTATTATTGTTTGTTTTAATAAAAATAAAATTTCCACGTTGGTGTAATGAACCTCTTCAGATATATCAAAGTTTCCTACAACAGTAAAAAAAGAAATTGCATCTTCGGAAGCTTTGAATACTCGTATTATATCAGGATCACATATTTTAACTTCGTCTTTGGTTACTCAATGCATTCATCAAAAGGGAATTCTAAATTAAAAAATAATCACGGAATAGAGACATCCGGGAAAAAATTTAGCTGCTTCACTCCAAAGTATCATTTAGACTTCCAGGTACGATATCTCAATATAAACACACAAAAAAGGAACAATTCATGTTTTATAAATAAGTCCAAAAAATATACTTTTAGAATAAATATATAAATAGTGATTATAAACTGCCAAAATGAAAATATTGACCAATCTGAGAACTAAGTACAGGATAATGACTTGAAAATTTTATTTAAAAATTACATTTCTCGCTCCCAAAGGTAGGTAAGAGAACCAAAAATAAAATATCATGCCACAAAATGTGAAAAATGGTGTAAATAAAGAAACCACTTATGATATTATACAATCAGTATGATCATATTGGAAATATTTGAGATTCGCCACTTCGCCCCGACTTCCCCTAATAATAGTAATAATAACACAGGTCAACATGGTTTTATTGTTGGGAAGCTGTGGGTCATTTTCGACGTAATTTTATGCGTAGAATCCGAATCCACAGTCAGAAATGGCCCATCACATCAGGATTTTGAGATATTTGAGGTCAAATACTTGAAAAACGCAATTTTTTAAACTTGAGTAAATAAAAAAGCAGGAGCAATGAATAAAATTTTGAAAAAATTTGAAAAAATAATAATTACTTTTCATATCTCTATTTATCAGTTATCTGCTCTTCAAAGTGCATTTGAAATTCATTTTGTATCACGCTTGGAGGTTCACATAGAAGATAATTGAAAATCAAACAATAATCCGTGCGTTTTTTTAATATTGATTCATTCTTTTTTGAGTTAGATGTCATATAAACTGAAAAAAGTCGTCTCGAGAGAAACATACTTGAAAAATAAGTTAGCGGTCCTCCTACGTGCCACAGCAGCCAAATACTTATAACTTGGAGAGCATTTCGAATTTTGCTTTGAAATTTTGGAGACATATTCTTGAATAGTTGTACTATTTATATATGATGGTTCCTAAAATGTAAATTTTTAAACTCTAAAATTATTTCTTACTTTAAAGGGGTTCTAAAGTGGTCCACCAGTTACGTAGGTAGTTTCACTAAAAAAACGCAAAAAGACGATTGAATAAAGTTTTCAAAATGAGGGGTTTGTAAAGGCAAGTCTAATTACTGTAGACGTTTTCCTAAATAATATCAAGGACATTAATTTTGCTTTCCGAAAATTCACGGTCTGTTTTCAATTAATTTCTTTGGTATTTTCTAGGAAAGCGTCTATAGTAATTAGAATTTCCTTTATAGAGCCTGAATTTTTGAAAATGTTATTCAGTCATGTATAATTTACATTTATTAGTGAAACGTTCTACCGAACCGACGAGCCACTTAAGCCCCTTAAGCATAAAGTTACTAGAATACCCTAGAAAGCGAATCTGAACCATCTCGGAACTGAAACATGGCACACTTGGAACGCTGGAACGCTGAAATCCGGAAAAGTGTACTTGTATATATTGTTATGTCAACACACAATGATAGAATTTAAAAAGTTAACAGATCGTGAAAATGTCTAAAATTATTAAATGTCCGGTTATTGAAACTGTACGTCCATGCGGTTGTAAAGGTGTCAGAACGTGTTTACGATGTGAGACTGTTTATGGGTTATCTAATCCAGACTATTATACAAAATTCAAGAAACATCCTAGCTACGTTTATTGTCCACTATGTAAGAATAAAGCATGGCCTGGCTGGAATGTTGATCTTTACATGCAGCATCCTAACCATGAAGGAATACCTGTCGAATTTCCTGGAGTATCCATACAACTGGATTTCCTAAACAATGACGAATCAGCATTGTTGCTTAAAAATGTGGACTCGCTACCTTGGGAAGATTCGCAAAGTGGCAGAAGGAAACAGAATTATGGACCAAAAGTTAATTTCAAGAAAAAGCGTCTTGCACTTGGAAAGTTTTTGGGATTTCCAGAAACAACAAAATTTGTACAGGACCGTTTTGCAACACTCAGCGAATTACAGGAGTTTCAAACAATTGAGCAATGCAGTCTTGAATACGATCCGGAACTAGGAGCATCGATAGATCCTCATATTGACGACTGCTGGGTTTGGGGAGAACGAATAGTCACAGTTAATATTTTAGGAGATAGTGTATTGACTATGATTCCGTATAGAGGGCCATCAACTCGTTACAATTTAAATTGTTGCGAAGATCTGGATACGTATTCCATACCAGAGGAAGATATAACAGTGAGATTACCTATGCCTGTAAACTCAATAGTGATTCTTTCCAAATCAGCAAGGTATTGTTGGGAACACTGTATTTTAAGAAACGATGTAAATACACGTCGAGTATGCATTGCATATCGAGAGTTTACAGAGCCTTATTATATTTCTGGTAATAAAGCGGACAGTTCAGAAAACGAAGCGAGTAAAGTATTTTGCAGTGCAAGACACTTTTGGTGATATCGTTAAAAAACTTTCGCATTTAGGTTTAATGAAAAATGTATATATTCACGAGTGTGAGATAATGTAATAAATATAAACTTCACAGTTTAAAAAGGAAAAACTAATCAATGTCTGAATTCCATTTCTGAAACTTCTCCAATCTTTCCGTATTCCGTAATGGTTACATTGTTACATAAATGTTACATAGTTGTTACATAACTGTTACTTTTGTGTTTGCAGGGTGTAGATGTATTGAACTTTTCTTTCTTGAATATATTTGAATAATTAAAAATCTAATTGATGAATTTATTTGAATACTTCTTAAAGTATGTAATGTTTAATGTTTGTTAATTCTTAGAATTGGAAATAATTAGCAAATTATCATTCCTGGATTCAGAAATGCTAATTGAAGTATTTTGTAGAATTCTTAATATTTTTCAATCGATTTTCGTTTACTGGGACGTGATCTTTCAAACCCTTGAAGATTTTATGACCTGCCTCTTAGATATATACAATTGAAACTGAAATAATGTGCAACAAAAAGTGAAACTCAAATTTATACACATACAAAAACTATAATTACACTGTAAAAAAAGATTTTTAGGTTAAATATCACATTTGGTGCGTGCAGTATATATGTATTAAATACTTAATTGTATTATATAATATAATATATGCATTGCAATGTTTTTTTTTGCGAATGTAAAAAATATTGCAATTTGTTTAAGAATTAATTAAATAGTTTTTAGGAATGTTTTAATATTTATTATTTATCATACAATAGCATTTGTAATACAAAATTCAACCCGACAAACAACGATTCGTATATAGTTTTGCATTTAACGATAATAAACAATACATGTAAATAGTCACTTTACAATAAATTTGGTTCATAAAACCTCACTCGCTTTAACAGTTTGTAGTTTACGAAGTAACGTGTACACTTTTACAAATAAATCCATCAAACTTAACCTCAATATACTTGTAAAGAAACTTCATTTTATTTGGTCAAACAAATATGTAGCATATTATATATACCTCTGCACACGTTTGATGAGATAAAAAATATCTTCACATAACAAATAACCGAAATCTTTACGAGAAATTCAAACCAAGTATATAAACATCAATGATGGCTGCTCGGGTCACGCACGGAATGGAAAATATTACTAGAGAAATTGTAATATAATTGAAATTTTTAACATTGTCAGATGTAATTTCACATTCAAACAGTAATTTCAAAAAGTGTGAAATTACTGCTCTCAGAAGTGGTAATTTATATAACCTACTCTCAGAGTGACAATTTCACAATATTTGTAGTGCTATTACAGTTTTGGTGTAAAAAAAAATGTGATTTTGTACTTTTACACCATTCAGAGTGGTAACTCGGGTGTGTAATTTCACACTTGTGTTGTGATTTTACGAAACCATTTTTTATACAGTGTAGGACAATCAGGTTGTTGGAAATTTAGAACGTGTATTAAATTTGAATTGAACAAAACATATGTGCAAAATATCGGCAGTAGTGCCATCTATAACAATCAAGATACACAATATTATTACTAGAAATCCACATGTATATAAAACAACAGGCCAAAGGATTGAGAGAGATCCAGTGCATTTAAAATCCTTATAAAAGAAGAAGATGTCAACATGTAGATACCCCTATAGTGCTTAACCTATATTTCTAAAGTGTATTTTTATATTTTATAATGTGAGTATAAAGTATAAATAATATATGACATTAATACTCCTATGCATTAAATAATATTTCCTTCTATTTTGAACAATTGACAATCTGAATTTTCATCGAAAATGTTCATCTATTATAAGATAATTTTTGTCACAATAGAAACAAAACAATATAAAGATAAAATAAAAAGAAACAAACGAATCTTTTTACATGCAGCAAAAAAATTAATTATATCCGATATATTACACTATTTTAATGTTGTACACTGCAATCGAAAAGATTTTTGAAAAGGGTCTCAATATATTGATCGAAAGGTTAAATTTGCTTGTTTCATTGATGTCACACTGTTCCTATTTACCAAGAAGAAATTTATGTCACATATTATATTAAATATTGAAAGGACAAAGAAGAAAAATTGTTAAAATTTTATTTTGTAACTTATGACATTATATTTTTATTGCATTGAATTTTAAAGATGTAAATATCAGAATTCAAAGAAAATATAAGTATTTTACTTTTTATTTTATATCGTTACATATTTAATCGAATAAGATTCAGGAATTTGAAATCATATGATATATATTAAAGATTTAAGTAATCTGTACAGAATTCAAGTAAATTTATGTCATCCTGGCAAAGGTAAGTACATTTTACAGTTTGAAATATATAAATTAAATTAATATTCTTTGATTTTTATCGGTCTTGATAAAACTGTATACAAATAGAATATTTCTAAATTCCATTCTTCTAAATACTTGGATGTAAACATAAGTGATTTGATTTGATAAAATACTTTTAATTAAATCACATATTTATAACAAAATTATCAAATATAAATCACATTTTGTGTAAATGTAACTTTAGTTATGAAGAAAATTTACAAGACGCTAAAGAAGTAATCTTCATTCTACTGTTTAATTCAACATATCTATGTCATAAATAAATTTGCAGTAAATTGAATTAACATTTTATTGAACAGTTGTATGTATCTTCTTTGACACTACGGCTAGTAATGGAAATTGTTAAAATAAAAAGACAAGTGCGTCAATTACCCAGCAAACGAAAATTTATTGAAATTCATTGAGTAATTTTGACTGAATCTTAGTAGATTTGAATTGGTTGTCTTAATCACTAAATATCAAAAGAAATCTTTTCTACTGAGCTGTAACCAATGATTATTATTGTTTTAAAATCATTGATTTCAGTATGTGCTTATTATATTATTGAAATTCATTCAATTTCATTGGCTTTCACATTTTTTAAGATTTTGTATTAATAAAAGGTTGTACATTTTATATATTAATTTCTCTAATTATTTATTATTACATTATGGTACATCTTGTCACACAGGAAGAAAATATCATTGCTAACTTAAATTGTAGCATTTTTCTAGTACTGTGCTGTTTTTCAAGGTGTAAATCTGGCAGAATACCTGAAATAGTTGGAATAATTTATATTTATTAATTAAAGTATTTTAGAGTAGATTAGACTATCTTAAGGGGGTACCATTAAGTATTCAGTAGGGTCCCCTTATTGCATACTGCAAATTTTTCAAAATGGCGGCGGTCTCCCGTATTCTCTACTTCCCCTTTACCCCCACTCTTGGTGGTCGACGGTCGACAACGGTTCGAGATTCGCTCAGCCGCGAAGGTTAGGTTAGGACGTAATGGAGGAGGGAAGCCGACCGAAGGGGAATATATGCAATAAGAGATCCTAAATCCAGAGTATAAGAGATATCTAGAGAATAAGGGAGGATTCAATAAAGGAGACCCTACTGTACTAATCAAAGCTAAAAAATTTAAATAAAAAAGTCCTGACTCATTTTTTTAAAATTCGGGCTTCATAAAGGCAATTCTAACCATTGTTTACTATCTTCTAAAAAGAATCAAAAACAATTAAAGAGAATTGGCCGAGAATTTTCTGCAATACATGATTTTTTGATATTGGAGAGAATTTTCGGTTAATTCTCGACAAATTTCTTTGATTTGTTTTAAGAGAGCATACAAAATTGTCAGAATTGTCTTTATGAAACTCAAAATTTGAAAATTCGATTAAGTAATTTTTAATTTCAATTTTTTTCATTACTACTTTCTTCTAAATTGATTTAAAAATTTCAAAAATTTGGGAGAACTTAAAAACAAATTTTTTTTTTAAATTACGGATGGATTTAAAGAAATTAAATTTAAAAAACAAATTTTTTACATTTTTTATTCCAACACACTGACTTCTTCGTCATAAGTTACTCAAGAACGAATTTCGTTGACCGATTAAAATTCGCTAAATTAATTTAAACATTCAAAAAACGTTTGGTGAATAGAAAAATGTATTTCCGAAATAATTACGCATGGATTTTAAAAAATTCCATTTCTTTTCAAGGAAAAAATTGTTTTGGGTCAAAACATTTTTTTACAATTTTTATTATACTATCTTTGAATTCCTTGTCAAAAATTACTAAAGAACCAACTTTTTGGTATTTTTTGAATGATTGTTTCATTTAAATATTTTATTTCCATTCAAAATCATTTACCTCCCAACTTGCTATTGGTAATAACCGATTCTATCTCATTCATATCAGTTGCATTTTCATCTAATTTTTTTTTCGATTAAAAATCTTTAAATTTGTTGTCCTGTAATAATTAACTATCCATTCAAATTTATTCGCGGCAAATATAACTATTTTTCAATAGAAATTCATTCAACGAAATCATTTCTTCATTCCACTATTTTCCCATTCAAAATCATTAAATCGTATAACTTTTTATGAGCTATTATGAACCATTCAAAATCATTGAAACAAAGTGAATTGTACAAAACAATGTTACACAAAAATCAGTTAAGCAGGATTTTCATAAAACTGCGAAACTTTTATGTAATGTTCCTTTAAAATGACTAAATAGTAACATAAATTACAACAGTGGTTGTATATTACTTATTTCTTATATAGTTAACTTAAATATCAAATTGATTCTCCACATTTGACCTTCAAATGTCCTTGATCCAGACCAGATCGGGTTAAAAGGACATCGTATTTTTTTCTTTCGGATTACTTTCAATGATTCGAAAAGCGTACAGATGTGTTCTTTAACTGAATTCGTTTTCTACATTTGACCTTCAAATTTCCTTAACCTAAACCAGATTAGTTTAAACGAATAACGGATTCGGATTCAGCGACTCAAAAAAAGTACCGATATGTTCGTTAACTTAAATATCAAATTGCTTCTCTACATTTCACCTCAAATGTCCTTGATCGAGACCAGATCGGGTTAAATGGATGTCGGATTCGGATTCAGCGACCCAAAATACGTACAGATATGTTTGTTAACTTAAATATCAAATTGGTTCTCTACATTGACCTCCGAATGTCCTTGATCCAGACCAGATCGGAATAAACGGACATCGGATACGGATTCAGCGACCCAAGAAACATTATATACCATGGATGCGTTTTTCGGACTGTCCACGTATTTTGCGGAGCATTCTATTTAAACTTTTCCTGATTTTCTCACTTTAACCCTTTATTTCAAGGTCAATACTGGTTTTTAACGTCAGTTTCGGGTTTTTCTTTTATGAAGTACATATTCCTGCGTAAGATACAGAAAGATTTGAATTTTTTCTTATTCCAGTTAAGCGCCCTATTCATGAGACTAATTTTTTTTAAAATGATGATCAAAAAGAATGCCGGGGTCAAGTAATAACAGTGCTAATGGCATACTATGCGCATGTATGATGCATGTACAATCAGCCAATATCTATTACTTTGTTTGCAAGCCGCTTCAAAGGCGTACGTTTGTAATTCTGTTGTGTCTTTAGTGCAACAGGACAATAAATAGACAAAAGCAATAATTGTTGAGATTTGGGAATAAAAAAAATACAAATAGTAATTTTTCCTAGTAGGTGAATAATCTACGCAATGTCATACGAAAATAAAAGGCCTAGGTTTGGGCATTTGTTTTTTTTAATGTGTACCCTGAACCGAACGATACAGAAGCATTCGTGGATTAAGAAATAAGACTGAAATGCATTGAAAATTTCGAATAATTTTTCGTTTGCGGTAATCTGTATAGGCCGCCATTGAATATCCAAAATATAATTTATATTCATTAATTCTTATTGTTTCAGTTTCCACAATGAGATACCTTTTCAAATTCTTGCTGTTTGGACTATGCTGGGCGTTTCTCATATTAAATTTTTTCTGGTTTACGAGACCATATCGTCAGGATAATGCGAATATTGTAACGATAAATGTAAAACAACCTGTGATCCACGTAACATCCAAGATGTATTTATCTGTAGCGTTAGATTCATCTCATCTAAGGCATTTATCCGTTTCGCCTATTCACCATAATGCGTTTTTGAATCTTGCTCGACATTTAAGTCCGGCTTATATCAGAATAGGCGGCACTTCTGCAGATTGTCTTTACTTTAACGAGGTTATTATATATTCACTTACATCTAAGAAGATAAATATTTCGCAGTTGTGATAATTTAACGACGAATTAAAAAATATATAAACGATCAAAATAACAATTACTTGTGTTTTAAAAAAATATTGCAATAAAAAATCATATATTTCATCTGCTATTTATTTTTCATCTTACTTTGAAGATTGTTGTATATTATTTATACAATTACTATTTTTCTTTGACAGACAGAGAATTCCATAAAATTCCAAGGAATTCCGGACATAATAAGTAATAACGTGGAAGACGCTGATATAAGTAAATTTAACTTAACAGAAAAGGATTTTTTATTTTTATATGACTTTACAAAAAAGGCAGGGCTACGTATGATGTTCGATGTAAATGCCTTGTTGCGACATGATAACGGCAGTTGGAATAATGCGAATGCTAAAAAATTAATTGCTTATGCAAAAAGTCAGAATATGGAATTAGACTGGCAAATGGGTAACGGTAAGTAATACTTATTTTATTATTGTTGTTAGGTTATATTATTTAAATCTAATTGTGCCCTGGCAGCTTGTTGCTTTCTGGCTTGAGATTCCGCAATAGAATATAAAATAAAGTAACCCATATTTAAATTAAATGCGACATAATTTTAGGATTGTATAGAGAATTGCGTTTTTTTTTAATTACAATAAGAGAAGTAGGCCGTACCCTGCTTGAATGGACAAATTAGAATAAGAGAAGGAATATTGTACTGGGCGCGTACGTCATCGAATATAAATTCTGCACAAAAAAAGATGTGGCTCATTAGTATATGACCGAAATAGCCATGGCAACAAGAGTATCCGCACTGTTAAAGTTCTAAGCTCCAGCTAAGTCGAAACGTTTAGGGTAGTAAATGTGTGGCTTCCCGTTCCCTGAAGAATTAAGAGTTAATCATATACTAATCAGGTTTCTAAAGATCCGGGACAATATTTTCATAAAACGACTTTCCGTTCAAGATTATTAGAATTTTCATGATTTTCTAGACTACCCCGGTAATTTACATCACAATAATCTTTGATTTACACATAAAAGTTAAATCTGGTTCTGCTATATACGATTTCTAATGCCAAATGTCCCGAATATATCATAAAACAAGACCAACAAAGTAGACGATCCCTTGCTAAATTCTGCTCAAGGTCAGAAACGGTCCTTGTAAAACTGAGGACCCGGAAGGTAGTGAAATAAATACAATCAGCATTATAGTTACCCATGCAGACAATATAGTAAAATCGAGTTGAAATTTTCCATAAAACTTCTTTGAATGTAGAGGAACAAAAGTCTCACTGACAGTTTGCTCAACTCGAAACTTCCCTCGATGCTTTTTGTCCGCGAAACGATAAGTTTGCGGTCACCAATCTAGCGTTATTAACAATTAAAAATATTTAAAAATAACAACTTTGTATAATTTTTATATTACGGACGTCATCGCTTGACCATCAGGAGTAGGTAAAAAAAATTGCAAGCTGTTTCAGGCATAATTAAACGAAATATGGCGATTTATACCTTAAAATATAATTAAATTTATGATTAACGATTTTAGCCGTTTTTATTTTTTATTCTGAAAGCTATTCGTCGAATCAAAAAATTTCTTTTGAAAAAAACATGCGTCTCATCATTCTGAATACCACGATATTTTTCCAAATCAAAATTTCGATCTGACAACGGCCAGGGGCCAACTCGTTTCGGCAGTTCGAGCGTCGATCGAGTTCTACAATGAAGGTGCTCAATTGCTCCAGAAACCGAATAGGATTTAATAGGATTTAATAGGACCAAATATGTACCATAGTTTTCTCCAAACGGGTTAAGATAGATTTAAGCGATTTTCTTATTTAACAAAAGTCCAATGACCTGTTTTAAGAGTCTACTTCAGTCGCTAAGCTAGTTTTGACTAGAATTCCAGCTTTACGTAGTCAGACAGAATACTAGGTGATGGTGTCTTTATTTATTTAATTATTTATTTATTATTAATATACGGACCAAATGGTCTTTAACACAATAGGAAAGCAATGATCCTCAGCAAGGCGTGGTCCGGGAATTGTATCCGGGACCGCAATGTGCGTTCGAAACGTCGATGTTCATGTGTCCTGCAGTTCACAATAAGACTCGCAATTAGCTGCGTTCTTCATCGACCCACGAGCCAAGTGACCCACCGTTCAGGGTAGAATGTTTACGGAAAAAAGATTAAATTTTACTAATAAATTTCATCATATCTAATCGGGATTCATAGGGATTTTCTAACAAAATAATTAATGAATTCCTTATTAAGATACAGCTTTATTGTTGTCATAAACGATATCCTTATATAGAACATCTATGATACAGGTATTTTTAGACATTTTTACATTTTTTCGTAATTTCTAAAGGGGTGAACGATATTAAGCCTAAAACACAAGATTGTCCCGTAAACTATAACTATATTGAAAAAGCTTCTTGAAAAGTTTAAGGCGGATCAACACCCACGCTGATTCGGACAACATTGATAACAGCCATTTTGTTTCAATTTTTCGTTCGTTTTCCATTACCATTCACAACATTTATTTCCCAAGGCATGGAAACGCCATTTACGTCTCAGGTATTGCAAAGAACATACCCGATAATATCAAGGTTTCAAATTTCCTACATGGAAAATCCGATTCACCATCTTCCAGTTTCACAAAAGTGATTTCCCATCTGGGAAATTTGAATTCAAATTGCGATTTTCCACTTCTCCCGTGACTTCCCATGTCAAAAATTACGATAGGATTTGCGATTTCCCATATAGGATCCCATAATGGTTTGTGGTTGAAATTCTCATATAGGATCCAATGGGAATTTTCATCAGGCACTTTTGTTTGACAATGTCGAACTGTAGATAGAAAAAGATAGATTTCTGGCAAATCCTCACTGTTTGGATTCAATACTCTCTGACGATGCTCCGGTGAGCATGGAAGCAACGGGATTCAAACACAGCCCGCCTGTTACTAATATTATTGTTGCATTATTATATATAATATAAGAGCAAATTTGATCAAAATCATATAAATTTCAGAACCAAATTCCTATCGTTACGTATTTGACGTCGATATAAGTGCTCAGCAATTAGGAAAAGATTATTGTAATTTACGATCAGTATTGAATGCGTTTGGTTACGGAGGGAGTTTACTCGTTGGACCCGAAGCTAACAAAGTCGAAGGCGGCAGTCTTATTGGAAGTAATGGAGAACAATATGTTAAACAATTCTTAGAATCTGCAGGAGATTGTGTTGATTTTATAACATGGCATCAATACTATTTAAATGGTCGAATAGCTACTATCAATGATTTCTTGAACCAATCAACGTTTAACTATTTACCGTCCCAAATTAAAGAGATGACAAATACTATTAAGACCACTGGAAGATCGAAATCGATGTGGATATGTGAGTATTTCTTTAATTAACTAATAAATAACCCGCAAAACATTACTTCAATGTAAAAACACACTTTTATACTTTTTAACATGTAATGATATATTGTAATTTAAAATGATTTCAGCGGAAACAAGTACTGCATATGGTGGAGGTGCGCCGGGATTGTCGGATCGCTTTGTGGCAGGATTTTTATGGTTGGACAAATTAGGATTTGGTGCTAGTGCAGGTATAAAAGTCGTAATAAGGCATACGCTATTTGGCGGATATTACGCATTAGTTGGTGCTGATCTTAATCCAAATCCAGATTGGTGGGTCAGTGTTATATTTAAAAAACTGGTATCTGAAAAAGTGTTGAAACTTATTACTCCGGACAATTTCGGTGCACTGCGTTTATACGCTCACTGCACCGCAAAATCCGATATTGTTGAAAACATTTCGGGAGTAACCGTTTACGGAGTTAATTTGAATAAGGAACCAGTTGAAATTGCAATTCCAAAAATAAACAATGACGATGACAACCGCCTCCTGTATATTCTTACCTCTGATGACTTAAGATCCAGGTAACATATTCCTATTATTAGCTTTTATTTTTACATATTGTAGGATATGTGTTTCTTTTTTATTCTAAACAAATTAATATAAATGATTTGATATAAAACGATAAACAAAGTATAAAAGACATTTGCTATGATCTGAATTTAACGAATGGATTTATCATGTTGGAAACGGCAGATAACTTGACCGTAAGCTGTGAAGGCGCATCCGGTTAGGGTATTGTTTTATGTTGACGGTTTTGACTGATTTTAAAACTTCCGGTTGTATCAACTGATTGTAAATTACTCACTCATTGACGGTTTCCCTAACAATAATACCGTTACATGAGTGACGCGCTTACTGTAGAAACGCTATTGTACCGAAAGATTCCCCACGGTTACCAACTCCACACCTTTTTTTGATGAACAAAATTATGATAGTTTTTGATTCTAAGAAAATTGTTTCTTTCAACAGAAATATTAAATTGAATGATGAAATTCTGAAGTTGCATCAGGATGGAAGTCTTCCGAATTTCACTCCCGTGAAAGTCCATTCAGATGCCATGATTATTATTCCAGCATATTCAATGGTGTTCATAGTCATTCCTGCCGAAGAAATAGAAGCCTGCCTGGAGTAAAAATTAGTTTAAGAATAGAATGATATTGACGTTAATATTACAAATATGGCGTCTGTGTGAGTGATGTTTGGACATCTATAAAAAGCGCGGGCTCGTATATGTCCGCAAATCAATAGTATTAAGTTTTATAATGTAACCATTTTTCTAAGAATGTATACTAATAAAAATGTGATATACTACGTAATATTGCCACAAATAAAACAACCTTTCCTCGATTTTCACTAAAATAAAAGAAAGAGACAAAATTACAGATGAAGTTAATTGTGTGTACACAATTCTATGTAAAATGTGTAACGGAGAATATACGGACAAACTAAAAGTCTACTAAAACGGAATGATTGATCGCACAATAGGATCGAAAACGGTTACTGCAGTAACCTCTTGAAAATGAATACGAGTTTGTTTGAAACGTCTAGAGAAAAAAAGAGTAAAGACTGCCGCACTCCGTGTGTTTATTGAAGTGAATTTTCATTTGGTCATAAGAAGGACCATCGGACGTCAAGATATGATAATACTTAATGATTGTCTTATACGCACGTGTATCTATAGACTAGTTAAAGGACATTGAAATTTGTGTGTATAATGGCGTTGCATAATACATTTTTTAACTGGCTAGAGTGTGACATTCACAAACCTAGCGCAGTATTGATTTGTTGTTTTTCTCTTTGTTTCCTTGTTTATCTTAACGAAATCGTTATCCTAACGAAATGAGAAAAGTGGACTTTTTATACGCTATGATATATATAGTTTACAAATATTTTTAAAAAGTAAATATTGACTCTTTTCCATATTTTTTATGACAATTTCTTATACAATTTCTCTGAGTGAAGGTAGTAATTTTCTGAAATGACTATTTCAAAATAGTTGAATCTATTTTGTAAATGAAGAAAGTACACTGGAAGACATTTTGACTGCGGTAGAAACAAAATTCAATTATTCATTATTGTGGAAATATTTTACTTGAATCACTCTGACGCGAATGAAAATAAAAGACGTTATGATAATATAACAGAGAGCCATGATATCAGGCTGATTGCATTTTACATTTTAATTAATTGAGAAATTTGTGTTTATTGGTAAGAATTCTGTTTAGTATACACATTTCTTGCATAAACCGCTCGCAAATAAATATTTCTGCTACTTCTAAGTAACTAGTGAAGTTCTCGCACTAGTGTACCTTACGCTAGTGCTCATTTTATATGTCTGTGTATGTAGGTATCACAAATACCGTAAAGTTCTATATGTATTTATGTATTTACTCCACACTAAAAAATAGCAATAACTTTTCAAATCTTTGAGAAATCGTGAAAATTTGTCAGTTCATTAATGTGAGAGAAAAAAATAAACCCAGTTTCACTAGTGTGAGGTTCTACTGTAATAGGAATCTCAATTTAAATTGGAAGTTAGTGTGGTTCGTCGTCGCTACGTGCAGTATGGACGCTAGCATCTTTACAAGGGGCACCTGTTATTCCTAGTGCATAATTTAGAATTTGATTCGGTCTTAAGGGATGAAGTGTTTCTTCCAGAGACACTAGATGGCTATTAAAACCAAAATGAAATCGTATGATATTTACTTCATATGCAAACAGGTGGATAAAGAAAAAAGATATGCTTTTAAGATATTTATAGCAAGTGTTATCACAATTTTGCATTATTATTGTATGATCTCCATTCTATTGAATGAAATCTCCGTCTAAAATTATTGGACTCAAATTTCAGTCCAAAGGAGTAGAAAATGAGGTAGGTCGAGCTGAACTACATTTGAGTTCTTTGGAGTCAAAATGTAGTTTAATGGCGTCAATAAATACGGAAAAAGAGAAAGGCGACTGAATGCCGTATAGACAAGACTAGTTACTACGCGGCCGGCTTTTTTATTTCAACTCGCTATAATATAGTCAATTTTGAAGGTTTTGAAACGAATGAAAAAAGAAATTGTTCGTTAGAGATTTCGGCATCTAATGGTGAAATAATAAATTATATATCTCAATAAATAATAAAGTTATTAATTTTTTTCTACGCAACTGCAAAATATACCTTCTGGCTCTTCGTTTATCGAGCAAGTTTCGAGTATTCGAAAACTGTCAGCAAGAAAGTTGTTGATAAAGGTATGAACAAATTTTCTGGAAAGTTTTATCTGTATTGGTCTAATAGTCAAAAAGTAATGAATGTTTAAAGTTGGTGGCAGCCGATGACCAACGGGTCATGTGCTTCGAGGCCCTGAAAAACTTTGTTTATTGTTTATTGAGATATATAATTTGTTCATTCTTCATTACATGTGAAAAACTCTAACGAATAATTTCTTTTTTTCAAAATTCTCAGAATTGAATAAGTTATAAAAAGTTGAAATAAAACATGTATGTCGGCCGGCCACGTAGTAACCAGTTTTCGATGCAGTATATAACTACACCGGTAAAGGGATTCAAACCTAGCATGAAATACCCCAAAGGAGCAAATATGACTCCAAGAGAGTAAAACTGAAGCCTAAAGGAGTGAAAATTAACGATTACTCTCTCTTGGACTCCGCAATTAAGTCCAATAATTTTAGAGTGAAGGAACTCGGGTAAGAATCATATAAATTAATAATTAAGATACAAAAATTGAATCAATAATTCTAAAAATTTGCTTTCATTTATATTATTTATTTTATATATCAAAACTCTCAAATAATGAGTCTTTTCTGAGACTTCATATTTGAGAGATTCGTAGAGCTCTTAAAATCCACGCATACTTTTTTCAAGATCACTTTAAAAGCTCTTTCTGATAAGTATTTGATACATCTTACAATTTTTAAGACTTCTTACAAGTTTTTAAGTTTATATTTTACACATCACGTGATTGGAAACATTAATAAAGTATTAAAATATAAATAGATGAGAAATATTTTTTTAAAGAAATAAAACAATTTTAAAACGATTTCAAATTAGTCCTGAATAAGGGAAATATACAAATTTGCTTTCTACAGTAATATTCTATTGTCTTTTCCCTGCATTTTTTGTACCACATGTCACGAATCGAACATTGGGCCCCTCCGATCTTGAGATAGTCGTTTATTGATTTTGTGATTTTAAACAGGAAATGGCGACACATGTCATACTAGTCGCACCATACTTATAATTAAATTACATACACCGAAAATAGATAATTATTATACTCAACTCGGTATATCAAAGGACTTTCCAAACATCTTGACAATACGTTCACATTTAAAAAGTTAAAATTAGTCTGAACTCCCTTCCAAACCAATAATGCACAAATTAAACCAGGAAAAAATAAATTACCGCTCGAAAGACAAAGTGGAGTGGTCTATAAAATTCCTTGTCTTCATTGTAAAAAATCGTATACTGGACATACAAAAAAATCCTTTTTTGCAGGAAAAAATGAACAGTTTCCAGGTCTAACTTAGGATAGACTAGGAACTGGACACGATTTTGATTATGAAAAAACAAAAATCCTTACAAAAGAAAAAAACGGGAGAAAACGAAGTCGCCTTGAAAACTTCTTCATAAAAAAAGACAATAAACCGTCAGCATCAGAAGTATCAAAGTTGCCGAAAGTTTACCATTCAATTCTCTAAAACAACATTTAATTTAATTTAAGACTACAGTTATTAGACATATTTCAATGCAAATGTACATTTAATTTTATTCCTAATGCTTATCACCAACACACGAAAAACTCATATCCCTTGAAGTTTAGATTTAATAATACCTTAGAGGAAAGTAGAATCAATAAAAGTTGTTTGTTTCAAAACGGATGGTAAAATGTCCATTTATTTGACCTTGAATAAATGCTGGAGTATCAGAAGAATGGTATCTTATATTTTTTGCATATTCTTGAATCTTATTTGAACAGCGTTTCTTATCTAAGTTGTTTTGTAGTACTAAACTTAAACCGTTCAAACACTTTAAACTTACATTTTTTTCGATATCAGATTTGATGCTTTAACCGAAATGAACTTTGCATGTATGGAATTTACACCCCTGTGCTGACGTGTCCAGCTTTTAGCGCTATACTCTGGATTAGTCAACGGGATCAACGAAGTGTATGTTACATAAAACACCCTTTGATATGTTTTATGGGGAGTAACCCCATACTGATCCATCGATTCGTATGTTTGTGTGTTTTAAACGTTAAATCAAAAGTATAAATATCATTCTTTAATTTCCATACTATTTTTAGACATTGACTAATTAAAGCGCTAAATAAATAAAATAGATATTCCAAAGTTCTTAATTTGTAATTAAATTATTTATTTTATAGCGAGAGTGAAAGCACTTAAAATACATTCATAAGTTTTCTTAAAAATCCACTTTAAGAGTAATTTCTGTCCAATATTTAAAACATTTCAAAAACCCGTTAAAAACATTTTTTTGCCTTAATTTAATCTTTTTATACATTTTTGGTATTTTAAGCATTTAATATCTTAAATATAGCTTTGAATAACGAAAAATGTAATATAATAAAAAGTTCAGAAAATATGCTTAGTTTCTTTCATAGCTAAAAGTTCCTGTGCTATCAAATATCCCATCCTCCAAAAAAAACTTACAAGTCTATACAAGAACTAAAAAATAAGCTTTTCTTTACACCTCCAGTGAAGACTTTTTGTGTCTAATTTGGATGGATTAATCACACTACAAGTAGACTAGGCAGGAAAATGTATTGAACTATAGGCTCCTATGACTTTTATGGCCATAGGAATATGCATTAAAATATCCGAAATCTTTTGGTCAACTTCCTCAATGCACTATAAAAAGTTGAGTATTTATAATACATGTAATCTTTTAACAAACAAAAATCCTAAAAATATACTATTTCTGAGTTTCTCTAGGTGCGCGGAACCTTTAAGCTGTGAAGTAAAGAAGTGAATAACCAACACCGATCCTTAAACAAGAAAATGTTTGAATAAAATAATAAAAATTTCCGGCGTTGCTTGACTGTTTTTACATCCAGAATTTCATATTACCAAAGAACAAACTCGTGTCTTTCTGAAGACATTTGTATTGAAGACGATACATGCTATTAGACGATATGATAATAATAATAATAATTATCTTTATTGGCAATACAAAATATAAACACAAAATGATACAAAAGAAAATGACGACACAAATGCCAAAAGGCGAGCAACAACTCCATTGAGTTACTACAGACTGAACTTGAAATTTATGACAAAATTCCCTTTTCGTGTTGTGTTACAATATCTCATTTTATATTTTAATGAGCTAAACTACTCCATTCGACTGGACAAAATATAATTTATCCACCATAGTTCATATTACTCAGAGCAGTAGGGAATAATACCGGAAATAGTAGTCAAGTTTGATGTGGATTTATAAGCCGGGCAGCTAAGCTATTAGGAATTTGGTTGGCGATTTTGTATGGGAAAAGACACAGCGACTCTACATAGAGTCCATTCCAAAAGTTTCCTACTCAATCACATTGT
This sequence comes from Trichopria drosophilae, assembly GCA_030407085.1. Lineage (NCBI taxonomy): Eukaryota > Metazoa > Arthropoda > Insecta > Hymenoptera > Diapriidae > Trichopria > Trichopria drosophilae. The sequence continues at coordinate 82,254,153 of CM059587.1, read as the reverse complement.
GCATATAATATACGTGTAGTGTAACGATTTTTTAATATTAATGAATGGAGGATCATAAATAATTTTATTGCATGCACAGTTATATTATTCCTTTATATCTTTCACCTACTGTCATGTTCTGAGGTCTCTTTCCTTCCAAACAAAACCAACAAGTTTGTTCCTAGTTCCATCGTGAACAGTGAGTGACGGAATAATTCATATCTTATTGAGAAATGATCTATCGAATGGCTGGAATTAAAAAAGTTGAATAAATGTACACAATAATTTCAAACAGAAAACTACCTACACGTGGTGCAAAGAAAGTAATTGGCCCTCGCCTTATGTAACGATACTTTACACTAGAAGTTACGACTTTGAGCTTATTCCAGTTACTGAAGGAAAACGTTGAAATTTAACATTTGAATACCCAATGATTCTTTTCATGGGCAATCCTAGGTCGTCCTGGTAAAAATGGAAGCGTACGCGTACGCTTAAATATCCAAATTCACGATTCATTCTGCAACTTGAGCGTACTTAAAGCATTTTGCAAGCGCGAAATCGTATATTAAGCGTACACGTACGTTTTCATTTTTATTAGGGAGAGCTCAAGATCAAATAATGAATTGCTGAAATCTTTTTTGTAAAAGCTGTTTAGTCTCTTTATTCTTGCATGTCCTGGAAACAATTCAAGGGTTACCCTCATCATCCTCCCCACCTTATTCATAGAGTCATGATAGTCTTGTATCATTTTAGCACAGATTGCTTTCGTTGCAATTGCCTTAATGGCGACTGCCTAGTCTCAACTGAGTGCATTGTAAAATGACCACGACTTCTGCCTGGAAAATACTGGAGCAACCTGGTAAGATCGGGATTTGATTATCAGGATCCGAAATAATGTTCCCGCAATCCTTCACCCTTTTAATCATCGAACCTATTTAGCATATTTTTTCCTTAAGATATTATTTTCTTTCATTCTGTTGTTTGAGGTATGTTTGTTTTAAATCCTCCATCGATTCGAAGAGTTCCGATTGTAGTGCACCAGTTGTACCAGGCCTCAGTCACGAAGTCCACAAGATTTGGGTAATCTTCTGGACCATTCTGGACTGAGGAACACCCCATGTTTTAAGACCTCTGCTGTTGTCAGTTATTTTAATTGCATTGCCAATCCTAACACGACCACGACAGCAACTGTTTGACAGGATCTTTTCCAATGTCCGTCTTACTTACGTCTGCAAATCATTGGATCTTTTTAACAAGGTAACTATAGCTCCCTTCTTCTGTACTTTAGACCACCACATTAAGGCGTCGCGACGTACGTAGATTTTGGAGTCGACCATAATGAGAAATGTACCTTAATGCAGTGTTCATGAGCTTAAGTAGTTCAGTGTGCAAATAATATGATAGCGCATTAACTAGATCCAAAATTCGACAACGCCTCCGTTTAAATGGGCGATAGTTTCATATATACTGACGAAGTATCTGCATGCTTCAAGTAAGGTACTAGTGCATCCAATTTGGTATGGTTTCACCGATAGTGTCGAATGCTTTCGATAAATCGAAAGGGATTAAAACAGTGATGAAGTCGTGTTCAATTCCAGGTCGACTGTCATGAAGAATGGTGAGGTGGTCCGCCTAAATAATATGGAAGCGTCTAAAACCACATTATCTGGGGTGAAACAAGTTACACACTCACCCATATCGCGGCGTGCAAAACTGGAACTGCCACCGATCCTTGGTCATCTTCTTCGCGACACAAACTAACTGATATTTATCAACCTCGTTGATGTTTCTACAATGCCATGCAGGCAAGTAAACAAGTACAATAAATATAAACAAAACAATTTAAAGACCCCTTCTGTATTCATTTCTTATTTTTTCTTTATATTATTCTAAAATACCGCCAACTATATTCATGGTGCCTTATATCGAAACACACAATTACAATAGGTCAGATTTAATTACTACTTTATGCCATTTATACTAATGGGCAAGATTCGTATCATCCCTAACAGGACGATGTAGACAAGTAAACAATACATAATCGAGAAGTCGACAGTTAGCCGGCGGTCTATGCCGTAGCAGACGCAGAGCAAATATTGTCTTATTTTCATTCAAGACAATACTTACGGCACATCGACCGCAGAAAACCCATTCACGGTGCTGATGACTACCGACCGAGGGCGGTAGCAGTCCCGAATTTGTATCGTCACCCAGAAGGTCTCTAAATATAACAGTAATTATCCACTCTGGAAATAAACAGAAAAAGTTGCCGGACAAGGATTCGAACTCACGACCTGAGGAATGTTCAGTCGAGCATGCTAACCACTTAACCATCACGTTCTCTCCTGAAATAAGATAGTATTATATACAGGGAAAGAAATTTCTAGGTTTGGAGCCATGGTTTTATGTCAAGCTTTTGTTTCGCGGCTTTCCTTTCCTCTTTATGTGGGCCATGACTAAAAAGCACTAAATCAAGCTGTTGGAGGATGATTCCATCCTGTTAGAGGAGGCGAAAGCTGTGAAACGAAAGCATATCGCAAACCACGATACAAAAGCTAGAAATTTCTCTCCGTGTAGGTATTGGATAAGTAATAATGGAGAATATTACTAAGGAAATTAAGGATAATAGAAATAATACTAAAAGTCATTGACGGTTGCTTTATTCTCAATTGCTCTTTATTAATCTTTTTTTTTCACCCATACTTTGTGCTCTTAATTTACATAATCAGAAACCTTAGCAACAATATGTTCACATAATAACGTAGCAGCACTGCTCTTTTATACTTGCAAGTTAAACGATCATTATTAATAACGTGCGGTGAAAAGAACATCGAACTCGTTTGTGCGCTGCCGTGAGCCTTCAATTTTGCCACGTTTCTTTCACGCACGATTTCTCGCTTTGCATTCATCTCGTCATCCATTTAGTTTCAAAAGCCACGTATTACATCAGGTCATTGTTATAGTAAAACATTCATACATTTATTCTACTTGTTTTTTGCGTCCTCGAAGATTGACGACATTTTATCTTTATACGTTATTCATAATATTCAATCTTTATATCAGTTAGTAATAAGAGCAGACAGTACCATCCTACCCGCAAATTTTTATATATTTCCTACTAATGTTATAAATAACTTGGTTCATATTTTTCATAACATAATTTATTTATACGCTTTATTTCGTAATTGCGCTTAGGGCCAAGGTGCACTCGCGGACGTTACATTACGAGAACAGACATACGTACCTAATTAGTCTTTAAAACATACTTAGATTACATCGAGTCGATCTTATTAAAAATCGACCCTTTTCAATTTTCCTTTTCTATATGCGTTCTATCTAAATTACTTCAAGTCCGACACTGAATTCCAAACTAACCGCAAAATGGAGCCAAAAACAAACATAACTGCCGTATTGTTTAATAATCACTCGTAATAATCATTCCACAAAAGACAAATTATTTTCGAATCATGTCGGGACTTGTAATAATTTAGAACCTGAACTATCTACATACTCTACGTGATGCGTTATATATACTTTTTTTTGTACTAACGATGTCTAGAAAAGGGCATTTCTTGCACGATTATGCAAACTCATTCAGTTATTATTTTACATATCTGAGTCGACTTTGCAAGGATTCGAAAACGTCCATTCTACATTCTCTATTATCTTAAACGCTCGATTTAGTGACTACATAACTAAACTGCGAAATAAAAATGCGCGAAACGTTGTAAAATTCGTCCACGTATCAGCTCTAAAAAAGTAGTTAAAACGATCAAATGTCACTAAATTCCGCGTTTGTCGCAGTATTTATACGTTCTTGTCTTTCTTCCCTCTCTCGCTTCTTAATTCACTGCGAGATCTTTATTTCCCGTACAGAAATACGCCTAACACCCCTCATAGAAACAAAATGTTAATTTATGCAAATAAAAATCAATTTTGGCTACATTTCCGCTTCTATCGGGGATAGTCATCTGTTTCTTTTATTTTCTATTTTTTTTTTGTATTTATTCATGCGTGGAAATTTGGTCTAACCAAACGGAAAGAAGCAACAGTCGAAACCTTTTTTCATAACAGCAAGTAATCTATTCAGGAATGAAGATGATTTGTCTACTTGCATTTTTTTAGTGCACTTTTTGCTACACGTTAAGCGAAGTAGACACAACTTGCTCTCATTAATACAGCATATTACGGACACAAAAACTATTAAAGTGTACGAAATGATTTTTGTTCGCTGCCTTCACGCTCGTGGAATCGTCAGTGGCCCGCAAATAATGATATTCCATTTGCTAAGATTTTTCGTGGAATGACATTTTACAGGCACAACCAAACGATTTTAATTTCCATATTACGAATGTAAACACTTACAAAAGTAAGGTAATTGGAAGATTTTACCTTTTCGAATTGATTTTTTTAATGTACAATGCGGCTAACAGTTTTATGATCTAACTGAAGCACAGAATTGATTTTGTTGGCTGTACATATATTTTCTTAGCGCAATGAATAATGTTTAAACAAGTACTATTATGCATATTTTTTTTTTATTTTTATCAATTTTCCGAGATTATAAATAAAATCTACGTTTATAGTATCGACATCTAACAATGATCTAAAATAGTAAATAAAAAAATCTTTGTGATCACTTTTTCATGCATGTGTTTTTCACTAATTTCTACTAAAAGTGCATTGTGATCAACATTAAAAACAATGATAAGAACAGTTACTAGCAGTATTAAAAGGAATAATCTTAAATTAAAATATAAGATTTCGACAGCACCGCACTCAATATTATATTTAATATTGTAATTTAATTGATTTTTTTATTAATTTTCATCACATTAATTTTATTGGTGCACTTAACTAAAAATGATCTTCAAAGGTACTTCATCTCTATAGCATTCAGATTATGAAAGATACTAAACGGTACTAGAAAATTGACAGTACAAATACACACGATAACTATAGATCTGAAGTAAATCCGAAGAGAATTTTAGAACTAGATATTTCTGGGATGATTAATGCAAATTTTTCTAGTTATATTGCTTCAGCTGCATTAATTCTGATTGCTAGAGCAGCAGTGGCAGTAAATGTACTAGAACTACTACTAAGATTACTATTGCTATTGCTACCATCACTGGGATTTTTTTTTTCATTTTTTTTTGCTTAAACATTTACTAAATGTATTTCATCACATAGTATGAGCAATTATTATATTTCTGACGAAATACTTCATGTAAGCACAATTACTCTAGTATTAAACTAGTGGTGATTAATATTTCAACTAATACCACGCTTAGTAGAGAAATTTGTAATGAAATTTAACTGGCAGAAAATTAGTTAGGTTAGTTGAGTTGTTATTTATTTATACTTTCTTTCTCCTCGATGTTTCGTGACTTAATGAACTTATAAAGAAAATTGTTATATTGTTATAGTTTACCCCATCGATTTTTTTTTATAAATTGAACGTCCATATGATTAACTTACTATGTAAGCGTTTACATGTAATATACACATTGTACGATTACGAGATAAACTGAAGCAGGACAAATTCCCGTCAAGGACAATGTAAACGTCCAACTGAGTCACGTGGATTCCATACTTTACTTAACATAAAGTATTTGTACCAGTTGTCTGGCAATCAAATCGATAATACACTATACTGGCGTAAATACTTAAATCGAAAGGAAAGCTTTGTGGGTTGTTAATGTGAAGTTATTGAAAAAGAAGGAAAATTTTTTTTATTTCAATTTTCATGTCCAACAGATAAAACGTTTCAGGAGAAAGTCAAACACATTTTCAATCAAAAAAAACTGTGAGATGCTTCTCACTTTAGTCAAATCGTTGCGCATCCTCGAGCTTCATAATTTTTGTCATCAATCAATTTTCAAATTTATTACAATGTTGCTTTAAATAGCGCATACCTGTTTACTGAATTTATCTCAAAGTGAAGTTTCTTGCTTTACGCTCGATTCGCTCAGAATACGACTTTAATTTCTAAGGTTCAAGGCAATTCGAAACGTGCACCCTGGCCTGAGATCTAGAAGACTAGCATTTGCGATTATTGTTGGCGCCACTGTTTTTTAGTCGAAGTCGATCCTGGCGACGTGGGCGCCTCCCCTTGCCGCTGGGTGCTTCACGAACCTTGTTTCCCCGCTCAAGTCGACTTCGCTTCGACGATTGGGATGAGCGCTTTTCCAGTATCTGCGGCAATTTCGTAAAATATTGAAAATTTTTTTTATTATCGAGTTAAAATTCATAACGTGTACTATATTTCGAATTTATCGAATTCATTTGAAAATTTGTGAAATGAGAGGTCATTATGAGTTCATTAAATGGTTCAAATGATTTTTCAAGAAAATTAAATTATGCACAATTGAAATTTTTGAGTTTTTCGGTAAAAAAATATCTTCGGGTTGTATAAATGGAATTAACGGGTATTTTATAGTTTTGGACGGTTAGGACCTCTTTTCTAAAAGAAGTTCTTCTGCTTCATATTTCTTCCTCGTAAAAAAATAGTACAGTAGTCCTTCTCTTATTCTAATTTGTCCAGTCAGGCAAGATGGCGGCCCTCTTCCCTTATTCTAATTTTCCCCTTTCCCACACTACTTAGATTTGTAGTCTCACTTTTGTCTCTTTTTCTTCTGTTGCGCATGCGCCGTTATTTGTATTTAGAAATTCCACTCGTCAGTGAGGAGAACGCGTGAGGGGAAATATTAGAATAGGAGGAGAGAAAAAATTAGAATAAGGGAAGGAGTACTGTACTTACACTACCGGCCAAAAGTTCGTGAACGCTCTGAATTTTTTAAATCATCAAATAATGCGTTCTATCTCTGAATCGTTTACGATAATATTCAAACTGAAAAGATGCCTTTTAAAGTACACAAATAAAGCTTTCAGTTGGTGCATTTAGTTTTACTTCAGACGTTATAGTTTCGTAGTTGTCAAATTTTAAAAATGTTAAAATTTGCAATTGTTTTCTGTCGACTTTAAACACTGACAAAAAGTCTAACAAATGTTTCTGCATATATTATATATTTATATTTATATATTTTTATCTAAATTCTACAATTCAAGGGCTTTAAAATGGCTCTTGTGAAAAATCGATACGATTTTTTGTTCCTGAGTTATGATTTTTTGAAAATTGCCAGTTTACCTCATTTTGTCAGAATTCTTTGGAAAAGGGCAAAAAGTTGATAACTCAAAAAAAAATAGTAACTCTGATAAAAAAAATCGTATGTACTTTTTACAAGAGCTATGTCAAAGCTCTTGAATTATAGTATTTAGCAAACAATTGGAAATATACAGAAAAATTTATTAGACTTTTTGTTAGCGTTAAAAGTCGAAAGAAAAAATGGCAAATTTTAACATTTTAAAAATTTGACGCGGAACTATAATGTCTGAAGTAAAACTAAATGCACCAATTGAAAGCTTTAGTTGTATACTTTAAAAGACATTGAATGAGTTTTATCATTATCGTTAAGGATTCGGAGAAAGAACGCATTATTTGATGAGTTAAAAACTTCAGAGCGTTCACGAACTTTTGGCCAGTAGTGTACCATCGCATGGTCCTTTACCATGGGAAGAGACAAAAAAGTACCATTGAGAATCGATATTAATATTTTGTATGTTTTTAATTAATATTTTTCTATGCCCAGCTAAATTTGCAAAACTATTCTTTCCAAAAAAGTAAATATTTTTGAAATACATTTCACCTTTAAATGTCCTTTAAATGACCTTTAAATTTCTATAAATTTCTTATCGGGAAACGGACAGTATGCAAGGAAAATAAATATCCTAAAACTTTTGAATGATTGGAAAACAGGTTTTTTTTTAATCATTAAATTCCATTTTTACAAGAGGAACAAATTCTTTTAGAACGAAGATTCCAAATTTCTGAAACTGTAAAAAATACCCAACACTTCCTTTGTTTTTGTTTAAAAAATGAATAATTTCGAAATTATTATCTAGTAACAAAGAAAAATCCCCGCGAGCATAGCTGTTTTCCGCCTCGGAAGTGGAACCTTCGAAATTAATTAATTTGATTAGAGTATAATAACAGACACCTAATGCCAAATTTGAATGTTTTATCATGTGAACAAAAAAGTCGTGGATAATATGTAGAAAAATTCATTAATAAAAGTAGTAACAGTCTGTTTATACTGCGAACAAAAGGCTGCGGACTGTTAACACTTAGATTATTGCTTTTTCGTATGTAAAATCCGCGACTTCAATAACTTTCTCACATGATAAAACACTCAAATTTTAAATTAGGTGTTAGCTCTCATTACACTCTAACCTAATTTATCAGTTTCGGATGTTCTAAGGCGTTAAAAACATTAAACATCATTTGAATCCCACAAACTTTGAAAACAAGACTATTTCTTTATTTTATTAATTTTATACCTCGACCACATTTAGCCCCATCAAAAATAATTCATTGCATGAAATACGAGAGTTACATATTTATCAAACAATCATCGCATGATACTGTTATAGAAAATCATGGTTTCAATATCTCATTTAAAAAAAATGCATATTCAAAGATTTGATTGAAGTAAAATATCAACATTACAAAGGATTACGTTACTTTTTCTTATATTTTAAATAATATCCCATAACTTGATACATATAACTGCCACATAAAAAAATCTTCTAAAATTTAAGCTCAATTTTTATCTAAACATAACGTAAAAGGTTTCGAATTATAGTTTTTTTCAAGCTCTACAATTTTTTTCCACGTGATTTATGTTAACGAGAAATATTCATTATAGGTAAAAAAATCATCAAAAGGAACCCTTGCTCGTTGACGTAACTTTAATATCCTAGCCGAATTACACAGGTCTACAAAAAAGAGGGTCTCGGATGTTGTTGGGAAGCTGTGGGTCATTTCCGACGCAATTGTATGCGTAGAATCCAAACTCGAAGTCAGAATTGGTCCATCACGTCAGGTTTTTGAGATATTTGAGGTCATGTACTCGAAGAACGCGTTATTTTGTTATATTTGGGGTTGCGTACAAGACGCAACAATTTTGTTTGCCTTCGGTACTATTTGCATTTTTAGTACGACCTTTACCCTTCAAAATAAGGTTTTATTCGATCACCTAAGTTTTTTTCTTACAAAGTTACGGCCATTTTGAAAGTACGAGATATATTCCATTAAGGTTATAAAAAAAACAGTCACAATACCGAAACGTGATTTTAGTTATTGATATCAATATTTTATATAGTTGTTCATATTTATACAGGTTTCTTGACATTGAATTTGACCTTGAACTTGTTCTCCAAGAGCATTTCAAGGTAAATTTGTTTACATGTATATCGTAATTTCAAATTGGCGTATCTTGGTGAACAAAAGTCGTAATGGAATTCTGCGCATCCCATATTAACGAAAAAGAGTAGTATCACTTGATCCAACGAAAAAACTCTTAAAAATGTTGTATTTTCTGTACACGACCTCAAAAATAGCAAACAAACGCGTTATTCGAGTAAATAACCTCAAATATCTCAAAATCCTGAAGTGATGGGCCACTTTTGACTTCGGATTCTGATTCTACGCATAAAATTACGTCGGAAATGACCCACAGTTTCCCAACAACAAAACCATGTTGACCTGTGTCATTGCAGAAAAGAGAGGTTTTGTCAAATTCAAAGGCTCGCCATTCAACATTTAAATTCTATAAGTTGTGTCGTATTTTAGTATAAATTTTATAAAAATGTAACTGTAGTTTTTTTTACTGTTACAGTTTCAACAAAACTGTGATGCAGTTTACCAGTTCTCCGTAACTGCAACAGCAGAATACTTCGTTTACAGTTTCTTAACATCACTTAGGAATTTTAGTTACTTTAACAGAAAATTCTACATTCCAACAAATTATTTTCAGTTCTTCGATGTCAATATTACGCCGTTTATGTTTTTTATACTCAATCTTATTTAAAGGTCAAATGTACGTTTTTCAATAGGAACATATTTTTGAGGTAAAAAATTTGTTCCTATTTGGGTACATAAATTCTGGTTTGAAAATTGTTTAAGGTTAAAGTCAATGTCAAATCTCAGGTTATGGTTGAATAACGAGGAAAACTTATGTCTGAATTTTGTTCCTCAAAATGCATTCCTTCATAATTATTTGGTCATTTCCATACGTTTGGATCATCCTACACATGCCTGTGTGTAAACTTGGCTGTATATCTCTTATGACTAAATGAACCCCTGTTTGTACAATTGGTAACAGGTTCGCGAAGCGGTTCGCTAAACACAACCCCACCTAGCGTCAAAATATCTAATTACATAAGATATTAGTATACAATAATATCCGTTACATTTTGCGTTAGAGATTATAACGTGAAAGTTCATTATTTTTTTTGAAAATGTTACCTAATTTCTTTTTCTGCAACACCATTTTGTAAAGTTATGTTATATTAGTAACATAATAGTGTCAGAATTTTCCGCACATTTTTAATACTACAGTTGCTTTTCGAATTTACATAAAAATGAAGAAAATAGATTACGTTTTAAATTACTCTTTCAGAAAAAGTAATATATAGTTTTTTGCGTAAAATATATTTGCAGATTAATTTGAAACTCAGTCATAATTGAGATAATACATCAATTGAACAAACAAACTACGATAAGAAAAAATATTTACTGTTTTCGAAGTAAGGTTAAACAATTTTTAAAGGTTGACAATATTTCTAATGACTTTTAACTAACGTTTGCGAAGTTTCCTACCTTTGTCTGCATTTCAAAAATAGAATTTTGTGGTAATAAAGTAGAAAGGATGGGCAAGGACGCTGAGGTCGATAATAAGTAGGCGTTGCAAATTAAAAACAAATAGAAAATAATTTTTCATTCCATTTACATAATTATATTACTTTATTAATTGTATTTAAGACAAAATTACAATTTACATAGCAGTACCAAATTTTGTTAGTGGAATGCTTTAATTTCATAAATTTTAACTAGTCAAATTAAAAGAATTGAATATAATTTATTAACTTTTTAAAGTATTTTTTATTTTTTGTTATAGCCGAGAATTTCTATTGAGGTTTCTTTTTATCATCTTATTTATTTATTTCTTTTTATTAATATTCAATTATCTAAATAGAAAGAACTTTAGAGTTCAATTATTCTGTTAAAAATCTTTTGCATAACATTTTTATCTTTATTAAGAAATCTATTTTTGTTCAGTCTTATGTTTCAAACGGTGTTAATTTTAATAATTTTACGGTGTTAAAATTACTAATTTTAATTTGAATATGTTCTAAGATAATCAAATCGGTTCCAAGATGGTGGACCAAGACGAAAAAAGTTTCTTGATATAGAGGAAATCTGATCTACCATTTTGAATTTTCAAAATCTGAAGTCAGATTCCTAATTAACACCGAGTTCTAACTCTCAGAAATCTAGAGCGCACATGTACACAATCTAAAAGAATAATTCTAATAAAATTTGTCTTTTTAAATAATACTTGCCAAAATATTGTTTGAAACTAGGATGCAAATCTTAATAACATTAAATTAAAAGGTCAATGACATGAAATATCATCACTGATAGATTATTTGATAAAGTATCATAAATAATATTATCAATAATCTTAATCAGATAAAAACTCATGTAACATTAAATTCAAAAATTATTTCACACCTTTAAAAGCCCACGTAATAAGTTCCTTCAAACTTGTGTCAAACAATTACTAGAAATATTCTTTTTATTTTTAAATTCTTCTACAGTGATATCCGTTAAAAAGAGAATTGAAGATGAAAAAAAAGCAATCATCGAAGATTACGAAAGAAAGGTGCAGGGAGATAATGTTAGCGCAATTTTCGACAGAATGAACTGATAACAATGTTTGTTTTGATTTATGCAAAGTGAATCAGCTCTTTCAATATACTGTTTATCAAAAATATTCAGCGAAAACTCTTTGGAAAGTGTTTTCTGTCTGCTAATCTAGAAGCGCATACAATTAACAAGCAACTCAAGCGCTACCGAAAAAGTCATTAATTATTATGCCACATTTTATTTTTCATGTAAATACAGATAAATAAATTACATAAATGAAGAGTTTACTATCCCCAACAATTTTAACATTGGTTTGCTATCAGAATGACACGTGATAAAATATTATTTTTCGACATTACTAGGTGTGTATTAGTTTAGCATGAATGCATATTAAAACGCTTCTTAAACAGTTCACGACTAGGACAGTTGCCTTTCACAAATTGCGACGGACAATAATCAAGTTGATGTTCTCTAAAACTCATAGTCGAATCTCATTTTTTCTCTCATTCGTCTTTGTTATTCATTCGTATCTATCCGATTAATTATGCATTGTTTACTGTTGTGTTAATCAGTTGTCCGGAGTTCTTTGTGATCGAGGAACATACTGAATTCAAATTCAAATTATGAAAATGTTTCGTCTGGAATTATGTTACGTAACCAGTATTGACCTATGATTCAATGAATATTATCGTAAGTTAAGAAATGATCTAAGATCATTGAAATAAAACATGAGAACATAATATATAAATATTATAATATTATGCGGGAAAATCGGAAGGAACGAATTCTCTAAAAAATCAAGGTACATTTAAAAGAAATTAGAAAGAAAGATTTTAATTTATAAAAGACTTTTTGCATAAAATATTTATTCAATACCTCATGAATTATAAAAATAATACAAAAATTACATTTTTAAAAATGCAATCGCTGTGTTAAGACGCATCGATCTCGCCGTATTGCCTGTATGACCTGTAAAGTATCTCGCAGGTGACATTTGAGATGTCAAGATCATCAACTTTTTTTATTGTCGGCGATGCAGTTCCTTGTTTTCAGTCTATATAATTAGTGCGTCTACTTGTTCTGTTGATTCATTTTGGAAATGATCTTTTTATATTTTTATTATATTATGATATTAATAAATTGCATTCAAGCCTCTTTTATTATAGACAATAAAAATAAGTTAATACATCATCACCAAGATCAAAAATAGTCGGGGCATTTTTCTTTTTCTTTCTAATTTTATCGGTATTATTTATGTATAACAAGAGGGCTGGAGCTGCCTACGTATTTCCAAGTGCAAACGATTTATTAACAAAAATAACTTCTGAGTATTGCAATATCAGTTTCCATTGACGAAATTTCTATTTTTTTTGTAAATTAAGTACGGGATTACTGTTACATTAAATTTTGTGCTATTTTCGAGTTCAAATCGTAAGAAAAAGAACAAAGACTATTCTAAGTATTCTTTATCGATTAACCTCTAGTAAATATTTAGTCATATTTTTTATCTGTCTTTACAAAGTTTAAAAAGAGCTGAGACACTAATTTACTAACTTGTCAACGACCGGCACATTTTTTTTATCTAGAAAGCTGACATTTTTAGCAGTATTAAGTTTTACTTTTCCCCCCCCCCCCCCCTATTACGATACTCTATTAATCGGGAAAAATCGGAAACATCGAAACCCTTCGGTTAGACATAGGATTATTATTATAATTATTATTATTATTTTGAAAGAACGTATCATATAACTTGACAGATAATACTGTTTAGTATTAATATTTCCAAACAAATTAAAAAATGCATAGGGCCTAACTTTCACTTCTGCGCATGTGCAAAGGGCGATAGAGCATGTTTTGTCGCCCGCCAGGCTTTTTCTTCGCACGACGGACAGTTTCTATACAGCTGTGACAAAAAATAGTGTACATATTCGACTATTAGCAGTTATCACCCCGACCCCCCTCATCACCCTCGTTGCAATTACTTCGTTTCCGCCCTAGATACGTAATATACTATTATAGTCGTGTTTGTTATGATGTAAAGTCGAAATTTGTCCTGCCAACATACCGCACTTGTATACTTGAGCGATCATTCAGGGTAAGTGGAATCAAATTCTGGGACTATTTGCCGTCTGATATCCGTAACTTGCCTTCTCTTCGATCGTTCAAGACTCGTCTGTTCAGATACCTATTTTTATTTAGATCATCCCATTCGTTCTAAACTGTAGTAAGCGTTCCTGGTCTTTGTTTTCCGTTGGCGATTACTTAATTATTTTCTAATGTATCTAGGCCTCACGATAGACTCCCTTATATTCATATTTAGTTTAGTTATAAGAAATTAATTATATTTTTTTTTATATTATTCTAATGTATTTTTATGTTATTTTTATATTATATCGAGTTATGTATCAATTGCTACAGGGGACAATTATCCCATGACAAAATAAAGACAATTAACTAACTAACTAAAGTTAATATCAAACCATTTGTCTTTTAATGACAGTTCATGTAATGATTGTTTGAAAACTACAATTTAAATGGTAAATAAAAATTTTCAATAGTACCTTTTGTGCAGAACGAATCTGAACGATCCTAATGTTCTCATCGCCTCGTGCGTTCCTAAGCCCTCGTATGCTTGGTCTCCGTGGTGCCTCGACAACATTATTCTTGCTAGTGTTATTGTCGTTTCGCCGGAAATTCTTCTTAGGGAATGGAAGCCGCGGTGGTGTATTGTTTGACATTGGTTGCAGGGCACGCGACCGCGTCTTTGACACCGGGACAGATGGCGCTGCGGCATTTATCGCGTTGTCCATGGAGGAGGAAAGTGGTACTCCAGAATCATTAAGAGATGCTGCAGCACGGTACACAGACATACTAGGATGCTCTATAAGCAGATCTTCCAGAGGTGACGTTTCTACGTGTACGGGACCCGCCCTGGTAAAACAAGCCGGCGGCGTCACGTACCAAGATTCGTCCAACGGCGTGGTGCCCTCAACTGTAATATTTTCGTAGTAATCGTTACACCGTTGAATAAAAATTAAGTATTTAATGTCATATTACTAAAATTATGCTTTCTTATCCTTTAAAAGTGTGGGCCGTGAAGTAAAAACACGAAACTACACTTTTGGAGGATGACCCCTTGCTTTTACACAGGGAAAAGATATAGTTAACGGAACCTTTTTGTGATAGTAAAACGCGTAAATCCAAAAAATTGTTACATTGACTATTTCCATTGTAAACGGTACAATAAAATTGTTCCATTTACTATTTTCCGATTGTTAAATCGTTTGTACATAACCTCGAATATCAACTCTAACCTTACATATAGTTAATTCTACTACTTAAGAGGTTAAAATCGATTCTACTATTTTTTCGTGGTTCCATTAACACTTTTTTCTCTCTGTGTATAGTATAGGAAAGTGGTGAAACAAAAGCATCATTTTATATCTTATACCCGTCTTTCTTGCTTTGTTATAAGTTTGTTCTTCATTCAAGTCATTTAGATGAAAATAAACAGAAATTAAGTAATTCGATTCGGCGTCGAATTATAAACTTTACACTCCAGTCGGTAAATAGTATTTTTCGATACTAGTGCGTAATATACGATTTTACGCACCGTTTTTAACATGCGATTAGATAGGCCGGTGCGTAAAATAGAATTCTTACGCACGCGTATCGAACGATATTTTTCGATATACTATGCGTAAAATTTGTGCGCCGTTTTTTGTGGGTCAAATATGATGTTACGCACGTGTGATGATTGCGGCGCACGAGTGCCCGGTCAGCACGAGAGAGCCCCGGTCAGCAATAGTGTGTAAAATCGTATTTTACGCACTAAAAACGGTGCGTAAAATCAAATTTTACGCATAGTATATCGAAAAAAATATTATGCTATTCTGTTAGACAAAGATGTTTATTTGATATATGTTCTACTGTTACCTGTGTACACGTTACACTTTACACGCTAAAATAATTGTATATAATTTCAGTAATTGACAAAAATCTGTCCCATAATCTTCGGAATGTATAAACAAGTGCACCCCTTATTGCATTTATTAAGTTTTCCGTTATTTTCTCAATAATAAAATCGTATCACTCAGTCGAAAATATATTTGTTCAAACCATGTTGATTAATAAGACGAGCGGTACTAATCAAACGGATATGATTACCGTAATTGAGATATCTTTGTTTCTGTCCGTTTCAGCACAATGTAATTTTCCTTTAGGTAAATAACCTTGATGCGCGTGTAGAACAATTAACATATAAAGTAAAATATATGATTCTACAAAAATAATTATTACATATAATAGAATGTAGATGTAACTGTAGATAATAGAACTAATAAGGAATTTGAATTTGATGCGTATCCTTTTTAGTATTATATTACTGAATTCAATAGCCCGATACGATCTGATGAATCAGAATTCGTCGTTTTAAGGCTGTTGCATTAGACATGACATTTGCAGGTTCACAGGCGTTCGGTCACTCAAACAAAGGAATTTTACCGCTTTGTATAAGTGACCGAATGACTCGTTCGTGATCCTGCAAACGTCATTTCTTATGCGACGCCTCTTAGTATCTACTAGCAAAGATTTAACTGATAATCTTTTAAGATATGACCTACTGCATTTAGATAAATTTTAATTAGTGATGCAATGTTTAACTATTACGAATTTTCTTACCATTACGATCAATGAGGATCCAATCATCGCCTTCAACCTCAACTTGCCGGAGCCTAGCTTCTATTGGGAAGGATTCTTCATTATCTTCATTCGCATATTCTTGTGAGTCGTCGGCAGCACTTGAAGTGCCCCGCAAGTAATTTGCAAGCCTGGTTAGCATCCCGTCCACTTTATTAATTCCTGTTAAAAATATATCGAATTTATTAAATAAGAACATTATGAAACAATTTCCTTTGTTTCTAATAGCAAACAATGAAATTTAAATCGAAATAAAAAGACCTGGTACTGCTATAATTCTGTAGCAATATTGCCTAACGGAAATAGAGTGATTCCTGAAGATGTTTTTTAGGAAACGCTATTTTTTGTACTACTTTTTTATTTACCAGATACAAAAATAATGATTAGAATAGACATAATGTTTGAAGATGTTTTGGACCCTAACGTTATATTTTCACATCACACTTTAATAGCAATCATTAATCGAATTCCATATAAAGTTATTTAGTACATTCCAATAAATATATATTTATATATTTACTGCCCGTTTTCATGGATGATAATAAACGTGTTAGTTTCACCAATAAATC
The DNA here is from genome assembly GCA_030407085.1 of Trichopria drosophilae. Taxonomy (NCBI): domain Eukaryota; kingdom Metazoa; phylum Arthropoda; class Insecta; order Hymenoptera; family Diapriidae; genus Trichopria; species Trichopria drosophilae. The sequence goes on along the minus strand of CM059587.1, from coordinate 82,237,134 downwards.
GAGATATTTGCAGATTACTACCCAGCTGATGTGCTAACTTTACGACTTACGACCCATCCAAAATATTTGTTTTTAAAAATAAAAATTTTCGATGCGTGTTCATTTCTCATTTGAAATGAAAGAATTTACGCGCAACACGCAAGCGATGATAGTATTATTAAACTAACCTTAAAATAAGAAACAAGGTCAAGAGTGACGCAACATTCTATCCAGAACAACAACGTTGCGGAAAATGCATTGTTTACATTGTTTATTTGTATTAATTCGGATTAACTTTGGAACGACCTGCATCTTTTCGATGTTTTATTTTCTCAGGAATTTTGCAAGTGAAAGAAAGATAAATATGTCTTCTAAGACGAAATAAATGGACCATCTAGAATTAAAAACGCAACGGGGTAAACGATCTCAAACTGATCGAATCTTCTTTAAAAAACTCAACTCGAAATTATTTGCATTACTTTTAACAGCGCCATCAATCTCATCTCTGATAAACCCTGATACTTTCGAATACCGAGTCGTTCATTGTTCGACATGAATACCGTTGCGTATATTCTAACAATGTTCTTTCTTTCTTTTTCTCATCAGCCGAAACTGCACATGCTAATCTGGATTTTTAAAGGTTTTCAAGTTTTTTAGATCCAGCCGATATTTTTTACGATGTGTGAATGTACTTTATCTTACAAAATCACGTTTTTTCGTATCTATGAAATTTCTGGAAATGTTTCTCTGAAACTTAAATATCTTTTTTTCTGAAATCTATATTTTCTATTCTCTATTACTTCAAAGCATAATTGTTTACTCTTCAGTTAAGCCAAGTAAATTATGTGTACATTAGCACCGAAAGTCAATTCTGCAACGAGAATACTTGGAGATTCGCGGAGGGCGCCTAGCGGCAAAACATTGCATTACTTTCCATGCCCGCTTGTATATATTCCAGTCTTATTTTTGTTGCATTTTTGGAAAATATGATCATAAATAATAATTGTACATTTAGTATATTCAATATTATAAAGTTATCAGCATTATTGAACAAAATATGTCATAATGTAAAAAATTACAGCAGGAAAAGCAGAAACGATTGCGATTAAACACCTGGTACGCGTATATTGTAATTACATGACATGTGTACTATAATTATACAATACTTGCGTAGTAATGCAGATTTTAACCATATTGTAACCGTTATACACATTTATAATTTATAGGTAAAAAACTGTATTTATTACAACTTACAGTAGATTTTTTTAACAGAGTAGAAACCAGACAAGAATTCACTTGAAGGTAATGAAAAGTTTTGGCTCTCTTTTATAGATTTGGCATGGATAAAAAAATGTTTACTAGCAAAATATTTGTGAAATACGTAAAAGTAAATACAAGGACAAACTTTTATTATTCAGTTTGTACTTGTACTGTACAAAGTGGTAGAAAAATAATGGAAACATTGCTAATAAACGATTTTCAGCATTAAATGTTGTAGTTATTCTAAAATAAATTTTTTTAACCGCCATTTTTGTTTGGAATTGAAAAAATCTAGGGACTTTCACTTTTTCTGCTTTCATCCGAACCTTCAACATTTCCATATTTTGTTTATAACGAATACAACCTTCCTTCAAAGTAATGTTCAGTCGGACACCGATTTAGCGTTTAGTTTGCGTTTTTTGGCACTTCCAACAAGTCCAGTTGCCAATTTACTTACGAGATCACGGAAACGTTAATGCTTTGCTAATAAATCAAAAATTAAAATAATAAAAATTACTGACAAATTATTCAATCATTTTCATTGTGTTTTTACTTAAAAGTTCTTCAAACTTAAATCGTTTATGTACAAATAAAATATCACTAGAAAAATAAAGATTCAATGAATTGTACGGTACAAAAATAAGTAGTATAAAATGGAACTTTTCATGACTTTTTTTTTAATTAATAAACGTACTAAAACACGATTTATTTTTAGCAGTATAAATTTTCGGCAGTTATGACGGTTCAATGTCAGATTTGGTTCTTGGAAAAGGAAAATAAAAATGACCTTTTCTAACATGAAATAATGGAATATGACGCCATGATGGATTCCTTTCCAAAAACTAACCTACCTGACTATTACGAAATGTCATAAAAGGTTATTTAAACGCGAGAACGAACAAGAATTTAAATAACTCATTTTATGTACAGATTTTCCCAAATTTTTCTTTCAGCATAAAGAAATAGGGTCGATTTGACATATTGGCAGCTGATATGCGGGGGTAAAATCGAACACTCTGCCACATTGCCGACACCCAGATGCCGTTCAGCTGCTCGGAGGGTCGGTCATTTTGTTTCTGCAACGATTCTGACAGATGTACATTATTGCAGTGAGAAAATTGTCGAAAAATTGGATGAGGATGCATTATTTTTACTGAACACCGTGTATAACGACTTGGCAACATTGCAAATGACATGACGTTCAAGTTCAACCCCAAGCCTTGAAAAAATCCATAACTTAAAACTGCACAAATTATAGTCTACTAAAAGTTTTGTTGTCGCTATATAATTATAAAATTATATGAAAAAAAAATTATTTATTGAAAAAATGTTTATTTACATAAACAAAATTTGTTTATGTAAATAAAAAAAAGAGAAATCTTTGCTGATGAAATTTTGTGCTCACTTAAACACAGTTACTATGATTACTTTAGGGAGATGTTGAATTTCAACATAAAAGAGAAAGTTCAACAGGAAATTTTAGAATGTTTTCTTCTGATAAGAAAATGGAGTCTTCCTTTCATGGGAAGAGACCTCTAACTTTTTTTCTGTGTCAACAGAGTAATTTTATGTAGTGTTTTAATACTTTGGGTTTAATATTGGTAATTTTTTTTTAGACTGGCCATTTCCCCTATACCTTTAACATGGTAAATAAGAATGTTATACAAGACTTGTACAAAAAATGTTTTCATTTCTTCCAGGGTAGTAATACTAAAATATAAAAGTAATAAAACAAATTATTTTAAATTCTCATTTATAATTCACTTTTTTCTATATAATTTGTAAATAATAGATGCAACAATTAAATTTTTTGTCCTTCATAAAACATTATGTGCTCCGCAGGGAGGCAAACTTGGAAGTACTAATACAATATTTTCATTTCTAAACCTCTCCGCTACCTTGATGTATATATTTTTGTGTAATATATAACTCATTCTTTCTTTTTATAGTTAATAGTTATAAGACTTCTTGTGTAAGATTAAATGACAATTGTTTATTTTCAAATTGATTAATTCCAAAACACAACAAGGTTAGTCTTCGAAACTGTACAAATGCTAAATAAATGTGACATAATAAACTTTTTGAGTAAGTTTATAAATTATTTTATTAATTACTTATGAGGGTTTCCTATTTTGACCAAAAGGATTCAGTTATGAACATCAAATTTAAAGATTCCACAGTAAATATACACAAAATGTATTTGTATAATTACTGGAAACAAAGAAACTATATAATAAATATGAAGAGCAAGAAAGGGTAATGGTAACCATGGCTACAAATGTAGAAATCAGTGACATTGAAGATAACCTTGGTATAAACACTGTTATGAAATAAGGAAAGAACCACGAAACACAATTATAGGTATGATCACACACTATTTATAGTTTGTACCATCATCGAACTAAACGATATTACAATAATATTCAAGAAATCACTTCTATCATTTTGTTTCAGATATGCTTGAAATTCCACAATAATTATTTAAAAATATCCCTACCATTTTCCATAATATACATCCCTTTTTGCCTGAGGTATAATAAAAAACTTACTGTGTTTGCCGAACAACTATTTCTCACTCGATAACAATACACTTGATGTAATGCAACAAAATTTGTAACAATACAAGAGATATATCATAACAATTTTGTTTCTGTGGGCGTAAAATGCAATTGTTTGCAATAAAGCAAAACACTGTGTTGTAAGGATAGATAATTGGTGAGTTTTGGAGCACTGGTGTGAGGCGTTACTACTTTATACGACATATCTATGCAAAATGTTATTAATTTACGTCATGCGTTTCGTATAGGACTGTTTCGCATCCTTCCGTTTCCTTCTTTACCTTATTTTTCCCCCTTCGCAACACTCCAATACTTTGACAGGCAAAACACACTGACAGGCGCGTGCATCCAAACCAACACACAAACACACATAAAGCTCGTAAACACGAACGTTTTATCTTTTTCTCTCCGAGTTAAATCTAGATAGCTTTCTCTCTCTCGTACTGTTTTGTTACGCGCATGCTCTCCCTCTCGCCCGTTCTTTGTTGGTCATTTGCTCCGACACGATCGAAGAATACACACGCACACAGAAATGTTTAAACATGGGAGAATATCTTGGGGCGACTGACATGTATTTAGGAACGCGTCGTTCCTCTTATCGAGCTAGAATTCCGAAATTTTTTCCAACGCAGGCAAAGACACCGTTTTATATATGCGTCTATATTCGACCTAGCGTTGCGAGAGAACAAAGAATTTGTTCTTGCACCACCTATTTACGGACAATCTTTCGGAGCAGCCCAAATTTTGCACTTTTTCCATCACCATCGACAAATTCCCCAGAGATTTTTTTGGATAAATGAAAATTTTTGCCAGGGTCATGGCCACGGGGTCAGAGGTCGTAAGGCGTTCGAAACAATCGGAAAAGACAAACGAACGACGCGAGGGCTCCAAAAGAGACGTCGGAGAAAGAATTCCGAAACGACACTTGTTTAAATTATTGAAGGTGGAATTGTTATGAAAATATTTTTTTAAATGAAAGAAAATTAGACTCGCCTGGACCTGTCGTCGATGAGGGCTCGCGGCAGCGACTGTCACTGCGCTGTCAGAAGCGACCAGCGAATGCGATAGTTGTCAGCTGATCCGTATTTAATGGTGGGGATAGGAACGGGGAAAAGCGAACCGATGATGGCGGCCTTGATCAGATATCAAAACAGAGGAGCTACTGTGGTACGTCCTGTTGTCGACAATTGTTTCGAGTCTCTGTTGACAATGTGAAATAGACTGGCCAATTTTTTTTTATCTTTCTATAGTTTTATAGGCATAATCCGTCGAATATCCAAAACATTTTATGTGGCGCGTGTATCTATGCGCACGGTGTACGTAAATTACGTGTGGGTGTATGCGTATTATACATACGTACGTACGTAATCGATAAATCGAGATGATTGTTCTAGATGGCACTTCGAGATTCGCATAGACTTTTCTGGGGGAATAGAAAATGCTAGGTAGCGGCGTAGTAAGAAATTTAGTGAAAAAGAGCGTTCTTCTTTCGTTTCATTTCAGTCGGAAAATATTATTTTATAAAAAATTACTAGATTCGTTCAATTTCAAATTGCAGGTTAGAAATGTACAGTAGAACCTCTCTTATTTCAGTTGCCCCTCTTATTTGAATCGTTTCCCCTCAGGTCTTCCCCCACCACCGCTCGAACATCTCGATACAGTTTACAGTGTTTACACCATCAAAGTTGTACAGTGTAAATACCGTTTAACCTAAATTTGCAAACATGTAGTCGGTAGACTGATATGTAATGAAATTTCAAATTAATTTAAAATTTTGCATCAAACTCATGATTTACATCATACAAATTATTCGAGAAGCTGCTAATTTCGTAAAATAAAAGTGCACATTTGAAGGTTAGGATGTTGTCAATTTTTAATGATGTGTATTTCAAGACCTCCACAAAAATTGAAAAGTCTTTCATTTGCAAAATAACAAACAAATTCAATATCAGCAGCTTAGTACTGAGTATGAAGTGATTTGAAGCTTTCATTAATCATATTTGCAAATTTGGGTTAAATATTGTCTCCTATAATATTCATTCGGTTTTAATCACAATGTATTTGTTTGTGAAACAAAAAATTATTGATACATAATTATATGCAATAAAGTGCATAATGTAAATTCAAAATGTTTATTTCTACACACGAATGCAGATATAAATGACCATAATTAAATGCGAAATGTTGCAGTCTTTATTTATCACATAAAGGCACAAGTTGTGATCTCGTTACATTTTTATCTAAATTTAAAATTCTCTACACATTTTTCAGATAAATTATATATATATTTTACATAATTCAACTCTAAAATATATACGATGTCTAACAAAAATAAAAAGATATCAGATATTATCACCCACTATTAAAGCGTTAAGTAGAGTAAGGGGGTAAGGGGAAATTTCAAGTAAGAGTGGTTCTACTGTACTTCAAAGGGCTAAAATTCATAGCCGAAACGTCATTCCAACTTTTTTATTAACACCTCGTCACTTTGATATTTAAAGAAACTTTTGAAGAGATATTTCACTTACGAAAGAATCAAAGAAGAAGAAAATATTAAGTACTTCAACATGAACCCAAAAATATTGACGTTTCTTGGAAGATAACTGCATAAATTGTGTTCTCCTCGAGAAACGTTACGAAGCTTTTTTTCGAATTCGCACGCTTTACTGAAAATTATTAGTTCATGCTTGAAGAACGCTTATGGAAAGAGGGTCCGAAGCATGAAATCGAAAAATGCGGGTGCTTTATTGATTTGCGCATTTACTGAGGTAGTAAAGTGGGAAAACATTACGTTTTGGTTGGGGGTGTAAAATCGGTATGGGAAAATATTTTGAAAAAGAGCAAGAAAAAATAAGTAAAAAAAAAATTAGATTACATTCGCGAAGCTTCAATGAACACTTTTCGTTAGCATTAAAAATGATCAGTTAATGTTCGTTAATCATTTCTAATTAAGGGTGTGTTAAGTTATGACGTCACAATCATGCAAATTCATTTTATTACAATATCGTTAATACCTTACTTAACCCATTAACGCCCAAGAGGACACAATTTTCACCAAGATTTATTTCTTAACATTAAAAACCAAAAAAAATTTTAGATAAAACATTTTCGACGTAAAATTGATCGACCTTTCCGAATCTGCTGTTAAAAAATGGATCGAGCCCATTTCAAAAAAGTTATGCTTGGTTTTTCACAAAAAAATAATTTTTTTTCACTGACAAATATTTTGTATTAGGCATGTTCACATTGGAAACGGTTAGGGAGATCTCTGATCGGTAAAAATATCCTGTCCTCAATCCTTTAACTTTAAAATGTGCATGATAGCATTTTGAAAATAAAGTTGGAAACTGTCAAAATGGCGGCTCAAACACGAAAAGAACGGCGAGAAACTCCTGAATTTTTTATTTGAAAATGATAGACTTTCCCAAAAAATGTTGCGAAACAAAAAGTTCTTAGGATCGATCAAGGAAAACGTCGAAAATTTTTCACAATTTTTCTACGAATTTTCATATTTTTTCAAAATTTAGCGATTTTGAAAATGAAGAAAAGTGTTTTAAAACTTCTGAAAAAAATTTGAGCGTATTCTTTGATCAATTCCAAGAACTTTTTGTTCAGCGACACTTTTTCCGAAAGCCTATCATTTTCAAATAAAAAATTCAGGAGCTTTTCACCGTTCTTTTCGTGTTTGAACGCCCATTTTGACAGTTTCCAACTTTATTTTCAAAATGTTACCATGCACGTTTTAAAGTTAAAGGTTCGAGGACATAATATTTTCACCGATCAGTGATCTCCCTAACCGTTTCCAATATGAAAATGCCTAATAAAAATATTTGTCAGCGAAAAATTCTGATTTTTTTGTGGAAAACCAAGCATAACTTTTTTGGACTGGGCTCGATCGATTTTTTAACAGCAGATTCGGAAAGATCGATTATTTTTACGTCGAAAATGTTTTATCTAAAATTTGTTTGAATTGGTTTTTAATGCGTCAAGAAACATTCCGAAAATCTTGATGAAATTCGTGTCCTCTTGGGCGTTAATGGGTTAACTAGCTTTAAGCGTGAAAATAAATGGAAAATAACTGTTGAAAATTTAATACGCAGTAAAAATATTAATAATAATCAGCATAAACTTATTTGAACATACAAAAAAGTTTATCCTTCGATTCAACAAACCTGTAGAAAATGATACATTGTGGAAAATTATGGGGCATACCATGTAAACTTAGCCACTTTTTTTGAGAGATTCTTACATTTTATTTTTATTATTTTCCCAGCAATATGAACATATAGTAATTTGTGCGATGCACATTGAAGTAGAAAAAGTATAAAATCAGGCAGAAACCTAAATACAAGGACACTTCTTACTTACTGATTTTCGAGGCAGATGATTATGAATTTAATATCAGGTTTTTAAAATTCAAAATGGCGAATCTAAAATGGTGAATTAAATTTTGAAAATCGAGGAAAATCAAGCTAAAAATGATTACCCTAGGGTTTTCTGAGTCTGTCTTTAGCAATTTACTACAAAATGGTTTACATTCAAAATGGCGGATCTAAAATGGTGAGTTCAATTTAAAAAAAAGCAGAAAATCAAGATGAAAATTATTACTCGAGAGTTTTTGGGATCGATGATAATAAACTCAGTATTAAATTGTTCGTAATTCAAAATGGCGGATTATTTTTTGAAAATGCGGAAAATTCTTATTTGGGGGTTTCCGAAGTCGCTGATTATGAAAATAATATCAGATTTTTTTAATTTAAAATTGTCATTCCGAAATAGCCAGTTTATTTTGGGAATACATCTTACAATTAACTGAAGAAATGGAAGGAAAAAGATTCGACCCTCCTGGTCAGCAACCAGACACTTTTCTGCCAGGGTCTATTTCAAGCCTGCCAGGGTGTATTTGAACCTCCTTCAACGAATAATTAAAAACAAATGTTTTATAACCAAATTGTAGCGACTACATTATATTTCTTAAGCATGTATTACCAATTAAAATAATGAATAGAATTAATAAGGATTGTCAAAATATATACTGAAATATATATAGAATGTATTTCTATATTTTAGGAACCTAATAGTCTTTCAGGGGTGTAGGAAGGACGTTTTTTCTGAAGGGGGGGGGGGCAGGGTGATCTTTAAGATTTTATATGCATACGCATGCGCGCACGCGCATTTTATTGGTAGAGGGAGGAGGGCTGCCCGACTCCTATGTCACTGTAAGTCACTTCTGCAATATAAGATAAAATAACGCTTCTTAATTATACACTGAAATTACTTAGACTATACTTATCTCGTTCCGTCAATTCGCTGAAGCAGCACACGCTACAATAAAGACTAGGAAAAATTTCGATAATGTTAAATAAAAGTTAATTCAATATGTGTGTAATGTACTCTCAAAGTTAACATTTTACATATACATATGTATGTGGGGATAGTATTGTATTTATCGAATTATATTTTTAGCATTTTGCAGCCACATGTCTAGAATTATAAATAAGATTTTTATAAGCATTCTTTATCTTAAACTAGAAAAATATGCCTTTTATCCTCTCTATACGACATAATATACACAGTCTAATTCTACTTCCATACTAGTATCCAAACAGAGCTGCAAATGTTGCGATAACACCTTGCGGCTATAAAATTAACTAATTCGGTCAATTTATAGGTGTTGTAATCTTATACAGTAGAGTCCCGGAATATTTAGTCACTCGGTTCCTCGCCTTCCCCTCCTGCCTCGTTATATTTACCAAAAGAAGGAGATCGACGCTTGTCTCACTCTCCTCAGTCGCGTTATGATCTAGACGCAGGCCCTTCTTGAGGCCCCAGCCCGCAAGGTGGGGGAAAAAGAGCGGCGACAGGAAAACATAACAAGACGGAACCGTGCAAATATGCTGGGATGTAAATATAGCGAGACGCAATTATACCGGGACTCTTCTATATTAAGGTTAATATAACGTAACCTTATTTTAATATTATATTGAAGTATTTGTGTTGACTAAATTAAAAAATATTACATTTCGTGACAAAATAGGATAATTCTTAAAATAATACTTAATCAATATATGGTGTCAATCTATTTACATGGTCTACTTTATATTTTCCACCAGAAACCTTATTGATTCTAAAAACAACTTCATTCAATTTGTCCTTAATCACGTAAGGTCCATCCCAATCAGATTGCAATTTCGGACATTTTCCTTTGACTCTACGGGGAGCAAAAAGCCAAATTCTATGTCCGACTTCAAAAGAATTCATATATTTTTTAGTAGCATAACGTGACGTTATCGCAAGTGATTTCAAAGATAAATGTTCTCTAGTAACATTATGAACTAAATGTAATTTATCTCTTAATTCAACAACGCATTCGGGCAATGACTTAATGTTCATTTGAAGAATTCACATGTTCTCTAAGTAAATCTAAAGGAAGTTTAAGTTCTCGATCACATAACATCATAGCAGGAGAAAATTCAGTGGTGGTATGTTTTGAAGAATTATATAAGCTACAAGAAAATAAGGAATCCAAGAATCCCAATCTTTTTTATGTTTAGAAACAAATTTTGAAAGAAATTCTAAAATTTTTCTATTTAATCGTTCAACAACACCATTTGACTGAGGATGAAGAGGAGTAGTTCGAGTTTTATAAATCCTTAATAAATTAAGCATTTCTTTTAAAATATTTAATTCGAATTCACGACCCTGATCAGAGTGAATTTCTAATTGGATTCCAAATCGTGAAACAATTTGAGAAATTAAAAGTTCAACAATTGTTAAAGTTTGACGATTCGAAATAGCAAAGGTTTTTCGCCATCTCGTGAAATAATCGATAATAACCAATAGAAATTTATTGCCAGAATAAGTTTTGTAAGTGGGCCTACAAAATATAAATTCCTAAATGGAGTACCAACATGAAAAATTTGAAATTCTCCAACATTTCGTTTTGCAGGACCTTTTTTGAAAAACAAACCTTACAAGATTTGCAACATAATTCAACATCGATTTTACAAGTAGACCAATAATATCGTTCACATTGGAAACGGTTAGGGAGATCTCTGATCGGTAAAAATATCGTGTCCTCAATCCTTTAACTTTAAAATGTGCATGATAGCATTTTGAAAATAAAGTTGGAAACTGTCAAAATGGCGGCTCAAACACGAAAACAACGGCGAAAAACTCCTGAATTTTTTATTTGAAAATGATAGACTTTCGCAAAAAATGTTGCACGGAGAAAAATAATCAGCTAAATCAGCCGAAAAATCCGCAGATTCTACCAATTTTATCCTATAGGGACAGCTGTTGGAATTCCGTTAGGGATAGCCGATAATTTCAGCTAAATTTACTGAAAAAGTCCGCAAATTTAACGGAACAAATCTGCTAATCTAGCGGAAATTTAGAGCTAAGCGCGAATTGAGTAGGGTTAAGGCTACATTAGCGGAATCAAAACAGCTAAAATTGCAGATATTTTCGGCAATTCCAGCTGAAAATTTTAGCTGATACGAATCAGCTAATCCAGCGGAGTCATTTTTCGCCGTGTGCGAAACAAAAAGTTCTTAGGATCGATCAAGGAAAACGTCGAAATTTTTTCACATTTTTTCTACGAATTTTCATATTTTTTCAAAATTTAGCGATTTTGAAAATGAAGAAAAGTGTTCTCTAATTCTTGACAGTGTTTTATTTATACCAAAATGACCAGCAGTTATAGAATTGCGAGCTTCCATTAGAATATCTTTAATTACAATTTTAGGAACAATAATATGTAATAACAGTTTTCGAATTGTCTGGAGATTTCTAAGGTTTATATAAAATGCCATTTTTAAGTTCTAATGAACTCATTATAAAAGATAAATCTTAAAAGAATTACCAAAATGAGAAACAGAATTACAAACAGGAAAATGAATGGAAAATGATTGAAAACGAAAATGTCGGAACTCGAAATAACAAATCTAAATGCGAATTTAAAGTTATTCGCTTTCTATTTTTTTGGCTCGTTTCATTTGTTTCTTACGATTTATTTTTGGTGGAGATTGTTTGGTATTTGTTGTAGAAGGCGGACGTGAGGTACCATAAATAACGTGAAATATAATTCAAAGACAAAATTTCTTCTCAAAAGTAGAATAACTTCAAGAATTTAGGAATTGGATGAAATCTAGAAATAATGACATACGCGTGATTTCCTCTAGTAAAATATTTTCTACTAGATCAATGTTTCGAAAAATTATCAAAATACAATTTTTCTTGAGTCATTTTCCTGCATGTATGAACTTTTAACATGCCTTTTTGTTAGTTGTATTGCATGAAACACACCAATTTACGTTTGAGTTAACATTAAAATAATTAATAGTTTTGTTGTGCTATCAAAAGAAGCTAATTATTGAAACCGTTTATGTTTCAACCAATAAGTTATGGCAGCACCCTTATCAGATTAGGATTAAAACATTCCTGTTTGCGTTGAAATTAAATACATTTTGTTAATTTTTTAAAACACAGCACACCAATAAATATAATAAGTCCACTGAAAAATGAAAATGACTATAATAGAGTTATAAGAAAAATCATTACGAATAGAAAATGGTTCGTAAACTCGCAGCCGTTTTCACAATTTATCATTTTCTTAATTTTTTTACAATTCTTATATGGATTTAATAAATTTGGCGGAAACTTTTGGTATATATATATCATACAATAATCTACAAAGTTCATAGAATTGGTGTTTTGCATTCTCCGCCTATACCTTGTCGTGTTAGCTTCTTGAAATTCTTATTCCATTTTATATGGCCACATAAATCCATAATGGAATGAATTCAATCTTATTTTTTGTACTTTACTGTTGCACAAATCCGATGCATTTTTAGGTTCATACTATGTCGATTCTTAATGAATTATAAGATATTAAGTTTTCAAAGGTTTGATTAAATTTAAATTATTTTGCACCTGTCATCATTCATTCGATCATACCTGCCGTTTATTATATAAGGTTTTTGGAAATTCTGTTTATATTTTGTACTATTTTACACAACCGTGTTAATCAGGATGGTATTAATTTGATCATATACAACAGTATAAACTACCCAGCAACCAAATTTGGATAGAGTTGTATAGAATTGGATTCAATTATTAAATTCTGAATCCATACTTTGGTCTACGGTGGATCCATTTTAATACGTAAATACAATTCTATTCGTTCATATGAATAAAAAGGTTACTTTCTGAATACATATTAATCCAAAAATAGTTTCCTTTTTGAAAACGAAATATTGAATGCATCCGTATTCAACATTACGGATTCAAAAGTAACCAAGTGTATTCATTTCAATCCAAAAAGTTTCCTATTTAAAAACGAAACTTTCAATGTATCCGTATTCAACATTACGGATTCAAAACTAGCCAAGTGCATTCATTTCAATCCAAAAAAAGTTGTATTTTGAAAACAAAACTTTGAATACATCCGTATTCAACATTACGGATTCAAAACTTTTCAAGTGCATTAATTTTAATCCAAAAAAAGTTGTATTTCAAAAAAGAAACTTTCAATATATCCGTATTCAACATTACGGATTTAAAGCCATCCAAGTGTATTCATTTCAATCCAAAAAAAGTTGTATTTCAAAAACGAAACTTTCAATACATCTGTATTCAACATTACGGATTTAAAACTATCCAAGTGTATCCATTTCAATCCAAAAAAAGTTTCCTATTTAAAAACGAATCATTGAATGCATCCGTATTCAACATTACGGATTCAGAACTACCTAAGCGTATTCATTTTAATGCAAGACAAGTTTTCTTTAAAAAACGAAACTTTGTATACATCCGTATTCAATATTACGGACTCAAAACTATCCAAGTGTATTCATTTCAATCCAAAACAGTTTCCTTCTTTGTGTTCGTAAAATTGAATACAGATGGATTACTTTTTCTGAAATTTAATCCGGCAAATTAAGCTTCCGATTGTATTCGTAAAATTGAATACAGGTGGATTCATTTTTTCGGAATTCAATGCATTCGAATACATATTTACGGAATCAAAGTATGAATTCAAAATGAATTGAAATTTTCAATCCAATCCTATCCAATCTCGATTGGTGGATAGACACCTCAAAAGATGAATCACTAACAACGATTTTATGACAAATGACAAAAGGGAAAATAATGAATTTGTCTGATTTCGTTCAATATATGAAGGGCATGAAAAATAGAATTAATATTCTGTAGCTTGAAAATTTTGTTTTGATCATGTTCTACGTCAGTGTCCAGGTCTCATCAATAAAGATTGCACACATTAAAATTGTAAATGAATTTATAATAATTATAATAGTAATTTTAAGTTGATGTACACATATAAATTGTCAATTGAATTATTGTTTATACCTATTTATAATTTTATTTATTGGGATATCACATAAATTTCAACAAATTATTGATACACATGTAAAAAACAATTCTTGAATCAGATTGTTCACGAATTCGATTCTTGATTTTGTTTCCTGATGACCATTTCTCGCAAATTTTTTTCACTATCCATATAACTCCGTGTCAAATGTTCTTTGTTATTTTCAAGCTTTGTAATTTTTTCTTCTGCATTCTTAGTTCGCTTCTTGATATCTGCTTTGATTGTGTTTATGTCCTCCAGAAGAAACATTCTACCGACAGACTCAAATGTTCTGGTATTTTGAGGCAAAGAACTGACTTCCTTAATTGTCAGCTCTGCATGTTTATTCTTACGTCGTAGAGTTTCAATTTGAACATCAGATATTTTCAACTTTTGCTTCGTATCTATCATTTTACTTTGCAATTCAGTGAAAGCTTTTTTCAGTTCTTCATCTGGAACTCGAGCCATTGCTTCAGCCTGAAGTTTTGCAAAATATTACAATTTGACAGCTACAAGGACCACAAGTGTTCCAAAAATTCTGTTGTAAATGTTGTAAACATAAAAATGTACCAACGAATATAAAAGCATGTGGTCTCGTGAATAATAGAAGGTGAAACAAATTTTGGATGCGCAGTAAACAACCAATGGTGAAGTTCCAGAGTAAAGAAAGGCGGGAATTCAAACATCTGAACTCATTTGCTCTACTTTACCATCGTTTCTTCTTGTGTATTTTTTCTTTATATCCTTTTATTGCAAGAACATCTCAATAAACCAGAAAGTATACGGAATCGATATTTTGTATTCTGTTTGTTTCTAGTGGCGTATTATCCGAGATTCTTATTCGAATTCATACTATTTTATGCGACCTGTAATTCCAGAACTGAAGTCATTCGATCTTGTACGATACCGTATTTAACGCATTCCAAAAATTGATTTGTAGCGGCTTAGAATAGCTTTAAATTCTCAATTTAATGGAAGATTTGATTATATCGTTTTCCGTATTTCATAATACTCAAAGAATTGTTCTGTTTTGTAGTCTTCAGTTCAAATTAATAGATAATCCAAAGTAAATAGTTTCTTTGAGGTTATATAATATTGTATTCGCCATGTTAAGTTCTGCTGTGTGCGACCCCACCGACGATAAAATTAACTACTGAGATGGGGGTATGTGACACTAATCATATGGGAAAACGGGCTTATTTTGAGAATAGCTTTTCCAAATGCCTTTTTCAGCCAACTGATATTTCCAAATTACTTTTAGTCTTTGAAATGCCGTACGATGAAACAGTAATATCAACCGAAAAATGTCTGTTTGTAAAGCTATTCGCAAAATAAGCCCGTTTTCCCATATGATTAGTGTCACATACCCCCATCTCAGTAGTTAATTTTGTCGCCGGTGGGGTCGCACACAGCAGAACTTAACATGGCGAATACACTCGCATTCGTACTGAAAGAGCGGAAACAGACTTATTTCGTACTAAATCGTACACGGATTTTTCGTATACTTTTTGGTTTGTTTGGATACTAAATTAAAAAAATTTATATAATGAGTTATACGGTAGATTTGGTTTGAGAATTTTTTGTTTAAATAAGAGTTGAATGTTGATGGAGTCAATGAAATAAAATTGGCAAAACAGTTTTCTTCTTCACATATTCTGGAGAAAAAAGTTTCCTAAAAATATATTGATTGTGTTAAAAAAATTTTTTTTATCTAAAGTATTTGTTTTTTTACAAAACTAATATTTCAATCACAACATATTAAAATGGTGGTATATTTTGAACAATTTTGATAATTATTTAACGCAAATATTGATATTACAAGAAAAAAGTATCATACAAAAATTGT
This sequence comes from Trichopria drosophilae, assembly GCA_030407085.1. Classification (NCBI taxonomy): domain Eukaryota; kingdom Metazoa; phylum Arthropoda; class Insecta; order Hymenoptera; family Diapriidae; genus Trichopria; species Trichopria drosophilae. Next base: position 82,221,119 of record CM059587.1, on the reverse strand, counting down.
TCTTCTAAGTCGAATAACTCTTGCAAGAAAACTGTTTTTGATGGAATCGAGATCTGAAGAAGAACGCTGAAATAAGTGTTTTATCTACGACAAATTTGTAATTGGCACCTTTTATGCCGAATACTTTCCTCATTATTTTTTAAAATAGAAAACATAATTTTCTCGTTAAAAACATGTGAATTTGAACATGTGAAAATAAATATTCTTTTTCAGCTATTAATTTTATCACAAAAGTTTTTTACAAAGTTGTTCATTACATTGAGAGGAATAATTTCTGTTTAAAGCATTTATTTATAAAAATCATATTTCAACTATTGAAAGTTAAAATTTTTCGTTTTTAAACAATTTTGACAATTATTTACTTTAAATATTAATTTTAAAAAAATGTGACAAAAAACTGTTCCTCTCAACGGAAAGAAAAACGTTCAGGAGGATCTTTTTTTATTAAATCCAAATCTGAAGGAAAAAGTTGAACAGACTGTTTTTAACGTGCGATTATTCAAATTTTATTTTCTTTCAGCTTTTTCTGAATTGAAATATTTCTGATATGAAGATAATTCCCTGAATAGTGTCAACATAATAAAACAGATCAGGAATCTTATAAACATAATGATTTTAATGAGTTCGTCGTCACCAATACTGGTTTTCATAATGTAAATGTTGGTAGCAAAAATGTATTATATTTTATCTTCACAATTTTGTAATGTATTTGTGATGAAGAAACATTTTTTGTCACACCTGCCCAAAACTGCTACCTTTCCGTACCGGTAGAGCAAATGAAAAATTTACTTTTTACAGAAGAAGACGCACTTGCGCATGCGCAGGCGCGTTTTGCGGCTCCCGAAAAAAATGTTGTGTGTGTTTATTATAGGCCGACATGCCATTACACACTCGGTTAATGCTCACCTTTCCGCCCTACGCAATGTACGTACGATTATGTTCTACGCAGATTCTGTAGTGGTGGTACATTTGAGACCTAAAGGAATTTTTGTTATTGCTTACAAAACTATTTAGATCAGCCATGCAGCAGCATCATTGACCACCTTTCTTTTAGTTTACGGATTTTTGTCTCCAACATTGATTTTTAAATTAAATATTTACACTAAGAGAGTTTTGAAATATTTTTGTTTAGAAGAAACATTTTTATAAAACAAATTCTTGGTAACAAGATCTCCGTTTGTTTGCTAACCATGTATCTATTGACGTTATTTGACTACATATAATTGCGGAGACCGCCGCTAGGCGGCTAAATAATACTAGTCACATTTTCGCTAGATACAGTGTCTCTGCCTGGTTACTACATAAGTCTAGTTTATAATATTATTCAGTCCCCAATCATCTGTCGTGAAAGCCAGTCTTTCACTTCGCAGCTGAACTGATGAGCCTAGTAGAAGGGGTGACCAGACGAAACAACACTATGCATATACATATGGAATGGGTACTTCTCCGTGCAGCTATAAGGATATTCGTCCCAATCGTCCTATATATCATATCTGGGCTTTTCTATACTTCGACAAACCTATATATTCGTTGATTGTACATGCCGAGAATTCAAGATTCATAATTTAAATTCACACAACTTGATTCAGCGGAAGTTACAACAATACAATGCTGAGCAACTATATAAGGAAAATCTTATGTCCCTTACAAATAACAGAACCCATCTAGCATTTCAGTGTCTCTGAGGCGTGTCAGTGCCATCTTAACATTTTTGTTGCAGTCTCTTTTTTATGTCAAGCTGATTTTTCTGTGCCGTCACCAAGCAACATAAGTCCTTCGAAAATGACATGCCTTTTTCAGACGTCTTAAAGATTACATTTTGGACACTTTATAAAAATTATGTTGTGTCATTATAACGCCTCTACTATTGCTATACATTATATTTACTATACAAACAAAATTGTAGTGTTAACTCTACGTAGATATACATGTGTGTGTACTTATGCATGCATGTATATTAAATCGCGACAGATTTTTTAAAATTGAATAATATCGTTTGAAATTCTTGATCGGCGCTGTTTGGGGACGCAGATTACGAAACCGATATCAAATTATGTATTTTCGAACCGTTTTCTACACTTTGCAAAAACACACAAAAGTGGTATTAAAAATAACAAAAATAAACAATAATTATAGGGGTTTTCGCCTCTGCGGCCCTCCAGAGTATTAAATATATCTAGAAAAATAGAAAAAGATCCAACGAGATCAAGAGAAATCCAGAAAATTCAAAACAGTTTCAGACACGGCCAAGAAAGCGCGAGAAAAATTAAGAAAAAAAGGATCAAGAAAGTTGGAAAACTACCTATGAAGATCCAACAAAATCAAAAATGATCAAGACAGATCGAAAAAAATCGTCAGGGATCGAGAGAAATAGAGAATGATCGAAAAAGAACGAAAACTATCGATAAAGATCTGCAACGATTGAGAATGATCCAGAACGATTAAGAATGATTCAGGAAGGTCGAAAAATGCCGAGAAAGCTCGCAAAAGAGTAAGAAAGGTAGAAAACTATCGACAAAGATCTAGAGCGATTGAGATTGATTCAGAAAAATCGAAAGAGATCAATAAGATCGAGTGGTATTGAGGGAAATCAATAGAATCCACAGCTATCGCGGGAGATAAAGAACCATAGAGAAAGATCGAAAAATTTCCAGAAAGATCAAGAAGAATCGAGGAGAAACCCAAAAATAATCGAGAGATTGATCGACTAAAGTTAACGATGATCAAAAAATGTCACGGGAGATCGAGAAAGGTAGAAAAGGATTGAAAATGATAGAGAAAGATCGGGAAATAACAAGAACTATCAAGAAATATGGGAGCGATCTCATATTCCATGCAACTTCAAACTATTTCTTACACTCCATTACCCCTACCTTTGCTTTGACGCCTTTTTCGAATTTGACTATATTCATATTTTACACTCGAAAGTCAGCAATCCGAAAAGAACCCGCTGGTAACAATCAGTGAACTCCGATATTTTTTAATATATTAAAAAATGGTAACCACCTTTCCTCGTTCTTCCCCTCTTCCAAACATCTCCCCCTTCCCCAAGGGCGTCCACAGGGAGGGGCAAGAGGGGGCAGCCCCCCCCCGGCCCGACAGTGTATATTTATTAGCCTATGTAACTTCCATTAACATATAGTCGCATATTTAATTTTGCCTCCCCCTGAAAATAATCCTGTGGACGCCCATGCCCTTCCCCCTTCACCCTATACCATCCTCGAATTTTAACAATGACTAAGGGAGTTCATGTCAACAATTTGAAAAATGCTATATAACGAGATCCATTAATAATGCCATATCATTTTTCGCAGTAGATGCAGTTACCATTATCTCTCTCCTCCTCGGATTAAAGGGTTCTAAAGTGCTCGGTCTATAAGGTCGGAATTTTCACTAAAAATGTTAAATAAAAAATTACTGAATTGATTTTTCAAAATTCGGGCTTTGTAAGGGCAATTCTAATTACTGTGGACAGCATCCTAAAAAATGCAAAAGAAATTAATTGAGAACTGACAGAAAATTTTCGGAAATAAATAAAAATTACTTATTTCCGCGGTCAGTTCTCAATTTTCGGTATACCAAGGAGCGTCCAACGTCCAACTTACAACTGCAGCGAACTCCCCTACGTCGCGAAATAGTATATTGTGTATCTAGGGCGGAAAGGCATGTATTACGGCGCGGGCGATACTGCAGCTCGAGTCGTAGGCAAAGACGAGGCGAGCCGAGTTATGCCGTAGACGAGGGATTCAGCATCGCCCGAGCGTGTAATGCATTTCCGCCCGTGGTACACACGATACTTTTTGTCACACCTGTCGACAAAATTGCCACCTTACTGGCCGGCGGTAACGAGCAGCGGGCGGTAATGAGAACAGCGGCCTGTAAAAATTGAAAAACGCCCGTACGCATGCGCAATTGTTGCTGGAATGGCTCACTTTCCGTTCGCTTAACCTACACGGAAAAGTGGCAGTTTTGTGCAGGTGTAACAAAAAAGTGTTTTTGATTCAGTAGGCCGGAAATGGCCATTTTGCGCCTCGTTTTCGGGGCGTAAAATGACCAATGTATTAAGATAGGAATTTTGCTGAGTCATCATTGTTAAAAATCATTGAAAAATGGCCATTTTTCACACCTACTAAAAAGTTATTTTCGCCTTTAATACGAAAATAAATATTTCGGTTTATTTCAACTCGATTCGGCAACTGGAATCTTCGTGTAACCTGTGACTAATCGAACAGAATGGTACGTCAAACTTGAAAATCGGTTAAAAAAAATTCTCAAAGAAATCTTTGCGTTGACAAATTCAATACTTCACCCATATCACGTCGCTCGAAGTAATAACAATAACTAACAATGAATGTTAAAAAAATACCCCATCAAAAAGTTTGCCCCGCCTTTTCATTTTTAGTAAAAGTTAACAATTTTCTTAAAATGCTTGTTACACTCGCCACTGCTGACATGGTTAAACTTAACATACAACTTGTAAGAATTGTAAAAATGAACAAAAATTAAACATTCTTAATTTCAATACTTCTCAAAGTATTCAAATACATTCAATATGAATTAGTAGATTTTTTTAACTGTCCAGACATATTCAAGAAAGAAATGTTTCATAGATTCAAAATAATTCGGAATATAGAAAGATTGGAGTAGTTTCAAAAATGGAATTCAGACATCGATCACTCAATTACTTTCAATACGTTGCATGAATTACGTTATAATCAAAATCAAAATATTAGAGTGTTGAATTGATGAAAATAAAGCTCACTCGATTCATAGTACAAAAAAATAAAAATGATCACTTTTTTGGAAAGTATAAAGAAATAGACAATGGTTTATTGAGATGCTAACAATAACAAACGATTTATGACTATTCAGTATTCGTTGAAAATTATAACGACAATATTTTCTCGAGCGTTTTAATTTTAAATTAAATAATAATTAATAATTCTCAGTGTTACAGGTCAATTAACTAAAGATAAAATATAAAAATATATTTTAGTTTTAATTTACACCTTCTTGATTGTTTGAATACTATAATAGTTCATATTACGCTTCCATAGAATTAAAATTGTATAAAATAATTCTACTGTTCTCGAAATTTGAAATGCACATCACAATATCCAGTTTTACGCTTGTAAAACATGTAATGCCACTTTTAGAAATAAATGAAAAAACATCTTCATATGTGATAAAAATATTTATATAAAGTTTGGAAATAATTCCTGTTCATGTAAAATAAATATAAAAATAGAATTCATATTTATAAACATTAAAAACAAAAATATTTATTTTTTGGTGACGTTTTACATGTCCGATTCTCATTAATAAAGATTCGAAACATTAAAATTGTAAATGAATGTATAGTATTTGTCACTGTAGTTTTAAGTTCACATACACTTATAAATATAAATTATCAATTGAATTATTGTTTATACCTATCTGTAATTTTATTTATTCTGATATCACATAAATTTCGACAAATTATTGACACACATGTAAAAAAACAATTTTTCAGTCCAGATTGTTCACGAATTCGATTCTTGATTTTGTTTCCTAATTACCATTTCACGTAAATTGTTTTCACTATCCATATAACTCCGTGTCAAATGTCCCTTGTTAGTTTCAAGCGTTTTAATTTTTTCTTCTGCATTCTTAGTTCGCTTCTTGATGTCTGCTTTGATATTGTTTATATCCTCCAGAAGAAACATTCTACCGACAGATTCAAACGTTCTGGTATTTTCAGGCAAAGCACTGACTTCCATAATCGTCAGCTCTGCGTGTTGCTTCTTACGTCGTAGAGCTTCAATTTGAACATCAGATAGTTTCAACTTTTGTTTCGTATCTATCATTTTATTTTGCAATTCAGTGAAAGCTTTCTTTAATTCTTCATCAGGAACTCGAGCCATAGTCTTAACCTGAAATTTTGTTGAAACTTTTAGTTACTATTTGATAGCTACAAGTGTTCAGAAAATTGAGTTGTAAATATAAAATATGTTGTACCTTTTGAGAATTCAAGATTCACAATTTAAATTCACACAATTTGATTCAGCGAAATTGCGGCAAGTGAATGCAAAATATTATTAAATTAAACTCTTTAAGAATGACGGTTGTGTAGGTGTTAGTGGATTTAGTTAGTGTGAACAATCGGTGTAGAACGAATATTTCTGATTGGTTGAGCTTTACGTTCCTTGCTTTAAATACACAAAGTTGCCATATATGTACATAGGTGCATTTTCCTCAAGTTTATTCATTTATTCATCGGTCATGAACTATTCAAATGTACCTAGATTGACGTTTTGATTGTTCCGTCGTTCTAAAGCCGCGCGATCTCCCATGATTGGAATACGTTGCGGGCTACGGATTCCGGAATGGATCTATGAAGGTGCTTTCAAATTGAGCGCGGATTACGGTTTACGGAAAGACTGCGGATGGAGTTTGACAAATCACAGATGATTCTCCGTTTTCGCAGTTACTTATCGCTGAACCTTTATTTCCGGGTTCACATGAGTGTATTTCCAACAAATACGCCGTATATCACCAATCATGAGCTAAATTAAAAATGTCAAAGCGCCACGTAGAAGTTGTATAACGGTTGGATACGCAGAGTACAGTAGGTCCCCTCTTATTTTAAGATTTCGAGTCAAGGAATATGGTGGCACCTCCTCTTATTTTAATGCTACTTCTCTTCCTCATCACCACCAGCGTGAGAGAGAGAGAACATGAAAAAAAGTTCAAATGGAAGAGAGCGAATCCTTAAGATAGAGGAGGAACTTAAAATACGAGGAGTACTACTGTATTTTTAAAACTGATCTGAATACATTAAGAATTAAAAAAGAAAACAATCCTTTTGATATTGAGGATTTGGTGAAAAAGTGTGCAATGAAAAAAATTAATGGCGTTCTCTTCATTGTATACCGGGTGAAAGCGAGAGAATGTTTCACAGGGCAACCCATGTACAGCCTATGGCCAATGAATGCTTGAGAATGTAACTATAGTAAAACCCCGCTGGATTGGCACCGCGCTGGATTGGCACCCCTCTGGACTGTCGGGATTCGGCCCCGCTAGATTGGTACTTCTCGGAACCCCTACTACGCTGCTCGCCGCCTCAGGAGCGTGTCCAGTTAGACAAACGCATCGGTTTGGAGTTACATTAGGAAGCAGAGAGATTGTTTCTGGTCATGAACGTCACGTGATTACGGGGTAGAGGTGGAAGCGATGCTTCCCCTACTGCCGACAGTCCAGCGGGGTTTGCGGGGAAGACTCGGAACCGACCGTGACAATCCAGCGGGGTTCTACTGTACATATGAATTGACCTATAGCGTAAGGGCCATGCAGTGCTATCTCTACTACATATCCATGTCAGGTTACAATTTGCTGTTTTTTTTTGTGCAATTCAATATGTAAATTTATATTAAAGGCATACAACGTTAAAAAAATTGACTATTTAGATATTGGGATATGCTCAATATTAAAATTTGATTGTGGAGGATGAGGGTTCCAGGTTTATGGATCTGCAAAAAAAAGGGCAGAAGACCTTCACCATCCCTTTTTTTTTTTTTTTTTTTTTTTTTTTTTTTTTTATATTATTTTACGTCGACTTTTGTGAACCCAAATGGGACTAAATCGCGACGGGACCTACCGTTTATGAAGGTGGAATCCGAACCACCCGAGCTTTGGCGTTATTAGACACTTATAAACAAATATAGAGGTGTCCCGATGACAGATTGCAGAGGCCGGGATCGAACCAGGGTTTTCTGATTACGAAGCCGACACTCAACCAACTGAGCCACCGCCGCTCCACCATCCCTTTAAAATGTCGATTGTATTCTGTTGTTAAATCAACATATACCATCCATGATTTCGACTAGCGTAACGTACGGAATTTCTATTAGCCAAACTAACCAGTACCGTAATGTATATAATATATATTCACCAGCGACTAACATTGGATTAAAAGTCAATATGATATTTTAAGCAAAAAAGAAGCAAAAAGAAGGAAAAATGCAGCTTTTACGAAATCACGTAAAAAGACGTTATTTACAGGGCTTGAAAAAAATGAAGAATTTGGCCTTTTGTACGTTATGTTAGATAAAAATTGAGCCCACATCAGGGAGTCCTTTAATGTCACAGAATTTACGAAAAGTGAATTTTGTAATGACGGTGCGCATAAACGCGCATTATAACCAATTTCACAACACTAAGAGGCGCCTGTGAGTTTCATTATTTTCAAAACCTGAACATACAGTCCCCGTCCTAACGCATATTCCCGTCCAAATGCATAGATTCCCCTTTATTCCTCTCCCCACAACACGATTTTTAGTTGCTAGCGTTGCTAGTGTGCATATACGTGCATGCTCAGTGTGATAAATGCAAAGAGACTTTTGCCGTAGTGGGGATTGAGGGAGAATACGTGTTTTGACGGGGACGGCCATTTTTATGGAACGAAATGCGTTAGGACGTTGACCACAGTATAAGGTGTCAAATTTTTCGCTTTCTCAAGTTGTATAATTTATTCAATGTAATTGTTGTTAACTATTAAGCGAAATAAATGACACGCGAGAAACCACAAAAATCGTCATTTCCCTCTTTTTGTGGATTAAAAACGAATGCGTTCTTATCAATTTTCAATTGCATGCTGAGCTGCATTTGTATATTCGTTCTAGAATCAAATTCCACCTAGAGTATGCTAGTTTGATGATACAAGATGTATTGGCGCCAGCACCTTTTGGCCCCGCATGTTTTGGCTCCGTCGTTTTGGCGTCTGGGCTGTTTTGACTCCGCTTTTTTGACGCCAGACTATTTGACCCTGGGTTTTGTCGCGAAAATCATTTTAGATCAAAGTTCTTATAGTAAAATAGGGGAAGCGGAGAAATGGCAACGTCACAAAACCAACCTTACCTAACCAGTCAGAACTCCGCCTACCCCTAATAATGTCTAAAGGATATGCCTGCACAGCGAAATTTTATCCTGGGAAATTCTGACGAGGAAATTACTTTCGGGAAAGTATTTCTAGGGAAATAAAGTCCGCTTTCCATGAGAAATTTGCTGACGTAATGCTTGAATAACCCTTATTCTACTGAGACGTAATTCCAACGTAACATTTGTTTCGTTACCGAAAAATAACGGTGTTATTGTAATGTAACGAAATTCAAAATCAACTTCTATGGTGTTATAGTAACCTAACGAAATTCCATCCTGACTTTCGTGTCGTTACCGTCAGATAACGAAATTCTGTAGTATCAAACGTTTATATCGACAGTTAATTTGAATTGTACGCGTAGTAAGAGTTTTGGGGACTGTAACCATTACTTCTATGTATTAGTGGCAACACATGAACCGACGAAAGAACGGTGCGACGGGCAGTTAGTCAACAACGAGCCGTTGTAATATAATATTATAAAATAAAATTACCGAGTTACTTGAAATTCGTCTCAACCCAAATTTTATTCTACAATTCAAATTCAATTTTCGTTTCGTTATTTTAACGTAACAAAACTGCAGCCCGACTTTTGTTTCGTTATCGTAACATAACGAATTTCAAGCCCGACTTTCGTTTCGTTTGTTGATAACGTAACCCGACGTTAGTTTCGTTACGTTACGGGTCCCTGTTTGCAAGGTAGCGGTCATGATACAGTCGAGCGCCAAATTTTATAATCGTATTCGTTTTCAGGAGGAAAAAATACATCAAATGTACCTTTGATTTTTCGCATTCGAATGGGCTGCTCATCACAAGGTTTACCAAAAATGTATCGGTTTTACACGGTTCGGTCGTTCATGATTGACCAATCAGATGCCGGCGCTTATACTACCTACATGTGTACACCTTTCATCTAGTAACTTTACTGGTTTCTAGTAAATTTAAAACCCTAGTATAGGGAATGAAACGGTGTAAATTTACCTTTAGGCTCTGGCATGACACTCACGTAGGCGACATCCTTCTGTGTATGCAATAAGCACATGCACAATTGCACACATAAAAAATCGTATGTCGAAATGTTGCAGATTTCACCCATTTTTATTGTTGAAAAATACATATTGAAATGTCGAGAAATCTGAAAAGAACTTAACAAACATGAAATTAAATGCGATAAAATGCAGGAAGGTGGGGAGGAATAACAACAAGCCTGTTATTTACTAGTTCAAATGCTGTTACTGCTGCTGTAAATTCACCTGATTAGCTGGCAGGAAGTAATACGCATATAGTCATGAATCATGATCAGACACGCTAATGTCTTTGTCTTTTCATTACGGTAACGCGTAAAGAAACGCTAGACAGCGTTATAACTAAATTCTAAATCTACATACGAAGTTACCTTGGGCCTCAAGTGACGGGTTTACTCGTACGATTTTTGTTTAGTGTTATCGCTAACTGCGGTAAGAGAGGTGTATAGGTATGTAGAAAACCTTTTATGTGCCATGCGTCTATAGCGTCGTGCATCTATAGAACAATATTTCTTGGTGAAAACAGTGTCCGCGAGTGCGTTCATCTTCGGCCGGCATCCATCGAATATTATTAGTGTACGATTCCGCGTTTTGTCGCAAAGCATCGTTTACGTTCGGGCGTCGTCGTGTTTCTCGAACGTTCATTCCATAAAACGAACGTGCAACGAGGACAGCCGAAATGGAGGAAGGCCAGACATCGGAAAGTGTCGCCGTGCTACCGGACATGTCCGAACCGTTGACGAGCGAAACCGAGGAGGTGGCTACCTTGGCGAGTGAACACGAAGCACATCCCGTCGCCGTCACGGCTAGCGTGCCCGGTGTTCCCTCTGTAGGGGTGCCGGTTTCCCTACCCGTTGGCTCCATCATCGGGGTAGCTAACTCGACGAACGGCGGCACCACCTTCAACGTCATCACTTCTGATCAACTGCAGGTGCTAATCCACAATGTTTCAAAAAAAAATATGAAATTCCATGTTGCCCCTTAAAAAAAATTGTTATTCTTAAAAAAACAGAAAATTCATTTCATTTGGATTTTAAGTTCAAATGTTTTTATATTATCAATAAGTTGAAACAAATGAATCGAGAAACATTATTACACTTCGCTCTATGTGAATCGTATGTTACAAAAGTAGAATTCTAGTTTTCAATTACGTTTAAAAGTTATTTTTCACATAATAGAATAAAATGTTATAGTTCATCTTATAATAATTTATTTATTTGTTTTGTTTATTAAATTTAGCATTATTGCCCTTATACAATGAAAACAAAATATTGTCGCATAAACAAATCGAAGAATTTTAATAGAAAAACTTAATGAATAAACTTACAAAACTAAGTAATATAAAGAAACGTGTTAAACAACTTAATATAATACGACTAAATTTAAGATTCAAAAGATCAAGGATCATAAAAACGAAGAAGTGTTAAAATCACAATTAATAGTATTCCATAATCTAATAAGACGAAGTAGAGTTGAATGAAAATGCTCATTATTCCTGTAACTTCTTTCAAGCAGCGAACGAGAATTTCTGCAGGTGTATATAAGTTTACGATGGCGTAGTTGAGAAAGTATATCGAATTGAATTTTGGGGATAGGGAGTTGAAAATTTCTGAGAATTATTATTTTTCGACATAGAAAAGGATAAAATTTCATTCATCTGAATCCCTACTGGGACAGATTGGACCTTCTTATCTTGCTAGACCCTTTGTTGTTTTTATCAATATTTTATTCGTTTATTTTGTTACTCGATTATTTTGTTATATACAAATATGAACAGAAAACCCTAAACCTATCAATATCAAGTTGTTTACCTAAAATTTTACGACTTCACGGTTAAATTATACCCTATTATATATTGCATTTTGTTTGTAAACTTTGAACATAACTTAACACTATTATTTTTGTTTACTAATATAAATTTATATCAGATGCTACGTGATATTCGCAAATTGTAGCTAACCCTAAAATACGGACACCTACATTTGTCTATGTTTTGTTATTTTTTACTCTGTTTACTTGGATAAATGTATATTGTTTGGTCCATTTCATATTTAATAGTTTGACAATGTTTGTGTCTGTTTTATTATAAAAATTCTTAATTTCATTAAGCAACATAACCTATATTAAGAATGAATTTGCAATTTGATGACTGGAATTCCGACCATGTCTTTCTGGTAATTAATATATTCATATATGATATTACGAGTATATAATGACATCTTGCAAGTACAATATTATTTGGCACTAAATATGCTTTAACAAAGAATACAGTAGGACCTCTCTTATTCTAATTAGTAAAGTTTTTCAAGATGGCGCCGACCTCTCTTATTCTAATTTTCCCCTTACCCCCACTTGCTTTGCTTGCGAGCTTCTGATTCGTGGACAATATTTTTCGTTGACTTTTCGTGTGATAGTGGGAGAAGACTTGTGGGGAAACGATTAGAATAAGAGAGGCTGGACAATTAGAATAAGAAAGGCAATTAGAATAATAGAGAAAAACAGAAATTGCCAGTTTAATGCTAATTTTATGTCGGACGTAGATGTCATTATAAAATACAAAAGCATGTTTACTAACGTCTCATACTAAAACTAGTACGTTTTCATTTAAAACAACGGATAAATATGCACGGTGAGCTTCGATCAAGATTAAATAAAAGTATCGTGCACATCGCAGATTTCTTCTGGGGTTTTTTTGGAATTGCCTAACAATTATTTTAAGCCATGAATGAAAATGATCGCCAGGAGGAAACTCAAAATAACTCAATTTTTTGTATTCTTTTTTAAGATTTTAGTAAATATTTTCATAAAAATAGCATCTAGACTTAATTTGCACCGCAGATTTCTTCTGGGGTCTTTTTGGGATTTCCTAACGATTATTTTAAGCCGTCAGTGAAAATGATTGTCAGGGGGAAACTCAAAATAACTCAATTTAAAAAATTTTTTTAAAGGTTTTTGTAAATATTTCCGTCAAAATATCATTTAGATCTAGTTTTTTGGCATTAAAACTTAATTTTTTAATCAGAAAGACAATCCCAATATGTGTAAACTACTTTTATACTTTTTAATTTAAAGGATGTTCAAAAATAACTAAAAATAAGTAGATTTTGTTGTTTTTTTTTGTCAATTTCTTTTTTATAATGTTATTATCCGTGACAAAATTACCATAGGACGGGTTGTACAGTAGCCCTCCCCTTATCTTAACTCCCACTATTTTAACTCCTCTTATTTCAACTTTATTCCTTCCTCTATTTTAACTTTTTCCCCTCAGTCGTTCCCCCACTATTCGTTGTGACGTCAGTTCACACATGCATATACATTATAAATACATATGTATATATGTATGTGTATATAAATCAGGTGGTACACTGTAAAAAATCGAAATGAATTGTACAATTGCGCATAGACGCGAAGAAAGATGCCACTATATCAGTTTTCTCTTTCTTAGATCCTTAGTGGTGGGGATGAGGGGAAGCGTTAAAATAAGGAAAGGAACCGCCATCTTCCTTGTCTCGAAAAGTTAAAATAAGGGGAGGGCTACTGTACCTTATTAAAATAATAAAATAAAATATAAAAAAAATTTTTTTAAAATTTAGTTATTTTGAGTTTCCCCCTGGCGATCATTTTCATTAACGGCTTAAAATAATCGTTAGGCAATCCCAAAAAGACCCCAGAAGAAATCTGCAATGTATATTAGGTCTAGATGCTATTTTTATGGAAATATTTACTAAAATCTTTTAAAAAAATACAAAAAATTAAGTTATTTTGAGTTTCCCCCTGAAAACAATTGAGAGGTGCGTATCCTACTGTTTTCGAGGTCGCTCTTCAAGATTCCGAGGTCAAAATTGAATTTCAGCCATCAGAAATTTCAATATGGCACCGAATATGAAAAAAATTTCCAAAAAATTGGGAATTTTTTATACTTATCAATTTTTTTCGAGCTATTAGAATATTGGGATTCTATTGAAACTCTGAACAAAGGTGAACAAAATACTTCAATTTTAAGGAAAAATTTTACTTTTATAGCCTACATCATTCTAACGACCTCAAAATGGCGTCAACAATGAAAATGTCTTTGAGAAATTTCTGGACGCTCAAAAACTACGAACTTTAACAAAAAAATGCCTAGAATGAAAAGTTCTTAAAATTCATCAAGCGATATAGTGGAATTTTTTCAAAATTTTTTGATGACATTTTGAGAAATTTTTTTTCAACATTTTTTTCAAAATTGTAATTTATTTACAAAAAATTCTGAAAAAAATTTAGTGTATTCTCTGATGAATTCTAAGAGTTATTTGTTCTTTGCAATTTTTTCGAAAAGTTGATAGTTTTCGAGAAAATGAATTTCAAATATTATAGGATTTTTTCCCTCCAAAAACTATTAACTTTTGGAAAAAATTGCAACGAAAAACAAAATACTCGTGGAATTCATAAGTGAATACACCAAATTTTTTTCAGAATTTTTCATAAATAAATAAATAAATAAATAAATTATGATTTTGAAAAAAATTTTGAAAAAAAATTTCTCAAAATGTCATCACAAAAATCTGAAAAAATTCCACTATATTTCTCGATTAATTCTAAGAACTTTTCATTCTTAGCATTTTTTTATAACAGCATGTAGTTTTTGAGTTAGAACGTTCAGAAATTTCTCAAAGACATTTTTATTATTGCCGCCATTTTGAAGTCGTTAAAATTATGTGGGGTATAAAAGTAAAATTTTTCTTTAAAATTGAAGTATATTGTTGACCTTTGCTCAGAGTTTCAATAGAATCCCAATATTCTAATAGCCCGAAAAAAATTGATAAGTATAAAAAATTCCGAATTTTTTTAAAAGTTCGACGCCATATTGGAATTTCTGATGGCTGAAATTCAATTTCGACCTCGGAAGCTTGAAGAGCAACCTCGAAAACAGTTGGATACGTACCTCTCAATTGTTTTCAACTTTGATTTTGATACGAAATACTTGATTAAAATGAAGTATAAAAATTGTCATTTCTGGCGTTAATGGGTTAAATGTATACATTGCGACAGCAATATGGATGAAAAAGACAGAAAACCATTAAAATAAATTAAAATAATGTTTTATTTATATTAATGGTAGTTATGTTACATATTTTTCAAATTTTAATAAATCTTGTTTACTGTCTCACAACTAGTGTCAATTTATTTTTACATAAAAATACGTCTTTAGAAAATTGGTCATAAAATTTTTTTGGATGGTGAAACACTATTCCATATTCCCAAAAAGTTGCCTATTTTAATTACCTTTCAAATGATCTTTGCATTTTTTAAATTCGTTTACCCATTAAAAAGCTGCAGCTAAAAAACAGAATCCGTTTCACAACTACAGTAGGACCTCTCTTATTCTAATTGCCTTTTTTATTCTAATTGTCCAGCCACTCTTATTTTAATCGTTCCCCCACAAGTCTTCTCCCACTATCACACGAAAAGTCAACGAAAAATATTGTCCACGAATCACAAGCTCGCAAGCAAAGTAAGTGGGGGTAAGGGGAAAAGTAGAATTAGAGAGTTTGGCGTCATCTTGAAAAACTTTACTAATTAGAATAAGAGAGGTCCTACTGTAGTGACTCTCCCCTATAAGATAAATAAAAGCGGTCCATGTATAGTTCCCTGTGGAACACCATATTCTAAATAATAATGTACTCTAACATGTACTTTACTCTAATGTAGATGTAACAATTTGTTACAGTTGCAAGGACCTGGTCAATTCAAGCAAATGCTATGCGTCGACAACAGTTTCATATGTGAAGCACGTCACGACAAAGATACAGATCCCCTTCGTTGGAACGGCGATTTGAAAGCTACACATATAGTAATCCAAAACAGCCCAGACGACAATGACGGGGACCAACTCCACGTATCCGCAGGCACGGCGCAACCAATATGCAGTTGGTCAGAATCGGCCAATATGGCCATTCTGCCAGTACGATGCAAGAATACAAATGCAGAACTGCACAAAAGTAGGTTCGGTTCAGGCGGAAGAGGACGGTGCATCAAACTAGGACAAGAATGGTATACGCCAAGCGAATTCGAAGCTCTATGCGGTAGAGCATCTAGCAAAGACTGGAAACGAAGTATTCGTTTCGGCGGAAGAAGTTTGCAGACTCTCATCGATGAACAAATTTTGAAACCACACGCAACTTCCTGTACCTGTGCAGCGTGTTGCGACGATGACAGCGCAGTTAGTATTATCAATAAAAATATTTAACCCTTTAATGTCCAGAATGCAAGTTTTTCATGTGCAACTTCCACCGCATAGTACAAACTGAAAATAATACACATTGTTCGGAATGTACATAATTTACTATTTTCGAAGGTGCTCTTTCAAGTGATTACTTCAAAATTTGAAAAAATTGAGTATTTACCTTTGATTTTGGCAAAAATATGTGAAAAAAACACATTTTTTTAGGTCATTTTTTTGTTTAATTTCATTTTTCATGTCGATACAGCAATTTCTTTGACCGGAAAAGTGCATAAACTGTTTGAACTTAAAGGATATGCTGCTAGGCATTTTTTATTTCACCTTGAAATATCCAAAATGGCGGCTTATTCCAAGAAATTTTTTTTTAATTTTGGCAGTATGGAAATAATACACAGTAGCAACTTTCATCAAAATCAAGTAAATTGTTTATATTTATGTCGGTCATCTTGGAGCCGACATTTTGAATTTTCAAAATCTGATTCCAGATATGTAATCAGCGACCCCGAAAACCCCCGAGAACCAAGTTTCATAAAGTTTGTGTAATTTTTCGCATTTTGGTCGGCCATCTTGAATTTCGGAATTTTTACTTCAGATTCGTGATCAGCATACCCAAAAACATCTTATAAGATAGAAAGTTCAGCTGAAAATTTGTTTAAAATGCTACAATCCCATACTGCCAAAATTTCCAAAATGGCGGATTATTCCAAAAAAAATTTTGACAGTATGGAAATGTAGCATTTTAAACAAATTTTCAGCTGAACTTTCTATCTTATAAGATGTTTTTGGGTATGCTGATCACGAATCTGAAGTCAAAATTCCGAAATTCAAAATGGCGGCTCCAAGATGGCCGACCAAAATGCAAAAAATTACACAAACTTTATGAAACTTGGTTCTCAGGGGTTTTCAGGGTCGCTGATTACATATCTGAAATCAGATTTTGAAAATTCAAAATGGCGGCTCCAAGATGATCGACATAAATGTAAAAAATTTACTTGATTTTGATGAAAGTTGCTACTGTGTATTATTTCCATAGTGCCAAAATTTTAAAAAAATTTCTTGGAATATTCCGCCATTTTGGATATTTTAAGGTGAAATAAATTTATCAACATGAAAAATGAAGTTTAAAAAAAAAATGTGTTTTTTTCACATATTTTTGCCAAAATCAAAGGTAAATACTCAATTTTTTCAAATTTTGAAGTAACCACTCGAAAGAGTACCCTCGAAAATAGTAAATTAGGTACATTCCGAACAATCTGTGTATTATTTTCAGTTTGTAATTGTGTAAAATGAATAATTGTGTAATGATTCTTTTTTTAGACAGGGCCGGTTCGTCTCTTTACTCCGTACAAACGCAGAAAACGAACGAGGGAAAACTCTGACGGCGAAGGACAACCGAAAAAGTTTAAAGGAGAAAATTCTCGCGATGGCAGCAATAACGACGACAGCGACACCGAAGTTGTTGTACCCGACAAAGAAGTGTGGCCACAGTTCGTATCAGCGGACGGTTTAGTCGTTCAACAAGCTCCAGATCACGACGGTGTTCAAAACGTACATCACATCGAGAATGGACAAAGCGACGACGCTTTCAAAAAACTTGATGATCTTTCCGTGAAGATGTTGAAACTTGCTTACGAATTTAGAAGAACCGTCGACGAAGCAAAAGAGATTCATCGACAACAACGTAGGGAACAATCTTTAGCTGCTCAACTCGGTGGTCGGAACGATGTGATAGAAACGGTGGGTCTACAACCTGCGTCCGATTCACACAACAAAAAGGTAAGGAAACAATTACAATGTTGTTGTATCTCTATTAATAATTGTTTTTTGTTATTACAGTGTGCCAATTGCAATCGAGAAGCATTTGCCGAATGTTCGCTGTGCAGGAGAACACCGTACTGTTCGACATTTTGCCAGAGAAAAGACTGGGGTGGTCACCAAGTCGAATGCGTCCGTGGTGCTGCTGAAACTGTGATGCTCATCGTCGAGAGCAGTAGCGGAGACACAAATGCTTTAACCGCAGCGACAGGGGACCAATAACTAGTATTTCTCACACCTATTCGTCCGGAACATTCCGACACGAAGGAAGTTCCATTTAAACGCGAAAAAGACGAACAAATTACTGAAATTCGTGATTAAGACTGCGTAGAATAGGTGCTGAGGAAACGTGTAAATAAGCGAGTTACTATAATCGATGTTTAAATGTCGACAATTCAACCAAAGTTGGTAATTTCTATAACTTTGCAAAAAAAAATGTATATTACATTTTCTAACATAATGATACAGGGGAGGGATCTCAAAAATCTGCGAATATTTTGATTAAATATTACACAATACATCAACGATGTAAAAAATGAGTTTACCCCCATTTTATACCAGTGATTTTTCAATAAACGTGAAATCATTTTTTCGTAAGTATACTTTTTTGGTTTTTTATACACTTTACAATCGCTGTACAATTTATCACCGTTTCTTTTTGAATTTCTTCAGTTCTGCTTGTTGCGACGCTGCTTCACCGAACAGTTCTTTCACTTTACGTTTACGTTCAGTATCTCGAACAATTTGTTCCTTTATTTGCACTCGAGACAAGAACGCTGAATCCCTACGAATTTCACGGATTGCTCCTTTCGTTTCCTTCTTCAATTTTGATATTAATTTCTCTCGTTCTAATTTTTCTTTCGACATCACTCTACGTTTGTGTCCGGTATATCTGAAAATGAAATAATTAGACCACGAAACACAATTAATGATTTAAGGCCTAAACGGAGACATTTTGAGCACCAGTTTAAACGTCGATAATTTTCATCTAAAAGCATTTGGAAAAATTTTACTCCCACTAGTTCTGACGTAAAATTATATGCTCTTTCAGAATCTTTCAATAAAATTTCGATAAAATGAAAAGCAAAAAAGTTATAAACGTTTTTTTTGTTAAAAAACATGGTTTTTAAACATTTATTTTTCATTCTATCACTTTCACGAAATTGGTTTGGGAAACATGTCTAAGGTGAAAATATCGAGTCCATGAACCCTTAGGATTAAAACGTACCGTGTTCTAATTTGAATTTCAAGATGGCGACTTCCAAAATGGCGCCTAGAAGCTCAAAAATCTTTTTAAAACTTAACAAATTTTTTTCTTAAAAACTATAGACTTTAGAGAAAATTTCCTAAGAACAAAAATGTCTTAGAATTCGTTAAAGAAGCTTCTCAAATTTTTTCAGATTTTTTAAATGACTTTTTTAAAAATTTCGATTTTTTTAATTTTCAAAAAATCAAAAAGTGTATCAATACATTGTGATAAAATTTGAGAAGGTTCTTTAACCAATTCTAAGACATTTTTGTTCTTAGCAAATTTTCTGTAAAGTCTATAGTTTTCAAGAAAAAAATTTGTTAAGTTTTACAAAGATTTTTGAGCTTCTAGGCGCCATTTTGGAAGTTGCCATCTTGAAATTCAAATTAGAACACGGTACGTTTTAATCCTAAGGGTCCATGGACGCGATATTTTCACCAGACGTGTTTTCTAAACCAATTTCGAGGTGAAAGTGATAGAATGAAAAATAAATGTTTAAAAACCATGTTTTTTTTACAAAAAAACGTGTATAATTTTTTTGCTTTTCATTTTATCGAAATTTTATTGAAAGATTCTGAAAGAGCATATAATTTTACGTGAGAAATAGTGGGAGTAAAATTTTTCCAAATGCTTTTAGATGAAAATTATCGACGTTTAACCCTTTTCATCCCAAAAATCCCCGGAATTTGGACACAACTTTCAACGATGTAACTTTTGTTCCAAACAGCGTTAACAAAAATTGAAATAAGTCAAAATCGATAGATTTGGACCCCTTCTTTCAAATGCCGTGGTCAGAATCAGCCGGAAATTACAGAGAAAAAAGTTATGATCATTTTTTCGAAAAAAAAATACTGATTTTTTCGACGTTTTTTCCCAATAATTGCGTTTTTTGACATTGAAAAGGGCAGTGCTGATCGTTGCAAAACATACTAATCGCGTCTTTTTGCTCAGACCATTCTTCTCCCGTCGGATTTTTTTCAAAAAACAAAATGGCGGCTTCAAGATAGCCTCTGGAAGTTGTAATTTTACATTTTCTCCCACAAATATTGATTATTTGACCGCGTAACGGTTCAAATCACGGAAAACTGGGATGAAAAAGTAATTATTATCATTTGTGAATACTTAGTCTCATCATGACTCAATCATAACCTCAAATTAGTCGTGTACAATGGGTTACTACCGATATTTTGTCTGATTTTCACTCAATTTGCAGGTCGCAGGTCAATCCACATCTTATAGTGCAACATAACTTTCAATATCTGCAATATTGATTTACAAAATACAAAACAAAACACAAAAATAAAAAACAAATATTTCCTCATTGCCTCCACGTGTTTTGAATACAAAAAAAATGAAAGCAATAAAATTAAAATAAAAAAAAATGAAGAAAAGTATTTTAAAAGTAAAAAAAGTCGAACTGTACTAAATTTTTAGGTTATAAACTGATAATTAATAGGTCATTAGGGTATATGGTCATTTTTAATTTCACACATAAGTAATGTTACAGAAACGTCGAAAATTGTGTGAAAATTAGACAAATAATCGGTATAAACCCATTGTGTCTAATTAATTTGAGGTTATGAATAAATCATGATGAGACTAGGTATTCACAAATGATAATAATTACTTTTTCATTGCAATTAATCGATATTTGTGCGAGAAAATTCAAACTTACAACTTCCAGACGCCATCTTGAAACCGCCATTTTGTTTTTTGAAAAAAATCCGACGGGAGAAGAATGGTCTGAGCAAAAAGACGCGATTAGTATGTTTTGCAACGATCAGCACTGCCCTTTTCAATGTCAAAAAACGCAATTATTGGGAAAAAATGTCGAAAAAACCAGTATTTTTTTCGAAAAAATGATCATAACTTTTTTCTCTGTAATTTCCGGCTGTTTCTGACCACGGCATTTGAAAGAGGAGGTCCAAATCTATCGATTTTGTCTTATTTCAATTTTTGTTAACGCTGTTTGGAACAAAAGTTACATCGTTGAAAGTTGTGTCCAAATTCTGGCCTTTTGGGACGAAAATGGTTAAACTGATGCTCAAAATGTGTCCGTTTAGGCCTTAATGGGTTAATGATTTAATATACTTACACTTCTTCGATTCTCGGTTCATACATTCTCAACGATTTCGGTTTCTTTTTCATAAAAGTTAAATATTCCAATTTCTTTTCTTTCAGTTCTTTTATACTCTTTCGTAACTCTATCGCTTTTATTTTTACACTCTTAGGATATGTATTTAAGAAACTGTTTTTTAAGTATTTTAATATTGGTCCAAATATCGAAAACGCAGCTTGTGTGTTTTCCAAATTTTGTTTAAATTCCAATAAAAGTTTTACAGCTGTCGTAAAAGCTCGTATTCTAAAGTCATCATCAATTTTTTTACCGACTAAATCGGTAACTTTCATATTCGCTTTCGAAACATCAAAAGTATCACCTTCGTGAGTTTCTTCTAGTAGAAGTATATTACAAGCTTCGTCAGCAGTTTTAAACGGGAATGATTTAATGTCTTTTGTGATAGTTGGAAATGATATGAACAAAACCCATCGCAAAAACTGAATTACTGACGGATCGAAGCGTTTACTCAGCGTCGTGTACTGAAAAAAAAAAGTTTTAAAATTAAATGGAAACTAAAAGAATTTTAATTTACCTCTAAAATCATTGTTGCGACGAATAATCCTTTGGCAATATCTGATTTATGTTTAA
This sequence comes from Trichopria drosophilae, assembly GCA_030407085.1. Lineage (NCBI taxonomy): Eukaryota > Metazoa > Arthropoda > Insecta > Hymenoptera > Diapriidae > Trichopria > Trichopria drosophilae. The sequence goes on along the minus strand of CM059587.1, from coordinate 82,199,186 downwards.
CTCGACAATTGAATAGAATCTGCGACATGTAGACTAAGCAAGGCGTCACAATCGGATGTCGAAAGTCAGACGTCGGATAAAGAACCGACATCAATTTAAACAATATTAACTAAAAATTAAAATTTGTTAAAAAACAACTAAAAATTAAGAAAAAAAAAAAGTGGAAATTCTTACAGTATCAAAATTTGGATATTTCGTTAATTTGTTTTCATAATTTTCGTGTTTTTCCACTATTATTTCTTTCAAATGAGCTTTCGTATCGGCTGGATTCGCTTGAACCAAGTCGTAGAGATGTGGACAAAGTCGATCGACAGTTTCGAACAGTTTTATCAAACCTTCGTCTGTTCGTATTGCGGCGCACTCGTTTGTGTATTGCATTAAAAACGTAAACAATTTTAAAAGTTTTTCTTTGTTGTTCTCTGTCGATTTCCAATGGTTACATTTTATTATCCTTTCGATAATTATCGATTGATAGACAGGGTTGCGATCTTTGAATAATGTTTGCAAATCTTCGTAAGTTTCGGGTACTGCAAACGTTTGCGGTAATTCTTTTCTTGCTTGTTCCAATTTTGTCATTTCTTTATCCACATTTTTTTTACTTTCCTGATTTTCTTTATTTGATTCAATTTTTGAGATTTTAACTTTACTTTGCTTTTTTGGCTTTTCTTCTTCTTCTTCGCTACTCGAACTTTCAGATATGTCTTCATCGAAATCTGAATATCCCGAATAAGAACTTTCGTCATCTTCGACTTCTTCTTTTTCTTCTTCATCTTCAACTTCTTCTTTTTCTTCTTCGTCTTCGTCCTCTTCTTCGTCTTTGTCCTCTTCTTCTTCGTTGTCATTATCGTCACTAACTTCTTCCTGTTCTTCTTTATCGTTCTCGTCTTCAGATTCAGCTTCAATTTTTTCGATTTGGAAATAATCTTCTAAATCGTCAGCAGATCGATGTTTCTGACCAGATTCGTTAAATCCATTCATTCGCATAAGTCGTTCATTTTCTAATTTTTCAAAATTCTTTTCTTCTTCTCTCTGTATTTCTTCCTCGGATTTTAATTTGTCGGAAGGTTTGGCCCTGGCGTTATATTTTAACTGTGCGACAGCAACATCATAATCGTCTGCTTTGGATTGATTTTCTTCTTTAGGTAAACTTTTGTTTGCGGATGTTACAATAGGCAATAAATCGATCCAGTCAGCATCTAGTTTTTTAGTGAGGTCGATAGTTTGTTCGCGAATTTTTCGTTTTTCTGCTTTTTGTACTTTGGATTCGGATATTATTTGTTCGATTAAAGTTTTTCGCGACACTTCTTTGTCGGATTTTGACAAAAGACCACCGCCGAAATGCATATCGCTGACGAAATTTTTATCCAGTTTGCCTGTTTTATTGTCGTCGCTGAAGTAATCTTCGTCATCGCTTCCGGGATTTTCAAACTTTTCTATTTCGTTAAGCGATTGTCCCCTGGAATTCATTTATTTATTTATGGATCAACGACCCGAAGGCCTTTAAATACAGAAAATTAGAACATTGTATATATAGCGCTATAACAATAAAGAAAATAAAGTATGACTAAAATAATATGAAACTAAAACGGCCTGTAACGATTTTTAACTGCCGCAACAAATGCACTCCTTCTAGTCAGACGAGATACATCACGAGGTAGGCAATTCCATTCCCTCCGAAGACGAGCTATGGCAGAATGAAAGCCATAGTTCGACTTATTATTCTCTTCAATAACAGGACTGCACGGATTTTTTTTTTTAAATATCAGAGTGATTTTCGACGTATTTTCGTGTACTGAACACGAATCTGAAGTCGAAAAATGCCTATCACGTCATGATTTAGAGAAAATTAGGGGTAAAAACACCCAAAAACGCGTTTTTTATTAAATTCAAAATGGCGGATCCAAGATGGCGGACGTAAAAATAAAAAATTTAAATTAACCTCATGAAAATCAGTACTCGGGGTTTTTTGAGTCGCTGATAACGAATCTAATGTTAGTTTGACAAAATTTAAAACAGTGAATCCAAAATGGCGGCCGCAAATTAAAAAATATACTTAGGATCTTAAAATCACCACTTCATGGTTTTTTGTTGTTCGCCATTAGTAATACCAGCGGTTATTCGATTTTGTTTGCATTTTCATCATAATCATTAGAAATAGCATGGTTAAAACCATTTTTTTTTTCAAAACTATGAATTTTTTTTTAAAACTATTTTATGATTTTTGTAGAGGAAGAACCAAGCTTTAATTTAAGCACAAATTCAAGGCTGTAGCACGTCATGATTTAGAGAAAAGTGGGGGTAAAGACACAAAAAAACGCGTTTTTGAGCGCAAATTCAGATTTGTTGCACGTCAGGCTTCTGAGAAAATTAGGGGTAAAGCCACCCAAAAACACGTTTTTTGGTGTTTTTGTCCCCACTTTTCTCAAAATCATGACGTGATAGATATTTTTCGTCTTCAGATTCGTGTTCAGCGTATAAAAATACGTCGGAAATCACTCTGATATCAAAAAAAAGAAAAGTGAATTTTGCAGACCTGTGTAATATTACAGTAGGTCCCCTCTTATTTTAAGATTTCGAGTCAAGGAATATGGCGGTACCCCCTCTTATTTTAATGCTACTCTTTAACTTATTTTAATACTTCTATTCCTCATCACCAGCAGCGTGAGAGAGAGGACATGAAAAAAAGTTAAAATAGAAGGGAGTGATTCCTTAAGATAGAGGAGAAACTTAAAATAAGAGGGGTACTACTGTACTTTGGTTTCGTAATGCATATTCAACCTCACGTGGTTGAAATAGCGAACGTAAATCTAAACAATCTAATTCACTGTGCAGAATCTGATAACATAAGGTTAAGTCACAGACGGTATGCATGGACTTTATGGTCGGGATGTCGAAGAGTGCTGACATACCCGAATAATCATGATCGATATAAGACATTGGGGATCCAGATTTGAAGGCTATAAATCTTAAAAATTTGTGCTGAACTGACTCAATTTCCTTAACCACTTCAATGGTAATGGATCATATCTCTGCAAACACGGAAAGTAACAGTTATGTAATATTTACGTAATGGTTACATTGTTACATAAATGTTACATAGTTGTTACATAACTGTTACTTTTGTGTTTGCAGGGTATTTGTACAAAAAAAATTATTGACAAACGTGATAATGGATCATATGTGTACATTTTGCAATAACTTTTACAATTCTTAATGAATTTGCATGAATCTGTCGTCAAAATGGGAAAATTCAAAATGGCGGCTGTAAATTTGCTAAATTTATTAAAATGTGCGGCGCACATTTTTCTTTATACGGAAAGCAGCTGAAAATTGTTACTCGGGGGTTTTCGGGGCTGCTGATTATAAATCTGAAATCAGATTTTGAAAATTCAAAATGTCGGTTCCAAGATGGCCGACATAAATGTAAAAAATTTACTTGATTTTGATGAAAGTTGGTACTCGGGAATTTTGTGGGTCGCTGATTACGAATTTGAAGTCAGATTTTGTAAATTCAAAATGGTGGATCCAAGATGGCCGACATAAATGTGAAATAATACTTGATTTTTTAAATGATTAATTAAATGTTAAATGATATATTTTAGGAAAAAATGGAACCGTACATAAGCTGAGGGTGAACTATGGACTTATACAAAGATATCACTTTTTCCAAATTTGTAAAGCTTTGGGTAGCTCTCAATTAAAACCTAATGATGAGTATACTTTGGAAACAGTCAAATGAATGTGCTCAGTAAATTTGAGAGAGCAGTCCATAATCACCCCAAGATCCTTGATACTATTAACGGATTCCAGAGGCTTATTTTCTACATTGTAATTAAAAAAAAGTACATCAGTACTTACTTTACGTCGAAAGATTATAGATTTGCACTTCTTGATATTTAAACTTAATCTATTCTTTTCTGACCACTCGACCAAAGAGTCTAAGTCACGTTGCAACCTGGAAGCGTCCAGAGGGGACGAAATGTGGGAATATAATTTTACATCATCCGCAAATAATAGGATCTTGCCAAACTTAATATTTTCAATTATATCGTTGATAAATAAAACAAATAATATTGGACCGAAGTGGGATCCCTGAGAAACACCAGAGGTTACAGCGTATGACTCAGACAAGTGACCCTTTATGCAAACCGTCTGTGTTCGATTAAAAAGATACGATGCAATCCAATCAAATAAATTACTACTAACACCCAAATTGGTAATTTTGGCTAATAGAATCCTGTGTTCAATTGTGTCGAAAGCTTTCTCAAAGTCTAGGTAGATTGCATCGACCTGAGAAAAATCCTCAAGGCCCTTGATATTTAATTACAGTAAAGAAGTAAATTAATGGTTGATGAGCGACGTTTAACAAACCGAGATCTTGTCAGCCACTATCGAATCAAATATCTTCGGAATTGCATTTAATATTGAAATTGGTCTATAATTTCTTATATCGCACTTAAATAAAAAAAAAAGAATAAAAATAAATTTTGTAATTACAAGATTTGTAATTTACTTTATACGTTGCGTGTAAATGAGTTAATATTTACCGATGTGTCAAGACTTCTTCGTCGTTTAAATTGAAAATACTTTGTTTCTTATGAGCTTTGACACGTTCTGCAGCAAATTTTGCCATAGCTTTATCTTCTTGGGACATAGTGTTTTGAAACCTTTTTTCACCGATCCTTCGGTCCAAGAAAACATTGTCTTTATTTTTTAATTTGTGTTCTTGAAATAAAAATCCTTTTCTTCTGGCAAGAACTTTCGTTTTTGCTTTGTCCTCTTGGGACATGAATTCTTTTTTCCGACCCATATTTTGTTTACTATTCTTAAATTAAAGTAATGACCATGTGCTGTTTAGCGCAACCATAGACACACTATACGCACTGTACAACCGCCAAAAAAAAAATCAAAATTATAAGAGAAATGTTCCTAGAATTCTATATTATAAATTGTATTACACCGTGTGTACACTAGACAAGCAATCCCAAAACTATTTTGTCCATTATAGGAATAATTTAAATATAAAATTGTATAAACATAACGTGTTTATTCAGGTAAACACGTGCTTTGTGTACACCATACAATGTACAATAGAACAAGATAATCATGTGTGGTATACATGTCGACAATACAACATGTACACAGTAAGGGGTCTTTTACAGGAATGTTGACTCGTGATTGGTCAGCGCTAGTCACATAGCTCGTGGACAGACTGAAAACTCCCTAGATCTAATCTTATGCGAAATGAATAGAAAATACAGTAGAACCCTCACTTATTTCAACCATATTTCAACTGGTCATGGTTTTCAAGATGGCGCCGACCCCTCTTATTTGAAATTTTCCCTTACCCCCTTATTCTACAGTAGGACCTCTCTTATTCTAATTAGTAAAGTTTTTCAAGATCCCTCCGACCTCTCTTATTCTAATTTTCTCCTTACCCCCACTTACTTTGCTTGCGAGCTTGTGATTCGTGGACAATATTTTTCGTTGACTTTTCGTGTGATAGTGGGAGAAGACTTGTGGGGGAACGATTAGAATAAGAGAGGTTCAAATAAGAGAGGTCCTACTGTACTTAACGCTTTAATAGTGGATGATAATGTCTTTTTATTTTTTTTGTTAGACATCATATAGGTATATTTTAGAGTTGAAATATGTAAAATATATATATATAATTTATCTGAAAAATGTGTAGAGAATTTTAAATTTGGATAAACATGTAACGAGATCACAACTCGTGCCTTTACGTGATAAATAAAGACTGCAACATTTCGCATTTATTTATGGTCATTTATATCTGCAGTCGAGTGTAGAAATAAACATTTTAAATTTACATTATGCACTTTATTACATATAATTATGTATCAATAATTTTTATCAAATACACTGTTAATACCGAAATTAATACAGGAGACAATATTTAACCCAAATTTGCAAATATGATTAATGAAAGCTTCAAATCACTTCAAATTCAGTACTAAGCTGCTGATATTGGGTTTGTTTGTTATTTTTCAAATGAAAGACTTTTCAATTTTTGTGGAGGTCTTGAAATACACATCATTAAAAATTGACAACATCCTAACCTTCAAATGTGCGCTTTTATTTTACGAAATTAGCAGCTTCTCGAATAATTTGTATGATGTAAATCATGAGTTTGATGCAAAATTTTAAATTAATTTGAAATTTCATTACATATCAGTCTACCGACTATACATGTTTGCAAATTTAGGTTAAACGGTATTTACACTGTACAACTTTGATGGTTGTAAACACTGTAAACTATCGAGAAGTTCGAGCGGTGGTGGGGGAAGGCCTGAGGGGAAACGATTCAAATAAAAGGGGTTGGACAATTCAAATAAGAGGGGCAATTAAAACAAGAGGGGTTGAAATAAGAGGGGTTCTACTGTACGCAATAAATACTGCATGTAAGGGTTTCTTTACACGCAGTATATTTCTTGCGTTTACATTTATTTTAGAACCAAATCAGAACAGCTCTTGACGGAAGAGGTCACTTTATACAGTAATCCCTGTCTTAATTCACTCCCTTGCCTAATTCAGAAATATTACCCGTCCATATTTACAATTTCTGCTCCGTTCCTCTCCTCACTCCGAGACCCTTCACGCGATTACAGTGGGAGGGAAAAACAAAATTCAGGGTGCGCGCATGCACGATTACACATGTGCAAACTTGGAACGTCGAGGGAGAGAGAATTTTTAACGTGAATTAGGAGAGGGGCCTCTATTTTAAAAAACCCAACCGCGTGAAATTCATGCCTGTCCAATTGGTGTTGGGGGTAGTGTCGCGTCTGATTCGATGCGTTTATTAACGGCGCACTGCCAACAATCTGAGGTGCCGCAGGAGCTAACTCTTATTATAGTACATACATGCTTATCTTTTATACTTGGAGGTTTTCGGGGTCGCTGAATCCTAAACTGCACAGTGGCCTAGTAGAGACGAAAATTACCACAAAGTCAAAAAGCCGTTAGATTCGTCAGAAATAGCATACTTAGGGTCTTTGGGGTTACCGAATCATAATCTGTGGTCCACGTTACCAAATTCCAAATGCATAGTGGACCATAAGTTCCTAAATTACCAACAATTCAAAAAGTCGATTAATTGTACTGACATTGCTTATCTAGGGCTTCTTGGGATCGCTGAATCCCTAATACTACACTAATATTAACTAATAAATCCCTAAACTAAACTAAAATTACTAATACGGACGAATAAAGCTAAGCTGTAGTTGACACACAAACGCTGAATGAGACTTTATAATTTACTGTATGTTGATACCCTCTGCATTTATTGTAATCTGTATTTTGTATTACAAAAAAACCGACAGTCATAAAACCGATAGTCGAAAAGCCGACACATAAAATATACACATCGACTAGTAATTATCAACACATAGTAATTTTTTTTGCACTCTCGACTTTTCGATTGTCGGTTTTTTTACTGTCGTTTTTTTACTTGTCAGTTTTGTTATTTGTCGGTTTTCCGACCGGTATAACCCTGAGGGTAGTGTCCACTGCAGCATTTTCTTGCAAAAGTCTAATGAAGATGAAATATGTTAAAAAATATTACGAGGTAAGGTAAGGAGAACCAAATAGATATTTGTTGTTTGTCCTACGAATCTTTTATTATAAAGCAATTAACAGTATGATAACATATTTAAATATTTTCAAAAGAATACAAAATTATACAAAGTACTAATTATGACCGGGATGCTTTAAAAGGGTTGGCCGGCGTTGAATATCTAATCTCTTGCTTGACCTCTTTAGCAATTAATCGTCTAAAAATCGTAATTATTTTGAATTGCAAGTGGAGTATTATAAATAGTGCATAATTGTACGTTGGTAGATGTATTTTTTACCTGCTTAAAAGCCCATGCACAGACGGATACATGTATAGTACATGTCACTTGCGGCTGTCCCGGATGGATAATTCTCTGTAATATACGTGCACATTTAAATTAGGCAATCATATATGTAAATTGTAAACTACAACTTATAATCACTTATTACGAGATAAATATATTTTTTTCAGAAACAACAATAACAAATGCATTTGATATTAGCAATTATTATTATCTATAGGTGGAGAGAATATCATAAACTTATAACCATCAATTACAATAATTAATTTTGATAACTCTGTTGGAGATGTGAAGTGTATACAGTCAACCCTCTCAATAGTTCCGGGCAACGCGGAAAGAGGCAATGTGTTTTCCAAGAACGCGGGTTCCCTCACATTCTACTCGGGCGCGGAAAATTTTTTGCGCTTTCTCGCAGTAATGCCGGTACGCTAAGCTTGACCCCGAGAGTGTTTTTTTTATGCAGTTGTTGTGAGGTGACACGTTCGCATATGAAAATACATTGTTCGCGATTTATTAAATAAGTATTGATTTAAAATTGTGACAAATTAATTATGTCAGCTTTAAAACGTTTTAACCTACACGCTATGACCTGACTTTAAAACAATATTAATTTTTTTTGTCTTTTGGTATTAAACTTTTTACACTGCAAGCCTAGAACAAACAAAAATTTACTATGAAGGATACAAGACGACTATTTAGCATTTTGCTTAGCGCAACTATTGAGAACAAGGTAAATGAAATTCGATAGAAAAATATTCCACGTCGATAGAAGGGAACAAGCTCGCTGGACAAACTGGAGAAGTGGAACTATTGAGAGCGGCTCTATTGAGAGGGTCGACTGTACTTATGGATTTTTGAAGTTTAACACAATTTCTTTAATTATGCACAATTCGCTATCTATAACACGCAAAGTTGGAATTAGTGTCTTCATCAATTCCAGCTTTTATTACTAAAAATTCTGAATATTTCAATAATTATATTTGAAAGTTAAAGTAAACCGAGACCTTGCGCCGAGTATCTGATGGATTAAGCTCTGCATCAATATACTATTGTTAGTTTCCGATATAGTTGTTAACTGATTTAATATGATTCTACTAGGACTCAAACACCTTACGTTGTATGTGAACACTACTTAAAAACTGGTTTTAAATTGTATGTTAAATTGTGGGTTTTCTCATGTTATATGTCACACAATTTTTGTTCAACTTTATTGTCAGTCGTCAGGCGGTAGACCATTTGTATATTTAATAATTATATTAATATTGTGATAACATCTTTGAGAAAACTTGCCTCTACAATGTAACATGCATTCTGCCCGAGGATCTGAAGTTCTCAACTTAAGGCTTGCACCTGAAACAGACAAATGCAATGGTGTAAAGATATAAGATGGAACTGCTAGAAACGCAATACAATAAATGAATTGACACAGCAGTAAGGTAATGACCATAGCTGCAAGTAACAAGACAATTGTTTGCAGGACGTGTCCATGAATTCCGGCAAATTCTGTATTTTAGTATTATTTAATTCATCACAGAAGAATAAATTAAAAGATAATAGAAAAATAGTATTATTATCGTAATGGAGCTCAAAACACACAAAAATACATCATTATATGATTTTACATTAATATGTATATAACGTATTCTATAAGACTAAACAAATCTGATTCAAATATCTCAAAAATAAACAAAAATTAATATCGTGCAATTTACAATTATTGGACAGTACCTTGTACTAGCAATATGCAAAGTGCGAAGAAGCATAACAGGCTTAGTACTTTCATTTTAAAAGATCTTTAACCCACCTATCGCGATTGAAACTAAACTGTTTTTCTGAAGAGCTGATGTTGCAATATATAAGCAGGCTGCAAAAAATCTATATCGGTATAGTTTATCGCTGAAGAAATATCAATTTCTTGGATAGCTTATTTATGCATTAACAATAGAATTATTATTAGAACTAGTATCAGGTAACTTCAATAGCGAAATGCATATTTCAACATATACTTCAGGTAAATAATAAATTTGTAATAACTACTGAACATAACGCGTAAGCATGGTCAACATGTCATTACTAAAACTGTATTTATATATCATTTGTAAATAGTGCAATAAAGAAAATACAAAGATCAATCGTTGACTTTAAAATCTGAAACTAAATAAGATAATCTTATTTTAATTTAAATTATATTAGACATTTGGAAGTTATTATTAATGCTACTGAAAATAACTTTTTAATCTGATCAATTTCCAGCAACTGATGACTCAATACTAAATTATATTCGCTTGAGATATGTGTTTATCAAAATAAATAACACGTTTTATTATCTACTTGTTAAATGCAATTTCTTCGTAATACGATTCAATTACAATAAAGAGAGATAATTATTTACTTTTCATTTCAAAGAAAATATGCTTTGAATATGTTGATCTATAAGAAAAATCATAAACGCAAACTGTAAACATTTTACAAATACAAGATTTGATTTTGTACAACGAACGCTCTACTTTTATATCATAAGTATACATTTCCTTCAAAAGTAAAAGAGAATACTACAGATCGATAAACGATGTGCAATTGAGCGAGGGTTGGTTACCATTCCAGTTGTTAATCCTTTTCTGAAGCCTTGGCAATGCAACTTAATTAGTCTGCAATATTATCGGAAAAGATTGGAGAGTTCGATACGATTTCCCTACAATATCTATCATGCATTGAAAATGCCTGCCAAATTCAACCATATTGTTGGATGGTAGATATAAAAGTAGTAGAATGAACTATTTTTTAAAGTAGGTAAATCCTGTTGATGTAGCAAATTTTACTATTTTTATTAAAATGGATTGGTACTTAAATCTACCTAAATATACAGATATACAGTACCGCTCAAAAGTATGAGCTCACCCTTGCGGAATTTTGGCTAAATTAAAATGTTGATATCTCATCGCCATGTCAACATACGGGAAAGATAAAAAAGGGGAATTAAAGAGGAGACTTTCAGCTTCTCATTCGCGGTAGTTTCATTCCTATATATACATTTCTCTATGAACTATGCTCGATTTACTAAAGTCATTTTTTCGTATTATTTTTTACTTTTTCAATCCGCTACCATTTTTTTTTAAAATGATTGCAAGAGATGTGTACAACGTGTAATCGAAAGGTAATCTCTATAGCTTTAATTTGCCTCTTCGGGATTTTGTCTAATATTTCTTTACAAAAACTTATTCAATTTTGAACAAAATAATGTGATTTTTTTTCTATTTGCTATATATCGGAAAATTTACGTGATATAAAAAATATCTAAAAAACAAAAAGTTTCATTTTTTAATTATCTATTGGCTGAAATTTTTTTCAAATTTTTAGAAGCAATTTTTTTTAATCCTATTTTGCCAAGTTTACGCTTTTGTGCTGCGATTATTAACAGATCTAGATTTGCATTTCAACTGTGCTCACTTTGCGATATAATAATTCATATATACGTATTTATAAATGAACGATGAACTTTATTTTAACATTATACATAGAAAGTATCAACAATTGCATTTATGTACATATTTATTAAATTTTGCTTTCTTCAAAAAAAAACCGCCACGCGCTTTGCGTGAAACATCCTAATAGTAAAAACAAACATAATCTTAAACTTGATCATAGTTTAAATGCAACTTTGCATCCGAAAATGATTGTTATACAACAAATGTTGAAGTCGACTAAATACGGTAAAAAAAATTTCCTTATAAAAATTAGAGGCACCACGCCAACACTAGTTTTAAAATTGCATTTAAAATTACCGTTACATTGATCTAGAATTGTCCTATCTTTCGAAATCCGCAGTAAAATAGAGTGTTGCATTTAAAAAATCATCGTGACCTTGAAATAGCCTTTAAAATTGACCTTAAGGTACAATTAAACGACCATCTCTGTGCTGGATAACTTTTATCAAAACAATTCTTTTAAATACCGCAGTTTGGAAGATATTCGCGTCCACAAATTTCTCGCCCTGTTTACAAAATTGTATAATAGAATTTGTAAATTTACCAAGGTTAGTTTGACTATAATTATCTTATCCCTCCCGTAATCTACAAAACAATGATTGAACTCAAAATCTATTTAACAATAAAAACGAAAACAATCTTCACATTGATTACCTATTATTACTCGTATCTAGCTGTGTGATTTTAACATTGTTCCGATAAGAATTTCAATAATCGTTCCATTTTTGCAATGAAGAGATTAAATCAGAATGCATTATACAAAACAGAGATAATTTTCCTCAAATGTTTGAAAGTGCGGTTAAAGTGACTCTTGTTCAGAAGTCAGAAATCATAACTGCACGTAAATAATAATCAGCACTCTAGCTCTTATCATATTTACAATTTCTTGCATCTATGGGATATCATCTTTGTTCTTTACTTGGACAGCCCGAGTAAAAAAACTTGTGTCCGATAAATTTCTCTGAAGTTTCCTTATAGTTTCTTATTTATATTTCCAAAAATTTGCTTACATGGGACGATTAGAAACTTACAGAAACATTCCAGAATCTTAGAATGAGATATTTATCGGAAAAATTTTTTCAGTTGACGATCATGATATTTCTGATATTGATTTGGGAATTTCATTACGTAAAATTTAAGATTGATTGATATTACAAATTACTATATGCTTTGGAAACATAAGCAAAACTAGTGGTCATCCAGTAAGAATAGTAGTTATCAATATTCATAGTTATAATTCAGTAATCTTAAAAAATTGTTTTTTCGCCTAGATTTTTTCTTATTACTTCACGTCGACACATCGTACACTGTTAAAAATCTGTGTAACATTTATTTTTTTTACCATTCTGCATTTGCATACAAATTAATTAAATGAAGAATACTGTAATATAATAGAGTCCCGGCATACTTGTGTCGCGATATATTTACGTCCCAGCATATTTGCCTAGTTCCGTCTCGTTATATTTCTCTATTTCTAAGTTTTTTCAAAGTTTTGAGAAATGGTTTGCTTATAATTTAACTGTTTTTAAACACCTATATCGTTCAAGATATTCAAAAGGAAAAGCATTATTGAGAAAGCAGCAGTAATATTTTTAGTTTGTTGATTAATTATGATAAACAAAATTGTGTAAACGATTCGTGTGGAATATGAGAATATGGATATTTATCTGTTTTAACTAGTGATCTTTTCAATGCAATTTATGTCATTTAAATATTATAACATTTAAAAGTGTAACTCAAACTCGAATTAAGTTTTATAAAATACTTTCATTCCGGATATTTTCGCTTTTGAATGTCAGGGTAACACATGTAATGTTTCAAATTTATTATAGGACAACATCTCGCATAACTGCACAGAAATGTAAAAATAAATTTCGGGACACTCTTTACATGGTCTGTTGAGGATATTACAAATAACACTACAATAATAGATACACATCGACGGACTAAAACAAAAGTTTTTAAAAATTACATGTATTTAGCTTTCTATATATTCATAGAAATTAACACAATCAAAAATTACGGTTTCTTTTGGTGACGCGGAGAAACGACTATGTATGCAGTAGAGTAGAAATAATTAATAAATACAAAATTCTTTTTAAAAACCACGTTTTTATAAATGGACTAAAAAGGATAAAATAATTGTTCCCATCCACACAGATCACTAATACCATGCCGAAATAAATACGCAATAATTTTTCATTTTATTAGGAAATAAAATATTTGCAAGACTTAAAATGAAAAACTTGGGGCGCAATAGAGGTAACTTCTATTAGATTGAAGCTTCTAATAAACGGTAAAGGAATGCATTGTCATCCAATTTTGGGCTATCCTAAAAGTATCAAGTCTCTAGCACATCAATAAGTTAGTTTAAAATCGATTACAAGATTTGCACCGGACAAACAGACAGACAGACAAGAATACGAGTTAATAAAAATGTGGTAAAATGATGACCACCAATGTCTAAAATTATTGCAAATTGATAACGATTGGTGTTATAAATTGTATTTAAAATGATTTACTCAGATACAATGATTATTATACTCCGGTAAAATAATCAGAGAGTTTAAATTTCAAACCATCAACTTGGAATAGGTACATGTAAAATGTTCGACAATTTAGAAAGTTCCTCACATTCGGTCATTGACAACAAATATCACCCATTTAGTAAATAAGTAGTTAATACAGTCTAAAACCAAGTATTTCCTAGACATCTCAAAACCAACTACGTCAGAACACGACCTGTTTATATTGCCGCTCCAAGTAAAGAAAAGCACAGGTCCATAAAAGCATACCGAAAAGGGTAGTTAAGTAGGCTTATCACCGGACCCACCAGATACTTAACATGACGAAATTTTTGTAGGTAAACAACTATTGCCCCTCCATCATCACCTGTTTTTGACTACGACATGCCCGAATCCTTCATTACAAGTCGGTCAGTTCCAAGTTAACAACCGAAGAAGACGGACAGACATCACAACCATGGCTGTACTCTATAACGCTGTTTTTTCGGAAGATTTTGAGGCGGTAAAGAGATTGCTGATCAATGGAGCGGAGATCAGCGGAAGAAAAGAAGACGGGTCCACGGCACTTCATGCTTCAATCTACAATTCCGGGATTACTGTTCTTCAACTGTTGCTTGAATGGTGTCCCGATGTTGACGCAGCGGACGAGAACGGGAATACTCCTCTTCATTTGGCGGTGATCCTCGACAACAAAGAAGCTGGACGGTTACTCCTGGAGCATGGATGTAACGAAACATTAAGAAACGCTAACGGCGATACTCCATGGGACATCGCTGTGAGGGTTCTTAATGACATCAAAGAACAATAGTCGTCTATTGGGATTTATGAATCACTGCAGGATTCAACAACTGTGCAAAGCCAAGCAAGAAGAAAGAGTAAAGAAGACTCTAAATTTAACATTTTTAAACACGCCTATGTTCCATATTTATTAATAAATATTATTGATAAATATAGAACGTAGACAGTCCTCAGCCTGTGTAAAGTGCGAAGGAAAATGTTAAATCTATGTTTCCTAACAAACTCATAACTCAGTAACATAACAAAATAAAATTTGATACCATCCCAACGGGCACGAAGAACCCAAATGTTTCTAAAACATTTTTAGAATGTTCCAGAAACGTTCCTAAAATGTTTATTAAATGGGTATTATCGAGATTTGTGGTTATGTCTGAAATTCGACAAGCGACGCCGTTGTATATTGTAGAGTCGTATTCAACTGATGAGGTTAATGTGTTATCAACTCGAAAAAAGTCAGATTTGTTCTATTTTTTTCATTCCTTCTATTTTAAGCCTACCTCGATGTAATATATTTTACGCGTTTTTTTTTAAGTTATTTGTGGAAGCGGCCATTATTATTTAATGCAGTTTCATATACAGCGGACCAAAATACAAAAAATTAATGCAACGTTATGTTAGGAATTTTCCGAGCTAACCCCCTTTTTTACACGTTAAAATTAGCAGATCGAGAAGAAGATATTGCTAAAATACGGTACAAAAATAGTTTAATTGTTTCTATTCAGCAAATTCATTGGTTTTAAATATTAGATTTTCGTTTTTTCGGTTGCTGATTAAGAATATACAATTAGATTTATAAATTTCAAAGCAATATTTTTCACATTTCATATTTGACAAATATTTATCAAAATGATTATCTTTACAATAAGTATCATTTTCAGATAGATGATATAACGAAATATTATGTAGTTGTAATAATTTAATGACCATGTGCTGAAAGCACATTTCAATTCCAAAAATAAACGACTTTGAATGTAAGACCTTCAAAATGTACCCAGAAAATTTTATGTATCTTAATGTAATGCTTTATAGAATTTCAATATATACCTCCGAAAATAGATGCATGCTATCCACATGCAAAATTCAATTTAATGTACAGCAGCCCGAGTAAAAAGTCGGGCAAAATATTGGCCAGTTTTTTCTAATAAACTTTTAAACTGACACGTTTGTGAATGATAAGTATGGCCAGTTTTTCATACAAAATGTAACAAAGTCATAGATTTTATTTAGTTACTTTTTTTACATAATCTGTTTCTGTTTTGTTTCCGTTTTGTTTCTGCATAATACTACAGCTTGTTGCCGATAATTTAGGTAATATTATATTGATGTTTTTTTGCGGTAGCATAAAGTCGTAAAGGCTTTTTATGCGGTTTTTATCCATTTTTTTGTAATTTTAGAGCAGACATATTTTAAGCCTAACTGCTATTAGGAAAAATGTATTTTTGGCGTTTGTTGTATAAAACAATAGCATTTTAGTGGATAGGAACTAATTATTAGACAAATACGTTGTCTTAAAATTTTGTGGAAGAAAAATGTGTATATAATGCCTGAAAATTGTACAAAATAAACGAAAATACCCTTCAAAAAGAAAATCTTACAAAACCGTCCAACTCTTACACAAGAAAATTGTATGTAAATTGATAAAAAAATAATGTCTTATAAATGAACATTAATCTTAAATTATAATATGTACATCGCTTAATGTATTAAAACTTGGACAAAAAAAACTTGTATTAAAATTATATACAAATGCGTTGTCTAAAAGTTGTAAGAAAAAATGATTTTAAAACTGTTTTGCAATAAGCACAGGCGTCAAAGCGCTACTTTGTAGGCGCGTAACATTCATGCATCAGTCTTGGAATACGGTTATTCTGACGCAGTCGGAAAGAAATACTTCTGTTTTTCTTGTTGCTATAAAAAAGATGTGGATGAGGTGTATTGAATTTGAGAACATGGATCTTAATCATAATCCTATAAGCGGCCACCTGCAACATAACTATTGTTCGTCACGGTGCTCAATCGAAGGGCATCGAAAACATGAAGCTTCGAAAACTCATCGGGTGGTGGTACACGTACACTTGCGCCAAGCATTTTTATTTAAAATTATTATCGTAATAGTTATATTTACGCATAAGACTACATTGCGTTCTATATCGTGAATTCAAATAGAAATATCCGCAAATCCGAGGTCGTCTAACATTTTTACTAGTAACCTTTTATATTATATATCTCTAAGCCTAGACTTAAAACCTTACTTAAATTAATGTTTATTTTTCCGTTCCTCTATCCAATAAAGTTGTCTAAAAAATGCGTAATGAATGGAGAGATTTCCACAGGTTTTAGACAAAAATATATGTACTAGATAATAGTCTCAATAAATCAAGAAGTATTGTCGAGTAAAAGTGTCTCATAAATAGGCAAACAAATTATCTAACTTAATTTCCTATTTCTCAAACTTAACAAAATAGTTGCTTAACAAGAATATTTATATATTATTGTACAATAATTGCCTAATAACTGATTTCATTTCTACCTAGGGATTATAATCTTATCACCAAACTACAAAAATGTAAACGAACTATCCGCCTTAAGCGAATATTCGCGAGAAACTGACTACTTATTTTTAATTTAATAATAAGGTACCATTTTTCCAAGAACAGCGGACAATGAACAGAATAATAACCCATAAACCTAAACAACATACGAAGCAAAGTTAAAAATCATACCTCAAAATATATTAAACAGTATTGAAATTTAGCGAACGTACCGTAAAATCCATTTATTGATGTATGAAACATAATACAAAATTACTTAACAGCTTTAAGTTACAAACTAATAAATTTAGTTTATTGTTGGGCATTGACCTTACATTAAATTGCATGTCATTTTTAACCGTTCACATCTCCGAAGTAAAACATTGCATCAAGTTGAAACCCGTTTCAAAATTTGTATTTTTTAAATTAGAAACTTTTTTGTTAATATACCTTTTCAGTTATATGTACTTCATATTTTTCGAGAAATTGCCAAAAAACGAACAATGATTCGCTTTTGTCGTGCTCGGCAGGCAAGCGCCGTGTTAGCTTTTTTCTTGCATGTGTATTTTATGTAAACATGTTGCAAACGAATAATATAAATTATATATTACATTTATCTAAAAAAAAATTAAAATTTCTTCAAAACATGGTTACTACACTGAAAAAAGTAAAACGCTGAAGAACAACTATTTCTCCTTATTAACTCAATCCTTACTAACATTTGATTCCTCAAAAGTATAGAAAATGTTTGATATAACAAGGAATCCTTGTTAAACTAGCAACAGAGATGCAGTTATATTAGTAAATGATATAATGCATAATAGCATAGGAATCTCTGTCAATACAGAAGTGATAAATTATTCAATTAATCAGGTTTCTTAACTATGAAAGTAACGACCCTTTCTTTTACGCCCTTAATCCGAAAATAACTATTTCGATATATCTAAAAGATGTCTTATAGTATCTAAAAGATATCCGTCATAGATCTTTTCGACACTTTCAAGATATCTTTGACGAATTAATTGAATGACGAAAAAATTTCAGCCAATAGATAATTGAAAAATGAAACTTTTTGTTTCTTAAACATTTTTTATATCTCCTTAATTTTCCGAGATATAACAGACTGAAAAAATCACATTAATTTGTTCAAAATTGAATAAGTATTTGTAAAGAAATATTAGACAAAATCCTGAACAGGCAAATTAAAGCTATATGAATTACCTTTCGATTACACGTTGTACATTTCTCCTGTAATCATTTAAAAAAAAAATGGGAGCGGATTGAAAAAGAAAAAAATAATGCGAAAAAATGACTTTAGTAAATCGAGCATAGTTCGTAGAGAAATGTATATATTGGAATGAAACTACCACGACTGAGTAGTTGAAAGTCTCCTCTTTAATTCCCTTTTTTTATTTTTCCCGTATGTTGACTTGGCGATGAGATATGAACATTTTAATTTAGCCAAAATTCCGCAAGGGTGAGCTCATACTTTTTAGCGGTACTGTATCTTAACATTTTTTGCTTTTTGCTGAACCTAATTTTTCCTATGCATTATACAGGGTCATCGAAAAGTATCGGACCCCCCTAATATCTTCAGTTAGAATGCACTTAGGAGAAAATGTCCAATAGCAAAGTTGTATGGTTTCAAGCGGGGAGTAAGATGATGACCTTGACTTTGACCTTGACCATGTCCTTCAAGGTCATTTCGAGGTCAATCTTATTTTTTTAAATAGAACCCCCTACATTTTATTGCATATTCTTATAGCTTATCTCGAGAGCTTTCCAAAACACTATAATAAAATATTTTTTTATTAAGTACTTTTTGAGTTATAAAGGTTTGAAGTTAACAATTTTTTGACACAAAATGTAGAATATCTTGTAAAATATTATTTAGTTTTCAGTAATCATAACCTTAATACTTTTGTGCGCGGAATAATGAGACCAATTAATTGGTTTAAAGAAAATACATTAATCGGATCCCCCTAATATTTTCAGTAAGAATGCATTTTGGAAAAATGCCAACCTTTATAACTCAAAAAGTACTTAATAAAAAAATATTTTATTATAGTGTTTTAGAAAGCTCTCGAGATAAGCTATAAGAATATGCAATAAAATGTAGGGGGTTCTATTTAAAAAAATAATATTGACCTTGAAATGACCTTGAAGGACATGGTCAAGGTCAAAGTCAAGGTCATCATCTTACTCCCCGCTTGAAACCATACAACTTTGCTATTGGACATTTTCTCCTAAGTGTATTCTAACTGAAGATATTAGGGGGGTCCGATAACTATAGATTTACAGTTATTTCAATAACTTAATGATCATAGGGACTACACTAATGGAATGCAGATGAGTACCTATTGAAATAATAAATCACTATACAGGGTGTCCTAGAACTGGGTAACGATATTGCAGGTGGTGATTCGCCGTGACATTTCGAACAAAAAAGTTCTATACCAAAATTGGATCGGAGGCTTAGAATTTGAGTGACGAGCTTTTGAAGTTTAGAAAAAAAATCGTGTTTTGGCAATAACTCGACTTGCTTTGAAGTTATTTCAATGAGTGAAGGCTCATTTTGAAGCTTATTTTAAGTTCTACAATTCACCTATGAGAACATTTGACGTGCAATGAATATTTCTGAAGTTATGGCCTCAAAAATGGGAAAAAAAGGCAAATTTTTTCAGTTTTTCGTATCGAACTCATTTCGCTAAATCGATAATGAAATATTACCCAAGAACACGTTTTAGAGCTTGAAAAGTCGAAGAATTTGCTCCCTCATTCATTAGGTTTTGATAAAAATTTAGTCCGCGGGAACACTTTTAATGTCGTAGAAATAGCGAAAAACTGGCGGCGGCAGTGCCAAACGATTTTTGACACTAGTTCTGATGTGTCTGATCTCAAATTTTGTAATATTCATTTCCATTTCGGAATTTTCAGTGATCACAGCGGAGTTCTCATCTGATTTCTCATCTGAGTTTTCACATTCTAACGTGAGATCTCATGTCAGATCTCACAGTGAATTCTCAGCTCAGTATTTTCGGTAGGGGTATAATAGGCAAATCTTTTCGATCTTCATTTTTCAACTCCTTTTCCCCTTTTGTTATAAATGGGATAATGTGACGCTTACAACGTTACATAAAATTTGGAAGAATATCCATACTATTATCTTAATGAAGTAAAATCTTAACGAAGCGTGAAATGTTTTTAAAACACATGTTATAGATTGCACACTGATGATTCTGAAAATGCCTCATCATTTTTCGACGAATTTTATAGCATATGATGTCCAATGTAATATAGCGCGGATTTTTTAAAATAGTTTAAATAATTTTCAATTGAGAATTCCCAACATATCTCTTAACCTTTAGAGATCCGGCATTTTTTCCTACAAATTAACATTTTCTTTGGTTAAAATGATTATTCCTACACAACAATATTTATAAATGCAAACGTCAGCTATTACACTGAGAGAAATTATTTACTAATAGTTAATGTAAGATAATTTCAAGGCTCTTACATTAACTGTAAAGTTATAACAGTAACTTTAAAGTAAAAAAACGACAGGTAACTTTGAGATGAAAATAACTCTTTTCTGTTTGTCAGCAATGTTATTGTAAATAACTCGTATACTTTAAAATTCAATGAGCGTTCGTTAACGGTTAAATCTTACATAAAATCTGTCGTTTGAACTGCGCATGTCAACAATGCGTCGAAAAATTCACAGAAAATCGGATGACTGCCCGTGTGTATGTTTGTTTATCTCCATTTCGGTGAAACTGTAATTGCGTAAATATACTGCATTCATGTAATGATCACAATATTAATATTTAAAATTCTTATATTAACTATTAACATAACAAATGTAACCAAATCTCAGACTACGGTAACTTCAGGACAAAGTACCTTAAGATCAAAATCTAAATTCTGTTATCTTTACTATGAAGCTATTACATTAACTGTAAACAAAGATTTCTCTCTGTGCATAGTGGCCATCACGGTCGGCTATGATAGGACAAATGGATTTTTGCAAAATTGGGGATCCAATATGTTTGAAACTTGTTATTCGGAGATTTTTGCGGTCGCTGAATCCGAATCAGAAATAGAAATTCAAAATTCAAAATGGCAGATCCAATATAGCAGACGAATTTTGTAAAATTAATCAAAATTGTTTAAAACTTGTTACTCGGAGGTTTCTAGGTTCCCTGAATTGAAATCTGAAGACAAAAATCAAAATGTTGAATTCAGTATGGCAAACGACTTTTTGAAGCATTGATTCATTCATTATGAAAATATTTACTTTCCTTTTGCATTCGTCCGCAATATTGAATCCGCCATTTTGAATTTTGAAGTTTTTATTTCAGATTGAGATACAGCCGTCCTAAAACCCCTCCAGTAAAACGGTACCCCTAAAGAATTAAATAAATAAATAATCGTACGTACGTGAGAAAAATCCCTAGCGGACCTTAAAAAATCAAGTGCGCGGTTTACGCGTTTGAAACACTGTACATTTTTATGGAAGTAAAGTAAATTTTACGCACTCGATTTTACTTTACGAAGGAAAAAGTCTCATACAAGATCTTATAACGGCCACTCATTATAATGGCGACTAATTATTACGGCGGTCGCAGGTCTCGTTAGTATGGCGTTCGATGCTTACCCCTTATCCCCACTATTATGGTCTTATGGAGTACAGATATGTGTTTGCATGTGTGTGGTCTGTACATGAGTCAGTCGCACGTAAACATGTTCTCCGGAGTCGGGGAAGCACTGTATATACCTCCTCATGCCATAGTAACGGGAATGGACGGGAAAATTGAGAACCGGCAGAACCATTATAATGAGGTCTTATTGTACCATAATATACTATGTCATGAAGTTACCAATCAGCCAACAAACAATATCAGAGAAAAATGTTTTCCCAACTTACGATGAGGATCTCCTGTTGTGGGAAGATATTACAGTACAAACTCGATAAGACGTGGTCGGTTCCAGCTTCCTCCCCCACCCTCGCGCATCTTGATAATACGTCGTTCGAGTGAAAGTCTTCTCCTTTCCAAACCTGCGCAGAAGCGTGCGTAGCTACGCTTGCTCACTGTAAGGTATGGTACTTTGCTTAAGGTTAGGTTTCCGTCTGGTGAGAGCGCGGAGAGAAAAGGCAGTGGTGGAGATGAGGAGAGGACATGGAACGACGTCTTAACGAGGGATAATGCCGATGTCTTATCGAGATGACGTATTAACGCGGTGACGTCTTATCGAGGTTGTACTGTAGTTATTTACCAAGAAATTTTATCATTAGAATCCAAATCCAAGGTCAGAATCGGCCCAAAACGTCATGATTTTGCGATATTTGAAGTTATGAAATCGAAAACTGAATTTTTTTGCTAGACCTCCCCTAACGCACATATTTCTCTTCCTCCGAGTCATATTTTTCCTCTGAGGGATTCCCATCATTCGCTGGTTGAAAGGCTCGCGCTGTACCATTGTATGCGTGCGCATATAACAAGTAGAAATTCAAGCGGCGGGAGGGGAGGGGAAATATGACCTAAGGGTAGGCGCCGCCATCTTGTTGCCTCGAGCATATGACTTAAGAGGGGGACTACTATACTTTTGAGGTTATGTGAGATTATAATTTTTTTAGTTCCGGCGGATGGGTCGGACTCACAAAACATATACTAAGGAAGCCAGCCCGCTAGGGGGAAATTCTTCCGGATTTCACAACTTTAGTTAGAAATGGAATTTTTCGACGAGAAAGTGCTCCCAGTTTGTTCCGCCCAAAAATGTCAAATTTAGAACTTTTTTTGCTTCATAGGGCAGGACCGGGGATGAAGCACCGTAATCTAGTAACAAATCAACTTAATTTAAAACTTTGGTTAAGGGTTAGGCTAGATATGTCAAAGGTGGTTGGTAGGGCGGAGCAAATTCGGAGCATATTTTTGAATAAGTACTCTCTTGTCAAAAAATTCCATGTTTAACAAAAATTATGCCATTTGGAAGAATTTCCCCTAGTGGGCTGGCTTCACAGATGGGCCGGTCAGAGATTATAGGGCCGGTATGTATACCTCCAAAAGAAAATTTTCAGTTGATAAAGTAGAGACTGTTAGTAAAGCGCTATCTGTGTTCAAATCAGAAATTTTCTCTAGGGTCATAATAAATGAACTGTTTGCGTATCTACATAATGTAATATCCATGAACTAATGAAGCTTCTTTCAATTTGAAAAGAAATTCGATTATATGAAACATATCTGTTGCATAAATTTGGTAAGGTATATGCTTAATCACTAATCTGTTAAAAATATACTTACCGATTTTCATTTTACCAGACATTAAAAAAATAATCAATTAGGTTTGTACAGTATACATTTCATTTCAAATTTTTTTTTCTACTTTGAAACGGAAATTACTCCACAGTTAAAAAAATTAATTCAAAAAGATTATTCTCTTATTTAATTAGAGGAAGACATTTCGTTATTAACTTTGCTTTTTTTAGATATAAAAGTAGTATTTAAAGTTATGCGCAATCATTGGTTTGTTCTGGCATTATGAAACTTATTTCTATATTTATTAATAATACTTTTCGATACAAGTGCGTAAAAGTTTTTTCTACGAATGTGAGGGTTGCCAGCCAAGCTGAAAAATATGCCAGAAAAAAGTGAAAAATGTGTAAAATAGCATTTTACGCACATCGTAACATAAACAGTGTTTATTGCACTGTAACCCTAATATAATTTGTGTGGTCCAAATCAAGGGGCAAGAGGGACAGTTGCCCCCCCCCCCTCCTGGCCCGACAGTGTATATTTATTAGTCTATGTAATTTCCATTAACATATAGTCGCATATTTAATGTTGCCTCCTCCTGAAAATAATCCTGCGGACGCCCATGGTCCAAATAATTATGAATTCTTAAATTCAGGTATAAATGTTTTATTAAATATCACTTTTGCCTAAAATACAATTGTCCACTTTCTTACAAATTTGATTTGTAAAAATATTACAGATGTTTACAATTGAAATAACGAGAAATACTTCTAAATGAGTGAATTTCTGCACTATATACAAAAATGAGCAGTGAAATATTGCTATTCCAAATTGTAATTTGTGATATACACTATACGTAACTATGTCACATTTCAACATAGCCTCTGTAATATTTAGCAGTAATCAATTCTTTCTTTAGATAATTTAAAAAATATACAAGATTCCGAATTAAATGAATAATCGCAGTGGCTAAGTTTAAATGTTTATGAAATGATCAAGTAACGTTGAAAATTATGTATTAATTTGCATCATAGTATCACATTGTACGCTGGATTTATGCTTCTTTCTTTTCTCATTCGATTGTTCATTAGACTGTCTATTAATCTTTCCAGTAGAGCTAATTTTCTCCTACGATACTCTTCTCGCGACTGTCTTCTGAGCTTTCGTTCTTCTAAAAGCTGCTCGAGCAAATCAGTTTTCCTTCTTTTACTAGGCCCTTCATCACATTCGTTATCTTGTGCATTGTCAGGATCGTCATCCAAAGGATCTTTTGTACCTTCTAGCGACGACCACTGCTGTTTACGAAATACATTGTCCAATTGCTAAAAAATAATTTGTTACACATAAATTTCAAAATTTAAGTAAAAATTAAATTGTGCTTTACTAAACTTACTTCAAAATATCTGAAACTTGTTGTAAAATCTGGTGACGTCTGAATTTGAATAAGTATTTTCTTGTATCTTCTTTTTAATGCGTCAAATTTTATGGAACATTTATGACCTGTTATATTGTAACCTTTCTTCACCATTTCCTCCGAAACACTGGACCATAATCGTCCTAATTTCTTCCCATTTTTCAAAACTTTATAGCGCTCTTGTGAATATGCTTCAATGAGTGATATAATTTGCTCATGCGACCAGGTACCCACAGCTGCTTCTAAAGTTTAAATTTTTCTGTTAGTAAAGTTTGAAATATTGGTTGTGTATTATATAAAAATATTTAGAATTTATACTTTTGAATTGGATTAATTTTTTTACATTTAGTTTCATTTTATATCAATTTGTTTGTTTTTTAAAGTTAAGAACCTAACTAACTAACCTGCTTGTTCATCCGCATCTGAAACATCCGGTTTTACTTCGAAAACTTCTACAAATAAAGCATCATTTCGTGCTCCTTCTGTGTGTTCCTTTTTTTGGGCTTCTGCTATCAAGTCATTTAATATAGATCGTGCAAAAGCTACGTCTGCAAAGAATACATAATTTATAGTAATTTACAAACAAAATATAATTGACAAAAAACAATAAAATATTTTATAAAGAAAACAATATTTTAATTAAAAAACAATTGATTTTTTTATTAACAGACTATAAAAAAATATATTATTCATGTCTTGGTTTACTTTGTATCTGACATTAAAATTATTATTTTAGATTTATTATCTTACCAACTCTTGATCTCTTTACATCATCAGGTGACAGGTAAGTCGAATAGGATCTATTTGTTTTAGCATCGAGGAATTCTACTTCCATTAATTCTTCAGACATAACTGAGAATTAGGTAATATATTCCTCTTGAATCTAAAAAGTAACATTAAAAACTTTGGAAATGACACTTTTTCAAACTCTTATATTTTTTGTATTACTTTTATTATTTTTATTAAATGGCTATTATATTTTCTTTGTTTAATATAACCATATTCTGCCTTAACATTTGAACGTTCTATTATGATCTCAAGTAATAATCATTTTAATTTTAATTCAAACTAAAGAAGTTTTCTGTTTGTCAAATGTTCATTTTGTATCAATTGAAAACACTTACATACTGAAAAACGTTTCCAGTTGCATCTACATTCACGAGAACACTTTCTGTACATCGAGCACAAGATGGCGTCGACCCATTCAGGTATTTTGTATATGTATATGTAGGATTAGGATGTCGTTTAGGGACTAGAATATCACTAGAATATCACTAGGGCCGACTGTGTAAGAATATAACTGACATATGGAAGGCCCAACAAACGAAAAACGATTCCTTGACGATTTGCATTGAAATTCTTTCGTTCTAATCCGATATAATACGTGAATAGAACAAACATAACCTATAAAACATTGACAGTCCGACCTCCCTAATTGATAACATGCCGGAACCGGAGGAGAAGTTGAAACTCCATAATTGATAACTTCCCACCTGTCTCCATATTCAATGTACTTCCCCTCACTTTACGAACATATCAAATAATGTAGGTTATGTACACATGATGTATACATGTGTGGGTGAACCAATCAACGTCATCAGCCAATAAGGTTTTTCTTCCCTGAAAAGGTTAGACGGTCAGGTGGGGGAACCAGAGTTGCAATTACGGAGTTTTTGACGTTAACAATTATGGAGGTTTTTTCGTTTTGATCAGTTACGGAGGTTATCAATTAGGGAGGTCGGACTGGACTAGCAGTTTTTTACATGAAAACGCGGTCTAAAATGTAAGCAATTTCTCCGGAACTACCCAACAAACGAAAAAGTATACGAAAAATCTGTGTACGATTTAATACGAAATAATTCTGTTTCTTTCCCACTCTTTCAGTAACGAATGCGAGTGTATACGATATTATACGCAATACATAAATGCACATAACCTCAAAGAAACGATTACTTTGGATTATCGAATGATTTAAACTCAAAACTAGAAAACAGAACATTTCTTCGAAAATTATGAAATACGGAAAACGATATAATCAATTCTTCGATTAAATTAACAGAATTTAAAGCTATTCTAAGCCGCAATAAATCAATTTTTGTGATGCGTTAAATACGGTATCGTATAAAATCGAATGAATTCAATTCTGGTATTACAGGTCGTATAAAATAGTATAAATTCGAATAAAAATCTCGAATAATCAATACGCCACCAGAAGGAAACAGAATGAAAAATATCGATTCCGTATACTTTTTCGTTTATTGGGTAAATAATAATATATATATGTGAAGGTAAACAATGCCTGTTATGGATGTAACATTTGTTTTTATTTCTCTTTACAATAAAAAAATATACGTAATAAAGCCGACGCACTAAAACGAATTTTTCCGAATTCAAATATTTTGAAATCCACGTGAAAGTACGAAATCCATGAACTTCGAATTAGGTTGTGACGTTTCTCAATTCGAAACGTCAAGAAACCGGATTGGAAACGTAATTTCTGATTTCGATTTTATTCTTTTCCGTTTGTTGAAACTGCAGGTAGGCACGTTCTTTATGCACAATATACATATAAGTGTGAATAATGCAGTTTCCCCGTAAACACAAGTAACAGTTATGTAACAACTATGTAACATTTATGTAACAATGTAACCCTTGCGTAAATATTACATAACTGTTACTTTCCGTGTTTGCATTAGTATCGAAAGTTCTAAAAGTTTGCTGATAAGGTTGGCATTTATGCTAAAAACCGTAAATTAAGAACGTCTGAATTAATTTTTAAAAAATAGGGCTCTGAATTGCAATTCTAATTACTATAAACTGATCCTTGGTTAATTGAGAATTGCCTGAGAACTATTGAAAATAGGTATTTCCAATAATTATTAGTGAATTCTAATATAATTTCTTTCCAAAGTAGCCATACAATTTTTAACTAACGTTTTTTAGTGTAAATTGTTATCTTTTTTGCAGATCCTTTAGAATGCCCTTAACCTTTAGAGGCCGGGGAATTTGGAATTTTCTATAAAAAATACATAATATGTGTCTCTAATTTTGGGAAATTCTCATATTTAAAGTGTCTATCCATGTGGCTTTCCCGTCCCAAGGGGTAAGGCTAATTTTAGCTCTTTGAAAGAATTGTTTCATTTGACTTAAACTTGATACAAGAAAATGAAAAAAAATTCTACGAGCTAACCTTGATATTATTATTCATAAACCAATGATAAGATTGTTATAATTCAAATTGGCGCATCCAAAATGGCGGATACAAGTCGGTATTACCTTCGTGAGGGAAAAACGCCTATAAATTTTGATAAACGCATTTAGATAGATGTGATTTCATAAATTTCTAGTAGTTAGACCGGTTAGACCCATGACATTAGTTTCTCCGTTCACCGATAGGTGGCGCTTTTTCATCCACAAGCGGAGCGTACATCACACACACACAGAGCGTAATCACGCCCCTTTTGCTTGGCTCACCAGTTCGTGTTTTTTTTTGGTAATTTTTGACTAATCACATAAAACTGGTCATCAGTATGCCCAAAAACCCCAGAATGAACCTATTTTACAAACTAATATGAGACATTTTTTTGAACCATTATAGTGGTTTTTCCGTCCTCTAAAGGTTAATATCGTTTAATTTCTGTTTAACGACATGAGAGTACCGATAAAAGTACGATGTTGAAGATAATGTTTCGAGATTAAATCCTTACTGTACTAATATGACAAACACTATATCAACCTGAAGAAATTCCTTTATATTAATTAATAAAATATCTGCATTTTTATTAAACTTGATCATTTCACTTTTAGTAGTAAGCAGACAGAAAACATACAGAATGGGCAAATTAAGGAATTAATTCGTTCCTGTATACTATAAAAGGTTCTAGTTTGAATTCTCTGGGAATTTTATTTATCTTTTTTTATAGGTTATGTGCATGTATATACCGTACGTATCGAAATGCATTCATACGTGTACGAATGAGAAAGAAACAGCCAAGTAAAACAATTTAGAATGAATTAACTTAATTATTTATTTCCTTTCCTAAGCAACGAACGTCACCCATCAAGAAAATCATCTCAATTTTTGCAACGTTCAATAAGGGAAAGAGTTATATCGAATTACTACGAACGCCATCTATCGGAGAAAATAATCGGAGCCACATTATACTGAATGTTAACGAAAAATTAATTATGTATTAGAATTTGTTCTGGGAAATAAAACTTAAAACAGCAATTTTTCTGCTTCATTTTGATTTGGTACATTTTCTACTAAATAATTTTAAATATTATAAAGTAAAACTTCAGTATATAAATATTAAATAAAGTAAAACTACTATCACAATTCAAGTAGATTTGATGTATTCTTCAAAATAAAGCAAATTTATAATGTGCATATATTTCTTGGTAAGTATGGTGTATACATACACTGAGAGAAGTTTAAGGTTACAGTCGTGCTCATAGAGAGAGATATCTCAAGTGCAAAACGAGAGGTCGCTGCCGATTACAATGGCGGGCGCCTTAGTTTGGGCTGAGGTTTGGGACAGCAGTTATCATAAATATATAGACAACCGATGTTCCAGTGGAAGGGGCCAGCAGCCATACAGTAGTCCCCCTCTTAAGTCGTTTGCTTGAGGTAAACAAGATGGCGGCGCCTTCCCTCTCACCTCCCACCACTTGAATTTCTACTTGTCACATGCGCACACACACATACAATGGGACAGCGCGAGCCTTTCAACCATCGAATGGTGAGAGAATCCTTCAGGGGAAAATATGACTTAGAGGAAGGAAAATATATGCGTTAGGGGGAGGGGTATATGACTTAAGGGAAGACGACTTAAGGGGGGGGGGGGGTACTGTACTATGTACAAATGAAGTGTTGGTATAATTGCCGTCTTTTATTATGCCGCAGCCTTCTCAAAAGTTGCGCGGTGGTTGTCTAATTAGGACTCTTAGGCCATATTACCTCTGCTACTCGATACCTATACTCCTAATGTCTGAAACTTCTCTTAGGAAACTGATAAATTAAAAATATATAAAGAGTACAAAATGTGATATTGATTAAAAACGACTAATGCGGTTCCAATTTACTGTCCTCGATAAAAAATCTAATCGCAAGGCAACAATCCATTTTCCAATAAACTTAAATTATTTTGGTAGGTTTTTTATCGTTGAACAATAATTAAATAAGTTAAAAACGGGCTTATGACCTACCACGATGTTTTTTCTTCTACCTCAATACAAGAAAAAAAATCCAATGCGAGAGTGAAAAAAAGAAGAAACCCAAATCCCTTCCCCGACAATCGAGAAAAACTTCGAAAAGCTAAAGGACCAAAATTCTAGGATTGTCCTCAACGTCCGATTCAACTGATCCCTCTTCAAAGGGTGAAAAATCATTCATCTAGATTCGAAACGTTGAGGTTAATAATAGAATTTTGGTCCTTTAGCTTTTCGAAAGTTTTTCTCGGTTGTCGGGGAAGGGATTTGGGTTTCTTCTGTTTCCTTTTTTTACTCTCTTGTTGGAAAAGAATTTTTGTTCTTTTGTATTGAGGTGGAAGAACAGCGTGGTAGGCCATAAGTCCGTTTTTAACTTATTTAATAAATCCATCTTATGATATTGCCTATTTTTCTTACTTAATTAACCTTTTTGTCCCTCCAAACGAAAATTGATTCAAATAGGTTTAGAAGCGATTGTCGGTTACAGCTCGGCCCGCAACCCTCACATTCGTAGAAAAAACTTTTACGCACTTGTATTGAAAACTACTATTTTTATATACTATGCGTAAAATTCCATTTCACAAATAATTTTTCGTAAGTAAAATACAATTTCACGCACTAGTGCTGACCTACGGCTTCATTCGCACTTGAATTGGGAAAAGTATGTAAGCTTGAGGAGTAGAAACATTCATTCTCATACTTTATTATTGCATGGCGTTTGTCCTTTTCCGGTTCGGTAATTGTAAAGGGTGATTCAAAGATGGGGCATTCCATGCCAAACGGGCAACTGAGAAGATTAACCCTTTTCGGTGTCTCGGATTTTATTCGTCTTTTTATGCACCTTCCGATGATTAAAATGATTTTTTATTTTATTTATATATTCATCATGATTTTTCAGTTAAAAAAATAAAAATCTATTTTTTTTTCAAACTTGGACGTTTTAAATATTTTTTTAAACAGGCTCAAATGAAAGCTCGTATATTTTCCTATAAAATCCCATTGACTCAATTATGGGCCGCTTGGTTCTTCATCCATAAATATGCATAATAATAAGCGCATATGGGTATTGCCGCTCACGAGGCTGCATTTCTTGCACATTTCAGGATGAAGAACCAACCGGTCCATGTCAATGTTATTTTATAGAAAAAAATACGAGCTTTCATTTGAGCCTGTTTAAAAAAATATTTTAAATGTCCAAGTTTGAGAAAAAATCAATTTTTATTTTTTAAACTGAAAAATCATGATGAATATATAAATAAAATAAAAATCATTTTAATCATCGGAAAGTGCATAAAAAGACGAAAAAATCCACTAATTATTTTTTCCTTTCTCCGAAACAGAACTTCAGAAACAAGCGTTTAATGGGAGACACCGAAAAAGGCTAATCTTCTCAGTTGCCCGTTTGGTATGGAATGCCCCATATATGGAATGGATTGGGAATGCATATTAGGGCAAAATGTAAATTCGACCTTGAAATGACATTCAAGGTCACGGTCAAGGTCAAATCTCAGGCTACGAGTGAATACTCAGGAAAAAACCTGTCTCATAGGTCACCGGCAGCTTCTTCCCACCCATAAAGTATGTATACATTATAACTATAGAAAAGACAAAACCTTTAATTTAGCTTTAAAATCACCATTCAAACTTTATTTGTTTTCAATTTATATTATTAAAACCAACAAACTTCGTATAATATCATATAAAAGTAAAAAACCAGTAGTTCAATGCGCCACGCATATATATGTCTAATATTTCTTACGTAGGTAAAGTTGAGAAAAATGTTGAATATGAAATAGCGTAAAACATTTTCCTATATTTCACTACACTTATTAATGTTCTGATACAAATTGTGGAATATGAACTAAACTTACGGAGATATCTATGTGTACTAAAACTATTCAAATGAAAAAGGGTATTTGGGATAAAATAAATAGTAATTGTGGTTAAGAATCACTTTTGAAATCGAAGCTTTGTTCATTTACAAAATACGTTATTTTATACTTAAATGGTAGAACATATACGTCAACTGTATAAAAGAGGGTAAATGTGGGGTGGAATAAGAAATGAATTTCAATGGGCGCGTCGTGAGTACGATCGTTGTGTAATTATACAGACTACAAAATGCTGTATTACGTTACTTAGTAAAATTATACCGCTCTCTCATCGTGCTCAATATTCGATGAAAAAATATACGATCGTCAACGAGTGGAATCTTTAGCCGGTACAGTGTTTCCTGGAAAGCCATACAGTCGTTTTGAACAAAATATTGGACTGTATTCAATTGTTTGGATTAATATCAACACAAAGAGTTGATCTGCAAAATTTTGTTCTATGTATTGTTTGAAATTGTAAGGATCAAAGTTTAATAATTATGGAGATCCATCCAAAAATACGTGAAATTCAATATGCGCAGGAAGAAAATATTAGTGTGGAAGAGGAAGTTATACCAATGGGCTTCTTTCTTTTGAAGTGTTCCGGGTTTTGGCAGCCGACCGCCTGGAAGGACAAACGTTATATAATTGCCTACAAAATATATACATCATTGAACTTGATGTTAATGGGAACTGCAATATTTGCTGAAATAACTAATATAATTTTATATTCTGATAGTTTTGATCAAGCTGTAAACGACGATATTAGTATAAAGTTGTCAAGATTTAATGAAACGTTTAAACTTTCCTGGCTTTTGAGTAAACGCGACAGAATTATCGGACTGCTGAAACACTGCCTTGACAAACGTTGGCATACTGGACGCAATGACGAAGAAGTTGCTCTAATTGAACAATTTAAATGGATGAGAAAGTGCGTATTGCGATGAAGAAATATTGTTTGTAATGCCATTGTTGTCTGACTAACTTAAACAAAATGGTCTCCTTTTTTCTGTTGGTTTGTTTTAGCATTATTTTATTAAAAATTGGTCATTTTAATCATGATAAAATGCCAAATTATATATTGGCACCTTTTAAAATCCTTGCACGTTAGTGTAAGTATATATAATAGTTGAACAAATTTATTTTGTGCAGATGGTCATCTAGCGGTTTCATATTTACTGTGGCACTTTCTTTCATGAGTGGAGTAATTAGAACATTCATTCCAACAAACGAACAAGAACAAAACAAGAGTTTAGCGATTTGGGAATCTTGGTACCCTTACAATATGTCAAATCCTCGTAACTATTGGATTTCCTTCGCACAGTTTACCCTCAGTTGCTGCGGCATTGTTTTGGGACATGTTGCCACTGCATGTCTCATTTCAGGATTTATGTGGCATATATGTACTCAAATTGAGTTACTTAAGTACCGAATTCTACAAGTACCACGTATTATTGACAGAGCGAAGAAGAAGGGGGTTTCAGATGTTGAGTTGGAGGAAATAGAAAAAAGCTTGGTTGTTGATCGCATATATGAACATCGTTCAATCCTGAGGTAAAAAATATATTACTTCATGCTGTTGATGGAAGTTGTTGAATGTGATGTTTCAAAATATACCATTTAACTTACTCAATTGATAATATATGTAAAACGGTAAAGATATGATTTAAAAACGTTTGTAACAAGATACGTCGTATTTAAAATCTTGGGATATTATTATTCCTGATAGTACTATTTGATTTATTATCGTTATTTCAATGTTAAATTATTTACCGTTGCATGGGGGGGGGGGCGGTCTGCAGACATTATTCCCAAATTAGCGTTACGTAATTGACGTACTGACTGTAAGTCAATCTGTACCAAGAGAATAGCTCTACCGCTGGTCAATAGATATCCAGTTTGCCTTCTCCCAGAATGATGCGGGACTTTGCTCATGTCTGATTTAAAAAGTGAAGTAGATAGCTGAATTCAATAGACGATGCAGCTTTGTTCGGAGGTAGCCTGTCCTGTTTTTATCTACAACATATGGGAAATCAAGATGTGGTAGAATTAAGGCGTTCATGAGAATGGGTTTAATCTGAGACGATAAAATGGAAACACAAAATCGAAATAAGTCTATACAAAGTGTAGTGAACTTTGGAACTAATCGACGAGATATGACGATACCAGGTGAGATCGAATGACAAGTCGATTCTTAGGTTCCTAACTTCATTTTCATATAGTATTACTTGGCTGTCTGTGATTAAGGATGGTATAGCAACTATATCGAGTTTGTGTAACTTTTCGACAGGGTTCCTAATACGACTGATGGTTGTCGATAGGAGGACAGGTAAAATTTCGTCTGCAAATACGATTCCTATTTAAGGCATTGTCAATGATGCGAGAAACGAGTTTTGATTACCATTATGAATAATATTGACCCAAAGCTGGAACACCGGTAGTTCCGGAGAGTTCTTGAACAAATACCCCATCGAGACCTCTCATAGTTTGAGAATGATGAGTCAAATAGGAGTGCATAAAAGTTATGGCTAATCATCAAAACCTATAAGGCGCAGATAGTATAACATCAGGGGATGGTTTAGCGAGTTGAAAGCTTTAGAAATATTGAATAACACTAGGATTGTGACGTAAACACGCGTTCTCTGCTGGTCCAGCCTCGTGATTCCGGTACGGATTCTAGGCCATTCTTCCAAAGTACACTTTACTTTCCATCGTTTACGCTTTCGTGGATCGCATCCGATGTTGGTAAATGCAATAGTCATCCCAACCTATCCCACATATCTTTTTGGAGATCCAATAACTGAATGCCAAAAATAGTAAGAAACCATTACAACTAGAATACTTTTTGAAAATTCCTCAACATTTAAACATCATGCCCTAGCATTTTGTAGGCTAGCGATTGATAACTTGAAATCGTGACCATTGCTTCTTCGACCCCCTAACTTGAAGGGAAGTAACATATTTAAGAGACAGAGTAAGAGAGAGAGAGAGAGAGAGAGAGAGAGAGAGAGAGAGAGAGAGAGAGAGTAATGTTTCAAAAACTCCCATAATTATCTGGAGAAATCCAAATTTATTTTTAGTTAATAAATAGTTTTAGTGCATGTATTTGTTTCCATTTATTAATTTATTAATATTATTTAGTTTAGTAATATATGACTAATATACGACCCGAATTTTGTTTTTGTCGATGGTGATGACCACCAATAACATTGGGGAAAAGACGAGTTCTGTTGATAACAGTCAATGCAATAAAACGACAGGGGATTGCGCCAAATAGATAATATAAAATGTGAAATAAAGTTTATTAATATCGGTTACAACGAAACCCATTAGGAATTTTAATTTAAGCGCACAATTTTGACACGATAAACAAACATAAATATAACACTCTAAAGACAGTGAAATTAAATATTTTGAATAAATAGTTATTAACTTTTGTCATGTAAAGTACACTTTTTATTTACATCTGATTACATGAATGTACAAAGAGACCAATATATTTATTCTATTTTTATAGTTTCGTCAAAAATATGAATGAGACCTTCGACGAAGTCCAATTTGTCCAGTTCTTTACCCTCATGATTATGCTTTGTACGTCTATATATCAGATGTCAAGATCGAATGTAATGACCATTAATTTCTTTACAATCGTTTGCTTCGCGGCTGCAGATGTTGGATTAATCTTCATCTTTTGCTGGTGCGGCTCACAAATATCGATCAGAGTAAGTTTTCAACGTGCAATGAGTTGATTATAATCCATGCATGTTTTTTACACATTTATTATTACTATTTTTATTAATTCGGACCACTTTCTGGCCTAAATTAATGTTCTTATGTAAACAGTTTAACAATTATAATCTTTTGAAACATATATGATTAGTCCATGAAATTAAATGATCTTGTGACAGTTCTTTATGTTTGGTTGACTTTACATTCAGATTTTAATGAATTAAACGTTGATCCAATACTGGGAAACTTCATATTTACTTTATTACGAAGATTTGTTACGTCATATTAAGAGATTATTTCTTTTCATGGTTTAGTCAATCTTCAAACAAAAATATGTATGATTTTTTATGGCCGACTTAGACCGCTTACGAGATGCTTGCTAGCACTTACAAGCTGCTTACTCCATCTGACGATCGCTTCCGACCTGCTTTCTCCACCTAACGACTGCTTACGACGTCTTTTGAAGATCTTACACGGAGAAAAAATTTCCTGAAAAATTACCGTGCTAGTCACCTGAAAACGGGTGCAACTTGATTTTTCGGAAATATTTATAGCAACAGACAAGAAATATTGCTTTTCTGGACACGAATATTTGTAATAACGGCTAGATATTTTTATGTACGAGCTAGTCGAAATGTTCAGTGTAGCACAGTAAAATTTACAGGACAGCAAGTTTTTAAGTTAGTGCAAGTCAAATAATCCCCAATATTTGAAGAATTTATAATATGTTGCTTCATTATTTTTACTATGCCACTTCTCGAATTGGAAGCGAAAGTTTCCGAACATATTCGAATGCTACCGAGTCTAACTGCGGTGAAAACAAAAGAGCACCGATATGGCGGCCGAGTAGTCCGACGTACGGGTCTGAACTGGTCCGAACCGAGTAAACTGTTTTTGTTTTCTTTGCAGTAATTTCTTTTGAAATCGTTCGGCCAATTTATATAGGGTAATAGGAATATGTGAATCAGTTATTAATAGTCCTTTTCCTATTGCTTTAAATTTTAATAAAATATAAATATTACTTTTTCAAGTTGAAAGTAAAATAGAAATTTTTTGTTCGTGCATACAAATAATATACAACAAACATTGATATATCTTGTCAGCTGAAAGTAAATGTCGATAAGGCTTTTACGATTTTAAGAACTATTGATATTACTTGTAGGCTTGCAATTTGTTTCATCTATACCCAATAAACGATATCGTGTGCAAAATTTTCACGTATTTTCTGTTTGCATTCGATTTGTTTCCATTTTGAAATGAACTGTGAGCCAAAAATGTTTCTCACACTCTGTGCGCAAAATTCTATTTTGCTCCCTAAATTGCGGGAGCAAAATAGCACATTCTCTCCCTAGGGAGCAAAATAAATATACCCGGGAGCAAAATAGGTTTTTCGCATTCTGTGGGCAAAATACTATTTTGCTCCCTATATCGCGGGAGCAAAATAGCACGCCCTCGTATGAGAAAATAGTATGTGCAACAAGGGAGAATAGGTATTTGTAGACTCGTGCGAAATGCCGTCCTCGCTTCGCTCGGGCGTCAAACTCACACTCTCGGCAAACACCTATTTTGCTCCCTAGTTGCACAATCTACTATTACTATGCTATGACCTAGGAAATTCTACTGTATTGTGGCACAGGAATTTTTGCTGCATTGTGGCACAGGAATTTTTACTGTGCTCTTGATCCGAAATTTTACATATTACTTTGGAAAAATTCAGCATAGCAATGTAAATTTTACTTTGCCAACAACATGCACTGCGTTTATGGGACAGCACGGTAATTTTTCAGGAAATTTCCGTACAAAAATTCTGGGATTTTTTTCTCCGTGTAGGACAACCTTACGATTAATTAGGGTCGTCTTACGACCAGCTCACAACTATGCGCTTTAAAACCGCTTACGATCAACTTGGGTATTATAATAAGGCATGAATGTACTGCAATGGCTTTTCTTGTATGATTAAGAATTTTTATGGAGGTGTGGCAAAATAGTATATTACCTAACACAGGAGTAAAGGTCAACGCCCGTGTTAGGTATGTTATTTTTTATAATTTGTGTCCGTAAAGTTAGGCGACTATTTTGTCATAGGAACTTCTTTCGTGATCAATAGGAGCGCGTGTTTCCACGTATGTGTACAAGTACAGTAGGATCTCCCTTATTGCATACTGCAGATTTTTCAAAATGGCGGCGGTCTCCCTTATTCTCTACTTCCCCTTTACCCCCACTCTTAGTGGTCGGCGGTCGAAAACGGTTCGTGATTCGCTCAGCCGACCGAAGGGGAATATATGCAATAAGAGATCCTAAATCCAGAGAATAAGAGATGTCTAGAGAATAAGGGAGGATTCAATAAGAGAAACCCTACTGTACAGTAAAATCCCGGTATATTTGAGCACTTGGTTCCTCGCCTTCTTCTCCCGTCCCGTTATATTTACCAAAAGAAGGGGAGCGCCACTTCTCCCATTCTCCTCAGTCGCGTTATGTTCGTAGCGTCACAACCACCACAACAGGCCCTTCCTAAGGCCCGTAATGTGGGGAAAAAAGAGAGCGTCGACAGGTGAATATAACGAGACGCAATTATTCCGGGATTCTACACTAATACATTAAGGTTAGAAAACCTCGGACGTCAACTCTTTGACTATCGTCTTTTCTAACTTAAATGTACTACTTTCACTATTATAGTATATAACAGGGGGATCAAGAAAATATAATATTTTGGGGCTCTTAATACGAAACTATTATTACTCACTAGCTTTACGCACAGAATCACGAAAAGTTATACGTATCGTGGATGAAAACGTCATTGTATACTCTCACTTTTGGCGAGCACTAGCATCCTCTCCATCGAGATCCCCTCTCCCCCTCCACGTAATATACTGTTGAGAATGATTATACTGGTCACCAAAGGAGGATACCCACGAGCTTTTTTTCCGAGGATAGATGTTTTTCCCCCTGGAGATGGAACCTCCCAAAATGATAAATTCAGTTAGGATATAATAAAAGGTAACACTTAATACCAAATTTGAGTGTTCTATCATGTGAGAAATTTTAAAAAATCGTTGACGTGTGTCGCGTATAATACGTAGAAAAATGCAGTAATCTAAGTAGTAACAGTTTGTTTATAGTATGCTGCCAACAAAAGACTGCGGACTATTATTACTCAGATTATTGCTTTTTTTTCGATGTAACATCCACGACATCAACAACGATTTTTTGAACTTTCTCACATGATAAAACATTCAAATTTCGTAGTAGGTGTTAGCTCTCGTTATACTACAAAGGAATTTATCAGTTTAGGAGATTCCATCTCGAGAGTGGAATTCACGTATGCTCGTGGGCATCTTCCTGCGGGGCAATTTAATCTTCCAGAGATGAAAATCGCTAATCTTTGGTGATTTTGGGTCGCTGAATCCGATTGAAGCTTAAAATAAAGCATAAAACTTCTATTTCACAAAGAAAAATTGTAATACGACCTAGTAAAGAAATATTGTCTTAACTGAGCATTTGTATTTCTGCGTAAAATGTCGCCTCACCCAAACTATCTGTTACTATGGCTCATTGTCGCCGCGCTGCCGACCAAAATTCTGAAAGCTGTTATAATCATCAACAAGAAGACTCACGAAGATTGTTTTAAGAGTGTACCTCAAAATGACGTTTTGCAACTTTAATCCCATATTACATGGAAACAAGAGTTAATAAAAAATGGTCACTAATGGTTTTCGATTGCGCGACCCAAAATTAACAAAGATTAGCGGTTTTCATCTCTGTAACAATTTCGTGTCGACCAGTGTGACAGATTACTTATATATTTATTACACTGAAATCCCTTAATAATTCGTGTATTCTTCTTTGTAAAGTAGCAGTTTACTGTTGTAATATAAAACAGTTATTGCGTCGAAACTAAATATTTTTATGTGTTACAGAGTTCGGATATAACAAACGTAATATTCGAAGCCAGTGAATCTGGAATAAGAGTTTCATCTCAAAAAAATCTATTATTGATGATGATTTGCGGAAGGAAACCTCTCCAAATGTATGCAGGGTCGATAATCACTTGGAACCTCGACTCTTTCATTTCAGTAATAAATATTTTATTATATTATTAATATTCTGTGATACAAATTTTAGTAATAAAATAGTAATTTTAAGAAACATCAGATGTGATTTTAAACTTTTAAAATTTTCTTTATAATTGGGATATGATGTTTTTCTATTTCTCTTATATATATCTTATTCTA
Source organism: Trichopria drosophilae (assembly GCA_030407085.1). Lineage (NCBI taxonomy): Eukaryota > Metazoa > Arthropoda > Insecta > Hymenoptera > Diapriidae > Trichopria > Trichopria drosophilae. The sequence goes on along the minus strand of CM059587.1, from coordinate 82,159,262 downwards.
TATATATCTTAAAATATCTACCAACAATTTGTACTTCAATACAGGCGTTTAAAAACTGATGTTCATTACGTAACGAATAACGCTTTTGGGGTCATCCATAAACTACGTTACCATTTTATGGTCTATACAAAAAGTACAGTCGAACCCCCATTAACAAATACGATCGGGACAATACGAGGCATTTAAATGTCCAATAACGAATATTTGAGGAGGAAATATCGACTCCCCACTTCCAACTCTTTCTCCTTCATAGGAACCTGTATACTTCCGACAAGCATGAGCAATATCCTTAAAACGTCTGAAGGTTTGAAGTGGGATACCGAAGGAAGGGAAATTATTCGTTAACGGAAACGGCTGCATATTCGAAAACGGAGTATTCCTTAAATGGGGTTCGACTGTATGTATGCGTATACTACAGTAGTCCCCACCCTAAGTTATACCATCCAAAGTTATATGCCTATCCGATGTTATAGATTGGCCTTCTCCAAAGTTATACCAGTTTCTTCCTCTCCTTCCCCCACCACATTGTTTTGCTGAGCCACACTGGCTTCGCGACACTCGCACACAGAAGCACCGATTGCATGGATATAAACAAAGATACGGGAGTGGGGATAGTGAGGGGCTATAACTTTGGAGAATCGTCCGCCATTTTGAAAGAACCGACAGTATAACTTAGTATGGGGACTACTGTACGTAGGGGGGGGGGGTCCATGTGGTTTATGGATAACCCCTTGCATTGACTCCGATGAGTGGCGAAGGTACACGAACCCGAAACGAATGAAACAAATTATGTATGTGACTAGGTTGAGCATTATAGCAAAATACGGTCCCGAATAGCGTAACATCAGTTACTATCTTAAATACAAAATTATAAAGTGACAATCTTAGATGTTAAATATTAGATTGACAGATATGATCAATGTTACTTTTTTCATCATCGCTTTTCCTAAAAACTGGTTCTAAAACTGATACTCAAGTGCATTGTCACAATATAATTATGTTTACACCGTAAAGATAGTTTTCTTCCATACAAGTGCGAAAAACTCAATTTCCCTTATGTATGTTACGTCGAACTAAAAATTAAGCTCGAGTAAGTTTCTTGTGAAAACGAATATCGATAACTATTAAATAAAAAATACTGTACGAGTTTTTGTAACGCCAAAAATCCGTTCGGATGCGCCTACAAGTCTCTCGCTATACAGGACATCTGAACGGATTTACAGCGTTATAAAAGCTCGTGCTGTATTTTTTATTTCTTAGTTATCGATATTCTGTTTTCACAAAAAACTTCTTCAATTCTTCTTCGAGATACCCTCATTTTGAGTTTTTTCATTTTTTTAATTTTGCTCGAATCCCCAAGCGATTGAAGACATAAGATCACGAATATAATTTCGCGAGATTTGGAAATCTATAACTACAGTAGGACCTCGCTTATTCTAATTAGTAAAGTTTTTCAAGATGGCGCCGACCTCTCTTATTCTAATTTTCCCCTTACCCCCATTTACTTTGCTTGCGAGCTTGTGATTCGTGGACAATATTTATCGTTGACTTTTCGTGTGATAGTGGGAGAAGACTTGTGGGGGAACGATTAGAAAAAAAGATTTTCGAATAAAAGTGGTCCTACTGTATTCGAAATAAGAACAATAAGGCATTTCAGACTGCTCGTGGTCTTCAAATAACTGTACTGAATATGTTTTAAAAGTTTGAACGGGGTTCCTTCATTCGTTTACGAGTAATCGAATTTTATGTTTAGAAAACTATTGTTTTGACGAGTACAGAAAATTTACAATTTTTATTTTTTTCTCAAAAAGTATAAGTCAGATTTAAAAATAAGTCTAGAGGAAATAAAGTATGCGTCTATACGGTAAAATACGTTGTGAATATCTGCGTCCGCGCCAAAAGAGTATGGAAACAAACGAGCCTGAGTCTTTTCGGACGAAGGTGACCCACGGTATAAACATTAGAAATTTCTCTCCATGTAAGTTGTTATTGAACCCCATTCAATTTTGCTCAAATGATTTATTCAATTATATTATATATTGTAAACAGGGTACAGAAACGGGCATAGGGGCCGAGCTTGCCGTTAAATTAGTTCCGATATATCGGGATTGTGTGTAGATGGCGTTGGAGTCGAACTTATGCAGGATGGGGGCAGGAGATTTCAGGCTGCAAAATACGTAAACAAAATTTGACCTTGAACAAAAATTCGACCTTGAAAAAAATTTGACCTTGAAAAAAAAATTCGAGCTTGAAAAATGATTTGACCTTAAAAAATGATTTGACCTTGAAGTTTGACCTCAAGGACGATGGTCCTGTACATTTAGGGCAGGTTTTTGAAATAATATTAAAAAAAAATACTGAGCGCATTACTTACACTCCGTAAATGGCGACCTGAAAGATCTGGAGTAAGTATTCTACGCACGATAAGATCAAAACCTATGGATGGCGCCACCTGAGCTCGGTAATCGGGGATCCAAAACACATATATTGTTAGAACTTATGAAAATTACGGAGCGCACTACCTACACTTCGTAATCGGCAACCCTAAATACTTAGAGTAATCATTCTACATGACAATATCAAAAACTGTGGAGATCGGTACGTGCACTTCGTAATCGGCGACCTTAAGCACCCGAAGGACGCAATCTTTTGAAAATTATAAAAAACCACGGGGCGCGCTACCCTTACCCTGTAATCGGCAACTTTAAACACCTAGAGCACGCTTGTGGTTATATTTTGGAATCAATTTTAATGGTGTACGTGAGATGTACAGGCGGACGTGTTTAGTTCCACAAACAGCGGTACTCTGCGTAGCTGGCGCTAGATGCGCCGAGCTTAAGCGTTGGGAAATTTAACATTGCCGTTTCCGTACCCTGATTGTAAAATTTGTATCACAGATACACTCTACATTTAGTATATGTTCATCTAACTATCTACATTTTTACAGGTATTAAAAACGTCTTATTCTGCATTCAATGTACTGCAACGTACTGTTTCTTAAGATGTAATTATTTACTCATGGACTGTAATAACAATTGTGAACGCACATTTCGTGTACTGAAGGCTGTTACAAGTTTATAAATAAAGCGAGTAGAATTTTGCTTATTAAAATCTGCTGTACTCATCAATTGGAGTTCCTTTTCTAATAATATACATGATTGTGTAATCGTATTAATGTTTGATATAGAAAAGATTATTTGATATGTGTTATTTTTTTCTAACATTTTTTACCAATAAGGAATAATAAAATACCTGAGATCGCGCACTTTTGCTTTTTACTTTGGCACATCTTTGGCACTTTTACTTTGGCACATCCACACTACGGGTCGAAAATTGGAATATTTTAACTCTCTCGTTCCTCGAAGGATTTTGGTTTCATTTGAACTGGAGGCAGATTTGTTGAGTATCAAAAATTTGCTCTACCGAAATGCGTTAAAGCCGCAATGTCCTTACAAAATAAACACAGTATATTCCCGGTGAAGCTATATGTGGAGATGGTATGATTACATTGATAACACTGCATTATATTCTTGAAATATTTTGTCGTGAAATGTCGATTGCCATTAATTTTTAATGAATTTCAAAATTGGACATGGCACAGAGTATTCAATGACGAGTAAGTGGTCAACTGCACGTTCATCCATAATTATCAATTTTGTTAGTTGTTTTATGCTCAAGTAATATGACATCTTGGCGTTTTTATCAGAAATCGTTTACCTGTAAAAAATGTATCCAATATATATTTGACATAATCAAAATAAAGGAAAAGATCATAACATAATGCAAATTACAACACTAATAAGACGCTACTTACATTAATGAACATTTTTAATTCTCGTACGTAGATGACAATATTACACGTATACTTGTACAGTGAGCGACTAATATATTATCATAAAACGATATAAACAAGAGTTCGACTACTAGACCCATGGAATTTCATATTCTTACCATTTGAAAACTCGTATAAAATATTTAACAATTTAGATAAATGTTATTAATATCAGTTTTGATTTATAAGTTTTACATTTAAACAGAATTTAACGAAAAATAACCCATATCGAGTGCATTAACCACGCTCAAACAATTCCGAGACGATATAGACTCGGAACAATTCTTAGAAGGAAGAAAAAGCATACTTCCAGGAATATATTTCCCCGTTTTCAGAGTCATCTAATCTTGGTGATTGATAGATAAATTTATAGATCGAAACAACTAACTACATAAGCGGTGTATCATTATAATATGTACATATATTTGCTGATAAGTGGTAGTAGCCAAGATGCCCTTACAGGGAAGTTCACAATAAATTGTATTTAACGAAACAGTATGGAACGTAGGGGCATTTGTTTATTAAAATTATAAACATTAAGAACCGAGCAGTAATATTCCCAAGGAAAAATAGGAAAAGAGAACGGCTGTAAGAAATTGATTGCGTGACGTATCTTAACTATCCAACTAACGTGGGGAAGAGGAACGTACTTAACGATGTAGACCACTTTGTAAAATGCAATAGCAGCGTTTTATTGAAATTATAGGTTTCACGCGATGGAAAACATACTGCTCTCTTCTGCGATCAAGGAGGGTGCGATGGAGGGTGTATTCTACAATGCTGAAAGTGATATCCAGGCTTTCAAGAAAATCTAAAAATTAAAAATAAACCTCAAGTGTTTTAAAAGAATAGTTCAACTACAGTGTATAATAGTATAATATTGTTTGTAGAAGTGGATATTTGTTATAAAAAAATTAAGACATTAACAGAGAGAGGAAATTTGTTAGGGATGTTTCAATTCATCGGAAAAGAACACATCGTCATAGAGAGAGAAACAGTATCAATGCCACTATTTTTACAAAAATACTTAAGTTTTTGGGGACTTCAAAAATGGACTATCATAAAATCGTTCATTTGTTTAATCTGCACTGTTTTAATACTTTACATACTGCCTACTTCAAACGATATTGCATTGATTAATATACTCTTGAAATCGGAATATTTTGATGAATCTTCAAAAAATGATACGTGTACAAATTTGGAAAGACGGAACGATTTCGTGGCACTTTCAATGATTTTATGTACAAGGCAAAGGATATTTCAACTAGTAAATTCTTGTTTTAACGAACTTTGGCACTGGAAACGCAATGATGATGCGGTTAAGACAAAGGACAAGTGGAGACTTATGAATGTATTTTTGAGAATGTCTTTTTTTATTCTTGGTAAACAAATTCTTGAATCATTAAAATATTTGATTGAAAAGTCGATCAGATTTTTTCACGTTATTAAATAAATATTGATACCTTAGGTGGAGTTTGATGTACATCCTTATCATCGTAGGGACCCTGGTCATATTATTTTGCAAGAACTTGAATGGTTTGGAACGAGGAAAACTGCAGCTTAAAATATGGTACCCATACGTCATGATTACTTGTCAAAATAGTCGGATTGCTTTCCAATGGACATTTACATACATCTTTTCGATGACGTCAGTTTCAATACCGAACACTATGATGATGATTTTGTTACCAAACTTATGATGTATGTTCGATGTATATTCTCGATAATAACTTTCTTGCCTCCGTGCTGATCAAGAAAACAAGAACAAAATCATCCATTCAAATCCGTAAGTCACAGTAAAAGAAATTTAGAAGTTCATATATAATATTTTCGCGCATATTTCGTCATTTATAAATTAATATATATTCTAAAATTATTGGAGTAAAATTTCACTTCATTGGATTAAATGTACTCCCAAAGACTAATATGAGTCAGGGTATAATTGTGTCTCCTTATATTTACCAGTGGCTATAACGCGACTGAGGAGAATAGGAGAAACGGCGCTCCCCTTCTTTTGGTATATATAACGAGGCAGGAGGGGGAGGGATGGAACTGACTGGCTAGCTAGTACTGAAAGCACGAAATGAAAATGGACATCTATTCAAGGCCTCCAATTTTCATCACTTCACTTTTATTATATTACATTTCCATAATGACGTTTCAGTTCTCATAAAACAATAAGTTGTTGAACAAGATGTTCAGTAAGACGTCAACAGGAATAGCACTTTTCAGTGTTTTCCTCGCTTATAAAATATGCCCAATTTACATTAAAGAAGCTAAAAGCATGAATAGTTATCGAGAGACGCGTCAAGATCTCTTATTTCGTTACTCTAGATATAAAAGAAAAGGGAGGCAACGAGCAGAATAAATACGTTACCTGTGATCAATAATATTTTCCCAATCTTCTATCTATATTGATCTATAGGAAATTCCAACTGTATACGATGCCACAGGCAACAAAGCTTCAGCCATAACAACGGCAAGTGCTCAATGTTTTGCGGTCATTCAACATACCTGGATGTATACACTTTGTAAATCATTCTGATAGTGTGTGCAGTGTGCTTTCTTCTTGGATGATTTATATGTCCTATTTCAACTAGGCGAAAGAATGCTTGCCCTCGTCCTGTTATTGGAAGTTGGGTAGAATATCGCGATGCATCGCGTCAGTTGTGATATGTATACCCATAATGTAAAAAGGGATAAACCTTCGTATATTTATCAACTGAAGGAAATAATGAGAACTGCGGAATACGTATTTCCGCAAAATGATAAGACAAATGGAGTCGAAGAAGTATCTTATTGGAATCTTGACTTCGAATTCCAATTTACCGCCATTGTCTCATTGGATAAATTCTGAGTCAGTCTATATGCATAATATTTACGCTGTTACTTACATCATGCTTTGAACTATTAATATAAGAATTTGCTTTCAAAGAGAACAAATTACATGTAAGTTACAATTTGTTATTTCAACTCCCACCGTTTTTCAGTGAGGTCATTTGTTTGAAATCGATATACTTACTATTCTTCGCCGTGAGTAACAATTGGAGAAATCCGGCTTTTACACCCCCTTAAACTTTATGAGATTATATATTTGAATGCTTTATTGTGCTTGTGTAAAATGACCATATTGCAGGCACGGATAGAAGGTTGGGTGATATGTTGGTCTAAAATGAGAGAGGGATCACAATTTTAGAAAGAAGGCAGTGTTTTCCCGGTTTTACCAAAATAGGGCGCTTTGCTCATTAACCATTTGTCTGTCACCATCAAGGCGAGCATTCAACTGATATTGGGGCACCATAATTCGCAAAATCGGGTAAGCGTTAACACCCCTTTAAATGGAAAATCGCTTTCTGATTTCATGAAGCTTATGTACCAAATTTCTCACCGTGTGCTTTTAAATAATGCATTATGATGTTCACAAGGAAATAAAGATGGGTGGTATTGTTGATTCTTGGATTACCGATGATGGAATACCGATAAATGATGATGTTGAACATCACACGTTCTCTTCTAGTACTAAATTAATTAGTGAATAAAATCCATCCAACCTGGTTAGGAGGAATTTATAAGGATTCATCTCTAATAACCCTTATCGAGGTAGCTCTTCAATGTAATCACTTTTGGCACTTTTGGATTAAGATGTGATGGAGCATTCTCCACCGATTTACAATCTTCTACCGTTTGGTGTTTCGTAACCAATTAAAATCTTATATATGTTTGACGAAAACAATTTCCAAACCCGTTGTACATGACGGCAAAGCCTAAACATGATTGAGAAATTATAAACTAATAGACACTATATGCCTTTTAGGTGGCTCAACTGTCTGTCCTGCTTATAGATACTCCCTCCTCGTGACCGGCTAAATTGGAATGCTATTACCAACACCGCTCTTTCTGATATGAATATAAACATCAATAACTCGGCTACGGCGTTGGTTACAAGCAATAGACATTGTCTAGTCCTTGTTTTGTCTGCTAGTTCAGAGAAAATCTTTTAGCTACTTCCACTATCCACCAGAAGCCAAGCCCGATACGGTTTATTTCTCTACCAGGTCATCGATAGTATCAAACCAACTAAATCATCAGAAAGTTCACGGTGCAAGTACAAAGGTTTAGCGCTCCAGGTTGATATTTGTTTGATCTTTGGTGAGGTGCTCATTGGCTGAAATTGAGGAACTCGGGAGTACACCTTTATACTTCCATCTGGCGAAGTCGTCAAAGCCTGTATGCGGGGTTACTGTATTTAAAAGCATTCGGCCCTTCTCTTTCGGCTGTGACAAATACCCATCACTCTTCTATTTTAAATGAAGATGCCCGTTCTGCCATCACATCGCTAGCCTCTTGCGATGAAGCTAATGGATAGGCTGGATTAAGTACAATTATTCTAACCGCATAGAGAGAAGCAGTGGCGAAAAGGAGTACAAATATATTTGCCTAGAATTCATCTTTCATGATAATTTAGCCTAATAATTTAGTTAATATGTTATTTTTGTAAAGCGTAATCCGCTAGGCACGTCACTATTTGACTTGATGTTAATTTTTGTCCAGCAGTATCCAGCAAACAAAACATTATTGAATAGTATTGAAAATGTAATAATTTTTAATACTATAGAGTTTTTTATCTTGAAACATAAAAATAATTCAAATGAATACGCCAGATATGATATGCATCCAACACTTTTAAAGGAATTTGGAATCACGTTTTCTGTAAAAATTCTTGTGAAAGTATTCAGTGGAATTCATTTTATGAATCTTATCCGGAATTATTCAGAAACAAAACATTAGGAGCTTCGATTATAATAGGAAATTAGTGACATATGAAATTATTCAATCATAGCAAGAAATTGGATTTGAAGCTATAAAACTGAAGATTTGTCATTAATTCTAAACATATTTTGATTATTCTGTTATCTATCGATAATCTGAAAAGTATATTTAAGAAATAATAATCTTATCCCTCTTCCTGATGGAAAAAACAAGGTATGCTTATTACCGTTAAAACTCAGTATTTTGGGAACGCAAGCTGACCCGCTCTAGAGAAAATATCTGAGTGTGTGATTTTGCTTTGACTGCTTGCAGCCTGATTACAGTAACGCCGTAACAATTTAGATGAAACATTATCTAAGTTTTGAGAATATTTCATTTATAAAATTTGTCTTATTCGATATATTTAGTACCATATACCAGCAGCAATGGTTCGACTTGATGTCAGGTCGTTTCTTCAGAAACAGTAACTTTGGAAGAAATCAGATGCAGACTGATTGATAGTCGACAATAGTTGACTATGAAAGTCGATTTTAAGTCGACTTTAGACAGTCAATTGTCAGCTGACTACAATCGACTGCCAAGTTGGCTATTGAAAGTTGACTTTAGTTAACTAATTAAAGTAATTGGAAAAGGCTTCTTAAATCTAGCTACATTTGTCGCCGACAGGCGCGTATACGCGATGCACGTAGGTCTGATCCGACTCCAACGTGGCTCTCGCTAAAGAAATGAGTTTTCATTTACTCAAAAGCAGTTGTCAGTCAAGCCGATGACACTTGTTTGTAAAAAGGTACGGCATAATGTATTTTTACTGACTGGAGTTTACAATTAACAATCCAAAATCGAATTGAACTTTTCGATTCTTTTCGTTTTCATCTATCTAACTTAGATGAAGAAAAAATTATGGCAAAGGTATCGAAAATGCTCCATTTCCTACAAAAGAAATCAATAAATACAAATAAATGAAGATAAACAAGTACTATATTATTATAATAACAATTTTAAGTTTTTTATTCTACATATCAATATTTTTCCATATTGGGAATTTTTGTGCGATAGGAAAATCTTCTTCCGCAGTCCAGAATAAACTTTGAATGTTGACATAAAGTTGACTAAAAGTCGAATTTTATCATCAACTATTGACTACGCAAGTTTACTTTGGTCGACTTTTAGATGACTTTTACTCCATTTTTAGTTATGTGGGAATGAACGAATCTGCACGATGTCGCCTCGAGCGCCTTGCCCCCACTTTAGGCTAATTTATCCTCCCCCCACTTTCTTTACCCCCTCTTGCCATTTCTTCTGTTCAGAAACCGCTCTTATTGTGGTTTAAGAGGAAAGGAGATTCGAAGAGGCAAATGTGGGAGTATCTGTAGTGATGTGGGAGGCACAAAATCGATTTAAAACAAAATTATTTAATGATATGTAATGATAAGATAGGATGCTTTTAAACTAAATATAAAATAAAATCATACTTTTCAGGTCATGCTGCAATCCTGAACCATATTGTGACGAACTCATGAGACGAAATCCGATGATGCTGAAGGTGAAACTAATTAGTCGCCCGTAAATTACCAATTTATGTTTATAAAAAACATGTATAGTGTGTAGAACAAGTTTTATAATAACAATAAATGTGTCTTTTATGAAATTTATACCTATATGATTTATGCGCCTTTGGTCTTCTAACGATATAAGTTACAAAGGGATGTATTGAAATTTTATGAGCTCAGTATTTGTTTCATTAAATCATCTTTCGACCCTTTAAAACATACATTTTTCTTTACTTTGAACGAACTTAAAAGTAATGCCGGGGTACAAAATTCCGAAAATCATAACTCCGAAAGGCTAAAATTTCGATATTTCGTGAGCCCAAGGTTTGCTTTCTTTTTGCCAAATTTTTAAAGACAAAGCGCAGAAAATCACGCTGGAGTCATGCGGTATCGAAATTTGTTACTTTCGAGATGTGTTGATTTTTGGAAATTTGTTCCACGACTACTGCGATAATATTGATAAAAATGTATGCTTCGGGATTTTTTGGGTCGCTGATTATAAAAATCCAGGTGAAAGATTTTCAAAATTCGAAATGGCCGATTCAAGATGGCGACTAGAGAAGTATAAAACTCAATGAAGTCATAATCTCAAAAAACGTGTTTCATGCAGTTTCTCCAAAATTGTTGTATTTTCAAATCATTATGAAGCGGTCATTTTGAATTTTGTAAAATTGCAATCGGATTCGTAATCAGCTATTCTAAACATTCTCGAGTATACATTTTTATCAATATTATTGCAGTTTTCAATTTAAGTCGTTGCTATCGTGGACTCATCATTATCAATTCTGAAAATTCGATACCGCATTAGCCATCAACAACCCCAAAAACCCTATTGTATCAAATTTTAAATGATTTATCTTGAACTCTTTCAACAAAAAATCGTGCTTTTATCATGTTTGGTTCTTTGTAACTCATCAGCCATAACCACTTTTATCCAGAGAGTAGAAGAACAAATTGATTTTCAAAATGATTTCATAATGTTTTCTACAAGGGGTAAGATTCGTTAAATGATGAGATTTTTTTAAACTTGATGTCATTATGAGATCATTATGACCTCAAGCTCAGAAATACCTCATAAATTGACGCATCTAACCTCTTATAGAACACATTATGAGATCATTCTAAACTATTTTATATTCTGCTATGTGGGTATACATTAATAATTGCTTTTACACTTTCTTCCATTACTATACCAACACAAAATAGTAAAAAACGGATGTAAATGTTATAAGAAGATTTTAAAATCATAAAAATTGGAGGACAACCGTTTACTTACAAAGTAATGGATACAGCATATTGCACTGGAAAATGTTACTTTTACCAAAAGTGTATAACAATCAGTACACAGAAATCTTTTCAGAAAAAATCTAGGACAAGAAAAATTATTTTGTCGAAGAATAAAACCACGACACAGTTTTGGGAAAAACTAGAAGGAAAATAAAATTGTTACTAAAGTATATTATTTACAGTTAGAAATTTGTACTATTTTATAGTTTAACCACATCATTTCCAATTTACTAAAGATACTCATCCTTCACTGATCGTTCTTAATCACCATTAACTTTGGTAACCATATACCACGTAAATGTCGGTAGAACCATTTCAAATATTCAAAAAATTACTTAAGGTACCATTGAAATTTTATACTGAAACATAGATGATGAGATGTAGACATTTACAATCAAAATAAAGGTAATATGCATATATGTAGAAGGTACCGCGTCAACAAATACATTCTTCCGAATCTTACACCACTTTTAAAAGATTTTAAGAGGCTTAGAAATTTTAATATTGTACTAGAAGTTGTTTTGAATTCGTTTAGACTTTCTTTGTTCAATTTTCTAAGATCGAAACGTCGACAACCTTTTCGTAACAAGTCCACGGTACACGTGTACTAAAACGATACTTCTAAAAAAATACGAGGACGGTACACAGAACAGGAAATTCGTTCCAAGAGACACGTCACGAAAATTAACCTTGCGAAGAACCCAGAGTTATTTATTGGCTATAAATTGAGGGTTGTATATTGACGAGAAAATTCGATAAGAAAAATGCGATTGACAAGAAGCGCGGTGCGCAAGTCTCAGTCTTCAATGAAACTCCGCAACGTTCTGTAATTCTGTAACCTTAAACATTCTTCAACTCCCCCCATTAAGGGAACAAAATATCAACAATTAGAATAAAACTTACTTTAAAATTTTTGAAATTTGATGTACGAAAATGTTTCTTGTAAAAACTGTAAAAGATAGAAAGATGGACGTTGAAGATGAAGTAATTCCTTATGGATTTTTCCTTCTTAAATGTGTTGGATTTTGGTATCCAGTCTCTTGGAAAAACAAAGCGCATATAATAGCGTATAAAATATACACAGCATTAAATTTGATTGTCATGAGTTTTTCCAATTTTCTGGAATTTACTAACATATTTTTGTACTCTGAAAGTTTTGATAGCGTTATAAAAGATGATATTAGTATCAAGTTATCAAGATTGAACGAAACTTTCAAATGCTCCTTACTTTTGAGCAAACGTGATAAACTCATTGGACTGATCGACAGTTGCACTCACGAACGCTGGCGAACTGCTCGTGATTTGGACGAAGCTACCTTACACCAAAGGTTCACTTGGCTGAGGAAGTAGGTATTGTAAAAAGAAAATTGTAATTAATTAAATTATTTTATATCAGGAACACGTAAACAACTAAAAGTTAGTTTCAGATGTAGGAAATGTGATATAGAAAGTGTAAAACCTTCATTTAACTGTAAAATTTTAGCCAACAATTTTATTGTTACAATCTACTTTTACAGATGGACTTCTGCAGGTTACATTTTTTTCATACTAATATCTTTTTCAAGCGCAATATTGCGTCGTCAAATAGATACTGAAGAAATGGGAATGTCGATACCCATTACCGCGTGGTATCCGTGGAATATGTCAATTCCACGTAATTTTTGGATTTCTTTTACGCATTGCTCATTGGGTAGTTGTCCAATAGTTATAAGCCACGTTGCCAATGCGAGCGTTGTCTCAGGATTCATGTTGCACCTTTGCTCGCAAATCGAGTTGCTGAAACATAGAATCGTTCAGTTGCCCAAGATGCTTGCAAATGCAAAAAGAAAAGGAGCATCGGACAACGAATTGCAGGAAATTGAAAGACTCTTTATAGTGGAGCGTATACGTGACCATCTATCAATTTTGAGGTATGCAATTTTTTATACATTTTTCGCTATAAATCGTTGAGTTGTCTGCTAAATGTATATTTTAGAGATTTATTAAATATAGATTATTGATGAATCTGCAAGTTAAATCTAATTGAATGCTATATCGAGTAATGATTTACATTGATTTAATTGCAAGGACGAATGTTCGAAAATCGTATACCACAAGTATAATATCGCAAGGCGGTCCATGTCCAGTCTTGCCAGTTTAGGGATATTTTGGCCGTTGATGGTGGACGATTTTTCTATGATATAATGCATTATATGATTTTCTAACTTTCGTTAGAAATTCCCTTAAACTGACAACACAGCATAAGTCCAATCCCCCTATAGGATATCACCGTTGCTACCCGTTACGGCAGTAGTTCTCATAGATATGAGCTAACATATACAGTGCTGCCGTGTTTTCTGGCTGTTTTTCCCTTTAAATAGCATTGGTAAGAGAGAAACCACGATAGATTTCTGTCAACACATAACGAGGTGTGCAACTGCGGCACGGCATTGCAATGAACTTTTCAGGTACACATGTATAAGGAATTTCTCAGAACATACTGTTATTAGTATCATAATCTACTATTTTCATAATCATATTTTATTATTCAGTTTTTATATCAGTTTCAAAACTTATATATGTAGTGTGATATATTTTTGACAATATAAATTATCTGGAAATAAAAAAAAATAATATAATTAAACATATTAGGCCCAGAAATATAAATAAATTATATAAAAAAAAACATTAAAACTGTCGAAAATCATGTCATGTCATGTCATGTCATTTCATTTAAGCCTGATGATTTCCCTCCATCCCTCCTCCTCATCAACGCCGCATTCAGCGCCTCCTATCTAACCCGAATCCTGTTCAACTACAGTCGTAACGGGCGTACTCTTTTCCTATAGAGTTCGTACCCCTTGTACAAAATTCTTGATTTCACCGATGGTACATAAGTTGTTTAAGGGGACCCATACCCGAGTCATAATTAAAAAAATTCGTAAAATTTTTTTTCCGACACTATTTTGGATGAGGAATAACGTGAAAAAGAACAAAAACAATAAATTCTTTTTTTCAGCATTTTTGACACTGTTAAAATTTTGCAAATTCTATAACCTTATTTCTTCCTGAAGGTTTGAGAAACAAAATAAAAAAGAGCCATCGAAAAATATTGAAATTTGTGGAAGAAGAATTTTAAGTATTTTTGATGAAATTTTTGATTGTATTTGCGAAATATACATATTATCAATATCTTGGAAACTCTGTTCGTCTTTTGGACGCCAAGGTCACATTCAAGGTCAAAACACATAAAAAAGCATTATTTTTGCTATTTTTTGTATTTATTTTTAGACATATAAATCTGATGAGAATGTGTTTCCAACAAAAGATGAAGACCATGAAATTCTCTACAAAAAAAAAAAGATTCTAAACATTTTTTTTTGTAATTGTGTGCGTAAAGTTAGTGCGTAAAGTACTTTTGATGCCTGTTTTTCGTGCGTAAAGTACTTTTGATGCCTGTTTTTCGTGCGTAAAGTTCACTTTTACGCACTCCAGATGACAAAATTCGTAAAGTGAACGGTCGTGCGTAAAGTTGTACTTTACGCACTCAACTAGGCATCAAAACTTTACGCACTCTCTTTACGCACCCACTTACAAAAACTAGGATACCTAACATGGGTGTAAAGTATAACTGTTACGCATCGGTCGGGAATTTTACACATCACTCGGCGCCTTCGGCGCCTCGTATGTATAGTTCCCGCCCGGTGCGTAAATGTACACTTTACACCCTTGTTAGGTAATATACTATTTCGTAATATTAACGGAAACTCCGTACATGAAGGATAATCTTAGTTATATATGTAACATTATATGCTGTCTGTGGATATTTATGTACCACAATCAGAAATTTCATCAATAGTACAAAAAATGATTGTTATTCCACAAATTTCAATATTTTTCGATAGCTCTTTTTTATTTGATTTCTCAAACCTTCAGGAAGAAAATAAGGGTAAGGATTTTTATGAAAAATTATAATGACAAAATGCTGAAAAAAAGAACTTATTTTCTTTTTCGCGTTATTTCTCATCCAAAATAGTGTCAGAAAAAATATTACGAATTTTTTGTAAAATTCCCGACCGATGCGTAACAGTTATACTTTACACCCATGTTAGGTATCCTAGTTTTTGTAAGTGGGTGCGTAAAGAGAGTGCGTAAAGTTTTGATGCCTAGTTGAGTGCGTAAAGTACAACTTTACGCACGACCGTTCACTTTACGAATTTTGTCATCTGGAGTGCGTAAAAGTGAACTTTACGCACGAAAAACAGGCATCAAAAGTACTTTACGCACTAACTTTACGCACACAATTACAAAAAAAAATGTTTAGAATCTTTTTTTTTTTTTAATTATAACTTGACATAGCTGAAAATTCGGGTATGAGTCCCCGTAAAATGGATTCTGTGTCCCCTTTTACAGTAAATGTTATATGAATATGATAAACAAGTATTGTTTATCAACAAGTGATTATCGTATGCAACAACGCTTCCTCCCGGGCATCCGCGAATAGAATCATCAGTAAGGTGATCCCGGAATGCTCTGTGTTATACGTGCTTGGTTTGAAGTATAATTGAAATTAAATGATTTCAACACGGAGTAAATGTGAGAAATGTTAGAATTATAAATTCATTAATCTGGGAAATAGAAAATATCTGGAAAATCATGAATTGCTTTGAAATTTTTTACGTGGAAGATCATCAGAAAAATGGAAAATCTAAAATTGTACTCAAATTTCCCATGCGGGAAATCAGGCGAAAGTGGGAAATGGTAAATAGTTTTGGACCTGGGAATCTTAAATTTTCAAAGCGCACTAACATTTTCCATATGGGAGATGACCTGGGAAATGGGATATCGTATTGAAATTTTCCACGTACAAAATTATTGGAGAAGAGGAAAATTTGAAATCATTAAAATTTTTCATATGGGAAATGTCCTGGAAATATTAATTTTCCGTGTACAATCGTCATGTTTGTAGAAAATAGCAATGTCTATCTTTATCAATGTATAATCTTTTTCTGTCTTATACTAGGTCCCCTTTTGTCGCGGGTAACATTTTTGTTGCCTATTTCCATGTGGTTTTTATTTCATCCCTCTACGTTTCATTTCATTGCTATACATTTCTTATACATGCATTATTTTATAATTACTATTATAATAATGTAAAACTTGCGTAAAAACTCCGTTCAATAATGAAATAAATAAATCATCTGCAAAAGGTAGTGTTAAAAATGATTTACCTTTAATCAGTTTTATTTTTCTAGAGGTGCAAGCTGACCTGTCTGTTTCATTTCGTATTTTTGTCGAAAGCATCGCCACCTGTGTACATCTTGAAGCAAATCTCCGTCTCTGTCCAATCCAGACCCAGCAAACGAAAATCGATTGGAGCTTGGAATTCTATTCGTTGAACTTTGTGAATAATTCCCAATTATGCATCATTGTAATCATGCATTGACTATCTTCTCTTTGTTTCTGCGTATAAATTGTACACGGAGAAAAATGACTCCGCTGGATTAGCTGATTTATATCAGCTAAAATTTTCGGCTGGAATTGCCGAAAATATATGCAATTTTAGCTGTTTTGATTCCGCTAATGTAACCTTAACCCTACTCAATTTGCGCTTAGCTCTAAATTTCCGCTACATTAGCAGATTTGTTCCGTTGAATTTGCGGACTTTTTCAGTAAATTTAGCTGAAATTATCGGCTATCCCTAACGGAATTCCAACAGCTGTCCCTATAGGATACAATTGGTAGAATCTGAGGATTTTTCGGCTGATTTTGCTGATTATTTTTCTCCGTGTAACGCGAATTCTTCGCTATTTCGATAGAAGCACTGGCGTGAATATTTGCTGCGATGGTCAATTGGATAATTGTTTTCTGATTCTTCTGAAAGTATTTTGTGAGAAATATCAATGATTCTGAATCCTCAAACTTCCAAATGCAGCATAACTGTTACCGAAGCCCATAGATATGCTCGTTGGTTTTGTTTATAAACAATCGTCCCCATTATGTGACTAGGATAGAGGTGAGGCCGTTGATAGAGGGCGGGTCGAAAACCCAACAAATCAAAAAGCCGACTGGTCAAAAAACCGACAGTCAAAAATGCGACAATCGAAAAGCCTATCGTCATTAAACCGACAGTACAAAAAATGACTGTTGACGTCTAATTTTTAATGTCGGATTTTCGATTGTCGCTTTTTTTGTCGGTTTTTTGACTGTCAGCTTTTTACCTGTCGGCTTTTTGATCTGTGGGTTTTTCGGCCCGCACTCCGCTGATACCTTCGCAGCCTTCTGTACCGTTTTTCGCTGTTTCCGTTCTAGAAATGACTTTTCATTTGACCAAAAGGAATGTAGAGGTCATGTAACAATATTGTATTTGGCATATTATGTGCAGGTGCTATATATGTGTGATGCATGTATAGTGGATGGATCTATGTCCAGCATTTTTATTGCCCAACCCCCCACAAAGGCGTATTGTTCAACTTCCTTTTATCTTTAATGCAAAAGGATAATAAATCAGAAAAAACATGTTGTTGTTAAAATTTCAAAATACAAATACGTGCAAAAAATCAATTTTGTCACTCCTACACGGAGAAAATTTTAAGACAGAAGTCGTATCATAGGAGACAACTGCTATACAAAATCAAGAGATCTGTTTTATATTGGCTTTCCACACTTTGTTCTTCTTAGTTTGATACGACTGTCGTTACAAAACAATACAATAGATCTCTCAATGTTTACACGTGGCAGTACTCTCACTATTTATAATGACCCGGGAGTAATATTTGTATTATGATTTGGAACAATAATTCAAATTTATATATGATGCCATTAGACGTTTTCAGATAACAAGTTTAATTTAACAGATTACTCTTCTTGACAAAATAATATCTTTCTTTGTTCTGATAGCAAAGGTTCTTAAACTTGTGAGCAAGTGGATCCCCTAACATTTCCTTCTACCTTCATTGAAGAGAACGTTATGTAGAAGTGTATGGATCTCTCAAAATCTTTTTCGATGCAAGAGGCGTAAAGTGGCCATTTTACTCTCCTTTTGTAGGCATAAAATGGCCACTTCAAGAACCATGTCGTAGATAGAGATTTTGCTAAGTCATCATTTGTAAAAATGATAATTTTCTCGGGCGTCAAATCACCAGGCAAGGCAGAAAATTCTTATTTTACATCCTTGGTATGAAGAGTACTATTTAGATCTCTCTAGATCTCTTTCGGTCTGTTTTGGTCTTTCTCAATCTCTATAAATCTCTGTCGATCTTTCTGTACTTTTCTAGATCTCTCTTCGCTTTTTCGTTTTTTCTCGATTTCTGCTGATCTGTCATTCTTTCTTGTTCTCTATCAGTTGTTCTTCATCTATCCCGAACTCTGCCAATCTGTTTTTGATCGAATGTGTAGCTGCGCTGTTGCAATCATTTAAACTTGGTAATTCTATTAACGTTTAAAATGAGTGAATTTTCAAATCATGCGAGACTTATTGATGATGAGACCGATCCACCGAGATCGAAACACTTGTTTTTATTGTTTAAATATAAATTCCCCTCAAATGATTTATCATTGGGGAGGACTCAATGCATTTGTAATTAAACTATAATTAATTCCTTGGTTGCTTATCATGTAAGATAAAATGTATATATAACGTCTCTGAAGGTTATAGTACTCCAAAAAGCAGCAAAGTGGTTATTGTCTTATAGCGATATGCATGATTCATCAATACAGATATTTTATAATAGCCATGAAAATCGACAATGACAATTGCAAAATAGACTCCAATATTTCTTTTAGCTTTGTGAAGAGCATAAACGACACCTTTGCCGAAGTGCAGTTCGTCCAATTTTTCGTTAGTATGCTAATGCTATGTACGTCAGTGTACCAACTCTCAAAAGAAAGCGTAACAAGCGTCAGCTTCTTCACAATGGTAACATTCATGGGTACAACATTCGGCTTACTCTTTCTATACTGTTGGTGTGGAACTCAAATAACTAGCAGCGTAAGTTTTTTCTATAATGTTATTAATCATATCTGATAAGTATGTTATTCAATAAAATGCTGTAGGCAAGTCATTATTACAAAGCTGTAACATTATTTGTTTATTTGTTTTTTTATTAGGATTGTTATACATTTAGCATGGGGAACTCCTCTTTGCCATCAATTTACAGAAAAATATATGTATGAGATATAAAGTACCTTACATGAAGCATACTGAACACTTTTAACGACACTCTAATTTCTCTTTTCGCTGAGGTCAAAGTGGTACCGTTTGACATATAAGTTATTCTAAAATTCCAATCACTGAAAACTCGTGTGCTTACGAGAAAGTGATTGTGGTATGAGTTACGACATATTTAAATGTTTGTTATATCTTTAGTCGGTAACCGCATATGAGTTACGGTCGTCTGATGTAATTTGTCGATAACACGCCCAATGCTTTTAAACAGAAACAGGAGAAAAAAAAGATAAACAACATAGCGTGGGCGCAGGCGCTTAAATTATTTTAATTCATGCTTGAACGATGCTAAATAGGACAAAGTATTTTCTCTTTACTGACATGTACAAACTCTTGCCATGACTCATGTTATTCGGAATTATACTGTATACAGTAGCCCCCCCCCCCTTTTTTTTTAGTTTTCTCCCTTAAGCTTTATACTTCATGTAAAGGTTCAGAGTTTATTCCCATCTTGTAAACGACTGGTGGAAGGGCTTTAAATAAAACACGCGATTTGATCGACCGAATGAGAATATTAATTATTTATTAGAGATCAACCGGTGACGATCCGATCGCGACGCGGAATTCCTAACCCTATGACGTTCCGGAACCTTCTGTCTCAACCCGATCGTCACTTTTTCACATCTTAGTTCGATTTTTCAAACTCTCGAACATTTAAATAGACCGCAACGTCGTTTTATATATTGATATCATACTATTCGAATTACAAATAATTGTATCGAGATCGTCACCATTTCGAAGGGCCTTTTACATAATTACCTAACAGGCCAGCTTCATTTTGAGAGGTACCCCCATTCGGGTGTGCAATGGCGTAGGGAAAACCACCTTTGTGGAAAAAACCTACGCCGGGTACCGCAGTCGATAAAACATCGATTCTGTCCGTAACACATCTGTTTTATTGTTTCCACCACTAGGCAGAGGAATACATAAAAGTAAAGCAGCGGGTGTTAAAGGGAAGTAAAATTTAAGGGAAGAAGCCGTCATATGCCTGAAATGTAACAATGAAGGGAATAACTACTGTATAAGGAACTACGAAGGGTATGAAGTCCACCGACATTGTATTCTTTGTAGAAAACCTAAAATTGCGGCTTAATAATTGTGAGTGCTAAATGATAACTCAAAAAGTCATTTTATCGGATGCTTTCAAAGTCTTCTAACATAAGAGTTACAGTTCCCTCCCAATTATGACCATAACGCTGAACATTGATTGAACTCGTTATTTTGGCTGACGTTATCATTTTCATCTGCATTCGGGACTTGTTAACTAAATTAGAGACTTAGCGTATATTGAGTTCTTTCACAGAGAGTAGTTTTCTTTAAAAAGTGTACGTAAATCGCCTGAAAAATTACCGTTCTGCCCAACAAATGTAGTACATGTTGTTGATAAAGTAACATTTCCATTAACATATGAATTTTTCCAAATTAAAATGTAAATCTATTAGTATGATCAGAAAAATTAATGGGCCGCAGCACAATAAAATTATTGGTAATAATACCAGAAAAAACCATTTTTCACAGCACGAGTAAATTTTGTCAGGCTATAAAGTCAAATTTTGACTAATTCTACGTCGAATCCGAATAATACTTGTGCACGTTAATTATTATACGCTTATCTTATAATTGCAGAAGCTTCAACACATGATGTAAATATACAAGTTCTACCGATACTTGTTATAAGCATAAAAGTGTAACCTTATAAGTAGTGTCGATGGTTCCTAAAACCGTAAAAGCCTTATTGATATTTTACTTAAAAGTCATACCGTTTATTGCTGTATATAAAACATGCATGGTTTTAAGAATCATAAACACTGCTTGTAGACTTACAATCCTTTTTTATTTCAGTTTTAAGCTTACATCAAGCATCGGTATGATATATAAGATTATAACCGAGGTGTCGATGATGATTTCGTTAAAAAAATTATGAAAATGAATAGTTAATATACTTACGCAAACGCAAATCGGCTAAAACCGACCAAACATCCAGTCAATAAGGATCAGTCAACAAGGCAATCTTGATAACCTGCATTTACCAAAGTTAAGAAAATGTGCTCGAGGGCCATATCGCTAGTTTTCACCGTCGGTAATGTTCGGATATGCTCGACAACTTTTCCTAACATTTCACGAAATGGCACAGGAAAAATTGTGGTGCTATACATTGAAAATTCTTAAAGTGCAATGGATTATTTGAGTTGCACTAAAGAAAAATTACGATGTTATAGACGTTTTATAGTCGTTACGAACAGAATCGAGGTTTTATCGACTGCGATACCCGGCGTATGTTTTTTCCCCACGAAGGTGGTTTTTCCTACGCCATTACACACCCGAATGGGGTACTTCTCAAAAGGAAGGTGTCCTGGCTAGGTAAATTAAGTAAAGGCCCTTCGAAATAATGACCATCTCGATAAAATTCCCGAGCGGAAATTTATTCAGGCAGCCTAAATATGTATCAGGGCCTGACCAGGCTCCAGTAAGGCGTTCCTGATCAAGTACTATTGAATGTACCCAGATCAGGTCATGATCAGGTTCCAGTAAGTTATCCTGATCAGGTTCGCCTGAATATGACCCGATTAAACCCTGATTATGTTAAAGTATAACTGATATAGGGAAGCCTGTGAATTTCCATACCAAGACCAACCCATGAATTGATAAGACTTGCCTTATTTTCAATTTCCGGGAATCGCTAACTGCTTTAGAAATTTCAAATTAGGGGCAGATCAGGGGGCCTGCTCAGAGCCTGATAAGGACGCCTGAATTTGTTAACTTCGAAATTTTATGTAATTCGTTCAGTCGCCACTAGACGTGATCGCGCATCTACATCATTCCTGTTAATGAAATGTATTTATATATTGTATATTAACCTACGTGTAGGAACGTTTCGGCACAGCATATTTTACACATTGTATGTGATAGATATGTATACGATTCGTGTGTAAATAATATTTTTTTATTTTGCAGCATTTTTACTTGTCAGATAGTAATAAATCATTAAAAATTAATTTGTTGTTTCGTAATACTATTTTAAATATTTTCACCATGAAATTTGGAAAGCATGTGAAATATTGGGCATTGTAAGGTCCTGATCAGGTCCTGTACGTTTGCCTGATCAGGGCCTTATTAGAAAAAACGTTACACGACGTATCAGGGCCGGTTCAGGAGTTGGACCAGGCCCTGATCAGGGGCCATGTCAAGACCTGATTTTGTTCTCAGGCTTCCTGATCAGGGCCTGATTTCGGCCTGAATAATTTTCCGCTCGGGTTATTTGTAATTTGAATATTATAATAACGATATATGGGAAAATCCGCGAAACCTTTGAATTTTTAGTCATAAAATCAAAAAAGTTTTATGTGTTAAGCACATTATTGGAATTTTTATATGTTGTCATATACATTAAGAGGTAACAATAATGATGCAGTGCTTCATTTTTTAAGCAACGCTGAAGAGTGAAAATTATCATCTGAGAATTTTTATGTTAGTGATCTTAACTCTTAAAATTTAGAGGAGTCGTTCGCAATTTTGGAGCTGCTATTTTGAAGCCGCCATATTGAATTTCGGAAATCTGAACACTAACTGAACTGCACATCAAGAAAGTGCTTTCATTTGAGAAATTGATTTGAAAATATAGTATAATTAAAAAGTACTGAAATGATACAATTTTGATGAATCAAATATAGAATGTAATGTTTGTTTTCGATTTGAATAATACAAGTGTAAACAATAGCACAATTAAGTAATTAGCGTACCTTGTACACAACATACATAACTTCAGATTTTCTGTTCTTGTTTACATATGATTTAATAACATTTAGGTTCACAATATTGACAATTTTTACATTTAATAAAGTAATCATAACTGATTAGTACTATAGTAATAAAAATTTTATTTTGATAATCTGGTAATCAGACCCCGAAAATCCTCTAGTTAAAAATTTTAAGCAGTTATCACGAAAAACATTGCCAATAATGAATTTCTTCGAAAAAAACTGAATTTTTTCATATTTTTTTATTTATACTATCTAAACAATAAACAATAATGTCTTCTTAGCCATTTATACAGGGTCATCGAAAAGTATCGGACCCCCCTAATATCTTCAGTTAGAATGCACTTAGGAGAAAATGTCCAATAGCAAAGTTGTATGGTTTCAAGCGGGGAGTAAGATGATGACCTTGACTTTGACCTTGACCATGTCCTTCAAGGTCATTTCAAGGTCAATCTTATTTTTTTAAATAGAACCCCCTACATTTTATTGCATATTCTTATAGCTTATCTCGAGAGCTTTCCAAAACACTATAATAAAATATTTTTTTATTAAGTACTTTTTGAGTTATAAAGGTTTGAAGTTAACAATTTTTTGACACAAAATGTAGAATATCTTGTAAAATATTATTTAGTTTTCAGTAATCATAACCTTAATACTTTTGTGCGCGGAATAATGAGCCCATTAATTGGTTTAAAGAAAATACATTAATCGGATCCCCCTAATATTTTCAGTAAGAATGCATTTTGGAAAAATGTCCAATAGCAAAGTATTGTACGGCTTCAAGCAATTATGCTAATAGGCTCTGGCGAAAAATTGCCCGAACGTAATCGCGAGAAGCTGCTCGAATGCGTGATTTCCGAAGGCGTTAGAGGGAATCTGACCGAAAGCGTTGGCCAATCTTTATTCTCTCACTCTCGCAGGCACCAATGTACGAGCTCTTGAGCAAACAATACGGATCACTGATTTGAAACTTTGATGCAGTGCTGTCTTCTTCTTAGCGAGCAGCAGTCACCTCGTGGACGAAAACGAACAGCCTCAAAATTTTTTTCTGTAACAAAAGAAACCATTGCGCTTCAATTGATTATCCCAAACATCTTCATTTTGTTTCCAATAGCCCAGAAATTTTTCGTAAATATTATTAATTGATCTATTAGATTTTCAGTTGCTCAACGAGCTTTTTGCTAGTGCTGGTTAAAATAAACAAATCGATAGTTGGACCAACTGGAAATGTAAATAGACACAATTGTAGATACTGGAGTGACGTTAATCCTCACTGGAAAAGAGACAATCATACTCAATATCCACAAAAAGTTAACGTATGGGCTGGTATTCTTAATGGTAGACCAGTTGGCCCTTTCTTCATTGAAGGCAATTTGACAGCACAAGTATACCAGTCATGCTTCGCGAACAAATTGTTCCAGCTATTCGAGACATAGCTGGTGGAAATATGGATGAAATTTATTTCCAACAGGATGGAGCTCCACCTCATTATGGTGTCATTGTCCGTCAATATTTGAATGAGGTCTTTCAGGACAGGTGGATAGGGCGAAGGGGTCATATTGAGTGGCCACCTCGGTCTCCGGACTTGACCCCACTTGACTTTTTTTGTGGGGTTACTTGAAAAGTAAAGTTTATGCCACCAAGCCTCAAGATTTAGATGATTTAAGAGGGAGAATAACTCGAGAGATAGAACTAATACCGCCAGAAACGTACCGGAATGCGGTTTCGGCTGTTTATAACAGATTGGCACATTGCCAGGCTGTTGAAGGGCAACAAATTGAACATTTGTTGTGAATTGTTTGGTACAATTTAAATATTTAACTGGTCGGACTCGCACACCACTTAACAAATTGTTAACTTCAAACCTTTATAACTCAAAAAGTACTTAATAAAAAAATATTTTATTATAGTGTTTTGGAAAGCTCTCGAGATAAGCTATAAGAATATGCAATAAAATGTAGGGGGTTCTATTTAAAAAAATAAGATTGACCTCGAAATGACCTTGAAGGACATGGTCAAGGTCAAAGTCAAGGTCATCATCTTACTCCCCGCTTGAAACCATACAACTTTGCTATTGGACATTTTCTCCTAAGTGCATTCTAACTGAAGATATTAGGGGGGTCCGATACTTTTCGATGACCCTGTATATGTTATTTTATCACTAAACTTACAGAAAATCGTAAGAAATTGACATGAATGCGTTAACTGGAATGTTAACAATGAAAAATCAAAGAAAACGTTATTTACCATCGTGATACAAAGGGTTAAAAACATTATTAGATGTTAGCGTTTTGATGTCACCTCTATTTTGCGCTTTTCAAACGATCACACATGTTGCAAATAATGTTGTTTTTCAGTTGACGGTGTGCCATTGAAAAATGACCATTATTTTAACCAGTTACGCAAGTGCTTTTTAATCTCAAGCATATATTTTTTTACTTCTCTTGTGAGCACATTCTTAAATGACGTCTGGATTTCCTCCTTTCCCGCTAAACAATATTCCGTTACAGCAACATCTTTGAAACGTCGCATTATAGCCATGCGACCAAACTTGTTTCATTGCAAAAACATTTTTGGGACGTCCTTCGAACCAGAAATGTCCTGCCACATTTACGGTTTTTAAATAACGTTTCATTCGTAACGCACCTGCGACGTTTGAAAACTATTCATCCAACATTGTAAAAACGTTACATTAAACGGTCATAAATAAAAATTATAAGAAATTCGACGAATTATTTTATTCAATTCGAATTTTATTATTATTTATGTATCGTTAGATATGTTATGAAGAAAAAGATTGCATGTAAATCGTGCTAATATACGAAAACAAATGCTGCATCCGAACGCTTCCGAATCTTGAAGGCGAAGTCTGAGATGGAACCGGCCGAAACGATAGAAAATATGCAATAAATCATATCTACGAAACGTCGCATTCGTAACATTACATGAATGTTACGTTAGTAACCTGAATGCGATGTTTTAAATTTCTTTGTGAATTTTGTGACGTTGCAGAAACGATTCCATAAAACGTTTTTAAAACTGTTATAAAGTGACATTCTTGTAATGTTACGAATGCGACGTTTCGTAGATATGATTTATTGCATATTTTCTATCGTTTCGGCCGGTTCCATCTCAGACTTCGCCTTCAAGATTCGGAAGCGTTCGGATGCAGCATTTGTTTTCGTATATTAGCACGATTTACATGCATTACAGCATTAGCTTTGCGTATTTAGATATTGTGCAACGTGGTGTAAACGGCATCAAGAAGTTGTTACGAAACGTTAAGTTTTTGCCATAAATGGGATAACATGTAACGTTTCATTTACGTTACATGTTTAGCGGGTTATGAGTTCATATCGCGATCGGGTCGTCACCATTTGATCGAAATAAATTTGGATTATTAGTTTGTGGTAGATCATATTGCGCGTTTTATTTCGAAGCCCTTCCGCCAGTAATTTACAATATTGTTGCTACTACCCATTTCGCCTACATTGAGAAAAATTATTTACTGATAGTTAATGTAAGCAAATTTCAAGGCTCTTACATTAACTTTAAAGTTATAACGGTAACTGTAAATTAAGTCAAAAGCGACAGAAAACTGCGAGATGAAAATACCAGCATTTTCCTGCATGTCAGCAATGTTATTGTATATAACTCGTATATTTTATCATTCAATGAGAGTTCGATAACTGTTTATAAAGCTTACATTAAATTCTGTCGTTTTGAATTGCGCGTGTCAACAATGCGTCGAAAAATTCACAGAAAATCGAATGACTGTACGTGTGTATGTTTGTTTATCTCTATTTCAGTGAAACTGTAAACGCGTCAATATACAACATATCACGAAATGAACATTAATATTTCCGATAGCATTACCTATCACATCACCGAATATTCAGCGCTTGGCTCTCCATTTTGATAAAAGTTGTAAACTGGCCATGTCAAAATCATGTTTTATGTATATTTGTAGATATTATATCAACTAGAGTAGACTAACAAGCACACATCGAGTGTACAGAAAGCATGAATTTAAACAATTTAGACGCCACGGATCGTTCCGACGTTCTGATTTAAGGGAAATATTTTTATAGCCTTGGCAATAAAAATTGAGATTAAAGGAAACTTTTTAATGGCGTTCACTGTTGATTGTTTTTTTTCAGAGTTCGGAGATAACCCATGCTATATTTGAAATCAGTGAATGTGGATTAAGCATTCGGTCGAAAAAAAATTTATTGATGATGATGCTTGGTTGTCGACAATCTCTTCGCATGTCTGGGGGTACAGTGATCTTCTGGGATATCAACTCTTTTATTGCAGTAAATGTTATTTATCATAAAAGACTCCCTCACCAATTGACTGAAGTGATATTAACCTTTAATTTGTTCTATTTGCAGATATTAAAAACATCATACTCCGCTTTCAATGTTTTGCAACGAACTTCCACGTGAATTTTTCATTCAGAATTGATGTCAGATTAAGCAGACCTCATGGAGTAAAAATCTTTATTTCACTTAAAACATACGAATAAATTGTTTATTCGGTGATTCTATTTTTGCAAGACGTGGGAAGTTTCAATAGATTTAAGTTTTTGCATGTATTTAATATAAATGCTTATATTAATATAACAATTTTGCCTGCGTAACTTATATTATACTCATGAAACGTATAAGACTGTAAAGAAGACTTGAAAAGACTTTTGATACTGAAAGCCTTATTAAATGAAATTTTAAATTATTTCATATGTACATAGTTAATATACGTTCTTTTGCCTTCTGCGAAGATTCTTGTTTAAAAATATCTTGGGCCCGGATTCATAGTGATGAGTGCATCTCAATCTCAAACTGTCAGTTCAGTTTGTTCAGATAGTTTTATATATTCTCCTGTTGGCCAAGAATAACCTGTTCTGGAGCTATGAGAGGCCATTTTGTATCATACCAATTTTTAAATCGCAGATTATATATATAAGAATATACGACAAAGAAGCTTACATTGGAATACTCAAACGAAAATAGAAAAAGAAAATTTAAACGTTTAGTTAAGAAGTATTATGCTAAACACGTATAAAAAATATTTAGACACTAAGGGGATCTACCTCATAGTGCAAGAAGTGTTCCAAAAGATTTTTAGAGCCTGTAGAGAGCGTTTTGGGCAAATATAATTTAAGCTTCATACCAAACGTACTTTTTGGAATGTATTTTTTTCTGTTCATTGTCTTAATATAAGTAACATTAAACCCTAAAATAGTAAAGCAGTGATACCCAGATACACATCCCCTGTAAATTTATAAGTAGCCATTCCTTTCAAGAAAGATCAATGTTGGTTATAGACACGTCAGTCATCCATTTAGAAATAGAATACCTTTTTTTTACATAGAATAGAATTACAAATGATTTCCGAGAGACATATGAACACGATCACCCTAACGTCCGCCCACAAAATACCATTGAAGAATTTTTCCCTCGGCAAATTATTGACTTCGTACACTGAAGGTAAAGCATGGCTAGGAATATCCGATCAACAGAGGGTGGTATGCACGTATACTTGATCTTTGTAAGGCTCAAATTAAATCGACCAATAATAAGAAAATATATTCTCTATTACCATGTGATATAACTCATACAGACGCAAACAGAAAATATAGAATAACTTCGATTGCTCTCGAAATATGTTCAAAACTATAGTGTCGAAAGTTAATACGAGAAATATTTGTTTTGATTTGTTTTATTGTTTTGTTTAATCGCGTAATTTCCTAAATCACTATTAGGGTCTAATTAGATTGTAGTGTGATGTTAGTGAGTTCAAAATAGACTGGTTGTGATAAAACTAAGTATTTTTATATATTTCTTGAATGACGGATCAGATTTTGAGCAAAGAATTTGAAAGCATTCAAAAAAACCTAATCCGTATTCCTTATGACAGTTCAGGCTCCAAATGTGATGTTAATCGTTTTCGTCTATATTGAAAAGAATCCCCGGAAATCGTACGAATAATTAAAAGTACAGTAGACTTTCTCTTATTCTCATCACCCCTTCTCCTATTCTAATATTTTCTCTCGCGCGTCTCCCCACCAGGCCTACCCCTGTACGTCGGAGTACATATTTGTATGTTTACACATATAACTGCGCATGCGCCATGAAAGAGAAAGAGAAGGTAGTGGGGGATAGGAGAAAATTAGAATTAGAGAAGAAGGCCGATATCTCGTCGGACTGGACAAATTAGAATAAGAGAAGGACTACTGTATCCAGTATGACGCATTTAAAATATTAAATTCTCATATCTTATTTAGGATTATGTAGTTTCTCCATGAACATAAATCATGATTCTAAATGCTGAATCTCTTATTTAGTACAAGGAATCACAATCATGTATATATTTACCATTGATTCTAGAAGTGCAAAATGGTTAAGAATTAATCAATAATGCATAGGTACACGTAAGTGAATAAAAGGATGCCTTTGACATATATTCCACATTTTATCGACTACCACAGTGACATGCAGTAGCGTCGTTAAGTCAACCACTGATTTAGATCAAAATTAAAACATAATGCTTACTGATGAGAATACAGTAACAAAAATACATGATCCATTCCAGGTATTATCCTTTTTCTACACTTACCTGTGATAAAGGATTAAACTATATTGAGTACGCATGACATAAATTATCAGCCTGAAGTCTCACTTGCAAATTGATCAACCGTCATAATCAAGGAAAGCCCCTTATTCGTATTTTTATAAAATACAAAAAAGCAGGCAACAAAATGAGGCGTATGGAAACAATTGTTCAGTGTTATTTGTATACTATAGATATTCTGTCTCAGGAAAGGTAATAACTTCCCGTCGCCGGGCAGGAAAGTAACAAAAATATTAAATGTTTATAGAATTTTTTTTTTTTTTGGACAGGTTATTTTCCCCGCGTTAATGACGAAATATGTCTATTTGCGGGTCGGCTCTCGGGTGGAAAGGTACAGGACAGAAACAGACAGTACATGACAGAACTATAGGCGGATACATACACAACACGCACCCAGAGCCAGTCCCCCCTCCCCAATATCGGTACCACCAGCAGATTCGGCGGTCTGTGCCTTAGCGAGTACGACGCGGGGCTTATCCCCTCTTTATCCGAGATAAGACCCACGACGTACCGACCGCGGATAAGACGCTGACGGTACCGATAACTGCCGACGGGGGTCGGCAGCGGTCCCAAATTCGTACCTTCGCCCAGCAAGGTTCCCCGGTTATTCCACACTGGACATAAGCAGAGAAAATTGCAGGACGGGATTCGAACTCGGGACCTTCGCGACGTTCAGTTCGGGCGGACTAAGACTGACGCCTTAGCTCGCACGACCATCACGCCGACTAAATGTTTATAGAATTGATTGGTGAAATTTACAATTTACGCATTACAAAAAATATGTTTTTGTAATTGCGGGCGTAAAGTTCGTGCGTAAAGTACTTTTGATGCCTATCTTTCGCGCCTAAAGTAAACTTTTATGCACTCCCGACGACGAAATTCGTAAAATGACCGGTCGTGCGTAAAGTTATACTTTACGCACTCACTTTACGCGCGCAAATACAAAAAATAGGATACCTAACACATGTGTAAAGTATAACTGTTACGCACGGGTCGGGAACTTTACACATCACTCGGCGCCTTCGGCGCCTCGTATGTAGGGTTCCCGTCCAGTGCGTAAAAGTATACATTACACCCTTGTTAGGTAATGTACTATTATGTACGTCTTTTCGGTGCGTAAAGTAAACTCGTGCGTAAAGTAAACTTTACGCACTCGATTATACTTTACGCACGGAAAAGCCGTACGTAAACAATATTTCGGCACACGTGTGTATGTGTAAAGTTCTTTACGCATACGCACTTGTATCGAAAACTACTAATACACAATTATTATACACAGTATTTATATGACTTATATATATTTACAATATCAAAGTCGAACGATTACAAATAAAGTGTTGCATTACTATCGTCCCTGTCGAAAGGTTCAGGTTTTATTAGCATACTTTGGAATTTCTCGAACATTTCAAGGCCTAAGCGTGAACAAAACTTTTTTGTATCATTATCCTTCGCCAAAATTGCACAGTTCATCGCTTCAATGACTGCTTCCGTATTTCGGCAGTGAGTAATGAGCGCATTCATCACTTCCTGGTTTCTCAATGCAACTGCAATATTCATAATTGAAATAATCTCTTTCTCTTCAATGCCCGCACGGGCAAATATTTCGATCAAGACGCTTCGACTTTTCATAACTGCAACATAGAGGGCACTGTGTCCTTGATAATTCACTGCGCTTATGTAGCGGCCAACTTCTAAAAGAATCTTAGCAAAATTTTCACCGTGCCGTTGGTCACCGCATAATGCAGCAATGTATCACCAATCAAATCGATTTCGGTGATATCAGCTCCTAAATCGAATAGCAACTTAACATGCATTACTCTGATTATTTGACACTGCAAGATGAAGTGGTGTTACTCCTGAGAAACTTCTTGCATTAATGTTGGCTTTGTATCGTGACAAAAGTTGTATGACCTTTTCAAATCCTTCCTCGGCAGCCATGTGCAAGGCTGTCATACCCAGTTCGTCCTGTGCATTGAAATCTGCACCTTGGCAAATAAGATAGACCACTAGATTATAGATTTTCAATGCCGGAGAACTCTCCATGTTATTGGACGTTTTAGTTTCATGTGAGTCCGACAATTCAGATGAATTAAATGACTGTATTTCATTCACATAGAACATAATAGTGAAATTTAATTTAATACCACCCTATCGTCCCGGGACTACCGAAAGTCGATACGTGCAAATACCGTCGGTCGATGTGTACAAATAATTACCCAAAATTGACAAACAGTTGGGCCAATACCCAAACATTTCTGCTTCTGGTTAAAATACGGTCTATCTTTGCATTATCGACCAAAACTTCATCGACGACGAAGCAGACTCGCTCATTTTTCGGTCGACTTTTTCAATTGACAAAAATGTATTCTATTATCCGTCGACTTTTGCGATATATACCAAAAATTAACCAAATAATGCTGTTTTGATAGAGCCAATAATAATCGGTCCACTTGGTAACAGTCGACTACAAGTGGATCCAGAATTCCCTTGGTCAATTTTAGGAAATTGATAAAAAATCGACGGTCGATTTGTGCAAAAAGTTGACCAAATAATTGTTGCAAATGTTTTAATTTTTAAAAATTAGTGAAATTTCGATATACAAAATAATGTAATTGTTCATTTATTCAATCTTAGATAGACCTACTTTTTATGAGGTACTTTGTACAAAAAATTGACTCGATTTTAAATCGCTTATAGTAATTATTAATTGAACTTTTTTTTTAAATATAAAAAATAAATAGGCCATTTTCAATAAATCTGCTGTAAAAAAATGTCTTCTTCGATTGTGCACGTGTTGGTAGCAGGAACCGTTCGACGGCTATATCAGATGATTTTTTCATAGTACGTACAATGATCTCAATCCCTGAACGCCCTTGATGGAGTACAAAGATGATGAAATAATGAACATTTTAAGGTACCTTTAACAAAATATATATAGGGAGAAGGGGGTATAATAAAATGTCGAATAAAGTTCGGATCAAAAATCAAAACTTTGGGTCATGAAAATGCATTGAAAACGTATGAATTTTTAAAAAATTTACTTCCTCAAACTTTACCCCCTTACAGAATGCAAACTTATGGTAATTTATAAAAATGTGTAACGCTGGCAAAAATCTTAGATCGATATATACTAAAATATACGTAATTGTTGAAAAAATGCAGAGAAAGCCCCATACTCGTATTTTTATGAAATATAAAAAGCAGACAACAAAATGAGACTTTTAGAAACAATTGTTCAGTGGTATTTGAATTATCGATATTCAGTCGCGTGAAAGGTTATAACTTTCCGTCGCCGGGCAGGAAAGTAACAAATGTTTAATATTTATAAAATTTATTACAGTAATTCAGAATTTAGATATTACAAAAATGTATTCACAATTACAATACAGTATTAATCGCATGAAAGGTAATAACTTCCCTTCGCCGGGCAGAAAAGTAACAAAATGTTTAATATTTATAAAATTTATTATAGTAATTTAGAATTTAGACCTTTCAAACATGTATACACAATCACACAATTCTAACACACATTATTTATATCACTGATATACCTATATTTACAAGATCACGTATAATAATACAAATAAAGTGTTCCATTACTATCTTCCCTCTAAAAAAGTTCAGAATTTTTTGACAAATCTTGTAATTTCTCTAACATTTCAAGACCTAAACTTAAACAAAAGTCTTTTGTATCATTCTCCTCCAAAATTGCGCAGTTCATCACTTCAATGAGTGCTTCTGTATATCGGCTGTGCGTAATCAGCGCATTCATCACTTCATGGTTTCTCGCATCCTTTATTAACAAGCATTTTTACTAATTCGACGTCTTCAGTCGAAACAGCGGCGTGTAAAAGGGGCGTTTCGTATTTGTCAGCAGCAAGAATATCAGCTCCCATATTCAGGAGGATTTGAACGATATCTGTGTATTTGTTAGTTACAGCGTGATACAGTGGAGACGTGCTGTTTGCAGGGTCGATGTTTACTCTTGCACCTCTTTCAACGAGCATTTTTACGATGTTTGTCTTCAGCTCTGTTTCTTCTTCTGAAGAACATTCTGAAGAGTCACTAACAGTTGCTAAAACTGCTACGTAAACGTATGGAATATTATTTGGTAGATCCATATTGACATCCGCGACAAGATCTAATAAATATTTCGTCTTTGTTACATCGCACACTGAAACAGCATCGTAGATTCTAAAACTCAAAACATTAGCGAGTATTTCATTAGAGGCAATGTTCTGTCGAAGTATCTGTAATAGAGTGATGTATCTATTTTCCACTGCATATTGTATTTGATCGTAAATCCCGGTAAAATCCGCATCGTTTTGCAGGAGTAATGACAGTAAATCAACTCTATTTTTCGTAATGGTCAACGAAATCGGAGTACGTCCTTGGTCATCTGCAAGGTTGATGTCACATCCATAGCTTAAAACGAGTTCTATTAAATGCATATTGCCAAATGCAAGTGCAACTTGTAAGCAAGTCTTTCCACCTTTACCCCGAACATTGACGTCTGCATTTAGAGACAGTAAAAGGTCTGTTATTTTCAAATATTGTTTTTTGATCGCTACGTGTAATGGAGTGTTTCTTTTTATGTCAGTTGTATTGAGTTCGGCTCCTTTTTCAACCAAAATGTGGATCAGTTTCATTTTCTGTTCTTCTGGTTTTTCAGGATCTTCAAGTACAACTTGGAGAATCGGCGGTAGTTTCATGTCGTATGTTTCGTTTACATCGGCTCCTAGTGATGTTAACAAATTTATTTTTTCAAAATTTCCACCTGTTACTGCCACATGAAGCTTGTAAGTTAACAGAGCTTTTACTTGCACACAGGTTTCCTCTCGGCAGGAGAGAATTTCTATAATTTCTAAGAAGTTTTCGTCCATCGCATATTCTAAAGCATCTTCCAATGGCCCAACTCTTGCACCCATTTTCAGTAAAAAGCGCAGCATGTCACGTTGATCCTGGATGATGGCTGTGCATACTGGCGTATAAAAATTGCAATCTACTATGCCGGTGTTACAATTGTGATTCAGAAGCAAACCGGCAATGTTCATTTCGCCAGTAGCTACCGCTAGATGGAATGGCGTTCTGCCGTCATTATCAACAGTGTTGATAGTGTACAGCCATTTGACCTTCACGGCAACATGAAGAGGAGTACAGTTGACGCTCGATATAAGAACTACGTCCGTTCCGAGCTTCCCCGCCAAGCGCCGATATAAGAACCATTGGAGGGGAATTGATGCTTCCCCTTCCCCCCGTCTTGTGAAGAAAGCAGAAAAAAGTAAACATAACCTACTCGATTTGAATGTACATAAATACACAAGCTCCGATTTTATTTTTGATTTCATCAACATGTCTGAAAATCAAGACCCAAATACTACTAGTGAGTGTGAAAACGTTAACAATGATAGATTTCGCAGTTTGCAGTGCATGTTGTTATTTCTATAATATGTTTTCAGCGAAAAACCGGAAAAGTTTAACTTTTCCCCAAAAAGTCGAAATAATTCGACAGTTAGATAACGGGCATAAACAACAAGAGCTCGCCAATTTGTACGGAGTAGGAAGATCGACAATCGCCAAAATATTAAAAATGAAAACTGTCATTCTTGACAGGAACTTCTGCTGCATAAACATCCAAAGAAACAGTCGAAACGATTTTCAGCTGCGGAAGGTTCCTTGATGGAAACGATTTTGTACAGCTGGTTTTTCCAAAACCGGGAAGCTGGAATTCCAATGTCTGGACCCTTACTGTAAGAAAATGCCTTAAAAATCAATGAAAATTTATTTGGCAAGACTACCTTTGCAGCGAGCTCCGGATGGCTTCAAAAATTCAAAGCTCGATTCAATATTAGGCATATCGGGATTCATGGTGAAAAATTAGCGGCAGATTCAGATGGTGCAGCACAGTTTTGTAAAGAAATTCAAACCTTCATAACGGAAGAAAATATAAACTTTAGCCACATTTACAACGCTGACGAAACTGGCTTGAATTGGAAGCAACTCCCAAACAAAACCATGGCCTCGCGCTCCGAAAAAAATGTTGCTGGATTCAAAGTGGCGAAGGAAAGGGTGACGTTAATGAATTGCGCCAATGCCTCATGTGACCATAAAATTCCCCTTCTTAAGGTTGGGAAATTTAAGTCACCTAGGTGCTTCAAAGGGTTGGAAGTTTTGCCAATAAATTATACGCATCAAAAAAATTGCTGGATGGATAAAAGTACATTCATGCTGTGGTTTATAAATATTTTTCTTCCAGCCATTAAAGATAGAATGCGGGACCCGAATGAAAAATTTTTATTGATTCTCGACAACGCTCCTTCTCACCCCAGTGCAGAGGAGTTAAACGCAGTGGATTCTTGCTGTATTGTCAAATATTTGCCCCCCAACGTAACATCCTTGATCCAGCCCATGGATCAAGGAGTAATAGTAGCTATGAAAAGGCACTATAAAAAATCTTATCTTCGAGAATTTTTGATTCAACAAGAAGCCACCGAAATGAATGCAGATTATTTGAAATTTCTGAAAAAATGGAATCTTCTAGATTGCATGAAAAGCCTTTCGGTAGCTTGGAACAGTGTTACAAAAGATACGTTACGTCATGCGTGGAAGAATCTTTTAGATATCCAATCAAATTGTGTCGAAGAAAATTCAGTTCTTGAAATTATGGAGTTGGCATCTCACGCCATGCAAGTACCACTGTCTGCAGAGGAAATGACTGAATGGTTGGACAGCGACATTCGTGATCCAGGCTGGAAAGTTCAGTCGCTGGAAGAGGTGACAGCTGAAATCAGAGATGATCAAATGGATAATGAAGATGAAGAGGCGGGAGATGGATTGGAGACTGAAGACAATCTAATATGATTGACTGACTATCAAATATGTGGTATCTACAAATTGAGAAAAATATATTAGTAATTATCACTTACGTTTAGAGTTTAGTAATTATACAATAATGAAAGTTCTTACGGTCCTCCATCACAAATTGCTTGATCTGCATCATTTTGTTTGTAACCTATGACTACGTAGTTTATGGATAGTTCCTAAGTTGCATGACATCCTTGTTGTTCAACAGGAATGACGCCCCAAACTTCATCACCAATTTGGAGATTATTTTTTACTCCGTGACCTTTGGATACGACTGAACCAGTAAAATCTTTACCCAATGTCAATGGAAATTCAAATTCAAAATCAATATCCGATTCTGCAAAACTGCGATTAAAGAATTTAGTTTTGCGCATAAGGCTTAAAGCCGTCGCACCATATCCTCCTGGAAAATTGTTGACGGTTTTAAATGTGCTGTTAATATATATGAAAAATTGGAATCATATAAAATCATGAAACATAATAAAAGAAGTTGATTGGTCTACCTGCAATCATGAGGTCGACTGGGGTGACACTTGATGCGTCCACTTTGACAATGACTTCATCAGGTTTCGATACAAGTATAGAAAGTGCGACCTCATCTACTGTTTTCCTTACTTGACCCATCAGAACAACTCGATTTTCCTAATGAGGACGAATTCAATATTAATTATTTGAATATGTATGTTATAATATTGTAATAAACATATCCAACTGTAAATTATATTTTCAGTAAATTTTTAAGTTTAATAAAGAATAAAAGAACTTACTGAGTTTTTATGTAAGAAATCATTCAGCGGGCATATTTTACATTCTTGATTAACTGAATAAGTGCTATTTTTCCTAATGTTTAATTTAAAAACATTGTGTGCATACACCCATTAAGAGGTGTCGAGTTAACATAACCTGACCTACTCCAAACTTTTGGAATGTACGAAATTGACGATACGTATGTACATATGTATACATATGTATAGATGGACTCGACGGAATGCGCGGAACAGTTCATACCAGCAAAAAGTGTATGGAGGGGATACATCTCGAATATTCATAGGCACTGTAATGATCAAAAAAGTGTTCTTTTACCGATCGGTTCTTATAGCGATTGTTCTTATATCGAGCGTCTACTGTATCTCCATACTTCTCTTCGTGACTGTTTGGTTACACGACTTAATATCCGCGGACAAAATATCCGCGACGAAATATCCGCGACAAAATATCCGCGCGACAAAATATCCGCAGACAAAATATCCGCGCGACAAAAAATCTTCAGACAAATATAAGTATGTGAACCGCGTAGTTCCAGGACATTCTATATATCTTTTTATTAGTCCCGTAACTAACATTTTTTCAGATGGATATATATATATATATATATAAAATTGCCGTCCCTCCATTTCGCGGACCTTCTTATTAGTCATACAAAATTTAAATATGTATTCGTCATTTTGCGGACTTTACTACTATAGTTTAAATGAGGTTTTGCGTTAAAGAATATGAGACCGCCCTCTCAGACCCTGCTACTTATAAATAAATGTCAAATTCGATTGTCTCGGAAATGCATCACATTAACCCGCTTCCGTTTTAATATTGACCTGTAGTAGCTTTATAGTTTCCCGACCGATAGAGCCAAGTCCGCCAGCGCGAAAATTGTTCCCTAACGGGAAATGTTATAACGCGGGAAAAACTCTCTTCGGGCTTCGTCCGACGTGATTACCAAAAGAAGCGATCTTTTTTTATAGTTATCGTTGCACATATATAAACTAAAAAAACTTATTAAAATCGACAGTTGATTTGTAGAAAAAGATGACCAAACAATTGATGTAAATACTTTAAATTTTTAAAATTAGTGAAATTTCTATATACACAATAAAGTGAATGTTCATTTATTCAATCTTGGAGAGCCGTAATTTTGAAGTAGTTTGTACAAAAAAATTGACTCGATTTTAATTTGCTCATAGTAGCTATTAATTGAACTTTTTTTTGCGTAAGTAAACTTTACGCACGAAAATGCCGTACGTAAACAATATTTCGGCACACGTGTGTGTGTGTCAAGTTCTTTACGCATACGCCCTTGTATCGAAAACTACTATTACTTACTTTTTGATAGTTTAACTGACGATGTCGACAACTTGTTGATCTCGAAATATGATGCTGCAGTGCTCCGTTTCGAAGATCCGAACCAAATCACAGAAGAGTTATGAATATCCGAAATATGGTGGCAACTATTTAAGCGGTACTAACACTTGAACAAAACGACAACTGAAACTGAAAGCAGCGTTGGATTCAGTTCAACATGAAACTGAACTATTATTGTGTTTTACCCTGGTTTTATACTGTAGCCTGGTGTGGGTGTACGTGCAAGAGGCAAGTTCAATGGGATCAGTTGGTTTTTAAGAAGTACCTATTTCTGTCGCCAGACATAAACTGACCTGATATTAGCAGGTTTATCTTAGTCAATCTTAAGGATCGGTAATAAATCTTATATTATCGGGTCTACGATTATGCAGATTAAGACGAGGCAGGTCAGTAAGGTCTGAGAAATACATTTCAAGACTGCAGCACATTTAGCACGACAATAAAGGCTTTAAATCGTTACGAAAAGGAACAAAAGATCGTAGGTTTGTAGAACGGAGAAAACGTAGTCTAGACATCTTGGGTTCACCCTGTAGGGTGTAATAAATTCATAATACCGAAGTTCAAGAACACAATTTTCAGAAAAGCCGTTATGAGTTTAAAAAAACGTGATTGACCATAGTTCTGACCAGCGTTTGGTCTCTCTCTCTCTCTCTCTCTCTCTCTTGTTAAATGTTTTTTTTTAACAAAATTTTTATGCAAAAAAAAATCAAAAAAAGTTTTTCTTAGGGAAAAAATCAAAAAACTAAAAATTCCGATTCCTACCCTTTAAAAAAATTATTTGACGATTCTGAGCGAATTTCGTGATCACTCGATATTTTCGATTATTACGATTTTTTCATATCTCTTCACTCGATTGCGTACAATTCGTCCAATAATGGACGGAATTGTACGCTCTTTGGTTTAAAATGCGCGTCTTAGATAGGAGAATATTTTTGAAAGGTAACTTGGGCAAGAAATGAAGAATTTGTATTTTTGTTTTAATTCACGCCATTGTCTTACTATAACTGTTATAGGTTTCTCAATTTGGTAGAAATCAACTAGAAATTATGAGGAAAAGGTGCAGACTTTCTCGACAAAACGAATATGATGAATAAAAATCCTGAAAAGATTAGATTAGATTAGGTAGTAGGCAGTTGAGGAATTCTGGGGGAGCATCTACGAGAAAACATCTAGTTTTAATGCAGGCACTCCAGGTATTGAAATCTTCACCGAGTTGTGCGACTGGGATGGAATTAACAACTATTGGTGGAAGGAGATCACTTCTGTCCATCAACACCTAGCCCGAATATTCACCTCTTATATAAATGGAGACCAACCCATTCCGCACTGGCTGGTGGAGGGCCGAACGACACTGATCCCAAAATCGGGAGAC
The DNA here is from genome assembly GCA_030407085.1 of Trichopria drosophilae. Lineage (NCBI taxonomy): Eukaryota > Metazoa > Arthropoda > Insecta > Hymenoptera > Diapriidae > Trichopria > Trichopria drosophilae. The sequence continues at coordinate 82,118,854 of CM059587.1, read as the reverse complement.
TTGTCCGATCCGAAAAACCATAGACCGATCACGTGTCTCAATACGTTATACAAATTGTTCACTAACATCTTGAACGAACGTATTGAGAAATCCGTGAAACCGGTGTGACAACGGATAGTAGAACAACGAGGCTGCAAAATGAGTGTATCCGGCTGCAAGGACAACTTGCTTATCGACAGGTGTGTTTGTCAGGACGCAGTCCAGTACAAGCGTAACCTGTCTATAGCCTGGCTGGATTACATGAAGGCGTATGACTCAACATCGCACGAGCTTTTAAGCTTGTTGCTCAAACGCCTCCATGTCCACCCAAACATAGTGAGAATTGTAGAAGACCTGATGCCTCTTTGGAAAACACGCTTTGTCATGACATCGGGCAAGCGTCGAACCATGTCTAGACTGGTTCAATTCCAAAGAGGTGTCTATCAGGGAGATTCTCTGAGTCCTCTGCTCTTCTGCATCTCACTATTGCCTCTATCCGTTGCTCTCCGGAAATCTCAAGGGTACATGTGTGGACCGCCTGGTGAATGTGTACATAAGATCACCCATCTTTTCAATATGGACGATCTTAAATTATACGCATCAGGCGAAGATAAATTACATCGATCTCTGAACATCGCCCTCGCATACTCGAGAGATATCGGCATGGAATTCGGATTGGACAAGTGTGCAGTCGTTCATTTGCACAGAGGAAGGTCAGGCTCCCATAACAACGATGTGGAGCTCGTCAACGGAAATGTCATCCGCCACCTTAGCGCCGAAGAAGCTTACATATACCTGGGCGTACCTCAAAGGCAAGTCCAGGATGTGCAGGCTGCTAAAACCACCATCATTAAGAAATACCGGCGCATTCTCCGTCAGATCTGGTCATCAGAATTGACCGGGAGAAATAAGGTGGCAGCCACGAATATGTTGGCCGTATCACCAGTGCTCTATTCTTTTTGAGCACTGGAGTGGAACGTTGACGAGCTAAGGGATCTTGACCGAAGCACACGGAAGATGATTTGTATGCAACGCAGTTTGCATCCAAGATCTTCCGTGGAACTACTGTATTTGCCCCGAAATATGGGAGGTCGTGGCCTTTTAAGCCTGGAGTGTATGCATGACCGATTGGTCCTCGAAACAGCTTGCGACGTGATTAATCGAACGGAGGATCCTCTGATGATGCTAGTACATCAGCATGAAATTCAGGGGAAGGGGGCGTTTTTGTACAACGCGGCGGAACGAGCTAACATACGGAAGGAACAACTCCGTATGTTGGAGGGAAGGCATATCGACAAGCCGTTGCATGGACAATTCTTTCGAAATGTCCAACAACTTGGCTTGTCGGCAGAGATGACCTTCTCCTTCTTAAGATCAGCCGGCTTGAAATCCGAGACCGAGGGTTTTATCTTCGCATGCCAGGATGGGGTCATCAATACCTTAGCGTATCGCCAGAACATTAAACACCAGGCGGTACAGAGTACGCTTTGTAGATTGTGTAGATGTCATGCTGAGACACTAATGCATCTTTTGGCAGCATGCCCAATGTATGCAGTTTCAGCATACATCGAACATCACAATGCGGCTCTTCGAGTGCTGTATTACCATCTTCGCAGCACTTATGGTATTGATGCAACCCCAGTTTTGCCGTACGTCCCCACTGATATTGAATCCGTTGTCGGGAATGAGTCGTGCCGAATATACTGGAATTACTCATTCCCGACGAGCAGGCAAATATCAGCCAATAAGCCTGACATCGTCCTTGTTGACTTCGATGACAAATCCATCTTCGTTATCGAGTTTTCTGCACCAGCAGAAACAAATATAGTCAGCAAAGAGGACGAAAAACGGATGAAATATCAGGAACTCCTGTTCGAGATTCGCAAGCTGTATCGAGGATTCAAAATCAAGCTCGTCGTGCTGATAATTGGAGTGCTGGGAGGAATGAGACCAACTTTCCTCCAAAACATCAAAAGCATTCCGGCTTGTCGAGAACATGCAAATTCCATCGCAGGCCGAATGCAGAAAGCAGTGTTGCTGGAATCTCTCCGTGTACTGAGGTCACACCACGAGATCCTGTAACCACTAACCCGATGGTAGAGGGAGTGGTTACAGTTACAAAAGAAATGGCCCGGTGCAGTCTGCAGCGGAGGAGATGGATATCGCCACTATAATAAGCCACTTTTCTGCTGCAGACTGGACACGTGGATTATGGAGGGCCAAGGGAGGTTAGGGTTTTAGTCGGTAAACCTTGCCGTTAACATGAAAGGTGAGGGAGTCCGACACACGGGGGGTTACACAATATCTTCAACCCCCTATGGTGCCTAATGCATTTTCCCCCTCCGTAAAAAAAAAAAAAAAAAAAAAAAAAAAAGAGTAGCTATCTTACTCAATTTAATAACAGTAATTAATTAATAATTATTTCATATGAAATAAAAGACACGCACCATAATATATGATACACGCACAGCTCACACATACTTGAACTTGATGTTTTGACATGGAAGTATACCGACTCATACTAATGCATATATTTTATCTACGTATTCTTGTTTTGGTTGGAAATAAAATAATAGAACATTCTTCGTTTAAACATGCTAATGGAACTTGATTTAATAATATCAGAAGGTAAAGAATCCCGCAAATGTATACTAGTTATTCTAAAAGAATTTTTGTAGATGTCTGTACGGAAGTGTGGTATGACGAATTTAGATGCAGTTGTGAAACGATTTGAGCGACGTATTTCGTCGTGTACTAATAGAAAAAGTTGAATAAGATATGATGGTCTAGACGATATGAATGAAGAATACAGTTGACAAGAATGAAAATATTTCCTTCGCGATTTTACAGAGATCCAGTTTGATTTGATTCCATAGGGTGTAATGTGTTCGTCACGTCGAGCACCGTATATAAATCTTAGACATGAGTTTACTATCTTAGTTAATTTTACATTCAAATATTCAGAAGCATCATCATATACTAAGCAACAGTAGTCTAAAAAAGGTAAAATTAGAGCATTGACTAGTTGAAGCTTGATGGTTGGTGGGAGCGAATATCCTCTGAACTTGAGTCGACATTGACTGAGAATAAAACACGTTAAAAGCAAAAAAAAGTTTTTTTTAGGGAAAAAAATCAAAAAACTAAAAATGCCGATTTCGACACATTAAAAACGTTATTTGGCGCTTCTGAGCGAATTTCGTAATCACTCGATATTTTCGATTTTTTGATTTTCCTATCTCTTCACTCGACTGCGTATAATTCGGCGAATAATGGACGGAATTGCACACTCCTGGGTTTAAAATGCGCGCCTCGGATAGGAGAATATTTTTGAAAGGTTACTTGGGCAAGAAATCCAAGTAAAACACAGAAAAAAACACAGTAAATTAAAAATTTGTCTTTTTTTTTTTAAATTTACGCCATTTTCTTACTAAAAAATTTTCTTTCTTATGGAAAAAAATCAAAAAACGAAAATTGCCGATTTCTACCCTTTAAAAGCGTTATTTGGCGATTTTTTCGAATTTTCCTATCTCTTCACTCGATTGCGTACAATTCGTCGAATAATAAACGGAATTGCACGGTCTTAGGTTTAAAATGCGCGTCTCGGATATGAAATATTTATTGTTATTTTGTTTCAAATAAAATTAAAAATTGATTAATTTTCTATTTTATGACAAATTGTTATACAACATATTGTGTATACAACATGGCCATTCAAAATTTAAAATAAAATTTTGTTAGGGTATTAGATAAGATTGTCTATGTTACTTGTGTATGCTAAGACAAAAAGGTAGCACTAACCTAAAGGTGGTGCAGATTAAGCAGATTAAGACGAGGCAGGTCAGTAAGATCTGAGAAATACATTTCAAGGCTGCAGCAGATTTAGCACGACAATAAACGTGAAAAATAGTGGGAAAACCCATCGGAAACAATAATATTTATATATATATATAAAAAATTTTTTTTTTTCGTTTCGTCTGTAAATATAGTAATAATTTTTATTTGTTTTCAGAAATTCTTCGTGAGTTCTCAATTAATGTCTTTCGTATTTTTTAGGAAACCATCTGTAGTAATTATAATTACCTTTACAGAGCCCGAATTTTGACAATAATTTTATTCGGTCATCTTGAATTTTGTTAATTCTTTAAACTTTTAATTTTTCATTTTTTTCGCCACTACATTTTCTTGATGTTTTTGGTTGTGCTCTACACGATGCAACCATTACTAAAAAAAAGGAAAAAATATCGTCTTGTACTTTTTTTTTTTGACAAAAAAAAAATTTCGATTTTTACACGATTTTTTAGAGAACGACCGGTTTAGAAGCGAGGCACGACGCCAATACTAGTTTGGCAATTAAAAGTGAATCAAATATTAAATTATTCAGAATTGTTGATATTTTGTAATCTCTTTTTTAAGTTTGGTATTGCAGATTCAAATACTGACAAAACGGCCACGGAATGGAACTTTCATAAAAAGTACCGTTCCTTATATTTTGAATTTTGCATTCATATCGTCTTTATCATAGTATCCAATGTTGCCCGCTTCTCATCGGGAAAGGTAGACCATGTCAGAGTATAATTTTGTTTTTTGTAGACAACATATCCTCCGTCACTCTATCAGCAACAATTATCGCTACCTTGCGATGACCTAGAGTTGGAAGTGGTGAATCAAAGAATGCCAATAAGTAGATAAAAATCATTATATTTCAAGTGATTTATGGACACTTCATCGTCCCCCACCTCATAGCCTTCCGTTTCATCGTCTGGACACTTCATCGTCTACGACTCTTCATCGTCTGGACACTTCATCGTCTGGGACATTTCATCGTCCGGGACACTTCATCGTCTGGGACATTTCATCGTCTGGGACACTTCATCGTCTGGGACATTTCATCGTCTGGGACACTTCATCGTCTGGGACATTTCATCGTCCGGGACACTTGTTCGTCCGGGGCACATCGTCATCGGGGACACATTAGATCCACCGCTGTCCCTATGTCCCGGGGGGCTCCGCTCTCCAGACCCCCCTTTTTATAATACCCTAACCTCCAACCAATAGATGTGAGTAAACCCACGTGAAAAATACATCCCTCCGGAAATACCATGAAATGGTTAATTGATTGCATGATGAGAGATATAGAGCAGGGGGTAGTAGGTACAACCCGGTTGGGTTTGGTCGACTTTCCCCTACTTATTGCACTACAAGCTCCCCGAGTCGCACGTGGCTTCGCAAACCTTAGAACACCCTGAGGGGGTTAGTTAGGTTTAGTTAGTACAAGAAGGGGGTCTAGGGGGCGGAGTTTCCCCATGACATAGGGACAACGGTGGATTCAAGCACCACGAGTCCATATATACCTGCGATTCCCTGGTGCACGTATTTGCGCTAATAACATAAAAAGCTACGGAGCGCACTACCTAGATCCCGTAATCGGCGACCCCGAACACCTGGTGCTCGTATTTGAGCTAATAACATAAAAAGCTACGTAGCGCACTACATAGATCCTGTAATCGGCGACTCTAAACACCTGATGCATGTATTTGAGCTAACATAAAAAGCTACGGATCGCATTACTTAGACCACGTAATCGGCAACCCTAAACACCCAGTACACGCAGAATAGCTAATAACATAAAATTCTACGGATCCCACCACCTAGCCCGTAATTGGCGACCCTGAAGACCTGGTGCACGTAGAATAGCTAATAACATAAGAAACTGTGAAGTGTCCCCGATGACGATGTGCCCCGGACGAACAAGTGTCCCGGACGATGAAATGTCCCAGACGATGAAGTGTCCCAGACGATGAAATGTCCCAGACGATGAAGTGTCCCAGATGATGAAATGTCCCAGACGATGAAGTGTCCCAGACGATGAAGTGTCCCAGACGATGAAATGTCCCAGACGATGAAGTGTCCATGACGATGAAGTGTCCAGACGATGAAGTATCGTAGACGATGAAGTGTCCAGACGATGAAACGGAAGGCTATGAAGTGGGATACGATGAAATAGAATACGATTAAGTATACTGGTATCATTTCAAGTCAATCACGTTTTCTTTGATAGCATTGATAATCTACTGTTTCATTTCTTTACAAACAAAAAATATTCGAATAGTTCGACTGTAGAGCATGCTAATATTTTTTTTTATCCTTTTCCGTCGATGATAATTCATTCTCAAAGCATCTGTATAACATTTTTACAAAAAAAACCCTAGTTTTTGAATATTTTTAATATTGCGTCATCTTCATAATCAGAATTTTTCAAAATCCTTGAATATATGCTTTAACAAATTATCCAGCGTCAAGGGAATAAAATAAAGTAAACCATTCTCTTAATATGGCTTAAATTATCGATGTTGTCGACTTTTAGAGATGGAATTAGACACTTTTTTTACAGCAGATTTATTGATAATAGCCTATTTATAATTACCAGCAAACTTCAATAAACAGTATTAAGACATTATAATAACTTTTCCACAGGACTTAATAAACTATCAAAACCTGTATACAGTAGAGTCGCAGTATAATTGCGTCTCGCTATATTTACGTTCCAACATATTTGCCCGGTTCCGTCTCGTCATATTTACCTGTCACCGCTCTGTTTTTCCTGCACATTGGGGCCTCAGAAAGGGCCTGCTCTGACGTCTTGAAAAACGCAACTGAGAAGAGTAGGAGAAGCGGCGCTCTCTTTCTTTTGTTAAATATAACGAAAAGGGAGGGGAAGGCGAGGAACCGAGTGGGTAAATATACCGGGACTTTACTGTACAAGCATGTATCTTCTTCAGAAAACTTTTTTTTTTTTTAATTTAAGAGCAGATTCGAAAAGCAGAACAAACATTACGTTAGAAATGATACGTTCAAATTTTTTTAGAGCAGATAACCCGTCAGAAATATGAAAAGTGAAAAAAAAAGTTTAAATCATCAGAAAGGGACACTAAATCAACCCCATCGATAACGTCATTTCCGAGTCTAGAAATTTAAATTAAGCATTGACATATATTTATATATGTTTTTATATAAGATAGCTAAACATATTGAACTATTTGTTCTGAAACCTCTTCAGCAGCACTTTTTAGCCATATCTGACATAGTAGAATCGTCATTTTGAAATTTGAAATTCTAACCTCAAGTTTATAATCAGTGAGTATAAAAATCATTAAGGGGGATACACATGTAATCGGTAAAAACTGAGGTGGTTTTCGTTTCTTTTTTAAGGAAAGAAACAAGCAATCGTCGTGGTATTGTGGGTATATTTAAAGATGGCATCAAAGAGAGTTATAAAAATTGTTTGATGTAAACATTTTACAAAATGGCGAACTTATGTGCGAGTATTTGACGAAGCGCTTCGATCTTCAAATTTCGCAGTTTCAGACAAGATGGAGTTCGTAATTCGTGTCCTGACATAAAAAAAACAAATTGTTGTTATTATTATTAGTTTATCTTCAATGTGAACAAAAAAAACGGAAGAAATGATGAAATAATAATTAAAGGCAGCTTTATTCCGGAGTAGTTTAAACAAAAAATTCAGCTGTCGAATATTTTCCAGCACAAATGGTCAAAATTTACAATAAAAACCATAAATTAAATGTGAACATTCAGACAATGTAAGAGCAAACAAGTTTTTACGTACATATAACCTTCAGAACCCCATTAACCCATTAGATTCCATTTCAAATCGTGCAATGAAAATAAATTTAAAATTCAAAATCATGTTTTATACGATTTTTATTGTTCTTTTGGGTAAATAAATAGATACATACTTTTTTGTTTTGCAAACAAAAAATTTTTCGCAAAGTTACGGCCTCCACAAATTTTCGCTGGTGAGTTCATTTTTGTCCGACAGAGGTAGGAAATTATTTTCAAATCTCTCTAATCAAATTTCCGTTAAAAATGGATATTTTAACATTCTGTTTTCTTAATTTAGTAGTGTTTTAAACGTCCTTACAGGCCATTTTGAAATTTTACAAAATGTTGAAAATTAACAAAATGGCGACCACATTTTGAAAAATAGAAAAACTTGATTTTTTGAAAAACATCATTTTTCAAAATTCTAATTTATTTTATGATTATTCAATACAAAATGGAAAGTTTTCCAATAGTCCAAATTTACTACAAGGTCATCTTCACGGTCAACATAGTCCGATGTATTGGCGACGTTGGTAATTCAGTTTGCTCCAAGCACTTAAATCATGGCCTGAACCCAAAATATTGGTGAATACGTCTCAGGCCACAAAAACTTGAATGATGTTTCGTGACCTATTTTTGCGTTGCAGGAATCGAAGGAACATTTCTAACCGTTCTGAGACCACGGCGATGTTTCCTAGGCTGGAAAAATGGACCTTGTCCGGTATGAGTCAATTGAATAAATATTTAAATAACAATACTTAAAAATGCATTGCCTTATAGTGAACACAGATATGCGATTAATATTTAAACAAATTTTCCAGCCGTTTGCGTCTGACGTCATATACTCGTTTGCACTGATTCCGAGTTATTTGCAAATTTATTGGGAAAATGGCGAATTTTTACTATGGTAAATGTAATATGGATTTTTTTTTGACAATTTTTTTATTTTCGAAAAAATGTGGACCAAAATAGGGAGATTCGATGCATAAGGATTTGAACCCGGGACCTTTAGATGCCGGTCGACCACTCTCATAACTTCTTCCACCTTCACAAAGTTTGCGTCAATAAAAGATGGATAGCAGTTTAATTCATAGAAGTATAACCCCCCTTTTGGTATACATAGCATTAAATTTAGAAAGAATTTCACCTCGGCTGTCAAATTTTTGTCGATTGTCATAGAAAATCAAAACACAACAAAAGTATTTAATCTGCATTATTTAGTATATATTTATTGCACAATATTAATTGCTTTTTGGTGAATTTTATTGCTTTACTTTTTCAATACTTAGTTAACTGGTTATTATATCATCATTGAACCAAATCTGGCACTTACCAGTTTAATGATCATTCATGCTGAATGCCTGATAAATGGACATCTTGTGAGATCCTGATCAGGATGTGATTGATTAGCAATCAAGAACTCCTGCTACGGTTGCCTTACTAATTCTTCATCAGGTACTGATCGGAAATAACCAGATGGGCTTGTTGTTATTTTGAATGTGGGTTATTTATGAAATCTCCACTCTAAAATGATTGGACTCAATTGCGGAGTCCAATAGAGAGTAATCGGTAAATTTCACTCTCTCGGAGTCACATTCGCTCCTTTAGAGTATTTCATGCTAGGTTTGAATCCTTTACCGGTGTAGTTATATGCTGCAAGGAAGACTGGTTACTACGTGGCCGGCCGACAAACATGTTTTGTGTCAACTCGCTATAACTTATTCAATTCTGAGAATTTTGAAACGAATAAAAAAAGAAATTGTTCGTTAGAGTTTTTTGCATCTAATGAAGAATGAACAAATTATATATCTGAATAAACAATGAAGTTTTTCAGGGCCTCAAAGCACATGACGCGTTGGTCATCGGCTGCCACCAACTTTAAACATTCATTACTTTTTGACTATTAGACCAATAAAAATAAAACTTTCCAGAAAATTTGTTCATACCTTTATGAACAACTTTCTCGCTGACACTTTTCGGATACTCGAAATTTGCTCGATAAACGAAGAACCAGAAGGTATATATTGTAGTTGCATAGAAAAAAATTAATAACTTTATTGTTTATTGAGATATATAATTTATTACTTCGCCATTAGATGCGGAAATCTCTAACGAACAATTTCTTTTTTTATTCGTTTCAAAACCTTCAAAATTGGCTATGTTATAGCGAGTTGAAAAAAAAGGCGACCGCGTAGTAACTAGTCCTGTCTATACGGCATTCAGCCGCCTTTCTCTTTTTCCGTATTTATTGACACCATTGGAGTATATTTTCACTCCAAAGAACTCAAATGTAGTCGAACCCGGCCTACCCCATTTTCGACTCCTTTGGAGTGAAATTTGACTCCAATAATTTTAGTGTGTCCCTAATTTTGAAAAGTATTATGTCAGCAAACACGGTGAAAAAAGAATTGTTGCATGGTTACTGCCATTTGTTCTCCTAACAACCGAAATTGTCAATACAGAGCTAAAATCTTGGTTTATTACACTAACAGTTCGGTTTGTTATTGAGACAAGAACAAAATTTGCTGATATAGAATTTAGTTACGATTACCAACAAGGTTTGTACGGATAACAAACAGTGTTGTCATAAAAGAAAGGAGGTCGTGACAAATATGCATGGCTAAGCGAATGCAGAGAAAATAATTAAAGATAATGGTTGACATACTAAAATAAAAACAGTAAAATTTTATTTTATACTGCGATACACTCAGAAAAAAATTCTGGTTAAAATTTCTAGATGCGTTTATTTAAAAATGTTCTAATTATATTAATTATAGTTATTTTAGTTAATGTAACCGGAAAATATTTACCGGAAAGACTTGTGCCACTTCTTCCAGTTAAATTCGTTCTGGTTAAATCTATTAAGCAGGCAGTTATATATGTGAACACTAGATGGCCGACGACCGAGCATGAAATGGAATTTTTTATACTTATAAAAGGTGAGAATTTCGAATAAATTACGACTTGTTTATCGAGTCGGGAGTCATCGTGACGCCTTTTTCTGTAGGATTGTCTCGACTTCTTAAAATTTGCAGCAAATATAAGGATTGGCAATACAACAAATCGTATTTGTATTGGTAATAGAAATGTAATTTTCACAAACTAAACTTTAACGGAGACTAATTTGGATTGTTGATACCGGATATGATAACTTAACAATTCTTTTTTCTCCGTGTATTTTGAAGACCATTATAATTGTGTGTCCATAATAACTTCATAAAAATCTGAAATGATGTGTCATATCTAAAATCTAAAAGTTAGTGAGTCTCAAATTTAACACATAAGAAGATCTATTATTAAAGCGTCAGACGCATATTGTCAACGCAATTGGTCTGTTACGGTTTTTTATACTTGTTTATTATTTTTCTACATTTAATATATGGACCGTCACACCAAGTATATGCACATTATGTTAAATCAAGCGGTCAAGAATTAAACACTTCAAATGTTGCATTTTATTTACAATTAAATGTATACATAATATTATGATGTGTCATATATGTCTGATTTAAGGATATGTAACAATGGTGATCATTGCTAAGCCTTCATTACAGCAGTACCTTGTATTAAAATAAGCAAATAAAACAAGTTTTATGTAACTTTGTCCCCCAATTTGCTGTAATTCGCATTTTCATGCTCTATTTTCAACACCAAAAAGCTAGTAAAGCTAATAAATCGTTAGAATAACATTCCTTCTGAGCTATTTAATTTTATAAACTGACAGTCACTTCTTGGCAAAATTACTCTTGAATCGAAGCCTCTGCGTGTCTCACAAAATATAAACACAATATGTAACAAAATTACAATAAACGATACAGCTTTGCCTCGCCTGTATTAAATGTTTTACATACAAGAAAATTTATCGTACGCAATTTAAAACTCGAAACATATTTTCTCGTCAGACATTCCACAACCGCCTATTAGTGTATCATCGATTAATGAGATTCTCTTTGAACTGTTTTCTCCGAACTAAGTAGCAACAGCACAATTACGTGAATATTGTAGTTTAAAATACATTATTTTCTTTCCGCATGCTACAGGGGCGCAGTTGTTCATCGGAAATTGTTACAGTTACTATGTAACTATAAAAATGTTGCGTTTCACATTGCTTAAAGTCTGGATAATATAAACCGGAAATTCATGGTTATAAAAAGTATAGAAAAATATAAACAATCATAAACTTAGAATTTTATTATTCCTTAACAGTTTATGAAATTATTTGTTCGTAAGTATTTAGCATATTTTTTTGCTTCTGTCAACTGATTAAATGCGATGCGTATTGTACACAATAATAATAACCATTCTTACACGGCGATTTCAAAGTATATAATATAGATGGAAGAAGATCATCACTATTTTAAAAGATGTGTGTACATGTTTTATGACAAAGATCAAGCTACAAATTTTGAAACAAATCTTATAAAAGCTGAATGTCATTAAAGTAATAATAAATGTCATGAAAACCAATCACGAAGATCAGATTGAGTTAGAGGATGAGGTCTTACCAACGACATTTTTCATTTACAAAATCGCTGGATATTGGAGACCGGTTTTGTGGACGACTGATGGAAAGTGCTTTGCTTATAATATTTACACAGCTTTTGTAATTCTTCTAGTGGGAAGTACCAGTGCTTCCGAAATTATCAGCATTGTATTCGATTCGGAGAGTTTTAGTCAGGCCCTATTAGATGACATTTGCATAGTCGTAACAAGGTTCAATGACTGTTTTAGAATTGCTCTTGTTTTGAGTAAACGAAAGGAAATTTTAGGATTGCTGAATGTATGCTTCGCAGAACATTGGCGAGTAGCACGCGATGACACTGAAATTGCTGTAAAAGCAAGATTCAAACGAATCGCCAGGTCAGTATTCACATTCTGTTATTGAAAAATTGCCTGGCCTGGTCTTATTTATAAAACTATTATTTTACTTTCAGATTGACGGCGAGAGCTTATGCATTCATTGTGTTATCATGCTGTTTTTGTTTGGCTTTTCGTATCAATGAGAATGATGTGTCAAGAGAATTGTCACTACCGATAAGTTCCTGGCATCCATATAACATTTCAAACCCAAGAAACTTTTGGATTGCATATATCCATCAATTTTTTGGATCCCTTGGAATTGTGTTAGGTCACGTAGCTAATGCCAGTCTTATCTCTGGATTGACAATTCACGTTTGCGCTCAACTTGAAATCTTAAAATACAGAATTATCAAATTACCACAAATGATTAAAGACTTTAAAGTTTCTGCACGATCCACGACGAAACAACATTCTGTGGAAAAGACGTTGATCGTTGAAAGAATCAATGAATATAGACACATTATGAGGTAATTTTTATAAGATATTATTCTATAGTAATTATGAACTCATGGAGCTTTCTTTGCAGATTTGCGAAGAATTTAAATAAAACATTCGCCGAAATGCAGTTTATTCAATTTTTTATCAGCATGTTGGTCATCTGCACATCGGTGTATCAATTATCAAAACAAAGCATTTTCTCAGTTGGCTTCTTTACCGTCTTCTTTTTTCTCGGATGTATGCTAATGCAAATTTTCTTATTTTGTTGGTTTGGTAACCAAGTTGTTATCAGTGTAAGTTCTCTAGTTAAAAAGCGATTATACTTTATTTGCATGCAAAATATGATAAAAAACATGTTGTTAGTTAATTATTTATGACCTGGTAATAATAAGCATACAGAGTAATCAAATTTTAGTTGCGAATTCATAAGATGGAGTAACAAATAAGAGTAGAATACTGTTTCCATTATCATTATCCATAATTATTAATATGTAAACTGAAGGAAATGAATTAAAATATATAATGTCATATTTTTTAATTAAATCGTCTCGTGTGCTCGTTTAAAGTTGCTTTATTAAAATGGTATAAGAACACACGGAATTATTGAAATAGTCCAACTTTTCCGTATAAATAATAATATTATTGAATTTATTGAATATTGTTTAAGAGTTTGGATGTTGTTGATGCCATTGGTAAACTCAACGGAAATGATTTATCACTAAAGTCGAAGAAAATTCTTCTCATAATGATGATCTGCATGACTAGACCTATTCGTATTTCTGCAGGTGCAATTATCACATGGGATCTGGTATCTTTTATTAAAGTTAGTCTTTCTAATTTTTTAATAAAATTTAAATTAAAAACATATATGATATTATTTATCAGAATTTAAAACCTATATGTGTCTATGCAAATTCTGTTATATCCGAACACATTTAAAATGAAAGTATCGATTACAAGTTATTAATAACAAAAAATTACAGGTTTTGAAAATGTCTTATTCGGCTTTCAATGTACTGCAACGAACTTCTGGTACGGCGTAACGGATCTTCATCCCTGAATTAATTTTATGTATTTTAATAAATAAACATTGTTGATATTGACATTCGATTGCCGTGCTTCAGAAAAAATAACCATTTGTTGTATTTATATTATATATTACACCTATGCTAACTTTATAACAAGATCGTTTTGTTTGTAAACAAGTATTCGCAAGTTTGTGGATTCAAAATGATTGACAATTTCTTACCAGGTTGCCACCAGGGAAATTGTACCGGTTTTCCGGATCCCGTCAGGGGTTTCAGTCGGGAGACGGGATCCCAGAGGATATCCTAGATAGGTAATGGGTTTCGGGTCATATAGGCGGAAAATGTAGGTATTATTAATAAGGTTTCACTTGTTGAATAGTAGTATATTATATTCCAGGAGAGGACAAGATCTTATCCGATCTTCCAGCATTTATCAATTATCTCCAAAAGTGAAATCCTCATGATGAGGATGCATCTGAACCCAGTATTTGGTCACTTGTCTTCTCTTGGAATATAATAAGCAAAGCCGTTAGAAGGTCAAATACGTTTTTTTTAAATGTTATTCTTATTTACAGGCCCTGTATATTTCAAATATTGTTTAAGAACATTACTTAATTAGGCAAATAGATATTATGTACTATGAATATGAGCATCGATAACATGTAAATACGAGTAATATTCAGAACAGCGTCTTTGTCCGGGCAAAGGGCTTTACCCGGGTTTTCCTTACTATTCACCATGTTAGACATTACTAATAATACCTTCATTTTACGCCTATATTATATCCTTTCTAGGAAACTGGTCCGAGTTCCGTACCGTTCCCTGCTAGGTCCCCACCTGGGAATTTTCAGTAGGGTTATTCATAGAGCTTAACAAATTCACAGCTCAAAAGTAAACACTTTTGAATAATTCTGAATCGTTTTTAGTTTTCTTTGTTTGGAAGATCAACTGAGTGGCTCTGCGATTGCTCAAAACTGGTCATTTGATTCATTTAATTTTTCAAAAACACTTATGTATTATAAATATCAAAGTGTGGCGTGTTAGGCAATCCCCTTAAATGATATCAGAGAAGTCATTGGGGAGAACGATTAAGAAGAGCACCCATTCAAAAGAATCGACAATTCTTTTTTTATTTAGAACGTTATCCTCGCTTTTACTTACCAACTTATTTGTGAACATAATCTACTATTCAGAATGTTTGCAGCACCTGCCATTAATAGATTACTTGAAGATTATATTCAAACTTTACGATGGATGGAATAACGGGCCATTTGCCATGCGCCGATTGACCTGCAATCTCCATCACCGATTAAATCATCTGCAAAATGAGAATTTCGTGGCTTCAAAATGTCATCATGTCAGTTTGAGAAAGATGGTTCAACAGTGTGAACTATTGATAAAGTCCGTACATGGTATTTTGACAGTTGTTTTGGTCATGAAACCAGTTGCTGTCTGAAAGAGTGGTACAGAACAAGCTGAATTTTGTCAATTTTCATTAGCATAACTATATTACATTCAATAGGACCTACTTTTATGACGACAAAATAAATTTTAATTAATAAATAATGATTTTTGTCAACTTTCCGAGCAAATTTTATACTACATTAAAAGTAATGTAAATTTTCACTACTTTGTCATTAGGCATCACTGTTATAAGAATGAATTTCAGCATCATTTTTTATACAGGGATTGTGGTGATTAAATTCTCTTACTCGCCTTGTAACCTGAACGTTCCTTCTTTGGTGAAAATCAAGCTGTATGGGAAGTATACGCTGCTTCAAATTATATTTAACATGCGTCTAGCGTACAATAAAGCTATGACTTCCCTTCTACACTGGAGTGCAAAATTCGGCGCCAAATTTTTTATGCCGTGCTTACTAATTATCAGGTCCGTATCAATGAGCACTTTAAAATAACAGTGGGGGAGGGACCCCTAGAGTTGTTTTTGTTTATTATGACTTTTTGCATGTAGTTCTTGATGGTAGTGTCATTGGTTTCTCCGCGGTTGGCGGATTGGAGAAATTTGTCTATTGTTCTGTATGAGATGATAAAAATCTTCGAAATTTAACCTTTTAATAATATAAAAATAAGGGAGTAAAATTGACCAATGTTCACACTCATCTCTATCACCAATAATAAAATGATGTGGCAGCAATATCGCTATTATTAATCGCCGTGTGATAACAAGATCACCTACCATCACCAGCCTTTTCAAAGTTTATCATCATTTTTAATTTTCATTATTTCCAAGAAGATGTCAACATTGCTCATTTAACCTTATTTATGACATCCAGGTGTGGCAGTACTCTTATGGGCACTGATATAGGAAATTACCATAAATCGGATTACATGGGTTACAGCATGCTGTCTGACACTCGGAACGCAGTCCATTTGGTATCTTAGACATATCACATAATATTAAAAAGATGATGATTTTCTACATGCTGAATTCTAATTTGCTCCAGATCATTAGCAAGGTGAGTATAAAAATTAAACTCCCTTTGATTTAGCTGAACATTATATATCATTTCAATATGATCCTGAGCTCAGTCTTATGTATAAATATATTTTGTTTTTCATTAGTATGTATGTTATGTTTCCGTTTACCCCGCATTTTTTAACATTTTTGTTTTTAACTCTAAGCGTACGCTTCATTATTATTGTACTAATAATATTCATTATCGTGAGTTTCGACGTATCTTTTAAACAAATATAAAAGCAATTTTATTCCGGGTTTCGATATGAAAGTTATTACCGCCATTCATACGTCAAATATAAAATATGGATAATAAAATGCCCCTATTTGTATTTTTTAATTTATTTATCCTCTACCTTCTACCTCAATCGAAGTGTCCCAAAACCTCTCAAGGAGCTTGTCCGGGTACAGGTGAGCACAATTGCAAGAGCTGCAGGAAGGTCTTCTTAGATAGCGCCATACTCACATTTGTCGAGAATGTAAGAAACTGTAGAAGCCCACATTAAGTACAGCATCGACCATTACTCGATTCCCGCCTGAAGACAACGCCTCGAAAATGTCAAACAGATAGCTCCGGTTTGTCTTACACATAGCGAACTGTTACCTGAAAACAATTTAGAAAAATTGCCTAGCCGGGGATTGAACTCACGACCTTCCGTATAACACAATAAACTCCTACGGAGCTCATTTAGAGCTTCTTGATTTTCGTCGGAGCTTCATTTTCAACAATCGAATCCATTCTAACATCTGAGAAGCTCGCTGGAAGCTCGCTCGAAGCTTCGTGGGACCTCACCACGAGGATTGTCAACGGAAAAAATTAATTTGATTTGACTATACATATATATACTATAGATATCATTTATAAACACATACCATATTACTTTTGACTTAAATGATGTCGTATATGAAAGAGTAGAAAGAGTGTCGTATATCAAAATAACTGTTGTGTAACCGGCGTTTTTTTTTAAATTATATTACACTAAACGCTTATAAAATATAAGCAAATACTTTACTAAGAATTTTCCTACATTATCAACTATTCGCCGCTCATCAGAACAAACGCGCTCAGAGCCATACCCATGTTCATATGCATTATGTATAGAGAGCACAGCACTTATACGAACTTAACATGGCTTCCATTGCTTGCAGAAATGATCGCCTATCCTAAATGTATAGAATACACACTCGACGGGCGTTCGAAACTGATAGAAACTGCTCTCCCGAGCGCCGTCACTCGGCTGGCGTTCGAAACGGACAGAAACTGTTATTTCGGGAGACCATTCAAGATGGTCGTGTAAATAAAAGAACTCTATGCTCGGAAACAATTTTCCGTTCGAATTGTGCCTACTCCTGGCATTTCGTATATGTACATGACACATTATTTAGATAAAATAAAATGCGAACTATAAGACGCGTTAGTGTAAATGATTGTGACTTTTGATTTTGTTCGACATGCTAACCCAATATCAAATTTTAAAATATATCTCTTCGGCGTATATATTACATGGAAAGAAGGAGAACTATCCTCATTTCATTTTATGAACTGCCATTAATCTACATTCATATATATAATACATCAGTGAAACTATCGCAATATGAATTCGTAACGCGTAATTAGACCGGAACATAGCGCGGTCTTCATGACGAAAGTCATATAATATTATATACATAAGAAGATTACCGATGCAATTCCCATAGAGCTCGTACAGCGCAGTTGCGCAAGCTCCCAGAGAACTTATGGAATTGAAATCTACATCAGCTTTGTGTCGTATGGAACTCCCACAAAGCTCATACAGAGCAATTGCGCGATCTCCCAGGGAGCTTCTGAAATTAAACTCCGGTGGAGATCTATAGCAGCTTTCTGTGGATTTTTTAATCGTCCATCATTATATTTTGCCAACAGTCGCGTATTACACACGTGTTTGATCATGGATCGGGTTACCACGGATTCTATTTCTAGGTAGGACCTCATTAAAGAGGCCATTAAGGATGGGAATTCGAGTGACGACAAAAGGTCTGTTCCGTCTAGATGCCGGCAAGATGTACTCGCAAGCTCGCTGTTGTAGTCCTCGGCCTTGGGGCTCCCGTCTCTCGTCCAGTCGGTCGCTCCTCGCTCCTCGTCCTGCCCGGCGCATCTGTCTCTAAGCTCACCCTTGACGCCCTTGATGAACAATATACAATTGTTATCTATTTGGACATCGCGATGTTGCATGCATGCGTACCGGATATGAGCGGACAGTTTTCTACGTGGTTCGTCGTTTTTCCAGGCAGAAAAAAGTGTCAAATTACGATCAACGAGTTCAATAAACACGTTTTTAGTTAGGTGTCGAAAAGTTTTTTTTTGGAGACCGGTCGACATGAGGCCCTGAGCCAGAACCCCAGTCAAGTCAGTCAACCAGGCGAAATTTTGATTCCCCCGATCGAGCCTTGTAGTAAAAACTCGACCGTTGGAATAAAACCCTGGCCACTACAGTACGTCGGTATAGCCAGAGCTGCATTTGTCGAGGATGCAGGAAAATTCAGAAAAATTGCTACCTGAACGGGGATCAAACTCATGGTATAAAAACATAAGGTGAAACGTTGCGCATCCAGATGATGAAGAGGTTGTATTGAGCAAATGAAAAATGTCCAGAATTTCATGCAAGTACCCATACCACCGACAATTGGCATTTTTTGGGCATTTCCTATTAGTCCACTAGCCTCCTAGTTCTATTAGGCCACTACGCATCCACGGAAACTTTTCACCTTGTGTTCGTTACACCATGATCAAACTCACGTCCTACGACTTTGTTGTCCAACGCGCTACCGCCTGTGCTACGAAGCCGATATTAGGTGTTGAAAATAAAAGTCACGACCTGTTAACTCGTTCAACTCGCTCGGGCGGCAATTTGACGCTCGTTGCAATCACTGTCGTTTCATCCTTGATACACAGTTTAGTATTTCAATCCTTTAACACAGGAATTTTAGACAGCCGCATTGTCATGATGTTACTCATACAGGCATGATGGGTAACCCAACTGGAATATATTCAGGATCAAATAAAAAAATGTTGATATTTCATTTGGCGCATAAGTTAAAAAAGATTTAGATATTGTTGATCTCGCAGTTTTGCTAACATTTTTCGCAGGAAAAACTTAAGAGAAGAAGACGCGAGCTTTATAGCTGAATATTAAAACTTAATGGGGGGAGTACTATATGGAATAATGTTATGTGGAAACTAGCACAAGGTAATAATATTGCCTACATTGTATACGCTCCTTAGTTAATTTTCCGTTTTGTACACTTGCGTTTAGTCGGTTGCTTGCTGTTAACTATTGTTACTTTTTTTCACATGAACAAGGTGAAAAAGAAGAGAGTAGAAATAAAGAGTGAGAGAATTAATGGTGGTGCACCTACTGAAAGTAATTACGTGGTCTAACTACGTGGTCTCGACCTGGTATTTTTGGCCCATTTGAGCAGGTCGAGACCATGTATAATTTTGTCACCAGGTCATGACTACCCGGTCAATACTATATACCCTACTGAAAATTAACAGATGACATATCATGTGACATATAATAATAATAATAACAACAATTCACCTTCATTGACACAAAGGGCTATATAATGGCCTCTTTGAACCAAAGGGCGAGCCACATCTAAAGCCGCTTTACAGACTGACCAAATATCATATGATATTTCATGTGACATATTACTACGTGAATAAGAGTAACTTATACTCAAGCGCAGAAGGCATATTGATAAATGCAGGTTTAGTTCAAGCAAAAATTTAACCAATTCTTTGCAGACATTAATATTTACTTACAAAATAGTAAACGCAAACATTTTATGCAGTTATTTTTGTCGGAAAAAATATTTCACTGGGGTAGAAACCCGAGAATTCCACATGATCTCGACTTGGTCAAATGAATCAGAACTACCAGGTCGAGGCCACGTGGAAAACCCCACCTGGATTCTTTTCGTAGGGAAGTTTTTCATGGAAAATTTACATTTGAAAAGAAACAAGCCAAACCAAAATTTGTCAAATGTTTAAATTTAGATTGTCCAATTTATTTTGACAATCTGGAGGGTTCGGGTTTAGATAAATCCCCAATACAGGGTCGGATCTTATTAAACTAATTTCCTTTATTAATAAAATTAAATATAAATTAGAATATTTAGTTACTAACCTATTATTTATTTTGTGCTCCACTCTCTGTTGAATCCGACTGTCTTGGAAAGCAACAAATTTTATTAAAATAATTAGAATTATATTTCACTGAAGTTAACACTTCTACTTTATTCTATTTACAGTAGAACCCCGCTGGATTGTCGGGATTCAGCCGCTGGATTGGCATTTCTCGGAATGCATTTACCCCCACCACGCTCTTGCCGCCTCAGGAGCGTCTCTAGTTAGACATACGTATCAGTTTGGAGTTATAATAGGAAGCAGAGCGATTGTCTGTGATTGGTCATGAACGTCACGTGATTACGGCGTAGAGGTGGAAGCGATGCTTCCCCTATTGCCGACAGTCCAGCGGGGTTTGCGGGGAAGACTCGAAACCTACCGTGACAATCCAGCGGGGTTCTACTGTATAGAATATAATAATTAAAAATTGTATATATGTGTTCGCGAATACGCTTCCTTCTGCTTCGAAGGTTGAACGAGAAGGTAACGATTGTAAAAATAATGTTTGTATTAAAAGGATAAAAAAAGGATTTTGAATTTTCCCTTTCTTTAATGACTTTTGATGCCTATTTGCGGATCGGCTCTCGGTTGGAGAGGTATAGGATGGACAAAACACAGTCATGATACATGACGGAACAGGACAACACAATGCAACCACCCAGAGCCAGTCCCCACACCCCAATGTCGGTACAACCATCTTTTTCCGAGGTAATGCCCACGACGCACCGACCGCGGAAAAGCCGCTGACGATACCGACAAACTGGCGATGGAGGTCGAGAGCGGTTCCCAATTCGTACCTTCGCCGAGCGCTGCTTACTTTGTCGATTTTTCAAACAAATGGAAAACAAACAGAAAAACATGCCTCGACGGGGATTATAACTGAATTTTTCGATGAGAGAGTATCCAAAAAAATGTTCTTAAGTTGTTCCACTCAAAAGTGTACAATGTATAATTTTTGCTTCATTTAATCGGTTTGGTTACGGGTTCGTCCAGAAATGTAAAAGTTGGTCCCTGGCGAAATTTTTCGCCGCAGCTGAGAAAATGTCTCAATTTCCGGCAAATTTCTTCGCAAAACCTTCAGATCTCTTATCCGAGTTACAGATGATCCTATCCGAGCACGTGTACACGGAGAGAAATTTGAAAGGATGAAACTGTAGGTATTCCTTCCCCACTGTACTAAGAGTTGGTGCTGGTTCTGCACCATGTGTCGCGTGATATCAATGTAAGAAACCCACAGTCTCAGACTGTGAAAACGCTTAGGATGAGACTGCAAAACTGCGATGCTTTCTTCGAGGCTTTCTACCGCCTAAATCTTACTTTTTAGACTAGGGCTCTCGCGGACTTTTTTATAGGAAATTTCCTCCTCTACAAAAAAGGTTTAGTAAATTTTTGCTCTATCTTGCACCGTTTTCGATACGGAAGCGATAGAACGAAGAACATCGAGTTTTTAAAACAAAAGATAAACATGGCGTCGGACGCTGAATACGTTGTTTTTCATTCTATTGCTTCTGTATCGAAAACGGTGCAAGATAGAGCAAAAATTTACTAAACCGTTTTTGTAGAGGAGGAAATATCCTACAAAAAAGTCCGCGAGAGCCCTAGTCTAAAAAGTAAAACTTAGGCGGGAGAAAGCCTCGAAGAAAGCATCGCAGTTTTGCAGTCTCATCCTAAGCGTTTTCACAGTCTGAGACTGTGGGTTTCTTACATTGATATCACGCGACACATGGTGCAGCACCAGCACCAAATCTTAGTACAGTGGCGAAGGAATACCTACATTTTCATCCTTTCAGATTTCTCTCCGTGTATGTAATTCTCCATCTAAAATGTTCAGTGGGTAACGTTAATCTGTAGCGTCTCTGCGATGTCCTCGTGTTAGCTGTGCACTTCTAGGGATATTGTTCGATCTATCGAATCAATCGAGATTCTTCAAAAGAAAACATATGTATATGCGCGCGCATGCATGCACATGTAGACTATGTTAACAAAAATACACATGTACGTATTCACTAATTGTGTGTTTTCGTGTAACTTTATGAACAATATGTATTGTGACGTGATATAAAAAAATAACAAATCTTCAAAAAGTACACCAGATCGTCCTGCTACGTTATATGCGTTTAAAAGACGGGACGGGATGTAATCCGCACTTAATGTCGCCGGTCAAAGCATACACACTATGTTGTACGATAAAACACTATTTGTATCAAATAAAAATAAATACATGTATACTTTTTGTCCACGTGTACAAACATGTCCCACACAAAAGTATTAAAAGTATGATATCGAATAGCATTTAAACAATTCACTGCATTTCTTGACATTTCTGTCATAAAAAGTGTACAAAATGTTAACGGATAACTTGAACGATAACAGCGTTTCTAAAATCTTCGAGGATTACACAATCAACGAAATAGGACTAATATTAAAACATGTTCAAAATGAAGGTAACAGGAAGCAAAGTGAGCTACGAACATTGGTTGGGGAAAGATATCGAAACCTGATGGACGCTGTGGATACCATTGCAAAAATGGGAGAAACGTCAAAAGCTAGTACATTAAAGATTCATGACATTCATACTGGCTTTTCTAGTTTGCAGCAAAAGTATGTTACTGGTTTCAAAGCAAGCACGGAAAAAGACGCTCTTATAAAACCCAGTACTACTTTTTCTGATCCTGTCATATTAGAACTAAAAATGTTAATGAATTTTCCTGAACAAATTTGGACAGCGATCGATTCGACAGATTATCTGTTAGCTGCACAATTGTTCATCTTGGCTCAACATCTTCATTTTAGCTTAACTTTCGAAAGTGGTAGTGACGCAACAAATAAATACAAGATCGAAACAAAACAGTGGGAAATAATCCATCGGTTTAGAAACGCAATAAGTAACGGATGCAACGACATTCTTCAAACTGCAAATCTTTCTAAAGAACTTGCAGCAAATAGTTTAGCTAGTGCAGTGCTCTTAGAAGAATCGTCTTTATCCGATTTAACTGATAAAATGATAACTCTACGAAATAACACAATCCTTAATATTATCGCTACCGGAAATAATAGTGGGGTTCGAAACTGTATGAAATCGTGTCTAAACGTTTTAAACGAAACAGCGCCGTTAATGTACAATTGTTTTCGCGAGTGCGACGAGGTCGAAGGTGGTCTTATTTTGCATTACATTAACATCATCAGAGACATAGAAGCATACTACATGTTTTCTCAATTTGACATCCATCAAGAATTATTAGACGAAATTATTCCAGAATCCCTAAAAGCGTACAAAGCATTCGGACAAATAAAATTGGAAACACTTTCGCCATTAAGCTTCCAAGAAAAGATAACCGAATGGCTAAAATGGGTACAAAAAGTGGTTTACAACGAAATTTCACAACTTTTAAATTTGATTACATCCATAAAAGGAATTCATAACATCCGAAAGGAATGTTTTGCAGCCAGTATTTCTGACAAATGGAATTTAATCTGGAAACGGTTAAATATACCCAGTATACAATTTTGGACCGATTTGATTTATCCATTATTAACCGAAAGAGTAAATGTCATTTTAAATGAAAAATTGACAGCCAGTATGGCGCAATTGAAAAAGAATATTCTTGATCTACCAGAAAGATTAAGTGGCGATCCGTTTGAGGGTTCCGAATACGATTTACGTCCGTTTGTTTGGAACGATTCGTTGTCCGATATACCAAAGAATATTTGCAAAAACGAACTTTTAGCTGTCAAAACTGCACTGCAGATGAAAACGAGTGGATTTTGGCAAAATGTTATTAGATTGTGTTCCGATTTCGATCAGAGTTTATTTGATTTATTGGAAGATTTGGATCAGTACTTGCAAGAAGAACAAAAGATGACAATGTTGAATGATGAATCCTTAAAAGTTAGTATTATCTCGAATTCTAAAGTATTTTCGAATTACTCTGACATTCAAGAACATTTACAAAAAATGACAGTATCCCTTATTGACGATTTTATAAATTTCGTTAAAGAAAGTTACGCTTCAAATGTAAATGTCGAAGAACATAAATCGACAGTAATTGTGATTGCGAGATTCTTACAAGCGATGACAATATTGTGTCCAAATTTGAAACGGCACTTTACGAAAACTCCGGGTCTTTTATCGAAGAATGTTAAATGGCAATCGGTATGCAATACTTTGATTGACGGAAGTTGTTACATGTGGTCGGTTTGGGCACGCACTTACGAACCTAGTATCGAATTGCATCAGTCTACTACAAATTTAGCGAAAGACTTAACAGATCCACTTCAGGCATTAGTTTTTATTTCGGACTGGGAAAAAGTAACAATCATAGAAGAAGCGGAAGAGGGGAAAAGAATACAGTCAGAAATTTTAATTCCTTATCAATCGTCTTTCTTTTTGCAACATAATTTGATAACGTATACTAAATATCTAAATAAAATAATTCCACATACAATTCCGAAGGTTGCTCTCGTAATAATTGTAGAAAAAATTATTACAAAGTTGTTAGATCACTACAAGAATGTCTCCGAAGAACAATTATGCCAGAAACAAGCCATCCAAATATTGTTTGATGTGAAGTATGTTACGTTATTGATGATTCCTCGAGAAAATAAAACATTAGTCGAGTACTCAAATTCTGTTTGCAGTAATATCGTAAATAAGATTGATCCCTTCGATTATGATGTTTTTTATCCTTTTATTCATACAAATGTAAAGAAAGCAGCGCAGAGAAGTATTGTGATATATGGATCGTTAATATTGAACATGGAACAACTGTATTCGGCGATTGGTGCACGAGGAGATGAAAATGAAAAGGAAGGCAATTTAATCAAAGATCCTCCGGGTATTCTTGCTTTGTGTACTGGAGCGCCTTGGTTCCCATCGTTAACGGTTACTCTTCCGTCAAAGAGTTATGTGCATACACCGTCTCAATTAGATAAATCACAGAAGAAAAAAGTACCGCCCCCTCCTCCTCCTAGTGCGATTGGAAAAAATGATTATGCAGGAGCAACATTTAAATCTGGTGCTGCCGCTTTCTTTGGATCAATGGGTTCTGATTGGTTTGGTTCGGGTAAACAAGAAAATTGAAATGTGTAAATCATATGTATTATAATCTTGTACAATTTATAAAAAGTTATTTATATATGTTAACTTAATGTAACTTATACCTTCCATCCTATATTCCTTCATTTTTTAGACAATTCTGAATAGTTATTCTTTTTATGTTATTTATTTATTTTATTAATAAACGGGTTTAATGCCCATAACTACAAGTTAATACAATCATATGATAAAACAAGATAACTACACAGAAATAATAATATACAGCACCTACTATGCCAGAACTGTATTTATACTTTGTTTCACACTTTTTAAATATCATGTGTGAATCAATATTAATTTTGGAAAAGAAAGAAACATCATCAACCGAACTCCATGATGTCATGATAAATTTAAAAAATAAAATTGAAAATCGCTTAGTGGATAACTTTTTTGGTAGCCAGGTTGCACGAAGTTTGAAAAATTTTACTAAGAGCAAGCAAAAGCAGTTCGTTGAAAACGCCAGCAATGTTTATCGAAGATGTCTGGATTATTTAGAAAAGCATTACGATTTCGAAAATAGCCCATTCAAATGCCTATGATGTTTTAATATAAAAAAGAATAACATAAACTACAGTGGCCCTCCCCTTATTTTAACTGCGTCTTTTATTTTAACTTTCTTTCGTCCCTTATGTTAACTTCTTCCCCTCATGAGTTCCCCCACCATTCGCCATTTGAAAGTGTTCAAAAGAGTGCGGATTGCTGTTTGCGCTTCCGCATACCAGTGAAGAAAGACACCACTATATCTCCTCTCTCTGTTTTTATTCTCTCATACTGCCAGTGGTGAGGATGAGGGGAAGCGGTAAAATAAGGAAAGAGGCCGCCATCTTCCTTGACTCGAAAAGTTAAAATAAGAGGAGGGCCACTGTACGATGATGTCGTAGAAGCTTCAAAAATAATGAAGCTGGAAATTAATGAAGACCGGGTCTATGATGAAATTGTAGTCGTAAAGAAAACTGATTTGCGATCCAAAGATTGTAGCGTTGCAGAAATGTGGGTTGCAATTTTTAAGACTTTTGACAATTTAAATAATATTAAGCGAATAGTTTGTAAGGTGTTAAGCATTCCAGTCAGCAATGCATTCGTCGAACGGATTTTTTCCATAATGGAGTCAGTACGGAGAGATGATAGAAATCAGTTAAAACTAAAATTAGTTGCGGCAGAACTCCAGATCCGAATAAATTACGACTTGGATTGCGATTCTTTTTATAATTATTTAAAATGCCCTGAACAAAAAAAATTATTAGAGTGTGCACAAAGCCAAAAAAATATAATTTTAAAAAATAATGAGTTGAATTATATTATTAAAAATTTTCTATTTAAATGTTCCGAAATTTTGTTACGCAAAAAAAATATACGAAATGATAAAAAATATAGATCTAATAGAAGAAATTGGATAATGTTATAAAATTAATATGATATACGTTTTAATGTAAATAATGTGATAATAAATGTTTAAATTATTTAAATTTAGAGCTTTTTCTTTTGTAAAAATGTCTGTAACCTGTAATCAGCTAATATACATATTTGACCTCCTGATGTTATACGTAAAAACTTCATTTTTTAATGAATGATCTGCGATAATAATTAATAATTTAAAGAAAAAAATGGCGGATCCCCCCCCCCCCTCCCGCCTCGGGAAATCTCCGGGTCGCACCAGAGACAGAGTTGGTCACCCTATAAACAGAAGTTAGAAGGTTAGGAGGAACAGTGAGGAGTTATAACTTTGGACAAACTTTTGCCATTTTTGTGTGGTGCCCCCGACGTGACGTGAGGCCTACTTTATAACGAAATTGAAGAAAAATATAGAAAAAGGGAACAAAAAGACCTCGTGCAATAAAACGGAATTCAAGAAAAGTACGAAATTTGTATGTAAAGATTTGAAAAAGGTATTTACGGAATTGAGGGGATACGCGCGAATTCTGCTGGGAAAGTTTTGTCTAAATGACCAATTTTCAAAAGAGCTCGGATTGAAAAAGTAAAAGTGGTATTTGAGGAGAATGTGCAAACGCATCTTTTTTCCATTTAACAAAATTATCTGAGGTTTATAGTTTTTTTAAACGAAAAAAGCCTTGTTTTAATATAATGCATAACTTCAATATTTTTTCACATCAACTCGCGGTAGTGAATTCATTTTTCAGAATTTGGAAACATAAAAAATACCAAATTGAGCGCAAGTGTCTAACGAAAGAAGAAAATATGAAAAATTTTAAAAAATAAAAAGTTATGAATTTTTACCCGCGAAATTGTGAAAAATGTGTTTTGATACATTCCAGCGCTTCTCGGATAACAATATGTCCTCACGTGAGGGCTCTTAAGGGGGTGCTAAAGTGGTCCACCGGTAAGGTAGGAAATTTCGCTAGCAAATGTAAATTAAAGATGACTGAATGACATTTTGAAAATTCGGGCTTTGTAAGGGCAATTCTAAGCACTATAACACAAAAATATTAATTGAGAACTGACCGAGAATCTTCGGAAACAAGTGATTTTTATTTATTTCCGAAAATTCTTGAACAATTCTCAATTAATTTCCTTGCTATTTGCCCTTACAGAGTCAGAATTTTGAAAAATAGATTCAGTCATTTTTTTACGGGTTTTAGTGAAAATTCCTACCTTATCGGCCAAGCACTTTAGAACCCCCTTAAGGCGATTTAACATGGACGTGGGAGCTCTATGACCCTACAGTGCAGGATGCGCGCATGGTGATCTCATCGTGCGAGCATTTTGTTATCTGGGTTTGTTTAGCTGGAAAATTTTAAGCCACGAAAAAGTTCCAGTGACAAAGTTGTTTATTAGGGTTTATTACAGTTTTCTATAAAATTTCACGTTAATACGTGTAGTAGTTTTTAAGCAATATGCAAGTTTTAAGTTATTAACGACAAGCGCGTCGCGGCACGTGCAAACAATGGACCGAGAACACCGTATACTCGGTGTCCTAAATATCTTCATTTCTTACTGCGACAACAAATTAGCATTCCGGAGAGGATGATTATTTCATTTAGCTCTCTGAAAGTTAGAAATTTACTCTGACAGCAGCACGTATAATTGGAAATATGCAGTACTATTCTATAATATGATTCACAAATGCAGTTCTGTTTCAGGAGTGTTCTAAAGTCTGGATCATTTGAACATTTTGCTACCCTTGCTGTGGCTCGTTACATCGAGGCTACCAGATATAAATAAAAAATTGTCTTTGATATCTTCTTGACCGCTTTACTTAAATACAATGAAAGTTGCTCTTCTTTGATTAACGGACTAATGACTATAAATTCCTGGTTTTCAAGGCATTATTTAAAAATGATTTTGCCACCATATACGTTTCGCCCTCCGGTATGGGCCATCATCAGGAACTCCCCAGATAATATTGGGTGCGACTTACGATAGGCTCACGACGTGAATTCACGAAATGATGTCATTGTGCAGCCTTCATGATAGGCTGTTCCGTGCTACACGTGCACGTCTCTCACCTACGAATCACAGTGGATTCATGCGTGATGCGCGTTGTGAGTTCATCGTGATTCGCATAGTGACATGCGCATTCGCATGGGTGCTTTCGTTGAGCCCCGTTATCTCTGTCTTTTCTCTTGGAGCGGAGCGCCACCTACACGAAAATGTCGCCCGGCATTTACCGGCATGCATATTGTGTGAACCCACTTGAGTGCCATACAATGTATTTATTGCATTTCCTTCTATTTATTTATTAACAAAGTAAATGAAAGTCATTTATTCCGAGAAGAAAATGACAATTAAACTTGTATTAATGCTTAAATATATTTTTCTTAGACCCGCCGGATTCCATAGATGTAAGTTCAACTTAAGTTCGTCTTATTCGTTTACATTATCGTCGATTTCAAAGTTGCACGGTGGTACAATGGCATCGCATACCTTTCGAACATAAAAAGCAGGTAAAAATTCGGAAAGACTACGTCACCTGGAAAAAATATTTTTGGTATGGTTTCCGATGTATTTTGGGTCGCTTATTACGAATCTGATAATAAAAATTGGCGGGCGAACATATCTTGGCCGCTATCTCGAAAAAAATACCAAAAAAACATGATTTTTCTTAGTTTCTTACATTTATTTCGAAAAATACAAATCGTACAAAAAATGTTTCAAACAAAAATTGTAGAGCGGAAAATTCTCTATAAAAAAAGTCTTCCTTTAAAAACGCGAAATAAACGTGAGATTCAGCAAAGACTTGTTCCGTTCAACTGGTAATACGGTACGTCCCAGATAACATTGGGTGCGACTCACGATGGGCTCACGACGTGAATTCACGAAATGATGTCATTGATGCGCATTGTGAGTTCATCGTGATTCGCATCTGAGTGGTATGCGCATGCGCATAGGTGCTTACTTGAGCCCCGTTATCTGTCTTCTCTCTTCGAGTGGGGCGCCATCTACACGAAAATGTCGCCCGGCATTTACCGGCATACATTACACATTTTGTGTGAACCCACATGAGTGACACACGCTGTATTTCGTTTTCTTGTATTTATTTATTAACAAAGTAAATGAAAGTTATTTATTCCTAGAAGGAAGTGACAATTAAACTTTTAGCTTGAATATCTTTTTTTAGGCCCGGATTCATAGTTGTAAATTCAACTTAAGTTCGTTTTTTTTTTCGTTTACATTATCGTCCATGTCAAAGTTGTACGATGGTAAAATGGCATCACATACCTTTCAAACATAAAAAGCAAAATACAGTAGATCTGGACAACATCAAAGTACATAACAGAATGTATAATTACTCATTTGTCAGTTTGAGGTTAAGCTGCAATTCACGACTATGAGGCCCAGCCCAAGAGTATTCAGAATAAATTATAATGACACATATCGTAATTGAAGTCCCCATGATCCTTTCAAAACATAATAATCTATTTTATTTTATAATTCTTTCGTATTAACCAAAAGAATATCTCCTATTATTATTATAGATTTTTATGGGCAGATTTTTCTACACCTACGCACACGAGGACTCATAGTGAGTTCATCATGAAAAGCATTTCACGTGAAATCACGAGCGTGATCTCACTATGAGACGCAATACGCGTCGCATTACGCAGCGTTCATGAATTCATCCGTGATAGAATTTCTCACGCGTGAATTCATCGTGATTTCATTGCGATATCATTTTGTTTAAGTTATTTCAATGAGTGGGGGCTCATTTTGAAGCTTATTTTAAGGCCTATAATTTACATATAAGAACATTTGACTTGCGATGAATATTTTTGAAGTTATGGCCTCAAAAATGGGAAAAAGGACAAATTTTTGGGGCTTTGCACTGACGCCGCCCGTTTTTCGCCATTTCTACGACATTAAATGTGTTCCCGCGGAATTCATTTTTATCGAAACTTAACGAATGGGGGGCAAATTCTTCACTTTTTCAAGATCTAAAACTTTTTCTTCGGCGATATTTCATTATCTATTTAGTAAAATGTGTTAGATGCGAGAAACCCCCAAAATTTGCTTTTTTCCGATTTGTGAGGCCATAACTTCAGAAATATGCATCGCAGGTCGAATGTTCCTGTAGGTGAATTGTAGGGCTTAAAAGAAGCTTAAAAATGAGCAAGCCGAGTTATTGCCAAAAAACGTTTTTTTTTCGAAACTTCAATAGCTCGTCACTCAAAATTCTGAGCCTCAGATCCAATTTTGGTACAGGACTTTATTGTTCTATCTATATTGAAATATCACGGAGAATCACCTCCTGCAATATCGTTACCCAGTTCGGGGACATCCTGTATCTCACAATGCCGCGGAAAGCGTAGATATTTTCAATGAAAATCGTTTTTAGTCAAGTTTGGTTGCAAGTAAAGAAAAAGCTGTATTTTATTAGAGTAAAGTGCAATCTGGTCACCAATTACACAGGCCAACAAAATGAGGCCGACCTCAATACCCAGAAACTGGAGTATACTTTTCCGAAGGTTTTCGATGCGCTAAATCCAAATCTGGCCACATAATTGTTCTATCGCGTCAAGATTTTGAGATATCCTAACCTAAAACTGCAAAAAACACCGTTTTTGCCCATTTTCAGTAAGTTTTTGTGGAAGAAAAAAAAATTTTGTTCAAAATTTGGCAAAAACCAGGTTAAAGTGCTATTCATCAGCTTTAAAATGCTCTTTTAGTCATTCCGATACGATAGTTTTTCATCGAGTTATGGAAGTTTTTGTCAAGGCACAATTATGATTTTCATACATTTAGTAAATGTGTAAATGAATGAAAATAACTAACAAAATGAGACTGATCTTTTTGCCCAGAAACCTGAGTACACTTTTCTGACGGGTTTCGATGTACTGAATCCAAATCTGGTCGCAGAATTGCTCTATCACGTCAAGATTTTGAGATATCCTAACCTAAAACTGCAAAAAACACCCTTTTACCCCATTTTTGAGGTTACATACGCACTGCAGGTTTATTTTCAGAAAATCTTCCATAACTCGATAAAAAAATATCGTATCGGAATGACTAAAAGAGCATTTTAAAGCTGATGAATAGTACTTTAACATGGTTTTTGCCAAATTTCGAACATTTTTTTTCTGCCACAAAAACTTACTGAAAATGGCCAGATTTGGATTCAGCGCATCGATAACCTTTGGAAAAGTATACTCCGGTTTCTGGGTATAAATTTTGTTGGCCTGTGTTATCCGTATATCCGTCATATACCAATCGTATGCTAATTACGGCATAAAAAGTGGAACACACATTGTCGGTTGATCTAAATTTAAGCGAAAAATCAAAACCATATATTTTTGCACCGACAAAACGCGCTAATCACTTCGTGCAAAACATTCCCCTAAATTGAACGCGACCAATGATAGAATACCCAAGTGAATCTTTTTCCACTAGCATAATACAGTCGATATGTAATATACCTAGATTGTCCCTATTAGTGTATGTATGTATAGGCGCTAAACTGGTCGGGAACATTGGTCGAATTATACTTCTGTCTTCTTTTATTCCTGTTGCTCTAATAAAGTAGAGAAGGACCGACCAATCCTAAAGTTTAAAATTTGAGTTGAATTCTTCATTGCTTACAGCATTTACATCGAGCAAACATTTGCAATTGACAGCACTCACAGTTGTTGATATTTGGGAATACTCCATTTCTCAACAGTCAAAGGTAAATTATCCACATTATATTTGTCAAGTTGTCGACTCAGGTTAATTTATATTTTTACTTGAATAAGGCCTTAAATGTTGACAATATTCAAATGTGAAATATAAATAATGATAATCTAAATAAAAATTATGGCATATAGAGACGTAAGGTTTGAATATTCAACATCCTTCATTAACCTTTAGACGACTGGTAATTTCCCCCCACAAATTTGAAATATTTTAATGTCAAAACGTTTGTGAATATGAGGTAAATTTGGTAAATAGAGATGTCAATATATTAAGTGGCCATGGGCCCGCTAAAGGTTGACAAAATGAAAATGTGTGATTTGAAGATATTATCGAGATCATTCTACTTCGATAATTAATTGCACATATTTTCAACTATAAATTTAAATGATGTTAAATTGCAAAAGTGATTTAACGACTACAAAGACACATTCAGGAAACTTACTCTAATAATTCCATTACAAGTGTTCATTCTTTTAAAGCAAGCTGTCATTTGACCTTAAGTCTAACATGTCTAATATAACTTAATGCTCCAAATTGTTTAATATTTAAATACTTTCAATAATACATAATAATTTAGAGTTATTACAATTTGTATTTTTAGATGGGAATTAGACACGTTCCTTTCATAGCACGAACAGTGCTGGTAAAAAACGGCGATATTGATAAGGCATGTGGAATTCTGAACCGTGTCTTAGGCAAAGAAGGCATTTTCGACCAGTGGCGTCGCACCAGATATTATGAAAAACCTACACAAACTAGGCGAAGAATTAATTACGAAAGATGTAAAAGTATTTATGATGAAGATATGGCACGTAAAATTAAATTTGTGTTGCGTAAAAATCGGGTTGATGCTTATCCTGGCTGTATGTAATAAAGTATCCTTATTTTTGTAAATACATTGATAATACAAATAAAGAATTACTCATAGTACAACAAATAAATATTGTGTATATTTTATAATCGAACATTTATGTAGTTTTTTATTTTTACTCCATGAACATTACGTAATGGGAGTGATTTAAAGATTAATCACACTTCTTACATGGAAAAACATTTGCGAGCACTATTCCCTAAAATATTGTAGTAAATATACCTAAAAAATAATGAGGTCAATAAAGTGTGATTAAAAATAGCAAAAAGATTCTGTATAAAAAATTCTATATTTATTAATCATTAAAATTACTTTTAAAAATAAACATATACATTTTTTGTTTAGTTTAGTAATTATTGCAAAGATTTTGTAAATCCCGAAATTAATTTTCTATATTAACATTAAATAAAATAACCATTTTTTAATGTTGAAACAAATCAAAACCTATTCAAACAATTTTAGTTTCTATTTTTTAATTGTGTTTTATTAATTTTATTAATTCGTCATTGTGTTTCTTTAGACATTTTTTTTATACTTTATACATTTTAGATAAATATCCAGCAATCAAGATTGGATAGGATTGGATTGAAAATTTCAATTCATTTTGAATTCATATTTTGATTCTGTAAATATGTATTCAAATGGATTGAATTCTGAAGAAAGGAATCAATCTGTATTCAATTTTATGAATACAATCGGAAGCGTAATTTGCTGGATTAAAGTTCAGAAAAAGTAATCCATCTGTATTCAATTTTACGAACACAATTATGAATACAATCGGAAGCAGTATAAGAATACAAATAAATAAAGATTTATTCAAAGTTTATTTATTGATAGAAAACTTTTTTTTGCATTGAAATGAATACGCTTGGATAGTTTTGAATCCGTAATGTTGAATGCGGATTTATTCAAAGTTTCATTTTTGAAATACAACTTTTTTTGGATTGAAATGAATACACTTGGCTACATTTGAATCCGTAATGTTGAATACGGATGCATTCAATACTCCGTTTTTTAAAAGGAAACTATTTTTGGATTGAAATGAATACATTTAGATAGTTTTGAATCCGTAATGTTGAATACGGATGTATTTAAGATTTAATTTTTAAAAAGAAAACTTTTTTTGGATTAATACCCAGTAAACGAAAACGAATAGAAAGTTAAAAATACGAATTGAAATGGATTCAAGTGAATTAAAATGAAATAAAAAGTGGAGTTAATTAATCATTTTCATGCGTTTTAATTCATTTTAATTCACTTGAATTCATTTCAATTCGTATTTTTAACTTTCTATTGGTTTCCGTTTACTGGGTATGAATTCAGAAGGTAACCTTTTTATTCGTATGAACGAATAGAATTGTATTTACGTATTAAAATGGATTCACTGTTGACCAAAGTATGGATTCAGAATTTAATAATTAAATCCAATTCTATACAACTCTATCCAAATTCGATTGCTGGGTAGTTTCTCAAAATGTTGCTGTGTTGTAAATTACAAAGTAATACATGAAATTCTGATGGCATGAATAGTTTCGTTTCGAATTTAAATTTCCTAACGACTTGAAATATTATATTAATTTTATTATTTTTTTCAACCATTTTATAAATTATATCTTTCAATTTGGTATATATTTTTGTATACCCTTAAGTTACTCTTATAGGTTATTATTAATACCTACCGATCAATATAATTAAGAAATTGTTTTAATGATATCAAATCGTACCAGTTAATTTTTAGGTACAAAAATAAATAGATAGATAGATAATATTTATTATTGTCATGGAGCAAAAGTTCCTTAGACCAAATATTCTGAATTCTTAATTTTAAAATTGGTCATCGTTGTAAAAAATATCCTTCGGAGAGCCATCGCAGACATTTACTTTATAAAATAAACATGAATAACCCTTTGTATAATATCTAGTAACTTTTATAATTCTCTGTTGAAAACTATATTTTAATGAGATCTTTCTATTTATTGCAAAAACAAACATGAAATAATAAATAGTATATTAAAAACGAACTCAAAACAAACCCAATTAAGATCAATAATATATCAACATGGAACTAATCTTTAATAATCACTATAAAAACTAAAAAAATTAGATAACCAATCATGTAAAAAACTTTCGATTAATCTCGAATTAAGTAAACTTCAGAGATATGCAAATCAGTATAAACATTCGAAATAAACATGAACAATTCACATGCATAGATCTCAGATTTTATTTCATGATCTATGGTCTATGCGTATAGTTTCAATTAATGCGCACGTGGTTAGTTCATAGTCCCAAAACAGAAAATCTAAAAATTTCATGTAAAAATACAGCATTAAACGATAGAAAATACATATTTTTATCGAAAATCTTTAATTCTAACAGATCATCAAAATCTATTCATGCATATATGCATCACCCCATCAATGCACATGTATATAAGAAAATTTAAAGTACATATGTAAACAATGTGAAAATTCACAAGTGTATCTTCTCTATATTGTTTTGTATACACTATGTCTAAAAGAGCATGCGCAAGCGTCCAAGCCACATATACATACATAGTGAGCCGCTATGGCCGTATCGTGCTGGTGGAGTATGTAACGTTCATACAAGTACGCGTTTATTAAATGCTTAGATTACCATAAGCAAGTTTAAAAAATCGTGCAGCAAGACAAGTAAACTCAACTTCTTCCGTACGCATCAGATCTGTCAGCGAATATTCCAGGTAACTTTAAAATATTCTAAACTACTCACGTCATAATTTTGTAGGTTACGTTCGCGTACTTGTTTCGAGTGACAGCGTCCTTCACGCTAGTAACATCCAAATTTGTAACTAGGGTTGGCAAAATTTAGATGTTACTAAGTATGGAGATCGAACTTGAGTGTTTATATAATTCTATTATTTTTGTATTATTTTACGTTACTAACTTACATAATTATATCATTATCTAACGACTTACCGATCCGCTTGTATTTTTATTATGATTTACTTTCTTCCGTGTTAGAAAATATTGAAACGTATACATAATAATTATATATAATTATACCGTATGATGGCAATGTTTTGTTCATGTGCTTGTGATAAATTAATAGTTGTTGACCCTAGGGATATTGAAATGACACAAGAAAGTTAGCTTTCCAACTGTCACCAAAATATGTATAGGTTGTATTTCAGTAAATGAACATAATGTGATTCCAAAATATTTATTTTAATAAATATGTTATACTTATAATTTATACTTCAACATAGAAAATTCGCCCAAAATATGTATGTAATATTAAGTAGATCAATTTTTAACTATCATTCTTGTCTCACGGGCTTTAAAACCTCGATGTTCACCAATGGTTTGCATTCTACCAATGTAGTAACTGATACATCGAAGTGCCGTACGAGTAATATTTCCTTATAACAATAATCTGCAAGCAATCATTTTCTTACATATCTTATTTTCATTATCAAAAGAAGTAGAATACCTTGACGAAAACAAAGTATTTTGTACATACGTACAAAATAAATACGTGCTACATTGGGAGCATACACGCGATAAATGGTTACATAGTGCGGCTCACGGAACATTCGTTGTGTTCTTAATTTCGTTTGAATAAGTATAGTAACCATGAAAATCACCAGATTCCGCATTCCGTACGTTCCCGTGTCTAAACGGAAGTTGAATTTATATGTATGTAGGAATTGTGGATGAATGTAGTTAGGACTAATAGATCTATACGACATATGAAATGACAAAATGGCGACAGCATATGATATACGGAAAGAAATTATTGGCAAAATATACTCGGAACATCGGCAATTATTGCTTCCCTCTGTGAAGCAAGGCGTGTAAACTAGTCAAACTATGTACCTTACGCACAAATGCAATTTTTAATCCACTATATGGAAAAAAGAGCTATAGACAGCGCTAGCCGCAATGCGGCATACCCCGGCGCACCAGCTAAGTGGTAAGTAGCGACAACTGGCGAGCACGGCAAAGAGTACGTCATGGTCAAGCATCATCTGCTTTAAAGTAAAGCAATCTTTCCCGAACATTTTCGAGCGTTTGCTGCCTATAATTTCTTTCCGTACATGTACGAATGTGCATCGACAGTGAGAGTGCGAAGGTATTTTTATTAACCAGCAACTGCATGTTGGCTTCAGGCATCTTCGGTAATATTTCTTCTTATGTACTGTGTCACGAGATCTAAGGGAATGTACACATACGTGTATCCTATACAGGGTGAGTCTGGTAGAAGTGAACATAGGGAAACCCATGTTAAGGCTACGCGCCTCGTGATTGGTC
Organism: Trichopria drosophilae; assembly: GCA_030407085.1. Lineage (NCBI taxonomy): Eukaryota > Metazoa > Arthropoda > Insecta > Hymenoptera > Diapriidae > Trichopria > Trichopria drosophilae. The sequence continues at coordinate 82,080,902 of CM059587.1, read as the reverse complement.
GATTCCGGTGGAACGTCGCTTGTTCACGAGGCGCGTAGCCTTAACATGGGTTTCCCTATGTTCACTTCTACCAGACTCACCCTGTATACATCGATCACTGTATCTCTCGGTTATTTACCCTATCATACATCTCATCCATTTTAATATATACCGGCCATTTCTGTGTGAATGAAATGAATACATTTTACAGTATAATATTTGTAATTTGTATATGGATATAATTTAATAATATATCCCCATGTCGAGGCTAGTCCCCATCGTAATTATGCACTTGGTTGGATCAAGATGTCGACGCCCCGCCTTAAATTGTACTTTGGAACTTCAATTCCAATATTTTTGACCTGAACTGTCGTTAAGGGTAACCCGTCAATTGATCGAAAGGTACAATTGGTCGAATGCACAATTGGTCGAAAGCACAATTGGTCGAAAAACAATTGGTCGAATGCACAATTGGTCGAACGCATAATTGGTCGAAAAACAATTGATCGAAAAATAACTGTGTCTAAAATAACTATAATGGGTGTCCGAAAAAATGACCTATGGAAAAAATTCCCTCTGCTATGGGTCTGTTTAACTTTCCCATCGTTTTTCGCTAAATATTTTTAATTTGGATGTTGGGTTAAGTGGTTTGATCATAGCATAGGATAGGTTAGAGGTTAGGCTAGTAGTAGTAGCCCCAGGAGGCATCCTACATCGTTAGGATGGTGTAAAATAACAACAACGTAATTTTCTTCACAGGTCATTTTTTCTTCGGTAATTTTTTCGTAGATCCATCTGATACGTTCCAACAATTGTTTTTCGACCAATTGTTATTCGACCAATTGTGTGTTCGACCAATTGTGCTTTCGACCAATTGTGCATTCGACCAATTGTACCTTTCGATCAATTGTCGTGGAATCGTCGTTAAGCAGTGCGCTTAAGGGAGTTCTATGATAAATAGAATTAACATTGAAATTTCGACGAAAATTCACAGAAAAGTCAAATACATCATAAAGATGCTTTAGTTAAAATTTCGTGACGCTGGGATACCTATAAAATGAGAAATAAATGTTTTAATTTTTTAACATGCAGTCTTATGGGAACCTAACCTTTTTTCAGTATATAAAAAGCGGGAATACATCTATATGTCGATATATTAATCGGTATCGCGTTGATACCTAGTCTATGCAGGACAGGACAAGACCGTTGCTTTAGTATATCTTTCGGAAACCTCACTTTTATTTAGTCGTATTACAACCCGTTAACGTAGATTATTATCATTTGAGTTTCAATTCTATAATTACATATAAAGATCTCTTATTGCATATATTCCCCTTCGGTCGGCTTTTCTCCTTCATTGCATCCGAACCTAACCTTCGCGGCTGAGCGAATCTCGAACCGTTGTTGGCCGTCGACCACTAAGAGTGGGGGTAATGGGGAAGTAGAGAATAAGGGAGACCGCCGCCATTTTGAAAAATCTGCAGTATGCAATAAGGGAGACCCTACTGTATGTGTTTGTAACGCACAGCGTGGTCAGATAGGGTCAGATTCACGATTGCAACCGCAGGAATCAAACACTTGTCCAACAGTCCATAGCGTTTAGCTAGCTAGGTAATCTTCCAGTTTAGGTCAGAATGTAAACATTTTATGTAAAATATCCAGTATTTATTTCTGAACATATACAGTAGCCCCACCCTATGTTATACGGTCGGTTATTTCAAAATGGCGGAAGCTTGTTCAAAGTTGTAGCTCCTCAATACCCCCACTTCTGTGTCTTTATTTATATCCGTGCAATTGGTGCTTCTGTGTAAGAGTGTCGCGAAGCGAGTGTGGCTCAATGAAACAACGTGGTGGAGAAGGGGTGGATGAGACTAGTATAATTATAAGGCGAACTTATAACTTTGGTGTGTATAGCTGAGGAAGGAAGGGAACTCCTGTAGTACTACTGGCCAAACTATCAATTACAATATATTCTACCAGGAAAAAGTGTGTAGATTTCTACACATTTATATGCAATTAGCATGTTTCATGTTCAAGCTAAGTCACCAGGTTGGAGCACAACGAGCTGGAGCTCTAATGGCTGATCATCTCTATACCGGTACTCTGTATTAACGTGACATATCGCAGCTATCAAATATTTAACTATGTAGTGGTATTTGGCCATAACAGCCCTAGTTATATTGTCGCTTGATGGTAAAGCTTGAGCATCAAATTAATATTTATTATATTATATACATTCCTAGTAATTCAGATTTTCTTCCATATTTTCACATCTCATTCTCCCGAAAATATTTTTAAACCATCAGTGCTGATGTTATAATAACAGATAACGGAGTTGGAGATGTATTTGCATAAAAAAGCTTCTCATTTAATGTGATAAAGAGAATCAATTCGTCTTCGGGCGTATTCGGAGAACGACTCATGTGATTCGTGTATCTTCGGTATCTTCCGGATACGCCAACGGGGCCATCGGAGTCAACCGCCAACCGCATGGTTAGCTCGCCTGAGTTGGTGGGGATTTAAATGACCTCTGGGGCATTCCATGTGTAATCGCCAATGTTTCGGAGTCAAGTTTCAGAACTTATCCAAAATTGAACTACGTTTAGAATGCGCAAAGATAAGCCTATCCTGTAAATTTCAGCTCAAAATATTAATTTGTTCAAAAGTTATTGATAAAAGTGTAAACGACAAAAATAAAATTTACCATTTTTTCAAAGAGCTTTGAATGCGGTCGTCCGGAAACGTCGTGGACAAAACTCACAAATCGGTGGAAACCAAGGGTTTTCTTTAAAATAGGCTTTAAAATAGCCGTCGGAACTAAGGGTTAATAATGAGTAGTTATAATTTGATATTCATTAGAGGATCATTTCTCAGGCGCGGCATTAGCCTGTACTCTTTCTAGGTGTCATATTTAAATAAATTTATAAATTTTTCTATATTTTTTAAATACTACATGTTATATCTTGCATGCTATATTTTATATTTGTATTCTGTATTTTGTTTATTTAGCATAAACAGGCATATAATGCCAAACATATATGAAAATGTTACATTTAGGCCGTGTTGCCTCTATATAATAATATTATACTGTGTATCAAAACGAAATCAATTGCATAGAATGGACAGTTTTTACCGCAGTAAAACAAGTACATTTTAATTTGGGCAAAGAAATTCACTGTTCGATAGATAGATATAAGATGCATATATCATGGTATGTTCCTTTCACTCAACCCTTCAATAATTGTTACAGGATTGAAAATATAATATGGATCCAAAACAGATTTTGAGGAAAGTCCAACAATTAACTAAGCGAGTTGCTGAGTTTAATATTAAAAACAATCCAAGTAAAAAACGGCTAAAGCATAATACCACGTTATTAAATCTCGTAGGGAGGTTACAGGAACTTGTTGTTTTAGTCGAAACTCAAGCATCGTTTATTGATGAATTTAAGTTTCAAGAAAATATTCGCCAACAGAAAGATAGTGCAAGAATAAATTCTTTAGAAGAAAGAATCGCACATCTAGAAAAAATTATTGCAGGCAGCAATGCAACAGGGCAAACAGTAATACAAGAATGTAATTTTACATCTGCAGAAGCAACGCTACAAACGGACATTTTTTGTCCTGAAGAAATTAATCTCTTAAAGGTTGAACCTTTAGATGTTTATGAGACATCTGGTGTATCTGTTACTAATTGTCAAGAAGTACCAAAAGAAATAGAAAACTGCGAATTACAATTTGTAGATAATGAAGGTATGTAAATGTTTATTAAAGAACATATCATTACTGAAACTTATTTATTTGATTATGTGTAATATCGATAATTTCATTTGTATTAGAACCTGCTCGCACAAACAAAGATTTACCACTAATCTGCGACGTAGATTCATCGGCTTTTCAAATTAATCTGATAGAAGAAGATGATAAAAGTACCCCGTTCAAAGAAGGGGAAGACCCAATAAATTATGGAATAGTAGCTGAAAGGGATCCTTTAGAGATAAATATAGAAACTCCAAAATCGCTAGGATTTGATGATGATCAATGGGATGATATAAAATCAGGATCAGATCGAGATTTGCGTTCTCCGACGCCTCCAAAATTGAATACCGTGAAGCACAATTTGATGGACGTTTTAAAATCTATGCGAAGAAAAGGTAAGGATCGAGCTAAAGCTTAATTCTGTTCAAACTCCAAAAATACGGCACAACTTTGACGAATATCTAATGTCCAAAAAATTTCATTAAAATTATATTATTTTAGTTGCAAATCATCAAATTCTGTGTGGTTACGAAGATTGTGGATTGAAATTTGATACAAAAGTATTGTTAACTAGACACGAGAGGGAATGTCATCTTGGCTTTATTCATAACTGCCCACACTGCGGCAATGGTTTTAAGCGTCGTAGTAATCTCTCTCAACATATGAAAGTGCGCCATACTAAACTATATTTTGAAGCACGAAAAAAAGAAGCAGAAATAAAACCAACCAAAAACCCACGGCCGACCTTGCCAGCTAACCCGCCTCTAAGTATAAAACACCAAAACCGACGTAAGTATTGAACACCACCGAAGGTACCTTTTTACGAGGTTTTTATTAACTCGTATTCTTGTCTGTCTGTCTGTTTGTCCGGTGCAAATCTTGCAATCGATTTTAAACTAACTTACCAATGAGCTAGAGACTTGAAACTTTTAGCATAGCCCAAAATTGGATGACAATGCATTCCTTTACCGTTTATTGCAAGTTTCAATCAGTTTTAAGAACATTTTCAGCAAATTTAAATTTTATATGAAAAAAAAGTTTAAAAAAAAAATGCGCTTATTTTCCGTTCTTGATTGAATCTATACATTCCTTTATACTCGTTTTTCTTTCGTTGTTTTGTCCTTTAACATTTAGCGGGGTGCCCGGCGTTTCCCCCCCCCCCCCCCCCCTCCTCCGTAGCGCTTGTCCTTTGTTTTCTTTTCGCAATCGGGAAAAGTCCTCCACTGACGTCATTAATTCCCTTGCCTATATATACTCATCCACGACGGCAAGTGGAGCAGTAGTGAACTAGTGTCATATATAAGTGCTGCAACAGCTCACGGATTCTGGCGTTAGAAAACCTCATCAGGATTCTCAACAATTCTGGACGGTGTAAGCCACCAGAGGATCCTGTCATCAAAAACCACTTGCATATTCTTTTCATTTTGAAACTGCTCTTTTCAGATTGTTTATAAATGTAATAGTTTAAAATCGATTGTAAAATTTGACCTATTGAAACTAAAAAGCAGAAAATAATTAATAAATAAAAAATTCTTTTTAAAAACCACGTTTTTATAAATGGACTAAAAAGGATAAAATAATTTTTCCCATCCACACAGGTCACTAATACCATGCCGAAATAAATACGCAATAATTTTTCATTTTATTAGGAAATATAAGACTTAAAATGGAAAACGTGGGGCGCAATAGAGGTAACAGAAATGACTCCTCCTCCTCCTCGACGAACAATAACAAATGAGAAACTTATGCTTAAATGAACAATATGACATACTAGTTTAGACATGCTAGTCATTTTGAGTCTTACAAATATTTTATTTCCTAATAAAACGAAAAATTATTGCGTCCTTATTTCGGCATGGTATTAGTGACCTGTGTGGATGGGAAAAATTATTTTATCTTTTTTAGTCCATTTATAGAAAGGTGGTTTTTAAAAAGAATTTTTTATTTATTAATTATTTATATGTAACTACTTCTTATGCCATTACAAACAATTTAATAAACGTTTATTTCACTTTGAATCTTTAGCAACCAAAATACCTTGTCTGTATCCGAAATGTCGAGAAATATTTTCTACTGAACAGTCACTTATTAGACATCGTAAACGAGAACATCCAACTAGCCTACTCCGTCGAAAATCAAGTCGTAAGTTTTTCCATTTATTCCTTGCATGTACCTTGATAATAAAATGTATAATAAGTGTATCATAATAGTATATTTAATTAAAAATGTTACTTCGCCCTTTTCCCTTACGCTTACATTCTTCAGAGAAACGAATATTACCGAAGTGTACATTGAAATGTACCTTAAATACATTTACTGACATTTACACGAACATAAGCGCACGTCTAGTTATACAGTAGTCCCCATCCTAAGTTATACTGTCGGTTCTTTCAAAATGGCGGACGATTCTCCAAAGTTATAGCCCCTCACTATCCCCACTCCCGTATCTTTGTTTATATCCATGCAATTGGTGCTTCTGTGTGAGAGTGTCGCGAAGCAAGTGTGGCTCAGCAAAACAATGTGGTGGGGGAAGGAGAGGAAGAAACTGGTATAACTTTGGAGAAGGCCAATCTATAACTTAGGATAGACATATAACTTTGGATGGTATAACTTAGGGTGGGGACTACTGTACTCAAATTTTCAAAAATGCCAATAAAATACTTCAACCCAATTACCCAATAGGTCTAAACCTTATTTTTTCATAATGTGTTATTATTTTCCCATCTCAGGCGGTGGACAAATAATATGTGATGCTCCTGGATGTAACAAAACCTTCACTCGAAAGGCCAATATTATGAGGCATTATGAAACTGGACATCCCGAACTGTGTTATAACTGCAATGGTGAATTTTCTACCCAAAAAGAGGCTATGTTTCATAGAAAAAATTGTCGCGTAGGTTAGTACATAAAATGGCATACGCATCTTAACAATTAATTTATGGATATTTATTAAACGAACATTTTATTAAAGACTAACATCTTTATTCCATTTTAGGAAAAAATTATAAATGTATGGTGGAGTGGTGTCCAAAATTGTTTGCAACAAAGACACACGCCTTAAGACATTTTCAGTATTTACATTCATCTAGTCATCGTTTTAAGTGTAATTACTGTGACTTATTCTACGAAAGCAGAATCGAATGTAAGAATCACATGGAAAAGTGTCGAAAAAATCGATCAGTGTTAAAATCCAAGTATGTTCGAGATGAAAATTCAATGTCCGTGGTAACGTTGCCTGAGAGTCCCCCGCCGGAAAAAGATTCTAAACAAAGTGTTGAATCAGCACAACCTACTTTAAAGCCCACTAAGGCTGTTGAATTGATTAAACCTGAGAAATCGATTAAACGAGTAGAAGTAACTACGGCTCCAGAACCACGCACTTTCAGATCAGCAAGATTAACTGCAAGGGCTAGTAGGCAGTCATCAGCAAATCAGTCAAGTGGTCGAAGCATCGCAGTTCCGACCTACAAGCAATCGCTGTCGCAAATTGTCGCCCTCGATCATGCATATTTTCTTTCAAGCGAAATAAATGGATAAATACATTTTTAAGGTAAGATTTCAATATTTAAAAACTGTGTTTTATTAACATTTTGTTATCAATTAATTTATCCACATGATAATGGAACAGGAAAAGAAGAAAGTATTTATGAATATGCTAAGCAAAGATAATTCTGTTTGTTCCAGGAGGATGTAAAATGAACTGGCCCGATTCGTGCAACTTTTGTAAAGTATGTTTATATTAGACAATTAAATTAGAACAGAGCATATTTGTAAAACCGTTTGAATTAAGACGTGACTTTTAGGATGCGTTAAGTCTTTAATACAAAATTTATTTCATTCGTACATTTTTATAACATCAGAATGGATAACGGCGAACAAATCTAAACATTTATATATTTGTATTTGAGATTTTGGATTTTTTAGTTCATTTTAGTACGGCTCGTTACGTCCCGTTGCGAATACAAAATATTCATTACTATTAGACAGGTGCTTTTATATAAGCTACTTCACATTTGAGACACCTTTGTAACGCTCTCAATCGATGAATCTAATTATAATAATTAGGTATACGATTAATATCATTGTACAGTAATTCTTATGCAGATTTATAAAGTTGAATACAACAAGTTATAGGTTAATAATAAATTACAACCTATGCAATTCTTGTACATTTTTTTGTTAGTTCATTTAACCCTATATTACACCTAAGTACCTTTGATTTCTTCCTGTCCGGTCTTACAACAGAGAACCGGAAGAGAAGAATTAAATTACTTTAACGCGTCAAAATGCAGCAGGAAATGTTACTCGAAACCGACTGATCAAATTCGACATAATTTGGTTGGATGATCAATACGTTAATATAGTCTGAAGTCTCCTAGTGTCCTCTTCAAATGGATTCACATGAAGAGAAAAGATCGCAGAGCGGATAAGCGGCGTCAACTAGGATTTGTGTGAAAGCTTCCATGTGAAGTTTAAAGGTCGGGGTCCTAGGTTAATTCAACCCATTGGAGTTCCCGGACATTCTTTAGTGATGAAGGGGCTGTTGGTGGCAGATCAGATAGACCGTAAAAGTCGGCGAAGTGATTATCAGGACTCAATGGATACTCGGGACATTTCAGAATTAATTGGACTCAGGACTCAAAATATACCGCTTTGTGATATCTGCGCAGGAAGCTCGGAGTCAGAGTACACGGAGAGAAATTTCTAATATTTATACCGTGGGTCACCTTCGCCCGAAAAGACTCAGACTTTCACTTACGAGATTCGTTTTTTTTTATAGTCTTTTGCCGCGGCCGCAGAGATTGACAACGTTTTCTACCGTAGACGCATACTGTATTTCCATAAGACTCACCGGATTTCACGGTGGGTGCCGGCGTGGGATGCGTCGATAAGAGTTCCATACTATAATCGCTAGAAATTTCTCTCCGTGTACGAAGAGTGTTCTTGTTATGTTTGGTTCAGATTTCAAATTTAAATGTCAACAAACGGGATCGCATGCAGAATGAAAATTTTACATGCCATTTTTTTGCCTTTCACATTGATTGGTACGAAAATGAATATGAAGTTTACGTTTTTATACACCTCTTAAATCTCGAGAATATAATCTCATCCGAAATCATACGATACTGTATGATGCATGCGATTCTATACGGAAGCATCCATTCGAAGATAATGGTATACTGAAAGTTAATTTCAGTATACGAGACTTAATGCGATTTCAAACGCAATTGGGACCTGACATGGGGACGGAGTCAATAGATATAGATAACCAATATGGCGACGAAGAGCTTGAATTTAGTACAGTAAAACCCCTCTTAATTGAACACTCGTTTTCTTGAACACCCCGTCTATTTGAACAAAATAGCCTCGTTTTTTTGAACGATTTCTACTTCCCCTTACCCCCACAACTCGCTCTTACGCGGATGCAAATTCCAATGCGCGTGCGCTACTCACGCCGGACGGGTGTATTGCGCGAGAAGTGGGGACAACTGTAAGCGTTCAAATAAACAGGGTCGGAGGGGAAATGGTGGCTCGATCCTGTTCAAGTAAGAGGGGTTTTACAGTACTCCTGTCCCAGACGTTTCCTACCAATCATATGCACGACGTCAAGCTTCGAGTACTTCTAATTTTTGACACCAGCGGGGCGCCACTCAAAATGACAGATCCCAATAACGGATGTACACGGAAAGAAGCAGAGTACTGAGTACTCTCTGGAAAGAACTGGCTTCTGTCCGGCCGTCTACGATTCTTCCGTTTCTTATCTTTCGGGCTCGCTTGTGCCTAAACTATACATTATAGGATACGGTTCTCCGGGACTTTTTTGTAGCAAATTTCCTCCTCTACAAAAAAGGTATAGTGAATTTTTGCCGCATCTTGCACCGTTTTCGATACGGAAGCGATGGAATGAAAACCAAAGATTTCGACGTCCGCCGCCATATTCTGAAAATTGGTTGTTTTTCATTCTATCGCTTCCGTATCAAAAACAGTGCAAGATACGACAAAAATTCACTAGACCTTTTTTGTAGAGGAGGGAATTTCCTATAAAAAAGTCCCGGAGAGCCCTATTCTAAAACGTATAGTTTAAGCACAAGCGAGCCCGAAAGATAGAAAACGGAAGAGTCGTAGACGGCCGTGCAGTAACCAGTGCTTTCCAGAGAGCACTCAGTACTCTCTGCTTCTTTCCGTGTAACAGATGATATTCTTCTTCATACATGCACAGAAAGTGACATATTCGAACCTCCCTGCGCTCCGTGTGGTGGCGCATCAAGTGATGAGTCACGTTAGATTCGCATCTATTTTCATACCCAAACTTTCTCGTAAATGGTAAGAGTAAGATTAAATTGGCAAACATTAATACGAAATTAAACGCCGGTAATCGTAATACGAAAAACGCATGGAAGTAGTTAAAATAGGGGTAACCGGGTCATTACGATCTCTATGCTCTAGGGTAATTACAACCTTAACATTATCTCGCGTATAAACAGCTGCCATATAATGATATTGAAAAATTTTCTGAAGTACTGATAAATTCTATGATATTCCGCATATAATAAACTTTTCATTATATTTGGATATGAGTATTGGTTAGGTTTATGTTTTATAATATTTTTGGAAGAAACTTGCGGGGTAATTCCGAGCTTCGCTCATTTTAATCATACTTTCAGCTATACAGCCCTCTCTCTGTAATTGCTGTCTAGTAATTTCTCTTATGGTGCTCCTGGAAGGGGGAACCTGGACAAAAATTACGGAATCTTTTGAGAGTAGAAAAGAGGATGGTGTTAGGAAGACGACAAATTATACTTGTTAAATAACTTACAAAATATACTCTTACAGACATAAAACGAAACTTTTTATATAATGCCGATGCGTTAAATTTCATTTTAGTTGTAAATAGCAGACTGTTTTTGGGATCTTGAAAACGGTTGGTAATTCCAACCAACGCGTTATTTTTAACATTTTAAAATATAGGAAGGAAACGGTCTTATTACCATATAAAATTTAATTTATTAAATATACTTTGAAAATTTTACTTAAAATCAATTTTGCTTAGGTAGATCGGAATTACCTTGTTCTCTCTATCTTTCTATTAAGATCATTTGATAGTACCAAACGTAATTTTGTCTTTATTTCTTACATATGAATACCCTTTCAAATATGAGTTTGTATTTCTATATTCCTCATTGTCGTAAACTTTTAACAAGATATTGTTTTTAAGTTATGCAACTTTCTTCGCTTACAAATTAAAAATAACGATTAACAATTATTAGTAGATCACGGTCATTCGAAAAAACACAATATCCGTATTAAAATTACATACTATCTCGTTTCATGAGATACCCTATATAAAATGTTACTACAGATTTTGTGCTGTACTGAGGTGAAGCTTTAAGGCCCGAAGTAACCCCAGATAGCATTTATGGTAGCGTCTTTGTTTTATGTCAAACCGATGTTGCTGTGCCGTCACCAAGACGTCATACGCCCGTCATAAATGATATGTCTTTTTGCAGACGGCTTAAGAGCGTCTAGGACACGGTTAAGACGTCCGAAAAAATACATGTCATTGATGACGGATTTATGACATCTTGGTGACGGCACGGTAAAATCGGTTTAGCATTAAAAAAGACGCTACCATAAATGCTATCTGGGAATAGACGCGGATACAGTATCTCAAGTCGTTTAACGAACAGGCATTCGATGGTAACGGATCAACCAAACGATCGGGTCCGTGAGGTCGTCAATTCTCAAAATCCATGAGAGGGTGGCATATTCAAAAGCATCGCTCCCCTTCGAGTTCGGGCTCGTCGACCAATCGCTCTTCCTTGCGGACGGAGATACCCGACGACACCTGTACACAAACCCCCTGCTGTGGTGTCGATAAAGTAATCGGTAATTCGTCGATTGCCACTGGGTAGTGTAATTTCGCTAGTGCGCATGTGTAAAGGGTTAATCCAGCATTTTTCCGCCCGCTGGATTTTTTATCACAACTTTTCAACCCCTGCAAACGCAAATGCATTAAAAAGAATACGAAATTTCACGTCATTTAATTAGGTTTCTTAACCACCTAAAAGTATTGAAATGTACTGAAAAGAGTTCAAAATAGGAATTTATTTGTATTCTTTCTATTCTTTCTATTCTTCAAATAAAACGTGAGCTACAATTAAATATTTATAGAAGAATTCAGAATTTAAATTTAATCCTATACATTCAATTCATGTCATATTTACACACTCAATCTAACCTACAAATTTGATTTCAATCAAAGAATTATAATGTAGACTCAAATGAATATAATTTTATAGTTTTATTTATTTAAAGGAGGAATATCAATCAATTTTTATTACTTATCAACGAACATTATTATTAGAAAACAGGTGTAACACGATTATCATATTATGTCTTAGAAATTGATTTCCGGTGTTAGATCAGTGGTTGGCGTCCCGCGCAGTCTGTTTTATGTTAAGCGTCGCATGCCTTTGCTTACGACTGGATAGGTGACCGAATGAGAACACCTTATTTAAAGATAATTAATCTATCTTTAACAAAATTAAATTCCATAAAAAAATCAATAAAAATTATTTCTTATATAAAATGTGGAAAAAAATATTGAAAAAATAAAAATATTTCCAAGGTAAGTATTTTTTTTTTGCATGTTAACCCTCCTGTGCACCAGTTTTTCTTTTCCCATAAGGGAGCAATGTAGTTTGGACGAGTATGTTCGTCCTGGCGCACAGGGCAAAATGCAAAACGTTGAACTCTTAAAAAGCGCATATTCAAGCGTTAAGTACTCCTATCGAACTTTTCTGGAAGCGGAATTCATGTTCCTTGCGCGTTTCCCAAAACTTCAATTTCACACTTTATGAACTCTTAATGGACGCTCATATTTTTGGCAGGGATTCGCTCTTCCATTGTAACCTATTAAAATATATAACAAGAAATGGTTCGTTCTAAGAAAAACTTAATCAAATAATTAATTATATTCCTTCTCCAATTTCATATTTGTTAGAAAATTTATCAATGGATTTATTTCGAATGTTTAAACATATATCACAACATGAGTTGAATATAGCAGTAATTTTGTATTCGTGATATTCTTTTTCTTTTAAATGTTAACATAGCATTTACATACCGGGTGTCTGGAATGAGACCAAAAGTCTGGAAACACCTAAATATCTCGAAAACAATGCATTTTAGAAAAAAATGTTTTTTGAACAAAAAAATGCTATCTGAACAAAGCACTCCCAAGACATGTAAATCCGACCGAGCAACCACGCGGTGCATCTTGGATAACGCTAATGCCGGCGGTGTTTAAACTTTGAGGGCTCATAATTCAGGCAAGTCTCATCGAAAAAGAGCTCATAATATGCGTTTTGAAAACGTCTCGACGTTATCTACAAGAATCTGTAATAAAAAATATGGGATTCCGTTTGAAAAATGAAGTTGACCTTGACCTGACCTTGACAAGGTGATCCATGGTCAAATGACTAGTTGCGTTAAATGCGTCTTTTTAAACCTTACAACTTTTATCGAAAACATTGTTTTCGAGATATTTAGATGTTTCCAGACTTTTGGTAGGCCCTGTATATTTATTTACAATGTGGGTTTTACATTAATATTAAGCGGTATTTCCACGATATTATACGTATACGTTATATATTTGTTATAACAATCCTACAAGTTCGGCCAACTTCCTTAATTTTTAAATTCATATCGTCTGATGAATTGATCTAATTATTTCTTTTAGGTTATGTGCATTCTTAACAAATCAAAAAGAATTAAAACGAATTGAATACGTTTTCTTTTCTTGTCATTTTCTTTGAAATCTTTACATTCTAATCCGATATAATACGTGAATAGAACATAAACATAACCTAAAAAACATTGACCAACAGAGTTTTTACATGATAACACAAACTAAAAATACATTTCACCGGCACTAAGTAATAATAATATAAATAAGGTAAACAATTCCTGTTATGGACATAAGATTTGTTTTTCTTCTTTCTTTGTAATAACAAATATACATCATAAAACCCAACGAATTTTTCTATATGAATGTATTAAATCGATGAACTTCGAATTGGGTTGTGACGTTTCTCAATTCGAAATATCGAGAAACTGGAATGGAATATAATTTCTGAATTCGATCTTATTCTTTTTCTTTGTTGGTTTAATTACCGCTGTAAGAAAGAACACTATAGCGGACAAATAGGAAAGAACCCGACTTATTTTGTTCTAAACCGTATGCAACTTTTTAATTATGAATGATTTACATAAATTCGCATACAAACACTAAACGAAATGCAAGGTACATACATTGTAAAGATGAAAAAGACTGAAATGAAACTGATCGAGCTGAAACAGGAAATGTACCACGATATCGATACATATACAATCGATTCGAATATTTTATATCGATACTTGTAGGTGGCGCAACAGTCGTCGTTGACTTCCGGAGATCCTGTTGCTGTCGCCGGACTTATAAAAGTGTGCTTTTTGTTATTGTTGTGCACGAGTGAAGTTTTACCATGACAAAAGTACGAAAATTAAAACGCAAGAAGAGGTTTCAAGCCAATGTAAACAGAAAGCGTCTACGAAATAAACAGACAAAACTTCCAACAATTGAATGGTCAGTTTATGTCAAATTGTTATGATAATTTTTCTTTCATTTCAACAATGAACTTTCAGGTTAAAAACATAAACATTATGAACAATTGAATTTCTACCAAATGTGATATAATTTAATTATATCCAGTCTTTAGTCTATGATTACATGTTTAGCAATTTTATATAAAATTTTGCTTCTGCGATCTATGTAAATTATTATCACTCAATTCTGGCAAATAAATTATTAGATTAAGTATCAAAAAAATAGAAATTATTTATATTTTATTATTGTCATGGTTCATTATCATTATGTAAATCATGTTTAAAATGATGAAAAAGATTTGTAAATAGTTTCTAACCTAAAAGTCTCCAAACTTCCAAGTTTATAATTCATTGTTGAAATGATTTAAAGTTAATTATATAAAAAGTATTAGTTTCTAAATAAAAAAATAAAAAGCAATACATCGTTTCCATTACATAAACTTCAAAAAGAGAGCTTTGAAGATTAAACATATCTGTAAAAAAATGTCAAATAACATTTCCGTACCATGCAGTACATACAATTTCTAATATCATGTACGTTCTAGATATTTATAAACTGTTTGTAGTGAATATTTGCATTCGTTATTATTTACAATTTTGATTCCTAACGACAAACTAAAACGTCAATAAAAAGAATAGATTACCGAACAAACAAAAAGTAGTTGACTTTTATATTCTAGTTAAGTTAGGTTTTTAGACATCCGATTTTCTGTCTAAAACAGACACATAATCTACCGAAACATCGACTTTTTTTACATTTGAAAACTTAAACAAAATCTTGCAAAATCGTTAACGTTAAATTTTCTTATGTCACCCGTGTTTAGACATTAATCACCAGTATTGTCTAAAAACAAAAAATATCAGACACGAACCAATCGTGTTGAAAAGACGAACCACTAGTATTTTCAATTCTCCGTGTATTTCATTTATAATTTAAACTATTTAGTGTTTAGTTTTCAATTTCTAAACCGAAGTTTTTTATTTTCATATAAAAATAATTGTTTGTTTTTTTAAAAGTGTACTAAAATTCAGGAATTTCATTCATTTATTGTTAACAATAATAGTTTTTAAAGTATTACCTATTATTAACATTATATGTATTATTGCTAATATTGTAGTCAAATTTATAGTTTTGGTGTTATAATAGTCTATTATGAAAATAATAATAATAATAAAAAATAAAAATCATAAATAATGAATAATAAAATTCAATATGTTTTGACGTTTCGACTCTAATTCGGGTCCTCTTCAAAAAGAGAGTGAAAAACCGGTGGAAATTGGCCGTATTTATACAATTCACAGGGCATAAGTAAGGTTAGGTTAGGTTATAAACTGTAGTTTAGGTTAGGTTATAAACTATAGTTTAGGTTAGGTTATAAACTATAGTTTAGGTTAGGGTAGGTTATAAACTATAGTTTAGGTTAGGTTATGTATTTAATACCGAGAAAAATAAGATAGAATGTTAATTTTGAAATTTGTTTAAATATGTGTAAGAAATGCGTTTAATTAATGAAAGAATGATAAACTTCTGAAAGCTTTGACTTCAAATCATATATTCACAGTATTTTTCTCTTTTGGAATATTATAGTAAACAAATCAAAGAAGCATGGGATGGAAAACAATCGACTCGTAACAATTTGAGTAATATGGGGTTGGTATATGATCCGAATACGATTTCGAAAAAACCAAACGCAAAGAAGGACATGTTAAAAGTCGCCTCACGATCTCGTGGTAATGAAAGTGATTCTGAAGGTGAAAATGCGGAACCACAGTTGCCCACCAAACAATATATTGCAGATACTTTGGAGGCAGACGCTAAACATCCGCGACAGCGATTATTTAGGTTACCTAATAGCGAAGTGCGTTTTGCAACATACATGATGGATAAACATGGCGATGATTTCAAGGTACTTTAGATTTCTATATTATAATTACCTATTCAATATATTAGATGTGATATTAATATTATAATAACAATGTTACGCAGGCAATGTCGAGAGACCGAAAAAATATTTACCAGCTGACTTGGAAACAAATAAAGGCGAAAATTAATAGATTTAAAAGCGTACCTGAACAATATGCCGAATATCTTGTTGAAAAAGGTGAAATAGTTTTAGATGAAGGATTACCGCTCAAGAAACCACGTGAAAATCAAGTGAAAAAATCACAACCCAAGAAGAAGCGAAAATCTAAAATCGCTACTGCAATATGGGGGGAAGAATCTGTATTGGACGATATCGAACCTGTTAAAAAGGTCCCGTTATTCCCGGATGATGATGATGATGATGAATGTGATGTAAATATGGTAGAAAAGTTTGAAAAGGAACTTTCAGAAAAAATTCCATTATTTAATGACCAAGATGATGATGATGACGTTGATGAAACTATTAACACTTCAAAACCCTCGATTCTACGCGTTAAGAAGAAAAGGAAATATCCTTCCAAATTTTAGCAGTTATATTGTAACTTGTTAAATTTATTTTGTATATTTACTGTAATATAATCTATAATCAATATAAATTGATGTATTTTATAAATTTATTTTTATATCAGTGCCTCTTCACAAAAAAATAATAATTAACATCAAACCCAAAACAATTTACATATAAACGTACATTTATTTGTCAGTGCATACCGTAAATGGTTCCACCGATACTTTCTACTGATTATTTTAGAATTAATTACATTACAACCTGTGCGTAGTAAACCCAAGTACAATGACTCTCCCTTTATTTTAACTGCGTCCTTTATTTTAACTTTTTTTCATCCCTTATGTTAACTTCTTCTCCTCGTGAGTCCCCCCACCATTCGCCATTTGAAAATTTTCAAAAGAGTGCGGACTGCTGTTTGAGTTTGCGCATACAGGTGAAGAAGGACGCAACTATATCTCCTCTCTCTGTTTTTATTCTCTCATACTGCCAGTGGTGGGGAAGTGGTAAAATAAGGGAAGAAGCCGCCATCTTCCTTGACTCGAAAAGTTAAAATAAGGGGAGGGCCACTGTACAGTAGAAATCCTCTTATTTCAATTACCCCTCTTATTTGAATCGGTTCCCCTCAGGCCTTCCCCCACTACCACTCGAACATCTCGATGATACAGTTTACAGTGTTTACACCATCAAAGTTGTACAGTGTAAATACCATTTAACCTAAAATTGCAAACATGTATAGTCGGTAGACATGTAATGAAATTTCAAATTACTTTAAAATTTTGCATTAAACTCATGATTTACATCATACAAATTATTCGAGAAGCTGCTAATTTCGTAAAATAAAAGTGCACATTTGAAGGTTAGGATGTTGTCAATTTTTAATGATGTGTATTTCAAGACCTCCACAAAAATTTAAGTCTTTCATTTACAAAATAACAAATAAATCCAATATCAGCAGCTTAGTACTGAATTTGAAGTGATTTGAAGCTTTCATTAATCATATTTGCAAATTTGGGTTAAATATTGTCTCACGTATTAATTTCGGTCTTAATCACAGTGTATTTGTTTGTGAAACAAAAAATTATTGATACATAATTATATGTAATAAAGTGCATAATGTAAATTTAAAATGTTTATTTCTACACTCGAATGCAGATATAAATGACCATAAATAAATGCGAAATGTTGCAGTCTTTATTTATCACATAAAGGCACGAGTTGTGATCTCGTTACATTTTTATCCAAATTTAAAATTCTCTACACATTTTTCAGATAAATTATATATAAATTTTACATAATTCAACTCTAAAATATATACGATGTCTAACAAAAATAAAAAGATATCAGATATTATCATCCACTATTAAAGCGTTAAGTAGAGTAAGGGAAATTTCAAATAAGAGGGGTCGGCGCCATGTTGAAAACCATGACCAGTTGAAATAAGAGGGGTTTTACTGTAGACCTAAAATCGATTGACAAATAAAATTCCCATTTTCATAAATTTAACCAAGAAGGGGGTTGATAAAAATAGAAAGTAAAGAATAAGAGGCAAAAGATGTCACAAAGTTAACTGTAACATAGCTGCTTATTAATGTATAGTGTATTCGATTGATAGTTGTGATTACACGGCGCTGGTGGACATTTTAAAATGAGATGCTGCAAAAGCGGTGCAGATATTAAAAAACGATTTTTCAAAAAACGTTATTTACCTTTCGACGACGACGGCTATCACTTCATTCCAGGGAGCAGGAAATGGAAAGGAAATTTATATTACATATATAGGTATTGGGTATTTTTTGGGTATTTTTGATTTTCGAGATGAATACGACAAATTCAAATTGTATTTCGTTGAGTATGTTCCGCTTGTTCGAAGATATTACCAGAAATACATAAGGTACAGCAATGTGGGGATAACCGATATGAACCAATCAGAGGGTGCCTTTTTCATTTAGGCACCCTCCGATTGGTTTATATCGGTTTTCCCCATTGCTGTGTAGTACAGTTGAACGCAGCGCGATGGCGCCAGATTCATACGATTTAAAAAGGAAAATCTTCCTATCTTTGTCAGCGTTTATGGTGATTTATGTCTCTTCCGTACTTTTTTTGTATAATTCTTATTCTTGTTTTGGGAGGGCTGGTGACACGTTTGGTTTTGTTTTGAAGATGGAAACACGAAATCAAGTTTTTGCGGGAAAATATATATTAACCTTTTAGCTTCGGGGATGGTCGATATATCGACCAGTTAAGAAGCACAAAATATTTAATGTTTTTAGACATAATTTGATGTTTAAATACTTAAAAAATAGTTTTCCAATTCTTCTAAACAATTTTGACCTTCAAAATCGGTATTCCAAGGTCGAATTTAATTTCTAGTAGAAGCGAGCGTTTCAGAGTGCTTTCCTACGTATTTTGATAAACTGAATAAGAAAAAAATATTGAAAAAAAGTACTGTCATTTTTGATCTTGAAAATATGTTTATTTTCAAGGTCACATTTTTTTCATAACACAGAGGGCCATGAAGTAGGCGAAAGCGGTAAAAACTCAAAATTTTATCGGATTCACTTGAAACTTGTACCAGGATGTTTTCGGAGTAGCTGATTACAGATTTGATGTCAGTTTTTCAAAAACAGCGACCCAAAAGACCCCCGATTAACAATTTTCAAGCGAATTGTATCATTTTTTGAAAAAGTCATCCGCCATATTGGATCCGCCATTTTGAATTTAAAAAAACTGATATTGGATTCGGAATCAGCGTCCCCAAAAACCGAGTAACGATTTTCAAGTGAATCAAATGCATTTTTATCTTTGTAAAATTTTTTGCATTGCCCATTCTGTTGCCTCCGAGACTGGTTGATATATCGACCAGCAGTCAGGTCAGGAACTCTACCTGAGATATCCAGTAATTTTATCTATAATTTTTGCATTTCCTAACAGGTCAATTTGTACTAGAATTTCCCCGCAGCGTAAAGGTTAACCACTCCCCCTGCAAACACAAAAGTAACAGTTATGTAACAATTATGTAACATTTATGTAACAATGTAACCATTACGTAAATATTACATAACTGTTACTTTCCGTGTTTACAGGACACTGGTAATGTATCATAATGTGTACAAAAAATGTCCCACAACTGGTAATGTATCATGTACATCGTTAAATAACTTCCATAATTTTGAATGAATTTTTATAAAATTTGGTATATATGTAGATTTTTTGGGTCGCTCATGCATAGTTACAAAATTCAATATGGTGGCTACAAGTTATCCCTGCGGAAAGTTAGGTAGGATTCTCATGAGAATCACATGAGCATTTGAAACAAGTACCTTGTAAATTTCATGTAAATGTCGTATAGTACTCGCGCGGTTACGGAAACACTATTCGACAATATTTGCGATTTGTATGAAAATTGACCTGATTGTGATGAGATTTTTATGTAATTTCCATAAACTTTTAACTCAATATATTCATGATTGTATGCTCATAAAACTATGCTACTATGCTACTATTATTTTCTTTCATGTAATAAAACTTTACATATTCCGTACGATACTTGTATGACTAATAGATGTATATACATTCGAATGTCCGTTATCGAATATTCAGTCGCCTCCGTTGTCGAATACTTTCTCTTCCACTGGTCTCCCTATTTTAGAGGTGGGGATGTGGGGTACAGTAGTCCTCCCCTTAAGGTTTAAATTTTAGCTTTCACGATGGCGGCTTCTTCCCTTTTAAGGTTTACTTTCCCCTGACCCCCACTACCAGAGTTTTTCGTGCTCGACTGCACGCCGCGCGCCTGCGGTTGGTTCACAGGCGGTAACAAAATGTCTGGTGGTGGGAGAGGCCGTGAGGGGAAAAATAAAACATAAGGGAAGAAAGTTTTAAACCTTACGAGAAGAATAAACCTTAAGGGGAGTAACCTTAAGGGGAGGACTACTGTACCGATATGTTCTCCTCAAGTATTCGTTAATGGAAATTTAAATGCCTCGCCTTGTCCCGACCATATTGGAAAACGGAGGTTCGAATGTATATTTACGATAACTATAAGGCACTTGTTTCAATTTCTCATGAGATTCTCATAAGAATCCTACTTAACATTTTTTGCAGGGATATCGATAGTTTGTCGGTTCGTACAAACTCAAAATGGCGGATAAAAATACGAAAAGTTACTGGATTAAACTGAAATTAGGTACTCGAGAGTTTTTTTTAAATCGGTTTTGAATCCGACTTTAGATTTTGAAAATTCGAAATGACAAATCTAATAAGACGGCCAAAAAATTGAAAATTGATCGGATTTGCTTGCAACTTGTTACACCAGTGCTTCGTGATCGCTAATTACGAATCCGACCTTAGATTTTCAAAATAAAAATTACGGATCCAGTATGGAGACATAAAATTGAAAATCAATCGGATATGCTTGAAATTTGTTGCTCGGGGTTTTCGTGGTCGCTCATTACGAATCTTAAACTTTCATTACCAAACCCTGCCGAAAAATAATATAGAACGCGGTTCATAAAACATATAGAGCTCCGTACAAATGACATTTATTAACTCTTTGAAGCATGGTGTAGCATATGTGCTACCCTTTTTTGTAATTCATTATTTACATATTTAAGGTAATTATTAATAAATTTCGCTCCAATTTTCTGCTGCCTTACTTCAAGAACATGTTAGGAAACGTAAATAAATCAATATTTTTAATTAATTATCATGTTATATTGTTTAAAAAAATTAAACAAAGTGTAAAAATGGTAGATTTTTTATGGAAAATATATGTAGAGAAGAAAACGTCACTCAAATATGACGAGACTGGGTACTCGGGATTTTCGGGGTCACCGATTTTCAAAATTCAAAATGGCGGATCCAAAATGGCCTACCGAAATGTAAAAACAAGTCAGATTCACCCTCGATATTAGTCGGCCATATTGGATCCGCCATTTTAAATTTTGAAGATCTGCGTCCAGAGTCGTAATCAGCGACTCCGAATACTTCCGGGTAACAAATTTCAGCTATTTTCAGCGTAAAGAAAAATGTATGCTTCAAAGGGTTAAGAAAAAAAGTAGCTAAATACCTAAATATTTACGTTTTGAAATGTTGAGGGCCTACAATTTCATTCAATACTTCCGCCAAAACTTTAAAAAGAAAGAAATATTGCTAATCTCGTGTAAAAAGACCTCGCCCTAAATTTAACTTTGTATGGTTTTTGCACCATTATATAGATTTTGCACCATACAAAGTTAAAGGAATGCTCTATATGTTTTCTGAATCTTGTTCTATTGTATTTTTTGATACTTGTAACTATCAGCTAATAGTTTCTTGGCAGCTAACCACTAAGGCGATGGGTTGAGTCTGTGCAACAGAATGTTAGTAGTTTGCGCATGTGCAAATTCCTCAATAAAGCAACACTCGTAGAGTACTTCCCGTCATAAGTTATACCATCGGTTCTTTCAAAATGGCGAAAGTTTGTCCAAAGTTTTAGCTCCTCACTATCCCCACTTCCGTAAATATGTTTATAAACGTGCAATGAGTGCTTCTGTGTGGGGATATCGAGAAGCGAGTACGGCTCAGCGAGACAATGTGGTGAGGGAAGGAGGGGAAGAGACTGATATAACTTTGAGGAAGGTAAACGCATAACTTAGGATAGACACGTGACTTTGGGCGATATAACTTAGGGCGGGGACTAATGTACATGTATCGTATGAGAGTTACGCTCGTTTCCTGGTTGGACGACACATACAGCACTTACATGCATTTATAAGTTTCATTATGCACCCTATGTGAACTCAAGTTACTACCTGGATAGTTATTTAATATTGAAAGTATGTAGATAACATAGATGGTTTGTACTAATGTGCAACTGATGCAGATTCTGGGAATCAATCGTGATGTGACATCAGCAACTTTTTCGTTACCAACGTTGCGAACTGACGAAGTACTAAAAAGTATCACTGCCTCGTTCTCCAAATCAAAAGAGCTCAGTCCAGATGGTTTGCAACTGCGTCATCTGCATAAAATCTTGCCAACCATTGTACCGCCATTAACTGCCATTTTCAACATATCCTTGTCCACAGGGGTTTATCTACCCTTATGGAAGTTATCATATATCATCCCGCTCAATAAAATCGGCAACCCTTTAACACCTAGTGATACACGTCCAGTGGCTAACCCGCCCCACATCGCTAAATTGTTGGATGCCTTAGTAACTAAGAAACTCGTTGACTTTTTAGAGTCTAATAATCTACTCCATCCACGGCAATGCGGATTCAGACGATTTCATAGTACGCAGACGGCGTTACTGACATCTCTAAAGCTTTCGACACTCTCAATCATCCACTCATTCTAACCTGTCTACGCCGGATTGGATTTGATGACATAGCTATTAATTGGATGCATTCTTATCTTAGTGGTCGATCACAAACCATTCGTGGATTGGATGATTCGCTGGCACAGATAGTCACTACTACATCAGGGGTTCCGCAGGGTACAAGCCTCGGTCCCATTCTATTTATTATCGTATTCAACGCATTGTTCTCGCGACTTTACCATTGCCAGAACACAGCTGTAGTGTTCGCGGATGATACGCAGTTTTATTTAACATCTCCGGTGAGTCGTATTAATGAAACAATAGCAAATCTGAATAGTGACGTTAAGTCATTTTTCGAATGGACGCAAGAATGTGGATTCACGCTCAACACGAAGAAGACCAAGGCCATTATATTTGGTTCCAGGCAAAACCTCGCTGTCTTAAAAACTATGGCTGTTCCCCCTATACTCGTTAATGGCTTCGCGGTACCATACGTCGATGAGGTCAAGGATTTAGGCGTCTTTCTTGCCTCTGATCTGACATGGAATCGGCACGTGGCTTCTATTAGCTCCAGGGTACATTTCGTATTACATCGCTTACGTTTCAGGGTTTCAATGCTCCCCCCTCGTCTCAAACTCTTGTTGGTCAACGCCCTCGTCTTGCCACACATGGACTATGCATGTTTGGTGTTTAAAGATGCATCAGGCTACTTGCATACAAAATTGCGTAGACTTCTTAACAGCGCCATGAGATTCGTCTATCAACTCCGCAGGGATCAAAGCCTCACACCCTTCTGGCTTAAAGCAAACTGGTTGTCGCATGAGGATCGGCTAAATTATTTTTTGGCAACTTTGACCTACCAAATTCTGTCGACCTCGCAACCTGCATATCTTCACAGCTTATTTGTACCTTTGCCCTATTCGCGACGTCATTCTCCTCGTTTCACTAATTCGACTTTTCAACTCCCGATTTGTCGTACTGAGTATTACAAGAATTCATTCTGGATTTCTGCCATTACCCTTTGGAACAGTCTTCCTCCGACGATTCGAAACACAACTTCCGCAGCGGCATTTAGGAATGCATTAATTTTGTATTTGCGGCGAAATCAAGGTTAAAAACTTGCTAACATTTGCGGATTACGCAGTAAACCATTAATAAAATGGCATAGTTTCTTGCGTTTGCGTTTCCGAGCGTGACTTGTCGCGAGATTATGCGTACGATTGCGATATTTTTATATTTTTTTTTTTTGTAAAAGCTTTATTCACAATTTAAATTTAGATTTCGTTATAGCTAAACATTGCGCATACGTAGCATTAGTACATTAGTTTCTAGGTTCTCATACCGAAGTAAATAGCTCAGGCAGTAAGATAACTCCCCAATAAGCAAAAAGAAATTTTGATATATTCAAAAAGAATACTTCTTGAATGCTTTTATGAAATAAGAATTCTAGAAAAATTCTTTGTGAATGCTTTAAAAAATAACGAATGTCCGCCATAGTTATTAAATTAAGAGTTAGATACGAATGCTTTTTTAAACTCATTTTGTAAAAATGTTCTTCACAAACCATAACTAAGTGTTCATAAAGAATTCTTTTCTGAATAAGTATAATAATAATTATGGAATTAATTTTGAGAGAGAGCGAGATACGTGTATTATCCAGATGTAACAGTGCACACACTATGTACCTTCATATATTTAACACATGCCGCGTGTGTTGTACTGTTATATAGTACTTTTTAAGGTTCCTTATATACAAACTTACCCAAGACTCGTGCGCTTGCGAGAAACTCGGTCGGTAACTCAAATTTGTTATAAAAGAATTCTTTTTTATTACGTCTTATGCACTATAAATATAATTTTATGCGGACTTTCGAGAAGTCATAAAGTATTCTTTTTTCAAAATCTGTGCTTATTGGGTCCCTAGTTTAGTTTTAACTTGTTTAAGTATACTTAGTTTAGTTTAAGTTTCAATATGCTGTAACTTTTTTTTTGTACTTATTTTTGGTGGCACACGGTCCAAATTGACCAGTGCCTAATAAACGTTATCAACATCAACATGGTTTAGAATAGGAAAAAACGAGTTGGCGAAGAAAACCAACTGTGAATTGGTTGGAATTTGTTGGCTGGGAGAACCAATTAATAAGTTGGTTAAATTTATGTGTAAGTTAAAATAAGGTCATCTAAATAACAAACATATTTATGAAAGTATTTATGTTATCTATTTTATCAGATATTAGTTACAAGTATTTGTTTGCATACTGGTTTATACTTTAAATCCTCTCAAAATCCACTGTGAGACCCAACTTTTGTCCCTCTTTCAAAGTCTCTACTACTTTATCCTGAAAAATAAAATAGCAAAGCTTAGTATTATTCAATTGTCTCAAAAAGGGTGTACTAAACGCTTAGAAAATCCTTATTGTAACATTAGAGAAGGAATACATTTCGAAAATCTCCCAAAAATGTTCAACGAATTTTTCAATCAGCTACATGATATAAAGAACCGTTTCTGTAATTACCTACCCATAGTGGGACACGTGGGTTGTTGGGAGTATAACAAACTCAAAGGCGAACATACCTCGAGTATAGGAAAATATTTGAATTTTTGTTTCGAGGTAAATTCAACATAGCCGTAATTATTTGGAGATTACCATCCCTTATTTTAACTTGATATTTAATTTATATTCGGTAAACAATCGGTCGGATATTGATATGTACATTGACATGAAAATAGTTGGAGATCATTGAAAATCAATCAAAAATGCATGACAGTCATATAATTCAGAAGCAATAAAGTTGAAATAATGAGGAGTTGTCCGCATTCTCTTGCTCGCGAAAAGCTTACAAAGCAAAAACGGAAGGTAATTGTGCACCCTACTGTTTTTATTGGCGAATGGAGAAGAAAAATAGGTTCGCTATGCTAACCTTAACGTGTTTCTTATATGACTATTATTTGTTCTGAACAATATTTGTCAACGTTTAATGCATCGTCCTCTGAAAGATTGGAAAAAAAAGAGCAGAACTGGATGACAATTAGGAAAGACACGAATATCAAAATAACCATCTATTCACAATAAAGCCACAAGTTAAAAAAAGGCACAATCAAAGGTTCTCATGTAGTATCTACAATGTATTTGTAACCGTTTTGATTTTATGAGATTTTTAAGTTGAACGTTCGATAGTTCGCGAGTTCAAAATTTCGTTACTGCTGTTATTTTTAGTCTAATAATTTCCATTATTAGTAAAATTCACAAACAATGCCGAGCGAAAGTACGAATCCTTGTTGATTTAACCAGAATGATGGAAATGTGGATAAATATCACTGACTGTAGATATCTATCTACTAAGTTTCCAGGAATAGGAAGCGTAAGTGTTATTTTGCTATAATATAAACATCTAATTTTCTAGATCACAAGAGATCGTTGTTTTTTGATGTAATTTTTCCCCGAAATATAGTGAAAATGTACATTTCTATGTGCATTGCACCAACTTACATGCCATTCTTTATCTATCTTGCCATTAATTTGCAAGCAATCTTTTTTGAGGCGGGCATATTTAATAATCAATCCTTCCACCCATGTCTGCCAAGATGGTATGTGCTAAAATATATAAATATTATTAGAAAATATGTTCAAAGATATAGTTGAAATAGCCTAACGTATGTAATGCTGACCAGAGGATGAAATAAATAATGTGCAGTTCTCGCGTTCATACTTTTTCACATTATTCTTATAGAAATCTACAGCTCAATGTATTTATTTACATAATTTATTAATTTGTTTACTGATATATAGCCCAGTATATCAACTTTATATTTAATTCGATGAAATATATTAAAAAAATATTGTTTCTTCTAAAGTTGTGTGAACAGGCTTAGTTTAGGGTACAACTGAACATACTAAAAGCCCCCACGTGTACGTAAGGAGACGTTCGGAAAGGTCGAAAAATCGACTATAGAGTTATTATCAAAAAGTCAAATGCAAAAATTCAATATAAAAGATTTTTCTCCGACCTCTGCCGTCTGTCGTCGGGACACCTCTGTATTTCTTTATAAGTGTCTTATAACGCCAAAGCTCGGATTCCACCTTCATAAACTGTAGGTCCTGACGCGATTTAGTCCCATATGGGTTCAGAAAGGTCGACATAAAATAATAATAGAAAAAAAAAGATTTTTCGTTCAAATCTCACCATAGATGAAAATTGAAAGCGAGATTTTTTCGTAATTACATCACCTACAACTTTTTCCAACATCATATTTCGATCACAAAGACCATTTTTGTATTTTGACAAAAACTTTTTTTTCGTTGCGTTCTCAAATAACCTATGTTTAAAAACATTATATCTTAGCTTCTATTGGTCGTAGAGACAAAAATAAAAATCAAAATGGTTCATAATGATATTAGTTAAAATTTGATAAATTCATAAATTCACGTAAAATCGATATTCCTCAAGTTATACGAGAAATATCAATTTTTTCGACCTTTCTGAACGCCTTCTGAAGCCAGCTAGGGACTTTTTGTATGTTTAAAATGGTACCCAAAAAATAAGCATGTTCATGCAGTTTCAGAACAAATCAGTATTTTTTGTCCAAATTGTGATGTATTACTGAGCTAATAATATGAATATTTGAAATGAATACGCACCACCTCATCCGAATTTCTAACTGCGTTTGAAAAAAGACGATGAACCAATTCCCACTCCTTTAATAGTTGCCTTAAATGGGAACGCATGGATTTGTGGGCCCTGATTTTCTGGGCAACCCTATTCAGCGCCTGTTTAGACAATAAAGAGGTCATATTTTATATGATACAACAAGATTTTATACCGATGGTTCTAGGAATAAACAGTCAAGGAAAAAAGGATATGGTGAAAACAGCTGCGGAATGAATATGCGTGATAAATACTCCAGAAAAGGAAAGAAAATAGTTTTTCCCAGCACCAAGCTTCATGAATATACTATATATTACACACTAAAATTATTGGAGTCAAATTTCACTACAAAGGAGTCGAAAATGGGGTAGGCCGGGTTCGACTACATTTGAGTTCTTTGGAGTGAAAATATACTCCAATGGTGTCAATAAATACGGAAAAAGAGAAAGGCGGCTGAATGCCGTATAGACAGGACTAGTTACTACGCGGTCGCCTTTTTTTTTCAACTCGCTATAACATAGCCAATTTTGAAGGTTTTGGAACGAATAAAAAAAGAAATTGTTCGTTAGAGATTTCCGCATCTAATGG
The DNA here is from genome assembly GCA_030407085.1 of Trichopria drosophilae. Taxonomy (NCBI): domain Eukaryota; kingdom Metazoa; phylum Arthropoda; class Insecta; order Hymenoptera; family Diapriidae; genus Trichopria; species Trichopria drosophilae. The sequence continues at coordinate 82,052,553 of CM059587.1, read as the reverse complement.
TGAAGTAATAATTTATATATCTCAATAAACAATAAAGTTATTAATTTGTTTCTATGCAAATGCAATATATACCTTCTGGCTCTTCGTTTATCGAGCAAATTTCGAGTATCCGAAAAGTGTCAGCGAGAAAGTTGTTCATAAAGGTATGAACAAATTTTCTGGAAAGTTTTATTTTTATTGGTCTAATAGTCAAAAAGTAATGAATATTTAAAGTTGGTGGCAGCCGATGAACAACACGTCATGTGCTTCGAGGCCCTGAAAAACTTCATTGTTTATTCAGATATATAATTTGTTCATTCTTCATTAGATGCAAAAAACTCTAACGAACAATTTCTTTTTTTATTCGTTTCAAAATTCTCAGAATTGAATAAGTTATAGCGAGTTGACGCAAAACATGTTTGTCGGCCGGCCACGTAGTAACCAGTCTTCCTTGCAGCATATAACTACACCGGTAAAGGATTCAAACCTATAGTATGAAATACTCTAAAGGAGCGAATGCGACTCCGAGAGAGTGAAATTTACCGATTACTCTCTCTTGGACTCCGCAATTGAGTGCAATCATTTTAGAGTGTATGTATTAATATTTGTTTCCATCTGTTGAGAATCTACCAAAATGAGTCTAAACTGCAGTGCTTGGACCCAGAAGCACTACAAAATAAATGATCCCTTTCATAATGTTTTATGCTTTAGTTCATGGAGTATTGCGCATGTAATTTAAGTGAAAGTATCAGATTTTTTCTCTACTTTTACTTATATTGTTCAGTATCCTAAATATGCAAAGTTATGAACTATGGACTAAACGCATGAAATTATGTAGTCGAAATTGGATGAGTTTGAAATATCGCATAATACCTAATACACAAGAGAAATTAAATTTATCGTACACTTTTGAAATATTGATCATAGTTCTTCATTTCTTGTGCCGTTAACAAGCAAAAATATTCCTGGAACGATTGTGTGGTTTTTCCGTCAAGGTCAATAATATTCTCCATATGACGCTAAAGTTATTTTGGAAAATTATTAAGTGATTATTGTAATGTTTAATAAAGATTGAAACCAGTTCATTCACGTGTATCAAAAATATTATTTACAAGGAAATATAAACGTAGCAATAACGTAACATACGTTTTAAGGGAAAAACATCTTCCCTAATACATATGTTACGTTATTTTCCTTAATTTAATTACCCCCAATTTATTTTGTTCTCTAGGGAGAGAATGTGCAAGTTTGATCCCGCTATAGCAAAATAGCATATTATGACATTTTCTTCTGCATTTAACTTCTGCAACATTTTAAATTAAATTACTGAAATGAATCCCTTGCACAATATCATTTTTGAAACTCGACCGGTGGCCAAAATTTCTAATGAAAAATATTTTGAAAGTGCCTTAATCAAAAATTCGAAAATTAAATGTACGAAAGTGTAAAATTCCGACAATTAATAAACCGAAAATTCAATTATACGGTGTTTATGGGGTACGGATTGTCCGATTATTAATTTATCACTGGAAATACTTGTTTGCAAATGGATACAGAAAGTAAAATAAAAGTATTTTGCTTGATGATTCCTAGATAACACATAGTGTTAAACACAATCATTTGATTTAATGAACTCCAATGATAAATTAGGACAACAGATGATTATTAACGCACCACTACTGCATAATTTGTATATCGAAATTTTGTACGTATTTTATTTTTTGATTTGTAGACTTTCGGAATACTTTTCATTCAGCATTTTGAACACCAAAAATGACGTAGTATTATATGGGAAAAGAGTATTTACAAACCTTTAAGACTCTTATTCTTCTTTTTACGAATCTTTCATTTGATAGGTTTACATTTGGTTGGTTATTAATGTTATCCCATACATGATTTATTTTATTCGCATCACCGACCAGTGTTTTCTTAACAGATTCTCTCCGAGCTCTTACTCTGTAATGAACAAAAAATAATCATTAGTAGGATCTACAATCGTACTTATAAAACCGATATCTTCCTGAGCAATAACCATTTAACGCCAAAGGTACAACGTTTTTTTACGAAATTTGACACTATATTTTAGCACCGCATGCTATTTCATTTTCGCATTCATCGATTGTTTCATTGATGATTTCTTCCTGCCGTAAATTCTTTACAATTTGGATAAAAGTTACGCATAGCATTTACAGTCTCAAGCTGGATAAAACTTTTTGCCGGTGTCCCTCAAGGTTCAATTTTGGGACCTTTACTTTTTCTCAATCCTTATCAATGATGTCTCACGCATTTTAACTTTCACCACGCATTTACTTTATGCCGACGATCTACAAATCATGATCCATTTCGATCCTTCGGAATTAGTAGCTTCAATTGAAAAAGTGAACCACGACATACGGGCAATTTCGAAATACGTCAAAGAACTAGGTCTAACTATAAACCCATCTAAAACAAAAGCCATCATACTGGGGTCACCAAAGTCCATTTCAAAAACTAGGGATTTAAATACCCCTAATTTAGAAATCGAGGGCACTGTGATACACTTTGTCAAAGAGGTGCGTAATATTCGTTTAAGAATAGATCAAACTTTGACGAGGAATGGGCTCGTAAACGACGTCTCTCGTAGTATAAACTATTCATTGTATAGATTAAGGTACAACAAGAGCTTAATGTCTTTCGAATTAAGGAAGAAACTGGTGACTGCCCTTACCGCACTTAGACTACTGCTGTGTTGCCTACTGCGATATTTCCAAGACTAAGAGAGATAAGTTGCAAAGACTTCTTAACTCGTGCATCAGATTCATCTTTAACCTGAGACGCGATGTCAGCATCTCACCATATAGTCGCATGATGGGATGGCTTCCCCTTGAATATCGATATCTCTACTTCATGGGCTCATTAATCTACACCGTTTTTTCGAACAAGAAGCCTGCTTATCTATTTGCTTTATTCCATCTCAGCCTTGAATCTCAGCTAAGATCAACCAGAGTCACGTCAGAATCGTTAATAGTACCTTATGCAAGAATGGCCAAATTCCAAAATTCTTTTTTAATTAAGGCATCCAGACTCTGAAATACACTCCATGCCGAAATACAAAATGCCGAAAACGTCACAAGGTTCAAGTTCCTTCTTCACGAACACTTTCATTCTTTCGAAAATATCAAATATGAGAGATCCTACCTACAAATCCTATCATAAATTACATTACAACATTACTCATCCGACTTTATCTTTCTTATACTAACTCTTTTCTTCATCATTCACATATTTTCACAGCCACTTATTACTTATTTTTAGTTGGACTTATTGTTATTATTAATATTACTTCACTTTATTAAATGTTAATCGTGAACTTAATTTTATTTCGTGAAAAATCTACTTATGATTGTAAATAAATAAATATTTGTAAGGATATATTCATAGCTGTGGGCTCTGCAGGGTGTCATTTGAGGTGTCAGATGTACCACTTGAACACGTATGTGGACTTTAATTTAAAAGTCGTATTTCTATTGTTTCAAGTTGTCATGTCTTATAAGAAACTGGTGCATCCATTTATTTGAATTCAGTGATATTTTAATTTCTGTTTCAGCCTAGTCAAATACTCATACATCTGAGTAGATGATCTACCCCGAATCTACGAGGCTCTTGTTTAGCTTTCATCGAAGAAGAATCATTATTATCGTGTGAATCCACTACACGGAGAAGAAATTTCCTGAAAAATTACCGTGCTGGTCACCTGAAAACCGGTGCAACTTGATTTTTCGGAAATATTTATATCAACAGACAAGAAATATTGCATTTCTGGACAGGAATATTTGCAATAACGGCTAGATATTTTTAAGTACGAGCTAGTCGAAATGTTCAGTGTAGCTTAGTAAAATTTACAGGACATCGAGTTTCTAAGTTAGTGCAAGTCAAATAATCCTCAATATTTTAAGAATTTATAATATGTTGCTTCATTATTTTTACTATGCCACTTCTCGAAGTGGAAGCGAAATTTTCCGAACATATCCGAATGCTACCGAGTCTAACTGCGGTGAAAACAAAGAGCACCAATGTGGCGGCCGAGTAGTCCGACGTACGGGTCTGAACTGGTCCGAACCGAGTAGTTTGGTGATTAACTGTTTTTGTTCTCGTTGCAGTACATAATTTCTTTTGAACAAGTTTGGCCAATTTATACAGGGTGATAGGAATATGTGAATCGGTTATTAATAGTCCTTTTCCTATTGCTTTAAATTTTAATAAAATATAAATATTACTTTTTCAAGTTGAAAGTAAAATAGAATTTTTTTTTCGTGCATACAAATAATGTACAAGAAACATTGATATATCTTGTCAGCTGAAAGTAAATGTCGATAAGGCTTTTACGATTTTAAGAACTATTGATATTACTTGTAGGCTTACAATTTGTTTTATCTATTCCCAATAAACGAGATCGTGTGCAAAATTTTCACGTTTTTTCTGTTTGCATTCGATTTGTTTCCATTTTGGAATGAACTGTGAGCCAAAAATTTTTACTATGCTATGACCCAGGAAATTCTACTGTATTGTGGCACAGGAATTTTTGCTGTATTGTGGCACAGGAATTTTTACTGTGCTCTTGATCCGAAATGTTACATGTTACTTTGGAAAAATTCAGCGTAGCAATGTAAATTTTACTTTGCCAACAACATGCACTGCGTTTATGGGACAGCACGGTAATTTTTCAGGACATTTCCGTACACAAATTCTGGGAATAGACGGAATTATAGACAAGCGTTGGTTCTTTCGATGGATACGGAAGACAGCATTTGAAGAAAATAATAAATGCCATACCGCATGCAAGACATCAGGAAGGCCAATGACGTACGCTAGGGCTGCTGGGGAATATTAATGGTCCGGGATGTATCGTCATACAGAGCAATGGGTAAAGATGTTCTAAGCTTCCAGTAGTATAAAGTTGATCGAGCACACCTGGCAGGTTTTATGGGTTGTCGTATTCCAAGTGAACCATGGTCGATGATAACATCCGATTGCATGGAATAGTTCCCAATGAGTAGGGATACGAATTTGTATTAGTAATTGAAGATCTGTTTACGCGATGGATTGAGATCATACGACTTCGCAGAGCAACGGATGCAAGAAGCAAGAGCTACATGATTCCAAGCAGAAATCGGTAGAAGAGCAGGCGATCGGCAAGTCCGTTATTATGATAAACATCATTGTAATGTACTGTCTTGGATTGGTGACAAGATTCTAAACAAGAACAAGGGCCTGCCATCAGCTAATACGTTAATGCCGAAGTATTTCCACCATGCACAAAAGAAAGCTATAATTTAGCTGGTACATCAATCGGATCATGGCATGTGAAGGACCTCAAACCGTTCTATGAAGACGTTCATGAAATGGTGAATGATCCATAGCAAGATCCATATCCAGACGAGATTATAGAGACAACAGAGGACGAAATCGTTCGTAAAAATCCGGTTAGAAGAATGAATCGAACGGTACATCCCGTGGATGATTTGGAAAGATAGGAAGGACAAGGTTCAAGTATGCGTAGATTTCAAAAAAGAACCGAGGATTCAGAACCGCTCATTAAAGAATGCAAGCAATGCTTAGATCAGATTTTCTAAGAATTTATGTCGTTTTAATATTATTACAAAATTATATTAATATCCATAAAGTAATAATAAAACCGAAGAATTTTAAGACCATACAGCATTGGTAACAATCATCAACAAAGATTATTTTTCCTAATATATTACAAACTGCATGTTTCAAGTTATAAAGAAGATAATACGATATACAAGTTAAATCTACTTACATTTTAATGTAATGCATAGCACGATTATAATTGTCATCTAATAATTTCTTCGACGTATCTAATTTCGCTATTTGTGAGACCGTATGTAAATTGAGTGAAATAATTCTTTCGACTAATACAGAAAACTCTGTAAAGTTTTCGCTGTTAAATTGATTTACAGTATCCCCAAAATTGAACTTGGTTTTACAAGTAGGGCTATTACTGTTAATTGTTATTTCGTTTAAATGTTCTACAATATAGATGATTCTTTTCTCTTTATATTCTGTCATATTACCGATGAGTGTTGAACCATTCTTATTGAAGACATTCATAAATTCTTGGTATTCTCTCATTAATGAATCAAAATGTTTATTTGTTTTAGATTTGTTCTTCAATTCCTGTTGTAAATTTTCAATTTCTTGTTTTATTTTGGATATTTCATCATAATTATTATTTATGTTACGAATATATAAGTCGCATGAAAATTCACTCTCTGCAATCATACGTGACATATTTGCATTTACATGTTTATATGACTCATTGAATTTGCACCGGTTTTCGTTTATTTTGGCGATCATCTAAAAATAATATTTGAAGTAAATTAAATACAAAACAATATTATTGCAAATGTAAACAGGTCCAATAGTATAAAATAAGCGAACGCCGTTAAATCGCCATTCTACTCACTTCGTCAACCTTTTCCTCTTTTGTTGTAGAATGTTCAGGAGCTTTATAAGTAAAATTAAAGTTTTAATTAATATATCTTCATGAGTCTTGCGTTTAAGTTTTTTTATGTAAGTAAATCCTAAGATGAAATTCAAAACTTACTTTTTTCAGTTGCTTGTATGCGTGCAAACATTTTATGTTTTGAAGTTCCGTTTTGTGTATCAAATTCAACTATAATACACTCGGACTTTATGTTGATACCCTGTGGACCACATTTTGTTATATATAGTGCTACACTAATTAGCCAATAATAGCAATTTATTTACCCAGAAAACTGGAATATTCCGCTGCTGAGTAAAGTTGTGATGTAATTTTATGAGGACATTGTATTGGCCACATTTTTTCGAACATTCATCCTTGGAGAATGTTGTACCTGAAGTACAAACATATTAATAATAATATCAAAGTTATATTTTTCCTATTAATTAAATATATTAAATTTAAAAACGTTTCAAATTTCATTTACAATGTCACGTACAATCACGTTTGTTGGTATCTGATTTACATTTTGAAAGATAAGAAAACAATATGTCTAACCTTCCAACACGGCATCACGTCTTACACGAGGTAGCTGATGCTCTGACGTATGAAAATTAGAATCAGGGTAGAACTCGGTACTTGACAGATCGTTGACCACTTGTTGCTCGGATGATGCACCTGTTCGAAATCAAAGAAATGGCTATAAGTTTTTGGTGTATATTTTCCTCCTGAAAATGATTTTAACAGCAGCAATTGGCGCTCGGCAAAACCTTAGCCGCCATCTTGAAAAAAAAAACGCTAAACTTGTTTGCCGTTCTTTGCATTTATCTTGAAAAATTCGAGTCTGACAAAAAACGCAGAGAATTGAATTTATACAAAAACAACTTTTATAAATCTCCAATTTTTATCATAATCCTATTATTTATTTACAAAAAAATTTAATTGAAATTAATTTGCTAAAAGTTTTACCTAGTAACATAATGCTGATTAATGTATATTAGTCGCTAGACATATTACTATAGTTTATTTCAGATATTAATACTTAAAATATACTAAAAATTACACCAGAAACGCAGATAATGAAAAAGTTAATCTGGATCACCTGCCTTTGTTTACTCCAAGTATAATATGATAGTATAGTTATAAATTTTCTGTACCGTTAGTATCGTTTTCTTGAGGCTGAGGATATTCCGTTAAGTTCTTCTTTTTATCGTCACGTATCCCCAAATTTATCTGATATTGAATCAATCCATCTGGACTAGTAGTATTCATTGCAGCCTATGTCAAGTTTGAATAATTTTCAAAAATTACTTTTAAATAATAGCACATTTTATCATTTAGTGGTACAATGACCCCCCCCCCCCCCAATATTTGCCTCGTCAGTCTTGTCTGTTCTTTTCTAACCCTCCCAATATTTGCCTAGTGAGGGGAAGAAATTTTTCCCCTACTGCGCCGACATACCGTTATAGAACGCGCATGCGTCGACCAGAAGAAATCAGTTTAACCATGGATTAACCTTTCCTACATCGCGAATGCGTGATGTCGCCACAGAATTACCGCTCCGTGATAAGTGGTGGAGAACAGCAATCGAGGAATAAGGCAAATATTGGGACGGACCTAATGGCAAATATTAGGGGGTAGCAAATATTTGGAACGCAAATATTGAGGGGACTACTGTAAAGTTGAAGGGTATGTTATACTCTATATGGGTATACCACATAGGAGTTATCCAACATAACTCAATTACCGGCAAAGAGGCTTTAGATACATCTACTTCGAGATCTGCTGCAAAGGCATTGCAAAGTCCGGCACATTCATATCGAGTCAAATTTTGTCCTGGAATTTGGAAATGTAGATTAGGCGAGATGGTGAATATAATGTTCCATATTAGTTACATGTCATGTCGTGTTCCGTATGCTCATTATTCAAGTTAAATAAATATTAATTTATACAAACATTAATACATGCAATTATTAACGAATTATTTTCTAAACGAATTTTTTCTTTATTTCTGTTTGTACACTCGACATTCGTTATTATCTTCTTACGAACTTTGGTACTCACATTATTTTTAAGGATTACAACACTGAAAGAAATCTGACAATGAGGCTAGAGACAAATATGACATCTCACTGATATAGAGAAGTCCTTACAGTCATATAAATTGCTGTTTGAGGTTAGGCTGGGACTGTTACCTATGTTATTATAGCTGATGGATCATGTTTTCATCAGCAATCTGTTGTCAAATGTAAAAGCACAAGAAAACTATCGAGAGTTTATACAATGGGTCACCTTCATCGGGAAAGATGCCACGCTTCCCTGTCGGCCCGGGTCGACCGAAAATTGATCGAAAATCGACCGTAAATCAGTCGACTTGTGCAATAAATGGACCTAAAATTGACCGGCAATAGACCGAATTCCGACTACGGTCGAAGTAGACCGATTAATGTATTTTGATTAGGTTGATTTAGTAAAATTCGACTTAAAATCGACCTAAAATCGGTCAATTCTGGGTCAACTCCCTGCACAAGTCGCCAAATTTTCGGTCGACCCGGGGTCGATAGGGTTTACCGCAAGAGATTACTGTGGCTTCATATTATTTTTATAAGAAATTTCGAGTGATTATAGCATATAGTCGGTTCATAATATTTTTATACACCACTACATTGTTTGTTTACTTGAGATCCTTGCACCTTTACAAGATATCTCTCGTATTTTCTGGCGGGTCTCTTGGAAAAAGTCTACGTGTATTACTAACGAATATGTACTACGAAATATACCTATGGTATATTTCCTAGAAATGTCGACCCGTGCACCCATACAAAATAGTTCTGTTACTCAGTTGTTCTAGATGATTTCAAAGAGAAATAATTTGTAAGTTAAAAATTCTGTATTATATATTAATATTCTTGGTTCTTCATTTTAATTCTTAAAAGCTGCACGTTTAAAAACTTATAAAATCCTAACATTTCCTTTTCTTCCAAGCACTTATTAGGTAAAAAAGTTATTTTTATTAACACAATATCAACATTTTCCCGTGCATTGTATTGTGCCAATACTTGCTTTCTCTTTAAACTTGAAATACATTATCTGAAAAGATTTATTTGTATCTTTGAAAAAAAAGTCTACTAACCCTGCACGTATTCGAGGGATGCTCTAAAACTCAGTAGGGCAAGGATGGTAACTTGAAGCCGCATCTTGATTCTATAGAAAAGTATTTATTATATTACTAATTCAAAACAAATTAAATAAATTGAAATCTGTTTTTAATTATCATTTGTAAATTATAAAAACAAACAAAATGCTCAGTGCGTGTATTTTGTCGTTATGCAACGGAAAGTAAGATACATTCTTAGTAGTAATCAAACGGTACACGGAAAAAAGTCATCATATGTGGACTCGATGTCTCGGGAGCATGGACGGAAAGCGTGCTGTCTTTAGTTTATAAACTTTCTAGCGAGTATGCATCTATGAGCACTTCAAAAAAAGAGTGGAGGTTCGGTTCCCGCCAGGTCTTTCAGTTAAAAAATCTTCTTTGTCTGTTCTGTGATACCTCGTGTGTACATGGATTATATTTGGTTGTAATTAGCTCCCTTTATAATTGACGTTTTCATACTTTTTCATTTTTTCCATTTACTTTGACTCAGTCCTTAGGTGTGGACGAAGTATTGAATTTGGTCACCTCGGGCATAAAAATTATCCTATAGTTTTTCATCAAATGCCGACGCTTCAGACCATAAGAAGCCCAAATCAACAATAACAAAAATTTGTGTCCGTGATCTTGAACGTACGTACGTTCGTACGTCATGGTTCCTAGTAAATCATTTTTAATTTTCATACATATAAGAAACACTATATTATTCTAACATTTCTATCGAAGCCACTTGGACCTAAATATGATTGGGCCCTCAAATATCGATAAAATTTTGTAATGTAACTGAAAGCTGTTATTAAGCGAACATCTCACGGGACGGCGAATATCTCAGAAGGAGTGCATTTTTTGGTAAAATGTTTCAGACAAAAGAGAGTTTAAGGATTTTTCCCTGGCTATCTAATGGCGATATTGAATTTGCCCTTGAATAAGACTTTGAAGGTTTTTTCAAGGTCAAGTTTTTTTTTTAATGGAAATCCCTATTTTTTCTCACGGATTTGGAAAGAGCACAACATTTTACGTCCGAATATGATATGATCGATTTTTCCGGCAAGATCATTTCAAGGTCAAACTTAAAACTCCTGGCACTGCTAATTAACTCAGCGGAAGTGCATTTTCGGGGAAAATGTTTCAGACAAACGTTCAAGGATTTTTCTCTGGCTATTTAATGGTACCATTGAATTTGACTTTGAAGGTTATTTCGAGGTCAAGTTTATTTTTTTTTAATGGAAAGCCCTGTTTTTTCTCATGGACTTTCTGAAAGATACTTGGGATGGCCAACATCGATTTAAATTGATTGCGGAATGCGACCCGGACATTTTGAAATTCAACAATCAAATTACGCATAAATGTTCATGTAAATCATTAATAGAAGTAACAGGAAACTGCTAATCGGTTAAAAGAGTTTTCAGAGTGCAATGCAATATCATTGTTCCGGGTAGAAAATATAAAACTTTTAGTTTCCACATCCGATATGTTTATAAATACAATCAGGGTTCTCATCGGTCCATAAACGACAATTTTGACGGTTCACTTCGCTGTTGACTGTGAAGGTTGCTTCATATGAAAAAACGTTAAGGAACAAGAAATCAGTCTGCTGGTCTATCCGTGTCATCATGTCACAAAATTCATTACGGCGATCGTATTCATCATCATTTATTTCTTGAATAAGGTGAATTTTATAAGGATGAAACTTGATAAATTGTAGATTCCTGCGAACAGAAGTTTCGTTAATTTCAAGTTCCTGCGATGCTAGACTCACAGAGAGTCTTGGATTCTCCACGAAAGCTTGTGCAACTTCCAATGCCTTCTCTTCTATGGTTTCACTTTTCGGTCTTCCAGATTTTTCTCGATTTTTATTTGTTCCTGTATCCTCGAAACGCCTAATTGTACGTTCAACCGTTGATTTTGAAATAACATTGCCATGATTACGAAAAGTATCATTGAAGAGTGTCTTCACTTGATAATACGATCTTCGTCGGTCACCCCATCCTCTCATACTTACCCGCTCTCTTTCTGAAAGCTATGCCATGATGACTCACAAATGAGGAATAAATTAAATTTTTTTTTATCAAATTCAAACCAATAAAGTCACCTCGATGGACTGCCGAAACGAAATAAGTATGACACTTCTTTATGAAAAACAGTAAATTGCGATGCCTAAAGCATGACAATATCACGAGCGGTTTACCCCCGAAAAGTCGCTTAGAAAACGAAATTACCGACCGATAGACTAGCGTCTGTTCAAAAACCGTTTTAATCGATTCTTATGATTATTCTGAACAATAAATCATTGGGTGACTGTCATGTTTTAACGGGCCCTTCAATAGTTATAAACAATTACGTATATAAAAAAAATAGTGCAAAAAAATCTACAAAAATTCAGATAGATAAATCATGTCAAAACAAACATATTTTGTCAAATAAACTTTTTTCTAAAGTTTATAGTTTTTGAGATTAAAAATGCCAAAAGTTGAAAAATGCCTATATTCGTGGACTTTTTTCTCGGAAACTATTCATCCAAATTTAATGAATAAAAAACGAAAATATGCGGAAATTCATCAACTTTAATAATATATTTGTTTTATTTTTACAACTCTCATATTAGAAGCTACAATGAAGCTAAACGCGCGGCCGTATATACTGCACGGCTGTTCGATTTACGTGCACTTGTCGTTCGTCAAATTTGAAATGTTGTTCTCTTTGTAAGTGTTGTGATAAATGTATGAACAAAGCCATTCTTCCCGAAGTAGAAAGTGATATCGAATTGTAAATTTGTTAAAAAGAAAGACATATTAAATGTCTATACATATATATTTATTTATTCCATTTAATACCCTGATCGACAAATAAAGATAGGGAATATCACATTTTGACAGATGGGGCCGACAGAATCGACCCATTGAATTTGATCAAGAATGTTCATTTTTTAATAATTACATAAATTAAAATTTATATTCGTTAATCCGGTCTATTAGAAGTAAATAAAATAAAATGTAAATATACCGGATTACCGAATATTAATTTTGAATTTATTTAATTATTAAACTATGAACGGTCAAAGAAATTAAATTTCATAATGTTCATTTTTCATCAATTCGGGTATATTTCAATAATATTTAATATTTCTAATCAATATCAAATCTGATGACTTCAATGCGATTAAATAAAAACAATTTCGTTTAAGTATTCAATTAAAATTTTTTGCTATCCTCCGATTTCTTAGATTGTGACATAGTATTCATTTTCTATACACGTTTAGCATTTTGCCAAACAGTAAACGGATACCTGTCTGAGCATAAATTATGAACAGTCTCATCGAAAATAGAACATACACTGCTACTATTAAATAGCCAGGGAAAAATCCTTAAAAGTTTGTATTGAAAATTTTCCACGAAAATACCCTCTCGCTGAGTTAGTTCGCCGTTACGGGAACTTTTAGGTTTTACCTTGAAATGACCTCGAATGTGATATCGGTCATATCATATTCGGACGTAAAATTTTGTGTTTTTTCCGAATCCACGAAAAAAGTAGGGGTTTTCATTTAAAAAAAATAAACTTGACCTCGAAATAACCTTCAAGGTCAAATTCAATGGTATTTAAATAGCCAGAGAAAAATCCTTCAACTTTTGTCTGAAATATTTTCCTCAAAAATGCACTTCCGCTGAGTTAATTCTCAGTTCCGGGAGTTTTAAGTTTGACCTTGAAATGACCTTGCCGGAAAAATCGACCATATCATATTCGGATGTAAAATGTGCTCTTTCCGAATCCGTGAGAAAAAATAGGGATTTCCATTTAAAAAAACAAACTTGACCTTGAAAAAACCTTCAAGTTCCGGGACTTTTGGCGGACCCTGGATGTTGTTCTACTCTATTCTCTGTATTTCGTATTATTCTACTTTGTCCTCGGTTCGGCCACGCTTTGCATTTCTTTTCCAGTCCATTCCTTTTTTCCGTTTAACTCATTTTACATTTTTTTACCTTCACTTCCTCCCATTTGTTTCTAACTTTCCCCCGATATTCCCGCTGCTACCACTTTTCTCGCTCTAATCATTTCTGAATATTTACATGTTACATTTGCCTTTCGCTAACGTTTTCTCCTTAAATTTTCCTGCAACTTTCCAACTATCTACCTGTCGCTCGTTTGTACCTACACCGCTCTGTGCACGTAATCTCTAAACGTCTTCTTACAACTTCTCTTTCTTCTTAAATTATTCAATCGTAAAATAATCTTGCCACAATTTCTATTTAGATAGTATCAACAACCCGGCAACTCCTTTTTACCTGTTAAGTGTTATTCTCCTTCTAACAAACTCTGATTCACCTCACTTCATATCTCAGGAGATGCTACAACTATGATGAATAGAATAAGAAGCTATCATTATTACTTCCCAAATAGTCTTCATGGAGATAATCTTACAACTTTTCCCGAAGCACTTGCTAAAATGTACTTATTTTTGTAATAACATAATTAATTTATTTAATAACATTATTGTACAAAATGTAATAAAAAACTTATTTTGTATATTACTTACATGTTTTTTTGCAACCATTGGATTTCTTACTTGAACTGTTTTTTATGTACTAAGTTTCGATAACAACATTAATATAAGTCTGTTTAACGATGGAGATAATCAGTCGAGAAATTATATTATCTTTTTAATATTTTATTTTATATCTTTCACGATAATTCATGCGAGTTCTTATTCATAATATTCAGAAAACGCAAGTTTTGAATACGATGTTGCAAAGCTATAATAATGAAATAGAAGTAATTTCCGGATTTAAGAACTGTGCATTTACATTTGTCCTTATTACATTCCATACAAAAATGGACAAAATATTATTCTGGATCTTATACTGAAAAACAAATAACTTTATAAATACATAGAGAATTAATATTTTACTGATAAAAAATGAACTATTTAGCATTGAAATCCACAACAAAGGTGCGCGCTGGGCGACACTAATAAGAATGTCTGAAGGGTATTTTCAACTAAATACAGGTCAGTTGTATCCTGTATAGTGATTGAATGCTCAAAATGTTACTAAATGTAAAAATACTAAGAAAAAAGTATATTTCAAAATCTTCCCGGCAGAGAAGGGTCAGATCTGGCCACCATTTTGGTCGACCCATATGTTGGGTCCATTAAAGATCAGTTGTATAATAGGAAAAATGTTTTTCAAAGTTTTATTTTATCTCTTTCTTAAATCCCGGCCGCCTGGAGGTTAATAATACATTTTATATTGAAAAATTCTAAATATTGAAAATGAACATTTTCAAAACTTCGACCTAATCCTATGCTAGCTTAAGCATCGATAAAAAACATTGGTTTGTCATTGTAGAATTTCTGCACTGAAAACTTGTATAAGACACGTATATTATTTTATTATCATGACAGATCGTCATTAATGATTGTCGCCAAACGTCGTATTTGTGGAGAGATGTAGGAACTGCAGGAACTACATCATCGGTCATGAGTCGATTTTCAGTAGATAAACATTGAGAAACGTAACTTCTTTTAAAAATTGGGTTAAATTTAGACGTTAAGTCGGAATGTGGTACTTACAAACAAATTTTTTCTGCCTTGAAACTTAAAAGAAGACGTTATCATTTCTCATTTTAAGACTAGAATGCTTACGACAAGCACTTTTCGTGATGAACCCTATGTAGGCTTTATTAACAGCTTAAAATGAGACGATTATGATGATTTTTTAAGCTTTCTGGGTCGATTTTTCTTCAAGCCGTAAGAAAGACGCAAATTAAATGGCAATTACGATCTTGTTTGAGACAAACACACAATAAAAATAAACAACATAAACAATAAGCACCTTGCAAGAGGAAACTGGTTCAGTAGCAACCCGACAATGGTTCGGACCAATTTTTTTTTTAACACATCCAACCACACGAAAAGTTTTACGCATTTTTTGTGTGAAGTTGTGCCTCGTAAGACAGAATTACAAAAATTATGAAGTTACACAGAAAAAACGTCTTAAAATTGTTACATCTCAAATTAAGCACTGTAAAAGGCTTAATTTCAGTCTAAAATTGAGCTAATTTTTTAAAATTAAGTCAATATTTGCGCTTAAAACCTTGTTTTTAGTTTTGGAAACTTACTTTTAGTCAATATGCAGGTTCGAAATAAAAATTCTCTAACTTGGCAGGCTCGAAAATTTTTCTTTAAGCACAAATCTCGACTAAAATTAAACTTTGCTGTCTAAAAGTAAGACTTTAAGCGCAAATATTGACTTAATTTAAGAAAATTATCTCAATTTTAGACTGAAATGAAGCCTTTTACAGTGCTTAATTTGAGATGTAACAATTTTAAAACTTTTTTGTTTTGTGTAGTGTTCCGTTCTCGTTTCGAATTAATCCTGTTTTAGTACAGTCAACCATTTTTTCTCGGAGTGGGAGGGATTTCTTTAAATACCTTCAGTGAATCGATTTATGATTTTGAAAATGACTAGTGTATTCATTTAAATATGTTCCCTTCAGTCCATTAATTATTGTTATAAAATTAAATAAAATAAATTTAAACTAAATACCCTTTTTTTGTTTATTTAATTTTCTTCCTTCCAGTGATCGGTTCAGTCGATCGGAAGTCGGTGAGCTGCAGCATCCGATAGCTACAACGAAATGTATTCTTTCAATATATATGAAATATATGGGTGCATCTCAAAAAGCCGATAAATCACGAAACAGGCACTTCAAAAACCTGGCATTCGAAAAGAAAACTTTTAAAATATGTCTGCATTTTGAAAGATTTGGATTTTTAATGTCTATATTTTGAAATTTCTGTTTTAGGAAATGTCTGGATTTTGAAGCTCTGTTTTTTAATTGTTTTCTGATTTGTCGGGTTTTTGAGGTGCACCCGTAGTTCTGTTACTACGAACATTTCATTGAGTTAATTCAAGGTATTTTCAATACTTACAACTCGATAACTGGCGTCAAAATGCTATATCTATTAAACGAAACGACATAAACGCTCAAAATAAAGTGAAACTGTCTCTTACTACTTAAGATGAGTCGGTTCGAACGACTAAAGCGAATGTTCGTGGTCCATGAATTGTTAATCATGTGTATAATTCATATATAGGTTTAATTTTCTTTGAATTTTAAGAATGCGCAAATACCTGCCAGTAAGATAGGGAGAATGGGACACGAATATAAGATTGGCCTTTATGTAATACAATTTTTTATAGCAGTCAATATTGTAGTTTTTTTTTTAAATTTCAAATATTAAACTAAAACGTTACGTAATACGACATTAAAAAACAATGCCTCAAATACACGTAAACAAAAAGATCAGATCTATTGGATGAATTTTTACTATTAATGCGCATAATGTAGGGTCGCATCTCTATTCCGTAAAACAGCAAAATATTTTGAACGTAACTTTGTCAAATATTTGCAAGGTTACGCATTAGCACCATTTTCAGTATACCCGACCTAAGTTATATGACCAGTTCTTTCCATTTGCACTATAAGTTATACCAGAAGCCCTACCCATTCACCTCATACCCCCTCTTCCGCGAGTGTAGGTGCAACCGGACTTTTCTGATTTTTGCCGATCCTTACCGAATACCGTCGCGAAGCGCAGCGTAATTATGTGGTAGAGGGGGGGGGGGGGCAAGAAAAATAAGCCAGAATATATTTTAGCAATGCAAATGTATAACTTAGAACGATATAACTATGGAACATATAACTCAGGACGAGGTTAATGTATGCAGTTAAAATTGATTATGTTCATGTCATGTTTCCAAAAATGTGATTTTTATCGAGTGACTTTTTTTTATTAAACTTATCTAACTGAGAACGGAATATTTAATCAACGGGGAAACCTTTAAAATGTCAATAAATAACATTAATATTCAAAATGATGGCTTGAATGGAGAAATTTGGTCTAATATTTCGAATTAAAAAAAACATCAATTGAAAAAAATCACGTTTTTTAAAAAAGAAATTTATCGATATTAATGCCATTTTTAATTTTTAGTTATTTTTAACCATTCTATAGGCTTTCAATCAGCCTAACAGTTTCTCAAATAGTTTCAGGACATTCTTCATATACTTTTCCCAAAACAAAAGAATGTCCAAGTGTAGGAAATTTTTTTAACGGACTTAATCGACCTTTTTAGTTCCATTTTAATAATATTCATTATTTATTAATAGTTCGATCAGTTATTTTTAAATTATAGGTGTTTTTTATCTTCGTGCCAACGGACATACGAAGAAAATGTTGGAATCAATTATAGCTTTTAAGAATACTGAATGCTTTATTCTAAAATATCGCGCGATTATGCTTATATTATATGAATAGTATACTTATATTTAATATCAATGAATTATTCAAGAAATTTTGTTTGGAGACACGATATAGTAAAACCTCGCGAATTCGACGCCTGGCATATTCTACAACCTCGCTTGTTGGACAATGCACGATCCAATCATATTGGTGTGACATATGGACGTGGTGAAAGCAATGTCGGTCAAGCCAGGTCAAAGAGAGTGTCTGAAACCGAACATGTCGAACAAGCGAGGTTGTGCCATATTCTGATGTATTCAATATTCTATTTTTGATGTTACGTTTATGTTGATATCGAAAGAATCTTCACCAAGATATTCTGGTGATTTTGTTCATTCGCGGATTCATCTGCAATGATATCGAGAAATAGGAATGTCCCAAAATGCTGATGTGAAGCTGAAAGTTTTATTGATAAACCCCTATAAATCAGACACCTCGACGACATAACAATGACATGCATAACAAATTGGTTACTATCTAATACTGAATGCACGAAACCGAAGCCACAGACGATGGCTTTCATGATAATAGTAAGTGGCGTACAGCTGAGAAGGACCAAGCAAAAGGTATGTATAGTAGCGTCGTGACTCCTCTTATGAAGCGGAACAATTATCCGCGTAAAATAGTCTCCGAAATTTTAGCAATAAATCCAAGGTTCGTAATAAGGGGTGACTCTTGGAGCCAGTCATTTGGGCAATGATAGGGACGGGTATCGACTTTCAATAGAAATTCTTTCCAACCCGGTCCCCTCTACATTCGAGCCGCCAGCCAACTCCCGTTTAATTTAAACATTTGTCGCCGGTGTTCACTTTGCTCTCCTCTCCCTCTTTCACTATCTATGTATAGTTACCTATCTCTCCCCCTCTGTCACTTTGCTTCGGTATATTTCCTTTATTCTTTGATCCCCTAGGAGCTCTCAAACTACCCCATAAGCTGCTTAAGCGACCAGGCGCGTTATCGAGGAACGAATAATAATTTCATGTAACCTTTGAATAAGTATACCAAATAGGGCTGATGCTCGTTTCAAGAGATACACTTGCAGGTGCGGCGCGATGACTCTTCAGAGTTAGATGAATTCATTAATTTCTTCATTACGTGGACATAACGAGAAAAAGGGGTGCATTACGACAAAAAAAGAACTGCAAACATTGCTGTGTGGTCTAGATCTTCATAAATAAGGTACCGCTAAACTATTTGGAATGAAGTAACATCTTCTACGATTTCAACATCTTTGAGAACAAACAAAAAGATATTGGCAACTGGATATTCAAATTGAAAATGCTACACATGGTGTCCATTTTACTGCAACAAAGTTGTAATATCTTCTATTCGAATTGCGGATATCCAAAGTTTCTTTATCACATTTTTATTCTGCAATAAACGTTGATGCCTAAGAACATCCAGTAAATAATTACCCGACAACGAGCAATAATACGGAATGCAGAAAGATAGGGCACCCACTTGTTTCTTTTTTTCTGTGCGGGATGAATATACGCGAAAATTTGTTATCCGGTTTGTGTAAAAATTCTACTTTTTATTACTGGTGAAGTAATCATCCACGATTAGAGATTATAAGGAAGCAACAGAGCGTAAAATGCACAAAAAAGCCGTGCCTGTGCATATAGATATTCCATTAATAAGAGTCAGTAGGCCGTAAAATCGACAATAACTTCAAACGCAGTTGCAACACACATTCTTTTATGGTCAACTTTTTTCCAATTTTACACTTTTTTTTTAAATTAGTAGATTTAGGTAATAGTGATTAAGACCCCTTCGTTGGAAATTTTATAGTAATTGTGGAAATTAAAGACATTAGAAGTTTTTTTTAATAGCCGACATCGCTGTTGTCGTTTTTGTATGCTGAAATACGTCTTTCTAAATTTGTCTCTGTTTTGCTAATGACAATTTGCATCAAAAGAGGTTTGGACCTACCTACGGAAAGTTGTACACTGCATACAGCAATAATGGATATTTTATCGACTTTTCAGTAGCTTTCAGTACTTGATAATCTGAACGGAGAAATATTCAGAAGGGACTTACTAATAATGAATCCATTATAATCTATAGATCCTAAATATAATTCCTAGATTATAAGGAATGGAAAAACATGAATGCCGCAATTACAAAAGGAAAGTAACGTCATCGCAACGGACGGAAGAATTATGTTCTACCTATTGGTGGTAGGAGTATGATTACCTTCTGGTAACAAGCAGGGGCTTATCTGTTTTCTTTACTTGAATGTTTGTTTACCGACCTCAAAATATTCATTCAAACTAGACAGGTAAGTTTGAATTTTATTTACACCTTGCCTCATTGAAAATTTATAGGTGCTCTTGAGCATGCGGCACACCGTTTTAGGCAAATGCCTATGGTGGTAAAAATTACTATATTTAAAATTATTTAGAGAACATTTTATAAAACAAAGTTAAAATTTGTAAAGAGACAAAGTTGTTCAAAGTTACGAAAAAGACGAATTATGACCAATTGGTCATGATGACGAAGTCAAACGATAGGGTTTCAAACTCGTTACGAACTTTACAGCTTGTGTGGACGCGAATGCGTGGTTTGACTAAGAGGTCAAAACTATCTTAAAATTTGTAATAGAATACCTTGAACTGCAACTCGTTCCTGAAATGGCATAAATGGTCGCTGATTTTTAGCTAAATAATTTTCATAGAAAGGGCGAATGAATTTTTATACAAGTCCATATCCTATAGGTTTCAAGTCTGCTTTTTCTGAATCTGAAGTCCCTTTTCCAATACTTTAGTCGTTTTTCTAATATGGCAGCCTTTTTTTATATGAAACTGTAGTCCAATCGATTCCTACTTTTAGATCTGGTGGAGTAATTGGTCGTACCAAAAGATAGTGTATTGTGCATCCTAGAATTCACATTGGCCGCATCAACATGGCGTTATTTTCAACAAATGTTTTGTTATTCAGTTGTAATTCGTTTGTTAAAAAATGTCTACGAAAATTATTTAGCTAAAAAATCATTTCAGGAAAAAAAATCAAATTTTACACATAGTATATCGAAAATGTATTGTAATGTAGAAAATTACAAGAAATCGTATTTATCGGCCTTTTTTTCGAAAAATCGTCCATTTTCAGACTGTTTTCATTTCATGACGCTGAAACTAGCAGGAAATTCAGTATATGATAGCACTTGGAAATTCGTAGCAGGAAATTCAATTGCTGAGTTCTTAGCAGCGATTTGCACCACATAAATGGCTATTCATTTGATTAACATTATATTATTCTTTCGATATAGTGTCAAGAACAAATGATCGAGTAGTTCCAAGTGGTTTCAACCCAGCTGAAATTAAAAAAAGTTCTTTTTTTCCCTATTTACAACATTGGGTTTAAAAGTGTCAAAAAAATACTTTCGACGTAGGTACCGGGTTGGGACCACCCGGAAGTTCTTTTATATATTGTAGACAACTATATAAAATAACTAGAATGACGAAAATCGAGTGTAAAGACACTTGAATTTCGTCTCTTTTACCATTTTTTACGATAACGAGTTTATAACATTAGGATTAAAGGTCTTAAAAAAAATACTTTCGGCTTAGGTGCCGAGTTGGGACCACCCGGAAGTTCTTTTATATGTCGCAGACAACTATATGAAATAACTAGAATGACGAAAATCGAGTGCAAAGGCACTTCTATTTTGATTTTGTACTATTTTTTGGAATAACTATGTGATATAAGAACATTTTTTAATTTCGGCTGGGTTGAAACTACTTGGAACTACTCGATTATTTTCTTGATAATATCTCAAAGAATACTATTATTGTAATCAATAGTCAAAATCGAATAGCCATTTATCTAGTGCAAATCGCTGGCTAAGAACTCAGCAATCGAATTTCCTGCTACGAATTTCCTGCTAGTTTAAGCGTCATTTTTATTTCACGCCCCCAAGCCCCCTAAATCGAACATAATATTCTAACATTATTGGATGTATTTTGTAAAGTAATATACAATTTATAAACTCTATTTCTTTTAAAATTTGTTTAGCTATATTAAGATTTTTTTTCTAAATTTATGAGATAGTCTTATGGCTCTATCAAGCAAACCATGCATACCAATAATTTTCTTACTTTGAGATTTTCAGGGTCGCATATTTCAAACATGTTTATTTTTCTAAAATCAAAATGAGGGGAACAACGTGACGGACAAATTGTAAACAATTCTGACCCCATACAAGGTGAAATGTGTCAATTCTCTTTTGCACAACAAACTCGAAATATGGAAATACAGAAATAATGGAAATAAATAAGGAACATCGCACATTTAATGCATATAACAGTACTTTTAACAAAAATGCCACATGGCAGTGACATTTTGGCAGCGCCATCATTTCAGACACAATAAAATACTTCGGAAATTTTGCTGCGGCTGTCAAAATTCTCTTTTGCTAGAAGGACAATGGAAACAGTATTAAAAACGTACATTTTTGCTATATTTAACCTTATTTTTCTCGGTAATACGAAGCAATAGGGAAATTCTGCCAGCGCCATGTTTTTCAGCACAAAATCCGTTGATGAACACTAGGTGTCGTTTCATTCCCATACAAAATTTGAAATGGCAGCGTAATGAATTGATGTTGTGTGTTATTAATAATTTAGAAAAAATTGAAATACTTTCGCTTTCACTTTATCCGTTGGGTCAGTTATCCAAAATAGTATCCGTTACCCACAAAACAAATATTTGATATGGTTTCTTATGTATTTTGCGTCCGTGATTTTTTGTCGGACAGCCTATAAATTGATGGAAAGTTGCAAAAGGTATAAGGAAGGGGGGAGGAATCGCCAAAATCTTGTTGGATTCAAGAGTTGTAAGATAGCCATTTTAAGCCTTCTTTTGCGGGCGTAAAATGGCTATTTCAGGACCTATGCATTAGAAAGGGATTTTGCTATGTCATCATTTGTAAAAATTGCCATTTTTACACCTCCGGAATCGAAAGATATCGTTCGCACCACGGGCGTAGAATTTACGCCTCATACGGTGGTTGCAAGGGCTCTTGATGCGAAAAGTACTATTATCACGACTCTTCCTTGCCGAATAGGACCAGCAACAACTCCACAACATTTTCTTGTTATGGTCATCAGTAATTTTCTAAACAATGGAGTTATTATCTCCTTAAGTCTCTAATGAATTGTTTTTACCTTTTTAAAAGTGCCATAAAAATTTATAGTTAACTTGTTTAAAACGAAAAAAATATAGTTCGAAAACAGGAATGCTATTGTTTGTGCAGAGGAGTCCATGACATAAACATTTAAATTTCATTTAAAACTTGATTGCAAATATTATATTTAATTAAATCGATTAATTCTACTAATGGAAACCATTAATAATTAAATTATAAATATTAACTCTCAAAGTCATCCGGTGTATTACACATTTGAGTAAAATCGCAATTGTGGATCAGCACCCGAATTAGTCATGTATATAACGTCAATATTATCCTCGCATTATTGTTTCGCTTAGCAGCCGTTTAATAGATTCATATCGAATCAAGGTATGTAAATGGTAAATTACGCGTGTACACATACAGAGGATTAACGCTAGAGATAGATCGAGAGGGAAAGGGGAGGCTATGGGGTTTCGAACGTTACGTCGAGATTGATTGGGTAGGTTCCCACAAAGTCAGTGAGGTTCTTTTGAATGGAGAACTAATTGAAATGCCGCGAATACCAACGGAGATGTGGAGCGGGGAGTTTGGTTATCAGGATTCAGAACTATCGGTGTATAAACGGCTAGATTCAAAAGGATAATAATCCACTCATACGTGTATACAACCAAATTCATCAAATTATCAGCCAAAGACGCTGTTCAATAGTTCACCATTCTCGTTCCTTTCCTCGGTTTGCATTAAATTATCAGTTAATGCTAATGCAAAAAAGCTTTATATATCACATATAAATCCTTGAGGATTAATGTCGGATTTACACTAAATTAAATTTCAGTACCTTCCAACAAAGAACATCACTTCATTATAGAATAAAAGGGCATTACTCACTATTTACATCAAAGACTGAAATGATTCCAATCCTACAATAATAAAAACACCGATTTTTGTTACACATATTTTTGTCCTATACGATAGCGGGATAAATTTATTCCCACGATATACGGAGCAAAATAGTATTTTGCGTTCGAAGTGTGAAAACTGACCTTGCGCCAGAATATACTTATTTTGCTCCCTAGGGAGAGAAGATGCTATTTTGCGCCCGAATGTACTTATTTTGCTCATTTAGGTTTCAAAATAGTATTTTTTCGATCAGAGTCTGAAAAAATGATTTTGCTCCAGGTTATACTTAATTAGCTTTCTAAGGACAGAAAGTGCTATTTTGCTTCATCCATACAGGAAGAAAAATGGTATTTTGCACTCAGAGTGTGAGAAATCTATACACGGTAGCTCAAAGACAGTATTTTGTGAATTTTTTAACAAATCGTCAAAGCCTGCAAAGAAAGATAGGGGAGGGGATGTATTTTGTAATATTATCTGGAGCAAAAGATGAAATTTAAATGCTGTTCGAAGAAAAATTATAAGTTAATATTTTCAGTAAATGTTTAGGGATATATTTAGTAAATAACTTTTAGTTACTTTTAATTAATTGATAAAGCTTTAAAGAAAATGAAATCAAAGTTCAAACATGTTTACGTAACCATATACCTCAAGAACTTGATAAATATAGACATTGTAAGTATTTACTGAATTTCATTGTTCGCAGTAATGACTGAATCATTGTTTGTATTTCTGGACTAATTCCGAATTTCTTAATGATTCCCATGTAGTATATTTTGCTGTGGTATGATTTCTGAAGATGATATTCTATATTTTTGAAGTTATTAACTATTTCAACAGTTGCAGTTATAGCGGTTAATATATTACTCCATCAAGTAGCCATCAAAGAAAGGAATTTGTTCCTATAGAATGTAATTTACATAAATGTCTTCTTAAAATTCTTGAAAACATGCGACGCAGTTTCCTGGGCTTTCTTTGTCTTCTTTTACTCCACTTCGAGACAATCAAAGAAGCTCGAGGGTGTCCCTCAATCGAAAGAATTTGTAAGTAGGACCTGTTCACATACCTTGAAAACTAATTTCGTACGTTTTTTTTAATGATTATGTAAATGCGATGCATTTATAGGTTATTATGAAATTAAAGTTGAATAAATGATAAAAGAATAAAATTAAATTAATTTATGTTTCCGCCTATTGCAATCATTTTTTTCAAGCTTACAATTTCTCAAATATTTTCAACAATATGTTACAAATGTGTAGAAATGTGTTAAGGTACAATTACTTTGTAGTATTTTTGAAACTAGTAATAAGAATGCAATCATCAATAAATTTCTGATCTGGAATTTTTCTTGGAAAAATTGTATGTTGCGCTAACGTAATAATCCTGTCACGTGAGAAAGTATTTTGATTCTGACGGATTTTAAGGTGCTGAATTTTAATCCGAAGTCCTTGAATCTTTATCGTGTCAAGTTTGAGGTCATTCCAAAGTCAAATTTTTAAACAATCACTAAATATATTTGGCAAGAGAATTACTTAAATCGAATGTCTCGTTTGTTTTGTACCTCAAGGTTATTAAGAGGAAATAGCAAGGTCTTCTCAAGGTTAAATTTCTAATCTTTGCGCATTACACGATCCAGTGAATTGTAAGTCAGCTATTTCGCCTTTAAAGAGCAGTTAGGTATGAATTAAAAAGTTGTCTTAGATTATATCAATGTTAAGTACATAATTGGTCAGGTATGCCGGTCACTGTATATTTTTAAAATTTTCAGAATTTGAATGTTGGGGTCCCTTTAATCCTATAACGTAAACGATATTACATTTTAAGCTTACTGCTAAGGACAAAGATTGCCCAAATATAGAAACACAGGTGACATAACGGTAGGACTCTTTAGAGAACATAGTTTATTTAAACTTTCATTAACATAGTTTTAAATGTCCAATAATTTCCGTAAGATCGAACCTTTGTCGGATTTCCGGAACTTACAAAAATACCGATAATGATCGCTACATATTGCGTGCTCACTTTTTAATTTAGCATTGAATTAACCACAACAGATCTTTACTAATTACATAACTGATTTTTAGAGGTTAGGTAGGCTCTGGGTTTGAAGGTAAAAAAGTCTAGAACTTAATGCATCTCTTTTTAAAAATTAACCTTAGGATGACCATGGCGCGCCTACTAATTGATCTTGAGAAATTAAGCAAATGAGGGGTTCAGAATCAGGGACCTCAAAAACCTATATGTCATTTTTCAGATTTATTCAGTGCTTTTTTAAAATTTAACCTTGAAATGACCTTGAATTTGGATGCAGTAACCTTCAAAACCTCTATATCATTAATCTCAGATTTTTTATGTATTTCCGTTAATTTGACCTTGAAATGTTCTTGAATAAAGAGAATAAAGTGATCTGAACAAATACGCATAAACTTTTTTTTTTCAACTGCTTTTTTTTATCGTAAACCTTATAAATGGTGCTATAAAACCTCAGAGAGCAACTTTATTAGTTAAGGGTTTCAGTGCTGTAACGGCATTATTTGATACAACATCCCAGCTAATTTTTCCATAGTTAAGACCAGAGCCAAATAATTCATAATAGATGGATAATTTAAGTTCAGGGTTGAGAACGTCCCGGACTTTTCTAAAAATAAAAAACACGTGTCGTAGTTCCTTTGTACATCTAGAAGAATGATAAGACCATTTAAGATGTGAATCAAAGATCATCCATAATTATTTATGTTATTAACAATTTTAATATTTACACAGTAGAGTCCCGATATATTTATCCACTCGGTTTCTCGCCTTCCTCTCCTGCGTTATGTTCGTGACGTCACAGCAGGCCCTTCCTGAGGTCCTAGCCCGCAAGGTGGGCGAAAAGGAGATCTAATATATTCCAGTTCTCTGCATTAAGAGAAATCCGTTTATCATCTGCATCTGTTAATATTTCTATTGCTTCAGGTGGTGTTTCCGGGGTACCGGTAGTGTGTCGGAATGCTGAAGATCAATTTGAATGGTTCTAGGACTTCATATCAATCTTAACGCAAAAAATCCAAGTTAATTCTGTTGAAATCCGTTAGCTATTCTTACCAGCATTTTCATACTTGCGACATTCGTAAGCCGAGATACATCGATTTTTGGACTTGGTTCCAATTTACCCTTTCAATCGGGATATTGAGATCTGCCAGGTACTCCAAATTCAGCAACTTTGATTGAAATCCAATTTCCATAAGAATACTGCGGAGTCCTTTGTCAATAGTATCGAATGCTTTCTTCAGATCAATAAATATTCACCTAATATTTTCGCAACAGTCGTTCCGTCAGTAAGTGTATATATTCCTTCTAATCTATTATTCATATCCAATCTATTGCCACTGAAATGTTGTGGTTTTGTAAAACTTAGATTGTCATAAAACAATTTAAACATGTTATTGAAAGGATAAGAAGTATTGATTCCCGACCGGCGACATCAATAGCATTTTTTCTGGGATGGTGTGGGGCATAAAAAGCATAACTATAACTCGTTATCAAAGTAAGGGGTTCGGCCTGCCGGCATTCATCACATTCATAACATCAGTCGGTGCAATAAAAGTCAGTTCTTGTCCCTTATTGCAGGGATAGGGCGGCAGAGGAATTCAAAACTCGTCGAGATCACGAGCTTGCGTATTGTCAGGTGGAACATTAAATTTCTTTCGCTCGATACTGTCATATATGAAACGCAAACCAAATCTGCAATCGCATTCCTCTCACAGTTGCAATCGTTATACATATATCGACATCCGTTGCTTCGCTCTCTTCCTGGGCATACACGCATATACTTTTAAATTTTCATTGTGGCCTTGCCGTAAATTCAATAACGTCAGCAATTAAATCTTTATTTTTTTATTCCAATACTCTGCACTTTATATAATATTTAATTAAAAATTTCTCTTTGTGACTTTATGAACATACATCGGCTTGCTCCGATCCGATGCATCCTACGATATTTACCATGCATGGCTAAATACACGTTTTCGACGTGCGCATATGCATGTGCGATATTGCAGTAAGCGACAAAAGCTTTGTTCTCTTTATTTTTTTTTCATGTTCATTTTTTGAAACGCTGATTCACCTGGGTTGCTACAATAGTTACCACTGAACTTTGACTACGATCAAATTTAAAATCCGTTTCAAACTAGAAAGTATTTTCATTGTATTATTATTATAAATTAATTCGACTTTTTAAACCCTTCAATTCTACCACTAATCCAATATTAATGATATGTTTTATTATCGTTTAAACAGTGTTACATTAATTAGAAATGACAGTAATATGCTTTTCTATTCGCCATTTGTCATAAGTTGAATTAGGCTCATTATATATGACATAACGGAAATTTAAGGCAGGGTCATTTTCCTCACAGCATATACGTAGTTATGGCAATCATCATCATTCCCCATCGTCATTCTTTATCAATTATAATCATTAGATAATTACTTCTAATGTCAAGATCATTCAGTTTTCGGATCTCTATTTCAAAATTTGTATGTATATTTGGGTACATTAAATAGGTGTATTGCATTTGTAATAGTCAAATTATAAAGCAGTCATCAGCACACTTATGCTCATTTGGACTAAAACCTCTCATCGACTATAACATGGAGACCATGTGAGGAAAAAAGAAAGAAACGAGTAGTCCGTCGTATAAGAAGTCGTCATATTATAAATAGAAGACATTATAATTGGGCACAGACAGATTATTATTTTTCTTACACTCATAGCGCAAAATTCCATTTTGCTACCTATATTTTGCAAGCAAAATATCACTCTCTCATATGAGAAAAAAGCAAGTGCCATGAGGGGAAATATTTCGGCAAACACCCTTACATAGCTCCCTAGTTGCAGAATGTACGATTCATTTTTCTACTA
Organism: Trichopria drosophilae; assembly: GCA_030407085.1. Classification (NCBI taxonomy): domain Eukaryota; kingdom Metazoa; phylum Arthropoda; class Insecta; order Hymenoptera; family Diapriidae; genus Trichopria; species Trichopria drosophilae. The sequence continues at coordinate 82,023,700 of CM059587.1, read as the reverse complement.
CAATAGCCAAAGATGAAATCGATTTCTGCATCAAGCTCGAGTATAAAAAGTGCGAAAGTCACCACCTAGCAGGTGTATTGTATGCTATTTCTTTACTATAAGAGAGAAATTTGTTGTGCGTACATTTAAATTTCCAGTAACGAATACCTGAGAGGCAAACATCTACTCCCCACCTCGAAATTTCTCTCCATAGGAACCTGTGCAGTAGACCTCTCCCCCTCCTTAAGTCATCTCGTCTAACGCATATGATGGATTTCACGTCAAATGTCCAGACAAAAAAAAAATTTTCTCCAATCGAGCCCCAATTTTTTTTATGAGTTATCCTATAGGTTAGTAATCATTCAGGAAAATATTTTTTAATTTTATTAAAAATTGGAGGAGTGGTAGGGGGTGAAAGTTTTGAACTTTTTTATGTCACGCGCTACTTTGTGTATTTATTCCACTTAAACAAATAAATACAAAATTTGTTTCAGATATGATTTTGATAGGATTTTTCATGAACTTTCGATTGGTGTAGTCCATTTTGAATTTATTTTTTATTTTGACCAAAATTTTTGAAAATCAAAAATATAATTCAAGTTTTTTCGACATTGGGCACGTTTTTTTTATATATTTTTAACAGAAAGCTGAGGGTTTTTCCTACAAAATACTTGAATTTCAAAACATCGTTTTTTTTTTGTTTTCGAGAAATTGAATTATAAAGATTGCGCGTCACGGCAACTCGAAGCACCAATGCACCGCGCTGCTACGCTAACGACTTTGGATTATTGCCGATAGGTGGCTGAACTCGTGGCATGTTTTCTCATACATGAAACATTATAATACAGAAATATGTAGATTGAATTTTGAGTTCTCCAGAGTTATTAAGTGCAAACTTTCACGTTGTACAAATTTTTGAACCTTCTGGAAGTTCAGGATATTTCTCTCGTAAACTCTCAGAAACACTAATCAAACCTGTTATTTTAATAGTTTTTTTTTAGTGGGTTGATCCACCTGTTCTCCACACGTTTCTTGCCTTAACATTCACTTTTTAATAAAACAAAAATAAATGAAAAAATTAAACCCAAGAAAAAAAAGAAGATATATCTAAAACATAAAATATCTTGCGAATGTCAATAAAAGTGCAGTTACATACAATTATCTTTTCAGATCAAATAAATGGATAATTACAGTTTAACGCATGATAAAAGACACAGTGCAATATGAGTGATAAAGGGATTTAGTAAATATCATATTTCCTACCATATTTCTGTATTATAATGTTTCATGTATGAGAAAACATGCCACGAGTTCAGCCACTTGTCGGCAATAATCCAAAGTCGTTAGCGTAGCAGCGCGGTGCATTGGTGCTTCGAGTTGCCGTGACGCGCAATTTTTATAATTCAATTTCTCGAAAACAAAAAAAAACGATGTTTTGAAATTCAAGTATTTTATAGGAAAAACCCTCAGCTTTCTGTTAAAAATATATTAAAAAAAAAAAAACGTGCCCAAAGTCGAAAAAACTTGAATTATATTTTTGATTTTCAAAAATTTTGGTCAAAATAAAAAATAAATTCAAAATGGACTACACCAATCGAAAGTTCATGAAAAATCCTATCAAAATCATATCTGAAACAAATTTTGTATTTATTTGTTTAAGTGGAATAAATACATAAAGTAGCGCGTGACATAAAAAAGTTCAAAACTTTCACCCCCTCCCACTCCTCCAATTTTTAATAAAATTAAAAAATATTCTCCTGAATAATTACTAACCTATAGTACAACTCATATAAAAAATTGGGGCTCGATTGGAGAAAATTTTTTTTTTGTCTGGACATTTGACGTGAAATCCATCATATATTTCCTTTCCTCTAAGTCATATTTTTCTTCTTTTTTTCCTTCTTTGTTTCCTGTTAGATACTAAATGTTTAATATTCATAACTTTAATTCTATTTAAGATATTTTAAGTTCGTAATAGTGCAGTTTTGTGTGGAATAAGATGTAGTAAACTGCCTTTTTCGGTGAAGTTTTTGATATCGCATATTTATACAATACTTATATTACGAAGAGAATGCGATGGAATCGTATTTAGTATTTAGTAGTCGAAGTATTTATCATATTCGCTTCGTAAACTGAATGTTACTTAGATCGTGAGTTCGAATACACTTCATATATTTTTTTTATATATTACAATTATTAGAAAAACTCTATTGGCGTCGAATATCGTATGTTTTAGAGTTACCTCGAGCGGATAATAGTTCGAATAGTAACATAATAAGTAATTATTATCATAACATATTTGCCTGTGAATAATATGATACAATATTACCTGTCCTAAGTTATACCATCCAAAGTTATATGTATATCCAAAGTTATCGATTTGGCTTGTCCAAATCTATACCACTATCTTCTTCTCCTTCCCCCACTACATTGTTTCGCTGAGCCACACTCGCTTCCACAGAAGTACCCATTGCACGGACATAAACAATGATGCGGAAGTGCGGATAGTGAGGGGACTTTGTATCTTCTGCCATTTTGACAGAACGGAGTGTATAACTTAGGCCGGGGCATGTCGCAAAAGAATTATATTTATGTGATAGAAGTACAGTTTCCTCGGAATTATGTGCATGTTTTAAGGACCTGAAATGAGTTATTATGGAGGGGCGGCTACTTTATAGTCCGAGGACGATAATGTACACATTATGTATCTATGCGCATGCGCATAGGCATATAACCTTAGTTTATCCGTTTACCATAAAGCACTCAAAACATGTTACACGCACATAACCTCGGAAACCTCACTCCTGATACATAAAATATCGTATGTAACGTGGAACTAAAACAATTCTGGTCCTCGAATGTGTCCCTGGTACTCGTCTGCGCCTCGTACTGAGAACACCATGCCCGGACCAGAATTGCACTTTTAGTTCCATGTTACATAATATACTATTATTACCCTGCACTCATGATATTATTTACCGGTACAAAAGTCAAAGTTCCAGAGATGTCCATATATGTATGCAGTACGGACGGCCCCATTAGGCGGCTTCGGACAAATATATGTAAATAAAAACAAAACATTGTTGACGAATCACGATCCCAGTTAAACGTAAGGTACGAAGTTACCGTAAACTGAGATTCGGTTAAATTTGTTATGTTAATAGTTTATGTAAGAATTTTAAATATTAATGTTAGGATCAGTACGTGGCATATTTACGCGCTTATATATATGAAACTATAGTTTCACCGAGACAGAGGTAAACAAACATACAGACGCGTAGTCATTCGATTTTCTATGAATTTTTCGACGCATTGTTGACATGCGCAGTTCAAACAACAGAATTTAATGTAAGATTTATTAACAGTTAACGAACGCTCGTTGAATGTTAAAATATACGAGTTAATATACAATAACGTTACAGGAATGTCCTGATATTTTCATCTCAAAGTTACCTAGGGTTTTTGACTTTACAGTTACTGTTATAACTTTACAGTTAATATACGAGTCTTGATATTAGCCTACATTAACTATTAGTAATTAATTTCTCTCAGTGCAGTGTATGTTGCGATGCTTGGTGGCGCTCGATTCCGAAAACTGAATTACAACCAGATTCATACAAAGGTTATAAGTGCGATTATCTTACCGAAAAGAGAGACCATACAATATAATTGAGTGCCGACAACATCTTTATGATAAGCGGAGCTCCACTTCTTAAATGCTTGCTGTTTGTCTAATTGTCGCTTGTACGAAAACCGTAAAACTTCATTTATGACACTGTTTACACTTAGTAACATACTCATGGGAATTGGATTTGGTTCTCATTTACATACACTCCCCGGCAATCACTTTTGCCATGCCAAAGGCGAAATTTATTAAACTTCAAAGTTTAATATCTTTTCGAAAAATTATCGTAGCTTAAAAATCGAAAGGCATTTCAAAGGTTATTGCAATAGCTTTCATTTGAGCAGAGAAAAAATTGAAAAGATGCAAAATTCATATTTTTATCGATAAAAAACCAACAAGAAAAAATACGATATTTTTTATCTTTAGTTAATTGTTTGCCAATTTGAAACGAATAATAGTAGGGTAATGAAACTAACGGGGTTTTAAAGGTATGGTTTTTACCTTTAATATGATCGCTCGTACATTTTTGTGCGACCTTTCTGACCGGAGTTATGACTATTTTTATAAAAAAACATGATTTTTTTTATTTTCTTATTATATCAAAAACTAAGAGGGATAGAAAAAAATGTTACATACAAAAAATACTCGTTTTTGGTAGAAAACACCAAAATAAAGTCAAAATTTTAAAAATCAAAACAATTTTTTTCTTCATTTTTTGTAGCTAGAAATTTTTTTGTATTTCTCATTATATGTAATATAGTTGTTTATTCAAAGTTATGTATACGAACAAAACGTAGCGTTACTTTTACAAATGTACACATCAATATTTTAATGATAAGGAAATATTTTTCTGCATTATTGGGCACTACGAAATGTTTCGTAAAATTATTATGTATTACATAACAAATTCTTTCAAGAAACAACAAAAATCTTTATTCCTGTAGTCTGTTACGTTTCATTTTTTCCCAGAGGTTAAAAATAGCGCGGGAAAATAGCAAAAAAAATGGAGAAGCCCTTAGGAAAAAAAACATAGGTGCGGGTCAAAAAACCGACAAATCAATAAGCCGACAGTTCAAAAAACCGACAATCGAAAAGCCAACAGTAAAAAAAACGATACTTCAAAAATTGAGTATCCGCCTGTCGAGGTATTTATTTTTTTGTGTGCCGGCTTTTTCACGTCAGCTTTCCAAATGTCGGTTTTCTACCTCTCGGCTTTTTGATTTGTCGGTTTTTCCACCCGCACCTAAAAACCCGATAAATAAAGTCACGGAAAACAATCCTGGAACATTTTTTGGTCACGTGGCATTAGAATACTAACAATCGAAGTGATACAAAACCATTATAGGTTCCACAGTGGTTGAGTCAGGAAATTTGTTGACGGTTGGGGGTTGGGGGGGGGGAAGTCTCCTTACACGCACACGGCAGTAGGTCCGTATTGAGTCACCGAGGACCATTATTCATAGCCTATTTTATCAGGGCTCTATTTTCCTTGACCGTTTTTTTCGGGATTTTGTTCTAAAACTAATTACTAGAACTAAGACCGGGGTACGGGTCGAAAAACCGACAAAACAAAAAAAACCGACATGTCAAATGACCGACATGTCAAAAAACCCACAATCATTTGTTCAAGTATCGGTTTTTAACTATCCGCTTTTCGGTTACGGGTATTTTGACCTGTTGGCTTTTTGATTTATCGGCGTCGTTACGAAAGTAGAATACTTTAGGTTTTGCCGGTAATTCGCATCCTTACATAATTATGTAAAGTTGCCAATTACGAGAGTCATAGTAAAAATTGCGGATAAGGTCATCTTCAAGGTCAAAACTTAAAAAATAACCTTTTTGAGTTATTTGCATTTATTTTCAGATTTACAAGTCTGGCGAAAACCTAATTCAAACAAAAATGTATATCATTAAATTCTCTTCGGGAATTCCTAAAAACATCCAAATACATCAGCCGCCTTCGTTCTAGAAATACATAAAGAAAATCGGCTTTATTAGAAAAAATAACCCTTGAATGAAATGCCATGGCGGATTTTATAGGTTTAATGGATCGAAAACATCGCATCGTAACTAAACGTGGCGGTAATATGCCAAGGGTATGGGCGAAGATAAGCTTCGTTCTCAGTCGTGGACTCTGGGTATCTATTACGATTCCCTGTAGCCAGCAGTATCTCTCATTTCGGTGCGCAATATTAGAACAGGTCCAATTAACGTAGGAGAGCACGACAAGCCCACCACTATAGAGGTCGAGCTTGCGGGTGGGGCTTTTCAGAATATGATTCGCTGTCAGGACGGTTAATCCGGCACGAGGCACACCCACGAACGTCTCAATTCCCTCCTACAACAGAGCGCTCCTTTCCTACCGACGGATTTTTCTGTCACTTAACAAATTATTGCCAACCAATCCGGAAGAAGAGAAAGAACGAATTATTACCTGCCCTTGGCGGGACGAAACGATAACTGCTATTATGTTATACAACGGTTTCACTTGATAAACGTTTGTCGAGACGAGTCTTTTCATGTCTCGTTTATAATACGGAACACGGGATTTATGAAAATAATTTGAATTCCCGGGTAATCACGTCGGAGGAAAATACATCCTGCTGATCCCCGGGAAGCTGCGCCCTGTACGTAAGCTCGAGCCGGGACGAAATTGGACTTCCCATTTAGGTATAGGTGCGTTTTATCATTCTTCCGTGACTGACCTAATTGAAAAGCTCGTGCTGATTAAATATTAAGCGATATATGCACGGTAAGAGATATTGAAAGTATCGATTTTTTTTTTGTGTCTGCGCTTAACGATACTGATGCGACTTTTTTAATGTGCACCATTTTTCAAATCCATTTACATTTTATACTATAACATAGCTAGCTAGATATTAGACTATGCTTCCGGTACGTTTATCAACTCGGTATTTATTAACGATTCACACATCTCATGTTATGCGATCAGTTATTTCAAGATGGCGGAAGATCGTCCTAAGTTATACCACTCAGTTTGCCGATCATTGCCGTATATTATGAGGTAATGTCGCGAAATGATCTTTTGCGAGATAATGGGAATGAGGGCTAGTATACTTTTGGGTAGGAACAACATAGAAGTTAGGCCGAGAAATGACGTTGAGTGGTATAATTTAGGACAGGGATTGTATATGTCAAATAGACAGATGGTCATTTTATATCAGCTAGTCTTCTCTCTTCTTGAATATATATATCAATATGTCCTGCGAAGACCCAAAACTCTGGGAAATAAAAATGACATTTGGATATCCTCTGGAGCTCCTCAGGACACCCCGGGATGGATTGTGGTGCGCAGGTCTGCACGTAGTAACGATTAAATGAACAAGAAAGAAATGACCAAGCATCTTTCAATAGTTATTTAATAATTTCGTTGCTAATACTTAATGGCAACATTGTCAAATCAGCATGTGGATATTCATTGCTTTCTTTCCCAGATTTACTAGTGAAATCTGTTCTTTTAACATGGTCAAATCGGGTTTCGAAAATGACGTCGAATTTATGAAAAGCAAAGAATTGGAAAGTTTATATTTCCGAATATTTTCTTTTCTTTGCGAGGTTTCATTGATTAATATATTATTGGAATTCCCAGTAATTAGTAGGTACTTAGTAGAGTACTTTTTTAACCAAGGGATGCTTGACAATCTTAGAGAAACCGTTGAAGGAAAACTTACATAAATGCATTTGTCTTTACTGAAATTTTGAGCTATCATGAAAGATATGAAACTTGACGGCGCGGCGTTTGAATGAACCCGGTTATTCTAAAGCGATACAACAAATTACCGAATGGAAACTACCAGAAGAAGGGGATGTTAAAACATTATTTGAAGAAGTGAAATGTGAACACTATGCTGGTTTGTCCATTCATTGAAACAGGTAATCTGCAAAAGAAGTTCCTTCGACATGACCAAACCATTCATTTGCGATGTAATTGCGAGAGAATAATGGGAAGCCAAGAGTTGGTATTTGTTCCCCAACAATGCACCATGACATCGCTTTGTGCTCAGTGAGTTTTTGGCAAAAAAAGGCCGCACACATTAATCGTATCTTATATACACTTGACGCGACTATTTTATCGTCCTAAAGCTGAAAACCGCAAAGAAAGCAATACCGCGAAGACGTTGGTTTCGTAAAAGGACTCTGACGTCCATTCTTAGGTTAAAAACCTACCTTATTAGATTTAGTCCAATATATAACGGCTGTAAAACAGCAGTTTCAGTGCTGTGTGTCGGCCTTTGTACAATGCTCTTATATTGTCCAATAAAGACATTATTATTATTATTATTATTATTATTATTAACGTACATTTTTATGATACGGGTGTGGCCACAACTATAAGGACAAGTGATGAAAACAATATTCATTGGCGTCATATTCTGAAACATTAACATACCCTTCTCTATGAAAAAATCCAAAGGAAGGCAGACTGTGGACTCCAAATTTATGCTAAAAAGATTCAAATGTATGCAGTATTGATTTTATAATAAAGTACTCATTATATGTACTCATACCGAAATGCATTGCCAAATGTACGTTTGATATACCACAGTGTGATATAATATGATTTTTAACACTCCGGAAGGAGAACTCGATTTTGCGCCCTGCAGTGAAATATTCGGTCGCAAATTATCTACGCTCGTCGTATTAAAAAATATCGGATGGAAGACGGGCGAAATATCGATCTTCGACGAATGTGAAATTTGTCGTCGAAGATCGGTAATTGCGCCCTTGTTACGTAATATACTATTTCAACATTGCGTGCATAAAACTCGATTTTACGGACTAGTGGGAAATTTTCAGAGGCTTAAAATCGTATTGAACACAGTTTGTATTAAAAAATAATGTATGGAACACGAGCGAAATGTCTTCAGTCGCTCATGCCCCAATCTTCGTCCTCGTCGAAGATAATAATTTTAGCCCATGTTGCATAATATATTATTATTTTAAACGCTGGACGAAACCCGAAAAATTGAACTCTGCTATTAATTTTTTTATAAACAATATATTTTTCTGTTTTATGTTGAGTTCTCACTGCTAAATTTATTGCATTACAAAATTTCAGATGCTATTATTAATAGTAATGACGAATGAAGAAAGTGAAATTACTTCTGAACAAATTTGTTGCTGGCACCCTCCATATTTTTTGCTTGAATAAAACTTCGCACACATTGGTAATACAAAACGTCTCTCTTAATGCACGAAGTATGATCGATCAATTGTTAAGCAAACTTAGCCTATAATTCAGTAAATTAAAACTTAAGAAACTATATTGCTTAAATAGACAAACATTGTTCAACGTAACGTTTTTTAAAATGTACACGGAAAGTGAAATTCAAGGAAGTTTTCTACAAGTAGTCAAAAACTTTTGAACGGGCCGGACGATTATGTAAATATTGAATTTGTAGTTAAAGAAGTTTTCGTGAATTTCTCGTTATTCTCGTAATTCTCGTTATTATTTCTATAAAAGTAAAAGAAATTGATTAAAATTCATGATACATCCAAAAGTGGTTGACTATTTGTAGGAAATTTCCCTGACGTTTACTTTCCGTGTAGCATTTTACATTGTTTTTTCAAATTTCATTTTCTTCAGTCGCTTTAAACATAAACGTAGTTTTTCGCAGTCGTTGCATGATAATTAATAGTATATTACACAGCAAGGTGTAGAAAATGATTATTTCGTAACAAGTTTGATGGTGCAACCACGGTCGTCATGTGTCTGTTAAAGTAGGATTTCTAATTTGTTGTATTCCTGACTTGAAAATTTGGAATGTGAAACGTGTGAAAAAGAGTAGAAGTAAAAAAAAGTAAGTAGATTTGACGTTAACTTTAATCTCTGACGTTAAAAAGTAAGTATAAATCATTCAATCTTATCAATATTTTGTTTTAATGGTGTTTTTCCCATGCAAATTTGGTCAAACATTAAAGAAATAAAAAGTCCTATAACATAGCTTCTCATAATATTTATAAACAATATATTTATAAAGAAATAAAGTATCGAGAGTAGCTTGGTAGATAAAGCATTCGACCAGCAATCCAGTAACCAAATTTTAAATAACAAATTGTAAAATATTTGTTGTCAATTACCATTATGACAATTGAACATTTTTTCAAACAAATTTGGAAATAACTCTGAATCTCGCCGTTTCTGTCTCCACAAGGGAACTGTAAAAAAATGAGGCTAATCCCTGAGGAAAATTACAAGGCTATTTATATAATTTATTGTTAATAAGGTCTGATGTCTTGGGACGAAAAAATCGATGTTCTGTTACATATTTCGAAAGTACAGTGTCTTAAGAATATACTGTGAAAAAATCACAACGAAATTCGAAAAATTGACAAAGTTACAGAACACATACAAGAGTGTCTGGAAGAATGCCGAGCGGTGTTGTCAAAACTTTAAACGTGTTTTTCTCAAAACCATGTTTTTCTGGGCCCAGGTGATAACAATTTTTCTATTCAACCGATTTCGCCGAATTTTGGATATGTTATTCTACACATCTGTGGCTATCGCAGAAACTGAAATCTTTAAATTTCCCTACTCTACATTTTTATTTATAATTGTTTATTTTATAGCCTGATTTCTTATTAGAAAAATGTAAGGTAGGCATCTATTTGTTTCAAAAGTCCGCCATTTTAATATTTTTCAACCAAATTGATTAATTTTAATTCCAACCAGAATTACCAGCTTGCTGAACAATAATGTTTTTATTTTTTGCTTTCAGTTCAAAGTGCCAAAATCACTTGGGCCAGGCACACCCCTCTTTTTGTAGACGCCTATTTCGTTATTACATAAATAACTGTAAAAAACTCTTGTTTGGCAAATAAAAAATGTTTTTATATTCTCTTAAACACCAACAATAACATATAAAAAACCCGAATCGATTTAATTTTATTTTAGCAAAAAAAAATTCTAAGCCTACGAAAAACGCACGAGATACCAGACTACTACCTTAATAAAGCGTACAAAAATAGTGTGAAAAAGTCCGATACTAGCTCGGTTTTAGCGGAATATATTCGCAATCTTTTGAAAAGTCCCACATTCGTGTTACAAAGTTACTGGAAGACGCTTAGGAAGGTAATGACGCACTTCATCTACTTTACTACCCAGAAAGCAGAATAAAAATAGTTCAGAATGCTCTCATAATGTGTTTTACAAAATGTCACATGCGTTAAATTAGGCGGTTTTTCCGAGCTTGAAGTCATAATAATCTCATGATAGGGATAACAAAAAGAAATCAATTTTTTACATTTCAGTACTTGAATTAATCTAATTTCGTGGAACTTTTCAAATTGTTTTGAACTGATATGAGGTATTGCAGATAGTTGAACTACAAGAGAAAAAACGACTTAGTTGACACAATGAATTGGTTGCCCCTAACTAATCAACTTAGTGCTGTTAGATCCTGACGAATAATTGTTTGGGACGATTATTTGTTTTGGTGGGAGTAGCTATTTTATTGGTTGCGTATATTACGCTTAGTTGATTAAAGTAACTAATTTGTTGCTATTAGTCTCGATGTCCCACACTGTAATTCTAGATTATTTCATGTTATGAGTTCATACGATAAGATTACGATCTACCGGAACACAAAAGTATACAGTAATCTTATTGGACAAAAGCTTGTTTTTAAAAGACATTGTAAGATTTTTCCGAAAATTTCTAAGTTATAAAATAGTTAATATTGTTTGAAAACTATTTAATGGTAGGGTGCGGAAATAATTTCCTCAATTTCGATTGTGTTTTTTATCCCGTCATTAGAAAATATAACCTGCAATGAATAAAATAATAAAATGCACGGTGTTTCTATTGAAAAATTCATAAAGGACTTTTTCGCCAAATATGTTTCGCAAGGAATTCATACGCAATGACTCAACTTTTATAAAATAAATCATAAATTTAAAAATTATAACGGTTTTATTTGTTTCATTCAAATTAGATTATTTCTCTCAAAAAAAAAAGTTATCTCAATTCTAAGTGTCCTTTTTTTTTATCTGGGGCAGCTTCTCAAGACATCATGGGACGATTTTGTGTTGTATAGAATGCCTATATCTACACAAAAATTTCTATCCTTAACAAATTTCGAAATATATGGAAATAAGTAGCATTAGAAACAAATTTATCGCTTACTGATAAGCAATTGGCGTAAGCAATAAGCCTTACACTGTTGATGAGAACTTCATGAGCGTCTATGCAGTCGTATGCAGACACGTGCTCACATAAGGGGCTGTGAGAGTATCATAAAGTTCTTGACGCAGCGACGGAGAAAAACGAATCGTTCAATTTTACTGTTGGAAACTATCAAGAATACATCTTTCAATAGAATTTAGAATATACATTTATATGAATTTCGTGCAAAAATGGATTAAACTAATAGCACATTCTCCAGTTTTGGCTTTAAATCGTTGGTTGTAATATTTACATATCACATTTATTAATAAATTTAATGTATGATAATTGAAATTGCAACTACATGAAAAAAAAGTGGTCACGGCTACTACTTAAGTAGTAAGATTCGGTACAAGTAAGTATGGTCTCACTATTTATATTTTAAGGCCAGCCAGTGAAGTGATAGTTCCAACGAAAAGACATCTGGTGTACCACATCTTACTTCTTAAGTAGTTACCGTAACTACGTCTTTTCTTTCGTGCGAAAACCCTTGAATGACTTTCGTGCGTACCAAAATTCACATATTTGATTGCAGGGTATATTTCATATTTTTATTAAGAAAACAACATTGTTTTTGCAGCATATTGGAATCTTAAACCGCTTTTTCAAAACTCATTCATTTCTCCTAAAATTTATTTTCTTACTCACTTAGTGAAACATCTGTTAATGCGCATAAAGAAAAACATCTTCGTCCCCAAGTCGTCCTAACATTTTGACAACCATTATTAGTTATAATGAATCCATTTTTATCTTACCGCGAGGATTTCAAGAATATAATTTTTGTATACATCTTATTGAGTTTGTTTCCTGTACAATGGAACATAAATAAACATGTTGGTTTTTGGAAGATGTATAACTATTCGGGCGTAAAATAGAAAATAGTTCTTTTCGTCACAAGGTCGTAAAAGTTTATTTTTACGTAAATAATTTTTAAATAAATGCTTCTGTGCCTCGACTTGAGCTCTAAAATGTCCGTCATGCTTCCGCGAACGTAAAACATGTTTTGCGCCCCAGGAGAAATGACACGAGCATTTTATGCCAGCATATTATTATTATTATTTCGTCTTTATTGACATCAAAGAAAAGTACAAAACAGACTGACCAGCATTGAGACCTAAAATGTGTTTTTACGCCTACTGCATAAAAATAGTATATTAATATATCAAGGGTCCACAGACCTTTCCGCCAAAAGCAACCTAACTTACATGGTTTGCCTATAGGCTCCATCTACATACGATAATCAAATTTAATGCGAACACTATTTACGGAGCGGGGCGAAAAACCAACACTTCAAAAAATGACTGTCCGCTAGTCGATGTGTCTATTTTTTATGAGTCGTTTTTTTTATTGTTGGCTTTATGGCTATCGGTTTTTCGACTGTTGGCTTTATGACTGTCGGATTTTGACCTGTCGGCTTTTTGATTTGTCGATTTTTCGACCATCAACCCGTTACTTCTTAACACTGAGTTTCCTATAAAATGATAACGACCACTACTCGAAGATACGGTTTAGTGCCCATACGAAGTGTTTTGACGATATAATTGGTGACGATGACATTATATGCAATGAAATATTCCACTACCCCATAATCTGTGAGTGTTTAATTGTCTTGAACAAGTTCGTATCTACATAGAATATAATAGAGCGCCCAATACAAAACTACAATTTCATCATCGTTTCAATATTGTTCATCACTTGAACCATATAAAACTGAATCGTAATGAATGCCTGTGCAAAAGCTGGATAACATATTAGCGCATTTCAAATGATCGTCGAATTGCTTCATTATATCAATAATGGCGATTTGATCATAAAATATCTAAAAAACGATTATCTAGTGCATGCATAATAGTATGTCGCCATTTTGGAAATAATTTCATAAATATTTTCGCGTCAATTGTTTTGGCTAAAATCGTTTTGTATGACAAATGGGTGATTTTAAAAAATGTTAGTATTATGAACACACTTGGTTCGCAAAATCTGTGGAGCTGTTATGGTTTTGGCGTTTAATAAAAATCAAGCTTATAATGAGACTACATATATTGCCAATAGTTACATGACAATAAATAAACAAGTCGTGAAAAGTGGATACCGCATAACCGCATCACCGGAGGAACTGCATACAGGCTCTTGTCGTCGACATTATTGCTTCTGTGATCTATTACGTAGTGAATTCACATTGTAGAGTCCAGGGTGGGTAAAAATATGGAAACACGAAAAAGTCACATAAAAACTCTATATAAAATAACAATAAAAGTCAATTTTCTAATAATTTTCAACGTGGAATTAACTGGTAACCTTCGGTTTGACCTTGGATGCCACAAAGAAGATTATTTCTGGGTCAAATTAAATTTCTCAAATAGAAACACATATTTTTTCGTCCGATATTGAAGGAGCGGGTCATTTTCCTTGAAAACCCAGCATCAAAATGTACGAACCCTAAGACTAAAAAATAAATATGTTTTGTTTTTTCGAGTCGACGCAAGTTATGGTCTTGGTTAATTTAACCTTCATTAAATCCTTAGCGGTCCAACTGTAATTCTTTTCGACATACAATTTTCCGGTCTTCGAATTGCCGATTTAACCCTTTAACGCTCAAATGGCCAATGTTTTGACGTCAACTTCAAGCCCGTGCCTTTTAATTATAACCCACGGGGAAAAAATATTGGGATACATATTCTGGTGTGAAAAAGTCTCATCTTTCGAATGGCATAGCTAAATTTATTAATAAATAACTGAAAATTGTTTCTTTTTAACAATAAACAAATAAAAACGCTGATTTTCGATTTTTTTTTTAAAGTAATTTTTTTAACAACGTTGTTGATATTTAAGAACATTCTAACCCATCAGGAAGCAGGATCCGAATGTTGTACTTCCAAAATATATTTTTAGATACTTTGATTTTTATTATTAAACGATTCAAAATGGCGTCGGAATGCCCGCAATTATTGAAAAATCACAGTAATGTGCACTTTTGAAGTCTAATCTAAGTTTTAGAGGGAAAAATAACTTTTGTCAGCTTCGTGGCAACAGATTGGATGCACTTTAGTAAAATTAGCTCATACAATTGATTTTCAAGATCGCGACCGTGATGAGTCAGCTAAAATATCGTACTTACACAGCTTTGTTGCCACTGTACAATGTTCAAACCTCTTTATTCAATAGTTTTATGAACTCTCAAGATCATTAGATCTGAATTCATTAAAAACTTATCAAAATTCAAAATGGCGGATCCAATAAATAGTTAGAATGTTCTTCTGTACCGACAACGTTGTTAAAAAAATTAAAAACTTCTTTCTTAGTTTTGTCAGTAAACATGAAAAGTGTAACAGTTGCCCACACACGAAACACAAATGTGTAAAAAGAAAATAATAATAGAGAAAGAAATTATGAAAACTACAAATTGATCCAAATAAAAATAAGGTTGTCCAAATTTGCATGAAATTTCTTGCATTTATTTGTTTCTGAATGCGCAGCCCCCCCCCCCCCACCCCCCTAATAATTGGGTCATTTTATATTTTTTAACACTAAGAGTGGAAAATGTTATTTTGTTTCCTATATTGCGGGATGTAAACAGCACTCTCTTTCCCTAGGGAGGGATATAAATATATCCGGGATAAAAACAAGTTTTGCACACTATGAACGCAAAATACTATTTTGCTCCCTTTGTCACTAGAACCAAATTACACGTTCTGGTACGAGCAAGTAGTATGTGCAACAAGAGAGAATATGTGTTCATCTTTGGCGTTAAACTCGCACTCCACGGTAAACGAATATTTTGCTCCCGAGGTGCACAATGTACTATTTCATCAATGTCCTCAATTAAACGACACCATGAATTCTGATGATTTTTAAATGTTAATAATGTAATTAATATATAATGACCGTTAATTATACATAAAATGAAAAACGGAATAATTTTGCAGCATGAATCATCGACATCAAACTGTAAAATGTTTCAAACACATTTTCCTACCAGAAATCCGTAATTCACTATCGACGAAGCTGAACTACGTAACAAGGTTGTGTTGTCACCAATTCTTGATCGTCCTGTACACACATAAGCTTGCAGTCACTTTAGGGGACGTCGAGAAGCTTTGTCGTCGGTCGCTAATTCGTCTAATCTGCTCCAAATGAAATACTTGCAATTCTTCTCTCTCGTTTCGCAGCCGTGTTTTAACAGGGGGAGATTGAAATAAATACCCCCTTGACCAGGGTTGACAATGGGGAATATCGCTACACCGGTGGGGGATCGTAGCAACAAGCTTCAAATGATTATTTTTCTAAGTATACATACCGGTGTATTGTTCGTCACACTCGAACATGATTTATGTTCCGCTTTATTTACATCGACGCATTATTTGCGAAATTTCAATTTTTCGGTCGTGCAGCTGGATATTGCCGTCACGCGAATTTACGAAAGCTTGTGTGAACTTATTGAGTATGGTGCTTATTAATACTGGCTCGTTTAATCGGAGATATATTGGCTATAAATAAATTTGGTTTCAAAATAGTTATATGGTTTCATGCTGGATGATTACTTCTCAATGCTGTTTACTAGTTTTAAGTAGAACAGTTATCAGATGCAGTCTATATTCATTTGTAGTCCAAAACGAATAATAATAACTTGACTGTTTAGATCTTGTAACTAGTATAATTATCACTGTAAGAAACAAAGAAATATAAGTATTAGAAATTGATAAAGCAGAAATAAAAAAATCCATCGAAAGATCGGTATGCCCTATCGATATGAAATATAATTGTGCTTGATACTGAAAATGTTCTATTCTTCTTCGATTGGACGTTACTGACGGGCGCAAAATCTTCTGACATTTTGTAAGAACCAATTGTATAGCCTAGGGCATGGACTAACAAAATTATATTTTATAACTATATAACGCATAATTTAACGGAACAAATTGTACATCTATAGTGTAAACATGAAATACAGATATGAACATTTTTATAACACGCTAAAGTCTGGTCTCGTACATCTATTAGAGTTTTCCTATAATTTTTTACAGTGTATTTTTATCATGTAAGCATGATTAACAAAAAAGAGGGGACTGTCTTCCGATTAATGTGACAATACATATGCAGTAGAGTCCCGATATAATTGTTATATTTGCATCCCAGCATATTTGTCCGTTTTCGTCCCGTTATATTTGTCTATAAAAGCTCTCTTTTTCCCCCACTTTGCGGGCTGGGGCCTCAGGAAGGGCCTGCTGTGACGTCACGAGCATAGCGCGATTGTGGAGAGTGGGAAAAACGGCGCTCTCCTCCTTTTGACAAATATAAGGAGAGGGGAGGGGAAGGCGAACCCGACCGAGCGGACAAATATACCAGGACTCTACTGTATAACTCTTTTGATTTGCTCATTGCGAATTAAAAAAGAGTTTTTAAAAATACAAAAGTGAAAATAATTTGTGTAAATTTATCGTATTTACCGAAATTTGCAGAATTGATTACAGATGTACCTGCAACAGTATAAAATACAAAAAATATGTACATAAGAATAGACAAATTTAAACATTAAATTATTTCGTGTTATTAGAATATGCATTTTGAATTTTCACTTTTTTCACTGTCACTTTATCAATAAAATAATATTCAACATTGAATTAGTGCGTAGATGACTTTTATCACATGGCTTTTGATCTGAACTACTGTAAATAACTGAATGAAAAACTTAGTAAATTCATCACTAGAGGGCTATTGTTCTCGCATACTACAAAAAATTCAGTTAAAACATATTATACGTAGAATGATTTAAGAGTCATTATTTGCTCTCTACTTCTTAACAATTTTATTAAATTGAGAGACACTCTACTGTAGTAACATTTACCCCCAGAATTTCGCAAGAAAACTAGACTGATTATGGTTATATTATAGCTACGAACACTCCGTTGAGTGTAATAGGCAGCCAGGTATTATGAAACAAAGTTTTAGTTAGTTCATGAAGTAGTAAATTCAACTTATATTAGCGGCCATCAGCTATTGAAGTTGTTGATCATTAATTTTCATACAATTATGAAAATTCATTAACAACCTTTTTGCGCTTAGAGTAAACATTAATCAATTAACTTTCATAAATTAAATTAGTACAAAGGAACATTTTGCTTATTAACAGCTTTCATTTTTAGTAGTCCCGAACTTTTTATTTATTAGTATCAAATTATTAAGACTAAAGAGCAAAAGTCAAATGATCAATAGAAGAGATGGTAAGTTTTAATATTTTTTCTGACTATTTAGTACATTAACTGCTTAATAGATAAATTATGAAAATGACGATGAATCTAATCACTTGGTCCAGAAAAATATGTTTCGAATATAATTTAATTCTTTCGTAATTAATATTGATTTAACTTAATGTAGCCTTCTAATTTAAAAGATTTATTTTTTCTCGTTAATATCAATAAGATTTCGATTTTCATATGATTCTCTGTATTAATTTGATTTTAGCGTTGAAATACGCAAAAGTAAATAAATCTTATAATCAATTTGTCCACTCTTGAGCATATAATATTACAAGTACCTTAATGTAATTTAATAAAAGTTATACGCAACTGCACCATCATAAATTCGATAATGCGTGAAGTTGAATCAAATCGCAATGATACACTGTTTTGTAAGGAGGCAATATTTTCGTCTAGAGGGGAACCGTATCTAATGTACCTATACATCGAATAGCAAGAGAATCGCAATATAAGATGTAATATTATGATGATGACATGTAATATTTGTACAAATATCATATAACGATAAATCATCTAGTACTCATTGGGAAGTATGAGACTTTGTGGTATTATATTATAAGTATTTTTTTGCTATTTAATCTTATTTATATTAATGAGATTTGATAAAAATATGAGAACTTTATACTAACAGCTATTTTAAATTGTAAAACATTGTTTACAATTTATTGCGGTTAAACCTAATCTAATTTTATGTAAATTTATTTGTTTGCAATAAACCGAAAACCCACGACTCGGTGTTGTTTATACAAAATGGCCAGTGTTAGGCAACTCCTGGATTGAGGGAACCTCGGTCAATATTTTGAAAATATTCGGGGTACAGTAGAACTTCACTTTATTGTCCTCTCGGGATTTTGCCTTTCACTTTGTTGTCCGGTAAAACAGCCGTCTTTTATTTTGGAACTAAGAAACACAACTTTAGATGTTTCGAAAGTAATCAATTCGTATTCTTTGTTAGTAGCAAAGGCGAGTGTTTAACAGCTGAAACTGCCGTTTATAATTTGTTTAAAATCTATGGCAAATCATCTGTATTATAAAACGTTGGGTTTTAGTAAAACTGTGGAATTTCTAAAAAATGTTGCTCGTTTTTATTTAATTTCGATGAGCAGAGGAATTAAAAAGGATATTTTCTATCCTCGAAATATTATTGGTTTAAAAGGAACAGAGTGTACGAGTTCTAACAATTCGCCGAGGTTTGGTCACTAGAACTTGTATACGTTTATTTATTAGTAATGAAGTGCATGTTGAATATTGATACGTTATCCAATTTTTCACGCATTCGCACGATTAACGCGCAACATATTCTCAATTTTAGATAGACGCAGTTTATACTAATTTCCTAAATGTAGAAAATAACCTAAATAATTGCGCATTGCGGATGTCCTTTGAATAGGTTATATAAGTATTATGAGTATGAACAAAATTCTTCTGCAAATACTTGCGACTACACAGAGTGATTTTGTCGCCACCTGGCTGTAAATGAGGAAGCTCGCTGTGGTTAATTGTTGATAAAGTCCGTGCTGTTCTAATCACTCTTTACGTATTGTGTTTGAAGGATGTGTAATACATCAACCGAAAACCGATTTTCCCAACCCCTCCACAAATTGGTAACCAACATGTCAGGGAGCGTATTTTAGTACCGCGTTTTCAGCAACGTTAGTAAATAATTTCATTTTATTTAGGTATGAAGGTTTAGACGTTTATAAGATTTTTAAAAAGAATAGCTATTATGTCCTTAAATCTCATTTTCAAAATCATCATAAAAGTTATATCATCGAAATAATCATATTTCTTACTATTATCAAGAAATTATCTAAGACTATGTTCATGAAAACTAATTAATATGAAATAAGAACATATAAAAATCCGAATTATATAAAACTGTATGTAACAAATATGACCATAGATATAATTAATCAACATACTGTTGCCAAAATTGATAATGGCCCGAGAGGAAAGCATATTAGTCTAAGTCGGAAATCGGATTTTATCAATTAACCCTTTAGTTCCCCCATCATTACCCCGAGAATAGGATATCTCCGGTTAAGATCTACTTTGAGTTTGAAGAGCTAATCTTAGTGTATTTAGACATATTGTACGAACGATTACGAGATGCCGACAAGTTACTGTAACAAGTTTATATGAAAATGGCAACGCTTTTATTGAAATATATTAATTCTAATTCTATATATTAATTGTAAATGTTCCTGCGTCTTCTATCGTTGTTGGGTAACGACAGATTTGTACTCTGATATTTAGTTCGATTTAGCAATTAAAGACGAGTAATACGTATTTCCTTAATTAATTTCTTAAATACATTTATTATGCAATACGAAGTAGTAGCAAACATCAATAAAATACGTCTCTTCTATAATACGTTTATAAATAAATATTAATTTTATGTACGGAGAAATAATATTCGGGAAGTAGATGTGTGAAGCAAACATTACTTCACTTCATGCGTAAAAAAAATAGATGTGCATGAAACAATGTTTTTGGCTTTTTATGTTGAAAAATACAGAAAATAGTACAAATATTTATAGTTTTACATAGTGTCAAAAGACCTAATTGTAATAAAATTGTGGCGATGACTACCCTGCGAAAAATTTAGGTAGGATTTTCATGAGAATCATATGAGAACTTTTCTGACGAGAAATTGAAACAGAATTCTCATGAGAATCAAGTGAGACTCTCATAAGAAGTTCACTAGATTCTCATGAAAATGTCCTAGGAATGCGCGAATTCTATAATTGATTAAATTTTAAATACTAGAAATAAAGTTAAATTGTTATAAATATTAAATGAAATATTTAATATTTTTTTTCATAAGAATCTCACTTGATTCTCATGAGAATCCTGTTTCAATTTCTCATGAGAAATTTTCTCATATCATTCTCATGAGAATCGTACCTAAAATTTTTCGCAGGATAGAGTTGTTACTTTGATGAGATTTTCTACAATGATGGCGGCAAGTTTATCTATTTCTATGCCAGGATCGGCTTTCTCCACTAAAAACTCCACAAAATTATCAAAATTACGTTCGACAAAGTTCTTACATGCAATCTAATCCATGCATAAAATAATATAAATATTAATACAGTATCATGCTTCTAAGTAATCAACGTTGTTTTAATTACTCTGTTCAACATGATTATCTTCCTAACACATAGTTTCTCCAAGAGGAGGCATAGTTGATAACAAACAATAAGCAATAAAGGATCTTTACAAACAGGGTTGCCAGATAGGGTAATTGTATGTGGGGATTTATATTTCAAATGGGAATTTGGCGATAAATCGCCAAAATCTGGCTACCCTATTTACAAATCAAAATTTACCTGGTAGATTGTAAATAGTGAGTTATTAACTTGAAGAGGTAAACAAAACAAGTCAAAGTCGAATTGTTAGAAAACAAGGACGTTCGAGCTCACGTAATTGGTCGGCCCGATTTCCGCCAAAACAATTCAATTTCCTGGAAATAAGAACTCTATTTCTTGATGTAAAACAATCTTATTTAGTATGGATGCATATTAAAAAAAATGACAACATTAGTAAGCTGTTTTTGATCAAAAGAGATACGTACAGATGTCACATAGTTGGGACAACGATTATATTGATCGCTAAATGCTGATAAAAAGGCTGGATCAACACATACTTGTCTAAATCAAGGAAATAGTTACGCTAATTAATTAATCAGTTGTATAAATCAATTATGGAGTTCAAAATAGGTGCCCAAAGTCGTGGGAGCATAAATAACATTGTAAGAAACTTTAACAGACGTGTTACAAGACCGGATAATTAGTTAGAACATCGAACAAATATATGTAAGAAATAAGGAATTCATTTCATTTAGCTTTACTAACTAATTAGTCAATTTCACTGGACTGTATTCACCTATTGATTAGCTGTCCACAGTAATTTCTTGTCTGGAACTTAGATTAGGAATTCCGGGAAGTATTGGTAAATAGAAAGCGATAAAACATCAGCCTTCTATTTCCAGAACTCTTTCTTTGCCTAAACTATGAAGTCTTACTAAATTAGAAAAACACGTAATAAGATATAAATTAGTTGTCTAATTACCTTAGGGTTATGACTTCCATATGAATTGATTGGATCAACTGAATTAAGTTGATTGAAGCTGATTTGTTAGTTACGGTTAATATTTCGTATAGACAGCTAATTTATCGCTTAGTATGGTTGTTTCAAATTAGATAGTTTCACTATTATGAAAGAGTATCAGTACCGGAGTGGTTGTCAAACTTTGCTCTTTCAATATGAAATTTAGGCACTCATTTAGGGATTCAGTACGGCGCTACTAGTGAAAAATATGATAGTGCATAACTGGTTCCTCTTTGACTGGCAATCACTGAACGTTCACTAACTTCCTATGCTCTAAATTGAAGGTTATTTTAAGACCTTAGGGGGTGTACATTGTTTTCTACGTACAAAGTGTCTAGAATTTTTGCATTTCATATGCCGAAGAAAGCCACTATTGTTTAATATATTTTTATATATACATGGAGACAGAGGATTAATTGGGACAACCAACAACTTGCTGGCAGATCCATATGAGGCAACCAAGGGAAATAGTTATACTAATCAGTTGATTACTTTTTCTAACGATTAATTGGTTAGTAACCAATTAATTTGTTTGTTAAACTATTTACTTGAATGCCTCAACCAATTTCTCGTCTGGGTCTGACAGCATTAAGCAGTTGGATGCCCCAACCAATACTTTTTTTCGTGTGGACGTAGGATTTAAGGGTGGACACCAAAACTAGGTTATTAGTCTTTGAGTAGATGACGGTTCCGATGTTTCCAATGAGTCCAAAAATGAAAAAATGTATCAAATAAAATTTGTGTGGAAAACAAGGATTGGTTGAGTTATCCAAGTAAATAGTCTCACTAGGAAATAAATTGGTTACTTACCAATTAATTGGAACACAACTGTAATAATTTGTTTACTTTAACAAGTTTCTTTGTTGCCCAAACCATCCTTTTTTCCATGGACAGTATCGGTCTAACTATATATTCCATTCGACAAAGTTGTATTTCAGTATCACAATAAAGTCTAAAAGTTTTTGCCAGGATTACAACGATTACGCAATTCAGAAAATTTTACGGTAATTGCACCTCTAACAATTTCTTCGATTTGGTGGAAATTGCGGGAAATGCGCAGCGAGTATAATAAGGCACTAAGCTGAAATACCTAAGGAACATTTAACCGCGCTAATTAAATAACCTTGTCGCCGTTAGTTGGCACCTAATTACCAAAGATCGTCTTAGACGTGGATGACATCGTTTAAGGGTGTCGAATGATTCGCCAGGGAGGTAATGCGGCGTACGTTACCACGGCACGTTCAAGCTTTTTCCACAGGAGCGACAAAGACAATGGAATTGGAGGATGCGGATAGCTGCCGAGGGGCTAAGAGGAGAAAAGTTGAATTACAGGGTCCGCGAAAGCTTATTAAGGGGTTGAACAGTGGGGATAGCCGGGCTGCCTTAGGGTGGCTTTTAGAGGGCTTTCGGGGGTGGAAGTCAAGATACGAGGGTGGGGCATGAAAAAAGTAACAGACTTCCCGCAAATAACCCCCGCTGCGCTTTCGAGGGGCGTGTTCAGACGCGTGGGTGATGGCGGACTCGGCCAATCATCGTTCGGGAATGTCGCTCCCGAGGAAAAATTATTGACCAACGAATTATGCGGTCCATTTGGGGATTGTAGAGGTGAAGCTTCGCCGTGCGGTGGACTGATTGGAGGATGCGGGAGGGTAAATACCAACGTCACGTACAGGATTATTAGTCGGATGTCCTCGGTCTCGAAAACAGTGATAGCGACGCGACGTGATCTTGCTTTCGCTGTGACATCATTATTCGCCATACTGGATCACCGAAAGCGAACGTTTCGTCATGACAAAGTGGTCGATCGGCTATTAACGCCTGTAAGGGATTATTATGGAGTCGAGGACACGAGGAAGTTTTTATTCTAACAAATCATCACAGTGCTATTGTTGCTAAAAATCTTCATCGAATGATCAGATGTGAATATTTGTAAACGATATTTGGACTGATTGAGGTGTTAAGTGAATTGTGTGTGTACTTCGTGCGATAGCTCTATGGATAGAGAGGATGTTAATAGTTTGAGTGACAGTTCCAACGAAAACATGGACACGACCGATCTGACCAGCCAATCGGCTGCTGAAGATCTGTCGGATAGGAGTGATAGCAACCAATCGGAATCGAACCTCCAAGTGTTTGACGGGTTTAAACGTTTAGATAGTATCAATTTGATCAACCTTAATTGCAAAGATGATCAGCGCATTCGATCCAAAGACATTCATGCAGCTTTAAACAATACTCTTCATCCCAATAGGTTCGGCGATTATGCAGGACACGTTGTGAATGAGCTTCCGCACGCGTTAGATAAAAAAGACTCGGATTTTCATCGAATCGAGAAAGTGGATGGTTCTTTTTACGACTCGAACGCCTCCGATCCGACGGCCGCGATTTTTCGAAACAAAGACATGGATGAAAAGGACGTTCGGTACAATTTCACGAGGGAAATGCGACAAAAAACGTCTCTTCATGTAGCGTTGGAGAGAAATTGTAAAGATATCAGCCTTGCTCATCTTGACAGAGAAATCAAAGACTATGGACTTTTAAAGGCATACGGCTTACCCTTAGACAGACTTAATCTTTCGTTGGATAGAGTTAGAGAAACGCGCATGGGTAATACCGCATTGGATAGGTTACGGAACAATTCGTTAAGTGATAGTCCGTCCATTTTGGAAGCGGGTGATTTTAAAAATTTGCAAATGCAATCGCGTAATCATCAAGTAGATTCGATGTCTTTCCAGCACATCAGGCACTCGCAGCTCTTTCCCAATGATCATTCGATACAGGGCACGAACAATCAATTTCCGCATGCGCATCATTCGATTACGCAAATCACGCACATGCAACATTCCCACCAACAACAACAACAAGCCAAGTCTTTCACGATTGATGCTATACTAGGTTTACGCAACAATCAGCGAGAGAAGCATCAACGAAGTCAACATCATACGTACAGAAAACACCAAGGTTCTTATTTTATTTCGTACATTTTAATAAGAACGTAGTCGTTATAACCGCCTTGCAAAACTCGAGACCCCCTTTTTCAGTCCGATTTAATAAATGTAATTATCGCATAAATTTTAGCCGGTCTACATTTAACTTTCGTTTTAATATCAGGCTGTTCCATCTTATAGTATTACCTCCAACTTTCATTGATCAAAACCCTTTGTAATATCAACATATTGTAAATAAAACATACTGCCGAATAAAGGTACAAAGTTACTAAACTAAAATAACTAATATCGGACTTCCAAAACTTCATCTTGCGATTCCCGTTCCTTGAAAAATTATTTAAAATATAAAAATCACTTAAAAACGCGGAGGTCATGAAGGTGGCTAAATATATGCAACAAAATAGTAAAAACTTTTGTCTCGAAGGTTTTGGAGCATGTACAACGGTAGTCTGAACTCAAGTTTCGAACATTCAAAATGGCGGATCCAATATGGCGGACAACTCGTTACAAAGTATTGGGATTACCGGTTGGTAACATTTCAATTTCACCAACGTTTTTAGGACACCTTCGCTGTACCGACGGGGATCGTTTGCGTCTTGACATTTGTTGAAATAGGTTAAAGTGCTGATTACAAAATGGCGGTGTTTCTTTGAGTGTTTGGTGAAATGTTTTTTTTCTCTCTTTCTTGATACATCCATTCTTAATTGTGATGATTTTGCACTGCGCTATAGCACAAATAAACCCACACCATATACTCGTAATGTCCAAATTCAAGCTTGCTGCATGTTTAGAGTAAAAGCATAAAAGAAGTATGAGGGTTTATTACGTGTTAAGCGCGTAAAAGAAACATTGCAGTAGTACGAACCCTGTTGAAATGGAAAATGAAAGTTAGAAAGCTGCAAATCCTAGAGAAAGGGATGGAAAACTACCTCCGAGTAAGCAATACCAATAATTCACGAAAATTAAAATGTAAGTCAAGTAAAATGCAAAATATGGGTCACTGATTGCAAATAAAATGTTAGTTTTCGAAAATTCAAAATGGCGGATCCAATATGGCGAACGGCTTTTTTAAAAATTATGAAATTTGCACGAAACTTGTTATTAAGGGGGATTTAGTGGTCTCTGAATTAGAATGTAATATCAAATTTAAAAAGTTCAAAATGTCGGGTCCATTATGGCGGATAATTTTTTAAAACAGATTTAGTTGACACTTGTTTTTCGCCGATTTTTGGTCACTGTTTACAAGTTCGACGTTATTTTTTAAAAATTCTGTGAAAATCCCTTCTCTATGAAATTATATTTCAGCCACTTTAATCAAAGAGTGAATTGCCACTATTTAAAAATGAATTTTCATTCCATGCAGATTGAGTTTTTAATCCGTAAAGTGTTCTCTCAATCATTCACAAGAGCGACCCAGTTGTCACTCTAAGAAATGTAGAGAGATAAAATGCTGCACGAAACAAAACGTAAGAACAGTGCTGAAAAAGGGTCAAAATTTGTCCATGAGTTGCAGAGTTAATTTTTGAAAACCAATGTCGAATTCGCAGTCTGTGACCACACAACCAACGAGTAGCAAGTTTCAGGCGTAGTCCATTATTTTTTAAAAAAGCCGGGTGCCATATTGGATTCGCCATTTCGAATTTCCAAAAACTAACATCATAGTTGTAATCAGCTATTCTGAAATTCTTCGATTAGCTATTTTCCATCGATTTTGATTTATTTTTTGCATGTTACTCATCTTGCATTTTAATTTCCATGAATTATTGGAATTGATGACGTAGGGTCAGCTTTTCATTGTTTTCCATCATGTTTACAACTTTTTAATTATCATTTTCGGTTTCAGAAGCGTTCAAACTGTTTGAAAGTTTTGGCCGTTTTCAGCAAGTTTGTTAGAGTGATAATTTATTCTTTATAGATTGAAAAGTGAGTCGCTCTTGTGAATGAATGAGTTCTCACTATTAGTGAGTGAATGCTTTATTGATTAAAAACTCAATCTGCATGAAATGAAAATTGATTTTTAAATAGTGGCGATTCACTCTTTGACTAATGTGACTCAAATTTCATTTCATAAAGAATGGATTTTCACTCTAAGACATTTAGGGCCAGGGGTTGACATTCCGAAATCGCATTAATCCTAATTTTTAAAAATACCAACTTATTAATTTCTCGTTGAAATTAGTCATTTGCAAAAGGAAACCATAGTGTCCCAGCTTCATTTTTAAAGTATTTTACTTGATGATTCTTGACAACGCATTCCATTGTGCACAAACATTTGTTTTAATGACTGTGTTTTATTAGCACTAAACAGTTATGTATCAAACAGTGATTATAAATTTAGAATAACATTACACCACAATTATTTACGTACCAAATAATAATTTCTAAAAATGTATCTCAAGACAATTCATTACTCTCTAAAAAAATGTTAATTAAGGCCGAATAGAGGCTTAATTTAAAATGTAATCAAAACAAACCCAATTAGAAAAGAAAATACAGTAGATTCCCGGTATAATTGCATCTCGCTATATTTACGTCCCAGCATATTTGTCAGTCACTGCTTTCTTTTTCCCCCACTTTGCGTGCTGCGGCCCCAGGAAGGGTCTGATGTGGCGCCACGAGCCTAGCGAGATTGAGAAGAGTGGGAGAGGCGGTGCGGCGGTCCCCTTCTTTTGAGAAATATAAGGCGGGAGGGGAAGGGAAGGAACCGAGTGGACAAATATACCGGGACTCTACTGTATTTATGCCTTATACGGCTCGATTTAAGATAACAATAACAATTTTAAGCCTTTTTTTACAGTGTAATTTTTTAATTCGGATATTTACATTTGGGAATTTTTCATTGCGTACTATTTTTGACTCGGAACATTTGAAAATTTTTAGAAAATTGAACTTTCCACATTTTATAACTTGTTTCATTAATTTTTCCAGAATAAAAACAAGCTTCATCGATACTCCACTTAAAACATTGAATACATTTATGTATGCATGTATTTTTTAAAGGAGAGTAAATAAAATATGTTATTTATTAATTTCAAGCGTTTATATAAGATCTTTTTTATTTAAAGTCTTCGATCATTAACCGAAATAAATAATCCGCAAATATTTAGGCTCATTTTTGTGATATTGTTTTTACGGTCTGATTTAAATAATTTATTTTCAATAACTATATACGTATATAAATTGTTAGAGAATATCCCTATAGGGATTTCAACTGTACTTGAAAGTGGCCCAGCTTTTGGCTAGTTTCTGTCCGATCTATTTATTACCCACTTTACAGATGCATGGAAACGAGTACCTTACGTTTTGGCTAAAATATTTAATAATCTCCCATCAAGTGAGCATAATTTCATTTTGTCTTTCATCTTTTTCATTTGCAAAGTAAGGGAACACTACGATTCCGTGACTGGTAAATGTTTTAGGTATTTTTTGTAAGAGTATCAAATTTTATTGTTCCGTGCATTTATAAAATTTATTTCCTTTTGATTGTGTACATTGTGTTTTATTCCTGGTAATTAATTTTTAACTTTCAATCCTGGTATAATATGTTATGTATTTTATACGTTTGTAGAGTACTGTTATTTATATTTATTTTTATTTATGTTTTCGTTAATTTTATACTTTCAGCGTACGTTTGATCAGTCCTTTGGCCTTTGATGAAACCAGTTTGTAAGCTTCTATCTTTGTCACTAAATACGATTTATTATTATTGTTATTAACAGAATAGTAACAAAACCGGGCTGTTTTTACCAAGGGATTATAGGTTTGTTTTTGTTCTATTTTTACTTCGACTAGTAAGTCAGTGTTAACAAGGGACGGAGTAGCGGGAAATAAAGTCGGTTTTGTCAGTCCCAAATCATACCAGAGAGGGGTTTAGAGTGTAAGGAATGCGGAGAGTGGGGGTGCGACACAGATAGAGGATTTATTTCCCCTTCAGTCCCGAGGCGTGACATTATGAGAGGGTCTACTGTACGTTATCTTGACGCTGTAAAATCGGGTGTCTTATCGGTGTCTTAAATGAAGACATTAAGAAGAGATAAGAAGTACAAGAAGACAAAGAAGACACTCAGAAGTGTCCACTTTTAAAATATGTCTTGATTTAGGCGTCTTGAAAACGAAGTGTCGCAAAATTTAAGATATTTTCTGTCTAATGAAATAAAATACATTGAATTTTTAACTTCGGATCGTTCCTGTAATATTGTTTCACGTGTTTTCACTGTAGGAGATCAAATTTAGTTGTCCAAAAATCAAATAGTAAACATTCTATTTTTGATCAAATTTTACTTATTAATTTGAGGATAATAAATCAAGAAATGTCTAACCTAACATAACCTAACCTGATCTTAGAATCGAAATTTCATAATAACTTGCTTTACCGCGTGGCCAGTATTTAAAGTTCGTAACACTGAAAGAAGAAAATAGTAAAATCTACTAATATAAACGGGATGGTTATTCGTGTAATCTAAATATCGACAAGGTAACTAGCCCGATAATCAAAATCGTGTGCATAATTTTCAGTCATTTTCAGCTTACATTCGAATCGTTTCCATATTGAAATGAAATTCACTGAGAGAAATTATTTACTAATAGTTAATGTAACCTAATTTCAAGGCTCTTGCATTAACTGTAAAGTTTTAACTGTAACTGTAAAGTCAAAAACGCCAGGTAACTTTGAGATGAAAATATCACGACTTTCCTGTAATGTTATTGTATATTAACTCGTATATTTTAACATTCAATGAGCGTTCGTTAACTGTTAATAAATCCAACATTAAATTCTGTCGTTTGAACTGCGCATACAATAATGCGTCGAAAAATTCGTAGAAAAGCGAATGACTTTGCGTGTGTATGTTTGTTTATTCCGATTTCGTTGAAACTGTAAGCGCGCAAATGTACTACATGTCACGTAATAGTCCCTACATTAATATTTTAAATTATTATATTAACTATTAACATAACAAATTTAAACGAATCTCAGATTACGGAAACTTCAGGATAAAGTACCTTACCTTAAGATGAAAATCTAAATTCTGTTAGGTTTACTGTGAAGCTGTTACATTAACTGTAAACGAACATTTCTCTCAGTATACATTGAACATAATCTCAAACTTAAAAATCTATTAACACTGCGGATATATTCGGTTGTTCGTATTAAAAAGTGTAATATCATATTAAAATTTTCTAAATTTCATTCGAAAGAGGAAACAAATCAATTAGTGATGCTAGACCGTGAAATGGACCCAATTTATGATAAAGTAAGTGATTAAAAATCAACGTCTTCTCATTGTTTTATATCGAAACATTAAACATCCTAACTATCTTGATGCATACAAAAAATATGTAAAACGGCAGGAAACTGATAGGAAGAAGTTTTTGTTAATAACGAACTATTATTGGGAGCAATTTACTTCTGCCTGGGCAGAAGGAATTCCTGTTCACGATCAAATTATTCGGCGGTGGGCTCTATATATAAAGCCAAAATAGTCGAACTGACGGAATTTAAAGCATCAAATTTTTGGATAGAATTTAAACAAAATTCAACGAATACCAAAAAAGCATAAAACATCGAAAACAAAAAAACAACAACAAAAAAAGGTCCACATAACTTTTTATGTCCACGTCGTTGGCTTGTTATTTTTTAAAAAATCGTTCACCGTATTGTATCCGACTATGAAATAATACGAGTTAAAATTTAGTATTTGACATATTTCCACACCAAGAAAATAAACTCAAACAATTCGTAATTAATACAAGTATTAATTTTAATAATTGTAAGAAAAATAATTGAAAAAGACTTTTTACCAAACAGATTTACAAAGAAGATTACAAATTCAATTGTAATGTTACCTGTAAGTAAAGCCAGTATTTTTAAACAACACTAAATACGACCATTTTTTCAAAATCGATATAATAAATTTTGAAAGGTGGCTTTTTTACGTACAACTCTGTGCAGTGTTACAGTGCAAATTTAAATATTTTTTACCATTTATTAAAGGCACACTGCATCAAAAAGTCGTTTATCTTATGTCTTGAGACGAAGACTCATGTGCATTTCAATAATATAGCCGCGAAGTGGGTGTGGGTCGATAAACCGACAAATCAAAAGACCAACAGGTCAAAAAACCGACACATAAAAATTAGGCACGGCGACAAACGGACAGTCATTTTTTAAACAATTTGTAATACTTGTCTCACACTTTGTTTGAATGTTTGTTATCATTTTTTATTGTTAATTTTAAACATGAAAATATAGTACAGTCAATCCCGCTTTGAAAGTGGTGAACTGTGCATTTTGAAAAAGCAGCGAGTTTTTTTTTGGTGTCAGTTGTGAATGTCAGAAGATCCGAGTTTTCGAGTCTGCTGATGGTGAGAAACATCCGCAATTTTGAAAATTTAATTGGTATTTTTAAAATATCTCTGAAACCAATAGTCTTACAATAGTTTTAAATCTATATTTATAATTTTGGGGGTCACTGAATGTAATCAGTTTTTAAAAATTCAAAATGGTGGATCCAATATGACGGACAGAAATCCTAAAATTTTCGCAAATGCCATGTAAGTTTATGACTTACAATTAGGGTTTTTTAGAATCGGTTTAATAATGAAATATTATGTGTTATGTATATATGTGCGGTGGCCAATATTAACTAGTTGTCTGTTTCCCGGATGATCCACGTGGAAGATACTGTTCCGACATTAATCCCTTTTTTGCCATAATGTATCCGCCATTTAGAATTTTAAAAAACAGGCATCCGATTCATAATCAGAACACCCACAACTTGCAATATATTTACAAAAATATACTACTTGTAGTTTCATAGATGTGTTAAAAAAATAATTAACGTTTTTTTTTCAAAATGTAAGGATTTCTTCACTATATGCAGACCCGAAAACTTGGGTTTAGACTCACCATTGATCCGAAATTTTTATGCTGGGTTGACTGTGCTAATAATAGTTGGTATAATTGGTCTAAGAGACGTGACTTTAACTTTCATAATTCACTTCTGTAATTGCAATTTGTATGGATTCAGTACACAATTGTTTCAGTGCAGTTTTGAAGAAGCTTACTATTAGAATTGACAAAAACTTAAATGATAAATGACAATGTACTTTTGGTGTTAATCTCCCCTTCCACACTTTAAAATTTCTTTCTTTCTGTTTTACAGACTGACCCGCTTATATGTAGAAGAATTTTCCAAACAACTTTATCGAGCTCGATTCACAAACATAAGATATCGTTCATTGATAATTAACCGTTGCAGTTTAGAAGATTGTTTGTTTATGGAAATCTGCGCGATCCTCTTCCGCGCCATACATGTCATAGGTGTTCAGATATACCTTTTGTGTAAGATTTCAATAACGTAATTGAAGAAAATGGTCCCATACCGACTTCTAATGTTTCTCACAGATGACGTTACCATCCAAATTGACAGTAGTATGACTGGAACGCTGCCATACTATTGCTAACTGGACGTGGGTTTCGTCTACACTTTATTATTATCAAGTTATTCCGTCCGATTATACTTTGACGCTTTTATTTGCGAGTGTCATGCATATGGAATTTTATAGCTGGAATAGATCATTTGTAATCATACGAATGTAACAATACTAAAATGAAAGTATTTTACCGGGCCCTTTTTCAAAAAATCGTGAAAAAGTATTAAAAACGTGAAATTTGTTAGTTCTCTTTATTTTCGGCGAAAGTTGACCTCTAACAAAAAAATAGTGTAGGGAGAAGTTTTAGATATCAAAAAGATCTACCACTATTGTGTACATCGTTATTCATATAACTTGAACATTTTCGAGATAATTAAAAAAAGTTTTTTTTCGTTTTTAATTTGTTTCTGGCGCAAAAAAAGAATTTTTGTCACCAAATTTGGAGGAAACTTACCTTTTCATTTCCTAAATAAGGTGTAATTTTTTTTATATCAAAACATTCATTTTTTAGATATTATATTGAATTAACCCTTTTTTGTTTTTTTTAGGTCTTCTTTTAATTTTTCACGATTTTCTCTACCTAAACAGATTTTAATGAATGAAATGCAAGTGATCCCGATTGTTGAACATAAATAATATACTAATAGAATATTTTTTAGAACCAATGTCCGATTTAAAATGGCCGCGAAACGAAGCACGTTTTTTCAAAATTATTAATTCCTTGAAACAGAAATCATAGAAAGTTTTTTTTTCAAGTTTTATAATGATCAACTCCCTGGTTATGAACGATAATTATAATAATTTTAAGTTGTAATATCCAAAATGGCGGATCCATAATGACCACCTTATGTAAATTGTTCATCTTATATGAATCGTTCTTCCATAAATGTGTTTCAAATTTGCTATTAATAATTATAAAAAATGGTGGATGTAAAATGGCGCATGAATTTTTGAAATCATCGGATTCGTTTGAAACTCGTTATTCTATTTTGTTTCAGTTGCTAATTACGAATCCGGCGTTAGTTTTATTATATTTAAAATGGCTGATTTAGTACGTTGACAAATGTCAACATTAGAACAAAATTTCTTACTAAAGAGTTCTCGAGGTCGCTGATTACGAATCAGTCATTCGTATCACTACATTAAAAATGGAGAATCCATCACATCAGACAGTAATTTTTGAAGTCGACCTTATTTGACAAATTATTCTACCTGTCAAGCTAAAAATGGCGCCATACTGGATCCGTTATTTTGAATTTGGTAAAACTAACGTCGGATGCGTAATCAGCAACGAAATATGAATAAATCTAGGTGGAAAAACGTTGCAAATGGTTAAAAAAACTCTAAAAAAGGGCGATTTCGCACGAAGAATAATTAAACTAAAAAATCCAGCGCATCATCTAATTTATTTAAATCTGCAAATGTAGGTAAATAATTCGATGAAGCCCAACTGCAGTATCTTAAAAATCTTTGAAATATACATAATGAAGTCAATAATCGCAATTGCAAACTCGGATTGAGATGAAAGTTAATATTCGAACAGGTTGTCTTTTATTAAACATCAATGACCCATGCATGCACCATCACCTGGGTAAAGGGATGTACAACTAAATTTATTCGACTTTCGGGCACGCGTTGATAAGAATCAGACCAACCCACCACAACTCTCGTTCGGTTCATGCCTGAGCAAGTCAATTGTTACGATTGGAAATAACTGAGATTTATTTCAGGTCAGGAGGGATCGACGAAGGGTAGCTCTGGTTCGTGTTCGAACGTCAGAGGCAAGCTTAAGAGGGTGCGAACGATTTTCACTGCGGAACAATTGGAAAGATTGGAAGGAGAATTTGCCAGGCAACAATATATGGTTGGTCCTGAGAGGCTGTACCTTGCGCATGCCCTACGACTAACCGAAGCTCAAGTCAAAGTCTGGTTCCAGAACCGTCGGATAAAGTGGCGCAAGTTAAATCACGAACAGCAGAGCCAACGACTTCACGAGATACACCAAAATTCCATACCGAGTCTAGAACGGGAAGACAGCAACGATCATGGTGAATGGTGAATTTTAAGTATGGTGAACCAATTTGTTCAATAGTAATACGTTGTTTGAATATATTTCGAGTGTTTTCATACAAAATGTTCAATTGTATCAATTGACGTTTGGAACAGCGAATGAATCATACGTGGGAAAATAACTGTCGATGACTATCGCCAAATCTGTCGCTATAGAGCCGACAGGATTATCAGAACGGGTTTACAGTATTTCTGTTAATATCTAGATATTCGATTCTTAACTATCTTCAGACAGACCTAGCATTAATTTTAGATTGCTCATTGGAAATGTACATTTGTGACTCTTCAAGTATGAAAATATTTTTGAAAGTAAGATCAGTGGAGTTGTTCAAACAATCTTGTCGGCTTCACAGGGACAGATTTTGGCTTTACCGACAATGTTTTTGCGAGCACCTCAAGTTTTCTGACAAGCATGAATATATTTTCATCCTATTCCGGTACGCTGAAAGAGAATCGAACTCAGAAACAAAACTTTTCCTTTAATTCAATACAATTACACACATTAACAGTAGTATCCCGAGTAGAAATTTATTAGGTCTCTGATTAGGGCCTGACCAAAAGCGTTACACCCTAGTCAGGGCCTGAACAAATTTCTACTCGGGATGTCACAGACTCTTCAATAATTTATATTAATTTACAATCGGTTTAACAGAGTCAAATCGCTATGATTTGTCATGTATATGGCCATTTCTTGAAACAATTAGGTTTTAATTAGAAAAGGTACTTTTTGAAATGCATGTCCATAAAAAGGACATTCGGATCAACCGACTTATTAAGTTATTAAATAAGATCTTTAGTAAAGTCAAATGAGGAATCGGTTATGATCAGATCTATAGAAATTTTTACATTTTTATATTTGATTTTGATCTAGTAATACCTTATGTTCTGACAGAGGTCTAATTTATATGACATTTTTTCCTGGGTCACTTGTTAATGTCAAGTTAGTAATTTGTAAAAATTGATCTGCTAATAGAAAAAACTAATATTATTGGCAATAACCAACACTATTTCAAGCCATATGTAATCTCTAATGATTTGCATTTAACTTATTGTTATGTTTTATATTAATCGGAACAATCTTACATTTTACATTTATTTACGGAAAATTCGACATGCAAATTATGATAAATATACTATTCAATTGTTTGTTTGAACGGAACAACGTAAATAAATTTTATTAATTTGGTCTATTTGTAATTAAAAATGTTTAGCATTACATTAGAGCTTGAATGTTCGATTTGCTTCTGAGTAATAACTGGAAACAATGGAATTTGTCACACGATAACGGTATAATGTTACCCATATGTCAGTTCATATTGTAGAACCTTAGATGGATCAAGCAACAACATGACATTTTATATTTGTATTAATTTTAGAATAAATTCAGAAAGTAATATTATTAAATATTAGATTATTAATGTCGGTAGTAAACTGATCTTAAGAAATGTCATATAACAGTTGACAATTTCAAGAAAATTTAAGAACAATCTATATTGTTGTTTATGTGAGTAATTCCGCGGAATCTCTAAAAATTAAAATTAAATAAATCAAGAAATGTTTATTTTGACATTTTTGGTTCTATTAATTAATTTTGTGGTCTTCGTTTGTCACCGGATTTGAATCCAACCAATTGAATTGTCTGATGATAAATTAATTTTTCTAAACATATAGACTTCCGTCTTTTAATTAAGGTTAAGGTTCACAACTAGCACTAAATCCAATTGTTTGCAACAATTGGTTCGTTTCTTTCTTTTGTATGATATTTATAGTTATCGGAAAAGAGGATTCTTGTTAATTTTATAACTAGTGTACGTAAATCCACATTTTTATCATCAGAAAAACCGTCTGGCACAATCAAATCCGATGAATTGGTTGCAACATTTTCCACGTTTGGCGTTGTAAAATTATTTGTTGAATTTATTAGAGATGAATCACATTCATTTTTAACAGCAGAAGAAACATTATTAGTGTTTCCCAAGACAGGCACTGACCCTGAATGCTGCTAATATTGATAACATTGAAATAAGAAACTGACAGAGCCAGTGAAGAAAAGACGTGAATTGTCATTTGTGTTATTGTTTTGAACAGTACAGACAAATCTACTGTTTACAATTGTCGACGTTGACAATCACGTCCAAATATTTGGAAGGAACAATGTATAAACATAAATTTATAAACACTGATGGATGCATACGGGACGCGAAAATTCATTTCGTGGCCTGAGGACAAAAAATAATCATTCATATTTTAAGTTGACATGAAATTTATTTTATTTAATTTTTTGAAAATATTTTACAATTAATAATAGTTAGCACATATCGGCCTTCGGAAACGGATCCTTTACGTCTTTTTTTGTTATTGCTACAGATTTATTGTAATGCTTTTGAGTATATAACAAAATCTGAGTTTTTGAAAAAAATTAGCATGGTATAAATGAGATTATAATTGTGTTGCGATGAATATTTATAGGTTTCAAAACAAAAATAAAGTTTGAGCGTACTCTTTCGTTTTCACCAGGGATCCCGGGTAAAAATGAGTTATATAGAATTCTATACAATTGGATACAAAATTTATATACAATTCTATACATATAATTATATAGCATTTTGTCTAAAAAAAAGTTTGATCAGTTTTTTAAAAGGGCTCATGTAAAACATGTTACTATAAACAAAATTTGTTGATGCTCCGTTTGCATTACATAGCCCCCTGACATTTTTGTGGATAAATATATACAAAATGCTAAAAAGTTTTATTTTATTAAATTTATATATGATTACATACATCTCTGTACAATTATATAGATGAGACTTGTATACAATAATATATAATTCTATATGAATTCTTTACAATTGTATATAATTTCTACATAACTCTGTAGAAATCATTTTCACCTAGGATGTTTATTCTTATTGGACGTACCATGAATTTTTTTAAAAAACCTACATATTAATTATGGCTGTCAAGAAGTGATAAGAAAATGCAGAATGGTCCCAATGAAACTTTCAATTTAACTAATTAAGGACCAAATGGACAATTTTTCGTGGTCGACTTCAAGGGCGGTATTTTATATGAAACCTGATTTTAAAAAAATTGAAACCAATTACATCTTACGTAAAATTTGATCGATCTTTCCGAATCTGCCGTTAAAAAAATCAATCAAGCCCATTCCGAAAAAGTTAGCTTGATTTTTCACAAAAAAAAATCAGGTTTTTTCACTGACAAATATTATTTAATCGGCATTCTCATATTGGAAACGGGTAAGGAGATAATTGATCGGTGAAAATAATACGTACACGAACCTTTTATTTTGAAATGTGCATGATAGCATTTTCAAAATAAAGTTGGGAACAAAATTGCGACTAAAACACGAAAATATCAGCGAAAAGCTCTGGAATTTTGTATTCGAAAATGATAGACTTTCTGAAAAAATGTCGCCCTAGAAGTTGACCACGAAACATTGTCCATTGTCCATTTGGTCCATAATGGGTTAAAAGAACGAGTATATTCAATTTACAACAGTGAGTGCAACTATTATTAATTCTACAAAATTTTCGTAAAAAATAATATCAATAACTCATGTAAAAATAAAATATGTAACTGCTATATATCTTTGCGTCTTTATGCTCATCATCATACTTCATATGTAATGTTAAAAGTAAAGGGGGTTCAGAAACTGATAGACAAGACAGTCCAGGCTAATATTGGGAGGAAGTGCAATATAGATCAATTATGCAGTATAAAAAAAACTATTTCTACCCAATTTTAATGTAGATATAAATAATGACAGCATTATATATTATACAATATATCGATCTGATTTTTATTGTTTTTGCTGGTAATTTGATGACACACTTTCCTCTTTCGATTATGGAATACCTCTCTAAATTTGAATAAAATTTTCGTAAGCTTTTCTAAAAACATTAATACCCATATAATAGCACATAACCTTACAAGGTTGAGTAATATTGACAAGAGGTTGTCAACCTTTTCGTAATCTGGTTATAAGGTTCGGTGCTCTTAAAAATAAAAGCAAATTCTTTGGGGCATGTTTTACAACTGAAATCCACAAGCGGAACAAAATTCTTACTAAATTTAACTACTTTTGAACTACTGTGAATAGTGCATTAGATCATTAACTGAATGTCATGAGTTGAGATAAATAATTACCATAAAGTAGTGAAAACAAATAAGAAAGCTGAATGAAATTCATAATTTATTTAAACTTACTAAATTACGTCAGTTGAATATGCCAAGTATTTCTTTTTAGTACAAATTAACTAAAAAAGGATTTCTGTAGTGTTAGGTTGAGTGAGAAATGACCATATTCATCCTTGGATTGTTTGTTATCCACATTTCACAAGACACTTTTAAATTTCAACTCATACATTAGAATGTGTTACATCGACATACTCTGTGTTCGCTTCTCTTGCACTCGTTGCATATGACTTTCCAAAAAAGTGAAATACATTCTTTAAGAAAAAAACTCCTTCCACCACATAATTCCTTAAAAGAGTTCCTAAAGTAATACGGGCAGTTTCATACCTTTTGGATCATCTGTATAGTGGCAAATAAAACTATATTTTGTTAACCTTCTAAATAAGTAACTATGTAGGCCGGGGAACAAAGTTCCGAAAATCAACATACCGAAAGCCCAAAATTTCGATATAACATGGATCCAGCGTGATTGTCTTCACTTTGACTTTGAAAATTTGGCAAAAAGAAAGCAAATTAAAATACCTTGGATCCACGCAATATCGAAATTTCAGCCTTTCGGGGTTTTGATATTCGGAACTTTGTTCCCCGGCCACTATGTATATTTAACAATACGAATTTTTCGTTCCCATTTTTTACGTTTCTCCTCAAAATGTCACCGATTAAAGAGAGCAGAAAGTCAAGTTACTTAATAATCTACACAATTTACTACGCAGGACTGGAATTAATTTTAAAAAGAGACAAAAATATTATAGGGATTTTGTTTCAAGAAATTATTTTGTACGAGCATGTGCCACTACC
Source organism: Trichopria drosophilae (assembly GCA_030407085.1). NCBI lineage: Eukaryota > Metazoa > Arthropoda > Insecta > Hymenoptera > Diapriidae > Trichopria > Trichopria drosophilae. The sequence goes on along the minus strand of CM059587.1, from coordinate 81,984,076 downwards.
TGTGTTCTGCACAATTGCCAACAATTTTTCAAAAAATACTGTAGTTTACCTTACAATCGTCATCACGTCATATCATATCAAAATTCATCGTATCTTAATTCCTGCTTGTTGATAAGGAAACAAATCAATATCTGATTTATTGTACATGTTTGTACATATATATTAAGTACCATAAATGTATATGTAAGTATTATCTCGGATTAATATAAATCAGTCTAATCTTTGTTCTCGACACGTCAACGCATCTCAAATTTCGTTCAGACTTGCAAATCGTATTGTACTGAAGTGAAAACTAACCGAATTCATACATTTATTTTAGAACTAATCGTAATAAAAAGTTGTAATTGAAATATCACATCAAATATTATGTTTTATAAAGTTTATTACAAAAGAAGAATGGAAGCTTGTACATCGTGGATCGACACTTAAATATGTGCGTTAAAGAAATCGACGTAAATTTTTAAGATACTAGATTCGATTAGGCAATTTGAATTTCACTATAGTCCCAAGTGGAAAATTGGACCATTTTATAGATAAAATTCGATCGACAAAGAGAACGTAATTAATAAATGAATCTGATTTTGATAAGTAGTAGGTTTAGTTCGTAAGTGAGCAACGAGTGATATTTATAATTCCTTGGTAACATTAAGCGTTAATTTAGTAAGCTGTACACTTGTATTATTAAAAATAATATAAGAATTATTAATCCTGAGTTTTATTTTTCAAATCTACTTCAAGAAGTATCTACTTATATATTACGGTAAGTAAAACTCTGTGATGAAACAAAAAATTATAAGTATCTGTTCCATTTGTTACAAAATGATTTCTATATTGGTCATGTCGTCATTATGCCTCAGATTGGAAAAGTGTATTGGAACCGTAGAATATACATTAGTACTTGTATTTGCTATAGAAAATGTTACAAAATGGTTAAAATTACTAAACTTTTTTTAGAATTCCAAATTCTCATAAAATATAAAAAATTACTAGTACATCCTTCGTCCGTTTATGTTAACCAAAATTTGTCAGGCTTAATTTAAATTAAAATATTAAATTGGTTTTAAACTGGGCTTAATTTTTAAATTAAAATACTTTTTTAACAGTCAATTTTACTACATTATGATATGCATTGTTTTTTCTTTGCTAAATGTAAATTATCTATTATAATCGGATCAAGTTACTCTTTCTTTACGAATGAGTCAATGATTCTACCGTGATCTGTCATGCAGTGTATCATTGTTGACATAACATCCAAGACCAAGATGTTTCTGTCCATGATGTATCCACCTCTCTTGTGTACACTAAGTAAACTGTGTTGTACATTCAAGTAAACATTTATTTGAATATACTAGCAAGTAAATATTAACTTAATTTAAGGAAATATTTTCTTTTTAATAAATGTTTCAAATATGCAACAATTCATACCTGGCTTAGGAAATTATTTCCTTCATTCCAGTAAATATTTACTTACTGCTATTGAAATAAACGATTACTTGTAATCCAGGAAAATTAGTCAGAAATATATATTTTTTTAGAAAAAAATATTACAGAGGATGGAACCTTTATTAAACTTTAGGTAAAAAATGGTCCTAAACATTTTCAAGTTACCATATATGACGTAAAATTAAGTGAACTTTCAGAATCTTTCATTAGATTTTTGGAAAAAAGGAATCGTGCAAAACTGTATATGATTATTTCAAAAAGAAAATGGATTTCACCTGTAATTTCTTTGTCATTCTTTCTCTCTCTTTCTTTCTCTCTCTCCCTCTTCAAATTGAAAGTGTTTCAGAATTCCTGTTTAAGTAAAAAAACCGTAGCCTCGTGACCTGAACTTTAAAATGTGCATATTGGCATGTTGAAAATAAAGGTAAAAGCATCCAAAATGGCGACCCAGACACGAAACAATCGTCGAAAAGCAACATTTTTTATTAGACTCTGTCATTTTCAAATGAAAATTTCCTGAACATTTCGACGATTTTTTCCTATCTGGATGCTTTCACCTTTATTTTCAATGTGACAACATGCATAATTTAAAATGCAAGTCTCGAGGTCACAATTTTTTTACTTTAAACCGGAAATCTGAAACTCTTTCAATGTGAAAAGACGAGAGAAAGAGAGAGACAACAAAAAAATTACAGTTGAAAAATCCATGTTTTTTCGTAAGTAATCATATACAGTTATTTTTTGCTGTATTTTTGGAAAAATGCAGTGAAAGATACTAAAAGTTCACTTGATTTTACGTCAGATATGGTCCCTTGGAATTTTTTAGGACCTTTTTTTTACGCAAAATATAACCGCCGAGGACTGTAGTGAAAAAATTTTCATTAAGGACTTATCGGATTAAAGTAGGTATTTTGGTTTGTAAATTCTTAAAAAATTGAAGTAACCAAATTTGTCGTTTTTTTAAACTACATTCTAAGTGATAATTAAAAAAACTTGAAATATACATTTTGGAGTACAAGTTTTAACAACGAAAAAATGTGTTTTTATAATTTACTGTAAGAATTTTAGAAGCTGCAAAAATTAGAATAAAAAAAAATGAAAAAAATGAAAATGCAAATCACTCGTCAAATAAACATTGAACGTAAAAAAGAAAATACCATAATATTCTACGACATTTAGGCTATATTTTCACAAAATTGTACATTGTTAACGATAATACTGCGTAAGAAAAATAAAAAATTGATTTTTTTAAAATTTTTTATGAGTTTTTGTTATTATCTCACTGAAATATAAATTTATTGAAAATACCAAACAGACCATTTTTGTAGAGAATTTCAAGAGCTACAATTTTTCCCTGAACAGTTTTTCGGTACAAAAACGTTGTTCAGTTGCAATTTCGTTTGGAATTGAGGATTTCCAAAGTGCATAAACTAGACAAAATATTTTTGAAATAAATCGCCATTTTGGATCTTTCAAGTTGAAATAAAAAATTCGTACCTACATGTCTTTTAACTTGAAAAATTTTTTGCACCTTTTATGCAGTTTTCCGGTCATAGAATACCCTGTATATACACAGAAACTGAAATTTATACCTCGAAAATGTTGTTTTTATAAACTATGACAGCCATTTGTGATAGTAACATTTTTTTTTATTTGTATTGCGTTAATGGAAGCATAAACTGAAATGGAGAATTCTAAAAACTTATGAATGTTGTTCCTCTCCGTAATCGAAACAATTATTAAAATGTTTACAACAAATGAATTCCATTTTCGCTAAAAACATGTTCGTCAATTACCATTTTTCATTATTTTGATTTATCTTTTTGTATCTTTTGAAACACGATACGATCATTTTTTGAAAGTTCCCAATCTATTCCTTTCACTTTAATATTTTAACATAAGTTTTTGAAAATTCACAAATATTTCTAAATTTAATTCATGCTTGCAAGTATTTTCAATTAACGACCAACAAAAATTTCTTAACAAAGTTGTAAATAACCGCAAATCTCTACTATTTATTTCGAGCACATTTTAATTACAGAAACGATCTAAAATATGGCTAAAGGTTAACAAAAGGTTTGTACTTTTGCCTAAGCATCAGAAATTTTTCCAAGGAATTCCCCACTTTTCAACATGAGTATATACGAGCGTGCTAATGAGGAACATAGTTCTTCAGTGATTCGTAAACACTTCTGCACGAAACGTCGTATACATTTGCAATTAATTTGCATAATTTTTAAATTGCATTTCGACAGTTAAACGATTATATTCATGAATTTTTTGTTAAAAAATCTGTGATTTGTGTTATATCCAATGAATCTGTACGCCCAGGTATGTAATATTTTACTTATGTTACTATTTATTTCTCTATTTCATTATAAATTAAAATTCGGTCAGTTGTCATAAATAAATAAATAAATAAATATTCAAATTCATTACTGAGTATATTCAATAGGTATGTTATGGTAATTAACGATGTATGACGTGGAAATTCTGTGTCAATTGAACATTAAAGAATATAAAAGAAACCTACAGTAAATTAATGGAATTTGGTAAAAAATTAATAGAAAATATTCAATTCAATTTAAAAAATCTTAATTATATTATTACACAATAACAATTATGGTTGTAGTTAAAAAGCCACTGATTCTCTTATTTATGGTTGTAAATTGTGAAGCTTTCTCAGGTAAATTTATGTTGCATGAAATAATATATTGTTCTGCTTAAACAATATTACATAATATCCACTGATTTCTGTCTTTGAAAATGCATCGAAGATTATTTTTAACTTTTAAAAACCGGTTAATCGTGCCAATAGACATTAGTTATTTAAATAGTTGAGTTCCGCAAATTTTAATAAATTTGGTATTAAATTGAAAATATAGTATATATTTATATCGCTTTCTGGTGACCCGTTAGTACCATCAAATTATTCAAAATGTATTAAGAATTATTTATATTTTCAATTTGAATTTTGAAACTTATTTTCTGCATTAAAAGGTTAAATACAAAATGTATGGACTTAGAATATTTTAAAACTTTAAATGTTATAAAAATAGTTACAAAATTCATGAATACTTTGTATGAATAAATCTACTTTAGTATTTTGACTATTCGAAATGCATAAAATAACTCCCCACATTTGTTGGAGTTAGAACATCTCTTTGATTAATAATATTTCTATCACAGGATCAAAAGACAAAACGAATGTTATAAAATTACTCAGTGCTAATTAAATATTTTTTAAATTCGTAATCAGCGAACTCATAAATCCCCGAATAACCAGATTCAGTCTATTCCGATGATAATTGTGCAATTTGTAAAATATAGAAGTAATTATACCAACTCGAAAATGAGCTAAACATTCTTCGTATTTTAGCACAGAAAGGTTAATACATTTCAAATATAGCAGATTTAATCATTTGTTCTTTAATTTGATAATATTCATACAATTTCCTAAAATAAAATAGTCAAAAAGGGCATTAAGCAATATTTAAAATTGTTTTTCGACGAGCAGAATTTTTGTGTTTTAATTTTACTTATTTGTCGTATATTGTTAAAGTTGAAATGTAGAATTTAGAAAACAAATTATAATAAGCAAGATAATAAAAGATCTATTTTAAAAATGAAGATAAATAACAATAGATACATGCACATAAAACTATTTTGTTACAAGTTTCCTCAAACATTTATGAATACAAAACGTTAAATTGTCACCAATGATATAATATTTTGCATTACACATTTTCAAGTGCTTCACGAATTACGACATTGCTTATTATCATTATAGAATTTTAAATGTTTACGAATGATTTGTTATTGCAGTGCTCTAAAAGGTATTAATTTCTACCTAGGGCGGAAAGTAACCCTTTTGACGTTCCTTCTGACGCTGGACACTGTTTGCGATACTTTTCGCAGGAGTGCGCTGTATCGAGTAAGATATTGCCTACTGTAACTCGCTTCACTAACGCACTATATATACTAGTTGACAATAGCTACTTTTCCGCCCTTGAATCGCCTCTACCGTTTTGCTTCGACATTTTAAACGTTACTATGACTCTTGCACTGCTTTTATACATAATTTCGACAAAATTTGAATCTATTTAATTTCAGTTCCAAATAGCAGACGCTTGTTGACGACTGCGACATGTACGAAAACGAAAAAAGTATAGGAGGATTGGAGAAAGTTGACATCAGTACTTTTAGAGCTGCACCATCAAAAAGCGTCTTGCAATTGGATAAAAACGTAACCGAAGCCAGAACTATACTTGCCGAATTGAAGCACGAAATCTCAGAGTTGCAAAAAGATTTAAATTCAGTAACCGTACGACTTGAAGAAAGATACCTTACAAACCAAAAATATACACTGAACGAATCGAAAAATTCCTCTATATACGATTTGGACATTTCCAAAGTTCATTTGACGTCACCCAAGTCGTGATATCAAAAATTCAAAAGACTCGCCAAAAGCGTAAATCGATACCAATAACTCCAATTTCATTTTTAATCGGAAAATGGACTCGATCGACATAAACGATCTAGAATTTGCACGAGACGTTTTAAAATCCCAATTACAAGTGTACAAAGACCAAGTAACCGAATTGCAGGAAGCTTTGAAACGAGAGAGTGAAAAAGTGGTAAGACTGACTGAAGAATTAGCAAATGAAAGAAATGTTTTTCGAGCAATGCAACTGCAAGTCCAGCAGGATAAAAATGAAATAACTGTGAGAAAGATTCAAGATATAGAATTTCTCAGCCAGTTGCGAGTTAGATTAAATGAATACGTTAATGTGAATGAAACTTTGTACAATACTTTGGAAAATTTAACACGTAACAATTCCGAATCTTCTACCGAGGAAAAAATTATGGCGGATGTTGATATTCAAAACGTTGAGAATGCACCCACATCCGATGAACTTGAAGTTTTGAATAAAATAGAAAAACAGAGGAAAAACGAAATTCAGATGAAGTCAAGAAAATCTGAATCTGAAAATTCCGAAACAAATGATGCGTTCAATGCTGTGATGGAAAAGAATGCGAACTTATTAAAGAGTCTACAATTGGCAGATTCAGCAAACGACGAGCTGGAAGAGAAATGCAGAAAGTTGAGAGCACTTTATAAAGCAAAACACAAGGAATGTGAATTGCAGTCCAAGATTATTAAGAAAATGACCGAAGCAGAAGAAATGCGCCTAAAAGTATGTAATTTTGAAAATTCCATCTTTAACAGTATTTAATAAGAACAAACAGCACATTTCCCCTTTTTTTTAAATTGTTGTGAGACATTTGTACATTACACAATTGAATTAATGTATTTAATATATTTACATATCGAATATAAATTTCTCGAACTAGTTTTAAGTTTTCTCAGTGGGTATCAACACGAAATCTTATAAAAAAATTAACTGATAACTTTAAGGATGTATTATGAATATTATTTCAGAAGACAAAAACGAAATGCAAATGTATAGATTACGACGAAACATTGACGGCGAAAGAAGCAGAACTCGCAGCGATGTTCAGTTCGGTTTTGAATGAAGAATTAAAATATGAACAAGCAATTGGAATTTTGAAGAAGCATAACGAAACTATAAGAGATGTAGAACTGGAGGTAAGGGTTTCACGTAAATTATCACTATTAAAACACTACACTGTATTAAAACTAATTGTAAAATTTTATAGAATGTTTATGCTGAATTAATATGGAATTCATTTCACTTGAAATTAAAATTTTTAATTTTGGAAAGTGAACAAGTATGCTGGAATAGCTGACAAATTTATATTAAAAAAATAAAACAAAAAACGTTTCCAAAGCATTTTTATTTATATATTTTTTGTCTTCTTGAAAGATTTAAAACAAGAAAATCCTCTTTCATGGACTTTACCCTAAGATTTTGAAATTAAGCAGAAAATTAATCCAAACGATCAATTTCCCGTCTTTCTCGGCAAATATCTCAATTTAAACAAAAAAAATAAACAGTGCAATTTGGATCAATTGTTCATTAAGAGACAACTAAAAATCTGTCACAAACTGTTTTACATTTGGCTTTTTTAATTCTCATTTGAAGTTTTGAAGTTCTATTAAAAAAAGTGAATCCTTCCTATTTGTTGTCAACTCCATTTTCTGATCCAATTTGTGTAAACAGAACTTTGGACTTTCACTCCGTGATTCCAGCCAATTCTAACAACTTTCTGAATTAAAAAAAAAACAACAAATGATTGCCAAGTATCTAAATCTCCATAAATAAGTTAATTGAAGAGAAAATAAGATTTGCTGACCAAATGTGACAGTAGCAATTCTTCTGTTTTGTTAAAACTTCATCTAACAAACAATAATACAAACAAGTTTGGGAAACCGTATTTTTTTGCTGTTTTTTAGAGAAAAATTACTCAAACTGTCACTGTTTATTTATTTTTTAGCCGACGAATTATGGTATGTCGATTTTTGTTTAGTTAGTTTCTGCAAAAGAATGTTTCAGAAATTCAAAGTTTGGACATTGAGATGACGATTAGATTCAGTTATTTTTAAATACTTATTACTATTGAAGAGGTGTATTTTTGTGGAAAAATTCAGACTTTCATTAAAAAATTGGCATCTACTTTTTAGAAAATCATGGTTGTACAATTTAAATTCTAGATTATGAAAGAATTGACTTGAAAGAAGAAACTATAAGAAATATTTCTACCCAATTTTTTGATATATCAGAACATAGGCAAATACGACTTTGAAAATTGAGTAAATGTATACCAGCAATGATTCAATATTTCTTAAAGAAATTTATTCCTCACGAGATTTTAAACATGACATTGTTTTTAGCAATTACTTTCAAGAGTAATTAAATATTTGATTTAAAATTTAAAACACTACATCTAGAAGAATGAAAAAAATACTCCAGATTTCACAGACTAATTTTTGAATTTTAATTGCAGATATATTCTCAGGACCTAGAGAAGATGTTGGAGACACGACAAAAAACACGACAAATACTAGCATTAGCTACGGAAAATATACATAATCATCAAACTTCGCTCTAAAATGATCATTTCTATTTACAAATTTAATGTTTTATATTTACATTCTTATCGTAATTAACTTCGTACGTTGTAAATACGTAATTTTTTAATCTTTTTATTATGTACTCGAACATATTCATGTAATCGTTTAAACGAGAAATTTTAGTCAAAACGTAATGTAGTAATGTTCTGAACGAAATTTCAGATCATAGTCTCGCATGACATGACATCTCTTTGTTTAGAAATGCGGATAAAAATAGATATAAATTTGTAAATAAAAGAACATGTCATATTCAACGGTAGCACTATAAAATAAATAAATCTTTTTCAAACTACCTAAATTAGATTTTTGCAATAGTTAAGGGGAGGTTCTCGCCCAGAGGCCCGAAAATTTGCGTAATTTCATGATTTTTTTGAGTACATACTTTTGTGGCATTTATTTGTCTATATTTTAAAAAGTTTACAAAACTTGTTAGAGTAAAAATAATACAAAATGGCTGCGCCAGCCCTCACTGACGAGCGCGGCGGTGGACAGTGTGCGCGGGGCACTCTATCGCCCTACCAAATGATCTGAAACGAAAAATAAAAAAAAAAACCTTAAACTAGATTTTGATTGAATTTCCGGCTTGTAAAAAACCCTTTTTAAAAAATTGGGGGCCCTTTCAAGAAGAAAACACCTTTTTTGCCTCTTTTTAATTGTTTTAACGTTAAAAAAAACCACACTAAAAAATTTTGTTTGACAAAAACGCTTCCTGAAGGCCCCCTAAATTTAATAAGCTTTAATTTGAGCCATCAAACGTCGAAATCGATGTAGTATTGAAGCGGAATCTCACCCTACGCGCAAAAACAGGTGTTTTGAGAAAACCGCGTTTCGTTTGACGAGCACCTGTGTTTCGGCCAACGCGCTCTCTCGTCTATACACTATACTCGTAAAATAAATTATATAGGGAAATGCCTACACATTTTTAAGACCTTAAGGATGAAAATAAAACAATAAAAAAAGTTTTTTTTGGTCGATTTTGACTAGAACCTCCTCTTAAATGAACATGTAATGACTACACACCAAGCACTTTGGGGATATTCTAAATACACTCGTGCATCATCCAAACATACTACAAGCGATTGTATCAATCTTACGTATTTTATATCGACTCCCTGAAAGGATGGCGGAATTGTCATAAAAAACGAGCAGTTTACAAATAACGGATCTAATTTGTTGTTTGCTGAAAAAAAATATGACCTAGTATTATTGTGCTATATCATTTTCAAAAAGGAAAACGAATTAAATATGCCCAGGTAGAAATTCCCCTGAATTTCTCCATATTATCTGCAGGGTCTGAGAGGAAAACTCCATGTGGAAATATCCATATAAATTCCGGCTAGAATCTAGAAATATACCAACATTTTATAGAATCAGACAAGTCAACTTAGATTCTGGATCGTTTCGATATCGATTTTTCCTGATATTTGTATATCTAAACAGTTTGTTACGTATAATATTTGTTGGCCCTGAATTGAATGTCTGATGGGTTTCATAGTTTACTACTCACGTTACTGAGGCTGCCGGTGGCGTGGCGTGGGCGCTAGTAAAGCGGGACTCTACTGTAACAATCCTAGTGCGATCTTGAATTTGTCCAGATTGGGTACAAGGATTCAGTCCTGGTAGGACGTCCACAAACATAGCCGAAATATCTATACAGGTTTTCCTACCGGGATCCCAGAAAAAGTTTCTAATAATCATCTAGGGCCTGTGTTGTTTCTAGCCAAAATTTCTATCAGGGTGACACAGAAGAAAGGAAAAATTACACGGAAAGAAAGAAACACGACTGAGTCCTGTCTACGCAGCACTGGTTACTGCGTGGCCGGTTCGCAAATACTTTTTATTTCAACTCGCTATAACTCGGTCAATTTTGAGAATTTTGAAACGAATAAAAAATGAAATTGTTTTGGTCAAAACTTAGAGCTTAAGATCCATCAAAATATTAATACCCAAAAAATCCGCATTTTCTAGTTAGTATTTTTATTTTTTACTTAATTTGACTCGATGAATCGGGAGTCAAATGAAATCATTACCTAAATGTTTGTCGGTTCAGCAAATCAACCAATATCATTTTTTAAAAATAGACTTTTTCGAGATCCGACATGACACATGCGATACCTGGTGGCAAAGCGCTAAAGCCCCTAATTCGTATTGGTGAGCACAACAAAAACAATTGTTTTTGTTCTAAAAGTGAGTCACTTCTGTATTATGGATGACGGGAATTACCACTTTCTGAAAGCTTAAATACATATCACTGCATAATAGTAAAAGGTTTCTGTGGCAAAGCAGAAAAGGATCTACATCTCCGATTTCGTCGCTTACCAAAGGAACCGAAGGCTTTATTTTGGTTGCCAATACGTTTGTAAACAAGGAAAAGTCGACACATTAAAAGCATGGCCAATTGACTTTAAAATCGTCAAACGTCGAGATGAATGAAAGTTTGTTCATTGCATTTTAGAAGAATGAATTATACTGCTAGAATAGTAGAATTTATGGTTGGTTTTTTCGCATTGGAAAAGATTTGTCATTCATCCATTTATTTGCCAAAAGTATTTCAAAGAGAAAAAATGATATTTTTGAGAAAATTGAGTCTTTTTATTATTCAAAAAATGGTCGCCATGTTTCATTTTAAACGGGATTCGAAAGAGCATTGCAAATACTACTTAAACCAAGAAAACAAATTTAAAAATATTTATTTTTGAGGAAATGGCAACCTTTCGAACAATATTTCTGATTGTTTTTTTTTTGTGAAAACGTTATTTTGACCTCATGGAGCATATGCTCATAACTTCCCAAACAATTTTTGCATTGCTACCAGCAATACGTCTTTACACTAAAAGTATTTTCAATAACTTTTCAAATATACAGAAAAACCTGACACCCACCCGGTTGGTCTAGTGTGATTTCCGCAATGAGCATTTTTTTCGTACTTAATTATATGTCCGGCGTTAAAATGTTCACCCCTTCAACCCATGTTCTTTCTTGTAGATTGGTACCAGCCCAATAACAAATAATATGTAATGTAATTAACATAACTCATTAAATTTATCGATCCTAAATTTCTAATCAAACAAAATTGTCTTTTATTTTGACCCTTCCATTACCAGATGTCAAGAATCTTCAACATCCTGATCAACTTCTGAAGACATCAGTTATTTAATTTGCATTCAAGATAACAAACTTCTTGTGTTCTGTCGTTTCTCAAAATCTAAAAAATGATCTTCTGATTCCTTACACAGGTATACAAAAAACCATGTCTTGGATGATTTTGGGTAGATGCCGGTCATTTTCGAAGTAATTTTGTGCATAAAATCGCTATACGAGATCAGAACTGGTCGATCACGCTAGGCTTTTGAGATATTTGAGGTTATTTACTCGAAAAATGCGTTTGTTTCTTGCTAATTTATTTGAAATCTTTAATTTTGTTGCGGATAAATATCTTCTTCTAATTTCGTTCATTGGCATATTCGTAAACAGCGTCCCTAAAATTTAGCTAAATTACCATAATAAAAAAATGTCTGCCTTAGAAGTTTAATTTCACGTCATCTTTTTTTTTATTATTTTATCAATAATTTATTACTTTCAAAGTAATTACCTCAGATTAAGTAACAAATATAATTTATTTTTTTCTACGCATTAGTGACTGAATCAAATCATAATTGAAAACAGACAAGCGTCCAGTAGTGTCTACTAAGGTAACAGTACCGGAACGTTTTCTAACCTCATTTTCGTTTTGGTATGAACCGTATGAACAGAAAATGTATAATTGTGTTTTTTACAAAACTGTTTGTTTCATAGTAAAGAATTAAATTAAAATTGCAAGATGTTTTTTGCCGTTACTTCGAACCGTGAATATTTTTTAAATAAATCAAGAAATGTTTATTTGAACATTTTTTCGTTTCCATTAATTAATGCTCCTCGTTTGTCCTCGGATTTGGTACCCGTTATGCACTTTAACCTTAATTAATAGAGACAGAAGTCTAAGTACATATTTAGAAAAATTAACTTATCAGACGATTGAAAGAGTTTTTTATCTATTGATGTTATTTATTATTTTCTATAGATAAAATCGCTTTCAATCGTCTGATGAAAAATTAATTTTTCTAAATATGTATACTTCTGTATCTAATAATTTAGGTTAAGGTCCATAGCGGGCACCAAATCCGGTGATAAACGAGGATCATAAAAAAATTAATTTCTATTTATAGAGAAGCTTATAGTTTCATTACTACAATGCCCCTTAAAAAAAGGTTAGTTTTAATAAAAAATAAAATGATAATAGTAAAAATACGAAGGCACTAATATGCTCCTAAAGTGGAAAGACCGTGTGCTTCTCTGTTCCATGACAGGTGTCCCTAATGCAGAACAATGGTAATTGTAGACTATAACAAAAATTGAGTCGATTCCCGAAAATCACGAAAATTACAGAATGGGCCAGAGGGGTGGGAACATAGATATTACGATTGTGCAGCAAAACCGCCTTTAAACTCCTTAACGACGAGTCGATGAAAAGCCGCCAGTCTTCGGCTTTATATGTAATACTGTTGTATATTCGTGAACTAGTCCGTTAATGTCATTACACTAACGAATTTTCTATCGAAAAAAATGTCCTGAGAGATTGGTCTCTATTCTGTAAAAAGTGATATTCGTTCCTAGATGTAATAGGTTCTTTTCCTTCAGTCTTGATGCCAAAAGTTCTGCCAATTCTTTCCACAACCCTAAATGTATGCTCGTTTAAATCGCACAAACAAATGTAAGAATCGCTTTAATGGTTTTCGGATGCTGTCCATTCCATTTGTGAAGAAAATGCTATAGGTATTACATCTTCGCCAAGGACACAGGCGTGATGTACAACTAGAATAAACAATTATCGGATACCACGAGTTATTCACATCTTTCATTGGTTTACCGAATAATGAAATAACAATAATATCGTTTGATAACATGGAAAAGGCGTTTCCGACTTTTAATTGTAGTATATACTCCGCAAACGAAACAAAATATGTCAAAAAGTGAGTGCAAGACACTGTAATTCTGATTTTTGACCATTTTTTCAATATCGTTCCTTTGACATCGCGTTACAAAAAATGTTTGCAGCTACGGCTCCGGGTTAAAACCTTGTTTGGTTGCTTCAATATATGGTAGATGATAAACCAAAAATAATAAAACAATATTAATCGAGTGTAAACGACTTTTTTAATGAAAATCGCTGCTGGGTTCCCAGCAGCTGAATTTCCTGCTGCGAATTTCTATGGGCTATTATCGGCTGAATTTCTTACTACGAATTTCCTGCCAGTTTAAGTTTCAAAAATGTACAAGAACTACACAATTCCACATCATTCTACGGTCGACACGTTATTATATACTTAACCCGTAAAGTCCAAAAACGGCATAAATTCCACCCGTTTTTCAACATACGACTACAGATCCAATTCGCAGATGAATCTTAATTGAATTATATTTCTTGAAGTATTTTTTCGTGCTCTTTTCAAATCCGTCGTTATTTTTGCTCTGTCTCTCTTAGATTTTTCAATATAGCGGTGTTTTCCTGGAAAAACGTGTTAATTTTCCATTTTTATTTTGATCAATCGCGATTTGCATTCAGTTAAACAGCTCAGTTTTGCTCCAAATTCTGTTTCGGGTGGAATTTTTTGTTGTACTTTAAGGTTTTATTGGTATTTTTTAAAAATTCAAGATGGCGGTTGATTGGCATGACGAGTTGTAACGAAATTTACTATTATTTTCTCAAAAATGATTGGCTTACAACAGAAGTTGGTATGCTACAGGTTTTGAGGTCGCTGAATCCGAATCTAAAATCAGATTTGCGAAATTCAAAATGATAGATCCAATATGGCGGACCAAATTTCGCAAAAATGTTTGGATTGTAACAAAAATTGAGACATTACCGTTTTAGAGGTCGCTAAATCCTGACTAAAAGCATCCACATAACGTGATTTTAGACGTTTTTGTTTCGAACATGATCCATAAAAAAGGCAATATATTATCAAACTTACCATAGTAACACCATTTCAGGATGCATATATTTAAAATACAACATTAGCTGGCAATAAGTCGCATCACTTACCTGTTACTAACCTAGACATTCAGAAAGTTGTGGAAAATAAAACACGGAAACAGATTGGATAAAATTTGTATTTGTATAATTTCGTAACATTAAATTAGAAACATTTTTGTTTATCATTATTATATATACACTTAAGTCGAGTCTAAAATTAAAATAAAAAGAAACTTACACAAGTCCGTGCGAATCAAACTAGATAAACCATGTTTTTTCACTTCTAGAAATGTCTACTTCTAGCCCCAGTGATTCCTGGTGCGAATTTGCTAAATCGACGTATAATCGATTGACGTGAAAATCAATAACGTCGGACATTGCGATCATCTCATCGATCGAATTCTACCGACGTCATCTGTCTGTCGCTCAAGACGACGTTTCACTCCACTTGCATTATCAAAAACAGAAGAAAGAGAAAACAACAAAGGCAATATTTGCACGAACCGACGAGTTGAAAAATTCGCCTGATTCATCCCGAATCGGAATAAACAAAAATTGCTCGCCCTAAAATAGCGTATAATTTGAAATCAACAACGACAAAGAATTTGAAATCGACAAAAAAATGACTTGACGAGTATTTCGTCCGTCAAAACCTACCACCTCATCAACTTCGTATATCTCTTTATTATCGAATATATAAAGGTTTGACTATTCGAAATCGATCACACTATTAGACGTTGCGTCGCGTTTTAAGGCGTAAATCGACGTTCTTCAGCGTCGCATTTCTTTTGTCTTTCTACGTTTGGTGTACGTCGACGACTCGCAGTAATTGGAGGACGAATTAATAATATGACGTATATAAATACAGCGTTATCAAATGGTTTTCACAAAATGCGCTGAGCGTACAATTGATATACAATCGCGTACTTCGTAATAATTTTCCCGCGACTTTTTTTTTTAATAAAATCCATCAACGCACAATTTACCTTAAAAAAATTAATCACGGGAAACTGCTCTTAACGGTAAAAGGACCTGACGCTTCGCCTGAACGATCGATCTATCGATTCGTTTCAGTAAGCGTCGATAAAATTCCTAAACAACGAAATAGTCATTCACGCCGTTACCAAGTTTAAAAACGGTGATTGTTTACCCTCACTTCTTCCTCTCTCGCTCTCTCAGACACACTTACCTCTACTTTTTTTTTTCAAAATCAAGAAATGTCTGCTTTAATACGACAAAAGACCGTTACGATACAATCTTTCTTTAAAAACCAATAATTGCCCGGAACGAATTCATTAAGTAATATTTACATCTTCTGTACATTGTCAGTTTGAATACCCAAAAGGCAGGTCCGTTCAAGCCAATGGAAGAAACTTTCCTTAATTTATCAAAAATAAGATCATTTTTCGAAACGGTTTTAGTTATTAATTAAAAACGACAACTCAATCGCGTACCGATTGAAAGTAATTCTGACGTATATTTATAATTAGACGTAATTTATTTCAAATGTTTGTAGTGTCTGGACAAAGCAAATTAATTAATAGCGTCTCATGCGACTCTATCGGCGCGAAATTGAACCAAAAATTTTAGTTTTTTTTTATCTGCATGAATTAATCGAAGCATAATCAAAAAATTATAACCAATATAAAAACTCTTCGGCTTCCGGAATTGTAGGAAAATTTTCTTTGGTATTTCTCCGCTAGGGTCGCATAAAGCAGAGTTTTTGCGAATTGTTGAAATGATCTTATTTTTGATAATTTAAGGAAAGTTTCTTCCAATGGCTTGAACGCACCTGCCTTTTGGGTATTCAAACTGACAATGTACAGAAGATGTAAATATTACTTAATGTTGTTTCAATGAATTCGTTCCGGGCAATTAGTGGTTTTTAAAGAAAGATTGTATCGTAACGGTCTTTTGTCGTATTAAAGCAGACATTTCTTGATTTTGACAAAAAAAAAAGTAGAGGTAAGTGTGTCTGAAAGAGCGAGAGAGGAAGAAATGAAGGTAAACAATCACCGTTTTTAAACTTTGTAACGGCGTGAATGACTATTTCGTTGTTTAGGAATTTCGTCAGGTCCTTTTACCGTAAAAAGCAGTTTCCCGTGAGTTATTTTTGTATATCAATTGTACGCTCGGCGCTTTTTGTGAAAACCATTTGATAACGCTGTATTTATATACGTCATATTATTAATTCGTCCCCCAATTACTGCGAGTCGTCGACGTACACCAAACGTAGAAAGACAAAAGAAATGCGACGCTGAATAACGTCGATTTACGCCTTAAAACGCGACGCAACGTCTAATAGTGTGATCGATTTCGAATATTCAAACCTTTATATATTCGATAATAAAGAGATATACGAAGTTGATGAGGTGGTTATCAAAAATAAGATCATTTCAACAATTCGCACAAACTCTGCTTTATGCGACCCTAGCGGAGAAACACCAAAGAAAATTTTCCTACAATTCCGAAAGCCGAAGAGTTTTTATATTGGTTATAATTTGTTTGATTATTCTTCGATTAATTCATGCAGATAAAAAAAATAAAATTTTTGGTTCAATTTCGCGCCGATAGAGTCGCATGAGACGCTATTAATTAATTTGCTTTGTCCAGACCCTACAAACATTTGAAATAAATTACGTCTAATTATAAATATACGTCAGAATTACTTTCAAACGGTACGCGATTGATTTGTCGTTTTTTAATTAATGACTTAAATCGTTTCGAAATATGTTTAACCCTTATCAAACCCCGTCGTTCTCGAAAGATATACGTAAATTACAGAAGTAACACTGGAATAACAAAATGGTTCTAGGATAGTTGAATTCGAATATGACGAAACAAAAGTAACAAATTCCATCGTCGTTATAATTTCAAAAATGCAAGTAACAAAGGACTTTCCAATTTGTACAAAATTTAAACCGTTCTAAAATAATACGAGATTACAAATAATCATAAAACGCCGACAAAATTGATCTACAGAGGGAGTTTGAAAATAAAATTGATTGTCCATAAATTTCAACCCTCGTATTTGAACCGTGATAAAGTGTCAAAAATTCATTAAAATGTTGACAATGTTTAACCAACGTCGATCTTTCATCGATATAGCTATAATATAAGATAAAATAATAAGAGCAAACGAAAACGCGACTTTCCGCTCAGGGCGAAAAATGGGTACTTTTCGTGCAAGTGTAACAAAACGATCACTTGTTTTACGCCATCGAACAATAGAAAATAATGAATTAATTATCGTATTGCCGCAAGTGATCAGCTCGGTAGTAAGAATGTCGGGTGCATTCCTCCATCGTCGAAAGTCGTCAAGTTCCTACCTAAATTACTTAAAATATAAATCGCCTAAAATGCACGTCACTAGTAAAAAGTAATACTTGTTTCGTCACATTCGAAAAAACGCTTCTTGCGATTAAAATGATCCTTGTAAGAATACATTGTAGCGACGGGCGCATTAAGGAGCCTCGGCAGTCTAGAAATCAGTCACTTAGTTAGTCGATGATAAAAAATACCGCCGCTCGAGCGGCTGCCCAGCCGAGGCTACTGAATTAAACGCCCGTTCTCTTTTGTACCAGTACGGACGCGACACGTGGTGCATTCGGCTATGGAGGTAGTCGGTCGCGTTTAAAGGAAGGAAATTACCGAAAAGAATAGCTTTTTTTTTTTCGTCGTTTGTTTAGACAGAAGGCGTGTTGATGTGTGGCAGCTGGATGCTGTTGTAGGCGGGAGGAGGAAGCAAATGGCCGCGTTCCATTTCGTTCACTTCCTGCTGCTCCGCGCCCTCCATCGTCGTCGAGGTGCGTACCATGTTACGCTGCCTACACAGGTAAGGTGTCTCTCCCGGAGACGGAGTTTCCCGACCCTAACATTCATCATCGTAAATATTAATTAATCTCTTCCAGCTCATCAATAAATTGTTCTCATCAGGCGGCGTCAGTCGAATTGACCTTGGATTTAAAAATAATTATTAAAAAAAATTAAAGTAAATTTGCGATATTTTTTCGTCATGTCAGGTGTACAGAGTGTGTCAAAAATTCTGAGACGATTTCAAAATAATATGAAAAGTAAGTATCCTACAGAAAGTCACATATGAACAATACAGGGCGATTTGACCTTGCTAATGTCATTCAGGGTCACTTCAATGACAAATTCATTCTTTCAAATAGAACCTCGAAGCCGACAATGAAAAGAACGGACGATTTTATGATCTATGACCTTGACACATTAGAAACATAAAAGGTCATTCCAAGGTCAAACACTATTCTGTGGTTCAGATCTTCATGCTTCCAGTTCCGTATTTCTTAAGCTTCCATTCCACAAATGTTTTTGAAAATATTCAAATAAATAATTGTTCACACGATAGATAACAATACTAATTCAATTATGTATTTGACCTTCGGATGTCCTTATCCGTTACCTACTTGATGGTCAATATCATATTCGATCGTACAATTTCTGGAGACACTAGTACGGGGTTTCATTTCCAAAAAAATGAATTTGTCCTTGAGGTAACCTTGACAATCATTTGCAAGGTTAAATATGAAGTTACCATTGAATGTTGGATTTCTAATCAGTAAATAAGATTGGGTAATATTCAACATCGTATTTTTATTGTTAACAAGTGGTTTAATAACACAAACCAACAAAATGTTTATCCGGAATATAAATTTGGCGGCAAAAATGTTCTATTACGACAAGTTTTTGTGGTAACCTCGCAAAAAATGTGCAAGGCGTAGTATTTGTACTCATTTTTGAGGCTGTATATAGGCGGTGATTTTTATGTTCACAAAAAGGTACATTTGCGATCTTAAAGTATGTCTTCTTCTTTGAAACGTCGTCGAGTTTAATCAATTTTTAGAGTAGTTAACAAAAATATGTGAAACTCTCTAATAATATAATTAATGTAAATTATTCTAGGAAAAATTGAAAATTCGTAAACTTAAAATCCTACAATCCCATCGAAAAAAAAAGGATAATTTACTAAACTCAAGGTCATTCGAAAGAAGAAAACATGTACTACACTGAAAGAACTTCTATCATACTATTTTTTTAACAAAATGGTGACCAAAAAAAAAAAGAAAACTAAAAAATCAAACTGTTATTTTAATGTTTTTGAGGTTTTTTTTCGTTGGAATCGTTTAAATTCTTAATTATTTCAGTAAAAATGTACTTAAAAACATTAATTTTCATATGTAACCCTTTTTATAGTTCTTTCTTTAAAAAAATGTTATATTTACGCACTTTTTTACTGAAATAATTGAATAATTTACACGATTCCAATTAAAAAAAAAAAACCTAAAAGCATTAAAATGAAAGTTTGATTTTTAGCTTTCGTTTTTTGGCCGCCATTTTGTTAAAAAACAATTGTACGATAAAAAACCAAAGCTGGTTGAAAAGTTTAGATATTTGTGCAATTTTGTGCATATTTCCGACAGTTAAAAAAATTGTTTTCCCTTTCAAATTTTTGATTGATTAAAGATGTTTCATAAAAGAAATGTATTTTTTTTTAAATTGTTAATTAACAATAAAAAATCAAATTTCTGAAATCGTTAAACCATTCTATCGTGTAGAGCGTACCAGAAAATAGTTGAGCTGGGTATTTTTCAAAAGATTTTCTTACTTTGTCATAAAGTTCTCTGAGCTCAAACGTAAGATACAAATTTTGCCTTTTTGGGACTCAATGAGTTAAAACACTGTTTTATAGATTTCTGATAACAAATCTAGATTGGAAGTGGATTTAGACGTTTCAAACTGAAGTTGGAGTTTTTATATTGTTCTTATTTAAATTAAAGATTTTCTCTAAAAAATCTTCTGTTTTAGAAATTATATTATTAAAGATTCGTAATTTATTTGTACTGAAATTAAGACTGATATTACTTAATTAAAAAACTACTAAAGTCTCATTACTTTTGTGAATATTAATAATTTGGTGAGAACGCTGCCAGTGAAGCAAACTTCGCGATCGTATTTAACGTCTCTAACAACCCGTATATGCCGATTTCAATTCATTCTCACATTCGTGCTTAGTGTTTCCTGTAACCATTCCTTATTATTGTTATTATGTATGGCATTTTAATTGTATTTGTCTTTACAAAAGAGCATACGATCTTTAATAAATTATTGTTGTTATTATCAATCATTTACACCGTTTTGATCGTATTTAATGCAACATTTATCACCCGAAACTCTAAATAGTAGTGTACTGTAACAAACTGATGTCAGATAACGAAGATCCATATTTTGTCAAATCTTATACCTGTTGTTTTGATTAGGTTAATAGTTTGATTAATTAAGTTGTCAATTATTTGAAAACATATTAATTTATAATAATTTTACCTCATTATTAGTAAACGGAGAGAAAAAAGGATTAATGGAACCATGATAAAAAGATAGAAATGGTTGTAACATATAATAACAGTTAAATTAACAATATGCAAAGTTATCTTTGACAAGTTAAAGTACGTCACTTTTATAATTTGTAATATTGTAAAATTTACCATACAATAATAGACGTACTTAATTTACACATATTAATTAATATATAAAATTAACATAATACATTTAAGACATTACACATATTTATAACTCCAGATATTTTCTTCTGCAACTTTATGATTATCTAACCTTAGTAAAATACTAACTATGTTAAAAAAATGTTGATTAGATGTATTCTTTGGTGTTCACTAAAGCATTAAGATTCTATAGACACAGAAATTTTGAAAAAAACAAAAATTACTTTAAAAAATGACTTTCTGCAATTCAATATAACTTGGATAAAATTATTTCGTGAAAATGATTGAAATTACGTTGTTTTTAAATTATAAAGAATAAAATGCAATAAAAATATACGTACACAAACAAATTTTTAGATTTAAAATGATAATTATTAATTTCTTGTAATTTTGGGCTGATTTTTTTATAATATTAGATGAAAACCTTGTAAATCTTTTTAATTTTTTAATTAATTTAATTAATTTAATTAAAAAATAAATGCAACTTTTTAATTTTTTAACTCAGTAAAAAAAATTCGGAATGGTATTTTTACATTTCCATTTTTAGGATTATTTTACATCTGAGGGTTCATTGAGAAATATTTTTACTTGTGTTGGGTAATTATCGATATTTATAAAACAGAACGCCTGTTCTATGGTCTTGCGGACAAAATACCATAAATGGAAGACTTTAAAACACTTTAACAGCTTCCTAGTAATGACTCGTTTTGGGAAACGGTTTTTCTTACAATATTTTTATGACCGTTTTTAAAGTCGTAGTTTTGAAATATCCAAAATAAAGTCTCGAATTTATAGATTACTTACTTGCATTTAGCATGTAATTAAGAAACTAAATTAGTTTTTAAATTTTATTTCCGAGAGTATCTTAAGATTCAAACTTCAAACTGGTAAAAAATTATATTGATAAGAAAAAATCTGAAGACGAGATTAAAATGACCAAACAATGAATCCAGATTTGTACTTAAAACATGTTTGATATTAATCGACTACTTAACAAAATTGTTGAGTTTAATTCTTTTATTATTCATAATGTTATTAATTTATTGTTCTTAAGAAGATTCCTTTGAAATAAGTAACAAAAATAAACTACCTTTGATGTATTTTTAAGTCTGTAAAGTTGACGTTGTTCTTTTGTGTCCAAAATCATATTACTAATTCATTTGATCAATTAGATTAATAATTAGCTAATCGTATTTCCAAATAAAATTCTTAAGCAATTTTGTTTTAAATTAACATTTTTAAAAAGGTGATAGTCAGAAGTAACAAATTAAAAATAAAAAAATTGAATAGACAAATTTAAAGTTTTATAATTTTATTAATGTGTAATTTTCATTATAAAATGTCACTGAAAATTCGTATTCTTTCGTTCAAAAAAAATGTTTTTCATGAATAATTAAGTAATCAATCATTTTCACTTTAATTTCACACATTTTGCGTCGTTGAAAAATAAAACGGAGACTTTAAGATATTTCTTATCAAATGTAAATCTTATCATAATTTTGATAAAATGATCTCGTTTTATTTTTTAATTTCGGTATAACACTCCAAAACTAATTTCCTCAATACTTATGTTTAACATCTTCACGTTTATAACTCTTTCCTTTCTTTTCTCTTTTTCCCCTTTATTTTATTTAAATTTTGATTTTTTTTCCCTAAAATTATATTATCGAAATCACTGCGTAACTAATGAATGGTTTTATCTATTATCTTCTACTACAACTAGTAATTGTTTAAAACGTTGTTTTAACAATTAATCTGTTATAAATTATCTATAATTATTATCTTGTTTTAAAAAATAAATCGTTATTTACATAATAATTTTAACTAACCGCAAAATACTAACTAACCTAATACCTAACCAAATGACATAAAAAGATTCTATAGTAACTGGCTAAATTTAAATTAAATGAACTATTAAATAAAAATGTTTAAAAATCATCGTTAATATTCCTCCAACGAAATAGAAATCGTTTAAAATTAAATTTAGAAGTTTTTTTTGAGCTATCTTCAAATGATTCACATTAATAATAAGATTCCCTAGTAAAGAAGCTACTACTTTAATTTTTGAAAATAATTATAAAAAAATACCTTTTACACAATTTTAATAAAAAAACAGGTTTACAATATTTTAATAAAAAAATGCTGTTATGAATAAATATCCGTCGTTAAATTTAAATTTAAAGGTATTGATTATTTTGACTTCTAACACACTCAATGTTCTAAACTCTTTTTTTGTTCTTAATTATCAAAAAGATTTATAACATGGTGAATAGAGATCGATCTAATCACTACCACCTTGGAGTATCACTTGCTCGCGTTACTTTTATTACCGAGTGTAAATGCGACTATGTTTGCTTCAAGATATTAATCACATAATTTGGAACCGTCCCATTTACGAAAATAAAAGAATATGATTAACTCGCTTCTGGTTTTAAAACGTTACCCACTTCATAAGATTGCAATTTATTTCAAAAGCCCAACCATAACTGTTCTACACATAATACATAAATTTTTATTGATTAATGATATTCTTATTTAAAAATGCTATAATGAAATAGTTTTATTTATAATTAGTACTGTATATATCCTGTATAACTTTGAGTTCAGTAAGTTAACGATCTGTTTAACCCATTAAGGCCTAAACGGACACATTTTGAGCATCAGTTTAAACGTCGATAATTTGCATATAAATTTGCTAAGAACAAACATGTCTTAGAATTGGTTAAAGAACCTTCTCAAATTTTATCACAATGTATTGATACACTTTTTGGTTATTTGAAAATTCAAAAAATCGAAATTTTTAAAAAAGTAATTTAAAAAATCTGAAAAAATTTGAGAAGCTTCTTTAAAGATATTCTAAGACATTTTCTCTAAAGTCTGTCGTTTTCAAGAAAAAAATTTGTTAAGTTATAAAAAGATTTTTGAGCTTCTAGGCGCCATTTTGGAAATGGCCATCTTGAAATTCAAATTAGAACACGGTACGTTTTAATCCTAAAGATTCATGGACGCGATATTTTTACCTTAGACATGTTTCCCAATACAATTTCGAGGTGAAAGTGATGTTAGAATGAAAAATAAATGTTTAAAAACCATGTTTTTTAACAAAAAAACGTGTATAACTTTTTGCTTTTCATTTTATCGAAATTTTATTGAAAGATTCTGAAGGAGCATACAATTTTACGTCAGAAATAGTGGGAGTAACATTTTTCAAAATACTTTTATATGCAAATTATCGACGTTTAAACTGATACTTAAAATGTGTCCGTTTAGGCCTTAATGGGTTACAATTGTATCAAGTTGTATTAACATAATGTAAAATAATTTTAATACTTAATAAATCTGTAATTAAATTTAATAATTCAATAAATAAAAAGAAACTCGCATTTTAAAAATTATTACTATTTTTTTGTAAATTTTGAATAATCGCTAAACTTTTTATTAATTATGCACTAGCATTTTAAATTTCTAAGAAATTCCAAAACTTTCATTTGAACTCCGGCATTCGACTAAACTCGATATTCTTATGCCTAACAATAGGAGTCTCCATATCAACTAACCTTGATTCCTCAACGTTTCTTATTTCTAGTAAACCATGTGCTTTTTATAAGTGTGTAAAATGGGCAATCGTAGAAATCATAAAAACTGTCATAAAATATATTTTTTACGGTCCCAACTTCTTCTCGAGATATTTCCAAAAATTATGGAGATTGTAGATATCATTAAAAATGTAAAATAAAAAGTATCCTGGACGAAAATAAAATTTTTCCTGCAACTGCATATTTAGTAATTTTATTATTTTCTTTTAAACAAATTAATATTTTATAGTAACTCCTTTAATCGTAATTCACGAAATAATTGAATTTTCTTTTAATCGTTAATATTCCGTACAATTAAACTTCGATTTATATACCTTCATCCATTTTTTATTAAACTATAATTATTATTAATAACAAGACTTTTTATAACATATAAATATTATAAAAAGTATTTTTTCTCGTACAACTTAAAAAATAAATAAACTAAAAACGTACAAAAATTCACAATGGAGAAATTACGAATCTGAAATGGCATTTTATATTATTTAAATTGTAAAGAACAAGTTAAGTAAAGTAATATTCACGATAAAATTCATTAACCCATTAATGCCTGAATGTCCAAAAATCGTACAGTAACTTTGAGCTAAAATCTTTTAATGAAATCGCGGAAATTTCTATTTGGTATAAGTTGTTCTAGGCGTTTTCGGGTGTGCTCTACACGATACGACCATTTAGAAAAGTGAAAAATTTCATTTTGTATTGTTTTTTGATAAATTTATATAAAAAATAGCGTTTTTTACGGGATTTTTTCGTCGAAAATCACCATTTTTTAACAGAAAATATATGTTTATCATATTAAAATTAATTAAAAACGTGTCATAAGTGTTTGTACTAACAAACTATGGATGTAGATTTTTTAAAAATGTTTTTTTCCAAAAATAGGAAGCTTTGGAATGCAAAAAATTTTGCCATTTTTAATTTTCCATTTCTGACAGAAGAATTGTTACAGAAGAAGTACAGAAGAATTTATAAAACTATAATTATTATTAAAAACAACATTTTTTATAACATATAAATATTAGAAAAAGTATTTTTCCTCGTACAACTTAAAAAATATATTAATTAAAAACGTACAAAAATTAACAATGGAAAAATTACTAATCTGAAATGGCATTTTATATTTTTAAAATTGTAACGAAAAAGTTAAGTAAAGAAATTTTCACGATGTTATGTAATTTATAAATATCTGACACAACTTCAATGGCACTCATTTCGACTGGTGCCGCCAAAAAGAACTATCTTTACAAAACAAAACGTCCATTAGTACATTTTTTATAGAACCTGTGTTTTCTTTAAAACAAAAGTTTGAAAACAACTAAAAACATGACAATCGGCGCTGCATAATTTACGTAAACAAGGTCATAAAAAATGTACTAATGTGACATCAGATGAGTCGCATCGACATAAAATCTTAAATGGCACATTTAGGATAAGGGAAGGAAATATGTTACCGATAGCAGTATACGAGTCTGATTGCACACATTGCAAACATCGACCAAGGCATTTGGATTTTTGTGGAGGACCTTCATTTCTCTTCGAATAATACTAGTAGATAACGAAATTTTGTAATACATTCAAATATTCCAAATCAAAGTCTTTACAAGTAAAACTTACTTACCTTAAATTGTTATTAATTTCAATATTTAATTATTTTTAAAAAGTGCTTACAAATAAACTGTTACATACAAACAAAAGAAATAATTGTAGTATTTTTTCTAACATAAAATAAGAAGAGTCCAGTTTGGGTTAAGGAAAAAGATGGATAATTGCGGATTCATTTAAGTTATGTCTGTAAACTTATTCTACTAAGGAACTAAAAGACTATTTCCTTTCAATATTAAAAAGGCTTTCAAATCGTATTTCTTACAAATTAAAAATTATTCGCAAATGAATGGCGTATTTTTTTTTATATATTATTTTAGGTCGACTTTTCTGAATCCACATGGGACTAAATCGCGACGGGACCTACAGTTTATGAATAATTATTTTTTTAATTCGACAGCTTTTTCAAAGATGAAAAACAAATTATTATCACAGATATTTAAAGAATTTAAAATAGAATAACTCTTCATGTAACATTTTAAAAATAAAACGTAAAATTTGAAATTATTTGTAACGCAATATTCATCACGACTGTGAACCGAATTTAACAAAAGAAAGTGACATTACCTGTTTTGAAGGGCCGCAGCACGTTGCGTGGTTGCACGGCTTGTCTGTTTTTGGGCAGTCAAGTACGCAGTCTTCCGTTGGTGTCTCCTTAATTTCACTATTGGATTGATACTGGATAACAAACGAATAAATTAATTTATTATTTATACAAAAAAAAAATACGTTTCGAGCGGGTAAAATTTATTTTTATGTGGTATACATTTCATTACTAATGGTAGCTAAATAAGTAGTTCACTACTAATCGGTGAAAAGATATTTTATTTCGATAAGGAAGAGTCATGGCATCTGTGATTTGGTATCGTCTTCCATTTTCCATGACAAATAGTAATGTAGTCTTCTTGTATGACATCGATAACAAATTTGATCATTCACTTTGAAATTTTCGATTAAAGGCTAGTGATTTTAAGCTCCTTTTGTTTACTTTGTTAATATACAAGAATACTAACATAGACTAAGATAGTAGGATAATATTTAATTTTAGTATCTAATGACCTTGACAAATTAAGTAGCCAAGCCTACTATTTAAAGAGTAAAACTAACTAAAGAACGTGATTGTCCCAGACTCTACTATTTAGACACTTAATCCATTAACGTCCAACTTGACCAAACTTTGAAAGTACGTATTCAATCAATTACAAAAAATATAAATAATATAAACAATAACCAATTACAAAAAATATAAATTTTGTGTAAATAAAGCCGAATTGGGTCCAGTAGGGCCCAAAAAATATATTAGTCCTAAATTTTGGGACTATCATTCGAAAGATCACGATAAATAAAACAACTTTTACCCTTGTGCATTTTTCGTAACAGTTCGTTTTCAACGAGTTATCACGATATTGTCTTACCTCGCCGTAATGAAAATAAAAAAAATTCAACTGTACAAATTTAAAGTAAAAGTACCGATGACCACATTGGAATACGTTCTAGCACCATACAACACCGTTATCAAAGCAAAATCCATGATTTTTAAAAAAAATATACTCGTGAAAATCGTATTTTTTTTGGAAAAAATCGGTATCAGTAGTGCTTTTTTCCTAATACCGACATCGGATTCGAAAAGAGCGAACCCAAAATCTATAGGAAACGTAGTTTAGATCAACGTCCAACTTCATTTTCATAAAAAATTTTAAAGCTGGATTCAACGTAAACTTTTGGTCAAGTTGAGCATTAATGGGTTAAACCAACTGTTTCCCTTTTTTTCTATGTTTAACACCGAGAAGTGATAAAATTGGACTTATGTAAAATTTTCAATAAAAGAAAAATATTTTACAGAATCAAAAATATACAATTTTCAACTCTAGAAAATCACAAATTAGGTTTTCTTAATAAATTTTAAATACAAGAATGTCTATTCTAAAAATATTAATGTGATTCTAGGTGAACCCATGGGTACTCCCTGCAGATGTTTTATTTGGGCCCTATTTTATTTATTTTATTTGTCAGATCTTCTACTAAATGCTCGTGCATTGCTTTTTGCTTTTTGCTCCTAATGGCAACAATTTTCAAATAATCAATTCTCCTTTGTTTGCTCAGTTGCCTCAAGTTGATCTGGACAGATTTACAGATTGGTTACAATAATTTTCAAAAAATCATATCTCCGTTATTTTTAATCGTAGATCAAATTTTTGTTTAGTTTTAAAGGTAATGATCTCTAATTTTTTATGAAACTATTATCCTAACCTTCAATTAAAAGAAATCAATTTTTGAATGCAATTTACACTTTGAAAGTTAATTTTTATTCTGAGCCCTTATATATTTTTGAAAAAAATACTATCTAATTCCTTTGGAAATGTACTAGACCATAACAACATTGCAGAATGGGATCTTTGAAATTCTCTTCGGAAATAATAAAACAGTCCGCACTCAGAAAAAAGTAGTTGAAATTAGCATTTTTTACTACGAATCATAGTGTGAGATGAGGACTAGGCATGGTAATAGTTAAAATAACTATTCTGAAATAGTAAAGTTTATCTATTGTTTCATGATTTAAAATGTTACTTATCATAATAGACAAATAGGCTCAACTATTTTGAAATAGTCACTTCAGAAAATTACTACCTTCACATGAGAGAAATTGTATAAGAAATTGTCATAAAAAATATGGTAAGGAGTCAATATTTACTTTTTAAAAATATTTGTAAACTATACATATGTCATAGTATATGAAAAGTCCACTTTTCTCCCTTCGTTCTTTGTTTAAGATAAACAAGGAAACAACGAGAAAAACAAAAAATCAATACTGCGCTAAGTTTGTGAATGTCACACTCTAGCCAGTTAAAAAATGTATTATGCAGAAATTATCGCAGAAAAAGCTGCGAACGCCGCGTCGCCGCCTGGCGGCATCAAAACACACGAGGGTCTGAACTCTTTACTATGAATTTATAGTAAATACAAAGTTTAACTATGAATAATAGTAAATATAAAGATTTACTACGAGACATAATGTGAAATGAGGGCTACACTAGATTATCGTTATTTTAACTATATTTGTCATATTTATTTAAATCATTCTACACAGATGATTTTTTTAACTATGAGGAGATAGTTGGTGCAACAAAATTATACTAAAATCGACTATAAAAGTGGTAAATGTAACTATTTTTCGTAGTAGTTTTAACTTTATTTTTCCAACTATGTGATATAGTCAATTTAGGGGAGAGTCGGGTAGCCCCGGCCACTACCTATTGTGAAGTATCTAAGTAGGTTACACGAATACTGCTTCACTTATCTTTTTTACCATTGCCCGAAACAGTAAATTTCAAAATATGAAGATATTCCGCTCTATTTTGAGTAGATTAATTAGTATTTAGATTTTACAAACCGAACAAATGAAATCTCTTTCGGCATTTTAGTCATTTTTAATTGAAAATATTTAAAATCCGGTATTAAATATTCATAAAGTGTTTGGCTACGTCGATTCTGCGTATCAAGAGCTTTAATTTCTAATTTTTATTTATTAAATATTTTACTATTAACATTGTATTTTCTCTTCGATTAGCACAGATGACTTTCGGGTAGCCCCGGACACTAACAGAAGTTAACTCATCATTTCAGATTTTTCACATACCCTAACCTTATCTCGAAACAAATTTTGTTGTGGTCCTGTGTTAACTTTCGTTATTTCTAAATAACACGATACAATCGTTCTATTAACAAAATGGCGGATTCAAAAACCTGAATATTAACGTTATAGAAATGTTGAGGGATTATAATTTTATTAAAAACTTCCTTCAAAGCTTAAAACAGTAAGTAATATTGCGAATCCCGTGTAAAAAGACCTCGTCTTAAACTTAACTTTGTATGGTTTTTGCACCATTGTATAGTTTTTGCACCATACAAAGTTAAATTTAGAACGAGGTCTTTTTACACGGGATTCGTAGTAGTTCTCACTTTTTAAAGTTTTGAAGGAAGTTTTTAATAAAATTGTAACCCCTCAACATTTCTACAATATTAATATCAGGTATTTAGCTAATTTTTTTCTTAATAAATATAATTTGTATGGTGCTCTCTATATGTTTTCTGAATCGTCTTCTAGAGTATTATTTCGGCAGGGACTTGTACAGTGGCCCTCCCCTTATTTTAACTCCTATTATTTTAACTGCGTCCTTTATTTTAACTTTCTTTCGTCCCTTATGTTAACTTCTTCCCCTCGTGAGTTCCCCCACCATTCGCCATTTGAAAGTGTTCAAAAGAGTGCGGATTGCTGTTTGCGCTTGCGCATACCGGTGAAGAAAGACGCCACTATATCTCCTCTCTCTGTTTTTATTTTCTCATACTGCCAGTGGTAAGTATGAGGGGAAGCGGTAAAATGAGGGAAGAAGCCGCCATTTTCCTTGACTCGAAAATTTAAAATAAGGGGAGGGCCACTGTATGTAGTTAACAATAAGTGGGTTCCAGTAGGTGTATCTTTTTGAGTGGAAAGAAACAATGTGTTATTACTATAGATCTTATAATTAGATAATTTCTTGTTTGATTTTTTCATCTGGAAGTGAAATTATTTTTCTTCGAATGAAGTTAAGACTATGTTTCCCTAATAGAAGTTGATTTCTATTGGCTAGTAGATTAAATATTTTCGCTGCTATACATGTGAAACATCTTTGTCCTGTGGTTCTTTTAAATTTTGGTATTTGTATACTTTGCTATGGTGTCTTGTTTCCCGCTGTGGTATTTATTTTAAATGTATTTTTATATATTTTATATATTTCACATTTGTGGAGGAAATGTAGGAACTGCAGAAACCTACACCAAGTACAGCATTGGTCATGAGTTGATTTCTGCCAGATAAACTATTTTACTAAATTAATCATTACACATAAACACCTCAATATTAGTTAACCACTAATTATCAATTATAAATTTAATGTAGATTTTCAAAATGCTAGGCCTTGTCGAAACATCATTATTTGGCACTGAGAGAAGAATATAGATACAAGATTAACAGATGAGATACTAGCATTCTTCTTCCAGTCATAAAAAAAAAAATTTTCAAAAAAAGTAGCAATAATAAATCTTAATAAATTACCAAATAAATTAAAAAACTTAGAGATCACAACATCTTAAGCAAAAAAATCCTATAAAAACTAGTTACAGTTTAATGTAAATTTGTTTAAATAATGGTAAAAAAAATTTCATGTTTTTGACTTTCTTATTTTGTTAGCTATAAGAATTTTAAATTTTGAACACGTAATGAGCAATTGCTAACACTATCGAATGAAAAGTTTGTTTTTGATTTAGGTATTCTAGCTTTTAGTTTTTAAGCTTTCGGGCTTGCGTGCAGATATTTATTTATCTCTGCAGGATTTATTTGTATATTTATTTATTTATATATAGAATTATTGTAAATTATGTACACCTGAATAAATTGAATTCAATTCAAAGTATAACAATTTTTTTAAAATCAGCCATAACTATTGGGTCTACCTATTAGATGCATTAAAATTTATGGGATTTTTAAAAGATAATTTTCCAAAAAATATCAAAAGACCCGTGGAAACTCTTATAGTGCAGATTTTTTTTTTATTCACCGTAGAATTTAATAATTTGTAACTTTCTTTCTTCGTTTTATTGGTCTTTTAAATAAGTCGCCGTAGTGAACATATTAAATATTTACTTTTCCGTTTCTTGTGGGCTCTTTTAAAATAACTTTTCTAAACTTAATCTAATACTTAATTTAATTACTTTCTTTATTATCTCTATTTTACTAAACTCGAAGGAATTACTAATATCATAAAAATACTGCGTTAAATCTGAATTATCGATTCTGACGATTCCAACATGAAATGAAATTTTGAATGGATACATTCCATAGTATTTTTTAAGAAAATCCACCATCCCTTGTGGTAAAAATATTGCTGAAAAAATAATTAAATTTTCTGAAACGATCAATTAAGCTAAATTTTGATGAAATTCAATCTGAATAATTATCGAAATTGGGACTCCATTTCAGCATGTAAGTTTAGATATTTTCAGACAAATTCAGAATAAGTTTCAGTAAAATGTTATTAAAAATTGCTAAAATTACATTGACATGTTAAAAACATACTGAAAAATTACTGAGAGAACCTACATTTTACTGAAATAGAAGCCACAATACAAATTTAGAGTCTATTTTTTTTTGTAACTTTCAGGTATTTTCAGAAAATTTTAACAAATTGTTTTTCATACAAATACTGAAAAGTTACTGAATTTTTCTAAATTTCTCTAAAAATATTCTATAACAATTAGTAATTTATTATTACATTCTTTCAGATAATTTCATGCATTTTTAGCATTATTCAGAAACTTTGTATAATGTTCTTAGGACATGATTAATAAATACAAATTTATCCCTCATATGTTTTCAAAAAACTGTTATTAATACAGATTTCATATTCGAAATTGGAATTTGTATAGAATAATACTCTGGTATTTATACCGAGTAAAATAATACAGCAATATGTACCTTGCTGAAATGAATTCGAAATGTTACTAAATAACAATGTGAAGTATTTCTCTAGAAAATATTAAGATTGTATTAAATTTCCTGAATGCTATTAAATTAATATAAAAATTGGTGTTGTAGAAGGTTTTTAAAGTCTCAGTCAATTTTAATCAAATATATTAACTTTATTGAAAGACATTCATAATTCTTTGAATTAAAATTGTATGAAGAATTCGGATCAATTTCTTAATAATTGTTCCAGATAAAATTTCATTACAATTTACAGAAATATTAGTCAAATTTAAGAAATGTACAAAATTCTATTAAAATCAAAGTCCCTGAATATTCTAAAATACCAATTTCGATATTAATTTAGTGGAATTCAAACAAATTTAGTACAATTCCAGAATTCTTAAATGAAATAGCTCAGAATAACACTTACTAGTAAAATTTAGATAAATATTGAGTTCATTTCAGCAATATCACTACATTTTATCAAATTACATTATCCTGAAAAGAATAGTTCCAATGTCGATATTAAATCAGTATTATTAAGAGATTTTCAGTATTTTTCAATAACAGATACATTCGAATTTTCTGTACAATTCAGGAAAATATCAGCTTATTTCAGAAAACTTACTACATTTTGATAAAATACGCTGAAATTTCCGAATGTTTCTGGTGCAGTGATTTTTATAGTAATTGAGTGTAACTCAGAAACATTCTGAACAATTTTAGTATTTTTCAGAGAAATATTTTAGTAACATTCAGATAAATATTTCAGTAAAATTCAGATAAATATTCAGTATATTTCAGCAATGTTACTACAATTTGCTGAAAGTCTCTGAAATATCCTGAATATACTAGTCCCAATTTCG
The DNA here is from genome assembly GCA_030407085.1 of Trichopria drosophilae. Taxonomy (NCBI): domain Eukaryota; kingdom Metazoa; phylum Arthropoda; class Insecta; order Hymenoptera; family Diapriidae; genus Trichopria; species Trichopria drosophilae. The sequence goes on along the minus strand of CM059587.1, from coordinate 81,950,476 downwards.
ATATTAAATCAGTATTATTAAGAGATTTTCAGTATTTTTCAATAAAAGATACATTAAAATTTTCAGTAGAATTCAGGAAAATATCAGCTTATTTCAGAAAACTTACTACAGTAGTCCTCCCCTTATTATAACCGCGTCTCTTATTTCAACTTTTTTCCTTCCCCTATTTTAACTTTTTATTGTGCTCTCTCGCTCTCACTGCTGGTCATAAGAAAGAGGGGAGATGTTAAAGTAAGGGAAGGGGTCGCCATCTTCCTTGTCCCGAATAGTTAAAATAAGGGGAGGAATACTGTACATTTTGATAAAATACGCTGAAATTTCCGAACGTTTCTAGTGCAGTGATTTTTGTAGTAATTGAGTGTAACTCAGGAAAATTCGGAACAATTTTAGTATTTTTCAGATAAATATATAAGTAAAATTCAGATAAATATTTCAGTAACATTCAGCAATATTACTACAATTTGTTGAAAGTCTCTGAAATATCCTGAATATACTAGTCTCAATTTCGATATTGTGATCGCTAATGTGAAAAATTTCAAATTTTTAAAAAATGTATTTTAAATAGTAGAAAACCCTTCTTTCTTTATGAGAACATTATATAAGTTAAATTTGTAGATTTAATTAAATATTTAAAGCATTTTGAAGGGTTGATAGCCAAATTTTAAGGGTTGTTTTAAAGATATTTCACCCCTTTAGACATAGGATTCAAATTTTATTTATTTTATAGTGCAGATACACTTTTCCGGAGCATTTTTCGATGTTGAATCCAAATTTAATGACGAAAATACAATAAATTCAAAAACAACCCCTGAAATAATTAAAAATAAAAAAACCACCCCGTCAAATATGGTATTCAAGTTTTATTTATTTTGTAGTGTAAGTACACATTTTTGGGGTACTTTTCGACGATGAATTTAAATTTTATGTCAAAATTACAATAAAACCTAAAACAACCCTTATAATGCGATAAAAAAACCACCCCTTTAGATATTCAATTTTTATTGATTTTGGAGTGCAAATACACATTTCCGGGGTATTTTTTGGCGCTGAATCCAAATTTTTTATCACAATTACAATAAATCCTAAAACAACCCTTATAATGGGATAAACATACAAAAAACTACCCCTTTATCTCACGTGAATGATTTTGAAACACCTTCCTCTTTTGAACACGGGTTTGGGACCGACTATGGCAGAGTTTTGTTTCTTTTTTTTTTGTTTTTGTTTATTGTTTTTTATTTTTTTCTTTGCTTTTTTTTTTATGTTTCAAATTTTATTGCATAGTAATTGCAAAAAGCTTTTCTAAAAATGTATTCTCTTGTAATTATATGTAGTCTGAAGGAAACAAAATAATGACCACTTGCACAATGTAGAAAATACAGATTTAATGGATTTCGGGTAGGTAAAAAGGGGTGTGGAGGGGTAAATTTATCTTAAATGACTTTAATAAGTGAAAATAATAATAAATTAATATATACTTTAGTCTAAAAATAAACATTAAACAAGTTTTTATGATGCGTCAAAATATTGATTTTCCGGCAGTCTAAAGGTTAAAGGTCTTTGCTTTTTACATCTTAATAATAAAAATACTTATATAGAATAATTTCTTAGTATTAATGGGTTAAACAAAAATTAAAATATTCAATCAATGACTTTAAAACCTAAATTAATACTTTTCTTCTTTATCTTTACTTTCTTAACAATAAAATAAACTACTAATAAATAATAAACATTAATCATAATAAACTAATCAACATCGTTTAATCGACTAAACCATTTCCCTTAAATAAACTACATAATTCTAAACACAACTGACTATTGTTAACTTTCAGTAAAAAATGAAAATTTAAATTTAAACAAAAAATTCAAATCATGAAACTGCTATTGTTAAAAAATAACGAGGCCATTAGAACGATTCTTACATAACAAACATCACGAATGCAATCTCATCTGAATTTGATTTTCAATCAATTTTTACCGTTTGAAATTTATCTAAGCTTAAGAATCGATCAACTTACAAAAGGGAACAATTAAGGGAACTATTAAATCTGATTAAACTTACATCTATAAATTCCGGCTGTATTGTGGTTGAATGAATGCCCTCGTTGTGGAAGAACTCTTTGACTTGTTCCGCTATTTTCATGTATTCTGATAGATTTCGACATCGGATGTGTGCTGAGGCTATAATGCGATCGCCGGCTAATTGCCACACGTGGAATTCATGAACTGCCAAGACGCCATCAACATTCTCCAATAATCGCTGCTGAATTGCATCGACCTGAGAACAAATACTCATCACGTCCAATTTCACTTCCAAATATTTAATCGAATTGTACAACTTTAATAAAATATAAACATACTTGAATATGCGTTGGTACAGTCTGGAGAAGAATAAGCGCTGACTCTTGAAGAAGCGGCCATACAGATTTCAAAATCAGCAAAACTAGCAATAATGATAAGGCAGGATCGATGAAAAACCTATAAAAAAGTCATTAGATATTTGAAAATTAAACTTTTATCCAAACTACAGGACTCCCAGTGCCTCGTCCCCTTAAAAAAAGGGAAGTTGAACTTAAAAAAAAAGGAACTAAAAAAGGACTAAAAATAGTTTTGATTTCAACTTTTTAATTGTAAGCCTGATACAATTATTACATTACAATTTATAATAAAATTTTTGATATCAAACAAACGTTCAAAAATTCCCCAGAAATTATTTCCTTAGTGATTTTTGAGGAGGAATTCAATTGTAATAAAATAAAAATCAGAAACAAATTTTTTTACCAAAAAAGAAACTTTTTTTTTTCGAATAAAATGGAATTTTTTTAAATCCATACGTAATTATTTAGAAAATATGTTTTTCTTTTTTCCAGTTGTTTTTTTTTTAATTTTTAAAATAGATTAACAAATTCGAATAGCCTTTATATATAAAAAAAAAACAAATTTGTTCACACTAAAACGTTTAATTTTGCTATTGTTGGACATCACCCAAAAAATTGAACTCTCAATTTTTTTTTTAATTTTTCTACCTGTATTTTTGTTAATTTTTTCGTCGTTTTTAATTTAAACATTCAAAGCAAATTTCGTGAATAAAAAAACATATTTTTTAAATAATTATGGATGGATTTTAACAAATTTTATTTTTTCGACGAAAAAAAAATCTTTTTCATCAAACATTTTTATAAAATTGTTATTATATTACCATTAAATTAGTCGTAAAAAAAACAAACATTTTTTTCGTATTTTTCGAAAGATTGTTATAGTTCCTTAAAGTTTCAATAACTTAGTTTTTCCATTTCCTTAAGATGCTTTGCAACTTTTTCATAAGGGGTCTATGTATACAAGGAACATTTATAAAATCATAAATATTGAAAATTGTTTTGTTTATTTACAATTTTTTATTATTACATAATAAAAGTAATCGTTTCTCAAAACATTTTGACAAAGTTTTTAAATTAAATAGAGCAAAAAAATGATGATATAATTTTTGTTGCATACAGTCGGACCTCCTTAATTGATCAAACTGTAAAAACCTCCGAAATTGATTACGTCAAAAACTCCCTAATTGCAATTTTGGTTCTCCCACCCAACCACCTAACCTACACGTTACCGGTCGTATGTCGTGCGCGCGCATTTCCTCCATCGGAAAAAGGTGGGAGGTGATCAATTAAGGAGTTTCAACCTCCCCTCCAGTCCCAGTATATGATCAATTTAGGAGGTCGGACTGTACTACATACAGTAGGACCTCTCTTATTCTAATTGGTAAAGTTTTTCAAGATGGCGCTGACCTCTCTTATTCTAATTTTCCCCTTACGCCCACTTACTTTGCTTGCGAGCTTGTGATTCGTGGACAATATTTTTCGTTGACTTTTCATGTGATAGTGGGAGAAGACTTGTGGGGGAACGATTAGAATAAGAGAGGCTGGACAATTAGAATAAGAAAGGCAATTAGAATAAGAGAGGTTCGAATAAGAGAGGTCCTACTGTACTGTATATGTATATTAAAAAATAATTTAAAGAAAACAATATGGATATAATTTTGAATGGCTTCATACTATTTTTTAGTTTCTCCCAAGTTAAAACGTAAGTAATATTGTCATATTTCTTCGGATTTGAAAAACGAATTACTTTTCTTAATCAAACATTTATTCATACGCAGAAAACAAGACGCAGAAGGACAATTTAAATTTGAAAGGTTAAAAAAAGGATGTCAAAGGGACTAAAGTCGAAAAAAGAGACTGGGAGTCCTGAAACTAACGACAAATTACCTGTATTTCCATTCTGTTTGCCAAACAATGAGCGCAGACACTATGACAATGACGGAACCAAGAGCGTCAGAAAGTACATGGAGGAATACTCCACGCATATTCATCTGACTGGCGTCATGGCTATGTCCGTGCGGTTTCTTGACGGATGTCGGTGGATAAGATTCGTCATTCTCGTTGTCGTCAGTTCCAACAAGCGTACTAAGTCTGTTATGACTCCGCGAAATCCCGTGCGAATGTCCATGAGCACCGTGCCCATGCTCTACAATCGACAAAAACATATTATCCGTTTCTTAAAAAAAGAATGTTATTTCTTGAAATTCTCTTGCTCAAATTCATGCGTCTTTTAGAATTTAATTACACTGCTGACCTACATTGGACGTGGAAGTGTCACTCGACGACGAACATTGGGATTGGGAGGAATCTGAGGAAGAAACTTGTGACGCAGCCGTTTCACTAATTTCTTTAACTGGTAAATGTTGCGGTAACCTTCTTCTGTGACCTACATAATAGTACTGTTGTTAAATGCACTTTTCGTGCTGTTAATCGAGAATTTAAACGTCATGAGTTATTGAGCAAGAGTCTTTCGCATTAAATCGATAAATATTTAATTACCGTGAAACAAACACAAGCCGATAAGGTTAATAAATAGACCTAGAGCTCCAACGATAACGAGAAGCTTCGGTTCGTGAATTTCTTCTACTTCGATGAACCTCTTACACGCTTCGACAGTAATACTAAAGCACAGCGCGACTAAGAATACTGCATTGACCAAAGCTCCGAGAACTTCGGCTCTTGCCCAACCGAATGTATTTTTTGACCATTTCTTCGGGGACATCTACAAACGCATACGGTATTTCAAATGATTATATAAAAATAACCTTGATGCCTCGAATTATAAATAACGGTAAAGTTTTTTTTTATTTCATCGGTTGACTGGGTCGATTAATTTCACGGATGGACGAGCGATACTCACTTTTACAGAAAGAAATGCGACGACTAAAGCTGCAACGTCCGATAACATATGAAAACTATCGGCTATTAGGGCCATGGAATTGGTTACATAGCCGACTATGATTTCTACTAAAAAGAAAAATGCAGTCAGCCAAAGCATCGTCAGGAGACGACACTTTTTCCCTGAGTAGCGACCCATGATAATTTTCCTGCAACAATAAAAGTTTTTGCAGTGTTATATATTTTCATGCATGAACGAACCGGATGACTCGTAATTCTTGTAAAAACTTGTGTGATTCAAATAGTTTGTACAAAGTAACAAAGAAAATTAATGGACAAATATTTTAATAATTTTTGTAAAATATTTTGTAATAAATATTGTATTTAGAACTAATCGCTTAAAGATATTTATGGATTTATAGAGCAAAAAAACTAACAAAGTTTTATCTTCAATGATATTAAATTGACTCGATAATCACTATCTAAGATATTACTCAGGTGAATTATCAAGACGTAAGAGCACAAAATATCTTCTAAAAATGTTTGACGATTTTTCATTAATTTAGAAAGTATACAATTACTATTTCCATCAATTTTTTACATTCAATACTGTTAATATTTACTACCATATGTGCAATTTTTATTTAAATAAATATTAAAAATGTTGAGTTCGTTTACGTTCTAAACGATACACAGAAAAAATGTAGGAATAATATTGAAATATTAATGAAAAATTACAAACTGATTTTCCTCAGAATTCCTGGAAATAGGTTATGTTCTTATTAAAAGAAATTTTACCATGCACGTTTAAGATTAGTTCAATATTCACTGAGAAACATGATAACAGCGTATGAGCTTCTCTAAATGGAATGCATACACTGAAATTAAACCATTCGTGAGAATTATATTCATCTCTGATCCAATGAATTAAACTCCATTTCTCATCAAACAAAAGAATTTATAGAATCTTAAATTAATATTTAAATTATCGTTTAATTTTGTAAAAGTAAAAAAATAATATACAATTCTAAATTAAATTTAATAATGTAAAGAATTTGAAAAGTTTAAATCTTGCGTGTGATGTTATAAATGGAATAGAAAAGAAAACTAGTTGCAAAGTCAAACACAAATCTCAAAGATAATAATTCTTATTGTCTTCTAATCTTTCTGTGCCCTACTTCTCATTATTAATGTAGAGAGAACTTGACTTTGATCGATTTAGATTTTCAGTTTCGATTACAAACTACTAAAATCTTTTAAAACAGCAAATTGTTTTAAAATTATGATATAACATTTTTTTCATCTACATAAATAGAAATAATTAAAATTTAATCAACATTATTAATTATGTTGATAATTAAATGTAAAAAATAATATTGCAAATTTATAAAATTTATACTTACGAAAAAACTTCACGAGTGTTAAAACCTTTAGGTAAATATTTTATGTAATTGATACGCAAATACAATTCTTAAGCAATGAATTATTATTCACAAATGTACAATGATAAGAAAATCTGTCGGTGCTCCAAAACAAAGTGCATATATTGAAAATTTCAGGTGGCGGGATACACCTTGTGGAAGGGAAACGTCATGTGTTCTCCCACTAAATGCATCCCTACTTTGCCTTGGGAAAGAACAGATTGCTTAGTGAATGTAATACAATATTGTCATCATAGCAAAAAATTGCAGTTCCTGTTTATTAGATAAATGTGTAAACTATCTGTTATAAAAATAAAGAATGTTCAGTTCAGTTTCAACGACTTTTCGAATCGGAGTTTAATTTATTATTCTTATAAAATGTGAATTTGTATTCAAAATTTATGATATTAGTTAAGAATTCTGCAATTATAATGGAGAAGAATACTCATTTTTAGAGCATTCGTTACTAAAAAAGTGTAAATTGATGAAATAGTGATCAATTATTTAGTTTCGATAACTCTTTCATGTTTAGTTATAAATATTTTTCATAAATAGTATTTTTATTATATTTTCTTGCTTTTATTAATATTAAACAATTATAAAACATTTGTAAAAATTCTATTTTTAAATATCTTCCCGGCAATCGTAGAGAGAAAGCTCAGATAAGATAAGACAAATTCTTTATCCCTTTTTTAATTGGCTTTTTTAATCAAAATAAGAAAAACTCAAATGTCTATAATAAACAAGATTTTATAATATTATTAATCCATATTATACAATGTATCTAACTAACAAGTAGGGTTGGGTGGTAGAAAATTAAAAAATTAAAAGTTAAGTTAAAAGTTAAAAAGTTAATTAATATTTATTTAACTTAATTACTTTAATTTTTTAGCTTTTAAGTTTTTGACTTTTAACTTTTTACCTTTCAACTTTTAACTTTTAACTTTTAACTTTAACTTTATTATTAGTTAACTTAACTTCTATTTCAATTAACTAAATTATGAGTTAACTTTTAACTTAACTTAGTTATTTTTTTTGTACAGGTAACTTTTAACTTTTTAGCTTTTAAGTTTTTGACTTTTAACTTGTTAACTTGTTAACTTTAACTTTTAAATTTAAATTGTTAACTTGTTAACTTTTTAACTTCTCAACTTTAACTTTTAACTTCTTAACCTTAACTTTTAACTTCTTAACTTGAACTTTTTAACTTCAAACTTTTAATTTCTTAACTTTAACTTTAATATTAGTTAACTTAACTTCTATTTCAATTAACTAAATTGAGAGTTAACTTTTAACTTAACTTAGCTATTTTTTTGTACAGTTAACTTTTAACTTTTTAGCTTTTAAGTTTTTGACTTTTAACTTTTTAACTTCTTAACTTTAACTTTTAACTTGTTAACTTCTTAGCTTTAAACTTTTTAACTTCAAACTTTAAACTTTTAACTTTATTATTAGTTACCTTAACTTCTATTTCAATTAACTAAATTGCGAGTTAACTTTTAACTTAACTTAGTAATTTTGTTGTACAGTTAACTTTTTAACTTTTAACTCTCAACTTCTTAACTTTAACTTTATTATTAGTTAACTTATTATTAGTTACCTTCTAAACTTTAACTTTTTAACTTCAAACTTTAAACTTGTAACTTTTAACTTTATTATTAGTTAACTTAACTTCTATTTCAATTAACTAAATTGCGAGTTAACTTTTAACTTAACTTAGCTATTTTTTTGTACAGTTAACTTTTAACTTTTTAGCTTTTAAGTTTTTGACTTTTAACTTTTTAACTTCTTAGCTTTAAACTTTTTAACTGCAAACTTTAAACTTTTAACTTTTAACTTTATTATTAGTTACCTTAACTTCTATTTCAATTAACTAAATTGCGAGTTAACTTTTATCTTAACTTAGTAATTTTGTTGTACAGTTAACTTTTTAACTTTTAACTCTTAACTTCTTAACTTTAACTTTATTATTAGTTAACTTATTATTAGTTACCTTCTAAACTTTAACTTTTTAACTTCAAACTTTAAACTTTTAACTTTTAACTTTATTATTAGTTACCTTAACTTCTATTTCAATTAACTAAATTGCGAGTTAACTTTTAACTTAACTTAGTAATTTTGTTGTACAGTTAACTTTTTAACTTTTAACTCTTAACTTTAACTTTATTATTAGTTAACTTATTATTAGTTACCTTCTTAACTTTAACTTTTTAACTTCAAACTTTAAACTTTTAACTTTTAACTTTATCATTAGTTAACTTAACTTCTATTTCATTTAAATAAATTACGAGTAAACTTTTAATTTTTAGCTTTTAAGTTTTTGACTTCTAACTTTTAAACTTTTTAACTTTAACTTTTTAACTTGTAACTTTTAACTTTATTATTAGTTAACTTAACTTCTATTTCAATTAACTAAATTACGGGTTAACTTTTAACTTAGTTATTTTTTTGTACAGTTAACATTAACTTAACTTAGTTTAGAAAAAAGTTAACTTACCCACAACCCTGCTAACAAGTATTTTTCTGCCCTCCGGCCAGAAACCGCAACTTCCTGGCTGCTGCGGGAAACGAAGTTGCGGTTTTCTGGCTATCGTGGAGCAGAAAAATAGTATACGGCCCTTGGCCAATAAAAAGAAAGCCTCAGATCACATGTTTGTCAGGCTCGGCTTCGCCTCGGCCAACAATTTCATGTGATCTGAAGCACTTTCTTTTTTACTGGCCTAGGATCGTAATATACTATTTTATTGTTATTAATTTATCGAAAAAGGAAGACAATGAAAAAACAAAAACAAGACTATACTATTATGACGATTATTCAAATGTGTTGGATTTTAAGAAAAATAATATCACATATTATTCTTTTGAACGCTTCAAAAGATTAATAGCATCTAAACTATATCATTTTTATGATTAATTGGTTTTACATTCTACTCTGTTTTAATTAGCGCATCATTATGTACTGTCGTATTAATTTGGTTATATTACTGATTACTATTTTAATTGTAATATTTATTATTATTTTAATGAAATATTATACTGATGTATGTGAGTTTTACTTAAAGGGCAAGTATGCACATATAAAAATAAACAAATAAGTACAATATTTAAAAGTATCTAAGATGCTGCAAAATTAATATTCGATATATTGACGTTAAACAATAAGTTTTTTTTTTTATTTATAAAAAATAAAGTACACTTACAAAATAATCATTTCTATACATTTTTAAAAGCTGTTTTCTTAAAACTGTTTAACAAATTGACATTAGAATCGTGTCTTCATTTTACATAGATTTAATTATAATAATATTCATGTTTATCATATTTATGATTAAACTTACTAATTCACAATAATTGTTTTTACATTCTATTCTGTTCTCTAAATCTAGACGTACAAGGCAGGTCTGTTCCAGCGGGTACAGACTAGGATCAAACATTACAAAAAGTGATTCAATAGATAAAATCTCTTTCAATCGTCTGATGATAAATTAATTTTTCTAAATATATAGACTTGTGTCTCTATTAATTAAGGTTAAGGTCCATAACAGGAACCAAATCAGGTGACAAACGAGGATCATAACAAAAATTGATTAATGAAACTGAAAAAATGTCCAAATAAACATTTCTTGATTTATTTAAAAAATAATTACGGTTCGAAGTAATAGCAAGAAAAATATCTTTCAATTTTGAATTAATTCTAATTAACAATAATGTCTAATATTTTGGAATTATGAAATTCATATTAAATTAATAGATGTTACGTAGGTTTAATGATTAATAATAAAAAATAACTAACGACTTATCCCCTACGAAGAAAAGATTTGGTATGTCCTCAACATTTCGGTCATCTCTGAACCATCATCAAGAGAAACGGCAGTAGAGAATATGTGTTCCCTATTTATATGTAAAGTATTATCTAAGTAGTAGTGAGAAACGTTTTTTCAGAAGTACAATGACCTCATCATACATGTCATATAACCGAAATGACCTTCCATTGCATTTAAGGGTTGCTTTTGTAGTTTGATGTATATTGTTTCCAAAATGCATCTTTTGAGAAATGTATTTTCTGTATCTAAGATTAAAATATTGTCTCATTTAAATTCATGTGAGTGTTTTAATTTATGTCTGATTATATTGCATCTATGTTCATTAATTCGTATGTTTGGTTGTTTAGTTTCACCAACATATGAAGCGTCATAATTTTCACAAAATATGCAATAAACTGAACCATTATTTTTGTTTTGTTTTCGAACCTGTTCAAAAGGAATTGGAAATATGATTATTGTTTCTTCATTTGCTTAGTTTTTGTTTAACCCTTTCCCAGTTTAAAATTTGCATTTTCAAAGACAAAATAATGCATTTGCGCTTAATTTTCGTTTAAATTCAATGTAAGTGGGAGTTGAAGAAGTGCAAAACATTGCATTTAAGTCAATATTTATTTAACATTATGATTTATAAATAAATAAACATCTAAACATTTTCATTTTTATAGAAAAAATTAAGTCGCTGGCAAATGTTCAATTGGATTCAGATGAAACTGTGTACTCAGGGGTTTTTGAGTTTGCTGTTGACCTCGAGAATATTAAGACGTATTGCTGATGCTCGATAGGTCATTAAAGTGTTGAAGATAACTCGAAATATATAAATAATTACAAATTCAATTGGTTCAATTAATTACTTCTTTCCCAAAATATCAAAATTATCAATATTTTCAATATCAAAGTTTCATCACAAAGTATTTAATTATTTTAAAATAGAACGGTAAATGAAAATTATTAATAGTTGAATAAATGTAAAAATATTATTAATGCAATAAATTTCTTGATAATTAATACATTACACAAATTACATTACTCACATGAATTTAATTAGAATAAAATATTAATCTTTCATATTGAAAATAAATATATTAATCTGTATATACTCAGATTTTGAAAATTCAAAATGGCGGATTCAATATGGCCGACCAAAACGTAAAAATTACCTGATCAAGATTAAACCGGGAACTAGGGGATTTCTGGGGTTGCTGGTTACAAATCTGAATTCAGATTTTAAAAATTCAATATGGCGGATACAATATGGCCAATCAAAAATGTCATTAGTTCAGATTCGTAATCAGTTACCCTAAAAACCCAGGAGTACCGAATTTCATCTGGATCAAGTAATTTTTTACATTTTGGTCAGACATCATGAATCCGCCATTTTGAATTTTCAAAATCTGAATTCAGATTTATGAGCAGCGACCCGAAAAGCCCCTGATTACCCAGAAAAATGTGTGCAGAAAAGGGTTAACTCGAACATTGAATTCTTTCTCCGATTACATTATTTATTTACATTAATTTTTTTTAGCATTATGAATTGTGAGAAAAGTATTTTAGTTGATTATAATTAATTTTCTAATCTATTCCTTAATTCCAGTTTATGCAATTGTGCAAGGTTTTAATAACTTTATCTTGTATTATAAAGTATTTAAGATCGTTTATAATGATAAATATATATAAAATAATGAATGGAAAGGTTAAATAAAATATGAGTTTTTGTTTTTCGAAATAGTTTTTGATTTTAAGACAGTTTATTTAAAAATACCTAAAGAATTATTTAAATTTTATTATAAATTGGTAATTTCATTCTTAAATTTCAAACAAATATTTATTTAAATTATTGTCATCTACAGTATATATTCCCATTATATTATTCGATTAAATTATTATTGAATTAGAAACTTTTAACAGTCGTTTCAGAATTTTTGAATGTCCTAACGTCCAAATATTGAATTTTGACAATTTTGGAGCATAGAAACAGATTTTTCTTTCTTATAAAGAAACTCAAAGTTTAACTAAAAAGGTATAGTTTGTATTGTTGTAGAACTTCATTAAGATAAATATTATAAATCAAAAACGCGTTTGCTACTGACGATGTGGGTTTTTCGTCGATTCTACGACATTAAAAGTGTTCCCGCAGACTCAATTTTCATTAAAAACGAACATATAAGGAGGTATATTCTTCGTCTTTTCAAGCTCTACAAGTTTTTCCAGTTTGACATTTCGTTAGCTATATTGCGAAATGAGTTAGATGCGAAAAACCCAAAAAATTGGCATTTTTTACCATTTCCGAGGCCATAATACTTCAGAAATATTCACCGCAGGACAAATGTTCTCAGGAATGAATTGTGTGGCTTCAATAAAGCTTGAAAATGAGCCTTCATTCATTGCAATAACTTGAAAAGAAGCCGAGTTATTGCAAAAAAAGTAATTTTTTTTTCATAATTTCAATGGCTCTTCATTTAAATTCTGAGCCTCAGATCCAATTTCGGTACAGGAAAAAGTTACTTAGAATCAACTCAGGAATCCACTATTACCTGATTGATATAGACAAAAGGATCACCCTGTATATGTCAAAATCATAGATAAATTTCAATTTTTTCTAAATTTTCTTATTATCATTCGAAAGAGCGTCCTTAAAACTGGTAGAATCTGATAGTTTTTATTTTTTTCGAAATTTATTTCTTATTGAAAATGACCCTTGAAGTTGCAGTAAACTTTCTGTGCATTTCGGCGTTAATGAGTTAAGCAAATGATAAAAAAGGAGCCAGAAAGGGTTCGGAACAAAGTTCCGAAACTCAAAAGCCAAAATTTTGATATAGCATGGCTCCAGTATGATTTTCTTCAATTTGTCTTTGAAAATTTAGCAAAAAGAAAGCAAATTAAAATACCTTGGATTCACGCAATATAGAAATTTTAGTCTTTCGGGTTTTTGGTTTTCGGAACTTTGTTCTCTGGCCAAAAAAGGAAAGGCTTTTCACCTACTAAAATAGTTGCCGATAGTATTGTTCATCCGAAATCTACTACAACAAGCAGATGTTAAGTTTTTTAGTAACTCTCATTACAATTGTGTTTTATTGCCGATAGTATTGTTCATCCGAAATCTACTACAACAAGCAGATGTTAAGTTTTTTAGTAACTCTCATTACAATTGTGTTTTATTTCTCAATATTTCGGACAAACTTTCCTCGTCCGAAAGAATAATGAGAAACTTTCCTCTTGACGAACCCAAATAATAAATCATTCATTTTTTATAGTTATATCATTCTTACATTTTGTTTAATTTTTATTTTTATTTTAGAAAATGTATTGAAAAAATATTGAATGACTAAATTCATTATTTCTATTGATTACTGTTAAAATGATTATGCTGATGCATTATTGAAAATTTCTTGACCGATTGAGATGATATTTTGGTGGTACGATCGTTGGACAAAAAAGAATTTAATTTACGTTTCGGCCACAAAATTGGTCCCCTTCACAAATTTATTGTAGAAGCATTGAAATAAATTTTGAATATCCTGGTGACGTTGAGATACGTAGACGAAATTGTATAAATGCACTACACCACACTCCGAACAATAATATAAATTGAACGTAGGTGCATTTTAAAATAAATATAATTAACAGCTTAAACCTACAAATTGTATTAGATGTTAAAATGCCATTGTTTGAAAATTTCTAAACAGTTCAAACACCTTGCGTCATAATCGCTCGGATTCTCAAAACGTTAGACCTTGTCGAAACATTTATAATCTCAACCAGTAATGAAATTAACAACGAAAAGAGGTAACGAAACACTAACTTAATTTAATGCCAATAATTATGAATATAAAAAAAAGTTTCAAATGTGACATAGAAAATGAGAAGTAGAAAATGAATTATGGAGTAATTTTGGAGAAACTATGAAATTTGAGTGATCGTAAGGAAATACACAGATTGTTAAACGATTTAAAGGAAACAACAAAATCATAAAATACACAAATCACGTTTCCGCCATGTCATACAACGAGGAAGAAAGAAGAAACTTACAAGGACGACTGGAAACGATAAAAATAATCGAAAAACTCGTTTACTCCAGAAATCTCGACGACCTGCGACGTGCTGATATAAAAAAAAAAGAATCGGAAGACACAAAGATTGATTTTGATCGAAAATTCATTTGATGTCGAGGAAAGGCGAAAATTCAACAAGGACGAGTCGTGATTCATCCTTTCCATGGAAATTGGTACAACAATGAGAGATTTAAAAATAGGTTATGCACAACGAGACAAGGAAATTTTGAAAATAAAGATTTCTTTATTCGACCATCAAACTTTCTCACCTGTTTTCTATGTAGGTGAAATTTGTGACGGTCGATTCTTCGGGATGTTCATCGAGCGAACGTCCGCAGCTCCGTTAGGAAAATGTTGATAAACATGATAATTCGTTGGCACTGCCGAAATTTTTGGGAGGAAATACCGGGAATTTCTCTTTTTTTGGGGGAAAAAGATATTTTAATTAGGAATTTTGTTTGAGGAACACATCGCTGGGGAGAACGCGGCGCGGATTGAAAGTGGAAGCTGGTGGAAGCGGAGAAAAGAGCAAAATGCAACACTGCGCCGCTCATTCGCTTCACTTCACTTCACTGTCTCTCTCGCGCGCGTTATCTCTCTTCGGTGGTCCCTCGTCCTGACCCGATGTCTTCGCCGAAAGACCCGAAGCTGAACTGAATCTCGAAAAGAATCGAAGTAGACTTCGGGTCGGCTACGGAGATCGACGAAATCCGAGGAAGCATATCGCATTGCGTGTGTGCGTAAATCAATGTTGCCAACTTCGCACCGAAAACTTTCACAAAAAAATTGAAAATCTACTTTCCCAGTCAAAAAATTACTTTTTACCAAAAATTATCAGCAACTTTTTAAAATTGTGTTCTGGTAATCTGGTTAGGTCCAACAATGTGATGGTTGGTAACACTGCCTGGTTGTATCGTCGATCTATAAACATGTGTATACACCGTGGCGAAAATATTTCAACTTGTGTATTGTATCTATATAATGTGTGATTAATGCAAATACATAATTACAATATACAAAGTTGTGTGGCTACAGATGGACAAATCAGGTAACCTTTCTTTTATTTGATTGAAGAATATTAAAGAAACACTATAACCCTGTCAGTATGGATTACTAAAAAAATACCAAACAAATTCTCCTGTAAAATGGCTAAAAATTGATCTAAAATATGATATACAGTAGAACCCCTGTTATTTGAATTATCCAACCCCTCTTATTTCAATCGTTTCCCCTCAGGCCTTAGCCACCACCGCTCGAACATCTCGATACAGTTTACAGTGTTTACACCATCAAAGTTATACAGTCCGACCTCCCTAATTGATAACATGCCGGAACCGGAGGAGAAGTTGAAACTCCATAATTGACAACTTCCCACCTGTTTCCATATTCAATGCACTTCCCCTCACTTTACGAACATATCAAATAATGTAGGTTATGTACACATGATGTACAGTAGGACCTCTCTTATTCTAATTACAGTACTCCTTCCCTTATTCTAATTTCCCTTATTCTAATGTATACAGTAGTCCTTCTCTTATTCTAATTTGTCCAGTCAGGCAAGATGGTGACCTTCTCTTATTCTAATTTTCTCCTCTCTCCCACTAAACGTTTGCTGTCTCGCTTTTCCTCTCTCTTTCTCTTTCGCGAAGCATGCGCAATTATATGTCATATGTGCTTCTAAGGAAAGTAGTAAGTGTGGTGGGGAGAACGCGTGAGGGGAAATATTAGAATAGGAGAAGAGAACGAATTAGAATAAGGGAAATTAGAATAAGGGAAGGGCTCCTGTATACATGCGTGGGTGAAGCAATCAACGCCATCAGCCAATAAGGTTTTTCTTCCCTGAAAAGGTTAGACGGTCAGGTGGGGGAACCAGAGTTGCAATTACGGAGTTTTTGACGTTAACAATTATGGAGGTTTTTTCGTTTTGATCAGTTACGGAGGTTATCAATTAGGGAGGTCGGACTGTACCAAAGATTATAGGTGTCGAAGTTTCTGAGCGAGCGAAGCGAGCGAGGCACCACGCCAACACTAGTTTTCTATTGAATTCAAACTACGCCAACATTCATATGCTCATATTGTCATACATTTAACCTTCATGTAGGTATGTATAATGGATAGGACATGATAGCATCATGCTCGGATTTTAGCCCCCACGGGGCAGTCGCTTTGAACTTGTGTACACAAAATGTAATACGAAAATTTATTGAAATAAATATCAGTATTATGAATCGATAAATATCTTCAACCGACTCGAAATCAGAGAATCGGAAATCATAACAAATAACTCGCTTCAATCGAATCCAAAATAATTTTTCCAACATCGTCGTTTTCATTTTGGATCATTATTTCGCAATCAGAGACCCTGAAAACCCCCGCGTAACACGTTTTAATCGAACCAGATAAAATGTATAAACAATAGTAGGAAATTTTGTTATATTTATCTGCACATTGCAAATAGTTTCTTGGTATATGAGGAAGCTTCAGAAGAAAATTGGGATTGAAACGCAGAGTCTGAGTCGTCTAGAGAGATCTTTTATACTTTGAATACGCCAGAAGTTCACATAGTTGGAATCCAACGAAAAGTAACAACGAAAATTTTGTTCTTTTTCGCCTTTTTAGGCTTATAATAGTTAAAAAATAAGTTGCCAATGAAAAATAATGCTTTCAGAAACAACTCAAATAAAATAATTATCTAATCCGAAGCGGATTTATTTTAGTTCGAGGACTTCATTGAATTCGAGAAGTCGCGTTAGGTGCTTATACTATATATACAGTGGCCCTCCTCTTATTTTAACTTTTCGAGTCAAGGAAGATGGCGGCTTCTTTCCTTATTTTACCGCTTCACTTCATCCCCACCACTGGCAGTATGAGAGAATAAAAACAGAGAAAGGAAATATAGTGGTCCTTCTTCAACTGTATGCGCAAGCGCAAACAGCAGTCCGCACTCTTTTGAACACTTTCAAATGGCGAATGGTGGGGGAACTCACGAGGGGAAGAAGTTAAAATAAAGGACGCAGTTAAAATAATAGGAGTTAAAATAAAGGGAGGACCTCTGTACGCTTTACACCGTATAGTCGCGCGCATAGCCGCGCACGGGCTAAGTCCGACGCTCGACATAATAATCGATTTTTTTTATGTTTTTGAGTTGTTAAATCATTATTTTTCATTGACACCTTATTTTTTAACTATTATAATCCTAAAATAGTTTCTTGGTGTATGAGAAACCTTTAGAAGAAAATTGGGATTGAAATACGTAGTCTCAGTCCTCTGCAGAGCTCTTTAAGACTTTATTACTTTAAACAATGTATAAACAATGGTAGGAATTTTTGTAAATTGTTTCTGCACATTGCAAATAGTTTCTTGGTGTATGAGAACGTTCATAAGAAAATTCGGATTGAAACGTGCAGTCTCAGTACTTTGGAGTGCCTTTGATTAGTTTAAACACTGTTTAAACAATATTAGGAAATTTCGAAACTGTTAGTTAACACCTAAAAAAATAAAAATGCTATGCCAATTATCGATTTTATTTATTTATTGTTATAAACAATCCCAGCATGCGTGTAACCGCAGTTTTTCATATTCATCATTCTAAACATTCTTCAATGAATTGGGAATTGTAGCAATTTCGTAACTTTTACATATCATCCAGAAAAGTAAAAATACTATGTTAATTATCGTGCGCTATTCACGCGGATTATCGGCGATGTGATTTTAATTATTGTTGAAAACAATCCCAGCACGCGAATCTGGACCTATTTTTTTCTTCTTTATCATTCTAATAAGTGAGAATCGTGACAATTTCGAGACTTTTACCTACCAGCCTGAAAACTAAAAATATTACGTCAATTGTCTTGCACTATTCGGGCGGGTTGTCGGATGGACGATTTCAATTATTATTAAAAATAATAGCTCGAAAGTTTTTTTTTTACTTTTAGGGTAAAATTTGCGTAACATATTAATAACTCGAATATTGTTTTTATTAGTATGTATATGTATAGTGAGTATTTCCCCTTAAAAATGTTTCGTATATATATTCAGCGCTCCGCGCGCAACTAGCTTCAGCGTCATAGAGATTAGGGGAGGAATTTTCACAATGGTCCATGACAGGCAATTGAGATTTCGGCACGAGTACGGAAGCTTTTTTAAATAATGTTCAAATAAATAATAAAACAAACAATGCACTAACCCCAATGATATTTTCAATTAATATATTGGCTGTTTTATAATAATAATAATAATAATAATAATAATAATATTTTAAGTCGTGCACATACTTTCGTCACTAGCGAGTCGGGTCCAATACAGAAACTGACATCTTCAACCCTCCTGATATTCTGGCCGATTTCCTTCGCAATTAATGGGATTTGGTTCTTGCTTGGAAACACCATCTTTTCAAAGTACTCTTTCTCAACTTTACTTACTCCTTTTTTGGAATAAATAATCAATCAATATAAATTATAGCTAAATTTATTTCAAATGTAATTCACGAACTAACGCCAATACACGAATAAAAGTGAAAAATGAACGTTGTGCAAGAAAGTGAGCATGCGATTTCAAACAAATGAACATTATCTGAAATACATATCGACTATTTCAATCGATAATTACGATTGGATGAATTCGGTTGTCTCGAATGCTGGCATAAGTGCGTATTTTACATACCGTTTAACCTAAATGTGCAAACATGTATAGTCGGTAGACTGACATGTAATGAAATTTCAAATTAATTTAAAATTTTGCATTAAACTCATGATTTACATCATACAAATTATTCGAGAAGCTGCTAATTTCGTAAAATAAAAGTGCACATTTGAAGGTTAGGACGTTGTCAATTTTTAATGATGTGTATTTCAAGACCTCCACAAAAATTGAAAAGTTTTTCATTTACAAAATAACAAACAAATCCAATATCAGCAACTTAGTACTGAATTTGAAGTGATCTGTGAAGCTTTCATTAATCATATTTGCAAATTTGGGTTAAATATTGTCTCCTATATTAATTTCGATCTTAATCCCAGTGTATTTGTTTGTGAAACAAAAAATTATTGATACCTAATTATTGTAATAAAGTGCATAATGTATATTTAAAATGTTTATTTCTACACTTGAATGCAGAAATAAATGACCAAAAATAAATGCGAAATGTTGCAGTCTTTATTTATCACATAAAGACACGAGTTGTGATCTCGTTACGTTTTTATCCAAATTTAAAATTCTCTACACATTTTTCAGATAAATTATATATAAATTTTACATAATTCAACTCTAAAATATATACGATGTCTAACAAAAATAAAAAGATATCAGATATTATCATCCACTATTAAAGCGTTAAGTAGAGTAAGGGGGTAAGGGGAAATTTCAAATAAGAGGGGTCGGCGCCATCTTGAAAACCATGACCAGTTGAAATAAGAGGGGTTCTACTGTACATTGGATCTTCTGACATTTATGCGCTTTTTTGGGCGATTTTTTAGTTATTGGTACATAGAAAGTAATTTATTCCGAACATTAAACATTCAGAATGTAAAATATCCGAAAGGTAAAAGTTCAAAAATCAAATGCGACTATGAACATTCTAAACGCAAACATCTGAAAGGGAGAAAATGTCAGTTCATGCATATTTTCAATTTTACTTTTTATCTGCTTTGGACAAGCGAAGTATCATTTCCGACATATTTTTGTGTGCTGAAAACTATAATAGCGCTACCAGAATTTTGCTATCACATCACATTTTGGAGAAAAATGAGGGTAAACCTTCGGAAAGACTTCGTCACCCGGAAAAAATTTTATTAACATATTTTCCGACGTATTTTAGGTCGTTGAACACGTATCAGAAGTAAAAATTTGTCGCTCGGCTGCATCTTAGTCACTGTACTGAAAAAACATAGAAAAATCGTTATTTTTTAGGCTTTTGAGAGCGAAGATGAATCGAGAGAGCCGAATTCGCTAGCGGGGTGTAAATCACGTGATACGCCATTAGTTCTCGTGTTCATCTTTAATTTACGGCGGTACTTTTGACTTTGTGAAGAAAAGGTATGCACCGTTTTTGTAGAGAATTTTGTGCTCTACCCTTTTTGTATGAAACATTTTTTCGTGGGACTTAAAATTTTTAAGATAAACGCATAAAATTGAGAAAAATTACGGTTTTTCGATGTTTTTTTCAATATGGTGGCTAAGGTGCTGCCGAGTGCCAATTTTGACTTCAGATTCACGTTCAGCACCCCAAAATACATCGAAAAACGTATCAATCAATTGACGGATGACGTAGTCTTTCCGAAGGTCTACCAAAATGAGATTAAATGTAGTTAAAAAATTAGTTTAAGTGAGTTTTAATGTGGTCCGCCGGTAAGAAATTTCAGTAACAAACGTAAATTAAAAATGACTAAATAACATTTTTTAAATTTGGTGAGTGCTGTTCCACGATTAGTATTAGAATATTCTCAAAATAATGTACAATTTAATATGATTAAGTAATCTGCAGGTTCACCAAGTAACTTCGTAGACGCCCTCCAAGAAATAACGCCATAACTTCAGCAACACGACTTTATTGCCATAGTCAAAGTAAATAAATATATAAGACAAAAGACGCAGTATACAAGAAAACGAATGTTTGGTTATTGGAGTTTTTTCAGAAGATTATTCTTTAGTCATTTAGAACGAAATTCAAGGTTACCACCCAAACAAACCCATCTCAGGATGCCCTCAGAAGCTCCCGAGGACCAAAAGCGGATATTTAGACGTCCTCAGGAGCTCTTCGGGACATCTCGGGACGGAATGTGTTGTTTGGGCATTGGTCCTAATCTCAATCAACTATTCATACATTTCATACATGGTATACCGAAATAAGAAACATGACGTACATGGACCACAAAATTTGTTGTCGCATGAGTCATTTGTTGTAATTTCAGAAAGTTCATCACAATTTTATAGATACGCACAGATTCAAAATAATACGGAGTATATGAAGATTCGAGAAATTTTAGAAATGGAATTCAGACATCGATCTCTCAATTATTATCAATTTTTCGTTTACTGGGATCCTTATTCAGAAACATTCTCAATGACCTTTTCCCATCTTGTTAAATGAAAAAGTATTTTAAAATATTGTAAGATATAAGAACTTGAATTAAGAATGATAAAAAAAGTATTCATTTTGGACTGAACCTAATAGTTCTCTATCCGAATCCTTCGGAATCCGATGAATTGTACTTGAATATTTCTGTGTTTACTGAAATTCATTTCAATTCCTTAATAAATGGATTCGTTATGTTTTCTGATTCGGGTTGACGGCGTTTTTTGTTATTGTAATGAGTAACATCCTAGGTATCCAGACATTTTTCAAGACTCGTGTAATTAAGTACGAGGACAATCCGCAGCAATCTGAAATCAATTGAAATGTGTTCAGATAAGTATATCATTAAGGGGGGAAGGTCCAAAAAATATTTTTTTGTTCGATGTTTTGAAAATTTTTGTACATGTTCTAGAACATCTCAAGGATGTCTCCTTAAAATTTTAAAACAAAATCTTTATTAGTTTTGAAATGTCAGCATATTTTCGACCTTAGGGTATAAGCTCGGTTTTGTAGCGCACGGCAGTTTTAAACGCGTTTTTCTCGAAACACCATTTTTTCATACTGCTGGAACGATAACTCAAAAAATAATTATTCGATTGCTTTGAAATTTTGTGGAGGTCTTCTTCAAACATCTGGCTATACTCCAAACCTATGGTTGGGATTTTTGAATGCAAATTACGGAATTCATTCAAACAAATTAATTAACAAAAAACGTTCAATTTTTAAAAATCTCTCTCATTTTTGTAGAAATTACTTTTTTTTTGTTTTATAGGTTTGGAGTATTAAAAATAATGTTACTAACAAAACCTCTTTTGATTTTTTGTTACAGATAAAACATAAAGCCGCCATCCTGTAAGCGAATTTCAAAAACACTCGAGTTTGACGCAGTACAGCGCCGCCATTTTGAGAGTTAAAAACAAACAAAAATCATATCGTATACTAAAGATGTATCTAACTCAGAAGAAAAGTTTTTAAACAAAAAAACAATTATTCACTTCAAAAAAAATTCTTGAAAATATACCTCGTTTCGGGACCTTCCCCCTTAATATTTCCAATATATTATAATGCATCTTAATTTAATATTTAAACGTTAAAATAGATTCTCTTCATCTGGTTTATCTAATAGTTCGTCATAAATATATTAGTTTTCTGGGTTGATAATAGATTTCATCAATTGACAGAGGGTGCCAAATACAGACATATGGTGAATATGACAGTGAATGGATGACTAATGAAAAAACGATGAACACATCATCACTATTTTTTATGAATGATCGGTTTGATAAGCTATTTTAACTTTTATAGATATTACCCTATCCTGTGAGCTAGTCATAACGATCTGGGTCACCGATAACGGAGTCTACGTTTTAAGTTAATTAAGTTAAATAAGTTATCTAAATAAATTGTTTGTTTATAATTGTATTTTGTACATTGGGAAAATATGTACATATTGGAATAATAAACAATTTTATATATTGTTAAAAAAGAATATGTATTTTCTTATCCTTGCATTCATACAAAGTCTAACAATTGAAAAGTAAAATCTATTGATTGGCAAAAAAGTTACAGAACTAATGGCATAATATATGAAGAAAATCTCTCACCAAACGAGAAAGAATGTGAAATGTATTTATTGTAATATACGCGAAAAAAAGAGTTGGCTGGCCCAATGACTGAGTTTTGTAAGCCTGTAACTACTTATTTGTAGGAACAACTCTTTTTCTTCGTGTTGGGCTTCGCAGTCTAAATTCGGTTCCTCGACATTGAGCAGTTGTTTTATATTCTTAATTTATACCCGAGTAGAAATTTATTAAGGCCCTGATCATGGCCTGACCAAAAGCGTTACACTCTGATCAGGGCCTGAACAAATTTCTGCTCGGGTATGTTCTTAATTGTTCTCAATTCCATTCAATTCATTAGAAATATTTAGCCACTTCTAAGTCGAGTTCGTGGTTATGGATGTCGCGATTCGAATGTTCAATTTATATTATTTATTGTTAGCAGAATTGAAAGAATATAATAATTTAACTTTATCAATTTGTGTGGTGCTTTGATTTACTTTTGGTGATAAAATTAAAATGGAAGCATTGAAATCTTCGTATCTTTCGAATTCTTTTCCGTTTGCTGGGCTGGAAACTACTGAAATGGTACCAATAAAAACGATCCTCCACAAATTACTCATATTATTAAGTTGGCGATGTATCATACGATAATATTCGTTCTTATGTATATCTCTATAAAAATGCAAATTTGTATAATGTAATAAAGATACCGGAAGAATTCAACCTTGAACTTTTTATTATCTTTTTTCATTTCAGATTTCCAACTGATTATTTTGGAGGAGTGAGAAAAACACGTGCACACGAGATTCAGGAATATACTTGCGATGTTATTATACGTAGATAACATATACACGTATGTGTAAACTCGTTTTCGAAATACCAGATCTCATATTCGAACTTCGTTCCTTAATAGAAATAAAAGAGACTCAATTGCGTAGAATATTATTAGTATCTTAGATATAATGACGTATTTAATTGAAGTCTTGCTTTTGTTTACAATTTAGTACAGTGACCGAGATCATAGGGAATCTACTTTATTGATAATTATGAGAATTTTCTCTAACCCTATTCCTACTTGTTAGTCTCTGTGATCTCAACGAAATCTCCTATTGTTTTGTGACAAGTATAGTAATTAATTTATGAAAACGATACCCTGGTTAAAATGGAAGAGTGTTTTATCGAAATGCAGGGTAAAATCCTGGTGTAAAACCTATTTCTGATATATCTGAATAAGATATTCTTATTCCACAATGCTTGCATGATTTGTAATTTGGCAATATATCGAAACTCTCTGACTGATGAAAGTAACATAAGATTTGTGGAAATCAAACTCATCAAAAAGACTCAATTTCGTCGAAAAAAAAAATAAGGAAAATGCAAAAACGCAAACAAGGATCCTGATAACAAAGTAAAGAACTTAATCACAAAAGTGATGTATTCTGCTAGCTTATCCAGTGGTAGTTGATTCAGAACCTTGAAACACGACGTAATAATAAATCTATCCTCTACGCTCCAAGTTTTAAGGCCACACATATTTGCTATATGACATAATTGCAATATATTGCCGTGACCTCATCATGGATATATTGCATCGGACGTCAATATCCTGTTTATTGAACATTTTAAAAGACGAGTTTGAGGGTTAAGGCCGATTCAACCATCAGAAACTTTCAGTCTAGATTAGTAGCCAATTAGTTGAAATGTGTAGGTAAAGCATAACTAACTATTCTATTTAGAATCCTATTTCCACGATGGGCAAAATCTGCAGTTGGACAAAAATTAGTTATAAAAGCCTTTATCTTAGTTAACAAGGTCAAGGGGTTTTGTATCACATGTGGGTTTTTGAACAAAGAAGAAGAAAAGGTAATATTATCGAAATGACAAAATGGAGATGTTAGGAACAACGCGTATCAAATGTGCAAGCTGAAATAAATTTTCGCATATTGTTGAATACTGTGATTGATTAGTTTTAATGGCAGTAAAAATGTATTTGAAATAACAAGTCCTAGAGTGCGCACAATCATTTTCCTTTCCATTGCATAAATGCGTCCCACATCCTGTAGAAGAATAGATTCCCGTTACATCACAGGTGTACGGTATTCTTAACCTAGTTGGACTGTAATATCCTGCGGAGGTTCGTAAATTTTTATTGGGTTTACTGTTTTATACCTGCAAAACTTATTTAAAAACGTAATAATTTATATGTCATAATGTTAGCCACACTGGTCTATGAAAGTTTGTGTCATTATTTATTTATAATTTTTTGTTTACCAACGATAAATAATGACTTTCAATATTGGTCTGATCTTGGCGGCCACTGAATGGTCAGTCTTAAAATTGTGACATTTTCTTAATGGCCAGTAATGTATTAGTGTTGTTCCAATCGTGATCATCTAAAGGATTTTCCAATTATGGTCCAATATTGATTACCAAAGAAAAAACCATTTGCAGCGAACCTTGGCCCATTATTGGGTAACCATTCATAAATTTCCCATTGGATGGTATCGAACAGCATCGAAGTCACCGGAAAACAAATTTGTTTTGAAAAATATCTGTCTCACGAAGAAAAATATTGTCTTTTAAAATTACCAAAATAGTCTACAGTTGAGGATGTCAGAAAATGTTGATAGTATTGACTGAATATCTTCGAAGGATTACTCAAGTTTCCCTGAAATGTCCCATGAACATTTTTAAGACATTTTTTGTTTCAGTTATAGTTCCGTAATTTTTTGAAGGAAAACTTCTATAATGTTTATTTACTTCAACACATTTCGGAAAGTTTTTGAAATTTCTCAGCTGTGGTCAAACTATCTGTTAAATTCATCTAAAAATGGCTTCAGAAGATAAACACCTAGGAGAAATGCCCACATATACACTCTCCACATATACACTCTTTGGGGTAAGTCCAATAAAGAGTAGAAAACATATTTGACCCATGGAGTCAAGCAATATCACTGGAATTCGGAACTGATTATTCACTCCAGAGGAGTAAAAATTTAACCTTTAAATTAAACATTGATTCTGGGTTCAACTGTTCTCTTTTTCTCCGTCGGAGTTAAATTTGATTCCAAAAGTTTTAGGCTATTCTTTGTGTATTTTAAAAGACTGTATAAGAAAATCGGAATACAGTTTGATATTTCTAGAAACTTCGTTCGATAAAGTACTTTTAATTGGAAATATTAGTACTTATTATTATTCCAGTAACCATTTTTAAGGCGCATAAATTATAAATACATATACATATAATTCGGAGGTTGAGAATCAAGGAAAAATGTTGACGTACGGCTTTTTCTTTTCATTTTTATGTGTACAAGTTGACAAAAAATCTTCATTGTGAAATTGGAATCTTCCACGATAATACGAATGCCTACATTTTTAACTAATCTGTAATCGTACAAATAATTAAAATAATGAGTTTTTAAATATTACAAAACAAATATTTGAAGCTGAGATTTTTGACCTAGTCTCATCTTCGAAAACCTACTTGGTATGTATTTTTAAACAATACGTTTGAAGAACTACGGCCATAATGTCTTACCACGTACTTTTTTTTAGCTACCTACCACTTCCGTGACGGATTTCCGCGCTTTCAACGATATTCTTATCAAAATTACGTCTTTATAGATATAAACATTCATGCGTTTTAATACATTCTTACATTCTTATATGTTGTGTGTTAATTCTTGTATTTTACCTAATTGTTGAGTTTAATAAATTATTAAATATACACAATAAAATATTGACAAAAAGGAAAAAGGAAAAAGATGAAAATTAAAAATAATAAAATATAAAAAAATTTTAAAAATAAATTGACATGACAAAGTTACAAGTTGCACTAGAGTTTGTAATTACAGTACACCCTCTCAATATTAGCTTACTCCATCTTGTACAAGGGTGGCTGAGGTATTATGAAAAAATTAAAGTTTGTTTTATATTTTTTTCTGAAGAACTTTATACCAACAGCTAATTTCAATTAAAAAATGTAATTATTACACCTGTATAGACAGCTGTCTAGGGGGGAAACGAGCAGCTGTCTAGGGGAAATACTAATATTCTGACAAACCGCGCGGCTAATATTGGGAAGGCCAATTTACATTTTCTTTAAATTTCTGGGAATGAAAATTCATTCTTTATGTCCGAGTGAAAATTGAGATACTCCAGTCAAATAGTGAATCAGAAATCGAAATAAAATCACGTATGCACAATTATGTACTTGTATTATTAGGAAAGTTTTTTTTTTAATCGACCCTTAAATTTGATATTGATAGTTTTTTGAATATACTGGTCGAATGAAGATAATTTATAAAAAAAGGAAGGACAAAAAATCGTTCATCCTCGTTTGTGAACATCCTAGAGGAATTCAAGAAATTCGATGCACAAAACAGACTCAAATTTACATCAGAATCTGAAATCAATAAACAAATAATTTATCTAGACGTAGAAATCTTAGTACAACCTAATGGAAGTCAAAAGCTCGATTGGTTTCATAAAGAAACTTGGTATTTCAGATACCTTCATTACGAGTCTCTACATCCTGTGACTAAAAAATCGGCATATATGGTTTAATTGACCACGTATTGCATCACAAGAATGTCATAAAAAATGTAATTAATATTACTAGACCACTGTGACTAAAAGGATATCCATTACAATTTATATATCAAATTATGAAGAAACGCTTACAAATTCTTAATTCAACCACAAAAAACAATTTAAATGGAAATAACAATGAAATCATAATAAAAAACAATAAGTTCAAAGGACTTTCTAATCATCTGGAAAAATTTTAAAATATAGAAATATAAAATTAGTTTCAACTCCCTTCAAAACCAAAATTACACAAACTAAACCTGGAAAAGGTAAATTACCTCTTGAAAAAAAATGAGAGTGGTCTATAAAATACCTTGTCTTCACTGTGAAAATTCGTATATTTGAGAGAAAAAGACCATTAAAAATATGATTAAATGAACACATTGTTGTGAAAGATAAGAAAAACATTTTTTACTACCATAGACTATAAACTAGATACGATTTCGATTTTGTAAACCCACAATTTCTTGCAAAAGAAAAAAACTAGAGAAAACGAAGTCAACTTGAATACTCATTCGTAAAAAAGACAACAGATTTGAAATATCAAAGCTGTAGGAAATTTATCATCGAATTTACTAATAAAAATCTTTAATTTAATTCTATAATACAATTATTATACTAAACTTTAATAACTATACAAGTTGTACTGGCTTTGAAATTAAAACTTTGATCAAGATAGTACTCAACAAATCTATGTAATGTATTCTGGTTCCCAATTTAAATCAGGCACAGTAATTATTCGACTTCATTAAAGTTTAAAGAAGAAGTTTTATTTTCTCAAACGCCAGGTCGGTCAAAAGTGCTTCATTTGTACAAAAAGATGTGAAAAAATGTATTGGTTTATCATAAAAAATAAAATGTCAGAACGCATTTAAAAAAACGTGTAAAAAATTCCAATATGATGTGTGTAATAGATATTTTATTTAAGGTGTGATTTGAAGTAAATTAAAGATGATAAATTCCGCAAAATAATTCCTACTTTTAAACGAGGAAAATGCGTCATACTTACTTAGGAAAGAACCAGTCTGGTCGTATGGAAATGTGTGAGTAACGACGGGAATTTTTTCTTACATTTTAGAAAATGGTTTCATCATCAGACAAATATTTACTGACAATACTGTTATGTCCCTTAAGTTTTTTAATTCTGTGATACTTCATGAAATTAGGACCTCTCTGATTTTATTTTATTTTTGTATTAAAATACTTTACAGATAATATTGATGCAAAATGAAAGAAAAATAATATATTTTGACTTCATTCTGTAGATATAGCCGAATTATACAACACCAACTTAATATTGATTTATTTATTTTATTTTATTTTATTGAAATAAACGGGCATAAATGCCCCTGTAACAAAACTTTAACAATCGCTTAATCGTGTATACATTAAATCATTAAGAAAATATAAGATTTGTTATAAATATGAAAAAAAAATGACTTATAAAACAAAAAATCAAAGAGAGATACTGATCAGTCGTAATATAATAACGTAGCTTCTCTACATGCTTTGACGAACCTGGGGACTGATTCAATATTTCTAACTTCACTAGGCAGGGTATTCCATAACCTAGTTAAACGAAATACGGTGGAAAAGTAACACCTATTAGTAGTGCAGGTTCGCTCAATTAAAGGTCGCTGGTTCCTACAAGTAATACGGAAAATGTGATTGGAGAATAAACCCGTAACATGAGATGAATGTACTAAACCTGATAAGATTTTTTTCGTAAGAATCATATCATTTACCCGGTGTAACGATTGCAACATAGGGATGTTAAATCTGGTAGATATGTCATGATAGTTATGAGAGGAAAATGTCATTGGAGAACCAATTTTAAAAGATAGGTATCTCATAAACTTTCTCTGGACTGATTCTAAAACATGGTTGCCATATGCAGTATATGGTGACCATATAGGAGAGGCGTACTGCAAATTTGACAGAACTAAGGTCTTAAAGATGTAGATAATAGATAACGGATCAGAAAACTGTTTTGTGGACCTTATAACAAAGCCAAGTAGTTTATAAGCATGATTAGTAATTTGAATTAAGTGATCTTGAAAAGTAAGTCGCTTATCAAGAATTACACCAAGGTCTTTCATAGAATCAACTACAGCTAATGGTGAACCGTTGATGGTATAAATGTAATTCCATGATTCAGACGTTCTAGAGAAGCGCAATATTTTGCACTTCTTAATATTTAAATTAAGGCAATTTGCTGTACACCATTCCTGTACACGCTCTAAATCTTTCTGCATGTTAAGTGCATCAACGGAACTTTGAACGATAGTGTACAATTTCAAATCATCCGCATAAAGAAGATAATGTGAATACTTGAAAACTGAACATAAGTCATTAATAAAGATGTTTAATAAGAATGGACCTAGGTGAGAACCTTGAGGAACACCCGAAGGTACTTGAATAGAATAAGATTTATAATTCTTTATGCGGACGATTTGTTTTCTGCCATCCAAGTAAGAGTCAAACCATTTCAATAAACGGCCATGAATGCCGATATTATAAAGCTTATGTGATAAGATATTGTGATTGATGGAGTCAAATGCTTTAGCAAAATCTAAGTAAAAAGAGTCAACTTGGTAACCAGATTCAAGAGCATCATTTACGAAAGAGGTAAAACTAATCAGGTTAGAAACCGTGGACCTCCCCTTCATGAACCCATGTTGCGAGGGTGAAATAAGGTGTGAAAATTTAGCAGTGACTTTATCAGTAATGAGAGTGTCAAATAGCTTAGGTAACGAACTTATAATTGACACAGGACGATAGTTTGTAACTTCCTGTCTGTTACCACTCTTGAAAATCGGGGTTATATAAGATATTTTCCAAAAATCTGGAAAAATCCCAAAAGACAACGAGCTATTGAATAGAAACAATATAGGTTCAAGAAGGGATGAGATGCAATTCTTTATGACACAAGGAGGAAGTTGATCTGGCCCGCAGGCAAAACCATCCTTTAGCCCATGAACTGCTTTTAAGATATCGTCTGTAGTTAGTAGAGAAACGTCGGTAATTGTAACATCAGTATGAGATGGAGCTATAGATGGTGTTGCCTGGGAATAAACAGACTGAAAATGATGTGCTAAAAGATTGACAATATCAACTCCCGATGTTGCAACGTTATTCCCCAAAAACATAGAGGCAGGAAGCTCATTCGATTTTTTTTTAGCATTAACGTAGGACCAGAATGATTTAATATTCGAGCGAGAATATGTTTCAACCTTGCGAACATATTGAGCGTAAGCTAATCTAGACTGACGTATACATTTGGCCCGAAGAAACTTAAAGTTAAGATAATCACAAGTTTTGCTAGACTCTTTCCAAATTGTATGAGCTAGTTTCTTTTCATTGACTAGTTGTGAGAATTCTTTGGTATACCAACGAGGTTTAAAATGAGATTTAGTCGTTATAGTAGGTACCACCTCACTTATATGAAAAAAAACCTGCTCATAGAATTTCATAACATTTATATTTATATCATTACTATTAAGAATCTCACTCCACGGTACACTTTGGAACCGTTCATTTAATAAATTGTAATCAGCGCACTTAAAATTAAAGGAAGTCTGTGCATAATTGATAATAAGAAAAATATGTGAATATTATACCGAAACGACATTTCTGCATTTAAGTATATATGTGCATAGTCGCAAGTCACCAGATTTACTTGCATTAATAGAATATTTATTTATTTTTAATAAATTCTTCTTAATTCTTCTTAGTAAGTCTGTTTTGCTTTAAATTATTATTATTATTATTATTATTACGACTTTAAAACTAAAATACTAAAATAATATTTCTTAGAGCAAGTAAGCATTTACTTCCAATTTTCCGTATATTGCGTATGTTTAATGAAAATTCTCTGTTCGTTCGACCGTTTGTGGTACAAACTTAAAAATACATAGTTAATTATTCGTAATTCAAAATGGGGAATCCAATATCGTGGACCAAAATCCGACAAATTTCCCTTCTTAAGTAGACATTTGTTACAGTTTAACATTTTGTTATGTATTTTTTCCCGCCACCTTTCTATAATTGTAAATTTAATAGAATTATCTGTAAATTTAACAGATTATTCTGCTATTTTTTTGTAAAAATATCTGTTGACTTCAGATTAGCAAACGGCTAAATCAAGATATATTTGACAACGAATTCCTAATCAGCGACCACTAAATCCCGTGTAAGAAATTGATTGGAGTGAAAAGTGAGCCATTTTGATGAAAGAACGAATCGTCAGTCTTAAAAAGAAAATTTTCTCTTGAAGAAATTTAGAGATACTCTTTACTAAACTTCTTCATTTCCATAAAAAAGATATTGTCAAATAAAAACTAAGACTTTTCAAAAGTCTAATCACTATCCGAAAATAATTTTAAAATTATTTGCAGGCTTGTAAACTTCAGTGAAAATACTAAATAAATAACATTTTCACAACAAAATCAGGAGATAATATGAAAACAAAAATAATTGATACCTTTCACGTCCTTCGCCAAACTCGTACGAGGTACTTAAATTCCAAAAATTAAACTTTTCATGTACCCTTCAGAAACTTTTTTTAACATTGTACATTTCCTGCTATAATCCTTTATTCCACGATTCGTAGATTCCAACCGAATCACACGTTTATGAATTTTGAAATTCAAAATGTCGGATCCAAAATGGAGGACGAAATAGTAATAATTTGTTTACATTTGGGGCATTCTTTGTGAAATCAGACACCCCATCTGCCCATTTTTTTTTGAGAAAATAATACTTTGCCAGGTAGCAAAATGTTCGTCTAGGTTTGTAGTTTTTAATGCAATCTGGGGTTTTGCAGAAATGATCAAACGCAACCTCAAAATGGCCGTTACTATCGAGCAACCCCACAAAAAACATACAATTATTTCACAAGAATTGCTCTAAAATTCTTATTAGATTGACTTTGACATTAAAACTGTAGTTACAATATCATCAGATATCACCTTAAACGAATACGTGCGAAATCGAAATTCAAAAGCCAGTGTAGCGATGGCTGATACAATTTTTAAATTTACGTTAAATTAGACAAAACTCTGTATTTTGGGGTTTTTTGATGTCGCTGATTACGAATCCTAACTCAGAATCTTCAAACTCAAAATGGCGGATCCAATATGGCGGATAGTTTTATTTAATTTCAGTAATATTCTGATTTTTGTTCCACCATTTTGAATTTTTTATTACGAATTTGTAATCAGCGAACTCAAAAACTTTTTTATCGAATTTAATGAAATTTTTTAAAAGTTTGTCCGCCATGTAGGATCCGCAATTTTGAATTTCGAAATTCTAATTTCGGGTTCGTAATCTGCGACCTCAAAAACCTCCAAATATAGAGTTTTGTCCAATTCCATGTAAATTTTGAAATTTTGTCCAACATTTAGGACCCGCCATTTACAATTTTAAAATTCTGAGTTCGAATTCGTAATTAGCGATCCGAAGAATATGTAAATGATAATATATGATCTTTATGGGCTTTATGAACCAATAAGATGGAATTTACAACTAACATATTTCTCAAATTTTTTTGACTGTTTCCCCCCTTTATTTTCAAAAGTACAAACCGTACGAAAAATACGATATCTCAAGAAACCCGAAATGATTCTATTATATTCAATGGAAATTTAAACATTTTTGCCCATCATTTTAGATCTGCCATTTTTAATTTCAAATTACCTTGATTGAAACCCCACTAAACAAAGTTCTGTTAGGTTTAAAGACGACGAGTTAATAATGTTCACGTTCAATTATCAGTGAGCCGATGAAGAATGATAATTTTCATAATTTACATTTTTTAAACCAGTTTCGATGTTCACATTCGATATTAAAACTAACATTTTACTAACATTTTTGCTGAGCATGCACTTTTTATAAGTCTAGATTTATTCCTTTTATCTTACAAAAAATGAATACTTTTGGTTTGTAATGTTTAAAAATATGCTGCGCGTACGATCATTGAAAAATTATTTTTTTTTTTTGGAAAAACATGTGACACATTTTGAAGGCATTTTGTCAGTCCTTCGGACAGGGGTACACAGTTCTATTATGTTTTTTACCTTTTTTGGTCTATTATTAAGTGTATTCATTTCAGGCACATTTAAGAAACGCCGAAAATGCTACACTAGAAAAGGTAATGTAAAATTCGTGATCCCTGGCGAAAATGGGACACTCTTTGAAGTGGCCATGAAGTGTCCCAGAAGCGTTTTACACATTCATAAAATGTATTTGAACACTTTATGCACTCTTAAATGACATTTAAAAGAACGAAAGTGTAACCTAAGTGTGAATTTGGAATGTCCTAAAAATGTTCGGATGAATTTTTTTCAAGTGTACGGAAGTGTTCATTCAGTTGTAATAAAGGGTCAATTTTTCAGCTTTTCTGAGAGTGTACAATAATGTTCGTTACCGGGTTTTTAAGTGTCTCGTAACATTTCCATTGATGTATGCAATGTCACAATTTTCAATTTGACGGACAT
This sequence comes from Trichopria drosophilae, assembly GCA_030407085.1. Lineage (NCBI taxonomy): Eukaryota > Metazoa > Arthropoda > Insecta > Hymenoptera > Diapriidae > Trichopria > Trichopria drosophilae. The sequence goes on along the minus strand of CM059587.1, from coordinate 81,916,245 downwards.
TCAAACACGGAGAAAAATGACTCCGCTGGATTAGCTGATTCATACCAGCTAAAATTTTCGGCTGGAATTGCCGAAAATATCTGCAATTTTAGCTGTTTTGATTCCGCTAATGTAGCCTTAACCCTACTCAATTCGCGCTTAGCTCTAAATTTCCGCTACATTAGCAGATTTGTTCCGTTAAATTTGCGGACTTTTTCAGTAAATTTAGCTGAAATTATCGGCTATCCCTAACGGAATTCCAACAGCTGTCCCTATAGGATAAAATTGGTAGAATCTGCGGATTTTTCGGCTGATTTTGCTGATTATTTTTCTCCGTGAATGTATTGAAGTCCGAAACTAATTACAGCGTAGGACGTCACATTTTTATTTACTGTCTAGGTGTCTTTTGGGCATCTTCTTCGGGGAATTTTGTTTTTACAAGGACTATTTAGGTCGAAAGTTGCCAATAACCGTTAATTCGATGTCCCAGTGTCTTTAGTGCGCACTAGTACAGTCAGTGAGAACGCCTTAATTTAGATTTACACTCGTTCATGAAATCTTACACTTATTGAACACTTCGTGGGTGCTTTAAAATTGGTAAAAATATCTAACGAACACTTTGTGTACATTTAAGAAAACTATCACGTTAAAGTGGACACGAACACTTAAATGCTTCGATTACATTTTCATTCACCCTTTGAATCCTACTGGGACATTTGTAGGGCGCTTAATAAATGATACGTAATGTACACTGAGAAAAGAGTTTTTTACCCAGTATTAGAATTCTTATGCCCTGTAAAAGATAGTATTTTACGTATAGGGATTGAAATCTTTCTATTACCTGTTAAAAGACGAAGATTTTAGATTATTCTAACCAATATGTCAGTTTATTTTAGCCTTTTCTCTTTAACTAAAAGCAATTTGTGTTTATGGAAATTTATCTAGCAAATTAAAATATTAAAAATGCCTTCTTTTAGTCATAATAAAACATTCTTATAAAATAGGAGAGTTTAATACAGTTTCGTATAACCTGTCGAAAACAAATGCTGAAAGACGGAGGATTTTACTAGTTATAATATTTCTTTTAAGGGCTATAATACACTTTTTAAAAGCCAAGGGATAGTAACTGATAAAATACACTTTTCTCAGTGTATATATACATGATTTTAAATACTTTTCAAATGAGAAAAATACACAGTGACACGAAATGTAAAAGTTTCTGAGATCCACATCTCAGTTACTTAAAAAAGAAACCTCTTCAATTCATATTTAGAAAATTGTGAGATTTTTTGAACCATAAAATCTTAATTCAATTATCTTCATTTCAATCCATCCTTAGGGATGGTGTATTATGGGGAGGAGCCTACGACAATGTGCTGAAAAAAATAACGGTAATTCAAAAAGCAACTCTACAGATCATTATGAAGAAGAGGAAAGATTATTCACCAGTTATCCTTTTTAGGGAAAGTGGAAGAAAATATTTTATTTAACAGCTGTTGCGCATGTGTTTAAAACTGTAGGAATCCCAAAAATAGTAGGAAACCCAAGAAATGCTACAAAGGAATCGGGCTTCCAGTAAGGATGGCGGAAATTGGGATGAAATGCTTTGACTACTTTGGTTCATTTTGCTTTAATTCTTTTCATGTGCGCATAAAATTAGCTTCATATTACATTTTTATATTACATTTTTTTCTTTCTATAAGTATATAATACTTAAGTGGTATCATATTCTATTGCTAAAAACAATACCATATCAAATTTTTCTTATATTATTAAGTTTTTGTTATATTATTAGTTGATTTAGAAAATTCAGGTGACAAAATTAACTTTCCAAATACAGTTTTTTGAAGTTCAGACATTCCCTCCACCATCTACATTGGTTTCAAGATGACTCCATAACAGTTGATACAAAATAAAAAAAAAATTTAAGTATTTTTTACATTTAAACTCATTTTTGGATCATTGATGTGTTTTTCTCATTTTGGATATCACCACTGGAAAGATCGATAAAAATCTATCAATTTCATATATTCAATTTTTTAGTCCCAAATTTATCTCTTCTAGAGAGCTCTGAAAAAAATGGCGAAAAAAGTGTCTCCGTGGGCGTTAAGGGGTCTGTCTAGTAGCTCGCGTCGAAAAAACGCGATTTTCGTGATTATTTCTTGGGATACTGGATAAAGGTAATGATATAAAAGTTATTAGGCTTAGTAAATGCACTCTTGAAATACATAAAAAAATTTTGTTCTTTTATTTTATACATGTATTATGACCAAAAACGTCAACCAAACGCAACACCTCGAAAAGTAGGTAGGTCCGCCTTGTTGATAAAATCTCGGAGCTGTGTTGTCTGAAACAAAAAAATCAAAGTGCTTTAGGTTTGGTATGACAATGGCAATGTCCCCTGTGAATTTTGTTCAATTATTTTAAAAAATAAAAAAATGGTGAAGAAAAAACAAAAAATTTTCAAAAAACCGGGTTTTTTTCGCCGATTTTTGAAAAAATAATATAGTTAAATTCAAAATTTTTGAAAAAAATTTATAGGGGACATAGCGATAAGTTTAAAGAATATGTGGTTCAAATTTCATAAGGATCGGTCGAGTAGTTTCGAAAATTTCATCAACAAGGCGAGTAAAAGCGTTGTTTCGAGAAAAACGCGTTTAAAGTTTTTTTTACATGAAATTCTTAAAAAAAAATTACTTACACCTAGTCAGCGATGCCTGGACCGTACAAAATTCCTTATCACACAATATTTCTTAATATATTTACTTTCGAAAAAAGTAAAAAACAAAAAACCGATTTTTCAAAAGTGAGTTACTAGACAGACCCCTTAATGTAGTGAGAAAGAAAGGAAACTCGTCAGGTCCACGATCGTGCCTATAGGCAAAAAAATGCACTACTCTTTTCCAGCTCAATACGTCTATTGCAACGAATTACAATAACACGTTTTTAATCGGTAATTAAATGAAATGCAAAGCAAGTTGGTGCTATTTGTTTACGCGAATTGATCGAATGATTACAGAATTACACGAAATGTGAAATCATTCTCCGCAATTCTTGCAGCAAATTACTCAATTATCATCCGAGAGTTAAACAAACTATTAGAGAGTTATATAAAATTTGTCTACTACAATTGAAACTGATTAATGCAGTTGACGAATTTTGTCTAAAAATATATCAAATAAATTAAAATGTAAATTAAAATGAGATGAATTAGATCGAAATACTTATACGTATATTTTCGTATTTAACCAAATTGTTAGTAATTTGTTAGTAAATTACGTAAACAGATTTCAGAATTGTAACGAATTTTAATTGATTATAACAAATGCTATTCAATGCAGAAATGGACAAACGCGGTACATTTTTTAAATACAAATTTATCGGTTTTTCTCTTGTTTAATTAGGACAAATAAAACTGAATTTTTGTCAAAATTCGATATTAAGCGAGAGAATTATTACAGTGCGCTATTAGTTTTAATTTGTTTTTGAAGTAGCGGCTATCGATTTTAAAGATTTTTGTACTTCGTTAAAAAAAAATACTGTACTTTTTCAAAAATTCATAAAAATGATCCATTCCCAAAATGTATCTACTAGTAATAATTTAGGAAAGTTTGTATACATGTAATTGTGTGCACTCATCGAATGTTGAAGAGGGTGATGAAAGTTAAAGATGAACTCATTGGGCGCGGTTTTGCCGATAACACTATCACATTTATTACGGGAATGATTTCGATGTAAAGAATATAATATCGTCAAGTGAAAATGTATTTGATGAATTTTTTTTGAACATCAGTCGCATCAAATACATTTTCAGCATTTACTTTGTTTGACATTTAAACAATAATTATAAAGTAGTCATTTAACTTCTACTACAAGTGCTGTTTTTTAGTTAATCATAAAAGTATACAATAGTCAAATATACTAAATGCAAATATAAAACTACTTACGACAAAAAGAGTCAGATCAACCAAGAAGGATAGCAATGGACGTAATATGCCAGAAAGTTTTTTTTTAACCCGCGAAGGCCCAGAGATACACATTCTTTTGTTGATTTTTGTGCGTCGTTCTTAATAACTAGATTAATATTGACTCGAAAGTGATTGACTTGTTCCTGCCCTTCCTAAGACTACAATAAATGTTATTAAAACATAATAATATTGTATAATTTTGTAAAATAATTATTGATAATAAGAAATTATTTTCAAAAAAGCATAATTTTCTAAAGAAATGTATGCCAGGACGACCTAATAGCTAATATTATTTGACGTTTGATATGCATAATACAAAATTAAAAATGGCGGATCCAATATGGCCGACTAAAATTCTGAGAAACGGTAATTTGGTCTTATATTGGATCCGTCATTTTTAATTTTGTAAATCTGACACCGGATTCGCAATCAGCGGCTCCAAAAAACCCTGTATACTAAATTTAAGAAAAAACCCATCAATGGAAAAATTCGTGACTGAAAGGGTTAAATACGTTTTATTTCGATTTCTTGACCATTTTCATTAAAATTCTTTGATTCTAATCCGACGTATAATATGCGAATAAAACATAAACATAACCTAAAAAACATTGACTAGCAGTTTCTTACATGAAAACTAAGTAATAATAATATATGTGAAGGTTAACAATGCCCGTCATGGACGAAACTTTTTTTTTTCTTTATAATAAAAAAATACATCAAATAAAACCGACGCATTAAAACGAATTTTCCCGAATTCAAATATGCGAAAATCCAAGTAAAAGTAGTAAATTGATGATCTTCGAATTAGGTTGTGAAGTTTCTCAATTCGAAACGTCAAAAACCGGATTGGAAACGTAATCTCTGAATTCGGTCTTATTCTTTTTCGTTTGTTGGGACATTTTAGTTTAATTTTGTATGATCATAGGAATTTTTATTAATTGTACTTGAAATCTACTTTCAAACGGATAAATATGGCTGACCGAATTTTATAAAAATCGTCTGGTACAGTACAACATCACTCTATTGTCCTACTCGGGGTTTTGCCTTTCACTTTGTTGTCCGACAAATGCGCATCGTTTCTTGCGCACCTTCCAGCCATATCGCCTATCGCAATAGGCACGACACTGGAATTACAAAAGAGGGAAGAAGGACAATAAAGTGAAGTTCTACTGTATTTATTATATTGAGGTTCTCGAAGTCATATTGGATCCGCCATTTTCAATTTCCAGAATTTAATAACGGTTTTGTATTCAGCGATCTCAAAAGCAATCTGCATGAAAATTATCAAAATACACAAAGTACAATAAATATTTTAATAAATCGCATTTAACAACAAAATTCCCTATCAATAACGCCATTTTGTAAATTAAATCGTAATAAAAATTGCAGTTTAATGAAAAAGTTTTGCTTATTCCACGTTTTTTTTTTGCATAATCTTATATTTGAGGCTGTTTTGAAGGATTTTTTTATACAAAAATAAAATAAAATCATATAAACTGTTTTTTACATTGTTTTAGTTATGTTATGAAGTATACAAAAAATTGGAACTATTTTTAATGAGTTTTATTGTTATTAATGTTTATTAAAGATTATATCTTTTGAGGCAAGTGATTTCCTCTCTTCGACGTCATCTGAAATAAAAAAATTCAATTTGATATTGTATACTTGTAGTTGTGACTCGTACTAGAATAAAACATTTTCATTAATAAATAACAAAGTTCCAAACAAACCCAATAAGTTTACAAAAATCCATCTTCCATTTGATTATCAAATATTCAAAATGGCAGTTGATTTTTACACACGTCAACAAGGTTTTTTGTTTTACGAGATATCGGAATGGTTTTCGATGTATTTTTTGGCGCTGAACACGAACGATCCTGGCTTACAAAATTGCCCATCACAGGATTTTGAGAAAAGTGGGGGTAAAGACCCGAAAAAACGTGTTTTTGAGGGTTTTCAGTATTTTTTCTCCCGAACTTGACGTGCCAAAAATATCTAATTAGTCTTAAATTGATGCTTGAATCGTGGACTACAAGACCTATATCCGTAAGACTAAAAAAAATTAAAATTTTTTCCAAAAAAATGAGGTTGAAGACACCAAAAGTGTGTGTTTTTGGACTGCATGAAATTGCTTGGATTCGTTTGAAAATGGTTACTCGGGGGTTTATGTGATCGCTGATTACGAATCATGTATTAGTATTCAAAAATTCAAAATGGCGGATCCAAGATGGCGGGTGTCAAAATTAAAAATTGATCGGATTCACTTGAAAATGGTTACTTGGAGGTTTTTGTGTTCGCTGATTACGAATCCGGTATTATTTTTCAAAAATTCAAAATGGCGGGCGTCAAAAGTAAAAATTGATCGGTTCACTTGAAAATAGTTACACGGGGGCTTTTGGGGTCGCTGATTTTTACATCAGCCATATTGGATTATTTTGTGTCCGCCATTTTGAAACATTTATTTTGAAAATACGCCTTTCTGATAGCTGATACGGATCTTGTAATGTATGAATAAAGAAAAATGTATGACTGTATTAAAATTTCTGGTACTTTCAAAACTTTCTGAATGTATGCAAAAGCACACATTTTTGGTATCTTCTACCCCATTTTTTTACAAAAACATTTATTTTTTTGTTTGGTCTTACGAATATGGGTCTTGTAGTCCAGGATTCAAGCATAAATTTAAGACTAACTGAAAGTTTCGGGCACGTCAGGTTAGGGAGAAAAAATACTGAAAACCCTCAAAAACAAGTTTTTTGTCTTTATCCCCACTTTTTTCAAAATGCTGACGTGATGGGCAATTGTGGAAGCCGGGATCGTGTTCAACGCCCAAAAATACATCGATAACCATTCCAATATCTCATAAAAAAAAAACCTGTGTACTTCGATTTCGTATTCCGCAACCCCAAAAAAGTTACATTTTTTTTCAACTATTTAAAAATGTATGCCGCAACGGGTTCACAAAAAAAAAACATGGTTGTAGGAATTGTGAAAATATCACAACGATGACTAATTAGAAAATCTTTAATCTTTAAAAACAATGAAGAAAAGGAATTTTGTCATAATTTTTCATTACACCATTTTTTAATTTTGTGTTTTTCGTTTTTGTATTAAAAAGTAATAAAAATATAATCTTTTAGACCATGTATAATCGAAAAATACCAATGATTAACGAAGTTATATTTTATTTAATGATTTATTTACTTAGTCGTTTGCGGTACAGTAGAACTTCACTTTATTGTCCTTCACATTAATAGCGAGATTCCCTTCACGTATTTAGCGCAGATAAGGTTAGTCCTTCTTCTTTCTTAATTCTAGATGCTCATTGGTCCGACAACACAGTGAAGGGCAAAACCCCGAGTAGGACAATAAAGTGAAATTCTACTGTATTTTTATTTTTTTATGCCATATTATGATATTAAAAAATATTGTCTTACATGTTTTTTGTATATTTTTTTATGAGCTTTAAGATAAAAATATATATTTTCAATTTGTAATGCACTTTGAACCAAAAACACTCAATTAAAAATTTCAAAGTTAATTTCTGGAAATTTCGAGTATTTTTAAAAATCTGAAAATTAACAAAATTGTATACACAAATGTACGGTAGAACTTCACTTTATTGTCCTTTGCATTATTAGCGAGATTCCCTTCACGTATTTAGCGCAGGTAAGGTTAGTTAGTTTATTTAATGATTTCTTTTGTATTCAGTCGTTTGAGGTACAGTAGAACTTCACTTTATTGTCCTTCACTTTATTAGCGAGCTTCCTTTCACGTATTTAGCGCAGATAAGATTAGTTATGGTATATGTAATGATTTTTTTTGTATTCAGTCGTTTCCGGTACAGTAGAACTTCGCTTTACTGTCCTTCACTTTGATAGCGAGATTCCCTTCACGTATTTAGCGCAGGTAAGGTTAGTCATAGTTTATTTAATGATTTTGTTTGTATTCAGTCGTTTGCGGTACAGTAGAACTTCACTTTATTAGCGAGATTCCCTTCACGTATTTAGCGTAGGTAAGGTTAGTTATAGTTTATTTAATGATTTATTTTGTATTCACTCGTTTACGGTACAGTAAAACTTCACTTTATTGTCCTTCGCATTATTAGCAAGATTCCCTTCACGTATTTAGCGCAGATAAGGTTAGTTATGGTATATTTAATGATTTTTTTTTGTATTCAGTCGTTTCCGGTTCAGTAGAACTTCACTTTGTTAGCGAGATTCCCTTCACGTATTTCGCGCAGATAAGGTTAGTCCTTCTTCCCTCTTTCGTAATTCTAGATGCTCATTTGTCCGACAACAAAATGAAGGGCAAAACTCCGATTAGGACAATAAAGTGAAGTTCTACTGTATTTTTATTTTTTACGCAAAATGATATTAAAAAATTTTGTTTTACATGTTTTTTGCGTATTTTTTTTATGAGCTTTAAAATAAAAATATGTATTTTCAATTTCAATTGCACCTTCGACCAAAAAAACTCAATTAAAAATTTCAAAGTTAATTTTTCGAAACTTCGGGTATTTTTAAAAATCTGAAAAATGAAAAAATTGTATACAAAAAGATTAATAAAATAAATTCTTAAACAAGAAGGTTATTAAAAAATAAGTCCCCCGAGTATAGTTCTATTGCATGCACTACAAGGGCCTTCTATTTTCCATTTTCATTCTTCTGTATCTCGGTCAAAAATTAACGAAAAATCATTGTTTTTTTTTTCGTTTTGAAGAGGAAAATTAGATCTTTCACGACAAATTTACTGCTCACAGATACATTTAGAGCATATAATAAAAAACAGAGAAACATTTTCATTATTTTTTAATACACAAACGGTAAACACAAAATTAAAAAATGTTGGCCCCCTTCTCATGGACTGTCCCTTATTTTAATGTTCTTGATTTTTTCAAACTGAAATTAATAATATTATTGTAACATACTAAACACTTGAATTATCTAAAAAATATATAAACTTACTTTTCTTCGTTGAATGCATCGGAATATATCATAATAAAAAAAACACCTGCAATGTATTGACAAAGTAGTACTTTATTCATGTGAAAAACTAATACAACGTTAGGACCTAGGTCCACCTGTTTTCAAGTTCCCAACAAGCACTTTACGAGGCGATTTCAAGGCTCCGTCAAATTGAACATCAAACCATCGATGAAAAATCTATTGAAATAATTCACAGACACTCGAAATAAAGATCTATATCACGATTTCCTAGTTTCTCATTCGTTATGCATGCTCGTAAAACGAACAAAATTCACTTCGCACGTATAGTCTAGCACTCGGTCTACTGCTTCGAAATAACAATATAAAATGTACATACAAATTTCTGTATAACCCAACCACATATTGCCATACGTTTGGATTTTCAATCCCCCAAAGTTTATCGAACACGTACAAATACAAATTCTAAAGCATAGATTTATGCTTTCTTATGTAAAAATCTTTTCCTTATTTTATTAAACTTATTTGTTACAATCACTGTATCTTGCATTTCATTATAGTTACTTCGAAAATACACTATGTTGGTCGTGTAGCGATAGTTACAGGAAGACCCAGGAATGGATAACGTTTTGTCTCTTCGTATTCCTGCTATTTCTTCTTGGACATCAGTCGTTTAATTTTAACAATTGCATGATCTTAAAAACTATCGCAAACATCCCATTAAGAATGGACTGCGATAAAGGATGGATTATGATTTACAATTCAAAAACTAGTCTTCGGTGTCGTTCGGCGAGGATTTTCTGCAGTAAACTGACAGAAGGAGGGGATGGACTCGGACATTAAGAAAGAAGGCAGGGTTGTGGCGGAACCAAAATACGTTCTCTAGGCTTCGTTTGTGCATCTAAAGGTAAGAACGAATATCGAATTTAGGGAATGGCCAATTCTCTATTACCAAAGCTCACCATCCTTTTCTTTTGCTGGCACTTCTATTACTCGAGGCTTATCTATGATCCGTGCAGTACGATTACCCTTTTCCACAATACCAATAATCCATGCTTGGTATCCCTCTTGTTTCTCAATGTCCTTGCAATACGCAGCCGCCTGAAAATCACGTCAATCCTAAATATTTTTAATTCTTATTTTTTTAATTTGAAAACTTTACCTGCTCGCGAGGTAGACAAATGAGCAGGCCGCCGCTCGTTTCAGCAGAATGTCCTTGCAACAGCTGGAACATGTTACCGCATGCCTTGGCAACAGCAGCCATCTTCGCAATCACAGGTAAATTATGAATAACGAATGAAACTTCATTCTTTTGATGCTTCGCCAAATTTTGCGCATGACCCAACAAACCGAAACCGGTGACGTCGGTAGCACCATGAGCATTGTATTTGTGCATCAATCTTGCAGCTGTAAAAACGAAATTTTTACAATTTTTCTAAGGTTTGTTGCGAATAAATATGTATTTACCTATTCTGATTATATTAAAATCTCTGGTAATTTCAAAACTTTCTGAATGTATCCAAAAATCTTTTAAAACAGTGAAATAAAGGAATCTTTCATAAATTTTTAATTACTTTACGACTTTGAATCTAAATTCATGGAGCATTCCATGCGAAGTGGATCACCATTTTTTAATTTCGTGTTTACCCTTTTTGTATTAAAAAGTAATGAAAATGTAGTCATTTTGACCATGTATAAGCCAAAAAATACCAATGATTCACGAAGTTATAGTTTATTTAATGATTTTTTTTATTCAGTCATTTGCGGTATAGTAGAACTTCACTTTATTGTCCTTAACATTATTGGCGACATTCCCTTCACGTATTTAACGCAGGTAAGGTTAGTTATTGTTTATTTAATGATTTTTTTGTGTATTCGGTCGTTTGTGGTACAATAGAACTTCACTTTGTTAGCGAAACTCCCTTCACGTATTTAGCGCAGGTAGGTTAGTTATAATTCACTTAATGATTTATTTTGTATACAGTCGTTTGCGGTTCAGTAGAACTTCACTTTATTATCGAGATTCCCTTCACATATTTAGCGCAGGTAAGGTTAGTTATAGTTTATTTAATAATTTTTTGTTGTATTCAGTCGTTAGCGGTACAGTATAACTTCGCTTTATTGTCCTTCACATTATTAGCGAGACTCCCTTCACGTATTTAGCGGAGATAAGGTTAGTTATAATTCATTTAATGATTTATTTTGTATTAAGTCGTTTGTGGTACAGTAGAACTTGACCTTGTTAGCGCCTTCACATAATTAGCGAGATTCCCTTCACGTATTTAGCGCAGGTAAGGTTAGTTGTAGTTTATTTAATCATTTTTTTTTGTATTCAGTCGTTAGCGGTACAGTAGAACTTCACTTTGTTAGCGAGATTCCTTTCACGTATTTAGCGCAGGTAAGGTTAGTTATAGTTTATTTAATAATTTTTGTTGTATTCAGTCGTTAATGGTACAGTAGAACTTCGGTTTGTTGCAAATAAATAAGTATTTACCTATTCTGTTAAGTCTCGCCATACTATCCATTGCACGTTGATAAGCTTTACGTACGTCGTCTTCACTGACGACCAATTTTATCCGATTCCAACGATCCGGTTGATCTAACCATTGATGGGCGTTCACCGCTACTTGAGTTCCGAGGGGTTTTGTGAGGACCAAGACATCTCCGACCACGGCGTTATCTGGCCTGAAATATTTACATATTTTCAAACGTAAAAACTAATCGTCGTATGCGTATTACATACACGATGTATTCGTTAGGTTGACAAACGGTTGTTGCGACACCTCCGACGGTGCACCATGGATTGACGACGGTTTGACCTCCCGTCACGGTTGTACCGGCCTCCAATGCCGAGTCTTTGAAGCCCCTCATGATCAATGGGACAACGACGTCTCTCTCCTTCTCCGTCATTTTTGTACTTACTCCCAGAAGCATCAGCATATTGTCACATTCCGTCACTCCCATCGCGTATAAGTCGCTGATGACATTAGCACAGGCAATTTTACCTGGAAAAAAAACTCTCCAATGTTTGGAATAAGAGTGAACGATATACTGAAACTTAACCCAAAGTACTTGAATTTAAATTTAATTGAAAAGTTTCTTTAAACGAGTTTTATTGTCGAAAACAAAGTATTTTAAAATACTAGTAAATTAACTTTTAGATCTCACCCATCATATACGGATCGTCGACTAGCGGGTAGAAGAAGTCCGTCGTCTGCACTAGACTAAGACCTCCATGTCTCAAAGGAGTTACAGAGGAATCCATACCGATGCCTAAATGACAAAAACGACAATCGTCATTGGGAATTCGAGGTTTACGATCTTTATATAGAATCTTATATGATGTACGATCTTTGTAAGAATCTTGTTCCAACACTATAAGATCATTCTTTTGAAATTGTTATCAAAAATCAATGACACTGATGTTAGTGGCCAATTCGTAACAGTCAATGTAAAATGTAAAAGTTCTATTTTATATTTCGTTAAAAATTACACAACTAACTATTAATATATCACAAAATATTATTATAAATCTCAACTGGACTTTTTATAACGAGACCAATCTGATTTTAATAAATATGATGTCGAATAAACGACAATAAGGAATTTTTCTTTGACCGTATATAAGAATAATTAAATTTAAAATTAAATTTAAAATTGGAAGTTATTTCTTGGGTTTTCGGTCTCTCGCACTAAAAATAAATATTTTGAAGGTAAGTAAATAAAAATAAATATAAATAAGGTTGTGATGTCAACCAACGAAATATGCGATAATAAAATAATTTTGAAAATTAAATTTTTGGAGATAATATCGCGGACTAAATTTTTATTAAACGACGGAATATAAGGAGTTAAGATTAGTATTTAAGTAATAGATTTAGTTTCCCTCTAGCGATATTATTTAAAATTACTATTTTTGAAAAATAACACGTTTCGTCCCAATGAATCTGATTTTATTTAAATCAGATGTTACGAATTGGCTGGTCAGCGACGTCAAATATCGTCATTATAGTTACAATGAAGCAATTCATTTATGAACTGTATGCCATGACAATTCAGATTCGGATAGGACAAGTGAAAAAAAACTTTTGAAGCGATAATAAAATAAGTTTTTATTTGACTTTAAAATAAAATTTTCTTTTACTTATTGTGCAAGAATGAATCGGTACGTGTAAATGTCCTTATATTTAGTTTATATTTTGTGCTTTATCGCGGTTTACAATATATTACAATGCAACAAAATAATTTATTACAAACTATGAACATTACTCTTTTGCAGCACTATACAGTACCGCTCAAAAGTATGAGCTCACCCTTGCGGAATTTCGGCTAAATTAAAATGTTGATATCTCATTGCCAAGTTAACGTACAGGAAAAATAAAAAAAGGGAATTAAAGAGGAGACTTTCAGCTTCTGAGACGTGGTGGTTTCATTTCTATGTATGCATTTCTCTACGAACTATGCTCAATTTAGTAAAGTCATTTTTTCGTATTATTTTTTCTTTTTCAATCCGCTCCCATTTTTTTAAAAATGATTGCAGAAGAAATGTACAACGTGTAATCGAAAGGTAATCCCAATAGCTTTAATTTGCCTCTTCGGGATTTTGTCCAATCTTTCTTTACAAATACTTATTTAATTTTGAACAAGTTAATGTGATTTTTTTTTCAATCTGCTATATCCCGGAAAATTAACGTGATATAAAAAATGTTTAACAAACAAAAAGTTTCATTTTTTAATTATCTATTGGCGGAAATTTTTTCAAATTTATAGAAGGAAATTTTTTTCTACCGAATTTTGTTGACTTCAACATTTTTTGTGTAATAATCATTTTCGGATGCAAAAATGCATTTGAACTATGATCAAGTTTAAGATTATGTTTGTCTTTACATTAGGATGTTTCACGCAAAGCACGTGGCGGTTTTTTTGAAGAAAGCCAAATTTAGTAAATATGTACATATATACATGAATACAATTGTTGATATTTTCTATGTATGTTAAAATAAAGTTCGTTGTTCATTTATAAATATATGTACATGAATTATTATAATGCAAACTGAGCATAGATGAAATGCAAATCTATATCTGTTAATAATCGCAGCACAAAAGCGTAAATTTGACGAAATAGGATAACAAAAATTTCCGTCAATAGACAATTACAAAATTAAACTTTTTGTTTCTTAAATATTTTTTATATCACGTCAACTTTCCGAGATATAGCAGATTGAAAAAAAATCACATTATTTTGTTCAAAATTGAATAAATATTTGTAAAGAAATATTAGACAAAATCCCGAAGAGGCAAATTAAAGCAATAGGGATTACCTTTCGATTACACGTTGTACATTTCTCTTGCAATCGAGTCAAAAAATAAAGAGGCACCAACACAGATGTCAGTTCATGATCATCGACGTTTCGACAGTGTCGCTGTCATTTTCAAGACTAAACATATTTTATTTGTTTTTAAACACTAATAAACATACAAACTTAAAAATATATACAAACAAACTATCTTAGGTTAGACAAATAATGCACGCCGCAAAATACATTTTGTATTTGTAAAGGAAAATTTACAAAGTACGCGAGTTACATTGTGACTGAAGTAAATCATTGAAACAACATAAAGCGTTTCACTAGCAAGTATTACATAGAAATTTTTTCAATAATATTCAACGTAAGTAATTAGGCTGTTAATTGTTTGAAATTAGAAAACTTTATTTTGTAGGCACTATTCAAATTCTGAACATCTTCTTTTTTATTTAGCAAATGTTCCTGTAATGTTATATGGACCATCTCAGATGTACACTGTAAAAAATGGTAATGAATTTTACAACTGATTGTAATTTTCATGGGTGCAAATTTGGCAACATTTCCCACATGTGGCGTAGGGTTTTTACCACTTGAGGTTTAGGATTTTACAACGTTTTTGTGAATTTACCAGACACGGTTGGTAAAGTACTACGCTGAAAGCAGGAAAATTACAACGCGCTGTAAAAGTACTACACTGTACGTTGGTCATAACTGTAGACTTACCACGCGGGGTAATTTTACCACTCGAGGGAAAAATACACATAGTCATTGTAAAAATTCTAAGTTAATTGTAAATTTACATTTAAAAATTGTAATATTACCGATTACATGTTAAATGTACATTCTGATAGGAAAAATACAGGTTTAAAGTGCGAAATTCATTGATCGGCCCGTCTAGTGTATAAGATCTTCGAGCTGGATAACCTACAAATTTTAATATTTTGTTGTAAATTTACAACGTACATGGGTAAATTTAATACACTCTGCGTGACAATATTACCGCATTTTTTGAATTTTAATACGATGTTGTAAATTTACAACTTTACTTAGAAATTTTACAAAGACGAAAAGGAACTTTACATAAGGTGGTAAATTTACAATAAAAACTGTGTAAAATCGCTACGCTTAGCATTGGTCATATAATTGCCTGCGCTTAAGGTGGTAACATTCATTACTATTTTTTACAGTGTATATAACATTACGGAAACATTCGATAAATAAAAAAGAAGACGTTCATAATTTGATTAGTCCCTACAGAATGATGTTTTCACATTTGAAACAATTAACAGCCCAATTACTTACGTTGAATATTATTGAAAAAATTTCTATGTAATACTTGCTAGTGAAATGCTTTATGTTGTTTCAACATTTACTTCAGTCACTATATAACTCACGTACTTTGACGTGTAAATTTTCCTTTACAAATACAAAATGTATTTTGTAGCATGTTATTTGTGTAAGGTACACGGTGCTTTTTAAATCGATTTAACCTAAAGGTTCCGGCACCTGGGACTTTCTTGTTGATTTCCAGATCATTAATACCTCATTTTTCGACAAAAAATAAAATCTTCTCTGGAGCCGTTTTTGAAAAATGTCGATTTAAAAATTCAAAATGAAGAAAAGTCAACTTTTTCAAGAAATATTCATTTGAGAAATAATTTCGTCAGATGGAATTTGTAGATATAAAAAAAAGACGTTTTTTGTATTTGTATCATTGTTCTCTACAATCAATAGTTTATGAGAAAAACAAAAAAAAAAGTAACTTTTTGCATGTGTTTTTCATTTTTTAACTGATTTTTTATAGGATACATATCTTTTTTCTTTTGTAAACATAGTAGGTACACTTTAAGTCGTGTGTAAGAGCTCGACTTTTAAACATTTTCACTATTCAGCTCACAATAACAGGTTTAATTTAATTAATAAAGTTATAATGATAGTTTTTATTTTAAAACGTTTCATGACACCTGTTAAGATTACGGCTACCAATTGTTTTGATCAAAATTTAAAGGATACCAACCTTGGCAATAATAAAGTACTATATTGTCACACAGACATCTGTGTTCGTGCCTCTTTATTTTTTTACTCGGATCATCAACCTAACCACAATTCATTTTGATTAATTACATCAAGTGATAAAGTCATTTAATTTACTATTAAATAAATAAGAGTCTAATATGTATAATAAACTTGCACTGATCGAGTTCAAATTTTTACACAGCTCTTATTATGCAAAAGAAGGCAGCGTTACTAGCAAGGTACAGTAGGACCTCTCTTATTCTAATTAGAAAAGTTTTTCAAGATGGCGCCGACCTCTCTTATTCTAATTTTCCCCTTACCCCCACTTACTTGGCTTGCGAGCTTGTGAATCGTGGACAATATTTTTCGTTGACTTTAGTGTGATAATGGGAGAAGACTTGTGGGGGAACGATTAAAATAAGAGGCTGGACAATTAGAATAAGAAAGGCCCTACTGTAGTATTCTAAGTTAAAAATGTACACTGAAAAAAAAGTCGATGTAATTTTACAGTGAAAAAGTGGAAACAAAAATACCAGTGAAAATCGTTGTAAATTTACAGTGATATTGTAAAAATCACCTTCATTATCGATGTAATTATACATGTGCACTGTAAAACGGAAAAAATCAATTCTATATTTACACGGCACTACAATATTACAATTGGACTGTAAAGTTCCTCGAGTTTTATTAGAATTTTACATTGCTAGGTAAAATTACATTGGCCCAGTGAAATGTCCCAAGTTTTGGTGTAATTTTTAGATATGAGCGGAATGATTTACCAATATATCAACTAAATTTTTTATAATTCAGCTACCTATAATTTGTAATGTCTTCAATTCCCTTTTCGTTAAAAATATAAAGTCATTCAATAAACGAAATAGCACATCTGTGCAGCTGTATACAATGTATATATGTCAACAGCGCCACAGCCCACAGTATGTCGATTAGAGATTTTGATGTTTTTAATCGTCTACAGCCTACAATTCTTTATCAATTTGAAAGATTTTTCTTTAGAAATTAAGTTCAACGTATGTAGAAGCAGGTATATAGATTGAATTTTCATTTTATTATAAGTAAAAACAAATATTGCCATTTTGTAAACAAACAAATAGGTAATTAGACCGAAATGCAAAATCTTCCTTGATCCAGGTGAAACTTAGTATTCGGGGGTTTTTGAGGTTGCTGATTACGAATCTGAATTCAGATTTTGGAAATTCAAAATCTGAAAACTAAAATTTCTATATCCAGTCGATTATTCAATTTGATATAATTTTTTTAGGCACTTTTATTTCGATATAAATATCATATTACCTATTTGTTTGTTTAGAAAATGGCAATATTTGTTTTTATTTATCTTTCAAATTGATAAATAATTGTAGGCTATAGACAATTAAAAACATCAAAATCTCTAATCGACATACCATGCAGCGGTTGACGAAAACGGCGAGAACCACTTTACAGTGCGCATGTAATTTTACATTTTCCGTGCTTTTTTACATGGAAAACAATTGAAAATTACAAAGATGATGTGAAATTACATTTTTTTAAATTACACAATCAATGTAAAATTACGATTCCTACTGGTATTTTTATTTCCACCTTTTACACTGTAAATTTACATTTCCATTGTAAATTTTACACATTTATGGTAAATTTCCTTCTGTTTTCATTGGATATTTACCAAAAACATGCAATTTTACGAGAGTAATAGGAAATTTCAACAAAATTGTAAAATCTCAGAAATGTAATTTTACATTTCTTATTTCCAATGTACATTAAAAATCGATTCAACAGTTTTTAATTTACATTTTTGGAGTATTACTACATTTTTGATTAACCACTAACCCTGCAGGGGGATTTCAATCGGTTCAGCTGATAAATTCCATTCCATACTTTTTGAACACTTTTTATGTTTGATCTCTTAATAAATATGAAAGAAAGTTGGGAACTGACTATGAGAATTTAAAAAAATTAACTAAAAATACTGTTCTTTTATATATATGTAAAATGTTTATATAATATGTAAAATATAAATTTCACACGTGTGACGTAGTTTGATCATCAAAATTGATCTGATCAAAAGTCATAGACAATAAACAAAACCTGCTGCACATTTTTATTACCGATTTTTACTCAATATTGTACATTTTATGAACGTTTTATGTAAAAACTACATAATTTACGATCATAATCGATATTCAAGTACAAGTAGTATTTTTCTTTCAAAATTTGAGAAACTTAGAAAAAGAGTTTCTTTGTTTTCATCTATTTAAAACTTGCGTCTCTATTCATTTAAACTTGTTAAATTTTAAGAAACAATGTTAAAAATATTGAAACCATGTGTTTTGGAGCAAAGATTCCATATTTTGTATTTTCTGGATTCGTACATCAAATGTTCTTTATACGACGTGAGATTTTTTACTCCGATTTTGAGTAGAATATACTCACCAATGCGCGGTGTGGCCATGTGCATGAAGTGGGCATGTTCATGATCCTGAGCGTTTGCATCATCAGATTGTAGTCCCTCGAGGAGTTTACCAAGAATCTCCTGAGGGACTTTACACCCTCATCCTTTTAAATCAGCAAACCGCGTAAGGCGGAAAGTTACGTCCAGGTCATGAGCCACTGGGTCGAATGGCCTGCGCAAGGCCAGGGCGTTTGGATTCCCGCCTAACTCGAGTTGAGCCACGGAGAGTGCCTCCTGGGTGACCGGGGTCCCCTGAAGATCCGCCATCTTCGTCCACAGGGCGAAGGCGATAAAAAGCCGGTTTCGGAGAAAAAGTCAAAGATCGTCGGATCCCGCCTCGAAAATCGCACGGTAAATTTATAAAAACTTGGATTTTTTAAGCGTAAACGAAAAAGCAAGGTTAAAAACGGCGCTTTCGTTGAAAATAACCGGGCTGCCCTCAGGTGCGTCGACGCAAATCGCGTGAACTTACAACGAACGGGAATATCTTGCACCGGCGTCGACGAAGCGGGATCAGGCGATTCGGCAAAATGGACGCGGTACACTCGCGGAGTTTACGTGGAGTCGGAACGAGTCGGGCGCAATCGACGCGAGGCGTTAAGCGCAAGCTCCGTCACTTCGCGGCGGCCATCTTTTATACTTTTCCGCTTTCTTATTGGTCCATTCGAATCGGCGCATGCGCAGCAGAAACGACGCGTCGCCAGGGCCGGCTTCTTTTTTCTTTTCTTCGACGTTGTTCGCCACTTCTTTTCCACACCACTGCATTAACCGAAAACCTTGAAACGTATTTCATATCTATCACTTAATTTAGGCCACATTTAATTTAGCGTTTCACATCAAATATTTCTAATTTCTTTATTTTTTTTTTCGCACCTTTATACTGGTAAGTAGGAGAATCATGAACAAAGGAATCGCCTCACGTGCGTAGACAAAACAGTCCAATCAATTCGGAAGAAAACGGAGTATTGGTAAAATTATTGGACATTGATTTTTTGTTTTATTGATCAATTCATAATATGCGTTACTTCTTATCATAATGAAATATTTTTATTTCAGCAACTTTCTGCATATACTCCGATTTTATATTTGGAGCATTCCGCCGAAAATGACATTTGGGAGTTAAAAGTTTCGATTAATATTTCCTTAATGGTTACATTGTTACATAAATGTTACATAGTTGTTACATAACTGTTACTTTCCGTGTTCGCTGGGTTATTCAAAGCTGGTATTTATTTAGCATTGGTATAAGATTAAATTTTTTTAAAATATGAATTAGCATAAGTTAATGATAAAAATATAAAGGACAATAATACCCGCTAAACAAAATAACGTTCCAGGAACATCTTTACAACCTCTGACATTGGCAATGTGACGCTTGATGAAAAGTTGCGGGAATATTCCTGCAACACTCGGTAACCCGAAATGTCCTCAAACCACGATGACTCCGTGTAACGTTAGGTTTGTAACGTCGTTTGCAACATTCGGGAAAGGATAATGCCACGTTATACTAACTTTGCACATGTTACGACGCAAAAGTAACATAAATGCAACAGATAATAAGTACTAGTTTTCTCCCCTTATGAAACCCAAGAAATCGAATTTGGATAGAGTTGTATAGAATTGGATTCAATTATTAAATTCTGAATCCATACTTTGTTCAACGGTGAATCCATTTTAATACGTAAATATAATTCTATTCGTTCATACGAATAAAAAGGTTACTTTCTGAATTCATATTAATCCAAAAAAAGTTGTCTTTTTAAAAATTAAATCTTAAATACATCCTCAACATACATATTCAACATTAAGGATTTAAAACTATCTAAGTGTATTCATTTCAATCCAAAAATAGTTTCCTTTTTAAAAACGAAATATTGAATGCATCTGTATTCAACATTATGGATTCAAAAGTAGCCAAGTGTATTCATTTCAATCCAAAAAAAGTTTCCTTCTTAAAAACGAAATATTGAATGCTTCCGTTTTCAACATTACGGATTCAGAACTATCTAAGCGTATTCATTTCAATGCAAAAAAAGTTTTCTATCAAAAACGAAACTTTGAATACATCTATATTCAACATTACGGATTCAAAACTACCTAAGCGTATTCATTTCAATGCAAGAAAAGTTTTCTTTCAAAAACAAAACTTTGTATACATCCGTATTCAATATTACGGACTCAAAACTATCCAAGTGTATTCATTTCAATCAAAAAAAGTTTCCTTCTTCAAAACGAAATATTGAATGCCTCCGTATTCAACATTACGGATTTAGAACTATCTAAGCGTATTCATTTGAATGCAAAAAAAAGTTTTCTTTCAAAAAATAAACTTTGAATAAATCTGTATTTATTTGTATTCTTATACTGCTTCCGATTGTATTCGTAAGTGTGTTCGTAAAATTGAATACAGATGGATTACTTTTTCTGAAATTTACTCCGGCAAACTACGCTTTCGATTGTATTCGTAAAATTAAATACAGATGGATTCCTTTCTTCGGAATTCAATCCATTTGAATACATATTTACGGAATCAAAGTATGAATTCAAAATGAATTGAAATTTTCAATCCAATCCTATCCAATCTCGATTGCTGGGACGTTTCATTTGTAACGGTTTATCGACATTTATAGCGTACTAAAAGTTTAATGAATGTTCACGAATGTTCCCAGTAACCGCACGAAATTATATCTGGTTCTAACGTTAAAAATGTTATAGCGCTTTTTCATTTTGCACAGATTTTGCACTTTTCCCATAAGAGTGTAATATGTATAATAAACTTGCACTGATCGAGTTCAAATTTTTACACAGCTCTTATGGAAAAAGTGCAAAACCAATGCAAAAGAAGAAAGTGCTATAAGGTAGTAATCTACGTTAAAAATGTACATTAAAAATCGATTCAACAGTTTTTAATTTACATTTCTGGCTAACCACGCAGGGGGATTTTAGTCGGTTCAGCTGATAAGTAATCTACGCTATAGAAATGTAAATTTGAAAATGATTGAATGTATTTTTCAAAATTTGGACTACATTCCGTACTTTTTGAACACTTTTTATGTTTGATCTCCTAATAAATATGAAAGAAAGTTGGGAACTAACTATGAGAATTTAAAAAAATTAATAGTATATACCGTAATTTTATAAATTTACTAAAAATGCTGTTCTTTTATAGTATTTCATAAAAGTCGTATACATTTTAATATGTGGATAAAATATAAATTTCACACGTGTGACGTTGCAGTTATCGTGTTAAATGTTACAAATTATCCTCTCCAAATGAATACTCTTCAAGGCGTGGCGAAACGTTTCTATAACATGTTCTGTAAAATATTAACTGCCCTTCTGTAACGTAAAAGGGAAGTTTCCTGAATGTTGAAAATAAAGTGTAATTTCTGAAACGGCACTGAAATAGTTTACAAACATTCCTCTTAAATGTTTCACAATAGCAGAAGTATTGCAAAATTGCAATGTTCCGTGTTTATTGGGTACTGGCGGGCATAATTTTAGGTTTGTTTTCCTTTGATACAAGTATGATTTCCGAAGTATTTGTTTGGGCTGAAAATACCGGTACCTTCAGAATTTCCCTACCTTTTTTGCATTTTTCCAAGAATTGAAGTTAAATGTGAGAAATTGTGCATTTTTTACCAAGTTCTATTTTATTTCTAAAATCTGAAGTGATAGTTAAGTTCCAAGTCCATTCTTTCCGAACGCACAAAATCGAAATGTGGCATAAAAAACGCATATTTTTCAGGAGAATACGAAGTGATCAGAAAATTCTTGCAGTACCATTGTTTCAAAATATACTTCGCTTATCGAAGCCAAAATCAGTGTTGCCCTGGTAAAAATGGGAGCGTTGCACGAGCATTACTTAAGAGTGACTAAGAGTTCCAAATGAGTTTGAAAAGCGTTAAATCTGCTTCGAGAAGCGTGCCAATAGAGTTAGCAAAGAGTGAATTTGGACAAAAAACGCTTAACGTATTCTTCGACTTTTACCAGTAGGGAACATAAGGGGTTAAGCGTACGATAAGCGTAAATTTGGACATTTTTTACCCTCGCGTATCGCTTCATTTTTCCAGGGTGGACAGTAAAATGAAATAAAACACTTTTTAGAAGGCTTGAAAACTATTCAAAGAAAAAAAATGCTCTAAAAAACTACATTTTCTATGGATGGAGACAAATTTAACAAAATATTATTATTTATCACAAAATTATTACATTTATTCAATTAAAATATTGTATTTTAAGCAAACATGGTTTGCTAAAAGGTTTAATTCTAATTTAATCTTTAAATAAATCTTCAAAATATTTCAAAAAGTTAGAGATATACAAATAATTGTTCAAACAATAGTTGTGCAAGACTTTTTTCGGCATTATTTTTCCGGATTGCCGGTTACCAGTTGGATTATTTTCCTTAACCTCGAATGTTGACTCCAAACAACAAATATACATTTTGGAGCTCATCTTAATTGCTTCTGGCTATATGTATATGCAGCATTCTCCTCCACGCCTCACAGACACCTAATTGTGCTCATGTAATAGCTTTCGAAACAAAGGAGTTTTAATTAAAAAGAAACAAGAAGCGTTTATTTTATTAGCGCAAGAAATTTTCGAAGTTGGGTCAGACTGAAGGCCGTATACTGTTATCGATATTCAGTTAAATCTGAAAAAAAACTGGTAAAGAACAACGTACCTAATAAGCTTACAAGAGAAATTATCGAAGTGTTAATCATGAATATAAACAAGTGTTGTATGGTTCGAAGGCACTCACCAAATATAAGTTACCTTGGTGTATTTCGTTTGAATGGGCTATGCAGATGGCGCAATGTGCAAATTAAATTAAATGTTAACACTTTTTCTATTGTTACTGTCATTCTGATTAATCAGCAATAAAAAAAAAAGAAAAAAAGGGTCCACACTTTTTATATGTACGGCGCATTGAAGACTTTATGTGTAATAGATGTGCTTGAAAGCTTATATGTCCAGATTGAATCGACGAAAACGAATGAATCGTTCATGAAACTCAAGATTATTTATTGCAATATTATGAGTTTGACATCATTTTCCAAGTACACGATAACAGGAAATCGGCAGAGGATGTCGTCTCTTAAAGGGACTTTTTCAAGGCGTTTGATAGGTTTGATCATGGTTTGCTTATAAGTAAACAGCATTTTCTGGGTTTAAGGGGTAATTTACTAAAATGGATTGCATCTTTTTAATTAATCAAGAACAAATCGGCAGGGCGAAAGGATTCAGCTCAGATCGGTGAATTCATTACCCCGGAATATGATAGAAATGTGTTTTCCGGTATTTAGAATATTTAGAAGATATTTATACTAAATATCTGTTTTCAGTAAATAAAGACTTTTGTAAATTTTCAAACGTTTCCATACAAATCTCTATTACTTGATGCCAGTAGTTTATTAAGTTTATATAAAGACACATTAGATGCCGTTGATTCAATAAACAAATAAATTATTGGTTCTAACTTTGTAGTAAAGTGTCAAGGTTATTTAAAGGTCAAAGTGATTGTATTTAAACGTAAACTTTTTGTATCATATTCAAACAGAAGCGAAATTTTACCTCCAAAATGATAGTCTCAACCATTGCTAGAATGACCTTGAAAGGTCACGCATTGGAAGATCGTCCATAAACTTACTTTTTTTGTATTTTTTTTAGAATTTGTGTGCGCAACTTGTTAAGTGGACATGAGGTCTAACGTGAAGCGGTTAAAGTTGATTGATTCCAAAGTCAAAGTATTTTCTTAATAGAAAATGTTACTTTGCTATTTCATCCTACTGATAGTACAAAGTGTAATAAATTATGTAACGGTATTCAATCATAACACTTTGTAAACAAACAAACAAACGATGTGAACCAAGTTTTTCAGATAAGAAAAATTCACATGTAATACATGGCATATCAAAATCGTCAAAAATAGGAGAAATATTTCCGAGAAATTCACGTAATAGTACATTATGATACAAGTTCGGTAAATGAGTGATAATTGAATGCGCTTAAATTCAAAGAATGAGCCGGAGCTGAGGGATTTAATTTAATCCCGCCGAAATGGTAATTGATGTGTATAGAGGTGAAAATATCATTCATTGACTTTCACAAGTCTCTGTAGAAAAGACTAAGTTGGGACTGCGTCAAATGAATCAGAACAACAATTTTTTTATTACAAGACATTACGATAAATTTCAAAGTATGTTTACATAATATTTTAATAGTCTAGCACTATTTTTTCGCTTGAGATAACTATATAAGTAGTTGAAACAGCAATATAAATTGTTATGACAATTATGAGTATGCTGGAACGTATTTTTACTATATACTATAGTAATTATAACTATTTATTCGGTTGTTGCAACTATACTAAGTTTTATTGAGTACGAAAGCATTGGCATGCAAATTTTGAAACCTTTTAAATGCTTCCTATGCCTATATGATGATTCCGACTCGTGTGGGAAAAGTAAGGTTCAGAGGCTTTGATATAACACTTGACAATAAAAATTTAGAGATACGTTATTTCAACGGAAGGTAAGGAAATTTATGATTTAGGTATTGAGCCGGCAATACTTAAGGGCCCTCGAGTACGGCAAAAAACGAGGAAAATTTGGCTGCAGGGTTCAAGATCTTAATATTGATTTTTCTCGAAATCTGTTTTATTGGAATATTTATATTAATATTGGAGCTATCGAATGAGTGAGTTTAGAGTCATTTTGTACCTAGGAAGTAATAAAAACACTAAATTCCCGAGGCACATGTAATATGTCAGGTTCTCTATTCAGTTTTCTATCTTTATTGTTTATTATTTCCTAGCTACAGAATAACTCACTCATTCGCTAGCTACAATATTATTAAATATTCCTATCAATAAAGACTTTAAGAAAAATCATTATTAAACCCTAGAACCTGGAGCAAACTTTTCCTCGCTTCTTGATATGTTCGAGGGCCCTTACATCTTCCTTTATCTCATCTATCAACTAATATACCATTTTCCATCTCAACAAATTATTCTGAAGGAGTTGGGGGATCTTTGCTATATATATATATATACAATTGCGTAAAAACGTTTCTTGTAATCTCACCGGACACTTTACTCTTAATTTTTCTAGTAATTTTTTTCTGGTGACAGAAATACGTCTGCTCGATCAGAAATAATGCAAATTTACGATGCTAAAGATGGAAAGGTTGGATTATTTTAAGATCTTTTGAAAAATTAAGAGTAAAGTGTCCGGTGAGATTACAAGAAACGTTTTTACGCAATTGTACGCTTAATGATGCGAATCGCATGCTTAGAATAAGTTTAAATCACTCTTAATTGAGAAGCTATTATCTAAGCGCCTAGTTAAGCGGCTTGTAAGAGTGCATGAAGCCTTCTTTTCCTTTTGTACGCTACATGAGAAAACCAAAATTACAGAGTTCATGAGACGTTCGACAAGATGGAATAAAGCGATTTTTACAATCTTGTACAAATTTCCTTTCGAAACCTTATAATTTTCAGTATTAAAATAGTACATTGTGCAACGAGGGAGCAAAATAGCTGTTTGCGGACGAGGGCGAGTTCGACGCCCGAGCGAAGCGAGGTCGGCAATTCGAATGAGTCTGCAAATACCTGTTCTTCCTTGTTGCAGATATTATTTTCCCACACTCTGAGCCCAAAATGCTTATAGGGACTCTCTCCCTATTACTCCCGCATTATAGGGAGCAAAATAGCTCATTCTCTCCCCAGTGTATCCCCCTCTCCAAAATGTATTTAGTTGGGAGCAATATAAGTTTTGCTCCACATTATACTAGAAAAATATCAATCACTATATTTATTCATTATCAACGAACATTTTTATTACAATACAGGTCTAACACGATAATCATGTTACGTCTTTTGATTTACCAGTAGTAGATCAGTAGTTGGCGTCACACGCAGTCTTTGTTTCATGTTAAGCGTCGCATGCCGTTGATTACGACTGGATAGGTGACCGAACGAGAACACCTTATTTAAAGATAATTAATTTATCTTTAACAATAGTACATTACTCAACGAGGGAGGTAAAACAAAGAATTTCTCAGACTGCGTGTAATTTTTACCCGCGGCGCAGCCGAGGGTGAGAAACATGCAGTCGCTGAAGCATTCTTTTTCACTTCCCGAGGGAAGTATACGATTTTTCTTTATGACCGAGAGGATAAGCGGCATCTTTCCTTCCGCATGCGGGAGGAAAGTTGCTGCTTTCCTCTCTGTGTGAAGAAAAATTAAAATACATTAAAAAAATAATTTTTATATGAAATGTGGAAAAAAATATAAAATAAATAAAAATGTTTGCAAGGTAAGTATTTTTTTCTTATACATTAATCAGGAACTCCTCCTGTACGCTTTCCAAAGCGTACGTAGCCGTTCACAAATGCAAAACGTTGATCTTTTAAAAGAATATTCACGTTTTAAGTACTCCTAACGAACTTTCGTGGAAGCGGCATGCACGTTTCCCAAACGCCAACTTCACACTTTATGAACTCTTAATGGACACTCATATTTTTGGCAGGGCCTCCATCAAATATTTAGTTATCTTGTAATTACCTGTTTTTTCTTAGCAACCACAAAATTATAGATAAAGAATACCAATTATTCTCAAACTTTTCTTTTTTCTGTATTCAGCGTTTCTGGTCTAAATTCACTCTTAAAATAGTATTTAAGCGTTACAAAAGAGTAACGGAAGAGTGAATTTAGACAATTTAAAGCGTCTGACGCCCTTCATTTTTATGGTATGCACCTCCCTACTGGAAGTAAACGGATTCAAACCCTATCCGTATTAATACTTCGGCTATCCGTTTATATACGTTTTATAACGTTTCAATACATTTTTAACCTCTTGTATCCGAAGGCTATCCGTGACTAATCCGTACGTATCCGCGTCCTTCATTAATTTATTCCCGACGTCTGCCGCGGATCGCACACGAGTCCGTTCCAATAGTTTCCTATCCGCGCATATCAGCAATTCGCAAATTACATTTCTAATCCGTCGTGATCCGCGGATTTCTATCCGTCTACCAATCCGCATATATCGTCTTTTATCCGTCCCGATCCGTTTCCGAGCCTATACGTTTCGATCCGTCGGTTTTAATGCGCGTTTCTATCCGCGTGCAACTTTAAATATTTCTCGACGACTGCCGCGGATCGCACACGAGTCCGTTCCGATAGTTTCCTATTCGCGCATATTCGCGGTTCGCAAATTACATTTCTAATCCGCTTTAATCCGCGGATTTCTATCCGACTGTCTGTCCGCACATATCGTTTTCAATCCGCTTCGATACGTTTCCGAGCCTATACGTTTCGATCCGTCGGTTTCAATCCGCGTCTCCATCGGTATAGGCATCTGCAAGCAATTTTAACTATCTGTGGCGGTTCGGAAATGTTTTCGTTCCGTTAATTCCCTATCCGCGCAACTCTGTGATTCGGAAAAATCAAGCCACTTGAGCATATTTCCATGTACAAGACGAAAGGGGAGGGAGAGCAATTTCGAAAAATCGCAATACTTGAACAACCCTAACGACTATCTTACAATATTCTTACATTAAATTAATACAAAGATGTATATCCTGGTAATAAATATTCAAATGCATAATTTTTAAATAGTTCGTGCTTTGTATTTCAAACTATACAAACGATAATATCATAAGTACACAAACGAATAGAAGCTGATAGAATTTTCGTATACGCAGGCGGATATATGTGGATAAATATTTATACATTTTTACGGATAACAAAGGATACAAGTATACAAACGAATAGAAGCGGATTTAATTTTCGTATACGCTGGCGGATATATGCGGATAAATATTGACTCAGTTTTTAAGGATTGAGACGGATGAAAGTATTTATGCAAATAGAAACGGATAAAAACAGGTGCACACTCGGTGCCATATCACGGATAGATACGTATAGACACGGATTCGACAGGCTCATATTAGAACGGATTGAGGCGGATCAATTTTCCATTCCACGGATCCAGAACGTATTCAGTTTTGACGGACAACAACCGATTGAAAAGAATGCAAAGTGGGCATTCAAACGGATACAAATTTTCTATCCGTTTGAATCCGTTTACTTCCACCCAGCAAACGAAAATGGATTAAAATACATTGAAAATTTGAATTCTTTTGAATCCGGATTCTTAATTCCGTGTAAAGAATTTAAATGTACAATATGCCAAGATAATAGAGTCCCTGGGACTCTACAAGAAAAAAGATTCAAAGCTAAAAGATTCAGCAGGCTTACGGTTCTATTAAGATCCAAAGCCGTGGTCGAGGCACTCATTTGATGCTTCTTTAAAGCCACAACCATCAAGAAGAAGAAGAAGACAGCACTCTTAAAGTCTTAAACAATAGACAAACGAATTTTGCTCCTAATTAGCGCCTCCACCCTTCTAACCGTCGGTTAAAGTTTTTGGAAACAAGTCTAAAAGTTGAGCAAAACGATTTGAACAGTTACCACAACTGTCAAGTCAGAAAGATACAATAATGCCAAAAGAAGTCAGTTTCGAGGACGTAAGTTCAATATCATTGTTCGGTGATGTGTTATTTATTTATTTATTTATTTAAAGAAATAAACGGCCTATAAGACCTTTGTACAAAAATATTCTGACATAATCAGCGCAATTTGAATAACAAAGAAAAGAAACATAAAAATTTGGTAATATAGTAATTGAGAACCGTATGTTAAAACAAAATAAAAAAACTTAATAATAAGTGTATAATAATCGTCGCACTTTAAATCGAAATGATATAAAACTAGTAGTGTTTTCTACATCACCGGGAACACTGTTCCATTCACGCCTGAGTCTAGCTACACTAGAGTGAAATCCATAACGAGATTTACTATTATTTTCACAAATATCCCGATAACGACGCAATGAATATGGTTGAGAACGAGTAGAGAACAACGAAGATATTTGCTCAGATTTAATCATACCCGTAGTAATTTTACGGACAAATAGTAAATCAATAATATGATGTATTGAATAAATTGATGGTATTGAAAATTTAGAAGCAACGACAAATATCTTATTGTTATTGATGAAATTTGGAAGGAAACTTATAGTTCACTTTTTTTTAGCTTCCAATCTTAGAATCGCCCTATGTCTACATTAAAGACAAAAAAAAATGTTTGGCCAAAATTAATAAAATTTGTTGCGATGGTTTTACAAAATTACAGGTTTGTATATTTTATAATTTCAGTACATTTATGTTATATTTTAATTTTTTAGTGTTTTCTATTAAAATTTGTGAATTTTCAGATCGTCTCGGATTTTGACTTGACCTTAACAAAGCAGCATGTTGATGGGAAACTTCTACTAAGTAGTTTCGGTATGAATTTTATTATATTATTTTTGGTTTGATTAAAAGATTCTAAACTAAAGAAAAAAATTCACAGGAATTTTCAGCAAGTGCAAACAATTGCCACAATGGTACAAAGATGAAGAGAAATCCATGTATGAAAAATATAGACCAATTGAGATTAATCCACGCTTATCGTTAGAGGCGAAAGTAGATGCAATGGAGGAATGGATGATAGAAAGCGATAGAATTATGCGTAACTTTGAGTTTGATCCGAAAGAAATTGAAGAGGTGGTAGAAAAATATGGAACCAGTTTACGAGAAAGGACAAAAGAATTGTTTCATAAAATGAAAGATCACAATGTGCCAATTTTAGTATTTAGTGCTGGACTTGGAGACGTAGTTGAACAGATACTCCGTAATCAGGGTGTTTTATTTAAAAATGTTAATATTATATCAAATTTTCTCCAATATAACGAGAAACAAATAGAGGGTTTTAAAAACAAACGGTTGATTCATGTTTTCAATAAAAATGAACATGCGGTCGAGCACGAATACTTTGAAATTCTTAAAGGAAGAACAAATGTAGTTCTTATGGGGGATACAACTGGCGATTCTACTATGGCCGATGGAGTGAAAGATACGGAGACTATTTTAAAAATAGGCTTTCTTTACGAACATGTGAGTGTCTAAATTGTTTTATTTGGGTAAAATCAAAAAATGTGGTAACTACAGTAGGACCTCACTTATTCTAATCGTTCCCCCACAAGTCTTCTCCCACTATCAAACGAAAAGTCAACCAAAAATATTGTCCACGAATCACAAGCTCGCAAGCAAAGTAAGTGGGGGTAAGGGGAAATTTAGAATAAGAGAGGTCCTACTGTATTTGATTCATAATTTTTTAATTTTCAAAACGTTTTATTTAATAGAGTAGCATGGATAGAAGTGGGCCACCCACAATTTTTGTTTTCGCGAGTGACTTGACCGCCAACTGAATATTTTGTTTTTCCTTTATCAACAATAGCTCAGTTTTCAGTAGGTCACTGAAGCGTGCAGACGTACATTTGTGTTTACGAGCAATTAGCACCAAAAACATATACTTTTTCTTTTTTTCTTATTGTTACAGTTATTATGATTTGCATAAGTTAATAATTGAATTCAATCGTGTTAGTAGTTTTTATTATAATATTAGACATAACATTAAAAAATTTAAAGAGATTTTGGATCAATTTTTTTATTTGAATATTTCAACTTCGACCACAAACATGTCTTGTCTCTTTCAAAAACCGCCTTCTCGCTCGAATATCTTACTTATGGTCGTACTTACTAACACAACATATTACGATACAAAATGGTTAGAGTTAACGATACTAGTTTAATAAAAGACATTATTATAGATACCAATATTTCTGACACACACGATCAATGTAGCAGAATATTGGAGGATCAGAACTATTTTAATGTGTTTCATATTAATATCCGTAGTTTACAGAAACATTATGAGGAATTACAAGCTATTGTAAAGATGTATAAACATTTGGACATCATAGTATGTACTGAAACATGGGTAATTAAAGATATAAGACTGTATGGACTTGATGGTTATAGAGTAATATATAACGAATCTCATATGAACAAAAGTGATGGAGTAATTGTATATATTAAAGAACAACATCAAACCGAAGACAATATAGTATGTACAAATAAACTTAAAGCGATTCAGATAAAATTAAAAATAAAAACTGAAAATTACAATATAATAGCAGTATACAGATCCCATGCAATCAGCAAAAACGAATTTACAGTAGCCTTACAAGAAATCTTGAAAAATATAAACTGCAGTGAAACATTAGTAATCGGAGATTGTAACATCGACCTACTTTCGGAAAACTTGGACAAGGAGGAATATTTAAATAATATGCACCAAGAAGGATTTTTATCAGCCATTAACACGAATACTCGAGTTACGACAAATACAAAAAGTTGTATCGACCACGCCTTCATAAAAACAAATAACAACCCACTAGATATCAAAGCATGGGTAATTAAAGCTGGCACGACAGACCATTTTCCTATAGTAATACAATGGCCAATATGCTCGAATATGTCAAGACCTAAAGCCCTACAACAACAAGAACTCGAACAGGGACAAATAAACAAAATAAACTACAACAAATTGAGACACAGATTATGTGCATCGGAATGGAGTGGAGTTTATCAAAATCCGGATGTAAATGAAGCGGTGCACAGTTTTATAGAACTACTCAACATATCAATACAGGAAGTAACATATAAAGTTAAAAAGAAAACAAAAACAGATTGGATAACACCAGGTATCCTAACAGCTATCAAAACAAGAGACAAACTATATAAGAAGCACTTAAAAAACATAAAAGATGCAACACGGCTGGAGGAATTTAAAAAATATCGAAATAAACTGACAACAGTGATAAAAAATGCAAAAACAATGTACTACCAAAGAAAATTTAACGACACCTCAAATCCAAGACAATTATTCCTAAACCTTCACCAAATAATAACTAAACCAACGAAGAAAAAAACAGACATTTATAAAATACAACTGGAGAATGGTAGGGTAACTGAAAATAAACAAAATATAGCAAATATACTAAATTCGCATTTTGCAACAATAGGAAAAAAATTAGCGGCTCAAATACCAACGGAAACCCGAACATCTAGTAGAAGAATCAGTAACACCCTGTTTTTGCAGGATGTAACACTAAACGAAGTTTTGAAATATATCTGAAAATTAAAAACAAATAAAACACCAGGACAAGATAACATAACTGTTAAGATCATAAAGGAAACAGCAGACATTCTTAAGTACCCTATCAAACATCTCATCAATCTATCTTTCAACACAGGAACATTTCCAGACCACTGCAAGAAAGCTGTGATAATCCCTATCTACAAAAATGGAGATCCATCCATACCTGCTAATTATAGACCGATTTCGCTAATATCGACAATTGCGAAAATATTTGAAATGGCTATAAAAGAAAGACTAGTATCATTCTTAGATAAAGAAAATATATTAAATAGTATGCAATTTGGATTTCGAACAAGGAAATCAACAAGCTCAGCACTAACTGCGCTTCTGTCACATGTATATCAGGCAATTGAAATAAATAGACCATGCCTTGGCATCTTCATTGATCTAGCCAAAGCATTTGACACCTTAGAACATAAGATATTGCTTGATAAATTATACAATTACGGTTGTAGAGGAAAAATTTATGACATTTTGGAAACTTACCTATATAATCGGAAACAATGTGTGAAACTGGGTGAAACAAATAGTGAAGAAGCCACTATTACTCACGGTGTTCCACAGGGAACAATTTTGGGACCCATCTTATTTATCATCTATATCAATGACATCTTTGAACTAACGAAAGGAAAGATGATAATGTATGCAGATGATACCGTTATAGTTTATGAAGAACAAACATGGGAAAAAGCATTTGATACTGCAAAAAATGAATTCCAAAACATTACATCATGGTTCGCTGCAAATAAATTAACAGTCAATGTAGATAAAACAAACGTAATGCTGTTTGGCTGTTATGAGGATAGCATCCCCAAAAAGACACATTTGACTCTACACATATCTACATGCCAGCAAGGATTATATTGTGACTGTAAAACGCTAAAAATTGTTAAACTTACAAAATATCTTGGCATTTATTTAGATTTCAGGTTGAAATGGAATGAACACATACATACAATAATAAGTAAATTAAGATATCTGGTGTTTGCCTTTTACAAACTACGACAGCTGTTAACAACACAGCAGCTTAGAACTGTTTATTTTGCGCTTTTTGAATCCATCGCAACATATGGTATAGTAGCTTGGGGAGGAGCCTACGAAACAATAATAAAAAAAATTGAAATAATTCAAAAACATATTCTAAAAATAATATATAGAAAAGACAGAACCTTCCCTACAGCACAACTAAATGATGTAGCTAAGGTGATGAACATTCGGCAGAATTATTGCTTTGCTGCCATTAAATATTACATACAAGAAGGCTTTATACGATTCACTAAAACAACAACATGTACTAGAAACTCTACAAAAAGGATGGCACAAATCCCAACAAGAAATAAGACGATGACCCGCCAAGCATTTGACTATGTGGCTGCAAAAATCTACAATAAAATAGATGAAGACCTAAAAACAAAAATACACTTAAATGGACCACACAATATTAAGAATTGGATCAAGAAAAATGTTAAAATATGGAAACAATTCATTGAATAGACGAATATACAACTCAACATTTATATTAAGGAAACCAACATCTCTACGGAAACTCAGAAGTTAATCTACGAAGAATACGTGAAAACATAACTACGATCTAAACAGAATTACAGACGAGCTAAGCTCTTGTATTCTGTTAAATATATATATACTTTTCTTTTTTACATGTGTATATATTGTGCTGAAACTATACAGAACATCTCATTATGTTGAGATTAAGCATTATCAAATAGAACTCTTTAAATGTTAATTACATGTATATGCATTCTGTAACTTTTTGGGGGATTAATAAATATTATTATTATATATTTTAGCATATTGTTGTGTGGCATTCTCGACACATTATTTCGCGTCAAATTATGCTTGTGGATAGAAGTGGGCCACATCATTAAAGTTCTGTTTCGACATTTAGTGTTTTTATATGAATTAATCAAGTGATTCGATGAATTAATTTGAACGCATTAGCGATCATACCACCAAAAAAACTGAAACCGACTGGCTATGAACCCATCGACTACGACAAATTGCTTTGTACTATAAAGTGTTATTGAGGCAAAATAACAAACAGTATTACACATGAAAAATGTTTTTTACAATACGATTTATTACAAAAATTAATTATTTAACATAAAAAATCATAGTGCTTGATCCTGTTACTTGTTTTAGATGAAAAACTTTGGTGGCCCACTTCTGTCTGCAAAATCCTGAAATCGCAAATTTCTCTTTTTTTAATTAACAATGTAAAACAATGTGTTAACATTAAAAAATTTTAAATATGTCTTTGCCATAAGTTAGCTAATACATCTCTCTACAAATAGACCCATTAGTTTTCAAAAATATTAACTTTTGTACATCCTGCAGCATGAAAACCAAAGTGTAGCCCACTTCTGTCGATGCTACTCTACTTTTTTTTTGCTTAATCGATTTATATAATTAGAATAAGTATAAATGTGCAATATTGCAACTACAAGTTGCTTGTAATAAATGTAATTGTATTTTTAATGATTTTACTGGGGACGGAGTTTACACAATTTTCGATACAACTAAAAATTAATTAAAATTCCATTTTTCTTTATAATCTCTGTTGTACCTATGTACAAGATACAGTCCTTAATGGGTTAGTACTAAAACAATCTATGTATTAGAAGTTTGTTACATCCCAAGTAGAAATTAAATCTAGATTTCAACTAGATTCTATGTGGAATTATCGATATTCATTCTAAAATCCGGGTTAGAATCTAGTTAGATTTTTTTACCATCGTATATCTTACTAAATTATCGAATTAATTATGTACAAATTACTTAAAATTCAAATTTTGATTTTGACGGAGTTCTCAAGTAGTTTTTTTAATGAATCTGGAGAAATCCAGGCAAATTTCTACTAGGGATAGTACGCTTATAATATTAACTAATTTTACTCTAATTTTGCACATTCGTATAATATAATTTTGTAAACGAATCTTGAATAGCCCTTTGGTGCTTCAAATTGTTATTTTATACGCGTAGTTAGATTTTTCGAAGACATTTTTTCAAATTAAATTACTGTTTTTCATATTTCAGCAGTCATTTCAATTAATTATTCGTATTATTGAGTTATCTAGCTTATTATACACATCACGACAATTTGAATCTACAAAAGAATAATAAAGTGATTAAAAAAAAATTCCGCATGGATAATGATAGTAAACATAAAATCTTTCGATCCACAAAAAAACAACCTGAGATATTGCAATTTATATAATCAGGAAAGTAAATCCGGAGTTTACAAAAATGTTTAACCTCATCTGAACGGATTTAAATAATGGATTAAAAAACGTATTGTTTTTTATAAAAACGTTGAACCAATGATGGAAATGATTACAGAAATGATTTTTCTTTCCATCTGCACAGTTATCGAAAGTTATATCAGCCAAAATTATGGTGAAAACAATAAATTATATTTATTTAATAAATTATAAATGCACGATCCAAAGCATCAAAGATGCCGGGCTTTATTCAAAGATCTACCAAAGACTTTAAAAATCCCTTAACGATCTCACACCTCATACGAGTTCTTGTTTTGCCACATTTAGTCTACGCAGCTCCGATCTGGTCACCATACACGCTTTCGGATATTGATCTTTTAGAAGGAGTGCAAAGGAGAGCACTTCGTTATCTGTCATTTAAATCAGGGAACCCAATGTCCCGTTTTAATCACAGTTATCACGATATAGCTCTCAGTTTTAACTTTCCTACTATCAGCTCAATTCACCGATATCACGATGCGTTAACTGTTTTCCGAATTCTACACTCACCAGAACTTTTTAATTTATTGTCATTATTCCCTTCTCGTGTCCTTTCTTATTCTTTCCGTAATCACAGAACACTTCAGGAATCTTTATGCAGATCGAATTATATATTTAATTATCCTGTCGCTCGCCTTAAGAGTGTCTGGAATAGTCTTAATGTTACTACCCGTGCGATTAATTCATTAGCTACTTTTAAACGTAACGTGCGTATCGTGTACAAATATTATGATTAAATCTTTTGTTTTTTTATTTATTCGGTGCGTTTTATATTACTTTATATTCACTGTATCGCGTCTTATTTTCTGTTTATATTTATGTCTGTTTAAATTTTAAATTTTATTTTATTTTGTATACTTGTATTAGTCCTGTAAATGCTGGCACTATTATTTTTTTTGTACATTTTATCTTGAAAATTTTTATTATTTTATATTATTACCCGTGCAACTGTTCAGCGTCTATTTTTGTATTATTTTTTGTAATATTTTGGGTATTTATGTATTGTAACATTTTATTCAAGGACTTACAGTCCTTTTATAAATAAATAAATATTCATTTTTTAAGGTTCGGAAAATGATGTCCAAATTTGGTTACGCAGAGAACTTTCTTAATATTTAACGTTAAAATTGTTTTCAACGGCAATAAATCTATTTTTCTTACACGATTTTAGTTACTTTATCAATATGGTATTCACAATTTGCTGCCCATGAAATGATTTTAAAAATAATATGTTAATTATACTTAATTAAATTCATTTAAATGAACATAAAAGCTGTTTGAAATTGAAAGTTGAGTTATTTTCTTTAATATTACGGTCGCAAGGGGTGTTATTTGGGGTGGAACTCAACTCCGTCCGTAGTGCGCGAACTTGACAACATTGGTGCTTTTAAAAAGCAGGTATATGAGCTATGCTCAGTGTATGGTTAATCCAAAAACTTTTCATTTATTTGCTACTGTGTTATCGAGCTCTCAAAGAGACACATTATTATTATATTATTTTCAAATTTATTGATAAAAATTGAGTAATTTGTACCACCAAAATGTCTTTTATATGTATATATATGTTAAAGGCTGTATAAGCCGTTGATTCCAAATAAATAAATAAATAAAGAAATATTACGTTGAAATTATTATTATTATTATTATTATTACGACTTTATTGGCCTTATTAAAATAGTTACAAACAATAAATATACATATAAACAGATATGCCAAAAGGCGAGCCACAGCTGATGCTGTTTTACAGACTGACCTCAACGGGTGTGGTACATTCAAAGTTACTCAGGTACACATACGGTAAAAATACAAAATGGTAACAGTAAAAACAAAAAAAAAACATACATTAAAGAACACGCATAGGAATATACATATATTCATATAAATATGAGATATGATCCGCTGGTTTGTAATAAAAATCAAATAATTTGAAATTAATGATACATAAGAAACATTGCATAGTGACTTCATTATCGAATTTATTATTTACAGCGCTTCAAATAAAAATCTCTAACTTTATGTACAAAAATTAACGGAAGCTCTACTAATTTTCGCAAACTTAACGGAAGAGCATTGAAAATAGTCGGAACGATACGAAATATTGTTTGTTTTTTTATAAATATCCCAATTTTATATGTGTTACATAGTATTTACCACATTTTTTTATTTCCCCCATTTATATCTGTATTCTTTCAGCTGATTGTAATATTTCTCAATTCTCTTTTAGGTGGAAGACAGTTTGGATTCATTTATGGATTGTTTCGACATAGTGCTTGTTGATGACCAATCCATGAACGTAATTTTAGATATTCTACAGAATTGTTCGTAACACAATTTCTCACTTAGTTTGTTAAATTACCAACATGCTAACTTGTTTTGAAGACATTTCTCAAAGCTGCTGCAAGTTCGCACCTATTACTCTTTTGTAGAGTAATATACGAATTTCTTATATTTTTACATTCATTAAGATCTAAGAACTGTGAATGCTGTAAGAAAAAGTCAATTGTAACAAGAGGATTTATTCAACATGTAGCGTGCTGTGTTACTGTTGCAGTATGTGCATAGAAAATGTGCTTATTACTGGTTCAGAAGATACTTTCTAATGAAAAGCGTATGTCACTGCCTGGAAGCAGTTTTCTTTCAGCATTGCGATTGCGTATCAAAGTAGCGATTATAAAAAAGTGTACAGTTTGTATAATCTACAGCTTTTCGTTCACTTGCTGTAAATGGTTAAAATTGTCTGCTTATTTATACGTGATCATGATTGATAAATACTGCGTATTTATATATGCGTTTGTTTGCGCACAAATCTAACATATTAAATAATATGTCTTAATTTAATGAATTTTGAAAAGTTTCAATAAAGTCAGTACAAGTAAAGCGAGATTTCATCAAAATGTTTACAAGACCATACATTCTTGTACATAAAGAGAAGTATATTTTTGAAAGAGAGACACAGATTAAAACATGTAAACATTACTAAATAGTTACAAAATTTTATTACAGGTAACATTCAATTATTAGCATATGAAGGAAAAATGTATCGAGGGGTTTCAGAAAATATGCCTGTTAGAAAATTTCATGTCACTCGTACAATTCAATGTGTAATTGCAAATTTTAATAAAGAAAAACGTTTATGTAACAATTATCGATCCTTTTTGTTCGTCTGCCACTACATTCTTTTTTACAGTACAAAGTAAACATATCCCGTTTACTAATTTTAAATAAGTTTATTAATTTGATGTACTATTTTTAATCTATGTTTCAGTTTTGAAAATTAAAATTATTTATTCTTCCACATTTGTGTGAAAAATTTCTATGTAATTTTACAATGAAAAAATAGAAATAAGTAACATAGTAAAATTTATACATTATCGATGTTATTTTACATGTGCACTTTAAATCGTAAAGAATCAGTTTTTATGTTCATTAGCGCCACAGTGGTCGGAAACTAGAGCCAGTTTACATTGCGCTTGTAATTTTACATGAAAAAGATTGAAATTTACAAAGGCGTGTAAAATTACTTTTTTTTTAATTACGCAATCGATGTAAAATTACCACGATTACCACTCTTATTTTTATTTCCATCTTCTGCACTGTAAATTTACATTTTCACTATAAATTTCACAGGTTTATGATAAATTTCATTCCGTTTTCGTTTGCTATTTACTGGAAACATGTAATTTGACAACGACAGAAATAGGAAATCTCAACAAAATTGTAAAATAGTATATTATAAATCTAGTGCAGTAAAAAGTTATTAGTAAAAATAAAAAGCAGAATGAACTTTTACGCACATGTTTTATACGATATTTTGTCACTTGAGTGCGTAAAATCCGACCGAAAAATATCAAAAGTGTGTAAAATAGCATTTTACGCATCGAATGGCATAAATACATTTTTAATTTATGACGCTGAAGCCAGCAGCAGATTCGCAGCAGCGGATTTGAAAAAACTATGGTTTTCAGCCATTAAAATGGCCAAAAACAGATTATTTGTTTAAAATTTGTCTAAAAATGTTTAAATGCAAGTAATGTTCAATAAGAAATTATTCATTTTCACTGTTTTTTTTAATCCGCTGCTGCGAATCTGCTGCTAGCTTCAGCGTCATTTTTAATTTTTAGTATCGACCAGTATAGGTATAATTACTATCGGTTTTAGTATTGGTTGTTTTCTGGTCTTAATATAATTTAATAAAAATTTCATAAATAAAAATTAGCATAGGAAAATAGAAGGGACTAATTAATGTAAATAAAAATAGGGAACTAAATAATAAAAATTTTGTATCCTACAATAATTCCCTATTTTTATTTACATTAATTAGTCCCTTCTATTTTCCTATGCTAATTTTTATTTATGAAATTTTTATTAAATTATATTAAGACCAGAAAACAACCAATACTACAACCGATAGTAATTATACCTATACTGTTCGATACTAAAAATTAAAAATGACGCTGAAGCTAGCAGCAGATTCGCAGCAGCGGATTAAAAAAAACAGTGAAAATGAATAATTTCTTATTGAACATTACTTGCATTTAAACATTTTTAGACAAATTTTAAACAAATAATCTGTTTTTATTTACATTAATTACTTTGTCTCTTTTCCTATGCTAATTTTTATTTATGAAATTAATTTTTATTAAATTATATTATGACCAGAAAACAATCAATTCTAAAACCGATAGTAAAAATTGTAAAAACTCGGAAATGTAATTTTACATTTACTTTTCAGAGTGTAGTTTAATAAAAAAATTAAGATTCAAGTTTTATGCGTTTTAATCATCATAAAGCTTTAATACAATCAATATAATAGTATATTAACATTATTGTAAATTATGAACCCAATAAATGAAAACATGATTAATTGCGAGTTGGAAAAAGAAAACAAATCATTTTCATGATTTCTTTTAATTTTAAATGTATCGAAAAAAATTATATACAGTAGTCCTTCCCTTATTCTAATTTGTCCAGTCAGGCAAGATGGCGGCCTTCTTCCCTTATTCTAATTTTCCCCTCTCCCCCACTACTTAGATTTGTAGTCTAACTTTTGTCTGTTTTTCTTTTGTTGCGCATGCACCGTTCTTTGTATTTAGAAAATCCACACGTCAACACACGTCAGTGGGGAGAACGCGTGAGGGGAAATATTAGAATAGGAGAAGAGAAAAAATTAGAATAAGGGAAGGAGTACTGTAAATTACCATTCGAAATACTGATACAGTCATTTATAATTTTTATATGTTAACATAGATTACTATTAAATAATTGGTTGCAAATGATCAACTGCATCAAATTTTTTCAACCGCAACATTTTTCGTGGCTTTGTATTATAGAAAGCACATATTTTTATTTTAATTGACCAAACATACCAATATGTAATACTTCTATTAAATTTCTATAGAAACAAATTTTAATTTTTCAAAATTCGGATAACAGCTTTACACTGAACGTACAAACTTCTGAGAAATAAATCCGGAAAATTTTCAAAAAACTTCTTGTGTAACTTTTAGATGATAATTACTATTTGCTTCTTCTTTGATTCTTTCGTAAGTGAAATATCTTTTCAAAATTTATTATTTTTTTTTCTTGTGATGAAGAATGATTCTTCATTAGCAAAATATTCTTCATAAATGTTGTTTGGTAATTTTTTAATAATATGTCTCCAAAGATGTAATTTATGTGCTCTTAAAAACACAATTTGATCTATCGTATCTCTAATTTCTAAGTTTAGTAAATTTGACTTAAAATTTTGCGTTATGTAATTTATGTGCTCTTAGAAACACAATTTGATCTATGGTATCTCTAATTTTAGATGATAATTATAATAATGATTAGTCTTTTTTATTACATATAGTTAATTGTGTTCATTAAGTCATAGGTAAAGAATTAGTCCTGTGACTAATTTATATATACAGGTTTACAATAATACTTAAAAACTATAAACTTAAATTTAAAATAAAAAATAATAATCAGGTACAGTAAAACCCCTCTTACTTGAACAGGGTCGAGCCGGCGTTTCCCCTCCGACCCCGTTTATTTGAACGCTTACAGTTGTCCTCACTCCTCGCGCAATATACCCGTCCGGCGTGAGTAGCGCAAGCGCATTGGAATTTGTATCCGCGTAAGATCGAGTAGTGGGGTAAGGGGAAGTAGAAATCGTTCAAATAAACGAGGTTATTTTGTTCAAATAGACGGGGTGTTCAAGAAAGCGAGTGTTCAAGTAAGCGGGGTTTTACTGTAAATATATCAAATACATACAGTAGTCCCCGCCCTAAGTTATACCGTCAAAGTTATACAGTACTCCTTCCCTTATTCTAATTTCCCTTATTCTAAAGAATTTTCTCTTCTCCTATTCTAATATTTCCCCTCACGCGTTCTTCCTACTGACGTGTGTTGACGTGTGGATTTTCTAAATACAAATAACGGCGCATGCGCAACAAAAGAAAAAGAGATAAAAGTGAGACTACAAATCTAAGTAGTGGGGGAGAGGGGAAAATTAGAATAAGGGAAGAAGGCCGCCATCTTGCCTGACTGGACAAATTAGAATAAGGGAAGGACTAATGTACATCTGTATCCGAGGAAATGCTCACGAGCCGAGTTTATGAGAAAAAGAGATCACGTGACATTGGACCAATACGATCGCCTCATTTTCGCAAGATTCGGAGTGCACATATATAATATACATACGTGCAATACATATTCGCGTTTTACGTAATTTTGCCTATGAAAATGATATTTTGAAAATAATGTATCTTTTTTTTTTCAAAACTTGCATTATAAGCTGTAATTTTCATTCGCCGTAAAAGAATTTTGGCGTTATCGTTCGTCGGTGAAAAGAGGGTGGAGATACATTGAAAACGCGCCATTTTTTGTAGCTA
Organism: Trichopria drosophilae; assembly: GCA_030407085.1. Lineage (NCBI taxonomy): Eukaryota > Metazoa > Arthropoda > Insecta > Hymenoptera > Diapriidae > Trichopria > Trichopria drosophilae. The sequence continues at coordinate 81,873,294 of CM059587.1, read as the reverse complement.
AGAGGGATCGGAGTGGCGGCAACCGGCAACAACAGAAAAACGAGCGGCTTCAGTTCCCGCGTAGATTCGTGTGTGCCGAGAAATCGGATTTTGGAATCGCGACAACAATAACGCCGGTTAAAAAAAAAAGTCGGCGGCACGCGCGATTTCGGCGTAATATTTTATAGTGCGAATCGTGGAAATGGCCGTGCAAACAGAAAGTGTCGCGAAAGTGATAAAATCGTTGAACGAAGCGGAGCGTTCCGACGAGAAATGCAAGATCCTAACCTCCCTATGCAGGTGATTGTCGGAGCTCAGTAAATAACTGCACAATACTCATCTCTTTCCTTTGTTCAAAAAAACTTCAATTGCGTCTTCCAATTTTCAATATCCCGCGTACTAACCGAATTTTTCGCATCTTTTGCTTATTCGTCGTTTGTTTACTAACAATAGAATGTCGGATTGCTGCAATTTTTTTAAATCAACCAAGAAATTTTTAGCAATAAACTAGACGCTCTTGAATATTCTTATTTCAATAAAATACAACCTTTTGTTTGCTTTAGAAATTTTATTTAGAATCTTTGTTGTGTAAAAATGACAAATTAGTTTGTTTGACAAAATTTGAGCGATACGTTTACTCGTAATCGAGAAAGCATCTAGTCGAAAAATCTGACGAACATTGTTGAACTGTTAATAACACTAAAAGAATTTGTCATTATTAATACTAAACTCAATTTTACTTTTGAATATTGATTATATATATTTAAAAACAAATTCTTTCTTGTAAAATTACTATTTGCAAAAATCGATAAACAAAAATAATAAATACAAGTTCGTTAAGAGGGAAAAATAGAGGAACATCTTCAAAAAATTACTTCGACAACTTTCACACTGTATTTTACAAATTTTACAACTTTAGAAACGGATTGTAAATATTAATTTGTCAATAGAATTTGTTTTTTAGTAATCATGAAAATCGATCAATATTTAAAATGTTTGGGTAACCTTCAAATTACGAAATGCGATTTTTATGGTAGAAACTATAAAAATATGTTTACATATAATAAAATAATATGCATTAAATGTACGAATAATGTAAAAATGTACGACTTCAGAAGTAAAATACTACTCAAGGGAGAAACGAAGAGGATGTTAAAAAAAGTTATGCAGAACATAAGAGCAATATAAATCTAACATTGAAAACAAAAAATGGAGTTTCTGAACATCGTATTTTATTATTTCATGATTTTGATTGAAAACATGTGAAAATCAGGTGCGTTAAGCTGGCAGAACAACATTCTCAGATCAAGTTCTATTATGTACCATAATTAAGGGCTAATTTAATGCCCAAATGCGAAATTTAGTGCTCTGCAAATTTAAAAAAAAAAACGGGGTATTTGCCAGCTTAACGTTAAGCCAGCAGAACATTCTATCACCGACAGCTGAAAATTAAAAAGAAAGCACGCAGGAATTAAGGGCTCTTGAAATAGCCCACATTCAAACAAATTTATACTGGATTTTTAAAAAAACAGTGGATTTTGTCAGCTTAACGTTAAGCCAGCAGAACACTATATCAATGACAGCCGGAAATTAAAAAGTAAGCACACAGGAATTAAGGGCCCTCGAAATAGACCACATTTAAAAAAATTTATATTGGATTTTAAAAAAAAAAGATGTTTGTAACAGCTTAACGTTAACCCAGCAGAACACTATGTCAACGACAGCCGAAAATTAAATCTTTCGATTTATTCGGATTCGATTAAATATCTCGAGAGCCCTTAATGAGCCCTTAATTCCTGCGTGCTTTCTTTTTAATTTCCGGCTGTCGTTGATAGAGTGTTCTGCTGGCTTAACGTTAAGCTCGCAAACACCCCGTTTTTTTTTTAAATTTGCAGAGCACTAAATTTCGCATTTGGGCATTAAATTAGCCCTTAATGAGCCCTTAATTATGGTACATAATAGAACTTGATCTGAGAATGTTGTTCTGCCAGCTGAACGCACCTGTGAAAATCTTAGATAAAGAAGTTTCTTACTCTAAGAGATTAATATCAGAAATGGTACACATCAAATTACAACCAAGCTCTATAAATATAAAAGAAGACACATTAAAATTAAATAATTCATCTGATTTATATTGACAATAATGACAACAAACTCGTCAATATGTCAACAACTTTAGTTAGTCTTCGTATAATTATAAAACTGCGACAATGTAAAATATTAATTTTTTGCAAATTATATATAGATAGGTATTTAATACTTTATGTTACTGTTCTTTATATACTGTTGTAATTATTATTTTTTATATTATGTAATTTTTTTTAAAAAATTGAATAAATTTTCAGTCTTTTATGCCTTTATTTTATTGTAATTAATTAAAGTAGGCATTTTATTACTGTGACGCAGTTTAGAATCGTTCATTGAACTTTTAAAACTTTAAATACATAACTTCGTCAATGTTATATAAAATAAAATTTCGATATAATTTTACAGTGAAATGGTAGAAATTAAAATTCCAGTGAAAATCATGGTAAATTTACAGCATTGCGGTAAAAAGCCAACGTTATCGATGTCATTTTACATGTGCACCAAAAAAAACGTCAGTCGGATACTGATGAGGGGGACGCAACTCGCAAGAGGGAGGACAAAAATTTTTGTAATTTCGCAATCGATATAAAATTTCATTGTAAAATTATATTGAAATTTTTCACGATGTAGGTTTATATTCTACATAATATTGACTAACTTATATATTTGAAATACTAAACGTTCGTTGAACGATTTCTAAACTGCGTCATATTAATAAAATGCCTATTTTAATTAATTACTAAATAAAGGCATGAAAATTAAGAAATTAGAAATTTAATTAAAGTATTTTTGTTCACTTCGTAGTAATTATTACTAAATATGAAGATTTAAGGCTGTATTTTACACTACTAATTTTTTTTTTTAATTTTCTCTAACGTTTGCTTTTAAAGCCAGAAACTCGCCTGGATTGATTAAAAGAATTGCAAATATGTCAGAGAAACTTTTTAATTCGTAAAGATGGAAAGGATGGAATTTTATACGAAACTGTTTTTTGGATTGTTCTCGATTTTCGAAAAAAATGGAGGGCCAAACCTTAGAGAAAACTAAAAAAAAATTAGTAGTACAAAAAAAATACCATCTACAGCCTTAAATCTTCATATTTAGAAATTTAATGTTTTTTAATGCTGAAAAATAGAATTATACCTTTGTTTACTTATTTTTTTGCTGTGACGTCCATGGAAATTTCATGATTGAACATTTCGAACGTCAAGTACGTTATTAACTTTTAAAGAGAAAAACAAAAAATTGCATCGCTCCAATATTTCCCTCTTTAAGAAAACATACATAATATTATATTTATATGCAACCGAAATATTTGTTGTGTAATGTCTTAAATAAATGAAGATCTTGGTATTTTTTGGTGATTATAATTAAGTAGACAATAAATATTGTAAACAATAATGTTTACAATATTTGTAAATAATATAAATAATAACACAACAATCATAACTATTATTTTGATTTATATCGCCAGAAAAAAGCATTTTACTATTGCGAATGTTAAAAAGTATCCCTGCAGTTTATTAATGTTAATTAAGGTTAAGCCATAACGGGCACCAAATCTGATGAGAAACGAGGACCAAAAAATTAATTAATGGATCCAAATAAACATTTTTTTATTTATTTAAAAATATTCACGGTTTGAAGTAACGGCAAAAAACATCTTGCAATTTTAATTGAATACTATGAAGAATTACAAAGACGTTGTAAAATTTCATTTTTTTACTTACCCAATCGATATAAAATTACCACGATCATTACTGGTATTTTTATTTCCAGCTTTGACGTAAATTTCATTGTAAATTTTACATATTTATGTTAAATTTTCTATTTTCGGATGATTGTTACAAGAAAATTGTAATTTTGCTCCGAAAATAATAGGAAATTTCAACAAAACTGTAAAAACTCGGAAATGTAATTTTACTTTTCACAGTATACTTTATTTTGTATTTAAACTCGCTTACTAAAAAAAAAGTTTTCGTAAACAAAATCATACTTTTATTGCAATTTACACTGTAAAAAAAAAATCGTGTAAAATTAAAGTTGCGAATGGGCTCGAAAATTACCCACTTTCAACGCAGTGAATTTACTATGTACTTCAGGAACACAGTAACTTTCAGCATGTTGTTGAAGTTATGATCGATCATTGATCGAAAATTTTTTTTTTTTTTTTTTTTTTATAGTACCCTAAATAGGTAGAAAATAACATCTAATCACGAATAAAGTCGTTCTGACGCATAAAAAAATATTTACAAGCGATTAAATAGCCATAAAAGTGATTTAAGAATTATGAAAGAGAGGGTATATGGAGTGTATGAGAAAAATCGATACAGGTGAATTTCACACACTTTCTTTTTTCACGAGCTATTCATGTATCCCTAAGGAAGACATCTATACTTCGATCTAGTCCCCCGGATCCTCGGAAAAAATTCTGGAGAGGTTCGAACATACGCAAAAATCGATCAACGTTATACGTATATGGGGCAATATTCAAGACCCCATATCTCGGGCTATGGGAATTTCGCCCAACTTTTTTTTTCATGAGCTATTTATGTGTCCCTAAGGATGACATCTATACTTCGATCTAGTCCTCCGGATCCTCGGAAAAAATTCTGGAGAGGTTCGAACATACGCAAAAATCGATCAACGTTATACGTATATGGGGCAGTATTCAAGACCCCATATCTCGGGCTATGGGAATTTCGCCCAACTTTTATCGATTTTTGCGTATGTTCGAACCTCTCCAGAATTTTTTCCGAGGATCCGGGGGACTAGATCGAAGTATAGATGTCTTCCTTAGGGATACATAAATAGCTCGTGAAAAAAGAAAGTGTGTGAAATTCACCTGTATCGATTTTTCTCATACACTCCATATACCCTCTCTTTCATCATTCTTAAATCACTTTTATGGCTATTTAATCGCTTGTAAATATTTTTTTACGCGTCAGAACGACTTTTTTCTTGATTAGATGTTTTTTTCTACCTATTTAGGGTACTATGAAAAAAAAAAAAAAAAAAATTTTCGATCAATGATCGATCAAAACTTCAACATGCTTAACTTTCCCTAAATCTTGTAATATATTACTCGTTTGTAAAATTACCACGTTCAACGTAGGCTCGAAAAATTACCTACGTTTGACGTAGTAAAAGTACAACAGTCTAGTATTTTCCCTATGCTCGACGTCGTAAATTTACAACGCGGCGGTAAATCTCTCACCTCACTTCGGTAAAATTTCAACGCTCAACGTAGTATTATTACCAAATTTTCATGATTGAAAATTACCATTGCATTGTAAATTTCATTTTCATTTTTTACAGTGTAGTTTTAAAAAAATGATTTTTTTTTAGTTTAACTACAAATTAACATTGTTTTGTTATAATTATGCTGTCAAAAACATATCTTATACTGTTAGAAATGAACATTTTCTTTGAACGAAAGCACAGCTGGCATTTTGTTAATAACTAAACAAAAATTTTGTTATGTACTTCAAAAATTACATGTACTATCCCACAAAATTTTTATATTACAATAACAACTATGCACAAAAAAATACCAAAGTGATTTTTGGAAACGTTCTACTGTTTTTCCCTTCTTAAGGAACTTGTATGTATTATTTTTGTTTATTCATTACATTTTAATTCGATTTTTGCAAATAGTAATTTTATAAGAAAGAATTTGTTTTTAAACATGTACAATTGATATTCAAAATTGAAATTGCGTAGAATATTAAAAATCACAAATTTTTCTAGCGTTATTGACTGTTCAACAATAGTCGCTCAGATTTTTCGACTAGATGCTTTCTTGATTACGAGTAAACGTATTGCTCAAATCTTTTCAAACTAATTTGTCATTTTTACATAATTAACATTCTAAATAACATTTCTAAAACAAACAAAAAGTTGGATTTAAGCGAAATAAGAATATTCAAAAGCGTCTGATTGTTTATTGCACAAAATTTCATTTCCTGGTTGATTTAAAAAATTGCAGCCATCTGACATTCTAATCTGTTAGTAAACAAAACACAAATATGCAAAAGATGCGTACTTTTATATAAACAAGCGTCACCAGTATTTTGGTTATTTTGTATTTAAGGGTGTTATCGCTTGTTTACATTCTAATAAATAAATAAAAACTGTAAAACTGCATTGCCTAATTTCACATTTGAGTTCTGTAACAATACATAAGGATGACAAACTGAAACATTTCGATTAAAATATAGTTAAAAAAATGATTCAAGTTCTTATTGTACTATTTATAAAAAATGACCAAAAAATTTTGTTAAAATTAATTTATTTCATTCATATAAAATTGTACGATTTTAACATTTGATAACAAAAGTAAATAAAATATATATAAATTTAAAAAACAATTTGCTTCCATTATTTATTGTTATAAAACAATAACTTAAAAAATTGTGACATTTTCTGGTATTTTTTCTACAATTTCTTTGAATTAAATTAACATTTAAAGCATAAAACCTGAAGAAATTAAAAACAAAATTATAAAACATTCTGACATTTATTATCAACATTTATACGTATACGAAATTTTCTGATAAAATAATCACAATATCAATCACAGTTGTAATCGTGTTGCAGTCTTGCAGTAAACAATTTTTTATCATCACGAAAATAAATATTTATTTACTAGGTCAAACTTGCATTTGATTTCAGCTGATTCGTGTTATATTTATATTCCAAAAAAATGGAGTCTACACCCATTGAAGTATACATAAAATGGAGAAATTAAAAAATGTGACTAATTGTTAATTACGTTACTTGTTTACATAGAATCTTTTATTTCTACTACAAATATAAACTTCCCAGCAATCAACAAAACTTCAAAGTTTTACATCTTTGCAAAAAATTATCAAAGCTTAAATAGTCGAACAGCATTTCAATGTTAAGCAGCTTAATTTAAGCAGAGAAAAAATTGAAAAGATTCAAAATTTAGATTTTTATGGATAAGAAATAAATTTCTACGCTATCTCGCATATAAAACAGGAAATCCTATAAGATTTGACGACCATAATTATCTCTCGATGGCTACCAATTTCAAAATACCATCTCTTAGATCCATTAGACGAGTTACATCAGAGTTATGTCTTGCAATAGAATCGAAACTGGACATCAATTCGACTACGAAAAAACATCGATTTTAGCATTTGAGCATAACAAAATAAAACGTAAACAGATGGAAAACTACTTCCTCAAATAGACGAAAAATACAGTCAACATCCGATTTGAAACGTCTAAACTTCCCTCCATCTACAATGCTCTAAAAGATCACCAATCCTAAAAACTTCTAAAATGCATTATAACACTTTTGGTATATAATACATTTTTAAGTTGATAGATCTCTAACTTCAATAGTGTAATATAATACTAAAGATATGTAATGCACTTCGAAGACAATAGGTAGAGGATCGTTAAAATCATTCCCGATAATACATTGCCCCCTAATTTATTAATAAAAGCATCATTCTAATCATTTTACTTTATAATTCATATTCTGAAGAGGGCCATGTATTAAGTGACCGAAACGTCATACTTTATTTAATTCAAAGATTTAATTTTAATTTTTAAATTATAATTTTTTAACAAAGTTTCCCCCCCTCCCTTTTTTAATTTTAAAAAAAAATGGTTCCCCACTTTTTTGATTTTTTAATAATCTAATCCTTTCCAAAATAATTAGTTCATTGACCTGCAAAAACGCCTTTAGTATAATTTCTTGTAAGCGGTCGTATGTAAATAAATATAAACAATTTAACTTATCTTTATCTTCAAATTAATTCGAAAGCTGCTGGATGGTGAAACATTACACGAAATGTTACCATTTGCTGAGCGAAACTATCCATTAAGAACCATATATCCTTTTTATTTGCCCTTCAGTTACAAAAATTTTGTTAGAAATGCTCCGATTCATAGAATGTGTTCGTTAGTCAACTCGCTCGGCGATTATAATGTACATATAAATTTATTTGTTGGCGCCTTAAATATGGCATCATATACATATTTTATGTTAATTAGCATTTATACTATACTGTATTTCTTTTATTTTGTTATTGGGTTTTTAACCCGTTAATTAATTAATAAATAATAATATACCATGTAACACGGTGAGCTTCGATCAAGTTTAAATAAAATTATCGTGCACATCGCAGATTTCTTCTGGGGTTTTTTTGGGATTGCCTAATAATTATTTGAAGCCGTGAATGAAAATGATCGCCAGGAGGAAACTCAAAATAACTCAATTTTTTTTATTCTTTTTTAAGATTTTACTAAATATTTCCATAAAAACAGCATCTAGACCTAATTTGCATCGCAGATTTATTCTGGGGTCTTTTTGGGATTTCCTTACGATTATTTTAAGCCGTCAATGAAAATGATCGCCAGGGGGAAATTCAAAATAACTCAATTTAACAAATTTTTTTAAAGGTTTTTATAAATATTTCTGTCAAAATAGCATTTAGATCTAGTTTTTTGGCATTAAAAATTAATTTTTTAATCCGAAAGACAATCCCGATGTGTGTAAACTACTTTTATACTTTTTAATTCAAAGGATGTTTAAAAATAACTAAAAATAAGTAGATTTTGTTGTTTTTTTTTTGTTAATTTCTTTTTTATAATGTTATTATCCGTGACAAAATTACCATAGGACGAGTTGTACCTTATTAGATTATCTGTACAACAACAAAATTTTATGGAAATATTAACTAAAATCTTTAAAAAAATACAAAAAATTGAATGATTTTGAGTTTCCCTCCTGACGATCATTTTCATTGACGGCTAAAAATATTTGTCAGGAAATCCCAAAAAGACCCCAGAAGAAATCTGCGATGTGCACGATACTTTTATTTAAACTTGATCGAAGCTCACCGTGGTAATTCTGTTATTAATCTCATTAAGTATACATTTTATGAATTTAATTATATTCTTTACTTCTTTTATTATATATATTTTTCTTATATTGTTTATACTCTCGTATAAAATTTGTTTGTAAAAAAGGATTTTTCCCAATTATTTTAAAATAAATAAATAAATAATGAACAAGAAAAAATACGATATTTTTTATCTTTAGTTAATTGTTTGCCAATTGGAAAAGAATAATAATAGGGTAATGAAACTGACGGGGTTTAAAAGGTATACTTTTTACTTGTAAAATGACTGCTCGCCCATTTTTGTGCAACCTTTCTGACTAAAGTTATGACTATTTTTATTAAAAAAATATGTTTTTTTTTCTTATTGTCTGGAAAACTAAGAGTGATAGAAAAAAATGTTAACTACAAAAAATACTCAGTTTTAGGTAGAAAATATAGATATACACATTAATATTTTAATGATAAAGACATTTTTTTCTGCATTATGAGGCCCTAAGAATTGTTTAGTAAAATTATTATGTATTTAACTCAACTTATAGATTGGTGTAAAGCGAATAAAGTTACTATTAATGCGAAGAAATGTAAAACTATGAGTATCACTAGATCAAGAACAGTGTTAAACTATATATATACAATTGAAGGCGATCTAATCGAAAGGGTCCAGGGAATACGTGACCTCAGAGTGTTAATTAACTATAAATTAACTTTTTTAGACCACATTAATCAAACTGTAGGCAAGGCATTACAAAATCTAGATTTTTTGAAAAGGCAATGTGCAGATTTTCGTAACCCATTTGCGCTAATGTCGATATATAATGCGTTGGTGGTTAAATCTGTAGATAGGAACGGTTCAATCGTTTGGTCTCCCTTCTTTGAAGTTCATAGAGTAAAAATTTAAAGAATACAACATAAGTTCCCCTAACATTTTTAGCTTTTAAATTAAAACTCGAGAATTCAGCTTGTTCTCACAATTACAGTGAGGTAGCAAACAAAATGAAAATAAGTTCACTCAAGTCCTACAGGACTTAGGCGTATACATGTCTTGATTATATGATTATATGATTGTGAAGAGCTGGGATCTAAATTTGTACATAGAACTGATATACACAGGTTAAGAAATAAAAGAATTTTTGCGACTAGTCACCATAGAACCGAATACAGGTATAACTCGTTAAACAGACTGAGTAGATTAGGCAATAGTAGTGGAAGTTGTCCCCCTTTGCAGGGACTGTCTCTGCCTAGCTTTAAACTACTAGTTAGAAATGTATTTCTCCAAGATTTTAGTTAGTTGGGTCATTTTCAACCCAGAGAAAATTCAAATTGTACTTTATAAATTGCACAACTGTAAGCATTTTCAAATGGCAGTACATATTTGACCCAATTTTACATTATTACTTGCTTTCTATTATTTTCTATCTTTAAGAACTGTGTTAAACTATACCTATACAATTGAATGCGATCTAATTGAGAGGGTCCAGAGAATAGAGTGACCTCTGAGTCTTCATCGACTATAAATTATATTTTATCAAAAAAAATATGATTATTTTTTATTTTCTTATTATCTTGTAAACTAAGAACGACAGAAAAATACTCATTTTTAGGTTGAAAATACAAAAATGAGGTTGTTGATTGCCGGGGAGTGTATATTCGCAATAGAAATAAAAGATTCTATGTAATCAAGTAACGTAATTAAGAATTAGTCACATTTTTTAATTTCTCCGATTTATTAGTACTTTAATGGGTGCAGACTCCGTTTTTTTGGAGTATAAATATAACACGAATCAGCTGAAATCAAATGCAAGTTTCACCTAGTAAATAAATATTTATTTTCGTAATAGAATTTTTTAGTAATTGTGAGAACAAATTGAAGTCTTTAAAAATCGATTGAAATTTAGAATTTTTATGCCACCTTCAGAGAAGAAATCGCACAAAATTTTAAGTACATCTATGGAAATGTAATTTTCATGATAGAAACTTTAAGAATATGCTTACATAAAATAAAATAATATAAGTATTATAAACATACCAATAACGTAAAAATTTACGACTTCATAAGTATAATACTGATTGTCTTATTTCAATTTATTAAATTTTTTCTTTCTGTAGTATTTTTTATGATACGATTCAAGAATTTATCTATGTTTTGTAGTAACACAAATGTTTTCAAAAAACTTTTCGTTTAAAAATAAATCAAGAAGATCTTGGAATATTTCTCTTCATAGTTGTTATTGTAATATAAAAACATTTTTTCTTTGCTTAAATGAAAGCTTTTGCAATAACCTTTGACTTTTGGTCTTCAAACGACCTTCTTATTGATTTAAATCAAATAATACTGAGGAGTCAAAAAATACTGAGGAACTGACGAACCTCAGGGTCCTTATCCTTACACCTTGCCCGTGTTGATCGTAAGGAAGGTTTAAAAACCAAATATAGCAATTTATATAAATAAAACCGAGAATATAAAAAAACCATGATGTATAGGACAAATTCTGTCCACTGATTTGAATTCAGGAGTCCAACATCTATAAGAATCGTCTAATGTGGCTTCATTCTGTGGTCGAATCGTTGTTTTATACAGTTATATAGCAAATATGCATAAAAAAGCATTTTTTTTACACTTAAATCCTAGAATATAAAAAAACCTTGACGTATAGGACAAATTCTGTCCACTGATTTGAATTCAGGAGCCTAAAATCTATAAGAATCGTCTACTGTGGCTCCCTTCTGTGGTCGAATCATTGTTTTATACAGTTATTTAGCAAATATGCATAAAAAAACATTTTTTTACACTTAAAACCTAGAATATAAAAAAACCATGACATATAGGACAAATTCTATCCTCGGATTCGAATTCAGGTGCCCAAAATCTATAAGAATCGCCTAGTCGCGTTTCAATGTCAAAACGAAACAATTTTTTTGTGGTCCTGTGTGATTTTTCGCAAATATATTAAGCTTTGAAGTTTAATTACGAACTTTAAAGGACAAAGATGTGCATTGACAGTACCAGCTCAACGATTACATTTTTAATAACCGCCTGTTTATTAAATACATAATTATATTATTGCAGAACGCTAAAGGAAGAAACAAATTTAATTGTTTCGTACAAAGATGAAGAGTTTTCAGAGTTATGTGGTGTATTAATCAATTTTTGCACAAACGAAGAAAAGGAAGTTCATACCGAAGCATGTCAAATATTGGATATTCTCCTCCCAGAAACGAGGAATCGAAATTTCGATTTTTTTCAGTCGATTCTGCAGATTAATCGCAAGAAAAGGTAAAAATAAATTAACGATTTATTATAACTTATGTTGTATCCATTTTTATCGTTAATTAACCGTTGATATGTAAAATTTGATCTTTATTTCTTCATTATGCGGTCAATAATATGTAATCAGTATAATGAAATTCATCGTCAAAGAAAATTAAATCTACAAGACCTTCAAAATCTTCAACTTAATTGTTAATAAATAAACAACAGGCATTAAACCTGTTTATTAATAAAATAAATAAATAATATCTAATTTCTTTCAAACAAAAAATTATTTATTTATTTATTTAACCCATTAACGCCTGAAATGACAATTTTTATACTTTATTTTCAATCAAGTATTTCGTATCAAAATCAAAGTTGAAAACAATTGAGAGGTGCGTATCCTACTGTTTTCGAGGTCGCTCTTCAAGATTCCGAGGTCAAAATTGAGTTTCAGCCATCAGAAATTCCAATATGGCGCCGAATATTAAAAAAAATTTCCAAAAAATTGGGAATTTTTATTCTTATCAATTTTTTTCGAACTATTAGAATATTGGGATTCTATTGAAACTCTGAACAAAGTTGAACAAAATACTTCAATTTTAAGGAAAAATTTTACTTTTATACCCTACATCATTCTAATGACCTCAAAATGGCCGCAACAATGAAAATGTCTTTGAGAAATTTCTGGACGCTCTAACTCAAAAACTACGAACTTTTAAAAAAAAATGCCCAGAATGAAAAGTTCTTAAAATTCATCAAGCGATATAGTGGAATTTTTTCAAAATTTTTTGATGACATTTTGAGACATTTTTTTCAACATTTTTTTCAAAATTGTAATTTATTTACAAAAAATTCTGAAAAAAAATTTAGTGTATTCTCTGATGAATTCTAAGAGTTATTTGTTTGCAATTTTTTCGAAAAGTTGATAGTTTTCGAGGAAATGAATTTCAAATATTATAGGATTTTTTCCCCCCATAAACTATCAACTTTTGGAAAAAATTGCAAAGAACAAAAAACTCGTAGAATTCATAAGTGAATACACCAAATTTTTTTCAGAATTTTTCATAAATAAATTATAATTTTGAAAAACATTTCGAAAAAAAATTTCTCAAAATGTTATCACAAAAATCTGAAAAAATTCCACTATATTTCTCGATTAATTCTAAGAACTTTTCATTCCTAACATTTTTTTATAACAGCATGTAGTTTTTGAGTTAGAACGTTCAGAAATTTTTCAAAGAAATTTTCATTGTTGAGGTCGTTACAATGATGTGGGGTATAAAAGTAACATTTTTCCTTCAAATTTAAGTATTTTGTTCACCTTTGTTCAGAGTTTCAATAGAATCCCAATATTCTAATAGCTCGAAAAAAATTGATAGGAATAAATAATTCTCAATTTTTTGAAATTTTTTAAAAAGTTCGGCTCCATATTGAAATTCCTGATATCTAAAACTCAATTTTGACCTCGGAATCTTGAAGAGCGACCTTGAAAACAATAGGATACGTACCTTTCAATTGTTTTCAACTTTGATTTTGATATGAAATACTTGATTGATAATGAAGTATAAAAAATGCCATTTCAGGCGTTAATGGGTTAATATTTATGGTGAAATACGGAATATTTTTCAGGCTCAAGATATTACAATCTATCAGCGAAATGGAAGACTTGTCAGTAGCCGCAATAGCGCAGAAGGAATCGATTTTGCAATTTTTCAAAGACTGCATGCAATCGATTCAGCCAGCCGCTATGAAATGGCTGTCGATGGAATGCGCTGACAATATCGAAGTTGTACAAAAAGCTGAAAGTACATCGCTTACCGAAGACCAAGAACTCGAAGACAACATTGTTCAACAAACATTGAAATTACTCGATAGACTACACGCCATACCATCGTTCCGTAATAATATTCAAATGGTAACAAATTTTTATCGATAAGACCCAAATGTTCATAATTTAAATTTTGTATAAATTACAGTTCGATACGTTCATAATGGATAAAGTCGTGACATTGGCTTACATGGGTCATCGGAAGCAACGAACCCTACCGTTAAATATTCTCCAACAAGCTGCTGCGGCGAACCTGGCAGTTCGACTTCGCACCGATTATCGAGATCTATGGATGAATTATAAAACGACATTGCAAAACACATACTGCAAAAGGATGTCAAAGCTTGTGGTAGTATGCGAACCGGATTGGGCTACCCAATGGACGCTGAGTACTCAGTTTGTTGGCACTGATCTTCACCGAGGATCCGGATTGGTGAACAGTTTACTTCGTGTCGAAGAAATCGCTTTCAAATCAGCAGATTCCGACGTTAGAAGGTAAATTACTCTTTTATTATTCTACGAAATCTATTTTAACATCAAAACAAGTTCAGTTATATTTGTTACTATTATTATCTATGTACACTTGTAAATAAATAAATAAATAAATAAAAAACACTTTTTAGACAAGCTTTTCTCTCCTGGAAAGTTTTGATCGACAATTTTGCACTGGATCCTCTGGAGTTGGCGACTCAGAGAAGAATAAAACTTTTGTGCGTTCCATTAAATGCTAAAAACAGCAAAACCGAAATGATGGCAGTGACAAAGTTGGGCGTTTGGTGGCATCTGACGATCAAATTGTATCCCGATTTAACCAAGTTTGTTAATTTCGTACTGACACCATTCTTGAACTTTTGTTTCGGACCATTGGGAGACTCCCCAACACTGGTGACAAGAAGCGACAGCAGTGCGCAACCTGGCAAAAAGTTTGTAGCAACTCAGGTCATAGCAATCGACGCTTTATTCCAGTTGTTAGTGTCGGAGAAATGGTCAGGAGTTCTCGAAGCGAACTTGTCGGAAAGGGTTCCACACGCTGTGCAGAATGCCGTGCTGGCAGAGAGTTACAAAAGTTTTATATACAGCTTAGGCGAAGCTATAATAATACTTTCACAGCTTTCCGATAAGGACATAAAAAATAGACATCGAGTCGCAGAAGTTTTATGGCTGAGTCTAATGGATCGAATCAAAACATTCGAACAGAAAATCAAAGTACCGATGTACAAGGAATGCGTACTGGTGGCTACGGAATTGTGCAAGTGCAGCGTCAATAATGATTACGTCAAAAATTTAGTGTTGGATGTAATTCTTAAGTCGTTTGCACCAGTTTCGGAAAGTTTACAATTCTCCGATGATAGTTTGAAGGATTTATTATTGGAATCGTTGAAGATCGATGACTTTAGCAACATGAAAAAGTAAGTTATTAATTAAGAATGTGAAAGCAGAAGTTTTATATGATTTTGTTTCAGGGATCATTGCGAAGCGATCGAAGGAATTTTATTGAAGATTGTAAAACCGCATAACACACTTTTAAATAATCCGAGTACTTTGCAATTACTTTGGATTCTTCTCGAGAAGTTAAGGGAAAGTCAAGTAACTCAAAGTAACATGTAAGTATCAATTGAGTAAAGTTGTATTCCTTTATTTTAAGAATCTTTAATGTTTCAGGCCAGTCCTCGCTGAATTTTGGCACATGTTAGCTGTTGTCGCAGCAAAATATATGGAAAACTCCAACAAGATTGTCGAGAGCACCACAATCGATCAGAATTTCAAAACTATTGAAAATCTCATAGCTTATCCATTTTCAAACATTTTTCTCGAAGACGAAGCTCAGATTATACGACTGACATCAGTCTGGAAGACCATGTACAAGCATTTCGACTTCCAAGCTGATTTAATAGTCTCAATAATGCCTAATGAGATTTTAAATAAAACTACAAGTATGATACTCGGGTGCTTGAAGAAAGACAAACGATGTTGCGCATTCGCCAGTCATTGTTTGGACGGTTTATTGAGTTCCGTAAACTACAATACTATACTCGGTAAGTTTATTTAAAACATTAACGCATGAAATGACAATTTTTGTACTTCATTTTCAATCAAGTATTTCGTAAGAAAATCAAAGTTGAAAACAATTGAAAGGTACATCCAGTAGAACCTCCGTTATAGAATATTCAGACGCCTCCGTTAACGAATAATTTCCCCTCAGTTAGTCTCCCCACTCTAGACACCACGTTGTAGATGGCCGACATGGAGTATCGATACGTCGCGTTGATTCGATTCACATATCGATACAATGTCGCCTATGTATGTATAATGTAACTCCTAAAGATATAGGTATAGGTGGGGGGTCGATTTTTTTCTCCTCAAATATTCGTTAACGGAAATTTAAATGCCCCGCCTTGTCCCGAACGTATTCGATAACGGAGGTTCTACTGTATCCTATTGTTTTCGAGGTCGCTCTTCAAGATTCCGAGGTCGAAATTGAGTTTCAGCCATCAGAAATTCCAATATGGCGCCGAATTTTTAAAAAAATTGTTTAAAATTGGGAATTTTTTATTCTTGTCAATTTTTTTCGAGCTATTAGAATATTGGGATTCTATTGAAACTGTGAATAATGGTGCATAAAATAGTCGAATTTTAAGAAAAAATTTTACTTTTATACCTTACATAATTTTAACGACTTCAAAATGGCGGCAATAATGAAAATTTCTTTGAAAAATTTCTGAACGTTCTAACTCAAAAACTACATGCTGTTATAAAAAAATGCTAAGAATGAAAAGTTCTTAGAATTAATCGAGCGATATAGTGGAATTTTTTCAGATTTTTGTGACGACATTTTGAGAAATTTTTTTTCAAAATTTTTTTTCAATATAAAAAAATTTTGTGTTATCAAAAAATGGTAAGAATGAAAAGTTCTTAGAATTAATCGAGCGATATAGTGGAATTTTTTCAGATTTTTGTGATGATCTTTTGAGAAATTTTTTTTCAAAATTTTTTTCAATATAAAAAAATGGTAAGAATGAAAAGTTCTTAGAATTAATTGAGCGATATAGTGGAATTTTTTCAGATTTTTGTAATGACATTTTTCAAAATTTTTTTCAATTTTTTCAAAATTTTTTTCAATTTTTTCAAAATTTTTTTCAATTTTTTCAAAATTTTTTTCAATTTTTTCAAAATTTTTTTCAAAATTTTTTTTTAAAATGTTTTTTTAACATTTTTTTTTAAATGTTGTTTTAAAATTTTGTTTCAAAATTATAATGTATTTATGAAAAATTCTGAAAAAAATTTGGTGTATTCATTTATGAATTCTGCGAGTTTTTTGTTCTTTGCAATTTTTTCCAAAAGTTGATAGTTTTTTGGGGGAAAAAATCCTATAATATTTGAAATTCATTTCCTCGAAAACTATCAACTTTTCGAAAAAATTGCAAAGAACAAAAAACTCTTAGAATTCATCAGAGAATACACTAAATTTTTTTCAGAATTTTTTGTAAATAAATTACAATTTTGAAAAGAAATGTTGAAAAAAAATTTCTCAAAATGTCATAAAAAAATTTTGAAAAAATTCCACTATATCGCTTGATGAATTTTAAGAACTTTTCATTCTAGGCATTTTTTTTGAAAAGTAGGTAGTTTTTGAGTTAGAGCTTCCAGAAAATTCTCAAAGACATTTTCATTGTTGACGCCATTTTGAGGTCATTAGAATGATGTAGGGTATAAAAGTAAAATTTTTCCTTAAAATTGAAGTATTTTGTTCACCTTTATTCACAGTTTTAATAGAATTCCAATATTCTAATAGCTCGAAAAAAATTGATAAGAATAAAAAATTCCCAATTTTTTGGAAATTTTTTTCATATTCGGCGCCATATTGGAATTTCTGATGGCTGAAACTCAATTTTGATATTAAAATCTTGAAGAGCGACCTTGAAAACAGTAGGATACGCACCTCTCAATTGTTTTCAACTTTGATTTCGATACGAAAAACTTGATTGAAAATGAAGTATAAAAATTGTCATTTCAGGAGTTAATGGGTTAATAAAAACCATCGAATGTTGATTTAATTTGTTTTAATATTTCAGACAGCGATGTTGTACCACCCGTCACACTTTTATTGTCGCATTTGACAACACAAGCGATTAAGGAAAAAACTGCAACAGCTGAATTAGTGTTGAAATCATTGTCAGCATTTCTAATTACTGTGTTTGGACTCAGCGCAGAAAAAGCCAGCGTCTATTTGAAAGTTGTCGAACCAGCAATGTACAGTTTGATCGCTCATAATTCCGGAGAGTTGGATCGTGAAATCTCAAATACTTGGGAAACTGTCATCGGTATATTTCGAGGACTTCATAAATATTTGACTTTCGAATTGGTGTCAACATACCGGAAAGTTATAGTTGACGGATTGAATCATGCGAATGCAGACATTGCTTCTCACACTTCGACACTTGTGGACCTCCGAGAAGGTTTGGATACAAATGTACAGAAATTGTTGGACGATATCAGCGCAGAGGCTATAAAATGTTCGAAGAAGAAAACCACCGATGTTAAGGACTCTTTTCATAGTAAGGAGAAAATTAAAATAAAACCGGTCGGAAGTTTTCTGCACAGGAAATCTATGAGTCCTTCGACAAGAGTTGAGAAGGAAATCACTAAACCGAAAATTCTTCCACCTGATCCAGATTCACAAGTAAGTATTTAACCTATTAAATGTCAAGTAGGACACTTTTTTCACTTAAATTTCAATAAAGAATTTCATATGAAAATCCAAATTCAAATAAATTGAAAGGTACTATTTTCAAGGTCGCTCTTTTCAGTGCTGTTGTCAAAATTGAGCTATTTTAATTAGAAAATTAAATATGGCGATTTAAATGTCAAAATAACGCGAAAAATCGAGTCTTCTTTTTTATAAAACATTTTTTTCTCATCGAAATAATATTTTTCGTCAGAAAATTTCTTTATTAAACGTGGACCCAATAGTTAGAGTATCAAGATAAATTTTTTAAATATTTAAAAACTAAGATGGTGATCACAAAATGGCGACTCCAATGACAAATTTCTAATTAAAACTTAACAATTGTTTTTCTTGAAAACTATAGACTTCAGAAAAAATTTTCTAAGAATAAATACCTTTTAGAATTAGTCAAAAAATGTTCTCAAATTTTTTCAGAATATATTGTTGAAATTTTTTATTTTTCAAAAATTCGAAATTTTTAAAAAAGTCATCCAAAAAATCAGAAAAATTTGAGAGTATTCTTTGACCAATTCGAAGACATTTTTATTTTAAGGAAATTTTTTTCTAAAGTCGACAGTTTTTAAGAAAAAAAATTACTAGTCTTGAAATCTAGAAAAGTTTAATAATTTTGTATTTTTCTAAAATTCGAAAATTCGAAATTTTTAAAAAGTCGTCAAAAAAATCTGGAAAAATTTGAGAGTATTCGTTGACCAATTCGAAGACATTTTTATTTTAAGGAAATTTTTTTTCTAAAGTCTACAGTTTTTAAAAAAAAAGTCTTGAAATCTAGAAAAGTTTAATCATTTTTTATTTTTCTAAAATTCGAAAAATCGAAATTTTTAAAAAAGTCGTCCAAAAAATCTGAAAAAATTTGAGAGTATCTTTGACCAATTCGAAAACATTTTTGTTTTAAGGAAATTTTTTTCTAAAGTCTACAGTTTTTAAGAAAAAAGTCTTGAAATTTAGAAAGGTTTAATAATTTTGTATTTTTCGAAAATTTAAAAAATCGACATTTTTAAAAAAGTCGTCTAAAAAATCTGAAAAAATTTGAGAGTATTCATTGACCAATTCGAAAACATTTTTGTTTTAAGGAAATTTTTTCTAAAGTCTACAATTTTTAAGAAAAAAAATTATTAAACTTTTCTAGATTTCAAGACTTTAGACAAAAAATTTCCTTAAAATAAAAATGTCTTCGAATTGGTCAAAGAATACTCTCAAATTTTTTCAGATTTTTTGGATGACTTTTTTAAAAATGTCGATTTTTCGAATTTTAGAAAAATAAAAAATTATTAAACTTTTCTAGATTTCAAGACTAGTAATTTTTTTCTTTAAAACTGTAGACAAATTTCCTTTGAACAAAAATGTCTTCGAATTGGTCAAAGAATACTCTCAAATTTTTCCAGATTTTTTTGAGGACTTTTTTAAAAATTTCGAATTTTAGAAAAATAAAAAATTTTAACAATATATTCTGGAAAAATTTGAAAATATTTTTTGACTCATTCTAAACGTATTTATTCTTAGAAAATTTTTTCTGAAGTCTATAGTTTTCAAGAAAAACTATTGTTAAGTTTTAATTAGAAATTTGTCATTTCAGTCGCCATTTTGTGATCACCATCTTAGTTTTTAAATATTTAACAAAATTATCTTGATACTCTAACTATTGGGTCCACGTTTAATAAAGAAACTTTCTGACGAAAAATATTATTTCGATGAGAAAAAAATGTTTTATAAAAAAGAAGACTCGATTTTCCGCGTTATTTTGACATTTAAATCGCCATATTTAATTTTCTAATTAAAATAGCTCAATTTTGACAACAGCACTGAAAAGAGCGACCTCGAAAATAGTACCTTTCAATTTATTTGAACTTGGATTTTCATATGAAATTTTTTATTGAAATTTAAGAGAAAAAAGTGACGTTAATGTGTTAAAATGTTATGATTTTTTAATGATTTCTAATTGTGATTTATTTGCGATTTATTTAGGATTACGTGGTGATTCATTCAGAAGTCAAATACGATGTGAATTGTTTAACGGAACATCAAAAAGAAATGTTGAAGAAACGAAGGGATGATATTCCAACAATGTACAATGATTTGTCGCAATCCTCTTCGCAAGATACGCAACAACTGCAGAAGTGGTTCGATATAACGAAAGAAAATGGTGAAGTAAACGGAAAAGAAAGTGTAATCGACATAACAGAGTCACCGAAAGCAGAATCTCCAAAAAATGAATTGTCAGAATCTGTAGCGAAGAAACTAGATTTCGAATCTCTCGACGAGTTTCCAGAAGAGAAAAGTGACGGTGTAAAACGCAAATCTGATAAAGAAGCAGAGAAGGAAGACGCAGCCAAAAGAAGAAAATCTCTGCGTAAATCTACAACGACAGAAAAGAGAGGTGTGAAGCGTAAAGCATCATCGGATAGCGAATCCGAAAGCGGAGGTGTAAGAAGAAAGAAGAAGTTGAATTCACCCGACAGCGACGGAGACAAATTAAGTGAGGGAACAAGCGAAGAGAATTTAACTAGACGACAGAAAGTGGAGATCCAACGACTCCATATTGACATGGTATTCGATCGTCCACTTCCCAGCCGGCGAAGTGCAGGGAAATCATCAGACGGAGAACCGAAAGGACCGAAGAAATTGACAGACTCCGATAAAGAAAAGAAACGTGGTCGACCATCGAAGAAGGAAAGTGCAGAAAAAGAATTGGCAAGAAAACTTGTCGATGTGAAAAGTCCAGGAAAAGAAAGCGAAACGAAGAAACTGGAAGAAACAGTCGATATACAAATAGAAGAAGTACCGTCGCCGGATAAAACTGAAAATAATCTGGATAACAGCGCAGAATCAGACATTGCACCGGAAACTAATCAAGAATCGGAGGATGACATTGTGGAAAGTTCGCAGGAACCAACGTTAAAGATGGATAAAGTAAACGAAAAGAAATGTTTCATTAAAATAAATAAAATAGAATCGCCACCGATCACCGTACCAGACACGGAGAAAGTTGAAAAAGTAAAAGAAAATGAAGAAGTTGCAGATTTGCCTAAAAAAGCAGAAAATCTTCCAGCGATAAAAGCAGCAAATTTATTGAACACTTCGTCTCCGAAGAGTACAATAAACAGATTTAAAACGAAATCATTTCCGCTGCAGGGAAGAGCGGCGCAAATGCTGGGATTGGTTACAAAGAAGAATTTGTCGGATAAAATGGACTTGAAGGAATCGGAGGATCCTGTGGTGACGAAGAAGGAAAAGATTATGTTTAACGAGAAAATTGGGAGTCCCAGCGCTGGCAGTCGACAGGTGAAGATTTTCAACAATATGAAGACCGCAGGCTCTTGTCCGTCGCCACCAATGAAATTGTTTGGAAATTTAAGAAACGACGGTGAGAAAATTTCACCAAAGTTGGAAAAACATTTAACGGAGGATATTTCAATGGAGGAAATTCACAGCGAGGATAATAGGAAAAAGGAACTGCCGATGTTGGAATGGTCGAATGCGAATCCACCATCGCTGACAGCGTCGCCAAGTGCAAGTATCTTGAAGCGAGTAAGTTTAGTGCCAGGACAAGAGGCAGATACGGAGGTTACACCGAATAAGAAGAAGCGAGTAAGTTTTGCAGATCCACCAGTGTCGAAGGAAATGGGATACGAAGTTGCCTCAATAGGATCACCGACACGAGTTATGAAATTGGCGTCATGTCGATCGTTGCAGAGGAAAGATTCTCCATTACGACCGAAGCAATTGAAGTTCCGAATGATTCAGATGGAATCGGAAATAAAATTATTCATCCCTGACGTCTCCAAAGACAATTTGGATAAAGTGATCGGTGGGTCAGAGACAATGGAAATTACTGATGTTTCAGGATTCGACATTCCACCAACCTTCGAGCCAGAGGTTAAACAAGATGACATCGCAGAGACTCAGGATCTTTTCGATGCCACTCAAGATGTAAAAGTTGCAACACCGAATGACTCTGTGACACTACCGCCCGTCAATCCGGATGATTTTCAATGCAGCGTAAAGGAAACTGCGTTGGAGGATACTATCGATGTGAATAGTTCAGGACTCAATTCGACATCAAACTCGGATGAGACTTTCTCCAAACCGGTGAGGACAAGCACCGCAGAAGCTGATACGTTGCCGATTACTGATTCCATAGTGTCGCAACTGCTGATGGCTAGTCAAGATACTCAGACGCAAGAAGTTAGTCAAGTTTTGCCATCGCAGCCAGAAGAGTTGGACGATACTGTTCCGGTTTACCCATCGTTGACAACTTGCGAAGATCCGATACAGTCGATCGTAAAAGATCTTACGAATCCATTGTGGACAGGACAATTGTCCAATTACTTTTCGAACAGAGGTGTGATGTGTGTCGGTGACCTGGCGAAGCTGACAGAGAGAGAGATCAATAGGATGCCGGTGAAGGGGAACTCGAAAGCAATCTTTGTTAAAAATGTTTTGTCGAGGTTCGAACGTACAAAGAATATGAATACACCGATCAAGAGCACAAAAATAGTACCGTCAAGCACACCGTTAGGGGGTAAGAGCGGAGAAAGTGTAAAGTCTCAAGAGTCGAAGAATGGAGATTATTTGGAGGTAATGGAACCGTTGGAATCTGTCAGCGCATTAGAATCCAGTATTTTTGCACCACCGTTCCCAAGTTTGGAAGGTTCGATCAGAGCGGAAGACTTTGAGAAACAGAATTCTACCCTCGAAGTACAAAACTCTGTCGAAGATTCACTGAATGATATCAACATCGATTTGGTACTGCAAAAATGCACACCGGAAGTTTTACTAGCACATTTTAAGGCGAAAGTAAGAGAAACGACAGAGAAAGAAACTAGAGAGAAATTGCTGAATAATGTTTTGACGGAGCTTCCAGAAATATTTAGCAACGAAGAGTTTTTCAGCAGAGTCTTCTCGAAGTATCACAAACGTTTCCAAGTACAGGAATATTTAGACACTTCGGACGATGGCGAAATGAAGGAGGCAATCGCACAAAAGTTTAGTACCACCGAATTGGCGGATATTTTGTCGACATCCTTGGAGGAAATCGAGAAGAAGGGCGACGTAGAACCGGCGATTTATGCGTCGACCCTCTCGACGATCTGGAAGAGGATGCCGACGGAGTCCCTGGTTTCACACATCAAGAACATCCCCAAAGAGGAATTCATGGAGATTTATAAAGCTGCAACGGAGAGACTTGGAGCTGAATTAAGCGCTACGGAGCTCTTCGACTTGAGCTACGGATTCCTAAGGGCGAAATTAGAGTCGGAAAAGAAGTCTCATTCGTAACGGGCGTTTTTTTAAAACGATTCGGTCATCAATTCCGAATTTTTTATCTTGAGACTTTTTCTAAGGCTTTAAAGACTGAAACAGGTTTTTTTTTTTAAGCGTGATTTGGTCTGGAGAGGATACTCAATTTGTAGATACATCGAATATAGGTTAGGTGGCAGTTTGGTAGATTTACCGTTCATTTTTTATCGGAGCCGACGAACATGTTAATATTGAAAACTAATTATAAATAAATTGAATAAATTTAGTTCTTTTTTATACATAGATGTAAGACGTAGAATATCATCCGTATAATCGAGTACGGCCCTCGCGAGCGACAAGGTGCAAATCATGGTCGAAATAACATGACAATACGCCAATGCATGATCAAATGTAAGGTACCAACAAGTTTTTAAATCATTGCGTTTAATGAACGATGGATTCTGTAAGTGCGCAAAATGATACGTTTTTCGCGCGGTTCGAAAAACAGAGAATTGATTGCGTTGCAAAATTTACCATGTTAAAAAAAAAAAAATGAAATTGCAATATGTCATTTCGTTTTGACGCTATTTTTTATGTAAAAAAAAAGGCGAGATTACGAAAAAGTAAGAGTAGATTCGATTTTTAAAAAGTAACTTCGACAACTCGTAGATATCAACTACGTAATTTGTTAAAATGCGAATAATGTACCGATAATAATTGAATTTATTTTTGAAAATCTGTAAATTAGAGAGTGTAATAAAAGCAGGGGGCATTTTTATACGATTTCTGGTGGTGTTTTTAAGAAATATAGGTAAGGTGTGTAATTTTGCTAGTGTTTTATCGAAATGTACTGCAAAATAATTTACAAATTTTTTACAGTGGAGCATTGACATCGGAACATGGAGCCTTTCAAAAAAATTAAACCAAAAGTCAAAACAGAAAAATGTCATGAAAGAAAAATAATGGATAGAGACCTTTCAATTGTTTTGTTTATATTTATTATGCTTGTTTACTTGCCTGCATGGCATTGTATAAATATCAACACGGTTGATCAATATCAGTTAGTTTGTGTCACGAAGAAGATCACTAAAGATTGGTGGCAGTTCCGGTTTTGTACGTCGCGGTATGGGCGACTGAGTAGTACAGTATAAAAAGTAGTCCTTCTCTTATTTTAATTTTTTCTCTTCTATTCTAATATTTACCGTCATGCGTTCGCCCTACCACACCTACTACAGTACTCCTTCCCTTATTCTAATTGTTTCTCTTCCCCTATTCTAATATTTCCCCACTGACGTGTGTTGGCGTGTGAATTTTCAAAATGCAAATGACGCATGATCAACAAAAGAAAAAGAGACAAAAGTGAGACAGCAAATCTAAGTAGTGGGGGAGAGGAGAAAATTAGAATAGGAGAAGGCCGCCATCTTGCCTGACTGGATAAATTAGAATAAGAGAAGGATTACTGTATCCTTTATTTTGTTATATTTATTTATAGTTTCGTGTCTTGGGGAGGGTCTGCTCACATAGCCCAACTGACGAGCCCGTGGGCACATCTGGGACGAAAGAGACAAAAGCGAGACAGCAAATCTAAGTAGTGGGGGAGAGGAGAAAATTAGAATAGGAGAAGGCCGCCATCTTGCCTGACTGGATAATTAGAATAAGAGAAGGATTACTGTATCCTTCATTTTGTTATATTTATTTATGCTTAGTTTCGTGTCTTGGGGAGGGTCTGCTCACATAACCCAACTGACGAGCCCGTGGGCACATCTGGGACGAAAGAGACAAAAGCGAGACAGCAAATCTAAGAAGTGGGGGAGAGGAGAAAATTAGAATAGGAGAAGGCCGCCATCTTGCCTGACTGGATAATTAGAATAAGAGAAGGATTACTGTATCCTTCATTTTGTTATATTTATTTATGCTTAGTTTCGTGTCTTGGGGAGGGTCTGCTCACATCACCCAACTGACGAGCCCGTGGGCACACCTGGGACGAAACACCAATCCAATAAAAATTGAGAGAAAAATTTAATCGCGCATGCAATAAAATTATCTATGGTATCATCCATATTCCGATATTAAAAAAATCGTTACGAGATATTTGATAATACAAATTTGTATTGAGGGGGATCTAAACCCAGATAACACATGATATTCTCCGTATATTTCAAATTCATACGAAAATCTCCTATGAATATCCGGAATATTCTCATAATACATTCAGAATATCATAAACAGCATGTAAAAGTTCATATATCCTATATAGATTCTCAGAATATCCAAAACGGAATATTATATTTATTTCGAAATTCGTATATCCCAAAGTCATCCTGAATTGCCTACATATACACGTGAAGTACGAACGCACCTATCGTATATCTTGTATATATTCTCAGAATATCAAAAACAGAATATGACATGAGACGCATTAGCACCTTTCTCGCAAGTGGTAACAGCCGAGTCCGGTACGTATATGGGCAAATCCACAGAACTTTTGACTTTAATGTTATTTTAAGATTCACGTAAATAAGCTGTACAGAAATATTTATAAAATATTACTATTTACTAAAAAGGATATGCTTTTCAAGGTACAGTTATTTGTTTTGCATGATAGTTGGTTAAAAAACCAAAAGAAACACGAAAGCTCATAAAATTTGAATAAACTGCTGCGTGCAAGTCGTATTTTTTAAAATATTTTGTTCTGTAACTTTTGGAACGTGTATTCTTTTCATTTGAAAATCATGTCGTTGATTAATGGCACTTTATAAAAGCCAAAGATACTTGAAAAATAAGTGTGCCTATCGCTTAATGAGAATGACATGCGTCCAAAGTCGCGTGCAGAAGATTTATGGAAAATGGAATTTTCGTTAATTTCTAACAATAACTTTTGGAACAAACAATATTATGGCTCCATACTTTGGGAATTTTTAATTGATGATATAATAAGTGACGTATTCCAAGGAATAAGGTGTGCCTTGTCTCATCTCAATTCTGTGCCTATTACAACCTGTAGCCTTCGTGCATAACTGTTGTAGAAAAATTACACTTTTGTCAGGCACATGAACTATACACAATTAAATGCCTCGATTATTGGCGTAATTTATTGTTTTAGATGTCATAATAAAACTCTGAACTTGTTCCAGAAATACAATACGATGTTCAGGGGTAAAACAAGGCATGAAATTATCTCTTTGACACAAACTCCTTTCTTTACACAGAAAAATGCTGAAATTTGTTACGCGGAGGTTTTATTGGTAACTGATCATAAATACGTTGACAAATATTAAAAATTGAAGATGGTAGATACAATACGGCGGACCAAATTCCTAAAAAGTTGCTTGAACCAGCTGAAACTGTATTCAGGGTCGCTCATCGGTCGAGATTCGCTATAACTTTGCTCCCTGTCGTTTTACCTGACTGCGCTGGAACAATCCTTTAAAAGTCGTAACGTGTCGTTTTTTCTACATTTTACATGTTTAGGAGTGGCCTCAGGTTGATTTTAAATGTGTGCCACCGAAAAAAAAAATGTTTTTCTTAAAGCGTAAAGTTAAAAGTTCTGTGGATTTACCCATATAAGAATCGACCATCCTGAGATAGACAAGTATGTACATCGATGCCTGTCAGAAAGTCTAGTCTACTACCACAACAAAGATGGCTATAAAAAATTAAATTGCGAATAAAGGAAACTGTTATTAATAAATAAAATTATGGAAGTGTTGCAAGAAACTTCGAAGTGAATAAACTGAACGAGGCCCAATCTGAACGTGTACGTTTTGTATAAACCTCATACTCACAAGGGGTGAAATGTTTTTTATATTTTGTTAAGGATAAATCGATTTTTTAACTGTAATCTTGTGGTTAGCCAAAAAATATATTACAAATATATTCGGAGAGAAGCACAGGATATTCTATATTTAATTATCGAAAATGTATGAATAATATACTATGGATATTCTCAGAATATCGTGAATAATTTTCTGAGGACATCGTGAGAACATATTTTGGGGGACATAGGGAATATTCTGAGTATATTCTAAGAATACCGCAACAATTATTTCGAATATCCTCAGTATATCGAGCATGATTTACCGAGTATACCCTGAGAATATTCTGTGAATATCATGTGTTATGTGGGAAGTGGCCCGCCGTTAAGATAGGAAATTTCACAAAAAAAAAAAACGTAAATAAAAGAGAAATTCTAAGCGCTATAAACGGTTTCCTAGAAAATACCAAAGATATTAATTGAAAACGGACCGACAATTTTCGGAAATAAGTGATTTTTATTTATTTTCGAAAATGGTCAGCCAGTTCTCAATTATTTTCCTAGGAATTTTTTATGAAAATCAGTGTAGGGAATGTTTTTGGGTCGAAGATTACGAATTCGTTGTAAAAATTCCGCATCCAATCAAAAAGGCCGCATTAAAAATGGCGGACTAAAATTGAATATTTTCATCGATTTTTCTGACATTGTGCGTGAAAGGGTTTTAGGGATCGCAGATTACGAATTCGTTGTGCGATTTTACAAATGCAAAATGGTGGATGCAAACTGGGGGATAGAAATTTTAAAATTACCATATATTTTTATAAAATGTTGTATTGAAGTGTTTTTTGAATTCGAGACCATGTATCCGCGGTCCGATTTTCAAAATTCATAACGTTGGACTGCATTTTAAAATTGTCCATCGATTTTATAAAATTTGGTTTTAGATTGATTTAGGGTTGTAGATCACGAATCACTTGTTTTGCTATTTTTCTAGTCCTTATAACCTAAATTCTGTATGTATTCAAAATGGGGTCCTTTTTTTTGAACTTTAATGCGAAGAAATATTTTACCCCCCGTTTCCCTCCAGTCATCTGCACGTTTCTGATCTCACGAAGAGGAAGTCGATCGGGCATTTTGAATTTTGAAAATCGCACAAAGGATTCGTAATCTGTTATCACAAAAACCCTTCCATGCACAATGTCATAAAAATCGATGACAATTTGCAATTTTAGTCGGCGATTTTTGAACCACCATTTTGAATTTTAATAATTGGACAACCTTTGTGATCCCTAAAACAGTCTAATATAAAATGTCATAAAAATCGATAAAAATGTTCAAAATTTAGTCCGCAATTTTCGATCCGCCATTTTGAATTTTTAAATTTGGACAACGAATTCCTAATCTATGACCTGAAAACACCCCCTACAATGATTTTCATAAGAAATTGTTCATTTTCAAAAGCCATATGTATAGAAAGGTAAAATTTTTTTCATGATGGCTCTGTATTGCAGCCGCCATTTTGAATTTTTGATCGGACGTTACGTCTTCATAAAGTACAAATTATTATGCAAAAGGATTCAGAAGCGGGATTCGATTGTATGATGCCTTCATATAGAAAAACAACTTTTTAAACAAACTTTTTAAGTTGTTTTTCCGAGTTTTTTCTTCTTTAAGACGCCATATTGAAAAAACGACTAAATTTATGAGAAAATGGAGGTCAGATTCGATAAGAACACACTCGAAAACTAAAGGATATCAGGTGTCGTGCAATTTCATTGACTCGCTCTATGAAAACTATCGACATGAAAAACTGCCGCTCCCTGCGTTATGGGGTTAAAAAGAGAAAAGGAGTTGTCTTCTCATTTACAAATTAACCCATTCAGCACCGCTGATCGCATTATCATTTCAAAAACGCATCGGTAACCAATTTTGGTTACGTAATAGTCCCAATCATCTTCATTTATAGATACGGAATCAAAATCTGCATCAGGAGTTTATAGATTGTCGCAATATTCAATTTCAACTGAATTATATCTCAGAAAGGTACAATGGTTTAACGGATCATCTATTTCATGGAAGAGAATTACCAGAATGTCATCTCTATGCAGAAGTAACGGCAAGCGTTTCCCTGAAATAATATAAAAATATTTAGTTGGCTCTCATGGACCGTCAACTAAATATAATCAGTTTGTCTATACATTACACAGACAATCAAAAAAAATTGTTGTTCGAATTCCAAGTTTATAATCACAGAACTATAATAGACCCACAAGTAAGAATTTGCGCTTAAATCGAAGCTTTTTTCTGTTTACATATTCCATATTTGATCAACCATTTGGATTTCTAATTTCTGGGTTAGATTTACAATCAGCGACACCGATTATTGCGGCCGAGAAATCAAAACTGCCTTAGCATAATTACAAAAATGAAAGGTATATTATAAAAAAATCTTTTTCCTTTTCAAAAGTGCTTAATATCAAATCGCCGATAAAACGAAGAAAGAAGTTACATTAGAGTATTTTCTGAAAGCAATATATTTTATTTGTAAATTCTTAAGATCGTCAAAAACACACATTTACCTAAAAAATATAAATTATTCAGTCGTAATGTTCGGATACAGATTCAGCTACAAATATGTTTGTATCTAAGATACTACATTACCTAAAATTATACAAGTGTCAAATTCCTCAAGTGTAACAAATAACCATGGATTACTAATCTGTTAATAAAAGTTATGAAAACTCGCGTTGAACTCTATCATAAATGGAAGAAAACACATGGAATAAAAAGTTAGAAAAAGCTTATAAAGACTTTTGAAAAAATTGCAAAAAAAATAAATACAGCAAAAAACGAATTTTTTAGATGCAAAATTGAAGTGGCAAGTAAAAGTAAGAGTTACCTATGGAAAGAAAGAAATAGCATAATCATAGAGGGAGGAAAACCACATTTCAAGACTGAAAATCTTAGATGAAAAAGGTAGTGTACAAACAGATCGTTTACAAATAGCAAATACATTTAATTCCTTCATCTCGAATGTTGGAAGAGATCTTGCTGATAAAATTGTAAATCCACCTAAAAAACCGATGAAAACACGAAAATTACGTGAATCAATGGTGCTTTTTGATACAGATATTTATGAAATAAATCACTATTTAAAACAATTAAATCCCATAAAAGGCAGCCGGTTTCGATGATGTACCAGCAAGCATTTTATCTCGATTCTACATGCATTTCGCAAAACCCCTTGTGTTTAGGACCGGAATATGCCCAACACATTTTAAGCACGCGATAGTAGTCCAAATTTTTTAAAATGGAGACAAAGAGGAAGTAAAACATTACAAACCAATTTCTCCTTTATCTGTAATCTCAAAAATTTTTGAAATGGGCTTGAAAACTGGGATTTATAAATTTTTAGTGGATAAAAGATTACTTCACAATAACCAATATGAATTCCAACTGAAGAAATCAACAGATGGAGCAATCGCGAAACTTGTAAGGGAAATAATCTTAGCTATGGAAAAAACAGAACCAATATTGGTAATATTAATTGATCTGGGTAAAGCCTTCGATACGCTAAGACACGATATACTTTTCAAAAAACGAGAAAACTACGTCACACGAGGACCTATATTATCCCTACTCCGAAACTATAAGTATACCATAGTTTAAATTTAATGTTTGTAATAATCAAGAATTGTAGAATACTATTCAGACCTTTAATTACAATAAGGAAAAGAACAAGGTAGATTAGATCAGTTCCATATTTTTCAAATGTATTACAAAAATGTTTAATGTGAACGTTATTTCTTGATGTCGAAGTATGCAAATTCAAGGGGAATATGAAATAACGTTTCCAATACTTTCGATGTTATTTACGAAAATGTAGTATTAATATGCATTCGAGATGATTTTTCTACAAAGTATACAGATGGTTGCGAAAAACAAAACTTACTCACAATCAGAAGTGTTCAATAACACTGGACCGACAAAATTGTACTTTTTGTCTGCCTTTGTCAACCGAAGTATCATTTCCGACGTATTTTGTCATGCTAAAAACGATGGCGCTAACAGAATTTCGCTATCACGTCACACTTTAAAGAAAATCGGGGTCGAATGTATAAAAATCAGGATTTTTTTTTTTTTTTTTTACCCTCAACCTTCCACCTCGATCGAGGTGTCCCAAAGCTCTCAGGGGGCTTGTCTGGGTACAGGTGAGTACCATTGCGAGAGCTGCAGGTCGTCTTAGATGGCGCCATACTCACATTTGTCGAGAATGTAGGAAACTGCAGAAACCCACATTAAGTACAGCATCGGCCATGGCTCGATTTCCGCCTGAAGACAATACCTCGAAAATGCCAAACAGACAGCGTGGTTCGTCTTACACATAGCGAACTGCTGCCTGAAAACAATTTCGAAAAATTGCCCAGCCGGGGATCGAACTCACGACCTACGACTTCGTAGTCCAGCACCTAACCGCCTGAGCTACGAAGCCGATATTTCTTGTCATATTTCAGTTTATTTTATAACAAAAGGAAATTTAATTTTAACAAGCAAAGTATCATTTCGGAAGTATTTTTTCGTACTGAAAACGATGGTACTGCCAGAAATTTGCTATCATTTCACATTTTGGAGAAAAATGAGATTAAATGTGTCAAAAATAGGGTTTTTGACCATATTTCGATTTACTTTGTAGCAGAAGAGAATTTATTTTTTACAGGCAAAGTTCAATTTCCGACTTATTTTTTCCTGCTGAAAAGGATGGTGGCATACTTTGGAGAAAAATGAGGTTAAATGTGGTTCAAAAATCAGGTTAAATTTAACCACGTTTTTCTCCAAAGTGTGACATCATAGCAAAGTTCTGCTAACACCATCGTTTTCAACACGAAAAAATACTTCAAAAATGATACTTCGCTTGTCAAAAATAAATTTCCCTTTGCTACGAAATAAACAGAAATATGCCCGAAAACACTGATTTTTACACATTTAACCTCATTTTTCTCCAAAGTGTGACGTGATAGCAAAATTCTGTTAGCGCCATCGTTTTTAGCACGAAAAAATACTTCAGAAATGATACTTGGCTTGTCAACGGCAATATCAGTGTCGGACAGTGTAATTGGAGATAATTGGAATATAACTAAAAAATATTGAACAATCGGAAATTATACGATAAAGTCAACAAATATGACTGCTGAGAGAAATTGTATAGGAAGATGTCCAAAAATAATAGAAAAATTGCTCGACAGGAATTTGAGGAGGACAGACGTGAAGTAATCGAAATAAACATTATTTTCAAATATATTTTGATATTGTTCTGTAATAGAATTTTCTAAACCAGAATATCAAAATATATAAGCTTATAAATTTTACAATGCTTTTGTAGAAAATTTGATTAGTGAGAACAGTAAAAACGTTCGTAATGATCAGTGAAAGGTGAATCACGTAGTAAACGCATTCGCATATATACATCATCACAAACGTTTTGCTATTCTCATTAGTAACATTTTCTACGAGAGCATTTACATTTTATAAACGTTTATGCCTCTGCACCGAAGAATTCCTACAAAGTAGTTACATTTGTCGGCGTCAGGCGGGTACGCGATGCTCGTAGGTTTGTTGTGCTCCTGTTATACAAATGAGTTTTCATTCCCTCAAAAGCAGATTAAATGACAATCTTAAAGAATGCACATAAAATGTATAATATTATTTCAATGGATGTTGTACCTGTAGTGGCATAGCATGCTATTTTTTTAACGGGCTGGTGTGTAAACACTCTAATGTCAAATCGAACTTCTGGATTGTTTTTGTTTTATATAAATAACTTTATACAACAAAAATATATCAAACAAAGATATCTACGTAATAAATTGCTCTGTGTAACTGTATAAAAATAAATACTTTTAAACGTTTCAAATAATTATTTTTTAATTAGGTTTAAATTATATCAGATGAATTGAAAATTCAATTCAACTTAGTTTTTTAGGGATGCTGATAATTTAATTTGCGGGCGCTTGTAATGCAGAAGGGACGTGTAATGGCTGAATTACCGACCTTTAAGAGCACTTAACGCATTAACGAATTTAAGGATCTTATTGAAATGAAGGTACACTTTAGCATGATTATAGGTGGCATTCTGAGAGTACAGTTTAATTAGTTTATTGGTTTTGCATCTAAGTAAAACGAAAATCGATTATAAAAAAACTTTGATTCCTTTTGAATGTCCTCATCTTAAAGTTGTAAACAATTATATTGTTGGTGGTTATAATATATGGGGAAAATAGTCGATTTCCATTTCAGCTCATGAAACGAAAGTAAGTGACATTCAATTTTACCTATTTTAACCATTATATCGCTGAAAGAAGTTACTGAAGTATTTTATATTGTTTATTCACAAAATAATCATGCAAAAATAAAAAAATTCTTTCCTTCAAATTGCCATTTTGATGCAGCGAAAGAACTCATTATTAATTTTGACATTTTCTTGTGTCTGAAAAATTTTCTTTCACAAACAAAACAATAGGTATCTCTTTATTTGAACGGCAGAAAGATAAAAAAGCATTGAAAACATAAATTTCATTAAATATCCAATTTATGTTCAGTGCATCATTTGAATGGTTATGATAAAAACATTTTTAAAATGTTATTTGACTATCAAAAAAGTAATTTATTGAGATTTTTTAATATTTATAAAGAAACATTGTATGATTCCTTTTTATCCAAAACATTTTTCCAGATAAATGTGGAATTGACAATGACGCACAAAGAATTCAAATATCTCGTGATCCAGCAAACGTAGAGAAATAAATGATGAAGTATTTTAAAGTTCATGTAATTGCAAATAGAGGGAAAATAGTCTCGTTCATTCAAAGTTGATTGTTGACCTTCAAATCCAAGGTTAAAGTTATAATTTCTTGAAAAATTCTCCTTTTTCTTGTATTCTAACGTGCATACACGATCATTTTCGAAAAAATATATCACTAGACTAATAGCTCTTACAAATAGGACCAGAGAGACGCCCTTGCTTATTTTTTTATTTAGAGGTCAAATAAATAAGCAATGTCATTGCTTGACCTTTTTAAATTGACTGATTTTTTAAAGATTTTGTTTTCATAAAGGTTTGTAGACTCTTAAAGGAAGTCTCATGGTATTCTTGGATAAGATCTGGAGTATTTCCAAGGTCAGTTGAATGTCAAGGTACTTATGAAAATGATTACGATCAATATTTTGTATAGAAAATGGTATTTTGCAAAATTGTGAGAGTATATTTAACCTACAATTTTGTACATATTCATGATTTAAACATATTTGACCTTTTTTCAAGAAATTACAACTTTAACCCTGGATTTGAAGGTCAACAATAAACTTTGAATAAACGAAACTATTTTCCCTCTATTTGCAATTACATGAACTTTAAAATACTTCATTTTAATTGTCTACGTTTGCTGGATCAAGAGATATTTGATTTCTTTCAAGATCAATTCAATTTTCCTAAAGTGCGACGTTACTACAGAACTAATTCTGATTCACCTTTATTTTCGTTTCAAAACACAAAATAATTAATAAAAACTTAAATAAATTACACAATTGACGTGTTGACCACAACACATTTTAATTTGCTTTCAAGCTTAGACTTTATATTCATATCCACGAATCTACACATTCAGTATGGTGCGAAATTTCAAAATATCCTTTTAATTTATCAACTATTTCAACTATTCTTTCAAATTATTAACTAGTTACCTGTTCGTTTCAATTCAACTATATTTATATTTTTAGTATTAAATTGGATTTCCGTTTTCTAAGTTGTGGTAAATCCTTTTCTGTTTAATTTTAATCGTGACCCTTTAACAGTTTTTCAAACCAAACCGTATTCAATCCAGTTTGTTGGAAGTTTTACAACCTTATTTGTTTAATAGGTAAAACACCCGACACTATTTAACCTATTAACTCCGCAAACGACGAAGTATTCAAGTACATAAAGATAGGATTCAAAATTACAGAAAATGGTTTGTTTCAATCCAATACGATTACTCTTTCGTTTGTAATTCAACCAATTACTTTTTAATTTATTAGTTATTAATATAAAACACAAGACCATACAAAAATTTTATTGGGAGATAACTTGAATCAGAGATAGTGGATCTTACAGATTTTTGATCACTGGAAATTAACAACCAATCACATCAGGGTAAGAAGATATCGGATCAGAAAAGTTTCAAAATAAGACCCCCTACTTCTGATTCAAGTTGTGCACAAAGAAATAAATTTTTTCGATCCTGTGTTATTTTTTGGAGAAGTACCTTCAGTGATTAATTATACAGGACGCGAAATATTTTTTGTAGGAGAGATAACTTGAATCGGAGGTAGTGAATTTTATAAACTTTTGATCGCTGAAACCAAATTCCTTGTCCATTTTTACCCATGACGTCAGATATTTCTTATAACTTAACCTCAAATTCCCAAAAACGCTATTTTGGACTATTTTTCAATGTGGCAAATTGGGTCAAGTTGGGTAACAGATTCTTTGTCAGCGGCCAAAAATCTGTAGTATCTACTGCTTCTGATTCAAGTTATCCCCCCCCCCCCCCAAATATTTGTGGTCCTGTCTAATAGTTGAGACTTCAGAGTCTTTAGTGAAGAAAAGCACAATTCTCAATTATTCTTTGAATTTTATTTTGTGCATCGTTCCTGCAACTTGATAGTGCGAAAAAAATACAAACAACGAAATACTCCAAATTTCGTCCATTTTTTATTTAAAATGCGTCATATTGGTGTTTGGGACCATTAATAACAAATTTTGATTACGCCAATAGAAAGAACACAAACACACAAACTGAACAGTAGGTTTGGAAATTCTAGTTTTATTTTTTATTGCAGAAAATAAAACTCAAACAACTATTGAATGGCATAGGAAACTGACATCTTAACGATTATGTATTAATTACTAATATATTACAAAGCATATCGGTTTAATTGCAAATTAAAAAGTAGTCCTATTGGACTGAAACAAATACTTGTCTCACACTCTGAGCGAATTTGACACCCGCAATATAGGGAGCAAAATAGTTCATTATCTCCTTAGGGAGAAAAATGAATTTCGCCGGGAGCCAAATAAGTTTCTTTCACTCTATTCCCAAAATACTATTTTGCTCCCTATATCGCGGGAGCAAAATAGCACGCTCTCGTATGAGAAAATAATATGTGCAACAAGTGTGAACAGGTGTCTGCAGAATAATTCGAATTGCCGACCTCGCTTCGCGAGGGCCTCAAACTCGCCCTCGTCGGTAAATACCTACTTTGCTCCCTAGTTGCACAATGTACTATTCTGTAATTACGAATTCTCTCTTTTTGTGCTTGAATACTTCTTCGTCTACTGGGAGCTATGATATGTAAAATGGACCTCTTTGAGGTAGATTTTAACATCTACATTTTATTTTGTGTTTTTTTTTTCCTAAACAAGAAGCCCTACTAATGTGTTCATTCCGAAATTTTGCATAGACAATGCAAGGAGAAAATGATCTTTGATAGTTTACCATTCCAGATGGTAAATTTATCCCAAATTTGAAGAATGAAAAAAATTTTCATTTTTTCTGATAATAGATATTTTCGCTTCAAGGGTGTGAACTTGTATAGTGTATCCCTAAACCAAGGCATCGGTGATCAACCCCGGGTGCAAAAGTTGTTCACGCGCATGACATGGACATAAGTTTTCGTTATATAGTTTATACCCTAAATCTGCAGCTGTAAACGTTAGGAAATTCCTGTAATAGTTAGCCCCACAAATAAGGATGTAAACTCGAATTTTTTACACCTATGACTAAAAAATGATAAATTCTTGAAATTTTTACTATTCAGACAGTAAAAATCACAAAAAAATCTAGTAAATTTTATACAAAATAGTGGTAATTTTCTCCATTTACAACTCTGTGCCAAAATTATTATCTGGAATGTCAAACTCTTCAAGGAAATTTGCCTCCCCATTCACTAATTTCAGTATTGTTAAATTTGTTATGCCTAAGGGAACGTCACAAGTTTCACGAATAAAATATGTGACATCTTTTAGTTTCGGTACTGCCATACGATGACATGATAACAAGCACGACAAAATAATCAAGACAATAAACAGAAATACAAGAAATGTATACGTGTATTAGAAGTAGGATATGTAAAATAATTCTTACTACAGGTAAAGATCGACCAAAAAAAACGAGGGCCGATTTTTCATAGGGAATTTATTAATGTTTGTAATTTTGTATAAGCCACATTGGACTGATCATTTTGAATTGTGACAATCTGATACTGGATTCATATTCAGCGACATGTGGTCCCAGAAATCATAAATGTTGTATAATTTGCATTTATCTTGACTTATTTAATTTTTTGTATCGGCTTTTGAATCAAAATTTGCAGAACGTTTAAATAGAATTTAGAAATTGTAAAGTTTTATTAAAGATTACAAAATGACACGGGAATAATTAGTATCGATAATACACCTGTAATTCTAACTAGAATTAGTGATAATTAGTGTATCAAAAAAGTACAGAAATTATCCACAAGTCAATTAGTTATTTACGCTTAGAAAATGTAATAAAATGTCTTAAATAAACTAATTATCAACTTTTTGAGATATTTCGACCAAATCCAATTGACTAGAACCTGATTCAAATTTAAGTATTAAATCAAACTCAGTTTAACCATAAATTGAACTTTCGAATATTTTTGAAAATTGACAAATGTCTATTCAATTTTCCCTTCCTATAAATTGCTTGCGATCACTTTAGTTACATAATGTCGTAAATGTAGGAAATATTTTTTTTTTGCGAGAGTTCACGTTATCGCCAGAAAAATTACATCGGTTATCGCAGATCATCGTCTATGAACAGTTTATAAATAGACAGAATTTTCCTATGCATATTTGTTTTTAATGAACAGCAGGAAAACACAACTTTAAAGAGCAAAACATATAAAATAGTAACTGAAGTGTTTGTGTTAGATTGGAACCATTCAACGTCTTCTTTTGCCAATGATTGCGCAAACAAGCTTGCTAGCCAAAATTTGTTTCATTCAGAACGATTGGTGTTTTACAATGATGCGTCAGAGCTGGTGACGTTTAATTTATTTCATTTTAATTACTATAATCATTTCACTATTTTTTTAGTTAAAATAAAAAATCTGTTGTAATCGACTATTTAAATAAATATTTACACTAACCTAGAAAATTTAAGTAGTGTACAAGTAGTCAAATAGTGTAGAATGTTGTTTTTT
Organism: Trichopria drosophilae; assembly: GCA_030407085.1. NCBI lineage: Eukaryota > Metazoa > Arthropoda > Insecta > Hymenoptera > Diapriidae > Trichopria > Trichopria drosophilae. The sequence continues at coordinate 81,834,267 of CM059587.1, read as the reverse complement.
ACTCTATTTTAAATGTTGTGAATTAAAACATGGAAAAACATTGTGTAAATTGAAATAAATTATTGAAACTAAAACAAATATAAATAAATTATATAAAAATAGTAGAAAAGACAACATGACTAAAATGATTTGTATTTACATTATTGTTATTGCCTAATATTACTCAATACATTGCGAAGATTTATTATTATCTTCATCATTCGCGAAAGTATCAAACATAGACATAATATGAATGTAAGTAATAGTTTAATTAGTTTTATTTTTATTTGTAAGAAAATGTACATATTTGATATAAATATGGCAAACTTAATTTTAGCAGACTTGCAAGTAGTAAAAACAATTAATTTGTTAAACGAATTTGGCAATTCGTCTATTCCCGGCCTGAATTTTGCAATGTTGGTAATGAAGGGGGTGGAAATAATTTTGATGTTTTTTTTTTTAAACATAGCACAATTGGCCGATACATGTCATTACTAAACATATGTAATTATTAAAATTCGTCCGAGTTTACAAATTTAGGTTAAACGGTATTTACACTGTACAACTTATGGTGTAAACACTGTAAACTGTATCGAGATGTTCGAGCGGTGGTGGGGGAAGGCCTGAGGGGAAACGATTCAAATAAGAGGGGCAATTGAAATAAGAGGGGTTCTACTGTATTCCAGTTGTATAATCTTGATATATCATATTTCACTGAAGAAATATAGTCCACTACAACAAGGTCTCCCTCTAAATTATAGGTCCATATGAGCATCGAATGGGAGGTTCGAAAACTGAACTCAAAAGGCATTTGAGGCCAGAAAATTCAAACAATCGTTATTTCCTTTATGGAAAGCAGTAACAAAGTTGTTGATGTGTTCCGAGTAAGTGGTTGCGGTTAGGTATTAAATTCTTAGTAGGTTATTAGATATTAGACATTACAGTAAATTCCTGACTATATTTACTTCCCAGCATATTTTCCTATTTTCGTCTTTTTATATATGTCTGTCGACCATCTCTTTTTCCCCCACCTTGCACGCTGGGGCCTCAGGAAGGGCCTCCTGGGACGTCACAAACGTAACACGATTGAGGAGAGTAGGAGAAGCGGCACTCCCCTTCTTTTGACAAATATAAGGAGACGGGAGGGGAAGACGAGGAACCAAGCGGGAAAATTTACCGGGACTCTACTGTATATATTTTCCACGTCCCATAAACTCTCATAAATATAAAGTAAATAAATGAATCTCAATTGAGACCTATCCAAATCCATTTGGAATAGTACACCCAGAGAAATTATGTAAAAAGTTTTATTATTCTGACTATGACTTCGAGGACAAACCTGGAATTATGTTAATATTTACTGTTATTTTAGTAAATATGCCTATATTTTATAGTAAAGTTCCTTATCTAAATACGAAAATTTATTAAAATAACAGTAACTATCGATATAGTTGCAGGTTTATCCTCCTCTGAAATCGAGTTTTTAAATTGCAATCCATATCGAAATGGCAGTGAAAAGTTTTTCTCGGGAATAATAGAATTTTGGATTTGTACTACCCAGCAAACGAAGAATGATTGATAAGCAATGAGAAAAATTCATTTTTAAACTTTGAATCCTACTTGTTGCTCACTGTGAATACATCTCTATCGTCAATCATTCCAAATCCTATTACAAGAACTGACCACTTTACTTTTGAATGCTTCAGCATAACAATTATAAAGCCAATACTTCTCTATTCTGAATGAAGCATTGACATATATTTTTCTAACATTCTGAATACTTTCTGCGAAACGGAAGTCAGTTAATGCTTTAATGCTTCCAGAAGGATTCACTGAGATATCTTCAATAATATACTCAATCTACGAACTTGGGAATGCTTCCTAATGCTTCTGGAAGTATTTCTGTGAGACTTTCTTAATCATTCTCAATCCAGCAACTTGGAAATGCTTCTTAATGCTTCTAGAAGTATTTCTGTGGGACTTTCTCAATCTTTCTCGTTCCAGAAACTTGGGAATGCTTCCTGATGGTTCCAGAAGTATTTCTATGTGAGACATTCTCAATCATTCTCAATCCAAAAATTTGGGAGGTAAGCCAGGAACTGCGGCCTATGTAATGTATATGATTAAAATTACTAAAGTTGTGTATGGATGGGGGGGGGGGGCAAAAATGCCAAAAAAATGGTAACGTAGATTATGAATGACCCCCAGCAAACGAAAAAGTATTCAGAATGATTGACAAATATTCACATATGTTGTATTGAACGCAATTTGTTGATTTTTGTTAATGCTTCCATATTTTCAATAATTTCTAATAATTATGGAAGTATTCACCCGCATCATTTTTAAAAGCTACCTAACACTTTAAGGTTACAATTATAATGTGAATGTTTTGCTATTCTGAAAGAAGTATTGGTAAGAATAGTTTGAATCCGTTCGAATACTTTCTGTATGAGAAACTTGATGAATGCTTCAAAATCCAAGAAGCATTTATGTGAATACTTTCAATATATCTGAATGTTTCCTCCAAACGAATACTTCCTAATTCTGTGGAAAGTATTGTATGCCAATATTTTCTATCCTTCTGAATGCTTATTGCACATCAATAGTTTTCAATGATTCTGAATTCTTTTGAAAGTATTGATGTAAATAACAATTACTTATTTCAGTTATTTATTATTATATTAAAATTATTGATAAGTGGAAAAGTCAGTGCATCCTTTACCGCTTTCGAGATGCTTAATGATCGACTGGAGGGTAGCATACCCCTTTCCATAATTCTCTAAGTTTTGTCAGCTTTCGTTCTCTTGTCGTTTTCGAGGCACTTAAGAATTTTGAAAATGTTTAATATCGAGCTGAACTCTCATCTGGTAACCACGATAAGCTTTAAAAAATGTTTAGAAGCATTGCGACTTTAAAGCCATGCATTATGTGTGCATAAATATTAAATCAGGATTAAAATAGTGTTAGCACTGCGCTCTTGTAGTGATTTTATGTGCCATATTAGATCGTGCATTGTGACTTTTGAAAATCTGACACCAGATTCATAATTAGCAGCTTCAAAAATCTTGAATACCAAATTTTATACTAAATTAGGACTTTTCAATATTATTGACGGCCACCTTAAATTGCCAATTTGAATTTTGAAAATCTGATATGAATTCGTCATCAGCAATCTCAAATACCAGTAGTCAAAAACATACCATAGCTGGACAAATTTATAACTGAAAGGGTTAAAGTGAAAAGCCGCTTTTCGAGATTTTACTACAATAACGGATTTTTAATCGGCTAGCTAGTTACTCCCGTAGCAGTAAGATTTTTCATTCTTAACCAAAAAGTGACATTAGAAACCGTTTAGAAGTCACTGCATAATGAGTGGGCCATTTTTAACTGAACTGAAATCGCTTGCCGTTTGGTGGTAGACACATTTAGTATCATTCTCGCAAGTGTCAAAACAAAACTTACAGAGCCCCCCCCCCACACCCAATATTTTCCCAGCGAGGGCTAGAAAATTTTCCCCTACTCCGCCGAGATACAGTTATAGAACGCGCATGCGTCGACCAGAAGAAATCAGTTTAACCATGGATTAAACTTTCGTGCATCGCCCATGCGTGATGTTGCCCCAGAATTACCGCTCCGTGAGAAGTAGTGGGGAACAGCAATCGAGGGGTAAGGCAAATATTGGAACGGACCTAGTGGCAAATATTAGGGGGTAGCAAATATTGGGAACGCAAGTATTGGGGGGGACTATTGTCTCCCATAGATGTAAAAGTACAGTTGTAGCCCCCTAAATATCTTCCGTAATTTACCCAATCCCGTTGTTGTCTCATGTAAGAAATTCGTTATTGTCATTTTGCTAATTCCAATCCTCTTTCTCTCTCTCTCTTTCTCCAGGGAGCACTTCTTGTCCGGGCATCGAACATACAGACACCTCTTACGAAAACTATGCCATTTCAGTTTTTCAAAATTGCGAAAGATTCTCCAAAATTATAGCCCCTCACTATCCCCACTTCCGCATCTTTGTTTGTGTGAGGGTCGCGAAGCGAGTGTGACTCAGCGAAACAATGTAGTGGGTCGAAGGAGAGGAAGAGAGCGGTATAACTTTGGACGAGCCAAATAATCTTTGGATAGATATATAACTTTGGAAGGTATAACTTAGGGCGAGGACTACTGTATATTGATAATTATGTCCCTTCTATACTACGCTCACACCAACCATTTTATGGTTGCCCATATCTGCTGAAAGGGTATTTCCATATGCAAAGTTCTCTTTACAATAGCAATGGTTGATCTATCAATATTTTAATTCACCATACTTCTTTGGTTGGTATGTCCAAACCTGTTTTTTCCGTGTACCACTTTACGCAGTAGGGTCCCCAACAAATGAAAAACGATTCAGAATTATAAATAATTATTAACTTTTGATCTTTGAATTCTATTTGTTGAAGAGTTGATAATCGTCTTCTTGAATTTTATTATATACTCCTTTCACTCGTGCGTAAATCATCTACATTGCGCACTAGTATGATCGCAACGGTACCGAATATACAGTAGGCCCCGCCCTAAGTTATACCACTATCTTCCTCTCCTTCCCCCCATTATATTGTTTCGCTGAGTCACACTCGCTTCGCGACATTCACACACAGAAGCACCCATTGCACGGATATAAACAAAGATGTGAAAGTGGGGATAGTGAGGGGCTTTAACTCTGGAGAATCTTCCGCCATGTTGAAAGAACCGACTATATAACTTAGGACGGGGCCTACTGTATATGTTTCTAGACACGCTGTAGGAAAATATTCAAAACAAGCAAATCTCCGCGTGTATTATACCGGTGAAATCTTGAAACACTCCCCAGAAATGTGTCGTTCATTGTTCTAAATATAAATGTAGTTTCAGTTAACCAATAGTCGTATGTTAAGCCTTCTTCGACAATAGATCAGGAATAATGCAACGACGTTGTCGTTTGACGACCGTGCGACAAAGTATAGTCAAAAGCTTCGCGTCGCGTCGACGTTCAATACCGCGCAGATTTACCCCCACAGTAAACATGGCGGTTCTCGGCGAATTTGGCCGGATCGTCGCGATGAGTGTCGAAACAGCTCTATGCGTTTGCGTCATCGTCTCGTGCCGGAAAAGTTGGTCGTCGGTACGACGCACTGTGTTTGTCTCGACTCTTCCTTTCTCTGTTAGTCAAACCTCGACCTTTATCATCGGCGCGTAAAGTCCGCCCGGCGCGTGCGATAATTTTGTTATCATCGTGTTGGTATATAGAATCAGTAGTGTAACGCAGTCTATAGACGGCAGTCCAACGTTGGCTGTCGAACGTCACCCCTCGAACTGCAACTTCCTCGTATAAAAGCTCCACAGGAAGAGGGGACGTGTTGAAGAATCGAAGCTACATGTAGTACACCTGCCACGAGGTAGGTGGAGGAAGGGAGCCGGAAGTCCGGCTATGTTGGGTATGGGTGCCGTCTCCACGTGCGTTTTCATGGCCGCCGCATTCAGAGCCATCATCTTGGGGGCCCCAGGCTCCGGAAAGGGTACCATTTCTGCCAGAATCGCCAAGAACTTCAACGTCACCCACATCTCCAGTGGTGACAAGCTTAGACACCATATTGCCAATCGTACTGGTGTGTATTCTGTGTACTTATATTGTTTTCTTCACACCGGGCGGAAAGCAGCAACTTTACTCCCCCAAGCGGGAGGAATGATGCCGCTTATCCTCCCGACCATAAAGAAAAATCGTATACTTCCCTCGGGAAGTAAAAAAGAATGCCTCATACTGCATGTTCCTTACCCTCGGCTTCGCCTCGGGAAAAAATTAGACTCAGTCTGAGACATTTTTTATTTTACTTCCCTCGTTGAGTAATGTACTATTTCTAATCTGGGATGGAAAGTAACTACTTTCCGCATGGTTCTTCATTCCTGGCAATCGAAGAAAGATTGAACACACATACAGACGGATTCAATTGAACTCATAATTTGTCCAATTCATAACCCGTTCAATCAAAAATATCCAGTTTATATTAATCCCTAGAATCGCCTGGAATCAAAAAATGGCGGCAGGGAATAGAAACGAATTAATTCGAGTAGAAATTTGTTCAGGCCCTGATCAGGGTGTAATGTTTTGGTCAGGCCCTGAGCAGGGCCCTAATAAATTTCTACTCGGGTAGGGATTAAAGAATCTAAAATCCAATTGGTTTCTTCAGGCTTTAACCCTTAACTCTAAACGATCAAGATTCCTATGCAAGGTTTTTTGGGTATGTTCTTTCGACCGGAATAGACTAAAATGCACAAAAATCTTAGCAACCCACGACATTTTTATATCTAAATTTAGATAAAATATGTTTTTTACCATTTATTTTTTGTTTTAAATTAATTTTTACAAGGAAACATCTCGTGTTTGTCCTAAAGTCCTTCATAACAAAAAATGACAAAGTAGGGAGGTCTCAAGAACCCGAATTTAGAATCAATACATATGAATTCTTTGTAATTCCTTAACAATGGATAACCTTGCAACAAATAGAGGAGGAATCGTATTTATAACAACGAATTTGGATTCTTAATGTTTTTGTTTACTGAAACACAATATTTGTACACCTATACCAAATTTATTTAATTGCAATAAATCCAATATGGCTTCCGCAATGTACTTAAAGTTTGCATCCTAGAAGCCCATAGAAAAGTATTTTTTACCCTTTTCGGCTTATTCGATTCTTATCGTGTCTTTAATGTTTTTATAAAGCATAAAAGTTTTGAAAATTTAACATTATTTCGTTCGAATTCATTGTAAGTAAGAAATAATATAAACAGACGCACAATCAAAACAAACAAACGCTTTGTCCTTCACGAGAGAAAGTAAATTTTCGTTAGAATCGTAACAATAAATGCAAAGCAAATAATGCATGAATCACATCTTAGATGAAATCACTGCATGACATTGTAAAATTTACTAAGATTCTTTGTATTCTTTGTACAACGCGATGCAGAAACTTTTACAATCCCAGTAATCAGAAATCCACTTAATGGATAGTTGGGATTTATTTTTAAATTTTGGAATTCGTTATTTGACTTTGAACAATTCTTTTTTGTTTAATATGCAAAGTGATTTAAAATATTAAATTATTATATTATATATTATATTGTTTACCTAAAATATGAATACAGTTTAATTCATGATCATAATTTTAAAGTCTGATGGCATCAATGCCGTTATCATTTTATGGAAATGCTTTTTCGATTGCTGACGAGATTCTATTTTCTTAATATTTGTCTATAACAATATTTAAAGAAAACTAACGTAATTCCGCAGACAGCAAAATAGAAAAGAGTTCAGAATGACTTCGAAATGTGCTCGAAAAGAAGTCAGATGTTCCACTTTCTGCGGTTTTTTGAACATGAGTTGATAAGGATCTCATGTTCCAAAAACCCTCGGAAAGTGATTTGACTTCTTTTACAGCACAAAAAGCGCACATAATTATACAAAACGTACTTTTACTGCTATCTTAGTAAACTTTAGTATTCAAATTTCTCCACCTAAATGAGAAATAGATTTGTTTTATTTTAAACACCATTTTAAAGAGATTATTTGTATGAAAGTTCCTCACGTGATGTTTGAATTTATGAAATTACAATTTTGGAACATGTTATAACTTCTTAGTATTCTCCTTAAGATGTAGATGTCATTTGTTTAAATTTCAATATCGTAAAAAGTTTTATGGTTTGATATTCTATGTTAAAACTAAATGTTCAAAAGTATCTCATTTTAAGTTAGGGTCACATTTTAGGAAACTGGTAAGCGATTTGCATGGTAGTAGTACCACCAAAAGGTCTATGAGCCCTGGTCTAATATTTCTGGTGTTACACTTACGGTGCTGTTCGTAGTCTTTATTAACAGTGAGGCTCCTGTCAGGGACGGAAATTTAACGCTAAAATTTTGAAAATTTTAATAGTTTTTCACGTTTCTCCTTAGATTGGTTCTTGTTCCACTGGACTCAATAATATATATCATGTATGTTTGACATTAAATTGTTTAATAAAAGACATTAAAATTCTGATAATTATATGAACACTACTAGGGATGAAATGGTAAAATGGTTCTGATTACTTCAACTAAACCGTTGGAATGAAAACTTCAAGTTGTTACAACCGAATGGGTTTGGTTTAATAGATCCAAAACGTTGAGTAAAACTGGACTCTGACCGATGATTGTTTGTAGTACGATTTCATTTAATCTTTTGTGCAATCTTCCAAATTAGTGGGTCTAATAATAATATTTTTGTATTAATACCAGCATCGAGAGATTACTCAAAGGGAGACGAATTTGTAAAAGGTCAGTGATACTGTGATGTCGATAAACAGATTCAACGTTACGAACACATGTTTGTCAACCAAACTGTTTGGTTATTGGAACATAACCATTTAGTTGTAATAACCAAACCACACTTTAGTCTATATAACGCTACCTTTGAAGTTCTCAGAATTGTTCACTTGCGTGGAGTAATTTTAGATACACTGGTTATCAGATGTTGAAGTTTATTTTTGGATCTTGAAGTATTTGTTGTAACCAAAATAATCTTATTGACATATCTGAGCCAAAATTTTATTTTCTAATGTGTGTAAGACAATATTTATTGACGGAGTTCAGAGAACCTTTTAGCTATATTCGGTTGTTAATTGCAATGAAAATTGGAACTCCATTGAAGGACAATGCCCTTTTCACAATAAGACGTGGTCGTATTGAACGCATTAGTCGAATCTTCATATTTCTAAAATCGAAGATGATGGTCTTTAAATATCCCACTAAATATATCGCAACTGCACCTTCTCATGCGAACTTACCTTGTTTATATGTCTCGGCGGATCGAAACCATTCTCAATAATACATCAATTTAATAAAACAACAATATTTAACATAAATTGATTTCTTATTTATGAATTTTGTGACGATCCTAAGGATTACTTATTCTGATCAAACAGGTTTGTTTAGTCTTTGATTGATTTAGGAGTATTCGGCGATCAAAACCAAACCTATTCGATTTTAAACACGAAATAAAAACCAAATTTGGTTATGGTAAATGAATTCTTCCCAGCGTTAATAAACATTGATGAGGCCAATTTACAAAATCACACAAAATATATGTAAACTTAAAGAAACGACCGGTTATTTCGGTAATGATTGGCTGATAGTCTTCGTGTTAATGGTTTGCGCATGCGCAAATGGTTGAATAAGGCAAGACTCATATGTGAATGATGATCGTTATCTGATTGGAGAACACAAATAGCACTCACATGGAGCGCAGACGTGAGCTTTAATCTCCTTTGTGAGTTCCATTATGCGATATATATGTAAACTCACGTTGCTGTCTGGAAAGTTGAACAAGGAATTAATTAGCAATATTTATGATTATTTAATACATATAGAGCATTGATTAGGTAAAATTGACATTAAATATTTGGAATAATAAACAAAGCACTAAAAAATATTCAGGGCATTTCGGTTTTATGTAGGATTTAGCATAAACATTGAGCATTCAAATACTATCTTTTTGCATTTACAGTTAAGGGGTCATCCATAAACTACATTACTATTTTAGGTGGGCTACGTAGTTTATGGATGGCGCCTAAAGAGATACTTAAACTTTAGAAGACTAATAATATTTTGTAAATCTGCAATTGTTTATAATTGTTACAAATGAACATACCCACAAAACTCGTATTTTTATTAATCTAATTCGATAGCGAGGCAATTTGGTAATAGAATGTGCTAAAAGTGTATGAAATGAGTTGTTTGAAGAGTGATTACAGAAATATCATTTTCAAAATTACCTTTACAAAATTCAACATGGCGGATTCAAAATGGCGCCCGTGATTATACAAAAAATGACTATTTCATAACACGGGAGCTAAAATCGTTCTGAGAAGTTGTGTTTTCTCCGTTGTTATAAAAAATATCATTTGATACAAGAGAATTCGTGTGATTGTCGACCTGAACCTGTAAAAGGAAATTTATGATGGACTGGCGATGAAAGCGAACACAGTGAATATGAAAATGATATTGATTTTGAATTTTGAAAATTTGCTGCCTGATTCAGTAACCCCAAAAACCTATGAGTAACTATTTTGGTGAGAGTTTACTAATGATTTAATTTTTCTATCCTCCACAATGGATCCGCCATTTTAAATTTTGGAAATCAGACACCACATTCATATTCAGCGACCACAAAAACCCCCCAAGTAGGAATATTTTTGAAAATTCGCTAACTTTTTTGATCGACCAATTTTTGAACTCCAATTTTGTATCCGCCATATTGGATCCGACTATTAGAAATTTGAAAATCTGATGCCAGATTGGTATTTGATGACTTCAAAGATATATCACATGCAGTTTGTAAATATTTACACACTGCCTGAACTGCGTGTCTGTAACGGTTAAATTATTTCGTATCCAAAAAAGTTGTGTTCTAGGCCCTGAAGGACTGAATATGTTTCGACTAATAACAAAAATTTCATTGAATTATAGAAATGATTAATTAACTTCCTTTTAGGAGGAACCCAACGGGCACGAAGAACCCAAATATTTCTAAAACGTTTTTAGAATGTTCCAGAAACGTTCCTAAAACGTTTTATGTCTGCAACTTTTACGGAACGTTTTATATACGTTTCGTCCATGTTGCTGACATAAAACGTTTTAGGAACGTTTCTGGAACATTCTAAAAACGTCTTAGAAACAATTGGGTTCTTCGTGCCCGTTGGGAAGCAAATTTTTTAAAAGAACTAAGACAGTCAATTGGTTTAATGATGATGTTGAAGTTTTGGGTGTACGTTGATCCGCAAAAATTCGTTTTTGATTATTTTTAGATGATTATTAATTGTAGTGTACAATATTACATTACAATTTGTTGTCTAATCGCATATTCTACTTTATTAATCCTCTATTTATCGTACATTTAAAGACAACATGATAATCAAATTTAATCATTTCTCCAAAATTATATCGGTCGTTGACTCGTGCATGAATGTTAAGAGGAAATTCTTTTGATAATCAGCAAACATTTGTTACAATATATATAGATCGGGTTGTATTTCAATCAGTATAAATTTGTGGATGTTCAGTTAATTCTTTAATTATTATTTAAGTTAAAGTTAGGAATAGATGTGGCAATGCCCGAAATCGCTATATCAAACGAATAACATAGTTTGAAATTCATTTACGATAGTGGGACTTTATACGTTGCGTATCAGATTTCTTGGCACTGATTTAGTATCGCAATGTTATGTTGATTAAGTCATGTTGGTTGACATTTTAAGATGATCGATGTATGTATGAATGTTTTCGTTTTAACGTGTCTAATAAGTATAATAACTTGTAAAAAATGCCATAATAAATACAGCCAAACTTTTTTATTTACGGCTTTAACATTACAGCCAAAGTATTTCGTAATAAAATTAAATTAAAAATATGACGAAATATTACAATTATTTATTGACATCGAACGTAATAATAATTTCTCGCAATTTCTCTTGAAATAAAGATTAATTGAATAAAATGAAAAACGTGGAAATAGATTAATTTCTAGAAAAATAGTTTTTTCATAAGTTATAGATTGAATTACATATAGATTCACCATTTTTTCAACGGATGATATAAAATAATCAAAAGGAAATCTGAATATCAGTAAACAAGCAGAAATTAGTGAAGTGTTGAGATAATTATTAAAGTCATACTTATTAGATTAGAAGCTGATATATAGTATAGGAATTCGAGGTCTTTGTAGTTATAACCGATATTATAAAAGTTTCAAATTAAAATTATTGCTTTAGTAACGAAAGCTTCGGACAATTTCGATATAAATCCAGATCCTAATATTTTTGAGGCCGCTCTTTAATATTCCAAGATCATAATTTACTTTGAGACAACAGAAATTTCAATATGATATCAAATGTGAAAAAATTGTTAAACAATTTGGATATTTTTATTTTGAATCAATTATTTTCGAACTTAAAAAGAACATCGCCAATAAAAGCATGCATGATGGTGCACGGAATACTTGAATTTAAAAAAAAATGTTAAGTTTTTACGTTTCTTCATTGTAACGTCCTCAAAATAGCGTCTTAAATGAAAATTTATTTGAAAAATGTCCGCGGAGCTTTTTCCAAAGATGCTATCGATGTAAAGTCCGAAGAATCATGGAGTTATATCCTGGATTTTTTCAAATCTTTTTAATGACGTTTTAAAACATTTTGTATTTAAATTGTTTTTTAAATTAATAAAGTTTACGAATAATTCTGAACAAAATTCTTGAATATTCCTTAACGAATTCTAGCATTTGTTGTTATCATTAATTTTTTCCAAAGTGAGGCAATGGTCAAATTGCTGGGGGCTAAAACTAAATTTTGACCTCTGAAAACTGAAAAGTTGCTGGTGACTTTGACAACTCGTTTGGTTCGCGCACTTTGCAAAATGTTTTGGGTGTGATATGAGCGTCAGCGAAGTCCGCTTCTGACTTTTGACTTCAAAAAAGGTTGACCTGAAAAAGTCAATTTTGACTTAAAAAAAGTTTGACCTGAAAAACTGAATTTTGACTTGAAAAAAGTTTCATGAATATCATTTAGGAGCTTTTGAAAGACTTTAATGATGATTCTAATTTCCTCAGAAGGAGCATAACAAGTGTGACCGATTTTGTTTTCAACAGAATTTCGCACTGATTTAAAGGTTTAATTTATATTTCTTAATTATAAATAAAGAAGAGAATATTTTGGTACCACTGTAACTTGTTCATTTATAACACTGCGTACATACATTACGAAGCTACTGCGCATTATTGGTCAGAAATGAAAAAACAAATCGGCTTTATAATACCAGGAGAGAAAACAAATGAAGCAAATTCAATTTTCGTGGTCGAAATTTAGGCGAAAATAATAGTCGCATATTATATCATAGAAGCAGCTGCTTTTTTCGAAATTTCAACATGTCGTTTTTTCACATGTGTGTTAGCCTCATTTTCAACTAAAATTATATTAATGATGCATTATACCTATCCCAAACAACACAAGCTCGTCTCAAAATGTCCTAAGGAGCTCTCGAGGACCAAAAGCGGACATTTGAATGTCCACAGGGGCTCCTCAGGATTATGGTGTATGGAATATAATGTATACATATCATTTAATAATTTTTGTTTGCGATAAGAAAACAATAAAAAATGAGCAGCCGCAATTACCCCTTATATTACGGGTCGAAATTACACTGCACGTTCTTTATTTTAACTATATATGCAAGTTAAAAACACACTGTGATTACACCAGAAACCAAATTGTTTACGTTAAATATGTGGTTGTAGTTTCTGAAATTACTTAAGTATAATTGGTTTGCATAATATTTGTCAACTAAATTCACGGATTTATAATACATTAATTTCTAATTATCACATTCAGAAACAACAACACTATTGCCACACTGTTCAATGTAGAGTAGCCCCCCCCCCCCAATATTTGCGTTCCCAATATTTGCTACCCCCTAATATTTTCTACTAGGTCCGTCCCAATATTTGCTAACCCTTCGATTGCTGTTCCCCACCATTTTTCACGTAGCGGTAATTCTACGGCGACATTACGCATGCGCGATGTAGAAAAGATTAAACTGATTTCTTCTGGTGGACGTATGCGCATTCTATAACTGTATGTCGGCGGAGGGGGGGGGGGATTTTCTCCCCTCACTAGGCCAATATTGGGAGGGTTGGAACAGGACAGACAAGACGGACGAGGCAAATATTGGGGGGGGGGGGGCACTGTAAACCAACAGTTGTCTGTAATAAAAATATTTATTTTCATTGGTTTTTTCACCAAATTTCAACACCTTTAGAACATCTTATATTGTAAGCGAGATGTTAATGGGATCGGAATTATCAGCACTGTCGTAACTACTTCATTCCCCCCTATAAAATATCAAAGTCTTGTTCACTGTTATTTCGTAACTTCTAGTGCATCACTAGTTTAGGGATATATGGCTAGCTATTATCACCTTAAGTTATGTATCATTTGCTAGAATACAAACAAAAAAAAACCACACAGAATTGTGGAAAAGCAACGAAAGGATTTTTAAACCCAAAACAACACCACAGTCGTATAGTTCAACCATCATATTCATTGAATTCATCTCCCTCTGACTGTTTCCTCTTCCTAAAACTGCAGAAGGTAATGAAATTACGGTGATTTGCAACTATTGAGATGGAAAATCATTATTTATTGCTCTAGCACAGTCTAGTAACAAATTGACTTAATTTAATCCATGAGGTTAAACGTTAGGCTAAAAATGGCAAAGGTGGTTTGTAGGGTATAGCTAACTGGAAGCAGTTTTTTGTACTTTGTCCTCAAAAAGTTCCATTTCTAACTAAAGTTATAACATCCTGACAAATTTTTCCTAGCGGGCTGGCTTTATAGCAGTATATTATATCTTGCGGGGGATCCTGAGAAGGAAACAAAACTATTGATGAATAAATTAATTTTTTCATTCCTCATTTCTTATTCATCAAATTGACAACTGACGCTTGATTTTTTGTTTAAACTGTATTTACGTCATATTAACGGACTGTTATTATTATTATTATTTATACTATATTATATTGTATTGTACTATTGTTTCAAAAATGCATACAAACGTTGCTACTAGAACGATTTCTTATCTCACATGTAATGTTTTAAAACTGCACTTGAAGGGCTCGGAGTGTAGGAGTGCCTATATATAGTACACTTGGCTATTCCCCTTGATAAAAGAGATCGATTTTGTGTTCGGGTATGTAGCTCGTTGTATCCGGTACATTATCGGAGCGTGTAACAATAATCAGTGATACCGTTACGTAAGCCGTTGTAATGAATTCGATTACATTCGTTGACGGGAGCAAAATTATCTTGCAGTATCATAATATCGCTTCACGTACTGTCCGCCAATCGATTTTGCAAATCATTTTGTTTTTGTATTTTTATATTAACGACGCCGATAGAATTTAATGGTTGATCCTTGAAAGTAATTAGACTGATGAACAAAGTATAATTTAAGATGTTATTGGATACTTATTTTCTGCAGTAAGAAATAATAATAATAATTACAAACATACCTGTTTTGTGGGCATTCTTTCGATTGATGTAGTCAGAACTGTACTTTAATGGTCCCAAAACCCAATATAGCGCATTTTAAATAAAAATGAACAAAATTAGCTGTAATTATTTCAATGTAAACAAATAACATTATATAGATTTAAAAATACATGTATACAGTAGAACCCCTCTTATTTCAATTGCCCCTCTTGTTTCAATTGTTCAACCCCTCTTATTTTAATCGCTTTCGCTCGCGTCTTCCCCCACCTCCGCTCGAACAAAACCTAAAATATCTCGATGTTAATATCGGTGATTTCGCCTATATCTATATTCAGCTTATACAACGCCAAATTTTTTATGTATGTTAGTAGGGGTAAGGGGAAAATTTAAATAAGAGGGGTCCTACTGTACAACTTTTAAAAAATAATAATTTACGTTTCGGCTGTTTAGGAATTCAGCTTTTTTCAAAATTATAATTTTTTTGTTAAATTCAAAAACTATAAATCGAGAGAGATTCAATAAAAAGGAGAATAGATCAATACATATATTTTTGATAATAAAAGAAATTAAGTGTATTTCGTTTTTGGCAAACTTTTTTCTCGCATCAATAAAGTTGGTCGGTCCATGCCAAACCGCAACCAAAAGTGTCCAAAATCTATGAACTCTAAAATAGTTTTGTTTCGCCTCGAATCAACCTAACCTCTTCAAACCGTCAATATGTCGAAAAAATAAAGCTTATTTAATCAATTATGAACGTTATTGAAATTCCTATGTCTAGTGATTTTTCGTAATTCAATGAAATTTGGTTGGCCACGTTGTATCCACCATCTTGAATTTTAGTTATCTAACCTTAAATTCTTGACGAAGGTCCCCCAAAAACTCCGTGTACACTTATAATTCATGGTATGCCATATTGAATCCAACATTTTGAATTTTAAAAATCCAACTTAAAATTCGTGATCAGAGGCTACGAAAACTTCTGTATCTATATTTTCTGTAGAAGAAAAAAATGTCTAGTTGAAGTAATTTTGTGCACTCTTGGTTCCAATTTGGCATCGGTCCCGTAACTTTATTTATAAGGAAAAAAAGGCACAAGTAATAAAATACTCGAAATTTTATTAATTTTTTGTTTAAAATGCGCTACATTGGTTTTCGTAGCCATTGAAATGTAATTCTGACTACGTCAATTAAAAAATCACCCCGACAAATAGTAGAATAGCAGAGTCTGGCATTTTTACTTTTATTTTATACTGTAGAAAATAAGTCTCAAACAACATTTGAGAATTGTGCATTTTTCAAACTGAGTTGGTTAAAGTGGTTCTCAGTCGCGTATAGTCACTTTAGTAATAGTGATATTTTTATTGCATTGAAAATAGTGGAATGTAACACTGATTTCTCACAAAACCGTTTAGAAATCATTATTGGCGGACATCCTTAGTCATAATGTGACGAAGAAACTAGATGAGCTGATGTATCGAATTTCACCGCTTGGTGGCGCATCGTGTTGAATACGTGTAACATAATTTTCGCAAGTAGCGAAACCCGACTTATTTCGTATATTAGAAATGCCCATTATAAATATATTCGTCGTCCGCTTACGATAAACGAAGTAGACAATAGACCCTGATGACGATCTGCAATCTAAATTGAAAATTCCTTAATGAATGTTTGTTAACGTAAACGCAGCATTAAACTATTTTCACGTTGTGAAACTTGTGAAAAAATGTGCGATTTGTATTTTTATGTTATTTTTTGTTTCGCGTTTATATTTAGTTTTTGTCACGACGAGATTAATATTCTAGTATTTCAGAGTATACGAAATGTTGAATATTTTCAATAAATTATGTTACAAATGTTCATAAATCCCTCTTTAAGACAATTATTTTTATAAAATATTACTGTGAAGTAACGTTTTTTCGACTGTTGTGTTATTGAAATTTTCGGATTTTGTAAAATATAACTAATTTGTTGCTATTTTGGTAACGAAGAAGTATTAATAACTTATTAAATAATCAATTTAGTCTGAAAATGTTATTAGGTCAAACACCATACATGGACTGTTTTTGTTATCAAAATTGTTATTTTTCGTTTTGTTACGCCTGCGCGTCCATAACGTTTTTAGTAGCATGTACAAAAAATAATATTAAAAAATTCATCAAAAAGCGTCTCTTAGTCTTATTTAGACCTTGGAGCACATGACCTATACTAATATGGGAAAGGAAATTGCAAAAAACAGTTTGGTTAGAGTGTAGACGTATCATCTAATCTCTTTTTAACGATGTCAATGAAATGACAAAGATTAGTAGGACATGATTGATTAAACTTTATTACGATTTTAGTTAATTACTATCAAGATGAATAATATCATCACAATACGATATTAAATTTCAATCAGAAATTATACGAATTAATAATTTTCATACAAGTAGGATTTTTAAAAAGTATGTAAATTTTTCGTAAAAGTGTAATTGATATCATTATTTTTAGACACTCAGAAAAATATTTAGTAAATTAACTAAATAGTGAGTCACTAGTGGGATCTAAATATTTAGTAGTTCTTCAAAATTAAAAAAATATTCCTTTGTCGGCCGATACGAAATTCAAAATTATCGCTGTGCGTCAATTGAAAATGTTCTTCTTCTTTTTTTTTTCAATTGGCCGCACAACGATGAATTAATCGATTGTTGTTAATAATTTAGTAGTTTTTACCTGTTTTTCGTTAATTGAACTAAAATTTACTTAATTCAACTTTCAGTTATCTGTAATACTACCAATTTTGAGGCGTGACACACGGGAATCCAGGTAGGACACTTGGATTCGTCACGATCGTTTTTTTGGGTCTCTGACAACGGATATAATGTCATAATTTAAAAAATTAAAACAGCAGAAAAAGTTTGACTATATTTAGCGACCTCAAAAGTTCTTGAGCGCCGATTTTTTTACTATATTTAAGCCGCCAATTCTTTCTTTTGAATTATGGCATAAAGTTTAATGGCCGGGGAACAAAGTTCCGAAAATCAACACACCGAAAGGCTAAAATTTCGATACAGTATGGCTCCAGTGTGATTTTCTTCAGTTTGTATTTGAAAATTTGGCAAAAAGAAAGTAAATTAAAATACCTTGGATTCACGCAATATCGAAATTTTAGCCTTTCGGGGTTTTGATTTTCGGAACTTTGTTCCCCGGCCAGTTTAATAACCTATTGTCATCAGATATGACCTTTCATCATCAGATGACCTTTCGATGTGCCAAGTTTAAACCGAATCGAAGTGACACACTTGAGACGGTTTTCTGGTTAATGTAAAATTTATAACTAGAAACATCTATATACTATAGAATAATTTTTTCTAATACTAACTAATAATTTTTACATGTCGACTGTTTGACGGATATTTTATTATTTTATTGTCATTTTTAGGGCATAACGGTCATCTTGGCATAACGATTTTCTTGTAAGAAAGAATTTTGTGAATTTTGAATTTTTAACATTACTATTCGAATTACAGTAGAGTCTTGGTATATTTGTCCTATAGGTTCATCGCCTTCCCCTCCCCTCTCCTTATATATTTCAAAAGAAGGGGAGGGCCGCTTCTCCCACTCTCCTCAATCGCGCTATGCTCGTGACGTCACATCAGGCTCTTCCTGAGGCCCCAGCTCGCAAGGTGGGGGAAAAAGGGAGCGGCGACAGACAAATATAACGAGACGAAACTGGGTAAATATGCTCGGCCGTAAATATAGCGAAACACAAATATATCGGGACTCTACTGTATATGAATTCTGGATGAATTGTCCACAAAGTATTCAGATGGTTGCGAAAAACAAAACTTGCAATCAGAAGTGTTCAATAATTGGAGATATAATAATTAACAAATTTGATAATTCAGTCCTGTACCCTGAAACTTCCGACGTGAGAAGTAATTTCTGCTAATGTATAAAAAAAATCCCCGTGAAATAGAAAGTCGTAAGGAAACATTTTTTTAGTTAAGCATATTATTTTCTATTTTTTTCCTTTTTTTCAATATCCATGTTAGGTACAACTTGTAGTTGGTTTATTTGTATATTGTTGTATGGAGATGTTTTAGATATTAAAAAGATCCACAACTTTTGTCTACTATCATTTGTCACATAATCGAATTTTTTAGAAAGAGAATATAATTTAAAACACGCAGTAAAATTTGTACAGAGATCCTGTATTCTAGTTATTCATGAATGAAAATTTTGTCAAGAAATTCATTTTCAATTTTTCAAATCAGTACGGCATATTTTCATTGATTGACATCTCATTACACAGATATTTAATTTTGTAATCTATTGCATTTACATAAAATAATTCGTCAAGAATGATTGACACCATTATTTGAAAAGTTTTCTTTAAATACACAATATACGTCTCTCCTTATTTGGACTCAAGGATTATGACAGCTTCTTCCTCCATTTCCTTACCATCAGCATTGTGAAAAAATACGTACATTAATTATGACTTTCTTTTTCCAATCTGCATGGACAACTTTTTATGGAAAAAGATTTTAATTTATTGAAGAATTCAGATTATAGGAAAAAATTTGGGGATATTCTAAATTTTGTTCCAAATCTCCATAAAATATTTCAAATTTTCTTGTTTCCAAAACTAGATAGAAACTCAAGAAATGTTTGACATATAATTTCAAAAATAAGTTCCAAGATAGTTTCAAATGATTATAAATTACTTGTACTAAACCATACTAATTTTGAATTATAAGATTTCGACTTCTCTATTTATTAAATGTTCTTGAAGTTACATAACAAAATTTGATTTCAAAACGACTTTGTACAAGTAGATCTCTTATTTAAATATTCCGCGCGTTATTGCAAAGTTCTCGCAATAGATGTCGTGTTTTTCGAAAGGCTAAGAAATTGCTAGCGCTTGGTATATTATGACATTTACTTTTTTTTCTTTAACTTTTGTATTTAATTTGTTTTGACAATTCATTAGCAATTTTTTTGAAATATTCTCGATCATGTATGTGCAGGAGTGCTAGTGAAACCCCTAACAGAAAACGTTAAAATAAAAGACAACAAATAATAAAAGTTCTTTTACAAAAATGATTAAAATATAAAATTTTTTAAATGTTACATTAATGTTTCATACACTCAAGTGTTATTATTTCTAAATTTACAGAGCTGGGCAATAATGTCAAGAAGTATTTAGAATCCGGAGCTCTCGTGCCAGACGAAACGATGATAGCTTTGATCAGTGAAGAAATACAATCTTTAAATGGACGCAATTGGCTTCTTGACGGTGAGTAATTGATAGATCGTTAATAATATTCTGAACGTCATCACTTTCATTACGAATATTTGTATATTAATTATATTTGCACGGAATTTTTGAAATTATACTGAAATATTTGTGTGGACGAGAGTTTTACTTTTAATATTGCCGGCCAATTAATACTTTAAACGTTACGTTTTATAACAAACAGTAAAATAAATATATCTGGTAAATTTACAGGAAACATAAATAAGTCAAAATCGTTGTAAATCGTTATTAACCTTCCGATCTACAGGGAAGTTATTGTAATCACCTCGAAAATATAAAATGCTAATTTCATGATATATCCACATATCTTGTAACCACTAAAATCTAAATGACACAATTTTAAAGAGATATCTGCCTACGGATGAAAATCAAATCCTGAACAACGATGAATTTCCCTTCAACAGATGAACCGAATTGATCAAATTTTATTTCAATCGTTATATCCTAACCTAACTTTGACCTGACTAGATTTTGAACATGATCGTCTGTGCGGTTATTCAAACAAAATCGTAAAAAAAACTTTAAAAAAGCCGACAGACAGGATAACGGTAAACAAAGGGCTAAAATTTCGTCTCTTTCAGGTAATCTTTTTACGAAACCAGAAAACATTACACTTTTTCCCTTCACTTTCATTCAAGTTTTTTTCCCATTGAAATCAAAGTTGAAAAAAGTTGATAGGAATATATCCTAGTAATTTCGAGGTCGCTCTTCAAGATTCTGAGGTCAAAATTGAGTTTCAGCCATCAGAAATTCCAATATGGAGTATTTTGGAACTATTTTGATTTTACTCCAATGCCTTAACCTCAAAACGTCCTCAATGAACATTTCATTGCAGTTTTTCTGGACGTTCTAACTATAGAAAACTATTAGTGTTTTCACAAAATTGTAAGAATGAATAGTTCTTAGAAATTATTGAAGAATATACTGAAGCATTTTCAAATTTTCTACTAATATTTTTAAAAATGTTTTAAATATATTCGAAAAATTATACCAAATGTTGGTTAATTCCTTGATGGATTCTAAGAATTTCTTAAAAAAGTTGGCAGTTTTCAAGAAAGAAACATCCTAAATATTTGAAATTCTTTTCCTAAAAAATTATCAACGGTCGGAAAAAATTACAAGCAACAATAAATATTTGTAATTAATCAATGAATTTACCTTTTTTCAGATTTTTTAGGAAATCTTTCAAGTTTTTTTTTAATTTAAATATAAAAAATTGTCAAAATCTTATTAAAAAATTCCAGTATATTCCTGGCTGATTTAGAAGAACTTTTCGTTCTTATCATTTTTGTATAAAAGTTCATAGTTTTTTTGAGTGAAAACATCCAGAAATTTAATAATGAAATTTTTTGAGGTTGTTACAATAAAGTGGGATATAAAAGCACTATTTGATAGTATTTTCTGGTTAAAATAACTCGATTTCTGATTATTTTAACCATACTTTTTTTGTGTATATGGTAATTAATATGTAAATTTTTCAAACAGATTTAAATTACTATCTATATAGTAAAATTTCATGGATGATATATCTTGACAATGGTGTCTTTTTTAAATTTCATTTGAATTCCGTTTTAGTACAGTCATCTATCGGAGAATGATTGTACCTCCTTGCTTCCGCAGTTGGTAAAAAAAAGTATCAAAATTATATTATCTTAAAATAAAAAACATATTAGTTAAACTCATTTGTTATGTTCAGCTTAGTAAAATTTGCTAAACATATGGGAAGTTTTCGAAATAAATTACTATCACTAAAAATCTTTGTGGTTTAGATTTAGGGACTATATAAGACATTGCTCTGTTAAAAAAAACTTAAGTGCAAAAATTTTAAATCCGTGACGGATCCTTGATGGATCTTCGGTACATCTACTCGTTCGAAAATCTGTTTTTTGAGACGATCCTGCACTATCTATGGATTTGTAACGAACTGAACTTCAATATGCTTTTGTGTACCAAAAATCATTACGCATTTTTTAAACATTAACAGCAGTGGTAACACGAATTTTTTGTGTACAAAGTATATAAAAATTTGATCCGTTATAAATCCACATGTAGTGCAGGATCGTGTCAAAAATGAGACCATCAATAATCCGTCACGTTTAAAATTTTTAAATATTTCAGTACATTTTCTGGCAAAAGTAAGTGATTTGCAACTAAATACAGCAAAAGTTCCTACTAAATAGGTAACAACTATGCAAAAATACCCAAATCAATATTTTGTTACAAAACTATCCCTGTCAGCCCGGGTCGACTAAAAACCAGTCGACTTGTGCAGGGAGTTGACCCAGAATTGACCGACAATTGATCGAATGCCGATTTTGGATCGATTTTCAGTCGACTTTTACTAAATCGACCTAATATTAACCTAATCAAAATGCATTAATCGGTCAACTTCGTGAAAGTCAACTGAAAATCGACCACTAATCGACCACTAATCGACCGTAGTCGGTTAATTCCCGGTCAATTTTGGCTCAATTCTTTGCACAAGTCGACCGATTTGCGGTCGATTTTTGGTCAATTTTCATAACATATTGAATAAAATTAAATGAACTAAAACTGCCTTCAGATTTCTCCATAATACTGCCCAATAGATGTTTAACTTTATTATTCAATAAATATATGAAATCAATTGGAGAGAAGCGCATATAAAGTGCAAAATTAGGGATTTGTATTCGATCTAAGGTATGTTTTTTATACGTTTTACGATTGTTGTTCTCTTTGATTGTCAGCAGTTTTAGCAAAAATTGTACCATATGTTATTAAATTAGAAGTCAATAATCAGTTTCTCGCGAATATTCTTTTAGTGAGGATGGTTCGTCCGCGTGTTATGAGGTTATTTAGGTCACTCCTTCCTGCCTGTTTACAATTGATGCCTAATATTATTGCATTAAAGGAAAATTATGAAGAATTATTATATTAATACACTGTATAATTTATAAAAATATTAACGACAATAATAAAAATAACAGGGACGATGTCAATGATGGTGATGATGTTCATTACACTCCCGGTAGAGTCCCGGTATATTCACCCACTCGGTTCCTCGAGTTCTCCTCTCGTCTCGTTATATTTACAAACAGAAGGGGATCATCGATTCTCCCACTCCACTCAGTCGCGTTATATTCGTGACGTCACAACAGACCCTTCATGAGGCCCCAACTCGCAAGGTGGGGGAAAAAGGGAGCGGCAACTGGTAAATATAACGGGACGGAACTGGAAAAATATGCTGCAACGTAAATATGACGAGACGCAATTATACCGGGACTCTAGTGTTACTTGTATTGAAATTGTGTAAAATGTTTTTCTGACTATTATTTACGCTTAAAAAAGTTCTACTAAAAATGGATAAAAACTAGACTGAAACTGTATGGAAATACCAGGTCAACTTTCAGGTTATTTAAAAAACATATCTAGATTATATTACCTAAATTATGGGCTAGAATCTGGAGAAAAAACGATTATTTTATTCTAAATTTTTAAATATTTTGAGTAATTCTCTACAGAAACGGTCGAAACGGTCGAAATGTTAGCATCCCTATACGAGGCGCTGGTGATTCCTGTTGCAGAAGTTTGATTTTGACTCGAACATAAGAGATTCCCTTGCTCGCTTTAGTGCATAAAGTATGCATTATCCAGCATGCAGTATCCAGCTTAAAATCATTATGACTTTGATTCGTCTGGGTACAATGACAGCATGTTGATAAGTTTAATGAAACAACACAATTTTGTTATTTGCCTTACATATTTTTGTTCCTAAGAGTACACCCAAAAATCAGTCGGTTCAATATAATATTTACCATTTTTCAATTTGATACATTGGTTCGAATATGAGTTAAAAGATGTCAGGTTTGTCGTTATTAATGACTTAAGTTACTGTTAAAAAATAATTAGTACAAGACTTCTAATAAATAAAAATCCCCAGTTTCCATAAAATTCTTTTTATAGCGACTTATGTAATACATTTTATATATTTTAAATAAATATATATCGATTTTAGATAATGTTGGTGAACATTTATGTAAAGAAAAATAGCAGATTTGTACTCGACGACCCCGAAAATACACGAGTAAGAAGTTTTAGGTATATTTTCAATGTTTTAGCACTTTGTTCGCAGCTACAACATGTTTGGCTTATAGCCTTGATCGACAATTATAACGGGTTAATAATTTTTATATTAATTTTTACTGAAGATGTAAATATATTTTTTATGACGGATAAACCAATAAAATAAGTAAAATCAAATTTTCTCGACCGATTTAGATTAATAAATTATTATAAATAATCGCGATACATACGATCACCATAACAATATTATTGTTACAATACAATATATAATATTTATAATAATTTATTAAACCAATAAAATGCTTGGTAAGAAGTTATATTTAATAGGTAACCAGAAGAAACAAAAATTAATTTTCATTATTACTTCTCTGGCAACAATAACAATGAAAACCATTAGTCTTTATGCTATTAGATTTCGTTCCAATGTATAGTCGAATCAGGCTTTTCATCAGGTGAAAACCGGAAATTGCACGAGTGGCCGGATGCGGTTTCCGCAGAATGATAATTTTGTGCTCGACTCGACTACGGGGCTCCTCCTTTACAATACTTAATTATAATTTATGCCTTTTAATTTGTATTTTATGTTTGTGAGAACATGCGAAATACGAATACAAAGAAATTCAGTCAAATTAGCATCAATTTATGTGAGTGTTTAACACGTTCTAACATTTATAAGAATACTTTCTCTTTTGATCATGAAATTGGTAAAAATGTCATAACTGCATGAATTTATATATAATTTTACCCGATAAAAAATATATTATATTCTATCTGTCAAAAAGTTGTATAAATATATTCAATTCTGTATATGGATTTTAGTGTACGAAGTGTCCGATTTGCGACGTCAAAACATCCGATAAATTTCTCTAACGGGGAAAAATTGTATATTACAATACAAGTGTGGGAAGGACGCGTATTCTGTGCTATTTCCAAAGTATAATATTTCGGAAGAGAATTTTTTCGACTAATAATTTGGGTGTATGAAGTACTTCGCTCATTCTTTTTCGTGTTTGAAGTACAGTGTTTTTACTTTTGCCTTTTTCTCCAATAAATGTAAACGATACATTAGAGTCCCGGTATATTTGCCCGCTCGGTTCCTCGCCTTCTCCTCCCGTCTCCTTATATTTGTCAAAAGAAGGGGAGCGCCGCTTCTCCCACTCTCCTCAGTCGCGTTACGTTCGTGACGTCACAGCAGGCCCTTCCCTGAGGCCCCACGCAAGGTGGAGGAAAAAGAGAGCGGCGACAGACAAATATAACGAGACGGAATTGGGCAAATATGCCGGGACTCTACTGTACTTTAATGACACCGTGCTTTATGTTTTGGTTCTGATTGACATCTTGATTTCAAAGAATTAATTTATATTTTTTGAATACACTCGTTTGTTTGGTTATATTTTTTAATACGTCTTAAGTGAAACTTTGTCTTTCGCGAAAAATATATCGCTTGGAATAATTTATACGATTTTCCACACACGTAGTGTAAATATCATTGAAAATTTAATAAGATTTTCATATCCTACAAAGTCTTCTATACCCGATGAATATCCCTGTTCTGCTTTTCTGTTTTGTAACACAATGTAGTAACTTAAAAAATATTTATAATATTTTTTAAAAATTTCAGGTTTTCCGAGAACCGTTTCGCAAGCAGAGGATTTGCAGAGACTTCATCCAGCACAACTTGTGATAAACTTAATAGTACCTGATTCAGTAATTTTAGAAAGGGTGAAGAATCGATGGGTTCATTTACCCAGTGGTCGAGTTTACAACATTGGATTCAACGATCCAAAAGTGCCGGTAAAATAAACATTGTTTTTCAGTCTTACTCCAAATTGTTATTTTATCTTAAATGTGAGTTTCAAAAAAGCATTTTTTTTCTGAAAAATGATGAAAAAATATTGTATAATGTACTCATTGTGATGAATTATTACAAAATAATTTGTTAACGCAAGTTTACAATAGATAAATCATAATATTGGATTATAAATTCTGCATATTCTAAACCTATTGCTGAAATGTATGAAACAAATAATTTTAAAATTCGCTGTAATTGTTCTATATGTTTCTATTACTTTTTAAAAATATCAGTGTCAAACTTTCAATACAACCACAAATATTTTCAAATTGAATAGTATGTAAAAACTGTTATTAGTAAATGAAATTTTAATACTTGTATTAGGCAACAGTTGTTAATATTCTAGTAGTTTCTCTTTATGAACTCAATATTGTAGAATCTGTATCAA
This sequence comes from Trichopria drosophilae, assembly GCA_030407085.1. NCBI lineage: Eukaryota > Metazoa > Arthropoda > Insecta > Hymenoptera > Diapriidae > Trichopria > Trichopria drosophilae. Next base: position 81,807,594 of record CM059587.1, on the reverse strand, counting down.
CCATTTTGAAATGTGTTTAGATCATTAAAAAAGTACAAATTATTCTCAACTAAAAAATTGACTAGCTGTTTAGAAAAAATAGTTAATTAATTCTTTAAGACAGCATATTTAGTAGACTGTTTTAGTATAAATGTACCGCATAACCTTGTAAAGCCTCAAAGCTATGAAAAGAAATCGTTCTGTACAATCGATCACATCGATTTTGAGAAATAAAAAGGAACAGGAATGGATTAAATAGATCGAGAGAAATAGTGTTCAAGATAATCAATATAGATCAAGGGGGATGGATACAACTCTACATAGATCAATAGAGATCGAAAAAGTATAATTGAGATAGATAGAGATTAAGAGAAATCCAGAAAGATCAGTAGAGTTCAAAAATAATAATTGATAGAGATCGAGATGCATCGACAAAGCTCGAAAGATAACGATAAGGAACAAGGATGATCGAGGAAGATCAATAGAAACCGAGAAAGATCGACAAAGATCCGACGAAATCGAGAGAGATCGGTAGAGACTGAAATAATCTATAGCGATTACGGTAGATTGATTAGATCCAGTTAGTGCATTAGAGATCGATATAGTTTAAGAGAGATGGAGAAGCATCGACGATGTCCGAAATATAACAATGCACCCCAAAAACAATCAAGGTAGATCGGATGAGATCGAGAGGGATCGGTAGGATCCGAGATAATCGATATTGATCGATAGAGATCCAGTTAGTTTAGTAGAGATCAAAGCAGTTTAAAAGAGATTGATAGAGATTAAAAGAGATTAGATCAATAGCATTCGAAAAAAAATCGATAAAGATTAATAGACATCGAGAGTCATCGAGAGTCGAAGCTTGAAAGATAATGATAAGGAACACCAACGATCGAGGAAGATCAATAAAATCCGATAAAGGTCATTAGAGATCCGATGAGATACAGAGATCTATAGGTCTCGAAAGATAAAGATCAAGAGCGGTCGAGGAAGAAGATCAATAGAGTTCGAGAATGAGTTGTAGAGAAAGATCAACGGAGATCGGTAGAGCTCGAGATAGTTGATCATGATCGTTAGAGATCGATACATCGATTGAGAAAGGTACAGAAAGACACAGAAGAATCGACAGAGATCGGTAGAACCCAAGATCACTGATCATGTGAGAAAGATATAAAAGTTACTGAGAGATCGATAAAGATCGAGTTAGTGCAATAGAAATCGAAATAGTTTAAGAGAGATGGAGAGGCATCGATAATGTCGGAAATATAACAATACGGAACAAAAATAATCAAGGTAGATAAATGTAGAAACCGAGAAAGATCAACAGAGATCGGTAGAGCTCGAGATAGTTGATCATGATCGTTAGAGATCGATACAACGATTGAGAAAGGTACAGAAAGACACAGAAGAATCGACAGAGATCGGTAGAATTCAAGATCACTGATCATGTGAGAAAAATATAAACGTTACAGAGATAAAGATCGAGTTGCGCAAAGGAAATCTATGGGAATCTAATTAGATGGCGAAATATCGGGAAAATCGTTAGAGATTCACATAAATTCTTACATATTTTCAGCTCTTGATAAATATTGAATAAGATCAAAAACAAAGATGGAAAAAGTCTATTTTTTGTTAGTTATAACTCCTTTAGAAGTTAAAAAAATGATTTATAAATCTCATGATGAAATTTATCATGAAATTAAAAAGAGAGCACATAATATATGTTACATCATATCTTTATTACATTTTATAAAATTTTAAAAACAAAATGAGTGCATTAACTTGTTTTATCAGTAAATGGTCTTTATACAGTTATTATATGTTTTCAGAATTTCTCAAAAGTAAAAAAAAAGTCTTGGTGAATACACGCTGCTAAAAAATGTAATGAGATTTGATCGGGCACAATTGATTTAAATTAACGCCACGAGATCAGTAGAGTGTGAAGTAAATTGAAAGAATAAAACATTTGAAAAAAAACATTATCAAGGTAAAACTCAATTGCGAAAAAGTAATAAAAGCCTTAAGAATCTACGATACCATAAAATCTTCTTGTTCAGTATACGCATGAATACTTTACAGAATGAAACTGTGCGTTTCAACCGTGAAATCTTGAATGGCATTTGATAAACGCTCAAATTAAAGTGTAACCTTAGTTTGTCCTTGGCTAAGAAAGAATAATGTCTTGTGAATGTTAGTATGTCCTTGTAAAATAATATAAACTTTTCGGACCTGGAAAAATATTATCAATATTTCTTTTACTTTAACAATTTTGTTCTCTTGCAAGTGTAAACAAACTGAAAAATTAGGTATTTCTCAAAATACGTCAAATTTTATCTCCACGAAAAGAAAAATAGTTGGTTTTACTATCTAAATAATAATTTCTGGCACAACTTCGTTTCTTAGTTGGTATAACTACTTAATAAATATAATGTAATTTATGTCAATGTGTCGATCTTTTCGAAAAAAAAAAAAAAACTTTTCTTAAAAAAAAATGTATTTATTTTCGACTTAAGTAGTAGGCTTGTTAATGTCACTATTTAGATAGTAAAATAGACTAAAAACGACGACTGTGTCTTATCCTACGATCTATAGTTAGTAGTTCCGACTACAGTAGAGTCCCGGTATATTTGCCTCCCGAGGAGGAGTGCCGCTTCTCCTACTCTCCTCAGTCGCGTTACGTTCGTGACGTCACAGGAGGCCCTTCCTGAGGCCCAGCGCGCAAGGTGGGGGGAAAGAGAGCGGCGACACGGAACTGGGTAAATAGGCCGGGACGTAAATATAGCGAGTCGCAAATATACCGGGACTTTACTGTATTTCGTTTTTCCAGTCTCGTATTCGCATTCACCGCATCCCTAAAAACTATTAGAAATACTATAAACTCGAATCCTCGGAAACATCATACAATGTTGTAATTTTCAATAATTTCGAGTCTCTTCGAAATATCAAATTTCAAGCATCGATTATTTTCTTGCGATTTTTGTACTAATGAAAAATTGGTAACACGTTAGAGACATGTTTTGGTGTCGCATTCTCATATGAGACCACCAAGAATATTTTATAGTTCGTTAGTAGTTTCTAGTAGTTTTTAAGTTCGTACCCCTCTAAAGTTTTTTCATATTTTTGAAGTTTAATCCCAAAACTTTGTGATGGATAAACTAACTGATATAAACTAGCCACTAGGGAAGCGGTCGTCATTTTCTCAAAATTTTCCGAATGATCAAATGCTTTTTATGGCTACATATAAATTACAGTAATAGTTATGAGTGTCACGTGAACTTATATCACAGTTACTCACGTTTTTGCAACATTTATTATTATTTAGTAAAGCATAAGGTCTTTTACATAAAGTAATTACTCTGTTAGAAATGTTCGGAATATTCTGATACTTTGATGTTACCGGAGTAACAAAATTTTACTAAAACCTGTAATAGACAGACAAATTATTCAATAGCATTAGAAAATTACGAAACTTGTATCAGAAATATGAATATGAATCAGGGAACGAAGGTAAAGTTAGTTTGGTTTGTCGCCGCCAGGCGCAGATACGACATTACCATCTCTACAAGAGACACCCATGATTCTTCTTGAAAAAATTGGATTTTGATTAGATCATAAGTGAGTCCATAATCTAGCTTCATATAAAGCTTCTATAATACATAAAGCATTTCATATCAGAATAACATAAAATTATTATGACGTTGATACGTCTGAATACAATGACAATATATGGATAATATCTTATTATATGCTGGAAATTTATGTGGCAGTATAGGTTCAATAAATTTTATACGTTTTATATAATTGATTTATTTAATTAACAACAAATCGACTTAAATTACTAAGAATTTACGTACATAACTAGATCAGACATGTTCATTGATTATCTAGTGAAGCCAACGAATTTCCTTATTCATCTTAAATATTTCTGTAACGAAAAATCGCTAAATTTTGTTTCAGAAAATTTTGAAACGGTAACTGTAAAAAGCTTCGGTTACACGTTTGGGACATGTCCTAAAAAAATTTTTAACTGTATATGCAAAATTTTGAGAAATTCGTTATGGAACATGTTAAGTCAAATTCGTTTCGACTTAGGTTAATAGATAATTGTCAGTTCTGCAAATATGAAAAGTTCGTAAGAATTCCTCATGTAGGAATAACACAGTTTATTTAACTTAATTTTTCTATTTTGGTTTCATTCCAGGGCAAGGATGACGTGACCGGTGAATCTTTAAGTCAAAGATCCGACGACAAACCGGAAATAGTAGCCGCTAGGCTTCAGGAGTATGCAACGAAAACGAAACCTGTGATTACTTACTATCGCAATCAAGGAATTTTGAAAGATTTTTACGGAGATACGACGGACAATATTTGGCCGCATGTAAAGGATTGCGTAACGCAGCACATGAATCGAGTTTCAGTCAACGACACGAACAAATAACCGAAAAACGACGCTATTTTGCGCACAATGTAAAAAAAGCGAATTTGTAGAATGTTTTGTTAATCGTTTTATTTTCGATGTAAATTTTACATTTGTTTTTGTTTTTACTTTTGTACAGCATATTTTGTTTAAAACGGTATGTAACTTGGTTTTCTTCGTGACCTCTAACCTTGGTCACTTTGAATCATTTGTGTACTTTCAAAACAAACAACATGCAACCAAAACAGCGCTGAATCAAATGTTGCAAGGCGTTTAAGAAAATGCACGTGTAAAAATGAAAGCAAGGTTCTGCAACGCTAAGGGCCGATTTCACCTATGTTGATCAATATTTATTGACGATTAAGTGGCTAATTAATAATCCAATGAATAAAAGTCTTGCCTTGGAATCATTTTTAATAGAAAATGGTGAAATCGCGCCTAAATGTAAATATTGCTTTAGATATAAAATCTTACGAAATTGCGTGACATTTTTTACATTGTTTTCATGCAATTTTTCGAAAGAGAAGTTATACAGTACAAAGATAACGCGACAAAAAGTAGATGAATATTTCCGGAAACAGCTGAATATTTTTCAAAATATTGTGCAGTAACGTAGAATGAGGATTTATTAAATTTTGTACGTATTTTGCCAAGCAAATATTTACTTATAAGTCATAAAGCAAAATGAGTCGATCGTTTATTTCATACAGTTTTTCACGCACAATTACTAACCATAATTACATTTTTTTTAAATGTAAAACGGTTTCGAACACGATAATAAAGAATTGTTATCGGGATAATAAATAGATATGTTTATCGTTAACATATTTCCTCGGGTGCAAAAATAGATAAAATTCTATTTATCCGTTGACTACAAATCATCGACGACTTATTCTAAATGTATAATTTACATTGTTTTGTTTAACTATACACATTTGTTATTAGGTATAGAATAGTTGATGTAAGCAAATAAAAAGAGAATGGTTAATTTCGATTTTACCTAGTTTTATATTTTCCTGTTGTAAACTTATTACTTTTATTACTTATTAAAGATACTCAATTAGTGAACTGGTAAACACCCAACCCCTTTATTCAATATCTAGTTACACTGTAACCTTAACAAACCCAACACAAATTTCCTTCATTATCTTTAGTCCGACATTTAATCGATCATTTAGAATTTCGAAAATTTGGAGATTAAGTACACAATTTTAACATTTAACGCTGCAACTGCACGGAAAAAACATGTTTGGACGTACCAACCAAAGAAGTATGGTAAATTAAAATATTGATAGGTCGACCATTGGAATTATAAAGAGAACTTTGCATATGGAAACCCGTTCAACAGATATGGTCACAGCAACCATAGAATGGTTGGTATGACCATAGTATGGAAGGGAGATAATTATCAATATAATATGGTCAAGACAACCATATCTTAGGTTGTAACAACCATGGTGTTTTTTCCGTGTGTGTTAAAATCCCGTATTGTTTTATCAAAATTTTTTGGAGCTGTTTTGGAGGTATTAAATTACGAATATTATCTCCGAGTTCAAAATGGCAGAAACAAGATGGTGGACCGAATTCGTAAGAAGTTTTTTGCTTAAAACGAATTTCTAAAGAGGTTTTGTAGGGTCATTTGTTGCAAGTATTCTATTCTATAAATGGTAAGTTATCGAATTCAAAAATGGCCCACCACAAATGTTAAAAATATATATAGGACGTTTGGCGTCAACCGGATTATTAGTGTACCAAAAATTTGGATTAATCTATTAAGACGTTTGAGGGCTCAAAAAGTTCTTCTTATCAAGCGCTTTCAAAAAAATATTTGCCTTTTAGAAAATCCAATATGGGGCATAAAATATGGCGCCTGAAATCCACGTTTTCACCAACGATATCAACATTCAACCAAAACGATAGTAAAATGTGCTACTGTGAGAAATATCCGTCCAGAAATTTGGGACTTTTAATTGCAAATGCTACTGAAACTCTGAATACAAAATGGCTGATCTTGTACAAACATGAAACCTATTTAACCATAACAAATGATTTTACTGTACTTTAACCCCGTATTTTACTGTATTTTAACCTCGAAAACTGAAAATTCGAAATGGTGGGTCCAAAATGGCGGAAGTTATACATAATTAAACCTATTTCAACGCAGGATCACACGGAAAAGTTAGTTGCAATGGAGTTGGAACAATTGTTCAATGTCCGTCATTTTAAATTTTAAAATGTCGAGACTATAATAATATCTAGTCGTCCCTAAAAACCTTATATTGGCACTGTAAATGATCTTAAACCATTTAATGCGATAAAATGGATTTAGTGGTGAGATAACGTTTGCATTCTGAATCCGCCATTTTTTATTTAGAAATTCTATTAGCACTCACAATAATAAGTCTCAAAGTGAGTCTTACGTACTTTTTGGACGTTGATTTCTGAAATTAGAACATTTTACTACCATTTTGTTGAATGTTCCAAGAAAAAGTAGATTTCAGGCGCCATATTTTATGCTTTATATTGGGTTTTCTAAAAGGCCAGCATTTTTTTGAAAGCGCTTCATCAGACAAACATTTTCAGGGCTAAAAAATATCCAAAGTTTTACTTCATGTACAGACTAATGTATGATAGATATGGATAACATAGTTTTGTATTATTATTATGCGATTTTCAGTTTATTAAATGAAAACGACATTCAATATACAAAAATACAAAACAGAAAGCAGAAAGCAGTTAAAAAGTATTTATTATAATTAAGCAAAAAAAATAGAACTAATAATTTTCAGAAATTTAATTTACAATTATGTTATTTATTTTATATTGAGGTAAAATCTATGAAATAAGAGCTCGGTCGGAATTTTTATATCTTAACGTTTTTAAGACTTCTTAAAAAACTGTTAAAGATGTCTTTTTGAAACTGGGGATGTTTTACATCTTCTTACGTCACCATAAAATGTGCATGATAGGATGTTCATTTTTCCCAAGAATTTTAATTTGGTAGTAGTTATTTATTTGTTAAAGTTTGCGTTATAAATACAAGAGAAGAAAACATAAAGAACCAAAAAACAGGCATATGTCATAAACAATTAAGACAAAAATAATCCGTTGTGCAACAAGGTACGATGATAGTCACGCAAACATCTGTTCAATTTTATTTCATTGAAAGTAAAGGACAACTCAACAGCATTTGAAAATATCAGTGTAAGTATTAAAAAATGCAGTTGCTATATAGTTGCAATATATTTATATTATTATTAAAAATATATCTATTTCTTAGAGATTTTTAGAACAACAATAAACAAATTAAATAAAAAAGATTTATAAAATAAAATGTGCAGAAAGTAGGAAATTTGAAGATATAATCGATTCAGTAATGACTGAAGGAACGAATCTCAAACTTAAATAGAGCAAGACTGTTTTGTTTCGTAATTGTTCTGAATAGTATATTCAAGGGTATTATAACCTGTTGATTAACTTGCGTTCAATGCGATAATCAAACTGCCCTAGCTATTCAGTAAGTTTGGTTATATCAAGTTAAATATTGATGACAACCCCTTTATATTAACCTATATTAATCGTCACGAAATAAATAAACCACTTGTTGGAAAAACGTCAATACATTCACGTAAATCAGTGGGCGCTAATCCTTCTGAATTAATGAACATTTTCATATACCTTTTCTTCTTTTTGTGCAAGCAATTTGAATATTTACTTATAATAATAGTATCCTAAAATAAATACAACATAACCTCAAAATTAAGTTACCTAAATAATAGAATATTAATAGAATAAGAGAACTTACCAAATTAATAGAATAATAATACAATAAAAATGATGAATAATCAAATACAATACAAGTACAATGTTTGGTAAAAAAAGCAAATTTCAAGAATTGAGGCAGATTTTAATAAAATAATAATAACAAATAAAAATTATAAATGAATAAAACTTATTATTATTTTTTCACAGTTGTGAGAGTACATTTGTAAATATAATCAATGAATTGAAAACATACCATTTGTATAAAACATACGTTTTCTTTGGTGCATTTTTATCTTCAAACATTAACTATAAGACTGCATGAAAAATATCGCCAAAAAATTATTAATTTTGTCAAATGTTTAAGTGAAGCGCCTGAAAATTGCAGAAAAGTTGGGTGCATTGTATAACAAAATATTCCTACCCGAATGTCTCTTTCAAACAATATTATATCTGCGGTAGATAATACAGATGTACCCCAGTAATATAGAAAAGAGTTCAGAATGATTTCGAAATGTACTCTAAAAGCCCATTTTCTGAGGGTTATCTGAACATAAGTTCATAGAGATCTCATAATGACATGTTCAGGAAGCAATCAGAATGTAGGAAATCCGAATTCTTTTACTGACTTCGACTGATTTCGAAATCATTCTGAACTCTTTTTTATTTTCCAGTCTGGGACTATACTGAGTTTCAGGTTAATTCAATTTGGATCCCAGACAGAATTTTCGATTAATTCAGCTGTAAAGTGCTCTTAATGAAAACTTATGAGTCGATTATAAGAGCTCTTGAAGACCTCACAAATATATGAGATCTCATGAAAAAGCTCTTATTTAATTATTACAATTAAAGAATCATGAATTGTTGGCAAAGAATACTTTAGGACTACTTTTATCACATACGTGAAATACTATAACTATATTTTCTAAATTCGTTCATTTTTTCATAAAAAGGACTTTGTAACTACTTTTGAAAAATTTTTAAGTACTAATTTATAGTTCACATTCCAGACTACTTAAAGAGTTTCCCTTACTTCGAAAGTGTGCTAATTGGGAGGTATAGTTCGCCGGTCTGCATATGAACTAAATATCGCTCAAGTATATTTTTGGACTCGATCGCCACCTATTGTCTTTGAAAAGAAAATCAGATCTCAAAACAGATCGCTATACAAAAAACAAGATGATTCAACATGAGATAAACTTAATAAGACCTCTTTGAGATTGCAATGACGTATGACGCAATGACAAAAATTAGGCGTATTCCTACACATTTCACAAAGACACTCAATTTTGTTCATCCACTTTTGTTCACTTAAACATTAGTTGTGGCAGCTTAATAAAAAGAATTAAATCTCGGGATCTAAACAAGTTTTTGAAATTGTTGTCGAAAAGAGCGCTTCGAAAAAAATAAAGAAAGTCTATTAAGTTCATTTTTTTAATTTATGATTTTGTTTTAAATCCTACGGCCGTTCTATGCCGTTTAAAAATCTGAAATTTTCCTACAATTCAATTTTACAATAGAATTCTAAAAATTCTTACTTGTTTTATCGCCAGAAATGCGTAAGAAAATTGGGAACCCCTCAAATTCCTTAGAAAAAAGTTGCAGCTGTAGACATTTTCAACTTTGGAATTTTGTATTAAAAAAACTATAGCACTTGGTGTGCTCGGGTTTTGCACACTTCTTGTACCCATCGAGAACTATACTTTCACCCAGTATCATTGCTCTACGACCTTTCATTATTCAGTTATACGCATTTTAATTTTTTACGATTGTTTACGGTTTTTTACGTTTATTACGTAACGCTAATTAAAAAATTGTTTGTTAATACATGAAAAAATACCCGACATCATAAGGGAAAACTTTTATATACATTTTTTTATTCGAAATGACCTTAAAAAGATATAAGCCAAAAACCACAAAATTCAAGGTTAAATTAAGGTCGGACGCCATGCACTGTCATTGTCAACTTTTTGATATGTTTTTCCTGACGCCCTAAACGTAATTTACGCGACAAAATCGCGAGTGTCAACGAGTTCAACTTTTCATTCGTTTCCGATCACTTTTTACTGGACTAATAGTGGTTTGAATGATTTCATCTGACATCTCTAGATTAGAGGCTTCTTTCATTGAATTCAGTTAAAATTTCTTCTCGCTCTCATAAAGCCTCAAAGATGACAGCATCACATTTAGATTAAATATTAATCAATCTGATAGCAATATTTTGGAATCTGACCTGTAACTTATATCTATTATCAACTAATTTGATGTTAACTTATCACTATAAGTGCTGTAATTTTTATCTTGCACTCTCGATTTCCGTTCGAGATAAATTTAGCAGTATCGTTCAATGCATTATTATCTATTTTACCTATGACTAATTAGGTATTCTAAACCGATGATAAATAATCAGAGTCGTGTTTTACGATATCCTGCTTGTTACTCACACATTTACGTTTCGCTTCATCGTAAGAATTAATATTCGAAATTATTTAATAGTACGAATTTTACGTAGTTTACGGAGGAAACAACCAGAGAGAAAATAAAAACTAAATTCTGGATACTGTGTAGATTTATCAGCTTTTCTAATATAAGGGTTAGTTTTATTCTTACAGCAAAAACAGATGAGTTTGCTTTCTGAGACATTCAGAGTCTCCTTATTGGTTTTACTAGTAGCCATTTGTCAGAGGTTAAAAATAATCGCTAATCCTTTAACGACAACATGTATATATAATTTGCACATGGATTTTAGCGTCGTTTATTTATACAAATTTTTTGTTAAGGTAGTTAGACCCCGAGATGTATGTTTGGGAAAAATATTTAATACCGTTTTAGCTAGTTTTGAGGTCTTCCTTTCTAGTAATGCTAGTCAAACTGTCAAAAAATGACGTTTAACACATTTTTTTACAAAAATATTGAACATTTTTTAGGTACAACAAATTTTTTTTATACAGTATTTAAAAAAAACGTGTTAAACATGATATGAAATCGAAAGAAAAGGTTAGTAATATATACAGGGGCAGACCTGCAGGTTACCACCTCAAAGGTTTAGAACATAAAATGCTGCAATTCTTAACCAACAATTATTTGCATTCTCAAAAAATAAAAATTTTAACCTAAATTTTCAAAACGAATCTAAAGTAGACCTAAAATTTCGGCTAGCGATATTAATTAAGAACTGACCGAGAACTTTCGGAAACATTCACTTATTTCCGAAAATTCTCGGTCAGTTCTCAATTAATGTCTTTGGTATTTTCCAGGAAACCGTCTATAGTAATTAGAATTGAGTTTATAGAGCTCGAATTTTGAAAAAACTATTGAGTAATTTTTGATTTTCGGTTTTTAGTAAAAATTTGTGCCTTACTTGCAGAACACCTAAGAACCCCCTTAAGAATCCAACATTTGTTAAGAGGCTCAAGTAAGATTTGAGTATTTTTGTCCTTTTAAACCTGGAGAACTAATTGATAAATCAATATTTAGTTGTAGCAAAATGTAATAATTTATTCATTCTTCTGTTTTAATGTAAAATAAGTGCAAGATTTTACGTATTCTTATCCAGGATCACCAAAGTTAAAAGTTCTGTGGATCTGCTCATATGTAAGCATTCTCAATCCCCTTTGACACCAAAATAATAACACATTCTTATTTCACCAAGGACAGTTTACGTGAAGAAGTTTCTTAATTCACATCAGTTAGTCGCATTAATCAGACCCGTGGCACTGAGAATTGTAAGTATTGAAAAAGGAAAAAGGTTATATTCTATTATTTTTTAGTAGGGTCGGATAATTCCGACCCCCGTAATATCTCGCTTACAATATGACATCCCGTAATGTTATTGAAATTTTGTGAAAACACTGATGAGTACAACTATTTTGATTGCGGTAGTTGTTTATTTACTTTGCATTGAACCATGTCGCAGTGATGTTATTGTTTCCTACCGTGCTCATTTAGAAATTGTAGTATTATAAATAAGTAAATTTAGTTTGAAATTATTGTGCAAATGAATCAAACGTAAGTAATTTAGAAAGCCTTAACCTTATATTTAATGAAATCAATTTAGTTTTTAGTGAGATGAGAGTGTGTTTTTAAGTGCGTGTATTTTTTTAAATAACGAACGTGCATGGTAATTCCGACCCCTAATGTACGGGGTAATTGCGACCGTCCTTTTTCGAGTTTATTTTCGTTTGCTTTTTATCACAACCATATTATGCAATATTATGTATACATTGTATATAATGTATCACAAATGTGTTGATTTTTTTTCTTTCTACATTTCGACCACAACATTTGAATTTGCTTCGCTTGTTTTCTCGTGCGATGTTAGAAGTGACTGTTTGCGTTTTCATTTTTGACCAACAATGTAGAGTAGGTATGTGATCTATGTATGTAGTGTTGTACATAAGCAAGTTATTGTGATAGCAAAATATTATCCTCTTTATTTATTATTAATAAATGTAAATTAAACCTATAAATCACTACGAAATTGGGCTGAAAATGAAAGAGTATAATCCTATAATAGACATATAACAAGGTATTAATGATATCGATAAATGTTTACCGATGCAATACACTTTAAAAAAGCATAATGTACAAATTCATTAAATCATATTCTCTAGCTCAAAAATCAATTTTGCTTAGGTAGGTCGGAATTACCCCGTTTTCCCCTATTTATATCAAACCCCATTATACTATATTCAACGTGTGAAAGGTATTTTGATACGACATTTATTTTAAACGTATAATACGACTTTGCACGAAATCGAAATGTCAAACCCGTGGAATATTTATATAATTATGGTATATTCTGCTTTATGTAAATCAAATGTTTAACATGTAATTTTTTTCTCATGTAGTTGAAAATACATGTCACACATTACAATTTATAATTTCTATTTATTTTCAAAATGTTTAAATGTTAAATTTATAGCTAAAAATGATATTTCATCAATTAATAATTCTCATATTAGTGCGTTTATTTCTGTATTCTTTTTGGATGTTATAATGTGAGGCTTTAGTCAATGCACACAAGAAATTAAAAAAAGGATGCTGATCAAATCTCATTAAATGAAGTGTTAACAAAATTCTCCAAAAATCAATTTCGTTTATACCAACAGAAATAATCAAAACATTATTGACTAACATTCTGTTTAAATATTCTCCTGGTGGAACTTCCTATCATTTTGCAATAGAAAAATGGGATTACAGCGATGTTAAAAATGCCAACAGAAAGAGAAATTTAAATAATAAAAATACATCTAAAAGAACTTCATAAGATTAAAACGTCTAACTACTTTTCTGAATGGAGATAAGTACATAAAACAATAACTATCCAACAGAAAATATGGTATTGTTGATATTGGTCGTATTTTCTTGTTTATTGATTTCAATGCCTGTTACAATTCATTTTTAATAAATGTCGATCAAAAAATTGATTATCTGCATGAAAAATATAGTTGAAGTATGTTGCGTTTGGAAATAACTTGCATATTATATACCACCAGAAAAATTTAAAAAAAAGATTTATAAGTTTATAAGAAAAGATTTATAAGTTTTCCATTTGTAATTCTAAGTTTCTAAAAATGCCAGTTTATTTATAATCGCCTGTGTCGAGCTGTCGTTTTCAAATTAACCTTATTAGAACTGATTAATTACTTTAAGAAACGAAAAGGTTTCAATAGTTTGCAATCATTTTGTTTAGCAGCGCTTCCGGTTCATGGCTTGTCGAAAATTTCACGGAATTAAAACATATAAAACTTACATTACTTTATCACAAAAGTTTAAATAAATGCATGCTTCCATAAAAGCCTTTGTTCATAAAAAGCTCCCGTTCCTAGGTTATGTTCATACACGGAGAACTCATCAGTAGTAAATGTTATTACTATTGTAATAAATATTGCTATTTTAATACGAAAATGAAATATTCGTTCAAAAGTTAGAAAAATTCATATTACATTTTAAAAAGTTACATACTTGAAGCAGTAAAATTGACCAGTTACGTGGTATATTTTACCATGATTCCATTGAATTTCACTGCTTCAAGTAGTAAATTTTCAAAATTTAATACGAATTTTTCTCACTTTTGATCGAATATTGCATTTTTGTACTTAAATAGTAATATTTATTACAATTGTAATAACATTTACTACTGATGAGTTCTCAGCGTAGCAATTTTGTACGAAACCACTTAGTTCATCATGATTTCAAATACATCTAGCAGCAACAGCGATAAAATATACAATTAAAAAAACAATGAGAATTTAACGACTAGTAGAGTAATAACCCTTATTAGTAACGAAATCAAATCAATTAACAAAAATCCAAAGCTTTGGTGATAATACTAATAATACTTTCTTTTCGTAATGAAACAGTAAACCGGAGTTACTAAATGATAAGTACTACGATTCTACTAATTGTAATTAGTCAATCAAATATCTAATTGCAATTAGTAATCTGTAATATCTAAGTAAGTAATATAAATAATGTCAGTAATTAAACAGGTCCACAAAAAACGTATGTTGATAGGAGAACGAAATCCACAGTTCTTCTGTATTTTGACCCCCTGAATACGAATTTGCGAATAAAAAACCCTGAACGTCTCTCTATAGTTTTCGAGAAAAACAAAAAATCACAAAAAAATACGTTTTGACTTTCATAAAGGATTAAAAAATAAAAAATAAAAATAAACCTTATATCGCAGGTTAAGATTACACAAATTTGATGTATTTTGACCCGTTGAACACGAATTTGCATTAAAAATATGGATCGCTTGACTAGTTTTCGAGAAAATATTAAAACTTAGGAAACTAACTTTCTTGTTGTAATGAAGGCTTAACCTTTAGACAGCCTGCAATTTCCCCCGCAAATTTGAAAAAAAAAGCTGTTTGCTTTTTTAAGTTTTTGTGTAAAAACTACTAATTCGGTATTTTTAGGTTGTCTTGAAAATTAGAGGCGGGATCCCTAATATTCTTTGTTTCGAAATAGACTGAATTCAAAATAAAGAACTAACATTAGCGTAGTGCCTCGTCCGCTATGCCTTAATACGCGTTCGTTTACTAAAAGGTTTCAGTTATTATAAAATTATACCGATATTTAGGGGGTCCAAATATATTTAGGTCCAAGTGGCTTCGATATATATATTACAACAATATACTGTTTCTTTATATTGTTATAAGTCGAGAAACGATGTGGTGGGGTCAAGAGAAAGAGGTTAGTAAAACTTTGAGTAAGGCAAATATATAACTTAGGACGATGTCATATCGTTGTACCGTATAGTTTAGGATGGGGACTGCTGTTCGTTATAACTCTTTGTTTGAAATCAAATGTGTAGGTTAGATTGAGTGTGTAAATATAACATGAATTGCATATGTAGGTTTAAATTCAAGTTCTGTATTCTTCTGTAAATATTTAATTGTAACTCACGTTTCATACGATGAGTAAAAAGAGTACAAATAAATTCTTATTCTGAATTCTTTTTTATATATTTCAATACTTTTAGGTAGGCAAGAAACCGAAATATTTGAATTCTTTTCAATGTTTTTTCATTCGCTGGGTTTTACTTTTCGTAAGTCAACTTATTAATATCTGCAAGTATGAACAGTTATCCCTAAATTGCAAATATTTTTGTAATTATCGTTTCCATTTTAACAAATTTGGTAGACAAAGTCTCTCAATATACAGTAGTCCCCATCCAAAGTTATACCGCCGGTTCTTTCAAAATAGCGGAAGTTTATCCAAAGTTATAGCCTCTTACTATCCCTACTTCCGTAACTTTGTTTATATTCGTGCAATGAGTGCTTCTTTGTGTGACTGTCGCAAAGCGAGTGTGGCTTAGCGAAACAATCTGGCGGGGGAAGGAGATGAAGAGAGTGATATAACTTTGGACAAGTCAAATAGGCAACTATGGATAGGCATATAACTTAGGACAGGGTCTACTGTACATAAAAATTGTGTGATTTCAATCTCTGAGAAGCTCTATTTGTTTTCTTTTGCCAGCCTTTATTTCAATAAAAATCTATTCTTTTACGATTTGTTAAGTTTTCTGAACCTAGCAGCATGACTTATTTCAGTGGGTCAAAATACATAATTATGTGATTTCATTCCTTGATTAACACACTTTTTTAAAGTCCTATATAATTTTACTAATCCAAATAGTGAAATAAAATGCCTAATTCAAACGAAAATGTAAGAAGTTCTACAACCAGAGTGTATTTAATTTCATCGGATGCTGGTTTCCGTCATTCAATAAACTCTAGTAATACTTGATGATTGTAAAGTAGAGATAATTCTAACCTAACCACATTTTAATTCCATTGTAATATTCCTGTTATGCAGGTGTTAGTCAAACATGCCGAGTTGCATGAAAGTGTCCGACTCTCAACTTGTCATCGGCGCCATTTGTGATGACCGCATTTCCCATGCCACCCGGCGTTTACTCCCACTCTTCCTCCTTACCTGTCATCGGTTACTGACATGATTCCCTCAAGTAACACCGAATGGTACAATAACATCAGAACGAAATGCATACCCATCAATTAGATAGACGGAGGGACAATCAGTCAGTGCTAATTGCCTCAATTAAAGTGTTTCCTTTCAAATCCAGAATAGAAAACCAGTTTCCAAGCGTAATTTGTATTCGAATCACATTAAAAAGAAATATCGTGTCAATGACACGTCATGTTTGATTTGAAAAAATTTGTTTTTAATCACTTTACAAACCATTAAGTGGATTTGGTTTTTACCCGTCATCTTTTTGTTTTCATATCCAAGTATGCCACTTTATTAACTTATTGTACAACTTTTTAGACTTAAAAAAGAAATCCGTGATAGTGAAATCTAATTTTTATTACATGAAAATTTAGAAATAGAGAATTTCTGTGATTTATTGACATGGAGGGAGTGATTTCCATCAGTTTTTTTCAATTTTTGAGAATAGTCATTTCAGACAAAGGAATTATGCATCAGCGATCTGAGTTTGACCTCTGGGAGAGCAGACGAAAAAGGACGAAGACTGAGTAAATGAACGAGAAAGGCAAGTTAAGGTCGACCGATGGGAAAGAGACTCATACAGGAAGGTAGAGAATCAAAGGTTCCGTGGATATCGGCACGCGTATAACCTTGGTGCGTGTCGAGGCTACATCAGGAAGAAACACAAACCTCGAGCGCCGTCGGGCCTTCGACCGAGCACCGAGCATCGTGGCAGCAGTTTCCAGCTTTGGCCACCTCAGTCGGCTCGTGTAATCGAGCGGAGCAAGACCGGTTTCCTATTCCATAAACACGGAAAACAAGTCCGACTTGTTCCACGTCGAAGAGGCATTTCGCCGCCGACGCAGTTAATGCTCTGCGCACGAAATTCGAATTTTCGAAATCCCTAGACGTGGTGCGCCGACTCTTTCCCCTACCTCCACGTCCTCATCCTCCTACTCCAGCTCCGGACGTTCCCCGTGCTGTGTCCGCGCTGTCTGTTCGGCGGAACGATTGATCGCCCTTATCAGAAATGGAGGCCAGGAATCCCGTGCGAGAGACGTCGACGAAGACGAACACGACGGGCTCGCGTTCCTCTTCCGACAAAATTTTTTTCGAAAATTATCGCGAGTGAATGAATCCCACCGAGTGTAAGATGCAGGATCCGGGGACATCCTTTAACACAGTGCTCCTCAACACCTTCGTCATCCGCAAGAAACGATGCAGAGTTTACTTCCATCGTGGCACCCTCATCTGGGAAACCGAACGACCACCTTACAGTAAGTTTTATTCCATTTTTTGGTAATTTTATTTTGTCGGGTTCAGTGGGTCGGTCCAAGTCTGTGCTCCAGATCTTAGCAGTGTCATGAATGTAGTTCGATCCATAGTGTCGGGAAGTGGAGAACCGTGGACCAGGAAACAGTATTTCTGTGGACGTTTTTGCATGACATTTGCATGCTACGTGTGATCTGACATTCCGTGTGCATAATTTACATGTGACATTATTCCTGGTTGAATATTATAATATTCCATGACCTTGACTAAATTTAATTCCGTTTGTGTCGTTCTGAAAGGTCACGGGCGTGTGATTACTTGTGCATCAATTTTTGAGGTCATTGTTTTTACTAATTCTACGGCACATGGTTCAAAGTGTTGACAGATTAAGAAACAGCTGTATGGAAGGATGAATATTCTTTTACATCTGTTGTTAACCTTTGACAGGTTTAGGATGATATTTGACACTAGTGTACCAGGATTCAGTTTAGCAGATTATATAACAATATAAATCTCTCTTTGGTCAGGTCAAGACGATCACGATCCAATTACTTCCGTACGTCATATGGCCCATCATATGACAACATGGATTGACCTTGAATTCTAAAGTGATTTAGAATAGGATAGGGCTTAAGGACTTCTCGTGATGTTCAGTTTGCTATTTGGCGCCCAATTGAGGGCAATGCAGTAGAACTTAACTCGATTATTTGAGGAAACCGGATTATATAATTATGGTTTGGTCAGGTCAAGATTCAGGTGATCGGATTACTTCTTTACGTAACGTGAGAAGATCTGGTACATAATACATCGAATCCCGTACTCGAAAATATTCAGAAATATAATTAACTTTCTGTTTTAAAATGAGGACTTTTTTGATAAGTTAAGATTTCATTGGAGAATATACAATCAGAATATTAATCATTGGCAATGTATATTATTTGGCGCCCAGTTGAGGGTAATAAAGTTGGACTGAGTTCCGAATGATTTAAGGAAACAGTATTATGTAATTGTAAGTGGTTTGGTCAGGTCAAGATTGAGGTGATCGGGTTACACCGATATATAACGAGAGAAGGTCCGGTACATAATACCGTAGTCGAAAGTACTCGAAAATACGATTAGAATTAAGAATTTCTTTGTTATCTTTAGTTCAGTGAATAATGATTTATTATGGAAATGTTTATTGTGATATTTATCCAGTATATGAATTAGGTAATAAGACTACTACAGTTTGCACTATTTGGCGCCCAATTGAGGACCATACAGGGTCACCATATAGGATTCATTTTTTAACGATTTCATCAGATCAAAACTGGTTTAGATGGGTATACTTCACGTTGAGGACTTCAGCAAATAAAATGTAATCAAATACTCGCATTAATGTCGAGTACTTGACATAAGATTACCAGTAGAAGATTCTACTATTTGGCGCCCAACCGAGGGTATTAAATAATCTTGATAAATATAGAAAACCGCTAATGTTTTTTTTTATGTTATTTAGTTGATAGTAACCGTGAGTAGGAGTTAGATATGAATTAAATGAGTGTTAGGGTGACCCAAAAATAAAAAAATTTCGGAATTTTGACAAGTATACATCAGAAATAGACACAGTATGTGAAAAAAATTACTTTAAATTTTTTCCCGGTTTTTTTGTTAATATTTAGAAGTCGCTGTCTTTGTTCAAAGGTCGTTGGATGAAATAAATGACATTGAATGGATATAGTTCACATCGTGTACGATAAGCGATAACTTTTTGGTTTAAAATAGACATTCTCACGTCTATTTTGAGAGGTCATACACCTATTTCGATTCAATAGAATCAGATATATGGGTTTTTTAATTTTATTACTTAAGATTGATCTACACAATGTTTGTACTTCGCGTAAAAAAAGTAAGAAAAGTCTTTTGCTTTTAAAATAATAGACATTTTAAAGAACATTTGGAAGATATTAAGAAGATTCAGTCCTTCGAGTAAATGTTGTTTTGAAGATGACTTTTCGAGTTTTCAAACACTCCGCATTATATACTGATACTGTTCATCATCTTTTTTGGGTGAAAAATGTATAGTGCAGTTTTTCACATACTGAACCTACTTTGAAAAGTATTTTTGAAACGTCTAAGTTGGCATTATTTTTTAAATTGGACAGGTTGTTTACTTCTCTTATTTTTATTGTAAAAACAAGTTTGTTTATTACCAGAACATGTTAACAATAGATATATACAGAACTTCAATTTTAATCAATAAAAATAGACGTTGGACATTATTATTTTGACCATAAACGCAATATACTGTTTTTTACCGTCGGCAATTATCGATATCCTTGAAGATATTGTTCCGGTCCCATTTTCCTTTGAGAAATGGGACCCGTGTATTTTCGAATATATTATGATGATAAAATATGTCCTCTAATATAAAAGTTCAGAGAACAGCGAATGTCCTTCTGCCAAGGGCATTATTGTTGTTTGAACGTAGAAAACAAGTTTGAAAGTCTTTGAATGCTGGCATGGAATTATAGGTAATAACAAATATCAAAGAAAAACTTTTACTCTTCTTTGATTTATTTAAATCCTATTGGCAATATGCTTCACAAGAAGCATTAAAATAAAATTATTTTTGTTAATTTACATGTTTTTAACATTATATTAAAATTCTCCATGTTTTAATTAATGAGATTTCTATTTGTGTATACAAATGTAAACATTGTCCATCGAAAATACAACGATTTTTATTGTTCCTTCCATCCAAAATATGCAGACAACAACGAATTTTCTTAACTTGATATCTTTATGAGCTCAAGCTCAGAAAATGCTCAGAAAGTGATGCATCTGATTCTTCTTAGAGTACATTCGGAGCTCATCCTGAACTCATTTTTATTTTACATAAATATGTTTTACATTGTTTATTATCAACCGCATTCTGCGTGCAAACAGGACATATAATTAATATTTCTAATCAAACATTATTTGTATAAAACTAAATTAAAATAAAAAAGCCCTATTTATAAAGAAAGATGGATGGAATTCACGTTAGTAATTGATTACATATCCTTTTTTTGCAGTAGCTAAAGAACACGAATCCGAAGGGTCTACATCCATCTTAATAAATCGATAGAAAGAATTCTTTCGTGTACTTTTTTATCGATGCATCACAAATCACGCTTTGTCAAGGGATTAGTTAAAAAAAATATGTATGCCTAAAATAGTTTCGGTTGAGCATTTATCAATTTCGAATAACATTCAAAAATATTGATGACATAGAATCTTCATGTGCTGATTACTTGTTTTTAGGATAAAACATTGACTAATAATTCACGTTACTAAAATGACCTCTCAGGTCGCTTGTTTCGAGAGATATTGAAAGTTGTTTGGCTAGAAACTAGGAAATACATTAAGCTAGAAGTACATGACGTAGGTGATGTATTACTAAAACGTTTTAAAATATGAGTTTTAATTTGTTTGGATCTTTTAGTTATTGACACTTTAAATTATGCTATTCAATTTGAAGGAATCGTGAATGTATTAGAAAATAACATGTTGTAAGGAAACTGTAAACAGCTTTATTGCGACTATTCAAATAACTAATCTAAAAGTAAAACTTTGTCAATATTAAGCTTTAGATTTCAGTTAACAAATTCACTTCATAATTAAAAGAAAAATCGTTTTTATAGTAACTCATTTGATTAATCTCTTGAAACGCTTAATAGCGGAAATCATTTTTTATCATTTTTCGTTTTTTGAAACTCGGTACCTTTCAGTTGTCGGTCAATTCTTGTCTTTGTGTAATTATTGCTTAATTATAATTGAATGCCTTTTTTATTAACATTTCTCTATTTTCCTACACTATAAATTACTTTTACAATATTATTATAAAATCACACACAAAAAATGTCTGGAATTTCATATATAAAATGATTTAATTAACATTAATATTAAATTACTATTAGGACCATTACTAGTTCTACAAAATAGCATTTGAATTATATTGTATAACATTTTCTATATTTTTTTTTATTGTTGGACGTTTTTCTCTTTGTATGGTTCAGCACGCGAATATTCACACTTAATTGCAGGAAAGTAGGTTAATTAATATTACAACGGTATTTCGCAATATAACTAACATAATGCACAACCAGTGAAATAACCCGGAAACCTGAAAATGTAACCAGAAAGCCGTGGAAATCTGGAATGTGTAGGAAGAAAATCAACAAGTGGAAACTGAATTACCAGACTATTTAGGAAACAGGCGTAGTTTAACTTTAATAAGTAATTTTTAGTTTGACATTTAAAAACACTTTTCTATATAGCAGCAATTTAATAAATTGCTGAAAATCAGACAAATTGAACAGAATGTATTACTTTAGTCCCTATTATATATTAAAACTAAAAAAATGATTTTCTTCCAATTGAAAAAAAATTATGTTTTCGGCTATTCAAAAATATATTTTACACTTTTATATTAGTATTACAATACTTAGTACTTATTTTTTGGCTCTCCTGTGATTTCTCCCCTTAAATTCAAATAAAAAAACTATTTCACCATTCTACGATGGAGAAATAAATGATTAGCGTGCAATTTTTGCGACTCTGCAAAGAATAAAATATGTTTTAGTGCCTGAAATTGCAACAGACGTATATTAAATACGTAAAATAAAAAGTTCAAAACAACGTTTCTTAATTCAGTTCCGAAGTGAATTTCCTACTCTTTGTGCAATTGCAACGATGTTATTACAAAACTCTGCCAATTCATATAGATATACCAGTTCTAAATATGGACATTTATAAGTTTCCAGAATCGATAAAAGTAGAAGTTAAGACTCGGTAGGTGCTACTAACTATCGTTGGAGAAATATTGCGAATGATTTCGTAATCAATCATATTCATAGAAATCTTTTAATGCTTTAATAACTGCTGACGTATATTTTCCATCGATTAAAATGAAGCAAAAACATGTTTCTTTGAAGTTGCTAGAAACAATTCAACATTGTTTATATATTTTCTTTAGTTACCATTTAATAATTTAGTCTTGTTTAGTAACATTCGGTGATATTTTACTAGAATGGTTCGTTTTTTTATGTTACTAATATCAACAGAAGATTACGAATTTGGGGACATGATGTGTAGAATGAAAGTTTCTTCACTTTTTGAAAGATTACTCACTTGAATATGTAGTCACTTGTTGGAGTTTATCATTATAGGTCAGTATATAAGGAAGCCAACATTCCATTTATGGACACAATGGGATATAAATAGGAACGTAACACTTAATACCTACTCTTCCGACCCTTGAAGTTCCATTCATCGATTTTGTAGAAAAGAGGAGCATTCATACTTCCGCGTGTATTGTATAGCAGGTTATAGACACCACATCGTGAACTTGACATATAACCTGACATAAAATATCAATAACTCGTGCACGCAATAATTATTTCTGTTGATCGTTGAATTTGAATAAATTAATCCACTCATTAAATCATGATCTATCGTGATTCACACGATTTTATGGAATTAAATACAAAATTTCAGCACTACATGATAATAAATTTCATTTGTAGGATTAACCCAATCAGATCCAACGTTAGGATAAACGAAGATGATTTTAAATATACTTGCTTCTGTTGGCGTATGTATACTAAAATAAAGACAGGTAGTCATTCCGACTTAACAATCAAAATATATTTTTCTTTATTTGGCTAGAAGAGCGACGATTTCAATCGAGTTTATTATAGTATATTGTTAAACTCTTAAAACGTCTTCTTGCCGCAAGCGCAATCCTCTTGTCACAAGTGATATAGAATCAAGAGGAGTATTCCACAAGTGGGTTTCGACTTGCTGCAAGTGGATTCCGCTTGCGACAAGAATACTATTTTAAGAGTGTATGCACCCCTTCTGTTTACATATCTACACAGCGGAAAAAGTTTGTTTACAGTTAATGCAATAGTTTCGTAGTAAAGCTAACAGAATTTAGATTTTGATTTTAAGGCAAGGAACTTTATCCTGAAGTTACCGTTATCTGAGATTCGGTTAAATTTGTAATGTTAATAGTTAATATAAGAATTTTAAATATTAATGTTGGAATCATTACGTGACATATTTACAGTTTCACCGAACCACAGATAAACAAACATGCACACACGCGTAGTCATTCGATTTTCCGCGAATTTTTCGATGCATTGTTGACATGCGCAGTCAAACGACAGAATTTAATGTAAGATGTATTAACAGCTAACGAACTCTCATTGAATGTTAAAATATACCAGTTAATATACAATAATATTGCTGACATTCAGGAAAGTGCTGGTATTTTCATCTCAAAGTTACCTGTCGTTTATGACGTTACAGTTACTGTTATAACTTTACAGTAATGTAAGACCCTTGAAATTAGCTTACACTAACTATTAGTAAAATAATTTCTCTCAGTGTACACTCTGAAATATGTAGGATTGTCTTTTCAAGAAGGTACATGTTGTTGTGTTTCTCTTGTCCTTGTCATTGAAAAGTAAACGAACAATTTTCGTCACAAATAAAATCTAGTTGATTTTTAATTTCGTTGTGTAAATTTTACAGTGCATAATATTAACTGATGTAGATTAATACGTGGTTGTCTGAGCCATTTGTATGAGCGAGTTTGGATTTGTCGTTCCAGCATTTTTGGACCCTGTGTGCGACGTTATTTTGCAGACGCGTATCGAAATAACGACAGCCGTAGTAACAAAAGTCGCCACAAAGCAGACATAAAGCCAGGATTGTAGTTATTTTGATTGTTTTCTTTGTCATTATGATAACATTACGGTTATTTATTTCCTTGTTTTTTAGAAATTATCATAATTTCAGTAATTTGCCAGATATATTTCGATTGTTAAGTCGAAATGGCGGACTCCCCAAAAGTTGGTAGAAGGCAGACATAATGAAAGGAATGTTTGGAGTCCGTCATTCCGACAAAACAAAAGAAATATATTTAGCAAATTACTGAAATTATAACAGTTTCTACAAATGAGAGATAAATAGCTGTAATATTAACGTAACGACAAAGAAAGAAATCAAAATAACAACAAAGACTGAATTAACGACAGTCCGTTATTTGGCAAATTACTGAAATTCTAACAACTTCTAAACATTGAAGAGCAGATTAACTAGTATTAACGCAACGTAAAAGACCACGATAAAATAACTATAAAGAACGAATAGCGACAATGAAATTACTAAATTATTTATTAAATTACTAACTAAATTATTAACAAATAGCCGACATTTAAAATAGAAACGTCCAAGATATCAGAGGTTTGAGCAATGCCAATAGATATAATATAATGGAATAAGTAATATAAAATAAGAATGTGCATGTATTCGTTTAAATTGTTACGAATTTTTGTTACGTCGATAAAGGTTATTGAAGTAACGACAGTACGTCATTGCGACCTAACAATCGAAATATATTATGCAAATAACTGAAACTCTAATAATTGCGAAACAATGAAGAACATATTGACATAGTATTAACATAACCACTACGACGTCAATAAAATAACAACGTCATAAATCAAAATAGCGACAATGAAATAACAAAATTAATAACAAAATTTATAATATAATAGAATAAAGAAAATATAATAAAACGAATGTGCCTTTATTCAGCTGAATCATTTAGAAATTTCCTACTGGAATAACCACAGACCGTCATTTCGTATTAACAATTACAATCGCAATATATTTAACAAACTGCAAACACTTTTCAGTTGATATTTTGAACATCATCAGGGTAATTGTTGGTTTTCCGACATACGTTTTCGTTATTTTAATTTGTAACGTAACATTATCATAGACTTAAAATAAAGCATTGATATTTTCAAAACCAATATTAGAACAATTTCCGAACTATTATCGTTATGTAATTATTTTGAATGTCATTTAGATGATTAGTATAATGATAATACCGGTAATTAAATATCGTTATTTTAAATATCAGTATTATGACATTTAAAGTACAATAATTACGGCGAATAAATACATTATATCATAATGTGATGACATTTATTTGTAATTACCAAATCTACTCACTGTAAGCATTTCATTAAAACGATTGAATATTTAGGAAGAACATTTTATAGATATACCGATTAGATTTCTTGTGTCGTTATTTTGGTTGTAATTTTATTGATTTCGGGTTAAAGATGTTATCGGTATTTTGAAAATGCTGGTAATATCTTTACTATTTACATGTTATTATTTTCAATACCCTCCCCCTCCACAATTGTTTCCCTCCATAATTATTGTCGTCCTTATCCATCCGTATTTGTAGTCCCAAAATATTCCGTAAGTGTTTTTCAGTTTCCCCCTTCCAGGTGTATCGTTAAATGCACACTCGCGCATACGCACGTATGTTCTAAACGGTTTCACTCATGTTTCGGGAACAACGGACAATCAATTATGGGAACATGCGGGAAATTTCGGCACCGATCCGACAGCAATTACGGAGGGAGAACTGTATTAACATTTCATGTGTTATTTATGTCGTGATTGTGTTACTTTGTTGTTATTTTCATTATCCGAGTAATAACATTAGGTTACTTGTTGTTTGTATGGTACTTGTTCCCATTGTTATTTTTACTGTGCATATATACGGTGCCATTATTATTATATTGTCCCTGTCGTTATTGTTGTGGTTGCTATTTTTACTATAGGTAAACATTGTTTTAATTTCTTTGCGCCATTGAGAATTTAAATGGTATTTTAACTCTGAATTGTTGAAAGATCGGTGTCGTTATTTATGTTGTCAATGATTTAACGAGTTTGCCAATTCGTCATTGAATTTTCATGTCAATTTTTTAGTCATTATTTTTTGTTTGCTATTGTTATTTTCATTTGCTGTCGTTGTGTTCTGATGATAATTTTAAATGAAAATATTTAATCAGATACGTTAATTATTCAACATGGCCGTAACAGAATATTTTTGTTTCTTTGTTCCAACATTAGTCGGTGATTTCCCTTATATTAAATTTTGTTACCTTTGTCTATTTTTGTCAGAAATCATAAACTTCCACGATTCAAAATAACGATAATAAAGGAAATAGGAACGTTTGTTTTACTATACAAATATTATGCATTACAGTCATTCGGTTGACGACAACGTCATCATTTAAAATGGCCATACTTTTGTTAGAAAAAATCGTAGGTTATTTGAAAAAAAGCTCATTTTGAAGGGTAAGGATAGTATTAAAGATACAAATAGTACGGAAGGCCAAAAAACATTGTTGCAGCCTGTACATAGTCTCAAAAATGTCAAAAACCGCTTTATTCGAGTACATAACCTCAAATATCTCAAAATTCTTATGTGATGAGCCACATCTGACTTCGGATTCGGGTTCTATACGCACAATTAAGTCGAAAATGACCTATAGCTACCCAACAAAATGATATCGACCTGTGTCGTAGTTACTTTTTTTTGTTAATATTTTTGTTATTTGTCCTTATTTTGTTATCCTTATTTTTTTGTTAGTTTTGTTGTCGTTATTTTCGACTGCTGTCGTTTTATTCTGATGGTTACCATTACTTTTTTTATATTTGTTGCTATTTTTTGTCGTTATTTTGTTTAGTTTTCGATTTAGAAAATTATACCCGAAGATTATCGACTTACTTGATGGCTTTTTAAAGTTATTTAAAGGCATTTAATGGACTTTCAGTACACGTGTACCTACACGTACCGTCAATGTGAGTGTTATCTAATTTTGCGTACATGTATAGGTATCGTGCACGAATGTTATCGGGCAGTAGTAATATTGACTTGTTCTATTGACAGAACTTTCATTTTTATTTTTACTTACTACGATTTTCGGCTATAAATAGATTCTCTTTTAACTTTGTAATATTTTAATTAATTTCACGGTCTCGTTTCCTACACTGATAACAAATTTACTGGTAGAAGGCTTCTTTAGATATGGTGAACTAAACCACTTCTTAACTTTAAACATTTGCTAACAATTTTTTTTTTATTTTATTATAGCTTTCAACCCATTTAGGATTATTTTTTTTGTCAATAATTAAAATGCATTTCTTAAGAGCAAGTAAACCATTTTATTTGATAACAAATATATTTTAACTATTAATAAATGTTTAGAGTAATGAAATTTCAGTTCGCCATATTTAACGAAGCCTTTACAGTAAATAAATTCTTTTTTCACTTTTTTTAGAAATACAATTTTTGTTAGTGTTTGTATCCAATATTTAAAATAAAATAGTGCGATACACGTGGTGTTCAATGAAATGCCGTTCTGATTTAAATATTTACATACATCGATCGATGTTACTGTCGATTCTTACTGATAATGACGTTTTTTATAGTTACTAGTTTCATTACATGCAATTTTCTCAGTTTCTTCATATCATTTTAGAATGTACTTCTTAAAAAGTTTACTTGGAAATGTAGGCTGTTCCAATTATGATGTATAAATAGACTAAAAAAGTTTTATAAATTCTAGAAAATAATTATTTCAATAACAATGAAACAGTTCCTTAAATAAATATTCATTTAAATGTTAACAAATAGTTAAAACTTCAACATATTTAGTAACATCTAATTGTATCTACTTACTACTATTGTTAGCCAGTTTACCGTAAAATAATCTTGAATAATATTTATTATATTTTCTACTACTCTTTCTATAATCTCTTCTAAAATATTCAATCCATAATCTCTTGTCTATTTTTGTCAAAACAAATTGTTGGTTTATAGTAGTTCTGTAAAAACACTGGCAATATTTTATTTTTATATTTTTGACTGTATCAAACTGCATTGATATTTATTAGGAAATTTGTTCCTTGCAAGGATAGTAATAACGTTCCTAGGGTTTTATATAAATATAAATTTAGAATTCGATTCTGTTAAGTATAATATTCAGACAGGATTATTATACTTCTGAGCCATAAAAGGGAAGACAGGGTTTGTAGTTTTATACAATAACTATCAAAAAAATAAAATATCTTTATGTATTTAGCTTTCACAACGTTAAAACTTTTGATTCATCCTGAAAACTTAGTGAAAATAGAGCTACTACCAGTTAGTAAAATACTTTTCAAAATTCTTTTGAATGACCTAAGAATTAGTTATTTCAAATACAGGATAAATGCACATTGATGCCATTTTCTGAATCAGTTTATACAATTTCTAAACCGTTACATGCATTGCCATTCACTTTTAGCGACATGACTTTCTGATACACGGTTATCTTGCACTCGGGGATTTTCATAATTATGTAACTATCTTCTAATAATATCAACTTTAGACAAATCTTTAATCGGATATCAACTGATACTTCTAAAATCTCGTCATGTTGACATTAAGACAAAATGCCTCAATAAAATCGTTTAAAATTACATCAAATTAAATTTTGATATTTCTTATCTTAAAAGCAATACTTGAATTTAAAAGACTGAAACTAGCATATTTTATATCGAAGAATTGTTATACAAAATAGTAAATTATTTAAGTAATTTATTAAGAATTTCATCGGAATGTCTGTTTTTAGAAGAATAAATTGAATTGATACAATTATTTCCTAAGAGAATTCATCGAAAACAAGGAAAACGGAATGTATCTTATGACGTAAATGTATTTTTTATTTTTGTACTTTCAATATTGCCTTTTTTGGTTAATTTTTTGTTAATATACGGGTAGTCAGAAAAGAAATGGGTTTTTACGGAATTTCTCGTGATCATGTTTATTTTTAATTACGCGTTAAATTGTCCCGGTGAAAAATCGGTTTTAAATTGTTAATTTATTTATAGACGGATTTTTTCTAATTGAATAATATAAAGCCCTTGAGGTATGTACGTTTATGTTAAAGAGCACTGAATTCTGTTCAAAATTAAAAAAAAATCGCTCCTCTATTATAAAAATCGATGAAATTGTAGGCAGTTAGACTTTGCACTTAGAAAGTATATGTGTCCACGCGCTATTCAGAGGCCTCCTCTTTCGACATCTCTTTTTAAATACATTTTTAATACATTAAACCTTTTAATTCCATATTTTTTTCAATACCATCGCTTTCCTCATAAGTTATAATAATTTTCTGTGATTTTTTGAACTTCCAGTTGACGGGCAAAAAGTGTTAAAATAAAAATTAAACATTTTAAATCGATTTTTCACCAAGATAATCAACGTATAATTAAAACTGAATATTTCCACGAGAAAACCCTTGAGAAAATCTACAAAATCCATATTTAAACAAATTTTTTTCTGGCTACCCATATTGACGAAAAATGAACAAAAAGAAGACGATAATAAATAAGACCTCGATTGGTTGGCGAATTAAATACATCTGTCTGTTCAGGAAATTTTGAAAGGGCATTCAATAAAAAAACATTTTTTTTTCATACGGTAATTTACATCTTTATCTGTTTTATCAGTTCTAACTTCAAGGTATTCTAAGTATTCAATAATGTAATTTTACGTTCTCTATTTCCCTAGAGAGTTTTTAATTTAATATTCGTCGGAACTTGGCGTGTTTTATTCAAATTATGTTGAAAATCTAATTTCTTTAATTCCGATGGTCGCATATGAATCCGTGAAAAATTACATATTTATTTCTGAACACGTAATCACTTTTTTATTTTAAAACAGTACACTTCAAACGTACTAACGAATATTTTAAGATATTTGCGAACATTACGTTTTGAAGGACAGCTGTTCAGACAAATAAATGTAAATTTTGTTTTTTCTTGTCGATACAAGTAAAATTTGAAAAATATACTTTTATTAGATTGCCTTTCTTGTAAAAATGAACATTATTTGCAAAAAATACTGATTTTCTAAAATAATCGGTTTACAGAAATTCCTTTGACATATTCGATTTGCCATTTTTAAATTAAAATTGAAACCTTTTTTATAACATATCAAAAATCTGAATTATGGCAATATTGACAAATATATTTACTTAATACATTTCTTGTCACAAATATAATAAAAAGATTTTTTTTTCGTTTTCAACAATCTTTAATAATCTGTTTAAAAATGATTTCTAAGAAGTAATCAAATTTAAAAATGCATGGATTCCTCATACGAAAAACAAATCATTGCAAAAAACAAACAAAAAATATAGAATCGTCTAGATGAAAAAGAAATAAAACAAATCGTTCTACTTTTCTAAATATTCTCATGACGAATATTCGTTTATTTCCTTACCAGGTGAAAGTAGTAAAGAACTAATTTGTAATGTAAAACACGCGTTTAATCAGATAATCCTTGAAATGAATGGAGTCATATTCCTCAGAAAATATGCGAAATTCCCCTTAGTGTACATAGAAAAAAATTTTCATTAAAAACCATACATTTCAACAACCCCACTTATTTTGAAAGTCTGTTTTTTGAAATGTCTGGTTTTGAATGTCCGTTTTTTGAAATGTCGGATTTTTGAGGTAAAACATCTGAAAATGGATAAAACTTACATTCCAATATTGAAATGAGGTATGGAACATAAATTTTATCTTATTATAAGAAAATTGTTACAAATTCGAATTGAAATTCAGCCTCAAATCCCCGAATTTACGATGTAAACGCTACAAAAAATCTTGTCTTTTGAAAGTTGTATTTTAGACCCTTTACCCTTACATTTTCTTTAATATCGTAAGGACAGGAGTAAACTAAAAACTGGTAATTACTGTATGCAGCAGTAAACTATTGTATGTCATATTATTTCGGGAAATAAAAATTCTAAACGAAGAAAAAAATATATTATATTAAAGAGAAAATGTGACCAAATTACAATACTTACTTATATTTGTAACATTAAAAAGTCGAGGGGCTAATTTCTAACCATTCTCTCAAAATCCTGTCTCTGTGTCTTAGAACTAGAACTCAGTCTAAAAAGAGTTAGGGACCACTCTAAAAGAGTGATATCAGTCACTCCAAATGAAAGAATGAAGAAATTCACTCCAATTGCACTATAGAGACGTTAAAATTAATATTACCTCATGATGGTCTGTCTTTAAAAAAAATTATTTTTTTAGAAAATATCCTTCATGTTATCTCTAATTATTTAGTACATACAAGAAAATAAAAACGTTAATATAATAAGAGAAATTACAGAAATTTATCACGTTTCCAAAAAAAAGTTCCGTGTTAGTTTTATTCCCACCCACCCTTCTTTATACTAGGTACTTTCAAATATGCCGAAAAATGTATTCATACAATTTATTTTATGAAAATATAGAAATTGATTATTTTTATTAAATATAATAAAGCTTTATGTCTGTGCATTTCGGACTTCAACATTTTATTCAAATTTAACTTCAATATTGAAGTGATCACTCCATATAGAGTGTTTTAACTTTCTCACTCTTTAAGAGTGAAATTTTACTCCATGAAATTTAGAGAGAAAATAAAAAAGATGAGTTTTTGAAAATTATGAAAAATAATAAAAACAATGTTATTATAAATAAATTTAGAGGTTATGATTCATTTTTATAATATTCAACCGGAGAAAAATAATTTGAATTAGTAAAAAAAATACTATGGAAAGAAAAGTTGCTAATTGATTAATCAGTGCATTAAAAAAATATCGTAATATTTACCAAATATGTGGCTGTCGGGTAGTATCTAAATATTTAGTTAATTTAAGTATACATTAGTTCTTCCTACTGAATCTTGATACCAATTGCACAATATTTATTCACTTCAACTAAACTGTAGTGGAAATTACTCAATATTTTTCTGCTAAAAGACAACCACACATTTAGTCACTATTACATTTTTTTCTCAGTGTGAACATTTCTACTAATAAAGAGTGAAAGAACTACTAATTCGTTAGTAGGAATTTAACCAATTCTTTAATTACGTCTAACTACTTCATTTTAGAAACAAGGCATTAGAAAATAAAATTACTAACTTGAAATTGGTAGAACTTGATTAATGAAATAGTAGTTTTTACTCGTTATTAGTAACAATAATTATTAGTCAGGGACATTTCATTCCTGGATTATTATTTTTTTACTAATTCAGATTCGGAGAGTACTTACAAATCGTTATGAAGATGAAAATACTAGTTCACAATCCATTTCCGAAAAAAGATAAAAATGTGATTAGAGTACATTAATTTTTGTACTAAACAACATAAAAAATACTAGTTCATGGAGAACATAAATTAACTATAAGTACAAGGAAATACGAAATTACGTGTAATTCCACCAAAGAAGAAAGGCCAATAATGTCGACCCTCAAAGAAGGCCCCTACCTTGAGTATCACTCGTCAATAAATCCGTAGAAAGTAGATTGGGGGAAATTAAAGGTAATAAATCATATTAAATTAAATAAAATTGGTTCACGAGTTAGCAGTGAAGTATATTTATTCGACAAATGACTGTTGTTATATTAAATTATTAATGGAATTCTTATTTACGCATTCCGAATCAGTCTAACGATCTTAAAATGAATTTTCCTTAACAGCAATTCATTCAGCTGTGTTGGGATCATTAACTATTAAATACAATAAAATATTAACTCTGGGAAGTCAAAAACTATTTCTTTTTTCTTCTAATGATGATTGGAAAAGGAGTAACAATTTTGTGAGCCATTTTCTCATCTTTTTTTTTTTGCGATTCATGTTTTTCCTTGCATTTTTGTTTTGAATTGGCCTAAAACCTGACTAAATGTCATCCTCGATGTCTAAATTTAAAGTAAATATTATTAAGCAAACTTAAAAAATCTGTCTTAGATTTGATTAAATGTCTTAGAATTGGTCAAAGAATACCCTCAATTTTTTTCAGAATGTTTTGTTACGATGTTGTTTTTGTTGACAAATTCAGAATATCACAATTTTGAAAAAAGTAATTAAAAAAAATTGTTATTTTATGGAATTTTTATTACAGTCTACAGTTAATGGGTTAAAGTACAGTAGACCCTCCCATAGTGTCGCTCTCTAGAAATCCTCTGAAAGTGTCGCAGTTCGTTCCTCCGATAGTGTCACAGTAAGCTCTCCACCACTTGACTATCTCATATCAACAGATTGACCACGAGAGGGGTTTAGAGTGTAAGGAATGTGGAGAGTAGGGGTGCGACACAGATAGAGGATTTGTTTCCCCTTCGGTCCCGAGGCGGTGACACTATGAGAGGGTCTACTGTACATACATCGTTGCCTTTCACTAGTTTTTTTTAAATATTACGTTGTTTAGTTATAAATGTCCATAAACCAAATTTTATTTTTATTTTCGAATATTTCGGCCACTGACTTCAAAAATGTCATTTAAAGCTTCAATTTCATTTCGTTTTCGATTCATCACTTTCGACAGTCATATCTTATTCTGATTTCTTCCGATCGGTTTGAAATTTTAAGGACGTATTCTCAGATAGTTATAATTTTAAAAAACGCAACAATAAATTTTTTTAATGTTACAGGGTGGTTTAATCCCTTAAAAAATAATCGAGTTGATATGTTCTGAAAAATATAAATAAGATTATTTCTAAATCCATATAAAGTTATTAAATTCTCTGCTTTCGATAAAAATTGATATTTTTTATATGGACACGTATAGCCGAAAGCATTAATCATTTTTTATACGTATATAGTAGTAGCAAATTTAATGGATGACTACGTGGAATGCGGAAAGCGGTAGGAATTTATACAGAAAACTTATTTGATGAAAGTTAGAAGTGTCATTGAAGGTTACAAAAAAAATATATAAAAATGTCTTGGAGATGCGAATGTTCGTTATGCAAAAATATGTTATTATTATTTATTATAAAAATTACTATTAATTTTCGGTATATTCAGAACATTCATGGAAAAAAAAACAAATATGATTACATATTTTTATAAATAAAATAATCCAAATACGTATTGAAAAATTTTGAAACATTCATAATGCTTCAAATTTTGTTATTTTTGTGATGGATTTACTTTTTGAAACACACTTTTTAAACATAACCGATTTTTATTTTAAAATTATTTTCTATAATATGTTAATAAATTGACATTCCAAGCATTATTTTTCAACAATTTTTATTTTTTATTGGGACTGTGGTATTTTTATTAGAAAATTTCTTTTGTTTGTCAAAAATATAAAAACTTTAATATTATCATTAATCGATATGTCAGTAAACCTTGTTTGGATGAAAACAGAGTTGTAAGAAATGTATTAAACTGAAGAACAGAAATGGAAAAACTATATTCAGATTACACATGCAACACTAAGTATTATTTGTATCAATTTGCACATGCACTTCAGTCCCATATCTATACTTATTTAAAAACTTGTAATCTGTTTAGAAAACGCTAATTGTACGTTAATTTTGTTTAATTTAAATAGTGTTTATGAATGCAATAATGTTAAAGGTTATTGCAATAATATAGTAAAAAAACGAGTTTAATCTATGAAAAATTGCTGTTTTTAAAAAAAGTCTAATTTTCATCGATCACGTTTTTTATTCGAAAGTCAGATTTACTGATTAATGCGCAAGTACATGTACTTTTTGCAAATTCTTGTATTTTCCATGACGTTTTCCTTTATTATTAACTTCTTCAATGACAGAAATGTTTTCGTACATTTGAAAAATGTTACAATACATGCTTGTTGTATAAGAAATTCATTTTAACTTAAGCGTTAAAAAAGCTACAAATTTATTTCCTGTGTACAAGGCATTAGTAAATAATAAAACTATAATAATAAAGGAAATAAATATTATTTTTATATTGATTAAATACTATACAACAGTTACTAGGTGGTTAGTAAATCTCTAGAAGTACGTAAATGATATAAACATTTATTAACAGACTTAGATCTCTTATGGAACATTTTCGGGACTAAATTTTGATGAAAATCATTGTATTTAATATTTGTTGAAAAATCATTTTCAGCGATTGTCCTAGACTTGTAAGTCTAAAAAATGAGAATAATTTTCTAATTACTATGTGATTCTGTTGAGGATATTTATTAGTAGTTTCAAAATATATCAACATTTTTTAATTCATTTTCTTTTATTTATTTTTTCAATATCTTCACTGCATCAAACAAAAATTAATAAGATTTAGGTTCATTTTTTAAATAAAAACCGCTGTTTAATTTGCTAGAATATTTTAATTTTAGGCTTAAATTTGGAAATGTTAAGGGAATATTGGTTTAAAATATTACTTTTAAACTTCGAGATAAAAATTATGTTTTGAAGATGACAAAATACGATTTTATTATGCCACAAAACCCGGCACACCTTCCCCAAAAACATAATAAAAATTACGTGTTTATATTACATTGACCGAATATTCTTTTGGCAAATGTTATCAAGTTTACCGAAGATTCTATGCAAAATATAGATTTTTATATACATACATTTTTTTCAAATCAAACCGGTTTGGACTGTTTGGCTGACAAATAAGTCAATGAATATTTATCAGTTGAAAAGTGTATACTGAATTTAAAGAAGAAATATAAGGTTTGAGATTTAGTTGCAGGTTACTAAAAAAATAAAAATAAATGATTTCTGGAACCTAACGGTGGAATTGCAGGATTAATTTAACAAAATAATTGTATTGACAACGACAAGAAAACTAAATCGGTTCGGATGCAAACATTTTTTTCTTTCCAATCTTTAATTTTTCTATATGCCATTTAGTTCCCAATAAAATTAAAAAGATTTACAAGTGTTCAAGATTTCAATAAAGTTTTGAAAATGAAATAAAGTTCTGATTTTCAAAATGTACTGATCGCATAGATTATTTAAAAATTTATTCGATATTTTTTAATATAATTGAATACATTTCAATCGACCGAATGGCATGAAAAGTATTCAGAACTTTAACTTTGAACCCACATACATTATGAGTTTTGGTACGTATCTTTTTGAAATTAAAATGAATTTCCTCAATTTTTCAGAAAACCTGACGGTAGAAAACCGACATTCAAACAATCGACATGTCAAATTACCGACAGTAAAAAAACCGACAGTAAAAAACCGACAGTTTTCGCCAGTATATCCTTAGTTTAAAAACAAATACAAAACGTGAGTTCTCGTGGGCATGGGTTGACAAACGATAAATAAAGAAAACGACAATCAAAAAGACAATTAAAAAAACCAACAAAAGTCAAAAGGATGATCTTTGAAAGGTAGATAGAAGGAGAGTTCAAGGTCCTTGGCTGTTTGCCTGATGGTTGTTTGAATGGCTGTTTTTTAACTGCCGGTTATTTGACGAGTCGCATATGAAATTTCTTCTTTTTGAATGTTTTCATTCTTCGATTTTTTTAACCTTCGGTTTTGTGATTTTGGGCGTGTATTCCATAAACAACAATTTTATATGACACTTGTAGATAACTTCGTAATTACTTTACAGAAAGATAAAAAAATGGATGCTGTAAAATTGCACGTAATTTTTATTGCCAAGATATAAAAAGCAAATTCAGTTCTTTTGTTTTAATCAAATTTTGTTGTCGTACTGTATTAGAATGAACTGTTTTAAAATAATACTTATGTATTATTTATCATGAATTTTTAAAATCTAATTCCAGGTCAACAGAAAAGGGCCAGTAAAGAGTTGGCCAATTAACGACAAGCGTTGCGAAACACGTAATTCCGTATTGCGAAATACGCAAGACTACTGTACGTCTTGTACATTTTCTGTTCATAACTTCATTTGTGTGGAAGCATATCTATTATGTAATCACATTTACTTCAGACTTGCAATAAGTACGTAACGTCAAATTCATAACTTTTAACAGAAAATTTGGCGAGTCACTTGAACTGTAGTTACGAAGGTTAAGACAATAATAATTTACCTAACATTTCCTGAAGTTTTCGTGACCAATCAAAAAATTATTGTATTGCTTTTCATCACTGCAGTATCCCCAATAATAATAACGAAAAAGAGACACTTTCATTGCTAATAATTTAAAATTCCTTTTTCCGGTCTTCAGAATGGATTAATCTTTAAAAAAAGTTGAGTCACAAATATCAATACAATTTACCATAACAAAATTACGCAGGATTTTTTTGGAGAATTTGTTACTCTCCAGATTTCTTGGAGTGAAAATTTCACTCATAACATTTAATGAAATTCGACTCTAATAAGTGTTGACATTTTCACTCTTGCTGTAAGACTGAATTTGTTAGTATGGATGAGACGGAAGTAGCTTAGTCGTCGCGACGCTAGGAGCGCTCGCGATTATCCCAGTTCTATTTTGCTCTCGTTATAGAAACGTTTTTTCATTTTGTATATTCGAAGACGTGAAGGAATGTTATGGATATTTTATTTATTATATCTAACAGATAAGCATCCCTGGTAGAAATCTGTCCAGTTATTAGGGATGTGGTACTTACATATTGTATCTAAGATTTATTAATCACTTTGCAGCTGTTTATCAGAATGAAATATGAAATTCATATTTTATCTCAGAGTGAAAATTCAGACCGTCAGAATTACCTTTCACTCTATAAAGAATTTAGTAAGTTTACTCAAGTAAACTTAAGTAAAGTTGCTGATAAAGAGGCATTAACAGACGTTATCTAAAAAAATTCGTTAAATAACTCATATTAGGAATATTTTCTTTTGTTATTTTGCATGGAAAGTAGACGTTGGTGTGATTAATTATCTCGTACCTAATACATACATAATTCTGTGATAAAATGCACATATAAAATGCACACGTTAACTACGCTAAATTGAACGTGACGCGGAATGTTTGATCACCTGTGAGACAAAAACCAGTGACATTTGAGACTGTCTGTTTAAGAAATGCTTAGGAAATGAAATCATTTTCTTGAAATTTTATTCGGAAAGTTTATCAAGGTTAAGTAGTCTGACACAAAATAAATACTTCTTTTATATTCGGTTAAACTGCGTGTAAATTGCGAAATCGAAACGCACGTGCATAAATAAATAGTTCCTGAAAGAACTCAGTTTGCTTTTTATGTCTTGGCAATGAGTTTTCAAGTAACTAAAAAATACTAATCAAAATAATTCATAAGTAAATGCACTGAAGAAGACCAACGTGGGTAAATGCGATTTCGTAACTGCTATTAGCATTGTATGTACGAAATTTGCTTCGTCATTGGTCATGACTGTTCTTTTTTCATGGCTACATTTGAGGAAGGAATATAATTCTTTACTCTTTTCATAATTTGTCAAACATACTTGTTATTCTTTCTTGCAGACAGAGAAACAAATACATTTTGATTTATTGAGCAGCTTTGTGGCGACTGTTGATATACTCTACCATCCTAACCGACATGTACTTGAGCGATTACTAAGATGGTTTTAATATAACATTATTATTGTCAATTATTAAATATCGTAAAAAATTTAATCAGTATGTCAGGTACAATTGCTAATAGTAATAAAAAATCCTCACATTGTATTACTAATATTCTAAATTAAATATCTTCTCAATATATTCCGTTAAACAAACCGATGCAGTTTATTAATTCGACATAGAACATAAAGAGAATAGACATGTTGAACATGGCGAGTGTTATTTAGATGATGCTTCCTTTCGACGCTCTGCTAACGTCGAAAACTTCTTCTTTATTCAGTGATCACGGTTCTATTGAATACTATTATTTTAGTATTATTATATTACAGTCGGTATCATATACTTATCAGTTACACGTCACGTAAAATCCGATGATAATATGCTGAAGAACTCGTGCTTTTATCACTTGCGACAATGATTGTGATCTTAATATTAGGGTGCCTGTTGAACACTTAATGCACCACCAAGCGGTAGGTGCTGGAAACGTCCACTGATGTCGACTAACAGTTTAAGATAGCCGCGTATCATGAATTTGTTCACAAAGAGTACTTTATGACTGTTTTTATCACAGTTGTAAAAGCTTTACCATTGGCCCATACTAGTTTTACACTTTTTATCCCGAAATCAGAAAAGTAGGTCAAATTCAACTCCGTTTCTCCATTACAAAGATGATTTAAAAATTGTTATAAGATACCTCATATATACTATTTTCAAGTGTTCTCCATCGACTTTTGTCGAGAAAATTACAAAAACCAACTATTGACTCCAAAATTTTGTAAAATAAATTAAAATGGCTATAATTTGTTGTTCTTTGTTTAATTTTGCACGATATTCTTCACTAAAACGGGGTATAGTCTACGAAAAATATAAAAATGAAAATTGATCCTTATTATTGAACACAAATAGTACAATAGTAGATTATTTTTTGGAAGCAATGACCGATTCAAAAGTCGATCCGACATTTCAGCTTCCTATTGTAGTCTTTCGAAACATCAAAGTTGACGACCAGTATTTTCATTCGAAATAACATCGGAATGGCAGTCATGGAAAAATATGAATTAGCTACCATTATTTACTCGAGTTAGCAGGAGATATTTTATTACCACGAAAGTTAGTAATGATAAGATCAGGGTGGATACTTTTCTTAAAAGTACGCTTTTGAAACTGAATACTGGCACTATAACGAATATGTTAAACGGTATCCATAACTTCAGGGCACTTCTCAGGAATGATTACTAATTTCATATTCTACTACAGATTTTGCATGTAAATTTTATGTTTGGGGTCTTTGGTTTGACATTGAATCTATACCGTTCGGGTAGTGCTCTAACTGAAAAAGGTTAAAAATGATTCATT
Source organism: Trichopria drosophilae (assembly GCA_030407085.1). Taxonomy (NCBI): domain Eukaryota; kingdom Metazoa; phylum Arthropoda; class Insecta; order Hymenoptera; family Diapriidae; genus Trichopria; species Trichopria drosophilae. Next base: position 81,767,126 of record CM059587.1, on the reverse strand, counting down.
TAGTTTCAGTTAGTTCATCCGACGTCTAAAATTAGAACAGTAGTAACATGAAGATGTTAATGAAAATAGCCTTGTATAAAATGAAGTTAAGTTGTACTGTATATAACATCGAGAAATCATTAACACATCCATGTTTTGTTTACAGCACGATGGACTCTGCCCATGACGGATGTCTTGACCGCTTGTTACGGCAACGACTGGGTACCAACACCGACGACGAATGTCAAGGAAAAAGAACCGCAGACATCACTGCCGCCATCTCCGTCCCGGTCGCCTACGAGTTTTGTGTTGCATTATGCAGCTCGAGGATCCAAGAACAAGTGGAGTCACCACAGTGTTACGATGTCCCATACGGATCCACGGCAAGTTACTTCCTGGGTCAAAACTATCCGCAATTATCTAAAAAGTACGTGATTTTTCAATAATAACATCACATAAAAACATCAGCACCCAATACATGCAGTTACATAGACTAATAAATGTAGATGGCCAGACCAGGAGGTGGAAAGTGCCCCCCTGCCCCTCCCTGTGGACGCTTTTAACCCAATACATCACTGGATTACTAGTCATGATATAATGTTTTGTAACTGATCAGTAATATGGCATGTCCAGCATTCCTTCCTTCAGTGTGTTCAGTTAGAAATTTTTATCTAAATTGTGCTTTTAATTAAGATGAGTCCTAACATCAGTAAAAGCTAGAATGAATGTTTGTTCTGTCTGTCATAGTGTACATTCCAATCAGTATTCACTTGAAACCCAGCTGATTCATTAATAGCATTTTCCATTAGATTTGGAAAAAAATAAGTCTTCGTGTCGTATTCTGACCGGATGTTGATTTTGTTTCATCCAAAACGATAACCTGCCTATGATAGGTTTGAACACATACCTTGATGGACAATAGGGTAAAGTTGTAGTATATTTCGTTTGGGTCCCATTGCTTATAATCTCAAGACCTGAAAAAATGCCCAGAAACTGAGCTAATTTTTCGGGATCCAACTTTTCTTCCTGATTTTCAAGAATACATTTATTCATGTTTGACATGTTCAACAATAAAGTACACATATTTCATAACGTTTATCTGAGGAACCCGGAAGGAAATAATTTAAAGAAATTATGACCTTTTCACATTGAATTATCTAGGGTGTAGTTCCGATGACTAGGAATTATCCGCCTGAAGCAAGATGACATTTAATCCACCCCAAGTATTGATTTGTTAGACATAGAATCTACTCTAATCGAAACTTCACTATCCCACTCTCGTAGTCTCAATAAAAGATAGAGCTTGATGATATGTCGTTTTTCGTAAAGTATACGCACTTATGTCTGCTCATAACTATTATTTCCGTAGAGATAGAGTATTGGACTAAAAATAACGCTTGTAAGACATTTCATCCTCTTATTTTCAAAGGTTCAACAATGCGCTGAGAGAAATTATTTACTAATAGTTAATGTAAGCTAATTTCAAGGCTCTTGTAAAGTTAGAAATGACAGGTAACTTTGAGATGAAAATACCAGCACTTTTCTGCAATATTATTGTATGTTAACTCGTATATTTTAACATTCACGGAGCGTTCGTTAACTATTAATAAATTAAATTCATGGTTGCACTGCGCGGTTCCTTAACTATTAAATTATCCTGTCGTTTCAACTGCGCATATCGGTAATGCGCAACGTTTATCAGTCCCCCGCGCTTTTTTCTATCATTTATATTTCCGAGCGTCGAACAATTCGCAGAAAATCAAATGACGGCGCGTGTGTATGTTTATTTATTTCTGTTTCGGCGAAACTATAAGCACGAAAATGTACTACACGTCACGTCCAATCTTAATATTCAAAATTCTTATATAAGCTATTAACGTAATAAATTTAACCAAATACGAGATTACAGTAACTTTATGATAAAACACATTCCTTGTTCAAAATATAAATTCTTGTAGCTTTATTGTAAATAGCTATTACATTAACTGTAAACAAACATTTCTCTCAGTGAAGGGTATTAAACAAATAAGGATAGTCTGTTGATGTGTCCATTGTTTGAAATTTAAAGTTGGATTAATTAATTGTTTTCGTCGAGGACCGTATTTAACCCAATATCAATATCATCTAATCAATAACCTAACCTAACCTAACAGAATGTATCGGCTGGATGTCAATCTCCATTTCAAATTGATATTTTGATTGCTTTAAAAGTGGAGGCACGAGAATACTTAAAGAATGTAGATCTAAGTGTAAAGACGTAAGAGGCCTATTAGGGTTTGAGACTATTTCTTCCCTCTTTTTCATCAATTACTCAATGTGCAAGGTGGTTTTCCAATATTCATGGTTGTTTTCGTACCTACCTTCTGTCATGAAACATCCGGATTACAGAAAAATATTATCCTTGACATTGAAACGCACACGTGCCAGTTGTTGAATTTTAGGTCTGATTAGTTCACTGAGTTATAAGACGTTTGTTCTAGTATAGACTGAAATTCATTAGTTGGTTTCTGGTTTTTGTGCACTTAATGGTGCTCATTTATTCCACATTTATTTTCCTTTCAATCCACTTACTCCCATTCAAAATTAATATAAATAATTCCATTGTTATCCTTCGAGTTCTGATTACAGGTCGAAATATTGTCTTTTTTATGAAAACATTTTTCCTGGTGTGAAACTCTTTCTGTATATTAGGTAAAAAACTTTTCTAGAACGTCGTTTCTTTAAGACCCTCACGTACCTGAACATCATTTGTCTTCTTCATTTACTTCTGGTTTCTGAAAACCAATTTTACTATTCTGATACAAAATGGAGTTGTATATATGATCCCAAAAAATAAACCATCTTCGCTTTATCATTTCCAAAGTAATTTGTTATGTTGGTCCATTATAAAAAATAGTTATTACATTCGTTTATTCCACTATATTAAATCTTTACAAACAAATCTGGTGGGAATTTTTTTACGTTTGAAAGTCTTTCTATTTGATTTTTTTAGAGCGTATTTTTAAAAATATATTTTAGGCAACATATTCCAGACAAATTTGTCGTAATAAAATACAGTAGACGAAAATTCAAATATCTACGATATAAATTTGATTAAACGAGTTCTATAAATATGTATCGTAGGTTTGGCCCACCGACCACGCAAAATTATGATATTTATAAACCCATTCGGCGGGAAGAAGAAAGGCCTCCAAATCTGGGAGAAGCAAGTTCAACCTCTCATGAATATGGCCGGTATCGAAACGAAGGTGCTGGTCACAGAAAGAGCCGGGCATATTCGTGACACTTTGTTATCGGCCAATTTGGAAAACATACACGTACGTATCTATTCATCTCTATAAAATATATACACATTCGCGATTAAGAAAAAAATTAAGGTGAAGATTATTCCACTTTATTTACAGCATCGTTGATGATATTTCTTGTTGATGTCAAAAAGTTTGCAAGGCTTCAAGAATTCAAAACTAAAAATGAATAAATTTATAGATCATCCATTATTTCCATGCATAATTTACTAGGATAAATCTGCAAAAACTAAAAAATGCGTGCAAATGTTCATAGGTTGATAAAGTTTGAAATAGTGTCGGTAAATTCGCAGAATCGTCGCATCCCCAAAATAAATATAATTCGTTTCAGAGATATTTTTAGCTGCTGATTACGAATATCATAATAAAATTGGCGGTTAGCCATTTTGGAGCACCCATGCGTTGGGTACCGGTACTCACCGCAAGTCAAATTTTGCGAAAAGTATATAATATGACATTTATGTTTGCATCTCAGTCGACAATTTGTATGGTGCATAAGTGGTTATTATTAAAGATTTACAAATGTTTTGAAGGGAGGGTGAAATACCGATGCCGATGGTACGGAAGTGATTGATCGGTTTCTTGTGTTAGATATACATTTCTATGTTACCACGGCATGTGGGGTTTTAGGTTATGTTGACATACAAATGGCGGTCCGGATTACTAGGTCAATAATATACGTCAATTCGCACGATTTCACAAGTTTATTTTGTATCCGCGGAAATCTATTCAAAGATATTTTCGTATTGACATATCATTGCAATTAAATATTTTCTATTTTCTGTTGTTTTATTATTTTTGGATTCTAATACATTGAAACCCAAATTTCGTATATCGCGTTTTAGATGAACTAATGTTTAAAAAAAGGTTAGCAATGAATAGAATTTTCCAATGCATCTCAATTCATTATTTTAACCTCAAAAATATCCAAAAAGAATTGGATTATTCCATCAATAAACCGAATATACCATTTGTTTTGACAATGACAAACTGTATTTCATTCATGTCGAACACATTTTGAAATGTGTGAGTTGCCATTGGATTATGATATTATCCATAAAAAGATTATTCTTGAAATGTAGTAAATAAATGATGGATTCACGTGGATTAAAGGATATAGTACTGTCAATTCAATTGCATGTATAATATGCATAAAACACATTAAAAAATGTTATATTTCGTTTTACTCAAAATTTATTTTAAATTTTATTTTTGCATGAAAGTGCATTCGGCGGAGATAGAAAAAGTATTCAAAGAACGTAAAATGAATGCGTTTTAATCAATTGGTATGGAACCTAAATTCGTTTGCTGCGCTGCTATGCTAATAAATGAGGAAGTAATTTGACTGCGTACTAGGTGCATATTATCAATAATAATTCGGCACGTGTATTGTTACTAGCGCCGTTTGAACTAACTTACTCGTTTCGAGATCGTTAAACTTCAATCATATACATTGTTACTGTGACACTTCAGGCACGTGCCCATCCCCACTTTTAGCAGCGGTTCTCATTGCTGTTATGCTCCAAGTTAATCTCGTCTTATGTCAATGGAATTCTTAGTAAACGGAGGAATTGAAAGCTATTCGGAAATTCCAAATTATAAAAAAGGGGATGCACATTGTTGCAGAGGTTCGTTCATTTGTTTACGTATAATACATATTATGATATGACATATTATATATGTTCAACAATCGGCAGAACTTTTTTTATACGTATTTCATTGATTATAATTCGTTTCAGTCGATAAAATCATGAAAGATTAAAAAAAAGACCTCAAACATGAATGAACAATCGTTTTTTTTTTCCAATTTGATTACCGGAAATCGATACAGTATACATGAAAATAATAGAAAATTAAAAAATTTAAAAAAATTCTTTTTATTTGAGAAACTGAGCTGAATTTGTCGTACTTGCTTTTCCGATTTTGCGCAAAAAAGTGTTAAAGAAATCAGAGGTTTTCGATGGATTTTGGAAAATTAAATTCGCGAACGGGAGAATGTGCGTAGCTTTCCATTAGTCAAATCAGTGATTTATTAAAAGTTAATGAAATATTTCGTAGCTAAATGAAGAAATTTTGTTCACCCTTTCATATAAAGATAATCTTTGGTATTAGTAAATAATATTTCTGTAATAAAATGAAAAAAGGAGGGCTTTTAACCTACAAAGTGCAAGTAACATCCGAATGCAGGACAAAATCCTGTAAGCATGTGTTACTTGCGAAGGAATATATATAAAAAAAGGTGTTGTTTTTTAATTATTTTCCTCTACGTTTCGAACCTACTAGGGTTCCTCATCAGGAGGCAGAAATTTACTTCTGATTAACCAATGATTAATGATTAATGATTGGTTAATTATTGACTCCTGAAGAGGGACCCGAGAGGTCCGAAACGTTGAGTCTTTTAATGGTAGGCAGAGCCCATAAAATTGTATTTATTAATCCAGAAATAATTGGCATGTTAAACGGAAATATAAGACAAAAACGTTACTAAAATGTTTTGTAGTACTGCACGATGAAAGAAAAGAATTGTTATGGTGGGTTTTTCGACTGTCGGTTTTTTTAACCTGTCGGCTTTTTGATTTGTCGATTTTTCGATCCACACCCGTTATGGTTACTAAACACCAAGTATCCCAAAAATTTGGTTTGGTAATACCGATCGAACAGTTCCGTTTATTGTTAAATCAAACGAAAATAGGTGATATAGGGATTTTTGAGAATAATATCCAAATTTGTTAGCATAACAAACATTGTGGATAAACATAAAAATTCTTTTAGCAATAAATAGGTTTTATAAAGGTTGCTACCATAAGCGCTGTGGAAGAAAAAACTCTTTGGAGATTCGATTACACTTTCTTAATATATTATAAACTCTAGACTTGTATAGATTTATAAACACAAATATTTTTCTTTCCTTTTTGTAATTACTGTGTCAGGTACAACGTAATACCGGTGCCTTTATATAAGGCATTAGAAAGTTGATAAATAAATTGTCTCATTGCAGCAATATTGAATTGTTAGCTGAATTAATTTAAGGTAATAAATAGGCATTGTTTTTCAAACGAAACCTGATTTGCATTGACAATAAACAGAAATGTGAATTCAGCAAACTAATAGCAACGACTAACCTTCAATTGTCAACAAAAAACATTCTTCTCTCCATATGAGACAAGAATTTTCTTACCAGAATATTATAATTATAAGAGCTGCGGTTTATTACCCAACAAACCAAAAAGTATGCGAAAAATCTGTATACGGTTTAGTACGAAATAAGTCTCTTTCTTTCCCGCTCTTTCATTTACGAATGCGATATTATACGCGATACACAAACGCACATAACCTTAAAGAAACGATTACTTTAGATTATCAAATGATTTGAACTCAAAACTCTAAAACAGAACATTTTTTCAATAATTATGAAATACGGAAAACGAAATAATTAACTCTTCGATTAAATTGACAGAATTTAAACTAAGCCGCAACAAATCAATTTTTGGAATGCGTTAAATACGGTTTCGTATAAGATCGAATGAATTTAATTCTGGAATTACAGGTCGTATAAAATAGTATGAATTCGAATAAGAATCTCGGATAATCAATGCGTCACTAGAAAGAAACATAATGCAAAATATCGATTCCGTATACTTTCTGGTTTATTGGGTAGTTGTCACAATCTTATGATCCTTTTTTTGCGAAAACATGCGTACAATTCAACAAAATCTAATAATAAAAACAAAGAAACAGTCGACATTTTGCATTCTCTTTCTTTCCATGAACATATCGATTTTCAGAATTTCTTATTCGATTTTGTATGATTTCATACGTCTTTGCAATTCGATGACTCTTAATTGTGTGGATTTAATCAATGAATTATTCTGATTCTGTTACCTAATTCATATTTATTGGAGAATTATAGTCTGATAACTTTGAAGTTCCAACCGTCTTAAATTTGAATGTATAATAATTTCTTATAGGTTATGTCCGTTTCTGCATCACGTATAACAAATTACACGATGACAACCATATGCTAAAAAACGAGAAAGAAACAAACATATTTCCCTCCAAACTTTACTTCCACAGCCGTATCATATGCAAATTTAGTCAGATTCACAGGCCTACAAATTTTCACTTAGTTCTGTAACAAAAAAAAGGGATGGTGATTCTGACAGGACTTCTGACGTAGAAAACGAATCCGACATTCAAAATGGCCATTTTGATGACTTACAATAAATCCTGACGTGGTGGGCCATTTTTAAGATCGGCTTCGTTTTCTACGTCATAAATCCTATTAGAATGACCATCCCTTTTTTTGTTACATAACTAAGTCAAAATTTGTAGGCCTGTGTTATTAATATGTGCTTCTCAATCTACAACACCAGAGATTTGTATCCAATCAAAAGTCGATTATTAGTAAACCTGTAGCGTTTGAGACGTATTTATACTTTGGAACTTTGGAACTATCTTAATAATTACCTTTAATCTGAGATTGTCAAACTATATTTAAATACGTTGCAGTAAAGTTGTTTTCATCGTTTTTAATGAAGTGTAGGTAACTTATTTAAAAATGATTATTATTCTTAAGAGTTAATGTATGTAGATTATATAAATGTATTCAAGAATTAAAATACAAATATGAAAATAGTACATTACAATACAATTGCGCGTGAAGTAGGTAATTTGTACACGAATAAAACGAACAGATCAACCACTTCGCGCAATAACAACAGTGGGAAAAATTGAATTTCGCGCACGGAGTTGAAAAAAAGATATCAGATGTGTCTAGTGCTGCAAATAATAAACACATTAATGTTCCCTGAAGCTTGAAAAATAAAAAATTAATAACATAAGATTAGATATGTTAGAAGGAATAAAATATAAATATATATTTCAATTTCATCGTAATACTAAAACCCTAGTGGAGGATTCGAGCTACATGAACTAAAAGAATTATTTTCTATCTTAGCGATAATTATTGCACGTAGCTATTCGTTCATGCCATGCTCTTATTAAATTAGTCGGTGTACCGTTACAGCATGATTGAGAAATATATATGTCAAGGAATACGTAATCGTATAAAGTAATTAACTATGCACTTAAAGTTAATGCATGTGCGCTATAACGACGGGCGTGCAGATATTTTTAGTAATATTACAAAATTTGATTTATTCATTTAAATAACATTTATGTTATGTTGTATTATTTTATTGAAATTTATGGAATTATTAAACAACGGACGTCAGGAAGCGTCATTTTTCGTGATTACGTGCAAGTCACGTACATTTTTTAACCTGCGATAGGTCACGGTTAAGAACAAGTTGCGTTTCTTATTCAAATCTTTTAAAAACAGGTTTCCGTTTCACTCTCGGTAGACGTAAGTGGTTTTTTGTAGCTATATAATCTGTTATTCTCAAACATGATATCAAAGCAATTTTTAAATTATTCCAGTATTCGTACGTTATGTGGCATATAACAAATTTTATGTTATTTAAGATGTTTATCTTGACTAAATAACGACCATTGTGATTTTGAAGTATGTGTAATTTTTCTAATTTCGTGGCGAGGCCGGAACAGATTTGTGCTATTAAACATTTTTCCCTTTTATTTTACACTTTTTAACAAGATAACATGCACTAAAATAATTTGAAAATTTCGTACGATAAGGGCCATGCAATGGCGTAATGGTTCAATATTCTTGTAAATACTAAGGAAAGTATACTGCTAATTAAACATTCTTCCATAGATATTATAAAGAAAATTCTGCAACATTAAAGTTCTATTTATAACGTAAAAGTTGTGATTAATTTTCATAGTTTCGTTTTTTGCACGATATTAGCGGATAATGCTGATTTTCTAACAATTATTTTGTTGTAGTCTACACATAACAGCATTTTTGCGGATATTTAAAAAAATAGAAAAAAAAACGCATTATATTTAATAGTTAATTAACACTTCCCTGGTAGGATTTTAGACCGGAATCCAGCTGGATTACCCTAGTTGCTGCTTACTATACGGACCAAATCTTATTAATTTTTTAATCGGGTTAATCCGGTTGGATCCCGGTTGGGACCATGTGTATATTCGGGTCAAATCGGGCCAATTCTCCCGGAATTGTATCTATTGTTTTTAAATATTATAATGTCTGTTCGTGGTCGTGTTATTAGTTACTCTGGTTTGAGTTAAAATGTAATTAACAGTGGTTACAATCAATCAGTAAAAATATGAAGTCAAGATCTCCAGAAGATCTCTAAAATCACATGTGTTTTCAGCCATTTTTTGAGCTTGAATTCATAAAGATTTCTAAATGATATCAAGTCTAGAAAACCTTATAATGTGACGCTTCTGACCTCCTACAGATCACATTCGGAGATCATTCTAAACTATTTTTAATTTTTGACATCTGGAAAGGCATATTAAAATGAATATTTATTGTGAATATCATATTTAAGTAACCTTTAGCCGCGTTAATTTCTTTTTGTAAATTACAATAAGCTTGTCAAACTACAAGACATTCTTTTGCGTTGCTAATCTGGACACTTGAAGGTGTACAGCTTTCACTTGGTTCACACGAAATCTAGAGCGACTAAAAAAATGTATAGCTATTACTTATAAAGTGGAGCAACATTAATAAAGTAAAATAGTAAATTTTGGTTGCCTTTACCTATTTGATAACTTTTCATAGGTAAGGAAAAAATCTTTTGAAATCCCAACACAAGCGGTCGATATTCGTTTTGAGCATCTATCTCTTTTAATTTGTTGGTATACTTTTCTCAGAAAACCATTGTTCGATACATTGATCTGAGATTAACTTTGTCTGCAGCAATCAATTTCACTATTTGTTTTGTATAAAGGAGTCTTATATTAAATAAAAGTTCTGTATTTGTTAATATTTACTAAATTTATTAATACTAAATCTGTTGAAAGGAAACAGAGGGGAAAGAAGTAGTTAATGGAACTATTTTATAAAAGTAAAACATGGCATTACAAAAAATAGTTAGAACATGTAATTGTTCGCAGTTTTACAATTGATAGTCGCTTTAAATATTCCCGAGCACTAAAATAGGTTTAACAAAATTGATTAAACGAAAATAGGCGTTTGGTTTCAACTTTTCACGTTATTAATTCTACCTTTACTATATGTTACAACCACTTCTATATCTCTTTCCCATGGTTCCATTAACAATTTTTTTCTATCTGTGTATGATGGAAAAAAGTTGGTTACACAATGTGAACGAGTGTCGACGCATAACAATTTTGCATATATTAGTGGACGCATCTCGCTTTCGTGCGGTGTAGAGCTGAGACCAGTGCGAACCCCCCTAGCGGCCGCAATCCTTACTATCAATTGTTGGACAAATTTTCGTTTAATGTTGTGGATAGAATCGATGTTTTACCAACTGCGGTACCTGGTGCGGATTTTTCCTCCACAAAGTGGTTTTTTTTTCACGCCATTGCATATCGAAAACTGGTACCTCTCCAAAGGAAGGCGACCTATTTGGTTATTTTATGTAAAAGCTTCTAAAAAATTGTGAGAATACTGACAATTTTGTTATATTACTCCCAAATATTAGAAAAATAAATTATAACATTGGAATAAAGGACGAGGTTGTGTTAATTAAAAACAATGACTTTCAACATTTTCCGCGAACGGTTAGTTTTCTTTTAAAAGCCCCCTATCGTCACGGAGTCGCGCCGATCAGTAATACAGTAGGACCTGTGCAATTCACCCCCTCAAAATTGGCGGATTTGTCAAATTGTCTCGACAGAAGTCTTCGAAATTGGCTGCTATAGGGGGAATGCTTTACCCCACTCTCACTTTAACTTCGCTAATTTTGACACATTGGGGTTAAGCAATCAAGGTTCAAACACAGTAAAGTGAGGATCACCTCCCCTTTGCTGATTTTCCCAACTTGCAGTCAATTTTGGAGGTCATCGGAACGGAGGACAGTCAATTTCGCAGGTCCTACTGTAAAACCTTTTAATCTTCCAACGGAATATGGGAATTTTACTTCTGCTCGATTTCGTGATTAGGATGTAATAATAGCAGACACTTGAAGAACAAAATAAGATGGATATATTTAAAAAAAGTAATTGCATTTTGAGAGGTTAGATCAAAGATCAGCGCCAACAGGCGGTAAGATTAGAACTACATAAGGAAAAACGTCACTAAAAGATGCTTCCTAATTATTAGGACCTAGAGATAAGAGACATAATTTTGTTACATCTATTTTCTACAAACTTTAAAAATTGTGCAAATACTATTTGTTATTACTGATTTTAGTTCAAATTTCTCCGTCAGGTGGCGCTAATCTATAAATGATCATATTCAATAAAAAATTGTTATCCTTATTACAAGTGATGAGATTGTCGACGGAAATATCATCAACATGATGTAGACAAGCATACATGCATGTTTGCTCACTCGTTTCTGTTATTGTTTATACGAGTTTACGCGTGTTTACCTGATTTATCTCATCTGTTGATAATTTTCTTGCAGGCGGCAGTGTGCATTGGAGGCGATGGAACGTTTGCGGAATTGTTCAACGGTTTGATACTGCGCACGGCTAAAGAACAGCAACTCGACCTCAATAACTCGACGGTGGATTTACCGAAACCTGCTTTACCAGCTGGGGTAATTCCAAGTGGTAGTACCGACACGGTAGCTTACAGTTTACATGGTACAACCGACGTGCAGACTGCCGTTATCCACATCATCTTCGGGGACACCTCAGGGTTAGACCTCTCCACTGTTCACAATGAACGAGCTTTGCTTCGAATTTATGCAAGTGTTCTCAGCTACGGATACCTTGGTGACGTCATTCGGGATAGTGAAAAATTCCGATGGATGGGGCCACAACGATACGATTATTCGGGTTGGTTTTCAATATTTCATACATGTTTAATAGTGTGTAAAACAAAATAGATAAAGAAGTCGTGAACTAGTTTTTACCGACTGGAGAGTTTCTCAAACTTTACCCTATGTAGGAATATCAGAAAACTCTTTTATCGACAAAATTCTTAATGAAACATACTACAATTTTCGTTAACCGACTGATTCGGGTCAATCGATAAAATTTTCGGTTTATATTTTATACGAATCATCTAGTATTTTATTGACGGAAGTCATTAGATAAATTATTTTATCATTTTATCATTAAACCGCATTATCCCATGATTTATATCTGGTTACTTTAATTTTTAGGACTGAAAAAAATAATTGCCAATAAAGGGTACGAAGGAGAAGTGGAGCTCCTTTCTGATGCTTGTCATCCTTCTTCTTGTTCAAGATGTATCAGCGACTGCAGAAGGTGCATTCAAAGTTCACAAAGCAGCATTCCAGATAGCCATGTCTCGAGTAAGTCTGTTTATATTTTGTAGAATTCTCATGTAATGTCTAGTCAACAAAAATGTTCTAGGTTATCATCATTATATGTATATTTTATTAAAATTTCAGTATCGGGGTTAATGAGATCGTAAGGTATCTGTACGAAAGAGAAATTTAATACCATAGGTTTACTGCATGCAATAAAATAATTTTCGAAGATAAAAGTTATGTGTCTTGGGAATTCAATTAGACTTTGGTCCTCCGTGATATTGATACAATTAAAGAAATACGTTTGGCCTAATTGGGCCGGAACCATTTCATCTGGCACAAATGTTCTGGTTGAAAATGTTGGAAATCATAAATGTGGCATTCAGTTTATATTCGTTTTCTCTCGACTATCATCTGAGTATGGTATTTTAATAGTTAATAAGGTAAGCAACTCGTTTTCGATTATTTTGGATCCCTTTTGGTCCCTTAAGGGTAGAATTTTTCTTTCTCTTCTCATTCAAAACTTTATTGGTGTCATTTAAAATTATGGGCCCGATTATGCCCAAAATATGTTCGTGGGCCCCGTCTCATCTATCAGCATGGTTGACCCACTGAATTACCAATAAATTTTGTAGGAAACAGTTTTTCTAAAAAGTATCCATTTGTATATCATTAAAAATTATTTTGATTTTGATTACTGATTAATTCCAATATCCAGTTTTGCTGGATTCGATGTTGTAAGTATTTAAACTTTGCCTAATTTATACTTCATGCTACCTATGCAAATTCAACCACTATTTATATAACAATTGCACAGAGTTATTGAGGATTTATGAATAACACACATCAGTACTGTCTGCCACGATGTTATCCTATAGTAATGTAGACTTGGAATAGAATTGTGTCATAATGTAAACGATTTTTCTACTTTTAATATAAGAAAATCGCTTCATATACATTTCAGCTTTATTGTTTATACTTTTTTATGCCATTCGATGCGTAAAATACTATTTTACACACTTTTGACATTTTTCGGTCGCGTTTTACGCACTCAAGTGACATAAAATATCGTATGAAACATGTGCGTAAATGTTTATTCTGCAAATGTGATTACGACCCTCGCCTTCGGCTCGGGCCGCAATCCTTCACATCCGTAGAATGAACTTTTACACACTAGTTTCATAATAAACTATTATGCATGTGTCCGTAAAAAAGACACTGAACGGACTCTTTTTAGTTTGTAATGTGCGATTTTACGGTCTGACCTCTGCACTTTGCGGATTAAAAACATTCGGTAAAGTGCCTACTTTGCGAACAGTGTATCAAAAAATAGTGTTCGTTCCTCTGTCGTAAGATTTTACGGTCTCGTTAAGAGGTTATGAGATCCTCGGGACCGGTATCGCAATCTCCACTCTTCGTAAAATTTAACTGTAGGGCCTAGGAAAATACTACTTTGACAAAGGCAGAGTAATATATCGTGGTACATTCAAAGATACCAAAACAAAAAAGAGTTCAGGATGATTTCGAGATGTGCTCCAAAAGAAGTCAGACGTCCCACTTTCTGAGGGTTTTCTGAACATGATGTCATTATGAGATCTTTATATGAACTCATGTTCATATAACATAGGATTAAAATATTCATTCGAGCTGTACACTGATCAAAATAATCAGTATAGTTATTTTCGCTCTTAATGCCAGAGGTATTCTTTTAGTTATTGCCCTCATGTACATACATACACAACAAAATACCTAACGAAAAGACGAAAAGTCGGAAAAACCATAAGAAAAGAGCCCGCACAGTGCGTATTTTCGTTACGTATTTTGCTACATATGTTTGTACATATATTTTATACGTGCATTTCGACTAGATGGTTACTTCTCGGGTTCCCTGTTCCGATCATTCCAATTTTTCACAAATAATAATCGAAGACAACTGCGGACACGATTGTGATATGATTCGTCCATCACGGACGCTACCATTCTATTCTGTTCGATGATGTATTTTGTACATAACCTCAAATATCAACAATAACCTTTCATGTTGTTAATTGTACTATTTACGTACGTTAAAACCGTTTCTACTATTTCTTCATTGTTCCATTAACACTTTTTTCTCTGTATGTACATATTGAATTCAGCTAACTACACTGTTTGATCGCGTCGATTACGCGATGTTCATAGGTAATCCATTACATTTATATCACCTCTGACACAACACTATGCAACCGACTCTCTCATACTACAAGTACAATTGAAATTTGACGAAAATAGTATTAACAGCGCGTTTTTCAGTGACTGGGAATAAATACATTTAATAAAAACTTCCGAAAACGCATCCGCCCGGAATATCGGTAAATTTAGTGGAAACTCTTCCCGCGCTACACTATACATCAGCTGAGCTGAGTGGCAAGTAGTGACACCCAGTGACTGCGTTAAAGAATACGTTATGATCATGCATTGCCTGAAAAGTTTTGATTGTTCATTATCACAAAATGTCTTACCGAGTGCGTAGATAAGTATCCTCGAACTGACAAATTCGTACTGCAGGCTAGGGAGTACTGGTAAAAAAGTGTTTGGGAATTTAGGTACATAGCAATTGTCAGAGATTATAGCTCTGCAATTGTACGGACGGGATAAACCCCATAGTCTATGGTGTATACGTCGTACCCCAGCTAACACAAACTGCACAATCTTTTTAGCCTTGAAGACTATTGTATGATGATGTCTTAAATACGTGATATCCACCCTGTGAAGACGGTCACATAATATATAGACGGCATTGCGACCAATTTTGGGACTTTCGGCGGTATAACTGTCTTCTCGGGGGGCATATTACGTCTTTAATACGCTGTACAACAGACTTCTCGACTAAAAAGTAAGAATGTGCAGTGTGTGTTACGGGACGCCTATTTTGATGTAAGGTCTGAGCACAATGAACAAGTAAGACGTAAAACGCGAATGTTTTGTCTTTGTTTAACTTTTTTAACTGTCCTAAAGGAGGAAATTATTTTTACGTTCACGTTTTACATTTATTTGTTTATTGTGCTCAGGGCCTTTCGAAATATAACTCTACTTTATCTAACCCGTAAAGTTCGGAGAAAAACTGACTTTCATCTGTAAATAACTAGTTCATACATGTTTTCGTATGGGCTAATCAGACCATGCTATATATGACACAATTTCAGTATCTGGTTATTAACATTAATTTTATTTAATCGTGCAATATGTGCATCGAAATATTGAACTTTACATTATTTGAAGGGAATACCAATGAAAATATCGATTTGACGGTTCAGTAACCGAGTTTCGACTTCATCGAAAGCATTTCCAACATTTGTTAATTATCGCAAATACCATCACTCGATTTTATTACAAGTTGTCGTGTCTCGTCGGATTTCGATGTATAAAATAATTCAATTTTCGACAGCTTTAATGGGGAAATGAAATTTCGAAACATATAAATAACAAATTGTTAATCAGATACTTAACGGCTTTGTTACATATAATCCTTTGAAATTAATAATTACGTTTGGTTCCCTGCATAAATTTATCATATTTTGAGCGTGCGGATTGTACACGAAAATACAAATAATGCAGTTCGTTAAGCAAGTAAAAATGTAGCAGATTTTAATCCTTTCATTAGCTGATTAGCTTTTAATGGTTTTCTGATATTCATTGCCATTTCAATAATTCAACGAACTTGGGATTAGCACTATTACCCAAAGACCAAAACAACCTCGTCCAAAATATATCCTAACCTAAAAATGCAAAAATTGCGATTATGGCCTGTATGTTAGGTTACACAGCATCCTATTTAACTTAGAACGTGACATTTTTCAATGTTTTATTCCGACATGATGATGTTGGAAGAAATACTTGGACATTCAGATATGTTCAAAACATCAATATAATTCAAAATTTTTTAATATTATTATCTAGAAAAGTCAATACTACTCCTCTTAAAGCTTTCATGTCCAAAATGATCATAACAAATTCCACTCACCCACATGTAGATTGTATCGCTACCTTAATTACGGGAAAAAGCCTGTAATATTCACATGGCAACCTGATATTATAATACTTTTGATTATTTGCGGATTCGCGTCTTCTCTGAAAATGTTTAAGATATTAGTCCGACAATTCTTTTATAGTAATGACCCTTGTCCTCGAAAATAGAAATTGCTATTTGGCGCTCAGAAATAACGAAACATAATATTAGAACAAAGTTGAGATTAATTTAGTCGTCGAATTACATACTGTATTCTTTGGAACGTCATCATGATTCTTTTTCAAAACCTGTTTTTTTACAATACTAAAGCCATTTTGTCATACAAGCTTAACTACGTTTGCTATTTTGGAAATTCTACTGTCGTTCTAATTTACTATACATTGAAGTAACTAACGTAGTTAGTTAAGTTGCGAATGATTAATGCATGGTTGTCAACGTAATTAATAATGTTATCAACGTTATCTCGACCATCCTAATCGTTTACATCAGCTACTAAATTGATATTCTTCATATTTGTCATCCGTCACATTAATCAATTTTATTGAAGCTGTCGTTCCTTGCTTAATTACGAGTGTTGATTATAACCCAATCATGTAGGCTTATAATAATGGTGGAAATTCATACTGAAAACATGTCATATTCTAACTTTGATAATGTTACTATCTTACACCAAAAGATAAATTGTATGTATATTTCAAAGTTATGCCCCTCATGAGTAACAATGATTTATTAAAATATAGGGCAATAATAAAAAATATAATATCTTTTTTAAGTGAATTGCCATCTGAAGTACTTTTTGCATAGCGCAGAGATCATTTGGATTGCTAAGTAGCAGAAATTAATAAATAAAAGGACGGCCTTGCCGGCACTTTCTGACTAATGTGTTCGTTACGTCGAAACGACTCTCTTGTGGTTGGTGGAGAAAATTGCATGTCTAATGAAAATAATCATACAATACGCAATACTCCTCATTTGTCCAAGAGCCAAGAGTGCGCATAACGCACGATTGCGTGCACTCCATGGTCATTTTATTATCGATCCCGTTGAATGAGTAAAATGTCAGAAAAGCGATTGCATATTTCAGAAACATGGAAATGCGTGTATGATATCTTTTGTACTCTCACGTTTCGATGCTATCTGCAAATTTGCTCAGTACGTAATCGACGAACAGAATTTTTTGTATACACTGAAAAAATACAATAGTTTCCACGTAAGCTTATTAGGTAGGAATCGTCATATTACAAAACCCGCACGTTAAAAATATAATAATAAATAGTTCAAAAATAAAACAAAAGTTTATTATTACCGTAAAAGCCTCACTATAAAATTCTTAGTGATCCGAAACATAGAATAATTACAATCCTGTAGACCTGTGGTCAACATCCACTAGCAAAATATGACTAATTTTCCTGGTTAAAATTCTTATTTTAAATATGATGCTTTGCAATAAAATGTCGCGAATTCATGCATAAGGAAATATTTAAATAAGTGGTGCTTTTATTTTCAGAGTGGCTAACAATACGAGGTAAATTTTTCATGGTAAATGGAGCAAATGTATCCTGCGCTTGCACGAGAAGTCCCATGGGATTCAGTCCACATTGTCACATAGGCGATGGTTGCGTAGATATTATCCTCGTCAGGCATACCTCTCTGCTTAACAATATCAGGATGCTTTTAAGGCTCAGTAGCAAAGAAAAGACACTGGTAAGTCAAATAATATAGTAGCGACATATTTCTGGTTCTTAGAAATACTTCGTATTGTTTACTCTATTACTTTCTATTTGTATTGAAGTGAGAACTCCTTCATTTATTTAACTAAAAACAAGGGTTGCAAATTTGGATTTTTAAAAGACATTACATGTTTTTTTTTTAAATGTACAAAAAATAAGTTTCAATTTTTTAAAAGGACACTGGAATCAGATTATTTTTCAATCTTGTACGTTTTAGGTTCTTTATTTTCCTTCAAATTTTTCCCAGTACAATCTTTTAAGAAATACCCTAATGCCTAGTTTGTCCTATACTTGTTAATTGTTTATTAATTTTTAATTTAGTATTTCGTACTTAGTACGCCTGTTGTCAATATTAAACTGACGCGACTTTCCGACTGCTTGTTTGATGGACCTCGTGATACGCAATGTAAATACGGCAAAATCGTTTTGGTTGGAGTGACGAATAAATTGGTTGAATGAATTACCTAATGTTTGTCTTAGATAACGAAAACGTGACACTAACTTAATCAGTCTCATTTAGTAAAACTAAGCACTTCATCAGTCGTATAAACCAATTTTTCGTGTCTGCTCAAATTTGTTGCTTCAACCAAGTTGCTTTTCCGTGAATTTATTGATTTATCTCAAATGTATTGTTCACTGTTTGTCATAAGAGTTCATACAATGCAGATGTTCACCCGAGTCCGTATATGTCCAAAAGTCTGGATATAAACACTATAAAAGTAGTTGAAATAATGATTTTTTAATAAGACATTGTTGTACACATCCACTTCATATAACGTAAAATACTTTAGTCTGATAGTGTTAATATTACTTAAATGGTTTCGATTTTATTTTCAGTACGACTTACCGTTTGTCGAAGTTTACCGAGCTAGAGAATTTACATTTCGAGCTGCTCCTACAACCTGTTTATCTCTAGAACCTGAGAGTGTTGTTTCAAGAACAAGTTCTCAACTTAGCGTATGGAACTGTGATGGGGAGGTCATAGACACGCCAAATGTGAAAATCAGGTAATTACAACGTTATTTTGAAACCATGGGTCTTTGTTCTAATATGAATTTGCGTATTTATTATCCAATTTAACGGCATCTGATAAATACTTCAGATCAGTATGGTGCTGTTTTAATAAGTTTAGTTTTGGGTACATTACGCTGGTAGCACTCCCATACATATGTTGTCCAGGATAGTGTACAAGTATCTACGATTTTTATCTTTATGGTTCATTAAATCAGAAACGCCAATGTTCTGGTGTTCACCCTCGTCGGTGAATAATAGAGCTATCACGTCATATTTGGCTGATCGATTTTGGATGCACATATCTATTTTTCAAGAGCAGGACGTTTTGGCGCCATTTCCTCTTTCAACTAACTAGGATTACTGTGACGACATTTTTTTGTATTGTTGTAATTACGGTGATATTTTCTTTGATCTTTTCGTTATTAAATTCGGAGTGTATATTTACCGGGAAATAATGACGTCCGAGCACTATGCGGTCTACGTGGGTTAAGTTTTTTTTTTTTCAAAACGTCCCTGGCGCCAAAACGTCCGGCGCCAAGACGTCCAGCGCCAAAACTTCCTGGCGCCAAAACGGCGGCGCCAAAACGTCCTGAACCCCTATTTTTCATCTTCTTCGCTGTTCCGCGACGATTTTAAATACAATTAAGTCAATCTCAATATATTCAGAAAAACAATGAATATAGGTATGTCATCAGATAAACATCCATCCACATAGTATACTACTTTAGGTTAGTTCAAAGTATTAACGACCACATCGACGAAGTTAACCTATTAGCAGATACCTCGGATTAATGGTGCGATTTTTGGGGTCGCTGAAAATGAATCTAAAGTCAGAATTTAAAATTCATAATATCTAATTAGCGACATTATTGACATCCATAGTTGTTTGTAAAATTCTATTGAGAGAACAAAAGTTAACTCCTTAATGTCAAACACATTTAATTTTAACCCCTGTTTCGTCTTCAACGACCCGTTGGTATTGAAAGTTTGGAAGTTTGGTTAGTTTACAACAACTGGATCAGTTGTTTTGAATTCCTTAGTTTTGATTTCGGATTCATATCCAATGAGATTTAATAAGATTTAAATAGAAACGCGAGTCCAATAAGAAATAGCAAAGAAATGCATCTATAAATGAGATTCGATCGGAATGATAAGATGTCAAGAATTAATAAAACCTACTCAGCAGCAGTATAATAGGATTTTATCAGAGAATTACTAGTTACATCGTCAATGAGGTCCTATTAGCTTTTAAAAGTGCGATTCCAATGAGATTTAATGGGGAAATTTCTCCTTTAGGGACCAATGGATTTCAATACCGTTTTGGGAGAAGCAGTTCATTGAGAATTTATTGGAAAATCCCCAGTCCCGGAATCAATGAGATTTAATCATGAGATTTTGAAAGCGAAAGTTCAATTGGGTTTAATAGGAAAATCCCTAGTTCAAGAATTAATGGATTTCGGGCCGATTTTCTGCGCAACTGTCCAATCAGAATTAATCGGGAAATTCCTAGTTCCAGAATCAGTAAGATTGAATTAGAATTCTAAAGTAATAGTTCAATAGGAATTAATGGGAAAATGTATCCTTCTGACGCCAATAGGTTTCATAGTGATTTTTTATGAGTAAAAATCCAATGGGAATTAATCTGAAAATTCCTAGATTCAGAACCAATTCAGTCTTTGACATCAAAAGTGCAATACAATTTAATAGGAAAGTCCCAATTCAAGAATTAATGGATTTCTATCCGAGTTTGTAAGCACCTGTTGCCGTCGGCCGCGCGGAGTCTGATGATTGAATCTCATTCAATTCAACGTTGCTAATCTCCGATTAAATCCTAAGTATTTGTAAGCGTCAAAATTCAATTTAGATTTCCATTGACGATGACGATTCGTATTAAACCCCATTCCTAATCAACCAATTTACGATGCTTCATTTTTTGGACTAACCACTCGTTACATCCGGTAGGAATTAGTTAATAAGAAGGCATCGATGATTTCGAGTACCGCATTTACAATTAGATCCTATTTAGTATGAAACTATAATCAATCTGATACAATCCCATTTTATCAAACGTGAAAAATTTCTGATTGAGTATCACCAACGATCCGTCACACATCTTCCAAAAGTAACCGATTGAATTATCGCCTACCGATTGAATGCAATTTAACCATCTCTGGAATAAATCTTGTGGTTCTGATTTAATTTCTTCAGACTCATTAAACCTGGTAGAAGTCATTTATTAAGAAACAATCGGTGTCATTTACGATTAAAACCCATTGTCATGTTTAATCTGTTTGAATTTTTAAGCAGGGAACAATAAAATTATCTATTGCTGATGATATTCCCAAACGCTTTACAAGTGTTAAAGGTTTTTCAAATTTATTTCATGTGATCTTAACATTTGTCACGAGTCATTGAAATGTTTAATGAAAAACACCGTAGAAAAATATTCATAGAACGGAGTTTCTGTTGTGGTTGAAGCCTGCTGCTAAACATGACCTTGTTTACCAAATGATTATTTTCATAGCTTTGTTGATGTTTGTTCATAAACAACCGGGTCAGTATGTCAAATACTTGCAATCGTTGGTTGTAAACACATTAGTTGCAACCCCACGCTATTCAAAATAATATTTTTTTCTGTAAAAGTCATATCTGTCCAGTTATTTTCAAAAACATTGAGAACATGCAGAGATTTTGCAAAATTTCTGGGGCAAATATTTATCACTGCGCTCTCGAGGAAAATGTCAACATAAACGTATGCAATTATCCGAAATAATAGGGAAAATGTTTTATTTTTCAGGGTACATTGTCAGTCATTGAAGGTATTCACGAGACGAATGGAAGCACCCGCGAGGTCGAGTTCGTGCTTCTGTTTGGTTTGAAATTCAGACGCAGGGTATTTCTCTGGCATAATGAAGAAGTATATACCAAACGAAAATACGACGTAAATTGTCTCTTTTAGTTCGATGCACACGCAGCGACTGGATTCTCAATAGAGTCACCTTCAAAAAGGGAGTCCGTTTAAGTGGTAGGTGTTTAAATATTTGTGACGTCTCGAATTTTCCGAGCAGCGACTAAGAGATGCGCCGTTTCCTTCGTCGGAATATATGATGTTATATATTCTAATATATAAACGATATACAATTTACATATAACGCAATTATATATTCATATATGTAATGAGCGTTATATATATAGTACATATTATATTTTTCGAACGATGTCGTATCCAGAGAGACGAATGTATTTTTTTGAAGCATTTCGAATACTTGTAGGTCGTAGAAAGAAAAGAGAATCGAAATCACCTACGAGATTGTTTTTCCTCTCGAAAGGTGGCGGCAGATTATTTTTCTAAATACTATTTTCCGGTACTTATCGTCGAGCGAGGTGCCGATCGAAGAATCAAAAAAGCGTATTTTTGAACTTATAGTGATTTATGCGGTTGTTGACTTAAGACATGGGGTCGGTGCTGAGATGCAATTGTGAGAATTGCGAATACTTACCAGTCAATTGCAATTAGTTGATCATTTCTTTTAAGTTACGTGTTTAACGCGGTTATTAAATAGTGCGTGCTTATTATGTATAGACAGAGTTAAGTGATTTTGCGAAATTTTGTTATGTACATATTTAAAAAATCGAACGAATCATCTGCGGTATCTAAGAATGTTTCGAGAAGTTTTTTTTTGATATTTTAAAATATTTATTGATATTATACTTAAGCGAAACAAACCGTGATTTGATTAAGTACTAGTTTGCATTCCACGAAAAATATAAATTTCACTTACTTGAAGTATGATAATGATTTTTATATTCGTTGGGAAAATGTTGCAATATAACTGTGCATAATAATTTTCGATAGGCATTTATTAATTTTCGTAAAAAACTTCACGATTTTGACGGTGGATTTCGGGAGTCTTATTACCGATTCGTGATGTTTTGCACGTTTTGTTGGTTCGGGGATACGAAGAGAAAAATCCTGCGGTTTTTCCTAAACATTCCGAAGCGGTCTATGCAACAAATTGTTGATTGTGATACTTGTAGTATTAGGGAGACGGACGGATGAAGAAACGATTGTTCAATATTCGTATATTTATTGCGTCGAATACAGATGTTGGTTAAACATGTACTATATATATTAAATAATTCATAAAATTCGTCATTTTTGTTACTTAAATGAAAGATTGGTCATTGATATATGAATTTTAGTATCTTACACATTGAAATGTATTTGCTTTACAAGAATTTCGAACATTAATAAAAAAATCTTTGTTCTTTTAATATCTTTACATTTATTTCTACATCTTTCCCCTTGCGTGTGTTTTGTAATCAGTAGCATCTTTCAGCTTTCGTCGTATTACGGCGAGCAAACTCGTATGTTTTGATGTTGGAGGGCAACAACGAAGCTTCAATTCACAGTCTTTAATGGTATCTGAACATTTTTGAATTTTTGTTTTCGTATTTTAGGATTGAAAAAACTGGTAAGTATCATTTATTAACTAACAATGCACTTGAGAATTTTTACTAGCGTAAAATTGTTTGTATTTTTAATTAACAATAAACAATAAACATATTTTTAATAGTTGTTTAGAATAATAAGGCAGACTTCGTTTCCTTTTATCCACAGAAAGTCTTATGGCTTGTTATGTTAATAGTTAATATAAGAATTTTAAATATTAATGTTGGGATCATTTCGTGACATATTTACGCGCTTAGTTTCGCCGAAACAGAGATAAATATACATTCACACGCGCAGTAATTCGATTTTCTCCGAATTTTTAGACGCATTGTTGACATGCGAAGTTCAAACGACAGAATTTAATGTAAAATTTATTAACAGTTAACGAACGCGCATTGAATGTCAAAATATATGAGTTAATACACAATAACATTGCTGATAAGCAGGGAAGTGCTGGTATTTTCATCTCAAAGTTACTTGTCACTTTTGACTTTACAGTTACTGTTGTAACTTTACAGATAATGTAAGAGCCTTGAAATTAGCTTACATTAACTACTAGTAAATAATTTCTCTCAGTGCAGTTCATCTTTTGTACTTTATATAAAGGTTATGTTTTCAAGGTCTAACAATTGAAGTGTGAAATATAATAAGATCAAAAAATGCTAAACACCATTTAATATTATGTAACTGTTACGTCTAAATTTTGCAGGGTAGAAACTTTTCACTTTCTTTATATCCTTCCAGTTGCCGTGATACTTCAACAATAAAAAATCACGAAGCAAAACTTTACACTCCTAACGGTAACAATATGAACTAACCACGTCATCGGTTCTAGCCGAATTACCTTATTTTTATTTTTATTCTCAATGATTAGTTGATCGGATTTCAGTGGGAGTAACCAGGCAGGATGACAGTTAGAACTGTTTCCATTCGATTAAACCGGGTAAATACTTCTTGACATTAAGCGCAAAAAATTTGAATACAGCTACCCAAAAATGTCTGTACCAAGTTATGGAGAAATCAGAAGTCAGCGATTATGAAAACCACTCTATGACAAGTTTCAAGTCCTCACGGATTTCTTTATATTAAAATATCTGCAATTAAAGAATTTACGACCACCATTTTGAATTCGCTATTTTGAATTGTTGAATGTTTCCATCAGATTTGTGTTTGACGTCCTCAAGAACCCCTTTCAAACACTGATTCTTCCCTATTCGTAAATATTATATATATTAAATAACAAATATTTACTTTAAATTACATAAAATTGAGAAAATATAAGTCAAAGAAGTTTTTATAAAATGAAAACCACATGAAAATCTAATAATAGCCCCACAAAATACAAGTGGTTGGTCCGACAGATCCGACCATAGTTCCTATACATTTTTTACGACTTTGAATCCGAATCCAGTGTCCGTTTAACCTCATATTATCTGGGTCAAGCTCAATTGAGGGTCAAATGTAAAAAATTAAATTATTATTTAGGTAATCCAGTATATACATGTTTCTTAGGATTGCTGATCCTCATCAGGTCTTGGTCAAAGGCAATTGAAGGTCAAATATACAGAATTGATTGTATATATGTAAATCAGTATATTTATACATTTTTGGGGTCTCTGAATCCGAATTCGATGTCTAACAGCGGCAAATCTCAGTGAAGGTTAGATAAAGGTCAAATATAGGGAAACAGTATGATATTGAGTTAAACCAATATATCTATATGTTTTTGAGATCGCTGAATCCAAATACGGTATCTTTTATTAGATAAGGTCTAATGATTACTGTTAGGTTAACAATTTTAAACAATTTAAGTATTTATGTAATAAACACCACATTTTAATACATTGGTAGTCTAAGATAGGATTAGATATAAAGAATATGGATAACTAAGTGTTTGTGATCTTAAAAGCATCATAATAATACTGGGACAACAATCAGGATTCACGAAGAATCTATGTTTTTTATGTGAATGAGAATGTCGGGAGCAACAAATATTGTTTGACATCCTAGACAAACCCCTGAACCGATTTCGAACAATATAATACACGATCCAATTGTTGATCCCTCAAAAATCCTTATTACAACTCTGTATAACAAATTGGGACTTATGAAACAATGGGTGAAAGCTCTAAATAAAGATGGTCCATTACCCCATTTGAGTAATGCGTAACTGTGAAAAGGGAATGTTTATGGATCCGTAGCTTGTAAAAGATGACGGGTTAGTTACAAAAATTTCTGGACGATTGAAAGAATCCAAACTACAAAGAAATGGTCTCAAACTTGCTAGATAGCTTAACAAATTCTGGCTGTTTAAAGAATCTTAAACAAGGGAGAACGATTTCACCAAGTTATTAAAGAGATGTACCGCCGGTCCCAAGGTAGAGATTATGTAAATATGTTAGACGATTATTGGTGGTCTTTAAAACGAGATTTATCATCGACATCAAGAAAACGATAAGAGCAATACGTTTCGCAGATCATTTCATAATAAAGTAGTTCTACGCCATAAAAAAGGGTAAAAACACGAAGTAGGGAGGTATAGTAATTGAAAAACATACGAATATGTGGGTTTAAATCGATATCATACTGATTCTCTATCTTTGACATTTGACTGACCTTGACTGAGATCTGCTACGGACATCAGATTCGGATTCAGTGACCTCAAAAATGTGGAAATATACTGGTTGCCTTTGATATTAAATCGATTCTCTACATTTGACCTTCAATTCACCTTGACATAGACCTGATGAGGACAAGCGGACACCGTATTCGGATTCAGCGACCTCAAAAATGAGTAAATATGCTGGTTCCCTTTGATATTAAATTGATTCTCTACATTTGACCTTCAATTCGCCTTGACACAGACCTGATGAGGACAATCGGACACCATATTGGGATTCAGCGACCTCAAAAATATGTAAATATACCGGTTTCCTTTGATATTAAATTGATTCTCTACATTTGACCTTCAATTCACTTTGACATGGACCTGACGAGGACAAGTGGACATCGTATTCGCATTCAGCGACCTCAAAAATATGTAAATGTAATGGTTCCCTTTGATATTAAATTGATTCTCTACATTTGACCTTCAATTAACCCTTGATCTAGACCTGTTGAGGTAAAGTGAACACAGGGTTCGGATCCAGCGACCCAAAGGAAATACCTTCGGCTATGGTCGGACGTACCACTTTTTTGTGTTTTCGTGTTATATGTAATTTTGAATGCTATTAATATTTTGAATTTTGAGTCCTTATTTTCGATATATGATATGCACTTGAAATCTGCACCGATCTAGACAATGAATGAAAATCGTTATACTCAGCGAAACTAAGCACTTGCGGGAAAAATGTTCACTGCGCCCTCTCGTAGCAGCTAAAAGTAAATATATTAGGAATTATATTTGTGTTGTTAGTTTGGAGGTAGAATAGGATGAAATAAAATTACAATTATTATTTGGTAGTTTTATTAACATTTTATATTATTCGAAACTTAAAATATCTGATCTTTTTTTATATTATTAAGTTTTCCTCTCCTTTTAATCACATTTATACCCGAAATAGAATTCTTCGAAAATTTGTATTTTCACATCCGATCGACATGTATTTGTCAATATTTTGGATTCATTTCGCGTGGATGCGAAGAAAACATAAATCGTATCCGACGACAAAATACGTTGATTTTTATAATTCGTGCATATGTTCCCATATCTTTACGCATCCTACATAAAATCGGCCACTTTTTAGTAAATATATTAACAAAATTGTATATTACGGTTATTATCGCCTTCGATAGATCGTATGAATGGTAGTTCCCATCTCGTTTCAAAGCTTTTTATATTCGAAGGCATCGTCGATTTATTGATGTCTTTGGCGAGCGCTTTGTTTCAATAAGGTATGGTCGTACAACGGAATAAATATATAAACAACAATTCTGACAGAGCAATAAATAACCAGCTGTTGTCATTTTCGAACAAACGACATTCGGTTATTAGCGAGTTTCAGTTGAATGGGCGCAGAGTATCTTTTTTGTACATTCACGGGTCTACGAAGATACGTTTTGCGCATTCGATCAGTGCTTTAAAAAAAATGATTCACTAATCATTTTATATAAATTATCATGTACAGTGTACCAGAATCGCGGAAAATGATGACAGAGTCGATTTTTGTATATTTTACCCTTTTATATATAATTCTAATATGTAGAATGGGTGACAAAATGCCATCAGCCAATCGAATTCTCATTCGATATTATTGGCTTTCGGAAGTTACTGAAGAATCAAGTAATGTTATTCCGTCATTTCTTCATCCGCTGTATAATATTATACATCATCTTACAAGAACGTAGTAACACTAGGCTACAAATTCCCATGCATCACCTGAATCATATGCATTATGGTACATAATCTTATATGCTTAAATATAATTGTAAAAAATTGAAGACTTTACATGTCAGTGTTAATCAAAACACGAACAAGGTACACACGGGTTTATATATTCGTTACAGTAATGTACAATATTGAATATATACATTATATAATTTATTAGTGCATGCAAAGGCCATAACGTAACCATCGATTTTAAAATGGTGGATATAATTGATATGATTTATATTTAGTAGAGTCGGATCAATATTTCAAATAAAGAAATTTTTAATATGAATTAAAGTAAAAAACACTACTGAAATTCTGTTCTTTATTCAAAGGCCTCCGCATCATTCTTCAACATGCACGTAATAAATCCATTCTTGGGTGCATGGAACTTTTATAATATAATACATTCCAGCACAATATTATCCAGCATATAAGATTATATATACTCTATTTATAAATATTTATTCTGTAGCGTGATGAATGAACATCGCACGGAAAAAATCATTCATCTACTTGGAATATTGCGTTAATAAACTGTGCGTGATGTTTGAAATAAAAATTAGCACCTTTAAAGAATATTCTAGTTACTTAATGAGCACATATTTGAATTTTAACGAATTCTTTCATAATTTTTTTCCGAGCATAAAATTGAATCGATAATTTTTCGTTACGATAAAATTACATTCCGTTACAATTAGCATTTCTATCTATTGTCAGATATTTTTTAAGACAGTCATAAATACGATGTATTAGTTGACATCGTATAGATTTATTATACTTACAACTGTAACACTTCAGGTTACAAAGTTTACCCTTACATTCTTTACGCGGGAGTTTTCTCAGGTGATATTTTTAGCCGTTCTAAATGTAATTCAATGATTGACAACGTTGTACACTGAAGAAAAATGACAAACATAGTTGTTTTGATGAAATTTGATGGTTTACATATACTAATGTAAGACTGCTTCTACATTAACGTTGATATTTCAAGCTCGAACAACTTTAAAATGTCAAGTATTAGAAAATGTGATATTATATATAGCCTTGAAACTTGGTCCCATTTAAAGATCTTGGTAAAAAATTAAATTTCCACGTCTGATATGAGCACCGATAGGAAATTACTAATTGGTACAATAATTTTGTACATTCAGGATTCATTGAGTCTTTAAAATGTTACCATGACAAATATTTTTAAAGAATTACGAAGTTTATAGTTTTTTTTTGAAGTCATTATTTACATTTTACGGTAAGAATTTGTTTTCGTGCCTTATACATGCGAAATTTCTACAGGTATGCGTATATTCATAAATTTCATGCAAAAACATTCTTTTTCGAAGATATTACGAAGGATTATTCCTTTAGTGTGGTCTTGAAAACGGCTGTAGGTCATTATTCTCAGTGTCCGAGTATTTACGGTTCGAATCCAGTCAAGGACTTTTTATTATGAAATATAAATTTAATGAAAATTTATAAGAATAGTTGCGAAGCGAATGGGGAGTTTGTTAATTTGCACGTAAAAATGATAAATTATACATTTTCTCTTCAAAATATTTGACTAGATTCGAGCCAGATAACGATTAACGCGCTGAATCAATTTTTTCGTTAAACGAAAGTTATCCTTTTATAAATTCCTTCAAATTTTGCAAACTCAAAATAATTTTCGAGAAAATAAGTTTAGACAGCAGTTTTATGACTTTTTCTCGTTCTTTGATGGTTTTCTTACATTTGACCTTGATCGTGACCTCGGAGGTCATTTTAAGGTCAAATTGGCTTTTTTAATCGAGGACCAATATTTTTTCGGCCTATTGGCCCCGACCTTCACAACAATTTGGAATTGATGTCTTTGTTCCGATCTAGAATTTTCTTATTTAAATAAAGCTGAAGTAAAAGAGAGTCCGAAAATTTGACCTCAACAGAATTTGCGTCGCTATCAGGACCACACTGTTAGAGATCCATTCACAAAGATCTATTATATAAAAATAACAAAATTCTAGAGTTTTGAAAGTTAATTGGCACGTTAATCGCAGCAAACGTAACCATCAAATTTCAACAAACACAGTACGCGTATTTCTTGAAAAAATGAAGCGCAAAAGTCTTTTCTCTAGTCTGGAGAATGTAGCAACTGGAAGAAGTTGTTGGAGATGTCGCGAGCTCCAAATTTATTATAATTTCTGTACGATATATATAGAAACGACACATCACACACGTCGTTTCTGTCGAATAAAGATTCAAAATCGACGGCATTACGGGTTACCATGTCGAGATCGAACATGTACTTACATTATTGGCACGACACGCGCCGAAGCTCAACGGGAACGGGAGAAGACAGAAAGGGACATTCGATTCTGACCAGGCGTCAATCGGGCGCCAGGATTTTTTATTGCACGTTTCGATTGTCAAAAAACAACGCTTCATTTTTTGTCTGTCCTGAGAGTCGACACAATGTTCGCTAAAAATGCGAAGATAGTCGGATTTTCGAAAATTTATAAGACGTGTAGGTTTTCGCAGTTCTTGAACTTGCGGTCTTCTTTGCCGAAAAGCCACGTCAGCATTTGGCGAGCTTTCATACTCGCGCGAACCACCCCGCGAGACTTGTACCAGTGCTCCCCGTGTTCGCCACCGCCGCTACTTCCGGCCTTATATTCCAACTGACCTTGGCTGACCTTCAATCGGATCTGACTCAGGATTCCAACCAGGAGGTCGTCCACGTTGTGATTGATGCCCACCGAAATTTCTGCAAATTTCGCCCGGTAAGTGCAGGCCATGCATTTTCCATCTGAAAACAACGATTTACTACTTCAATTTACTACTTCATAGTTTGTTTCGACAATTGGAATGACGGATTGGTTTTTTTTCACTTTTAAAAAAAAACTCTAATTTAAATTTTAAGAGAATAGGTAAATATTTTACAAATCATGCGTCATACTGGCTGTGCAATTTTGAATTTCCACAAATCAATATCAAACCCATAATCAGTCACCAAAATAAACTTAATAACAATTTAAAATGAATACGGTAAATATTTTAAATCCAATTTTTGTTTAATCACGTCAAAATTTTTAAAATTCAAAATGGAGGACCCAAAATAGCAGAGTTTAATTTTTAATGTTATCGCCGGAATTGAACTCAGCGAGCTTAAAAATTCCTGTCAATTAGGTTTAAAACATATCCGTCATCTTGGTAGTACTTAACATTTTTGAACAAGCCTAGTAAATTCTTCTCAAACAGTGAAGGGATTAAAGCGAATGTTGTACGACTGTCTTAAGATTAGAAAAATTACAACTAATTTAATGCACACTTTAACCCTTTCAATCGTTCATTTTTCTTTACACGGAAAACAGTTGAAATGTGTTACTCGCCAGTTTTGGGCTCGCCGATCACGAATCAGGATTCAGATTTGAAAAATTGAAATGGCGGATCCAAGATGGTATACAGAAATATGGCAAGTTACTTAATTAAGCGGAAACTGCGGAATTGGAAATTTTCAGGGTCACACAATACGAATCTCATCTTAGATTTTCAACAATCAAAATGGCCGATCGAATATGGCTGATACAAAATTGAACATTTATCGGATTTACTTGAAACTTCTTATTTGGGAGTTCTCATGGTCTCTGATTGCGAATCCAACCTTAGATTGTCAATTCAAAATGACGGAATCAATATGTCGGACACAAAATTGAAAATTGATCTGACTCGCATAAAACGCGAGATTATTACCCGGGAATTTTTGTATTCTCTGATTATGAGTCCGACCATAGAATTTCAAAATTTTGTTTCGACATTTTTTATTATTTTATCTCATATTATTATTAAAGTATTATATCTAAAATAAAATGTAAATATCCGATATTGTTTTTATTTACACCGACCCCAATGTCCCCTATTTAACAAAAAAATATGTCTATCTCAAATAAATCCGTCGAGATTAAAATCCCTGGTTCGTCACATTGGGTTTTAAATTTCGAAAATCAAACATTGTATTTGTAATCAGGAACTCTAAAACACCTCAAATAACAAGTTTGAAGTAAATCCGACAAATTTTGTATTGTGTCGATCATCATATTGGATCCGTCTAAAAACAAATTCCCGATTCAGTATCGAGGGCTCGAAGAAAGTATTTTGTGGTATAATTTAGTCATAATTACATTTATTTCAAGAAAACGTCATTTTTCGAATTTATTTATAACAATAGTATGGTAATAATAGTACATTACTCAACGAGGGAGGCATTCTTTTTTACTTCCTGAGGGAAGTATACGATTTTTCTTTATGGCTGGGAGGATAAGCGGCATCTTTCCTCCCAGTACGAAGAAAATATATTTTCTCACATTCTGTGCGTTTTCATTAAATAAGACACTCATGAGACAATTTGTTATTAGAGTGTTTGTTTTTAGTTCTTATCTGCAGAATATCTATTCTTTCCAAATTCCGTAGAACAAAAATTTATAATTTTATAATTGTGTAATGACATTTTAGTGACCTAAACAACATATTTTAAGGTTATTTAAGTTCAAAGAGACCAAAAAGTGGGGACTACAACCCATGATATTTTCAGGTGACTTATTACGAATTTAATATTATCTAAATATAAGCCGGTTGCCGGAATGAATTAGCAAGAATAAGAAACTTAAAAAAATATGCTTCCAATTTATATATAGTAAGTTTCTACAATTTTATGAAAGAACTTTACGAAGGTGCGAATTCGTCAAAGAACAAAATAATAAATCATGTAATAAGAACCTTTAGTTCTTCACAATTCGACTGATTTAAATATGTAAAGGTAGACTTCATGCTCTGTTTAGTTTTAGCTATATTTATTCTACAAAAACTCTTTTTAAAAATAAAATAATTTCTACTTAACTCGTAACGGACGTTTCAAAATTTACCTCTCTG
Organism: Trichopria drosophilae; assembly: GCA_030407085.1. Lineage (NCBI taxonomy): Eukaryota > Metazoa > Arthropoda > Insecta > Hymenoptera > Diapriidae > Trichopria > Trichopria drosophilae. The sequence continues at coordinate 81,734,064 of CM059587.1, read as the reverse complement.
TAAATATCATCGAATATTTATGAAGTACGTAATATACCAATCGCAAAAAAATGTGCTTCAAAAAAGAGTAAAATATATAAAAATATAAGCAAAATGGTAAAACTTTTATTTGTACAAGACTATTTTTTGTGATAAGTTTTCGCCCTAGATATGTGGAAATCGTTTTGATCTATATTAAAAGCGCGTTACAAAGTCGGATTAAAAATAACAAACGGTTTGAAAATGTTGAACAGAATATCGATTAACCTACATTCATTTCTGATTAGCACGTGCATTCAATATACAATTATTAACGACGTTTTACGTCAATCGTATCTTTTATATAAAAATGGCAATGTATAATGTTTAACGTAGGAATCCTATGTATCTGGAAATATATTATTTCAAAATGTAATTATAATTTTTACGCGGATTGTAAGCCGATGATACAGCATAACTTACGTATTTATGCCACAAATTAAAAAGAGGAAAATCTGGTTTTATTTTTATTTAAATCTCGTTTTAAATAGTGTAAAATCATGTCTCCCTGTTACATACTTCAATAATTTTCCGCTGATTATAAGAGGAAGATCAAATTTCGACTAATGCTTATATAGAAAAGAATCGTTTTCGGCCCGATAGGGTGGGCGGAAAGTGGCTCATTTTCGTTTTCTCCTACTCTATCTATTTATGACAGTTCAATGCAATTTTCTTAGTTCTTTTTGTATGATGATTATAGTCGGTAAATATTTAAAATGAGGGCAAATCTAATAAAAAATGCATTGTTATATTACCTTGAGAGGAGACTACTCGAGAACGAACTACATCGATTTTGTTGCCCACCAAGATGACAGGTCTCCCACGATAGTGTTCCAGATCATGAAGACGAGATAGGAGATCTTCAGCTCTTTGAAAAGACGCCTTGTCGATTACCGAATACATTATAACAAAGGCGTGTGGTGGAGGATTCTTTTCCAGTTCCTAGAAAATCAAAGGAAGTAAAACATTATTTTAGTATTTAAGGCTTTAATAATTTCTTGACATAGTCTATAATAAATATGGGCTATTAAAGTAACCTTTTGACTTGGTATTGTTAGATTGTCCCAGTTACATTGCAAATGCGCCATGAATATCCGACACAAATACTAATTTTTACTGTATTACATTCCCGGACATAGTTACAACTAAGACTGTATAAAAATGATCGAGTAGAGGAGTCTAATAAACAGAATATTTTTTGAAACAGTTAACTAGTAATGACATTATTTTTCAAAGTTTTATTAGTAGTTTTTTAATAAAATGAAACCTCTTTGGATATAGCGTTGGTTCTAACATTAAATGTGAAACAACGACCTGCGGCTTAGACCCGAAGCTTCATAAATCTTTTATTTAAGAAAGAATGGTATTAAAGCTTCTATTCATTCTTAATATTAAGTCTTTATCTACACCCTCGTACTGCCTCATAATTAAAAGATGCGTCAGAGGGTGTTACCGTGGATTCAGCCACGATGGGATAATAGTCACCCCACCCGTGACATTCCTTTTTTTGAGAAATCCAATGACCCACTTTCCGAGTGTTTTGCTTTAAAAAATCATTAATATGATCATGTCCAAGAATTTTTGTGCATTCATAAAAAATGTCTTTATTTTATATTTTTCAGTAGTATACTTAATTCGAGGTTTGTTAGAACGCTGATTTTGAAGAATAGATAAAAATGCATCAAAACAAGTTTGGAATTTATGCAATCTTGATAAACTTGAGGGAAACTTATTCGCTTACTTTAGTCGAATAGTATTTTAGATTTATTATGGTTTGTAATTAAATCAAGCAGTTTGCAATATGGCGAACTACGTCTGCTTGAATTAGGGTAAGGATTAGTTCATCCGAGGAAAGCGTACGCGTCGAAGTCGTGAGATTGCCCTTTAGAGGGTGATTTCTAGTGCTGTAATCCATTCATAATTAGTGCGGTGCCTTTACTGCTCTATTCCTATCGATGGAAAATAAGGTTTCAGTATGGACTGATTTGAATATTATGCAAGTAGAGAAATATATATTAACGTAGCTTAGTCGACGTTAAAAAGTATACGCTGTAGCCTATTTTGTAATTTATTCCTTAACTAATTTTTTATCATGGATCCTAAAATCTAATAGAACTTTAATTAACCCCAAAGGTCCTAACTTGTTAAGTCTCGACTTGAGTTTGAATCTTTCAAGAAACATGGCAGTTTCCGGTTTAAACATATAATCAATACATTTTAAAATAGTATGAAACCGTTGGAGTCGATTTTCAGTTCATATGAACTTACTTTCTAACGTGAGTTATTTATTTACACTAATAAAGTCAAAATAGAGTAATGTAAACAGAAATGAACGGAAACGGTTGTATTTTGAGGTTAAGATAAATAGTGAAATAGTTTCTGCATTATACGTTCGCCAACTGTCATTTTCAAATGTTCGTATATTCCAAAGGTTCAACTCTTTTTACAGCAGACACTTTACTAGTTTTCTTTTGAGAATAAAATCGTACATCCATGTCCGAATTACTGTGGAAAGCATGGATGAGTTTTACCGTGTTCCGTTCCTTTACTTCAATGCTAGTTCGGCTACTCTTCGACGGAGTATATAACTTCATCGTTAGAGAAATTCGAATCCTGAACCAATCAAGCAAAATTTACTTCAAAAGGGTGAAATTTAATCGCAGTGGAGTAAGATTTAATGATTACTATCTCTAAGACTACGCAATTGCCTACAATAATTTTGGCATATAATAACGAAGATGTTAAAGACGAAACCGATGTCAAATAAGCAGTTACTCATTTTTTGAAGTGCCATCCCCTTATTTCAACTGTTGGAATCGGGGACTGCGGCGTTTTTCTCGTATTATATTTATCTTCAGCTGCAACAGATTGAGAAAAGGACAATATATTGTCTTTTTTTATGCCAATGTGCATAATCCTTTGAGTTTTATTTCAAAGAGTATTAGAATAGGTAATAATAGAAGAAAAATAATTAATAACAAAAACATATTTAAGACAATGAGGCCTACTTCACTCTTCAAGTATTGATGACATATCTTGAAATCTATCACTATTGTACGACATATTTTAATTTATTTTGATTTTATTTTGTATTATGACTTGTATTCGTATCTATTCTGAAAAATACTAACTAGAAAGTGTTTGAAAATACTCTCGAATTTCTAAACTCTTCCTTTGAATCAACGATAAAAGAAAGGGGAGGATGTTTTCAGTAAAATAAGTTAGACCAGAGTTGACTAAAGGTCAACTACAATCAACTAGAAAAGACTTCAGAAAGTCGACTGTACGTTGTCTGTAAGTTGACTTTAGAAAGCTACAGTCGACTGCGAGGTGGGTATAGAATATAGTGGACTAATGCAAGTCGTCGAAATAGTATTCCTTCCCCCACAAACAAAAGTCGAATAAAAGTTGAGTAGACTCATGCCCAGTCAACATTCATCGAATATCCCGTTAAAAGATAATTATAGTCGACTTTCAGTCAAGTCTGGTTGTATGGGATACATCTAAATTGAAAAAAGATTAAGACAGAAGTCATATCATGGGAGACAACTGGCTATACCAAAGCAAGAGATCTGTTTTATATTGGATTTCCGCACTGTGTTGCTCTTAGTTTGATACGAATGTCGTCTCAAAACAATACAATAGCTCTCTCAATGTTTACATGAGTGAGTACTCTCGCTATTCCCAATGACGCTGGAGTAATATTTATATTATGATTTGGAATGACAGTTCCAATCTGAGCCATCGTTGCCTCTAACATTTGGCGCTACTGCACACCCAAGAGTAACAATTGTTTCCCTATCGATCTCGTTTTATCTTTGTTTTTCATGTGCAGATACATAGATAACAATAAAGATAAAATATATCGATAGGAAACAATCGTTGTTTTGTGTACTACAGTAGGCAATACCGGTGTTCTCTTATTGTTCAACTTCTCTCAGTGTAGTTACTCTTGTTACCGCCAGGCGCGTACGCAATGCTCGTAGATCTGATGAGGTTTCATCGCGTTTCCGCTATAGAAATAAGTTTTCATTCAATCAAAAGCATATCAAGTGTCAATCTTAGAAACTACCCATAAAGTGTCATGTGTGAACAGGTTTAAATAAATCGCTGACCCTTTTCGAATATCACATTGCATAATATATATTGTGTTAATAAAGTGTAACAACTGTAATGTTACCTATGTTGGTGAGACCAACAGGGAGTTTAACCACAGAATTTTTTAGCATAAAAATAATTTACAGAGACCATAACAAACTGAAACAGTAATTACAAAACATAAAAAGGACGCACAGTATAATTTTTAATAGGTTGTCAAAATTTCAGATGTTTAAAATAAACTTTTTAGCAGAAGAATTTCAGAAATGATCCACATATTTCTTCAAAAACCACCAATTAATAAAATAGAAGATATATAAAATTTACATATTAGTTATAATGAATTTTTGTTAACTTTGAAATCGTCTAAGTAATCCCCTCCTTCCGATTCGAAAAATAATATATAAAGCGAAAACAAACGCGACGTTAGTCATTAACAAATAACGTTTGTAGGTCTTATGTACTTGAAAAGGGCTCCAAGTGTGCTGAAAAAATCCAAGATAGATAAATAAATACAAATAAATAAGAATACAAAAAATAAATACTACTTCATTATGATATAAATGTTTTTATATATGAGGCATTTTCGTGTGATAAGAAATATTCCTATTCTGGTATAGTCGACTATATACCAACTAAAAGTCTGTAATAACGTCTGCAGGAACGTCAAAATCACTATCAATTATATCGAAGCAAACATTTTTTTTGTTATCAACGAAAATCAATCCGTGTTTAGAGTATAAATTGCGGTGGGCTTCAAGATGCGCATGAACAATAATAATGAATGAATATGTTGTTATGATCACATACTTTAGATGCCAGAGCGATGTGAAACACTCTGTCGTAAAGTGATGATGATGATGGATAATTGTACAATATACGAATAAACAGGTTTGGACCGACCAAAGAAGCATTGTGAATTAAAATATTGATAAGTCGACCCTTGCCATTGAAAAGAGAACTTTACATATGGAAACCCTTTTAACCCTTTAACGCCGGGAAGAACACTTTTTTCCGATTATTTTGAAGCTTACACATTGCGGATGTGATATTTTGGTGTGAAACAGTGTTCTGGTTACTTGCCGTATGAAAAAAAGTCATTTTTGAAACAAAATTGTCAAAAATACTTATTTTTTTTTTTTGAAAATTCATTTTTTTGTAATTTTATTAGTAGATTCTGAAGAGCGATCCTAAATACGTAAGAAGTGGATCTTCCGTTTTTTTTACATCCATAGTAGTAGAGAAAATTAACGTTGAAAATAATTGGAAAAAAGTGTCCTTCCCGGCGTTAAAGGGTTAACAGATATGGCCCTAGCAACCATAGATATGCAAGGGAATAATTATCAATGTATAATATACTGTAGAAACATCTGATACGATCATTCATTATCAAATATTTCTTCATTCATCATTCTGCATCATCGTTTATGTTGGGCAATGATGTTAAACGCGGTTGATGAATAGGGTAAATAACGCTTATGATGGGCAATGTCATCTGCCAGGACTACGTTAATTATCCTCCAACATTTTTACCGTTAAAATTCATGAACATTTAAATCTGATTAACTAATGTTTAAGAAATACAAGAATTTCCTATTTTTAACCTTACAGATGTGCTTTAAATTTGATAAACTAAGGGATGAGTACTTTTTAGCTTTGAAAAAATCTCTTATTCACAAGCAATTTCAATGGCTCTTTTTAGGAAAGTGTGCTTATTTAGCAGACTGTAGATACATCGTGGAGACCTGTTGAAAATTGAATTGGGTCGGGTCAAAATATCTTCTACCTCGAGTAGAAAGGGGAGTCTAGTGTATTTCGCTTTTGTAAGAAAAAATGGTGTCAAATTGTCTTTGTTTACTAACTTCATTCGCGATTCTTTTGCGTCACATAAGATTTCATTATTTATTTTTTATGTTTTGATGTATAGCAACAAAATCTGTATATTCGTCTTTTTGACTTTCAATAACTTTGCGAGCAGTCATTGTTATAAACGTTTTAATAATGAAAAAAAATAGAAATTATCGTAGTGAATAGTATAAAACGAACCATTAGGTAGTGCCCTCTAAAGAATGTGAATTGCGTTTCCTTAGAAATTAAAGAAGTGTAGCAAAAATAAAATAAGAATAAATTTATATGAAATTATATGTCTAAGTTTATTTAAACCAAAACATTTTTAAAATTAAATTTATATAAGTCCTGAAAATTCTAAGGCAAAAAGATGGCCTTTTTGAGAAAAAAAAGTTAATTATTTCTATCTGTTATCGACTTATTTCATTTGTAGCAATTTATCGTTAAAAAGTACAAAAAATGAAACGAAATAAGTCTGGGAGCGACTCAAAGACTTGAAAATTGAGGGAGTGACGAGATTTTGACCAAGACTTTTGCAAAAAAATCTTTAATTTTCTTTATAAAAGTTTCAAAAAATGTTTAATGAACATTTAAAAACATACGTCTTTCGTGATTTTTCAAGTAGAATAACATATTTTATTATGAAGGTGATCCTTGATATGCCATCTAATAAATATTTGCATTTGCAAGTTTCAAATTTAAACAATGAATTTAATAGTAATACATTAAGAAACTTCTAGTTCAGTATTCACTGCCGAGAACTGTTTTTCGGACGTTTAATATCATGAAGTTTGTCGGGCCCTGATCAAATCTAATCTTACATCGAATACATTGATCAGGTCTCGGAATATCTCTCAACTCATAGTCGTCACTATTATATTATTATTATGAAATCGGTGAATTCGAAATTAAAATGAGAATTTCAAAATTCAAAATATAATTCAGGAGATAAATTGAGTGTAATATATAGGATACAAATAAGTCCGTTAGTCTTTTGAACCATCCATATTGCGCTTTTGTAGGTTTTTTGGATGATCATTTGGGTTAATTAAAAGTTAGTCGTATGAACTACGCAATTATTTTCACTTACTGACACTGACCAAGTTATTAGTTGTCTAAACCGGTCGATTATCTTAATTCACCTTAGCTATATCCTGTTTGCTGTGGGCATTTTTCTTCTGGATCGACATTGAACTTTAAAACACCAAATCATTTGAAAACTTTGTTACTTTTATAATAGTTAAATATATCTTTGATATTTTTGTTACTAACTATAAGCACAGAAAAACTGAAACAGTTAGAGCTACTAACTAGATAGTTGAATAAGACACAGCCATTGTTTTTAGTTTATTTTACTATCTAAACAGCGACTTCAACAAATTAAGTAGCCAAGTCTAGTAGTTAAATAGTAAAACCATCTAAAAACGTACTTGTGGCAGATTCTACTATTTAGACAGTAAAACTATTTATTTTTTCCGTACAATCTCAGGTCTACAATTTCAGTTGTCCTTTCTATTGCCTGAGATCACATAGTCATCAACTATATTTTTCATGAAAATATTTCAAAATGTTCTACTTGCCTTAAGTGATTGTTTCATAACACTTTCCATCTGTACTGCAACATTCATTTTTCTGAAGCTTTTAAATCACATTTGGTGTAACGCTTCTATCTCCTTTCGTACTAAGATCCAATTACTATACGCAAATGTAATTTGGATTCTAGATTACCAAAATGCAAATGGGAAAATGGGACAAGTGCAAATAGCTTCTAACGTGGAACGATCATAACCACTCAAAAGTTGAGACTATCTTATTGTTTAATACTTATTTTTCAAAGATATTTTTCTATTAATACTAGTAGATAATCTCAGAAAATGTCACATACAACTCTTAACCAGATAGTAACATTTTCTTGAAATGAATCTCAAGTACTTTTCCCATAGGTTCATCATGATATTAAATGTTTGTTAATATATAATTATTTCCACGTTGTAATAAATAAAAAGAACCCCTTTTTTAGTCATGGCGATGCTTTTGATAATATAATTTTAGAAAAAAAATAATAATTAATCCTATACTTTTAACTGTAAATATTTAAAAAAAGGTTATATACTTAAAATTATGTATAATGAGTAGAGCAAACAAAAACAATAGATAAAATAAAAATGTTAACTTTTTAAATAAAGTGGTTAATTTTATTAAATGTTTGGTTGTAATAGTTATAACATTGCTATTCTTAAACATTAGTAAAGTTTTAACGTTCACTTTTTTAATTTTGAAGTGATGCGAAGCAAAACTAAATTGATATAATGATAATGAGAAAGAGGACATTTTTATACGATTTTTCGTTTAAATTATTAAATTGTTAAATTATTAAATTAATTAAATTGATTTAGTTATTTAAAAAAAAAAAGATTTGTTGCGCCGGGAGTTGAACCTTAGTTCTTTTGATTGCCGGTCGAATTCTCTCCCAAGCTACGTTTGGGTTATTCTTATTACTTTCTTCGAACTAGTTTGATCTCGTTCAAAATACATCTTTCATACTTTTCGTACCAGCAATTTATCTTAAAGCCGTTATATGTCTTCGAAGTTTTATTGCAAAATGTAGTGCATATTTTACTAGTCTAGTAACTATCAACCTATGAATATTGATTCTAAATAATAGAGGCCAACAAGCTTTTGTAATATCCTAACCTAAAAGCGCAAAAAACACTGTATTGCCATTTTCAGTAAGTTTTTGTGGCGGAACAAATTTTTGATCGCACTTTGACAAAAACCCAAATACAGTGATTTTGCCTCAGTTTTAAAACCTTTTTTTAGTCATTCCGATAGGACGTTTTTTTATCGAGGTTTTTAACAAGGCTCGATTTTCATACATTTAGTAAATGTGTAATTGTACTAAAATAACTAGGAAAATGGGGTTTACCTCAAAAACCCGATAAATCACAAAACATACACTTCAAAAGCAGGAGATTAAAAAACCAGACATTTAAAAAAGCAGACTTTCAAAATATGTCTATATTTTGAAATTTCTGGTTTTTGTATGTCTGTTTTTTTAAATGTTTGGTTTTTGAATGCCTGTTTTTTTTTAAATCTCTTGTTTTTTGGAAATGTATGTCAGGTTTTTGAAGTGTCTGCTTTGTTGGGTTTTTGAGGTGCACCCTAAAAGTGGGACCGACCTTATTGTCTAGAATTGTTTTATCTCGTCAAGATTTTTCAGATATATGACCTAAATGCACAAAAAAACAAACCAATATTTTTACCATTTTCATTAAGTTTTTGTGGCGGAACAAAATTTTTGTTCGCACTTTGGCAAAACCCAGGTAGAAGTGCATTTATCAGAAACATGAGCACACTTTTCTGAAGGTTTTAGGTATGCTGAATTCAAATCTGTTCTCAAAATTGCTGTATCAGGTCAAGATTTTGAGATTACCTAACCTAAAAGTACAGAAAACGAAAATCAAAGTCGTGCCTCGACAAATATTTCGATAACTCGGTAAAAAACAATCTTATCGGAATTACTAAAGAGAATTTTCAAGCTGATGAAAAATACTTTATTGTTTAATCTTGTTTTGTCAAATTGCAAACAAACATTTTGTTTCGGTATAAAAACTTACTGAAAATGTGCAAATACGGCGTTATTTGCATTGTTAGGTTAAGATATCTAAAAATCTTGATGTAAACAATACTGCAGTTAGATTTGGACCCAGCGCATTGAATATCATTGGAAAAGTATAGTTTTGTTTTTCTTGGTCTGAAGATCGGTCTTATTTTGTTGGCCTTTGCGATTTATCAAACTTAAGGTCGTGACAAATATTTGTTTATTAATTTTTTCAAGTAAATAGTTGCTTCAACGAGAGAGACCAGCGAAATAATTGCATAAATAGAGCGGTCGATTTCAAGCGACGCTTTTGTCGACTTACTGATCATCTAGCCATTGTGTCAAATGCAGCATCTTGCCAGCATAGCAGCTTGGGTTCATTGGGCTGAGCATAACGTCCGCTTTACATAAAGTTTCAACCATGTATATCACCTCATCGTTATGCTACGATACGCAACTGTAGACTGCACATAAGGGCTGCTTATGCAGCCGATGCAACAACTTCATACGATATAGTCACTGGCAACGGAAACTATCTAAATGCAAGTCAGTTTACAATTGTTTTAACATAGAATAAAAATAATAGGATAAAGAAAATTATACCAGTAGTTATTTTACATCTAATACGAAATATAAAAATCCTTAATTTCTTTGACCATACAGTAATACATACTTAATAGTAAAAAACAGAAATAATTTATATAAGAAATTAAAAAATTGTACTAAAAAAAGTAAGGTTCATGCCCCTGGACTCCTCTAACTATTTTTGCGTTATTTCTGAATATGGCCTATAGAAATATGCAGCATGCTAGCACGTCGTCGTTGTTACAACTAATCGATTGACTTTAAATAACTATCATAAGCCCTGAAGACACCTATTTAAATTATAAATCCGTGTTTTACCATTTTAGCGACGACAATAATTGTTACTACCTATGTAAGCAATTAAAATAGTGTATTTTTGTAAATAATGAATATTTTATAAATTCTTATTTATGCACAAATAAAAAGCTGACGTAGATTAACGTCTCTGTCATTGTACTAAATAATATATTTTTTAACCTCACATTTTCGTTTTTGATTATCCGCAGATTTCACATAAGTGTTTCTGCGTGCCTCTGTAATTGTCGCACGTGCGTCAATAACTATAATATATTCCTCTGTACTTGAACTTTACGAATCTAAATTAAACGAAATACTATAGTGTGTTGATTACATACACATTTCGCATAAGTTTTTCTGCGTTCCTCTATAATTGTCGTGCGTGTGTGAATAACTGTAACGCATTCCTCTGTAATTGTACTTTACGAATCTAAATTAAAGGAAATATTAGAATGTGTAAACTATTTTGGAATATTCAAGACTGGCTTACTTCTAATTCATAGACAATTATTGGAGAATTCTTATTTAGCAATCCCAACAACCGCATATGCTGTACGGTATTATAATTACTTGCTTATTGCCTTGATTGCGTTACTGAATGGGATAATTACTACATTCCTCTTATTTTAATTTTTTCTTTCTTCTTTTAGAATATTCCTTGTCGATTCATTCTCAAAAGATCTGACATATCATGGACGCTGAGAAAGAAGACAACTGATCGTTTCACAGCAAAAACTGGAAGTCACAGATTTGTAACTGTTGTTACATAGGTACTTAAATATTATGTGACTGTTACATAACAGCTTTCATGATTTCACTTTTTCACTTGTTGATAGTATGGCCCAAAAGAAAGGTGAAAAATTCGCTTAATATCTCACGAAAAAAGTAAGGAGAGACGGAGTGTATATTTCTAGACCATGTACGAACAGAAATTACGTTCCGGAATAATAAACGATAAATAAAACATCCAAACGAGAAAAGAAGCACACTCGAAAAGGTTCAAAGGCAATATGCGAGCTGTATTCAGCGACTGACATATAAAGAGCCAAGTATACAAAAGAATTCTTGGGTTTAAGACAATGACTTCAATACCTTGTTTCTTTTATTGCGGTAAGAATATAACAATGGTTATTTTCCTTCAGTAATTAACAGTTCTAATATAATAAATAACTTTATTTTCTTAATCGAAGTAGTCTTTCCGCATATATGTTTTTGCATTGTAATATTATCCATTTTCACATTGATTTTCGTCATTGTAATCAGAAATGTCTTACGGGTATTGTAGGTTTGCATGCCGAGTTTAATCATAAAAAAGTCTAATGACCACATGCTTCAGTGTAAAAAAATGCTTTACTTTCAGAAATGCTTAAGGCTCTTTAATGATAACAAAAAGAAACCGGAAGATTGTTAGTCAGGGTAACAAAGAGATGGCTTTAAGGCATGGGCATATAGTACAGCAATTATAACACGATTTAGCACTGTGAATTACTTTCCCATCTGTTGGGAAAAATTTAAAAGAATAACATTTCCAAAAATATATTATGGTAAATTCAAAACTTTTTTTAAATCCAATGTAATTTTCTAAGTGCAGAGGAATTGTTTAGTTAATCGGAACTAGCGGTTAAGCTAGACAAATTCCATTGATATTGTAAATTGTACTATTTTTTAATCGTAGTTCTGTTGACTCAGATTCATAGGTAAATTACATTGATTTTTAAAATTTCGTCCAAAAAACTTCAAGCAATATATTAAACATGTATATTTTATTTAGACTTTGGGCAGGTCCAATCATAACTTTCTAAAACGTCGATTTATATTAAGATATAAAAATGCAAGTAGTTTATCTGAATTTTAAAAGTTACAGATTTATAAATCGCTGTCTGAAGCTTCGTATGTCGATTAAATTCTTCTACAGGTTTTTACTAAACAAACAAAAAGACGGCTTTACAATAGGAACAGGACAATCAGTTCTAGTTCAATTAAACAATAGATTGAAACGATATTTTACGATGAAATGTGTGACTGTAACTTCATTTTATTCCGCACAAAATTGATAAAAATAAGTACCATTTCTGTCGTTAGAGAAATCTGATTTTAACGATTGATATTAGGAATGCTCGTAGTTAGTAAACGATAATACGATTAATAAAATTGGTAAGAAAATATTCTGTATTCGTATACTTCCTTACGTGGAATTTACTGACCTTTAAGTTTGTTATGTCAACAAATCGCAGTTCGCTCTCTTCGCCGTTCAGCATAAGGAAGACGGAACTCTCGCTTGGAGCATCTGTAAATCAAGAAGATGATGCATCATGTGTTTGCATTTAAAGATCTTATGGTAATTTGTAAACATTGCCGGAATATATTATATTTCACTAGCAAATTGTACCAAAAGTCCTAAATTGTGAGAAGAATATGAGACAAGAGTTATTCAAACTATACGGAACAAGAAACCCCAATTCTTCTCTTGCATAGCGTTGGGTAAATGGGCTTTGAATAATCTCATTTTTTTATGTATACAATGATGAGAAATATTGGATTTTAACCATACTCCGGGAAATAAACTCTCTTTTTGACTAAAATAATCTGCATTTCTCTGAACACCTAAAAAGGGATAGTCAAGTTATTGCCAATGATGTTATGTTAATAAACCAAAATAACATTTTATATAAAATAAGTCTCTACCAATCATAATGTTGCAAATTTTCTAAAAGTTTCGGTAAACCTTTCGAAAGACTGTTTCCTCCAAAAGCAATTCAAAGAAAACATTTTTTGCGCATTTTTACGCACAAAAAATGGTGAAGTTTAGGCTTTTTGTGTCTAAAAACGCGTAAAAAATGGTTCATACGAAAGTTGCAGGAAATGTCTCGGTTAGTTCGATGATGTTGCTGTACAATAATCTTGGCCTTCATCTTCCCCTTAGGTTATATTCCCCTCAAAAATCAGTTTTTATAGCTATAAAGGCTTAAAAAGTGAAGAATATAACCGTTCTCAAATTTTCTACGATGCACCTATAGATTTCATCCTTGTTGTTTCCCAAGGAATCTTCGACGGACCTAAAATTCGCGAAATGTTTAGAGATAAAGAGTTTGTCCAATATACGAATGATATGGAGAAAGCAGCCTGGCAAAGTTTCAAAGATGTCCCAATAACATTTTTGGGAAATAACAAGGATAAAAACTCTATGAGCATCGTAGAATTTGAGGTTACCTCTAAAACCAGTGGAAAACACGCCATTTTTTATCGCTGATTCGTATGCAGAGGGTCAAAATACATAAGAATAATATGGTCTGACACGAGAACAGTCATATTCTTCACTTTTGAAACCTGTATAGCATTAAAAACTGATTTTTCAAATGTTTTTTTGAGGTTACCTCAAAAAACGAGCAGCGGATCAATATACATACGAATAACCATGCGCGAATAAAAAAACAATATACTTCTTTTTAATCGGTCTGTGTTATTAGGCTCCAGCTTTTGATAACTTGGATATTAACAAAAATTAACAAAATGCAAAGTATTAGAATCCTTCAGTTACTTCGATCACAGTAATTGTAATTTCACATATATGTTTTCGTTGTGTGCAATTTTAGCTTTTTTCGGTGTAAAACGTCAAATCAAATTTTGACAAATTAACCAATAATCGTTTGCAAATACGTATTTCATAGGAATTGTAAAGCTGTATCAAAGCAGGAAAATCATTACGAATAATCTAGTTTGTAGAAGGACAATGACACCTGAAAAAATCTGCTATGTCACACCACATGTTACCTATTTATAGAAACGTCATTATGTTAATTATTAGATTTCGAATGTAATTTCGTGATAAATTTGACTAATCATGAACGTTTCATGTTTGCAGGAAAAGTCGTGTATCAACCAATACTAGAGTGTCATATCAATCATTGAATTTTCGCTGCTATTTTGGTATACGCAACGACTATAATAGATGTTACAATCGAAATGGTTTCACTAAGCAAACTTTTTTTAAAGAAATCTTTTCTATCCGATATAGAATTAGTTTATTTTAACTCAACAAATTTGTTGCCTCCTTATAGACATATTATCGAGAAGGAACTTTTCTATTGTAAAGTCTAAAACTGGTTTATACCTACATTTTACTTTACTTGCAAAATCGTAGTTAAATCCCTTTGCCTAAGTAGTTTTACGTTTATTTAATTCGTAGGAAAGACTACGCCAGAGTTAATCCTGAAAGTATTGTTCTCACCCTCAAAACTACTTCTAAGGAACATTTCTAACAAAGTAAAATCGAAAGAATGTGGAATTCAAAATGGTAAAAGCAACATAAAAAATGATGTTTTGCAAAATTTAAGATTGGCAAAAATCTAGAATAATTCTGGGCAGAATCTCGTGACCATTTCTAGCAAGGTTAGAACTTCCATTATTTCGCTTTTTTCATGAGATTTATATTTTGAAGAATAAATACAAAAAATGGCTGAAATAAGGCGTTTTTATTAGTCTTGACCTTGAATTTGACCTTGGCCCTAATTTTTATTATAGTATTCAGCGCGATAAATTACGCTGGTAAGAACAGTTTGAAAGAGACTGAACGTACAGAACTTTTGGAAATATTGTCTAAGGTCTGCTTAGTCCAATGAATTGTTTGTTTTTATATTACCATATAGAAAACTGAATTTTCTTGTACACATACACATGCTTCAACTTTTCATCTACGGATCAGTTATATATCTATAGAAACGAATTCAACAATGATCTGACAAAACCAATTTCCCAAGATTTTAGCAACAATAGCAGTATTCAATTTAGGTAGGAAGATGTTACTCGATTCCAACTTAATCTAAAGATCTGGAACAGTTTCGCCAGTTATGCACCAAACGGAAGTTGAATTTTTCGATTAATTAAGGCAGACGTGCTTAAACTACCCTGGAGGCCTTCTATTGAACCGTTGTAATGCGAAAGTTTATCAGTTTGCATTGCGATAGTCAACGTGTATCTCATCAGGCAGCATTCACTGGGATGCTTGCGATTCATAGCACGGACACGTACCGGATGTCCAACTTCTAGTTGGTGTGAAGGGTTGCTATATATACGAGAATCTCGTATATACATTGCCTATTTGCAGAGCGATGCAAATTTCTATAGAGTATCAACTGCGATACGGTTAACTGGAAAAGCCGCTCGAAGTATAGCGTTGATAGAAATAAATGAGATTACAAAAACTTCGAGCCTATTGTATCGTTTCGTAATTAAACGACGAATTGAAAAACTTTTTCCAATGGTAGCTAGCAAAGCAGGCGGTTTATCTCCCTGAACGAGTAACATTAAGGAATTATCTTTGCGCTTAGTCGACAATGGACTTTTACAAGTCCTGTACAAGTTATAATAATATTTATAAATTAACAGTATTTTACATGCCTGTTGAAAATGAAAAATTAGTTCCAGGCCATAAACAATAAAGTAAGTAAGTGTAAAGTAAATAGATTTAACTATAAAGGTATTAAAAAAACATAATTAAGGTATATGGGATTTTAAGAATTTCCTTTAAAAACATTGGTTAGCTCACTACTGTAAACATTAATCCTTACATGCGCACTCTTTTTTTTTATGGTATTATAATATGACATTTGTTAGTCGAAGATTTTTGGAGTCATTGATTATGAATCTGAACTGAGAATTTCGAAATTCCATACAACGGATCCAAAATGGCGCATCAAAATCAGAAATGTGATTTGATTTCTGTAAAATTTCTTACCCGGGGGTTTTTGGGGTTGCTGATTATGAATCTCAGTTTAAAATTTCAAAATTTAGGAAGGCGTATTCAAAATACTGTTTAAAATCAGTTTACTGAATGAATTTAGAAGAACCGTTTATATTTTGGGTCACCATTTGGCAGTAATACTTTTTTATTTTACATTTTCTACCTTCTGTTCGGAATCACCAACTAAAAACTAAATTTTATAATTGTTAGTTTCAGATTCGTAATTAGTGATAAGGAAAACCCGCAAATTTCAAGATAATCTGAAGAATTTTCAAAAAGTTGTCCGCCATACTGAATCTGCCATTTTGAATTTTTGAAAACTAACATCCGATTTATAATTAGCGCTTCAAAATATATAAAATATATGTTATCATGTTACGTTCTACAATTACGTATGTTAAAAAATAATTTGTTGCTAAAAATATGACCCTTTACAAAACTTCACTTGTTTATATTTAAAATGAAATTAACAGTTATAATTTTTCATGTAATCTACATACAGGGCGGGGCATTTTAATCAATACAACAAAATATCTCGGAAAGTAAAGGTTAAAAAAAAAGTTGTTCAATATAAAAATTTGTCGGCGTTATTAATTACGAGCTTGGGGTCAATTTTCAAGGTTATTAAGGGGTCAAAATTACTGTTTTCAATGAGAACTTTAATTTTGAATACCGAATTGGGAAAGAGCGGGAAATTTTATATCCGAAATAGTAGTACCAAGTATCTGGAATGACCTTCAGAGGGTCTCATATTGAAAAATCGTGCAGAAGCTGTTTTCTTTGAACTTCCGCGAATGTAAATGTGTATAAATGGTTGCATAGTCATGTGGTCAAACTATCTTGGTGAGGGTGGTAATGGTGACCTTGTGGTCAACTTTCAATGTCATTTTAAGGTCGAAGCGGGGCCGAGAATGAGCAATCACTATAAGGGAATATTTTCAGGGGCTCAAAACCGGCTTTAAATTTTGTACTATTTTGTAAATTATGAAATTTTAAAATCATTTCAATTCGATTCAATATGTCTTTACGAAAAGTTTCATAATTTTGGCTTCGATTTTAAGCATGACAGAGAAAGAGTTTATTGGTATTACCAGTGTTTTATTAGTAGTAGTTTAATGGTATATTATAACTGGTATTACATTATCACTGAATATCCAAATTTATTAATTATCATCTCCTGTTTTCTAACTTGGTTTAATTATTGCTTTATATTTCTCGAGCTTATTTGATTATTACCAAGGTTTCCGTATTACAACTTTATTTTAACTCTGACAGCACCGAACTTTATGACAAGTTTAATTAAGGTTGCTGTACGATTATGAACCTTAAATCAGCTTATTTAACCTTCTGCAAGGTTTGATAATTTTCAGAATTTCAAATAGAAATAAAAATATAACAAAATTGCCTTATTTTGTAAATAAAATTTTATTATGTGGCTCAGACATGAGAGGTAAGGGATCAAGAGAAGTAAATAAACACCCAAAATGAAACAGATCTTTTTACTTCCATTTCATTGTTTCTCGGTAACGCTAAAAAAAGCTTACCAATTAAATTAAAGTTTTTCATTAAAAAGAAATCACTTTGAGATTAAAATGGTATTGTCAGTTGACCGCAAGGTCATCTTTTCCACCCTCCTCAAGATAGTTCTACCACATGACTATGCAACCATTTGTTCGCACATAAATTCTCGGTTCCATGAAAACAGCTTCTGGACGATTTTTCAATATGTGACCTTCTGAAGGTCACTCTTGAAAATTAATAACTATCATTTCGGATGTAAAGTTTCCGGCTCTTTACGAATCCGGTATTTTTAAATTGGGGTTCCCATTTAAAAAAGTCATGACCACTAAATAACCGTCAAAATTGTCCCCAAGATCAAAACCAATAACTCAGAAAGATGGTCTCGATAACCTTAAACAATGGCTTACTTTTTGAGATATTTTAGTGGATTGGTTATTATGAAGTTCATGTAATCTATGCTGTACAGACTCCAGGACCATAATTCCTGTTTAGGGTGACCAAACGGGGAAACAAAATGGAGTCGACGAGGAAGTCTTACATAAATAAATACTAGTATAGATATTTTTGAAGTGGCAAGTTGATCGGTTTACAAAGTCAAGTACAGAGAAAGCCTTGGCCGTTACAATGTTAAGATTTTTAGAAAAATCAATTCCAATATCCTTTATCGATGTTATGTGAGATAGTTAGGAATTGTTGTACTAAGTATATTGTGTTACACTAATAAGACAAAGAGGTTTAGTTTCCAGAGAACGATATATTACGCTGATTATTGTTTAAGAGATGTTTATTATATATTGACCATTAGTTTAATGCTTCCAAATCACGTGGCAATTGTGAGGCGGAGAAATGATGATTTTAAACAATTTCACATTGTCAGCAAATAACAAAATCATAAAATATGGGATACAGTCACATTGATGAACAACAAACAAATCATAGGACCAATATAAGTACCTTGAGGAACTCCAGAGGTGGTGGCATATGATTTGGAATAATAGACCTTAATCTTAAAGATTTCTTGTCTCCCAGTTAAAAAACAATAGTTCGATTTCATTATTTTACAATCAATATCTAACCGTTTCAATTTGACAAATAGGATAGCATAGTGGATAATATCAAAGACATTGAAAAAAGTACGGTTTGAGCTTAGGCAATATAATCGGTACATGAAAGTAAACTTGATACAGTAGATGTCTTTTAATAAATCAGGTTTGCTTATTAATAATAATCGAGAAGAACAAAATTCTTTCAGCAATAATCGAATCAAGAATTATCGCGAAAATCGCGAAAAATTCGGCGATTATTTGTAACGTCCGATTTATTACCAGAGCTATGAATGGGTATCACAAATGATTTCTTGCAAATATCAGTTAGTATATCTTGGTTAAGGAATTTCAAAAATAAAATGCATAAGGGCTGAAAGACGAGTATTAACAAAAAAAAATCCGAAACAATAAGACATAAATCGTTTTGATAAAAAATTAATTAACGATAAGTCGAACTGGCGTTTGTTATAAAGTGACTAAAAAAACAACAAAGTCTGTCAACAAACGTAAGAATAAGAAAATGCAAAGACAGGGCTCTTTCAAATGGACGAAAATGTTTAACGTTTCTATTTTGTTTAAATATTGATAATAATGCAACTAGTTTGGAGGTCGCTCTTTCGAATGGTGCTGGTAAAATTTTCGAAAAAATGACATTCCGTAATTACTGAAGGAAAACGCGATTCTTCAAATACAATTTTTGTTAGAATGCTATTTTCATTATGATAGCGTTTCGTGACAATTTTTTACCTATTAGAAGCGAATACTTTCACTTCAAATTATTCTGATTTTGAAACCGTGCCCGAAAGACAAACATTTTTTTGTTTCTATTTTTTAAAATTGTATTTTATAAATACAACGATGTCGAAATTTGTTTACAAATACGGTCATTAAGGGGTAAAAACTACCCAAAAACACGAGCTCACATTTACTGCAGGAGTGCACGAAAAACATTTGAGAATTCAGAGAAAAACATTTCGGATATCGTGTATGCAAAGTTAATCAAAATGTTTCAGTTTGCACTCATTTTCACCATTTTATTTTCTGTGACGGCATTCAGTGAACAGAAAATGGTGGTTGGAGAATTGAAATTATGTAAAACCGTTTAAACATAATGCAATCCAGGAATGCGTTTATTTATGCTGATCAAGAAATCTAAGAATTACGAGAAATCTTTTTTTAAATTCACGTGACACACAGTTGAACGTTTTTAAGAAGTTAAGAAAGAGAAATAGTTAAAAATTGTGATTGCTTAAAATGTGTTATTATATTATCATAGCTCGCACATCCATTCAGGTGTTTGCCAAAAAGTAGTTAAGTTAAGAGAGATTTTCAATGTTCAAAAATATTTCTCGACGTATGCGCTAAAGGGTTAATCGTCGAATTACTATTCATAAAGTAATCTTCAGATTGAGCAGACATTACTTCATCGGGATTAATACATGTTATCTAGGAAATGCTACGTGTTATTTTGGATTTATAGCTAGTAAGATGAGCAATACAATGACTATCAACAGGTTTAATGACATTTGTTTACGTCTGTTTCTGAAAGCTTTCCCGTGTCATTCATTTAATGACTGCTTTGCATTTAAAGCCCGAATAGGCTGTTAAAATAACTTCATAATAGTCTGGTTAATTAAGGTCGTTTTATTAGAATCAAACTTTCACAAATGAAGCAAGTTTGTGATGAAGGGTCTTCATTGCCAACTATTTAACTTGGACTCTAATTTACGATTACAGGATCGACATTTTTGGTTTTCTTATGTTTTTAATATAGTTATATTTGTGTAAAAGTTACACTGAAACAAGTGTTTTTTATCCGGTATTAGAATTCGTATACCCCTTAAAAGACATTCTTTTACGTGTAGGAACAGCAATATTTTTCATCGATTAACAGACGATCGATTGTAGAAAAATGTTGGAAATCTTAATCAATCGTCTTTTCAATAAATGACATAACCTGTTATGCGGATGTATAACAAAGGTTTGAGCAAAAATATGTTTTGACGGTTCAAATTATCACTGTTCGTTAATATGATAGGGTTAGGATTTATAAGATTAGGTTATGTTGGCCGTCATCCTCTTCAGGACAATGTCTCCTCGTCGTCATTTACTTAACCTTTAAAATAAATAAAAACCTACTAAAACACTTATTTTACTGTACGTAAAGTTGTCAATATTTAAAAAAAGTTATACTAATTCGGAATGAAAATAACTTTACCCAGTAATCCAACATCATTTTTCGACTTTTTCGCATTCGTTTTAAGTCACGGTCAAACTATTTAAAACTAACAAGGTTAAAATAATATTTCGTCTTAATTACTCTTTTGTGTAACATACCGTCTATAAAATTACGCTTTTAGAACATGGCGATAAAATATAATTCTGTTTTTCCCACTATGATTAATAGGAGTTCAAAATCAATGGATATTGGTGATGTAACGTCTGTTTATTGCAGGACGTTAATATTTAAGGTATTTTTAAAGTTATTTTATCGAATAAGGATTTTTTATATTAGACTATCATTTTCTAATTATAGTTGTGGACGTTATTTAATCCAAGGAAGGAATTTTAAGTTTTCAGATGACAATTATACTCTCTACATTTCTTGGAGTGAAAATTCCACTGTATGAATAGTTACATTTCACTCCATCAAAAGTGGAAGAAAAAACTCACTCCTAGAGGAGTGAAATATCGCTCTCAATATATTGAGAATCTCACTCTGTGTGAAAGGGTGGCTCAATTTTCACTCCAAGGAATTTAGAGAGTAGGACAGACTTGTAAACAGAAGAGAAATTTGCTATTAGTTCTGGTAAAAATGACTAGATTTTTTTGTAATTTTTTTTAAAATTATTTTTTAAAAAACCAACCAAACTTATTATCATTTTTCTCAGAAAGATAATTGTTCTGCGTATACTAAAGAATGCGAAAAAAATGTTAATTAGGAAGATTAATACAATAATATTAGGAATTTGTTTAACCAAATTATCGATTCTAATCTCTTTGTTAAAACAGTAATTTATCATCATACCTATTACAAATAAAGCTACTAAATATACTCAACTTTTTATAAATTTTTAGCCTTTCGAGGAATATTTTTTAATATAATCTAAGTTCATTATTGCAGTAACTATAAAGCTTACGACAAACTTTTAATAAACAAAAGACATCAGATTTATTTAAGTTATTATTACGTAGAAAAGAAAATACTTTAGAAAATACGCAAGAAATGAAGAATTTTGAGAAAGGAAGGTACCCACGAGCATACGAAACCTCCGAAACTGATAAATTTGGTTAAGGTATAATGAGAGCTAACACCTAATATCAAATTTGAGTGTTTTATCATGTGAGAAAGTTGAAAAAATCGTTGTTGAATTCGCGGATTTTACACAGAAAAAAGCATTAATCTAAGTAGTAATAGTCCGCAGTCTTTTGTTGCCAGTGTACGCAGACTGTTACTACTTAGATTACTGCATTTTTCTATATATTATGCGCGATTTCAGCAACGATTTTTCAAACTTTTTTACATGATAAAACACTCAAATTTGGTATTAGGTGTTCGCTCTTATAATACTCTAGGCGAATTTATTTGTTTCGTAGGTTCCATCTTCGTGGTGCAAAACACTATGCTTGTGCGGGCATGATCCTTTCATAAGTACGTACATATCTGAGGAATTTTCTCAAACTTTTAATATTAACAGAACTTAGTGCATTTTATTCTGTATTTCTTTTTTTAAAAGGACAAACATTAATATTGAATCCTTTAAAAGAACACTTTTTTCTTTCATTTTTGTGTATACAAAAAAAAACTGTTAAAAAATTATTGGCACCACTCTTTCTTACTCCTTAAAAGATTCTAAAAATGGTAAAACGCTGGGTGATGCACCATCAAAGGGAAAAATTAATTTTTTTTATTTCAAATATTAAAAGTTTACAATTCTAGTCCTACTGTAATAATAATTCTTTGACCAGCAATAATGGCATTTTTTAATCCCATGAAACTGTGCTTTTAAATTACCATTTGAGATGGTTAATTCTTTATAAGCCAATATTTTCCATGTAATAAATAAATACTTATTTGTGATATACTAAAGTATTATTTTTACAAATTTGCTATTGATAGTTACTATATGTAGAAACCAGTTCTATCTGAGTGGAATTAAAGGAACCATACAACTAAATATTACAAAATGAAAGGTACTAAAAGAAAGTAGTAAAAACCTTGACTAAATCGATGGCTGACCAATCATGACTGTTTCCACTTAACATTTGCGACGTATTTAAAATTAATAGAAATGGATTTTGCGTTTTTCGTTGTGTCAAAGATATTTTAATCTCTATGATTTAATTTGTCTGTTGTATTTTATCCACGATATAATAGCTACACAAAGGATATCAATATTTCTGCAGCAAGTCCTTTTCTATATTTGTAACGGAAAAACAATATTACGATTGTATTAACAGACATCCATACTATTTTTAAACCTTGTTTTACCTAATTTTAGTTTGGTAAGAACGGACGTCATTAATTTTTAAGAAATATTTTCCCTCGGTCTATAGAGCTTAATCCAAGATTTAACATTAATATTTAAAAAGAACGATGAAATTCATTGTGAGTATTTTTGGAATTCACTTCGATTTTTTATTAATTTAATTCGATTTAACATTAATAATTTTAGTGCTTAATCTTTTTAAGATTTTTATCGGCTTAATGCGGTACTAACAATGTTATGTTTATGTCATTCGAGGAATCTATTTTTTGCATAGGTCTCGTGCACAATTCGAACAAGGTCTAGTCAAATAAGCAGGATAAACGTTAAATATTGTTTTGTGATATTTTATAATCTCCGTCACGTTACGTTTGCAATTTCAAATAACGTGATTTTTCATTTTTTAGAATTTAGTAATCAAATGAATAATTGAAAACGAGAAAAAAACTCTGATTCAGGTAAACTATGATTTTTTTACAGAATTTTAAGTTTTAATTTTAGTAAATTTTAAGTCTCGCAAAAAGTTTTTGGACTTAAATATTGGGTAGCTTTGTGTCCAGTACTATGTTAACTTTTTTAGAATAAACAGTAGTCAAAATAAATTCTCTATTTACTATTAAATATAAATAGTGATCGATTTTCATGGCTCCTACAGGGGTATCGCAGTAAATATTGCACATCTATTCTGTAAATATTCATCCGGAAAAATTAAGATTCTGCACATATAGGAATTTACAATGATAGCTCCTTAAACAGTCTCCCAAATCGACAGATGTTTTGTTGAAAATTTTACTATTCAATTTTGCAATTTGAAAGCGCAATTTCATTACGGGAAAATATAAATTACTTTCAAACCTACACAAACTTTGACATTACGTCAAATAAGATGACAAGAGTTTAAGGATAGCAAAGACTCGTATTCATTAAATTTATTTGCGACTTCCTTCAATTCTAACAATAGTCGAGGAACTGAAACTGATACTCTGAACTCATTATAATTACATAATTATAATTATGTTATTATTTTATGCGTTACAGTGGTTGCATTCATCATTAGTTATTGCTGCAAATGATGTAGCAATAATTAATTGTAAATATGGCAACTGTTATAAGGGCTTTGTTTCATGGCATAATAAACATTAAACTAACCTAATCTAACCTAACGTATAAGTCGACAGTATAATTTACTTATCTGAAGTAAAGTTATTTAAAACATGAAAGAATTAATATTTAAAAAAACTTAAAAAGTAGGCAAAAATAACATTTGAGAATGACGCAATATATTTTTCTAAGAAATACAGTATTAACCCTTTAACGACCAAACGTGCACAATTTGGACATGGATTTTAGCATCGTTTTATTTATACAACATTTTTTTTTAAATAGACACATTCATATTCGACTAGTTATGCGGTTCCTCTGTCGAATGGTCAAATTTTCGAAAAATTACGTTTAATTGAAATTAAATTTTTTTTTAAATACCCAGATGGAAATTTGTCTAGTTTTACTAGTTTGGCATAAACTAGACAGAAACTAGACAAATACTAGACAAACTAGACAGTTACTATCTAGAAATTGGTTGGCACAGAAAATTAGCCAGAAACTAGCTTTCTACGAGATTCCATTTCCACCTGGGTACTGTACAATAAAACGATTTTTTTGTTGCTATTTTCACTATGATACTGGTTTCTTATCACCTTCTATCTTATTGACGTGTTTGTTTATTTTTGCCAAATGTATTAAAAAGCTGAAGAAACAATTGTCATTTTCGAAAAACGTTCTTATATTGTTAATATTGCTTAGTTTTTCCAAACGACTGCTAATATTTTTAAAAATCTAGCTTGAGTATCTTATTTCAAATTTTCTTAATTTCATTTTTAAAAAAACTACGTGAAAATCGACGGAAATGTTCTTGTCTGTATAGTAATTTCGATTGAACGCTCGAAGTTGCTACCTGTTTTGCGATGCTGCAGACAACGACACTTCCTAACCAAAAAAATATTAATTAAACAGAAACAAGATATCTTTTCAAATTCAAATCTATTTTCGAGCGCTTTTTACATGTTTTTTTAAGAATGTACACCAAAGTTCAACGAGATCGTTTTAGAATTGGGCGAGAATTAGCAAGAATAAATTTTTGTAATAGACAAACACTTCGAGTTATTAGGGCCGAGTATTATTCTTGCGAATTTTCATTTGTTCTTTATATAAATAATGTCGTTCGTTACTGGAAAGTATCCTAAAATAGAAATACATTGTGAATTCACCTTAAAAAATAAAATAAAAGAATAAAATGTCAGTAAACGCGAATTAAAGAAGCGAGCAATTCGATTTTTTCGTTCTTCAGCATCAAGTAAGTGAGATTACAAGAAATTGTTGTATACGAAATCATAAATTATGGTAAAGTGGTTATTAATCTCAATGGGATTTTTTTTTATTTCTTCCTAATTCGGAAAAGTGGCCTTGCCATTTTCGAAAATTAGTTGGTATTATCTTTATATTTTATATAGATACCTCTTTGCCGGTCGTACGCGTTGATGCCCTCACTAGACATGAATTGACTAATCAGTGCAGATTTTCCGACCCCTCTACAACCTAATATCGCTACTGTATACGTTATTACATCTTTTGGCGGAACGTTCTTGCTTTCTTCTACTTCACCCTCGGCCGGTGCTAACGAATTCGACCTGGACCGTTTCTTTCGAAAAGAGTCACCTCGATTAATGACACCTGGAAAAAGACCACAAAAAGCAACCATTAATCTCTTGTTTTCTTATCATAGAAGAAAAGTGCAAATATGGACATTTTATGAAAAAATATGACATTTATTTTAATTCTATTGGAAATTTTATCATTCATGTCATTATTTTAGTTACATCGGAATGCTAAACGCTCCTCGGTTAATCTCAACATTTTTTAGATTATAGCAACATTTTTATATTTCATTCACAGTATAATGATGCATTAAAAATTGTAGAATATGATATGTAAAGAGCAATAGAAGTTTCTATTGATAGTATTTGCTCACACCTTTTTCGATAAATGCAACTTCGCTACTTATATCGCAGCAGCAAAATAGCACTTTCTCTCCATAGGGAACAAAATAGCACTTTCTCTCCCTAGGGAGCAAAATAGCGCTTTCTCTTCCTAGGGAGCACAATAATTTTTCTTTCGCGCTACGCCCGGGAAAATGGCTCACTTTCAGTGCATTAGGCAGAAAAATTGTAGTCAATCCTCGGGAAGCCAAATTCACAAGCGGTCAAGGACTCCTCTCCATGGTGAGAAATGTATTATTATCCTGAAGAAAAATAAGTTTCTTACACTCTGAGGACAAAATACTATTTTTCTCCTAAATTTATCGGGATTTGCTAACATTACAATTGACATTTTCGATATTTGTGGAAGATACTATAGTAATTATAAAAATATCTTCAATACTTTAATTTATTTATTTTTTGATAGTCCACATTTTTAAAACAAAATTAAATAAACTATTTTTCCTAAATATTTGGAACAGTTCACAAACATTTTCGATGTTTTATTCATTGCTCTCCGTTTCGGGCTCTTTGTTCTTATTTACTCTGTGGTGTTGAACGAGTCGTGAACTTGCATACGAAACAAATTCTATTAGTATGCGTTTAGAATAATTTTATTGCCTTTGAAACTTACAAATACTCATCAAAGTGCAAACTTTCAGATTCGTTTGTCTTTAAATCCAAGAGATCATCTTGGAAGTATTCTGATAGTAATGTTGAAAATAATAACCAATATAGATTTTAATTTATAGATGGGGAATGTAGACATCAAGAATCGAAGTAAATTGTAATATTCTCTATAGAATTTCTCCTGATGTAACCCTCTACAATCAACAATAGTCTAAATACAATCTCCGTTTTTTAACTTCGGTTTAATTACCAGAAACTGCCAAATATTTTAGAAAATTTACATCAGAGATAGATCAAAAGATCATGGTCAAGACATAATAAGGAAGACTGAACTCTACTTCTAACTTTAACGTCATACGATTTTTGACAATCGAAAAATGCCAGGTTCGAGTCCAGGCGCGTAATTTTTTTTTAATTAGAAAATGATTGAACAAAAATTGGAAAAATGTATACAACATTCATCATTGTAATAACACAAAATATTTTTCCATAACAACATTTAAAAATAAATCTCTATTCTGTAAACGAGTTTATAACTTATAACATGAAACTTCATTTTAAAATGAAATATTAGATAAAATTAAAATATAAATTTTAATTAATTATTGTTACTAATGTATTATTTATTTGGATTTAAACTTTTTTTCGAATTTTTACTTCGTCAAATGTTGAAAAATAGCGAAATATTTAATAATGGTCCAATTTAAATAATTTTTCTCTTGGATAATTGCAGTAATGAAGATATAGTGTTTAAAATAGTCTAAATGATTTAAAACGTTATTGAATAAATATTATAACAGATTCAATAAAAATAGTTAACATTCCTAATTATTACATTTTTTAACATATTTACTTCATTCCCAAAAAATGTAAAGAGACAAAATTAATGTTTTTTCTTAATTTCGTTACACCCTTTGGTTTATATTTGACGAAAGGGGTTAATATTTGCAAACTACATAGGGTAAAGTGGCTGTTGAAAATTACGTATTTGTCTAGACACGTGAAATATATAATTACGTTTAAGTTAACTAAAAGTCCTTTTCAGACCCGATAAATGCGCTGAAATGAATAGAATTTACACCGAGTTGTTTGGTTACTTCAAACCTTTCATTTTGTATTAAATGTATATTAATAGAAACAAATTGATTTCAGGAATTTTGTAAGTAATAATGTATTCAGAAAATTAAAGTATAATTTATACAAATTGTGATTAAAAATTTACTCTCACATTTAAAGGTGCGCTACTTTTAACATTTTTTAAAAGAACATTTTACTTTTTTAACTATAAATGATTGGGCATTGCAGTAAATTGTTCCAATGAAACGTTTTTATCTTCAGGGATTTTAGCATGCAGCGAATATTTTATTACATTATCCACGTGCAGCTTCCATAATATAATATTACTGAAAATAGGATGGAATTAAATTTATAGGTTAATTCCATTTCTGTGGTAGATCGATAATTATTTACAGCATAATTTATATATTGAAAGGTAAAACAAGCGTATGGGTACAAGTTTTTCTGGTATGAATAATTTATATCCTGCACTTTTTCGTTTAAAATAACGTACGTTGAGCAAAATATGCTGTAAGTGAAATTATCACTTAACTTTTCTAGTGAACTTCGATGCAAGAATTTCGCGCTTCAGCGACCTCGTTAAATATTAATCAGTTTTGAAGCGACTTTTTTCTTATTTTTCCCAAAGTTTAAAATTAATACGTAATGCAAATTTGCATATTGGTTGGATGTATATAATTTATTTTTAATTAAAATATGAAAATTAATTATTTATGTATAAAAAATGTATTTTTAATTCAAGTGAATTGAGACCGTATTGCATTATGGAACGTCAAAACTCAAAAGTATTTGAATGAAGTTGGTATAGGAAGTTATTTCTTATTACATTGCTTAAATTATGTTCCTGATTATTATATTTTGAATATTCCCCATTTATCAGAAAAGGTTGCAATTTTAATACCTAAATTAGTAGGAGATAAATAAAATTATTTAGTATTTGGCGGAGGAAACGTATTTTTAATGATGATTCCACATGAATACTTGATTAAAACGTAGCTATACAAAGTTACAGTCAGAGAAACTTTCTCGTTTTAGAAGGAATTATATACACTTAACTAATAAATTTAAACCTATAAATAGACTGTTTGTGGACAATAAATTTGGCCACTATCCTTTGAAAATGTAATGTTTATTAAACATACAAATATAATTTTGTGAATAGTACTTTAGCGACTAATAGGTTAAATGTGGTTAAAAGAGGGGTTAAATTTAACAACGATTTTCTCCAAAAATGCGACGTCATACCAAAATTCTGATAACGCCACCGTTTTCAGCACAAAAAAATACTTCAGAAATAATATTTCGCTTGTCAAAAGTAAATTCCCCTTTGCTACCAAATAAACCGAAATATGTCCCAAAACACTGATTTTGACACATTTAACCATGTTTTTCGCCAAAATATAACGTGATAGCAAAATTCCTTTAGCGCCATCGTTTTCAGCACGAAAAAATACTTCAGAAATGATATTTAACCTGTCAAAAGTAAATGTCGGACCGTGTAATGTAATGCGCTCTGCGTGAACTGATATGCCAGTTGCGTCTGTTTATTTATTTATTTACCTTTTACTTAAAATATTATTTACATTTGACCAACAATCACAAGAATATCCATCATATTATTAAATACAAACGGTCGAGAAATGAATAAACTATAAAACGTTTACCTTCTGTTCAGTGCATAACAGTTTGAGCGTTAGTGTACAGTAAACGATGAACCCGGGTTCGATCCTTCCGCGGGGCTTTTTTTTTAGATTTGATTGTGAGTGTTACTAAATTAAAAACGTGTAAAAATCGTAAAAAGTATTTACTAATGAAGTTTACATAAGATAAATATAAAATATATTTCAAAATAAATTAAGCTAGAATAATTCGTCCAATTTTCTATTTTTTTACATTAAATGCGTTTTACGTAAACATGTCATGTAACGACTTCTAGGTGCACATTTATTATATGTTTTTGTTTTATATATTATTTAAAACATGTTTAATTCCAACCTATAAAAATGAAACACTGACAGTTGTTTATAATCTTATTACCAATAGTCACTAGTTAATATCTTCGTTACACCAATTAAATCTATTTTGGAATTGATGAATGTTTAACACGTGCATATACTGCAAGTGATTATGAACTTAAACTTTTCTGAAAATATTTAAGAATCATCATTTGAATAATAAAAATACAGAAATTTTATAAAAGCCACTATGGAAAATGGTTCGTTCACAACATAAAATGTTATCTTTTAATATATAAACAATAGAATATCAATTAAGCTGGATTGTGCGTTAAAAACAATAATTTTACTTTAATTAAAGCATCGGAATGAAAACAAATTTTGGAGTCTGTTCATGAATAAAAAAAAGACATTTTCTTCGATTCATATTTTATGGCATTCGCGTATTTTATGATCAAGCTTATTCCAGTGAGGAATTCGATAATCCTGGAATGAATACATATATGAGATTAAATATTTTCAGTTAGTGATTTTTATGGAATTAAACATTGTTTGCTACATATAAATAATTCATTATTTGTTTTACTTTCAGCGTGCTGATGTTCAAAATAAATGTTAAATAAGTGAAATGTTTTTTATTATTTTTGAGTAAGCTTTTTTCATATTTATTTTGGTGCAACAGTTTGCCAAGCGTGAGTAATAAATTACAACAAACAAACAAATAAATCACCAATAAAGCAACAAAATTTTGTTATTAATCCTTTGATGAACCTTAAAGAGTAGGGGTGGAAAATTTCTAACGCTACCAAGAGTCATGAAGAAAGATAGTTCAAAGAGTTTTTTTCAATATCGATTTAGAAGTTTTTCTAAATTTATTTTTTGTTTGTTCTATAAAGATTTCGATGAATTTAAATTACTATAAAAACGAAGACAAAATTCCGAATTATGAATTAGAGTCACTGCAATGAACATACTAAGGAAACCAATCTTGACTCTGTCGTACAAAATAAATATAATTGCGCTCCTCCCGGGCGCAAAATCACATTTTACACTCGCTCTGGCGATAAGCTCAATGTCAATGATTTTCTTCGAATTTTCGACCAATTAAGAACCGATTTTGTTGAAATTTGATTAAGATTCAGAAAGATCACTTAAAATTATCTTAAAATAGATTTGGACCAGACAATTTAGTCTCTGTCTAATTCGATTTTTTAGGTTAGGGCTCTTAAGCTACCGAGGCTCTTCAGCTTCTCCTTTAACTGAATGGTTTCTTTAAAACGTTAAAACAAAGAATTAATAAAGTAAACTAAAATCTTATTGCTTGTAAGTTTCTGGTGAATTTTTAAGAACTTATTAAAGACGATGTAATGAGTACAGACATACCATAAATCTAAAAATCTCACATTAAACACGTCATTCGATGAAATTAAAGTGTTAATCCATCCATAAATTCTACGAAAATAAGTAGCGTAAATGTAACATTTTATTTCTAAAAATCTGATGGCTTTCGGATGAGCCACCTCAAAGTATTGGCCTCGTATAATCTAAAAGCATAGAAACGATAAGCTCTTTCGATTCGATTCACGTAAATCGTAAAGTGCAGAAAGTAATTCGTGAATCCATTTATTTCCTTTAAGATGCCAGGACTGTTTTATGTAAAGACGCCCTATTAAATATTCCACCATTAAAAGAGGAAATTCAAATATATACCATACTTCGTTACGTTTCGAAAAATTATTTCTGTATTACGGATATTAGAAAAATAATGTTAAATTGGTTGTATCATTTTCAACGTTTAACAGAAAATATAGTCTCCTAAAAAACTGAAAAAGAAGTCCGGTAAATTTTGTACCTCTGCATTTATGACGTTTGTATGAAAAGAGAATATTTTCAAAGGGACAACTTTTATAATATGTACTAAAAGAGCACAAAGCTGTTTCCTTCCTAAAGATGTGCTTGCAGTTTGAGAACACATACAAATAGCATTCGCAAACATAAGGAAAATTACTTATTATCCAGTATTTGTACAAAGAAACGTTATGCGACGCAAATGGAATATGTGTAGACAAAATATAAACAGGAAGATTTCTTTGATTTCACATTCTCGTTATGTATCCTAACAAAAATGTATGGTCAATTTTCAACCCGAGTTATACATATAATTCCAAGGTTTCTATTCCAATTTTAATTAGGTCTAAAAATGTGATAAATAAAATTCAACCGATGATAATAAATTTTAAAATTAACGTTTTAATGTCGTTACCGCAAAAGTAAAAAGATTTTATTCACAAAATCAAATGTCGTTGAAGTTAAGAACCCTTTGAATGTATTTTGTAAGGTACTTGCTTAAAATTTCTTAATAGGTAGTGGAAATAGTTTCTATCGCAAATGGTAATGTTTTTAGTACACCCAGAAAAATTTTCTTCGATATTTTACCATTCCAGATTGTAATTCCGGGACAAACTTGTAGAACAAAGACTGACAAAAATTACTATACTTTCTGAATAGTACAAGTTTACAAGGCTTATAGTTATTTCTATCAGAAAAAATCGGTAATTTTTCACATTTTCAAGTCCGCCTCAAAATTACCATTTGGAATGGTAAAATTTCCAAGAAAATTTTGTATCGTGTAATAAACTATGCATCTGATCGATTTATGTTTTATGTATTAAGTTTCAGTATCTTAGTAACTAGTAAATTTACAATAAAATGAGTGCTGCACAGAGAAAACACAGTCATATAAAATACTACAAAAAGAGCACAATAATTCTTAATTGTGCATAAATTTTCTAGAAATGGGCATGAAGGTAATTTCGATCTTCGCTCGAAAGGTTTCCTTTGCTTTTAAGCATTAGTATCTTAAATAAGTTTTCAATTTACTGCGTACTACATATAACGTGCACTAACAACAAATGAACGTCTTTTGTAATATTTTGTAACTCACATTCCTTTCCATTTGCAGTTATTTTGAAATTGCAATAAATTTGTGACATTGTGGCGTACCTCAGTGGGACTTCTTAACCTTTGAAGCACAGTTTTCTTTTACACAAAAAATAGCTGAAATTACTTAAAGATTGTTGGGGTCGCCGATCAGACCTCAGACTTTGAAAATTGAAAACGTCGGATCCAATAATTCCAACCAAAATATAAAAATTTACTTGATTGAGTTGAAAGTGGATACTCTAGATCGTAGATTACGTATCTCATCTTCCATTTTGAAAATTCGAAATGGGGTATCTATCTATATCTATATTTAAATTTGCATTATCTTTCATTTGTATTTTATTCTGGATCTGGCAGTTTCAATTTTGAAAATACAAGATCAGATTCGTAACCAAGGTAAAAAAGTTTGATAAAGATTTTATAAAACCTTTCTAAAGAACTTACTGCGGGAGTAGTA
Organism: Trichopria drosophilae; assembly: GCA_030407085.1. Lineage (NCBI taxonomy): Eukaryota > Metazoa > Arthropoda > Insecta > Hymenoptera > Diapriidae > Trichopria > Trichopria drosophilae. Next base: position 81,700,726 of record CM059587.1, on the reverse strand, counting down.
CTCGATTTTGCGCCCTGCAGTGAAAACTTCGGGCGCAATTTACCGAACTCCATATCGAGCTCCGCCGAGTATGATTGTCCCCCTCGTGCGACAAACTTCGCACTTGTCGAAGATCGGTAATTGCGCCCTTGTTACATAATATATTATTATAGTATTTTTATGGATTTTTATATTGATATGAAAATTGAATTGAAATGTTTATAAAAAATATTTTCATTATATGAATGCACAAAATTTGATTTTAAAAATTAGGCACTAATTTTCCCATAAAAAATTGGCTTACATTAGGAAATAAAAGCATCTGCAACACATGTACTCTCCATGCCAACCGATAAACGACGATATCTAGCAGAACCTATTTAATTAGTCACATTCAACTAATATAACCAGTGAATATTACTCTTTATAGTCCAGTAAAGTTACGTGGAAAATGGTCTAACACAAAGAAATGCAACACAGCCAATTCTTTCGGGAAACTATCCCAAAAATTGTTGAGAAAAACATATCCAAAATCCGCTTCCAGGAATTTTGTTATTCATTTAATGTATGATCATGTAAACAAACGTGATTTTTTCCTCTCTCTCAAGAGTAAAAGACTGTTAATTAAACAAAAATATATTTAAAAAAATAGTAATTTGTCAATTTTATTGTTTATAACAATATGAAACTCACAACGGGTACGTGCTGCTTAAAATAATTCCTTTATAAAAATTGTTTGAGAAAAAACGATTTTAATAAGCATTATCCGCCTTATGGGCATCACGTACATGATGAGAGAATGTGATATTGCAACATTCTTTTGACACTTAATTCTTTTATAATAATCACATCCATCATGAGATTAACGATATGTTGTAGTCGTATATTGCAGGAATATTTTGTACACCCATTATTTGGTTTCTAATTACTTATGTAGTAAGTAATTTATATTTAAAAATTATATCTTACATAAGTTTTGTGCCATTTTTTCACTAGAAACGATTAAAAGTATAAAAAATGCAAAAAATCAATAATAAACATAATTATTTATACAAACATTTTTAAAAACAATAAAATTGACAAACGCATATTTTTTTAAGTATATTTTTGTTTAACTAACAGTCGCAGTAATTTTTTCGATTTCGCCTCCGTTATGGAGATAATTGCTTTTTTTAACATAACCTTACATTAAATTAATAACTAAATTCCTGGAAGCGGATTTTGGATATGTTTTTCTCAACAATGTTTGGGATAAATTACTAAAAGAATTGGCTGTGTTGCAATTTTTTTGGGTCTAACCTTAATTTCACTGGACTATTATTCATAGGAATCTTGCATACCTTTTCCGAGAATTTTTAAACGTCAAATTCCTAATAGGAATGGATATTTACAAATTTCAAACGATTTAATGTAATGTGAAGAATAATGAAAATTACATGTTGTATATTTAGGACATTTGGCACTAAAGAACAGTGAACAAGAATACCAACGATTTAATTTTAAATGTTCACTATTTAGACAAATACAGGGCGTCTTCAAGACACCCCGAAATCGTCCCTAGAATCCAACCAATATACGCTCTCGATACCCTCAAGATAGCCTGAGAATATCAAATTCGGACAAAAATAAATTTTGCAAAACAATATATATAAGAAATCGAAAGAAAATAAATTAAATAAACTAAAAAAACTATTCGTGCGTGCAGCGACATTGTAAATGGAGAAAACGCAATTTTTTTCTTTTCCTAGTCAGAATATTCCGAGGAAATACTGAAGGTGAAAAAGAAGATATTTTGACAAATAAAACGTAGCCTGTGTTGGACACTGGCGTTTTTTTCATTTTAGTAACATTTTTTGTTATAATAATTTTTATATTAAACCTAATTTAACGATTTTAATATGATAGATTTGGTTATAAGATAAAAAAAAATCACCAGTTTGATCTGTGCAGTTTTGTGCAATAGGTCAATCCTCTTACAGAAACTTTGAGTGAATGTAATCCTCTTGGTTTCCATTAAACGTTCTTATCTTATTCTCTATTTTCTCTAATTTTGTTAATTTGAGGGGAGTTTACGTGGTTATTAAATGAAATTACAGGAAAACCTATCTGTAAGAGTCGATATCAATTGCGTCTCCAATTTAGATGTGCTCAACTTATTTCAGGTCAAGAGGATTATCGAACTTTCGTCTTAAAATGTTCACTTCGTGCTCACGTAATATTACTTTGTTAACCAAAGTTACAAGAATTCGTAAAGATGCGCATTGGTATGCATTGAGAATTTAACTTTGAATAACTAAATTAATTAAAAATTAATAACATCACTGATTTAGTTAAATACAATAATTCGAAACACTCAATACTTTGTTTAGTAATTTAGTACCAGTTAGCCAAATATAAATTTAGTGATTTTACTTTATTTGCGAAAAGGTTCGATTGTGGTTTTATTGAATTTTTCAGTTAATTGAAGAAAAAGGAAGCGACTTTACACATAGAAACAAAGGGTGGTCGGCACATAAATTCAGTAAATGCAAAAATGGTAATATTGGAGAAAGATAACTTTAATTAAAAAATGCAGAGGCCAAAGTGTAAAATGCAATAGAAAGTGAAAAAGGTTTGTTTTTCCTCCTAGTAATTTGTTCGATTATCGTTTATCGATACGATTGTAACTAACTTCAATATTTAAAGCAAATTAAATCTAACAAATATGGACAAAATAGAATATTTTTTTTTGGACATGTGAATTTCTAATATATTTAGAACTATTTTTTATCGATGTTTACGAAAATTTTGTAATGATTTAGTATTTGTAATGCAGATTTCATTATATCCGAATAAGTTTTTTATATTCCACGAACTTTAAATTTCAAAGCGTTATTTACAGACTTTCGGTATACCGATGGATTTTCCTCGTACTCTCGTCCTTTGCAATTTAGTTTTGGAATACGTAACTGAAAGCGTTTTAAATAAATTAAAATTCAAACCACCTTTCTTTTTCAAATATGTGGATGACATTCGCAGATCCATACCTGATGTTTTTGAAAACAATTTTGTTTGAATTTAATAACTTTGACAAACAGAAGATACTTAAATTCACTTACAAATCTGAAACTAACAAAGAATAATTAATGAACTATCTTGATGTAAAATTGTTTACTCAAACTGATGGCTGTTTAAAATTGAATTGGTTTCATAAAAACATGGTCCAGTAGATATCTCTACTTTACCTCAACACACCCGTTCTCATATAAAATACGTATGATTTTCGGTTATTTGAAAGAGTACACTGTTAAAAATTACATGAAATTTAATGTCATTTTTATTGTGTCACAGGATTTTTAATGTCACAAGGTCATTGCTGACTCCATTAAATTGAATGAATTTGTATGTAAAATGTATCTTAATGTGCAGGTACACAAGTCTTAGAGTAATTTTGTATTTTGTTTAATGTATAAGCAAATTCAATTTACTGTACATATTCATTAAATTTCAAATTTTTAGTTTAAGAATGTATAATTTCAAGTTCACGTACATGACTTTTAATGAGCTTTTGTCAATATTCAAGTACGATGTATCAAGAGATGTATGTACATGAGGTACTCCTTATTTTATAAACTATACACAAATCATATCAGGGTTTTGTTACAGAACTCTCTACATAGTGGATACAATTAAATGGATTAAAATTGCTCACAGATTTGTCCAAAAATTCTACCCAAGAACTATTCAGAAAAATTATTTAAAATATGTATGAAATAAATGCGGATTGGAGAAAGGCGTATATATCAAAGGCAGCGAACTGTTTACAATCCTTAAGGTATGTTGTTTACGTTTCACGGTTGTTATTCTTATTGTTATTGTTATTCTTTTCATCGCCCGCGGTTCTTGGAAAACGTGTACCTTGCTATTAAATTAGAAGCCAACGATCAGTATGACGCGTATATTCGCCTGATGTGGATCGCCCGTTTGCATTATGTAGGTTTTGTAATAAGATCACTCTTTCTGATCCGTTTATGATTATATTGTTTTCTGACGCTAGTGACCATAGAATCGGATGAAATTATATTAAACATTTCGGGAAAAATATGAAGAAAACCTATGTGCCGGTGCTGAGCATATAAACTCCTATGAAGTAACTGATGAGAATGTTAACGAAAATAATAACAATATCACTGATGACGATGATGATGATAATGTCAATGAGGATGATGATGTTAAGGATGACGATGCTAATGACGATTAAAGTTGCTGAACGAAGTTCAACGTTTCTCCTAATCACAGTTACGCTCGAAAAACGTCCATTCATAACTACAAAAATTGATAAAAACTGAGCAGAATATTACCCAAGTTATCGTCAAGAAACTACACAAAAAAGTATTTATGTTGTTCGTGTTAAATATTCTAAGTACCTTTTGCAAAAACATAGCAGAAACTGTCCACAATTTATCTAAAAAAGGTATCGAAAATCGATCCATGATTTTGTTACATTTTCTCACAAAATTATCTACATATTGCTGATATTTGAGTTAATCTCACATTATGAATAACTCATAATAATAATATTGCATCTAGAAATTGTTTGAAGTGGTGTAAGCGTTTGCATAATATTTTTGAGCATATATTTTTGTTTGTATTAATAAATTAATAACTTTATTTTTAAATTTATTTAGAATACAATAACAATTTTGCTTGAATAACAATAAATGAATAATTTAATATTAAAATGGAATTTGCGCATTACAGTGGGGAAAGTCGGAAGGTAAGCGATGATGGGGTATTACTGTTATAATCGTTTAAAATATAATATTTGCACTCGATTTTCGACAGTCTGGCAGAAAAGGCGTATAGTTTAAGTGATTTGGAAGGAAATGTACGTAGTTTCATTCTGGCGCCGGGAATAGAAACAGTTCAAAATATAATATGAACTTACAATTGCGATGTCAATAGGTGCTGTGGACGTATTACTGGTCAAAGTATCGTTGGCACTCGATTTTTGAAATTCTGCGAGTGTAAACTAATATGTGATGAAATACTTCATTATCCAAGGGCTCAATGATTTCAATGCTGTACTGATGTAGAACATTTTCATCGCCGAAATTCACATCGTGAGATGATTCTTTTATTGGCATTGCATCGAATTCAACTCTCAAGTTAACATTATATATATTAGCTTCATCACAAGACCCTAAAAGCACATTAGGCCGGTTAGGGCAGAAGGTACATTTCTCATAGGCAATGCATACGATTTTATTGCAATAAAATGTCTCTGAAAAACACCGTAACATTGTTTGCTTTTCGTTTTCAGGGTTTCCCGATATGCGCACTTTAGAAATAAGAAATCACAAACATGTTCCCAGGCTTTCGGTACATATGGTATGCATTAGATTGTTGAAATTTATCAAAATTGTCGTCAGAATAAATATATAAAAGACCATCTACCACCTTCTCAGTGGAGACGCTCATTGTGCGCAATTATGTCAAATGCAATAAGAGAAATAGATTGAAATAAACTTTATTGCAATAGGATACTTAAATTTTAAACTACAAAATAATATAACTTTGATGCATAGATGAAAAATTAGCGAAAATGAAGCATTAAAAAACTTGAGGAAAGATACGCTGACCTACAGATAAGTAAAGAACAGCGGATCATCATTGGATCTAAAATAATCAAACCCAGCTGTAACATTTATGCAATATGCAATTATTTCACTATCGCTACCGATTTCTTTATTGTTATTTATATACGAGTAGATAACGCAATTTTCGTTTGAAAGAAAGAAAATCACGTAAAGGCTACAGCACGAGCAAGATGTAAGTATGGAACTAAGAAAGATCAGCACGCGATATAATATATTTCGACCAAGTGGTAAATTTTCTGTAAGATGCAGAAATTGAGCTATCATTATCGATTTCTCGGTGTATTATTAGGTATTACAAATGACATTCGAAAAAAAAACCATGTAAAGGCTAAAGCGCCACCAAACTGTAATTCCAACTAAGGAACTAAGGAAGGTCACCAAGTGATATAAAATATATTAGGACCATAACAGGTAAAAGGTTACTTCAACCGAATTGCTTTGGTTTAAAATAATATATACCGCGTATCTTTTTCAGTTAACTGCAAATTCTAAGAATCCACTGGAAATAATACAAAATCTCACTGCAATAAACAACTCTACATGCAAACAAGGTTGATGCTTTCGGATCCAGACGAGACATTGGTTAGCAGAACTATGAAAATAGTTACACTAAACATTAATTTTTGTGTACCAATTAATTAGTTACAGTCCAAGTTGTTTCTTAGCGAAACTATTTACAATGGTTTCTCCCCTTCCGTTTTCTTCTCTTAAGTTTTACGAGTTTCCTTCTATATTTTTTATTTTTCTCCTCATGAACTCTCCTACTACTAGGCATTTAAATAGTTTTACTGAGAAATAAATTGGCACCTACCCAATTAAATGGTATTACAAATTAATCAGTTGCTTAGTGTAATTATTTCTTTAGTCGACCTTACCAATATCTGATTTGGATCCATGGATCTATACTGGATCTGACAACACTAATCAGTCCCTTTTTCTTCTAGAGCTGTTTATCGTGGATTTTTATAATCTGGAGCGAACGTAAAAATAATTTGCAGCAACTTCCTTCTTTGTTTGGGTACCACAAATAGTTAGTTTGATTAGCAATCAAGTTATTTTTGTTCAACATTCAGCACTGTGTTTTGGCAACCAAACTCTATTTTGAGTACAGATAAACAAATAATAGTACACGAAAGAGATTCAGTTGCTCTACCTGATTAGTTTTCTTTAAATTAACATGGTAACTTATGGAAACATGTCCAGTTTGGTTGAAGTCTGGCACTATTGAGTTTCAAGGCATACCAACACTCCCAATACGTCAAATTTTCAAGGAATCGAATTCTATTATATTTAATAAGGAAGGCCATAATAATGTCGATTTATAATTTAAAACATAAGAAATATCAATAAATTGTCCACATCAGTCGACTAAGGAGTTCCTGGATGTGCAGTCCAAATCAGTGCTTAATACAAACGTCGACTGAATAACTGCGGGAATAATATTTAGAAGATCTCAGATAATACTATATTACTTTTGCAATTAACTCTTGGAATGGTGGACTTTTAGGACAAATTCTAACAAAGAAAAAACGACAGGAATCAATTCGAAGGTGTCAGTCTGTTTCCTGGTTTCCATCCAAACCGGGTCAAAACAAAAAGCTTTTTTCACGATGAAAAGTCATTCAACAAGTGCAACAATGCTCGTAGTGGTGCTTTTTAATTAAGAAATGAAATTCGTCAAAACTAATTTTCACCTCGTTCCTGTTATCGAAGTAGACATAATAAGGCGACTCGGTTTGGATTCGATCTCTGGTTACAATGCCTTTATCTTTAAGCAAGCTTTCAGTGAGTTGCGGTGAAACGGTGGCTTCGGAATCCGTCGATGTGTATGTCTCCTATCCGAGAATGACACTTGAAAACAAGTTTCCCGACGCAGAGCAGAGCCCACCAAGCCGTCGAGAATATCGATGTCCATCCGCGTCTTTGTTAGAACATCGGCTTCGCTCTGACATCGACACGCGGACAGGTTGCGCTCAGTTCTGGCTGAATAGGACCGATCGATAAAATGGGAGCGTACATCACTTTTCACATTATTGCCGCTGATCTTTTTCGTTAGTTTTCAATAGAATAGTCACTTTTCCAAAGCTTCGGTTAAAAATAACAAACATTTAAAAAATCTCGTTTAAAAATACTTCCACGAAACATATTTATTGTAGTGCTGACGAAAAACCGTATATGGGCGTTTCGACAGATAACCTAAACCTGTAACGGGTGTGTGAAAAGTGGATGAGCATTACTAGGTCAATGTTAAAAGAGTAATAACATGACTTTGCTTTTAGAGCCATGGTGATTTTCCTAGGGAAATTATAAAATTATAATCTTAAATAGAGAATTTGTTAAATACTGCAGAGACGTGTTCGAAATAGGCGTGAAATTGGCCTCAAAGTTCCACCGGGCGAAGTACATACAGTAAGACCTCAATATAATGGCGACTCATTATTATGGCGTTCGCGGATCTCGTTAGTATGGCGTTCGATGCTTACTCCTCATCCCCACTCTTATGGTCTTACGGAGTACAGATATGTGTTTGCATGTGTGTGGTCTGTACATGCGACGGTCATACGTAAACATATCCTTCGGAGTGGGAGAAGCACTATATCTCCTCATGCCATAGTAACGAGATTGGAAGGGAAAATTGAGAACCAGCAGAGCCATTATATTGAGGTTTTACTGTAAAGGTAACGAAACGAACAAAACAATTTCCAACTTATTTATCATTTGATATAATACGAGCATGGACATGGCGCGCGCGCCGGACAGTCCCGAGTTCGAATCTCCGTCGAGGGAAGATTTTTTTTTTCCATTTATTTCGGAACGTCGAAAAAATCGTAGAAAATAATATGGCTGTGTTTGTGTGTGTTTATTACTGTAATGTACAGCCCATAAATTTTGTTCTTTCATAAGTTGATTATTTTTAAAGTTGCCAAAGTCACGAACTAAACATAGATAGAATAATGCGGTTTTCACGATCATACAGTTTGATGTTTGTAGAATAGAGGAAAATTAAGTAGAAAGTATAAAATGAAAAGTTTGTTTGTATATTTTGTGTTTGACTTACAAGAAAATAAAATGAAAATTTATATTTATTTCGAAATCATATATTTTGTGTTAAAAATAAGATAATGGAGTAATGTATTCGGAAAACATTAGCTAAACTCTTGCAGAATAATAAACAAATAGATAGAAAGCAGAAATTTGGGGAAAAAGTACCTATTACTGACCATGTACTAATTAATGGACTGCCATTTATGGACTTCTGCTTGCCCTCAAATTGTGGATGATATCTTCTTTTATATGAGAGAAATTCCATTCTAATCATTTGCGATTATTACGCGTAAGTGTACGCGTCACCTATGAGGTATTCCGGTAATCGAAGTTAATCAGATTTGGTTAAAGTCGCTTCACTCGGAATTATACTTTATATTACTTATCGAGGCTATGATATGTTTATGTAATATGCAAATGGAAAGTGTAAGATACTCCAAGAAATGGTGATTTTATGTAGAAAACTTTACCAAACTATTCGGGACGTTACACAGATTGGTAACAATGTCAAGCCACGCATTTAAATTTAATGCATTCAGTAACAGTACTTCAAAACCGAATGTTTCAGTAATTTGATCCTGGTAAAACGGATGTAACCTACAGTTCCAATATTCGCGTAAATGTGACAAGTGATTTAGAGTACAAGCCCGACAGTCAGCTGGAGATCCATTGTTCCCTACTGGGTATGCGGTTTTCATAAAATATTTTGTTCCTTGCAATACATCCATCATTAACTGACAGCTGTCCAATATTCATTCATACGACGATGGTATTTGATGACGTTGCCAGTTTCGTTCATTTTTCGATCATGCACGCGACGTTGATTCGGTTAACGTCCTCTCTTCGTCAAATTAAAGTACACATCATGTCCTGTACTTTATGATAGAATGTGAATTCGTGGGTACACGAGGAGGTTTATTGTATTTTATTTGGGATATATTTTGTACGAAAACTACCTCAAAGTAGCGGATGTAAGGTAATTAACGTTTTGAAATTCTGATCATCGAGATATAGTTGACATTTATTACCGTGTCAACATTTTCTGTCATGTTAAATTAGTTTTTGACAGAGATATTTACGCGATTTTCCCGTTTTCTTTGAGTTATGAACCGCTAAATTTTAGCTAGAATATATAAGAAAATTTGCCAGTTTAGCCAATATTATTTATTGCGGTTGTTACATTGACTCCATCTTAGTCCGCTAAAATAGTTAAAATGTTTGCGATGCAGCTATGTATATTTCGCTTATTTCGCTGATTTCGCTCTAAACTTTATTTAACATAGCAATAAAACATTGAGTAAAACTTGTGTTGCTATCCTGTGTGGTTTTTTTGCCGTATTCCCGTTCGATCTACAGTAAAAAAAATGACTGGGAATTTCCTACACTTTTATTGGCAATAAATAAACCACGGTTGATACGGGCATTTTTCCAATGTAAACAATAAAAGAAAATATATGCATTTATCAAATCCATATTGATTGTTTTCGTATATGCATGAGACAAAATTTCTTCTGATAGGTGGCCCATAGATAAAAATGCGACGTCACAAATATGGTTCTTCAAGCATACTTATGGGTAATTATACGAATGATAAACTTATTCCCCAGTAAAATTCGCGATTTTCTTTTCACTCTAAGAAGAGATATGTTTATGTCAGGACATATTTCACCTACCGAAATAAACTTACTGATATATGAGAAATTCTTTAAAATTTTAATATTTCAGTATCAAACAAATTAGAATTAAATATTAAAGGCGTCGTGCTTATTGCACTTATTTTACGACGTTTTTATATCCAGTGCATTGGAACAATAATTTTAATTTATACTTCGGTCATATGGATTTTCTTAACCGATCATTTGTCCAGGGTACAATACGAACACTTTAATCCTACACTGAGAGAAATTATTTACTATATAGTTAATGAAAGCTAATTTTAAGGCTCTTACAACTGTAAAGTTATAACAGTATCTGTAAAGTTAAAAACGACAGGTAACTTTGAGATGAAAATAGCAGCACTTTCCGGCATGTTAGCGATGTTATCGAATATTAACTCATATATTTTAACATTCAATTAGCGTTCGTTAACTGTTAACAAATCTTATATTAAATTCTACCGTTTGAACTGCGTCAGATTACTGTAACTTCCGGAGACAGAACCCTACCTTAAGATCCAAATCTAAATTCTCTTAGCTTTACTAAGAAGCTAATACATTAACTGTAAACAAACATTTCTCTGAGTGTAAAAACAAACAACGGCAGGGGTTTTTTGAAGAAAATCCGTTTTTGTTGTAAAATAATGGTAAAAAGTCTCTCTTGAGTTTAATTTTCATCAAATAGAATCGGTTAGAGAATCCAATCGTAATTTTCAAAACTCTTTAACATTTTTGTGAGTGATATTTCAGTAGTTATCCGCGAAATGAGGTATACGTAAAAACTAGCAAAAAGTATGAATTTTTTCCATTTCGAAAATTAACTTGTAAAATATGTAATTAAATCAGTATTACTGGCTAAATGATACAAATTTTACTTTAATGTTTACTGTCAATTTTATTATTACTTTATACGTTCTCTGTAAAATCATTCTGATTTTAAAAATGTCAGGTATTTATATCGGATAAATTAAACAGGCCAACAAAATGAGTGCGATCTCCATACCCAGAAACAGGACTATACTTTTTCAAAAGTTTTCGATGAGTTGAATCCAAATATGCCGGGAGAATTATTTTCACGACAAGATTTTGAGATATCCTAACCTAAAATGCAAAAACACTGTTTTTGTTTATTTTTAGTAAGTTTTTGTGGCGAAACAATAATTTGTTCCTACATCTCAAAATCTTTACATGGTCGAACAATTCTAAGCAAGAAGGTCAGTGTCAGAAAGTGAAGGTCAGTCTTATTTTGTTAATTATTTTCATCACTGAGAGAGGCGTTTGTTTACAGTTAACGTAATAGCGTCATAGTAAAGCTAACAGAATTTAGGTTTTGATCACAAGGCAAGGTACTTTATTCTGAAGTTGCCGTAATCTGAGATTCGGTTAAATTTGTTATGTTAATAGTTAATATAAGAATTTTAAATATTAATGTTAGATTCATTATTTGAGGTGTAGTATATTTTCAGGCTTTACAGTTTCACCGAAACAAAGATAAACAAATACACACGCGCTGTAATTCGATTTTCTGCCAATTTTTTCACTTAGATTTTAATATTTACATGTAGGCATATAATACATCTAATTTTAGAAATCAAATTATACTACAAAATGAATTACTTTTTCTTTAGTAAAAAATGTTCGTTTTAAATTGGTTGTTTCAGAGTAATAAGAGTATACACGTATTAAAGCTCTTTTGAATCTTTACAAGTACAATACAACAGATTTGTTAATCTGCAACTAGTATTTCTGTAGTTACAGCTGATCAAAAGAGAAAAAAAGTATATTTTTGCGGACTTTTATTATAAATGAGTGTAACTCACACGCAATAGCTACAGCATTATAATAAAGTAGTTTGCAAGGGACTTACACCTCGTTACATTTTCTTGATTGTTTCCATAATTGCTACGTAGCATTTATTTTAGAACGTTAATTATCTGTTATTGTTCTTGATTTTAAATTTCTTTCTGAAATGTACTTTCATGATAATTGCAATAAGATCTGTATCAAAAAATGGGAACTTTACAGAAAATTTCGCGGAAAACAATGTTACCATTTTAGATGGGAATTTTGGGTTTGACATGCAGAATGAGAAAAATTACCATTTTTTCTGATAATAATGACTATAAGTTGTTGGAAATTTTACTATTAAGACGCAAACATTTTTAAAAATCTAGTCAACTTTACCAGAAATAATAGCTATTTTCTCAATTCTACAAGTCTGTTCCAAAATCTGGAATGGTAGAAGTTATCTCAGGCAACGTATCAAATACACATATTTTTGATATTACATTTAAACAGTTAATTATTAATCTTACAGAGTGAAAATAGCATTCCTATTACAAAAAGACATAAGAGTAACCTTACTCTAATCTTATATGAATATAATTACATTAACAAAATGATTATGCTTTCAAGTGTTATAAATAAAGAGTTGTGGGGTGATAGGAACCGTGTTTTTCCTTTTGAAATATTTCAGTATTAAATAATTTAAGGCAATTAACATACAACATTTCTGCATTTTTGGATTTTCAGAATTTTAAATTTTTCTTAAACTTGCTTAACTTTACATAACTTTTCACAATTTCAAAAACGTTTGTTTTGGCATTTTCTAAAAACGTTAGGGTGATGTGCAATACCAGTAAAATTTGTCTGTGTAATACAGAAATATCGTTGTAAATTAAATTTTAAATATAGGATTCGATGTTAATTAATCAAAAGCTGATGGAAATGGTCACTAGGATGTAGTCGACCTCTAAAAGGAAATTTCACCAAATAAGAAGAAAATTTGCTTAAAATCCCCCGGAGTAACGATGCCTTTATTTTTGCACATTCACGGCATAATAATTAAATCCATTTTCAAAGACATAGACTTCATATATGTTTTACCATCAAATATCGATATATTTTTATTTTTTTTTAATTTATTTTTGGGTATTAAAAAATACTTGAAAAACAAACAATAAACATATATTTACCTATCAGAAAAATTAAATTCACGAAACGTATAGAAATGTAAAGCACGAAAAATATTCTCTTGAGAAATTTAAGTAATCGATGTACGTATAGCGAACTTGCAAATATGAAGATCGTGTCAAAGGTAGCTGAGAATGTGGATAAAAATTAAATTTTTGAATATTCCCAAAAATGACAAGTTAATGTAATTTATTATTTTATTTCATATTCTATAATTAATTCAAAATTTGGAACTTATTCCGTTGTCGGTCGAGAAATATTCATATATTAAATATTAATATGGTTGAATCTATATTTTATATATAAAGTGCTACAAATTCAGTTCACATGAATATATACATGTTTTTATTTTCTGTTTTCAAGTCAACTGACGAAGCTGAAGCATATCTCGCATGTATAAAGTCGATTTTTCATGCCATAAGATCCGCCACCTTAGAATATAGAATGATTGTAAATAAAAAAAATATTCTACATGCGCATAAAACAAAAATCACAAGGTTTCCAAAATATATTTATTTTATATCAAACAAAAAATCCTGAAATTAAGCTATTCTTAGTGGTTTCTAACTTTGGTCCGCGATTTATTGTTCTTAAAAGTAACTACTCGGTACATTTCAATACAAGCAAGTATATGCTTATGAACATCATCAAGCTTAGGATTAACTCCTGCTGTGCAGCGTCAGTAAGCCGGCTTATGGACTTTGATAATATGTTATCGTGTACAGGCTAATAATCCTATCGAACTGAAGGTACTCCGTATCTCTGGATCCATTTCATAGGCAACCTTGGTCTGCAATCATATAGTTGATTTAATGATTCAAACACTTCAAATATAAATTGTTTTCTAAGGTTTGTACTTCTAACTACACTGTAGTTAAATTAACTATTTCCATAGTACATGAAACAATTTTATACATAAAATAGTTCTGGTACTTAAATCATTGATACATAACCTCATAACTAAATTCTAACCTTTCATAGATACCATTTTTTTAAACCTTGTATGTATTTGTGGATTTTTGTTCTTTCAGATTTATTAATAAAACGAATGAAAACCAAAATTACGTTTTGACCATAGATTCAGGTCCTCATCAGCTAGATATTGAAAAGTAGCAAATGTAAGCTACAAATAAGTATTTATAAAAACTATAAGAAAATTGATTTGAACTTTTGAAGATAACCGTTATTCATTTGAAAGTTAACTACCATTATCGAAATAAAAAAAAATATAAGATGTTAAATAGTTAAAAGCAAAACCCAGACTACGGCATTCAACTATATCAATTCAACTATAACCTTTTATGCTGTTAATTTTACTAATCGTTTCTACCATTCATGGTTCCATTAACCCTTTTTTTCTCTCTGTGTAGGAAAGGAGCACTTGGAATTTATATTTCATTGTGGATTCACGAAGATATTCGAACCATATGTGACCAAGAATAGGAAAATTGAACTTTTGATAGCAACACCGAGAAACGGAAGTGTTTAGTACTTATGTATAATAGTATATTATGCAACAAGGGCGCAATTAGCGATCTTCGACGAGTGCGAAGTTTGTCGCACGAGCGAAGCTTGGGTGGTAATCACACTCGTCGTAGATCGATATTTCGCTCATGTTCCAACGATATTTTTTAATATGACGGGCCCGGGGCTCGATAATTTGCGCCCGAATATTTCACTGCAGGGCGCAAAATCGAGTATTACTCCCGGAGTGTTAAAAAATTCCTTTTTTTGTCGAACGTTTGTATTTAATATTAGGTATATTATGAAGTATTAGATACATCGGTCACTTTAGATCGTTACAAAAAAAACAAGGTGGATAGGGATAACATAAATAATGGACCTAATGTATCCTTAAAAGCTTAATATATTTAATGTATACATAATAATATTAATTTTTAATTTTCAGTCTGTATATCTGCTTCCTCTTGAGAAATAAAAGTCTCATAACTTAATCCAATCTCATAAAAGAAGTAAGTGATATCCCCAATGATTTTTAGACGGAGAAAGTTTAGTAGTTAATTATATGTTCCCACCTTTTTGAAGAAAATAAAATGCGTTTATTTCGCGCACGAATGTAGAATATGATATGGATGAAGTAAATTGTTTGGGAAAATTTCTACAGTATGACCTGTCCAGCGGGATATATGCTCGAATAGATCTGACAGATTCCCAAATATCCAATCGCGTTTCGTAGATATTGTTTAGTATCGAAGTTATACTGACAATCAGCACATTATACACAGTAAACCGCAGAATTTTAATTTGTATAAATTTTACGGATGTGACAGTCACTTTAATTTAGGCTAAGAATATAAGAAGTGCAAAGTATCTCGATCAGCAAATAAAATTGTAATTCAGCGAAGATAAACGTATCTATATAACGCCTAAATAAAAAAGTCACGCACAAATTTCTATACATAGTTTAGATATAAAAGTGTGCATTGTAAAGAATATACTGTACAGTTAATGTACAATTTATATATTTATATATAATTCATATTAAAGCTAACAGAATTTAGATTTCGATCTTAACGTAAGATACTTCATCCTGAAGTTACCGTAATCTGAGACTGGGTTAAATTTGTTATGTTAATAGTTAATATCAGAATTTTAAATATTAATGTTGGGATTATTACGTGAAATATTTACACGATCACAGTTTCGCCAAAACAGAGATAAACAAACATACACACGCGCAGTCATTCGATTTTCTACGAATTTTTCGACGCATTGTTGACATCCGCAGTTCAACGACAGAATTTAATGTAGGATTTATTAACAGTTAACGAACCCTCCTTGAATGTTAAAATATACGAGATAATATTCAATAACAATGCTGACGTACATGAAAGTGCTGGAATTTTCATCTCAAAGTTACCTGCCTTTTTTTGACTTTACAGTTACTGTTATAACCTTACAGTTAATGTAAGAGCCTTGAAATTAGTTTATATTAACTATTAGTAAATTATTGCTAACAGTGTACGTATGTAAATCAACGTTGCATGATCTATATAGAAGCTATGTAACTATGTATATATGGTTGTAACTCCAGGGTGAATTAGTCATAAGTTGAACAAAAAAATAATAACATATCCTCTGGTGATTGTATACAATATTATACTTCTGTTTGTGATCTGATCTACGAAATTCAAAATGACTTTCAAATGACAGATAGCAACTGTATAATTTGTATTATAATTATATCAATCAGAAAAATTTCGTCGTATTACCAAGGAAAACTGTGTCTTGTGATTTTCACCAGTGTTCGTGATTTTAGTGTTATCATTGTTATAAAAATTTCGTTTTTTATTCGAAACCTTACAAGAAATCTTCTTCGCAATTTTGCTTACAATATGATGACGCATTCTTCCTTTGTATAAACTTTAGTTTCTATTTTGAAAATAAGAACACCAATTCACTATCAGTCCAAAAATACGTAGATATTGACACCTCAAAAATCAATGAATAATTACTTTTGGTCCACCATATTAGATCCGCCAACTTCAATTTAACAAAATTAACATCAGAAAAAATCCGAATAATGAGATTTGTTCCAATAGAATAACTTTCCTGTCCGATATAGTGCAATTTTGAAAAATTGCTCATTTTTGTTCTGTATTAATCGCCATTTTTATAATAAAGCAATACAAAAATTAATATGGCAGATTACTTTAGCGTACACATCCTATGCACAAACGAAAAAAATTATGACTAAAAATCATATTGTTTTAAATATTTTTGCAAAAAAAAATATTAAAAATTAAATTTTTTAAAGAATTTTCTCATCTGTATGCAAAAGAACGATATACCAACAATAAAATCCATGTACTCGTTTTTTTATTCATTTCATATTAGAAATAAACGCGGAATTCGCGGTAAAGTTCCTGTGCAGTCCTCGGATAATGATCAATCATTGCTTATATTTCATATCATTTTGTTTTTTTAAATACTACGGTACTTACTAACAGATTCATTTTATCTTTTTAGAAAATGAATAAAAGTTGTATAAAAATCTATCAAAATATATACTATCTATGTAAAAGCGCCTCACACTGCAACGTATTCTTCATGGATCATCCTGTATTTGATTCATCCATTCGAACTTTTGAAAGCGTGCATGAATACTGTATGAATCGATGAAGTTTTTTTTAATAAAGTTTTCTCGTCACAGCCAAACCGCAATTTTAAATATTAGAATAGAATAAACCAAAGTGAGGAGTTAAAGAAAAAGTTATAAATTATTAATTAATTGTTCGCGTTTTGTCGCAATTATTTAGTAAAATATACTGTGGTACGTGAGTCTAAACAATGAAATAATCTCTGAGGACAAAGGAGAGAAAGTTGTCATTTTTTCCCACGGGAGAAGTGCAATCTGGTACAGTGTTTATACAGAAGAACGAGGTTGAAGGGGTGATTCCAATGAAATACTGAAGGTGTGTGTTAACTATTAGCTGGGGAACTACAATCGACAGCTGGGAATAATGTAGGATTGTCGCTTTAGAAACTAAATAAATAGCTCGAATGATAAAACTTAGAATAGTATTCCATAATTAAATAAAATAACAATTTTATGCCTTTATTTAACCTCTTAGTTTTTGTCTGAATCACATCATTTATGATCTTTGATTAAATATTATTCATACATATTTATACGAAAGTTTCTTGCACGTTATAATTCCTCGTTTACAAACTTCGTCATACACTGCCAGTGTTGAAACGGATATTCGTTACGGGGAACAACAATTAGTATTTCCGTTCAGATGTATATATCTTACAAGATTTTAAAGCGAAAATGGTCGTTAAATATTCCTTGAAATTCCATGAGGCTTTTCATTATTACTTAATATAAAGATCGTTATTTTAAATAAACGTAAATAAACGACAAGTAAAGGGTCGTTTACGTCAAGGATAACTCCCGACTTTCCCCCACCATTATTTGTTCCAAACTCTCCATATCAACACTACTTGTCATACGCGCGAATAATTTACATCACAAAGAAGCCACAATCATGTAGTTTAAACATTTATGAAAGAAAACTGCTGTTTTTATTCCGATATTTATTGTCATAGAAGATTATTCTAATAATTTTGCCTTGCAACTTGAACTTTGTAATTAGATTAAAATCATCTTTCTCCCGTTATATATGACCGACTATACCAAGACTTAATAGATAGTATTATAACTAATATTATAAGAAAAACTTCATGAATATTTACTTCTTGAAATAGGATTTTTGATGTTTTTCATGAAGACTATTCACTTCAGGAATAAGAAAACAACTTTTCTTTGATAAACGTTTACGCTACACCATTTGTGCTTTCTTTATGATGAAAATGATTCGATGGTATCAGAAGTAGCGTGGCTATGGCGAGTCTAGAACGAGTAGTGGTGGGGGAAAGTCGTCAGTTACGCTTCATATGAACGGAAGGTTCACTTATTGTTTATTTATGTTTATTACAATAACGATGTGCAAAAGTAATTTTTTCGAAAAAGAAAATAATTTTCAATGTTTTTAAATCTTTTTACTGTAGTTATTCAATTAGTATTTACGTATATATTATTTTTAAACGAGTCGTGTCGCTGTGATATATTGAATATATGTA
The DNA here is from genome assembly GCA_030407085.1 of Trichopria drosophilae. Lineage (NCBI taxonomy): Eukaryota > Metazoa > Arthropoda > Insecta > Hymenoptera > Diapriidae > Trichopria > Trichopria drosophilae. Next base: position 81,681,828 of record CM059587.1, on the reverse strand, counting down.
TTTTTTTGTAATTTTATGAACACAGTTAAATTCCTTATGAAAATATTTATTATATTGTGAACAATAAGATGTTTACATATGATCGTGAACCGGTGAAAAATTCTTCATATCTTCAATTTATTGTAAATTGTATTTTGTTCTTCGAACGATAATCTGATGGAAGAAGAAAGGTTCATAAAAATATTATAATAGTTTTTCTATGAAATCGTCGGATGATTCTCACGCCTGAAGAGCGGGTGCAGGTGATTTTTTTCTTCAACAACGACTCTCGCAAAAACGACTCGTCCGATTTAAATAAAACAAAAACGAGCTTAAAGAGGACAAAATTTCAAACAAAAACCTGTGCAAGCTTATTCTTTTAATTTTGACCCGTTTAATTATTACTTAAACTAAATAATAAAATATTTTGTGAAACCGGTAACCCATTGAAGCATACCATTTTCTTGACGGAACATGGCTGAAATTTATTAGTCTTTGGTTTTCGAACTCACAGAATACTAATTTGACTTGAGATTTTCAAAATTCAAAATTGCTGTTTCAAGATGGCGGACCAAAATGCGCCAAGTTACTTGATCGAGATAAACCTGGGTTCTAGGGAGTTTTAGCAGTCACAAATTACGAATCGGATCTTAGATTTTCATTCATCAAAATGTGGGATTCATTAATCAATAGGCTTTGCACTTTTTATTCGTGTGCTTATACTTTATTTTATTTAATTATTACCTTTAAATTTGTACATTTGTAAAATAATGCGCAAAACCCCAACTAATGAATGGCTTAGACTGCATGGTGCGTTTTTTGTACTGGTTTGATAGGGCTTGAAAACTTCACTTTATTTCGACAAATTAATAGACACTGAAAGGTTCTTAATAGTGTAACATTGTTCTGAATATTCAAAGAAAATAAAGAGACGTATTCCGAGACTTCGTGTGCTGCGTATTTGTAATTAATAGTAATGTGTAGCAAATGGTCTATTCATTGGTAGTCGTCCAACTTGTTGCATTTCGGTCAGCCATCTTGAAATCGCCATTTTGAATTTTGAAAATCTCATGTCAAATTAGTATTCTGTGATCTCGAAAACCGTAGAGTAATAAATTTCACCCATTTTTCATGACAAGGAAATTGTATAATTCAATGGGTTAACGCTTTCACGAAATATCCTTTTATTCAGTTTAAATAATAACAAAATGGGTCAAAATTAAAAAAGTGGACTTGTAGAGATTTTTGTTTGAAATTTTGCCCCCTTTAAGCTCGTTTTTGTTTTATTTAAATCGTAGTTAAAGAAAAAAATCGTTGTCTGCATTAAACGTTGAACAGTTGTTCAGTAATTTCCCTTGTAACTGTGGTTCAATAAAATTAAACAATGACTCAAATCATATTAAAAGCTAAATTAGCCATATTATTTCAATTTAAAATTCGCTTATTTGAAAATAATTAATATTTGAATATAAATTTTAAAGAAACAGAAAAAAGGAAACTTATGGCATACTGTGAGAATTAGTGGCGTGTGCAAATTGTGTAGAAAATGCATTCCTCGATGCTAAATGTTATTTCAGATATGTAGAATTTCGATTCATAAATTTCCTTTCCAATCGCGCGTACGGACAGCGAGCGACGTTGACTTGAATTGAAATAGAACCGGGGCCAAAAATAAAGTTTCCGACTCGAGCGAAAGAAGGGTGGTAAAATTAGGACCAGTTCGCACTTTCACAGCGACTTCTGATATTGGTATTTAACACTTTTTACTCAAATACGTACCACTTCAAAAGATGTCGTTTTACATAAAATTATACGAGACACCATTTCAGTTTCCGGTTTCTTCACTTTTCTTTGCGTTTTCCGGTCGTCATTTTTAATATACGTGGTATATTTATAAACAGCGCCAAATCGGAATTGATATTGATGACGAAAAAACATTCTTATGGGCACGTAAAAAATTAAATTCAAAAGCCTTGAAATCGCATTAATTGTTCGGGAACGAAATTACAACTTAAGTAAGAATAGATGCTAGCAATGTTTGTAAATATATAATATTTACTTATTTATTGCCAAATTTTTTAAAATGAATTAATAATAATGTTTGAATATATTTTTATCATACTTTAGTATTTAGCAAAGATCAGATTCCGCCTGGTTGAAACTCAAAAACTGAATAGTTATTTCATTCTAAAACGGTTTGACTAACTTGCTTGTCAATCTAACTAGGAGTAGTAAAGATTTCTGAATCATTTGAAGACTTTAACACCCATGAAGTAAAGATTACTATTACCCCCAACAATGAGAACATTTTTTTAAGCCACTAAAATTCATACCTTTACATTGGAAATTGATTCCGGGTTCAAAAAATTGTATTCCTATGGATTTATATTTGTTTCCTACAGTGTTTAATATATATGGTAATAACTTTATGCACATTTTTGTTGTAATGAGATTAAATATTATTCTAGCCGAATCGAAATATTTTATTATTTGTTTCCTATTTTCTACTATTTTTTTAAAGTGTGAAAGTTGTTTTTTTAAAAATAATTTTAGAGAGGTGTTTTCAACCCATTTTTGATGTGTACAAAAAAGTGACGAGTCATTGAATTTACTAAAAAAAAATATCTTTTTTAATAATTCTTTCTACGAGTGAGTGTTCAAATTATAAAGGGTATTTGAAGTTGTACAAGTTATACAATGACATTTTGAAGGACGATGAATGCACGTTTAGTTGCAGACTTTCAGAGTGACAAAAATTCCGATTTTTGTAGTTTTCCGGGTTGTTTTATTTCGCTAAACAGCAAAATATATCAGATATTGTGGAGCATTAAACGAAATTGTAATCGACCTCATAAGTTTCGTTAAAAATTGATCCCGTGGCAAGACCTTTAATGTCCAAGATATAAACAAATATTCTTCTTTAATTTTTCATAGAAAAATTATCATTTTTTCGGATTTGTTCAAATTAAGTAACGACATGCTTAATTTTAATTGTAATTAATGTAAATTCATAAGGAAATGATACATTTTTTACAGATTAAATATTCACTTTCAAGACAGATATTTATAAAAAATGTAGTGATTTTTCGTAAACGTTAAATAAAAATAACGATGCTAAAGTTATTGGTGCCGGCTTTCAGATATCACCAATAATTGGTTTTCAAATATTACCAATTCGAACAATTGAAAGTTGTGAAGATGGATTACTAATTCGACAAATTAATTTATTTCTGCAATATTTTATATATGATTTCATTGGATATAAACCAATCGTTAAGAAATGTTTATTAAATCGTTTAGTTTATAACTTTGCGATGCTTTTAACGACTAATGACAGATATGTCGATATCTACAACATGTTATTCCTAAATTTTCAGAAGAAGTTTCTTTGTGTAAGTTAGTAATTAAGGGCGAAGATAGACAATGAGATATTGATCTTATTAATCAGTAATTTTCCAAGGTATTGATATATTTGTTCACTGCGAGCCGAGAAGAAATGTTTCCCTTTTTATTGCTCAAGTAAGCGTGGAGTTTTAAAAATGATGTTTTATTTATTTTACATGTGTGACATACATATTATTAGTGGAAGATTTGTATAAATGGAAACTAACTGAGCATTTTCGGAAATAAATGATTTTTACTTATTTTGGAAAATTCTCAGTCAAAATGTTAAAAATTCGTGAGTTTTTTTTTTAAACAAGCTGAATCTTTCTTGTAACGAGTTTTGGACCAATCCTTTTTGCAAAATATGAAAGAGCAAACTTTTACAGGTAAGAAACATATTGTACAAATTTTTGTTGTTGTCGTAACATTATCTAATAAAGCACTGAAGTTTGCGTTCAAAAAGTGTCAGTCCCGTCCTTAAAGGGTTAACCAAACTGATTGCCAGCCGGTATGTGAAATCGAGACAAATCTACCGAAATTACTGCACCAATTTTTTCAAAAATTTAGTCAGAGATTTCTTCTTTGTGCTACAACTAATAAATAATATCATAGTTGTTCTAAACTGCACTCTTATTGCAAGAATCACCAAACGATAATCCAAAATTTGTAAAGGTAGTAGAGATATTAAAGACCCACTCTGTTGTAACTGATCAATCATATGCAAATTAACGATTAAAAATGTTATATTCAAATACAAGAGTTACTACGAACTTATAATATATTTTCAATAACCATTCATAAATGAATGTTCGTAAATTATTCTGCTGTAAATAGCAAAACATATGTTAAAACAAGGATTCGGTTTTGTAGAATCAGAATTACGATTGTTGAAAGTTACCAGTTACTAAGTTGGGCTAAACTCCTGTGTCTCTTAAATGAGTTTAGATGGAAATGTGAGGTAGTTACAACCGAACGAGTTTGTTACTGAATACATTCTGTCTTCTTAGACAAGACGAGAAGCGTATCCTTATTTCGGTGTTGTCTTTACCCCAGTAACAAGTGGTAAGAAATCATATGGAATGAAATTTAAGAGCATTTCTATCTATTCACATTCTTTAAATCTAGGTGTAGCTATATATTATTTCATTATATTCTAGGTATATCTAAGAATTCATTAGTGTAATGCAATACTACGGTAAATGTTTTGTAAGGCAACGGGACAAACGTAACAAGATTAAGTTATTTTGAAATCAAGATAATTATGTACATTTAGATATTAAATCCGATGTAGAATGAATGTATAACTGAGATGCAGCATTCATAACAGCTTTGCTAAAGTTATGAACGTCTCGAAATGTTTGCAGCCTTCGGTATCCAATATACCTGGTGTAAATGTAAATCCTGATCACAGGGAGAAACTATATTACTGTTTGAACCATGCTACCAAACACGTCAGTTGTTGTAGAGTAAATTATTTTAGTATATACGAACTTAAAGGGTATGACTAAATATTGATCTATTTCTGTAATTAACACCACTGAATTTACTTTCGCAGATTTCGTACACCTACGGTGTATTAAGGAGCGCTCCCAGTTATTGCGATTATGGCAAATCTTGTATACATTAAGTTTTACGAAGTATTTTGAATACTAGAATGTTATTCTGTGAGATATATCTTGAGCGTTATGCTATATCGAACATTGCGTTTCGTTTTAGCATGTAATAAAGTGTGTGGTATTTTTCGTGAAGAAATTATTAAGTTGCTGTCACTCACTGTTACAAACTTAAATGTTCTGGCATATTTCAGTATATGATGTTTAAAATATAGAAGCATTATCCTATTGAGATCAATTCTACATGGCAAAGGAACACCGGAGAGTTACACAAAAGTAAGTTGATCTGATAACGCTCGTGCCCATTTCGATCACCATTTCCTAAAATAGGTCCTAAAAGCTGGAAGGGCATCTATGTCAGAATCAAATTAAACTAGGACCAATAGTTGCTGAAAAGTTGCTCAAATCTCGTATTTATTGCATCCATATTAAAAACAAAACCGCAGGTTCTGCTAGCTTGTTTAAAAGCTTTCAGAACATAGCTAAAATAAGGAGCAATAAACATACTATGGAAAAAACAAATATTCAACTAATGGTTGCTCATTTGTTGCTGAAAGATTACCTACATAATGTAGAGCCTTGATCAATCGCTTCGGATATTTATAAAAAAATAAGTAGGTTCTGCCAGCTTGTATAAAAGCTAACTGTTTTAGCAGATAATACAAGCACCCCATTTAGTGTGTAGCAACAATTATCTAGCATTTGCTGCTTCGTTCTTGTGACTGTTGGAGACATAAATAAGTGATTTTGTTCAGGTTATGTTTGGTTCTGCGCGTTAGATAGAAAAATAATCGACTTTTAACTTGCAGAACCGCCCCTAACCTCAACAGAATCATTCATTTATGTCCCTAAAAGTCACAGGAACGAAGCAACAAATGCTTGATAACTGTTGCTTCACTCTAAATGGGGCGCTTATAAACTCTGTTTGAAAATGCTATTTTTCACGTAATTCAAAGTGGATTATTTAACTCTGATTATTTTTCTACATAGCAACCAAAAATGAACAAAACTTCGACAGAATCACTTATTTATGCCCCTAAAAGTGACAAAAACCGAGAAACAAATGCTAGATCATTGTTGCTGCCCTCTAAATGGGGCGCTTGTACTCTCTGTTACAATAACTATCTTTTATACAAGCGAACAGAAGCTGCCTTTTTTAAACATGGGAGCAACAAGTACGGAATTGGAGCAACTTTTGAGCAACTAGGTACTGAGCAGCAATTGCTGGTCCTAGTTTGATTCGATTCTGTCATAAATGCTCTGCCAGCTTTTAGGACCTATTCTTGGAAGTAATGATGGAAATGGGCACGAGAGTTATCAGATCAACTTACTTTTGTGTATGTGGAATGAATTCTTATCGTATACGAACTTAAAATAATTGTTGAACCTCACTTTCCATAACTCTGATTTGGTAAATTTGCTGAAATGTAAATCCGTTCAACGATGATGTACAGTCGAGGATACTCAATTCGTTAACTAAACAATAAAATAATAAATTAAATCGTGAAAATTAAGTTGCTTGGATTTTCAATGAATCGAAATCCACTTATTTCCGGTAATTTAGGGAATGTTTACCGAAATTCAATTAGCTTTCATTATGTCATGTCAGCTCGGTGAGACGTCACGTTCCGCGGGCAACCGCTCAGCAATATATATGTTCCCTTGCATATTACGCACCGCAAATGCCTATATGTAGATCCAATTATCCAGAGTGTTCGTGAAATTTTACAATACCTCCTATCGAAGCTTGTGGTAAATTGAACCGAGTGTGTTGCATGCCTTGACGTACACTGTAATGGAAATCGCCAAAAAAAGTAGTGGATTTTCATTGGTCATAACATCAAATTGTTATCCACATGAAAAGACAGAAATACACTGCTGTGTCAAATAATGTAATAGAATATTGACACATTTCTTGTATTTTCTATAATTAATTGTAGAACTATCCTTTTATTGTCTTAAGTTACAACAAGGGTTTTGTTGTGTTAAAACCTTATTATCAATTTGATGTAAAAGAAATTCACAATTTATTTGAGGATAATATTAAGACTGGTACCAGAAATAAAATCCTCAAGGGCCTAAGTATTCAAAGAATATACGTTTTATCCGTAAGAAAACTATACATATGGCTTCTAGAATCAGAAATTTGGTTGCTGGAAGTAAACGGTTTGGTCGGTAGTAACTCAACCAAACTGGATGGTTGTAATGTGAAAGCAAGCTTGGTTATCAAGATACAACTGAACCAATTCGGTTGATGGAAGGGAAGGCATAAACATCTAATTCTATAAATTTTTCGATTCCGAAGACGCACAACTTCTTACGAAGCCTTACTCTACGGTACCTGTCATAGGTTAGCAAATATGGTCGAGAAACTTTTTAGAAATGCCTGCATTTGCATCGTATTTATTACTTAGGGGGTTTCAAAGACGCTGATCATGAATTTGACGTTAATTTTACGAAAGTTAAAATTGGGATTCAATATGGCAGGCAGAAATTGTAGAATGTCGCAGTGTGAAAAAAATGTATTACTCGAGGGCTTTCGGGCTCGCTGATTACGAATTTGACGTTACGTTTATTTTACCAAATTCAATATGACGGATACAATATGGAGGACAACATTTTATTAAATGTCTCCATTTGAATAATTTTTTTTTATTCGGGGGTGTCTGGTTACTGAGGAAAGTTGCCGATTACGAATCCAATCTCAGGATTTCAAATTCAAAATTGCGGACATCCATGTAGAACTTCATTAATAACGGACAAATCATGTAATCAAGATTATTTTGCATCACTCATACGAAACGTTATTTAAAAATTGACTCTGTCTCATCATTTATCAGAGCTAACGACGTGGATGTGAAGAGTTCCAGTTCAATTTTTTTGTTATATCATATTTTTTGTTTTTTAATTTTTTGTATCTACTTTTTTTATTTCGAAATGTATATAATGTCACTGCATTTGAATTCTTGTTATTTTTTGTTACATGATAAGTCAAGTATTTTTCAAATAAAACTATACCTGTTCAGCAAAAGACATAATGGTACGTGTGTATGCATTGTGTTCTTTTCAGCTCAATTACTAATCCGATGACAGATTCAATATGGCTGTCATAAAAATGTAAGAAAGTAACAAATTTTGTGAAAGTACATGGTGATTTCCAGATCGCGAATCCGATATCGGATTTACGAAACGATTAGCAGCTTCATTGTAGACATGTATAATATTATTCTTTATTGGTAATTTTCAGGTTTGTTTCATTATATTGTTATTCTAAAATCGCTCTGATCAACTACTCGCATATTAAACATTCTTCGTAAATCAGGAAAACGGTGGTTCTGACTGTTTTCTGACTTTCTCGATCATACACAAATTTATTTATTTTGTTGAAAGCGAAAGATATAAAACCGATGTTGATTTTGAAGAAATTTCGATTATTATTAGTAGACAACCTACACAGAACGAAATTCCTAGGAAATATACCATGGATATATATTTCGTAGTATTCGTTTGTTATACACGTAGACTTTTTCCAAGAGACCCACCGGAAAATACGATGGGTTTGTTGAAAAGGTGCAAGGTTCTCAAGTAAACAAACAATGCAGCGTTGTAGAAAAATATTATTACTGACGGTAAATCTTGGCTTCTTTTCAGATGAAGGTGACTCTTTATATAAACACTCGATAGTGTAGTTGGACAAAAAAATTCCTCTTCGAATAGGTAGAAACCGTCAATCTCGTACCCCACATAATTTACAACATGCTAATTCATGTATCTGTAGAGAATAAAATTCTTCGAAGACACCCATATGCCTGTATTCATGAAAAAGTGAAAAAGGTGTGCTCATTGCACAACGAGAGTTGAGTAGAAAAGAACAAAATGGATATACGACTTGCAATGTACCATTATGTCTTTTGCAGAGCAACCATTACTTGAAAAAGTATCATACCTAATTTATAATTGTAACAAAAAATGACAAGAATTGAATTACAATGATTTTACATAAATTTTTAAATAAATAAGATATATTTATAACAGAAAAAAGAACTAAACAAATAGAAAATAAACCAAAAAATGGAGCCGGAACTCTTCACGTCCACATCGTTAACTCTGGTGAAAGATGAGAAACAGTAAATTTGTAAATAATGAATTTGCATTATTCATGCAAAAAAATCTTGATTACATGATTGTACGGATATTAATAAGTTTACATGGGTGTCCGCAATTTCGGATTTTGACATTTTTAAATCGGATTCTTAATCAGCAACTTCGAAACCCCCGAATAACAAAAAATGTATTCCAACGGCATTTCTGGAATTTTTGCCTGCCATATTGGATCTATAATTTTGAATTTGGCAAAGGTAACATCAGATTCGTGAGTCAGTATCCTCGAAAAACCCCAGGTAGCAAATTTGTTTACAAAAGGAGGCATTTCTAAAATGTTTGTCCACCATATTGGATCTGCCATTTTGAATTACATCTTGGTACACGTTAATTAAGTTTTGTTTGAAAAATCAGCAGATTTTACATCTTGTAAAGTCTTTATTTTAGCTGGTAGTACCTACTAAAGTATAGTCGTAACCAAGATCCAACGTGATAGGATTTTTTTCTGGTCTCGAACACTCCTTTATTGAAAAACCGGTTGGTGGTGGTGCTAAAAATGATCGACCAAGAACTATTGATACAAGGTTTCTTAAGTTTTCATATTCACTGTCTTTTTAATCCTACAGAACTTACATGCCAACTAGAGGATCGCAAACTAAAATATTGGATGTGTACACTGAATTACGCTTTGAGGCCCAGCTGAACCTAACTAATAACAAAAGAGTTCAAACTTCAAACCTAAAAGTAAAAACTGAGTGACGCCAGTATCGTCCGGGAGCTCCCGACATTTGCTCTTCCCGCTTCAGATGCCAATAGCGAGATTCAAATTCCCAAAATTGTGGGGGACAACCAAAAGATACTACCGCAATCACGTTGATTAGTTAATCCCCACTATTTTGGTCTCCATAAGGTTACAGGAATTCTTATAGCTTTACGTGCGTAGTGCCAGCCCAATGGTAAAGATCACGATGATTCAGTACGCGGATGTTAATCAAAGTGGAAGAATTTGAGTATTTAAATTTTCTGTTCCAAGGAAGTATATATTTCGACTTTGATCTAACATCGTGTCCCGATCTTGAAGTTTTAAGACAGGTTAAATTACTAACATCAATTTCATTGTACCATATTATGGAGAATCATTCAATTCTGTTTGAAGCATTCCATCTATTAATTCTTTCAGATCATCATCATCGGAATAAAAATGCTACTATTTTATATAAGATATATGAATTGGGCGGCGCTGACATTGGCAATGATTTGACATCACCAATCCAAAGGCCAACAATGCTGAATCGGAATAGCAGTGGAATGCATAAGATAATTACATATTCATGTAGGGTACACCGCAGGATTAGAAACAATATGGTGACCTTCGGGTTCTGGTTCACCTTAAGGGAGTGCATAGTCAAATGACCTTGATGTATATGGTAATCTAATTCTGCGGTGGTAATTACGGCGAAACAATTTATCACTGACCTTTGCTGGTGAGGCTAAAGCTGCGTAGTCTGTATATATCCTCGTCGAGGATGTCATCCCTTGGCAGTGGGTGAGAACAGACGTCCGGAACGTCCAAGTAAGGGTTGACTTTTCGGTGATGCGCGTGGTGGACACTCTGTCCTCTCCTGCTGCCACGTCGTCTAAGGCGGGGGCTAACATCGTTTTCCGACAACCTCGGTTCGCTGATGCAATGCGGCGACTTCACGCTCCCTTCTGCCGGGTAATCATGATGGCTCGCCGCTGGAACATTAAGTACACTTGGCTTAGCATATCGAACATCGCACGCCCCATCTGTCTACTCTACTTAGGCATCCGAAAATTCCATTATCTACGACCTACCATAACCTCCTGAGTAATAAAGTAATTTATCACTCTCTTGGAGTGCAATATTATATTAAAGCCTGAGCCGATGCAATGCTTTGTCCTATTCTTTTGTTTGCGAGCAAAATTTAATTCCTTTGGAAATGTAATAACCGCCTAAGAATAGTTCTGTTTGATGATGAAAGAAACTGAAAGCTACAGCTTCTCTCATTATCTTATGGTCGAATTGCATGGACTTTAAATTAAGATCGGCTTCTTCTTAATGACAAAGAGAGCAATTCTTTGAGAAGGTATCCTGCAAATAATTATTATTTTCTGGAAAATGTCCAAACGCAAAATGAGTTATTTTTATATTATTCTTAAAATTGAATAAGACTTATATCTAGAAGTCGATTATATTGTCATACCCTAACAGGGAATGGGAAAAATAAGTAAAAACATTATGTTAGGGAAATGGTAGGGTGTTAAGGGAAATTATATTAATGATTTTGATGTTTAAGCAGTTCCTGACCAAAATTCTGAAAACCATTAATTGGATATTTATTTTCTAAGTATCTAGAGTTTTTATTTGGTCCCATTAGCTCCCTTGATGAAATGTATGGTAGGGCTTTTTGAAATAACATATTAACGAAATATCTAATTTTTTTAAAAGATATTTATTAACATATAGGCACGAGTTATTGTATGGATTTATACTGATTTTGTTTATTTCCTAAACATGAAAAAAGGGAACAAGAGAGGGACGCTTAGAGTGATTTCTTCAGGACCTTCCTATGGTAGTACTGGTCTAACTTAACTACTGAACACTGTGACGGTAATGTCAAAGGTATATTACGTTTAACTTCAGGACAATAATTAATTCGCATACAAAAGTTATCATCTTAGTTCTCCTTCCGCCATGGAGCAAAACTTTCTCCGGTTGGGTGGAGCCATACTTGTTCAACTATCCACAAGCTTTTTGGTGAACAATTCGTAACGTACAAAATAACTATAGTTTTATTATTTGTATTATCAAGGAATTAAAACGAAATTGGGTATAAATAAGACAACTTTTAGGAAAGTGGAAGTCGCTTTTTCCTTATATATTCTCTTGTTTCAATATTCATCAAACTGAATTGAGTTAGTTATGAATTGTTAGGCAATTATTGCTACGAAAAAAAATAATTTACACGGTAGTGAATAATACATGGGTTCAGTAAAACGATTAATTGTTTCCAAACACAACCAAAACCGAAAAACTGGTTCCGAAATAAAGAATTGTTTTTACAGGGTTTAATTTATGCATAAGTGAGTTTAATTGTTCAAATATTACGTACTTAATTCTTATGTTTCATTAAAATAATATGAGGGTATCCTGTATAATTGTGATTGAAGTAATTCTGAGATGTGCGAAGAGACTTTTGTGAAAGAAATCATAAAATCAATGGAAAAGTGACGGATGTCCATTTCTGGCTTATTTTATCGCAATACTATTAATATAGAATAGGGAGAAGTAGTCCCACGTAGATCGGTCGTACTGACCTCCCCATGTTTCTTATAGATTGCAGTGCCGTCTGAATTGCTAGTAATGTGACTAGAACGCTGCCATAATAGTCTCATACGTTTCTCCTACACTTCATTTTATTCGAAGGTTTTCAATATCACATCTGATTATATTTTTACGCCAGTGGAATTTCTGAGCTTCAAAAGACTTTAGATAAGCTGTATTTTCATTACTTACAGCTTCGGGTTTAACAACTGCAATTAATGTTACATCACCAAGAGAAAAACCAGAAAAAGGAATCCCAATTGTGATCATGGCTTAGTGCAGCCGCACGTGAAGTTGGAAAAAAATAAAACTAAATACAAAAGACAAACAACAAAATAAAAAACAATTGAAGGAAACTATAAACTATATTTGTTACTTTATTCAGCACTTCATGATTTCATGAACGCATCAATTCATTGTTGTTTCTTAAAAAAAAATCAATGAAGTGTATTTGATAATGGAGTAAAAATCGTTTCAATGAATTCGAAATTATCTTGCGTTAGTTACAAATTATCGTGAGAATATGAAATTTCATGGGGAGGTCGGTTTTGGACCACCTTTTGGAAATTGTCGACCTACCCTTACCTACACTTAGAATTTTATCTTTGTTTTCTGAGTCTCCCAGAACCACGTATCTAAACCTCGTCAGCGAACGGGGAATATAAAGAAGTGTTATTGGTAATAAGCTCTTTTGTTAATGTTGTAGCAAATATTGTCTTAGAATAAAATATTAAATGTTAATATTGTAGTAAATTTTGTAATAAACAAATTATAAACATTTAAAATCTCAAAAATAATACGTATTTTTACACGCGTAGCTTTTTTATATTTGTATTTCGTCTTGAATTACAACACAACAACAGTTTTACGAAATAATGCTTTTGCTGCATTAATTTTAAAAAAAATCTGAGGTTTTCATCAGAATGACTGAAATCCCAGTAAACAAAAAAGGAAGAAATGGATTTAATGGCCCCAAAAAGAATTCTAAGGGATGTAGAAGAAACTAAATTGAATTTCTTTGAATTCCTTTAAATTCCTTTTTTGACAATTTTGAACTGATGAATTCCTTTCAATTCGTTTTCGTTTACTCACTTTACTATTTTGTAAAGTGAGGAAATAGCTCCGTTTCTCTTTCTTTTCCCAAATGTTCACAATACAAAATTTTTTCTTTGCGCCCAGATGAGGGCCTGCGTGAAAAAATTCTCTAGTTCGCAGTACAGTCAGATATACAGTTGGTAATTAGGACAACAATTGTGATGGTTACCAAAAAATATGAAGATTAAGTGCTAACTATGAAACGTTTCATTTGTATTCTTAAATCTAATTTTTCAAATATTTCTGAATTTTCGGAAAACATTTATTTTGGTGAAATAGACTATTTGCATGTTTCCATGTGTACATGAAAAAAGGCAATTTTATTTTAATTATATAATCCACATTTTTTTATTTTTAAAAATTGAAGACAAATTTTTCCTTACGATGAAGGTGCAAGGTGTCAAGTATATTGCCATGTTGGTTTCGTATTTTAAAACTAAAAGAGTTCAAACTCACGCCTTGACTACCTCTATAACCTTTTCTCCAAGTTTCAAGCCTTCGCTGAAAGTTTCGGATCTACAACTTTTTTCTTTCTTTTTCCACTTATTTTTACTTTTCAAATAATATTCGGTAAAAATGTGCGGTGTAAGTACGTGGCTGAAGTCAATTATTAATGGTAAATTAGAATTGGTGGATTTTATATTATTTTATTTAATAGAACAATTTCGCTGTATTATGAATGAGAAATTAATTTTAATTTTTAATATCTTTCAAGAATTTCCGCGTAAACAAAATTCAGTTGAAATTTCCTCTGATTGTACTGGAAGCACAATTTTCCTAAATATAGACGTCAGAAATTATCTAAATTATTGAATGAAATAAATATTAAATACTTCTTTAACCCTGCAAATCCGGGAGTTACTGTAACATTAATATATAACATTTTTTACACTGAACCCGATGTCACTTTGTTTTTGGATTTGAAAGCAATCTAGAATCTTATCCCTATAACTCCGGGATCGTCACAAATTGTAACAGTTTTTTATGTCGATAGTTTTCGTAGAAAGGAACAATTAAATTGCTCGACACCTCGGATACTATAATACTTGAGTAGACTCTTTCCGAAGCACACCTCCATTTTCGCATAAATTTAGCCATTTTTTCAATATGGCGTCTTCAATAGAAAAAAATGTCTGAAAAATATAACATTTGTTTAAAAAAGTTTTTTTTTTTTGTATGCACGCGTTATCTCCATCTAATCGCGCTTCTGGGTCTTCTGGTATGAATTGGACTTTATAATTTTACGACCGATCAAAAATCCAAAATGGCAGTTGCAATATGGAGCCATGATCACGAAAATGTTACCTTTCCGTACGTACCGCTATTGTAAAAGAACAAATTTAACTGAAAATCGATGTAAGGATTTCTTTTTCGTCGCAGATTATGAATCCGTTATCAAAAATTCCAAATTCAAAATGGCGGATCCGAAATAGTAGACTGGAATTTGTAAATGTTCTGCGAATTTTATAAAATTTTATATGAAAGTATTTTTGGAATTATATATTACAAACCCATTGTCCGATTTTGAAAATTCAAAATGGCGGATCCACAAATGGCCGACTGAAATTGAAAAGTTCTCAGCTATTTTGATGATATTTTGAATCTCAGTGCTTTTGGGATTCCATATTATGAACTCGTCGTCCGATTTTCAAAATACGCAGTTGTGGACAAAATATGGCCGACTATAAATAAAAAAATGACCCGCCAACTATCTTAGAAGTTATACCACAGTTACATAACATTAAAATATCGTCCTCAAACGTGCCGCAGATACATCATAGTGCTTGTGATGTAAGAGTTATTTCTTTATTTATTTTAGTTCAATTGTTTTTTATTAAAAAATGTGCATTTTCAAAATCGGTACGTACAGAAAGGTAAAATTTGTCTGAGAAATTTGTCATGTACTCTAAATCTACTAATTGCAAATAGTATAATTATTTCCTTATATTATTAATAAGGTGCTTTTATTATTGGAATATGTAGAAATATTGAATACTTGAGAAGAGAAGAGGAGTACCACATGTGGGACATATAATATAGTTGCTCTTCCTACCTCTAGATGCGGTCGTGATTATTAGCAGTCTTGTGTTTTACGACAGTTACAGAAACCGAGGTCCATTTCATCCGTTATTAAGTTTACAAACGCTTATCAGTTCTGGCAGATGTTGCTTTCAGACTATGGAAACATGTTACCAGTTAATATCAGTGTTTTCTATCCTGTTACTTGTAGCATACATGTGACATTGAAAAATCCTTTTTTCAAAATATCGGCGTATTTACTTTTTAACGATTAGCTAATTTACATTCAAGTTAGATTCAACCAGATCAAAATTAGAATTCTGAAACGATTTTAAAAAAGTTAGTTTTACTTTCGTAAATAGCAATTACCTATTAACACATTTTAGTACAAAAAAAAATGTTAATTTCGGAAATTGAATTAGAAATATTGGAACTAATGGTCTTCGCTTATTCTTAATCGTTTGATTAATATACGCGTTTTTTTGTTAGTCAATCGATAACGAGTGTCAACAGTGCAAAATTTGTCATTCAGCAATAATGTTAATTGGGTTTCCCAAAGATTAGTATTGGAATAATCACGACGGAAGAAATGTGAAATCGATTTTCTGTAAAAATAACTTTTTAAAATAGACAGATCAAAAGGGCGTGTAATTATGTCATGCTTTAAACTTACACTCAAAACCCAAATTAGATCGTGTGTATTTTTATAACATCTATGTACGAGCAATTTAAAGTGTCTTTTTCAATTTTAAAGTTATAGCAAACTTTTAAATCCAGGTTTATGTTACAGTTCTTCTATCCCAAAAGTTTTATTTCAAATTTAAATTTGAATCACGTTATTTAGTACTCTCTGTGTTTCTGGACAGGTATTGACACAATGCAAATATGCGATACGGAAAAATGTACGGAATTTATATTTAGAATATAAAACTTAATAATAATAAATTCTTCTATAAAATTGCTAGATTTTAGACAATTTAGAATTGGTGGAATTTTATTTTATAATTTCATTAAACACTACTTTAAAGCTCTTTCTGTGAATAATATTCCTGCGAAAGTGCTTCGTTATACTAGCGATTACATTGTCAGGAAAGAAAAAGCCATTGGACAAGTCTGATTTTATAAAAAGGGCTCTTCTGGAATCCGGTTAATATAAATCTTGTTGGAAAGAAAGTGTATCAGATAAAAGCGTTCTCATGTATCATTATAACAATTTCAGTTTAAATTCTCTTCATCAATACAAGTGTAATCCTGACAAGTTACGAGAAACTGAAGTCTCCAATAAAACCTGTATATTAATGAAACTATTTTATTATTCAAACGTATAAAAAATGAGTTAAAATTACTTTTTATCGCAGTAAAATTTTCACGAGTACATCACCAGCAAAAATTTCATAAACACTAAATTTTTGTCAAATAATATGGCATGTGGATATGGTGTAAATAACGTTTTCAACTGATGTGCGTTAAAGGGATTCTAAAGTGGTTCGTCGGCAAGGTCGGAAATTTCACTAAAAAATGTAAATTAAAGATGACTAAATAACATTTTCAAAATTCGGGTTCTGTAAAGGCAATTCTATTAACTATAGACGGTTTCATAAAAAATACCAAAAAAATTAATTGAAACCTGATCGAAAATGTTCGGAAATAAATGATTTTTGCTTAATAGTTCATACATTATGAGATATATCTCGTAAAATCTTCCAGGAAATACTGTACAATTACAAATGTACTGTCGTTAGAAAAGAATACCTTAAAATTACAACAAAAATGTGTAATTTTTCAGCATTATTATTATTTTACAGAATTCTGGTTTTTAAGAAAGTTTAAGAAATTTGTTTCTTCATAGTAAATTTGTTTATAATTAAAAATAGTAGAATGCCTTTAAAATAGTAGAAACGATTTAGAAAACTCAAAGGATACGATTTTTTGTTAGTTTGCAAATTTACTCGTAGGATCAGAATTCTTTGAAAATTTCGTTAAAAACGTTTTTCATCATTAAAATTAAAAATAACTTAAAAATAAACTTTTTGTTAGTGCTAAAAGTTTGTCGAAAAAAATATATACTGACAACGAAAAAGTGAAATGTAAAACTGAACACACCATTTGAAAACTTTATTCATGGACGTTTGATCGGTATTAGTAACCCAGTAAAGCAACTCTGCAATTTATTCTGAATATTAAGAACTTTATGATATGGATTTTCCAGCATTACAGATTGAAAAACATAGAGTTGACGAAACTATGTTTAGTTGCCAATTTACTTTAACGTAGAAATTTTGTTCAACCGCAAGTCAAGAGTTGGCAAAATTGAATTGACGGAGGCTACTGCCAGGTTAACTAGTTAATAGTTGTAATTAAATATTATGCAGTTGCATTTGCAATAAGTTTGCGACATGATTATTGGACCTTCAATTAAATAAGTAGGCAATAATTATTGCTTATCGATGGCGAATTGACTTACGATACTTCTTTATTGATAATCGTAATTGATATAAGTAAAAGTGCAATTAACTGCATGTTAATCTAATTAATTCAAGAATGGGTAAAATGAAAGTTCTTTTGGTAAAATTAACTCCTTTGAAAATTTGTAGGTGTCACCTAATGTACATAACATCATTTCTTCCTTGAATCATTTAGTCCTCACACTAACAAAATTAATATTTGTGTTTTTTCATATTTTGCATAATTAAGTACTTAACTTTTACTAGTAAGTTTGATGGGAACATATTAACTTATATTTAGTTAAAGACATCAAATTTGATCAATATAATAGTACAAACTTATATGCTATAAGTCATCATAATACATAATAATGAAACTCTAAATATTGCATAAATTAATAATAAACAAGAGGTTAAATATTAATTTCAAATTTAAGTAGAATTGAAACGATCAAAATTATATCACAACCTGCTTATTATTCATATGAAAGGCTGTTTTATGGCAGGGGTTGAAATTACACGCAACATACTCACATAAAAATGTAATTTCGAATGCTAATGAGTTGCTTTACCCCTCACCGTCGTTTTAGAAAATAAATGAAAAATACTAGGAAGGTTTTTCAATCTCCAGTAAAAAAATCGCTATTTTCTACTAAGTTCATTTCAAAAAATAAAATGAAAATTAATTGAAATTAATCGAAACGTAATGTAATTAGTGATACCCTGTTCATTTTTGTTTATCAGATGAATAACAAATAAAAAATAGTAGAGATGAATTGAAAAAATAAATATGAAGAAGTTAATAGTTATGAAAGCTTTTCATTCTTACTGTCAATATTGTAATTAATTTAGTTAATAGATGTGCATTTAAATATATGAATTATTGCAGATGAAACAAAAAATAAATCATCAGTTGACTATTCCGAAATAAAAAAAAGCAGTAGAATTTAATTGCAATTTGTGTATAAAATTAATGAAGAATTTGATAAAACAATTTATAAATTGGATTTTATGATAACGTCGTAGTACATAAGCATAAATATGATTGCAAATACTTTTCGCATTTTTTGAATACATTTATTTAATTTTTTCCAGTTCAATCGTCAAATGAAAGGTCCAAGGTTCATTTTCAGGAGCGACCTATTTTCCAGCTTGTCACTCTATTTTTCCTAAATTAAAAAAAAATGATTTTAACCCCATTTTAAAAGAGCTATCTTTCTTAGATGAGAAACCGCTTTAAAAATTGACATAATGAGTTTTGCTTAATTGATATTTGAAAAAATTACTTTGTAACGTGTATTTTTAATACCAACATCACAAATATATAATTAAAATAAAAAAAAATAATTACAAGAAATGTATTTCACTTTCGTATTAGTTAATTACTTTTAATTAACTTTGAAAATTCGCTATTATTGACTTTTAATCAAATTAAATTAAAGCTAGTGTAATATAGAAGTTTAATTTTCGTCAGTAAATTTCTATTCACATAATGTAAATTAATCATTTTCTAAAGAGTGAAAGTAGTCATAATATCAGAAATTCACTTTTACTATTTATTAACCAAATTTGATTCACATATAAATTTTCTATGAAATCAAACATTGGAATGTTTCAATACGAATTCCGTTGAATTAACTAAGGATAGCAAATCATTAGTTGCTATTAATTCTTCCACAAGTATTGGAGAATTACTTAGTTCGTTCGTCGTGAAATCATCGGTGACATCAGGAAAATTGCTTGTGGGAACATCTGTAGTCAAACTTGTCGATTGTACAATATCGCGACTGGTATCTACAGTTGTCTCTGTTTCATACACAGTTTCTTTTTCTGTCTATAAAACGTCGATAAAAGTCGAAACTGTCTGTTACGAGTCATTGTCGTTTATAAACATTTACTCAGGACGACCAGTACTGACGTATATAGTTTGAGGTTAGATTGTTTTCGCTATTTTGAAT
This sequence comes from Trichopria drosophilae, assembly GCA_030407085.1. NCBI lineage: Eukaryota > Metazoa > Arthropoda > Insecta > Hymenoptera > Diapriidae > Trichopria > Trichopria drosophilae. The sequence continues at coordinate 81,661,889 of CM059587.1, read as the reverse complement.
CTTTTGAATAAAAGTGAGTTACGTGTGTCGCCGGCTATAACCTTATTACTCGAAATGCCTTTAAGTAATTTTCCGCGGTAAATTCAACTTTCAGGTTAAACGTGCAGCACGCCATTATATAGGTCTTAATTTTAACCTGTTTGTCAAAATGTAGACTTATATAAGGTATATTGACCAACTAAAACATTTAGCCCTCGAAGTCAAAAGAAGGGAAACGTAGAAGCTCATTTTGACTTAAAAGTGAGCATGATATCGACTTATAAGTTTATTCGACTTTGAAGATATATTTTTGGTGCAGATTTGGTAATTTTGACCTAATGTATAACTTTGAAGTCATAGGACTTTCTTAGTTTATATTTAGGTGATTTTCGACCTGCGTTTAGGTCTTGAAAGTCTATTCGACTTATAGGACAATTTTTTGGTCGTAAAGTGGTAAATTTTACTTGATTAGGGCATTCTGAATTTAGCTTGGTCGAAATGACTTCTCTTGTTGCTTGAGAACTTCAGAAATATTCATCGCAGGTCTAATGTACACAAGGGTAAATTATAAGGCTTAAATAGAACTTAAAAATGAGCCCTCATATATTGAAATAACGTAAAATAGAGCCGAGTTATTGTAACAAAAGTATAAAAAAGTGAACGGGTAAACAGCTTTCGGTTTTAAATATCACGAATCGCCTCCTGAAATATTGTTCGTCAGTTCTTGGACACCATGTATATCCTGATATATATACTCAATCGCCAGATCCATTCTTAAATAAAAAACATTATTAAATTAAATTATACCTCAACTTTCTGCAAAATCGATAGAATATTGGGTGGGACCTATTTTTATATTTTTAGATTATACGGTTTCATTACCTACTATTTTTTTAACAATCTTATTAAGAGGTTATAATCACAGTATTATGAATCTTTGATTTAATCGTTAATTCATAATACTGTGATTTTTCAGGTGATATATAATTTAAGGAAATTAGACGCCGAATTTCCTTTTTCAGGACTTATTATACATGATTCCTGATTGTTTGCTCAATTTTATCTTTTTGCGTTTTATGAGCATCCATATTTTTTAGAAGATTGAGAAAATATTTTTCAGCGCCTTGAGTATCTCCAAATCAGAGCTTCTATCATGCGTCTGCATGCGCGTGCGCAAAAAAGTTACTAGATGCACAGCTGATTCGCAATGCGACGAAATATGAAGAAAGTTACTACACAAAAAAATGAAGAACAAAGCACTTCTGTGAAAGCTAACTTTCTATGTGGAGATTCTTCCGAATGTCCAAATTTTAATGGAATTTTGCGCCGAGAAAGTATCCAAAAAATGCTTCTAATTCGTTTCGTCCAAAATTCTAAAATGGTGTAAAATCTTTTCGCTTCACGATTTGGTTACAACACAATTTAATTTAATCTCTGTGGTTACGGGTTAGGCTAGAAATGTCAATGGTGGTTTGTGAAAAGGAGCTAATTAGAATCACTTTTTTGGATACTCCCCCGTTAAAAAATTTAATTTTTAAGTAAAACTGCGACTTCCGGAAGAATTTCCCCTAGCTGGATGTCTTCATAATGGTGAATAAAGTTGAAGGACAGGGATTATTTACGTTTGGATCGGATGCTAAGCGAATACTTAGATATTTCTGTAATATATGGCCTTTAGTAAATCTTCAGCTATATTCTTTCTTCCCTTTTTGTTGATTTTTGGTTTGATGAACTTCTTTTCGCATTTACTCATGCTTCAAGATAACATCATGTCAAATTCTCGGATGGTTCGAACACAAAGGCGCTTCTTCGATTAATTCAAAATAAAAAAAAAAGTATTATTAATCATGTTATTGCTTCAACATGATCAAAACGCAGACTTTTTTTTCATTTTTTTACTTTACCCTCTACCTTCCACCTGGACTCAGGGGTCCATCATTTTTTTAAAGCTTTGGGACACTTTATAAACGAATAATTTGTTAGTAAGCTACTACTTTATATTTTGATATAAGATTTAATGGATTCCAAATGCGAAGGCCTAAGATGGTACATAATCATAAAAAAAAGAATAATAAGTTCAGAAAAACAAATACGTCAATAAAAAGTCTCATGCGAATATTTTGTGGTTTAACTTTTCTGAATTAAAATATTATAATGATTATTATCGCATGAAATCGATTGTTTTATGGTTATATATAATTACAGCACGAACTATAAAGTACCCGTAACTCTATTATAACTTTAAATCCCACTTCAAACCTTGAAATAATTAATCCAGTTAGTTAATATTCTTCTGGCGATTCTATCAGTGAACCACGAAACACGTGATTTCCAAGAGACTAATTTTACCAAGTCTCTCGTACATGTCATCAAACGGAATATTTGCTGTGAAAGACTATATTTGAATAAATTAGTATGAAAATGTCTTCTAGAAATATTTTCATTATAAAGATCCTATTACTTGACGCCTCCACGCGATAAAATTTGCATGCAGTAAAATTAACTTCGTGTGCACCACGAAGGGTAACTGGAAAAGTAATATGTTCAAGCTTTGAAAATAATCCAAGTACTTATAAATGTAAGTTTTAACAATCCTACTTGTCCATAAACGCTATGTCTTGACTTGTTAATGCCACTTTTATTACCTCTTTCACGTGTTTTTTATAATTAAATAATTGCACTTGCAAGACTAACATAGAATCATTTTTTGTTGCAGCTGTCTTGAAGTTTACGAGTTGAAGCCTTCAACATGTATTCAATTTGCATATTAATATTTACGATATATTTTGCAGCACTTTACTTCGGTTTCATGGCCTATTGAATTAAAATAGTATTCAGTGTAGTAAGGTTGCTCTCGTGTTGCTTCCTCTATTTCAATTATTGCATTGAATATGGAGAAGAAGCACGACCGTTCATCTCTACTGGTTACGATATAAGAAAATGTTATGTGAGAAAGTGAAAACAAATTACTCTAAAGAACAAAACCCAACATGAAAGAGTCGTAGGGTGTATATGTGTGAAGAATGTAGAACGACCATTTATCAGAAATGAAAAGTGAGTGACCTGCGTGTGGGCAACAAAGAAGTAACAACAATCAGTCGAATGTCGATTGGAAATTTTTTTGAAAGTTTACTTGGACATTCGGTTTTTAGCTACAATAAGAGCAGTTACACACGAATGACCATTTACATCTGGTTCTACAGAGGCAACATTTTACAATATATCCATTGAATAAAATTGTGGAATATTGAAGTGAGACAGCAAATTTCGAATTGCATATAGGGACAAAAGAAAATGCGAAAATTGAAAATCATCGAGCGTAAAATCGCATTTTGCGGTGACGTGGAGATAGCGTGATCTTTCTGCGCAACCGATAATGCGCTTTGAATTATGAATTCTGACTGCAATTCATCATGACGCCATTCATCTCGCTGAACAATAGGAGTCACGACGGATGACACAATGAAACTGGGAAAAGGGGCTGAATAACTTATTAGTCGTGGCATCAGGAAAAATGTGTAAACCTTGCATCGTAACATTTTCGTGTCGCACCCTATTATTGTTGCGTTCAACAGGTTGACCCTTAAACACAATACCCGTCTATATACAGTAACCTCTGAACCCATTCGATGTACGTTTGATACATTTGCAATTTCAGACCGACCTGAAGGCCAGTACTGGTTAACAAGTCGGATAAACAAGTATAATCGTGGTGAGACTGAAGAGACAGGTTCCTTTTATAAACGACAACCTAGTCGTCTAAACTTCCAATTAAACTTTGAGCTCAGCGACGTCGCTATATTCGTACCAACTTATAATAGCATGAGGAACAAAAGTGGCTTAATCAGACGAAGACTTATGTCGAGGTCTCGACCACAATATGCTGGTACAGTTTCCTCGAGGATATTCATTCCCAAATAGTCTTCAACGTTCTGTGGAATTTTATTTTCTGATATCTATGGATGACAGAAGTAGTGGAATATACACTGTATCTACATCCAGATGGAAATTAGATACGTAGATTATGACCATAATCTGCATAAAAAAGAAATAAACCAAAATATTTATACCTAAACTAATCTCGACTGATCAGGCTGATATCTTGTATCATTCCACACTTACGTCATGATTTCTGGTGTAATATTTATATGGGTTTTCGAAGATCTTCAGACGATATACTATTTTTATTGACGTCCTTTGGTGTTCTCCAATTTTGGGAGAGCTCTTCCAGAGTCCAAACTTTCTTTTCATATTGAGTACAGATTTTACACTATTATCTCGACAAACTTGCTCAGTTTCGAATCACTGCTCACGCTGATCACGGGTCGATTATCTCACCTATTTTCCAAAGATTAATGTTTAAAAGTTTCCGACATTTCTGTCTTGCTTTACAGTGACCACATTTCACAAAGACCACTAGAAAGATGTTTGATATTATTAATTATTTGCTTCTAAATATTTCATGCAGATCCTTTGTTGTTATCTCGCCTCTTTTCTAAAGATGACTTTTAGATTTCTAGTACAATTTGTACTCAAATCTTCTGAAGATTATTTCTGGTCTGGCAGTTTAAAATCGGTCACCGTGGCCGATTTTTCGGAAATCCAAGAAAACACCTTTAATCCGCAATTTGAATTTGAGAATGTTGTAAGTAGATATGAGAAGTAGATCGAAATTACAGGTAGAAAAAGGCTGAGTAAAACACCGACAAGTTACTAATCTACACACACGGACTTTGATTCTGACGGAGAATTACCTCTGGTTGTGTTTGTTTTTCGTATACAGCTGCATGGGTGAGACAAGGACAACTGTGGGTTTCCCCGACTGAATCAACGTACATGGGTGTAGGACTGGTAGCCAGTACGAATGAACAGGAATAAATCAGTACCGACAATAAGCCGACAAAAAGCTAATTCAGTACTGGTGGCTCAAATCAGTACTGACACAATTCTGGCTGCCACTATTGGCATCCGTAAGAAATGGCGTCCTACTGTCGGAGTATGTCAGTAATGACCTAATAATATATTCTGTTTGATATCGGTTGTCGGAGTATGTCAGTACTGCTGCAATACTGATTAACAGCACTATTATGTGCGTTACTACTGATTGCCGAAATAAGACATTTCTTTATCGACAATGGGCCAGCACTACGTCAGTGCTGGATCAGTACCGTAACGAGAGCTACTCACCGATGCCAGTAACTCCGGTGATCAGTACTGCTGGGACATCTTCCCAGTACTGACAGGTGGTATTAAAGACTGGAACTCAGTACAAGAAGACAGTACTGATTTCGTACTCCTCTACTACAGTAGATAGTACTGAACAGCGTAACATACCGTAAGTGAGCAATTAATGGCCCAGTACTGATGTTGAGTACTGAAACTCCTGCGAACAGTGCTCGTTCAGTATTTCTATATTTATAATTTTGAATTTCGAAATGTAAGAGAAATCCTTCTTTACATTTTTTTAGAATTCTCTACTGTTGTTGATTTTATACAAACTCCTGGATCTTGAATTAAAATCTGTACAAAAAAATCAGTAAGTTTTAATATATTATATCAAGGACTTACATCAATTAACTTTTAGTTTATCTATATTATGCCTATTCACAACTTTTTTTAATAATGTTATACTCATTATGTACGTAAAAGAAGACTTTTCTAATACTTAACCTCAAATTTTCAAATTTTATTTGTCTAGTTTTAAATGTTTCCTTTGATACGTTTACAAAATACTTAAAAGGTTTCATTCTATTAACTGTTTGGAAGAAAAATATGAAGATGAATGTAATGAAGGTCAGCGAAGGTTCGCAAAACATCAGAAAATGTATACTGTAAATGTATACAACTGCGTTTAGAATAATTACAGTGTCACAGTTTGTAACTTTACACCTGCTTATAATAGTGTTCGTTGCTCATTGTACTACGTGATATAGGGGTGAAAATACAAAGAGATTCAAAGTTACATACATTTACGTTGTGACATTTATGTCAAAAGGCACATGAAAAAGATCAATAAATATAATATTGAACTTTCATGGAATTAAATATCTTATAACATACAGAAATGCAAAAAAGTACTAATATTTCTACCTTTTACAATGTTTCACTTCAGAAGTTAGAAACTCGTTTGTGCGATTCAGAGTTAAATGTAAAGGTGGACAAAAATTAAATTTTTACAATTGGAGATGATGTATATTCTTTTTTATTTTTATGTATCGATTCCCTTTTGCCATTTTTTTCAAAAATTGAAATAAATATGATACAAAAAATTCATTATTCACTATTGTGACATTTTTTACAGATTATCTGTAAATTACTCTAATCGTGCTTATCAGATCTTGGCCTCAGATTTAAATCGTTGATAAATTGGAAATATTAATTGAGTATTTTCATCGTAGTACATCGCACGGGAAGAAATAGTTAGCACAACGAGGGAACTTGTTGCTCCAACTATAAAAATGAGTAAACAAGCTCCGGATACATTTTATAGTTCCGTTACTATTTTAGGCTGATTGGTATTCTTGCTACTTTTTCCTGTAAGAATAGCTCCTTTTTTTTATTTGGAAATACGTGTTTTTTGTTCTTACCGATTTGCAATTTTTATTACTAAATTTTTGTAATTTACGACACGTTTCTCAAAGAATTCAACCGGCGTGAAAAACTATGTTCGATTGTTTCGAAAAAAACTACATTTTTCACATTGTTTTTTTTCTTTATATAGTTTTTTTACATTGAAATAATATCAGAATTTCTGTTTGAAGTAAATAAATCGTGTCCTCGAGACTGGAACTTCAACATAGGCATATCAACATTTTGATAATAATGGTGGAAGTATTCAAAAAAGCGGTTAAAAGACGAAAAAATCGGCGAAAGGTTCAGGAATGCTTATTTGAAAATGATAGATTTTTGGAAAAAATATTAGGAAAGAAAAAAAGTTTTAAGAATTGTTTAAAGAATACCCTGACAATTTCCAAATTTTGGTTGAAAACTTTTTCAATTTTCAAAAATTTGTGTTTTTGAAAAGTGAATAAAGTGTTCAACAAATTTCGACAAAATTTTAGTGCATTCTTCGATCAATTATAAGAATTTTCTGTTCGGCAAACTTTTTTCCAAAAGTTTATTATATTCAAATAAAAAGTTACCAGAAAAAAAAATCGCGGAAAAAGCATTCAAAATTTCAAGCACTTTTTATTTGATAATAATACTTTCGGAAAAAATGTTTGGAAAGAAAAAAAGTTCTTAGAATTGCTTAAAGAATACCCTGACATTTGTTTGAAGACTTTTTCAATTTTTCAAAAATTCCGACAAAATTTCAACGTATTCCTGGATCAATTCTAAAAAGTTTTTGTTCAGCAACATTTTTCAACAATACAGTAACAATACTTCGACATTTATTTTCAAAATGTTAATGTGCACTTTATAAGGCTTCAGAATCCAGGAAACGATTTCTTTACTTCAAACAAGAATTATGAAATTATTTCAATGTAAAAAAATGATATTAAGAAAAAAAAACATTTTGAAAAATGCATGTTTTTTCTTGAAAGAATCATATGTAGGTATTCAGGGTTGGTTTTTTTGAAAAATCTTTCAGAAGATCGAAAAATCTTTCAAAAGTTCAGTTAATTTTACGTCAGATATGTTTTACTTGGAAATTTTTTAGAACCTTTTTTTTTTGCATAAAATACAATAGATGAAACAAAATGTCCATTCCGGTTATAAACTAGATTAACGAAAATACATTAATTTCCTTGTGTCGAAACACAACGTAATAAATAAAATTATAATCGTTTAATACATGGTTTTCAGTTACTAATTACCTAAACATTATTTTCTTCATATTTAATTTCTCAATATGGAAGATGTGTTCCAGCCTTAGTTAAACTTTGGTATCATTCCATGAATTATTTTCATCAAATCAAGTGCAACGTACTTCGCCCTATTTCATAACTGTCGGTGTCTATATAATCTTAATAGGATTTTGCGAGATTGTCGAATATGGAACATGTGTGAAATCTTAACATTTCGAAAGGTAGTGATTGTTTAATGATATAATTCGTGATAAGAATTCAAATGCGAATATTAGGTCAGAGTAATAAGTTATTTATATAACTTAAAAAATATGCGCATCTAACAAATCAATTATGATGGTAACATCAGTTGTCAGTCTTCATCATCATTACTATTGGGCATTATGATTGGACATCATAATTAGGAACCATCACTGTCACAATTGTGAGTTATCAGCTATCGATATCGTCATTCGTAATCCCACAGCATGAAAAATGGAGATCATCAACTCAATATGAAGAGTTGACATCATTATTCGATGCCATAATCCATCCTCCTGTTGTGTTTACAATCGCATATTTCCGTTCGACATTACAACTTTCATCACCATCGTCAAAGCAGTAATAAAAATTATCATTTGTAAGCGTCGTCGTGATCCTGTAACAATCGAATATCGATTATATCATCCGTCTTCATAATTTGATATCGCCATTATCCAATAATATACCTAGACATCATTATTTAAATCATCATCGTATCACAATTGAACATCAGCATTCGGCAATAATGTTCGACTTCATAGTTTGATCCTTAGCTAACATCATACACAGGCACTATATTACGATGTCTGCATTATTCAAACTAAAAAATGGACGTCGTCATTTTCATTGGTCTTCTATCATAATCAGAAATGGTCATTGTAGATCAACAATTATTGTCATTGTTGGACATCCTAAACATCGTTATAGAACATTAAAAACCAGTATCACAATTCGATATCATCAGCGTGAAACACCAGGACTATGGATTGTCATTCATCAACTCAGTTCCGCATCAGTCTTGCACATCACCATCAAGCATCCTCGTCTGACACTGATAAATAATATCATCTTTCGACATCATGATTAGACATCATCATACATTAAATTCCTGTTGTCTGACGTTAGCAATCGATCTCATTTCGAAATTATTTCTTGAATATAAAAACCGTCTAATAATTCCTTACCTTCATTGATCATCATCAGGAATAAACATCATTATTTTACATGACATTCCTCACCTATATGAATTCGACTCCTACATCAACATCTCAAGGACATCACAACAATCGATATCAATATCAATGACATAATCGTTTGATATCGGCATTTGTCATATTAAAAAACTGACATCATCATTATTCGATATTATTCTTCCGCATCATCATCATCATTCTATTACAATTAGAGATAATTTGATGTCAGCATTGTCTACTGTTAGGAATCATAGTTCAAAACATCATAGTTCGGCCCTTATTTTCTATGTTCTGATATTTGCTTAAGCTCATACAAGTTAATGACACATGATTTTCTAATTTTGAATTGGAAGTACTATTTTTTCACTTTGCATATTTCTCAGAGTATTTTTCTGTAAAAATGTTAATAAACTGAAGGAATCTCGTCGTATTACAAAATATTCATTTGTTTCAATTCATCACAGCAAATGCTATATTCAATACGATTGTTACGAGCACTTCATTCATTCCCATTTCGTTGACATACATGAATATCGGAACGATGAAGAGCTCTAGATAATGAAGTGTCTCAGTATGGAGGAGAGCAGGATTTATACTGGATGTCATATGCACTAGTTCACTGTTTCTTGAAAGAGAAATAATGTTTAACAAATCACAACCAATAAAATAATCTCTCTGCGAGTTGTTGATTCTTTGCAATGTCACGTTATTCAGAATAAAGATTAGGTTAAAAGAACAATATGTTACAGAACACAAATTTATTATTCATTAGTAAAATTTGCATATATTAAAGGCATTTGATTCCATTCCACAATATTTAAATCAGTGTTTGAATAGCAAAATTATACGAAATGCAACTTAAATTGCAGCACTTGAATTCCCATAAATTGCCGTTTGAAATCCATTCGACACACCTGTGACGATTATTTCAAGGAATCCCTATGCGACAGGAAGCGGGGTGCGGTTAAAACGTCATCAAATCACCATTCCAGACCCACGAATTGTACGCTACCAGATTGTTATCTGTCAAAAGCGAGGAAAAGAGGTAGGTATATCGAAATTCACGCAAATGACGTTATGGACCGACAGTACGGTGATCCGTGCGTTTCCATCGATTATCGGTATTTCTAAAAGCGTCCTCTGTCATGATGCTTCTGTGACGCTGCACATGTATTCTCTTTGAGGTTTTTATCTCATCTTTTTAAGCGTTTTAGAATGCTCCGGTACATAATTTTCCTGAACCAGTCCAAACCGCAGTAGTAGCTAACATGCAACGGTAAAACTGCACTCTACGAGGAATTATAAAACTGAAATTTTAAAATGACTTTGGTACATAAGCAGTTGATGCTCTTCTGTGTCTTTTGATCTTTTAACTAGTTTTATATGTCGGAGTAATAAACAAATTCGGATGAATTGTAATGATTGGGAGATATGACAAGCTTTGACGATTAGCATCCTAATATGAAAGCTGGGTAACTAGGTATTTGCGATTGAAGATATCAATCCATTTTCATCATAACAAGGGAGTAGCTTCCCATACAGCATATAACTCTTAAAGAGGTCATCCAGAGCTCATTCCGAAGATATCTACAAAGAGACCTCTTGAAGAGGTCTTAAATATGATTCTCTATAGAACTAGCTCTTAATGTTGACTTATTTAGGACTTGAAATGGTAATCTCTAAGAAGTCTTAACCCAAATAATGAATTTAGCTAATATTTGGTATATAGAGGTTTTGTATTCTTTTTTCGTTTTTTTTTATATTTGGGTTCGTTATCAGCGACATAAAAACCCCTATATACCAAATATTAGACAAAATCATAATTTTTTAAAATTTTTGTAGGCCATATTAGATCCGCCATTTTGAATTTTGAAAATCTGACACGGGATTTGTAGTCAGCAACATCAAAAACTCCGGCATACTGAATTTCAAATAATAATAGCGATTAGTTCTTCCTGACATGAATTTCTTTTGAAAATTATGCCTTTTTTGGTACTAATTTGTTAATAAAAATAATTATTTAAAATAATTTTGTAATATTATTGTCTTTTAACAGTTATTGGAGTCTTAGGAAAGCCAGGAACAAAAAAACCGCATTGAAATCGAGAACTATCTGTTCAAAAACCTTAAAAAATCGAGAGCATCTAGGTGGGACACTGGTGTCCGCCTGTGACTGAAAGGGTTAAATCTGTTTCGTTTCGGAACTCCCTTTTAATAAAGAGATCACCAGAGTTGAGATCTATCTCTCTTCCAGAGACACTAGGTGGCTATTGAATCCAAAACTGAAATCGCGCGATATTTACATCATTCTCCGACCAATGAATGATATAACTATAAAGAAGTGCTTCTACGATATTTAGCAAATGTTCTCACAATTTTGCACTATTATTGTACATTTATATTAATTAGTTTATATGTCAAAGGTCTTTTCTGGGACCTCATATTTGAGAGGTGTTGAAGAGCTCTCAAAATCGACGCTTATGCCATCTTAAACATGACTGTAAGAGCTCTTTTTGAGAAGTACTTAAGATGCACTTTTTAAGAGTACTTAAAGAGGTCTTTGTCTACTTGCTGTTTGTATCATATAACAAAATGGCTATTGTTACTTCTTTGGGTGCTGGAGAACACACATGACCATTTATACTCTAAACATTTCAATAATGTCCATCGAACGTTATTTAATATTAGGCATGTTGATCTCGTTAATAATAATCTAAAAGTATATGTTGGGATCATCAAATACCTATGATTGCTGAAATTATTGACAGTGAACATCTTCATCAACATGTTTTCTCAAACAATCATGATTATAACTGTAGATTTTGGTTTTAATAAATAAAGTTTCGTTCATGTGTTCTTAACTTCTACCCATCAACCCAGACAGCAGAATAAAAAAAATAGTTTAAAATAATGTCATAATGTGTTCTAAAAGAGGTCAGATGCGTCACATTATGAGGTTTTTCTTAACGTGATATCCTTATGAGATCATTACGGCCTCAAGCTCAGAAAAACCTCATAATTGAACACATCCGACCTCTAATAGAACACATTACGAGACCATTCTGAACTATTTTTTATTCTGATATCTGGGAACGTCCACAGTTTAATCATTGACGAATCATTGTATCTTATGTTTTTGAGGGTGCTCTTTCTAATGGTACTGGTTAAAATTTTTCAAAATGAATTTTAATCATGGAAAAATGAAAATTAAACAAAAGAAACTCGTATTTCTGATTGAATAGTTTTTTTTTAATCTAGTGTTTCGTTCCCTTATCATTTTCGATTGGTCTAAAACCTGTCTAAATCACGTCCTATCGAGAATCTAGAAAATTCCGTGGACTAATTTATATTTAATATAGATGTCACATATTCTTGTTTATGATCCAATTCGTATCTCAAATTCAACTTCTTCCACTTCGGAATACTTTACCAGTATAAATTCATTTCATCAGATATAGTTTGGGAATGGATATAAATTCAATCAGAGATACATTTTGCTGAAACGAAATTGTTAATTCTAAGTATAAAACTGCAATTACGATAATGCACTATTACAGGCACGTTAGATATGGGGCGACAGGAACCTGTTCGAAAGCTTCCTAATGTATCTTACTAAGACTCATTTGTGTAATAGGAGAAGATGGAAGTGTATTTTGATGGCCGTGAAAATGGAAGCTTGTTCTAAGAAGACAGCAGCAAAATTTATTTGATGTTCATACTGTTTGAATAGAAATGATTACGAATATGTTAACTAAATAGTTCCATAAATCTTGGACCATTATTTCAAGGTTTGCTGACGATGCAGTTAATCTTTTAAATTTACAATTTTTGCTTCTATCAATGCAGTTTTAAGTTTGGTTGTTTAAAAAATACTTGTTTGCTACGTGAACTTTGCTGCAGTAATGTTTCAATGATGTTTATTAAATATTGTCGTAGTCGAAATTGCAAAAGATCTAGTCTTCTGTGGTATAGAATTTTTAGGATTATTTATAGAGATGCAGACAGCAAAATAGGAAAATGTTCAGATTCGAAATATATATTTCTTTAGAGCATGCTCTAAAAGAATTCAGATTTCCACTTTCTGAATTCATAGAGATAAATGACATCATATTCAGAAAACCCTCAGAAAGTGGAACACCTGACTTCTTCTTTAGCTCATTTCGAAATCATTCTGAATTCTTTTTTATTTTGTTGTCTGGAGAGTGTCACCTAGTAATAGATTAAATAACGGGAAAGTTTTGATAATGTAAATAAAGAAATTGGTATGTATGAACATAAAAATTGTTACAACGTTAATTATAATTTATATTGAGAGAAAACATTTTCAGTAACTCATAATAAACACTTTGGTTCGTGTATTTTGCACGATTGATCTAAAAATAATATTGTCGGTATACTTTTTTAAGTAAAAATAATATGTCTATAAATTAAATTTAAATCTAGAATTAAAATCGATTTTGGCTGGTAATAAAAAAATAATGCCATTTCCTCTGACATAAAAAAGTTGCTGAAATCTGAAGCCGTATTGATTCAGATATAGAAAATATGAAAACGAATTTAATAAATATAAAACTAGGACAACTTTTATTATGTCAAATTGCATATAAATTTTCATGGAAAATCTAAAATTGTGCAAAAAATCTCGGCATTCAATCATCAATCACTTTTACGTGAAAGAAAAGACTCGATTCTTGGACCGCATGGATTCGTTTCTGGATTTCTAAATATAGATTCCCAGACACGATGCGGTTCAAATATTTTTCAGTTCAAAGAATTTGTGGTACACCCGCACAAATAGTATTCTACGAAATGCTTCCTGATTTAAGCATTTTATATACTACGTCTAACTTTGCTTAAGTTCAAAATCAAATTCTCTCAGTGCTGTCCAAAACTATCATTAGGTCTTCTTGAATCTGAAATATAAAACAAAAAAACAACTGGGCCTTGTTTATTTGTTGTAATTTATTTTGTATAAAAATACGAAACTTTTGTAAGTCAAGTTATATCTTGTTTGATCCCAATTCTTTCATTGGAACTACAAAAATTTAAAAACCACCATTTTTAAAAAATATTAAACGTTTTCTTAGTACGCGTTTTATTAACTATTTTTATTGGTTTTAGAAATGCTGTGTAAACTTTTATCTTCCTGTCACGTAAAGTATGCGACGTATTTCGTATTGACAGTTTTGATATATTCATTTATTTAATTTGTATAGGCTAAATTTACTGGTATGCACACAAAAACTCGATACCAATGTACTGTTCATCATATTGTTGAAAAGTAAAATCTACCCATGGTATGGTAACTATTGTAACCATTTTGTGTTGAAACTATCGTCGTTATTTTGGCACTTTTTTGTCTTTTACGTTCTTTCATTGATAATGAAAAAGTTCTCCCATTAACCGCCAAATGCACCAGAATTGGCTCTTTTGAATGGCGATCCAGACATTAAAAAAAATATCAGTATTATTTTTACAGAAATATGTATAGAAAGAAACAAGATTTTTGGACACAATTTTTTGGTATCTCATAAAATGTTGGGTCAAAACACATTTCTATTATCTTAAAATGTATCATAAACGTGTACCCGATATACTTGCTGAACAAAATTATACTATATTTGTTATTTCATAACCTTCTTAACAAAATGGCGACGAAATAATTGTTCGCACAAAATCGGACACGAAAGTAATTCTGCTAAAGAAAAATATAATTACCTAATAAAACTTATATCATATACAACATGGCGGACCTAAAATATTAAATATTCATCGTGATTTATGACTTTTAGCATCTTTATAGTTTCTTCATTTCTAATTCCGAATTAATGATCAAATATTTGTAATTTAACCTATTAAGTACGGTATTCGATCTTCATTCTCAACAGGAACTCAGGTTAATATTGACTTGAAAAGGTTGTTGAGGTTGAAAGTGACCAAGCGTATCATTATCGAGTATCTTTCGATTGGTGTGGTCAAAATTGCATTTAAATTGCTTCAAAAACCAATGTGGCCCATTTTAAATAAAAATGAACAAAATATATGAACTTAAACTACAACTTTTTTGTTTTGCCCGAATCAATTTAACCTCTTCAATATGTCGAAAAAATAACAAATATGATTTATGATCCAGAATCCAAATATTACCGCGAAAATAGTCAATTGGTTCCACTTTTTAAAATATTGAAAGTCAAAGGGGTAAAAAATTCGATTCTAGGCATTTTTGAGCATCTATTCATAACCCAAAAAATGATGATGTCCCGAAAGTAAGATAGTAAGAAAGTCAATTCTGATAGGAATTTTCCAGCAAAATCACCATACGTATGCCAAAATATTGAATTGGACCTGCTTTTTGCCCAAATTGAAGGTCAAAAGGGTAAAAAATCGTGTTTTGATAGATACTTCTTTTTCTGTTTTTTGGTAAAGTAACCAAAAGTATAACGAGTTTGATGTGATTCGAATTTCAAAATGTTCGACGAACACATTTTTTTGCATCGCACCCTATAGTGTAGGTCAAAAAAATGTCCAAAACACAATTTTGTCTCTCCCTTGACCTTCAATTTAGTCAAACACTATATCCACGTCAGTATTTTGGAGTACATATTTGGATATTTGGATTCAGTGAGCAAAATCCTATCAAAATTAATTCTTACTGGTGTTACAATAGCATATATTTTTTTTATGTGAATAGATTTTGAAAATGTCTGAAATTGGATTCTTTACCCCTTTGACGTTTAATATTAAAAAACTACAGTCAATTGGATTATTTGGCGGTCAGATTTAGATTCTTTAGCAAAAATCCTACCTACCAGAATCGATTCATATTTATAGGCTGTGTTATCTTTGTGAGGATTTTCAAACATTTTTAATTTGTTATACACCATATTGGGTTCGTCATTAATTTTGAAATCTTGATTCCTTCAGGATTTGCTAACATTTCAAATTTTTGAGCCGCCATATTGGATCTGCCAGTTTGAATTTGTTCAATGTTATGATTCTATAATCTCTAGTCTTTAAACAATAAATTGCAAGTGTCATTAGTATGGGGTTGATGGCACACGGAACCGTTAAAGAACAATAAAAGGAAAATTATCATAAGTTCTGGTCAGCTCACTAACTTTTGCCCAGATCTTTTATCAGAATCTGCCCTGATCGACCAAGAATCTGATGAAGGAGTGCGGTATACGTAGCAGTTAAACTTGACTTTTCAACCAAGAAACAAAATTTCCACTTTGTAAAGCCGTGTCTTCCTAGCCACCATACCTATAAATGGTGATCGGATTTTTTGACATTCGTAATAATTTCGAAAATGGTTAGAGATACGCGAAATCTGCCAAAATTTGGGGGCTGTATCAATAGGGTGGATGACCTACATTAATGCAGATCCGTTATCGGATTTTGAAAATTTCCAAAATTATACATTTTTTCAATTCTTAATTATCTCGAAAACAATGTGAGAAATGCGTGAAAGTTGACAAAATGTATCGATATCCAGCAAGTAGCAGTCTTATTTTTTAACCGTCTCATCACCAGATTCTGTCAGACTTTAACAGATTTTGGGCAGACTCCGTCGCCCCAGGGAGGAGATTATGCCCAGAATCTACATAACCTACCAACTGGATAGAAATCGTAGATGTTCTCTTACTCTAATCAATATAACTTGTTACCTGTGGCCCAGCCTAAAATTTTATTTTCGAGATTGTACAGTACTTAAAAATAGCTTCATTAGAAACCTAATTAAATAAATAAAATACTTCAATTGGAAGAATATTGAATATTAATCTTTTTATGTGAAATTGATTCACCATTATCATTTTAGAAAATTTTGCATAGTAAACAACTAACAACACCACTATAGACAAAGTAAATACATTAAAACTTTTTGAATTAAAACACCATTTTGAATTTTGAAAAACCATGGCCAGTTTCTTAATCAGCGATCCGAAAAACACATTTATACTAAGTTTTATGAAATTCGCTAAAAATTTTATGGCGTTAATGGGTTAATACCAATAGAAATATCATGAACTTATATATAATATAATACACAAGGCAAACGAAGACCAATTGTTACATAAAAGTTTTTGATAATTCCAGAAATGAATTAATGTCAAGTGATATTATTAACCATATTTTTGAATATACCACTACATTTTTTCAAATAAAAAATATAAAGACAATTTTAAAATACTTAACAATTTACAATTTTTTATTATAAATAAATTATAAATAATGAACTGGAATATTACATTTGTATATTAATTTTTATTTTAAATTAGAAGGGTAGTACGAAAATATATATCTACAATTGCTTAAAAATAAAGATACTTAAAGATTCTATTTTTAAAATTCCCAATCGTGAAATATTTATTTAATACAAGTATAGAAGTTTCCAAAAACAGACAAATTTCATTATATTTTGACTCCTAAATAAACACACTCAGAACACGATGTTGCAATTTCGCAATTTTCATTAGAAGCTAAATATATACATACGTGTCACGAAACCAAGCAACAATTAAAAATTCAATATTGTTAATGTAGTAGAAATGTTCCCTTTACAACCGACTAATTCGATTAATTCCCTTGGTATTAAATTGAATAATAGAGCGAGAGAAAAGCAACGACAATAAACTAGTATTTCAAATTCAGTATTTACAGTTAAATACATTCATATATAAATTTATTAATGTTTTAAATGTAATCGAATTTCAGCAAATTATGTTGTAGACTATACAAATATGAATGGAGAGACAATTTTACATTTGAAACGTTTTATTTTGTACACGATCTTAAATTATTCGAAAAGAATTTGACTAGACATCAATTTTCCTCCAGAGTTGAAATCTCAGTCATTTAACGAAAATTTCAGTTGACAGTAATGATTCGCGACATTTCAGCGCACCTAATCTACTGTTCAGTTTCAGATGCATGAGATGCATGAAATATTCACAAGATTTCGAGGGAAACACGCAATTGCCAAAACCGCATCCAAGCGATAATATGATTGACCCTGTATATATATGCAAGCTGGAAATGCTATTAAAGCGTCTATTACAAAAATTATTAAAATGCATATTTTCAGTCACTTTTAATATTTTTATTTAAACAAAATATTGAATTATAATACTGTATTTATTCGATATGTAGTTTAAATTAATATGACCCATTCTAAAAGCAAGAAGTAGTAGCTATTTTAGTCGCTTATAAGCTGTATTGCTTTATAGTGAAACTATTTCTACGCTTAGTTTTAACCATTTTATTAACTCATTTTACGTTTTTGGCTAACACTAAATAGCGTAATTTATAGTTTAATTAAACATTAATGGCTGTCAACAATTAGTCAAACTAGTTATTATTTTCAATCATTGTAATTCATTCACTTGCTAGTGTGGAATGGTACACTGAGAGAAATTATTTACTAATAGTTAATGTAATCTAATTACAAGGCTCTTACATTAACTGTAAAGTTTTAACAGTAACTGTAAAGTAAAAAATGTCAGGTATCTTTGAAATGAAAACACCAGCACATTCCTGCATGTTAGCAATGTTATTGTATATTAACTCGTATATTTTAACATTCAATGAGCGTTTGGTAACTGTTAAATCTTACATTACATTCTGTTGTTTGAACTGTGCATGTCAACAATGCGTCGAAAAATTCACAGAAAATCGAATTACAACGCATGTGAACGTTTGTTTATCTGTTTGTTAATCTGTTTCGGTGAAACTGTAAGCGTGCGATAATACATCTAATCTAATTAATATATAAAATCCTTGTATTAACTATTAACATAACAAATTTAATCAAATCTCAGATTACGGTAACAGAATAAAGTACCTCACCTTAAGGTCAAAATCTAAATTCTGTTAGCTTTACTATGATGCTATTACATTAAATGTAAACAGACATTTCTCTCGGTGAACACTGGATAATAGTATATTATACAACAAGGGCATAATTAACGATCTTCAAGGAGTGAGAAGTTTGTGTTGCATACGATATTTTATAATACGACTAGAGTGGGGATTTTTAAATTGCACCGGAAGATTTCACTGCAGGGCGCAAACTCGAGTTCTACGCCCGGAGTGTTAAAATAGTAGAATATTAACCACGGGAAAGTTGCACCCCATGCCGAAGTAAATAAGTAAATAAAGGAACTGCCATTTTAAATTTTGAAAACATGAGGAACCCGAAAACCCCGAGTAACATTTCTTCTTAACAATTTTCTTTAATCGCATATTTTCTTTCTAAAAGAAATTGTACTTTTTATATTCATGTTATCATTATAAACAAAAAGTAACAGAATAATGATGAAATATCTTTAATTAATTATATTTTTAAACATTTTTTCCATGTAAAGAAGTAACAATATTCAATTATTCGAAATGTAAAAAAAATAAATTGATAAAAATTCTCGATCTAAATCCAGGATTAAGGTTCGAAAAATAGTAAATGGAAAAATATTCTTTGGTTGATTATAGAAATCGTCAATTTATTTTTGTAATACCGTGTTTTTAATTTCGTAAATTGTTTGAATTAACTATATTTATTCTGTCCGTATATTATTATTATTATGTAAATATTAAACTAAATATTTATGGTAAATTTAGAAAAAGTTTGAGATTAATTGATTTTTTTAGTGAAAAGAAAAAGTAACAAAAATCTTTTTATTTTTAATAAATGTTAAGAACAACTTCTGTCGTAATAAATTTGAGCTTTGAAGTATGTATATTTTATAAAATATAAGTAAAACTATTTAGTTTAGTATATTGATTGTTATCATTCATCTTGTTTCTCTCTCTCTCTCTCTCTCTCTCTCTCTCTCTCTCTCTCTTTCGCTAATTTGTATTGTACATGATTTAATGTGTTTTGTTAAAGGGCAAGTCTCGTTGGTTCTGTTAAATAAAATAAAATAAATAAAATAAAACGTATGAAGTTCCCGTCTTTAAATTATCAAATATTAAGTATGTACCAACATTTTTTATGAAAAATCTTTTTTATAATTTTTACAACAAAGTAGTTTTGGAAATAGAAGTGTAAAATTTTGCTTTGAAATCAGACTTTTTCTTAATGTTATTAAATTTTATAATGTAATAATTATAATTATTGTTAAATAACAAAAAGTTACTAACAAATAATCTTACCAAATTACTATCACTACCAACTAAACAGAAATTTGCAATAATAACAGTGGGATAAAATTCACAATTTATACTTAAATTTGTAAATTAAATGTTTTAATTAACTCTACCATAATAGATAATATCATTTACGATCATTACAATCGTTTCAATATAAGTTTCAAAAATATACCGGCTGCTAAGTTGCAAATTCAGTAAAATCTGGTATAATCTACTTACAGTCTTTATTTTCTGCTAAAGGAAGCATTTTTTTTGTTTATTAATGGAAAATTAAAGATCAAAATTCGAACATCATATAACAACAATTTTTTTAGTTTGAATTTGCAGTCGCGAAACATAAAATAACTACAAATGTTAAGTAAATACAACTAAAATGCTGACAGGGAGTATATTTATAGATATTTAGGTTAACTTTGTATTTGTCAGCTAAATTCCTTTACAGCATTTACAGACTGTTGTATCGTTTTAGAAGTGGCAAACTAACTTAGGAACTTAGTAACAACTCGTGTTATTCATACTAGATAAATAATTTTTTTGATTCCAAAATAGCAATTGTTTTTTTACATTGTTTTTATATTCCACTTGGTAATATATTCAAATAACATTTTATTAACACATTAAAAGAACCCAAGTCGAAGATTTACTAAACTCGAATATAAACCAATTACTGAATTCCTAAACTATTCGTAAGTAATTTATGCGAAATTACCTGTAATAATTAAAATGGAATCTTTTAAGGACACATACACCACAGAATTTACAATTAAATCCAAATTTTAATTTTAGTTAACTGTAAATATTTGTAGATACTTCCTAAAACTAAATCAGGTTTAGAGCAAAATTCAAAACTTTCAAACCTCTAAAAATGAGAAAGTTTGATATTCATTTCACTTCGTACATTCTCGAGAAAATGACATTCGTGAGTTTTGAAGGTTCTGAATTTAGCACGTCCCAAATTCAAACGTTAACCCCGGTGTTTCATTACAACCTCTAATATTTTCATTAAAAACGCATTACGAAGGATGAGATGAGTTTTTGGAAAAGATTACGAAGAACCCCTTTCTTGAAATTTGGTTTGATAGGTGTAATCTGTTGTTTAATTACGGAAAATCTTTTTACATTCATTAGTACCAACAATAATTTAAATTTTTCTTAATTTATGCTAAAACATTAGTTGTTAAAAAAGGCAGAAAATTTCAACAGAAATTATTATTCTATTTCTTAGTTCATGAACGAAAAATAGACAATATGTTTTTACATGTTGCATTAAGTTTTATTTCTAAAATCTATTTTGATTTTTAATGGATATTTATTTCTTTTTATTATATTTCAAGAAATAGGTATTATGTAATAAT
The DNA here is from genome assembly GCA_030407085.1 of Trichopria drosophilae. Classification (NCBI taxonomy): domain Eukaryota; kingdom Metazoa; phylum Arthropoda; class Insecta; order Hymenoptera; family Diapriidae; genus Trichopria; species Trichopria drosophilae. The sequence continues at coordinate 81,640,388 of CM059587.1, read as the reverse complement.
TTTTCTGAAACCGTAAAAAAGTAAAGAGCCGCATGGTGACTATAAGATTGCGGCCATTCTGCTCGTCAGGAACAAAAATACCAAAGAGGTTCTTAAAATATATACGAGTCTGGCTGTCGTCCGAATGCAGATAAAAAATAATAGAAAAAAGGTTGCTATTTTGGAAATTGCTTTACGACTGTCTTGAATTTATATCGTCTTTAATGTGTCATAGAACAAAATAAATAAAAAAATTGCCAGATTGGCCTTGAATAATCGATATCGTGAAAGTGGCAAATGTATAGTCCCAATTTCACAATTTGTCTAAAAAGTCTATACATTTTTAGCAATTTTAATAGCCGAAAATAAGAATCGATTTGTAAATAGTTTTATTGTCGTTATGTATTTTATGATAAAATGTAAATGCTCTCCTTTATAAATCTGGCAGCAGTTCAGTATATTTAAATACTTTCATAAAATTGCATTAATATAGAAAAATTAACAGAAGTGTAATTAGCAAAATTTATATATAACACGATCGTGGAAATAATTTATTCCAAATTAAAAAATTACATTTCCCCAGTTAAAATCAATACTTTGATTATGCTTGAAAAGTAATTACAGTTCAGTAATTTATTATTGATTCTCATTTTTGCAAAAATATAAAATAATATTTACTAAAAATATATGCTTAATTGAAAAAACTTAATTCTCTTTAATTATTGAATTTTTAACAAGCTTTAAAAAGAGAAGTACTGGGAATATTTCAAATGTAATAACATACATAACGAAGTTGAACATTTAGTGATTCGCGAAACATTTTGAATTTATCAAAGAAAATTTACTTACGACAATTACAATTTTTGTTATAAAGTGTTGATATAAGAACAGACTAGAAAAACGTGCATGCTTTGCACCTACAAAAAATAGTTCGCAATGAGCTCTATAAGATGTAAGATACATCATGACCTGCGGTTTTTCGGAACTTCGTAGTATTATAAGGTCATTATGAACTCAAGCTCCGAAAAATCTAAGAAAAATGATTCGAACATGACACCAATAATCGTAACTAACGTAGAGTCGAGTCCAATTTCAAGGGACTGAGTAATATGAAGCTTATTCGATAGTGCTTCCGACCGTTGATCGAAAGGTCCGGGTTCGAATCTCGGCGCACCAAATATTTTTTTTTAAATAAGAAGTAATTAAAAAATCATAAAAGATGTACCAGCATTTACCATTGCAATAATTGAAAATAAATGTTCAAACCACTCGGAATAAAGATTTTTTTCTACTTGTAAAATATTACGAATATATCATTCGTTAGATACATTATTCATTACATAAACATGTTTAATTTCAAATTCGTAATATTTAGATTAATTTTATGGGAAATTAATTGTATTAATTTTGGAAATTCAAAATGGGAGATCGAATTTAGAGGACAACATTTTTAAAAAACGTAGCCAAGCTTGTCAAAATTAATACTCGGGGTGGTCGAGGTCTGTAGTTCAGATCGAATATATGTATTATTTTAAGTGGCCAAAGAATAGAACATCACCTTTAATTTTTGGCTTGGCTGTTTTTGTTGGGCTTTTTTTATTTTAAATAAAAAATAAATGTAAAAATCTTTATTAGTCATTTGCCATGTAAATAAAATGTTCTTATTTAGAAAATTTTGATTTTAAAGTCATAACATTTGATCATAACCTTTATTGTCCGCTATTTCAAATTTCAAAAAACGTACACCCGATATGTAAAAAGCAACTTCGAAATTGTATGAAATAGTAATTATAAATTTGATCATTGCCAAATTTCTTCGTAATACAATTGCACATAAAAATATTGACGTTTTCAAGCGTAAATTTGTTTATAACAAAAAAAGAACAACCATAAAATATCTAAAGTATTATCAATTTGACAAATAATAACTCCTAAAACGTTAAAAATTCAAAAAGAGAAATAGAATCTTACGTATAAATAGGAAAATATGATCACAAAATGAGTTGAAACGTTAAAAAAAATTTGTAATTAATTATTTGGGATACACTTTACAAGAAATTGCGATAATCCGACATTTCATGTCAATAAATTGGAGCCAGTAAGATCAAATTAGATCTCGAATACACCCCGCAAAATCGGGTGTCTTAAATGAAGATACTAAGACACTTAGAAGTGTCCTCTTTTATTTTTAAATTGTGCCTTGATTCAGCCGCCTTGAAATGGAACTGTCTCAAAATTTACGCTTTTGTGGATTTTTAACTTCGGGCTATTCCTGTGGTATTTTTTCGCGTGTTTCACTAGGAGATGGAATTAAGTTATCCGAAAATGATACAATAAACATGCCTTTTGATCAATTTTTAATTAATGATTGGAAGATAATGACAGTCAAGCAAGATATCAACAAATGTCTAACCTAACGTAACTTAACCTGATCTTAGAAGCGAAATTTAATTATAATTTGTTTTACCTGGTGGCGAGTTATCATAATACACTCAAATTTCGTACTAAGTAACAGAATAAAATAGTAAAATCTATTAACTCTAAATGGGATAATTATTCATGTAGTCGAAATGGCGACGAAGGATAACAACAATTCCAATGATCGAGGTGCAAAATTTTCAGTAATTTGCTAAATTTCTTTCGAAAGCGAAAACAAATCAAATGTCAGCAGGAAATCACTGAAAATTTTGCGAAATGATCTCGTTTATTGCAACTCTTATAGTAGAAATTATCGTTGTTTAGTATCGTTGATAGCTTAGCATACCTGAAAGTTTATGCGTGTCTTATATTCCAAGTCGCTTTCAATAAGACACAAAGAAATTTCTTAAAAATGATTCCGTAAATGTCTTAAATAATGAAACCTAATTTGGTAGTGTAACCATATCTAACTGGATAAAAACAGTTCCAATGTCAGATCGTTTTACATTTATTGTTAAAGCTCAAAAATTAGATGGATATTTAATATGATTTTTATTCTAACTGGCAAATGGAATATTTGAACGGACCTGATGCATTAAATCTTTTTGGAGTGAATCTGATGTCTGCATTTTACTTCATCACATGAGGATTTCTTTTTGGTCACGAAAATATGACGGATTTTCCATGACAGGCAACATAGTAAAAATGTTGATCGATTTACTTGAATGCTAGTATCTAGGAATTTTTAGGATAGCTCATTATAAATCGGAAAACGGATTTCAAATACTCATAGCCCGAAATATTGGAAAGAGACACCAGGATACCGGAATAGTCACAAAGAAACACATCAAAGCACGATATAAAAAAACAACAATGAATGACATTCGTGACTAAAAACCTTGTTACCACTCCAAAAGTCAAGACGTACATGTTTTTTATACATTTTTAAACCTAGTTTAAGAATAGTGGGAGTCAAAGAGACTCACAATAATTAAGCACGCAAAGAGAATGGAAACTTGTTACGTCTACCTCGTTGTTTCTGGGTATATGACTCAATGAATTTAGCTGCAGAATAAAGGAAATTCAAAAAATCTCCATGAATATTTATAAAATATTATCTGTAACGTGAAATCCTCCATGTTTTTGAAATTAAAAATATATATTCACGTGATTGAGTGAACGGAGGATTCGGACGAGCTCACAATCACATTATACACTATAGATCTGTGTGAAGGAAACTTTAATCAATTATGTTGTAATTCTGTGTCATTAACACTTTTTGTTCAGCAACATTTTTATTTGAAATATCATTTTCAACTAAAAAATGTTTGTGCATCAACATTTTGTCCGAAAATATAATATTCAAATAAGAATTCCTGAACCTTTTCATGATTTTTTTTTTGTTTTTACCGCCAATTTAGATACTCTCACCTTTATTTTCCAGATTTAAATATGTATGTTTCAAAGTTAAAGTCTTGAGAATCGACGCGATTTTTTACTACAAACAAGAATTATGAAATTACTTCAAAATGAAAAAACGATATAAAGAAAAAGCAATTTGAAAAATACATGTTTTTTTTTTGTAAATAATCGTATAGAGTTTTTCGCGGTTGAATTTTTTGAAAAAGTAACAAAATATTCTGAAAGTTCAGTTAATTTTACGGCAGATATGCCTGGTTGCAGATTTTTTAGAACCAATTATAAAAAATTACACAGATTGATTTCTAAAATATATGGTTGGACAACTAAGATGACGGTCTAATCGAAAATATCATTTCTACATGATCGCATACACATTTTTATTATGTTTTGAAGCTCGCTGATCATGAATTGAGAGACAGACTTTTGAAAGTAAAAACAGCTGATACAAAAAGGTCCAGGAAGGACCAAAAAGCAAAAGCCTCATCTTAATGAAAGTAGGCTGCCATCTTGGTTTCTTAATTTTGAATTTAAAAATCCCCGTGCGAAATAAAACCAATTAGTTTTTCCTTTCGAAGAGGAGAAAAAGTAATTGTAATATGGAACAAAACACGTGCTGATATAAAGATTTTTCTACCCTGCGAAAAACGCTTAGTAAATTTAACTAAATGGCGAGATACCCAGTGGGAAATTGGATTAACTAAATTTTAATTTGGATTAGCGATATTCGTAAAAACTGCTAAATACATACATATCACTAAGAAACTCATAATTTAGTATTTACTGCATACTTTACTCAGTGTTTAGCAATGGAGACTGAAGATTAGAAAATATTTTACCTATGGTACGATAAAACTATTTCCAAAATCTTTGAAACTTTCGTCAGGACAAACCATGTTTTACGATAATAAAGGTGTATCCTTCTATTTGACAATATAATATGACATCTTTTTTGTTTGATTTTAATGTTTACAATAAAATGTAATATTATAAAATATTACTAAAAAAATAATAGTAACATTCTGGGAATCCGGTTCGCATTTCCATCTGGTAAATTAATTATGTTAAAATCAGAAGATTTTTATTAGTTATCCAAACATTACGTGATTGTTATTTTAATGAACTAACTACATCGTAATAAATTACTGATTTTGATTGGTTCGATTTGAAACATTGTTTATAACGCCGTCATGTGCTATATACCTTTGAATCTTATATGAGTAAATTAAGCGATGGAGTGCATTATAATCTAAATTTTGGATTTAATTACTTGTCATATATTACTTTTATAAAGATCATACTCTATTTAAAAGTTCAAATTAATTATAATATAAACAATGTTTTATTTGATCGAAGTTCACACTTATTACTTATTTACTACTCTAAACGTATTATTATTTCTTTAAATCACTTTGAAATTTAATAAAATGTTTAATTTTTTGACGCTAAATATAATTGTACATGTATTTCATTTTTTATGTTGAATATTTATAATGTTTAGAAACATTCTAATATACATAAAGGTTAATTGAAGATTATATATTATTATACATATTTTTATTATTATATTAGTCCAAAATAACCAATTTCTTTTTGTCTGGTGCTTCATCGGAATTTGAAAATATATGTTTAAAAAATGACATTCAAATTTTTGTGACGACGGTCGAACATAAAAATCAGGGAAAATAAGGCAACACGGGGTTTTGTGTTGCCATTCAACGAAATCAGTTTTTTAAACCTTTAAATATCTATTTTCGCTTTATATAATAATATTCAAAAATATACGCGATTCTATTTATTCAACACTATACAATTCAAGCACAATTAGATCGATACGTAGGCGTGGATGTTGCCTGGATTTATTCGTACCTATAACAATACGTAACAATAATGGTTTTCTAGTAATCAAGACAAAACAGATTTGTTACAGCAAATATTTTTTAATCACTCAGTAAATAACTTTTCTAATCCAATGCCAATACATTTACAGATCTCAATTTCATAAAATTGATTTGGTTATCAAATTTTATTCGCCAAATTGTTTTGCATTTATTTAAACTGTTTTTTAAACGACATTTATATCAATTGAAAGTAATAGCACGTCAAAATTGAAAACAATTTAGGCAAATTTGTAACATACCCTACACTCCGAATATCCATCCAATCTGGCTTTTTTCTGGATTATTCACACGTGTTTCATGACATTCCTTAAACTATTTTCATGCCGCGTTATTAAATTTAATGAATTTTTATTATATTTAAGACATTTTTATTAAATTATCTGCAGTATAAAACACTCTCACACTATAGTCGTCTGTAACCCACCCTTAGTGTTGATGTGCAGTAGGGTGGCCCTTATTTTGGTCATTTTTTAATTTCTTTGTTCTGACCCACCAAAAGTATTTCATTTTATGAAAAAAAATCACAAAAAATTGGCGCATAGATTAAACTTGATTAACACGTTCCACTCAAGAGTTGAAATTTAACATTGTTTTTAAATGGGAAAAGGCGATTTTTTGAATTTTTCTTGTAACTTCGACTAGTTGAGTCGATTTTTTAAAATAATTGACAGATTCCTTTTAAAGTGGATCCTGAATAACATGAAATGCGCCGAAAAAACTTTTGGATTGAATTATAACGGGTTTTCAGTCAATTTTTACGTTGAAAATGAAAAAATTAATTTTTCTCCGTTTTTCTTAGCCTAACTCTGCAATAATCATTCCTAAACTTTTATACCAAACACGTTTGAATTTGTGTAGATACATTTAATTGAACTGACTGAAATGTAGTTTAATCAAACATCCATTTAGTCAGTCAGTCGACTAAATGAATCCATTACAATTACTAAATATTTTGTACCCGCTAGGTAGGTAACTGAACCTGAATATTCTTTCAGTTGTAAATTTTAAGCATGATACCTTGTTTTTCGAGCACCTTTCTATATAAACAGATAAAACACTAAAGTTTATCATACATTTTCGGCAGACAACATTTTTTAACCATAGTGAGGAACTTTTTTTTCCACCTTTCACACAAACGTAAAGTAATGTCGACATTCCCGACATAGTTTTTAACTTGGCCTATTTTACTTGACGCAAAAAGGTAAAGAATACTTTGCTTTTTTTTAAATATACGGCATAAACCATAATCACTTCTTTTATGTTTAATTTTTGCTTTAAAGTATTGCTTTAATAAAACTTGTATATAACTCGGCTTCTAATTACTCGATTTAGGTCTATGACCTCTCATTTTCTTCGTAAAATATACACAAACTCAAACATGTTTAGTACAAAAAATTAGGAATGATTTTTGCAAAGAAAAACGGAAAAAACTAATTTTTTCATTTTTATCTTAAAAATTGTCGACTGTAAATCCGTTATAATTCAATTCAAAAATTTTTTAAATTTTTTCGGCGCATTTCAAGTTATTCAGAAACGACTTAAAAGGAATATGTCAATTATTAAAAAAATTCAAATTAGTCGAAGACTCAATTAGTCGAAGTTACTAGAAAAATTACAAAAATCGTCTTTTTCCTGTATAAACATGTTTTTGTCATATGACATGCACTGTGATTCGCTTTCAATTTTTCGATATGCGATTAGTGTGGTAATTTCTGTTAAAACGGTATTCACAAAATCATATAAAAGTAATTTAAATACAGGAATAAGGAGACTTTTTAAACTTGGAATATAAATTATAATTTGTTGGCTACAAAAGATCAAATTGGGTTTATAAACATATTTGAGTATAAAATTAAATAAGTTGTTCTTATAAGTAGTGCATTAACTTGATCCATCTCTTAGTAGCTAATAAATCCAGACAATCCAGAGTACTCTAGACTAAGACCACAAAGATGTAGGACCTTCGAGGATAGGTTTCAGTCTTCAGCAATGTTGGATAAGATCAGGATTAGACTGTCGGAACGGATTAACGAAAGGCTGTTTTAAATTATCACAATTTATTCAATTTCATATTTTTTATTAATGAAATTTAAGTTTTACGTTCATTAAACTGTGTTAACGAATTCTTAATTTTCAGTAACATTTATGAAATTTGCTTTCTACTTTTTAAACCAATTTCATGAAATTTTTTGCAGTGTACTGAAATGCAGTAAATCTTTTACGTAATTCAAGTTTAGCTCAAATATCAAGTTCGTGTGAAACTTGCTTTAAATAAGACCATTGAGTTATATAGAGGCTTATTTTTTTGAGGTTAAGTACAAATCGTAACGAATCGAGCTTAGATGTTGATCATTTGATCTCTCCCCATAGAATACATCTTGTTGGATATAATTCAAACGTACCCTTGTTCTATACATGTCGAATGGTAGTCTTGACCCCCTGTGGGCTTGTCGTCCACAGGTCAGAATGAAGGGGATCGTGTGAGGCTTGTGAGGAATCGTGTCACATGGTGATGTTCATATAACTTCAGGTGAAAACATATTCCAATGACCCATTTTCTCGTTAATTACAAAAATATAAAATTTCTGTATGCGAAATTACAAAATTAAAATAACACCACATTGATTAAATTTCAGGGCTTTTCGACATCCCAGTAATCTTCTTTTTAATTACATGTCCATAAAATGTCAAAACCAGAGTTTTCCAGAAATTTAGTTTCAGTACCTCAGTTCCTGGCGGTAGAAAATCTACTTGAAAAATGCAGATTTAAAGATAGTTGGAGGGAATATTGAAGCGATCTTACATGATCGTGTCGTTAAATCAAATCTTAAGCGTCAACATGAACTCTACTTCACAAAAAACGAATCAATAAATTCTTCTTTTCAGAAGCAAAAGCAGATGAATGGATGCAGAAGAGATGAATGTCCTGATTGGGGGCGACAACCCTTGGTGAATAAACCCTACTTAATAGTTCCAAGCAATACATGTCAACATTGTCATTATATTATAGATCCATTTTTTGTATGTTCAGAAATATAAATATAAGGTATTCGAAAGCATATTCCTTCAAATTTACTTTGTATACTGATATTTAAAAGTGCGGAGACAAATATTGAAAACGACATTTCTATAATTACACCACGCTATCGACTTGTACAGCAAATATTTTAGTTACAGTCAACAGTAAAAATAGACAAAATAAAAGACAAACGAGAATAAATGTATATATTTTAAAAATAAAAGTAAATTGAAGTTTAGACCTTTGAATTTTTCTTAATTTAATTGAACATTTTTTAATACCAGTAATATAATATTTATAAAGGTTATAAAGATTGCGATTAAGCTAATTTTAAGTTAGTAATTAGAATTAAAAATTAAATTGACGTTTTAATTAAAATTTTCGAAACTCGTATGCAACTTTATACAGTAACAAAACGAAAGTAATTTGGAAAGTGTAGTCGTGATGGGAATTTGTAAAATAATACAAATTGTTTAACGCGTTGCAATCGGCGTGCAACTAGTTTCCAATTTCCTGTTAACAATGAGTAATTAACTCAGTCTGATAAGTGGATTGTATGGATATTATGACCGATTATATACGATGATAATATTTACAACTACGTCGTATGCGATAATGGCCTCTGTTTAAATGTAAAACAAGAAAATATCGACAATAATTGCCGCACGTGTTGATATGTATTAGCGATTTTTGCGAGACGTAAAATAATCAACTATTTTATTGTCAGAATTTCCTGTCGACTATAAATCATAATTTTATGAATGAAATGCGTTCGTCAAAATAGTAGTTGTACTCATGGCGTTTGGTAATTAATTTTAATGATATTCGAGAATATTATTAGGAACATTATCATCGCTGTATCCAAAAAATTTCTCAACTTTATAATTTGCTACCTAGATTAGTAATACCACTAGTATCAACTATGAAAACTATTAAAACATCAAAATAAGGTTAATAAATCTTTTTTAATAATTGTCAGTCAATATACAGTGCCCCCCCCCCCCCAAAATATTTGCCTCGTCCGTCTTGCCTATCCTTTTCTAATCCTCCCTAGAACGATAGTTTTCTATACTGCAGGAAAAAATTCTCAAATTTCTTAAAAAATCTTTCAATCTAATAAAACTTTCTTAACTTTAATTAAAATTGTTTATATTTAATAACACAGTATGAAAATTGTTTACGGATTGTCATGAAACATTTTTTTCTACCATTTATAACATTTGCTTTCTACTGTATCTTAACATTTCAGAAAATATTTGTTCATGTGTAAGCTGGTATTGTCTAGTTTAATACATTTTACAATCTGTTAAAACATATAAAACATTGATTTACATAAATATAAACAGAGAACACGATGCAATAAAATGAATACTTCCAAAATGGACACGAAAAAGAATAAACCGAAATGAATAATTAAACTGAAAAATTAATCATTACAGCGTAATACGGCTGATGATGAATTCGGGATGGTGTGTTTCTGACGGCAACCAGTGCGTATAAATTGGAGATAGAAATTTTCGAATGCAGTAAACACTGAATAAATGCTGATATCTTTGAAGTGATAGTAGGAATGTATATTTTGCCGATCGTAATATATTTATTGAAATGTTTTCCAAGTCATGTTAACGAATGGTGAATATAATTTTTTTAAAACTGAATCTTCAAAACCTGCAACATCACGTCAGGTTTAAAGATATCCTAAAACAGTAGTATAGGTCTAATTATATCAAGTACTTTTGATACTTTATAGTCCAAACATTTTAGTGGTGGCGAAATTTTACATTAGAAGACCAATTTTTAAATAGACGACTTTTTTTAATTTAATTAGACGAAAATATGAAGATGTTTTGATGAAGCCTTTAAGAGATATATTTCAATCCATAAAAATGTTGAATTTAAATAATGTCACAAATATCTCTAAAAGACATCTTTCAGACGACTTGGAGATATCTTAAAGATGCCTTAAGGATATTGGGAAAAATAAAAGATGCAAATCTGTTACAGATAGTTAAGAAATATGATTAAATTCTGAAAAGTCGTATCTACTTACATTCAAAGGATAAATATCTAGAAGATCTCTTTAAACATTTTAAATACAATTCCAAACAGTTTAAATGCATGCATAACACACACATATATATAGCACGATGTATGATATAACTACAAAGAAAGAATAAGTGCTTTTAGGATATTAAGCAACCATTAAGATATGAAAGAATTTAGAAAGTAATAAATTAATAAATAAGATACAAAAATAGAATTGATACCTGATTTAAAGAACACTTTAAGACCTCTTTTTGATAAGTATTTAAGGAATCTTACAATTTTTCAGACTTCTTAAAGAAGTTTTAAAAATGTATTTTTGCTGGTTTCTGCAATAATGCGTATAAAACCAAAAATAATGTAATTTAAAATAATAATTCGCTGTATAAGGGAATTCCTCGCTATTGATACTTTGACTAGCAGTGTGTAATTATCGTCAGAAGTCATTATCATACTATATAGTATTTATTAATAGCAATAACATTGTAGTCGGTTTGGCCCACTCAGACTTTTGTTACATGACGATTCTTATGCAAGGAGATACAATTTTAATTACTGACCTCGAAAACAAGTCAAGAAATATTTTTTCATTTTAATTTAATTGATATGAAATATGCATTACTAATTAAAATCTCGCGAAACTTCGGGTTGTTTGTTTCCACCGTTATGAAAATGTCGGATGTGATAATCTTACAAAAAACTGAAAATTTTAAATAAAACCTAAGAGCTAATTGTTAATATTATAACAGTGTTCCAGTCACACTACTATTAACTCGGATTACAGCGCTAGATATGAAAGGGGGGGGAGAGGATGACTATCTAATATATAAATGTAATCTATTTACATTATTTATTACTTCTTTTGTTTACAATCAACTTTTTACATAACGTCTTCAATCTTCAGCCTACTATGCATATTTTGTACTAAAATTTCAGAATAGTTGCCATTCCAGCACACTTTTAAATCATTGTTTAGTAATATAATTTTATACATGATGCATATCATGCAACATTATATTGTGGCAAAACTTTAATTTACAAAATGGAGAATATATTTCTATAACGGAAAAGACAATCAGAACTGTCAGTCGCGATAACACCCAGCGGTGGGAATCCGATGGACTGGGTGAACAGATATTTTTCAAGTCTAAATAAATAATTCAATGATTCAGCTGATAAATTTTACGAGTCCGGAAGCGGTGTTTGCGTTTCTTAGAGTAAAAGTTTACATTATGTAACATATTACATGTAATAGTATGCATTAAACATATTGAAATTTGAACTGAAAGAAGTAAATTTTCACTTTAAACGAGTCAAGTTCCAGTCCTTTGGAGCAAATAATCTATTCCTAATTGTGATATCAAATACTTACTCTAGTGTTTTAAAGTGTACTCCAAAGGATTAAAATACCGAGGCTATACTTTTTATTAGACTATAAGCATTTTCCTCAAACCGTTTTAGAATGCAAATTCGCATTGATAAGTATTATAATTAATATAAGGCTTCGTAGTAACTGCATAGGTGTCTAGTTACTGTTGAAACCGAAGTAAGGACCACGATTTCCGAATAATTGTTACCTAATAATTAGTGGATTCCTATTCCTCATTAGTATGATCTGAAAATAGTACATGAATTCTTAAAAGCATATTTCAGAAGAAATCATGTAAATATAAAACATCAGTGCTAATTGAATTAGTAACTTATTTTCCTCTTTTCCACAAATACTTTTGACCAATTCAGATTTATACAATGCTAAAAAAGAACAAAGTAGGGAAAATCACGAAAGAGTATTAAAAAGTTTGGATTAGTAGGAGAATTAGTGGCTGACTTTCGCAATAGTTTCACTCGTGCGCAAACTAACTACTTAACGCACTTGTATCGTAATATACTACTTTTTAATTCCGTGCGCGAAATCGGTTTTTGCACACTGTTTTTAGAGTGCGAAGTCCTCCTTTTACGCATCCGCTCGAGAGTTTGCTTCAGTCGTGTGAAAATGACCTACTTCTCCCATTAGTATTGTAATGTACAATTTGGTATTAGAGTGGCATTGTTTTCCGTGCGCAAAAACTTTATCGGTACGCAAAAGTACCATTTTATGCACTAGTCGTCTAATTTGCTACTCCGTACAATCTGTACTGTACTGTTTCAAAAATGTTTAGTTCTGAGTAAGTCTTTAATTGTAAGAAATAAAGATTAGTCGCAATGCAGTACATTTACTATAACCTATTATTATTCTAACTGGAGGTATTACTGCTTATGCACCTATTACATAAAAGACATATTTCGTTCACTAAGCACCGGTATGTACACGTACAACGAATATCTCTACTCGCGCATGCGAGGGAAATTGAATAACATTCTGCCAAAATATTGCAAGAATTCTAATGTAGCAGGTACATCTCGAGAACTGCAATATATGTGCATATGGCGCAGATTAGTTTTCCCTTTCATAACTTAAAACGCTAGTCACGTATGAATACATAACGTGAATTATTCGATTACAATTTTAATACATTTAGCAGTAAAGTATTACATTACAAATATTCATATTAAAAGCCTTTGGTAAGAACTCCAGTACTAATAATGAACCACATTTTTAATTCTTTTATATTATCTTATTTACATTTAGAGAAACATTTACTTCATTATGAATGGCTTTATTAACAAATGATTTTCTTGATTCAAATCCTTGTTTTTATCTTCAATAAATTTCTACCAAGTACTTTCCATCGAAACCGAAGTTAAAAAAAATCAAGGCAGAAATTTTAATATAGCTCCAAATTTGAAAAAAAAATTGTCAAAAAATTGGGAACCCGAAAAATTCCACAATAGGTCTCGATGAATTTCCAGAACATTTCATTCCTATCATTTTTTTTTAAAGTTCATAGTTTTTTACTTGGGGCGACGTCCAGAAACTTTTCGAATAAATTTTAGTAGGAGATCCCATTTTAAGGTAGTTAATATAAAGAAGGGGGGACAAAAGTAAAATTTGTCTTAGAATACAAATATTTTCTTTACTTTTTTCTTCACGGTTTGAATAGAATCCCAACATTCTGATAGTTGAAAAAAAATTAATGAAAATAAATAGGTATTTCAACATTTCTTTTGACTATGATTTGTACATTTGCCGCAATATTGACATTCCTAAAATCTGAAATTCAATTTTGACCTCAGAATCTTGAAGCGCGACCTTGAAATAGTAGAGCATGTACCTTTCAATTTTTTTTTAACGACAAAAAAATAATTCCTGACATTAATAGGTTAAAAACAAAGAAGAATGTTAACCCTTGCACAGTTTAATTAAATTGCCGAAATCGATGTCAAAATGGATCATTTTATCCAGCAGAGAAATGGTATGATGAATTGTAACATTTAAAATCACGGATCCCATATGGCGGACATTTTTGAAAATGAAGAAATAAATAATACACCTTTTCTTTAAATAAATGTTTACTGATATCCAGTAAATGATTGGTTTTATCGAAGTTCGATTTGAGTACTGTAGGTGGCACTGTTGCTTGAAAAATTTCCCCCAAGTGGAAGAAAAAGACACAATTACTATTTGTCTGAATCGTATTATCTTCAGTGATCAAAATTGAAGATATATTCTACGTTTGAAGGTACGTAATTTGGTATGAAATCATTTGAAATTAAATCTTAAAATCATATGGAAATAAGATTGTTAATATATTTCTCCAATGTTTTTAAAATGTTAAGTAGGGGAGTTTCAAGAAATCGACATTGTTCGACAATCCATTTTTTTAAATACTTACGCAAGTTTTTACTAACTTCATGCTAATATTTTAGCCACGTCTCTGCTGAGAGCATTCTTGTATGACCAAGCAAAAGTATTTAATTACAGTTATAAATTTTTAAGCTTTTAGAATTATATTCCATCTATAGACTTTGAGAAATGAAGCAAAACCGTTTTTTTAATTTTTATATTAGTAATTTTCTGTAGTCCTTCCAAAAGAAACTCATTGTTCTATCACATAAATGTTTTTTCTACTAATAAAGTCACAGTACAATCTGAACTCCGAATCCAAACTCCTAGTCCGCTTCTAGAATTGCTCGAACCTCGTTTTTTGTCTTATGTGTCAACTCCGTTATTGTCTTTTTGCTTCTCCTACTCCTTTACCTCTCCGGGGATTTCTCTTTAGTCGGTAAGCCGGGTTTGTAGGAAGTGTGTGAGAGTGGGGACAGACAATAAGGGAGTTTACATTTCCTCCGGCCTCGATCATCAGACAATAAGAGGATTCGGACCGTGTACACTTCAGATAGAATAAAGAAACGATTAAAACTACACTAAAAAGATTCATCATTTGATTTTAATTATTTTTGGATAATACGAATTTCAAAATTTTATCTTAGAATACTACAATGATATATTTAGAGATATATTCACAGTACATTTAACTATACTGATGATTTTAAAGACGTAACAATTAATATACAAATGGGCATTACACAGTGACTTAAATTTTAATGATTTTTGAGATTTGTATATTTATTAAAAATCGAATTATATATTTAATATACAATCGGCTTCTTATTGGAATTTTTTTGAATATTTTAGTATAAAATTTAGTGTACACCTTGACTAGTTAAGCCTATACCGTACACGACGCCTTGTTTCGTTTGCTTGAAATTTACTTTGTGACGCACGTCACATCAAGTTTGCATATGGTAGTGTACCGAGTACCCAGCAAAGAAGTTTCGTAAGTGTCAACAGACGTAAACAGATTCCACAGGGAGTACTTTAAAGTATGTAAAGTTTCTTGTATATATATACCCAAACGTTAAAATCTCTCTACGACATGTAATGAAGAAACAAGTACAGAAATATTTATGAGAATTTTTTTCAGTAATATTACTTTGAAAAACGCTTTTTTATGGTAAATACAAAAATGTTCAAAAGCGAAGAATTATTTAATACAATGACAAATTTAATACGTAATAAAAAAACATTAATTGAAACGTTCTTTTCCATTTTTCCCCTTGAATTCGCATTACTCCAACGCAAAAGCTCGTTACTACTGCACTGCTTCCGTTAAAGTAAGCTCCATTTTTAATTACCCGGCATTTTATTCTTCGCAATAATCTTTCATGCAAAGCTTTCATTTGTCCCGACTTCAGAAGGCTTTCACATCAAATTGCAAAAAGTCTATAATTCTTTTTAATTGCGATTTTTATTGCGATGGGGCTTAAGTAATATTATATATTGATTGCAGGATAAATTAATATAAAAGGTTGGCTACTTTCGACCAGTAACTATAATCTACTTTTCCATGTATATTTTTAGTTATTAATAAATAAAAAGTTTGATTAGCATCTTGAAATGAGTAATATAATTAATAGCGATAATACTTATTTATACAATGACCACTTTTAATTTGTTGCAAGAGAATTTTCATGGAAATAAAAATTAAAGCAGAAAATATTTTCTTGTGTGTTCAATCGCATTTTGTATTTATCGTATATTCGCGATGGTAGAGAAAAAAACTCAAACTCCCTTTGGATATTCCATCAAATTCTTCCGTTAACAGATTTTGACGGTTTTCCATTAATCCGTACTCTTGAATTTTTTTGCATCGAACATACTGAAAAAGTCGATGCTTTTTTTTTTATTTCTTTTATAAGTAATCTCGGAAAGAGCAACGGGTAAATTGCAATGGAAGTATGATTTCGGTATAATTATTTAAAAAATTAAAATACATTCTGTTCCAACATAACTTTTTTGGCAATTCCGTAAACTACACATGCAATTTTAGAAGATTACGAAAGACTATTCTGAAACAGGCTGGTAAATTGTTAGTAGTTTACTTAGTAAACGCTGAACTTGCTGAAAGCTATAAGAAATTATTGACCTGCAGGCATTAACAGGCTAACTTGGAGAAGAAAGTGTAAATACAATGAAAAAAAGTTGTATGCTCAATTAGTAAATCGTTTTTGAAAATGCAGATTAAATTTATGTAAAACTATAACATATT
This sequence comes from Trichopria drosophilae, assembly GCA_030407085.1. Classification (NCBI taxonomy): domain Eukaryota; kingdom Metazoa; phylum Arthropoda; class Insecta; order Hymenoptera; family Diapriidae; genus Trichopria; species Trichopria drosophilae. The sequence continues at coordinate 81,623,619 of CM059587.1, read as the reverse complement.
TTTTATTATTTCGTGGATAATATTTGTTTATTTATTCAAGGGAAGTTACACTGTTTATTAGTTAATGTTACTTAAAATTTAAGAAAACATGTTATTATAACAAGTTTATTATATCAAATATTTACTTAGTATTTTTTCTCTCTAAACACTCTTAGTAAGAATCGTTAAAAATCATTTGTTTGTGTTGTTTATATTTAAAGTTATTTTGTTTAAATGCAAGATTGTTTAACTTGTCAAAATGGTAACGTAATAACTAGTTTCATTTACCTGTTTTATGCTAATTTTACACGACTTTTATTTAAAATAGTAGGGATGTATTCCAGTTCCGACACCGTTAAATAATTTTTCTTTTGCAGACTAGAACAGCGACACACAATTGGAATAATATTGAATAAAAAAAGCTTAGATGAAATACATTGTCTAAAAGTTATTTTCTTAAATATGATTAGATTTTCAATACAAACATTTAATTGATTTAGAACAAAATTATTCAAAATACTTGCAAAACATAATTTTCTAAATTTGTTCAACAAAAAAATATTCTCCTGACTACAAATGTGGTTTAGCCCGCTTGAAACTTATAGTATTTCTTCTTCACATTTATAAGAATTTATGGTAAAAAGTTAAGCAAAAAAAGGTGGTGTTTTTGAGAAAATTGAGTTTATTTACTTTTTGGAAAATCGGCCGCAATTTTGTTAATTTTGAAGATTTTTTAAAATACTAAACGAATTTTTCAAGATTTTAAAATCGCCTGCAAGAACCAGCAAAAGAAAACGAATTATATTAATTAGGACAAAATTATTTAACAGTTTCTTCACTTTTAGCGTTAAAATTTGACTTCGTTAAAAATGATCCTTTTCAAATTCGGCAAAATACGTATCCCCGTATTTTCCTTGAAGAATAGCATATTCAATCGACAATTAAATCTAAAATTTTGACCACATCTGGCTGCATGATTTGAAATGGATTCGGTCTGAATATACAATTTTATAACTAGTATAGTGTAGTAGGAATAAATAATGTATCGACAAAAAACCTTTTTTGTGCCTCCAATTTTCAAGCGGGTTATTGTGCTTTCTTTTGGAAAAATTCGAGCTAATCGGATCTATTTAACTCGAAATCAGCGCACAAAAATAGTTAGAAATACATTGCTCAAGTGCGTTAGCAAAAAACATTTTCTTTGTTACCTTTAATCGACGGTTTTAAGCAGTTTTTACGCTTTGCTCCACAATAATAGTAGCCACTTTGAAAATTCGGACTTATACTAGATTTGGCGGCAAATTTTTAAATTTTTAACAAAAGCATTTTTTTGTATTTCCCTAAAAAGGTAGTGCCCGAAGAAATAAATTTCAGTCATTATTGCATTTAATTAGTGACATTGAGTATTTTTTTAGTTATTTTAAAAAAGCTTAGCCAATGTGAAAATTCTGACTTCAGATTCTGATCCAGCGGATAAAAATACACTAATGTAGCATCTCAGACAAAACACTTTGTTGTTTTTCTGTACCTATCATAATAATGGCATAGTACGATAAGTAGTTAATAAACAAATTGTAGTCTAATTTGATGTTTCAAACACAATACTGACCATATTTTACGGACAGTTTAAAATAATTAAAATTTGAGATAACATATATATAACTACGAAAAATATGCAAAGGCTTAGATGGTTTTAATATTTATCGGGTAAATGATTTGATATTGTATCCCCATTATTGATTTTTTATTAAATGATATAAAACGAATGTTGATTTAATAACTATTGATTATAGAAAGTACAAAACTGGTACTCCAATTGTCCAATTTATGGATATTTAGTAAATAATTTATTGCTCGTGTACTACTTTTTTCCTCTCGTGATAAGAGAGGAAGAAACTAGTTAATGGATTCCAGAAAAGTTAAACACAGAATTGTAAAAAAATAGTTAAATTAACTATTGTAGCAGTAGGTAAGATCATGATATATCATTCAAATTACATAACCTCCAATCTACCACGATTTTACGATTAAATCGTCACTATAAATATAAAATAGATGCAATGAAATTAATTCAACGAATCGTTTCTTGTCATAGTAGTAATAGCTATTATTTAATTACAATATTAATACAAATGACAATATTATGAATTATAAATGAAACATAAGTCGACAACTTTTCGCGTTATTAATTTTACTATTCTTATACGTTTCAACCTTAAATTTCTATATTTTTTCATGGTTCCATTTTCTTTCTCCCTGTGTATGATCTTAATAAATTGAATCGAATTAGATTTTTCTAACGTAATTTAAAATATTTTGTTACTGTTATCTGCAACATTTTGAATTTTTGTTATGAATGTAAAACAATTGCAATTTTCGTAACCATGCAAACGTGGAATCTCGTAAGTAATCAAATGTCAGAATGACATGTACTGAAAAAAATAATTCAATGATTTTAATGAAATTGTACATTATTCAAGTAAATTGTTTCTTTGAATAGTAACAACAAAATATTTATTATAAAGAATATTCACTGTTTACTCGAAACAAATATATAATTCCTTAACGAAAATTAATATGTACTTAATTCCACAAAATATTTCATTTTTTTTTCAAGAAAATCTATTCTTTGTTTAAGCAGTGCATTTCCTAGTTTCAGTAAATATGTATTTGAAAGGATTAGATAATTATTTCACCGTAATAAATAATTTCTTCTTTCAACTTGATACAAAATAAATATTTATTAAATTCCAGAAAATAGATCATTGCTTCAAGTGAATAGTTAATTTAAAAGGCAATTATTTATTTGGCAAAATTTAGAAGTAAAAAAAAAATGATTGTCTCATGCTATGATGTTACTACTTGTTTTGTAGTTTTTTAAACTTTCCTAAATGAATCACTTATCGACTATTTCGCTTATAAAATGCATAGCATCAACACTGAAATGCCAGCTTTTATATCAAGTGAGGATCGATTTCTCGCATTGCGAATATATAGAATAATTTATTCGCCACCTGTTGACAATAACGGGAAACGAGCATAGCGCAACCAAATGAACCATTAAATCTGATGTGAGCTATTTCTATGGACAAGAACTAAATTTCTTGAATCAAAGACATATTTCTTGAAATTAAATAATTATTTGATTCCATTCAAGTTATCGACCGGAATAAATTGATATTACGAAGAAATGTTTATTGGTTTCAAATAAAAAAGGAAGAAACACACTTCTTAGATCCAGAAAATATTTATTGGAACGTAGTAAATATTTACTCAATTTTATGAGAACATTTATTTCTTTTTTGTAAATACCCAATTGTTCAATGTAAATCGTGATCTTCTTTAAATAAATATTCTGTTGCGACTATTTAAGTAAACTATTTACTTGTATCAAGTAAATTTCTTTTGAATTGCTCTTAGGAACACATTTATTGACATCAAATCTTACCATTTTCTAAATCAAAACATATGATTTCTTTGGTGGAGTAAAATATTTGTTTAAAATGATTTCCTTCTTTCAGGAAATATGATTTATTACCTTGAAGCAAATTATTTCTTTGCTTCAATAAAATACTATCTTGATTCAAGACATTATTTTCTTAAATGTTGTATATAATATGTTAAGGAAATTATTTATTGGAAGGAAATAAATCTGTTCTTGAGACAATGAAAATTTATTTGAATCAAAAACATGATTACTTGATTCAAATAAATCAATTTCAAGTTTTGATATATTTCGTTAAAAGAAGTACACTTTTTTTTTAATGTGGTTTACGATGAAATTCTTTTAAGCATATCTCATGTGCACTTCCGTTAATGTGTTACTGTTGACATGTTGTCATAAATGCAAAATATTTTTGTTTAAAGCTACAGTTCAAAAAAGGATACTTTTGTCCTCAGTTTAAAAATGTTTTTGAAATGCTAAAAGTTCGTATTAAATTCTTAAATATCGTTAATGATAAACATATGGTTAATAAGCATAAAAACAAGTCAAATGTAAAATTTCATTGTAATTTATGTGTTATTTATTAACTATGAAAATTATTTATTAGAATCTTCTTTAAATTATAGTAAATCTTCTTTTCCGCAGTGTTTTCGGGGGCGAAAAGGTTTTTCTTAAATAAGTTATTTTCCGATAACGGAAGTATTGAGACAGAGTAAATAAATAAAAAAAAAAACTAAAAAGGAATTTTTCTTTCCATCGTTTAATTGAAATTTAGAAAGTTTATCTTTAAAAGGCTTAATTTCACTTAGATTTACATTGTAAGATTTATGAACTAGAATTTTCTTTATTAACTTTCGTTCATTTGACAGTAAATTATTTGTTTTATAAATATCAAGTCCATAAATGACAAATGTATCTTACTTCTGATCGATAAATGAAAATAATATCTAAAATTTTTAGATACTTCGAAGATAAGTATTTTAAAATACTAAGACTTGAGGTTAGACATAACAAAATTGATTTATTTTATATATTGTTATAAAAATATGCAGGAAATTTCAATCTCATTTGTTAAAAAGATATGGTATAACAAATTATAAAAAAGGATTTTACAAATGGTTTTATCAGATTGGATATACCAAAGATTGTACATTTCAAGGTATTACTTGCAGATTTTCAGTAGATGTGGCTGTTAGTCAGACCAAAGCTAACCAGCAGGTGATTCAAACTTTCGTCTTATCGCCAGTTAACGATATTCTAGTCTGTAGTTCTGGTACATTTAAATAGAATACTATTTGAACATCCCAAAATTAATCAAGATTGTCGATTATGGGACATCAATAGATCAAGTAGTATAATGTATTATTAACATGTCTTCCATTTCCGGTACATTCTTTAAGATTGTTAACCATTTCATTGAATATTTTTTAGCGGCGTACTATATAACTAAATTGATTTCAAATTTTGTTGCACTTTTTAACGTAATAAATTGTTCTTTCGATATAAACTAGAACTCTACGGAATCGTAAAGATCTTATTCGTCTTTTGTATAGATTACATTTATACGAAAATTGCAAATTATAACGACGTCTTAACACGCAACATCCTAACCTCTCGATGACCTTTTCAGCAACTTTATGTTCGGTGTCCAACAAATCTATCCCAGGTAACTATATAAAATGAACGAAACAACATATTTTCCTACTTCATAAATGTTCATAGATCGTTCTCCGCATTTTTTATAGGACTACCCAATAATTGAAAAATATCTTGGAATCCAAAGTTTTCGAAATGGATAATTTAAATTTAAAAGAATTTAAACATGATGATGAGAAGGAATTCTTATAATTTAAATCCTTATTTAGAACATTTTTAATACCTTTCAGTCAACAAATTTTCTAATTACTAGTGAAATTCACATTGGATTCTGATAGAAAGATGATCAAATCGATAATTCTGGTAGGATTCTTAGCAAGACTCCACTAACGTTCTACAAATGTAATAGATTCTGGCTTTTTCTTCTAAAATCCAGATAATAATTCCACATTTTCAGATTACATCTCCGGTACCATTATTCGGGAAACTGAATGGTAGCAACTTCCTGAATCTAAACAATTAAAAAACTTCTAACGTAAAAGTTACTAAAAGAATCAATTAATCACTTTAATTTAATCAATCAATTAATCACGTTTTTACTGCTGATTTTTTAATAAAATTCTACTAATCTAAATATCGGAGTGTTTTAAACTCGTTAAGAAATTAATTAGTCTGCGATTGCTAAATTTGCAGTTTCTTACTTTATATTAGTAAGATTTTTTTCCCAATTGAATTAGTGTCCTACATTTTTATTAGTAATTTTCAACTTACCCGCGATAAAGAATTATTGATCAAATTAAAGGGAATGAGATTTTCAAAAAAGAGGAACTTTGATCAATTATGACTTTAATAAAGTTTGATCTGAAGTAAGTCTAAAACCTGCTGGGAATCTAAATTACAATATTAATCAATTGTATTTGTAAAGTTAATAAATAATGATCAAGAGGAATCAATTGAGACTACATTTAAGTCAAGTAGTTGACACACTCATACGCTTAGAATTGCTCAAAGTTAATCAAAATACATATACAATAGTAAGCAAATGAAGCTTAAGTTTGATGTAATTTTGATTAATCTCATTCAACGTAACTTCAATGAGCAAATTATCTCAACAACTAATGATGAATTTTAACACCACACGGAAAAAAAGGTTAGTTCTACCAACTACGTAAAAGTAGTAAGCACAAAAGTAGTGAATGTAACAAAAACAAATATTAAAACCAATAAAGCAATGTTTGTTACTTCTAGTAATTTAAAATTGTTACACTAACTATCGAAATTTGTAAAACCCGGCGCTTGTTAAAAAACCGACAGTTAAAAAAGCCGACAGTTAAAAAAACCGACAGTTGTAAAGCTGAGAGCCAAGAAACCAACAATCAAAAAGCCGACAGCCAAAAAACCGACACATCGACAAGTGACAGTCATTTTTTAAAGTGTCGGGTTTTTAATTGTTAGTTTTTTAACATGTCGACTTTTTGAGTGCGGGTCGAAAAACCGGAAAGTCAAAAAGCCTACAGGTCGAAAAACCGACTATCGAAAAGCCGACAGTAAAAAAAGCGACAGTTAAAAAAATGACTGTCCTCCTAACGATGTGTCTATTTTTTTATGTGTCGGCTTTATGACTGTCGGTTTTTTGACTGTCGGCATTATGACTGCCGGTTTTTTGACCTTTCGGCTTTTTGATTTGTCGGTTTTTCCGCCCGCACCCGACTTTTTGATTTGCGGTTTTTCGACCTGCACCTGCAAAACCTGCTTCTTAGTGATTGTTATAGTGCACTTAACTACTTTTTGTAGTTAAGTTAACTACGTTTTCTAGTAACGAAACAAAACTTTTAATCTTTTCAGCATGCGTCAATAAACGAAAGTAAAGCATTTTAATAGAATAGTTAATACGATTTATTATGTGTTTATAGTCTACGAAAACGAATCCGATAAAAATATTTGTTGCTTGGTTATATTTTGGTAGCCTACTTAAATAATTGCTCAAAATGCATGATATTTTGGTGTTTTTAATTTATTTAAGTATAAATCTGATTAAAAAAGTGTTTCATAAAAAAGATGCAGACGTAGATTAGATTCCTTTATAATAATAGGGTGGAAGTGAAGAGACGAACTAAAGAGATTATTTCAATAATTATTGTAGTAGTAGTAATAATGTACTTATGCATGATCAATCATGATAAATATTAGTGACAGTCACTTACGTACTCTATAAAATAAGAGGTTAATTGCGAAAATTAAGTAATAAAAAATTGCAAATCCATGAAAAAAAAAATCTTAACTCGAAGTAGAAAAGTTGTTCTTGCAAAGAAAAGTAAGAATGTCAACTACCCTGAAATAGTGACGCAAACTTGAAAATGTCGCTGGGGCATGTTCATTACTTTTACTTTTTGTAGTTAGAACAACTTCTCTCGTAGTTCTATTTTTTTCGTGCAAAATCCGAAAAGAATATGACGAATTAATATTATATTACTGTTGAAATATATTCACTTATCCTAATCAGAATTTGATCATTATCAACGATCCAATTTAGGTCCGTCCGTCTAAGTTTCTAATCAGATTTATACCATGGTCCCTCAAGATAAAATTTATTTTAAAATCAGATGAAAATTTCCAAACGAGTATATTACTCAAGGCTATGGAATATCAGAAATTCTAGTGCATTAGATCAACGTGATCCATTGAATTTTCATTAATTTATGATAATTATTTAGACATATATTGTATTGATAATCCAAAATGGAGTTTCTTCAGTCATCGGTGTATGAAGGATCTATTTCAAAAAGGAAAGTCACATTTTCCGGCGGGCACGAATGCAGTTCGGCGTGGATTTCGAACACAATGGTCTGTAAGTGGAAATTCAAAACACGACCGGAAGCGATTCAATGTCCTGTTCAGTTTCCTTTGTAATCAAAGTTGCCAGCTTGTCGGGATTTGGCGTGCAGCAACGTAACCGTGTACGAACGATAATCTCTGTGTACAACCTAAATCCCGAAATAATCTGTGAACGTCACATCGACCTTCTCCTGGGTTTACAAAATGCAAGCAATTGAATGTAATGAACTTTACGAACTTTATTAATCCGGGTTAAGTTCGATTAATTTGGCACGTGCATATGCTTAACATTTCTGGATATAATTTATAGTTGATGCTTGCACCTCGAAAATGGTACTGATGAAGGTTGTCAGTTTTCATGAGAGTATATGAAAATAAAATGTATGAAAAGCAAAGACTAAATACTCATACTAAAAAGTAAAATATTTTAGACCCTTGAGAATCATTCCCTTTGATCACTTGTCTCTAAACATATAGCTGTCACGTTATCTTAGTTAAGTTTGTCCTAAATTCAGTTTATTTTCAGATTTATTTTAAGACTACTTGGTGTGCAGCAATAAATATGCGATGTAACTATCATAACTAGTTGTATTATCGTCGTCATTATATTCAGTAGGATAAAATTGTACTCTTTTTAGATTCTTTGAAAATAGAAATATACCTAATTTTTAATTATTTGAATATTATGGCAATAGTATTTTTTCGAAAAACCAACAAATCAAAAAGCCGCCAGGTCCAAAAACCAATAACCCAAAAGCCGACAGTAAAAACACCGACACTTCAAAGTATGACTGTCGGCTTGTCGATGTCGATGTGTTTTTTTATGTGTCGGCTTTTTGACTGTTGGCTTTTCGATTGTCGGCTTTTTGATTTGCCAGGTTTTCGACCTGTTTTACGCATATAATCACACATTAACGGTACATCTCAGTACTTTTTGTATTATATAAAAATATAATTGAAATACATTAATTACATAATGCTTGCATTAAGGCAAGTATTATAATAGAAAAAAGTTGATAGTCTACTCAACATTACATGAACATTTGTTAATCAAAAGTAAGTTGCAATAGAAACTTACTTTTTAAAATTTGTTTAATCAATTTTGGTTTAGTAAAGGCTATTTTCTGCTGGTAATAGACGCCAGAAGGGTAGAGATAAAAAGGTTTATTTAAAAAGGTAACACCATATGAGCTTTAAAGATGACTCTAAACTCTCAAAACGTAAAAGGTACAACAATTATTTTCTTGAATAGTTTAACCCATCTTTAAACAGCTAAGTATAGTTAAACCAACTTAAGTAAAACAACCCCTGATTATAATTTCGTATGGACTTACCTCTTCTTGCTTACTATACTCTAATTTTACGTAGAAAACTTGATATTTTAATATTCTTTCCTCGTCATTCTTTGGTTCACTTAATTACATAACTTGAAATCTTATTAAATTATCATGGCCAACAAATTTAGTAACTCAAGCATTGCTGGTCGACTCTTCTAAGATTTTATCTTTAGAATTCGAAACGAATCTTTAAAATATTGGATTAGATCTAGTTTCCGAGAAATTGAGGAATAAAGGGGTAAAAATAGTCATTTTTGATACGAGTGCGTAAAGTTTGACTTTATGATATGTTATAACTTTATATATTATAACTTGCTATTAGATATGGAGGGTGCGAAAAGTCGAATTCTTGCGCTCGAGTATCGAAGATTTTTTATTTAATATGAGTAATATACAACACACCACTTTTACACATACTACATTTCATCCCAGAAATTCAACATACGACAGTTCATCATACGACTTTTCAAGGTACAATCATTTCAACACAAACATTTCATCACATGATCACTTCAAAACGATACAAAAAATGCATTCCAATAAAAGAATTGAAAATAAGAATTATGATATATTATACACGCAAAATAATACAAAAATATAACCAAACCTAACCTAACCTAACATAATCTAACCTAACTTAATCTATTTTGTTAAAATGTTTAATATATTATGTTGAAATGGCCATTTGTACAAAAATTTTATGATGAAATGTTTGTGTGTTGAAATGTTTATGATGAAGCTATCTTGTGGTGAAAACATACTTGTGTTGAAAAATTATGTGGTGAATAGTCGCTTCACCAAAGAACCCGAGTGTTTCGAGAAGCCGATTATTTTGATAACTTATTATTGACAAAACATATTTTTTTCGACTTTAAAGGGGTCTAACCTATTGTGTATATTTTTTCCAACGGTCAGCACAAATGCGTAAAGTCGAATTTTACCCACCGAAAAGGGTACGTAAAGGAGACTAAAATGTATACCAGCCATATCATATTTACTACTAAATACATTTTTCGAAAATATCTTCCAGGGCTTAAATACATAATTTAAGTAGAAACGTGATATTTTTGTAAAATATTACAAATTTGTGAATTAAAATATAATTTTGTTCATCAATACGAAATTTAAATAAATAGCAAGTTTTAATCCCTGTAATATTGTTGGTCGAATGAATGGGTTTGAAGTTTGTTTTTCATTTATACTCGAAAATCGTACCCCAGAAATATTGGATATTACGCATTGTTTTATGTAATACATAAAAATAATACGAATATTTTATTTGTTCGTAAGGAAAAAATTTCATCCAACAAAAAATTATAAATTTAATACGGATTGACCCAAATAGTTCAGGATCAAGTATTGTACAATTAAAAAGATAATTCTATATCTACATTTTGATTAAATTTTCTTTTTTATCAGCAGTGGTAGCGCAAGATCGATTTTTAATTATTTTCTTGTCCTTTTACTTAAATCCCTTTTATAACAATTGAGTTTTAGCTTGACAAACTAAACTAAATTCCCTGACCAATTTCAGTGTTTTTAAAGTACATCCTTCCTGTACGAAAGAGCTAAAATGAATTACCTTTCACCGGGTAATCATTTTGTAATTAACAGTGTTTTCACTACCGCAGAGAAATTAGAAAAATTATCGAACGTTTTAATTTATTGAATTTTTTATATTCGTTTAGTGTTTCATGTATTGTTATTTATTTCGATTAAGCTATCTCTTTGTTACATAACGTTTGTGTATCAAAAGTAATTTACTATTTTAACAGCAATTGTAACGGTTTTCTTGATGCTTCGTGGATAACAATAATTCATCAAAATACGAATAGTCTTGTCAATTATAAAAATCGATATGTTGACTGCTGGATGTTGATGAAGATGAGGCGAAAATACAAGCTATAATGTTGTAATAATGTTTGCGCAAATTACGTTATTTGTTGCTTTTACCATTCAGTTGATTAAATTCGATGTTTTCCATTCGATTAGTAAAAATGTGTATTCTACGCTTTTGGCGCTTCGTATAAAATATTAATGGAAGACAATTATATTAAAAACGAGTTCGAATTATCAAATTTAAAGCAAGTTGAGCCGTATTTTAATTTTGTTATTTACTTAATTTTCGTTTTAATATATTATAAATATCAGAAGCAAATATAAAAATAAATTAATTATCGTTTTTTATATATTGATAAAATGTCTTTATTGATACGAACAAAATATTTCGTTATAATGAGCATGAAATTCGAGGTTATATGTGAAATTTTCAACTGCTAAGGTTAGGAAATTAATGTCATATTTTACTCTCGCAAATTTGGGTTTAAAACCGAAACTCATGACGAAAAAGTATTTTCAAAAAGGATTACATTATTTTCATTAAATACTGTAAAATATTACAAATGTTCAGAATGAGTGTTTCTTGAATTTTGTTGTAATTTTATTTAACAAAATTTTATTTTGAATTTTGATTTCTTTTTAAATTTTGTTGCGTATAGTTTTAAAACTTTTGAATGGCTAAAAGAAGTGGGTAGCTTTTTATTATGAAGATAGACGTTAAAATGTAACTGTATTACTTGGCCTGCATAAAGCGATAAAAGTTAGTACTACTTAAAGTTTACGGATCAACTATGAATTTTAGAATACTATAGAAGAGTACTTTGCAGTATGAGCAAAAAGGATTCGAAATGGTCCACTAAAGTTTATTAAAGACAATTGAGGTGGCTTACTGTTTGCAAAAATCATAAAATCTATGATTACAGATTCCAAAATATTTAACTGTATTTTAGGGCTAGCAAAATCCGATAAACTGGTCCTTAAATAAATAGATATTGTGAATGTAACATTATTTTTAAACTTAATTAGTACTTTAGACGTAAGGATGTTATTTAGACAAAGTGACGCATCACTGGTTCTGCAACTATTTTATATTTTAGCAAACATCATGCAACTCTTATTAAATCTGTTTTTTTATTTTTTTGTACTTATTACTCCCAAATTCGTATAATTCACAAACCACTGTCCAGTCCAGAACATATAAAAGTTAAAAATGTAATCAGTCATCTTTCGAAATCATTACAAATTTTTAATAGTAAATCAGAAATAAAGATTTACGTTTTTACAGTGCTACTAAGTGAGTTTAATTTGCAATATTAAATGTTAAAGTCGATGCATTCTTCTGGAAAATATTCTGCACCGATACAAAATAAACAGTACAATTAACGAACAATGCAACTCCCGAATTATGCAGTCGAATTCCTCTTCAGTAAATGAATGAAACAATTTATAGTTTCGAAAAGCGGTTAATTCAGATATTCATTTGCTTAATCAGAGAAGTTTCAGTTTCAGAATAGTATCACTATAATTCAGTTCCGTGATGCAACTTCAAGAAAAGTTTTTTAACTTTCAATAACAGAAAAAACTGAAACGCCAATTTTCAAAGAAAAGTTTCATATTCAAGAATGTTGTAATCATTTGCGAAAATAAACTTGAAAGACAAAGAACTTTGACAGAGCCTAATTGGACATTTTTATAAAAAACTTTTTCACCGATATTAATGAGGATAAATACTTTTGCGGAAGAAACGTCACGAACACTACATTATTCACAAATGTGGATTGCTTCAAGAATTATTTAACAAATTTAATCAAGACTTCATTTCATATTGAAAAAACTGATTCGGCATGCAATTGCGTATGGGGGCGGAAATACGCGACCCACATTAGAGAAGCAGTTCATGGAAAATTGAAATTTAAAATAAGAATAGACGTAAAATGCTTTGATTTATTTCATTTCTACACGTACATAGATTTTCAAATATTTTACATAAAATTAGTACCAGATTGCAATATGCAAAAAGAACATAATGAAGATAAATTCAGGATTTGTAAGAAGCCATTTGGTAAAAAACTAAGCCAAAGTTACTGTAGTTGAATTTATACCAGAAAAAAAGTAAGCACCTAAGGTCTGAAAGGATGTTGGAAATTAATTGCATAATATATTATTTATAGTTAGCAAGGAGTTAGTAAATATTCATTTACTTTTTACCATTAAAAAGTTTACTAATGATTTTTAATTTTGGTTCTCAAAGGGCAATTTTTAAGCTGTAATTTCATCATATGCAGACATTTTCAGTATGTCGCTTTATTGTTTTGTAGTAGCTTAAAGAACGCAAAATGACATTATTTTTACAGTATGTGTAAAATTTGATGTTTGGGTCAATCCGTATTAAATTTATAATTTTTTGTTGGATGAAATTTTTTCCTTACGAACAAATAAAATATTCGTATTATTTTTATGTATTACATAAAACAATGCGTAATATCCAATATTTCTGGGATACGATTTTCGAGTATAAATGAAAAACAAACTTCAAACCCATTCATTCGACCAACAATATTACAGGGATTAAAACTTGCTATTTATTTAAATTTCGTATTGATGAACAAAATTATATTTTAATTCACAAATTTGTAATATTTTACAAAAATATTTCGTTTCTACTTAAATTATGTATTTAAGCCATGGAAGATATTTTCGAAAAATGTATTTAGTAGGAAAACATTTTATAGTAAATATGATATGGCTGGTTTAAATTTTAATCTCCTTTGATATCCCAGATACGTCTAGTTAAAAACTCGTCAATATACAGATGTTAATAACTAATTCAGAGGCGGAATCTGCGTATTTTTAAAAGGAACCTGTTAGAATACTCCGTTCGATGCTTCATTTTCATGTGCAACAGGCGGTATAATCCAACGCAACACTGCATCTAGTGATTATTACCTGTTGCAATGCTGCAGGAAGCGAAATGTAAATTCGAATTGTAATATTTACAATAAAAATTTTGTTTAACAAAACTGAACATCGTAATGTCCGCATTAGTAATGTTTTATCGAATAATCATTTTGTAATATTAAAACATTTTATGATTTTGCTTTTGATGTTAGCAGTTTTTATATCAGTAATGGTATATTTTGACATTTTTCTTATAGAATTGTTTACTAACAACAATGTGGGGTTGACGCGAATTAAAACGAATTCAGAAGAACTGAATCTACATTTACGGAGTAGCGAGAAAACTTGCGACTACTAGCGTCGTCTACTAATCATTCCCGAAATGTCGATCCAACCTCATTTAGTAATATTTCTTTCATTCATGAATTTATTCCAAAATTCAAATACAATATTTGAGGACACTTTTTGGAGCACTGCTCTTTAATAGAAAAACAATTAAATTGATAAAAGCAATTGGAAATATACTCCATTAGACATTTTTCGATTTGTTTCATCTTGAAAAGAAATATTTTATAAGTGAAATATAAGACAACAAAATTAAATTTTTCTACAAAATATAAGGTGAAAAGTGTTATATGTACATTCTTTAAACTTTTTAAACCATTATAAAGTTAAGAAATATCAAAATTCAAGATGAAATCAAAACAAAAAATAGTACCAAAGTATTCGTATACATATTGCATCCTTACAAAATGTCTTCCCATTGTTTACATTATGGGCAACCTTCAACGGAAAAGGCGCCACACGTTATGTTTTTCTTTTTCTTTTGTTTGTTACATTATAATAAATCGCTATAACAGATTTTGGTTTTCGCTCCAAATTTATCCGGATACATAGTTTTATACTCGTGTGATCTGAATAAAAGTTACACGAACCTGATTTACAATGGTACATTGTATTGGAAAAAATATTCCATGGCAAAACCACAGTTACTGAGGTATTATTGACTTCGTGATTCACGTTACAAACATGACATTCAACCTATCATTTATATTGCGTGATGTGTATTTCTATACGTGCTCTACTATTCGTTGAATTTTGTTTCATTGACATAGGGGAAAAAGTTCTACTTTTATTTTTGAGCAAGTCTCACAAGTTATTGAAAAGCCAAAATTACTTTCAATTATAGGAATAATTAATTAAGATTTTTGATGACTCGAAGTCTAGTAGATGATCTAAATATCAATAACTCTTGTTTTTGTGTTCACCTCAAAAATAGCGCCTAGCGGCAATTATTGTTAACTACTTATCCAGCCTAATTGCACCAATTAAAAAAGAACATTTTACAAAAAAAGAAACACATCAGTTTTTGATTCGATTTGTAGTGGTGAAAAATACTAATTGGGTCAAAATAAATTAAAACAGACACTTTAAACATTTTCGTCTCCAATTTTGACTTCTAAAGGTTTAAATAAGAGCTTTTACATTTTTATTAATAATTATTGTAAATATAAGTAATTTATAACGTGTTCTGCGTGTCCCAAACAAATGAGACTAGGCCGAATTCTTTCATAGCACCCTAACGAGAAAATTAAAAGAAAAAGTTAATAACTCCTACTAGAACAGAAGTTTTCCCTGTTTTTCTGCCTTAAAAGTAACGTATTTGGCCCAAACTCACCCAATTTGGCAACTCTGCAAGGCGAGGTAAGCACATGCCAATTCCCGGCAGAAGTTATAAATCAAAAGGAAATAAACAATGGAGGTCATTACCCCTTCAGAGAGTAAAACGTATAGGGTTCAAAAAATGTTTGTTTATATTTTAGAGGTCAAATTGTAAATCGGTATATTATAATTTATATTAGAATTGTCGAAAGGCGATATTTTCTACCCGTGATTACTCTTATTTCAATTTATTTTACATTTTCGAAACCTTTCTGGCATCCGGGATACATATATAACTCAGGTATAAAGTTTTATCTCGTCGTTACCTCATATAAAAAAATAATAAATTACATAGGTCAATAATTATTTTAAACATTGTCTATAATATTGATAGTTCATGTCAAAAAACTTCTCAAAAAAAATCAAAATGGAGGAAGAGTTTCCAAAAAAAGCATGTTTTAAGCAAATGTAAACAATTTTTAAAAACTCGTCCGCCATATTGATTCCGAAATTTTCAATTTTTAAACACCTTATTCCAGAATCGTAATCAGTGACCCCAAAGATCTTTAGATCTCGAAATGATGTCGGAATGTAGTCAACCTTTGACATATCTTCCTTTTTCTAAACAACCTTTCACCCAAGGTTACAAAAGAGTAGATGAAACAAGAGCTGGTAACGTGACAGCTCAAAGTGAAAGAGTAATTCGATATAAATAGATTTAAATCCGTCACGAATATTTAAAAGTAGTACGAAATTTTGTTTACGGAAAATTCTTCAAATTCGTTTAATTGTGACAGTTATGATTTCTGGGTAAATCAAATATTGAAATCGCATTAAACATATTCATAATGCATTCTTCATGATTTGGATCGATTAAATGTTATTGACACAAAATTAACACAAAATTATGTACCACTTGATTAGAAATTTAATTTACTATTGTAAATGTTGCACGAAACATTGTACGTGATCAATCAATAGCTCCATAACGGGAGAAAAGCTATTTATTATCGCGTGACCAGATGAAAATTAAAGTGCTAAACACACAATACCACACGATAGACGCGAACGAAGTATTCCTGGTAAAAAAAACATTAAAATGCAACAAATGCAGAAATACTAGAAATTTCAAGTACACTACAAGGTACTCAACAGTTCCTAACAGTTGCTTTTTGTAAGAAGTGCTCTCAATGTCAACGCCACTCGCCTTTCGCTATTCCAACGAAATTTGTTCCACCAGTTCATGGTACATTAATGCTAGAATTATCAGAATGTTACTAACTTGACCCAGACAGATCCTTAAATGAGCTTGAAATAATAATGCCTAAAAGGTCATTGTCCTAAGTTTGCAATGTCATAATTTCTGATAAATTTTCTAGTGAGTTTGAAGATGCCGCAGACGAATCAGTGAACAGGAAATTCTATTGTTCAATGGTCATTTCATTATTGTTATTAACTATAACGGTTAACGGCTCTTGGGGTCCGACAAAACGTACAATTTTATACGTAAATCTGTCCATCGAAAATTGTCTGATTTAGAAGCTTTATAAACAGATAATGGATATCTTCGACATCTTGACCGATTCTTACGAGTCAGTAGGTATTCGTCAGCGATCCGTCTTCGGCATGCAACAAAAGATTTGTGGCCTTGCACCTTAGCACAACAAAGGTATGTATGAGCAAACTTTGTAACAATAAGGTTACATGCAAGGTGAGCTATGTTACCTTGAGCTGCTGCTCTTCGTCTTATGCTCTTGTTAGCACCGGAAACTCTAGCACTTTGCGAACGCGTGGCTGGTTTGCGCCTCCTTGTGGGTGTATTGTTTTCCGGTGTTGCACTTCCGCTTTCTCTGTCTTTTTTCTTCTCCCGATCCTTCCCTAAAGGTGGCATCGTTCCCAACATCTGTTCCATGCTGGATGATCCAGGAGCGCATATCGAGGCTGATCGAGTTTTCCTGCGTAAGCTATGATTGGTATCTGCCATCCTCCAAGATTATTTGAAACAATGAGTATAGTTCTTGAGTATCCTGTTTCGCAAAATACACGAGATTTTCACTTGGAGAACTGAAACGGATTTAAGAAACCCAGCGACTGTTTTCTAGGATTTGACTCGGGGCCAAAACCTATCCCGCTCTGATTAGACAAGACGAAACGATTCCGGAAAATAGCGACCTAGGAACCGATCTCTGATCAGCCTCTGAAACACGTGTCGCTCACCCCTTTTACGACTAGCAGTCTATTTGTTGCTTCATATAAACTTCCATCCATCGAAATGTCTGCTTCTTTCCATATAAAAGTAGTGACAAATCTGATCATCTTTCTTCTGTCGTGCATTAGTTAAACGAAGATCATTTTTAATTTTCATCTGGCCACACTTCAAAAGGTCATTAAACCCGCGCACAGGTTGAAATAATAAACTAATAATTGTTAACGTACATTGAGTTTCAGATATATTTCTGTATTAACATCATTTATATTTCGCGTTTGTACATTACATCAAAGTCACTTCCTAATCATATACCATTCTTACACTATGATGTACATTGACTATGTGTTTAATTTTGATCTCATCAGGTTTGATTGAAGTGGTTCCCATTTATGCAGTCTTTAAGGAGGAAGAGTACAATTCAGATCAAAGACTGGCAGATTCTTGATTTTTCTGTACACAATGAAGTACGTGAAATCTTGTGCGCATTCACGTAAAGGGGATAGCCCCAGTATTTTAAGTCGAAGGTATACATACGCCTACCGTGGTCCCACACGTTTCCTTGTGAAAGCCTACTATTTTTAGTATCTCGAGTGTTCCCGGTGATTTGTGATTGTTTCTCGACGCTTTTCGTTTTTCCACGAAGACGCTTATAATTACGAGTCCATTTGTCTATTTTAGCCTTTACGAGCCGAGGAGTCTTTACACCCGTGGGCATCGGATGCGACCGGCATCTCGCGGCACAAAGAGCGTCCGCATACCCGAGAATACCTCGATTACCCCGAAATCAACAAACGTCAGCGACCCAACGAGGCGAGCGACCCGGCGTTTTTCCGAGAACTTTCGGAAAATTTCTCTGGAATCCCGGAGGATGATGTTTCCTCCCTAGGAAAAATGTAGGGTTACATGTGGCCTATAAATCCTCGTCGTCGAAGGGTCGAAACGACCGGCGAGGCGCGGAAGACCGAGCAAAACAAAATAAAGGAGCGAACCGAGGAAAGAACAATCGAAAAGCCGACTGAAAGGACAGACCCTCCTCGCAGGCTTTCGTTTCGCGAGGCACTGAACGCCCCGGCGTCGTCGGGCGCCGCGACGGCGGTTTGCGTCGTGCGCACCACTCGACGGTACATACCCCTCCCGTCTTCCCTACCCAATAGTCGAAGCTTTTCTCTTCCCTCTGGGTGCTCACGGCCCTTTACCTCTCGCTTGTGGTCGTTTTTGCCCTCGTGTTTCCTCTCCTGCTCTCTCACTCACGAATCGTCTCTTTGGGTAACCTCTCCCTCTTCCTGGCGAACGTCCAACACGGTGCGCGACCTCAGGTCGACGGTAAAATATAGTTTATCGAAAGTGAAAAACAAAATACAATGCAATTTGACCAAATGCGATTTAACACCCCGAGTGCCGGAGCTTTTACCTTCTATGATGTTATTGGAACTACGATTATTATCTGTCGGATTGCAGCATATCGGCGACTCGATTATCGATATTGCACTATTCACACATCAGGTAATTTGTATTCACTCGTCCACATTAAGTGAACCCTAACTCATATTAGCACTTGTGGAAACGATTCGGAGAACCTGAGGACGTTATCATACTTTGATTATAATTAGGGCGATGATGGAATGTCCAGTTAATTCCAAATGTCCAAATTTGAACCCAGTTGAAGGCAAATAAATTGTATCGGATTTGATATATGCTCGTCTGGAGGGAATTTGGTCCCGGTCTGTTAAATAATGTTGGTCTTAGATCCCTTAGTTTAATGGCCACTTGTTTCAAGTCTTGTAAACATTAACTTGCACTGGAGCTTTTTCCAGCATAATTGACCCATCTTATTGTTTTCACTTGCATATATAATCATTTGTTTCCCTCATCCCTATCAAGTCGCTCCTAACTCACATTATCACTTGCGGAAACGATTCGGAGAACCGGAGGACGTTATCATACACTTTGATTATAATTAGGGCGATGATGGAATGTCCAGTTAATTCCAAACGTTCAGATTTGAGCCTTGTTGAAGGCAAATAAATTGTATTGGATTTGTCACATGCTCGTCTGGAGGGAATTTGGTCCCGCGCTGTTAAATAATGTTGATCTTAGATCCCTTAGTGTAATGGCGACTTGTTGTAAGTCTTGTAAACATTAACTTGAACTAGAGTTTTTCCAGCAGAATTGACCCATCTTATTGATTTCAATCATCAGAGAGCAAGATCATCATTTTGCATATAAAATCATTCATTTCACTCATCGCTAGCTCACATTATCACTTGCGGAAACGATTCGGAGAACCAATGGGCGTTATCATACTTTGATTATAATTAGAGTGATGGCGAAATGTCCGCTTAACCCTCCTGTGCACAAGGATGAATATACTCATCCAAACTACATTGTTTACATATGGGAAAAGAAAAACTCGTGCTCAGGAGGGTTAATGAAACGTTCATGTCTGAACCTACTTAAAGAAAAAGAAATTGTATCGGGTTCGACATTTTCTCTCCTGGAGGTAACTTGGTCCCGACCTGGTATACAATGTCAATCATTGGTCTTGGGTTTTTCCAGTTGATTCGATCCATCTTATTGTTTTTTCGCACATCCGGCTTGTCTGATGACGTTTTGGTAATACAACGGGTTATAATGAAATGTTTCCATAATTCCAAAGTTCATGTTGGAACCTGTACAGAAGGAAAGTGATGATTGTATTGGGTTTACCCCTTCCTATGCTGGAGGAAATTTCCTAGATTCTAATAACAACGGAAACAGTCAGATCGCTTCACGGAAAACAAGTTGAGAAGGAATCTCATGTAACTAACTAAACTAACTAAATAAATATTAGAAACTAATAGCCCCCAAAGCGGATATAACCCAATCTTAGGATTTGACCAGTAACACAACGGGGAATACATAGCTCCCAAGATCAATGACCATAAACCCCAAATCGAGGTAGCAATATCTTATTGCTCATTTGTTATTTACCTGTCGCGTTTGGTACCTCAGAGCAACCAACTTCATTTCCGTGTGAAATTTGTTCTGAATCTTGTGAACATGAATTTGGGGTCAGAGTTTTATCTAGGAGAACTGATCCATCTGATTGGTTTCGTCTACATATCAAATCATTTATATTTGCTTATCCTGATTAAGTCGTCCGTAACTCATATTATCACTTATGGAACCATTTCAAAGGTGAAATCATACTATCAAGGAGATGATAGATGTCTACTCAATTTAAATCGTTCAAGTTTAAACCTGTATAAAAGGGCAGCGATTGATTAGTAAATAAGTAAATAATGTGTATTCACTCCTTCCCGTCAAGTGGTCCCTACTTAATGACCCGCACAACCAATTCATTGAATAAGACAGTGTTATTCCAAGCATCAAAATAATTTTTGTATAGATTTGGTCATTTTAATCTAATGTACGACTTTTCAGTCTTATATTGTCAGAAGATAATATTAGGGATATGATGCCATATTCACTTACAGTATGGACATTTCCATTAATAATATTCTGACCGGCGCATATTGACAAAAACAAAAATTCTCGACCAATCATGATCATAATTAATTAGTTTCTGACAATCATAGCATATGTTAATACTTACGTACCAGATCCCACTAATGAAGAACCTGCGACTATAAATCCAAATATTCATGTTTGAAGTTGCACAAAGACAAAGTGATGAATTGCATTGTTTTTCTCTGCCCTCTTCTGGAGGGATTTTACGTATGGGATAGTCGCGTATTTTGATGGTCATTTTTTCTATATCTTTTATCGAGTAATTACGACCAGAGAATTGAGCCATTTTTATCCGTTATTTTCTTTTTCACATCACGTAATTTGCATTCACAATAAGTGGACGCCAACGCATATAATCAATGTGGAACTAATTCAGAGAACCAGAGGGCTAGCTAATACTTGCATGGTCGCCTCTTCGACTTCTTGTGTACATTAACTTTAGCCAGAGTTTTTTTCCATGAGAAGTGATCTATCTTATTTTGTCCGCCTCTACGTCAAGTAATTTCTATTCAGTGGACTACATTAACCCTTTTCATCCCGAAATGAAAAAAGCAGGTACGTCAACTTCAGCTCAGTTTCTCCAGTAGAAAGAAAGTTTCTTAAGTTTTGAAAGATACCTTCCCTACTGCTTTCAAGTGCTCCAGGATCTCCCTCCGAGAAAATTGCAAAGAAAAAGGATTATTTACACAAATATGTTGCAAATCTGTTTTTCATTTTTAACGATTTTCCCGAAATGTAACGTGTTATAATCACTTAAATGTTTACACAAACAGTGATCCCGATTGCTGAATATAAATAATATGACAGTGGGATATTTTTTAGAAGCAATGGCCGATTAAAAAAATGGACTCGTTACGGACTTTGGATCATGGAATACCCGTTGACCGGCAATTGGCGTTTTTAAATGTAACATTCAACAGTACAGTTCTATCCACCATTTGGTGATGGTAAACATTTTATATTTGCAAAGTTTCTGGGCGGTATTGAGTCCTTGTCATGAGCTGTGCCAGACATTGAGGTAGGGTCTGGAGATCATGTTTCTCTCCAACTGCCCTATGAAAATATAGTTAAAGCAGTAAAGTTTCTTTGCGAAGCAAATACTACATATTTAACAGAAAACTAAAGAGAGAATTGGGCATTGTCGACTACGACCACTAACTTCAGGGAAGTCGAGAACACTTGAAAGCAGCATAACCCGTTTTCAGATTGCAGAACTTTTTCCAAATTATTGCATTGATCTCCGCGTAAAGAGCATTATGATATGCATTCTGTAAAATCTTTTTTATTATTTCTTTAAAAATCTAAGTAGTGAAAAATAAATTATTAAAATGATTAAATTTTTCGAGCATGTAGTTTCAAGTGAAGTGTTGACTGACATCGTTTTTGTAATAAGCGACCCTCGAAACACGCGAATAAGTATAGTTTCTAGTGAATGTAATGTTATTTTTAAAAATTCGTCCGCTATATTGAATCCGTCATTTTGAATTTTCAGAGACTGATATGGGATTCGTAATTATCGACCTCAAAACACTCGAGTATAAAATTGTTTAATAGTCCACTCATCGTTTTTCATGTACAGTCCTCCTTCTGTAATTGCTGTACGGTCACCGTCGAATTTCCCTTCATACCCCTATAATTTTTAGTCTACCATTCCCGCCCCTACTTCCCCTTCTCCATGTATGAAACAGGTAATAGCACATACGTGCTCATACGCGTGTGCGCTTGGAAGGGGAACTTGGACAACATTAAAGGAATATTTTAGGAATTCATTTAAAATACTATATAGTCGCTGACATCCTTTGAGAAAGACGACACTGATTAAAACAGTAGGTACTCATTAATTACGCTGCAAATTGGGGAGGGGGGGGGGCAGACAAGATCCATATTACAATAAGAAGACGCAAAGCTTCTAGAGTCGACGTAACATGTAACTTGTTACAGAATTATTTTAACTCGGCTGTAAATATTATAAGTACAATTCAATCATAATACATCAGATTCAGGAGAAGCTTAGTGCTGAAGAATACAAGGGGCTACAGAGAGAACAAAGTGTCAGAAATAGTAGATGGCAAAATGGCGGAAAGTCGAATGTCGTATAACCTTACGAACTAGATCGTAAAATGTTACTAAAACTTAAGCTCCTAACAAACACGTAGGAAGGTGGAAAGGTTGTATCGCGAGAAGTATCGATCCAGAAAAAAGATATGCTTAAAGTTATCCGCCATAAACTGTATTTATTTTTATATAAAATTTTAAAATTAATTGTTAAGAATCGGAAATAAACATCAGATTGTTCAATATCTTGATACTTACTTACCGACAAGTCTTTTTTGAGAATGTATTATTGATGGTCGACTCGAATTCCAACCGACCTGTCTTTAACGTATCAGATTTAAATTAACTATTCTAATCAATCGATGTTAAATTTTTAAGTCCATTTATGTCAGTTCATAAAAAACGCATTCTAAATCCTGAAAAACTGTAGAAGTTAATACTCGATGAATTATTTAATTGTCATAAATTGACAAGTAAAATCTGACAGTCTTCAACGGCTTTTTTCAGTTTTATCACAAATCTGACATTTCGCTTATAAAGTGTAATTCCCGAGGGACAAAACGGATTTCTCACGACCATGTGTCGACACTTTGAAAACTTTTGCTCAGAACAAACTTACCAAAGCGCGTTATCATTAGCACGCTTGAGGCATTCGTTTGACTTTCAAAAACACGTAGGTGAATCTGAAAGGTTTAAAGGGTATGTTTCGTTATATTTTTTACTGTAAAAAATAATTAAACGAAAAGAGCCTTTTACTTAATTGTGCAAGTACGTTCATAGGTTCATTCCAGTAATCGTATTACAAATGATCACCATTTAGTGTTCCTAATCAATTCAAAGCAATCAATCATTAACTCTAATTGGCCTATACTTCTCGTGGATGACTCTTGAACACAGCCCAGGACGATTAGTTTGTAGGCGTGAAATTAACCTCAAATTTAGTCATATACGCAAACCTATTACAACTGTTATTTTGACGCGTTTGTAATGAATTCTGCAATCGTCACAAGAAAAACAAACAGATAAGCCGTTTAAAAAATAAACAATAAACTTATACTTAATTTTCTAGGGGAAAGCATAAATAAAAGAGATATAACTGGAGATCGAATATTCATCTTCAAATCAAATAGATTTTACAGAATTTAGATTTCGATCTTAACGTAAGCTACTTTATGCTGCAGTTAATAGTTAATATAAGAATTTTAAATATTAATGTCGAGATCATTACGTGACACATTTACATGCTTACATGTTTCGCTGAAACAGATGTAAAGAAACATACACACGCGCCATTAGTCGATTCTCTGCGAATTTTTCGACGCATTGTTGACAAGCGCATAGTTGAAACGACAGAATTTAATGTAGGCTTTATTATAACAGTTAACGAACTCTTCTTGAATGTGAAAATATATGAGCTAATATTCAATAACAATACTGACGTACATGCAAGTGTTGGTATTTTCATCTCAAAGTTACCTGTCGTTTTTGACTTTACAGTTACTGTTATAACCTTACAGTTAATGTCAGAGTCTTGAAATTAGTTTACATTAACTATGAGTCAATAATTTCTCTCAGTGTATGGACTGAAATTTCAGTACAATTATTTTGGAGTTTAAGAAAAACATATGAACTGCCAAATTGAATTTATTTTATATAAATAAGATGAGGTAGTTAAAATTTTGTAGCCGTCATGGACGGTCAAAAACTAGGAATTTCGACTTTTTAAGCTGTTGGGTATGATCGTTGGTAGACAAATGTTTCTATTCTAGAATTGTTATAACGAAACGTTGTTATAAGAATTCTGACATTATTTTGTAAATAATGTTCTAATACAACGACATTTTAAACATTTAACTGCGTATCTCGGCAAATATGTACAATAAAACGAACATATGTTAGATTTTTCATAGCACTTAATATATCAATGTGGAATATTGATAGGTAGTAAAAAGGTGCGATAAAATCCACGGAAACGTATGACGTAAACTATACGTATTTTTGCAAACGTTCCTTTGGGGTGTTGACGCGTGAAGTTTCAGAGTTTAAAACGAACAAATACATATACATGCCTTTCATAACGACTCCAAGTTCTCAGGAAAAATTATTTCTGACGACTCACAGGTTTACTGCAGCAACTTTTGCTTCGAAGCAAAACTTCGATTGGTTTTCCTGCATTTTTTAAAAGTAATAGTGTACATGAAGTGAAATAGTTTTTAGTAAAGTTTTAAATGTTTTAAAGTACATTTTTAACTTCAAAAAATCTAAATTGATGCTCAAGTGAACTAGAGAATTGTTTAGTATAAATAATAAATCTTGCTTAAAGATAGTTTATGTGTCAAAAAAGTCATTGTTTGGATTACGATGAAAGGCTAATAATCAATGAGACTTTAATTAAAATTTTCATTTTTAAAATGTTTAATGTGATGGAACTGTCAAACTTTTAATTAGGTTATTTTATTCTTCAAAATGTTACGAGATAATTTCCAAGTTTTGTAATAGTTACTAAAATAAAATAATTACGAATCGATTAAAAAATGATAACTGAAAATTATTAATTTTTTGCATGTTTTGTCATTTTCATCGACACGGATCTGAAAAACTAGAGATGCAGAACTTAAAAAATGAAAGTAATTTGTGAAATTTTTAGAAGCTAAATTCAAATCCCAAGAGTACCGATTTTACAAATATTTCGACATTATTAATAATAATTTGTAGTATAAATATTCATTAGTAAATCCTGGTGATTACGGATCTTGTTCGCCTGCTAATTTTTCTTAAATATCAAAAAATATTCTTGGGTAAACAAACTAAAAAAAATGTAAAATTTATCTATGGGCTTAACACCTACGAAACAATGTTTTAACCTTTTTAGACACAATACATAATCAGAATATTTTTTCTTTCCCCGTATATTTTAGTTCTAAATAAAAATTTTCACTTTTTGGCGTCTTTAGGTCTTTAGGTCTCGTCTAGGGTTATAAACTTAAATATTTTATATATTGTTTATAAATAATTTCATTTGTTGTTTTTATATAAACAAACTTATGAATAAAAACACTATTTTTTTCTATCCTAATTTATTTGTGGTAAAATTCTAAATAAATGTGCCATCAAATTCTTACTACTGCCTTGGGATCGATGAATACGAATCTGGCACCAGATACTCAAAATTAAAAATAACGGATCCAATATGAGAGACAAAAAATTGAAAAGATAGATATCATCGTGAAAATCGCCGTTTCGGTTTTTTCAGGGCGCTCTGTACGAATCTGATATCCGATTCTCAAAATTTCGATTTTAGTAAGGGGGGAACAAAATATCGAGTTGTCATTTTGGGATCAGAGAACTCGAAATTTGTGAACGATTTGCAATATTCAGAATGGCGTAACAATGCCGATCCCCATGCTCTAAATCGCCGAATTAAGATCAAAAATAATTTGACAAATTATCAGAAAAAAATAGATTACAATTATTTTTGAAATAATATAACAAATGTAAATATATTCGAACCTTTTATTTTTCGTATTGACATATTCATTTTCACAATGTCTATAGCAACGAAAACAGCATTTACGACGAATGTCTTTTTTCGCCTGAGATATTTCAAGCTTCTCCGGCTCGGTGGCCCCATAAATGTCAATAGTTGGATAGGTATAGTAGTACTGGTAGTTGATGGGATCTATAAGAAAATTATGACATTTTTTACAGCTGTTCGCGATGGGCATGCAATTTTTAACTGGGTGTCACTGCGCTCATAAAAAGCTATAGTTAGTCCTTGAAAGACGACGCGTATAAAATGACGTCAGCAACGCAAGAAACTATTTGTCTGCAGCACATTTACATTATAATTTTTTGTTGAAAACTAAAAAATAGTTCGTTTAATCTAAAAATTACTTAGTATTTCATTTAGTTAGTATTAACTCTTTATTTAGATAAAAAAAACAAGTAATTATAATGTGTGCTCTCTAATCAATCTATATAAATTTTATAGACGATGTAT
This sequence comes from Trichopria drosophilae, assembly GCA_030407085.1. Classification (NCBI taxonomy): domain Eukaryota; kingdom Metazoa; phylum Arthropoda; class Insecta; order Hymenoptera; family Diapriidae; genus Trichopria; species Trichopria drosophilae. Next base: position 81,596,254 of record CM059587.1, on the reverse strand, counting down.
TAGAAAAGCGACTTCAAAATTGCTAATCGAATGTGGCGGAAACAATTTCCGATGAATTAACAAATCTTCACTAATTATTTTTCGAATTTTCGAGGCTGAGTATTCCAATACAAAATATGATAAGGTCGAAATGAAGGATCTAGTACGGTAGATCAAATTTTGGACACATTGTATAAAAAAATGTTCATTTAACAATCACAGTGTCATTCACCGGTCCACATCTACCGTTTTCTACATGAATAAATACTACGAAAATCACACTCCTATTGGCGAAATAAATTCTATTTAATCGAAAAAAACGAAATATGATGAACAACGTAAATTTTGACGCATTCAAACTCGTAGTTTTACCAAAAGTGCAACGCGTTATGAACTTTTCAACAGCACCATTATTTGCACAGTCAACAAACTACTATGGAAATAATATTTTGCTTGTCAATGGCAAAATCGGTGTCGAACAATCTTATAGACTTCTGATATTTTTCATCAAGTTCATTTTTTAATTGTTCGTGTAATGATTCGTTCTTGAGTCTTGACGATGTAAGGAATAAATACAATAGGGCCGAGACGTCCAAAAAGTTATGTCGGCACAACTATAATATATAATTCATTGTCCATGGTGACTACATAGCATCAGATGAATGTATTATAGAAAACTATTGAGAAAAATGTATGTAATAACGGGAACTTCTTGAGTAGATAAATATTAAACAAATTGTGATTGACGCAGGTTGAAATAGAGATCAACATTTGGAGCAACTGACTTTGAGAATAACAAGACAACAGTGCTGTAAATTAAACTCAAATTATTAAGTAATAAAAGGGACTTCGATAACTGCTAATTAAATTATAGGTTTGGTACGCTGAGTATATTGTATGACAAACTAACAACAATATGCCATGTTGTTTTCAAAACACCCCATGCAGCACATACTTCTTAAAGTGGTCTTCCAGAGCTCAGTCCCAATCTATCTCTAAAAATACCTCCTGAAGAGGTCATAATTACGATAATATATAAAACGAACTCTTAAAGATGTCTTACTTATGACTTAAAGGGATTAAACAAGAAATTAAAAATTTCCCAATACAGAATATGTCGTGAAATTTAGTTGGATTTAAATATTTTGATTCTAATGGGAAAAAATATAATTTTGACAGCACCAAACCAGTTATCTACAGAACCGACAGATATTATGTTATTAATTTGGTACATTCAAATATAAGTGTTTATAATCATAAATTAATCTTAACGGGTTTTAAAAACAAAGTGTACCTTAAGTATTCATAATCATGCAGTTAGTCCCACAATGACAGCTTTGATGCTATTGCAAATAATTTTCCCCGCAAGCCTATTTTCTTTCTAAATTCCGAAAACCATTTTTTCAGTTTTATATTGCAAGAGAAATAAATTTAAATAACGATACTCAACTAAACGTTCACACCTATCAAATTTTTTAATTTGCATTACGTAGATTATGAAATTACAAATATTTTTCACTGCGAAACCCAATTAAAAATCAGTTTTTATTACACTAAGAGGATTTTGACTTCTTCAACTTTTCTCGGCAGTTTTTACGACGGGTAGTATGAATATTCATGAAATGCTTAATGTAAGTAAGCAGAAATTAAATATCTTCTCAAGAGATACGAACTTTAAATAAGAATCGAAAATTCGCGCAATTGTTTGCGAAAAGCACTTAAAAGTAACGGAACTGCAGACTTTAATGCTTATAGTACTTTAATTGTTTTGCATCCCAGTAAAACGGTCAATTAATTCTCTTAATGGTAAATCCGAGAATTCTTGGAGAGAATTGGTTTGATTATAACTTGCGAGGAAAACAAACGAGAAACTTCTTTACACAAATACCCTTTAAGAAATTTATTATTTCGCCGCAATATTAAGTAATCTTATTACTGTTTTCGTAAAATTGACAAAATTAACAATGATGTCAATCGGAAAATTTCAGTTTTTTCAAAAAATTATATTTAAATATTCAGTTCTAGAAGTACAGTTCACATTTTAGTACTAACAATTATAATACCAGACATTTCTGTCGACGATTTTTCTTTGAGAATTTTGGAAAATCATTTTCAGGACAAATTTTTGGAAAAGCATTTTCGTTCATGAAGATATCCTAAAGAAAAATTCAGCGAATTCAGTTGCCACTTTATTGCACTTTTTAGATCATTTGAGTAATTAGAGAAATCTCATAAAAATGGAGAAAAATATTAAATTTCTGTAATTTCTGTTTCAAAATCAAATATGAAATGGCTACCGAGTACAATAAAAAAAGGTTATTCCATAACTCAAGCTTTGAAATAAATCATTGAAATTAAAATGAATCAGGACATTTTATATATGTTCAACTTTCCTACTAAAGTGAATTCTGAATTGGTAAAATAAAGTATAAAAATAAGAATATTGAAAATAGTAAAATAATTGCCACTTACTGGTTTGTAAAAACTAACAGGATTAATTCATGAAATATTTCGTCTTATTTCCGAATTTACCGTTAATTCGAAAAATTATTTTTAATTTGAAATAGTAACCTAATAGGAATTTAGAGATATAATGATTAATCAAGTACGGAATTCTCCAAATTTCATTATACAACTAACGAAAAATTGGATTTCGATATTGGAAGCCTGGGAACATAAAACGCTTCCGGGATGTTGCAAATAATTCGATGGTTGAACTACAATTTATCGAAAATATTTTCAGGACAGTTCTGTAATACATAAATATTCAGCCAACCTGAAAGGAAACAAATACTTGTAGCTTTGTTCGGTCATACAGATCGTTTGCAGTGGTCAAATAGACAAATATTAGTCGATTCCGAATTTATTTGTTTAATGCAAATATAATAACATTAAAGTATTTATTTCGCATCCATAGGATTTCAGAATTAAGGAAGGTCAAAGAGTTATTCCGATCTATGCAAACAAACCGGAAGTTTCCCCTCGTTCCACAAACGAGGTTTAAGAGTAGCTCGAATTGGACCGTTCTCGATTTAAGTAAATATTGCCCTTTCTGTTCAGAAGTTTGATTTAAAAATAACAAATCGATAAGAAATAAACATGAGAGCGGGATTTAAAATAGCTTGTCGTTCTTACGCACGAATTTAAAAAATCACTAAATTATAGAAATTTCTAAATATTATGATTTTCTAAGACACGACGAAAAATACTGATCTTCGCATGGAACAATATCTCTTTAGTATTTTGGACACGTACATGGAAGAAAATACAATAGATCAATCGATCGTTTATAAAATGCTTGTAGATTAGATAATAAATAACATAATTCTTAATTGTATTATCCAGACGTTTATTGTATGCAAAAATTACTTGTTGTATTAGGCATTCATTATCTTTAATTTTCATTTTACTACTCTATGATAGCACATGCAAATGACCAGTTTTTAACCATAACATTGATTTAATAAGATTGTGGAATATTATGGGACTTTTCGCATAATTCGTTTTTCAATACTTTAATTCAGTTAATTTATTGAAACACGAATATAATGATTTAAAAATTAGAAGACGAGAAAAAGCAAATAAGGGCCAATAATTTGGAGGGTTTTTGTAATGTAAATAATAAATAAATATTTAGCAACGTTTCGACTCTGATACGAGTCATCCAAGGCTATGTAAGAAAACGATGATTATTGCGTCGTATTTATACTAAATTAGGAGATATGAAGTTTTGTATGTGTTGGTGATGTGGTACTAAGAATATAGGAACCGTTAACAAACTATGTGTGAATTAAGGAGATAAGATGGGATTCATTACAGAAAGGGATGGTAAACTTCCGGTAGTTTTGATGTTTCGATATGGATGTTGACGGTGTTGTGCTTTTTTTGTATACAATAATATTCAAGGTAACCCCGTTTTGCACAGTTTTTTTCGTTTCAAGGATTATGTTGTCGTTATAATCAAAATCGTGTCCGATTTCAAGTCTGTGGTTGGTGAAACCTGTAAACTGTTCTGAGTTTTTTGCAAAAATGTGGGTACATATAAAAAAACAGAATTTCAAAAATCCGAAACATTGATAAATCGACATAAACGATAAACCTGACATAAAATAAATATAATCTTTGGAATCGTCGTGCAGATTGGTTAAATATAAATATATATATTCTCTAATTTTTTAAAATTTTGTAATTACTATTCTCTTTGTAATATCCCAGAAACTTCTCAGTAGTATATCGTTCTTGTCTGAAAAGGTGTTCCCGTAAGAATATTTTCATTGTCTGGCATGAATATCTAGAGGACACCTAATGTCTCTGATAAAGAAACGGTGTATACTGGACAGCGATAAGTCAAACACGTCCCAATAACGGGAACACCTCAAAAAATCCGAAACATTGAAAAATCGACATTTTTGTTTTCATGAATATTACAGCATTATGACTCATTGGCTTTTTGACAGTCATAGTTTTTTGAGTGTCTGCTTTTTAAATGTCGATTTATCAATGTTTCGGATTTTTGAGATGTTCCCTAAAATGTTCCTCCCGGTAGGTCCGATATAAGATTTATTGCAATGATAACAAGGAATTTTGTACACACCTCCACTTCGTTTTTTAAAGGGAAGTCGGTAGTTTCGTGGTTTGATTTGTGCAATATTAGTTTTAAAAGGGATTTAAACTAACCTTATATTTTGAGTTTAAAATTTTAACTATATTCTCGAAAAGTACTTTTACATACGGGTAGCTCATTGTTTTGATTATATTTTCGTTAATACTCGTGTTCAAATTGTTTTAGTTTGTTGAATTTATAAAATTTACACGTTTTTTGATACTTTGGTCAATTAATAAGGACGGATATCCGTTTTCTAGTAATATTGTTTTTATAAGATTTAAGTTTTTTTCTGTGAAAATCAGAAGAGGACAGTTTTATTGCACGGTCGATTAAACTGTACATCATTCCGATTTTTGGAGACATAGGATGGATGGATTGGTAGGCTGTGTATCTACCTGACCAGGATTCTTTATAAACCAATCAAGTTTCAGACTCCCATTGTCTTGAATGAATATTTTGAATAATTGAATAATTGAATTGTTTATTTTGTTCAATTTATGACGTGAATTTCAATCTATTGTGATAATCAAAATGATTGAATTCTCGTAGGATGTCTGATTCTTTGTTTTCCATACATGTAAGTAATTGAAATGTCGGTAAAAAAAAGTTGAATTAAGATTTATTTACAATGCATTCCGTTACATACTTGAGGACTAAATTTGCAAGAACAGGGGAGAGAAGAGAACCCATTGATATACTGTAAGTTGGTTTGTAAACAATGCTCTGGAATTTAAAATAAGTCGAGTCTAGACATGTGTATATAGCAATCATAAAATTGTTCTGATCTAATAATGAATGATTATAATCATTCCATTTATTCTTAATACTTTTAACTACTAAATCATTAGAGATGTTGGTGAACATCTATACTACATCTAATGACATAAGTTTGTTTTTGGTATTACCGTGTTTTTTATTTGTTCAACAAAGGACCAAGAATCTTTAATATTTGTGATGTTCTGTCCTAAAACTTTTGAAACCATCTTGGACAAATATTTCGCTAGTTTATAGGTTGAGCCATTAATAATTTAAACGATAATTATAAACAGATACCTGTTTTTGTGGATTTTGGGAAGTCCATACGCATTTTTAAAGTGAAATCATCAAATCACGAATATAATGAGACAGCAAAAATGATGTACTACCTGTTTCTTGTAGTCCTTTAAGTGACCTTTCTGCTAAAGATATTTAGTGCGATGAATTTATAAAAGAAGTATAAAATATTCCTTTTAAAAATTTTAAAGGCAAATTTTTCGAGAGGCGGATAATTTTTGAAAAAATTCCTCCATTTTATATATTATTTATTTTAAAATTTTATTTATTGTAATTGTATATTGTTATTTTTTTTAAATTAAACCTGTATTATCTCTTTCTCATTTTGAATGGAATTTTGTGCTCTATACGACTCTATTATTTGAACTTACCAGTTCAAAATTATTGTTACTGTGATATCAACATGTACTCCACTATATTATTATTGTACCAAATTATTCTTACTATTGTATCTTGTATGTAATTTGCTATAAGGGATAAACCCATGGCATAATAAACTCTAATCTAATCTAATCAAATCTATAATCAAAATATTTGTGTTTTTATTTGTTAATGTATAGTATTAAATGCTAAAAGATGTTCTTTTAGTTATTCTTAATTATAGCCTCTCAAGAAACGAAACGCCATTAAGAAAAATTTAAGAAATCACTATTTAATACCTTCGAATAACTCTTCACATTTAGTGATCATAATCTCAAGGTTTATTAAAAGATTCGAAGCTGTTCAAAATTAAAAGCGGTCATTTTTCGAAATTTCCAAAGTTTATAACCTTCAAATTTATTAAGATTTAATGATATTTGAAATTCAATGTTTTTTTTTTTCTTCAGAAATTAAAAACATTCGGAATCGAACAAGATTCGCATAGAATAGTCACATAAAAGACTGAGTTCCAGCATCATCTGTATAATTGAGACATTTCTTATTTAATTGTGGTAAAGAAAAAAGATTAATGATGCCCAATATAATTCGCGACCAAACAGATTAATGCACAATAGTGATAAGACTTCGAACACCAATAGTGGATATATATAATCTACTATTCTCAAAAACTACTAAATCACTTATTCGTGAAATGGTTACCTAAATTGAACTATGAAGTCTATTTCCTTTACTTGATGGAAACCCTTACTATCTTGTATTATATTACAAGTGATTTAAAAAAAATGTTAAAATGGAGGTCTTAATTTCCTTTAATATTATAAAGTACTTATTGATTCTCCGTCGTGGATTATATTATACTAAGGCGTACTGTAGAAGCAGAGCATAATTTTTAAAGCCGACGTCTTGTAATCGGAAATCATTGACGGAATTTAAAGACGAGTAGCTTTCAAGCGTCTTTAAGTAAATGCTTGATAAAAATCGATAGTGCACAATCTAATATTAATATATTTGAATAAAATTTCTAAATATTATATATATGTTATATACTATTATTACCATAGCATTGCATAGTTAATAATAATTTTAATTTAAAATTCATATTAATGGCTTCACATAGCAGTTGACTCTTGCTCCTATTATGAAGAATAGAGGAAACGGTTGTAATAGTCTAGTCAGAAAGGTCTTTAAATTGAATGAAGTGTTTTACATTAAAACAAATATTTAACATTAATTTGGGTGTACAGCATGCAAATAATATCTGCGCAAAAGTTTTATTTTTTTGGTGACAAACATGATGTTTCTGTCAGACAGGGTGTGGTTTTATTTTCTTGCGCATCACCCCTATTAATCAAACCGAATCTCGTCCATAAAAAACGTTTCACGGTCAGTTTTATTCATTGTATTTGAATTTAATAAATTTACTGCTGAAATAAATAACGGTATTACTTTTTGTTATCGTTAACAGCAATTGTTACCTTTATAAAGCATATTGATTTTCACATTAGAATTTAAATGTCGGAGATAAATCAATTAAAGAAACATTTTTCCTTCTTCATATAAAGAGAGGTGATAGTATTTGCCAATTTACAGGGAGTAAGAGGTAAGAATAACAATATGCATTGGAAAATTTACCATACATGTTATAATATTTACAATATGTTAATCTGCTCAGATCGTGTCATTTTTCATGAGGATATTGTAATTTTCCTTTACGATAATGTAAACAAGAAAATTTTCAAATCCGCGTTAATATACAGTGAAATAAAAAAAACATTGTATAAATTATTTCAAAAAGGATATTGGGTTTCACTGAAGAAATCATCTGGAAACCGGATATTTGTTACGAATGAAAGGGACATAAAACTAATCGTGATGTTTCTCTATTTATTTCAGGCACAAGCACTTTCGGATTTGTTTGCCATCTAGCGTGCTTCCCAGAAACTCAAATCTCAAAACATCGTTCCTCATATCTTGTAGAGTGTCGAAAACAAAATGTCATTTTTAAAAACCATGTCGTTATTAATCACAAATTAAACAAAATTAATTTTGTAACATTTTTACAATTGCAATGTTGGCCCGTGAGTGATAATTTGAGATATTTACTTTTATTTATCTTTCAGCCTTAATGTTCCTTATTTAGAGATGTATAAAATAGACAATAGACATTGTAGTCATTCGAATTAGCGCTAGAGAGATCATGAATTATTAAAATGCATTAAATGGTTTATTTACATCAAATTGAATTTAAACAATCTTTTATCCTGCTATTCCTTTTCTAGACGATACTGCAATGATACACCAGAGGTCTCTGGTTTCCACGTTTTTCGCAAGAGAATACAGAGATAAACGATACGATTATGAACAAAGAAGTCACACTATCGGAGAAATGTAGTATTTATGTTTCACAGGCGTTTAAACTTCAAGGTAAAAGGCAGAGAGGCATTGTTTCTTCACATCCCCAGCATAGTTTTAGAAGTAAACGGAAGATATTCGAAGAATTCCTCGAAAGCATTGTTGTTTCTCAGTTTATCCAAGACTTCGAGAATGCCGTGCTAAGATCATGTAATTAAACAACGAATCTGTAAACACTTCTATCATAAATATGTGAAGAAAAAAATGATGTAATATGTTGAGGAATTTTCGATAATTCGCAGAATTTTTCTCTCTTGTTCGTCCTGAGAAAAGATAAACGTTCAATGGGTTTAATGTGATGGGTGCTTTGTTTGAATTTATCAGCTTTTTCTAACATTGCAAAAATAACGCGTCATAAATATGTCCATGTTTAAGCCTAATTAGAAACCAATATTATCTCGCTAGTATTTACATGTGTGGATTTGAACACAGCAAACACAATCATTATTACTTGAAGTTAGTAAAAGAAAAAATGATAAATTATCAAAGAAATTGAAAAAAATTGATGACAGAGAAAATTTGTGCATGATATTTGCCATTTGTTAATTATAAGGTTCAGAGGTGTTCAATTTAGAATATTAATAACGCCAGTGATTTTTTAAAATATATGTTGATATGGCCGGTTTATAAGATACTTGTAATAGTTTGTAAAAAGCATGAGAACGTTATGTAAAGATTTTTTAGTTGACTGTCTTACGCAGTTTGACACTTTGGAAATTTAAAGTTTGAAAGACTTTTTAGGAAAAATCAAACATTTATTTATTTCATAAAATTAAATAACACTTTTGCATGTGCAGTAAATTGACAAGTTAACAATTACATTTAAATCTTTAGAGTCAAGTCGTCTTTGTAAAATGTAATTAATTAATAACTGATAACTACGTATAATTTATGCTACAAAAAATAGTTAAAAAGAGAGTTTCTTGCATACTAGAGTAATTTCTATAATTCATGCATATACTGTGTACTATACTTAAATTTTATTACTTATTGTTAACCGCAAGGAAGTTTTGATAAATTACTCACAACGAGTTAAAATATGTTTTTATTTATTTAGTTCAATTTATTTTTCATGAAGGATCCTGTCAGTCTAGTTGTTTTACTATATTATTTCTAACTGTGATTTCAACTTAACTTATAATTCAGTACAATAATATTAAATTAGTTAGTAATCGATGTCATTTTAAATAACACCTAATATATAATTTACTTTTAAATCATTGTGACTGCAAGAAGTCAAAATTATTTTAATAAGATAACCCCCTGACACGTTAGTCATAATCAGTGAAAACAGACACAACTGATCAGACAGTTTAAGCCATTATATTGTGGACAGTGTTACATTTTCATGAATTTCAAGACACTTTTACTGTTTATCTTCGCTTTTACTACGGCGTTTATTTATTAGGTTCGTACTACAATTTCTGTTGAATTAAACAAAAAACAACTTCATCCCAAAAGTAAAATATCTCAATCTCAAACATTCCGAAAACTTTTCTAATTTTCTCTTCCAATTTTTGGAAATATTTGCAATCAGTAGCGTATGCACTCATTTTGTCTATAATATATTTCAGGTAATAGTAGAAATATTAAGATCGAGTATACTAAAGTCGGAATCAAATAACTTTCGCTTATGTTTTTACTGCAATGTATTTAGTGAGTGTGGTTTACTACTTAAGTAGTAATGGAACGTTTAACAGACGTTTCGTCCATAGCTTACTACTGATATAGTAGCTAGGCTAGGAAATTATATATTGTTCAGAAGAATAAATAACAAAAATTATTTATACTTCTCTAATAAAATATAGTCAAATCAGTAAACATCAATGCAGTAAAATCGTTGTTAATCCCCTGCATTTTCGACCTCCCTCTTCCGTTTTCAATTAACTACGAGGATTTTCTTTTTCTTACAAGTAAGCCTACCGAAGTGTATATCTCCGATATATATAAAATTTGGATATGTTATAAAACATGAAAAATTAAGAGTCACATTTGTTTTTAACCGCGGAAAAACATATTTAACCCCTTGACTGACGCTATAATATCAAAGAAAGTGCTCAAAATGTAAAAAAAAAAATTGTGATGAATTTTAATAATACTTAGTATGAATTTTTTTTGGGTCGCTGAATTCGAATATGGAGTCAGATTTTGGAAATTCAAAACGGACGATCCAATATGGCGGACACTTTTTTGCAAAGTCAACCATTTTGCTTGAAATTTGTGACTCGGAGATTTTTTGGGTCGCTGATTACGAATCTGAACTCAGATTTTGGAAATTAAAAATGACGGATCTAATATGGCCGATTAAAATGCAAAAAGTTATTTGATCCGGATTACTCGGGGGTTTTTGAGGTCCCTGATTACCATTCTGAACTCAGATTTTATAAATTCAAAATCTGAAAAATAAAATGTCTGTATCTGAGCTCTGATTCGTAATCAGCGACCCCAAAAATCCCCGAGTACCCAGTTTCATCTAGATCAAGTAACTGTTTAATTTTTTGTCGGCCGTTGTCTTTGAAAGTCGACTACGAATGTCCCGGTAACAGTCGACTTTAAGTCAATTATAAGTCAACTGTTGACTATAATATTGACTTTTACTGTGACATTTATAATCGACTTTCGGTTGTCTGGGACGGTTTTCATTTTTTTTAATTTTAAAAACTTCTGTACTTTGTCCTTCAACAGAATAAAACACTGTATCAAGCAAATAAAATGTGGAAAAATGTTTCAGGTGGGTGTAATCTAATATTAGCTTCGCTGTAGTTACATAAATAAGTTGTTTCATTTTTGGGTTTTTACGACAACTTTTCTCAAACCCGGGCATGATTGACACTGATCGCGACACAAAAACCACATGATGATTTAATCTACCATATTGAATATGCCATTCTGAATGTTGTAAAAGTAACATCAAATTTATAATCAGTGACATCAATAACCCTTCAAAGTTCAATTGGCTGATATTAACCAAACTTTTTGATTTTGCTTCCGCGATCTTGGATACGCCATTTTATACACTTCTGCTGTTCTTTGTAAATTGCATCTATAATCTTTAATTTAAGCATAGGCTGATGCCTCAAGCCCATCAGGTGACTGAGAAAAGTACGGATCAAAACACCCAAAAACACGTATTTACTCCAATTTTTCTCAAAATCCTGACGTGATACTCAATTTTGGAACCCGTAGCGTGTTCAGCGCACAAAATTACATCGGGAATGACTCCGACATCTAAAAACGAAATACCATGTAGACCTTTGTATCTATAAATTCTTTTTTAACACACTTTTGGTCCATATAGCAGAACAATTTTCGATGACCAAAATATTAAATGGATAAACCAAAAATGTGACTTGTTACTGCTTCTATTTTACCAACAATTTACAAATCATTTTCACGCTTCCAACAGTATACATACTTAATTATCTTTCAGAATAAGTCCAGTAATATTGAATGGAAGGTACGTTAAGCAATACTTCATTACTTTCGTACGTGCAGTCGGATGATTTAATCTTTGACCTTTAACACGCAGCCCTTAATTCCATGATTAACTCTCTTTGTGAAGCTTTTTCATTTCGGTGAGCTCTTTTTCAATATAGGGGATGCGACAGGGGAAGCAAAAAATCTCCACGGGGAAAACAAACGCTTACGTTCAGGTGTAGCACTGCATGTGCGTCAGTGGTGTTGATGCAATTTTATAATTAGTGGAAACATCGGCAAGAAATAATTTACTTTATTCATTCACTTTTTCAACGTCTTGTTCGCAAAACTGACTGACCTTTTCCCAGATATGTATATGCGTTTAATTAACGTGAATTTTGTCCTTTTTTAATACAATTTATGACAGCATACACTTCCATCGATTTTGGGGTTGAATCCTACGCTCATGAAACACATTCAATTTTTCATTATAAACGATTCATTTGCTATTCTACCTTACGTATTAAACAGGTGATTTGCATGATTAATTTTTAGTGACTTTATTGATTTGAAAATGAGAATATAATCGTTTCAGTTGGATTATTAGGACGTACGCATATGACCATGTTAATGTCTTTTTAAAAATTGCTTCTTTTAATATTTGAAACCTTTATCAGGATTGGAACCTTCAATATATAATGAATCATTATGTTATAAACAAATTGTGTAAAAACCGAAGGAAAAAAAGATGTTAGAATTGTATGATACATACCACAAATGAACGTATTAGAATTAAAAGAAAAACTATACAATAGTTTACAATGAGCCGTTTGATGTCATCAGGTCCAGATCAAGGGCACTTGAAGGTCAAATGTCCAAAAACAATTTAATATCAAAATAAACCACTATACTTATACTTTTCGAGGTTGATGAATCCGAATTCGGTTTCACCGTGTCAAATCTGAGTCAAGGTCAGTCAAAGGTCAAATATAAGGAATCAGTATAATATCAGTCTAAACCGGTTTATCCGCAAGTTTTTGATCTCGATCAATCCAAATAAGGTATCGATTCAACAAATAAGGTTTACTAAATACTATCAAATTGCAAATTTAAAACAATTTCAGTACTTATGTAATAAGATAAACATTAAACCAAATATATATTAAATCACTGTACCGTCTTACTTACACCACTACGCAAAAATAACTCTCGTGTTAAAGACCCGCAGTAATCGGACATACCAACTACATTGATACCGCCATTGTATTAATATCTTGGTGAAATCGTTATTCCTCTTACTCACTATAATCACCTAAATTTTCTGGGAAACATTAGAACAATATTATTATATATTATTACAGGTCAATCCAATATCTACCACATATACGTCTTGCATAAAATTTAGCATTTATATACGATAACTCGTGACATCATCACTTGCGGGAATAATTGTGTATGAACGCTTGATGCGCCACCACACGGTGGACGTTCGATACGATGCGTTTTAAGATGCCCGGATATGTTCCATATATAATTAATTTGTTCATGAAGAGTACTTTAGAACTACTTTTATCTCAACTGTTAAAAACTATACCTTCAGCCACTAAAGTTTTGCGATTCAAACATTTTTCTATAAAGATTACATTGTGACTAGTTTTGGACTGCTTAAAATCTTATTTCAAATGTATGCTTATTGGATAGTCTCCTACAAACTTCATACAATGATAATAAAATATGATAGCAGGAAATGTGAACTTACTCAAACTTGAAATTATACTTTCAGAAAGAATTCATATAAAAATTTGGAAAAATATATGAAGTGAGAATCCTGAAAAGTAAATCTTTTAAACGGTACTAGAAACATTTACCTTTACGACACATCGTAAGGATTCCGATTTGAAATACGAAACCGTAAAGATGAATGGCGGTAACCGGAAATAGAACAGGTGTAAAGGAAGAACATTTATTTAAGAAGAAATTCTTAAATCCTAGAAAATCTTTGAAAAGCAAGGAAAATTAAATTAAAAGTCGTTAAAAGGTGCATAAAACCGAAATTAGCTCAAAGTTGGATAGTACATTTATATTTTAAACAAGGTTTGTGTCTAAGAAATTGAAATTCATCTTCAATATGGTTGATGTCATTCTCGGGGTTCTTCAGTTAAACTATTTTGTCCAAAGTTATGACATAATTTTAAAGGTTAGTTCTACTGACGTTATTGTCGTACTAAAACTATACTATTTGTCAAGTTCACATAAAATTATTGTTCACTTACTTACAACTAAAACAATTTAATACTTAATTACTTATCAAGTGGAAAACTCTATTTATAGCAAGAAAGTGAACTTAAAGAAAAGAAAGAAATAAACAAAATGAATGTATACCGTCACTGAAACATTCAATTATGTAGTCGTTTTATTAAAATAACAGTCTTTTGAAATATTAGTTTCTGCGTCCAGCACTAGGCGGCACGTCATTCCGTAAACAAATTCGCCTAGTCTTTACTTTAAGTGCTGATTTGATAAAACATATTCTAAGTAATATTAGTTTCATCTTTGAAATTTCTCTACTTAAAGCAGGAGGAATACAAAAAAAATAGAGATATCGGGTATACGACCGTTTTTGTGTTGCAGCACCATCTAGCGCCTCATAAAAAAATATTACATTTATTAAAAACTTTTTCATTCTCAGCCACTACTATTCGTATTAAAAAATTACCATTTTAAATGAAAATTTGCCATACTATGCAAATGTTTCCATCCAAACATGATTTAATTACTTTTGATAATTGTACGGGGAATTTCTAGTGGATTTTATTTACAACTCACCGGTAGGTTGTGTAGGAGCGATACAGAAGCAATTGTGATTTAAATCATTTATAACATACCGTAGGAGTTTAACCAAATCAATCCCATGCTTCTATTTACGTTTTCGATTTCGTGAACGACATTTTAATATTCTACGTGGCTGCTGTAAGGAACGTGACATCATAGATCTCCTTTCTTTCCACGTATCACGAAAAGCTATAAACGTTGACACTCGATACGATAGGAACTTAGTCGAAAGTCACCTTTTGTCGAAGAAGAAAATGCTTATAAGAATTGATGCATTGCCCTTGCTATAAATACAACAATTTCCTGTCGATGGGATATTTACTTTTTCTCTTTCTTATATTTAAATGTCTACATCAACCGACATTTGAGTTTCTTTTTTTTCAAAAATATTTTCCATTTGGTTGAGCATTTATCAACTTATTTTATAATATTTCTCTAATAGTAGCAAAAATTACCGCCAGGTGGCGAGAACCGCGGAATCTATATCCACAATTAAAGTAGATCATTGATTGATATAATTAGATTCGCTGAATTATAAGTTTTTTCACAAACAAATTGAGTGTGTCCAATAGAGGTTATAGATCTGCTCAGAATACATATTTTATATTCAATAGATTTTTCGGAATTTTCAATATGTAACGAAATAAACCAGGAGAGTGATGAAAAATCATAATTTTCAATATTATATCGTTCAATATACAGCGGAGTCCCGGTATATTTAACCGCCTGGTTCCTCACCTTCCCCTCCCGTCTGGTTGTATTGACCAAAAGAAGGGGAGTGTCGCTTCTCCCACTCCTCTCAGTCCCGTTATCTTCGTGACGTCACAGCAGGCCCTTTCTGAGGCCCCAGCTGGCGAGATGGGGGAAAAAGAGAGCGGCGACAGGTAAATATAACCAGACGGAACCGGGAAAATATGCTGGGACTTTAATGTAACGAGACGCAATTATACCGGGACTCTACTGCAGAACGAAAATTGCTGGAACAATTTTTTAAATTTTTTTACACAGATGTTCTAGAAGAGTGCTAGAATCAAATTAGAAAAGAAAATTCGATGTGTTTTTCACCTTTAATTAAAATACCATTTAATCACACCGCGACTATAGATTTTGATCCCTCGTGGCTTCTAATGACCAAAGGAAAACTCAGTTTTTGTATTTGCCATTTTCGTTTTATTTAATAAATATAATTGACAAATAAATTACGAAAGAAAGTTCCTGTTCATCCGGTATATAAATTGCAAACGACTTATCGCTTACATGAAAAGACACGAGATTTGTATTATCCCATCTCGCATAGAGCAAGGTGTTTAAAGGAATATCCGTTAAGGCGCGTTTTATTTATGCACTACAAAAGCAAGGCGCATTTACATAATCGAGTCTCCGCCTAACGTCGATGCTTGCATAATAGCAATGAAAAAAAAAAATTTAATGACGTGCGAGAAATACGACGAAAGTCATATCCAGGACATAGAGCTAAACGTTGAAGGAATATCGATTATCGACTTGCTGCTCTGCCAAGCGAGCGAGATAGAAGTTCACTTTTACACGGGCTTTAGGATTATTGACGCGTGTCATTCACACGTGGCGAAGATTTGACGTGAAACGCGAAAAAAACGTAGTTCCTCCTGCATCGGGACACAAAGAATGGAATTGCTGGAGATGTCACAGAACGGAAACCAAGAGGTTCGCACAAAGCGAAATCGACAATAACGGCATTACTTCGGTAACTTCTGGTAGACTTGACGAATTAAGTGGCACTCCTCCTCGGCATTTCTCCTTGTCACATTGTTGCGACAAGGTAACGTTTTATTCCCGGTATTGTAATATTAAGTCAGTCTTGTAAAATTAATTTTTGATATATGTGCGATAAATTTGTTGTCAAGAAACGACAAAGTTCTAACTATTGTGAATTTATCCTTTTGTCATCCGCTGAGAAATTCAGTTTCATTTACAATGCACTGATGGGATTGAAAGACTCGTTATACTTTCGAAATTTTGCTTTGTTTTTGTGATTGAATTAGTAGAAGACTGAAACATGATGAGATGCAGATGCAGAGTTCGAAAGTTGAAGGAGCTACTGGTTATTCAGTAAGCAGGATGACAGAAATAAGTTTGAAATAAAATGCATGGATTACATTCTAAATTTAACAATTTTATTGATCACGGATCATTGCAAGGTTGCGTGATAGTTATGGATGTAAGGGAATGCAATTTACAGGTTACTCGAGTTTATAGCTAGAGCCCTGGAGATGTCTATGGCCTGAAATATACTTGACTTGATGAATAGATGTACTGAGCTGCGTTGGTCTGCAGTAGACTTTTGGTCAGTGCTATATGTGCCTATGCTGATGAATGTACGAACTGAACTACTTCGACCTGCACTGGTCTGAACTGGGCTGGCGGATTGTAAAATTGCTTTAGTCTGGACTGAACTGAATTGTACATTACTGTACTGACGAATTCGCGAACTGAATTGCTTCGGTCTGCTCTGGTCTATATTAAACTGGGCTAGGCTGAAGGAGTGGCGGACTATCAAACTGATCTGTTCTGTACTGGTATTTTGCAATAGTTTGTGCCAGACTTAACTGTAACTTACTGTACGGATGAATCAACGAACTAAACTACTCAGATCTGCACTGGTCTGTACGCGTCAGAACAGCAATTTACTGTGCCGACGAATTCATAAACCGAACGGCTTCGGTCAGCACTGATATAAACTGAACTGACCAACTGTTCTGGTCTACTCTGGACTGAACCTACTTTTCTATACTGACAGTCGACGAATTGAAAAGATTTGGTCTCCGCGGTCTGACAGTCTGCCGCACTGCTCTGGTCTGTACAGGTCAGGACTGGATTGAACTGTACTTGAGCTGATCAATCAGAGAAATAAATAGCTTGGATCTGTATTAGTCTGTACTGGGCAGACATCTACTTTACTGTTCGAATCGACGAACTGAACTTCTTCGGTCAACATTGGTCTAACCTCGACTTCAGACTGATGAACTCTCTGATGTTCACTAAACTGAACCGCTTTTATTGTACTGAGGAATCGAGAAACCTAAACTGCTTTGTTCTGTTCTGGACTGACAGACTGCCGTACTTGACCGTTCTAGAATTGTCAAACGGACTTACAAACTGCTACGATTGACACCATCATAAAAATAACAAATAGATCATTATGTTTAGAGAACTCTGCCTCGACATTATGCAAATATAACTGATAAAATATTGCGTTTTCATGATAAAGAAGCGAATGTACAATCGGATCAGATTGTATTTATCGGTAAATATGGATAAAGATATTGCCCACCTAAAATTATTATAAACGAGATAGTACGTCATTTATTGTACACTGGGGGATAAGTTACCGAAAATTTGTTGGGTGAAGTAAATTTAGAGCTGATTTATAAGTAGAAGAATCAATTTAGAATGTTTATGGTAATCATGATGAAAAGATGAATAACATATATGGCACAGACAGATTAATCTTTGTAACTATTTTTATTAGTTACGTTTTATAATAACTACAAAATTCAAATTATATTAAAATGTAAAACATATTTCATATATTAAAGTAAAAATTCAATGGTTGTCGAATAAATCAATACCGAACTTAGAATATTTATTGGCGTTTAAAGTACTTTAATGAATTCATGTTTAACAGATATTGTTTCCTTCAACATAAAAAAAATATATATATCCGCACATTTCTCATTCATTGCACATCGTTACATATAAATAATCATTTTTCATTTAAACAAAAATTATATGTTCGTAACATAAATCACGTATCACTCTAAATGAAATTGTTTGACTCATTGATCACACCGTCTTTGATATAATTATCCGCATTATTTTAACGTAACATTAATTTTCACTTTAATATTCTCTTCAGAAGAAAGTCAAATAAAGAATAGAGAATATTAATTTCAATGATCAAAATATTTGTCAATCGATTCACACTGACATGAAATAAATGGATCATAGGAATGAAGAATTAACCGGTACACATTACACGATTAAAACTTGATCGACTTATCTGGTACTTCGCCGATGTTGCAGTTGAATGTCCTTATTCTTCTGCTCGTGTATTTATTTCTCCGATATAACATGGTAAACATCAAATAGGTCGAATCTGGAATACCCAGCACTCGTACGGTCGAATTGATTAAATTAAATGCACGGATTGAATTTCCAGCGCCGATGACCATTGATCCAGGGCTCCATACATCCAAGAAATAATAAAACCGGGGGAGACTATTCTTTTGAAGAGTTATAGAAATTGGGAATATTTCGACTCACCCAGACTTCGACCGCATGGTCGAAGTTCCAAAATCACGTCGCGTTGTTTTATTCAGTTCGCCAAACTCGAAATTCTGTTGAGATCGAAGTTGGTTGCCACCGTAAATGATAATTTAATTATTACTATCTTTCTTTTCTTTTTTTAAATAGCATACACGATTTGCACGTGTCTGCGAATTCGATCGAAAAACTGGAGATCTTGGTCGTTGACAACCCATTCGTCAGCGTGAATCCTGTCGATTGTGTCGTTGCCGCTTGCGGCGTCACCTCCTATCCCACTCTATCAAAATTTCCCACTCTCTGGTCCGTTATGACGCATTTACAAAATTACAATAAACGAAACGAACTTTTCGGTATATTTCTAGACGCGTGTGATTGGTCGAGCATTTGCCTAGTGCTTTCTTCGCTTTTACATTTTATGGGATAAAATATCGTTACATCTTCAAGGAGAAAAATTGTTACTGAGGTTTTATATTTCTTTGCTCTGATAATTCAAAACAGGAGTGGTTTAATATACTTCAAGTTTCCTACATTTATATGAAACATATATGCAACGAACACACATAAGTGTTACTCATATATGAGAAGTTCCGCGATACTTTTAAAATTCGATTCTACATTTTATTCGTATGACACCTTAAAAACCTTGTACCATTACTCTTCTAGGCTCTCATAGATTTTCCTGTAAACATACTAAAAATATTAGACAAAAAAAGTCACGATTTTGAGCTTCTTACGCTATTAACGTTTATTCAAATTCGTCAATGGCTTTAATTTAATGTGGTTATACGATAAAAAGTGCGATGGTTATATCGATGAAGAGTTAATCAGCGAATTAAACCCCCGCAATGTAATATGAACGATAAAAACTCTCGACCCCTATCTTTTATTGAGTTATCAATACTGCTACCATAAAATTCACTCAAGTAATATCATCTAGATAGTCTTACTGTCATAAATTGATCTTTTCCATCATCTTGTCATTATAATTATTACTCGAGATCACAAATAAGAAATATAAAGAAGGAAATATATAAATTAGTCATCTACTGACAACAGGCAAAGCATTAAGATTATTATAATTTACGAAATTATCTTACACTTCTGCATAGAATTATTTAATGAACGAAACAAGATCACACCAAACTCTTTTTCATCATTTGTTAATTCAATTTTTGTTGAAAAGAACCTTAAGATGTACCTAAACCTACCTCATCTATCAACGTCAGTTTTCTCAGAATTTACCGTAGAATTTACCTCAGAATTTACTGTAACCTCGATTTTTATGTAACTAACCTCATGGAAATTTTTGTTTACTGTTTTCTTGTTCATTGTGACCTAAATATTGAATAAATACAAGAATGTACACATAAGAAAACCTTTTTTTTCCTAACCTAGTTATTTATTGTTCAAATTTTAGGAAATAAATCATGTTATTCGAGTATTACTGCATTATTTGAAAACCTTATACCAGCAAGTATATCTACTAGCATAATCAAATTCGTATAATGCAATTAATATTTGTAAATTATAATAAGACAAAGTTCTGTAGAGAAGTAGTGGCTGAGTAATTGCGTTTGTATGTAAATTCTGAAAATAATTGGACCTGAAACCAACTTTCTGATGGCACTCTAGAAATTGTGTACTATTTTATGCAAAAGTATCTACATTTCTACTCAGGTTTAATTATTGAGTTCAAACCTTCCAACAAAACTGTCTCATAGAACCATCTTTCGTAACATTACATTTCGTATCTAACTATACTATTAAAACTTTGCTGCAAAGCAAACACGACGTCGATGCATCATAACGACTGTAAACAACAAATATGCCAGAAAAAAGCATATACGGAAAATAACATGATTTTAACACGTGATTATCCTTATAGATTGACATCGAATTATATTATTACAGATGTACAGAGTGATGAAAATATATTTAAAGTGTGAATAATTAATTAAGAAGTATCGTAATATATTGAAAATATGAATTAATTCTATCTCTGAATCCCTCATTATTGGAAATCACATAACCTCCAAGAATTTGAATAGCCCTTCAAGAATTTTTTTTACTGGACGAGGATCGAACTCACGACCTATGACTCCGTACATGAATAGTCTAGTGCCCTACCGCCTGAGCCACGAAGCCGATTTTCATAAATTTCATACGTCCAATGCTTTTCGAACGTTTTCATGAAATTCTACTGAAATCAAAGGCTAATTTGACTCTATATATACAGACTCTTACAGAATGCCAGAAGAAAAAGTCAACTGAGAATTGACCTAGAGTTATTGGAAATAAATAAAATTTACCTATTTCTAACAGTTCTCGTTCAATTCTTAATTAATTTCTTTGGCATATGTTAAAGTACCGTATACATATAGTAGATAGCTGGTTTACGAAAACAGTCGAATTTAGCGAGTTGATAATTTTTTTTTGAACTTATTAAAATTCAAATTCTTGACATTATAGACTGTCAGCGTACTGAAACCAAACAAACAAACATAATGTCTTATACTTATTAGAAAATACATCATTCCCGCACAGGAATCATTCCCACGTGAAAAACATTTATGAGGGAATGATCGAATGATGATGAGGGAATGACGAAATGAAACAAAATTGCCAGAAGCTTATAATCATAACCCTTACTTTATTACAAACTGTGTACAGTACTTTATTACTACCGGAAACATATAAATATGCTATGATTCTATTAACTCTCCTACGCCCGACTAAATTTTTTTACATGAACACCCGAACTAAAATGTAATCAATTTCGCTGGAACTAAGTATAGTAAGCATTGCCTATCATGGACGTAACGTTTGTTTTACTTCTTTTTTTGTAATAAAATATATTCATAATAAAACCTAATGCATTAAAACGAATTTTTTCGAATTAAAATATTCGGAAATCCACGTGAATGTATAAAATCGATGAACTTCGAATAAGGTTGTAACGTTTCTCAATTCAAAATGGCAAGAACCCGGATTGGAAACGTAATTTCAGAATTCGATTTTATTCTTTTTCGTTTGTTGGGACATTTTATGTAGGAATGACTATAAAAAATGTAATATTCAAAAAAATTGTCATCAAATTAGTTTCAACAAAACATTTGTTGTTCAACCGCCCACTCTGTTGTCAAGGCCAATGTTGCAAACTACAAAAAATGTAATGGAGCTCGATAAAGTATAAACCATTAAATTTTAATCCAATCACACTGTTTTCGAACGGTGAGGAAATGCTGGATTTTTTACGGACAAATTTTGAATTATATTACAAATATTTCCAATCGCATTTTTTAAACTATAAATTCATGTAGGTAGGTACAGTCAATACTATATACTATATGAGTAAAAAATAAGATAAGAAACAACAAGTAAGGACTTTTACGAACTCCGTTAGCGAACGAGTAATTATCGCTAATTAATATTAATTCAATATTAATTATAATGAATATTAACCCGTTTCCGCCCAAAATGCCGTAAATTTCACTACATTTTAATCGTCACTTTTCTTATAGAAACTAACGATGAATAATTCTGAATATTTAGATTCTATAGTTTTCAACCGTCCTCTTTCCGAATTGGAAGTCCGTTTTTCGCTAGGAGTAGCCATTTTTTAAATATGGCGGCGAAAAGGCAAAAAAATAGAGAAAATTTCGATTTTTGGATCGGTTTTTCATGGTTTTCAATAGGTTCGCGCTGACCGATCATTCCAAAGACCTGGATCTGGTGGCATAATGAGTTTGACTAAAAGTTGACATGATTAGATATCCAAAATATAAGATGGCGGATTTTTCGCCGAATTTTGTGTTTTTATAGCATTTCCGACATTATTAGCTATTTATATATATTGTGGTACACTTATTATTGATTTATGCAATCATTTGCAATAGTATCTTCTGTCCAATACTCGAAATTCAAAATGGCGGTTCCAAGATGGCCGACCGAAATGCAAAAAAATTTCTTGATCCAGATGAAACTGACTACTCGGGGGTGTTCGAGGTGGCAGATTACGATTATGACATTTGATTTTCATAATTCAAAATGGCGGACGAGAATACAAAACGTTGCATGTCCGAAATGAAAATGGTTGCTCTGGGGTTTTATATTATATAGTTCACAATTATAAAGTCTTATAAAATTAATCTTATTGTGTTTTTATCATTTGTTAGCCATGGTTTTTCACGTTTCCAACT
Organism: Trichopria drosophilae; assembly: GCA_030407085.1. Taxonomy (NCBI): domain Eukaryota; kingdom Metazoa; phylum Arthropoda; class Insecta; order Hymenoptera; family Diapriidae; genus Trichopria; species Trichopria drosophilae. The sequence goes on along the minus strand of CM059587.1, from coordinate 81,573,070 downwards.
CTCACCAAGTGGATATAACTCATATATAATAATATGCAAACTATAATAACATCTATAATTGCGAACTATATAACATAAAACTCCCGAGTAACCACTTTCATTTCGGACATGCAACGTTTTGTATTTTCGTCCGTCATTTTGAATTATGAAAATCAAATGTCATATACGTAATCTGCGACCTCGAAAACCTCCGAGTAGTCGGTTTCATCTGGATCAAAAAATTTTTTTGCATTTCAGTCGGCCGTCTTGGAACCGCCATTTTGAATTTCGAGTATTAGATAGAAGATACTGTTACAAATGATTGCATAAATCATTTATAACTGTACCGCAATATTTATAAATAGCTAATAATGTCGGTAATACTATAAAAGCACAAAAATCGGCGAAAAATCCGCCATCTTGGATCCGCCATCTTATATTTTGGATATCTGATCATGTCAACTTTTAGTCAAACTCATTATGCCACCAGATCCAGGTCTTTGGAATGATCGGTCAGCGCGAACCTATTGAAAACCACGAAAAACCGATCGAAAAATCGAAATTTTCTCTATTTTTTTTGCCTTTTCGCCGCCATATTTAAAAAATGGCTACTTCTAGCGAAAAACGGACTTCCGATTCGGAAAGAGGAAGGTTGAAAACTATACAATCTAAATATTCAGAATTATTCATCGTTAGTTTCTATAAGAAACGTGACGATTAAAATGTAGTAAAATTTACGGCATTTTGGGCGGAAACGGGTTAATAATGAATCCATTGAACTATAGTATGTCAAAGGGTTATAGTGCCCATAACAGGACTAGGCTTAAAATTCGTTAAATTTATGACAGTTTTTTGTAGAATTTTTTCAAAAAAATCAATTATGATTATCATCCTTAAAAATTCGATTTTATTCTAAAAATGCGAAATTTTTTACCAAATAATTGAGCAATAATTTTGTGTATATTTTTTAAAGAAACTACATACATAGTAAACTGAAGAAAATGGCGCTTCGAACGATTTTTTATCTATTTTTGTTGGAGTTACAGCCAGTTGAAAACTTTTTAATGTTTTTTTTTTTTGAAAAATTCATAACCCGTGAACATGGAAAGATAAAAATCGGAAAAAATTCAAGAAAGATTTTTTCGATGAATACTATACCCAATAAGCACAGATTTTGAAAAAAGATGACTTTATGACTTCTCGAATGTCCTCATTAAATTATACTTATAGCACATAAGAAGTAATAAATAAGGATTCTTTTATAACAAATATATATGTTAAATGTAAATTAGAGCGTATAAAGTACTAATAAGTAAGTATCCATTAATCTGAAATGCATTCAAATGTTCAAATATAGATCTAATAATTATAGTTCAAAGGTACAGATATACAATTTATATTCATGAAAATTTTGAAAATTTGAAATTTTGAAAATTTAAAAAATGTATAAAAGTGCTTACATGTTGAAAATTTGATAAGTTTTAAAGTCTAAACAATTTTAAAAAGGTCTTACATTTTAAAAATGTTGACATTTCTTTCCAAATTTGTTTAAGAAAACAATTCTTATCTACGAGAAATATGAAATGTAATTTTTTTAACAGTGAAACGGAACTCTAGCGGCAAAAGTTACAAGTTTACTGTAAAAGTTCAGTCGATATTAAAGATCCTTACTATTTCAAAAATCGATAAGAAAGAGAGTTTGCTCCGATTTGCGCATAACAACCTACGCACAATACGACGCACAAATGATACAGGTGTCTCTTACATATGTATATGTTTACTACATCCGGGAAAAACTGTCATAGGTGACAGGTCGCCTTGGAATATTATCAAATTAACAATTAGATACTATACGGCTTCCCTTTTGTTTCGCATAGAAATACAGAATTACATTGCACTTTCGATGATACAATTTTAGTGATTTTAACTCAAAGTAAACAAAGCATAGCGGTTAAAAAATGGAAACTGCTGGACAATTGACACAATCCGAAGAGTGGAGGAAACGAGTAAGTTTATAAAACTCCAGTGACATCTAATTTATCTTAGGTTATGTCATCCCGACAAAATTTTTTCAATAATATAAATATTTTAAAACAATTGCTTCCATCCTCTTATTTTAGTGTCAAATCTTTCATTTTATACATTTTTAGATAAATTTTATTGATTATGTTTTATCGATTACAACATATTACTCAATAGTTGTTAATTATTTTTATTTTTATTTATCTAATTTTAAAAATTAGATCGTACAAACTTTATTAATCTAATTGACAAATATATGTTGAATTTGATTAAAACAATCAATAATATGCCATTTCATCTGTTCTAAATATTTTTCAATATGTTTCATTCTAAATTTAATATTTATTTATTTATTTAAATCATCAACGGCCCATAAGGTCTTTTACAAGAAATAATAAAAAATATTTATACATTGATAGAGGCGCAAATAAAATTACTGATAAACAAATTAATACAAGCAAATCCATAATAAATAATAAACAATCATGATTCGATAACAACAATAGACACATAAAACCACTATAAAACCTCTGGATAAAATCTTAGGCAGGTCGCTCTAAACCCAAATGCAGCGTTTAGTGGCAAATTATAAGATTGCCGAGGAAGCGCATTCCAATCCCTCCGCAGACGACTAATGGGGGAATAAAAACCAAAGTTAGACGAACTGTTAATTTCCTCCAGAGGGTGGAGATCCCTAATCAGATAACGGCTGATGGGTTAATAAGTTGGACAATTCTTTAAAATTTAGACCACCATACAGAATTTTATAAACAAAAGTTACATTAAAATACGTATGAATAGAATGGACTGTGGGCAAATTAAAGGTACTTGATAATTTAGAGTCGTCATGATCAATGAAAGACATAGGAGATTTAAAAGAGAGAAACCGAATAAACTTATGCTGCAAGGATTCCAAATTATTTATATATTTCTTAAAGTGAGGTGACCAAATAACCAAACCATACGTAATATGCGGAAGAACATGTTCTTTATAAAGGTGAATGATAGATTGAATATTATTAAAATCTTTTGTAGAACGTCTTAAAAATCCCAAAGCAGAATAAGCCTTAGCTAAAATACTGTCTCGGTAATACCCAAATCTGAGATGGAATCCACTCTCTGAAGGTACGAGTTTGAGATGAGATAATCATAATTAAAAAATTTAAAACGTCTGTGGAATGATGATTTGCATTTTTGAATGTTAAGAGGTAATAAGTTATAGTTGGCCCACAGAACAATTGCATTTAAGTCCATTTGAAAATTGAATGCATCAAGGGGAGATAGAATCTCAATATACAATTTGATATCGTCTGCAAATAGCAGGAATTTAGAGTATTTGATAGAATGTACAATGTCGTTTATGAACAGAACAAACAATAATTAGGAATATTAAGTAACTATCATTATTGTATTTACATTTATTATTAAAATTTAGTTTATATATAGTCGATTAATTACTATTATGATAACATTTTGTCTATCGTTAATCTTCGTCATTAATATTATGTAGAATTAATACAATACTGGAATATACGAAGTAAATTAAAATGCTATACATACTCGCATTTCATTTCCTTTTCTTGTATTCAATAGTCGTAGACGTAGAACGTTTGATTCCTCTGTATATGTCAATTTCTTTGTCGTATCTGAATTATTTTGTTTTGAAATTTAACATTTCTTCTTGTCATCTATCCAATATAAAAAATAATTGAATCATTTATGTTGTAAGTCGTTTCGATAACATTTATGTATAAAATTTAATTACTTCTGATATATAACAAGTTTTTTATTATCAAACTTTCTTATTTTTGTTTCGTTTCACTAAACGAAATATCGAAACTATTTATTGTTTCTTTATATTTGAAATACTATAGAAACCATTTCTTCTTGTCATCTGTCCAACGTAAAAAAAAATTTAATCATTTATGTTTTAAGTCGTTTCGATAACATTTATGTACAAAATTTAATTACTTCCAATATGTAACAAGTTTTTTATTACCGAACTTTATTATTTTTGTTTTATTTCACACAAAATATCGAAACTATTAATTGTTTCTTTATATTTGAAATACTATAGAAACCATTTCTTCTTGTCATCTGCCCAACGTAAAAAAAAATTGAATCATTTATGTTGTAAGTCGTTTCGATAACATTTATGTACAAAATTTAATTACCTCCGATATATAACAAATTTTTTACTACCGAACTTTATTATTTTTGTTTCGTTTCACTAAACAAACTATCGAAACTACTTATTGTTTCTTTATATTTGAAACACTATAGAAACCATTTCTTCTTAATTTTGTGACATGGTATACATTGGTCAAACGGGTAGATTATTAAAAACAATAAAACAGTGAACATCAGATTTGAAACTTCCACATTACCAGATATTTATACTCCACTAATTTATTTAAATATGGAAAAATAATAACAGTTCCCAAATAATTATATTCGGAAGACAGAATTTACCAAGAAGTGATTAATACTAAATTAAGTATTTTCGAAAATTACCTTCTTGAACTTATACGTTGTTAATAAGGTACAGTATTGTCTAAGTCATCGACACGTCGACTACTATTGACAAATTGAAAAATGAAAAATCAACTAAAGTTTTCTTTTATTTTAATTTTTTAATTAGTGACTAGTGTTAAGAGCTGGATGTAAGTTTTATATTTATTTTTACCTAAAAAAGTTGTTTAAACACTATGTCAGTACATGTCATATTGTTAAATTCAAATAAAATTAAGATATATGGCTTATGGAATTGGTATAGTGCATAATTCTAACAAGAATATTTATAATAAGGTAATTAGTTTTTCCCCCTTTTTTTTTACATTAATTAACGTTGGAGGTTGGGATGGGTACGTTGAATAAAATATAATAATAGTTTTTTATTTTTTAACAGTTTTTTCATCTCAAACACTTAAAAAACCAGACTTTTTTCAAGTTTTCAAAATGTCTCATTACATAACATTTCGGTAAAATGAAATTTGTATTGTATAATATTGTAAATTTTATTGTTTTTTAAACTTAAATGAATTATGTATTTTAGAAACAATAAATTTTCTGAAGAGGGCCCTCATTATTGGCCGAAACGTAAAATTATTGTGTAAACCTGTTTAAGAACCGTTAATACCAAGACTATTAATTAATACCATTTCTTCTTGTCATCTATCCATCATAAAACAAAATTGAGTCATTTATATTGTAGTCGTTTCAATAACATTTATGTACAAAATTTAATTACTTCCGATATACAGTAGTCTCCATCCTAAGTTATACCGTCGGTTCTTTCAAAATGGCGGAAATTTGTCCAAAGTTATAGTCCCTCACTATCCCCACTTCTGTAACTCTGTTTATATCCGTGCAATGACTGCTTCTGTGTCTGTGTATCGTGAGCAAGTGTGGCTCAGCGAAACAATGTGGTGGGGGAAGGAGAGGGAAGAGAGTGGTATAACTTTGGACAAGTCAAATCTATAATTTAGGATAAATATATAACTTTGGGCGATATAACTTAGGGCGGGGACTACTGTATAACAAGTTTTTTATTACCGAACTTTATTATTTTTGTTTCGTTTCACTAAACAAAATATCGAAACTATTTATTGTTTCTTTATATTTATTGTGTATCGATACTGAGTTACGGTATTATAGCCTGGGGTGGTGCATATAAAAATTCATTAACTCCAAAACAAATTCTCCAAAATTTGATCATAAAAAGAATCTTTTTCAAACCTAGGCTTTATTCATCAACTGAATTATTTTACACCTCCAAAATATTAGATGTTAGAAAGATATTTTACTTAAATGCTGTAATACAATGTAAAAAGGAAAATTTATGGGTTTTTGTGCACCACTCCAAAGAAATAGAAATAGAACCATTGTACTATCTCCGAAGAAGAAGACTATCGGACAAAGAGTTTTTGAATATGTCGGTTTGAAATGTATAAATTTACTTCTATTACGAAATAAGATCTTTGGCAATGTTATGCCAAAAAAAGATATAAAAAATTGGCTTTGCAACAACCACTCACTGGAACTAAACAGAGTTTTAGTACCTGCAGACTTTGTCTAATTGTTAGTTAAATTATTAGATTCTTGACGATACTAAAGAAATATTTATTTGTTATATTTTTTTATCTTTATATAAAGCTGTGACCTTTTTACAATTTTTAGACGGGCACTTTTCCTTTCTTTTACTTCCTTTACTTTCTTTTTTATAATTATTTTTGTTTTTTGTTTAAGGCATGGCAGTCTTGCGATGACTGCTTCAGGTTTTCGGACAAGTACTTAAATGTATTTTTGCAGTTACTATGAAATATTACCTGAAAATAAATTCAATTCAATTCAATTTGAAATACTATAGAAACATTTGACTGGACCAAAAAAAAAGTCCTTATCGTTATCTTCTCTGGTTTACGATTTATACTATTCTTTATCGCAACTCTCAATTTACTCAGAAACTTTATAACTCTTATATAAAACTTCAAAATAAACTCCCCTAGAAATACAACTGTTTCAAACTCTTCGAAACAATAAGTCGAACACTTTTTGTTCGTCTTTTAGGCATTTCTCGGACCACTTCCACCGCACTTCTTAAGGATAGAAGATGCGACATCACAAGAGCAACAAGAAGCAGCAGACCATCAAGCTGCTTACGCGTTGCATCAAATGCAAATGCAAAGTATGCCAATGATGCAAGACAACAGAGTAGGAAGACTGAGCGTAACAGTAGCGCAGGTATTTATTTTATTCGTAAAATCTTTTCTATTTATTAAAATCATTATATTTTAAGGCAAAATTAGTAAAAAATTATGGCCTTACACGAATGGATCCTTACGTCCGACTACGAGTTGGACACAATGTCTACGAGACGCATACGGCAACAAGCGGTGGAAAAAATCCACATTGGAACATTGTTATTCAATGGTAATTACCTATTTACTTACTAAAAAACTATGTAAGTAAGGTTTCTTAAAAATGGCCAACACAGTTCTAACAGGAAAAAAACGACAATTTCCTCCCGTTGATAAAAAATCTGAACAGATCCTTTATTTTGCGCCCAACGTTTCGACCTATCTTGGAGGTCCTCTTCAGGGGCTTCTATTAAATAAAAATAAAAAATATACAAAAAACTAAATAATAAAATAACACACATACAACGAGACAATATACAATTAAAAAATTGTTAAAAAATAAAACGAACAAATTTATAAATTAAAATCAACGCACCATACACGAGTAACTAACCGAGTATACTAAACGTTTAAATATGGAATCATAACGTTGTAAACATACACCCACACACATATACACACTTCGAATACACGACTCGGATTAAGTGTTTCAAATCTAAATACCGTTTTCATTTGATTTATAAATAATTTCAAATTCAAGTCAATTTGAATTGATCATTTGATTTATAAATAATTTCAAATTCAATTCAAATTCAATTCAAATTCAATTCAAATTCAATTCAAATTCAATTCAAATTGTTTTCACTACATTCTGTACGAAACATTATTTATAAATCATTGATCATTTGATTTATAAATAATTTCAAATTCAATTCAATTTGATTCTATCTACAACAATATTCAATTTGAATTGAATTTGAAATTATTTATAAATCAAATGATCAATGATTTATAAATAATGTTTCGTACAGAATGTAATGAAAACAATTTGAATTGAATTTGAATTATATTTGATCATATGTGTACATTTTGCAATAACTTTTACAATTCTTAATGAATTTGCATGAACCTTCGTACACCAAGATGGTCAAAATGTCGTCAAAATGGGAAAATTCAAAATGGCGGCTGTAAATTTGCTAAATTTATTAAAATGTGCGGCGCACATTTTTCTTTATACGGAAAACAGCTGAAAATTGTCACTCGCGGCTTTTCGGGGTCGCCGATTACGAAACTGAAGTTAGATTTTGAAAATTCAAAATGGCGGATCCAAGATGGCCGACCGAAATGCGAAAAATTACCCAAACTTTATGAAACTGGGTTCTCAGGGGTTTTCGGGGCCGCTGATTATAAATCTGAAATCAGATTTTGAAAATTCAAAATGTCGGTTCCAAGATGGCCGACATAAATGTAAAAAATTTACTCGATTTTGATGAAAGTTGGTACTCGGGAATTTTGTGGGTCGCTGATTACGAATTTGGAGTCAGATTTTGTAAATTCAAAATGGTGGATCCAAGATGGCCGACATAAATGTGAAATATTACTTGATTTTTTAAATCATTAATTAAATGTTAAATGATATATTTTAGGAAAAAATGGAACCCGTCTTTCACCGTTTTTCGATATCTTAAGTACAGGGCTGTACCACTTCTGGCACGTTTTTTTTTTTAAACAGCTACCACTGAAGTGGTTAAGAAACCTTACTTACATAATTTTAAATTACAGTTCATTGACTACAAATATCACTTACGAAAAAACTTTATTAAAATTCTGTTTTTTTAGTCACTTGCCAGCTGGTGTGAATAAAATATATGTGGAAATATACGACGAATGTTCGTTCACGATGGATGAATTAATCGCATGGGGACATGTAGAAATCCCTCCGCAAGTGGTAAAAAATGGAGAAACGCATGAAGATTGGTACATGCTCAGCGGAAAACAAGGAGACAATCAGGAGGGAATGATTAATTTAGTTTTGAGCTTTGCGGTGAGTAATTAACAAGCAAATTTTTATTCAATTTTAATGATTGATGTTGTAACAGCCTCGAGGAGCACCTTATACTGGCGCGTCGTCACTAATGATTCCATCTACAACAATATTCAATACGAAGAATGCACCGTACGCTCCGGTGAATGTTTATACGTTACCTGCTAGGCCGAACGAACCTGGTCCACCGGCCGTTCCAGCGAGTAGTTTACCAGAAGCGGAGACTGAATTAAAACAGGTAATTAATGAAAACATAACTTTTTATTTACTCTTTATCGATATACAACCGTTAATTCCAGATCTCAGAAATGTTCCCGAATATCGACAACGAAGTCATAAAATCAGTGTACGATGCTAACAACGGAAAGAAAGACGTAACGATAAACTCTCTGCTCCAAATGTGCGAATAATTTTTACGCGATCATTCGCGTGGTACAAAGACATACGCTTCGCATATAACCCCAATGCCACATTTGTATTTTCTCGTAAACTGTAACGAATGTAATCGAAAGATGTAATATATTTACAAATTACTACAAATATCTTTCCATGGAATGATTTATTCTCAAAATGCACCCTTTTTCCTAACCTATTATGAAATTAACATAACAATGACCTTTCAACATGACCACATGTAGAAATATGTACTTTGCCAGTGTGGCAAATACCTAGCGATCGGTTCTGCGATAAGTTTTGCAAGTGGAACCGTTCTTGACAGGGTATTCAATATGGCGAAGATTTTCATACGGCTGCAATTATCGTAGAACGGTGAGCGCAGAATGTAGAGTAGAAGACCTATTCTTCGTCGACACAGTTCTTCTTGTTCTTCTCTATTCAGCGTAGTTTCAGTGTTGTGTAATTTTAAACTGAAATATAAATCTGTTAGTACTTTGCAAATATTGACGGAGTCTTACTTACCTTACGAGGTCAATGAAAAATGATAGGAGCCAAGGATTCCAATTTTTTGGACCACTCAGCGATAAGCAACCGAGATGTAGAAGTGGTTTGATAATATAAAGTGTCTATAAAAACACAAAATTGTCATTAATGTGCTCAGTTTATTAAATGCTTTTTAATTTTTTAATTTTTTAATTTTCGTACCTCTGCAATAATTAGAGATTTTTTCGTGACATTGGCACTACCGTTCGAAAGTTCGGCTTTCTCGGCTATGTGTGTCGTGGGCGGAGTCCACGTTCGTGTTTGAGTAATACTACTTCTAACTGATCTAATCACAGCACCAGATCGCTTCAAAGCGTAAGCATCTTTCGGAACTTGGATATTTATATCTTCGTTTAGCTTCTCACGATTAAGCGGTGGAATGGCTGGTGTTTGCGTTATACGTTCCTTATAGCGAAAAACTAGCAGAAGTCTCATTGTTACTCTGTAATTAATGATAGTTTGCATAACAAAATATAAATTATCCTAGATTTATGATACGTACTTCAGAAACTGTATCAATGTTATGACAAACCATCTGCCACTTTCGCCCCATGCTCTTTTGCTGCTTACTTCTAACAGAGTTTCTGTATAATCGATAACAGTGAGCCAAATTTTTATTTTCGATTGGAGAGACGGTATTTTTCGACTTGTCCATCTTGTTTTTATTAGATGGTCGTTGAAGAGGACGAGAAGGTTTGGCAAGGAGTATACGAATTCAGACGCGAGAGAGTTGCCATTTAATTTACCTGGAATCAAATTTTATATGGCAATCGTCAATGTTGTATTTGTATTCTACGATAATCGTATTTTTTTGTAATTCTTTAATGCAAACCATTAAAAAAAATGTGATTACAATTATAAGATAATTTGTGATTATTAGCCACTAATCTTAATCATGAAAATACATAATCATACCCACGGTGGGTCTCTATATACTTTAACGAAAAAGAAAAAAATCATTAGGGCCGTTTTTGAAAAAAAAAAAACATTTTTCGATATTTTATGAGTTTAATTACAATAATTTCGTGATAATACTTTAAAAATGTTTTTTTATCAGTTTAATACTTTCATTTTACCATCGAAACAGAGTAACTATAATAGAAATACCAATTTTTAACTTTAATCTTCAAATTGTAAGAAAAAATTTTAAAAATAATGATTTTTGAACATAATTTCTATTCCGCATTTTAATGAAACTACACAATATTTAAATTTTTTTATATTTCGAATTAACTTACATAAATCAACATAATTTAAGTTTAATTTTAAGAATGTTTGATAATATGTACACGTAAACGAGAAATATTGTCGAGATAAATGATGTGAATGTGTGTGTGCAAATATTAATTTCAAACATATCGCATATTACAAATTTAGCTACAGGTTAAAATAATAAGAGAAATCAAAATAGACCTAGAAGCGAATTACTCAGTCTTTAATCAGATCTTGTATTAAAAAGCAGAATTTATATAGGAAATTAGGTAAACAAAAGATTTATTAAGATACAATAAAGAAAAATATTATCAAAATAAATTAAATAATATTAAAAATAATAGTAAAAAAATATGGGAATTTCTTAACGATAAAATTAAGCTAAAGCAAAATCAAAAATGTGATATTGATTATATAAGTGATGATAATAATAAACAAATTTGGGATAAAAAAGAAATAGCTAATAGATTCAATCATTATTTTAGCAATATTGGAATAAATATGGCAAACACAGTAAAATCACAAACAAGCTTCAAAATGAACAATAAATATTTTTTGCAGTCAATGTATGTTAGAGATACGAATGAAACAGAAGTATTAAATATTATTAAAACTATTAATAGTGGCAAAAGTGGAGGAGTCGATGGACCCACTTTAAAAAAGCAGAAATTATAGTAATTTACAAAGGTGAAAATAAGCATAAGGAAACAAATTATAGACCGATTTCATTAGTGCCAAATTTAGCAAACATTTTTGAAAAAGTTATTAAGAACAGACTCACAAAATATTTGGATAAATTTAAATTAATTTCAGATTATCAATTTGGATTTAAAAAGAATAAGTCCACAAATGATTCTTTAGCATATATGCTTCTAAATATATTTATGATAAGTTAGATAACACTACACCAACAATAGCAATATTTTTGGATTTGGCTGAAGCCTTCGATGCAGTCAATCATGACATAATACTATAAAAAATATATCATCTTGATATCAGAGGACGTATGTATAAACTCTTAAAGAATTATTTATCAGATAGGCCACAAATTATTAAAATAAATGATTACAAAAGTAATATGGAATATCTAAAATGCGAAGTGCCGCAAGGTACAGTATTAGGTCCCATTTTATTTAATATTTATATTAACAATTTACTTACAACAATTACAAAAGGAGAAATAATAGCATTTGCAGATGACACAGTAATATTATCTTCTGGTAAAACGTGGAAAGACACAACGCTCAAAGCCAATATTCGAATGAATAGTGAGCATATTGGTTAACCATAAATAAATTATCATTGAAAATTCTTAAAGGGTTGATTCATAGTCAGGAAGTTACAGGTTTATTTATACAGCGGTCAATCTCGCACCAGCTTTGTGCTATTCATTTCATTGAAGAATCCGCTAATCGCACAAATTATGTTACTTCGGAGAGACTGACAAATTTTAAATCCTATGCACTCAAACTCACTAAAACTTTTTGTTAATTAATTTAGATATTCCTTATTACACTTTAAGTTTATATTATTATATTTAGTTTATATCATTTATTGTTACTCAAATTGTATGATACTCATTATGTTTTTGTTATATTTTGTTTAAAGGCACTTCTAGTGCCGTTGATTTTAATAAATAAATAAATAAGTTAAATAATATAAATAGAAGAATGAGACATTTTTCTAATCTGCAGTGCGATAACAAAAACCAACTGTCTGTTGAAACTATGATAAACATTAAGATGACGTTGGCGTGTTGCAAATGAAAAATGTCGAAAATCGTCAACGAATTTGTTTATTATGTCTCGAAAAGACGAAGAAAATGGCATCAGTACAGGATAAACTTATGCTAGTTAATTCGCAAAAAAAAAAAACAAAATTAACATGATCAATTGATATTTATATGTAAATTGGATTAACGATTACTTTTTTACTTTTGTAATAAATTTCATACGATTTAAATGTTGCGTAGTTTCATTTAACCCGAAACACAATGAATAAAAGCAATATTCTTATCAATCTCTAATAATTACAGTTACTTTATTTTGATAGTAAAATGAAAGTATTAAACTGATAAAAAATCATTTTTAAGGTATTATCATGAAATTGTAATTCAACTCATAAAATTTATTTATTTATTTATTATTGGCGACCAAATATGGCCTTTATACAATAGACAATAATGGTAATTGTGCTCTTTGAAATTGAACAGCTTGGTATAAAATAAAATAAACGTCGCTGTCAAAAAATTATATAACATTTGAAAAATAACAAAGATTAGTATTTATAAACAAGGTTACGCAAACTGACTTTAAAAGCGTTTATTTGCATTTGACTTTTGATAACTACTGGTAAAATAACAAAAAAAACGTTTTTTTTTAAAACTGCACTAATGATTTTTTTCTTTTTCAGTGTCAACTTGTTCGTTAAACATTCCAAAAGTGCAAACAAAATGGCATATGCAAGACACTTTGGGTTAAATTATATCAAGCCCCACCATGTAACGTTATATAAAATAATTAGTTAAAATTATGTCAAAGTTGCTTTAATTTAAGTCCTAGCCATTATAAATTTATATAATCGGTTTAGTAGATATTATCCCTCTTAACTTATTTCTTGATCGTAAGGAAACAATGTAGTTTGAACGAATATAGTAGTGCGCAGAAGGATTAAGGAATTTAATGTTTAGACACAAGGATACATTTTACAGATCTAGTAAAAGTGTTAATGTTTTATTGACAATATAAAATAACAATCATAACGATTGCATGTTAATATATTTTAATATACAATACATCATAAAAATGGTATTCGATTGACGATAATGAAAAACAAAAACCGTAATCGATAATTTATCTCTAAAAAACTTAAATATTACTTACTTGCACTGAAAAATGACAGGCATTTCACAGTATTCTCAACGTCGGATATTAATGCCGGGTTTTGGGAAATCCATTTCTTGTAACATTCGAACCATTCCATACACTTGGCATTCAGAGCTTTTGCCATTCTTACAAGAAAAATGTAATTTTTTTTTTTAAACCGCTACATGCAGGAAAAATTCCTAAAATAAATTGTCACTTCAAATTTCAAGAGCCGAATCTTGCACTACTCCAAATCAGTGAATGCGTTGATGCGCGTTTATTATGCATGTACATATATTGTTATGGATTATGTATGCGAATACATTTTATTTTGTTAGGTTAGGTTAGAATGATTCGCGGACAGTCGATGTGATGTTTGCAAGTTTACATTATGATATCACTGTCCAAAAGTTTCTGAAATGCCCATTACTGATGACGACATCATTCACGAAATGTAATAAAGGTAACGAATATAAGATGAAAAAAGAAAAGATGTAAACGGTAAGGGTAAAGGGAATGCACTAGGCAAATGGCGATTTTCAGACTACTGTACTGCACTCTGCAGACAGTTGAATATACATATAATTATGCATATAGTTGAAAAACAAAAATTTGAAGAAAGCTTTTCTCATAAATTCAACATACCACCCGTTCCGTTGCTGGTAAATATATGCGGTTATTTTCATTTTATATTTTCGTTTTAAAATCTCATATATTCCAACAAACAAAAAAAGGGTAAAAGGATTCTCTAAAGGCCATTGAAAAATATTCTATATCTTTATCCTGAAACATATATTAATTTTCAGGAAGATTTTAGGTAATAAACAATTTGTTACTAATTCCATTGAATATTTAAACATTTGTACTCATTCGTGTATAATTATATGCATATTGCGGATACATTTTTTATAATATAATAACTACAAAAAGTGACGTATTGAGTTCAGGAATTCGAACAAAAAATGGACATGAACATTCGCACAAATCCACGTAGAATCGTCATGGATTCTACATTGATTTTTACAATTGGGTATATTTTTGTTTAATAAGGTGATTGAGCCAATAAATGGACGATTATTTTCTTTGAACATTCAGAACAATGTTTCTAATATTGTTGACCTTCAAATGTTTATTATTTTGTAGAAACAAATAGTTTTCATTCGTACTGGTTGAAATTCGTACTGATTTATTTTGAATTCGAGACGAAATGGTAGAACATATCGATAGGACTTACAAAGACATGTTTATTTCGGTTCTCCACGAAAATGCATTTAACTCAGCAATTGTCACGAAGACTCATGTATTTCGACATTTATTACGAACACTCGCTTGTTTCAACGTTCACCGCGAAAAATTGTTTATTTCAGTGTTTTCCACGAAAACTCGTTTACTTTAAAGTTTATCGCTAAGACTTTGCGTGATTAACTTATTAAATATACAGATGGTTTTTTTTTCATTTATTTAAACAACAAAGTATTAAAAATAAATGTTTACTCCAATGTAACGTTAAAAAAAATATTCAATTTTAAATTGGATTTGAAAAGCCAGTCATTGCACTATTTAGTTTTAAACAAACTTTTCAAATTTTTGTCGATTTAGATTTAAGAATTACAAATTGAGATTTAAGAGTTTATTTACGGGTAATTCTTTCATAAAAATTCAATTTAGAATCAGCTTTATGATTGATAAAATATTAATATTTTATGATATTTAATTAATTTCTTTTGTATGTAATATTCAATTCAAACCATTACAAATTCATTTCGAGAGTTCGCAAAAAACAATTAATGTTTTAAAACGAACATCAACGATTAAAAACGTTCAGAACTTTCAATTTAAAAAAGCGTATAAATGTAAGTTAGATTTAGGAGAAAAAAGACTGCGGACGTAATGTACTTTAAACAAGAATTTAGTTCCTGAAGAACACCATGCGTGTTATCGCAAAATACTTGACATTTGAATAAAACACTATTTTCGAAAATGAGTACATTTATTCCAAATTAAAAATGAAATTACATTAGTACACAAAATCTCTCCCTTCATCAAATTATATTTTTTTTAGAACCATGAAAGAGGCGTGATCAAGTAATTGCGTTTTGTTTATCCCAATTTTATTTTAAATCGAAATGATTACGAACATATTATAGATAATTTTCAGTGTGCGTTGAAATAAACGAGTGTTCGCGAAAAACGCCGAAACAAACATTTATTCATGGTGAACAACGAAATAAATAAGTCTTCGTGGCGAACAGTCGACATAAACAGATTTTCGCGATGAAAATCGAAATAAACGAGTTTTCCAAATAAAATCTGAACTAAACGAGTTTTGCTTAGAAAATTTGAAATAAACATGTTCTCGTAAGAGATTTAAACTAAACGAGCCTTCGTAAGATCCATCGATATGACGTTCAACATATAATCGATCTTTTTTAATGAAATTCAAATGAAAAGTCCCGCGCGGTCTCGATTAACTTTTTGACCTTGACATTTTCTGGACCACCTTCACAAACAGCAAGTTGATCTCGCAAAGAGCTCATAAAGATATCAGAAAAAATTTCTGACCTCGTTAAGAAAACTCAATATGATATCAGAATTATGTCATAATATGGTCAGATGACCGACTTAGAGGTGTCATTTTGTATGTATGACACGTACAGGTGTCATTTTTATTTATTATTTATATTACAAAAAAAATCCAAATTATTAACCCTTATCTGTTTTTTTCCCTTTTTTTCCTTTTCCTCTAATCTTTTACTCTTTATTAAACTCAAATATTTTTAATTGCCATTTTACATATATGACCGAAAACCCCCAATACTATTCAACAATATATTAAAATAAAGTTATGTTTCAAAATATCTCAGCATTGTTTTCATTCTAAAAATTGAGGAGACTTGCAATCAAACTAAATCATCTAATTGAAATCTATTTCCAGAAGTAAATAGAGGAGTTGTAAAAATTGATGTATTTATAACGTTGCCGAACGTTAGAGACTTTGTTTAATGTATACAAGTAAGGTATTTTAAAAGATTTGGTCATTGTTGTCTATATTCTAACAGAAAAAGATCGAGCAATCCATTAAAAACATGGCCAACCCGCAGGTATTGATTGCATAAGCTACTTGATTTTAGATTAAACGATTGGTTTTATTCTTCATCATTATTTTTCCTTCATTGTATATACTTTTCACTTGAATTTCGTTTAAAAAAATCGATTACATGTTGGACTATCATATGTTCTACGATTTCGTCTAGGAGTCTTTGAATTCAAAATAAATCGCCCTCAGTGCGTCGTCGGTCATAAAGGTAGGTAGAAAATCTCGCTCGTTAAATGTGTTCCCCAGTTTATTTAATAATTCGTTTGTAATAAAATCAAATTAAATACATAAAAAAGCTCCAAAGATTAATTTTGTATGCAATTAAAGAGAAATTGGTTATTTATAAAATTTGTTATCAGGTTTTTAAGGTTGTTTTATCAGGACCAAAATTGAAAAAAGTTGTTCCAAACCGTCCAAAACCACGTGGTCCCGTACAAACCTGGTAATGTTTTAAAAATTTTAATTAATTTCATTCCTTTTCCAGACATTTTTTACTGGATAACTGTTATTGCCAATACCTTTCAATCAATTTTTGTTTCTGGTATGATTTCATTAATTTACCTAGTGGATGTATTATTTAGATTGGTCCGTTACGAAACATTCCACAGCTGAATCCTGAAAATATGTATCTTCTTTACCGTATCTTAGGGTAATCCTTAATTTTCCTATTATATTCAATATAATTACTTTTATTTGCTGCAAATCGAGCATAGGAGTATGGATGATTGTAAAACGAAATTGAGTATAATTGAAAATAAATATACAATTCCTCTTCCTACATCCTCATTTATACTCATGTAATATTGACTGGATATAACCATTTCTCTACGCTATACTATATGCAAATGTATTTCCTAATGTACACTAAGAGAACGAGTTCCTTCTCGTGGAACTTGAAATGTCGTAATATAGAAGACCAAGAGTGTACAGCGTGTGAGTATGTATATATATAGGTAAATATTAAATTACGTCAACCTCTTCTCATACTGGTTGGATAAAATATTCACACACGTTAAAGATTACTAACTAACAATGTAGAGATTTTTAAAAAACAAGTTACCTCTGTTTATATGTAAACAATAAGCTGGATCGAGGTAAAAGTGTTAAAAACTAAATAATAATTCTGTAAATATTGAAAAAAATAGTACAATAATGGATGATAAAGACAATGAAAATTATTTTAATCATTATTTCTCTACTGTAAGTAAAAAGTATCACAGAATAATACAAAGCCCGTCGAAGACGCTCTCTGAAAAAACAGAAAATTTTATTTAATGCGAGGCATTCCACTCCTAAAATCGTTGGTGAGGATTCAAATATGAATGATGAAATCCATGATCGGTCCGAGACCGAAAATTGGAATCCATCCAACTGGTCAAACATATTCTATGGATATCCTATGGACATGCAGGATATTCCGGACATCAACGTGTACTGAGGTATCTACAATATAACTGATCGTATTTGGGAATATTTATAATGAAAATAATTAAGTAAAGGTAATTATCGAAGATTGTGCAGTGGAGTAGTTAAAAATTATTTAGGCAGCGTAATACGGATTGCGTATGAAATAATAGTGATTGACTGAGATCTGTTAGTTAAATAAGAACGAAGTAATTTGCAAGAAGCCATCGAAGTTCCGTATAAAATCCAGAAGACATAAAAAAGTTAAAAAATGTTGATCCCAGTTAAAAAGAATCTCATCAGAGACATTTAACAATACTGCCTCACAGCCGAAAAACTTTCTAAAACCTGATTGACAAACTGGAAAGAGTTTAAATTTATTAAAGTGTAACAGCAATTGCTCATAACACAGCTCTTCGAAAATTTTGGAGAAGATCGGAACTCTCTCCAATCGACATTTATTTCAGACATATTTTGAATATTTTGGACGAATAGTTATTAGGTGGGATTTTTTGACAAATATGTGAACAGTTTTATTCCATTTAATTTTATCCGATATATAGAGAGTTTTGTAACAAAATACTGATTTGATGATTTGTGTCTAGTTATTGCCTAGTTTATAAAATAAGGAGAGCCTTCTGTACTTATAACTGGCAAATATATTTTTTTGTGTTTGTTGAAATTTCATGCACATGTAATTGAATATTAGCAAAAGCACATTAAAAATCATGTACATACACTTGAAACGTACGTTTTTAAACTGTATTGTAATTCAATGAACAAGTACAATAAATGTAATTTGCTTATGCCTCAAACATAATGCAAAATTACTTAATAACTTATGTTTCTACATTTTAGTTACAATCTCATTAAATTTAATGGATTAGTATTGACCTTACATTAAATTTCATGTAATTTTGAATAGTGTTCATTTTGTGAAACTGCAATTTTGATAACCAGGGGTAATTATGAAATTAGATGTAATAATATCGTTTCAGCTAACAAATATTTATTACGTTTTCGCAAAATCAGAATCTCAAACTACTTTGTATGAAAATCACTAAACTTCCAAATGACCATAATTACATTATCGCAAAGTGTACTTGCATAACATGCTTAAAAAAAAACTGTACATCCTCCAGTCGCAAAATACTATTTTTTGTACCAACTAATGATACATCCGATGCATTTTATTACAATTGTTATCGTACTAGACTTCAAAACACATATTAACATACGTCCTTAACCTACCATGTATATTATTATGGATGTTTAATACGTCCTTTAGTTCTAGAAAACACATTAAAATTTTTTTTTAATAAATGTTTCCGTCGATTAATGACTCACACGTGGCAGGATAAAATATTTCTGACTCCGTTGATGTTATCCTACCTACAATTGAACATATTGTCAAGGAGATTAAATCTGTTATCATTAAGTTCAAATAATAGCATTTATGCGCAGGATACTGAAGTTTAGATACAATTTTCTTCTGATAACGTCACATGTACCCATGTCATACTTGTATAATGAATTTTGGGCGATAAATTATATTTGAAACTTTACAGTCCAAAAATAAAATTGCAAATGCTCTAAAATAAACGAAACAAAACCAACGTAA
Organism: Trichopria drosophilae; assembly: GCA_030407085.1. Lineage (NCBI taxonomy): Eukaryota > Metazoa > Arthropoda > Insecta > Hymenoptera > Diapriidae > Trichopria > Trichopria drosophilae. The sequence goes on along the minus strand of CM059587.1, from coordinate 81,553,248 downwards.
AATGTTTGGGTATGATTTTGGACCAATAAAAATATGAGAACTATTTAAATTAAATCAGTCTACACTTGTGAATTTAGAATAGTGATATCGCGTCCCTCGTTGGGCGCCACTTCTCAAAAATTTTGAAAAATCTTTTGGTTTAGACTTTCATGCAATGTCACAAACTACAATGGGTTTAAACTAGATAGGAAGGCGCAGAACCGCGAATGTCGGTCTTTTTAGCTCGGGAAAATCCAGTAGCTGGTCGTTTTTCATCCTTGCGCAACGCTTCAATCAAGCTTCTCTCGTTCAGATATTATGAGGTTCTCGATCTCGCGGTTCTTTTGTGGACAAATGACCAACGGACATTTCTCTCAGGTCTATCAGAAAAAAAGTATATGTACCTCCGCAGCCTCGCTCTATTTCCGAATGAATGGACAACGAGGACCGTTCTAGTCATGCTCGCAAAATATTTTATACACGAAAAGAGGTTAATTCGAACATAAAAAGAGCATCGGAAAGTTTGGAAAACAAAATGACCTTTTGTTAATGCGATTTTTTATATAATAATTAGAGTTCACGGTGCAAAACGCATCACTTATTCCAAATTGTAGTCCTTTCCAAAATTTCTCAATGTTTCGTCATGTGAGCATCATCATTGCGAAAGTAAATTAGTTCAAAAAGCATAAACACTAAATGTATTGTGGATGTAATTGTGAATTAAAATCGCATAAAGGACGTGTGAAAAGAGGAAATGAAACTGTCATCACGGTCAATTTGATAGTGACAACAGGTGATACAATGTGCATCTAAAGTAATTAGGATAAATTCGGTGCTTGAGTGGGAATCCCCTCGCTGTGGTGTGACGTCAGGGATTGTAAGGAATTGTCACCGGGACAATGCTTGTGCCTCAGAAGAAGGACGCACATTATTCTTGTTGCGGCTGGTTGTCCGAGTTAATTCGACGCATTGTCACAGCTGTGTGTATAATAATCGATATCGTAGCAACCTAATAGGCATTTTCCTATGTGCGGCCGTCGGCACATATAAACCCACACTCAACTGAAAAAACCCCATATTCTCACCGTCGCGCCGTGTGCTGTGAGATAGACATTTGACATAAATTTTTTTTTTTAAATTTAATTTCAAAAATGTATCGCGACATTGTGTTTTTTGTGTTATTATCGATCATGCATCGATCCTTCGTGACATCCAATCCGCAAACGATTTATTTTACACCTGCTCCACCGGCGACTACTCCTGGTAAGTTTTCTCAGAAAACCGGTAGCGATTATACAAGTGTGGGTAAAATGTAGCTTTTTTTATTGAATTAAATATTGTTATTAAAAATAGGTATGGTTTAAGCTGTCACTAATGAACCGGCTATTCCAACCGGTTACTATAAATCGATACATCACCTAACATTACAGAGCAAGGTTTAGTAAGATTGACTTAAGGTTGTCAATCTTGCAGCAACCTTACTTAACCTTGTTCATAATTTTTTGTCGACTTAGAGGAGCATCAGTGATAAAAATTCTATTAGTCCGGATGGTTTACTAGTGACAGTTGCACCTTTTTTCCTGATTTGTAACTTGTATATAGATGAAATTTCACTTAATCTGTGACAACTAAAATTTTGAAACTTGATTCAATAAACACTCACTTTTTCGCACTATTTTATAGCACAAGCATGTTGGAAAAACATATCTTACATGATTGACAAGGTAAATACAATGCAGAATGAAATTAACTTGCATTTCGGATCACTTTATGTCGTTGCCGATAATTGTTGAATATAAATGTCACTTCACATTTTTTATTTGCAAATACAGTCTTTCACACTTTAAAAATAATTGTATTTTATGGGCTACAGAAATCTTTTCAAGAGTCTTGTAAAGATTGCCGGTAGCATATTGTTCAAGTGTTAAATGTTCTCCGAAAAACAATTAAATAAAGAAATTTTAACTCAGTACATAAAAAATAATTAAATAGAATACAAATTCAAAATTTTTCAGGACGTATTTACAGCAATTTAACCAATATTTAGCCAATTCCTAAAAATAAATTTAAAGTGAATATATAAAAACTTCAAAATAAATTTAAATCATTTTTCGGTATTTTTTTTACTTTTTTGATAATATAGAAATCACCTCAACCAAGAAGATGGAAGCTGAAAATTGAGTTCTTGAAGTTCGCATCGTTGGTGTTTAATAGTTTCATTATTTTTAATTTTTTATGGGTATTATTATTAAAATATGATGTAATAACAATAAATACTGATATGCCATGATAAAACTTAAATAACCATGGTCAGAAAGGAATAAACCTCAATAAAACAAAAAATGTGAACTTTAAGTACATTTTTCAGGGTATATAAACACAATTTTAAAAATGTATGACGTTGTACTAGTACTTCTCGGGTTTGTTGTTTAATATACTTTAAATATTTGTAGATTATGGTGCAAAGAAAGTACAATAAAATACTAATTAAACTGTGCGAAGTTAGAAATAGTAATTAATGAATCAGAAAAAGGTGCAGTAGCAACGAAAATATTTGCTCGAATTATAGACGTGGATTATTTTTTTAAAAGTTACTGACTAAGTTTCGTAGATACAAATTTAGTCCATTTAGATTTCCTCCTATGATATAATTTAGTCTCTCAATGAAACATTCGTAAAACGAAAAGGCTCATTACCTAAAAAGTGCAGAGTGAACATTGCGTTTCTCTTAAAAAACGAGTAAATATATACTCGTAAATCATGACGATTCTATCTGCACAAAATAAACAAGATTAAAAACCGTTGAAAAAAAATATGGATAAAATTATAATCGTATTTTAATTAGAAAATTAATCGATGTAAACACACCCGAGTTTATTAATATTGACATTATATATTAATACAGAATACAATATTTGTTTGAACAAAGATGAACCAAAAATCGGAACAGAAACTTCGTTAATACCATTTAATTTATACTCCATAAACGATGTCACATTCGTCATTTTTATGTACACCCGCTGAATCGTTTGATGTTGCTTTGTAATTAACAGCCATAAAAAATCGCTAAAATATTTATAAAATTAAAAATATATTGTCACATGAAACGATTTTGATATTCAACTTTTAGTAATTTATATTATACTTTCATTATCAGTAAAATGTGTAAAATATAAAGGCGTACCTCTAAAACTTTTCATTTTTGTGACGTCGCGTGGTTTAAAACTATTTCCTAAATTTTTTAATAAATTTTAGACGATAGCTTGATAGAACGTTAATAAATATGTTTAAATAGTTAAACATGTCAATTTAAAGTCGGTTTTTTATTGTTGAAAAGTGTAAAAAGTGCCGAGACGTTCAAATTTTCCAGTACAACAGTCAGGCTCTCAATTTTGTTTAAATTCCCCTGTCATAAATTTTTTCACAACTTTTTTTCAACACATTCAATAATGACTTGATATTTTTTAAACAGTTGCACTACTACCTAAAAAATAGAATACTTAATAAAGATACGCCTATCAATAACAAAAAGTAAAAACTTACAAAAATATTAGGAACGTTTTCTCCAAAAATAGATTTTGTGGAAATATTTGCAATAACCTTTTCAACATTCTGTTTAATTAAAATCTTAAAAATATGTCTTATTGTATATGAAAACCACTACAAAATATCGTTAAGTAACAGAGTGTGGTCCTTCAGGAAAAGTTTATATAGCATTTTTTAATTATACATTAAGTAAGCACCACTCAATAAAAAATAACTTGGTACAGTTTGCTATCGACTTCAAATGATTTTCTAACTATAAAATTACAATTGGTCTAAATAAAATAAAAAAATCAAAAGTAAAATGTTTAGGTATCATTTTGGACCAATAAAAATATTATAATTATTTAAATTAAATCAGTCTACACTCGTGACATTAGAACTGTGATATCGCGTCCGCCGTTGGGCGCCAAATCGTAAAAATTTTGCAAGATCTTCTTTTTTTGCAAAGATTTCAAATGATATTCCAACTACTGCTCCTGGTAGTTCACAACTCAACCAATATGCACACGATTTATTAAATTTATTTGTTAATATTCAAGGGTTTAAACAGTGATATTAAATTTAAAAGAATATTGTACGCAATTACGAAGGTTTTTTTTACAGATTTTTATCTAAACACAATATGTTAGGTCAAATTTTTCGTTTTTTCAAGCTCTAACATTTCTTTCTAAATGAAACTTCGTTAATTATGTTGCAAATTGAGATAGATCCGAAGTAAGGGTTAAAGATCAACCTCGAAGCTCGGTATACATTTCAAAACAGAAGTAATGTAATTTGTGGAAAACACTTTTTTTTTTGGTAAGAAATTTGTTAATTTTTAATCAATTAAATTTATATTAAATATTATTTCTTTAAAGTCTGCATCTATGTTGCTTAATACCTAAAAATGAGTATTATACCGTTATTTTGTTCGGGAGAACAGTAAATAAAAGTCGTGCAAGCTGCAACCCAAATAGCAGAATAAAGAGATCAGAGTGATCTCATAATGTGTATAATATATATGTCTAAATATATTTAATTTTATTAGACAACGACAAACAATAAAATTTGTACAGATAAAGATAAAAACCGCATTTTTCTTACTTTTTATTTATATATAAACGCACTAAAATAAGTTTAGTTAGTGTGCACTAAACATTTTTTTTCTGAAGTCAAATATTAAAAGCAGTAGAGATTCATATATAAAATAATTAAACATACTATTAGAATCATTATTTCCATCTGCTCGGAAAAAGGCACTCAGAGGCACCAATTCATTCTGCATATTGCATTTTTCCACGTAAATCATACAAGTTCACAGCATTTGCATCGAAAACTGCTTTTAACTTGTCAAACCTTTTTGAATTCAAACCAAAATAAAATGTACTATATATTCCATTTTATATATTTAATTTACTAACGATAACAATGATGAAATAAGAAACCAAAGTATCGGATTTCATTTTCTACTGCAGATTTTGATTTTAATATCAACATGCTCTTCATATTTTGAAAAAAAAACCATGGAGTTCAAAAATTCAGATTTTTAACTCGTATTTTGTTTATAAACACGCACATTGTCGTTTGAATTAAAAAAGGATCCTTTGATATTTTCGGCTACTTATAACACACAGAACGTACACTTCACACGAGTACTGATTGAATTGCAGTGATAAGGAAAGTTAGAATGAAATACGCATACCTCGTAATTGTACTGTCATATATAATGCATTTGTAAATTTATTATGCAGCCACAAATAGCACTCAAGCCCGATTTCTTTTCCCGGCGTTTCCAAAGATTGTATTTATAAAAGGTACGTGTGCACATGGAATATCTTTCACTATTTTTATTTTTATAATTTATTGCATTATTTAGTGTACTGCTTTATATGTGATTAAAGTCAAATTAGCTCGAAAAGGGAACAAGTTTTTTAACAAAGGCACGTTTTTTGGATTCTGACTAACATACTAAAACTCCACATCGATATACATGTACCAACTTAACCCATTAAAAATTAAATGTACAAAAATTTAAACGAGTTTGACCGTACTTTTTAGTATTAAAAGGCAATGGTTTTTCTATTTTTTAATTTGCAGTCGGCGGAGCCATAAAAAGCATCTATCACAAGTTTTTTTCTTGCGTTTTAGTACTAAAAAGTTATATCAAATATGGTAAATTTTTGAACATTTATCATTACTAGGTTAAGAAAAGGCAACAATTTTTTTTAATTACTTAAAAAAACGAATTCTACACAAAATTTTAAACAATTTCCCTTTTTTAAATTTTTTCAGGTACAAAATTGACGGAGATTCAGAGATTTCTAAAAAAAGGACATTATCCAGAATTGAGTAAGCTACAGAGTCTCCAAGTTAAATGCGAAAAATCGATACTTTTTTAGTTATAAGCAAAAAAACAAAATGCGAAAAAATATCCAATTCTCAAAACGAAAAAAAACATGAAATTCACTAAAAAAGTTCTATTTTCGTCAATTTTGAACATAGAAACGTTTTTAAAAAATGAAATTGATCAGAATTTTAAAAATACAAAAAATACAAACCACAAATTGATCAGAATTTTAACAGCTAAAACTTTGAACTAAAGACTAGAAACTTTGAACTATTTTTTTTACCCTTTTTTTTAAAGATATTGCATCAAGGTATGTCGATGAGGAGTTTTAGTATGTTGTTTACCAAAAAATAGTCTTCCTCTAAAAAACTCTGTTGTGAAACTTATTAAAAATGTCCAGAATGACTAATTTGATTGTGCTCTCTGAATCTGAAATAGCTAAAAACTATTAATCTGTAATGAAAATTTTACTACTATCAATTAATCATTTTTTTACAAGAAAATAGTAAAATACTACCAATTTATTAATAATATTCTAATAATCTAAAAGTAAAATTGTATATTTTAGTTTAGTAGCGTTTCATTATTTATTAGTACAAATTATTACTAATTGATTTAAAGATTCACTTTCTTTTTTTAAATAGCTTTTAACTATATCAGATTTAGTTTAGTTTAGTCAGAAAGAGTGTTACTAAAGCGAAATAATGAAAATTGCTTAACATTTTTTCATTTGTTTCGCATAATTGCTTATGACTTCTGCTGCCAACATTAATAGCATTATTTCATGTGTTTTTTTCGATTGCTTAATTAACAGCGTATAGGATACCTGAAAACTAACTTGCTATGCTTCATTCTTTTAGTTTGTTAAAGTGTAATTATGTCGCAGTTTCAATTTCATTAAAAGTTTATTTGAGTCTCAACCCCAGAAAAGGTTCAAGTACTGGTAACTCAATTGACATTCATATAATCATTTTTGTGGTGAATTATTGGAGTATAAGAATTATTAGTATAAATAGTGGTTAAATTTCTATTACCAAATCAATTAGTTTATAATATTGTATCATTTTATTTCATCGCGTTTCTTGGTAGTTGAATTGTCAATTGATATTTTTAGGTTCGGTGACTCAAAATTTGTAAGTTTAGATAAATGTAATATGGCAATATATCATAATCGCAGTGCAGTAATAGTTTTTTATACAGTACAGTCCCGGTATATTTGCCCGCTCGGTTCCTCGCCTTCCCCTCCTGTCTCCTTATATTTGTCAGAAGAAAGGGAGCTCCGCTTCTCCCACTCTTCTCAGTCGCGTTACGTTTGTGACGTCACAGCAGGTCCTTCCTGAGGCCCCAGCGCGCAAGGTGGGGGAAAACGGGAGTGGCGACAGACAAATATACTGATTGTGAGACGGGACCGGGCAAATATGCTGGGACGTAATTATAGCGAGACACAAATATACCAGGTCTCCACTGTACGTACTTAAACAGCAAACCTACCGTCATGCAGGACGTGATTTCGACAGGTTTTAGAGCAATAAAAAAAATGTTAAGGAAACGAAAAACTATTTTTAACAAAGATTCAATCAGAAAATCACTTTTTTTTTGTTTAATGTTGTATCATATGGCTATGATTCAAACTTGAATGACAAAATTGCGTCAAGTGGACGTTAATAGGTCAATTTAAAAAATCTTCGAATACCAAATTTTAACTGCTGCAATGAAAAATGTTAACAAAGCAGCATGCATGTGGGGAAATTCAAACACAAATAGAATAATGACTTGGTTGGTATAAGGAATAAAATGATTCCAATATGAGTGATATTAGTTCTACAAAAAAATGCATTTATTGAAATAACCAATTTCATTGAGATCGTATTAGCGACATCAAACCAGTACTTTTCTAGTGTTAAGGCATCATATGACTTCATCCGCCGGTCTTGGACGTAGTTCGTCATCATGATCATCATTTAACATCATTCAATCAATATTAGATATTATGACCAAATGTTCTCAGTACGTGATATTTTTGTTGCAGAAATATTAACAAGTTTCGAGCTACTAAAATTAAAGCTAAATTTTCTATATTATCCGTTGGGATTTTACATTATATTAAAATTACTTTCAATCAGTATAGTTTTGCAATGATACATTCGTATTTTAAAGGACAAAATTATTAATTTATATAAATGTGTTAATGAAACATATAATTAAAATCAGATAAGTTAGAACATGAAATCTAGTAACGAGAAGTTCTAGCTGACAGATTTACACTCTCGTGACTGCGCAGATACATTTTTCGGAACAAAAAACAAATTAAGCATTTAACATATAGGGAGTGAAGTATTATAATAATAACCCGGGTATAATCTGGATGTTCATGTAATTGCTTCCGTTTAACAACTTACGAAGTATGCCTATTCAACTTACATTAGATAAATCGAAAATATTGTTTAAGGTAAATGTTTGTAGTAATGACTTGTGCAAAGAATCATCGAATTTTAAAAGGAAAAACACGTATGATATTTTATGTAACAATCTTCAGATTATAAGATATTTTAATACCCATCTGCGTGGAAACATTTGCAGATCGTTCATTTTATGAATTTTGCCAATTTGGGAAAATATAATAAATTAGTGCTACTATTTTGTACTACTAAACGAAAATGGCTCTAACCAATCTTTCACGAAGCACATTTAAGGGCATCAGACCTTTTCAGGATGACAAAATGTCATCCTTAGGTAAAATGAAAAGTTAACAAGATGATTAAATCGTATATTTTGACGTTCTGAGGAGCTTCTGTGGGCGTCCTCAGAGGAATGTACTGGATGGTACATTAGACACCTCAATTAATCCTTTTTCTGAAATCTAATTTGAATGTTTATTTTTATTATTTAACATGTTGGGTTCCAAAACCAATTTCTTAAGTCTGTACAAATAGTATTTTAATGAGTTTTACCGAGTGAATCATTCTACATATTTTATTTAGTAAATAATTTGATGCCGTTTAAGAACAGTCGATTCGTCACATCTAAGTCTTATTGTTTATTATGATTAGTCAATATTGACAATGAATATAAAAAATTATATACATATTTAAATCATTAATGTTTAATGTTTCTTTTTTCAAGGGTCCACGAATCCTCCTGCATGTACTTGCGTTCTTTCGGGTACGTGTCCAACTCAGAAGCCTGTGTTTGACATCAGAATTGTGAATCAGGTAAATTTTTAATAAATAATAAAATTGAATATTTTATAAATTAGGAAAAATGAAGAAAATCCGAATGATTAGTTTTATCAAAACAAAAATACATGTCAAAAAATATTAAGAGATGACCTAAATCAGATGTATAAATTTTACCAATATTAGAGAACTGAAAATGAATCCATTATCTAATTTTACCAAGTATATCAGGTTTTTCAGTTATTACCTAAACCTTTTTCTTCTAGATTTTTTACCGCTGAAAACGAATCCGTTACCCATTTTTTCTTGACATTCGACGCAAAATATTTGAAAATATCCATTGTAGCAATTTGAGGTTAGGTATCTTAAAAAGCTGAAGTGATGGGTAACATATTGAATAATATTCCTTTTTCATCGACCAAAAATAATCTGTATCTGATTAAAGTCCTCCAAAACTTTTTTTCCTGTGTAATCATTTAATTATTCAAAATAGTTTAAATTTATTTCAAGAATTTGCTTAACGAGAATGCATAAATGTATTAATTGCAATCAAGTGTTGACGTTTTTCGGTCATAATATAAAATAAAACAAGAGACAGATCCCTGGTAGAAATAATGAGCAGTCTAGGTGGAAACTAAACAGCAACTGCCCATTTTTTATGACCCATAAATGCTTAGTAACTAACTAACGAAGATAGTGCCCATTTTTAAAAAGTTAATTATTTATATCTAACTACATTCTGCCCAATTTCAACTGTCCAAAAACTGGTTTCTTGTAGCAAATCAAAAGTAGAACCAAATGTTTTTCTAGGTCAATGGTTTTAAATTTAAAAAAAATCAATATTGCAAACCAGCCAATTATTGGGCATAATCCCGAAAAATTCTTGGCCAGAAAAAAATTGGTAGATTCTGGTCAAATACCCGTTACATTACCACAGGAAAACCAACCAGAAATATTGGCCAACAATTGGCCTGAAATCAGTAAAACTGATCATCAACCGGGCAAAAAATGTTTCCACCGTTATGTCGCCAAATATTTGAAAGTTTTTGGCAGTTAATAAATAGTAGGATACAGAATTAGAAATGTCAACCAAACATGAAAACAAAAATGTATGCTTCAAATAAATAAACAGATAAAATAGTAAATTAGTCAAATAAATAACTAAGAAATTACATTTTTTAAATATCATATAAAAGGCGTTTTGGGTTCAGGAGATTTGATAAAAGCAAAAGAGTTCTTTGCTCGTGTTTGTATTAAACATAAGATATGTATTAATTTTACGCATCCTTATATATAATCTACTAAAAAACGTCAATATTAAACTAAAAGTCTTTTCATTTTCATTCGAACAAAAAATATGAATACTGAAAATTGAAGTGTTAACGTTTACAAACCCGTTGAGTGATTATAAAACAATTTTAATACTAGACTATAAGTTTTGCAATAAATATTTTCATTCAAAAACATAATTTAGATTAACACCAGCGTTGTGATTTTGCTATTATTTCATCGCTATTGCTAAGAGTTGACGTTTAAGAGTCGACTTACAAAATAGGTTAAAAGTTTATGTCGGGTCATAATTCACGCCTTCTGGAATTGCCGCTGAGCAAGAAGACATTCAAATTTTTTTATTATCCATTGCTCATATTGCTGTTTCGACATTTTTAAATTTCAGTGTTTAAATGTTGTTTCTTGCTTTGATGAAAATGTCGTACTTAAAAGATACGAAGGAAAATATTGTTTACTTAAATAACTACGCATTTTTCGTTGCATTGTTTCAATTTGTTTAAAACAAATAGTGCAATATATTCAATCTACCGAAAATAATTTTAAATAAAATTACTTTCATTTTTGCGGCCTCTTTTTATTCATTACAAAACTGTCGCAATTCGTCCCGAAATGTTTATTTTGATCATCAACCTTCAACAAAGTATTATTATCTACTTTCACACACCAAAAATATATGAAAGACATAGACTAATATTTTCGAGGTCACTTTATCTATTTATGCTATTCAAAAAACTAACAAAAAAATGTAACTCTTATTTTCTTCAAAAGAAACCCGGTATAGATGTGATTCTTTAAAGAATTTTTTAAGAATGAGGTTCTGTTCTCAAAATTGCAATAAAATTTATAGATAATTAATTTTGTCTAAATTTTACGAATACTCGGAGTCTTTTAGGTTGTGCATTTGCGTTTTTGTTTTGTTTTTTAATTCATCAGCATTTCGTTAAATGCAGCGTAAATTATTTATAAATAGTCAGTGTGTATCATTCATTAGATAAACGTATGAAATATCTCCATTCGAAAGCGGAAAACATGACAGAAAAAGATGAAAAATGAAGTATCAAATTAACAATTTTTTGTTATATACTCTAGTGTAACCTTTCCAACTTTTCTATAATGTTTTTGAAATTTATGTTCTTAATCATTGTTAAAAAAAACTGTCCTCGAAGAACTATATGTGCTTCTTTCAGACTTAAGAAAGTGACTACAAAAAAAAAACGCTTAGACTTATTCAGCTATTGTACGCGCAACATTTTTTTATAATTGCGATTAAATTATAATTTTCTATTAACACAAAGGTGTAGCGCATTTTCATTAAGAACGTTAGAAAATATTTTGGCATAATAACGTAATTTTCACATAACAACATATCCCAAAAAAAAATCATTTTTCGAGAAAGTTTTTCTTTTTCGAGAAAGTAGCTATGACTTTGACTGAAAAATGGTGACAACTTGTAATAGTAAAATAAATGTGGATGAGTCCCTTCTTCCTCAGAATATACGAAGACTGTTTGAAGACAAAGTGGCTGGCAGCCACTACATATTTTTAACATCGAATAGTTACTACAAAACTATATGAACATATGCCACCAAGTAATAATCTTGGTGAATGGGAGATATTTTATACTTCACCAGTCTAGAAATTAACAGAAATTTAGTAAAGGATAGTTTCTGAGCAATAGAATTAATGATACCAGTGATATTGTTTACTGTTAAAAGGGACTTTTCTGCCTTAAAAGGTTTGAAAATCAACTGATGCTCTCGGATATTGCAGGTTTCAGTGAATTCTACAATATCAAATTTCCATTTCCAAATTCATTGCTGAAATTATTATTCGAATTAAGTTCAGTTTTCGCTTTTCCAAACTAAAATTATTTGATATTATTATACTTATTATTATTTTATATTTTTACATAAAATACTCCCTATTAATAGTGTTGGTATCATGAGTACAACATTAGAATAACATCAATTTGATAACTTTAATAACATTTTTAAAGGTCCCTATTAGATACTGCCCAACGTCGACGATATCACAATCTAACTCAATAATGTCACATTATTCTTCATTTGTTCATTTTTCATGTACCTCAAAACATTCTTGTTTTAGGTACAAAATCCCACTTGCCCTGCAGGATATGTTTGTTGTGCTATTACGCCGACTGTGCCACCGCCGTTTCCTATTCAAGATGGAACTTGTGGAAAAGTGAAAATAGCTCCCACGAAACCTTCTGTGACTGGAGTCGCAGGATTTGGACAGTATCCATGGCAAGCTACAATTCTTACATTAGATAATGCTTACATCGGATCAGGAACTCTTATGGATGATACACATATTTTAACAGTTGCACATAAAGTCGCCAATTTACAGTAAGTACTGATTTTCACCCAAGATTTGTATTAATTGTAGTTGTTAAATTACCACAAATTAGCAACTCTGCCATGGATTCGTATTTGGTACCAAGGGGTAGATATGGAATGTTTTTGTAAAGAGTTTGATGGTCTGCGCATCATTAACATCATTTTATTATAGAAAAGAATGTTACAATATAAATGATGAAATGGTAATCGAAGAATATTTGTCTTCTTTAATAAATGCTCGACATTATTTTGTATGATATTTTTATCAGAAAAACGCTTCATTTAACGATATTTGAATTATTGAAGCTTCGTTAACACATGAATGTTAACATATTTACATCCCAAATAACGTTCAAGGTGTAAACAAGACTGCACCACACTTAACTGTCAATATTCTCCAAAGCGTTTCTCATATTTACCACTGTAAATTATAAAATCTCAAATTAAACAAAGTAAAACCTTCTTATTATCGCAAAACCTATATGCTGTAATTTTTGTTTATTTCAGGCCTGCAAATTTCAAAATAAGACTCGGAGAATGGGATGCTCAAGCGATCTCCGAACCTTACCCATTTTTAGAATTTTCGCCAAAATCGGTTACAGTTCATCCTAATTATAATAGCGGAAATTTACAAAATGACGTTGCAATCATCAAATTAAACGGAATCGTTCCAATTGCCACTAGTCCAAACATCAATACGGCATGTAGACCAATCTCCAAACCTGCAACTGGGACCAGGTACGTATTGCATTTAATGCGTAGCTTAATATTCGTATCAGCTAGTACATTTATTTTGGATTTCGTTTCATCGTCAGGTGTTGGGTGTCTGGTTGGGGCAAAGATAATTTTGGTCCCACTGGAAGTTATCAGCGAATTTTAAAAGAAGTGGATGTGCCAATCCTCGACCAAAGCGCTTGTGAACAAAGCCTAAGAGTCACTAGGTTAGGACAATATTTTAATTTAGATAGGAATAGCTTCATCTGCGCAGGAGGAGAAGTTGGAAAAGATGCTTGCACGGTAAGAAACTTCAACAATTATTTGGGTTAACATAACATTAAGTTCTTTACGTTCATAACAATTCATGATTCATCAATGTAGGGAAAATGACATTAATGTTTCAAACGTTTTATATCTGATTTTATTGAGTAATTAAACAACATATTCCTGATTAGATACAAAATATACTTGTTCAAAGTTTATCTAAAGGCTCGTGTCTTAAAAACATTCTTCTTCCTCACTAAACATCGACTAAATATCACAATAGATTGTGAAGATGATAAACCAACAATGGTTGAACGAATTATCATAATCTTAAATTTGTTAAATTTTTAACTATAAAAAATGATCTTTTTTGTTATCTTAGTAAGGTCATGTAGTCAGTTCAACTATTACGAAGAAAATAGTTAAAACCATGATTATAACATTTTCATTTTAGTTATTGTCAGTAATTAACTAAATAAGTTAATTTTAAATATAACAATTTCTTTATTCAGTAGAATGATTACAAGACAAGTAATATTGACTGTACATTGGTTTACTCATTTCAAAACGATATTAATGATCTCCATGACAATATTAGTCGCACAGTTGATACGGTCTACACTGTAATTGATATTATTAAATTTTACAATACAAAGGATTTCGCAAAGTATATCACGGTTGCAAATGTGCAATTTTTGCAATATTGTCATCTGCGAAATTACGAATACAATCGCAGTTTCCGTATATGTTGCATCAGTTACTCAATCATCGTTTTCAATCTGTTACAATTAGAACTATTATCAGTTGCGGATATAACGATGATGCACGAAAAATATTAAACTAGGTATGAACTAGTTATAAAGTGGTCCCTCACAAAGTTTGTATTTGTTATTCTCAAGTATTTAGTTGTTATGGAAAGACTTTTTCATGATATTTATAAATTATCTTTATATTTGGTAATATCGAAATAAAGATAAATTAAAATTAAAACCAAAAAATGTAATGTTTTTTTTAAATCGTGTATAACTTTTTTATTTCTTAATTTGAAAATTTTTGACATGTACCATTGGAAAGAGCGGATCTTGGCCAATAAGACAATACTAGTGTCAAATCTTTCTCATGGAGTCTAAATGCTAAAATATAGTCCAAATTTCATGAAAAATTTTTGTACATTTAGGTGTTAAAGGGTTGTTATGATTATTGCAAGTGCGAAACCCACGGTGTTCTGATTCGTATGGTAAATTTTGTTGAAGGTTTACCTTAACATAAGTTTCCCGAAAAATATTTTAATAAGAATATTTTCCATGTATACACTTATCAAATAATTCATTTTCGTTGAAATCTACGACATATACCACAGCATTGACTCAATATTTCCCCAAATATAACAGTGAGAAACGAAGATGACGGTTTACTTCACACTAATTTTATTAAATATCGATTAAACTTATCAGAGTTTCACTTATTTCAATTTCATTAGTATTTGTTTACATTTTCGAAATTATGTTTGATATACATATTGCATCCGTCACTATAATCAAAAATGTTGTACGTCAAAGCTCGAAATCATAATTCGGAATTTTCGGAAAATTTATCACAGTATGTCTTTTCAATTGTTCGTTGTTAGCCCCTGATAACTTCTAAACTTATCATAAACTTCTTAAAGATTTAACAAATATCTTTAAAAACGGTTTAAAGATAAAATTTGTTGTTACATTGCGCCAATCAACAAAGATTTCAGTGTATTAATAGTAGGACCTGATATCAGGATATCTGATGACCACCCAATGACCACCCAAACGTTACATTCTTGATCAGAATCTGAAAGAATCTTATTTACTAATAGTTAATGTAAGCTATTTTCAAGGTTCATAAATTAACTGTAAAGTTATAACAGTTACTGTAAAATAAAAAACGACAGGTAACTTTGAGATGAAAATACCAGCACTTTCCTGCAATGTTATTGCATATTAACTAGTAGATTTTAACTTTCAATGAGCGTCCGTTAACTGTTAATAAAACTTACATTAAATTATGTCGTTTGAATTGCGCATGTCAGCAATGCGTCGAAAAATTCGCAGAAAATGGAATGCCTGCGCGTGTGTATGTTTGTTTATCTCTGATTCGGCGAAACTGTAAGCGCGTAAATATGTCACGTAATGATCCCAACATTAATATTTAAAATTCTTAGTATTAACTGTTAACATAACAAACTTATCTGAATCTGAGTTTACGGTAACTTCAGACTAAAGTACCTTATTTTAAAATCAAAACCTAAAATCATACATTAACTGTAAACAAACATTTCTTTTAATGTATATTCACGCAACCTGATTAGAACCATCAGAACCTAACCGGGGCAGTATCAACATTCCACAAGAAATTTACTGCATCAGTATCTGCAATGTTTCATCCGACAATTCCAATTGTTAAAAGTCCTCGAAACCCAAATAAATTATATTTTATTTTTATCCAAATTACATTGTTTATGCTCGACACTATTATTCAATATAAATATAAAAGTGAGAAGCACATCTCATAACGAGGAAGTAACAATGTTAACGCTGCATCGTACTTTTAATTTTTCTAATTCATGAAACAAATTTGTCTGCTCCATTGCTGTTATTGCAAATTTTTAGATTTTCGAACAAAAAATATTATATTTATATTTAGCATTATTTTGTTTAAAATGTGAGAAATGGATCATTCCACGGCAACAATGTCAAAAGTGAGGCTAATGTCTCCAAATTCATCGAAAATGAAATAAAAATAACTTAGTAGAATATTTTGTGCAAATTTTCAAAATGGCGGCCATATTTAAATAGGACTACGTGCATTTTCTTTATACATTTAAGTACTTTTAACTGAACGTAATTTTTTTTCAATTCAAGGTGAACAATTTTTCTACCCGATGGAAGATCAAAATAACCAAAACTGGAGCGAACGTTGTCAAAACATAAGTTTGAAAAATAATTTTGCTACATTTTTTGAAAAATTAAAAAAAAACCATAAAATTATTTTATTTTAGTTAAAAGTTCTCTGTGTCTAAAGATTAGTGACTATTACAGAAGGGAGGAACAAAGTAATGATTCAGGCCAAGTGTAATATTCTGCTATTTTTTTCTTAGAAATCATTTTTCATATTGCAACTATTATAAAAGTTAGAAATACCTGTCCCATTTTGTTATCGTTGACGGTTTCTATATTTTTGTTTTTCTTCAGTGTTTAGGACAAATACATACCAAATTGTTATGTAAGAAAAGTCGAGCTTTTGAATGAAAACAAATGTTGTTGTAAAAACATCGTGTTTTTTAATTCATTTGTGGCTTCAGTAGATTGAATAAGAGGTAGAACATACTTCAACCATAAATATATTTACAAAACATGCGAGATATTATTTAAAATATAGTGAGCATTGTATCAACTTTCGATGGGAGAATATTGGCATTGTTAAGGTTGGAAGTAAGGTGTTTCAATCTACTGAAGCCACAAATTAATTAAAAAACACTATGCTTTTACAATAACATTTGTTATCAGTCCAAAACTCGATATTTTCTTTCCTAACAATTTTGTCTGTTTCTAACCTAAAAATTGAAGAAGACAAAATATTATAAGCTCCTTCAGTTATTACAACATCGAGAGGTCAAAATGATCCAGGTGTCAGCCCGTAAAATCTTCATATTTTTTTCAAAGCTTTCCTAAGTTTCTGAAAAACTTAATCTACGTAGCATTCCTGTTAGAATACTTGAGTGAAAATGCATGTTCTATAAATTATAGCGGCATTAAAATCACCATGTCCTTATGAACTTGATCGATCATAATATGAATACGAAACGTTGCATAATATGTATCTTCTTTTCAAACGCTACAAATTTCTTATTTTTTAATATTTTATATGTATCAGTTGCTAACTTTTTTATGCATTTGACTATATTATATAATATATATTTTAAATTCAGGGTGATGGAGGATCTCCCTTGGTATGCAATTCAACTGCCGGTCAGATGCAGGTCGTCGGCATGGTCGCATGGGGAATCGGATGCGCATCGAGCGGAGTTCCGGGAGTTTACGTCAACGTTTTCAACTTCCTCCCGTGGATAAACCAGCAACTTGCGACGACATAAATTTATTCACTTTAAACTTAATCATCCCCGATGACATCTCTTCTCGGAAATGGATTCAAAAGTCATCAGTAGAACACATTGTAGAGGAATTTACGGCCAATTACAAATTTGTTTCGTAGCAGGAGAACGATATTTCACTGGATAACACGCGAATAGAACAATGTATTTATTATTAGACAAAGAAATTTAGCCACAAACGCGTCGTCAAGGTGACGTCACACCGTTAATGCGCTAATGGTGGAACAGTGTGTGACTGAATAGTTTAATTGAGAGTTGTGTGCAATTGAAGTAAACATTTTGAAATAATTCAGTTTTTTATAAAACAGTATTCAAAGCGCAATAGTCATCGCGATCAATTTATCTTATCGAAAAAGAATCGGCCGGAAAATGTGAAAATGGTAAATGGAATTATAAATGTGTATTTTTAAAAAATGGCGCTAGATCTATTTATGCGTACATTTATTATGTAATACTAATAATATATTCAAGGCCTCTGCTGTTTTTAAACTTTGTACTATTAAATTTGTTAAGATATCTTAAAAGAAAAGAACGGTTTATTTTTTGTAATTAAAAGGTATTTGTAAATTAATAAATTTCAACTTTATTTCTATAAACAATTGATCCTATCCTAAACCAGTCTATATTCTGTACCACTAAATATTTTGTCATCTAATTTCGGTCCTTTATAAGATTTGCGAATATCGCATAGAGGGCGCAGAAGTCAATATAAAATAGGACGGGGATGTCTATGATATATACAGGATTGTCCATTTTAACTTGGACTTTAAAGTGAACTACGTGCTTGATTATATTTTACACATAGAAAAATTGTATTTGAGGATATGCAAGTCGATAGCGTGTGTACAGTGCACGTACTCGTTAAGTATAATATATCGCAAGTATAATATACTATTATGCATATATTGTGTGTGTGTGTAAAGTGTAATAATGCAAAATTCAAAATGGTGGATCAAATATGACGACTATTTTAGGTTATAATCGTGGTTTTTCGAGGAATTCATTTGTAAAGAAATACACAAAGGTCGCTGATCACGAATCTTGTGTCACATATTGAAAATCAAAATGGGAAATCCAATTTGTCGACAATTTTAGGTTAAAGTAGAACGAGTGGATCCAATATGGTTACCATGGCAATCCCGACCGGCTCGTTTTTTTAGGAAAACCTAACGTAAAATAGCCACCATATAATATTCGGCATTTTGAATGTTCAAATTTTGATAGCTGACTGGTTCAGAGACCCCAAACCTTTTTATACAAATTTTCAAAAGATCACCGTACAAACTTGGTGCATTTAAATAAAAAAATGTAATACAACTCCAAAAAAATTACCTGCAATTCGCAGTCTCCAAAAGAAATTATTTTCGTTTTCTATGGTACTAAATAATGTTCAATGTTATTGGAGTAATAAGTAAATCTTTGTAGAATCTATTAACATTTTTGGATTTTTGAAGGTGCAGTGGTCAGCTTATCTTAACGAAATAAAATAGAAAATTCTTAAGTTGCATTTAAAAAAATATGTTTGATCAACTATTGCTTTGAAAAATTAACTAATCCAAGTGAATCCATCGAGTACAGTAGTCCCCATCCTAAGTTATACCGTCGGTTCTTTCAAAATGGCGGAAGTTTATCCAAAGTTATAGGCCCTCACTATCCCCACTTCCGTAATTCTGTTTATATCCGTGCAATGAGTGCTTCTGTTAGCGAAGCGAGTGTGGCTCAACGAAACAATGTGGTGGGGGGAGGAGAGGAAGAGAGTCGTATAACATTGGACAAGCCTGATGTATAACATTGGACAATCAAAATGTATAACTTTGGATATACATACAAGTTTGGACGGTATAACTTAGGGCGGGCCCACTGTAGTTTAAACAAATTTAAAAAAAAAAAACAATTTTTATTTGATATCTACAATGAAGTTTGTTTGAAAATAAAATTTTAGAAGAAATTTGAAGATAATTAAAATTTTCAATTTGACCGACCAATAGAACATTTCAGTTTCGATGCATCGGTTGGACATATACCGATTGTCGATAACAGTATTATTATCATTGCAATCGTTATTAATATTGTGTTATAATACCTTAAAATGGTATATTAAATCCATCGACTTGAATTCGTGTCTATTTTTGTATTCTCATACTACAGCACCTTTATAAATAATTCCACGAAAATAAGATTGTTTATGAAGGCACCAGCAGATGTCGCTTCTTGTCGATTACAAGCTTAATGGAACGAACGTCGAAGTCTGCTGCTTTCTACGTTAAATTCGCAGTTCATGGCGTCTTTGCGACTTACATATAGAAGTTATTTGTTTCGTATCACTTCCGTTCATTCTATATATCTCATTTTGCTCTTTTGTTTGTGATTGCCGCGAGGCATGTACTTGCTTACTTACATGTCATCAGTCACTTTATATTTTTGTTAATTCGAACGTGAGTTTGAAATGGTGAGTTCTGGACTTTATTCACCGCAGAATTATTTCGTGTCAGTAACGTGCAACTAAAATACTATTTATAAGTGTCCGTATGCCGCAGTGAGTACATTTCCTTACCTCTTCTAAATTCTAAAAGCTAATGAAATTGCACCTAGGAAGATAAACTATACATAAAATTGGTAAAAATTGCACTGGTCGAATCGTTGCCAATTGTTTTGAGATGCGCTGACCGCGAATCTTTATTATATATGTGCATTCGGTATGAGTACACGCGGGCTTTTTGAAATTACGAAACCCGACTTTTAAAAGCGTCTTATGTTTTACTTATATTTAATCATGGATTTTCCTTATAGGTACTTTATTTTTGATATAATTGAAAATTAATAATATTGAAAATATACCATTATAGTATGAAATATTTTATATCTAAATTGTTCCATAGCAAATCATTGGTTATTTAAATTTAATTTTTAAAATACAGGTAAAAGTGTAGAAGAACT
This sequence comes from Trichopria drosophilae, assembly GCA_030407085.1. NCBI lineage: Eukaryota > Metazoa > Arthropoda > Insecta > Hymenoptera > Diapriidae > Trichopria > Trichopria drosophilae. The sequence continues at coordinate 81,532,515 of CM059587.1, read as the reverse complement.
GCCTCACCCAAAAAATGAAATGCGCCAGATGTTTTCGATGTATTTTGGGCTGCTGATACCGAATATCGCAATAAAATTTGGCGCTCGGACGTATTGAAGCCGCTATCTCAAAAAACCGCTAAAAAACGTAATTTTTTTTTGAGTTTTTTGCATTTATTTTGAAAAGTACGAGTCCGACAAAAAAATGTGTGAAACAAAAAATGTAGAGCATGCAATTCTCTACAAAAAATGTTTTATACATTTTCTTCCTAATATGAATTTTTATATAATAAGCACGTTATGACATTCCTACTTTGGATTGTGTAATATAAAAAAATTATTCACAACCTTAAGTTAAAAGCACCAACATTCTCTATATTTATATATATAAATCAAAGATGGCTAACTCTTGTCAGTTTCAATAAATAAATGGGAAAGAATCCTTTTATCATAGTTCAAATGCAAAATAAAAATGACATTTTTTTCAGAATAAAACATTTTTCCCAGAACGAATAAGCGACAGCTGCGACCGTCAAGTGAGGACTGCAAACCCGACATAACAAACAGATAAAAAACTTACAGTAAAAAAATCTACCATCAAATGGCCGACTTGACTAAAAAACCGATTACCAGTACTATGATATGCTTCTTCTACAAGAACACGAATCGCTTTTGCACTTGATGTGCAAAGTAGGAAATAAAAGATTTTTAATTGATAACTATCATAAACAAACTTGAAAAACGAGATTCTAATAGAAGAGGAAGCTCCCTAAGTTTCTTCAGACAATCAGACTATGGAATGAAATTCGGGGTGCCGGTCGAAAAACAGTCGGCTTCATGATTTGTCGGTTTTTCGACCAGTCGGCTTCATGATTTGTCGGTTTTTCGACCCGCACCCAAAATTCGAAAATATTAGCTGCTGAAATACACTTCATCATATCAATTGACTTACATAAACAATATGGCGTTCCCGCAGTTGTGTTCCGATTAGTAAAACATACACTGTGAAAAATAGAAGTAAAATTACCACGGTGTGCTTAAATGGTATTTAAATAAAAAGTGAAAAACACATAGAATTTTAATTTCCAATTAGATTACAGGACGCTTGTAGACCATCTCTAATGGTAAACCAAATGGACAACCAAAGCTATCTACACCGAACAGCCCCGTATACCCTACTTTATCGACAAGCCGTGATTCTCTAAAAGGGTCCAAGCAGTGATAACGTGGCAATGTAAAGAAACCGTGGCTTTTAATTTCTCTCCGTGTAATTCGATGCGCTAAAAACGAATATCATAGCGAAAATTTTCGCAATATCATTTAGATGATGAAAAATTGAGAAACCCCCTTCAAAATTAAGATTGTTCTGATTCTTCTCGTTTATTTGCAAAAATATTGAAAAATTATAAAAATGTTTGAAATGAAAGTTGTAGATCTTCTCCAAATACACATTTTATAATTGATGCACTTTTTGTATATGTGTGATAGAAACTGAGAAAAATAACAAGTAGTTGTATCAGTTTTATAGGTGTATTTTATAATATATACCTTAAAAAATTGTTAGGGTTACCAATAATTTTCAATACATCTATCGAGTCCTATGTATTTTGATACCCTGAAATCGAATATCATATAAAAAATTGGCGCAATTGCGATTTACATCGTGAAAAACGTGAAAAATTCAAAAAAATTATGATTTTTCACCTCCCTCCTCCTTTATTTCGTTAAGTATTGAAAATAAATATAAAATAAGTATTGTGAGCAGATCTACAACTTTTTTTTCAAACATTTTTCAAACATATTTCCAGTCTTTTTGAAAGTAAACAAGAAAAACTGCGAAAAAGCATAATTTTTAGCGATTTTTCACGATTTTCGCTATGTAGATTGTATTTGCTTTACTTTTTATAACGATTTTCGTATTCAGCGCACTAAAATACGAAGGATACAATGAATGTAATAAAATTGGAAGATAACCCTGATTTTTTTTGGATAAATTCTTTCCACCTTTGATTTAAATACTTTTTTTAATTATTTAACGGGCGGAATCGCCTTTATTACAGTTTTTCATATATATTAAATTGTAAAATTTGCGAGAGCTGCAGATCAACTTAAGAAGATGGCGCCATACTTCACATTTGTGTATGAAATGTAGGAACTGCAGAAACCTACACCAAGTACAGCAGCTATCAGATTCGATTTCTGCCAGATAAACAATATTTTAGAAACGTAAACAAACAACGTGGCTCGTCTTACCAACAGCGAGCTGCTGCTTGAAAACGAAATCGAAAATTCACCGGGTGGGGGGGGGGGGAATCGAACTCGCGACCTACGATAATTTTAATTACATTTCTTGTTACTTCAGTTGTTTTTCACTGTGAAATTACTTCAACATTTTTCACAGTGTACTAACATGGCATAAACTCTTGCGTGTTCGCTGTAGTCGATAGTCTAGGGCTGACATTTTGCAATGCGAATTGTTTTTGGACCTTCGAAAATCCGAATCGCTCGAGTCAGATTCCCTCCATGGTAAACTTTGTCAAAAGGCGTAATCAAGCAGACACATTGATAGCATTTTATAAATTAGTTTCAAGTCGGAACATGTTATTCTACATGAAAAATATCGATAATAATACTTGCAATATACCATAAAAATTTCAGTTGGTATTTTTCGGTTTCCGAGGAGAAAGTTTTCTTAAATTTCTTAAATTCGCGGTTTTTATGCGGCTTTCAGTGCAGAAATAGTTTTTAAACAGTAGAGTCCCGGTATATTTACCCACTCGGTTCCACAGCTTCTCCTCACGTCTCGTTATATTTACCAAAAAGGGAAGCGTCGCTTCTCCCACTCCCCTCAGTCGCGTTAGCTTCGTGACGCCACAGTAGGCCCTTCCTGAGGCCCCAGCCCGCAAGGTGGGGGAAAAAGCGAGCGGTGATAGGTAAATATAAGGGGACAGAATCGGACAAATATCCTGAGACGTAAATATAACGAGACGAAATTATACCGGGGCTCTACGGTAATATAGTTTCGACTAGTAAATTCATAAGAATTCTCTATAAATTATAGACAATTATATTATCGCTCTAGAGGGATTATTTCAGTTTATAAATATTTTTCAAATTACGACTTGTAATATTTCTCTCGAAAGATTTAACTTGAGTTATTATGTACACATTGGGTATTGTTTCACGTTTCCCTCTGTCTAAATGAAGGTATGTATGTTAAATCGCACCAGATGGTTGACAAAAGAACACCAAAGTGCTTTCTGAATGCGTTCGGTGAAGGGGGACGTATAAGGGCATATTTCCTTTTCCCGACATTTATTGATTTTTTAGTTAACAGTATTCTCGTTTAATGCATAATTATTTTACTCATTTGTCTAACTAGTCGGACCCGGTCTTCTCTTATTGGGATCAAAATAAGTTTGGAGCCCTTACAATGAAATGCATTTGGAATTGAAGAAGAACTATTTAAAATAGCTAATTTTTATTTATTTCCAGTAACTTTCGGTCAATTCTTAATTAATTTCTTTGGTATTATATAAAATACTGTATATAGAAAATAGAGTTACCCTTTAGTCCGAATTTCGAAAAATTGATTCAGAGATTTTTAATTTACGTTTTTTTTTAGTAAATCCCACCCTCATCGTAATACTACTTTAGACCCCTCTTAAGATGTAAGATTGCCAATAGATTTTTCTGTATATTACCGACTATCGGGGTCCATGAACCCAGCAGATCTCAACTAGTACGTTTGATTCAACGCACATTACTTTATAATTAATCGTGTTTCACCACTTGCGAGAATGACAGGATTTTATACCATGCACAATGTTTTCTGAGCATAACATCTGCGTAACACCATAGCGGCAACTGTTGGTCATTTGTTCAGTTAAAAATGGCCGCAATTATGTGATATATTGTGCTTCAAACCGTTTCTAACCTCACTCTTACTCTAGTAGAATGTAGTAACGCCAAAAATTAACTACACAAAGAAACGTTCTCAATTTTAAAATAATATTATTATTTTTATAAATAATACGTCATAGTTTTTTATAATCGTGTTACAGTCTTAAATTTTTATTACTTTTCTGTTAATTATTAGTACAGTTGAAATACCGGTGTATTTAATCGTGAATTTCGATATCAATAACAGCTGCGACATAATTTGAAATTTTCTAAATATCAATCGATAATGGCGCTCACTAACGAAGTCAGGATCGATGTGTTGCCGAGTGCGGGAGACCATTAGTTGGTTCTTGGACGCGCTATTAGTTGAACGTGTGCAAAGCGAATGTAAATTCAATATTGCAATATTCCTTCAATACAAAGTTAACATTTTCTGAAAGTACATAATAGTGATTGACCTGTGCAACATTTTAAATCAATAAGAGACTAGTTTTCCAAAAAACATGACAGTAATTTAGGTTGTCAAAACTATTTTTAAAATTCTAACCTACGTAAAGTGTTATTCTCATTTATTTCAATGGAGAAATGAGTGGTTTGACGGTGATTTTGTAGTTAATATATACAATAAGAATTTATATCTCGCTTTTTAGTTCTTTTTAGTCCTTTTTTGTATTATTGTATTATTAATAATTGTTTGAATTTCTGAAATGTTATCATTCAATATTCCTTTTGCGTATGACCTAAAAAAACAGACTTAGTTACGCATTTAATTTCAAATGGTCAAGTAAATTTAAAGTAATATTTCCTTACGAAAAATGAATATTTATCCACGTTTTAATATATTATTTTATATTCTTATAATATACATAATATACAGCATCCTTAAATAATTCAGACATTGAGAAGACGATTTTCAAACAATATCGATATGAAACTTCTTATCTTTTATCATAACATCGAATTGTTTGACTTTGTGATACCACCAATACGTAGTAATTGGGAATTTGCCAGACGCTGATAAACCGATCCACGATATAGCATTTAAAACAATAAACTCAAAACTAATTTTTTTGTCTTCGGCAAGTTAAAAAAAATTGAATTTAATATCTTTGTAGTTATATAACAAACTATTGTAGCAACGAACAAATGCTGATAAAACTATTTACATCATACTTGACATATTTTAGCAAAACTCATTATATTCAGAACGTTTATCGTTGTTAATTGTTTTTACGTCTTCTGCACGATTAAACATTAAGTTGTGTTTTACGAACACGGGCAAACTAATGATTTTCTAAAGACAGAAAATATTTAACAAAAAATGTTTGTAATTTCTTTAAAAACAGTCCACGGAGCAGTACTCTGTGTTTCTGTTAACAATATCTTATACCGCGAAAATATGGCTAATCTCTTTACTGACATATCATTTCAATAAACACGGTCAGTATCATATTTTCGAATGAAAGCAAAATCGTTTTGATAATAAATGCTTACAGAGCTGGAGTTACATTACGAATAAAACTTTTTATGCATTTTTAAATTGAGTTTAAAACGTACTTTTAAACACTATAAGAATTATAAATCAGATTATATAAAGTTATGTAAGATAGTAATTGATTAAATATAATTATAATATAAATATTGCACATCATTTTGAAGACAATTAAACAGTAAACAATCTCTTTCAATAACTTTCACGCCGAAGTACGTTGAAGTTTATTTTGATATTGTTATTGCGTTAGGTTAAGCTATAGGTTAAGTTATAGGTTAGACGCCGGAGATGTATCGTAATAGTGGCGCCGCCTACTCTGCGAATATTAGCAGTCCACCATAATCGTATTCATTTCTGATGCTGGTAAAAATAATAAAGAACACAATATCTCGAGTAAAGAAAGTTTGGCAAGTATGAATGATTTAATTCAATATGCAATATTTTTTATGAAAGTGTAATTGGAAACATTTCCTCTCCTATCATAACAAAATGGCAACGGTTGTATCATAATGCAATAACACTGACCAGGAAGACTTTTCTAAAATGTAACTCAAGAATGAGATAGTGGTATATACTATAGATATGCTAAAGAACTGTCATGTTTTGTGGAAACAATAACCAATTTTAATTTTATTTCTTCATACCTTACCATATAATTAAAATAAGTACTTATTAATCTTCGTTTTTCAGATCTGTATTCGGATAAACTCTGGATATTCTCGGTTTTTATCAACACTCTGCAACCATCGCATTAGGTCGAGGCATACTAAATGCATAGGGAAATATAGTACCAGTTTCTTTTGTTCTAAAACACTTTGTAGAACTTTCGCCATGTCTGTGAACACAAAGTAAGTATCTACTTTATTAGATCCCTAAAATAGGTTTAAACAACTATACTGCAAAAAACTAGTGCCTTATTAATGTATTATTCGAAGGCATTCGTCTTGAAATATTTGTCTTCTAGGCAAGGTAACTCAAAACTTCAGACATTTACGTTTATTGATCTCTTGGATAAAACATTTTTGTTTCTTACGAATATTAGACACATAATGGGGATGAAAAAAGTGTTAGCATTTATATTGTTTAAGCTTAAGATGATACCTTATCCATTTCACTCTCACTGGCCATATTGTTAAACTGCCGTCTTGATGGCTAACATAACCTATTCCCTAAACAGCACAATCCGTTCCGGGATGTCCTCGATAGCTCCTGAGGACGTCCAAATGTCCGCTTTTGGTCCTCGGGAGCTCCTCAGGGGTCCTGAGAACGTTCTGGGATGGTCTTGTGCTGTTTGGGTCTTACCATCTGTATCCGTATCTGAACAAAAAACGGCTCCACGTCTTTATTTCACGTGACAACTAATCACGCTCAAAATAGAACACGACAATTGATCGCACGACAAAATATCACATGGACAAATAACCATAAACAAAAATATCACTGCGACAAAAAAACAGCCCAAAAAAATTGAACATTACACACAGAAATTCATGTCAAACTTTTGGCGCCGCCATTTTGGAGATAGGACATTTTGGCCCCTCTGTTATGGCGCCGGATGTTTTAGTTCCGTCATTTTGGCATCAGACTATTTGACCTTGGTTATTGTCGCAAGAATTATTTTAGATCAAAATTCATATCGTAAAATGGGGGAAGCGGAAAAATGGCAACATCACGAAACTTACCTAACCTAACTAGTTACAGCTCCGCTTACTCCTAATAATGCGCAAATGAATATGACCGCATAGGGAAATGTTTAAATGTGTGGCATTTTGTAGACGCGATATTTTATCAATGTGATATTTTTATGTGAGACATTTCGTCATTGCGATAATTTTCTCGGGTGATCATTTGTCTGTGAAATACAGACATGTACCGAAAAAACAGGCCACTGTCGGAAAAAAATGAATGAAGTACAGTATTTCCTTCCAATATTAGTAAAGACCATTCCAGTTGTCTGGGGTTACTGAGGAGGGACGAAACACAAAAAATTCTTCCTTTATACAATAGTAACATTTTTTATACGTCGGCACTAGATGTATATATAACTTCCGTTTGAATCGTATTTCAGCGGTGTCGATCAACAAGTATCCCTTCCTTTGTTTATGTTTACTGCTATTTATCTACGAACGTAAACAAAACGTCGAAGAAATGAATATTTTCCACTTACATTTATATTGTGGCCTTTTATAATCAAAGAATTTTATTATTTATATATATTTTAAAACTAAGGCCGAGAAATTTTAACACTTATTTATTACTGAGGAGGTTACTGAGGAGGGGATTGGAAACAGCTGTCGAGGAAAATGGCTGGTAATGGGAGGTGGTCAATATTGAGAACGGACTTTGGAGTTACTTAATAAACGAATTTAATAAATCGCGCTAGAAGATTTGGATATATGGAACAAAATTTTACTAAATCCTATAACAGAAAGAACCATTACGTTATATTATCATAAAATTACGAAACTGTAACAGAAATTTCAGAAGGAATCAGTGAAACACGGTGACATTGCTTTGGTTTGTAGTCGCTAGGTGTGGCCGCGCACCCATCGCAGAAGTGGAATTTTCATTCGGTCATAAAGGATTCCTCGGTCAACCATCAGTAGTTTATAACGAGTGTCATCCGAATATTGTTGAATTGTATAATGTTGATTCTTATTAGTAGGAAGGTAATAAATAGATATATATCGTATTTTGTCTACCCTGATGCACATTTACAAAACAGTGTTATTTTTATTATTTTTTTTTCTATTTTTAATAACAGGGTAGTCTTCCCCAAACGAAGGACAATAAATCATAGAAAAGACAAAAAAAATATGATAAAGCAAACAACTTTTACTCCCCTTATACTATATATATATATTATATTCTGTTACTGTAATTGAAAATTCTGAAACTGCAATAAAATTTTCTGAAACATGTAACCGAAGCTTTTTACGGTTACCGTTTCCGAAATTTCTGTTCATGTTTCGTAAAATTCTGAAACGGTAACCGTAAAAAGCTTCAGTTACATGTTTCAGAAAATTGCTACAGAAATTTCTTAAAGTGTACATTAATTTTCAGACAATCAATATATATTTAGGTTAGGTATCGAGAAGTGTTTTAAGACTTCGATGCAGATCTTTAGTGTCAATAAATGTCAGTTATAATGTCTTTCTGTACGATATTCAAAAAGGTCTAAAATTAAGACACTAGTTTTGGCAATGGATGAAAAATTACATTAAGGTCCTCAAAACATAAAAAATTACCTAAAACGTATATCTTTTTCAAAAGATCTCGTCGAAAAGATTGTAATTAAAACAAAAATTGTAATATGCTTTTTTTGTATTTTCGTTCTCAGGTGGATTCCTTGCGATGTAAAAATCGAAGAAAATATAAAAAGCGCAGATTATGATGGAATAGTGTTGGTATCAGGAAATGCGCCTGGATCGAGCGAACCTGAACCTTTTAAATCGATTCTCTCTGATGCGGCCCAAATCGATAATGCCGTGGGGGACTTAGGTGCTGTTCTTCCCGTTAATCTCCCTGCAAAGAGATTAATTTATAGTCCTACAGGAAAGATCAATGTAGATTATGATGACGTAAGAAGTTTCGCCGAGGCAGCTGCAAAAGGAATAAAAAGGTAACATGAATCCGCTTTCTAACGATATTTTAGTTTTATCATTTGTTGCAAAAAAGTAAAAACCAGATGAATATTCTTATTAAATTAAAGTTTTCTTTAGACTGATCTTGCCCTATTACGGTTAGGTTAAGTTGTCCGTACTTAGATTAGTTATGAAGAATAACATTTTCTACGTCAAAGTTTGATTTAAGAATATCATAAACGCTTAAATATTGCATTCAACTATACACCAATTTGTCTTTACTATTTATTATTATACTGGACTACATAATTTGATATATTTTTATTGACATATTCAAATTTATACCAATTAACAGAGCTTTGAAAGCTGGTGTACGTTCGCCATTACTACTTTTGCTACCTGACGCTCGGTTCGAGAATGTTGAGATGGTTACACTTTTGGGGGCATTGAATGCTCTGTATGTGGTAAGTTTTCCAGAAAACTTTAGCAATAGTAGAAGCACGTTCTTCACAAACAGCATTTATTTAAAAATCAAGTAATACTAATGTCTTCTACGAAATCAATCTCAATATATGTAAATTTAAACATATTTTTTACTAAACTGAATAGTTTTATGTTTTTTTATAAATTTGATGAAACTTTTCTCATTTTAGCCATTGCAAGTTAGAGAAATAAGTCCCAGTCGGTGTAGAAAAGTTTCTCAATTAGGAGTGTGGAGTCCAGGGGCTCCAGAAAAGCTCCAGACTATTGTACAATTAGCAACTGCATTAGAGAGTGCTAAATTTGTTGCCCGAGACATTGGTTAGTTTGTGCATCTAAAATACATTTTCGAATTTCATTAAATCCTTTTTAAACACGCTTCATTTCTCCGCTGGTAGACTTTTAAAGATAATACAAGAATTAATTATTATACAGGCGGCGGAGATCCAGAGCGAATGACTCCACCTAGAATTGCAGACTATGTAACGGAGTTGTTTAAAGGCTCAAAAATAAAAGTAGACATAATTTCGGATCCGCAGACCCTACTAAAAGATTATCCATTGTTCTCTGCCGTGAATCGTGCAGCAGTGTCGGTTCCTCGTCATGCAGGACGAATCATCTTTTTGACATACGAACCCGAAAATCCATCTGAAATTCACGAAACAGTCTTTCTAGTTGGAAAGGGTGTCACATACGATACAGGTGGTGCAGATGTTAAAACTGGTCAGGGAATGCGTGGAATGTCACGTGACAAATGTGGAGCTGCTGCATGTGTTGGATTTATGCAGGTATATATCTTAACATTGAAGCTGTTTTCAATATTTTTATATTTTAAAATGATGATTAGGCACTTGATCTACTGCGCCCGCCCAAAATAAAAGTTGTGGCAGCACTTGGTGTCGTACGCAATAGTATCGGTGAAGAGAGTTACGTTTCCGATGAAGTTGTTACGGCAAAATCAAATGTTCGTGTGCGGGTCACTAATACAGATGCTGAGGGTAGAATGGCAATGGCCGACTTGCTTTACTACATCAAAGAAATGGCAGTTGATGCTTATAATCCAGTAATTTTCACGATTGCAACTCTCACGGGACATGCGATCATGAGTGCTGGATTAGGATACACCGTGAGTAACATTGTTTTTTTACGTGTTTTCTATATAAATGTATTTTATTTCATTCATTTTATGTAATCCAAATAAAAATCATCTTATTTCTCTATTGTAATATAAGTATCTCATATAATCGCGAGCCTTTTAATTTAAGATTGCCATGGATAACGCAGTTTCGAGAATGGTTAATAATGCAGTGGAGCTACAAACGTGCGGTGAAGATATCGGAGAACCTGTAGAAGTCTCAAAATTACGAAGGGAAGATTTCTGCAATCACGAAGGCGAAGCTGAAGGGGATGACGTTGTCCAAACAAGTACAGGATCAAAAGTGGGCTCCGTCACACAAAGAGGACATCAATCACCGGCTGCTTTTCTGATTAAGGTTTCTGGCTTGGATAAGGTAATCAAAAGATTTAACTTGACAAATTTTCATTTCTACGTGCAATAACCATAACATCCGATCATTTATAACGGTAATATTTGTTTCCTTTCAGCATGGAAAAAGTTCTGAGAAACCACTGAAGTACTGTCACTTGGATATTGCAGCGAGTGCAGGTGAAATAAAAGAAACTCCTACTGGTGCACCAATTTTAACGTTGGCCAAGAGATTCTTGATACCTCATTTTGGGAACAGCGTCCGCTAACTACTTTCTAATGAAGATTTTTTAATGCAAATTTTTAAATTGTACTAAGTTTTGCTATAATAATATAGCCTACAATTTTTGAAATGAGTTGTTATTTTAGTTATTTAGTTAAAGTACCAGTACATTCACCTCTCCTACAAAAATAAATACATTTCATTACAGACCATTCCTGAATTTATCATTCCGGAAGCGGGTCGAAAAAAACGACAAATCAAGAAGCCGATAGGCCAAAAAACCGACGCGGCGGTTGGTTATTCGACCCGCACCTTAACTAGAAGTATCCCGAGGCGTTTGCTAGGTATGAACTAAGAGAGATTGCAGAAACGTCCCTGGTAAAAATGGGAGCGTTTCACGAGCGTTACTTAACAGTGATTGTAAGAGTTCCAAAGGAGTTTGAAAAGCGTTAAATCCGCTTCGAGAAGCGTGCCAAAAGAGTTAACAAAGAGTGAATTTAGACAAAAAATGCTTAACGCTATGTACATCTTTACTAGAGAGCAGAAACAGTTTGTTCAACGGGCCATAAGAGTGGATTTTCAACCGATTATACACCCACCACTTGCTTCGTTATAAATCCCTGCAAAAAATATGAGTGTCCATTAAGAGTTCATAAAGTGTGAAATTGAAGCATTGGAAATGCACAAGAAATGTGAATTCCGCTTCCACGAAAGTTCGATAGGAGTACTTAAGGCGTGAATATGCACCTTTTAAGAGTTCAACATTTTGAATTTTTGAACGGCTACGTACGCTTTGGAAAGAATACAGGAAGAGTTCCTGTTTAATATATAAGAAAAAATCATAATCAACGACATACGACGCTTAATATGAAACAAAGACTGCGCGTGACGCCAAACACTGATCTAACACCTAACCTAAATTTCTAAGACATAATATGATAATCGTGTTACACCTGTATTCTAATAATAATGTTCGTTGATAAGGAATAACAAATTATTGATATTCTTCCAGTATAACGTGGAGCAAAATAATTTTTCAATACTGAAAATGATAATATTTCGTAAGCAAACTTGTAGAAGATTCTAAAAATTACTTTACTCCTTCTTGCCAAACGAACTCTTTAATATTGGCTTTCTCGTGTAGCGTACAAAAGTAAAAAAAAAGGTTTAATGCATTCTTAAAAACCGCTAAACTGGACGCTTAAAAGGAGCATATTCACGCTTCAAACTCTTCACAATTAAGCGTCATTTAAACTTAAGCATGCGATTCGCTTCATTAAACGTACAATTTCGTAAAAACTTTTCTTGTACTCTCACCGGACGCTTTACTGAACGCTTCATTTTGGGCAGGGTCCCCCTAATTTTGTAATGAACGTCTAACTGCTATTTATAATGCATACGAGGAACAAATGCACCCCCCCCCCCCCGTACGCTATCTTATTGACATTGGTGTAGATATTTCGGGTGCACCTCAGAAACCCGTCCAATCACAAAACAGACACTTCAAAAACCAGACAGTTCAAAATACAGACATTCAAAAGGCAAACATTTCAAAACACAGACATTCAAAAACAAGACTTTCAAGAACCCGACATTTGACACCTCCCATTGGTGCGTTCATAAAAAAATGGGTGCACCTCAAAAACCTGTCAAATCACAAAATAGACACTTCAAAAACAGATACTAAAAAAACCAGGTATTTCCAAAAAGACATTAGAAAAATAGACATTAGAAAACCAGATATTTCAAAATGCAAACATATTTTGAAATGTCTGGTTTTTTAATCTCTATTTTTTTAATGTTTTTTTTTTATGTTTCGATTTTGAACGTCTGTTTTTTTAAATCTCCGGTTTTTGAATGTCTGTTTTTTGAAGTATCTGTTTAGTGATTTGTCGGGTTTTTAAGATACATCTGGGTTCTTGATTGTCTCTTTATTGAAATGTATTGATTTTGAATGTTAGTATTTTGAAATGTCTCGGTTTTGAGTGTATATTTTTGGAAAGGTCTGGTTTTTGAATGTGTGTCTTTTGAAATGTCTGGTTTTTGAATGTTTGTTTTTTGAAATGTCTCGATGTTAAACGTTTGTTTTTCTAAATGTCTGTTTTTTGAAGTATCTGTTTAGTCATTTGTCGGGTTTTTAAGGTGCACCTGGGTTGTTGATTGTCTGTTTATTGAAATGTATTGATGTTGAATGTCTGTCTTTTGAAATGTCTGGTTTTTGAATGTTTGTTTTTTGAAATGTCTCGATTTTGAACGCCTGTTTTTATAAATGTCTGGTTTTTGAATGTTTGTTTTTTGAAATGTCTCGATTTTGAACGCCTTTTTTTTTAAATGTCTGGTTTTTGAATGTCTGTTTTTTGAAGGATCTGTTTAGTGATTTGTCGGGTTTTTAAGGTGCATCTGGGTTCTTAATTGTCTGTTTACTGAAATGTATTGATTTTGAATGTCAGTATTTTGAAATGTCTCGTTTTTTAGTGTCTATTTTTGAAAAGGTCAGGTTTTTTAATGTCTGTCTTTTGAAATGTCTGGTTTTTGAATGTCTGTATTTTGAAATGTCTGGATTATTAATGTCTGTTTTGTGATTTGGCGGGTTTTTGAGGTGCACTCGATATTTCTCTTTCGGTAATTGCAAATAAGATACAAAATACATAAGAATCATACAGAACGCAATTCTTATGTTCGGAAATAATTATACTTCAACCGTATACGAGAATAAGCGCCATATGAATTACAAATAATGCACGAGTTGTGCGTGTTTCTTCATACGCCAAAAATAAGTTTTGAGAAAGATTTTTCTAATCCTTGGAAGCATCCAGGATGGCATCTAGTAATTGATTGGCTCACAAAGAAATATTTCCTCGATACCACACTATAAGGGTATATGCGCGCAGCTTAGAAAACACGTTTTAACTAAAATTATTGCACATACGTGATTTTTTTATTAAACATTATTCTGCAATGTCCATTTCGTTTATTAAGTTGCCTATTTTAACCTACTGCAGAATGGCTGCATCAGTTAATGCCACCTATTTATATCAAATGTTTACCAAATTCAAATAATTGTTATTCGATTTACTGACGTTTTTTGTAATTTTATGATATTCTTAATAAATTAGAAGAAATCCGGAACTTGCACTCGGAATTCTCGTTAACACGTCTATTAAATTATTTTCCAAATCGGAGAGAATATGAATAATTCATATCCTCAATTCTTTTCAATAATTTAGGCCAAGACAATAAATTGGAAAAATAAAATGTTGTGTACTTTGAATTCATTTTTGTGTAGGTGCGAATATAAACGAGTACTGTATGGTTTGAAGGGACTCATCAAATATAAGTTACCTTTAGGCACCTCTTCAAGAAGGAATGAATCCAAAATCGGGATGGGAGAGATGTTTCTATGTCATTTGTAGATGTAAAATATCGAAGAATGGAAATCCTAGCTGATCCCTTTTTCGAGATATCGACATTTCTGTAATTTTAAACTTTCACCATTCATGTTACATTAATTTAATTTTTATCCAACATATTTGAATAACAATCAAGCATATGTTTGGCTCAATTTTACAATTAAAATTAAGGTAATTCGAAGATAAGACGCAGATGTAACAATTTTCGAAACTAGAAGAAACTCAATATTTCCCGCTTTGGACGTAGTGACATTTTTTGTTATTTCTTTATTTAAATTTTTTTGTTATATTTTAGAATTTTATTAGAAAAATGAAATAAGAAATGAAACTTGTAACAAGTATAAATTATAAGTTGCATATGAAGAGATGAAAACTCAACAACTGCATTTTGAAGGATTGAATGATGCAATGAATTATTAAGATCGTTGTTTATAACGTCTGCGTTTTTAGAATTTTAGAACAAAGGATTTTAAGTGTTTACATTTAATCGGCTATGCTCCTATAGAGCATAGCCGATTAAATTACAATTTTCATACATCATCTTCGTTCATCTCTTGTGCTTCTTTTCTGTAATATACAAGGTGACCCGTTTAAACTTGAAAGGTCAAATAACTCGAAACCACGTGAAGAAATAAAAAAATGTTTCAAACAAAAATTCGGTATGAAGGGGCTAATTGAACTATGACCTTTACAATGACCTTTGTTTTCCTAAAGATTAGTTGAAGGTTAAATTGATTTTTTTTAATGGAAGCGACTACTTTTAATATTTAATTTGCACAATTAAATTTAGTTTTGTCATTTATGTGTCGTTAATACGTGCAAAAGAAGTATACTTGACTACATAGAACATTTCAAATGACTGTAGTGAAATTTTTGAGGTGTACGTGTCGTGCAAAAACGCGTCATCCCTAAAATATATAAGTACTACAGTAGAATCCTTCTTATTTTAACCCCTCTTATTTCAATTGTCCAACCCCTCGTATTTTAATCATTTCCCTTACGCCTTCCCCCACCACCGCTCGTAACAGAACGTAAAATATCTCGATTTGAATATCGATATTTCACAATATCGGCGATTTCGCCTATCTCGATATTCAGCTTAAACAACGACTAATTTTATGTGTATGCGAGTGGTGGTAAGGGGACAATTATTAAAATATGAGGAGTCGGCGCCATCTTGAAAAACTTTACCAGTTAAAATAAGAGGGGTCCTACTGTACAAGGTTTTGTTAACCACTTATTTTAGAGTGCCTTTACTAGACCGAGAAAAAGCCTTATTATGGCCAGTAAAATTATCCCCTGTTTTAAAAAATTATACCACGGTGAAGCTTTTCAAAGCAATGCCTGCGTCAACAGTTATTGCAAGAAGCTCATAAACTGTAGGACGCACAGTTGTACAATGAAGTACTTTGCGAACAGTGTCTCCAAAAAATAGTGTTCGCACCTCGGCCGTAAAATTTTACGACATCGTTTGGAGATTGTGCGTCCGAGGACCGCCTTGGACACTCGGTTCGTAAAATTGAACTTCACGGCCTAGGACCGAAAAGTACTATTTAATTTTACCCTCTATGGCAGCATTTAAAGCAATGGATAACATTGTTGAATGTAGTTTCGCTTCCGGCAAAGTTGGATAGTCATTAAATAATTAAATTACTCATTTAAAAATAAAAAATAATCTCTGTAGCCCATTCAAACGAAATATTCTAGACGTTCGAAGCATACAACACTGATTAAGTTGACATTAAAAGTCCGTTGGATTTACATAGTTTTTCGAACAAACATTGAACCTGTGCTAAGGGTCGCCATACACTTGTTAATGCTTCTCATCTTAATAGATATTAAAATTGGCATTCATCAAATTAAAAATGATACAAAGTATCGTCCAAATGTATTACTTAAGTCGACATTTAGAGAAATACTTCATTATTTAGACACCCGTATCTTAAAAAATTTCCGGTTTCGTAATGTGTAAATATGTATCACGTATATATTTGGAAGTATTAAGTCATTTAGTAAACGCGACTTCAATATTATGATGGATTTAATCGTTTTACCTATACAATCTACCAATACAATGCTGGTATTTCATTGTTGATTTTATTTTTAGCATTGCTCATTTTTTGCTTATTGTTAGTCTACTTTAAAACTATCAAAGATTCGAGATTTTTATGATGAAGAAATGAATTGAAGTGACTCAAGCAGCAAAAAAGAAAAGAGTTCAGAATGACTTCGAAATGTGCTCTAAAAGAAGTCAGATGTCTCACTTTCTGAGGGGTTTCTGAACATAAGTTCATAAAGATCTCATAATGACACGATGTTCAAAAAATCCTGCGAAAGTGGCACATCTGACTTCTTCTAGAGCACATTTTGAAATAATTCTGAACTCTTTTTTAATTTGCTGTCCGGAGAATAATGGTTCACAATTTTAACATGAAATCAAGAGTATGCGAATATTCGTGAGAGCAAAATTACATGTGTATCTCTTAAAATTTGTTAATTTTGTTCGTAAATGATTATTTCTTACGTTAATAAGATACAAGATTCTAACATATTATAGCAGACCATAATAACACCAAAATTATGAAAGTTAGTTTCTACCCTTAAAATTCTTCTTTGCAGATTAAAAAATATATATATATCGATTACTTTTCGGAGATAAAAATATGTCAACTTTCAGTCCAATCGGCGTGTCACACTTGGGTTATGTTACTTGTTAGCACGTTGTAGATAATATCGTAAATTTCTTTCACAAATAATAAAAAAACCATCAACCTGACCGAAACGCCTTAAAAAATAGAATTTTCTCGATCGACCTCTCTTTCCAAGATCATTAAAGTCTATAAATTTCATTAAAAACTTAGTTTATTAAAATATGTATTATTACATATATTCAAAATTACATACATTAAATGAAGACTCAAATGTTTAAATTTGGGAGATTTTAAATGTACTTCTTCTGGTATCCATAGCTTATTAGGTACGCTTCTGAAGCGGCCAGCGACATAGTGGGAATGAGGAGATTCCGAGAAATGCCACTCACGCGGGACTTTATCGCGTCACTAAATCGGGATACGCTACTAATGCGGGACTCTACTGTACATTTAAAGCATTATTTTAGAATTTTTCTGTAACATTTTCGAAGTGGCCTCCGTAATGTATTATACGTTCAGTTTCGTTAAATTATGATTTGTAGGGGAAGAGCTCCGGTTGTGGGCATCCTTTTGTTTTTAACGAATAATTTTTGACAACATTCATATTATGCAGACATATGTGTATCAGTGGAAAGCTAGATACATTAGTTAACTCCTCTAAAAGAATTAAATTGATTCCGTGTAAAAGAAAAATTTTATCATACATTTAGTGAAGTGACGATTTTTTACACAAAAAATATTTGTATCCGGTTGTAGGCACCCTTGAAAAACCTGTAAAAATGGAAAAATATGAAGGAAAATCAGAATCACAATGTTTGCATGTTCAGCGCACTTCAAATGCACCGGTCGACTACTTTCATTGCATTTAATTCACTAACAATTCGTCAAAGTAATATAAGAACGTTAGGGCAATACAAACGATATTGTTATGTTTCTGAACACAAGAGTGCCCACAACCGGTTATATGAAGGTGCCAATAACCGGGAATGGCAGTGATTATTTAAAACGCCAATAAATTATATGATCCAAAAATTTTGGTTAAAAACGAAATCAAATCACAAAATATAATGATCACACTGTACAAAAAATTAAATACTTACCGCTTCGAAACAATTTACACTGATTTATATCACTTTGAAAACAGTATACAATCACTTTTCTGTTTATTTATTTCAGCTCAGTTTTATTATGCTCGCTGCTACGACGGAAATATATATTTTTCTTCCCACCGGGAGGAAAGCAGCAACTTTCCTCCCGCAAGCGGAAAGAAAGATGCCGCTTATCCTCCCGGCCATAAAGAAAAATCGTATACTTCCCTCGGGAAGTAAAAAAGAATACCTCAGACTGCCTGTTTCTCACCCTCGGCTTCGCCTCGTGTAAAAATTACACGCAGTCTGAGACACTCTTTATTTTACCTCCCTCGTTGAGTAATATACTAATATATATATTCTTACGGTATTAACACGAAAGCAGCGTAATGTCAACATACAAGTTTTACAATACTCAGTTCAGTGCCGTATGCTTCTTGTCCAATTTACGAGGAGGGGTCCACAACCGGGCCGTGCACATAACCGGCGCAGTTCCCCTACCTTTCTAATTTTTACATATTTTAGTCATAACAGTGAGTAATATCACTTTAAAATATTTTTTTTTAATTTATTGCAAAATTGGTTTATAAAATTATTTATACTAAATTTTGAAGCGCTTATCCGCTTGATCTGTTTTCAATTGACATGTTACCAGGCAGGAAAACATTTACCCTTAATAACAAAAAATCACCGTGACTTTTTTCGTTTCGAAGTTATTTGATCTTTTTAGTAAAATATCCTAGAACGTACATGTTCTAATCATTTTTCTTTATTTCGTCATAGTTAAATTCATTTTTATTTAAAAAATAAAGAATTGACCTACAACAAAATACATTTTTCTGAAAAAAATCCACGCACTGTATAGTTTCAGCTGGTTATACTTGAAAATGAAGCTCTCTACATAAAAATGAAATTCCTCTTTCCAATTTTTCAGAATAATGCAAAAAAAAATCTGCATCTTACAAATATCACTCACACAGCGGGCTAGTGCCTTAAAAATACTCCTCCGTCTCGGTTCTTTTGCTTCTTAATTTCTGCATCATTTTTTTAATAATGTAATGGATTGTCAAATAAACTCTGTTTTTGTACATTTTCTCACTCTAAAATAATTGAATACAAATTAATTCGATTCCTAATCATGTTTAACTGCTGTCTAAAGTTAACAAATGTTTACTTCAGCGGTTTCAAATTAAATTGTATTACTGCTCTCAGAAAAAGTGAAGAATTCAGTATTGTGTTCGTCTATTTTTTTTTAATACATCAAGATGATTCCTAATGGTGCATATAATAAGTGATTTAGTTAAAAATATGTTGAGTATGATGAAAAGGAGGAACATTTCCCATCTTCTTGTAAGTGAGATCTTTATCGGATTGGTAAATTTTATTATAAACATATTTTATTTAGGTAAACTATATTTAAATCTAACAATCGTTAAGCAGCTGGAAGTCCGGAAAACTATCAATTTTTTTACCCCTATATATTCATCTCCAATATTTTTTTAATTCAGAACTATTTAAACCGTTCGCACTTGTAAACCATCAACACATTTTTATTGAACTGCTTCCTTAAATTTTTCAATAATTCTAAGCAACATACAGAAAAATCGAAGCCGGGCAATAAACATTCACATTTTTTTGGGCGTTTATTGCACCAAAATGAAAAGGTTTCAGGCAACAAACATTTAGGTCGACAATTAAACATGTTCGGAGTAACAGACATTCACAAAAGTGCCTTCGAAAATTGTAACTTGACTGTTTATTGTTTGAAAAACTGCTTATTATTTACAAATTTATTTGCCTGGTAATATCTAAAGCGATAACAAATTCCCTGCAAAACGCAGTTAAAAATGTATATGGTTCTTTCTAAATGTATGGTCCATCATTGGGCGCCAATTTTACAATCGAACATTCCAATCTCAAATCAATTGAATGTAAAAATCACACACCGTATAGTAATGAAATGAGACAAGATGTCATCATTAATGATTTTGTTTATTTTGCATGGTATTTTGCCGCATTGTACCAAACCATCTGAAGTTTGAAATTTACGTAATGCACATTGGAAATCTGTTATCATTAATCTGCTTAGTATCAGAAGGATAATTTCGTGAATTTTAAAGTATTTGTATCTATGTCATTTCAGTTAGGAGTCTTAGTTAAATACACTAATCATACGAGTAAATTAAATAAAAAATAACTTCTATTCGACCATTTCACTGTGTACTTTCTGTACAAGTTCTTGACTTCGCGGTCCCTCATTGGGCGCCAAATTTCCTGACAATTATGTTTGGGTATTCCACATGAAGCCATAGTTGATGTTGTAGGTCATAAGAACTGAAAAGGCTGACATATTTTTTATGTGCATCTTCAAACTTCTACTTTTTATATAAAAAAAAAAGTTTGTTAAAGTTGAAAGAAATACTCTGAGGATGTGAAACGCGTTTTAATGATTTCCCATATAAGAACTTTCCTATTAGCGGAGTTATGTCGGTTTTTGTATGTAATTCTGGTTTAATAAAGGTGACTAAAAGTCACCTTTATCCCTTTTAGAAGACCTATACTATTTTCTGAAAATAATAATCAATTGAATTTCTGATTTATTATTTCAATATTTACGTTAGATGTTTGCGGTTGGATATCAAAATAAAATGAAATCAATTCTAAGAATGACAATTTTACTTTTAACTCAATAACAACAAAACCCATCTTTCACGGAGATGTACATTTGTTGACTAAATGAATCATGGCTGATCTCAAATAAATACGCACGACGGAAATACATTAATAAAAATAAAAATCATGAAATATGCATAGTATGTCTGTTATATTAATACATTGATATTTTCCGGTATTATTAAAACAGGAAAAGTAAACAATAGAGTCATTATATTTTGGTAAAGAACAAAACAAAAAAATATTAATGAATCAAGAAGTTTACGTTGCGATAACGTCTGATAAGTTTTCTCCATAAATATACGGAAGCTTACAGATCCTGGATTAGTGAGGAATACTTTTAAAAAAATTATTTTATACGTACAGTAAATTCCAAAATGTCGATCAGTAATTTGTTCAAGGCATGTCTGATCTTCGCTGTGATTTTCCAATTTTGTACAGCGCAAGATTATTGCAATCTGAGAAGTTGTCCAGCACAATCTCATACAATGTGTCTATTTAGTGTGAGTCACAATGAATATATTCATTAATGAGTTAAAAAATAGAAAAGGATTAAATAGTGCATCATACACATGTGTTATTAAAATTGAATTGAGACTGGACTGTATCGACGTGTTAATTTGTTATATCACAATTATATTGAAAACAATTATTTGATTGCAGACTCCCAATCCGTCCAGTGCATGTGTTGAATTCTCTGGTGGTTTAACTAATGAAGAAAAGCAAACAATCGTACTTCTGCATAATGAAATGAGACAAAGAGTAGCTTCTGGTCAAGAAACGAGAGGCTTGCCAGGACCACAACCAGCTGCAACAAATATGCAAATTCTGGTAAATATAGAATAAACATTGATTTTAAAATATATACAATAGAAACATTGGTTTCCCTTTATAAATTACCTATTATTTTAATAATAAATTTTAGGAATGGGATGAAGAATTAGCAGCAATCGCTCAAAGATGGGTCAACCAATGTACATTCGGTCATGATCAATGCAGAAACGTTGGTACGATTATTTCTTTACTATTACTTATAATAATTTAAATAATAAATTTAAATAACCAGAAAGATCATTATTAACCATTATCCAGTTAAAATTTCTATTCTATATTTTCATTTTAGAAAGATTCCCAGTTGGTCAAAATGTAGCTATACAGGGTACAACAGGAGTGAATACGATTACGGTATCACAACTGATTTTGCCATGGTATAATGAAGTGACAAGTTTTAATGCACAAGCCGTTTCAAGATTTACGTAAGTTAAATCATCAATATGATTGTAATAGTCGTAAAAAAACATCTGTACAATGTTGTTTAAAAAATTAGTAAATTTTAATTTTTGTACTTTAGGGGTACTACAGGTGAGAATGGTCGTGATATTGGTCATTACACGCAATTAGTCTGGGCGACAACAAACAAAATTGGTTGCGGATTAGCTAAATATACTTCTAACGGATTTCGCTCATCTTGCCTTGTATGTAACTATGGTCCATCTGGAAATTTCGTAAACAGACCGGTATATGAAACCAGCACAAGTACGGGAGCTATTTTAGACCAACGGTTAAAGAGCCATGATGACAATCTGGGTATTAATGCTGTAAACCAAATGCTACCATCACCATTCCAGCCACCTTCAAATTCCCAGCCAAGTCTTTTTCCTAGCGCACAAAATCAACTGCATCCTGCGAATGCCCAGCTAAACAATCAAATGAATAATCAAGCACGTCCAGTAAACCAAGGTAGCCAAGTAGACTTTGGACAGGGTGTTCAACTCAATCCTTCAAATGGGCAACACAATAATCAAATGAGTAGACCAAGCAGTAACTTTCCAAATCTGCAACCTGCTAATCCCAACACGCCGCAAAATAATCCAAGCAATCTAGTAGGTCACAATAACCCTGTAAATGGTGGACCAAGTAATCCGTTAGCAGGTCACACAAATCCATCTCTTGCTAATTTCCCAAGTTTACATCCTGCCAGCCAACCGAATCAAATGGGCCGTCGACCATCGGGTCAATTTATGCCACCGAATAATCAATTTCTTGGAGAGATGAATCCATATGGACAAATTGGACAACCGGTAGTAGTACTTGTAAATCCCATGGGTAGTCCATCAGGGCTTCATCCATCTCCCCAAATGGTTCCATTAAACCCGATGTATGGAAATTTGTTACAAACCCTTTTACAATCACCAGTAGGTCCTGACAACGGTTTACACGAATGGGACATTCATTCGCAGGAAAATGAAGATTTCGATTATTGAATTTTGTAAATTGTAGTCATAGTTAATGTATTATATTGTACAAATAAACCTCGTTTTCTATTACTTTGTCTAGCTTTATTTTAACTACGGGCATCTTTAGAGTACTAACAGGACTACGTGTTACTTAATAAATTTACATTATCATCGACCGTTTACATATACACATTTCAAATTACTCTGTCTCTGATGTTCACCATTGAAGCACAACTTGTCGGATGGCGTCGTTATTCATTGCTTTTCTACCCTTTGCAACTAAGCCAGATGTCTCTCATTCTCTGTAGTCTTCACGTAAAATGGACATTTGGGCGATATATGTCTGTTCCATAAAATATATTGAATACGTGCACACCATTCAACAAATATAGTGAATTGTATGGTCGGGGAAAAAATAAAAATTGTAATAAAAGACACAGCATAAAGAAATCGCGCTTGAGTTTGTTTACATTTTCTGCGCAAACTTCCTTTTGGAATTCCTCGAACACTCGACGTTTTCGGTTGACAAGTTCGTCGAAATTCTTAATTCCAGGATGTTAATACGTTCATCCTATATAAAATACAAAATAAATAGCATAAAACATGTCTCTAAGAAATATATATAATATGTTCAAATTAAATATTGTAATAATAAGTTTACAATGTTTAATTATAAATCTTATTGCATTTCTTTTTGAAATTAAGCATCAAAGTTGCCTTTCTTTATAGGAGGGATAGTTTTATGTATTTCTGTGTGTAAAGTTGACGGATGAACGAACAGTAAATTTCTGTAAAGTAGATACAGTTTCAGGTTTGGAGCAATACATCAATTTTAAGCATGAATTACACGACGCATATGTGCGCATTTTAATCAAAGCATGTTCATATTTCATCGATATTCTTAAAGTCGCCAAATCCGAATTTGAAATTAGATTTTAAAAATACAAAATGGCGGATCCAATATGCCCGAAGCAAGTTCGAAAACAATTTTAAGATGATACGTACCCATTCGCGAAACTTATGCAAGTGCAGTAGTGAAATACGGCTCTCAGACATGCGCAGTACTGAAATACGACTCACAGACAGCTGAGGTAATGAAATACGACACTTATGCACGTGGAGTAATGAAATACGACTCTCAGGCATGCGCAGTAGTGAAATACGACACTCAGGCATGGGCAGTCCTGAAATACGACTCACAGCCCGTATAACACAAAGCTCTCTTTAAGTTCCTCAGGAGTTCAATTTCAGAAGCTTCCTAAGACCTCGCACAATTGCTTCAAATGAGTTCTCTGGAAGCACTGCCAGTAAGCTTACACGAACGGGCACAATTTTAAGTCTGTGCGAACTCTCACGAAACTCTGAAGAAAGTTCTGACAGAACTCCAGTGTAGTTCTGTTGAAGCTCCGATTTCTCTTGAAAGAGCTCCGTGGAAGTTCCGTTACAGAAGTACATCTGAGTTCCGAGCGAATTAGTTAAAGGGGTAGCCTAACCTCGACCAATCAGCGAACGGCTTTCTTCCGGTGCTTCTGTGATATTTATCGTGATTTTGTATTGTTCTTCCCGCATAGAGATATACGAATAGAGCGCGTTATTTCTATAGTTCACGAGGTTTACGGATAAACGGTGACTTTGTCGTCGAGGTGGTTTTCTTTGAGGTTGCCTTTCCTGGTCGCGGATCGTCCTGGAGGACGACGGTTGCCTTATTGCCTGCCCGTTTCCTGGCCTGATTCAAACTTCATACATCGAGATTAGGTTAGAACGAATAATATAATATTATAATTATATTAATCTTTATTTGCATTTTTCAATCGGTTTTTGTTATTTTTTGCAGCATTTTTCTCTTTGGATTTTTGCCCTGTGTGATATTGCTGCTGTTTGTTGTGGTTCGTTGCTGCTGTTCCTCCCGCTGCCGTTCCTGAGTCCCTTCTGGACCATTTTCCTGTTTTTTCAAGGTTTTTAAGGTGACCTTAGTTTTTACTTAATATTATGACTTTAATGCCTCATCGTGTGGCGCTGGCAGTTGTCGGTAAATTTCAAATGAAATTGTGGTAATTTTCCTTTTCAACCACAAAAAAAATTTACTTCTTCTCCGATAAAACGTATATGAGACCTTCGAAAGAGCTTCCAGAGAGCTTCCGAATAGCTTCAAGAGAGCTCCCAGAGAGCTTCTACAGAGCTTCCAGAGAGCTTCTAAAGAGCTTCCAGCGAACTTACGTGCGAGTTCCTTAGGAGTTAGAACGGAGCTACATGAGTGTTCGCAAAAGCGGACATAGAAGCTCCCAGAGAACTCCATACTAAGTCTATAGTTATTACAAACGAAGCTCTCAAGATGATTAAGAAGGTTCTGAGGAGCTCCATAGGAGCTTATTGTGTTCTACGAGAGACAGCTGAAGTAATGAAATATGACACTTATGCCTGCGCAGTTGTGAAATACGACACTTATGCGTGTGCAGTCGTGAAATAAGACCTTTCGACATCATTGACTTTTTTATTAATACTCTGTTCTTACATTTTTCAAATTAATGATTTACTGAATTTCGATTGGTCATAATGTATCCAAGTTTCAGATACTTTGAGTCAGAGTTCAAATTCTAAATTCCCGATAACGAACATATCGAGATACAATTATTTTGAAATCAAAACATTTTTCAAATTTGCATCCGCGAAATCGGATCCGCGATTTTGAATTTTAGGAATTTGAGTTCAGATTCAAATTCTCACTTTCGTAAAAAACAAACTATTTTTCGAACTTGTATTGCACTTACATTGTATATAATTTTGAAACTTATGTAATAAATTTGCGACCTTATTGGTAATTGCTTGGCTATTCAGGCGATTTTTCGTAAAAAGAACATAATAGTTACTTTGAACGTTACTTAGATAATACAATTCATACAAATGTAAGAACAACAGGTCTAAACATAGAAAACAATAGCAAAAATAACAGTAGTTTTTCCTCTTATTAAATATTTATTTACAATCTTTCTTCAGGTTTCCTGCTATGGCGATAGGAAACCGACAAATAACCAGCATTCATGAATTATCGTAGTATTAACTAAACTACACGATAAGTTTTTTTATTTGTAGTTTTCTTCAATTCCGCAGAAATAAACAAAACAAATATGTTATCTAAATGTTAGCAGTTATTTAGTAAATAACAGACCGGACTAGTAATTTAAGAAAGTTATTTTGAGAAGAACAATTTTTTAAAATCAATTTAAAAGTTTTTGACATTATGTAGACATTATTTTGGTTTAAGCGTATTGTATATTGAGATAACTTGGAGGTTCTAAACTTGTCTTATTATTTATTTTTGTGACGCAATTTTTAACTTCATTTTCTTTTTTTCATTTTGTCGGCCTCTATATAATTTTAGTATTGTCGTAGTCAATGTTATAGCCAGTATTTATTCAATATAATATATATTTTGTCACAATCTATGTGGAAATAGTACACTATGAAACTAGGGAGCTATTTTTGAAAATTCAAAATGGCGGATTTAATATGGCCAACCAAAATATAAAAAATTACCTGATCACAATGAAAGTATAAGGTACTATGAGTTTTTGAGGTCGCTGATTATGAATCTGAAGAGTCGACATAAAAGTTGGAAGCAATAAATAGATATTTAGAGAGTATATTGGATGATTAACAGTAATGATAACAACGAAGCCTTCGAAGTTCATATAGCAACATTTACTAAAACGATAAATGCGCATATGCATTGAATTAAGTATTTATGCATTCAGCATTTATTCTTAGTGGAACACTTCCCGTGCACTGACTTGAATATATGTTACAAATATTAAATATGGTATTTTCTTATTATTTGAATTTTACAATCATTGGGATTACTATTTAGTTAAAACGAATACGTTGTAATCAATTATCTAAAAGTTGAAGGACGGAATTAAAATGGATATTTCAATTAAATTAGTTACTTACTTAGACTAATTTAACAGTAAATTTAACGTTTTGGTTACGCTATTTATACAGGTTCCTTGAATTAATAAAATGGAAATATTTATATCAATTATTTTTTTTTTTTTTTTTTTTTTTTGACGGAGGAGGGAAATACATTAGGCACCATAGGGGGTTGAAGATGTTGTTTAACTCCCGTGTGTCGAACTTCCTCACCTTTGATATTGACGGCAAGGTTTACCGACAAAAACCCTAACCTCCCTTGGCCCTCCATAATCCACGTGTGCAGTCTGCAGCAGAAAAGTGGATCCGATATCCATCTCCTCCGCTGCAGACTGCACCGGGCCATTTCGTTTGCAACTGCAACCACTCCCTCTACCATTGGGTTAGTGGTTACAGGATCTCGTGTGACCTCAGTAGACGGAGAGATCCCAGCAGCACTGCTTTCTGCATTCGGCCTGCGATGGAATTTGCATGTTCTCGACAGGCCGGAATGCTTTTGATGTTTTGGAGGAAAGTTGGTCTCATTCCTCCCAGCACTCCAATTATCAGCACGACGAGCTTGATTTTGAATCCTCGATACAGCTTGCGAATCTCGAACAGGAGTTCCTGATATTTCATCCGTTTTTCGTCCTCTTTGCTGACTATATTTGTTTCTGCTGGTGCAGAAAACTCGATGACGAAGATGGATTTGTCATCGAAGTCAACAAGGACGATGTCAGGCTTATTGGCTGATATTTGCCTGCTCGTCGGGAATAAGTAATTCCAGTATATTCGGCACGACTCATTCCCGACAACGGATTCAATATCAGTGGGGACGTACGGCAAAACTGGGGTTGCATCAATACCATAAGTGCTGCGAAGATGGTAATACAGCACTCGAAGAGCCGCATTGTGACGTTCGATGTATGCTGAAACTGCATATATTGGACATGCTGCCAAAAGATGCATTAGTGTCTCAGCATGACATCTACACAATCTACAAAGCGTACTCTGTACCGCCTGGTGTAAGATGTTCTGGCGGTACGCTAAGGTATTGATGACCCCATCCTGGCACGCGAAGATAAAACCCTCGGTCTCGGATTTCAAGCCGGCTGATCTTAAGAAGGAGAAGGTCATCTCTGCCGACAAGCCAAGTTGTTGGACATTTCGAAAGAATTGTCCATGCAACGGCTTGTCGATATGCCTTCCCTCCAACATACGGAGTTGTTCCTTCCGTATGTTAGCCCTGAGACGCACTGGGCACAGATTGATGACTGATTCAGCCTCCTGTGCACCACTACGTCCCACGTTGAAAACCAGACCGAGGTTTCGCGCCGCTCGTTCCGCCGCGTTGTACAAAAACGCCCCCTTCCCCTGAATTTCATGCTGATGTACTAGCATCATCAGGGGATCCTCCGTTCGATTAATCACGTCGCAAGCTGTTTCGAGGACCAATCGGTCATGCATACACTCCAGGCTTAAAAGGCCACGACCTCCCATATTTCGGGGCAAATACAGTCGTTCCACGGAAGATCTTGGATGCAAACTGCGTTGCATACAAATCATCTTCCGTGTGCTTCGGTCAAGATCCCTTAGCTCGTCAACGTTCCACTTCAGTGCTCCAAAAGAATAGAGCACAGGTGATACGGCCAACATATTCGTGGCTGCCACCTTATTTCTCCCGGTCAATTCTGATGACCAGATCTGACGGAGAATGCGCCGGTATTTCTTAATGATGGTGGTTTTAGCAGCCTGCACATCCTGGACATGCCTTTGAGGTACGCCCAGGTATGTGTAGGCTTCTTCGGCGCTAAGGTGGCGGATGACATTTCCGTTGACGAGCTCCATATCGTTGTTATGGGAGCCTGACCTTCCTCTGTGCAAATGAACGACTGCACACTTGTCCAATCCGAATTCCATACCGATATCTCTCGAGTATGTGAGGGCGATGTTCAGAGATCGATGTAATTGATCTTCGCCTGATGCGTATAATTTAAGATCATCCATATAGAAAAGATGGGTGATCTTATGTACACGTTCACCAGGCGTTCCACACATGTACCCTTGAGATTTCCGGAGAGCAACGGATAGAGGCAATAGTGAGCTGCAGAATAGCAGAGGACTCAGAGAATCTCCCTGATAGACACCTCTTTGGAATTGAACCAGTCTAGACATGGTTCGACGCTTGCCCGATGTCATGACAAAGCGTGTTTTCCAAAGAGGCATCAGGTCTTCTACAATTCTCACTATGTTTGGGTGGACATGAAGGCGTTTGAGCAACAAGCTTAAAAGCTCGTGCGATGTTGAGTCATACGCCTTCATGTAATCCAGCCAGGCTATCGACAGGTTACGCTTGTACTGGACTGCGTCCTGACAAACACACCTGTCGATAAGCAAGTTGTCCTTGCAGCCGGATACACCCATTTTGCAGCCTCGTTGTTCTACTATCCGTTGCCACACCGGTTTCACGGATTTCTCAATACGTTCGTTCAAGATGTTAGTGAACAATTTGTATAGCGTATTGAGACACGTGATCGGTCTATGGTTTCTCGGATCGGACAAGTCTCCCGATTTTGGGATCAGTGTCGTTCGGCCCTCCACCAGCCAGTGCGGAATGGGTTGGTCTCCATTTATATAAGAGGTGAATATTCGGGCTAGGTGTTGATGGACAGAAGTGAACTTCTTCCACCAATAGTTGTTAATTCCATCCCAGCCCGGCGAGGAGAAATTCCTCGCTCCTGTGATGGCATTTTTCACCTCTAATGCACTGACGGGTGGGCAATCTTCACTTTCTTGTGTGACTTCGTCGCACAACTCGGTGAAGATTTCAATACCTGGAGTGTCTGCATTAAGCCTAGATGTTTTCTCGTAGATGCTCCCCCAGAATTCCTCAACTGCGGTTATCGACGGAAACTCGCTTGAGGCTGCGATACGATGTTTGAAGAGGTTGGAAGGATTCGTCCAAAATATTGCATTTTGTCGAATTCCATCCTCCCGTCTTTGCAGCCTCTTTTTGGCATCCGCCAAAACCCGAATTTTATCAGCCAAACGTTGCTTGATGTTGAGCAACTTCAGCTTGTTCAGTGTGTGATAGTACGTCCGCAGTTGTTGTGCGAACTTCTTGACTTTTGCCGTAAATGAACGGCCAGATGTTAAATAGTCGATCACACACTGAACTCGGGAAGCGAGCTTCCGTGTCAGTCGAATCTTTCCGTTCAATTGAGACATGCGTTTTGTAATCTGCCGACTCCCCGATATCTGTGTCAGATTTCGCGGAATCACCAGATCACTTGCAGCCTCGTAAACGGCACAATTGACTTGCCACAGGTCGCAGTCATCTGGAAGAGCATCCAGAAGTAGGCTATTTGCTCTGTCTAATTCTCGTTGTTTAGGCAAAATTTTTGTTGTCAAATTTTGCCTAAACACGAGTGTCGTGCTTTCGTAATGTGGAGCATCTCTCCCAGCACCGCGTACGGGCTCAGTTGTTATTGCCCGCACATCCGGTACCGGTTGACAGCTGGGAACAACGAAACCCGTCCGCCTCAGATAGGCCACATAATCTCTCAGTTGTTGTTGAGAAAAGCGATCTGCCAGTTCGGGATGCATTACTGCAAACCGACTATGCATTCGCGCTATGTACCCCCTCTGTTGCGGACAGCTCTCCTCGTAGCAGCGCATTAGATCTCGCCTGAGATCCTCCGTCCACTGAAATCGTCCGTGGGAATGAAAAGGTCGTTGTCCCGGGACACCCGTTTCGGCTCCTCCACCTCGGGACTGGGCTGCATCCGAAGCAGCCCGATGGTCAGGAGCCCTGCGCGTTATTCTGTGAGTAACCGCAAATACAGGGAGTAGGGTGGTTAGCCCTACTCCCCGTTGTTATGCCTCTCTCGTTTGTCTCTTACCTCGCCATCCACTGGGGTTGGTTACCCAATCTCTGGCAAGGTTGCTAAGAGTCCAGGGCCCACCGGCTTTAATAAGCACACGTGGAGGTGAGAGTAGGCCATTTGGGAAGATAGGCTAAGATGCAGCTTTTTGCATAGCTGCATTGTGTTACGCATCATTCCCTTTGGGCCCCTATTATCAATTATTATTATTATTATTATTATTATTATTATTATTACGACTTTATTGGCCTTATTAAAATAGTTACAAATAATAAATATACAAATAAACAGATATGCCAAAAGGCGAGCCACAGCTGATGCTGTTTTACAGACTAACCTCAATTATCTTTAGTTAGTTCCTATTTCGTGGTCAGAACGTAAAACTTCCGGATATACGGGCTATTTATTACCGCATTAGATTAAACAAAATTCAAGAAAAAGTAACTAAGAATTAATTAATGTGCCTTTATAAAAACATGATTTGTTAGAGTTGAATGTTAACTATTACAAGAAACGTCTGAGGGCAAGTTATAACATATTCTGTATATCTAAATGACAATGACAGCAATAACGGATACAAACATTAATTTTAACAGTGACATATTTATAATATTATTTATGTCGGAATTGTTTGATGCATACACAAAAAGCAACTAGCAACGTGTTATTGTTATGTATGGCGTTTGATTGATAAAATAGAAACGTTTATTATGTTATTGTTGTTGATACGTACTTCCGGGATGACAAATAAAACACATAATCGGTTATTTTGTGGAAATTTGCAAATTACATAATGTTGCAAAATTTGTACAGTACATGTAGATTAAAATGACAAGCAATTTTTATCATTTTTTTTCTTCTAATTAATAAATGCAAATTATAATACATCGTATTCCAGCAAAGAATTGGTCTAAAATACGTTTTAATAACAATTTTCATACTTCTAAATTAAAAAGAAAATTTTAACACATTTTTAAAAACCTGTAGACTGGAGAGAAATACTTAAACAGGGGTAAATATTGTCGCTGCAGTAGCGCCAATGCTGTCGCTGCGGGGCCAACATGGTTATTAAAACGGTTTTACGGTATTTTTTGTTACAACTCGATGTCATAGCTATTAAATGACGTACAGTTTACTTAAACAACTAACAAAAAAACAGAAACCTATGAGCGTGCTAAATTATCGTCAAACACGCTTATTTTTTTAATAAGCAGTAAAATATTTTTAAACCACCATGTCGGATTGACAGCGACAGCTTCTGTATCTATAGCAGCGATCAATATTTTATGATGCTTTCGATCTTGCATTAAATACGATTGTTCGAATTGCAGACAATTTTTGATAAATTTTCGAATGTTCAGTTATTCATTTTAATTTGTACAGCAAGAATTTATAAATCATTTGTAACATGAGCAATTATCATGTAACCCAGTTTCTTGATTTATTTTATAAATAAAATGTTGCATTTGTAATATTTCTATTTATTATGTTGTAGTATTATAATAATCATCAATTATACTTAACGACGTATATACACTGGTTGATTTAAGAAATTGCCTGCAGGGCCATAGTTGCAGACTAAGTATATATAACGCGAATCGCCTAGATTATAATTTATTTTTCCACATCCAACACTCCTCGTATTTGCCCACGCTATCTGCGTGTAATGTCCAATGTCTTCATTGCGAGCATTTTTTGTGGATCTAAACACATAATTTAAAAACAATGAGCAGAACTTTTATTATGTACAATTAGATTATTATAGTTAGATATTAATTTACACGCCAAGACATGTAAAATACATAAGACTTCAATATCGTTCCGACTTATAAAATTCAGTTTTTTTAAATTTAAATAACCGATTAAGACCGATTTTATTGAAACTTTCAAAATTATTACGCATACGGTCTGATTAGTTTTGTACTAAATCTGTAATGTATCATTAAATTGAAGCACGGGCTGTCAGCTAGGAGGAGTTATCTATCTACATTCATTTTTTAGTTTTAAGGTTTATTATATCACTGCAGTTCTTCTGCAGCCAAACAACACACATATATACTGTTATTATTACTTTAAAGTAATGAATATTTTTTCAGAAAAATGTAAAAATGTACTGTTCGATCCACATAGTAACCTTAAACATTTTTCTTAAATAATAACATTGGTAAAGAAACACTAAACAGTACAACTGATAATAAATTCGAATCCGGAACAACAAAATTTCCAAAAAAATACAGCTGTTTAAACAATTAAATTTTTAATTTTTGTAGAAAAATTATATTTTGAATGAGCAAAATGGACCATTATTTAATAAATAAATAAAAATATAGTACATTTCGATACATGTGCGTAAAATAGGATTTTACGCACCGTTTTTTAACATGGGATTAGATAGGCCGGTGCGTAAAATCAAATTTTACGCATACACAGAGAAAAGTGTTTTTTACCCAGTATTAAAATTCTTATGCCCCGTAAAAGATAGTATTTTACGCATAGGGATTGCCATCTTTCTATTACCTGTTAAAAGACGAAGATGTTAGATTATTCTAACCAAAATGTCAATTTATTTTAGCCTTTTCTCTTTAACTAAAAGCAATTTTTGTTTATGGAAATTTATCTAGCAAATTAAAATATTAAAAATGCCTTCTTTTAGTCATAATAAAACATTCTTTTAAAATAGGAGAGTTTAATAGTTTCGTATAACCTGCCAAAAACAAATGCTGAAAGACGGAGGATTTTACTAGTTATAATATTTCTTTTAAGGGCTATAATACACTTTTTAAAAGCCAAGGGATAGTAACTGATAAAATACACTTTTCTCAGTGTACGTATGTCAAAAAAGTAAATTTTGTAATATAAGATTAACGAACCCATTACAAAAACATTGAACAAAATGTTAACAATGACGCGTCAACAATAATTACTTACCAATAAACATTTTTTTATTATAACCTTAAATTTAACCTACACTGTAAAAAATGTAAATGAAATTTACAATTTTGTTGTGATTTTCCTGCCTAAAAATATGGTGATATTCCCACGTTAAAAGTTGTAAATTTCCCGCGGGAGGTTAGGAATTTCAGAACGATTTGTAAATTCCCTACACTGAAGGTGGTAAATTTACAACGCAACGCGTTTTTCCGACGCTATAAGTGGGTAAAAATCAAGCCCATTCTGTACATGGTAAATTTACAATATGAGGGGAAAAACCATTGGTGTAGTAAAATTAATTTTTACATTAAAATTCCACATATTTTAGTTTTATTTTGTTTTTAAATGTAAAACAGAGGAATATATTGTAAAATTTATTATAAGATGTATTTTAATATTTTAGAGGTTTTTAGAGCTATAATCTTTTGTCGAAAGAAAACATTAAATCTAAAATCTTTTGTTGATAGTAAAACTTTGATCGAAAGCCAATTTTAGAGCTATAATCTTTTTTTTTGTCAATAGTAAAACTCTTGTCAAAAGAAAACATTAAATCTAAATTCTTTTGTTGATAGAAAAACTTTGATCGAAAGCAAGTTTTAGAGCTATAATCTTTTGTCGATAAAACTTTTGTTGAAAGAAAACATTAAATCATAAAATCTAAATTCATAAATTATTAAAATAACAAATTATTATTACAAGCCACTACAATTGCAGCATAAGGCTATGGCGCTTTAGTACATAACCTAAAATTTTTCCTATATGTATTTTGTTGTAAATTTACTATTCTCTTGGAGAATTTAAACTTCTCTATGGTGTAATATTACCGTAACCTGTCAAATCTACTTTCAATTGTAAATTTACCATTACAAGTTGACATTTACAAAGGTAAAAAAGTAATATTCACAGTGCGTATGTAAATTTACAATAATATTGCGTAAAAGTCCTACTTGCAGCATGGGCAATATTGTGTCCAACTCTACAAGTTGTAAATTTACATTTCCATTTTTTACAGTGTATGCACTGATAGAAATATTTGTTTACAGTTAATGTATAATAGTTTCGTAGTTACCTAAATTAAGCTAAACTAATTTAGATTTGGATCTTAAGGTAGGGTACTTTGTCCTGAAGTTCCCGTAATCTCAGATTCGGTTAAATTTGTTATGTTAATAGTTAATATAAGAATTTAAAATATTAATGTTGGGATCATTACATATTTACGCGTTTACAGTTTCGCCGAAAGAAAGATAAACAAACATACATGCGAGCATTCGATTTTCTGCGAATTTTTCGATGCATTGTTGACATACGCTGATCAAACGGCAGAATTTAATGTAAGATGTATTAACAGTTAACAAACGCTCATTGAATATTAATATACTAAAATATACGTGTTATTAACGCTCAGGCGAACGAATTTTCAGCATTAGTTTGAACATCGATAATGAGGTATATAAATGTCTTTAGACAAATTTGAGCTCCACTGTTTCTGACGTAAAATTGTATGCTCTTTCAGAATCTTTCAATAAAATTTCGATAAAATGAACCGAAAAAAAGTTATACACGTTTTTCTGTTAAAAAACATGGTTTTTTACGTTTTGTTTTTCACTTTCACCTCGAAATAACGTTGGGAACATATCTAAGTTGAAAATATCACGTCCATGGACCCCTAGGATTAAAATGTACCATATATGAATTCATAATTCAATATGGCAGTTTTCAAAATGACGCCTAGAAGCTCACAATTTTTTTGCAAACTTAACCATTTTTTTCTTAAAAACTATCGACTTTAGAGAAAATTTTCTAAGAACAACAATGCTTTGGAATGAGTCAAAGAATACTTTCAAATTTTATCAGCATGCAATAATACACTGCTTGATTTTTCAAAAATTCGAAAAATCGAAATTTTGGAAAAAGTTATTTTAAAAATTTGAGTAGGTTCTTTAAATATTTTTCAGATATTTTTATTCTAAGAACATTTTCTCTAAAACTTACAGTTTCCAAGAAAATAAATTATTGGTCTTGAAATATAGAAAAGTTTAATAATTTATTTTCATGAAAACTATTGACTTTACAGAAATTTTCCTTAGAACAAAAAAATTTTAGAACTATTTAAAGAAGCTACTCAAATTTTTTCAGATTTTTTAAAATGATTTTTTTTCAAAATTTCGATTTTTCGAACTCAAGCAGTGTATTATTGCAAGTTGATAAAATTTTAGTGAATTCTTTGACTCATTCCTAAACATTGTTGTTCTTTGAAAATTTTTTCTAAAGTCTATAGTTTTTAAGAAAAAAATGGTTAAGTTTTAAAAAGAATTTTGAGCTTCTAGGCGCCATTTTCAAACCCGCCACCTTGAATTATGAATTCTGATATAGTACATTTTAATCCTGAGGTCCATGGACGCGATATTTTCAACTTAGATATGTTTCCGAACGTAATTTCCAGGTGAAAGTGGTGTTTTAACGGAAAACAAAATGTAAAAAACCATGTTTTTTTACAGACAAACGTGTATAACTTTTTTGCAGTTCATTTTATCGAAATTTTATTAAAAGATTCTGAAAGAGCATACAATTTTACGTTAGAAACAGTTGAGCTCAAATTTTTCTAAATGCATTTCTATACAAATTATCGATGTTCAAACTGATACTGAAAATCCGTCCGTCTGAGCGTTAATGGGTTAATATAGAATAACATTGCAGGAAAATGCTGGTATTATCACCTTAAAGAGAATTGAAATTAGCTTGCATTAACTATTAGTAAATAATTTCTCTCAGTGCGCAAGAACTTGTTCTCCATTAAGAGACAAACTGAAATTTTTTGTGTTGATCTCAACAGAATAATTATTATTTTATTATAAAAAATCATTATTTATTTACTACAAATGATATTCATCTTTAAGCAAATACCTCCTAAAAAGGGAACTGTGCGATCTGGAACGTTGAGGTCAACTCTAACATTTTCAATCATGCCTCATTGAATTTAATTTATTTGTAATAATTACTTACGTAAATCTATCCACGCTTCTAGGGTCATAAACAGCAACTTCGTCATACCATGCTTGGACCAAGCCTTGCATAGTCGTTGGCGACGCATTTCCTGATGCCCAGGACTGAGCTATATTTTGGCCCACTTGGTAATTTGCTGTATAATAAATAATAGAGAAGAATATGTTATTTACGTATTTGTCCTAAATATAAATATCAACAGTTATCATAACCGTTAAAACTATAATAGAACTGAAAAAATTATTATTTATTACCGATGCGTGATCTTGCACGATTTCTGAAATTTGGATATTTTCCCAACCTGGCATTAATCCTTTAGGCCACAAGTGTCCCGCCTGCGTCCACATTATTTTTATTTTTCTCTGGATTTACGTAATTTTGGATAATATGAATGAAGTGCTATTTCACACACTACATAGCTTTAGTTGTGTGGGAAGTAAAAAAAAGTACTTTCCGTGAAATTTTACTTCGTGTAACGAAATTACATAAAAACTAATCAACAGCGCGTGTACACTTCACACACCCAATATATAGTCGTGCGTGAACTACAACTTCACGCACTAGTTACATAATCGTCTATTTTCATGACGAGTAATATTTAAATGATTCTTTATTTAATTGAATAAATTTAAGAAGATGTATTAGTAAAATGCATTTAAAAGTTCAATATTGTTGCCAATCAGTATTTTTCTCCTTATAATTATAACAATATAACTAACAATAAAAGTGTAAAGAATGTGCGATTTACTTCTGACCAATCCTTCATTATATTTCATTAAAGTTCATCGAACCACAAGTAAATAATGTAGCTAATGAATTCTGACAAGGAAATCATTTGTAAATATGTTGACATATTGTAAATATAGTAAAACGTAAAGAAACATGATAATTACCAGTATCTCTACAGTCATCGTGCCTGTAATTACACTGATTCGCCCACCGTTGTGCGATATTTTCTAATTCATAATCCCATACCTAATATAAAAAAATGTAGGTAATGACATAAAATTATACAAGCAGAATGGTATATTTATAAATGAGTCGCAAAAAAATAAAAGATCATTATATTCGTAACTTGATATAAAATTAATTAAATTTTTGTAAATATTTTCATAAGTATAGTCTAATTGCATTTTTAAAGATTTGATTTGATTACTTAAAATGTTTAATTTTTGTTACAAACAAATATATCAGCTTGTGAGGATGAACTATTTCGGCTCTCAAGTTGAAGCGTTAATTTTTCAAGCGTTTTTTTTGCATTATTTTATTGAAGAATTTTTTGTTGTTGTTTTCCGCAAATTATATTATTGAAATCACAGCCATATCTAAGACAGGAATTATTTTTATTTATTACCACGGTGGTAATAAATAGTACTTTTTGGTCCTTGGCCGTAAAGTTCAATTTTATGGACCGACTGGAGATTGTGCATCCGAGGAGTCGTAAAATTTTGCGGCCGAGGAGCGAACACTATTTTTTTATACACTTTTCGCAAAGTAGGCACTATACCGACTGTTTTTAGTCTGTAAAGTACGGGGATCAGTTCGTAAAATCACACTTCACGGACTAAAAGGAGTCCTTTACATTTTCAATTACATTTTCCGAAGTTTTGAGAGCATTAACATTCCTAAAGCAAATATATGTTAAAATTAGATTATATAATGATTATAAATTACAAGATCAGGCATGCTCCTGGCGGCGGGCTGTCCTTGTCCGTTCAATCCCCTTGTTTCTGCACCCGAGGCTACTTTTCTCCTATATTGATTGTGCTGATTCAAAATCGAATTTCGATCTTCATTTGATAATCCAACACTTGTTACAGCACCGCATCTTCCCGATGGATTGGTATTCTATACATTATAATTATATGTAACTTCATATAATAGTTTCAATATACTCTAGTTTATAGTTACAACACGAAATTCAACGTAAGTTTTGTACCGTACAAAAAGTTAATGAGCTATTCTATTCTCGAAAATGGTACGGTACCCGTCCCACCGAATGTTGCAAATGTTCCAGATCGGAACACTGCAGTTCTGGTGGCGCGCGTAGAACATCCCTCGGTGGGACGATGGGCATTCCTCTGTCTTAACGTGTATTAAAATGTTTTTATACTCATGGGCAGTTAAGTGTATTAGAAGTGGTGTTAAGTTAACAGTTTAGAAATGTAATTTTACATAAAAGGTATCGTTTTAAACAGACTTTCGCAATGTGACGAAATAACTGAAACCATGTGTTGATATCGTGAAAACAAAAGATTGCAGTTTTTTGCAGTCAAAAATTATTTTTCAAATTAAACATTCAATTTATTTGTATCATTAAAATACTGCTGAGGAACACTTACCGTATAAGCACACATTGTGTGCACGCCTTTGCGTTGACATGATTGAATACTGCAGTAATTCTGAGCATCAGAAAAGTCGAATAGTATGAAAATAGTACATAGCAAAATGAAACAAATTTTGTTAATCATTTCCGCCGTTGTTTTCTACAATAATAGAAAACGAATGACAGCTACGAGCTTAACTATGACAAACAAAACAAAAGTGTGGTGAGTATCGTTCGGTCGTTTACGGTTATAAAGCTTCGTGCAGGTTATTTGTTTAATAGAGATAGTACAATAATGGCAGTCGATAATAAATTGTTTTAAATACATATTCATCAACTGTATGGGAATTGGGTTTTAAATTCTAAATTGGAAGATAAGTTTTTGTGTTATGTACGTACTTTTATTAACATATGTTAAGAATGTTTTTTTTTTTAATTTATATTTATGAACTATATAATCTTTAAATCGTTAGTTTGCTCTAAAGTCTGGCCTATATCTGTTTAGGTTAGACATATTAAACATATTTTTGAAATAAAGCCGAAGCCTTTGAAAATGTCCGATACAGTGGAAACGCTTTCCCCCACTCTTTTCTGAAACAGTTTGATGTATGATTTATAAAAAGATAAGAATTAATAAAGATATAATTAGTGCACTGACTTTTCACTAACTTTAACGAAAAATGAGCAATTTTGAGAAATCGAGGTTAAGAATATAAGGGTAAGATTATGTAAAGTGGGGATCACGTCCTCACCTCTCCTTTTCGCAACTTGCGGTCAATTTCGGGGGTCGTCGGTAGGGGCGGCAGTCAATTTCACAGGTCCCACTACAGTTTGATGATTATTTCAGAGTTAATTAAATCAGAGTTTGTTATGTCTCATTAACATGACACGATCAGTTTTGTTAATTAAAGATCAAGTTTATAATTGTTTATTTTTGGCTGAAAAATGATTTCTTTTTACGTTTCATATGCCCCTCATATGCAAATGTGCTCAGGCATATTGGTAGTTGAATAAATTACATAATATTCAGAAAATAACAATTTAAGGATTCCTTCTAAAGTTCCTGATTAATTCTTGATCTGTCCCTGTATAATAGTAACAATATACAAATAGATATCTCGTTAATTGGAACGAAAATTATTCTCGGGTCAAAAATCAAAGTTAAAATATACAGCGCCAAAACGACCGCGGTGGAACCAAAACATCTGGCGCCAAAACAACCCACAGTAGAGAATCAGCATCTTTTTTGGTTCACGGAGTTCCACAGGTCTCAATTTTCAGTCAATTTTATTATTTTCTTTTTTGTCTCGAAGCTCTTTGAATTTCAAAGACGACTGTCAGGGCGGATTTTGTAAATTTAATTTGTACACAAGATGGCGCCCGAAAACATAAAATTCGACTAAAGTACCGCCAACATTTTTTAAATATTGTCGGATTTACTTTAGTGTTTGCATCTAGGGGACTGTTATTACGAATTTTGTAGTTAGATATTCAAAATTCATAACGGCGGATCGAATATGACGGACGAATTTTGAGAATATGTTTTAATTTTTTTACTTGATATCTGAGGGATGATTTGGTTGCTTGTTACGATTCTGATATTAGATTCTCAAAATTCAAAAAGGATGGATCCAATATGAAAGAAAAATTTGGATACATTTATTGGATTTATATGGAATATCGCATCGAAGGGTTTTTGAAGTTGATGATTATGAATCAGAAGGTGGATTTTCAAAATTCAAATTGACGGATAATAAAATCGGTTGAAGCTTTATGAACGACTAGTTTAGCCTAGATCCAGAAATAAAAAATGTGTTTATCATTAATATTTTACTGCAGTCTGGCCATTGTCTGATCAGAGCCGATTTAAACGATCCTGACCAGGAATGCTTGGCTGGAGCCTGTTTAGTTCCTGCCTCATAGAGTGTCTTAACAAATTTTCGTTCAGACATGCACCATTTTTTAATCATTTCGTAAAGGATACTTGCATTAAAAATGGTATGGTTTCTTCGTCAAATGGATACTTTTTAATGAAAACATAAAAACCCATATTGGATAAATTGATAGTATATTAATGCCTATGGTTACTTCCTTATTGACATACCCAATTTCCGAAATGGTGCTTTTGACTTTATCGTTTTGGCATAAAGTATGTTACTTTGCATGCAATTATAATTATTATTATACTATTTATTCTACATATATGTACATAATAATATTGTTATACAAATATTCTTATCATTACACGCTGATAAAAACAGTAATGCCAATTATTGTGTTATCAGTAAATTATATGTACATAAATGTATAATCAAGCTGTTGTAACGTAAAGTTAATTATATATCGTTATTTTATTTTTTCGATTCTTTAACTCAATTAATTTTTATGCAATAAATGTCACCGTTTCGATTCTTGTAAAATGTATTTGCACTGTCACTCGTTTTATTTCCTTATCTAAATTGGTATAATTAATTTTCAATTTCTAAATGAAATGTTTTATAATTGCAGATTTAACAATCTGAAAGTTTCGAAATAATATACAAATTTTTACTATATTGACTTAGGAGTGTGCTCAAGTATATTTCTCTTAACGTAACTTATACGTGAAAAAGTTTCACTTGTTACGTATTGAAATCAACTTTATGTAATCTCCAAAGCACGTGAACATACTTTTAAAATATTTGTATACTTATATTAATATCTTTTGGTGAACAAATAATGAAGTCGTTAAAAAATATGATCATCGACATCGTCGGAATGTAATTATGTGAATTTCAGCTATAAATGTATGTTATGTCATTATAACTGAACTAAAAATATGTAATTTAAGTAATTAACAAAAGTGAACTTTACCGAGTAACGTTTTCTGAAAGTCCAGCATGACTTAGTATTACCACTATTGTCAACAATTGAGAAAACTAAAACTACTGTAAATGAACACAATGTAACCAAAGATATATTAAACATTTTCACATAAATCTTGATACTTTATTAAATTGGTAATAATTGTAGGTGAAAGAAACAACGCTAGTTTGTACAGCTTCATTTCACTTTTAAAAATGTAATTCCCCTTGTTAAACCAGGATATACGTTGCGTGTTCACGAGCGGATGTGCAATTGAATAATAGGACCATGAATGATATTTATGAAAACATATGATGTGTACCGATTGAAAAAAATCGGTAAACATTTAATTGTTCGTTTTAGGCGATTCATCATTGTAGCCTTCCAGAATATCTTATTTTTATGAAAATTATGTTTGTGTAGTTATTATTTTAATCCTTCGCGGTAAACAGTACATAGTGATAGTGTAAAACAGTGATTTTGCACTTTTAGGTTAGGATATCTCAAAATCTTGACGTGTTAGAACATTAATGGCCAGATTTATATTCATCTTATCGGAAACCGTCGGAAAAGTATGGTCCAGTTTCTGGGTATGGACATCGGCTTTATTTTGTCAGTGTAATTGTTACTTTTTCAAAATTCGAAATGGCAGACTTAAAATGATTTACTATTCAAGTAAATATTGTAACTTAGTTCAAAATTTTGTTAATAGATGATTTTTTGTCTTAATCTATATACAACTTTAAAAAGAATAGCTACTTCATTCTATAGTAAAATACTTACCGACATTAAGTTCCTTTTAGGGGTTTAAGTAAGTATTTTCATTATTATAGGGATTTGTTTTTAATTTCATTCAACAATCCTA
Source organism: Trichopria drosophilae (assembly GCA_030407085.1). Classification (NCBI taxonomy): domain Eukaryota; kingdom Metazoa; phylum Arthropoda; class Insecta; order Hymenoptera; family Diapriidae; genus Trichopria; species Trichopria drosophilae. The sequence goes on along the minus strand of CM059587.1, from coordinate 81,489,550 downwards.
AATTATATGATGCGTTATTTCAAAATTGAATTACCACTTATTCCTGAATGGACATTTTTTCACTACAGTTTTCAACAGTTGTATTTTGGATAATAAAGAATCTAAAAAACACTCATGATGTCACATTTGACATAAAATTAACTGAACTTTCAGAATCTGTTGTTAGAATTTTCCAAAAATGCAGCTGTCGTAAAGAGATAATTTCTGTTTGGATGTAAGATTTTTAAAAATACCATAACGTGCCCTAACTACAATGTGGACTTTCATTTGAAATAATTGGAGAGTTTAATAATCGGATATTGCAAAATGATTACACGGAATAAAAAGAAAAAGATTCAGTGTTCCTTTTCTAAATCTGCCAAAATTGGCACCTGGTTTCAGAGAGTTCATTTGGCTATGTCGATATTTTGACTTTGTATTGTTCATTTTTTATGGATTCCGATTCCAGGGTCTATTTTGTAAACGACCTTAATATAACATCGTTGGAACAAAAGTCGAAAGTGATGAAGCAAAATTCGGGAAGCGAAAGTACACTCAAAGTCGTTTATATTTATATACTTTATTATTATATTTATATCATAATCATACAGATATAAAAATAAAATACACACAAATCTTGAAACTATAATTATCATCTCACATACTACACTATATGTACAAAAGAATATTTATTACGTTTTCAATACTTCATTGATTGTATTGAGTAAAGGAAACTTTCCACGTGTACATGTGTTTCTCCAATCATCCGTATTTAATGAAAAAATCATAACACCTTTAAAACCTTTGAACTTCGTCCATTCAACCTAAAACAGTTTAGATAATTTCTTATATTTCACAAGATGAAACGATGAATCTGTAGATTAACTATTTTAAACAACCGTTTAAACTATTATAATTAATTGACTGGCATTTTATTGCACGAACCTTGAAAGTTACGCTGGTTTCATCGTCGTAAGACACCCATTCCAGATCTTTGTAGGCGTATGGTACCAGGCGATCATTTTGAAATACCCGGGTGGCACCATCTGCCAAAAAACTGCAGATATCCGAATAACTTACAAAACCTTGGGTTCCGAGATCTCCAATACCACTAACAGGAGAGTGGACCCCGTGATTGAAGGAGTTGATGAGTTTATAAGAATGACCGTATGTGGGAATACCAATAACAATCTTCTCTTTTGGCATTCCTTTTTCGATCCAATAATTTGCAGAGTAGTTTAAATTCAACAATGTTAAATAGCCTTTTTCGTATACACCCGGATATAAGGGAGCGTTGAAATCGGTAACGGGATAATACGGTACGTAAAAATGATAGTCGTATGACATCAAATTTACAAAATCGATATGCCTGAAAATATAGAAAATATTGGTTTGAAAATGAAAATATAATAAGGTCAATTGAATACGCGGATGTTATTGTGTTACTGGCAGAGAAAGAGGAAAAAGATATATAGAAGGGAAAAAGCACGAATTGAGTGTGGAGAAATCTAAAGTGATGGTTTTTGAAAATAAGGAGGGAGGGAAAAGGAAAGATTTTGGTGATGGAGAAAGGAAATAATAGAGGAAGTGCTGGAATACAAATATTTATAGGGTATGTAGTAACTAGGCGTGGAGAGGAAAAAGAACACGTGAGAGAATGGGTGAGAAAAGGTAGGATGGCAATGGGATGGGTATGGAGTTACGGAGAGTGGAAATTTGAGGGGGATGTAGGGTGGAGGTTAAATTGTTTGACAGTATTGTAAAAGGGATTTTATTTTATGGAGTGGAGATGTGGGGATACAAAGAATGGAAGGAGGTGGAGAGACTGCAAGAAAAATATCTTAAGTGGATTTTAGGGCTGGAAAGAGTCACACCGGGGTATACAGTGAGAGAAGAGTTAAAAAGAAATAAATTGAGGGTGGAAATGGAATGGAGGGCGGGAAGGTTTGAGGAAAACTGGAGAAAGGAGGGGGAGGGGAGTAGGGTATGAAATGCATGTTGGAGAAAAGGAAGGATGAAAGAGAGAATAATAGGAGTGAATGGACAAGACAGAGTGTTTAGAGGGGGAATTATTTGGGGAGAGAAGGTATGAATGAGGAAGCTGTGAATGAATGGGGAGAGAATAAATGGGAGCGTTTGAGGGAAAGAAATATAGAAGTGGATGAACAAGAGAGAGTTATGGATAAGTGAGTGGGGTACCAATATATACGAATTTGTAAGAGAAATGAGGGGAAAAGATTGTTGAGAATAGCGAGGTGGAGATGTGTATTGAGGAGAGGGGGAATTGGTACTGGATGGAGGAGGACGGGAGAAAGTGTAGATTGTGCGAGAGGGAGAGAGAGTATGTTGAGCATTTAAGAAGCAACTGCGAGTATGTGAGGGAGAAAGGAAAAAGAGGTGTGGATATATTAAATGAGGATGGGAGTGGAATCAGATGGATGGAGATGATAGAGCTAGTCAACAAAGAGAGAGAGAGAGAGAGAGAGAGAGAGAGAGAGAGAGACTGAGTGTGTGTAAATGATTTTAGCCTCTGTGTTTTATTGCTTTAGTGTTACTAATTGATATGTTTGTTATCCATGTGTTGCGTAATAGCAGTAAATGTAATATGGAATGAAGTTTTGTATAAATGAAGTCCTATGTAAGCACATTATTATGAAGGCATAATAAATATCTAGCTATCATGTTATTATTTTTAATACAACTAATTTAGGGGAGTTATATGCCAATGATTCTAAATATAATGGGATACATGTGATCTAGACCTCCAAAATTGAGGGCTGCATGAATTCATTTCAGCGACTTGTGCAGTTTCTTTTGTCTTAACTATCTTTGTTTAGAGCCGTATGTTTCCAGAAGGAAACCATGCTCCCATAGACCTGCACACTAGTGGACACAACAGAAATTTTCATCCATCATCAATTTTTACATTACTTATATATTTGATATTAGGATTTTCCGGACGAATTATACGGTAAGATCTACAGTTTATAGATAGCGAACCACTAATAGTGACTAAGTCTATTCCCATTAAAAGTTAATAGAATAAGAAACTAACTCCTGTTTGGTTCAAACAGTATGGAGTTTTTCGAAACCAAACCACGATTTACGGAAAAAGTATTTTTTATTGTGTTCACAATTCGCGGACATCACACATCATGCACATCAAAAGTTCTATGTTTATAATAAATGTAATACTTATAAAATAGTTTTGAGAAGTTACTTACTCCGCTATTTGAGGTACATTGTAGCTTTGGTCAATAATGCCTGAAGGAGCTGCAACGGCAGCAGAAAGCACCAAACTTTGACCACTACGATCAAACTCTTTTCGTAGTTCTTGACAAAGTTGAACGAAATATATTCTTTCCCGTTTTTTCCTTCCGGCCCACGCTGGGAATTCCCAGTCTAAGTCAAGCCCATCCAGTTTATAAGTTTTTGTTACATTCAAAACCGATCGTATAAACCTAGAGAAAAAGTTCAGATTTTACAATTCACTCTGATGTAAAATTATGAATCATTTGGTTATATTTTAAGTTAATTTTTGAGATAGATAATCTAAAGGTTATAGTGGCTTACTGTTTTCTATTGGCATGAGTCGTCACCATGTTTGAAAAGCCAGCATCAGTGTTTCCACCACCAACACTGAGCATTACTTTCAATTCCGGTTGAATTTTTTTCAAGATCACAACATTCTCGAGAACCCATCCATTATCTCTTAAATCTAAAGTACCATTATTAATAAAAGCAAATCCAATAATTATATGAGTGCACAATTTTGGATCAATTTCTAGTGGATGAAGTTGGTTTGATGAATTCGCAACTTTTGGAAAGGTGTAGTAACAAGTGATTATTGGGCTTGAAAACAGAAAGAAATAAAACATTAGCAATTTTCAAAAAGCTATATTGTATACATATGGACCAATTGATACCTGTCAGATGCTTTTGTATCCCATACACAGCATATACAAAATAACCCCATCAATAATAAATAGAAAACAGTTGCAGCAAGAGATCTGAAAATTAAAATAAACAATTGGAATTGTACATTTCAACATCGAATTCCAGATTGAATTAAGTATTATTTTAACTAATGTCTACAGCTTCTTGTTATGTATTTATAGTATAAATAATGTAAAACTTAATAACAATTCCTCATGGATAAATAATTAGCAAGAAGAAGTTCTTAAAATCCGTTTGCATGAAATATCTAAATTTTAAATGTTTCAGATTGACAAGTTAAAGCAAAGAAAGTAGCTGATTTTTATATCAATAAAATTGATATATCTTATATTTAAAAGCGAAATACCAATGTGGTTTAGTGGCGATGGATTAAATATTATTCAAAAATTAATTACTGGTTACTTCGGTAATTTTGTTATGCTAGTTATTTTAGTTATTCCAACTGAACTCATTTGAAAACTGCAACTGTGCTAGTTTGTTCCTGTTAATTGTTCCAACGGCTACGACACGATCATTACTTTATCCAAATCATTTAAAATATTTAAGATATTTTGGGGAATTTATTTTTGAAATACTTGATAAAATATTGGAACAATGCGTTCGAACTAAAAATTCCTAAAATGCTGCATTTTGATAAAGTTAGAAGTACAATCAGGACTGATAAGATTATTTGAAAGAATCTAGTATTCTTCAAATTATTTTTGATTTAACTAACAGTAACTCGATATCAAGTATGCACATAAAAGTCGTCGTATATCTTGATATTGGATATTTAAGACGGTTCTAAACTGATCCTATCACCATTGCTGAAACGATTTTGATGCAATTACTGTAGCGACCCTACGAAACGTTTGCTTTTTCAGTTACACAGCCGAAATTTCCAATACAATAAAAGTGATTTCTTTAATTTTACGTCATTACGTTTTAAGTTTCCTGTGTTTGCCACCTTGAAGAATATGGCGCTGTTACTCGTCCACCTCATCATTTCTTCGGCGAAATACATGAGTTTTAGACAATTTTCTGACGAGACAATTCTTAAATAGTCGATAACCTAAAGAGGCTTTACATATTGAAAAGCAAATGGAAAACAAGATCAACAACAGAATCGTGGAAAATGGCGACGTCTACATTCTCAGTTATTATTGACTACCAGAAAAAGTTAGATCAATTTATTTTTGATGCAATAGGCCTTCATTTGAGGCCCCCTGGGGCGTAAAATAAAGTTTACTAAGAAGTAGAGTAGAAACCTATGAAGTTATTCAAACAATAGAGGAAACAAAGAGACACATATTCCGAATTCTAGTTTTCGAATCGATATTATTTAAAATTAAAGTTTTTCTGTCTTATTTTTGAAATTTTCAACTTCTTCATCAATTTAAACTTCACATATATATTTTCTTGTTTTCCAAGTAAATGCAAATAATGTAATTTTGCAATATTTTTCACTATTATTAGTTTGGTCAGATAATTGTTCTTACAAAATGATATATTATGTCAGTAGCTACACAGAAAAAAATAAGTCTTAAAATTGTTACATCTTAAGGGGTTAGTCCAGTGGTTTCTTCAGGTTTAGAAAATAATTTTTATTTCATGATGGAGACTTTTAATCGATACACATCTCTTCGCACTTTGAAACTCACATATTTTAGTTGCAAAAAAAATGTTGTATATATATATATATACATGTCATACTTTCTCCGCTGTAGCTGGGTGAAGTCGGTCCGATCTTAAAACGGCATTCAAAATATCTCGGGTCTGAATCATTTGAAATAAAAAAATCAACATTTTTCTTAAAATATAAGTTAGTAGCTATGTTGTGAACTAGAATAAACATTGTACAATGAAAAATAACGACATGGTTAACTTTTGAATTTTTAAGCGTGTTTTTCGCAACTTCAATTGTTTATAAAATTGCTGAATATTAATAAAAAATTAAGATTCTAGTTCAGATGATAGCCAGACATGCGTAGAACATCCCCTTAAAATTTCATCGCGATCGGATGAATAGTTTTATTTTAATCTTGAATGCCAGCTCAAAAAATACTGTTTCGAGAAAAACGCGTTTAAAATTTTAGGTTTGAAATAGTGACTAAAAAGCGACTTATCTTAATCAGCAATGCCAGGACCGTAGAATCCAATGAAGACATTGAAATGCTTACTAAAAGAAAACAAAACAAAATAGCATGCATGCCTAAACAGGACCCAGCCTGATAACAGGACAGAGCACGAGGCTAGTCGAATATCAATTTTTTATTCGGATTCTGAGTAATTTTCGAAACAAAATAATTTCTAGCCACTTTCAGCATATTTCTGAATGTATATTCTATACAAAAATAATGTTTTTGAAAAAACGATTTTTTCATGAAAAAACCACTGGACCAGCCCCTTGAATTCATCATTAGGTGAGGCTTAATTTCAGCTCAAAATTGCGTTAATTTTCTTAAATTCAGTCAATATAGGCTTAAAGTCTTACTTTCAGGCAACAACACTGACACATACATACATACATACACTGACTTTCAGTCGATATTTTGGTTTGAAATAAGATTCGTCTAACTTAGATACCATAAGCTGGATAAATCTTATTTTAAGCCAAAATATCGTCTAAAAGTCAGTTTTGCTCGCTGAAAGTATGACTTTAACCCAAAACAGTGACTGAATTTAAGAAAATTAACGCAATTTCAGGCTTAAATTAAGCCTCACCTGATTATGAATTTAAGATGTAACAATTTTAAGACTTATTTTTTCTGTGTAACTAATAAACCCTGGTAGATATTCCTTCTAAATTTACACAATGTAACGTCATTGTGGATAGAAATACATTTTTAGATAAATTTAGGACAGTTTCTGTTCTGTTTCTGCATAAAATTACTCGAAAGATTATTATTATTTAGAAGATTTTTTAAGGTAATCTAAAGGTTCTCTTGTCACTTTTTATGCAGTTTTTATCAAGTTTTTTGTGGTTTTTAAGCAGAACTTGTTAATGTGTAAATATATTATCAGGAAAAACATATTTCGCGATTTTTATATCCAATATGAGTACTTCATACAAAATTGTTGTTATTATTGTCGTTAACATTTTCATCAATTATTTTGTGAGTTTATATGCTCGACTACGCCATTATAATTTCGTCGCTTCTATAGTTCATTCGCGGAAGGAAACAATTGTAAACAGACAGGAAAGAACGACCTAATCACCAAACTTACAAAACGGGCGATCCATACCAGGCGAATATTCGCGAGAAAATAATTATTGCCTTCTAATTTAATAGTAAAGTACAATTTTTCCAAGAACTGCGGACGATGGAAAAGAATAATAACCGTGAAACGTAAACAACATACATTAAGGGTCGTAAATAGGTCATGTATTTTGAATTTAACATGGATCCCTTTTCCAATTCGCATTTATTTTATCCATATTTTGAATTTTGAACAGTTATTAGCCAGCATTTTTAGACAAATCTGCAGTCAATTTTAGCCCATTCAATGTTATTCATTATGTATACAGTTTTGTAACAAAATACTGATATGTGTCTTGTTATTGCTTAGTTTGGTGGTACTTTTGCTGTATGAAGTTCTAAACCACTCAGTTCAGCTAGAAACTGGACTGAATTTGATAAAATTGGCAGAATTTCTGTCAGGGCATGGTTTTGGGTAAATTCTGATACTGAAAAGTTACTAAAACGTAATAACTAGTCCTAAATTACAGTTTTTTGACTATATTAATCATTTATACATACCTCTGCTGATGCGGCAGACATTTGATTGCTGGTTCTCCTATTGTTTTCATGATTTTCATTTACAATGCGCTTTGCTATAAATAATTTTTTATTTTGTTGTTGAGAAACATTATTTCAATTGAATCTTGTTTCTTTTATCATCTTTCCTTTTATGGATGTAGCAACCGTATGTTCTGATGCTTCTTCAAAATTTATGTAAATTGGGCTGTAATAAATATGTCATGTTATTATGACTGCAACAAAAGCTAACATTTCGGTATACAATTTATTTAACTTGTTTGAGAACTGCATTAACATATTTATTTCAAGTACATTAAAAAAAATAAAGAAATAGAATGCTCTAAAAAGACTCATTGATTTCGACACAGACTGGATACTCGAGCCTTTTCCAATAATGACCACCATATATGAAAGGAAACCATATTTGCAGTTTAAATGACGTCGATTGCTTACTGTTTCTGGTGATGCTCAGATGATCTAAAGATTTTTATGACAAAAATGATCAAAATTTAATTGCTTCACAGACATGCAGTTGTTATTAATCACAACAAATGAATGAGTTTATTAGTTATTCATTTTACCATTTTCCAAATATTTACATAACAATCATAACTGCAATATTTATATATAAAATTCAAACAGCTTCTGAATATGTTTCAATTACAGCTTTATTTTTTGTCATTATTTCAATAGTTAAAATTAAACTTAGATAATGACATTTTTTTAAAATATTTTTTCAACTTTGTTTTTGAAGCTGGTCAAAACAGCTTAGTGAATCATTAATGTAGAGTAATTTTTTCTTACACTTTATGTTTGATAATTAGCGGTAGAAGATGGCCTCAGAAAAAAATTACAGTGTTTGTTAATATAGACTTCAGTGAAATATAATCACAGCTATACATTACATATACATAATAGTATATTAAAACTATGTATGTAATAGTACATATTCCAACGCAATTTTAACTACATATAAAAGTACATTTTCATGCAATAAAAGTTTATCTACAAACTTCTGTTAGAGAGAAACTTTGATTATCTCAAATAGAAACCACAACATTTTTTAAATAGTTTCAACATTATACAAAGATTACAAAAAGTTAAATTACAAAAAGTCTTAAATGGCCTGTCCCTTGAAATAATACAAGTAATAAAATAAAACATTATTAGATAATGTGTACAATTGACTCATAAAATATAACAACAATTATCTCAATTATATTTTAATTTTTAAATCAATTCAAGAGTCTTCAATTGTGTCATCAGAGCATCAACATTTTTACATATAAAATTTGATTATATTAATTTCTTTGTAGGGCAGATATAACTAAGTATATAAATAAGTATTCCCTCTTCACAATGCAGTAAAAAAGTTTTTACTCCATAATTATTCAAGCCAATGTGACTGACTAAATCAATCACTATACATTAAACAAAAAAGGAATGTTGATAAGTCCACAAAAACATTAACACAATGAAATATTACATTAGGAATGACAAATAAACATATGTTAAAAATAATATAAAGATAAGTTCATTACCAAAACCGGCTTCAAACACTCTTAATGAATAAACAATTGTCATTTTTCAACTTCGACGTAGTATTTCGTGAAATGGAAATTTTATGTTACCGATAAAAATATCACTTCATAATTATTAAATGTTTTAAACCCACATTTTGAACTGGATATAAATATTTTAGAGAGCTGATGTTACATATTACACTAAACTTCGACTATACAATAGAAACGACAGCAACTCACTACTTTAGTGCCTCTACTGGCGAAACTCGCATTTAGAGATAATTAAGGTTTAACGTGATTCTGAAGGATAGGTGCACAACGATAACTGCATGTATTTTTCTATTTATGTACACAAAATGACATCAGGTAACTGATTAAATAATGCCACTTTCAGAAACGTATAACTTTTTTAATAATTCAAAAGCTACTAATATAGAGAATAGTAAATAATTCTGAATTAGCAACTAAAAAACTACTAATTGATGATGAAAATTTTATTAATCTAAAAGTGTTATTCAGATTCTTTAATGCTCATTTCAAAGGCAGAAAGAAACTTTAATGAATATGCCATTTTTTACTTTTTATTAGTAAAAATTATTAGTAATTGAATTGCCTTGTTAATATTCATTTGTAAACTAGTATCTTTTCAGTAATTCAATTTAAAGAATTGAATATATGTAAGTTACATGTCTGCATTCAATTAAGTATTTAAGTAATTGTTTCAAACTATAAATTTAATTTGTTTCGTTATATTTAACAGATTTTTTTGGACATTCTTGCTTCCACTCAAAATAATATTTTCGTATAGTTCAAATAAATGCTCCAGATAGCAAAATATAAAAGAGTTCAGAATTATGCCGAAATGTGCTCTAAAAGGGCACATCTGACTTCTTTTAGAGCGCATTTCGAAATCATTCTGAACTCTTTTATATTTTGCTGCCTGGGTGCGTTCTTTAATTTACAAATGTTTTATCTGTATACTATTAGTAATATCATTATCGACAAATACATTTATTGGCAATCTGTGCCCAGAAACGATGGTAATTTAAAAATAGATATTCGTTTAGAATTAAAACAGATATTAGTAAAGATTGAATAGAGAAAATCGCACTAATAAATATTGGTCATGATAATTATTTTGTGCTGTATATTATAAAAAATTAATTAAATACAAATGTTAATTTAAATCTATATTATTTAATAGAGACCATTTTTTAATTACGAAGCACATAACATTTTTAAGTTAAGTTAATAAAAAATATTGAATCACGAAGGAACAAAACAGGCTCTGTTGCCTGTTTTTGCCATCGACTTCATATCAAAAGAAAACTACACGTCACATTACTAAAAATGTAATAGGTAAATGAAGATGTCCCAGTCTTCGAATAGGAATAGAGTTTCATCTATTTAGAAGCAAAATTTGAATAACGCTGAAAGTCTAAAAAATAGAGTTAACACCCAAAAATAACTATTTATTCATCCTGTTCGACTACTGGGACAGTCCGCTTCTTATGCGTTCGGCTATTAGGACATTTACCTTAAAAGGTCAAAAAACAAAGAAATATTAAATGAACATTAGAGACAATCATCTATAAAAAATGGTTTCTCATAAGATTTTTTTGAAAGGGAAAACTGAACTAAAGTTATCCCAGCAAACAAAACATTATTCAGAATTATTCAAACGGCGAATGACGATACATAACAGCACCGAACGGTTACTATCTTAACCACAGAATGAGAGTGATTTTTTTGTAAACAAAACCAGTAAGTACACTTATGAGTTTCCTTAATAATTATGAAGTATTTGCAAATCTGCGGATTCAGAATTATTGACACTCTCACAAAATAGTTCTCCATTCATAATCAAGAAGCATTGGTGTCCTAATTTATATAGCAGAAGCATAGAAAAGAACTCCAGAACAAGATAATAAATTGTTACTAGAGTATGTAGAATGATTCATAAAAGGCAATTATTCAAAACATTCGACAAATAGAATTCAAAGCTGAAAAGTGAATAATTTTTAAATCACTCTGAATGGAGTTTCGATTGCTGGGATTAGAAAGTGCATTTAAGACATCACAATATTCCAGATTAACGATTGTTCCATTAAAAACCTCCCTTTAAAAATCAAGATATCAAGTAAAAATGTACTCTCCAAAGGGACCAATAATACCTGGCATAATATACGTAATTGAAGTTCACAAGTTCGCATCGTTGGAGTTCAACGAAAAATTAAAAAACAATTCTTGTATTTTTTTTTTCTTATTATGATACAAATTATTAGTAATTGTGTATCACGTTAAAAACAAAAATGACACAGTCAGAAACCCATAAGTCTAAACAAAACTAAAATAAAAAATTATTTTCGAATTTTCATTGGACTCCAACTGTGGGAACTTCAAATACATCAAAATATAGTAATTGTTTTTAACAGAACCGAAATAATTGCTCCAAAATTTTGGAGTGACATAATAAATATACTCTAAAATTATCGAATTAAACCCTCACATGCGTGGAGTTTATACAACTGGAGGCGTAAAATCGGATTTTTCAACCCCGTATGACGGAACAGTTATTTTTGATGCAGTAGGCACAAAAGATTCATTTTAAGCTTATTGCATCAAAATATAATGTTTGAATCTGAGACGTAGAATGGTCACTCTCATGAACCTCCAACCTGCTTCGTCGTCCCTCGGGTTCTCTCATGGAGGCGTGAAACTCCATTTTACGCACTTGATGCAAAAATAACTATTTTGATTCAGTAGTAGAAGTAAAATGAATGTTACGCCCACGAAGGCGTGAAATTCGCATTTTAGGCCCGCAAATCGAGGACAATAAAAACATTTTACGCCTACTGCGTCAAAAAACGATGTTTGAATCTCAGACATACAATTTTCACCGCCATGAATAGTCCAGTCATTATGTACATTTAAAAAAGTAATAATTTGAAGCAGCAATTTTATTTTTTGGGGCATGTTGGGGAGTCAAGAAAAGCTTAACTTCAAGTTTTCGACCTCTGAGGTGGCTTGCTTTTTTTTATAACCTAAAAAATGTAATAAAATCGTATTTTTTAAATAACTCGGCTTCTAATGAAGTTAGAAGGTTCACTTAGGGCTCATTTTAAAGATTTTTTTGCGCTTTACAACTTTTTCTAAGAAAATTGTTTTATCCGATCGATAGTTTTCGATATATCGAAGGATAAATGAAAAAAAGACGTACTTTATTTAGTTTTTTGCTTTTTACGTGGAATTGGAAACGGAAAATAAAAAAGTAATGTAAGACAAAGTTGTAGAGAATTAAATAACGAACAATTTCTTTTTTTAATCGTTTCGTTTCGATGAAAATTGCGCCTTGTAGAGCGTCACAAAGTAGACAGTCGGCGTCAGCGTGTAAGCAGCGAGTTGTTCATATCGATATGCTGCGACGGAGCGTTTTCGCTGAAATAAAAGACTTTATTCAAGCATAATTATTATGTAATATGTATTTTTTGAAGGTTTTTTTGTGAGCTACACGTTACAAAAAAAGGAAAAATAAAAATTGAGCAGTTTAGTACATGCGTTTAAAAATAAAACGGGAAAGGCAATAAAATAGTTATTTAGAAAGTACGTTTTGCACGTAAGTAATATTATTTAACGATGGAAGATTATTTGTTAAGTACAAGGTGTGCGAATGAAAACATTTTATATGAAAAAGTGATATTTATTTTTGTCGACATTTATTTTTACATTTTCTCGTTTTTCATTAAAAAATGGATTAAAAAATTAAATCTTTCTTGAACGCTTTGCTTGTGGTTCATGTTCGTAGTCGTCATCTTCGCAGAATACGCCATTGTTGGCCTCTCGCGTGTCAAGTAGATCGTCGGAATCGTCATCCATGTCGTCATCTAATTCGTCGTTTTGCAAAATTTCTGCTGGCGTTGTAGAATTAAGACACGTTTGTCCAGAACAGAGTTTGTCGACCATTCGTCTATTTTACTTACTTTATAACAAACACTTAAGTGTATTAACTTCGAGTCAACAAAATAAAATTTTGAGGTTAGAAAATCTAAAATTGCAATTCATACCGTTTACGAAAGAGAAAGTATCGATAATTACACTTACCGAAGTTGAAGATTTTGATGTAAACGAAATGAACGTTCGTTGCAAAGTACGACACACTTTTTTCACTGATTATTCGTTAAAACTTGTAAACGTGCACGCTCGTACAGTGAAAGAATCGCGTCTACCACGTTCCCGCGGCTTCTCGGCCGAAGACAGCTGTTCGGTCGTCATTTGGCAACGCAGCAAAGCAAAGGTTTTGGCAATACAGGAATTCCATCCGAACACCACAATTATTTATCATTACAATTACTACTGTAAGTATCAAAATTTACTATTAAATTTTACTATTTATATTGCTATTTAAGTTTTATTTCAATCACATGTACAGTCTTATGAAAAAATTTATAAAACAGAAAAAACGAATAAAATGCTCAATTTTTATTTTTCCTTTTTTTGTAACGTGTAGCTCACAAAAACCTTCAAAAAATACATACATAATAATTATGCTTGAATAAAGTCTTTTATTTCAGCGAAAACGCTCCGTCGCAGCATATCGATATGAACAACTCGCTGCTTACACGCTGACGCCGACTGTCTACTTTGTGACGCTCTACAAGGCGCAATTTTCATCGAAACGAAACGATTAAAAAAAGAAATTGTTCGTTATTTAATTCTCTACAACTTTGTCTTACATTACTTTTTTATTTTCCGTTTCCAATTCCACGTAAAAAGCAAAAAACTATATAAAGTACGTCTTTTTTTTCATTTATCCTTCGATATATCGAAAACTATCGATCGGATAAAAAAATTTTCTGAAAAAAAGTTGTAAAGCGCAAAAAAATCTTTAAAATGAGCCCTAAGTGAACCTTCTAACTTCATTAGAGGCCGAGTTATTTAAAAAATACGATTTTATTACATTTTTTAGGTTATAAAAAAAAGCAAGCCACCTCAGAGGTCGAAAACTTGAAGTTAAGCTTTTCTTGACTCCCCCAACATGCCCCAAAAATAAAATTGCTGCTTCAAATTATTACTTTTTTATCCCAAATTTTTGTACATAATGACCGGACTAGAATCTCTAGCCGGCTTCGTCGTCCCTCGGGTTCTCTCGTCGAGGCGTAAAATTCCATTTTACACTCTTGATTAAAAAATAATGATTTTATATCCTTAATGCGATCAGCCGGCACTCACGGGCTGGCTTCGCCGCCGTCCCTCCGGCATACGCTACTGACATTTCTCGTTTGAAACATTTTTTGAAATTTTCAAGTTTTTTGCGTTTATTTTGTAAAAATACAAATTTGATTAAAAAGTGTTTCAAACAAAAAAGATATTCAAATAAAGACTAATAAAATTATATTGTACTACAATTTCGATGTAACAGTTATTTGGAATAAACTGGTATATGAATATGATTGGTTAGCATGCAATTATAATAAATCTAAAGAAAGAAAAATGACATTAGCACAAAAATATGATATGAAAAAAAATAAAATATTTATAAACATGCAAAAATGTATATGAATATGCAAAATAAATATCTGGACATGGAAAAAAAATAAATATATATATATATATATATATAAACATGCAAAAAGACAATGTGGTGGGGGACGGTGTGGAATACAGTAGTCCTCCCCTTTTTTTAACTCCTCTTATTTTAACTGCACCCCTTACAGTGGTCCCCGTCCTAACGCATATTCCCTTCCAAACGCATATTTCTTTCCCGTCTAAATGCATAGATTCCCCTTTGTTCCTCTCCCCACAACACGATTCTTAGATGCTAACGTTGCTGGTGAGACATCTACGCGCATGCTCAGTATGATAAATGCAAAGAGACTTTTGCCGTAGTGGGGATTGAGGGAGGATATGCGTTTGGACGGGGGCGGCCATTTTTGATGGAACGAAACATATGCGTTAGGAGGACCACTGTATATATACAGTAGGACCTCTCTTATTCTAATTAGTAAAATTTTTCAAGATGGCGCTGACCTCTCTTATTCTAATTTTTCCCTTACCCCCACTTACTTTTCTTGCGAGCTTGTGATTCGTGGACAATATTTTTCGTTGACTTTTCGTGTGATAGTGGGAGAAGACTCGTGGCGGAACGATTAGAATAAGAAAGGCAATTAGAATAAGAGAGGTTCGAATAAGACAGGTCCTACTGTAACAGCATGATATAATCTAAATGTACCATTGTTACATGTATGTTATATTACTGGTATATCGCAATGTCTCAGAAATAACCCAGTAACGAAAACGAGAAAGTTGAAAATACGAATTGAAATGAATTCGAGCGAATTAAAATTAATTAAAAAGTGGATTCAATTAATCATTTTCATGCGTTTTAATTAATTTTTAATTCACTTGAATTCATTTCAATTCGTATTTTTAACTTTCTATTCGTTTTCGTTTACTGGGAACTAACCTAAATGTTACCGATAACATTTAGGTTATATTACAGGTTATATAACCACACAAGATGAATTCGAATCGCAATCAGGAATAATGTCGATAGATTTTACCCATTTCTGAATGGTACTTATTGATCAATGCTTATTGCATAAATTCGAAACAATTCTATAAATCTACATCTATAAAAACTACCAAATCTATAAAAACAATTCTATATCTGGGACACCCTGTATAACAGCATGATATAATCTAAATGTACCATTATGAAACGCCACAGAGAGGTTCTTTCTCGCTCGTCTGATGACAAAAATAATTTTTCGAGAGAAAAAAAAACTTTCCATCGTTTAAAGAAATATAATCTTTCGGTGAATTTCGCAACTCCTCTGATGTGGCAGACAAGTTTCTGACGTCTCAGCAAACGAAAATGGATTAAAATACATTGAAAATTTGAATTCTTTTGAATCCGGATTCTTAATTCCGTGTAAAGAATTTAAATAAATTTTCTCTTTATGTACAAAAAAAGTTATTTTACATTTTTATTATTTTATTCAATTAAATTCTTTTTTAAACATGGTTTAAATGATTTAATTACCTTTAAAAAAGCTGTTCTAAAGCGGTCACCTATCCAAGTAGTGTTCCCCACCAATGTGGATGCTTTACTTTAGATAAATGACTGCGCGCGACATGGACCACTGGTCTACTACTGTCGATCAGCATTTATAACGTAATATGATATTTCTGGTACGCCTTAAAATTTTCAAAACTTTTTAAGGGGAGGGTATACCCGAAAAGTCAGCTATATGAAATACTGGTTCAAAAATTTCGCAAAAATTATTTCTTTAGTTATTTTTGACGTGGAATTCAGTGGTGCAGAAATAAAAAGTCTAAGAAATTTGTTTGACCCATAAATTTTAGTTAAAAAAAAAAATATATCATTTTGAAAAAATGCAACTATATTTTTTTACATTAATTTAAAAATTTAAAAAAATTAGGGTGAACATAAAGACACATTTTCTAAATAACTACGCATGGATTTTAAAAAATTCCATTTTTTTCGAACAAAATTTTTTTTTTTTAAATAAAACAATTTTTTTAAGGGTCAAAACAATTTTTTACATTTTTTATTCTAGCACCACTGAATTCCACGTTAAAAATTACTCTGGAAATAATTTTTACGACCTGTACATTTTAGTTCGAAAAAAAATTTGTTTTTTCGAAAAAATGCTTCTTCACATTCCTAACTTATAGTTTAAAAATTCAAAAAAATTAGGGTGAACATAAAAACACATTTGCTAAATAATTGCGGATGGATTTTTAAAAATTCCATTCTTTCAAAAAAATTTGTTTGTTTTTTTTTTATTTACCATTGAATTCCTCGTAAAAAATTACTAAAGAAATAATTTTTGCGAAATTTTTTAACCAGTATTTCATATAGCTGACTTTTCGAGTATACCCTCCCCTTAATTGTCTCAAAAACGGCCAGATATAAGCAAAATCTGATGAAATTTTGGAGGCTATCAAAAGGGGGGATGATATCATCGGCAATTCCGCACACTGAACTGAAATGAATTCCTCTACAATATTTCTGCTAATAATTGGATTATATACAGGAGAAGGTTGCCTATTCTGTTAAAAGAATAAAAAGTAATCTGATTTTGAAAGAAATACACAATTATTGACAGATTGTCTTTCCAATTCTACGTCCTGAATTCAAATAAATTGACATAACCTCTCATTTTACGAAGGATTCACTTGAATCTCAAATAACATTGTCGAATTCTATTTATTGGAATTGAAATCAATAGACTATAACTTCCATCTTGTAATTGATTTCACTGAATACAGATCGAAGCAGGGCAATCCATGTACAGGAATACAAACGAATTCAGAATTGAAATAGATTTGCTAAAATCAACAATCCGGATTGGCGAGTAAAAATTTCAATTAATTTCAATAAATTTCTATCCATTTTCGTTTGCTGGGGTCAAGGGGCAAAAGAACCGAAAGATTTTTAAAAAATAAATTGCAAAAATTCCATCATATTTGTTCACTATAAGCCTTGAAATATCTGATTACTAAATGTACCATTGTTACATATATGTTATATTACCGTTATATCTCTGGTTATAATCTCAATGACTGAGAAATAACTAACCTAAATGTTACCGATAACATTTAGGTTATATTACAGGTTATATAACCACACAAGATAAATTCGAATCAAAATCAGGAATAATGTCGATAGATTTTATCCATTTCTGTCTGGATGAAACTTGATCAATGCTTATCGTATAAATTTGAAACAATTCTATAAATAAATTGCTTATGGATAAGATTTTTTATACCTTAGAATCGAATTTTTTTTTAGTATTGATTTCGTTGCGATTATAGCCTCAAGGTAGCGTTGAAAATCGCGAAATCAGCTGTGTTTCAGACCAAGACGGTTTCGACTAATTTTCCTATATCAGATAATACATACCACCATTTTTCACTATACAATAGTTTTCGCAGCGCCTTTGAAATTGTCGTCGATCAAACCGTTCCTGACTTGCGCGTTCCTCGCACCATTTTCGTCCTTCCCCCATCAGAAACCAGAAAGATCCGACATCAGGTAAGTTTTGCTCGTATTAAAATAAAAACAAAAAGAAACGAAAAACTACCAAATTCCGTCTTGATTCTATTTTGGAACTCGTCTCGGTGCACTTTCGCGCACCTTTAATTCTTGTTTTGCGTCGAAACCTCTTGGTATGCTCCCAGTTGCGTTAGTCATCGATATTTTTTGTCGTCTATAAAATGAACTGAAAATCTATTATTTCATCATCTTTCATTGTAATTTCTTTACCAAAAGGTCTCTTACTCTTATATCTAAACAATTTTAATCGTATACAATTTTTAGTCTTACGATGAGTCTTCCAACGAAAAAGGGCAAGGACAATGCCAATCGAGACATTGGCAAAGAAGCTAAGGGCATTGTCGATAAGATTCTCGGAGACGTCAGCAAGAAATCTGCTACAAAGCAGATTATTATCGGAGCAACAACAGGATGGTAAGAACCACATCTTAAATAATTTAATCAAATTAATTCTCTAAATCCTTTGATCCAGGGTGACTGGTTTCTTAACGATGAAAGTCGGAAAAGTTGCTGCATTCGCAGTCGGTGGCGGTATCATTATCTTACAAGTCGCTGCGACTCACGGCTACGTCAAGATCAACTGGGATAAAGTCCAAAAGAAGGCGGAGAAGATTTCTGATAAAGTCGAAGAAAAAATAACTGGCGACGGTCCCAATATGATGGACAAGGTATGTCTTTTTAAACTTTATTTGTTTCGTGACAGTGGGTGTCGGTAATGTAATAAAATCAGCACTAAACGGAGCAATTTTAACGTTAGTTTAGAAAGTAGGTTAAAATAAGGTTCTCGAAGCTGCTTATGTCTTTTTAAACTTTATTTGTTTCGTGACAGAGGGTGTCGGTAATCAGCACCAAACTGAGCAACTGTAAGGTTAGGTTAGAAAGTAGGTTAAAATAAGGTTCTCGACGCTGCTATTAGAAACATAAAGGTAGGATTAGTGATAGAAAGAAGTTGATGATCTTAATAATCAAATCGTCATCAACCGACGTCTATTGTCCGGAACAAGACTTTTCTTTGGTTGGAACGATTGTTTAAATCGGTTTTTATAAACTTTCCAGGTAGGAAAATTCTACCGGAAGAACACTTACTTAGCTACCAGTTTTCTTGGTGGTTTTGTAATCGGCCTAGCTTCCTGAATACAGCAACGAAAGAGCCAAAATGTCATTTCTTCCTATTTTTACATTTTGATTTAATAAAGTGTACAGAAGAGAATCGTAACAGTCGCAAGAACTTAAAAATGAACAAAAATGTTCATTGAAATAGTTTTTGTGTGACAAAAAAATACTTATTGTTCAGTAGACTAAAACAATAAACATTTTTAAATTTGACTGCGTCTTTATTTACAATGGCGCTATCTTGGCGATTTCGTGTTTCAGGTCGAGAGGTTCGTCGACAAGAAAGTAAACAAAGCGGAACAACTTTTGAAGAACGGTGAATCTTGCACTCGTCGCTGGTACCATTCGATATGCTGCGGTGACGATTCATTCAGGGCGAGGGAGATTCATTTCTTCCTCGCCTCCTTCGCTGCCGGCGTAGCGCTGGGTATCGCGACATCCGAATAGGTAATGTCTTGCTGGGTTTTTCACGTAAGGAAGAAACCCGAAGAGCGTATGGTGGCGTCAAAGATCACTCCTGTCGTCGTCATTGCCGAAGTCGAAGGTCTCGAACGTTACGTCGACGAAGCCATGCGTATCTACGAAGATTTTAAGAACTGGATGTCGGCGCAAGTACAGGCGTATCTGTGAAAGCGACCTTACGAGAGAAACTCAGCAAGTAAATTCTTTGAAAACTTAGTAACCAAAAATTATACGTGTGCTTATTCGTAAACTGTTAAACGATACATACTTCAATGTATGTAATTAGTTATAGGCCTCCTATTTCTTCGTTATTGTTAATTACGAAGGTTTTCGAAATGTTTCTAATCGAAACGTTTGATTTTCTAACCTAGTGTTAGGCGCAGAAGTAATTTTATACAATGTATTCCTTTTCTATTTAGTTTCGTATAATATTGATCTTTTTTATGTGTATATACGTAATACTGGTATCGAACATCGCTGAAGCACGCGATACACTTCCCGCAACCTCGGCGGACTTTATATTTATACTTTACAACAATTTTGTAAATTGTATTCGTGTGATGTGCAAAGTTTGTGACTTACCAGGACCACATGGAGAAATTATGCCACAAGCGAACATGCGCTTGATTTCAAGTACTAATTGTTGAATAGTATTACAAAAAAACACGTAGCACCTAAGCGAACCTGCGGATTGTCAAAATCGAATCGACGATGCCGTGTAGTTCAATTAAAAACTTAATAAAACACGATTATCCATGTATAAAATATTTATTAAATTTGCCTAAAATCGTTTCAAACTCTGCATTATAATACTGCGCAATCTTCGACGTAACTTTTGTTCGCCGTTACAAAATATATGTGTCGAATTGTCGCCGATCTGTATGAGGATGTCTTCGTCTTGCTGAAATGAGAAATTCGGTTAGTTACGACTCCAATCGGAGATTTATTTGTAACTTACTAAGTGTATACTCGTCGATGTGGGACTGTGTTGGATTTTTGCACCTTGAATACCTTCTTGGTTTAGTTTCTGCAATAATTCTTGAGGATCAACTGTACCAAACTCGTGTTTCCGATCCTTGAGAAGATCTTCCTTAATAGGTGCCGGATTACCTCCGGGTGCTTTCCTTTTAATGTTTCCTCTTTCTTCTATGCTCTGAAATTTTACAAAATTGTAGGTTATAAGATTCTTTTATATATATCGCATACTTTTAACTTACCTTAATTGTGTATACATTGTCTTTAACCTCAAGTTCTCCAGTGACGGAAGCCAAACTCAATCCAGGTCTGACTTCGTTTGGAATTATGTTCCCTGCTAAACCTGGTTCGATGAATACTCGTCCCTTCTTTCTTTTTAGAGGTAATTTAATAACTTCTCCTCTTTTAAACGTTATTAATGGCTTTTCCTGAACAGAAATCGAAATTTAAATGTTTTTCAGGTTATGTACCGTACTCCCGTCCTAAGTTATACCGTCAGTTCTTTCAAAATGGCGGAAATCTAACCAAAGTTATATAGTAGTCCTTCTCTTATTCTAATTTGTCCAGTCAGGCAAGATGGCGGCCTTCTTCTCTTACAGTAGTCCTCCCCTTATTTTAACCGCGTTCCTTATTTTAACTTTCCCCGCATGAGTTCCCCCACTATTCGTCATACGCTTATACAGTGGGCCTCCCCTTATTTTAACTTTTCGAGTCAAGGAAGATGGCGGCTTCTTCCCTTATTTTACCGCTTCCCCTCATCCTCACGACTGGCAGTATGAGAGAATAAAAACAGAGAGAGGAGATATAGTGACGACCTTCCTCACCTGTATGCGCAAGCGCACTCTTTTCAACACTTTCAAATGGCGAATGATGGGGAACTCATGAGGGGAAGAAGTTAACATAAGGGACGAAAGAAAGTTAAAATAAAGGACGAGGTTAAAATATGTAATAGGAGTTAAAATAAGGGGAGGGCTACTGTATGACACATAACTGCGCATGCGTTGCGAAAGAGAAAGTATACTGGACAAATTATAGTAAGAGAAGGACTACTGTACGTACATACAGTAGATCTCCTCTTATTTTAAGTTTTTGTCTTCATCAATTTTAATGTTTTTCTCTCACTCGTCCCCCCACCACTCGACTTATGCTGCGGCGGCACTTCATTTGGCCAGGATAGGTAAAAAAAAAGACTTAAAATAAGGGAAGATGTACTGTACATGTGTTCAAAAGATAGCGGACTGTTGTTTGCGCTTGCGCTTATAGGTAAAAAAGGACGCTATTATATGTCTTTTCTCTGTTTATATTCTTTCATTCTGTCAGTTGTGGAAATAAGGAGAAGCTTTTAAATTAAGGGAAGAAGCAGCCACCTTGACTCGAAATGTTAAAATTTGGGGAGGACCACTGTATTCTAATTTTTTCCTCTTTCCCACTAAACGTTTGCTGTTTCATTTTTTCTCCCTCTCTTCCTTTTAACGGCGCATGCGCAATTACAGTAGTCCTTCCCATATTTTATTTCCCTTATTCTAATTTTTTCTCTTCTCTTCTGATATTTTCCCTCGCGCGTTCTCCCCACCGCACCAACTGCTTTCCTTATAAACATATATAACCCATAACTGCGCATGCACAGCAAAAAAAGAACGATAAAAAATAAGCGAAACAGGAAATGTTTAGTGGGAGAGAGGAGAAAATTAGAATAAAAGAAGAAGGCCTCCATCTTGCCTGAATGGGCCAATTAGAATAAGAGAAGGACTACTGTATTCTAATTTGTCCAGTCAGGCAAGATGGCGGCCTTCTTTTCTTATTGTAATTTTCTCCTCTCTCCCCCACTAAACGCTTGCGGTTTCACTTTTTCCCCCTCTTTCCGTTTCGTGGCACATGCGCAGTTGTGTATCTTATGTGCTTCGAAGGAAGGTAGTAGGCGCGGTAGGGAGAACGCGTGCGGGGAAATATTAGAATAAGAGAATGGAACAAATTAGAATAAGCGAAGATATTAGAATAAGGGAAGGACTACTGTAGTCCCTCACTATCCCCACTTCCGTAACTCTGTTTATATCCGTGCAATGGGTGCTTCTATGTGCGAGTGTCGCGAAGCGAGTGCGGCTCAGCGAGGCAATGTGGTGGGGAAAGGAGAGGAATACAGTAGTCCTCCCCTTATTTTAACTGCGTGCGTTATGTTAACATTTAACTTTTTCTCCTCGTGAGTTCCCCAACCATTCGTCATGCGCTTCTAGCAGCAGTCCACGTATGTAGAGTGGTCCTCCCCACAGTTTAACCTTTCGAGTCAAGGAAGATGGCAGCTTCTTCCTTTAATTTAACGCTTTCTCTCATCCCCACGACTGGCAATATGAGAGAATATAAACGGAGAGAAGACATATAGTGGTGTACTTTTTACATGTAAGCGCAAGCGCAAACAGCAGTCCGCACTCTTTTGAACATATGTATGTACACCTACCGGCGTTAATTCCTTCCCTTCCGGTCTTACGTTATCCTTGTTTTCCTCTATACTTCTTTATGTGAATAACAAAGACAACAAAAGTACAGTACTCCTTCTCTTATTCTAATTTGTCCAGTCAAGGAAGATGGCGGCCTTCTTCTCTTATTCTAATTTACTCCTCTCCCACTAAACGTTGCTGTTTCACTTTTTCTCATTCTTTCTCTTTCGTGGCGCATGCGCAGTTATGTATCATACATAGAGATATAAGAATCTCCTTATCTCTAGAATTATTATCTTAAGAATCTTCTTATATCTCTATGGTGTCATATGTGCTTCGAAGAATGGTATACAGTAGTCCTTCCCTTATTCTAACTTGTCCAGTCAGCCAAGATGGCGGCCTTCTTCCCTTATTCTAATTTTCCCCTCTCCCCCACTACTTCGATTTGCTGCATCACTTTTGTCTCTTTTTCTTTTGTTGCACATGCGCCGTTATTTGTATTTAGAAAATCCACACATCAACAGATGTCAGTGGGAAGAACGCGTGAGAAGAAATATTAGAATAGGAGAAGAGAAAAAATTAGAATACGGGAAGACATTAGAATAAGGGAAGGACCACTGTAATAGGCGCGGTGGGGAGAACGAGTGCGGGGAAATATTAGAATAGGAGAAGGACAATAGCAAAAATTAGAATGAAAGAATAGCTTAGAATATGAGATATTATAATAAGGGAAGGACTACTGTATAGAGTTGGGAATCAATTACAGTGGCCCCCCTCTTATTTAACTCCGCTTATTTTAACTGCGTCCTTTATTTTAACTTTTGTTCGTCCCTTATGTTAACTTCTTCCCCTCATGAGTTCCCCCACCATTCGCCATTTGAAAGTGTTAAAAAGAGTGCGGACTGCTGTTTGCGCTTGCGCATACGGTTGAAGAAGGACGCCACTATACAGTGGCCGTCCCCTTATTTTAACTCCTATTATTTTAACTGCTCTCCTTTCAAATATCTCCTTTCTCTGTTTTTATTCTCTCAAACTGCCAATGGTGGGGATGAAGGGAAGCGGTAAAATAAGGGAAGAAGCCGCCATCTTCCTTGACTCGAAATGTTAAAATAAGGGGAGGGCCACTGTATTGCCGGTGGGTGTACATTATGTGGACTGCTGCTACAGGCGCATGACGAATAAATCTCATGAAACTAAGGGACGCAGTTAAAATAAGAGGAGGTCTACTGTATTCTCTGTTTATATTCTCTCATACTGCCAGTTGTGGGGATGAGGGCAAGTGTTAAATTAAGGGAAAAGGCCGCCATCTTCCTTTACTCCAAAGGTTAAAATATGGGGAGGACCACTGTAACTGGTATAGCTTTGGACAGGGCAAACGTATAACTTAAGACATATAACTTCATGGTATAACTTAGGGAGGGACCTACTATATACAGTAGAACCCCTCTTATTTTAACTTGTAAAGTTTTTCAGGATGGCGCCGACACCTCTTATTTTAATTTTCCCCTTAACTCCACTCAGATACACATAAAATTTGTCGTTGTATCAGCTGATTATCGAGATTTTGAAACCTTATTCGCCGATATTTTGAAATATCGATATTCATATCGAGATATTTTACGTTCGAGCGGTGGTGGGGGAAGACGTGAGGGGAAACGATTAAAATAAGGGGGGTTGGACAATTCAAATAAGACTCGTTAAAATAAGAGGAGTTCTACTGTATATCAATTTCTAAATTCAAAATGGCGGATCCAATATGTCGAACAAATTTTTTTTATATTCCGTTTTTTAAAAAGTTTGCATAACAGATGAATTTAGGTTAATGAATACAAAAATTATGCAAAAGATCTTACCGCAACTGGTTCGATGACTAGGTCTGTCCTATGCGGAGCTGTTATCGGAGGTTGCGTGTAACAATCCGGCACAACTAAATTCTCCGGTTTCAAATCTCGTATTAATTTATTTGCTTGCGTAAAATTTAAAGACGTATCAATCGGAAAATGAACTACTTTCATCGCAAGTGGTTGAAAGGGTTGTAGTGCATGAAGATACGGAAAGTCGGGTTCTGAAAATGAAACATAAAGATAAATCCAATAAAAAGTAGTTAAAAACTAAATAACATACCTGTAAAAATAATCATATGCTGCGGATTGTTCCCCCACATTTGTACAAAGTGTACAGCGTCACCGAATCGAAGACTTGGATGTCCACAAAAAACAACGCAAGGTTGCCTATAATCGTTGCTGAATCCTTCCGCATAAGCCGACGTATAATGTTTCAGTCTTCCGTTCTTAACTAGAAACGCATGAGGAAATGGTTCTTCCGGAAAATAAACCTTACCTTGTTTACCTGACGATAACCTGTAAAATTACCAAACTGTAATTTACATATAACAATTAAATGTAACATTTAAAATTTACCATTCGGCTAAAATGTTTGAGTACGCCAGTGACGTTTCAGCCACTGGAGATATAAAAAATAGAGGCACTTGGGAGAAACCAGATTTATCTAAATGTAAACTAAGGCATTCGAAAAGATCATACACGACTCCAGATGGGTAACAAGGGATGAGAACAGAACCGTTCGATCGAATAGTCCCAGCTGCAAAATACAAGATTCGTTAAGTCGATTAATAAATTTTTAGTTGTATGAACTTACCGACTTTCATGCACATTTCACCGAGCATAGTATCAGGGTTAGCAGTCGGTGCCTGCGTCAGCCCTGTAAGGATCAACATGTTCGCATGTTTCAGTGTCGTCTGCTCCATCGGTTGTGGATGCGTCGTAAGAGTCGAAGATCCACTTACATAAGCGACTTTTTCATGATCGCAAGATATTAACCAATTACTACTACCCAAACAATAGCCCGAACTAATCGGAATCACAGTTAGCGCTCCGTAAATATCCAATTTTTGGTCATAACCCACTAATTGTATGTTAGCTAAAGCCGAATTTACCGCAGACAGCGAGTAAATTTGTTTCCAAGATTTTGGCTTTAAACAGTCCGACAAAGGCTGCGGTAACATATGAAGAATCTCTTTCCAATGCGTCGCAGTTGTAGCCTTTGGTGTTCGCTCGATAAACTCTACGAGTTCTTCCATAAAGAACCGACCAATTTGTAACGTTGGTTCTGTTGCATATATTACCCCTTTGAATCCTGTGCCTTCCGTTATGAACGGTAGAGCAAGCATGCAAGTGTAATTTGATATAAGTATCGCATCGATCTCTGAAAAATCAACCAATTTTTCCAACGGTGGACCAAATTCAGGTGTGGAATCGACAAAAACCCGTCCATAACATTCTTTCACTTCCTAAAATATATTAACGTTAGTAAATTAAGTTTTGGGGGGAGTAAACACGAAACGTACTCCTTCGATCTGCCAATCTTGTTGAGTATCGTGCGGGGTCCATGTCGGTAAAGCGTTGAACTTGGCACTCGGTACCAACGGCATCGGCATGAAGTTTAAAACCGATTGCATATTTAAACCGCAGTCTAACATGAGCGTAATACCTTTGAAACTCAGTACTAAACATGGTTTTGACGGTTCGTTTGACAAGCTGTACTAAAATTATTGCAGCTCGATTAGGATTCTAAGGTATGATTTATGGATGGAATCATTTATTTGTTATTAGGTATAATAAACAAATTTACTAATTAGTAAATGTGAATTACAAAAGGTGAAGAGTAAAATGTAAACATTTAGAGAGGTTAGAATTCTTTTGAATTGCTTTTTTTAATGAAATTAATATAAATACTTACCAATTTCATTTTCACTTATTTCTGTACAAACTAAACTTAAAAATAAGACAAAGATTTAATACAAATACTTCATAATCTTTTAAATACTTATATACACATGAGAGCTCTTGTCCTTGTCCCTCACTATCACTCACTATACACATACAGACAGTTGTCTGTGTTGTTTTCAAAACTTTGAGTTGACCGAAACATCTCAAATTCTGATTATACTGCAGTGATCAACGTCAGATAAAAGGTTTGACAATTATCATACGTAATTGTGTATATATAATTCTGTATAAATAAAATATTAAAAAAGTAATCGTAATGTGAATTCTTTTTAATCGTCTAAATCAAATTTGTTTGATCGAGTAATGTAAATAAATTCAAATGCGTCAAAAAATTGGAGCAATTGTAATCGTTACTATTCAGTGAATGATGTTACAATAATTTTGTATCAATTGTTATAGATTTCAAGATCCACAATGGCATGCAAAGTTATTGTATTATTTGACGGATATTCCAGAATCATTGACAAAATGACAATGGAAGCTAATTGTTCTTGCGTCTTAATAAAAGGTCCAAAAAATGTCATTATCGATACTATGACAGCATGGGATAAAGAAAGACTATTGAAAGGTTTAAAAATGCAAATATTTTAATGTAATGTTTCGATGTTAAATCATTTAATCGTTTGAAATTCCCAGCTTTAGAGAAAGAGAACATTCATCCGGATAAAATTGATTATGTTGTTTGTTCACACAGTCATTCGGATCATACTGGAAATAATAATTTATTTACGGAGGCACAGCATATTCTAGGAAATTGTGTACAGCGTAAAACTACATTTTGCGACAAAGAAATCTCAGAAAGTAAAATTTATTTTTTAAATGTTTTTTAAGTCAATAATTATATTGCATAATTTTTTTTTAATGTTGTAGAAGGGTATCAGATTTGTGAAGGGATCAAAATTGTAAGTACACCTGGACATACTGCGGAGGATATAACAGTTTTGGTAAATGGTGAAATTAATGGAGAAGAAGCTGTCGTGGCAGTTACAGGTATTGTACTTGAAATGCATTGTTTAGAGACTACAGATTGTTAATTTAAATAACAATAATATATATAGGTGTAAAAGTCGAAAACAATCATTTAGAAATACTAAATGAGAAATATTTTGTTATATATTTCATGTTCTTAATATGTATTTTAGTACCTATATATACATTTTTTAGGTTAAGGGTCAGTTTTAAATAATTGCGATATTGTGCATCTGATTTACGACCATTTAATACTATGATCTTTAAAATATTTCTGTTATTTAGTCAGTAGGTCCCGCCCTAAGTTATACCACCCAAAGTTATATGTCTATCCAAAGTTATACATTTGTCTTGTCCAAAGTTATACCAGTTAAGTGTAGAACAACGACGACTCAAGATGGACAACCCTGCAAACACGGAAAGTAACAGTTATGTGATATTTACGTAATGGTTACATTGTGTTTGCAGGGAATTATAGAATTAAAATGTTTTTCTTTGTTTCCGCCAACATAGACGCAATACCTATATTCGTTATAGTTTTCGCTTTTGAATGAAATTTACAGAGTTTAATACGATATTAGGCGTTTTTTAAACGAATAAATGTGCAGTATTGAGTTTGAGGTTATGTTCATTTGTTTGCATACGAAACCGGCTAATTTCGAAATGCAAAATTGAATGTAGAAAAAGAAGTCGTACGAAATCTCATTAAATTTCAGCAGACTATATTAAAAGAACGTATTTCTTCGAATAAAAAACGAATATTTTGGTTTCAGTATTTCATATAACAATCGAATTAAACGTATCCCAAATTCCCAACAAACGAAAAAGAATAAGATCGAATTCAGAAATTACGTTTCCAATCCGGTTTCTTGACGTTTCAAATTGAGAAATATCATAACCTAATCCCTGCAAACACGGAAAGTAACAGTTATGTAATATTTACGTAATGGTTACATTGTTACATAGCTGTTACATAGTTGTTACATAACTGTTACTTTTGTGTTTGCAGGGATTCGAAGTTCATCGATTTACCCCTTTGAGACCCACATTTCAAGGGATATACTAATTATTTTAAAGTACATATACGGTACACATAGTTTTCGGGGTCGCTGATTCCGAATCCCATGTCAGTTTTTCGAAACTCAAAATGGCGGCTCCAATGTGGCGGACATAATTTTTAAAATTTAAGACAAATTCTTCCAAATCTATACTGTGAGGTTTTCTTGGTCGATGATTTCGAAAAACTGACATCGGATTCGCAATCAGAGTCCTCGAAAACCCCTGAATATAGTTTTTTACGAACTTTTCTCAAATTTGTACGATTCTGTCAGCAATATTGGATCCGCCATTTTGAACTTAGAAAAAATGACATCGAATTCGTAATCAGCGACTCCGAAACCCCCCGAGAAACTGCCCAGTAAACGAAAACGAATAGAAAGTTAAAAATACGAATTGAAATGAATTCAAGTGAATTAAAATGAATTAAAACGCATGAAAATGATTAATTAAATCCACTTTTTAATTCATTTTAATTCACTTGAATTCATTTCAATTCGTATTTTAAACTTTCTATTCGTTTTCGTTTACTGGGTGATTTTTATTGAACTTTACTTGAGTTTTCAAAATATTGTCAGTCATACTGGATCCGCCATTTTGAATTTCGACAAATTGATATCAGATTCAGAATCTGTGATCCCGAAAACATAAGTAACAATAATCAAAACTATATGTTTACAGCCGAATTTCTTCGGAATTCAATTAATCATGTAAAAAGTGATATTTTTAATCGTAAATTTATTTATAACAAAAACAAATACAATAAAATTTCTGGAAGCACTATAATAATGAAAAATATAAATTCTTATCATATTAAAAATGCAACAAACGTGGAATATTGGGTATAAATAGGAAAATATGATAAAAATGAGAAGGCTAAAACTGACGCCACTTTAGTTCATCACATTCACGTGGATTTCCGAATATTTTAATTTGGAAAAGTTCGTTTTAATGCGTTAGGTTTTATTGTGAATATATTTTATTACAAAAAAAAGTAAAACAAATGTTACGTCCATGATAGACATTGTTTAATTTCACGTATAATTTCATTACTTAGTTCTGGTGAAATTGATTACATTGTACAGTAGAACCCCCTTTTAACGCCACCTCCGTTTATCAACATTCTCTTTTCTACGACACTATAGTGACTTTTAACGACATACCAGCGATTCCCGTCATCCCCACCGCGCCTAAACGCTTCCCCTCACCAGGCGGCGCAATGTATACAGTAGAACCCCTCTTATTTCAATTGCTCCTCTTATTTGAATTATCCAACCCCTCTTATTTGAATCGTTTACCCTCAGACCTTCCCCCACCACCGCTCGAACATCTCGATACAGTTTACATACAGTGTTTACACCATCAAAGTTGTACAGTGTAAATACCGATTAACCTAAATTTGCAAGCATGTATAGTCGGTAGACTGATATGTAATGAAATTTCAAATTAATTTAAACTTTTGCATCAAACTCATGATTTACATCATACAAATTATTCGAGAAGTTGCTAATTTCGTAAAGCAAAAGTGCACATTTGAAGGTTAGGATGTTGTCAATTTTTAATGATGTGTATTTCAAGACCTCCACAAAAATGAAAAAGTCTTTCATTTGCAAAATAACGAACAAATCCAATATCAGCAGCTTAGTACTGAATTTGAAGTGATTTGAAGCTTTCATTAATCATATTTGCAAATTTGGGTTAAATATTGCCTCCTATATTCATTTCGGTCTTAATCACAGTGTATTTGTTTGTGAAACAAAAAATTATTGATACATAATTATATGTAATAAAGTGCATAATGTAAATTTAAAATGTTTATTTGTACACTCGAATGCAGATATAAATGACCATAAATAAATGCGAAAGGTTGCAGTCTTTATTTATCACATAAAGGCACGAGTTTCGATCTCGTTACATTTTTATCCAAATTTAAAATTCTCTACACATTTTTCAGATATATTATATATAAATTTTACATAATTCAACTATAAAATCTATACGATGTCTAATAAAATTAAAAAGATATCAGATATTATCATCCACTATTAAAGCGTTAAGTAGAGTAAGGCGGTAAGGGGAAGTTTCAAATAAGAGGGGTCGGCGCTATCTTGAAAACCGTGCCAGTTGAAATAAGAGGGGTTCTACTGTACCTTTGCACCCAGTGCTCATGAACAATTTTAGATATGCTAAGTGAAATAAATATCTACAAACCGAGGAAAAGTTTGCTCCAAGTTGTAGGTTTTAATAATGATTTTTCCCGTAATCTTTTTTTAAAGGAATATTTTGTTAATATTAGGATTAGCTTATATAATTATTATATTATTATATTATATTAGATAACGTAATATACTCTTTATTCAAATGCATGTAACAAATAAAATATATATATGAAAAATAAGTTACAACTCTAATTTTTCTTTCACATACATGGAAGCAACTGCGTCTCGAAGTTTAGCCATTGCCACAAGTTCGCTGTGTTCAAAATCACAGCGAGTCATCATCCAGTCATACATGTAACTGGCTGCTTTATATGCTCCTGGAATTGATGGGGGCTCGTTTTCATAGACACAACTTTCATTGCCCGGTTGGTCTTCATCAGAGTCTTCTTCTTCTGATTTTTCTTCGTTGGTAATTGGTTGAGGAGCATCGCAGTTGGCAGCAGTGATTTGAGAAATAGTTTGTACTTCCCAACCTGGGTCATTCATGTCACTCTGTAACCAAGCAATCGTTTCATTTTCACTGATGGGGACTTCCATAGCGCGGTTGACCAAATAATTTATATCGTCATTGTTCAAAGGCTCTTCAAATTCTATGTTGCCCCCTAAGAGCTTATACCATGAATTGCAAAGACAAGAAGATGTTACCCGTTCCCACGCTGTTGAAACTGTCTGGACGCAACGCAGCAAATTCCACGATTTGGAAAACTTGGCATATTTTTGTTCGTCTGCGTCAAATAGTAACAAGTCTTGAAGATACATTCTTCTATAATGCCTTTTTAATGCGACAATAACGCCTTGGTCCATAGGCTGGATCAGTGAATTGACGTTTGGTGGTAAGTACATTACCGTACAGCACGGGTCAATGAGATTTAGCTCTTCTGCCTTTGGATGAGTTGGAGCGTTATCCAAAATGAGCAAAAATTTCTCATTGCCTCGTACCATTTTTCTTTTGATGGAAGGAAGAAAGATAGTACGGTACCACATCAAAAATATGTTAGTATCCATCCAGCTATTTCTCTGTGACGCATATGCAACTGGCAACAGGTCTATTCCTTTAAAACATCGGGGCTGTTTGGATTTTCCAATGACGAGCAATGGTATACGATGTTTCCCTGTTGCATTTGCACACGTCATTACAGTGACCCTATCTTTAGCAGACTTGAACCCAGATGCGTTCTTGTCTTTCACCGATGCCAAGGTTTTTCGTGGAAGTTGCTTCCATTGAAGGCCAGTTTCATCAGCGTTGTAGATATTATCCAGATCGAAACCTTCGGTGCGGATGAATTCCCTGAATTTATCGCAGAATGCAGCACTTCCTTCAGTGTTCGCTGATAATGTCTCCTCTTGAATTGAGATTTGCCGAATGCCGAATCTGGTTTTAAATTTGTGCAACCAACCGTTACTTGCTTTGAACTGTTGGTCGTCGAGAAGAGAGCGACTGATATTCAAAGCCTTCTCTTGTAAGAGACAGCCACTTATAGGCACTCCAGCAGCTCGGTTTTGCAAAAACCAGTCGTACAAGATTTGTTCAAGGAGAGATTCTTCAACGTTGGAATAATGTTTTCTTTTTCTTTTGGATGGTTTAGCCTCTAAAATATTGTGGTGTTTTAAAATGTCTTCTTTATTTTTTGCTATTCCTGTGACAGTGCTGCGACCAACTCCAAATGCATCAGCGATCTTTTGGTGACTGTCGCCGCTCTCCAGTCGTCTAATAACGTCAACTTTTTGTTCAATGCTTAAATTCTTCCTCCTTGGCTCTAAAAATACATTCAATTATTTCAGTTATAAATAAAATTAATATTTTCTTATTCAACCTTGAAATAATTTTACTTTATTCACTTACGATTAGAACTTGTAGGAATATTAGCACTAGCATTATCAGAACTCATGGTTGATTCACGATTATCCTATAAATAAATTTATCACATCTAATAAATATATTAAACTTAATTCTAAATTTTATATTATTTACTTGACTTCAAGTAGTATATTGATTATAATAAATGTATATATAATTTAATTTTATAAAAATAAATTTTTAAAATATACAGTTTCAATTACAGTAGAACTCCCTTTTAACGCCACCTCCGTTTATCGACGTACTCTTTTCTACAATACTAGTGACACCCTTTTTAACGTCATACCAGCGATTCCCGTCATCCCTACTAAGTCTAAACGCTTCCCCTCATCAGACGGCGCATGTATACGTGCATAGCCCGCGACACAACCGCATTGGTCGAGTGACGTGTGACGTCACTTTAGCATGCTTGCCAATGGGTTGCGGTGCAGGGCGAACGCACATTTCTAGCTGAAATGTCGATAAACGGGAGCTTCAGGGAAGTCGCGGAACCGACCCTTGTCGTAAAATGGGGGTTCTACTGTAATTGATTTTAAACGTGATTTTACACCATCGTCTTTAGGAAAGTTAATTCAAAAGTAAAAGCATGCAATTAGTATAAATTATTTTATATAATTTTAAGTACACTTACCATTTAATTGGATTAAATTCACAACACCACTTTTCTCAAAGTTAAGTTTTGCAAACACTTTTCTTTCAACTTGAACAGCAAGTGAACTGTATGCATATGAAATGGGTTTCTGGATCAATTTCGAGTGAACTGTTCAACGACTTCATGAGTTCCAATGAACTCAACATTTCCTCTATGAAAACCTCTTCAAATGTTCAATTCGCCCCGTTAACACGCCCCCTACGATCTCTACCGGCAGAAGAGCGAACTAAAATGACAGGGTCAGAGTAAAAAAATAACACAGACAAGATGAGCGAAACCCAATATTTAAATATTTAATTAGTTTTATAGATTTAATAAATTACATTGGATCCGATTCGCGATGCTACATTGAAGGCGAACTTATTCTCAATGCAAAACATACGTTTCCGATGTTAAATGCCAGCGAAACAACCGCATTGGTCGAGTGACGCGTGACGTCACCACAGCATGCTTGTCGATGGGTTGCGGTGGGGCGTTCCCCCACAAGAGCGTTCCTCTTTTCTAGCTGGCATGTCGATAAACGGGAGCTTGAGGGGAGGTCGCGGAACCGACCCATGTCGTAAAAAGGGGGCTCTACTGTAGTTCGTGTTTTCATGTAAAAAATTGCTAGTCATTATTTTTTAGTTCATGTTTATATTCTATTCACGTATTATATCGGATAAGAACGAAAGAATTTCAATGAAAATGGTCAAGAAACCGAAATAAAACGTATTCAATTCATTTTAATTCTATTTCGTTTGTTGCGGACCTCCGATGAACTCGAAAGACGTATCCACATTGAATAGTTTTACCCTGGTAAAAATGTACGTGATTGATATTCGAAATTTTATTAGTTTTCTCAATAAAAAATCCCAAAGTCAGTTATACAGCAGTCCTTCTCTTGTTCTAATTTTCCTCACTTCCCTACTATGTACTTGGATTTGCCGTCTCACTTTTGTCTCCATTGAAAACCATTATGTAATTTTTCTTAATTGTATTTTTTGTATGGTGACCGTGTAAACCAAGAATTATTTATGAATATTATGAAAATTGAAAGCAAACAGTCAAGAAATAATATTTGTTGCTTATGGAACTGTTTACGTTATTTATTTTGGTGAAATCTATATGTATAGAAATATACATATTTTGTTTAACGACATCACGTTAACTTTGAAAAATATGTTACACTTTTCAATGTCTGTTAATAATTATTAGCTATGATACAGATATTTAAAATATCAACATTTTTTTACTATAACCAACACGTATAAGGCAGGGCTGCCGTGATCGCCTTACTGACGAGTCCACACGGTTGCTTGGGACGAAACGTGGTTTTTTACAATAGACAATATTTGTTTAAATCGTCGACAGAGGGAAATAGAACCTGTAATTAATTAATAACTTTTAAGCATATATATGACCGATTCCATTCAAAATCGGGCAGGAGTACCATGTTGACTTCTCAAAAATTATTTTCCATGAAATATGTTGTTCTTTAGAGCAAATAAGGTGACCCGTATTTTTCTGTTTCACGGAAAATTTTTTTTTTTTTTAAGATCTGAGCAATTTAAAAATCACGCGTAAATCTGCAAATTCCAACAAATATGGAATAAAATTTTTTTAAAATGCTATATTTTCTACGGTTATTAATATTTTACTATTATTGCTCATTCATATGGTAGTGTTATTGGTACTTTATCGATATCCAATAATAATATTGACAAAAATTGAAAAAAGAACAAAATGGCGGCCATTTTTCGAAAAAAATTAAAAGTTAATTTTCTCAAAAACATCAGTTTTTTTTTCTTCAATTTTTTTTATAGATTACTGGTAATATTAGTCACAAAATCTGAGTAGTCACATAGGTGCTAAACGAAGCTACTTGCCTGTAGAATTTTTTTACCGTTTTTCAATTTGAAGTACAAGTTTCGTCGAGGTGGGACATATTTTATTTTATCTAAATCATTTAACAAAGGGAAATAAATGTTAAAAACGTATCAAATTTATAGAAAAATTACAGATTTTTTAGATATATTATCCGTAGAAACAAGAATTTTAAAATCATGTATGTAATAAGGGTAACACAGGACAACAAAATTTATACCAAGAAATCGGACTACACTTTTCCGAAGGTTTTCGTTGCTCTAACTTCAAATTCGGCCGTAAATTGTTTTATCGCGTCAAGATTTTGAGATATCCTAACCTAAAAGCGCAAAAAACACTGTTTTTGCTCATATTCAGTAAGTTTTTGTGGAGGAATGGATTTTTTATAGCAATTTGATGAAAATAAAATTAAAATACATTCATCAGAAACTTGAGCATATTTTTCCGACGGTTTCAATGTGCAGAATCAAAATCTGGTCATACAATTTCTAAATGGCGTCAACATTTTGAGATATCCTAACCTAAAAGTGCAAAAAACGAAAATCATAATCGTGCCTTGTCAAAAGCGTCGATAGCTCGTTAAAAAAAATCGTACGACATCACTAAAAAAGCATTTTAAAGTTGATGAATAACGCTTTAATCTGGTTCTTGCCAAAGCGCTAAGAAGCATTTTGTTCCGCCACAAAAACTTACTGAATATGAGCAAAAACAGTATTTTTTGCACTTTTAGGTTATAATATCTCAAAATCCAGACGTGATGGAACAATTCTGTGGCAAGATTTGGATTCAGCTCATTGACAACCTTCGGAAAAGTATAGACCGGTTTCTGGGTCTGGAGATTGGCTTCATTTTGTTAGTATTTGTAATTAATGGGGTCGCTACTTCGTTATTGTTGTTATTTATATCACTGATTGTTCTACATTCGCTCAGGATACTGAAGTGCGCGAAAATGAACTTCGCGCACTCAGTAGTCAAACATTGTTGTATTAATTTCACTTATTACATATAGTTTTATTGTGATGATTTTTAGGTGATTTGTTCGAAAAAGAGGAAGACATAACAGATCCAGCTCTGTGGATGGATGTCGGTGTAACAGATTTGCGTGTACAGCAGCGTTGTTCGCGAAGTAAAATTGCGAATATTGCCGACATTATTATTCCTGGCCACGGACCACCATTCCGGGTAACCGAAGCTATTCGTCGAATGCTTGAAACTCAAATGGAGGAACGTTCAAGTACTGAAGAGGATAACTAACCTCCACAACTAAAATTAACATTATGCTATATTAGCTTACCTTTGCTGTACAGTCGTGGCGTAATTCTTCTTTGTTAAGCCGCTGGAAAAATTGAAACACAGGGATAATTTGTTCTTTTTAGGAATAGTAAATATGAAAAAATATTGGAAGAAAATTTTGTTTTTAGAAATCTTTTATTAAACACTGCATCGTGTATTACATGGTATCACAACGCCACCGTCAAATTGATGGTTACAATAACTATCGCCTTCCGGTGTCGGATGTACAAACAGACATTTATTAAAAGGCTTTGCTAGGTCGCAAAGAAAACTGATTTACATCGCGTTATATATTACTCTCTGAAGGAAGTTCACTCGAGTGCTCTAACGAACTCGAAGAACATACGTAATACCTATACATACTGTGTAATATCAATAATTTATCTGCACTCTTAAAATCGATTTTACAAGACATTCACAGCCAAACTTCAAATAAACGACCTATGACTATGGTAAAGACTGCAACTTCGAAAACAACGAAACGAAGCTTGCCCTCTTCGGTCCCTAGAGTTCCACGAGACTCTGGGGGATTAATGAAGGTTCTAACGGTAGGTCTAATGTTCGATGTAACTTCTCTAGTGGCGTTTTAAAAAAAGGACCGACCGTTGATAACTCCGTGTCACGCTCGTCGTCGGGTCCTTTCGCTGCTGCTCGTCTCGATTCGATAATCGAACGAATCTGCGGTCTTTGCGAGCAACGAATACAGTAATCCTCTTCCTTGCCTTAAAGTAACGACCTGGACCAATACGCTTACAAATGTCTGCCTATCAAACCTGGCAGAGCGACGCGTGTGTGCAGAGGCAGTGGTCCCGGACCAACATCAACTTCTCCCGTCACAGTCCCCAGCTGTCCCACACAAAGTATAAAGTACAACAAACATATCAACGAACCACTCCAAAATGTCGCTACATTTAATACGCGATTGAGCACTGTACACTCGACGTCCGACGTCGCGACCTTAGAATCCCGATCCGCTCTAGGAGCGGATTCCTCGCGAAGTCTGCGTTGAGCGTATGTTTTTTCTTTTTTTTTTCTTTTTATAAAAATTTAAACTTTCATAAATAAACTCTAAGATCGTTTATGTACATTCGGCTCGGTCTGAAAACTGAGAATTGCGCACTCGACGCGGAATCTGTTACGAAAACTTTCTCGGTTCGCTCGATGGCTCAAAATCATTCGAAAGTATCGAAGCACGTAGCATTTGTGTTGTAGCTACTTGTACTGCCCATTATGTCAGTGTCTGTGGAAAAATCATAGGTACCAACAAATTATACTAGAACGAAACAAAGTTTGAAAAAAAAACATAAATTCTATTAGCAGTGATGAAAGTAAAAAGATTGTGGGTACAAAATATCATGCAAATTAAGAAAGTGGAAATGTTCATGCTACGTGATCAACTTTTGGCGTTCCTTGCAAAAAAAATCGATATAAAAAAAGTTTGCCGTCACAAATAACATAATAAATCATAGAGCCCATTTTGATTATGAAAAACAAATTGTAACTGCAATCTAAACCAAGAACTTCATTAAGGTAATTAATTACTGTGATCTCAGAATTTGTGTGCTTAATATTTTTGTTTGGTGTATTTTATTAGTTATAAACATTTTTAGCGCATTTTTTTTATGAAAAAGTCCACCATTTTTACAAAAAGTGAAAATCCCTATGACTTTTTCGAGTGTTTTGTTTATAAAATTGGATACAGTTCATAAGTATGAGATCACCCTCACGGAATTTTGGCTCAATTAAAATGTTGATATCTCATGGCCAAAATAACGTACGGAAAAAATAAAAAAAGGGAATTAAAGAGGAGACTTTCAGCTACTCCGATGAGTTAATTTAATTTTCATATATATATATTTGCCTTTGAACTATGCTGGATTTACTAAAGTCAGTTTATCGTATTATTTTTTTTTAAGTCGCTCTCATTTTTTTTAAATGACTGCAAGAGAAAAGTGCTACGTGAGATCGATAGATAATCCCTTCAGCTTTGATTTGCCTCTTCGGAATTTTTTCTAGTGCTTCTTTACAAACATTTATTCAATTTTGAAAAAAATAATGCGATTTTTTTTCAATCTGCTTGGAAAATTTACGTGATATAAAAAATGTTTAAGCAACAAAAAGTTTAACTTTTTAATTATCTATTGGCTAACATTTTTTTAATAAGAATTTGAATAAGGAAAAACAAAATGTTTGTCTTTTTTTGACTTCTTTTTCGGTAATTTCTCGTAGAAATTTTGATTGTTCCGTGTATTAAATTAAATTGAAGTAAACTAAAGTATTTCCACGTACTCAAAATTTGAATTCCAAAAATTAATTTTCGTTATAAAAAAAAATAAAAAATAATTAAGGATTCCGTTTTTTTTAACTAATGAGAATGAAGTATGCCTTAATGAAATAATCGATTTAAATTTCAGTTACAAATCTGATCAGTAACGAAAAAAATGATCCTTTATTTTTTTTTAATCAAACAAAACTTCAAACAGTTTAAAAAACATTCAAACGTGCAATTCAAACACAACATCTAAACTTACGATCATCTCCATTGGTTGACATGCACAAGTACTTCATAATCATTCTATCAACAAGATTATAGGATTAAAATCACTTTACTAATTACCTCTCCGCATTCATTTACGATCTGATCAAACGCTTTTTTTTGCTTACACGAACTTTTTTCAAAACTCAAAAAATACACGTAACAAATTGAATATAGGATCGAACGTATTCGAATGCGGTACTTTAGGTTAATATCGTGCGATAAGCGTTCGATAAGCCCAGGAAATAAAATATGCGATGATGGATACGTAAATTGAGAAAAATTATTAATATTATTCAAAAGAAGCTCATGTATAATAACGTGCTTGCGAAAATTATGCTTAATGTTCAATAATGCACGCGTCTTTGGCTGGTTTCGTTTCTCGGTTTCGTTCTGTAGCTCCGATGCTCTAGTCCTACGTAGTAGAGGCTAGTCGGAGTTTAATACTTAACTTTGCTTCATTATTGGCACGAGACAAGACTCGACAACGAGACTTAATAAACCGAGACATGCAATTCGAGACGGGCGCTCGGAACATGAGGTATACTGGTAAAAAAATATATGTTGCGATTCACAACACTTGTAACGGAATATATCCATTGAATCCCATGATTTTCAGCTGTTCGTCATCATTTCTTTCTCTCTAGAAAAACCGATTGCAACATAAGAACAACAGCCACTGAATTATTCCACGATGGATGGAACATAAGCGTAAGCTAAGACATCGTAAAGGCTGACAATCGTATCCGTAAGCGCAAAGCGCCCCTGAAGCATTTTCAAAAGTTCCGGTTTCATTTATAATTTTTTTTACGAATTTAGATAGACATTTACCACAAACATAAGCAACATACACCAACGTACTTTGAAAATGCTCCTAATAATTTTTTTTAAGGATACGACGTTACAAACATTGCATGAACTTTCATTAATATGAACACACAGTCCTCACCAAGGTCTCTGATGGACATTGAACATAATTTTCAAGAATGCTTAATAAAGGTGTTTCGAAAATGCACCTAATCAATCAAGTGAGTACAGTTATCTGTTACCCTGTGATTAAATCAAGTGTCAAGCAGGACTTCGTTCGATGCGTCGCCATCTGTCGAGAAAACTCGACGGGTACACCGAATTTTTACGGAATGCTGCGAACGTGTTGCTATTAATTTTTGACTTGAGCAACGCGAGCAGAATGTCAGTGTATAATATTATCTACATACAGTAAGCTTCATCACATCTCGATTCGTCTATTGTCGATACACGTCGTTATCGGCTTCAAGCTGTGACGAGACGCGTTACTTGTCCATTTTCGCGTTTACGAAGTCGCGAGTTACTTTATGTGTATCTTTGGCATTCGTTTCGAAACTGGTTTAAAGCAAAGGTGGGCGAAATATCGACGATAATTAGTATCGTCCCTAAACTCGTTATTGTACATCAAAACGACTAGAAATTAATACTTTCCTATATAAACGAGATAAAATATATTTTGTTTAAAGGAGCTTTGATAATACTAATATAACTGTTTTTACAAATAATTCTATTAATAGGTATTTAGTAAATATTACTTTCAAAGAAATACACTCGTAAGATTGGTAAAAAAATGTGGACCTCATCTTTTACCTGTGTAATCAATGATTGAACGAGTTGCCAAAAAAATATTACGTTACTGACTACAAAATGACAAAACAAATTCATATTGTGTAACGAATGTATTAAGTAATTACTGAAAATATTATTGAAACGTCCTTTTAATACTGCCTATACGTGTCATGTTTACTTGAAAAAACAAACAAAAATATTTTACACGACTTAAAAAGAAAATTGTGTAGTCTTCTGAAATAAAACGTCTTATATTATACTGGCTAATATCTACATTTTGGCACTAAGTAACTCAAAAACTTGTCAATCTGTTAGTCTTTACTGACATTTAGATGACACTGGTTTTG
Source organism: Trichopria drosophilae (assembly GCA_030407085.1). Taxonomy (NCBI): domain Eukaryota; kingdom Metazoa; phylum Arthropoda; class Insecta; order Hymenoptera; family Diapriidae; genus Trichopria; species Trichopria drosophilae. Next base: position 81,448,089 of record CM059587.1, on the reverse strand, counting down.
ATTTAAATATTTACTGTAAATCAAGGTGTTGTAAACGTAAAAATTCTTCAATAAATCTGTGAAAAACCGTAAGTTCACATTTTTCAATGAAAGGTTATTAAACGTGAGGTATACTTTTAATACTGTGTAAAATACTATCTATGTAGTATATACTTAAATTTCGCCCACCTATGCTGATACATTATTGTAACATGCTATGAAAGTCGGGCACTTCGTAAGAAGGAAGAGTTAAGCACATATGACAATCGAAATGTTTTCCTTCGTGCGAAGAGTAAGATTCGCTTTAAGGTAGTGCGATCGCTTACCTACTTTCTCATTTCGTAATTAGTTTAACTATAATAGTATAATAAATATTACAAACTTCCGTTTCAGGCTTGTCTTTTGATTTGTGTAAACTTGAAAATTCTCTAATATGGGGCCTGAAAAACACTGAGCGATCGGATTACCTTAACAGAGGTAGCATTCGAAAATGTAAAGACAGATTAATGGCACAGAGTTGCAAAATTTTGTAAGGAGAAAATGAAAATTGTTATGAATGTTAGATGCAGCCCTCAGAGTGGAAAAGCAATATGCCCCTTGTGTTAAATGTTAGTTTTGTCGCCGGTTAAGATTGAGAATCACGTAAGGCTCGTCCCTATTGATGAATTCTGTACCGCTAGGCTGATAACACGGATTGACGGTATAGTTCGGACTGGGTTGATGGTAACTCACCGGTTGGCCACTTGCTCTTCTGCGCTCCAAATCTCGATCATCCAGGCACAGATCCGAATCTGAATCTGCTCTTTGTGCTATATCATCCTTGACAAATATTTTTAAAATTTATTAACGACACCCAATACACTTAACTGATATTAAAAAATGCCTAATAAACGGAGAATTTAAATTGGAGATTTAAAGTAACAATGCGACACTAGCGGTTTTGAAGTGAACTAGGAAATACAGACGCTGCGAGTGTACAATTCGCACTGATATTGAACATTAAATTTGTATGTAATCGGTACGTTATATTTTATTAATTCATAAGATTCATTAAAATAATTAATGCACTAAACAAAACGAGGCATTTTTTGGGTCGAAAATTGGACGAAATTATAAAAAGTTAAATATATAGTGTATGGGTCAATTTAAAAACAGTGTCCAGTGCACTTAAAGTCTCAAAATTTGTTCTATATTTTCTTTTAAACCTAAAAATAAGTAAGTTAGTGTATAAACGATTCTTTATTATTTAAATATGTACACCGTTTCAGCCATGTTTGTTCGAAATCACTAACGTCGCGACGGTGGTACTTTTCTTTCTCAATAATCCCTTTTCTAATATCAATTTAGTTTATTCGATTCAATTCATATATCACGTGACAATTATTTACGATAAAAACAAGCAATCCATGAGCTATCTATATTGCCACTCTCGTTTTTATGTCCGCATCCTCAAAAGTGGTCAGTCTATTGTTTCTAACAATTTAATAATTTTGTTCTTTTTGCTCCGTACAAATATTGGTGTGGTGTCTGAGCAATTTTGATCGAAAAAGGTCCTTGGTTGTTGTGTGATAACTGCCATGTAGGATGACAACTTTTCAAGATAAAAACTTCCAAAGTTTTATAAAATTCCATTTTCGATATCTTTGACACACTACTTAATCTGACATTCTACGATGGAAAATTATAGTAGTCGATTCTTACAACAGTGCATAACAATCGGTTGTTAAATAATGTAATTTACAGCAGAACTTCACTTTATTGTCCTACTCGGGACATCTTCGTTTCTTTCGCATCTTCCAGCCGACACAATAGGCACGACACTAGAATTACGAAAGAGGGAGGAAGAAATAACCTTACCTGCGCTAAATACGTGAAGGGAATCTCATTAACCCCTTAACTGCCGATGACGAAGATTTTGAAAAATTCGTCAAAACTGTAGTTTTAAATATTTTACATCTTCTACTTTAAACAATAATTTCAAAAACAGACACCGTCATTTTATGTAGTACACCCAAAACTATCTAGAAATAATTTTTTTTTACATTTACATAAATTATTGACTTAGTTAGATTAATTAATATTTCGGGGCAAAAATCTTCGTCATCGACAGCAGTTAAGGAGTTAGCAACGTGAAGGCGCTAAAGTGAAGGACAATAAAGTGAAGTTCTACTGTTTTTTTTTTTTTTTTTAAATTGTCATATTTTATGTGATTTTATTCCTTAACATAGAATGGATCAGTATAAAGTGGCGATTTGTGTATAACAATTATTTATAAGATTGGATTATAACAAAAAAGATCATTATTAACTTTTATTTTAAATTTATGTGTTTATTAAGTTGTCATTTAATACAACTGAATCAGAGTGAATTCTTTTGCAATTTTCGAAATTTGCTATGTTTGTAATTCTTTCCCCTTTACTACGTTTTGATACATGTGGCCTATTTTGCTATCCCACTACGGTTTTTTTTTGTAATATAGCATGTTTAGAGGTAAACATTAATTTATACAATTTCTGTTATTCGATTTAAATAATGAATATCACGACCACTCGCGTGTTTTTGTTTAACGTATCCACAACTAGTGACATCGCGTCCTTTGCAACAAAATTACTTGTAGACGCCATCTTAAAGCTGACAGTTTGTTTTTTGAAAAAAATTCGACGGTAAAAGGAAGGCTGAGCATAATATTCATTATTGCACCTTTTACTGTTAAAAAACACTAGTCTTGCGAAGAAGCAAAAAATCGGTATTTGTTTCGAAAAAATGATCATACCTCTTTTCTCTCAAATCGACGACATTGACTAATTGAAACTAATTTTAACGATGTTTGGCAAAAAGTTGCAGCGCTGAATGTTGCGTCCAAATTTCGGACTTTTTTGACTAAAGGGGAATATTAAAAAAATTTCGCGTTGAATTTTTAAGCATTTACGAAAGAGAATTTGAATAAGAACGTTAACAGAGCATCCAGCTACGACTTTGTTAATTAGTTTTGAAGATGTTGAAAAATGGTTGTTAAACAAAAACACAAGAGTGGTTGCAAGATTCAATATTTAAATCGAATAACAGAAATTGTATTACAAGAAAACAAAAACATATAGTGGGATAAAAAAATAGGCTACATCTATCAAAGCGTAGTAAAGGGCAAAGAATTGCAACAATTGAAAATATCAAGAAAATGCAAAAGATAATGAATGTAAGAATACACCCTTTGAAAATATAAGTTAAAACTCAAGTTTACGATAAATTCATTCATATTTGGTTGTATTAAATAACAACTTAATAAATACTATTACTTTTTAAAGATCTTTTTTAATAAAATCCAATTCTTATAAATAATTGTTATAAATTAATTTTTATAACAATAGAAAAAATCAATATTCAAATAGCCAGTTCATACTAGTCCATCCGATGTTACAGATTAAAATCGAACAGAATATGACAATTTTGCCGAAAATAAATAAATTACAATATTTAACAAGCAATTGTTATAAACAAATTGTCGTGCACAATTGTTGTAAGCAATTGACTACTTTATAATTTCCCACCCTAGAATGTCAGATTCAGAGGCTAAATACCCGTGGATAGATTCCTAATGATCACTTTAGAACACACAGAAAATTTTGTTCAGCGGTCAAAAGTATATTAAAAAACTTTATTTCAATTATGGAGCGGCAATAAATAGCTGCTGGATGTCCTGGATTAAAGAGAAGTGGTGTGTAATAAAAAAATGTTTAAGTCAGTTAATTTTAAAATATGACTATTAAGATGCTAGCTTATCATCTGGTTTTATATCCTTAATATATTTAAAAATTTGTTCAGATATAAGCATTTTCAGAAAAACAGTAATTTTTTGTGGAAAAAATTGTTACTTATGTAGGGGTTTTTTCATTGTAAAATAATTATTACTGATTTATTAAATAGTTGTGCGAACGGTAGATATACGAAGCATTGTATTTATAGATTAGGAACAAAGCACAAGAGTATTCAAGGTTTGATGACGACAAATGACTATTTATACTTTATTTTGTGCGTTTCGATCTTTTGGATTACTTCAGTGATGCAATTTAATTGGCAGTTTTTCTAGAAATGCCCATATATTCCCAATGAAAATACAGAATATCAACATGCACTCATAACGACATATTTTTTCTATCTTTTCTCCATTTTCCAATTTTTTCTAACCTTCATATTATTTTATAACAAATATTTTATGAGTAAAAGTTGTAAGATGTTAATATCTATTGAGAACCTTTATAACTCTATTATCTCTTGCTATCAAACTCTTGTCAATAAAAGGCAAATTCTTTAATTACAGTTAAAAAAATACAACTTTTTGTTGAAAGGTATTAACATTGTAATTTTACTTCAGTTCCAATCGACATTTCATTAGAAACAAAATATAATGAATATTCAGGCTGTGCAAATTTAAGACAACGAAAAAGTTAAAGCACGTTAAAAAAACTCTTAGCACATTTTAAGAGTGAAATAGATTAAGAAAATTCTTTGGCTTTGCCGTTCTTTTATCAACCAACTTCTTGTGAGTCAAAATAGTAATAAGTAATAATTTCAAGTCATGAGGTAAGACAGGAGCTTAACTCTTAGCGGTCAGTACTACTGATTTTTCACTTTTTCGCATTTTTTTTTCATAGTATGTTATACGTTTTAATCCTAAAATGTGTTTATTATTTAGGCCAATATATTCTTAACTCTAATAAAAGCACTGAACAATGTTGGCGATAAGCATACAAAAAGTATAAACAATCACGCTTTTTGCAATAAATGTATTTCTGACTAAGTTACACGATAACAAAATTGGAAAAAAATCTGTATGAAGTATTTTGTGTTTCTGATTACGAATCGGGGATAGTTTTAAAAATTCAAAATGGCCGATCAATTTAAAATTTTCTCTCCGCCATATTGTATCCACCATTTTGAATGTTGTTAATCTAAGGTCGGATTTGTAATCAGCGATACGAAAAAATGTATGCTTCTAAGGATTAGTACACTGTGGGTAATTTATCACCAACTATTGTTTTGTAAGTAACCCTCATCCCAATTTAGAATAAAAGAGTAATCCTTACTTGCGTCATCTGCTGCGTAGTGGTAAGTATCCTGGCCAGCGGACCACAGCAATTAGGAAGAGTTTCTAACAATGTGGGCCTTGAGTGGGTAAGGAGGGGCTTCATATAGTGAGTATCAAAGTTTCCCCAGATTCGGGCCAGCAGAGCTTTTTCGTTAGGCTTGGACAGACCGTTTGCTGACAGGGAACCCTCCTGCATAGAATTATACTGTGAAACGTGAACATAATTTTAATTATCCATCCTGTATGGCTCGCCGTAAGTGATTCGAGACTTCAGTCTACTCGTTGCTTGCTTGGAAACTCGTGAACGATGATCGCGATTCGTCTCTAGGTCCATTATTAGTCGATTTTTCATGCTTCGAGTTATATATCACCGATCGTGCATAGTTCTTTTTCCCATCGCAAGCTTCAAGATTTCGTATATTCGGAAACAAGTTCAATACAAAAAATATTCATATCGTTCTAGTTACCATTATTTTAATTTCAATTATATTGTTTTGAATTTCAATTGATTGGGAGGTTTATATTGCTCCCAACCCTCACAGAACGTGTGTAATGTTAATATATGGTTACGTCGACCTCATTTTAACATGTGAATCATTTACTAAACTTATTACATCGAGGTTACAGGATATTGTTAGGTTAATAGTAGATACTATTTCATTCCTGTTAATATGTGTCTATTTAGATTAAGATTTAACACAGTACTAATTTTTGGTATATTACAAATGATTTTTTTATAAGAATGCAATCCTTATATATTTTAAAAATTAGAGTTTTTTATGCTGTACTTTATTTAGAATAATTGTAACAGAAATTAGAACAATATTGTTGTAACGTCACATACTAATCTTGTAATAACTCAGGGGGTTTTATCGTACAGAAACAAAAACATAGTTTATCTTTTCTACACAGCGTAATATACTGATTCGAAACTCATTTGTATACCAGGAATAAAATATAGTTGCAAAAGTTGCGACCCCATCTAGCGGCAATAAAGGCAGTACGTTTTGTTAAAGGTGGTTCTTGCACAGGACCGAAAACAACTGACTATGGACTTAAAACTGAGCGTTTGACACGAGAATTATGACGGAAAAATTGTACTGAATGGCTGTAATTGACAAATTTCACTAGATACACCATAATTTCGAACAAAAAACTAATTACACGTATTTTTCAATAACAGGAACATGATGGCGCAAAGAAATGAATAGGTCATTGATTTATTTTAAGATATTTTGTACTAAAAGTGACAGTTATGAAGTTGTTATGGTATTGGTAGCGAAAAATAAGATAGAATTAAGGGGAATGATGAAGGTTTTGAAAAAGTATTTACCAAAGAAGAAGTTGGCGTTAAATATTGAAAAGTCAAAAAGTAATGGCATTTCGAAAAGGAGGGGAGAGGGAAATAATAAGGAAATGGTAGAGGAAAAAGGAGCAAATAAAAGAAGTAAAGGAATACAAATATTTAGGTTACATTTTGCAAACATGTAATGAGATGGAATGGATATAGAGGGTAGGAGAAAGGAAATTTAGAGAAGATATCAAATAGAGATGGAAATTATTTGATAATATTGTGAAAGGAATTTTGTTTTATAAAGTGAAGATATGGGAAATGAGAGAATGGACAAAGATTGAGGAGTACACGAAAGGTATACGAGATAGGTACAGTAGAATCCCGATATATTTGCGTCTCGCTATGTTTACGTCCCAGCATATTTTCCTGGTTCCATCTCGTTTTTCGCCTTCCGCCGCTCTCTTTTTCCGCCTCCTTGGGGGCTTGGACTTCGGGAAGGGTCTGCTTTGACGTCACGAACGTAACGCGATTGAGGAGTGTGGGAGAAGCGACGCTCCTCTTCTTTTGATAAATATAATGAGACGGAAGGGGAAGACGAGGATACGAGTGGGTAAATATACCGAAAATCTACTGTAATAGGAATGGATAGGTCAACGCCAGGATATATAGATAGAAAAGAGATGAAAAGAGAAAAGATTGAGGTGGAAGCAAGATTTAGAGTAGGAAAATATCTGGGATAAATAAGTAGTAGAGCAGTAGGGGAGGAATGTTAGAAGAAGGCGTGGAAGGAGAAAGAACCCTCCTTTATGTTTTTGCCCTCCTCTATTTTAACTTGTCCCCTTCACTCGTCTCCCCACCAATCGACCGGCATTTCGTTGTCTGTTGTGTACAAGTTTCGTCCAATGATGCGCGTGCAACGCGGAATGTATCTCTTTCTCTGTCTTACCCTGACAGCAAGTGACACAACAAACTTTAAAATAAAAGAGGGCGCCACCATATTCCTTGACTCGAAATCTTAAAATAAGGGGGGCTACTGCGTAGAAAGAAAAGAGTACAGTAGTTCTCCCCTTATTCTAATTTCTTCTCTTATTGCAATTTTTTCCCTTCTCGTATTCTAATATTTCCCCCCACGCGTTCTCCCCACCACGCCTACCGCTTTATGTGCATGTGTAGAATTTATGTACGTACGTATGTATAGGTACGGTATGCATGTATGCGTATGCCCTATAGGAGGAATGAAAACATAACCCCTAAATAAAATTATTTGTACACATCTGTAAATTGATCGATGTGTCACAGTGATTTGTATGTAAATTATTCACGTTGAATGTTTGGATAAAGGCAAAGGTACTTATTTATGTTGAATGTTTGGAGAAAAAAGTGAAACACGAATTTGAGTAGTGGGAGAGAGGAGAAAATTAGAATAAGGGAAGAAGGCCGCCATCTTGCCTGACTGGACAAATTAGAATAAGGGGAGAACTACTGTATTTATGGAGATGTGGATGGGGAGAAATAAGTACAGGTTTAATTGGGCAGGACATATGGACTAAGATCAGAAGATGAGATGAGAAAGTGAATAAGCAAAAAAGGAGTTGTAAGATAACAAAAAAACAGGTCAAAATGCATGGAACAGGGGGGGGGGGCGATCAGGAGAAATTATAAAAATACAGTAGGCCCCGCCCTAAGTTGTACCGTCCAAAGCTATATGTATATTCAAAGTTGTGCGTTTGGATTGTCCAAAGGTATATCACTCTCTTCCACTCCTTCCCCTAGCACATTGTTTCGCTGAACCATTGCACGGATATAAACAGCGTTTCAGAAATGGGGATAGTGAGGAGCTATAACTTTGGATAAACTTCCGCCATTTTGCAAAAACCCTCGGTATAATTTAGGATGGGGACTACTGTATTAGCAGGAGGGCGATGTGGAAATGAGGTACGAGGGAATGTATATTTGATGGGAGAATTAGAAAGAAGGTAGTATGTGTAGAGAAGAAGAATAAAGTGTGGTGCATATACTGAAAGATTGTAAGGATTTGAAAAAATAGGAGGGTCGTGTGAGAAATTTGATGAGTGATAGAGGGGAGGAATATTAATGGATGAGATATATCGAGAAAAAAAGTGAATAAAAGGGTAAAGGGCGAGAGAGAATTTTAATATAATTAGAAATAAATCTTAAAATAAGAAAAAGAGTGTCTTGCAAAGTTGGTCGTCTTAAATAATACAAGACAATGCTAAAAATGACGGTTTTGAGGTTATTAAAATTATTGGATGAATATTTTGTAACGTCCAAAAAACGAATTAGCTCATGGGACTCGAATTAATTTTCAGTTTTGACAGAAAAGAAACGTTTAATTTTAACATTTGCGTGAAGTCTCTTCCTAAGCATCAGGAGCATACACTGTGCGTGCAAGTACTACCTTAACGTTAACCTTTCTGCTTTCGGTAATTTAAATCGTGTTATATTAACACTTTAAGTTATGTTGTAGTTAACCTACTCGTATCAGCACGACAAACTCATGTGCAACATAACGAATATATTCGTCCATACTACATTGTTTCCATATGGGAAAAGAAAAACTGGTTCTCAAGAGGGTTAAAAGTTTAAGATTGTAACCTCTCAATAATCTTGTCATAGAGTTATGTTCTGTGAGGGAATGTGAATAACGAAATTTTCCCCATTTTTCTAATTTTAAATGTCTTTCACTCGGATATTCAAGAATGCTTGCCGAATAAACAAAACCTTCGGTATTTAGGGATGCACAAAGGTCATTCAAAACTACCGTTGGCTGAGAACATACAGAATGGATAAATAATAATAAGGAACTAAAACAAGTAATTACTATCTACAAAAAAGAACACATGTACACAAGCTGGATATGCCAAGCACAGATTTATTATGCATTTTAACCTAAAAGAAAGATTATTATTGTAATGGTGCATTGCAAACAATAATGAAAGTAATAATGGTGCTGTATAAAAATATATGTTCTCCTTCGGTTCAAGAATAAAACAAATCGCACGATTTGAGCTGAAACTAAAGCTCTGATATTATCTTTCGTTATTTTTTATAATAATTTTCAAAATAACACAAATTATTTTTATAGATTCTAACCTCTCAAATGCTTACCCCTCCCCACATCAATTCGTATTTTCTAGTTGATGAAGGAAGCTTCTGAGTATTTGAGAGGCATGTGCTTTAATAATATCCAGTTTTATTATTTCGTAGTTTGTGGATGTTGTACTAAAAATATTTTACGTGTAAACTTATAATTTTTAAATTTATATTTTCGAAATACTTTCCTCATCACTGTTTAATAATTCTCTACGTGTGCAAACAGTTTACTTCACATTACACAACAGTATCAAGTGGACTAAATTGTACGAAAAAAAATGTCTAAAAAAAACAGTACCTAGGAAATCTTTATAAGTCGCATAAATCTATGGTAATTGTAAATCTACAGAAAAACATGAAGATGTCAGTTCTAAATCTATGTCTACGAAAAATAAAATCCTTAAACTTCAGGAATTTTCTATGACGTCCACGGTAAAATTAAGCTCGATGCATTAAAAAAGAAAGAGATTTATATACAAAAACATGACGTCACGACGTGTTAGCAGGCACAAGGCATTGTGTGAATGCGAGTTAAGAGAAAATCGCAAGATTTTCAATCATTTTTGTTGACGTACCGGAGAACCTCTCTCCTGTCGCAATTCCAGGCCTCCAAAGCTACCATCGCCACCTGACTGTTAATAATCGCAATTCAGATTTTTCTTTCAATTCTATTTCTTCCCTTAAATCATTTACAACTCACTGATGTCTTTTCAGGGAATTAAAATTCAGCATTTTAAAGTAAGCAAAATAGCTTTTTTGGTTTTAAGGTTATGTTAGTCACAATTTAAGTTGTATTGTAAAAATTTCACACAATAATAGAAAAATGAGAAGAATAAAAGCGAGAGTATTGTAATAATTTTCAGAGAAAAATTCGTTTTAAAAAGAAACAGGAAATAAATAGAAAATGCCGTGTGGTATGTAGAAATGAGGAAGTTTTTTTCTACGAACGCTACGTGGAGTTAAAATCTACGAGTGAAGTTGTAAAGCGTTTTATTTTCCCTCTTTTAGCAAAATTTTTGTGACAAACATATTACCTTTTCCAAAAAAATGTTAAGATGATTTATACGTATGAAAATTAGGTTATTGATGAAATACGAACCCCAACTGAGTCCATCGAGCTATACACCTGGGTACAAGCGTTGGAATAAAAATGGAAATTAAGTAAAAGAACAAAAGCAAATTTTCTTTTTAAAAAATCAGATATCAAATTTGTGTTTGGTCACAAATTATATAGTAGTCTGTTTACACAAACTATTAAAAAAATCTAACCTAATTAGTTTTATATGTTTAAACGACGTAATAATTTGTGTTACTCGATAGATTTCTAACAAATTTTCTTTCTTAAGTTTTTTCTAACCGATTGAGATATTTCAACGAAATATATGCAATACTGAAATTCGGGAAACATTAATAAGCTTTTCTCGCGACATTCACGATCAAATGATAGCAACGACACTTACAAAATAAGGTTTCTGTACTTACACTGCGCACACCATTATGCGATAATACTTCTACTTCTTCGTCAACGCCAACGCTAAAAATACGTAAATTTTCAGTATAAGAAAGTTGTTAAGTTATTGTTTAATATTACACCATTATTGCCGAATCTTTTTTTAATAGTCAGCGAAATTATCTTATTCTGGACTTTAAAATCACATTTAGGAACCCTACAGCAGCTAAAAACCGTGGCGGAATTCATATAGAATATATATATCATACTTCGGGTAATAGCCGAAATTTGTTTTCGTAAATGTAAAGCTCACAATCCAACGCCGAATTGAAGTTTTAGATTTCTTATTCTCATAAATATCATCGATAAAAAATAAAATTAAAGCATGTTGTAACGATTTTTTATTGATTGACGGAGCATAGATAATTTTATTGAATGCGTAATTAATTTTATATAAATAACTATTATTGTATATGGATCGGTGTTTCGTCCCAGGTCTGTCCATGGACTCGTCAATTGGGCTATGTGAGCAGGCCCTGCCCAAGACACGAACTGATATTGATCAACCGCTTTGATATTTATACGGTTGTCATGCAGGCTTGTAAACAAGCATAATAAATATAAACAAAACAATTGAAAGATTCCTTCCCTATCTCTTATTTTTCTTTATAATCTTCTAAAATACCGCCACCTCTAAGCATGGTGCCTCATAACAAAACACACCGTTACAATGTTTTATGTTTTCTAGGATCATTAGATTTATTTATACTGCAAAATATCTTCTTTCTCTTGTTTTAAATTTCATGAAATTAAAAGTTCCAGAGATATACCTATATATTTTAAGAAAAATAGAAATATAAAACAGTAAAACTTACGGTATATTAAACCAATTCAAAAACTGAGTTGTCCCGCCGCCTTGAAAAATGACAGTAAGAATGACGATCCAACTCGTAGTGGTCAACATCGCTTGCCTGGCTTCGGAAACGGTATTCCTAATCGCCAATGCAAAACTCATGGCGCCACGCAGCCCAGCACAGAAAAGCATGTGCTGAAAATTCATCGGTATCTTCGGCTTACGCCCTAAATTCAGTATAAATGACAGAGGGTATACATTAGCCGCTCGTCCTAAAAGTGCACATAGCTGAATTTTCAATGTTAAGAAAAACATTGTCAAGAAAAATAGTTAAGTCAATAATATTTAAATCGATGACGCATTATTAGTTTTATGAAAAGGATACAAATCCGGTTATAAAGAATCCCGGATTGAACCGATGTTTAGGGAACGTAAACATCGATACACCAATATAGCTGAATATGAAATTCTCCGCCAGGAAGTTTAGTAGCTCAAACAGTTGCTTCGTCCTTTGTCGCGAATCAGGACTTAAGTTATTGTACGTGTAATGTGCTTGACAGATGCCACAAAATAATACAGCGACGACACCTGAGGAACACATTTATAATTAGGGAAAATTGTGAGCGTCTTCTGTTAGGGTTCTCAACAGTAACCAAAACCTGTGTAGGTTCATACAAATGTCATTTACTCTCGAACCTAACAAAAGTTTTGGTTTCTGTGGGTTAAGCGATAGTTTGTTATATACCGGTCAAGTCGGATGCTTCTGCGATGAGGAAAGTACTATACGACATAAGGACAAAGAGGGCAGATTCCAGAAGAGGAAAGTCACGAACTCGCGTGAATTTGGTCATTAACGCTGTGATGCAACCCATACTTGCACCGATGAACAACGATAGACTAAATATCCCAACGAAATCACCAAGTGCTTGGAAGAACGCCACCGTTTCGAATTTCCCGGAAACGGACTGTTTGGTTCTAACTGCATAGTTTTGTATCGAACTGAAATACAAACAAATAACGAACAATAACATTTTATTTCATCAATGATCCATTCCAAACATTATTCTCTACGTTTCCATCAGACAAGATAAGAAATTAATGACTGATTTATCCTTCAGGTTAAAATTCATTACATTTTGTTATATGAATTAATGTATAGGTTAAACTCACCCGCTGAGTACAATAGCAACAGCATCGTTCAATACGCTCTCTCCAAAAACTAGAGCGTACAAATTTACATCCACATGTAAGTCGTTGAATATGGAAATGATCGTTAAAGGATCAGTAGGCGAAATTAGCGCTCCAAAATACAAAGTATCCAGAAATGAAAATGACGATAAACTTGGTATAAGTTGTACAAACGCATACATCAATGCACTGAAATTTAAAATCAGTTAAAAGATTAATGAGTTTGGTTCAACTCTTAATGAATTATATACTAATATGTAGACATTTTAATTGCAGATATCGTACCCAATTACAAAAGACGATATTGTTGTTCCTACCAATGCAAACATCAGAATTGCTCCAAGGTTACGAAAGAAGTATTTCTGTAATACAAATTTTATAAACATTTCGTATTGCAATAGAAGCAATGGATAATTTTAGTACGTACTCTTTTCAAGCTGTAACCCGCATGGAAAATGATTGGTGGTAGGATAATATTGAAAAATATTTCCGGATCGAAGGTCGCCTAAAATAAAAGACCATATTCGATTGAGCGCAAGTGAAATATTACACACCAATAATAGAAAAAAAATGTTACTGATACCAGAATAGTAATTATTTTGTCATTACAATTGTTAAATTCGCTGTTAATATCCCTAACAGTTAACGAATTGGATACAACAAATATACGGGTAATTCTACAATAAGAGGTAATCTGTGCGGCAATCGGTTTTAAACAGATTTTTTATTCTAGATATTGTAAGTTTTTGCAATTAATCACGCCATCTTAATGTTCTTTATAATAACTTCACGATATCAATGCTCAATTAAATCACATTTTTCTGAAATTTCTTATTAAAGTCTAAAAAATTCTCTCCCCTTAAAGATTGCATAAACAGAAAATAAACAAACAGATATATACCAGCGTTATGTTTTATGGTATTTTGAATCGTAAGATCCGAATTTGAGGTCAATTTCAAATATTCTAAACGTAAAATCCATTATGGCCGCACAAAATTGGACAATTTTTAAGTATTTTTCATTATACACGTAATTGTAAAAGAATGAATAAATAGACAATAAAGAAACAGATGAACACCAGAGTTGAGTTTTATTGGGTATGTTGAATCGTTGAATTTGAATTTGAGGACAAATTTTTAAAACTTTAAACAAAAAAATTCAATATGGGCGCTTGACTTTAAAAAAAATTTCGGCCATATTGGATCCGCCATTTTGAATGATTGAAAATTGACTCCAAATTCGTAAACAGTGTGTTCGAAAACATAAATATCCGTATTTATACAAATTTCAAATTGGCCGGAAACATCGTAACATTTTGAGCCCACTTTCGAGTTTTCGGTTTTCACAGCGAAAGTGTTAACTCGAATGTAAATATAGTATATTTCGGATCGCATGAGGCCATAAAATCATACGGCCATGTGTCGAACATAATTTTTCGGTACTGAAAGCTGTAAAAATTTGATTTCGCGAACTGCATTTAGTCCGTATGGGTTACGTTTTTGACAGCGCAGATTCATGTTTCACGTGACCCGTGAAATTTCATTTTACGAACTAAAAGTAGGCCGTAAAATCGGATTTTACGGGTATAGTATCGAAGCAGTATTTAAGTTTTGCTAAGGAAAAGTACAACAATATTTGTTTATTTTCAATAATTTTCGAACTTTATTTTTGCCCCGCTTTTTTTGTTTATCTACTCTGGCGAATATACTCTCGGGTACTTTAGTGTAAACATAAATACAGTCGACGCTCTCAATAGAGCCGCTCTCAATAGTTACACTTCCTCAATTTCTCTGAGAGAGCTTGTTCCCCTTCTACTGATCTGGAATGTTTTTCTCTCGAATTTCATTTACCTTGTTCTCAATAGTTCCGCTAAGCAAAATACAAAATGCCGTCTCGTATCCTTCATAGTAATTCTTTTTTATTCTAGGCTTGCAATATAAAAAGTGTAATACCAAAGACAAAAAAATTTAATATTGTTTTGAAGTATAACAATTTTTTAATATTAAATAAAAATGTTACTGCATGCGTAGTTAAATTTGTCTATAAATTACACAGTACCACAACAAAAAATTTGTTTCGAGATAACTTGAATCAGGAATGGTGGATCTTCTAGATTTTTAGCCGCTGAAAACTAATCCGTTATTCGATTTGACCCATTACGTCAGGATTTTAAGATATGTGATCTGAAAAATACTAAAAAATATACTTTTTGGCAATATGAGGTAAGGATATGTAAAATATCTCACGTCACGGGACAAATTGGACAATTAATTTATTTTCAGCCACCCAAAACCTATAAGATCCAGTACCTCCGATTCAAGTTATCTCCCCTAAAAAATTGTTTTGCTGTCCTGTGTAATTAATCGCTGGAAGGTACTTCTCAACATAAATAACACAAGACCGCAATTTTTTTTGACACAACTTGAATCAGAAGTGAAGGTTCTTATAGATTTTTGGTCGCTGAAAACGACCAAGTTAACTTATCGTATCAGATTTTTCACATATCCCAACCTTAAATGGCCAAAAAGTATATTTTTGAGTATTTTTCGGATCACATATCTTAAAATCCTAAATGGTGGGCCAAATGGAATAACGGATTCGTTTTCAGCGGCTAAAAATCTATATCATTCACTATTCCTGATTCAAGTTATCTTGAAACAAATTTTTTTGTGGTCCTCCGTTATTAAACATACATCGGTGTTTCGTCCTAGGTCTTCCAACGGACTCGTCAGTTGGGCTATGTGAGCAGACACTGCTCAAGACACTGCCAAACTAATAAAGGATACTACTCACTCCCCCATACCGTGGCACGGAGAACCCGAACTGCCACCGATCCCTAGTGATCTTCTTCACGACACAAACTAACTGATATTGATCAACCGCGTTGATATTTATACAGTATCATACATGTTTGTAAACAAGCACAATAAATATAAACAAAACAATTGAAAGATCCCTTCCCTATCCCTTATGTCTCTTTATATTCTTCTAAAATACCGCTACCTCTAATCATGGTGCCTTATATCAAAACACACAGTTACAAAAGTCAGGTCATAACGTGCAGATTAAAACGTTTTAAAGCTGACACAATTAATTCGTCACAATTTTAAATCAATACTTATTTAATGGATCGCTAACAATATATTTTCATATGCGAACATGTCACCTCACCACAATTACATAAACAAAACACTTTCAGGGTCAAGTTCGGCGAACCGGCGTGTTTCTCCCCTGGTAAATGATAAAATTTAATAACTTAATAATACCGTAACACTTAAAGTGTGATAAATTATTAATCTAAAAATTACTTATGTCAATAAAACCAATTGAATTTGTTATGAAAAGATCTCTCCCCTGCCGTATTTCCCCTGGCAAAATAACAGTCAGGGGAGAGACTCACTGACCAGGGGAGATAATATGCATCACAAGACGTTTGAGGAATGTAATTCAGATATGTAACTAACTTCAATCAACTTCCATTGTAAATAAATTAGATGATTATGGTAATAAGTTCACATTGTTATTACAGTAGAGTTCCGGTATATTTGCCAGCTTGGTTTCTCGCCTTCCCCTCCCGTCTCCTTATATTTGTCAAAAGAAGGGGAGTGCCGCTTCTCCCACTCTCCTAAGTCGCGTTACGTTCGTGACGTCACAACAGGCCCTTTCTGAGGCCCCAGCGCGCAAGGTGGGGGAAAAAGAGAGCGGCGACGGACAAGTAAAACGAGACGGAACTGGGCATGCTGGGACGTAAATATAGCGAGACGCAAATATGCCGGGACTCTACTGTATAATTATTGTCTACTATTGGTACAGATGTATCCTGCCTGATGTTTTTACCCTGGCCTGCTAAAAAGTACCAAAATATATATAAAGTCTCTCTAACATCTTTTCTTCTTGGCAGAAACCATTATGGACTCAAAACCTCTTATCGTAGAATTACTCATACAGGAAATTACAACACTGAATTTTGTACTTAAGCCTTTTTGGCCTACGTAATCTCTTAATACCTTTTTGTCGATTTCATTATCCTGTTTATAAATTTCACCTCGGAAAGAATAGGCAAAGGTTTTGTTTTTAACAACGCCCCCGCCTTTATCTTCCGGAAAATGTAACCACAATGTATCTGGTGGTACAGATTGAGCGTATTTACTGCCGTGAGATTGCTCAACCAGCATGTGTTGTATACCGCTATCTGCGAATCCATAGCGGATTATAGCTCCTATAATAAGTCCTGAAAAAACACAAAAATGAAAAAAATAAATATTGTTTTGATTTAAATAAATTATGTAAAAACATTTAAAAATAAAAATTGTCATAATTGTTTTTTTATCAGAACATTATCATGTCATTATGGTGAAATAAGGATTCTTTTTAACGCAAAAGATAACATTGTCTCGAGGCTGAAGATAACTTTAATGTGTCACTTGTAAGTCGTGACTTAAATTCTAATTTGGCACAGATATCACCGAACTTCATGATGATAAAGGAATAAACATATATTTACTGGTTTTACTCGAGTACTGGTTATTTATTAGCAAAAGTTTGAAAATAAAAATATTAAATTACTTTGTAGAAAATTTGGTATTGCAAATGTTTTGAAATTATTTATGTTGAAAAAGAATCAGAATCTCAGATTTCACTTCTATGCATATCACATTTCAATATCTCTTTTACTGAGAATGATCGAATGAGATAAAATGCTTGTAATTTTGCAGGCATTTGAGGAAAAGAGTTTGTAATAACAATAAAAACACAGAAAAAGGAGTTTTCGATCATTTCAATTAAAAGTTTTCAGGAATAATATTACTAGCCCATAATATTCATAAAATTACTTGTTTCTTTTCGTACATAAACAAAATAATTAATCTATGTAAATAAAAACATGGGATTAATATTTGTTTTAATTTTCTAACATTTTTTTTAAGCAAAATTATTATGATCTAAGCTTAAATAACCATCTGTATTGGCTATATCTTTTAATTTATTAATGATATTTATCGGTCAGTATTAATAATAACCTAAGAGAATAACTTAAGGTTAAAATATATATATAAAAAAAGGAAAATGGAGTGGAATTTTAATAGAATAATGTAAAATAGACGCATATGTAATTCGTATTGGAATTCATTGATGTAGTCAAGTAAAATAGTCTTCATAAATTACTAATTTTCATAATTAAACGATTATCAAGATGCAAAACCACTATATTACGTATTCAACGTTCTTCAGATAAATTTGTAATTGTACATTTCTTAAATTTGTAGTTATACTAAATTGTATCATAAATACTACAAGATTTATAATTTTACATAAGACTTAGTACACAAAAATTCATTCAATGTATCATTTCTAAAATCAGGTTTTATTTCCAACGACAAAATATATGACATTTAGTTACCGTTGCGGGAGAAGAGGTATTTATTGCCGTTTAATTAAAAAAGACTCATTTTGTACAGTACAAAATTGGTGATTATTAATAGCAGTAGTAGTTTTCATTGTTCTCTAAACAAGAAACTTTGTTACTACACTATGTTTCGAAAATGTATTTTTCTTTTCCAAAAATCAATTTTGCTTCTATCTATTATTATTTAAGTTATTTAAGTCTTTTTATGTTTCGACTGTCAAATTCTTCACTGTTATTCTTGATACGTTTTGATTTTATAAAAATTGAATTTGGAAAATGATGAAAAACTGTGAATAAGTGTCGAACAATTTATATTGTGGAAAAGATAAATTGATTTTGTATTTATTAATTTTTCTTTCTCGAAAACCAATTTTGCTTCCCTCTATTATTATTTAAGTTATTTAAGATTTTTTATGTTTCGACTGTCAAATTCTACTTTACTGAAAATTGAATTTGAAAAATGATGATAAACTGTAAATAATCGTCAAACAATTTATAGTTTGGATGGAAATGACAAACTGATTTTGTATTTATTAATTGTTCTTTCCAGAAAATCAATTTGTCTTCCCACTATTAGTTTTTAAGTTATTTAAGTCTTTTTATGTTTCGACTGTCAAATTCTACTTTACTCTTCTTGACATGTTTTGCTTTTATAAAAATTGAATTTGGAAAATAGTGAAAAACTGAATAATTGTCGAACAATTTATACTTTGGATGAAAAGAAAATTGATTTTGTATTTATTAATTTTTCTTTCCCGAAAATCAATTTTTCTTTCCCGAAAATCAATTTAGCTTTCCTCTATTATTATTTAATTTATTTAAGTCTTTTTACGTTTTGACTGTCAAATTCTTCTTTACTCTTCTTGATGTCTTTTTCTTTTCTAAAAATTAAATTTGGAAAATGGTGAAAAACTGAATAATTGTCGAACAATTTATACTTTGGATGGAAACGACAAACTGATTTTGTATTTATTAATTTTTCTTTCCCGAAAATCAATTTTGCTTCCCTCTATTATTATTTAAGTTATTTGCGTCGTTTTACGTTTCGACTGTCAAATTCTTTACACTTCTTGATATGTTGTGCTTTTATCAAAATTGAACTTGGATAATGGTGAAAAACTCAATAATTATCAAACAATTTATACTTTGGATGGAAAACACAAACTGAAAGTATTTATTAATTTTTCTTTCCCGAAAATCAATTTTTGCTTGAATATGTCAGGATTATTTTACCTCCCTCTATTACAATTTAGATAGGGTGAGAATATTTGTCTCCATTAATCTACGTTACTATTGGTATTTTTGCTTCTTTTTTTGTAAATTTTATTTCTTAATTTTAAGTCTAAATACTTTCATAATAAAAAGTTATAAAATGAAATGCATTGAAAGAAGCAAATTCTTTTTTGAAATCCAGCTTAATTTAGTTAACAATTTTTACTATTTTTCATTTTATTAAACGTTTCGTATAAAGCCATTATACAAATAGATTTGTGAAACATATGGTCAATGTACTGCAAGGTTACTCAGCTTATGCGGTAAAGGAAACAACTTTGTTATTATTGATTTATTTCATTAAAGTTTTATATCTTTAAACATTTAAATAATTGTGGCAGTCATCATAAAAAAAGTTTATTTTCATTTGCGAATGTAGGGCAGAATTCAGATCAAAACTATTTTTAATAAAATCTTAAGCTATTATCCATTTCAAATTAGGACATCAAATTGATAAGGTGAAATCAATCACGTATTAATCACTTCAAATCCGACTACAAATTTCAGGCGGTCTTGATAAAAATATAGCTAATCTATGTGATAAGTTGAAATTTATTGGTTTTAGCAAGTACGTTTTTATGTTTGATTATCAAAGATTAAAATACATTCCATTTTTAATTTCTCAAACGAATTTTATATTATTTAAGTTAAATGAATGTCAGACGTCCATCTTTAAGTATTGAATACGAAATAAATCAATGTAATATCGAAACGCAAAAGTTATTCGGTGTAAGTCTATTATTTTGAGTTACAGATATGCCGATTCATAAACGATGTTACAAAACCTACTGGTTATTACAGCTGTTGGAATGTGACATACACGTAACTCTTTGGATTTTCATCGAAGATAAAAGTCATCGTAGTGAAAGGACAGGCAAATGGGTAAAAAAACATGAGGTGTAATTATATCCTTAAAGCAATTGCGTGTACTTACCGTAAATGACAGCAAGGCCAGTTTCGTGGAAGAACCGCAGACGACGATGCTTGAATGTCCAGACTGTGAGGACGGTCAAAGTTAGGAGGAACGTATATAGGAGTAAATTCAAGCTGTCTAGCCTGTGGAGCAGCTGAGCCTTGGCATCGAGCTCGATGTCAGTCGCGGCTCCGTCGCACGTTCCTGACAGGAAAACGCACGCGAGCCCGAGGAGCAGAAATCGAGCACGAACCGCCACTGTCATTTTTTTATCTTTATTACAACATTTGTCCGAATTGTGACAAACTCCGTACTAACGCGTTGTTGCGAAAGACGTCGACACGCGTCAACGTCAAATCGGTAATCCTAAATACGATGTTTCGGAAACGCACGCGCGCGCGATCCCTCTCTCGCGGTTCGCGACTTGATGTCTGTGAAATCGAAAGTAATCGAACTTCGAGGATTCGAGAAATTTCAGTAGCGAATTCGCGGCGTAATTATTTGAATTCTTTACCGTCGTTCAATGTTATTACCGACAGTTGGTGGTACAGGGTTCTTATTTATCAGCAGTCGATAATTAGTACGATTTATCGACAGAACCATCTTTGAAATAAATTTGGCATTTCTTTACATTCCCGCAGTTAACACCAAAGACCTCTGAAAGTTTGACGCAAAACGGTCTTGACAATTTTGAAACAGTCTTACTTTTTAGTCGTGAATATTATTGTGCAAAGACGTGATATGCACACCCTCAGAAGACGGTCTTAAGGCCGCAAATAAGTCGTCTCACTTAAGACGTCTAAAAAAGAACAATTATTCCGTCTCTCGCAGTGACGCGAATAATATTATCATCCAGCGTTGTTAATCTATTTTTTCATATAAATACAGTAATATAGTGATGTTAACCACTTCACTGGTAATGTATCATATGTGTACAAAAAAAAAAAGTGCCACGACTGGTAATGTACCATATATGTACATTTTTAAATAACTCCTACAATTTTCAATGAATTTGCACGAAATTTGGTATACTATAGTTTTTTAGGTCGCTGAATACGAATATGAGGTCACCGTTTCAAAATTCAATATATGGCGGTTCCAATATGGCGGCTACAAGTTATATGCTTTTGAAGTAAATTTTTTTCTGTGCGTGGAAAACGGCTGAAATTTGTTACTCGGGGGTTTTTGGGGTCGCTCATTACGAATCTGATCTCAGCTTTTCAAAATTCAAAATGGCGGATCCATGATAGCAAATAGATAGAATGTGCAAAATGAATTTGGACCTTACCTTGGCGGACTCAATTTTGAATATTTCATAAAATGAAAAAATTATGTGGGTGACCTCTAGCTGATTAATTATACCGACCTCAGAGTGCACCACGAGGAGATAGTGGGAGGATTTTGCACTCCATTTTTTTTCTTTTTTTTTTTGTATTTTTGTTGTTTTTTTTGTTCTTTTTTGTATTTTTGATTCGCTATTTTGAATCTACAAACCAATGCACACTTCAAATTCATTTGATATCATGTTCAGAAAACACATTTCTTGTGATAAGAGATGTTTCAATATTGTTTTATTTCGTCCGACAGATTGGATCCATCATTTTGAATTTTTAAATTCTGAGATCATATTGGTATTCGGCGACCCCAGAAACCTCATATTTAACATTCTCATCGAAATTTGATAAAGAAAAATGTATACTTTAAACAAAAATGTATGCTTCACCCCCTACCATGTGGGTGTACACAGTTTCTCGATATCTTAAAAACTGGCTCGTACCAGTCTTGGCACTTTTTATTTGAAAACAGCTACCAGTGAAGTGGTTAATATTTAATATTCATTAATAATTGGTACACGTGCATATCTATTTATTTGTAATGTTCACCTTTATAAGTGCAATCACTGTATTTGTTTATAAGTGTCTAATAACGCCAAAGCTCAGGTGGTTCGGATTCCACCTTCATAAACTGTAGGTCACGTTGCGATTTAGTCCCATATGGGTTCAGAAAAGTGGACGTAAAATAGTATTAAAAAAAAACATAAAGATGATATGTAATTAATTAATCATTCGGCTGCATACATACTGGTCTACATAAAACTTTGCCACTTGCGAGAAAGACAGTGACGCCTCTAAGACGTCATAAATACAGACGGTACTTAGACGACCTTTTCAAGACGGTCTTCTAAGGCCGGCTTTTTGTCAGCTTTTAGACACGACTTTAAGTCGTCTCGAAAACGACGTATGACGTCTTTCCGCAGCTTGTGTTAACCCGTTTCGTCCCAAAACGACAAAATATGTCGCCGGTTTTCATCCTCCGTAAGTTTATGCATATCTTTGAAATATTGTTATGAAATGCAGGTTTTCTATAGTTTTTGGGTATGTTTTTTTCGAATCTGAAGTCCGTTTTTCGATATCACTTTCCATTTTTTAAATATGACCAATTAAATGGAACAAATCGTGGAGAAAACGGAAAAGTTTTTCAGAAAACGGCAATTTTTCTTGCGAAGGAGTTCCGGAATCGTGTCAGGCCTCAGAATCCTGTGGCATAATGAGTTTTACTAAAAGTTGGTCAATATTAAGATTTATGTTACAAAATGGCGTCCTCACAATGGCGCTATTGATTCGGATTTTTTATTTATTTGAGTTTAATTAAAACATTTCTGGTAGTTTGAATTGTTGGTGAATACAAATCCATTATTAAATTTTGGAAAATCAAAATATGGAATCCAATATGGCTGACCGCAATTTTAAAAAAAATTGTCTGGTATTTGGTATATAGAAGGTTGTGAAGTCACATTGGATCCGCCATTTTGAATTTGCAAAATTTAATAACGAATTAGTATTCAGTCACCTCAAAAGCAATCTACATATTCATCAAAGTTCACTTGAAGATTCCAGAAATATTTTAATAAAACCCAAATAACAAAAAAAATCCGTATGAACAGCGTGAGGACGCCATTTTGTAACTTAAATCTTAATATTGACCAACTTTTAGTAAAACTCATTATGCCACAGGATTCTGAGGCCTGACACGATTCCGGAACTCCTTCGCAAGAAAAATTGAAGTTTTCAGAAAAAGTTTTCGCTTCTTTCCACGTTTTCTTCTATTTAAGTGGTCATATTGAAAAAATGGAAAGTGATATTATAAAAAGGACTTCAGATTCCAAAAGAGCATACCCAAAAACTGTAGGAAACCTGCATTTCATAACAATATCTCAAAGATATGCATAAACTTACGGAGGATGAAAACCGGCGACAAATTTTGTCGTTTTGGGACGAAACGGGTTAACTGAGTTTGAATGTGAGGTTCGAAAACATTTATTAATTCCGAATCTGTCTGCAAGTATTTCTTAATTTATTGATTTGTTATTATTTGATAATGGTCGAAAAAAAAACAATCGAAGCTCCCGTGGTGTTACGAAAGGAAACAATGTCGAATTGAATTTAAATTTTAAACGTAAAAAATGAAATATTGAGCCACAGAACGTTTTGTGTTACCAACTGCAATAACAACAGCAAGAATAGTAATTGCAAATTTTACAGTTTTCCTTCTGCCATGAAAAGAACAGAGCAAAGGATGAATATATCTTTTATATAATGAATGATGAATATATCTATATCTTTTATATGACATAACAACCAAAAAATGAAGATAAAAAAGCTTCTGTGTAACTTGATAGTTAATAAAACCGTATACCGTCTTATAAATAGCAAATTCTCTATTTTGTATATACTTCAGTAGTTTTCTTCTTATATCATTCTCTCATTCCATGTATGTATGAATATTATACATAGGTTAGGTACATATGTATATTGGCCCCCATTTTAATGTAACTTTATTAGACATTATTTATCGATTTAAATTTTCTTAATTAGTAGTTAATAGTAAATATTATTCATTTCAAAATTTATTACTAAATTGTGACTTCTTTATGATAAAAATGTGGTGTCGTAAATATGATATATTTAAGATACCTTTATGATCACGGTTTATCGCATTCTGACCACATTATCATATCATCTTAGCCAACCATAAAGACATCAAAAGGATCTCATTTTGAGGACTTTCTGAAAAATCTGCTGCCTGGGTAAGTACTTTGAACAACATGTGGCAACACACTTGCACGAAACAATTCATGATTTTTATTCGAAAAGACATGAATTTTTCAAATGTGTGTCTTTTTATCTCTTTTTTCACATTAAAATCGATTTGGTATTCTCGCTTAAAATAAAGAAATCTTGTCCTAGAGACCTGAACTTTAAGGGTGTTTTGAAAATAAAGGCGAAAACCTCCAAATTGGCGTCTCAAACATGACAAAACATTCTCTAAAGATTTCAATTTTTTGAAATTAAAAATTAGCTTTATTGTAACTGTTTAAAAGAGTAGCGTAATGTAAAATAAGTGTAATACTTAATAAATTTTATAAGATTAATACAAAAAAAATAAAAAGTTCCTAAACTTATCGACGATCATTCCAAAATTTGCATTTTCGGACTCGTGTTGCATTGAGAGCAAATCGCGAATAGCGTCAAGCGAAATGTACCATCATTTTTAAAATAATAAAAGTGTTTTTTTTTTCGATAGACTTTCGGAAAAAATGTTACTGAACAAGAATGAAATATTTAACGATTGTTTCGGACACTTTTCAAATTTTCATTCTGTAATAATTTTAGCATATTTTTTTGACAAATTCTAAGAACTTTTTGTTACATATTAAAGTTTAAGACTTTTGTTTTATACACATATTAAAGTTTAAAACTCGAGGACACGATTTCTTAATTTTAAGGAAGAAATTCGAAACGATTTCAGTGTGAAAAAATGAGAAAAAAAGAACAAATACATTTGAATAATCCATGTTTTTTTGGAAAGAATCCTGTATAGTTTTTAAGGATTACATTTTTTGAAAAATCTAATAACAGATTCTGAAAATTCTCTTAATTTCACGTCAGATGTGCCTTCTTGAAAATTGTGGAAAATACATTGAAAATTGTTTTCATAGCAAATTTGCACCTTTCGTTTTTCTGGTATTACCAAAATTATATACCAAAAAAATTAAGTTTTGAAAAACTCATTATATGAATTTTACATTTTCACTAAAAATAATTTTTTGCAATACTTACATTAATAACTTTTAACTAATGTCATAAGAATAAGTGAATTTTACTGATTTTGAAAATATATTTTATGGACATCTCTCTCAAATAGGAACCAACAAAATATTTAATAAGTTCTAAATATTGTAGTGAGTTACTTCTGAATTATATGAATTGAATTACTTCAAACAAAACAGTTTACATTACTGGCACTTCATGGTACAAGGAACCATTTATCGGGAACATCTGTTAAGGAATGTGGTATGTAATATGATTCTTACTCGTATGTATGAAAAATGCTACATATAGGTCTTTTGTCTTGCAGTTTTGTTCAGTTCGAAATTGAAGGAGATCTTTTTAAGCAGTTCCCTCAAGCAATGAAGTGTCAGTAATAAAAACTCTTTTGAGTTAACTTGTAAATTTTCTTTGGTGAATATTTAATTATTTGTTGAAAAAATCCACTGTTATGTCTACAAGATACTGTTGGATGAAAATAAATTAAAGGTAACGAAATTGAGAAATTATAAAAATCGTGAACAATCTTACAGAAAGTTAGATTTTGTTAGCTTAATATTTCTAATTTTGTATCGTTTTTAATTGATTTCAATAACCGAATTTCAATTTTTATGCTATTTAACGGTTTTTCTCTTATTTAATGGCTATTTTTTATGAGATTTTCCCTTTTGGTGCTATAACAAAAATTGTTTAAATTAAAATTATTTAAAAATATATTAGTAAATAAAAAATGGCAAAACAATGGTTTTTGTGTTTAGTTAAATATCAGTTGAAACTATAGACATCCCTGCCGAAACATACTATGGAACTCGATTCAGAAAACATGTAACAGAAAAAAATAAGTCTTAAAATTGTTACATCTTAAATCCATCATCAGGTGATGCTTAATTTAAGCCCGAAATTGTGTTAATTTTCTTAAATTCAGTCAGTGTTTTGGCTTAAAGTCTTAGTTTCAGGCTGAAATTAAGCCTCACCTAATGATTTTCAACATTTCAACAAATTTCAACAATTTTAAGACTTATTTTTTTTTTCTGCGTACCATACAAATTATATTTATTAAGAAAAAAAGTAGCTAAACAGCTATTATAAAGGTCTTTTTACACGAGATTCGCAATATTACTTACTGTTTTAAGTTTTGAAGGGCGTTTTTAACAAAATTGTAAGCCCTCAACATTTCTATAACGTTAATATTCAGGTATTTAGCTACTTTTTTTCTTAGCAAATACAATTTATATGATGCTCTATACATTCTAAAATCCTTATGGTGAAAATTCACTGCATATAACAGTGAAATCTCACTTTTAGATATAGTGCCGATTGGATCACTCTATAAATGGAAAAATTCACTTAATTAAACAGATTTTTTTCGCTGAATGTAAAAGTCAAAATGTCACTTTATACAAAGTGAAATTTCACTGCAAGCACAAGCAAATATTTAATATATATCTGATATTATTTACAAATTTTTGGATTACATATGTATTTACTCGGACAAACATTCTTAGAATAATATTCATAGATTACCGACTATCGATCTTTATTATCCCATTCGGTAATCCCGAACAACGAATGGTACTGATACGATTTATTCAGAATCGCAATTTCTTATATACGTGATTAATCGAATTTCACCGTTTGCGAGAATGAAACTGCACAGGGTAGATGTGTTGGATACGACACCAAACGGCAAGTGTTCGATACATCACATTTTCCAGCCTGCCGTCAGTTTCCATCAGATCACCTGGTTAGAGTTTAGTTCAAAACTGTGTCATGTAGTGAATTTCGACACGGGTTCTAACCTCACTTTTTTGCCAACAGTGAACAGTCTCACTGTATTGAATACACTTTTATAAAAGTGATATTTTCACTTTAGTACAAAAGAAAGTCACTGCATTGCAGTGAAATCTCGAAAAGTAGCATTTCACTTTAAGTAAAGGTGACATTTTCACTTCTAGAATTTTAGAGTGTATACATTCTGAATCGTGTTCTATAGTATTTTTTCCGAAGGGTTTTTTTCATAACTTCCATGTATAAATTTTCCTTAAAACATAACCACAAAACAGTTACAAATTGTTATAATAAACAATTTTCCAGTTATTTACAACCCGAAGAATTTTGCATTATAAAGTATTTAGTACAATTTATCTATAAAAAACTAGCAATTGATATTTCGCATTTTTGTAAGATGAGCGATTCGCATAGCGGGGAATACCTTATTTGTCACTTATAAAACAGTTTTATACGAAGTAATAGTTACTATATAAATATGTATTGTTTTTGGACAGATTTGTATAAAAAATCACGATTTTAACGCAATATTTTCGTGAATAACGACCGACTTTTTACCGAAACAATTGCTTCTTTGCACAAAAATCCCTGAAAAACGTTGCATTAGTACTTGTACTTTGAAAACATGGAGGTCGATTTTTTTTCACGTTTTGTTTTTCAACGTGGCGGCCGCCGGAAAACAACAATTGCAATATCTCGTATCGTACAACTATTCTTCGAATTTTATAGTTTATTTTATTCTCATGACGTTTGATTATGTATTATTATTATATCTGATAAAGAATCTGATCTCAGATTTGAAAATTCAAAATGGCAAATCCAATCTGAAGAAAAAAACTATTCTGCAGTTGATTTTCAATGTTGCCTGATTCTCACGAGTGGGGAGGTAGACGCTCGCCGAGAATAATTTTTTTTAACTGTTTTTTTTTTTGTTAAAAATTTTTTTTTTTAACTTTTTTTTATTTTCTGGTAAAAATTTTTTTTTTTTTATGATTTAAATCGAGTCGTATCGATAATATATTTTTCGTCATAGTGAGCGTAAAATTCGATTTTACTCCCGAATTTGCGGGAGTAAAATATCTGTCACATTTCCTAACCTTTCGAGTTGCAAATTCGAAGTGTAAACTCGAATTTTATACCCACTATGACGAAAAATTTTGTTCGTTACATGTGCTTAAACTATTTTTGCACCCGCAGGCAATCACCGATGCACTCGGGCTGGCTTCGCCCTCCCTCGTGCACGGGATTGCCTGCGGGAGTAAAAGTTGATTTTACGCACTTGTCACGAAAATAACTATTTTCATTGCTGCAGACAAAAGTACTCAAATTATTCTAGTGGTAACCACGCTAATATTTTTTTCTTATCCGTTTCAAATAATAAAATTTTATTCTCAAGAAATTCTCATACATTTTATTATTTCAGTGAAAAATTGGTCATTATTCGCGTAAACATCATGGAAAAATTGTAATTTTTTTTCAAATCTGTCCAAAAACAGTACAAATTTATATTTTACAGGTTTTTGAACTCTACTATCGGATAGAGCGGACCCGAAAACATATACAAAACTGATTGCGATTTTATTAAAATCTGTGAACTCAATCTTGATGTGAAATTCTATGGCATTCAGGCATTAATGGGTTAACGAGGCAATTATCAGAGCATAATAAAATCGTATACTCTGAAGATTTTTAACTTTAAATGTTACAATTAAATAAAAATAATTGCGTTTGCATTAAAATAGCGCATTCAATATAATACAATATTTTATTCGAATAATTTTTAGTTTCTTTTATAAATGACTGATAACATTTTTTGAGGTTAAATGTAACGCTTTTGTACTTTTGTGTTGAATATTCTTAACGCATTATGCGCATGGTATGAACCAACCAAAGCAACATATCATTTTAATACGGCGGGCGTGGGGCTCGATAATTTGCGCCCGAATATTTCACTGCAGGGCGCAAAACCGAGTTCTACTCCCGGAGTGTTAAAAAATGATTTTTCCTAAATGTGTATATAGGCAATCCGTATTTTCGGCCCTGTTTTTATCGCGGAAATGTTATTTCTGGCACTTATTACTGCTTTTGAGATGACACTGTTGGTTTGGTTGGTTTGTACACTGGGATACGAATACGCTTCTAATAACACCCTGCTAATAACATAACACCAGCATGCTGCACATCGTGGTGGAAATATGTGTTACAAAATTTTGAAAATGTTAAATTTACAATCTCTCATCTGTTACCTACATACTATGCTAAAAATTTAACTTGAATGGTTTGGTTGACATGGTAGTCAGCGCAACTGTTCCAACATGGGTACATCGCATGTGCAGGTCGTATGTCAAGTGCGGGAAATAGGAGTTTCCCATATTTAACCCTCTAAATTGTCCCTTTTTATCATTAGGCCCTTATGCCTGGTCTCTTTCTTACTTTTCGCGTATACCACGAGGTCCCTTCCGTTTTTCGCGAGGTTCACCGATTCCTCGGGTGGAGAGGTACAGGACAGAGACAGACAGTACAAGACAGAACTAGGCACACACAACATCCACCCAGAGCCAGTCCCCCCCTACCACAATATCGGTACCACCAGCAGATTCGGCGGTCTATGCCTTAGCGAGTACGACGCGGGGCTTATCCCATCTTTATCCGAGATAAGACCCACGACATACCGACCGCGGATAAGACGCTGACGGTACCGATAACTGCCGACGGGGGTCGGCAGCGGTCCCAAATTCGTACCTTCGCCCAGCAAAGTTCCCCGGTTATTCCACACTGGACATAAGCAGAGAAAATTGCACAGACGGGGATTCGAACTCGGAACCTTCGCGACGTTCAGTTCGGGCGGACTAAGACTGACGCCTTAGCCCGCACGACCATCACGCCGACTCAATAACTAATAAGATCATTCAATATGGCTAACACTATTAATTGGAATGAGGAAGCTTATGCATTGAAGGGAAAGATCGAGCTTTCCGGAAATATCTCGGAAATAGAATGGGACGACAAATTATTTCTTGAACAAATGTTCATCAAGTGCCACACTGCAAAGAGAGTTGAACTATCAATTGCTGCTGTTTGCGCCAATAGGTTACTGCAATGGTATGTTGGGGGCAGCAAACCCACCAGTTATACTGATTCCATCCTATCGGTTTGGCAAGCGATGACGATGAAGGATGGCAGCACCTTTATCATTCCTGACAGCCAGGCCAAGGGAGGAAATGAGGCATTGTCCCCTCCTGGGGGAGATAACACAACAAAAGAAGTAGATTACAGAGGGAGTTTGACTATTGATGATGATGCTTTGACGATCGAGTACGTGAAAGCATGGAAAAATTTAATAGAACGCCTACTCGAAAGCACCAAACCCCAAATTGGTATCAATATTGTAGGATTCTTATTTATGAATCTTATGCGATGTGCGACCAAAGGAGTCAAAGACGTATCTGACCATATCTGGAAGATGGCTATTCAACCAGCTAGAAACTTTTGGGAGATTCCTGAGGGAATAGATCGATTAATTCCTCCATCATTAAATATGATTGAGCAGTTCCATACCGAGACTGAAAAAACAACATCTAATTGTCAAAAATTGTTGGCTAGTCTTGTCCATGCTTTTGGGGATGCCAATCTGACTCAAGCCCCAATACAAGGAGTGCTCAGAGCGGGTTGTTTGATATCTCTTCAAAATACAGGATTGGGGCTGGTCAGTTGGCTTATAAAAGCAGCAGTAGCTTTATCAATGGAACCCATTGATTTGATGAAATACTTAGCTTTTGATAGATTTGATGATGTGTCTAGGAAAATCATTCACTTCATGAAATATACTGCAAACAAAGATCGAGGGCAGTACTCCTGGAGATGGGCCAGATTATTCACAGATGGAGCATTTTGCACACTCCGATCTTCCTCTAATTGGGAGTACACATACACTCTAGTAGGGCTGACTTGTGCCTGCAATCCTACGGACTCCATCTGGGAGATATTGTCGCTTCACCATGAATCCAAAGCAACGACTAAAAAGTTATCTTTGGTTACCTCGCGAGCAATTCTGAGCATAAAGATGAATAATAGTTTAGACAAGGGGCAAACAGATGAGGCAAGAGCGGTCCAGGCGGCAAAGGGAACGGATATAGATGGAAACACCAGTTCCACAGCTGGAGAATTATAAATCACTATAATGCTTATATCTGCTTTAGAATTAAGCACCTTCGAAAACGTTTCGCAGACACACCAGCCCCTGGACGCTGGTTGTATTCTACTTCGATTGCTTTATCACCATGACTGTAAGTAAAATGGACCGTCCAACTTTCCCATACATTTTTTGGTCTACTTTGATAGACCCATCATCATCGTTGAAGAATGATTCAATACGGCGGAAGTCATGTAAAACTCGTACCATGACTTCGGCGTGAATGATATTCCGATGAAATCGGTTCCAATTGTCCGAATCACTGAAACATAAACGCGGTCCTGCAGATCTGAATATTCCAGTCCTACGATGACTTTTTTGGTGTATGCTTTATTTAGGCCGTAAATTGTACCTATAATTTGGTGTGGTTCCACCGACGTCACGTATCGTTGATAGCTCAGGTCTTGTGTTCATGATTTTGGCCATTTTCGTCCGTTATTGTCTTCTATCTGAGAGCAAATTCACTGCATAATGAGATCGTATACATACTTACAAATCTGCGCTTATGATAAACCGGTTTAGACATTTTTATTTCTTTAGGAGTAATCGCGTCATGAAAAGTAGTTCGTCTAATCGCCTGTGTAGCGATTGTGTCAAATTTTATTTTTTCCGAATTCGCGAAACTCAAGGTAATACCTTTTATTTTACATATGCATTTTGTATAGTTCTCAGGCCCTTTAATCTTGTATGCATAAAACTTAGGACCGCCAGATATAAAAGACGAGATGTACGACCCTGCAGGCTCATTGGATAATTCGTCAGTAAGTTCTCCGAGCATGGCACCGATTGATGGCTTATATTCGTCGCCACTATTATTGCTGACGTAAATGACCGAGTCAGTGTCATAGTTCAATACGCGAGATTGCAATTTTTCTAGATAAGTATATAACTTTAAACGAGCCTGGGCTGCAGTATATGCAGCGCCTACAACTTTCGCTACGGATGATGCAGTCAGAGCTTCATCTTTGCAGCACCAACTTACGTACAATTTCTCATCATTTATACGCAATATACCATGGATATCAATTTCTGGAATGGTGAGTTCTACTAAGTTTTTAGGTTCGGAAATCACCTCTGCTTTTGGCATATTTTCACGTTGACCAAATTTACCCCATAATGAGTTTAAGCATAATTTTGCTACTGAACGTTGTTACGAACACGCGGTTCATAACAGTGCGAGTGGTGGGTGGGAAAAAGGAGAGAAATGTTTTGTTGGACGATTCGTATATGACTGACTTCTCCGGTGCGGTCTCGAGTCGAGAGCACATCGGAGCTCGTCGTCGCATATCTTCCAAACTGTGGAAATATGCTGATGGTGCATTTCCGTCGCTCGGCTTCGCCGTGCGAATATGCACCTCGTGCATATTCCCAAGTTGGCGAAGTGCAAATATTGCATTTATTTACAGAATACAATAATTATAGGAGAGTACGATCTACCGATCGTAACATTTCCCCCGCTTGAAAAATCGGCGTCCTCGCCGATGAACAGAAAAATTTTAATTTATGTGGTACTGGGATCGGCTTGTGTTCATAAATGGTGAAATGTGTATGTGACACCAATGGAATATAAAGCAGGTATACTATGGATGAGTCCATGTATGTTATCTTTATTTGGGAAATTTCCAGGAGTGAGTCGAGTGTTAGTCTTGGAAACTGTATAGGAAAACCGCAATCTGCTGTAAGATGTACGATTTCTTTGATGTGATCCGTTAGGTTGCTCATTGACACAAATTCAGGGTGAATTTGGCCCGTCTTCGCAAAAAGTATTGCGTTTGTGAGCTGGTCTGCTTCTAATGCGTAGGGATGTATTTCCGCTTCCAGCACTGCCATTATGTGTGCTAGTTTGTTATTTCGCCACTCCTGTTCGGTGATGGACATTTTTTGACTGTCTATTTGCAAGACGATATCTAGCTGTTGGTATGATACCAATTTCGTTTGGTTTTAAAAATCTTTTCCGAAATACACGTAGACAAGCTGAAGCTATTGTAGCACACTCACTAAAAGGACAAACATCACCACACTCAAATAAACGTTTTCCGAAAGACACTACACACCAACCCATATATTGTTACATCCTGCTTGCAATATTTCTCTATTTCTTCTTGAAAATTAAATACGTAACTACGTTGTTTTTTATCATTATACCAAGACAAAAATTTTTCTCTTTCCTTTGGATGCATCCCACCAGGTGAATAATATTTCATGTCTGGTAGTTCGCCAACTTAATTTTGATTTCCTGGTATGTTAAATAGATGTGGAAATGTACCTTTTTCAATGTCATGTATACCGTATGCAGGTGGTAAATTACGTAGTGGCACGTGAAAATAATTTAAACTATCTTTAAATTTAACACTTTTATATTATAATAAAATTATTGTGGACCCGTTTATAACGACTATTGGTAAATCGCGCGTGCAGTGTTTTTCTACAATAAATTTCAAAATAAACTGCGCATCATAACCTTGAGAGTTATGAGCAATACATATTATGATATTAAATATTTCTCTCAGCAGTATTGCGAATTCCACAAATTGTTTTACGTAGTCATTTCTGAATACATATTCGCGAAAACCGCATTTTGTACACAATACTGAAAGGTCTGCATTTTCAAAACAAAAATCGCATGATTGCTGCACAACACACAGGGTTGGTACATGGATTTTTATTTCCTCATTACCTATAACCGATAAATTTTGCTGTGTCTCAAAATCATAAAATAAAAAAATGTTTTTCGCGCGTCGTTCCAAATTTGATTTCAGTGGTTGAACATAACAAAAATGACCTATGGGCAATGTAGTGAATACTACAAAAACTCATACCGCATACATGTCAACAATTTTTATCGTATTGTACCATCTTACAACAATTTTTTTAAAATGTTATTTTCTCACATACATTAATTTTTATCAAAGGAAGCTGTTATGTACACGCGGTTCGTAACAGCGTGAGCGGTGGGTGGGGAAGGTTACAAAAATGAGGAGCCGCGAAGTTCGTTTGGATGTCCTTCCGCGACTGACTCCACCTTATTCCCTTTTTTTTTATTCTTGCACTGGTTATTCGATTTTGCACTGTTTTTATTCCTATACTGTTTATGGTGATTTAGGGCATGGTTGGAGTCCGGATACGTATAAAAGAGGACGATACTCTACGTTATCGGACCGCGATTCTCTGGGCCCGAAAACTTACGTATCCCACTTCTGACATCAATCAACAAGTTTTTGTTACGAACGAAAGACGTCCGCAACGGGTCCTTGATGGGTCAGGTCAGGTTCTGACACCAGCCCTGTCGGATGTGGGTCGAGGATATTTTGGGAAAGGTGACGTAGTGATGTAAGATCAGATGATGAAGGGCCGTTTATTAACCCCACCTAAAATATTCCCTTGGCGTGAGGACCAACACCCGTACAAAGGCAACGGCGCGCTGTATCGAACGCACGGGGCGTGCACTTAGATTTCCTGTCGTTCCAGACTCGCGACAGATTTCGAGCCCGTACTTTTCGATCTCGGTAGACCGTGCGTTAAGTTTGTACGTTGAGTTAAGACTATCCTTCCTTGAGATCCGCCTCGACGAAGTCGACGGATCGTTCCGACGTTCCCGTTTACGTTTGCAGTTTTCGCCCCTGGGAACCTGCTGAGCTTTTAGTTTTGCTTCCGAGCACAGGCCTTTGATGCCATGTAAATTGTCGAAGCCTCCAGGTTCCCAGCCGAAAAGTGCTTACACTTTCCTGGAACGTTCGTGTCGAATTTGACGCAAAACTTGGATTGCGCACCTGGTCTCACAGTTGAAACACGAGACTGGATGCACAATGTTTCGTTGCACCGTAACGCTAGATAGCCTATATTATTTCTTACATCTTAATTTGTTATAATAATTATCAGCTAGCTAGTGTATAATATATGTTACAATATTAACTAGTTATAGTTATATCTATATTGTCTTTTAATCTTAATCGATCACGCGATACGACCCGCCGGTCGTAACAGAAGCTAGTTTCCGATGGTTTTCTATACACGACCTACCGAAGAAGGTCCGCATACATACATTATATTTTATAACTGGAATATTTGTGTTGCAAGATGGGTATACTTATAACACTCGTCTTTGCACCTGTGGTTGTTTCTATATTTTTTATTGCATGGTATACGATAACCCCTACTCTCTGCTGCAGCTACCAAATTCAAAATGGGTTGATAATGTTTTAAATGTGCATAGTACATAATGCGTATCGTACCTAATACTTGATTACTCGTGTTCATGATCAATCGCGTACCTTCATAAATTGCCACATCACCACGTCCGCAAAGTGAGTTTGAAAGGCATTTACATGAGCAATGCCGTATCCGTCAACTGTTGGCAAATCAACTCGAGACAATCGAATGAGTTCTAGCGTTTTCTCGGTTTGATAGGAACCTCTAGCTCGTCGTATAGCGTTTCAATTTTCGTGTAAAATTCCCGACCTCTTTGTAAATAAATATAGCCTGCAACTAGCAATCTTGGGAGATACATGTTATCACTATTATTTATAGATAGAATTGATTTTTTGTGTACATCAATGTCGGATAGTGTTACACGTCCGCAACCGGTCACTGTTTGTACAACGGAAACGTTTACGGTTATTTTATCCTTAACTTAAATCATTAGCGCTTTGTACATCATTATTAAGTAAAGTCCATAAATCATTGTAATTAAAAACGATAACAGGTCGGAACGATAACCACAGGGGGCCACTGTGAAATTTGTCGGAATTTATAGTTAGGCCTATGTAGTCCACAGGTCTTGCCTGTGCACATAAATAAGCATGGAGCGACTTCATGCACTTCTCCAGCCATATATACTAATCAGTAGATGTTCGAGGTTCTGGTATATATCTGCATATTTCTCGTCCAGATAATCCTAATCTCGTAAAATGCCCGATGATTCCGATTCTATCTGAAAATACGGTTGTGTGCTATCTTCGAGCACTCTCTCACGACCGCGCCCTATTTGGAATGAGTTTTCTGTGAAAAGGTAAACTGTTAAGTTATAAAACGAGATGTGAATATAAAAATATACATACCAATTGGTGTGTTACCACTATATGTGTTCAAGGACTCCCACACCCCTCAACAGGAGATGCTGATCTAGCGTTCTCGGTATCGCTGTCTGTGTTGGGTCCGTTAACATCCTGCTGGTTACAACTGCCATTTTCATCATAATCATCATCATCCTCATCCTCATAAATATTATGTTCTCTTCTTCAAAATAGAAAAGGAAATACAAAATTAATGTAAATAAAAATAAAATACCAAAATTATATTAGCTCTATTATGAACTGTACCACTTTCATCCGTGTCACTAATCATCACGTCATCTACAATATTAATCCTGATGAGCGGATTAATCATCACATCCTCAATAATACTAACTCTTGAGTTAGTGTCTGAGGTACTAGGTCCACCACCGTCCTCTTGGTGTTTTTTTACATCATTCACTGCAAAAACAGTTAATCATAATTTAACTAGTTTTTTCTCTCAGTATATAAAATATTATATATAATTTTTATATTAAATAATACCTTCTTTACCGCTATCATACGTACAGGAAAGAAATGTCAAATCTCCCTCCGTGTCCTCCATCATATCTAGGTAAGCTAAAAATAAAAGAATAACATTTTTTAAATAATTAATTTTTAATAAAATTTAATGAATGTGAGAATATTTTATTTATTATAGCACAATTTTGATTGAAAACAATTGCAAGTATTCATAATCTATTTACGCTCATTTTCATTTTTACGTGTAAATTATTACTACTTAAACTGTTAAGTCCCATTTATTCATTGAATTAAATGTACATCAGATGATCAAATCATAATGAATAAAAACAATCGGTCATAAGTTATGAAGACTATTAATTACTTATGTCAAGACATCTGTACATGTTTATTTATTACTTATCGAGTAATGTTGTGTATCGCCACATAAGGTAATGTAGACATCTCACGTTCCCCAAACCACTATTTTTTAGGTGCTTTCCGATTGTTAAAGTCACTTCGGGATTTTTAAATAATTTTGTAAGCATAACATTTTTGACCTCCTGATATAATTGATGAAATGTATGACCTCGGGGGTTTCTTAGCCAACTCTTCCGTAAGATCACCGAGCATCGTACCAATCGGCGACTGATATTCCCCTCTCTTACCGGAATTAATGCAAACCACAGAGTCTGTATCATAATATAAAACTCGTAATTTTTGGAAGTAACCATGTAGTTTTAACCAAGCCTGTGCCGTAGTGTAAGCAGCAACTACAACATTTGCTGCAGATGATGAAATTACCGCATCATCTTTGTAAGACCAATTTACATATAATTTTTCATCGTTAACAGGTAGTAGACCGTGCACATTAATTTCCGGGTTATTGAGCAGTTCTGTTAATTTTGTAGGGTCTGAAACTACTTCAGCTTTCGGCATGTTTTCACGCTGGCCAAATTGACCCCACAAAGAATTTAGGTACAATTTGGCTACAGATGGTAACCCTGCGTTACAACGGATAGGTACTTTATCGAGCATCTACCTCGCTTAAGGCCATGTGAAAATAGTTCAAACTGTCTATGAACTTAACATTTATATATTCTAATAAAATAATTTTCGAACCGTTCATAATAAGTGATGGTAAATCTCTGGTGTTTCTCAACTATATATTTTAATATAAATTGGCCATCGAAACAAAAATAATCAAGTGTTAATTTTGCGTTACAAGTGTTACAAAAAACGATGCCTCACACGTTAATTTCCCCTTCTTGATGTTGTAATATTTTACGACGATTCTGAGAGTACTTTATTTTTTCACAGACGCTGTGGTTTTTATCGAATGACCCGCGCTTTAAATGATATGCAATACACGAGACCCCAAAGAAGGTTTGAAAACAAATTTCACATTTTATAACAGGAAGGTCTTCATTACATGGAGGTTTACGTTTATACTTACAACATTCATTCTTACATTTATGATTACGTGTAAATCGTTTTTTGCAAAAATGGGTCCAAACCCGTGAAACGTATGTACAACTATAGCAACACCTTGACTTGCAAAATATTGGAAAGCGTCTATATCTACAGGACCATAACCGATATATCTGACGGCGCAGCCACTTCTGCTATCTCTTTTTGAAAGTTTGGCCTCTTTGTGCATACGCACATGCTACAACAAGGGATCTTGGCAAGCATAGGTTATCATCATTGCATATACTTAATATTGATTTTTTTTTATGTACGTCTACGGATGATAATGATATACGGCCAAATCCTCTTGCTGATTTTACAATAGACACATTTATTTTCAGATTGTCGCCAGAGCCAAAATCACTTGTACTTTGTACAGCACTACTCAATAGAGACCAAAAATCGGTAAAATAAAAAGAGGTTATAGAACGGAACGATAACCACAATGGTCGACCACGAAATTTATCTGAATTAATTGTTAGACCTACAAAATCGTCAGCGTCCATTTGTGCACAGATGTGATTGTGAAGTGACTCCATGCACTTCTCCAGCCATGTAAATGCATTAGTGTTCGGGGGTCGTACACAAATGCAGCCATTTATGTCTCTTCCAGTCCAACACAATCTCTCCTGCAAACACAGAAAGTAACAATTATGTAACATTTACGTAATACTTAAATTGTTACATAGCTGTTACATAACTGTTACTTTTGTGTTTGCTGGGTATGAAAATACCACGATGTTTCTGAGTCTATTTGAAAATAAGTCTGAATATTACTCTGGCCCTGTACTACATCACGTCCGCTGCCAATCTGGAAGGGCTTTTCTGTGAACATGAAATCGTAAATTTATAAAACGTAGTGTAAATATAAACAAATACGTACCAACATGTGTATTATTGATATTGGTAGAGCTGGTGTTACCGGTATTTCGATCAACAGTCTCCCACTACCTTAATAGATGTAAATCTGGTTCACAATGATGGTGATCGACAAATTTCTACAGGTGGTAATCGGACGCACGGGTGATGGGGCTGTAAATATTTTCAACATTGCGCCGATTACAGGTATTCTCGGTGTTACCATCTTCATTAACGTCGTTTTCATCATTATCAATATTATCATCTGCTTCAATATATATATAGAACAGTAGCAGATGGGTGCAAGGTAGTTAAAAGGGTCAGAAAATTAATTGGATAATATTTGTACAGATGCGTATACATTTATTACTTACGGCGTGATGTTCTATACCCCCACATCAATTCGTATAAACACCGTACACTCCCTAAACCGCTATTTTACAGATATCTTCCCGATTGCTAAAGTCAGTTCGATATTTTTAAAGACACCTATTTTGGCAATCAAACTCGGGCTGCAATGCGAAACGATTGCATTTTAAAATTTCATCTATACCGTAGTTATGCAATTGTCTGAAAAAGCGTTCATTACACCTTTTCCGCACACACACATCGTATTTGGCCGCAATTCTAGTGGCATTTAAAACCAATATTACAATTTCGCGCTTCGACATTTTTCGTATCATTGTCAGAAGAAGACTGTAAAATCTCGTTGATGTTAATAATTTTTCATCACATGATGCGTTCTCAAATTTCATCGTCCCCTCGTGAAGCTCGCATTGTATGACAGCATCGCGTGTGACCACCATGCATACCACTTATCTCTTTACCTACCGAAGCATCTAAGATATTCCGTTAGAAATTCATAACTTCTCCCAATGCTTCCGTTCAATTGCGGGTGGTAAGCCGACGTAATGAACTGCTTTATCTCGAATCATCGGGCCAGTTTGACGTAGACTTCTGACATGAAGGACCTTCCCTGGTCTGTCAGTATCCCAGCCTGTGAGTTTGACTCGGAGTGCCAAATAGGCCAATAAAGTTGGTGGCGATTGTCTCTGCAATTGTTTCTGAAATAGCTTCCGGGAGGGGCACACCTACGGAGTTATTGGTCAACAAATCCTGCTTCTTGGTCGAAGAGCCCTAAATGCACAATGTACATTGTACGTGGCTACATTATCGAAAGATTCGGCGGAAGTGTCTGTGATAATCATTGATAGTTGCGTCTTGTTACCTCTCGAACTCGAAGTAGTTCATTTGTATCTACGTCTAACTGGCTTTCTCATCCGAAGTGGGAGCACTTTTAAATTTTCGCTGTCTTCGATTTCCTCGTGGCTGCATATGTCATTGACAATAACACCAAGGGCATCTGTAACCTCTCCAGGCCGAGAAAATGTGATAAGGATAAACCAGGACAACGATAATACACCAAGTACTTCGGGCAAAGAGTATTTCGATAAATATTATCGAGGAACTGCTATACTACCCAAACAGTACAACCCATCCAGGGATGTCCTGGGGAGCTCTTGAGGACGTCCAAATATCCGCTTTTGATCTCAGATGGTCTTGTGCTATTTGGGTACTAGTAATATTTGAAAAATATTCTTTATTCGTTTATCTATCATGCAGACAACGTAAATACTAGTAATGATACTTATGAGGCCGGTAACATTGATAACGATGTTAATGAAAACAACAGCACCATGGACACTAGTAACTCCACTAATCGGCATGATATTGAATATGTCAACAACTTCGAAGATAACAGCAATGATACCTCCGACAATACCAATTTCGCCTACGATACCAATCGAACAGCGTATCTGAGAACACCATCTGAGCGAATATTAGAGAATAGGCCTTCCATTGAAGTGGTATGGGAAGACCATGCCAAGACAGTGATAATGATAGTTCTGCTGACACTGACAGATTTTCAGATGGTATACATAATTGTGCAATATACAATATACATTTTGCATGATAGTATTAAAAATCTTGATATTCACAAAATATGTATATCTTCCAGAGGAAAGCGGCCATGATCTGATACGGGATATCCAGAATTACTTTACCATAGAATCAGAAATGTCATGATATTTTCCGACATACCGCCTGAATGGTGGGAAATAAGTGGATACATCCGTGAACCTCCTGTAATCATCGACGTGTGTGTGTGTGTGTGTGTGTGTATGTAACTCGAGAACAGTATGGTGCCACTTCATAATTACCTTTGTGCACAAGATAGCTCAAATGACTTCGTAGAATTGACAATGAATTCAATGAAATATTGTTGCTTGTTGGGGTCCTGTATGGCTATCGTTTCAACCAGTCAGCGTTTTTCATTTTAATTATTTGCGGGCTTACTTAATAGCGTTGTACAGAGTACAAATGATTTCGGTATCGGTGATAATCGATAAAGAACGAAGAACCTTATAAAAAGAGAAGGCTATTAAACTTGTACGATCATCACAAGTTAAATTACCGTGTACGTCTCGTAAAATCTCGAGATGTTTTTTTTATCTTGGATCAGACAGGGTAATATTACGCACGCACTGAAGAAGCAAGTCTTGTCCGACGTCTGAAATCTGGGTGTTCTACTAGCGCATGCCAAAGCTCTATCAAAAACAACGGCAAAGTATTCCATGACGAAAGTTTAAGTTAAAACACTAACGATGCATAGTGGAATTCGTGGGGAGACTCTAGAAAATGTTGTACTAGGACAGTTGGAGATAAGAGATGTCGTAGGGTTTGTTGAAAACAAAGTCTTATACAAAGAAAACACCTGACATTAATACTCTACGACTTATATAGTCGATCTGCGGTTTTGCGTGGAATGTCACAACTGCTTCTTAACATCCCGGTCACAATGGAAGTAGTCGGAGTAATTTGATTTGTCTCACTGTAGCCATTGGCGCGGGTTCTAGGATATATGTTCCCCTGAAAATCTATCCCGGAAAAATTGTTCCTTGGAAAATCGTTCCCCTGGAACTGTCCTTATGTTGTCTGTGATGTCCGAGCCATTCCACCCGAGAGCCGATCCGCGAATAGATAAATTCATCATTAAAGCTAGGGAAAATATATTGTCCTTATCTTATTCAAACGTTTTTAGGATCTCATACTATTTCCATTGAATTCCTATCTGTCTCCCTTTCCAGTGTCACCTTAAATGTCATCGATATACTTCCTAAAACGCATACCTATATACAATTTCACCCCGAATTCTTCTTAAACTACAACGAAATCCTTATCCATTCCCCGAATGAATTAGAATTGAAACATTTTAAATCTAGCCAATAACCATTCGCTATTGATGTATATTTCTAACCCCTCTCCCGCAGTCGTATTCACTTCTTTTTGTCCTACTTTACTCATAATATCTGCAATCATTAGTTTCATAATCGGCAAACCAACAAAATGATGATCACCATCCTCTACATTAATCGTTAATAATTCCATAAATACCAACCCCACTTCAATCGAATTTCCGTCTCCCGTCCGTTTCTACGAAACACCTTCTCCCTCGTAATTGTCCTCGCAGTAATCATAATCCCCCTACTGTGGAGCCAAAATCCATGGCAGTTTTGATGAAGGTCGGTCCAAACAAGACATAGCTGTTGACAAGAATGCTTATGAGTAGGTTGACGACTGTTGACCTGATCATTTGGTGTGGATTGTATACTGATGATCGCAAACTAGAAATGTCGACTCAGTCATCCGATTCACTACAAAATTACAAAAAATAGACAAGGATACTGCAAGAAATTTCGACATTTTTACACATATGGATACAAAACTTACTATTTTGCATTCTAATCTTAAAGAAACTCAGACATCGTCGAATTAGGAGTAGGAAAAGCTTTTCCCACTCGTAATTCGCTAATGCCACACCTTTCCCGTAGGAAAAATTTTAGACGAAGCCTGTTTGAAATTCGATGATACTTTGTCTGATGCAAACACATGCATTTCCGTAGATTCTAAGTTCTAAGAAATCTCACTTATTGAGTATCCTTTCAAAAAAACCAGAGAAAATAAGTACTACGATTTTTTGACGATTCATTCGTAAAGAAATATATTTTATTTATCATATTACAAAATAAGACCTACCTCCGTAAAATGTATGGGAATTGGCTTAAATTTTATAAGAAAATGTTATACAGAGTCTTACACGTCCGAGTATGAGGTTTTTCTTTTTCTAGGTCAATATAGGTATTTTTAAATCAATGTATTTACTTATGTGGAGCTCAATTATATCTTATATCAAATATCAGTATAATCGATTTTAATAATAGGATTCAATATTATATCGCAAAATCAAGTGGTCTTCATATCTAGAGTCATCAAATTCTTTTCTTTCTGAGCTACTACGATGATAACGAGAAGGCTGATAAAGATTCACTTTTACTTAGTGAAAGAAATAAATAATCATTATTGTGAAATATACAACAGACCTTTTTATTTAGTTGTAGGAAGTAAACTTGTTCAGATAATATAAATCTTCAATAATGAAAATTATTGTATTTAGTAATAACAACGATTGATATTTTCGAGGATATAAGACATGTCCAGATTTTAAAGCGATCTTCAGAATTTACAGAAAACTATTCTTGAAGTGGAAAGTAATCAGGGATAGGTTGTAACTATATATTGATTATGATACTTGCGACATTCCACTCAAGAAAGCAGTGGATGGCCGCCTTTATTGTTCATGTAAGATCCTATAAAGTGTTATTATAAAGTAAATACAAGATCTGGCCGTTTTATTAACTAGTAATTTTACTCAAATGATTCAATCAGAATGAGCAAATACGTATTCACTAAATCAAATGTTATTCTGTCATTCTGATGTTCAA
Source organism: Trichopria drosophilae (assembly GCA_030407085.1). Classification (NCBI taxonomy): domain Eukaryota; kingdom Metazoa; phylum Arthropoda; class Insecta; order Hymenoptera; family Diapriidae; genus Trichopria; species Trichopria drosophilae. Next base: position 81,403,766 of record CM059587.1, on the reverse strand, counting down.
ACAAAATGTCCATAAATATAATGAATAGCAGTTTTTATTTCGACTGTATATATTCTCAAATTTCTTTTTTTGAGATCAATAAAAACTGACTAGTACAAAACCTCGTGTTGACCAGTGCGTCATGCTGATCTTGGATGGCATTCAAGTGGCCCTCGGTGTAAATTGCTCGTTTCTGATCGAGTAACACCGAATGAAGTTCTAATTGGTTGCGGGTCCGTGCATTCATGAAGCTGATGGCTCTAGGTTCACATTCCAGCAATGGTTTACAATCAGAAATGTAATTAAACAGAAAAACTCAGTGACTCAAAACAATACGCCATCAGATAAGTAAACAAATGTCCAGTATTGTACACGCCTTGATGGTAAATTTACTATGAAGAATAAAATTGTAAAGATAAAATTATAATAGAAAACTATAAATATATAAAAGTGGACTAATCCTGAAGTTGAAAGTTTTGAGCAAAATTACTAAACATTTGGCTGCAACCGATGGGCTGCTTGACACTATTTATAGGCTAATAGGCATCATCTAGTTTTCTGTATTTTAATTATGTTAGGTTTAGAAAAAAATCATTAATGGTACCGAATTATTATCTGTATTACTTCGCACTATATATAAAAAGATCTGAAGTATAATTCCGACGAATTTATTATTACTATTTTTTTAAGGAAGGCAAATATTTGAAATATAGAGAACAATATTTCTTTCACAAAACGATTTGAGAATTGATTTTATAGATATAAAGTTTCTTTGTGAATGTCATATATATTACCCAGGTAAATTTTGTTAACATCTGTAGCCATCAATAAATTCGAGGGTTATCATAATCTGTCTGTTAACGATCAAGGAAAAGAATTTGATGACATTCGATTTTGGAGGGTCGGAGGGATTTCGATGCCACTGATTATATAACTATATTGTGCTCACCCCACAACGTGAGTAATTACGGAAGTTACGTTTGCATTTATATGGACGAAAGACTCTGTATGAACTTATTTACGCAAAATTTAAACAATGTTTCAATAAAGGAGGATGCCCACGAGTTTAGACGATTTTCGCCCCCGACATGGAACCTCCGAAACTAGCATATTCGGTTAGAGTGTGATGAGAACTAACATCTAATGGAAAATTCGATTGTTTTATGGCGTGGGAAAGTTTAAAAAATAATTGTTATAGTCCCAGATTATACATTACAAAATGCTGGACTGATAACAGTCCGCACATACTATGAACAAGACATAGTACGGTCTATTACTACTTAAATCACTGCATTTTCCTACGTATAATCCGCGGCATTAAATACAATTTTCTAAACTTTCCCACATGATAAATTATTCGTATTTGACATTAGGTGGTAGTTCACATCATACTCTAACCGAATTTGTCAGTTTCTTAGGTTCCATCTTGGGGGCAGAAATCACCGTGGGCATTCTTCTTTGTATATCCTTTTAATATTCTGAACATTGTGAATAACTGCAGTACAGTGCAACATCCCGAAAAATTCCAAATTTTTCCACTATACACTTATTTTCTTAGAGTTCCATTGAAATTAATTATAAGATACAAATAATGTAAAATAGATATAAAACACCGTGCTCCCATTCTGTATTTACATCATTCAAAATGCAAGTCGAGGGATTATAACGTGTATAGGAGTTTCCTGACTACCTCCACTCCTTCTTAAAAGCCGAGAAATGGATCATTTATCGACGGATTACAACTTCAACGACAATATAGACGTCAATGGTCTGCGAAATCATCTTTGCTACCATCCTGACACAGAATTTCATCACATAAATTCAGCATGAACATCAACCATCCTGGTTAGTGGAGTAGTTATTAAATTCTCCTACATATTCGTATTCACAATCCTTCCTATATTACATGACTATGATTAACGTATGTTACTAATTTCAAGTTTATGAAGTAACAGCTTTAAAAAATTAATTACTTAAAAGAATGACATAGTGAGATTTTTTCGAAAATTCAATTCAAAACTTTGAAAGTAACAGTTGCTTATGTTTTATTCAAATTGTAAAGCATTGCTAAAGAATTTGACCAACAACACAACATTTTAGATCTATAACCCCTTTTTGATAAGAATTTCAACACCGAAACAAGATTTTAGATCTAAACCCTATTTCGATAAGAATTTCAACAACGAAACAAGATTTTAGATCCAAAACCTCCATTTGATCAGAATTTTACCAAGGATACAAGGTTTTAGATGTAGAACCTCTTTTCGATAAGAATTTCATCAACACAACAAGATTTTAGATCTATAACCTCTTTTCCATAAGAATTTCAACAACGAAATAAGACTTTAGATCTAAAACCCATTTCGATAAGAATTTCAACAACGAAACAAGATTTTAGATCTAAAACTTTCCTTCGATAAAATTGTTACTATCGATAGTAGATTTTAAGTTCAAAGCCTTCCATCAGTGAGAGTTTTTTCATTGACAGATGATTTTAGGTTTTGAACCTTCTTTCGACCACATATTCCTGACTATACTTAATTTTCCCCTAACAGTTTCCTAAAAGTAAAAATGCTCCATACAAGTTACTTCAGAAATGTCAAGAATAGTTTTTCATTTTCTATTATAATATTTTATGAAGATATGAATGATTTTTTTTTAATAAACTTTCATGTTGGGTTAGAAATCAAATTTAAGAATCCGGAACTTTAATTTCATTAACATAATTACTTTCATTTCATTACCATCTGTATCCAGAACTTCCTAACAATCATTAAATTTTGTAAAGAAATTTCTTACAGTGTAATTCTGTATGTATTAAATATAAAGGCAATAGTAATCTTTCATGATTCAAGTACGTAGTCATCGACAAAAATTAAGAATTCGAATTTTCACATTTACTATTTCTTAACAAATTTCAAGTTACTGTACAGGTGAAAACCTTTTACATCTACACTGAGAGAAATGGATGCTATAAGATCGATGGTAAAAATAAAGATGTTATGTGATACCATCATTATGTTATTGGGTAACATCTACTATCTGCTTTTTACAATCTGAGATGGTACCCAGACCTATATATGCAGATGTTAACTTTTGTATGTTACCCTATACAATCGTAGATGGTAAACATACCACATTAGCCAGTGTGCTACGCAGCATCGCTGACCACACGAGATACATAGCGGTGTTAGTGTAAATATATGAGCAAATATGACGTTATGCACGATTGACAGGTGATATGCATACACTACTGGGCAGAGATTCTGTCACAAATTAGGTGACAAGTTAGCAGATTTGTTCGTTCATAAATATAATTACATTATTCAATAATATGTAAGTATATAATTGAATAAATTGAATTGCCCTAATGCCTTTAATACCTTTAATAACTAATGCCATGATAAAATTGATCATGTATATATTTACTTTATAGAAAAGTTTTTTGGTGATTGTAGGTACCAGCCATCCGCATGGGAAATTCTGGTCTTGCAAACAGTCTCGGTCAATAAATTTCATTACTTATACCTATCAGGATAATTTCATTGTCTACGTATGATTGAAGTTGTAAAAACTTCTTGATTCCCAGATTGATAACATTTACTTCATACAAAAGTTTTTGATGATTTCAGATACTGCTAAATAGAGTTTCATAAAAATAATTTATTATTGGAGTCTAAATATAAAATCAGTAACAAAAGCTGGTCTGCTTGTTCAATTTTAATTTAACGTTGAGACTCGGTGAATAAATTTAATTAATTCATCATTCGAGAAAAGTTTTATCGTGTTCATGTGATTTGTAAAAAACTACTTTCATTAAACTCTTTTCAGCAATACCTGAAATCACAAAAAAAAACTTTTGTATGAAGTAAAGTTGATCAATCTTGAAAACTTTAATTATATGAAGGCAATGAAATGGCGCTGGAATGGAGAATTACTCAAATTTAATAACCGAAACTCAATGCTAGACCAAAATTGACAACACGGATCGGCTTTGAGTAGAGACATTATATTTAGACTCGAATAAAAAAATTACTTTTATTAAACTCTTTTCAGCGGTACATAAAATAACAAAAACAACTTTTCCACAGTGTAAATGTAATTAAACTGGAAATCATCGGAGAGTTTTTAAAACTTAAATCGTATGATGACTGTGAAACTTTTCTCGCATGCTGAATTAATCAAATTTATCAACCAAAACTCAATGTAAAACCAAAATTGCCTCTGGGGACTGGCTTTTATTATTGATTTTATTTTTAGACTCGAAGAGAAATTCAGTTTTACCAAATTCTGTTCTGGTTTGATATTTTGTATCTGTCGTTTACTTTGTGGTAAAGTTTTTTGCTGATTTCAGGTAACGGTGAATAGAGTTTTGTGAAAATAGTTTTTTTGTTCAAGTCTAAATATAAAATCAGGAATGAAAACTAGTCCGCATGGCCAAATGTGGTTTTACGTTGAGTCTCAGTGAATAAAATTAATTAATTCACCATTTGAGAACAGTTTCAGTCTTCATGTCATTTATAAAAAACTGCTCACAGTAAACTTTTTAACACTCTACCTACCAGAAATAGCAAAAAATAGTTTTCGGTGAAGTGAAGGTAAGGAATATGGGAAGTTTTTAAAACTTTAATCATCAAAAAGTCCTAACCTACAACGACAACACAACAAAACTCTGTAATTAGCCTCGTAGCATCAGTATAGAACAGTTCAAAGGAATTTCAAATAATACACTGTACCAATAATCAAGTGTTTTTAAAGCGGCTCGCTATCGTGCAGTGTTATTGTTGTAGGTTAAGATTCTAACCGTCGCAATCGCAACCACAGAACGCACTGACTTTACTCTTCCGTAACAGCTGACGGATTAGGCATTGGGCTCTCTACAAGATTTTATGATTGTCATTTTTAAAATCTTGTGTTTAACATCTTCTGATAATTCCTGGTACGATCTAGATTGCTGTCAGCTGTCCATATATACGTATATCATCAAAGACCAATGCAATGAGTGACCAGTGCCCAAGATTCAATGCGGCACTTATACCACAAGTATGGGGCAGTAGGTATCAAATCGCTTAGGGTAGCATCTACCCTAAAATTAAGATGGCATCTATTATGAGGCTGCAGTTTCGTAGTTACGCGACGTCCAGTAAGACTGCGCTGCCAAACTTCTCTCAGTGTACCTACCTGTCTACCTATACTTACCTACTTACCTTCCTTGAATTTTCATTGAAACTGTTACGATCGGTAGATCGTAGTCTCCTTAAATATCAATGTAATTCTCAAAGTCCACCGTGAGAATATGCACGGCTTGCGAATTCACATAGAAGTCAAGAGTGCAAGCTCAGCATAGTCCCACGGTTAGAAATAAATGCGATGACGAACTTCGCTGCGCTCTCGAATCGAGGCGGCATCGAAGGAGTCAGTCGCGGAAGGACATCCAAACGAACTTCGCGGCTCCTCATTATTTGTAACCTTCCCCACCCACCGCTCGCGCTGTTACGAACCGCGTGATCGTAACATATAAATTGGTGGCAGCGTCGGAGCTCCACGCGCGATTTTTTTTTTTGCAATAAATTGAATCGCGTAGGGTGTCGACCCCCTTTACGCGGAGTGTTCGAACCCCCCTCACAACGCTACCGAGGGGTAAAAATACCGGGATACGCAAAAGTGACGAAAAATCGCGCGCATCGCGCGTTACTCTTAATAATAACGCGTATCCCGAGGGAGGATGAATCTTTCCCTCCCCAAGAATTTTCAAGAAAATACTTGGAAATCCGCGAGTGAGTGTGTGAGCGATTGAGGGAAGAACAAAATTAATTTGGAAGAATACGTGAGTGGAAGAATGATGGAATTCCACGAAAGAAATATCGACAAACATATTCCGGAGTACTACGGAGATGAGTGCAATTCATTCGCATCTAAGGTACGTCAATGTCTAGATGAATTCCCAGAAAACTATTCGCCGCTTATAAGAAAAGTATTAAAGCGAAAACTAAAGGGCGAAGCAGAAAAGTTCAGTCATCTCATGCAACTCTATTCACATTTAGACCATTGGATAAATGCAGTGGATTTTGAACATGGTGTCAGATGCATTAGGCACTTTAGGCACGAAGTTGATTCCACTATCACGAACGAAATATATATATCGGACGGCGAAGAAACTGATAATGAAGATGACAGAACGTACGAACAAGACGAATGTGATGACGGCTACGAAGCCGACACAAACTCCAGCGATGATGAGGACTCCGATGAATGGACCGACATTGAAACGGACAACGAAGAACCTGATAACAATCCTTCCGAGGACAATGACGAGGTAGAAGGTACAAGAAATCTACGAGGATATAAGTTCCAAAAAGGTTCGGTTGAATCTTCGCCGGAAGAAGACGTGGAAGTACCCACGCAAACATACAGAGCGCGAGTACAGACACCGCATGAGCCGATCCACGTAAGTGCCAATCAAAGCCAGTACGGATCCGCTGCAACAATAAACAAATTCGAAATTCCTGAAAATATGAAGTTTTCAGAAAATTTGGAAACCTCGACAAATGTCCCTACTCAGTTACCCGGAAATAATGTTGGGAATCTTGACAAAAATCATGCCATTCTTGTTGGAAACACTGTTAAAAGTTTCATCGGTAATCCTACTCAACTCGAAGGATAAGTAGAGAATATAAAAGTAAAGGTACAAGAAAACGAAGATATCGAAAATTGTGAAGTGGCAAATCAAAACCAAGTACCGTCCAAATTGCATAAACGCGAAAAAATTAATGTAGAACAAGTTTGGGATAAAACGGGTGAAGACATCCAAAAGTCTTCATTAAAAAGAAACTTCGACGAATTACCAAACAACCAAGACAGTTTTTAGCTGCGGAACGAGTAACTTCGTCGGCTCGTGTCCGCAAAGCTCGTAGTAACCAACTTCGAGCGGAACGCCGGAAATTATAAGTGCGCGCTCCGGTGTTCGACTTCGCGCGCCATTAGAATAACAACAAGTCCATGTTTGTAATCGAGTTAACGCGAGATCGCGAAGGGACGCGGGTGCTGGACCGCCTAATAAAACATATACTATTTGGACATCTTTTGTACGCACGACCGCTCCGTACGTAACACATAAATATTTTGGTTACGTACGGAAGTCAAGAGTGCAAGCTCAGCATAGTCCCACGGTTGGAAATAAATGCGATGACGAACTTCGCTGCGCTCTCGAATCGAGGCGGCATCGAAGGAGTCAGTCGCGGAAGGACATCCAAACGAACTTCGCGGCTCCTCATTATTTGTAACCTTCCCCACCCACCGCTCGCGCTGTTACGAACCGCGTGTTCGTAACAGAAACCATCCGTGGTACAGCTACTCAATGCACGTATTGAAATTCTGCTGATCATTGCACGTGTACGTCTATTTGATTTTAAATTCAGCAGCTTTTAAAATTGGTACAATCCGATGACGCTGTGTGAAGCCGTATTGAAAGAAATATTGTATTATATAAGAACTTATAATTTTTCCTGTTTGTAGTAGTATTACTATTTAAAGAAGTACGCGATAATTTTATTTGATAACGAAGTATTTAAATTACTTATTTTATTACATAAATCGTAGAGTAATTTTAAAGGTGTTCTCGACGCTGTAGGAGCTGCTTCTTAAGGCAAAGCAATGAGTCGAATAAAATATTTTGACGGCTTACAAAACACAGTCAAGAGAAACATTTGCAAATTTTGATATAAATGCATGTGTTGAATTTTTGGATTTTGGTTAAGAGATGGTAAATAAATAAGCACTGGTTATATTACGAATTTGATATATGCAGATGAACTTTCAATGGTACATCTTATAAAGTAAATAGCTTATAAATAGAAGTGAACATAGTTAATTTTGAAATATTTATAAATGCACAAACTTGTTTAAACACATAATTCATTTAACTTATCAACTATTGTATCCGCATGTAATGTCAAAAGTTCATAGCATATGATGAGCACATACTCTATTGTTAGTTTGTCACTTTTAGTAAATATGTACGGCATTATAGTATCGTCTGTACATTTACTTAACACCTCATGCACCATGTGTGTTGAGAATGTCTGCACCTGGGCTTCGTAGGTACACTGCCCTTTATCCTCGACGAACTTAATCACTTCTGCAGCAATATTACTAATATCACATCCTATACTACACAAATACTCCATCTTTTTGTTAACGCATTTCGAAATGTTTACTAAACGGTCAAACGTGACCTGTTTCAAAACCACACATCTCCGGAAACGCTTCACTGCAACATCAGAAGCGGGGCGTTGATCATACTCGATTTCAATTGCCTTGCTGCCATGACGGAAAGCGAATCGCACTATCCAACTCTCACCATATATTTTTTTGATTATTAGAGTAAGTTTCGTTATTTCGTAATACTTCTTAATGTTTCGAGGATTAAGAAATATCGCGTCATCACATTTAATTCCACATTCGAATGACCGAACGACTCTTACCCAAAAACCAAAATGCATCGATCATCAAAAATCGGTATTAAGAAACAATTAATATTTAACGAATCGAGAATCGTTCGATCTACGCTTTACATTTATTGAAAGTCTTCGTCATCAACTTCTCCTTATTCCCCTTCATTAATCTCATTCTCATTCTCGATCAACGACTTGACCGAAAATTCCAAATCGCAACAAGTTCATGAACCTTTCCATGCGAATATGCATTTTATATCATTGCGACATACGAAACTCCGAATTCCTTTAGCTTTATGCATTCTATACTGCAAATATCAACTATGAATGAAAGATTTACTACGAACGAAAATGCATACTCTGCAATCTTAGCGATCAGACAAATAATGGCATATTAAGAAAGTTATTGTATAACATATCGGCTAGTCTTTATTATGTACCTCTTATACTATCGTAATACAATATGCTAGAATTCGCTCACACAAAACACACATACTCATATATTCTTATTTTACTCTTAATGAACGAAGCTACACACTAAGAAGATCAAACTACGCCATAGTACAATGTCACAAATAAGCCCTTGAAACACCTCATCTATCATTACTCTATGATAAATATTACTCGCTGTTACGATCGTTGATATTCACTGATCGCAGCGACATTGGAAATTATAATTACTAAGGAAATTATTTACTCTCGTGATAGGTATCAGATTAAACGTAACCCGATAATCGTGCATCCGGCCTCGCGTTACAAACTATGCGGTCGAATGCACGATCACCAAATTATTGTAAGTATGGTTCTTAAAATTGTAAGCCTTTTTCGAACTGACAACTTGCTAACATAAGCGAAGCGTGGGTGCTGTCGCACCTGCGATCGGTAACTGGCTTGAGTCCCGTGCGGGAAACTATTTAAATTAATAAATAAAGGGAAGTTATTTCGAGGACATTCATTACCATCTCCCTTATCCGAATCCCGACAGGACATTTCACGTCTGGAAATTCGTTTGTTCATAACGGATTTTCTGGTATTAGAAGCCTGACTTCGATACCCCGTTCCCTTCTGAATTTGAATTTTTTCACATCCACCGTCTGACATCCTCTCGTGGAGCCTCTACGAAGAACTACAAAGTCGTAATATGCAATTATTGCGAACTTGAGGGTCATACCGAGTTTCTTTGAATAGCCAAACGCCACAATGAAATGCATTGTGCATATTGTTACAAAATTGGGCACGCGAGAAAAATGCCGATCTCTACAGCGAGATCATAACACCAGATTCGGAAATCTGTGGAAGACTGAAGATTCAGAATTTCAAGAATATATGCAGTACGTTTACTATTGTTTTTGTTCGCGACCGGATGACAATTCACAGAAAGAAGATAGTCTAACGCCCATTGCCAGGGAAGCTGGTTCGAAAATTATACAGAAAGATAACTTTAATAATGGCTCGTCACCTTCGAAGATTGATTCCTACGATGACACCAGCAACCGCGATTTGGACTTCGCCTTTACGGAAGAAGCTTGGCGAACGGGATCCGTTGAAGATTACAAGGAGGAGATACCTCCAGCAAGGCCGATTTTACGTGCAATACGGCCGAGTGCGAAGAAAGTACAAAATGTCCATCTTTCGATACAGCAACTTAACACGAAAAGTTTCCCCGGAGATTTTTCTAGAAGTATTAATAAACTACACAGAAACGATGAAGATATCTACTCAAACGTCGAGAAAGCTGATACCGAAGAAGCCAATAGCGAAGAATCCAGTGACAACGATAGTTAACGTGAAAACAGTGGAGCCAAAATAACGGACAGCGAATGTGAGGAATGGATAAAACAGTCCAAAAATTGTCCGATAAAAAGTTCGGAAGAGGATGTGGACACATTCATGCAACAAAGGCAGGCGCAAGCTAAGACGCCAAAGACGCCGAGGACCCACCTAAGTGCCAACGTATGCTAGTGCGGATCCATTGATGAAAATGCCCCGTCTCAATTCGCCGACGGGAAACATATATCAGAACCACTGGTAGAAGAATTCACAATTAAAGAGCTGCATTCTGAACGACAAAAGGTGATACGAAAACCATTACCGACTAAAGTAGAAGAAGTTTTCAGGAATACTCTACCTGAAACAGTTTCCGTAGGTATTAGTGCTCAGTTTGACCCCGTCAGAAATACGGAAAAAATACAACAAATACAAAATGATGATTTGGTGCCAAGAAATGAAGAAAGTGAATTACATATTGAGGATCCACTATCTTCGCAGGCGTGGGTTCGGAGATAGAAGGAACCTTAAAATATAAATACCAAACAAGTTTGTGAGAAAGACAATTGTGAAGTATATCAAATTCATGTAAAACGGTTTCGAGACCGCATCGGAGAAGTCAGTTGGTGAAAGGCGTACACACAATAAACGTCCCGGGTAATAATTTTACATCCTACCCCACCACTCCCGATGGTACGACCATTGGGTCGTAACAGATTAAAATTGGTGTCAGAAGTGGGATCCGCGAGTGATTCCAAACAATTAAAATCATTTCGGGTGTCGTTCCCGTTCACGTGGATGCGAACCCGCGAAAAAAAAGTCCATGGCAGTTATGATGAAGGTCGGTCCAAAGAAGACATAGCTGTTGACGAGAATGCTTATGAGGAGGTTGACGACTGTTGGCTTGATCATTTTGTGTGGATTATATACTGATGATCGCAAACTGGAAATGTCGACTCAGTCATCCGATTCACTACAAAATTACAAAAAATAGATAAGGATACTGCAAGAAATTTCGACATTTTTACACATATGGATATAAAACTTACTACTTTGCGTTCTAATCTTAAAGAAAATATGATGGAATTATATGATAATCTCAAGTATACTGAATGTATTCACGCAAAAAAGATTCTTCAAAATCTTGCCGTGTTAGCAAATAACGACCCTGCTGAGTTTGTTGTACAATTTTACAATAGAGAAGGAATTACGGGAGTAAGGAGAGGATCAGTATTTTTTCAAAAAATGTGAACCTGTATCTGTGACTTTAAATAAATCACAGGGAATCTGTTATCAAGAACCACAAGTCAATTATAACGGTAAAATTTATTTTACCAACTCAGACATCGTCGAATTAGGAGTAGGAAAAGCTTTTCCCACTCGTAATTCGCTAATCCCACACCTTTCCCGTAGGAAAAATTTTAGACGAAGCCTGTTTGAAATTCGATGATACTTTGTCTGATGCAAACACATGCATTTCCATGGATTCTAAGTTCTAAGAAATTTCACTTATTGAGTATCCTTTCAAAACAAACCAGAGAAAATAAGTGCTAAGTTCTGAATGAAACTTAAAATGTTTGCAAAACTCGATGTTTTAAGTACTACGATTTTTTGACGATTCATTCGTAAAGAAATATAATTTATTTATCATATTACAAAATAAGACCTACCTCCGTAAAATTTATGGGAATTGGCTTAAATTTTATAAGAAAATGTTATACAGAGTCTTACACATCCGAGTATGAGGTTTTTCTTATTCTAGGTCAATATAGGTATTTTTAAATCAATATATTTCCTTATGTGGAACTCAATTATATCTTATATCAAATATCAGTATAGTTGATTTTAATAATAGGATTCAATATTAAATCGCAGAATCAAGTGGTCTTCATATCAAGAGTCATCAAATTCTTTTCTTTCTGAGCTACTACGATGATAACGAGAAGGCTGATAAAGATTCACTCTTACTTAGTGAAAGAAATAATTATGTTTGTGAGAAAGACAATTGTGAGGTATATCAAATTCATGTAAAACGGTTTCGAGACTGCATCGGAGAAGGCAGTTGGTGAAAGGCGTCCACACAATAAACGTCCCGGGTAATAATTTTATATCCTACTCCACCGCTCACAAAGGTAACAAAATTGGTGTCCGAAGTGGCGCTAAACTAAACACTCGCAACACAATCATAATTCTGAAATTACATCACCGTATTCAAGACATTTACGTGTTACCAAAATCCAGGTTAATCAGTTTCAACGGAAATTGCATCAGCCATATGACCTTCGTCATATAATTTATAATGCAAGTATGGAATAAGGGTCATCTCTCAATTCAATCATGACATCATCGACCAATCGCATTTGTTTGTTTGCCTCCACTCAAATGAATCTGCCAAATTCAATTCAATGGTCAGCAGAATCATCATTTTTGCAAACCAAGAACATCTCTTAAATTCAGCACGAAAACCTATCACCTTCACTCACGAGCCAGCGTTAGTGCTGCAAGTATTGTCAAACGACTCACGAGCCAGCCTCATTTGCTGTAGGTGTTGTCAAACGTCTTTACGAGCCAGCTCTGTATATGCTGAAGGTAATAAGTAAACCGTGTTCCGAAAAGTTAATTACCGCGTACCGATACAAGAAAGTGATACCATGAAGAATATATAAAGAAGGAAAAGTAATACACCATTAAGAATATATATTAATGAAGGTAACGTCGAACATAAGAAAACTGAAGAAATATTATAAACGAAAGTGAACAAGGAATTTACTGACAAGAAATTAAGTGAACCAAAACCATTGAAGAAATCAACAAATAATAAAATACCAAAGGAAGATTTATTGAAGACCCTGTAGAAAAACCAACAATTCAACGAAGAAACATCAATTCCTAACTACTTTGCACAACTCTATAGAAACCAAAAACAACAAACGTAGACATCTCGAGGGCAGTAGATCACTGTGCCATCAAAAAGCATAGTCAGCACAACTCGACGCCGCAAAGTTCATTCATACGTTATTCGCAATTATCAAAAGTATAACATTCCACAACACACGACACACACACAGAAGCTTTTAAATATATATCACGAATTCCTTCCAAGGCTGCGATCTTTGTATATCATTTTTCTTTACATTTTAATAAATACGATTTTATACTTAATTTCTCTCCTTGGCTATCTTTTCTTCCGAATAAACAAAACAGACACAATCCACAGGTGAGTTTCAACTCTTCGACGAAAGCAAGAATCCACGTAAAAATAAATATAAACGTTGAATAATCTCTCAAGAGGTTATTGTTCGGTCCTCTTGATCAGAGCAGATTCTACATCTACTCTGTCCCGTCTCTGAAATCTATCAGACTGCAGGACGTTACACCGGCGATGATGTCATTCGCGGACGTCCGTAATGTTAGTGAGTAAGGGCCCGCGGGGGGAAATTGTCCACCCGGATTTTGATTATCCCTCATGATTTTCGGTTTCTGTTCTTGCGAAGTCTGAATTTTTTCTAAACTTTCTTCCAGGGAAAACGACAGTTGCGACGTCTTAGAGTGTGGGCATTACCGTTATTTCCGAAAATGCAGCGCTGACGGTTTTTAGCGTGGGATATTCCCCGTTGATAACCAACGACGCTAATGTCCTTCAGTCTTGACGTTAGTGTCGTCACTCGTAGTGCACCCTTCAAGTGAACAGGTCGTTCAAGAAAGGAGGATCAAGACAATAGTCGCGTACCACAGTCACCGACTACATATTTGAGCAAAATCGGGAGTTCGCGTGGCACGAAATCTAAAGGACTCAGTAGCGGTTCATCTTATTCTTTCGGACTCGCCCGGCTAACCAGACCGGTAGTTGTAAGGGCAACATTTTATTTAAATAATAGTACTATTATTTCCAGCTTATTTTATAATCATTTTCTCTATCAAAATTTAACCCTAAATCTTTCCTTAATCACCATGTCTTCCAAACGCCTTTGCCCTATTAAACCTAATTAGTCTTCGGACTAATACTAGAACATTGTTCTGTAGGTTTAACTCCATCTTTTTTTTTCTTCCGGTTGCTCATCCTGATCATTCCTAAAATTTCAAATATATAATATATACTTTAATCTAACACGACTATTCATTTCAGTGAATCAAGGATCCGCATTTAAAACGGGAGATCGAGGCCTGTATATGATCTATTTCCTGTGCAACACTTCTTATCCCGAATCGTTTCTTCCTAACGATCCAAAAAGGAATTTATAAAAAAATCCTGGTTGTTCGTACGAGCATACGTTCGTACGTAACACACCATTATCGCTAAATGTAAAAAGATTATTTATTTAATATTGTGGTTGACATAAACATTCGTATCTCGTTGTGGGATGTTCAACACCTCAGCACATTGGTAAAACGACCCTGGCCTTACTTCGTGAGATAAGATTCTCCAGCCTCCAATGAGGGCTGAGAGCTCTGATTGGTCAAAAACCAAGAGCTTCTAAATTTTTGTTTAGAATTTTTAATTCTAAGACGGGGGCTTCCAATATAAAAAAGCGCGAAAAGACATGCAGACTCTCTTTCGATTCCATCAGCCAACGGGGGAACATTAGGACAAAGGAAAGTGAGTACCTCGTCATCTCTTTTCTTCTATATATTAATGAAACCCGGTTCGTAACCGAGAAAGTTAAATTGATTCCTTTTTCCAGTTAATTCAGTTCTCTCGGTAGAGAGCTGATTAACTGAGACTTATCCCCTTTTCCAGTTAAATCAGTGCTCTCTCTAAAGAGCTGATTAACTGAGACTGATTAAAAATTTATTCATTTCTCCAGTTAAATCAGTTCTCTCTGCAGAGGGCTGATTAACTGAGACTTATAGAAAAATATTTCTTAAATAATATTACTATATAATTTAGACAATTAGAATATTGCGACCGGGGTTGTAGAGATAAAATTAATCAGAAAGTTATTAATGTATTATATGTTTTATTAAATATATTAATGGTATACCTTTCAAAAGACTACTTCCTCTAAAAAAAAAATTTTGAATTACCGTATTCCGACGTATTTTTGCCCCCTGATTACGAATATAATAATAAAAAGTGGCGGTCGGAAAAAACTGAAGCCGCCATCTTGAAATGCAGGCCAAAAATCGTGCATTTTTTCAGTTTTTTTAGTTTATTTTGAAAAGTACAAATGTTTTTCGTATGAAAAAATGTTTCAAAAACAAAAAATATAGAGCGCAAAATTCTCCACAAAAAAGGTCCCATACTTTTTCCCACTAATGTGAACGATAAGCTCGTAAATAAGCGACGAAAGTGGGCATAATGTGTTTCTGCAATGTATAGGATGTTCAAAAATTCCGAACGCTGCAGAAAGGGGAATTTTCACGTTGTTCACAAGAACGCCGTCACGTGGGTTCAATTGTCACCCATATTTGTAAGGTTGGAGGTTAGGGTAGTACAAAAAGAGGGGTCTGGGGGCCGAGCCCCCTAGGACGCAGGCACCCCCGCGGCTGACGCATTTTCGATTTGATAGAAATAATCAATTGCATATTCTGAAGTCAATGCGTGAACCTCGGGGGTGCCTGCGTGTTGGGGGGCTCCGCCCCCAGACTCCCCTTTTTTATACTACCCTAACCTCCAACCCTGCAGGTATGGGTGATAGGCGAACTCAAGACCATGTATCCCGCAACATGCAAGAACAACTGGTACCAGGAATTTCGCATACGTAAAGTTGCTATCAGCTACGTATTTTCTCTGTTATTATGTATATATATTAGGGGAAAAATTTATAAAACCTTTTTTGTGCAGAATTTTGCGCTCTACATTTTTTGTTTGAAACATTTTTTCATACGATTTGTACTTTTCAAAATAAACTCAGAAAACTAAAAAAATACACGACTTTTGGCCTTTATTTCAAGATGGCGGCTTCAGTTTGTCCGACCGCCACTTTTTATTATTATATTCGTAATCAGGGGGCAAAAATACGTTGGAATACGGTAATTCAAATTTTTTTTGAGAGGACGTAGTCTTTCGAAAGGTTCCATATTAATTTGTATTGCAAGAAATTTTAGAAATGTTTAATTGATCCTTCTCTCGCATTTCGACCGCCTTTCCTGGTTCTAAAAAACCAAATTGGGAAATTTAATTTAAGGGCCTAAGAAAGTTCTTGAGCTTTCTTGGGTCCTGTCCCTAGATAATTCGTCCGCGTTATCTAGACGTGACAATATAGTGAAGTTGGTCATATTATTCACTTTAAATGTAAAATTGTATAACGCAGTTGGCTACTACAACCGTAGGAATTAGAACCCACAGCCTACTCGCCACTACTCGCTAGTCAAATCCCACAATTCAAGAAGTCTTCCTTCGTTCTTGGTGATATGCGCTTTTAAACAGCTGATGCAGTCTAACGCGTGCGCACGCCCTGTCGGTCATGACGTACCTGGTGGCTCGCCTCCCGTATGATTGAGCAACTATAATTGCTCATCATTCGAAATATTCGTACATATGCATGTGTTATATTGGTATGTTTCAATCCAATAGCGTTGACAATAGCTCCATGATAACTTTGGTAATAGCAGTTCAACGGTAATAGCTCAAATGTTAGATATCTATAAAAACCAATAGCTTTGCATAGCGGTGAATAGCAGTGAATAACGGCGAATAGGGGCGGCAGTGATCCTGATGGATACATACAGCCGACTCCCTTGGATTGATGCTGTTGTTGAATATCTTTGGAAGTTTGTTGATCTTCCAAGTATGAATTAAAATGAATTGTTAATGTTTTTCCTAACTTCCAGGTAAAAACGACTGTTTTGTTTTGATCCGGAAGTGTTGACTTGTTATAGTTGTCGTTCGGTCTTGAATGTGAAACGAGGCCAAGAACGCGTGCTTGTCATCGTGTTGCAATACGGACTTATTGCTCCAGTGTCTTGACTTTTTGGAATTCCGTATTTTAATTTCTTCTAATTTAATTTCATATCTACGTTATGTTATTATAATTCAAAAAAAGTATAAAAATAACAGTAGGAAAATATTCTACTGTAAAACCAAAAAGAAAAAAAAAATAATTCGAACTGTGGCTTGTGAGTGTGACATTTCGAACTTGGAAGTTTGGATTTGGTCGGCCGTTCCGAACACTCTCATACGCCAAAGGACAGGAAAATCGGAGGACTCTCCTAATCCAGGATCCACGATCATTCCAAGGAACCCTCGGGGGAACAATGGACACAGCGTCGACGTTTATTTTCTTCATGGTCATCGCCGTTATCAGGGTCATCGAAGGGTGAGTCGCGTCATTTTGCTTCCTGACTTGCGGGGTTTACACTTTCCCTCACAGTCAATTCATATATATCCAATTTTGTTCGATTCATTACAATTCAATTAAATTCTATTTTATCAGTTCACAGTCAATTTGTATACGTTCCTTCAATTTTAATCCAAGTTAATTAAATGCAATTTTTACATAATTAAATTTTAAATAATTTGAACTTTTATTCAATTTATGCAATTCTACTCAAGGCAATATAACTTTTATATTCAATATGCAATATAACCCAGTTTAATTATTTACCCGGATGTTACAGTAATTTATTATTCAAAAAAAGATCTCGTTGAATTTGTATTTTTTTTTCATATGGGAGTTGGAAAATATTGTCTTTGTTTTTAATTTACGCTATATTTTGAATGTTTCAGGTGTTACGGCCGAATTAAGTAAACTTACTCAAAGTACACCTCCTCCAATCGTGCAAAGGGCGAGTCAATCTAGAGATTGACTTCGGGTTGTTTAGGGTAAACGAGGGCTGCTGTTGCTGCATAATGAGGTGGATACAAAATAATTGAGTATATTTAGATGGAAAAACGTATCTAATTTTGATTTATTAACTGAAATTTATTACATGTAGGGATTATCGGCTATATAAGGGAGAAATAATTCTGGGAGTGGGGAGCAAACGAATTCTCTGGATGGCGGCTGACGCAGCAAAAGGTCCGTGTGGGTCGGATAGAAGGAGAAAAGGATGAGTTCTAATACGCGAGTAATAAAGGAAAAATATGTGTAATAGGAATGTTAGTGGGAAAGAATGTAGATTCTTTAAATTTTGTTAATGAAACTAAGCGCTGTCGCGTGATGTTGGCAGATGAAAGGGCGATGGTCAGCACGTGCATGCTAGCTCGACCTTGGCAGATGAAAGGGCGATTGTTAGCGGGTGCCTATTAGCTCGTGCTTGGGCGATGAAAGGGCGGTTGTTAGCGGGTGCCTCTTAGCTCGTGGTTGGAAGATGTAAAGGGCGCTGGTTAGCGCAGATGTTGGCAAGAGCCAGATGTTTTGACAAATTTGGTACAAACGAAGAGTGAAACGGTGTACTTAAATTTTGGATAAGTTTCACTGCACCTGTCGAGGAAGCAGTGCCAGACCTTCAGAGAGGGCTGTCTCGCCACTCAAGGAGAGGAAACAAATCTTCAGAATCCTGGATTTCTAATAAATTTCGCTGCTCCAATCGAGAAAACAGTCCCAAACATTCATAGAGGGCCGTTTCGCTACTCAAGGGGAGAAAACGATCAAAAATCCCAGAGAGTTCTGAGAGTTCTTAGAGAATTCTTGAGAGAGTCCCCCCGAGAGCCTTCTGATGGCTGTATTTATACCCTGCTCCCCACCATGGAAACATTCAGAAGTACGAGGAGTGGGACAATGGGGTGAGGGCGATGTGTCAGGTTACGATTTTAGTTCGTTTTCTGCTAATTGTTGTAAATATTGGTGTTGCAGAGATTGTTTTCTTGATACAATAGTTGATTTTTTTATATGGCTATCGTAATAGTTTACAGAAAAATGAATTAAAGTCGTAGCATTTATAGAACTGGAGAAATTATTTATGCAAATTGCATACTGTTTGATATCTGAAGATTTGCGGAATTGATTTTGGGTTAGTTAATTGACAATTTGAGGTTTATGTAAATGAAGAATATAAGGAAGAATACCTAACGTATTTGACATACTTGATTTGGCTTTAGTGAGGCAAAATATTTTATGTTATTGTTGGAAATTCTGAGATTACGTAACTTGGAATAACCATTCAGCAAACGAAGAATCATTAAAAATCATTTAAAAGTATTCAATTTTATGGCGTTGATTCCTATTTGTTTACCTCAGTGAATAGTTCCTTAATCTCAATAATTTGGAATCCTTGTTTAAGAATGATCTAATTTTGTTTTGAACAGCTCAGAAAAACCTTCTAAATACCTCTGAAAATACTAATCGCTCTGAATACTTTTTAGAGAATTCCAAGTACTCGCAAGTATATTCACACTACATTTAATTTATACTTGCGAATCTTTTTGAGTACTTTGAGGCCAAGAAATATTACGAAGTATTAAGAATGATTAAATATATTTTCCTATTATTGCATTTTTCATAAGTTCGTAAAGATGGGAAATTAATTTGGGTGCGGCTGAATCATACTATGAATGTATTTGACTATTTATGAATAAGTTGTGTGCCTGCTATCAGAAAGGGGTTGTATTGCGACTCTCTGGAATGTCCAACAATCTCCAGCGAGAGCTGCAGTGTACGCTTTATAGGTCGTTTCATTAGTACAGAGTGTACAGAGAAAGTTTTTCAAACGTAAGAAAATTATAAGGATTGTCTTTTTTAATTGTATTTTTATAAATTCGAATTCGTCGCCGAAAAGTTGACAAGTATATGTAGTTTCGGTATTTACTAGAGATTTTTAATTTTATCGATAATGAAGAAATCGCATGAGTATGTAACCGTCGAGGTCTCTATTAAAGTCGGTATTATAGATATTCTATTGTTGCGGCGCTAAGTGGTTGTTCTTAAATACCGAGTTACAGGTTCCCGTGATACATCAGGTTGCGTAGGACATGACACGGAGATTGAGTGAGTTATCATTGCGTTCACGTATTTACGGGTATTAAGAAAAACATTTTTTCAATAATTTACATACAACTGACGAGAGAATTGCCGACCTGCGCTATAGGCTGCTTGCAATGTATGCGCATTCGATCACGAGTTAACGGCTAACGGTATAACTATGGAGTTTGTAAAACCTATCGCAAACGACCTTATAGCATTGAAATCTTTATATCCTGTGGATGCTTTTTTCTCGACGGTAAAACAGGCAACACCGTGAAAATCTAAGATTGCAAAGAAGGAGAGAAAGTACAGTATGTCGGCGTTTGCTCTTTATATCCGCATATATGTAAAATTGGTAAATATCCTATAGCTCCTACGAAAGTTCGTTTGATTAATTATATTGGACGCTCTACCATCACAAAATTTGCTTCATTCAATGTTACCGGTAAAAATGTAAAGAAAGCTGCTGTTTGATACTGCTGATGATTTAATGAGTGAGCCATCTGATGGTGTGATTGTAAACCTTTGCAAAGGGTAGCCATCACAGGAATTTGAGCGTTATGTTTGTTGCAAAAAATTTATTTCATCAGGGTTAATGTCAAAGGATAGGTCATTCGAGTACCTGGCTAGTCGAAATACGATGTTCATTCTCAGAATTGGTAAGCACTTTTTGGCTGGGAACCTGCAAGTATCAGAAAGATACACGCAGTCAAAAGCCTGGACATTGTCACGAAACCAAAAGCTCAGCAGTTTCCCAGGTCCAGAAGACGTCACAATTCTGTGGGAACTTTGGAAGATTCGTTAACTTCATCGTGTCGAATCCCGCAGTTAGTCAGTCTCTTTCTGGGAGACAACCATGATAAATGATCAGAGAGCCACATATAGATCGTTGGGATCACGGACGTCCGGAAGTTAACGTGCGCACCCTGTTATGTCATCCCCGCAGGCGGTTCGAAAGTCGTTCGTGTACGGATTCGGGAGTACCAGAAATAAAGACGTTCTTACATACATCATTCCCTTTTCTTATTATGGACTCCTGATCCCCAATAACACATTGGCTGCAATCGTAACAATTATTCTACTATTGCAAAGTTATACATGTTACGTGCTTATTGGCACTACTGAAAGTACGAGGAACGAAACTGCCAACGCCGGAATCTAGGGGAATCGGAAGACTCGTGCAAGTTTCAGTTAGAAATAATGATTCACTGTCGTTTCCAATTACAGTTCGAAGATCTAAAAATAATTGCAGCGATGATCCCTCCAGTATGGAACTCCTAGTTAACTACCACACCAGGAAGCAATTCAACAGATGTCAACACAAGCTAAACACACATAAGTTTAATAAAAAAAACTATTATGTATGATCCAAGCCTCGGAAGGGAGATCTAAGGAATCTGGTAACTGTCAAAACTGGCCAAATATGTTCTCAACCATCTTTCCGGATAGCCAGACAGACATGGAACAACATGGAATCAATCCAGCGCTCGCACTGTTGCGTACCATTAGGAACGTAACAAAGTGATAGGCGCGCCAACAGGGACAGAAGGAGAGATAATCAAACAAAGATTGGAAAAGGAATTGAAGAATGCTGTAGCCACCGACTTCAGCCTTTGGATGTTTCTGCATTTGGACCGGTGAAGAAAATCTACCAGTCGCAATTAGCAGCTTGGCAAAAGAACAATGCCAATAAGGTGCTATAAATTTGTCACCTCGCCAGTTTGATATGCAAAACTCTTGATGTGGCATTGAAGACAATCAAGGTTGGTTTCCGAGCAATGGGTATCGTGCCATTCGATCCAGACATTTTCATTGAAGCTGATTATGTTGAAGTTGTTGTGCATGAACCTGCTGACGAGAAACAAATATTGGCCACTCTAAAGAAGCTCTGATACCACCAGGGACACCTACTTATCATTTTCCCGCTCCACGCCAGTGAGCATCATTTCGGAATTTGTCGGAATACGTCAGTATGGGAATTATGAGCACGCAGTAGCTATATACTTTTAATTTTTAATTTTACAGTTTTATGACCAAGATATGTGTAGAGGAAATTTTTAAAAATTGATAAGGGATGATTTTTCAATACAAACACGTTGCATATATTTTCTATTTTTATTTCAATGATGTTGCAACTTATAATTAACATTTAAGTTTCACAATCTTAATGAATGGTTTTAAAAAAATTATTCTTTATTCCCTGATTTTGAGAATTGACCAAAATTCAATGGAACTTTGAAAAAATATGTTTCAGAAAATTGTAATTTTCTAGGATGTTACACTTAAAAGAAACTGTTACTCAGCCATATTATGCAACACGCAAAATACGATATTAAGGTTTTGCCGATATTTATACATAACCAGAATCAGCGATTTATCCATGTTTAGTTGTATAGTCAATATATCGTTAACGGCAGTATTTATAAGCGGATCTTTGAACAAGTCCTTTTTAATTCAATATCATCAAATTCTTTTCCTTCGTGGATTTATAAACGGTCACGTTACGATGGCATCGACGGATGAACAACACCATTGCCACCTCTTTTGTATTTCGTATAATATTATCAAACATACTTTATCTCTGTAATATCGATCCTTACGTCGGTTTATGAAATGAACATCGTCCTCTACATGTCAAATATATTCTTTCGTTAGAAAAATAATAATAAACTAGTGGAAATTATCCTTCAGACCGTTTTATCTATAGTTCGAAGTAATATAGACAATCATTTGGTCGCATCAATGATTTTTATTTTAGCACAAATTTCCATTGCGTAATACAAACATTTTTTTTTAGAAAACTACATGATGCCTATAGCCTGTCAATAGAGACGAGTAGATCATAGGTTGGAGGAAAAATTTCAATTAGCAGTTAGTAATTTTGCTGAAAATTGTCAACTCAATGATCATGCTACTTTTATATATTTAAAAGTCTTTTTATTTTATCTTTACAATTTTATTATTCAAAAGTGAATTTACTAAAAGGTGTGTACAATTTTCGACATATGAATATTTGTCCGATGACGTGTAGTTTTTGAGTCGCTCAGTTTTTTTTTGTTATATTTTATTAAGTTTCTGTATATAAACCATCGCTGGAATGTGAACTTAGATGCATCTGCTTCTCGAATGCACGGACCCCCAAGCAATTTTAACTTCACTCGGTGTCACTCGAACAGAAACGAGCACTTTGCACCGTGGGTCACTTGAATGCCATTTAAGATAAGCATGACGCACTAGTCAACACGAGGTTTTATACTAGCCACAACCCATTTCTTATTTATCTCAACAAATAAATTTGAGAAAATATAAAGTCGAAATAAAAACTGTTACTCGTTATGTTTATGTATTTTTTTTTTGAAAGAGTCATCTGCATGATAGAATTCGATTAGTGGATAAATATCTGTTTATTTTGATTTAATTGTTTGAGAAAATTACTATTTCATGGTTTTAAAAACGCTAAAAATGTTATTTATCATCTATGGATGCGTTTACTTGCTCCTACTTTAATGAACAAATAAAAAGGTCTGATGTATATTCTGCAATATTGTTGCACGTATTATCTGATATAATGGCATCAGTATTGTCGTCGTTACCGTTGTAGTAGATCAGAAAGAAAAGAATTTGAGTACTCTTGATATGAAGATCAGCGGATTCTGCGATTGAATAATATTGAATTCTATTATAGAAATCGACCTTAACGGTTAACTGTTTGAAAATTCGTCATAGGATCTGTACGCTAAAACAAAATGCTAACCCTATTTGTTCTTTTGGAATTCAGCATCTGCAGTCCCGTTGAACGTCCCAAAAAATTCAAATTTTCTGATATTTAAGTATTTTAGAGTTTTATTGAACTCTCCTTTATATGCCTACGTTTAAATATTAGTCATTTATGCTAAATTAATGGCATACAAATAATTATAAGTTATAAATAAATGAAAATTTATTTACGTATAGTTATATGTTAAAATTGCGAAATTAAAGTGTTTGCTGAAGATTGTACATGTTGTGAAACTGTCAACGTCAGTTTTACTTATTCTTAGCTCGGTGAACTAATTTCAAAACGCTCAACTTTTTGCAAAGTCACTGAAATAAAAATTAAGATCATGAAAGTGAGAAATTTATTCGTATTGCGAAATCGTCCATCATCAATTTTTCATTTCTCCTACATGGATCTTATTTCGCAACATGACACAATTCGCCTCTTCCAACAATTGCAACGCATCATAATGTAAAACTTGTGCACACTCAAGACTAAGATTAGTAAAATCTAGATTGTGAAACTGTTGAACTATAACATATGAATACAAACACACTTTCAGATATATTATATGAAATGTCATCAAACTCTCGCGCTACCTCCATAACGTACCATCAGCACTTCTGCGCTAACATTCGAATTCAAGATTCCGATTCTTGCAAACATTGAATACGCCTAAATATACTTAGAATAATACTTATGAAAGGTAACGACAACATTTTAAAATGAAATAACCAGAAAAATGTATTATATAACCACTTTAATATTGCGTATTGTAAGATAGATAAGGCCACCTCAATTATATACACATCAACCGCTATCAAACACTTGCGAATATTCTATTTTCTTGCAAATCAACATTCTATGCAGTAGAGGAATGAGATATCCCTACAAGAAGAGAATGGCAAGGCTTTAATATCCATAGATTTGACTGATTTCGAGGCAAAAATCCGAACAGAACCGTCCACGTATCTAGAGAACGGAATAACTGCTCATTTAGGGGAAAATGGGGAAAATGAATTGATACCAGAAGTCCCATACCAACTGTTAGCTCATTCGAGCGCTTTGCTTTGCTTAAATTAATAATATTGTTCAGTCAAATTGGTTACATAATTTTCATACATTATTTCCAATAACGCATATAAAAACTGTTACTACGTACAAGTAAAAGAGTGCCTACGCGAAGACGTAATACAATCCGTTGATAAGGAAGCACCAACATAGCATTCCCATACGCATACAATTTAACTTTATACATTATTTAATATTTATAAAACAATCAATAAAATACATATAGACATATTAATTTCCTATAATTACAAAATTACGTTACTATACATTGATATACAGTTATATGTATAAGAAGGGATTATATTTTATTCTGATAATATGAAAGTGCATCACAAAAAAAAATTATAAATAAACAATATATTTCTTACAACAAATAGGAAATTAATATTTCTATGGTTAATAATAACCATTCATGTCAAATACATTCCATTACAAAATAATTATCAATAAAAAAGGGGAATCTTACAGCAATATAAAAAACAATATCAGGAAATAATTCAAAATTACATTATTCAAAATTTACAAACTCAAAATAATTTAATAATCAAATGCACCAAAAACATCAGTATCATGACTAGATAATAAGTAACATTGTAAATGATAATGTGTAATATTGTAAAGTTATACAAAAATTTATGAAATTATAATTGAAAATTATTAATTGCAAAAATAATCTTAATCTTTTTATATTAAGTAAATTCAAAATTCTTAAGCTTAGTCATTTTATTTAAATAACTTTAGTTCTATAAATCCTAGAATTTTCATTCATTTTTGTATAAACTAATATGATACAATTCTAAAACAATCCATCAAGATATCAAGAGAAAATTTATTGTAACATCAAGAATTACAACATTGGAAGAAAAAAACGTTCACAAATTGTCACCCGATCTACCCTCCTCACACCAGACACCCTCTCTACCCAGTCCGAAGCTTTTCCACGGTGGGCAGGCACTATAAACAAACGTACGGTCAAGCTAGAAATAAGATTTTAATTGTTTCCTCACTTAAGGTGAAGCGAACCTTTTGAACCTCTTGAGAGTTCTCTCACTTTGGTGAAGCGGGATGATCTAAATTTTGTACATCATCATAAACAATTCTCTCACTTAGGTGAAGCGGAATTGTTTCGCATAAGTTTGTTACGTTCCGCGTAAAATTACTTTTTTATTAAATTAACATCATCATTCCCACGGAATACAATGCTACATTCCGCGTACATATCATATAACAATTTAAGATTATCGTTCTCACAGATAGTATATTACTCAACAAGGGAGGTAAAATAAAGAATGCCTTAGACTGCGTGTAATTTTTGCCCGAGGCAAAGCCGAGGCATTCTTTTTTATCTCCCGAGGGAAGTATACGATTTTTCTTCACGCAAGGGAGGATAAGCAGCAACTTCCCTCCCGCTTGCGGGTCGGTAGGATAAGAAGTGGGTTTAGTAAAGTGTAACCTTGCAATAGTTTACGGATTATACTAATCAGGTATTTTTAAAGTAATTATTACTACCCTTCCTTCTCTCTCTTGTCCAATCTTTTTACCTCGTCATTTGCTTCATATAATTCAAATCATAACTTTACTCGCCATCCAGAGGGGAAACCCTCTACTATCCAATACAAGGATCGGTGGCCTGTAACTTATTCATTTATCTGTAAGCCAAATACAATTAAAGATAAAATAGAATTCTTAACGCACTTATCATTACTCCCAAAATAACTTATATCGATCAGGCAACCCATACGGGGGCTAGCGAAGAGCGAGCCTTTATTCATTTATTCATTGATTCATATATTTTTCAAGGACAAAATTAATAATCGGTTTGGTTGTTAATGCCGTTAAACCAACCTGGTGTCAGAAGTGATAAAGATATCAGTTACGGTCGGAACGTAACTTCCGAACGTAACAAGTTCATATTTAGAGATCATTCACAGTTCCCTCGCTTTCTGCATAGCGAAACTGTTACATAAAATCACCGTTCGCAGTTCCCTCATTTTCTGTGTAGCGGAACTGTTCCATTTCATCAACATTCACGGTTCTCTCATCTTTACAAACTAGAACTAAATTTTCTCAAGGGTTTTCCTGATCTGATTTCCTCTAAGAAATTAACCACCAAATTCAAAAGTGAGTATAAAACAAAATTAATTGTGACTAACAATCCTTATTTTAAACTGTTGTGACTAATCACAATAATTAGCCCAACGAGACGATAAATAATTTTCAATGTTTCGACATTGATATTTATTTTTATAATTTTTACTTTACTTGAGACGAACGTATTTCGTCCCTTTAAAAATTTTTTTTTCTCAATTTCTTTTATTACCGAAAAGGGACAATACCTTAGGGACAATAAAAATTTTATTAGTAACCGTAGCGAGTTGACTAATACCTCGGTGTTAGCCGACAGACTAGGATTAATAGAACAATTATTGAGGGTTTTCAAGCAATAACCGGGTAGGCGCTCGAAACGCAGAACCGGTCAGTAGATAAAGCCAGAAAAAATCACTTTTCGCAAAATGGATTTTAAAAAATACTACCATATAGAGAATTAGATTCTACACCATATTTATATTTGACATTTTTTTATTCGATGTCAAGGTTACGAGACAAAAAATAAAAACTGTAAAATATTATCTCCGCAAAATCAATAGATTTTAAAACATAACGTACAGTTTCTCGTATACGAAGTAACGAACTGATTTGAAACTTATAGGATGTAATCTCTATAGTTTTCCGAAGGCAACAAACAAAGTAAAAAATCTTTAAGTCGTGTTTTCGAAAAGATATATATGTATAATTCTCTCGCGCTGATAATCGCGATAATAGTATTTTTCGATACTAGTGCGTAAAATACGATTTTACGCACCGTTTTTAACATGTGATTAGATAGGGCGGTGCGTAAAATCGAATTCTTACACACGCGTGCCGAGCGATATTTTTCGATATACTATGCGTAAAATTTGTGCGCCGTTTTTTGTGAGTCAAATATGATGTTACGCACGTGTGATGACCGCGGCGCACGAGTGCCCGGCGCAGCCGGGCAGCACGAGAGAGCCGCGGTCAGCAGTAGTGCGTAAAATCGTACTTTACGCACTAAAAACGGTGCGTAAAATCAAATTTTACGCAAAGTATATCGAAATAGTTATTTTCGTGACAAGTGCGTAAAATCAACTTTTACTCCCGCAGGCAATCCCGTGCACAAGGGACGGCTTCGCCGTCCCTTGTGCATCGGTGATTGCCTACGGGTGCAAATAGTATATTACTCAACGAGGAAGGTAAAATAAAGAATGTCTCAGACTGCGTGTAATTTTTACCCGAGGTGAAGCCGAGGGTGAGAAACAGGCAGTCTGAGGCATTCTTTTTTACTTCCCGAGGGAAGTATACGATTTTTCTTCACACCGGGAGGAAAGCACCAACTTTCCTCCCGCAAGCGAAAGGAAAGATGCCGCTTATCCTCCCGGCCATAAAGAAAAATCGTATACTTCCCTCGGGCAGTAAAAAAGAATGCCTCAGACTGCGTGTAATTTTTACCCGAGGTGAAGCCGAGGGTGAGAAACAGGCAGTCTGAGGCATTCTTTATTCGTATAGAAAAACGATGACAGATATTAAAATATCGATAGACACAATGTTCTGGTTTTCTAGGAAATAATCCATTACGATCGAATCATTTTGCGATATGATATTTATCATTGCAAATCTAATAACAGTAAGAGGTGAAAATGTAATTTTTTCCCAAACAGGTATAATCTTTCTTAAATCGATATTCTAAGAAACTTTTGTTCTTGGAATTTATTCGATAAATTCATCAGTTTCGATTATTGTTATAATTGTTTATGGAATTTCTTCGGCAGATTTACAACAATGTCAAGAGGAACAAAGTACATATTACGTCGCATAAAATCGAATGCGATTGGATCATTTGCCTCAGTTACGATTTTTCTTGCATTTCGGCCCGTAAGAGACGAAAATAACATTTTTCCAAAACAGTTGTAATATATTTTAAATTATGGGCAATAAAAGAGTGCAATAAATTATAAATTATAAAATTTAACGAGTAGCGCATTTATCCGAGTAAAGGTCAAAATTGTTGACAATCGCGCGTACACTGACTAGCAAAATTTGAATGAACTACACGAAAAGTTTATGCAGCAATTGTATAGAAAAACGATGACAGATATTGAAAAATATCGAGTGACACAATGTTCTGGTTTTCTGGGAAATAATCCATTACGATCGAACCATTTTGCGATATGATATTTATCATTGCAAATCTAATAACAGTAAGAGCTGAAAATGTAATTTTATCCCAAACAGGTGTAACGTAATTTTGTTTTCCGCCAGGAAATAAATCGGTTTTCAACCGCAGGGCGATTGAACTTTCCGACCGTCGGTTGACGGGAACCCGCGGCGAACCAACTTCCGTCCACCGGTTAGTCAACGCCGGAGAGAATGGGACGGGTCGTTACAAAAACAACTGCCGGAATTATCTAAACGAATAATACACTATATTCTTAAATAAAATATATACAAAAAAAAGGTGCACAAAAATACGATACGTATCCGGGGTGGGAACAAAAGTTTCCGAATCGCGTTGGAAAGCGGAGAAGAAGGGAGGAGTGACGACTTGTCAAGTTCGGCCGAACCGGTACTTACAAATTTGCGTTGTCCCACACGCAGCGTCCTCGGCTCCAGGCTCGGGTAATCCCAAATTGAGGGTGGATGGCTAACCCACGCACACTCACGTCCGCACTATAAATTTTTCCGCAACGCTATAGGCCCCGGTAGAGTACGCGCTCGAGAAGGGAAAAATCTGATCTGCCCGAATTCCAAATTTCGCGTGCCGAGCCTGTCGCCTCTGTCTCTCCCTCCCTTTTTCTCTCTCCTTCTCTTCCTCCGGCTATCCCTTTCAAATCTGAAATACAGCCAAATCCCATTAATACGCATACACATAAATGAACATACCGATAAAGGCAGTTCGTAGTAACAAAAGTGACCGGCGTTCCGGTGCTTTCGTTACACGCCCCACCCCCAGACGCTGAGTACCCGGGACGCGGTACCAGCTCGACCTTATAAACTGACAAGTCGGTAATCAAATACCAGAAGAGAACCAAATAGATAAATCAAAATTAAGTATATACTTCATGCCCATTAAAAAAAACTTAAAACAAAATAAAGGTAAAGTTAGGAGAGGTTAGGACAGGCAAGTCAAGCTCCTCGTCTTTTCTTCCCCACCTGTATTTTAAAGGCGTTGAGGCCCCGACCTTCACAACGTAAGGGCCGTCAGGCCATATTTTTCAAAAAAAAAAATAGCTTTCCGCCGGCTGTTGCTTCTGGTGGTGCCGGTAATTCCGGCTAGTCCTTCTTCGCTTCCCTAGAAGTTGGGCTAGCCGCTGCTGTGGCGTTCGCCGTTCCTGCTGCCGATGCTGGTATCCGGCCTCCTCGGACGCCCGGTGTCGACGCTCTGCCTCGCGAACCTTTCGTTCGGCCTCCTTTAGGGCCCTCCGCGATTGCTAAAGGGCAGCTTCGGCTTCCTGCCGCTCCCGAGCCAGTTTCTGCTCGGCCTCCTTCCTTTGGGTGAACTCGTGGTAGAGATCCTCCTTGATCCGGCGCTTCTCCAGGAAGTTCCCCATCCTTGTCACCCATGCGGGGGTTTCGGCGTGTCCATTCACTCTGAATTGAGCACAATAGGCTCGGAGATCCCGGAAGGCTTGTTCGCGGAGTCTATCGTTCTCTTGGTCCCGGGCTCGAATCTGCCGGAGAGCCTCGCCTACCGGCTCCCATGCTACCGCCGCCGTATCTAAGAGCCGACGCTCTTCCGCTTCTAGAGCGTCCGCATCAGGCTCTGTGGTCAGAGCCAGCGCTGTGACTGCCGCCCACAGTTCGTCCCTCTGTTGGCATGCCATTTTCGTCGCCGAAGGAATCCTTATATTCTTACCCAAAAATAGCAGAATGGCCGCATGTCGCGAAGATCTCCCTTTGGACTTATTGTCCCTGAATGAATCGAATTATGCTTCTATTCCGGCTGTTCCCGGGGAACAGTATTTGGATTTAGAAGAAAGAAGTAGCGAGGAGGTTTCTCCCAAGAAATCTCGCAAGTCTCATAAAACAGATGCCTATCATATGTTGCTAAGTGAACCTGACTGGCATGAACAAGATGCCTTCCAGGCGATGGTCCTCCTCCGTCAGAGGGCTAATAATAGTGTTATACCAGACGTGGTGCAAACTTGGCAGATTCACGGGGCTCTTATTTCTTCTTTGATAGATGAGAAGAATATGGCTGGATTGCGTGTGCTACAAAGGCATGCAAAGAACCTTAAGAGGTTTGAGGCTGCCTTGGAGGGGATTCAGGTGGGACGCGGCAAAGGGCCTAAGCGTAATCGCTAGGGCGAATAAAATCGTTGGGCTTTCATATACAAATCCCACTTTTGAAGCACTAGAGATATTTAAGGGTAAACCGTCGATATTATTGTTTACCATTCTAAAAAAGGACTTAGGCCGCTTGGAACGTTTTATGAAAGATTCACCTGAGTGGCTTTGTCCGCTCATCACCAAAAAAAATGACGAGGCCAAAAACTATTGCCTTAAACAGATTAAATGTATCCCGCAGGGATCATTTCAGTGGTATCCGAACTCGTGATACCATTGATCGGTGTATGACCTTTGATTGAGACACTCAGGGAAATCAAGAGGTTTAATACTGTTTTTATTTATATGATTAAGAAAAAAAAAAAAAAAAAAAAAAAAACGAATTGATAGACGCTTCCGGGAAGAGTGACGGCATTTGTCATGTGGTCGATCTAAAGCCGATCTACGAAGAGCATCCGGAAGAGGGGATCAATCCCGAAGATCGTCCGGAAGAGGGAATTAACCCCGAAGATCGTCCGGAAGAGGGGATTAACCCCGAAGATCATCCAGAAGAGGGGATTAGCCCCCACGAACGTCCGGAAGAGTCGGCAATTGCGAGCGAGCGTGGTCAGCGAGACCAACCGACATCGTTGCGAGCGCCGGTAAAATTGTGGGGTCGAGGGAGGCCCAAAGGATCTAATAATCGGGTCGCGTCTCCGGTTATGTCCCAACCCGAGTTAGTACTTGCGATGCGATTGCGACCGCGGTCGTAACAACCGGGTAGGATTACGGGTATGCTAGGAAGTCGGATAACCACGAAACATAATCTTACTTAAATCGATATTCTAAGAAACTTTTGTTCTTGGAATTTATTCGATAAATTCGTCAGTTTCGATTATTGTTATAATTGTTTATGGTATTGCTTCGTCAGATTTACAACAATGTCAAGAGAAACAAAGTACATATTACGTCGCATAAAATCGAATGCGATTGGAACATTTGCCTCAGTTATAATTTTTCTTGCATTTTGGTCAGTTAGAGGTGAAAATAACATTTTTCCAAAACAGTTGTAATATATTTTAAATTATGGGCAATAAAAGAGTGCAATAACTTATAAAATTTAACGAGTAGCGCATTTATCCGGGTAAAGGTCAAAATTGTTTACAATCAGCGCGAACACTGACTATAGTCATGTTATTATATTCGGAGAGCAATAGGGTAACCAAACAATTTTTGTTGTTGTTTTATTCTGTTTGAGCAATATAGGTTATTGTTAATTTCTGTACTAATTGCATCATGGTTAATTTTGCTTAAATACTCGATCACTGCCTTGTTCAAGATAATGATGGCCGATTTCTTTGGTCTTTTGATGTTTTTATGTGTTCGGTGATGGCTTTAATTGCTTGCACGATATCTCTGATTTCTCCTTGCGGTTTAGGGACTTCATTTTTTGTTTCAAATCCTTCTTTATTAGCTATATTGCAAAAAAATTTATTGTTTTCTATTTTTATGGAGACATGCCAAAGCGAATCTTCTTTAAACGAGTCTATTTTGTTTTTTATTTGATTTTCTATATTTAAGTTTTCGGAGTACCTTTCGTATTTGAATTCATTTTGTATGCCCGTGTCTATCCAGTCCCGATAGATCCAGGGACGGAACTTTGTTTCATTGGATGGTATGATAGGTGGTATTTGTATATCGTTCTTATGTAGGGCCTTATTGGCTAAGATTGGGAATGGTCGCGTGTTGAGAGGTTTTTGTCGTATGCTTTGTCATCTAGATTGTAGTTTCCTGTTTTACTGCTTTCTTTGTTGGGTAAGTCCTTGCACTTTGCAGCATATAAGATGGTTAGCAGGTCCCTTTTTTCTTATAACGTTAGTTGACATGATTCGAACAGTATTTTATTTTTTGGGCTAGTATGATACGCACCTATTACAGTTTTCATTCCGGATGTCAATATGGGGTTTAATGTTTCCAGTAAAGTCTTAGAAGCTCATTGATAAAGGATTGCACCGTAGTCTAGCTTGGACTGTATAGTAGCTTTATAGGTAGTCAGAAGTGTTGCTTTGTCGGCTCCCCATGATCTATATGCTAAACTTTTTAGTATAGCTAAGCGTTTTTGGCAGTCTGTTTTTAATTGCTTTATATGTATCGTCCACTTTAGTTTGGAGTCAAAACATAGACCCAGTAGTTTTATTGAATTTACTTTCTCTATATACGTGTTACTCAATTTTAACTGACTGTTTTGTGTGTCTGTCTTTTTGTTGGTGATAATGATGCATTTAGTTTTAGTTTCGGAGAATTTAAATCCTGTGTGTAGCGACCACGACCAGATCTGATTTAGACTGGTTTGGAGTAGTTTAATTATTTTTTCTAAATTTCTACCTTTGCAATATAGCGTAACATCGTCCGCGAATATTATATATTTACACGGTTTTTCTATATATATCTTCCGATTCCGTTTATAGCTAATAGAAAGAGCGTGGTACTAATTACGGAGCCTTGTGGAACTCCGTTTTCAATACTTATTTCCTCTGATAACGCTCCGTTGCATTTCACTCGGATGAATCTCGAGTTGAGAAATTGCGCTATGAAATTGAATGTATTTCCGTGTATTCCTATTTGGGCTAATATGTGTAAGACCCTTTTTCGCCATGTCATGTCGAACGCCTTCTCGATGTCGAGATACTGCCATTAATATGTAATCTTTTGCTAGGGCTTCGCATCCGTCGTTGTAGAAGATTTGGAGAGCATCTTGTGTAGAGTGATTCTTACGGAATCCAAATTGATGACTATCTATTAAGCTATATTTTTCTAGATGCCATTTGATCCTGAAGTTGATAAGCCTTTCTACGATTTTGCATAGTGTGCAGGTTAGTGATATCGGCCTGTAATCATTCAACTTAAATTTGTTTTTATTTGGTTTGGCTAGTGGGATAACAATAGCTTTTTTCCAAATATTGGGAAATAATTGATTTGTCCACGTCCAGCTGATAACGGCCAGTAGTTTGTGCTTGCCTTTGCCTCATAATTTGTTGTATAGGATGGTTGGTATTTTATCTGGACCTGCCCCTTTTCCAGTTTTTTTTTTTGATAGTACGTATATTAGTTCTGTTATTGAGAATTGATCATTTAGTGATTTTGTGTCGTTTGCGCTTGGTAGTTCTTTTATTGGTTCGTTTTCAATTTCTTCTTCTGGATTTGTTGCTGGTATAGATTCAGGGTGAAAATTGTCGGATGACGAGTTAGATGCGAAATGATTTGCGAATAAGTTTGCCATTTCAAGATTGTCTGTTACAGTACTTCCATTACTTCTGCTTAACCCTTTTATTATGAATTTCTTTTTGATTTTTCCAGAAACGTTTTTTATTTTTTTCCATATTTCATCGATTGGTGTGCCTTTTTGAAGAGAGGAAACGTAGTTTAGCCATGATTCACGACGCGCTTTTCTAAATGTGTTGCTAGCTACGGTTCTTTTTTCTAAAAAATATGTTTTATTTTCTTGTGATTTGTGTTTCTTCCACCTGTTGAACGCATGGTTTTTTTCTTCTTTTGCTGTGGCGCATTCGTCATTCCACCATGGTGCTTCCCTTTTGTTATGTTTTACTTGATGCACTCCTATGGTATCGTTCGCTCCGTTTATAATAATTTTGGTAAGTTTATCGATGACTTCGTCTACATTTTCGTTTGATGGCATGGAGGGGAGTTGCAAATGTTGTAACATATTTTCTGTTTCTTCTCCATAGTTGATCCAGTCCGTTTCACTTGCGCGTTTGAACTTCCAGACCTGTTCTGGGGGGTAGGATTGATTGTTTGTTTGAGGCGATGCATCGTTGTACTCTGTATTATTATAGGGTAGTGATGACTTGCGCATTCGTCGGTTAGCACATTCCAGTTGAATCTATCTGAATACTTTGGGCTGCAAAGGGTTATGTCGATTGCGCTTGTGCTGTTATTTGCGACACTGTAATGCGTGGGAGTGCCAGTATTGAGTACAACGAGTTCTTGGTCGAGGATTATTTTCTCCAGTTCCCTGCCTCTTGAACAACAATGTCGCGAGCCCTAGTAAGGATTATGAGCGTTAAAGTCGCCTGTGATTAGGATGTTATTTGTAATAGTTTTCAGCATGCGTTTTAGATCTTCCCATGGATTTTATAGACTGTTTGGAAGGTAAAGGTTTATTATTTTAAGATGTATTGGGGCGAGGATTTGTACTGCCACGAGTTCAATGTTCGTCGGATTTGATATATTTATTTCATTTGCGATCCACGTATCCTTAATTAGAACAGCTACACCGCCACTAGCACGCGCTGCCCCTAGTCTATTTTTCGAAATCATTTTGTAGTTTTTGAAATTGAATTTTTTGTTCGAGGAGAAGTTTGTTTTTTGGATCGCTATAATTTCTGGGTTATATTGACTTAGTCATTTTATTTAAATAACTTCAGTTATATAAATGCTAGAACTTTCATTCATTTTTGTGTAAACTGATACGAAACAATTGTAAAACAATCAACCAAAATATTAAGAGAAAATTTATTGCAACATCAAGAATTTCAATATTGGCAGAAAAACGTTCACAAATTGTCACTTGATCTACCCTCCTCGAACCATACACTCTCGCTTCCCAGTCCGAAGCTTTTCCACGGTGGGGCAGGCAGTATAAATAAACCTATAGATACGCTGGAAAAACAGACTTAATTGTTTTCTCGCTTAAGGTGCAGCGAAACATTTAAAGCTCAAAACAGTTCTCTCACTTAGGTGCAGCGGAACTTGCTTAAAATTAACTGTCTAATCTTCAGTCACAATTCTCACGTTTCTGCTGCAACGGAATTAACGTTTAACAGTTCTCTCACTTTGGTGCAGCGGAACTTTCTAACAACATCATCATCATTCTCAGTTCTCTCGCTTAAGGTGCAGCGGAACTGATTATAAGCTAAAAACATCATCATCATCATTCACCGTTCCCTCAAGCGGAACTGTTCTAAATACTCATATTTAATCAACACCAGATTTTCGTAAAAAGTGAGTATTAATAAAACATATAAACCTTTCTTTACTAACAACTTTTCCCTAAAACAAACAAAAAGCCCTCCGAGAAGATAAATTATTTATTGATGATTTGGCATTAATTTTATTAATCCCTTTATATATAAATTTTTCTTTTAATTATATAAAAAAAAGGGGGGGAAAGGGATAATACCTTAGGGACAATATTTTTTTTCTTTAGTAATCGTAGTGAGTTGACTAACATCTAGCCGACAGACTAGGATTAATAGGGACAGTTAGGTATTTAAATAATTTTTATCTTCTTCGCATTTATTTGAATAAAAAATGTATTATCCCCAATTACATATATATATATATATATATATATATATATATATATATATATATATATATATATATATAAATAACAATGACCTTATTACTTAAATTTTTCCTCAACTAATACTAACCCAAAAATCATCATATCGGTTATTAACTATTCTATTTTTGTCATTGTTACAGTAAAATCCAAATGTCCACCTGAGCCATCCACCGGGAAATTAGCTGTTTATTTACCACTCCAACATCCATTTCTGTATCCAAATTAATAATTTATTGTAAATTAATAATTAAATAAATTAAATAAGGTTAATATTAGTCCTTTAATTTTTGGTTACATTTATCTATCAATTCTTCTCAACACAGTAGCCCTCGTTCACTAAAAGAACTTTAGAATTAACCATTTGGTTAATTCGACCCCTTTCTTCATCGAAGGTAAGTTTTACTAATTTCGGTCATAACAAAATAAAAATAAAATTTTTAAGCTTAGTTCAATAACTTCAGTTCTACAAATGCTAAAACTTTCATTCATTTTTGTATAAACTAATATGAAATCATTGTAAAACAAGCTACCAAAATATCAAGAGACAAATTATTGTAACAGCAAGAATTTAAACATTGGCAGAAAAACGCACGCAAATTGTCACCCGAGCTACCATCTCACACCTACACCCTGGCCTCCCATTCCTACGCTGTTCCACGGTGGGGAAGATAAGACAATCAGATTTTCTTGATTTGATTCCGATTTTTATGTAGCGAGTCGGCTTTTTCTAAACGCAAAAGTCCGACTTCTCATTTAAATTCGCGAGACTCCTCAAAAATTAAAAGTTCTCTCTTAGGAGCGGGACTTATTGTCTATATAGGATATCAGCATTTCATTGGGATTGGCACTGGAATTTGGCACTTGCATCGCCACTTCCATTTTCAACATTGAACATTGGCACTTTCATTTTCATCACCACTTCCATTTTCAACATTGGACATTGGCACTTTCATTTTCATCGCCACTTCCATTTTCAACATTAATATTGCATTTTGGCACTATCATCGTCACTTCCATTTTTAACATTGGACATTGGCACTTCCATTTTCAACATTGGACATTGGCACTTTCACTTTCATCGCCACTTCCATTTTCAACATTAACATTGGACATCGTCAACATCAATATTGATCATCACTGCCAAAATCAACACTATCAACTAAATTATCACTGCCAATCAAAAGTAAGAAAAAGAATTTATATTAAAATTATTACTAACCCTTTTTCCGTCCATTGTGACATATGTGAGCCGAGTCACAATAGATATAATTAATTAATAAAATTATTTTTATATTTTATTATTTTATAGAGACGAACATATCACCACCCCTTGTTTATTTTCCTTTATGTTAAAAAGGGACACGATACCTTAGGGATTTATTTTTTTTTTATTTAGTGATACTGGTGTGTTATCTGGAACCCTACACGGAAAAAAAATGTTTATAGATTCTGCCGAAAACTCAAGTAAAATTTGCCTAAGAAATTCAATAACCAACATTATGTGAAATTTATATTGTCACTTCGGCAATATTTGCTTGGTAATGTCGAGAGAATGTACCTAATAACTCGTATACGACTTTTCTGCAAATTCTACTTAGTAACTTCGGCAAAAATTGCCGAGTCTCAACTCTTACCGATCAGCTGTGTTGTCTACGCGCTCCCAGAACTTTCTTGGCGCTCGTAGCGCCATTCCGCGGCGAGACCCAACATCACCTTTCCACTCAGTCGCTACAGTAGAATGGAATTTATATTTGTTATGTTTGTGTAAATGCACTCGTAAAAATGCCTGGGGAACAAAGTTCCGAAAATCAACACACCGAAAGGCCAAAATTTCGTTGTAGCATGGCTCCAGCGTGATTTTCTTCACTTTGTCTTTGAAAATTTGGCAAAAAGAAAGCAAATTAAAATACCTTGGACTCACGCAATATCGAAATTTTATCCGTTAGGGGTTTTGATTTTCGGAACTTTGTTCCCCGGCTGTTAAAATTCCTTATGTTTACTCTTAGTTAGAACCAATTAGGACGCTGTATAAGAAATCTCGACCGTATATAACCCCTAATTTACCGACGTCGCGGGTACGGTGGCGCTGCGTTAAAGTTGCAGTCCACGAAAATCTACATAGACTGGCTAAGCATAATGCTTAGAAAAAACTCGGCAAATATTGCCGAAGTTCAGACTCGGAAGATTCTACTTAAGCGACTTCGGCAGAATCTACAAAAGTTTTTTTTCCGTGTAGGTGTCCAATAACCCACGAGTACCAGTAAGAATGAATAGGGACTTTTTCTCTTAACTATATTAAATATTTTTATAAAATTTTCCTATAATCCAGAAATCACTACTAACACATTTGAAAAATCACCATATCACTTAAATAATTTTTTTTATTATTTTACAGTGGGACGGAATAGGAATCGCGGTTTTTACAGAAAACTAAAACGGATTCGAGACCGAACCATCAAAGAAAATTCGATAGGAAATTTTCCCGTTCACCCACCAAAATCACTTCCACAACCACGACCTTTTATTCCCATTATCCCTATCCTCGAACAAATATTTTATTCTTCAATCCTTAAAAAACCTGATCCAGTTAAATCAACCTTATTATTTATACCCCCTATTCCTACACAACCATTACCTTCATCTAAAGAACTCTTTATTCCTACAGGCCCTATTCCAAGAAGAGAAATCTTCCCTCCTCTCCTTCTTAGAAATAAAACAGATTTATTGTCGCGATATTTATTTTAAATAAAATTTTGTAATTATAATTAATAAATTTAATTTTGCATATTTCAATATTTAAATTTTCTTCTATTTTCTTTCCGAATTCCTCTTTTCAGCGCAGCAGCCCTCGTTCGCTACACGAATTCTTGAATTAATTATTTTTAATTCGCCCTTTGATCGAAGGTAAGTTTTACTTAATTTCGGTCATAACATATCCATTCCGCCATTTTGTGATTGAAATAATTATTTAATTAACATGAATTTATAAACAACAAAATAAAATGAAATGCATGTAGTAAAAACCCCATATGAAAAATACTGTAAGATAATCGGAATCGCTCCACGGGAAAAAATGGATTATATATAATTATATATAAATTTAGATGCAATTATATATAATAATATGTAATTATATATGTTTATATACGATTATATACAATTATATACAATTAGATCCAATTATATATAATTATTATTATATATAATTGGATCTAATTGTATCAAAAATTGTATATAATTATATATAATCGTATATAAACATATATAATTATATCTTATTATACACGGTGATCGGCCAACCATTACCCAGCGGCTAACTGTAGATTGTACAGATAATTATGAGCAACTTTTTCCTCTGAAAAAATTTCCGGGAAGGTAGAGTTTTTAAGTTATTCAACACTAAAATTTAGGGGGAAAAAATCACTTTTTTTGAAATATCTCGGCTCTGTATGAAGGTATCTTAACGAACCGAAGCTCATTTTAAAGATATTTTCAAGCTATATAAGTTGTATCTGTTGATTTTTGACCTGCAATGAATATTTCTCTTGTTATAGCCATAAAAACGGGGGTAAATACCGATTTTTCAGGTTTTTCGCGTCTAACTCGTTTGGACACATAGCTATCGAAATATCACACTCAAAAAAGCTGTAGGCCTTGAAAACACAAACATTTTTTGTCCTCTAATACCATTCGATTAAATTAAAACTGAACCCTATTTGTACTCGTTTTCATAACATTTTGTTATTAATATCGATTTATTTGTCGAACTGTATTTTGTCAACTTTACGAGGCTCTTGTAGGGTTCAGTTTTAATTTAATCGCATCGTATTAGCGGACAAAAAATTTTTGTTTTTTCAAGGCCTACAACTTTTTTCTGTGTGATATTTCGGTAACTATGTGTTGAAACGAGTTAAACGCGAAAATCCTGAAAAATCGGAATTTATCCCGTTTTTATGGCTATAACAAGAGAGATATTCATTATAGATCAAAAACCAATGGAGACAATTTATA
The DNA here is from genome assembly GCA_030407085.1 of Trichopria drosophilae. Taxonomy (NCBI): domain Eukaryota; kingdom Metazoa; phylum Arthropoda; class Insecta; order Hymenoptera; family Diapriidae; genus Trichopria; species Trichopria drosophilae. The sequence goes on along the minus strand of CM059587.1, from coordinate 81,363,173 downwards.
GAGCTTTAAAATATCTTTAAAATGAGCTCCGGTTCGTTAAGGTACCTTCATACCGAGTCGAGATATTTCAACAAATGTGATTTTTTCACCTAAATTTTAGTGTTGAATAACTTAAAAACTCTACCTTCCCGAACATTTTTTTAGAGGAAAAAGTTGTTCAGAATTATCTGTAGAATCTAGAGTTAGCCGCTGGGTAATGGTTGGCCGATCACCCTGTATATAATTGGATCTAATTGTATCAAAAATTGTATATAATTATATATAATCCATTTTTCCGGGGTCTTTATTTCAGAAAATATTTTATGTAAAATACGCATCAAATTCTTCACTCTTTCACTTTATTTTTCCTCCACTGTCACTGTAATTAATTTCTACAAATACAGTTATAAAATTATTACAGAAATTCATTCGAAAATATTTTAAATTAGGGAGCAACAAATTGTCTAAACAATGTGTATTGTTTATTGAAAACTACATTTTAAAAACGCAGTTACGCAGATTTTTATGCCAGTTCTTTTAAAATTAAATATTTGAGACATATTTCGATATTCACAGTTATATTACCGTTTTCTGCATTGGCTGTTTCCCCGTCCCTGTTGATTTCTTTATTTTGGTTGGTTTAGTTTCTTAGTTTAAAATCTTATTTTTCTGGCATGAAATGGAAATAAGCATGATGCACATCTGTTCATCACATTTCTACTAGGTCGTAAAGTTAAATTTTACGGCGGAGGAGCGAATACTATTTTTTATTCACTGTTCGAAAAGTAGGCACTTTACAGACTGTTTTTAGTCCGTAAAGTGCGGAGATCAGTCCGTAAAATCACACTTTATGGACACGCGTATAAAAAAAAGAAGTCTTGAACGTCGAAGTTACACCGAAGAATTCGAAACTCTGGACGAAAATTTCGAAGCACAAAAATGGTGTATGTTATAAAACAAATATTAAAAAAAAAATTGTTTGCTCCCATACCATTGGAAGTTTTGACACATAATAATTGCGTTTTAAGATGTATTTTGCAAAAAATAAATTGTAGTGCTTAAGCAAATTGTGGCTCCTTAAACGTGTATAAGAATATTGTATTTTCATATAATATCTATTTTGAAAAATCTGTTACAGGTTCTGGGGCCCGCTTTTCTTTCTTTACTCAAAACTAATCCAAATTACGCGGAAAAACTCAGGAATTCGATAGAAAAAGAATATTTTTCGTACAATTTTTATATTGTGATTATAAGGAAAAAAGTAAAAAAATGTAACTTTCCATTTAAATTCCATGCGAATATCGAAAAATCGTATTTTTCAAACTTCCCTACTGAGCAGTTTGTGTTTCATCCCCCTGACCACAAGACTATTTTCAAATACTCCATATAAATTTAGAAACGGAAATATTAATTCTATTTAAAACAGTAATATTACACGTATATTTGGAATGCGAAAACTACTATGATGTTCTCAGCAAGTCTGGAAAGAATGCAATTGTTAGAATATTGATAAGTTTACATTTTAAAAATTATTTTCCTTTAAATTTTTTGGTCTTTAGAATAAATAAGGTGATTCGTATTTTTGTTTAAAGAGTTATGAGCAAATACATTTATAAATACTATAGTACCTATATATTTTACTACACAGAGAGAATGAAAAGGGCTAATGGACCATTTTAGAAAAGTAAAATACGTGATTATAATAAATTGTTAAATTAACAATTTCCACAGTAAAACAAAACAAAAACATTGTTCCGTTTACTATTTCCAGATACTTAAATATGCAGCATAGCACATAACCTCAAATATTCCATCGCGTTACAGTTAAATAGTCACTCGAAATATTCTTGACTAAAAAAAGAGATTTAATAAAAGTGATTAAATGAAAATAAGTACTTATTATCATAAAAAGTAATTATTGTATGTTATATTTTACAATATTATGAATTATAAAAATAAGATACTGTCAACTATAACTTTTCACGATGTTAAGTGTATTATTATGAAATGTTATAATCATTTCTACCTTTTCTTCATGGTTCCATTAACCTTTTTTCTCTCTGTGTATTATTCTTCGTTTACATAATAAATTGTGTTGTTGATACTCTTACACAATATTAAAATAAAAAAAATCTCAAAGGTAACAAAATGGTCACTATCTTTCGAAAAAACTATTTCTAACAAACATTTGTTTCCATCGATCACTAGTGATATTAATTATAATATATGATAGTCTTACAGAGTGCTGAAAGAAGCTACTTGTCTGTAGTTGTTCTGTTTTTTAAATTGAAAAAAAAGTTTTATCAAGATAGCAAGTATTTTGGTTTGTATAACTTATTTAATAAAAGGAACAATTTTAAAATCCAACCATTTCATAACTGTTGATATTAGTTTTTCGTGTATACTTCCTAAAATTCCACCACCAATTAAGTTTTTTGAAGTACCTTCTCCCATGTGTTTTAATATGTTGATTACGAATATTGTAAAGAAAATTGGCGACAAAGTCATCTTCAAAGCCAAAACAGGAAATATACGTATTATTTTATGTTTTTTTTATATTTATATTGAAGAATATTAATATTTCTACAAAATATTTCCGACAAGAAATATAGATCGCATAATTCTCTAGAAAATCCGTTTACCTCCATTTCAATTTTTTAAATAGTATTATTGTATAAATGCATCGATAATAATAGTAAATAACTGTAGAATATATACGATTTTCGCAAACTTTTACACCTTTTTTTTAAATTTACTGATTTGGTTACTAATTTTAATTGCTCATAATTAAAAAACAATTTTTTTCTTTAAACAAAAAATACAAGTAAAACTGCAAATTTACTAGTAAAGATACAGATAGAACTTTAATAAACTGCGATTATTAAACAAAAATAATTTGAACATAATATAATTTAGATGTAATATATAATATAAAATTCAAAGTAGCTTGTATTTTTTTGTTTATTTTCTTTTTAATTGTCACGCTTGTAAAAACTATGTAAATTCTTTATGATTTTTAAAATAATTTTTCAATTTTTGTGAAATTCGGGAAATTTGATGTGACGAAAAATCGAAAAATGACCCAAAAAACTAGTGTTTCAGTTTATTAAATTTCATACCTGTATTTTTTGTATTATTTTTACGACACATAAAAAGTAAAGAATCTGGAAATATTTGTCGACACTATGACAATTATTAAATTATTTAATACATATGAAATCGAATAGTTTTAATATTATCTATCGTACGATTTTTAAAACGGGATGAAAGATGCAATTTAAACGAGTGATTTTTTATAAAAATTTACGCCATGATGGAAACAAAAAATAAAAAAGTACAATTTAGAATTCATTCAATCAGATCAATTTCTTTTTTATTCGTTTGTATATTAATAATTCTAAAGAATTTTCAACTTGACTTTTCATCTACTAATTATTCTTCATTGTAAATTTAAGACGAACTTTAAAAAGAAATCAAACAAAATTGTATAAATGTATTTTATCCAAAATTATTTCCACTGATTTTAACCTAAGTATGAAAGTAATATACATTTACCTTACATTTTCGTGGAGCTAAAAATAAAATATCCAAATCTGACACTATTATAATTTCGAAACATGCGTAGGTTAAATTAAACCCCAATGGTTTTAAAACACATATCCACCAAACTTGAGATCTCACATTAGGATAATTATGCTTGAATTGATAAATTACGAATGGCGATCTGAAAGTATGGTCGAAACTTGTGGACGAAACTGCGAAAGAAATTATTTCTTCACATTTCAATGACGATGTGTTTTTCTTTGTTCGCAAGCATACATGCCAGTGGCGGTTCGGATTTCCAATTCTTCAATATCAAATCACAGAGTGAGGTATGTTCTTAGTAATTTAAGTTTATCGTTGTAATCTGATATGGATTGCGCTTATTTTACGTTTAAAAATATGCGTAATATCATACATTTAAATGCGAATGCTTACCTCGATTGTATTGAAGTACAAAATTATAAAAGAAGATATTCAGTATTTGTACCCAAACAGCACAAGACCATCCCAGGACATCCTCAGGAACCCCTGAGGACATCCCGGGACGGATTGTGCTGGTTGGAATATTGAAGTCTATATATTAATTTTTTGAATACATCAGCCTTTTTATATTATTAGTATTTCAAATTGTATTTAGGACATTCATCCAAAGGAAATATATTATCCTTTGATTTTTATTTTGAATTTGCATTTCGAAAGATTATATTAAACAGTGAGGAGAATTATTTTGAAAAGATATTACTAAATTAAAAAAAAAATTGTATTGCGCATTAAAAGCCTCTTTGATTAAGCAAAATATTACAATTCCTATGAAAAATGTAATGTCATTGGAACTTCTTTTTTTTACTGTCCATGCCTTCCTAATAAACCAGAAATTATATGCGGAATCGATATTTTTCATTCTGTTTCTTTCTAGTGGCGTATTGATTATCCGAGATTCTTATTCGAATTCTTACTATTTTATACGACCTGTAATTCCGATTTGTTGCGGCTTAGAATAGCTTTAAATTCTGTCAATTTAATCGAAGAATTAATTACATCGTTTTCCGTATTTCATAATTCTCGAAGAAATGGTCTGTTTTAGAGTTTTGAGTTCAAATCATTCGATAATCCAAAGTAATCGTTTCTTTGGGGTTATGTGCGTTCATGTTTCCGCGTATAATACCGTATATACACTCGCATTTGTAACTGGAAGAGCGGGAAAAAAAACAGACTTATTTCATACTAACCAGAACGGAAAATTATTCAGGCTGGAATCAGGCCCTGATCATGAAGCCTGTAAACAAAAAGAGGCATATCGTGTAACGCTTTTTCTGTTAAGGCCCTGATCAGGCAGATGTACAGGACATGATCACAACCTTATAATGCCCAATATTTCGCATGCTTTCCAAATTTCATGGTGAAAATATTTACAAAAATATTGCGAAACAACAAATTAATTTTTAATGAGTTATTACTATCTGACAAGTAAACAGGCTGCAAAATAAACAAAATATTATTTACACATATATACGAATCGTATACATATCCATCACATACAATGTGCAAAATATGCTGTGCCGAAAAGTTCCTGCAAGTAGGCTAATATACAAAATAGAAATACATTTTCTTAACAGGAATAAAGTAGATGCGCGATTACGCCTAGTGGCGACTGAACGAATTACATAAAATTTAGAAGTTATAAAATTCAAACGTCCTTTTCAGGCTCTAAGCAGGCTCCCTGCCCTGCCCCTGCTTTGAAATTTCTAAAGCAGTTAGCGATTCCCGGAGATTGAAAATAAGGCAAGCCTTATCAATTCATGGGTTGGTCTTGATATGGAAGTTCACAGGCTTCCCTATACCAGTTATCCTTTATTTTAACATAATCAGGGTTTAATCAGGGCATATTCAGGCGAACCTAATCAGGATAACTTACTGGGACCTGATCATGTCCTGATCTAAGTACATTAAGGAGTACCTGATTAGGAACGCCTTACTGGAGCCTGTCAGACCCTGGTACATATTTAGGCTGCCTGAATAAATTTCCGCTCGGGAAATCGTACACAGATTTTTTGTACACTTTTTGGTTCATTGGGTTATTTTGATGAAGTGTAAAAACATACGAGAATACAGTTGAAAGTCTTGACAATTTTCCGTTGTTATTCCAATAGTTTTCTAATTTGACAATGTTTTTTTTCGATATTATTTCGTTCTGGAGATTTTTTTCCTAATTCATTTTTTTGTCTAAGGCATTTTGGTTGAACAAAAATGGATGAAAATTGACAAAATTATGTGACTTTTAAAATTATAGGAATTTTCAGCCAAATTTACATATCTGTGTAACAAAATTTACTTGACATTGGATTTATAAATGAAAAGTCGGCAAGGTGTCAACTGAGTACCTTTAAAAAGAGCTTCTGATACTCTCCACAATTTGAAATCAGTGCTAAGCTTAACTTTTTTAAAAATAAATGTACAACATTACCAATCGTTTTTTGTTATTCGTGATTGGTTTCGGGATTTTTGCGGCTTCATGTAAAATTACACGGAGAAAAAAGAATCGTTATGTTAACAAATTCGGAATCAACAAAGCCAGATTAGTCTCCGTTAAAGTTTAGTTTGTGAAATTCACAATTCTGTTTGCTACCAAAAAAAATATGTTTCTCACACTCTGTGCGCAAAATGCTATTTTGCTCCCTATATTGCGGGAGAAAAATAGCACATTCTCTCCCTAGGGAGCAAAATAAGTTTCTCGCATGCTGAGCGCAAAATACTATTTTCGCTCGGGCGTCAAACTAGCACTCATCGGTAAACGCCTATTTTGCTCCCTGGTTGCACAATCTACTATTTTTTGCTCAAGGAACAATTTGACCCTGCTGCACAAATAAAGCAATTGTCCTTGGAATAGTTCGATTTGTTGACAACAGCCATACCGAAGTCCGCGCTTGCAATTTGCAGGTTATGTTAAACTAATTTTCAGTTTTAATTACTATACTTATATATAAGTAGCAGGGTTAACCTTAAATAACAGTTTTACTTGTCCTACACTTAAAAAAAGTATGGTTAAAATAATGAGATATCTGATTATTTTAACTAGAAAATAGTATGAAATTGCCCCTAATTATTTTTATAGTTGAAATAACAAAAAAAAATTTTGTCAACGTTTTTTCAAAAACAATTTACTTTTAGTAATCGTAACAATTAAGATCAGCAAATATTGTTCTTATCTCAAAAACAAACCGAATTGTTAGTCTATAAACCGAAATTTTGGTCCTATATTGACAATTCCGGTTGTTAGGAGAAAAATGTTTAGTAACCACAACAATTCTTTTTTCTCCATGTAGTATAACAAATTAAGTTTTAGAACAGGTACAAAACACTGAAATTCCTTTTCTTTAATAGGACACAAATTACAAATACTAAAAACTTTATAGGTTAAAAATTGCCGCGTTTTATTTTTTTCAACAAATTATTTACAATACACGGAGAGAAATTAAAAGCCACGGTTTCTTTACATTGCCAAGTTATCACTGCTTGGGCCCTTTTAGAGAATCACGGCTTGTCGATAAAGTAGGGTATACGGGGCTGTTCGGTGTAGATAGCTTTGGTTGTCCATTTGGTTTACCATTGCCAAGCAACAGCAGATTGGCTCCCGAGTTTCTGGAGCTTACTACAGATGTTTGAAAGAGCCAAGCAGCGACTTCCGAATTTTGGCGCCGTAGGTACTTTTAATTTCTCTCCGTGTATATGCTTTTTTAACGAGTTTCATATACTGCAATATTTGTAAGTGAAATTTTGCGAGAGCTGTAGATCGTCTTAAAAGATGGCGCCATACTTCACATTTGTGGAGGAAATGTAGGAACTGCAGAAACTTACACCAAGTACAGCATCGGTCATGAGTCGATTTCCGCCAGATAAACAACATTGCAAATCGTAAACAAACGTGGTCCGTTTTACGAAAAGTGAGCTGCTCTTACGTTTTCGAAATATTGTTCCCTGCGAGGATCGAACTCACGACCTACGACTTCGTAGTCCAGTGCGATACCGCCTGAGCCAAAAAGCCGATTTTATTTAAATATAAAAATAATCAAATTCAGCATTTACGTACCAGGATTGAAAATTTGCCGTGGTTACGAAGTGATGTCTTCTTTCTGTTGATGACAACTACGAAACTGAAAATCGTACTTACACTGATTATTTTCTTTTTTCATTTTGCAAAGTCCTTTTACCGCATTTTATTGCAAGCACTCTTTACATTTGCATTTTTTTGTGTTACATGTTGCATGTTTACAAATTACATTATTGTCATTTTTCTAATATACTTGAGTAAACATACCTTTTCTTATAAATCGGGAGAAGGAAGAATCAGGAATTCAAATTTTTTCATTCTTCTTAATTTATTGGAATAGCTAAGTACGTCATCAAATTTGTGATTATTGATTCACTCGCATAAATTCCGAAGGCAGACTTACATCTTCAGCTTTTTAATAGCCACTAACAAACCTTTTTGCTCAACTTCTTTTTTTACATTGAATACATTGTGCGAATGATAGTTCCAAATTAATTTTTAGCCTAGTAAAATGGACGTTTTGAATCCGAAAATTATAAGGAGACTAAAAGACGCTGACTGCTTTTTTAACGTCACACGCTGCCCGAGAGGCGGAAAAAAAAATATATGTAAAAATATTTTTTTTTTTCAAAATAACTAAACAAATTTTGATTTTGGTTCAAAATAGGCATAAAATATTTTAATCTGTTTTTGTTCTTTGTCTTAATTTATTCAAATGTTTTTTTTATTTTTTTCAAAACTAAATCGATAATTTTTTAGTTATTTGTAAAAAAAATATTATTAAAATTATTTTACATACTCCTTCCTTCTTTCTTTACGGGTAGGGACTCATGACACAATGAACAGTACAATAATGTAAGTCTTAATCGTCGAATATCGTCTCATTTTACTGGGCTACCTGAATCGCAATAATCTTCGACGATGAAAAACAAATAAAGACGAATCTATAACAACTTACTCAAACAATTACAAGCAATAAATATTCAATTACCGTAAAAGACTTCAAGATTCATTTCTTAATCACATCGTTGAAATCATGTTAATGCGCAACAGCTGTTATCCTAAACTTAATATAAAACTAATTTTACAACGTAAATTGAATCTGTTAAAATCTGTTGAATACAAATATACATATCGATACACTTAACAATTTATTGCGCACAATAAAAGATTAGTCAACGTAGATTTAAAACAATTCAAAAACCCTTGTAACAAGATACTTTTGTAACAGTTGAAAATTGTTCTAATCTTATGTCTAGTCGATTGGTCGCTGTGAAAACTACCGCAACTTGTCCAAAAATATATTGACAAGGCTGTTAAATAATTTGGATTTACTCACGAAATTCTTTTCTACGAGAGAAAATTTAATAACGAATAAAGATAGTAAAATCCGCTGAATGTTGATTAAGAATATTCCGTAACGTGTAAAAATATATCAGTTATATACAAAAGTATTCATTTTCGTCACACGATTGTAAACTCTGACTACTGTGGAATTCACATTGATTATTTCATACATCATTTGAATTAATGCCATTTCGGTATTTTGTTTTGCCGTATGAAACAAAATTTATTTCGCAGAATGTCTATTGGAAGATTTAAACCATTTTGGGAGCACTGTCCAATGCTGAGCTTAACGCTTAGTAGTGTAAACCAACGTTATTTATATATTTATATTATGTACAACAAGAACAGAACTACAAAAATGTTGCTCACTTTCTGAAATACAAGGTTATAGTATATATTTAGGGACAAACGAAATTTAACAATAAATAATCACTACAGACCCAAAAAATTAGACAGTACTATATAATAAAAAATATAAAACACGTGTTTCTAAACGATTTAAAAAAACACGAGCTGAGCACTCGAATAAAATCAGTATTGGACAGTATAATTAACCCCTCGGAATTTTCGAGCGCAACTTTTGACAATCGTTGCAAGATCGAAAATCAATCTAGTCATGGAAGAAAACAGTTAAAAAGAATAAGGTCGTTCGATGTTCCACGGATATCCATAAATCGCCGCGACTAGATTTGTCTTTGATTCAGGTACTCGCAGTTTCACAAAGACTCGCTCAGCAAATCTCTGAAGAAATGATCACCTTAACGCCACCTAAAGTGCTTCAACTAACTGTTTTCTAAAAGTTTATTCTTTTTTTTTTACCTATTGTAAAAACCACAGCTTTTCGTATTTATAAATGCGTTGTCATCCCCGGCGTATTAGACTATAGAGAATCCCTGAGTTTGCTGAATCGCTTGCATCAGTTTGTAGCGAAGCTTTTCCTTCGTTTTATATCGCGGCAAGTCGAGAAGGTTGAAACACGTATGGGCGATCGGCAGATAGCGTTCATCCGCTATTGGTTGAATAGTTATCTGAAATCAGCGAATAATATTGTGTTTCGCAATGTTGAAAATGTCTTCAAATGTTTTTGCTTAGTATTTGTGACATTAGCGCGCAAAGATAAGTTTTATGAGTCTGATATGGCCCAACAAAGGAGGAAGTATTAATCCTTTGAGTTCACATTTGTAATCAGCAAAACTTAAAACATCGTATCCCCTTTTGATGGCCGGAGGTTCAATTTTATAATTCTCCTAGGGATTTTATTACTCTCAGACAGGCCTTTCTGGTTAGCTAATCTCAGAGTAGTCATTTTACATCGGCATTTTTTATAGTGTAATTGAGTGCAAAGGAAAAAACTTCATAGTAAAATACATTTTTTATTAAAACGATTACCATCTTTTTTATTCTGCAAAAAATGCGATCTAAACATCTGTTAGAAATTAATATTAACGAAAAATAGTGAAGTAAAAATGGAAATTGTCATTTTTTAATTTTTGTAACCAGGAAGTTAGAGATGTTATGCAAATTTTTGTTTGCAAACATTTTTGGCCAATGATTGAAAATATTACTATGTTTTTAGATCATTTCCGATTTATGAAAAAAATAAATGGCAAACTTTTTAGAGATTCGATACGCCGGGACTTAAGGAGGTTCACCAGGTACCTATCGAGTCAAATATGGAACGGACGCCAATATGACTTCGGTGGTATGATTTCTAAGACGTTGCCGTCCGTCAACATAACCAAAAATGACCCTTTTAGCTATTTGTTTATTTTATTTCTCGTCTCTAAAGGTACGAAGAGACGTTTTTCTTTCTGCAAATAAAATCTCACAAATTTTTTTATCAGTAGTATAAATTTTACGAAAAACTCAATGTTAATTCAATACGAATTTCATGAATATATACATGTTCCCATAAAACTCAATGTTAAAGAATCGTGAACATTTTTATTAATTTCTCTACTCTGAGGGTACCTAGGGGCTTGAAACTTTGCAGGCATTAATTTCTTTCATTGTTTAACCTACTATAATTTTTTCGTTAAATTCTCAATGTTAATTCTTTGACCTGGTGAACCTCCTTAAACCCGGAGACTTTATAAAACGTAGTTGATGAAATATTAAATCTTTTAGCTATTTTTTCGAGATGGCGACTTTGACATGTCCGACTGCCAAATTTTATTATCATGTTCAGAGTCAGGAGTGAACAATAAGTTAGAAAAGTCTTTTTTTAATTTCATTTACGTAGATGTGTCTCACCAGAAGGTTTACATAAAACTCTGACCGCAAGGTTATATAAGTTTAAAAAGTTTAAAAGAAAAAAGTTTAAAATTGCAATGTTCATCTTTAGTTTAGTATAAAACGTTATTAACAATTACTTGTAAAATGTAATAAACATAATTACAATTACTTCAATCTATTAACCCCTTCGCTGCGGATGTCAAAGATCTTTGTCATTCAGGACTGCGGCAAAAACACAAATCTTTGACATGACATAAATTACTCAAATGAAGCCAATAATGTATCCAATTTAAAAACTCGACCATTTGTAGACAGTCTAAGGCCTACCGAACAACATGCCGTTGTCCTTTTTCAAAAACATGATGTCAAAAAAAAGATACAAGTTCTTAAAATATGTTGTTTTTACGATTTTGTAAAAATCATTGTCATGAAGCTATGACACCGTATTAAGTCAATTTCTGCATTAAAAATTAATGAAATCGATTGAAACTTGCTTCTCAGGGGTTTTCGAGGTCGTTGATCACAAATATGATGATATATTTCGAAAATTAAAACTGGCGTATCCAATATGGCCGACAAATTTTATAAAAAATGAACCATTTTGCTTGAAACTTGTTACACTTAGGATTTTTCGAGGTTGCTGATTACAAATCTGATAATATATTTCGAAAATTCAAAATGGCGGGTCCAATACCGCGGGTAAATTATTCAAAAAATGATGTTATCCTCCCATCAGCTTCGATGTACCGTATCTACTTGCACATTTTACTACGAGGAAGTTTGAGAAAGATCTTCAAAGTGCGCTTTTTTTTAATATTTTTGATATATTTTTTTATTTTTGTTTAACGTTTTTTTGTATTTTTTTGTTTTATATTTTTGGTTTTTAAAATAAAAACTGTAAAATTTTGAACTCTGGAAATCAGTGTTTTGTCCCACATGTAACACGATAACTCGGGAGTACATAAAAAATGTGAAATTTACAGGGGATAATCTGGATACATAATAAACTCTGTAAAATATCTATAAAAACTAAAAGTATAGATTTGTAGCTGAAGAATCGTAGAAGTTTTTTGTACAAACAAAAAATTCGGTATAAATATTCTATAAATTATCACGAGAACGTTCCTATTACTCTAACAACATTGAACATGCAAAAACTGACATAACATTTTTAATTAGTCCGAATTTTGATTAAGGCGTCCGCCATATTGAATCCGACATTTTAAATTTTCGAAATCTGACTTTAAATTCATATTCGCGGTCCCGAAAACCCCCGAGCAAATTATATAAGCAAAATAGTTGGAATTTAGAAAATTTGTCCGCCATATTGAATCCGCCATTTTGAATTTGCGAAATCTGACTTCAGATTCGTAATCGGCGACTCGGAAAACCTCCGAGTCATAAGTGTCAAGCGAAATGATTGGAATTTAGAAAATTTGCCCGCAATATTGAATCCACCATTTAAAATTTTTGAAATCTGAGTTCAGTTTCGTAACTTTCATCCAAAAAAAAAGTTACTGTAAAATCTAAGCAAATTTAAAAAAAAATTTTAATTAAAAAATTGGGCACTTTTTGTGAAATTCTCACCGCAGCGAAGGGGTTGATGTCGTTCTTTTTGAGAATATAAACTGTAAAATAAGGATTTTCTGGAAAAATTCTGAAAAAATTCTAGGGATTTAGTCTAACGCGTCAGAGTAACATAAGGAGGGGGAACTTGCACCCTAATAAATATGTCCACCGGATATTAAACTTTTATATAGAGCCGGGGGTCCAGGGGAATCCGTCAGATTAGTAAAAAATCGAATGGTAAATTATAGTAAAAATCTTTGCGCGAAATCAAATTTTTCATTTATAATGTATTTTTTTAATCGTCATTTTTTATTTTTTACTTTTTTTTAACGAATTTGATATATTTTTAATGTTTAAATCTGCGAGAGCTGCAGATCGACTTAGAAAGATGGCGCCATACTTCACATTTGTGTATGAAATGTAGGAACTGCAGAAACTTACACCAAGTACAGTAGCGGTCATGAGTCGATTTCCGTCAGATATCGCCGTGTCATGTTTTGTTTTATCTTTTTCGGAAGCCTGTATACGCTCGTATGATGTCACAATAATAAAGGATTGTCAGGGATGTCTTATATTTGGTTAAATACGTCAAATGGATATGAATTATTATTAAATAATCAAGTACCTTCACAGCTTTCATGCCTTGCAGAGGTATTCTGTCGCTGCCAGTAAGGAACAATAAAAATTTCTTCTTCTCTTCGAGTGGTAGTTCGTGAAAGACTTGCCAGAACAGCATGATCGTCTCGTCGTTTTTCGTGTACCCTTCCTTATATGTTGCATTATTCTTAAGCTCATCCCAGTCGTAGTCTTCGTTACCGACAACAACAGCCATCAGTTCGTCGCTATGAAAAAGTTCTAACACTTTACCACCACACACTTTGTGAAAACCTCGATTAAAAGACTCGAAATGCGATTCGACGGATTTGTTCAAAATGTAATCTACATACAAATCGACGAACTCTTTCCTAAACACACACAAAATTAATGAATTATGATATTTTGCTAATAAAAAAGGTCCTTAAAAGCCAAGAGATGAAATTACTTGTTATCTATCGTTACGGGAACTTTGCTGCCATCTGGAATAAGTTCGTAACTTTTCTTTTCGCCGAAAACTTCTCTCGTTACTTCAAAATTTATACAAAATACGTCCTCCAGATCTGGATTCTCGTAATCGAGAATACTCTCTAAGTTTCTGGAAAAAAATATTCAACATTTATTTAAAAATTTAGAAGGTAAAGGCTTAAATTGTGCTCACTTAGCTAAAAACGGAGACATTTCTTTAATATCTGCAAGACCCGTCGGTTCCTTCAGCAGTTTCTTATAAAGCGCCAATGGAAACGGTAATTCGATGATGATAAAATTGTAAATGGCGAGACCACATAGTAAACCAATAAGAAAATACATAGCTTCATCCTCAAAAGAATCTTCACTAAACCAAATTGTTCTAGTTTCTTCGTATTCTTTAAACATTCCATACTTTGGATCTAAAATCTCTTTTAAAAGAAGTAGAAAAAATTCCTTTCTTACACCTCCCGCATCTTCTGCCTCTTCTCCAATAAATTTAACCTAAAAGCAAAATACAAGATATATAACGTCGTAAACATTTCGATTCTCTTCCTTACTCTCAACGGTTTTTTCAGGTCGTTTGAGTCGTAATCAGAAAGTTCTCTCAATGTATCAGCGACGATATTTTCCCTAGAGACGTTTAAAATTACAAATTGACTGTGATGTCGAGCATCACTTCCTGAAAACGGAGAAAGGAGCAAGTGCGTCAGAGCTCTAGTTGCCGCTTCATTCATCGCCGATTGCATCTAACGTAATAAATAAAAATATAATTTTACGAAATGAAAAAATTAATCAACATTAACAATTACCTGGATCCCTTGATCAGTCTCCAGAAGAATCGTTTTCGCTTCCGCGTCAAATAGGAACGGGTAATTACAGAAGAAAATGTGATGCTGCAATACATTTTTTTATTTACATCAAAACTTTCTACCACCCTGAAGAAAATATTTTTCAAACGCATACCTGACTGTCATGTTTTCCCATGGCCCACCGGATGTAATCTACCGCTATATCGATGTAATCTACCAGTCCGTGCAGGTGAAACACATCATACGGAACTCTCTTTTCCCTCTCGCTCGTAAGATTAATTTTATGCAATAATCGCAAAGTATCTAACATCAATTTGAACGCGGAATCCCAAACTACAGCCTGCAAATACACAATTTTTCACAAATTCCGCTTAACCCTTTAAGTCCCAAATGTGCACGAATTACAGCATTGTTTTATGTATAAAATAAAAATATTAAAAAAATGGAAACATCTACATCCGACTAGTTTTGAGGTCGCTCTTTCGATTGGCGCTACTGAAATTTTCGAAAAATGGCGCTTAATACATTTTTTTTACAAAAATACTGAAAAAACGTGATTTTAACTACAATTTATTTTTAAAATGCATTTCTAACTACGATACCGGTTTCAGATAACTTTCTAACCCGTCATAAACGCGTTCCCGCTTGTTTTACTTCAAAATTATACATTCACATATTGTGATTTATTTTGTTTTTCGTTTTAAAATGGCGTCTGAACGTTGACAATTTTTGAAATTGAAGACGATGCTATTATTTTGGATCTGCTAGGTTTTCTTTGTAGTAGAATGGTAAATAAGATATTACGAGTTTTGATTTACGAAATCCGTAATATCCCATAAAATCTAATTTCAAGATGGCGACTGCCATGTGCTCAGTAGATACAAATAAATAATACAGAATAATTTCGGGAAGCCCTATCATCTCATAATTTTTTTTCTCAGGAACCATTTATACGATCAAAAAAATATTAAGAATAATGATGACTTGAAAATCTGATTGGAATACGATAGTATTTTTTCTATTCCAGAAATGTGAAATTTTACATGACGGGTCCGCCATATTGGATTCGCCATTTTTAATTTCGGTAAACCGACTCAAGATTCGAGTTTAGTGATGACTGAAACTTATGATATTGTTAATTAGCAAATTCCTCACTAATTTTTGTTGCAAGAGAACTCGAAATACACGTATTTCTACTGAACACATGGCAGTCGCCATCTTGAACTTGGATTTTATGGGATATTACTGCTTTCGTAAATCAAAATAGGTCATACAAAACTCGTAATAACTTATTTGTACAATTTTACTACAAAGAAAACCTAAAACCAATTTTACTACAAAAAACTAAATAAATCAAAATATGTGAATGTTTCAATTTAAACTAAAATAGTCGGGAACGCGTTTCTGATAGGTTAGAGGGTGATCTGAAACCGGTATCATGATTAAAAATGCATTTTAAAAATAAATTGCAGCTAAAAAATCGCGTTATTTTCAATATTTTCGTTAAAAAATGCAGTAGCACCAATCGAAAGAGCGACCTCAAAACTAGTCGGATATATATTTTTCCATTTTTAAAAAATTTTTATTTTATACATAAAACGATTTCTGAAATATATGTGCAAATTGTGCACATTTGGGACTTCACGGGTTAAGATCGGTGTTTTAAAATATTACCTTATTTTGAATATATTTCGGATCTTTGATAAATTGCAAAACAACTGCTTTGTAAAGGCGGACTAAACGCTCGAAATAATGCTTTGGCGCACGACTCCACCAACCGCTGACGATTTTCATAGCTTCACTTTTCAACCCGAAAATTGCTGTTGAAAGTGGTTTGTGAAGTGTCGTATAATTTTTTGGATTCGAGAAACCGTGGTACAGTGGTAAAATCATATAAACTCTTAAACACTCGACATCTGGCGGTGAGGACGTTAACGAAGGAATCACAGTTTCCGTCAGACAAGTAAAAATCTGTAAATGTGATTATTAAAGTTTTTTTTTTGTAGTCTTATTTTTTTCTTTTTGGAATTCTTTTTAACATTGTTCATCATAGTTCCCAAGTATAACAAGGATGTATGAAAGTAAATACAATTCTTCATGAGTTTAGAACTTGCGAAAAGGAAAATTTGAGGACGAGGAATTCAATGTCGATATTAGATTTTTCAAATACTTGCAAACGTTTCTGAGTTAGGTTTCAAGCGATTTCATGTCATCGGTGTCGTTTAACCCATTTCATCCAGAACCGACATAAACCTTTGCTTTAATTTAATAACAATTATATCTTACAGGTTTTAAGTGTGATCTTTCTGAATTAGATTTAAATTTTTAAATATCTACAGTCGTTTTTCCAAAATGTCACCTTGATTGACAAAAGAAGTGAAAAAGTAATACTTTTTGTAATTTAAAGTCTTTTATATAAAAATGTTGTCCTGGAATTGAAAATGGCCACTTACTAATGGCGTCATTCTAAGGAAACTGTTTTTTTTTTAAATTTCAACTAATGGCGTGGAATTTGCTACAATATTTGTACTTTTTTAAAATGTAATTTTAAATTTGTTTATAGATGAAAATCCAAAGAAAAAACATATTTTCGGTTATGATATACTTTCAACTGTTTACGTTATAACTGTAATTATTAACATATTAAATATCAATCTACGTATTTTTATTATATTCCATTTAATTGCGAAAATTGGCTTGTTAAAGTACGTATTGTAATTTTAGCGGACTAAAAGAACCTTTTTGTAATTGTGTGCGTAAAGTTAGTGCGTAAATTACTTTTGATGTCTGTTTTTCGTGCGTAAAGTTCACTTTTACGCACTCCCGATGACAAAATTCGTAAGGTGAATGGTCGTGCGTAAAGTTGCACTTTACGCACTCTCTTTACGCACCCAATTACAAAAACTAGGATACCTAACATGGGTGTAAAGTGTACTTTTACCCCCTTGTTAGGTAATATACTATTTTTAATTTCTTATGTGGAACATTCTTGGAAACTGGCCTCTAATTTTTATGCAATACACATTTTTACGCATTAAAAGTACTTTGCCGAAGTTAACATATTTTTTGTATATTAGTAAAAAATGTAATCTATCGTATCACACCTATTGGGCAAACGCGGTAAATTCGTTATATTTGTAGGTTATGTATCGCAAAATCCTGACGAAATTACTCATTTTGTTGGGCAGCGTAATTAATGAAAATATCGCGAACGAATTTATTTTAATTTGTTGTGAAAATAAATTTTTAAAAGCATATCTTGAAAGTTTTTGTGTGGCCATTTTGTTTAAGCGGTTAGTATCAGTAGAATAAAATCAAATAAGTAAAATGATTCATGGCTAAGCGTTGAGTATAAAAATAAGATGATTAAAATCAAATAATTCAAAATTAAAATGGCTAAGCGTTAAGAAAAATTTAAAATATGAATTCCAAAGTTTTCCACGTTTTTGAAAATTGGTGAATAAGAATCTAAACGATTTAAAATAAAAACTGGTGAATTATTGCACTGACCGACAAAATTTTACTTTTTGTCTGCCAACAAATTTTGGAATTGACGGTTTTTATTGTCCAAATTCAAATGGTGTATCGAAAAATGCCGCAAATTTAAAAGTACAAAAATTACAAACCTTTATTTAATAAAAATCAGGAATTTTTTAGTTTTTTTTTTACTTACCATTATTTTTTTTCCATTTCCCAAATTATAATACCTCAGATGTTTATAAATATCGCGTCAAAAATGTTTTTAGCTAGAAGTTAGAACTATTGGAAAAAAATAAGTTTCAAAATGACGGCTCAAAAATGCCTACTAAAGTTGTTTTCAAAATCATAGTCGCATATATTCGATCGATTGACACGAATGAAATTACTTCAAACTTGGTATCTGGTGGTTTTTGAGGTCGTTGAGTCCAAATTTGATGTCAGTTTTCAAAAATTCAAAATGGCGGATCCACAATCCGAAATCAACGACCGCAAAACCCATCAAGTACCAAGAATGAAATGTTTACGTTTGATTTTAGTAAATACGTTTTACATTTGGATCCACCATTTTGAACTTTTGAAAACTAACTTCAAAATTGGAGTCAGAGACCCTCAAAAAACCAGGAACCAAGTTTGAAGTGATTTCATTGAGGTCAGTCGACTGTGTACACGCGACTATGATTTTGAAACAAAAATCGAATTTAACAGCCATTTTTGGGCCGCCATTTTAAAATTGAATTTTTTGCACTAGTTCCATTTTTTAGCCGATATTTTAAATCTAAAAATATAGTAAAAACTAAACATTTTTTACTCGATATTTATAAATATCTGAGGTATTCTAATGCGAGAAATTATTAAAAATAATGATAAGTGAACAAAAATTCTACAAATTCTACAATACTATTCTTTCCTGATAAAAATGCATAATATTAATTATTTATATTTCTATCATAGCTAAATAACATAAAAATATTCAATTTCATATCTTATTTTCCTAAGCAGATTTTTCAGTCGAGTTTCGCCCGGCATATTTGGCCGCCATTTGCAATTATAAAATGACGAACTTGAATTTGTAAACATTGCATGAAAGTAGATCAATTCTTTTTCATATAAACTCAATTTCATGAGTTTTTACCTGGAACGAATATATCCCAGCAAACGGAAAGGGATTGGAATGTTGAATTCCGTTGAATCCCTTTATTGAAGGTATTGGATGGAATTCACTGGAATAGAAAAGTTAAGTCCAAGGAATCCCTGAGAATATTGATGTAAACATTATAGGGTAGGTTAGAGAATTGAATGGAATTGCGTGGAATAAAAAATTACAATTTTAATTCCTGACAGTTCCAACGAATCCATATTGTTTTAGGTTAGGTTAGAGAATTCAATGGAAATGCGCGGAATAAAAAGTTGCGTATCAGAATGCAACGGAATTCACGGAATTCACACGTCCCACGCATGAATTCCTATAAAGGAATTGGAAGATTGCCAATTCCGAATGTTCAATAAAAGAATAAAAGATAAAAGCCCTTTTCGTTTACTGGGATGTATGTGTGAAAGTGAGTCCGCCATTTTTCGAGCTGCCATTTTTAATTTTTCAAATTAAGCATCAGATTCGTAGTCAACTATCGAAATGATATATAAATCGACATTTTTGTATATATTTTCTTGTAACTAATCAAAATTCTTAGAATTTGCTGCCGTATTTTAGCCGCCATGTTGTATTTTAAAATCGGGACGTCAGATAAATAATTACCTCAAAAAACATATAAACACTCAGTTCCATGCATTTTTATCCAGAACGAATGTATTTATCAAGATGCGTCTGCCATATTTTAGCCGCCATTTTGAAATGGTAACAACAAATTCGTGTTAAAAACTAACCTTTACGTATATGTATAAGGTTCTTCAGAATAAAAGAACAAAACCATCACACACATTTCAACACAAAAATTTCATCATAAAATTTTTGTTTCTTTGAAGAAAATTAATATTTTTTAGTCAAATTAAGTGCGTTTTGTTCAGGAAGCATACAACTTTAAAAATATGTAACCTAGATGGCGTTAAAAAATTCTTATTGTTTAAAAAAAACACACAAATTGTTGTTAAAAAACACGGATTTATAAAACATTTTTAAATCGCCTCAAAATTGTTGCTTCGGGGTTTTTCGTGGTCGCTGAATACGAAACTGGTGTTAGTTTTCACAAATTCAAAATGGCGGATCCAACATGGCGGACGACAAATGTAAAAATTAATCGGATTGGCGTGAAACTTGCTACTCGGCAGTTTTGGGGTCGCTGATTACGAATATATGACATTAGTGTTTAAAAATGCAAAATGGCGGATCCAAGACATATTTGGATCATATTTAAAATCAGCGACCCAAAAAACTCCCAAATAACAAGTTTCATCCAATCCAATCAATTTTTACATTTGTCGTCGGCCATATTGAATCCGCCATTTTGAATTTTTAAAATCTAACACCACATTCGTAATCATCGACACCGAAAACCCCAGAGTAACAATTTTCAAGCCAATCCGATAAATTTGTAAAAAAAGTTGTCCGCCATATTGGATCCGTCATTTTGAATTTTTAATATCCGACACCGGATTCGTAATCAGCGACTCCGAAAACTGAAAACCGTTGCACATCAGTTTTTTTATCCAGACAGTTTTGCCTTGGTGTGAAAGGGTTAACAAAATACGTTAGGTTAAGTTAGGTTAGGTTAGGTCACGAAATAGGTTAGGTTACAAAATAGGTTAGGTTAGGGTAGGTTACAAAATAGGTTAAGTTAGGTTAGGTTACAAAATTACATAATAAATGTGAAAATTGAATTTTCGAAATAAGTAAGTTGTTAATAATAATTATCTGTTTTATATAAATAGAATTTTTATATTCTTTTGCACGTATAATATATAATTGTTATTTTCAATCTTTTTATTGAAATGCATTGTTTTTTGTTCGTGTTGAAATGATCATGAAAAATCGTATATTAAATTTCTGTGATGAATTGTACGTTTAAAAATTAACGGATGAAATATTTTCGAATGCTTCTGTATCGTTCGCTGAAGCTTACTCACGAAAACAATTGCCCACCATGAAATCTACACATATTCCAATTATATGATAATAATATACGTCATTCACATACTAAAAAAAATTACTATTTTTGTCTTTTTTATTCAGAAATCTCAACAATTGTAGCCTTTATCTATTTATTGTCATCGTTAATCCTCGTTAAGTTATTCCTTAAAGCATAAATAAATATTGTACATGTGCGGTACTTACCAATTCTTGTATGGTGTTACTCTCTATCTCGGAGATCAACCCCATGGAACGTGCAGCTTTATCGAAATCAATACCATGATGTCGGCTCGAACATCCGTAATGTCCATCATTTGGCAGCAAAAACGAAGCGTTTATACACGCTTGACTTAGAAAAACCGTTTCTATGTACCTATAAAAAGAAAAGGTTTCGGGAGGGCAAAATTTATATTTTCTTCCGAAATTTGGGTCTGTTTTTCATTTCAATTTTAAATTTTGCAAGGAATTCTCAAAAAAACCTATGCTCTAATTAAAACACTGAAATTTAGAAAATTAGACATACATCATAAGATCGTGATCGACCAATGAACTTGGTGGAACTCTTTGACACTCCAAGATTTGTTCCTCAGTTATCGTTAAAATTTGAGTCAACGTGGAATAAGTTCTGCAATCATCTGGCTCTATATGATCCTTCGAATAAAATCAGACAAAAACATTAAAAATTATTTATTGACATTTTACAAATAATTACCTTCACTAGGGTCGCAGTGGCGAAACACTGATCACCGCCGCTATAAATATGTTTAACTACATAATCTGTGGATATAAACGAATCATCGACATCCATTACATTTACAGTACGAGCCGAAACCCACGACCCCATTACAGGTTGAGGCGTCGAGGCACTTCGAGCAACTTTCGAACCTAATTGTCCAGTTCCGCCCAATCCCCATGCATACACTTTCCCTCGAGAGGGATCTAACGCCAATGTATGCCGAGTTCCACAAGATATCTACAAATATTTGTTCGCCAGTTATCGATTAAAAAATTTCGATTGAACTGTCTTAAAATAAATATGAACATACCTGTGTAACGACATTACCCATAAGTTCAATAATTTGGCGAGGAAGAATTTCATTGCTGTTATTTCCATGACCAAGTTGCCCGTACATTCCTGCGCCACATGTAAATACACCTCCATCCTAATAAAATACATGTTTGCAATAATGTGTGCGAAGTGGTTATAATTGACCGTAAATAGTAATTACCATCGTAAGAAAGACAGAAAATTCTTCACCGCATGCCACGTACTTAACACGACTATTTCGTAAAGTTCGTAATTGCGCAGGAAGAACTTTATTTTGTGTATCAATTAATCCAAGTTGACCAAAATTATTTCTGCCCCAACCAAAAACAGCTCCTAAAATATTTTTCATACATTTCATTTTTTTCAGAACCTTTCTGAACTTAATTAGAGTAAAAATAAAAGTAGATAATAGTTCAGATTACGTTACTTCCTGTTTACGAAAATACCTGATTTTGATACAGCAATGCTATGATATCCTCCGCAGGCGATAAACGCAATAGGTATCGTAGCTAAACTAGAGATAAGCTTTGGTTTGATTTCTTTCCTAACATTCGCGCCGACTCCGAGTTGTCCGTCGCTATTTGAACCCCATGCGTATAGTTCGCCATTATTCGTTAATGCCAATGTATGTTTTATCCCACATGCGACTTGAACCACAAAATTGGCACCTAACGTTTTTACCATTCGCGGTGCTCTCTCGATCGAAAGCGATGTATTTACACCCAACTGACCCTCGCAGTTGGAGCCCCAAGCAAACAATTGGCCCCAACTGTTGATCGCTAACGTATGAGACGATCCACATGCTATTCGCCTGAATATGAACGCATCTAATTCAGGAATTTGTTCTGGAAATCAATTTCGTTACCAATTTTTGTTTTCTTCCCCAATTCAATTATGGCGATTAAAAAATGGATAATATTAAAAAAAAATAATATTACGGCAAAAAATATTATTGTGAATAATATTATTTTTTTAAATATTATTGTAAAGAGTATTTAAATTCTTGCATACATTACTTTGGAGACATTAAGAACAGATATTGTAAGATTAGAAATAGTTTATTGAAAATAAATTTAATGTATCATTTTACCCTATTGAAAAAATCCATGTGGATTCTATATGGATTTTCATTATGGAATTTCCATATGGATACCATGTGGATTGATGTGGATTCCATGTGGACTCGTCTGGATTCCATATGGATTTTTGATGTGGATTCCATATGGATTTTCATGTGGATTTTCCACGTGTATTTTATGTGGAATCTATATGGATTCTTTATGTGTATTTCCATATGGGTTTTCCACATGAATTCTTTGTGGATTTCAGGTGTGGATTCCATATGGATTTTTTATGTGTGGAGTTCCATACGGATTCTATGTGGATTTTTGATGTGGATTCTATATGGATTTTCTCTACATACATTGTACGCTTTGTAGTAATCGTTGTTGTTGTGTGGAAAATCCACATGAAAATCAATATCAAAAATCCACATGAAAATCAATATCAAAAATCCACATGAAAATCAATATCAAAAATCCATCTGGAATCCATATGGAATCCATACGAATCCACATCAATCCACGTGGAATTCATATGGAAAATCCATATGGAATCTACATGGATTTTTTCAATAGGGTATATTATGAGCAATGCCTCGTAAGTATTGAATTATATTGCAGTCGTCGCACCATGACCGGTTCTCGTAAACATTCGTCATAAAAAAAAAAAAAATTTATGACCTAACCTAACCTTACCTAACCTAACCTAACGTAACCATACCTAACCTAGCCTAACCTAACGTATTAAATCATTTCAATATTTATCACACTAGTATTATGTAGTTTCATATTTTTTAGTGTAATATTTTTCACAGTAATATTTTTCACAATAATATTATTCACAATAATATTTAAAAAAATAATATTATGGCGATTAAAAAATATACATCGAAAACATGAAAAATGTAGAAATATTTAAATTTGCAAATTTGATTGCAATTTTAATGTAATTTTCTACTTACGCAGCCTTTTACAAGGTTTCTCATGTCCAAGTTGACCAAAATCGTTATTTCCGCAAGAATAAATTTGGCCATCTTGTAATAAAACAATCGTATGATTTTCACCACAAGCAACTGAAATCAATGTCAGATACTCGAATGAAATTAAAATTCTACTAAGAATTAATTGAGTAGAATATTACAGGCAAAAACCTACTTTGGCTAATTTTGGCTGCTTGAGAAAACTCTACTTGTCGGGGTACCAGAATGGTTTCGTCTTCGATTCCACCAAGACCGAGTTCGCCATGTACTGTACTTCCCCAACAAAACATCGTTTCGTCTTTCAGCTTAAGCTCACACTCAATATTGTCACAGATTCGACGTTTTTTCGACCAATTTGCCTGATGATTAAGTTTTACATTTACTTTCAACTTTACTAACATAACTTACTTACTTAAAGTTAAACACCCAATGCAGTATAAAAAATTATTTTTTTCTTGTTTTCTAACCATTTTTTAGTGTTTTGCATACTCGGTGCCAACGAAGGAAAAATTTGATATCACGTGTGATGTAAAAGCACTATTTTTGTGAAAAGTGACGAATCGGCCTAAAAAGGTAGATTGACAATTTTATACAATTGAAATCTTTGACAGCCTAAGGTAATGTTTCAGTCAAAGATATTTTATCGATTAGATTTAATTTGTATTTAAACTACATTAAAGTATCGAACAAAATATAGTATAAAATAACAAAAATTGAGAAAATTTTTTAATAATTTTTACAACAGTTTCATTTAGTAGTCGATACAATTGTTGACCCCCCTACGATGATTGACCACTTAAATTTTATTTATTTCAAGCGTATTTCGGAAATTAATAATATACGATTTGTAATATAACTTCTACGATACAGACTTTTAAAATATCAAATTTTTTTTACTATAAACAAAATCGTGATCACTTTACTGACGAGTCTATATCTTTTTACAATAGTCAATATTTGTTGAAATCGTCAACAGCGGGAAATATAACCTATAATTAATTAACAATTTTAAACAAATATATATAAAAGTAGAAAAGATTCGTTAGGAGACGATTGTACACACTCCAATTTTTGTGAAGACCGAAAACTCGAAAATGGGCTCAAAATGTTACAATGTTTCCGGCCAATTTGAAATTTGTGTGATACTTATTTCGAAATTTCAATTTTCACATTTATTATGTAATTTTGTAACCTAACTTAACCTAACCTACCTTAACCTAACCTATTTTGTAACCTAACCTAACTTAACTTAACCTATTTTGTAACCTAACCTAACTTAACCTATTTTGTAACCTAACCTAACTTAACCTTTTTTGTAACCTAACCTAACTTAACCTAACCTATTTTGTTAACCCTTTCACACCAAGGCAAAACTGTCTGGATAAAAAAACTAATGTGCAACGGTTTTCAGTTTTCGGGGTCGCTGATTATGAATTTGGAGTCAATTTTCAATCATTCAAAATGGCGGATCCAATATGGCCGACATATTTT
This sequence comes from Trichopria drosophilae, assembly GCA_030407085.1. Taxonomy (NCBI): domain Eukaryota; kingdom Metazoa; phylum Arthropoda; class Insecta; order Hymenoptera; family Diapriidae; genus Trichopria; species Trichopria drosophilae. The sequence continues at coordinate 81,337,436 of CM059587.1, read as the reverse complement.
TTAAAAGTCAAGCAGCCATATTGAATTCTTTGTTTAAAGTTTTACAAATTTGTTTTCAATTCGGATTCAGCGATATTATGAAAAATGCTTAAAAATTGTCCAATTTTGTGCGGCCATATTGGATTTTACGTTAAGAATTATTTATAAAAATTATGAAAATTAATATACGGTATGTTGTGACTGCTCGTATGAATTATTTCAAAGTGTACGGTAGACATAGTTTTCAGGGTGACTGATTCCAAATCAGATGTCAGTTTTTCGAAACTCAAAATGGTGGATCCAATATGGCGGACTATTTTTAAAATTTAAGACAAAATCTATACTGTGGGGTTTTCTTGGTCGCTGATTTCGAAAAAACTGACATCAGATTCGCAATCAGAGTCCTCGAAAACCTCTGAATATAGTTTTTCACAAAATTTTCTCAAATTTGTACAATTTTGTCAGCCATATTGGATCCGCCATTTTGAATTTCGAAAAACTGACTTCGAATTCGTATTCAGCAACCCTGAAACCCCCAAGTACTGGATATTATTGAACATTACTCAAGTTTTCAAAATATTGTCCGCCATATTGAATCCGCCATTTTGAATTTCGAAAAATTGAATAAGCAACCCCGAAAACAAGTAATAGTAATTAAAACTACATGTTTACAGCTGAATTTCTTCGGAATTGAATTAATCATGTAAAAAGTGGTATTTTTAATCGTAAATTTGTTTATAACAAATCAAAAACAATAAAATTACTGAAAATACTGTAATATTGAAAAATATAAACTCTTACTGTATTAAAAATACAACAAACAATGGAATATTCGGTATAAATAGGAAAATATGACCAAAATGAAAAGGTTAAAACTGACGCCTGACTTTTCATTAGAATCCTTATTAATAGTCATAACTGAACGAAAATAGTATAACGAATAGACGAAAAATATAACCATTAGCTCGTATTGATCATCTGCCAATCGTACATTTTGATACCAGTTTTATTTTCCTTAAAAATGAATAATTTACTGCTTTTTCTAAATCGTATCGCAGTCGTGTGAAACTTAAAGGAATTTAGGATGTTAGGACCTAGTAAATATTTTAATGTTTTCTGTTTCTTTACAAAAAATAAAAAATGAGGAATATCTTTTAAGGGGCCAATCATTGTATCGACTACCTTATGCAAAAGAACTTAATAAACTTCGAAATCAATACAAGAAATGCCTGGGATTGATTAAAAAAAAAAAAAAAATGGTCGAAAGAAAATAAAAAGTTTCTAATTTAAAACAGGACTACGAGTGCAGCGTGTAGTGAAAAATTAATAATTAGAAGCGCAAAAACAAACCAAATTTTAAAGGTTATGCAGCTTTTCATGCGCTGAAATTGAAGGAAGTGCCTGTCGTGTACTTGCCAACTTGTCAATTCAGAAAGAGGGATAGAGGAGAACGTAAATTAATGAAGAAAAAGGATTAAAAGAGGTTTAAAGTCTATTTATTTGTAAGTCTATCTGTACAAGGGTTCGTATTTTAACGCGGTTACTTACATTTTTGGAGCTCGAAAATGAGCTTGTCATGAATTACTGTTGCAGAAACATTTTCTGTTGACTAGGGCGAAGAACTTTGATCGTTTTTCGCCGTTTTTAAAGCTTCGGGGATAATTTTCAAGTTCGCGGATAATTTCAATCGAGGAAAAAACTGGAAGCAGGTGATTGTTCAGATTGCTCGTCATTCGGTTACACGCGTATCCTAACCAAACCTTTTCCCTCGACCCTCGACCTTTCCTCAGGGTCGGGCGTGCGATATCGCGCGTGTCCGATATTCATGAATACACTCCCACTGTTTGAACTTAGAAAGTGTTCTTAATGAAACACAATCCACTGAGTCACTCTGCCCATACAAATACAATACAATCATACGGTGACGTATCATACAGGCACTAATGAGGGAAATTGTGTCGATTGGCGAATATGTGCGGATTATAAGGCACACATGTATGCTTGAATTTGCAAAACAGTGTTGCCAGTACGCAATAAAACTGATATGTAGCGTAATAGTGGCAATAAAATGTACTTATATTGCCGATAAGGTAACAATCTACTCCGAAATAGGTAAATTGTAAACGACTGAATCCCCTGCTTAAAAAAATAGAAATGTTATCCGAAATTCGATCATTTCTATCCATTTCAATCCGTTTCTATCCAATACACTCATATTTATCCGAAAATATCAGTAAAAAGTATTACAACTTAACCCAATTTTGTAAGAATCTATAAAAACCACTAAGTTCATCCATTTTCATCCGACCTAACGGATACATATTCTTTCCAATTTCATCCGAAGACTCTGTCTTATCCGTTTCTGTCCACTAATCGTATACAGATCCTATCCAATCTAATCCTCTGTATCATCCGAAACTGAAATGTGCAATTCTATCCATTTGTATCCTATCGGTTGACCGCCAATCCTTTCCATATGGACTTTCATCCGAAGACTCTATCTTATCCGTATTTGTCCACTAATCGTATACATATCCTATCCAATCTAATACACTGTACCATCCAAAACTGAAATGTGCAATTCTATCCATTTGTATCCTATCGATTGAACGCCAATCCTTTCCACTTTCACCCGAAGACTCGATTCTTTCCAAGCTTGGACGTTAATAGCTGTTCTAAACTATACACAAGGTCTTTTAAGAAATATAAAAAGTGATTTAACCCTTTAAGTCCCAAATTTGCACAATTTGCACATGGATTTCAGCATCGTTTTATGTATAAAATAAAAATAAAAAAAATCTATATCCGACTAGTTTTGAGGTCGCTCTTTCGATTGGCGCTACTGTAATTTTCGAAAAATGGCGTTTAATAAATTTTTTTAGTAAAATACTGACAAAAAACGTGATTTTTTAGCTACAATTTAAAAAAAATTGCATTTTTAATTATGATATTGGTTTCAGATCCTCAGCAATCGAGATTGGATAGGATTGGATTGAAAATTTCAATTCATTTTGAATTCATACTTTGATTCCGTAAATATGTATTCAAATGGATTGAATTTTGAAGAAAGGAACCATCTGTATTGAATTTTACGAATACAATCGGAAGCGTAATTTGCCGGATTAAATTTTAGAAAAAATAATCAATTTGTATTCAATTTTACGAATATAATAGGAAGCGTAATTTGCCGGATTAAATTTCAGAAAAAGTAATCCATCTGTATTCAATTTACCGACACAATTAGATACCCAGTAAACGAAAACGAATAGAAAGTTAAAAATACCAATTGAAATGAATTCAAGTGAATTAAAATAAATTAAAAAGTGGATTCAATTACTCATTTTCATGCGTTTTTATTCATTTTAATTCACTTGAATTCATTTCAATTCGTATTTTTAATTTTCTATTCGTTTTCGTTTACTGGGTAGTTTTGAATCCGTAATATTGAATACATATTTATTCAAAGTTTATTTTTTGAAAGAAAACTTTGCATTGAAATGAATACGCTTAGATAGTTTTAAATCCGTAATAATCCGATACAAAGTTTCTTTTTTGAAATACAACCTTTCTTGGATTGAAATGAATACGCTTATAGGTAGTTTTGAATCCGTAATGTTGAATATAGATGTATTCAAAATTTCGTTTTTGATAGAAAACTTTTTTGCATTGAAATGAATACGCTTAGATAGTTCTGAATCCGTAATGTTGAATACGGAGGCATTCAATATTTCGTTTTTAAGAAGGAAACTTTTTTTGGATTGAAATGAATACACTTGGACAGTTTTGAATCCGTAATGTTGAATACGGATGTATTCAATATTTCGTTTTCAAAAAGGAAACTATTTTTGGATTGAAATGAATGCGCTTAGATAGTTTTGAATCCGTAATGTTGAATACATATGTATTTAAGATTTAATTTTTAAAAAGAAAACTTTTTTTGGATTAATATGAATTCAGAAAGTAACCTTTTTATTCGCAAGAACGAATAGAATTGTATTTACGCATTAAAATGGATTCACCGTTGACCAAACTATGAATTCAGAATTCAATAATTGAATCCAATTCTATACAACTCTATCCAAGTTCGATTGCTGGGTTGTAAACGACTCAATAATTTTTCCACACTTGGACTTTAATAGCTATTCTAAACTATACACAAGGTTTTTTTCTTACATCTTTTAATTGGTAGCACGTCTTTATTTCACGGACAAATAATCACACGAGAAAATATTACGGACATTTGATCACACGTCAAATTATCACAATGATAAAATATCACATTGATAAAATATCACATTGATAAAATATCACATCAACAAAATATCACACATTTACAAATTTCCCCGTGCATCCATATTCATTTATGAATTATTTGGAGTACGCGGAGTTCTGACTGTTTAGGTTAGGTTAGTTTTAGGGCACCCATATGCTTTTAAGCATTATTAGAGGTGGACAGAATTCTGAGTAGTTAGATTAGGTTAGTTTCGTGACGTTGCCATTTCTTTCTTCTCCATTTTAGTAAACGAAATTTTATCTATAATAATTCTCGCCACAATAACCAGGATTAAATGGTCTGATGCCAAAATGGCGGAGCCAAAACATCCGATGCCAAACCAGAGGGGCCAAAATGTCCTAATGCCAGAATGGCGGCGGGAAAAGACTGACATGAATTTCCGGGAGTAATGTCCAATTTTTTTGAGCTGGTTTTTTGCCTCAGTGATATTTTTGTTTATGGTTATTTTTCCATGTGCTATTTTGTCGTGCGATCAATTGCCGTGTTCTATTTTGTCGTGTGATTAGTTGTCATGTGAAATAAAGACGTGGAGCCTTTTATTATATTACAATCAGTGTATCGCAAAGTTAACATTGTTTACTTTTGTTTACATTACGCAGGTAAAATCGTTTATTTTTCTTATACATAATGGACGTTAGATCAATGTTATTTTGACGATTTTAAATCGTTAAAAATAATATTGACAATAAGATATTTGCATCCATTTATTCCACATTTTTTTACAGCCTAAATCCAAGGCTTGAATTATTAAATTTGAATAAATTTTAACATCCTTTTTTAATCACGTATAAGGGTAATGCCATCGTTTTCCCTTACATTCCTGACTTTGGCATAAAGAATGAAACGTGAATAAAAATTCTTTTTTATTATGGTGACTGAATTAAACCGCTGCTAATTACTGAAAATTTTATGCACAAGGTCTTTTAAGAAATATAAAAAGTATCGATTTAACCCGTTTCGTCCTTAAATGGCATAAATTGTCGCCTTTTTTTTGCTAAATAATTTTCTTAAAAAGAGTGAATGAATTGTTATACAAGTCCATATCTTGTAGGTTTCAAGTCTGTTCTTTCTGAATCTGAAGTTCATTTTCCAAAATCTTTAGTCGTTTTTCCGATATGGCGCCCAAAATGGTAAAAGACGCGAAAAAAATAGTAGTTTCGTAAAAGGAAATCCTTTTTTTTTATATGAAACTGTAGTCCAATCGATTCATACTTTTAGATCTGGTGGAATAATTTGGTGTAGCAAAAGGTAGTACACTGCGCATCCTAGAATTCAAAATGGTAGCTTCAACATGGCGGCATTTTCAATCAATTTTTGTTATTCAGTTGTAATACTTTTATAAGTGAACATACATTCAATACCAATTGATAAAAGATGACTTTCCACATCCTCGATCACTTTTCAAATTTTCACGATTCAAAATGGCGGATCCCATATGGCGGTCAAAAATTTGAAATTTTTATAAATTTTTATACAAATGTATGAGGGGTTTTTGAGATTCCTGATAACAAATACATTGTCAAATTTTTAAATTCAAAATGGCGGATCCAATATGGCGGACTAAAATCCAAAACTTTTTTCAATTTTTGTAAAAATGAGTATAGGCGGTTTTTTGAGGTTCCTGATTCAGAATTCGTTGTCATATTTTCGAATTTCAAAATCTCAAAAGGACTATTGGCCATCAATAGTGATTCGATATTACTTCTTCAATAGTGACGAGAAAGTACTTCTTCGCCTCAATGTTGCCTTTCGAACCGCTGACAACACAAAATAGATACAAAAGATCCACTAACGAATTCGTTATCCGGAGAACTCAGAAACCCCCATATATTAATTTTCGAATCAAGCGATGTAAATTTCAAATTTTTAATTCTAAAAATCCAACGACAGATTCGTAGTCCAGTATCGCAAAAAAGCCCCTAAAAGCATTTTTACCAAAATTTCAATTTCAACCGCCATATTAGATCCGTCATTTTCAATTTCGAAAATCTGTCAACGAATTCTGAATCAGAAACCGCAATATGCACGTGTTTATACTAATTTATACAAATTTCAAATTTTTGACGCCCATTGGGGATCCGCCATTTTGAATTCTAAAAATTTGAAAATGATGTGGAAAATCATCTTTTATCAACTGGTATTGAATGCAGGTTCGTTGACAAAAGCATTACAACTGAATAACAAATAAAAATCATTTATTTCCGAAAATTCTCGGTCAGTTCACAATTAATGTCTTTAGTATTTGCTAGAAAACCATTTGTAGTAATTAGAATTGCCTTTACAGAGCCCGAAATTTTTATTCAGAAAAACAAATTTTATTCAGTATTATATTTTGGAATTGGCTAAATATACCGGGTGAATTTATATTGACAAAACATATTGTATTTCATATAATTCTGCCCACAATCAAAAAATCTTCTATTTCATTCGTTAGATTGCTACAGAAGATTGTATATTTAGAGTTATGTATTATTATTGCATTTAGACTGAAATTTGCTTCTCCAAGAAATCCAAAATACAAGTTCAATTCATGTTTTTAGGAGAACACGTTGGTGAAGTATCATACTCGCCTCGTAAACTGAACATTCCTTAGGTCATGAGTTCGAATCCTCGTCCGGCAACTTTTTCTGTTTATATCCATAGTAGATAATTCAGGAAACCTGCTGAGTGAAAATACGAAATCTGGACTGCTACCGATCTCTGTAAGGTAGTTATCAGCATCGTCTGCAGTTTTTCCGTAATCGACGCGTCGTAAATATTGCCTTGAATGAAAGTAAGTCAATATTTGTAATAAGCCAGCTACGTCACAGATTGACAACTAACTATTGAATGATCTCTTTTCCTCCTATTGCCACACAGGCAAATTTTTTGTTCATCTCATTGTAGGGTCTCCGGAATAACCTATTTCGACTCAGCGCTTCACACAATAGGGGGTGCAATATATTTCGCTAATAATCTCCCACTACAGATATATGACTTCATGCGGGACATCGACATCCATCGGCTGCAACAAATTACTCACAGTTACATCCGTAGCCTGCGAACGAAAGTAGAAGCTTCGGACCACCTTGATCCGAACCATCATGGATCCGACCATTGGACCATCATGAGTTATCTCGAGTCCAAAAGGGGAGTCCAAAAGGGGAGGTTCATCCGGCTTCGAACGACAATTGCAAGTAATTGCAAAATAGTAGATCGACTATGACTAACTATTGAATTGTAATTGTTTATTTGTTTGCATCGTCTTATGTGGGGTGATGACAAGTCTTACCCGATTAGCCATAAATGGCATAAATTTTGTAAGTAATTCCGACCATTGAAGATATCATGTAATGTGTATTTCAATTTCTCCCATTAACAAATTTTAAATTCTTATGAAATGAACAATCTGGATCATACCTTAATAAATACTCTATCATAATTTTTCAGGGACTTACCCACCACTCTATTTTTAATTGCACATTGAATAATCAAAAACAAATGTTCAGAGTTGAACTTTTAGTTATAGTGGATTGACCGTATAGCACTAATGATGCACCAACATGCATTGATATAAATGTTGAAGCGTCCAGTGTTGTCGATCAACAGTTCAAGAAGATCGCTCATTCCGTGCATCATGCATTTGTTCACAAAGAAGACATTAGGGGTTACTCTTATCACATCTGTAAAACATTTTACCTTCGGCTGATAACATTTTTCAATTCATACGTTACCTGGAATACTTTAAGAGTCGATTTTTTGCGGATATTCGAAACTATCCTTAAAGAATTCATTATTTCGAAAGTGTGCTTATTGCAAACGCAGCTATAGTTGCAACGTAGGTTGAAAAAATTAATAATAATAATAATAAGATACCTTACTTCCGATAAGAGTACTGAAACTGCTATATATTTTGTTAGAAACTACAATTTTATCTAAAATTTGATAATTTCAGGGTATGTATTAGAATCGTAGAGAAAAATACGAAGTTTTACAGGTTTAAAACTGACCACTTTTACATTTCGCAGAAATTCGAAAATGACAATGTTTTTTCTCTGCTTTGCAAAATTTAAATAGAAAGAGTGTCTGAAAATATTAATTTTTGAACTTAAGAATTCCATTTGTGGCACTGTGAATACTTTCTAATTCTTAATCATTATAATCTAATGATCTTCTATCAATTAATGCCACGATAAATTAAATTCACCTTGCATTATTAACATGATCTGTTATGAAACTACAGTACTCCCTCCTAATATTATTCTAATCCGTCTTGTCTCTCCTTTTACACCCCCCCTCCCTCGTATTAATCAAATGAGAGAGTAACATCTACCCTACTCTCTACTGAAAAAATCCAGGTGGGTTATTCCACGTGGTCTAACCACCTGGTCTCAACCTGGTTGTTTTGGCCCAATTGACCAGGTCGAGACCATGTATAATTTTGCCACCAGATCATCACCACCTGGTCAAAACTATGTATCCTACTGAAAATTGACACCTGACATAGCTTACATGTCATGTGATATATCATATGAGAATTTATCAAATGATATATCATGTGGTTTACCATGGCATAAATGTAAAGAGCCAGAAAACACTTAAGTAATAGGACGCATTATTATAGATATTTAATATGCTTTACTCATATTTATGTGAATGTTAAATATGTTATTACGGAATATAGTTTTACAATTTCGTTCACAATTAAATCTATGAATTTGAGAATAATTTACCCCAACCGAGGATCGAAATCAGGTCTTCCGTTTACTACGCTAACGCTTTGACCACTACGCTACACTCGCATATACATATTACTCCGTGAACAAGAGTAACTTACACTCAAGCGCAGAAGGCATATTGATAAATGCGGGTTTAGTTCCAGCAAAAACTTTAACAATTCTTTGAAGACGTTAATTACTTACAAAATAGTAAACGCAAACATTTTATGCAGTTATTTTTGTCGGAAAATACTGCACTACAAAAAGAAAAATAACACTAGGATATAATCGCGAGAATCCCAAATGGTCTCGACCTGGTCAAATGGGCCAAAACTACCAGGTCAAGACCACGTGGTTAGACCACAAGGAAAAACCCACCTGGATTTTTTCAGTAGGGTGATATCTAAGTGAAACGTTGCGCTGGGTACACGGAGAAAAATGACTCCGCTGGATTAACTTATTCATATCAGCTAAAATTTTCGGCTGGAATTGCCGAAAATATATGCAATTTTAGCTGTTTTGATTCCGCTAATGTAGCCTTAACCCTACTCAATTCGCGCTTAGCTCTAAATTTCCGCTACATTAGTAGATTTGTTCCGTTAAATTTGCGGACTTTTTCAGTAAATTTAGCTGAAATTATCGGCTATCCCTAACGGAATTCCAACAGCTGTCCCTATAGGATAAAATTGGTAGAATCTGCGGATTTTTCGGCTGATTTTGCTGATTATTTTTCTCCGTGTATGGTCTTTGTTGACCGGGTTGTGGATTACATCTTGTCTTTGTTTGTTGGGTGGATTATTTCATCTTACCTTTTTTGGTTGGGTTCCTCATGTAACCAGAGTTGAGTGAAAGCCGACAGTAGTCAACTTTAAGCCGATTATAGAATGTCGTGGACGAGTCGACGGTCAGTGGACTCTAAATGAGTACAGTCCAAGTATCAAGTCCGCTATTGAAAGTTGACTTTAGTCAACTTTACGTCAGCTGAACAAAGTCGACTGGTCGGATGGATGTCAGTTGAATTTAGTCAACTAATTGAAGTCGTCGAAATAGTATTCCTTCCCACGCAAACAAAAGTGGATTTTCAGTCAACTTTGGTTGTACGGGTTACATCTAGTTACATTTGTCGCCATGAGACGCGTACGCGATGCTCGGAGGTCTGATGTTCCTCCATAGGGGTTCCTGCTGTAGAAATGAGTTTTCGTTCACTCGAAAACATATGAAATGGTTATCTTAGTTGTACATGTGCCGACAGAAAATGTCACGTACGGACAGCACAGAGAGAAAAAAATAGTCACATTTACAATATAAAAATAGTCATAATCAAATAGTCATTTTCATAATTTATGCAGTGAGATGTTCTACGAGATAGTTGAATTGACTATTCAGCAATGAAATGACGGTTTATGTACATTCAAATTTTAGCGTGATTGTAAATGTATTCTAATTTATAAAAAATGATTTCAAGCTTTACTAATTCATATTGAAAGATTGGCGAACGCTTAATATAGTTGAAGTCGGTCAATAAACGTGAAACAGATAAAAGGTTAACCAAGCGGGTACGTATAGTATAATCTTTTACTGCAGAGGATAGTTCAATTGACTACATGCAATAGTTATACCGTTCATTCACTACAGTAAGTAGTCATTTTTTAGTAGATTTGACTATATTTTTCTCTCAGTGAGGTGATAATCTTAGACAAACCGATGTCACTTGTTCCTATAATGGCGTTGCACCACATTTTTTTACCGGCTGGAGTGTAATGCTTAGAATCCAATGCCGAATCGAACTTTTCGATTTTTGTTCGTTTTCATCTAATTAACTTATAGTGGTCCCTGTCCTAATGCATCTCGTTCTACTGCTTACTCCTGTCAGAACGCATATTTTGTCTCCGTCCAAGTGCATATTTTCCTCGGGTGCGGATAACTTTGAGGGTCCGAAACGTATGCATTAGGACAGGGACCACCGGAGACGAAGAAAAAATGATAGCAAGGTCAAAAAAATGATCTAAATGCTACAAAACAAAGAAGTAAATAAAAATAAGAAAATAAATAAATGGGTGAAGGCGGGGCGAAGCGGCGAGGATTTTTTCCGTGTATCATATCTCTCCTTGAATTTCGTATTTAGGATGATGCAAAGTACCATTTGATAGGTAATTTCATAGTCAATATTTACACGCATGTTACTTACGGTATATGGTGTACAGATGGCCAGCTATGGACAATTTAAAAAACTTAAAAAACATGGGGCGAAGCGGCGATACCGGGGTGAAGTGACGAATCCTTATTTTTAGAGATCTCTGAGACGTCCATCATAAAATTAAGTGCAAGCCATAATCTTTTAAGTTGTTATTGTTTGTTTTAATAAAAATAATATTTCCACGTTGATGGAATATCAATGTTTCCAACAACAGTAACAAAATAAATTGCATCTTCGGAAGCTTTGAATACTCGTATTATATCAGGATCACATATTTTAACTTCGTCTGCAGTTACTCAATGCATTCATCATTTAGGGAATTCTAAATTAAAAAATAACCACGGAATAGAGACTTCCTGGAAAAAATTTCGCCACTTCACCCCAAAGTATCATTTGGACTTCCAGGTACGATATCTCATTATAAACACACAAAAAAAGGAACAATTCATGTTTTATAAATAAGTCCAAAAAAATATACTTTTAGAATAAATATATAAATAGTGATTATTAAACTGCCAAAATGAAAATATTGACCAATCTGAGAACAAAGTACAGGAAAATGACTTGAAAATTTTGTTTAAAAATTACATTTCTCGCTCCCAAAGGTAGGTAAGAGTACAAAAAATGAAATATGCCTCAAAATCTGAAAAATTGTGTAAACAAAGAAACTATATATGATATTTTACAGTCAGTATGATCATAATGGAAATATTTGAGATTCGTCACTTCGCCCCGTTCGCCACTTCGCCACGTCTTCCCCTACTACTTCATGATGATATAAATCTTAAAGGACCCCACAGCGGTCCCTATGGCATTTTGGTCCCGGTCAAATTTAACCAAAGTTTAGTATAACGCAGTTCTTACCACGCCGATTTAAAGTGTCCCAAGGACCAAAGATGAAAAATGGACCGTTTTCGAGATACGGAGCATCGAAAGTCGCAAAAATGAGCATGACGGCTAATCGTTCAGAGGCAAGCATACTTGCTCTACGGTTCTACACAACTTATTTTCACGTATTTCGAACTGCTTATTCCAAACCGATGTTCGTTTTGTGATTTAGATGGGAGAAGTTATAGTTATAAACAATTTTTATAAACAAAATCAAAATTTTCATACTTTTGCATTTATATTTTCTATGCGACAACAATATTCATAGGTTTTTAGGGCCTATGATTACAAATCTGGTATCAGTTTTTGAAAATTCAAAATGGCGGATCCAATAAGGCGGTCGGCATTGAAAAAAATAATCGAATTTACTTGAAACGTAGTACTTGGAGGTTTTTGGGGTCGCTGATTATAAATCTGATATCAGATTTGGGAAATTCAAAATGGCGGATCCAATATGGCGAGCGATTTTTAAATCAACAATTTATATATGTTTTTATACATTTTACATTCGTAAAATCTGTATTTCACAAACTACATTTATACGTTTAACCCCTTCGCTGCGGATGACAAAGATCTTTGTCATTCAGGACTTTTCTCTGACTGCGGCAAAAACGCAAATCTTTGTCATGACATAAATTAGTCTGATGAAGTCAATAATATATCCAATTTAAAAACTTGACCATTTCTAGCTAGCCTAAGGTATACCGAACAACATGCCTTTGTCCTTTTTCAAAAACATGTTGTCAAAAAAAAGATACAAGTTTTTAAAATATGTTGTTTTTACGATTTTGTAAAAATCTTTGTCATGAGCTATGTCGCCGTATTAAGTCAATTTCTGTATTAAAAATTAATGAAATCGGTTGAAACTTGCTACTCAGAGGTTTTCGAGGTCGCCGATTACAAATCTGATGATATATTTTGAAAATTCAAAATGGCGGATCCAATACCGTGGGTTAATGTTAGCCTTCCCCCGTTAGCTTCGATATACAATATGTACTTAGACACTTTACTACGAGGAGGTTCGAGAAAGGTCTTAAAAGTGCAATTTTTTTCTGTTTTTATATATTTTTGTTTAAAATTGTTTTTAAAATAAAAACTGTAACATATTGAACTCTAGAAATCAGTGTTTTTTTCCCACATGTAACACGATAACTCGGGAGTACATAACAAAATTTTGAAATTTACACGGAATAATCTGGGTAGATAATAAACTCTGTAAAATATCTATAAAAACTAAAAATATAGATTTGTAGCTGCAGAATCGAAGAAGTTTTCGATAAAAATACAAAATTCGGTATAAATATTCTATAAATAATCACGAGAGTGTTTCTATTGCCAACCTGCCATGAGCAGCATTATTGACATATGAATAACAAATTGCAGTAATATTGTACATGCAAAAACTGATATAAGATTCGTAATCAGTTCGAATTTTGATCAAGACGTCCGCCATATTGAATCCGCCATTTTGAATTTTCCAAAAATGTAACTTCAGATTCCGTAATCAGCGACCCCGAAAACCTCTGAGTAACAAATGTCAGGCGAAATGATTGGTATTTAGAAAATTTGCCCGCAATATTGAATCCGCCATTTTACATTTTCGATATCTGACTTCAAATTCGTAATCGGCGTCCCAAGAAACCCCTATACACTACGTTGCAGTAAAATCTAACCAAATTTTTTTTCCCGCATTTTTGGCACTTTTTGTGAAATTCTCGCCGCAGCGAAGGGGTTAATAAACGAAACGTATTATATATACGTTTTCAAAACGTTACCAATAAACGTATTTTATACTACCATTCTATAGACGTATCATGTAAACGCATACACTATATACGTATACCACTTTTATACTATTTTTACGTACAATATTCGTTTATTAAACTAACGAGTTCTTATTGGGTTTATTTTTTTCAATACCGACCGCCTTATTGGATCCGCCATTTTGAATTTTCAAAAACTGATACCAGATTTGTAATCATAGGCCCTAAAAACTTATGAATATTGTTGTTGCATAGAAAATATAAATGCAAAAGTATGAAAATTTTGATTTTGCTAAATCACAAAACGAACATCGGTTTGGAATAAGCAGTTCGAAATACGTGAAAATAAGTTGGGTAGAACCGATTTTTAACGAATTTTGGTTAAATTTAACCGGGACCAAAATCCCATAGGGACCGCTGCGGGGTCCTTTTCTATTGTATATCAATATTTTTCCTATGTTTTTTTATCTTTTTTAAAGATGAGAAATATTCCGTTTCTGAAATATACCACTATTAGTCGCATGTAATCTACTAAAAGTAATCGTCTCTTGCACTCCAGAATCGCGGCTGTGAATGTTGACTATAAAGTCGACTGGAAGTCGGCTTTTACTCGGACATTCGTCGACTTTTGGTTACATGGGTTATAATTCCTTATGGTTCTCGATCGGGTTGTCGATTACACCTCGCCTTTGTTTCGGTTGCATTATTTCATCTTGTCTTTGCAAGCTGGATTTGGAATTACGTCTTATCTTTTTGGGATATATGCATTCCGCCATTTTGAATTTTTGAAATCTAATACCAGATTCGTAATCAGCGACCCCAAAAACTCACGAGTAACGATTTTCAATTCAATTGAATAGATTTTGTTTAAATCGCCCGCCATATTGGATCCGTCATTTAAAATTTTTGAAAAATGATGTCAAATTCGCAATCAGCGACCCCAAAAACCAGTAAGTAACTATTTTCATGCCAATTGAATCGATTTTTAAAAAAGTCATCCGCCGTACTGGATTTGCCATTTTGAATGGAGTTTTTAAAATGGACTTCAAATTTTCAATTTTTGTTTAACTTTACTATTCGAGTATAAATGTAAAGTTGCTTTGCACTTTCTTTTGGCATCATCCCCTTTATTTCTGAAAGAAAGCCTTTCCGTGAGGTATTTTTCTCGTTAACCCTTTGAGGTACACATTTGTCTTTATGTTGAATTGACTTGAAATTTGTCACTAGGGGGTTTTTGGGGTTGCAGATTGCGAATCTGATGTCAAAATTTCAAAATTCAAAATTGCGGATTCAATATGGCATATTTGTTGCATATTTACATCGTGAAGGCCATCATATTAAAGCCGCCATTTTGAATTTTATAAAACCAACATCGGAAACGTCATCAGCGACCTAAAAATCCCCATTATACCAAATTTCAAATCATTATCTTAAAAAACAGCGTCAAAAATGAATTCTTTCGAAAAAATCGTGGTTTTTCCATGTTTTTTTATTTATAGATGATACACAATAAACAATTACATCTTAATAACTGCGTTGATAGATTCTTCTATCACCATAGTAACAGAAAATACCAAACAAAAACCGATTGAAATGCGTTAACTGAAATTTAAATGAGCAAAATCAAAGAAAACGTAGGTTACCACCATGCCGCAAAGGGTTAAACAATTGATATTATATGAAGAAAATTCAAAAACCCGATCTACCAATCAGAACTTCTTTGTATTTACCGCATACGCTCTCTTGCGATTACACCTTTAAGCGCACACGTCTTCGAATTGTGAGACATCAATTCGACGACTATATGTCAATATTAAGTTGACTTTGAATAAAAGCGCAGGTAGTTACATAGTTCATGGTTGAACCGTTCCCAGAGTAGTCCGCGGATGGTTCGTCTAGTTTTAGAGTTTAGGACGGCGCCATGTTGCTTGAGTGAGGTGTTACCAGGTGTCACGGTGTCAGTATTTGTTTAACGTGACGGGAGTTTTGGGTGTGGATCGTCGGATCGCGCTTCGACTGGTACGCGCCTCGTCAGGTTCCGTCTAGGAAATTCTACGACTACATCGAACCGCGGTTTCGAAGATCACCGCGAACAGTGAGTGTTTGTCGCTTTTTTTCCGTTTTTCCCAGTCACCGCGATTCCCGACGTCCGGATTACACCGACTGGCGGCCTGGAATTATCTTCGCCGTCACTCGCCCGGATAGTTCGTGTCTCCGAGAGCAGGTAGTTTCCGCCAAGTGGTTTCGCAGGGCCGATTTTCCTCAAATTTTGAATATTTACAAAATTTTGAAAAAGTACAGGTTACGTTGGAAAACGGTACGGCGCGTACCCTCCGGCGAGATTTCGGAGCGCGAACTTCTCCCCGGTTTTTTCCTCTCGCTCGGTCTCTCCTTCTCGTTAATAGACGGGTTTTCGATATGTGACAGTAACTTCTCCTTTTTATTTCGAGTTCCACTTTTCTACCTTTCCCGGCATTTTAGTGTCGTGAATTTTCTCACTTTTCTAATTAATCTTTTACTCATTGACGTTGATGGATTTATATAATATTTCATTACGTTTCCAATTTGAATAAATTTGAAATCGCTGTTTAATATTTTTATAAATAATTCTATCGGTTCGTTAATGTTGTGTAAGTTTCGATGACATTTCTTCTTCTCCATGTCTGAACATATTTCGACATAAAATATACTTGTTAGAATTATTTATTAATTTATTACATTATCAAATTAGTAACAATTAGAAGTATCAAAATTATTCGTTAGTTTAAATTAAGATCGTCCCATAAATCGTTTCGTTCCGATTTGTTAATAAGTTTGAAATTGCTGTTTAATATTTTTATAAATAATTCTATTGGTTCTTTAATGTTGTGTAAGTTTCGATGACGTTTCGGCCCCTCTAGGAGTCTTCTCCAGGTCTGAACATATTTCGACATAAAATATACTTCATAGAATTAATTAGGAATTTATTATATTATAAAATAAGTAACGATTAAAAGTATCAAAATTATTTGTTAGTTTAAGTTAAAATCGTTCCAATTTGTTAATAAGTTTGAAATCGCAGTTTAATATTTTTATAAATAATTCTATATTAGTTAGTAAGTAAATTCTCCGTTGTATATAGTGTATTTCTGATATAAGCAATAAAGTCGATTATTATTATTATTATTACGTTCTATTGGTTCGTTAATGTTGTGTAAGTTTCGATGACGTTTCGGACACTCTAGGAGTCTTCTCCAGGTCTGAACATATTTCGCCATAAAATATACTTGGTAGAATTATTTATGAATTTATTACATTATAAAATAACAATTAAAAATATCAACATTCGAACCAAAATATACCGATATATTATTATTTATCTATTTTTATTTAAGTCTTAAGTAACTACGGATATTTTTACAAAATAATTCGTTAGTTTAAATTAAAATTGTCCTATAAATCGTTACGTTTTCAATATGAATTTGTTAATAAGTTTGAAATATCTGTTTAATATTTTTATAAATAATTCTATTACAGTAGGACCACTCTTATTCTAATTAGTAAAGTTTTTCAAGGTGGCGCCGACCTCTCTTATTCTAATTTTCCCCTTACCCCCACTTACTTTGTTTGAGAGCTTGTGATTCGTGGCCAATATTTTTCGTTGACTTTTCGTGTGATAGTGGGGGAAGGATTAGAATAAGAGAGGCTGGACAATTAGAATTAGACAAGCAATTAGAATAAGAGAGATCCTACTATACGTTCTATCAGTTCGTAAATGTTGTGTAAGTTTCGAATACGTTTCGGCCCCTCTAGAAGTCTTCTCCAGGTCTGAATAAATTATTCCATAAAATATACTTGATAGAATTATTTATGAATTTATTACATTATAAAATAAGAATTTACGATTAGATATATCAACATTCGAACCAAAATATACCAATATATAATTATTTATCTATTTTTATTTAAGTCTTAAGTAACTATGGATCTTTTAACAAAATAATACATTAGTTTAAATTAAAATCGTCCCATTCTATACATGTAAATATGTACTTTAACGAAAATATACGATAACGATAGTTTGTAAGTGACAAAATAATTATTTAACATTTAAAACCTGGTCTCTCAACAATCACTCTTGGTATATTGAAAATAAGTACCTATTAAGTGTTTAACGTATATCTCAAGTAGTCGTTGACACAAACGTACAATATATGAGCAGTCATAAAGTTGATTAAAAACAGGTGTTTCAAATAACTTTTTATTTTGAAATTGACTTCAACGATTTTCAAAATTTTAATTATTCTTAATTGCAGTATTGTCATTTCTCTAAAAAAAAATTTGACTCACACTTTTTTTTTTAATTATTTGTGGCCCCTGATTACGAATATGACAATAAAAATTGCTGCCATCTTAAAAAAAAATGCAAAAAATTATTATTGTAGTTTTTTTAATTTATTTCTAAAAGTAAAACTGTATGGAAAAATGTTTCAAACAAAAAATGTAGTGTGGAAAATTCTCTACAAAAATGGTTATATACACTTTCTTCCTAATGTGTACAGTAAGCTCGTATATGAGCAACGAATGTGATGAAAGTTTCTTTTTAAGATCGAAAAAGTGTGAATCGAATTTTTTTTTAGAGGATATATAGTTCATCGAAACATTTACTAATATAATTTTATTTCGTGAAGAAGGAAGTCTTTGTAATACCTGAGGTGAACAATAAAACTTACTACTACTAATATAATTTTAGGAAACCTTACACTTTGAAAAGCAACAAGGGAATATTAAAATACCAATTGTTTACTTGTCTTCTACAGGTAGTTTTTACTCGATTAAAAAATTATACATTGTGATTTTTGTTTGTGTATTCTTTATTTTGCTATTAATCTGAATACCACTCGAATTCGATTAGGTCAGTTGTAACTCGCATATGTATTTCTAGATATAAATACAGTAGGACCTCTCTTATTCTAATTAATAAAGTTTTTCAAGATGGCGCCGTCCTCTCTTATTCTTTCCCCTTACCCCCACTTACTTTGTTTGAGAGTTTGTGATTTGTGGACAATATTTTTCGTTGACTTTTCATGTGATAGTGGGAGAAGACTGGTGGGGGAAAAATTAGAATAAGAGAGGTTGGACAATTAGAATAAGAAAGGCAATTAGAATAAGAACGGTCCTACTGTATGTTTTATTATAGAAAACATTAGTTTTATATTTGCCAATAAAGACATTAATAATAATGATTAAACATAAATACGAAATTAGTTGCATAACTCGAATCATTAATGAACTTTCGATAACAGAAAGATCTAAAGTAAATTTTATAAATAAAAAATTCTTAGAAACATTGATTTTTAATTGTTTATGAATGCTTGAAATAAATAACTTTATTATAGTAATTTAAAAAAAGACTAGTTCTGTATTATGTTTCAATTATGTATTAAGTAGTCGAGTTACGAATCAATACAAAAGTTGTAACGCTGATATTCAGCAATATAACCCATCTTTCTTGATGCGAGTACGCTGTGTACATTTTAATGTAGACACGTTTCACTTTGATCTGTATTCATACATATTTATAATTGTAATTTCCATTCAATTACAGCCATAAATTATTCTGTGATGAAACAACACAAAAAAAAAAGATTTTTGTAATTACTCTGTAATAATTGAAAATCACCATATACACATTTTATAAAAAACGTACGCATTCTGTTCATATTTAGCGTAATTAATAATAACATTAGAATGGTAATGGCTCATTTCACACAGTTACTTTTCACATTCGCATTTTATGTTTTTTGCAGGCTCAGCAAGCTGATAGTTTCTTCAAGCAGAATTGAAAAAAGTTGCCAAGATGCCGAAGTCTGTAAGTTCAATACTTTTATAATTGGTACATAGTTTTGCATTTGTGATGAAAGCAGAAAAAATGTATTATAAAAACTTCTTAAAAAATGGTTTTGATTAAATTTTCTATACAGGTCGCAAATTGCAGTTTTTGTATTTAATATTATCAATAAGTGCTTATTTAGTAAACTGATACTTTGGTGATTTTCCTAATGACTGCATTTACTCGAATTAAAAATACATTAAAAGAACTTATTAATAAATTCAAAAAAAAACAAAAACTTGATAACTTTGGAAGTTATCAGTTCTAATCACCATTTACCATAGTTTTAAAAGATTTAATGAAATTTTAATAAGTTGTAAACTATTTTATAAACTTTGTAAATTTTGTATTAATTTTGTAGTAAATTTGTTCCATTTTTATTAACTTTTAGTATGTGTTAACTAAACAAGTTTAGGAATTAATAGAAAGTGAACAAATTACAATTTCATCTAGTTGCACCTGTTTTATTAAATTGCCTTTTACACGATGTTAGCTAATATAATCATGACATTTTGGAGCTGTTGATAAAAAGAATTAATTTTTGTACATTCAGCATGTATATCTTCTACTTGTCTTGCTACTTTTAATTGTTAGAAGTTTGCATGAGATTGTTTTCAAATGACCAATAGTGTGAATTATTTTCAGCGCAAAATTGATTTTTAGAACTGCTGAAAATGTTTAATAAATCCTTTTGTTTGTTTTTAGTATTTAATGAACTATTATAAAAAGTAAAATGTAAAATGTACTTTTTATTATGTGCACACATTTAAGTTTCTGATTACAGTTCTATTTTTAATTGCTTTGATTAGAGTTTGTTTGTGCTTATGCTTTTTTTTTATTAACAGAACTTAAGATATGTTTTGTGAATGTTAGTATTAAATAAACGAAAGTTTCAAGTAAATTATAACTAAATTTTCATAAACAAACAAAATTTAATAATATTTTTATTTAAGTAGTTTAAGAATTTTAGATATTAGAAACATAATTTTTTTTTAATTAGTAATATTTTCTAGAAATCTAATTAATGTTTGATTTCAATGAATTTAATGAATTCCTAAAAATTATGTGACACCAAAACAAATTGTATTCTACAATAAGATAGAAAATTATAAGAGGTATGTTTTAATGCTAATGAGTTCAATGAACAATAAAAAATACACGTGCAAGTTATTCAATTGTTGGCTTAGCATTGGCCTAAATTTTCATACCTTCACCACTAGATTTTATTTCAGGTTTTTAATTACAACTAAAAAAAATTTAGTCATTGTTTTTAGATTAATTTTTTCATCAGTTTGAACAGGAAATATAAAGTGTCTTAGAGAAATTTGTCAAGAGTTTTTGAAAATGTTATTTATTTCTTCATTTTCAATTTCATTGTAGATTTCTAAAATGGAATATCGGCCTCGTAAACGTCAAAAGTAATTAAATTCTCATTACTTTATAACGATTGCAAACAAATTAGTTTTATGTGACCTACAGAAAAATTGAAACGTCTTACGATTTCTAAAGAATAGAGTTCTCACATTTTCAAGCGATATCTACTTTTTAATCATCTATTGTGTGTTTTTTTTTTGTGTTCTTTCGGTTGATTGTTAATTTTATTAAATACCCGATTTTTAACTTCCCCGATCGGCACGAAATATTCGTAACGTTTCGGGTTTGCGACGCGAACGTTTCTGAAACATTGCAGAAATTTTTTGTTAAATTTTATGGAAAATTTTTGTATTTACCAATTTTGAAAAATAAAAAATAAAAATATATATTTTCTGTATGAAAAGTAGTAAAGGAAAATCATTTTTAAAGTGTATTTCACAATTCAATCTTGGTAGATACGTAACCGACACGGGATTTCTTATTTTGACATTTAATGAATGTGCTGTCAATTTTGTGAGAACTCCACGTGGTAAGAATATTATTGTCATGTCATGCTTCCTTTGCTTTTGCATGATTCAGCCGACTTTTATGATGGGTTTGTGGTTACTCGCGAAGATAGGAAACAAACCAATTCATTTCTAAACGTTTATATTAGTTGTTAATTGGTACTTTTATTTCTGAAAATGTATGGTCATTTACCAATCAATTGATCGAAGTTTCACGCCGAAAAGTTAGCAGAAAAATTGAGTTTTTGATACAAAGAAAAATTTTATGTTGGAAAAATGTATAAAGTGAAGATTTTAATAGAATTTTTATAAAAATATGATTAAAAAACACTATTTTTGTAACAATGTTCAATATTTGTTTTTTTCAAGCATTTTCTCAAAATATCTTTTGTCTCTACTTTCAAATGTTAACAAATTAACGCCCAAGAGGACAATTTCTTGACATTAAAAACCAATTCAACAAATTTGAGACAAATCATTCTCGACGTAAAATTGATCACCTTTTCAGATTGTTCTAGGAAAATTTGTCTATGATGAAAGTGTAAAAAGTTATAAACAATTATTCACAAAAAAACGCGATTTTTTCCTTCACAAACATTTTTTAATTAATATTTTCATGTCAAACAAAAAAAGTCATTGGGTCAAGGCCTTAAAATATCGAGTCTTTTTTCATAATAAAATATGGGAAAATTAAAGATGGTGGTCCCAAAATGGCGACTGAAGTTCTTGTTTTGTAAAGTATTAGCATAGTGTACCAAATCTTCAAATATTATCCGATCTTGGTAAAGCTTAATACCCATAAATTTTTGGGGTTTCCTAGTACGAATTAGAAGTTATTTTTAAAAAATCCAAAATGGGTAATCCAATATGGCGGCGAAAATTCAAAATATTTTTTTGTATATGTATGAAACTTTGTATACAGGAGTTTTTTATGTCACAGATTACATAAGTCAAGTCATTTCAAAAATAAAAAATGTCATCCAATATGGCGGCAGAAAATTACAAATTTCATTTTATATTTATGAAACTGGGTAAATTAAAAAAGGGACTGGGTATTAGGGTCTTCGATTACGAATTACGAGTTATTTTTAAAAAATGAAAGATGCCGGATACAGTATGGCACAGCTTAGTGCACCAAATCTTTAAACATTATCCGATCTTGATAAAACTTAATACTCATAAGTTTTTGGGGTCTCCGAGTACGAATTTCAAGTTATTTTTAAAACATTAAAAATGTTGGAAACAATATGGTTGCCGAAAATTAAAAATTTCATTTTATATGAACGAAACTTGGTATACAGAAATTTTTGTGGTCGCCGATTACGAAAATGTAGTCATTTTTCAAGAATTTAGAATTGCGAATCCAATATGGCGGTAGAGAATTAAAAACGCTGTTTTATTTTTATGAAACTTAATAAATCGGGGTTTTGGGGTCTCTAATTACGAATTAGGAGTATTTTTTAGAAAATTGAAAATAACGGATTCAATGTGGCGGTAAAAAATAAAAAATTTTATTTTACTTTTATGTAACTGTACTGAGATACTGTTAAACAATGCAATATATAACTTTGACTATATAAGTCTGGAACCTCCGGCGATCAAGAGTGCTTACGCGTGGATTTTGCTGGAAAAGTATTGGACAATAGTCGATTTTAAAAAATGTTTTAAATTTCAATTTTTAAAGGTAATCCTTATGCAGGATAAAAAGGTCAATCTTTTTTTCCGGTACAAAAAGGTGTACCTATTTTAATTTGCTTATAATAAAATATACATTTTCGGTATTTCAACTCGTGATAACTTAAGAAATGTTAAAAATTTCGGAATGAAACAAAATAAAAATGACAGACTAAACCTTTTTCTTAGCAAATGTAAAAAGAACAAAATTAAGATGTTTATAAACAAAAAATGGTCAATAAAAGTAAAAAACCTCCCTATATCGATTTTTAAAAAAAGTAATCAAAGTTTTTAAATTTTGTCCACCAAACTGCATCTGACATCTTTAATTTTTTAAAATATAACTCGTAATTCGTAATCGGAGACTCCAAAACCCCTTTTTTTTAATTTACCTAGTTTCATAAATATAAAATGAAATTTTTAATTTTCTGCCGCCATATTGGATCTAACATTTTTAATTTTTGAAAAATGACGTGATTTTTGTAATCGGTGACCTCGAAAACGTCTGTACACAAAGTTTCATATATATAAAATAATATTTTGAATTTTCGGCCGCCATATTGGATCCGCCATTTTGGATTTTCAAAAAATAACTTGTAATTCGTACTCAGATACCCCGAAAACATATTGGTACTAAGTTTTATAAAGATCGCATAATTTTTGAAGATTTAGTACACTATGCTAATATTGTACAAAAAAAAAGAAAGCTTTAGTCGCCATTTTAAAGCCGCCATCTTCAACTTTCCTATATGTTGTTACGAATATTTAACGCTAAGACATTAAAGAGATTTTGAGGTTTTGACCTAATGACATTTCCTGTTTGACATGAAAATATTAATTAAACATTTTTGTGAAGGAAAAAATCGCGTTTGTTTGTGAATAATTGTTTATAACTTTTTACACGTTTATTGTAGACAAATTTTGAAAGAAGAATCTGAAAGAACGATTAATTTTACGTCCTTAATGATTTGTCTCAAATTTTTTGAATTGGGTTTTAATGTAAAGAAATATTTCGAAATTTTTGGTGAAATTTATGTCCTTTTGGGCGTTAATCTATATCTTCTGTCACCTAATTATGGCTAAACAATGGCATAGTCAATCCATTGTAAAAACAGCACAAGGAAACGACAGCAGTTTTATTCATAAAAAGATTAACTACTAGTAATATTGAATATTTCGGATAATTTTTTTATATTGTTTTGAGTATTTGTCAGATGTATCAAATGTGTCAAAAAAAGTCGTTAAATATTTCTACATTTTTATTTATTTCCAAAAATCAAGGTCAAATTTTTTGTTGAAAAGTTAGGCGTAGTAAGTTTCGGACAAAGTATTAAAAATATACCAATAACTACAGTAAAAATTGCAGCAAAATTTAAAAGGTTTACTATTATTTTTTGAATTGGAAAAAATGTACATTTACTTTTAGTTTTCTCAAATTTTTTAGGATAACTTTACATAATTGTTATGTAAATAGTATAATTTAAAAATCAGGTGAAAAGTCACATTTTAAAAAGGTACTGCTTAGTAATTAATATAAATTGATATAAAACTATTTCAAAGTCGAAAAAGAAACATACTTCAACCAAGGTCTAAGAAAAGTCACGTAATATTCGAAGCATTAGGGAGTTTTCTACCGGAAATGAAGAAAAGGAAAGTACGATATAAAAAAGGTCCTTATTGAAAGTTAATAAATGGCTATTCTAAATTTTAGCAATTAGTATTATTCATATCGAAATCCAATCAAAGCTAGCAATCAATTTCATGTTTTTTATTTGGATTTGTAACAGCAAAAAAAACTTCCCATAAAAACTCATAGACGAAAAATTGGAGGCGTTTTTTTAAGCGAATTGTTAAAATAATATTTCTTGATAGATTTTATTTTTTTCAAGCTTATATAAATGGTCAAAAACACCTGAAAGTAGGTGCAGTTTCGATTTACTATTTAATCAGAAAAGAAGTCGTTACTAACTTAGAACATCGTAAAGTAATATTTTCAATAATGTTAGCAAAATTTTATATGTCGCATGTAACATTTAAATTAATTTCATCTGAAATTAATTATCAAAAGTTTAAAAAATTACTGGACCCTCGTTTTCGTCGCTTTATAATATAACCAGTGATTACAGTATCGAGGTATCTTTACTATTATCACTGCATAAGTAAATTTACTATTGAAGTAAATATTTGCTTGAATAGTCGCAACAAAATATTTACTTAAAATAAGGAAATATTTTCTTAATTTAAATAAATATTTACTTGCTGGATAAAATCTAATTAATATTTAGTTTAATTAACAAACTAATTTTCTATTATAAGTAAATATTTTATTGCGACTACTCAAGTAAATATTCACTTAAAATGAGAAAATTTTTTTTCAGTGTAAATATTTAGGATCATTATTATTATAGATGTTTTCAAATATTGTAATCGCATTTAATGAAGTGTAGTAGTAAATACATAAAAATATGCTAATAGCGAGGCTAATAGTTCTACAAGAACTTTTTTCGGACCATCCAGCCAAGATTTGTTAGTTATCATCAAAATTTTCTGAATTACATTTCAAATTTTATTTTTTCCTTCTGTAATGTGGCAAAGAATTGAATTAGTCTAGTTTTTTATTTTGTCTTCCCGGCCATGTTTTGATGATGACATTAATGGATATCAACGGAAAACGATATCAATATCGCAGAATATTGTAAAGTGACGAATAATCTGTATAGAAGTAATTAAACGGTTCTTATTAATGTTACAACTTTCCATTTCTCGTCATTCGTTATTACTCATAAGATTTAGATTTCGTAGTCTACATAGTGAGTGAGTAAGGCGATTTCCCCAAAACGTTATTCAAATTCCTGGTTATTTCTGTTGAGTTTGAAAGGTAAATTGCGAATTTTCCTAAACATTATTGGAGATTACGGAAAATGTTTTCTAATAAAAAATAAATCGTTATTTCTAAAGGCAAGGATATCACAAAATTGTTTGGGTTTGCACTGAAAAATTGCGAAATAATTCTTGAAACTATTTTGTAACCGTTTCAACAATTTTTTTTGTGACAGTTGAGTAAAAATCCTGACAATAATATCCTCCACGAAAAAGTTCGTATATTTTTATGGAAAAATATTTTCCGTAACTGCCAAAGATTTTCAAAAATTTCTCCAATAAATATTCACATAAAAACCTTTCAAATGAACCATGTGGAGAAATTTCAACAGATTTTAAACATTTTATTTCCATAAAAAAAAGTTACGAAAATAGGCAAATTTAATCATTCATCTTAGGAGTTCCTAAAGCTAAAATTTTGTTATTTTTGACTGAAATAAAATTATGACGCATTTTATGCAAAAAAACATAATTTGTGAATAATCAAAAATTAATAAAATCATGGTGACCTATTGCGAATTCAAGATGGCGGAAAAGAAAATGTATAAAGCGCTTAAACAATGGGAATTTGATCAGTTTTTAAAAATACAAAAATTCCTCGGGATTTTTCGAGGTCCCTGATTATAAATCTGATTTCGATTTTAGAAAATTAAAAATGGGAGACGTTTTTTTTTTAATTCATTCGTATTCAGCATCCCCGAAAATATCTGTGTATCCAGTTTCATAATAAAGTTTTAATGTTTTTTTTTAAGGTCTAAGAGTTTTTAAGCATTCTTGGGCGCCATTTTCATGCCAACCATTTTGAATTTCACGATATGTAAAATTATGTTTCTATACGAAAATAGTCATAACACATTTTTTTTATGTAAAAAGTGATTTTTTCTATAAAATACAGTACAACTTTGTTTGAGGTAATAATAATCAAATTTTAGCTTTAGGATAAGAAACAGGGATCATTTTTACTCTAGAAATAGTTTGGAAACATTTTTAAAACTTTTTTCATTTGCAATGTGACATTTTACGTCCTCCTGGTCGTTAACGAGTTGAAACACCTGATTGCAACAAAATATTGTTATCGCTTAATTATAGATTCAAATATATTAACATTTAGTATTTTATCGAAATCTGTTAATTCTTAACTGTACCAACTTGTTTACAAGGTAATACGTAAATGATTTTTAACTTCCTTGCGAAAAATTATTTTTAAAAATTCAGTTTTCTCCGTGTAAAACGCTTTTACGAACAATTTTGAGGTTAGAAAACAATTTTGAGGTTACGCAAGGCGGTCACGTGGTCTCCGCAGCGTGTCGTCAGACCACGTGACTCGAAAACGCCTCGAGTGCGATATCGACGCAGTGCGAATTTCGCCAGATCACGTGCGAAATTTGGGTTAGAAAGAAACGCGTCTTACGATGAAATTTCGCTTCCTTCCTCGATCGTGTAAATCGGGTCACGTGGTGCCGGAGTATTCGAATGCAGATTCGGCAACGGAAGGTTGGGTCTCTCTCAGGGTAGGGTGGGTCGTCGCAGGGGTGGGGGGCCAGGAGGGGGTTATCAAGAGGGGTGGGAGACGAAAGAAAGGAAGAAGAGTAGAAACGGCCGAAGACGCCGAGATACTCGAAACCGGTGCAAGAGAC
Organism: Trichopria drosophilae; assembly: GCA_030407085.1. Taxonomy (NCBI): domain Eukaryota; kingdom Metazoa; phylum Arthropoda; class Insecta; order Hymenoptera; family Diapriidae; genus Trichopria; species Trichopria drosophilae. The sequence continues at coordinate 81,309,675 of CM059587.1, read as the reverse complement.
GCCGTTTTACGCTCGACCCCTTAAAAACGTTCGAACCATTGTTCGAAACACGTCCGGCCGGCGTAACGTCGGAAGTAACTACTTTAATTTCGTAACGGAAGTTTTTGATAGTCTATCGATTTTGACGGTGACAGGAAAGTCCTTTTTTTGAGAGTTCCGCAATTCAAAATCGCAACGATGGTGGCGGGAACGAAAATGGTAAGGACCGGCGTCGCGATGCTAACCTTGAATCAAACCTTGCGAAATTCAAACGGTCGTTTTTGAATTTTTCGTATACGGCGCGATTGTGTGCGGGGATTTTTCAAAAATTTTTTAAGTTATTCGGATCGTGTGAAAACAAGTGTTTTTTTTTTATTTTAGCTAATCTAAATATTCAAAAGTTCTTTGAAATATGTTTTTTATTATCAGTAATCAAAATATATGAAGAAATAATTGCCCAATTAAAAAAAAATAATAGAAATCGTAGATTAATGTGAGAAGGAAAAAATATCTTATGGTTTTGAACTTGGCTTGTTAATTCTTAAAATAGAATTGTAATAACATAATTGCATAATGAACGTCATTTTGAATGTTTTCATTTGTAAATTACTTAGGAAGGAAAATCTTTTTTCCTATTGTGCATTAATATTTTTGTAAGAATTCAATGACTTCATGGATAAAAACGTTAGTGTGATGTTTGTATCTATTTTTTGAGAACAAACACTGCAAAAAGTGGTCACAAAATGTTGCATTTATTATGTCAAATTAATACAAAATCAATATCAAATTCTTGAAGCTTTCGTAAAAATAAAAAAAAGAGTGAATTATTGTGATGGAAAAAAATAAGTGCGGGACCAAAAATTAAGTTTGTTTTTTCGATTTTTTATTTTCCATGATCTTCAAAATTGGATAAAGATGAACGTACGGGTGAACACGATGGATGCCGAGTTGGAGTTCGCAATCCAGCAGACGACAACCGGCAAGCAATTATTTGACCAAGTCGTGAAAACAATTGGATTAAGGGAATTGTGGTTCTTTGGTCTCCAATACACGGACATGAAGGGAGACCTAACATGGATTAAACTATACAAGAAGGTATGAGCTTTACACTTTACTTTTTAAAAAATAGTTTTTATATTTTTCAGTTGTTAAAAAGTGTACCTAGTGAGTCCCTAGTTTTTTTAGAAAAAACTAGACGTGACTTACTTGGTACTTTTCGAGTTTTATTTCGAATTTTAGTTTTATTTTAGTAACGATGCATATTTACGCGGAATTGAAATTATTAAGTTTTGTTGTTAACTAGGAAGTATTAAAATATTTCGATTTCTGTAGTTTCTATAGAAATTTATTGTGGTAGTAGCTAAATTAATTAGGTTGTAGAATATAACAATTGTTTTAGTGTGATTAGTTAAAAGAGATTAAAATTGCAAAAAAATCAGTTCAATAACATTTTTAAAGGTTAGTTTTAAGTTAAAATATATGTTATTGAGATTTATTAATAAATAAATCATTATATTACTATAAAAAATTTAACTGACGGTTACGATTATCAAATATCGTCTGCGTTACAAAATTACGTATAATTTAATATATGGGCGATTTTCGGAAAACTGTGTTAGTTTGAATCTTGTATTAAAAAAATGGCAATCATTTTTGTTGATAAATAAGAAAAAGATAAATATAGAAACTATTTTCAAGGTTCTGCATACTGAAATATAAGTAAAATGTCAGTACCGCCAGTCTTTTTTTGAATTTTTAAAATCAATTAGTTATTCAGCATAGAATCTAGTATCCCTAGAAACTATTGGTTATTGGTCGGAAAATAACAATGTATAGGAAGACAAGTGATTATCCTATGCAGTTTTACTCTCATCCTTTAATTATTCTGTACAGAACGACTTGAATTTTGTCTACGGTTTTAAGCATAATTATGTGAATCTGTAAGTTTTTCAATATTTGCATTATATTTGTGTAACTATTGCACAAGTCATCGATGTCCATTGAAAAGTTAATTGCGATAAACAAATGAGCATTGATCGAAACAATCTCTGAATGTTTTCAAGACATAAATGTTCTCAAAATTTTAAGCATCGGTTACACAAACAAATTGTGGTCAGTACCACTTGTAAGTAGTGGCCAAGTACAAATTTGTTTGAGTGAAGCTCCTGTCGTGTAAACATGTAAGTTACTTAGAATTTTCGTGATGCAATCGGAAAATATCTTATGTCCACTGATTATTGTATAAAATAAACATAAACATCAATTATCAATACCGCCAAAGTCAGTACCGTCGTAAAGTTGACGTAAATTTGTTACAAAATACCTCCGGGTGCAAGAAAGTAACGAGATATTGCGAAACTGAAGAAAATATAGCAAAAAGGAACAAAAAACCTCATGCAATAAAAGGAAATTCAAGAAAAGTACGAAATTTGTATGTAAAGATTTGAAAAAGGTATTTACGTAATTTTTACCGATTTTATTTGCATTTTACGACAGATACGCAAAAAATATTTTTATTTTGATATAAATTAATTAAGTATTTATTAAAATCTTTATTTCTTCTATTCAGATTTTTGTTATTTAACTTTCAACATTATTTACTTTGTTTTGTCGTATCAAATAAAAAATACATACTTTTATGAATAATAATAATAACGATGTATATATACATGAAAATATTGTCATAATTAATGAAATTATTAGCCATTTGTCTGTAACTATTGCATATTATTTAATGACAATTTAAAAATTAAATCGAAATGATTATTCTACCATTTATTTCAATTGCCTTAGTTTTTCCATTTGATATGCTGGAAAAAAGTACGCAGTTATTTATATTTATAATTATTAGTAATTTCAGTTCATATTTTTATATCTGTCTACTTTTTTGTTTATATTTCATGAGAAACATATTTTAATGATAATAAACATAAACTGTTGATGTGTTTGTTTAGAGAGCCATTGAATGAGATTACCATCATATTAGAAAATATTCATTTTTAATATAACTCTATAAATAATTCTCTTATAATAACGTACACATTACACGTCCTATGTGTCATTCTTAAAGTTTATTATTTCAAAAATTTGTGAAACGTTGTTAGAAAATGAGTTTTCTCAAGAATGTTTATGGTCCAAGATAAGACAATTCATGGCAATAACTAATCTTGGGAGTTTTACGGTTAATCTTGAAGACGACCTTGGTACCAAATTTCATGGCCACTTTTCTAATCAGTGCAATATAAAATTATGGGACAAACGATATCCGTATGATTGTTAAACAGAAAAATTAAAAACAAACGATATTTTTTATATTTTCAATTTATTTTTATTTAAAAAATCAAAACGTTTGTATAACAAAATAAAAAAATTGCTAAAATGAATTTGGAAAAACTACTAAGTATTTTCGAAAAAGGTCGAACTTTTTTTGGAGACAATTTCAGTAATCTTTTTCTTGAGAGTAAAAATACTAATAAAAAGAAAAATACAATTTATTTATGAATTCTATAGCAAATATATTACTTTTTATATAAATTTTTTACTAATAAGTCGAATAATGACAGACAAAAATTAATTTAAAACAGATACGAAATATGAAATCACAAATATTTTTACGTGTAATAATCTCGGACGTGCAGTCGTAAACAGCTGAAAGATTGGCATGAAAACTTGGCTTGGCAACATTTTCGTAAAAACAAACATGTCATTTAGTAATCAACAATTTTGTGCCTTCAATTTTGATATTCAAAGCAGCCTTGATTTACGCAGAATCAATTGTACGAAAAATTTTAAATCAAACGGTGATGTCATTCACTATCACAAAGTGATTAGCAATAACGTAAACGTGTAAAATCATTTTTTTTAATGATGTTGAATTGAATGTGAAAAAAATAAGTAATATTTTCAATAAACCAAATTGTGATTAAAATTTAGTATAAAATTTCTGTTTATAAATCTTAATTAATATTTATGCAGTATTGATAACCTGCTTAGTTTTTTTTTTAATTACGTAGAATTTTTCATTGATGAAGCTGTACCCTTAGTTTTATATTGCATCTTTGAGTGGCAAATGTTGGCACGTTCGTTGCATCTTGGATTTAACGGCTGTAACACAATATGAGATTATTCATCGCTAGATAAAGTCGTTATTCATCTGGTAACCAGAATAAATGCGTCATTCTTTAATGCGATTGCGTATCATGCAATACAAAGCTTTAATCAAAATTTCGCGGAATAGGCCATTTCTTCATCGTGTGAAAATAGCTTCTGCCTGAGGGGGAAATACACCCAATTACTAATTTCCCGATCAAAAATACTAGCCTAATTTTTTTTTATCGAGTAGATTCAGTTCTTCTGTAAATGATAGATTAGCAAAAAAGATGTTTCATTTTTTTAATACATGAAAATGTTTTTTGAAATTTTTAATATAAAACGGGTGTTTTTGTGCAAACAAGTAATTATCTAATAAATCGAATGGAAATTAAAAGTGTTGTAATTTTTCCTATCAGGCTTCTAAACGTTTTAGTATTTTATACTAAAATTTACGAAAGTTTTTATATTTTTTATCAGAAATAATAGAAGATTTTTACATAACAAATGTAAGTCCCTCCCTATATTGTCATCTAAGATAGGACAATTTTTACGACATTTTTTTGTCTGTAGAAAAGTTATATATTTTTGAAATTTTAGTAATTTTGTATGATATTTTGTCGCTTAATGGACAATTTATTTACCATAAAATTTCGTTAGAATCTGATGTATGAGAAGAGTATAGTCGCGATAACTATGCTGTAAATATGTTAACTATATCACGGATTGTCCGACTAATGAAACGTGAAAAGTCGCGATTAATTAAATTACTAGTGCGTTTCAATAGTAAAGAGGAAAATTGCTAATTTGTTACTTACGTTCTGCTTATTTAATTTCGTAACATTCAATCAAGGAATCACTTGCTATTTTTATATCAAACGGAAAACTATTTTCAATAAAAATGTTGATACTAAGAACTACTTGGGATTTCCTGAATAATTACATAAATTTTGTATGAGAATTCAAAAATTATATTATTGAAAAATGTTTATTTCGAAATTGATTTTTAGAAATATTGAAAAGACTATTTCTAAACTGCAGCCATTATGTTAGAACACCTTGTCGATTTGTCATAGAGACGGCCCTGGGAAATTCCCCTTCGGATGTACGAAAACGCAGGTGCAAACGTATTTAAAAGTAATTTAAGGGTTCAGAAATAATAAGCAATACTTTCAAGCATTACTAATCTTTAATTGCATCCTGTTTACAATAGAAATATTATTTACTTTAAGTCTTAAGTGAAAATTATTAATTATAATAATCATGTCATAGTCTTTGTTGTAATTAATAAATTAATGATATTAAATGTAAATTTTTATATTTTAGTAAATATTGACTGAAATATAGTAAAAAATAGAGAATTTACTTAAATTAAGAGGTATTTTATTTAATTTAATTCATGTTTCTAAAGTTTTAGTAAGTTTTATTTCATTTATGAGAAGATTTCTTTAATTAAAAAGAATATTTACTATTCTGGATCTGTAAACTTATTTTTGTATATGTAAATTGAATGTATTAAGTCGTGACTATTATTATTATTTAACCTTATTGATAAAAGTCTGTGAGTAATGTGTCAAGGTAGTTTTAGGTTAATATTTCAATAAACGATGTTAAATTAAAATTATACAATCTTGTTTCTGTCTCTGTCAATTAAATAATAATATTGCAAATATGATGTTTATTTGTTAAATGGGCATTTTTTTATTTATTTAGAATACAACAAGAAATGTTTCAGGGCCAAAAAGTGAATAACAATTGAAAGTTTATGACTTTAATTATAAGAAAAATATAAAAGAATGATTTTCTTCATATAATTAAAGCAATTTTCTTCAAATATTCCGATAATGCAAAAAAAAAACGTTTTTTAGATTTTGCCCTTGAAAATTCGGTTTATAATGTCAATAATTATTGATCAAAGGAAATTAAATAAAATTTAGTTTATAAAATTATGAAATCAACGTTAGAAACAATTTAAAAAAAATGATTTTGAGAATTAGAAACAGTTTGGGCGTGTGTTAGAAAATGTATACTTAAAGTATTCATTTTCCGTTACAAAAATCTTGGAAACGTTAATGTTTCAGATTATAATATAGCAAATGTATTATACGAAAGTTTTACATTATTTCTGACAAAATTTATTACAAATTTTGTCAATTTTAGTACAAATCTGTGTTTTAGATAACCGATAGCAAAAATAACAATTGTAGGAATTTCTACAAAAAATTATGGCAAATTTTGGGACAATAAAAGTCTCTCCATAAATTACCATCTGTAAAGTAAAACAAGAACAAGTGAATTATATATAGAGTTATATTAAAAATAAATATTTTTTAATATGGCAGTACTGACATGCAATGGCTTTCTAAACAAACATAACATTAACAGTTTATGTTCATTATCATTAAAATAGGTTTCTCATGAAATATAAGCAGAAAAGTAGACAGACATAAAAATATGAACTGAAATTACTAATAATTATAAATATAAATAACTGCATACTTTTTTCCTGCATTACAAATGGAAAAACTAAGACAATTGAAATAAATGGTAGAGTAATCATTTCGATTTAATTTTTAAATTGTCATTAAATAATATACAATAGTAGCAGACAAATTGCTAATAATTTCATTAATTATGACAGTATTTTCCTGTATATATTCATCGTTATTATTATTATTATTCATAAAAGTATGTATTTTTTATTTGATACGAAAAAACAAAGTAAATAATGTTGAAAGTTAAATAACAAAAATCTAAATGAAAGAAATAAAGATTTTAATAAATACTTAAATAATTTATATAAAAATAAAAATATTTTTTGCGTATCTGTCGTAAAATGCAAATAAAATAGTTAAAAATGACATAAATATTTTTTTTAAGTCTTTGCATACGAATTTCTAACTTTTCTTGAATTTCGTTTTATTGCGTGAGGTTTTTTGTTCCTTTTTGCTATATTTTTTTCAGTTTCACTATATCTCGTTACTTTCTTGTACCCGGAGGCATTTTATAACAAATTCACTTCAACTTATCAGCGGTACTTTCGATTGCATTAGGAACATTCTAAGTAACTTGTATGTTTACATGAGCTTCACTCAAACAAATTTGTACTTGGGCACTACTTACAAGTACGGAGGATTTTACTAGTTATAATATTTCTTTTAATGGCTATAATACACTTTTTAAAAGCCAACGGATAGTAACTGATAAAATACACTTTTCTCAGTGTGGTATTGACCACAATTTTTTGTGTAACCGATGCTTAAAATTTGGAGAACGTTTATGTCTTGAAAACTTTCAGTGATTGCTTAGATCAATCTTATTTGTTTATCGCAATTAACTTTTCAATGTACATCGATGCAATAGTTAAAGAAATATAATGCAAATATTGAAAAACTTACAGATTTACATAATTATGCTTAAAATCGTAGACAAAATTCAAGTCGTTCTGTACAGCATAATTAAAGGATGAGAGTAAAACTGCATAGGATAAATAGTTGCCTTCCTATACATTATTATTTTCCGACCAATAACGTTTCCCTAGAAAATAGATTCTATGCTGAATAACTGATTGAGTTTAAAAATTCCAAAAAAGAGTGGCGGCACTGATATTTTACTTATATTTTAATATGCAGAACCTTGATAATAGTTTTTATATTTATCCTTTTCATATTTACCAACAAAAATGATTGCCTAATAACTAAACATTTCTTTCGACTACATATTATTCCATTTTTTATACAAAACCCAAAGTATCACAGTTTTTTGAAAATCATCCATATGCTAAATCCCAAGACAATTTTTCGTTACTATGAAAGCCTTTATTTTTTTTTTGTTACTAAAGAAAAATTTTTATCTGAAATAAAAAAATTCAATAAACAAGAATTTATCATTTAAAAAAATCTTCTGTAAACATATCGAAATAAATGATTATTAAAAAAATACTTCAAAAGTAACAGAAATATTGATTCGAGCAAGTCAGACTTAATAAGTCGCGACTAGGCGACTCGGTTAAATCCGTTTAAGATAGTCCCAGTGAAAATTAATCGAAATCGGTGCATTAATCTCCTTAAAAAGAGGTCTCGAGAAAAATGCGATAAAAAGTTTCGACGTTATTCTCTTGCTGAGAATGAGCGTTTTCTCTCCGGGCATTCTATTAGCCATTGATCCCGGGCCATATAATAGACCTGCGAGGCAGGTAAAGGAGCTTCTTCATTCTGTGTCAATTCCCTTGTGACTTACACGTATACGACAGCGACTCGTTTCTAGCCTTTCACATCGTTTCTCGCCTGAACATACGCTCAGGTTCTTGAAAATTTGGCAACGTCGATCCCCAACTCTTGATCAAATTTTTTATTTTGAAAAATTAGCATATTTTCACAAATTATTCCAAAAATTCTATGCAATTTTCAAAATTAATTGAAAATAAACCTTTTTTTCACGGGGAGAAATGTATATTTATTACAATTTTTGTAAATTGTACAACCACATCGTAAATTTTACTATATTTTCATTAAGAGAAAATTAGTATGGTAAAAATATGCAATTGATATTGTAATAATCACAATACATATTGCAATAATCACAATACTCTTCGTAAAGATTACAATATACATAGTAAAGATTACAATATGCATAGTAAAGATTACAATATACATAGTAAATATTACAGTACGTATTGGAAATTTTACAATGGATGTTGAAGTTCTTAAGACATTTCTTTCCATATTCTATACAGATTTGTTAAATTTTCGTCGAATTACGAGTATTCCGATTCTCGAATTTTGAAAAATTATCTTTCGTCTTTTTTTTTATTTTTTTTTTGTTTTGATAAAATATTTTTGATATTCTTTCGGTTGGTAATTAGAATAATAAGGTTTAACCTTAGTTTTTTAATAAGAAAAACAGTTTTTGTTCAATTTGGACACGTTTTTTTGTTAAATAGTGTAGGTAGTACATGTAGTGTTTACCAATTTTGAAAATACTTTTGTATTGTACAGACGAGTGTCTAACCTCAAAAGAAAAACTGATGTAATTACATTAACAATTTCAATAAAATTGTAAAGTCATTCAGTGTACTAATTTGATAAACGATGTAGGATTGATTTTGAAAATTTAATGCGAATTTTTTGTACGTTCTATTATACAAATTACGAACAAAAAATGTCTTATTCTTATAAAATTTGAATAATTGAGTACTCTAATTGTTCCCAAAGATTTATTACTTATTGTACTTTTTGATAATAAAAACTGCCCAGTGAAGACTAAGATTTATTTGAATTGAAAAAAGTTGTTATTCATAAATTCTATCCTATGATAATTTAACTTGTTTCGACCATATTTAATATCAGAGTATTTCTGTATTGTTAACTGAATTAGTCGCACATGACCAAGTCAATTAATAATTGACTTGATAATGATTTTCGAGAGTAAAATAATACTAAAAATATGGCGAATTAAACGATCACTAAAGAAAACATTTATTTATTGTTAAAATGTCTTGAAAGAAGTCGTATTAATTATTGATTACGATTAATAATTAAGTAATTTGTCTACTGTAGATTAGTATAAACGCGACTTTAATTTTAATTATTCAAATGAAATATTCATTCAGTCTTTTCTTTTTTCGATGTGGAAAGTCATACTTTCAAAACCAATAAAGTTACTACAGCATTATTTACTGTTCTATTTACTAAAATATTTTAAGTATACGTAAACACACTTTAATTCACAGATAAATACAAAAAAATGTTTTTTTTTTTCAAATTATGCAATTTTTCACAAGTAGTAATGAAATACAAAATTTATTTTACGTTAATATCTACATAATAATACTACTAAGTATCACGTTATTTCATGAAGATGTGGGAACTTGCGAAACGTATTTTCACCTCGATTAAGAGAAAATGTTCTGTTTATTCTGTACGTTTTTGTTGAACGAAGCCTTCAGCAATTGCACTTTAAAAAAAACTACTGGATTGATCGATGGCGGTCTTTTTTACCACAATGGATTTCATCAGATCTGGGATGTGAAAAAAAGTTTTTGAAAACACTAGAAATGTGCATTTCACGATAGTTTTCATTAGCGTCGTCAACGTCGTTTAATAGTCAAAGGTCAGACATTATTCTTGGTTGAAACGTCACGAGCAACTCAAAAGAGTACGTATTTTCTTTTTAATGTAGCTCCTTCTTTTCCTGTTCTTATTTCGTCACGACAATATTCTCGCTTAATGTCTAGGTTCATACCGGAAAAGCGTTCTTGTTACGACGATTGCTCTTTAGATTGGTCACGTGACGACAATAGCCCATTTTGCCTTTGTGTGGGTTTGAAAAAGATGAAACTCAAAAAAGTCCCTTTAATATAAAAAATACCACTATTTTTTGTATTTATTGTATGGCTGATTCTCAAAAAAATCGAAATTGATGTCCTTAATGATTTTTACAAACCAGGATCGTTAATTACGAAAAGTTTTTGTTATTAATTAAACTACTGTACTAGATGTACAAATTTATGAAAAAAATTTATTTTTTATATTGTAAACAAGAAAGATATTGTATATTCAAGAAAAATATCCCAACTGCTAAATTCGAAGAGAATCATTAACTTTAGTCGTAAAAATCCTTACTTATTGTTTGTTATCTTATTTTTTACTTATATAAGATAGTATTGACTGTATTTACATGAGTTTATAGTTTAAAAAATACGATTGGAGATATTTTTAAATATAATGCAAAATTTTTCCGTAAAAAATCAATCATTTCCTCACCGTTTTAAAACAGTTGATTGCAGCAAAATTTAAAGGTTTATCAAGCTTCATTGCATTTTTTTTGTTGGCCTTGACAACATACACTATTGCGAGCGGTTGAAGAACAGATGTTTTGTTGAAACTAATTTGAAGACAACTTTTTTAAACATTACATTTTTAAAGTCATTCCTTCATGCCAAGTAATCAAAAGGTAAGCACTTTTTTATTTAATAATCATAGCATATTTGTATACACGGAGAAAAACTTTCTTGGAAACTTTACAATTTCAAATGGTAATTTTTGGACAGACTTGCAGAATGTGAAACGTTGCCATTTTTTCTAACAAAAATGACGATCAGTTCTTGGAATTTTTACTATTCAGACAGTAAAAGTTACAATAAAATATACAAATTTTTACTAGGAAAAATGGCAATTTTTTCCATTCTACAAGTCTGTCCCGAAATTACCATCTGAGATGGTAAATTTCCAAGAAAATTTTCCTCCGTATGTTTCCGTTAGTAAATACAGATCATAAGGAAGTAAGGTTATGTTTATATGCTTTGGCGATTTTGCTTCATTTCGTCATTCGATTATATAAAATTTGTATGTCCATATAAAACTTTTATAAAAACTTTATGAAAACTTTATAGAATCATTTCTTTATAAAAGTTGTATAAAGATTTTATAAAAACTTTATAAAACATTTTTACCTGGGGATCCCTCATACAATTTTTTTGACGAGGGAATGATTCCTGTGCGGAAATGATGTATTTTCTAATAAGTATAAGACATTTATCTTAGTTTCATTGGTTTCAATACTCTGACTATCTATAATGTCCAGAATTTGAAATGTTTTATTTTTATATTTAATTCAAACTCGAAAAAGTTGGGGACCACTATATTATTTTTATTAAACAAGACATAAAACTAAGAATTGAGCAAAAAATTCGATAATAAGTTGACAAGAAATTATCAAGTCGATAAAGCTAAATTCGACTTTTTTTGAGAATCAGACAAATGCAAGATTTCCAAAATTTAAAACTGACGTCGATTGACGGGACGATAATGGTTTTAGCAAAAAATATATCATTAAATCCGAGAAAAATAGTTTTTATATGATGTAAGTCAATAAAATTAACTAAAATAGAGTTAGATTTGTAAAAATTGTTAAGAATAGTAAATTACTAAATTAGGTACTGGTTTTATTAAAAAATATACCAGTATTCATCAACTTGTCGAATTTGCATTTGCCAAATACTAAAATCATAATTCACAATGTTTAAATTAAAAATAAAAAGTCTATTGCAATTTTGATTCGTAATATTACAGAAAATATTTGCAAATAAATAAAAAGAAACAAGTATTAATTAAACAGCCGAATATTAGAAACAAATCGGTAACTGTATGTTTAATTCATCAATTTTTATTTATATAATTATTAATGACAGAATTATAATTATTTTTAGTACAGGTTTTGTACTAATTTAGTCAAAAAGTGAACAGTTGATCGTAATTTGGATTTTTAATGGTTTTGTATCATAAAAAGTAAATAAATACCTATAATTAAACAAATTTCACTAATAAGTTGGTATTATCCTATATTCATAGTCTAAATTTGAATTAAAAAACTATCAGTGAAGCAGTAAAAAGTCGATGACTTTGCAATTAGTAAAGTTTTTTAATAATAAATAGTCAAAAAAACGACTAATTAATGAATCAAACTCTACTAATCTTAAATTAGTACTTATATTTTAATTTCTTATTATTAAGTTGAATTAGTTAAATTTAACTAAGAAATTAATTATAGCTTGTTTATTATTATTGTCGTAGTTTTCGACTAAATGAAATGTAAAAACCATTAGTTATCGTAATAAAAATTATCACTATTAAACCAGTGACTAATTTTTCATTTTTTAGTTGATAATTTTGGATAAACTCAAATTTGATCCTATGAAATTTTTATTTAATTACGACATACATAGACTATAATTTTAAATTAGTTAAAAACTACCAATCGAAACCAGTTAAGGAGATTTTAAAGTGGTCCCCCGGTAACGTAAATTAAAAAAAAAACGTAAATTAAAGATGACTGAATAATATTTTCAAAATTCGTATTCTGTAAAGGCAATTCCAACTACTATAGACCGTTTCCTAGAAAATTCCAAAGAAATTAATTGAAAACTGACTGAGAATTTTCGGAAATATATAAAAATCTTATTTCCGATAATTCTAAGTCAGTTCTCAATTAATTTCTTTGGTATTTTCTATGATACAAACTGTAGTAATTAAAATCGCTCGTACAAAGCCCGAATTTTGAAAAATCAATTTAGACATTTTTTATATACGGTTTTTAGTGAAAATTCCTACGTTATCAGCTGAGTACTCTAGAACCCCCTTAATATTAAAGCGTTAGTAAAATTTGGTTACTAAATAGGTACTTTTTTAAAATTACACATCTAATACATGATTTTTTCAGTTAAAAAATGTTATTATTAAATTTTTGTTTAGAAATGGGATGAATAATGAAATAAGAATTATTTTCCAGTGCTTTAATTTACTGGGTGTGAAAATGACACATTGAAACATGTTTATCGAAGTGCGACAGTTTCTAAGTGGGGTATTATATGATAATAACCGTAATAATGAGTCTTTATCATTTGGAAACAAGTCGTAACAATTAGCTACAATGCGTTGCTACATTAATTCAAAACAATTCCTTTAAAATATTCTAATCTAAAAATACACCGACTAGCATTGATTTCTACATTTCTGCTAATTTCTTAGTTTTATAAAAGATTACAATAAATTTATTTGGCAACGTGATGTTTTATAATCAAATAATTCTATTGATAATATAGTTTCTCTTAACTAAAATAATACAAATGCCAAAGTAATTAAATGCAAATGGTTAATAATGAAATAAAATTACAAAAAAAGTGAAAAAATTACTTAAGAATTTTTTTAACACATAACAAATTTTAAAAAAGTAGTAAAATTGTAAATATTATCTAAAACTTGTATTAGCTTTGTTATCAACGTTTTCGCAAGTGTAAACAACGTTTAGTAGGTTTTAAGGACGGTTTAGGAGTGAATTAGTAAGAGTTTATCAATTGCAATAAAAAATGCTGTAACTTTTTAGAAAAGCCACAAATAATATTTACCCAAGAATTTTAACTATGTCATTTTTTCGTAATAAAGTGTGTAAGGAATTTCTAAGTCAGCAAACTTAGTAATGCAACGAAATGGTATTGGACGCCAGCAGAGGGATTTTGTTCGTTTAATCGTTTTCATTACCCAGCAAGCATTAATTTCAATAATCACTAATTGTTTAATAACGATATTTTATTAAAATATTGATTAAATTATTTGTAGTATGTTTGCATTGCATTTTGTTTGTCGTGTATTTCGAGTTTAATTAATCGCATACCAGATGAAAGAAAATTAAAAAAAAAAATTAGTATTTGCATACTCGTTCGCACACTTTCAATTTTTCTTATCCGTTAAATATATCGTCACAAAACATTGGTGAAGCTTACAAAGAAATCGAAGCTGTAATGTTTTATCTCTGCAAGTAATTCCGTGACGTCATGTTGACACTCTTAGATTGTAGGATTTTTACGCGCGATAGAAATGTAGAGATTTCAGACTTCTTAAATTGCGAAACGAGATGCGCTTTTTCATGGTCGATTTTATCGGTTATTCTAATAACGAAATCCGAGGATAAAAAAAGGATGCTAGTCGATTGTTGCGCAATCTTGGGATGTTGTGTAGACTAGTAAAAAAAGTCGATTTTAAATTAAAATTACGAAATGGAATTTCGACGCAACGGGAGGTGAATACAAAAGAACATGGGATTGAACATGTCAACATTTTTTTGTCAAAATTCAATTTTTTGTAGATGATACTAATGAGCAATATTTCATAGTTATTCGTGAGTTAAATATCGTTGGATGCGTCGGTATTAAGGACGACTAACATTTTAGTCGCGTCTAGTAGCATTTTGATGTATGTGTATAAAAGTATCGAAAATGAGGTAACAACGAGTGGGTTTTCTTGCAAGATTGCAAGTTACATACACTCGCTTATCACCGATCGCAACAGGCGAGAGATATAACAACAGGTTTATCGCCTGGCGTCACACTGACCCAGTCATCCACCTGAGTTCCTCTTACCCTGCCTCCATTTTCTTAGGTATCTCCCGGCTGTAAGATTCCAGACATCTTTTTTTTAAAAGATTTTTTGTTTCGATGCATTTTTTATTTCGTATCTGACTAAATGAGGAATTTGCTGATGTTTTAAGAAGGGATCATATTTTTCTGAAGTCAAGATGGTAGAATAAGATCAAATAAGACAAAATACCAGAGAACTTTTTTTGGGAACACCTCAAAACCCGAATGTAAAAAATTCGAAACATTGAAAATCGACATTTAAAAAACTGACATTGTTGTTTTCATGAACATTACAGCTTTATGACTCATTGGCTTTGACAGTCATCCTTTTTGAGTGTCGGCTTTTTAAATGTTAATTTTTCAATGTTTCGGACTTTTGAGGTGTTCCCCTTTTTTTGAAAAAAAATACTGAAATATATAATATGTTCGGGAAAAATATTTAATACCGCTGCTGTACTTGGTGAAGGTTCCTGCATTTCCTGCACAAATGTCAAGTATGGCGCCATCTACGACCTGCAAGTCTCGCAAATTATTCCATGTCAAAAATTGTTTTAAAAAAAGTCGATTGCGCCCGTTAAATAACACAGGTCAACAAGGTTTTGTTGCTGGGAAGCATTCGACGTTCATTTACGACGTAATTTTATAAGTAGAATCCGAACCCGAAGTTAAAAGTGGCTCACTACGTCAAGATTTTTAGATATTTGAGGTTATGTACTCGAAAAAAACGCGCTTTTTTTGCTATTTTTGAGGTTATGTATAGAAGACACAACATTTTTAGGAGCTTTTCCTTTCGTTGGATCATATGGTACTACTCTTTTTCTTTAAAATGGGAGGCACAGAATTCCATTACGACTTTTCTTCACCAAGATACACCAATTTGAAATTACGATATACATGTAAACAAATTAACCTTGAAATGCCTTCGAAGAACAAGCTCAAGGTCAAATTCATGAGTTCAATGTCATGAAACCTATTTAAATGTAAACAATTATATAAAATATGGATATTTAGAACTAAAAACAAGTTTTAATGTTGTGACGGATTTTTCTTTTCATAATTTTTTTATATTTAATTGTTTATTTAGCCATTTTGAATCCGCCGTTTTGAATTAAAAAATTTTAAAGTCAACTTAACTTCAAATTCGTATTTGTCAAGGCCAATTATCACTAGTACAAGTTTTCAAACAAAGATACCAGTAAAAAATATCTGTCTCAAAGTGTTTAGAGCAAATGCTCATGACATTAATGGGATATATCTCGTAATTTCAAAATGACCGTAAATTTGTAAGAAAAAATCGTAAGTGATCGAATAAAACCTCATTTTGAAGAGTAAAGGTAGTACTAAAAGATGCAAATAGTGCAGAAGCTCAACAAAAATTGTTGCATCTTGTACCTAACCTCAAATGTAGAAAAATAATGCATTTTTTGAGTACATAACCTCAAATATCTCAAAATCCTGACATGATGGACCAATTCTGATTTCGGGTTCTGATTCTACGCATACAATTATATCGGAAAGTACCCGCAGCTTCCCAACAACATCCAAGAACCCTTTTTGTAGACCCGTGTAATAATAAAACAAAAGAAATACCGTTTTAAAATTTTTAATTTTGTATTGAAAAATGGAAAATACTTTTTAATGGTCTTCAAAATATACCAGCAAAATACTAGAGCCTCTATAAAAAATAAACTAAATTCCTGCAGTGTCATTGTTTATTTATTAGTTGTAATCAAATGAGATCTCTCTAAGAATGATTAATTTTGTCTAAAAAATTGTTAATCATTTAATTACTAAAACGTGCTGAAACTAGTACTTCTCTGAAGAACAATACAAAATCAGTAAAAAAAAGATTAAAAGAAATCTCATTAATTTTGGCAACCTCATTAATTTAAGAAAAATTGTTGTTTTTTAAATAAAATTGTTGTACTTGTTGAATACAGAAGAGTTTTTTCATTTCGAAAAATTAAAAAACAAACGTAACAAATTTATATCAATTACAAAATGGATAAAAAGTGTATAAAATATTATTGCTGAAAACATATAAACATAATTATTGTTATTTTGGTATATAATATCCGTAAATACTCGTAGTTCATAAATAATTATTGTATATAGTGGTTTTGGTCGGACATTTTCAATTGACCATTTTTTAATAAATAAATAATTCTGATCAGTACAAAAATGTCTGCAAATTTATTGAAAAAAAGTGTTTAAACTTCTTTTAGGGTTACGAGTCATGATTTTAATTAGAGATGTAAAATATGCATCTGATTTCGAAAATTCAATATTGCGGATGAATAATTTACAATACAAAATAAATAATATAACACAAAAATTCCCAATTTGAAATTTTTGTAAGACAACGGAATATGACCGTTCTAAAAATCCCCTAAATATATAATTTCGTATCCAATTTTGATAACATCCTTGATATAGATTATCTTTGTTATCTCAAAGTGATCCATTTTTAAAACGAAATTTTGTTTGTTGCATTCTCGCTTGTTTATTGCACAAATAAGCTGTTGTTTTTTCATGTATACAAAAATTTTGCAAGGAATTTTTGATGATTTCGATGTTTTTAAAATTTTTGAATTATGGAATTTCATTTTATCCACATTTCTGACTTTCCTACGTAATTTTAGCAAACAAATTTTGATTGAGAATTTAAAAAACATGGTACGATAAACAGAAAGGTAAAAGTAGAGGAGTCAATGTTCCATTGAACGTCATTACTTTCGGCATACAAATCGTTACGCACTATGGCTTTCATGGGAAGTTTGGACGATCGTGGGATGTGATGTTTTATTTGGCGAATAATGGGACCGCCATTCACTCTCGCTCTGAATATTTTTGCGAGGGAATGATACCGTGTACAGCCGATGATACCGTACAGTTGGTATCGAAACGAATGGAGCGTAGATGCCGTTAAAAGTCTTACTTTGTGCGTCTGCTATCTGAGAATTCAATCATTTTTGTGGCTGCAGCACTTCTAACGTTGCAATAACGCGTAGTGGAAATTTATCTCGATCGATGAATAATCCTGGAACTTGCAATTTTCCGTCAAAATTACGTATTGGCAAAAATGATGCTCGAGAATTTTTTTGTTGTATTTTAATCCATCTGACATACATTTTTCAGGTTTTTTTAAAAAATGGTGCCTGAAATGAAAATTTTTCGAAAATTTCAGGATGCTATAACTAAAAACTTCTAAAAAACGCTAAGAGTGAACTGTTCCCATAATTAATTGGGGAATTCAGTGGAATTTTTCCAGATTTGTTTGCTGATGAATTTTGGTGAAAAAGTCGATAGTTTTCAAGAAAAAAGATCCTAAAAATTTCAGTTTTTCTATCTCAAAAACTATGGACAAAATTGAAAAAATGCTTGGAATTCATGAGAGAAAAGGTAGAATTTTTCGTAATTTTTTTTCAAAAAATCCAAATAAAAAATGTTTGAAAATTTCAACAACAAAATCTGGAAAAATTGCAGTGTATTTCTCAATTTTGGTTAAAAATTCGATAGTTTTCGAGAAAAAAGATCCTAAATTTCAATTTTTCTATCTCAAAAAAGATGGACAAAATTGATAAAAATGCTTGGAATTCATCACAGAAGATTCTTTTTAGAATTTTTCTTAATTTTGGTAAAAAAATCCAAATAAAAAATGTTTCAAAATGTCAACAAAAAAATCTGGAAAAATTACAGTGTATTTTTCAATTAATTCTGATAACTTTTTACTGTTATTATTTTTTTTGAAGAAGCTCATAGTTGTTTTGGTTAATGAGTCTAAAAATGTGTTAAAAAACTTTAATATTTGTCATTTTTTTTGAGGATTGCCATAATAAATTTTCCACTCCATACACACCATGTTTTAGGACTCGAAAGTACTCTTCTAAGTGAGGAAAAATGTGTATTTCATATAAAAATTTTAGATCGAAAATTATTTTCGATTGAAAAAATTGAATTTTTTGGCGACAAATTATAAATAACTTTTTAAAAATCCGTTTTAAAAAAAACCTGGGGCGATATTCTGAAAGTATATGCAATTTTACGTCGGATATCATATTTCCGATTTTTTTTTTGTAAATATGATATGAAAAAACCGAGATTTTTTTAATGGGTTAATTATCAGATAACATCGAATTTGAAAAATTTGAGGAGATGGACAGAAGTATAATAAATTAGGATTAATATACAATAAAAAAAATTTCCTAATTTCAAGTAAATATTTACTTAAAATGAGGAAATTTTTTCTTAATTTAAATAAATATTTACTTGATAGATAAAATCAAATTAAGATGTAGTTAAATTAACAAACTATTTTTCTATTATAAGTAAATATTTTGTTGCGAATATTCAAGTAAATATTTATTTGCAATTACGAAATTTGTTTTTCAGTGTATGCAAAATTAACTATTTTTCCGCCATTTTGAACGTTCACATTTTTTTATTGGGTTCCTAATTGTCTTAATAAACACTCGAATATTTAGTTAAATGCTATTAAGTAACTCTCAATATTTTGATCGGTTTTCTTGAATCCGCCATTTTGAATATTTAAAATATGATGTTGAATTGGCAATTAGGGAGCTTGAATATTCCTCCCATCATAAAGTTACAACAAAAAAATGTTAAATAGATTGAAAAATACATCGTAAAATTCGCAAAAAATAATTAAACATAGATGGCGTTAGCCGTCGGTATCTAAATTTTCGAAAATACCATGTTAAATATTTGAAAATTGTAAAAATTTCGGAAATTTTGTTGATGTAACATGCGGGAATCTTAATATCGGTCTGCTTAGTCGGTGACGCAGGACAATTTATGCGTAGTCGTCCTGTGGTTCGTTCACAAGTTCGGACGCTCATGTCACGCAGATAAAAAGACGAACCCGACATGATAAACATGATGTCATCGTTTCTTTCTCGTAATCTACGCTCAGGCTTGTATTACGTACTTTTCGTTTCTTCGTTTTTTTCCCAAGGGTTTTCGAGGGGTACGCGTCTCTCGGCCGATGCAAAAAGAATGACGTATTTTAAGAATTAATTCTTATGCCGGTGATTATCAAGAAATAAAAATTATTACGTAAGATTCGAGCGTCCAAAAATTTATCGATCGAGGAAAGATGTTTTGTCATGTACATCAAAGGTCAGGTGGAATTTTATTGCTTTTTGCGAGATTTTTGTCCGCCATTTTCTAAACTTGTTCTGCTGTGTTTTGGGTATAGAAAAATGACAATTACTGTAATATTAATTATAAGTGAGATCTATGATTGATATTTAATAATTGACATTTAATTCATTTTCAAATGAAACAACAGATTTCAAAATGGCGGAACCAATAAACTTTTTCACTTTGGCGCCAGTCGAAAATAAGTAAAAAAAAGTTATATACAAATAAAAAGTCTAAATTAAGATGTTAATTATATGAAAAATGCGGAGGAATCGAAAATGCGTGAAAAATTCAGAAAAAATAATACTAATATGATTTTGTGTATTTAGTAAAATTCGAATCTAAACAGAGATACTTTACCCTTTTAAGAAGTCTCGAAATTTTCAGAGACAAAAAAGTGTGGAGGAGACGCAAGTAGCTTAGCCGCCGCGAGGAGCGCTCGCGACTCTCGCGGTTCTAATTTGTTCTCGTAAACGAAATGTATTTATATTTTGTATCTTAGACGACTTGAAGGAACGTTTCGATGCTGTTTATTTTATTATATTCGACAAATATGAATGTAATGTTCTTACGTTGTACCTCAGATTTATTTACCAATTTTTTAAAAAATTAATTTTTGTCATTTTTGTGTTAACTAAAAGTTCCAAATGCGTGTCAACCTGTTAGAGTGATTTATTTACTCTTATAAATGTCGTGAGGTCATATTTTATTAAACTAAGAATAATTATATGGTCAGGCTAGAAAAAATCGAAAAAACATTTTCTAAATTTGTCCATTTTTACTTTAAACTTACAGGACTATATTTTGGTCGAAAAGTAGTAAATTTTAATTGATTAGAGCTACCTGACCTGGTCGAAACGGCTCTTTTTTCGTGCTTAGGTTGGATATTCGGTCAAAATTTATTTTATTATCATATTTTTTATTTAATTGATTACAAAAATGATAAAATTATGCGTTTTTTACTTTTGTTGATGGTCATAATTGAAAATGTGTGCAGAATTTTGAAAAAATTGAAAGATGGAGTCCATTTTGCGTAGTGAATGACTCGATTGTGTTAGGATGCGTTGGAAAATTCTGCCATTGCGGTTAGGCTTCTTTCACGGGAGTAAAAAATGTGAGGCTGGAAAAGGAGCCGCGTGACCGGCTATAGGCTTTCACCAACGAGACGACCGTCGATGGGTCGAAGCAACCATGGGACGCGCCTTCGCCTTGACACGTTTCAATATCTCTTACTTGCTCCTTCTCACATAATCCTAGGGCTCTTTTTTTTCAAAATTGCCGGATGTGTGACGCAGATTTTTTTTGGAAATTCTTAGGATTTATTAAATTTTTAAACAGAGTTATTGAATTAAAAATATTCTTAATGTAGATACATACCGGGTGTTCACTTCCTTCCAATGGTTCACATGTGTATTATATATGCTCGTTTCAAGTATAAAAGTCTAATAATAGAATTTTATCTCATCAATATGTCAATTACTGCTAATATTTCCTGGTTGGTCCTTCAGGTGTCTTTTTATAAAAAGGGCCAAAGTGACTAGAGTGACAAATTAAATTTAAATTGCGCAAAATTTTACACTCTAGAAAGATGAATGATGTTTTTATGAAAATTGATTAAAAAGTTGAGGATGTTTCCTTCAAGTCAAATTTGACTTCGAAACAAAAGGAAATTCTCATTAATTGCAGCGAAATGCCACATTGCTTTGATTAACTTTCATTTGTTTTATCATAATGTGAAAGGAGCATCAGTATACTGCGTAATTAAAAACAGCAAAATACGCATTGACTTGCAAGTAACGTAAGAGAAATTAAAGTAAATATTATAATACCTCAATCGAAGTTCGACTGGTTATCATTTATAACCTTAAATTTACTTTCGGTATTGAATTGTCGATTATATTTGTATAAAACTAATTTATTTGTAAACTATTGTGTTTAACATTATACAGGGTGTACGAAAAGTCCCGGGACGGTTGAATAACTTTCGAAAGAATAAAAATTTCAAAAATCGCCGAAACACGTGATTCGATTTTTCAAACAAGCTATCTTTTGAGGGGGGTTTCGGCCCCCCAACCTCAAGGGGGGCGGGGGGCACGAGGGGGGCCAAAAATCTTAAATGGCAACATGGTTTGAGTGGGGGCTCATTTGAAAGGTATTTTCGAGATGAAATCAGATCACTGGTCATAGAGGGCGCTGCGATCATTTTTCGCAGATATTTTTGACTTTTTTCAGATCTTAGACGTACTAACGTTTGAAAAAATGAAAATTTCGAAGTCGCCGAATCGTGTAATTCAATATTCTTAAAAAACTTAAAAAACTTAAAAAACTTAAAATCGTGTAAAACAATATTCTTAAACGGGTGTCAACCCGTTTCTGAACGTTACATTGAAAAGCTCTTTTACTTGTATCTCTCCGAAAAATGATCGCAGCGCCCTCTATGACCAGTGATCTGAATTCGTCTCGAAAATACCTTTCAAATGAGCCCCCACTCAAACCATGTTGCCATTTAAGATTTTTGGCCCCTCTCGTGCCCCCCGCCCCCCTTGAGGTTGGGGGGCCGAAACCCCCTCTCAAAAGATTGCTTGTTTGAAAAATCGAATCACGTATTTCGGCGATTTTTGAAATTTTTATTCTTTCGAAAGTTATTCAACCGTCCCGGGACTTTTCGTACACCCTGTATAGTATCGAACTGTGAGTATATATTTCAAGAAGCATTCTTTTGGCCAAGTAAACCAGAGAGTTTGACTAAAAAATTTCATTGTATTTTGTACTCACAAATTATTGGGTGTTTAAATGTCAATTCTAAATGTTTTCTCCGTCAGTAAGAATAAGAATCGTGTGAGGAAATATTCGTGAACACAAAAACGTCAAATAACCTGGAAAATTTAAATTGCATTCTAATCAACTACGAGCATAATTTTTAATAAAAGTGTCAATACACAGAGAAAAAAATCCATAGTTAAATTTACTGTATCATATAGTTGAAAAAAAAAGTAGTTAAAACTACTATGAAAAATAGTTAAATTTACCACTTTCATAGTCTATTTTACTATAATTTTGTTACACCAACTATCCCCTCATAGTTAAAAAAATCAACTATGTAGAATGATTTAAATAAATATGACAAATATAATTAAAATAACTATAATCTAAGGTAGTCCTCATTTCACACTATGTCTCGTAGTAAATCGTTATATTTACTATTATTCATAGTTAAAGTTTGTATTTACTATAAATCCATAGTAAAGACTGTCGCACCCCGTTTGATGCCGCCAGGTGGCGACGTGGCGTTCGCAGCTTTTTTCTTCCAGCCATTGGCTCCCGTTATTGAAGTGGATTTTCATTTGGTCATAAGAAGGACCGTAGGGTGTCAAGATATGATAATATATAATGCATATCGTATACTCACGTGTATCTATAGACTAGTTACACGACATTTAAACTTTTGCGTATAATCGCATTGCATAATACATTTTTTAACTGACTAGAGGGCGACATTTACAAACTTAACGCAGTATTGTTTGTTTTTCTTTTCGTTTCCTTGTTTATCTTAAATAAAGAACGAAGGGAGAAAAATAGACTTTTCATGTGCTATGATATATATAGTTTACAAATATTTTTAAAAAGTAAATATTGACTCCTTTCCATATTTTTATGACAATTTCTTATGCAATTTCTCTCAGTGAAGATAGTAATTTTCTGAAATGACTATTTCAAAATAGTTGAGTCTATTTGTCTATTACGATAAGCGGCATTTGAATCATGAAACAATAGTTAAACTTTACTATTTCAGAATAGTTATTTTAACTATTACCACGCCTAGTCCTCATTTCACACTATGATTCATAGTAAGAAAAATGGTCACTTCAACTACTTTTTTTAGTGTAGTTGATATAATAGGGATAGACTGAGCATCAAAAGAAAAATTCACGTTTTTAACAGATTCTTTTTGGAAGCTGTATCCATATTTAATTAATAATCATTTTTAAACAATCGATCATGAATTTGCAGCAATTGGAGGATTCTTATAATAGTACATTGTCAAAGTGTTTGATTTACGTTCGATTACAAAATTGCGGTTAGTCGTTCCGAGGTTGAGGTTTGTTACACGTGTGACAAATTTAATGTTTCCTGCTATCTATTTCCGACCTGTCGCTCATATCTTAAAGGCACATAATGCGCTACGCCCGATTCGATCTATTATTGCATATCAGCAGACAACGACTTTTCATTGTTTTTTCCATTTGGTATCAGCGTACGAGATCTCACTGATACGGAAAAGCAAATTTCGGAATAGGCTTTCAAGATTTTTACTATTAAAAAACTGATGACTACATTTTTGTTTAAATTTCACATGTTTGTTTTAAACTTCAAAATTCTAAAATTGTCTCAATTAAGAACTGTATTACGAAATTGGTTTTTATAATTATTAAAAATCTGTAGAAATAAATTTTAGATTTATTTTTCCAGTAAAGAAAATACAATAAGCATAGCATAGGAATTATAGTGTAAATATTATTAGGTTAGATTTAGAACATAGAGTATTTATTAGTAGAGTGTTTAGTTAACACTAACGTTTTATAAGATTTATTGTAGAATATTTTATCTACTTTCATTAACTAAAATGTAACAGTTAAAAGAATGAAGTAATTTACTAAACATTTCCTGAAGAAGAGAAGCTTGTTAATCCATTTATTAACTCCCAAGAAGACACAAATTTCACCAAAATTTTCGAAATATTTCTTGACATTAAAAACCAATTTCAAAAATTTGATACAAATCATTCTCGACGTAAAATTGATCGCACTCTCAGATTCTTCTATGAAAATTTGTCTACAATAACAGTGTAAAAAGTTATAAACAATTATTCACAAAAAACGCGATTTTTTCCTTCACAAAAATTGTTTAATCAATATTTAAATGTCAAACAAGAAAAGTCATTGAGTCAAAGCCTTAAAATATCGTGTCTTTAATGTCTGACTTATTTCTAGTAACGTATGGGAAAATTAAAGATGGCGGATCCAAAATGGCGACTGAAATTTTAATTTTTCAGCGTTCTTTTTGTGAATAATTGTTTATAACTTTGTACACTTTTATTGCAGACAGAATTTTATAACAGAATCTGAAAGAGTGATCAATTTTACGTCGAGAATGTTTCATCTCAAATTTTTTGAATTGGTTTTTAATGTCCAGAAATATTCCGAAAATCTGGCCATCTTGGGCGTTAATGGGTTAATTTTGTTAAAAATGGTACAGTGATTTTTGTCATAAAAATCAAGTAAAATGTGTTTCATTACTTAACGTCAGTAAAGATCGGTCAGAAATTGCTATTATGAGTTCAGTCGATGTGGTCGAAAATGTCATATCGTCACCTTAAAAAAGTGTCCAAACTAAGGAGTACACGGATTTTTAAAATATGATACATTGGAGAGTGATATTTCAGAATTCGCATTTATGCAAATTGTCGTTGATTTGTGTTGGATCGACGTAACGCACGTACTTTCACCATAAAAGTAGAGCACATTTTAAAAACTCGCATGATTGTTTTTAATTTTCTACTTTATGGCTAAGGAAATGGCTTCCTTACCACGGGGTCGGTTTAACAGACTCTTAAATAAAATCATTACAATAGATACGCCGAGAGATCTACCTATAATTAGAATCTGATAAGATTTCGAATTACATCCGAGTTTTTCCTGAGAAACTTGTAATTACAGCAAAATTCTTTCATGAGCAACAAATCATGAATTTGCTGAGGAGAAACATTTTTTTGAAAATGGATTTTCTTTTATTACTGGTAGTGAAAACTAGTTATTTTGAGAAACTAGATGCTTTAGTGGTTTAACAAACATAGCAGTTCCAGTATAGATGTAGGTCATGGCTGTTGTAAAGTTAGTAGTTGTACCGAACCATTTTTTTTTTACTGAAAGAATGGAATGTCATTTAGCCGGAAAGCGCGATTACAAGGAAAGTCAAGAAGGAAGTGAAAAAGAAAGTTCGACAACTGAGAAGAGGCTACTCAGAATCGGATCCAGATGACGACGAGTCTGATGACGATTTGGTAAGATCAAAATCACCTTAACGAGAAAAGAACAAAAGGAACGGTTTCATAGATCATGATCGATCGCCGATTTATACCCACGGTTTTTTGAGTTCATTACTCCCTGAAGTGGCGCCCAATCGGGGGACCCAAAAGCGCACGTCATTCCGAAAATGAAACTGAGATTTTTCGAAATTTGCTTTTCTATCAAATTAACTTTCCTGTAAAGATTTTGAAGCAAGAAGGAATTTTTTTATTTAAAACATGTTAGGTATAATGATTTTGAGTTGTGATCAGGCTAATCTAGTGGAAGATTTCAAAGTCATTCCTGAATTTTATTACTTGAATTATAAAAGTATTTTCTTGAAGTAAGTAATAAAGTACCTAAAAGACATTTTTCGAAAAAATAAAGAAACATAACACAAAATTTAGTGTATTTTTATGATCGTGATCGATAAAAATAAAAAAACGGAAAAATGAATTTTAAAATTGTTTTAGTAAGTAATAACAGTAAATATAATTACTATAAAAATGGTACATTTGTGTAGTAAAGAAAAACATGAAGTACCGTCAGGTTTTACTAATAACGTGACGACAGACAAGTCTCTGCATCCTTTATGATATATAAAAAATGTTAACGGAATCCGTAAAATGGACCGTTAAAAATTCCCGGAAATTTAAGAGAAATGTCAGGTATTTGACTAATGTCAGGTAGAACACATAAAAAAACTGTCTTAGAACTACTTCAAATGATAATTTAGGAATTGGCTCGATCTCAATCGTTTTTATCAGAATTATTTGTCAATTAGTATCTAAGATACTATGACTAAGATCAGTTGACCAGTTGCCTAATATAGTTATTAATCAATTAAGATATTAATTAAGATATTAAAATTTCAAAGGCATTTTTTAAGTAAGAAAAATGTCAGTTTATTCATAAAATTAAAAAATCAAAGATTACAAGAAAGTTTTCGACAATAACACGAACTTGTAGATTTTGAAAATGTTCATGTTGTAAAATAAATCCCAGAGTTTTTATAATTAATTCTGAACCGATTTTACGCCGTTAGCATGAATTCCTCATTTAGGTTCAAACTTAAGATAAATCGTTCACTTGTACATTCGCGATTTGAAGGTTAGAAAACGTCGTTATCGTCAAGATTTATTGTAAAGTCTCTTTCAAGACGCATTGAGAGTAGAACTTTACTAGTTTACCTAAAAAATATAAACATACAAGTTTACGGCAGTCGCCTTGTCAACGGTTTTCAAAATTGACAGTTGAAGTACGATAAAATAAGTGACTAACCTGAAAAGCATAAATTTTGCCATTTTAATTGTACATTTAGAATAAAATGGAATTGAAAAAAATTTGTTATTTTATTTTATTTATTCAATTTTAAGAAATTGTTATGAAGGGAATTTTTATGAAGTTATAAAATCTTATTCGAAAAAAGAGTCTTTGTCCACAAAACTACTGAAAGAGACAAAGATATTTGTAAATAACAGTTGGTTCTTTCGATTACAATAAATCGAGACTGATCGAGAAGAAAATATTCATATTGCAGTTTACTATTGCTATTATAAATGTACTATTTACGTATGCCATTAGTAACAGGTGTCAACAGCAGTCAAGCATAAGAGAATGATTCTATAGGTTAAGCTAACATTGCAAGCATACGATGTGCCAATAATAATCGTGTTTAATAAGACAGAAAATTGTCTACTTCATCGACTGTTTATGAGTTATGTACCTGTACGTTACGTAACTTCAAAAAAATTGTCACTTTTAGAAAATATGATCATAATTTCAGTTCAGTAGAATTTTTTGGAAATATTTTTAGAAGCACAAAAAAACGACTTGGTTTTCGCTACTAATCAGATTACTATATTATGCTGGATAAATAATATTGCATATGGAATTTTAAAATTCTATATCGTGTATTTAATAAACAAAACATTTAAATTTATTTTTGAACATTTGCGATATTGTTAATGTAAGAAAAAAACATTAGGAAAATGACTTGTTCTTATATGAAACTTATAATTGTGTGTTAGGAAAATCTTCAAAAATGTTATGATAAAATTTTCCGATTCACCAATATTTCGTCTTATATTAAAAAAAAACGTTTTTAGCCACAATCATGTCAAATATCACTCATAACTGTTCTAATTTTTATTCGATTTAAACATTTTATTTTAATTTGAAAGCCAATAGGTGTATCGAGTCCCCGGACGTAGACTCTTAGATTGAATATTAAGCAATTTAAGGATCAATCGTAAGGATCACCAATAATGGTAATCCAAAAAAGGGAGTCTTGTTATTTTGGGCCTTTTCCAACCAATTTTTGCCCCATTTTAGGAAAAAATAAAGTAAGAGTATTTCTATACAACTCCTCTTAGTTCTATAGAATTTAACTAAGTTTTATAATAATTATGAGCCATCAAAATAGAATTTCAAAATGTTAATGGAAGGGGTAAATTTTCATAATCTAAAAGTTTCTACTCTGGTAGTTTACTTAGGATCAAATGCTGCAAGAGTTATTGACTGAATTTTGGGAGAGGGGAGGGGGACGAAATTCCCTAACCACAAAATCGATTTTGGTATAATAAAAAGTTTTTAAAATTCTCGGTTAATCAATAACATCTTAAATTTGAAGGCTTTTAGCGAAGTCAAGCAAAGAAAATGTTTGTTTTTTTATTTACATTTTTGTTACAGATCTATAAATTGTCGATTAAGTCATTGTTTTTTTGTGAAACCAGCAGAACTGTTTACAAAATGTGTAACGAATTTCAGAACTCTGATGGTGCATGTAGAACTTAATATTGTTATCAATTTTGGTTCTTGTAAGGGGAGCAGTTGCAGACTTTTTAATATATTTCATATTGTAAAGGCGTAAAAGTGTATATATGAGAAATTGTATAAATTATTCACAAATGTGTAAACTACAAAGAGCCTACGAGACAATAATATAAAAAACACATACTAAATAAATATAAGTTACTTCTTCTAAAGCTAGGTGGCGCTCAAACCCAAAATTAAAGTCGCAAAGGGTTTTATTTTACTTGTCGTAGTTCAGTATTTCAAACGTTATGCCGCTTCATTTTTGTATTGGGATGCCATCTACCGATCACCCGTAAAACTAATTTTCGAATTCAAATTGTATTTTTCCGTTCGATCGTTCACTTTATGCAAATAATAAATTCTTTCCTTTATAGAGATTTTTCAGTACAGTCATTGCACTTTTTTTCATATATATTTTGTTTGTAATTGAGGTTTCTAGTTGCTTTTTGGAGTAAAGAAAGTGCAAATTGATTTTTGTTTAGAAGAGAGAGTTATAAATTAAATCCAAATCTTTGCCATTTTTGTATATTTCAAGAATTAATATTAGAGTTGAATGATGTTCATGAAATGTACGTTTATAATATAATTTTTTTTATGAAACTTTGTATAATAATTTTTTAAAAATACTAGAAAACTTTAGTAATTGACATCGAGGCTGTTCACCAATCCAGCAGTCGGGGCCACGACGTAATGTCAGCGTACATTGGGAAGCCGCGCCGCGGGTATCGACATACAAAAATATCTTTTCCTGCACGTCAAAACGCGAGTTGATATTACGTTGTACGCTGAATCCTAGCGATTGCAGGAATAATAAGCAGGTTACGCGTAAAAATAACGGATGTGCAATTACGGGCAGCGCGACGTAACAGCTTCCGTCGCGTCACGATCTAGCCAGCCCCGTTTTTATGTACGTCGTGTCGTCGAGCAAAAAAAAACCGATTCCTTGGTCCCCACATGCATTTAAGCAACGTTGACGAAGCAGAAAATCTGAAGCATATCATTTGAAAAACCAACAAGCCGACGCGACGGCGACCCGAAAGGAAAAATCTGACGAGACAAAAACCAAACGATTTAAAAAAAAAAACAGATTTTATAACAAAAATTGCCATCAAATTCATCCTGGAGGATCTTGATAAGAATCTCGATGCACTTGAGGCACTCATCTCTAGCTCTCTATTATTGAATACTTCTGCATCGAACATTTTTTTAAAGTCGTATACGAGTCGTAAATAGAAGAAGCGAGTCGGATTCATCTTTTGTAACCTTCCTGCTTGTCTGCCAGGAAAATGGATTGTGGACCTTTACGTAAGATACGCGTCCGCATCGCCTCGCTCTTCTTGCTCCGCTATTTTTTTTTCGCGTCGGATAATGAGCGTTTGCGTTTCGTGACTTGAAAACTTTATAAAACGCGAACGGAGGTCGCATATCGATAAAGACCCGGGCGATAAAACCGAAGTCCTTAAGATCGATGCAAAAATAATTTTTTTTATAAAAAAAAAATCATTTTTTTCTTTTTCTATCGATCCTTTCATGGAAAATAATAATGGTACCTCTGAAATCATGGAAAATGAATTTAGCTACACGCAGAACAATATTTTTTGAAATTTTTCCATTCCCGATAGTAATTTTGGGACTGAATTGAAGAATGACGAAAATTGCCACTCTTTCCGATAACAATTAGTAGATCTTTTGGAAATTTCACTGTCTGAATTATAAAAAAAAACTTGGAGTGATTTTTATTGGAAAGTGTAGTAATTTTCGTCAGTCTTCAATTCTGTCCCAAAATTACTATCTGGAATGGAAAAATTTCCAAAAAAATTTGTTCTTCGTGGAGTTCATTTTTACATGATATTCAGAGGTATATTATTTTCCATCAAAGGATTGATAGAAAAAGAAAAAATACATTTTTTTTTTATACAAAAAATTATTTTTGCATCGATCTTAAGGACCGGTTTTATCGTCCTGGTCTTTATCGATATGCAGTAAATTTTTCTTTGTGCTCAAGAGATTAGTGAAACCAAATGATTATATGAAATTATCCAAAAAAAAACATGGAAAAATTATTAAATGACAGAATTAACACGCTTTTTAGAGTGAACGTTGAATCTCTCATACAATTACTATTACGAAGGAGAGAAGTCTCACTTGAAAGAATGATTTTTCGTTCCATCCTCAGAGTAACTTATATTTCACTCTATAATGAGTGAATTTTCACTTCATAATTAATTAATATTCACTCCCAAAGAGTGGAAAATAATTTCTCGAAGAAGTGTAATTTAATTTCAGTTGAATTGAAATTTGTTTTTTTACAGAAATTATTCGTTTTTCGACATATTTTTACTCGTATTAAGTATCAAATGTTAATTTTCAATGAATTTTCTTCATTTTTTTTCATACCATTTTGTATAAAACTTTAGACCAAAAATATTCAATAAAAAAAAAACTACAAGTATAAAAAAAAAATATCGATATACCATATCCGACGTAAAATTTTATGCTGTTTCAGAATATCACCACAGAATTTGTCTAAAGTTAATGCATAAAAAGTTATAAACAATTTTTCGTACAAAATCGCGCTATTTTTTACTGAAAAAACTCTTAAATCGAAAATTTGTATAAGAAACCGATTATACAATCCGATTCCACATAGAAAAGTGTTTACGAGGCCTATATTTCAAAATGTACGTGGTACAATTTTGAAAATAAAGGTAAATCTAGCCAAAATGGCGGCTCAGACACGAAAAAATCGTCGAGAAGTTCAAGAATTTTTTATTTGAAAATGATATTGGAAAAAATGTTGCTGAACAAAAAGTTCTTAGAATTGATCAACGTATACACTGAAATTTTTTCAGAATTTTTTGATGTTTTTTTCAGCAATGTTTCAAAATTTTAAGATTTTGAAAATGTAAAACATCATTCAAAAATTTCATATTAAAAATCTTAAAATTTTGAAAAATGTTTAAAAAATACATCAAAAATTTTTGAACAATTTTCAGCGAATTCATCGATCAATTGCGATGAATTTTAAGATTTTGAAATGGTAAAACATTATTAAAAGATTTCATCTTAAAAATCTTAAATTTTGAAAAATTGTTAAAAAAACATTAAAAAATCCTGAAAAAATTTCAGCGTATTCGTTGATCAGTTACGATGAAAATTTTTATTATTGTTTTACATTTTCAAAATCTTAAATTTTTGAAAAATTGATAAAAATACATAAAAAAATTCTAAAAAAATTGCAGCGTATTCGTTGATCAACTCTAAGAACTTTTTGTTCAGCAACATTTTTTTCAAGTCTATTGAACATTGACGACATTTGGTACTAATGGGTTAATGAAATTTCTATACAATTAGATTTCTTAATTTTTAGTAGTGTAAGAACTATTTTTAGAATAAATCCAGTAACAAGTAGTTACGTTAGTTTGTTTTAATAAAACTATATTTGCCTAATTCATTTTAATCTGAACTACAGTGAGTAACTTTTTAGCCATTTTTTAAAAACAGGATTATTTATTAAACTGTAAATATTTGAATTACAATGTATTAATTGGAATAAATATTTAGTATACAAAAAGTAATTGATTTTTGATAATTTATTCAACGGTTTTATAAACCAAATACATGTTGCTTTATTAGAGTACTGAAATTCCTATTCGAATTTGATAAATTTACACAAAAACATTATATTTTTTTGAAATTACTAAATTAGTTACAAAATGAGTTTTTTGAAGTAACTAAGTTGCATTTTACCACACAAACATTAATCATTTATCTTTTATAAACATTTCTTTCATATTTTTGTACTAAATGTTAGAATTTTTTTCTAAGAAAAAATGGTAAAAAATCAGTAAAAAGTAACTTAGTTTTTAAAAAGACCGTTCCTTTTTACTTATATTTATTCATAAATTGTTTCAGTAATTAAACAAATGTATACTAAATCAGTAATACTGTTCTGTACATTTTCACGAGTAAAAAATGTACTCTTTCTGGAGTGAAAAGCCACTCTTTCTCTGTTGTTGAGTGAATTAAAAAAATAAATACTCATTTTGCACTCTATAGATAAATTTTCGCATACAAAAATTAATACTGATTTCCGAGTTTAAAAATAAAATTTAAAAACGCAAAAAACTGGAATATTTCTTATACAACAGCATCCGACTTTTTTGAAAATGACCACAGAAAGATCCAAGCACGTGGCGACAACAATATTGACTTAAACTTAATTGTTTTTCATTTGCATTGCGTAATTCGGCGTTGATTGACGAGAATTTTTCGCCGAGATTAGAGTGAACTTAATCATCGAATTTGTCGTCAATATAGTGCGGTGTAAGGCATTTTTTTTGTTCAAAAATTATATACGATCGAAATACTTATCGCAGAAGGTCTTATCGACGCACCGCGTAATAGCCGATTAGGAACGGTCGAGCGAACTGCCGTTTATCGTCAACTTTCTACATTTAAATCTTTTAAATACTTGGGCGCATTCTTGAACTTTATCGCGTGCCGTGGCCTTAATCAATATTCCGCTAGTCTCGGTTACTTATTATGTGTATAAGTTTTACGTCTTCCATGGTGTTTTATGGGTTCGCGCATTACGTCGGTCGTTTACGTGTGTACATAGTACTACACTAATTCCAGATACTAATATTTTAGCAAATTTATTAGTATAGGAAATGTTACTACCATGGACGATAATTCGTTCTTGTTAATGTAGGTTATACAGAATTAGACATATCGGTCCAATCCCGA
Organism: Trichopria drosophilae; assembly: GCA_030407085.1. Classification (NCBI taxonomy): domain Eukaryota; kingdom Metazoa; phylum Arthropoda; class Insecta; order Hymenoptera; family Diapriidae; genus Trichopria; species Trichopria drosophilae. The sequence goes on along the minus strand of CM059587.1, from coordinate 81,275,901 downwards.
AATAGCAAAAGCGTCAAAATATAATATTGTAGTTATGTCGGCCGCCGCTAGGCGCAAACGCTACTCCAGAGCCGCTGCGCCGTTGCTTTCCGCGCCCGATAGAGAAATGCAACGATTATAACACATGCATTTTATTTTTAAATGTCAGGGATTTTTACTTTGCTATTCTACGAGTAGAAAATTCGAACTCTATGGAGAATGTAGTTCTGGCCTCGGAGTCATATTAGGAATAGTAAAATGTTTCCCATCGCAGATGAATCGATTACAAAACCTGATTGTCATTTAGGGCGATAATGAACTGTTCAATCTGAAAGTTAAATCTAATTTAATTAGATCTTAAAACAAATATGATAATTCTAACGTGGACGTATAACACTTTTACAAAGAATCTTAGAAGAACGATAAGAAGTAAAATTACATATATCAAAAGTTAATATCCTACGAGAGTACGAAGAATCATGACGACGAATCATCAGATATTTTATCGAACTATCGCGGGAAAGATAAATAGAATTAATTGATTCAGAGAAATCTTCTGAAGGCTGTGTTAGACAGGTAAATAGATCCGGATAGTACAGTTTAACATACGCGTGATTTACAAATAATAGGAAGAATCTATTTATATAGATCGAAATCGTTGATTGTTTACTGCTAGATTAATAGGGGCTTAACAGATGATGCCGATAAGGAAGGTATCTGCATCGATAATTTGGACCCATGAATATCCAAGAAAAACCTTACGAGGAATTCTTCTAGAATCTAATTGGATTTTCAAAAATGGTTCTACAATGCGAAATTCATTTCATTAATTCAGTTTTATAACAAATTGTTAATATAGATTTCTATGCTACCCTTGAAGCTTTCGTACTTAGGGGGTACTAAAGTTCTCAGTGGATAAGGTAGTAAACTATAAGTAAAAACATCTAAAGCGGTTTCTAAAAATTCGGTCTGAAGTAATTAGAAAATCCCTTACAGAACCCGAATTTTGACGAATGGATTCCGACATTTTTAATTTTCGATTTTCAGCGTAAATTGCTACCTTATCAGCGGAGCACTTACGATCACCTGCAAGGGAGTTCGAATGTATTCAGTCGATAAGGCAGTGATCAAGCGCAAATTAAAAGCAGCTAAAATTATTAAACCAAAATTATATATTTTTATACTTATTGCCTCATCAATATTGAAAAATCGATTCAGTAATCTTTAATTTATTTTTTTTAGTGAAATTACCTACCTTGCCGGCGGATCACGTTAGAAACTCTTTAAGCGCCCTGTAATGAGCTCGGTCGGTAAAAAAAAGGTCCTAAAAAAAATCGGAGCACTCGTGAAACACTTAAATTAAACATTTTTTTTGCCGATTTCATCCGGTTTTACTGAAATTGTAATTCATTTTTTACTTGCTTACTTATAATATGTAAAATTTATATTTATAGACGTTAAAAATATTCATATTACACGTGGATAACCATTTAATTCCTTACACGTTTCGAAACTTGTCATTAAAACATCGGAAAGACCGTGATTGTGTCAGCTAATTCGTAGACAAGTCATGTAAAAGTACTTCTAAATGTCCGTTTATGCCATTTCTTACATAATTAATCAACTGAAATGTAAAGTCAAAGAAGAGAACATTATTTTTTAAACGTGATATGAAATTTCTTATGCATTTGGTAACGTTCTAAAAATTACAATTTTCGATTTCTAAATTTAATTATTTTACTAAATATCATCTGTCTTTTTTGGTGTTGCCATTTTCACTAGATTTGTAGCAAATTATACTTTCTGAATTACTAAAAAAAGTAATTCCTTTTATGAATTAATACATTTTTATTAAATAAATAGTAACATTCTATTAGTTTAGTGACATTTGACTAATCTAAAAGTTGAAAAATTGCATTTTTTTAGAATAGTAGAATGAAAGCTGTATTTACTAATAAATGAGTAGTTTTCCACGTTTTATTAGTAAAAACGATTTCATTTTTGAATTGGTACTTATTAACTATTTCAATTTTGGAGATTAAATATCACCGTGACTATTTTGTAATTAATTATGTAAAACTAAAAGAAGGGACGTTACTGATAGTACCTTAATACTTAGCTTAGCGTAGCTCCAACTATTTTTAGCATTTACATTATTTCCTGCGTTATTATGAATTTATATTTTGTTTAGTTGGAAGAAAACGTTTTCTTTTCATAACACTTACATAATTCAGCGCTCTCGTGAATGAATGTCGTAATGAATGAAATAATGAATGAAGTACGGAAATGAGTGTCCGGTAACGCGTATTAATCATATTAATTTTTAGTAATCCTTATTTCAACTATTTGTTGTTATTTTACGTTTTTTTACACGCATGCATTCTGTGCAAATCACAACTGGAGGAGAGACGACTTTCGTTCTTGTCTAGGGTAAGCTACGACGGAGCAGGATTGCAAAAGTGTGTTGATTTCTTTGGTATACCTTTGATTTATAGTACATTTGACTAGACTTTGCTTGTAATTTCCGCGTTATGTACACGAAAAAAATCCAAATTTCCGTCATATTTTGCAATCGACTGTCTATTAATTCTTTCTGAAAGCTCCAGCAAATATTTTTGGGTAAAATAATAGTTTTTTTCTTTTTTTTGGGTAAATTAATGTTCACAAAAATTAAAATTGTTCTTTTTGTCTAAAATTACTTTTTAACAATTGGACTAAATCACCCATACCAAGAGTGACTAGCTCCATTTTGTTTTCGTCAGAGTTGATAAAAAAAAAACTATTGTTAATCAAAATTTCGTGTAAACAATTATTTATATATACAGTAGAGTCCCGGTGTATTTGCGTCTCGCTATATTTACGTCTCAGCATATTTTCTCGGTTCTGTCGCGTTACATTTACCTTCCGCCGCTCTCTTTTTCCCCCATCTTGTGCGCTGGGGCCTCAGGAACATACTGCTGCAACGTCACGAACATAACGCGACTGAGGAGAGTGGGAGAAGCGGCACTCCCCTTATTTTGACAAATATATGGAGACGGTAGGGGAAAGCGAGGAACCAAGCAGGCAAATATACCGGGACTCTATTGTAATAGTATTCCGAAAATGCACGAAGTCTAATTGAAACCGAAAATGATTGATATATAAAACAGCTGACTATTCGTTTTACAGTTGGGCTGATTTAGTCTTGCATCATAATTAAATCCTATCAAAACCAGAAAATGAAATTAAAAAAATTTTTCGTCATATCGGATCCAACATTTACAATTCGAAAATTTTCTATTCAATTACGTAAATACCAATCCCGATGCTTAGATGCTAATATGAGAGTATTTGTAAAATGTATGCGCCATATTGTATTCGCCATTCTGAATATGATTAACAAAATAATTTTTTTTACATTTTCAAAACACATCACGAAATTGTGATTCAAAATGTTTACTATAAGAGTACAGGAAAGAATTAGTGACTATGGGTTGCAACAAAATCTTTTTTGAAAATTCGAGCAAAGTTAAGCTTTGGTGTTATTTTGCTTGCAATAAGGAAATAAACGATCATTCGAAAATAATTCCAGGTATTTCCCTTTGGCTCTCGAAAAATCTTCAACGTAAGCCGTAGATTAGAATAAAATATGCACCTGTTCTATTTTTCTCTTCGTTAATGAAGCATTATTATTATTTCTGTATTTCTCTATCAAACGTTTTCGAGTAGTGATGACACACAAAACTTGCATGATCGAAGGCTATTTTGATCACTGTCGTATTATCCTTTCTCTCTTTAGTTTAAACAATAATAAGTCTACTCTCGTAGTTTACGAGAGTAAAAATGTTTAAGTTCCTTTATTTGGCATGAGCGCACACACTCAGAGAAAATTGTGGTGTTTGTTGCCATTTACTTAAGTAAATCACAATAATAGGACCTGTTTGTATAGTAAACTAACTAAATTATAGTAATGGTAAATTTCAGGAAATTCATCATCAACCATAAATTTCTCTGAGTAAAGTCTTTGTTAAAGTAGATTAGTAAAATTTATTATACACAATTTCACATACTGCTATGCTAAGTGTAAAGTTCGATGTTAACAATCTTGCATTTACCAATAAGTTTAGTAAATCGTACGAAAGCTAAAAGTTGATAGCGATTTATTAAGAGTGGTGACTAAGTCCTGTTCCTTCGTAGTACATTGGTATAACTTTACGACACTTTTAGTCGTATGGAGTTACTTCAGAATATTTATTTCTATGAACTAAAAATGTACTCCTTTGGTTTAGGAAGTTCTTTTTTTCTTTGCCTTAATACTCTGCGGGGGTCCAGAAACTCTTATTTTTCATTTGAATATTTTATCCTAAATGGAATTTACAAATATTAAATTTTAATAAAATACGTACTCACTTCAGTAATTGTCGGGATGGATACAGCTTAACCTATAAATGTCCAAGATGATGAGATTTTTAGCTCATTTTCAAAGATCTCTAGCGAATCGACAAATTAGAATATCATAATGAAACCAACTTTCTTTACTATTTTTGGGTATACTCTATTGCTTTATGGGATTACAATTGCGTTTCCTTTTCGCAGAAAAATAATATGGCGGATTTTATCTGAAAAAGAACCAAAAAATCAGAAAAATGTTTTTTTCGGCAATTTTTTACAGATAATGGACGGCAATCGATTGCAAACTATGGACAAATGTGGACAAATAAGTTGCAGTAAAAAAAATTGATTGGACCCGATTCAGTTTATCCTATTAAAAATGGCCGGAAAGTGTGAAAATGTTTAAAAATACATGTTTTTCCTAAATATTTCTAAAATAATCGACATTGATCATAATTTTAGTTTTAAAATGTAAAATTTTGATTTATTAAATATTCATAGTCACTTTTTAATATATTTTACGATGTTAATAATGGCGGATTCATTCACAAAACAACCAAGACCCTTTTTTCGGAAATAATGTAATTCCCAATATTCTGCCCGCCATATTGGATTTTGAATTACTAACATGGCGGATACAATGTGGAGGCCGTGGAATTGAAAAAAAAATAATGGAATTTTTCACATGCCTCGTCGGTAAATGTTTCGGTGCTTTATTTGATTGCATTTCTTTACGTTTAAGATTATATTGAATCGAAATATAATGAGGAATATTCAAAATCCAAAATGGCGGATCCAATATGGTGGGCAGAATAATGAAAATTCCATTATTTCCGAAAAAAAGTATTCTTGGTTGTTTTTTGAGTGAATCCAGCATTATTAACATCGTAAAATATATTAAAAAGTGACAATGAATATTTAATAAATCGAAAGTTTCGATTTTAAGAGAAACATTTTGATTAATGTCATAACACGTATTTTTAGAAATTTTCGCACTTTTCGACCATTTTTAATAGGATAAACTGAATGGAGTCCGATACAAAAATTTTATACCTAAACTGCACTTATTTGTCCAAGTTTGTCCATAATTTGGAATGGATCGCCATCCATTCTAAAAAATTGTAAAAAAAAAAATTTTCCGTTTTCTCGGTAATTTTTCAGAAAAAATCCGCTATATTGTTTTTCTGCGGCAAGGAATCACATATTCAAATTGAGTAAAGTAAATTGGTTTCATTATGATGTTTTCATTTAGCGATTTGCTAGAGAGCTTTGAAAATGAGCTAAAAATCTCGTCATCTTGGACGTTAATGGGTTAAACATTTTTTATATAAAAATATCCATTCCATTGAAATTATCTCACATGAAGGGATTTAAAAAAAGCCTTGCGGGGAAATTACGACTCCCTGGACACATCAGGCCGAAACTACACTTTTTTCGCCCTGAACTATGCATTACAGTCGAAATACTATCTAAGACTAATTCATGCATTGACAAAATTTGATTGTATTTGATAAGAGATTTGAATAATAGTAGGGCATAATTTTCAATGTCTACAAGTTCGATTTTGTAACAAAATAGTAAACAATTATAGTTTAGTCTTTCTAAATGTATTCCAAAATTTTTAAGGAATTTACTAAGTGTAAATTTTTCATATTCTATCTTTCTTCTGTGTGTGTAAATTAGTTTTAAGTTATTATTATAAACATGTTTAGAATGTTATTATTTAATCTATATTCTTGTAGAGGAACGATGAATTTGTCTCGATTAAGTTGAATTGAAGAACGATGTGCATGTTCGAATTGTACTGAATGTTCTTCAAGCATGAGTTTTTTGTGCTGTATTTATGTGTGTGAAGATTACGAAATTTCTTCGAATATTAATATTTGACGTCTTTCATTGTAGGTGATGAGTCAGGAAGTGAAGAAAGAAAATCCACTGCCGTTCAAGTTTCGAGCAAAGTTCTACCCCGAGGACGTTGCACAGGAACTGATTCAAGATACCACGCTACGACTTTTTTATCTTCAGGTAATAATAAAAAGAATTAATTGTCTTACAGTTTTTTTTATGTTTATATAATTTGATATCTGCATTATTTTGTGTGCAATTTTTTAAAAAATTTCTTTTGTATTTCTGACCGTTATCAGTTCTCTTAACCCATTAACGACGGGAGAAATACATTTCCCACTTCAATGACAATCATGTATTTCGTATAAAAATTAAAATTAAAAAAAAAATGAAATGTACGTGTCTTGCTATTTTCGAAATCGAATTTTTTTGTTATAATCAAGCAAACTACTGATGAACTGAAAAGGTATTTTTTAATAACTACTAAATGATTGTACTGTATAAAATGCAAGAGTAGTTACAAAAATTAATTATAAAAATATTGTTTTATTTGTAATACTAATCTTTTAGTGCAAATAGTTGAAATGCCCAACATTAACTATAACATGAGATTTTCATTTAATTATAAAAATCTAATTTAGTTACTTTTACTACTTTAACCCTTTGCGGCATACATTTTTCTTTACACGGAAAACAGCTGAAAATTGTTACTCGGGGGTTTTCGGGGTCGCTGATTTCGAATCTGAAGTCAGATTTTGAAAATTCAAAATGGCGGACCGAAATATAAAAAGTGGCTCGATCTCAGCGAAATTTGTTACTTGGGGGTTTTCGGGGTCGCTGATTTCGAATCTGACTTCAGATTTGCAAAATTCAAATTGGCGGATCTAGGATGGCGAACGAACGTAAAAATCGAGTGTTGGATTTTCTTGAAAATTGGTACGTTTTCTCGATCACCGATGACAAATCCAGTGTCAGATTTCAACAATTAAATGTGGATGAAATTAAAACAAATTTTGGTCAGCCATCTTGGATCCGCCATTTTGAATTTTCAAAATCTGACTTCAGATTCGTAATCAGCGATCCCGAAAACCCCGGAGTAACAAATTTCGTATAGATCGAGCAACTTTTCATATTTCGGTCCGCCATCTTGGATTCGCCATTTTAATTTTTACAAATCTGACGTCAGATTCGAAATCAGCGACCCAAAAAACATAAAATGCTATAGTTTCATGCAAATATATATAATTGTTCAATCAAAAATGAATTTTTTCTGAAATTATTGATATTTTTCCGTGGTTATTTATTTATAATAATTAAAAATTAACGATAATTGATAATATGTAACTTTTTTTATGATTATATACATCTTATTAACATAATTAACTCAAAAACCCGATTGCTTAGATGAAAACAGCCGAATAATTAATTAAAAACTGAGAGAAAATAGGTGGGATGCTGAGCATCCCACTATGCCGCAAAGGGTTAACCATAGTGATAACTTGTTAGGCTACAATGACTTTTGTTGTACTAAATATAATTTTGTTAGAGAATTCCTTTTTTAGCTTTTTTTTTTTACAATGTTTATTAAAGTAAACAAAGTAGTTACTTTTAATTAAATTATACGTTACATTACAAGTTCTTAAAAATTAGTCAAATAGATTTTTAATTAGATAATTACTGTTATTGATAAAATGCAATTAAATTGTAATAGTTAAAAGTGGTTCAATTTATCGCGATCCTTTTAACCCATTAACGCCGGGAAGGACACATTTCCCGCTTCAATTTCAATCAAGTATTTCGTATGAAAATTAAAGTTCAACAAAATTGAAATGTTTGTATCTTGTTATTATCGAGATCGCTCATTTCAATGGTGTTGCCAAAATTGAACTATCTTAATAACAAAATGAAATATAGCGATTTAAATGCCTAAAAAGTGCAAAAAATTCGGTATACTTTTTTATAAAACATTTTTTTCTCATCGAAATAGTATTTCCCGGCACAAATTTCTTTCGCTAGAAGTGAAGAAAATAGTTGTAGTATTAAACTATATTTTTAAAATATTAAAAAACTAACATCATGATTACAAAATGGCGACCCCAGTGAAAATTTTCTTTTTAAAACTTAACAAATTTTTTCATGAAAACTGCAAACTCTAAAAAACATGGGCCAAGACCAAAAATGTCTTAGAATGTGTCTATAAATATTCTCAATTTTTCGGAATGTATTGATTAAATTAGTTATTTTTCGAAAATTAAAAAAATCGAAATGTTGAAAAAATTCATTTCAAAAATCTGAAATAAATTCAGAGTAATCTTTTACTAAATTTAAGATATTTTTGTTCTAAGGAGATTTTCTCTAAAATTTATAGTTTTTGAGAAACAAAATTATTAATCATTTCTAGATTTCAAGAATAATAATTTATTTTGCCGAAAACTATAGACTTCAAACAAAATTTTCCATCGAATGAAAATATCTTAGAATTTGTCAAAGAATACACTAAAATGTTTTCATATTTTTTAATAGTTTTTAAAAATTTCGTTTTTTTGAAAATTTAAAAAATAAAAAATGGTATAAATACATTCTGAAAAAAATTGGGAGTTCTTTGATACATTCTAAGACATTTTTATTCTTAGAAAATGTTGTCTAAAGTTTATAGTTTTCATGGAAAAAATTTGTTAACTTTTGAAAAGAAATTACTCACTGCCGTCGTCATTTTTTGATCACGATGTTATTTTGTTAATATTTTAAAAATATATCTTAATACTACCATTTTCTTTTCATCTTTAGTGAAGGAATTTTGTGACCGCAAATACTCATTCGATGATAAAAAATGTTTTATTCAAAAGTGTGATTTTTTGCGTTTTTTTTTATATTTAAATCGTGATATTTAATTTTCTAATTATGGTAGCTCAATTTTGAAAACGTCATTGAAAGGAGGCACCTTGTAAACAGAAAGATACTTTTCAATTTTGTTATTCGATTTTCATACGAAATACTTAATTGAAATTGAAGTGCAAAAAGCGTCCTTTCCAACGTTAATGGGTTAATTTATGTAGTTTCAATACTATCTCAGCATTAATAATTTATATTAATAAATGCTAAACTAATAAAAGAAATAACAAAACAGCATTTTCTAATATCTTAAAAACTGATAATGCGACGCACGCAAAGATGTAAACTTAAAAAAAGAAATAAATATGAATTGAAACATTTTTAAGTTTAAAATTACACAAATTATGAAGTTTACTAACTTAGAAATATAAAAAAAACGAAATTTTAAAACGTGGAAAATATAAATTTAATTGAATCAAGACCACGTTATTTAAATCAGGTTGCCCGACGACTTTTGCAAAAAATACAGATTTGCACGATTGCGATGATGTTTCTTACAATCAGCAAAAACAACAGATGATCATCGTTAATCTAAGACCTCTGATTGGTTAATATTCCACGGAACTAGCCAGTTATAGTATCAATCCGCGTGTGTGTTCTCGTTTCCGAGTTTCCAATCACATAACCAGCATTTGATATTACAATAATTTCACAAAATTGAAAGATAATGTTTGTAGTCAAATAGTGATATTTAGTACCAGACTAATTACAAATTAGTTTTTTTCAGAAGTAATACGAAAATAACATTTTTGTTTTAAATTGTAGAATTATTTTTAATTTTAAATGAAAAAATAATTAATACAATTGTTTTAAAACTTTCTCTTCTGAAATCAGAAAATCTAGACGAATCAGATTTATTTTACAAAGATATTGAGAAAACATTAATTGTAATTATTTAAAATTATTCTTTTTTTACATAAAAAGTGAATATTTATAACCAGATTTAGATGAAGCTGAAAAGTGAATAGGAAATAAGAATTATTATTTTTAATTACCAATCGCAAGTAATAATTTTCCCATACAAAAAATTGTACAAATAACTTTTACTACTGTTACTATACTATTAATAGAAAGGAAGAACAAAAATAGATAATTTTCTAAATATTAGATTTGAAAGGGATGTATCTTATTGTTTAAGAAAAATAAATATTGCGATTTAAATGTAAAAACACGGAAAAAATCGGTTATACTTTTGAATGAAACATTTTTTTCACATCGTAAGAGTATTTTCTGTCACAAAATTCCTTCACTAAAGATGAAAAAAATAGTTGTGGTATTAAGATATCTTTTTAAAATATTAACAAAATAACATCATGATCAAAAAATGAGTAATTTCTTTTTAAAAGTTAACCAATTTTTTTCATGAAAACTATAAATTTTAGACAACATTTTCTAAGAATAAAAAAGTCTTAGAATGTATCAAAGAGTGTCCAATTTTTTCCAGAATGTATTTATACCATTTTTTACTTTTTAAATTTTCGAAAAAAGGAAATTTTTAAAAACTATTAAAAAATATAAAAACATTTTAGTGTATTCTTTGACAAATTCTAAGATATTTTCATTCGATGGAAATTTTTGTTTGAAGTCTATAGTTTTCGACAAAATAAATTATTATTCTTGAAATCTAGAAATGATTAATAATTTTGTTTCTCAAAAACTATAAATTTTAGAGAAAATCTCCTTAGAACAAAAATATCTTAAATTTAGTAAAAGATTACTCTCAATTTATTTCAGATTTTTGAAATGAATTTTTTCAACATTTCGATTTTTTTAATATTCGAAAAATAACTAATTTAATCAATACATTCCGAAAAATTGAGAACATTCATTGACACATTCTAAGAAATTATCGGTCTTGACACATTTTTTTTAAAGTTTGCAGTTTTTTTGAAAAAAATTTGTTAAGTTTTAAAAAGAAAATTTTCACTGGGGTCGCCATTTTGTAATCATGATGTTAGTTTTTTAATATTTTAAAAATATAGTTTAATACTACAACTATTTTCTTCACTTCTAGCGAAAGAAATTTGTGCCGGGAAATACTGTTTCGATGCGAAAGAAATGTTTTATAAAAAAGTATACCGAATTTTTTGCACTTTTTAGGCATTTAAATCGCTATATTTCATTTTGTTATTAAAATAGTTCAATTTTGGCAACACCATTGAAATGAGCGATCTCGATAATAACAAGACACAAACATTTCAATTTTGTTGAACTTTAATTTTCATACGAAATACTTGTTTGAAATTGAAGCGGGAAATGTGTCCTTCCCGGCGTTAATGGGTTAAAAGAATCGCGATAAATTGAACCACTTTTAACTATTACAATTTAACTGCATTTTATCAATAACAGTAATTATCTTAAAATGGTGTAAGAATCTATAAGTTGAAATTAAATTTAGTAGTTTGACTAATTTTTAAGAACTTGTAACGTAAGGTATAATTTAAGTAAAAGTAGCTATTTTGTTTACTTTAATAAACATTGTAAAAAAAAACTAAAAAAGGAATTCTTTAACAAAATTATCACTATGGTTAAAGTAGTAAAAGTAACTAAATTAGCATTTTATAATTAAATAAAAATCTCATGTTTTAGTTAATGTTGGGCATTTCAACTATTTGCACTAAAAGATTAGTAATACTTTTATTGTATTCGCCTATATTACTTCATCAATGCTGTAAACATTATTATGTATATATTATGGATGGCTACAGGGAGTTAATTCCGTGCCATTACTAAAGTAACTAACTAATACAAATATAACAATATTTTTACCATTAATATTTGTGACTACTTTTCAATTTTATATAGTACAGTCATTTAGTAGTAATTAAAAAACACCTTTTAAATTCATTAATAGTTTGCTTGATTATAAAATAAACATTGACTTTTTAAAACGATCACTGAAAAAAATTATATGATAAAAGTTGTTTTTCTTACTTGAAAAACAAACGAATCCAATTTAGAAATACATGCACTTAATTTGTTGACTAAAACTACCAATTAGTTCGAAAATAGAAATGTTCTTAATTATAGAATACATTTAGAACATTTTTTGTTAACGTTTTAATTTTTACTGCCTTATTTTTAGTTCAACATTTTTCAATTAATTTAAGGGTATTTTCTAAATTTTGTATCTTTGCAGCTTTCAAATAATAAAACAACCTGAATGCAAATTAAAAAATCAAGTAAATTATTCTTTCTGTTTTATTCTGCACAGTCGAGCAACATATTTTAGTAGAAAATTAAGATTTTATGAAACTGTTAGCTCGTAGTTATTACTGATCATTAAAAACATTTTTTGTATGGGATTGTTCTGTATTTTTATAGGTGAAAAACGCCATTATAAGCGACGAAACCTATTGTCCACCTGAAACATCGGTCTTGCTTGGTTCATACGCCGTGCAAGCACGCTATGGAGATTACCAAAAATCCATCCATCATGCTGGATTTTTGGCAAAGGACAAGTTGCTTCCCGAGCGTGTTATGGACCAGCATAAGATGAGCAAAGAAGAATGGGAAACTTCGATTACCAACTGGTGGCAGGAACACAAAGGAATGCCCCGTGAAGATGCCATGATGGAATACTTAAAAATTGCTCAGGTACATTATCAAAATTTTTATATTGCGAGAAGGCGAAATATTACGATCTCAAAATCGAAAAGGTCGTACGTTTCAAAAATAACGATTTTTCTAAAAAATATAATAAAATGTACGAATTTGAATGTAGTAATTGGGATCCTTTGAAGCAGCTAAGTTCAAGACTGACTTTTTAGTTAGTACATTTTATAGTTTCGTGTTGGAAAACGTTTTTTACGCCAAAAAAGATTTCTTTACTGACTATTTTTTATATGAAAGTGAAAAAACTGTCAAGCCATTTTGTTTTCTTACCACCATCAAGACTGCCGTTACTAATTTTCGATTATTAGCAAGAAAATCATTTATTTAATCGCAATTTTATTATCTTGAAGTCCGTTAGTAATTTAAAGTTTCATGTTGTTATTCTTTTATTTTTTCGATATTACATTTAACTGTATTTTCATTAAAAAAAAAGGGGGGGACCAAATTTTTTATCACAAAAATCGTATGTAATTTTACACTAGTTTCCATCTTATATTTTGTATTTAAGAACAAAAACAAGTCAAGTAGTTATAGATTGAAGAGCATTTTCATTACAGGGTAACTGACGCATGTTATTGGGGTACGTGGAGAAATATTATACTTAATCGATGTAAATACGAGTGAAAGTTTAATGGTTTTGACACGTTAAAACCCTGCTTATTATTTTTGTGTCATTTTTTCAACTGTTTATTGCCTCCATGTTTGTATTTTCCGATGTTTGTCATCATTAATCCTTTGAGACCCGCAATTCTAGGGATTGAATGATTTCTGTAAAATGTATGGGCCTTATAGTGTTAGTTTTTCGAAAGTAGCGGATTCAAAATGGCCGCTGATAATACGTAAAATAATTCAGAGAAATTTGTGACAATTAGTACAATGTTAAAAATATATTAAATGTTTCTGAAAAATGTATCTGTCATATCGATTAAAATTCCAAAAAACGAACAAGTATTGATTCCCACGAGCTTTGCTAAAAATTTTGTCCGCCATATTAGATCTGCCATTTTGAATTTGAAGAAAATAACACCAAGTTAGTAATAAGATACTCCGAAAACCTCCAGCGTACTAATTTACTGAAACAACTAAACTTTTTAAACTATTGTCCGCCATATTGGATCCTCCATTTGGAATTTCGAAAAACTGACACCGGATTTTTAATCAACAACATTAAAAAAGTACTTGAAAATACAACATAATTGCTGAATTTCTTCAGAATTGAAATAGTTATAAAGAATCTGGCGTTTTTATTGTTAATTTGTTTACAACAAAAGTAGATAGAGTAAAATAATTAAAAGTATTGTTAGACTAATAAGTATAAACCCTTACAACATTAAAAACAAAAAAAAAATGAAATATTACGTATAAATTGGAAAATATGATCTAAGGATGTAGAAAATGACGTTATTATGGGTCTCAAAGGTTTAAAAGTGTTGTCCAAATTAAATTTTCCATGAATGTATGCGAAAATGTATCAAATTTTTAATCGAAATATGATTAAAAATTCGTTTTCCAAAAATGGTTTGTATCTCCATTATGTTATCCCTTTTAAATACTCTAAATGTTATTTGTGGAATTATTGAAGGGCGTTTGAAAAGGAATGAAACCATATAGAATTTTTAAGAATTTTTGTGTTTGCATCACTTTTTACCACCCTCTGCACAGATATTTAATAATTTATAGTTCGATGCCAAGTATGTGAATGTACAGAGAATTAAAAAAGTATAGAAGTGTAAAAACGGAAAATAATGCGTAATTTTACTTCACACGTCAAAATGTTATGTCAAACTTTACGTTTTGATGATTTTAAAAATACTTTGGTACTTTGAATCTTGTATAAAAATGGAATAATATGTACTAGTTATTAGGCAATCATTTTTGTTTGTAAACAACTAACTTAACCTAACCTAACTAAATTAGAAGCTTTACAAAAGTTTTATAATGGCAAACAAATAGAAGATACGAATAATTATAAGATTAATTCTTGATTAATGTTGGTCCTTTTATAAAAACAATAATAAAAAAATTAATTTTATAAAATAATAATTCTGTTTCGATGGAAATAAAAAAATAATGGAAAAAATTGTAAAATTCAGTCGGAAATAGATGATACCTCTAAAACACTATAATCACGGTGAATTTCGAATAAGTTTAACGAAAAAGTCCTCCTAGTTACCGTTTTTTCCAGATGTATTAATTTATGAAATTAGAAGAATTTAACCCTAAAACTAAACTAATAGTTGGCCAGTTTCGTAAGTAAAGGCCGAATAAATATCATGAAGACAAACCGAAGGAATGTTATTATCTTTCTGATGAAATATGTTATTGTACATGAAAAACAAAGGAACAATTTTGTTTAAATATTCGTAAACAATTTTTTTATGAATTACTGAAGATTTTGTCAACAAAGATGATTTTGCAAATATTTTATTCGGACCCTCAATTTTTAAGCTTTCAAGTCGCGTGTATTTTGTTGATTTTTACAAAATTTGAAAATTAAAAAATTACTTTTTTTAAAAACTCTAAATTTTTAAAGGTATTTACGTAATTTTTACCGATTTTATTTGGATTTTACGACAGATTTTCAGGATTTATATATAAATATACGTGCAGATTACCAAAAATTTCATTTTATATTTTTCTGTTTTTGATGAGAAAAAAGCTATTTTTAATTTTAAATCCCTTAAAATCTTTGGTTTTTATAATTTTTTCTTGTTTCTTGCGTGTTTTCTTATACAATTTCTAATTCTATTCCTTGAGTATATCGTGAAAATAACACAATATTGATAAGTGCCACTAATATCCAACAGTTTAAAAGAAGAAACAGAAAGTTGTTGTAAAAAAGGAAACCTTATTTAAAAACATTTTTTCTAACGAAACAAATCTTTATATATTTATTGTTTATTAATAATATTTAAGGTACTTTAGTAACATAAACTGAATATAGCATCAAAAAATGAAAAATTACATAAAAAAATCAATCTAAGAAACAAAAAAATCATGAAAATTTTAAGAAAAAATTTTGTTTTTTTCATTGAATTATTATTTGCGTTTCGAAACGTATTTTAGCAAGCATGAAAAATGAAACAACATAAGCCCAAACGCGACTTAAAAGCATGAAAATGGAAAAAACTCCGAGAATTTGAATAAAAAAACAATTTTTACTCAATTTTTATTTTCTTTTTTATAACAAAATGTTGTAACTTTTAAATGGTCAAAGTAAATTCAACATTTTTTTTTATTTCATAAATGAATAAACCTACTTTAAAATGCTTTATATTAGAACAGACTTTTCTTTTATTAATTGTGAAATATAATTTAAAAAAGGTAAAAAAAAAAATGTTTTTTGCTCAGTAAAAAGAAAATTTCATGACATTTAACAATAAGAAACGATTCGAATTCACAGTAATTATTTTTAAAATTTGTATCTGTGAGACTGAAAGGAAAGGAACTCCAAAATAAAAAGTAAAAAACCGATGTTTTATCCCTTTTCATACCAAAAGGCCATAATTTTTTCATATATTTCAAGTGAATATTTATCTGTGTAATAAGTAAAAAATGTCAAAATCATTTTTCTGGCGTATTTTTGTCCGTACCTTTCAAATCTGCTATTAGTTTTGTTCGATGGCGATTGATTTTTCAAAATGGCGGCCAATTTACAAAAAACAATTTACACCATAACTAAAATTTAAGCGACGCAGAATATCAAAATTCAAAATGGCCGATATCAAATTAAAAATAGTGGAAAATATTCTATTTTCCTTCATAATCGATATCAAACTGAGATAAATATAAGAAATCTATTGAAAAAGTAAATGTCATGAACTAAAAACATAAAATACAATAAAAAAAAAATACGCGTAAAAGCCGCCATATTGGATTCGGCCATAAATATTCACTTGAAAAACAGGAAAAGATGATGGCCGTTTGGCATGAAAAGGGTGAAACGAAATAAGAACGGGAAATATTATATGGAGTTTTGTTGAGTATTCTTCTATTAGGTTAGGTTATGTTTAGTTTAACCCGTTTCATCCCTTTAACGACAAAATTTGTGACTAAATTAAGATTTCATTTACAAAATGTCGCTATTGATACAAATTTATTGGTTATTTTCGTTTTAACTTCGAAAACTTCAATATGCCGAACACCAGACAATATTAATTTTCTTTTTTAAATTTCGGACAGCCATATTTGATCCGCCATGTTGAATTTCTAAAATCTAATAACAGATTTGTATTCAGCGACTTAAAAAACAATTTACGCGGACATATACATCAAAATACACAAGATAGAAGAAATATTTTAATAAAATTATGTCAATAGCGCTATTTTGAGGATGCCATTTTGCAATTTAAATCGTAATATTGACCAACATTTAGTAAAGATCATTATGCCACAGGATTCTGAGGTTTGATACGATTCAGGAACATCTTAAATAAAAATTACAGTTTACTAAAAAGTTTTCGCCTTTTTCCATATTTTTTATTTCGTTTAAGTGGCCATATTTAAAAAATGGAACGTGATATCGAAAAACGAACTTCATGTTCGCAAAAGGGCATACCCAAAAATTATAGGAAACTTATATTTCATAACAATATCTCATAGATATTCATAAATTTACGGAGGATGAAAAAGCGTTGGCAAATTTGTAGTTTGAAACGAGACGGGTTAAACTAACCTAACATAACCTAACCTCATTACCTAACCTCATTATTAACGGGTCAAACTAACCTAACATAATCTAACCTAATGAGGTTAGGTAATGAGATTAGGTTATGTTAGGTTAGTTTAACTCGTTTCTTTTTAAACTACAAATTTGTCACTACTTTTTCATCCTCCATAAATTTATGAATATCTTTGAGATATTGTTATAAGTTTCCTATAGTTTTGGGGTATGCTCTTTACGAATCTGAACTCTGTTTTTCGATATAACATTCCATTTTTTAACTTAAACGAAAAAAAAAACGTGGAAAAAAGCGAAAATTTTTTCAGTAAACTGTAATTAATCCTCTATATTGTGTATTTTGATGAATATGCCCGTGTAGATTGTTTTTGAAGTCGCTGAATACAAATCTGTTATTAAATTTCAGAAATTCAACATGGCGGATCCAATATGGCTGACCGAAATTTAAAAAAAATGCAATATTGTCTGGTGTTCAACTTTTCGAAGTCAAATGGAAAAAAAAAACAACAAATTTGTATCAATAGCGCCATTTTGTAAATTAAATCGTAATTTAGTCACAAATTTTGTCGTTTTAAAGTTATATATGATGTATCACAATTTTTTAAAAAATTTAACTTTCTTTGAATCTTTTAAGTATTTTTTATATACGTTTGCAATGATGCAAAAAAAATTACACGTTTCAATACCATACGTCAAAAGTTTAGTAACGAGTTAAACTAACCTAACTTAACCTAACCTTGTTACTTAACCTCATTATTAACAGGTTTTAATAATAAATAATAAACTAACCTAACATAACATGACCTTATTATTAACGGGTTAAACTAACCTAACATAACCTAACCTACATTATATCGAGGACGCTATTTTGCAATGTAAATCGTAATATTGACCTCATTATAATAACCTCATTACCTAACCTCATTATTAACGGGTTAAACTAACATAACCTCATTAGGTTAGGTAACATAACATAGGTAACATAACATAACCTAATGAGGTTATGTTAGTTATTAACCTCACTATTAATCTAATGAGGTTATGTTAGTTTAACCCGTTAATAATGAGGTTAATAACCTAACCTAATGAGGTTATGTTAGTTTAACCCGTTAATAATGAGGTTAGGTAATGAGGTTATTATAATGAGGTCAATATTACGATTTACATTGCAAAATGGCCTCCTCGATATAATTTAGGTTAGGTTATGTTAGGTTAGCTTAACCCGTTAATAATAAGGTTAGGTAATGAGGTCAGGTTATGTTAGGTTAGTTTATTATTTATTATTATAAATATTTATTATTAAAACCCGTTAATAATGAGGTTAAGTAACAAGGTTAGGTTAAGTTAGGTTAGTTTAACTCGTTACTAAACTTTTGACGTATGGTATTGAAACGTGTAATTTTTTTTGCATCATTGCAAACGTATATCAAAAATACTTAAAAGATTCAAAGAAAGTTAAATTTTTTAAAAAATTGTGATACATCATATATAACTTTAATTAAAATTCATTTTTAAGTGTCATCGACTATTGTTATTATACGATTAAAGTGAAAAAAGAATCTTGATAAAGAATATCTATATATTATTTCACTGTATTATATGATTAAATTTAATTAAAAATTGTGGAAGAAATATCCAAATGGATAAATGTAATTTTAAACAAATGATTAAAAATTGAAGATTATTACCGGACTAATAAAAACATGCAGAAGTGCAACGAATTAATGTAAAAAAGATTTCAGAAACCTATTTTGTTGTCTTAATTAACTCAATTCCGATTTTTATTAATCGATTGTGTTTAACACTTTACCTAAATATTAACTATTTCTATCTAAAATCTAAATTACATTGTTGTAGGACCTAGAAATGTACGGAGTGAACTATTTTGAGATCCGTAACAAGAAGAGCACCGAACTTTGGCTGGGAGTCGATGCTCTCGGTCTGAACATTTATGAAAAAGACGACAAATTGACCCCAAAAATCGGATTCCCATGGTCGGAGATCCGAAACATTTCATTCAACGACAAAAAGTTCATTATCAAACCAATCGACAAGAAAGCACCGGACTTTGTCTTCTTCGCAGCTCGAGTCAAGATCAACAAGCGAATTCTTTCGCTCTGCATGGGAAATCATGAACTTTATATGCGCAGGCGTAAACCCGATACCATCGACGTACAGCAAATGAAGGTTCGTATTAACTTCACTGAGGATAAACGAGTGTTATTTGTGACGATTGTCATTGTAACAATAAATGTTTTATTAGGCGCAAGCAAAGGAAGAGAAAGATGCTCGTAAGAAGCAACGGGAAAAACTTAAACTGGAAATCGCTGCGAGGGAACGCGCTGAAAAGAAGCAGCAGGAATACGAAGAGAGGCTGCGCACCATGGCTGAGGAAATGGAAAGGAGGCAAACAGAATTGAACGAAGCTCAGGAGATGATCAGACTCCTGGAGGAACAACTTCAACAATTGCAAGCCGCCAAGAAGGAACTCGAGGATCGTCAGACGGTAAGTTTTTAATTTTCTTTATTGTTATTATTAAATTTTCACATAAATATTGAAATATGAAATTAGAATTCTTTTGTTTTTTTTTAAATCAGTACTGAAAATGTAATACGTAGTTTGTAGGGGGTTAACAACATTTGACAGTCTGACATTTTTTATTTTGACAGTTTCTTTTATGTCCTAATAATTTTTATGAATTACACTTTTTTAAAAGAAATTTTTCGTAACAATTTGAAGTCTAATAGGACATGTTTTTAATTTTTTATACGAAACTATAAATTTAATAGTGAAAAATTTTTGGAAACTGTGGCAGATTTTTCAACCGTATTCCTCGATAGAAACTAAAGTGACTATCATTTTCATCTTCATAGAAAAAAATAAAGAAAAAGACAAAATGAAATTTGTTTACTTTTGTGGTTAATGAAATATTTTAATGCTATTTTAGGAATTGACGGCAATGATGGAAAAGTTATCCAGATCGCACAAGATGGAAGCAGAGGAGCGAATGAAACTGGAGGAAGCGATCTTCGACAAGCAAAAAGAAGTCGAACGCATTCAGTCGGAAGTCGAATTGAAGGACGCCCAAGCCAGGAGGCTGCAGCAAGAGGTCGAGGCTGCTCGGTAAGTTTATAATTTTCAATACTTTTGTCGAATTTATTGTATCGCATTGAATTGACGGTATGAATTTTGTTAAGGCTCCGACAAGAAGAAGCTGACAGGCAGAATACAACGCCGTTCCACCATCACGTGGAGGAAAATGAGGAAGAGGGCGAAGAAGGTGAGGATGAAACTCCTGCATGCGACGTCACCAAGGATCTCATCACGGACGAGTCCATTGTCGATCCGGTTGAAGAAAGACGCACTCTGGCAGAAAGAAACGAGCGCCTGCACGATCAACTTAAGGTAAGCCTCTTCGATGTAAGTAATTCATAAATGGCGGGACGTCATTTCTTATCTTTTTCTAATTTATCGTCAAGTTTTTCATTATTCAACAGAATTTTTATTGTCGAGTAGATGAGAAAAGTCATGCGATAATTTGAGATGATAGTGAGGTTTTTGAAAAGAGTTTTTAGGTTAGAAATTACTGATTTTATGGTATTCAAAATACAATTGAGAAAATGGAAAATATGCCATTGAATGGTTACAATCGATTTTGAGGTTAGGATCGTAACATTTCTATTGTTTGAGAAACTCGAGTAAAAATTAGCAGATTTTTTTGCTGAGATGTTACATAATTGTTTCGTAGATAATGCTTTTGTTACTTTCGGAACAGCTGGTCTTGTTCTAATGATAATGGAGTATTTGTATACAGTTTTAAAAGGACACTAAAGATGTACATATGTGATCGATACGAGTGCACTCGTATTATCATGAACCGTTGTGATCGATACGAATGATGACAATAATTTTAGTTTTTCGACTTTGAGGTTAGAAACGTAACTATTGAAAGACTCGTAAAGTGAAAATTGGTAGATTTTTAGAAATGTTGTGATTGATACGAGTGATAATTTCGATTTTGAGGTTAGAATGGAACTTTTCTATTATAAGAAACTCACAGAGTAAAAATTAGTAGATTTTTAGAATCTTTGTGATCAATACGAGTGATGAAAGTTATTTTTACTTTTTCGATTTTGAGGTTAGAATCGCAACTTTTCTATTGGTAAAAATTAGTAACTTTTTAAAACTTTTGTGATCGATACGAGTGATGAAAGTAATTTTACTTCTTCGACATTGAGGTTAGAATCACAACTTTGGAACTTATGAAGTAAAAATTAGTAGAATTTTAGAACTGTTGTGATCGATACGAATCATGAAAGTCACTTTACTTTTTCGGTTTTGAGGTTAGAATTGCAACTTTTGAAACTCGTAAAGTAAAAATTAGTAGATTTTAGATCCATCGTGATCGATACGAATGATGAAAGTTACTTTTTCAATTTTGAGGTTAGAATCGGAAATTTTGAAACTCCTAAAATAAAAATTAGTAAAATTTTAGAACCATTGTGATCGACACAATACGAGTGATGAAAGTAATTTTACTTTTTCGATTTTGAGTTTAGAAACACAATGTTTGAAACTCGTAAATTAAGATTTAGTAGAATTTTTGGACCGTTGTGATCAATACGATACGAGTGATGAAAGTTACTTTTTCGATTTTGAGGTTAGAATCGCAACTTTTCTATTAGTAAAAATTAGGAACTTTTTAAAACCGTTGTGATCGGTACGAGTGGTGAAAGTAATTTTACTTTTTCGACATTGTGGTTAGAATCACAACTTTTCGATACGAGAAACTCATTGAGTAAAAATTAGAAGATTTTTAGAACCGTTGTGATCGATACGAACGATGAAAGTTACTTTTTCGATTTTGACGTTAGAATCACAACTTTTGAAACTCGTAGAGTAAAAATTAGTAAATTTTTAGAACCGTAGTGATCAATATTAGTCGAGTGATTAAAGTAATTTTACTTTTCCGATTTTGAGGTTAGAATCACAATTTTTGAAACTCGTAAATTAAGACTTAGTAGAATTTTTAGACCGTTGTGATCAATACGATACGAGTGATGAAAGTAATGTTACTTTTTCGATTTTGAGGTTAGAATCGCAACTTTTCTATTAGTAAAAATTAGGAACTTTTTAAAACCGTTGTGATCGGTACGAGTGGTGAAAGTAATTTTACTTTTTCGACATTGTGGTTAGAATCACAACTTTTCGATACGAGAAACTCATTTAGTAAAAATTAGTAAAATTTTAGAACCGTTGTGATCGATACGAATGATGACAATAATTTTACTTTTTCGTCTTTGAGGTTAGAATCGTAACTATTGAAAGACTTTTAAAGTAAAAATTAATCGATGTTTAGAACAATACGAGTGATAATTTCGATTTTGAGGTTAGAATTGCAACTTTTGAAACTCGTAAAGTGAAAATTAGTAGATTTTGAAAACTTAGTGATCGATACTATACGAATGATGACAATAATTTTACTTTTTCGATTTTGTGGTTAGAATAACAACTTTTCAATATGAGAAACTAATCGAGTAAAAATTACTACATTTTTAGAACCGTTGTGATCGATACGAATTATGAAAGTTACTTTTTCGATTTTTAGGTTAGAATCGCAACTTTTCTATTGTAAGAAACTTATTGAGTAAAAAACGGTAAAATTTTAGAACCGTTGCAATGGATACGAGTGATGAAACTATGTAATTTTACTTTTTCGAAAAGTAAAAATTAGGAGATTTTTAGATTCATTGTGATCGATACGAATGATGAAAGTTACTTTTTCGATTTTGAGGTTAGTATCACAACTTTGGAAATAGTAAAGTAAAAATTAGTGAATTTCTAGAACCGTTGTGATCAATACGAGTGATGACAATAATTTTACTTTTTCGATTTAGAGGTTAGAATCACAACTTTTGAAACTCGTAAAGTAAAAATTAGTAGAATTTTAGAATTGTTGTGATCGATACGAATGAAGAAAGTAATGTTACTATTTCGATTTTGAGGTTAGAATTGTAACTTTTTTATAAGAAACTCGAAAAGTAAAATTTAGTAGATTTTTAGAACCATTGTAATGAATACGAGATATGAAAGTAATTTTAATTTTTCGATTTTGAGGTTAGAATCGCAACTTTTCAATTATAAGAAAGTCATTGAGTAAAAATTAGTGGATTTGTAGAACAGTTGTGATTGATACGAATTATGAAAGTAATTTTACTTTTTCGATTTTTAGGTTAGAATTGTAACTTTTTGTATAAGAAACTCAAAGTAAAAATTAGTAGATTTTTAGAACCGTTGTGATCAATATGATACGATTGATGACAATAATTTTAAGTTTTTCGATTTTGGTTAGAATCACTAGTTTTTGTATAAGAAACTCAAAGTAAAAATTAATAGATTTTTAGAACCGTTGTGATTGATATGATACGAGTGATGAAAGTAATTTTACTTTTTCGATTTTGAGGTTAGAATCGTAACTTTTCTATTAGTAAAAATTAGTATCTTTTTAAAACCATTGTGATCGATAAAAGTGATGACAATAAGTTTACTTTTTCGATTTTGAGGTTAGAATCGCAACTATTGAAACACTCGTAAAGTAAAAATTAGTAAATTTTTAGAACCGTTGTGATCGATACGAGTGCTGAAAGTTACTTTTTCATTTTTCAGGTTAGAATCACAACTTTTTTTTGAGGTTAGAATCGCAACTTTTCTATTAGAAAAAAAGTCATCGAGTAAAAATTAGTAGAATTTTAGAACCGTTGTGATCGATACGAATGATGAAAGTTACTTTTTCGATTTTGAGGTTAGAATCTCCAATTTTGAAACTCGTAAAGAAAAAATTAGTAGATTTTTGTAACCGCTGCTTCATTTTTTGTTCATTGTTACACTTACGTCGCACTAAAGAACAGAATGTATCAAATATTCTTATTCGAATGGTAAATTTTACTTGGTATTGTAAAATTTGTGTTCGAAAGATTGAAACAATAAAACTCTGGTGATGAAATTAAAAACAACTTCCAAAGAAATGAATATTTCTATTGTGATACTAATTACGTTATCAAAAATTGAAAGTGTTAAGTATTAATTGACTTTGACGATTATGCAAGAATCGAAATACATATTTTTAATAATAATAATAATGCAAAATAATATTTATTTATTTATATTCCGTACAAAGATTTGAAATGGAACTTTAGTTACACAAAATCGTAAAGGCAGTTTCATCAAGGTTCAATCTAAACTAAAAGTCTTATTGTCATTCATAAACTTAAATTACAGTTACATAAATCAAACTTTTGCGATCACTCTAAAATTTGTATGCAAATAACCAATTAAAACTTGTTGAGGTTATGTACACCAAGTGTACAACAAATGGAGAAAAATTAAATAATAAACAGATCGAGTAATGTTTTAAACTATATCGAATGGGTTTGAATATAAGACGAGAACATTTTTTTAAATTGTGAATCATACAAACAATATTTATCGTTTACAAACATTGCGCATAATTCTGCGTAAGTACCGATTAATTGGATCATGACTTATAGGTAGAGAGTGAGGCGACAGTTTCCACCGCACAGTAAAAAAATTGGTTTATTCGGTAACAATATGACGTATGTAATTATCGTTAAACATTGCTCATATAAGTACCGTTTTGCTCACCTTTCATTCCATTCGTCTTCGTACCTAAACGATTCAGTGTTATTGTCTTATATTCAGCACAATACGATACTGCACTTGGAGCGAATAGAGTTAACGCTGGGATTCATTTCGACGGTTCATTGATTGTTTATCATTTTATCGCAAATATCTTCATTACGATTAAGTAACATTATATGTGATCGATAAACATTAATGAGTTAGTTGATTAACCTAATTGTCCAGTAAAATACATTTATTAAATAAGGGAAATGTCTCATAAAACATATACTAAACAATGAATATTGCAAAAAAAAACTTAAATAGTTAACGTTGAATCTTATAGGTTAAACGTAAGTTGAAGGTATAAAAATTGAATTATAGTTGTGAAAAATATGACTGGTTTTGCCATTTCACTACGTCAATGGTAGTAACGATAGTTACTAACGGTAGTTCCTTTATCACTACTGCAAAAAATCAGTATACGAACTTAATCGTTTTCCAGCGTATTAAGAGAACGTAGAAATTAAATGCGCAGATGGTAAATTAACTATCGTAGAGTATTACAACCATTGATGTTCCAAAATAACAGGACTTTACTATAAATTTCCATCAGTAATGAAGATGTATCATTTAATTAATCGAATCGAAGTTACAGTAACTTTATGTTACTTATTAAAAGACAGACAAGAAACAGAAAAGAAAGAAAAGCTCGATTTCTTCAATAAATATAAATTTTATGGGCTCTGCCTATCACTTGAAAAAAAATTAAAAATTTCTTCTTTCTTCCTTCTTCATGAATTTAAAGACACTTATCACTTTTTAAAATTAAGACTTTATTTAAAATTGAAAACATACAAAAAAATAAAACTTAAAACTCTTTAAAAAATATATACAACAAATTAAAATTAACTTTAGAAGACTCAACGTTTCGGACCTCTCGGGTCCCTCTTCAGGAGTCAATAATTAAAAACTCGTTAATTTTAATTTTTTTGTATATATTTTTTAAAGAGTTTGAAGTTTTATTTTTTTGTATGTTTTCAATTTTAAATAAAGTCTTAATTTTAAAAAATGATAGTGTCTTTAAATTCATGAAGAAGGAAAAAAGAAGAAATTTTTAATTTTTTTTTCAATCGATAGGTAGAGCCTATAAAATTTATATTTATTGAAGAAAAGAAAGAAATTAATTTACTCGGTTCGATATTACTTACTTATTCATGAATGACGTTTTGAATTTACGACAATGTAAAACCAAGATAATAATTGTTATTTAGACGTTTTTACAGACTATAAAGAGAAACTATGATTAAAAAGTATTGAAATCTTGTATTAGTGAATATTATTTTATAGTTCTCATTAAATATTAATGATTATTTGAAAATTGATAATTCTGGTACAACAGGTTCGGATTTGTAAGTATTTTCAATACATATAAAGTTGTAGGTTAAGTGATGAGTATTCGTACACTGTAAAAGTTCGTAATGAATTTTACTAACTTGTGTAATTTTCATTGACCAAAATTGGTAATATTACCACTTAAAGCATTTTTCCCAAGATAAACGAAGTAATTTTACAAGGTTATGTAAATTTACAGAGCGTAGGGAAATTACAAGGCGGTGTAAAATTGCCATGCTGTTCGTTGGTTCAAATTTGCAAAACATTGTATTGTACGCAACAGCGTATCGGAGATACACCAAATTATGTACTCTTACGACGTTATTAGTGGATAATTGTTTTGCCCACATTGGATTGTAATTTTACAAATCGAGGAAAAATACACAAAATTACATGAAAAGTAACACTTCTGTGAAATTGTGTTGAAAGTGGGTAATTTTTTACCCCCCGCTCAACGTTGTAAAATTCATTTTGATTTTTTACAGCGGACAAAACTGTAGACATATTTCGTACACCTCTTAAATCGACTACACAATTCATTAATTAAAAGATTTTTGTTTTGATCAATCAGATATTTTGTTTAAATTCTGCGTTATTGAGAGTGAAAAAAAAAGGAAAAAGAAGAAACCAAAAGTCCCTTTTCCAACAAGCGAGAAAACTTTGAAAAGCTAAAGCAACAAGATTCTAAGATTGATCTCAATGTTTCCTATCTACCGATCCCTCTTCAGGAGGTGAATGATTAATGAGCGAATCGTAAATATTATTTAAACAAGTTATCTGCATGATCGAAACAAAAAACTTTTAACTTATGAATTCCATACAGTTGATTTGAATGGTGTACCAAATGTTTAAATTTTATACGCAGTAAAAATCATCGTGAATTTCACTTGATCATTCACTTCCTGAAGGGGGATCGGTAGATCCGAAACGTTGAGGTCAATCTTAGAATCTTGATTCTTTAGCTGTTCAAAGTTTTCTCGCTTGTTGGGGAAGGGACGTTTGGTTTCTTCTTTTTCCTCATTTTTTTTTTTTACTCTTATATTGGATAAGAATTTTTTCTTTGTCTTGAACTGAGGTGGCTAAAAAACATTGTAGTAGGTCATAAGCGCGTTTAATTTAATTTGATCTTCGTTTTCTTGTTTTATAATTATACATGTCATTAGTAGGTTTATTAAATCTTTTCTGAATGCATTTGTTCCGAGAAATATATAAACTAGAAATTTTATATGTATTGAAAATACAAGGAGAGCTTGTCGTATTGATGAAAAAACGATTTTGTCGCTGAAAATATTTAACTGGAGTAAGACATTGAGGTTTTAAAACTTGTCGTTCTATAAAAATAATAAAATTCTTTATAACCTTAGTAATGTAATTGAACTAAACAAAGGAAGTACATAATGAAAGTAACATTACATGGTGAATGGTAAATTAACCCTTTGCGGCATAGTCTTTCTACTATTTCTTTATTAAAATTACTTACGTTTTAATACTCAACATTCCCGTAATTTATGGTATTATTTTGTAAAAAAGTATTTAAATTAATTATTGAAAAGCTAAATGTTATAAGTAAATAAATGATTAATAATCACATTTTTATCTGTCATTGATTGAGAATCTGCAGTCGATTTTCAGAAATTAAAATGGCGTATTCAATATGGCTGCTTAATATTAAAAATCTTTTGAATTTTCTCGAGACATTGAAGTTTTTTGAGGTTACTAGTAATAAAATTGATCAGTTTTCACAATTATATAAATAAAAATGTTACGTTTGACGTTCTAGCGTAACTTTTGACTATTTTTTTTGTACTGGACTCAAAATCGCACTAATCCAATGTATTTTGAGCAGCTAAATACGATTCAATAAAAAATGAAGGTCGCTGGGCAAATACTAGACATAACCTTAAACATGATAAAAAAGTAGATTTTATGGCGATGTAAGTTTTAAAAAGGTACATTATGGCTTGTTTTGGATAAAGACACCGCATTATTTCTATTTCGACTCGCTGAATAGAAATATGCATTACGGAATGATGGAATCTTATTAAATTTTATAAATTAACCTCAAAAAACCATACAAATACTTTAAACAGCGACATAGGCTTAAAACAGACAGAATACCTTAAGTTGAGAAAACATTAATCTCATCTTTACCGATCCGTTGAATCCGCAATAGAAAACGGGGCTCGAATTTCAGACATAACCTCAAAAAATCATTATTTAAAAAATAAGCGTTTATAGCAATATACACAAGAAGAAAAAAATAGAATACATGACAGATTTCCTGCATGACAGTTTTGTAATTCATTTTTTGGAATTTTTTGTGCATAATATCCTTATAAAAACTTATTTTTTACGATTTTTTGAGGTTATGCCTGTGAGTTGCTAATGGAGCTCCGTTTTTTAATGTAGATTAATATTCAAAAGATCAAAAAATGTGCTCTCAACTTGAGAAAAGTTATGTTCTTTTACTTTTAAACCTACATCGTAAAAACATGTGTTTCTTTGCCCTTTTTTGAAATTACTGATGAAATTTGTTAAGCGGCTGCAATGCTTGACTGCAGATTCATATTCAGCGGGTCAAAAGAAAAAGTACCACCTGTTCAAAGCTTATACCGTATAAAAGCTAATTTTGTACGAATTTTTGAGGTTATGTGTGAAATTTGTCCAGCGACCTCAATTTTTTACTGAATATTCGTATTTAGTAGCTCAAAATAAGTTGGATTAGTCTGGTGTGGACTCGTAGTACAGAAAACAACAATATTTTTGTGGGCCTGTGTTATTTTTTCTGTTATTTATTGAATTTCCTCAATAGTATTATAATTTTCTAGTTTTTGTTGTAAATTTCTGTTAATGTTTATGAATAAAAATACTTAATAATTCGATACAAATGAATAATAGCTAAATATAAATAGAGAAAGTAATCAATTTAACCCTTTCCGGCACCCAGTTGAAAATTTGAGTTATTAAAGCCAAAATAATGCATTTGCGGCCAGTTTTTTCTTAAATCCAATGTAAGTGGAAGTGCAAAACATTGAATCTAAGTCAATATTTATTAAACAATATGATTTATAAACAAATAAACAACTAAAAATCGTCATTTTTATAAAAAAAAATGCAGTCGCTGGCATATGTTCAATTGGATCGCGGTGAATCGGTATTTTTGAGGTTGCTGTTTACGAATCTGTAATCAGATTTTGAAAATTCAAAATGGCGGCTTCAATATGGCTGACCAAAAATGTAAAAAATTACCTGAT
Source organism: Trichopria drosophilae (assembly GCA_030407085.1). Classification (NCBI taxonomy): domain Eukaryota; kingdom Metazoa; phylum Arthropoda; class Insecta; order Hymenoptera; family Diapriidae; genus Trichopria; species Trichopria drosophilae. Next base: position 81,246,230 of record CM059587.1, on the reverse strand, counting down.
TGAGATTACATTTTTGGTCGGCCATATTGAATCCGCCATATTGAATTTTAAAAATGTGAGTTCAGATTCGTAATCAGCGACAATAAAAACCCACGAGTATCCAATTTCATCTGGATCAAGTAAGTTTTTATATTTTGGTCGGACATCTTGAATCCGACATTTTGAATTTACAAAATCAGAGTTCAGATTTCTGATCAGCAACCCCAATAACCTACGAGTACCCAGTTTCATGAAAACTGGTTCATAAGAAAAATGTGTGCCGGAAAGGGTTAAGCATTTGGTTTTTTAATTTTTGGAAGCAATATTGAATCTGCCATTTCGAAAATCTTAGGCGAATCACCGATTATAAAAACCCTCGAGTTTTCCTTGGAAAGACAAAATGCATCAAAGGTTTAAAAAAACTCATCACGACTTCATTAAAAAAAAAAAAAAAATGTTCTGAAAAACAATTAACATTTTTGTTTTTGTATTTGCTGAATTGCAGGCTCTGAAGAAGGATTTGGCGCAGTCGCGCGACGAAACCAAGGAGACGGTGATGGACAAGATACACAGGGAAAACGTTCGCCAGGGTCGCGACAAGTACAAGACGCTACGCGAGATCCGCAAGGGGAACACTAAGCGTCGCGTCGACCAGTTCGAGAACATGTAAAAATTCCTCACCCCCTTTGTCCTGCCATCCCCCTCACCAACTTCCCCCCTTTCACTAAAAAAAATCATGAAAAGAGAAATTTCGCGATGTTTCCCCAGCCCCAAAAAAAATCAACGATCTTACTACAGCTGACGAATAACCTAAAATTTCTCTCTGTCATTTGAAGTCCGTCGATGGATATATTTCGCGCGTGCAGCCGATGCGGCGAGCGATTTCGAGCTTAAGGTGCGAAGCCTTCGAAGAAGTTTCTTTTTTATCGCGCGGCATTGTTCACGCGAAGGGGCACCTTCGGGACCATCTCCGAGAAATTGGCCCCCCCAATTGATTCGCGGACAGCATGGACCACCTTCATCAAGTAAGGGGATCGCCGACGGCGATGAATGTGCCGTAAATTCGAAGCTTCGAACGAGCGTCGAACAGAGATTCCGAAATCGTTTGCGAAATCACATTTCCTTTTATTCCAAGAATTTTGTACAAAATGCGAGTCGAACGTTACTTAGGCCAATGCTTTTATTTAGAATACTTTGATTTTCCCCCGTCAGTGCATGTAATTGTTGGAGAACGTTACCATAATAACCGATCGCGAACGATTTCGAAGTCGCAAGTTTAGTTTTAATATTGTTGGTACTTGGACGTTATATAGAAGCGACGAGACGAAAGTTTCGAGCCTTCGAATTTTTGGGGTATTTTTGGAAGAGCCATACTTAAAAAAAAAGAAAAGAAAAGAAAGAAGAGTATCTACGTAAGTTTTGTTTCGTAGCAAAGTGAAATCATTGAGATTGACGAAGTTCCGTCAAGGCGGGAGACAAACGTCGGAAGAGGTCGGAGGGAGACGGAACGATGGGAAGCGAAAAACTCGGCCCTTATTTAGTAACTATATAGGGATTATTTTTTTTATATATATCGGAAGAAACACTCGTGGCCTTTATCGATACACGCGGACGCCGACGACGTCACTCGCGCGACGTACGTCGACGAAGCGCCGTTCCGCTAGGAGACGGCGCAGAAACGTCAAGATCGACATTTAACTAAGGAGTGAACGTGCGAGAAGTAGGGAATACTTAATTGCGAGCGTGGGAGTAGGAATACGAACAAAAAAAAATCTGCCTAAATACTTGGGAGCCCCGTAGGGAGCGCGTGGCGCCACTATCGGCGCCCGCAACGCCACCTAGGGCTCCGTCAAATCTTAAGGACTTCAGTGGCGCTGCGAACTATAATTTTTTTCTTAACGTTCGTTCTCTTTTAAGCCTTTTATATTTTTACTTTTGTTTTTTTTTTCTCGCGAAGTATCCAATAAATGCCGAACGCTGCCAACTTTTGATGCAAAACGTCGAAGGGTATGTACCGGTCGCTGACGTCCAGGCGAATTTTTCGTCGACAGTTTTCTTTCATAGTTTTTTTTTTTTGTTTTTTTTTCATATATATAAATTTATTTGAAATAGGGTCGATCGTAATAGTATTAATAAGAGCATCGAGTTATTCCGATTGATTGCTGTAAAATGTAAATTAACGAGTTGCGGGAATTCCAAGTAAACATTAACGACAATTGTAGAATCGACGGGAAAGCATCAAACATAGCAATAGAATATTTTTCGATGATATACATATTTAATAGTATCGTTTATAAATGAGTATCACTATTATTGTATTATTATATACTAATATTAATGTTTACAGTTTAGTAGTGTTATTATTATTATGAACTATTATTAGTATTATTTTTGTCCAGATAATATTAAAGTTTCAGAAAGAAGACGCAACGTGCGAGCGATCGAGGAACAGTAGAACAGAATCGATAATCTGCTCGGCTCTTTTTTTACACCCGATGACTAATCGTATTCTAGTTTTTCACGTATATTCAGGTATTTTTCGATGGTTGTTAACAAAACGATTTCAATCAGCAGGTTTTTTACGAAATTTTGGAAATTTTTACTGAGGGAGTAGAGCGGGATTCTATTTCGCTGTTTAGGGATTTAACTCCAGGTCGATCGATCGAGAAACGTTCGCGGAACGTTCGTAGCATACGGCGATGCAATATCTGTTACTACTGAGCAAGTACGAAGAAACTGTTTACGCAAGATCATATCAGAATAATGATTTCTAACACGCTGAAACGAGAAATAAATGATGGACTTATTTTATTTAAGACCGACGGTGTTTTTTATTTTCTTTCTCCTAACCTCTAAGGTCCGTGATTTAAGGTAAAGTTCTTCCGAGACCCGCAAGAGGACGTTGGAAAGGTTTGTATGTTTTTATTGAATTTTAAGTTTCATTGTTTTTTTCGGTCCTGAAATGTAAGGCAGAGACCACGAAATATAAAGAGGTTCCAAAGAATAAAATATGCATTAGTGTTTATAAACTCCCTTCCAATATTTGAACGTGAATTTCGACGTCGACAATCGTAAACAGTAGATTTGTCTGTGTTCAAAACAATAACTCAGATGACTTCTTGCCAAATAAATGAATGAGATTCATCTTTAATAGATTCTACAAATAATTTTGCAAAACCAAACGTGGAAAATTTTACAACCAACTCAGCGGATTTGATTGTGCCAGACGATTTCTCTGATAATGAAAATGTGGATTCACGTACACTAGTTATAAAATTAACAAGAATCTTCTTTTCCGATTCAGCAAATGCATAAGTAATTATAAATATCATACAACAGGAAATAAACGAATCAATTTTTGTTTTACTTTACAAAAATATCAATACAAAAGTATAAAAACGAATAAAATAATTTACTTTAATTTTTTTGTTTCTTTAAAATCAGAATTTTTATTACATCGGGGGGCTCCACTCCCCCCCCCCCCTCGTCCGTATTCCATTCCCCCTCCTCTCAATCACATGACTTTGTTCCTGTATTGCATGTACTGTATGTATAATATCCATTATGTATATGGATTATTTTGTGGCCGTTGCATTTTTTACGCATCATAACTAAAAGTAAATGCAAACTATTTACGGGCGATTTAAGGACCGAATTTAAATGCCTCGTATCGGAATTTTCATAATACAAACGCTTAATTCGAAATTACTTATTTAAATTAAGTTCTTCATATTTGACGTCAATTTCCAAGAATTCGAGCATTATATTTAAAATGTAATTATCAAAATTACCGGATTTTACGATAATGAAAATTTAATCCTTTTTGAGGGAATTACACTTTAAAAATTGTTCCGATAACATTCTCGTAAATGCGAAATCGATTTCACCATAACAATGTTATGAGAACACATAACTTCAAAAATTTCTATGCAAATGAAATGATATTTTTTAGTGGCGAACAATGTTCCAGTACACTTGAATTAAGCCGTGATATCGGTCTTAAAAAGTGATGGACTTGGAACACCATAAATGTTTGGCAATACTATGGTTTTTTCACTTAAACCAAAACGACCGTTATTAGCCATACCGATTTCAGAGTTAATATCATTCATTTCAATTAAAATTAATTTCTTAATTAATTTTAATTCGCAATTCTGCAGTAATGCAACTGGAGTCATAAAAATGATTTATATGACAGAATCATTATGTCTGCATTAGAGATATCGTTAAAAAAATGAGATCTCTCATTTCTGTAAATTAAAAAAAAAGGAATCCTCCGTTCGGGTTCAAAAAGTGATAGTTCGTTACGAGAGGAAAATTTCTACATACAAAAATTACTATATTTTGTCATTTTTTATGGTTTTTTTTTTTGTACTTTGCCCAGAAGGACAGAGCGATATGACTCCTACTATTTGAGTGTTGACCAATCAGATTTGACCCGGGTTACCACGAGCATATAAATAAGCGCGATTTTGAGGGATAAGACACTTAAGTAAAAGGACCGTGCATACCAAGAAATTAATCTAATTCTTAATATTTAGTTATAAGCGGTCGAGAAAAACATTAAACGTTGCTTTCGCAACGAATATTATATTTTGATAATGGATCCTCATATCTACTGCAGTGTGTAACGAAATCACGTTACCATTATCATGCATAGATATCTTTTCAAATTTTTCTAGCATTCCTCCTCTGCTAGATTAATTTTAAAATATCTTTTATAAATAAAACCGGATATACGTATAAGACAGGTTTTTTCACGGTCTTACTGACGAGTCCACGTGAAAAAACTGGGACGAAACGTATATTTTCTAAAATAGACAATTGTTCCCTGTATCACCGCTAGAGGGACACAGAACCTATTGATAGTCAAGTCATTAAAATTCCTTATATTCCGAACAGTAAAATCAAAAGGTCTGAGCGGTTATACTACAAATCCCGGCAATGCTCACTTAAGTTACTTTACGACATACTTAGTGGTTAAAATCGTCAACCCATGTATTTGATTTATGATTTATTATTTGTTTATTTAAGTAAAAGGACCGTACATACCAAGAAATTAATCTAATTCTTAATATTTAGTTATAAGCGGTCGAGAAAAACATTAAACGTTGCTTTCGCAACGAATATTATATAATATAATAAGACACTTCACTTCTCTTCTGGCTTTACCTCGAGTAATTTCAACCACTGGACAACAAACACCAGGTAGACAACGGAGCAAGGATCGTCTACTGGGATCAGCCGCAGTTCCAGAATATTCTTTGCCATTTCGGCTGCTAACTACCGCAGAACTACTGATTCGTATCTCAACAGCCCTTTTCAGGGCTATATTAATTAATTTTTTATTCCACAGCATCTCTGTTGGTCCAGGAGCCAAACATCCACAGCTCGTTAGTGCAAGGCGCCTAACACTGTCTGTTCATCTGCCATTCTAACAGCCTGCTTGGCGTGTAGAACGAACAGCATCCCTGTTGGTCCAAGAGCCAGGAATTGCATCCAGGAACATATTTTTAGTGTTCGCGATTTTTTTTTATTTTCATAAGCGTACATGTCGAGTCACGGGGATTCCTCCTATATAAAGAGTACCTTAAATGCCGAGCTAATGCGAAATTCTGTCCGCACGCGTTTATCAAGCCTTTGTTAAGTTTTTGTTTGAATAAATTTATGATTGAACTTAAGTGACGAATTACGTAACTTGAAAAACTTCTGTGTTGTGTTTGTTCGTTTCGAGATTGATTTTCTCATCGGAATTACTGCTGTCGTTTTCTAGATTCCGCATTGAATACAATCTACGACGGAAAATTCTGCTATAAAAGATACACCTTCTTTTTGGGAATCTGCGCACAACACGAGACGAAAACTACAATTTATTGTAGCAAAATTGAACGTAAATTCGAATCTGGCGGCCTTTGGACGAGAAAATAGTACATGTACTAATATTTTAACATCGATTAAAAAAATGTTCTTTTAAACGATAATTTATAAAATATTTTCTGCTATGAACGTTGTGTCGGAACAAACTTTAATTAAAAATGTCGGGCATATGGGTTTTCTCAACGTGGAACTGTTTGTGGATACCGCACGAACATTTTGAGCCAAAAAACAATAAAAAATCAATTTTTGTCCAAAAATATATGGATAAATGCTCTCCTGGGATCAATTTTGATCAAATCGAATCTAATAAGGGATAAAATTGTAGGTCTTTTAAGCTTTATGACATTTTTTTGTGTGATATTTCGCTAGCTTTAAACAAAATTAGCTAGACCCGAAAAACCGCGAAAATATGCATTTATCTCTTTTTAATGCGTTTTAAAAGTGCGGGCATATAGGATTTTTCTGCTGGGCATTGTTCCCGGTCATCGTACGAACATTTTCAAGCCAAAAACAAAAATTCGCGGAGGAGATTTAAAGAAATTCCAATTTCAAGAAATAACAACAGCCCGTTAAATTGAATTTTTCAAAGTCTATGGTACCAAAAAATTAATTTTTGATACACGTAGCCGTAAAGTATCCGTAAAGTGTGATTTTACGGACTGATATCTGCACTTTACGGACTAAAAACAGTCGGTAAAGTGCCTACTTTTGCGAACAGCGTATCAAAAAATAGTGTTCGCTCCTCGGCTGTAAAATTGAACTTTACGGCCTAGGACCGAAAAGTACTATTTTCGAAGCAAATAACAGCTTATATTTAAGCTCGTTTGAAACAATTCTCCTGTTGAGAGCCATGATCTTCAAGTAATACGTCTTCTGTTGTAACAGATTAAAGGCGGAAAAATTCATATTTCTGCCCTCCGGCCAGAAACCGCAACTTCCTGGTCGCTGCGGGAAACGATGTTGCGGTTTTCTGGCTATCGTCGAGCAGAAAAATAGTATACGGCCCTTGGCCAATAAAAAGAAAGCCTCAGATCACATGTTTGTCAGACTCGGCTTCGCCTCGGCCAACAATTTCATGTGATCTGAAGCACTTTCTTTTTTACTGGCCTAGGATCGTAATATACTATTTTCTCGGGTTCAGGTCTAGCTCATTTCGTTCAATAGCTACCCTGCGAAAAATTTTAAGTAGGATTCTTATGAGAATCATACGAGAAATTGAAACAAGTGCCTTACAGTTGACGTAAATATACACTGTTAGAAATATTCAGAAATTTCGGATACTTTTATGTTACCGAAGTAACAAAATTTTACTAAATTCTGTAACAGAAAGAACCATTACGTTATATTATCAGAAAATTACGAAACTGTAACAGAACTTTCAGAAGGAATCAGTGAAACGCGGTGACATTGCTTTGGTTTGTAGTCGCTAGGTTCGGTCGCGCACCCATCGCAGAAGTAGAATTTTCATTCTGTCATAAAGGATCCCTCGGTCAACCATCAGTATTTTATAACGGGTGTCATCAGAATATTGTTGAATTGTATAATATTGATTCTTATTAGTAGGAAGGTAATAAATAGATATATGTCGTATATTGTCTACCCTGATGCACATTAACAAAACAGTGTTGTTTTTATTAAATTTTCTATTCTTAATAACAGGATAGTCTTCCCCAAACGAAGGACAATAAATCATAGAAAACACAAAAAAATATGATAAAGTAAACAAATTTTACTCCCCTTATACTATTCTGTTACTGTAATTGAAAATTCTGAAACATGTAACCGAAGCTTTTTACGGATACCGTTTCCGAAATTTCTGTTCATGTTTCGTAAAATTCTGAAACGGTAACCGTAAAAAGCTTCAGAACATGTTTCAGAAAATTGCTACAGAAAATTTTACAGTATACATTATATGTACATCTATTAGTTATACAAGTATCGTACGAAATATGTAAAGTTTTATAACATGAAAGAAAATAGTTTAATAGGTAGTTTTATGAGCATACAATCATAAATGTTTTCAGTTGAAATGTTATGGAAATTACATAAAAATCTTGTCACAATCGGGTCAAATTTCATACAAATCGCAAATATTGTCGAATAATGTTTCCGTAACATAGTGCGAGTACTATACATTTATATGAAATTTGTAAGGTACTTGCTTCAAAATCTCATGTGATTCTCATGAGAATCCCAGGTAAAATGTTTCGCATGGTAGTGAAATACCATACAGAAAAATGTTGTAGAGCTTAAAAAGATCTACAATTTTATCCCATATTTGATTCGATTTGATCAAAATTAAGCTCAGGAGAGCCTTTTTTCCCAAATTTTTGGTCAAAAATTAATTTTTTATTAAAAACCCACCCTAAAAATGTTCGTACGGTGTCCACGAACAACTCCACATTGAGAAAACCCAAATGCGAACCTTTTAATTAAAGTTGGTTCCGACACACCGTGTATGAATTCGAGGACAAGATTTACGAGAACTAGAAAAAACGTCGAGCCCATCGGTTTCCCGCACGTTTGTAAACAATATTTTAGAACTTAAAGCAAGGTAAATGTCCCGGTACATGGCCTCTTGTACTTAAGAATGATTAATTGTAAGTGCAATATAATTAATGTAAACGTTGTTTACGACAGACAATATTTTACATGTATTCAAACATTTCTATTGTACAAGAAAATATTAATAAACTATTATTTTTTATCGTAGAAAGTTAAATAAGAATAAAAATGTAATCGCATATGTTGTACTAATACATAACCAGGCCGAAAATGAGTTGGACCAGTAGCTGATTTCCATGTCCCTGATGATAGCCATCATTAATTTAAACCGTTTAGAATAACTGAAATTAATAAAATGCAATTCCAGTGAAATAAGACCTGGAAGTTTATAATGTATACTTAAATAACACGGAAATATTACTGTAAATAATAAAATTAAACGATTTCAAGAGATTATGGGATCCCCATTGTTGATTTTACGTTACAACTTGCTTCAGAAATTTGAGGTTCGTAAACAAAAATGAGAAAGTTAAAAGATATGCATCCAAAGTGATAAATAATAAGAAATACTCACGGTTTTCAATCGCTAATCATCGAAAGTGCTCAAAAACTTCCAGAGTCGATTAGTTAGTCATCCGTCGAGGGCATATTGTATGTATCGATATATGGGAAAATCTCAGAAACTTTTACATTTTGCCTATTAGTAGGTTATTTTTATGTTTTGAAAATCATCAACGTGGTTAATTATACTTCAAATATATATGTGAATATACACAATGCACCATTTATTAGACATAAGTATGAAATTCGTACCTTCAAAAGCAAAAAATACACCAAAAAGGTGAAAAATGAAGTGCCTCATCATACATTTTACTTTATTATTTCTAGTGTAGCGTTTTCAGCGTTTCTTTAATGTGTCTGAAAAGACAAACAAACGAAGAAAATAGGACGTGATAGAACTATGTGCCCCTTTCCGAAGCACTGAAAAAATTACCTACAAAATGTGTCCGACGTTTTTCCAAAAAAACAATTTTACTTTATTTTTCGCCGATCAGACGTGCAGCATATTTTGAATCATTACAGATGACAATAGGTCTTTTTCTGTAAGCAAGAATGAGTAAATCTAGAAGTCATACAAGAATGTGCTTCAGCGTAACTGGTTCAAAAAATGATAGTTTTTCAATAGCACATCCCTAATTAAACAAGAACATTGTGTATAACACGTGTGCTCATTTCAAAAGTGCTAAATGAAGGTAACCTCAATTCGCTAACATCGAATAATGTTTTTATAGGCCCCTAGAGCCTGTCCAATATCGATAATTCAACCAATATCACGTTCTAAATCCGATAATTTCACATTTCAAAACAATGGAAAACTATACGAAAATTTTCAGCATTGTTTAAAAAATATAACACATAGCATCATTTAATATCTCAATTTCAAGAATGTGATTAACGAGGAAGACTTGCACTTTTATATCCTAAAATTTAAAGGTTTCAGAGATTTGCCCATATAGCTACATACTTTTCAATACTAAAATGAAATTAAATTCACTCCCAAACAGCACAAGACCATCCCAGGACGTCCTCAGGAGCCCCTGAGGAGCTCCCTAGGACCAAAAGCGGAAATTTGGACGTCCTCAGAGGCTCCCCAGGACATCCCGGGACGGATTGTGCTGTTTGGGATAATTCGCCAGACTATGGTCTGGGTCAAAGTAATAGGAATTTTTAATATTTTGTTTGTTGCACCCCTAAGATTCTACTCGTAAAACAGAGAGATACAGATACAAAAAACAAACAGATTTACTCAGAATTAATGTCGATTAAAGAAAAATATATAATAAATGTTCGAGAGAAGGAATTAGATGGATCGCTGGGCAATAGAAATAAATAGATATCGTTTCGTTCAATCAAATACGTTAAATTACGCAGACCAACAAAATTTATACCCAGAAATTCGACCATATTTTTTCAAAGGTTTTCGTTACCCTGAATCCAAATTTTGTCGCAGAATTGTTCTAACACGTCAAGATTTTGAGATATCCTAACTTAAAAGTGAAAAACAGTGTTTTCGTTCATATTCAGTAAGCTATTTGTCAGCTTAAAAATGCCTTTTTAGTCATTCCGATACGTTTTTTTTTTATCCAGTTATTGAAGCTTTGGTCAGGGAAGAATTATGATTTTCATACATTTAAGTACATGGGTAATTACATGAAAATAACTAACAAACTGGGACTGAGTTTCTTGCTAAAATTGTTCTATTACGTCAAGATGTTGAAATATCCTAACGTAAATGTACAAAAACCACAATTTTTGCCCACTTTCAGTAAGTTTTTGTAGCGGAATAATTTTTTGTTCGCAATCCGGTCAGTCTGTAAAACAGCTATTGCTGTGACTCGCTCTTTGGCATTTTTGTATTGTTTATATCTTATATTCGTTTTTGTAATTGCCAATAAAGACGTGATTATTATTATTATTATTATTTGAGAAAAACCAGATTAAAAAGCATTCATCAGAACCCTGAGTATATTTTTCCGAAAGTTTGCGATATCCTGACTTAGGTTAGGATATCCTGACGGGATAGAACAGTTTTGCGGCCAGATTTGCAATCAGATTGATTTCATTTTGTTGACTTGTGTTATCGTTGTTTTTTTTTATACAATCTGCGATGTGATAATAGGGTACATTCAAATAAGGAAATCATTTTTACAAAGAACTTTTTTATTCAACTGTAGTCTTGACTTTTGCTACTATTTTAAAATCCCTTGAGTTCTTTGTCTGTCGATGATGTTTTGCTAGTGTCAGCATATAATTTAGTTTTTTAGAAGTTTGCTTGTTTTTATTATGTTATAATAACTCTTTGAAGGCAGATATTTTAAGGCCCATGGTCACTAATAATAAATCTTGCTTTCCGTGCACAATGTGGAATGTGGTACAGTTTTAACTTCTCCGAATTGCTGAAGATGCGTTGTGCAAGATCTTTCGCACATTTGCCCGTTATCGTATGTAGTTGCATCGTTCGAGCACTGAACCGCCGATTTTGACTTAAAATGCAAACGGTAGATTGGTACCTGGTTGTCCTGGTTCTGCAAATAATTAAAAAAACTCAAATTCCACACAAAAATAGTTTTGGAGTGTTCATAAATATTTTTTTTTGAGTGAAAATATCGACATGGATCTTCAATTTTTCTGTTTTTTTTTGTCATAAATTTATATCAAATGTGATAGTTATAATAAACTTACAATACGCTGGACTGAGGTTATATCGTCCTTTTGAAAATAGGCAAGCACCCGAATTCTTCGCTGTTGAAGTAAAGAACGCTCATACTGGTTTACTTCATCGACAGCCTTGCTTAGGGTCGCTGGTTTAATGTCAGAAACCAATGCATACTCAATTTCTGCCGCGTATATTAAAAAAGTAATACTCAAGATTGAAAGTCCAATAAACAGAACATTTGTTTGCGACATTGTGCACACAGTTTTCTCGAAACGATATCGTCGCGCAATAAGTATGCCTCGCAATGAATTTGTATATTTTGCAGAAAGTCACAACAATAACATTTTCAAGAAATAAAACTGATTTTGATAACTGGATTAAATGCACGCAACGACGAAAAATTCAACAAAATTTCCGGACATTTAAAATAAGGAAATAAAAGAGCTTTGCAAGCAGTGCATGTTTTCAAAATAACTAATTTTTGGAATATGATATTTGTTATTGATATAAGTTGCTACAGGATTTAAAGTCAGAATTGAGATATGACCACTTGGAAATTAAATATAGCGTATTTTATAGAATATAGTTAGAAAAACCAGGATTTTCATACCGAAAACAATTTTGTATGCTTTCGTAATGCATAAAAAGGGGGACAATTTTTTATGAACTTTCAGAATATAATATTGCAAAAATTCAATTTCAAGATGGCGGCATCAATACTCCAGAATAATTGGTAAAATCGCTTCTTTATACTTATTTTTTTAAAGGTATTTTTTTATTCTACTGTTACGCTTTGTATTTGATATCATTTATGATTAGTTTTGTTCTTCACAATGGAGGATTAAATATTACATTAATTTTGTAACTTTCCGAATGCGTATTGGATATTGGATTTTCGAATTTCAAAATGACGGATCGAACTTCCCAGACATCAAAATAGAAAAGAGTTCAGAATGATTTTGAAATGTGCTCTGAAAGAAGTCAGATATCCCACTTTTTGAGGGTTTTCTGAACATGAGTTCATAAAGATCTCAAAATGACATCGTGTTCAAAAAACCCTAAAACAAGTGTAGTTGGTGAAAGTGTGGGATGAAAAATTTGCTCAGAACTATCGTTGGGTTATTGAACCTGTTTCGCCTTGTAAGGTCGTTATTTTTCATGTTGTTTACTCTTATTGTATGTTAGATTAAGATTATTTAAATCTATAAATATTCCTCTTTGATGTATTTTTTAAAATCATTTTTCACAAAAACTTCTGCTTTTGACAGAGTGTATATGGATTTTTAATACATGTTTGGGCTATTATGTTGCACCTTATCTATGTAGACGAATACGAAGTAGATAAAATAATCGCATGAAAAATGTATGTGCAATTTATGTGAAAAAAATTTCAAATAATTAGCAATATGTTTATTAATAGTAGAGTAGCTGTAAAAAGCAACGCGTTTTAAAAAGTAAATTACAATGTTAACACATTTACCTACCTCTTTGTTATGAAAGGCTGACCGAATTTCTTGCATTCCATCCGCTTATCAGGTTATTTCCAATGTTAGATTTCCTTTTGTTTTTTTAATATAATTTCGAAAAGTTTGCGAAAATAATTTGCAGGTTCAGATATAATTACGGTTGTGTCTTGTCATAACAAAGATGTATTACGAAATAATGTGAATTCTATCTAGCGACTATTAAAACGGAATTTGTCATAAATTAAATAATTCCTCTCCTTTCTTCGTTTTATCGTGGTCTGGGTATAAAAATAAAAATAAAAACTAGTGTTAGCGTGGTGCCTCGCTCGCTCAGAAACTTCGACCTGGTGGAGAGTCGGCTATTCCTTAATACTCGTTCGTTTACTAACAGCTTTCAATTATACTATAACATTATATCGATATTTGGGGGTCAAATCATATTTAGGTCCAAGTGGCTTCGACAGATATGTTACAACAATATAGTGTTTCTTATATGTACGAAAATTGAAAATGATTTACAACTATGACCTATGGCCTGAGTCGACATAAAATTAAAAATGAACATTTTCAAAACTTCGACCCCGACGACAGGCCAGCCGAAGTATTAATAAATAAAAGTTGCAAAACACTTACTTCATGCACTTGTATTGTAATAGACTATTCGATGTATATTACAAGTTTACTATGTTTTACTAATTAATCTTAAGGAATTCAAAACTTACGAGTGGTTCAAAACTTATTTGTGGAGACTTAGTGGAGTGATGTCTGCGATTTTGAATCAGACATATTGAATTTTTAAATTCTGACTTCAAAATCGTATTCAGCGACCACAAAAATGTATCGAAACGTAAATATACTGTTTATATCGAAAATCTGGAATGTGGACATTCGATAATTGAAATATATAAGGGCAAATCTCTAGAACTTTTAAACTGTGGAGTCCTGTGACACTACTTGAACGTCATTGCTTTCACACAAATGCTATATTTTTTTTATACATCAAGATATCATAAATAAAAAGATTGATGAATTTCGAAGTCGCCCGACGTTACAGAGACGCTCTATAATTATTTATAGATAAAAAAATAATGAAATTTCATGCGTCCCTTGCATGTTTTTTTTACTCTTATGAGTATTGTATTTGCGCCGCGTGAGTTAACCTTGTGTTTTTAGCGCGAAATGGAAGCAAACATCTCATAAAGCAATATATTCATATGAATTATATGTGCCACACATTTAATTGTATAGAGTGAGCTTACAGTACCCGTCCCTTGAATTTCGTAAATTCTAAACTTATTTAACCTTGTTTATTTATTATCCGCGCCGTCTTAGAAATCGAATATTTATTGTTTTTGGTTATTAAAGGACACAATAATAAAGTGTTTGACACTTTACGCATTTGTGTGCGCCTTAAACTGTTCATGTTATACAAGTGTAAACATACATTCCAAAAACGTGCCAATTTCAGAAAATTGACTATTTTTCGTGGCACATTCAAAATATCGTCAATATCAAGTTGTTGTTCGGTGTGCTGGTAAGTAAATACCTTATATAAGTATGTAAAGTGCGCGGCATTCTTATATTTTACATATTTTCAAAGTTATTGAAAGAACTATTTATAAAGTCGTAATTTAACGATGAATTAAACACTGTAAGCTTAGTAACATTGTGGTCAGAAATTAAAAGTATGTTTATTCAGATAAAATTTGTTGTTCTTTATGTGTTTAAAGAAAAACAATTCTTTATTATACTTGTTTAAGCACTGTGTTTCAAATTAGAGCTATTGTAAAACAAAATATGCATTTCGAGTCTATGTATAAGTGATAACCCGGGACAAAATGAATCATATATGGATCATACATTGAAATTTCAATGTGGCAGATCCAATTTTAACGAAATCTACTAATAACTTCATTTTTCACCGCCATCTTGAATCCGCCATTTTGAATTTCCAAAATCTGAACTCAGATATTCATAATCGGCGACCTCGGAAACCCTATTATACACAATCTAAGGGCTATCCAATTAAGCATTTACCTGTAATCCTATTTTTTTTATAAAAATGATAATTTTTATTGGTTTATTTAATTATAAAACAAAATATTAAATAAATATTGCTTAAAATGCAATGTTATATACATCTTCAACTCTCACATAAGTGATATTTTTAAAAAATTGGGCGGAAATGCGTTATTTAATTATTAACCTTTCAAAAAATCAAAATTTCAAGCTCATCCCGGTGGTCAATATTTTGGACATTGTACCGCAAAGTTTTATTGCCGTTGAGTAAAAAGGATGCACGAGCGTACATTTTTACTTCTTATGTAGATATGAATACATATGCCCAACGCCAATGTTGTGCTTGAAGTTTAAAAAAAAAATTTATTGAGAGGCTGAAATTTAAAAGTTCCAGAGATTTGCCCATAAATCAATCATATTCATAGTATTTCCAGGACCTACTTCAAGTGTACTGGAAAACACTCATTTCATAATAAATTGATGTGCTAATTGCAATTGGTGTTTCTTTGCTATAAGAGTTAAAGCTATTAATCGTCTTGAACTCGCCTAGCATTGACAGCTATTGTGGATTCACTATGTTTGTTTTCAAATCTCATACACCAAAAGTATATTAAAGGTCCACATTCTGCCATTATTCTTTGTTAATGAATCACATGGTGTCAAACTTTGTATATAAACTATTACGACACGCAATAAAAAAAAACATGACGTTAACGTATTTTTTACACAATTATCCATAGGTTGTTCGCACCAAAACCGATAACACAAACATATCGAGCTTATAGGTTACCAGTTGTCAGATTATTTTGTAACCAGTAAATATGCAAAGATCAAAACAAACTGTGCATATGTAAAATAATGAAAAACGAATGCACTTTGTAGGGTTGAGTTACTCAACAATATTTTTGGGCTAATAACTACTTTCCGTATATTTTATTGCTGAATTCCAGTATATATTAAAAAATATTTGAAGAGCAATAGCTTCTATATTGAAGGGCTGGAAATGGGCAAATTTTATGCTATGGAAGCCATGAATTCGTGGCTATTTTCATATCCCTGTGAATCCCCTGTCATTTCTTTCCGTGTATTAATTGCGCTGCGTCTAGCTGTTTTTTTCGATAGTTGTGCCGTTTTAAAAAAGTTAGAAGTCCGTCGCCGGAACAAACATGGTTTTACAATTTTCATAATAGTACAAAATATACGTACGATTGAATAGAATACGCATTTTCGACCTATTAATTAATTTTTATGCGATTTTACGTAGCATTTAGATGTTTCGTCGATATTAGTGCCCGTTTTAAAAAAGTTACAAGTCCGCCGCCGGGACAAAAATGGTTTTACGATTTTCATAATGATAATAAACCCGAGTAGAAATTTCGATAGGGCCCTGATCAGGCCCTGCTCAGGCTGCCTGATTATATTTCAGGCCCTTATCAGGCTACCCTATCAAGGCCTGATCAGAAACGTAACGATTATTTTGGTCCGGGCCTGATCAGGCATCCTGAAATAAGGCCCTGGTCAGGCCTCTGTCAGGGCTTGATCAGGGCTTTATAAGGGCCTGATGAGGTACCTCTAAAGTTCGTTTAAACAATAATAATTAAATAAAATGAATCAAACAAATGTACGAGTCACTTTTATATACACTTTATATTTAATGATATATATTTATTATATTATTAATCCAACATTTCATAAATGTGTCATTCGAATGATTATGTAATTTTTATTTCTGAATTTAATTTTTAAACATTAAAAATGTTTTATATTATTTATATTTTATATTATACTTTTATATCCTGTATTTGCATTTTTCAATGCTCACAAATAATTAAGAAAAAATTTTACCCCGACCGGGAATCGAACGCGGGTCTCTCGCTCACTGTACGCTGGCGCCTTAACCACTACGCTACGCTCGCAATTGCAGCATTTTATAAAAAATTGTGTCTTCTATTAACCCATTAAGGCCCATACCTAGCACAACTCAGGTAGCGTCAAACCAACTATCGTCAATAAAATACCTGCCAAAAATCAAATACCCGTGTTTTTTTGTTTATAAAAAATAATAGTTTATAACATTTTGTAAAGAAACAACTTGGACAATAGTGGTTCTATATTTTTTTTTTTTTTTTTTTTTTTATCCGAAGAAGGGGGGAATGCGTTAAGCACCGTAAGGGAGTCGTGCGAGACTCCCCCGTGTGTGGGACTCACCTGTTATCCGACACAGGCATACCCACTAAACCCTAACCTTCTTATCCGACCGACGTTCAAGTGACCACCGCGGAACTAATAACAATACTTCGCGGAGGCATCGGTTATTGGGCAGATACTGGATCCCAGTAACTGCCGCGTCCTTCCAGTAAAAAAATAAATAAATACTTTACATCTCTTTCGTCGTCCGGTATTTAAAAGCTGACGTCTTGGCGACCACTGGATCCCAGTGACCGCTGCGTCACGCTGATAAAAAAATAAATAAGTACATATCACAACAAAGTATCAGATACGTACATCCCATTAAAAAACAGAGACACACATCACAGTACGATGTATTCCGCAACCACTGGCGCCCAGTGGCTGCGTCGTCTTCTGTTATAAATAAATAGGTTGGACTCTTAATTGCCTGACCTTCTCTTCATCGTGCTGCGGCTGCATCCGCGTCCGTCTTCTTGTGTCGAAGGACCGCCTCGACAAAATCGGCAGTCCTTGCCCAGGTGTCTTCGCTTTGAATTGTCCAATCTCTTCTTCTAGGCCACACCTGGCGTACCTCCACTGCTCACATTCAAAGAACGTGTGGAGGGCATCGTCTCGGATGCAGCCGCAGTACACACAGCCTGGGTCCGCTACCTTTCCCATTTTGTAAAGGTAGAGGCGGAACAGGCCGTGTCCTGTCAGGAACTGCGTCAAGTAATAACTTACCTCGCCAAACTGGCGATCGGTCCAATCCTTTAGCTCGCCGATGAGGCGAGCAGTCCATCTCCCTCTTGTTTCCTGGGTCCAGAGATCCTGCCAGGCTTCCATGGTCCTTCTTCTGGCAGTCTCTCTGGCGCAGGACAACCCCATCTGTGATTTGTTCTGGTGGACGAACATTCGCTCCTGGGCGAGGAAGTGGATGGGAATGACACCAGCCACCACCATCGCTGCGGGTTCCGAGACCGTGCGATAGGAGCAGGCAATTCGGAGGGCCCCCCTTCGCTGAACTGCAGCCAGTCGTTTGCGGTACATTTCGTACCGTACCGCAGAGTGGTTCTATATTAAATCTGGCGGTTTTAATCCTATCTAAGAGAAAAATTGAAAAAAATAAGTACAATGTTTTGTTAAAAGTCGTAAATTTGTTGTTAAAAATAATAAGTAAATAATATGATCGAAAATCAGCTTTGGCCCATGCTAATCACATGGCGGTTAGCGCCACATTAACGACTGGACATAGGATATTTGATAAAAATAAAATATGTGTGTTTTCTTATTTATAATTATATAATTATTTATATTAATATTTTATAAACAATTTCGTCAAACACGGTTTTAGACAAAATCTATTTGCGGCAATCGATATTACGGAGTAAATTATGTATGAAACGTATATTTATTATTGTTATTTATTCTTTATAATAGTAATACAATAATACATGTACGTTTTTCACATAATTTATCCCGTAGAACCAAATGTTGCATTCATATTTCTCGTGAAACCTCTTTTAATGATGTTTATAACAAATTCTCATATGCAGCTACAAGTAAAGTTTGCTTTGCAATCCTCTGTTTGAACGTGGTCAGGCAACAACTACGTTTGCCTGATAAGATGCAGGTTGTAGTCCTCTGACGAGTGCATGGTCCGGCAGTATTAAGACCTACCTTATCAGGCGCGCATGACTGCTGCCTGTTCAGGGCCTGATCCGGGAGTGACAATGGACACCTTATCAGGCGCGCCTGATTGCAGCCCGGTCAGGGCCTGATCCGGAAGTGACAAGGCACATTATCAGGCGCGCCTGATTTCTGCCTGTTCAAGGCCTGATCCGGGAGTCATAAGGCACACCTTACCAGGCGCGCCTGTTTTCTGCCTGTTCAGGGCCTGATCCGGGAGTGATAAGGCACACCTTATCAGGCGGGTCTGATTGATGCCTGATCAGGCCCTGCTAAGTTTTCAGGCAGTCTGGACAGATTTTTGCTCGGGAATATACGCCCGAGAGAATATATTATGAATTTTCATCGTTTTAATAAGTTTTTACGCGATTTTACTATGCGTCGAAGGGTAGACGAATCCCCTGCTAGTTTCAGCGTCATTCATTGCTATCCTCGTGAAATTGAAATCTGACAGAAGTTCACAACGATAAAAGTTCAACGAACATAATCGACCCCGATCATCGGTAAAAAAAAGCTCGGAAAATTTGCTGGAACCGATTATCGATTTTTCGAAAAATCTCTCTGGTTCCTTTTCTATCGATCTCTCCTAAGCTCCTCGCTACTCATATCATACGACTTCCTAGGGATTTAACGAAGTTAATTGACCTCATTCAATAGTCGAAAATTAAACTAGGAAAACTTGCTAATGCTGATATTTCGTCGAATGAATGTGCATCGGTGCTATCCTACTATCATAATGTATTTATTTGTGAGAGGGTTATATTCGATTCACATCGCATTTCGTTGATATTTTACGTTTTTTAAATATGTTTCTGAACATCAAAGCTCACTAATTGCACGTTTATTTGTTCAATATTGTAGTGATGTTAGAATTTTAAGTTGGTATCGCCAAGTCACGCTAGATCCGACCGTTTAAATTTTTAATAGGTGTGAACTTCTGTGAGATCAATTTCTTCGCTGTTTTACGAAAATTCTTTTGCGATTACGAAACAAATGCCTAGCACATTTTAGCTACAGAATTATATATGCTCTACATTTTTTGTCGAATCCATAGTTTTCAACACTTTTTATTTAATTAGAATATGTCAGGTTAGAAACTGACGTTATCGACGGGGTCGGTTTAGCAATTGCCTAAATTGTCAATAGTAAATTGTAGTTCCCTACGAAAGTCTTGAATAGTAGTGTCAAGATTCTGACTGATTATCAAATTGGATTCAAAGGAATTTTCCTCCACAATCATGACACTAACCATCCGGCTTAACGCATCGACATACTTCATTTTTTCGCTCCCCCCCCATGTTCCAAGGTTTTATCGTATGATCGCCAGGGCTTCGAGCTCAATACTGTGATACCTAGATTCGGCGTCGGTAGTGTGTTTTGAGAAGTAAGGGACAGGATGGAAAAGGTTGTCTCTCTTCTTCTGAAGCAAAACGGCACCATACCCTAGTTTACTGGTATCACAGTGTAGTTCCGTCTCATCCCTGGGATCATATATGCTTAGGACTTGGGCTTCGATCAATTTTTATTTAAGGGCCTCGAAAGCTTGATATTCGCATTCCCCAAAGGAAAACTCTACATTTTTTCGTAACAAATCGTAAAGGCGTTTGGCAACAACTGAGAAGCCGCCAACGAACTTGCGGAAGTAGGCACATAATCCAAGGAAACATTGAACTTCGCGAACGTTTTTAGGAACGGGGAAGTTTACGACGGCTTCTACTCCATGATTGGTCGGAATTATACCATTAGACGAGATCTTATAACCCAGATACTCTATTTCTTGTTGCAAGAATTTGCACTTATCGAGCCTCATTTCGAGTTAATTCTCTACCATGAGAAAGAAGACTTCTCTTAAAATCTCGAAATGTTTCTGTACCGTATCTGTGGCAATCAAAATGTCGTCCAAATAAATTAACTATATTTCCCGATCTGATCAACTTCGCAAATACCTTGTTTACGAACCTCTGAAACTTGGTCGGCGCTGGCATTAGACCAAAAGGCATTTTCAGAAATTCGTATTGACCAATAGGCGTAGTGAACGCAGTATATTTGATCGAATCCGGTGCTACATCGATATGGTAAAATCCGTCCCTCAGGTCGAGCAAAGTGAAGAAACATTTACCGCGTAAACTATCGACATGGTTTTCGATCAACGGAAGGGGGTAATTATTCCGTAACATAATGTTATTTTAAAACCGGTAGTCAACACAAAACCTAAATTCGGAATTCTTTTTCCTCGTCAAAACTATCGGAGATGCATACGGAGAATCACTCTCCGTATGACTCCCTTCGCCAACAATGAATCTAATATCTTTTGCAAATTCTCTTTTTCATTATACGAAAGCCGTCGTGGCCTAAAATATATCAGAATGTCACTCGTCAATCGCAAACTAAGTTCTGTTTTTACGTTAGGAGCTTCGGGACGTTCCTTATTTACGTATTCAGAAATAAACAAATCTTTTAATTTCCTTTGTAACCTAATATCTATTTCGGGATTGATTTGCAACGAATCTGTCAAGTCATTGTCTAATATGTCGATCGCGAATATCCCTTTAACGGCCTCAGCTTCCTGTTCGGATAGAGCTACTAATCCAAAATTCAACATCCGTAACGCGTTGCGACCTAGAATTACCGAAGTACGCATGGTATCAGCTGGCACAACAAAAATCTCGATTTCGCGCCTAACACCGTCTAACGTCACCGTTACTAAAGCAATTCCCAATTGTACAAGCGGACTATTGTTTAAACCACTATACTTCACTGATGACTGAGGAGTATACTGCCTTATACTTGATGCTGGTACCAGTCCCACCTTGACGAAGCTGATAGGGCTGCCGGTGTCCATTAGTTTGTCCAGAATTACACAATGACTTCCTACTCCAGACTTGAAGTCGTAGGCGATGTTCTTAAAGCATTGATTGTCAAAAAGATTTTCCGAAGCGCCACCTATTCGTTGTTGTGACGTCACGCAGTTCACTTGCTGTTCTTGTAGCTCTTCCATCATATTTTCTGACAAATTAGCCACCAGGTCCTTGCTTGGAATTTGCGCATTTTTTTCGGACAGTCCTTCAATTGATGACCCAATTGAAAGCATTTGAAACATGCTCCAATAGGTATTTTTGGCATTGTACACTGAGCCGATGTATGTCCGTTTTTACTGCAATTATAGCAGCGCAAGGAAGGAGTGTTATCGCCAACAATCTTCTTGTCACGTGGCGTTTTGTCAGAAACATTTCCAGTATTCCCTTGAGCGCTTTTCGTTGCATATTCCAGAACAATCTTCTCAAACGCGTTCAATAAATCTTTCTTTTCCTTAAACTGTTGAATTCGCGCTTGGTTTCGTAATGAAAGATCCGAAATTCCGTCGATTATATAATCAATTAACTCTTCTTCGTCGATCGGAACCATCAACTCATCGACCGGAAAGATCTTTCAGAGACGAATTTCTATAGCGCAGCGAAATAATCTCTCGGAAGTCTCGCTCTGTCCCATATGAGTGACATCAGCGAGACCGACGAGTGCGAGATCACTCTGTGATCTCTCAAAGACAATTTTTTTTACTCGGGATTCGCTTCATTCCTGCACGAAACTGATTTGTGTGAAGTCAGGCATGATTGCAGACCTCGTTAGGCGATTTTCATGATAATTGCCAAAAATGTCATTTTTTCCAAAAACCTTTTTCAGGTCAACGAGTAACAGTGCCATATGATGCCTATGCCGCAAAGTTAGTATAGAATTGAACACGGAATTCAGTGTATGCATATAATAAATCGTATTCAAATGGGCTGGTGAAAATAAATAAATATATTTTGTGTAGAAAAGGGCCGTGTAGAAAAAAGCTGCGTAGAAAATCCTGTGCACGATTGGGCACGTGGAAAGGTTTTTCTCGGGTAGATCTGGGACCTCAGCTCGTCGTCGTAAGAATTCGATTTTACCCACCGCTCCTATCTAATCGTGAATCGCATTCTACGCCCTTGTATCGAAAAATGCTAGTATTGCATCTTTGGGAGAGTCGAGGCCACAAGAATCTGGACAAAACAGTTTGGACGGGCCAAAATACGGGTCGTTTTTTATTAGATCGTTTATAATCATTACTATATACAAATATATAGAATATATATATAAATTCATCTATTTTATAGTTACCTGCGATGTTCCAACAATTGCGGTGCAACCGCAAAACGTGAGCATGGCGATAATTAGATAATGAAACCGCACAGTGATGCCTGCGTCACGGAACAAGATATTGAAATAGTGCAGCAATTTCGCTCGGAATTGAATGCCTCAATTCAAAGAAATTGGTGTAATTTACGCCAACTTTTTGACACAACAATTCTTTTGTAATAGTTTTGCGTATTAAATTAAAAATGTGTGTCTTTTTATAAATGTAAAATTACACGTGTCATTATAATCATTTAGATATCCAGAGATTGCCGATAAGGTGACGTACACGAATATCAGGTCGTTTATGATTCGATGTCGGCAGAATATTTATCCGCGTAATCCTACCAACATCAGAGGATTGTATAATGCAGTCACGTCTACGGAGCGATTACTTGAGTACGAATCGGGGAAGATGTGCTGCCGTATGGTGGCGGATATACACAATGATGAACATCTGATATTTTATGATGAGGATTTCGTTACTCAGGAAATTTCTCCCTCCGTGAATAAAATTTTCATTGACGCCACGTTCAAGGTTAAGCCACGCCTGCTCGAAGCTCGCCAATTATTAATCGTTATGGGCGTACGATATAATCATGTAAGATAATTTGTAACAATAATTAAATAGGACCATCATGGGCATTTTTTTAATGAGAAATGTACATGAAAAATAGTATTATATATGGGAATACTTAATTTTAAATTTCTATATTGGAGAAAAATGATACGACTATACGTATTCACATCAGCTAACAGTTTCCACACGGATTGCCGATAATATCTGTAATGATGGCTGTTTTTATGTATCTTAACGTTGCAGCAATATTAGCAGTTATGTATATCATGCTACATCTGCAGCTTCAATTTGAAAAATATGCAGAAATTATAGGTAACCCCCAACGGAACTGTAAAAGCTGTTTTAGCGAAAGAATTGGTGAAATCTGTAAATTTCTCGGCTGACTCAGCTGATTTGTTTCTGCATGTCTTCATTTTGATATAGTCTTGCATGAATCTTAAGCGTATCTTATATCAATTTCTTTGAAATAAACTTGTTATATGAGTGATACTCATTTTTGTTAGGCACCTAGTCAATCGTCTTACATAAATATCTCAAATATATACTTTTTACAGGCTGTCCCCTTCGTATGGTCGGTAATGTCCGCACAAACGGAGGCCGCTTATCAAAGCGTGTTTCACCATATAAAGAATCACATGCTACCGAGATGATAGCAAGAGAAATAGTGATTACGAGAAGGCCTTGCGAAACGCCGCCGCAACCACATTGTCTGCTCGACAAATTGGCTGCAATGTCCATTTTGACAGAGTAAGTATTTTGTACTATAAAAATTTTAGGTTTTATGATCGCTTACATTATTTACTTCCATTTAGGCGCTCGTAAGAAGGTTGAGGACCTTGCAACTCAACGCGCTACTGCGCAGCAACATAGAAGCCACCAGATTTGTTAAAAAAGTCATGAGTCTCGCGTATCTGCCTCCAGATGCGATAAGAAATCAATTTAACAAAATTGCAAACGCCTTGTCTGGAGAACTAAAAAAACATTTCAAACCATTCATACTGTATTTTAAGAACTACTGGCTGGGAAGAGTAACACCCGCGGGATTTTCCGTATACTTATTAAGTCGGCGAACGAACAACGCCATCGAATCTTATAACGCCGTAGTGGGTAGAACGATGGGCCCCCGGCCTTATCCGTGGTGTTTTATTGGTAAATGTATGTGATGATCTTGCCTCGCTAAGCCTATTAACCTTTTAGCTTCGGGGATGGTCGATATATTGACCAGTTAAGAAGCACAAAATATTTAATGTTTTTAGACGAAATTTGATGTTTAAATACTTAAAAAATAGTTTTCCAATTCCTCTAGACAATTTTACCTTGGAAATCGGTCCAAGGTTAAATTTCATTTCTAGTAGAAGCGAGTGTTTCAGGGTGCTTTTTTCCTACGTATTTTGATAAATTGAATAAGAAAAAAATACTGATAAAAAGTACTGTCATCTTTGACCTTGAAAATATGTTTATATTTTAACCCGATTAACAATTTTCAAGCGAATTGTATCATTTTTTTTTAAAAGTCATCCGCCATATTGGATCCGCGATTTTGAATGTTGAAAAACTGAGATCAGATTCGGAATCAGCGACCCCAAAAACCCCCGAGTAACGATTTTCAAGTGAATCAGATATACATAACGGAACCACTTCTAACCCCTATGTATAAATTTGTTTAACTTAACTTATTTCTACAACATTGCGACTGATCTTGTGCAGCAATTGAGATGACACGTTTTATCCTTTGTGACTCATAAATCCAAAAATAATTGAATTATATAACATATAATTTGAACATTTTCCTACAAAATCAGTTGCAATGTTATATAAATAAATTGAAGTACAGAAGTTTGCACCGTGACTTGTATTTAACCGGAAACTTGTGTATTATTTTCAGACAAATTTTTAAAATTGCAATTCCGCGCAAGGGCTGACATGGGTCTGCTTAAAAACGGGAAAACGTTGTCGAGGCCTCAGCGGTACGAGTCAGTTTATAAAGGAGAAACACTTCAGAAAGGTTAATTAGAGTTCCATATTTTTCATATGAAGCAATTGTATTGTGTAATGGACTATAGAAAATTGTGAACCTAATTTTTTGATACTTTATAATGCTTAGCATGGCTGGATTATCAAACTAGAATGATCACAATCGATGAGCTGCACGAGAAGTGTGCCTCCCTGAAGGGGCCTGTCTTGAATACCCTGTCCACGGCAAGTATCGAGGACAGATATGGGCCATTATTTGAAATTTGTAATGAACAAAACGTTCATTCCACCGATGGTACCCCATCTTTTACATATATTATTAAATGTTGTGTTTGTTCCACAATTTATTGGCCTCATTCGTTTATATATATATATGAGAATTTTTTCTTCATGTCGTGGGTATTGTAGTTCCTATCTTTTGGTACTCATTCTGCGTTTTTTGTAATAGTTGTAAGGTGACGACTCCGATCGAGATGACATTCTCCAAAATCAAATTCCGGGAACTATTATGGCCGACGCAGAGGATGATGGCAATGAAATAGAAAATTTAGATGGTATAATTAAATAATAATCATTTTTCGTTTTATTTTAGCATTTAGACCGTTACGGAACATTTTGCTTCCATACGGTTATACAGTACAAACTTTGCAATAATTACAATTTTTCAGAAAATTTATTCTCGTCTAGCATCTTCTATTTTCAAATATTATTTCAACCAAAATTGCATATCCTAATTCCTGTGTACTAATCATATAAACTAATACATAAAAACCGGATTTCTGGAATTGTTCAGTCCCGACGAAGAGAATGGCAGACGTGTCGTTCATGGTATGTATCTGAAACTTCTTGCGTTAATATAATGCAGAAAGTTTAACCCTTTAACGTCCAGGCATCCTGAAGTTCTATTTCGACTTTTTAAGTATACAAATTTGTACAAATAATTTATATTTCCTTCGAAAGTAACATCTATAAACGTTTTGGGGACGCTATTTTCTATTAAAAAGTTTAAAAGTAAATCTTGTCACTAATGTTTTTTTTTTGTAATTTTGTGTTTCCACTGACTTATAATGCACGTTATTGGTGGACCCGACAGTTGTAGTAAAGAGTAGTTGAGGAATAACATTTTTTTACAGCATGGCGGATCCAAAATAGATGCCGCAATGACAATTTTTTTGTTTAAATTAACAAATTTTGTCTCAAAAACAATAGACTTAGAAAAAATATTCTTACAATCGAAAAATCTTAGAATTGGCTAATGATGGTTTTTCGAAAATGTTAAAACAAAATGTTGAAAAAGTTTGAGAGTTTTCTTTAACTAATTTTAAGACAATTTTGTTCCACGAAAATTTTCTGTCAAGTCTGCAGTTTTAAAGGAAAACCATGATAAACGTTGAAGTATAGAAAAGTTTACTAATTTTCTAAAGTACCTCTATTGATACACCATTAATGCTATAAAACAGTAGATAAATGGAACCATAATTAACTTATTCCTGTGTGTAATATTCCGTGTACACGGAAAGAAATTTCTAGCGAATATAGTACGAACATCCTATCGCTGCGTTCCATGACAGTACCCACCGTCAAATCCGGTGGATCTTAAGGGAATAGAGTACGTGTCCACGTTGTCAATGTATGCGGTCGCCTGAAAACAATATGAAAACAAACAAATTGCGTAAGACAGAGCCCGCGTCTTTTCGGGTGAAGGTGACCCATCGTATAAACGCTAGAAATTTCTCTCCGTGTACGTACGTCAATTTAGATACATTAGGTAATATCTATAATGTACATAAAACTTTTATTGATTTTTACAGAGGACTCAGACTCATTCTCAGACAATTCGGTAGTGCACGAACGGTTAATGGATGAAGGTGAATATGGAGATTACATTGGTATGTCGATCTATCTAATTTGCATTGTATATGCAGATGGTATATGATTCCAAGTTAACGGAATCGAAATGGATAAAAGGTGGATTCGAATAGCTTTATTTTAACGTGTTTTAATTCAGGATTTCAATTTTTCGGATCCTTTGGAATCCATTCCGTCTGTTCAATACAGTTCAATCCTCACAGAAGAATATGATTTACAAATTCCGAGTCCATGCGTATCCAAAAACAATGTAACCAAAAATTAACCAATCCTGAATTCCTGCAAATACTAAATAATAGATATAAAGTCAGATTATGAATTCATGGGTATACAAAAATAATGTATCCGATACTGAAAATATTCTGAATGCCTGTAAAAACAAAATAATAGATCAGAAGAGAGTTTTTTAAATGTCTCTTCACGTGCATCCAAAAATACTGTCACCAACGATGAAAGCGTATTAATAATGAAAGGAACGCCCATAAACCTCATAGACAACTATTGAGGGAGGAGGGGATAAAGGTCACGATTCTCGCCGACGGGTGGCCGCGAAGGGGGGGGGGGTGTATATGCAAATGCAACATTACAATTAGAAAAGAAAGGTCTGCTTTAGAAAATAAAGGGCTACAAAAATGAGTAACGTAACTACATTGATCACAACAAAGTAATATCTAGCTAAAGAATTGAAGGTACTAATACATATTAATTAAATACGTTAAAATATAATATTATTTCAAAGATAAATAGAATTTAAAAAATATGGATATAATCGAAATATGTGTGAAAAGTGAGTAGATAATGATTGGTGGTGAACTCAAACCTATCTGCCTTAAATAACAATAACATCAATCTCTATCTGATAATGAAAATTAGACTTGTGATGAAAGCACTTGTTAAGTCTGTGATCGAAGAATAGTCTGAAAATTCCGGAATTGATAAAAATTTTGTGAGGTTCAAAGACTTCCTTAGAACTCAATTTTTCCCGAATGGCATTGGATTATCGGTTTAATTCTTCGTATTTTCAAGGGCTATAACTTCCTTGTAGTGTCATTTCATTAGCTATTTACCCAAATGACATAAACGCGAAAAACGCAAAGAAAAAGCCGAAAAATGGTAATTTTTTACTTTTTTATGACTGTAGCAAGAGAAATATTCATTTAAGGTCAAAGAGCCTCAGAGATTAATTGTATAGTTTGAAAGCGATTTTCAACTGAGCCTAATTTAAGAAACGAATTTAAAAAAAAAGACATGTTGTTGCAAAAACAGTTCTTTTTCTTATCATAAATGGCGCGCCAATCAAATTGTAGGCAGCAGATCCAATTTTGGTACATGATATTTTGGCTTGAAATTTCATGTAGAATACGTATCTGCAATACGGTCCGCAAGTTGCGCGACACGCTGTATATTACATGTACTTTAGCATTTAACAAGGATATAGCTGGCCCGAATTTCCAGATGGCAGTACACACGCCAACGTTGCCGCAGAATGTGTATTACATATACTTTAGAATTCAATTACGATGAACCTGGTCCAAGCAGCCGCAGTGTTCAAAATGCATATGGCAGCCCGCGTGTCGTCGATGCTCCAGGCCGCCCCATCTCTGAAGCAGACACATTTCCAGGTGATTTTCTTATACATTACGTATGTTCCAAATCCCTCTGACTTGGTTTCCTCTTTCCTGCATCTCTGAATAACTCTGAATAATTATTTATAAGAAAATATATTACATGTACTTTAGAATTCAAGTACGATGTAGCTGGCCCCTGTAACAGTCATGCAGAATTTCATGAAACCCATGAACTTACGAATATCTCCGCAAGTTACTCCAGCTCAGAAGACGAATTACCTCCAGGTAATATTATATATCGGATATTGTGTGTATTACCCTGCCTCCTTCACTCCTCTTTTCTATTAGGCAGAAACTAGAATATATAATATAAGCCTTTACAATTGTAAAACATTTATAATATATATTTTTTTTATATGGTTATTATCATTCTACTTAATTTCCTTTCTCTATATTAGAAACACAAGTCGCACTAATCACAATATTTATTTACAATACGATGTAAAGAACGATATTCGTGAGAATTTCATTGTCGCAATTTCATTAATTTATTATAAAAAAAAATGAATTTCATTTCAGAAAGAATGCTTAGTATAAAATCATATTCTATTTATCACGAACGAGAACAAAAATTTTAAGAGTTATTCGCTATATCGGTATACCGAGAGTTTCACACAATTGAACTCTCATTTTATTTCACCTGGTATTAACCCTTTTCATGCCAAAAGGCCATCATTATTTTGTGATTTTCAAATAAATATTTATCTGTGTAATGACAAGCAAAAAAATTTCAAAACTATATTTTCTAAAGTACTTTTGTCCGTACTCTTCAAATCTGCAATATTTTTTTAAAAAGGGCGGCTAATTTACAAAAAAACGTGGTTTTTTACATTTTTTTATTCGTTTAACGTCATGCCTAATAATGTTCCTGTTGTCGGATCGGTACAAGCGTCTGAATCGTGTGGAATAATAACCACAACTAAAATTTAAGCGTCGCAGGATGTCAAAATTCCAAATGGCCGATCCAATATGGCGGTTTTTACATGTTTTTTTTTCATTTTATTTTGTGTTTTTAGTCCATGACATTTACTTCTTCAAAAGACTTATTATATTTATCGCAGTTTGATATCGATTATGAAAGAAAATAGAATATTTTCCACTATTTTTCATTCCGTATCATCTTGTATTGTTATTTTCTTGCATAATCGATATCAAACTGAAATATTCATATTAAAACTATATTACAATAAAAATATACTATTTTCAGCCATTTTGAAATCCATATCATCTTGTATTGCTATTTTCTAGCATAATTGGTATCAGACTGAGATAAATGTAAGAAAACTATTCAAAAAACGTCCGGGACTAAAAACATACAAAAAAATGGACAAACATTAAAAATGCATGTAAAAGGCGCTATATTGGATCGGCCATTTTGAATTTTGATATTATGCGTCGCTTAAATTTTAGTTATTGTGATTATTCCACAGGCTCCATACACTTGCGCCAATCCGACAAGGGGAACATTATTCGCCAGTACGTTAAACAAATAAAAAAATGTTAAAAATCACGTTTTTTTGTCAATTAGCCGCCATTTTGAAAAAATCAAATATCATAGAACAAAACTAATAGCAGATTTGTAAAGTACGGACGAGAATACGTCAGAAAATATTCATTAACTGATAACATCGAATACTGCCTTTTTATCGAGCTTTTGAAGCAATTCACTCCAGCCACACCAAATTACATATATATTCGATGAATAAAATCAAACATCGACTTTCTTCTCAGGTCCACTTCTTTACACGCTCTCTCACTCTCACTCACTCTCTCTCTCTCTCTCTCTCTCTTTCTCTGTATTTATTTACTTCTCTATCCGCAAATCGATTTCAACAACGTTGAAGTACATATTCCGATATTGATAGCGACACTCATTCGTTTTGACCTTCAAAAGACCTAGATGATTAAGGTCGATTTCACAGCAAAAGTCATCATTGAATGCCCAGGGTCATTTCCTAAAAGTTTCGTATAAATCATTTTTCTGTAGAAACGCCTACTCCACAACAATTTTTTGAACACTCTATTACCTGTTTATTGCACAAACTCATTGTGGGCATTTTCATCTGTGATTTGCGGACTTTATCTGGAGGCTTTAGAGCATACCGAGTGTCTAAAAACCATTGTTTCGAGAAAAACGTGCTCAGTGCTGTCATTTTAAATAATTTCGTTCTGCAAATATTGTAAACACTTCTTTTATGTACAATTAAAACCCGTAAAACTAATTTCACAAAAATTGTTGTATAAGTTCCCATGTGCGAAATTCGTAACGGCCCAGCCCTGGTCCAGTCCTGGCAACGGCGCTGCCGAGGCTCGGCTGGCGACATTGGGCCAACACTGGCATGAGTATTGGTGCGACACTACGGCTTAGACTCGGCAACCGGTCTTGGTCCAGTAATGGCTGCCAGCACTGTCACGGCATCGGCAGCCAGTATTGGCGCGGCATTGACTGTCGGCAAAGGCCCAGAGTCTGTTACGACACTACGGTCTAGACTCGGCAACCGGTATTGGACCATTAGTGGCTGCCAGCACTGGCCCGGCATCGGCAGCCAGTATTGGCGCGGCGTTGATTGTCGGCGATGGCACAGAGCCTGTTGCAGCTAAATTTTACAGGCATTATTGTCTTTGCAACGTCGCAGCAGCAGCACGATTAAAAAAGAAAAACAAACGTTGAAACGATTTTATTGTTATTGGAAGAAACCTTGAAGATGTATATACATCGATGGATATATGCATATATCCCTGCTTACTGACGAGTCTTTTGATGTTGTAAGCCCCTGGGCAGGGTCAAATTTGGAACTTCAACGAGTTGGATTAGTAAGTTCGTAAAACGTCGTACTAGTTCCATCGTATTCCCGTAAATAAAAATATTTATTTCTAATTCGTCGTTTATTACGACGAGTTAGTTCTTGGTCGGAGGGAAGATCTCCCCGACACCAAAAAGGATAAAAGTGGCGAGATCGCCCGCCAGCCGGAGTTTCCGCGTCGGTGCCCACACTTCAAGGAAGGCGGGCGCTACTTCATATGCGGTTCGGCGACGCGTTCCTAGCGGCTACGGCCGGAACTTAACTGCTGGGTTTCCCTGGGGATTCGAACGTCACCGCTGGCTATGAGCCGAGTCTCCAGAGATCGGAGGGCTCTTACACGGAGAGAACTGTGCAAGTATGTAACTATATACGTATCCTTCGCCACTGTATTAAGATTTCGGGGCTGCTTCTGCACTTTGCGCCGCGAGATATCAATCTAAGAAAGTCACAGTCTCAGACTATGAAAACGCTCACGGATGAGACAGCAAAAACTACGATGCTTTCTTCGAGGCTTGCTTCCGCCTAAGTTATACTTTTTAGACTAGGGCTCTCCCGGACTTTTTTGTAGGAAATTTCCTCCTCTACCAAAAAGGTTTAGTAAATTTTTGCTCTATCTTACATCGTTTTCGATACGGTCGATATTCGATTGGCAATATTCTGTGTGCAATAAATTTGCTAGGCTTGGACCGATGTGCGGTCCCGAATATTTCCATCGCTGGGCCGAGATTTGGCGCTATCACTTTGCCAGACTTGGTCCTATACTCGGGCCCAATATTGGGCTGACGCTGGGACGACGATCGGGAGTAATGCCTATGAGATCAATTTGCCAGGCCCGGCCCGATGCGTTGGCCAGTTTTCAGCCGAAATTTGGCAATTTGTTATAGCCAGTATCGGCTGCCAACGCTGGGCCAATACTGGGCCGTTTGGTCAGCATCGGCATTTCGCACATGGGATTATCTTGAAGAAATTAATGTTATACAGGGTCATCGAAAAGTATCGGACCCCCCTAATATCTTCAGTTAGAATGCACTTAGGAGAAAATGTCCAATAGCAAAGTTGTATGGTTTCAAGCGGGGAGTAAGATGATGACCATGACTTTGACCTTGACCATGTCCTTCAAGGTCATTTCAAGGTCAATCTTATTTTTTTAAATAGAACCCCCTACATTTTATTGCACATTCTTATAGCTTATCTCGAGAGGTTCCAAAACACTATAATAAAATATTTTTTTATTAAGTACTTTTTGAGTTATAAAGGTTTGAAGTTAACAATTTGTTAAGTGGTGTGCGAGTATTAGGGGGATCCGATTAATGTATTTTCTTTAAACCAATTAATTGGTCTCATTATTCCGCGCACAAAAGTATTAAGGTTATGATTACTGAAAATTAAATAATATTTTACAAGATATTCTACATTTTGTGTCAAAAAATTGTTAACTTCAAACCTTTATAACTCAAAAAGTACTTAATAAAAAAATATTTTATTATAGTGTTTTGGAAAGCTCTCGGGATAAGCTATAAGAATATGCAATAAAATGTAGGGGGTTCTATTTAAAAAAATAAGATTGACCTTGAAATGACCTTGAAGGACATGGTCAAGTTCAAAGTCATGGTCATCATCTTACTCCCCGCTTGAAACCATACAACTTTGCTATTGGACATTTTCTCCTAAGTGCATTCTAACTGAAGATATTAGGGGGGTCCGATACTTTTCGATGACCCTGTATGAAGAACAAAAAATTGAATGTTTTTTATAAAAAAAATTGAGGCTTGTTTTCAAAATTTTATAAATTCGGCAGAAGTGTTTTCGACCCATGACGAACGGTTAAAAAAATAAAATAAATCTTGTGACTTGACTTTCCCTAAGAAATACTAAACAAAATGTAAACATTCTGACCTTCGGTATCATTCTTAACCCTTAATCCCGACGCATGGGTCGTTGTCGACCCAGAGAAAATTCAAATTGTACTTTATAAATTGCACAACTGTAAGCATTTTCAAATGGCAGGACAAACTTGACCCAGGTAGTGAGAGGAAAGGGCCTTAAAATAGCCGTCGGAACGGGTTAAAAATTTTGAAAATATTCATCGTTGCTCATATTATTATGGATTTTAAAAGTTTAAATACCTACAGCTGTAGCCTCCACGAGTGTGCAACCCCAGTGGGACATCGGGTCGTCAACCGAGTCTGAGATTGACAATACGAATTTGGGAGCAATACGTCCGAATCCTGAAGGTAAATTGTTAAGTTCTGAAATGATTCTTCGCTAGTATATTTTAATTTCATTTTCTCTCATACCATGAAATTCTATACATTAAAAAGAATTTAATACAATATTAATCTTAATTAATTCATCAAAAAGAAACGTTTATAATTGTCAATCATTGATATTTATTTTAAAATAAACAAATTTGTAGAATAATTAATTAATTAATATAATAACGAAAAAGGGAATACCGGACCATCTCAAAGAGAGAATAACGGAAGTGGCAGGCGCGGTAGGTGGGCAAAAAGGAATGTGAGAAGACGGCTGCGACGAACAACAGGCATTAACGGAATTGTACGTCCGCATAATGCAAGAAGAGTGGAAAAAAGTAAGAGGTGAGATTCATTAGTGGAATTTGTGTGGTTGAAACAACCATTTCTATTTTTAATGTATCCAGTATAATAATTTGCAGTTACGTTTTTCCTACTATTTTTGGTATTTGATATATATATATATATATATAGGTCATTCTCTGTCAACCGGGGAAGCCCCCTGACCAAAATTGGTTTCAACTAAAACAAATAAGTAAAGGCTTAAAATTCGTGAAAAAATATGAACTTTCGAATACCGTGTGCTGTTTTTCACTAATCAAAATGGCGGATCCAAGATGGCGGTCCAAATTCGGAAAATATTGCTTAATGGAGATGAAACTGGGTATTCGGAGGTTTTCGGGATCGCTGATTAGGAATATGATGACACATTTCTAAAATTAAAAATGGCGGATCCAAGATGGTGGACCAAATCCGAAAACAGTTAATCAATCGCGATGAAACTGGGTACTCGGGGATGTTCGGGGTCGCTAATTAGGTATATGATATCAGATTTCCAAAATTCAAAATGGGCGGATCCAAGATGTCGAACCCGATTCGGAAAATGTTGCTTGATCGAGATGAAACTGAGTACTAGAGGGTTTTCGGGGTCGCTGATTAAGAACATGATGTCAGATTTACAAAATTCGCAATGGCGAATCCAATATAGGTTATCGAAATGATAAAAAATGTGCAAAGCTTTGTGAATACTGGTATTTGTTTTCGGGTATATTTGTGGGGTACTCATTTCTGAAATAATGCAAAACTTAAGCATATTATACAGGGTGATCCAAAAGTCCCGGAACAGCAAAATATCTCAGCGGGAGTGCATTTTCGAGGAAAATGTTTCAGACAAAAGTTTCAGGATTTTTCCCTGGCTATTTAATGGCGATATTGAATTTGACCTTGAACATGACCTTGAAGGTTATTTCAAGGTCAAGTTAATTTTTTTAAATGGGAACCCCTATTTTTTTTCATGGATTCTGAAAGAGCGGGAAATTCTACGTCCGAGCATGATATGATCGATTTTTCCGGCAAGGTCATTTCAAGGTGAAACTTAAAACTCCCGTAACGGCGAAATATCTCAGAGGGTCTGCATTTCTATGGAAATTGTTTCAGACAAAAGTTTAAGGATTTTTCCTGGGATATTTAATGGTAGCACAGAATTTGACCTTGAACATGACCTTGAAGGTTATTTCAAGGTCAAGTTTGTTTTTTTTAATGGAAACTGCTATTTTTTTTCACGGATTCGGAGAGAGCACAAAATTTTACGTCCAAATATGCTATGGCCGTTTTTTTTCGGCAATGTCATTTCAAGGCCAAACTTAAAACTCCCGGAACAGCGAATTAACTCAGCAAGAGGCACCATTGAATTTAACCTTGAAAATTACCTTGAGGCTTATTCTAAGCTCAAGACTATTTTTTTTTAATTGGAACCCCGTTTTATTTTCGTAATGTTTCCAGAGTTTCCATAGTGCAATGCATTATCATTGTTTTCCGGATAAAAATATACATTTTTTTTTACATCCGATACGTTTATAAATACCGTATGTATGGGTAACATTTTTACATTGTTTCCAATGCTACCGCCGGCTTTAGCATTACCCAAGATGTACCGCGTGGAGGTAGCACGGTCGGGTTTACACCTCTTCGGGGTGCTTTGTTCAGGTGGTTCCCCTCGCCGTCACCTGTGCGTGTGCGTGTGCGTGTGCGTTTGCGTGTGCGCGTGCGTGTGCGTGTGCGTGTGGGTTTGCGTGTGCGTGTGCGTGTGCGTGTGTGTATGTGGGTGTCCCCAGACAGTTAAGGCAAGATGGGTATACTAAGATTTTGATGAAATTATGTATCTTACTAAAGCTTATGCTCAAAGTGATTGCCATGAACTTCTTGGAAATATCCCAAGCGATTATAAAAAGTCGATACGACTTTTTTAATCATATCTGGTTCTATAGCCGCGATCTCGTCCCGTATTCGTTGTTTTACTTCCTCAATATTCACCGGTTTCGTTCGATACACTCTATCTTTGAGATAACCCCATAGAAAATAGTCAAGCGGCGTAAGATCCGGAGATCTTGGTGGCCATTCTATTACACCCCTTCGACCTATCCACCGTTCTGCGAATACATCACTCAAATAATTGCGAACATCTGTTGCATAATGGGGTGCTGCACCATCTTGCTGAAACCAAGTCTGATCGAAATCCTCGCCTACAATAACCTGAATAGCAGGGATGATGTCGTCCCTCAACATATCGTGGTATTTTTGACCAGTAAGGGTACCCTCGATGAAGAAGGGCCCAACTACCGCATTGTTTATAATACCTGCCCATACGTTTACTTTTTCAGGATATTGAGTAGAACGACTATCGACCATCCAATTAGGATTGGTTTCACTCCAATAAGACATGTTATGTCTATTGATTGCCCCATTTAAGAAGAATGTAGCTTCATCAGAAAATACGATGCGATTCAAGAAACCGGCATCAGCATCTATTCGATTCATCATTAATTCCGCAAACTGTAGGCGTCTATCAGGATCGTCTTCATTCAATTGTTGTACGAGTCTAACTTTGTATGGGTGAAATTTTAGGTTTTTAGTTAAGATCCGTTGTACTGTACCGTAACATAAGTCGTGCTGCTGTTTAACTTTCCTGAAGGAAGTATGAGGATCTTCCGTTATTGACAGCGCGACATTCAACTCATTTTCTTCAGTTGATGCTGTTACTGGACGACCTGCTCTTGGGAGATCCTTCACAGTACCGTGAACTTCAAAACGATTTATTGTTCTGCTAACAGTAGATTTAGAAATCGGTTCTCGTCCCTCTCTAAATGATGCGTTAAATAAGGTTCGCACATTCTCTAAAGATCGCTGGTTATCACCCCAGCCTCTCATCATGAGAATGGTTATTCTTTCTCGTTCACTTAGCGCAGCCATTGCTCTTTGTACGAAATATACGTATGTATTTTGTTACTGAAATGATGCTTAATACGTTTAGATAGGAAAGGCGTTTAGATAGGAAATCCATGTATCTCACAAAACGATAAAGTTAAGACCAAAATGTAACCTTATAAGACTGTACACGTATGTATAAATTCAATGTGAATGTATGTTGTTTATTTACTTCGCTGGTGACTCGTGCTCTGTCGCTGTTCGCGCGCCCAAGTTCACTTTGCACAAGTGTTGCGTAAGATGTATGTATACACTTTTTTTAAACAGTTTATTATTCTATTTACAAAATTAGAGGACAAGCGAGGGACAGGAACTGATTCCTAAATCGACTTTTGGCAGAACAATAAATTGTTTCGAAGTTTACGGCACTGTAAAGGATCTCCCTAGAGCAGATCGTCCAGTAATAGCATCGACTGAACAAAATGAATTTAACCACTTTCAATACCGGAAGATTCTCATAACTTCGTTAAGAAAATGAAACGGGGTTCCAATTAAAAAAAAAAAATAATCTTGACCTGAGAATAATCTTCAAGGTAATTTTCAAGGTCAAATTTTATGCTAGCATTAAATATCCCGGAAAAAATCCTGAAACTTTTGTCTGAAACATTTTACCCGAAAATGACCTCTTGCTGAGTTAATTCGCTGTTCCGGGAGTTTTAAGTTTGGCCTTGAAATGACATTGCCGAAAAAAACGGCCATAGCATATTTGCACGTAAAATTTTGTGCTCTCTCCGAATCCGTGAAAAAAAATAGCAGTTTCCATTAAAAAAAAAAACTTGACCTTGAAATAACCTTGAAGGTTATGTTCAAGGTCAAATTCTGTGCTACCATTAAATAGCCCGGGAAAAATCCTTAAACTTTTGTCTGAAACAATTTCCAAAGAAATGCACACCCTCTGAGATATTTCGCCGTCACGGGAGTTTTAAGTTTCACCTTGAAATGACCTTGCCGAAAAAAACGGCCATAGCATATTCGGACGTAAAATTTTGTGCTCTTTCCCAATCCGTGAAAAAAAATAGGGGTTCCCATTTAAAAAAATTAACTTGACCTTGAAATAACCTTCAAGGTCATGTTCAAGGTCAAATTCAATATCGCCATTAAATAGCCAGGGAAAAATCCTTAAACTTTTGTCTAAAACATTTTCCCCGAAAATGCACTCCATTGGGTTCCGGGACTTTTGGATCACCCTGTATAAAAATGGTGATTTAGCGTCATCCACCCTGTACCACGTGGAGGTATCACCGTTTACAGGACTCGACACCTACGCCAGGAACGTATTTTACAATATATTTACATGCACCTACGTAAGGAACATAAAAACTTTCTCATCCTCCAAAAACAGCAAAATTTTTACTTGTCGGTAAATAGGATGCTGACAATGTAAAATATACTTGTCCTGTCGGAGGTGCAATACAGATTATGATGTAAAAACCGTTCCTGGTGTAGAAGCCGTGTAGCGATAGTGTAAAATATGTTTCTTATGTTTCTTAAGGAAAGTATTTTATAAAACTTAATTCGAGTTGGAGTTACATTTTTAAATGTAATAATATTTAAATGGCATAAATTGCATTTAAAAGACCACTAGTTAAAACAGATAAATATCTATATTCTCATATTCTACACTAAACGTTTACACAATGTTGTTTATCATAATTAAATAACAAACTAAAAATAAACCTGCTGCCTTCTCAATACGGTCTTTTTTTTTTGAATATCTTGAACGATATAGGTGTTTAAAAAAAGGTAAATTATAAGCAAACCATTTTTCCAAACTTTGGAAGAAACTTAGAAATAAATTTCAATATGTTCATTACATGGAAAATATTTTGAAGATACCATAGAAATATGGGTATGTTAAAGATAATTCCTTATCTTTCCCTAATTCTACAAAACAATTTTTTTATTTTCAAAATACAAAACATTATAAAAATAGCATGTATTCTACGCCATGTTCTGTCTATATCGTAAACCATCTCTTCCAATATGGCGTCTAACAAATAGACATTCTTTTGTATTTCATTTTAATGTGTTCAAATGTCACATGTACATCTGCCACTTGTTCTCCGGTGCTCGGGAATAGTCACTGATTATCATAGTGAAAAAAGAGCTACTGAGAAGAAGAGAAATTTTACTGTTTTTGTTAGTGAAATTAAGTTGCTTTATAAAACAATAAAATTGAGTCACAGCATAAATCAGTGAAATTTAAAACGCGAAGCAGTGAAATTCGTTCGTTGTTTATGCAGCGAATATGATGAAAGTTACCGACATAACCCTGGTAGAAATCTGTTCAGGTTTTCGTTACACTGTCCAGTTTCCATATAACATCGAAAAAACGTAAACTGGATAGAAACGGGATTCTGTTTCTACTAGGGAGCAGGGAATATTCTTTCGCTGATTCCAAAAGTGAATTTTTCACTGTTTCGAATTAAGAGAGTACCTAAGTAACCTACAGTGACAAACTTGCCTTATTATTTATAATGTTTACTTAGAACCAGATACATAAACCGATTTTATCCAAGAAACTACAGACATATTCACATGCCAATCATCATAAAGATTGCCGTGCCATAGCACGCTGTTGATATTTTCTTCATATTCTTTGTATTGGCATTTGGTGCTATCAATGATCTGCATTCTTGCGAGTGATGCTGAAAGATTATAGTGGTTCGCCCTATATCTGTTAATAGTGACAATACAGCGTCGTGATAGGGAAACATTAGAATACCTAGACTTTTGATTATTTGAATGGTACAATAAAAAATATTCTCTTCCTTTCGTTACGCTTAATTCATCAATTAAGAGTAGCGTTTGCTTTTTCATATTTTTTCGGAAATAAATAAAAATCCCTTGACTACGAAAATTCTCAATCAGTTCTTAATTAATATCTTTTGTATTTTCTAGGAAACTATTTATAGTGCTTAGAATTGCCCTTACAGAGCCCGAATGATAAAAGCGTTCTGCAATAACCTTTTATTTTCATTTTTTCGCAAAATTTCCTACCTTAACGGCGGACCAATTTTGAACTCGATTAAACGACATTTTGCGATAAACTAAGCCATTGTAAAACATCATTTTGTGCTTAAAACATTTAGTCACTTTTATGCACGGTGACGTAAGAAAGACATTCTATGTCGAGACAATTTCGAAACCGAAATCGAGACTGAGATCGAAACCACAAAATCTGATTTCGAGGAGACATCAAGAAGTTTCGATTTTTTATTTCATTTGAAATTTATGATGTATATATCAATATCGAATCGAACAATTTGTTTTAACTAGAATTTTTGTAACGTTTTCAGAAGAGGTTTAACAAAAAGTTTACAATAGTTCAGATTTATTAGTATTTTATAGAAAAAGTTGTTGGAAAAAGTAATGGAAAGATGAAATTTTCCATTTCAAAAAACTTTGTTAAATTTCAACCGCATGGTGTGGAGGCCGAAGAAACTTTTTTACAAAAATGGGTTTA
Organism: Trichopria drosophilae; assembly: GCA_030407085.1. Lineage (NCBI taxonomy): Eukaryota > Metazoa > Arthropoda > Insecta > Hymenoptera > Diapriidae > Trichopria > Trichopria drosophilae. The sequence continues at coordinate 81,205,311 of CM059587.1, read as the reverse complement.
GGCACACTTGTACTGTAATGACTTACAGAGGAAGACATTATTCTGAACCACGGCTAAGCGATTGGAAAACTTTTGGAAACAGCCAGTTGACGATCATGATATTCCTGATATTAATTTGGAAATTTCTTTACGTAAAGTTTAAGTAAATAAAAAGAAACACATTCAATTTTATATAATCAGATGATATAACGAAATATTATGTGGTTGTAATAATTTAATAACCTTGTGTTGGAAGCACATTTCAATTCTAACATTAAACGACTTTAAAAGATAGACCTTAGAAAATTACGCAGAAAATGTCATGTATCTTAAATTTAATGTAATTCTTTATAGAATTTCAATATTTACCTCCGAAAATAAATGCATGCTACCACATGAAAAATTCAATTTGATGTACAGTTGTCCTGGTAGAAAGTCGGCGAGTTTTTTGCTAAACAAATTTTTATACCGGCCTGTTGGTGCATAAAGCCAGTTTATACATACAAAATGCAACAAAGTAATCGATTTTATTTAGTTACATTTTCTAGATGAACAGTTCATATTATGCAGTTTTTATCCATTTTTTATAATTTTAGAGTAGACCATTTATTAAGAATTAATACTATGAGGAAAAATATGTTTTGTGCGTTTTTTGGTATTAAACATGAGTACGACATTCGTCAATTTTAATACCACCCTGGCAAAAATCCTATGCATTTTTTAATGGATAGGAACTAATTATTAGACAAATATTTAGGCTTAAAAATATATATAGGAAAAATATCTATAAAATGCCGGAAAATTGTACAAGATAAAGGAAAATATGCCTTAAATAAGAAAATCTTACAAAACCGTCCAACTCTTAGACAAGAAAATTTTATATAAATCGTGTCGAAAAATAATGTCTATTAAATGTACATTAATCTTATTCTATAATATGTACATTGCACAATGTATCTAAGCTTGGACAAGAAATTTGTGTTAAAATTATATACAAATGCGTTGTCTAAAAGTGGTACGAATAAAATAGTTTAAAAATGTTTTGCAATCTGCGCAGGCGTCAAGGAGCTATTCTGTATGCGCGTAGTATAGTTATGTAGTAGTCGTATGGAATACGGTTATTCTGACGCAATTGGGAAGAAATACTTCTGCTTTCTTGTTACTATAAAAAAGATGTGGATGAGGTGTATCGAATTTGAGAACATGGATCTTAATCATAATCCTATAAGCGGCCACCTTCAACATAACTATTGTTCGTCACGGTGCTCAATCGAAGGCCATCGAAAACATGAAGCTTCTAACACTCCCCGGGTGGTGGTGCATCAAGCATACCCACGAACACTTGCGCCATGCATTTTTATATGAAATTATTCCCGTGTTATACAGTTACTCATTAGACTACATGGCGTTCTATATCGTGAATTCATGTAGAAATATCTGTAAGTCAGTGGTCGCCTAACATTATTACTAGTAATCCTTTATATTATACATGACTAAGCATAGACTTATAACATTACATAAATTCATGTTTATTTTTCCGTTCCTCTATCCAATAAAGATGTCTAATAAATGCTTAATGAATGGATATATTTCTACAGATATTAGACCAAATAATGTATACTAGATAACAGTTGCAAGAAATTAAGAAGTATTGTCGAGTAAAACGGTCTTATAAATAGGCAAAAAAATTGTCTAACTTAATTTCCTAATTCTCAAACTTAACACAATAGTTACTTAACAAGAATATTTATATATTATTGTGCAAGAATTGTCTAATAAATGATTTCATTTCTACCTAGGGATCATAATGGTCATCATATTCATCATCATCGTAGTCAGCATCATTATCATCATTAATAATCAAAATGATTTATTGGGAAGACGGCATACATACTGAATGTAACCAAAGGAAAAATAAACAATGCGTCGTTCTAATGCGAACAACCGCAAACGATTTAACTTAAACGGAGATATTTAAGGCAAGAAAAAGTTATTTTACTATTGGTTTTATATGGAAAACAAACCCTACCTGTATTCAATTTTATTAAAACTATTGCATTATATAAAAAACGAGTTTCGCACTTGGCTGCTGACTGTGTGCTCATCAGCAGGGATCACAGCAGCCTTACCCTGGACTCGATTATTTAATTTATGTGTAATTTTATAAATGTAACATTTTTTCGAGTTTTTTGGGGAAAAAACTCGAAGAAACGTACATTTAGAATAGAGATTTTAAACGAGAAACGTTTTAAAATCTTGGGGAACCCTGATAAATAAATATATATATATATATAAAATAATGCTTTCTCTCAAAAAAAAAAATATAAAATAAAAATATAAAATATATATATAAAAATTTCTGGCCTTAAATATCTCCGTTTAAGTTAAATCTTTTGCGATTGTTCGCATTAGCACGACGCATTGTTTATTTTTCCATTGTTTACATTCAGTATGTATGCCGTCTTCCCAATAAATCATTTTGATTATTAATAGTTTAAAATAAGCGGCGAAGAAGAAATACAATTTTAATGCTTTCTCTCAACTAGAGAATTGCATTATTTTATATATATATATATCATTATCATCATTGTTATTATTATTATTATTATTATTGGCGTTAATACTTTCATTAATTATTTCGGCATAGTTAATATGCTTTACATGGACAAATAGGTTTTCTTGATAATTTTTCTGGAATTCATCATAAAATTTAATCCACTTATGATCGCTTACGCCAGAAAACGTAAATAATTGTAAACGGACAATAAGGAGTAATCTTATCACCACGCTGCAAAAATACAAACGGACGATGCACCCTAAGCGAATATTCGCGCGAAACTGATTACTGTCTTTTAATTTAACAACAAGGTATCATTTTTTCAATAACCGCGGACAATGAACAGAATAACAACCGAGAAATGTAAACAACATACAAAGCAAAGTTAAAAATCATATACATGCATTTGTAATGTTCTTGTCTAAAATTATTAGACAGTATTGAAATTTAGCGAACACGTACCGCAAAATTCATTTGTTGATGCATGAAACATAATACAAAATTATTTAAAGATTTTAATTACTGCACATTAAGACACATATAAGTTACAAACTCATAAATTTAATTTATTGTTGGGCATTGACCTTATCATTTTTAAGAGTTCACATCTCTGAAGTGAATCATCGCATCAAGTTGAAATCCGTTTTAAAATTGTTATTTTTTAAATTATAAACTTTTTTGTTAAAATATCTTTTCAGTTATAATGTAGTTCATATTTTTCGATAAATCGCCAAAAAACGCACAATGATACGCTTTTGTCGAGCTCGGCGGGCAAGCGCCGTGTTAGCTTTTGTCTTGCATGTGGATTTTCTGTAAGCATGTTGCAAACGAATAATTTAAATTATATAGTACAATTACCTAAAAAACAATACAAATTTCAAAACATGGTTACTAGGTAACGATATCTGATTCAAAAAGTGTACTTTTTTGATAGGAAGATTAACGTTTTGTTGGCCGAAAATTTTAAGTAAGAATAATATTTCTTTAATGTGTAAGAAAAATAATAAATTATTATAAGATACAACATTTTCCTTCGCACTTTCAACAGACTTAGGACTGTCTATGTTCGATATTTATTAACAATGTTTATGAATAAATATGCAACATAGGCGTGTTTAAAAATGTTATATTTTCGGTGCAGTATGCGTAAAATGATTTACGTACTGAAAACGATGCGTAAAATTTAACCTTACGCATACTGCATTGTAAAATATTATTCGCAACTCGTGCGTATAACTCCATTTCTCGCACAAGTTACGAAAACTACTATAAGAGTCTTCTTCACTCTTCATTGTTGCTTGGTTTTGCAGTTTGTTGAATCCTATATTGACTTTCAAATCTCGGTAGATGACTAATCGTGTTCCTTGAGGTCATCTAAAACCCTCATTGCGATGTCATATGGAGTATCGCCGTTGGCATTTCTTAGGGTCTCGTCACAGCCGTGTTCCAGGAGTAACCGTCCAGCTTCTTTGTTGTCCAGGATCACTGCCAAATGAAGAGGAGTATTCCCGTTCTCGTCCGCTGCGTCAACATCGGGACACCACTCAAGCAACAGTTGAAGAACAGTAATCCCGGAATTGTAGATTGAAGCATGAAGTGCCGTGGACCCGTCTTCTTTTCTTCCGCTGATCTCCGCTCCATTGATCAGCAATCTCTTTACCGCCTCAAAATCTTCCGAAAAAACAGCGTTATAGAGCACAGCCATGATTATTATGTTCGTCCGTCTTCTTTGGTCGTTAACTTGGAACTGACTGACTTGTACTGAAGAATTCGGTCATGACGTAGTGAAAAACAGGTGATGATAGAGGTCAACAAAATTTCGTCATGTCAACTATCCAGTAGGTCCCTTGATAAGCCTAATTACCTGCCCTTTTCGATGTTCTTTTATGGACCTGTGCTTTTCTTTACCTGGTACTGCAATATAAACGGGTCACGTTTTGACGGGGTTGGTCTAAAGTAGTCTGGGATAAATTTCCTAATCGGATTGTTGATTTTTTACTGTGTTAACCTACTCTTATATACTAAATTTGGTGATGTTAGTACCCAACGTTTATAACTTTCTAAATTCTGGAAATATTTTACAATTATTCCAAGTCCATAGTTTTCATTCAACCCTGATAAATTTATTCAAATGCAAACTATGGTTAAATTTTTCCAGGATATTTTAATACCTATTTACAACAACTATGATGTCAATTTGTACTAATTTTAGGCGTTGGCGGAAGAATATTCTATTCTATATACATATGCGTCTCTAAGAAGCACCAAAATACCACATAAAATGATAATACTGTTTTGTAATTCCTATATAGAAATATAAAGCTGAATACATGTAATTTTGAACAAAATTCAGTTTTAAGAACAAAACTTAATTTGCTGATTTACACTACATGTAAAATTATCGATAATATATATGTATATCCATTTTTATATGCAGTATCCTCAGCATACAATATAAAAATCATAAGTTATAATTTTGGCTGAAAGTCAGTTTTGGTATCAGAAATGAAGACTTGGCATTCTTAACATTGACGTAATTCGAAGTTTATACGAAGCACATATATAGCATCGTTTATGCAGAATGAGTCTTCACTCCATGCAGAGTGACTTTACACTTCTAGAACATCAAGAATTCACTCTTTCAACAGAGTGGCTATCTTTCAAAATCCGCAGTAAAAATAGAGTGTTGCATTTCACAAACCATCGTAACTTTGAAATAACCTTTAAAATTGATCTTAAGGTCAAAACTAAAGGTTCAATTAAACGACCCTCTTTGTCCTTGAAAACTTTTATCTTTTATTTAATAATTTAGAAGATATACCCCTGGTAGAGATTTGGCTGCTTGAGCTAGCCATTATCCTAGCTGCTGGCTAGATCTGTTCGGTACAATCTCGGTAGAAATATACACGAATTCTAGATGAAAACTGGCGAGGAAGATGAATAACCTTCTGCGCTTGCCTCTACTGTCAACAACACCCGTCATTGAGTACAGTTCTTTCATAACCTCCAAATGTGACAAGTGATCTGTGTAGCTAAAAGTGACAAAATGAACATTCAACGCTGCAAAAAATTTCAAGGAAAAAAACAAACGTTTCAGGAAATGCCCAAAAAAGAAGGATTGACAAGAGAATGCAATGAATTCAAAGACTTTTTCTTGTGCTTCTGCAAGTGCTGGTGATGCTGAAAAAGTAAACTGTCAAAGTGTGTATGACAGTGAAAACAGTAATGAACAGTTTGAACTATGCTTTCAAAACTTTGATGCCAATAAAAGTAACCTATTATCAGATGTTCAATGTTGGATAGTCACTAACAGAGTGCCTCATGCTACATCTGATAAGCTACTTAAAATCCTAAATACACATTTACTTATCAGTATGCCAAAGAGTACAAAAACTCTTTTAGAGAGTGATACCAAATTTGATATTAAACCAATGAACGTTAGCATTGGAACAATTGGAGAGTATTATTATTTTGGCATTGAAACAAAATTAAAAGCAGTAGTCAATATAGATCTTCACAAATCATCTGTAATTGAATTAATTATAAACATTAATGGCATCTCACCATTTACATCTTCAACGCTGAGTGTGTGGCCGATTTTATGCAAAATCTACTCCATGATGATTATTTTTACAGAAACGTACAATGAAGCTTTGGAAAAACTTAAACAATTACAGTATGAAGAGCATGTCTATTTACTTGAATCAGAAGATAGTGTCTCAGAGTATCAGAAAAAAATGGTACCTTCTGTCCGTCGAAATCAATTACTACAAGAATACAATCAACTACATTCACTATTTGTTAAAAAGGATGGTGATGCATCAACGCTTCCTTCTTCCCTCTCTTATGAAAATGAACATGCTTTAATAAAACTTCAGGAGACGCAAGGTATTATAGTTCTACTTTTAAAAATAATATAAAATCTAAAACTACAATTGATAAGTGTGTAAACTTTCATTTCAGATCACCAATCGACTACTTCGAAAAAAGAAGCAAAAAATCTGCAATTAAAAAAAAAAGGAATTAAAAAATAAGAGTGAACAAGTAGGAAAAGCCAGCAGCTTTATATTCGTCGACATCCACACACAGTCCAATAATCAGCTGCAGTTCGTTCATCAAGTTGTCAACAGTTCATATTGGTCGATTGCTCTGACAGATAACACTACTTCCCAAAATGAAGCACAGACTACCATTAATGAGGACACCGTTGAAGTTTCACCAGTCATCTACAACGAAAACTGCAGTACCAATTCAGATTTCAACTTACCTGTTCTCATCTTTAGTGATATCCATTGTTCAACTCGTAAGTATATAGCAACATACTTTAATTTAGAAAATGTTCGTTAAAGTTATTATGTATATCTTTATTTTCAGCGTTTGAAAGTATGTGTTGGCTCAAATGATGAAGCTTACTTCCGAAATTGCAACCATGAAGGAAAAACAAGATTCAATGAAAATTATTTATTGGACAAGCGAATCGCTCATATGGCAAATGACAGTGCAGATTTTGGTGACCGATATAATTTTAGTCTTCCACTAAAGACTATAACGGAGGTTGGCATTTTCGACAATTTATTATAAAATAATCAATGCTTCAGAAATGATATTGTGAGTATGATTATATATTGTAGATATTAGTTTTACTGATTCTTAATTTTTTTTTAGTGTTCTGAGTTGACAAACCTGATTGACAAAGATTTAAGTATTACAAAATCGTTTGTAAATATATTAAAAAAATTTATGATAAAAGATCTTGTCCAGGAGTTTACTGCTATTAGACAATCTCCTAAACAGACATCCAATAACCAAAAGGTTATATTCAAAGGTACGAGGTTTTGCAATTGCATGAATGGTGAAACTTATTTTTTATATATCTAAGATGCTTTGATTAAAAAACAATTTTCATTAATTTTTCTTTTTATTGCAGTTATCATAACAGGAGTAAGGTCGGAGAGAAAATGTAATACCGAAGCTAAGGATTTAAAATCAGCACTCAGTTACGTTATTTGAAACGTGAAAGAATGGCCTTCATCATAGTTAACCACTGACAATTTTCTTCATACTTGTAATTGTAAGAAGATTATATATGTTAATTTTGTTAAAAAGTATAATGAAGTAATAAAAATGAAGTTCAAATAAAATATTTGATAAATTACTCTACATATGTTCTGGAGATTTAAACAATTTAAAATTCTTACGTTAAAAGATGCATACTGTATTATCTGGTTCGATGGTTGTGGACCTCGATAATTTACGTCCGAAGGTTTCGCTAAGACGAGAAATCATAAAAAATATTCAAACATAGAAAAGACAGAACACTGTAAAAAATTAAAATGAAATGTACATGGCAGTAGTAAATTTCAATCATGAAATTGTGGTGATAACAATACATGGAACATTGACATATTTCCAAAGTGGAATTAGAGGTTTATCGCGTCATTGTAATTTTTTAAGCCCACATTAAACATCGTGATTTTACAGCCAGTGGAAAAAAACGACAAAAATTGTTAAAATACAACACCCTATGAGACAATTTACAGTATTAAGCATATGTAATTTACCATGTTAAGAGTGATTAAAATTGGAGCCCCTGGTCAATATGGTAAAATTCATTTGTATTTTTTAAAGTATAGGCATTATATTTAATTTATAGTTATTACATGTGATAAAAATCTAGCATAATTGTGGCTAGATTCTCGTCAACATCTCTATCAGGGACGGGTCCACCGATTAAAATTTCTCCCCCTGTATACAAAATTGTATATAAAAATCAGGGAATTTGTAAATTTACCAAGGTTAGTTAGACTAATTATGTTATCCGACGTTGAATCTATAAAACAATGATTGAACTCAAAATCTATTTAACAATAAAAACATTAACAATCTTTAACATTGATTACCTATTATCCCTCGTATCTGTGTCATTTTAACATTGTTCCGATAAGAATTTCATAAGTCGTTCCATTTTTGCAATGATGAGATTAAATAAGAATGCATTATGCAAAACAGAGATAATTTTCCTCAAATATTTGAAAGTGCGGTTAAAGTGATTCTTACTCAGAAGTCAAAAATCACAACTGTACGTAGATAATAAACGGCACTCTAAGTCTTATAATATTTACAATTTCTTGCATCTGTGTGATATCATCTTTGTTCTTTACTTGGACGTACAAATTTCAATCGGTGGACCCGTATATCTTCCAAATTGCGGTATTTAAAAGAATTAGTTTAGATAAAAGTTATTCAGGACAGAGAGGGTCGTTTAATTGTACCTTTAGTTTTGACCTTACGATCAATTTTAAAGGTTATTTGAAGGTTACGATGGTTTCTTAAATGCAACACTCTATTTTTATTGCGGATTTCGAAAGATATGATAATTTTAGACCAATGTAACGGTGATTTTTAAATGCAATTTTAAAATAATCCATAGATTCCTACCCCGAACCTCCGTTCACAAAATTGACGCTCTAGGATAGTTATAAAGCAAAACCGTTTTTCGATATTTTCTGAGTAACTTAACTGTTCGCAGTACTTAAAATAATTAAATTAATTGTAACAGTGTAAATCATTCTAATTAGCTTGTCTTTGATGTCAATTTTCAAGGTTGTCTTAAAGTTGCAACGCATTTTTTTTAGTCGTAAAAAAATCGTTTTTAAGTCCATGTTTTTTCTGCAGAAGCTGTTATTTGACAACGGAACTTTTTGTAAATTCTACAGAACATATTTTGTAGGTGGAGATTTTTTAGTTTTTCGAAATAATTGCAGGATGTGCTCACTATGAAAATTCAATTGAGTTTGAAGACACTACTAATAGAGTGAACAGTTAGCCTCTCTGTTGAAAGAGTGAATTCTTGATGTTCTAGAAGTGGAAACTCACTCTGCATGGTTTGAAGACTCATTCTGCATAAACGATGCTATATATGTGCTTCGTATAAACTTCGAATTACGTCAATGTTTAGAAAGCCAAGTCTTCATTTCAGATACCAAAACTGACTTTCAACCAAAATTATAACTTATGCTTTTTATATTGTATGCTGAGGATACTGCATATAAAAATGGATATACATATATATTATCGATAATTTTACATGTTGTGCAAATCAGCAAATTAAGTTTTCTTCTTAAAACTGAATTTTGTTCAAAATTACTTTTATTCAGCTTTATATTTCTATATAGGAATTACAAAAGAGTATTATCATTTTATGTGGTATTTTTACATCATTATATGTATATAGAATAGAGCATTCTTCCGCCAACGCCTAAAATTAGTACAAATTGACATCATAGTTGTTATAAATAGGTATTAAAATATCATGGAAAAATTTAACCATAGTTTGCATTTGAATAAATTTATCAGGGTTGAATGAAAACTATGGACTTGGAATAATTGTAAAATATTTCCAGAATTTAGAAAGTTATAAACGTTGGGTACTAACATCACCAAATTTAGTATATAAGAGTAGGTTAACACAGTAAAAAATCAACAATCCGATTAGGAAATTTATCCCAGACAACTTCAGACCAACCCCGTCAAAAGATGACCCGTTTATATTGCAGTACCAGGTAAAGAAAAGCACAGGTCCATAAAAGCACATCGAAAAGGGCAGGTAATTAGGCTTATCAAGGGACTTACTGGATAGTTAACATGACGAAATTTTGTTGCCCTCTATCATCACCTGTTTTTCACTTCGTCATGATCGAATTCTTCAGTACAAGTCAGTCAGTTCCAAGTTAACGACCAAAGAAGACGGACGAACATAATAATCATGGCTGTACTCTATAACTCTGTTTTTTCGGAAGATTTTGAGGCGGTGAAGAGATTGCTGATCAATGGAGCAGAAATCAACGGAAGAAAAGAGAACGGTTCCACGGCACTTCATGCTGCAATATACAACTCCGGGATTGGAATTCTTCAATTTTTGCTAGAATGGTGCCCGGATGTAGACGCAGCGGACGAGAACGGGAATACTCCTCTTCATTTGGCGGTGATCCTCGACAACAAAGAAGCTGGACGGTTACTCCTGGAGCATGGATGTAACGAAACATTAAGAAATGCTAACGGCGATACTCCATGGGACATCGCTGTGAGGGTTCTTAATGACATCAAAGAACAATAGTCGTCTATTGGGATTTATGAATCACTGCAGGATTCAACAACTGTGCAAAGCCAAGCAAGAAGAAAGAGTAAAGAAGACTCTAAATTTAACATTTTTAAACACGCCTATGTTGCATATTTATTAAGAAACATTGTTGATAAATATGGAACATAGACAGTCCTAAGCCTGTTGAAAGTGCGAAGGAAAATGTTGTATCTAATAATAATTTATTATTTTTATTATACATTAAAGAAATATTATTCTTACTTAAAATTTTCGGCCAACAAAACGTCAATCTTCCTATAAAAAAAGTGCACTTTTTAAAGGAGATATCGTTACCTACACTCAAAAAAATTAGGTTACCTGACTGAATACGGCGCCAACTAATTGATCCTTGTTAAAGTAGCAAGGGAAACATTACTACAATAATAGGGAAATTCATGTTCCACTTAGTTTTCTTGATTCATCTAATCATAAAAAAGGACTGTTATGATAAAGATAATATTATTCTTTTAGCAACAGGGGTAATAGAAGTAAAATTAGATAATTATTTTCAACATCAAAGAATATGTTTATTACTAGAATTACGTATGAATACGATACATGTACGTACATATGTATGTACTATGTATGTATTACTTGTATGTACTTTCATCTTCATCCCAATAAACATTTCGACGAGGGCATGTCTAAAAGATATCTAAAAGATGTATTTTTAACGATGAGGCCTTTTCCTCAGAATAAACATAACCTCGAACTGTAGGATATATGTAGTGTCAAAACATGCACAAACATGATCCATCTATACATATTAATTTTGATATATCGACATATCGACAAATGACTGAAATCCACTAGCTCTTTCAATTAAAAATTTATTATTACTAAATTAAAATATTTAGGTCTCAAACAATTATTCAATAATGAATTTGCATTAAAAAGCTCATTATTTAGGCCCCTTCGTGTAGCTCTTACAGCACACTCGAATACTCAGCGTATAGAATGACTGATTTACATATTTCTGTTGCGAAGTTCCTTTTTCAAAAAAGAGATGTGACATTTGTCCTTCAAATTTTGTACGTGTAAAACAAATGTTAAAGAAATGTTGGAAAAATCGAGTCGGTTCTTAATTTGGACCTCATTTTTTTTTAGCAATTTCTCGGATTACAAGTTGTGACATTTGATCCAATCAAAGTTTTTTAGGGAAATGAGAATCTGGCATAACTCGAGACAAGGTTATAAAGTAATTTTAAAAATAAATTAGAAGATATATAATGAGGACAAATTCTGTCATTTTTCATTCATTTTATTGTTCAGCATGAGTTTTATATTTATTAATTTTGTTTAATTTTATAATCAGTTTGCTGTCAAAATTTAATAACATCAGTTGAATTGGTTCAAATCTACTATACCATAGAAAACTAATTTAATGTGCCTTGAATAACATTGAAAACATTAAAGCGTATACTGCAATTGGAGAAAAATGCCCTAATTTGTTATCATTGTATCTCCTTCAATTTCGGATAAAAATGACCCTATAGCCTGGTCTCGAGTTATGCCAGAATCTTAAAAGCCTGACAAAAATTGATTGGAACAAATCGCAAAACTTCAAATAAGACATAATGCCAATGAAAAAACAGGTCCAAATTGAACACCGATTCGAACACTTCCAAAGAAAGGTCTCACAGGCCTACATCATGAATTTCTTTATGCACATTTCTTATATTTCAGCTACCGAAAGTCGAACATATGTAAAAATATTTTCTACGTAGACTGTTTTCTTTAATTGCTGCATTGATACAGATCTTTTAAATTATATTAAATATTTAAAAGTTCACAATCAAAATACATTATACACTTATACCATAACATAAATAATACTCATGAAAAATAATTAAATTTAAAAAACTATAATTGAAATGTAATGATTTTGAAAAAAAAAATCAATTTAATGTATTTCATTGACCCAGCTTATTACCAAATTAAATTTAAACTAGTGTTGGCGCGGTGCCTCGCTCGCTTCGCTCGCTCAGAAACTTCGACCCAGTAGAGAGTCGGCTATTCCTTAATACTCGTTTATTTACTAACAGCTTTCAATTATATTATAAAATTATATTGATATTTGGGAGTCCAATCATATTTAGATCCAAGTGGCTTCGATAGATATGTTACAACAATATAGTATTTCTTATATGTATGAAAATTGAAAATGAGTATTTTCAAAACTTCGACCCCGATAACAGGCCAGCCTAAGTATTAGTAAATAAAAATTGCAAAACACTTACTTCCAGCACATGTATTGTAATAGATTATTCGATGCATATTACATGTTTACAGTGTTTTACTAATTACGGTCTGTATCATTATGATCTTATATATACAATAAATATACATATAATTCGTCAAAGATATCTTGAAAGTGTCGAAAAGATCTATGACGGATATCTTTTAGATACTATAAGACATCTTTTAGATATATCGAAATAGTTATTTTCGGATTAAGGGCGTAAAAGAAAGGGTCGTTACTTTCATAGTTAAGAAACCTGATTAATTGAATAATTTATCACTTCTGTATTGACAGAGATTCCTATGCTATTATGCATTATATCATTTACTAATATAACTGCATCTCTGTTGCTAGTTTAACAAGGATTCCTTGTTATATCAAACATTTTCTATACTTTTGAGGAATCAAATGTTAGTAAGGATTGAGTTAATAAGGAGAAATAGTTGTTCTTCAGCGTTTTACTTTTTTCAGTGTAGTAACCATGTTTTGAAGAAATTTTAATTTTTTTTTAGATAAATGTAATATATAATTTATATTATTCGTTTGCAACATGTTTACATAAAATACACTTGCAAGAAAAAAGCTAACACGGCGCTTGCCTGCCGAGCACGACAAAAGCGAATCATTGTTCGTTTTTTGGCAATTTCTCGAAAAATATGAAGTACATATAACTGAAAAGGTATATTAACAAAAAAGTTTCTAATTTAAAAAATACAAATTTTGAAACGGGTTTCAACTTGATGCAATGTTTTACTTCGGAGATGTGAACGGTTAAAAATGACATGCAATTTAATGTAAGGTCAATGCCCAACAATAAACTAAATTTATTAGTTTGTAACTTAAAGGTGTCAGTAATGTAAGCTGTTAAGTAATTTTGTATTATGTTTCATACATCAATAAATGGATTTTACGGTACGTGTTCGCTAAATTTCCATACTGTTTAATATATTTTGAGGTATGATTTTTAACTTTGCTTCGTATGTTGTTTAGGTTTATGGGTTATTATTCTGTTCATTGTCCGCTGTTCTTGGAAAAATGGTACCTTGTTATTAAATTAAAAATAAGTAGTCAGTTTCTCGCGAATATTCGCTTAAGGCGGATAGTTCGTTTACATTTTTGTAGTTTGGTGATAAGATTATAATCCCTAGGTAGAAATGAAATCATTTATTAGGCAATTCTTGTACAATAATATATAAATATTCTTGTTAAGCAACTATTTTGTTAAGTTTGAGAAATAGGAAATTAAGTTAGATAATTTGTTTGCCTATTTATAAGACACTTTTACTCGACAATACTTCTTGATTTATTGAGACTATTATCTAGTACATATATTTTTGTCTAAAACCTGTGGAAATCTCTCCATTCATTACGCATTTTTTAGACAACTTTATTGGATAGAGGAACGGAAAAATAAACATTAATTTAAGTAAGGTTTTAAGTCTAGGCTTAGAGATATATAATATAAAAGGTTACTAGTAAAAATGTTAGACGACCTCGGATTTGCGGATATTTCTATTTGAATTCACGATATAGAACGCAATGTAGTCTTATGCGTAAATATAACTATTACGATAATAATTTTAAATAAAAATGCTTGGCGCAAGTGTACGTGTACCACCACCCGATGAGTTTTCGAAGCTTCATGTTTTCGATGCCCTTCGATTGAGCACCGTGACGAACAATAGTTATGTTGCAGGTGGCCGCTTATAGGATTATGATTAAGATCCATGTTCTCAAATTCAATACACCTCATCCACATCTTTTTTATAGCAACAAGAAAAACAGAAGTATTTCTTTCCGACTGCGTCAGAATAACCGTATTCCAAGACTGATGCATGAATGTTACGCGCCTACAAAGTAGCGCTTTGACGCCTGTGCTTATTGCAAAACAGTTTTAAAATCATTTTTTCTTACAACTTTTAGACAACGCATTTGTATATAATTTTAATACAAGTTTTTTTTGTCCAAGTTTTAATACATTAAGCGATGTAAGGTTTTGTAAGATTTTCTTTTTGAAGGGTATTTTCGTTTATTTTGTACAATTTTCAGGCATTATATAAACATTTTTCTTCCACAAAATTTTAAGACAACGTATTTGTCTAATAATTAGTTCCTATCCACTAAAATGCTATTGTTTTATACAACAAACGCCAAAAATACATTTTTCCTAATAGCAGTTAGGCTTAAAATATGTCTGCTCTAAAATTACAAAAAAATGGATAAAAACCGCATAAAACGCCTTTACGACTTTATGCTACCGCAAAAAAACATCAATATAATATTACCTAAATTATCGGCAACAAGCTGTAGTATTATGCAGAAACAAAACGGAAACAAAACAGAAACAGATTATGTAAAAAAAGTAACTAAATAAAATCTATGACTTTGTTACATTTTGTATGAAAAACTGGCCTTACTTATCATTCACAAACGTGTCAGTTTAAAAGTTTATTAGAAAAAACTGGCCAATATTTTGCCCGACTTTTTACTCGGGCTGCTGTACATTAAATTGAATTTTGCATGTGGATAGCATGCATCTATTTTCGGAGTTATATATTGAAATTCTATAAAGCATTACTTTAAGATACATAAAATTTTCTGGGTACATTTTGAAGGTCTTACATTCAAAGTCGTTTATTTTTGGAATTGAAATGTGCTTTCAGCACATGGTCATTAAATTATTACAACTACATAACATTCCGTTATATCATCTATCTAAAAATGATACTTATTGTAAAGATAATCA
This sequence comes from Trichopria drosophilae, assembly GCA_030407085.1. NCBI lineage: Eukaryota > Metazoa > Arthropoda > Insecta > Hymenoptera > Diapriidae > Trichopria > Trichopria drosophilae. The sequence continues at coordinate 81,189,647 of CM059587.1, read as the reverse complement.
TTTTGATAAATATTTGTCAAATATGAAATGTGAAAAATATTGCTTTGAAATTTATAAATCTAATTGTATATTCTTAATTAGCAACCGAAAAAACGAAAATCTAATATTTAAAACCAATGAATTTGCTGAATAGAAACAATTAAACTATTTTTGTACCGTATTTTAGCAATATCTTCTTCTCGATCTGCTAATTTTAATGTGTAAAAAAGGGGGTTAGCTCGGAAAATTCCTAACATAACGTTGCATTAATTTTTTGTATTTTGGTCCGCTGTATATGAAACTGCATTAAATAATAATGGCCGCATCCACAAATAACTTAAAAAAAAACGCGTAAAATATATTACATCGAGGTAGGCTTAAAATAGAAGGAATGAAAAAAATAGAACAAATCTGACTTTTTTCAAGTTGATAACACATTAACCTCATCAGTTGAATACGACTCTACAATATACAACGGCGTCGCTTGGCGAATTTCAGACATAACCACAAATCTCGATAATAACCATTTAATAAACATTTTAGGAACGTTTCTGGAACATTCTAAAAATGTTTTAGAAACATTTGGGTTCTTCGTGCCCGTTGGGATGGTATCAAATTTTATTTTGTTATGTTACTGAGTTATGAGTTTGTTAGGAAACATAGATTTAACATTTTCCTTCGCACTTTACACAGGCTGAGGACTGTCTACGTTCTATATTTATCAATAATATTTATTAATAAATATGGAACATAGGCGTGTTTAAAAATGTTAAATTTAGAGTCTTCTTTGCTCTTTCTTCTTGCTTGGCTTTGCACAGTTGTTGAATCCTGCAGTGATTCATAAATCCCAATAGACGACTATTGTTCTTTGATGTCATTAAGAACCCTTACAGCGATGTCCCATGGAGTATCGCCGTTAGCGTTTCTTAATGTTTCGTTACATCCATGCTCCAGGAGTAACCGTCCAGCTTCTTTGTTGTCGAGGATCACCGCCAAATGAAGAGGAGTATTCCCGTTCTCGTCCGCTGCGTCAACATCGGGACACCATTCAAGCAACAGTTGAAGAACAGTAATCCCGGAATTGTAGATTGAAGCATGAAGTGCCGTGGACCCGTCTTCTTTTCTTCCGCTGATCTCCGCTCCATTGATCAGCAATCTCTTTACCGCCTCAAAATCTTCCGAAAAAACAGCGTTATAGAGTTGAGCCATTGTTATGATGTCCGCCCGTCTTCTTTGGTTGTTAACTTGGAACTGAGTGACTTGTAATGAAGGATTCGGTCATCTCTAGAAAAAAACAGGTGATGATGGAGGGGCAACAATTGTTTACCTACAAAAATTTCGTCATGTTAAGTATCTGGTGGATCCGGTGATAAGCCTACTTATCTACCCTTTTCGATATGGTTTTATGGACCTGTGCTTTTCTTTACTTGGAGCGGCAAAATGAACAGGTCATGTTCTGACCGAGTTGGTTTTGAGATGTCTAGGGAATATTTGGTTTTAGACTGTATTAAATACTTATTTACAAAATGGGTGATATTTGTTGTCAATGACCGAATGTTTGCAACTTTCTAAATTGTCGAATATTTTACATGTACCTATTCCAAGTTGATGGTTTGGAATTTTAACTCTCTGATCATTTTATATGATAAGTATAATAATCATTGTATCTGAGTAAATCATTTTAAATACAATTTATAACACCAATCGTTATCAATTTGCAGTAATTTTAGGCATTGGTGATTATCATTTTACCACATTTTTATTAACTCGTATTCTTGTCTGTCTGTCTGTCTGTCTGTCTGTCTGTTTGTCCGGTGCAAATCTTGTAATCGATTTTAAACTAACTTATTGATGTGCTAGAGACTTGATACTTTTAGGATAGCCCAAAATTGGATGACAATGCATTCCTTTACCGTTTATTAGAAGCTTCAATCTAATAGAAGTTACCTCTATTGCGCCCCAAGTTTTTCATTTTAAGTCTTGCAAATATTTTATTTCCTAATAAAATGAAAAATTATTGCGTATTTATTTCGGCATGGTATTAGTGATCTGTGTGGATGGGAACAATTATTTTATCCTTTTTAGTCCATTTATAAAAACGTGGTTTTTAAAAAGAATTTTGTATTTTTTAATTATTTCTACTCTACTGCATACATAGTCGTTTCTCCGCGTCACCAAAAGAAACCGTAATTTTTGATTGTGTTAATTTCTATGAATATATAGAAAGCTAAATACATGTAATTTTTAAAAACTTTTGTTTTATTCCGTCGATGAGTATCTATTATTGTAGTGTTATTTGTAATATCCTCAACAGACCATGTAAAGAGTGTCCCGAAATTTATCTTTACATTTCTGTGCAGTTATGCGAGATGTTGTCCTATAATAAATTTGAAACATTACATGTGTTACCCTGACATTCAAAAGCGAAAATATCCGGAATGAAAGTATTTTATAAAACTTAATTCGAGTTTGAGTTACACTTTTAAATGTTATAATATTTAAATGACATAAATTGCATTGAAAAGATCACTAGTTAAAACAGATAAATATCCATATTCTCATATTCCACACGAATCGTTTACACAATTTTGTTTATCATAATTAATCAACAAACTAAAAATATTACTGCTGCTTTCTCAATAATGCTTTTCCTTTTGAATATCTTGAACGATATAGGTGTTTAAAAACAGTTAAATTATAAGCAAACCATTTCTCAAAACTTTGAAAAAACTTAGAAATAGACAAATATAACGAGACGGAACTAGGCAAATATGCTGGGACGTAAATATATCGCGACACAAGTATGCCGGGACTCTATTATATTACAGTATTCTTTATTTAATTAATTTGTATGCAAATGCAGAATGGTAAAAAAAAATAAATGTTACACAGATTTTTAACAGTGTACGATGTGTCGACGTGAAGTAATAAGAAAAAATCTAGGCGAAAAAACAATTTTTTAAGATTACTGAATTATAACTATGAATATTGATAACTACAATTCTTACTGGATGACCACTAGTTTTGCTTATGTTTCCAAAGCATATAGTAATTTGTATTATCAATCAATCTTAAATTTTACGTAATGAAATTCCCAAATCAATATCAGAAATATCATGATCGTCAACTGAAAAAATTTTTCCGATAAATATCTCATTCTAAGATTCTGGAATGTTTCTGTAAGTTTCTAATCGTCCCATGTAAGCAAATTTTTGGAAATATAAATAAAAAACTATAAGGAAACTTCAGAGAAATTTATCGGACACAAGTTTTTTTACTCGGGCTGTCCAAGTAAAGAACAAAGATGATATCCCATAGATGCAAGAAATTGTAAATATGATAAGAGCTAGAGTGCTGATTATTATTTACGTGCAGTTATGATTTCTGACTTCTGAACAAGAGTCACTTTAACCGCACTTTCAAACATTTGAGGAAAATTATCTCTGTTTTGTATAATGCATTCTGATTTAATCTCTTCATTGCAAAAATGGAACGATTATTGAAATTCTTATCGGAACAATGTTAAAATGACACAGCTAGATACGAGTAATAATAGGTACTCAATGTGAAGATCGTTTTCGTTTTTATTGTTAAATAGATTTTGAGTTCAATCATTGTTTTGTAGATTACGGGAGGGATAACATAATTAGTCAAACTAACCTTAGTAAATTTACAAATTCCATTATACAATTTTGTAAACAGGGCGAGAAATTTCAATTTGTGGACCCGAATATCTTCCAAACTGCGGCATTTAAAAGAATTGTTTTGATAAAAGTTATCCAGCACAGAGATGGTCGTTTAATTGTATCTTTAGTTTTGACCTTAAGGTCAATTTTAAAGGCTATTTCAAGGTCACGATGATTTTTTAAATGCAACACTCTATTTTACTGCGGATTTCGAAAGATAGGACAATTCTAGATCAATGTAACGGTAATTTTAAATGCAATTTTAAAACTAGTGTTGGCGTGGTGCCTCGCTCGCTTCGCTCGCTCAGAAACTTCGACCCAGTGGAGAGTCCGCTATTCCTTAATACTGGTTCGTTTACTGACAGCTTCAATTATATTATAAAATTATATTGATATTTGGGGGTCCAATCATATTTAGGTCCAAGTGGCTTTGATAGATATGTTACAACAATATAGTGTTTCTTATATGTATATATGCCATGTTCTGTCTATATCGTAAACCATCTCTTCCAGTATGGCGTCTAACAAATAGACATTCTTTTGTATTTCATTTTAATGTGTTCAAATGTCAGATGTACATCTGCCACTTGTTCTCCGGTGCTCGGGAATAGTCACTGATTATCATAGTGAAAAAAGAGCTACTGAGAAGAAGAGAAATTTTACTGTTTTTGTTACTGAAATTAAGTTGCTTTATAAAACAATAAAATTGAATCACAGCATAAATCAGTGAAATTTAAAACGCGAAGCAGTGAAATTCGTTCGTTGTTTATGCAGCGAATATGATGAAAGTTACCGACATAACCCTGGTAGAAATCTGTTCAGGTTTTCGTTACACTGTCCAGTTTCCATATAACATCGAAAAAACGTAAACTGGATAGAAACGGGATTCTGTTTCTACTAGGGAGCAGGGAATATTCTTTCGCTGATTCCAAAAGTGAATTTTTCACTGTTTCGAATTAAGAGAGTACCTAAGTAACCTACAGTGACAAACTTGCCTTATTATTTATAATGTTTACTTAGAACCAGATACATAAACCGATTTTATCCAAGAAACTACAGACATATTCACATGCCAATCATCATAAAGATTGCCGTGCCATAGCACGCTGTTGATATTTTCTTCATATTCTTTGTATTGGCATTTGGTGCTATCAATGATCTGCATTCTTGCGAGTGATGCTGAAAGATTATAGTGGTTCGCCCTATATCTGTTAATAGTGACAATACAGCGTCGTGATAGGGAAACATTAGAATACCTAGACTTTTGATTATTTGAATGGTACAATAAAAAATATTCTCTTCCTTTCGTTACGCTTAATTCTTCAATTAAGAGTAGCGTTTGCTTTTTCATATTTTTTCGGAAATAAATAAAAATCCCTTGACTACGAAAATTCTCAATCAGTTCTTAATTAATATCTTTTGTATTTTCTAGGAAACTATTTATAGTGCTTAGAATTGCCCTTACAGAGCCCGAATGATAAAAGCGTTCTGCAATAACCTTTTATTTTCATTTTTTCGCAAAATTTCCTACCTTAACGGCGGACCAATTTTGAACTCGATTAAACGACATTTTGCGAAAAACTAAGCCATTGTAAAACATCATTTTGTGCTTAAAACATTTAGTCACTTTTATGCACGGTGACGTAAGAAAGACATTCTATGTCGAGACAATTTCGAAACCGAAATCGAGACTGAGATCGAAACCACAAAATCTGATTTCGAGGAGACATCAAGAAGTTTCGATTTTTTATTTCATTTGAAATTTATGATGTATATATCAATATCGAATCGAACAATTTGTTTTAACTGGAATTTTTGTAACGTTTTCAGAAGAGGTTTAACAAAAAGTTTACAATAGTTCAGATTTATTAGTATTTTATAGAAAAAGTTGTTGGAAAAAGTAATGGAAAGATGAAATTTTCCATTTCAAAAAACTTTGTTAAATTTCAACCGCATGGTGTGGAGGCCGAAGAAACTTTTTTACAAAAATGGGTTTAGGCACACTTGTACTGTAATGACTTACAGAGGAAGACATTATTCTGAACCACGGCTAAGCGATTGGAAAACTTTTGGAAACAGCCAGTTGACGATCATGATATTCCTGATATTAATTTGGAAATTTCTTTACGTAAAGTTTAAGTAAATAAAAAGAAACACATTCAATTTTATATAATCAGATGATATAACGAAATATTATGTGGTTGTAATAATTTAATAACCTTGTGTTGGAAGCACATTTCAATTCTAACATTAAACGACTTTAAAAGATAGACCTTAGAAAATTACGCAGAAAATGTCATGTATCTTAAATTTAATGTAATTCTTTATAGAATTTCAATATTTACCTCCGAAAATAAATGCATGCTACCACATGAAAAATTCAATTTGATGTACAGTTGTCCTGGTAGAAAGTCATATACAAATGCGTTGTCTAAAAGTGGTACGAATAAAATAGTTTAAAAATGTTTTGCAATCTGCGCAGGCGTCAAGGAGCTATTCTGTATGCGCGTAGTATAGTTATGTAGTAGTCGTATGGAATACGGTTATTCTGACGCAATTGGGAAGAAATACTTCTGCTTTCTTGTTACTATAAAAAAGATGTGGATGAGGTGTATCGAATTTGAGAACATGGATCTTAATCATAATCCTATAAGCGGCCACCTTCAACATAACTATTGTTCGTCACGGTGCTCAATCGAAGGCCATCGAAAACATGAAGCTTCTAACACTCCCCGGGTGGTGGTGCATCAAGCATACCCACGAACACTTGCGCCATGCATTTTTATATGAAATTATTCCCGTGTCATACAGTTACTCATTAGACTACATGGCGTTCTATATCGTGAATTCATGTAGAAATATCTGTAAGTCAGTGGTCGCCTAACATTATTACTAGTAATCCTTTATATTATACATGACTAAGCATAGACTTATAACATTACATAAATTCATGTTTATTTTTCCGTTCCTCTATCCAATAAAGATGTCTAATAAATGCTTAATGAATGGATATATTTCTACAGATATTAGACCAAATAATGTATACTAGATAACAGTTGCAAGAAATTAAGAAGTATTGTCGAGTAAAACGGTCTTATAAATAGGCAAAAAAATTGTCTAAATTAATTTCCTAATTCTCAAACTTAACACAATAGTTACTTAACAATAATATTTATATATTATTGTGCAAGAATTGTCTAATAAATGATTTCATTTCTACCTAAGGATCATAATGGTCATCATATTCATCATCATCGTAGTCAGCATCATTATCATCATTAATAATCAAAATGATTTATTGGGAAGACGGCATACATACTGAATGTAACCAAAGGAAAAATAAACAATGCGTCGTTCTAATGCGAACAACCGCAAAAGATTTAACTTAAACGGAGATATATAAGGCCAGAAAAAGTTATTTTACTATTGGTTTTATATGGAAAACAAACCCTACCTGTATTCAATTTTATTAAAACTATTGCATTATATAAAGAACGAGTTTCGCACTTGGCTGCTGACTGTGTGCTCATCAGCAGGGATCACAGCAGCCTTACCCTGGACTCGATTATTTAATTTATGTGTAATTTTATAAATGTAACGTTTTTTCGAGTTTTTTTGGGGAAAAAACTCGAAGAAACGTACATTTAGAATAGAGATTTTAAACGAGAAACGTTTTAAAATCTTGGGGAACCCTGATAAATATATATATAATAATGCTTTCTCTCTCTCAAAAAAAAATATAAAATAAAAATATAAAATATATATATAAAAATTTCTGGCCTTAAATATTTCCGTTTAAGTTAAATCTTTTGCGGTTGTTCGCATTAGAACGACGCATTGTTTATTTTTCCCTTGATTACATTCAGTATGTATGCCGTCTTCCCAATAAATCATTTTGATTATTATAATAATAAATTCATTTATTCAGGTAATCATCAATTTTACATTTTTGGAGAGTAATACAATCATTTACATCTCTTCAAAACGCATCCGCAAAAGTAAAAAAAAATTTACTTGTCCGCGAACCTGAAAAATTTTCAGTTCAACGCCTGAAACTGCACTAAAACTAATAAAAATAAAGAAAAAAAAAAGAATATAACGAATTAAAAATAAAATTAACTTAAATAGAGACTAATAACATTTAGCTTTCCGATTTACAGTAAAATGTTCTCTAAGTTAGTTGTATTGATGCCATGTAATTTTTCCACAATTTCTTTTTTTATGCCATTTCTTGATCTGTGTAGAAAATTTGTACTAAGCGATAGCATGTTTAAACATCTGCATCCTATATAATCGAATGCACGTTGACCAATTTTTTTAAATTTCCGTGGACATACCACTGTAAAATTCATTTTACTGCGTGTATTTAATGACTGATGGATGCCAAGTGAGAATAACCCCAGTTTAATGGTAGCCAGCATTGCTTCACAATAAAAAGTTTTTCTTACATCGAGTAGCTTGCTAATTTCGAAGAGTTTTTCGGTAGAAAAGAGTCTGTTTTTAAACAATATTCTTTTGATAACGCTTTTTTGTAAGATTTCCAATGGTTTAATTATATATTTACTTGCACTACCCCAAGCGAGGAAAGCATAACTCATAATAGAGTTAAACAATGAATAGTAGATTTGATACAAGTACTCTACATTGAGATACTCGCGAAGTTTGGTGAAGGCATATGGTAAAAATCGCATTTTATTAACAATTCCATCGACGTGTTTGTGCCAACGTAAATGGCTGTCTAGTATTATCCCTAGATACTTTACGTTGTTTACTGTTTGTATTTCCAACTGTTTATTATTTACATTAAAAGAGATTTTTTTTAGTGCTGGTATACTATCTGTATAACATCCGAAAGTTATTACTTTTGTTCTCTCAATGTTTACAGTCAAAGTATTTGTATCAAACCAGTCTATTATACCAGGCAGATTTTTTTCCACTTTACAAATTAAGTTCTTCCAAGAAGTGTCCTTAAATAGAATCGTGGTATCATCAGCGAAAGATATTATTTCGCCGTCAATTTTAGTATTAAAAAAATCATTTAAAAATATGATAAAAAGAAGTGGGCCCAATACCGTTCCCTGCGGGACCCCGTAGGTGACTTTTCTGAGATCACTAGTGAAAGAACCAATTTGCACTTTTTGTTGTCTGTCCTCTAGATAACATTTCAATAGTTTGTGAGGAGTACCTCTAATGCCATAACTCATAAGTTTTTCAAGCAGAAGCGAATGCCTTATCGTATCGAAAGCCTTCTGTTGAATATTAAATAATAATTTGCATGTATTGTATCCTCATGCTTTTACACTTTCGCGACTATTTCGTTTCGTTCGACAACAATAAGATTGTTGTCATCGCCGGTAAGCCGCACATATACACAGGTACGCGTGTATGCGTGTTGTCGAATTTGAGAAACACGGCGCGCAGTTATGCGGCATACGTTATAGCGAAAGCCTCGGCGATAATTTTTTTGTAAACCGTAAAAGTTCTTTTTGTTTCGCAATTAAAAGTAAAGCTTCACAAATACGTCGCTTCCTTTTATTACTGCCCGGTTCCTAAGTTGAGAATAGTCAACAGGTTATGGGCCCAGGCACGTGAAGCCTGCGTGGGAGTAAAATCGGTGCAATCGAATCGAAACGCGGTCGAGTAGTTTTTAAAACTATCGGTGAAGCAAGATCAGTGATTGATCGGTCGACTTTCGTGAGCGCGAGACGCGTGTGTTAGAAATAAAATTTGCCACAGAACTCTGAATTTATCATAAGGATGTCGGATACATTTTCCGCAAAGAACATCGAGAAATTCGACGGTACACATTTCCAAGCCTGGAAATTTCAAGTGTCCGCCATTTTTGCAGCTCTTGGCATCGAGGATATAGTAGACGGTACGAGAGTCAAACCCGAAGAAGTCGATGCGGCAGCCCTAAAAACATGGAAAAAGGACGATGCGAAAGTCAAATTTATAATAGCATCTGCAATGGACGCTACACAGGTTGAGACAGTTATCACATGCAAAAGCGGTAAGGAAATGTGGTCTCGATTACTGCTCCTTCACGAGCAGAAATCAGACAGCAATAAGTTGATTATGACGCAACGTTTCCATGAATTAAAAATGGAATCAAACGAGTCAATCATTCACTTTGTCGCAAAAATCCGAAATTTGGCCGCGCAGTTGGCTGATATCGGAGAAGTAATTTCGGACGTCACTGTAATGGCTAAAATTTTGTCAAGTCTTCCTTCAAATTACAATGCCCTTAGAACCGCCTGGGATAGTGTCGATCCGGAAAGGCAAACGTTAGAATTGCTTCAGGAACGACTGTTGAAAGAAGAAACAAGACAGAGAATCGATGACGATTCGATAAGTGCGTTAACTACAACAAACTCGAATCAAAGGAAAAACTTTGAAAAAGGAAAAACCTCTGTCAAAAAAGGTAAAGCGACGAGGAAAAATAAAGGCAACGTCGAGTGTTATGCGTGTCACAAAAGAGGCCATTTTGCGTGGGAATGCCCTGAAAAGAAGAAAAAGGTCTCAGACGGATCATCACAAAATTGTGCCTTTATGGTATCGAAGGCCGCCGGCGCGCCGCGTGACTCGAGCGCGGAAGTCGCCAAGAAGATTTCCGGGATGGAAGTTGACGACGCGTGGCTTTCGGATAGCGGCGCATCGCGTCACATGTCATTTCGGCGCGAGTGGTTCACAAAATTCTCGCCGTCTACTGGTGAAGAAGTCGAATTGGGCGACAACGGTGCGCGTCGTGTACTTGGGACGGGGAGCATCAAAATAAACAAAGCCGTGAATGGCAAGTGGTATTCGTCGATAATCGAAGATGTGTTATACGTACCAGAACTCCGAAAGAACCTTTTCTCCGTCGGTGCGTGCATCTCGAAGGGTTACGAAGTGAATTATCGCGGTAACAAAGTCATTTTTCGCAAAGATAACAAAACTCTTGCTGAAGGTGCGATACAGTCGAATAATGTTTGCCGCATGTTTTTCGTAACCGCGGAACGTGACGCGTGTGATTCAAGTGAGGTGTCCAATTCGATGTGCAGTTAGAAACGGTGGCACGAGAGATTCGCGCATTTGAACACCGCTGGTCTTCGCAGAATGATAAGCCAAGGTCGAATCAAAGGTGCAACGCTGTCGGATGTCGATGAATTCTTTTGCGACGCGTGTCAGCTTGGCAAATCTCATCGTCTCCCATTCAAAACAGCTGTTACGAAGAAACAGTGGGGAGTCGGGGAGTTCATTCACACTGATGTATGTGGTCCGATTTCAGTGGAATCCTTGAACGGTTCGAAATATTTCATTACATTCATTGACGAGGCGTCAGGTTTTCGAACTGTTTATTTCCTTCGACAAAAATCGGAAGTTTCAGTTAAAATAAAAGAATTTGCAAAATTAGTGCGAAACCAATTCGGTCGATCGATTAAAGAGGTTAGGTCAGACAATGGAAAAGAATATTTCAACGAGGACGTGAAACACTTCTTGGCCGACAATGGCATAGTAAGTTCCTATTCTGCTCCATATTGTCCACAGCAAAACGGCAAATGCGAACGAGCGAACAGGACAATTATGGAGTCGGCAAGAACGATGTTGAAAGCGAAGAGTCTGCCAGCTTACCTGTGGACAGAAGCAGTTAACACGGCAGTCTACGTTCAAAATCTCACGATCTCCAGATCTCATCCTGAGACAACGCCTTATGAATTCTGGCACGGCATAAAACCCAGTGTTGAACACTTAAGAGTGTTTGGTTCAACAGCGTTCATGCATGTGCCTAAGCAGTTCCGTCGGAAATTGGATGCGAAATCCGTAAAAGTGATTTTCGTTGGATATCAGAACAATTCGAAAAATTACCGCTTATTCAACCCGTCCTCAAGAACCGTTACTGTGTCAAGGGATGTAATTTTCAACGAACAAGGCGATAATGGTTTCGAATCTTCCCTTGAGACACCATGTAATGAATTGATCTTCCCTGGATCATCAAGTGACACATCAACCGATACTCAAGAACACGTAGATTACCAGGAAGTCGATGAACCAAAACAGGAGATAGAAAACGTAAGTCCAGAACGGCGACGAGTTCTCAGAGATCGCTCGACGCTTCCTCCGATCGATCGGTATCAAGCGAGTTTCGTTGAGTACCTGCCGACGACGTATGAAGAAGCAGTCAGTGGGCCCCAAGCGAATGACTGGAAGAAAGCGATCAACGCAGAGATCGAGTCGCATTGCGAAAACAAAACATGGACTCTTGTGACAAGAAGTCCAAAAATGAGACCGATCGACTCGAAATGGGTCTTCAAGGTCGTCCGAGGTGAGAATAACGAAGTGCTGAGATTTAAAGCGAGACTTTGCGCGCGAGGATTTAAGCAAGTCGAGGGATTCGACTATCAGGAGACCTTCGCCCCGGTGATCAGATACGACTCCTTGCGCGTGTTTTTGGCGACGGTTGCGCAATTGGATATGGAATTGACACAGTTCGACGTCAAAACCGCGTTCCTCTACGGCGAATTGAAGGAGGACATTTTTATGGAAGTTCCCGATGGAGTTCAAGTTGATAAAAGTGAACGCGGAATGGTGTGCAAATTATCGAAGTCGTTATATGGCCTAAAGCAGGCCGCACGTTGCTGGAATGAAAAATTCAGCAACGTTCTAACAAAACTCGGTCTTAGGCAGTACGAGACAGAAAAGTGTATTTTCGGTGGTGAAATCTGCGGTAGCAAAGTGTTTGTTGCAATTTTCGTAGACGACGGTCTCGTGGCTTCAAGGTCGCTAGAAGCATTGAAGGTCGTGAACGACGCGTTGAGCGAATCATTTGTAATAAAAGTCGGAAAGTCAATCTGTTTTGTGGGTGTGCAAATAGAGCGAAATCGAGAGCGAAAAAGCATGTTGATTCACCAGCAAGCGTATGCGATGAAAGTGATTAAAAATTTCCAAATGGAAGACGCGAGACCTGTCTGCATCCCAGCAGATCCTAACGCGACGTTGTACAAGGTACGCGATGACGGTCAAAAATTGAACGATGTGCCGTATCGTGAGGCAGTCGGATCATTAATGTTTATCGCTATAGTTTCGCGACCGGACATTTCTTACGCCGTAAACAAAGTTAGTCAGTTCTTAAACAAGCACGATAGTAGCCACTGGCAAGCTGTCAAACGTATTTTTCGGTATTTGTTAAGTTCAATAGATGTTGGAATAGTTTATTCCGCGCGCGAAGATACACAGTTAATAGATTTCTCAGATTCCGATTACGCAGGCGATGTAAATACTAGGCAGTCCGTGACGGGTTATGCGTTAATTTCATAAGCGTACAAAACACATCGACGTCCGTTACCATTATATTCGCGAAAAAGTCGAAAGTGGCGAATTAAACGTCGAGTACATACCAACAACCGACCAAATCGCGGATATATTCACAAAACCGTTCCCGAGAGTTCGATTTTTATTTTTAAGAGAGAAACTAGGTATGATAAGTCGCGAAGAGTATGCAAGCCGGGGAGATGTTGAATATTAAATAATAATTTGCATGTATTGTATCCTCATGCTTTTACACTTTCGCGACTATTTCATTTCGTTCGACAACAATAAGATTGTTGTCATCGCCGGTAAGCCGCACATATACACAGGTACGCGTGTATGCGTGTTGTCGAATTTGAGAAACACGGCGCGCAGTTATGCGGCATACGTTATAGCGAAAGCCTCGGCGATAATTTTTTTGTAAACCGTAAAAGTTCTTTTTGTTTCGCAATTAAAAGTAAAGCTTCACAAATACGTCGTTTCCTTTTATTACTGCCCGGTTCCTAAGTTGAGAATAGTCAACACCTTCGCTAAGTCAATGAAGACATCTATAATTGGTTCACCTTTGTCCAAGGCTGCATGCAACGTTTTCATTGCTCTTGCTATCGCATCTGATGTAGATCGTCCGTTTCTAAACCCATATTGACTATTATTAAGGATGTTATGATTAGTTAAAAATAACATTATTCTATTTTTCAAGCATTTTTCAAATAACTTTGCAATGTTAGAAATTAAAGAGATTGGTCTATAATTGCTTACTTTGTGCCTCTCACCTGATTTGAATAAAGGTGTTATTTTAGCGATTTTGAAACTCGAGGGACAGTAACCAGTTTCAAAACATAAATTAAATAAATGACATAACGCTCTACAAATGTATATCAGGCAATAGTTTTCAATACCGAGTTCGTAATTCCATCTAATCCTGGAGATTTATTATCTTTCATTTCTGCAATTAATATTCCAATCTCATTTTCATCAACTGGGCTTAGAAATATTGATTCAGTTGTTTGTACAATGTTCGAGTTGCGTTTATTATTCGGAATTTTAAGTGCTAGTTTTTCACCAACCGTGGCAAAATAATTATATAGTTCATTTACAATTTGGTCATGTTCCGTAATCACCACCTTTCCATCAGTTTCAATCTTTTTTGGCATAGTTGTTTCCTGACGTTTATTTGTATGAAGTATGTCTTTTACTGCCTTCCACATCTTTTTTGGCGATTTCAATCCTATTCCGATCTTGTTTTGTAAGTTGATCCTCTTCATATTGTTAATTTCTGTTTCTATCATGTTCCGGTGTTTTCTGAATTGGTCCATAAGTGCTGGATCGTTACGTTTCTTGGCTTTTTTATACAGGTAATCTCTTTTCTTGATCAATCTAATTATATCATTTGTGATCCAATCTTTACGCTTCTTTTTTATCTTAATTTTTTTGTTGAAAGTAGCTTTTTTTGTTATTTCCTGAATTAGATTTATTAATTTTGTAGCACAATATTCTGGATTTTATTCTGTGCATATTATGTTCCAATCTGTTTCTGCAGCGAGTACAAGCAACTTTTTATAATTGATCTTCGTTTTTGTAAGAATTTCTTCGTTAAGTGACTGTCTATTGTCGGATATACAACTATTTATAATAGGGACAGCTATAAGGATTGGAAAATGGTCTGTAACAGAAGTGTCAATTACCGCAGCAACAACTTGTTCCATATTGTGTTTTGATTTAATAAAGCAATGATCAATAATAGTTTTAGAGTTCTTGTATTCTCTCGTTGGGATGTTGATTGCAGAAATGAAGCCATTTGAGTACAGTGTATTTAAGTAAGCATTCGATATGTTATTAGATACCGATATATCAATGTTAATATCTCCAACAATGATATGTTCATTAGCAGAGCCTTGCAGGTAGTATTCCAGATTGTCAATGAAATCTAAAACATCAGTGGCAGGTGATCTGTATATAGCAGTTAGTTTTGTAATGAAGTTTGAATATTGAAAGAATTGTAATTCAATAGCAGTAATCATTCCAATTTTAATGAAGTTTATAGAATGTTTGATATTTTCACGGATATATACAATAGTACCATCATTTTTATTAATTTCCCCGTTGTTGAAATAGGTTAAATAGCCTGGTAATGCAAACATTTCTGAATTATAGATAGACCACGTTTCTGAGCATACAATTATGTCAACAGGATTCGAAAATTTTGATACCATAATTTCAAGTTCATTGAAATGTTTGTCAATACTGCGTATATTTATATGAAACAAGTTAATGGTTTGTTTTGATTCCAGAATATTATTTGAATTGGAAATTATATCAACAAGTGATAATCGAGAGGTTTGAATTTTAGTTTCAGTGAATTGATCCAAAAAGTTGAATTTAATAAATATTGTACCCTAACGGGTAATCAGTTTTTGAAATGATATACTTTTTCTTCTCTTGATAATAGGTACACGCATCAATATCACTTGTACTATGATTAATATCATAGTGTAACTTAAAACGATCGTTTGCCAATTTACAATTTATACACTTTTTAACAGTTTTATTATCGCAATCTACAGTGTAATGCGCACCAGCACATATCTCGCAGAATTTTGAATTTTTACATTTCTTCTTTGAGTGTTTATACCCACAACAGTTTTGACAACGTTTTAAGTTAAACTCGTCGTAAACTGGACAAGATTTCCAGCCTATGAATAATCTTTTCTTTGATTCTACCATAATGTTATGATGTGTTTGAGAATTTACTTCAATAAAAGCTGTGTACGTATTTTTCCCTTTAATATACATTATGTATTGAACCTCCAACTGTATATCTTCTGTATTTTGAAAATTTCTTGCAATTAGTTCTTCTTTAAGATCTTCTATACTGTAGTTTTCTTCAATACCTACAATCTTTAGAAGTGGATTTGACATCTTCTCTTGTTGAACATCATATTTATCATGGAGATTAAGATTTATATCAGTAACCATTTTTGTAATATCTTGAATATTTGCACATTTAATTTTTATACCTCCGTTGTTTACCATTGAGATTTTCTTTAAACCAACATTTTTATCTTTCAGTTGAATTTTACTTATAAGATCCTTTTTAGTTTGTACTGACTCTTGCTTTGCTTTCGGTTTAATAATTATTGCTGGTATTCTCTGTTTAACTCTATTTGAAATATTAGATTCCATAGCCTGTGCATAAGTTATCATCTGCTTGTTGTTAGCATATTGTAAATCATTCGTAAGTCTTTCATTTTTTTCTACCAATAAAGTATTTTTATCCTTTATTTCAGCGTTTAATTCACGTAATAGATTAATTTCTTCTTGTAAAGCTTTATTCCTTTGCTTTTCATAAAATATCCTTTGTTTGGCATTTTCTTCGGATATATCAGGACTTGTGTTTATGTTTTGTTGTGTTTCTCTTCGTTGTAGTAGTGTTTGTAATCGTATTATTTCGGATTTTAACGGTTCAATTTCGTTTATTTCTATAATAGATTTTTCTAGATTTATGCTATCATCTACTGCGTTATTTAGTTTTTTAATTCTATCTTTCAACCCGTTGTTTTCCTTTCTGATAGCCTCTAATTCAAAATCTCTTTGCGCAATTGTTTCCGTTAGTTTCTTCAATTGTAATTTTAAATTATTTTTCTCCTCAATTTCTACATCTCTGGTTTTGACACACACATGGTTCGTACACACTATATTTTTATCTCCACAACATACCATCCATGCTTTACCAATAATAGTTTTTTTCAGTTTTTTGTCTCTAACATTACAACTTTTATGGGAAACACTTCCGCATCTTACACACACATATTGAGGGTATCTTTTCTTTGAACAACATTTGTACGTTGATTCCTCATCATCACTTTTTTCTCCATCAGAGTCTTTTCCCATTTTATAAATATTATTAATTTTTTCTAAGAGTAAACGGATCGACTCCTCGGATTACTCTTAGAAAAACAAAATACACCCGGAGCACTACGCGACTCAACCGTTCGTCCCGGCAGTTATACATGAACTCTGATTATTAATAGTTAAACTATTAAAAGTTTAAAATAAGCGGCGAAGAAGAAATACAATTTTAATGCTTTCTCTCAACTAGAGAATTGCATTATTTTATATATATATATATATATACAATATATATATCATTATCATCATTGTTATTATTATTATTATTATTATTATTGGCGTTAATACTTTCATTAATTATTTCGGCATAGTTAATATGCTTTACATGGACAAATAGGTTTTCTTGATAATTTTTCTGGAATTCATCATAAAATTTAATCCACTTATGATCGCTTACGCCAGAAAACGTAAATAATTGTAAACGGACAATAAGGAGTAATCTTATCACCACGCTGCAAAAATACAAACGGACGATGCACCCTAAGCGAATATTCGCGCGAAACTGATTACTGTCTATTAATTTAACAACAAGGTATCGTTTTTCAATAACCGCGGACAATGAACAGAATAACAACCGAGAAATGTAAACAACATACAAAGCAAAGTTAAAAATCATATACATGCATTTGTAATGTTCTTGTCTAAAATTATTAGACAGTATTGAAATTTAGCGAACACGTACCGCAAAATTCATTTGTTGATGCATGAAACATAATACAAAATTATTTAAAGATTTTAATTACTGCACATTAAGACACATATAAGTTACAAACTCATAAATTTAATTTATTGTTGGGCATTGACCTTATCATTTTTAAGAGTTCACATCTCTGAAGTGAATCATCGCATCAAGTTGAAATCCGTTTTAAAATTGTTATTTTTTAAATTATAAACTTTTTTGTTAATATATCTTTTCAGTTATAATGTAGTTCATATTTTTCGATAAATCGCCAAAAAACGCACAATGATACGCTTTTGTCGAGCTCGGCAGGCAAGCGCCGTGTTAGCTTTTGTCTTGCATGTGGATTTTCTGTAAGCATGTTGCAAACGAATAATTTAAATTATATAGTACAATTACCTAAAAAACAATACAAATTTCAAAACATGGTTACTAGGTAACGATATCTGATTCAAAAAGTGTACTCTTTTGATAGGAAGATTAACGTTTTGTTGGCCGAAAATTTTAAGTAAGAATAATATTTCTTTAATGTGTAAGAAAAATAATAAATTATTATTACATACAACATTTTCCTTCACACTTTCAACAGGCTTAGGACTGTCTATGTTCGATATTTATCAACACTGTTTATTAATAAATATGAAACATAGGCGTGTTTAAAAATGTTATATTTTCGATACAGTATGCGTAAAATTATTTACGCACTGAAAACGATGCGTAAAATTCAACTTTACGCATACTGTATTGAAAATTATTTTTCACAACATGTGTGTAAAACTCCATTTCTCGCACAAGTTACGAAAACTACTATAAGAGTCGTCTCCACTCTTCATTGTTGCTTGGTTTTGCAGTTTGTTGAATCCTATATCGAATTTCAAATCTCGACAGATGACTAATCGTGTTCCTTGAGGTCATCTAAAACCCTCATTGCGATGTCATATGGAGTATCGCCGTTGGCATTTCTTAGGGTCTCGTCACAGCCGTGTTCCAGGAGTAACCGTCCAGCTTCTTTGTTGTCCAGGATCACTGCCAAATGAAGAGGAGTATTCCCGTTCTCCTCCGCTGCGTCAACATCGGGACACCACTCAAGCAACAGTTGAAGAACAGTAATCCCGGAATTGTAGATTGAAGCATGAAGTGCCGTGGACCCGTCTTCTTTTCTTCCGCTGATCTCCGCTCCATTGATCAGCAATCTCTTTACCGCCTCAAAATCTTCCGAAAAAACAGCGTTATAGAGCACAGCCATGATTATTATGTTCGTCCGTCTTCTTTGGTCGTTAACTTGGAACTGACTGACTTGTACTGAAGAATTCGGTCATGACGTAGTGAAAAACAGGTGATGATAGAGGTCAACAAAATTTCGTCATGTCAACTATCCAGTAGGTCCCTTGATAAGCCTAATTACCTGCCCTTTTCGATGTTCTTTTATGGACCTGTGCTTTTCTTTACCTGGTACTGCAATATAAACGGGTCACGTTTTGACGGGGTTGGTCTGAAGTAGTCTGGGATAAATTTCCTAATCGGATTGTTGATTTTTTACTGTGTTAACCTACTGTTATATACTAAATTTGGTGATGTTAGTACCCAATAACGTTTGTAACTTTCTAAATTCTGGAAATATTTTACAATTATTCCAAGTCCATAGTTTTCATTCAACCCTGATAAATTTATTCAAATACAAAATATGGTTAAATTTTTCCAGGATATTTTAATACCTATTTACAACAACTATGATGTCAATTTGTACTAATTTTAGGCGTTGGCGGAAGAATGTTCTATTCTATATACATATGCGTCTCTAAGAAGCACCAAAATACCACATAAAATGATAATACTGTTTTGTAATTCCTATATAGAAATATAAAGCTGAATACATGTAATTTTGAACAAAATTCAGTTTTAAGAACAAAACTTAATTTGCTGATTTACACTACATGTAAAATTATCGATAATATATATGTATATCCATTTTTATATGCAGTATCCTCAGCATACAATATAAAAATCATAAGTTATAATTTTGGCTGAAAGTCAGTTTTGGTATCAGAAATGAAGACTTGGCATTCTTAACATTGACGTAATTCGAAGTTTATACGAAGCACATATATAGCATCGTTTATGCAGAATGAGTCTTCACTCCATGCAGAGTGACTTTACACTTCTAGAACATCAAGAATTCACTCTTTCAACAGAGTGGCTATCTTTCAAAATCCGCAGTAAAAATAGAGTGTTGCATTTCACAAACCATCGTAACTTTGAAATAACCTTTAAAATCGATCTTAAGGTCAAAACTAAAGATTCAATTAAACGACCCTCTTTGTCCTTGAAAACTTTTATCTTTTATTTAATAATTTAGAAGATATACCCCTGGTAGAGATTTGGCTGCTTGAGCTAGCCATTATCCTAGCTGCTGGCTAGATCTGTTCGGTACAATCTCGGTAGAAATATACACGAATTCTAGATGAAAACTGGCGAGGAAGATGAATAACCTTCTGCGCTTGCCTCTACTGTCAACAACACCCGTTATTGAGTACAGTTCTTTCATAACCTCCAAATGTGACAAGTGATCTGTGTAGCTAAAAGTGACAAAATGAACATTCAACGCTGCAAAAAATTTCAAGGAAAAAAACAAACGTTTCAGGAAATGCCCAAAAAAGAAGGATTGACAAGAGAATACAATGAATTCAAAGACTGTTTCTTGTGCTTCTGCAAGCGCTGGTGATGCTGAAAAAGTAAACTGTCAAAGTGTGTATGACAGTGAAAACAGTAATGAACAGTTTGAACTATGCTTTCAAAACTTTGATGCCAATAAAAGTAACCTATTATCAGATGTTCAATGTTGGATAGTCACTAACAGAGTGCCTCATGCTACATCTGATAAGCTACTTAAAATCCTAAATACACATTTACTTATCAGTATGCCAAAGAGTACAAAAACTCTTTTAGAGAGTGATACCAAATTTGATATTAAACCAATGAACGTTAGCATTGGAACAATTGGAGAGTATTATTATTTTGGCATTGAAACAAAATTAAAAGCAGTAGTCAATATAGATCTTCACAAATCATCTGTAATTGAATTAATTATAAACATTAATGGCATCTCACCAATTACATCTTCAACGCTGAGTGTGTGGCCGATTTTATGCAAAATCTACTCCATGATGATTATTTTTACAGAAACGTACAATGAAGCTTTGGAAAAACTTAAACAATTACAGTATGAAGAGCATGTCTATTTACTTGAATCAGAAGATAGTGTCTCAGAGTATCAAAAAAAAATGGTACCTTCTGTCCGTCGAAATCAATTACTACAAGAATACAATCAACTACATTCACTATTTGTTAAAAAGGATGGTGATGCATCAACGCTTCCTTCTTCCCTCTCTTATGAAAATGAACATGCTTTAATAAAACTTCAGGAGACGCAAGGTATTATAGTTCTACTTTTAAAAATAATATAAAATCTAAAACTACAATTGATAAGTGTGTAAACGTTCATTTCAGATCACCAATCGACTACTTCGAAAAAAGAAGCAACAAATCTGCAATTAAAAAAAAAAGGAATTAAAAAATAAGAGTGAACAAGTAGGAAAAGCCAGCAGCTTTATATTCGTCGACATCCACACACAGTCCAATAATCAGCTGCAGTTCGTTCATCAAGTTGTCAACAGTTCATATTGGTCGATTGCTCTGACAGATAACACTACTTCCCAAAATGAAGCACAGACTACCATTAATGAGGACACCGTAGAAGTTTCACCAGTCATCTACAACGACAACTGCAGTACCAATTCAGATTTCAACTTACCTGTTCTCATCTTTAGTGATATCCATTGTTCAACTCGTAAGTATATAGCAACATACTTTAATTTAGAAAATGTTCGTTAAAGTTATTATGTATATCTTTATTTTCAGCGTTTGAAAGTATGTGTTGGCTCAAATGATGAAGCTTACTTCCGAAATTGCAACCATGAAGGAAAAACAAGATTCAATGAAAATTATTTATTGGACAAGCGAATCGCTCATATGGCAAATGACAGTGCAGATTTTGGTGACCGATATAATTTTAGTCTTCCACTAAAGACTATAACGGAGGTTGGTATTTTCGACAATTTATTATAAAATAATCAATGCTTCAGAAATGATATTGTGAGTATGATTATATCTTGTAGATATTAGTTTTACTGATTCTTAATTTTTTTTTAGTGTTCTGAGTTGACAAACCTGATTGACAAAGATTTAAGTATTACAAAATCGTTTGTAAATATATTAAAAAAATTTATGATAAAAGATCTTGTCCAGGAGTTTACTGCTATTAGACAATCTCCTAAACAGACATCCAATAACCAAAAGGTTATATTCAAAGGTACGAGGTTTTGCAATTGCATGAATGGTGAAACTTATTTTTTATATATCTAAGATGCTTTGATTAAAAAACAATTTTCATTAATTTTTCTTTTTATTGCAGTTATCATAACAGGAGTAAGGTCGGAGAGAAAATGTAATACCGAAGCTAAGGATTTAAAATCAGCACTCAGTTACGTTATTTGAAACGTGAAAGAATGGCCTTCATCATAGTTAACCACTGACAATTTTCTTCATACTTGTAATTGTAAGAAGATTATATATGTTAATTTTGTTAAAAAGTATAATGAAGTAATAAAAATGAAGTTCAAATAAAATATTTGATAAATTACTCTACATATGTTCTGGAGATTTAAACAATTTAAAATTCTTACGTTAAAAGATGCATACTGTATTATCTGGTTCGATGGTTGTGGACCTCGATAATTTACGTCCGAAGGTTTCGCTAAGACGAGAAATCATAAAAAATATTCAAACATAGAAAAGACAGAACACTGTAAAAAATTAAAATGAAATGTACATGGCAGTAGTAAATTTCAATCATGAAATTGTGGTGATAACAATACATGGAACATTGACATATTTCCAAAGTGGAATTAGAGGTTTATCGCGTCATTGTAATTTTTTAAGCCCACATTAAACATCGTGATTTTACAGCCAGTGGAAAAAAACGACAAAAATTGTTAAAATACAACACCCTATGAGACAATTTACAGTATTAAGCATATGTAATTTACCATGTTAAGAGTGATTAAAATTGGAGCCCCTGGTCAATATGGTAAAATTCATTTGTATTTTTTAAAGTATAGGCATTATATTTAATTTATAGTTATTACATGTGATAAAAATCTAGCATAATTGTGGCTAGATTCTCGTCAACATCTCTATCAGGGACGGGTCCACCGATTAAAATTTCTCCCCCTGTATACAAAATTGTATATAAAAATCAGGGAATTTGTAAATTTACCAAGGTTAGTTAGACTAATTATGTTATCCGACGTTGAATCTATAAAACAATGATTGAACTCAAAATCTATTTAACAATAAAAACATTAACAATCTTAACATTGATTACCTATTATCCCTCGTATCTGTGTCATTTTAACATTGTTCCGATAAGAATTTCATAAGTCGTTCCATTTTTGCAATGATGAGATTAAATAAGAATGCATTATGCAAAACAGAGATAATTTGAAAGTGCGGTTAAAGTGATTCTTACTCAGAAGTCAAAAATCACAACTGTACGTAGATAATAAACGGCACTCTAAGTCTTATAATATTTACAATTTCTTGCATCTGTGTGATATCATCTTTGTTCTTTACTTGGACGTACAAATTTCAATCTGTGGACCCGTATATCTTCCAAATTGCGGTATTTAAAAGAATTAGTTTAGATAAAAGTTATTCAGGACAGAGAGGGTCGTTTAATTGTACCTTTAGTTTTGACCTTACGATCAATTTTAAAGGTTATTTGAAGGTTACGATGGTTTCTTAAATGCAACACTCTATTTTTATTGCGGATTTCGAAAGATATGATAATTTTAGACCAATGTAACGGTGATTTTTAAATGCAATTTTAAAATAATCCATAGATTCCTACCCCGAACCTCCGTTCACAAAATTGACGCTCTAGGATAGTTATAAAGCAAAACCGTTTTTCGATATTTTCTGAGTAACTTAACTGTTCGCAGTACTTAAAATAATTAAATTAATTGTAACAGTGTAAATCATTCTAATTAGCTTTTCTTTGATGTCAATTTTCAAGGTTGTCTTAAAGTTGCAACGCATTTTTTTTAGTCGTAAAAAAATCGTTTTTAAGTCCATGTTTTTTCTGCAGAAGCTGTTATTTGACAACGGAACTTTTTGTAAATTCTACAGAACATATTTTGTCGGTGGAGATTTTTTAGTTTTTCGAAATAATTGCAGGATGTGCTCACTATTAAAATTCAATTGAGTTTGAAGACACTACTAATAGAGTGAACAGTTAGCCTCTCTGTTGAAAGAGTGAATTCTTGATGTTCTAGAAGTGGAAACTCACTCTGCATGGTTTGAAGACTCATTCTGCATAAACGATGCTATATATGTGCTTCGTATAAACTTCGAATTAAGTCAATGTTTAGAAAGCCAAGTCTTCATTTCAGATACCAAAACTGACTTTCAACCAAAATTATAACATATGCTTTTTATATTGTATGCTGAGGATACTGCATATAAAAATGGATATACATATATATTATCGATAATTTTACATGTTGTGCAAATCAGCAAATTAAGTTTTCTTCTAAAAACTGAATTTTGTTCAAAATTACTTTTATTCAGCTTTATATTTCTATATAGGAATTACAAAAGAGTATTATCATTTTATGTGGTATTTTTACATCATTATATGTATATAGAATAGAGCATTCTTCCGCCAACGCCTAAAATTAGTACAAATTGACATCATAGTTGTTATAAATAGGTATTAAAATATCATGGAAAAATTTAACCATAGTTTGCATTTGAATAAATTTATCAGGGTTGAATGAAAACTATGGACTTGGAATAATTGTAAAATATTTCCAGAATTTAGAAAGTTATAAACGTTGGGTACTAACATCACCAAATTTAGTATATAAGAGTAGGTTAACACAGTAAAAAATCAACAATCCGATTAGGAAATTTATCCCAGACAACTTCAGACCAACCCCGTCAAAAGATGACCCGTTTATATTGCAGTACCAGGTAAAGAAAAGCACAGGTCCATAAAAGCACATCGAAAAGGGCAGGTAATTAGGCTTATCAAGGGACTTACTGGATAGTTAACATGACGAAATTTTGTTGCCCTCTATCATCACCTGTTTTTCACTTCGTCATGATCGAATTCTTCAGTACAAGTCAGTCAGTTCCAAGTTAACGACCAAAGAAGACGGACGAACATAATAATCATGGCTGTACTCTATAACTCTGTTTTTTCGGAAGATTTTGAGGCGGTGAAGAGATTGCTGATCAATGGAGCAGAAATCAACGGAAGAAAAGAGAACGGTTCCACGGCACTTCATGCTGCAATATACAACTCCGGGATTGGAATTCTTCAGTTTTTGCTAGAATGGTGCCCGGATGTAGACGCAGCGGACGAGAACGGGAATACTCCTCTTCATTTGGCGGTGATCCTCGACAACAAAGAAGCTGGACGGTTACTCCTGGAGCATGGATGTAACGAAACATTAAGAAATGCTAACGGCGATACTCCATGGGACATCGCTGTGAGGGTTCTTAATGACATCAAAGAACAATAGTCGTCTATTGGGATTTATGAATCACTGCAGGATTCAACAACTGTGCAAAGCCAAGCAAGAAGAAAGAGTAAAGAAGACTCTAAATTTAACATTTTTAAACACGCCTATGTTGCATATTTATTAATAAACATTGTTGATAAATATGGAACATAGACAGTCCTAAGCCTGTTGAAAGTGCGAAGGAAAATGTTGTATCTAATAATAATTTATTATTTTTATTATACATTAAAGAAATATTATTCTTACTTAAAATTTTCGGCCAACAAAACGTCAATCTTCCTATAAAAAAAGTGCACTTTTTAAAGGAGATATCGTTACCTACACTCAAAAAAATTAGGTTACCTGACTGAATACGGCGCCAACTAATTGATCCTTGTTAAAGTAGCAAGGGAAACATTACTACAATAATAGGGAAATTCATGTTCCACTTAGTTTTCTTGATTCATCTAATCATAAAAAAGGACTGTTATGATAAAGATAATATTATTCTTTTAGCAACAGGGGTAATAGAAGTAAAATTAGATAATTATTTTCAACATCAAAGAATATGTTTATTACTAGAATTACGTATGAATACGATACATGTACGTACATATGTATGTACTATGTATGTATTACTTGTATGTACTTTCATCTTCATCCCAATAAACATTTCGACGAGGGCATGTCTAAAAGATATCTAAAAGATGTATTTTTAAAGATGAGGCCTTTTCCTCAGAATAAACATAACCTCGAACTGTAGGATATATGTAGTGTCAAAACATGCACAAACATGATCCATCTATACATATTAATTTTGATATATCGACATATCGACAAATGACTGAAATCCACTAGCTCTTTCAATTAAAAATTTATTATTACTAAATTAAAATATTTAGGTCTCAAACAATTATTCAATAATGAATTTGCATTAAAAAGCTCATTATTTAGGCCCCTTCGTGTAGCTCTTACAGCACACTCGAATACTCAGCGTATAGAATGACTGATTTACATATTTCTGTTGCGAAGTTCCTTTTTCAAAAAAGAGATGTGACATTTGTCCTTCAAATTTTGTACGTGTAAAACAAATGTTAAAGAAATGTTGGAAAAATCGAGTCGGTTCTTAATTTGGACCTCATTTTTTTTTAGCAATTTCTCGGATTACAAGTTGTGACATTTGATCCAATCAAAGTTTTTTAGGGAAATGAGAATCTGGCATAACTCGAGACAAAGTTATAAAGTAATTTTAAAAATAAATTAGAAGATATATAATGAGGACAAATTCTGTCATTTTTCATTCATTTTATTGTTCAGCATGAGTTTTATATTTATTAATTTTGTTTAATTTTATAATCAGTTTGCTGTCAAAATTTAATAACATCAGTTGAATTGGTTCAAATCTACTATACCATAGAAAACTAATTTAATGTGCCTTGAATAACATTGAAAACATTAAAGCGTATACTGCAATTGGAGAAAAATGCCCTAATTTGTTATCATTGTATCTCCTTCAATTTCGGATAAAAATGACCCTATAGCCTGGTCTCGAGTTATGCCAGAATCTCAAAAGCCTGACAAAAATTGATTGGAACAAATCGCAAAACTTCAAATAAGACATAATGCCAATGAAAAAACAGGTCCAAATTGAACACCGATTCGAACACTTCCAAAGAAAGGTCTCACAGGCCTACATCATGAATTTCTTTATGCACATTTCTTATATTTCAGCTACCGAAAGTCGAACATATGTAAAAATATTTTCTACGTAGACTGTTTTCTTTAATTGCTGCATTGATACAGATCTTTTAAATTATATGAAATATTTAAAAGTTCACAATCAAAATACATTATACACTTATACCATAACATAAATAATACTCATGAAAAATAATTAAATTTAAAAAACTATAATTGAAATGTAATGACTTTGAAAAAAAAAATCAATTTAATGTATTTCATTGACCCAGCTTATTACCAAATTAAATTTAAACTAGTGTTGGCGCGGTGCCTCGCTCGCTTCGCTCGCTCAGAAACTTCGACCCAGTAGAGAGTCGGCTATTCCTTAATACTCGTTTATTTACTAACAGCTTTCAATTATATTATAAAATTATATTGATATTTGGGAGTCCAATCATATTTAGATCCAAGTGGCTTCGATAGATATGTTACAACAATATAGTATTTCTTATATGTATGAAAATTGAAAATGAGTATTTTCAAAACTTCGACCCCGATAACAGGCCAGCCTAAGTATTAGTAAATAAAAATTGCAAAACACTTACTTCCAGCACATGTATTGTAATAGATTATTCGATGCATATTACATGTTTACAGTGTTTTACTAATTACGGTCTGTATCATTATGATCTTATATATACAATAAATATACATATAATTCGTCAAAGATATCTTGAAAGTGTCGAAAAGATCTATGACGGATATCTTTTAGATACTATAAGACATCTTTTAGATATATCGAAATAGTTATTTTCGGATTAAGGGCGTAAAAGAAAGGGTCGTTACTTTCATAGTTAAGAAACCTGATTAATTGAATAATTTATCACTTCTGTATTGACAGAGATTCCTATGCTATTATGCATTATATCATTTACTAATATAACTGCATCTCTGTTGCTAGTTTAACAAGGATTCCTTGTTATATCAAACATTTTCTATACTTTTGAGGAATCAAATGTTAGTAAGGATTGAGTTAATAAGGAGAAATAGTTGTTCTTCAGCGTTTTACTTTTTTCAGTGTAGTAACCATGTTTTGAAGAAATTTTAATTTTTTTTTAGATAAATGTAATATATAATTTATATTATTCGTTTGCAACATGTTTACATAAAATACACATGCAAGAAAAAAGCTAACACGGCGCTTGCCTGCCGAGCACGACAAAAGCGAATCATTGTTCGTTTTTTGGCAATTTCTCGAAAAATATGAAGTACATATAACTGAAAAGGTATATTAACAAAAAAGTTTCTAATTTAAAAAATACAAATTTTGAAACGGGTTTCAACTTGATGCAATGTTTTACTTCGGAGATGTGAACGGTTAAAAATGACATGCAATTTAATGTAAGGTCAATGCCCAACAATAAACTAAATTTATTAGTTTGTAACTTAAAGGTGTCAGTAATGTAAGCTGTTAAGTAATTTTGTATTATGTTTCATACATCAATAAATGGATTTTACGGTACGTGTTCGCTAAATTTCCATACTGTTTAATATATTTTGAGGTATGATTTTTAACTTTGCTTCGTATGTTGTTTAGGTTTATGGGTTATTATTCTGTTCATTGTCCGCTGTTCTTGGAAAAATGGTACCTTGTTATTAAATTAAAAATAAGTAGTCAGTTTCTCGCGAATATTCGCTTAAGGCGGATAGTTCGTTTACATTTTTGTAGTTTGGTGATAAGATTATAATCCCTAGGTAGAAATGAAATCAGTTATTAGGCAATTCTTGTACAATAATATATAAATATTCTTGTTAAGCAACTATTTTGTTAAGTTTGAGAAATAGGAAATTAAGTTAGATAATTTGTTTGCCTATTTATAAGACACTTTTACTCGACAATACTTCTTGATTTATTGAGACTATTATCTAGTACATATATTTTTGTCTAAAACCTGTGGAAATCTCTCCATTCATTACGCATTTTTTAGACAACTTTATTGGATAGAGGAACGGAAAAATAAACATTAATTTAAGTAAGGTTTTAAGTCTAGGCTTAGAGATATATAATATAAAAGGTTACTAGTAAAAATGTTAGACGACCTCGGATTTGCGGATATTTCTATTTGAATTCACGATATAGAACGCAATGTAGTCTTATGCGTAAATATAACTATTACGATAATAATTTTAAATAAAAATGCTTGGCGCAAGTGTACGTGTACCACCACCCGATGAGTTTTCGAAGCTTCATGTTTTCGATGCCCTTCGATTGAGCACCGTGACGAACAATAGTTATGTTGCAGGTGGTCGCTTATAGGATTATGATTAAGATCCATGTTCTCAAATTCAATACACCTCATCCACATCTTTTTTATAGCAACAAGAAAAACAGAAGTATTTCTTTCCGACTGCGTCAGAATAACCGTATTCCAAGACTGATGCATGAATGTTACGCGCCTACAAAGTAGCGCTTTGACGCCTGTGCTTATTGCAAAACAGTTTTAAAATCATTTTTTCTTACAACTTTTAGACAACGCATTTGTATATAATTTTAATACAAGTTTTTTTTGTCCAAGTTTTAATACATTAAGCGATGTAAGGTTTTGTAAGATTTTCTTTTTGAAGGGTATTTTCGTTTATTTTGTACAATTTTCAGGCATTATATAAACATTTTTCTTCCACAAAATTTTAAGACAACGTATTTGTCTAATAATTAGTTCCTATCCACTAAAATGCTATTGTTTTATACAACAAACGCCAAAAATACATTTTTCCTAATAGCAGTTAGGCTTAAAATATGTCTGCTCTAAAATTACAAAAAAATGGATAAAAACCGCATAAAAAGCCTTTACGACTTTATGCTACCGCAAAAAAACATCAATATAATATTACCTAAATTATCGGCAACAAGCTGTAGTATTATGCAGAAACAAAACGGAAACAAAACAGAAACAGATTATGTAAAAAAAGTAACTAAATAAAATTTATGACTTTGTTACATTTTGTATGAAAAACTGGCCTTACTTATCATTCACAAACGTGTCAGTTTAAAAGTTTATTAGAAAAAACTGGCCAATATTTTGCCCGACTTTTTACTCGGGCTGCTGTACATTAAATTGAATTTTGCATGTGGATAGCATGCATCTATTTTCGGAGGTATATATTGAAATTCTATAAAGCATTACTTTAAGATACATAAAATTTTCTGGGTACATTTTGAAGGTCTTACATTCAAAGTCGTTTATTTTTGGAATTGAAATGTGCTTTCAGCACATGGTCATTAAATTATTACAACTACATAACATTTCGTTATATCATCTATCTAAAAATGATACTTATTGTAAAGATAATCATTTTGATAAATATTTGTCAAATATGAAATGTGAAAAATATTGCTTTGAAATTTATAAATCTAATTGTATATTCTTAATTAGCAACCGAAAAAACGAAAATCTAATATTTAAAACCAATGAATTTGCTGAATAGAAACAATTAAACTATTTTTGTACCGTATTTTAGCAATATCTTCTTCTCGATCTGCTAATTTTAACGTGTAAAAAAGGGGGTTAGCTCGGAAAATTCCTAACATAACGTTGCATTAATTTTTTGTATTTTGGTCCGCTGTATATGAAACTGCATTAAATAATAATGGCCGCTTCCACAAATAACTTAAAAAAAAACGCGTAAAATATATTACATCGAGGTAGGCTTAAAATAGAAGGAATGAGAAAAATAGAACAAATCTGACTTTTTTCGAGTTGATAACACATTAACCTCATCAGTTGAATACGACTCTACAATATACAACGGCGTCGCTTGGCGAATTTCAGACATAACCACAAATCTCGATAATAACCATTTAATAAACATTTTAGGAACGTTTCTGGAACATTCTAAAAATGTTTTAGAAACATTTGGCTTCTTCGTGCCCGTTGGGATGGTATCAAATTTTATTTTGTTATGTTACTGAGTTATGAGTTTGTTAGGAAACATAGATTTAACATTTTCCTTCGCACTTTACACAGGCTGAGGACTGTCTACGTTCTATATTTATCAATAATATTTATTAATAAATATGGAACATAGGCGTGTTTAAAAATGTTAAATTTAGAGTCTTCTTTGCTCTTTCTTCTTGCTTGGCTTTGCACAGTTGTTGAATCCTGCAGTGATTCATAAATCCCAATAGACGACTATTGTTCTTTGATGTCATTAAGAACCCTCACAGCGATGTCCCATGGAGTATCGCCGTTAGCGTTTCTTAATGTTTCGTTACATCCATGCTCCAGGAGTAACCGTCCAGCTTCTTTGTTGTCGAGGATCACCGCCAAATGAAGAGGAGTATTCCCGTTCTCGTCCGCTGCGTCAACATCGGGACACCATTCAAGCAACAGTTGAAGAACAGTAATCCCGGAATTGTAGATTGAAGCATGAAGTGCCGTGGACCCGTCTTCTTTTCTTCCGCTGATCTCCGCTCCATTGATCAGCAATCTCTTTACCGCCTCAAAATCTTCCGAAAAAACAGCGTTATAGAGTACAGCCATGGTTGTGATGTCTGTCCGTCTTCTTCGGTTGTTAACTTGGAACTGACCGACTTGTAATGAAGGATTCGGGCATGTCGTAGTCAAAAACAGGTGATGATGGAGGGGCAATAGTTGTTTACCTACAAAAAATTCGTCATGTTAAGTATCTGGTGGGTCCGGTGATAAGCCTACTTAACTACCCTTTTCGGTATGCTTTTATGGACCTGTGCTTTTCTTTACTTGGAGCGGCAATATAAACAGGTCGTGTTCTGACGTAGTTGGTTTTGAGATGTCTAGGAAATACTTGGTTTTAGACTGTATTAACTACTTATTTACTAAATGGGTGATATTTGTTGTCAATGACCGAATGTGAGGAACTTTCTAAATTGTCCAACATTTTACATGTACCTATTCCAAGTTGATGGTTTGAAATTTAAACTCTCTGATTATTTTACCGGAGTATAATAATCATTGTATCTGAGTAAATCATTTTAAATACAATTTATAACACCAATCGTTATCAATTTGCAATAATTTTAGACATTGGTGGTCATCATTTTACCACATTTTTATTAACTCGTATTCTTGTCTGTCTGTCTGTCTCTCTGTCTGTTTGTCCGGTGCAAATCTTGTAATCGATTTTAAACTAACTTATTGATGTGCTAGAGACTTGATACTTTTAGGATAGCCCAAAATTGGATGACAATGCATTCCTTTACCGTTTATTAGAAGCTTCAATCTAATAGAAGTTACCTCTATTGCGCCCCAAGTTTTTCATTTTAAGTCTTGCAAATATTTTATTTCCTAATAAAATGAAAAATTATTGCGTATTTATTTCGGCATGGTATTAGTGATCTGTGTGGATGGGAACAATTATTTTATCCTTTTTAGTCCATTTATAAAAACGTGGTTTTTAAAAAGAATTTTGTATTTTTTAATTATTTCTACTCTACTGCATACATAGTCGTTTCTCCGCGTCACCAAAAGAAACCGTAATTTTTGATTGTGTTAATTTCTATGAATATATAGAAAGCTAAATACATGTAATTTTTAAAAACTTTTGTTTTATTCCGTCGATGAGTATCTATTATTGTAGTGTTATTTGTAATATCCTCAACAGACCATGTAAAGAGTGTCCCGAAATTTATCTTTACATTTCTGTGCAGTTATGCGAGATGTTGTCCTATAATAAATTTGAAACATTACATGTGTTACCCTGACATTCAAAAGCGAAAATATCCGGAATGAAAGTATTTTATAAAACTTAATTCGAGTTTGAGTTACACTTTTAAATGTTATAATATTTAAATGACATAAATTGCATTGAAAAGATCACTAGTTAAAACAGATAAATATCCATATTCTCATATTCCACACGAATCGTTTACACAATTTTGTTTATCATAATTAATCAACAAACTAAAAATATTACTGCTGCTTTCTCAATAATGCTTTTCCTTTTGAATATCTTGAACGATATAGGTGTTTAAAAACAGTTAAATTATAAGCAAACCATTTCTCAAAACTTTGAAAAAACTTAGAAATAGACAAATATAACGAGACGGAACTAGGCAAATATGTTGAGACGTAAATATATCGAGACGCAAATATGCCGGGACTCTATTACATTACAGTACACTTCATTGAAATAATATGTACGCAAATGCAGAATGGTAAAAAAAAATAAATGTTACACAGATTTTTAACACTGTACGATGTGTCGACGTGAAGTAATAAGAAAAATGTATATGAAAAGACAATTTTTTAAGTTTACTGAATTGTATATATAGATAACCACAATTCTTAGTGGATGACCACTAGTATTGCTTATGTTTCCAAAGCATATAGTAATTTATATTAGCAAAAAATCTTAAATTTTACATAAAGAAATTCCCAAATTAATATCAGGAATATCATGATCGTCAACTGACTGTTTCTCTCCCGAGTAAAAAAAATGTTTCCGATAAATTTCTCATTCAAAGTTTCTGGAATGTTTCTGTAAGTTTCTAAGCGTCCCATGTAAGCAACTTTTTGGAAATATAAATAAGAAACTATAAGGAAACTTCAGAAAAATTTATCGGAAACATTGCTTTTTACTCGCTGCCCAAGTAAAAAACAAAGATGATATCCCATAGATGCAAGAAATTGTAAATATGATAAGAGCTAGAGTGCTGATTATTATTTACGTGCAGTTATGATTTCTGACTTCTGAACAAGAGTCACTTTAACCGCACTTTCAAACATTTGAGGAAAATTATCTCTGTTTTGTATAATGCATTCTGATTCAATCTCTTCATTGCAAAAATGGAACGATTATTGAAATTCTTATCGGAACAATGTTAAAATGACACAGCTAGATACGAGTAATAATAGGTACTCAATGTGAAGATTGTTTTCGTTTTTATTGTTAAATAGATTTTGAGTTCAATCATTGTTTTGTAGATTACGGGAGGGATAACATAATTAGTCAAACTAACCTTAGTAAATTTACAAATTCCATTATACAATTTTGTAAACAGGGCGAGAAATTTCAATTTGTGGACCCGAATATCTTCCAAACTGCGGCATTTAAAAGAATTGTTTTGATAAAAGTTATCCAGCACAGAGATGGTCGTTTAATTGTATCTTTAGTTTTGACCTTAAGGTCAATTTTAAAGGCTATTTCAAGGTCACGATGATTTTTTAAATGCAACACTCTATTTTACTGCGGATTTCGAAAGATAGGACAATTCTAGATCAATGTAACGGTAATTTTAAATGCAATTTTAAAACTAGTGTTGGCGTGGTGCCTCGCTCGCTTCGCTCGCTCAGAAACTTCGACCCAGTGGAGAGTCCGCTATTCCTTAATACTGGTTCGTTTACTGACAGCTTCAATTATATTATAAAATTATATTGATATTTGGGGGTCCAATCATATTTAGGTCCAAGTGGCTTTGATAGATATGTTACAACAATATAGTGTTTCTTATATGTATATATGCCATGTTCTGTCTATATCGTAACCATCTCTTCCAGTATGGTGTCCATCCATATAGACATTCTTTTGTATTTCATTTTAATGTGTTAAATGTCACATGTACATCTATCCCTTGTTCACCGATTCTCGGGAATAGTCACTGATTATAACATTGAAAAAATAGCCACTTCGAGAAGAAGTGAAATTTCACTGTTTTTGTTAGTTGAATTAAGTTGCTTTATAGGACAATAAAATTGAATCACTGCTTGAATCAGTGAAATTTAAAACGCGAAACAGTGAAATTCGTTCGTTGTTTATGCAGTGAATATGATGAAAGTTGCCGACACATCCCTGGTAGAAATCTGTTCAGGTTTTCGTTACACTGTCCAGTTTCCATATACCTTTAACATGGAAAAAATGTAAACTGGATAGAAACTGGATTCAGATCCTACTAGGGAACAGTGAATACTCTTTCGTTGATTCCAGTAGTGGATTTTTCACTGTTTCGAATTGAGAGAGTACCTAAGTAACATACACTGACAAACTTGCCTTATTATTTATAATGTTTACATAGAACTAGATACATACACCGATTTTATTCAAGAAACTACAGATATATTCACATGCCAATCATCATAAAGATTGCCGTGCCATAGCACGCTGTTGATATTTTCTTCATATTCTTTGTATTGGCATTTGGTGCTATCAATGATCTGCATTCTTGCGAGTGATGCTGAAAGATTATAGTGGTTCGCCCTATATCTGTTAATAGTGACAATACAGCGTCGTGATAGGGAAACATTAGAATACCTAGACTTTTGATTATTTGAATGGTACAATAAAAAATATTCTCTTCCTTTCGTTACGCTTAATTCTTCAATTAAGAGTAGCGTTTGCTTTTTCATATTTTTTCGGAAATAAATAAAAATCCCTTGACTACGAAAATTCTCAATCAGTTCTTAATTAATATCTTTTGTATTTTCTAGGAAACTATTTATAGTGCTTAGAATTGCCCTTACAGAGCCCGAATGATGAAAGCATTCTGCAATCACCTTTTATTTACATTTTTTAAAGAAATTTCCTACCTTACCGACAGACCAATTGAGAACCCCCTTAAATGACATTTTTTGAAAAATTATGCCATTGTAAAACATCGTTTTGTGTTTAAAACATTAAGTCACTTTTATACAAGGTGCCGTAAGAAAGACATTCTATGTCGAGACTATTTCGAGCCTGAAATCGAGACTGAGATCGAAACCACAAAATTTGATTTCGAGAAGACATTAAGAAGTGGTGATTTTTCATTTCATTTG
The DNA here is from genome assembly GCA_030407085.1 of Trichopria drosophilae. NCBI lineage: Eukaryota > Metazoa > Arthropoda > Insecta > Hymenoptera > Diapriidae > Trichopria > Trichopria drosophilae. Next base: position 81,154,015 of record CM059587.1, on the reverse strand, counting down.
AAATTTATGAAATATATATCAATATCGAATCGGACAATTTGTTTTTAATTGGAATTTTTGTAACGCCTTCAGAAGAGGTTGAACAAAAACTATACAAAACTTCAGATTTATTAGTATTTTATAGAAAAAGTTGTTGGAAAAATAATGAAAAGAACAAATTTTCCATTTAAAAACAATGTTAAATTTGAAACGCATGGTGGAGGCCGAAGAAATTATTTTACAAAAATGGGTTTAGGCACACTTATACAGTAGTGACTTACAAAGGAAGACATTATTCTGAACTACGGCTAAGCGCTTGGATAACTTTTGGAAACAGCCAGTTGACGATCATGATATTCCTGATATTAATTTGGAAATTTCTTTACGTAAAGTTTAAGTAAATAAAAAGAAACACATTCAATTTTATATAATCAGATGATATAACGAAATATTATGTGGTTGTAATAATTTAATAACCTTTTGTTGGAAGCACATTTCAATTCTAACATTAAACGACTTTAAAAGATAGACCTTAGAAAATTACGCAGAAAATGTCATGTATCTTAAATTTAATGTAATTCTTTATAGAATTTCAATATTTACCTCCGAAAATAAATGCATGCTACCACATGAAAAATTCAATTTGATGTACAGTTGTCCTGGTAGAAAGTCATATACAAATGCGTTGTCTAAAAGTGGTACGAATAAAATAGTTTAAAAATGTTTTGCAAACTGCGCAGGCGTCAAGGAGCTATTCTGTATGCGCGTAGTATAGTTATGTAGTAGTCGTATGGAATACGGTTATTCTGACGCAATTGGGAAGAAATACTTCTGCTTTCTTGTTACTATAAAAAAGATGTGGATGAGGTGTATCGAATTTGAGAACATGGATCTTAATCATAATCCTATAAGCGGCCACCTTCAACATAACTATTGTTCGTCACGGTGCTCAATCGAAGGCCATCGAAAACATGAAGCTTCTAACACTCCCCGGGTGGTGGTGCATCAAGCATACCCACGAACACTTGCGCCATGCATTTTTATATGAAATTATTCCCGTGTCATACAGTTACTCATTAGACTACATGGCGTTCTATATCGTGAATTCATGTAGAAATATCTGTAAGTCAGTGGTCGCCTAACATTATTACTAGTAATCCTTTATATTATACATGACTAAGCATAGACTTATAACATTACATAAATTCATGTTTATTTTTCCGTTCCTCTATCCAATAAAGATGTCTAATAAATGCTTAATGAATGGATATATTTCTACAGATATTAGACCAAATAATGTATACTAGATAACAGTTGCAAGAAATTAAGAAGTATTGTCGAGTAAAACGGTCTTATAAATAGGCAAAAAAATTGTCTAAATTAATTTTCCTAATTCTCAAACTTAACACAATAGTTACTTAACAATAATATTTATATATTATTGTGCAAGAATTGTCTAATAAATGATTTCATTTCTACCTAAGGATCATAATGGTCATCATTTTCATCATCATCGTAGTCAGCATCATTATCATAATTAATAATCAAAATGATTTATTGGGAAGACGGCATACATACTGAATGTAACCAAAGGAAAAATAAACAATGCGTCGTTCTAATGCGAACAACCGCAAAAGATTTAACTTAAACGGAGATATATAAGGCCAGAAAAAGTTATTTTTACTATTGGTTTTATATGGAAAACAAACCCTACCTGTATTCAATTTTATTAAAACTATTGCATTATATAAAGAACGAGTTTCGCACTTGGCTGCTGACTGTGTGCTCATCAGCAGGGATCACAGCAGCCTTACCCTGGACTCGATTATTTAATTTATGTGTAATTTTATAAATGTATCGTTTTTTCGAGTTTTTTTGGGGAAAAAACTCGAAGAAACGTACATTTTAGAATAGAGATTTTAAACGAGAAACGTTTTAAATTCTTGGGGAACCCTGATAAATATATATATAATAATGCTTTCTCTCTCAAAAAAAAAAATATTAAAATAAAAATATAAAATATATATATAAAAATTTCTGGCCTTAAATATTTCCGTTTAAGTTAAATCTTTTGCGGTTGTTCGCATTAGAACGACGCATTGTTTATTTTTCCCTTGATTACATTCAGTATGTATGCCGTCTTCCAATAAAATCATTTTGATTATTATAATAATAAATTCATTTATTCAGGTAATCATCAATTTTACATTTTTGGAGAGTAATACAATCATTTACATCTATTCAAAACGCATCCGCAAAAGTAAAAAAAAATTTACTTGTCGCGAACCTGAAAAATTTTCAGTTCAACGCCTGAAACTGCACTTAAAACTAATAAAAATAAAGAAAAAAAAAAGAATATAACGAATTAAAAATAAAATTAACTTAAATAGAGACTAATAACATTTAGCTTTCGATTTACAGTAAAATGTTCTCTAAGTTAGTTGTATTGATGCCATGTAATTTTTCCACAATTTCTTTTTTTATGCCATTTCTTGATCTGTGTAGAAAATTTGTACTAAGCGATAGCATGTTTAAACATCTGCATCCTATATAATCGAATGCACGTTGACCAATTTTTTTAAATTTCCGTGGACATACCACTGTAAAATTCATTTTACTGCGTGATATTTAATGACTGATGGATGCCAAGTGAGAATAACCCCAGTTTAATGGTAGCCAGCATTGCTTCCACAATAAAAAGTTTTTCTGTACATCGGAGTCAGCTTGCTAATGTGTTTCAGAAGAGTTTTTTTTCGGTAGAAAAGAGTCTGTTTTTTACACAATATTCTTTTGATAACGCTTTTTTGATAAGATTTCCAATGGTTTTAATTAATATATTCTACTTGCACGACCCCAGTAGCGGAGGGAAAGCATAACTGCATAATAGAGTTAAAACAATGAATAGTAGATTTGATACAAGTACTCTACATTGAGATACTACGCGAAGTTTGGTGAAGGCATTATGGTAAAAATCGCATTTTATTAACAATTTCCCCCATCGATCGTGTTTGTGCCAACGTAAATGGCTGTCTAGTATTATCCCCTAGATACTTTACGTTGTTTACTGTTTTGTATTTCCAACTGTTTATTTATTTAACATTAAAAGAGATTTTTTTTAGTGCTGGTTATACTATCTGTATTAATCATCCGAAAGTTAATAACTTTTGTTCTCTCAATGTTTACAGTCAAAGTATTTGTTATCAAAACCGAGTCTATTATACCAGGCAGATTTTTTTCCACTTTACAAATTAAGTTCTTACAAGAAGTGTTTCCTTTAAATAGAATCGTGGTATCATCCAGCGAAAGATATTATTTCGCCGTCCAATTTTAGTATTAAAAAAAAAATCATTTAAAAATAATGATAAAAAAGAAGTGGGCCCAATACCGTTTCCCTGCGGGACCCCGTAGGTGACTTTTTTGAGATCACTAGTGCAAAGAAACCAATTTGCACTTTTTGTTGTCTGTCCTCTAGATAACATTTCAATAGTTTGTGAGGAGATACCTCAAATGCCATAACTCATAAGTTTTTTCAAGCAGAAGCGAATGCCTTATCGTATCAGAAAGCCTTCTGTTGAATATTAAATAATAATTAGCATGTATTAGAATCCCTAATGCTTTTACACTTTCGCGACTATTTCGTTTCGTTTCGACAACAATAAGATTGTTGTCATCGCCGGTAAAGCCGCACATATACACAGGTACGCGTGTATGCGTGTTGTCGAATTTGAGAAAACATCGGCGCGCAGTTATGCGGCATACGTTATAGCGAAAGCCTCGGCGATTAATTTTTTTTGTTAAACCGTAAAAGTTCTTTTTGTTTCGCCATATTAAAAGTAAAGCTTCACAACTACGTCGCTTCCTTTTATTACTGCCCGGTTCCTAAGTTTGAGAATAGTCAACAGGTTTATGGGCCCAGGCACGTGAAGCCTTGCGTGGGAGTAAAATCGGTGCAATCGAATCGAACGCGGATCGAGTAGTTTTTAAAAAACTATCGGTGAAGCAAGATCAGTGATTGATCGGTCGACTTTCGTGAGCGCGGAGACGCGTGTGTTAGAAAATAAAATTTGCCACAGAACCTCTGAATTTATCATAAGGATGTCGGATACATTTTCCGCTGAAAGAACATCGAGAAATTCGACGGGTACACATTTCCATGCCTGGAAAAATTTCAAGTGTCCGCCATTTTTGCAGCTCTTGGCATCGAGGATATATTTAGATCGGGTACGAGAGTCCAAACCCGAAGAATGTCGATGCGGCAGCCCTAAAAATCATGGAAAAAGGACGATGCGAAAGTCAAATTTATAAATAGCATCTGCAATGGACGCTACCACAGGTTGAGACAAGTTATCACATGGCAAAAGCGGTAAGGAAATGTGGTCTCGATTACTGCTCCTTCATCGAGCAGAAAATCAGACAGCAAATAAGTTGATTATGACCGCAACGTTTCCATGAATTAAAAATGGAAATCCAAACGAGTCAATCATTACTTTGTCGCAAAAATCCGGAAATTTTGGCCTGCGCCGCAGTTGGCTGATATCGGAGATAGTAATTTCGGACGTCACTTGTTAATGGCTAAAATTTTTGTTCAAAGTCTTCCTATCAAATTACAATGCCCTTAGACCGCCTGTGATAGTGTCGATCCGGAAAGGCAAACGTTAGTAATTGCCTTCTAGGAAACGACCTGTTGAAAGAAGAAACAAGACAGAGAATCGATGGACGATTCGATAATGGGGGGGGGGGGGGTGGGGGGGGGGGGGGGTGGGGGGGGGGGGGGGTGGGGGGGGGGGGGGGTGGGGGGGGGGGGGGGTGGGGGGGGGGGGGGGTGGGGGGGGGGGGGGGTGGGGGGGGGGGGGGGTGGGGGGGGGGGGGGGTGGGGGGGGGGGGGGGTGGGGGGGGGGGGGGGTGGGGGGGGGGGGGGGTGGGGGGGGGGGGGGGTGGGGGGGGGGGGGGGTGGGGGGGGGGGGGGGTGGGGGGGGGGGGGGGTGGGGGGGGGGGGGGGTGGGGGGGGGGGGGGGTGGGGGGGGGGGGGGGTGGGGGGGGGGGGGGGTGGGGGGGGGGGGGGGTGGGGGGGGGGGGGGGTGGGGGGGGGGGGGGGTGGGGGGGGGGGGGGGTGGGGGGGGGGGGGGGTGGGGGGGGGGGGGGGTGGGGGGGGGGGGGGGTGGGGGGGGGGGGGGGTGGGGGGGGGGGGGGGTGGGGGGGGGGGGGGGTGGGGGGGGGGGGGGGTGGGGACAGTTCTTTCATAACCTCCAAATGTGACAAGTGATATGGTGTAGCTAAAAGTGGACAAATTGAAACATTCAACGCTGCCAAAAAATTTCAAGGAAAATAAACAAAACGTTTCAGGAAATGCCCTAAAAAAAGAAGTGATTGACAAGAGATACAATGAAATTCAAAGACTGTTTCCTGTGCTTCTTGCAAGTGCTGGTGATGCTGAAAAAAAGGTAAAACTTGTCAAAGTGTGTATGACAGTGGAAAACAGTAATGAACAGTGTTGAACATATGCTTTCAAAACTTTGATTGCCAATAAAAGTAACCTATTATCAGATGTTCAATGTTGGATAAGTCACTAAACAGAGTGCCTCATGCTACATCTGAATAAGCTACTTAAAATCCTAAATACACATTTACTTATCAGATATGCCAAAGAAGTACAAAAAACTCTTTTAGAGAGTGATAACCAAATTATGATATTAAACCATTTGAACGTTTGCATTGGTAACAATTGGAGAGTATTTATTACTTATTGGCATTGAAAACAAAATTAAAAGCAGTAGTCAGTATATGATTTCACAAATCATCTAGTAATTTGAATTAATTATAAACATTTAATGGCATCTCACCATTTACATCATTCAACGCTGAGTGGTGTGGCCGATTTTATGCAATAAATCTACTCCATGATGATTATTTTTACAGAAACGTACAATGAAGCTTTGGAAAAACTTAAACAATTACAGTATGAAGAGCATGTCTATTTACTTGAATCAGAAGATAGTGTCTCAGAGTATCAGAAAAAAATGGTACCTTCTGTCCGTCGAAATCAATTACTACAAGAATACAATCAACTACATTCACTATTTGTTAAAAAGGATGGTGATGCATCAACGCTTCCTTCTTCCCTCTCTTATGAAAATGAACATGCTTTAATAAAACTTCAGGAGACGCAAGGTATTATAGTTCTACTTTTAAAAATAATATAAAATCTAAAACTACAATTGATAAGTGTGTAAACTTTCATTTCAGATCACCAATCGACTACTTCGAAAAAAGAAGCAAAAAATCTGCAATTAAAAAAAAAAGGAATTAAAAAATAAGAGTGAACAAGTAGGAAAAGCCAGCAGCTTTATATTCGTCGACATCCACACACAGTCCAATAATCAGCTGCAGTTCGTTCATCAAGTTGTCAACAGTTCATATTGGTCGATTGCTCTGACAGATAACACTACTTCCCAAAATGAAGCACAGACTACCATTAATGAGGACACCGTTGAAGTTTCACCAGTCATCTACAACGAAAACTGCAGTACCAATTCAGATTTCAACTTACCTGTTCTCATCTTTAGTGATATCCATTGTTCAACTCGTAAGTATATAGCAACATACTTTAATTTAGAAAATGTTCGTTAAAGTTATTATGTATATCTTTATTTTCAGCGTTTGAAAGTATGTGTTGGCTCAAATGATGAAGCTTACTTCCGAAATTGCAACCATGAAGGAAAAACAAGATTCAATGAAAAATTATTTATTGGACGAAGCGAAATCGCCCCCCCCCCCCCCTTCATATGGCAAATTGACAGTGCAGATTTTTTGGTGACCGATATAATTTTAGTCTTCCACTTAAAAAGACTAATAATGGATGGGTTGGCATTTTCGACAATTTATTTATAAAATAATCAATAGCTTCAGAAAATGTTATTGTGAGTAATGATTATATATTGTAGATATTAGTTTTACTGATTCATTAATTCTTTTTTTAGTGTTCTGAGTTGATCAAACCTGATTGACAAAGATTTAAGTATTACAAAAATTCGTTTGTAAATATATTAAAAAAATTTTATGATTTAAAATGATCTTGTCCAGGAGTTTTACTGCTATTAGTACAATCTCATCTAAAACCAGACATCCAATAACCAAAAGGTTATATTCAAAGGTACGAGGTTTTGCAATATGCATGTATGGTGTGAAACTTATTTTTTATATATCCTAAGATGCTTTGATTTAAAAAACAATTTTTCTTAATTTTTATTTTAATTTTTCTTTTTATTGCAGTTATCATAACAGGAGTATAGGGTCGGAGAGAAAGAAAAATGTAATACCGAAGCTAAGGATTTAAAATCAGCACTCAGTTAAGTTATTTGAACACGTGAAAGAATGGGCCTTCATCATAGTTAACCATCTGACAATTTGCCATTCATACTAATGTTACATTGTAAGTAAGTAATTATCACTCCTGTTATTATTTTGTTTAAAAAGTATAATGAAAGTAATAAAAATGAAGTTCAAAATAAAATATTGATTAAATTACTCTACATATGTTCTGGAGATATTTTAAACCAATTTGAAATTCTTTACGTTAAAAGATGCATACTGTATTTTCTGGTTCGATGGTTGTGGACCTCGATAATTCTACGTCCGAAGGTTTCGACTAAGGACGAGAAATCATTAAAAAATATTCAAACATAGAAAAGACAGAACACTGTTAAAAAAATTAAAATTGAAATGTACATGGCAGTAGTAAATTTCAATCATGAAAATTGTGGGTGATAACAATACATGGGAAATCATTGACTATATTTCCAAAGTGGGAATTAAGAGGTTTATCGCGTTCATTGTAATTTTTTAACGCCCACAGTTAAACATCCCGTGATTTTACAAGCCCCACGCAATGGAAAACAAAAACGACCAAAACCATTGTTAACACTTACAACACCTTTACTGAGACCAATTTACCCACGTATTATACATCATATGTAATTTTACCATGACCCCCCCCCCTTTAAACCCGAGCCCCCCGTGCATTAAAATTGGTGTGTGTGGCCCCCTGGTCAAATATGGTAAAAAGTTCATTTTGTATTTTTTGTTAAAGTATAGGCATTATATTTAAATTTATAGTTATTACATGTGATAAAAATTCTAGCATAATTGTGGCTAGGATTCTCGTCAACATCTCTATCAGGGACGGGTCCACCGATTAAAATTTCTCCCCCTGTATAAATAATTGTATATAAAAATCAGGGAATTTGTAAAATGAAAAGGTTCGTTAAACTAATTAGGTTATCCGACGTTGAATCTATTAAAACAATGATTGAACTCAAAATCTATTTAACAATAAAAAACATTAACAATCTTTAACATTGATTACCTATTATCACTCGTATCTGTGTCACATTTTAACATTGTTCCGATTAGAATTTTCATAAGTCGTTCCATTTTTTGCAAATGATGAGATTAATTAAGAATGCATTTATGCTAAAACAGAGATAATTTTCCTCAAATATTTTGAAAGTGCGGTTAAAGTGGATTCTTACTCAGAAGTCAAAAATCAACAACGTGTACGTAGATATTAAACGGCACTCTAAGTCTTATAATATTTACAATTTCTTGCCATCTGTGTGATATCATCTTTTGCGTTCTTTACTTGGACGTACAAATTTCAATCGGTGGAACCCGTATATCTTCCAACTTGCGGTATTTAAAGACTTAGTTTTAGTTTAGATAAAAGTTTATTCTGGACAGAGAGGTGTTCGTTTAATGGTACCTTTAGTTTTGACCTTACGATCAATTTTAAAGGTTATTTGAAGGTTACGATGGTTTCTGAAATGCAACACTCTATTTTATTGCGGATTTTCGAAAAGATATGATAATTTGTAGACCAATGTTACGGTGTTTTTTAAATGCAATTTTTAAAATAAACCATAGATTCATACCCCGAAACTCCGTTTCACAAAATTGACGCTCTAGGATAGTTATAAAGCAAAACCGTTTTATTTTCGATATTTTCTGAGTAAACTTAAACTGTTCGCAGTACTTAAAATAATTAAATTAATTGTAACAGTGTAAATCATTCTAATTAGCATGTCTTTGATGTCAATTTTCTGGTTGTCTTAAAGTTGCAAACGCATTTTTTTTAGTCGTAAAAAAATCGTTTTTGAAGTCCTTGTTTTTTCTGCAGAAGCTGTTATTTGACAACGGAAACTTTTTGTAACTTCTTCAGAACATTATTTTGTAGGTGGAGATTTTTTTTTAGTTTTTCGAAATTTAATTGCAGGATGTGCTCACTATTAAAATTCAATTGAGTTTGAGGACACTACTAATAGAGTGTGAAACAGTTAGCCTCTCTGTTGAATGAAAGAGTGAATTTCTTGGATGTTCTAGAAGTGGAAACTCACTCTGCATGGTTTGAAGACTCCATTCTGCATAAACGATTGCTATATATGAGCTTCGTTTAAACTTCGAATTAAAGTCAATGTTTAGAAAGCCAAGTCTTCATTTCAGATACAAAAACTGACTTTCAACCTAAATTTATAACATATCGCTTTTTTTATATTGTATGACTGAGGATACATGCATTTAAAAATGGATATTCATATATATTATCGATAATTTTACATGTTGTGCATATCAGCAAATTAAGTTTTCTTCTAAAAACTGAATTTTGTTCAAAATTACTTTTATTCAGCTTTATATTTCTATATAGGAATTACAAAAGAGTATTATCATTTTAGGTGGTATTTTTACTTCATTTATATGTATATAGAATAGGAGCAATCTTTCGCCAACGCCTAAAATTAGTACAAATTGACATCATAGTTGTTATAAATAGGTAATTAAAATATCATGGACAAAATTCTAACCATAGTTGATGCATCCTGGAATAAATTTATCAGGTTTGATATGAAAACTATGGACTTGGAATAATTGTAATGCTAGAATATTTCCAGAATTTAGGAAAGTTATAAACGTTGCGTACTAACATCACCAACTTTAGTATATAAGAGTAGGTTAACACAGTTAAAAAATCAAACATCCGATTAGGATAATTTATCCCAGACAACTTCAGACCAAACCCCGTCAAAAGATGACCCGTTTATATTGCAGTACCAGGTAAAGAAAAGCACAGGTCCATAAATGCACATCGAAAGGGCGGGCAGGTAATTAGGGCTTATCAAGTGACCTTCTGGATTAGTTAACATGACGAAATTTTGTTGCCCTCTATCATCACCTGTTTTTCACTTCGTCATGATAGCTATTCATTCAGTTACAAGTCAGTCAGTTCCAATGTACGGACAAAAAGAAGACGGACGAACATAATAATAATCAGGCTGTACTCTATAACTCTGTTTTTTGGAAAGATTTTGAGGCGGTGAAGAGATTGGGGCTGATCAATGGAGCAGAAATCAACGGAAGAAAAGAGGACGGTTCCACGAGCACTTCTTGCTGCAGTTATACAACTCCGGGATTGGAATTCTTCAATTTTTGCTAGAATGGGTGCCCGGATGTTAGACGCTGCGGACGAGAACGGGAATACTCCTCTTCATTTGGCGGTGATCCTCGACCAACAAAGAAGCTGGACGGTTACTCCTGGAGCATGGATGTAACGAAAACATTAAGAAATGCTAACCGGGGCGATACTCCATGGGACATCGCATGTGAGGGTTGGGGTGTTCTTAATGACATCAAAGAACAATAGTCGTCTATTGGGGATTTATGAATCACTGCAGGATTTCACAACTGTTGCAAAGCCCAAGCAAGAGGAAAGAGTAAAGAGGACTCTAAATTTAACATTTTTAAACACAGCCTATGTTGCATACATTTATTAAGAAACATTGTTGATAAATATGGAACATAGAACAGTCCTAAGCCTGTTGAAAGTGCGAAGGAAAATGTTGTATCTAATACTAATTTATTATTTTTATATATACATTAAAGAAATATTATTCTTACTTAAAATTTTCGAGCCAACAAAAACGTCAATCTTCCTATAAAAAAAAGTGCACTTTTTAAAGGAGATATCGTTACCTACACTCAAAAAAAATTAGGGTTACCTGGACTGAATACGGGCGCCAACTAATTGATCACTTGTTAAAGTAGCAAGGGATACATTACTACAATAATAGGGAAAATTCATGTTCCATTTGTGTTTCTTACTTGATTCATCTAATCATCTAAAAAGACTGTTATGATAAAGATAATATTATTCTTTTAGCAACAGGAGGTTATAGAAGTTAAAATTAGATAATTATTTCAAACATCAAAGATATATGTTTATTACTAGAATTACGTATGAATTTACGATACATGTACGTTATATGTATGTACTATGTATGTATTACTTGCATGTACTTCCATCTTCATCCCACTGTCTAAACGATGTCGAAAAGATGTCCTTTTAAAGATGAGGCCTTTTCCTCAGAATAAACATAACCTCGAACTCTAGGATATATGAAGTGTCAAAACATGCACAAACACGATCCATCTACATACATATTAATTTTGATATATCGACATATCGACAAATGACTAAAATGCAATAGCTCTTGCAATGAAAGTTTTATTATTACCACATTAAAATACTTATGTCTTAAAAAATTATTCAATAATGAATTTGCATTAAAAAGCTCATTATTTAGGCCCCTGCGTGTAGCTCTTACAGCACACTCGAATACTCAGCGTATAGAATGACTGATTTACATATTTCTGTTGCGAAGTTCCTTTTTCAAAAAAGAGATGTGACATTTGTCCTTCAAATTTTGTACGTGTAAAACAAATGTTAAAGAAATGTTGGAAAAATTGAGTCGGTTCTTAATTTGGACCTCATTTTTTTTTAGCAATTTCTCGGATTACAAGTTGTGACATTTGATCCAATCAAAGTTTTTTAGGGAAATGAGAATCTGGCATAACTCGAGACAAGGTTATAAAGTAATTTTAAAAATAAATTAGAAGATATATAATGAGGACAAATTCTGTCATTTTTCATTCATTTTATTGTTCAGCATGAGTTTTATATTTATTAATTTTGTTTAATTTTATAATCAGTTTGCTGTCAAAATTTAATAACATCAGTTGAATTGGTTCAAATCTACTATACCATAGAAAACTAATTTAATGTGCCTTGAATAACATTGAAAACATTAAAGCGTATACTGCAATTGGAGAAAAATGCCCTAATTTGTTATCATTGTATCTCCTTCAATTTCGGATAAAAATGACCCTATAGCCTGGTCTCGAGTTATGCCAGAATCTCAAAAGCCTGACAAAAATTGATTGGAACAAATCGCAAAACTTCAAATAAGACATAATGCCAATGAAAAAACAGGTCCAAATTGAACACCGATTCGAACACTTCCAAAGAAAGGTCTCACAGGCCTACATCATGAATTTCTTTATGCACATTTCTTATATTTCAGCTACCGAAAGTCGAACATATGTAAAAATATTTTCTACGTAGACTGTTTTCTTTAATTGCTGCATTGATACAGATCTTTTAAATTATATTAAATATTTAAAAGTTCACAATCAAAATACATTATACACTTATACCATAACATAAATAATACTCATGAAAAATAATTAAATTTAAAAAACTATAATTGAAATGTAATGACTTTGAAAAAAAAAATCAATTTAATGTATTTCATTGACCCAGCTTATTACCAAATTAAATTTAAACTAGTGTTGGCGCGGTGCCTCGCTCGCTTCGCTCGCTCAGAAACTTCGACCCAGTAGAGAGTCGGCTATTCCTTAATACTCGTTTATTTACTAACAGCTTTCAATTATATTATAAAATTATATTGATATTTGGGAGTCCAATCATATTTAGATCCAAGTGGCTTCGATAGATATGTTACAACAATATAGTATTTCTTATATGTATGAAAATTGAAAATGAGTATTTTCAAAACTTCGACCCCGATAACAGGCCAGCCTAAGTATTAGTAAATAAAAATTGCAAAACACTTACTTCAAGCACATGTATTGTAATAGATTATTCGATGCATATTACATGTTTACAGTGTTTTACTAATTACGGTCTGTATCATTATGATCTTATATATACAATAAATATACATATAATTCGTCAAAGATATCTTGAAAGTGTCGAAAAGATCTATGACGGATATCTTTTAGATACTATAAGATATCTTTTAGATATATCGAAATAGTTATTTTCGGATTAAGGGCGTAAAAGAAAGGGTCGTTACTTTCATAGTTAAGAAACCTGATTAATTGAATAATTTATCACTTCTGTATTGACAGAGATTCCTATGCTATTATGCATTATATCATTTACTAATATAACTGCATCTCTGTTGCTAGTTTAACAAGGATTCCTTGTTATATCAAACATTTTCTATACTTTTGAGGAATCAAATGTTAGTAAGGATTGAGTTAATAAGGAGAAATAGTTGTTCTTCAGCGTTTTACTTTTTTCAGTGTAGTAACCATGTTTTGAAGAAATTTTAATTTTTTTTTAGATAAATGTAATATATAATTTATATTATTCGTTTGCAACATGTTTACATAAAATACACTTGCAAGAAAAAAGCTAACACGGCGCTTGCCTGCCGAGCACGACAAAAGCGAATCATTGTTCGTTTTTTGGCAATTTCTCGAAAAATATGAAGTACATATAACTGAAAAGGTATATTAACAAAAAAGTTTCTAATTTAAAAAATACAAATTTTGAAACGGGTGTCAACTTGATGCAATGTTTTACTTCGGAGATGTGAACGGTTAAAAATGACATGCAATTTAATGTAAGGTCAATGCCCAACAATAAACTAAATTTATTAGTTTGTAACTTAAAGGTGTCAGTAATGTAAGCTGTTAAGTAATTTTGTATTATGTTTCATACATCAATAAATGGATTTTACGGTACGTGTTCGCTAAATTTCCATACTGTTTAATATATTTTGAGGTATGATTTTTAACTTTGCTTCGTATGTTGTTTAGGTTTATGGGTTATTATTCTGTTCATTGTCCGCTGTTCTTGGAAAAATGGTACCTTGTTATTAAATTAAAAATAAGTAGTCAGTTTCTCGCGAATATTCGCTTAAGGCGGATAGTTCGTTTACATTTTTGTAGTTTGGTGATAAGATTATAATCCCTAGGTAGAAATGAAATCAGTTATTAGGCAATTCTTGTACAATAATATATAAATATTCTTGTTAAGCAACTATTTTGTTAAGTTTGAGAAATAGGAAATTAAGTTAGATAATTTGTTTGCCTATTTATAAGACACTTTTACTCGACAATACTTCTTGATTTATTGAGACTATTATCTAGTACATATATTTTTGTCTAAAACCTGTGGAAATCTCTCCATTCATTACGCATTTTTTAGACAACTTTATTGGATAGAGGAACGGAAAAATAAACATTAATTTAAGTAAGGTTTTAAGTCTAGGCTTAGAGATATATAATATAAAAGGTTACTAGTAAAAATGTTAGACGACCTCGGATTTGCGGATATTTCTATTTGAATTCACGATATAGAACGCAATGCAGTCTTATGCGTAAATATAACTATTACGATAATAATTTTAAATAAAAATGCTTGGCGCAAGTGTACGTGTACCACCACCCGATGAGTTTTCGAAGCTTCATGTTTTCGATGCCCTTCGATTGAGCACCGTGACGAACAATAGTTATGTTGCAGGTGGCCGCTTATAGGATTATGATTAAGATCCATGTCCTCAAATTCAATACACCTCATCCACATCTTTTTTATAGCAACAAGAAAAACAGAAGTATTTCTTTCCGACTGCGTCAGAATAACCGTATTCCAAGACTGATGCATGAATGTTACGCGCCTACAAAGTAGCGCTTTGACGCCTGTGCTTATTGCAAAACAGTTTTAAAATCATTTTTTCTTACAACTTTTAGACAACGCATTTGTATATAATTTTAATACAAGTTTTTTTTGTCCAAGTTTTAATACATTAAGCGATGTAAGGTTTTGTAAGATTTTCTTTTTGAAGGGTATTTTCGTTTATTTTGTACAATTTTCAGGCATTATATAAACATTTTTCTTCCACAAAATTTTAAGACAACGTATTTGTCTAATAATTAGTTCCTATCCACTAAAATGCTATTGTTTTATACAACAAACGCCAAAAATACATTTTTCCTAATAGCAGTTAGGCTTAAAATATGTCTGCTCTAAAATTACAAAAAAATGGATAAAAACCGCATAAAAAGCCTTTACGACTTTATGCTACCGCAAAAAAACATCAATATAATATTACCTAAATTATCGGCAACAAGCTGTAGTATTATGCAGAAACAAAACGGAAACAAAACAGAAACAGATTATGTAAAAAAAGTAACTAAATAAAATCTATGACTTTGTTACATTTTGTATGAAAAACTGGCCTTACTTATCATTCACAAACGTGTCAGTTTAAAAGTTTATTAGAAAAAACTGGCCAATATTTTGCCCGACTTTTTACTCGGGCTGCTGTACATTAAATTGAATTTTGCATGTGGATAGCATGCATCTATTTTCGGAGGTATATATTGAAATTCTATAAAGCATTACTTTAAGATACATAAAATTTTCTGGGTACATTTTGAAGGTCTTACATTCAAAGTCGTTTATTTTTGGAATTGAAATGTGCTTTCAGCACATGGTCATTAAATTATTACAACTACATAACATTTCGTTATATCATCTATCTAAAAATGATACTTATTGTAAAGATAATCATTTTGATAAATATTTGTCAAATATGAAATGTGAAAAATATTGCTTTGAAATTTATAAATCTAATTGTATATTCTTAATTAGCAACCGAAAAAACGAAAATCTAATATTTAAAACCAATGAATTTGCTGAATAGAAACAATTAAACTATTTTTGTACCGTATTTTAGCAATATCTTCTTCTCGATCTGCTAATTTTAACGTGTAAAAAAGGGGGTTAGCTCGGAAAATTCCTAACATAACGTTGCATTAATTTTTTGTATTTTGGTCCGCTGTATATGAAACTGCATTAAATAATAATGGCCGCTTCCACAAATAACTTAAAAAAAAACGCGTAAAATATATTACATCGAGGTAGGCTTAAAATAGAAGGAATGAAAAAAATAGAACAAATCTGACTTTTTTCGAGTTGATAACACATTAACCTCATCAGTTGAATACGACTCTACAATATACAACGGCGTCGCTTGGCGAATTTCAGACATAACCACAAATCTCGATAATAACCATTTAATAAACATTTTAGGAACGTTTCTGGAACATTCTAAAAATGTTTTAGAAACATTTGGCTTCTTCGTGCCCGTTGGGATGGTATCAAATTTTATTTTGTTATGTTACTGAGTTATGAGTTTGTTAGGAAACATAGATTTAACATTTTCCTTCGCACTTTACACAGGCTGAGGACTGTCTACGTTCTATATTTATCAATAATATTTATTAATAAATATGGAACATAGGCGTGTTTAAAAATGTTAAATTTAGAGTCTTCTTTGCTCTTTCTTCTTGCTTGGCTTTGCACAGTTGTTGAATCGTGCAGTGATTCATAAATCCCAATAGACGACTATTGTTCTTTGATGTCATTAAGAACCCTCACAGCGATGTCCCATGGAGTATCGCCGTTAGCGTTTCTTAATGTTTCGTTACATCCATGCTCCAGGAGTAACCGTCCAGCTTCTTTGTTGTCGAGGATCACCGCCAAATGAAGAGGAGTATTCCCGTTCTCGTCCGCTGCGTCAACATCGGGACACCATTCAAGCAACAGTTGAAGAACAGTAATCCCGGAATTGTAGATTGAAGCATGAAGTGCCGTGGACCCGTCTTCTTTTCTTCCGCTGATCTCCGCTCCATTGATCAGCAATCTCTTTACCGCCTCAAAATCTTCCGAAAAAACAGCGTTATAGAGTACAGCCATGGTTGTGATGTCTGTCCGTCTTCTTCGGTTGTTAACTTGGAACTGACCGACTTGTAATGAAGGATTCGGGCATGTCGTAGTCAAAAACAGGTGATGATGGAGGGGCAATAGTTGTTTACCTACAAAAAATTCGTCATGTTAAGTATCTGGTGGGTCCGGTGATAAGCCTACTTAACTACCCTTTTCGGTATGCTTTTATGGACCTGTGCTTTTCTTTACTTGGAGCGGCAATATAAACAGGTCGTGTTCTGACGTAGTTGGTTTTGAGATGTCTAGGAAATACTTGGTTTTAGACTGTATTAACTACTTATTTACTAAATGGGTGATATTTGTTGTCAATGACCGAATGTGAGGAACTTTCTAAATTGTCCAACATTTTACATGTACCTATTCCAAGTTGATGGTTTGAAATTTAAACTCTCTGATTATTTTACCGGAGTATAATAATCATTGTATCTGAGTAAATCATTTTAAATACAATTTATAACACCAATCGTTATCAATTTGCAATAATTTTAGACATTGGTGGTCATCATTTTACCACATTTTTATTAACTCGTATTCTTGTATGTCTGTCTGTTTGTCCGATTTTAAACTAACTTATTGATGTGCTAGAGACTTGATACTTTTAGGATAGCCCAAAATTGGATGACAATGCATTCCTTTACCGTTTATTAGAAGCTTCAATCTAATAGAAGTTACCTCTATTGCGCCTCAAGTTTTCCATTTTAAGTCTTGCAAATATTTTATTTCCTAATAAAATGAAAAATTATTGCGTATTTATTTCGGCATGGTATTAGTGATCTGCGTGGATGGGAACAATTATTTTCTCCTTTTTAGTCCATTTATAAAAACGTGGTTTTAAAAAGAATTTTGTATTTATTAATTATTTCTACTGTACTGCATACATCGTCGTTTCTCCGCGTCACCAAAAGAAACCGTAATTTTTGATTGTGTTAATTTCTATGAATATATAGAAAGCTAAATACATGTAATTTTTAAAAACTTTTGTTTTATTCCGTCGATGTGTATCTATTATTGTAGTGTTATTTGTAATATCCTCAACAGACCATGTAAAGAGTGTCCCGAAATTTATATTTACATTTCTGTGCATTTATGCGAGATGTTGTACTATAATAAATTTGAAACATTACATGTGTTACCCTGACATTCAAAAGCGAAAATATCCGGAATGAAAGTATTTTATAAAACTTAATTCGAGTTTGAGTTACACTTTTAAATGTTATAATATTTAAATGACATAAATTGCATTGAAAAGATCACTAGTTAAAACAGATAAATATCCATATTCTCATATTCCACACGAATCGTTTACACAATTTTGTTTATCATAATTAATCAACAAACTAAAAATATTACTGCTGCTTTCTCAATAATGTTTTTCCTTTTGAATATCTTGAACGATATAGGTGTTTAAAAACAGTTAAATTATAAGCAAACCATTTCTCAAAACTTTGAAAAAACTTAGAAATAGACAAATATAACGAGACGGAACTAGGCAAATATGCTGGGACGTAAATATATCGCGACACACGTATGCCGGGACTCTATTATATTACAGTATTCTTCATTTAATTAATTTGTATGCAAATGCAGAATGGTAAAAAAAATAAATGTTTCACAGATTTTTAACAGTGTACGATGTGACGACGTGAAGTAATAAGAAAAAATCTGGGCGAAAAAACAAATTTTTTAAGATCACTGAATTATAACTATGAATATTGATAACTACAATTCTTACTGGATGGCCACTAGTTTTGCTTATGTTTCCAAAGCATATAGTAATTTGTATTATCAATAAATCTTAAATTTTACGTAATGAAATTCCCAAATCAATATCAGAAATATCATGATCGTCAGCTGAAAAAATTTTTCCGATAAATATCTCATTCTAAGATTCTGGAATGTTTCTGTAAGTTTCTAATCGTCCCATGTAAGCAAATTTTTGGAAATATAAATACGAAACTATAAGGAAACTTCAGAGAAATTTATCGGACACAAGTTTTTTTACTCGGGCTGTCCAAGTAAAGAACAAAGATGATATCCCATAGATGCAAGAAATTGTAAATATGATAAGAGCTAGAGTGCTGATTATTATTTACGTGCAGTTATGATTTCTGACTTCTGAACAAGAGTCACTTTAACCGCACTTTCAAACATTTGAGGAAAATTATCTCTGTTTTGTATAATGCATTCTGATTTAATCTCTTCATTGCAAAAATGGAACGATTATTGAAATTCTTATCGGAACAATGTTAAAATGACACAGCTAGATACGAGTAATAATAGGTAATCAATGTGAAGATTGTTTTCGTTTTTATTGTTAAATAGATTTTGAGTTCAATCATTGTTTTGTAGATTACGGGAGGGATAACGTAATTAGTCAAACTAACCTTGGTAAATTTACAAATTCTATTATACAATTTTGTAAACAGGGCGAGAAATTTCAATTTGTGGACCCGAATATCTTCCAAACTGCGGTATTTAAAAGAATTGTTTTGATAAAAGTTATCCAGCACAGAGATGGTCGTTTATTTGTATCTTTAGTTTTGACTTTAAGGTCAATTTTAAAGGCTATTTCAAGGTCACGATGATTTTTTAAATGCAACACTCTATTTTACTGCGGATTTCGAAAGATAGGACAATTCTAGATGAATGTAACGGTAATTTTAAATGCAATTTTAAAACTAGTGTTGGCGTGGTGCCTCGTTCGCTTCGCTCGCTCAGAAACTTCCACCCAGTGGAGAGTCCGCTATTCCTTAATACTGGTTCGTTTACTGACAGCTTTCAATTATATTATAAAATTATATTGATATTTGGGGGTCCAATCATATTTAGGTCCAAGTGGCTTCGATAGATATGTTACAACAATATAGTGTTTCTTATATGTATGAAAATTGAAAATGAGCATTTTCAAAACTTCGACCCCGACAACAGGCCAGCCTAAGTATTAATAAATAAAAGTTGCAAAACACTTACTTCAAGCACTTGTATTGTAATAGACTATTCGATGCATATTACGTGTTTAGAGTGTTTTACTAATTACTGTCTATATCATTATGATCTTACTACAATTCCTGAAAGATATCTTGAAAGTTTCGAAAAGATCTCTGACGGATATCTTTTAGATATCTATAAGACATCTTTTAGATATATCGAAATAGTTATTTTCGTATCAAGGGCGTAAAAGAACTTATGCACCCGTAGGTGATCACCGCGCCCGAGGGGCTGGCGATGACTACCCCGGTGGGGGGGGGGGGTGGTAGCGGGTCGAAACTTCCAAATTTGATGAAAAACTATAGGGTAATTTTTTTGCCGAGGTGACTAAGTTCAATACTTTTTCAGACAATTGTCATAAGCATTTTAAACCAGTTTTTATGGCATTATCGTTGACCTTAGGAAGAAAATGCATACAAGCTTTTTTGTAGAGAATTTCGTGCTCTATGTTTTTTGTTTGAAACATTTTTTAATAAAATTCGTATTTTTCGAAATAAATGCAAAAAACTACGAAGAAACTTAATTGGGGCTAATGTTTTTTAGAGGACATTACTAATACAGTGAACAGTTAGCCACTTTGTTGAAAGAGTGAATTCTTGATGTTCTAGGAGTATAAACTCACTCTGCATGGAGTGAAGACTCATTCTGCATAAACGATGCTATATATATGCTTCGTATAAACTTCGAATTAAGTCAATGTTTAGAATGCCAAGTCTTCATTTCAGATATCAAAACTGACTTTCAGTCAAAATTATAACTTATCCTTTTTATATTGTATGCTGAGGATACTGCATATAAAAATACATATACATATATGGGTGATTTTCAAATAACTGTGATATTTGATATTCCTTGCGAGAAATTATTAAAGAATGTACTAAATTGCGCTTTATTTCTGAGTAAATAATATTGTCATTATCAGTTGTAGTTGCTACATATACCAGTTTACTCACATACACAGATTACACCTTTTTATTAATTAAAACGTGTGTTAAATATCAGTTCCGTGACATGTCGCCGAAGAAAAAATTAAGTTTATTTTCTCATTTATACGTTCATCCGGTGCAAAAAATTTAAAATAAATCATGAAGGCACTAAATCGACTTGATGTGTAACACAATTTAAAAAAAATCGTCCTAAAATTGTGAGTCTATATTTCAGAAACTGTCTATACATTGTCGCCAATTTTTTAATGAAAAAGATAATTTTTGTTCAGAGATAATTTTGTATATCTTATTACATTTTATAAAATATCTTTTCCATGCTAATGTAAAGTTTAAACTTTTTAGATGGTTAAGTACTTTTTATTTATTGCAATAAACGAAAACTCAGGTGAATAAACAACTTTTTTACCAAAACTAACGTATTATAAAAATATTCAAACAGGTCCGTTTTATACTACCAATTTAAGACAACATAATATTTTAAAAAATGTTTAATTTACAATAATAGTATACATATGGGTTTTGTGAAATGTTTTCGGAAAAGTTAAAAACTGTTGTAGTTTTTTTTTCTAATAATTCGTTAAATTCGATATGTCATTTCCGTGAATGTCATTTCCGTGAATGTCATTTCCATTAACGATTTGGGCGATACGAATGGTGTGGAAAATCTGTAATAAAAATAGCTTGGACTCGGAAAATAACAACAAGAAACGTCAAGAAAAATGATAAAATGCGAAAAAGTGATGCAGCGAAACTATCGAATGCTAATAGAATCAAAGCAACGAAGAGTAAAGTTTTTGAGGTTAAGAGATTAAAAAACGTATAATTTTATTACTTAATATTGTACAATTTTAAACTTATATCAGTTGAAAATAATTTAAAATAAAAATTTATAATATTTTGGACAGGGAGAAAGTAAAATCGACCGAGAAAAACGTCTCGAAAAGCAGATAAATTGTCAGAAAGCTTTAAGACAAAGAAAGTAAATGCACAATCAGGGACAAAGTCGACTTGTTCAAAAAAATCGGTTTTAAAAAAAGTTGTAAAAAACGTTGAAACTTTATTTGTTACTGAACGAAGAAGTGCGAGGTTAAATAAAATGTAAATAAAAATTCATGTTAAGTTGTTCAAATCATTAGTTTAATATAAATCGCGTGTTTTTTTTATTAATATTGTGCCTAATCAATGCAATATTTATTAAAAATATTCAAAATGGTCAGTTCCGTTTCGCATAATTTTTAATTTTTCAGTGTAACTTCCTTAAAATTCAACTTGTAGTAGCGCTACATTGTGAACACACACATTTGATGAAATAAAACAAAAATATCCTAAAAGTTATGGGATATAATCAGTTTTATATTTCTCCAAAATCGCTTGCAAAATAATACAGTTATTTGAAAATCACCCATATATTATCGATAATTTTACAAGTAGTATAAATCGGCAAATTAAGTTTTATTCGCAAAACTGAATTTTGTTCAAAATTACATTTATTCAGCTTTATATTTCTATATAGGAATTACAAAACAGTATTATCATTTTATGTGGTATTTTGGTGATGCTTAGAGATGCGTATGTATGTAGAATAGAACACTCTTCCGCCAACGCCTAAAATTAGTACAAATTGACATCATAGTTGTTATAAATAGTTAATAAAATATCATGAAAAAATTTAACCATAGTTTGTATTTGAATAAAACTATCAGGGTTGAGTGAAAACTATGGACTTGGAATAATTGTAAAATACTTCCACAATTTAGAAAGTTGCAAACGTTAGGTTATTGGCTACTAACATCACCAAATGTAGTACATACGTGTAGGTTAATACAGTGGAAAATCACAATCCGATTAGGAAATGTATTCCAGACATCTTGAGACCAACCCCGTCAAAACATGACCCGTTTATATTGCAGTGCCAGGTAAAGAAAAGCAAAGGTTCATAAAAGCTCATCGAAAAGGGCAGGTAATTAGGCTTATCAAGGGACCTACCGGATAGTTAACATGACGAAATTTTGTTGCCCTCTATCATCACCTGGTTTTCACTACGTCATGACCGAATTCTTCATTACAAGTTAGTCAGTTCCAAGTTTACGACCAAAGAAGACGGACGAACATCATAATCATGGCTGTACTCTATAACGCTGTTTTTTCGGAAGATTTTGAGGCGGTAAAGAGATTGTTGATCAATGGAGCAGAGATCAACGCAAGAAAAGAGGACGGATCCACTTCTCTGCATGGTGCAGTATATAACTTCGGGATAAGAATTCTTCAACTGTTGCTGGAGTGGTGTCCCGATGTAGACACAGCGGACGAGGACGGGAATACTCCTCTTCATTTGGCAGTGATACTCGACAACAAAGAAGCTGGACGGTTACTCCTGGAGCATGGATATGACGAGACAATAAAGAATGCCAACGGCGATACTCCATATGACATCGCGATGAAGGTTTTAGATGACCTCAAGGAACACGATTAGTCATCTATCGAGATTTGAAATTCAATATAGGATTCAACAAACTGCAAAACCAAGCAGCAATGAAGAGTGAAGACGACTTTTATAGTAGTTTTCATAATTATAGGAGTTTTACGCACGCGTTGCGAACTAGTATTTTTTTATACAAATGCGTATGCGTAAAAAACTTTACACATACACACGTGTGTCGAAATATTGTTTATGTACGTCTTTTCGGTGCGTAAAGTACTATTTTGTAATTGTGTGCTTAAAGTTAGTGCGTAAAGTGCTTTTGATGCCTGTTTTTCGTGCGTAAAGTTCATTTTTACGCACTCATGTCGACAAAATTCGTAAAGAGAACGGTCGTGTGTAAAGTTGCACTTTACGCATTCAACCAGACATCAAAACTTTACGCACTCTCTTTACGCACCCAATTACAAAAAATAGGATACCTAACATGGGTGTAAAGTATAACTGTTACGCATCGGTCGGGAATTTTACACATCACTCAGCGCCTTCGGCGCCTCGTATGTATAGATCCCGACCGGTGCATAAAAGTACACTTTACACTCTTGTTAGGTAATATACTATTTGAATACAGTATGCGTAAAGTTGAATTTTACGCATCGTTTTCAGTACGAAAATAATTTTACGAATACTGTATAGAAAATATAACATTGTTGATAAATTTCGAACATAGACAGTCCTAAGCCTGTTGAAAGTGTGAAGGAAAATGTTGTATCTAATAAAAATTTATTATTTTTATTATACATTAAAGAAATATTATTTTTATCATAATTTTCGCCCAACAAAACTACAATCTTCCTATAAAAAAACTACACTTTTTGAATGAGATATCGTTACCTAGTAACCAAGTTTTGAAGAAATTTCAATTGTTTTTTAGGTAATTGTAATATATATCTATTCGTTGGCAACATGTTTACAGAAAACACACATGCAAGAAAAAAGCTGACACGGCGCTTGGCTGCCGCGCTCGTCAAAATCGCATCATTGTGCGTTTTTTGGCAATTTATCGAAAAATATGAAGTACATATAACTGAAAAGATATATTAACAAAAAAGTTTCTGATTTAAAACCTAAAAATTTGAAACGGTTTTCAACTTGATGCGACGTTTTACTTCGGAGATGTGAACTGTTAAAAATGACATGCAATTTAATGAAAGGTCAATGCGTAACAATAAATTAAATTTATGAGTTTGGTAAACCTTTACAAAAAGGACGACATAAAAAAAAATGTTGTGTTATCATTTGTGTTATCCAAGGTGTACCACGGACAGGTTGCTCGGTCGGGTTTACACCTCATGTATACGTGTAGGTGTGTGTGTGTCCCTCTGTGTGTGTGTGTACGTGCGTGCGTGCGTGCGTGCATTTCAAACCCTAAGGAGTCCAATTCAACAATACAAAAATTTGTGTCCGTGATCTTGTATGTACGTACGCACGTCCGTACGTCCCTTTTCTTTGTCGCGCGATAACTCGCGTACGGATAAGCGTAATGACATAAATTTTCTTTTAAAATACGTGGCTTGGCATAACTTACATCTGATTAGATTTTGGCGCAGATGCATCCGTCCATTCCTAAAAAACATTAGCCCCAATTACGTTTCTATGTAGTTTTTTGGATTTATTTTGTAAAAATACAAATTTTATTAACAAATGTTTCAAACAAAAAACATAGAGCATGAAATGATCTACAAAAAAGTTTTTATGCATTTTCTTCCGAAAGTTAACGATAATGCCATAAAAACTGGTTTAAAATGCTTATGACTATTGTCTGAAAAAGTATTGAATTTGATCACTTCGGTCATAAAAATTACCCTATAGTTTTTCATCAATTGTCGACGTTTCAGACCCTAAAGAGCCCAAATCAACAACCACAAAATTTGTGTCCGTGATCTTGTACGTACGTACGTCCGTACGTCCCTTTTTTTGTCTCACGATAACTCGCGAACGGGATAATCGTAATGACATAATTTTTTTTTAAAATACGCGTCTTGGCATAACTTAGATCTGATTAGATTTTGGCGCAGATCCATCCGTCCGTTACTAAAAAACATTAACCCCAATTAAGTTTCTTCGTAGCTTTTTGCATTTATTTTGATAAATACGAATTTTATTAAAAAATGTTTCAAACAAAAAACATAGAGCATGAAATTCTCTACACAAAAGGTTGTATGCATTTTCTTCCTAAGGTCAACGATAATGCCATAAAAACTGGTTTAAAATGCTTATGACAATTGTCTGAAAAAGTATTGAACTTGGTCACCTCGGCAAAAAAATTACCCTATAGTTTTTCATCAAATTTCGACGTTTCGACCTCCTACCCCCTAGGGTTAGTCTTCGCCAGCCCCTGGGGCGTCGTGATCACCTACGTGCGCATAAGTTCTTTTACGCCCTTGATACGAAAATAACTATTTCGATATATCTAAAAGATGTCTTATAGATATCTAAAAGATATCCGTCAGAGATCTTTTCGACACTTTCAAGATATCTTTGACGAATTATATGCATATATTTTGTATATGGGCAAATCCCCGGAACTTTTAATTTTTGGCACTAAAACATTTTTGGAATTTATTTTGTGACACAATTTTTTCCTTTTAACCATATATTCAGGCTATTGCCATATGAAGTGAGAATCATGCTCGTGCACAATTTTTATGACACGGCGTGAGTGCAAAATACAAAATGGCGGATAAAATGTGAAAAATTACTCGATTTTAATGAAATTTGTTTTTTTTTTGGTGGAGGATGTTAGCGATAGCTGATTACGGTTATGTTGTCAGATTTTCGAAATTCAAAATGGTGGACGCAATATGGCGGATTGCAGTACGAAAAACTGTTTAATGTAAATAAAACTCGGTTCCTGTGGAGTTTATAAGCCACTAACTACTAGTCTATCGTCAAATTTTTTAAATTCAAAATAACGGTCCAATATGGCGAACCAAAACACGAAAATTTGCTTGATTTAAATGAAACCAGGTTATTAGGGATTTTTGAAGTCGTCAATTACGAATTAGTTGTCGAGATTAAAAATTTTAAAAAATCGATTGAAATGTCCATAGTAATAATAATGATAATAATAATAATATGTTGATAAATTAACGATTTTATTTTTATTGTAAATGTGTATAATACAGAATAGAATAGAATACTTTTTATTTAGCTTGAGGGGTAACCTCATGGGCTAACCATACAGAGAAAATACAATGATATGTATATATATATATACAGAGTAGATTAATGATTATGTATGTATAATGAGCTTAAGAATTCAAGAACCGTACAGTAAGTTATAGCGCAGTGAAAAAGAATCGAACCGCGAAGAAAGTAAATGTTGATAATTAGTGGGAACATGTTTTAAATATTACAGAAGCGAGGAGAACATTGAAATGTCGAGAATATTAATTTTTTATTTATTAGCCAATCAACTCTCTGCCCGAAATTTCGCAATCACGAAGAAAGCAAAATAATTTAGTTTTAAAATTATCAATGGTTTGGCTATATTTGACTCGATTCGGTAGGGCAATCCAGAGCCTAGTAGATGTGATAAGAAACGATTTCGAGTAGGTTTCGGAACGATGGATAGGCACTCTCAACTCACTTGTACACGAACGAAGAGCACGATCAGTAACGTCGCAACGCCACGTATATCTACCATACAGATAGCATGGAATCTTATTTTTCATTAGAAGGAACGTGATGATACCAATAAAATAGAGGCGACGTGACGTCAAGGTGAGCCAGTTAAGTTTTATGCGGTTGCCGTAATGTGCTCATTACGACGAAGATTGAATATGAATCGGATGCCAGAATTGAGCATCCTTTCCAGCTTCAGCCTTAACGTTAAGTCGAGATCATTATACACAGCACAGCAATAGTCAAAATAGGGAAAGATGATGGAAGTGACGATTTGTATGCGAGTGTCGGTAGGCAGCAAATTACTATTCTTCCAGAGCTGTCTCAAAGTAGAGTAAACGCGATTGGACGTAACGATAATGTGTTGTTTCCAAGATAAGGTGGTATCAAAATGTAAGCCAAGATTACGGACCGATTTGGCCCAAGGAATGATGTTGTTCCGTACATTAATAGGTGGTAGGTTTGATAATTCCAGTAAGTTAATAAAATACGTACTGCCGATTATAATTGCTTGGGTTTTGGAGAAATTAACAACCAGATCATTATCGCTCGCCCACTGGCAGAAGCTCTCAGCATCCCTGGTGATTCGCGCACAACCCTCCTCAATTTTTTCAGGAGGACAGCTTAGGAAAATCTGAGTATCGTCGGCAATGATCATATACTTAGTGTGTCGCAGGACTCTGGGGAAATCATTAATAAAGATAGAGAATAGTAAAGGACCCAACACAGAGCCCTGGGGCACACCGGCATTTATCGGTAGCCAAGATGAAGCAACCTGGTTATCCAACAAAATGGCCTGCGACCTATTTGTTAGGTAGGAAACAGCTTCTACTAACGAGCTTCTTTAAGAGGGTCTTATGATTGACTGTGTCGAAGGCTTTACTGAAATCAAACAGCAGTAAGATAACAACATTGCGGTTTTCAATCGCTTCGCGACAAAAGTCAGAAACCATCAGTAGAGCCGTTTGAGTGCTGAAACACTTGCGGAACCCGGATTGATACGGGTCAAACCAATTTCGCTCATTTAGGAAGGTGACAATCTGTTCGTAGACCAGTCTCTTTAGCATCTTCGAAGGTGTACACAGTAAAGCAATAAGACGGTAGTCAGATGCACTCACCGGTAATTTCTTTTTGCTGATGGGCACAGCCAGAGCTCTCTTCCATTCAGCTGGGAAGATTGATGAATTAAGTGACAAGTTAAAAAGGTAGATTAAGTAAGTGGCGATGACTGGGAAAGTTTTCATATAGAAGCTGATGGGTGTTTGATCTACACCTTTGGCCTCAGATTTGGGACGCGCAACGCATGTCAATAGATCATGAAGTGTAATATTAGAGAAGTAGAATTTGGTATCGTCATAATTCTGAGAAGTTAATGGAAGGGATAGAGATGATGGAGATAGAGTAGGTATATTACTGGTGAAAGAAGCAAAGTGTAAATTAAGTTCATCGGGAGTACAGCAAAGTGGAGGAGAATTTACAGGAGAATTAGCTAACCCAAGACTGCGAAGTTTGACCCATGTACTTTTGGGATCCTATACTGATGAGAACTGTGCGCGAAAGTACTTTTCGCGAGCCAGACGCCAAGCTATTCTGTAGGCTTTGTTAATCGATAATAATTTGAGTTTTATCAAGCGATCATGAGTGCGGCGAAATGCTCGCAAAGTGGAGTCACGTTCACGTTTAAGTGAACGAAGTTCATGGTTAGCCCAGGAAGCAAGCTTTCTTTTTGGTGTAAAGGTATTTAGTGGAGCAAATTTGTCAAAAGATGATAGTAATCTATGTGATAGAGTCGAGCAGAGAAAATCAATAGGGTGATGAGCTCCGATAGGTTTCCAAAACATACTCCAATCGTAACTCTCAAGGTCATCCAGTACTAAATCGACATTGAAATTACGATAGTCGCGACAAGTAATTATATTCTGAGTTTTCGTTGGAATTTTTAGATCATAGTCAATACAAATCAAGTCATGCCCATAGATGAACGGTAAGCTAGTCTGTGAGGAAGACTTGACATTATCTAGCCTATCGACTATGCAATGGTCGATTTAGGAATCTGTAGTACTGCAGTGAAAAGTAGGAGAGTAGTTGACAATCTGAAGGCTATTTTCAAAAGCAAATTGTTTTAGATAAGTAGCAGCATGCGAATTTTTTGCTAAGTCGATATTAAAGTCGCCCATTATTATAATGCTAGTGTACTTACAACTGAAGGATTGCAACACAGTCCCATAGTTTTCAGGCAGTGGCTTGTTAGGCGGCCGATATATAACCGAGACAAGCACTGAGGAGGGTGCGTGGCAGGATACCTCAGCAATGATGAACTCATTAGAATTGTCAGAAATATCGGATCGAGCCAAGATTTTGCAGATTAATTACTTATGTATATACATTGCGACGCCACCACCTCTAGCGCCACTACGATCATGACGAAGCAAATAGTAATTATCTAGTTGAAAATATTTGTCTAAAGATTGGTCGGTAAGCCAGGTTTCCGTTAAAAGAATTATATGAAAAAAATTAGTAAGAAAGTAGTGTCGAAATTCAGAAAATTTATTTTTAGAACCAATAGATTGAATATTTAGATGACAAATTTTTAAACTAGATAATGTAGGACTACTAGATACATTGGAACTTATTAAATTAGTTGAAGCGTCGTTAGCAGCGGTCGTATAATTCGCAAAGTTGATAGTCGGCGATGGAGGTTGGCGTCAAGATGACAGTTATTTGAGATCATCTTCATTATATATTTCTAAGGCATTTGCGCCTCTAGCTGCGCGATAGTGGACTATGCCCTTGTATAAATATACCGATTTTTCCGGGTGTCCTCTAACGATTTCACGAGCCTTTTTCAGCAGGTGTAGAGTCTCATTAGGCAGTGATTCGTTAATATAGATGCGAGACGTCGGGAGCTCAGGAAAGATGGAATTAGATGTCAGGCCTGTGTTAGTTCTCATGGCTTGTATGAGTTTGGTCCTCAGTCGCGGATTGGAAACGTAGCTACCACTACATTGGGTCGAATGTTCGCAGTCGTTGTGGTAGATGTTGATGCTGACGTCTCGTTGGCAATTACACCTCTGGCGTTAGAATTCGTGACGTTACGGGGCAGAAGACGTTCAATTGAAATAAGATCGCGAGTCTTCATCGCGACCTTAAGCACTTCGGCAATTTTCAGGAATATGTTGTCGAGATCCTCGTTTATGGTTTCTGGGAGACCAGTTATGACCAGATCATGATTACGTACTTCGTAAGCGGCAGTAGCTCTATCCTTGAGAACATCTCTCATTTGGGTTTCGAGGGTAGTGACCGATAACTTCATTACCTCAACTGTATTTTTTAAATCCAAGACAGCATCTATTTTCGCGCAAAGCTCAGCATGATGATTATCTTGACGAGCGCAGAAATCACGAAATTCGTGCGATAAAACAGGCGTATTGTCGATTATCTCAGAGGTGGTTGTTTCCACAGATGAAGCACTGTTTGAACGTGTGTGGATAAGTCGCGGTGCTGTTAGAATGGTGTCTGCCCCGCGTTTCCTACCTCGCTTGGGTGCAGGGACTAAGCAACAAATTAGCCCGCCGTCTGTTTTGGTGCAGGCTGACGGTACACAATTCAAATGGAAGCGTGAATCACATACAATACATTTGGCAGCATCGTTCTCCTCGATAGTGCCTGAACATACGGTGCAGGTGGCCATAATTATAGAATTTGAGCTACAGAAATAGAGTCAACATACATATATTTGATTCTTGTAGTGAGAGTCATGAAACGGGTAACGTGAAAGAGCTCCTTTTCTACGGACTGTAGATCGCATGCTAATTGAATCGGCAGTGATCGAGGAAGAATCGACTCCTTAATTATTCCCACCACGAGTCCAGGCGCTCGAAGAAGGGATGGATCAGCGTCAATGTAGAATGCGCGGAAGTCAGCGGTCACCAGCGGTAAAGGCGAGAGAGTGGGATATAGACTGCTATAATGCCATTAAAATCCACCACTATAGCAAATTTCCACTAGTTCCTCCTGTCCAATTTCCACCTGTTCCTCCTTTCGAATTTCCACTTGTTCCACCTGTGTCGAGTTTCCACTATTTATCCGAACCACGTTTTCTATAGGTTATGTTGCATCACGAGTCAGGTAATCTTCGTCACAATTAAAAATGAAACAGTATAAGCTCAGGAAAATAATCACTTCAGCTGAGACCGAAATGAGCTACACTAAGCACGAGACACAGCACCAAAATTTGTCCTATTTCCGCTGAAAAGTAATAAGTTGGAAGAGAGCTAATTTATACGACCGTATATAAATACGTATACGTATGTTTTTCTATACGTATGTTCTAATATACATAGGAACCCGATTAACATTATTTTTTTTCTTATAATTTCTTATAATAATAAAAAAAAAAGAAGAAATTCTGTCAAATTTAAGTCGTATTTGGTAAGTTTGTCCGCCATATTGGATTCACTATTTTGAATTTCAAAATTTTACCTTCAGATTCATAATCGGCGACCGCAACAACTTCTGAATCCGCCATATTGAATTTCAAATTTCTAAATTCAGATTTGTAATCATCAACCTATAAAACTTCAGAATACAATTACCGAAATGTATTTAGAACCCTCTTCAAATCGTATAACGAAGTTCCGTTGCAGTAAAGCCATCCGGGAAGAGTGGTGCTCACCAATTTGCAAAATCTAAAGATGTCGTCATAATTTTTTGATAAAGTATGAAATTTGAGAACGATCACAGAAAGAAATATTGTTTATTTTAAGTGTGCCGCAGTACAAAAGGCGTTTTTATGTTAGTAACAAATTGGACTCTGAGTTAAAACGATTAATAATATGGTATGAAAATTATAATAGATAATCTAAATTAATTTTATATTTCTCCAAAACTTATCACGCAGTTTTAAATCCCTGTAGTTTTTTATGGCAAGCAAGCACATTGATCAGACTGTGACTATTACTTAGTGTATTTACTTGACTACATTTTTTACTTTGAGAAAATAAATATCTTGCATGGCATATGTAGCATAGCACAGTTTTAAATAATTTGTAAGAATCACAAGTTAAATTTTTCGGGTTTCAATTCGGAAACGTCTGTAGCAAGTGTTTTTGTTTATTAATTGACTCGATATTGTCCAGATATATTATTTAAATGTGTTTAAAATGAAATATCAATATACATTAATAGTTATTTTTGTAACAAGGGAGTAAAAGTGGATTTTACACCCGGAGTGTATCGAGTCACGAGGGCTGGCGAAGCCAGCCCGAGTGCACAGTCGAACACACGAGGGTGTTAAAATCTTACTCCTGTGTTGCAAACAAAATTTTTCGTACTATTTTGCGTAAAATGCGTGCACAAGACGTTATTAATTTAAAGAAGTCAATGACAATGAACAGCCTCGGCGCAGTGAAGGTCAACCAAATTCAATTCCAGATGCATGATTGAGGCGGTGTAGTGACTGGGAGGTGGGGAAGGGGGGGGGGGGCGAAGCCCCCCCAAAAGTAATGAACAATAAATATATATAATGTATATAATTTGTTAAATATGTTAACTTACAATGAAATATAAGTTCGAAATTGCTGAAAATTGAACATTATTTGATTTAATTTGTATAAGTTTGAAACTAAATGCCTACATTGGGTACTTTGCCAGTATAAAAAAAAATTACTATTGTATTATTTTTATTCTGCTTCAACATTCACATTGGAGTTTTGATTTAAGTTGTTGAATTGGAAATTGAAGTGAAAAGAATTGTGATGGGTATTTGAAGTACTAGGTATTGGGTCAATTTTCTCGTCATTCATTAATTTTGATTTTTTATTCTGTGGTTTGTCATTGTTATAAAGTGAATTCATAATTTTGTCGGAAATTCTTCTTTTGTTTTGGATCGAATTTTCGATGTATCCTTCGGCTACAGTGTTTTATTGCCATCCACCGTGGCGTTTTAGAGTTATTATGTCGGCTCCCGTATCGGCCAATAATGTCGCTGAAGTTCTCCGAAAACTGTGCCCGGTGTATAACGTTGCATCCGGTAGTTGTAGATATTCTGCAATTCTTTTAGGCATTTCACCAATAGTATTTTTGCCAATCGGTTGATTAATGCACTTTCCGTTTCTATAGCTCAGGAAAAAATTATTTATTGTGTTTTCATTTGGTCTGGACTTTATATATTTAATTATGATTTGTAAATATTTATCTTCCACTGTAAATGTCCTATCTTTTGTTTTCGTTTCGACAAGTTTGATTACGCCAAGTGATTCAATAATTTGAATGTCATTTATTTTTAATTTGCACAATTCACCTCCTCGACAAGCTCCAGTAACACCGAGGATTAACGCCACCTTTAATAACAAAACATATTTCAATATTTACGTTAAGCTTTAAAAGAAGAGGCAGTGACTGGAAGCTTTCAACATTTTAAATCATGATGATCAATAATTTTTTTGTCTTGTTAATATATATGTGCAAAATTTGAAAATATTCATTATGAAAAGATTATATGAAAATATTAATTACCTTTTTCGGCAAGTATTTATCGTCCGGAGCTTCGTTGATAAATTTGTGAACTTCCTGTGCTGAGAAAACCTTCGCTTTTTTAGGTTGGTAATTACGGTGCTGTTTATTCAAAAACTGATGCAATTTGAAATATCCCGCAATATTAACATCGTGTTCAATCAGTATCATACTCTTAAGCATAGAGTACTTTGACCATAGTGTGGCTAAAGACAAATTTTCGGACAGTTCAAAGAAATAAGCTAAAAGTACTGCTTCGTCAAACGATTGTGTTCCCTTCGCTGTTTTCCATTCCACAAATTCGTTGTAAACTGTTTTATAAATAACTTGAGATTTCTCTGGTAGTGAAGATTTTGATGCAGCATTTGCAGCTGCCAAAATATTTTGAGGAATATAACTATTATCGTGAGAACTCATTTCTGCGTGTATTGTACGACTGTATAAGCCAAACTGAATAGAAAGCGCAAGAGAAAGAAATTTCTTTTCTTTTCATGTAAACAACAACAGAAATGAAAATATATCAAATTACTTTGTTTTGGAAACATTGGGATGTATAGCCTTCCTCTTTGTTATTGTTTACGTTAAATAGTATGCGTGTTTTCGGTGTTCAGATCGTAAATAATAGGCGTGGTACGAATGTGAATATAATACGAAGAATATATATATGAAATTCATGAGGTTTATTAATTATTTTGCTGTTTTGGTAGTAATTGGAGGTTACTTTATTTTACACCCCTGGGGTTGTAAAATCGCATTTTACTCCCGCAAATGCGGGTGTAAAACACGCATTTTACGCACCTGTAGTACGAAAATATATTTTAATAGTGAACATATTTATTTCCGTATACCACTGAAACACTGAAAAGTTCTGCGTATTTCCCCGTATATAAGATCATAATAATACAGACAGTAATTGTAAAACATAGTAAACATGTAATTTCCATCGAATAGTCTATTACAATACAAGTGCATGAAGTAAGTGTTTTGCAACTTTCATTTATTAATACTTCGGCCGGCCTGTCGTCGGGGTCGTTTTGAAAATGCTCATTTTAGTCGAATATTAAGGAATAGCCGACTCGCCACTGGATTGAAGTTTCTGGGCGAGCGAGGCACCATGTCAACACTAGTTTTATTTAAAAATTGCATATTAATTAACAAACCATTTCCGTAATTGCCCTACTAAAGAGTCCACACGGGATCTTGGGATGAAATTTATATTATTTACGACAGATACTCGTTTTAAAGATAGCCGCTAGAAGAAAACAGAACCCATTAGTCCCTAAAGTGTCAGTGACTTGTAATTTGTTAAATTACGGATTTTAAAGTCCCTGAATCCGAATTTGAAATCGGATTTTCATAATTAAAAAATGCTGATCCGATATGACGGAAGCAAGTTGGACCACAGCCAGTGACCTCAAAAGCCCCAAGGTACTCACTATCAGATATTGGATCTGCCTCATATATATATATACCTCAAATGAAACTCACTTAAAAAAATCAGTGTTTCAATTGTCACACGTACTTGAGGATGGCTAAGCAATTTTTAATTTGGAAAAAAGTAATTCTACCCGTCCACAATTTGTTAATAATCAGGTAAGTCTGCAAGTAATGACTAAACTGATTTTCAGGACAAAAGTTTCGAAGAATCAAAAAATCAATAAAAACATGAAATGTAAACAAAGGCTGCATTATGACTTTTATCTATCTGCTTTACGCGGGATTTGCTTGTTGACAATTTTCTGGTTATTGCAATTTTGCAATTTTGGCATGAAATTCGTATTCAACTATATAGGGTATATAATTTCCGTAAAATTTCCTTAAAACTCCGAAAATCGAGAGCGTCCAAATTCGACACCATTCATGTGTCACGTATGCTTATGGGGTAATTTCGTTATTAAGGACGGATTTATTTATAATCTTTAATCCTTCCATATCTCTGTGGGTCCACTGGACCTATGGCCGAGTATACGCTTCGATTAAACTTAACTACATTCATACTTTCTTCGTTTTTTACACAATGCTACAAATTAAAAAGATTTTTTTATGTATATAATTTTTTTCGTGATAATTCTGAGAATGGCCTTAAATTTTTTCAATAACGACTGCCTTATTTTTTGGCTCCAAATCTTTTGGCTTTTTATACAAAAATCGAAACGCTAAAACTTTTCTGAAACCTACCCTGTTGCTGCTAAACGTATCCAAAATCAGACGTACATGGAGGATCTGTTGGATAGTTGCGATAGTCTAGAAAAGGCTGTCCAATTAGTTGCTCTGACCTCGCTTCGGTCGGGCGTCAAACGCCCTCGCGTCGGCAAATACTTATTTGCTCCCTAGTTGAACAATGTACTATTATTATCCTATTCGTAATCAGGTGACAAAACTAGATAAGAAGCCATGATGCAATTTTTTTATTGCAATGGTAAAATCTTTCCGAAAATGTACTTCACAAATAATCCCCAGGCAGAATTACCCTTGACCGATACTCAAAGACCGACGTTTTTCGTAATATTTTGTTATAATTAATTTTCCCCAAAGTGTCAAGTTTTACCACATAAAACAAAATGCATTTTATTTTTCTATAATTACCCTTCCTCCAGCAGATTTGACCTTATACTACTATCCGAAAAACTGGATTCGTTATCCATGTGTTATTAACTAGAAGGTAAATATACTTATTGGCATGCTTTGTGACGCTGGCTCCCGTTCTATGCGTATACTCTTTTGACATTCAATCATCGGTTTTGAAACTTGGTTCAATACTACTTGAATATAACTAGACAGATATAAGAAAGTCACTTTTATAAGCAAACGGTTTTATTCAATTTTATCTTGCTTTTTACTAACATTTCTAACTATATACAATAGTTTGTATGGTCTAGTTGTGGCAGGTGTATAATTTGTTTTGTAGAATATACATTGCTTTTTGTATGTTGTCACAGCTCGATGGTTGAGCACATATGTCCTGTGGCAAAACTGGATCGGACGTGGGCGGTCCAATATCAATCTCCTTTTCCGAGCACAACGTAGAATGTGGCATTATTTTAACTTGTCCAAATTGCTGAAGATGCATCGTGCAAAATCGTTCGCACATTTTTCCGTTATCATATGCTGTAGTATCGTGTGTGCACTGAACCAGCGATTTTGACTTGAAATTCAAACGGTAGATTGGTATCTGGTAGTCCTGGACCTGCAAATAATCACGAGAGATCTCTCTAAAATTCTGCACAAAAATAAAGTAACTAATGTTGAACGGCATACGGATAATTTTTATAATTGCTCGATCTTATTAAGCCGTCATTATGTCTAAAATATTTAGGTTAACGTCTAGTAACTACCCGACGACGCGTCCGAAATAATACAAAGTCGTCGTTACTGAAAACCCTACTCTTAATTTTTAATTTTCTCAGAATACTTTGACTAATATTAGTAACTTGTAACAAATTTAATAGTTTTAAAAAACTTACAATACGCTGGACTGAGACTACATCGTCATTTCCAAAATAGGCGAGCACCTTAATTCTCCGCTGTTGCAACAAACTTCTCTCATACTCGTTTACTTCATCAACAGCCTGGCTCAAAGCCGCGGGCTTAATGTCAGAAATTGAAGCATACTCGATTGGGTCCGCGTATATACTAAAAATTACACTCAAGATTGAAAGTCCAAAAAAGAGAACACTTGTTCTCGACATTGTTCAAAGGATTTGCCTTAAAACGACATCACTGTGCAATATATGCTTTGCAACGAACGACATAGCATAAAAATTCAAACAAAATTGAGGAAATGGAAGTGCTTCGCAAGCAGAATGCGTGTATTTTCAAAACAACTCGAAATATTTTTTAATAAAATATTTATTATTGATAACAGTTATTCCGTATTTCTTTTCAGGATTTGAATTTTTGTACGTGTTGTATACATTGTATTGAATATCTTCCGACATTGTTTATTAAAGAATGTCACGCAACAACGAACTTCCTGCTTTGGAGGAATTTGAAGAAGGATCTAAACTCGTCAGCTGGTTCGGTACAAAATTAATTTTTTTTGTTTAAAATTAAAACATACACACGTGAATTTTTCGCTGAATACATTCGAGAAGAAACAATGAGAAAAAAATGTTAAAAACCAATAAAAATTAGAACAAAGAAAATTATAAACAAGGAAAAATGAGGTGTGGGTCGAAAAACACAACAAAAATCTCGCTCTTTTCGCGCGATTTCGGATAACATTCAATTACATTGGTAACACAACGACGCGGTTTATTGGCCAATTTTCTTTTTCTTTAAAAAACGTACAAATAATAGAAACAAACACATTGACAAGCAAACAGTCGATTTTTTTACTGTCGGCTTTGGAATTGTCGGTTTTTCGATTGTTGGTTTTACGATTGTTGGTTTTTCGATTGTTGGTTTTTTTGACACGACGACTTTTTGATTTTCCTCCAGAACTCTTACTGAACATTGATTATAACATGTAAAATTGGGTT
Source organism: Trichopria drosophilae (assembly GCA_030407085.1). Lineage (NCBI taxonomy): Eukaryota > Metazoa > Arthropoda > Insecta > Hymenoptera > Diapriidae > Trichopria > Trichopria drosophilae. Next base: position 81,116,074 of record CM059587.1, on the reverse strand, counting down.
ACTTCAATATTTTTCGAAAGTGCACACATATCGGTTTACCATATTTCCGAATGCAACAAAAAAAAACGCTTAAAAAACCCCGACTTTCAAAAACCAGACATTTAAAAAAACAGACCCTCAAAAACCAGATGTTTAAAAAACAGACACTCAAAACCCAGACATTTAAAAAAATAGACATTAAAAAACCCAGAGTGCACCTCAACAAACCGATAAATCACAAAACAGAGGCTTCAAAACTCCGACTTTCAAAAACCAGACATTTTTTTTAAATGTCTGGTTTTTGAGTGCCAGTTTTTTTAAATGTCTGGTTTTTGAGGGTCTGGTTTTTGAAATGTCTGGTGCCTTAAAGTCGGGCTTTTGAAGTGTGCGTTTTGTGATTTGTCTGGTTTTTGGGTGCACCCATTTTTTCAACATAATTTATTAATATTCCTGGACTATATAAGGGTTATAGAAGGTAATATAAAGGTTTCTTAATTTCAAGGTAAGGGTACTGTAACCTTTATCAATATTCTATTAAGTATGTTTTTAATAGACGCAGTAGACAATAATTTAAACCGATTGCGTAAAATTTCGATAATAAAGTCACATAGCCCGACAAAAATTTGAGATCTTCCAGTTATACTATAAGTAAGAGCCGATTTTGATTTTTGGGATTTTTCCAGCAGAATTGATATATATATATATACGCTGAAATATTGATGAGGACCTAGGTTTTGACCAAGTTGAAGGTCAAAGCAGTAAAAAATCGTGTTTTTGAACAGTTTTCACAACTATAGAATGCAAAATGAAAAGCATAAAAAAAAGTCCTAAGAAACGATTTTTTAAGCAGGTCGAATTCAATATCTTGCCGTACATAAGATTGCCTCTTATTAGTAGGATAATATCTTTTTTTTTTACTGTGAATAAATGCTCAAAAATGGCTAGGCCTCTTTTGTCTTGAATATCTCAACAACTAGTACAATTGGCTAATTTTGCCGTCAATTTGGGATTCTGGAGCAAAAAGACAATCAGAATGGACTCTTACTCTTACAACAAATTTGTTGGTCTGTGTTATATTTTTGGAAGAAATAGTAATTTACGAATTTCCAAAAGCAATGTAAACAGGTGGGTTCCGAAATGGATGTATAACCAAAACTCCAACCATGCAGAAAATCAAACTCGCCACGATATTTCGTGTATTTTTCAACAATGGGGAAATACTTTTCATTGAATGGTAAAAACCATTCAAATAATTTAACCTTCAGAAAACGTTAAACATCGTTTTACAATATACCGAAAATTGAGCTTTTTGTTGGTTGATGTCTTTTTTACAGAAAAATAAGATTCGTGTTCTTTGGATAAAAAGAATTTAGGAGGACGGTGTTGGGCCATCCACTCCTAATATTTAGTTAATCTTCTGTATTATTTAACAAAGTTTATAACATATCTACAAGTTTAATATTGTATGTTCCTACTTACAACACACAGTCGGAAGACCCTTTAAAGAATACTCCGTTTTTGAATATGTAGACGTTTCCGTTAACGAATAATTTCCCTTCCGTCGGTATTCCCATATCAAACCCCTTTAGATGTTTTTAGGTTATTGGAGTCAATATTTCCTTTTCAAATATTCGTTACTGGACGATGCCTCGTGTTATCACGTCCGCATTCGTTAACGGAGGTTCGGCTATACATAATAGTACATTTTGCTGCAAGGGAGGAATTTTTATTTTCATCCAGCATTGAGTTGAAGATTGATACATACTACAGAGTGGCGGTGTTCAAAATTTCTGACAAAGTTTACTTAAAATGACCTTTAAAACTGTTTCAAGATAAAAAGCATTATAATGGGTGAGGTTACACTTGAAGGCTAGGCTCCTTCCTTATTAAAAAATAGGGACTCTCATTTAGAAAAAAAGCAAAATTGACTTTGAAGGTCGTGTTCGAGGACATGATCATCAAGGTCATACTCTAATGTCAAATCTCTTTCTTTCAAATCCAGAATACAAAAAATGGGGGCCATGTATGTCATACGCCGCAGAAACTTGTTTTATTGTTTTTTTTAAAGAATTGTATTATTGTCGAAGATATTCCTTTACTTGTACTTTAATGCTGAAATAATCTAAACCACTACTTTTTTGGATTTTCGTTAACCTATTGTCTGCATTATCAACGTAGTTATACAATCGCGAAATATTTTTGGACATTTTATAGATCTCCATTTTTCTGTCTACCACTTTTCGTTATTTCACAACCATGTGAAATAAAATAGATAAAAAGTACAAAGGCAGCTCATTTTAAAGTTTGAAGTTAATTTAATCAACTGCTATTAATAGCTAAATTGTAGAATGACTTTTAGTATCCAAACTTTGGATCACCACCTCTAAACTTTGATTAATTCATCGGTCATCGCTTTGATATAAATTTGAATATAACTGGGGTTATATAAAAAAAAATAACTTTGACAATCAATTTCAAAACACAAAATGTTTTTATTCAATTTCATCTTGGTTTCTACTCACATTCAAATTGGAACTTATTCCCCGAATTATAAAATGGGATGGATGCGATTTTACGCCCAGTAGGTCGAAATAAATGTTAATTACAGCTATCGTTTCAAACATATATATAATTTACAATATTTTATATCTGCGGTCATTGCCTCCACGGTGTTAAGAATTTAGACATGATGTTCTGTATTATATTGACGGTATGCTTTATTTTGTAATAATCTGAATGTATAACAAACATTTAGAAATTCTACCAAACCAATTGATCAACTCCAACATCGGTCGGAACGTCGGCGCACCTTATGGAATCTGGCAATACTATTACATGAGATGCAGGTATATCGATTCTACAGTATCTTGAACATTGTTTTCCATACTCAGATTCTTTATTGCACCACTGAATTGTTTTTGACTTGAATGTCAGCTGGTAATTTCGCATGAAGAAAGGTTCATTCTACAATCACAAAAAAGTAGGTTAAACTCTATCTAACAAAAATATTTGCATCAAACACAATGCATCTCTTTAAGTTTGAATTTATCAATTAGTCAAGGTTTAAAACTTATTACAGATCAATTTCTAAGAAATTAATAGAAATAAACTCTTACATGATATTCTATTAGTATTATATCGTTTGTTTGAAAACCAGCAAGGTCTTGAACACGTCCTTGTTGAAGTAAAAACTTTTCGTAATTATTTATACCGTCAACAGCAATTCTTATATTGTCCTCTCCAAAGTCGATGGAGGTTGTAGTAATCTTTTTGGCATATATTATAAATAGCCAATTTAAGAAGAAAAGTCCAAGAAACTGAACTGTTGTCCGCGACATTGTCTTATTGTGTATCTTGCCTTAAAACTCCATTGCAATCCAGTATATATACGTTGAAACAAAATTATTTATTTCATACGTTTAATAAAAATAATTCTTCTCGGACAGTGTATATACGCGTCCAACAAGAATGCTTCCAAACTTCCGGACGCAATGAGGAGGTAAAAACATTTTGAAACCTCACGGTATTTACAATAATATATGTTGTTATCGTTTCCTTTCAGAGATTTCGTATGGCGAAAGAGTATGAAAACAAACTCGTAAGTGAGAGCCTGAGTCTTTTCGGGCGAAGGTGACCCACGGTATAAACATTAGAAATTTCTCACTGAGTAGCAACTTTTATAAAAACTTGTTAAGAAGAAAAAATTAGTTGAATTCGTTAAGGAATATACCAACATTTTTTTTAAATTCTTGTGGAGTCTTTGTGGTTTCAAAAATAAGACGATAACGAAGGAATATTGTCTAATTGTCTTTTACTTTTATACATTTTTTAAATCGTGAACTCACACAAAGAAGTAAATTTAAAAATACAAGTCATACTGGATTTACTTTATTTTTTATTTCGAAAGAAACTGGAGTATACCAAAATTCCCATACAACATTTTTGTTAACGTGTGTCATGTATTTTTTGAGAGGAGGTAGAATTAACGAGCAATAACACACGTCATTGTTTCTTTTAACACTATTAAGGAACGAGTTGTAACATTTTCCGAAACGCAAATAGAACACACTCTGCTACAAGAATATTGAATGTAATTTAAAGGCTCGTCGTTCCTGAAGACTAATCGATATGTTGCGAACGGGTAATTCATCTGAAATGGAAAATAAAAATCCAGATATTTTTGTCAAATTAAAAAAATATGTTCAATATGAGTAAATATCTTACCGTCACTTGACTGCTTATGAGATGGTCACTCCTGAATCTGGGCATTAAATACATTTGCCATTCGTTGATTGTATTTAAAGCTGCATTTATAACTTCATTCCTGACAACGCCATTTACTTGTATATCAACTAGGACAATACCATCGCAGTTTGCAATTAAATTAAAAATGAAAAATACGGTGAAAACAGCAAACAGATTTTTCATTTTTGTTACTGCAAGTCTTTCGAGGTCGCCAAAGATTTCAGATTGACTGATCGCAATACCAGTTATTTAACTCTAAAGTTTATTTAAAGACAGGTAATTTGTGCTAATAAAATTTGTAGTTTTTAGAAATCGTAAAATCTAGACAATGTACTATATTTAACTTATTCTTTGTTAAGTACGGAGCAGGATGTACGTAAAATTTGTGCGTAAAATCTGCTACCTGTATATAATTAGACTGGGATTTTATTTCATTAACGTAATCTTTTATTATTTAAATTGAGCCGCCGGAAAGTAAAACCGAACATAAATTTTTTTTAACATTTCAGTTGGTCCCTGAAGTCTGAAAAGTTGATGTTTGAAAAGCATATTTTAATTACCACAACCTTATTGGAAATGTTATGCCGCATCTTTTTTCTTCTATGAAAATAATTGATATCTCTTACAATTTTCGAGAAAAATGAAAAAGAGCAAATTTTGGCAGAAAGCGAATTTAATTAAAATTTTCACTTCAACACGTCCGGAAATAGAAAGTTATGAATATTTTTTGTTAAAACTTTGAGGAATTGTAGTTTTAACTATACTAACGATAACAAACTTTGAACGAAAGTAAATTATTTCTGTCGAAAAAAGTTATGACTTTTGTTCTTGTACTCCGTTAAAATTATGATTTTCAATATTCACGAGCTTCGTTTATGGGAAAAATTTCAGTAAGCAAATTTCCTTCAATGAAGAAAATGTTCATTAAGGCATAATAAAGTTTGGTACGAAGTAGTTTTGCAATTAATGCAGCTGTTTAGGAAATATTATTAAAAACAGAAGATATATGTTATTCGCGCTCATTTCGCAGAAAATACTTTTTTGATAATATTTCCTAAACGGGTACAATGATTGTAAAACTACTCTGTACAAAACTCTATTATACCTTAATGAATATTTTATTCACTGAAGGAATTTGCTTACTTAAATTTTTTTCCCTAAAAGAAGCTCGTGAACATCGAAAATCATAATTTTTACGGAATACAAGAAGAAAATTCATAACTTTTTTTGATATAAATAATTTGCTTTCGTTCAAAGTTTGTTATCTTTAGTATAGTTAAAACTACAATTTCTGAAAGTTTCAACAAAAAATATTCATAACTTTCTGTTTCCGGAAGAGTTGACGTGAAAATTTTATTTAAATTCGCTTTCTCTAAAAATTCGCTTTTTTTCATTTTTATCGAAAATGGTAAGGGATATCAATTTTTTTCATACAAGAAAAAAGATGCGACATAAACTTTCCAATAAGGTTGGGGTAATTAAAATTTGTTTTCTGTACATCGACTTTTCAGACATCAGGGGCGAACTGAAATTTAAAAAACAATGTTATGTGCGGTTTTACTTTCCGGCTCAATTTAAATAATAAAAAGTTACGTTAATGAAATAAAATCCAGTCTAATTATGTACAGCTCAATTGTGTATAGAAACCCAACGGGCACGAAGGACCCAAATGTTGCTAAAACGTTTTTAGAATGTTCCAGAAACATTCCTAAAGCGTTTTATGTCTGCAACTTTTACGGAACGTTTTATAAACATTTCATCCATGTTGCAGACATTTAACGTTTTAGGAACATTTCTGGAACGTTCTAAAAACGTTTTAGAAACATTCGGGACTTTCGTGCCCGTTGGGAAGCTACTCGGTATTTTAAAAATGAATCCAGGACATTTTTCTAGCTTATTTTTTGTTCAAAGGTAATTTGTTCTAGCACCTTTTCTTTTTAAAAACCTTATAAAAATGAACAATTTGAGCTTGATGACAAAAATAACTGATCAATAAAATTGAATTTCGATAAAACGAATCCAAAATTGCGCATTTTTAGAAGAAATATTAAGGATTTTTTTTCAAATTAAGCCCGGTAACTTGTATGAAACATTGCTTAGAATCAGTAAAAAAATCAAGAAAAAATTTTTTCAACATTTTTTAAGTATTTTTGAGTTTCGCAAAATTGTTCAAGAAATCAATGCAAACACATCTTTAAACATTCTGATAAAATATACATGTTTATTTCTCGGATCATTTTTAATAATTTTTTAAAGAATTGGCGTAATTACGGACAAAAAAGTTGAAGCTTATAGCAAAGAATTACCATTTGAGGGAAATGTATGTATTACGCAGAAGTTTATACAAATATTTTATCCAACGATATTTTTTAAATTCTTTAGGTGTGAAAATGGCCATTTTTTCAAATGATGATTTACGTCAGCAAATCGAGCCGTAAAATGGCAATTTTTCGCCTTGTGAATCGAAAACCGATTATTTCACTGTTTATCTCATCTTTAAAATTATGTAGAACCTGTTTCGTTTATTTCTGTTTTCCTTACTTTATATTGAAGTTATCGGCATATAAAAGTTGTCCTATTGGAAAGTAAGTTTAATTCAAAAGAAATTAAATACAGTCCAACTAATCCTATCCAGTTTTCTGCATTTGTGTGTCGAAAATTTATTCCATCAGTTTTACAGTGTTAACTATAGTTTTTATAAGAACAGGAATAGTATTGATATACTTACTGTACACTCCTCAAAAGTGATTTTTATAGACAAGTTGGAAGTATGTGAAATAAGTAGCTACGAATAAATATAATCGTATTTCTGCAATTCACGTTACATATTTTATTCTTGTACAGTGACCAATCGAATATTTCACATGCGTACATTCTAAATGCCGTAAGTACATTTCTTATTGATTTAATAGTCTTAAAATTAAGAGTCGCTATTAGTTGTTTGTATACTCAATTTTTATAAAACTGTGTATACCAGTAAATTGTCGGTGCCAGACTTCCGACGTTTCGCCGCGTAACTATACGCGTATACGGTTTACACTAAAGTGGCTTTCGCCTGATATGTGTGTGATGTTCTTGGCTGCAATGTCGCGATTGCAAGATTTTCGCAATATGTATGTTTAATTCAACTCTATCTCGAATATTTCCAAAATAGTTATTCCATCTCACTCAATCTACTTACAAGCTATATGTGATACAATTATACAACATTGAACTTTGCCGCGATTCATGACTTATCTATCTGTCGTTCATGTACTAAGGAGAAAATTATTAGTTTATATTATAAAAGTATTGCAGAAATTTCCATTTTATGAAACATTAGAATACGCCTCAGATTTTAACTATAAATAAAACCTTCGAATGTCGATTGTTATTTAAAGAAATCTTTAGTACATAAACGACACAAAACGCTAATGCTACGGTAATTTCGTTGCTTCAAGCTCTAAGATCATTGTTGTGTTCAAAAACCACGATGATATCTTATTCCATTTTGTAGAACAAATTTAGTAAATAAAGTCGAATGAAAACATTATTGTACTGTAATAAAATGAACATCAATTACTATTGAAGTGATATAGGGATAATAAATATGTACATTAATATTTGTCATTATATCTTAATTGATATGATTTGTATAGTTTAATAATGGTTTATTGACTAAGAGTCCTTGTCGTTTCTTTCCATTTTGTTTTTATTACTATTGATAATTTCAATGGTGCCTATATCTTTAATTTTCTTATAAAATCCAACATGTTCTGTAATAACAAGATTTCATTAAACCAGACTCAATAAGTTAAGCATGTTTCATGATTCAAAGATGTATTGTAACAGCGAACTTATAAAACTACTAAAAATCTTTTAAGCTACTTTGGTTTTGGTGTGACTATCACTTTTTTCATATATTTCGGCAAACTACTAACTATCGCATTGTATTGATTGACAACAGTCAAATCGTGTGACTTTTTCACAAAAAAAATAGATAATTGAGAGTACTTTTTTAAGTTCTAACTATCTAGTTTTCTTTGTGTAACTATTTACACCTGTAACTGCGTCTGAAACTCTCTTTAGTTTTGTATTTAAGCGTGATTTAAAAGTTATCCGTATGGTAAACAAAGTGATATAGTTTATAGAATTTTGAGATGTGGTTGAGTTTTCAAAAATATTAGGCCTTTTGTTACGATGTTTAATTAAGAAACTAATTGTCAGGATGTTTCGTAATTTAAATTTGGCCATACTACGCTGTAACGTAAACTACAGTTTTGGATTACACTGTGAAAATAAATAACAGTCGTCTTTTGGAAATATTCAAGTTACAATTTGTGCCCTTGCTTCCTCAATTAGGATTACGTACACTTACATTAATTAGCCGTTGCATGAAAATATTTTCAATAATAACAGGTGGCAAATGTTCTAACGCAGAACACATCAACGAGGGTAAAATTCAGTGTTGTAACGTCGGTAATATAATTTTACGTCAAATTTTTCAAAACTAACCAACAAGTTTTAAAAATCTTTGGACACGTAAAATCATTGGAATGTTAACAGTCGAGTTGAAGTTAATACTGTGAATTTGCTTCAAATTTAACGTGATAAATTTGAATAATTAATTCTTAATACTAAAAATAAAACGGTAAACTTTCAAGTCGGGTTTAACAGTTTCTTTCGCTTTCTTTAAATCATTATCTTTTCGAAGATTTTTTCGCGCTCTTTACATGAAAATATCTGCTTGTAATACTAATTTGTTCGCTTACGACTAAGTGGCGATGTCTCTGATATGTCGACATTTTGCGTAACATTGTAACACGTTAACAGTCAGGTACTAGTGCACTCAAGCACGTGATATGCAAATATCTTCAATTGCACTAAAATCAGTGTCTGAATTTTAATAATATGCTTCTAGTTGGGAAATACACGAAAATAACACGCACGATAATAAAAGTAAATAGTGGAGAGGATGTGAAACATTTTATTAAAATTCCGGCACTTTTATTAATCTATCGTTTGCAGAATTTATAACAATAACAAATATATTTGGTGTAAATAAGTTTTCATTCGTTGAAATTATTTTCACTGAGGAATTAATTAAAGTAGAGTAGCACGAACAAATTTAATGAAACAAGAATTACAACAAATGTTTGCAAAATATAACAACAATAACTGAAGTTTAGGACGCCATCGACAGATGGCGCTGCAAACTTTAAGCAGTCATTAATTCCTCAGATTAATATAAATGTTTCACGTTTTATACTATCGCAAACGTAATATCACATAGAAAATAAATTGACTAAGTTTACGCTAAATCACGATTAACAACGTCCAAGCGCGATAGAGAGATACACTAACATTAGACATTAGACGAGCATGTGAACCCAGGCGGCTCGCGTGCTTAAGTTCCTATCTAAGAATTGGACAAGAGTTTACTGTGCGGGCGCCAGATCGAATGCAAATACGACTGGCTACTTTCAACGAGTTTTGGACCTTACTTCTCCATTAGACTGAAAATGATCCGTGGTGAAATATCAAATTGTTCCTATATTCCCTAGTAAACCTAAAGAGTACATTTCAGTCATCTAATGAAACGTTGCATGAGAGTGGAACGCTACATACAAGTTTCCCCTAGCGGCGAAAGATGGTATTACTCCCACTAAACTTTTCATTAAATTCCTAAACGCTTAATGTGCCTCGTGTATATCTCATGCACACCTCATTTTTACTAGGGATTCTTTGGTACATTTTCTTTGGCAGGCGTGAATGACGAAAATGTGATTTAATTTCAAGGCAAGTAAAGCCATTTCGTTGCCCCTTATTTCTTGTATAAATTGTATCGGAAAGGATATAAAATTTCTCTAAGTACCACTGAATAAATTCGTGTTCACGTTTCTTCCACATTAACTTCCCACACGAAAAACCCAGCAACCAATAACGAATCGAATTTGAAAAATACAACTTAAGCCTCCGGATCAATTCCCGTTTCTTTATTTAAACGTTTTTGTTTGTTGGGTTAATGTGGCTAAAAATGTTGCGTTCTACAAAAATTGACTACAGTGTTAAATAAGAAATACCCTGCAGAAAAAGTATATAAAAAAATAATTCATAGAAAATGTTTCTTTTCCAAAACTCGCAAACGATCCTTGATATCGAAATGACTAGAGGATCTCGTGAAAGGTGTGTAACAGTAGATTTACTTCATCTCTATTTTGCCTACTACTGTACACGCAGCGAAGATTCGTCAACTAAAAGAACAAAGGCATTGCCTAGAACTATCTCCGCCATTCCTACAAACTAGGACTATCTTAATTTTGCGATTGCTTAGACTCGTAGCTCTCCGTACTCTACAACACAGACTTTTGTAATCATACAGAATTATTACTTCTATTCCATGCCAAATTTTAAAAAGCGATTGTCCGAATAATGTTCGTGTAAATATTGTTCGAGAGTTTTTAAGCGTACTATATTGCATGAATTTTCGATCGATTGTTTTTAAAATTAGAAGCGTTTTAATCGATTCAAAATTGAGCACAGAACACGACGCGTTGGATGCATTGCGAATGTTTCGTTAAACGCCAACCTAACCTCGAATCTGTGTTTCGAGGCGAACGATAACACTTTGTATATCTTTAACACGTAATAATAGTTCCTACGTACAATAAATACTTTCCGATACTTTCTTCTCTGCTTTTAAAATTAATCTTTCGTTTCATTCAATGAACGCATTTCTCGTTTTTCTTACTTGTATTTTTTTCCTGCAGAGATGTCACTCTGTATGTAACTTCTATACATATATCTCTTTGTCCCTGACATTTTTTCTCTTAAATTGTGATAATATATCTCTCCGAATATATACGGATTCTTTAGGTATGCCTAAGTTAGAATAATTTTTTCTTTGTTTCCCTCTTGTATCCATTATTGTTGCGTTGTCTCCCTCAGCATAGAAGCCATGTCCTGCAGGCTTCTCGTTAAAGTCTTGGCAAACTTTTTCGCACTGGTCGATCCGTCGCTGTGGAAAGCGGAAACGGAGAAAATAAATCCGTCATTTCTTACGTTGTAAGCACAGCCGTATCCATCCGGAACCACCGGACCATATCCGACAATGGCGTCGTGTTTCGTCGTTACCTGCGTTCAAAATTTTGTTGTTATTGGAATTTGAAACTTTTCTGTGTCGTTTGTCTGCTTCTTTCAATGTTAAATATTTGCACAAATAAAAATAAAAATGATCCAATGTATGAGCTTAAGACTCGCGGTTACGAAAAATATAGCCAACATAACGTATAGTACTATGAAATAATTATATTAACAATGTTCTTACTTGAGAAGTTGAAAGTGCAAAATGATTGACGATCTTGTAGGCTTCATCGAGGAAAATTTCCGGCACTGGATCCCCAGCCTCAACTGCAGCAAAACGCAAACCCATAAGATGATTATCGATTCCATTACCGTGGATATTGTCGTGCATTTCTTGTGTTTGTCTCTTAACCGCCTCGTCGAAAAGCTCTCGTATTCTTTGTTTCTGAAATTAGAAATCTGAAATGAAAACTTTTGCATCCGCTGACTGTAAAAGGTAATTTTGTACATATACATTGTTATAAGACGGAAGGTTGAATATACAAGTTGACTAGGTTAGATAAGATCATGCTACGCGTCATGCGAGATATTTTAAACAATTAATTGTCGATATAGGAATTAGACATATGACACAAACTAGACATTAACGAGCACACGATAGAAATATCCAGTGTTGTATCAAGAAACGCCAATTTTACACTGTAAATGGTGAACTGAACTCTTTTGGAGCCTTCTTCTTGAGTCTCCCCAGTATGGCTGTTGGGGTCACCTTGGCACATCGCCTTCACCCACGCAAGTGCCTCGGGACTGGCACCTCTGATCACGTCCACACGACCCATTGCAAACCTTCGAATACTGGCGCTTTCGTAGGTAGCTACTAAATAACCCTTCAATCTATAAACATTAATGATATATGTTATTAGTACTCGTATATAAATTGTGCAAATTCAACATAATAACAATCATGGGAAATTTTTAAGGTGGACTTTTTGCAGGTGATTTAATTACTTCATCCTGTCCTAGTCGAGACCATGCGAGACGAATATCTTTATATTTCATTGTTATGTATTTTTAACCGCGTGGTTATGATCTGGTGGAAAATATAGTACTTCATCTTCATCATGTAGTCAACTTACATTATTGGCTAATGATGTATTATATACAATGATGACAAACATTTTTTTAACTACGTCCTGATAATGTGGCACAAACCAAGAAAGAGTAAAGTACTCATGGTGAGCCTAAATAAGTTATTATCGAAGTTTAAAACAATCGAGATTTTCTATCAAGAATGTTTTCTACGCCGAGAGAAATTATTTACTAATAGTTAATATAAGCTAATTTTAAGGCACGTACATTAACTGTAAAGTTATAACAGTAACTGTAAGATAAAAAACAACAGGTAACTTTGAAATTAAAATATGTAGCAGCACTTTCCTGCAATTTTATTGTATATTAACTCGTATATTTTAATATCCAAGGAGCGTTTGTGAACTGTTGATAAATCTTATAATATAATTCTGTCGTTTGAACTGCCCATGTAAACAATGCGTCGAAAAATACGCAGAAAATCGAATGACTGCGCGTGCATGTTTGTTTATATTTGTTTCGGACTGTAAGCGCGTAAATATGTCGCGAAAGCACGCAATGTTCCCAACATGTTTATTACTTGGAAGTATGAGAAAAATTACCGCATTTATGAAAATGTCTGAACATCGTTTCATAAATACGGACTACACATACATTTATGTCCATTATGAAACATCCATTTTTATAAATTATGTATTTCTAAAACCTGAATGTTTGTTTAATAATAACAAACTATGGAAACTGAACTTTTTAGTAATCAATTTATAATGGCTTTAAAAAATGTTTTTAGGTGAAGATTCCTGACAAGATTAACCATGTTTACTAGTTTGATGTTAATTACAGATCGTTTCGCTCGGACGAAGGAATATTTGCGCCTATTTATTTCCTGTATTAAAAGAAACTGGACAATGTATTCATTATGAAATGTAATGAAACAATGACTTCATGCCTACAATTTTTGTGTAGATAACCTAGGCTTTAAATAAGATGTAATGCTAATATTTATTGTCGTGTTTCAATGATTAGGACAGCGTTTCGTAATTGGGACTTATGTACGCAAACAATGACATAGCCGGGGAGAAACATCTATTTTCCATTGTTTATTTATACATTTGATTAACAAAGTCAGTGATTGACAAAGTCATTCTGTTATTGTAGAATACGAAAATAATAAAGATTCTAAACTTACCGGAAGTACGTCAGCTGCAGTGCCAATTGTATATAAGCGTCGGGGCTAATGCAACAACTTTTGATGAATTCCTTGGAATAATCTTCGAATCGGAATATACACAAGTCCAAATCTTCCACCATTCTGAAAATATACAAATGTGATTTATTAAAATAAATTGTGCATCTTATAAAAGAACAGATGAATGTTATAAAACTATTTTCGTGTTCTGCGATTAGGCCCAGAAAACAGAAAAATGAAAGGGTTAATTATTACTTATAAGTTTTGTATATATTCAAATTATCTTTAGTGAAATCTTAATTTTTTTATAGAAGGAAAACATTTTGGTTACAATCTTAAGATTGTTAGAAGGTAACGTATTAAAGTCTTGATAGAAGAAAAATTTCTTTTGTAAGATAAGGTCGCCAGGGAAGTTTTCTATTGTAGGAAGCACAACACTCTGGAGCTCGCAAGAGGTTTCGTACAACTCAAAATCAGGTAAAGTTATTTCACTCACGAATAAAAGTTTTTCGAAGCGGAAAGTTCTTGCAATTCCGCACAAAGTTTCTATCTGGAGGAAATGTACTGTGGCATTGATGAAATTGCTACCCAAAGCTGCTATTTTTCTTATCTAAGTCTTCACTCATTCAATTTTATTCTCCTTTTCATTTTTTAAATAAATTTTCATGCTAAATTATTGAATATGCAATGACATTCAATACAAGTTTCTAATTATTGCTACGAGTTTTCCATATAAATAGTTTTTGTTTAAAATTTAGAATTATAATTAAATTTTGGTTTTCCATTTTAGTCAATCATGCGTGATGAAGCTTGCGAGCACTTTAACCATACGTGTCAAACTTTGTTTTAGTTTAGAGGTAAAACCATATTCTCTCTCGAGATTCTAACATATTTACTCGCCGAAGCATTGAAGTCACCAAAATTAACGTGCAACATTATTTCTCCTGGGATTTGACTACTCGAGCTCTCTAGATAATATTTTGAAAATAGGATATTCAGTTTGAAAATTTCAGTATATTAGAATAAATGCGCTGTAACTTCTATAAAGTAATCTGAATTTTATTCAGGTGAGTTTAATGTGCACTGTAAAAAATGTCATGAAATTTAATGTAAGTCTACATTTTTTGGTAGATTCGAACGAAACTTAATGCAAATGTGCATCAATTTTAAGAATTTCCATTTTACATAAAATGTAGTCCTACACCAAAATATACGAGAACATTAAAATTGTATTAAATTTGATGTCTTTATTAATAAATTTTATTTATTTAGGCAGTTGAATTTAAAATTACTTTTACGCAAATATTATTCTTTTATAAAAGACGTGTCTTGGAAATATTTTTGTTAATCTCATTGGTTTATTATTTGGTAATGAGTTTTCACTATAGATTTTTTCGAAAGCTTCGGGAGTAACTTAGTTTATGTCAATTTTAAAACAAGTTTATTTTTTCCAAATATTTTATTCTGGAGCCAGAATGTCACCTATCCAATTCACAAGACATATTTTGCATAGGTTGGAAAAATGTTTAATTATTGCACAAGTGGTAATGATGGGAATTTTCTACGATTTTTTAATACATTTTTTATTTTTAAAAAATGCAGACCCAACTCGATAGAATTAAGTAGATGGTTATATATTTCATTATTAAGAATGAAAACAATTACTTACGAATCAAATGCCGTCATTGCGTTACGAATATCACTACGAGATTTTTCCGAAAGAGACCACACCAGTTTTTCTGGCGCTGGCAGATGAGATGGGATTGTGCTATCTTCTGGAGGTGGCATGGCCTCGACTTTGTCAGTAAGTTCTTCAAATGCTCTGAAAATAGCAGGTGCTTCAGCTGCAGAATGTTCGTACGACATCCCCCACATGCCATCCTGAAAATAAAAAATGTTAAATGTAAAAAACGTTATTAAAATCATTTCCTGGTTTGGTAGAAATTCAATATTTAAGATGTACCACAAATTAAATGCATTTAATGATTATTCCGAAACACAGTATAATTTTAAAACAAAATTGACATTTTCATATAAAAATAAACATTTGTAACGTGTTAGTCCCCTCATTTAATTTAAAATATCGCCCTAGGAATGGAAGACGTGGGAGGCATAAAAACGAATAAAAGAGGCCAAGGAACGAACATGAAGTTTGGGAGATGATGTTTTGTTCTATTCTAAACGTGCTGTTTATTATATTAACCTAAATATCGTCATTTGAGTAAAATATGAATGTAGATCATTCAAGAATGTCACAGAAAACAACACTAAGACAAGGTTACTGAAAGGTTACAGCCTTAACATTTAAACAAAACATTTTTTAATTTTAAAATAAGGTTCCTTATAACGCAACTTATAATTTGATGAGTGCAATTTGTATAAACAGACGAATTTACTTATTTTTCCCGTCGCCAGGTATTATCGCAACTTTTGTAGTTCTATTCGTTTCCCGTTATAGAAATGGATTTAGAATTAGTATACATTAGGTCTGATGACTCGATAACTGGTAAAAAAAAACTCCGACACTATAAAAGAACATGTATTAGAAATTTGTACATAGTTAAGGCAATTTTTAATATTAACAGCGAACAAAAAATCTGTAAGTATTTCTGTAATGTTTCTTTTTTATAATCTTCTCAAAAAAGAGAAAAAAAACTACACAGATTAGTTACAGGTGCTCTTTCGAAAACAAAATCGCGATTTTATATGTCGATGAATGCGCCGTCTAATGCTTCTTGCGGTAACTAATATTTCAAAATACGATTGTTCATTTTTAACACTTTATATTTATTTTGCTATTTGTCCATTGCATATTTGCGGATGTAAATGAAAATTTCATACGTGTCAAGATTTTTGTATAATTTTTTAGAGAAATTACAATATCTCTTGTTTTGAGATTGGAAAGTAGGTGTACAAGGGTATATTTTTTTGGACGATATTTTATAATAATATGAATACTAAGTGCTTTTAAATAATTTTAGTATTTTGTAGTCACAGAAAACATAGCTGTATTATATGGTAATTTTTTATTGAAATTTACTGTTTTGATACAAAACATTCAAATAAAAAGTTGTGCTACAAATTTCATAATTATTACTGGGAACAATATGGATGTTCCTGAATAACTACAGAAGTAATATCCGAGAATGCCTAAAAAAAATTACTTCCTCCAATACTACATACGGCTGTAACTATTACTCAAATAAAAAACCATATTTCCAAATTTTCCCACACTTTGAAAACACAAATTTCTTTCAATATGTTCCTTTATATACTAATCGATAGAATCTTCTATCGCTAGTGAGAATCTTCTACTAGAGCTCACCTATTGAGTAATTCGAGCACTTTAGAAGACTTCCGGTTTATGATGGCGATATACACAAATCGCTGGGTGGCCTTTATATTTTATCGATTGTCTCAAAAATTACTTTAAAATATCTTCATTTATAAAAGACTATTTTACATTTGATGTCATATCCCTACAAAATTATTTATTTTGTGCATTTATATATCTAATATTCTAATAACTGTCATAGAATTTTTAAACGCCTTCGGTACTATTTGCTATCTTTTATTATTATATGTATTATTCTAATATACACTAATACTAGAAAATGTATTCGATTTTGCTATTATGTCGAATAATTTTGTACAAAAATAAATAATGAATTAACAAAAAAAATATGCAATAAATGTTAAAAAATCATCATAGTTAATACTAATCATTCGTATCAGAAATTAATATATCTAGGTGATAATTTTGGATAAATTTTCAGGGAAAAAATGTAAGGCTGTAAAATTTGCAATGCAGAGTAAAGAGACAAATATTATCATCATGAAACAGTACGAGTCCAAACAACAAAGAAGTTAGCCACACTTTCATGTAATTTAGTTATTTCTTCTGTCGCTATACTAGCACTCACAACTATTACAGCGCTGACGACTCTGCTTTCCGCTCCCGTTAGAGAAATGGATTTCCGTTTGGTGTATAAGAATGCTTGTCCGTTATAGTATTTTATAAGTAAAAGGCTCAATACCACCGTATTCTAGTCCATTTATCACGATTTTTCTAACTTTCTTTGCTTCTCCATGACTGGTTATTTCCTTGAGGATTAAAAAAACGAAAATTCCTTAAAAGAAAATGTTTTCGAAACAATTCATTTTTAATGGTTGAATTCAATATGTACAGTTTAATAAATGTCAGGTAATTTTTACCATTTCTTAAGAATTTTTGTCTGTAGTCACTTTACCATCCCTAAGGGAGGAAAAGTGCTGCAATCTTTATTTCTTCCTTATCAGAAAATACTAATATTATCATCAGGAAATAGTAAGAGTCGAAACAAAGAAGTTAGAAATGCGTGTATCTAATTTAGTTATTTCTTCTGTCGCTAGTAGCACTCACGAGTATTGCAGTACTGTCGTCGCTGATTTCCGTGCCTGTTACAGAAATGGATTTCCGTTTGGTATATAAGAATGCTTGCCCATTATAGTATTTTTTAAGTAATATTAAGTATTATAGTCCATTTATCGAGGTTTTTTATCTTTCTTTGCTTCTCCATGACTGGTTACTTCTTTGACGATTAAAAAAACGAAAATTCCTTGAAAGAAAATGTTTTCGAAACAATTCAATTTTAATGGTTGAATTCAATATGTACAATTTAATAAATATGAGGTAATTTTTACCATTTCTTAAGAATTTTTGTCTGTAGTCACTGTACCATCCTTAAGCAAGGAAAAGTGCTGCAATCTTTATTTCTTGCTTATATATTTAATTGTTTTTTTCCTTATTTTTAAATTTCTATTCAAGTCCATTGAATCAGCTTAATCGGATGCGCCGAATAGATCGTGCGGAATACAAATACATTCCGTCGCAATCTCCATTCGATAGAATTATGGTGCTAACCGAGTGCTCGTATTACATCTAGTTTAGAAAGGATCTCCGATTCATCGGTCTCTTCTCTCGTAATTCCGATTGTTCATAGTTCATTAAGTGTCTTATTACGAAGGAACTCTATAAGACATTCGATAGTGGGTAAAATACGAGTTTCGCAAATACACATATACATATATATTATACTGGGGGGATATAGTATGTCGCTATACATAAAACGCGTACGTACGCAGTCCCTGACACCGATAAAGAGCCGCGTTTGCCTAAGCCGCATGAAAGTCATAAAACATCGTTATACCAGTGTACCTTTGTACTTCCGTACAGTCATATTGGTTTACGTTGATTCATCACCTCCCATAAATATTGTTTGTGCCACTTGTTTTTGTTTGTATTTGTTCAGCCCATTCCCATGGGATATTTTCCGTTTCGAATGACAATATTATGGGAAAAAATAACTTTTTTATAACAGTGAGAGCTTTTCGTTGAGTACAAGAGAAATTAAGAAATTCTCATAGCCAAAACGTGGAAGGAAATGCCGCTATAAAATAATTAGATAAATAAAATATTGCAATATAATTCGTAAATACAAGCAGAAACGAAACTAATGTAAAATAATGATTTTTATTCTATTTTGAATTGGATTTTAGTGAACAAATCATTCTCCAGAATCATTTCCTTCAATGTTTTGGGTGAGCTATGTTCCAAAACACTTTTTCGTGCAGGAGGATTCTTTTTTAGTACAAAATGAAAATCCGCGGATTCTACAATTTTTAAATTTACCTCTCCATAAAATAAAATCAAAATTTCTAGTCCGTTATCTTTTATTTGGTGAAATTGTTTACATAAACTGATTTTTTTGTGTCAGCGGATGTATACTAAGATTTTGAAAAAAATATAGTAAAAAAAATGACTTTTAAACTTTTAATTGGGTCCTCATCAGATATAAAACTTCTAAAATTTATTAGTCAAAATTTTTTGGGTAAGATATTAAAAATTAAAAATGGCAGATCCGAAATTGTAGACTGAATTCGTACAAAGTTACACGATTAATCTCGGTACTTGAGGAATTTTGTGATCGCTGATGACGAATAATACTTCAGATTTTCAAAATTAAAAATGGCGGATCGAATATATTGCCATATTGTATACGTCATTTTCAATGTTTAAAAATATTGATGTTGGTTTTGTAATCAGCTACACCGAAAACCCAAGGTCACAAACTTTTATGAAAATCCAAACCATATATTTATTTTTGCCCGCTGTGATGGATCCTCCATTTTATATTTTAAAAAAATGACCCTGGCTTCATAACCAACGACGGACAGACTTCACACAGGATTTTTCATAATGTTTTTATCCTATAGCTTTATTAAATAGTTATTTTTGTGACAAGGGCGTAAAATAAACTTTTATTCCCGCAGGAGAACCGAGATATCGTTATTGGGTTGTAAAAGCTTACGTTCGTGTTGCGAGCAACATTTTTCGATATAATAGATATTAAATTCGAGTTTATGCTTAAAAGAGTGGGAAACTCCTACTTTATCCATGTAATTTTCGAAGTAGTAAAATGCGCAATTACCATCGCAAATAGGGTCTTTAAAATCGGATTTTACAACCCTGTAGAACGAAAATTAAAGTTTCTCTTAAACTTTCTGACATCAAAATTGAGTTTGAGCCAAAACTATTCCAAATACGGCGCCTATATTACAAAAAAATGTCTAAAAAATTAGGAAATTTTTTTCTATACATTTTTTTAACCATTAGGACATTGGGATTTGAATGCAACTGCACGTTGGTGTTCGGAATCATGAATTTTTTAGGAAAAATCTTTCTTTTTTACGCTACTTCATTTGAACGTCGCCAAAATGGGGTCTGCAATAAAAATTAATTCGAAAAACTTCTCGATGCTATAACTTGAAAATTAAGGTCTTTTTTCAAAAAATAGTAATAATTCAAAGTTCTTAGAATGTACCGAGAAATATACTTTTTTTTCAGATTTTGTTAATGATTTTTTGGGAAATTTTTTGCTTAAATTTTCTTAACAATTTTGAAGAAAATTCAATTAGTGTCTAATGAATTCAAAGCATTTTTTCCCCAAAGTTTTCAAGAAAATAAATCTCAAACTATAAAATCTGGAAAAGAAATGGTTAAGAATAAAAAATGCTTAGATTTTATCGGGGACTCTAATAGAATTTTTGAAAATTTGGGTAGAAAATTTCCCAAAAAATTTAAAGAAATCCAGTCTATATCTTGATTAATTCTAAAAAAACTTTTGATTCTTATTATTGGTTGGGAGAAAATCATACTTTTCGAGTTTCAAAATTTTCATTGTAGGTGCCATTTTGGCGAAAATAAAATAAAGTGACCCAAAGAAATAAATTCTTTCCTTACAAACTTAACTATTCCGAACACCATCCTACATAGCTGCAGTGGAATTTTTTGGCATTTTTTTAATGTAGGCTCCATATTAGAATTCCTATTGGCTGAAATTGAATTTTGACCTCGGAAAGTTTAAGGACGACCTCGAAAACATTAAGATACGGAGTTATACTAAAATTGTCGGATGATTTCATTACTGAAATAATCTATCAAATAAAACAAAAACTTCAGCATTAAAGTGCTCCTACATTAACATTCAGGGAATTTGTGAACCATTCTAATGTTTTGATTAGCATTTTCCTTCATTTTATCTGAAACATCCTCAACCTATGGTAACTGTAGAAGAAATTATTTACTAATAACTAATGTAAGCTAATTTCAAGGCTGTTACATTAACTGTAAAGTTATAACAGTAATTGTAAAGTCAATACCGCCAGGTAACTTTGAGATGAAAACAGCAGTTTTTAGACTTTCCTGTAATGTTATTGTATATTAACTCATATATTTTAATTATCAATGAGCGTTCGTTAACTATTAATTCGTCTAAAAATTCGTAGAAAATCGAATGACTTCACGTGTGTATGTATTTGTTTATATCGGTTTCGGTGAAACTGTAAGCGAGCAAAGGTACATGTCACGTTATATAATCCCAACATTAATATTTTAAATTCTTATATTAACTATTTAACATAACAAATTTAAACGAATCTCAGATTACGAAAACTTAAGAATAAAGTACCTTACCTTATGATCAAAATTTAAATTCTATTAGGTTTACTATGAAGCTATTACATTAACTGTAAACAAACATTTCTCTCAGTGTAGGGTTTATAGAACCTTTTAATAATACATTCATGTTTATGTAAAATAACCCGAGGCATTTTCTTAAGTTTACAAAATATTCTGTTAAATTTACAATCAATTTCCGTAAGAATTTCAGATATTCTTTCTACTGTCCCATTTAGTAACAAAACAAATATGTTATAAATGTGAAGATAATTTCCTGATAGTATTCTCTAGTTAGCCATTATCTAAATATTTTTTCTAGCAAAATTTGTAAGTTAAAAAGAAAAATACAAAGTTAAGAAGAACAAATCCCAAAGAAAATAATTCGGTTCTATTTAAAAATGCCGATAGATTTAATGCTTGTTTTCAAATTATTTAAATTTTTGTAAATGAATGGGTAAACTGGAACTCCTTTTTATTTTGCATAATATAAGGCAGAAAAATGGAACGACTCGAGTGGTAATAAGTGCCATTTGAAACTTTATCTCATTGTGTAACTTTTACCGGAGCTAAACGAATTTTTACCGCCCGCAAATTATTGGAATATATATTTTTTTTTTTTTTTTTTTTTTTTTTTTTTTTATTAATTAATTAACGGGCGGAATCGCCCTTTTTTACCAAATTGTTGCCGTATTAAATCGTAAGATTTAGCGAGAGCTGCAGATCGACTTAGAAAGATGGCGCCATACTTCACATTTGTGTATATATTTTCCTTTTTCGGATAAACATGAACGTGCTCATCATGACATTTCTTTATGTTCATCATGTTTGTCAATTCATGCAGTAGTTTCGATATCTTAGGGAAGCATAAACAGAAGCATGGAAATCATAACAAAAATTTTTAATTTTATTCAAAATAGTGATCATCTTGTCGCGATTTTATCTCTAGTAATTTCTATTTTACTTTAGTATTCTGACAAAGCAGGGCGTCTGGGAGGGGTTTGGATACTGAAGTTGGAAATAACTTACTCAATATTAAAAGAAATACAAGAATTACAATGTTTGGTTTCATCGCTTCAAAAAAGTTCTGATTTGCCCCATGACAGTTTTGAGCTTTGTGTTACTAATTCATGAAATTTATATAAAAAGGGAGTATGTAAAGAAAGATTCTTAAATGGATCATTTCGAACTGTGTTATTACCTTCTGACAAAGTGCCCATCTTTTGTCTTTACAATGATAAACAAAAATTTAGAAGTGACAAAATTTCCCTAAATAAGTGCTTAATCCAAATGCCACGTGTCTCTTGCAAAATAGTTTTCAAGAACTAACATTTTTCAAACAATGACCACTTTCGTTACACAGTTTTTTATTTATTAAAAATTGTCGGCTTACTCCGTGTTCCGATAACGTCGACGTTTCCTATATTTAAAACTGCTTACCTTTCCTAAGATTATGTGGACGGTTTTATCAAACCACCGATTAGCCCCGACGTGCCTGGATCCTCCACCGTGTAGGGTATGGTGTAAAACGTTAGCGAAATCTCGATCACCGAGCCATCGATCTTCTCGACGTAAAGGGTTATTGAAAGTTCCTGGCAGCACATCGTCATCGATACAGACGACACAAAGGGAACGTTCAAGTAACTCGAGGTTATGGCGGTTGCGTTCATCTATTACAACAAAAATGTATTATGAAAATTTAAAAAATATATTTAAAGTCTAAGCCACGTTGAAATGATTTTTTATACAAAAGAGTAATATATCACTCCAAAATAGTAAAAGTACAAAAATTTAACTTCTTGGCGTACATTTTGAGTCTAGATATTTGTATTAGTTTGGAGTATATATTATGAAGGGCCATCTAAAGCATCAGGGTCGATAACGTCAATACCTAACTAAAAATATGCAAATCCAATAGAAATTACATATATTTTCCAGTCCCGATCTATTTTAAAGCTATTTTACTCCTTTTTTATGAATGGGCGCCAAATTTTAGCGCAAAACTTTCACGATCGAGAATTCGAAATAATAAATTTCTGTTGTACTTGCATACTTCACATAAGCAATTTATTCTTGCGAATTCTCGCTCGTTTCTGAACGGATTTCAATGAAATTTGTTGTATATACATAAAAAATAAGTAAAATAGCATTGAAATAGTAATTAATTGTGAATTCTGTCTGGAACATAGGTTTGTAAATATGGTGTCGTCAAAAGCAAATTTCATTAAAACATCGTGTCGATATTCTGACTCATTCATCAAATAATCCGATTGGACTATAATAATATTTTGATTAAAAAATTGGTATTTTTGAAAGTTTGAAGCCTCCATTTTCAGATGCCGTCATTAAAATTGATCAAGCGATATAAGAATGTTACAGTATTTTTCCTAAAGATCTACAGATTTCTCACAATTTTTTTTTTAAAAACTCACATTTTGAAATTGAAAACTTGCTAGAATATTGCAGTCATAACAGAAGGTGTCACGAATATCTATCCTAACACCTCGTCGGGTATTTACGGAAATTCACTTTGGAGGTTTCAATATAACGGTCAAAATAAATATGGTTCTTGTTGTTGATTATAAAGAAACCAAACATATTTGATTTTTGTAACAGTTCAAAAGTTATGTTTTCTACGGTTTCCATATAAAAAAGATCAAATACCTTTTATTGATCAAAACGATAGTTTAATTGCGTCACTTTGCAGCGGGTACATTTATCCTTTAGTGATATTCAAATAACCACCAAATTAAAGAGACCAGTCTTATTAGTAAAACCGTGCCAGCAATGCAGATATTATTAAAAATGAGTGTAATAGTACCTTTTAATAATTCCTCTCTAGCCAACCCCCAAACAGGTCGTTTTGCCGCAGTCAATATTCCCACAGGTAATGTTCTGGGATCAGCTGGTATTTCCAGAATAGTTAACAATTGTTGCATCAATTCCGACTCCGTTATTCTTCCCCTATCTGACGCTCGTACCGGAACACTGTAAAACTAAAAAAAAAAAAACGATAAGACTCATAATTGCTCGTAGTACTACTTTTCATAAGGTGTGCGTAAAACGTCATTTTACATACGGAAAGTAATACATAAAATAGTATGTTCTATGTCTAGGGCGCAATTATTATTCTCCGACGAGTATGACAATCACACTTGGTGGAGATCATTATTTCGAAAATAATACATATGATATTTTTAATACGTCCCGCGCGGAGCTGGATAATTCACGCCCGATAGTTTATTCTGGGGCGCAAAATCGAGCTTCGCGCCCGGAGTGTTAAACATTTTTCACATTAGGACAGGCCACTAAATCTTATTCATTGGAAGAGGTCGCCATAATCGGACATTTCATAGATTTTACACTAAGGAAAAAAAACTGTCCACCATTTACTTAATAAAATGTTTTAGCACGTACTTGATTATGATGGGCCACGATAATATGATCGCCGGAAGTTCCCCGATCGAGATGCACGTGCTCATCGCTGTTTACACCTGGTCGTCGATAAAGTCGAAGCACTTGATAATGTTGAGACATGCACATTGGTTGCATTGTTTTGCCGTCCTTAGATTTCACACGTTCTGTTTCCAATTCCGACCTAAAATTATAAATGCAGAAAAATATTAGATCCTGAAGTTGGAGTGAAATTTCATAGGTGTAGGAAATGAGATGGATTGCGTTTTCAGTTCTTTGAGAGTATAAGTCTAATATAGGGTCGAATATAAGCTATTCTGTAACAGGAGATTTTTCTTAACTACAGCAATCTCGGGTAACAAAATCCGGAAAACGATCTGTGATATTTGAAGGTCAAAAATAATAGTGGAATAATTTACGTACTGGAAATCTTTTTATTGCTGTTCAGAGAATCCATCAAAATGGACATGCGGTTTATGAGACACTTAAAGCTTAATTAGGTACATAGATTAGAGATCAGGTATAATTCCGTCTCGCTATATTTACGTCCTAGTATAATTGCCCGGTTCCGTCTCGTTATTCTTACCTTTCTCCGCTATCTTTTTCCCCCACCTTGCGGGCTGGGGCCTCAGGAAGGGCCTACTGTGACGTCACGAATATAACACGACTGAAGGGAGTGGGAGAAGCAGCGCTCCCTTTCTTTGGTAAATATTACGAAACGGGAGGGGAATGCGAAGAACCGAACAGGTTCACCGAGACTCTACTGTATTTATGAAAACATAACCTCCAATTCGCAGTTTATTCCTTGTGACAAATATATCTTTTTTTCAAGGGGTTTGTGAAGTGTTCAGTGTTTACATTTTTGTGTATCACATCATTGGTAATCATCATCATTTTATTTCGATTACTGGATTAAAAGTTAAGTTCTCTCGATTCTATCTGGTTTAGATCTATTTTAATTCCTTGTAAGAGTAAAATTTCTCTTTAATTCAGAACGAGAATATCACAGTTCTTTGTTCTAACCTTTAAATCATCATGTGCAAAACTAATAGGAGAGAGGGGATGCCCTGGACGAACTGAAGTCCTTTAGTTTACTTTTCGGATTGAAATTTATATCGAAGAATTTAATTTTAAGTCGAAAGGAATAAAACTTCGTAATTAAATCGTTCAGAAGCTTCCGTCATTTTCTAGTTTTCGTTCAAACCCTCTTGAATTCATCTCATGAAATATTTTATTCCATTTTGGATCTGACATTTGTTCATCAATGCAAATGACTTCTTCTGGTATCAAGCAGGTCAGAATATTTCAATACACTTGTTAATGGAGTTCATTAAGGACTGAATACGTGTATAAATCACGACATTTTTATCAAAAGAAGATACTCCAACGTACTCTACGTTTGTATCACTTTGTACTTGAGACACCAAGAAGCGAGTATATTTCAATAAATAAAATTTACATTTTACTACGTTGATCGAATAATGCATTACTTCTATGAGCAGATAAAAGAAGCCGGAAGAGTGCTGGAATTAATTCGAGCTACTGCGAAGTCTTCCTGTAGAAGGAAATCCGCCTTAAAGGTTCTATAGAAAGCAATCATAAAGCCACCGCGGAAGGAGGGAAGCTCAAAGCACTCCGACCATCCGGAGGATCTGCTAAAGCGAATTGCGAGGAAGTCGTCTCATTATTTTCAGAAAAAATTATTTGAAAAAATCCAAATGGATCAAATGCAACATCGCTGCGTTAATTGTTATTACAATAGAATGAAATTCATTTCTCGTCGTTAACTCTAAGAACCGAGATACTTATGTCTGTATTGTTAAAACTCAGTTTAAGTTGTATCTTTTTTTATTGCCATCAATTTTTTTTTTATTTTTGAAATAAGTTGTTGTTCTACATTTTAACTAAACATTTTGATCAAAAGATATATGGACAAATCCATAGAACTTTTCATTTTCGTAAAAGAAAATAATAATAATAATAATAATATCAACAACATTAAATTATATTGTTTTGTATTGCTTATTAAAAATCTGACTATTTTTTTAAAAATGTAACATTGTTATGTCATTTCATAGGTCAATTTTATCAAAGGCAAAGAAGGCTTCAAATTTTCGAAAATGGTATATGAAAAATTTGTTCTAGGCCAGCTGCATTTAAAGATACAGTAGAGTCCTAGCATATTTGCCCATTCGGTTCCCGTTTCCTGATATGGACCAAAAGAAGGGGAGCGCCGCTTCTCCCACTCCTCTCTCTCTCTCTCGCATTATGTTCGTGACGTCACAGCAGGCCCTCCGAACCGGGCAAATATGCTGGGACATAAATATAGCGGGACGCAATCATACCGGGACTCTACTTTACAGTTTTTTATAGCAATTTTTAAAAAAAGAATTGCTTTCCAGCCGTTACAGGATTAATTTGAAATTTTAGTAATACTACTGGATTTATTTGTTAATTTGTAAAAGACATATTTGTTAATTTTACGCATGACATTTTTGATAAATGAAAAGAATACGAAAAGTATTAAACCGCAATAAAAAAACAATCGCTTTTATATAAATGCACTTCCTCTTCCCTGTGACATTTATTGAAAGTAATTTATGTATTTCCAGCTGACCTATAAAATATGATACATATACCCATTCTGTCATAACAAAAATTTAGATATTATGATTTATTACTTAGAAAGCTTTGCTTTTACATGGTGAACAAAATATAACTGCAATATTGTTTTATTTGTCATATATTCAAAATTTACAATTCAAAATATTTTTGTTTATGCAACGACCTATATTGTATTTATTGAAAGAGATTCCAGGTGAATAATATTTTTAATATTTTGTTTTAAGTATATAATATCCTATATTTTTATGAAGAAATTGATGTTAAATAATAAAGGAAAAAGCTAACAAGTTTTTTGATAGTTTGAGTGCGAATAATTTTTAGTTAATAAATAAACAATAATTATTGTTTTTAGGTAATTTTATGAAGGATTTCTTGAATTAACATTATTAAATTTAATTTTTATTAGTTTTGAAATACAATGTGAAAAGCAAAACATATTCTTTAAGGGAGTGGTTATAATATTATCGCCCATAATTATATATAAAACTATTGATTAAATATAAAATATTTTTAGTTTAGAAGGTAACTTGGAATTTATGAAAAAAAATTTAAAAATTGTCAATTTAACCTGAACGATGTTTTCTGTTCGTAATTTGATATTGATTTTTTAATGAAGCACGGAATCGGCAACAGTTGCTTTAAGAACTTCACTTATGGTTATTATTTTTAGTATTTCAGATTTTTAAAATTCTATTTTCACTCGCATTTTTTATTTTGTTAATGATTATATATTTATTTTCAATTACAATTTCGTTATTTAATTCAATATAGCATTTTTTTACAGATAATATTTATAAAAGAATTTTATTTTATAATTCTAAAGTTCATTTATTTAGTTAAAATATGTATTGTTAAAATAAATGAAGTTTAATAAAATCCGGATGTAAAATAATATTTTAAAATACGTAATTCGTACTTGGTACATTTTTAAAGAATTATTTTAAAAATGGGTTAATACCGAAAAGTACATATAAATTATTTATTATATTTATTTATTATATTTATTTACGGGCGAGATCGCCCTCAAATACATTAATGATTACAAATAATAACATAAGTAGATAAAATAAAATAAAATATGGCATTAGATTACATTATAAGAATAGCATAAGAAAATAATCACAAATAATATAGAAAACAGTCGAACGGTAAGTCGCGGGTTTGCTAAAATATAAATAAAATATAAAAAACTGTGCAATATAGAACGCAATATATTAAACCTAACTTATGCAGGGTACGGCTGTAATGTTACAGTTCTACAAGCGGTTATAAAATCGGATATATTTTCAAAACTTGCATTATAAATTAATCTCAAAATTTTATTTCCATGTACAAAAGAAAATTATTGTGCACATGAAAATATGTAATTATTTCATACTGAATTTTATCATTAATGTTGTTACTAATAAAAAAATCATTAGATTGTGCTAATAATATTTTCTAGAGATTATAGCTGGATTTTTAATAAATTCAAACTGTAATTATAAAAAAAATATCGGATATTTCTATTGTAATCTACAGTACAGCCCCGGTATAATTGCGTCCCGGTATATTTATGTCCCAGCATATTTGCCCAGTTCCGTCTCGTTCCAATATTGTCTGTGGCCGCTCTCTTTTTCCCCCACCTTACGCGCTGGGGCCTCAGGAAGGGCCTGCTGTGACGTCACAAACGTAACGCGACTTAGGAGAGTGGGAGAAGCGGCGGCGTTCTTTTGAGAAATATAAGGGAGGGGAAGACGAGGAAGCGAGCGGGCAAATATACCGGGACTCCACTGTATATGATTAATACTCACATTTATAGGGAATCTAATTCATGATAAATTATCATTGTTTGTAATGCTGTCGCCACATTTTACAGCTTAAAAGAAGGCAAACAGATAATAATGTTTATAATAGAGTGGTTTTTTATTTGTTTTAGTTGCGCACGAATTAGTTTCTTAAACGATGCTGAAAGTTCTAAAGACCAGATTAAGAAAAATAATTTACCAGGCGTTGACTATGTATTCAATACATTCCAAATAAAAACATTAAGAATTCGATTATTATGCTTAAAACTAATTTGCTTGTAGAATTATGACTTTGACATTTTAATCACAATTCACTAATTCAAGTTCAATTAATTTTTCTTTTAATTCGATTATTAAATATCAGAAATAAAATGGATACTGTTTTTTATTCCTGACTATTTCATAAATTTATTCGACTTTTTTTGTCTATTATGGTACAACCTCTTCAATTGACCTATATTGGGATTTGCTCCCTCTTGAACTGGACAACGATATGCCCCTCCCACTTTATTGTCACGTGATCTAAAATAAGCCCATATCTATGTAAATGGACATTTGCAGCTGGGAGTAAATATTGCCGGTGGAGGGGAGAACAACAAGGCCCACGTGGTCAGTTATAAAGGGGATAGTGGGAGCGGGGCCATCTCGAGGGGTTGCGCTATAACATTAATATAACTCCAATTTACCGTACATGTGCCTATTGTCATACAATTAAAAAAATTTAATAAAACACCATTTAATTGATTGAATATGTTTAAATGTGTTAGAGGTTATTTATTCAATTGCAAACTCTTTTAATATCAGTTGGAATTAAGACCGCTTTACTTTAATTCACCAGGACGTTGACAATTCTTGAAATACTTTGATAAAAATATATTTAATGAATTGGGTTCAATAAACGCAATTAGATAAGTAAATGTTAAAAATACTTGACTTGCGCACGGAGAGAAATGTATGATAAGATTTAGAATATATATTGTAATATTTATAATGACTACAGTCACTAATACAATACATATTGGGAGCAGTTCATTGCGTATTGTAAATTTTAGAAAACAAATTGATAATTCTTAATAGACATTTTCATTTCCCTCCGTGTGTTTTTTTGTTCAGTTTCACTCATTAATGCCCAAGAGGACATAAATTTTACCAAGATTTTCGGAATATTTCTTAACATTAAAAACCAATTAAAAAAATTTGAGACAAATCATTCTCGACGTAAAATTGATCGCTCTTTGAGATTCTTCTCGATTTAAATTTTTGTTTGCAAAATAATACATTCATGGATATTTCGAAAGGGTGTAGAGGTGGGGGGGTTCTAATTAGAGGTAAAGTTACCTTCTATCGAGTACTAAAACACATTAAGAAATAGAAGAAATCGGAGTGTAGAGGCCAGAAATATTTTCCTATTTTTAACAATTTTTCCAGAAAAACGAAGTCGAACAAAATTCATGATGCGCTAATATAATAACTTAATATTAAAATTAATACTTTTAATACAATACCTGTCAAGTACATCCTGATAATTTAATAATTCTGAAAGGAATCTAGAGAGGAAGACGGCTGCATCTTTTTGACTAGAAAATTGCCTCGGCTTGGCCGCAAGTCCAGGGTTGATGTTTATCGGCAAAGCCAAAGGAATCGATAAATACATATCTTTTATCCACCATTCTGTCGCCTAAAACATATAAAAAAGTTATTTTTTAGTCCAATGTTTCAGCAAACTGAACATAATTTGAATAAAAACTTCATCCATTTCATTATTTTTAGATGGCCCCTCTTAATAAAGAATTTTAATATGATGTAGGGGTCAATTTTAAATAATTCGCTGTTATCAAATTAACGATGGGTTTCAATTACGATATTGGAATTTCTTACTCTGCATTCGCAATTAATTAATTTTATCCATTTTTAGATTGGATGATTGAAGCTATTTATTTCTTATTGAAAAAAATAGTGATAAAATAATTAAATTAGAATGGTTTAGTAAATTTTGTCTTTCCAAATTGTACATTCTTAGTATGATTCTTAAAAAAAATTAGGTAAATTAAAATGTATTTCATTAGCAGAATACTTATATGCTATTAAAAAGAAATGTTCAAATCAATAAGATTAATATTTAACGGGTAAAAAATGCCGGAGGAACTGAAAACACATTAAATTTCAAAGAAAATTGTTCCATTGCTCAAGCAATTTTCAACGCAAATTTCCAATAAATTTCCATTGTACGAACAGCTTCCCTGGTTCCCGCGGCTAATCCCAGTTTAATGGTATGTCGCTAGTTGCGTACGTAATCCGTGTCACCAGGATTTCTAATTAGGATTTAAAAAGTCCGAATTGAGTCACGTCACAAAAAATAAACGTTCGAACATATACGGACTATATTTCGTCACGAGTTAAACTTTGTTGAGCGCAATTGCAATAGTGGAAACTATTCTATTGTTTTAGTTTACAAAATAACTGGCATTTCTAAAATTGAGTAAACGATACCTTTTGAAGAGCAGAAAGCTGCAAAAAATTTAGATGAAATACAATACGATATCGACGGAATTATAAAAATAGCATTTAAAGATAAAACTTATTAGCAAAAGAAGCTACAGACATACGAAATTGGAATACATGGAAGACTAAGAAGGGATACCACGAAGAGTTTATTATAAGCACTGGATCTGTGTCAACCTGTGTCTATATGTAAATCTACGTACATTATTTAAACGGAAGTACCTTTTCCGACGTTCGATGCGTATATTTGATACAGTCGATATTTCATTGTCTTTACCTTCTATATATAATTTTTCCCTTTTATAGGTATTCTGCTAAACTGAAACAGGTTTTGGTTCTGAATCGAATGGATGTTATATCGTATCTATATTTAAACAACCTGTATATCCAGATTAATAACTATGTGTCTACAACTAAATGGATGAGTGGAGTGCGTGCTCGTCATTATTAGTAATGATCAAAGTTCTTGGCTAGAAAATTGGTGTCGCAAATGATCAGAGAAAGTATTTTTGGTGAACTTGAAGACATTCATGTTTTTATTCTGTATGGATAAGTATAAACTTATCTTTTTCAAAATAGACCAATTCTTTTAAGTATTAATGACTTAAATAGTTTGATCACACTTGAATAATTGGTTCACGATTTTCCAGTCTTTAAATAGATACTAACTAAATCCGTAATTAGCACAAAGAGACGTCGGCTAAAGTCGTCAATAATTCCAGCTACCCTAGTGGACTATATGCTGATACTTTGAACTTTGGGACTCAGAAAAACATAAATCAACTTCGTTTTCTATAAGGGATTTAGCAAAATAAATATATATTTAGAATGAATAAACAAGTAACATTTTGGTTGAAATTCAATTACTAAAAATTATCAAATTCCTGCAATTACTTAGGATCTATTCTATTCCTAATCGATAACCTAAAACCGACAAATTAAAAATTTGGAATAAAAAATGGAATAAAACCAAGGAATTTAGAGAGCACATTCCATCTGACTTGGTTAACAAACTTAAAAGACAAAACTCTAAACCTAGAAAAACAGATAATAATCTTTAGATCAGATTTTACGACCCACAGTTTACATTATAGATCTCAAGATTGGATCACGTAAAGCAACGAACTTGGACTGAGGCATCCGTATATATAGATAGGCGATCGAGGAGATCGGCGTCTTGCACATTTAGGGCTCCCTATTCGTCCCTGAATGTTTGAGATGACTCAAGAAATCACTTGAAAATGAAGCAATTATGACTCGCACCCGATTCGAGTGAAAAATAGCGAACGGTGCATATCGTTGGTTACGAAATATCTGCGATGCTCGCTTCTGAGATATGAAAGAACGTCTCGTCGCAAAGAAAGGACGAATTATCCCATGCCTAGGTACATGCTAATAGGATCGTTATTAAAAACCGGCGTTCGACTCGAGGCGATTGTGCGCAGGTATTTTACCAGTGCGATCGTGTAAAAATCGGATGTAACGAAGTCGTAATTTACGCGATCGCTATACGTCAAAAACAGAAATGTATCAAATGTTACGCAAGGATGAAGAGTCTTATACAAAAGTGACATCTTTATGGCGTTACTTAACGAAACAATCATTAGGTAATTGTTGCAATGTGATGCGTTACGTAAATCCAATAAATGTGACGTAATTATAAAAGCAATTGCTGAGATGATCGCTTCTGGTCTTTTTCAATTGGTGACTTTGGTTGCATGAAGTTTCGTACATTTCCCAACCCGATGTATGGCTTGGTTTTTCTCTGTGTTCAAATTTTGTTGAAGTTTTTAAGTATGTTATGATGACGATGTAGCACGAGGGTTCTGGTTTATTCACCGCATCAATGACAATTTGTCAACTTTAAGCTTAGTTAAGACAATTGCTTAGTTACGCATGCGTTCGAGAATCTTGAAACCTGCGTATGAGTTAAGTCCGTTCCCGCCAATTTGGAAGCCTATTACATTTTTGAGTCCACGTCACAGAATATGATTATTTGATTTTGTTAAGATTCTGGCATTCATCGCCATCGCTTGGAGTACATTTTGTAGATGTATCGGGTAAGTACACTGAGAAAAATTATTTACTAATAGTTAATGTAAGCTAATTTCGGGGCTCTTACATTAAGTGTAAAGTTATGACAGTAACTGTAAAGTTAAAAACGATAAAAACGATAAAGTTAAAAACGTTAAAAACGAGCACTTTCCTGCGTGTCAGCAATGTTATTGTGTATTAACTCATATATTTTGACATTCAATGCGCGTTCGTTAACTGTTAATAAATTTTACATTAAATTCTGTCGTTTGAACTTCGCATGTCAACAATGCGTCGAAAAATTCGCAGAAAATCGAATGACGGCGCGTGTGTATGTTTGTTTATCTTTGCTTCGGCGAAACTGTAAGCGCGTAAATATGTCACGTAATGATCCCAACATTAATATTTAAAATCCTTATATTAACTATTAACATAACAAATTTAACCGAATATCAGATTACGGTAACTTCAGGAGACAGTACCTTAAGGTCCAGATCTAAATTCTGTAGCTTTAGTATGAACCTATTACATTAACTGTAAACAAACATTTCTCTCAGTGTACAAGGAAAGGCCTTTTTGGAATTTTAAAGCTTTTAACCTCAAATCCCTATTTATGCCAACGCATTTTAGGTTAAATTTAGGATTTCCAATGTCACTTCTGGATGCATTATATACATGTCGACAATAATAAATGTATCTTTAACATATCTTCTTGAAAATTAAAAAGGTTCGAGAAATTCCGGTTCAGAAATTCATTTTTCTTAAAATGACTAAGTTGTAATACAACATGGAAGTTGTATATTACTCACTGAAGTAGTTGGGCTTCTCGTCGCCAGGAGCGATTGCGATGTTATTACAAATGCGTTTCACGATTTCATCTCCGGTTGTAAAAATATACAATTTTATTTAGTTTTAATGGATTCAACGGAGTAGAATATTTTATTACATTTGTCTTTGTTTCCTGAATAATGAAATTAAGTAGAAAAATGTAGAAATGATAATCACATATTAAAAGAAGTAATTTCGAAAATATCGATATATAAAAATGAGTATACATCGAATATAATAAAGCCAACATAAAATATTAGAATTAAAACAAAATAAAAAAGTTTTAATTTATACAATTTTCTGTTACAGTATCTGAGAGTTATTAAACCGTTATAGTTTTTGACATAATAACCAAAATATTCAGTTATTATCGTTTCGAAAAATTACTAAAATGTAACAAAATTGTTTCAAAACCGCAGCAGTAAAATATTTTAGCACTTTTTGAGAAAATTCGGTTGCAAATTTCTAAAAGTTGAGTAAATAAAGGATTTTTTGTATTTATTAAATTATTGAATTTTGTGATTGATTAGTTGAAAACTTTCGTAGGAATACATTCAAAAAGCTTTCTTAGAATAGAATAGACATGAGCAAGTAAAACTAACCATGTCTATGTCTATGCCTGAAGTTGTACTTTTCTAACTAAAGTTATGGTTTTGCTATCCATATGTTCCGGCTATATTTATAGGAAGAACTACAGAACAATATTGCTACTTCGATGTGTCTAATTTAAACCTAATGAAGTTATATTTATCATCCGACAACAGTTTAAAACGAAATGAAATGGGTGTGGATAGAAAAAACGAAAAATCAAAACGCCGACAGGTTAAAAAAGCAGACAATAAAAAAGCCGATGGTAAAAAAACATATACTTCAAAAATTGCTGTCCATTTATCGATGTTTTTTTTTGTGTCAGCTATTTGACTTCGGTTGTTCGATTGTCGGCTTAATCATTGTCGGTTTTTTGACCTCCCCGCTTTTCAATTTGTCGGTTTTTCGACCAACACCCATATATTGTTTGATTATTAACAAGTCGGATTAATTTCGAGGAAATTTAAAAATCATCAATTTTTTATTGTCTCAAAGTGTTTCCTCTGATGAGATTATGTAGTAATAAATTTTAATATATTAATATATTTCATGATGATGAATCAAATTTATTACAATTCTACATGACGGATTAAGAATGTAGATAGAAAAATATTCACATTTTGAATTCATTTTTGCTTACTTGGATATCATGAATATGATTCCCTTTTTCTTATTTTTAGTATGTACCTTCGGCGTTTATTTTAAGTTAGAAGCAAGTATAACACTATCACTCACAGTAATATACGAGTTCCCTGCAGTACCGACATAGGGTGACTACTGACGCAGGTGAATGCCAAAGTAGATAGAGGTCTCTATGTATACATTCCTGCATTTTTTTTTCGTAAGTTACACATCTTTGTATCAATTAGTAGAAAATACTGAAAATATACATTCTGGAATGCGTGTACGAAAACAATAATATTTTATTGTTTATTTGTAAACATCCTTATTATTTATAGACGCGAAGTGTATGCTTCATTGTATTCTAAAGAGAAACATTGACGAAGAATAAAAAATAATAGAAAACGAAGGCCTTTTCACCTACAAAATTAGTTACTGACTGTTATCAATAGGAGGCCTACTATCAGGGGCAAGATTAATTCTGTCTGTACTTCTCAATATAATTGTGTTTATTTCTCGACGTTTCGGACCAACTTGGGCCCCTCATCAGGAGGAATAATGAGGGACTTTCCTCTTGATTAACACAAATTATTACTGACTGGATCTTTTAGCCGCCATTATTTATATAGTTTAATATGCAGTTTGATATGATATCGTTTCCAAATTCTTCTCTTTCCCAAACTTTTGTAGGTGAATAGCTCGTCCTTTTCGATTATTTTTTATAGTTATTGTTTTTAAATAATTTTGACATTGTTTATAATAACTCAACTTTTGTTAATGGTATTGGTGCCCAAAATATGTAATTTTGAGACTTTTTCAAAATGGAAATAATTCTGGAAAAATCAATTGTAACATGTAAACCCTATGAGGATGTTTTCGTCAATACTATATTTAGAGATTTTTCAGAGATTCGACAAAATTTCGAATTTTTTCATGATATAGGTCTTCAAGATACTTGTTCGGAACGCCAATCGCATTAATAAAAGTCGCATTTTTATAACAAAAAAAAATAACAAAATTGTAGAAAATAATGAAAAAACAGTAAAAAATTCCTCGGTCGTTTTTTATGCATGGCTTCTGAACTGTTGCAAATAAACATTTTTCAGAATCACATTCATATTCAGTTGGAAAGAGGGTAAAAAAGTCGTCGTTTTTCCGCAATTTTTGGGTTAGACTCACATTCAGATAACTGCTTATTATAGTCGAACATGTCCATTTCTTGAAAAACACCAGCATATTTAATGATTTTTCAGGGATCCAAACAATTTTATTTTTTATTTTGTTTTCCATAATATAGGTCTCAAAGATACATATCTGGGTAAGGATTGCAATAAAAGTTCGGCTTGTATATAAAAATGCTGAAGTTAGGTAAATATGAAAATGACACCCCTAAAAATAGGGGTTTTAAGGCGACTTCGCGAATGTAGGATATTTTGTAAAATTTTTGTATGCATCCCGCTGTGATCGGGATCACCTAAAGTATCGACTGACCATTATCTTGTTTCTTGTTTCTTGTATCTTGTTTCATGCATCTGGTTTCTTATCTTATCTTGTATCTCGTTTTTTATATCTCGTTTTTTGTATCTCGTTTCTTGTATCTGGTTTCATGTATCTCGTTTCTTGTATCTCGTTTCTTGTATCTAGTTTCTTGTATCTTGTTTCTTGTATGTGGTTTCTTGTATCTCGTTTCTTGTATCTTGTTTCCTGTATCTTGCGTCTTCGTTATTATTCCAAATACTCACAATCGAAACATTCATTCCAGAAATTGAATAATTCAGTTTACTGATTGTTATGAGTACTTTTGATTGATTTATCATCCTACTCTAATTTAAAAGTAACTTATAACAGTTTAGTATTTTATTAAAGTTCTAACAGAAAATTAACTTCTCGCGTATAGTATACCGTTAATAACTTCAAGTTCTAGTCACGTGGGAACTTGTTATTCATTAAATATATTCTTTAAAAAATACATAACGTAAATTGTTTTATGATGAACAGTGATGGAAATGTAATCAATAGTTTCAAAATGTTTTCTACATTTTTCCCTCCACAGGCAGAAATTTGACTGGACTGCATAATATATAGTTATTTGCCATTTTTTGTCGGAAAACATTTTGAAATGTCACAGTTGTGAATGATCCAACAAATTTTCCATTCTCGATATTAAGTTGTTAAAAACGATTCGTTTCATTCCTACGCGTTACTATACAGATTTATAAAAAACTAATAATTAAATAATTTACATAGTATCTTATGTATATATATAGTTTATTTTTCGCTGGATTGAACAAATTATTGAAGAAGGTACGTGAGTAAAAATGACAACGAAATACATTAAAATAGACAGTGACTGATAAATGTTGTTACGAAAAGTTGAAGCGCGATTGCATAAATATTTCACAAACAATTACCTTCGTATTTCAATCAGGCATTCTGCTCATAAATTGGAAAATTGTCTGATGCAATAAATCTTAATAAAATACGTGTAAATGTACCTAGAGTTTATGCTCTACCTATCGAAAGTAGGTTACGTGGGGGTGTCAAGGTTCAAACGAATATGTGCGAGAGTGTGTAAAGGGCTCTACAACAGTAATAACTTTATTAAAAATCATTGACAATAAACAGCTAAGGTAAATGGTTCATGGCCCTTAATAGTTTTACAAATTTATGAAGAAACTTGTCTCCTTCATGCTTATTGACTGTTGCGACAACTCTAGCACTTTGTATTTTATTCGGATTACCCCGTCCATCAGCTATTCCGCACTACATTTTGTACCTTGAAATTTTCTGTTGAATCATTTATTTATAAAGGGATATTTATGATAAAAAGTAAATATTTTTATTATTTTAGTTGTTTTAATTACAGTTGCACTAAGGCGTCTGCCCTTGAAACTAGAGAACTGGTTTAATTGAAATAGTTACACTTAAGAAATATTGGGTGCTAATCGATGTTTATTAATTCATGGGAAACATATTTCAATGGATATCGGATATTATTTAGTATTGCACGGAAAAAATGAAATAGTTGGAACTACTAACTCGATAGTAGAATAAGTCACAGTTATTATTATTTAATTATACTATATCTATTTAAGTATAACCATCTAAAGAGCAGAATTGTGCCCAATCCCACTATTTAGATAGTAAAACCAACTATTTATTTTTTCCCGCGTGTTCCAATATTTTGTGAAAGTTATCGTCAGGTCGTACAAGTCATATGTGCATTTTAAGAATAGACTGCTCATAAAATTAATGACAACCTGTTTATTTTATAATGTAATGGTATTAGTTTTGAAATGATTAAGGATTTCAATAAATACTAAATAATTATTATGCCCTATTACATTATATATGCAATGATCAAAACGGTTGATAATATTTAACCATTTTATAAAAACAAACACGCGAAAAATGTCATGATTTCCATTTCCTTGAAACACTAGATAATAGTCAACCAAATTCTACTTTCTTTATACGCTGAGGGATTCTGAAACTAGAAATAGACACGATGGTAAATATTACGTAAGAACATAAACACCCAAGCCATGCCTAAATGATTTGCAAATAATTTCAATTGTATTATAATATTATTATAATTAATAGAAGCTTGTCAATAACAAATAAATCTTTTGTTATTGTTTTTTTATATTGAAAAATGTTTATTTTAGTATTGGTTTATATATAAAAAAGTTAACTCATGCAATTATTTATACATAAAATGCGTTTCTAAGAAAGGAAAATACATAAATAAATAACGCACAAGTAAGAAATAATCTTAAAATTGCCTACAAAAAATATTCATACTAACACGACATAATAGAGAACAATTCAAAATATCGTCATGATCAAAGATTAAGAATAATAAATAATACATAATAAAACTA
Organism: Trichopria drosophilae; assembly: GCA_030407085.1. NCBI lineage: Eukaryota > Metazoa > Arthropoda > Insecta > Hymenoptera > Diapriidae > Trichopria > Trichopria drosophilae. The sequence goes on along the minus strand of CM059587.1, from coordinate 81,076,231 downwards.
GTAATATTTAATTATAACATTATTATATTTTTAATATCATAATAATGCAATAAAAAATTATTATACTGTAAAACAATTGACTCGCAAGTAATTTGTGTATAGAAATTATTATTTTCAAAATTTGTTATTACTGATTTAATAATAATAGATATTATAATTTCTATTTTGACACGACAAAATTGTCGACACATTGTCATGAATGAGTATATAAAATGCAATCTAAGATAATCATTTTTCAGCCTTCTTTATACTGAGACGTATATATACATATAGTAGAGTGGTTAGGGTGCGTGTCTATTACGCAGAGGACCAGGGTTCGATTCCCATCAAGGGATGATTTGCAAAAAAAAAACAGTGGCATAAAAAAATATGAAGGTATATCTAATTGATTTTCGACGAAAGAAATCTAATAATGATAGAATAATAATCAGTATTAGATCATCGATTTTATATTATTAAAAAAATATTTAAAAAGATGTTTTTAATAAAAGAAGTTTTAACCAGTTATTTCTGACGATTTTAAAGACTAACAAAAATGATTGTAAATAATATTTTTCAAATAACAAACAGTTTTACAAACATTTTTTAAATATTTTTTGATGAGCTATGTAACTACTTACACATTCGAATTTAAATGTTTATGTCTCAGTAATTAAGAATAATAGTTGTATCTTGTATAGTTTGGAGCATTTATACAAATTTTAAAGAAACATTCATTGCAATCAAAGTATACTTATTCAAACCAAATTAATTATACGTTAAATGTTTTTAGAAATTTAGACGTTTATACATTTCCCTCTGGTTATACTGAAATAAGAGTTTCAAAGTAATTCTACAATTTAAATCTACCTTCAAATTTAACATTTCCGATAGGAAAATTTCGAAAACAATTTTTTTCGCGTGTTTGTACACAGTTAAATGCATTCAAAACATACACTGAATTCTTTACAATAAAAAAGGCGGTTAACTACGGATAATTACTAAGATTGTTCTCAGAAAAAATAAACTAGACCAACGAAGCTTATAATTTGAAAATTTAAAACCATTTATAAACAGTGTATGGTATATTAAATAAGATGCCGTTGGCGATTTTTAAATATTGTTTAAAATGGAATACTTAAATTATTTAAAACTTTGGTTTTTACGATTTTTTCAAAATTATTATCATTATTGAAATATAAAAAGTTATCAATTTCCTATTATCTAAATCTGTATTAGTTAAAAAATACTAATAAAAAATATGTCACCATGATTTAGTAAGTGTTTTATTAAAAAATAGAAGAGCACTACCAATATATTAGTAACATTATACTAATCGAAGTGTCGATTCTACTAATCAAATCTTACAAAATAATATTTGACTATTGAAATAGTAGTTTCCCACTTTTTATTGGCCAAATTTATTATTCATAAACTTAGTAATCTACTTTTCATTTACGAATTAGTAGTTTTCATCTAATGCTAATTTAGATAGTAAGATTTATCGTTCGGAAATAATATATCTTACATTTGATGTCCATAAATTGAAACCAAATATTTCATTATAACTAATAGATCCAAAATCAACGGTTGTCCAAATGACGCGGCTCTCTTTTGCCCCCACCTTGCGGACTGGGACCTTTGGAAGGGCCTGTTTTGACGTCACGAACATAACGCGACTAACGGGACTGGGAGAAGCGGCGCTCCCCTTCTTCCGTAAATATAACGAGGCGGAAGGTGAAGGCGAGGATCCGAGTAGGTAAATATACCGGGAATCTACTCCTGATTTCTATTAAAATAGTTAATTTTAAAAGTGACTAATAGTAATAAAGAATTGGCTTGTATTACAATTAATTCGGATTTAAGGTACGAACATTAATAGTAACGTAAACACTTTTAATAGTATAATGCTCTCAATATCTTAGAGACAGTATTAACATTGTTGTCGAAGCTTTGTAATAAAACGTAACCTAACTCTTTGCAAATTATACCTTCGTAATAAACAATAACCGAAGTCACCCGAAGAAGTACGAATAACCCTCTTTCTACCACGTGTTTTCTATATGTACACAAAAATGCTCAGTGTGAAGAAAGGGAACTATTGGAATACTCGGTCAATATTTTGAACAGTTTCAAGGTTTTTGACCTTTGGAAAGACACGTTCATATTCATGACAATATTTTGCACACGACGAAGCAACAGAAATTTTCCTCACCTTATCAGACGAAATTCATCGTGCATAACCTCAAATGTTAAATACAGTTTTACAAAAAAAGGTCTTTAAATATTTTTTGTAGTTAACTCTATCGTTAATGTGTCCGTTTCTACTGTTTTCACTGGTTCTATCAACACTTTTTTCTGATATATTCTTGTTTTTCAAGGTAGATATCGAATATATCCAGATGGCTAATTCCAAATTATTTCAGCTTCGCTAGAACAATCAAGATTGCCATGTTTAATTTCACCAAAAGTTCAATTACCCATCGTACTTTGAAAGGCGTGACATATGGTCAGTGAAAAAACACGAAAAGAACCTGAAATAATTTATTCGTGATTCGTGGGCCAAGATCTAGGGTCGCCGTGTAGCCTCTGCAAACGTGGTAACTTGATTGGCTGCATATGCGACACGTGCATTTCGTTAGTACAACGCCTATGAAAATTTAATCACGTAGAAGCGCGTTTGTTTACATCTGGGATTCTGTATATTGACATAATTAATCGTGATTGGCCGAGGGTTGATCGCGTTACACCGGACATAACCTTCAGGATTATTCAGATGATTGCATGCAGCTTACGCAACGAAGTGAAAGAAAGCAATAAAAGGAGTTCATTTTTCCGATTTTTAGGTAGTAATGGATTTTATAGTCCCCTGGAGTGGATATTCAAGAATCATAAATTGTCTTTACCGTCTTACAAAATACGAAGGATATAAAATTAAATATGTCATCTGTTTTGAGGCCATCTACGATCTTTGGTGATGATGTTCGGTTTATTATCGCAATAGTGATTTATGAACTTTTGTACATTGTTACATACAAAAACTAACGCTATAAATATTTTTTTGTCAGTTATTGAAGTTAAAAAGTAGAACATTTTTAAGGCACATTTAACAAAAATGTTGAATTATGTTTCGACTAAAATCATAAATTTAAATATTTTTCGACAAAAATTGATTTCTGCCAGCATAAAAGTTCAGTATCCATTTCCGTCAATGAAACAATGTCAGGAAATAAAAAACGCCATTCTTTGACAAGGGCACGGAGAAAAGGTTCTTTTTCTTGGTTGTCGCATCCGAGCTATCAGTGTCAGGTTACGGAGATTTCAACAGCGCTTTTGCCAAACTCGAACCCGATGCGTTCGGCATTTTCATCGAGGTCTCTCCCTTTTCACTCCTCTCGTGTTCTTTGTCTTCTTTCCACCCAAACCATCTGCATTATTCTCTATCTCTGTCTGTCTCACTTCCCGTAGATGGCCGGGGGCGCAAACGCGGCCTTATCGACCCCGCAAACGGGCTCAGTGTTTCATCTACACCTCGACCGTGTATGTGGCTTCGTATTCGGTTCAAGATTGTATATATATATGCATGTGTGTGTGGGGGTGTACTCCTCTTGTTCCTATTGGTAACAACCAGCCTAATGAAGTATCATGTTAAACGCAACGTAACCCGAGAATGACGGAAAAAGGAACGTGAAAACACATAGAAAGCTTTCCCATTACTCTGTACTATTAATCGGGGAGGTTAATGAGGCGAGGGGTCTAAACATATATGTGAGAATATATACATATGCATAACATACACAAGTATTATTGAATGCAACATTTAGGCATTTCCAGACAAAATGTCATTTTTTTGTAACTTCATGTTTCTGGCTGAATAGATTAACATAATCTTAATTTAAATTCATAATTTTATGTTATATGACCAATAAAGTAATTAAGAAAATCCGAAGGTCCTAAAAGTAGAAGAAATCATTTATCGGCCTCAATGTTATTTATGGTTACTGTACTTTGCGCAAGTAAGAAACAAATTGGTAACAAAAGCATATTGAAGAGGAAATTGGCAATAACATAAAAAACGTTGAAATGGAAAGTTAAAACTAAACAAAATATTGTTTTGAAATTTATGACATATTATGGAAGAACAAGGCAAAAGAAGAAAAATGGGAAGTAAAGAGAGAAAGATAGAGAATCAAATTAAATAGGTTTGATAAAGTTAATAACAAAATAAGATATAACTAGACAGAGAAATTAAAAAAGGAGAAATATTAAATAAAAAACAAGGAGATGGATTACGTTATTATGAATGGAAAGAAAATGAGAAAGAGAATGAAAAGAACGAAATGTCAAGAAATTAAAAGGGAAAGTGAAAGTGAAAAAAATAGAAAGAAAAGGAGGATAGTATAAACAACGGGAAAGAGAAAGAAATGAAAAGAAAAAAAATGGAGAAGAAAAATCAGAAGGTACTTAAAACAATAAAAAACTAAAGATAAAAATGAAAGTATTTTTGAAATGCTTTTTAATTTTGCGATCCGGTCGATAAATGTTTAGAATTCTCAATAAGAAAATGATAAGCGGTTAAGAATGAAAGGAAAATACAGATAGAGAGCCAAAGTTAAAATTAATAAAACATCATATTTTGGGATTTACATACTATATGAATGAGAAAGGAGAAAAGAAAAGTGAATTGGCGAACAAGAGAAGTAAAAAAATTAGGAAATAACAAATTGACACAAAACTAGACACAGAAATGTAATGGAATATGGAAAAAATTAAGAAAACTAAAGAAATAGATAAGTTGTTGCAAATGGACAGAAAAAGAGAAAGAAAGTGGAAAGAAGAAAATGTCAGCTAAAGTGAGAGAGAATGGGGAACGTAAATACAAAGAATTAAAAAGAAGAATAATAGAAAGGACAAAGAGAATGGAAAAAATAAATAGAACAGTATTTAAAATGACAAAATAGGAAGAGAAAAATAATATTTTCCAGAAATACGCAAATGTCAGATAAAGAGAAGGGGAAAGGGAAATATAAATACAAAGAAAATTATAAGAAAAGGGTAATGAGAATCGAAAAGATAAATCGAACAGTATTTGAAAGCATAAAATTGGAAAAGGAGTAAAATATTAAGAGTGTAAAGCACGAAACACACAAAGAAACTAAAGTAAAAGGGCATAGAAAAGACAAATTAAAAGGTATTTAATAAAAATGGAAACTGAAAAATGAAATCTTTTCTAGAAATAAGAAAATGTCAGATAAAGAGAAAGAGAAAAGGATCGGCCAATTAAAATATAAAATCAAAGAAAAGGAGTGAAAAGATTAGAGTGCAAACAACGAAGAGGAGAATGAAACTAAAGTGAAAGGGAATGGAGAAAAGAAATTGAAAGGTATTTAAAAAAAGAAAAACAGAAAAATAATATCTTTTCTAGAAATGCAAAAATGTCAGATAAAGTGAAAGGGAAAATAAAAGGGCAAATATAATAAAGGACCAGGAATGAAAAGATAAGAGTGTCAATACCAAAAAGGAAAGGAAGCTAAAGTAAAAGGGGATAGAAAACAGAAATTCAAAGGTATTTCAAAAAATGGAAAGAGAAAAATGAAATCTTTTCTAGATATACAAAAATAACGGATACAAGAGAAGAGAAAAGGAGAGGCCAAGTGAAATAAAAATTCGTGGAAAAGGAGTAAAAAGATGAGACAGTAAACAATGAAATAGAGAAAGAAAGCAAACGTGAAAAGGAATGAAAAGGATAAATTGAAAGGTTTTAAAAAAATAAAATGAGAAAAATGTTTATTATAATATATTATAAATGATAAATTTCCAAGATAAGGTTTTTTCTATCTTTTTTTGTGAAATGTTTAAAATATCTGCAACGTTTAATATGAAAAGAGCAAATTACGAATAATTCCGAAAAGTTAACACACCTCAATTTTTCTATCGTTGGCACATTTATTTCCATTACCTTTTCCATTATGAAATGTTTGAAACAATGAAAAAAAGGCTGAAAAATACATTCCCAAATTACGTAAGCTGAGTACTAATACCTCGCCCGTAAAAATGACTAATCGAAGTTATCAATTATTTCTGTCAATTATCCATCCGTAACAGTGAAATTTCGACACATGTGGGCTTAATAAAAAAAACTCCAATAATTATCTTACACCATTTTCAATACGTGCGTTATATACAAATTAGAGTCTCACCTACGAACGAACCTCGACCACGCGTGAAACGCGAGTCGGTAGACATAATCAATCATACGTATAAGCCTAGGTCCCATTTCGTACAGTATCGTTTCATAAATAATGGCTAGTACACGAATTTTCAACACACGGATTCTCGCCGTCAAATCCTTCGATTATTAATTTTCCGCCAACTTTTAAAAAACACTTGGAAATCCCTTTAAAGTGTAAGTACTCCAGCTCGTAAAGGAGGATGAATACGCGTAATAGATCACCAACTCGTGAGCGGATAAAAGTTTCGAACTAACGACCTCAAAAAACTTTGTATCCCCATCCTTCGAAAATTTTCAACTTGTAATCCTTAGATCGATGATGAAACAATCGATCGCGAAATAATATTAGGAAAACGTAATATCTAACTGCCACCTGAACTCTTTAACAATCAAATACGAAAGTAAATAACGATGGTTATTCATAAAATACTCTTAACCAATTACGAAATTTCATTAAAAATTTAGGATGGGAAATATAATAGTTCTAGTTTATTTCGTAATAATAAAGAATTAAGGTCGAATTAACCATGAAATACTTCAGATTATCTTCATTGAGAAATACATTAGTAAACAAATGATGATATCTCTAATTTTCGATATGTGTAATACAAAATATGAATACCGAAATTGCGCCACAATCCTACGCTAATTCCTCAATGCATTATCCTAGTCACACGGGAGATCACGACGCGATCGTGTTTGCCAGTATCTTTCGCATCATCACGCGCGTATTTCCATAGTAAACACTTTGCTCAATCTACACATTGTAGAGGTCACAAAAATTGTCTAATCTAAAAAAGGCGCATCGGCATGTAGATTAAGATTCAGTCCGCACTGAAAAAAATGTCGTCATCGACGGAAACTCGTGATCGTGTTTGTGCTACGAGGTGGAGGGAAAGCAAGATCGCGGGAGATCGTTGAATTAGCGGCGTGATACACGCGGTCGCAGACAAGCTCGTCGGCTGATGTGAGGAAAGCAGGTGAAGGGGAAGAGAATTAATTTCAGATTTCCCAAAGCCGACCGCCGAAGCCCGAAGCTCGTGAGATTGAACGCACGCTTAGTTAATCCAGCGGTTTCGAACCGGCGTCTTACGCGATCAAACTTCTCGATCCCATCTTATTTCTGCTTCACGCCGTGCCAGTATGTAAGAAACCTTCGTGAGCAAGAATGAGCGAAGAATAGAGAGGGTGCCTCAAAAATAATAAAAAATATTATTTGGAAATTGTTGAAAATGGAAAGCAAAAGAGAAAGGTAAAAAGAAGAAAATTACAACGTGAAAGATAATGTAAATGCTAGTTGAGACATACATAGAGAGTAAAATAGAAAGAAAAGGATAAAGGTAAGTAAAAACGGAGAGAGGTGATATTGAGGACGTAACAAAAACGAGAAGAAAATGTGAGATAACGAAAAAAGGGAAGGGAAAGTGAAAAAGAAAGGGCAGCCAAATAAGAAGAAAAAGGGTTATAGGAAGGAAGAATAATAAGAAAAATAAACAGAACGAATAGTAAACAGAGAAAGGCAGAGCGAGAGAAAAAGAGCAGGAGAAAGAAAGGAAAAGAGAAAGTAAAAAAAAAAAGAAAATTTATTTAAAAACATAATATAGAAAGAGACACCATAAGCGAAATTCTTCCTAAAATAAAGATAAAGAGAAAATAAACGTAATACAATAATACGGGGAGAGGAAAAGAGAATGGAAAGGAAAAATAAATGGAAGGAGAGTGGATAAAGAAAGAGAATGAGGGGGGAAATAAGGAATAACAGGAATAGAGAGTACAACCAATACTGGAAGATAAATAGAAAGTTTAATAGAAAGAGATATAATGTAGATGAAAAATGAAAAGAATAGTGGCATTTGAAGTACAAAGAAGAGTAATAGAAAGACAAACGAAAAGACATAGAAATAGTTAAACGGGAGGTAGAAAATAAAAGAGAAAGAAAAGGGTTTGAAAAGGAAAAGTGAAATGTAAAATTAAAAAAATAGATTAAATTCTAATAAATACAACGAAAGGGGGTAAGAAAAAGAACATACAGGAGAAAGCAAAGGAGAAGGAGAAAGTAAAAGTGAAAGACAATAAGAAGACGATAACAAACAGAACAAAAAATAGACAAAGAAAGAGAAAAGGACATGAGAAATGGAGATATATTAAATATTGAAAGATTTAAAATATTTTGTATGTACTCCAGAAGAAAATAATATCATTTTTAAATAATATTTTACCCCAGTTTGAAATGTTGATTTATCGTTTTCTTTTTTTTCAAAAAGTTTGACTGCTGACGTCATCTACAACTGAATACGATAAAAGCACATTATAAATATTTACATATTCCGAGATATATATTTTCGCGTGTGGATGCTCAACAGAAATATAATTTCCAGTCGTTTACTGATGATAAAATTGATTAAACAAATACGTTTTGGTTATATTGATATGACGTCATTTACAGGGTACAATTCACAAACAATGTGCGTATAGATGGAGCAACGCTTGAAAATATCAATAACGGTTTGACGTCATGCTTGCATACATTGGCTGATCGAATATAGGAGCGATAATTTGGTCAACCGAAAAGTCGCTGTTTTATTTGGGATATTGCAAATTTTTTTTTTCAGTTGGTGTTTTAAAGTGTCGTACAAAGATTAAACTGATAATGTCTTTTACCATCAATATTTTAAAATGTTTATAAAATAGGGAAAATAATATTGATGCTTATCGACAACAAATAGTTCTCTTTAGAAGGATCTTGAATAGTTGAGTAGTATTTGCCATTTTCATATAGTCTCCATCTTACAATAAATATTTTGGTGTATTGCCTTGGAGTATAAATGGATTAAAAATGTTTCTCCAGTCCAATACCAAAATAAGGAACAAATAAATCACAGTTGGAACGAAGCAAAATTGAATATTCTTTTCTTGGAGGACAATTTAATGTCCAGACTACTTTAATTCTATATCAGTTCATTCGATAAGTTTGCATAGAGAAATTCATTTGGGAATTCTTCCTGTTTCCGCATCAGGTTTCAATCTCGCCCCATTCTCAAAGGCTTCCTTGGAAAGTCGAGCGATAACCCTTTTGAAATGATTAATATCGGTTTACAATTTCATCCCCTTCATTGTCTACATAGTTTCATGTGGACATATGATTCCTGCATGATATGGAACGGTCTCGTTTTAATTTGATCAGGTACTGACAATCGACCGATTAAGTAACGATAAAAAATATTGACTACCATAAAATTAAGTGAAGAGTAACGTAGGAGTAGGTTATCAATTAGTTGTCATGAGGTTTCTCCATCAGTAAATTTTAGACATTTCGAATTTTTTATATTTTGGAGTTTGACATGGAGTCTAAATGGATCATTGATTTTTATTTTGTATTCGACACTGGATACTTGACGAGTTTTTTCTTCGTTAGCTAAAACTCTTTGATAAATTCCTTTTTTTTTTGTCCTGTGAGGGTATCAGAATTCACTTTCGTTTTGCGGCTGCATCTGAGGGATGCCTTTGAAAGTTGCCCTTTGAAAGGTATTTTTTTTCTGTTTTGCAGCACGAGCTATTGTCAATCAGGGTGCTAAAAATAGTAATAGTTTCTTGATGTGATCGATGAAAAACGAGACCACAGTCGCCTCTTTAAGCCGGCGTTTCGAACGATTATGTCGACAGGTCCGGCCTTTGCTTCGATATAAGCGTTGAGGTCGCGATGACCCAGATATATCGTGCCTGGCTCACCTCGCCTCACCTGTACGTCTACTCCTGCAATCGTTATCCAGGATTCTGCGCAGCAGGGACTCTTTGCCAGACTTGCCAGCACGAACCTTTACTTTTCTGCTTTTCACCGTTTGTCTTAAATCATCCCACATTAAAGTTCCTAAAGTACAAAGCACAGGCGTCGCTGAGGCACTTTATCAGATGCCGAGGACTCGTTGGGTAGCGGTTATCACCCAGAGTTCCCACATATTTAATGGCACTCTATTTTCTTCCAAGAACAGAAGTTAAGCATTAGATGATTACCTGGTCTAAGTATATTAATATTCAAGTCTACCTCCAAACAGTGACTTGGTTTTAGGGTACTGTTTTATTTACCAACTTTTACGTCTCAGCAACTACGCGGAAAAATATTGTAATGCCTTTTCCTAGCTTGGGATAGTACAACTTGCTCACGTTTACATTAAAATCTTGTAGAAGTTAATAATTAATTTATACAAAAGTCAGTAGAATCTTCGGCAATTACTCAAATATATCAAATCGAAACCCATTTCTCTAATGGGAGAGAAAGCCGCGACAGCGCCTCCATTATAGTCACATATGCGCCTAGCAGCGGCAAGAGTAACTACTTATATATACGATTTATTAACTTCCTATAGGTTTTCTCGCGTTTACGGTGAGATTGTAATGTATATATTTCACTCTGTATATTTCGAAAATAGTTTTTTATCATCGCGATCTTAACAATAAATTCTTAATCGGAAACATTTTCAATAATACATATGTATAGTTTGAAAATTATTGAAAAGAGATAGTCATTATATATTTTAGTAAATATTTTGTTAATTTATTGCACGATGCTGCCGCTAGGCGTCTCCGTTTCCCGCAATAGCTATAGAACTACCATGACTCATTTATTTACATACTGTAGTGGTAAGAAACTGAAATATTGGAATGATACCAGTAAATTTTAACCAGAAAAAGTAAATTAATTATAAAATAATAGTTTGGATTTTTAATTTTGAAAAGTTGGTAAAGTAATATATTACAATTTATATACAGCGTATTTAGTTGTACCCTAAAAGTAAAAAAATGACCTATAAAACAGCGACGAAACGTTTACGGAGTCATTTTAAAATAACTCCGCAAGTGATTTTAACGCCGCAATAAAGTATTCCGGAGGTCTATCCAGAGATATCATAGCAAGGTGGAGAATGGAATATTATTATTACCCCTTATAAAACAATAAAAATATGTTTCTACAGGCAATAGAAGTACACTAAAATAAAAGTATATTATAACAATATAGTCAAAATAAAGGTAAATCGTATAAACCTCAAATTGCAGACCACAGAATTATTCCAAAGTTAGTTAATAGACACACATGTTTAATTAAATTTTAGAGATAAATGTACTTAATGAAATATTATTTTTGTATATTTGCTATCGTATTTTTATTCTAAATATGTAATTTTATACTGAGATTTAAAATAAGGTTAGTTTTGATACAACTTTTGATTCGTACCACAGATAGTGGTAGAATAGTCCAATTGGTTATCTTAGGATGATCCTAATTAACATTTTACGATTCGGATCAAATTTTCATAAAGTGTATTGTACTTGAACTTCCTCGTAGAATACGAGCGCAAAACATTGTATGCTAATTCCGAGACACCTTATATGCAGCTACTGTTTATAGACTCATATATATTTCTACAGGAAAATGTGTCCCTAGTGACTTGGTAAGTAGTCGATTCCCCTAGAGACTAAGTCAAGTCTATATCTGTCTTTAGTGTGTATGATTATAAGTGCCAAGATATTTTCAATTAAAATATAGGAAAATGTATTCAAGAATAAAAAGCTCACTCGACATTTACGTACAAAAATAAATAACGAGTGTTCATAAAACACAAGATAACATTTTTCAATTCTCATTACAAACGTTCAGATTTTTATTGGCCACTATATATATTTGAATAGCACCATGTATGCTGGTGGGGCCAGAATACGGTGACTTTCAATGTAACCTTGATGTCAATGTTAAATGTAATTGAAGGTGAAAGTATTTTTTTTAAATGGAACCCCCTACGTTTTGCTTCAGAAATGAAAACAAGGAATAATTTTACGTCAAATCATGTTAAAATATTATTTGTCCAAGGTCACTTAAAGGTCATTTTGTGGTCAAATATCATTTTACTTAACTGTCCTTACTGTAACTTCTTTATATGCAATATATTCTCGGGTAAAGTTGTAGAGCTCAAAAGGGGACACAGATGGTGACCTTCAATTTAACCTTGGTGACAATTTTGAGTACAGTTAAAGTCTAAAGTATGTTTTTTGAAATGGAACCTCCCATTTTTTTACTCCAGAAATAAAAAGAAGGAAGAATTTTTCCTCAAACTATGTTAACATGTTATATCTTGAAGGCCACTTAAAGGTCATTTTGGGGTCAAATAGTAGTTTACTTAATTTTTCTTACTGCAACTCCTTCGGATAAAATGTATTCTTGGTTAGAGTTGTAGGTCTCGAAAGGGGCCATAAAATGGTTACCTTCAATTTGACCTTTATACCAAGATTGAGTGCAATTGAAGGTCAAAGTATGTATTTTGAAATAAAACCTCCCTTTTTTTTGGTCCAGAAATGAAAATAAGGGACAATTTTACGTCGAATTATGTCAACATGTTATCTGTTCAAGGTCACCTGAAGGTCATTTTGGGGTCAAATAGCATTTTACTTAATTTTTCTTACTGTAGCTTCTTTAGATGAAATATATTCTCGGCTAATATTGTAGGGCTTGAAAGGGAACACAAAATGATGACCTTCAATTTGACCTTGATGTCAATTTTAAGTACAATTGAAGTTCAAAGTATACTTTTTGAAAGGAAACCTGCCATTATTTGCCCAATAATGAAAAAAAGGATTTTATATCAGATTATGTCATATTACTTTCTTTCAGAAATGCTTTCAAGGTCATATTCAAGGTCACATAGTCGTTTCTCATTGTCCAGATTAACTTTAGTTGATAACAGATTACATTTATTGGAGTTATCGTCGGGAAAATCAAGTAAATTGCTATTTTGACATAAAATGACCTTTAAGTGACCTTAAGAAGGTATAACGGTGACATAATCTGCTGTAGAATTGTCCGAACTTTTTCTTTTTTTAACAAAAATGGGAGTTCCATTTAACAAACATACCTTGACTTTCAATCATAGTCAAAATTGACGACAAAGTCAAATTGAAGGTCACCATCTTGTGGCCCTCTTCGAACAATTTGTTTTGTTTATCTATTTCCTAGAGGGTTATTCAGCTGTCCTCTTTTAAATGGGACAGCCTGGTTAAAAAATTAATTCTAAAATATTCCAGACAATAGATTTCCATAAAAAATGTCTTAAAATCACTTTTTTTGTTAATATAGTTCACCTTTTATTACTAAAATTATACAAATTTTTTTTTCCAACTTAGACAATTAAAAACGAATCATGTGAATCGCAACCGAACGGCTTAGTTACAACAACCACAATTTCGTATTTGTTGATACACAATAAGTGCACATAACAACTTCTTCAAACAACTTCAAACTTTTGGAAAAGGGTCAACTAACTTCCACAATGATTGTGAACTATACGGTTTTACATTTTCTGAAACAAAAAACTCAAATAAATGAGAACTTGTCTATTTCCAGGATCTCTGGCAGGTAAAAAAATATCGCGTGCGGAGAAAAGAAAAAATCGATAAAACGGAACTTAGATGGAAGCTCGATAGTCACGTATATACACTCGGTCCTCCTTTAAGGACGACACGAAACTCCAAGAAGGGGGTAGCACCGTTGATGGGGGTTGACGTTGAGGGGCAAGGGGTGCTTTCGCACGCGGATAGAATTAAAGGTTAATCCCGCAGGGTATACGAGGTCCTCTCTTCTTTCCACTCGAGACTGCGTCTCTTCTTTCCATCGTCGAAACAAAATAGGTTCCCTGCAGTCTAACACACGTTAAAAAATCAAGGGTGTAGTTGTACGCATGCCTTGTTAGGTGCACGGTTCGAGTGTTGGCGAGTCTGTGTTAGGGGATGTGGGGTGTCTGCAGAGAACAGGACAAACCTTCTTTGTTTTTCAGTAGCTTCGGGTACACAGGCATGTTCGCGAGATACCATAAATATTTGTCTTGTTAAGTGCACGAAGAATACGAAAGGAGCTTTGATTTCGAAACTGAACGCGCTTTTCAGATTACCATGGAGCTTTGATGGAACAACCCTTTCACAAGTTCAAATTGATTTGATGGTTTAGCCCTATTTTTGAAATTTTATTTATGATTCGAACTTACAATATGTTTTTGGGGGATTAGGTAATTTTTGGTTGGGCTGAACTTAGGTCTAATAGTATTTTTCTTCATCCGTGTCGTCTGTATGCCCTTCTCCGACTCGTTTGAGTCCATAAAGTAGATCTTTACACACTCGTGTACATAAAGGGCGCATCCCACAGACATGAATGAAGATTTTCGTTCTATGGAACGAAATACTATGGTACTAAAATTTAAATTGAAATTTAAAATCTGGTATTCTACTTTGCGGCCTTGGATGGAAAACTACTATTTTCGTCACAAGACCGTAAAATTTTATTTTTCATCCCATTTTTAAATTTATTGATTTGGAGCTAGGGTTAGTTATCAGCTATTCAATTACATACATTTTATTAGTAGATACTACTTAATAATTAGTTTTTTGTATAATTATAGAAACATTGTTTGTGTGTACATTTTGTATTAATTTCAAAAGTAGATTATCGATCAAAAATTTCTTTATTGTTTGTAAATCGGATTCGAAATATTTTTCTTTACATTAAAAGACATTTGTCGTTGAACATTCGCCTACTGAACTTATTAGTTTGTAGAAGAATGTAAAAAAATTCTAAAGTGTTGAGTATGGATGCTATGTGGGCAGTACGATGGTTCATAACTGCGTACTGGATTTGGGAGAGGGAGGGGGAAGTGTCCCCATAGTACGTTGAATGCTCGAAAACTATTTATTGGCGGTATTAAGGAGGGGGAAGGGTTCAAGTTTACTACTCCACCGGTATAAGCATTATTTATAAACGCTTGGGATTGATTACGATAGGGAGAATATTTGGAGAAAAATATTTATTTTCAAATTTTAGTAAACCAGTCAGATTTTCCTAATTGTAAAAGAACGATGCTATAAAGAAAACATTTAACGGGCATGTGGCATTCCCCTCTTGATTGGTTTGGTAGCCGGAGGCATTAGGGAAGAAACCGTAGTTTAGTGGAAAGAACAACTCTGAGAAATAATTTTAAAAACTTCAAAATTCATTATTTATGTTACATACTTTTATACAAATATACAACATATGGACATAAACAGTTAGAAATGTCAATGTACTATACACTATTTTACTTGTTATATAACATTTTTTAATTTGATAAAATTCTGAATATTATAAAATTTCAACGTCGTCGCAAATTTTTAAATTGTAAAAATATGTTACAGAACGAGTCAAACTTCAAGAGATATGAAATACATGTTATAATTGATAATATTCATTTTTAAGTTATAACAAAAATTTAATGTATTTTGTTAGGCAACTATTTAATTTTTTTCTGGAAAATATGGGTGCATCTGAAATGTTAGCTGAGTCCAATTATAAAACTCTTCTTTTTCTGCTCTTAATTAAATTATGATAAAAGGGAAAAGGACGAGAATGTGACATCTGTTAAAATGCGAAAACTCGGCTAAAATGTAAAAGAAACTGAGTCGTTCAAATTAATATTAATATTAATGAATTTTATTCAGATCGACTTTATAATTAATTAATTTTTAATTACAGATTATTGATTTTATTTGCAATGTTGCATGTGTGTACTATAGGTCTTTAAATAAGTAATTACTGGAAGTATGACAATAAATACAGAGCAGTAATAACGTATTCACCAATAAAGATCAACTAATGAACTTGATACACTACAAATCGACCTGGAAAACAATTAGATTTTAATGAAACATTATGAAATGTTAAATTGCAGTAGTAGACGAATAAATTTTTGTGTACTTGATTAAGGACTTTTAAAATAATTTTGTGACATAACAAATTTTTAAAAATGTTAATGATATGGCAAGACTTATTCTGAACATTAAAATCATTTAATTGCCAATTTCTGAATAACATTATTTAACAAAAATTACCAAATTTCGTATTATGTAATTGGACCTTCCATGCCAAGTCACTAACTCAAAAAATCGATTTCGTTGGTAGTTTTCTTATGTGTTTTATCAAATTTTATATCGTTTTTCACCATATAAATTTTTTTGAAAAAATTCACCGAAACAATTTGTCACATTGTACGACCCTTCAAATTGCTCGCCATTTTCAGCAGTTTTATTGTGAATTTTATGTAAAAAAAAAAATAAAAATGTCCATTTCGAAAAATTCTTGAATTGACTACTACTTAAAAAAGAAAAAGTACATTGCAAGATGAGTTTTTATTTGTTATAAATTAAATTTAAAACCAGAATAGTCGAGACGAAACTGTAGAGGACTAGACAAGACTAGTCTGGACCATACTTAAGAATAATGAATAAGATAAGACTAAGTTTATTAAGGAATGAAATTTATAGAAATGTATGATAGAATTTAACGATTTAGGTTTTCTACATTTTACAAATTATCAGGTGTCCTTACATCAGGTGAACAATGTAACTTTACATAGTGCATGCAATACTCCAATAAATATTCTACTATGTTCAGTGGGATTTTTTATGGTAAATTTATTTAATAACTGCCATTTAATCTTCAACTAATTCTTGAGTATTAAATATGTAGAGTAGAGTAAGCAACCGAGTCAGTATTAAAAAGAAATATTGAATTGCATTGGAGTTACTTTTCTAATTGTTGGGTTCGGTTGATAATTGATTAAATGATAATGACCATGAAAGCACATTGCGCAACTAGGGAACAAAATAGGTGTTTGACGACGAGGACGATGAGTTCTACATACTATTTTTGTATACGAAAGCGTACTATTTCCCGTAATAAATAAACTGAAATTGCGTAATTTTTTATTAACATATGAACGGGAATTTTATATTTTGTGGGTTTGAGGTTATTTTGAAGTCTTTTATACTTATACATATAATATACTTAACTTATTATAAAAATTGTTAGTTCAAGGAAAGGAGTATACTCATATTATAATTAAATCAATATTTATAAGATATAGTATTTGTAAAATGTACAGTAGTAAAAAGAGACCTTGAAGCTGATATTTAAATAAAAATCCGAAAAAGGGATATTTCGAAAAAATGCCCCGAAAATTGATGCCTGGTCAATTTATCTGTTTTTACTTACAATTTATAATAAGTTTATTAGCAAAATTTCACATACATAGAATTTTTTTTAAACGTTCAGTTATGTTACAATCTTTCGTTATATTTGCATTTTTTTGGCATCTGGTATTCTGCTATACAGATGACATGTTTATAAAATATAGTAATAAGCGTGATAAAATAAAGATAGTTTTTGATGTAATTAACATAAATATTGTACACTGTCGATGTATTTATTTAAATAAGTCAAAATCTGATTTAATCGATGCAATTTTCAAAAAAATATTTTTATAAATATTTATGCTTATTATATAAATTATTTAAAATTGTCGCTCCAATGTAGAAAGCTTATTGAAAAAAGTAAAACCTATAACCAATAGTAATTTTGTGGTAAGCTACATCGTTAAAATTGACTATTTTCTTAGTTAGAAAATAAATTTCTTTCCAAATATAGTAATATAAAAGAGTAAAAATTCGTTAAACCAATTACCGAATTTTTTGTACGCGTTACAAAATGTGAAAGAAGGCACGGTATTTATGAATTAAATAAAGAGTTCGAAGAATTAAAAAAAAAATTAATTACTGATTCTGTAGTAATAATGGTTTAATTTAACAATTGGACATTTTTAAAGTTTGATCAAGATCGATTCATTTTTTCCAGGTCAATAATTTTTTAATCGAATGCTATAAAAAAATGTTAACTGTGCATAATTCCGAAATATGATTTTTTTTTGAAAAATCCTTCGTATCATTTAACTCATAAATACCTTTCCTTTTTATATACTTGCAAATTAATGCAAATTTATACCTCAGGAATTCCGACTCATAAATTTTACATATTTGACTAATATGATCCTAATATAATGTTACCACGAAATTTAAAACAAAAATAAAATAAAATTAAAACTGAATTTTGTTTACAGTTCTGTAAATAATTCACTCGGTTGTTTAGAACAAACAAAACCATTTTATACGTATTTTCCTTGGTGCTAATTTTCAGCGATTCGTGTTTTGTCCGGTAGTTTTCCAAGAAACGACTACTAACACAAAGCGCACCTTATCCGGGATTCGAGTCGGTCGTTCGTCTCCAGGGGAAAATTGGCTGCGCTCTTTTTCTGTATCCCTCTGGACCACTCCCCGACAGCTTCGAAGATTCGACTCACACATATATGGACCCAACACAAACGATACTATAGCTAAGCCCACCAGAAAGCATCTTACAGTACTGTAGGAAACGAAACTATTTTTCCCCTTTGCAAAGTAAAATGTGAGTTTTATCTTTCTCTCGTTGTGGTGAGAAAAGCAACAACATTTGGTATTCATTCTGGTGCACAAAATAATTTGTTATTATCTTCCTACACTTTAAATTTTTTGAGAAAACTGCAGAGAATTTTACCTAAAACGAGTAAGAATAGAGCCACCCTTTAAAGGCGAGTTTGACTTCATATTAAAGATAAATTCAATTTCAACCTTCGCAAATTATTCTGATATACAGCTTCTGATTTCTGAATAAAAATTTTGGAAACAATCAAAGCTTTAGTTCATCGATTAGAGGATTCATTTACTATTTTGTTACTTTCAATTAAATGAATCATTTTGTCATGAAAATATTAACTCTGAAATAAGTACTCTTCCATGAGGCATCATATTTGTGAAATCTTCTAAAGCTCTTAAAGATGCATCTTCAGCATTCTGAAAGATTACTTTAAGAATTCTTTCTGGTCAATAATAACATCTTAAGACGCCTTATGAACTCTTAAAGATATTTTCGTTTGCTTAGACGATATTTACAGCTCAATATATTTGTTCGGTTTCTTCTCGTTATATTTACTTGCGGCCGCTCTCTTTCTCTCCCATCTTGCCGGCTGGGGCCTTAAGAAGGGCCTGTTGTGACGTGACGAATATAACGGGATTGAGGAGAGTGGGAGAAACTGCGTTCCCCTTCTTTCGGTAAGTAAAGCGAAACAAGGGGAGGGGAAAACGAAGAACCGAGTGAGCAAGTGTCGCCGCTCTCTTTTTCCCCCACCTTGCCGGCTGGGGCCTCACGAAGGGCCTGCTGTCACGTGACAAATATAACGGGATTGAGGAGAGCGGGAGAAGCGGCGCTCCCCTTCTTTTGACAAATATAAGGAGACGGGAGGGGAAGGCGAGGAACCGACCGGGAAAATATACCGGGACTCTACTGTAGTTGGTTAACAAAACCAATGCAGTATTTGTAATAAATTAAACCCTAAAAATGAAATAAAAGTCCAACAAAACCACCTGAAAATTTATTCTAAATTTTCCAAATAACTTTTTTTCTCAGGAAAAATCTCTCACGTAAAAACTTGATTTTTTGTTCGGGACAGTCATTAATCAAGTAAAATATTAGAAAGTAATCGCCTGCCTCATCAGTAATAATACCGAGTAAAATTACAATTGGAGAAATGGAAACAAGATAGTAGCGCTGCTCATTCCGGAGCCCCTGAAGCCGGTGGGAAAACGTGGGGTGCGGTGTCGTTTTCCGTATCGTTCGATCCTGTGGACGATCCGGGGCTTAGCATTGTTTCAACAAGGGATTACACGCCGCTGGTGCGATACTCGTCTGTGTTTTCGTTGAATTTACGTTTTCGGGGCGTGAAATTAGGATAGATATCATCGTCTGTGATTTTATCTGTACGACCGGACCCGTGTTATCGATCGCCACTGAGGCGTCGTTCCGGTAGTAATGGTCTTCGGTGTTAAGACACACCGCCGCAAAGAAATCTTGATTATTTTGATTTTTTACGATTTTCATCAAGTAGTAACGGTCTGGGCACGCCTCCCAACGTTGGAAATTTTTATTATCGTTATCGTACTTCCAGTAGTAACGGCCCCTAATGGTCAGACGATGGAAAACCCCACGTAATTCTAAGGTTTTGGGGAAAAATTATATATATCGGGTGTCTAAAGAGGTGCTAAAAATGAGTACTAGACATTCTTGATGAAGGGGTTAAGAAAGTAAAATACTTGATGTATATATATATATTTTTTATTAAAGGAACGCAAGTATCTATGCACGTATAACGACATCCCATTACCAATGAATGCGTAGATATTTTTTTAATATTTTTAGCATTCGTCCTCTGCTAGACATATTTAAAATCTCAATTTTTAAAATAAAACGATATACACGTCTAAGACAGGTCCTCTATGGTCTTACTGATGAGTCCACATAGGGGAAACGGGACGAAACGTGTATTTTAGCAATAGGCATATAGTTCTACATATTAGCGCTAGAGGGATGCAGAATCTGATAGTGGTCGAGTTATTAATTTTTCATACATACGGTCCGAAGAAATTAAAAGTTCTGTTTGAGATAATAATACACAAACAGGTTATTTAGACACACTTTTTTCATATTTAGTGGTTGCCATCAACAACCCAATATTCTAATTAATCTTTATATTGTTATTTTTTTGTAGTAAAAGAAACGTAATACCAAGAATTCGATTTATGACAAATTTTAATTTCAAACGATTAAGAAAGTAAAATACTTGATGTGCATATGTATATTATTGATGAAGACTTATAAAATGTAAAAATGGGAGTTTATAGTGCAGCACCAAAAGTGTGTGAAAGATATGCATTTTTGAACTCCAGAAATCATGCGTCAAGTCTCTGAATCCCCTAACTATATTAAAAATTTCAAATGATAACTTTTAAAGTCCACAAATATCGCATTCAATTGGCACATTCACTTTTACTTCAGTATTTATTGTTTTTTAGTTGTTAAACTTTCAAAATGTTAAAAATTTTGTTTTCCCTTCCGATTCCTGAACAGGCGGTTTTTTTAGAAAACATTTTTTAATGAATAAGCCGCCAAATTTAAATAATGATTTATTTAATACCAACTTATTCAATAAATTCGCAAATTTATTCGTTAATTAATTTAACATTTTTTCTGTTTTATTAATTTTTTTTTCATTTTAACGATGTAATAAAAATTATTCTGGGTTTTAACAAAAATGCATGAAATTAGCTAAGATTATAGGATGATTTTCGTTTTCTTTTTAAAATCACCATAATTTTTGTAACAAATATTAGACAAATTAAGTTAGGCTAATCGACCTTATGAATATGTAATTGTATATCAATTTTCGGTAAAACCAAATTTACTGTCGTAATAGTGAACAACATTTGTGTATCTTCTCTTACAAAAATTCTACTTAGAGAAAACTTGTGCTGCTATTGGATCTTTCATCTTTATTAGTACACATATTGTATGTGACCCTAATGACATTTTTGTATAGGTTATGATTATTTTAAAAAGAAAACAATTCTTATAATCTTGAACAGTTCTATGTATTTTAGAAGAGGGGAATTATATCCATTAAATTTTCAACACGAAAAAATGTGTAGAAAAGAAAAATGTCAAATTTTCTTCGTTTTTTTTTAATTTAAAAGCAGACCATTTGGATTTAGAAGATATTTTAATGTAATTTTGTCTGAGATAATCAAATTAGCAGATTCGAAAAAGGTAGACTAGCGAATGAAAATGAAGCTCAAAAATCAAGAAAAAGACTTAATTGGGTTAATATTACAAGACTTTAAAAATTGTTTTAGGTCAAAATTATGACTTTCTAAAAGTTGTTCAATTTTACTGCTTTGAAAACAAGCAATAACGAAACACCAGAACTTATCAAGAAATCTACTTTTGTATTAGTTAACTTCAGTTATTCAAAACAGCACATTGTATCGATCTGAAGCTTCGTAAATGTCTGAATTAAACGTTAACCGTTTTTCCAAAATTGACATTTATTTTGGTTGAATTAATATCAATCACATATATTATATCTATAATCCAAAATTTATGGAAATTTCAAATAAAAGAAGGAAAATGGACCAATACAATGGTTATTTTCAATAATTAAATTTTGAATTTTTATGCGTCAAACCTTTGCTCCCAATATTGTTTTTTAGATTATTGATACTCAATATTGATGTTTTGTTGATGAGTTTTTCTAGAATTAAGTCACCATTCATTTTGCATGTATTTTATAAAAACTAATCAATCGAAGTAAGTTTCATTTTTCGCAACACATGACAGGTTGATCTGTACTTCCATTGTTATTATTATTATATTATCTCAGCTTGCAATTTTGGATTAAAGTTAACGATGAAAAAGTTAATTTCTTTATAAATTATAGAATTGTATATTATGTTTGAAAGTATCGTAGCATTATGCTTTTCGAAAGATGAAAAAACTTTATGTTCAGGAACATTTTTCAAGTTCTGTTTTAAAGAGAAAAATTGAAAATCTTCAAAAGCTTGAAACTTTAGATCGAAAACACGTAGCCACTTTTGCCATAAATAATGTTATGCCTCCTTAACTGTAGTATTAATAAAAAGTCGTCAATAGATAGGAAAATTTACTTAACTTTTGGCAAAAAATTCGGTTATAAAATTATGCAAAAATCAACATTTTGAAAATTAATATCGTTAAAGAATTCGTAAATATGACATATTACGAAAATTGAAATGGTTCTCGAACTTTTTTATTATCTTATTAAGATTATTTTAATAGGTGCTTTTTGCATCGTAAAATAATGATAAAGTGAAGAAAGATTTCAAAAATTTGATTGAATGCAATAAACGTCAGAAGAAATCCTTAAAAAACTTGTATTGCCGAATATCTAACATTAAATATCTGAACTTTATCCAGTGTTGACACCAAATACAAATAAGTATTTGGCAGACGAAGTTTATAATTATTATAGCATTGAAAATATGTATGTAAATATTTTCGATTTATTCAGAACTAATTTTCTCTGTATTTCAGTAAATCTAAATTTTTGCATTGACGAATCTACGAAGGCTGAAATGAAAATTCTTATGACCCTAATTCAAAGTTCTTTATTTTTACTTCCTTGATGGCAATCTACAAGTGGACTCGCGTTATCGATCCTGAAGACTTCATTTCAGTAGTAATGACCATTCGAGTCGAGACACATCTTAAGAAACAATGAATTTCGATGATATTGATCTTTCGTTCGTTTTAATTCATTTGTGTGCGTTTATTAAGTAGGTTAAATGTACGTATATTTTAAACTTCCGAATGATACATCTTTCTTTTTTTAATGGCGAAAAAATGTTCCATAAATTACTCAACTTTGCTATGCTATAGAGCGCAAAACATTATTTTGTTCACCGAATATGACAAAATAATATATTGAATTATAATCGCATAATTTTTTTTATTAACGTATGACAGAGAATTTAAAATGAGGCTTCGAGATTGTTTGGAGTATTTCGCTGTCGAAGTACTAGACGATACTATAAAATTGTTATCTAATGGAAAGGTTAATATCTACTATATAATTAATTGTATATTCATAAAGATGTAAACGCTTGTAATATGTATAGAAATAAAAATAAGTATTAAAGTTAATAATAATAATAATAATTTCATTATTATCATCTTTTTATCTTCTCGTGGCAATGAAATACTTTCAATAACTCCCATCATGTAAGTTGACGTTTCCTCAAGAACAATTTCCTCATTTAAAAAACTACCACAGTCGAAACATATTTATTAACCTCACAAAAAACTATATATACAGCACATTTATATAATTAAAAAAAAATTACCATTAAACATTGTGATATATAACGTTGTTATCTCAAAAAAAAAAGTTGTTTGTAGCGGAACATTAATCACTCCATTACCAAAAGTTGCAAATACATTGTTTCTATTCTGTTCTAGTTATTATTAATCAAAATACTTTCAATTAATCGTATATTTTTACCATGAAATTCAGAATTTGACAATAGAATTGTTTTCTCAAATAAATTATATACCATTGCTATTTTGTGTGGGTAGTTAGGTTTAAAATTTAATACTCTGCAAATGTAAGTTCATTGAACCAATCTATATTGATAATTTGTTACAGATAAGAGAAAGTTAAAAAAATTACTAAATTACATACCGTATTTTTCTAAAAGTTAATAAATACTAATTAATAATAAAGCCTTATGCTGAACGAAAAGATGGATTTGCATTTATTTATTTTTTTCAATATTTATACCCCCTGAAGTCAGAAACTCAAGACCTGCAATCGAAAGGTCCCTAAAAATTCCATTTTTGACGAAAAAATTGTTTCCAACAAAAAAGAGCCCTGATCACTGAATTGTACAGATGAGTTTCCTCACTTTAGAAGAACAAATGTTGGAAAAAAAGTAATAAAATACAATTCCATCTTTTCTTTCAGCATAACACATTATTATTAATTAATGTTGACTTGTTAAATACGGTAAACGCAAATACCATTAATTAAAAAATGTTATTTATAAAGCAGCTTTTTTATTCGATTATGATGAGAAAATTTAGTGGGAAGAAAATTGTACGTATAATCGTTGGATAGATACGGTGTACTATGTAAACATGACGTGCGGAAATAAATCACCAATGTCACGTGCCTCAGATGTAATCTGGTGATTTTCGATAATCGTAAATAGGAATTTCGAATGATAAATTCGACCAATATTTGAGATTGTGCGTAGATAAACGCGGGAACGCACCCCATCAAATCGCTATTATGATGTTTCGATACGATTTGTGGAAAAATGTTTTGTACACAAGTTCCGATATTGAAGTCCAAGCTGTCATAATAAATTATTATCTTTATCAACAAATTTTTGGTATTTTACGAATTTTCATCAGAATATGTTTTATTTATTCATTTTTTTAAATATTCATTGAAAATATCTTAATGTTAATGTTCTTTTTTAATTAATCGTTAAATATTTCTTATCATTGAAATTAAAAAAAAAAAACATATTGTCACCTATAAACACTTATAAAAATGATTATTTTATTGTAGTTGTTGATGTATGATACCATGTATGTTTTTTACATAATACTCGCACAAATTGCCATCAATATTTCTCAAAATGTGCATATTTAAACGTTTTGGCGGCATGTATCTGAAATTAAAAATAAATGAAGTGAAAATGGTGTTTTTTTTCTTTTCCTCAATGCATTTAGTATCGAGTTTTAGTGATGCAGAACAAAACAAACAATGTAGGGGAAAGGTATAAGATTAATCTTTAAATTTTTCGATTGCTTTTTAATTGGAATTTAATACAGTTATTTGTATAATACATTTTTTGTATAATATCTCATATCTGCTGAAATTAGAGATTATTAATTCCATTTAGATCGTTACCATTTAAACAAAAATTAAAATGTCACTTTTGAATAATTTTATGTTGATCGCAGAAATTCGTATTTGCCCGGGTTTTACAAGTTACTTTGGGAACAGGAAATCCACTTTACTTTTTTAATCGCAGAAAACATTATTCCAATTAAGTACAAAGAATTGAATGTCCTACTTTTCATTTTGCGAGTGTTCTATTCTTCGCAAAAAGGCGAATAATCTTCGGCTGTTTGCTTGTCATACCTTGAAAATGTGGTATAAATATTTTTAAACGAGTATTAAAGTATAAAATTTATAATAGTTTTTTATCATCTATTAAGTTAAATCAATCACTTTTTCTTTTTAAACTTGTTAAAACTAACAAGTTTAAAGTAAAAATGACTTCATTATAGTGAATTTTACCCTAAACGACTGATAATTGAGCTGCCCTGTTACAGTCAAATTTGACTTCGTATTAGAGTGAAATTAACTATTTTTTCCCATGTGTTCTACGAACTTTCATACTGCAATGCCAATATTTATATCATAAAATTTGATTCACAAATTTTTCAAGACGATGGAAATTAAAATTATGCCAAAAATCGGATTCACGTTTATGGGTTATTAGGTTAAGGACAATCCTTTTTTTTTAAGGTGAAATTTTTGTTTTACCGTTAAAAAGTCACATTTTACTACATAGAAGTAGAAATAACTGATTGACTTTAGATAACGTCGAAGTTGGCTCAAAATTTACTTTAAAAATGTCCATGATGGATTTACGTCGTTATCTATCATTTGGCATGATGATCACAATCACCCTGGTATCAATCATGTCAGATTATGGTTGAACATCGTCACCCATCATATTCTGCATTAAGTCATAAGTGTTACAAAAATTCAGTTTAGGTTCATATTTCTTCTTTCAATACGTCTAAAAAATTAAAACATGCATAGAATACGATTTTTTATTTCCGTTATTGAAGTATTTATCAAATTAGTTTACGGTCAAATTAGAATAAATATTTGTGTAAAATACTGTTTCTGCCGAAAACTGTCGACCATATACTCCAGGATTAACATTAATTCTACATGAATTTTAATTACATTTTTAAAAGCTTATCCGTGTAGCTTACATTTTCGAAGTTTGAATAAAAAATAATAACCCACCGCTCGGAAAAATGGTCGGCAGATTTAATGGAATACAGGACCAGCATGAAAAATATATCCTGAAATATAAGTAACAAATACGCGAGGTATAATTTTATATAGTGTTTTGGCCAAATTTATATATTTAAGCATCTACACCCTTTTATATATCCGAAGATATTTTATTTATATGTGACAATAAATATATCAAGAAATTCATCTATATTTTGTAGATATTAAAAAAAAACAATGTTATTGTTTACTACATTTATTATTCTCTACTTAATTATAATCTTTTACTAGTGACAATAAATTTTAGTATTAGTAGAATTCGAAGATATGTGTTTAATGGATATGATAGTCCACATATTTACATCGAATATATCCGATATCTGATACTTTTTGTCCAAATTTATCTAACTATGAATAAATATTAAGGTCTTTTAATGAGTAACTGCAATCCAAAACCATGTACTTTGTTTATTTTTTCTAACAATTTTTCTTGTAAAGATACGTAAGGATTAGGAAGCAACTTAGGTCGGTGAAATGAAAAGGACATTAAAAAACAGAATTTCTGAGCATAGATATAAAACTAACAAACCTTCTGGTATGGAAACAATAATTATTAAGTATATTAAATTACTTCCCAGACAGCAAAACAAAAGAGAGTTTTTTGAACATGATAACATTATGAGATCTTTATGAACTCATGTTTAGGAAACCCTGAGAAAGTGGGACATCTGACTTCTTTTAGATCACATTACGAAATCATTCTGAACTCTTTTTTAATTTGCTGTCTAATGGTTCAGCAAGATTATACAAATAAGTTAAATAACATCTACGTAAAATGTGTTCAACTCTCGCTCATTTTTTTTTGTTTGAATAACTTTTTATAATTTATAAGTATCGATGCTATCAGATATCAAGCAATTCTAAACATACTTATTGGTATCGATGTGAGTGTAAGAAAAAATGCCACCACGGCTTCAGTTATATAATTTCGTCATTTTGAAAATGACGCAACAGTTTCAGCGACTTTAAAAGCAGCGTTAATTTGTAATTATAACATTTGTAATTCTTTTTTCACTTAGTTTAGTGAATTACTCTGTGTTTTTAAATATAGTTCTGTTGCCAACGGTGTTTTCAATACTTCAACTGTCGTTGGAGTAGTTTTACAATAATTAACAGTTTTTGCAAATGTTAATAATAGACCGGGGTCCTCGGTAAAGCCAGAAACCTTTCTGCTTTTCAAGATTAAAAAAAAATGGGTTAACAAATCGGATGCACCTCGAAATCCCGACAAATAACAAAACATACATTTCAAACACCCAACATTTAAAAACCAGATATTTTAAAAGCAGACATTCAAACACTAGACATTTAAAAAAAACAGACATTGACAGCTAGACATTCAAAAATCCGACATTTCAAAATAAACACCTCTGATTGGTGCGTTTAGTAAAAAAAAAAAATGATGTCGGGTCGCCGTCCTTGAGGTCTCACTGAATGGCTATTTCAAGGTCAAAAATGTTTGACCAAGGGATTTACATTTTAACTCACTTGAAGGTCAACCCCGGCTTATTTATTAAGCACATTTAGAAGTCAATCATTAATTACATTTTCAGAATATGTACATTTTGAAATGTCTGGTTTTTTAATATCTGCTTTTTTAATGTCTGTATTTTGAAATGTCTGATTTTTGAATGTCGGGTTTTTGAAGTGTCTGTTTTGTGATTTGCCGGGTTTTTGAGGTGCACCTAACAAATCTACTAGTAGTTTCTTCCATGTTTTTTGTTATCCAGTATTATTTTAAAAATACTCCAGTTTCCCAGCACAAAAAATGTCACCATTGTTGTAAGGTAGATTTGTTAACGCATTAGAAATGGTGCTTGAAAATCCGACAAATCAAAATGCCGCCAGGTCAAAAACCGACAATCGAAAATCCTGGTTTTTTTACCTGTCCCTAATTGGTGCGGGCCGAAAAACCGTCAGGTCGGAGAACCGTCAGGTCAGAGAACTGACAGTAAAAACCCAATATTCGATAAGCCCACAGTAAAAAAAAACAGACATTTAAAAAAATGACTGTCGGCTTGTCGAAGTGTCTATTATTTTATGTGTCTAGCTTTTTGACTATCGGCTTTATGACTGTCTGTTTTTTCATCTGTCAACTTTTTTATTTATCGGCATTTCGACCCACACTCATTTTTTGACCTGACGGCTTGTCGAATGTCGTTTTATTCATGCCCCTTCTTTCACCTGTCGGTTTTTTGATTTGCTGGTTTTTTGGCCTGCACCTAATAGGAACAGGTAAAAGAACCAAATTAAAAAAATTGGTTTCTAAACCTACCAAGAATACCATCCACGTTTCTCTAATAAAATGTTGCAAAGGCTAGTATTATTAAATTAATTAAGTCTTTAGAAATACTGGAGTTTCTCAGAAGAAAAGTCTTTACCATCATTGTATGGAACACTTTATAAAATAGATTCAATGACACTTCTATAGAATAAATCCATTATAAAATGCAAGGCAATGCATCAGCGAGGAAGATTGAGAAAATTAACATTTCTGAAAGAAACATAGGTTTGTGACGTTTGATCTTGTCAGATTATCGCGGTAATAAAGCGACGTTTTGAATCGAGCGCTGTTTTCGAAATTTAGTTAAGCGCGGCATACGGTACAACCCCGCAATTACGGGGCAATTACCTCACGAACGCGCTGTTAAAACTTTGATCAAATCTCTCGGGGACGAGATTCGCAGCATCAAACGATTTATTGCGTCTGTTCTCAGTCGACGTCATCGTAGCTTTCGAGCTACAAGTCGCGATTCGTAACTCTCCTCGCGAATTACAACGATCACTCAGAATTAAGCGACGGCAAATGTTAGACGTTTCACAAGCTGATTCAACGTCGGATAAAGTCCTTTGCAAACTTTGCGCTAGTCAGGATGCGCAATTTCTCGCTCCGAAGGTACTTTGCTTTTATATCCGACACATGACTCGAATTTGGCTTTTCAATTTTGTCTTTGTTTGTATTGGAAATGTATAAATACACTTGTCTTCTATTGTTTTTGACAAATGGATCCAGAAACTTCAATCCTGACTTTTTAAACTCCATGTGGAAGGTACCAGAGTTTATTTTGGCAAACTGTTTGCAGATTCTCTCGTCGTTCGAGACTTGAATCCTTTGACGTATTTTAAGAATTATTCTCTTGGGTCACATGCAAGACTTATGAGCAGCTGTCGATCGAAATTGCTCCATTAATAAAACACGGTTATATTCACTGGAAAAACTGATATTTTACCCCATATTGAAATAAAATAAACAAAATGTAACGTTAGTATAAATATTTTTCACATTTTTTTGTAAACTTCCACTGGATGAACAATCGATTGGACATTCTTCTGTTACTCATACCCGGTACAGACACTTTTGCACTGTATGGTAATTTATCATATGGTTATGATAACTTCCCAATGTGATAATGTAATAGAAATTGCATAAATCATACGTATCCATATGGTTATTTTAATACAGTGTAATGAAAAAATGTAATAGATATATAAATTATTTCTACGAGCTCTAGATGGCGCTCAAATCCAAAAGTAATGTCGCATACAGTTGACGTGACCATAAGGAGCCTTGGCATTTCTTACAGAGAGGAAACAGAGACGAGAGTTCATTCAGTCATTTCACTACAGCTTTTCAACTGAATGCTGTTCGACTTTACTTTTGGATTTGTTCGCCATCTAGTGCACCTAGAAGAAACTCGTATATAAAAAGGTTATATATATATATTGGCATAAGATTCAGACGTAAACTTAAAATTACTTGCAAGGTTTTCCTTGCAAGGATATCTCTTGTTTATTCCGAAAATCTCTACGAGAGGAGGGTTTAAATTACTACTTCAGTTTTGGAATCGATAGCCATCTGGTGGTAATCACAGAATCTCACGTTCTATTATAATAATGTTCATTCTTTAGGTTATTCGGAAGTTTTAAATATGCTATTTTATGTATTCTACTATATTGAATATATCTCTTTTCGAAATTTAAAGTTAATTTAAAGATATTTTTCTCGTTTTTATGACATTAGTTTAAACTTTAGAGAGGGTTTCAAAATTAATATTAAAAATTTATCCAACATTACTTTATTTTCACCTGCTAGATTGAATAACATCAAATTTGTACATAAAAATTACTACCAAAATTTGGAATTTGACTTTTCTTTTCGTGTCCAAGGAGAGTTGTTTTCCTCCCTTTTTTCTATCCCCAGAAAGTGAAAGTACCCTTAAAAGCGTCCTAACACGATATTCTGCGACTAACGAAAAGGCGCGTTAAAGAGACTGCTCCTCGCGTTCTTTCTTTTGGGTTCGCTCCACAAAGAGCCCTTTATCGCTTCCTTTTTTTTACGTTGAAAAAAAAGTATCGGCCTTTCGATCGTATCAAATATTCTTTCAAGCCGATACGCTGTACGTTGCATTCCACGATTATTTTGGTTCTTTCAATAATAATTAATATTTTTAGAGTTTAGAATATCAAAATTGTTTTGGGGTCTTTTCTGGTTCCTGATTAATTTTGGGGTTATTTTTGGTTATGAATAAAAAGAGACAGATTCAAGTGTAAATATTATTTTTTAATAGATAATACAATCTAAATAAACGATGGTAAAACTAAGAAACTAAGAAACAGCCACATGTTATGGATATATTTTTTCCTTTTGAAAACGAATTTGGTTGTAGACACTGGTGTCAAATATCTCCGAAGTTCGACCGTCATCCTTATCTCTGCGGTTGGAGGTTAGGGTAGTAATAAAAAAATGGGGTCACGTGTACCATAAAATAAATACAATTCAAAAGAAATACAACTTTCTTAAATTTTTGGTCATATGTAAACAATGTTTTTCACAAAAATACAAGATTTCATGATATCTCCCCATTCAATAAAAAATGTAATTGTTGACAATTTCTCGACAAAATGGACTCTGAACGACATGACAGTTACACGAATGTAAGTACTACGATAAAGTGTCGGAGATGAACTTTGTAAAAATTGATCATCTCATCAAAAAGTAATTTACGTTACGACAAAAATAGTTCCGCCACGTCTTTGCTGTAGGGAAAATCGTGGAAAAGTTCGTAAGCCATACGGTTTCTCGTTCCTCCCCTTTCTCACGTCCTTCGTTATGGGATTAGCTACTTTTACTTTCTTCGATTCCCCCATGAGAGAAGCTCTTACGAGTTCAGCACGTTAGCCGAACGTTACCTGCCATTCCCACTATTCCCTCGAAAAATGTCGAGAAAATATTTGACATTCGCATAAATAAATGAACGCGCCAAGAGCAGACGAGATGAAAGAAGACATCGCGTCGTTTCAAGTTCCCGAAGAACTCTCTTAAATTAAATCGGCAAACTTTTAGACTGTTCCTTTTTCTTCCTCCTCCTCTCTGTGAAAAGATTTTTCTCGATCATATCGAATTTGAAAAATTCTTGTAGCTTCATTTCAAATTATGTTACGTTTTCCTCTAATCAGTTCTACAAATGTTGATGGGGGTTTTAACAAATTATGAGATGGACCTGGTCTGGAGAATCAGGTGGATTGTAGGGTGCACAATTTCTTAATGGTCAAGTTCAGTCTAAATTGAAGATGCCTGTATTGGAATTCTGTTTGAGATCGAATAATTTAATTCGGAGAAGAAATAGAGTTGACAATTTGTATATAATGGGGGTAATCTCATGGACGCAGTAGCTGAGCACCGATAAATAGATGCTGAAAAGGTAGTTGTTAAAAAAAGGAATCGTTAATATAAATATGTTTGTAGTCACTATCTGATATTTCAATCAACTCCAGAGTTATACACTTATTTTAAACATCAAGATAGTAATGTGATACTACTTTGGTTATATGTATAAGAGCTGCTTTACATAGCTACGGGTTTTAAACTGAATTTTAACTTTTCTTTTGCTTTGTATATTTTAAAACATTTCAACAACTGTTATAAACTTGTGCCAGAGACTGTCGAAATTCTCGGATTTTCGTCGGCTGACAGTCTCTGTATCCCCACTCACAACCACTCCCCACTACGACTGCGCTCCCTACTACGACTGTGCTCCCCACCACGACTGTGCTCCCCACCACGTTTCACCTCCCTCCCCAAGTAGCATTCTGGCGTCGGCGCACACTGCACGGAAAACGATTATTCTTACTCAAATAGTTTTACAAGCCTCATTTTAGTACCGATTTTAATACATTTTTTTTAGAAATAAAAAATTAGAGGCGCACACTCTGTTTTAATTTGAAATACCTAGATAAAAGTATATTTATATTATGGATTTACTATAAATGAACTAAGTTAAAGATTAAATAGATTTTCTTTACTCGGGTTAACACAATAATAAGCACAAGAATGAACTAATAAAAAAATGGTTTTATTAAATTTAACTGTCGATTTTCATCAATAAACCAGTTGTAATGATCGTTTTGTCAACAGTTAGTAAACTGGATCGGATTTACGTATTAACCAAAATTTTCTTCAAGAATTTATCAGTTAATATTTTATGATATTTTTTATAAAACGAGTTTAGAATTAATGCATTTCTTTATTGCCAAATAAATTGTTTCATCGTGCTGACATTATATTTCAATAAAAATTTGGCTGTTTGTCATTTATTTAGGAAAATTGTTTTAACTCGCTATACTAGCTTTTTTGGTGTGCATTAATAGATAAAATTCAATAATTCTGATTGCAAAAAATTTATAAATATCATTCCTTTCTGCATGTGTAAATTATATTCAATTTCCTAATTTTGTTTGAAAATTTATATTTTTTGTCCGGATTTGATTTTATAATATAGTTATATGCGTTTTATTGAATGAGATAAGTTTTTATATATTTTTATTGTGTCTATGTCGGTGATCTATCTCAATTTTATCTTTTATATCAGTTGTTGACTTAAATAGAATTTTCTTGAATTGTTTTCTCGAATCGCCGGAAGAGATAATCCCATTAATGTCAATAACAATTTTTCAGGTCAATAAATTAAAACTTGAGAGGAATCTCGATCTCACTGCCGATATTTAAAAAGTATGCTAGAGCGTAACAATTCACAAAACTTTTGCAACGATTGCGTGGAAAAATTCAGATCGTGATTAAAACGGGACCTTATTATTAAGTTACTTATAACGAGGTGAACAATTATGTTTACGTACCAGAGAAGTTCTAATTTTAAAATATTTGCATATTATTATAAGAATTTAGATATCGTAAAATTTTAATATTTCGCATTTCATTAACATGCAAGTAACAGTTCATTAAGTTTGGGATTTTATGGCTCATTAAATATAGAGTAAAAAACTTGTTTACGATTTTTTTTATTATTAGGTTTGAGTTTAATGTTTCTGATATTTACTTCTAATAATATGCAGTAAAATTTACAAGAACACTATACGGGATGCCACATAATGACAAATAATGATTTTAAAAAATCAATTTTTTAATTGTTAAGAAAGTTGATAACGATACCAATTTTTTGTTATTTTCTATCATTTTTTCATTTTTAACAAAAAATGAGGACCGAACTCGAGAAAATCGATGCATAGGTATTTGAACCCAGGATCTTTGGATTATCCATCGAAAGTACTTGTAAGAGAACAATTAAAACTTAATTATCTTAATTATTAAGTAATTTTTGGGAGAAAATATTTCTTTTATTTATATTTTATATTTTTATATATTTGAACTACATTTTTAATTTTGTATAAATATCACGAGATATAATAAAGAGGCAGAATATCTGAGATAGACTGCCGTAAGATCAATTTTTGAATTACCTGCCAACAAAGTGAACGATTTGTTTCCCTCTTATTTTTTGTTTGTCATCGCTCGTAAGTGAATGAAAATCTAATTTCAATCGAGAATGTGTTTCACGCCAAGATGAGGAGAGTGTATATATAGTATTGTGCAATATTCTAAAACACCCGGTAATCTCATCAAGTGCAACTTGACACCTGAGATCGTGGGTCGCATTCCACGTGGCATCCCGTATAGTGTTCATCTCGTTCACTTTCATGAACGAGAAAGTAACAATGTCAACAATCTAATGAGCAAGCGAAACCTGACACTGTGTTGAAGGTTACGGAAAGCGAATTCGTATTTCGCAAGGGTACATAATTCATAACCCTTAATTAAAATATTTAAATATTTTAATTCCAAACTTAGTTTGTTTTTATACAATTTTTAAAAGTCATAAACCAGTGTTAATTGATGATAATTTGCTTGAAGGACATTACTACGTTTATTTTTCTCAAATAAAATAACGAGGAACAAAGTTTTGTTTTCTACTTTTGGCAATAGGGTTGGAGGTTATGAAGGTTATGGTTTATTACTAGCGACAAATTTCTTAGAATTTGCAATATATGAATGTTAGATACGAAATGTGGGGACCACATAAGATAAAATTAATAAGATAAGTATTGCTGAAACGTTCCTTAAAGTGGTCTAATGTACAAAATAGAAGTACATTCCCATAACGAGAGCAAAATAGAACCGTGGGAGTCGCGAGCGCTCCTAGCGGCGGCTAAGCTACTTCGTCTCATTGTCAACTAAACTAAATGACGGTCGAATTTCGTTAATGAAAATGAAAAGGCGTATGTTTTCGCTGTTTAGTCGTTAATTAGTTATGACATCTGGGAAACCAGTTTTTTTTTAATTGTTGTCGGCCATATTTGATCCGCCATTTTAATTGTCTACTTTTTTAATTTCGATAATTTTAAAAATTGTGTTACTTAACTATGTATTGCCATTGGTTTTTTCATTTTTATACGTACACATGTGGTACTTGACCATAATGTCATTTTTTAGAGGTTAGTCTTATTTTCGTTGGACAATTCTTAAATTAGTACATATTATTTTTTTCAAATGTGCAAATTTTCTTACTAGACTCCTAGAAACGCGAATTTTTGAATGTCACGAAAAATAATAGTATTTATAGTTGTGATTCTTTTCCCAAGCTATTTTTTGGAGGCGTTCACTCGTACGTATCGTCATTTTTAATATAAGGGGGGAAAAGGCATTGTTCGGCGGCGTTTCCTTCAGTTCGAAAGGGAGAAGACAACACGGAATTGCGCCGAGATGCAATTTTTGTCTGCGAGAGTTAATCCGGCTCCGCGTGGCAGTAAGCTAATATTACGGTGCCCCGCGGCGAACTGGAAAATTTCATTGAAACTTCCATTATTCATTCGCCTGTCCGCTTCGTGGTCCATTCGCAGGTCCAAATTAAATTCTGCCGACAAGTGCCTGAATTAACGCATCTCGACGGAATCTCGGCATCTTCATTAACATTTTTTCAGTCCTTCATTTCGACAAAAATGCAAATCAAATGCTTAGTTAAAGTATATCCAAAAAAGCCGAAAATTTTAAAAACTGATTTTAAAAACTTAATACGTCAGAATTTTTAGCCGATTCTTTTCAAAATATTGCATACAGTTTATAGAATTCGGTACATACTATTATAAATATAAACGCTTTAAGTCTACTATCAAAACTTGCTAAAAAAATTTTAGCATTCCAGATATTCAATTGTAGATAGGGTTTCACTACGAGATATTGTTTTTTGGTGCATATAATGTGTTCAACCCAAAAGTGTTTCCGGTATATCCAATAAAAATAGTCCAATAAAAAAAAACATTATTATCATTCATAAAATGTAAGGACAAATGTTGAGACTAAGACATTATGTCTACATTAGTATCTGGAATGTTAATCATATTATTAGAAATCTAATCGTTGGAATTAAATAATTTGGTTGTTATCGACGGAACCAATCTGGCTGGTTTTGGTCTTAAACAAATTTGTTTGCTTCCATAACATCGGTTTGGTCTACAAAAAACAATGCTAGAGGTATATGTATATTGTCCCTACCGAACGGTTCTGGTTTAGGAACCAAAGTGCGTTCTGCCTATACCATAAAAAAAATGGCTTGGTTTCTATCAGAAGTCTAATCGATGGAATTAAATAATTTGATTGCTATTGAATGTTTCACTCCTAAATAAATTCGGTTGCATCAACAAAATCGGTTTGGTTCGCAGAAAATAATATTTACATTGTTCCAATCAAACGGTTGGGGTTTAGCAACTTAGGTTCTGACTATACTATTAAAAATTGATTTGGTTTCTATCATTAGAATTTTAAGCGATCGAATTAAACAATTTGGTCGCTACCAACTGCATCAAATCGGCTGGTTTTGCTCCTACACAAGTTTGTTTGCTTCAATAAAACCGACTTGGTTTACAAAAAATAATGCCATTGATATGCGCACGTAGTAGCAATCAAAAGGTTCGGGTTTAGCAAACCAAATTAGGTTCTGTCTATACCATTAACACATTATTTGGTTTCTATGATCAGAATTGTAATCGAAGGATTTAAACAATTTGGTTGTTATCGACAGAACCAAACTGGCAACCAAATCGGTTTTGTTTACAAAAAACAATGGCATTGATATACGCACATAGTACCAATCAAACTGTTCAGGTTTAACAAACCAAATTAGGTTCAGTCTATACCATTAACACATTATTTGGTTTCTATGATCAGAATTGTAATCGATGGATTTAAAAAATTTGGTTGTTATCGACAGAACCAAACTGGCAACCAAATCGGGTTTGTTCACAAAAAACAATGCCATAGGTATACGACATTATCACAACCAAACGGATTTAGCAAACAAATTAGGCTCAACCACACCAAACAAATGAAATTTCTTTCTTTTCATCATGTATCACGTATACAGAAAACGTAAATATTATAATATCGAATACATATTACCTATTAACAATATCGAATAATGTAACAACGAATCGAAGATTTTTATTGTCAACGTGGAAGATCCAACCAAGTGCTAATTAGAAACGGGGCGTTAAATGTCAATTTGCGGAACAATGCGTTTCGTAGATACCGCCCATCGGAATCCTGTACAGAACAATATAATCCACAAGAGAGGCATGTAAAGCC
This sequence comes from Trichopria drosophilae, assembly GCA_030407085.1. Classification (NCBI taxonomy): domain Eukaryota; kingdom Metazoa; phylum Arthropoda; class Insecta; order Hymenoptera; family Diapriidae; genus Trichopria; species Trichopria drosophilae. The sequence goes on along the minus strand of CM059587.1, from coordinate 81,038,673 downwards.
GCGGGTAATCCAGGAACATTGCGATCTTTTATGCCGCATGCTACGGTGATTCTTAGGGCTTAGAAAATGCGACGGGAGCTATACGGTTTGACAGGGCGCAGGCGTGATCGCGCCCCCTTCATCCCCTCGTCGCACACTGCCTTTTTGGTATGATGCCACTTGTCAAAATAAAAGGGTCCGTGCCCTCCCGTCTGAAAGAATCGGTATCGTTTCTGTTTATCTTCGTGACTATGGGAATATTTAAGCTTTTCAATGAGAACATCCAAAACAAAATTCGACACGGTTCGGTCAAAGAGTTTTGGGTCCGTGAAAGTCAAGGATCTTTTATTGACTATTCACATGGGGATTTATATGATACATATGTGAGAAGACCACTAAATTTGGAATAATGGAGATCATCGCAACTTATCCTGTGTTTAGTATTAGATTAGAATTAGAATTTCCTATATAAGAAATAAACTTTCATCCATACGCAGAAAACAAAGATTGCATAGTGCCAAGTTGGGCCTCATTAATTATCTTGATAACTATATACAAATACAAGGAATGTACACATTTGATCGTTTAATAAACTGACGAAGTTAATTTACTTAATCTCCTACTAGGTGGAGTCAATGATCGCGTGGTCTGTCCGCAAGTGGCCGAGTTCATTTCACGGAAAACAATGAATCATTTCAAAGTCAACGTTGAAAATGTAATATTTGCAAAGTATTCAGCAACCAATTGGGATTGTGACGCTTGTATTTCTTGGTAAATTTGTTCCTTCAATCATGACGAAACATTTAAATAATCATTTCCTCGAACTGGAATAATTATATTAAAATTTATTAATGAACGAGGTAGCTCAAAAGCAATAGCAATCTAATCGAATGACTCGCATTCGTGGAGAAAGATTCACGGAACGAATTGGTAAAAAAGGAAGGCGCGACTTGGTGGGATGGGAAATCAAAGGAATACTGTATATCGGCAGAATTGCCTTTAAGATTGCCACCGGTTTTTGCACGGAGAAAACCGTTCCGTCTTTTTAACGAGAGAGGCAACTGCATTTCCGAATGTGTATTCCTGGTAAATCGAACTTCTCGGATGGCGATTGTGCGTTTCGTCTTGACGTAGACGTCGAAAGTCCACGGGGAATTTACGAATCTTGAAGAAAGGGAGACCTTTCCATTCTCACCATCCACGATGGGATGTCGCGTAGGATTAAAGATGTTTCTGTACTTTTTATATTACGTATTGTCGTCTTTTCGGTGCCGATCAAACCCAAATAAAGTATTGTAATATTAAAATATTTTCATTTTTCAAAAATGTTTTGGATTTGAAATGTATTGATTATTTGAATACTAGAGGATGAGGATCGGGTCAAATGATGATCATATTGCATTATAATAACGACTTAAGATCATCTTGTCGAATAATTGTGATGTGGTACTTTCATTAGGTCGGATGACAATCAAATGTAGAAGTAGATATAGAATGATGATGCTGAATGATAATGATGATGTTCAAGTTGTGGTATTGAGGAAGGTTTGCTTGTCAAGCTGTTAACCATTTTCTAAATGTGACAATGTTGAGCTATCTATTGTAATCTATCTAATTTAAAATTGTCCAAAAAATAGTTCTCTTTACGTTAAATACCCCATTTACAAAATACGACGAATGAAGAGACTAATTGTAGTAAAATAAATGGTCTAACACAAATTATTATTTTTATGTTAGGCACTACGATTATTCTATTGTTTACATCACTTTTTACTTAATTGACCTCAATATGTCGTTTTTCTGGAATTACTTTAGTTTTAACTACATCCCCTCTCTGCATTTGGAGTGACACATGACAGATGTCAGAATGACGTATGAGTATCAGGCGTGTGATATCATCGAATATGTGGAATGAGATATAAGTCGTCCTTCTTATAATACGCTTATTCTTGCTTATAAAGTTCGTGACCACTAATCCAGCTTAGGGCCACTTGATGCACTGCGGTTCTCAACGATCGGATAGTAAATTTTGAGTGCATGAATCAGTCGACGTTACGGTGATTTTCTCGCTCGTTTTCGAATCGTTTTAATCTGCAAACACGTCCATGTACGAGCTGGGAATCGAGAATATTTCGACTCGGAATAGAGCATTGTGCCTTTCGTTGCGTGGCGCTCTCTCCTTCGTGACTTTTAAACTCCCCTTGGTCCCGCGGTGGTAATCTCCCAGGGGACGCTTCCTGCAGGAGGGTCACGACTGTAGCGACGTTTCGGAGGGTGCCCGGGAGGGGCGCCCCTCGCGAAACCATAAATAAATAAATAAATGGATTTGGTGGAGCAAAAGTCGCCTCGGCGCGACATCAAGCGAAACGGGGCGAGGGACGCGAGGGAAATCATAAAGTGTGACGATGGAAACGGATTGTTTCTCATTGTGTGTTTTGTTCATCACGATTCGCCAAAGGGCTCATTGTTCAGTCGCGTTTCTTCATTGGCGCTAATGAGAATGCCTGCCATCAGAATCTCGTCCCTGGTGTTCCATTGGTCCGTTGTCCAGGTAATTGTGTTTTGTTTTATCGGGTTCGGGTTCAGAGGCTATCTTTCGTTGAGGATCGATCCATCATTTGTATTTTTTGATTAGTCGGGAATTAATTAACTACTTTTAATCACAAGAATTCATCACGCATCACACTGAGAAAGATTGATATGTTTACTAGATTTATTATTAATCCATGAAGAGAAATAAGGACCTATTTTATGTACCGCGAGTGTACATATTATAATTATTATATTGGAAATATGTATTCCATTTCACATCTTTAGATTTAATTGTCAATCTCTGTAACGGAATGGTTATGAAATCCATAAAAAATAGTCGATACAATAGATTGACTCCCATCGCGATGATTATTTGGAAGTCTGTTGACAAACTTTTCCGTCAGGTGCAGCAGTAGAAGTTGGCACTGTCATGGCCGCTCACTGCTAGATTCGTATCCCAGTTAACACAAGCTGCGGAAAGACGTCATAGAGGTTGTTTTCGAGACGACTTAAAGTCGTGTCTAAAAGCTGACAAAAAGCCGGCCTTGGAATACTGTCTTGAAAAGGTCGTCTAAGCACCGTCTCTATTTAGGACGTCTTAGAGGCGTCCCTGTCTTTCTCGCAAGTGGCAAAGTTTTGTGTAGACCAGTATATATGCAGCCGAATGATTAATCACATATCACCTTTATGTTATGACTCGCTTTGCACATATAAAAGAGTGAACATTAAATAAATAAATATGTACTTGTACCAATCTCTGATATATATTACAGTGGTACCATTTAATGAATATTAAATATTAACATTATTATATTACTGTATGTATATGAAAAAATACAGTACCAACGCTGGATGATAATATTAGTCTCGTCAGTGCGAGAGACGGCATAATTGTTCTTTTTTAGACGTCTTAAGTGAGACGATTTATTTGCGGCCTTTAAGACCATCATCTGAAGGTGCATGTCACGTCTTTAAGATGTCGCAGAACAATCTTCAAGACTAAAAAGTAAGACTGTCTCAAAATTGTTAGGACCGCTTTGCGTCCAACTTTCAGACGTCTTGGTGTTAACTTGGATGGTTACATATAGATGAGCGATTATCAGAAAGCGATTCAAACTGAAAATGGGGTATGAAAATGATTACGGTAATATGAATATTGTAGATTTCAAAAATTATTGACAAAGTGTAATAAAACATACCTGTGTAATTATTTGAAAAAATATTTTTGAATTAGAGCACTTAATGCATAAACCCTTTGCAGATTTTGTAGAAAAAAACACTTTTTGAACGCTTCCAGCCATTTTTTTTCCTTGGCCGATATTTTTCAGAAATTTAAATCGTATTTTACCCTTATAGCCTTCTACATTACACTTCATTGTATATATAAAGAGAATTGAAATATCGTTATCGAAGCTTACAAAGACACCACGAAAAAACCAGCGTGTGAGGTTATGTATGATGTCTGTAAATTACACACAGGTGCACACAGCAATATTTATTCAAGCGCAGTAGTGAGCGGCCATGACACTATCAACTTATACTGCTGCCGCCTGGCGGATCAATTTGTCAAAAAATGGAATACACGGTTTCTTTAGAGAAGAAGAATTTTATCATTTTTACTGCAACGACCTCTGTGGAGTGCAATAATAAGTACCTTGGAAAGGCAATAATTACGTTACACATTGTTTTCTTTCTACGATACACGTGTTTTGTATGCTAAACAGATTTTATTAAGCCATTTATGTTACCTAATTCTAATTTCTTCCGGTTGTGGTGCTTTGAACATTGCGTGGGCTTCTACAGAAATTTCTATAGTTCGTGACTCAACCAGTCGGTAAAAGGTATGTTTGTTCATTATGTTGATAACAATACTCATCTGATCCCTAATCTGTTTAAGTGTAGTTGTGACAAGAAACGAATGAATCTGTATTTTGTTCGAATGACTGTGTCATGAACTATAGAAATGTCTGTAGAAGCGTGCGCTATGTTTCATTCACCATGAAACACGGAAATAACGGTTTGGTAGTTTCAGGCAGACGTATACTCTATTACCTAAACCTAAATATTTTCTTGAATTAGCCATACATGGACATTTCTGTTATACGTGTGTCTAACATAGCTATAGCTTTTCCGTGAATTGGGGAAAAAGAATCATTGTAGATAGGTGTAGTTATTGAGCAGAGGCTATCACCTTAACCTTCAAATATAATTGGTTCGTTTTTTGTTATTTTGATTTTATTTGGTGTATATGAACATGTTGGAGTAAGAAGATTATTCGTGTAAGAGAGTAAATTGTCTTAAATCCGCCTTCAGAATGCAGGCCTTTACTACTCGAAAGAAATTAAAATTACACTACACTGTCAGACTGTAAAACAGCTTAGTGGTGCTGTGTCTCGCCTTTTGCTTATACATATTTGGTTAGTAAATAAGTTCTCTGATGTATATAGTGTATTCTTGATATAAGGAATAAAGTCGATTATTATGACTATTATTATCATTTGTCTGAGGACGTCCTTATGATGTTGGTGGCATTGTGGAAGTTAAGAAGGCTATAAATGTGGCCATTTGGACATCCTAAAGACCTGATGATGTCCGCACGTGGATGTACTATGGGTAGGGCCAAAAAATAGAAAATGTAATGATGAGGATGCGTCCGCAAGTGTCTGAGGACGTTGACAGGACAATGAAGACATTTAGAAAGTTAAAAGATTTACAAAAGCAGTCATTATGATGGAGAATACAAAATAAGTAGCAAATGATTATGATGCTTATGCTGCCAAAGTAGCATTCAGTTTCTGACATTACAAGTTTATTTTTCTTTTTTGTATTACTGCGTATCGTATATAAAAATATTGAAAACATTGGTATTTGCTGACCGTACTGCAATCTTTATGAAGTGAATATTTAAAAACATGGTAAGGGTCCTCTATTGTCGTACTAACACGATATTAGTAAATCATAATTATATCACAAACAGCTGATGAATAATAAGTTTAAAGCAAAAAATACATATTCACGTTGTCTTTGAATATATTTTTAACGATGATGGTAAAAAGTTCGACCATGGCTTTGTCTCTCTAGGGCGCGAGGACTGAAACCAAAATGGTGTTGCACCACTTAGTCGGGGAACCCCCAAGGCACTGTCTCTTTATTTCGATAGACGGAATCCCCGTAGTGAAATTTTAATAAACTCGGGGTGAGAGAGTTTTCGTTGTATACATTATGGATACGAGAAGGACTTTTACATCTTCGTTATCTTCCAAACGTCGTTGCATTATTCTGGACTATCGATTTTTGGCAAATTTCTCTATAAGTGTTTAGTATCAGTGATATTTAGTATAATGTGAATTTGGAAATTCATGTTCATTAGAGGGTAAGGAAACATTTCTGAAAGATTCAATATCAGCAGACTTATTAAAGAATTATGTGTTAATAAGGTTCAACACTTGAGCTCAATTTTTACAGTTTAACCTCTCAATCCAATTTACTAAAAAAATTAGTAACGAAACCATGTGAAAACTGAAAATATAATTTGATTAAAGTAGATCTAACGCAAGATCATGATACTTCTAGACCTTGATAGATGTTGCTAAAGATATAATTTTATGTAATAATCTAGTAAAATCTGTATTTAATCTAGAGGTATCTATGTAGATGTGGTCGTAGTTAAGACCTAATTTCATCTGAGTTTTTTAATGATGGTTTTATGGAGTAGAGTTACTATGTAATCATTTTATAATAGTTGGACAAACTTCTGGGAATAACGATAAACAATTACCATTTAGAATCATCCAAAGTAATTTCATTTACATAAGAAAAAAAAACAGAAAATAGTAGATCAAATTTTTTAAATTTAATTAGTTTTCTGCTAAATCAAAAAAATAATTTAAGACTCTAAAGCAGTTGGAATAACTTGCTGAAACTAATAAAGAATAGTAAAGAGTATTCAAGAGTAGTAATATTTGATTTTTTTAGGGTACACTTTAATCCTGTGTATTAAATCATTCATATGAAAAATTACTCCTACAGATTAAAAACTCATTCCGGGTTCAACCCATGGATTTTTACTCTTTTGGACTTAAATTTTTAGTGTGTTACATAATATAGATTTATCTACATTCATTCCTATAATAAATTCGTTGTATAATAGACTACGTTCAAGCAGTTTAATTAACCGCGTTGTTTTAGTAAAAATGCATGTGCTCTTGTAACTTATTGTGCACTGACCACATTTTTTATAATTAAATCAACTATTCTTCTTGTCATAAAGGATAAGAACATTATATACAAACAAATGATGGAAATTGGTAGATTTAAACAAGTAATTGCATCGTAAAGATATGTTCAAAATGCTGCAAGATAGTAATTGACAATATATTTTCCTTGATTTACAAAGCATATATAATTATATCAAAGTCAAAAAATTAAACATATTTCATTACATTTCTAAATCAGTTTACTACAACAGCGAAGTTTCATTTATCAAATATCTTTTGTCCACATACATTGTGTCTTCTTAATTTTTCTTCAGGTGATAGTAAATTTGCATATGACATTTTGCATCCAGATTTGAAATAAAAAATTCATCGGTTTTTACCAAAATATCGATAGCATTTTAGTGAAGGACAGTTTGATTTGATAAATTAAAGTTATGAATATTCATTCCCGAACGTCACCAGTTTCAGCTTTTTATTTAAATAACTTCGACAGTCAGTTAATTGACGAGTAAAACTGATAAAAATCATTAAAAAGAAAAAAATAAAATGTACAAAAATAGAAAGTAAATTAAGAAATAACCGATGCAAAATATGTGATCAATATTTTTGATATTATTTTTCATTAGTTTTCATTGAATAATAATTATTTCATTAAGCAATATTTTATATAATAGTTGTATATATCTACATTATTCGAAGATTTAGTTAGTGTATTTCTTTCAGAGGGTCCTACAGTAGTCCATCGATAAGGTAGCAATTTACGTTGAAAAACGTAAATTGAAAATGTCTGAATCGATTTTCCAAAATTCGGTCTCTGTAAGGGTAATTCTACTTTCTACGTCCGGACTTTTACAGAAATCCAAATAAATTAAATAGGAATTGACATAGAGTTATTGAAAATAAATAAAAATCACCTATTTCCAATAGTTCTAGTTCAATTCCTAACCAATTTCTGTGGCAATCATTAATTGGCCGTAAATAGTAACGAGCATTACCCTTACATAATCCGAATTTGGACAAATTGATTCAGACATTTTTAATTTTCGATTTTCAGCGTAAATTCCTATCTTATCAGCGGAGCACTTTAGATCTGCCTTAATTGAAATAATGAAATTTTGCAATAATATTTCCTACGCGTTGTAACGGTGGATTTTCATGTACTGGGTCTAAATTTTGAAATTGAAATGATTGACTTACCCAATTGGTTACAGATTGCCTGCGATCAAGGAGACGCTGCTGCAATTTTGGAGCTGGCCCAGCCAGGAATGCTTTAACTAAGGATCGAGTCTTTTCTAGATGATTTGGTGCAACTGCTTCAACTTGGGCCAAGTATTTCTCCATCGTAGATTCCAGGTTCGGCACTGGGAGACTCGGTAGAGGCTCGTCTCTCTAAAAACAAAAAATATCATTTTTTTTTCAATTTTTCAATCTTATTTTTTTGTCCTTAAAATTAAATTTATAATGTGTATAATTTGTAATAATTTGTAATGTATAATGTTGCAGTCCTTACACTGAGAAAAGTGTCGTTTCTGAGACACAGTATGATCTCTTTTAACACATTAACGCTCAAATGGCCAAAATTTTAACGTCAACTTCAAGCCCGTGCCTTTCAATTATATGCAGTGTGGAAAAAATATTGGGATACATATTCTTCTGTAAAAAAGTCTCATCTTTCGAATGGCATAGCCAAATTTATCAATAAATGACAGCAAATAGTTTATTTTTAACAATCAACAAAGAAAAACACTCATTTTCGATTTGTTTTTTTAAGGAATTTTTTGAACTATGTTGTAGGTCCTTAAGAACATTCTAACCCATCAGGATGCGGGACACGAAGGTTGTAGCTCGAAAATATATTTTTAGATATTTTGATTCTTATTGTTAACCGATCCAAAATGGCGTCGGAATGCCCGAAATTATTGAAAAATCACAGAAATGTGCACTTTTGAAGTATAATCGAAGTATTAGCGGGAAAAAAAAACTTTTGTCAGTTTCGTGGCAACAGATTGGATACACATTAGCAAAATTAGCTCATATAATTGATTTTCAAGATGGCTGCCGTGATGAGTTAAAATAACGTTTACACAGCTTTATAGTCACTGTATAAGATTCAACCCTCTTTATTCAATATTTTTATGAACTCTCAGGATAATTAGATCTAAGTTCATAATAACTTATTAAAATTCCAAATGGCGGATCTAATATGGCGGACCGTAAACTTAAAAATAGCGATTCAGAAAAAATAAAAAATATTACCTTATTCAACGTGAAATTTGGAATCAAAATACTCGTATTATTTTTCTCAATCAGAGCAGCCGTTCTCGAGTAAAAAATTGTCAAAATTATCAAAATTGAAAATTCGCCTCGAAACTTTGCAATCGCGCTTTTAGTCGGATGCACAAAGTTTTTCGACGGCGATCACGCGTTCTTTCCCTCTAAATTATTCTAAATTTACTAAATATATTCTGAGTAAATAAAATATTGTTTTAGTACGATTATAATCACGAATTTAATATAAAACCTCCACGTTTATTTTGATAATATTTTGAGGACCATAACACGAAATTTGTTCTTTAATTGACAAATGATTTTATTTAATTGTTCTTAAAATTTATAAATTATGAATAATTTGTATTGGGAATTGTAATTCCCAATTTAATGAAAATAAAACGACGAAATGTTAAACTAATATCGATTAAAAACTCAAAGATTTTCATAATTTTATAAAATATAAACAATATTTGCTTTACAAATGTTACATCAATGCTGCTTAATTTTCATTAATTTTGTATTTGTCAATAAATTAATTAATAAGCACGTAAAATAACATTTCATTTTACTAAATATATATTCTGTTAGTTGTAAATAATTGTATGTAAACAATTATGCTGAGTTTCCTTGAGTATGGTTGAATGATTTGCTGACGATGTACTTTTGTAGAAATTAGTTGAGAGTAATTACACACAGTTACTAATTATTTTAACATTCCGAACACCCATGCAGACATAACGTATCTCGTTTATTCCTTCACAACATCTTCATAATTAATGGAGGTGATTTTAATGAAATTGTAATTTCATATTTTTTATATTATTGTGAATTTTGTATTTAGTTGATCTTAAGAGTACCACTAGTCATTTTGAAATGGTACATTGTGCAACTAGAGAGAAAAATTCCTAAGAGTTTTCAAACATTTTATTATTTTATTTAACTATTTTATAAATATCCATAATACTGCGATAAATAGATTTTTACGAAATAGTTTATTGGAATTTCTGATGTGTATGTAATTTTCGAAAAATGTAAAAAACTGTATATTTGATCATAATAAAAACAATTTTATCGGGGAGCAGAAAACAAGTTTCTCACACTAGGAGCGCAAAATATTCTTTTGCTCCCTAGTTACATAATGTACTACATATTTTTGGATATTTTGATAGTAGCTTTTGTCTATTTTGTGAATTATGTTATAATATATTGTTTCTACTTTTTTTGTAGACTTACTTGCCGAAATAATAAATACAAATTGTATATTAAACCATGCCTCGTTACGTTCGAATTAACAAATTAAACCATTCAGAAATTTGTTAAAAAGATAGAATTTTAATAAGACTATTCGTTAGCATCGAAATGTTTTATTAGCTTAATTATCATGTAGGAGAGACGTAGATTATGTACATATTCTACAAAACAAAATTTAGCAATTTGTATCTTACTAAAAGTAAATTAACCATATCTCAATTTTTTCATTTAAGATAAGCAAATTTATATTCCAAACATTTTATCTGCAATTTATTAAACGTCTCCTTACGGTATCGTTTTAACTGATTTATTTTAGTTTGATTTATCATTTAATCAGGACGTGCTTCGCTCCAGGTAATTTGCAAATTTACATACTATGAAAATCTACAGTAGATTCATTGGTTACAAGTCATAAAAGAAAAATATGGAGCTGATGTCGATAGGCGACCTGGAGTTTTGATACATTTCTTGGCCATTGTCGAGGCCGTCGATGCCGTGGTTCGATATACGTCCTAGTTTTATAAACAATATGTAATGGAGTTTACCTATGAAACAACGTACATTTGTGTTCACGAACCTCTGACATATGTAGGTCGGTCATAGAATAGTCTTTGTAAACGTACAATGTTGCATCCATCAAACATTCATTTCCTACCTAATTTTTTATTGAACGCAAATATATGACATTTCTCGAAAAATCAGTGGAAAATGTGTTTTTGTAACATTTATTTGTTAGGTTAGGTTAGGTCTTGTATTGATCTTTCTTGATCATAATCTGCTTATATTAAAAAGTACAATCAAGTTTATGTTTTATCGAGATTTTTTACAAAAATTCCGTTGATGATCACATGAATTAAGGATTTTGGATCGTTTATTGAAAGTAGATTAATATTTTGCCATATTTCGAGCATGTACTGAGAGAAATATTTGTTTACAGTTAATGTAATAGCTTCACAGTAAAGCTAACAGAATTTAGATTTTGATCTTAAGGTACTTTATCCTGAAGTTTCCGTAATCTGAGATTCGTTTAAATATGTTATGTTAATAGTTAATATAATAATTTTAAATATTAATGTTAGGATTATTACGTGACATGTACATTTACGCGCTTACAGTTTCACCGAAACCGAGATAAACAAACATACGCACGCAAAGTCATTCGATTTTCTACGAATTTTTCGACACATTGTTGACATGCGCAGTTCAAAGGATAGAATTTAATGTAGGATTTATTAACAGTTAACGAATGCTCATAGAATGTTAAAATATACGAGTTAATATACAATAACATTACAGGAAAGTCCTGATATTTTCATCTCAAAATTACCTGGCATTTTTGACTTTACAGTTACTGTTATAACTTTACATTTAATGCAAGAGCCTCAAAATAAGCTTACATTAACTATTAGTAAATAATTTCTCTCAGTGTATAAAAAATTTTACATATTCCTCTGAAGAAACAACTACTGTATGCTAAAGTAGAATCCATGGGAAATGTTTCCGTCACAAATTATATAGACGAAGGTGGGTATTCATATAATAATGGACTTCTAAGCACAGTAAAGATAGAATAGGCATTGTAAATACAAATAAGTATCATGCCAAACAATGCAACAAATTCTGTTACAAGAAACTTTTTTTCAAATAAGCTGTCATAGCCAATTGAAATACACTTTTGAAACACACTCATATAAACACACTAGCTAGTAATGAAGGCAAAATAGGATCAAACTAAACATTGGTGTGTAACTATTTGGTATACTGACTTGAAGAATACTCAAAATAGGGATCGGTTACTGAATTATGTCAATACTTGCTCTTGATTCAAGCAACCAGGCTAAAAATAGGTTAGATAATTACCAAAAGATAGAACTATGAGTATGTAGATATGTCTGTTGATTCCGACCAAACTGTCCAGTTGTCGCAACCAAACCGGTTAGCACCGAGAACAAATCCGGAATGGCACTAACAACAGAACTGATTAGGTTTTCAAAACGAATGTTTTATTTGGACGAAGCAAAGTGGGTCCAAACATACTAGTTTAGGCAGAAAATGTAATATCTTTATTTCTCCGAAGAAATAACAAAATACCTATGGAAAATAACATTTCATCAAGTTGCATTAGTCTAACCCCTTACTAATGGACCAACCATGTCAGATCGAATTATTCATCTGCCATTATTCATCATTCATAATTTAGTGCGTACTCTACATACATGGAATTAATTATTTCATGCCATCCAACCATGGGTCGTTTCGTATGAATTTTCATGATGAGCCATAAAAGTTAATTGATCCTAAATTTTGGTTGGTGGCATCGCCATCGGATGCAGACTCCCGTAACCTTTGTTCCCCCCGGTGTCAATTTGAAAAACACGCTAACCGATATTTCGGAAACGGTAGTCCATTAGAGTCTCCGGAAACGTCCCTGCTCTATACGGCGAATAACGAGGATGCGAGGGTCGTTTCTTGTCGCGTGGCTTACGTCCATTGCAAAGTCGGTCTTGTTAAGCCGTCGGAACTTGAAGGGGATCGTTTAACCAAGCGTTCCCTTAGCACACCCTTCTTTTTTTTTGGACCTCGATCGACATGCCTCGTTTCCCGATTGATTCTTTATTTTACAGTTGACAAAACCAATAACGCCGCCAGCGCCTCTAGGAAATGCGAAATTCAAATTGAATCCTCAGCACGTTTCCGGAATCGTAATTTCGTCCCGCCTCGATCGCTTTCCGGCGAAAACGTTTGCGTTCCACAGATTGATAGGTGGGTTCGGTGAGTGATGATGTTGCGCGTATTCTCCAATTACCAAAGATATTGATTTTGGTTCTCGTGAAAATGTAACGGCATATATGCTGCAGCACGACCTTAAAACCGTTAGAGCAGCATCCGCGTTATTACGTGACCTTAATTACAGCAATAATAGCATTTGGGGAGTATCAAAATCTTGTTACAAATATAATTATGTATGTGGTGTAACGAAACCTTAAAGACTGATGTGCTACTGTGTCGCTCATTTATTAGGTGCTACTGCGCATCTCACATGTTGACACTTATTCCAAAAGTATAAGGCGTGCTTTTATGTTTCCTAACTATTGCATAATAACGGACTTTTAAACATTACAAATGTTTGTTAACTGATAAGCATACCTTAGTTTCAGAAAGTCACACTTGACAAATTATTTATTTCACAAAAAACTGATATTTATGGGTACCGATCTATCATATTTTAAAAATTCGTTCGCCATACTGGATCCGCCATTTTAAATGATTGGAAAGTAATCTCAAATTCGTGATCAATGTTCCCAAAAACCTCTCAAGCAACGATACCAAATGAATCCAATGAATTTGTAAATTTCGTTCAATAATAAACCATTACAAATTCTGATTAGTCCAAAAATTGTATCGGGTTTGAAAAATATTCTACTAATATTTATATATAAAGAGGTTCCTGGTCAAAAGACCAAATAATAAAAAGGCCGACAGATAAAAAAACCGACAATCGAAAAGCCGACATTAAAGACCGACACTTCAAAAAAATGAGTGTCCGCATATCGATGTGTCTATATTTGTATATTTGTATTTAGACCGGCCGGCTTTATGATTTGTCGGTTTTTTGAAAGACTACAAATTAAAAAACCGACATTCAAGAAACTGACATGTCAAATAAACAGTAGTAAAAGAAAATGACAAGTCAGAAAACCTACTTTAAAGAAGCCGACAAGTTTTAGGTACGGATCGAATAACTGATAAGTAAAAAAACCGACAAACAAAAAACCGACAGACAAAAATCCGAAAAAAATAGCCGGGGAACAAAGTTCCGAAAATCAACATACCGAAAGGCCAAAATTTCGATATAGCATGGTTCCAGCGTGATTTTCTTCACTTTGTCTTGGAAAATTTGGCAAAAAGAAAGCAAATTAAAATACCTTGGATTCTCGCAATATCGAAATTTGATCCTTTCGGCGTTTTGATTTTCAGAACTTTATTCCCCGGCCAAAAAAATGCCAATAATTAAATAATGTAAATATAGTTTGTTTGATATGTCGGTTTTCTGCCCCGCTCTCCAAGTATTTATCTACGTTTTCAATGTGTTGATGTACACGTGAAAAAACATGAAATTTCTTGTCGGCAATTTAACCGTCGTTTTTCTAATGTGTTGCTTTTTTTGAATATCGGCTTTTTGACAAACGGATATTTGATTGTCGGGGTTTTCTGCTGTGTTAGTTTTTTATTTGTCGGCTGTTTTGACACTGGCCCGTCATAGGTCTTTTATATTATCTAATAAGTTATTGGCTAAAAACTGGAAAAAATTATGGATAATTAGTTTTTAATATTTTGAGTAATTTTATCCAGGAACTGAAAATCTAAAAAGGCATCTAAATACTATTCATGAAATTGTTACATTTTTATGGAAAACTAGTCACATTTGTTATGTGCAAACTGGTAAGTATAAAGATTAATAGGCTAAACTGTTCACTAATAGTAACCATACAATGCAACTGTCCCAATTAAATTTGTATTATTTAGTTGTCATTTTTGTAATTTAAGGTGGTTATACCTTAGTGTGAAAAATGGTAGATGATGAAGTAAAATCTGTTTCTGAAAGTCGAGAGCAGAATTAAATTATGAAAATAGTAAAGAAGGGAACTAAAATTATATTTACACAATCTCAAAAATAGAAAATACTCAACAACAGAATTTTTAAACAAATCAATAAACAATTTTTAAACCATTTTTTTATCCAATATCTAGACAGTTTTGTAGCGAAATTCTAATTATTACCTATTTATAGGAATTTTTACTATATGTAGTTCTAATCCACTTAACTTGGCCCAAAAAATGGACTGGATCTAAACAACATATCCAGAATTTCTACCAGAGTATTAGCTAAAAATTACTACTGAACAATAATAATAAGTAATCAATGATTTGCTTTATTTAATGTGCATCAAATTACTACTTTATGGTCATAATCAAAAACTATTAACCAATGCCGCATGTCAACATTTCTTCACTTCTTTATTTATAGTAAAAAGTTCTTAATTTTACTGTTGTTAGTTAGTACTTTGTAACTCGTTTAGTAAATGTTAATGCAGAATAGTTATGATAAAAAACTGAGTAACACAGTTAAAAAAAAGTCTTAAAAATGTTACATATTCAATTGAGCACCGTAAAAGGCTTAATTTCAGCCTAAAATTGAAGTCAGTATTTGCTCTTAAAATCTTGTTTTTAGTTTTGGAAACTTACTTTTAGTCAATATTCAGGTTCGAAATAAGAATTATCTAACTTAGGTCTGACAAGCTCGAACAATTTTTCTTTAAGCATAAATCTCCACTGAAATTAAATTTTGCCGTCTGAAAGTAAGACTTTAAGCGCAAATATTGACTTAATTTAAGAAAATTAGCTCAATTTTAGACTGAAATTAAGCCTTTTACAGTGCTTAATTTGCTATGTAACAATTTGAAGACTTTTTTTTCTGTGAACATTGGCAAATATGTATAATAGATTTATACATTACTTGTTTGTATGAGTACTACATGTAGGAGAACGTTATTCGACTCTTAGAATAATTAGTTGTTAATAACATTTTGAAGGCATGAATAGATAATATTTATATCACGATTCAATGCCTAAATGGTCAGGCTGAATTTTTTTACTGCTGAACTTTTTGTAATTTGTAGTATTTTTTTCCTGTTTCCATGTCAATTGGTGTCTAAAATTGTTAATTAGACTTTTACCTCTACGTAGTATACCGCGAATAGTAGTGCATTAGACAATAAACTAATTGTTGGCTAATTAGCTACAGATTACACAGGACCGCAATACAAATTTGTTTAGAGATAACTCGAATCAGAAATAGTGAATTTTATGTATTTTTAGGCGCTGAAAACGAAGCCGTTGTTCGAGTTGACCCATCATGTCAAGATTTTACGATATGCTCCGAAAAATATTCAAAAATATCCTTATTGGCAATTTAAGTTTAGGATATGTAAAAATCTGAATTGAGTTACATTGGACAACGAATTCGTTTTCAACGACCAAAAATCTATAAGATCTTCCACTTCAGTGTTTCAAGTTGTGTCAAAAAAAAAAAGTGGCGCAGTCTTGTGTTAGTTTTTCTAGAAGTACTTTTCAGTGATTAATTACATAGGACTGTAAAACAATTTTTTACGGTAGATAACTTGCATCAGAGGTACTGGATCTTATAGATTGTTGGTCGCTGAAAGTGAAATAGTTGTCCAATTTGACCCGCGACGTCAGATATTTTACATATCCTAACCTTAAATTGCCAAAAAGACTTATTTTTCGGATAAGATATCTTAAAATCCAGACGTGATAGGTCAATTTGGGTAACAAATTCGTTGTCAGCGGCCAAAAATATATAGTCCACTACCTCTGGTTCATGTTATCTCGCAAAAAAAAAATGTTGTGGTCCTGTGTTATTAAAAAGATTCAACAAATTAAATTGAATGGTGTGTAAATCGCTCTTATGAATAACGAGTGAAATAACAAAAAGTTTAGTTTTAACCCTCCTATGCAGAAGGACGAGTATAGTCATCCAAACTACATTGTTTACATATGGGAAAAGAAAAACTCGGGCTCAGGAGGGTTAAATAGTGACAATTTGATGTTTTTCTAGAGTTACTCAATTTTTACTCGCTCGAGTTGAAATTCGTCAAGAGGGAATTGAGAAGAATTTCTTGCTACATTTTATACAAAACAAAACAATTAAATAAGTCTAAGAATAACTAATTTATAAAAACTTACTAATTTATATATAAATTGTGTTGTACAGATAAAAAGTTAAACACATGCAATCGTTATTCGTCATCATTCCTTTACATCTTGAATGTAATGTTTTAAAAGATGAATTAGACATGTTATTATAAAAAGTGTATTAATAATTCATATTAATTATAGGTTCCCAAAAAATAATTAAAATTTTTAATTTATTCACAATACGAATCGAAACACTAAGGAAGTGATTTAAGTATTCAAATTTGTGAAGGAATGACCGAGTTATGACTCATTTTAAACTTAACCCCAAAATGTAATTAAATTCCAATCTTCTTATACAAGGAAGGCAAAAATCGAACTGATTCTATAAAATCATTTATAATTTAATTGGGGATTCTCGCAAGTTAAATTTATCTAGGGCACAAACTCGCAATTTCAAATATTCTCGACGTGATTGGATTGCTGTTCAACTAAAAGATATTGCGATGACCACTAATCGGATATGACATGCAAAAATGAATTAGTCGCATTTATGTATTCCTTCTGAATATAAAGTTTAAATACTTGAAAAGCACGTAATAAAATATATATCAATAATTAGCCTTTTATATCTTGATTAATAAATGTTGGTGTTTAAATACTTTTTTTAATTAGATAATTAAATACTAACTATAATTAACTAAATTGAATAAACGTTTCACATAGTAGTACGTATACTATTTTTCTATTTTTTTTACTTATAGTCTCGTTAGGTACAGTAGAGTCCCGGTATGTTTGCCGGGTCGGTTCCTCGCCTTCCCTCGCTCGTCTCCTTATATTTGTCAAAAGAAGGGGAGTGCCGCTTGTCCCACTCTCCTCAGTCCTGTTACCATCGTGACGTCATAGCAGGCCCTTCCTGAGGCCCCAGCGCTCAAGGTGGGGAAAAAGGGAGCGGCGGCAGACAAATATAACGTGACGGAACTGGGCAAACATGCTTGGACGTAAATATAGTCAGACGTAAATATATCGAGACTCTACTGTAGTGTAGTGAAAGAAATGTACGGAGAGTACAGCCAGAAATATAGTTACTCCAGCCATAATATGGTAAATCCAGCCATATTTTTGCCAGAAGTAACCATATTTCTGGCTGTATCCTCTGAAGATTTTTTTCCGTGTGTATTGTTTATTTTCTAATGTGAACTTGTACAAATATATCAAAGACACTTTTTGTTACGTGAAGATCTCCATCTTTTTTTTCTACTGTGATATTATTTACAGAAATGTAATTTCCTTCACAGAAGTGTAATTTAAATCAATCAATAATTTGAATCAATCATGACTTAAATCTTAGAATCGATAGTTAGCCACTTGGACAAATCTGCATGCGATATTGCTATCGAGGCGGAACTCCACCTAGAGGTTCAACATATAATTTAAAGTTGCCAATATAATGGTTTCGTATAATCTTTATCAATTATGAATTCCAATCTTGGACTAAAGGATTTCCACTATAACCTGAATTCACTACACCCCAACAATTTCCTTCCAGCTCAACAAAGAAAATAAAAGTTTCATAAGCAGACAATCCTCTTGAATCGAATAAATTAATCAATTTTTAACCCTTCCCCTCCAGCCCAACACTTGAATAATTGATTAATTGTCTATAATCGGATGAACTTAAAGCACCTTTCTCAAAGCTTAATTACTTTCAAGAATAAATTCCTGGCATTTCTGACCCTCATAACAATTTCGTCATAATCCTCTTAACGGCGAAAACGCTCCTCCATTTTAGGCCGTTGTAAAAAAAAATTGGTACGGATGCGGAGCGTAAAGGTAATGGGAGTTCATTAATTTAGTGGAGGCTATTCTAGAATAGTAATGAAGCGGCATGTTCCTTGGGCCACCTCGCAATTACTGCAATTTTTCAAATTCGAGTAGCGAAGCGCATGTGACTCGGTTCGTTTATTCGTGGCTCTATGTGCGAGCTTTAGAATCGCCGGTGACTCAAACATCCCAAACCCTAGAGAGTCCGAAGTTGCACGCGTCGAGCTCTCTCGCACGCAAAATCCGTAATTGCTCCACCCGACTACACAGCACCGCCGCTGTTTGCCAATTTGTCTGCTTTCCTCGGTTTGCACGATGTCTCCCCGATTTTCGAAGGGTCCCCCAGTGCACTCGAGGCGTGCACACAATGACTTAAAAAACATGACGTGCGTGGGCGAACTCTTGCAACGAACCTTGTCGTAGGTACGTGACATCAAGCAAAAAAGCCTTTGACAAAAGCTTCACAAAAGCTTCGCCTCTAAGATTTGTACGAATATTCAAAATCCATTCAATATGAAAAACATTTTTAAAAATTAAAATTAGATGAGGACCACTAGGTGGCGCAATAATCCATAAATAAATTGAAGATATGATAGTCAATAGGTATAAGTGAATTTGCATCATCCCAAAAGATCTCCTTGTAAGATTTAACCGATTGTATGAATATTCAAAATCGAATATAATGACTGACTAAACCGAATTTGAATAAATACACGTGTGTCTTACGATATTCGAAAAACATCATGCAGTAGTCCCTGTCCAAATTCATCTCGTCCTAATTCACTCCCCCGTTGGAGTGAAAGTGAATTGGGAGAGGGCCGGCATTTTCTAAAAACCAACCGCGTGAATTAGGAGAGGGACTGTTGTACATTTATTGACATTTGCCGATGTAGGTGCAGACAACTCAAATTCAAAGGAATATTCCCAGGTAGAGATGGTTACGAAAATCTGCCCAGAATTATCCTAGATTTTGATGATCTGGCTAGAAACTAGCTCTATAATACGGGTAGAAATCCCACTAAAAATGATACGAATTCTGGCGTAAATCTACCGAGACGCGAGACATTGAGACAGCTAATATAGTTTAACATGAGTGCGACAAGCTCCTACAACTTATCGACCTCGGCTCGAATCGAGAATCTCGAATACCTTTCGATCGAACGCCCAATATGGCGGCTTGCTCTCAGCTGATTCGCCTGCACATGCTGTCGCGATTGTTTACAATGCTGTTGTAAAGATCAAAGCTTCATTTCGAAATATAAATTTTTTACATTTACACCTGCTCATTTTGTCGAATCGATTGATCATTACCTATTATACAAATTTAATATGATATTTTCAGTTTGTGTCACTCTAAATATATGTTAGTGGTCTATAGCGGGTTTTCATCTAGAATTCTTGTATATTTCTACCGAGACTCTACCGAACAGTAGAATAATGGTTAGTTCCACCAGTAAATCTCTACCAGGGCTTTTCCATAAGTAAATAACAGTGTTTTTAAAGAAGAGTTACTTGGGGAACCACTAGGTGGCGTAACAACCCATCAACGAATTGTCTATACACTTAGTATCCAACATATTAGAAGTGTAACGACAATAATTCTGCACGGAACGATTTTTGTTAAGCACTGTCTCTATTTTTGCCATTACAGACCGGTCTTAAATGCTGCAAACAATTGTTTGTAAGATTTATTCGATTTTCGACTGTTTATGACGGAAAATCCAATATATTCATGGAGAGAAATGAGTTATACGAAAAAATATACTAAAATGATTATTATTATGACTATTATATATATAATAATGAGTACAATATTTTAAGTATCTGGAACAGGATTAGTTTCACCATTTAACCAAGTTACGATATTAAATTGTACCCGTAAGTCTGCTTGCGACATAGTTACATTAGTCGCCGCTAGGAGCGATCTCGACTCTTTATTGCTCATGTTGTAGAATTGGATTTGTATTTTGTATATTTAATAGCTCCCAGGTAAATTTCGGCACGGCATTATTTCATTGCTTATATGCGATTCGTAAAATTTAGGTTATATTATTACAACATGCTTTAATTATAGCTTGGAATTTACAATAGTTCGTGTTCTAGGGATTATAATAATTTTGTGCCGCAAAACAAAATTCTACTTTAAAAATGTTGAAAAGTTGGGTGCGGGTCGAAAAAGCGACAAATCACACAACCGACAAGTAAAAGAACCAACAGTTGAACGACTGTTAAAAAGCAACAATACATCGACAAGCGGACTTGCCGGGTGTGGGTCGAAAAACCGGCAGGTCAAAAAACCGACAGTCATAAAGCCGTCAGTAGAAAAGCCGGCAGTCAAAAATCCGATATACAAAAAAACCTGGGAAGAATATCATTTTTATTTCGGAATCTGACGTAAATGTTAGTCTATTTTGTGCATAAAAATTATTAATTTCCTCTACGATGGTTAGTATTTTGTCTTCTGGAATGTGGCTAACGATATTTTTGTTATTCGCATTTTTCTTTTTTTTTATGGAGATTCTCAATCTACACAATTTTTCCTGATTGTTTCTATACATGTTCATCAGATGGTGTCTTGTAAATTTTTTCTCTTTATTCATATTTTTAATTGCGAAAACATTTTGCGAGCATAACCTAATTGTGTCTAAAAAGAAAATTGTACTGAAATATTCTTTTGACCACACTTCTGCATAATAAGTAATTAGATCCTCATTTCTACTTTCCTTTAATTAAACTTCGGGATTTATAGGATTGAATAAGCTGATGACAGAATCGATTGTATATGTAAACGTACTGGTATGTTCTATAAATAAAACCCGGGAATGAAGCAAAGTACTTTAATCACACATCCAGACAATATCGACAACAATGGTCAATTGTATAAAATCAATAATTTTACATAAAATTTATTAGCAAGATGATTAAAGAAACTTCCTTTTTAGATCTGTTTGAAAGGAGGTAGAAAATGGGTTCGAATTCACCATTTATCAGATGATTGATAACTAAAAATCTTCAATAATAATAATAATAATAATAATATCGTCTTTATACTTAGTACAAATTCATCCAAGCCAAGAACGAGTCACAGCTTATGATGTTTTGCAGACTGACCCGTGAATTACATAAACAGACTCATCCAGAATATAAAATGAAAAAAAAACGGAAACCGTACACATACTCAATATCCCGCATAAAAACGCTTTAAAGTACCAAAACTGATACAAAAAAAGTACCAAAATTGACAGCATGATCAACTAAGCGGAATACATATTACGTTAAATTAGGTTGACATTGATGGGTGAAATAATAGTTTTTTAGAGCGTTGGCAATTTTATTTGGATAGTGAATAAGCTTCCTGATGTATAGAGGTAACATAATGAATATTTTTGCCACAAAATAGGAGCATTGTACCATTGCATTTGTCGAGCACACCGGATACTTAAGAGTTGACGTAATAATGTTTCTATAGGCTACGGTATCTCGTCCCAGCAATTGCAAACTAGAATAAAAATAATCTGGAATCTTATTCACTAACAGCTTGCTTAATAAACTTATTCTAACATCCATACATCAATCTTACATCATCAGCTATGTTTATTCCAGATTCATCTACTCAGTACTATAACAACCCATAGCCACAACATCAGCAAGTGTCTAAATTTTCTGGACTTAGAAGGTCATCTAGATACCAAGATTGAATTGAATTATTCTCATTTGCGTGAAATTTACCTATCCAGACTATATATTCCTATTGTATATTCAAAGGCATTATTCCAAACTCATACCTTATTCACTTCCTTAGGATTAAGATTATCGAAAGACGTTTCAGTTGGGAGATAAACGAATTTTGTCGAAGTTTATATCGTTAGGTATTCAATCCGCTATCACATCGACGTCAGTCATTCAAGAGAATCGTAAAAGACCTTTATTTCCAGATATTTTCATGTCATTGGAAAACATCCCATCTAAGCTACTTTTCGTTAATGAGATAAGACCCTCCAATATAGATACAATATGCATTTATAGGATCTACTTATATGTATACAACATACACACAATATTTCGTGCGAAGCTAAATTGTCAGACCGTGAACGGCATACTGCCGATTTCAAGTTCGATTTCGGCTGAAAGTCCACGATCCGGATCTGAAAATGTAATGTGCATCCAGAGTGGGGTTGCGTAAGCCCTGGTGGGATGTCGTTAGCGCGCCGTCGTAGCGGTGCATAACAATGAGTCGTAAAGCTCCTGGGAATCCCGACAGCCGCGAGATACGCGGAAAGGCTCGGTGCGAAACTCCATGTCGGACCCGACCGAGGGTCTGTACTGACGAAATCGACTTGAATCGACTCGAGTCCAACGACTGACTCATGACGACGAGCCCCCGATAATAGAACTCGTTACGACTCCTTCCACGGATTCCCTTCGTGCACGGAATCTCGAATAAATCCATAGCTCTAGGTCTCTTGGAATTTAGACTTTGTTTTATTTTTTCTGATTTGTGAAGAAATCGTGATTTTTGAAAAGTAAACCTTTAATTAAGATTTTTCAGAGCTGAACTCAATTCGGATAATCAAAGAATAGATTCACTTTGAAGGTATGATGTCCACATGATCCAACATAAGTTGTATCCCATCATTATCCAAGTATTTTCCAGTTTTCAATAATGTCATCCTGAATACATAAAATCAGATAATCGTATTTTCTCTCGATTTTAAAATTTCGTTATGCTCGATGAAATTGGTATATAACTACGTCATTGCTTCGTTATTTTCTTCTACTTGACTTCAGCCACGTGACGCCCACGTGTCAGCATTCCTGTGGCAGGGGTTCAACCGCGTTAGCAGCATTCACCTATTGTTCATTAGTCAGACGAAAAAACAACCATTTGAAGTTTACATTGGATGTTCATCAAGGGTTCAATATTACGAGGTTAGACCAGATTAGTAGTTCATTAGTAATTATCAACAGAAACCTTATAAAGTGCTCACCGGTGCGTAAGGTTGCTTTTGATTAAAAGTTAGCAAAATCGCTTGAGGTCAAATAAAGCTCTAGGAAACCGGGAAACGTTCGCAGCAGACGGTTAACTTTCGTTTTCGATTCAGGGGAAACGCGGAATTTTTCTTTCGTCTCGGAGCCCTTGATATAGCCGCTCGAAACACCCTCGTTTGCCGAGCACGAACGCTGCTCGTTTGCGATAATAATCAATCGGACGTGTTCACCATTCGAGTTTACTGAATTTGAAATAATTGCTCGGCACCCCTTCGTTACCGACCGTCCTGCACTACGCTAAGCGCGACGGTGGCGCCAAGGCGTTACTGTAATTACTAATCACAGTATTTATCTTACTGCCTCCCTGATTATTCCGATGAATGACGATGGTGAGTTACAGTCATGCTAATTTCCATTGATTTCGATAGAAACGTTCATAGCATGCAAATTTCATGGCATTGGCCTATCTTTTCCTGCATTGCTTTGTTGCACTAACATCCTGTCTCGTGGAAAATTGTTCATCAGATTTACAGTTTAGAGATTTTAATTTACCTATATCCCATCAACTCTTCTGCTGATGAGTGTAAGAGAATCAACATAGTTGATTACATGTTTCAATAATCACATTCCAAGTTCAAAGCAACGTAAATGGAAAAGCTTCCCGAATATGAGCAGTCAAGTACAAAACGACATCAAACTTCTACAACGTTGCCGGAATATATTGTTCACGTCAATCATACGAATAATATCGGCAATGTATGCAGTTTCAACTAACTTTACGTTTTCTATGTTGTACGTGCTCTCCTTCGTCGAATCACCATATTTCAAGCCGATACTACTTTAAGATACCCTTTGATCACGACCCCTACTCATGACTGGTGCACTTGGATGGAATTGCAAAAGGGTTAGTTTACTAACTCACATGGAAAAACCTCATTGCGAAAACACCGCGGGCAGGCTGAAAACACGCATCGATAACGATCGAAGGGTATGAGGTTATTAATTCTTTTCCGGCATTTTCCTGAGAGCGTTTTATTTTTTTTTGAAAATGTCACTCTCCTTGCCTAACTGGGCGAATGCTCATTTCCCCGTTCTCCCGTCTCGCAGCATCCATCCTTCTTCATCCCCATCGATGCAAAGCAGTAGGGTCGCGGCAATTAAGAGATAACAAGGTTTCCCCTCGGAACCCCTCCAATTAGTAACAACTCGTACTATCTTTGTAGTAAGCTGAAGCGTACATTCCTGTCGCTGCCAGTGTGTACCTTACTGAGTAAACATTTCCTTTTGTCTCTCCTCTCCTCTATCATCTCTTTCTCCGGGTTATTCATTTTTCTGCGTGTCACTCTCCTCCGATTTGCCGTTCGGATGGTCGTTATTGATTCTTTTCGTTGGATAAGCTGATACGATGGTCCCTTATTAACATTGTTTACTTTCGAAATATTATTTTTGCACTTTCAGGGTATGTGTGTACGGACTTACACATGTTGCACATAGTAGCATGTTGCTTTTCGTAACAATCCCTATTTTGGATCAGTATTGGTTACGTTTTGTATTTCTAATTAAATACTGCCTCAGAAAAAGATGCTAAATAACTCCTTTGTACGATCTACGTAATGATAATCCTGAAGATGGAGATACTTGCACAATAATAAGTTAGCGTAACATTAATCTTGTAAATTAGCTGCAATAATAGGATGAACCGTCCTAGTTGAATCTCATTGAAATTTATTATTACTGGAGGATCTGTCTGAAGTACCCAATGGGGTACCATCCACAAAATATCATACAGCAGTCGAAAAACAGATGGTCCATGCCATTTAACGTAGTTACGGTCTGGCAAAATTCAGTTATATGATATTTCTATTAGCCCATACTAACAGCATCTTCGATCGCTAAGGATCAATTCTAGCTGCTAAAAATTCCAACTCCCATTTCAATCATAAATGTTTGCAAATAACTTTCATCTCGGAAAACAAATAAACATCATTGTGTACATACAGTTAGATAAAAATCCCATTTCGCATTTATATCCTGCGGGACATTTCCTTTTGCATCACATATCTATAACCACACTACATTATGTTTTCCTTTCACCCTTCGTTGCTGCCGACTGTCGGAAGTTTAACAGCAACACCCACTGGCGGTTGCAACCCGAGGAGATGTCAGTGTAGTTTACTCAGCTGAACAATAGTTCTTGGATCTGACAAGTTGGCTGTATTCGATATATATCTGCCTGCAACGCTTTTGGAGGAAGGATCTACGTCAACTATGATTAACCATGTAATCCTAAAATTCCAGCACATGGGTTTAGACTTAATGTCGGTGTTAATATGGTATTTCAGAGTTTGAATTGTTGCGGTTTAGGCGATAATAAACAACTACATTTGTGTATTGATGAGTTAGCCATCAAATAGTTTGAAATGCCATTTGTTGTCAACTTTATCAACAAAATCACGAAGAGAATAAAAAGGGTATAAAAAACGACACAATGAATAACCACAACAATAAGACCAACCGAACAAATCACAACATTACCTGACAATCTGATATTTCATGATGGACATAACAAGTGCACGGAATGAGTCCCCAATAATTTTTCTTCGTCATTTTCACTAAACCCCTTAAGTGAATGGTAAATATATCACACCGAAGGAAAATAGTGGGAAGAACAATATTGGAAGAATAGACCACCAGCAGTTTTGTTGTGTCTTCGCACCTTGGTGGGCTCCAGCGTTCCCGCAAGCTCAGAGTAAACCACGTCGGGGTATGATGAAGTGTTGCTCGAGGGCAGAAACGGAAGGGAAAATTGCTCGTGTCATAATAGAAAGGCAGATGGCACGTGACTCATACGAACTCGCCTCAAGCGAAACGAGCGGAGGGCGAAGTTCCGAGTTCGTCTGATTCGTAAATAAATTAGTACTTATCGTAGTCATGCATAGATAACGCCTTCCTGTCTGGAAATTGATGACTTTTCATAAATATAAAGATGAAGCACTTTGGGACGTGACAATTTTGTGTTGCAAGCTTAGTTGAGGAGTTTCTTCGATTATGTCAATTTGGTGACAGTTATTATTATCAAGATATTATTTGAGTACCGGACTACTACGAGGATCTAAAATGCAGCTGTAACATTAACGAGTTTTTCTTTCAAAATAAAATCTTACAAAAGGATAAATTCAAAACGTAATAGTTAAAATTAATGTGAAGAATGACAAAGTAAGAGGAAATGAGATTGTTTCATCAGGGATGCACATTTTCATAAAATTATGACGTTTATTAATGTCGAGTTCCGAAGGGAATTACTAATTTCTCTTCAGAGGTAGAGAAAAGTACACGATATTAAATTTTCATTTTGAGTTCATTAAAAATCCTGAGATATAAGACCATGAATATTATCATACTTTCAAACAAAATCTACGATTCTGAAGTTTTTAAAACTTGAAATGCTAAAGTTTGTTAATTTCAGAATCTGGAAATTACGAATACTTTGTGCAAAGCTCAGTATTAACGGGCAAAGTCTGTTGTATTAAAACGTTTCATTATCAATATTTGATGCCTTATCAATATTTGATTTGTAAGCCGGATGCAGTAATAATTGATTACGGGATTAGTCCTTGTAATTCCTGAATTCGGAGGAAGTGATAATGCACTGTAGGGGAAAAACAGACTTTCATCGCGTTCTTTTTTAAAGAGTCATTCTATATAATAATGTCCCTCAGCAAAAATCTCCATTAGGTGCTAATGGTATAGCAAATTTTTAACGATGCTTGAAAAGATAGGGTGGTTTTTTCAGTTACCTCCCTTTAGTAATATTTCCAGATATTAAATATGGTCTGCATTGAGCTTCTGACATTAATGAGAATTTTTTTTCGAACTAGGTTACAACACATTTTATTTAATTTTTTATCGAAGTATTTTATCATTCATGTGTGTCCTAAAATGTGTAAAAAAATCCATTGAAAGTTTATTTATTGGACGAGACCAGTAGAAATAAAATTGTTTCCTTGGTAATACCACAGGAAATAGGAGTCAAATTAATTTATCTAGCTAAGTAAGTACTTAATTTCATGTTCCTCAGTAGCTTTTTTATTATTAAAGCCTGTGTTACTCTAAAGTTTCTAATTGCACGCTTTTATGTTTGTTTTATGCTATAGTGGGAAGTTAAATACGAGTCATAAAATAAATGATTACGTTGCGACATTGTTAAAAGACGCAGTGAAATTATTTAAGTAGGTGTGTTTGTCTTTTAAGTATCAATAACGATGGCCAACGTAATCAATTATTACTGCATTATCTATGATGTTATTGTAATAACATTTTATATTTGTTAACGATGTCCATAATAATGTTTCATGTGGACCAAAACTATATTTATATATTTATGTCAGCGATAAAAACGTAATGTAAATAAGGGTAGTGATATCCTAGGATTATTTCCAAATAAAATGCAGCAAAGTATTTATAAAATATCCCCTACAAAAATATCTAAAAGATGTCTTTAGACATACATTCGTGGAAATGTTTATTGTGTTTATGTTAAAGTGGCTTGAAAATTCGTTTTCAGTCAAATATTGTAATTACTATTTACTTGTACTATTTACGATTAGTTACTATTTACTATTTGCTGTTTGCGAAGATTAAATTTTCTATACGAATGTGTTTCAAATGTCGAAATATCGACATTTTCGACCCACTTAAATATTTGCTATTGTTAAATGCAATGAAATAATATTTCAAGATCTTGACGAAATGCCAATGAGAATCTTGACATGGACATGACAATCTCGCATCTCGATTTCAAACGCCAGACTTGAGCTTGTTCTGGAATCTCGTGTCGAAATCAAATCGAGCTGCCGTCGAGATAATTTTCTCGTCTCGTGACTATCTCTATAATTAGTATCTAGTTTTTTTAAAGTGATTAAACAATATTAATAATTTTGGACATTATATCACGCCTTTCATTTTACGAGAAGTATTACATATATTAATATAAATATTCCTTCCTTCCCAGGACTTTTACGGTTCCTGAAAATTTCCAGTAAAATACCACTTCATTGTATCCTTTTGGAAATTGTAGGATATTTCTAGTGATAATCGTAGACTTGGCTAGAAACGTATTATTGAGGTATTTTAGAGTATCTTATGGCAAATTGAAAGAATACAAAATATCGAAACAAATGTGATTTTTTGTTTAAATTGATCCGACAGATTTTTTATAAACCAAGGATTGAATTTGAAAGACGTCATTACTTATACGAAAAATAATGTCATCAGATTAAATAAAGTACATATTGTTCCATTGTGGTTATATTAATTTCATGAACAAGAGAAAGGCACAAAATTCGCGGATGTTGATGAAGGTGATTGGGAAAATTATTATTATTAATCTTCTAATGTTTATACATTTAGGTTTTATAAAAATTCCTTTAAACATTTTTCTGAATTGATAATTCTATATATACGGAGAAAAATATCCTTCGAAATTTTAGAAATTCAATGGAAATTTTGAACTAGACTTCCAGAATGAGAAATATTTCCATTTTTCTGATAAAAATTATTATATGTTCTTGGAATTTTGACCAATCGGACAGTAAAAATTAGAAAAATATAGTAATTTTTGCCAGAAATAATGGCCATTTTCTTCATTCGACAAATCTGTCTCAACATTGCCATCTAAAATTATAAAATTTTCAAGAAAATTTGTCTCCTTGTAGTTGTGACTTTAATATTCATTTTCGTAATAATTGTAAGGTAAGTTTATTAAGGATTTAATTTACTCTTAACTCTTAAGTCATTGAGATATTTCGAAGGGTAGTTTTAACCCGTAAATATGAAATGCAGCTGTTATAAGAAAAAAAAAATATTCTAAATATTTATTTATATTGAATCTATTCTAAATCGACGTGTATAGCGTTAAGTTATACAAAAATTAGTTTTCGAAAATCAACTGTACGAGTATCAACAATATCACTCAGATGTATGTTAAGTATTAAAGCATTTGGTCATATTAACCCATTAAAACCTAAATGTGCACATATGCACATGGATTTCACCATCGTTTTATTTATATAATAAAGATTTTTAAAAAATGGAGATATCCATATTCGGCTAGATTTGAAGTCGTTCTTTCGAATGACGACGTAGAAATTTTCGAAAAATGACAATACAACACGTATTTTTTAAATACTACAAAAACAAAAATCGAATTATGAAATTATGTAAACAGATTCTAAGTTCAGCGATTGTTACAATCCATTGTTATTAGCAAATGTAAAACAGATTGTTTATTAGCAAATTTCGCGCCATCTCGAAATATATGTATTCTACTGAGCACATTGTAGCCAACTTATTGAAATTAGAATTATTCCTTCCGTAAATCACAATAGGTTATATAAAACTCAGAATGACGAATTTTACCATATTACTACAATGAAAACAAAGCAGATCCAAAATAATAGCAATTTCTTCAATGTAAAAAATTTTCAATGTTTACACGCTATTTTGAAATGGAAAAAAAAAAATATGTAAATATATATTTTTGGAGTAAAATAGTTTTCAACTCATTTCTTATATGTTAGAATGTGAACAATAACATAACGGGTATTATATTTAAAATTGCCTTTTAGAAGCAAAATCGCGTGTTTTCCAGTATTTACAAGAATAGTTTAAACGTTATTTTTCGAAAATATCACCATCATTTAGAGTGACCTCAAAACTAGTCGAATATGGATGTTTCCATTTTTTTATTAATTCATGTTTTCAGCGCTACACTGAAAAAAATAAGTCTTAATTTAAGACCATTGACGGGCTACATTTAAAACGTAACAAAAACTAGCCCGATTAGAAAAGGAGAAACTTATGCACTAATTTTAAGCTACTTTAATTTGTAACAATGTTAAGGCTTATTTTTGTCTGTGTATCGCCATATTGGATTGACTATTTGTCTCATGATAGTCTAATATATAGTCTAACATACTATAAAAAGTCAATCTCGTCCTGAAAATGCACAGGGTTTACTTTTGACCGTCAATAAAGCAAACTCAGGTTCAAGTCCTGGCGCATTCAATATCTCAGGTTTGGTCCTAATTTTTTTTTAAATGGGGAAATTATATAAAAAATCGTAAAATTGTTTCATTTAAAAAAAATTAAAATTATTAATAACTGGTAAAGGAGTTACTTGCCTCAGAACAAATACATTGAAAATTAAATATTAACGAGCACAAATTCCCCCTTAGTTCATCACAAGGTTCATTAAAGTATGGCTGACACAGGAAAATATAAATGAAAAATATCATTCATTGAGAAATAGTTCAATATTTTTTATGTAGAATCTGAGATTATGGTATTTTTCAAAACCTCCAAACAATTAATTATATAAAAATGATGAAATTCCGTAGAAAATGAATGTAATGACCAGGCAATACTTGAAATTCATGTCACTCAAAAGTTCTCGTGGGGAAATGAGTTAGCAAACGAGATTGGATAACTTAGGCCAAATTTGTCCTTAATCACGAAATGGACGGGAGTTGGAAACATCTCGTTCAGTAGGTGGGGTGCGAGTTCGGTAAGCGATACCGGGTTTACTTTGAAGTTCCTGTTGCTTCGACTCGTCCGCTTCTCTGCGAATTACAGTTTAATAATTAAAATGGAAGGTCGATTCGTTTGACACAGGGGCTCTGACATTCGAAAGTGTTATCTTTGTACCATTACGTTCTATTAATGCATGTCACGTCTAATGATGGTACATTTTTTAAGTTATTAATAAAGCACACGAGATAAATACTACTCTTTTCAATTTATTGCTTGGGGCAAAAAATGACGTGTTCTCCTTTGGAACGCTGATGTATTTTAGTTATTCTATAAATTTAGGACGGTGATACAAGTTTTTGAATTAATTACACCGACTTTTGTTTGAAGGGTTCCATTTGCAAAAATAAAAATTGGGTTACATTGGGTTTTCTCCTAATCCATTTCAAATAATGCAGGCAGACTGATGTCATGTTAAGAATTAACTTCATGTTGAAATATATTTTTGTACTTGAATAATAAAGGAATACGTGTTTTTTAAAAATTTTTTTTACGAATTACTGAAATCTTGTGAAGATGTTTGCAAATTTTTATATTCAAAGCCTCAGAATTTCTTCATCTTTCAAGTTTTCAGTCGCGTCTAGGTAGGTATATTTTGTTGCATATCACATCTTTAAAAATATGTCTCAAAAAGTAAAAAAATTGCGATGACCAATAACCATAATTCCATTTTTTTCAAAAACCCCACATTTTTTTATAGCAAGTTTTCAGGATTTATGGATAATCATCCGTGCTAAACCATACAAATTTTGTTTGGTATTTTTCTGATTCTAGGAAGAACAAACTATTTTTATTTTTTTTTTATTTAATCTCTTAACTCATTTTTGTTCAATTGCATTTCAGAATTGCCCATCAAAATCGAGGTTGAAGAAATTGAAAGGTACATGTGTTACTATTTTGAGATCGCTCTTCAAGATTGTGAGGTCAAAATTGAGTTTCAGTCATTAGAAATTCCAATATTCCGCCAAATTTACCAACAATTTTCATTAATTTTTTCTCAACTATCAGAATGTCAAGACTCTATTCAAACTATGAAAAAAAGCGAAGAAAATATTTGAATTTAAGAACAAATTTTACTGTTATACTCCACTTTGTTTTAACGAACTTAAAATAATGTCTCCGATGAAAATTTATTTGAGAAATTTCTAGACGCTCTAACTAAAAAACTATGAGCTTTAAAAAAATACTAGGAAGGAAATGTTTGAGGAACGAAATGCTTGAACTTTTTCGAGACATTTGCTGGAATTTTCAAGTTTTTTAAGCGATATTATGAGAAAATTTTTATTTTAATTTTTTTTAGAAAATTTCAACTATTTACGAAGAATTCTAAAAAAATATTGGTACATTCTTTGATAAATTACAAGTATTTTTTGTGATTTTTTCTAAAATATAATATTCGAATTTCCTTTCCTCGAAAACTATAAACCTTTGGAGGATATTGCAAATAACCAATACCAACTATAATAATACCAACATTTTTTCAGAACTTTTCTTAAATATTTGAAATTTAAAAGAAACATTGAACTAAAAAGTGTCTCAAATTATAGTTTACAAAATCTGGAAGAATCTTAAAAATACAACTATTGGTACATAATTTCGACTTTTTGTAGTTTTTGATACGTTAGTAGAAATGTTCAGCACTTTTCCGCCAGGATGATTCTGATATAAAATCAAGTAAATTTATGAAAACGTTTCTCAAATGTAGTTGTAAAAATGTTATTTTATAATTGTTAGATAATGGAAGAAAAATACATGCTAGCAAAAAATGTATGAGGCAATCAGAAGCAGTAAATAGACTTGTAATTAATTGTCTGAATCAGTTTCTGTCAAATTCATATACCCTTACATTTACACTAATGCTCTAATATATATTTACCTTTTTATTTATTTTTAGACGTTTTTAATTTTATTATATTTGATGATTTATACATGATTATTAAATTAACTTTCTTATATTAATGCTTATAATTTAGTGCTACAAGTACGTCAAGGCTGAAATGCAGGTTTAAATTTTGAATATTTTTGCTTCCAAACGTTTTTATAGATTCTGAGTCATCTGAAACTAGAAATAAGATTAAAGATGAATGTAAAATATTCGGAACAAGAAAAATAGAACTCAATTTATTTGAAAAAAGACAATAAGAATGTTCAGTGAAAACAGTCAGACACGGTCAGCCATTAAACTTTCGCTGTTTCGGTTCCATTACTATAAAATATCCTATAAATTAAAATTTTAGAAATAATCGTTCAAAACTAGTTATAAAGTATTTTTAACCCAAAATGAAATTGTTTACAATTTAGAAAAATCAGTTTATAACAGCGATTTTACCATTTTTTGTTGTTATGATAGAGCAAACTATTCAATTTTATAGGTACGGAAAGAAGTGAATTTAGTAGCCTTTTGAATTTTAGATAAATGTTTTTTTTTAATTAAACACGTCTTTTGGAAATACTGTCTTCATTTCAACATATAATTGTTATTGTAGCAGAAATTGGCTTATACATTAATAAACGCAATTATTTTATTGATTCAGCACTGTTGCATGAACATTCGTCATTATTTCGTTCGATTAATTTATTCTAATGCTTTATTTCTCGCTGTCATATGATGTTATTTTTTAGTTGACTTTCACTTATTTGAATATTATTTGAGATACTACAATTATCTTCAGGAAACAAAAAAAGACTGATAAATGTAAATACTGTGAGATAATTAGTAGAAATAAAAACATTTTTTTAAAAATAATACTATTTTTATTTAGGTTAATTGTTTAGTAATTTTTTGAAATATATGCAT
Organism: Trichopria drosophilae; assembly: GCA_030407085.1. NCBI lineage: Eukaryota > Metazoa > Arthropoda > Insecta > Hymenoptera > Diapriidae > Trichopria > Trichopria drosophilae. The sequence goes on along the minus strand of CM059587.1, from coordinate 81,004,509 downwards.
ATTAAATACGAAATTTAATGGCAGTAATTACATTTTTAATCGTTTTGAAAACTTGAATCGATCATTGCAAGCGATAAAATGCGGTTCAGAACAATTTGAAATGTGTGGAGCAATTATACCTCTGTTACATATTATTAGTATATAAAAGCTTGATAATTTTAAAACTAAATAAATATTTGTTATTGTTGTTGTGTAAAAGACATTCACATTTTAGATTAGATTAGATTTAAATATTTTTTACATTTATCATTTATTCGAATGAAATTACAAAACTAAAAATGGAGTAGTAAATATGTGTAAACAAATATAATTCACGCGTAATATGAGGGTACAAATTATAAACTTATTATAAATAATATTTGAAGGAAAATTTATAAAAATGCGAAATACGAAGTGCAAAATTTAGACATAAGTTTACTCCCTTTTTTCTTAAATTTAGTTACTATGAATATACGGCAAGACAAAATCTAAAAATATTTTGAAAACTGAGTTTTAATTATTCATACCTCCTAACCTCAATTCTTTTCTATAATTTCGTTCTTTCGATTTTTAATAATGTTCATATTGGTTTGACTAAGATATTAGTATTTTCATTCTACTTGGGCCAAAGAATAATTCATTGGTTCTCAACAAATTTGTCATTAAAGCTGCTATAGTTTTAACTGAGCCATTACGTCCATTTGTTAAGTTTTATACAACTATTAAGTAGTAAACATTCCCTTGTAAGTCGAAATAACGCATTCACATTGAACATATTGTCAAATTATTAAATAGCCACTCATATTTTAGGGTATTCAATGGTTATTTTAAATATTATATTGTTAAATCTAAAAGAAATAATTAAGCATGATCGGCAACTCTAAAGTGACATTTTAATTATTAGAATTGACTTAGTAATCTTAAATAACAAAAATAGAATTTAAACTAAGAAACCCATATTACCTTTTCACGACGAAAGTGGTTATAGTATACATTTTATAAAATATGAGAAGCTCTCATCAAATAATATTTTTTGATCGATGAATCATTTATTATTGGATAATACAACGAATGTTTACTTACTAAGGTAGGGCATGGCGAATTGTCTCTGGAAAGGCTGCCTATACTGGACATCAACCTTCGTGATCCCCGAAGCACTGAATCTCGCCATCCCTCTGAAATAATATCATGGATACATGCATTATTCATGAGTTTCAGTATTTTTTGTTTTAAATAAGCATAAAGATGTATTTGATTTGCATTATGTAATAGGCATGACTGTATTCATGTCCAGCTACAGTTGCATATGCATATATATTGATTACTGGAATCCTTCTAAAGTTACTAGATTGCTTGTTAATAGTTGAAATAGTTCAGATAGGACGGTGTAGTTGTTATAATTAGAAGTGTAGAGATTTACTATGAGATTGATGGTTATATTTTTGAGAGTTGTGAGGAAAAATGTCTACAGTTCTGATCCTCATAGCTGTATTGTTTGATCAGTTTTGCTTGAGATATAAGTAATATGCAGTTTATTAACTAAACTCTCTAGAATAAACTCTAAAGATCTAGTATTTAAATTACACTGCCTGACACTAATTTTTCTTTTGACAATCGTAGTATCATTTCCAAACGTATTTATCATGCCGAAAATTATGGCGCCAGCCGAATTTTCCTCTCACGTTGCATTTTCGAGAAATGAAAGGTCAAAATGTACGTTTTTTGGCAACATTAAGTTTCTATTTGTAGTAAAAGGGAATTTACCCGAGCAGAAATTTGGTCAGGCCCTGATTATGGCCGTAATAAATTTCTACTCGGATATTTTTGCAAAACGCAATTTCATTTCCAAACGGATCGTGATGTTAAATGTTTTGCTATAAAATAAATTGAAATATAGCCCAAAACGCACATTTTGACATATTTAACCTCACTTTTCTGAAAAATAAGACAAATTGTAATTATTGTTCATAGCCTATGGTTCTTAATTTTATTTAGTTCGAAGGTAATAAAGTTGTAAAATGAATATTGTAACGTTTAGCAATGGAGTGAATAGGAACTCCAATTTTCTCTAACAACTGTCATCGTATACTGTCGTATGAAATAAAGTCGTTAAAAAAACGAATCCAATTTATTTTCCAATCTCATTCTATTTTAAACCTGCAAAATTGACGCATTTTGTATAGGTTACGTTTTCAGCAATCAAAGTTGTTTAAATTGTTAACATTTTGACAAATTTTCATGGTTCCATACTGGAAACAAAATAATCAATAAATAATCCGACGTGATTTAAATCAAAGGCGATATCTAACTATACAGAAAAGCATTGTTTTATCTTTTTCTATCAATTTTTCTTAAATTAGGAGTGAATAAGTGCAGCAAAGACTAAACGTTAGAGATATTCGAGGTACTATTAAAAAAGGTCGAACAGTCAGAATAAAAGGACGATGTTGATAAATTATTTTCGATTAACTCATAAGGATATTATGTATAAAAAATTCTAAAAGAGAACTTGTCACTTTAGATTAAAGTCGCTAGTAACCTTGTAACAGAGAAATATTCTCTGTATTGTAGTGAACTGTAGTGAAATTTTTTACTGTTAACAAACAAGTGAGATTAAAAGAGAAAAGCGTATCTCACCGTCTGGTGGCGTCACTCTATGTACTACCATTCTCGCAAATGGTCAAATACGACCAATTCCGTATTATATAAAATGCGCGTTTGCGATTACCGAATGGGATAATAGAATCAATTGTTGGCAATCTATAGAACTTTTTTTCTTGGAAATTTTACCATTCCCGATACTAATAGAGACGATTGTTATTATTTCTGATACAAATTATTAGATTTTTTTGTAACTGTTACTGTCTGAATAGAAAAGATTCTAAGAATTTACAGTCATTTGCATATAAAAGACGACAATTTTTCTAATTGTGCAAGTCGTCCCAAAATTAACATTTGGAACAGTAAAATTTCCAACAAAATTTAATAAGTGGAAATAATCAGAGCAGAAATTTAGTAACGCAGTGATCAGGCGCGTAACGCTGTGGTCAGGACATGATCAGGGCCTGAATAAATTCCTACTCGAAAAATATATTATAATTTAATATTTTATCACTAAATTTTCACAAGAAAAATTTTTTAATTGTGTTACGTAAGTCTTCTATTTTCAGGGGATTTCACGTTCAAAATTAATTAAAACATCGACTAAAACCTGGTTAGTTATCGGTAAAATTGGAAGAGGAAAGGATATTATCTTATAAGGAAAATCACGGAATGTAATAATTATTCCACCAACGATTTCATTAAGGGAAGTTCGGTGGAGAATTAAGTCAGCCTCCTTTATGAAAGAAGGGACGATCTGTCATAACATTTAATGAAAGTCGCGCTAGCAAGGCCATCAATTGGGATTTACGGGGCATTAACAGCCGCAACGATTTTGTGATCCTCCTAAGCCGGATTCATACTTTCTCCACGAGATACCAAATCAAGGAACGTAAACGACGTTTTTGCCATACAAATCACATTTTTCCTAGGGAATCTGATTGACTGTGGGAAATCAGTGTTCATTTTTAGATTTTTTGAATAATAACAAAGAAAGATATAAACGCATAATACAAATTTAACATCTATAGTACAAACTGTTTAAATAAAATTTTTTATCGAATGCAAATTTATTAATAACATCGAAAAATAAAGCTTCCGCACTTAAATCGTATATACTATATGTTGATGAATCCGAAGTCCATTTAAGTCCATCACGTCAGGATTCTGCACATAACCTCAAAAAGGCCTGCACCATTCTACTCCAGAATGTTGAAACAAACAAAAAATCTTAAGGATAAGTAAACCATTATGCATAATTCTTCGAAAACTACCATCCAAAAAAAAAAGAAAGAACATTTTGAACTGCTACCGAAGACTATTGTTTTAACTTAATCGTTTTACAAACGTCTTTTAAGAAAATGAAACCTAACGTATAATTCTTATAATTCTGAGAGAAGAAACAATATTCAAAACTACTTACAAGATTTTTCACGATTTTTAACTTTGTCAGTCGTAATTTTCTAATTCATTTATGATCAGTTATACCGTTGTGAAGCTTTTGTTATATGATATTAAAGTTTCTTAATTAAGAGGTTACATGCTTCAGTTATTCCAGGTTTAGATTTTAGTATACGCAAATCATAAATTTAAACTGAGAAACAATATTTCGAGAGATTGTATAAGTGATTCTAAGTTATGTAAAAAACCTGACATGTTAGGATTACACTTTAGAATCGGATTTGTCAACCCTAGCAAATATGATACCTATACTTTGACTTCAATGACTCCTGAATTCCAATTATATTTTTTTTGAGATTATGTAAAAAAACGTTGATGAAAGGTATGAACAATCGTCGGTTTTGACTTGTATGCATCTTCGAGGCAGCTTGTGAAAAATTTGTTTATTTTCAGTAATCTTCAAATCTAATTTAAATGATATTTTTCTAACGGAATAATTTTCCTAAATTCAACATGGCATTAATAAAATAGTGGATGAAACTAAGTAAATTAACATACTCTCTACATTTATTGGAGTAAAAATTTACTTTTTATAAAGTAAAAATTGCAAAAATTTGTTTTTAATACTACTTTTAATAGCTTTTAATATTTAGATACATATTTATTAATGCATTGCCTTTAGGCATCACATGATGGGGACCCCAGGACCCTTCTCCTGTAACATATACTCACATTTTGCATTCCGTAAAAGAAACCGAGTACTTTATTTAATGTTTATTTTAATTGTTTTTCAATTTCACTCTGAACACTATTTTTATTTATTCCTATCATTAAAATATAAACATTGTTGTATGTCTTCTTTCTTCTTCTTTATTTTCTCCTCCCCTCCCCCTCTCTCTGCCTCCTCCACTCTCTCTCTCTCTCTCTCTTTCTTTTTCTCTGTTGATGATTTTTCCCGTCTATTTTCCACTTATTTCAGTTAATACCCACTCTTCTTCTTTTCTTTTCAAAGTAGCTTGTTTTCCCTTCCAAAATCCCCTTCTCTTTATCTCATCCATTTTTATAGGCGTCCTGACTTTTGTCCTTCTTTGTATGAAGATTTGAAGGAACCACTATCTTGCATTCTGCCTTTTCTAATTTAACCTCCATCTCCATTAATCTCATTTTATATATACACTTCGTTTGAAAATTCCGCTTCCACCACTGCAGCACAATCTTCTTTTTCACTTTCCATTTCAACTCACATTAATAACCCCTCTTTCTTTATCCCTTTCATCACTTTATTATTTATAATCTCCACACTTCATTCCTTTCTTTTTATCCATTTATCTCTCCTCTCTCTCCCCCATTTCTCTCTCTTCTTTTCTTACCTCCTCTTCACCCTTTGCTTCACCTTTTTTCGGCCACCATCCCTCTTATGGACCTTCCTGCCTTCTACTTTTTCTTTCTCTTCTTTTCACTTTTCCATAAAGGAGAAATAAATTCGAATGAGCATTTCAATAAATTAAGGGAAAAACAAACATTAATATTTTTGTATTCAAATAAAAATTTACATTAGCTCTAAACCGTGCATCAATTTTAATTTCCAAATTTGTTAATTTTCGCCTGTTCTAAGAAATTGAGTATTTAAGAATAGTTAGGATGAAGTTTCCCTACCCTTTCTGAAATAAAATTATTGTATTATGTTTTTTTGTTAATGGGATTAAGAACTTTTATATAACTATTTATGTTCGCAGAAAATGTATCGGATGCTGACAATATTAGATCAGAAATTGAAACTCGAAAAACCATCCCTTACGAATTAAGATGTCAAGTTCTAGGCATAAACGTAAAAATTTGTCTAATATTCTGTTAAAATAATAATGTGCTCATAACTTCTTTAACCTCCTGACTGTTAATGTTGAAGATAATGAATCTGACATCAAATTTTCAAAATTCAAGATGGCGAAACAATTAAGTCGAATTATTACAACTAGTCGTTGGAAACTGATTTCTCAGGAATGTTCTGGGATTTTGATTATAAATTTAACAATCTTCAATGTTGAAATAAGTGATTTTCATGAAATTTGGTATTTTGGTCTTTCATGAGATCTCGGAATTTTAATACGATTTTGGGGTTTATGTCGTTTTTGTACCCGCGTTCTAAGTTATGGTTGTTCTAGTAGTCAGTAGATCTAGTAGTCGCTGAGAAAACACAGAGATATAACATACTTGTAGTGGCTGCACAATTTTGGAAATTTCAAACTGCGTTGTAAAATTTTGTAAGGTTGATGTCAGATTCATAATTAGGGATTTGGAATTGGAATTCAAAAATTGAATGATGGATTTCCCAGTAACAAATTTAATGAAAATCGATTGATACTTTTTTGAACTCACTTTTGGCCCAAACAGTGGAAATTGTTCCGACGCCGGATGGTTAATAATGTCTGCAATCTTTTTTTTTTAAATATTTTCTAGTACACTGAGAGGAGTTTAAGATTACAGAAGTACTACTAGAGATACCCTGTGATGGAAAACGGGAGATGACTGTCGTTCATCGATTAAGATGATGGCTGTCTTATTTTGAGACGGCAGTTGTCCCAAATACAGACAACCGGTTTTCCAATATAATGGGACGACAGCCATACTACAAATGAAGTTTTGGCATAACAGCCGTCTTTTATTTTGGAACAGCAGTCATCTTAAAAGTTACACGGTGGTTATCTTAGAGCATAACACTTCTGCTCCCCTATTCCTATTAAGCTAATGTCTTAAACTTATCTCAGTGTACCTTCAAGGATACTTTTGCTTTGTTTTAGAAAATCTTATGAAAATTATAATTTTTTGTATTTTAATGTCGGGAATGAAACGAAGCATAATGATAAACCAAACATCGAAAGTACTCGTTCGGGTGACATGTATAACTCTGATTGGTACTATTTTATTTTATTTATCAGTTTTGTAACCAAAATGAGAAAAACTAACTTAACGTTGAACGTACTTATATATCCGTCTCACTTTACGTTATTTAAGTTTTTGTTTGTAAGGCTATTTCACATACATTATAATGATCAAGTAAACATTTGAACACCAACAGCATAAAAAAAATGTTTTAATAGATAATTTCGACTTATTTTTGCCTCCTATTTACAATCACGACAATACAAATAGGCCGGTGGACAAAGTGTAGCCACTTTAAAAAACTCACCACAAACGTTTCTCTTTTGCATCGTAGACTTATCCTCCTTATTTTCTATTGACCTCTTATTTTCTGTACACTACATTCCTTATGTTTTATTTTCTCCCCATTTTCCTGTACTGCGTTTCCTAAGCGGTCCAGCCGTGCGCAACATGCGCACGCGCATACTGACTTAAGCACTTACTTAATATAGTAGGAAGGGCTAAGTGGGGAGTATAAAATGAGGAAATAGGTCATCATCTTGAATAAAAATGGTAAGTATCATAAATTTTAAAAGATTACTTACTTTGATTTGTCAAAATTCATGTGTGCATAATTTTGTGAAATCATGCGTTCATGCGTGCACACTCTACATGATTTCTTGGTGATTGGCACTCAATTGATGCTCATGAAGAATCAATTTTAAAAAACCTGGATTTTAACATTTTTTATTCGAAATATTGGACATCAAATGTTCATTTCATCGTGAAATCATCCGTATATGAAATTTACTAAAATGATTATTTAATACTGTTACCATAATTCTCATACTTTGTACGTCTAAACATTCGGTACTATAGTTCTCAGTATAGTTGTCAGTGCAAGAATATTTCTCGTGATTTGGTAATTTTTTGAGAATTAGGTATAACTCAGACATTTTGCTCAAAATTCGTCATCTTTGAAAAATTGTTTAATATGGATGAGATAATGCTTTTGCATGCACATTCATTAACTGCTCGTGGAAGAGCATTATCACATGAAGACATTAAGCAACGAGTCTCGTGTCATCGCGGACGTACATCAGGGTTACGTCTGGCGATTTTGGGGCTCGTCGAGGAACCCCAGGAAACGTAACGAGAACGTGCGTCGAATGCGTGGCAAGCTTTTCGTAATGCCTGTAATGCCTATAACGATTTTCGTACCGCGACCGTAGGCTCCGGCGGTTGGCTCTATATTAATAAATCTCAATTACGTGACTTAATACAAGGGCGGTTGGTGCGGACGATTTCGACCCCCTCGGTACCGTTCCGGAAGCTGGAGGGCGCGGGAACACCCGCATTGTTCCCAGGAACAATACAGGCCGCTTGTGCCATGAATAGTTTGTCGGCTTGAGATACTGCGGGTTACTTGTTGGGAGAAAGAGCGATTTAAGTTCGCGCACTTCCTAAAGAAGAAACTCCATTTTCATGGACTGCCTCTTCGTCCCTGATCTCGTTAAACCGAGTAACACCTACCCTTTTTTTATTTTTAAATTTTCAAAAATTACGTTTTTGTAAATAAATAGAATTTTGTGGTAAAATAACGGTTGGTGCAATATTTACATTGTTATGGTATATGAGTTTGTATTAAATGGAAATTTTGTAAATACAGTCCACCTTTTTGAATCCGCCATTTAGGATGTTTAATACCCAACAAAAGATTCATAATCTTGAATTCATCACTCGGGTTCTCGCCTTCCCTTCGTCTCGTTATATTTACCAAAAGAAGGGGAGCGTCGCTAGACTAGACACAAGTAGACAATACAAAATAAAACTAGGCATATACTTTAATAATATCTATAATCTTGTCATCCGTTGTAATTTTCATGAGTGAAAACGTTTTAGAAAGGAGTTTCTTGGATTAGGCAAACAAGATTTACATTGTTATGAGTTATGTACACCATTTTCATAAGGGAAAACGTTTTAGAAAGGTATTTCTTGACAAAACTACATTATTACTTAGAACGATAAATAATATTACGGGAAACTAGATAATAATATACAAAAACTAGACTATACTAGACAATACCAGACAAAACTAGACAAAACTAGACAAAACTAGACAAGACGAGGCACGACATATACTTTGTTCTATTAGATAAGACTAAATTATACTAGACACGGTTTGACGAAACTAAAGAAGTTTGAAGCTCGATTGACCTTGATTAAACGTGACAGTATTAGAGGGTATTAGACTACTATGAAGCACTATTATATAAGACTACATAACATTAGTTACGATTGCAGAAAACTCAAATGATGCTAAGCGCGATTAGATAATACTGCAGAAAACTATACAGTACTAGACGATCACTGGACCAGACTAGATAAAAGCTTCGACTATACATAATTGGACAAATACTAAGCACGATTTCAAAGCAATTGGCAAAGCTAGACTACTAGTAAGCATGATTTGAAAGGATTACATAAAATTAGATAAGATTATACAAAACTACATTATTACTGAGAACGATTGTGTAATATTACAAAAAATTAGACAATAATGTGCAATAACTAGAGAATACTAGACAAAATTCGACAAAACTAGACAAAACTAGACAAGACGTGGCAAAAATAGACAAATACTTTATTTGATTAAATAAGACTAAATTATACTAGATACAATTAGACAAAACTAGATAAATGTTAAGCGTAACTAGGCCAGACTACTGAAAACTAGAGAATACTAGACAAAACTAGACTATACTATCAACGTTTGACAAACACTAAACCTATTATACAATACAAAATTAAACTAGACAGTATTAGATGAAATTAAAGAACTGCGAAACTTGATTGAACAAAATTAAATAAAACGTAATAAAACTACACTATTACTTTCCACAATCGATACTATTACTGAAAACAAGGTAATACCTTTAAAAAACTAGACGATACTAGACAAGATTAGGCAAAACAAACACAACTAGACAGATACTAAGCACGATTACACAAAATGAAATTAAACTTGGCAGTATTAGAGGAAATTAGACAACTATGAAGCACTATTAGATACACAAGACTACACAGAATTAGTCACGATTGCAGAAAACTCAAATCATGCTAAGTGCAACTAGATAATACTACACAAAACAACATACTAGTATACGAACTCTGGACAAGATAGACGAAAATTTCGACTAAACACAGCTGGATAAACACTATGCACGATTTCATAAGATAAGACAAAGCTAGATCACTACTAAGCATAATTTGAAAGGATTACACAAAATTAGATAGGACTGTACAAAACTAAACTATTACTTAGCACGATCAGATAATATTACAGGGAACTAGACAATAATATACTAAAACTAGACAATACTAGACAAGACTAGACAAAATTAGACAATAGTAGGCAAGACTAGACAAAACGAAACAATACATAATAAAACTAAACATATATCTAGAAATATACTTTGTTCGATTAGATCAGATTAAACTATGCTACTCTTAGTCGCGTTACGTCACAGCGGGCCCTTCATAAGGCCCCAGCCCGCATGGTGGGGGAAAAGGAGCGGCAACTGGCAAATATAACGAGACGGAACCGGGAAATTATGCTGGGACATAAATATAACGGGACACAATTGTACCGGGACTCTACTGTGTCTTAATGCCAAATTTCATAAAAATTGATGAACATGTTTAACCTGCACTTCGCCGTTTTCTGTTTGCCGTTCTGAATTTTGAAAATTTGACGGATTAGTATTAGCATGCAGAAAATTTCATTAATAGTTTATTTACAAAATGTGAAGATGGAGCCATATTGAAACTACCAATTTGAATTTCGATATCACCTTTACTGGCTTCATAACCTTATTTTATTTTCCTGCATATAAAAAACGTCCATCCTATTCGATATAAGAATATCTAATCAAATAATGTATAACAACCTGAAAATGTTAAATTTTCTTATTCTTTCGGTTATCATACGAGATGAAGAATATAAATATATTAAAAAATGTTAGATAATTCTTTTGAAAAGCGAAGTATTGTCATTGTAATTCACAACTCAGTCTACATCAGACATGGTAGGGGGCTACATTTTCCGCTTGGAGCAACGGAATATGACCCTTGTGATCCCCTAATCGAAATCCACCTCATTTATTATTTATGATTATCTCTCGTATTCTCTTGTGCAAATGTAAGAGAAGGTTGTTGGAAACTTCGGGCTGAGTGCTCGTAATATTCAACTGCAAAGTACACATGCGTAAGGCGATTCGATTTCACTGAAAATTTAACTATTTGCTTTCCAGTACTTGTTTGTTCCAACAATACAATTCAACGAGCTTTTGCTTCGAATTAGGAAGCAAATAATATACACAAAATATGACTCCATACTAAAGTTATTGTCAGTGTTTTAAGGATATCATAAACAATTTACTGAAATTTTCTGTATTGAAATATTTAAAAATTGCTTGATTTGTAGATTAATTCTAGTACATCGAGTAAATAGTAATAAGAGGTAAAAAAATAATCAATTTTAGGCCGGGGTTCACAGTTCCGAAAATCAACACAGCGAAAGGCCAAAATTTCGATACAGCATGGCTTTGAAAATTTAGCGAAAAGAAAGCAAATTAAAATATCTCGGAATCACGCAATATCAAAATTTTAGCCTTTCGGGGTTTTGATTTTTGGAACTTTGTTCCCCGGTTCAATTTTACTCAAAATCATAGTAGGGTTTATAATGTCAAATGACGATTGAAAATCTTAAGAACTAACTTTTATGTAGTCATCAATAATATTTATGAATAATTCAGATATGGTTGAATTACTTATATACTTATTTGTTAAGAATTACTATAATACGTAATTTCCTATTTCTACTAATATTTTTTCTTTGAGTGTACTTTTAAAAGAACAATCAGTACAATACTAAAAAGCTCTGATGTCATTGACTTTATATTTCTAAAAATAAATTTTCGCATTATGAATATCTAGTTTCAAAATGATATATAAATAAACTTTCGAACAAAGTTATTCTAAAGGAGGAATAACTGTGTGCCATAAGTAAATGACTTAATTTTAGGTATCAGTTAATCACACGGTCTTACTTTTGGAATACGTACGCCAAGTTTCTAAAGTACTTTCAAGTTATTTTATACGTCACTTTCCTTATTAGAGTTGAATTTTTTTACTTTTTATATGCAATTTCATAATTTTATTTTTTAAATGTGTATTTACTTCAAAGTGTGTGACGTCAATAGAATGAGAGTAAAAATCACAACAAAAGATTCTTTTTATGGTTTTTATTTAATATCTTTATTAAAATAACTCTGCAATATTTGTAGACTATAGACTTGTTTAAATGGGGTTTGAATCTTTTATGTGATTATTAAAAGCTCTTTATTTATTATGTACATCTTTAAACCCTTTAAACAATTTTAAAATCTAAAAAAAAGAATAGTTACGAGGCATTCGTGAGGATAAAACATGAAAAAATCATGGAAAAATGTTTCTTTTGTATTTCAAGTTTTAGGTAAACGTTTTAGGTTTATGAAATTATGGAATTAAGAACTTTTTTATTTATCTAAATTAAACTAAGTTTTAGTTGTTTGATACTCTGCATGCATTTACTTATCAATATCTAATCTGCAAAATTGATTATTTTCTTTTCAAAACTTGTATTATAAGGTATAAAAGAAAAACAAAGTTATAACAAAATCCAATATATTTTCAATTTTTTAGTAACTAGTACTTAACTTAAGTTCGTTTTCTAATAACGAAATGAATAATATAGAAGAAAATTAAGTCAGGAATTTTGAGTCAATAATGAAATTGAATATCCTAACATAATAATCTCTTTATTTATACTTCTTCAATTCCTATTGGATTAAAAATATTGTAGACCGGATTACAGTCAGTTTCCTTTATTATGATTAATACAACAAAGATATCAGCAGTAACTAAAGTTTTGTAAATTAATTTAATAGAAATTAACCTCGAATATTTTAAAATGGATGGAAATTTAAAGAGAATTAAATTAAAACGAAATGATATAAAATTTGTAAGTAACATTATGTACGTAAACTAAATTTCATGACATTTTTAACAATACCATTCGTTTTAATAAATGAATATAGATCCTTATTTTGTTGACAGCTTATATTGAGAGGTTAGGTATAAATTACGAGTTTAATTGATACATTTGTTAATGTAATCATATTTAAAAAAGAAATCGTAAGTTGTTCATCGTGTACTTCATCAAAATTTCAATATATTTTCGAAAATCGAATTAGTATAAGAATTACATTGAAGAAAATGAAACTAAACTGTCAATAACACTTTTACTTTTATTGAGTAAAGTTTATTTGACTCATCCGAGAAACGTCATTCAAAAATATATGTTTGTCATGCATTAAGTTAGGTTAGGTTTCGAAGAATCGTTAGTAGATTCAACAATGTCCAAGATTCTAAGTTAAAAAAAAAGTAATATTAAATAATAATATTGATCATGTCAACAGTATTAGTGGCGTTTAAATTTGTTTTATGTATAAAAGTCTAAAATTATATTAATTCATATCCTGAAGCAATGAACGGAAAAACTCTTTGTTTTATTCCCATAAAAGCAAATTACGTTAAGTACTTTGTACAAGTACTTTTACAAGGTAGTTAAATTATGACAATTAAATTAAAACTGTTAGAGTAACAATTTAAGCATGTTTTACCTTTAATGTATAATGGAAGATAAAAGTTGAGTCCAACCTTTGAAGGCCTAAAAAACGAATAATTTTAACAACAATGATAGTTCGTAATCGTAATCGTTTATGACGAACCAAGAGTCAAATACAAAGAAAATATTCTCTATCATTTTGACCTTTAAAGTCAGAAACTCATCGGCAAAGTTCAGAGTTATTTGAAAATTATTTTATAATTATTTACTAATTTTTAGACAATTTTTTAAATTTGAAAAAAAATCAACTTGCCGGGACTTGAACCTGGAACTGTCGTTTTTTCGAAATGTTGGAAAAAACTTTTATACTAAATCGCACTTCCATTTACAAAGTATAATGAACTCTACACATCATATATAAATATTAAAATTTTCATTTGTCAAATAATGAAAAATGATCACTTAAAGTAGTGGTATAGAAAAGCTATATAATCACTATAAGGCGAAAAATTCGAACGCTTAATTATTAAGATCGTAACTTTCTCGTTGGGGAAAATGAAAGAATGCAAGGTTGATGTGGTTCGGCAGAAATGTCAACCGACATACGATAAATCGTTATTCCGGTCCCGTAGGACCGAAATGACTTGATTAACTGACAATGCATCGTTACTGCCGCCACCCCGAGTGATGTCCACAAGGATTGATTCGCTCTCCAGGGCAGCATCGCCTGAGAATATCGAACCACATTTATCATTCTCGACGTTTTACGACTTTTCGCAAATTGTCCGTCTTGGTGTACATACATCCTGACATCCTTGCCAACAATCCAGATAGAAAATTAAAAAAAAATTGAATCTAATTCAATGTTTATTCCTTTCCTTTTTTAAATGTAACTAATTTTTTATTTTGTCTTTTAGAGAGAGTTCTAAATAATTGTTTAGGATGGGAGATATGTGATAATAATTCTGAAAATTTATTTTTGTTATGTCACAATCTGTAATTGTAAAAATGAATTTGTCTAAATGAGTAAGTGGATTTTCACTCTTAAAGTGTGAATATCAGTTTTTTGGGCGAGTGATTCATTTTTCATGCTATAAATGTCGAAATAGCCCGAAAATGTAGGGACTGTAATGTAACAATTTAGATGATCTCGTCGGATGATGATGATGATGGTGATGATGATGATGATGATGATGGAATCATGTGGAGTTTCCAGGTTTATGTAGGTTCAACATTTTTACACTAATTCTAAACTTCATTTGTTTATGTTATTATTATTAAAGAGGTAAATAAAAATAAACGAAAACTATGCCCAGTCCATTTTTCTCTCTTCAAAAGTGAAATATTATGCAGGTAGAATATGTTTAATTATGTGATATGCCACTTGGATGAAAATATGTTAAACTAACAAAGCATTGACATAACAAAGGATAAACCACAAAAAAGGAGCTTCTTTAAAAAACGAAAAAATAAGGAATTCTCTTGTAAAACGTGAAACTGAGCCATGACAAATAAGCAGAAGTAGCGGTGGAGTGCTATCGTCGTCCCTCGGGAAATAGAAGATCATACTGGAGGTTACCTAAAGCGGCCTGCAACATCACTCAACTCACTCTCCTACCAGAATATTGCTGAATTTAAACATTATCTCGCTAAGTGTACTTATTACAGAAATTATTTAGCAAATAATACTGCTAAAAGAAAACATACTAATGCGGTTGGTAGTACGCCTGTAATCTGCTTATCGTAGATGGCCATTTTTGTGAAATATAAATGCACACAGCTTTCCTGTTTTCGGAATTTAATGGAATACATCCATTATTTGCTGCTTATCGTAATAAGATGAATTAATTCTTACTTTCTGTAACTTTTTTTAATTTATATTTTATTTTGAAGAGATACACAAGTGCCTCACCAACATGCCATGCATTTCTTAATGTTTATGTGCTATAGGATAGCGATTTTGTTAGGGTGTTTTATTCCTGGACTTCTTAGGGCTCCAATAAATGATAAGAAATAATATTGAATAAGTATTTTAATTAATTATTACTAATAACAAACAGTTTTAAAAACACGAACGAGATTTTAAAAACATATTAAAACCTGCATGAAATAAAAACTGTCATAATTTGAAATTTGCTTGACATTTCTAAAATGGCTGATTACGAATCTGGTGTAGGATTTTCAAAATAAGAAATAGTGGATCCAATATGCCTAAACAAATTTTAGAAATTTTGTTTGGTATTTTATAAATTATTATAAATTCGGTATGCGATTTTTAAAATGTAAAATGTAAACTTTATTATAGTCGACAGTAGACTTATAGTTAACTTCAAATCGACTATTACTAGAACATCCATAGTCGACTTTTACCGTCGACTTTTGGTTGTCTGGGAACTTTTTTATTATTAAATGTTCCTAAGTTTTTGGCCCATAACAAAAATAAAAATTAACATGGTCATTTAAATTTTGATAGGTCAAATTAATTCTTTTTCTAATAGTTTAGAAATAGATATATACATTTATTTTCAAAAGTTTAGCCTTAAATGTTTCAAATACAATATATTATAATATAATATAGTACAATAATTAGGTCGGCCATTTTGAATTTTGAAATTTTCACTTCAGATTTGTAATAAACAACCTCCTCAGAACGTACAGATATACATTGTTCCGCATGTCGAAAAATTACTTCCAAAGTTTCTCATCCATATCCGCCATATTGGGTCAGCCATTTTGAATTTCGAAATGTTAACTTCAGACTTTTGATTAGCATACTAAAAAAAATCTTATTTGGCAAATAGTTCAGCTGAAAACTTGTTTAGAATGCTATATTTGCATATTGCCAAAATTTGAAGGATATTTCTTGACATGAACCGCCATTTTGGATCTTTCAAGGTGAAATAAAATGTCTATCTGTGTATACATTAAGTTTAAACATTTTATACACTTATCAGGTCATAGAATTCACGGTATCGACATGAGAAATTAAATTTAAAAAAAATGAACCGAAAAAATGTGTTTTTTTCACTTATTTTTTCTAAAATCACGAGTAAATACTCAATTTTTTATTATTCTGCAGTCAAAATTCGAATGAGCAACCTCGAAAATAGTAAATAAGGTATATTTCAAACTCTCTGTTTATTGATTTCAGTATGTAATATGAGGTTGAAATTGTACTTGCGAGAACGTGCATTCTGGATGTTAAAATGTTAAGAATAAAAAATTTCACTTGTGACCAATAAAGATACCTACTAAACTAGTGAAGCTTCGTTCAAACAGTTTTTGATGATCTACAATCTTCTAGTGTCGTTGGTATTACTATACTTACTACTTACTACTTACTACTTGCAGCACTTAAGTAGTAACAGCACGTACCAAAGTTTGCAACTATCATACCTTTACTTACTCACAGTTTATCTACTGTGACAATCAGTTTACTTTTAGATATGATCTCAGTAATAAATCTGAAAATGTCTAAATAAATAGCTGAATGTAGAAAAAGGAGTAAATAGTCTGAAATCATGAAAAAGTCGTCTTTTATTTATTAGTCAAACATTTACTTTCGAAAATAAACAAAAAGAACAAACGATTTTGATAACTTTTATATAATTCGAATTTAAATTGGTAAGAACCGCATTTCTAATAGATTATAGAAACAAAAATGTTTCATAAAAAAATATCTGAAGTTTAGTTAAAACTTATCAGTATATATATAACAAAAATCAATTTATACATAAAAGACAATCATTTCGAAGCAAATACACCTGTGAAAAGAATCAAGTCAATTACAATATAAAATTTCCAAAAATAATTTTCAATTAAAAAATGTTTTAATTATCATTAATTTTATAGGTAGTACATTTAATAATTACTGGCACAAATGTAATAAACTTTATAACATTGGATATTGTATAAAGATTCGAATTTCGTGATTTTTATTTCTTCTCTTCTTTCACTTGTTAATTGATTTTGGAGGAATGATTTTGTTATCGAAACATCCTGCGTATATTTCGTCTCGGATATCGATATTTACTGACACGCGATAGTTTCCCATATCGAAAGGTTGATTTCATTGGAGCTAATTCATTCTCTGAAATTGATACATTTTACCTCCATGATAATATTTGAATCAATTACTACTCTTCTTAATTAAGATTGGAATACAACATTTATTGCAAAAGCCATACACTGAAATAGAAAAAATTTGATTTAGCTCGTGTAATTTGATCACTTTCGTAAATTATTATTCAGAAAATAATGCCGTTAAAAGCATGAATAATTACTTGTAAAAAAATATAAATATTCAAGATGACAAAATTACGTTTTTTTGTATGGACAACACTTATTTCGTATATGAATTTATAGAATTAAAAATGCTGTATTTCTCTTTACGTCTGTCGCCTTCAATATTTCTTTTTATAATTAGTTATTTGAACTTTTAACGACATTTTTAATAAAAAAATTCGATTCAATGTATAGAATTTGAATAGGGAGCCTTTGAATTTCAGAAAAAATTAGTTTTTTTACAATAACTCTGCTAGTTTTAAAGGTATTTCAACTAATGAAGGCTCATTTTAATTTCTTCTGGTCCTACAATTTATCTCTGAGTCATGTTAATGTACGATTAATATTTCTTTTGTTATATCCCTAAAAATAAGGAACAATGACGATTTTTGCAGTTTTTCAGATCTAACTCGTTTCGCTAAACAGTTGCGCAAAAATCGCGTCAAAGAAATTGTGGAGCTTGAAAAGATAAAGAATTTAACCCCTTATTCGTTATAGTTCGATGAAAATTAAGCCCACGGGGAGTCTCGTGAAATTAGCAATGATCGAGTACCATCATTTCAAAATCGTTTTTTTTTCAATTCTGTGGTATTAAAAGATTGTCTGTATGTTCAATTTTCATCTAAATGTAACATATAAGGGGTTAAATTCTTTGTTTTTCCAAGCTGCACAATTTGTTTTTACGTTATTTTCGCGTAATTATTTAGGGTAACGAGTTAGACGCGAAAAACCGAAATATTCATTGTAGGTCAAAATGACTTACATCATCTATTGTATGCAGGGCTTGGCAAAATGCTGAAAATGAACCGTTCTCCGTTGAAGTAGCTTTAAAACTAGCCGAGTTATTGAGAAAAAAATTTATCCGATCGAATTTTAGTATTGAATTGTTTGGTCAGAATGTTGTCAGTTTCATCCCTTGCAAGACAATTCGTGAGGTATGGGAGACCTTGTATACATAGTCTGTAGGGGTGTTTCTTGTTATGAATTTTGATATCAAATTATTATTTTTTAGTATTCAATTTGATTAGAAATATTATTTTAAACTCCGTAAATAATACAAAGAGGAGTCAATTTTTAGAATTTTTAGGAAAACGTATGACATAGATGTTAAAAAGGGATGTCAAATAGGATTCAAAGGAAGTGTTCATCAACATGTGATGGAACAAATATAGAAAGGACCCTTTTTTCATACTTGAACGTCATTTTACGGATGACAATAAGTGCAGATGGAGTCCGATAATATTAAAATAAAAATAAAAATCGTGTTCAAAGATGTCAAACTTGAATAAACATCAGAATTCCTTCAAGGAGTGTACCTTAAAGTGGAAACCAACATTTTTCGTATACCGTAATGTATCTCAGTCCAAAGGAGCTAATGGATGGGTCATTTCGCCCTTCTCGTATGTGGAGAAGGAAGGGGACGAGAGTTAGGTAGCAATTACCAGAGCAGGATGGTAAAAAAAGTCGGAAACACCAGAGTCGAAGAATTAAACAAATTCGCGCGTTCGCATTTTAGTGCGCTTTCACTTGGCGTCTTTTTCCACGGGATAATTCGTTCTTCTTTGTGGGCGATGTAGCAATTTCTTTTCTTTTTCTTCCCTCGACCCTTCGCTAGTCGGCCGCTAGACCGACCAAGAACACGATCTCATTTTATCTCCTCGACCCCTTACACGAGCCGAGTTTGTCCCGGCTCGAACGATTGCAGACTCCAGCTAAAGGGGATGAAGCAAAGAAAAGCGAGTCTGCCCCCGGGGCTTAGACCGTGCCGAGATAGAGCACGCGCTTTTATGAGGACCACCAAGAGAATGGAACGAACAAATAAAAGTACCGACTTAATGTAAAAGCAATGTCTTGATTTCGCTTAAACAAGAGAGGATGTTCGTTCGCTTTCAAAATGCTCGCTTACCAGCTCAAGGATACCTGTACTTCTGTTTTCGGATTAGCCGAGGACCCCTCTTATGTTAGGAATTCACCCTTATCTGGTTTGCTGAGATCTGAATATTTCGAGACGACTCGATGGATTGTCAGGAATTGTCTTTTTCGATTTTGGAAATTAACAATGGCATTGTCAATTGGGCTGTGATGAATTATATTATACTAATATGTTCAGTACTCCGTATGCAATCCTGAGGAAATTAATGATGTTTGGATATAGACATGACGAATAGACCTGACTTGGAATTGCTTCGATTTTCGACATAAAAAGATCTCACAGATGTTTCCTACATTATTCATGAATGGCTGATGGACCAATCGTACATTGTTATTGAAATTACATTGTGATAACAACTAATGGTACATAGTGTGAACGAAGCTATTCGTGTCTGAAGAATGTAGAGATCGAATCCAATTTACAGGACAATATTTCGGGATTTCCTAAATGTACTGTGGTTGGTAATTGTTCCGCAAAACCAGAGGATTGACCATAATGATTAATTGTCCACGAGTAATATAACGCCTCCAATTTTTCGAAATTAAGTTTCTCAGGATCATTTTCACAAATAGTCTAACAACATCTCCGGCAACTGATGTTCACAGAAAAGTATCGATAATGAAGGAAGAATTCTATGAAACGTGAAAATCATTTTTTTGTGTATAACTGTAGTGAGATTAGTCGATGAATTAGCTTGAACATTAGGCGTGAACACAGAGTGTTCTAGGAAGACATTTACAGAACAGCATTGATAAACTACAATACGGTATTTTATGAATTATTTCCGCATAATCCTGAACATTTTTTTAATGATAGATCATAACATTCGGTTTGGAGGTGATTAAAAGAATTGTTCCTGAATATCGAATCTCATCAACATTTAGGTGTGTAAGTTAAGTTAAAAATTAAACTTGAATTTCGGTTTGGTATTATATTTTTCTAATAAAACTGAAACTTAGCAAAAAACCTAGGCTAATATATAAATAAATAATAACAAACTCATATGACATTGCAGCCAACTGCAATTAGTCGACTGGATATTATAGTTTCACGATATTAGCAACTTATCCCAACCATTTCAATACATCTAAACAAATAAACAATATTTACAATAATAAACTTATACTTACAATATTAAACAATATTTTTCTCCTTTGTCTCTTTTTTTTGAAACACCGAAATGATAATTTACTCCAACAGAAATTTAGAAACACAATGGCAGGTTAATAAATTTAGTAAGTTATAATTAAATTGAATGATATTCAGAAATATTAGGTTTAAAAGTTTATTAGTTTCAATAGTCTAATTTAAAGCCACTTCTGGGCAACAATAACACCCAAACAACACAGTCCGTCTCCGGATGTCCTGAGGAGTTCCTGAGGAGGTTCAAATGTCCAGTTTTGTTCCTCGGGAACTCCTCCGGAGCATCATTTCGGACAGGTAAGTTTTCCCATTTTTGGCGGCCATCTTGATCCGCCATTTTGATTGTTCAAAATCTGAGTTCCGATCGGCGTGCCTAAAAACCCTCGAGTACCCAGTTTCATGAAAAATGGTTTATCAGAAAATGTGTGCCGAAAAGGGTTAGTTTCAAATTTCTGTCGCCTTTTTTGTATTAATTTGAGTATTGCTTTTTATAGCGCAGTGATTTTTTTTTTTCAGTGCATGGAGGTTTGATCTTAGTCTAAATAATCTAAAATTCTTAACCGGTTCAATTTAAGCTCAAATTCCGAATAATATCTAGTTTTTGTACTACAATTTAGCCGCATGGTATGCAAGATTTATGACTTTTATTAATAACTCAAAATATAAGTTAAAACTATATGGCAAAAAGTAATAAGAAAATATTGTTTAAGAGAAGAAAAAGCACACGCAGAAGAGCGGAGGAAAAAACGTTTAAATAATGAAAGAATTGCAGGTGATAACTGCTAAAAAAGAGAGCAAAATTTTCAACATAAAGATTTAAAAAAATAGTGGAACAAAAATTTGTAATGCTCAACTTAACACTGAAAAAAATAAGTCTTGAATTAAGACCAATAGTTAGTAAATTTTAAGATGTAACAAATAAATCAACCCGTTTTATAATTTGAGATTTAATGTATATAAATTGTTTCTTTTATAATTGTAGTATATTAATATACACTTTATTTCTACATGAAAAAGGAATCTTTACTTCCATTTGGCTAAAACGATCATTTGAGGAATAAAAAAGGAATATACAAGAATTTATCTAATGTTATAACAATAATTAATGGATTTAAGGGAATATGTTTAACACAAATACACTTGTCATTTTCAAAATCCGGACTCCCTGTGATACAGTGGTTAATTCGAAAGGGGAATGCAACACTAACTTCTTAATTTTTTATAATATTATAATACGAGGCACAACTTCACATAACAAAATTCCTAAAACTTGTTGTGAAGTTAGATGAGATAAAAAATCTGCTCAAATCATCCTGGTCGTCATTGTTTATGTTATTTACTCGTATTGTGTGTTTGTCGCAAACAAGATCGTAATCCCATTGAATTTGCGTCTTTCTTATGTGGTTTTTCGAAACATAGAACCAAAAAAATTAAAACAATCATCATGATCGACCGATTTTAAGCTGTTAATAAAGCTAACTTCGGGTTCATCGCGAATAATGTTTTTCGCAATCCTTCCAATCTTAAAACAAAAAATTATAACGTCTGCTTTTTAGTTTCAAGATAGCAAGAATTTGTTTCAGACCACTTTCTGACTCAATGACTAAACTCCAGCCAATTTTTAAAAGAAGTCTGTCCTGCTTGTAAGACTTATTTTTTTCTGCGCAGGGTTTAGACGTCAGAGTTTTAATCACCTAAATGTTTACAAATTTAAAGACTGCACAGTGCTATCAAGCACATGGACTTTCATATTTTAGAGTTGTAAATCTAATAAAACTGTTTCTTAATTGTTGATTATTTTGCGATCAATCCTAATTTATGTTCTCAACAATGTCAAAAAAATTCTTAAAATTAAATTAATATGGCATAAGTATATCCTTTTCTAATTAGTCTTGTTTTTATTGCATGTTAAATTAAGTCTATATTCGGCCGTAATTTAGAACCTTTTTTACAGCGAATTTGCCATGTTATTAAGAGAAGCCAGTAATAGAAGTACATTTAATCTACAGAAGGGCGGAAACATGGTCATAAATCCACAATGTAATCGTTTAGTTTGAGTGATTAAGTTCAAAGCGCGAACTAATACTGGTGTTTAATTTACGCTTGGACAATTTGAAGCAAATACTTAATTGATGAAATAAAAATACAAAATATTATCGTGTGGAGCGAACGTTGTACTAAAATGGTCCATTTTCACTGAAAACTTTAACGCGCTTTATCACTCGGGCTCATAGAAATGTAGCTCGTGAAAGCAATTTCGTTGTAGAAGGTAAAATATATCATCGCCATAAGAAATAAAATTCACATTCCACACTATCGCCTTTAATTATTGCGATTATGTAAGATTTGCAGATTTATTAAGAATTGTATGTTATAAAAACAAGATATTTTTATGTATGGTAATAAAAATATTTTTTCATATTTGATATATGAAATTAATTTCCATTTTTATCATAAAATTACGAGTTTTATTTAGAAATTTAAGCAAGTCAAAAAAGATAATTTCAGATCTCGCGGTGTAACAATGAAAACGGTAATTTAATTATGTAAAACGTAAGAGGCAAATTTACATTTAGACACAGTTTTGAGTTTACTTGTTTTCATGTTTCGAATTTAAAAATCTATTTTCTGAGTACCTTTACATTAAATGGTCATGGTGCAAAATAATTTCTACCAAAAATTATAACACTGTTTAAATCAAGTGATTACTGAACGTTTATAAAATTTGTAAATACGAACCAATTCTACCTCGTAATCTTCAAAAAGTGGAAACATTAATTACACGGTGAAAATAGTCCTCGTATTTACATGAACAAATTGAAATTGAAGTATCTCGAGCCAGTAATTATTGGTGTGGATAATGAAGAAGCTTATAAAAATTGAAAATGTCGAATTCGAACTTTAGTAGAATATTTATTTTGCATGTCCCAGATAGAAAATAACATCTTCTACAAATTTGTTCCGTGTAATTAGTAGGATAAA
Organism: Trichopria drosophilae; assembly: GCA_030407085.1. Classification (NCBI taxonomy): domain Eukaryota; kingdom Metazoa; phylum Arthropoda; class Insecta; order Hymenoptera; family Diapriidae; genus Trichopria; species Trichopria drosophilae. Next base: position 80,980,657 of record CM059587.1, on the reverse strand, counting down.
ATGTTCGTACCGACTGGAGCCGCACTGTACTGATCGTCGCTTATTTCTCGTAGATGGCGTTACCGTTTGAATTGACAATAGTGTGACTGGAACGCTGTCATAATGTCGATTTGCTTATACTTTCCATCTACACATTCGAGTTTATTCCGCGGTTATCACGTGCGATTATATTTTGAAAACAATTGAGTTAATTTTTGTACTTCACGAGGCTTCAGTTAGGACTACTTTTTTTTAAATTGCCCAAAAATTAGAGCACTCTCCCCTATAATTAATGCCTAAGATTTAACAAATTACGTAGTACTGGACATTTAACTTATTTAATATTAATGTCTCATTCAAATATCGTTCTACAAATAGTAAACAGTATACTGATTCAGATTTAGTGAATGGAGTGTCCAAAATATACGCATACTCGACCTGCAGTTCCTGCACAGTGGAAATTCTACCAACATTTAACCCAAAGCATAGAATATGAATGGCAAGCATTTTAAATTGCCCAATTAGGGAGCTCGGATGTCGGGTTGCTCACCGAGGCGAGAGGATATAGACGTCTCGTTACTTTCGTCTACGGGTGGCGGAACTTCTGAACGCTCCAATTGGCCAACCTAAAATGTTCGCAATTCCAGCTTCATGCATCGCATCTACATTTCGTATTGATTACCCACTTTCAAACTTCTATCTAATCCTCTAAAGAACCCCGAGAGATTCGAAAAATCGAATATTTCATTGGAATTCGATAAAAATGGCACCCAAAAAAAATTTCTTGCCGATTTCGCGATAATGCGATAAATTGAGTTTTTGGTGAAAGGACATCTGCGTCCTCATATTTATGGACCAATCGAGATCTACACGTCTTATCAGTACCTTCGTAATAGCTACATGACATTACGAAACAAACATACGAACACATTTTTCCGTTCTTATGGTTTCCCTCGTCGCGGCTTCTACGGCCTCGCGCTCACCCTTCTCGTTTTCGCAACAATTTGTCATGTTGCGCTTCTCCCCCACAAGGAAAGACGATAAGCAGCCTCACGTGCGAGATATGTCATTTGATAAATTGTACTATTGATGCGTGGTATTATCGCCCTCTTAAACGATTCTTTTCAACACTCGCTTCCGACCGACGAAAATTGAACAGATGTCCGCAAAAAAAAATTCCGGAAACTGGGTCGAATTTGATTAGCTTTTTTTTGTCCGCAAACGGCGATGCTTAGCCATCATTATTTTGTTTTTGACATTTTCATTAGGGTTTATGTACTTTGCGGCGATTAACTGAATACCCAAGATTATACATGAGAAAAATATTATGCAGTAGTACCAAAAGGTGTCGCTAAGTTCGTCAGTAACATTTTCACTGTCCAAAGTTTCTGGCCATTTTTATATTCCCATATTTAAAGATAACCAAAAAACAATTTTACAATTGTAATATCCAGTTCATTGCCAATTAACATAGTTGGTGGTTCAATTATTTCGCCATATTGGATCCGTCATTTTGAATGTTAATTAACTAACCTTATATTCATCAGTATTTCTTGCGATTTCTACAAACAATTTAAAATTTCAATATACTTTGGTCCAAACAGTGAAAACCCAAAATGGTCAAAAAGATACTTATCAGATTTCTACCTTCGCCATTTTGTATTACGAATAATGTGAATAGTACACAAAATATTTAAGATATGACGCGATACATTATATTGTTTGGGTAAATAGTAATATACCATTCAAAAAGTAATATTTTGGTACAGTTGCAAATTCGGCACGCCATTTAGTTTTCGTTATTTGAATATCAAGTTTTTAATTAACAAATTATTATGAGTGTTATATTGTTAACATGTTTATATAGAGTATTGTAATACAAATTTATAATATTCCGCTTTTCATTTTATTTTTCCGCCATATTTGTTTTGTCATTTTGTTTAGTTTATTAACAGCGCCATCACAAAAGTACTTTTTCTTTCCTTTCTTCCTGACTTCCAAGTAGCCATTTGTTATATTTAACATAGACGAAGTTGTTGTCCTATTTATTGTTATCCGCCATTTTGAATTTTTAAATTATATCGTAAGTGTAATATCGAAATTAAATTTTATCGTCATGCCATTTTATCAATGCGTGTTATTGTATTAATAATAAAAAATTTAGTATTTTTCAAATAGTAACCACTAAAATAAAACACTAGAATTAATAATCGTAGATAATTTAAACGGTTAAAACTAAGTGTCCGGTTATTTAAAAATCGTCATTTGACTAAGCCTCGACGAAAATTTGTTCTTTAATACATTTCTCGAGTAAGTGTGACGTTCCAAATTTATTTTTACCTTCTGCAGAATTTATCCTGGAAATTTCTTCTCCATCCAATTTGTCGGAAGTCGGTCACGTCACAATTTAAATTTCTTACTCAGGTGTGCATTTTTATTTATAAACGCATATATTTTTAAAACACCGACTCGTCAAATAATGGCGCCCTCTTTTCGCTAATTACTTTTCTAGATACTATCAATTTATCATTTGCACGATACGAAATTTTCAAATAGTTGCTTAATTTTTCATAATTAAATGTTTTTTTACATGAAAATTCATATGTTTTTGGAAATTTTAAAATAAAGATAAATTTATATCAATAATATTTTATTTAATTGATAAAAATAATTAAATGATAGAAACTTATTTTTTATTATTCTGTTTATAACAAATGTTACCGAGTTTTTTATTTAAAAATATTTTGACTAAAATAAACAATTTCTATTAATATATTTTATAAAATGTTTTCTTAGTTTCAATATTTCTTACATGTTTCCTCATATTAATTTTGGAAATCGGAGACACACAATATTACTCTTAATAATTCAGCAACATTATTTTCTTCGTTTTTCACAAATCTCTGTAGAAAAAATAGAACCAGGGTTTTACTTTTTTTGGGACATGTTGGAAAACAATTATTTGGTGGTGTTCAAAATAGGTATATTGAATTGATGTTTGGGACTTATATTCTGCAATAAAAAATTTGAAATACAATCCGTAAACTAAGACAGCGCGTTTTAAATAAAAAACATTTCGCGTGTTTCATTCGTGATTTTTTTTCGCATGAATAAACTTGCGGGACCAATCCGCAACTATAAGTGCACAAAATCTATAAACTTCAACTTGTTTCGCTTCGAACCTTTCAAAACGTCAATTATACAAACTTTTATTATTCGTGTGAAGATGTAACAAATTCTGAGATTGATTCAATAATATTTGATTTGCCATAATTATTTTGGCCGGGGAATAAAGTTCCGAAAATCAAAACCCCCCGAAAGGCTAAAATTTCGATATTGTGTGAGTCCAAAGTTTTTTAATTTGCTTTCTTTTGGCCAAATTTTCAAAGACAAAGTGAAACAAATCGCGCGCTATATCGAAATTTTGGGCTTTCGGTGTGTTGATTTTCGGAACATTGTTCCCCGGCCATTATTTTAGGTTATGACGTCCAAAATACGTATTAATCCGTTAAGTTCGGAAAATCCAAAAGTCTGAATTGATGTTTGACACTCATTTTCTGCAGTACAAAATTTGAAATAAAATCCAAAAATCAAGACAGCACGTTGTAAATAAAAAAATAAACAAAATTACGCGTGTTTTAACACCAAACCTTTACTAGAAGTGTACAAAATCTATGAACTTCAACTGGACATTTTTTTGTTTCACTTCGAACCTGACTTTTTAAAAATTCAAGATGTCAGATTCAATATGATACACCAAAGTATATAAAATGCTTAAAAATCTCTAGAAAATATGTATGCGGTTGGTTTTGTAGTCGTTCGTTACGAATTTATGGTTAGATTATTAAAATTTAAGATGGCGGATGCAATATGGCCGTCCAAATTTCACGACTTTACTCAAAATTACTAGGCACTCGAATTTCATTAATAATATTCATAATTGATCAAATAAGATTTATTTTTCCGATGTTTCGGAAAGGTTAGGTTAAACGTGTTTACCGCAAAAAAAATCACAGAAAAGGAAAATGCTCTATATTTGTTTTTTTATGTCATTTAAATGAATTTCTTACTACATCATTCTAGAAAAAAAAAACATAAAAATAGTAAAATAGTTTGGACATTTCATTTATATGTCTCAAAAAACAATTGAGAATACGATATGTGTTCAAAAAACTTACGAAAGGTCGATTAAAATCACTCGTCAACATTCGTGAAGCTGTAACTAATTATTAAACATTTAAATTTCAAAATACAAACAAAATTCTCATTTTGTATGTTTTGAAGTGTGTTTTAATGCAAATATTGCAGTTTCTTGTACTATCGAAGAGTGTCAGGCTTAAATTTTCAATCAAGTTAACTGAAAGTTGTAGAACGTGTGTAATTCGAGTGAGTGTACAAATAGTCGAGCCGGTAAATTTAACACCGCAGAATTTTCCGAGTTCGCAAGTTCGCTCTTAAACTCTCAATCCTTCCACGTGGTTCCTATGGCAACCCGGCATGAAATAGTTACTTATTCACACATTTCGCCTCTGGCGGTGATGTCGAAGGTTGAAGGTATACATTTTCGGACCACCGACGTTATCGTGATAGGAGATCGTAAAAATCCCCCTCGACATGGGTTAAAGTAACGGTGAGATACGTTTCGAGAACCGTTTTGGGCAACATGCATTTTTTAGAGTTTTACCAAGAATAATGAATGTACACCACTTCAGACGATGTATTCTGCTGAGTACGTTCCGATATCCCTTCAATTATTAAAAAAAAACAATCTTGAAAAATTACCCAAAATAATTTTGGACATATTCATGTGAATTATTTCCGTAATTACACGGATCATCAATTTAAGAATCACGAAACAAGTCTATTTTAATGCTGTAAGAGACTAACGCCATATCTTGGGCATAGGAACTACAACGCCTAGATAAGATATAAAAATTGCACTTTAATATATACATAATAAATAGCTTTAGAGACAAAGAAATTAGTTATAAAAAATACCAAAATTATGATTAAATATAATTTTGGACACTAATACTTTAATACAACATATTATATTATTAGACTCCATCGCAATAGTTTAGTTAATTTCACAAAGACATTTTGGACATTTTGTTTTTAGGTTATATAATTTCGAAAAATGACCATTTCATAATTTTTTAGATAAAGTAACAAAATAACTTGAAAAAGAAACCAGTTAATGATTTGAGAAAATCGTATTTTGGACACTGCTCATATATTGAGTGGTAAAAGTACTGTAATGGAATTTGCATTAATCTTTTAAGAAATAACTTTGCTCGTCCAGTAGGGAATAAAATATTTGCAACACAACCAGTTATTTTGGGCATAATGGCAGATTCTTTTGTAATTATAAGGACACTTAATATTTGAAGTAGATTTTGATACCGTTACTTTATTTTTCTCGTATAAACATCACCAGCATCAATATCCGTTACTCGGAAAATGCTCGACATGGCGCAATCATTCCGAATTTCTCGACTTGAAGTAATTCGAGCGTGTTAGGATCCGGCTAACACTCAGCCTTCGGAACCCCTCAAGGCGCTCATGTCGGTTCGAATCAAGACCAGCAGACTCTCGAACGTCAATTAATCCTGTCTGGTCAATTTAAAGGTGACTACCGAAAAAGAAGACCAACGGCTTCCGACACTTGGGGAAAAAGTAAATTAAGTTGTTCGAGGAACCGATAGTATTTTGATTTATTACCTCATGATCATTTTTTTGCATGAAGTTTTCTATAGATTTGTCAAACATATTGTCCAAAATGCAATTGTGTTGCGAGGAGCTAAGAGATGTTGTTTCTGGTTCAAAATGTGATTTGGACATTACCTGAAGTATCCGAAAAATTTTTTTTTTGTACTTGTAAGAGTATAGGCTGAGTCGATAGGAACACTACAGTGCCTAAAATTGTTACTTAATACTTATTTTATGAGATTGAAAAAATGTTGAAGATAATTATTGAATTATAAAAGGTGTCCAAAATTGCTCAACCATGGCACTAATAACACAGGCCAACAAAATGAAGCCAATCTCCATACCCAGAAACCGGACTATACTTTCCCGAAGGTTGTCAATGAGTTGAATCCAAATCTGGCCTCAAAATTGTTCCATCGCGTCTGGATTTTTAGATATCCTAACCTAAAAGTGCAAAAAACACTGTTTTCACTCATATTCAATAAGTTTTTATGGGGAACAAAATGCTTGATAACACTGACACGAACCATATTAAAGCATTATTCATCAAATTTAAAATGCTTTTTTAGTAATTTCGTATGATTTTTTTTTCAATGAGTTATGGAAGTTTTTATTAAGGCACCATTATGATTTTCGTTTTTTGCACTTTTAGGTTAGAATTCTAAAGATTTTTATGCCACAGAGCAATTATACGACCAGATTTTGGTTCAGTACATCGAAATCGTCGGAAAAATATATTCAGATTTTTTATGAATGCATTCTAATCTAGTTTTTGTCAAATTCAGAGAAAAAATTTATTCAACCATAAAAACTTACTAAAAATGTACAAAAACTGTGTTTTTTGTACTTTTAGGTTAGGATATTTCAACTTCTTAACGTCTTAGAACAATTTTTAGCAAGAAAGTCGGTCTGAGTTTGTTAGTTATTTTCTTGTAATTACACATTTATGTAATGTATGAAAATCATAATTATCCCCTGACAAAAACGCCGATAACCCGATTTAAAAAAATCGTATTGGAATTACTAAGATAGATAAGATATTACTATAATATTGTTCATGTCAAATTGCAAATCATAATTTGATTCTACCACAAAAACTTCCTGAATGTAAACAAAAACAGTGTTTTTGCACTTTTAGGTTAGGGTATCTCAAAATCTTGATGTGATAGAGCAATTATGCGGCCAAATTTGAATTCAGCACGACGAAAACCTTCGGGAACATATAGTCGGATTTCTGGGTATAAATTTTGTTGGCCTGTGTAACTAATGAAAGGTTTATGATTTCGATAACATTTGAACGTTCTAATAGTTGTTGAAACGCCAAACCAAAAATGTCAAAAATTGAATAGTCAGACACTTTACAGTAGTACCCAAAATTGTGCCTTGAAATTGATTTTATGACATTAAAAAACATTTAAGATAATAATTTTTTGCATTAGTGTAATATTTAAAAGAACTGTGCTTAACAATGATTTTTCTTTATGGAATTACCGTAAGTGCCCAAAATTGTTTTCTTTTCACGGCATACAAATAATGGAAGGAATTGTCATATTTTTTGTTGGGTTTGTCGAATAATATAATGAATTGCATTTGAGAATCGTATCAAGTAAAATTTAAGAAAATTTTGAAAATCTTTTAAAAAATAATAACCCATCTTGTATATTGTCTACTCATTGAATACAAATTTTTAAAAATATAGAAACCAAAAATGTGTTTATTCTTGACAAAATAAAATTAAAGAAGTCAATTTTTTACGATTTTTTTCTAAATTGGGTAATTATATATTTTTGAAAAAAGCTATTGTAGCGCATCGTTTTCAAAGTCGAATGAGTAACCGCTTTGCTGCTCTGCGTGTCGCGGTTAGTACCAAGAGCGTCGTAATCTCCTAATCCGATTATTCGCCTCATCGGTAGACAACAAGAGCAGCTACCCTTCACAAAGCTCAATAGATACTTGTTTGCTCACTTACATCTTTTTTGCCACTTCGATAGCTCTTGAGTTTGGGAGTATTCAATGTATTGACGTTCCCCAAAAATTCCCAAAGTAATTATTTGATTTGCATCAGGATTGTTCTTTTTAATTTCATCTCCAAATGAAGTACGAATGGTAAGAAATCGTTTAAATAAAGTTTAATTTTTTGATTTATTGTAATACTAATCAATGCTTTATTTAAAATGTAAAAAGATGGGATATAGTTTATAACTATGCAGAAATTAATCACATTATGTAGATGCATCTAATATCTACATTTTTGGCAATATTGTAAAAAAAATTTGTCTTCTTGACTCAGACAGTAGCGTACTGGACTACGAAGTCGTAGGTCGTGAGTTCGATCCTCGCCCGGTAAACAATTTTTCGATTTCTTAGTCTTGAAGTAACAAAACCTGCATCGCAAACTTACGAAAGACAGTGGAATATATTTTGTTGTTTGCATACAAATCTTGTATCAAACATGGAGAGAAATGCATGTGATAATTGACAACATATGTATCGTTTGTACTAACTATACAGTACAGATAGTGTATAGGGTAAAGATTCTTACAAATCTGTCAAAGTCAGGAGAAATTTTAATTTTTCGACCAATCGAATAATATATTTTTTAAATTCATTTAATAGTTGTATATTTCTTAATTTTTTAGTAGAAGGACAAATCTATTATTTTAAATTAACATTTAATACAATATAATAGACGAAACTTAATCACAAAAGTATTTTCAACAAGACGAAATAATTTAAAAGCGTAAAGTCTGATACGTTTGTTTATGTATAATTTCCTGCAATAAAATGTTAACTTTGATTAGTTTATATATTATTTTTAAATTATATTTCTTAATAGTTTATATATAAACAGTGTTTTTTGATACTTTTTTTATACGGAATTTGATATGATTGCTAAAAAATAAGAAAACAGAATTCGAATCTTAGAAGGAAATAAATTGAAAAAAGATGTATAAAGTATTTTGAGTACTAACAAGTTGATATGTTAGACCGAATATACAATAAATGTATAAAATCTATATATTGATACTTTCGTTTTATTATTTAACTACAAACTAGTTCTGAATGTTCGATTTTTAATATGTAATTTTTTAATTTTCCTGAAGTGTAAAAAGATAGAAAGATATTTTAATGTCATGCTTAATTACATCTATAACCATTATTGATATCAAAATTCCTATTTATACAAAACAAAATATAAAATAAGGACATTCGTGAATTTCAAACTGTCGAAGTTTTAGTAGGTAAGTTCATTTCTGTTTGTCTTTTTCTTTTGTATAATTTCGAATTTAAAGTAATGCATTAAAAAATAAAACTAAATTCCGTATAGAATATTTAGTTTTACATGGAAAATGTTACCTCGTTTGCCGACGGTTGTTTCGGTAGATTTCAAGATAGATGGAATGAAAATATGTCAATGAACTAGTTTATTATATTTAAAAAAAGATGGAAAGTAAAACCAAGTAGATTTTTTTTAGACATTTCTTTGTTAATTTAATTTTTTCACGTTTAAACTATTTTAATGTCTTTATTTTCGAATTTGCTAATTTATCATCAGTATGAAATATACCACTTTAATTTACACACTAATTTATGCGATTTTAGACACTTTTATGTTATATTGTGTTCGTGTCAACAGCCATTTTATGCCATCCTCAAACAGAAACCCTATGGTAGAATTTTTAATTAAGCAATAGCGACAGAAGAACAAATTTAACGATGTTTTGAATTATGTTAAAAATGGCGTTGAAGACTTTTAATTTAGAGTTTACTTTAAAACTTTTGTAAATTTAGTGGTTTTTTAGCAACTTCAGGAGGGCAGTACATGTAAATTCAAAAATTACATTTATAGATAAATTATCCAAGAATATCCTCAAAAAGTTTCAGAAGTTAATTCGAGTTAGATCTAAAGATATGAAGCAGAAACTAAGCAAACCCATAAATAATAATACTTCATTGAAAACCTTAAACTGCTTTATCTCGAGTTTTAATTTTTGCATATTTTAATAAAATTATAATAACAAATAATAAGCAAAAAATACAAGATTTCTAACACTCATTTAGCGATGCTTATACGTATAAGTATTAAATTGAGATATTACGTAATATAATAAATAGTACGTACAAACATTATATATAATAATGATAAATAGTTACACTAACTATCGAAATTTGTAAAATCTGCTCCGTACTATTTTCGGTAAATAATTCGTGATCATTTTTAGGAATCGCAAGAAAATTATTTTAAAATATATTTTGACTAAATTTTCAAATAAGATTTTGGAATTTATATTAAAAATCAATGACAATCGCAGTTATTAATCAGAAAATTTTAATTATTATGTAATATTTATATAAAATATAATACCACACCATACGAAAACATTTCTTTGTTTTATTGAGATACATTTTTCAATTATTTTCATACTATTCAGTGATTCCTAAAATGCAGAAAATAAATTACGTTCCCCTGGTTTTAAATGATTATTTCAACGGAGTATAGAAAAAAATATAATGCCATCAAAAATATTGAATTTTTTGGTCTAAAATGTCGAATTTCAAAATCGTCAAAGTTTTACATTTTTTATTAAAATTTCTTAAAATTGTTACATCTTAAATTCATAGGTGAGGCTTAATTTCAGCCCAACATTGCGTTAATTTTCTTAAATTCAGTCAATATTTACGCTTAAAGTCTGACTTTCAGACAACAAAACTGACTTTCAGCCGATATTTTGGTTTGAAATAAGATTCGTTTAACTTAGATGCCATAAGCTCGATAAATCTTATTTTAAGCCAAAATATCGTCTAAAAGTAAGTTTTGCTTACTAAAAGTAAGACTTTAAGTCAAAACACTGACCGAATTTAAGAAAATTAACGCAATTTCCGGCTTAAATTAAGCCTCAGCTGATGGCGAATTTAAGATGTAACAATTTTAAGACTTATTTTTTTCTGTGTACTATGAAGCTATTGCATTAACTATAAACAAACATTTTTCTCAGTGTACTTTCTTATTTCTCACACAGAAAAACTATAAAGGGAGAAATAATAAATACATCTGTGTATAACATAATTCCATGCGTATTCTGGAAGTCCTGATCGAAATCATGGAATTTTCTATCCAATTTCTGTTAGCATGGATCTGAGTATTATCAGATTACATCGTATTAATAATCTTGCATAATACATCAACATTATATATATCAACGAGTAAAATACATTATACCAGTGACTAATATCTGCATATTAATCCTTTCCCCCCTATAATCTACATCAGTAATCAACATGATAACAATTTCTACTCGCAATGTCTAAAAATTGGATTACCTTCTGTATTATTAGAATGTCAAAGTTTTATAGATTAGGCATGCACTTTCGTCATTTGTGTTTTATCGAAATACGAATAGGAATGGCCAATGACACTAATGCTTTTGTAATAATGAAACCACTCGACTTAGGATAGCGATAGTAAGCAGGGGTTATTATATCTTGAAACACGTGGCGTACCATTGGAAATTCGTGGCTAATGAAAAAGTAAGTAGCAGGTAACGTGAATTGTCAATCGATGTCGTACCTTACGGCCCGGAACTCGTACAAGTGTCAACCTAACCCTATCAAAGTGTAATAATATTTATATTAGGGCGCGTCTAGAAGGGTCGTTGGCTTTACGAGAGGGGGAGTAAACCGACAGGACAGGGGTGACTATATTATCGAAGGGCTGTTCTCGTGGCTACGCCGTTAAATCGCCGAAGAAATATTTTCGGTTCCATCTCATTTTCATTTATGGCCTTCCGATCAGGGCTTCCTTCGATCCGCTTCAATATCGTGATAAAACGTTTATTGTAATTCAACAAAAAAAATGACATTTTTATCGTAAGTAGGATAAGACCTTTTTTATTGGAAAATTGGCATATTGTCTTGGGTTATACTTTTAACATTCAAATATTTCCTATATTTTGATGAGTAACAGTTTGATAGTAAAATTTATGTTCATAAAGTTAGTAGTTGAGTTGTATAGTTACTTGAAGTAGTAAATGTTACGCAAATTAGTTACGCGAACTACAAAAATAGTTGACTATCCGTTCTTACATTGAGGATACATACATACATTAGGGTGGAGTCAATTTTGCACCTTTGTTATGTCGGTGGCTTTTTCGTTAGTTTGAGTAGGCTAGATCAATGTGGGAAGTGGAAAAACATTTTTTTAAATATCCTACATTCGCGCAATCGCCACAAAACCCCTATTTTGGGGGTATTTTTAAAAAATTTTCTTCTCTAGTTTCGCCAATTTTGTAAAAATAATTTTTTTTGTTGGCACTTTTTCCCAGACGATATAACTCATGTAAACAATTTTTTCTTTAAATTACTGGAGCCTGTAAAAATGGCTAAATAAGGAAATTTTTGAGAAAATTGTTAACAAAATTAAAAAATTAAAATTTTTTGTTGAAAAAAAAATTGTTTGTACATTCTTCGGGTCAATCGGGACAAGAAATGTCTGTCGTGGATTTTACGTAAGATTCACATTGTCGGAGATAAAAATTGTCGTTCATTTCGTGTTCAGAATGACCCAAAAATCTAAACAATTTTTTTTTACAGACAAATTTTTAGAGATAAATTTTTTAATATTGTTACAAATTTTCTAAAAAATGACCGTATTTAGCGGTTTTTCACGGGCTCCAGTAATTTAAAACAGAGGTTTTAAAAATACATAGTCTGGGAAAAAGTTAAAAAAAAAATGATTTTTAAAAAATTGGCGAAACTATAATAAAATTTAAAATAAAACACCCCAAAAATAGGTTTTTTTTTGGGGCGATTGCTTGAGTGTAGGATATTATAATAAAAAATTGTATTATTAATGTGTCCGATTAACATTATAAAATCATAAAAATGACATTCTTCATTATGACGAATTAATGTCTAATATGTTTCCGTCATATTTGTTTTGAGATTTTATTCCAACTTTTTATGATTTGAATGATTCACAATTAATTACAAGATTGCTATTTTAATATTTAAAATAAATAAGGCAAACATTCACTCTTTATAATTCGTGAACCGCTTTTATCAATCGTGTAATACAAAACTTCAATAGAGTAAATCAGCATAATGCTTCTGATAAATTATTAATTTTTGAACTTTTCACATACATTTTTGTGGGAAAAAGTAAGTTTTAAAATTCAGACTTAATTTCGTCTGACAACTACGAGGTTCTTTAAATAAATTATCTTAATAATTAGGTCTTAAATTTTGTTTTAAAATTGGAAAATTACACAGGAACTTTTCAAAAATTCTCAGGTTTTAAATCAGTTTTTATAACTTCGTGGCGGTAAGGAAGAATATTTTTATCTTGAATCAAACATCGTCAACTTAAAGCCTAAACATTAACTTAATTTAAGAAAAATGGCGTAATTTTGAAATGATGTAAATATGACGAAAATATAACAGTTTTAGGGGTAATTTTTTCTGACAATCTAGAATTGGAAGGACTATTAGTTGGCTATAGTTTTAAGAAAAAATAATCGATATTAATGAACGTATAGAATCATTTGTTTTAAGTGTAGAATATTTTGTACGCTAATAGACAAATCAATATTTAAAAACTACTTTCTTCAATAACTACATCTTTCCTTAGTGATTAAACTCTTCATAAAAAAATACTGTATAAAATAATGTATTTTCGAATCATTGATATTTCCTGTTCTAAATCTAAAATAAGAAATTATTGATTTATTTACCATATACAGTGAAATACACTCTCGATTTAGAAATGGTCTCTTAGTCTAATTCCTCAAATAATCAGGAGTAACTTGAGTATAATTGCACATAGTAAGAAATGTTTTTCAACATTGTTCGAAAAAAATGTTCAAAATACATTGCTAGCTTTAGCGCAGTAGTTATTACTACGAATAACGTTAATTGAATTAATTAATATTACTAAATTTAAAATATGTGTCAAAATTTAAACAACGAAATTGAAAAGTTTATATTTTATTGTTACTTCATTTAATGAAATTTACTTAAACACTTATTGAACTGTATACATCTTTCGAAAAATAGTCAAATATACTAAAAATTTCTATCATCGTGTGGACGTTAAATAAAAATTAGTTTCCAGCTTCAAATGAATATACAAATTTTTATGTAATTAACGTTAACAAACAAAAGCCCGTACGAATGTAACTTATAATCAATTTGATCTAATAATAAATATTCAAAAGTACAAAAACAAGATTTGATATTGACTAAATTCGGGAAATTTGGAACACTTTTTAAACGAAATTAAGCTCTACATAATACATTACGTAAGAATTACCAAAGGATTATGAATTTGAAAAGGCCATTCTTCGTTCTAAATTTTGTCAATGAAAACTGAAATTTGTTTCTTTGTAAAATAACCTAGCCTTTCAAGAGAATAACTGTGTGTGAGATATTGCATGAAATATTATAATTTTTATCTGTGTAATTACAAAAATGGTAGTTCGTTTTATGGAAAAAAGTAGTAAGAAATTTGTTTCATAATATTCTAAATTTTTGGGCCTATTATCTCTTTTTTTTTCGTTTGGTTACCCTAAAAGAAAATAAGCCCAGTTTTCGTTTAGTTTTAGTTAATACCAATGTACAGGTAACATAACATAATGCAACACAAAGCTATACAGATTTCGACCTTTTCCATATAGACATTTAATGAATTATTTTAAAAATAACCCATTCAAAATTCCTGAAAATAATTGAATCATCAAATATTAAAAGGTTTTATAAAATATTGAAAACTTGTTAACCTTTCACCACGAAAACTATGAAATTGTAATTTTTCAGTGTAATATTCTAGCTACTGCAGTGGAAACGATCAATTGACTAGTGAAAATTGTTATTAGATTCCATTATTATGAGCTCTACTTTAGTTAAAATAAGAAAGTAAATCTAGAAATATCCGCCTGAAAAATGGGTGCATGAGGTCATTTTAGTTGTGTATACTTTTACGACTTGTACGTAACATCCGCATGACCACATTTTATTATCTGCGGTTATTGCGTGTATTACGCAGGTCATATACGGGTAATACCATAAGTGTACAGTAATCCTAATTACTTTTCCAATGAACTTGTTTCGCACACTCGAGTTTCCAATTGCAGATTCATCCGCTTTTATGAATGGATATTTCGCGTCATCAAATTATTTTCGACCTTGGGTTATAATTTTCATTTTCTGTCGTTACAAATGGCTCGCCATTATCGCCGGATATAATCGCGTTGAGAAAACGTTACAGCAACCTTAATTACGTCGAAATGGATCTTTTTATGTCATTTCCTTATTCTTTTTCTGCTCCTTTTCGTTACCACGAAATTCCTTTGAATTTTCGAAAGAAAAAAAAATCCATTACAATCCTGCAATAGAAAAATTCATCAGCAGGTGCGCACACCTACGTCATCCTTGAACAAGTTTGGTCTCAACTTAAAAAAAAAATAAACGAGGACGATGAAAAGGTTGGAATAAAGAAAGCGATTGTTCTTCAGTAACAATGACATATTTAATAACCGTTTCAACAATGTTACAGCGTCATACATGTCGTGAACTGGTAAATGATAATTTGTAATATATGACCATCAGTTACATGCGAAATTTCACTTCAACACTTTACTTCATGTTTCCAGGCTATTATAGTAATATAGTAAATATCATATATACATACATTATGCGTGTTTCGTGTTTTTAATACCTTTCGTACACACTGTCAAAATGGCAATGTCCATAAATGATTAATTGTTTATCCGCCAATAACAACGTTGATAAAATTTTAAGTTACAAATGACCTCTACGACAACTTATGAAATGATTAAACGATGACCTTTCATTGCGAATTTTAACAGTGATAAATTTCCTTCCGAAATACAAGTTTCGATAAACAAACGTTCAAATAAATATTTACCATTTTTTGGTAACTTCGCTGTTCGCATTCGGCGGTCAATCCCAATAATTGGATTACAAAAATTGTTTACTTTCATTCTCGCGACGTTCCGAGTACTTTTCTTAACGAAACCGTGATCTACGTCAATCGGGTAAAAAAGCAACAGTACATTTTTAATTAAACTACCCTAACGTGGGAATTGCTCCAGAAATAATTGCAATCAAATTGGAGGATAATGCCACTTTAATTTCCATGACATTCGCGATTCCAATCCGAAGTTCCTTATTAACTCCGCTTGAGATAAGCGTCGAAAGACGAGATGTTAGGTTATGCACTTAATTACGTAGTTCTCCTTAAAACGAAAGCAATTGCACTAAATCGATCGAATTTTTACAATTTTTCGACTCGAGATGAGGTTCGACCTCGGAATAAAATTTTGCAATAAAAAAATACAATCCAATAAACGAGTTTCAACTTTTGAGAAATCATTTTGTACTTGAGAGAAAAAAACCTCATCAAGATTCCTCGTAGAATTCTTTTGAGATCAAGTTTACTTCCCTATAACTTTTTTCTATAATCCACTTTATTTCAGAAGAATTCAAAGGAATGGGCTCCACTGAACGACATATGGCCTTGTTGCGAATTATATAAAATTTTAGAGACGGAACGATGAATTTCGTACGTAAACAAGGCGTTTAAACTCTGCCGAATCGAACAAACAATTAATGCTAATCAGTAGTCTACGCTTATATTTACAATTGGTTAATTATTCCCTTTAGTTGTGTGGTAGATACAATCAAAACATTAATAAGACGGCTATATTACATTTTAGGCGAATCGTACACATAGATATAGGGAACGCCCAATAAAGTTCAACATTTTCTGTATGATCTAGATCGTAGATGGCGTTCCTTTCCAAATAATCCAAAAATGAACATCGACGATGTTACGTAAGACATTTTATTCCAATGACCGGATTTAAATATATCATTTACTTAACTGGACGAACCCTGTACAAATATCGATTCTTCACCGAAATTCGCGCCTTATATCTTACTTCCTAAGGTATTATTTATATTCTGAGTTATTTAAGAATTTACCGTTTACTTGGGTATTTATTTACATGTGATATAGAAGAGGCTAAAATCATCGTCGCATCCGCTCATTTCGTCGTTAAATATTGGATTATTTATAACTTTGGGTAATTTATTGACATCCTGAAAGTACGTGATATTCCCTAAATGCATACAAAGCAATATTTACACGTTTACGAGTCTATCGTACAGAAAATCAAGAGACACTGCGTCCGAGTGTCCTATGTTACGTTTCTATAACATCGTTTTGTAATTTTCAATTTTAGAACACATTTTCTGCATACAATTCGATCGCTACAGATTTATCGATAATCGACTCTACATTGGTTGAAACTGTTGAAATCTGTCGGTGTCGGAGGCAGTCGAATCGATCGCCTAACGATTTTTTTTGTGAAAGTAACGAATTCAGTTGGGATGATGTTGGATAACGAGAGGCGCAAGAAAGTACTTCTAAAAATATCTAAAATCGACAATTCGGACGTGCCCATAACGCGAGAACGAGCTAAAACAACTGTCCATCGAAAAATAATTCGCGAGCATTTGCGCTTGTGCAAGTCGAGTACATCATGCAAAGTGACAAATGCGTTAGGCTCCCTTTCACTTTTCTCAATGGCGATGAATCGCGAAAAAAAAATGCTTGACGCAACAAAATCGCGAGAGAGACGGATGGAAAATATTTCGTATAGACTCTGTTACCATTTTTTTTTTGTCTTTTCAAATATTCTAACAACAGCTTTTATTGAATCTCACTTTGTGAACAACCCGCCGTATGAAATGAATACGACTTAAAGTCTCTATTTAAAACATTTTCGTAATTAAAAAAGGTACTTTATAATCTCATAAAAATACATATATGTTTTTCCAATATATATTTATATTTATACACGTATGATTACGATAAGACGTTTTAGAGCAGACTAATCAACTTCGAAGCCCACATTAAAGACCATGTAAGAATCAACACCACGCGTTAAATCAATAGTCTCCTCATCCGGTTTGGTGTCGCTAAGGTGCCAATAAATGAAATGCTTCTAACTTTTTTTTATTCAGGTTTCGAAAAGGACCCGAGCGCGAAAGCAGTCGAGAAAAAGGTATAGGCCACATTCTTGATCGATCTACATCTAATCCGCACCTTCCGTTTAATATATCTGTCCCTATATAATAACGACTTAGACTAGGTTTTGGGTCCGCGGCGCGGTACCCTGATATGTTATCTTGGTTCAGCAATGAATTGATTGAAACGTAAATTCGATAACGAACGAATAAACATCGCTAAAAACGCGCGAGCATGATATCGGTATTTAATAAAGTTCCCATTGCTGAGTGGGAGGGTTTCATTAAAACCGTGTCGCGCGTTTATTTGATCTACCTACGCTTAGAATTACACGATGCCCGTTATTAAATTACATGCTATATCGATTTTCTCGACCCCGAATTCAATCGTTCGGCCTTGAAACTTGGAACGGCTCATTTTTGTAAACAAATTTTGAAAACGTAGGAATCCATCGAATTTAATACCTCCCATAAAGGTAATACTGCTTTTGATTTCGAAGGTTTGGAAGCATGGAACGTTCGAGAGGTTCTGTTTGAGAAATGTTTGGGGACAACCGAGAAGCTGGCTAAACGACTGGAAATAAAGTTCGAGTTTCAAGAGCGCACGAGAATGATCGTTCGGCCTATATCTACAGTCAGGTCTCAAAGAATTGCTTTGTCAAATTTGACTATATTCGAAAAACGCTCGTTTTATCGGAATTATCGACGAATCCGATAGAGGGAACTGTTTTCGAACAAGTCGTATAGAAACGCGAGACGCTCCGAGACATGCAAAGGTATCATTTATTCGCACATTCATTTCATTGTTCACTCACTCATTCGACGTAACTTACATGCATCGCCCTCTCGATGTCCTCATTTTTTGTTGTTTCAAGAAAATAAAGGAATAGAGAGCATACTTGATACAAACTCACATTACATGTAGATTTACTAGAGTAGCCAATCTTAACAACGTTCGTTTTGGAAGCAGAAAAAAGGCCAATAACTATTGACCGTGAAGATAACTTTTCCATATTTCCACTTCTTATTTGCTTTTCTTCTCATACTCGTAATTTTTCATCAGTACTTATCCGCCAGTTTAAGTGTAATTAGCTATTCCTTTACTATTTGATCACTTCACAATTTCCACGCAAACTGCATCAGCCCATTATGTAGTGTATATATACTTCGTCACTGGAAGCCTGCCGCGAAGACAACAGTCCACAACTTCAACCAATCACAGTCAAATACTAAACTATGTCAACTACATCATTGTTTTTGCACTTCCACTTTTATTTATCCACTTCTTTCTCAAATTTGTTTAAAATAACGTCTAATACATCCCTCGTCTAAATGGATTATTATCACCCGCGGGCCGTTGATTCGTGTCGGGAGGTGCTCTTCTAAACGGATTCGCGTCGGTACGTTCACTATAACCTTGCTGATGTTGCTGTTGGACCCCTCTTCCAGCATCCGGGTGCGATCTCTGATCATAAGCATCGCCCTGAGCATCAGGTTGCATTTGATCGTAGCCTGTGGTCTGCTGATATTGTTGACCCCTTTGATCATATCCGTAAGCTTGACTCTCCACCTGCTGGCCTTGTTCTTGATACCTGTATCCTTCTCCATAATTCTGATATTTCTGCTCGTCTTCCTGATCAACGTTGGTTTCCATTCTCGTTTGAGACGTTAGATGATTGCCCACTTCACCGGAGATCGGTCTTTGCTCCTGCAACACGTATGTTTGGTACTCCTTATCAGGTGGATCTTGCATGAGAACATTTGCCTCATCTTGGAATGGTTTGAAGTCGTAAATGTGCCTTAGGTAATAAAGTACTGGTGCATATAGAAGATTACTGAAGGCAATGCCGATATTCAAAGCGGTGAAACCAATGGCTTCCACCACCCCACCAGCGATTATAGGACCAATAGCATACGCTAAACTGTAACTGATGTCCGCGATGGCGTAAATACTCCCGTAAACCGAGACGTATCGAACATCCACAAGATAACCCAAAGTTGGAAGTAATGCAGTATCTATTAACGCAATACCGAAACAAATGCCGCAAATTGGTATCATAAGCATCTTGTATGAGCTGGATAATGGAATAATAAAACAACACAATCCTTCTAATGCAAGTCCTCCTGCTGCCATAAGCCACTGATGTTGCGGATACTGTCTCGCCATTTTTACGGTAATAGCTACACCGAACACGTGCGGAAAGAATGCCGGAAGCCAGATCATACCCATTTTCCAATTGTCATGGGTGATATTATCTTCCATCCACAGGGAAATTGTCGGCTCCAGGAAGGCCAGCGCAACGTTTGACATCATCAAAGCACCCGCGCACACCGCAATATAGGGATCGATGAAAAGTCTCCAAATCGGTGTCGTTGGACCTGTTTCGCGACGGCTCTCCTTAATTTGCTCCTTCAGAGGTTTCATCACTAGCAATAGCATGAATCCATCTGCTAAACTGATAAATGCCAGGATCAGAAATGGTACCTCTTTACCAGCGAACTGATACAGGGCTCCTCCAAACGGAGGAGCTACGAGGCATCCAAAACTAATGAAAGCCAGCGCGATTCCCAATGCTTTGGATCTTTCATTTTCCTCCGTAAATCGATCCGCAATCATTGCCAATCCAGACGTATCCGCGAATGCGGACCCAACACCTTGTAAACTTCTCGCGAAAAACAAAACTCCGTAACTACGTCCACAGGCAAATACTGCGGTCGATAGAAACATTATAGACAGACCGATCATCATTGGTATATCATATCCTATCCTATCTATCAATGCACCGGAAAATGGATTGATCATCAGTTGTACGATTGCTTTTGAAGCGAACAATACTCCAGTTGCGGAATCCTGACCATGATGGCCTGCCGCCTTCGTTGCATTAGGAGCGTTTGGTTCATCATCGAATGTACCAATATACTTGAGGTAATCTGGAATAATTGGTACTATCACCATGTACAGCATGTTGTCCAGCAACAGTGCTATACACACGATAACAAGAATTAATTTTCGCTGTGCCTGGGGTTCCTGGGTTTTTTCCCAGATGATATCCTTAACCTCGCGAATTTCCAAATTCAAAACGGGGATCTTTATCGAAGACATGTTTGCTGGCTGATGTTGCTTGAAGTTGTGTCGAATTTATTTAGTATATACCGTTTTTTGCTAACTTAATATTTTTTCGAATAAAGTTGAGTATGTTTTATGGTATTCAGTGTTGAATTCTTCAAAATTTTGTTACTTATTGGGAAAATGAAATTTGTGTACAAAATGTTTAGCGTCGTTTCGAGGTGGGTTGTCTTCGTGTTCCTTATAAAAGTGATTGACGCAGCTTCCGTATCTTCTTTCGGTGCATTAGTGTGTTCTCCATTGAATTTAGTTAGTAAATGTTGAACAAAATACTGAAAATTCCTAATGATGCTCAAAGGACGAATAACGATGCTTTGGTGATGCTTGATGTTGGTTCGACGCCGAAAGTTGGCGACATAACAGCGATCGACACGACGCGCATCAGGCCGAGCCACGGGCAACCTACAACAACAGATCACTCTGATTAAAAAATGCCAACAATTTCGAGAATATTTTTCAGTCATAACCGGAACGAAAGAGGAGCCCTAGCCCGGCCTGATTGCGCAACTGCTTGTCTTTTCGCCATGACTTAAATTATTTTCCCACCCTGAATAAAAGCCCATTACAGGCCACGAATATGTTTAAAAAATTTTATCATGGAAATTCACGTTCGGAACAATGGTTCCAAAAAACCCTTCTAAGAATGAATTTTGAAAAAGGTATGATGAGCGAAGTTGCAGGTTACGGATAATTAACAGTGCCGAATGAGAGCTCCCTTGTACACGACGTATATCATATGATCAGTTATAAACTACAAACTCGTAAACTTTTAAAAATGTATATTTGTCCCAGGAACAACGGGCATTGTCATCAAAAAGAACATTTCGGTTTACTATTTCCTAAAATGTGTAACTAGTTCAAATATTTCTAAGCATGTCTAGATACGATCTCGTTTTTCAGCTAGCTGGCCAATTTGTGTAAATCTTCCAATTTTACAACCGCGATCGGAAGCAGGTCTATTTATGGCTTGAAACTCTAGGCGTACATGTTAAAAAGTTACTGTACTGCACGCGACCCGTAGCTGTTGTCCTAGATCGCGACTTGCGGTATTTGAAATATAGTAGCAAAACCAATGGTCACTCGCTCTTAATATTATATCATTTTGTCAGAACATATTATGGACAAATATATTTTATTGATAGAACATCAATTGTTACTTACCAGAATTATCGGCAATCTTCTGTCGAAGAGAGTTGGCGAGGCGCTGGGGACCAACAAAGGTTGGAAGTCCCGAAAGGAGGCCGCTCAGGGTTGAAGCCACGTCTGCTGGAGGTTGTGGCGTTTCTTCTCCGGAGTCGTTCTCCGACTCCCTGACGCCTTTTGTGCCCTGGCCCTCCACCTTTTCAGCCGAGTCCTCTACCGAGCCTAAAACATTAAGGTAACATACCCTTTCAATCAAATAATAAGTTCCAAATAAAATTACAGCGGCAGGCTATTATCATTTGATGTCAGGAATTAGAAAATCCAAGTTACAACTTCTGGAGGTGGAATATTACGTCATCGTTTTCAAAGGACACTATCTGAACATTATTGGAAATTAGTGTCATTCATCTGGATTCGGAAAGGCAGTTCTGACTCGAATGACAGATCGTTTATGGCGAATTGGAAATTTACATAATCGTAAATCACAATGACAGCTAATTTGAAGCTTTCGTTCAATACCGAGATTGTCACATAATAGTCCAACTTTTATCAAAAGGATGTTAAAATTGTTACGATAATTGTAGGTATTTTCCAATAACCGTCTTGGAAATATTAATATCAGAGGCATTGAGCGAAGTAGTTAAGAGTTAATTAGATTAGAAAACCAGCGGCGTAATTAAATCGGTTTACCAATACTGCAAACGAGTTTAGCGATGTTTGCAAAAATACAACAATAACCATTCAGTTACCTTGCAGGCTTATATTCCAAGGTAATAAGCTTTGTATTATTAGATAGTTGCGGCATCTTAGGAAATCATTTATAGCGCATCTCATTATATTATGATTAACTTAACAAATTATCAGTTTTAAACTCGATGTTATAAAAAAATAAATAACATTTTTTGGAAATGTGAGATGAGAATAATCTTAGTTCTTTTACATTACGTAATAATTGATTACGTGTTGGTTGGAGATATGCACATGCGCGATGGCCCCCTGCAGTTTACGCATCTGCGTTTGCGCACGAGCTTGCGATAATTGTCGAATGCTGCATACCGGCATTAAGAGAACGAATTTATTTTGTGTAAACTGACCAAAAAATTTGCAGCGTGCTATGTTTCCATATATACGCCGCAAATTCAATATTATAATTAAATTATCGGAAGGATGAATTAATTATATGAAATCATGAAATTTCGTTTAATTCCGTTTTTCCATGATATTGTTTAATTAATGAAACAAGTAATTAAAATAAAAGAAATAATATTTAAAATTGGAATTTATTTCAACGTTGATGATGATATTTTTGAAACTGGGTTAATATATAATTCTGGTAGTAAAAGTAAGGTTGTAATTAATTTAGAGTCTTAATTGAAAATTAGATTACGCAGTTACCGTAAATATATGCAAATGCACTTTTCGTTGAAATATTAATTACGGAAAACGTCGGATATAACATATTTTACAGTTTTATACACAGTTTAAACACATTAATCAAAATTCAATTTTATTTATTTCAAAAAAGGAATATAAATTTACTGAAGAAAATTTTCGTAACATTTTTCATCTCAAGTGAATGACAGACTTATATTTTTAACTGTGGATTCTATTAATGTAAATACTTCTTCGTTACACTATTAAAACCTTTCCAATTATACTCGTATATGAGAAGCTATAAGATAATGATAACACCGGACATATGAAAAGGGACCTCAAGGGCTGTCGTCGCTAATGAAAATAGAACCAGACAAAGAAGGCAAAGACACAAATGAATGATAAAAGAAGAAAATCCAAGAAAACAAAATTTTCTAAACTACAAAACTTGCATTAATTATAATTTTTTTGTTATGGTTTTAAACATATTTTTTATCTCTAAAATTTCTGAAAATGAAAATGTAAATAATGACGATTACATAATCAACTTTTTATCAAATGATACACGAATTACATAGAACATTCACAATAACAAAATGAAAAAGTAATGAAATAAAATATGGTTTACGAACATTCATTTTCATCACATTTAATAATGGGAAAAACATCAGTCTTAATGACTACACGCACCAGGATTAGGAAAGTATACTAGAACACGCGATGGTATTTATAATTGAAAATGGTCAGCAGTTTTTGAACACGTGAAAGTAAAATTTGGAACAAAACGATCAATAACACTGAATAAAAATATAAAATTTTGTGGTATATCGAATTCTTCAAAAATAATTCTGGATTGCAACGAGTCATTTGAAGCATGCACCGCTGCACCGATTACACTCTAGTATCTTCGGACCAAACGCATCGCGCGCAAGAAGAAACTCCGTTCGGAACACTTTGCCAAATTTTTTTTGAAATTTGAGATTTGACAGGTGCAATCTGTCAGCGGCGATATGCTGTAAATGTCACTTTGAGTAGAAAAAATCGGTAAAAATACTCACGCAGACCGAAGGGCTCCCGATGAGCAGGGGCGTCTCGCTTAGGATGGACGTGTCTCACCGTTGGGGTAGCTTTCGAGCATCTGCCCTCGGAGTCCTCCCCGCCACTGCTCCAGGAAGATACCCCACCCGACCGGGTGCTGCGTCCGGGGGTAGGGGGCGCGAGTGGAATCGGGCGCAGCCGCGCCAGGAGGAATCCCCAGGATTGGCGACGGCCTTTTCCGTCCTCCAGTGGCCTCGAACGATCATCGGGGTGAGGGAAGTGGAGGAACCAGGTACGACCGTAGGCCGGTCGATGTTGCGCGGTATTTCTGGCTCCAGGTCGATACCTCGCTTTCGCTCACCTGCCGACCGACGACGACGGGGTAGGACCCTCCGAGGAAGAGCGACAGAGAAGAAACGAGTACGTACGTACGCGCCCCCGTTTGACCTCGAGGCTAATTTGAAGTTTAGGGCGGGGTTCTGCGGTGCCTAGATACGACACTGCCGACAGGTTCACCTGATTTTCGAAACGCTCGATTGCATCATTTTCACCCAAGCCATTGTTAAGATATCCTCTAGTCAAAAGCTGCTAGTAGTCAAAGGATAGATTTTTAAAGATTTAGAGGGGGAGTCTGATTACGAATGTTGCTGATGAAAATGCCCTCAATTAATGGATGTGGCCTATCAAATAACAAAAATCTATCTGTTTTTGACATTAGCAGAGCTGAAATGTTGAAAAATTCTATGAAAGGATGGTCAAAATGATTGAAAAGTGCAATTAATGTCTGTTACTATAATGAAACCGAATTTGTGGACGAATGTTATTGAATCGATTTGATGTTGTCTTTCTGAAACGGAAATACCAGAAAATCGTACGATTAGGACTTGGAAGGCCTTGTAGGATAGAAAAAATTGAGAAAAATGTGGCAATTGTTTTTATTGTATATTTATTTTAATCTTTTATTGTTATGTTTTAGTACTAATACTTTTAGAATCGCTGTCCCTCGTTGGGCGCCATTTGTAACAGTTCACTTTTTGTTTAATTTTGCAGATAACTTACTACTTTTCACTTTAATAATTAATGTAGATCTTAACCTAAATGGTTAGAGATGATATATCGAAAAACTCTTTGAACGGACTGCAAGAATAATTGAAAAATGGAATTAATGTCTGTTACTAATTACGCCGAATCTGAAAATAAGGCCGTAGTTTTTCATCGTGTATTTTACTACATTCCAAAACGGCATACTACAAATATTATTAATAGGACATAGTAGGACATTCAAAACTCAGAAAAATATCACATTTCTTGTATGCATAATTTTAATAATGACTTGTACATCGTCCTTCCTTCTTTTATTTACCGTCAATGAAAAAATAGTTGAAAAAAGTCGTACTATAATTTTTTTTTTTAATAAAAATTACAAAGCCATGGGATATTTAAGATTGCAATCGTTGCATATTATTATCTATTTAACTTATAAATATGAACAAAAAGGAGTGTGACAGTATTCTTCCTGCTTTTTGAAGATGTTAAAAAAAAAGGAATAAGTTAGTCTTCATCAAAATTGTATGTATATTTTGTTAACATGAAATATTAAAAATCTCGTAGCTATTCCCATATTTAAACATTTTTGTTATTATAATGATTCAGTGTTAATATATATAGAAATGTCCCATGTTGGGCGCCATTTTTAAGAATTAACTTTTTATTCAAATTGATAGAAAACATCCCTATGACTGCGATTTTCACGACGTTTGTCTATCATTTTTAAGAAAAACTTATAGGACAAGAGTTCTTCAAATATTTTTTCCTATTTTAAATAGTTAACGATCGATTATTTTTATTTTTCGCCACAAGGATTGAAATTTAGTTTTCTTAATCATTTCCGTTTATAATGTATTGTCTGACATTCGTATTATCCGTCGTTGGGCGCCACTGCTATTATAAAAGTTAATACACTTCCTATGACTAAGTTAATTAAGCCTTTACTAATGAAATGATGGACAAAATTAAATTTTGTTATGAATTCGTAATTGAAAACACAAAAGTGCATCTGAATTTTTGTTCCGATTGCTAGCGATAAGTCTCCTTCAGTAGTAACAGACTAGTTCAAAGTTAATCATGTAAAACATAACTGATTGAGCGCAATTTTTAATAGTTAACCATACAATTAAATTCGGGTTGAAACATTTACTTAATCGAGATATAACTAAATAATAAAATATTTCATTCATTCAGTATAGTTTGAAAAAAAGGATTATTTTTAACACGGAACCAGGTTTATGTTACAATGTGTATTTGTTTGTTTATCAACAAATAAAAGGTAAATATTCTACTAATTACTATTATGATATTAAATAACAGAGTTCTGTTTTAAAAATACTAATGAGCATATACTAAACCTTATAGTGTATAGAAGACTGAGAGGAAACTATTATTTTTTCATATACATCCCAAAAATATCAAATAATTTTTTCGAAATTTATTTATTTAGCACGTTTTACTGTTGTTTTAATCTTTAATTCTATTTTAGTTGGAATTACTTTTTTTTCGGCGGTATGTTACTGGAATTCTTTTTTTAATTGCACAACTACGAATAAAATTGTTTTTATTATTTACTCAAATTGATTAATAAATATTATTCGGAGATATTTAATTAATATATGACTAAATAACCGGAAGACCAGATGTGAGTACAGTAGACGCAGCAAATGGCGCCCAACGGCGTACAGTATTACGAATTTCATATGCGATAAATTCGAAATTGGAATTAACAAATTGAATGGACTAAATATTTGTTACATTAAGTTTATGTACTTTGTATTAAAGACAGTTTGTCTTCGAGCGACCAAAAAATAATGTATTTTAAAAAATTTTTTTTTTCGTGGACGGATGTCATTTGAATCTTCCATTTTTTTGGCACTTATTTGCCATATATTTAAGTAATAATGTTTTTTTTTAAATAAATCGTAAATTAGTATATAGAGGCATACTTTGTAATATTTCTGAGTTCTAGAGTATGTTTCGTTGTCTAGTGGCTGCCAAGGTACCTAGACTTACCATAGTTCGGTAATGCAAATGAAAATGTCAAATATAACGTAAAAAATGCCTCGAACTAAATTTTCGATTAAAAAGCTGATTCTGCAATAATAAGCAGTATAAAGATGCAAAAAATATCAACGTTTGTTATTTACAATCTTTGTAAAACTCATTAAAAAATGCCATCCAATGTAAATTACCTGAAAATGAGCAGAAATTATGAAAAAACGTGTTCATATGTAATATATTCGCTTAGTCTAAAAGAACAGTTATGTGTTATATCATCCTTAATGAATCTCCACCCCGAAATACTAAATATTTCGTAAGGTTCATGTTCAGATAACTAAAATTTAACAAAAGTCATGAAAGCTCCAAGAAACCGAGGATAAACCGCAACCGTAAATCGGACTTCCAGGAAGTGCCCAAAAAGTCAGTTTCGCAACGATGTTTTAGTAGAGATATCGGATGTAAGTGATGTTACAAGGACGAATTGGGAGATTTGGGAGAGCTTTGTGGGTGAGGTTTAGGATCGAACAAGGATTTGGAATGATTCCGTCGGACTATTCGGGACGTGCACTACTGTAACGGGTGACGCCCCCAGGGCCGTACGAGCGTCGTTGATGTTCCCGCGCAAGAAAGGATTTGAGAATCGATGTCGCAAACTCTCCTGCGGACTCGATACATACGGCGAGCATTGAGCTTCCCGACGCTTAATAATGGTATCCGCCAGAAATCTGAGGTTATGGTAATTCTTAACACGCGAGCTTTTACCTGCCGTACGTGTCCCGAGAATAAATAACCTATCTTCCAGATAATACTGACAATAAAATATGGCCAAAAATGGTAAATTTTTCAACGTCGATGATGACGAATTCGTTCTCAGGTTTTAGAAATTAAAAATGAGGATTCAGTGTGGGGGACAACCAAAATTAACACAAATTTATAAAACTCAGCATGTGGAGGATATCGAGGACCTTATCCTTTTTGTTTTTTTTTTGCGCGCCAATTAAATTAAAATAAAATCGAAAACGGATTTCCATTAAGGGATGCCAACAACCTCTAAATACGGAATTTTGTTTAATTCGTCCACCATATTGGATCCGTCATTTTAAATTTTTAAAAACCAATAACTATTCAGTATTCAAAGATTTCAAAAATCTTACATACTAAGTTTTCAATTCATAATACAATTCACAAACTACAAATTTCAATTCATTTAAGAAAAATTAATTTTGAAGAAAATAATTCAATTTTTCAAGGTTTATTTGTTGTTAACAATGGATTTTTAATCAGATAAGGCTTTGATTTCTAAATTTCTTGGAGCGAGTCTCTTCAATACAGCGGTTCAATTTTCATTCCAAGAAACTTAGAAATTGAATTTGCAAGGAATGAATGGTCGTCCAGATAACAAAAAAACCAAATAAAAAAATGTTCAGAGGGTCGAGTAGGGTCGAAATTTGAAAATTGAAATTTGAAGTTTGTTTCGGCAAATGTTAACAGTCTGCCCGCTGTCAAAGCCAGGAACGAGTTATTTGTCATTTCGAGATCTTATGAAGATTGAAGACATTACGGATACAAAATGTATTATAAAGTTTTCCGAAATAATTTTTGTCAACTGTAACTCTTGAAGCCTAAATTGGTTTCAACACACCCTAAAAAATGGTGACAAAATTAATATAATGATTCAGTGTTTATATATATAGCAATGTCCCTTGTTGGGCGCCATTTGTAAGAATTAACTTTTTATTTATACTTACTCCAGGAAGTTATAACTTTTTATTCAAATTGATAGAAAACATCCCTATGACGTTCCTCTCCTATTATTTTTAAGAAAAACTTATAGAACAACAGTTCTTCAAATATATTTTCCTTTTTTAAATATTTAACGCTCGATAATTAATATTTTTCGCCATGAGGATTGAAATTTATTTTTCTTAGTAATTTTCGTTCATAATTTATTATCTGACATTCGTATTGATGTCCACCGTTGGGCGCCACTGCTATAATAAAAATTAACGCACTTCCTAAGATTAAGTTAATTAAGCCTTTACTAATGAAATTATGGACAAACTTAAAATTTTTGTGTGAATTTATAATTGAAAACACAACAGTGTATCTCAATTTTTATTCTGATTGTTAGCGATAAGTCTCCTTCAGTAGTAACAGACTAGTTCAAAGTTAATCACGTAAGACATAACTGATTTAGCGCAATTTTTAATAGTTAACCATACAATTAAGTACGGTTTGACATATTTTCTTAATATAGATATAACTTATGGAACAACAGCTTTTCAAATATTTTTTTTCTTTTTTAAATATTCTTATTTAAATAAAATTAATATCGTGTAAATTCAAACTCAAAATGTGCTGATGTTACAATGAATTTTGTTATGTTTAGTATTTAATTATGTGCTAAAAATTATATAAAATATGCAAAAACTGTTGCGAAAAAACTGCATTATTCCCTGAATTGTTACAAATCACCAAGCGAACTTAACTTTTGTCCTAAAGTGTTGGTCACAACATGTTTGTTACCTGAAATGCTGATGCAGTCGTGTTAGGAAATTTTTTGAGATTTATATCTTAAGATATGAAACTATTTTTATTTAATAAGCCATTTAGAATAATGAACTCTGCATCATTAATCTATAAAAATAAAATTACTTAATAGTATATTGCATATAATAAACTTTTATCAAAATAAAACTAGTGAATATAGTACTCAAAAGTATATAACAATATTGATGTCGGTATTAAAAGCGTCACACGATTTTATCGAGTAGTGGGTAGAAGAGTGGACGTGTGGCAAGAACTCCACTTTCAAACTTTTTACTCCGTAATGTCTGTAATTTTAAAAATATTAGAGAGTGTTTGAAAGTTTTATCCCTCAAATATAAAATTCTCCTACAATATTTTTGTACCCAACGGCCCCCGCGGTTTTGAGAAAATAATGTACGTTATTGATCTTAGCTGATATCATTTTCTATTTTCATAAAATTCAAAATTAACAACCTGATATTTTTATATTTAAAAAAACCTCTCGTTCTGAATTAATCATAATTAACACTTTAAACGTTCTACATTATAAATATCGGGCTCAATTGAAAGTATTAATTGAACAACAAATTAATTGATATAACCGTGTTTAACTCGTTATTTACTAACAATGCATCAATAATGATAATTGGTAATACAAGTATATCTCTTGAAAGGATAACTTGCAGACTTCAGGCAAATTCTGAAGACAAATTAACAAACTTAAGGGTTAGACTAAACTTTCCATGAATTTACTAGTCTTCGTTAAATCGTTATGTTCGTAACTTCGTTATTTCTTAGTTGATTTAAATGCATTATCTTCGTTTTATGTAATTATCTTTATAATTATATTATTATCCATATTACAACAAATAGCTTATAAAGTGATTATGGGAAAATAAAAAATAATAATCGTAATATATATTAATTTTTAAATTTGTTTTTAGCAATCTTGTTTCTATTAATTATGCTTTATAGAAAATTATTTATATAAATTATTTGATTTTCCCGAGTTTTCTTTATATGTGGAACTCCAGTGCGAGAAAAATTATTTAATTTAAAAATATCCTCGATCTTTTGACGCAACTGTACAATATTTCGTCGTGGATATTAATGGATACAATTTTGTGGAAATAATTTAGTGAAATATAGTAACATACCGAGCAAATTGAATTTGTCTCCAATACTTGAATTTGCGGATCTCTATTGATCTCACCGGAATTGTTTTGAATATGAATGCTGAAATTTCCATTTTACAGTACACCTATTTGCTTATCGTATAAACACTCGCCAAACCGCTATGACGATGCGTGTTCCGGTCGTAAATTACTTTTTTTAAAGTTTTATATCCAGAGTATCAATTGAAATATATTCTATTTATTTATAAACAAAAGATCCAAAATATCAACTTTGAAAAAAAAAATAAAAAATTGTATTTTATTGTTTCATTTGATATAACTTATTTTTAATATTGGTATGGAATTCTCTTTCGAATAATCTGCACGAAAATATAAAATTTTAATTATTGCATCTGTTCAATTTTTTAAACATTTAAAATTTTATACAGTAAAATCTGCACTGTTCTCAATCAGTCGGTAGATTTTCATTCTCAGTGCAAATTATTAACTCTTGTAAAACAACTACGCTAATTGAAATATTCAAAGATGAAATATAAAATGTATTTACATCTGTTATTGCTCGCAAATAAATACGAAAAAATCCCGCCCCGCGGTGAATTCGAACCTGAGTCTTTATTAAGCTGACGCCTGAGGGAAAATTATAATTTTATACTCCTAAAGATGCTATATTTGTTCCGCTTGTTTCGAAGAGCAATAAACTTCATAGTACTCAAATGCCTGACTGTTGTCAGAATAAGAAAAATTCCGGTTGTTTATTACAAATATCCGCAATACTCTGAAAGAAATATTAACATAAATTTTAGTATTCTGATTTTTTGTGGTATAAATACTATTATTTTAGTCAGTTTTACAATGTCAGAATTAGATTTTTCATTATATATTCAAATTTATACACTGAGAATTAAAGAAACATAGTAATTATATAATAGTAAATAATACGTATTTTGAAATTGGCATTTTTAAAAAAATACGATTCATAGTCTGAATGGTTAAATTTGTCATATAACACCAATAATTTAACACCCTGATAATAATATCCCAGGCCATCCTGGGATTTTAAATACGGGAGTCACCACCTTTATTTTGACCCCTTTATATTAAAATTATGACAGACAGTCATATAATGTGTTCTGAATAATTTTCTACCTAAAAACATATAAGGTGGCCAAAAATAAACAAAAATTTATCAGTTGAGAATTTTTCTTTCTTTACCAGTTATATATATTTTTTCAAATAAATGCGTTGTTCGAAATTACAAAATATGCACAGATAAAAAACAGCTTTGAAAAATATAATAAATTTTAAGAGAAGATACATTTTTAATATTCAAATTTTATAGTTTTTAGACTAAATAGAGCTTGAATCGTTTGAAAAATATTAATAAGTACTAAATTTTAACACATAATATGAGACTTCTATTGATTTTTATGAATGGCTCAAATTTTCTTCTTTTCGGCGGTTAAGAATGTTTTAAAAATGAATAGATTTTAACGAATGTTTATTTTTTGGAGAAAAAAATTCTCTACAACTTTATGGTACAACTTTTTTGCATATTTCTGAATTAATTACTTTTGAATTATTACTTTTCACAATTTCTGAACAGTTTTAGCGTTCAGGTAAAAAGATTCGAAAAAATTCGTTCCGTAAATTTGTAAAAAATCTTTTTCTTGAAAAAATAAGTCGTCATTCGTTAAAATCCAGTCATTTTCGTTAGCAAACGTTGTTTATCAAATTATTTTTGCAGGTCTCAATTTGTTTTTAAAAAACAATAATACTTTTTCCCTTAAACAATGTCATTATTAGTGACTATTAAATTCTTGGAAACGTTATTAAATATAATTTTCTCAAACACAAATGCAGGGGTCTAACTACCTTAACAAACCATGGGTATTTTGTTTCAGAGTCCAAATTGGAGACGAATAACCACTACATGTCGAGATGCCATTTTATTTTTTATCCTCCAAAAAGAATCCTATACAAATCATATACTCTATCCTTTAGATTTGTTCAAGAGCGAATAAATAAATCAAAATCTATATCTGAATCGAAGTAATAAACGACCTGAAAGATAAGTTTCTTCTTTGTTTTTGATTTGCGAGAAAAGTGTTCTTGATATCAGATTTCTTTTGGATGTTCTAGAATAGTTTTCTTTCTTCGCAATCTTTCTTCAAAATGACTAAAATTCTCTAGAGAAATTTTGTATTTTTCCGAATTAGGGATTCTATGTTTATCTTACGAAATTACCGCTTAAAATATTTTATGATAACGAAATACCGTACAGTGTCTAGAAATATAAAATCACTTAGGTGAATGACAGATTAGAGCACAATGAAACAATTCTGAAATAACAGATGATTTTATAACAGAAATAATGGTGCTAAAGGATTTTTCAGTGCGTTTATATATAAAGTATACACACTACTGTGGATGAAAATAGATGACCGAATTCTTGGCTTTAGTGCTTCAACGACATAAAATAAATAAAGGGATATATGATTATTCAAACATAAAAATAGAATTTAACAGATTTTCACCAGAAAACATTGTTTTTTATTTTGATTCCAACTTTATTCCATAAATATTCATTTTTTTAATCACTCTTACATATTATATTTATCAAACTACTTTACTTGATCGTCCCGAAATGTATAAACTCTTATTATTAAACATCAAAAGTGAAAAACTAAACGGCGTAATCAAATTTGGTTCGAATTGAATGGTATATAGTGGAGATTTTTTCGTATTCGTACTAAAGGTCGTATTTTTTAAATTCCTTCGGAAGCATGTTTTAATAAGTCGATAGTTAATAAATAAATTCCTCACCGTTTTGATTAGTGCAGTAACTATTCACTGCAGCATCAGTGAGTTTCACATTTTCAAATCACAATATGAAAACAGCTATTAAAATTATTTAAACACAGTTGAAATAATGTCTAATCGTACTGTCCAATAAAAAGGTAATATCTTACGTTTATATGAAAAAAAATTAATTTCTTATGCATTAAACAAGGTCGTTACATAATCGTATAATAAACAAACCGATTTTTATCAAGGTAGTAAGAAAAGGTAAGTTTTTGTAGTAATACTACGATACTATCGCATGTGAGCACGATGTAAATGACAAATCAATATTTTAATAAAATGAGCATACGATATTAAATTACGATACTAAAAATTGAAAATTATTCCTCGACATTCTGACACCTTTCCACAACAACGATATATACTTTTTCCGATAAATTTAGCAAGTTTTGACCGCCTCTCTCACTAAAGTCGGTTATTATAGTAACTTTTCTAATACCACTTTTTTATTCTATGACAGTAAAGAAATTCATTTCAATAACTTGCATTTCGACGATTATCACACAGATCGCGGAAAATTCAGGAAGTCTGCATGATTGAATAGAATTTAATATTATGAAACTTGTTTAATTTTCGACTCCTTCGCAAAGGATGGGAACGATTCCAATTCTATTTTAATTGGATTCCCAAGAGACGATGCGTTATAATCAACAATAGCAATTCATTAATGTATTAATTAATTAAGCTGTACGCATGAACACATGAAAGGGTTTAAGCCACGTATTTGTTCTCCGGGACTTCTGTTTGCCGAAACTACCATAACGACATGCATTCAATTATTTCTGAGATAATCGCAGCTGTCTGATGTAGCCAATTTTTTAAATTGCACAACACGTTATTATTTATTTTCAGAAATATTATGTGTTACAAAAAATGCAACATTCTTATATTTGAATTTCTTTATATATATGTAGGTACATTAACCAAGTAACTCAAAAAGTTGATCATGTACCCTCCACATTTTTAGTTGAAAATTACTATATAAAGTGATTTTGTCACTTTTATAAAAGCTATGTCTATAACTTTGTTAGAAACGAATGAAAATGATGATACTCTTAATAAAGTGAGTCTTCAAATATAAAACAGGAAAAAATTGACTTTATTTACACTCTAAATATGGACAGTTGAAAATTATTAATTAGCAAACGAAGAGTGGGTTACTTATTTAATTACTAGTAAATTAATAAATAATATACAAAAATATTATATTTTACCATTATCATTTTACTAATATATTAGTGTTGTGTTACTCTTTATTAGTAAAATATTGATTAATTAAATATAATTCACTTATCATTTTATATTAGTACTTTCGTACTCATTCATATTTAGAGAGAAGAGAGTGGTCCACTTTTTACTTGATAAAATTTAGATTATAGGTTTTTATCTGGAATCCATCATTGTCAATATAATTCTAATAAAAAATATGTAGACAGTCTACAAAATATTCAACAACATCACCGTAAATTAATCAATTGCGTATTTTTATTTCTTATACAGTGCTTTTACTACAAATAAAGAAACATTGTCTAATCCAAATAAATAGTAATAAATTAATGATTCTTTAATGTACTTCTTGGTTGTATGACATGATTTATTACACATTGTTACAAAATAAAAAATCGGCCGGCACTTTTATAGCGACCTAAAATTGAAAAAAAAACGTAAAAAAGTCAGAGATACTTTCAACTGTAGTTTAGTCAGTTTTCATTTCATCAATATAAGATTTGGATAGTCAGAATGGTGAGCTTTTTGGCAATCGAATTAAAAAAAATGTTCTAAATCGAATAAAAATTAGGGTAGTTATGACTTATTTTTCACTCGAATCATGGTTTTTAGCCATAAAATGACATTTTGTGGGTGGTATAGGGAAATTATACCATACCATCTTGCTCAGTTTCACTACATTTACAGCTTGCACTAGATCCCCATCAACATTGTCATGTTATATATTGCCATGTAACACATTAATTCATAAATTGTTAAATTTAAATTAGTAGTTTCTTTAACAAGTTTATTTTATACCTATACCAAAAGAACACTTTTACAATTCAAATTAATATTTCTTACGGTATTCGAGAATTTTTTTTCATAAATATAATTCCTAAGTAAATATATTAAACCAAAGGTAAAATGTCAAAGGAATGAAAATTGGTTTCGCTTTTTCTGAAGAAATGACTCTAATGAGTTCGTTAGATGTAACATTTCACAAATTCAATA
This sequence comes from Trichopria drosophilae, assembly GCA_030407085.1. Taxonomy (NCBI): domain Eukaryota; kingdom Metazoa; phylum Arthropoda; class Insecta; order Hymenoptera; family Diapriidae; genus Trichopria; species Trichopria drosophilae. Next base: position 80,944,441 of record CM059587.1, on the reverse strand, counting down.
TTTTCTTAACAATTTTATCTTCTTTTAAAGAAACTCGTCTGTACAATTTGAAAGATTTCATTATACGAAATTAAATTACGTAAACATTATAGAGACAAGGGATTTACGATTCAAAATTAATATTTTACTGCTATTGAATGGCAATAGACTTTTTTATCATTCGTTAATAATTAATCAGTGTTATTAAACCTTATCTTATTTGTATTTCAGATTTATACTTTAACATTTTTCTTCAACAATTTTATTTTCCATCGCTGTTTATTTACACTGAAAACGTAAATATTTCTTATTGTGAGAAGGATATTGTACATTTCGAATATTTTTCCTCAATTATTATTTTAAAAATTCCGTTTCATTATTTTTAATTTTACAAAAGCTTGTATAATTTACACTACATATAAAGTAACAGTACGATAAACTGAATAATTTTATGAAATGGAAACATTCGTGGATCAAAAAATATAAATGTTGTAATTTTTTTATATACAAAATATTAACAACGATAATATTCCACAAACATCCGTTATGAATAGTTTTGCATTCCGTCTACTGATTAGTTATGAGTACCGTTTACTTATCGATAGATGGCGTAATGGCATTCTTGTCTCGCTCACAAGTGACACATTATTGTTAGCTGGCAATTAATTACAACAGTAAAAGCAAATGTCGTTTTTGTAGTTTTTCCAGAACATTTTTCCAACAGTAATTAAATTGTACTTATTTTTTTAGCACTTAGGACTGTTTGATTTAGTAAAGTGTTAAATTGGAAAATCATTAGACAAGAGTTGATAAATTTTAAAAATTATATTTATATTATACTATAATTGTTCTAGAACTATTTTTCCAATTTTTTAGACCATCTATTTAGAAAAATATAAAATATCGTTAGAGCCATTTTCGATCTATATTGATTTCGGTTTTGAAAAATTAATACATTGAAACGAGGATAAACTTACGGCTTCTCAAATTTATAGTACACCTGTTTGCTTACGTCATTCGTTTCGCTGAAACCGAATATGATATTTACATGTTGAAAATCGTACAAAATCCATAAAAGTAAGATTGATTGAATTTTTTTCGTTTATTTAAAAGAATATTGAAAAATTCGAAAAATATTTCAAATAAAAGTTGTAAACCTTCTCAAAATACGCATCTTATATTTAGTATATTTTTTGTGATCGTGTGCTAAAAACTGAGAAAAATGACGATAAATTTATAATATATAATATGTAAATATAAACATTAAAAAAGAAATCAGTATTTCTAAAAAATGTTGTTTAACCCTCCGTTTTTTCAAAAATAGTTTCTTTGTGCTATTAGTTCCAGATGTCTAGAGCGTTTAAATTAAAATTTACTTAAATAAACTTAAAATAATTTGAAAAATGGGAGGACACAAGAAAAGAAAAAGGTCCCGAAGTCATTCTCGATAACAACGTCACAAAAAAAGACGGCTGGAAGAAAAGATTAGTAACTTAGAATTACAAATATCAAATTTAACACAGCTAGTGACAGACAATTGTCTTCAAAATTCACCCAAAGATACAGAATACATTTACTTTCATGTAATATTACAAAATTTAATCTCGTACAGCATAATCTAAACCACGATTATTGTCGGATATTTTTCATCAACAATGTATTTGTCGAAAATCTTTTATTACTCCTTCCATGAATTACTCGAAAAATACTAAAAAAAAACTTTTTTAACAACAATTTTCTTTTTAAATGTGATTTTCACTATGATACTGGTTTTTTATCACCTTCTAACATTAGAAACATATTTTGATTTTTGTAGATTTGGATTTTTAAATGTCTCGAGAACACCAAACATTTTTCGAAATGGTGAATTTACTGCATTTTCCGGTTTCGTAGGTTTCTATATAGTTCAAACATATAAAATAAGTTATTTAACATTAAGGGTAGTTTATTGATATTTCTAGAAACAAAATTAGGTGCTTTTGTCGATTTTCAAGATGGCGGCTTATATTCACTATAAGTAAAAGTGTTAAATTTCGTGTTTTCATACGGAATCGAGAGGAATTGCAATCTGGCAATTATCATTTTGTGTAGTTTTGGATATCACTGAATATGAATACAAAATTTTTCAAAATTCAAATAGTGGACCGAATATGGCGTACGGGATATGTGAAATTTGTTTGTTATGCGCAGAACAAAAATTCCTCGTTTTGCAACTTTTTTTTTATTTGGTTCATTGTTAGTGTCGGTTGCGCGCGTGCATATTTACTTATAATGAATGTAAGCCGCCATCTTAAAAATCAACAACAGCACATAAATAAGTTATTTTATACATTTGAATTATAACCTACGAAACCTGAAAATGCAGTAAATTCTCCATTTTCGAAAAATTGTTGGCGTTCTGGAGCCATTTAAATATCCAAACCGACAAAAAACAAAATATGCGAGTATATATATTTTTAAGTTTAACAATCGGGGACACGTTTCTGATAGGTTAGAAGGTGATCTAAAACCTGTATCATAGTGAAAATCGCATTTAAAAAAAAATTGTTGCTAAAATATAAATACATATAATTTTTTGAGTATTTTTCAAAAACGGAGGGTTAAACGCCGTTTTTTAGAAATTCTGACACCATTCGAAAGAGCGATCTCAAAAACAGTAGAATATATAAGCCTTGTTTTTATCTTTAACTGTAAAAAATAAGTATAAAACATAAATTCAGAATAATGAAAGGATGTAACGTGGGTCGGTTTTTAAGATATTAAATACCGCTTATGCCTCAATGCAATTCAATTTAGTACAATTGAAATAAAATTTTGTGTGAAATTTAGTAATAGTGACTAAATATTTGGTTGCCGGTTAGCACTTAAATATTTTGTCAAATCATAATCATGATCGAGTGACTAATATTCAGTTGAATTGACAAAATGAACACAGATAATTAAACGAACGTTTGAGACCTACACAAAATAACAACATGAACTTTTTATGTCGGGGTTAAGATTTGTTATTAATATTAACAATTGTGAAAAATGTGACAGTCAATACTTTACGATGACCGGAGCACCACTATTCTAACCCTAATTAAATAAGTCAAATGTGCGTCAAATAAATAAAATATCAACACTATATATATATATGTGTGTTGATATTTTATTTATTTGACGCACATTTGACTTATTTAATTAGGGTTAGAATAGTGGTGCTCCGGTCATCGTAAAGTATTGACTGTCACATTTTTCACAATTGTTAATATTAATAACAAATCTTAACCCCGACATAAAAAGTTCATGTTGTTATTTTGTGTAGGTCTCAAACGTTCGTTTAATTATCTGTGTTCATTTTACAAAAATATAATTAACCAACATTCTGAAATTCTTGCAGTGTAGGTAATAAATTGATATAATTAACAGCGTGTGTACGAAAAAATGAAATACCTATTTTAGCAGTAATTTGTACGAATGATTAATAAAAAGTTAATTGGAGTTGACGAGAGATTTGCTGAAAAAAACGAGAAAACTAAGTGTTTTCCACCGAATGGATGTTTACGGAAAGCATGTCACTGAAAAAAATAGTTCTCGATGGAAACAATAGTTAAGAGTAAAATGATCGTTTCGAAAAAAAGGTGTTTCGTAAGAGTTCGTTGGTTTTGGAGCAACCGAAGTTTCGTGTCGCAAGGACAGACTGTGCAAACCAGACAGGAAATCTGCGAAACCCGTTCAACTTTGCGAAATCCTAAGAGAGAGACGAATATAACGTTCCAGTTTTGAAAAGAGTTCGCACATCGAGGAAGCAATTCATTCCTTTTTTCCATCTTCGCATCTTCTCTCTTCTGTTGTCTCGCACTTTTTTACCGAATACTTTTCACCTAGTTCCCATGCATAGGCCGTGAACGACGCCTATGTACACCATGGTGTATATACAGGATGGATCAAGCGAAACAGTCCCTCTTCAAGTGTGGGCGTACGTATGATAATTTCGAACGCCGCAGGTGCATGCTGATCTCATTACGTGCGAGTTGCGTAGTCAGTAATTCATTAGTTAGTACACGTGTAGAAATCATCGATGGGACGCTTGATTGAAAAATGATTCTCGAAGATCCTTCGGTGAAACTATCCAGATGACTTTTTTGGAATTTATTATGCAAAATAAATGTGAATTATACATATATATATATATGTCGTATATATACGTCAATAAAATAACATATTTACATAGGGAATAGTAGTTTGTAGTGTTAGTACGTAAAGTTCACTTTCACTCACTCGTTGACGAACTATGTACACGAAACATTCATTTTATTGATACTTTCGTAGTCGTGTTCTGAATGCAACAAATTTTTGTGACCTTTCTTACTACAGTAGAGTTCCGGTATATTTGCCCGCTCGGTTCCTCGCCTTCCCTTCCTTATATTTGTCAAAAGAAGGGGAGCGTCGCTTCTCCCACTCTCCTCAGTCCCGTTACGTTCGTGACGTCACGGCAGGTCCTTCCTGAGGTCCCAGCGCGCAAGGTGGGGGAAAAAGAAAGCGGCGACAGACAAATATAACGAGGCGGAACTGGGCAAATATTCTGGGATGTAAATATAGCGAGACGCAAATATATACCGGGACTCTACTGTAGTTGGACCATTTAGTACTACTATCACCCTTCAAAATAAGTGATGGATTTTGCACCAAAAATTAGTTTAGAAGTGGCCCACAGCTTGCCAGGAACAAAACCTCGTTGACCGGTGTTACTGGAATGATTCAATTTTCATAATTCAATTGGGAAATTATGGAGAGAGAGGACAATTTTCACATAAAATATTGATGGTTATTACAACACAGTGAAGAACGACCTTAAAGGGACGTAACAAAATATTGCTTTTTAGAATCATATGACCCCAGATATAATTTTTGAAAATGTTCATTGGCAAATGAAGTAATCTAGTACTATATTACATCATTACATTTTAACGATGGAGACAATTGAAACCTGAAACAAAAACCAATTAAAAACTGACCCTTTCGTAGATCCCAGCCACCTACCGACAAAGCACGAGCTTCTTCAGTATTCTTTTGGAAAAAAGTTCCAGCAACATGCGACAGTTAATAAAAGCTCGTGTAATGATAGTCTGTCAAGTCCAGCCTGATAGTTTCATGGTGCAGGCAGGGTTCATTGTCGATTTCAGCGACGGGACTTGCAGCAATGCTTATCCCCACCCTTGGTGGCCTTTACCAACGCTTCCTAATATAATATTCGAGGTAATTACAGTGTTTGCGGATCAAACACAGGGATTCGTTTCGGGGCGATGCGACCCCTAGCTGCCACCACCCTCGTGAGAGTAAAACCCTCCGGCAGGCACAACACTGTTGGGAATCGCGGGTGGCGCATTCCATTTTGAACCCAATCGAGGGGTGCGTGCAGTCGAAGCGCCGGTCATTCTTTGCAGTTTTTTTGTCGTACACCGTATAGGTTCCTCAATTTCATAATTTTACTTTAAAAAACAAAAGATAATTGTTTGTGGAAACAATCAAAGTAAAGTTTAGAATCTTATGATGACAGGGTTTTTAAAAAAAATGTTAGTTTTGTTACTGTGTATGAATAAAGCACATAGGCATTTTCAAAAAAGTTTAATTTTTTGTATTAATAATAATTGAAAATAATACTTCAATTTCAATGGAGTATTGTGTATCAAAATCGAAGATGGAAAAAATTGAAAGGAACATGTTTTATTATGTCGTGGTCGCTCTTCAAGATTCTGAGGTCAAAATTGAGTTTAAGACATTACGAACTCGAATATTGCACCAAATTTACAAAAAGTTGTAAAAAATGTTGTAATATTTTTATTAATTGTTTCTCAACCAGAAGAATATTGGGATTCTATTCAAATTGGGAAGGAAAGTGAAGAAAATATCTAGGGGCAGGTCGAAAAACCGATAAATCAAAAAGCCGACAGGTCGAAAAACCGACAGACAAAATACTGACATTCTAAAAGCCGACAGGCAAAAAAACGATACTTCAAAATGCCGACAGTAGAAAAACCGAATTGTCATCATACGACAGTAAAAAAACCAACAGTCAAAAAGTCGACATTCCAAAAACCGACAGGCAAACAAAACCGAATGTCATAATACCGTTAGTAAAAAAAACAAACACAATCAAGAAACCGATATTGAAAAAACCGACAGGCAAAAAGCCGACGTGTCAAAAAAACCGACAGTTGAAAAACTGAAATGTCAGGATACAGACATTTAGAAGAACCGACTGCCAAAAAGCCGACAATCGAAAAAAACTGACACTTCAAAAATTGACTACCCGCTTATCGATATGTCTATTTTTGTATGTGTCGGCTTTTTAATTGTCGGTTTTTCGACCCTCACCCAAATATTTGAAATTTAAGAACAAATTTTACTTTTATACCTCACATTCTTTGAACGACCTCGAAATGGCATCGCCGATGAAAATTTCTTTGAAAATTTTCCAGACGCTCAAAATAAACAATTATGAGCTTTTTTAAAAAATACTACGAATGAAATATTCTTAGAATTCATCAAGGACTATTTTGGAATATTTCAGGTTTTTTAAGCGATATTTTGAGACCTTTTTTATTATGCATGACAACATTTACGAAAGATTATCAAAAAATGTTGGTAGATTCTGAGCTATTTTTGTTATTTGTAATGTTTTCCAAAAGTTTATTATTTGTGAGGAAAAAACCACTAAACTATAATATTTCAAATTCATTTCTTCGAAAACTATTAACATTTCGGGGAAATTGCAAACAAAAAATGATTCGAATTTTTCACAGAATGTACCAACATTTCTTCAGAGTTTTTCATAAATATTTGAAATTGTTTAAACAAGTTGAAATACAAAATCTCTGCAATTATCGTTTACAAAATTTGGAAAAATGTCAATATATTCTTCAAGACATCTTCAGAACATTTTGTTTTTATCATTGTTTTAAAAAGCTCATAGTTATTGGGTTAGATGGTCCAGAAATTTTTCAACTATATTTTCAATGGAAACAGCATTTTGAGGTTAAAGTAAACTGGGCTATATAACAGCAAAACATTTTCTACAAATTCTAATTTTTTCTTCACTTCTCTTCACAGTTTTGATTAGAATCCCAATATTCCGATAGTTGGAAAAAAATTTACAAGAATAAAGCCACTGAATACCTTCCCATTTTTAGAAATGTTGAAAAACTCATAAAAAAACCATGCAAAGAATTTGGGAGCATTCATTAACCCATTTTAAGACAGTTTTCTGGTTTATTTTAGACAAGATTATTTCTCCACAAACCACAATGATTTTGCAATATACAAGTAAAAACATTGCATAAAAATGTCATAAAACAAAAATCTTAAATTTGGTTGAAGACTACTAAACAATTAAATTTTTTGATTGCCCAAATTCGTAAAAGATAAAAAATCTTATAAAAAAAATCTAAAAAATAATCGAGGGCATTCTTTGAACAATATTAAGACATTATGGATCCATCGAAATTTGCTCTATAAAATATAATTTTCAAGAAAAAAATGGTTCATTTCGAAAAAGAAATTTATCATTGTAGTCGTAATGTTATTTTAACAAAATGTTTTTAGTTCGGTATCGGTATTTATATATATAATATACAGTCGAGGTCGTCATCTATGTTTCATACATATAACAAATATTTAGAAGACGAAAAGTAATTTTTAAAAGAAAATTCAACCAGCAAATCACGTTCCTTTGAGTTAATTTTCGATTTCTCCATTAAAGTCATTTTAGAAAATTCTAATAATCACAATTAGAAAGAACTGTTTCAAAGGCATAAGATTCAATGATTTCCAAACATTTGTTTATCCCGCTCATTATATAACCACGATTCAAACTTGAATGGCAAATTGCTTCTTGTCCATTTTATTAGGTCAAAAGAAAGACTCAAAAACTTGAGAAACGATGTCGCATAATTTCTTACGCATTTTGAATCGCTGGCTACTAATTATGTAAATCTGACAGTGCAACGTATCACGATTTAATATGCTATTCTGCCTCTCTGAGTCTGAATCTCTGCAAAATTGCTAAAGTGACAAGTGCAGACTAAAATTGCTACACATCGTATAATTTAAAATGAACAGATAACTAAAAATGCTATTTCCTAAGATTAAAATATTGCAGACAAAAAAACTTGGACAACTCGATGTTGTGCAGTTTTTATTGATGCTGATTACGGTCGGGACGTTTTTAAGAGAATTTCAGTGGTAACTTTTAGTCTTAAATGTTCAGTAACTTATAAATAAAAGAGCTATGAAACTTTCATATATTAACTTCAAACATAAAAATTTAAACATTGTCGGACATATTTTAAAAAATAAACTCTCTAAATCTGAAATAGCTAAAAACGACTAATATAAAATAAAAAGTGGGTTACTATCAATTAGTTACTTGTTTACAAGAAAATAATAAAAAAAACTGCTAACACATTAATAAATTTCTATGAATCTAAAAGTACAAATTGAATATTTTTGTTCAGTAATTTTTTTTAAATAATTTAAATTAAATTCTATTTAATAATTTTTCATTATTTATTAATAAAAATAATTGCTAATTGAATTAGTGACCCACTTTCCTTTTTTTAATTAGTAGTTTTTAACTAATTCAAAGTAATTTATACTGTCTTACATTATTGTAAGTAGTCTTTTTTTCTAACTTCATGAGCAGTCACAATTATAGTATTAAGTTTTAATATTTTTAAAGAAAAAAAGTTTAGCAAATTTAACATCGTGTAATAGAATATTACACAACTTTATCCTGTATTACAGAAACTACATGAGAAAGTTTCAGTTTTAAACTATAAATTTTAAATATTCTAAATTCAATAAAATTTACAATTATACATGTGATAAATGGTATTAAATTCAAGAAAATGTTTAAATGATTAAAATAATTCTTGTATTAAACAAAATCATTACGTAACTGATGAGGTTAAATAATTCTCAAACTAAGTCATACATAAACGCTTTTTTAAATAAATGTAACTAAATTTAATAGTTAAATAAGTGTTTAATACTATACAATAAATTACATTTATAACAATTATTCAAATAATTAAAACAAATCGTAAAATTATTTAAAATCTGTTTAACAAAGATTCGTTTCATAAACATTTCATAATATTATCAAAATATTTGTACTTTGTGTATTAAATTATATCTAGAATATTCCTTATTACAAGATTATGGAAGCATTTTTTGTAAAAGTTTTGCGCAAATATTGTCAGAATATCTCATAACCTTTCGGGAATGTAATAAATGGCAAACCATATTTTACTATATGTATAAAAATTTCCTGCGGCGTTCTCCGATACTTTCCGAGAACTAACATAAATTCCCATTTTCAAACATATTGCAGAAATATTTCTTAAAAAAATAGTTCTGTTAATTACACGCTATAACTTCAATTAAAGTAATTAAAGTTCTCATATTCTTCATTTCGTTTAATTTCGATTTCTTTGTTTTATATTCAGGAATCATGTTGAAGTAAAAATTATTAAAAAGTTGCTAATACAAAAGAATGTTCGTTTCGCCTTTTTCTGTACAGGAACATTTACTTTCGTGTGGATTCCGCAAAAAATATAATACGGGTGAGTTTACTAAGGGGTATTTATTAAAGAAGTCTTTTTTTACGAGTACGAAGAGAACGTTTTATGGACTAGACCATGCGATATTCGTACGTTTAAAATCTCTTGGGTACGTACTGAGAATTTTATTTATTAAAAAGTGAAGAAATTGAAACAAAATTAATTTCAAAGGAGAAATAAATAATATTCTTCAAGCTGTTATTAATTAATGAAAATAATTAAATGATAAGTTAATAAAATTAATATTTGAATAGTAAGATTATATGTAACCCATTTTAACTGCCCACTTTTCATTTAAATAAGCGAAATGAAAATGACCACAGGTTTTTGATATTCTGATGAGTATGATTTTAAAATATAGACCTTAATTATTTCAATTTATTTAAAAATAAGATTTGAAGTATTTAAATCATCTTGTTACAGTGGCATTTCAAATTGCAATTCTTTTCGTGTTCCAACGAGACAATCTGCAATAGAAAATTATTTTTACAATAATGATAAATTGAAATCTGCACTCAAAAAATGAATGTCTAGTTACTACAAGCCATAAAGTATAGGTAAGTATTTTGTAGTACAACCATAAAAATAGTTGGAAACCCTTTGTCGGTCTTCAGGAAACAATTGTACGAATTATATGTATTTATTTGAATCTACGTAACTGTTATAACTAGAAAATAGTCACGATAACCATATTATAGATCTAATAACTATAAAAGACTTGAAGTAACTATTGAGTCTCTGTTTCATACAGTTGTCTTCCTAACCTAATCTATCCTAACCTAGAACAGCACCAAAGTAAAATAAATATAATGTATTATTTAAAAAATATATCAACATGGATTAGAATCTAAATAATTGTGTAATATTAGGACATGCATTTTTTTTTCAGGAAAAAATTATTAATAAGCAAATAATAAAAAATGTATGCAGTTTAATATGTCTCTTGGTGTCCTGTGTTCTGCTGTCGTCTGATTTTTATTTGTAGTATCGTCGTCTTTTTTTAATTTTGTCGCTGTGATCATTTATGCTGTTACCATTTTGTAATGTACTGTAGCTTCCTCGACTATTTATTCAGTTACTAGGGTACATCTATCTAGTGTTTTTTTACGTGTGAACCAATCAATTCTTTTACTCAGTCAGTAAAGATTCTTGAAGGATTTTAAATAATATATAATAGGAACAACTTAGAGAATCAATAATAGTGAAACTATTTCACATGCCTATTTAAAATTGTAAATGAAGTAATGTAATAGTTTTCTTTCTAACGAAGAATAGCAAATTTTACATCTTCATGAGTTTTATACAATTCTTAAATTTCCTTAGTCGTTACTGTTTAAAATATTACATTCTATTTTTGAAGACATTTTTTATATATGGGTGATTTTCCAAAAAACGGTAATAGTTTATGTTTTAATAAGTGGAATACAGTAGAGTCCCGGTATATTTGCGTCTCGCTATATTTACGTTCCAGCATATTTGCCCAGTTCCGTCTCGTTATATTTGTCTATCGACGCTCTCTTTTCCCCCACCTTGCGCGCTGGGGCCTCAGGAAGGGCCTGCTGTGACGTCACGAACGTAAAGCGACTGAAGAGAGTGGGAGAAGCGGCGCTCCCATTCTTCTGACAAGTAAACGGAGAGGGGAGAGGAGGCGAGGAACGGGCAAATATACCGGGACTCTGCTGTATTATGTACAAATGACATTCGTTTAAACGTGTTACTTAATTAAACAAGAATCAATTTTATTGTGGTATAAATGTGAAAATAAAATAAATTATTTTCAGTGCTTTATAGATAACAACACAAACAAAACATCAGTACCATTTGTATTATTTTGTCAGATTATGAACATTATAAAATCTCATATTTATATACAAAATAAGCATGTAAAGGTACACAGGAAATGACAGTGCCGCCAGAATTCCTCTGATTTTTAATATCAATTTGATTTATAAGAAATCTGTAAGAAATATGCGATTTTCGCGTATCTGGAAGCATTTCAGCATATCAGAGTGTTTTAATTCTGTAAAAATAAAAGATTAAAAATAAAATGTAAAATGATAATGACAAAATTAATATTTAAAAAAAAATGTTCAATAAATAAAACACCATTGCAAAACGGTCGCGTGGAGCTGCTATTATTTTTTTACACTGCATTTCTGTCTTATAAAAATAACTTTACTTCGCTCACGCGTGACGACAACGTAATATAATATAAAAGGCTACTTCAATTTCGACGCTGAATAAAATTTCAAAGAATTCCCTCGAGCTGGAAAATACTTTTCAGAAAATATTTTTCTATCAGATGTAGACGCTTTTAAGGTAAACAGAAATTATTGAAACAAGATTTTATAGAAAGTAACGTATAATTATGTTGATTTTTTTAAAAAAGGGAGATCTGTGGTCTTAGTGACGTAAAGTTTGTGCGGTGAATGCTAATTTCCAATGTCAATTACTCGAAACTGTCATAATGATTTATAAAGTACTTGTGCAGTTCAATTATGTTGATGAGTAATTTTTATACGAATAGAAACTAAATTTCTGAATTAATTCTGCATGAAATTAACTACATTAGAGTCCCGGTATATTTGCCCGCCCGGTTCCTCGCCTTCTTATATTTGTCCCGTCTCCTTATATTTGTCAAAAGAAGGGGAGCGCCGCTTCTCCCACTCTCCTAAGTCGCGTTATGTTTTTGACGTCACAGCAGGCCCTTCCTGAGGCCCCAGCGCGAAAGGTGGGGGAAAAAGAAAGCAGCGAGAGACAAATGTAACGAGACAGAATCATGCAAATATGCTGGGACGTAAATATAGCGAGACGCAAATATACCGGGACTCTTTCCACTTATTACCTAAAACAAAAACTATTGCAGTTTTTGGAAAATCACCCATATACAGAAAAATATCTTCAAAAGTATAATATTTTAAATAGGTTATAATATTGAAAATGTTTCTGCAATTTTTGACAATAAAAGTCTCTCTGTATAATCTACTGCTCTATCTTTTTGTGTAAACAATATTTTGTCACATTTGTAATTTAGAATATAAATTTAAAAGAAATCACGTATTTGGAGCATTAAATTTAGACATCATAAATACGTCACATTTCGCGCATGTGTGCTTGAAAGAACGATGCATCCGAAAATGTTCGAAGAGAAGAAGATTGTCAGACTCGCGAAACTGAAGTCACTCAAATTTTAAGTATTAATCACTCACAAAAATATGCTTAGTACTATGGATTAGAAGATACACATCTTGTTGCATAAGACTTTATATTGGTTTACTAGATAAATTGATAATAATTATAAATACACATACCTCTTTACAACATCTTTTAATTATTTAAGTATGTAATTTTACCATTTTAAAACAATGTGTACTAGGCCCTGTTATTTCTTTGTTCATTTTTAAAAAATTTTTGAGAGGCATACATTTTTGCATATAAATTTACAATTCGCAGAGCCATGGTATATTATTTCAAGACGAATTTTGAAATGATTCGATAATCTTCAAAAAATGTAAATTTATAGTAGTAGTGAAAGAGTTTAAACTTTCGTAACTAGTTGGAAATGCCACTTGGATGCATAAGTAGTTACAGTTCTTGTCGTAAGTCCTTCCTCGGCAGGATGCGTTCATGCTTAGACTTTAAAAGGAGTTCATCGATTCTAAAATCTGGTTGCTGGTATTATATTTCACATTTTAATCTAAATATAAAATCCATTTGATAAAAACTTAAAAAACAAATGTATTTTTAAATATTTTCTTAATATATTTTATAGGTTATAACGAAAATTTAACTTTTTTATGAACGTAATATATTATTTTTTTCTATTTGTAACTTTTAGTATATCCTATTTAACATTCATGACATTTCTTGACTATTTATAAACAAGATCATAGAAAATGAAAAATGAATTTTGTACATTAAAAGAAACAATGACAAAATTATTAAATATAGTTTAAAAATCGAATGACCATAAACAAATAAAACGTTTCATTAATAATTTGGTAAAACAAGATTATACTGATCTGCTGATTACAATAAAATATTTTTACATGAAAATTGTCAGAAATTTACAGGTAGGGTGTGCTAATAATCACTAACAAATTTATCAATTATTTCAGTCGGTATGAATAGTTTACTGTCGTAATATTCGTTTTTCATGGATATAATCGTTATTAACAATTCAGTAAATTCTCATTACTGTCCAATAATTAATTTCTGAACATGGGTTAAATAATACATGTCTCAATTAATAGACATAATAAGTAGTGGCTACTGTGAATTATTAGTAAATGTTAATACTAGAATATTGTCGAATAAAGTCAGTTTGAAAATTAAAAATATAATAATTCTTAACGATAAATTTGTAGAATCGTTTAGTATTAATTAACAGTTGATAATTTTAATTCCTATGGAATAAAAATAGTAAATCAGTGACAAAATGTATTTAACTAAAATGCGTATTTTATCTCCTCATTCTGTACAATTATCCAACGATAGTTGAATTTACCAAAAAAGTGTTTCTCAATATTTAAATTTTAATTTGTATACAGCCTAATAAATAATTGCATAAAAGAATTTCACGTAACTATTATTCCTTATTATATATTATTACTATAGTCCAAATCAATGATTCCGAAGGTTAACCACTGAATAGATTTTATCGATAAATTAGTAGTTTCATCAACTATTTGTCAATACTTAATTTTTCTAAAAAAATATTACATTGTATTTTAATAATAAAATATTCATAGTTTTTGATAATCACTTACAATTATTAATAAATGTTAGTCGATATTATTAATTTGTAGTGAAATATATCTACCTGATAAATTCAACGACAGGTATTGTTATATTTAAATAGTAGGCTTGGTCACTCAATTTGTCGAGTTCACTATTTAATATTAACTAAAAAGAATGGCTGTGTCTCATCCTACTATGAAGTAAGTAATCTGATTATTTCATTTTTCCGTGCGCTTAATGGGATCGAATCAGTACAGATTCAAATAAAATTTATTTATTTGAAGTTTATCTAACTAAATATTACTAGTTGATCAAACTGTAACTTTTTTCTGTGCATTCATAAATAATCTGATTATTATAAATATTTATAATAAAAAATAATGATGCATTATTATTCTTGGGAAATACTTTACGTCTTCATTTTATTAAACGGATTTTTCAAATGGAAATAATGGAACTGACATCTTCTATTGTTTACTCAGCAATGTTCTACCCTCCTTTCTCACCAAATGTACCTTATATTATATAGTCCCTTAAGAAGAAAATACCTTCAAAGCAATGAATTTCCCCTTAAATGTCTTATTTATATCCTCATTAAAAGTGGAATCACACTTCATAGAATTGCAAATAACAGGTTCGCATCATTTAAAGTTGAATCTGGATCAAAACTTACCTCAACAACTTTAGAGTTTGACATCAATGATAAAAACTATCGAATTTTTCTGTCACGATTATTCGATAAATCAGTTTTATTATCAGTTACTAAATTAAGTCAATATTAAAAACTATTTGAATTAAAAGTAACTTGCAATTGAAGTCGTAAATACTCGTAATGTTCATAAAGTTGTATCTAAAATAAGTTATTGCTTTTATTAGTTGCAATCGATAATGTATAAAATTCTAGAAGTTGAAAGCAAAATAATTCTGTATTTATAATATGACTGATATTATCTACAAATAAAAACGCTATGGATTGAAAATATGGATCGATCTCTTCAAACATAGTTTCAGTTCTAAACAAATTACTGTATTCATTATGTGATATAGTTAAATTTAAACAATAGTTGTTACTGGAGATAGCCAATAGTTACTATTCGAAACATTGCAAACTATTTACTGTTAATCATATCCGAAATGTGACAGTGAAAATTTTCTTTTACAAATCGAAACATTTCTTAAAAATTATTCTCAATAATTCGGTTCTTCACCGTAATAACAGATATTGCACTTTTACTATTTATTTACTTAATAGCCAACTGCTATGACTATTCATTATTTATCTACTACACAATAGTACTAAATGAACTTACTGATAATATTTTTTTTTGTTCAGTCAGTCATTTCTTTAAATGGACTGAAAAAAATGATTGGCAAAAAAATGAAGGGTCGGTAATATTATTAGGGATTTCAATAGAACTTCCTGCAATTAATTAATCACTCTACCATCATCTGTTCATCATTTCAGCATTAATTGTTCGTAGTTTCTACTTGACTCAAGAGCAACCAATATGAATTTTAATAATAATTCTCTGAAATTAGTTTTTCATTTGTAAATGAATAATGATTTTTGTATCTAGTTTCTATTCATACTGATATAGTTTGATCATCTCAGTAGTCTTGAATACAATACTTTCATTAAGTTAATAAAAGTTTACAATAATGCTTGTCTTATGAATATTTTTCTTACTGACATAAATTATTGATAATGGTTTATTCCTGTTTGAAATAGTATCTAGTTATCTTTTTAATAATGAGCTGTTTTGATAGAGCTTATAATATTAACTATTGAGTATATTAAGCAGATTAATAGTGAACAAATAGTAAACGAAAAAAGGAAATGTTTGAAATAACTATATAGTAGGTTAAAACATAGCCATAATTTTCAGTTAATTTTACTACCAATGGTACTATTTAAATAGTGAAACCAACTAAAAAACGTAGTTACACCAGATCCTATTATTTCGCTATTAAAATTAAATATTTATTTTCCATGTAACTATTAACTAATAATAATCGGTTACAACTAATGGCTACTGCATACGAAAATTATAAATGAACCAGCTATACTGTAAGTAGCATTAAAAGTTAACTTTAATCTTTAAATAACATGTTTTAAATATCAAATTGAACAATAGTTACTAACAAAATTAGAAATTATAAACAGTGTACATCAAATATGTTCCAAATAGTGTATAGAAAAAACTGCATGAATATGTTGAAATTTGGTATTTTAAATAATAAAAGTTTACTTAACTGTTTGTGCAAATTTGACACAAGTTTTCTGAAAACTTTGAAGTGAATATATGAGAATACTAAATTATGAACGATAATTCAGTCACTATTAACTTAATTCACATTGTACATTACGGTGATAGTATGATATTATATCGTAGCACAAATGATTAAAGTCACGCCGGTGATTTTGATAATACAATTTTTGGAAAAGAAAAATAGTTGCAGTAATTACTTTTATGTATGATCAAAGTAGAAATAATTATATATTAATAATATATTTTAACTCATCTTTTAAACTATGATGAAAATGATTAATAATTAAATTGATTACATTGGTTGGACGATAATCGTTTGATCGAATAAACGATTAGCAGTTATTTTTCAATTATGAAACAGCAACTATTAATCTAATAAATTTTTTTATTATTTTCTTATAATTATTATTTTTAGTTCATTTATGTATTAAATTAACTGCATAACGTTTGAATTTAATATGTATACAACTACTAATAGAAGGAAAAAAACATTTTTCTTTTAATGAACGACTAAATCGTAAACGAAGAGAGGGTTATTCATTACATTAGTAATTTTTTACGATAAAAAGTGAAAACTACTACTTGATTAGTCATACATTATTAGTCTCTATTAGATTAGTATAATCAACGATTCGACAAGTATAACATTTTACTAATATACTAGTGATGTTTTACTATTTATTATTGGAACATTACAATTTACAAATGATGGCAACTCACTTTTTTACTTTCTGGACTATTTCAGATTGAAAGGGAATATTAGTGTTAAATTTATGATTTATTTATTATTTTCTAACTACATGAATTGATAATAACAGTATATTATTTTACTTATCCTTTGGAGAACTATTGCTTAATAGAAACATGATGATATACTAGCTGAATTATGGCTGTGCGATGGGTCACTAAATCAAATAATGATAGATATTTGAAAATTGTATCTGTACGCGCTTTTATTTACGAAATTTTGCAAAAATATTGGAAATTTAAGGATAATCTGGGTTTAATCGTCTGATTTGTGTATTCTTCCCCATCGTAGTTTGTAAAATTCACAATAAAATATAACATCAAATGTTGCAAATCAAAATAAGAAAAAGTAAAGAAACCGGAAAACCCTTTAACAATTTTTTTCTTAGCGTAATTACTGCGTTTATTAAATTTGATAATATCAAAATTTTCATAGTTAATTTTAAGTACTTTATCATATATATCGAGTTTTATTTCCTGATATATATAGGTCCTGTTCAGTCCGAATACACGAAAACAAAGCAATGGTTGGTTTTACTACTTAAATAGTAGACTCTACCACAACTAAGTTTTTTAGTTAATTTTACTAATTAAACTTTTTTACCTAATTTGTCGAGATCACTATTTATACCGTAAAATTAACTAAAAACCAGCTTTCTCTTCTCCCCCTGTGTAGTTAGTCGTCCCGACTATTTCTTGTAAACACGAAAACAATTTAGTTGCAGTTACTAAACTCTAGTATCCACTTTAACAGATATATATGTATTTAATTTAATATATATATAGCCTATGTTAACAGTATTGCAAAATAATTTCTTCTGTACAAGACTAGTTTAGAAAATAATATTACACATGGATTCTGAAACATTGTTTAAATTTGACGACCTATTATCACAACACATTAAAAATATATTACTGAACAAAACTACACAATTCATGAAAAAATGTTGTTCAAACATATAAAAATAACATTTTATGGCTTTTCTGCTTTTGCTCTGGTTTTTTGCTTTTATTAACGATGTTTGCAAACATATTTATAATCATTGTGAATTTTCCTCATTCTGATATTAAAACAGTATCATCTTGTGTATAAAATTACTATTTTATGCTAGTTCCATAAACTACTATTTTTGACAACAGTATAAGTATTGTTATTAATTCGTACATAAGTTAATCGGTAGGTACTTTAAAAAGAACATTCTAATATTTACTTAATATTCAAATTATTATGAAACGAAATATAAATGTTTAAAAAGACACTAATTAATATTTGACTACGTATATCAATGAATGTATTGTCTTCTCTCTGAATTTGAAACAGTGAAACTCACTGTGAAATAGTAAAAATGAGCCACTATTTTGCAACAGTGACTCACTTTGCACTGAAAATCAGTGAATATTCACTGATTCTAAATCCAATTTAACCAAAAATATCTGGAAAAAGAAATTCTAAAACAATCATTTGGCAGAAATTTTTGGGCAATAGGGTAACCTGAGAGAAAAAAAAGTTATTATCTCATTAAAACATTTGTCATTAACAACTTCCTGAGTTGTCGTTACAATTATAGTTTGTTATATTTACAATTCTATTTATCAATCGAAATGAATATTTTGTTTTTTGTTGATAACTTTTATGTACTACAATTTTATATATTTTTATTAATTTTTATATATTTTATATAATTTTTAGTTTAGCAATTTAACTTTGCGAGATAAATAAAGCGTTGTGGGTACATCGAATAAAATAGAAATCGGTAATGATTTAATATCGATATAGATTCGTTTTATGCAGTCGATAATCATGAAGGGTATATTTTATGTTTCTGCTGAAGGTATTGCGCATCATGTAATGCTTTATCTTACGAAAATATAATCAATAAAGAAATTTCCATTTTAGATGATTTGCGCCTCAGATTGAATC
Organism: Trichopria drosophilae; assembly: GCA_030407085.1. Lineage (NCBI taxonomy): Eukaryota > Metazoa > Arthropoda > Insecta > Hymenoptera > Diapriidae > Trichopria > Trichopria drosophilae. Next base: position 80,925,179 of record CM059587.1, on the reverse strand, counting down.
TTTTTGATTTATATTTACTCATATATATATACTAATAAAATTGTATAACGAGAAAAAATTAATAAGTAAGAATTTACAAATGACAGGTGCTGAGTTCTAAACGCTCTAATTTTCATCCGTGTAGTAGTTTTCAGAAAGCTTCAAAATAAGTTAAGACTGTAATAATCAGTGGTGTGCTACATAACAAAATGGGTTTGTTAATTGGTGCACTGAAATGATTGTCTAAATGATGTTTATAATATACAATTGTTACAGTAACAACGCCGGGTTGTTTATAAAATTTCTCAATAGACATTTTTATTCGGCCTTAGTAGTCAAGCTCTCCCGCATGAAAAAGCAGTATATTGGAAAAATATATGTGGAAATATATGGTAAATATATGACAATATATCATCAGTATATGGGACCCGTATATAGATTTTTGCCGCAAATTATATTTGTTCCATATATTGTTAATACATTCAGCCATATATTTTAAACATATTTTGTACAATATAATGTATAATGTACGGTAAGATATAGTGGAAACATATATGATAATAATATATGGTAGGATATATGCAAAAATTGTATGGAAAAATATGGACCCAGAATGACATCAAGATTGGTTCCAGGTGCAGTCGAAGTGTATTTGCAGATTAGAAAGAATTGAAAATTTTCCAGAATGAATTCCCGACTCAATCGAGATTCATTCAAATTTAATCCACATATTTCTCCATATACTATTCCATATATTCGACCATATATTAGTCCATATATTCTTCAATATATTATTCCTTATATCCTACCATATATTATTATCACATATGTTTCCACTACATCTTACCGTACATTATATGTATACATTTATAGTTTAAAATATATGGCTGAATGTATTAACAATATATGGAACAAATATACAGATTGCGGCAAAAATCTATATACGGGTCCCATATATTGATGGTATATTGTCCAATATAGTGCCTTTTCATGCGGAGAATATTAGGGATAGAAGGGGGTAGATTTGAATTCGAAAAATTTGACCTCTGTTTTGAATTGAACGACCCTTAATACCGCCCAGCCCCCCCCCCCCCCAATTTTACGAACTCTTATATTATTATTCATAACGTTCATAATTACCTCCATGGAAAAACCATATATTGTAAAAATATATTTTAAAATATATGGCGAAATACATAGAAAATATATAGTAACACATATAAGTATGATATATTATTACAGCATATCCTGCTGATCATCGAAAGTAAACATGTATTTAAAATATATTCAACATATATTTATAATATATCATTACAATATATTTTTTTATATATTTCTTATCTTGTGTTACTGTCATGTATATGTTTTCGTCGCTATATATATACCATATACACAGTATATTTTGTAATATATGTTTTCAATATATGGTTTTTTCACACGGGCTGACCAGGTTGTATAATAAATATCAGGTTCCGATCAGGAATATGAAATGCGTGATCATATCAGGTCCTGATTAGGTTCCATGATATCACACTCTAGTCACGGTTATTCTGGATTACACTCAAATTTTTCTATTGAGATCAGATAATCAAAACAAAAATTTGATTCAACCAAAGGAAATAAATAAAAAGTTTTTAGAAAACACAGTAATTTTTTTGAGTCCTCTATATAAATGTTCTGTATATGAACTATTGATCATGTTCAAAATTAGAACTTTTCATTCGAAATTGTTAATTTACTTTGTCAATATGTTATGAAGTTGTTAATACTTCATCATTAGCTAATAACAGTAAATACTAACATAGCGATCAAACATCCACTACGAACGATAATATGTGGTGCCTCATCGAATCGTGATCAAGGCCTGATCAGTATTCAGCCTAAAAAGACTAAAAATCCATTTTTTTCGTTCGGGCTCTTAACTTTTCATTTAAATAACAAATTTTGGAAACGGAATATTAAGAGCAATTTGCATGTTTAATGGTGAATTACGGAACTAAACGGCCAGAGCTTTGTGAAATCGTCAGTAGTCGCCACTCGTTTATGCAGAGAAGGACATTGTAGAAATATTACCTTAGGGCTTTCACACTACTGAATAGAGGATTTCGATAGTCTGGGAAATGTATGTGTGTAAGAAGAATAATGAAGTTATGAAAAGACAATGAGTGTTGCGACCGGAGCAGAGCCCAGGCCATACCAGCAACTAGTACGTAGGTGACCATGGCCTGTATCAAATCGATCTTTAGCCGGCTGCGTAAAGGTGTGCCCTCTGACCTTACGGTGTCACAGCCCCGAGAATTCAACGACTGACCTCATCTGAAAAAATCGAGCAGCTATTAAATTCTGATCATCTGCATTCCAATCAGTTTTCCATTTTCAAAAAGTTATTAAATCATACTTTTATTGCAAACTTTTAACCTTTTAACTCGATATGATTATATATAAATACAAATATCTAGAGATTAATTAAATAATCTATTAAATTATTTACAGTTTAAGTCTGATACATTTTAGGATTATGAATTAATATTTGAAATTTCAAAACAGTATTTGAAATATAGTATATTTTTTAATTAACTTTTTTGCATTTATTGCATCATTACAACATGTGTTCTAAGTTTTTTGTAAAGTAAAGTCTCGGTATATTTAACCACTCGGTTCCTCGCCTTCCCCTCCTGTCTCTTTATATTTGTCAAAAGAACCACTCTCCCACTCTCCTCAATCGCGCTATGCTCGTGACCTTTCATCAGGCCCTTCCTCAGGCCCCAGCGCGTAAGGTGGGGGAAAAGAGATCGGCGACAGACAAATATAACGAGCGGAACTGGACAAATATGCTGGGACGTAAACATAACGAGATGCAATTATACCGGGACTCTACTGTAATTAGAAATAATTCTTTTATGGAGTGAAAATTAAGCCATATTTGTGCAAATTACTCACATTTTAAGAGTGAATTTTCACTCTATACAGAGTATTTCTCTCTTTCACTAGACTGAAAATAATGTATTTCTTTTAACGAAATATATTTACTTGAAATTGATTTAGTTGTATCAAGTAATCATGTTTGTGAAGATTTATTTCCTTCATGTAAATCATTTCCTTGACATTTTATATACCACATTAAAAAAGTAGTGTCTGGAATCAAGATATTATTTCTTGAAACAAAGAAATTGCAGGTAGTAAGTCACATTTTTTAAAAGAAATAAATCATTTTAAACAAATATTTTTCTCTGTTAAAGAAATCGTTTAGATTTGGAAAATGGTAAGACATATCAATAATATAGTCCTAATAACAATCTACTCATATCAAAAGAAATTTACTGGATTCAAGTAAATATTAAATAGTCGCACAAATTATTTATTTAAATGAAGATCACGATTTACTTTAAACAATTAAATATTTACTTAAAAGAAATAATTGTTCTCTTAAAAATTAGTAAATATTTCCTACGTTCCAGTAAATATTTCCTTGATCAGATTACGTTTTCTTAGAATATGTATTTATTTGTAACCGATAGAGATTTACTTCGTAATATCAATAATTTGTTCCGTTCGACAAATACAATTGAATAAAATGTGTATTTAATTTCAAGAAATATTTCCTTAATTCATAAATTTAGTTCTTGTTCATGCAAGTTCAGATTTGACGGATCATTTGGCTTCGGTGTTTTCATGCTCGTTTCTCGTTTTGGTCAACAGGTGGCGAATAAATAATTCTGTATATTCGCAATCAGTGAAATCGATTTTCACTTGGTATAAAAGCCGGCATTTCACCTTTGCTGGTATACGTATTATAAGCGAAATAGTCTATAAGTGATGGATTTAGGATAGTTTATCAGCATTAAAAAAAAAAAATTAGCTTTTTAGACTTACTTATTATAAATGAAAAAAATACTCTAATAACAGATTGGTATCACAAAAATACATTTTCAGGTCGTTATCTTAATTTTCACTCAAATCACCCGTTACATTATAAAATAGGAGTTGCATATGGAATAATAGATAGAGCCATAAAACTATCACATTACAAATTCAGAGAAAAAAATTTAAAAATAGTTAGACAATTATTACAAGAAAATGGTTACCCTATACATATTATTAATGAATGTTTTAAAAAAAGAGTGTATAAATTGTACAACACTCTCAACAATACATCAAATGATAAAAAATATATAAAAACTATAAGTATCCCATACGTCAAGAACATATCTGAAAACATAAGAAGTAATTTTAGAAATAAAGACATTAGAGTTGTTTTTAAACCAACTAATTTAAATATTGGCAGTATAAAACCTTTTAAAGGCAAACCAGACACTTTACATCAAAAGGAAGTTATCTACGAAATTAAATGTAATGATTGTGAAAGCGTTTACATCGAAGAAACGGGCAGACTTTTAAAAAATAGAATAACTGAACATAAACATAACATTTATTTAGATGAAGATAAATATACAGGATTAACGATTCACCGCATAAATACAGGACATACTTTTGGTTTTAAAAATGTTAAAATTTTAGCAATAGAACGTAATAAACATAAAAGAAAACATATGGAAAACTTTTTTATAAAGAAAAATAAAAAATCAGTTAATATCCGTTTCGAAAAATCAAACCTCCCCGATGTTTACTTACCATTACTTCAAGTTCAAATATGACAACAATGTAAATAAATAAAAAGGGTAACTTATTGTATACGAAATAGAATGTAATCTGAAGAACTTTTCAGTTTCATTGAACACGTCTAAAAGTTTTAAGTCAGTACAAAAATCATAATTTTATATTTTTTATATTTTTATTGTTGTGCTTACTGAGTTTTTACAAAAACTCATAAGATTTTTTACTCTTTTTCAGTTTTATCAATTTGACGTTTTTATTATTTTATGGACTACGAAAACTTACTTTTAAATTCAGTGACAAGTTCACTACAAAATGAAGGTAAGCAGAAACAATAAACTTTTTACAAAATTAGTAAAAAATTATTTAAACAATTTTTTTTTTTTTATTATTAAAAATTTAATTGAAAAGTTCATCAGAAAGTTTTTATGTAACTATTTTTTGTATTTATATTTTTTAGAAATAAATTTCTGAAGAGGGCTTCAAAACAGAGCCGAAACGTTAACAATATAGTTAATTATTACACCTAGTCATTCTGACATTATACGAGAAAATTAAAACTAAGAAAATTTCACTTATGAAAGGGTCAGATAAGAAAATCAACATATATTAGAAGTAACTATTATATTTAGAGTAGTTATTAAATAAATTACTTGGTCAAAACTACATCCTTTTTATAAACTATATTAATCTTTTTATTCACGCCACTATAATTACATGCAACAAATGGTTCAATGATGAACTTAGTTAGTTGTTGGACCTAAACCGGTCTGCCTTTATCGACTTAACCAAATTGTCTTTTTTTTGTTATTTTTATATTTTTGTTGAACGAGGTTAAACATTTTCAGGCGATCAGTGTAATGCACTTTTTCCCAAACAAGTTTGATAGTCGCATTATGATTACTATATTTTTATAAACGAACAATTTGGTTCTCTGAAAACCGAACACGTTCACTACGCAAAACTAAAGCGGTTCGTGTCTTATAACAAATCATTTATCTTCGTGAATCAAACTAATTAACGTATAATCGGATTGTAAGGAATAATTTATTTACTTCCGCGTATTGTAAACTATTAAAAGTAGATAATATTTATTGTTGATTATTCGGTATCGTTGATTTGGAAATAAATTACATCTTCTAACCAAAGTGCTGACTAAAAATAATTTTTGTAGCAAAATTATTATTTATGAGCCACAAAACAGTTCGATTCTACTAAACGGGTTTAGTAAGTACCAGTTTATTCCGTTACAAGAATATTTATAGTCCGACAACCAAACTCATATGCTGCGAATCATGGTCCACATACATGTATAAACGTTTAATTTGTATTTATTTAATTTTAATAATAACAGTTCAGAAGGAATGTTTTTCATGGGGTTTTCTTAATACTATTTCATTTAAAAGCTATACACAAACCTACATTGAAAGACCTAGAATTCTAATTTTTAATATTTTCCATACGAAAACAGGGAAAATGTGACCCTGCACTAAAAATTAGTATAGTGAATGTTAAAACGATAATTCTTGTAACTTTATCAATTTTTGGTATTTATATTACAATATTTGATAATATACTTTCAATATTTATAATTTATAATAAGAAAATGTTGAGGCGACGTGTCATTTAAAATAAACAAACTACTGTTTGGTAATCAGATAAAAAAACAATTTTAAATATGTCTGAGTGGTGACTCTCGGCGTTGAAATTCAATATGTAAAGGGAAATTTTGAAAAAAAAGAGGGACATCACGAAATATCATTAAAAAAAGCGTGAGATCCCTTTATCTCTCTTCAATATAAAAGAGAAAGCTCTGAATGATCATCTTGTTTGTCACTCAAATCCTATTTAAATAAAAAGGTACACTACTTTGTTCCCGAGAATTGTCGCCCTCTGGCGCTCGGTGTTTGATCTTGACAGATAAATAACCCTGTGGCGGAATACTGGAGGACAGCATTTGCATATCTGCATTCTCTCGGCGGGCGCTAGGTGGCTACGTAATCCTTGAACGAAGTCGCACATGATTTCGTGTAATAGAGAATTTTATAAAACGTCCGCGTGATGTCCTGGCCCCTATTTTATTTGTGAAATAAATAATAATAGAAAACTCTGCAAAGCAATATTTTCAAAGGAATTCAAGATATCAAGTACAATTTTTAGTATAAACATTATAAAGATTTCATATTCAGAATAGCACATTCTTATGCTCATAATACCAAATATAAAAAATGTCGATACTAAATTTTCATATAGTGGACCGATTTTCCCTATTTTCGTAGAAAAATAGTATCGGTCTCTCAGTGTATTTTAAACGAAACCGAATAGATAAGCTTCGGTTACAACAATAACGAACAGAAATCTTAATAAATTGCCAAAATCACGAAATTGTACAAATATCGATTAATGACGTAGATCAACTATCATAACAATGTAGTTTTATTAATAAAGACTATATTATATTGAAATGTAAATATATAGGCAATTAATTTTAGAATAATAAATATCATTTCTCAAGTTTATACAGATAAACTTATCTTTAACGCAAATTAAATTACACAGGTTATTTCTGAACTTTTTTTCTCTAATTTAATAGAGACTGCAATCGATGTTTTGGAATTAATAAGATGCTTATATTTCTTTTTTGTTCATTCTACCAATAATTGGATGATTTCATGGCAAAAAATATACTCTACCCCTTTAGATTATGCAATCCAATGCTTGATAAATTACTGTTCTTTTCATATCGAGTTGTACTTGACCCTTTTCAATTTGACTTGAATTGTATTGAAAAGTGACTGTCTATACGAAGATTTTGTGTTAGTAATTAATAACTATAGTTTCAAAAGTTCTATATAATTTTCCATAATTATTATAAATCTTGTCTAAATAGATATTAGCAAGGGGGGGGGGGGTAATTAGTTGAGGTGCTTAGACTCTAAAACCCTAGTATTTAAGAATTTATTGAAACTTTCGTCTGACTAAATTAGATAATAATTTTTTATCATTTAGTAGCTGAGATATCATCGATAAAAAATCGAAGAAAAGAAATGAAGTTATTTGGACGTAATAGCTTCATGATTTTCTTTAAAAGTAGTTGCAAACTTCAATAGTAACAGTATTTTTCGATACGAATCAGAAGTTCTCCTGCAAATAAGGAATCATATTCGCAAACGAAACGCTTTTTCACATCTAATAAACAATGTTTTGCTGCAAGTATGCGTAAAATGCATAACAAAATTAAAATATATGCAGTCAATGAAAAATGTATAACCTGTTGAATAACTTTTCTTACTTTTGATAGAACTTAAAATGAATCAGTAATACGAGAGGAGCTCAATTTTTAATTCTAATAAGGTCAAGTGTTATTTCGCACGTACAGAGTGGCAGTCAATAAAATATACGTTTTCAGCTTGGAAGTTTGTTCGTCTCTGATCGGCCCTTTAGTAAATTCCATACACGAAAGTAGGACGATAATCCTCTCATGCAGCAAACGTGCAGACAATATGATAAATGAACACATCATCAATTCAAAGATAAGATGAAAACATCAAATATTAAGCTATCAAACCATTATGGCGTAATATCGTGAACTCCCCGAATTAATTTTAAAGAACATTTTATTTACTTATTTATTTAAATGTTAGGGAAAAGGTTCGGTTATGGCGTTACACCGTTTCATTTTTCGCTCATAAATTTCGCTCAACTAGATATTATGCAGGCATATGCATATGTACTACTAGAGACTTTACTTAACTACTATTGAAGAAAGTAAATTGATTCTGTCGACTAGAAAATTTCGGTTAATCATTCAATAGAGTCGTCCTTGCTTTTGTGTTGTTCTTTTGCACATTGTGGTGGCTGTCGCTATTATATCACTAAATATAACAAATTTACTATGTAAATATTCGTTGCACTTCTTTTTTCCTTTGATTAAATCTTATTTGTATGGCTTTTAAGGGTACTGAAAAATAGATTTGTGGCGGCTTATAAATGTCAGAAAATTCATTTGTTCGTAACAAACAGCGAAATCGACTTTTTGCTTTCATATTAGCACAAAAGCTAAATGTCGCGATAACATACACTTGACATTTGTCGAATTTGATTCATTTCTTTTCAAACACAATGTACGCAGAGGAGTTCACAACTGAACCTCTTACCCTACTTAATACAAAAAAGTTTTACTGAATTTATTGTCTAATTAATTTTAAATTGCTTAAAAGATGTTAAAAAAGTAATTTCGTGTCGAATAAAGTCGATCGCAGTGAAATAATGTTCGGGTCCTATAAAGGTTTCCCATGTTTTTATAATTAAAACATTCGGACATATTTAACAAACTTCTTTTTCCTTTTAATTTTAAACAAAATATTTTTTTAATATGATAAAAGAGTTGGTTGCAATACTAAATAGAAAGTATATTAATTCCTGATTTCTGATCAGGAACTAGAGAATCCCCTTGTGATTGAACTTGAAGTTAATTAAGTAAGAGATCAAGTAAAATCCGCTATTTTGAATTTCAAAGAACTACCAAGTTTGTAGTTAGTCAGGTGAAAGAAATCATTCGTATCACATTATTTTCTTAATTATTTATTTCATTCATTAATCGTTTATAAAAATGAAATTACACGTTTCCTTCCAGTCAGCTTACATAACAACAAAGAGATATCTGTCCGAAAAAGATTGGACTTCATATATATCAATATATTTATTAATATATACTGAATATTATATAAAATTTTGCTAAAAGTATACGTAATGTGACATGATATTAAAAAGAAAGGAAATTACTTGTTTTTACAGAGAATAATTGGTTTACTTTATAACTGTTGAAGTACTATATCGATCAATAACGAATATCGATAATGACGATAATTTCCATTGTTAATAATTGGAGTACGAAAACAATATTGTTATTTAAATTTGATTTAAATCTAAATATTTAAATGACATAATGTTAACGTCCAATGAATAGATTTTTGTACAATTGTCAAAGATTTTTGTTATAACATACCTTATTTATTATCTAAGATCTTTTTTATTTAGTTCTTTACATCATTTCGTTACAAGAATCCAAATGCTCTATAAGAAAAAGCGACTGTAACAATACAAGTTTCCGCCTCAATTAGGTCAATTTAGCCAATAAATAATAAATGTTCCATTCATTCTGTTCAGGAAATATTTACTTACATCATACAAATTCCTTGCTTTGCACATTGATTAAACTAAATATTTACTTTCTAATCATTTCTGCACATCCAAGATCCTACAATTTTTATTTGATTTAAGATTTATTATTAATACTACGGAAATTTGTAACAATTAAGTTAAGTTTAATATAATTATTAAGAGAGAGAAATATTTCCTTCTCTAAAGTATTTTTTTTTATTTATTTTCCAACTATATAAACAATGTTTGTGTGCGAATACGGCATTTTTTTTAAATATTTAATTGTTTTTATTTACATAAAAAATTTACTCGAATAAAGTCAATTTTACATAATAATATGTAATTTTTATAGCTTTAACGTAACTTAAGCCTTAATGCAAAGGTTTCCAATTCTTTTCTGAAAATTAAGCTTGTACGACCACTGAAATATCTTGACATGTTCAACATCAACTTAAGCATCAGTATAAAAATAACTTTTTAATACTTAATATTTTCTAATGTCAACAAATTTTAAATTATAACGATAATTCCAAAGCCATTATAAAACCACACCAAGTTTAAACAACGCTTTTTACGTGTTACATAATCAAAATATGTAATTTATTTGCAATTCAAATCAAAAACAGAAGTCAAACGCCATAAAATGTTTTTTGAATGTCAAGACTAATGTTTTATTGTCTTGAAAAGTATAGGCTTTAGAAACTTTTTACAACATTTTGGTTTTAGAAATTTTTCAAAAATAAAAATTATGACAATAGGTTCTGAAAAACTAGAAGGTGTTCTTTGACTCATCCTAAAACATAACTCTTCTTGGAAAATGTTCTTTCAAGTCTATAGTTTTCAAGAAAAAAAATTGTTAAATTTTGAAAAAAAAAATTTTTCAACGAAGCCTTTTTGGCTTCTGACATCGAAAATTTAAAATACATACCAGTGTATATTTTGAGTAGAGTATCGAGTACAACGTTACAATATATTTTAGCTCATCTAAAATCAGATATTGTATCGAAAACTCGACATTTGTATAAAATGCGTCATGAAAAGCTCATGTTTTTTTTACTGTATGCGTCAAAATCATATACAATTTCAAGTTTTTTTTTAATCTCTCCCCCACCAATTGTAAGATCGATCCCGAGAGTAGTAAAATCTGGTAGGTTAGATGTTTTTTGAAATTTATTTTATATTGAAAATAGGCGTTGAAGTTGGAGTAAATTTTCTGTGCTTTTAGACATTAATGAGTTAAAACTATAGTATAATCTGAAAAAAAGAAATCGAAAAATTGAGTTTATTTAAAATTTATTCGACAGATTTTTTCTTTCTAGTCTTAAAAAAATTGCATAGAATCACTGAACCAATATCAGAAAAGAACATTGAATGTCCAAGAACTTTTGGGTTGAAATTAATCCACGCTCAACGTATATATTTGGTCCAGTATGGAGAATAAACGAGTTAAATAACGTTTTTTAAAAAATTGTTTTTAATAAATAAAAATGTCAACTAAACTTCGCATCAATGATGTCATTTCTGTGACTTTCCTGCAATGATGTACATGAAATTAGGCTTGTAATTTACATGAAGTATTTCCATTCAACTTAATGCGCCTATTATTATATTTTACCATTTTTCTCTGTATGTGTGCTTTTCTATACTATTTGTTCTTGTTACTATTCTAATTGCAAAAACCGACGAAAATTGATATTAAACATAGTTAACTAAGAAAAATAGAATACGGAGAAATGTTCCTCTTGCAATTTTGTCGGAGACGGAACTTCCGTGTTGTAGAACTTCTATTTAAGGAAGTTTTCTAATTAACCGAGTTTTCGATGAACGTTGACCTTAAGTGTAGTGCGGGTATAATAACTTGCGGGACGAAAGCCTTGTTAATGAATTTCTCAAGAGAGGCTGCAACGCAATACATAAGTTTGTCGATGTTCGTAAAAAAATAATTTGCGAAATTATTTCGAAATAAGCAGTAAAAAATATTACTAATTTATTCAATGAGGTTTCACGTTCGCAACACAACTTTTATATCGAATATACAGATATGTGGAAGTAACGTTTCGTTTACTAGGGATTCTGTTTGATCGATAGCAAAGCGTGGAGTTGGCGATCATGTAGCATTAAAAATTATTTTCTAAATTAGATTTCACATACTCCGAATAGGCATTTATTCTATAATATTCTTGCTAAATATCTTTTAATTGGACAATTAATTTACTCAGAATTTGCCTGAAATGTGATTTTTAGTGCAATTGACAGTTATGAAATTATCGTTGTGTATAATTTTTTGGAATACATGGGATTGGTAAAATTACGTTATCTTTTTCTATTTAAAAATACCGTGTGCATCCTTTTTCGATTTAAACTTATTGATCAACTTCTTAAATTCAGTTTGAACTGACTAAAGTTTTTATGAACCCTTAGCAAGACCAAATCATTTTTTTTCCTTAACAAGACTAGCCGAGATTCATTTTCCATCGTTTATAATGAATAAATATCAATTATATTAACTGATTTTATTTTAGTAAGATAAACTAAACTTATATGCAATAAAGTATATTTTTTATAGTAGTTATTTATTGATTTTAATATATGTATTCCGTGGAATGCCTAATTTTTAAAATGTACTGACGTCGAAATAATTACTAGAACCTACTAACAAGCTTTTTGCATTTAAGACCTACATTTCAGCAGGTTTTTTTTCTAAATCTTTGTAGAAAAAAAACCTGCGTAATAAAATGTATCAAAAGCCAATCATGTTAAATAACATATAACCTGAATTTTACAATTAAATAATAACGTAGTGTTTTAGCGAATACTTTGCATTAGTTTAGTTTAGGATGTAGTTTAAAAAATTAATATTGTAAATACCCCGACTGTTATGTAATTATACATCTTGATTAATAACTCGTATGCCAGTTTTTTCGTCTGTTAGTTCTACAAAAATGAATTCAACCGATCTGCAGATACACATGTGAGTAAAAAAAAACTTTATATACTATAGAGGATTAAAAAATAACGCAGTTTCTGTCAGTAAGTAAGAAAAAGAAGATTTGGTACTTACTTGGAAAAGGTAGATATAGTAAACCAAGACTAAGACTTTTGCATCTGTGTTCTTTCTACACCTAAATTATTAAATTGTTGAATTGTCTTGTCACGAGGTCTTGATCTCGGTCTTGCTAGATTTACGGTATAGTTTTGGTCTCGGAATTTCAAGATCTATACCTCAATACCAAGAATCGTTTTGACTAGATGTATATTCTATAGTTTAATAACTACAAATTTCGTAACATTAACTGCAGACTAGGTAACATTTTCAATATTTTGTTTTATTATATCGTTTTGCTTTACAGGAGACTTGACAAGACTTTATTTGTAAGTAACATTACCTACTTATAGTAAGTAATTAATTGTAATTCCTAATAAATTAACAAACATTAAATACAAACTATGAGATAATTTTTATTGTCGCCCTTTCGAATGTTTTGTTCTTCTCTTTCTAATTACTTTAAGAGTAATTTCTAGTAAAATAAACATCAGATTAGTTGAATAAAATCCTTTGACCTTGCTTGAGAGTATTTCTTTTGTGATGTGTATTTTCAAAAATTTCCAGCCTTAGGAATGGATTAACTACCACTGGTAAGTCGACCTGGAGGCAACTAGTTTGTTGACACCTTAAAAGTTAGCAATGGCAATAAAGAGTATACTAAGAAGTCCAACTGGAAAAACAAAGTTAGTACATATAGCAAAACATATTTCCTGGTAATCTTTAGGTAAAATTTATGATCTGAAGCTAACTTTCTTGTGTATTTAACTGTTTCTTTACTTTCTTCGTTGCATGCTTTCTACGATATTAATGTTAGTATTTTCTTTCTTTGTTGTTAGGAATCTAACTTGAATTCTTCCTTATTATAGCGATTAGTTAGAGCAAAGACAATAAAAATAGGAGATTGTTTTATAAATTATACTAAACAGCGTTGTTCATGCCACTATTTGTTTAGTCCAACTTTTTATATTTCGTGATAATGATTAATTTTAATCGTAGTATACGTTGAAAATGAAACATTTCTATTTAGTACATCCTGATCTTGCATAAACCGTGTATACGTACAATTTTCTCCTCTCTTTGTGTAATATAACTTTAGGGCCTTGTCTAGTAATATTATAAGTCATAAAAGTGTCATTAACTGTAAAATAAAACAAACAAGACAATTTAGTAAATTCTCTTTAGACACCGTTAATAGTCGACATTTTCTTCAAATGATTTTACATTTAGTACACGTATACTTCTTTACAACCTTCAAATTTTAGGTTCGTAAGAGTGGAAAAATCTTCTTTGTTTCGTACATTTAGTTCATTAATACAAAAGTTAATGATACATGTTTATATACCATTATTGAAAACCAATTCAAAACCATATTTGATATTCTCCAAAATAAGTTTAACTTTAAGCTTCCTACTTTTTTAGGGACTGGTGATTTAGAATTGGACCCAAAAAGTGAAATTCAAACTGGCACATTTATAAAGAAAAGATAAACCCATTCAGTGATCGTGATCTTCTTAATCTTGACTTATTGTAAAATTAAAATGGCAAATGAAAAAATAAAATGTGCTTCTATTTAAATGAAATTAACCCATTAACGCCTGAAATGACAATTTCTATACTTCATTTTCAATCAAGTATTTCGTATAAAAATCAAAGTTTAAAACAATTGAGAGGTGCGTATCCTACTGTTTTCGAGGTCGCTCTTCAAGATTCCGAGGTCAAAATTGAGTTTCAGCCATCAGAAATTCCAATATGGCGCCGAATATGAAAAAAATTTCCAAAAAATTGGGAATTTTTTATACTTATCAATTTTTTTCGAGCTATTAGAATATTGGGATTTTATTGAAACCTTGTATAATGGTGCATAAAATAGTTGAATTTTAAGAAAAAATTTTACTTTTATACCCTACATCATTCTAAGGACCTCAAAATGGCGTCAACAATGAAAATGTCTTTGAGAAATTTCTGGACGCTCTAACTCAAAAACTACCAACTTTAAAAAAAAAATGCTCAGAATGAAAAGTTCTTAAAATTCATCAAGCGATATAGTGGAATTTTTTTCAAAATTTTTTGATGACATTTTGAGACATTTTTTTTCAACATTTTTTTCAAAATTGTAATTTATTTACAAAAAATTCTGAAAAAAATTTAGTGTATTCTCTGATGAATTGTGAGAGTTATTTGTTATTTGCAATTTTTCCGAAAAGTTGATAGTTTTCGAGGAAATGAATTTCAAATATTATAGTTTAAGATTTTTTCCTCCCAAAAACTATTAACTTTTAGAAAACAATGCAAAGAACAAAAAACTCGTAGAATTCATAAGTGAATACACCAAATTTTTTTCAGAATTTTTCATAAATAAATTATGGTTTTGAACAAAATTTTGAAAAAAAATTTCTCAAAGTGTCATCACGAAAATCTGAAAAAATTCCGCTATATTTCTCGATTAATTCTAAGAACTTTTCATTCTTAGCATTTTTTTATAACAGCATGTAGTTTTTGAGTTAGAACGTTCAGAAATTTTTCAAAGAAATTTTCATTGTTGACGCCATTTCGAGGTCGTTACAATGATAAAAGTAAAATTTTTCATTAAAATTGAAATATTTTGTTCACATTTGTTCAGAGTTTCAATAGAATCCCAATATTCTAATAGCTCGAAAAAAAATTGATAGGAATAAATAATTCCCAATTTTTTGGAATTTTTTTAAAAGTTCGGCGCCATATTGGAATTCCTGATGTCTGAAACTCAATTTCGACCTCGGAATGTTGAAGAGCGACCTCGAAAACAATAGGATATGTACCTTTCAATTGTTTTCAACTTCGATTTTGATATGAAATACTTGATTGATAATGAAGTATAAAAAATGCCATTTCAGGCGTTAATGGGTTAATAATTTAACCAATAGTTTCCTTTTCTAGCTCTTTTGAAACCTAAAAATTTAATAAGATAAAAGTTAATGAGTAATTAAAACTTGCACATGGATAGCTAATAGTCTTTCAGAGTTTTTTAAAAACATTATTCGGATTTTTAATTAATGATACGAAATTATTTCATAAATGTTATAAAACATGAAGAAAAATCAAGAAAAAACAAATGGCGGACATGATCCAGTCTAACCCATTTATTTTGGTTTGTCCAAAAAAAAAAAACCGTTTTTGTTTTTGATATACTGATGATTAATATACGACATCCAACATTTTTTATCCCTGTTATATGAAATAAGGTTTTAAATGGTACTTGGTATGAAGTTATTTTATTTGTTTCATTATATAATACAAAATAAGAAATTATTTCACGTTACCTCGTCTTCCCCGATATTTTGTCCATATTCTAAGACGGTATGATAATTTTTCTACAAAAACTTTTGTTATTACAAAAAAGTGGAATCAAAATATTAAGTTGTGTACGAGTTTTCTTCAGAAAAATTTGGTAAATAATGAGAAAAAAATATAGATTTATTGATACCACTGACTGAAGCCATAAAGTCCTGGGCATTTTTCATTATAGTTATTAACGTTTGTATTTCGTCCAAAAAAAGGCCGGGGAACCAAGTTCCAAAAAATCAACACACCGAAAGACCAAAATTTCAGTACAGTGTGGCTCCAACGTGATTTTCTTCACTATGTCTTTGAAAATTTGGTCGAAAGAAAGCAAATTAAAATACCTTAGACTCACGCAATATCGAAATTTTAGCCTTTCAGGGTTTTGATTTTCGGAACTTTGTTCCCCGGGCCAAAAAAAGGTTCTACAAAACGTCCAAGCAAGCTTATCTGACGTAAAATTAACTGAAATTTCAGAATCTGTCGCTATATATTTCAAAAAAAAATCAACCTTGTAAAACTATATACGATTTTTTTAAAAAAAACATGCGATTTTCATTTTTTCAAACATCAATTTTTTTCTTTATGTGATTGTTTCACATTCAAATAATTTCAGAATTCTTGTTTGAAGTAAAGAAATCCTCTACTCGAGAGTGGAATTTTAAAATATTCATATTAACGTAAAAAAAGGTGCAGGTATAAAAAATGCGGCAACTAAAACACGAACAATTCAGCAAAAATTACAGGAATTTTATATTTGAAAAGGATACAATTTCGGAAAAAATGTTGCTGAACAAAAAGTTGTTGTAATTGGTCGAGGAATAGCCTAACATTTTTTCGAATTCTGTTTGAAGACTTTATATGAAGAAAAAAACAATTTGAAAAATTCTTGTTTTTTTTGACATAATTGTATACAGGTTTTCACCGTTGAATTTTTTGAACAATTTAACAAATGGTTCTGAAAGTTCAGTTAATTATACATCAGTTATGCCTCCATGGACAATTTTTAGAACCTTTTTTGACCCAAAATACAACCGTTGAAAACTATACTGAAAAAATGTCCATTTTAAATGGTCCATGCCAAATGGCTAAAAACGACAATAATTGATTTTAATTTAATGAAATAATGGATAAAACATGACGCAAAATCCCCATAATTTTCTAAGTAATCGTGACCAGCTCTATTTTTAGGTGACTATTGACGAACGAGTTAAAAAAAAAATCGCACGGTAGTAAAAAGTGAGTAACGACCTGCGGGTCAGGTGGGAGAGGAACGGGGGCGGAGGGTGGTTCTGGAGCCGGAGGCGAAGGGGGTAAATCGATGAGCCAGAATTCGAGGGCGCATAGGGTGCTCGACTGCTCCTGGGGTCGGTTTTCGGATGGAGCATGAAGCCTCCTACACAGTCTCTTCCACCTCCGCAAAATTCCGCGACATGGAGGTGGTTTTATTGATCGAACAATGCCACGCCTTTTCGAAGCCAAAAGTCACGCCCATCCATCCAGCACGAAGGGTAGATTTTAGAACCTTTCGACAATTTGTAAAACTCAAAAATAGCTGTCTCACTCGCACTTTACCTTTTCGTCTAGCTTCCAGATGGCTTATCACTATCGGGGATGAAAGTGAACCGCGATCAGAATGGTATCGATTTTGTAGATATGTCGAATCGTAACTGAGCCAATCGAATTATAAAAATCCCACGAATTCCTATTACCAACGTACTACCGTCAACAGACGGAAATTCGATAGTAAAATTTGAGTTGGGAATGAAATTTTGGAATTAGATTGAATGGATAACGATTAGAGTCTATTTCATGATTTTCGATTACTGTAAACCTGCGAAAATTTGTAATAAATCGTAAGATTTATTACATTTTTTTAAATTAATAACTTTTCAAATTATGACTCTGTTGAAGAGATTATTATATTCTTCTTTATGATTTTTTGTTACTTGGTTAGCTGGATTTTACATTTTATATTCTAAAATTTCAAAAGTGAAATTGTCACTTAGCTAATAATGAAAAGTACTTCCTGCATTGAAATAATTTCGATTCTTTGAACAGTGAAACATTCACTGTATTGAATGCCGTGAAAATGTTAATTTTCGGCTTAAAAGTGAGATTAAAAACTGTTCGAAAGTTATTACTTGAGCGAGGCCATTTTTAACTGGTGTATTTGAAAATATATCGAATGCTCACCGCTTGGTGGCGCATAGATAGCGAAGTCGTGCAACACGTGGTGCAACATTCTCGCCAGTGACAAAAGGCGATCAATTCCAGATATAAGTTATTCTTTGTGTACCACTCGTTTATTTCTCGAATCGTAGAATAGACCTGGCTAGTCGGTAATCTATGGAAATTTGTTTCTGTTTATTTATTATCTAATAAAATTATTAAATTTGCATTTTTGTGTAATTTATTTGAAGAATAAATGGGGAAAAACATAAAACAGAGTTTAAAAGACATCATTAAAATTAAAATATTTTACGGATTGATGAACGTTTCCAAAGGACATGAAAAATAAAAATTTGTTTATTTTCTTCTTGCTTCCTAAAATTGGAAATCAAATGAATTTATTTTTATCTACTCATATATTGGAAATTTAATTAAAACTATATGACGTACTATGTTCATTTTTTTCTGTTTATATTTTACAAACGAGAATATAAATAAAAAGGAAATAAAAACTATATTTTTGTAAATACAGAATAAAATGACTAGTAAATTAAATGACACACGACTACTAAAATGTCCTGAAAATATATTTTCATATATTGTGAATATCGAGATTACAATTGAATTCTTGTATTGTATTAAAAAAATTAAATTATTTACTTTTTGTTCTCAAAGTTTTCATTTAGTTTCGTAATAAAAGCAAAATAAACTAAACAATAGCGAAAAGCTTCAAATGCAAATACATATCCTGTTCGAAATTTTACTACTTAATTTAGGTCACTATGAAAGATTTAAACTGATTGATTTATTAGTAACAGAATAATTTTTAGATGTAGCAATAATTTTTCCATGTTTTTGAACAAAACTCTAGAATTGTTTCATCGTGATTAGAAAATTTAGATAATACAATCTCACTTTCAATCGTGCAGTATCATCAATCAGGCCAATCTTTTCTCGACATTTTACATTTCCCTTTCAAATGAATGTCATTTATATTGTGGATATGAATTTGAATTCATAATATAAGGTCATTTTAATACAAAGGGTATTTATGAATTGACCTATTTGAGAAAGAGTTTAAGGTTTATTTATTCAAAATTGCGGTACTGTTTCTTGTGCTGAATGTGATACGTTTAAGAATTCCGACTTTGATGAATTATTCGGAAAATAGAGGTAATCTAATAGCTTTAAAGAAGCACTTTTCTAAATTGGAAAATCTAGACATGTATTTTATTTTCAAAATATATAATAATATTTCTGGATACTAGAGTCTATAAACTGAAAAAAGATTCTTAGTAAAGTTTATTACTTTTAACTATTGTGAGTAGTTCAATACGTCCTCAACTGATTTGCATCAGAATAATTTCCGTAATAGGGTTAAAACTATTAAGAAAATTGTTAAATGAAATTAAGAAATTAATTTGACTAAGTCCTTCCAAATTGTGTCTGTTTAAAAAAAAAAACATAGTTTGTTCAAAATAAGAATAGTTAAATCAGCAACATCAATAAGACGGAACTAACTAAACAAGTTAATCCTTTTACTACTTTCTTATTAACTTCATCCAGCGGTAGCTGAATTTGTTTAGTGTTTTCTTCAACTAGCAAACTTCTGTTTATTTCGTACATTTAAACAAATGAAGTAAACATTTAGTCGCGATTATTAATTCGAATGATTATATATATTAATTCTAAATATTAGACAGAAATAAATGAATTGATGCTGTCCACATATTTGTTTAATAGTCCTACCTAAAAGCTATTCAGTAAAATTATTCAAAATATGTATGAAACAAATGTGGATTAGGCGCGTATCAAATGCAGCGAACTGTTTACATTCCTTAACGTATGTTGTTTACGTTTCAAGATTGTTATTGTTTTCATTGTCTACGGTTCCTAGAAAAATTGTACCTATTAAATTAGAATACAGTAATCAGTATTATTGTGTAAGTTTAGTAGTAACTGTTCAGAAAAGTTATATATGAAAATATGTTTTTTAAATTTTCTGTTATATCTGCATTAAAACTGGAAAAAAACTGTCAAGATTTATCCGAAGAATGAACGTAATAAATTTTCTTTCAGATTGCGTTTTTATAGGTACTTTTATTAATTAAAAATTATTATTTGATTACGTAAAGTGAATAACGCTGAATTTTTTTTTTTATATTATTTTACGTCTACTTTTGTGAACCCAAATGGGACTAAATCGCGACGGGACCTGCAGTTTATGAAGGTGGAATCCGAACCACCTGAGCTTTGGCGTTATTAGACACTTATAAACAAATGTAGAGGTGTCCTAACGCTGAATTGAAAATGGAGCTAAAATAAAAAAAAAAATTCTTTTCACGCTGTGCAACAAATGTACGCATTCAGCCATGTGTCTAACATGCATGAATAATAGATAGAAAATGTATAAAAAATGTACCGAAAATGTATAAAAAATGTACCGAAAATGCATAAAAAATAAATTTGAATTATAAGGAATTAAATACATATTGATACTGAGTATTTGGGGTATTTATAGTATAATTCTAATGTTCACATAGATGCCTATTTTTCATTCATCATTCGGTTGTTGATTTCATTTAAAAAATACAAAAATGACTTACATAATTTTAGGGTTACAAGACCTTTTTCCTACACTTTAACTGGATCTTTTGTTTCACTTTTCTTTTATGAAGATAATCAGATCGAAATCACTGTTTTAAAATTTGAATTAATCGAAGAATGAATTGAAACCACTTTTTTCACATTGTAGAGAATTTTCTGTTCGACAATAGTCATAAAAGTGGTTTTATTAAAAAACGTCACTGAAGCGACTAAACAACATTTTAGTTCTTTTAGAAAATTAAAGACTGAAAAAATATTGTCTAAACTAGTTTTAACGGGCATTTCTAAACGAGTAAAAAATATAAAAATACGCTTTTGAAGTTTCAGGTTCACCGCTAGCTCCATCTATCGCACAAACTTAAGAGGATACATACCTACATTTTCAGCTATATTAAGTAATAATTAAAATAATTCCAAATATTATGTGTTAAAATTAATGTGAAAAAGAAAAACTTACGTCTTTCTCTGCATTTCTCGCAAAATTAAAATTTCGAAAAATGCATGATTATAATTTTTAAGGAGAGTCTGTAAAATAAAACAAAAAAAGAAATATCAAAAAATATTGAAATTTGTATTGGAAGAAACATTTTTTAATGTTGCAAATAATGACAAAAAGAAACATTTGAAAATTCAAAATGAATATGTTTTCTCATTCAATATTGTATAAAAAAACTATTTCAGATTTATGGCTAAAACTGTATATACCGGGGTTATCGAGGTTTGCAGAATGCGAATCTGATCACAGATTTTCAAAATTCAAAATGATGTTTCCAAAACGTTGGACCAAAATAAGAAAAAGTCATTCGATCACAACAACATTGGATCTTTGGTTTCAGGGTCGCTGATTACGAACCTGCTCATACATCTTTTAAATTCAAAATGGTGTGTCCAAAATGGCGGACCAAAATTCAAAAAAGAAATTCGATCACAGCAACATTGTTTCATACCTCCCAGATTCATAATCAGCGAACTCGAAAACCCCAAAATAGCCAATTTTGCTGTGATGGAATAACTTTGTCACATTTTAGTCCTGCATTTTGGATCCTTCATTTTAAATTGAAAAATCTGACATCAGATTCGTAATCAGCGACGCTGACAACCTCGAAATTCAGCTCAGTTCCTTGTAAAGAAATATGCATTCCTTAAAGGTATAATTATTATTAAACAAAAACGAATTAAATGGTTAAAAAAATTTTATTAAATTAGTAAACCAAAATCGATTGTAAAATATTATGATTTCGAATTCTGTCGAATACTTGAGTTCCATTTTTTAATGTAAGACACCAGGACGTTGTATGCAAGCATATCCTTCGTTTACAGGGTTACCGTTTATGACTAGAAAAAATATATAGAATCTTTCTTACAGACAAGTCCAAGATCTTTTGTCTTAAATAATTTTTCATCAAATTTATATTTTTAAAACTAAGTACGAAAAATGCCAGAAATCAAGCGTTTTTATATGTTATGACCTTGAATTTGACCTTGCAGTCATTTTTCAGTATATGATGTTCATATTCAGTGCACCGAATTACGTGCTCATATCCAAAATGTTATAAAAAATAAAAAAAATGGGTTCTTTATTTAAAAAGTATTTTGCTTAAATATTTCATTAATATATAACTCGGATCAAGAGAAAATTAGAATTTTAGTCCACCTGCACGTGGCATATTTCATATCAAACTCAAATCTGAATTTTCCCTTTATTTTTAAAAGCTGGTGTAAATCAATCATTATTTTATTAAAACATTTGGTACAATTTGCAGTCGTCATAACTGAACGACAGGGACCCTGGCCTTTTATGTTCTGAATAAATGATCATGTTTGTCTCTCGCGAATAAAAACCACAGCTCACCTTGAAGACGTTTCGACCTTCGTTTAAAATACTGTCAGTAAATGAATTTCTAAAAGACACGCGAAACGAAAGGTATTGAAATTATCGTATTTTCCAATTTCAAAACATGTGGTCAATGCCAATTTTACCTCCACTGAAATGCACATGTCAGCACAATTCCACATTCAAACATCCGGCGACGTTTTTAATTTCCTTGTCGTTTTTACAATGAAATTAATTGCAACGTCGTTTGAGAATTTTCCATTTGTAATGTACATTTTTAGTACTATTTAAAAATAAAGAATCAATTGTTCGACTTAAAATAAACCTCATTCAAATTTTATGGATGAAATCCAAATGCTTGAAATCTCAAGCACGTTCCGAGTTTGTCACATACGGTCTCTGGGAGACTGCATATAGATCAAAGTAAAATTTTGTATAATTCGTCAGAATTATTCGCTGAGATTGCAATATCTAACAAAAAATTTCGACATATTATTTTTTGTAATATTCATTAAAACAATCGCAGGTAGATAAAGATAAACGCGAAAACATCATATTTCGCAATATTCATTCATGTGTCTGATCCTTTAGTAATCATGGTATACCAGTATAAATGATAACGATCAGTACTTCGATCGTAGCGATACTTATGATACGTTTAAAAACATAATTGCGCCGGATCTCGAGCCTCCGAAGATGATTTTGTAATCTGCTGTGAGAAAAGCATGAAAAGTCATGCACCCATTAGCGCCTATTCACGGATGTCATTTCCATGACTGCAGAGTAGTTATTAATCATTTCTAGAGATCTAAAGTTAACGTTTATAATACTATATATTTAAATTAATTCAATTATGCATTATTAATTAATCGTGCATCCTTTATTCGAAGACGTCACTTTGAAGATGCTGTCAGCTACGATGTCCGTCAAAAGCTCCAAGGATCAATTCTCTGCTTTTTGCGTTTGTGTTATCGCTTATATTCGTTCTTGAATTTGAATTATTGCAACTTTCGTAAACGTGCAAGTCGGAAAGGCTTGAAAGGATACGTGGACTCTTGACCTGCATATTGTCGAGGTTTTTAAAAAATAATACGCTGTTTGATATGTAACGTCATAGCTTGCATTTTTAATATACATTTCTCTTTATGAAGCGTTTGTTTGATTAATGGCAAATCAAGATATTCGATGCTAAATAATTTGCCTCGATACTTAACCTATTTTTTGCACAAACGTTGATTCGCATAGAACAAGTCGATATTTTTATTCTGTTGCGGTTTATTTTTATGCTATTTGCTATATTGATGATGAGTTAAGGAAGTTAGACCCCAGGATATGGTATGTTTGGGAAAAATATTTTATAACGTTTCCAAGAATTTATTTTTCACTAATCATAACATTGTTGATAAATAACTTTTGTTAATGATTCAAACTTTCTTCTTATCGCTAGTTTAAATTTTTTAAAAATTAATGGATTGTAACGAATGATGGCTTATTTTTTCAAAAAAAAGATTCTCTACAACTTTAACCAACGAATTTTTCTAAATTTTTTACATGATCACTAAAATTTTTCTGAAGTGGTGTAAAATAATAATTTTTTTTTAAATAAATAGAGATGTTTGACGTTAGTTTCAGAAATTTTCAAAAATCACACGGTAAAGTTATAGTAAACAAACATTTCTTTCAGTGTACTTTTTATATCGAATAGATATCGAAGAAATCGTATAAGAAACTGAAAACACCAAAGGAACAACTTGATGTCACAAACACCTGCAAATCTCATGAAAATGTGATGAGCAAAAAGATGGAGTTTTTAGAAAAACATTTTTTTTTGTTTTATAAAAATTATAACTTCTATTTTGAAAATTTCAAAAGAGGCGATGAAGATCAATGGATGTCATCAAAATTGTTATTAAAACTATTTCAAGTGTTATACAATTCTAGATAGGTGCCTTCTTGGATTCAAAAATAACAATATCAGTTTTTTAAGTAAATAAAAATGTTGTAAAAAAATTCATCACAAAAATGATGCATAATCCTGATTGAAATGAAAACTATTCACTACAATACGATATAAATTTAATGATGCCACGAATTCATAAAAAACAACAGAAACCTTGACAAAACTAAAATCACTTTCAAAAATCAGGAACACAATAAAAATTGATAAAAATATATCGTAATGTTAAAACAGAGAATGCAGACATGAAACCGCAATTTTCTCTGTTATCCACTTGTAAAAGTGAAAAGCATCTAGTCATCTTTTACTATTACACCATAGCATAATATTTCGAACTTTAGAAGTGTTCCATAATTCAAAACAGCATGGCCGTAATAACTCGCACTCGTGAAATTATTTCGTAAATCATATTGACAGCCATAACAGAATCAGTGATTTAGTGGTGTTTTGTTGATTTTCTTTTCTAAATGCTTCTGAAAAATTAGTTTTTAGATATACAAATAAGATACGTATATGTGTTGCAAACATGATTAATTTTGAAAAAGGGAATAAACGTTGCATTTATGTAAATTTTTCTTTAATATTTAGTTATTAGGCGTTTTTGTTGTTGTCAATACGTCCTTGGTAGGAACTAACCAGTTTTTAAAGTTAACTTTTACTTTCTACTGTTATCTTAATTGCATAATAAATACCTAATTTGTTTAATTTTTCAATACCACGATCTTCAATTTGTGCATAATTTTTTTCTTTTCGATTCAATTAATTAAAAATGTCGTGCCAAAAAATTGTGCTTATTTTTAATTATTTCATTCATATTATTTATTTTCTCACAATTGTATATATATGTTAAGAAAGTTACTTGATTAAGTGTTAGTGTATATTCAGACTGTCTGATCCGGGCCTGATGTATAATATAGCTTCCTGATCAGATCTTAATTTATACCCAAGCCATCTGATGACATCCTACTGCATAATCAGGATAGCTGATCACGTCCTGCTATATATTCATTCTATATGATCAGACCATGATCTATATTCAGACTTCCTGATGCCATTCTGTTTTATATTGAAGCTGCTTGATTAAATGTTAATGTATATTCAGATTTTCTGATCCGGACCTGATAGATTATCTAGCTTTCTGATCAGATCTTAATTAATATCCAGGCAATCTGATGATACCCCGCTGGATACTAAAGTGATATGATCAGACCCTGATGTATATTTAGAATAAATGATTACACGCTACTTCGTATTCAAGCTACTTACAGTAGTCCTCCCCTTAAGGTTACTCCCCTTAAGGTTTATTCTTCCCGTAAGGTTTAAAACTTTCTTCCCTCATGTTTTATTTTTCCCCTCGCGGCCTCTCCCACCACCAGACATTTTGTTACCACCTGTGAACCAACCGCAGGCGCGCGGCGTGCAGTCGAGCACGAAAAACTCTGGTAGTGGGGGTCAGGGGAAAGTAAACCTTAAGGGAAGAAGCCGCCATCTTGAAAGCTAAAATTTAAACCTTAAGGGGAGGACTACTGTAATTAGTTTTTAACGTATATTCAGGCTGTCTGATCAGAGTCTGATTTTCAGACATCCGGATCAAATCTTAATTAATAATCAAGATACCTACATACTACCCTCATCCTGCTGTATATTCAGGTCATCTGATCATGACCTAAATATGTTGATTCTATCTGATCAGATACTGATCTACATTCAGAGTTACTGATCACGCCATTTTATATTCCAGCTACCGGATTAAGTTTCAATGTATATTCAAACTGTCTGATCGGTAAGTGATATATAATCTAGCTTCCTTGTCAGATGATAATGTATATCCCGGTCATCTGATAACATCCTGATATATATTCAGGTTTTATGATTAAGTCCTGCTATATATTCATCCTATTTTATTAGAGTCTGATTTACCAGACCGAGGTCTTCTTGGATATTAATTCTATTTGATCAATGCCAGATTTCCTGATCATGTTTTATTATATATTCAAGATACCTGATTAAATTTTAATATATATTCATGCTGTCTGATCGTGACCAGCTATATATTCAGTCTTCCTGACCAGATGCTAATGTATATCCAGGCTCATAACATCCTGAAGTACATTCAGGTTTTCTGATCAGATCCTGTTATATATTCAGTTTGCCTGGTCAAGAACTGATACTCAGGCTTCCGGTTCCAGTCGTAATTAATATCTAGGCTATTTGATTACATCCTATCGTATATCGATCAGAATTATCAGGTTATCTGATCGGGTCCTGTTGGATATTCATTCTATTTGATCAAAGTCTGCTCTATATTTAGAGTTCCTGATCACACTCTGCTGAACATTCGAGCTATCTGATTCTGTTTTAACGTATATTCAGATTATATTATCGGGACTGTATATTCAAGCACCCTGAGCAGATAATAATGTATAACAAAGCCATTTCATGACATACTGTTGTATATTCAGGTTATCTGATCAGATGCTGCTGTATATTCATACCATCGAAATAGGTTCTAATTATAGCCTTATCAAACTTCCAACTCTAATTCTCACCGAAATGTATCATCTTAAAAGAAACTGCGTGTTAGTTACACATATTAAATATTTTATTGGGGTCAAATAAATTAATTTTTTCGACAGCTTTCAAATACGTTTCTATATTTTTCGTTGTTTCAAGAGTGTGTTCCAACATACACTCCATCTGAAGTGTCGCTTCACTCTATGTAGAGAGTTGGCAGTGTTGCTTAGGTTGTAATTATCGCCATCATAATCATGATCGTTACGACTCTTACCAAGTCATCGTGTCAACATTTATCGACTCACGACTACGCTTAGGCAAAAATGTTGAACGTTAATTGTCAAAAATGCACATAGAAAGGTAAAGTGCGCCGACCCGTCTAAGCCGGTGAAGGTCAGAGTACGGAAGATGCGCACCTAGGGAAAGACGACGAGCGGGGGCCTTCTGTTTACGGACTATAGCATCAGCCTGGCACTTTCACTCGAGGAAAGATCGGCGAACGATCGATCAGAGAAAGCCCGTATAGTAATTGCGTAGCAGAGTCAAGATGCTGATGGAAAACAGCCGGCGCCGAAGTGCATTGCCGAATATTGCAGAAACTTTCAATTTTCACGCAAACGATCCTCAATAAATGGGAAAAACGTTTTTTGTTCAATAACAACGGAAGACTGACCGTTACATAGCTTCCGCTCGTCGCTTATCGTTCCGTTCATCAATTATGAACAGTAATAGCCAACGGCTTCAAGCACTGAAATTGCCTTACATTCATTATTTAATAATCGCTTAGATTTTTTCATATTACCGAGGTCAATAACAAGAATTTCCATATTAACTGATGTTACATAATATATTTATGTCAATTCTGATTTTTCTGGTTACTGTTATTGCTCGAAAGTCATATCGTACATTTCATACGTAAACAGTCAATGTGGTATAATACTACTAAATGTTAAATATCAAATTATATCAACCCAAACCGAAAAGAGGCATTTTGATGATCTTCTAAGTTATCTGAAGCTCTTAAAGTGTTCTTGAAGAAAGATTGTCTATCGATTTTAACACCTTGAATATCAGGAATGATCTCTTATTGAAGAACTTTCATTCTAAGTATCTAATAAATAATAATAAGCTGTCTTGGTTGGGCCCTACATGTTAGTTACAACGATGCATATGAGTAATTCTACAGAACTTTTAACTTTTTAATGTTCAAAATCATTAAAAATTATTTTAGTGGCACACTAATGGGATACATTTTTTTAGTTTATACAGCACTTCAAGAGCAAGAAACAGTTGGCGTAACTCACTTTTAATAACGTTATATAAAGTTGAATAAAGTCAAAGTTGAAACTAAATAATAGCCTAATGGTAGATGCAGGTGTACTTATATTATATATCTTATAGTTTTTATATTTAAAGATAAGGTACTTGTTACGAGAAATACAGTTTTTTTACTCGTTATCAAGAAATTTTAGATTTCAATTTTTTCAATTTTTATTACGGGAGTCTAAAGACATCAGACGAAAAGGTAGTAATCTATGTTTATTTTCAACCTAGAAAAATGCTCATTTATTTCTTAGAATGTTTGTCTCCTATTATAAACTTAACAATGTCAAATAATAAAAATTAAAGAAATGTCAACATTTTTTATTATTGAAATGTCGATTTCACAGTGTATTTATAAGTATTTTAAAGAAGAAATTACAACGTAGTTTTAAGCGTGCCTAAACGCCTTTTAAGTGTGCCACTCGAAAATGTTATGTATTCGAACGAGTTACGCACTGATTTGATAAATTTTAGAGACTTCGTACAAAGTTAGTTTATGAGGCACACGTATGCCATGCATCTTATTTTTTGGGGCTTTTAGTTTAGAATTATTCTATGAAACTAAGAATTCAAGAAATGAAAAGTTATTTTCTCTATATTGAAAAAAGTAATAAAGTCCCGAATTTGGAATAATCGGTGGACGCTTACATTTTATGCTGCATAATTTATTAGAAGATAAGCACACTCTTGGTTTGTTGTTTATTGAAACTCCAAGATTATACTAAGATTCTCTTAAATTTTCAGAGTGATTGGATAAGAGTTACTTTTTTTTTAGTGATATCAAAATGAAATTGTTGAATTGTACGTTGTGAAATTCAGTAAAAATCATACTTTACGTTCGTTTTTCTTCTTTCCAGTGTTTTATAATCTTAAAAGAAACACATAAGGGCTAACATTGAATATATCGTAAACAAAGAATCTTGATCGTTTAGGTCGATATTCATTTGTTTACAAGATACATAGTCGCGTACTATAAAAGTTGAAGGTTCTGTAGAATTATTCATATACATGGAAGATCACATAATAATAATACAAAATTGTGATATCACTAGCTTATCTAAATATCGCAAAGGCATTCATTCTTTTGTATTTAGGTGTCCTCCATCAGGAGGTATAAGAAGTAAACATCGCACGAGTTCTTATTTGGACTCGAACGCCACCTAGTGTCTCTAGGTGAAGCTCATATCTCAAAATCACTTATCGCTTTACAAAAGTAGATGTTTTTATTGATTTTAAGAAGTTAATTACAAGACCTATTCGAAATTAATATTTTGCCATGACACAATAAGGACATTTTTGTATTCATATTTTAGATTATAACAACTCTTCAAGGACTCTTTTTTGAGATAGCTTGGTATGAGGCTCCAGAAGTCTGTTTTAAAAGTCGCTGATAGGGGGCTTTAGGTAATTACAATATCTTAAATTTTAGTAACATTATGTGGTGGCATTTATTTAACTGCTAACATTACTCCGTCGATTATAAATTTTTAATTTTTTGTTTACTTATTTTTCTTCATAAATTGTCGTAGTTTTGTTGTAATGTATTTCTAATTCGTTTACATCTTCATGGTAAGATTCCGTAAACGAGAACAATTTTTTTGGATAACTAAAAACAGGTCCTCTTGATGAATGACAAAGAAAATCTCCTTAATGACTATTTTTATGTGAATCTGATCTTATCGGCCATAATAGATCCACGTTTTTTAATTTTGAAAAACTTACTTCATCTTGATAATCACAGATCCCAACAGCATAAATTTGAGGTGAATTAGCCATTGGCGATTTAGAAACTTCAATCGGTTAGCTCACACCGTAATAATATAAAACAACTATTTAGACACCATTTATAACGAAATGCAATATTTTGTCGTTTCATGTATTCTATTTTGCAGTTTCCAGATGTAAATTGCAGATATATATAAATCAACTGTATTGTTTTCTTAACCGCTTGAAATTCAAATTTGTCAAAAATCAGATTCTTGGTTATACGGTACTTTTACTACAAACAAATGACATTATAAAGCTTAATTAATAAAATATTGGATTGTTGATGTCAACCACTAAATACGAAAAAAATTTGTAAATAACCTGTTTGTGTATTATTTGCAGATTTATGAACAAAAAACAGCAGTATCTTTTTTTGAAGTGGTTTGGGCTAATTCTTTTGGCAGAATCAGAAAGAAAAGACTTCCACACATAAGAAACATTGTGTGCAGATTTTTTTCTTGAACATTGTACAATACATCACTGAAGTTTGTATTCAAAAAGTGTTTCCTGTAAATACCCAAAATCGTTCTACAGACAGTAAATATTCGTTACATAACAGTTAGTAACAAATGGCTACTAAATATTTGTAATTGATACAGAATAAGCGTAGAATTGTCTATATGAACAAAAATTATTTCATCAATTTAATAAAAATTCAATGCATGTAAAAAATTAAATATCCGAACGTGTAAAATTAAAAAAAAAATAATTTATGCAGCATTGGATAGGTATTGATTGTACAAGTTTTAATTTACCATTGGAAATAATTAAAACAAATGTATGGGACTTTTTTCATGGAAATTATCGATATTTTTTTGAGTACATCCCGTTGATACCAGATAGTTTGGGAAATTCTCTTAGGAAAATTTTCTCAGTGTATCTTCTAAATTTCGGAATATTTTTTTCATTTGCAATTTTAAACCTATGCCACATTTAACTCGGATTTTAAATAGTGTGTTTGATAGTCATTAAATGTACATCTTATATAAAATTGAGAACACGAAGAAGAGATCCGTTTCTAGAGAAGACAATCGTCATAACCTACGACAATGGAAAATAAACTTATGACTATATTGCATTATTTTGCGGAACGTTATTGTCGCTTTGTGACGGCGACAGTAAAAGCAGACTTGTATGATTATGGGAAACGTCTGCAGCATGCGCAATTATAATTACGACACGTCGTTTACTCACAGCTGCTTCTGCCTCCACTGGGCAACTCCTGAGATAATTGAATCCTGATTACTTATCGATTAGGAATTACTAGTTTTCGGCTCGAACGTGTTGCACATTCCTTATGTTTGCTATTCTAAATCGATTTTTGTGAAAAAATACATTAAATAATAAGAATGTTGAGTTTAATTACATAAATATGATTATAGTTTGTGAAATTTATCACCACTGCACTGTTGAAAGTAGTTCTTTAGAGTTAATACGTATACTTATTTCAGTATGAGCAAGAAATATTTGTGTAATTTCCAAAATTTATTTCCATTAAAAACATATTTATTAATTTTGTAAATTAAGTTTTCTAGCGTTTGTTCAATAAAAAATACTGTTTATTTCAGATAGTTTAGGTGGTTGAATGCACGGAAAGAAAAAGTTAGCTACAACTGTTAATATTGTTAGCAACCACAGCGAAGGAATTCAGCTAATAACTCACAGCAAACGAGTTTAGCTTTACTAGCTAACTATTTTTTGCTCAGCTAAGTTAGCAATGGCTGTTAACTTCTTCGCTGTAACATACAGCTCATTTTAGTTGCCAGTTTTATTAGGGCCGACATTTTTTTCCTGATGCAGTTAGCTTTGAGGTTAGAAAATCAACTTAATGTATATACTGTATTCACATAGCACGCGTGAAGGAGAGTGGATTGTCGATCATGAAATCAGCTAATCTGAGTGCTTCATTGTATATAGTCAGTTGCAGTAGAAGCAATGCTAGCTTTGTAATATGTGTAACAATTTTGTTTTATATTTTCGATATTGAATAATGTGAAAAAATTCGAATAAAATGGAATTGAAAAATTAAGGGTTTCTTCCATTTGTTTACTTTCGCTGTCCTCTATATTAAATGTTACGCATAATATGGATTTTGCAAAACTTTTACCTTGTAATTTCACGATAACTTCGTCGCCATAACCCCACTTTTGTAAAAGTATGCGTATGTCACTCATGATTCCTTCCTCCCGAATAGAAATTTATTAAGGTCCTGATCAGGGCCTGACCAAAAGCGTTACACCCCTGGTCAGGGCCTGACCAAAAGCGTTACACCCTGATCAGGGCCTGAACAAATTTCTACTCGGGCTGGTAGTCTGATAGATAAATATATTCCTTTATACCTCTTTTAGTTCTTTTTTATTTTCACTTTTTTCTTCACTCTCTTCTTCCCTTGAAATTTTCTGCTGGTCCACTTTTTCTTCTTTTATCTTTCCTACCGTTCCTACATGTACTTTTGTACGAATTCTTTAGATGGAGTGAACATTCGAGTGAGAGATGGGATGGGATACAACTTTTGCTGACACCTTCTTGACCTAAGTATATAATTTAAGAGGAGGACTACGGTGTTCACGAACCAGATGGATTCGCTTGCATCGAAACTTGTTTAGGTACCACAACCGGTCCTTCCGGTTGTATCAGTTATGGATGAGTCTCTTATCTTCAAGTACCAGAATTATGGTTGTAGCAACCAAACTACAATTTTGTGCCAACAGATCATTTCAAATCTCAGAATGTTTCTCCAGAAAATCAGTATTTGAAGCTCATTGCGGAAGCCTTCTGCTTCGTAGCATAACAAATGATTGCCAAATACGTATTTGTGCACAACGAAAATAGCTGCATAAAATACAGCTTGGAGCATTTTGGATCGTGAAGTACTTCGCAACAGTCAAATCTTACGACCCTTTCCCAACGTTAATCTTTCTTAGTGAATCCGCATAAAATGCCGGTACCAAATGTCAATATCGCAGCACTCCTTTAGGCATGCGATACTAGCGATGAGAAAGCAATAGTGTCACGCAGCATATCCTTCGGAAGTCGACCGAGTGAGTGGAAAAACCAAGAATCTCAATGCGACCGTAACACCTCGGCAGGACTGATTTATGAAGTAATTGACCAGGAAACTGAGGAATAATTATTACGATTGCGTATACACGCAGAAGACAAAGGATCGAAAGTAGCTCCGAAGATTACCTCACTTAGCACTATACGGGACGCGATTGTTATTCTCTTCATTCCGCGAATCGCCTCTGAACTCTTTTTAGCCGAAGGTATGTAAATCACGACGTGTCTATTATTTCCGAAAATTACAATTTTAAACGTCGAAAGTGGGACGCATCTGCAATTGTTATGCGTCGCGACTTGACTATGCACAATACGTAAGATTCGTGAATCTTTCCGTGAGGCGCTTTGCTTTGATTTTAGGGAGTGCGTGTGGAAACTTCTTAGTGACAAAGTCACGAGATGGAAACCCATTCCTTAAGAGTGACTTATCATTCTTGCAGGGATGATGGACTTTTTGCCAGAAGTAGATCTGTTTTTACGTTAAAGGAAGCATAACATCCTTTAACATGGACATCCGATACATCCAACTATTAAGAGCATGGTAATTCGTAAGAATTAACATATTTCATAATCGTGATCGAGGAGACGAATTGGTAAAACAATTAACTATGTAAATAGCATTTATGGAGTCAATTGTTCTGCTTGAGTTCAATTGCTGAAAATGATAGCGTTGGTTGACGCACTCGATGATGACCAAGGCTGATGTCAACCAGACCACATAATATACATTTATTGGTCATCATCCTCTATTAGCCATCATCATATGCCAACACTAATTGTTATGATTGCCCATTATCAACACCATGTACCATCAGTATTTGACCTGTAATGATATCAGATAATGATTCCAATAATTTTGAATGTTCAAAAGGACCCTGCACCAAATACATTAAAAATTGCTCTCGGTAGAATTTTACTAAACTTTGTAGTTTTGTAGTTCAGGATTGTGAACAAAAAATCTTAGTACCAAAAATAAAAAAATGGACAGTTTTTTTGTTATAAATAATTGAAAAATGATTTTCAGTTTTCTGGATAAAAGAAGTGATGATTTAAGTTTTTTAATTCATGAGTACAAACCCGAATTAATTGAACGGTTTTTGAAATGTTTTTTTAATGGTTTATGAAATTTTTTACAATATAAGTCAATACATTTTATATTATTAAATCGCTATTTTGAATCTGCTTGTTTTAAGTAAACATTTCAAAAACCGTTCAATTAATTCGTATTTGTACTCATTATTGCGAATCAAAAAGCTTAAATCATCACTACTTTTATCCAGAAAACTGAAAATAATTTTTGATCACTTATTTAATTTGATGCTAACTACGAATTTCGCATTGTCAATTTTTTATAACAAAGAAACCCATTTTTTTTACTTTTGGTACTAAGATTTTCGGTTCACAATCCTATGATCACAAAACTCCAAAGTTTAGTAAAATGCTACCGAGAGCAATTTTTAATGTATTGGTGCAGGTTCCTTTAGTTGCAATTTTGAGCTTTCCAAATGGTCCATCTACAGCGGCAGTCGACAAAACGTTTTTTGTTCAATCCTTCTGAAAATTTTCGCATCTGACATCATGAACTTATAAAGATTTCAACACATTTCTAGCAAAACAGTTAGATTTACTTTTGACAATCACAGAATCATTTCGGAACGGATTTTCATGCTGAAAATGATGGCGTCAGCAATATTTTTTATCACGTTTCATTTTCGAGAAAAATTACGTTAAATGTATAGAAATGGGTGATTATGGCCACATTTTGATTTGTTTGGAGTAAAACATTTAACCTCACTATTCCTTAAAATAGGGATCTGATAGAGTAATATAGCTAACGCCATCGTTTTCATCAGAAAAAGGAATTTTACCCCTACGTTGAAGAATTTTAAAAGAAATTACTAATTTAAATGAACTAAACGTATTTTTATGCTAGTAATTAAATAATAACTAAATATTTGATGAACGTCTTTGACGAGTAAATTACGATGTTTTTGTGATGCATACTTTTAATTCCTCCAGCAAATTTTGGACACAAGCTCATCTGCTGGAACAGAAATAATGAAAATTTTACTAGAAAAATTCATAATTTTTGTTATGATGGTAAGGATTGAAAGGTTGGATTATTTTAAGATTTTTCGAAAAAAATGAGGACCAAAATAGAGAATTGAACCCGGAATCTTGCGATTGTCGGTCGAAAGCTACCAAAAAATTATTAATTCGTTTACCGATAATATTTGACCTTTGGGTTCTCAATAGATCTTCG
The DNA here is from genome assembly GCA_030407085.1 of Trichopria drosophilae. Lineage (NCBI taxonomy): Eukaryota > Metazoa > Arthropoda > Insecta > Hymenoptera > Diapriidae > Trichopria > Trichopria drosophilae. The sequence goes on along the minus strand of CM059587.1, from coordinate 80,889,562 downwards.
TACAAATCGGAAATATGCAATTTCATTAATTCTAAAAAATAAGATATTTTTGCATTAAAAAAAATAGTAAGAAACGTAAATTTATGTTTCTTTCAATAATTTGTGTATCCGGATGATTACAGGAAAGATGTTGAAGTAACGAAATATCTATTCCTCATTATTAATATTCTCGTTTAAATTAACAAAATCTTCTGTCATAACAAGTTTTTTTAGTCAGCGTAATTTTGGTACTTTATTTTATAAATTAAACAAACATTTTCGGATTATTATACATCTATTGAACATTTTTTATTTAAACGATAATATTCTACTAAGATTTATTAAAAGAAATTATTTGATTAAATATTAATATACTGAAGTTTTGTACAGAACATTCCTGAGTCTATTATTTTAATACCCGCTGATATTTAATTAATTATCTCTTAATTATAATAAATGTAATATTTTTAACGCTCATTGTTGTTTGAAATATGCACTATTCTTTATCGAAGAAAGGTTACGCACTATTACATAAATGTAAATTACTTCCGTACTCATTTAAATTTCTTAATCTCATACGTTAATTAATCATTATCTTAGCATTATCTCGGCGCTTCCACAAGAAGTGAGTCAAATACAATCCATTTTAATGAAAGTTTTCTCATATGCAGACTTATGATACGGATTTTATATAATGAAATTATTAAATAATTGCTAAAAGAAAATCAAAGTTAACACGATTGGAATAATTGGTTGGATTTAATTTTTTTACTTTTAAAGTTTATCCTTAATTCACTTACAATAGTATTCAAGTTATTTATACGTCAGTAATTCGCCACAATATTTACAACATTTATATTTTGTAAATTGTCCCGAAATATTTTTTGTTAAACAATGACAAAATTGTGTGAATGTTTAAACTTTTATGTAGTAACTATTGCTAAACTTTGGAATTCGTAATTGTAGTCTTGGAAACGCATAAAAAATAATAGTGAATACGAAGTTTATCCGTAAAGTATACTGTTTAACACTGAGAAAAAATCCATAGTTAAATTGACTATATCACATAATTGGAAAAATATAGTTAAAACTACTAGGAAAAATAGTTAAATTTACCACTTTCATAGTCGTTTTTACTATAATTTTGTCACACCAACTAAAAACATAAAAAGTAAATATTCACTTCTTTCCATATTTTTTATGCCAATTTCTTATACGATTTCTCTCAGTGAAGGTAGTAATTTTCTGAAATGACCATTTCAAAATAGTTGAGTCTATTTGTCTGTTATGATAAGTAGTATTTTGAATCATGAAACAATAGTTAAACTTTACTATTTTATAATAGTTATTTTAACTATTACCATGCCTAGTCCTCATTTCACACTATAATTCATAATAAAAAAAGGTCATTTCAGCTACTTTTTTTTAGTGTATTCAAGAAAAGATAAATCAGAATTTATAGTCTATTCCTTCATCTCAAACTTTGCCTGAAAAAATTTCTTAATGCATTATCGAAGCATAAATTTTGATATGGTATTTGTTTCGATCTTGAGTTATAAGTTTGTTGCTAAATTAGGACAAAAAGGTATTTTAGAATTTCATTAAAAAATGTCAACCTTTAGATGTATCCCGTTTTTTACTGGGATTAAAAAAAAAAAAATTTCGTTTTTAATATATACTTCAATGACAATATAAATTTCTTATAATTATAATAAAACTATTTTGTTTCTAAAAGAAAAAAACTTTGCTGATTTATATCTTGACCATTTTACAAAATTAAATATCCTTCTAAATATTTCTTAGTAATAAAATAAATATAACAAAATAGATTAAATGAAAATAATCTCGCATTATAGTAGTAATAACAATTGTATTGTTTCAAGTATTGTGATTCGTAAAAGTAGTATACTGTGAACTAAAAATGTTGCCGTTGCTAAATCTGCTTACTATCATAAGTTTTTACATGGTTTATCATTTTTTTAAACTCTTTGTGTCCATTTTTATGGCCTGAATTATAAAAATAAAAAACCACCCAGCCTGAAATTGTAATTTATTATAACATTTATAACCTTTCTGAATATTTTCCAATACAAAATTAGAATTCAAAAATGAAATTAAAAGCATAGAGAGTATGGAGTATATTTAACAAACTAAGGTTTCGCTTTTTTTTTGCATAATTGACTACCGGCTTTTCTATTCTTCAGAGACAGTTCGTCAATAAGGCATTTATTTGTAGAGTGTGATGTAACAGAAGTTACATTTGAAATGTACTTGGCTATGTAGTATTATGGACGCACTTATGTTCATACATAGACATACTATTAATTTCTGTAAAAAGGTAAACAATGAAAGTCAATACATCATTCAAAATTTGAATAATTATCCCTTGTTATTTTTTTTTTAAATTGCACTAATTAGTGACACTTCTGCGGACAAAATTTTGGAACTTGTAAAAAATTAAAGGTGAATGATATATTGGATTTTTGTATTGTAGTTAAAAAGGTTCAAAAAAATATAAATGTAAAAGTATATGTGTGGAATATAATGAGTTTGTTGTAAATTTTTTTGGAGATAACTTTAATCAGAGGTAATTTGTCTTTCATCACGTCAAGTTTTTAAGATATTTGATCCAAAATCTCCTAAAATATCCTTGGCAAATGCAAGTTAGGATATCTAAAAAATCTGACGTGGTGGATCAAATTGATTCATGACATCAATGAAGTTATTACTAATTTTCTAAACTAATTTCAAAAACAAGATATTTTCTTACTAGCACAGTTGATGTATTTTTTCTAGGTAAGTTACTCTATTCTTGTGTATATTAATAACACATGAACAGTTTCTGGGCAAGAATTGGCTGGAAAAAAGGGATTTTGTCATCCAATTTCATTCATTACGTTAGATTTTTTAGATATACTAACCTCGAATTGCCAACAAAGATATTTCAGATCAGATTCAAATATGTTAAAAACCTGACGTGAAGGGCCAAAAACGGGTTCAGTACACAAATCGATAAGATCCTCTCCCACTGGTTAAAGTTATCTCCGAACATTTATGTTTGGTCCATTGTTATTAACCAATGTTTACAGTCGTTTAAAAATGTTTAAAATAATAGCGAAATATGTATATCTGTAAATTACATTACACTGTCATTATATAATGCAATTATCTTTTCCACACATATTCAAATCCTGATGATTAGCTCAAAATGTTATGCATAATCTTTTGTTGTTATAGAACTTCCTGTGTATTTTCAGATTAAAAATGAATATTAACACGGTTTCTTTGCGTTCACACGAGATTTACAAAATTTTTCGAAACACTAAAATGTTACAAAATAAGCTCATTTGATTTCTAAATACAACAAACATAAAAATTAATTATAACTAAAAATTAACAAGACATGCTTTAAAAAAACGCGATCTTTGTTGAAACGACGAGGTTTAAAGCATAATAAACTCGTTTACGACTTCCGCAAAGGATGCATCTGGTGGGATCATCGCTTGGATAGTTTCGCGTATAAATCAGGACCTTAGAAAAAAAATAAACAACATTGAGACACCGAAGAAAGTGGCATGAAATGCAATTTTTTAATGCGCTGACAAGCCGAGATCGCAGGCACGTGCTGTCCGGCGTTTGCGAAGACCTTAACTTTAATGTGCATATATGCCAAGAGAATCATCAAGGTATATATAATGCTAGCCATTGGTGAACGGTTATTCACGAGGAAGAAAGTTCGACACGAAGTAAATGCGATTCATTGACGACGAAAGCGATCTTGGTTATGATAATGTTCTATGAAAGACCCAATTTTTTACCAATTTTGGGTTGCCAAAAAAACGAATTTTGTTTTTATCTCGAATGAACATAAACGTGAAAAATTCTATGCCGACGTACGTAAACATAGGGAGATCAATCTTCTTGAAAATTTTAACATTCCAGGATCTAACAGTAAAAATTAAAGAAAAAAATGTTTGCCATTCTGAAAGTCTGTAATAAAATAACCATCTGAAATGGTAAAATTTCAAAGAAAAATGTGGGAGTAAACTATCTGCCGCCAACACAAGCTAGTACAGGTTGGTCAATAATTATTTCGACCCAGACTATATACCCAGACCCAAAATAGATGAATGTCATCAATTCGACAAAAAAAGAAATACGCTATAGTTTTTCATCATATGTCGGCATTTCAAACCTTAATCAACTCAAAAATGCAATAAAAACAATTTGTGTCCGTAATCTTGTCCGTCCGTTCCTCCGTATGTGTCATTTTTCGCGCGCGATATCTCGTCAACGGCACAACCTCTTAACCTTTAAAGTTTAACCTCTTTTTGAGCTTAGAATTACCTAACTTAGTACTGTTTAGTTTTTGGAGTCCATACTAGATTACAGGGAGGTTGAGCAAAATGTAAAAAGTACACTTTATGTATCAAAAACACAAATCAAACCAAAAAATGTTTGCAATAGAAAAGATATAACATCAAATTCTCTACCAAAAAGGTTATCTTGTTTTTTGCATTTATTATCCAAAATACAAATTACATGAAAAAATGTTTTAATCAAACAAATATCAGTTTAATTTTATAACAAAACTGAAAGATGTTGGTAAACGAACCAATACTAATAAATTAGTTTTTTTTTGTATGTTGTGACTTCGAGTATACTTAATATTACGTGTATTCGATGATCTCAGTTGGTCTTCATAGTCTGAACTGAGAAAAATTCAATGATTAGTGGGCCACAGTTGTTATTCATATGAAAAATTTATATAAATAGTATGACATGTTCTATTTCTAGTTTTCACCGAGAATGAGAGGATGCACTAAAAAAGCATAAGTATAGACTTTTCTTCTATAGTTTAAATAATCTTCAACTACACGCAAATAATTTTTGTAACGAAACAACAATAGTAACTACTGCAAAACTATAAAATACTATTACAAGCAGTTTTAGATGAATGAAAAGCTAAAAATATAAAAAAAGTCATAATTTTTGTCTTGAAATATCTGTCACAAATGGAAAAACACGATATAAAATCGTAATGATTTGTTAAAAAAAGCAGGCGAGTAACTACAACCAAACCCTTTTGGAGTACGCACAATCAAATTCACGATTTTGGATGTGCAGTGTGTACTGGCACTCGATATTTAAACGCAAACTGTAATTAATATCAGTGTACATATTTTAAAGGATCAAGATCTAATACTAATCATTTAATACAAAATACTTAATACGCATATTATAGTTACTTAAACATTATACCTTATAGTTATTTAAATAAATAAATAAATAATGTCTTGATGAAATGATATATAACGAAGAAAATATTTATTTCCTTGAATAAAAATCGCTCACTGCATTGTTTTATATACAATCTGATGAAAATTTATTTTCGACGACAAAAAATATTAATTATATTGGTATTAAGTAAAGTAAAGCACACTATAACATTTCGCCATACATTTCAATTGACAAATTAAAAAATTTACGTAATGCACATACTAAAAACTCTTAAGGTGAAGATGAATTCACTACAGTGGATTTCACCTTACAAGAGTTAGAATTGAGCAAACCTCTTGAAGTCAAATTTTACTTCATATTAATATAGTTAACGACTTATACCTTCAAATTGCATTAGATGTTAAAATGCTACAGTTATAGCTTGAAAATTTCAAACACCTTGCGTCGTAATCGCTCGGATTCTCAAAACGCTAGTCCCGGTCGAAACATTTATAATTTCAACTAATGATGAAATTAACAATGAAAAAAGAAAATAGCACGTAGAAAAAAGTAATAAGAAATAAGGGAAAAGAAAATAGAAAATTGAAAATAAAAAATAGAAAATAGAAAATAGAAAATAGAAAATTGAAAATTGAAAATTGAAAATTGAAAAAAGAAAAAAGAAAAAATTATATTCATAACTACAAAGTTAAAAATCCTTAATAAAATTTCGATTTGACAGTTACTTTATATTAAAATCAAATTTAACTTTAATCAAGGCAGTTGGGTATTAAATATGTTTATCATTAGATGTTTCAAATTTTTAAATAAAACAGGTATTACATAATAGGTATTATAGACCTTGCATAATACATATAAAAGAATCACACATTTAAAAAGAGATATCTGTATGTATGGAATTATATGCAACAATATAAATTCAAATAAATACTGCCATTAAAGCAAAAACTCTTGTACAATACTTATCGACAGTGACTGTCTTAAAAATATTTCTGCGATGTAGACAAATATGTATCGGTTTCATTTATTTATATTATATATTAAAACAGAGAAGCAAGATTTGTATAGGTAACAAGTTAATGAGATAATGTAAATTCATCCAGTGACCACTTTTTTTAACAAAAATTATGATACAAAGGTCGTAGGTTGTTTAAATAATATTACTGACGTATTCCTATTATTTTATACTATTTATATATTTAAAAATATAAAAACAGACTTCTATGAATGAGAAATATAAGAACATTATTTCATTTTCACAATTTTATTAAATAGTTGCTAACATACATTTAAAAAACCATCAAAATCGATTTTATTTTAACTTTAATTATTTTTTTATAACCATAGTGGTTCTAACATAATTTTGCATTTCATATTTGATAAGAGCAAGTAAAACTTTAACTTTTTTGAATGTTTATTTTCTGTACAACTCGTCAATACTGAGTAAAATGCGTTTAAAAATGTATAAAATAAAAGCATATCTCTACTGAGTTAAACGGCAAACAAAAAATCAGGTATCGCCTTATTTTCAATGTTGAATCTGAAAAAGAATATTAAAACAGTATTCATTTTTCGAATGAAAATGTGACGTGGAAGAGAACATATAAAACGATATACTAACGGATCTTCAAAATGTTTACATTTTCGTAGTTAATATGGAACCTGAACTACAAATTGAAAGTCCTTGAGGATCGGGTTTTGTTGACCTAAAAACAATTAGATCATACAAATACAATAGTGTTACAAAATATTACGTGCTACAGGTTCATCGTATTTAATACATATTACGGAAGATTTCTTATGGGGTCATAGTGATGAAGGTTAAAGATAAATCTAATGTTCGTTAGTCTTAACAGTTGATGTAAAATCACTGTAGACACGATTTCAGTAATCAAAATAGAGTAGAAATCAACATTAAATACATTTGTTCAGTGACCTCGTGTCGAATTAATCTAAGATAGCCTGCAAGTTCTAAGATTTAGGCTAACATTCTAAAAAAGCATTTAAATTTAAAATGCATTTAAATGAAAATTTCATAAAATATATTTCGTTGAAAGTAAAATTCGCCTTGGAGGATAATGGACAACTTTTATTTTTGTCCTCCAAAAGATGATTTTTAAGTAAAGTACACAAAAGTATAAAAGGTTGTTGTCTTCTATCTATTATTGAAATGTCAAACCTTAGCCTTTCATACCCGTGTGGTTCCTTTTAAAGGAGTTCAGTTGCTAATACTCTCTAAATTTCTGAGAGTGAAATTTTCTGAAATGAGCATGGCGTTTACTCTAAAGAGACTGCAAGACCGCTCTAAAAGAGTGAGATCACTCACTTCAAATGAAAGAGAGGAGAAATTCGCTCATCACTTTTCACTTTTGCGTTGAGTTAATTCTATCTCGTTAAGAGTGAAACTCTACTCCAAGGAATCATCGAAAAATTGTCTTATCACAATAATACAAAAACAAAGTCTTAAAGACAGTTATACCCCAAGGAAGAAATAATTCCAAATGAAAATCTGTCTTCAAATTTCGTTCTAAAGCGAAATTTCCAAGACAACTTTTCTCAGTGTAGATGAATTTAAGTTTTACGCTCTTACAATATGGATTTTTTCAACATTTCTTTATTAAATTTTCCTACCTCTGAAGAAAGTTTCCAGGTGAATTAGGTAAGATATACTGGCAACTCGAGCGACGATCCTCGCAAACGATAAAGTCGTTCCAAGATCGAACTTCACGCGTTAAGAAATGCAAGTAGTTAAGCTGACCTCTTACTTTTACTAATTTCATTTGAATTTAATTAACCTTATCTTGGCTACAGAATAAGAAAAATCAGTAAAATATAAAGAATTCGTTTGTTTTTATTTTTTATCATTAATAGAATTTAGATAGAATAAATTAATAGAATAAGAATTTATTTGTTATCATTAAAGTCAATCTTCCAACTATTGAAACCACTGGACAATATTGTATTTTAAAATTGCGTTTGTTTTATATTATTTTTAATATTCAGGTTATCATCAGCAATATTGCCAATGTTCAATAGCCGTGTGTCATGCTTCTGCACACAGAATTGTAATCTTTGTAGTACAATTAGTTCGCATTCATCAGGTATAATTCTTAGTCATGAAAAACTTACTGCATCTCATTTAGATGACAGTTTATTTCATTAACAGCATTTCTCCAGATCAATTCTCATTCTTCGTCTATCCAAGAATCCTTATATATCGACATTTTTTAATCATTTGACCGTTAGTGATTGCTTTCATTTATTAGGGAAGATTAAAGTTGATCTTAATGTGACCTTGACATTTAATAATATTTTTATGAAACAAAATTTGTAGCTGCTTAAAAAACCTGCTTTTTCAGAAAATTTAAAGACTTGGGATAATAATTAGTAGACATTCGTCCATTCACATTTGCTTCATTGGCCATTATAATGTTCTTTCATACGTTATCATTTGTCATCATTGATTAATATCATACATCGAAACCGTCCATAATCTGAATTAAAAAAAAAAGTCATGTTCATAATTTTTTTTTAAAGAAACCATCGAAACTTTTTTTAAGCGATCATTATTTTTAAATGATAAACATTGGATATATTTCAGCAATTTATATTAAGATGTTACATAATTTAGTTATAAATTACCAAAATATTTATATTTTCATTTTTACGTTTCATGGTAAGCAACATTGAGGCGAAGTGGACATCCGAAACAAAAACTCTGCATGGATTTAGTTAAATAATAGAATAAACTAGAGTTTCATCGAAAGATTTTTTTAAAATATGCATTTTTCATAAAATAGTGACAGCCAAAGTTAATGATTCGATTTTCACTAAAAAACGGTAAGTTTTTGGCTAATAAAAAGCCATTTTTAGCGAAAAATCGAACAATTAAACACTACACTTATGCATGTTGAATAAGCCTGCCAACTTACAAAATATTAAAAAAAAAAACAAACAAAAAGTTTAAGTTTCAGACTATAACAATTCTGTAAAATTTTGTGTTTCATATGAATATTCTACAGTTAATTAGAAAGTTTAAGAACATTTGACCATGAATTTATCCCAAGTTGAAAAAGAAAATATTGTCTGGATTTCAGCAAATAAAAATTTTGGAAATATGTCCAATATACCATTAAAAATGATGAAAATAGATGCTTCTGACAACATCGTACACGAGTTACAATAACTGTTTGCATAAAACATGAAAAAGAATATGTAATCTGCATTTGCCACGCATAACGACAATAATCCATTATCTTCGCAGCTACCAAGAATATGTAATCCATCATGAGCAAAGCAACCTGAAAAGAAAAATGTAGAAACGGATACAAAGTGACATTGATACTAAGTATTTTATAATATTGATATTATTATTAAAGGAATATTAGAAAGTAAACTACAATTTATCAATTACACAAAAAAATGCATTTAAAAATTTGTTTGCTTCAACTTAATTCTTAAGAAATATTGCATGGTTTCAACACTATTTACGTGCAAATTGGTATTCGAATAGTTTTATTTGGGGCATTAGGATTAACTTTACACCTGCAATCTAATGAAAATGTGTAACTTGTGCGCAGTATGGCAAACTTCCAAGTCGATTATATTAAGTCTCGGGTCACGTGTCCCGATTAATCGACTGGTGGATGGTTTCAATATAAACGTGCGTCCCCAAATCTAGGAAATCTCCATCCATTTGATTTCTGGTGTTCCAGAATGACAGCTAAATCACGAGATTCAGTAACTGACTTGATTAAATTCAAAAAGTTATTTATCGTTGAGCATAAAACATTCCTTATTTCTTTATTCAATTTATATAAATGAAATGACATTTTACTCAAATGTGACTAGTTTAATTAATAGGCTTTCACTGTGCGAAAATTTATAGATGTTAGTAAAATTATGATTGTTTTTTGACAATTTTTAATAATGTTTACTATATTTTAAGAACAAAATTTAGTAAATTAACAAGTCGAATTATTTTGTAGTCTTTATAGCTGCATATAATTTAGGTGATTAAATGAAACTTGAATTAACTAAATTTTTGTCAGTTAAAAAAATATAGTAATGACAACAACAAAAAATTTAGGATTGGTCTTTATCAGTTTTGCTGCGAAGTAAACTCATTCAAATTTCATTCATTAATGATGAAAGTCCGCACATTAATTAAAATTCATCCTTGCAAACAATTTGATACTTTGAAAGTTCATTTCTACGGATGTTATTTATTTTTATATATTCTACGTTTTAAAATTTGTTTTAAAATCAATATTAAGAAATCAGTTTAACTTTAAGAGGTTTATTAAGAACAAATTTTTTAATTAACTTTTAACATATTGTTTAGACTTAACAAAAGTTAATTTTTCTATCTAAATAGTCGGATCTGGCATAACTAAAACCGATGGATGTATCTTCCCCTACTATTTAGTTAGTAATTAACTAACTATTTCTATTTTCCTGCGCACTTCTTTTTTCCATTACTACCGGATAATATTCAACAATTACAATAACAGTTTATTAGATAAAATTTCTGTAACACAATTATTTTTTTTGTTTACTTTTTAAATCTTTAATTTTTTATTACGAATATCAATATGTCCTCCAAGTTTTATTATTTAATTAAATATTATTTCTAGATTTTGCTGTCTTTTGCAGTTACGCTTTTAGAAATTATATTTTGAAATTTTATTAGTACTGCAACTAAATTTCATTAGCTGCAGCAACTATTCTAAAGTATTTATAAGAACTTTATATTTAATTTTCATACTCGTAATTATTCAATAACAAAGAAAAATTTGTTGCAAGTCTTAAACCAACAAATCACAATATTGGTGATGCGCACTTTTAATTTTTCTAGCTAAATTTTTTCTAATGGTAGAAACTGTGCCTCTGTCTGTTCGATCAGAAATAATACCAATATTGCTACACAAATTCGAAAATTTTGGTATGATGGTAAAGATGAAAAGGTTGGATTATTATTTAAGATTTTCAAAAAAATGATTACAAACTGCAAATTTAATTTACCCACTGAACCGTACATGTTAAAAATTGTTAAGTTTTAACTATATATTTAGATAAATTTAAGCATTAATAATTAAATTAGATATTAGTAAAATTGAATGTTTGAATAGGTTTTATCTAATTAAAATGTAGTCCTTTGAGTATTTTCAGCTCCACGACAAAACATTCAATTTGTCAGCGCAGTAAATATTTTAAATGTGTAATAATTTTTACTAGAAATTCAAGTAACTTTTTGAACTCAAAAATTAATTTCAAAATAATTACTCTGTTCAATAGTAAAGATTTGAATAAAAAAACCATTCTTGTAGATTTTTAGATGTCTTATTTTTGTGCACAGAATGGGAAAAATAATATTTTGAATTCTAAGTTACGTAATTGAAATTCCGTCTACAAACAAATAATATTACACCCAAATGATTAAATGTTCGTTAAATTAATGAAGGTCTGAGAATCTAAGATTCAAGGTTGAAATTTGCATTTATTAGCGAGTTCAGCATTCTTCTTCTCCTAATATTAGCACGTTACGAAATTCTAAATTTGCTTCCTTATTTCACTTTTAAAGGACAGTTTCGGGTATTCCATTCTGGTTGATTGCAATCTCGTGTGCCTGACCTTCTTGGAATGCAAAAGATGGAATTGTGTAGACATTTTGAAAATAATTACAGACCAAAACGTGTTGATATGGAATATCAAAATATAATTAAAAAAGATTTGGCTTAAAATTAGCCTAAGGATCCTGGGAATTTCGTATTCGTAGAATTTTTTAAATATTGTTATATTGTTCAATTTTCGTGTTCTTTAAGATTTGTTAAATGTTATTTATAAAATCAACTTGGATATGAATTAGATTTACTCATTTAGTTAATGAAACTTAATGAAAATTAATTTTTCAGTACTTTTATTTTAAACGTGTCATTAAAAAAGTTTGCTCCGAAACGACCAAAGGACTTCTATTTTCCGCTGTTCTAATGAAGTGAGTTTTGCTCTTCAATGTTTGACATTTTTGGAAATATTGTGGTTTTTCGCGAAAAGAAACATAAAGAGAATGTAAACGTAAGTAATAAAATTTGTAGTACTAAATCTTGAAATGTTTAAATAATGAAATTTGTTCTTAATTAAACAACGATTGTAAAATTTAAGATGAATGTTGAGATCTCCATGTCCCGGTTTTCGTTAGGAACTTTCTACATTCTTAAATATTACTCTAAACAATATTCTGAAAATTCAAATAAACCGCTTTTAATATTTGATGTGCCATTTTTCTCTATTTATCTTGTGAATAAAAATCAGAGTTTAAACAATAAATTTGTATTTTTTAAAACTAAAAGTAAGTAATCAGCAGTGCCGGCCATCAAAACATTCCTGGATTGTATCCTGGTATCCACCGAATGTTCTTCCAAGTTATTTTTTCTGAAATTTTTACACGTTTTAGGATCCTTCATATTTTTCATGTATTTAAGGACTTAATTTAACATTTTAAAAATTTTCATTGAAAAATGTTTTTCTAAACAGCCTGCTGTTCGGGAATAGTAATGATTTCGACAGAGGGTGCTTGAAAATAGTTGAACGGTCTTGAAATGTTTAAATAATGAAATTACCATAAGTATTATCCTCGTAAAAAGTTATTTGTTCTTAATTAAATAACAGGGTTTAATTATAGTTGGTGCACATATAGGCCTAATTTTTATTTATCGTATAATATTACCTTCCTTTCATTTATCTAACATCACAAGGTTATCCAGAAGAACTGGAATGTTTCAGGCATCGCATGACCGAATTTATGTATTTACCGAAAAGTGCGAAACCAGATAATCTCTTGGAGTAAATACGATGCGGATGCAGATCCGATTGCAAAATCGCAAAGTAATGCACGTGAAAGAAGCTGAAAAGGAATGTGTATCTGTGATTGCGAAGACTATAAACTTCAATTTAATCAAACAAATCGATTTTCGAAACTGTGCTGGCCTTTATCAAGTTTTACTTCTAGTTTAAGAACAGCAACCTGAAAAGATACTATGTATCAAAACGTATCAAATTATTTTTTGCTTCACAATTTAATCCACCGTTTGAGTACATATTTTGCAACAAATCATGTAATCAGCATTCTGAACAAATAACGTTATGTAAGACCAATGAGTGACCAAAAAATGAAGGCATTGTAATCATTATTATTAGTGAAAATAGTTAATTTTCTCACTGATTTTCAAACACGGCAAAAAGAAAATAGTTGGTTTTACTATCTAAATAGTTGGGTTACACACAACTAGGTTTTTAGTTGATTTTATTATTTAATCAGTAGCGTTGTCTATCTAATTTGTCGCAGAGACTATTTAGATAGTAAAATTAAGTAAAAATGATGACAGTGCTTATTCTTCTATCTAGTTAGTAACTTCAACTATTTCATAAAAAAGGATTAATTTATGCGGAATTGTCAGTGTTCCCACACATAGCGAGCTTATGCCATTTTAGTCCCTGATGATGACAGTTGTACTGTCGAAACGTTGGACGAAAATATTTGTATTTTTTTTACTTGTTTTCAATTGAAACATACATACATGACTCGATACACGCAATATTTATATTAATAAATGTTTTTAAAACTTCTACTATTCTTAATATTTGACCGAGTGGAAATACTGACAATTCGGCATAAATTAATCCTATTTTATGATTAAATGACAGTCTCTAGTGAAGTAAGATACAAAGGATCTTTGGATTCTCTGATTAAAATTGATGGCAATGAATATGAGATCTTATATATAAACATTATTTAATATTAATAACAAAATAATAATAGCGGCGGCCAACAAAACATTTTTTATGAAATGTCGTAGATTTGATATAAGACCATATGCATCTTACACATTTGTTCAAAAATACAAGAAATTTAACCATACATCGTAGGACTGCTTCAAAACTTGTTGAAAGAAATGACTCTTGAACATTGAGATTGAGGATCTACACATAGATAATTACATTTAAAAATAACCCGTGATAAAATTACAAAATTAATTAATGACATTGGCTCTATTGAATTGTTAATGTTTACATACGATTTGCAAAATTCATCATTAAAAACTTTATGCAATAAGGTTAAAGGAACACAAAACAAGAAATTCAATAACTTAAAAAATATAAAAATATAGAAAGTCAATAAAGTGGATGAAATAGAAACAGATAAATGGTTAGTTAATTTGTCTGACAAAAATACTCGTAGAAGGGTTAGGGATATTTTAAAATTGGGCTCCAAATTCAATTCACCAGAAGATTTAAATTTGAAAAATATAGAAAAATGTATAACATTAATGTTTTTAAAACTTTTACTATTCAACTATTTCAGTTTTTCCGTGCATATTATTTCTGTTATTTTGAATACGAAGAGTCGAATGTAGATATTTTTAGGGTATGACTTTTGTTTGTTACCACTATTATGGATTATCTCGAGTTTTTTCGAATATAGTTGGAAAAATCTATTGAAATGTGATGATTATATATCATTAACCCGCCAGAGTATTAACGGAATACTTAGATAATTTTGGAGCTTCAATACCAAATTGGAAAAAGGAAAATAAAATTTCAGTACGCAATGATTTTACTATACTTTTTCCATTCCTGGAGTTAAAATTGCGGTTCTTGTCTTAGAAAAGCACATTTTATTTGAAAAATTGAAAACTTTTTCTTTCATTTCTATGTATGCGTAAACATAGTTTTATATAATGGCATTTAATTGCAAACATTTTTAAAAATACGCATTTTGTTTTAATAATTCTAATATAAAGATACTCTTCGGAAAACTTTTTCTTTCAAAGTGTCAAATTTTGATTGATTGAAAATGTTCGGATATTTGACAGTCACAATAATGGAGAATTCAATGTGACCATCGGGAGATAAGGAAAATAATGAGTTAGAGTACGTTTTCATCAATAAAGGTTTGAAATCTTTATCTCATTTTTCAATGTTTTCGATTGAATTCTTTTGTTTCTCTGTAGAAAATTCATGAATTATGGCTTCTTGATTTACGATGAAGATGTGTTTTTACACTCGTTGTATCTAACTAAAATGTGCAAAAATTTTAATTGATAATTCCATTCTGAAACTCATAAATTTTCTTGTTCCTCAACCGACATTATTGTAATGTATTTTATATCTAAATTATTATTTTTTTTAATTTGGCACAATTTTTCAAACATTATCCACATTTATTAACAGTTTGGAATGAATCGACATCCGTTATACACTTGAAAAAATTAATTTTTTAATTTTTTGGTACTTTTTCCAATAAAATTCGCGATTTTGCATTTTTAAGGCATGGTAGCGTAGTTTTGACCTCGGGAATGGCAAGAACACAAAAAATAATAGGATTAGTAAGTTAGATTCTTTTTCATCTGTCAATTTGGGAGTGACAATCGGAAATGAACAAGTTTTTAGTCATTAATGTCTTAACTCACTAATGAACCCAAAATTTAGGAGTTACAGATGCAATTAAAATAAGGGAAAAAGATTGTCATGGTAAAATCAGGTTATAGCGACATACCTATCAATACCAGGCAAAAAGATTAAAAACAACTTATAAATGCTAGAGCTAGTCTAGAATATACTTAGTAATGAAGCAGGGAAGGCAAAAGAAGAAAAAACGTCTTCTGTGTGCAATTTTGAAATAAAATTGTAATTTATAGATCACGCTCAAACATCACAAAAATGATTGAACAAATATTAACAAAAATTGAAAAAAAGGAAACGAAAGTCACAAAACATATGACCAAGTAACAAAAAACTTTTATTGTAAACAAATTTTTTCCAGCCATTTTTTTTAAATTCAAATTTTCTACAATTTTTCTACAAATTTTTTATTGTTTACAAATTTGCAAATGGGAATTTCGAAAAACCAAAGTCGATGATCGCAACTAGTGCAAAAGTTCACTTTTTATGCACTTTCCCGATGCCAAAAATCCCATTCTCAGGTAAAATATTTTAAATTAAAAAAAATTCACTTAAAAACTAGATGCCTTCGACCCGGGTGCCTACAATTTTGGCTAAATTTGTATTGCAGTTCCCTGACGAAAGGCTGATGCTTCCGGAAATATTCCCATTTTAACACTGCCAGGAAAGAAGGCGGCAGAGGGTAGTTCTAGCATCGTTAGGTTCGAGTAGTTTCTATACATATATTGTAACAATATCTTGTTCCTTAAATAGGGTGAATATGCCAATGAATGGACGGTTAAGCATTTTTCACACTTTGATCGATTGTAACTTTTGAATTCTTTTATGAAAATTTAATTATGATACCACCATTAGAATCGTTAGACTCTGCTCTTTATGACCGTGTAGTTCAACCTTTGATTTTATTTAATTATTAACCTCGTCTTCATACGTTTGTAAAAAAATCCGCTAAACCCCAATGAATAGACGGGTTAAATCAAATGGGACGTTTTCAGTACCAGTTTTGGATGACTTTAAAACTTTGCTTTGATTTTACAAAATAATAAACACTGGAAGATCAATAGTACTGTAAATATTGTTTTGAATGTTCAAAGAACATTCAAAAACATATGTATTTTGTTGCATGTTGTGCACCATACATTCATAAGAAATAGAAATATGTAGAAAATCATCCATTCATTGGTAGTCGTCCATTCATTGGCATATTCACCCTATATTAAAATTGAAAATGAGCATTTTCAAAACTTCGACCCCGACCGCAGGTCAGCCGAAGCACTGATAAATGAGCACGTCTTGTTCACACTGATGCTTAAAAAAACGCGGTTTAGTCGAGTTTTTGACAGGTCGGGTTGCAGGAAATAAATTTTTTTATATGTGGGATACTTCGGTTTCCGTTTTTTACGGCATTATCGTTGATTTTATGAAGAAATGAATACAACCTCTTTTGTAGAGAATTTGATGTTCTATATTTTTTGTTTGAAACATTTTTTTGTACGATTTGTAGTTTTTGTTAAAAAATGGAAAAAACGTATTTTTTGAGCATTTTTTTGTTAAACCTCCCCATAATCTAGTATGCATTGTCTCCAAAAACTAATCAGATCTAAGTGGCCAAGAGACACCCAAATCCGTTTGCACTTTTTAAATTCGTCCTGCCAGTCGCGAGATATCGCGTATACAAAATTTTGCCCACGGACGGACGGACGGACGTACAACCTAACGGACACCAATTTTTTTATTGTTGCTTTGGGTTCCTTAGGGCCTGAAACGTCGACATTTGATGAAAAACTATAGGGTAATTTTTTTGGCGGGAACTGACCAAATTCAATACTTCGCCAGACCTATGGTCTGGGTCGAAGTAAAATCATGTTTTCTAACATAAATTCGTCGTTATTGAGACGAATTTAAATTTGTTGCTCATTTCAGGAGAACCATTCCATGGGGCACCTTTGAAACTAGTCGACAAGGTACTTTTTAATTTATTTTATTATTTGACACTTGTATTTTTATTTTGTGATGTTTTTTCCGAACGCTGAACTAATATTGACAATTCAGTTCTGATTTATGTGGCATGTGCACACTTTTATAAAGGCCCTCGTGATTTCAATTTATAGGTTATGAAATGTGTTTGTGGTGATTACCAACAAGTATTTTCATGGAAAAAGTAAATGGCGCTAGTATCATAAATAATATGACCAAACATTTCGATATTATTCACGATAAGTATCAATAAAAGTCAAAAACCGTAAAATAATAATGAAATAACTATCGAATAAATTACAAAATAAATATGAAGACTATAAATTAGACATCACAAAACTATACTGAGGTGAGTATGACACGAACAGTTTTTAAAATAAAAAAATGTACTTGATTCTATCCGAAACGCAGAAATATATTAAAACAGACGCTTTTGAGGTTAGGATCATCATTAGTACTTTTCCAGATGGCCGTTAAGAAACGTTTTGATTGAATTTAATAATTTTTTTATCATCTCGACATATCCAGTTATTTACAATGCACGATTGAAGATCAGTGTCTCGAAGATTGCTTGGATGCACAATGGCTCGCTTTCTTGGTAAATCGGTGATTTGTTATTGCCCTCTGTGTGGCAATGGCTGCGAGCAACGTCGTCAATGGCGCTGCTGATCTTTCTTCACAATTGCCGCACGTGACTGAACGCGTGGACAACAATATTATATTGCATGGTAATTTCCAGCGTCATTCGGTACTTAAAGTCCAATCTCGACTGGAATGAATACTACATTTACGTTCTGACAAACGTTTGAAAATTATTCAAGAATTTCTAACATCTATTTAATGTGCAAAAAGGAATGAAAATAAATTCAAATAATATCACTATAAAAAATAACTCTTCCATCAGTTTTTCAAACTTTTTTCACAGGAAAATTAAAATCCACGAGAGTTGCGAAAATTAAGTTAGTCGTGTGCGATGAGCCATCAGTTTCAATCTACGGTTGGTACAAACGTGAAATTTCGTTATCTTTCCTTTCACACTAATTTCAGCCCTGGTTGCATTTTTCTTTTATAGTACAAACGGAAAATTATCTGGAAATTTCTTGTTTAACAATGTACGAAAGCAAATTATGTGCAGTCAAACGAAAAGGTAAAGCTACATAGAGCTGTTATTTGACTTTCGTCATATTTTAATAGCGATTGAGCCCGGGGCGAGCACGATCCGTCTGGGTTTTGAATTTTTTTTACGTTCGTCCTCGTCCTAGAAAATAAGACTCATCTTAAGACCAATCTTACGCGCGGGTCGTGCCCCTGTCGTATCTCAGACGATGACGCCAGGTTGTATCGGACATACCCGAGTTGCTAATTCGACGTTCCTGCTACGTCCGCTCCAATTACAGGTGCGATCACTGGTTGTTTGATGCACTTTTTATGGAAAACAGATGTCGCAAGCGCATCACTCAACAAGCGCCTTTGAAATAAGTGCGAGATGAAGTGCGCGATTCTGCGAACATTATTTTCAATTATTAAAACCCAGTGGATGCGCCTGAAAAAGTGCGATTGTGCTTTCGTTACGAAATCTCAGAGTTTTTATTGGTCAGTTTTATGGAAGATTTCAGAAAATGTTGGCTACATTTTACAACTTTTTGGTATCGTAATATTTCGCTTTTAGAGTTTGACAAAGTACAATATTGTTCTTGGATTGGTCTCGGCTTCAAGGTCAAGACTGAGAGAATGCTGATGGTATTGTTATTTTCTGGTTTGGGGATATGTAAACTTGCATCGATCTTTTATAATATAATATAAGTTACTCAACTATTTCTGAATGTGTCTTATATATAGGCAAATCCACACACTTTTATTTTTGTGAAGCCGGGTTTAAGGCGTTTCCAATAAATATTTGATATAGCAAAGAAATACCTGCTAATATTTTATTGCGTTAAATTAATAATATATGTTTAAATCGGGAAACACTATCATCAAAATCGATTTTATGTAATTTAAAGTTACAAGAAATACTCAATTCATTCAATGTCTCCAATTTTAGTAGTGAGACTTTTAATTTTATTTTTGTTGGCGGCGTTATAAATTTGAAAGTCAATTGGCAATGAGTGGAAACAATAACTTCCCAACCAATCTCTCGTATTTTTATACCAGTTTACTTAACCTATTTTTTCGTAATGTTTCCTCCAATCTACATTCAATATATTCTTTTTTTCTCCACATTTCTCCAAACGTCTTTGAATTTTTCCATATACAGTAGCCCCCCCCCCCTCCTCCAATATTTGCATTCCCAATATTTGCTACCCCCCAATATTTGCCACTAGGCCCGTCCCAATATTTACCTTACCTCTCAATTGCTGTTCCCCACCACTTCTCATGGAGCAGTAATTCTGTGGCGATATCACGCATGCGCGATGTAGATTAAACTGATATCTTCTGGTCGACGCATGCGCGTTCTGTCACTGTATGTCGGCGAAGTAAAGGAAACATTTCTTCCCCTCACTAGACAAATATTGGGAAGGTTAGAAAAGGACAAAGACGGACGTGGCAAATATTGGGGGGGGGGGGCTGTATATAGAATTTGTTACATAATATCATTTTTTTCACGTTTATTTACTATTTTTTTAATTAAGTGGAAAACCGCACAGGCGATCATATTTAAAATCTAATCAGGTCGAAGTTAGGTCATGAAGCATATCGATTGAAAAAAATTTGATCAATTCATCCTTTGAAGAGAAATTGTTGGACAAAATTTCGTTTTCATCTGTACACACACAGCAGACATCTCTCTAAAAATGTGACAGTTTAGTTCTGTTAGTCACAAAACGTGGGGATATCATGAAATTAGAACTTTCAATTGTCGAGGTGATTACATTAACTTCCCTGTAGATCGGACAGTAAATAATAATAAGAAATCCTAAAAAATGGAAACGTTTATTTTTACATCTCGTAAGATTGTTTATATATTAACTGATTGAAAGTCTTTTATCTAAAATGTCAAAGATGGATCTTGTTACAATGAGAAAATTTACTATGGAAAAATTTCCATACTGTCTGGTTTCAAGAAATATAGATACCCTGAAAAAAATCTACATTTTCCTGGATTAATTAGAATACCTATAAGCAAATTTCCTCGACAACGTGAGACTTTTTCCATGGGAATGTAGGAATGATCGGCATTTTCCGAGTATATCACGCTGATGCCAAACAGTATGGGAAATTTTGTAAGACAAATTTCTTACTGCCTAAATGACGCTAGTAGAGTTTTGATTTCAATAATTTCTATTATAAAATTTCAAGCGGCCTTCAATCCACAAAATAATGGCCAATTAAATTCTTAGTCAGTACTCCTGGTTATTTAAAACTCAGAGATATCTAAATAATTCGATTAATGGAACTATTCAAATTAAAGGTGAAAAACTCGACCAAAATAAATAAAAAAAAGAAAATGAAATGTTATGACACAATTTCATTTTCGAGACACCGTATAGAGTCCCGGTGTATATTTGCCTGCTCGGTTTCTCGCCTCCCCCTTTCGTCGCCTTATGTTTGTGAAAAGAAGGGGAGCGCCGCTTCTCCCACTCTCCTCAGTCGCATTGTGATATCACAACAGGCTCTTTCTGAGGCCCTACTCCGTGGAGTAAAAGGTGGGGAAAAAGAGAGCGGCGACAGACAAATATAATGGGATGGAATCAAGCAAATATGCTGGGACGTAAATATAGCGAGATGCAATTATACCGGGATTCTATTGTATTACTGTATTCTTCATTTAATTAATTTATACGCAAATGCAGAATGGTACAAAAATTAAATGTTACACAGATTTTTTTAATTTTTAAACGAGTTTTTCCCAAAAACCCGCGTTAAAAAAAAGTAAATTACTGGTAGGTGAAAAAATGTTTCAAAATTTTCAAAATTTTCATGTTTTTGGCCACGGGAAACAGGTTCCGAAAATTTGCATTTATTTTGTAGAAAAGTAGAGGTGAATGTATTGAAATGTGATCTGAAGTTCTACATAGTGAAATTTCGATTTAAAAAGGATGGTAGAAGAAGAAGGCCCAGAACGATTTTACAATTCGTATTTATTCCGTCAGAGCAAAAAAATGCTAATCAATAACTAGAGGTTTGGTATCTTGTGGTATATACAAAAATGCCCGTATTTTTTAAATCAAAATGTTTAAATTATTTTTTACAGTGTATGTGTATCATCTTCCACCTGAAAAGAGTTAAATATTCCTTTTTGTATTTTAAGTCTGCTTTTAAGTTTTTAATTCTTAAATATTTTTATACCTTCCTGATTTAAGTAAATGAACATAATATTATGGGGAAGTGAATTCATACGAGTCAGCATTAAATATAGAATTGACATAATATGCAATAGATCAAAATGGTGATATTTTTGTTTGTATTGGTAAATAAGTATTATATCTTACTTTCATAAAGTATATACTTAATTGTAGCCTAAATTTTAGCATCTATTTTTAAAGTTATATTTCTTGAGCTTGTAATAGTTTTGTTTGATTTGTATTATTTAGAAATGAAATATTAGTTAAAAGAGTACCTACTTTCAATAATAAAAACAAGATTTTTTTTTTTTAATTTTTTACTAATATTAAGACATTTTTTCAGCGCAGGATATTCTGTTACTAGTTGAAGTACGAAGAAAACTAGTTCTTTTATATATAACAAACGTATATATAATAAACGTACAAATAAGTAATTCATAATTTATGTGATGAAGTAATTACTTCTTACTAAATTATAAACTCAACATTTTTAAATTGAAGTAAAAGACTAAGTTTTTATAGAAGTCATAGGAAGAAAAGAAAATTGAAATTGAAATAAATAATATAAATCTGAGAATAAAACTAAAACCTAATTAAAACATCACATTTCTAATGAAGAACAGTCAATATCTTTTTTCAAGAATTATTACCCCCCAACTAATATTTCATTTCATAAGTATGCAATAAAATATTTTGTACGACTAAAAGTTTTATTTAAAGTCATATGTTAAAATTCTGAAATAAATTCTGTCATAATTGCATTAAACGTCTTCGAAAATTAGTTTCCATGGATATGAAAACGATTTAACGATTGCAAACGTATAACTAGTATGGACTAAGAACATAAAATGACAGAAAACACACAAATTGATTCATAAAAAACAAATTAGTATCTGGTTAATATTTATAATTAGCACTTAAAACATCAATTAAGAATAATTCATACACTTGCAATTATTGCTACTTCAAATTCCGAGATGTGTCTAACCACCGATCGTAAACTTCAATGATTTGCTAATAGAATGTCAACTATTCAATGTTTGCATAATTTAGTTAGACGAATTCGATGATCATGAGCAGCGATAATATTTTTTTATAATATAATCAATGTCGAATTGAAATAGTCAGGCTTATTTATGAACTGACTAATTTGAATAGAATGAATGAATACAATAAAAGTAGATAATAAAAATCTGCAGTATATATAACGGAAAAAGATGAATATTTATTTTGATTGTAGAAAGGAAAAAAAGGAGGTAAGAACCGTTCAGAAGAAATCTTTTCAATCTCTTACTTAATAATGTATGTTTTGAAAATATTTTTTCGCCTTTCCCGGCGTAAACTCCGTTTAAAATTACTTACGGTGTATGAATTGAATTAATTTTTTCATTTTAATTTAAAAAACTTTTCACAAGTAAAATGTTTCCTAGTTGTGATTTTCAAAATCTTAGTCTAAAAATAATCAGAATCTAAGTTAAAATCATTTCCAAATAATTATGTTTTTATTTAGTAACGTGTTCTCTACATACTCTCCAGCTCTACTTTGCTTTTGTTAACAGTGAACAGCAGATATACTGTAAGATATAAGAAAATGTTATAAAAAATTGACCATCTAAAATGGAAATTCGGAGATAGATAAATCATCATAAGAGTGTTAACAATTTTTGATAAACTTGTATTGTTTTCTGTTTTACTATACTAAGAGAAATTTATAGTTGTGACTGTATATAACTCAAGTTTACGGTAATAAGAATGGCAAGTTGTTGAGAGGTGGAAATCCACGCCCAAATTAGCATCTTAAAAGGTTGATTAAATAAAAGATCATCATGCTTGTCTGAATGATTGAATATAAATCAGAATCTGATCATATTGACTGAACACATAAATGAAAGAAAATTTTAAACTAGTGTTGGCGCGGTGCCTCGCTCGCTTCGCTCGCTCAGAAACTTCGACCCAGTAGAGAGTCGGCTATTCCTTAATATTCGTTTGTTTACTAACAGCTTTCAATTATACTATAAAATTATATCGATATTTGGGGGTCAAATCATATTTAGGTCCAAGTGGCTTCGATAGATATGTTACAACAATATAGTGTTTCTTATATGTATGAAAATTGAAAATGATTTACAACTATGACCTATCGCCTGAGTCGACGTAAAATTGAAAATGAGCATTTTCAAAACTTCGAGACCGACGACAGGCCAGCCGAAGTATTAATAAATAAAAATTGCAAAACTCTTACTTCAAGCACTTGTATTGTAATAGACTATTCGATGCATATTACATGTTTACTATGTTTTCCTAATTACTGTCTCTATTATTATGATCTTATATATACAATATATATACATATAATTCGTTAAAGATATCTTGAAAGTGTCGAAAAGATCTCTCACGGATATCTTTTAGATATCTATAAGACATCTTTTAGACATATCGAAATAGTTATTTTCGTATCAAGGGCGTAAAAGAACTTATGCGCCCGTGGTGATCATCGCGACCGAGGGGCTGGCGAAGATTAACCCTGATAGGGCAATTTTTTGCCGAGGTGACCAAATTAAATACTTTTTCAGACAATAGTCCTAAGCATTTTAAACAGGTTTTTATGGCATTATCGTTGACTTTAGAAAGAAAATGCATACTACCTTTTTTGTAAAGAATTTAATGCTCTATCTTTTTTGTTTGAAACCTTTTTTAAATAAAATTTGTATTTTAAAAAAATAAGTGCAAAAAACTACGAAGAAACGTAATTGGGGCTAATGTTTTTTAGTAATGGACGGATGCATCTGCGCCAAAATCTATTCAGAGCTAAGTTATGCCAAGACACGAATTTAAAAAAAAAATTTATGTCATTACGCTTATCCGTACGCGAGTTATCACGTGACAAAAAAACGGGAAGTACGGACATACGGACGTACGGACGTACGTACGTACGAGATTACGGACACAAATTTTTTTTATTGTTGAATAGTCTCCTTGGGGTCTAAAACATCGATATTTGATGAAAAACTATAGGGTAATTTTTGTGCCCGAAGTGACCAAACTCAAAACTTCATCCAGACCTAAGGTCTGGGTCGAAGTAATGATAAATTAAAATAAATTAAAATAAATTAATAAATGTTTAAATGCTCGGCAAGATCTGATCAAACTTGGATGAAATTGCACGAATATAAATCAGGACCTGATCATATTGCCGGAATATAAAACAGAGTTTGATCACACTCTCTGGTCGCAATGCCTGAATATACATCAGGGCCTGATCAGACTCACTGATCAGATTGCATGAATATACATAAGAGTCTGGGCATAAATATAACATTTCAGCGGTGCAGATTTCATGATCACAAAGCCTAATCAAGTCCTCTTCAAAACAGTCGTTGCTCAAATTTATTATCCATACACGCAAGGTAATACAAGTTGTTGTCCAATTTGTAATTTGTATACAATTTGCAAACGAGTTTTCAAAAAATTGACCATCTAAAATGGAAATTGTAAATCAAATTGAATAATTTCCTTTATTTAAGTAATTACTAAGAATGTGCTTTGTTCATAAATTTATCAATATGAAAAATTAATTTATCAGACGTTAACTTACAACCGTAAATGATTCAGTACAACTGTTCATTACAAATTATTAATTCAAGTTATCAACTACAGCCGTCGACCCGGATACCTACCCATTGGGTACCTACAATACGAGTTCGTATTGTAGTTTTTTGAATGAAAATGTGGGGTTACAAGAACATTCCTAATGTAACATAAGCAGAAACTGGAAGAAAGAGTGTCTCTTATATGAACGATCCCGGTGTAACTTAGGTAGGAAAGAAGGGGGTGGAGGAGGGCGTTCCATAAATGTGTAAACAGTGAAGATGTTTGTCTTCAAAACTTGAACTATGTCAACCGAAATATTAATAAAAAACATTTTTAACATTCTGGTCGCGAAGTTCGATTTCGCGCCCTAGGGCTCGCAGTAAAACTGGTTACAACGCCATCATTAGACAAGAACTATGAATACCAGTTTAATGAACTACAATTACCTAATAAAATATGCCTTACTGGGCCTTGAGTAGGATTTGATCAGATAGTAATCAGGCATGTTCGACTGCTTCAGTTTGCTTCAGATGATTTCTGCCACAAAATCTTATCAATAATTGGTCGGCATCTTATCAGAAATGTATAATAAATTATGTTAAGGGTGGGACCGAGTCATCTTTTTCACAGTTACAGTTTAGATAAGGCTCTGATGTTTATTTAGATATAATGATCACGTAGCTTTATCAGGTCCTGATCAGGGTCACACGTTACATTTCTGATCAGGGTGTGACTAACCTGATCAGATTTCTATCAAAATTTCTACTCGTTTTAATATAATTTTGAGTAAAAATAAAACCAAAAATTGAATTTTGATTTATGTCCCCAAATAATGTCGAATATCATCAGATCTAACAATAGAACGAATGATCAAAATTAGAATCGATTTGATGGCTGAATCAATTATGCAGCAATGGGATGATCTCGGGGATGACTTTGTCGGAGCATCGTTACACCTTTGTCGCGTCTCTTGGTCGTTTCTCACTGAGGTTCCCCACTCGTTGTCCCGTAGACCGCGAGTCTGGACTTTCTCCGAAAGAGTCAACTATAAAAGCGAGATTCACCGTCTATTAAACGCGTTAGAAACGAATCTCTGTTAAAGCGACAAACGTATAGCGCCGACGAATCGCGTGTGATCTTTTTATCAGTGTGTTATCCATTATCCACGTTAATCTAGTGCCGATCGAACTCTGCTGAAATGAGGTCCTTTAAGGCGTGGACCTCCGTCGTCCTTATCCTCGCGTCGTCGTTGGTGCTCGTGAGTGCTGAAGGTGAGGATTACATCTTTTTCACAATTTTTTATTAAGAAGCAGTACATTTTTCGAAAATCTGGAATTTTTTGGAAAATTTTGTTACCTGAGGATATTTTAGTAGTGAATAAACTGCTTCATTTTTTCAAAATTTTGTTAAGGAAAATATACTGAAGGTAACGAAATAAACAAATTTAAAAAATGTGATTTAACTTAAATTTGATGTGTAAATTATTGTATCAAATCATTTTAAATAATCGTGAATCTTTTAATTCTTCCATTGTCAACCCAAAATTCGCTACCAAAACTGTGATTAGATTTTATAAAAATTTACTACGAACAAAAATAAATAAAATATTTCTTATCTATGAACGTTATTTTGTTTGCACTAAAAATGAAATCTAATGGAACAGATAATCTAAAATTTTTTATCGAAATATGTGATTGGACTTTGTCAACAATTGATGCAAAAGAAAAAATATTCAAAATTAATTTATCATTTATTGTCATTTAATGTTTATTAAAAATTCAATCGTAGAGTGAATTGTTAATCCAAAATTGAATATCGAAAGCTGTGATAAGTCTTTATAAAAATTTACTCCATAGGAAGACAATCTAATTAATTTCTCAATCATGAACTTTATGTCAAGTACATAAAAAATAATCCTGGGAATGGAACTATATCAAAATTTTGCGTGGATAATAATGAAGTCAAATTACTTTCTTCAATTATGAAAATCGTGTAATTTACTAAAGGTCTACTAAAAATCCAATCCTAGAGATTTTAGAGTCAGTCCAAAAGTAACTACACTGAGAAAAATATTTAATAAACGTAACTAAATGATTAGTTACCTGGTAGGAATTAAATTAACCAACTTTCGTTTAGTCATCTGAATGCAGCTATAAACAATTAGTCTCCACTGTCGAACTCATCATATACTTAAATTTACTAAATATTTCGCTAAGTGTACCAAAAACTATGATTTGTCTTTCACAAAATTTGCTTCGAAGAAAACTCGTTCATATTTCATTCATTAATTATGAAAGTCTTCATATCTATTAAAATTCATCGTAGCTCCGATTTGATAATTCGAAAGTTAGTTCATTATTAATTATGGAAATTAGGCAGACACAGATAAGATAAACAATTTAGATAACAAAATCGGTTTAACTTTAAGGTTTATTAAGAACAAATGTTTTACTTAACTTTTAATATATTGTTTACACGAAAAAAAATAGTTAGTTTTACAATCTAAATAGTAGGCTCTGGCATAACTACGTTTTTTAGTTGGTTTTATTTCGAAGTTACTATTTAGATAGCAATTAACTTATCCTACTATCTGGTTAGTAGCTCCAACAATTTTTACATTTTTAGGGTTATTATTTTCATCATTAAATCAAGAAAAATAAATGTCGTTAAATCGAGGTCCCTTTGTGTTTCATATTCTGGATGTTATTATCGAAATGTTTATTACTTTATTAGTAAATAAAATGTGGTCGTAATTAATTGAACCTAGATTAATTATGTCATATTTTACGGTTCCAGAATTATTCTTTCGAAATGTTTTCTTTTCTAACGAATGAATGAGATACTGTTTTAGTAGTTTCAATTGCTGATCAATTTGTGTCCGTGATATATACATAAATAAATTAATAAATAAGTGAATATGTAGTCAATTATATTGACTTATATAATTAGTGTAAGAATTGTACCAATTTTTTTTATTACCATAAATAAAAATACAGAATAAAACTATGAAATTTGTTAATTTTTTAAATAAATAAAGCCCTTTATTATTTATTTATTTATTTCTCTCAATTTATTTGACTATCTTATTTTAGTTTGTCCTTTTATTCACTCTACCAAAAAGTTTATAATTTTTTTTTTTTAATAATTAAAGCTTAATTTAAACCAAAATGGCTTTTTAAAGCGTAGTTTATAAATCTAATCTATTATGATTATTTAATGAAATGTAATTGAGAATTTATTTAAATATTTAAATGTTTATTTATTTATAAAAATCTGACAGAACAATACCAAAATGTCACATCTTGCAGTGACAGATTGACTACAAGTTAAATTGTTTGCAAATTTTCAAAATCAATTTTAAAAGTCAAGCATCAGTCCTTTATGTTTATCGCAAATATTTCGCATCTAATTTGTTAATCATCAAACTAAAAGTCGCCAAGAATTACGAAAATGATGTTGACTCGGTAGACAAGTAGTAAATGGAATAACACCTGCACGTGTGAAATGACCTTTACCAAATATGGATGTTCATCATTATAAAAGTGTTTCATAAGCGCAATAACTCTTAAAAATATGAGTATCCCATTACTGATTCATGTGTTAAATGAAGAATGTTAGCTCAAAGTGAAGTAAGAGTAACAGCGCGAGATTTGGAAAACGGAAGTTCTCACAATAGGATGTTATCTACGTAATTTATGTCCGAAAGAATTTACTAATTCATCGCGGGTAATACAGTAACCAAAGCCACGAATTACTTAATATAAATTATACTATTAATGTCAAAAAACTACTTATTCAGCATTTTCTATTATATTCACTGGACTATTTACAATTTGGAACCAAAGTATTTAATCATCGTTACAGTATTTTTAAAGCTCTCTCCTTTTAAAATTCAAATTAAATTTAATAAAGTTATTTAACTTTTAAATTAGTAAACATGTCTGAACTTCTTTGAAAAATTTTCTTTTTGTTATTTGTAATAAGAATAATTTTAATTTATTAATCACCTTATACACATAATTCATCACAATATTTCACGGTCGTAGAAATAAATAACAAATAAAATATGGATTTTTATAAAATAACATAAGATTTCAAGCATACCGAAAAATTACGAAAAATATTACGAAAATTTAATCACCATACGGGTAAAGCAATGTGTAACTTTAAGTAAACATTTCCTTAAAGCTAGACAGATTTACTAAACAGAAACTATAAATATAAAAAAAGTTCTTAATTCAAGTAAATCGTTTACTTGTATTCAACTCAAATAAATATTTATTAAAAAACGGAAAATATTTTTAAGTCTATAAAACGACATAGTTACTGTGAAGATGAAGAGAAATGATTTAAATTTAATACCCAGGATTAGAAAGAAAAAAATGAAATTTAATTACATATATTAATTTATTGAGAATGAAATTAGAAATAAATTAAATGTGGTTAAAACAATTAAAATATGGAAAGTAAAATTGAGGAAAGATATGAAAAATTCATTATATTGTAATTTAGTGCAATTGGATACGGGTTGTGCTGTAACGGTCAACGTTCGCTATCATTTTCTTCTAAATTCAAGACTAACAATTCTTCACTTAAAACAGTTTATCGAATTTTAAATTGATTGTTTTATTATATTTTTAAATCTCTTTGATCGCCTTTATTATGACGTAAGAATTTAAAATAATTTTTGATATCTGTAAGAAATTAATTGAAAACAAAATTTCAAAAAATAACAATCTCGAATGATAATAACTCAAATTATTTAAATAAATTAGTTTAATTTTTATACTTAATTCACACAACATTGTGTTATATAAAATTCACACCTAATTATTTCAAAAAATGAGTTTCTGGTTTTTCATTTAGGTTTTGTCTTCAAATTAAAACGGAAAATAAAATTAATTACATGAAATCAAAATGAATCCTCTAAAAAAAAGTTATTTAATTCGAAAAATAAAGTAGTTTTTGAAAGTACTTAAAACAATTTCAGTATTAATCTAAACGCAATTGATATAAAGAAGATTTCGTCGAAAAAATGTTTGAATATGACACTTATGATTTTGTATTTTTCCGAAAAAGTGCCTGTGTGGAAAGTAAAAACTAAAACTAATGCCGCAATAAAAGTACAAAAGAAACCAAATTAGACTGTGCCGAAAAAAAGAACGCTAATAAGCACCAATTACGCTAAAATACTAGAATAATGAAACTCGTTGTATAGTCGTTTTGACATTTCTCAATCGCCAGACGTAGAGACGCCAAAAATCCTTTCACAAAACTACGTTGGTTGTGTAAATTTTGACCTGAAACACAGTAGAGAATAATTAGCATTATTCTAGTATTTCGGAAGTTAATAGCTCTTACCTATTCTCAGGGTTTAGGGTTCAAATGGTGATACAAATCGAATTAATCGATTCTCTTACTACAATTTTTTTAAATTTCACTTGTTGATATGATACAAATGACTTAATGGATGTTACTTACATAATATACGTAAAATAATTAAAGTTTAGTGAATATTTACATCAATACACGAAGGACCACAATTAATCTTTTATGGGCCTCATGATTTGAATAGAAAAAAATTGTTCAATGAATATTTCATTAATTACTAATAATTTCATGATTTGTAAATAGTACATTCAATAAATTTTGCTGTACTCTGAACTTAGCTATTATTTATATGTTTATCTTCAGGGAATTATTGTGACTGACCAGAATACATTAAATTAAACGTTTTTTCGACTAATTTACTCGGATACAAAATGTTTTGCAAATGTTATAATAAATATGTTACCAAATATTATTTGGTAACTTCAAGGTGAATGACTTAATACTAATCTAATAATAAATGTTTGAAAAATGACATTTTTATGATGTTTACTATCAGCATGGCAAAATATTAAAGAGAGGGAGAGAGAGAGAGGGCTAAAGGTAACGAATAAAGTCTAACTACAATTAAGTATTCTCGTTTTAATTCAATTTACTACAAAATTAATCTCGTAAAAATCTGTTAAATTAGGACGTGATAAATAAGATCGAATTTGAAAGATAAAATTGAATTAATTTTTTATATTAATGCAAACTTTACGTCGTGAAATACCCAGGTTTATTGCCAGCTCTACTAACTAAATTGAATCATTTGTAATAAAATAGCTTTATACTTTATAAAATGTTTCCTTTTTGCGGTTTTAAAATTTACTGTTAAATAAAATTTAAATCATTTAAATCCATTTCCCAACATGAGTAATTTGCATTCATTAAATGATAAATAGTGTCTTAAAATATTTTGAAGAAAACATTTATTTAAAATGAGTTAGATTTACCAAAAAAATGGTTATTTACTAAATGTATAAAATATACTCTTAATTCAAGTAAATCGTTTACTATTCAAATAACTATTCAAATAAATATTTATTAAAATAAATGATGCATTTTAATTGCATATTGCTAAAAACAAGAGCATGAAAATGACCAGATCTGTCAACTAATATTTTAGTCGACAAAATTGTTACATCCAAAATGCCTCGAAAAAATTCATTTTCAAAAATACTTTCGGATTATCTATAAATAAAACATTTTATACAACGAAATACTACCTAAAACCCTTTTTTCTTCCTCCTTTAATATACATTTCTAATAAATAAAAATGCAGTTTTAAAAGAAATTTTTAATGGTAACAAATTATTTTATCGAATTGTAATTTTTTGTTGTAAAACTATATTTTGAAAAATATTACATATAATTTTTTAACAAGCAAAGCGATAAAATCCTTAAAATAATAAAAAGATTGAACATTACTAACGATGGAATACTTACTTATAATAGTGTCATATTAAAAAAGTTCACTGTTTTAAAGTAATTAAAAAGGAAAACGATATATTTTTTGTGGTCTAAAATAAATACTATCGTACCACAAACTTTATTTTACATTCGAACAAATCCGTGAAAAAAAACTCGTGCAAGAATTTTTTATTTCAAACTAATCAAATATCATTTATGATTAGGAAAACATAATAATTTAGTTAATCTGGCATTAGCTTGTACAATTTAACATTTAAAGACAATATTTGTAAAATTTGTTTTCACCCCATTAATTCAAAATAATGTGCTCTTCGTACTCCAAACAACTTGATATTCGTTATACAAATTTTGAAAAAATTGATGTTTCACCCTGATTTTTTGCAAAATTATTGACATAATTTCACTTTCAGCACAATTTTTAAAACTCTACACGACTTTCTTCAAAAGTATTATGAAAATAAAGAACAGTAATTGATTTAATCATTGTTAATCTTTTCAAAAATATTTATTTCTTTTCTTGAAAAGAAAATGAAATCACAATTCCACATCATTGAGTATCTAAATTACTTTTTTAGAAATCAGTTTCATTCTCGTCGAAATCGTTTATTGTTACTTTCAATATTTACACTCAAAACCATAACAATAATAGTTGTCAACTAGTTTAGTATATTCAAAATACTCTTTTTTTCATTACTATCATTCTAAAAGTTATTTCTAATTTCATTCTAAAGCTATAAATCTCTGGAGCCCAAACGTGGATCGCTTCATAACATAGAATAAGAATTTTCTTGGTTTTTTTATTGATGATTAAATATATATTTAAATACGTTATTCAAATAATTTTGTTAAACAATAAAAAAATGTATTTTTTTCTATCTAGTAAAATCACTACTGCATTATACATGATAAAAGTAGACTACCTACAGTAGATAAGACCAACTGGAATATTAGAAGCGTTTTAACATTTTCTTTTTAAAAGCTTAATATTGAATTCATAATTAGAAATCTTCCATAGTACTTAACATTAATTTTAGGTCGGCCACTGAAAAGAAAACTTATACATTAAACCTTAATATCGTATAAATATATTTAATTTATCAAAAATTCAAGAAGTTTTTAATCATCTATCAGACAGTTTACCTACATAGCAGTTTGATGGTTAATTTGTTAGTATTTGATTGTGAAAATAATTGTAAAAACAGACATTTTTACAAATCAAGTTATAAAATTCATGTATCTCTCCAGACGGTCTCACTATTATAAGTTTTGTCGCTGTAACGAAATCAAACGAAAAAAGTAACCACGAATTGATCTGAAAATTATTCTGGTCGGAATTAGAATCTAATAGAGAGCAAAATCGGATCTCCACATGTTTTGTTAGCAGGGCATGAAAATTTCCATAGTATAAAAAATAGTTAAATAAAAAATAATTTTTCCCATGGTTCCTCTTTTCAGAAATAGACTTATTCATATTTAAACATCCTAACAAATTTTTATTCGCCTTTTTTTTTGAGGACAAAATGTCAACTCTTATTACGGATTCCTAAAAAACTGAAATGGATTAAAATCACGAAATAGTATATTCGCAAGGATTAAACACAATATTTAATTTTTGTGAATTTCCCAACTTGAATATCTTGCCTGCTACTATCAGATTTAGCAAAAATATACAAAATTGAAGTTAGCATGGAATATAACCAAACGATTAAATACACGACATAACAAGTCAAATTAATGAAAAAATGAACAACCATTAAAAAATTGGCCAGGAATTAAATCCTTCCGAACTGCAATCGTGATTGACACACACAATCATCTTCGTCGAAGGCGCGAACATTTTGTGCCAATTGCTGTGGTATCTTGTCATAAATTATGTGATTAATTAATTACACGCCTTAGGTGTCAGAAAATTACGTTACTGCGTGTCGAGCCACCGCTTTTCTCTTTAAAGTTGCGTATAGGTATATGTATATACGACTTTTGTCATGACTCGTGCCAAGCGGTGAAAGTGTGGGAGATTCTCTCTCGACAAGTGCATAATTAGCTTCGTGACTGCAGACTCGATTATGGGGAATAGAAGATTCGAATTTCCTTTGAATTGTACACTGAATAAAAAACGAAGCAGCTTGCAAAAGTATAATTTGTTCATTCTTTCCTCGGTAAAGGGACATTAAAAGAACTGCCTTTTTTTATATCTTGAAGTTCGATTTGGTAACAACATCCAGGATGGGGGATAGTTGCAAAAGGATTAACATGATGAAACATCTTCCACGTGTGTGAATTTTTAATATAATCGTGACATTCGAGAATACAAAACGTCATTTGAGATAACGTCTGCGATTGACTACGATATTTTATTTCAAAATAAGATTTTTCTAGATATATAAAAATGATTTGGCTCAGAAACGATTCTTGCAAAATTCTAGCTCTAGAAAAGAATCGAAAAGTTTTTTATGTGAGACTTTACTTTTCTCGTACAAAATTAAAACCAATTATTTTGTTAGGAAAAAATGCAAGATTTCATGATCCAATGACCTTTTCTTCTTGCTACTCGAACAAAAAATTAAAATCGATTATTGGTAATGTGCAAAATTACTCTCGCTTTTCATGAAATTACTTTGCGATGTTTCATCAACTTTTCTTAAACAATTACGGTAGGTTTAGTCCGTATAATTTTATTGCCAGTATTGATATCCGAGGCTGCTATTAAAATAATTTCTTTCGCTACTCTTTGTGTACTATGTTCCTTGAATACTTTCAAGTACTACATTTTAATTGTGGTGTAGCTGAACAAGAGATGGCTACGTCACAAT
Organism: Trichopria drosophilae; assembly: GCA_030407085.1. Taxonomy (NCBI): domain Eukaryota; kingdom Metazoa; phylum Arthropoda; class Insecta; order Hymenoptera; family Diapriidae; genus Trichopria; species Trichopria drosophilae. Next base: position 80,854,413 of record CM059587.1, on the reverse strand, counting down.
TTGATGTAAACTAATTTCCTGCGTTTCGCAAGGCTACGATTAAATCGGATTGTTTACAGGAAAAGAATGAAAGCAAAAACTTGATAATAATGGACTATTGCACAATCGTCGAAACCCTTTTTTTTAAATCAAGATATTATTCAAAATTTGTTCATATTTTACTTATGTTGTATTTTGTTGTAGTTTGCAACATTTTAGTTACATCGATTACAAATTATGGCTTATAAATTATTCACATTCGGGTCGTTTTATTACCGTCGTTATCTAGGGAATTATAAATAATTGGTTGAGATAAGTATGTATTTATTAGTCGTCACGACATAATTTTATGGGTTTATGTATAAATCTGTTTACATTAGTTATTTTCTTCAATTTTCTTTAATCGCTATTCTTACTTTTTTAAATTGAAGTTTGCAATATGTTATTTACTAGAATTACATTTTGTGTTATTTGTTAAATGTTTGTATATACTTTTGAATGTTTATTTTATGGTTAGTTAACAATTTTAAAACACAATGACGACAATTAAGTTATTAGTGCTCGTTTTTTCAGTCCGTAAGTCAATCCGATACCGTAAAACGTATTCCATACCATTTTTGAATTTTTTTAAATAAAGAATTGAAGAAATAAACTATTCTACAGACTATTTTTAAAGAAACAAATAACTAAAAACAAATGAATGGTAAAATTAAATATTTGCCAGTGAAATAAAAACACTGAGCATTTAACAGTTTTTTTCGTTACTAGGGCGTAAAATAAGCTTTTGCGCCCGCAGGCGATGACGCTGCCAAATATATGATCAACATAATTCGAGTATATGTTAACAAATTAAAACTGTAAAGATTCATTATTATCCAAAGATAATAACATCCATCTTCTCCATTTTACTGTCGAATTTTTGAAAAATTGGATTTGCAATCAAGTGTAGTATAGGATCACTCATGGAGAATCTGACTTCAGATGACTCAATTTCTTGTTGCAATAAAATAACTTTTATTTGTTTCAAACATAATGCCACAAAGTGGTGAATAATGACGTAATCATTATCTTCAATCATTCATCAGCAGCGTCTGTCATCCTCTCTCGTGATTATTCATACATCATAAATTCCGTTATCTTTAAAATAAGGCTATTACATTAACTGTGAAACAAGATTACATTTGGTTAATTAGTCATCACCCCAGAATAATTTTCTACTACATCTGCATTGACATTTTGACGTCGTGGATGCATCAATAATAAATAAATGAATAAATATTTCACAAAATAAAAGCTTCGCCCTTCTGCCTTTCGATCTCCACCCCCTGTCTGGGGTTCTTCCCCTACCCCTAGGGAATCTTCACCTCTAGGACCTATGAACCCTTTCTCGTATTTTATTCTGAAACGTAATTTGCATTTTTACGGAATTTTAGGCTTTTAAATTTTTTATTTCGATTGTATGTAACGTATTCGTTCTACCAACAATTATATTATAATTTAACAAAAAAATCTTTATAACTAATTTACATCAAGTTTATATTCACTTGTTTATCAAAACAAAAATAAAATTCTACAAAAATCTATTTGAGCATTTAAAATTCATAGGTTGTTACGTTAAACGTTTAAAACTAGACGATTCAATCTTATTTATGAGATTTCTAAAAGATACAACCACTTAACATTTTTTAATGAAGTTATTCTCAAGGCATTATCTCTTTAAACGCATATTATTACAATTTTTATTACTCTTAGAACTTGAAAACCCCATAAAATCCTATAATCGATGATTTATCTTCTTTTCTTGCGAGGCTGAAGTATTATTAAAATTTCTGAAACTATTTGTAGGTGTTATTTTTCTGCTTCTTTATTTATGTCTCTGTAATTATAAAACATTTTATTGCTTGTAATGCAGTTTAAATCTAACGAATGACATCATATATGTATATTCTAGAATTTGCTATCCGCAATTATATATGGAAGTTTTAAAAGATTGTAATTTAACTTTTTTTTTAATGCTTTATAGAAACAAAATTGTTATTAATTTTAATTCTCCGTGGACATAAGTACTGTTTTGTCGCAACTTTGAGTGCTCAGATTGAACACAAGGTTCTGAATTTTAGCTAATCGTGAAACCGCAAACCAAAATTAATCTTCTCAATTATATACTAAAAGAAACTAGGAACGCGATATTAATTGACGTGCATATTACGTCGTTTTAGAACTCGCTGCAATCGCTGAACGAGCTTGTAATGTTGTGAAACTTAAAGATTTACAAATTTTGGTTTTATAATGGTAAGTTTAATTAATTAACGAGATTCAATTATCAAATTAAATAGTTAACATATCACATGCAGGAGTAAATATCGTTTCAAAAGCTGAAAATCAATCTCGGATCCTGTAATTATTTGACAACAATTATTTAGAAATTTATAACATTAAAATTGATACTGACAGAATAATTTCTGTCTCAAACTAAAACTTGCAATTTCGTTAAATGATCTACTAATTTATAACATTTAGTAGAGGAAATAATAACCGCGTTATTATTCTAAAATCAACATATAGTTATTGTTTTTTATAGCCATTACAGTTCCGAATATTAAAAAATCAAGCCCAACGTTCCGACCTTTTGTCGAAACTCTAAAAATGGAACATTTTATTTAAAGATGATCATCTCTAGATCCTGTTCATGTTTTTCTCAATATTTTCTAGCTTTTATCTACTTTAAACTCAATTCCTTACACTCAATAAGATTCTAATTTTTGTATAAATTTGTAAAAGTTTATCTCGTCGATTTCTGTAAAATTAAAAATAATATTAATGAAGAATATCTATATTTAACTTTCGAGAAATGAAACCATTCGAATATTTTAATGAGAATATTGTAAAAGTTATTTTGCATTTAAATCTTTAAAAATAATTTTAGAAAGTAACTCTTTGTACCAAAAAAGTATCTTATTTTCTATTCTCGATTGTACAATTTCTATAGGAATTATATTTTTCAGATTTCTTTGAATTTTTAAGCTTTCAAAAAAACCTTGCGTTATTATTGTCAAAAGTATATGAAAATAAACCTTCACTAAAAGTTCTTAAAAAGAAATTTCTTAACAAAATCATTTACCAGACTCTACATTTAAAATTGTCTAAAAAAATAAAAATACACTCACTTTTTCCCCTATTTTCATAATTACAATCACTTTTCGATATTTTATATATCTTAAATGGCCAATAAAAGAAATATAAATGAAATTAATAGCGAAATCTTATTTGCAACGGGTTAAGTTATTCATTTTATATCTGTAATCGTCAAGACTTAATTCAATTTTTTTTTAATTTGCTTATTTTTTTAATTTGACCATTTTGATACACTTTTTGTAATTTTAGTTAAAGTATGGGCTCTTGTTGTTTGGTTCGTCTCGAATTTTTTCATTGTTTTGGAAGTGTTTGAATATTGTTTTTAACACTTCGGGAGTAGAACTCGATTTTGCGCCCTGCAGTGAAATCTTCGGGTACGAATTATCGAGCCCCACACTCGTCATATAAAAAAATATCGTATAAATGGGCGAAAACTTTCAAGATCGGTAATAAGGCTTTAACATAATTTTCAGATTCTAATAATTTTAATATATATTAAAATTTATGATCAATAAAGCCTAATAATATAAATATTTTATTATTTTGTTGTATATTTACATCACAGTAATTAATTGAAAACAATGAGATTTGAATTATTTTCATCTGTTCCGAAAAAGGCTGTGATTGTTTCATCCGCTCGTGACGTCACGATACTACTAATTTTAAATTTATGTATTGCTATAACGTTATAAATTAGCTTAGAAAATATTTTGCGCACCGCTAACGAGATTTTGCGCACCGGCAAGATTCAGTTGTTTCGGATGCCCATGACCGTTTTGCAAACTCGGGTTATGCTCGCGTTTATAACGTTTATAATGAAAAACATTGTTCGACACACGAATTCCGACGGGCGTTTTGCGTCCTCGTGTCATGGCGCCGCTCGAACCTTTTTATTATTAAAAAAAAAAAATTCTAGTAGTATAACATTACATTTACTATCGGTTGAACATATTTAAAAATATTATGTTAAAGCCTTATTGCGCCCTTGTTACATAATATACTATTTTATGGAGAGTGTCAGATCTTCGTAGTGCCGTGGATTTTCTGTTGTCACGGTTTTTATGGTTGTTGCTCTTTTGCAAGATTCGAATTGTTCGTTTCCTAGAATTGACGTGTGCTAGAGTCCGTTGGGATAGCAGCTTTTTGTTTTTAAGATTTGTTTATTATCTGTTTTATTATCGGGTTTTCGGATCTTATGCTTTCTAAGGCTTCTAGGATTCTTTTGGAGTCAGTATTTATAAAAAAATTTGAGTTATTCGAGTTTTATATGAAATCAATTGATCGAACAATAATTGGGTAAATTGCAAACTATTTTCTGGTCTTCTGTTATCATGGCGCAGCCACTGCCATTTTTTTTTATTTAGCTCCGTTCGTAAATCTTATTGATATAACCTGGATATTTTCTTGAATTTTCTATGTGTAAATGTTTTAGGATATATGCTCATGCATGAATACTCATGTTGCAGCTTTTCTCATTCTGTACAAGTTATCCGAAAGGTATAGTGATTCGGTCAATAGTTTTCGTCTTATCTATGAAAAATTGTTACAAATATTCTGTTAAAATGTTTGCTTATTCTTGAATACCCGTAAAATGTTTATTTAACCAAAAGTTATAGAGCACAAAAATTTTAACTATCGCAGATTGAATTTGAAATTGGATAAAATTTATGTTCAATATAAAGCTGCAGAGTTGGAACAATTCAAGATATCAACAGTTTTTCACAGATAAGACGGAAATTATTAACCGAATCATTATCCACCGGTTGGATACCTAGTAGAGAATAGTAAAAGCTGTAAATTGGGCACTCGCATATTAAGATATCTTTAACAGAAGTCAAGTAATTGCAAAAATCCAAAGTTTTGCATTTTTTATTATGTTAAAATTGGGCAGAGGAAACATTAGTCCTAAACTTTCAGTTAAGCTTTTTAGGTCTCCCAAGTCCCTCTGAAGAGATTTCATCGGTAAACATTAACTTTCCAAGTTGGGTTTTATTATTTTGAATCCAAAAGTACCGGAGTATAAACTAAATGAACCAAAAATTTTTGACCAGAAGTGTATATAAAAAACCAAGTTGTATTGTAGCGCTTCAAAGAAACTAAACTCATCTGAATAATTTTCAAACTGAGAAATTTCATAAAAAGTGATACTTTTTCTAGAAAATCCAATAGCCTTTATTTGTGGTCAGTAACTGTAATTATTATTTTTATTAACATTTTATTTCACTTTTTCCAAGTTTGTTATTAAAGATAAAGAAATTCTGTTTCGTTTTTTGGGACAGTAAAGGATACAAAACTAATTTCAATATTACTGCATGCGTCAATGATAAGTTTCTAGTTTTTTTCAGATATCATCCACTTATCCTCCTCTGAATATTTTAATTTTTCCCAAAAATTTTAGGACTATTTTCAGATTTTGCATGGATGTATCAAGTTATTTTATTTTTCTGGTTTTTTAAAGTTTTTTATTTTCCAAATATGTTATAAAATCTATAGAAAATCAACATTGCATTATTAAATTTTCAAAATTTAATAATGAGAAAGAAAATTGCTGGTCAAAAAAACGACAGATCAAAAAGCTGAAAGGGCAGAAAGCAGATAGATAGCCATAAAGCCGAAATATAAAAAAATTGACACATTGACAAACAGACAGTCATTTTTCGAAGTCATTTTTCCACTGTCAGGTTTTTGACCTGTCGGGTTTTTGACCTGTCGGTTTTCTGACCTGTCGGTTTTCTGACCTGTCGGTTTTCTGATTTGTCGACTTTTTGATTTCTCGGCTTTTCGATCTGCACCAGAAAATTTTATTTTAGAAGCATTTACGTTACGTTGCTAATCAAAAGCAGGAATCAATTCGAATTTTGATTTCATTCATTAGGTCGTAAGCAACACTTACTAAGATACTAAATAAGTCTGGCAATATTTTAACACCCAATTGAAGTCATTTTATCCACATCGATAACGTCCACTACATGTATGCAATCTAACCTCAAAGTACAACGTTATTAATCACTGCGGTGACTATTTAAAAAAAATTAATTTTATCTCCCACAGTTACTAAATGAGAATACTTTAAGACTGAACCTGTTCAGTATATTTAACTTTTATTTAAATAAATTACAACATTATCTGCTTGTCACAAGTCTCATAATATTTTATTAAAGTCCTAAACCACGAGATGCGTCCTAAAAGATCTTAAATATAAAAAAATAAAATTACTCATAACTTTTCTCGGAAATACCTTAGCCCTTTAAAAATGTAACTGCTTTTTTCATATACCTTTATAAAAAAGAATACCAAATTTGATCAAAATCTGTCAATTTGCCCCGAAAACTCAAAATACAAAAACCTATGACTATTATCCCTAAATTTTCTGCTGATTTTTTACGACCTAACAATATTTCGTGTAATCTGGTAACAAATTTACGAACGCGTGAACAGCAAAGTAACTGACCCCAAGAGCACATGTAATAAATGTATCGTCCAGTACCGGCTGTAAATCTGTCCTGCTCCAGCGCAGCTGTGTACTCGGTTAATTTGAATCAGTGATGTTATCAGTGATTTAACTTTCCAGTGGTTGAATCTTAGCTTATACCTTTTAATCATTGTCGAATTAATGTTGTTAGCGTTGAAATTCAACAATCTGCATGTTCATCGATCTCTCAAGAAGAAACCATTAACTAAAAACGTAACATGATAATGTGAGTTCATAAATAACGTTATGTTATGTAATCACTGAAAAATGATCTACGGTGTCAGATTAAAAACCATGTTTGTTCTTTCATTAAAATTAAAAAAAAATAAATTAAAATTTGGTATATAAACAATTATTTTAAATTAAATGTTGAATAAATGATTGTTAAATTGTTTATTTAGTTTACCAATTAAATGAATCTTGTTTTCAGGTTATAAATAGGAATTCAGCATTTGAACATTTTGTTGCTAGTGTGGGAAATCGCATTTCCCACATACTATTAAGAAATAGTGTAATAGAAATAAAAAAAAATTTATATGATTTTATGAGCTATTGTTTGCTTAGATAAACACATAGTTTTCTCATTAGCAGAATCAATTGTCGCGTATTTTCTTAATAATTTACTAAAGTCTGGCATAAGTCGTTACTAATATTAGCAATACATTATGTTGACTTAATTGAAGCATAATTTCGAAATAAAACTAAGATTGAGGTAAGATACTCAGTTTAAAAAATGCATATGAAAATCGAATATCTTCTAATACTTTTTAAATGTAAGACAAAGTAATTTGACGCAACTGGTTATGCCATCTGATCTCCACGTTATGGAAAATGTATTTTAATATGATCCGATTCGGATACTATCTGAATATTTTAATACATGGTTTTGCAATTATTCTGTTTTAACAAAAGGCTCATTTTACAAGTGATCTTATATTATAATCGCGACCCATTTGATTTATTAGCCGAACGACTTTGTTCCACTATTCTAGTTATATCATATAACAAATTGAAAGACCAACAACTTTTTTTTGCTCTCCTTATTAACAAATCTAGGCTGATTTAAGAATGTATTTCTGTAAATCAAGTAAATATTTCCTTGTGAGTTTTCATTGTTTTGATTCTATACATTTTTTTGCTCAATATTACTATTTTTAATTTTATGACTTTTCATTTATAAACTAATCATTGTATACTTGCTATAGAAATTATGGCATCTTAGAAAGTTTAAATGTTCTTGTTACATAATTTATATATTTCTTAATTTTCCTGGCAAAGGAATGCATCATATTTCTGTATAGCGTGCAGTTTTTAAGAAAGATTAATTTATACTCGCAAAGGACGATTGTCTCCGGATGGAAACTGAAATTATGACGGATGATGCATTCATTTAACCAGTCAGTCTAACTTTCACTCTGACTTTTATTTTATTAAAATATAATTACTATTACACAGAATATAATTAAGAGAGAACTTCATTGTTTGGTCGTAGCACGACTGGTTCAAGAAAAACATATTTTTCAAAAATTATTTCACACTCTTAATTATACGTACATATCCTGGAAGATGTGTTTTTTAATATGTGTGATTTAATATGTTGAGACATTTAATTTAAGATTTTTTTAGGAAAAAGCAACGTTGTAACGTGAAATAAATTTAGAAGTATTTGTATCATAATTACGCTGTAAAAAATTTACAAAAGTATCCCAATTTTCCAAATGTTCCAAATATCCCAAAAATTACTGAAATTTCTGAAATTAAATAAAATTATAAGGTAATATGACTTATAAGTCCGAAACTGTAACTTAAGTTTCAATTACAGTCTCTATGATTTTAAAGATTAGTTGCCCTCAACAAATCTTAATTTGAGATATTTACTAACCAACTGTAAATGTTCACAAATATTGTGTGTATATTTTATTACATGTTAAATATAAAAAGAATAAAATTAATGTAATTTAAAAAAATCTTTCAGTCGTTTGCATTTTTTAATTCGTTTATAATTAACTTTTCATAAACTTGACGGATTGCTTCTGAAAATTATGAAACATCCAAATTTTCCGTAACAGTAACTGAATAAAATATTTTTTGGAAGTTTACCTCAGAAATTTTTGAAGTGAATTTTATATTTTTCATTCCATACATTTCCCAAAAATTTCAATATATGTTAATAGTGACATTACAAATTTTTTTACATTTTTAATGGTTAATGACAACCTGCTTTAAATAATGTTTCTTTCTCTAATTAATTTCTCTATCGTTTAGAGCGTATTTAATATAAGTTTGTCTCAATTTTACTACGTTTTCCTCTAGTATCCAGGGGTATTTCAAATTTTCAATGTATTTATTGTCGAATTATAATACACAAATGAATATTTCTAATTGTACACAAAATTCCACTGATTGTGTATGTTTATATTATTTCATTATACTTGCTTTCTCGCAAGTATTATTTGTTTTTGTTTATTTATGTGAGAAGCGTTATTCACGTTGCGTGGTTTTGAACGAGTATTATTTCGTTCTAATGCCGCCCGACTTACAACGATACGATTTTCATATGAATATACAAGAACTTTTTTGTTCTTAATGTCATCCAAATACGGATGCAAGATAAGTTCGATTTTTTGATATTTTTGAACGTCTAAGGATGAATTTGCGGAACCTTACTGAGGAGTCCTACGCAAATTCAAGGACGAAACGTTCAATTTTCTAGCTACTGCTGTCTTTATAGATAGCTGCAGCTGGAAGATTTCATTTATTCCTTTTTTAACATCTTAGTAGTATAGTGACCGATTAGACCAAGAAACTACCTTTTCTATTTATTAATTACAACGGTCGATAACTTTATTCCTTCAAATTGATATAATACACAAATGTTGAATAATAATGTTAGATATTGGAAAGCATGACGTTTTATAAATGGTTAAAAAGAATAATCGTTTGCCTATTATTTTCTAATAAAATTAAGTTCTTATTTTCTTGCTACTTACAGTTTAAATCCATTGTACATTTAAAAAGTGTCTAAAATAAATATTTTGCTGTATTTTATTAAATTACTGTAAAGTTGGATTACTTACTTCCTCCGGATTTAAATCGAATCCAATTTTTCAAATTGTGAATTTCTAAAATTAGATGCGATTGGCATAAATTATAATAATTACTATATTTGTAGAAATCTGACATTTCATCGTTTATTGCTTCATTTCATATTTACTTCATCAAATGATCATGAAGGTACATTAACTTTCTCTCGCATAAAATCTTTGGCAATCTTCTTTCAGCGATTATGCTCTTCTTCACACGTCGTACTCATATCAAGTCAATCAATACTGTTAAATGTATTTCAAATAATACAATTAAAATATTTCGAATTCTAAATAAGCAATGTATAGTATTTTAAGTCACCAAAAGCGTCATTTACCCTCTTTTTATCACATTCTACTCTATTAATTTGTAAAAATCACATTAATATTTCAAATATTTAGATAAAATTATATTATAATATGTAAAACATAATTTGGGAAATATTTATTGAAGCTATATGTTGTTTTTGATAATAATCTGATCAATTATCTTGCAGGATATTTCATTCCTTAAAAAAATGGCACCATAAAAATAATTATTGCGTATGAATAGATGCTGATTTCAAAATTGTTATTGTTATAATATTTCCTAAATAATGTAAGGTTTTTCGGACTAAATATGCAAACGAGTAGAGAAAATTGTCGACGCGATATCTTCTCGATTTTTGAGACGAGACTCCAGAATACAATTCAGTGTTCGAGACATCAACCGTAGACCTACGAGAATCTTGAAATTTTTTAGTTGGATATTGACTATATCGTCTCGTCTTGTGCATGGCTTTATTTCTGACAATATTTAATATGTGATCCTAAAAACATAAGTTTATATTTCAATATTTAAAGTCAATTAGAATATATTTTTTGGTTTCACATAGTGGTCCAGGGTCCTGACTTATCACAAAATTAAAGTCTTTTTTTCTTAGTCTCATAGATTTCAATAAAAGCTCGATAAGTACTTTTTTCACTAATATTTCTAACTAAAATGTAATTAACATCTAAAACCAAGATTATAGTAATACTAACCAAACATTTACTACTAAATACCTTAAAATTGCATTCAACTCAATAAAATAATACAAGAGATAAAAAACATTCACAAAATAACGAGTTTATGTTTGCTTTAAAAAGAAGAAAATACATTCTACATTATCTAAAACTTTAGATTAAAATAGTCATACAATTTTAGCTCCTAAGGAAATAGCCAATGCAGATAAAAGTTCAAACTTTTCAGCATTGTTTATGTTTATACCGGTTCCATATTTTTATTGAGCTGTACTAAGATTGCTGTAATGAAACCATATTTTACTCACCAATTATAGAGTTACAAAATACATCGAATACGAACGAAATATTACTCTCAAATACTCTTAAACAAGAGCCAAATGTTGGAGATTTCCTAAAAATGTTTGCTTAACCCATTAACGACTTTTTAACGAAATTTGAAAAAAATTGGCAACAAATTTAGAAATATTTGTTTTTTGAATTTTTTCAGCTATCTGAATATTGGGTTTGTAGGTAATGAAACTGTATACGAAGCCTAAAAAAAATGTATAAGCCGTTTTAATGGATTAACCTTACTTTCAACAAATCTTTCGACCCTGTAACTTAGAGACTATGAACTTTTTGAAAAAACAAATGCTTAGAATGAAAAGTTTTCGTTCCATCCGAGGAGTTTACTGCAATTTTGTAAAATTTTGTAAATGATATTTTCAGAATTTTTTATTTGCATTTTTTAACAAATTTTTATAATTAAACAGTTTTATATTCTTTGCTATTTTTCCAGATATTTACAGTTCTAAGAAAAACGCTACACTATAATATCTGAAATTCTTTTTCGCAAAAACTGTCAATGTCAACAAAAAAACTTCTAACTATTCATCAAAGAATATACCAAACTTTTGTTCAAAATTTGTAATTAATTTTTCAAAATATGATACAAAATTTTAATGAAAAAAGTGTCTGAAAATAGCATTTAAAAATAACACAAAAATGCCAGCATATTCCTCGATGATTTCTAATAACTTTTTATACTCAGCATTTTTTAAAAGAAGCTCATAGTTTTTTTAGTTACAACGTTTAGACATTTTTTGTAGAAATTTTCATTGTAACGCCGTTTTAAATTAGTTCCAAGGTGATATCTGCTCTTATAATAAATATGTAGATAGTAATGGCTAACATCTACTTTTCACCGTAAACTTTATCGATTAAAAATTGTCTAATACGTCAGTTTATTTGGTTGTATTTTTTTCGAAAGCTTAATAAATCCTGTAACAAATTTTCAAATGCCGCATTTATCATCAGGTTTTGAGCCACATTCAAAGTTTTGATCCTTATCTCATCGGAAGTTATTTAAAATCCAATTTCAAAATTCTGATCAAACAAACAAAAGAACAAACGTTCTGAATTTAATTTTGACAAAAAACTGCTGGAGTAAATACACAATCAACTGTAGTTTTCCTAATTACAATACTAAAGTGCTTCAGATTTGTACTTAATTACACAGTTGAAGAGAGTTTCATTTAAGAACAAAAAAATAATTGCAGTTTACGTTATCCTTATGCGAACGTTTCGTTCGGAAAGACACGCCGACAGATTTCGATAAAATCTCTCATAAAGTTAATTTATTGCGTTGCGCCATTTTTCCCACGCGACTCATATTTCCCATTGTTTGAGATGATGAAGAAAACATTACGGCTACTGGATGAGCATAACGCGTCGTAAAGGAAATCTCATAAGGAGGCTTGTAATTTGGAAAGCCACGAGGACACTTGCATAGAGCACCTTATAGCCGATATCTATTCCAAGCGATGAGATGGCGGAGGCAACCATGGCGATGATCGTTGTGGCGGAATTACCCATTAGAAAACCCGGACATCCTCGATCTACATAGGCGCAAAATAATCGATTCGCCTGCAACGTGATGACGATAAAAAATAATAACAGACCGCGGAAATCCGCATTAGAAAGTTTAATTAGCCGATTTTATTACTTAAATGTTCCTTTTTGTAATATCGGCCGGTATTGTCGCGTTGGTTCGGTAATTATGGACGCCCGTTATAAAATTTATGCTCAGGATGTTAGAGAACCTCGCCGAGTCTATTAATGATGCAACTGCTTGCCGAATTGCGAACGCATTAAATACGTTCTTGTCAGTTTGACAAACGAGCAAATTCGTCCCGGGAAATTACTCGTTTGAATTATTTAACTTCGTATGGGATTGCAGTTAGCATGCTGAATTTTACACGAAACTAATAAAAAATAGATAATGCGCGGATGTGATTCTGAAATAAAACATTAGAGAATACTTACTTAATATCAGCGTCGAAAGTTGGAAGAAGTCATTAATTATTAGTATTTCTCACGGGGCTGGCACTGACCGATTTTTCGTTCGCATATTTTGTCTGTAGTGAAAGTAATCCGCGAGGAGGCACTAGTATAGAGTGTCCCAACTGAACGCGCATGGAATGTTTCAAACGTTTCGCGCCTCGTTTGTCATCTTTGCTCAAGGGATTTAGTTTTTTAAAGTGCCGTCTCCTGAATTAAAAATGTTCGATAGTTAAACTGTGGCTATTCATACTAGCGCCACCATGCGGATTAATGAGCCAATATATCTTATAATACTGCGAATCATACTCATTGTTAGCGTAAGCTCCATAATTGGTTTCAGTTAAGAAACTAGAAATGGAATAAAGTTTAGGAAAATTGAAATGATACCACTAACTTATTCTAATCAAACATCTGTTTTTTCTTTTTCAGCACCACTTTCAGGCAGCTACTTGCCTCCATCCACAAGTTATGGAACGCCAAACTTAGGCGGTGGAAGTTTCGGCGGAGGAGGTGGAAGTTATAGCGGAGGTGGTGGGGGTGGTGGTTCATTTGGCGGCGGTGGTGGTTCATTTGGCGGTGGCGGTAGTTTCGGAGGCGGTGCGCCTTCATCCAGCTATGGCGCGCCACCTGCAAGCAGACCATCTTCTAATTACGGAGCGCCATCTGTAGGAAGGCCATCTTCGAGTTATGGAGCACCATCTTCTGGAGGTGGTGGTGGTGGATTCGGAGGTGGTGGCGGTGGATTCAGTGGTGGAAGTGGAGGATTCAGTGGAGGCGGAAGTTTCGGAGGTGGTGCACCTTCTTCCACATACGGTGCACCCTCTTCCGGAAGTTATCCAAGTCCGCCATCTTCATCATATGGAGCACCATCTGGTGGCAGCTACCCTTCGCCACCGTCCACATCTTATGGCACTCCTTCTGGTGGAAACTATCCTTCGCCTCCGTCTTCATCTTATGGCGCCCCATCTGGCAACAGATATCCATCCCCACCATCTTCATCTTACGGCGCTCCCTCTGGCGGCGGTAGCTTTGGCGGCGGTAGCGGTGGTGGTTTCGGAGGCGGCAGTGGAGGCGGTTTCGGTGGTGGCAGCGGAGGTAAATCCTGATTGTTCAACATATTTATATAAATTTAGGAAAATTTTTCATATATTGTGAAGTATGTTAATATTTTCAAGATTCACTTTTGTATTGCCGAGGTCAATAAATTTAATTTTTAATTGTTTTATCTTGAAATGTGAGATTATTAAATATTTTGAATAATATTTAACGAGTGAAATACCTGCAACGTTACTGCAGTACCCCAAAGGAATAGACATTGATGTATTTTAGATGCCGAGCTCTTACACATAGACGTACGCTTCTTTCAGGTCATTGAATCCCTTGTGTAAATATCCTACGGGTATAGAACATATCTCACCGAAAGAAAAGTCATATGGAAAATTGAATAATGCAATATAGTACATTAACATAGATAATTTACTCAATTTTTGGATCGGAGTACCATTTTATAACATTCTGATCTTTGCATACGCATTCCTAAATGTAATAGTAGTTACATTATACAATTTTATTATTGGAAAAAGGTTTTGGCGGTGGCGCACCTTCTTCTTCTTATGGAGCACCATCCCGTCCATCGTCGAGTTATGGAGCACCATCTCGACCCTCATCGAATTACGGAGCACCCCCAGTGAGCCGTCCACAATCGAATTATGGAGCACCTCCACCCAGCAGACCTTCGTCAAGTTATGGAGCACCACCTCCGAGCAGACCGTCCTCTAGTTACGGAGCACCATCTAGTGGAGGTATTGTGAAAAGGACCTATTACCCTGACTGTTTGGCAAGACGATAAACCCCAAAATCATTTTGTAACTTCATTCGTCGTTTCTACTTATTATAGGATACTCTGGAAGCAGGCCATCGTCAAGTTACGGGGCGCCACCTAGCGCACCCCCATCGAGCAGTTATGGAGCACCGCCATCAAGTAGCTATGGAGCTCCAAGTAGGCCTAGTCGACCATCATCTAGTTACGGAGCTCCATCGGGAGGTGGTGGAAGCTTCGGAGGTGGCAGTTTCGGAGGTGGTAGCAGTTTCGGAGGCGGAAGCAGTTTTGGAGGTGGTGGCGGAAGCTTCGGCGGTGGAAGCTACAATAGGAAACCTTCCTCAAGCTACGGAGCTCCCAGTTCCGGCGGAAGGTAATACATGAATACAAGTTATAACTTAATTATCTGTTTACAAAATATGGGAGTCAACATGTCACATGACAGTGGAGCCAGTACTCCAAAATTAGATTTGTGAAAATAAATATTGTAAAGCAATTATGATTTAAATTATGCTCATTAAAATATTAGTGCTTAGATAAAGGAATCTAATTTCTGATAAACAATGAAATTAGGAACATTCATTTAATTCTTAAGTATTATTTACTACTGAAATTTTTTCTAAGAAAATAGTTAAAACTAGAATACTGACAGGAGTTAAATAACGTGAATTAGTTTAGCTATTTACGAATTTTTAACTTTTTTATTTTTGAAATAAAAAAATTGATGCGTTGGGACTTGAACCCAGGACCTTTCGGTTACCTGTCAAATGCTTTATTTTTAATGAAAATAAATGTGAGTAGTAAGTAATAAATAGTAATGATCATAAATAAGTGAATTAGACTAATTTCTCTATTTTTTCAATGAGATCCTCTCTTTCTCTAGCTGGAAATATAATCATTAATAATAATAATATTCAAAATCTTTAATGCTTTATGTAAAAAAAAATCAAAGAGTCGTTTTCAAAACAGTTTTGCATTCTTTATAACTTTAATTTTTTTATTTGTTGTAAATAAATTTCGAATTAATATGCATTAGCTAATCAAATCAGTCAAATTAATTTTGCATACTAAGTTATTACATATGTATCGGAAAGTAGTTGTACCTCCCATTCACGCAATGTTCTATTTTTTTAAGTGTCGTTTCTTTTTGTGTACTTAAGGTGTCGCAAATACTGAAAGTTTTAATTATGTTAATTAATTTAAGTAGCAGATTTTCATACAGTATTGAAAATTATGTAACGACGAACTCATTGTCCTATATAGTGGGATAATTTACACGAAATGTAAACATAAGCTTTCTCGTAAATTACTACCATTATTTTCATCATAGATGATGAAACAAAGTAACCCACTCGTTTTTTAGCTAATTTAACTTTTGCAATCTTATTCTTAGGTTTTATAGTGTAAATTACGTCAATTGTAGAGATCATCTGAGAATGACGAACAAGAAAGTCAATATATATTATTTAACAGCCAAAAAATTTATTGAGCAAATAATCTTATGCTCCACGTTTTAATTACATGAAACTTTATCAGGAAATAATAGACTTTTTTGTCTCAGTTCGGCATTCCACATTTTTAAAATCTGATTTTCTTATAAAGACACTAGATGGCGTCAATTCTCAAAAACGAATTTGCGTAACATAATAATGTATTTTTTGCACCTTATGAAACTTCAATTTTTACACGTTTTTAAATACTAAAAAGTAATCTTGGAATTATGTCAATTTAATTTTTTGTATTTTATTTTGCAGCTCTGGCGGATATTCATCCGGAGGTTCGTCGTCGTATAGCGGCGGAGGTTCGTCGTCGTACAGCGGTGGTGGAGGAGGAGGAGGAGGTGGACAAAGCTACTCCAGCGACGGAGGCTATCAATATTAATTCGATTTAAATATTAAGCGAAAAAATTAAAAACATAATGTATTAAGAACCAAACAACGACGTAGAATGGAAAGCGAGAGCGATAACCGCGACTAACGAACGATTAAAACAAATATTAGCTGCAATTTCGAAATGTTAAAAAATACGGGTTATTTTTTAGTAATCGTGAACTATGCAGTCGACGGCTCTTGTTCTTTCCATAATTTATTTATAATTAAGCGCAATTTTGTACTGACGAGAATAACAATAAGCTAAAAAGTTACATGCTGTTCGTCTTTTTTATCCCATTTTACTTTTCGATTATATCGTATTTTTACACTTTGTAGTAAGACACAAGACACGATGTTCACGTGAAAGGTCACATTACCAAAATTACTAATTTAAGACAAACAAATTTAATTCGAATAACAGAGTTTCGAATGACAATTAGTACAACTAAAATTAATCCATTTAATAACACAAACAACTTATCATAAAACCTGAAATCGTAATCAAAATGAATAAATTTATTGATCAATAATAAATTTTAAGAAACGAATTGCATCAAATGGACTTTTTGGGTTCGAATTCTGGCGGTCACTTAAAAAATGAGCCGCGCGTCGGTTGTACGCATTTTCGAAAAACAAAAGAAGTTTTTCCACGCACGTCGCTATGCGTAACGAAAATTTGTTTATACACAAAGCACCTCAGGCTAGAAAGTAATCGCCATTTTCTTCAAGAAATATACTTTTTACAAAAATCCACAAACTTCGAAGAAACCAGAATGATGAATCATAATCAGAACGGTACGTTTCAAAGACTAATTCCAGAGATTTGAGGTAACATGAATTAAATATTTTTATCAAAATTTCGAATTTATACGGAAAATATATGAAATTCATTTCGGTGTATACCATTTTTTAATTTCAAAGGAGGACGTAGTCATTTATAAAATTCTTTCTGTAGTTATTAATTATTTATAACAGTTATTAATATGTGTATAAAATGTTAAATTTTTAAATAATTTATTAATTAACCTAATTTTTCTTATTTTAGATTAAGTATGTTTCGTATTTTTTACATTATTATATTACAATTTTTTATTTTATATTTATATATTTTGAGTAAAATGGAAATTTTCGTTGAAACTTTGTTAGTTAATATTGTATTTAATTAATCAAAATTTAGATCCATGTATTCACAAGTGTATTAAGGTTGGCCAATTTAGATAAACATTCTAATGATAATTGTAAACTATCATGTTTTCAACTTATCAATGATTCATATTAATTTAAACAAAGTCATGTAATAAATTAGTATTTTTTAGTTAATCCAGGTAAACTTTATTTATTATTAAACGAATTATTTTATTAATTTTTATTTATTTTTTTCTAATTAATTAACTCATTTATATTTTGTAAACAAATTTAAGTACTACAAATTTAAGTACTACAAATTGAAACTACATAACACAATTTTGTATGTATTAACTAAATTAAATGAAAGTAAATATTTTTCATTTCAAACAACAACAATTAACACGACTTTTGATATCGTTATGCTATTTCATCGATTTACTTTTGTTTTTCCTGGCAATACGAATGAAAAATTAGTAGAATGTGTATTCATTTATTTAGTAGAAAAATGAAAAAAAATCATCATTTTCAACCGCAGTAAAAAAAATGTAATTAATTATTTTTTAAATAAGTCAACGACCATTGTAACAAAAAATGTTTTGTATAATACTGAACAAGAATTAAAACTAACTGATATCGTAACAATAAAAAATTTAGTGACACCAATAACAGTTTAGTTAATCGTAAAACATAGTCATGCATTAATAAACTCTAATCCACAATATGAAAGTTTCATACAATTCACTTGGGAATACACAAGTTGATCTTCCTCGGTTAGTAATAACTGCAACGATGTATGCACGTACATCAGCAATACAGGTCAGCAATTCCCCGAAGGAGAAATGACCTCTACAGCTTTCCGAAAATCATCTCGAAATATACCAATGTATCAATCAACGTATTAAATGCAGACCCAAATCTTGTTGAAAATTAATCGCGAAATTCGAGTAGATGATCTTTCCTAACCTATATTTAATAGAGAAATTTGATCATGGCTTTGGTAATGTAAGGTAATTCGACCAATTAGTAACCCTGTCTCCTGTCCTTTCATTGCTTCAAATAATTACAGACCAGAACTTACTAAGGGGGAAATTCACTAACTGTTAACTTTAGGTTATGTAATTTGATTTATCAAATAAATTTGTAATACACAATTCAATAAATTATTCGACTATGAAAAAATAAAATTTTCATGTCAGTTTTTTAATATTTTTTCAAAATTCATTGTTCTACTTACGTCAGAAACAAAATAAGCTATACATAATTCTTCAGCGTTTTCTTTTGTTTCCAGTTTGGTTGTATATTTTCTGAATGTATCAAATTTGTGTATGAAGCTAATCAATTATTTAAGAATATTGATGCAACTGTGGCATCATTTCTAACAGGTTCTAGTATGAATAATTTGGATCACAATACGAATAAAAAAATGTAACACTGTTTCGTATCAATAATGATAATTATACACTCAGAAAAAAAATAGTTAAAATAACCAGAACAGATGATTAAATAAGTCCTTATTATTTTTTCTGGTTAAAATAACCAGAATTCTGGTTGGTATAACCAGAAATATTGTTGGTTTAACTAGACATATTGTTAAAACATTTATTGTTCTAATTAAACTACCCACAATTCTGGTTATTTATTCTGGTTATATAACCAGAAAAAATAGTACGGTCTTATTTAACCAGAACATTTTTTTGCGTGTAATAATATACTTTAATTATTAATATTAACTCATTTCTTATTGAAAACCAAATAATATTTTGACGTTGAAATTCAAAATTGTTAATATTCTTGTCACTTTTTACTTCATACCAAATGTGATCAGAAAATTAGAAAAATTAGTTCATATTATGCATAAATAGAATTTAACATGTTTCAAAAAATTATTTAATTGTTATTTCAATAATCTTTTATCCAAATTAAAAGTGTTTATTCAAATTTATATTTAAAGATGTGTGCTATGAAAATCTTTCAAAATCAAGTTTTAATTTTCTTGTTATATCGATAACGAGAAAAATGTCCCAGTAGTACCCATTTTTATCTTAAAAATGGTGAATATTGTAAAATATGGTTTAGATAATGTTATTAACAATTTTCTTGAAGAAATATAGTAAAATATATTTTTTTAACTCGCACTGAAAATGATAAAAATGAACTTTTATTTAATAATATTCTGTAGACAAAATTGTAAAACTTTTAACAAATTATTTATGTATTAAAGAACTGTGTATTAGTTTGGAAAATTATTCATTACTTTCTAAAGAAAGATTTAAATATTACACACAAAAAATCAGAAAATTCCACTTACAAAACTATTTAGTGCTATGAAGAATGTTTTAGTTGTCAATAATATTTAAAAGTACATTTTTAAATTTTCTAATTCTTTCTGAAATATAAGATCATTTCTCTTGTTAGTAATATTGTTAGTGATAAAATTGTTTTAAATCATAAACATTTTATAAGTAAATATCTGATTTTCTATATTTTTAGGAGTACAAATTACAAACTAAAATAAAAAATGAATTACAATAACAGTTACAAAACTAACAATATAAGAAATAATTTATTAAATTAAAAATGTAAAAGTATCAAAAATCATTTTTTTGCTAGGATTTTTTATAAACACCAAATTGTAAAGGACATTTTGAAATAATTTGAATAAAAAAAATCGTGATTGTATAAAGTGTTCTTTAAGTTTTTTTATAACTTCGTTCTTGAAGTATTTTTTATCTCCAATGTAAATTCATCTTCAAAGAATTAAATTCTGAAATTGACCAGTGATAAAAACATTGCCAGAACAAATTCTAAAATTGACGAATTATATTTTACTCTTTTAGCATTACCTGAAATTAACTGAGGCAGGTTTGTTTTTGTTTTGTAATATTTATACAGTAGAAGGTTGTCTATAAACATTGTCGATAAATTTAAATGATTTGTTCAATTTGTTGTTGGTACGACGACAAATACAACTATACCAGCTGAAATTATTTTCACATAATACAGACAATTTTTATTGTAATATACTAATAAATAAAAATAATCAATAATAATTTTTAAAATTAATTTTTGTGTTTTCATCCACCATATTACATTTTAAAAAACAATAAAGAGATTCGTAATTAGAGACAACAATAACCATCGAAATTGATATTTTAAATTAATGAGATGACAAAAAAATCCATAAACTATTCTAAAAAAGAAATAATTTTTGTTCTTCCTTTTTCTTTTATTAATACGAAGCTCAATATTTAATTTTAGGTTTGTTTTTGTTTTGTAATATTTATACAGTAGATGGTTGTCTATAAACATTGTCTATAAATTTAAATGATTTGTTCAATTTGTTGTTGGTACGACGACAAATACAACTATACCAGCTGAAATTATTTTCACATAATACAGACAATTTTTATTGTAATATACTAATAAATAAATATAATCAATAATAATTTTTAAAATTAATTTTTGTGTCTTCATCCACCATATTAGATTTTGAAAAACAATAAAGAGATTCGTAATTAGAGACAACAATAACCATCGAAATTGATATTTTAAATTAATGAGATGACAAAAAAATCCATAAACTATTCTAAAAAAGAAATAATTTTTGTTCTTCCTTTTTCTTTTATTAATACGAAGCTCAATATTTAATTAGGATATACACCACGACGAGTTCAGGCTCGACGACCGGGAGTTGATCTACCAGCACCTCAAAATCGGCCACAGAATAATAATCCACCACCTCGGTTCAACGGTCAAAACGGATATGCAAGTAAATGAAAATTATTATTCCCTTACAAACTATTTACTTTATGTACATCTCTTTAAATAAAAGAACAACTGTGAAAACAATGTCAATTTTCCTAATAGCAATTTAACCCTTAAATGCCATCAGAACTTGCCCAATGTTTTCAAATGGAACTCAGAGATCCTTCCGATTATTGTTGAAGGTTTGGATTTGTCTGTTTGCATATTTATCAGTAGTCAATTCGGTCGCCACAACTTTTGAGAATGCTTCAAAGTATTAGTATTTTTAAAGTATTATTTAAGACCGACCTTTTGTGGTGTTTTGCAAATTTTCAAAATAAATAAAAACTAGGTTGGGTACTAATAATTTGTTTGGTGACTTATTAGATTTATTTGTCAGTTTTTAAGACATTTTCATGTTATTTTTTAAAATTTGCATTTCTAGGGTCATGATGTAAAAAACGCAACAACTTTTATATGTAGATCTAGAATAATTAACCCCTTCTCTGCGAAGGACAAAGATCTGTGTCATTTAGGACTTTTCTCTGCCTGTGGCAAAAGCTGAAACCTTTGTCATGGCATAAATTAGTCTAATGAAGTCAATAATATATCCAAGTAAAAATTGGACCATTTCTAGATAGTCCATTTCTAGTTGCCCTTTTTAAAAAATACAAGTTATTAAAATATGTAGCTTTTATATTACGACTTTGTAAAAATCTTTGTCATGAGCTATGATATCGTATTAGGTCAATTTGTGCATTAAAAATGAATCAATTGATACTCAATACGGGGGGTTTTTCGAAGCTCCTAATTATAAATCTGATGATATATTTTGACAATTTAAAATGGCGAATTCAATATGTGGCGGGGGGGGGGGGGAAAAATTTTTCAAAAAATTATGTATAATAATTTTCCTTCCCCTTTAGTTTCGATATGTAATATCTACTGACACATTTTACCTCTAGATAGATATCCGAAAGTAATGAACTCTGTAAAATATTTCTAAAAACTAAAAATATAGATATGTAGCTGAAGAATCGAAGAAGTTTTTGGCACAATCAAAACTTCGGTGTATATATTATATAAATAATCATGATAGTGTTCCTATTGGTGTAACAACCTGCCACGAGCAGCAATGTTGTCAGACAACAAAGCGAGCTATCCTGCGTTTTACGGAAAACCTGTGAATAACAAATTGCTGTAACTTCGAGCTTTCAAAAAAGTGACATAAGATTCGTAATCAGTTTGAATTTTTATTAATGTGTCCACCATATTGAATCCGACATTTTAAAGGTTCAAAATGTGACTACAAATTCGTATTCGCGGTCCCGAAAACCCCCGAGGAAGAAGTATAAAGCGAAATGGTTGTATTTTAGAAAATTTGTCTGCCATATTCAATCCGCCATTTCGAAATCCGACTTCAAAATTTTTTTCCCGCATTTTGTTCACTTTTTGTGAAATTCTCGGCGTAGCGAAGGGGTTAACAGTCAAGCCCACAGCTACTTTAAAAAATAAGGTCTTTATTATATAAACAATCAAGAGACGGCAAAACCAAAATTTTCATACTTTTATACGTCAGCTTCATAAATGATTGCTCCTGTAATCATTATACAGATTCACTCTGAAATTAGTTGTTTTTTGCACTTTTCTCGCTCGTTACATTATAATTTATACTCAACTATATTCATCTTTTGACGTTAAAATGTGTTTTTAATCAAATTTATCAACAGTACGTGTGCTTGCATCATTATTTATGATGTATTGTTTCTCTACACAAAGGAACAATTAATATTCCAATGTACCTGTTTTAAAACAATTCACTATAATTTAATATTTTTCTAAAAACACTCACTCTCAAAAGTAGTGTACTAAATTTTTGCCTAAAAATATTACAAATTTGCAACTAATTTATTTATAGAAACCCAAAATATACCAAACTTTATTTTTTATACATTTAAATAGATATTATAATCATGTGAGTTTTTTACACAGCTTCTAAAGCTTTAAACATCAGTCAAAAAGATCAACACAAATAAATGCAGAAAATAAAAACGTTGGAGATTTTTTCCATGATGGGGTCTCAACGACCCCACCTGTTTGAGATTTGACAGACGTGTTGCATTTAAGGGTTAAAACAAAATTTTTTTTTCGATGTACCTATATTAATTTTAGTAACAAAAGATTCTGATGTTTTTCTTATTTGTAGTACCTGAAAACAGAAATCAGAGACAGCAGCCGCCCGCGCCCGCGCCGCGACCGCAGCAAGATGAGAGAAGGCAACAGAACCCTCCTAGT
Source organism: Trichopria drosophilae (assembly GCA_030407085.1). Taxonomy (NCBI): domain Eukaryota; kingdom Metazoa; phylum Arthropoda; class Insecta; order Hymenoptera; family Diapriidae; genus Trichopria; species Trichopria drosophilae. The sequence continues at coordinate 80,830,560 of CM059587.1, read as the reverse complement.
TAATCTACACATCGCAGTTTTTTATTAATGTGAAAAAGTAATCACGAGTGTCAGAACATATTACATAGTATAACGCCTAATTTAATGCTAAAATTTTAACTGTGATTCCATTTTAAATTGATTGAATTAACTGACTAATTCAATTACTAATTATAATAATTGACAATAATGAATGTGTAGCATGCGGATGACATAATACATTTTTACTAAAACTGTGTACAGCGGTTAGTTTATATAGTGAATTCATTTTATGGATATTGATGTATTAAAAATTAAGCGTACTTAAACAAATAAAAAAAAAATAAAAAAAAAAATTCTGTGAACATGAATATAAAACCATTAATTTCAATCAATAAACAATTAAGAGAATTTAAGGTATCGAATATCGTGTCATAAAAAAAAAGACGAATAGTGCATTATTTTAACCCTATAAAAAATGCACATTATTTTTTTTATTTCTTAAAGACCATAATACATGTCAAACTCCATTTGTCAGTAATTTCGTATTTTTAAATTTATTTATTTTTGTGTAATAAATAGTATTTTTAAAATCATTTTTGAAAGAATTTTATTATATGATCCGCTATAATTTCATCTCGTTTCTTCACTTGAGGAAATTCGTACCACGTCGTTGATGTGATGCAAATGACCGTGTCATCAGCCATTTTATGAAGGTTGCACATAGTATGCGGGGTCACGCTTCCTTCTTAAGTTCGGTCGTTTGCTCTATCTTCATAGTTCTTGTAGATACTAACTGCATCTTATATTGTTTCTAGGGATTGCAACTAAACTATTCATGAACACGGTGCACGCTTTTTTTCAAGTACCTTGCTATTATAAGTTTGTACTAGTTTTTTTAAACCAACAAATTTGATAATTAACTTCTGAAATTAGCAAATTATCATTAACGATTGTTAATTTATGAATGCTTCAATATTCGGAAGATTGTTTGCAGTGAATTCAGAATAATGCAATTACAATGAAATACTAACTAAACATAACATTCCCCAACTTCACCATCAAATTATAGTGAGAAACCCCTTAGTTTTGTTGGTTTGTGGCTGTTTCGTTGGCAGTTTCTGAAAAACTTGCGCAAAATCTAGTAATTTTCAATATCTGAATTTATTCGAGTTTAATACGATTTTTTGACATTTTTTTGGCAAATTTTTTCTTTATTTAGGCATAATAAGTTTCTTTGGTTCTTCTTGATAACGAAACAAAAAATAAGTAATATATTCAACATACTAAATCGGTTTTAATTCGTCATTAAATAAAAATTAATTTATCAAACATTTGGAATTAAAATACAAGAATTCAATCAGATATTGTTAACGAAATTTGTTAAATTTTAATTCATTTTACTTCTATTTTTATTTAGATTTCTACGTCAGCTTCAATTAAAACATTTTCTCTATCTTTCGCAAAATCTTTTCAACAATGTCCAAATGTCAAATTATAACTCTGTGAGTCATGCAAACAGGATGCGTAATTATAATTAAAGACAAACAAAAATAAAAAACATTTAAGTTGAATAGCACGGTTCTTTCAAACTTTGATTGAAAGATAAATTAATCACCGAATTTAGTTAAGAAATGACAATTTGTTAATTTATATGTTCGAAATCTTACTGTTTTATAAATAATTTTCATTAGAAGTTTTTGTATTTCTTTTGCAAAAAAATTTAGAATATCTTTGTTCAAATGTGTCATGTTAAAATTTCAAATTTTTTATAGAAAAGAAGTTCCATTTCATTGCCGCAAATGGTGATTTAAATTAAAAAAACATTTAGACAACACACAAATAAAATGCGACAACAAAATAACAAAGAAATTAATATTGAATATAGTGATGAATATAATACGTTCCATCGCTAAGTAAGTTTAAATTAAAACACTCTATTTTTCACAAACGTTTAAAAGAACAACAAATAGTTAAATAACTACCATTTGTTTTCAAATATTTTCTTCATCTGGACCCATAAACAATGAGAACTTCCTTAACCGATTAAGTCTCAGAGAGACACTTTTTAATTTTGTTTTCAACAGGATATTGATTAATATTTATTTGAAAGTGACCTAGTCTATTATTGTCGAGTATGCTTGTTCGATTGTTGAAAGTGACCTAGTCTATTATTGTCGAGTATGCTTGCTCGATTGTCGTAATCAAAGTTGCATTTAAAAATCTCCTAAAATCAAATTGGTGACTTTTAATTAAAAAAAATGTAATGGAAATAATTCCGCGTTTTAACCAAAAGTGCATAAAATTGTTCGATATTATAACAGGAATATTGTTTTTCGTCTAAAATCAACCTTAGCTTTAAAAAATGGCAAATTCTGGTCTCGGATGACACGGTAGTCATGGGCATCATTTTGTGATTCAAACCCCCTTTGATTTGATATCGTTCTTCTGAACATTTTTTTATAACACGATTTTTCGTTTCAAAGAGGTACTACATTTTGTTTAACTATGACGCTGACAAAAAGTGTAAAAACAATTTATAGAGTATGATTTGATGATTCAAAATTACAAAGATTTCTAATCTTAGCTGCTCGTGTAAACATATTTTTCAAAAAATATGATTCCTCATTCAAAACTATTAATTTGGTGAATTATTTTCGTTTACAGAGAAAAAAAGGTGTCTAGATAACAATTAACGTAATAATAAATGAAAATCGGCGTATTTATTGTACAATATATAAACGAACAATAATAAAAAATTATATTAATATATAAGTGTTTATTATAAGTGTAAAGAAAATGATATTAACGTCTTAGTTTTACAGTTTTTCAAAATTTCCATAACACGTCGATGCACAGCTTTACCCACTTACTCCAAGAAAAGGCCCAAACCAGAGTTTGCCAGGGTTTGCCAGAATTGCCAAGGAAATTTATACGTGCGGGTGGAAAACCCGACAAATGAAAAACCCGGCAGGTGAAAAAAACCGAGAATCATAAAGTCGACATATAAAAAAATAAACATATAGATAAGCGGGCATTCTTTGTTTTTAAGTGTCGGTTTTTAACTGTCAGCTTTTCGACAAGTCGGCTTTTTAATTTGTCAGTTTTTCCATCAGCACCAAGTTATACACTCTAGTAAATATTCTTGAATTATATAATAAGAACAATAGAATATTTAACAACGTTATCAAAAATCTGTTTCTAAGCATCATTTAAAGATCAGGAAATCTATCCTTACCCCTCATACTGCACAGCGTACTTGTCTACAATCCCTTCCTTTGCGCCCTAGATATACAATATACTATTTCAACGAGGATCAATTTGAAAAGTATCAAATTGCCATTAGATCTTTTCGAAAAGGATCTATTTGCTAAAGAATCAAAAATCGAGGACCTATTTGTTGAGGAGGATCTATTTATAATGATCTATTGACCCGTCACCAATAATTTCCATTAAATTTTTAATATGAAAAACGTTCATAAAAGAAAAGTTATTTAGTTAAATTATCGATGTTTTTCTATTTAAAATTCACCATTTTGGCGTTAGAACACCTTTAAATACAATTTTGGCAACGTCAATTGCAAGAGCACACTAGATAATGATAGACGCTTTCAAGTGAATATTGATCCATTTTCCTGTTGAGGATGATTAAGTACTGCTTTCTTGGTATTTGTCGGCCCTTTATGTGAAAATGAAAATTTTAATAAATAAGTAAATCTTTTATGTTTTATTATCATTGCTGTAGTCAAAATTGCATTTAAATGTTTCCTTGATTTACTTATTTATTGAAATATTTATTTACACATTTTAACATAAAGGGCTGACAAATATCAAGAAATATCAGTACTTACTTATTGAACATGGTTGAGAAATTAAGAAATATCGAGAATGATGCTCGAAAATAAAAAAGTAAAGGGTATCTAGCGGATTTAATGGGTTAATCAAAATCTACCCAAAATAGCGGTACTATATCCCGAGTAGGATTGACCCGATTTGACACCAATAGAAACCGGGCCCCCGCCATGATAAGGCCTGGACTAAAATTCGATCCTGGTTCTGGCTGGAATCTAGCCCGATCTCTTCAACCAGGGTAACATGGCTCCATCCCGGGTACAACCCGTTGAAAATTCTACTTTGGGCATTAATTTTTATATGGAAATGTTAAAAAAATTCAAAAATTAAGACTAACCTTGTGTCTATATGTTACCATAATTTATATCTGGCAAAAACTAAGTACCACTTATATTCAAATTCGTTCTGTCAAATAACAAACGTTTTTGATGATTTTTCAAAATAAGAAGTAATTTTTTGGAAAATTTATATTGTACCAGAAGACGTAATAATAATTTTTACACAAATGTTAATGTTTACTAGAAATACATCATCGTTTGTGTCGTACATATCAGGTTTTAGTATGTATTACTACCAGCTAATGACAAATAGTTTCTGTTACTTTCTTTCCGCATCGGATATACATTTCACAAACAATTATAATTTAAAGATGTCATTTTTAATAAAAGTTATGTTTTGTCTTGCGCAAACGATACTATACCGTTGACTATTTATCAAGTATATTGCATGGTTTTATGTGCAAGCGAAAGTGCCCGCACAATACTATATAAAATTAAAACGAGTAATTTTAATTTTAAACATACTGACAAAAATGTACTTCATAAATTTACTACCACTTGATAGTTGATGGCAAAGTAGCGAAAAAACTACTTTTCTAGATAGATAAACCGTCGTTGTTAATTTTAATATTTTTAATTAAATTAATAGTTAGTACTTAATTTTACTGCAATATGTTTGTTATCCTTTTCCATTAACCAAGCCACCTATTTTTTAATAATGTTTTTCGAATTAAATGTAGTTTTATGTTACAAAATGAAAATTGATTTACAAAAATTTTCAAAATCATTGCCAATTTAATTATAATGTATTCATTAAAGGAATTTGTCATAAAATATTTTTGTACTTTTATCTTACTATCAATGTGACGAAAAATTTGTACATTTCTCAAAATCGTTTTGTTCAATTCAAGATGGCGAATCCAATATGGCGGCGGCAAAATATTAAATATTCTTCGATTTTGTGGCTTTCAATACCCCTATGTTTTTCCCTGATAAATTTAACACAACGAACCTCAGACTCGTAATCAGTGGCCTCAAAACGCCCCGAGCAATGAGTTTTGTATAAATAGAATTTCAACTTGATTTTGTCCGATTGTGAAAAATGTAAAAATTTTTTGTAATATCGACTGCTATTTTAATAGTAAGACAAGAAGTAAAAAAATGTTTTATGTCAGATTCCTTTCGTGGACATATTGAGTGCACGTTTTTGACAAATTTTGAGTCTATGGAAATGCGTTCTGTCAATAATATGTACGGAAGACAAAAATAAAACCATAAAAAAAAGTTTTTGTAGATATTTTTGCAAAAAACTATTGTAAATTGCAATTTTTACCAAATTTTCTGAACGCTAATCGAAAGAGCGACTTTTAAAAGGTAAATCCTTATTGTCTCGATTTTTTCATATCTGTATCATATTAAAAATAAACGCTGAAGTCGAGGTAAAATTTCAGTGCACCGGGGGGTTAATGGGTTATAGTAGTTTTTAAGTAGTTTTAGTAGGGTTATAACATTTTTGCACATGTGCCGAAATGTATTTTTTATTACAGGTGTGGATAAAATGCGAAAGAAAAATGTCAGAAGTGTGAAAAATAGCATTTTGCCCACGCTGTAAGGAAAACGATCTTTATGAAACGCCGATATTGCATATGCGCACACATTTCACCTCCTCTATGTTTCGCACGTGACATTTTTGTATTTTTTTTATGACGTTATACTATGTTTACATTATTTAATGAGATCGCTAAATTATTTTGGTGCTTTCACTTTTCTACATGTATACTTACAAATTTAACGCAGTGATTAAGGCGTTAGTGTACTTAAAGAGACGCCCGGGTTCGATTCCGCTCCAGGACAAGCTTTTTCCTTAAATTTGCTTGATTGCATGATTTGTTTATATTCCAGCGTTTGAAATTATGTAAAAATATCGTAAGATATTCTCATGTAAAATTATAATACATATGTAATAAAAAAAGTTGAACTGATTTATAAATAAACAGAGCTTTAACAACTATGCAAATTTTATTACTTTCTTTAATTTGTCGATTAATTTTCTTTTAAAATATATTTTTGATACATCGAAGCATGTCTTATAGATATTTAAAAACAAAAACAAACCAAACAATACTAGTCCGTTACCTAAAACATACGATATCGAATTTTATAAGATGTGTTTGATGTTGCCAAATTGCTTTTACTGTACGTTAAAAATCTCATCAGAAACAAACAATTATAATACCTGTGTCATTATGCCTTACCAAGGTTACCAATCAGAAATGTCCTACACTTAAAAAAAAACATTTATAAGATATGAGTAATATGTATTTTCATTCATATTACGAAAAACTGATTAATATTACGGTTTTAGTATATCACGCTATAAAATTCATTACTAATATTACAAATAGTAACAATTAATATATCTACGATCGTATTGTTGTTTTTAATTCAGATTATTTAATTTTTAAAACATTATTCTCATATTTTATGATAATAATACCTATATTTAGCACATCCATCATATACTACTATCTACTAATAACTTTTAACAAATATCAACGGTATCCTTGAGATAAATATCCTATTTAAAAAAATTATATTTAAATAATCATGATATATTGAAAATTAATTGAATTATTGATAAATGTAAATATAAAGATTGATCCTTTAATATTTTCCAGTATTTAAAAATTAAGCAAAGAGAGTAATTAAAAAAAATACATGATAAATAGGGTCCTCTCTCCTCTAATTATAATGTTGCGATACGGGTTTTATTTTTGAAATTAAAATACTCTAAAATCGCAATATTCTGCCTGTACGAAAGTATTAAACTGTATTTTGGCAGCTATTAGTTCCTCCTTTTCATCCAAAATAATATTTTTTGCACAATTTAAGAGTACAACTCGATCTGTTGTGCAAAAAATATCCAACAACTCCTCATATTGTAATATTCAAAATTGTCGCATAATGATTTATACATTGTCGTTTATTCAAAACTGACCAACAATTTCTATATATTTCTTAATTACATATTCATTACATTTACCTTTGTTGGTTAACAAATTGAAATAAATTGGCTCATGAAAAATTACGAACAATATTACAACTTATCACATAAAGACGCTTAGAATTCGAATTTGCACAAGGAACTCTATGGGAAAAATGAGTATGCACCGACAAAACAATGTTGTCGCATATAACCAAACATCAAACTTTTCAATTTTGACGTGAGATGACGCTGATGACCTGCCGCTTTCTCACAAGTCCTCATAACTGCCCAATATCCCCAATATGTATGGAAAAGTCTATTTTACATTTGAAAATATCCGAAAGTCTTTATTCTCTCTTTATTCGTCAATATTTATTCATTAGTGTTCCGCTATTATTGACCTAATTCCAGCTTTATTAATTATTATTATATAAATTGAAAATAGATTATAAAACACCTTCCCGAATTCTCTAAATTTGGAGAAATCTCTATTAAACATAAATATGGTTTAATTCAGGAATTTGTCCTTGAAAAATATTAAAAAATTTCAAGTAATTCTTTATCTACTCCATCAAAACAATGTTGGAAAATTTAAGACCAGCAGTTTCTTGACGATTTATATGGTGAAAGTTTGTTGGCTCGTAACGTCGTTTAATCTGTAAGACAAGAAATGTATGTTCATATTTCCGATCATAACGTCGATATGCGAAAATTCGAAAAGCGCAAAGTTAATCCTGGGGGCACATGCGAATACCATCTGTGAAAGTTGTTTCAGTAGTTATCTCTATAATAGACAAAAATTCATTTATGAAATCCTAGTATTCTCAAAGGTAAGAACACATAAAGTTATCTTAATATAACGCAATATGATTACTCGAAATATTTGTTAGACATCAGATTTAAATTTATAGAATAGTCAATATATTGAATCAGGAAAAGTCTAAAATCAGTGCTCGAGTCTTTACCAGGTTTATTGATAATAATTAAAACTACAAAAAATTGTATGATATCAAAAATAAACAATATTTGTTATAAATAGAGTTTAAGACTCCATACTGTTTATACTAAATATTTATTAAATTCGTTTTTTCAATTTGAACTTCAATTGTTCCTGAAAGAGTTTTCTTGCATTTTCCAGATTTTTTGTACGTAATTTTGTTACTTTTTATAACAAAGTTGAATAAATGTATAATTACATTTATTTTACCACCTATTATATATTAATAAAATAGCATCGAATTACGAATGAAATCTTAAATAGAATAGTCAATCTAACCTCAAAATTATAAACATCTATTTACACATGCATTTATGTAAAATAAGTACCCCTTACTGTAGAAGGCAACTTAAAAAATCGAACTATATCAACGTATACCAAAACAGTTATGTTTTTAACATATAACCCAGTTTCAGACTAATTTTCAAACGACTACGCTAACGTTGCATACATATATTTCTATAAACCAATTTCTAACCTCCAGAATGTAATTAATGAAACCTCTAAATAAAATTAGACAAACGAGTTTCTTAAAATATCCACTACAATTAAAAAATAAAACATAACTTGAAATTAACTAAAAGCATCATTACATATTTATATATTTTTAATTTCAAACCGACCTTAATGTACTTACCTTACAAACTTTTCCTCCATTCCGAAGTAAAGATATGAAAATGTGTTACGAAAATGAAGGGTCAAACATATTGAAAGATATCGACATTTTTTCAATTTCGAGATGAAAGCTTGCTGTTAGTTCAAAGGAATGCAATCAATACATCAACTCTTGTAATATAAATAAAAATCCGGTAATAAAGTACTTTAACCATTCAAAATTCAAAATAAATCAAATAATTTGCAATCAATAGAATAATAATTCTAAAAATTATAAAAAAATCCAATCTAGGAAAGTTTTTTTTATTATTTATTTATGACTGTTACATGTAATAATTTCTTTTACTGTACGTAATTTACTAGTAATTTACCAACGACTTGACCCAGTGTTGGTACAATATTGGGCAATTTCTCACTGGGATCAGTTTAATTTACATCATTTACGGTGTTCTCCACTTCACTTACAGTAGTCCCTTCCAATATTATCCTATTCTTAATTCTCTATACAGTAGAGTCCCGGTGTATTTGCTTCTCGATATATTTACGTCCGAGCATATTTGCCCAGTTTCGTCTCGTTATATTTGTTTGTCTCTCCATTTCCCCCACCTTGCGCGCTGGGGCCTCAGGAAGGGCCTGCTGTGACGTCACGCGACTGAGGAAAGTGGGAGAAGCGGCGATCCCCTTATTTTGAATGAGGGGACGAAACATTCCCACAGTCTGCACATATAATGAGATGTCCCAGTGAAACGTAGCGCATGCGTAATATTCACGATGGTGGGGAATAGTTGTCGAGGCCAATATTGGGGAGGACTACTGTACTTCGTTGCTAATAAGTCTTTTTGGACCAGAAAAGTTAACTTAAATTCCCTTCTTGACCGGTATGTATAAATAACAAAATGTGATAGTCAAATAAGCATATAAAAAATACACACAATTAGTTTTTGTACACTGTTTATTTTTAACATTGACAATCCAACATATTTCGACTTCCTTTGCGCAATTATACACTCATAATGTCGTATGTATATATTTATATATTTATACTTTCGAATACGTTACCATCGTAATGTACAATTACAGGCAAAGATACAATTGTACATTAAATTAATAACATAAGATTATGATATGTTACATGCCACCGTCCGTGACATTTCGTTATACCTCGGTAATTGTCATTGTACCCTCTGTAAAAGTTCCAGTACTGCTATAATAACATTAATTAACTATTCGATTGATTGATCAATTACCACATATACTTTTTAATCGAGATAAAAAGAACGAGAACCATCGACTCGTATTATCGAAGGCCGGTCTAAATCAATCAATGGAATAATCCGTTTGTCTGTTATAACCATTCTAACAACGCTTTTATAAATAGTCGCATCGTCTATTCGCTGATCCTGACCTTCGTGGTTTTCTTCTTTTTTTCTTTTTTTTTTTGTTAACAACTGCCTAAAACTTTTTGGTTTTACATTGTTGTTTCGAAGCTTAAACGCTATTATAACAATGATTCACACTCTTCATGATATGTTTAGTTTTTCGCTTCGGTCTTCGTTGATTTAATACTACGCGATTTTCAGATATGATATGTTTGAACAGGCTCGAAAATACTTCGAATCCCTATACATATAATCCTCCGTCTAAACAGTACGTATAGCAAGACGCCCTAAGCGTCCTTTTTGTTCTTTTTTTGCAAATTCTACAGCACGTGCGTTTATATATACATATATTGTCATACATGAACATGTATGTATGTATGTATTTACTCATGCACATAAACGGAATGGTAACGCGAATTGGCGCCCAAGCCTCGCAAATAATTCGAAAAAGCAGGTATAATTTTCCGCTAAACTCCTCCAAGTTGTATAAAAATGCAAAATATTCAACTTATGAAAATAAAACGCAATAAACCTACGCGTACGATCAATTAAAAATCTTTGCAAATGTTTCTAAAACGCGTCTGGAAAATATGTCGAGCATCATTATATATAGTATATCATTTTTATATTATCTTGTATGACGATGTATAACACTGTACCCACTACTTAGTCGCGAATAACAACGAAATTGTATTATAATTGATTATTGCATAATATCGTTAATCTTACACGTTTAGTTATATTCGATTCATCGTTATACGCGACTCAGTAGTAATTTTGTTACTGTAAAAACTGTAAAATCATATTCCAAGAAATGATAAAAAGTGAAATTTTAAAAGAAACAAGAATTGGATATATAATCATGCTCAAAGCAAATTTTCCCAAGTTAGAAAAAATAATAAAAAACAGAAAAATATTGTGCATTTCGAGCTACGTACAATCGAAACGGCGCCTAAGAATTAACCTAACGCTAAAATGATTTTATTACTCCACATTCGACGTCCACACGTAAAACTGATGAAAGGAATTCGCGTGTCACAAATCAGGAATAATAAAATCATTTCGCTCACAACATCGGAAATATTTGGAACATCTATATGTATACGTAGCGATAATATCTCCAAAGTTTTGGGCGACAACGATGATACGATTTTATTTATTTTTTCCTTTATGTACATAAATAGTGCTTAATCGAAGGGTGACTGTACAACGGCGGCTTAAAGCAACAATTAAACCATAAGTTTGCAAGCCGACCTAACTGGGGAACAAACAATTCTTTATCCCCGCTCAATTCGCTATTTGGATTCATCCACAAAACAAGAGAAATAATCACCGAGCGACTTATCACGCTTTACTACTTACAGTTCTCATGCCTACTAGTAAATACGAATGAAACACTGGGTTGCAATTTCCTAAAATTTGCAATAACCAAAATGATGTAATTTTGGCCAGGTCATTTAAGCGTACGGTTCTATTGAGTATGTCTCATATTCGCATCAAAATATCTTCCTTCGACTAGATTTCCTTATATTAAGTTCGTATGACTTTGAGGTTATCTATCGTCACTGTTTCCAAAAAGAATTTTGCCATCGATTTTTAAAAAACAAATAATTTATTATATCTTATGTCAGCGAATTTGAAATCGACGTCAAAATTCTTAATCATTTTTGGAACACACCCCAGGATATTCGATTCCCGATTTGCTCTATGGACGAGATCTGGAGCAAATCAAAACTCATTTCGTTTCCTCCTGCTCATCGTAGACTCCTTTTGCAAAAGATAAAACTATACATGCGTTCTGTCCGGAGCGACTCGCGCGTCCTTATTAGAGTTTTGTAAAAATAATTTGCGTGGACTTAAAATAATTTTTTTTTGTTTGTTCGTTTTTTATTAACAGTGGTACGGTCACTCCTTAATTATTGATGTACGCGCTGGGTTTCCACTTTCATCGTCGGTGGCGAGATATCGATTAATTACATACAAGGACAGCGCGCACGAAAACTCTCGGATTCTAACATTACTACACCAGAAAACTCAACAGACTAAAAGGGCCGATCCGCCAATGCGAATTTTTTTGGAAAATGAATGATATGTTGCTCTATATACAAGGAACTTCAAAGGATTCGTTCGATTTCAAAAAGTATTACTTCATCTGTAACAAATAACGACTAGCGTAATTAATATAAATAAATCTGGTATTAACTGGATTTATAAATAATTTAAATATTTTAATTCCTTAAATGACTATCTGGGTAATCTTTATACTAGTCTATGGTGAACTAGTTACTTATCCAGATAGAACTATATTGCACCAATCGGCTACTTTTCATTTTTAACAATTTTCCATTTTCCTGACTTATTGACATCTGCGCATACGACAATGATGGCGTCGCGCACCATGGCGTTCTCAATGGCGGCATTTACCCGCGATTTCGCACGATCCATAACTCTACATCCATTTTATTACTTTTTATGTTACAAGAGTTTTAAATGTGTCTTTAAAAAATGTGTCATACGTATAAAATAATAGAAAAAATTATTTCAAAATTTTTAACAATTAATCATAACATTAAGGGTTTATAAAATATTCATATTTTTTAAAATCGAACGAAATCCTTTTTACCACAACGGATATTTTTGAAAATTGATAAATAATATCTTTCCTGTGCGGAGGAGAATTCGTTTCCATATTACCCCAGCGACTTTTGATTAATCTATTGGAAATACTTTACTTAGTACCATGTACATATATAATTTTGTAATTCTACTGAAAATTATGGAAACAGATGTAATAAAAGTCAGTTAAAACATTGATATGTAACTATTTTAGGCATTGCACTTGTACGTTCATTTCGTAAATCCTATGATCATCCATGTCCGCTAATTTTCTGCTCACTGATTGTTGCAAATAGAACTCAAAATTGTTTTCTGTGTGTCGTAAAACAGTAGCGTCGTGAAGAGCGGGCAGTTAAATAGCTTTTGTATACATCTTACTTTTTAATGAACTACACTTTTTGCAGTGAGTAAATGAAACTCACTGCAATGGATTTAAAGTGCGCAATCTTCCCAAAATTACTGATTTATATTTGGCTTTTTCAAATTTAGGTGAAACTGTTGCACAAAACTATTGCAACCGGTCCATCGCCCCCACTCCTAATTTTACCAGGTCACGTATGGACCATAAAATTCTCAAAATTAGTTTTTTCAAGAATGTAAGCAATTATGTATAAGGAATTAAGAACGCTAACGAGTTTTACGACAACTGAAATGGATTCTTCGATATTGAAAGTCTAAAAATATTTTACGATTTCCTTCGACCTATTTGGGAGGAATATTTTTCCACGGATTGCGATCGATGTTGTACGCGACCGACGGCATCCAGTAGAATTCTTTACTATTCTAGAAAACTAAACTTCTATATTCCATAAAAAACAAATAAGAATATGGACAACAGACTGTCGGCGTTAGGGATGTCTTGTCAGGAGGCGTCAGTTTATCTCAGATGTTTGCAGAGCCCCTTATTTGTTTCGACATTCGCATGCTAAATAATCTTTACATCCAAATCGAAAAAAGTAAATTCCTCATCCACCGTAGACTTTTCTGAAAGAAATTCCGCGTTCTGGGAATCGTGAACTAAAAAGGAACACTCGCAAACATGAGCGATTTGAATGCGCCCGGGAGATCTAAAAATGATGTTTGGCGGATCGCCCGATGTAGATTTTTGTCTCAAACAAATCTTTTTAAGCGGCTGATAGACTATATGTAATTACATCATATAATATAATATATATTTATATATCTGTATATATTTATAGATTTTTATTCTTAAAGAAAACAAGAATGATATGTCTAGGCCTAAAAGGCGACGTGGCTTTGGTAGGGCATATGAGAAACATCGTCACGAAAATCCAACTTGATTCGTTCGAATTTCGCAAGCGTAATCGTTACAAACTCACTATAATGCGGTTTCTTCGTACCGCCATGGTTTCTTTATATACTTCGACTTGAGAAACTCTAAAATCTTGTAACGAACGCGAGTCCTTTCTGCAATGACCAGCAGTACGAGAAAGGAGCGATAAAACTTTGCTTTCCTAACGATAAATATTCTTTAAATCAGGTACGATTTAATGGTTAAACAATTATTATTGTTTCGAAACGACTTGAATTTCCGTGAGAATGTTACCTAAATAAAAATAAAAATAAATTTTGTAGAAAGGGATGATATCAGATGAAACCTCCATGAAACCAAGTATTTCCAGAATGTCTCCAGTATTTGTATATGACGGAAAAGTGTAATAGCTTAAAATTTTGGAGTATCCTCGTGACAAAATTTTAAATAATGGTCATATTTTGTAATATTCGATCGCTATTGTCAGATATTATATCAATTATTCCTTCGATATTCTGGAAATACTTGAACCTCATAGATTGAAAAGTAAGTGTGAAACTGATTAGAACTACAGTTACTTATTATAATGAAATATTTGTTTATGTTAATTAAATAAAATACGCAATTCCCCGAAGCATAATAAAAAGTATTCCACAAACTATTTACGTAAACTGAAAAAATGTTATAAAAACTATTCTAAATGTGTTTGTATAAAATTTTGTACAACATATTACTCGGTTTTTCAAATCAACTCCAAATATTTCATTATTTTAAGCAATTTTCGTCTAAGTAAGACAAATAATGAACTTACGGAACACCGCTACCTCGCTGGTGGTCCATCGAGTTTGCAGGTTTCCTGTGGAGAAATTAACAACAAAACAACATTTTTTTGATATACGAAAATGAAAGGCCGCGTCACCGCGATTATTGTTGGTCACAGCATCCGATCACGGAATCCGAAATTAGAAGGCGGTACTGTTTTGCACGCGTCGCGACGTTGCGGTGGTGCTGTGGTGACCCGTCAACGGTGCTGCACTTCTGTCAACACCGCCTCCTCCACCACCGTAACTTTGATCGACCGCATCGTAACCCGGCTCCATGTCGTAGTCCGGCTCGAGTGCTGGATTCACTCGTCCGTTTGCTTCGTCCTTGCTTCCATAAAGCCTGCCAGCCCCAGATGCTAGAACGGCCATTTGCTCACCCTGCAACAGAAACCAGATAAACGCAAAAATTTAATGAGGTTTCGTTAAGACAAGGGAGATTCATAAAAAATGATATGCAACAATTAGCACTTAGCCACTATCTCGAATAGCTTCAAGATAACTGCGGTGACCAAAATGCAGCAAAAGCATCACCGCAACTATCTAGGTAATTTCTATGAGCTGCTGGTTATTTCCAGCCACCAGAAAACAAACCTTAAATAGGTTTAGGTTAACTTATTTTTTAGCCCATGTGTAGAAACCAATGTTCAGAAAACAACTGATAAACACACACGATGGGTTCGTGGGAGGGGAATAAAATTGGATTTCGTGCTTGTTTAGGTAGAACATATAGTTGGTGAAAGTTCTGAAAGTCCCAAACATGCTTGACCCAACCTAAACTCATTGAAAATCAACACGAGACTGCCTTTTCAGTTGGGTCCAAAGGATTACCCAAATGGATTCAATGTCATTTTAATTAGCTTTTTTATACGAATTTATCTAAGTGCCCAAATCGAGGGAATCTCAAGATTACAATCGATCATACCTATATCTATTGCATCTGATGAATGGTAATAGTCTAAACTCAATTGACAGGGCATTGGATATTGATGATGATGATTAATGGTGATTGATAAAACTATATAAACCAAAACATAAACCACACCAAACAATAAAAAATTACAGACACTTTCATAGGGGTTCTGGTCGTTTTGGCGATGCTGTTTTGGCGCCAGTATATTTTGTCCACGCTGTTTGCCCGCCGGATGTTTTGGCTCCGCTGTTTTGGCGCCAGTCTATTTGATGGGGAAAGCGGTCCTGATACAATTTACCATTTGAAACTTCAATGCTAAGTTTAACTATTTTGTTAATTTGTTTGTGAATCTAAATTTGGAAGTAAAGCTGTAACTGATTCTGCAATGTTTTTTTACAACTTGACTTTAGCACCTCTAAAAATTGCTGGTATAAATTATAATTCGTGTATTCATCACAATGCTGGGTATGGAAATAAGAAAGTGTTTTTATCTTTGTGTATTATAAACAATGAAACTCAATTCTCCAGAATAATTGACTGGGGTTTTGCAATGAATTGTATTATAAATATGATAAGTTTTCACATCACAATATACCTATAAGTCTTGTTTGATCAAGGTTGAACTTCCTGAATATTTATGTTTTCTAAAGTCCGTTTTGCACTGAACGAATCGAATAAATCCTGTCAATGGTTCTATTTTCACTAAAGAAGGATGCCCACAATTATAGGTGATTTCCACCCTCGAGATGGAAACTTCGAAACTGACAAATTTGGGTAAAGTATGATGTGGTGATGTTTAATGATATGGGAAAATTCTAAAAATCGTTGTCAAAGTCGCGGATTATACACAGGAAAATGTTGGAATCTAAGTAATAACAGTCGCACGGATTGCGAACAACACATAGTATGGCCTATCACTACTGAAATTACAATTGAATTTGCCATTAGATGTTAGTTCTGGTCATACTCTAACTGAATTTGTTAGTTTTGGAGGTTAAATCGATTCTTCGTTACCTTTTATATTCTTCACAAAACAGGTGGATTTTTAAATTAAAAAATATGTTCCAGAGCTATATCTTAATTATTATTCGATACCAATTCTTCATCCTGAATTTTATCGAAGACGTTCTGATGTAGGTAAAATTACACCTTCCGGTGATGACTTTTGAACTTTGATATTTAACTACTACATGACTGTGCGGATTTAACGAAATAGGAAATGAATTCTAGTAGTTAATCGAATGATCGCGTGATATAATCGGACAGGGACACATTGTATAATAAACGTAGTAGGAAGGATTGAATAATTCATACGCCGCAACCCTGTGCTAAACCGAACGGTCATTTGTGAAAATTGACCTTTAATCGGCTTACCATGGCTTTCATAGACTTCGGTTTTCGAAACGATATTGCACTAGTTAGATATAGGTGAACAGATATATCGATTCTGGTAATGTTACAATGACGGTTAGCCTCGTCGATTAATTATTTATACGATAACACTGAATGGCCTGACATTTTCGAGGTATACAATGTAATAATTCTTCTTAACGCTAGTTGCGTTGTTTACTACCATATTCAGACTTTTTACAACCCTAATAAATATGGGTAGCCATGTAGTAAATGAAAAGCTGACCATCAGATAATAAACACCCAACTTTGCAGGTGATGCAAAAAATTATTTAGGTAAGTATATTTTCTGCTACATATAATAACCTATAATTTTAAATTATATCTCATATAATGACAGTTATTGCAAAAACTATTTGCTAATGAAAAATTCGTTGGAAATTAAACTTCCGGTTCTTTATTCAATTACTTAAAGTCATTGCTGTATTGTAGAATTATTTTACTTCGGCACGTTCTCTCTTCGTTCGGATCCAATTATGGACGTGCTCTTCTATACCTTGTCTTAGGTAACGTTTCTACAACTTTTTCTTTAATTTTTCGCTACTAACTATGGACTCAAGTTTTATTGTTGGACGTTCGATAATTTTCCTAAAATAGAAAATAGTTTGCTATTGCCTAGCTTGTCAAAAATAATCATAGCAGTGCTAAAACAGGTTAGATTCTTAAAAAGTTCTGGCCTTTCAGCCAATATTGATTAAGGTAATTAAAACCAGAAAAAAGAACAAACAAAAGATGTTTTATGCGTCACCTAGATAAAAAAGCATAAAAAACTGAAAGCTCCCTAAGCCGTAAAGAATTAATAGATTTTATACTTTTTATTTTTCCATTACGTTAATCACTTCTTTATGCAGATAGGCCAAGACGAGAGGATATCGACATGTATATGTGGTCTTTCCAGTCCCGTGACTTTTTCACGTGTGTCTAGCTCTGTATAGGCACTGCACGTGACTCTATCGACTGGCCATTACGTTACGCATGACGTACACGACACGTGGTGTGCAATTATAGAACCGAGTGAGTTACTCATAGATATACCGGAAAAAGCAAGCTATTGTTTATTTAGAGCTAAGTGAGAACGTTTACGAGTAATGTATTAGTTTTCTCTCGAGCCTAATCTGATGATCTTGTATGAACTTGTTTCAAGCACATCAAGATTTCCTTATCGCCACTATATTATATTTACTGACCAGATAATTCCATTAATAATTCTAAATTCCCTGCTATCTTCTCACCATCATTCATTGGTCGTAGCAAAAAGGCAGATATTCTTTTTTTTGGACTGAAGGACGAGAGTTCCTATTATTATCAAAGTTATTTAGGTTATATCCTTGATCTCCATCAGCTTTAAATTGATCCATATTTTAGCCAATATACTGACAAATATTGACGAGAAATGTTGCATGTTCAACCTTGTATAAAAAGATCAGGACATCTTGACACCGAAAAAACTAACCTTTCATAATCATCTACGTGCAATGAACTCGAACAAGAATTAACGTGTCCTAAACCGTGAAATGCCTATTACGTCAAACCTGTCATTATTCTGTCATTCCATTTGCGACGATAACTTGCCGATTAACTATTTCATACCGCACGACCTATTTTCGTATTCTTTTTCTTGCATAGTGCGACACCGAAAGAAATTACACGAACGCGCGAAGTGTAGGTCGAACGTGTAAACCCATTAAAGCTCGAGGCGTCGCCTTCGCTAGATTTAATTTTTGCACCAATTTATTTCACGCCAGTTCTTACAAATTTTATTTTGTATATAAAATACGATGCTAAAATATTATTCACGGTTCTTACATGAAGTATGGGAGCATAGAAAAAGTTAGCAACAGTTGCTAACATTGAACAGCTAAAAATTGACAGCTCTGGACTGATAGTAAATATATTTGTCAAAATGTGCTAACTTTTTATATTTGGCAACAAGGTAGATTCTTCTAACTCAAGTTAGCAATGGTACTCTAATAATTAGAAATTAAAAAAGAATTGGCTTACCTCAGCGGGATCAGGTCCGACCCGTTCCACATCTTCCGGAATGTTGACCACGCAACGGAATATATCGTACCCCGGTGCAAGCTTTCCGCTGAGGAAGGCAGACTGAGTTCCATAAGAAACTCCGACCAAAGTGATCAGAGACATTAGCATCGCCATAGTTCGAAACGGGAACAATTGAACCTCTTGCACATAATCGTATCCTGGAAAGTGGATCAGAGCGGGTAAACCCAATGTGGGTTCTCCTCCGCTGATCCGCACCAGGAAGGCAATTATGTAAGCCGAGAGACTACCATATGTGTTGCAGTAATCTTTGAAGTGCACGACCATCAGCAATTGTGGGAAGAGAATTACGTAAACTAGGTCCGAACACATTGACCATAGACCATAGATCGAAGGGATCGTCAGGGCCATTATTGTACTAAGTATCCCGACGACGCCGATTCCTATTCTCATTACCCAGATGATTTCCATTTCTGAAGCCTAAAACATTCCAATGAGATTCTTCGTGTTTACACTTTACCTGTAGGTGTTATTCCACGCGTAACATGTATTAGGTCATAAGTGGTAGTAGAATGGGATAGATTTTGTTATAAGTGTGGAGCAATATTGTAGTAGAGGAACTGGTATGCGAAAGGAATTATATTGATGAGGTTATGTTTTGTTTATTACATGGAAACTAAGAAAATTATGTCCTAAGAATTAATGTCCTTTTAGTTATTGAAATTTATCTATGAGCAATGAATTGCCAATAAAAGACTGGTAGTTAATCTAAACATAAATCGTTCCCATATTGTGATACTACGCTTTACTTCTTGATTAAGTTGATCCCTTCTGAACCGATTAACATTGCAAACTTAATCCTGGAATCTCCAATTTATGAAGACTTCTTAACTCTTACGAAAAACAGAAATAAATTAATGTCAATTATCCAAGCAATTAAAATACGTGCTATTTCGTTAGAAATGTCTTACTAAACCGACGATTAGTTTCATCAACACTGATTGATTACTTAGGGAGTATTTAGATGAGACTCCTTTTACTGAGTACCGAGGGACAGACTGTATCCTTATGACAAGATGAATAGCGCGACCCTTGCATGGATGGAAAGATCTGTTATTTAAGCTGTTATAAACCGATGAATTAATCAATCCTATTCAACAAACTGAATGTTGATCCTGGCTTATGTCGGAATGTTAAACTCATCTATAGTAATTAAAAGTTTGAATCTAGTTAACAATAGCTACACTAATCCTTACATTATACATATCTGTGAACTCTAACTGGAATGATCACAAGGTAGTTCGTACATCATTTAGCTAATGGAATCAACAAGTAAAAAATATTTTAAAATAAGCTTTCATATTATTAATGCATTACCTTTTTTCAATGTAGCATGTGTATGAAATTGATCGAAATTAATTTACATTCGACGTTAACACCGTACACGTCGTTACTATTTAAGTGATGGAGCAGCTAGTCGATTGAACTGCGTCATAAAGTATGATCAATCATTTTGCGCATGCCACATTCTAATCTATTACTTATTATCTTAACTTTTAACCATCGATCAGTTAGAAAATATATTTATTCAGCACAACCATCATTTCATAAATGAATTTAATTTCCACACGAAGGTCGACTTCATAACAGAGAAGAAATAAGAATATCCCATTATCTCATTATCTCCGATTCGTTTCACAATCACTGATGGAAAATTATTATAATTCGTCACTTGGAGGGCGGGAGCAAATGTATAATCAATATCCAATTGAACAAAGAATTGTAATAAATTAAGAAACTTACTCTTTGTCGAAATATAAGTTTGTAAACGTTCCTAGCGAACATCGAGCTTGCAGAAAGAATGCTGCTGTCGGCTGAGGACATAACAGCCGCTGATACGGCGCCAAGTCCAAAGAATGCTACGAAGTCAGGTGTTAAATACTGTAACACCATTGGCAAGATCATTGTTGTCTCGTTGCTCGTCAGCGGATAATTTCCTTTATAACCCGTTTCGTTCCATGCTGTAACAGACATATTAAAACATTCGTTTTTATTGTGGATCAATGCCATATTTGGTTAGCACAGCGTCATTTCATATGTAGCCTATCCCGAGCAAGTCCTTGATCCCATTTAAATAGACATGATAAAAAGGTAATTAAGTTTAGGAAGAAAAAAAAATGAGAAATTTTAATCGCGAATTACAGGTCAATCAAGATATCACCTTTTATCGACTATAAATATATCAATAAGTTCATTTTGTTTTCTTTCGTAAAAATACTTTTCAGTCAAAATAGTTCTTGTTTGATTTCTAGTAATGAATTGTTCTATAATGTTATTTTTCAAACATTCCATCGTTATATTACTCTGTTTGTAACGACGAATATCATATTTTTATTAGTTTCGCCACGAGAGTTCCCTCAGGAAACCCGTTAGTGATTAAACGCTTGGGATGTGTGACTAGAATTACACTCCAAATATATATGACACCGTAGGTCGTATTTCTCATTTCACAGACATAGTACCCATGTTAATAGAATGGAACGTTGGACAAAGATCCGATTGTAACGGGTTATATCATCCTCGTAGTATTACAAACACTGCTTTGAAGACATCTCAGAGAATACATATAATAGCTATCATAGTACAATATGCACCCAACGTTCTCTTAAAAAAACAATTTATGAAAACAAGAATATTTTCACTTTAGTGCGGTGAATCCAAATATTCACACTGAAAAAACAATGACCTATCGAAGGGTAACTGTTCCTCAAATATTTAATTTAATTATTGGAAATCTAAAGTGCAGGTTATCTAACTCCGTTCCTACTCATTTAAGGTGACCAACCAAAGGATTATGTGACGATTTATTTAATGCTTTGTCATAAGGTCTTATCCGAGAAGAACAAAGGGCCTCCCATTCCTAAACATTCACTTCACTTTCAAGCTGCAGCAAACTGAAATTGGCACTATTTGTGCTCATCTCATTAACACCAAATCTAACCTCTCACTATTATTGCAAAAAAAAAGAGAGAGAGAGAGCGAGAGAGAGAGAGAGAGAGAGAGAGAGAGACCAGACTGGCACCGACATTCTAATCTACACTTTTTACACTCACTGCTTACAATCTCTTCTTTATCTTCCGGTTCCACTTTCCCTCTATTTCCTCCTATTGCCAGTCTTTTTCCTCTCCAATCCACGCTGTCCCTTGTTTTTTTACATAAGGTAAACGTACCAATAGCTGAACGCTTAGTAAAACGAACCTATAGCTGGACAACCTATTGTCTAGAGAACAAACGAATATCGCTTAATCTGTCCAGCGATGGGTACATGTCCCGTCATTGGTACGTTTACCTAACTCATCTCCAATTTTTTCTGCCATCATTACCTTTGTCCTTCTTTGAATAAAGGTTAAGTCTTCAATCGTCCTCCATCCTTTATTTGCATCTTCCGTCATTTTTTCTAAAACAACCATTTTTTCTCTTCTTTCCTGGAACTTCACATATATCATTGTTCCCTCTTTCTCTCTCTCTCTCTCTTCTGTTTTTTCGACTCTTATTTCTTTTATTTTAATTTCATATTGACATATCCTCTAATCTCTTCAACTACGACGTAATTTTCAATTTTTCTATCCGTCCTTTTGCTTTTACTCCTTTCAATATCACATTGCTTTTCCTCCCTCTTCTTCTTTTTCTCTCTTTAACCGTCCATCTACCATGCATATTCCTTTCTCTCTCTCTCATTCTGTTTCTTTCCATTTCTTCTTCTTCATTACTTACCTACCCCAGTATTCCCTTTTCACTTTTTCTCACTCTAGTTGTTTTTATTTCTTCTCATCTTGCATGGCACTTCCTTTTTTTTATCGGTTCCAACTCTTTCTCCATTTTCTTCTTCATCTCTTCCACCGACTTTTCCAAATTCCGCCAAGTTACTTCCAACTCTTCTCCAATTTTATCCATTTTTGTCTTGGCCACCTATATCATTTCCTTTATCTCACTCCCCATTATCTTTCCTTTTTCTTGCACTGTTTATACTTTATTAGTTTGCGTTGTCTTCTGATCGTAACTCTCCTTTTCTTCATTTTTTCCAACCTTTCCGAACCACGTATTTCGCTACAACTCGCGTTCTTTTCCTTTCCACCCGTTTTTTTCTTATGCAATCTGACTTATTACCACCTGACCAGCTGCCATCGCTAACATTTCTCCAATTAGATCTCCTCCTCTCCTTGGTTTATTTCGTTCGTGCAATTCGCAAAACTACCATTGGTTCTTACGCGTGCTTTCGTGCATTTTTTGTTCCAATTTCCGCTCCCCCCTTTTTCACACTTTCCGACACACGGCTGCTAAACTCCTTTTTTCTCAGTTGTTTCCTCATTACTTTTTCCCAATTTCCACAACCTTCGAACGTCCACTTTTCACTCCTCGTCTTCTTCCGCTACTTACACTTTTTCCTCTAACCTTCATTTCTACTTAGTTCCTTGTTTTCGAAAGCGCCTCAAAACGGCGAACAGTCGCAGACTATCAGCCAAAGGGTTATGAGAATTACGTTGCTGAAGATGATAATATAATATGGAAACAAATAATAATTGCCGACTCAAGATTATGACAATATTACTATTGACATTTTTAGCATGACTTTAATGCATTCCCTACTTGCGAAGCGACAATGTAGAGCATATCTAACAATTAATTAAGGTAAACGTACCAATAGCTGAACGCATCGTAAAACGACCCTATAGCTGGACAACCTAATGCTTGTCTAGAAAACAAACGAATATCGCTTAGTCTGTCCAGCGATGGGTACATGTCCCGTCATTGGTACGTTTACCTTATATGGTAAAGGAATTATTCATTGATTTGCGGTAGGAAATCACAAAGCAGTTATTCCTTAACAATAATGGAGATCTGAAATAGGCTATGTCGCACAACGTCGACCCACTTTGTATAGCGATCACAAAGTTCGCTGACCTGAGACAAGTGGGAATCGGCCAAAATATCGATTCCATCCAGTGGCTGCTCACATCGATCAGACTATATCTCATATAACATGGAAAAATCATTTAGACAGAAACATCGTTATTTTTGAGCAGCGAAGCATCATCACTGTTACCGGACAAAGAAGATGAAAGTAAGTGCACTAGCTGTTGAATTTGTTCTACTTGAACAGGAATTAACTGAAAAATGTCCCACCCTTGTTTCACGAACAAACATTCACGGTGGAAAACCGCGGTATTTTGTTAACGAGCGAGCTCAATAATTGTCGTCTCCCTATTGTTTTCTTTCCGTATCCTGTGCACCGCAGCACCCCTCAAAGCACGGGGTCTGGGGTCGCCAGCGTATCGAAGGGGATTAAATTAGGCTCGTCTCGTCGCTTCTGCTACCTCACTCATACTCGTTGCAAGAGTGTAGAAGAGCCCTAGCTCCGAGACCGACTAGGTTCAGCTTCACAGAGCACGGGCGAGAATCGAGGACTACTTGACATTTGCCGGATTGCAGGGGTGGCTTCTTTTACTTGGCCTCTGCTTCGAGATGGCTGGTTTTTTACCGCTGCGCCGGTATTTACAAGCGAGGGTAGCACGAGATAAAATAGCGTGGGATCCTGGCCATACGCCTCGTCCGGATGCGGGGAGATCCTCGTGCCCGATACGCAAATACATATTTACGATTCCCGGAGGTGGTCGACAGGATCACTGGAGCGAGACGAATTACGAACATGTCGCGTGGAAAGCTCCCAATGAAAGGTTTATTTTGAGGTTAGTTCCTGGACAAATGCGGCGGAAGGATACACCTGGGGTAGTCGGAGTTCTCCGATGAATAATTTCATGTTTTTGCATGAGGTGACATCGTAAACTACGGCAACGTACAGCTTCGACCAACTGACGATGGCTTATTATAGAACGTTTTGAACCCTCGCCAGAATTTTCAAAAGGTACCTTTCATGGATTATTACAAGAAAGCTGTATGGGAATTCGTAACAAGACCTTGAATTGCAAATTCACCTTAGGTGGTCTAAACCATTCAGTTGTCAAGTCATAATATTGAAAATAAAACTGTCTGGGCCGGTTTTTATTGGAATAAAGCCATTTCATTCAAACTTTTCGACAACACTTAAATTGTCAATTTAATTACATTTTGTCCTGTATAACCAAATCATTTAATTTGTTCAGCTGAACCGTTTGCCATATAGTTAGATACACTGTGCAATAGTCCTATTTTATGTCTACAACATAATGCCAAAATAGAATTGGTATGGAACATCTGTATTTTACTCTATTCTAAATGGTTTTCAATGTTTTCAAGTCAGATATTTAACTGCTTGAAAACGGTTAGTATTTCTGCAACTGATAATTTTTTCTGTATATTGATACTTTTGTTCTGATTTGCTAACTTTGTTTTGACAGTGATCTGTCGCTACTTACTAGAAACGTTGCATCGCAATTCAAACAATTGCCGTATGTTTTGGGCATGAGACATGTATTAACGAAGTCTGCTCCCAAACTGCTTAATTTTGACCAGAAGCCTCATTGCGTGAGGATCTCTATCGTTATCCATGCTGTTGCTATTAACTGAAGTTCATGGTGATGTGAATTTGTACAGGTAATTTCAGTGATGTTGCAGTAAAAATTAGCATTTGGGTTACCGATGTATTGCAGCTAATGAGTATTATTGCATATATTACAGGAGCCCTAAAGGAAGAGTTAAGACCAAAACAACACTCCAAGTTCAATCGAATGTCAAGATCTAACTCATTGTTTTCTTCTATTACCACAGCTAAGAGCGCTAGTTATTTTCAACACGAGTCAATGAGGAATATTACCTTGAAGACGTGTGTCATTATCAAGAAACAATACGCAAAAAAGGGATTTATGGAAAAACTCTCTAGAGCGTTTGCATCATGACTATGTGTCTGCTCAATCGTAGGTTTTTGTGAGCAACGCCACAATCATGCATCAGTTTATATTTTCAGCGAATTTACATCGGGTTTATATTTAATATAACAAAGTAAAATAATTTATGCATCATTTTTGCAATTTACGAATATTTTTGGTATGTTATAAAAACTTGAATAATTTTGTTACTTACGAGTGGCTTTGGCAATGGCTCCGATGAGTACCGGCGGTACCGCCATGAGAACACACCCGACTGCAGCGACATAACTCAAGACTTGAGCTCGTCCCGCAGTTTTTGAAGATAGCACCCTTTGAAAATAAACTTGCCAGGGAATCCCGCCAAAAATGAGGAGTAACCCATTATCCAAGTAGGTCCAGTACTCTGCTTTACTTACGCTTCCGATCCAGTCTACATCCATCGAACTCAGAGGCTGCACTATCGGATGAGCCCATGCAAATGGTATGCACATCCACTGAAACAAAAACACGAGTACGCTCCTTCAATGCGAATTCAGATTATGTAAGGTAGATGTAGCTTTACACAAATACTGCTTATGAAAATAACCCTCTCGTGTAATTACTGGAGACTGCATAATGACTGTAGATGCTATTACTGATTATGAAGTAGCCAACTTCAATGGATAACATCATACGTTTTATTTATGCTTATGAGTGTGCATTCAGTAGGGGAGAGATTTGCAGAGTTGCTGCTGATTTCAGATTACCAGCAAAACATTTGGACCTTTTAACATTATCATTCGCACCATATCGACTTAAAAAGATACTAAAAAGTAGTTATTAATGTTTAATTTTAACAGAATTAAATAAGTTAGGTTTTATTTAATTAATTAATCTCTGTCCTTTTACTTCTTTTAATCTCTTCCGTAATTTTTAGTTTTATAGAATGTATTGTATTGATTAATGATCAACGACACGAAAAATATTTGCTATCGATTGAAACTAATTTCATGTAAAATTGTCAATCTTTATAAACTCAAGTAACGTTTTATTCACAGCTTTTCATTCCAGAAAATAGTTGTTTCAATCAGAAATTCTCATTTTCTTTATCTGTCACAACCACGATTTTATAAATATCTTAATCTGTAACCCGCTAAACATGTAACGTAAATGAAACGTTACATGTTATCCCATTTATGGCAAAAACGTAACGTTTCGTAACAACTTCTTGATGCCGTTTACACGACGTTGCACAATATCTAAATACACAAAGCTAATGCGTAACATTACCAGAATGTCACTTTATAACAGTTTTAAAAACGTTTTATGGAATCGTTTCTGCAACGTCACAAAATCACCAAGGAAATTTAAAACGTCGCATTCAGGTTACTAACGTAACATTCATGTAATGTTACGAATGCAACGTTTCGTAGACATGATTTGTTGCATATCTTCTATCGTTTCGGCCGGTTCCATCTCAGACTTCGCCATCAAGATTCGGAAGCTTTCGAATGCAGCATTTATTTTCGTATATTAGCATGATTTACATGCAATCTTTTTCTTCTTATAGTTATTCTTTTTTCTGGTGCATAATATTATTTGCTATTATTAATTTTGTTCTTTTTATTTCTTATACGTGTGTAACTTAAATACATTGATGTCCATTAAATTCAATATTTTTTTTGTAATATTACTACAAAAATTAATTTAAAATATAGAGTAATTTGAGGCTGAGACTGCAATGAAGTGAAATTTAACTATTGTTATACTTCACATTTGAAATTGAAACGGGTTTTGTAATATTTAGAGAATATGCATTTTATATATACAGTGTATTTATTTTAAAAAACTCGTTCGCTTTTAATATATTTATGTACAAAATTTGTAAATTTCCGTCACTTGTCCAGAAAAATAACTCGCACCTTATTATTTTTAATGTAAATTGTATTAAATTTAATTCATAATTTAAAAAGTGGTTCACTTGTGTTAATTTTAATATCCGCGTAATTTCATAACTTATTTCCAAGTAGTGCATTTGTAAAATATACGTGTGTCAATTAACTTTACATTTTTTTAAACATTGTCTATTAATCCATTTCGTTTAAAAAAAATATTATACGGATATCTTAAAAATATTTATTTAAATTACAATAAATTACTACAAAATAGTCAAATAATATTAAAATATTATTATTCCCAATATAGAAATGACAAAATTAGTTAAACATATCTTGTTTAAACTAAACCCGCATTTATCAAGAAGCCTTCTACGATTGAGTATAAGAGCTCTCGTTCGCATGGTAATACGTATGCGAGCGTAGCGTAGTGGTTAAGACGTCAGCGTTGTAACCGGTAGACCCGGGTTCGATCCTCGGTCGGGACGGATTTTTCTTAGATTCATAGATTTATTTGCGAGTAAAATTATAAAACTACATTCTTTCATAACATATCTAACGGTACATAAATAATAATAAAATTCGAATTGAATAAAATAATTCGTCGAATTTCTTATAATTTTTATTTATGACCGTTTAATGTAACGTTTTTACAACGTTGGATGTATAGTTTTCAAACGTCGCAGGTACGTTACGAATGAAACGTTATTTAAAAACCGTAAATGTGGCAGGACATTTCTGGTTCCAAGGACGTCCCAAAAATGTTTTTGCAATGAAACAAGTTTGGTCGCATGGCTATAATGCGACGTTTCAAAGATATTGCTGTAACGGAATATTGTTTAGCGGGAACGTAAGACCAGTTATATTTTTATTAAATTAATGTATAACTTTTACAATAAAAATCGAGACTAATTTGTATCCCCATTTTTCGTTGTCGTTCCTCCACCAACGAACAATTAATACATACAATTTTGTAGAAATGAAGTGCTGTAAAGAACGTTATGAAATGATCGCGTTTTATTCAAATCTGTCATTAGATTTTCGTAAGTATATATTGCTTTATGTTAGATGATAACCCGTGAACCACTCAATTTCTCATTCCCCTGGCAAGCATTTTTGAATAATTACGCCTAACTTTTAATCAATATTTATGACTATAACTTTTAAGAATGTTGTTTTTAATCTAAAAAAATAAAATATCCAAATCGTTTTGTCCGTAAGGTTTTTCGTAAGTGAAAAGTTAACGGAGAAATAGTTTCTTGCTAAAACCGGAACAATACTAACGATGTTGAAATGAAAATACTTGAATATTTTAACGTTTCAACATTTATGCAGGTCCGCATTAGAATAAATTAACATCTAGAAGTTGTGAGTAAATTAAAAAAAAATGTTGGCATAAAATATAAATTATAATTCACAAAACCCCGATAGTCCAATAAAAATCTAAATTTTAATAAAAATTCATATGATTTGTTATAAAACAATTCCTTCTTACCTTAAAATATGCACGGACTCAATAAAATATGTTAAAATTAGATAAAAAGCACACCGGGAAGTTAAAATTGTTTTGTTAAAAACCTAAAATTCTAAAAAAAGTGGTGAGTTTTGTAAAAAAACTCAGTAAAAAGAAAAAGAAGTATGACATCGTTACAGTTAATTTAAATAAAAATTATTTAAATACATTAATGCGTTATAGACACAACTAAGTATTCATTTGACTTGTTCAAGTATAGAACGGTAACCGCCAAGATGTAAACAATAACAATGTCATTGGGGAGTTCGAAACGCGGATGATATGTATTTATATTATTAATGAAAAATAAATATCTGATAATATGAGATATTTAAAATCGAATATTGACCACATTTTTTTTTGCATTTTAAAGAAGTTAAACCAGTATAATTATTAGATTTTTCAAAAATATTGCGTTTATGTTCTCGAATTCGATCTATCTGTTTATCCTATACCCTGCAAACACGGGAAGTAATATTTACGTAATAATAAATAATGGTAAAATTGTTACATAAATTTTACTTTTTTGTTTGCCGGGTATAAACACATTTACAAAAATTACTATTAATTTGATCAACTACAATTCAAATCTAACAAATTTCATTTTTATTTTAAGGGTTTAATACCTCGAATATTATCGCTAAAAGGTACAAAAACTTTTCTAATGTTTTGATTACCTAAAACGTTTTTAATGTTTTCTGAAACATTTCTAACATATAAAAATGATTATAAATGATTTCTTTTGAGACACCAGAAATGTCTTCAATCGTAATCTGAACTACTCGAAAAACTACTCGATAGTTGATACATAACCTAAAAGTGTTTGATATTTATGTGAAAATGGATCAACATTCGTGTTCTGTTTGCAATTTTCGAGCTAATTGCTTTGAAGTTTTAATTAACCACGTGATTATATATCGAATTTACGAACACAATAATGAACCGTTTTAATCAGATCAACCAAATAACCACAAATCAATAGAATAGGTTATGTAGCTTTTATAAAGGCGTCGCTTCGAGTCGGCAGTTGCCGAATATTCACGAAGACACTCGAATTAGCAATGTGGCTTCGATTTGCAAGTGTCTCGACACATAAAGGTCTTAAATTAGCTAAAACAATTTAAATATTTTACGGTCTTCATTATCTGTCTCTGATTATAGGACACAAAAATATCTTACGATCGATAGACGCACATAATGTCTCAAATTTTGACACTTTGCAACCAAGACACATAATGTTAGACACATATTTGTAACGCATAAGGTGATTAGAACTAAAATTATGATATCTACCTGATAAGGTAAAAGAATTAAAGAGGTAAACTATTAAAAAATAGGCAAAATATTGTCAGTAAAATTAGAAGGAATACTAGTAAAAATATCATCTGCATAACAGTAATAGGAAGGTAATTTAAAATGTAATTTATTATTGAAAATATTTTCTGTAAAATCTAAATTAATGTCAGAAATTATGGGCGCTAGTGGTGAATCCTTTGTAGCTCCATAAACGTGTTATTCACTTTTTTCAAGTCATGTGAAATTAAGAATTAAATTAAGTTTAAAAACAATTCCTTTTCAGGTAAGTTAGTAAAATGGAAGATTTTATTCCATCTTTTTATGTAAACTATATTCTACTAATTGTATTGAAGCATTAGTAAACGAGACTAAATCAAAAGATATCAAACAAAATTTGAAGGTATAACAACAGTTTTGAATTTTATTCCTCATTGCCAAACTATCTTTAATGTGTCTAGATGAACTAGCCTAAATTGAAAACAGAATAGCGCAATAAAAGGCAACTACCTTACAGCTAAATTATTTTTTAAATAAAGAATTAACTAATTTTTAAGTTGCAGCAATATATTCATCAATATAGATAATATAAATAACAGAAATTTGTTTGTCGAGGGATTTTAGAGATCGCTGCGGATCTGGCTTCAAAACTAAACATTTCAAAATGGTGCGTTTAAGATGGCGGATCAAAACGTATAAATTAATTTATCTACATTGGACCCGCCTTATTGAATTTAGAAATTGTGCAATGTGATCTGAGCTACCCCCACGAAATTACTTAATCAAATTTTCGTTTAATTTCAATTATTATTTTTAATTTTTGTCCGCCATAGTATATAATAACACTTTTCAATTAAATATATAACACTGTTCTAATAGTGACACAAAAATATTTAAAAAATATGTTATTAAATATACAACTGAACAAAAGTATTTGTTAGATTTACTGTTCGTTATAGTGGCGTGAATAATAGTATTTTAGTAGTGATACAAGCTAATAATACTTCATGAAATCCCTAATAAAGTTTGAGGCAGAAAATGCTATAAAATTCTTCCAACTTTTGTGGAACGGTCCATATTATTAGTCTGAAGAAATATGCTAATGACTGACAACCTGCAAATATCTCCACTACTTACCATAGTTTGTTTACAGTAAATTATCAGTACATTTTGTTTAAATATACACATAAAATAGGAGACTACTCCTTCAAACAACAAATACTTAATTTTACAATACATGGACGAATTTCTGTTTTGAAAACTCCAGCAATTTTTGAACATTCATATCTTAGCAAAATTATTTCATTTTGTCATGAAAACAAGGATATTTTTTTATGGTATTTTTAATGAATTTCAGTACTTTAAAATATTTAAATAAAAAAACCTCATCACTGTGTAAACCTGGATGAGTTGGGATGTCCCCGAAATTGAAAGCATTTTTCATTCACGTGGATATAGGCTTACACAAATGAATGAACTCGGAATGAAAGAAAGACTTAGTGAAAGGGTCAAAGTGAAAGGCTTCTTTCACGGTGTGTTTTCGCCTATAAGTCTTTAATCATTTTTGATCCTCTTTCAATTAGCCTAATGCAAAATGTATCCGTGAATTATGTTTGGTTATAAATAACACCTTGAGAAATTAAATCAAATTAATATTGACGATGCATAATAAATTTCATATGATTTATTTTGAACTTAACTATTTTGATTATGAAAGAATCATCCTCCGAAAACATTTTTTATTAATTATCACAAGAGATATCTTTTATAAATATCAAAACAAATTTAATGTAGAATTTTTTCTCGCAAATAAGCGAGGAGTACAAAAAGTGTTTATTTTTAAACTCAAGAAATGCCAATGAAGCGCGAAAAGATATTAACAATTTGTTGCAAATAACTAAAAATAAAGATTCTTTCCTGAACTCGTGCTTTGCATAAACTCCATTAGAATTCGAAAAATATTATACTTCCACGTAATTTTTTAAAGATATCAATAAAAACAATCTTTTATCATCTATCATTTACAATTTTGCGTTAATAAAATAGTAAAAAGTCTCACTACTATTTATATTGCTGAACAAAAAGTACTTAGTATGAAATTGTTTTTAACTAAACGATATGCAACATTAATAAATTAAAGAAACCTTTTTCTGTCTTCGTTGAAATTGACATAGAACGAGTTCAATAACCGCGATACAATGACATTCAGAGTTAGGTTTGCAATGTCGGTCTGATCGTTGCAATATTTATTAAACTTGCTCGTTACACTGGTATAGATATTGAACGTAAAGATAATATCGTAGCCTTAGGGAGACAAACATCCCCTAGAAATACAAAATTCATGCAAGTTGCAAACATGTCATCACGATGATCTGTGCGGAGTTTAAAAACCTCAAACGTAAGAGAAGCAAAAATTAATGTAAAAATTTTGTGGTTATTTTAATTAGTTTCGAGAAGTAAGTTCCATTCTTGATTCTAGTATTTTTACTAATCTTAGTAGCATTACTGGCATTTAAACGTTCAAGTTATTTTTCTCAAGTCTACTTATTGCTATAGCGTTTTACATCGTAGCTTTAGATATATACCTTGTGGTGCGAATATTATTTCCTAGTTCTCTAAGCTGTTTGTACTTAATTCTATATCTAAACATATAGTATATTGAGTACATTGAGCCACGTGGGAAATTTCTCATGAAAACTGTTTACTAAAGTTGCTGTGCTTCTATATTAATTTCCCTACAAAATAATTACGGCTCATACTTAGATTTTATTGAATTTACATTATTTTTTGTTGACTCTTTAGTCATTTTATACAAATTAAAGAATAGTGTTCTTTATTTTTTAAATGCAGTTCCGTTATATGTTTTAGTAACCAAGAAACCATAGAATAAAATCGTAACTAATTTGTGCGTGAGAAAAACATAGGGTCGAAAGTTCTGGTACTACTTAATAGATGGCGCGGCATTATTAAATTCTCGCACGTAGTAAAATTAGTCACGAGTACTGTAGATGATAGCAGAACATATTTACGTTTTTATTATATTAATTAAAGTATGAAATCTAGCATGTCCAAATATATTTACTAAACTAATATAACCAGTTATCGGAAGTTTTAAATCGTCAAAAATTTGCGTGACATTCCATCCCCGATCAGATCCTGAAATATGACACGTTCTTTCAACTAAAAATATAGCCTTTGTTATCTAAGAATTTAGAAATGTTTAAAAATACATTTATTAACCAATTATTTCAATGATGTAAAAAATATTGATTTTCACAATAATTAAGGTTATCAGGATAATCAGTACGTCAATATTGTCTATATTTAGGTCTTTGTTTTATTTAGATAAATTAGGTGGACGATTAGTCTAAAAACTATTTTTAGAAGGTAACAAAATTTCATTTTTTTTAATTCAACATTAAAACACCAATAATATCGTCATGAAACTCCCAGCAAAATATAAAAAGAATTTGCATTTTCGTAACGAATAGGCGAGTATAAAAAACAATAAAATCTTTAACGAGTGTTTTGAGC
The DNA here is from genome assembly GCA_030407085.1 of Trichopria drosophilae. Classification (NCBI taxonomy): domain Eukaryota; kingdom Metazoa; phylum Arthropoda; class Insecta; order Hymenoptera; family Diapriidae; genus Trichopria; species Trichopria drosophilae. The sequence goes on along the minus strand of CM059587.1, from coordinate 80,796,384 downwards.
AAACACACATCTCGATCACGAATGCAGTTAATGAACACAAATTACAGGTGTGACGTCATCATTCGCCACCCACCTAACGCGTAGGTGTAATTATGACGTTTGTCGACATTTCTTTTATTTACGAAAAGTCGTTTACGTTCATTGAAAAAAAGTCTTTGTATAGTATAACGATTCGTAATTATCGCAATCGATACGAAAGTACACATAATTGCAACAATTACGAAACATGCTACAGGTATATAACACTTTCATAGATGTTATATTCGTCACTAAAGTTCGTATTCTTTATTTTCATTAGCTAGAGCTCTGTACTGTCTGGAGGGATGAAGAGGGTTGGTCACAATTTTAGTAATCCAATAAAGGGATCAAGTGCGTACTTAATACTGGCTCGGAGATTCAATTTAGGATTATATTTACGATTCTATTTAGCATTTTAAACGGGAGACACTTCTTCGTATGAATTTTATCGATTGTGCTTGGAACTTTGTTGCGTAAGGTTCTATTGGAGCAGAAATTCTCGTTATGTTCTTTGACATGCTAAGTCGGGAATATCTGGACGCTCAGAGGATAAATGTATAATGTAATGAAAAATAAATCCTTTACTATTCATTGTGATATTTCAACCGAGATTTTAATGATTAAGGAAGGTTTACATAAACATTAAAAATGGAGTCACCAGACTGCACAAGACCCGAATCAAGTTAAGCATCACCAAAGCTTGTGGATGTCATCTGCGCATAATCACGGGGAATTCTACACTGAGTGAAATTATTTACTAATAGTTAATGTAAGCTAATTTCAAGGCTCTTACAATAAATGTAAAGTTATAACAGTAACTGTAAAGTCAAAACCGACAGGTTTGAGATGAAAACACCAGCACTTTCCTGCAATGTTATTGTATATATACTCGTATATTTTAATATTCAATGAGCGTTCGTTAACTGTTAATAAATCTTACATTAAATTCTGTCGTTTGAACTGGGCAATGTCAACAATGCATCGAAAAATTCGTAGAAAATCGAATGATTACGCGTGTGTATGTTTGTTTATCTCTGTTTCGATGAAATTATAAGCGCGTAGATATACTACATTTGACTATAGTCCCAATATACGATAATTCCAACATTAATATTTAAAATTCTTATTAACTATTAACATAACAAATTTAACCGAATCTCAGATTACGATAACTTCAGGATAAAGCACCTTACCTTAAGATCAAAATTTAAATTCTGTTAGCTTTACTATGAAGATATTACATTAACTGTAAACAAACATTTCTCTTATTGTATGCCCTCTTAAAATGAAACAGTAAAATTCTACTAACTGAATTGGAGAAAACTCCGTTACTAACAATTAGTAGAAACCTACTATAAATTAAAAGAGAAGATTTTAGTGACTAACTGAATTAGTGAAATAGGTTAGGTTCAACGCTTAATCGCATATCTCATATTTGTATTAATATACAAAAGTCGAGAGACTACACCACTTCGCCGTACAAAAAAGCGTTTAAATTTGGGTTTGAAATGTCGAATCCCTTATTGATATCGACTCACAATCAAATTCAATAATTTTACAACTTTTTTCTGAAAACCACTCTTTAGAACTTTTTATAATCATTACAATCTTAAAACGTGAAAAATAAAAATTTTGGAATTGTGTAAACGCTTTATTGGTGATAATTTTTTTTATTTTCATAATACTTTAAATACTGGAAGAAATGTGACGTTAGTACGAGAGTTCACACAGAAAGAAAGACGGTGAATGAAACCATTTTATAGTAGTAAAACACTTTAATGCAAAAAGTAGTTAATTTAACTATTTCGATAGTAAATGAAATATCAAAGTGGTTCCATTTCCTATTTGCTGATACATAAATCATTCGTACATAACCTCAAAACAATGACTTTCAATGTTATTAATTCTACTATGTACATTTCTTAACATCGTTTCCACAATTTCTTCATGGTTCCATTAACTCCTTTCTATCCCCAGTGCAGGGCAGAAAATGTGGAAAACTATTAAAAATGATGTTTTTAATTACAATATTTTTAAAATATTTGTCCACAATATTCTAACAGACATCTTAATTTTTTGAAAATTTATTCAAAACACAGATTCTTCAAACAGATGTTATAAAACCTTTAACCATTTAATTCCTTATAATTATAAAAATAAAAACTGACATCAAATTTCGCGTTCAGGCCTTCATATTGGGTGTCGTCATTGTGAAATTTAATTTACTTGCTTATACGTTTACCGTCTGCAGACATACCAAAAAAATCATTGGAAAATTCAGTTTTTTTGTTAAATAGTCAGACGCAATTTCTTTGAATCGTATTTTTGTTTAATTTCAAGCTAAAAATACGATAACCTTTGCACCACATATGCTGTGTCCCATTGTATTTTAATGCTCATAATTATTGCTTATGACTTAATGTTAATATAAAATTATATTTGCTTAAATAAAACTGTAACAGCCGTGAAATATTAAAACATATGCCTTATTAATTAATACTTCCAAAATGGTAATGATTGATCATTGATATAAGCCTAATTTGTATTGAAATGAGCATTCGTCACCTAGCATTCATGTCACTCAACTGAAAGAACAAAAGTGCAATTCGACTAACAAGTATAACACTACCCAATTGTGACATGCCGATTGGACTGTAAATTAACATATTTTTAGAACTCCGAAAAATTATCGAAATGTATTTTTTTTATCCGCAAAGAATAAGGTTTAAGGATTAAAACTAAGCTCTGAATTGCTCGAAACTCCCTAAAGTGTATAATATGCAGGCATATATGAAGTAAAACTTATTTCCATAAAAGTTGGTGTCATTTGGGTCGTTAATTTCAAATCTTAGGTCATATTTACAAAATTTTCACAGCGGATCCAAAATGGAATATTCTATGTTTTATTTTTCATACAAAATCGTAACTCAAAAAACCTCTACATACTACTTTTTACGAAAAAACAAGGCTTTTATAACATTTAATCCGCCATTTTCGATACTCCATTTTGAATATTGCACATTTTGCTTCAGAATCACAATCAACAATCCTAAAGGCCACTATAGATATCAAGTGTTGTGAAAACCGAAAACATTTTCTAAAATTTGGTCCGTCATTTTGAATATTGTAAATATAACCTCAGATTCAAAATCAGCGAACCAAAAAAATCCTCAGACACCAACTTTTATAGAAATGAATTTGACTTCACATGCAGGTGCATACTGTTATACATTTTAGGGGTTTTCTAGCTATTCACGGATAAGTTTCAACCCTTAAACCTTCGACTTTGTCGATAAAAATATACGTATCGATTGTAGGATCTTGTTATAAGGGTCAGAAAAAGTAAGTTAGTTAAGTACATTAAGTGTAACAAAATGTAAGATATAGAGCACAAGAAAGAATAAGTGTAAAAATTAAACATTTCTGCAAACTTCATTTAAGTTAGCAACACAACTAATTAGTATGTAAGATGTTCTCAGAGCTAATAATTACAGCATATTAGTATAACACAAAAATAAATTCGGGAAATTAAAATTTACAGTTGGAACAAATGCAACGAACCAGTTTCCGTTCTAATGAATATTCATTTTCCGTGTACAAATTTGGTTCAACACAATCAGTTTAATTGAAAAACACGACCTAGAACTAGCGCGGAGTGTATTTTCATTAAAGTAAATATTTGTTATTATTCTGGTCACGTTAAGGTATTATTACATTAATACACAAGACAATATTACAACTTTCTATTATGTCTCTTGGTATCATCACATGAGCTTACCCAGAGAGCACTGAGTTTTTATGATGACACTGTATACAAATGTGACCAGAAGATTGCATGTAAAAAGGGGTTCCACATAAACGCTCACGATGAGCTTGGACTAACTTCAACCCAAAAGTTCTTACACATCCAACTGCATTTCTGGTGTTGTTTCAGTGATCTCATACCATTATTTTGAGACCAAAGAGATCAAAATTTATCGTGGAAATTTTAACTAAACTCAATTTTTCGATTTCTTTTGTAGGGTATTCTACACAGTTTTATTCAATTATGACCTTCAAACTTCAGTTTGACTTTAAACATTGTGAAACAAATTCTAAATGGCGTATCCAGCATGGATGATAAAATAAAAAATGTCAATCAAATTTTACAAAATGCAGTATATCGGTCGCTAATTACAAATCCTACATCGGTGTTATAACGTTCAAAATGGTGTAGCCAAAACGGTGGACAAAATTGTGAACCAAAAATTTTCCCAAATGCTTAAATAGTGGGTTTAAAAATTTTGATTGAGGTATTATTTATTTGATAACAAAAAACGGATTCGTAATCAGGGACTTGAAAAACCCCTAAATACAGTGTTTTCTAAATTTTCATTAGAGTCTTTTCCATTTTGTCCGCCATATTGCACCCTCCACTTTGAATAGAAATTGATAACAGATTTGTAATCAGCGACCTTGAAAACCCCTTTATACAAATGTTCATAAAAATTCGTGACTTAAACAGTTTATTGGTTATTTGTTTTTATATTTCATCCTGACCAAACACTGTTACTACTGCTCACTTTCGCTATCAACGCTGCTGATCAAAGCTCCCGTGATACAATTACTGTCGGAGATCAGATGTTGCAAGTACACAGAAGTATTTTTATTCGATACAAATGTTTTATAATATGTTTTTGAGGTTACAGATTATGATTCTGACATAAAAAATAAGATTTAACGGACAAGAGGAATGAAATACCGAATATCCATAAAATTACCATAGTTTAACTTTCTGATGTAATTTTAATGAAATTTTGTTTTAATACTGGATTAAAATGATAAAAATTGAATGTTCATCGCTGGAAATAGTAATTCTTCTTATATTTCCAAAAAGAAATTTACCTTACCTGACGATAACTATGACAATACTCGGATATATTTTAATTTTAACATCGGAATAGTAATCTGCATTCTTACAAAACCTACTATGAGACATTTTTATCAAATAAAAATACATCTTTCTGTTGTAAAATTTCAGACTTTAATTCGCTTGATGACGCTTTGATCGGTAGTAGAGCGAATGTGAGCAGTCGTAACAGAAAATTCGAACATGACGAAATTTTTCCCATAAAAACAAATAACTAAGTAAAAGAGCTAGCATAACTTTCGTTATACCAGGTTGTAAAATCCAATTTAACGTCCTCCATTTGCGGAAGTAAAATCGAATTTTTCTACTACGAACATTACCTGAATAATACTCCCACTCTTTCGAATTTTAATTTGTTGGCCTAAACTCGAAATTTAAACCCACACTGTGAAAAGTGTATTTTATCAGTTACTATCCGTTGGCTTTTAAAAAGTGTATTGTAGCCATTAAAAGAAATATTATAACTAGTAAAATCCTCCGTCGTTCAGCATTTGTTTTTGACAGGTTATACGAAACTGTAATAAACTCTCTTATTTTAAAAGAATGTTTTATTATGACTAAAAGAAGGCATTTTTAATATTTTAATTTGCTAGATAAATTTCCATAAACAAAAATTGCTTTTAGTTAAAGAGAAAAGGCTAAAATAAACTGACATATCGGTTAGAATAATATAAAATCTTCGTCTTTTAACGGGTAGTAGAAAGATTTCAATCCCTATACGTAAAATACTATATTTTACGGGGCATAAGAATTCTAATACTGGGTAAAAAACACTTTTCTCAGTGCAATGACGGGTGAAATGGATAAAAAAATGTTCACTACCGGATGTGGATTTAACAATTCCAACATAACAACGATTACTTCATTTCATCTCTATAATAATTTCATGTTGACCAGTATAATCTATTGTCTTAAGAAAGATATTTCCTTGTATCATTAATGTTGACATTACAGAATAAAATTTAAAATAATAGGACAATAAACCATGATGTTGCGTACCTTTTTGAGGTGATCGTCAATAGTTCTTTTTGTAATCGCTGATGTAAAATAGAGTTTTGACGCATGGGATGGAGGATTTTGTATATTTTTCCCTTCTAAGTTCTATGCTAAATCCTACTCTCTAATGGAGGCATACAAGGTGCGGGAGTTCCTCTAGGAGTAATTCGTGTCAAATGTGTTTCAATAGAGTACATAAGAAGATTTAAATGTAGATAAGCATAAATAATTTACGTGTCTAATAAATATTTACTCTGTCTACAACTTCATGTTTACTCCAAACGTTATAGTACGGACAAACATCATTATATATTACAGGTTTAAATCTCAATCGCTTTATCGTATAAAAAGGGATATTTTCTCGTTTTCATGACAGTAAATGAAATCGTAATTCTAAGATTAATCAGTCCGATTCAACAAAACTAGTCTTTTGTAATGATCATCATAACAGAGTTAGAGACTGATGGAACGTAAAAGATTAAACTCGTAAGTAACATGTAATAAGAAAGTTCGTAATCCTAACCTTACTTCAATAAAATATACATTCAATCGTCAATATTATGTAATTGTAACTGCTGAAACTTACGAGTCCGATAAAGATGCAAAACAACTGGATGACGTCGGTGTAAGCGACCGAATATAGTCCGCCGAAAAGAGTGTAGAAAACGGCGATACAGGCACTGAGAATGACAGATGTTGATTGTTCCATATCGATGATAACAGCGAGAGTTGCACCAAGGGCAGCGAGGATCCCGGCTGCCCAGAAAACCTCACCACATAGTGCGGGAAGAAAAAGGAGGCCACCCATCCGCTCACCAAACGCATCCTGGAGCGGGTCGAGCATAGTGATGTACCCCTGCTGTCGCATCTTGTTCGCGAAAAAAATTCCACCTATCCAACAACAAACAGTTGATTAGTTATCTCTTCATCCCCAATTGGTCCAGTCCAAAAAAATGCATTTGGACTCACCGAAGACAAGACTGAGAGAATAACCAAAGGGTGCTTGACACCAGATAAGCCCCTTCGTGTAGACGGCTTCGGCAGTGCCGTTTATGTAGCCTCCACCGACCCATGTAGCTGTCATTGTAAATATTCCAACGAAGAGACCAATCGAACGTCCGGCTAACATCACCTCTTCCTCGGAGTCGTTTCCGGCATCTTTTTTCCGAGCTGCCCATATTCCGACGCCGAGGATCAAGAGGTAGAAAATGACGATGGACAAGACCCCAGCTATGTTGATCATCTTCGGTGAGGATAGTTCAACCGGTGTGAACTCCAACTGACGCAATCGTAAATCCAAGAGGTTCGGCAGGCGATCCGATTTTCCAATGCTTGGAAACCTTTAATCAGACAATATCAACTATTTAAAGTGGTGCGTGGGTTAAGTACATTGAGAACTTAAAATTAGCTAACCTGGACAAAGAAAATTAGAAAACCGTATCCCATTTCGAGGTTTGGTACACGAAGGTTTACACGAGTTACCCATTTTGGCAATAGTTTTAAGTCCTTCTCCAGTAATCAATCAAATTATACATGTCCAATTTAGCCAAACTATCAACTTTCATAAAATGCCTTAGGTTTATGTACACGGAGAAAAAACTTTGTGTCTTCCAGGACTACATAATCTACTTGGGGTCATAAATCACAAGAAAATATTTGGTATTTATAATTTGTGCGCACTTTTACCTGGAAATCGGGTTTATCGATTAAACTTTTTCAGGGCGACATGAGAGGACAATTTTTCGGCTGCGCATTTTTTAGCATCGTGAAAAACGTAAGAATTTCTTTTTTTGTAATTGGTAAGGGTCCAATCTAGTTTGTTTTTTACAGATTTGTAACTTATAAAATATTTCTGTTCACTTATTTCAATGAAAGTAATTTGGACCCAAAATATACGTCCGATTATTTAGAATGAAGCCCTCCATTTTTGAATAGTAAAGTTGTTTTAAAATTAGAGCACACATATGAAAATTTGTTTATGAAAAGTAATTTTTTAATATGAACCCCTTCTCTATAATAATGCATTGAGATCTCATTGCATAATGACATATTTATTTCATTGTTTATGAAGAAATATCAGTGATAATGTGCAAAATTAAATTACATACTACTGAACTCTAAAAAATACAACGACCGGTAATAAGTTAAAAATGAACAGAAATATTGGTTTAATCAGTGTCGGCTTGTCGGGCCCGATTATAAATTCGAGCTTTCTCAAAATTTATACAAAACTGGAGTAAGATTTGGTCACTAGGGAAATACACTACAATAAAGATGGGTAGAAACTAGAAGAGCTCATTACGTAATAATTCAACAAATTTACGTTCGGAACACAAATATAACTATTAAGTCTTCACATTCATTATATAGCTGTTTATTATGTGGGAATTATGCCAAATTTCAATGCAAAATAGCAACACACGACTATATTTCGCTACAGTTTTTATCATAGTAATGGTCCATTTCCCTTGCTTATTTACAAAAGTATTTTAAATATGTTTGCCATGCTGTCTGGTTTCAGACAATAACTATTATAGTATAATAGAAAATAACTATTTTCTACAATTCCATGAAAAAAGTCCCATTCTGGAGAGGAGATTTGGGTATAGGTATTCTAATTACAGTAGAGTCTCGGTATATTTAGTCTCGCTATATTTACGTCCCAGCATATTTGCGTGGTTCCGCCATATATGCCTGTTGCCGCTCTATTTTCTCCCCACCTTGCGGGTTAGGCCTTAGAACGGGCTTGCTGTGACGTCACGAATGTAACGCGACTGAGGAAAGTGGGAGAAGCAGCGCTCCCCTTCTTTTCGTAAATCTAACGATAGGGGAGGGAAAGGCGAGGAACAGAATGGGTAAATATAGCGATACTCTATCCGTTTCAGAGTATATCGCGCAGAAACCATACAGTATGGAGATATTTCCATGGAACATTTTCTCAGTGTACACAGGAATATGAGCATCCCTTACAGTAGAAATTCTTTTGAACGGAATACGTTGAATATCGGTTAATAATAGGACAGTTTTGTTTTATTGCTTACTACTAGTTAAAGCAGGAAAGCATATTTAACAGTCATTAATTGCATTAAACCAGCTGAATAAAACATAAGATACTTATGATATATAACATTTAAGTTCTTATTATAAAATATACATGTACGTGACAAGAACAAAATAAATTCGGAGCACTTGGAGGGATAAGTCAATACGCTGGCTTTCAATAAAAAGTAGATAGATTATTATTGTAAGGAAATGAGCTCGATATTAATGATGTATTTTTGCATACTGCGAATTATTCTTTATCATCGTAAGTAAGTTGAGCAAATTAATTTTGCGAACTTTAATTATTATATACATTTTTATTTGATATAAACAGATTGACCATGACATTTAATGTATTTTAAAATATTCCAAGTTTTAGTGTTCATAACTTAACACAACAAAATTAAATCATGATTATGAACAGTATCAATAACGTCCTAAAATAATATAATACATCAGAACGAAATGTGTTGTTACACAGATCGCATAATCATAAGGAATCAATTGGTATACTGCTAACCATACACGGATAGAAAAACATGGTATTAGAGGTAATACATATTATATAATGATGGTACCAGTTACTATCTTTTATGATACGTATACAGAGTGGAACCTAGATTGTAACAATTACTATTAAAGAATGTTAAACACGGGATTACATAGATGGCGACCTCAGACAGGAAAAATTCAGTGATTGCGAGATAGTAAGTTGTTTAGGTTATGTTCGGCTTTACATGCAAGCCGCCATCTCATATATAATTTTCGTACTAAAATTCGTATTTTAATTACATGTTGAATAATAAAAGAAAACGTAACTATGCTGTGATAAGCATATTCTAACAAATATTAGTTTATACTAATACGTATCGAGATTTCTTTGAAACTCCAGTTATTACAAAGAAATATCACCTTCAGAATAAAGAATAAAAGATTCCAATCCATACCGTTTAGGGACTTTTTTAAGAACGTAACATATTTCTTTGTGTAAACATATAATTTAACATAAACTACAGATGAGTAGCAGGAACATTCAACATCACATTTTCAGCAAAGAAAACATTTAATTAATTTTCGTTATTTTTGGTCCAATTACCTAAAATTCGAGTGCTCTGAATCACTGTGCGGTTAGTGTTTCCTATCTATTTAATCTCCTATAGTTTCCACACTATGTGGACAGGGAACACAGTTTCTGTCCATATTTTAGGAATTATAGTAATTTTTAATGATGAAGAAATAAAGAACTAAAGTGAACAAACAAAAACTGTACAAGATTCATGTAGGACGTAAGCATCAACAAAAGGCATTTTATTTGCAGTATCTTTCAGACTTTATTTGGCAAACTTCATGACAAATACGTATATCATATAACAGTTAAGTCAATAAGTATATGAGAAACAGTATTCCAACTATTTAGTAATTTCAAACTGCATAGAGCAAAAAATCAATGAATATGAAAAAAAGTTACGTTGTAACTTTGGACAGTTGGGTATAAGATCAGATTTTCGGAATGTTAAATCTATCATAGCAGTAAGCTTAAATCTGTGTAAGATGACACCGATGTCCCTGTTTATGAAAATATCTAATCAATAACAAGTGATCATGACAACTAATAACTATCTAGAACTTGTATATAACATCATAGTAACATTTTATAGACATTTCTCTCTTGGACATTTTGTACTTTAAAAATAAAAAATTTTTCTCGTTGTACAATTTCAAGCGAGAAAATCTGACGTAAACATTATCAGCGAAAAGTTTCTGGACAGTATTTAAAACTGACTTTTGGAATGAATAACTTCTTTTAACAATTTTCAATTTTTGCTTATCTTAAACATCATTCAAACTAACAGCAACTCAACTGTTTTGAATCAATATCATGTTCCAACTCTCTATTGATGAGTATTTGTTCAAGAATTGACTTAACCAATAGTGGCAAAAAATTAACTTTAACTTTTAAAAAAATATGTATTCAATGGTTTCAAGGATCGCAGACTATGAATTGGAATTCAAAATGGCTGATCCAATATGGCTGATAGAAAATATAAATAATATCTTTAACCAACCAACCTTCTAAACGTCCGATTCACAAGTGAAAATAGGTACAGGGAATAATGAGAATGAATCTGCAGTGAGAATTTTGAAACTAAAACTTATTGATCTAAAATGGCGGATACCCAAATTGTTAATCAGAATTTTATAAAATATGTTGGTTTTCGAAGTAGTTGATTCCGAATGTAAACGTTCCTAATTCCTGATTAGCGACCTCTAAATCTTACATTATTTTTATTTTCCTCTGACATTTCAATTAACAGTGTGAAAGTTGAGTTCTTAATATCCACCATTTTGTATCAACTATTTTAAATTTAGAACAGGTACGTTTTCAACGACCCAAAACCTCAAGAAATTCTATTTTCTTTGACATCTAATGTTTGGAAAGTTAATGTGTGAAACTGGTTTCTTTCAGATATTGGATCAGCCATTTTAAATGTGTCACTACAGTAGCCACCGATATTCAGTTGTAAATTTGATTTTTAAAAGACAAAATAATACATTTTCAAACGTCTTTTTTAATTCGATTTAAGTGAGATATGAAGAAGTATTATTCAACAATTGGATCAAAATGAAACTAGGTTGTCCAGGGTTTTGTGGGGTCGCTGATTACAAATCTGAACTCAGAATTTGAACATTTAAAATGGCGGTTTCAAGATAGTCGACCAAAATGCAAAAGCTAACCGGATTCAGATGAAACTGGGTATTTAGAGGTTTTTGAGGTAGCTGCTTCCGAATCTGAACTCAGAATTTGAACATTCAAAATGGCGGTTTCAAGATAGCCGACCAAAATGCAAAAGATTACTGGATCGAGATGAAACTGGGTACTTAGGGATTTTTGAGGTCGCTGATTAGGAATCTGAACTCAACTTTTGAAATTTCAATAATTAAGATTTAGAATTTATAAAGCCTGAGTTCAGACTCGTAATCAGCGAGTCCAAATACCACATTACCCAGTTTCGCCTGGATTAACTAACATTTCACATTTTGGGCAACCTTTTTGAATCCGCCATTTTGAATTTTCAAATCCCAATTAAGATTCGTAATCAGCGACTTCAAAAACCATCGAGTGTCCACTTTCATGAAAATTGTTCGACTGCAAAATGTATGATGGAAAAGCCTACCATTTATTGGTCTTGATCGCAACGTCTGTGTTTTTTTTATTGTACTGCAAGAAATTCTAAAATTCTCAATAGTATCTTCTAATTGTTTTGTTGGCTGAAGTATAAATGTTTAGTACGGTCCTATTTCAAATTTGTGTTTTTTTCTTTCTTTTCTTCTCCGAACTAAACATACCATGTTTTGCTACTATAAATTGTGTTTTATTCCAATTATTCTGACTTTTTCGCCTGTCCAAAAACTTTTCGAGGGTGTTGCAGATTTAGCGGTTGTCCATCTTAGTCTTAATTGGAGTTAAACTAGTTTAATCGAAAACATTTGAAATAATTCTCACCTCTGTAGATCCCGCGGAGTACAATCACGCAACAGCGGGGGGCAGCCTCAAACGGAAATGGGCGTCATGTCCAGCTGGCTTCTGCCTTTTCCAAGCGCAGTTATCGGCGATTCCGCAGCACTCGTGGATGCCGAGGACGATGGAAATGTCGAGAAACGTGGGGGTCGGGGTTGACCCGAAAAAGCGGCAAGCACGAAAGCTGCGGACGGGGGCTTGATACTTGGGGGGCAACAATCGCCCCACCGTAGCGAGGTCTTCTGGGAGGGGCTATTCCGCGTCCTAAACGCCAGGCCGCCCATGGGCACTGATGGCCATCGATTTCCCCTGGACGGCAGATCGAATTGTCTCGCTTACGACACACGCACACACACACTCTCTCTCTCTCTCTCTTACTCTCTCCCTCTCTCACTTTTATTTATTTTTTTCAAAATTCCATTCACCCCGAAAACCCGAAAAACTGTGAGTCGACTTTAGCACCGAGTTTCACCCATCTGGTCACGACTGAGGGCGCATTTCGTCATGGTCTTGATCTCGTGTTTTTGTTTGCTTCACCTAAACAGAAGAAACATAAATTTGGTTAGAAAAGTACAAATTAATCGGTTAATCATGCACTCTAAAATTATTGGACTCAAATTTGAGTCCATAGGAGTTGAAAACGGGGTAGGTCGGGTTTGACTACATTTGAGTTCTTCGGAGTCAAAATATACTCTAATGGCATCAATAAACACGGAAAAAGAGAAAGGCGACTGAATGCCGTATAGATGGGACTAGTTACTACGCGGTCGGCTTTTTTATTTCAACTCGCTATAACATAGTCAATTTTGAAGGTTTTGAATCGAATAAAAAAAGAAATTGTTCATTATAGATTTCCGCATCTAATGGTGAAATAACAAAATATATATCTCAATAAACAATAAAGTTATGATTTTTTTACGCAACTGTAAAATATACGTTCAGGCTCTTCGTTTATCGAGTGAATTTCGTGTATTCGAAAATTGTCAGCGTGAAAGTTGTTCATAAAAGTATGAACAAATTTTCTAGAAAGTTTTATCTTTATTGTTTTAATAGTCAAAAAGTAATGAATAATTAAAGTTGGTGGCAACCGATGACCAACGCGTCATGTGCTTCGAGGCCCTGAATAACTTCATTGTTTATTGAGATATATAATTTGTTCTTTCTTCATTAGATACAAAAAGTCTAACGAACAATTTCTTTTTTTATTCGTTTCATAATCATCAGAATTGAATAAGTTATAGCGAGTTGAAATAAAACATGTTTGTCGGCCGGTCACGTGGTATCCAGTTTTCGATTTAGTATATAACTACACCGGTAAAGGGATTCAAACCTAGAATGAAATGCCCCAAAGGAGCAAAAGTAACTCCAAGAGAGTAAAATCGAAGCCTGTGTGGAAGTGAAAAGTAACGTTTACTCTCTCTTGGACTCCGCAATTAAGTTCAATAATTTTAGAGTGTGGGTGTAACCCAGCCAAACCCAGGTTTAAAGTCTCAACATTTGTAACTGATAAAAAATTAAAATATAATCTGACAACGGTAGCCCTTTTTTAGTATATTATTATATTTTACATCACAACATATGGTAACAATTTTCACATTTAAATTTTACTATATTTTGAAATTAAATAGTTGGGATCTAACGACCTTAACAATGACATGAAATAAAGTAATGGGTAAGTATATATACATTAGTAAAAGTTTTCTCTCCGTCAGTTCTTATTACGTCTTTTAATATGAATGAAAATATTTCAGAAAAATACATATGTGATTGATTTTTTATTCCACACTTCATCTACCCGAGTAGAAATTTATTAAGGCCCTGATCAGGCCCGTAAAGCTATGTTCAGACCTTAATCAGGTCCTAAATAAATTTCTACTTGAGTACAGACGGTGTTTAAACATATATATTTCGTATAATTTCACAATTCAATGTTTCGTAAGACACTAACTTGTAAATACTTTAACCTAGTTAACCTACTTTTGGGAAGGAAGAATAACAAAACGGTTCAAAATTTTAGATGGTCCCAGAACAACACCTTACTCTCTAAAATGCTTGGAGTAAAAATTTTAATATTAACGATAATAAGAATCAAAATCCACTTCTACAAAGCGAAAGTGTTCCCTCTTAATGAAAGAGTTGCTTGATTTTTATTGCAATCACCTGTGACGAAGAAAATTGCAATGGCTCACCAAAATCCCAAAATATGGCAAAAATACTAATTTTTAGTACTTTCCTACTCTTTTTTACATTTTTTGGAGGGAAAATATTTTGCTATCATTGTGAAATCCATCAGAAAAGTGTTTCCTAAGGAATATGATCATATCTAAACAATTTTTTCAATTCGGCTGTTTCAAAATGGCCGTACACGAAATTACTTGCTCTAGATTTATGAATTTCGGTATTTACAATTACTTTCTTATGCATCCAAAATCAGAATATCTTTTTAGAGGGTCTTCTGGGTTGCTGAATACATAAAATATGCCACTACAATTATAAATTTCGAAATATTGAAGTGTTTCTTTGCCGTTCATCCGTGAAGCGAAATTTCACTTAGGCTGAATTTTTTCACTGTATTGTTTAGAGCCGATTTCTCCATATATTTTCTTATTGTTAAACTGAACTACTAATAAAAATGACAAAATATACGAAAGTACAAAAAAGGAATAAAAAAATAAGATGCTTAGATTCGGCTTCCTCCACGCAGTGATAATAAGGTCCAATATAAAAAATTAGCTAGTTATTTTATATTAACTCGTATATATTAACATTCAGTGAGCGTTCGTTAACTGTTAATAAATCTTACATTAAATTCTGTCGTTGAACTGCTCATGTCAACAATGCGTCGAAAAATTCGCAGAAAATCGAATTACTGCACGCGCCTATGTTTGTTTATTTCTGTTTCGGTGAAACTAAGCGCGTAAATATGTCACAAAATGATCCCAACATTAATATTTAAAATTCTTATATTAATTATTAACATAACACATTTTTTCAATTGAAAGTAGCTAAAATTTAAACAATATCATCATATACGATCCGTCATTTTGAATTTTCGAATTCTGACCTCACATTCATAATCGAAGACCTAAAAAAACTGCGAATGAACATTTATTTATAAAAATGGTCAAAAATGGTACAAAATTTCGCCACTTTTTTTTAATATTGAAGAATATTCATATTCAACATTCTACGAAAGTCTTAAATATGTGATTTAACAAATTATCGAGCGTCGTGAGAATTAAATAAACTAAATCATTCTGATAATATGAGTAGAATACGTAAATTAGCGTTCGATTGTTATCTATTTTGAAAAGCTCGTATTTACAAGGAAAAAATGTTGCAAACAAAATATCTGTATATTTTCTATGTGACAATATTAATAACAAGCTTTTAGTCGTTTATTGCATATAGAAACCATTTTCCTGGACAGAATGGGTCGTTTTTTAGAAATAAATTGTATAGCACCGCAAAAAATTGACGGTACTTTCATTAAACTTTTATTCTTATAAATAATCTATTAAATAAAAAAACTGAATTTCATTGTGATTAACACTGCATTTTTCTTTTAAAAATTTTTAATTTTGATAGTCTGTTAATGTTCAGCAACTTTATTTTTAATAATTCTTAACTAAAATCGTTCTTTTGTTAATTATTTATATACCCTGAAGCCCAGAAACAAACAAAATTGGAACATTTAAGGGTTGGCTTTTACGAAAACGAATAAAAATCATTAAAAAAAACGGTGTGCCGGTCGGGGTCTTTTCGTCGATTGTTTTCAAAATCGATTTTAATTCACACAATAATCTGCATTGTCTGAGTTTCTCTTTTAAACTTATGCTTAATAATTGCTGCAGCTTTGTTTATAAAAAAGTAAATATTTTCCAAGCATTGAAACCTATTGATTGTGAACTATTATGTTATACCACAATTCAAATCGTGTTTACACAATTATTGGAGGGTACCCGTTCAGCAAACATATCTCGAAGGTATGATGATGAAAATATTTATTCTCCAGAAAAATGAAAGACTCCTTTTTATGTTTTCATTTTTAGATCGAAACGTTAAAAAATCTATTGAACTAAATTTTAGATGTATGTCAAAACTTAAATTTATCATGAGTTTTCAGTATAAAGAATTGCCTATTTTATTTCCATAATTACAGGAACTTGATTGTACTTAGCACTAAATAATTAATTATTTGCTAACATTCTTTTCACATATATCTACTTATATCGTGACGTTGTTGAACAATCCTGAATAATTAAATATTTCCTGAATTATCCACGATTAATGGTGTCATTAACGTCACGATATCTAATGAACAATTTATAAAGTAACTATAGAAGAACAAATTTTCGTTTGGTGTGCAATCGCGTACTAATTTTGTTTAAAAACTTTGTCTAAATACACCTTTGAATATTTATTGTCTGTAGAAATCACATCACAAGAAAAAAGTATATATTTTTCATCTGCACTAAGACACAATAAAAATATTCTTTATTCTAATTAGGGTGACTAATAATCTCTGCACTTTCATTCGAATAAAATACTTAATCCCACACAATTCGGGTTTGAGATTGGTTTTGGCCTGGTATATAGTTCAATCTGGCACTTAAGTCACTACACCAATTTCTATGAAAATTGCCTCTATAATCTCATGTCATTATCGAAGCTACCCTAAAGTGATTGACACCTATACATCAATCCCAAAATCACTAAGAATTAAGTAAACCAACTGTCGTTCCGAAAGGAAAATGAGTAACTTCAAATTCATTAGCATCCACATATCCTACAAACATTCCATGATCTTGATTAAGGGAAAGTGTAATCACAAACATTAATCAAAAGCTAGAATTGACCAGATAAAAATATAATCAAAATTTTAATTCTAGTAAATATTCAGAAATTAATTTACTGAGACGGAACATTTGACGTTCAACTTTGCATTCGGTGTTTTTATTTGTGATTCTTTCCTGTTATACTTTTCAAAATGGTTGATTTTCCCAAGAATAGGAATAATCTACATAATACATTGTTCAAGTATGGCCGCCGTGTAAACTCCGTAGGCCAAATATTGATTGCTTATGAATAGCATGGCCCGTTTTCCGGCAACCGTTGAGAGTTGCGCACTTTATAAAACATATTTCAACCAAATAAAACTGAAAGAATACGTATAAATTGTCAATTATTAATGGGAAAAGAAACATTTTTTAAAAGTTTTTCATAAAGAACCTTCGACATTCACGATCCTTCCGTTACGTTCAGATTCGCAACATCGATCGATCCGACAAATTGACCGAAGCTTATGCGACAAATGACACGACAAACCTTACACGAATGTTAAAAATAAACTTTGCCAAGGGACACTGTATAGAACCACAGGAATAGATTCTAAACTCTCAATGCAAAATTAGCTTTGGTAGTTATTAAGTGACGCCGGTAAAATAAAATATTTAATTATCATTTCATAATTAACCAAATAAACATCGTGTCAATTTTGTTATCGTCATTTTTCAATCACAATATGTACAAAAAAAAGTAATTATCCTAATTAGCAAATTTTTATTTATTGTTGTTGTAAATAATGGAATAATATAACTGGCCATCTTTATGCAAATTATTTTACATAGATTATCAACCTCTGACTGTAGTACACAAGGTCGAAAAGAAATAAGTCTTGAAAAAATGGCTATACTGCAAATAATAAGGTTATGTATACCGACACTAATAATTGTGAAGTTATTTAAATGGTTTTTCGTACATTGGGCAATCGTAAAATGAACTTCTGGCAATTTTCCAGGTCGAACATCGCGTCGATTCGTGCAGAACTGGAACTGACCCACAAAATATTTTAAAATTCTTCATTCAAAAGTGACAAATGAAGCTATTAACATGACATCGTATATAACATCGTCAAAATGTTACTGTTGAATAGGATGGTGCGTTTGTCATAAGGGGAGGACGATGTTATGTCGCATTTAATGAGGACTGTTTGTATTAGAAAAATAGAATAAGAAAAGCGAATCTGACCTATGTCAATAACAACAACGTTACCAGACAACTAGGCCATGTACGGAATGAACTACGGTCGATCGTGTTTAGTTTCGAACGATTTTGTATATATTCTAGCTGAAAGGTCGTCAGTACATACTGAAATAAATACAACTTATATTCACGTCGTAAAATTTTTAAATAATTTACAGAAATTTATGAGGATGGTGTTTTTAAATAAAACATTATAATTATGTTCGACCCCTCGCAATAACCAAATAGCAAAATGTTTTTTAATTATTTATGCAAAGATATTCCGTCCCATTTGTTTTTTTTTTTTAATCAAACTTCACTTATTTCGACATTAAGGTTACAAGGGTTTGAAAAATAATATTCTACATGTTTTCTGTAAAGGGCGACTAAACACCGACTTATTATTTTAATCAAATTCTCTTTTACTGACGCCGTATTTTCATCTAAAAACATATTTCAGGGAGCATTCATGATGAATTGCTATTTCAACGTTATTTTTCTTATTTTTTATGAATGAACGAATAATTTCAGTGAAATTGGTTCAGAAAGGAACGCGAATTCGTCAGAATAAATGTATTAACCCATTAATAGTAGGACACTTTTTTTCCCTTCAATTCCCAAGTATTCCATATCAAAATCTAATTTGAAAATAATTTAATAGAATCCCAATATCCTATAGTAGCTCAACAAAAATCAAGAATCAATATTTTACAATTTTTTGTCAATTTTTTTCAATTTTGACGTCAGAATTTTCAAGAGCGACCTGGAAAATAGAATGATTTATTATAGGAAATTCTCGATCATTTCTGAACTGATTTCACTGAAATTTGCCGATCATTCGAAAAAAATCCGTAAAATAGATTCAAAATAGATCCAGACGTAAAAATAAATAGAGTTTTTTTTTAATTTACTTCCGTGGTAAATATTCGGAAAGACTGCTTCACCTGGAAAAAATATTTTTATATGGTTTCCGACGTATTTTGGGTCGCTGATCACGAATCTGATGATAAAAATTGGCGGTCGAACGTATCTTGGCCGCTATCTCGAAAAAATACCAAAAAAATGTCATTTTTTTCACTTTTTTTGGCATTTCTTTCGAAAATTGAACTCGCACGAAAAAAAGTTTCCAACAAAAGTTGTAGAGCGGGAAATTCCCTATAAAAAAGGTTATATGCATTTTTGTCGTATCTTCTATACAAAACGCGAAATAAACCTGAGATGGTATGGCTGACAATCTAGCCACATGTCATATGGGTTCGATTATATCACTCATAACTGTGTGGTTAGAGGTTAGGTTAGTATAAAAAGGGGGGTCTGGGGGGCGGAGCCCCCCAGCACGCAAGCACCACTTAGGCCACGCAAGGGCATCCAGGACGTAGACCTAAGTAGTGTGTGCGTGCTGGGGGACTCCGCCCCCAGACCCCCCTTTTTATACTAGCCTAACCTCCAACCAACAGATTTTAGTGATAATCGAACCTACATGTAGTATGTGTCGCTCTGAATAACAATGTGTAGACCGAAGGATAGTATAAATGAGGAGGGGGTGGTCTGGGGGGCGAAGCCCAAGCACACAAATGGCCTTAGGTATACTTTAGTTCTACGTAGGTTCGTTAGTAGTTACGTTGGGTTAGCATAAATTGGATGTTTAGACACATATGCGAGTTTGGCCATTTCTAGGTCAGAAATCCCGTTTTTATCATTTTTCTCATATTTAGGGCTTTATTTAAGGGGTTTCTTTGCAATTTATGAAAAAAATTTATACAACCTTTTTTGTAGAGAATTTTGTGCTCTACAACTTTTGTTTGAAACTTTTTTTCGTACGAGTTCAATTTTTCGAAATAAATGCAAGAAACTGAAAAAAAAATGAAGTTTTTTGATGTTTTTTCAAGATTTTAGCCAAAAATATTGCCGACCGCCAATTTTTATTGTCAGATTCGTGATCAGCGACCCAAAATACGTCGGAAACCATATAAGAAATATTTTTTCCAGGTGAAGCAGTCTTTCCGAAGATTTACCCCAATGTATTATTGAAAATTGTAAAATTAAAGTAACGATCTGACTAGAATTTTTTTTTTAAACAATTATTAGGAATACCTACTCGATACTTCCTTTCACAATAAATGCATACAAAAATTGCATTGCTTGAAATCTGAAACTTAATTTTTTTCAACATCCTAACTCCAACTAAAAAATATGTTTTTAATTTTCATTTTAAAGTCAAGATGGGAACATATCTGTATCTTGAAAAAAACATCTTTTGGTAAAGTTTAGGTTCTCGAAATTTTTCAAATTCGAGGTGGCAACGTTTCTGGAAACAAAAATCTCTTTTTCGGTACTATAGTCGTAAAATGAAATTTCACGGCTCACGTGTAACATGAATCTGCGCTGTCAAAAACATAACCCATACGGACTAATTGCAGTCCGCGAAATCGAATTTTTACAGCTTTCAGTGCCGAAAAATACTCTTCGACACTCGGCCGTAAGATTTTACGGCTTTGTATCGAAAAATACTATTATTTGTGGTTTTTGTAGACCTAAAATTGATTTCATTTGAAAATTCAAACATTACACATTTTTTACTACAATTTAGTATGTTTTATCAATATATTGTACTTTTTTAGAAAATAATATTTTTTTTTAAACCTTTTAACCCTTATAATGGCAAGGGCAAAATTATTTGTATGATTTTTATGTTTGTTTTGGCTTGGTGAGAGAACTTTCTTCCGCAATTTACTTAGAAAATTATAAATAGTTACTCTCTAAGTTCCTTGGAGTGAAAATTGAGCCACACTCTAACGAAGAGTGAAATGTTACTCTTCATAGATTGAAATGTTCACTCTTAATAAAAGAGCGGCTAAAAATAAATATTTAGCAGGAACGCAATCGATATTTCTAAATTTTTGTGTTTTTCAGACTAGTGTGTTGGCTTCATAAACTTTTTCAAATACCTAAATATCCTTTTATTCGAGTAATTATTGCTATTAATCACAATTTAAACCTTTTCAAAAGCTGCAATAGATTAATTTTGTAGCGTTTAATTTTCTTTTGATATAAATACTTTTTAACTGTATATGCACCACATTAATCACATTAATCTTCGTCACTATCACAATCAATCGTATTGTTTTCTAAATTCAAAGATAAAACGCTTGAGAAAATCTTATTTTGTAAAAAAATACAATTTATCGATAGACAATGTTAAACTATGGTCAAACATTAATAATTATTGGAGATTAAGATAAAATATAAGGCTAGGTGGACTGGGAATCCGACAAAGCTAAACAAATCACAGAAAATAGTTTTTTTATGACCATGAGAATTTAAATAATGTTTTTAGGATAAGTTAGGGTAGTTGAGAGACGTTAAACCAATTTATTATATAAATTAAGTTTTCAATAAACTACTTATATATGTTCACATTTTTTCAGCAATTTTCTGAATTTTTTCTTGCAACGACATCCAAAAAAATAAAATGTTATTTTTTTGCTTAATGAGAAAGGAAGTGAGATAGGGCTATTCTCAGGTGGCCAAACATTCTATTTTTTTATGTATACATGGACCTAAAATGCAAGGGGTATCCTTTTGACATAAAAGTTCAATTTTCCCACTTTAACGTCACAATTTCTTATTTTATGGAACAGACTTTTCTGCATCGGCGATCGTAATAAAATTATATAAGATCAAAAGAAACCAAATGACTTTTCAGAAATTAACTGAATTAAACTAAACAAAACGAAATATATATTTAAATGGTGACCGACATTTTGGTCCCCTGAAAATTCCTCCTCGGAAATTTCCCCCCGGAAATTTCCCCCTCCGGAATAATACTCCTTATTCCCTTCTAGAAAATAACCCCCTTGGAAATTTACCCCCCAGAAAATAGCCCCTCTGGAAAAGTGGTTAGGTTAGGTTAGGTTAGTTAAGGTTAGGTAAGGTTAGGTTAGGTTAGGTTAGGTTAGGTGTACCCTCTTTAATTATAGAGCCTCTTTGTTTTGCCGTAGTGGTGTGACATATATAGCACGACAGGATTTACTTCGGTACTTAATGCATCGCCAGATCACTTTGGTGGTAGTTTCTTGATGTTTATTAAAGATATCAATTTAGTATTAATATCGGTTTATGTCGATTCGATTTGATAATGTCGAGAGGCATTTTGATACTTCTTGTGCTTGAGTCAACTGTTAACTAGCGCGTGAACACTGAAACTGAGCAATATATATGATTGGAAATTTCTGGGGGAATTATAAAACGTGGTCTTCTTTTTTTTCCGGAAGGGCTGTTTTCCTGGGGGTAAATTTCCGAAGGAGTTATTTTCTAGAAGGGAAATTTCCGGAGAGGTTTATTCCGGAGGGCGAAATTTCCGGGGGGAATTTTCCAGGGAGGAATTTTTTGGGGGGGATTACTCCGGGATCCATTTAAATATGAAACTAGACACGTCAAGTAAAAATCGAAAGTAAAAATACTTATGGCAGGATGTAATGAAAAAAACTTTCCTCACAACTAAGCAATTTCATCAATAACTTTGAATTTATGTAAAAAAAATGTCGACTTTTCGCTGTTATGCGTCCGCCATATTGAATTTCACAAATGTCACAATTTCAGTCACATAAACGCCCAATTATTCCACCAGATCCAAAGGAGCATCTTAATCGGGATTGATTGTCGGAGAAGATAAAAAAGTTTTTCGCTTTTTTTCCACATTTTTCAATTTCAAAAGGCCATCTTAAAAAAACAACTTTTTGAAAACAAAAACAATGGCCAGATTTGAAAAGAGCATATTCAAAAACATTACAATACTCATCGACCATAAAATATTTGACCGTTTACAGTCAAAATTTTGCCTTTCAAAATGAAGTAACATCCGTGGCCGTTTGGGCAGAAACAGGTTAATTCCACTAAAATCTTAATACCGTTTCTAACAATTTATGATATACTGTGGAGTGCCAGTATATTTGCCCGCTCGGTTCCTCGCCTTCTCCTCCCGTCTTCTTATATTTGTCAAAAAGAGGGGAGGGCCGCTTCTCCCACTCTCCTCAGTCGGGTTACATTCGTGACGTCACAGCAGGCCCTTCCTGAGGCCCCAGCGCGCAAGGTGGGGGAAAAGGAGAGCGGCGACAGACAAATATAACCTGACGAAACTGGGGAAATATGCTGGGACGTAAATATGGCAAGACGCAAATATACCGGAACTCTACTGTATTACAACTATCATTTAACTTTTGTGACACCGTCATCGAATCGTGATGAAACGTAACCTAACTTTATATAGTTTGAGCAGTGAGCAATAATAACTAACGTTGAAATAAACTCTTTCTATTAAATAAATATGTTTTACTGTTCAGTATGTAAAGCAGCTTTAGCTGTGGCTCGCCTTTTGGTTAAAGGGGAAATTTTTGTAACACTTTGTGCCAATAAAGACAAATTATTATTATTATTATTATGTATTTCGCAAAGAAATAGATAGCTAGTGCTACCACTTGAGTTGAACCAAATATCTGATGTACGTACCGTTACTACTTAAGTGACTACGTGTTACTATCCAATAAGTAAGAAACTACCATAGTTGGTCAGCATCTTTCTATTTAAGTAGTATCCGTAACTGTTTATTTTTTTGTACTAACCTTATTAAATCAATATTATTATCTATACATGATGTAATAATACTTTGGTATTAATGGAAAATGAGCAGAAAAATGATGCTGATAATTGTTAAAGTTTATAAATTTCCGAAAAATATTAAAAAACCAAAAATTTAAAACATTCAAAATACACCAAAGTACACAGTCTTGGCTTCTTTACAAAAAATTTCTAGTTAAATAACACATTTTAAAGGACAACAAATATTATCAGTAATAATGTATTTTTGTATACATTGTATTATATCTTGGCGCTAAAGATATCTAATTTTTTTAAATTATCGGGTAGTCTTTTCTATGATAGTATTTTCTATACTTTATATACTATACTAGAATTATGTATCTAAAAATTAAACTATCAAAAATATAACTAAAAAATGAATTACATTAAATTGTATTAAAACGTCGCAATCCTATGTAAAAAATTATATTTTATATGCGAGGATTAATTAACTAAGAAAATCCATTTTTTATGCTTCAATGTACTTTTACATACTGTATTCCGTGTATTAAATGGTACATTTATGCACGCTGTGCGTAAAAGTAAATTGTATGACAGTGACCAAGAACGAAACTATCGCTAGTTTATTAATGAATGAATCAATGCATGAATGAATAAATTAATAACATAATGGATAATTTAAAAAATAACAATGTGTAAATGTAAAATTGCAATAGTAAAACAGGTCCACTAACTATATTAAACATTTTCCCCCATGAGAATTGCCTTAAAAATGTAAACGAAGAAAATCTTTTTCGCCTCCTCTTCGGAGCGTGAAATTGCCTTTGACAACCCATGTATTGAATAGGGATTATTATAAGATTTTTTTAAAAATGTCCATTTTTACACATTCTGAATCGAAAAATATTGTCCGCGACACTGGCGTAGAATTTACACCTTAGATGGTGTTTCCTCGTCCCTCGAGCGTGCAATCACCATCTGAGGCGCAAAACTCCATTTTATGGCCTAGAAAAAGGTCTAGTCAAGCCCCACTTACGTTACAAACACTTTAGCATTTATTACATGTAACTTTAGTAATTTAGTCTCATTATTGTTAAAAAAGAATCAAGTAGTATTCAATAATCACAGCTAATTATTTTCTCTCATTTCTTTCGATAAACTCATAATTGCAATCAAATTTTTTTTATCAAAGTTATTTAATTTGTTATGTCGAATTATATCAGAAAAATAATAATGTAAACACTGTTTAATACCATTATGATTATTGTGTTTTTCTTGAAAAACATGAATATCTTAATTGTTATGATTATCTTATTCTTTCTTCTGTATAATTTATTGCTGCATGAAGAGGAGGAGTAAAGCAATTTTACACACTAGATACATAATATACTATTTTAAGTGCGCATTGTTTCTTATTCTTGCAATGTCATAAATAGACGTCGGAAGTACCTGGAAATATTGACTTGAAAATGAATTTGCGATTTAGAAAAAATTTGCGAGGGAACTATAAAGTTCGCCATTCTACTAAATTTATCCATAACATAATTCTTTAGTTGTATCAAAATTATATTTCTATATTATGATCCCTTCAGGAACATTGCAAGCGGCAATACTCTTTTATATTTCTAAATTAATATTAAGAATAAGATATTACATTTCAATATTTCACATAATGAGGTATTGAAAATTACTCGATAACTAAGTAGTTAAAGCCTGTTGTTTGATCGATAAACCCATAGAAGCGTTTGGTACAATCGGACAAGTCAATGTAATTAGATTGGAAAATCGGCCTGAAAATGTGCTATATTAACAAGTCTTGCATAAATTTCAAATAATTTCAATTAATTTGCAATGCAAATTTTATGAGTTTAAAAGTTAATATTTTTACATTATTAAGATTTATAGAAAACCATACGTCTATCGCAGTTACGATTGTTCACGTAATTAATACGATGGAGAATGAATTAATGTTTGAGTTATTAACCTGACTAACTACACTATAAAATATGTCATGAAATTAAAGTTACAATAGTATATTCCATTTAATGTAACTGAACATTACAGTGATATTTTGTTACAATTAAATACAATTGAATACAATTGAATGCAAATTTCAGGAAATTCTAAGAATTCTTTCATAAAATTTCAATTAAGGTCAAGTACAGTAAGGCCACATGTAAATTTAAAAAAAAATGAAAATTTCCAAAAATATTCAAATGCACTATTTTTTTAGCATTATTTATGTTTTATCTGATCGAATAAAATCAGTTTGCATTATTATTACTTGGAAAACATAATAGAGGGCGATATCAACCCAAACTTAAGGTTCTTTTCTTTTCAAAAAATGTTTTCCGGTTTTGGTTAAGCATTTATCAACGTATTTTACAATATTCATCTAATAGTAGCAAAAATCATCGCTAGATGGCGAGAACCCCGAAATCTATATTCTCGGTAAGGCTGAAAATGAGCATGTTCGCAACTTCTTCCTCTCAACCATTTGGTTTTTTTTTGTGTAATCTTGTGTTCGTATAAGAATAAATTTCGTAGGCAACAATGCGACTTGTTTTGAGACTACGGAAATTGATTCTTGCTAATTCCCACCGAATTCTGAACAGACCTCACTGAAACCTGGCATATATTCGGAAAAACGGAATAAAAACCTCCAAAATATAAATGGGCTTGAAAATATGTCTAGTTTGTGTTTAATTAGAATATGGTAGGATAGGAGTGAAGTTATCGACTGATCGAGAATCTCTGTCACGGTGAGCGAGAGGCCCGGGTTCGATCCCCCGCAAGAGCCCATTTTTTTTATATTTTCGAACTTTACTGATTTGTTTGCAAGAAATGATAGCATAGGTATTTACATATAATCTTATAACAACTGTATAACAAAGAAGTTAAATTAAGTTTAAAAAATTTAGCTATAATGATTCTTCAAATTTTTGACGTTTTTATAATATGTCTAAATTAGTAAATGGAAATATTACAGATAATTTAGCGGAAATATTTCTTAAAAAAATGAAACATTCTTGGGTTGTTTTGGGAATATTTAGGTGTTAATTCGGCAATGCGATGTAATGAAAGCAAATTTGAAGGTACCGAATTAATTAAATTTTTTATACAGTTCACTACAATGCAGTAACCAATTTCTATCCGTATCAACATTTTCATGAACAATAATAATTTCTTTTAATTTCCTTGTTGAAACTTGCGTACGTTAGATTTACATTAAATTTCATCTATTATTTTATTTAACTCCGTGCGCGAAATTGAATTTCGCGCACTATTTGTAATGCGCGAAGTAACCCATTTGCGCACTGCACTTCGCGCACTGAAATGAGTGCGCGGAATACTTCACACACTAAAAACAGTGCGCGAAAAATTTCTCTCACGTAGTCAAAAAAATAGAATACGATACACGTGCGCCGTAGGTGACTTTCGCACTCGTTACACGCGTGCGCAAATCACCTACTTCGCGCACTTGTATCGTAATATACTATTTTAACATTGTAATTTTAAACCTCAAAAAAATTAAATATATATTTTTATTTGTTTTAGTACTGGGTATCAATCGAGGTTTTGTTTTAAGCAATTCTCTTAATGAACTTAACTTTAACTTAGTGAACTTCAGAATCACATTTTAGAAGAAAGAAACGAAATTTATAAATTTTCATAAACTTGAGGATACTCATTATTGCAATTCTTGTAATGTTTAAATCATAGACAAGAAATAAAGAATGATTCTACAATACCATAAAGTTAATTTCGTAATAATTCATTGACACCCAATTTTTAAAGATAATATTTAGATCCAATTAATATAAAAGTTCTTAGATTACATTTGTACATTTTGATACATACAAAACATAAGTGGATTTCACCATAACGATATCTAAGGGCATAATACCGAAGTTCAGTTGTATTTTCGTAACTATTAACGAAGTTTGAACTTTATTTCGTAAAAATTGAAAATAAATCATCCATATTAACTGTTGAAATTATACTAATTTAGTTTCAATACAAATTATCATCATTTTTTAGATATTGCGATTTGGTTCTTCGTAACCTGTCTTCACAATTGAATAAAATACATTTTTTCATTTAAATTCTGTAACTAAATATAAAAACCTGACTAATGCTCTACACTAATCGATTTAATTAAGAAACCAATTGCTGTAATCAAATCATAACGCAGATCTATAAAATAAGGGGTGTTGGATGTTGAGTCATTTTGGACGTAATTTTGTGCGTTGAATCTGATTCAGAAGTTATAAATGGGCGATCACATAAGTATTTTGATATATTTGAGGTTATGTACTCAAATAACGCGCATATTTTTTTGCTCTCTTTGAGGTTACGTACAGGATTCAACAATTTTTTTGTACTTCCGTACTAATTGCATGCTTTTAGTACTACTCTTACCATTCAAAATAAGATTTTATTCGATCACCTACTACTTTTTCTTACAAAGTTACAGCCATTTTATATTATGTCATTGGTCCAAAAGCGTCATAAGCATTTTAAAATTTCTCTTGAAAATTTGTACTTGAACATTTCTAGGTTTGCTGAGTACGAACATGAAGTCACAAAATAAACATCGTTAGTTACAAGATTGCGGATTCAAAATGGTGTACCAAAATGGATAAAAAATGATATTAATAGAATTAAAATATATTAATAAATAATACAGAAGGCCAAAAACATTGCTGCACCCTGTACGTAACCTCAAAAATAGCAAAAAAGGCGTTGCGAGTACATAACCTCAAATATCTCAAAATCCCGACGTGATGGCCCACTTCTAACTTCGGATTCGGATTCAACTCACAAAATTTCGTGAGAAATGACCCACAGCTTCCCAGCGAAACCATGTTGGCCAGTGTAATTCAAAGAGCTGGTGATAATGTCCAAAGAATTCAACAGACGGCGCGTTGAATCATGTTGCAAACTCGTATATATTACAAATTGGGACAGGTAATAGATACTTCCCAATTAAATCCAACCGCCATTTTTACAAACAACCATAATTAGCTTAAACAATGAAATTAATATGTTCAAATAAAAACAAATGAATTATTAACAAATTATTTAAATTATTAAATATTTAAAGCGTATTTATGTTCAATTTTGATTCAAAATTCTGATGACGTTCATATTATTCAATTTACTTGGTACCAAAATTCAGGTTGTATATACTAGTATATGTATCATACAGGTATATGTAAAGTATGACGTCACTTAGTATCCATGAACTACCGCAAACACGAAATCTCATTTAAAAACCAATATCTGCATTTAGTTAATTCAGATGAACAATGCAGCATTAAATGGTTTGTTTCAGTTAATAATTTAGTCTATTTGTCATAACCAAGTATTATTTTACATTTTATTTTGTAAAAAAATTCATATTTTATGAATTAATAAATTGCAACAATAAATGGATAAAGTATGGCTATTATTTACGCTTAAATTCATATATTTTTGATGACTGAATGATTTGTTGCAATAAATTAAATAACATATACGCATTAAAACATTTTTTAAATATTCATATGTTATTTTAAATGTAAAATACATGAGAAACATTTTTTATAATTATAACCAAATTTGAATTTATTATTACAAACTGTTATAATTTTGATTTTAAATTTAAGAAAATTGACGTGAGTTACTATATGGGAGGGTCTAATTATTTTTTATCAATCACATTTATTATATTTTATGATTAATAGATTTCATCATCGTCACTTATTTCCGTATTTTCTGATAAAAAGAACATAAAATCATTTCGTAAAAAGCTAAAACTCATCCTTTGAAAGCGGAATAAAATGCCAATCAGTATGACGTAACAGCTGCTAACTAATGTTCAAAGAAAATTAAAAAACAATTGAATCTATATAATAGAGAAAATTGCAAAATTGAAAAGTTTAATTAATTGTAAAACGATTTAATTATCCTCCACTAATTATATTTACTACAATTTTGCGAAAAATGTTGACGAAAATGTTTTGTCCCGATCATATTTATTTTCTTTATCCCAAACAGTCCTGCCATTTTTAAATTCACGATATCGCCCGATATGTATGCGTATGCGCAAATGCTACTTTTTTTCTTTTATTTAATAATTAAGTTTTACAATAATGTTGAAATATTCCGTAGAGGGAAAAAATGTTATAAACAACAAAATGTAAATAACATTCTCATTTATAATGAGAGATAGTCTCCTACAGATGTAGTAATAAACGATGTAACAATAACCTACTTTCTGCCCTGAACCCGATTTGTAATTCAAGAGAAAGAAATGTACACGAACGTCCTGGAATCTGTGAAACGGAAAATAAATAATTTATAATAATTCAAGAAACGGTTATATTTTCAACGACAACTTAAATAAAGCACCTCGAAAAAATATCGAAATTAATTGATAAACTGTGTTAATTTTGCAGGTATTATCATATATTCTTTCAAAATTCCCGCGGTTTATTACGCTGATCTTCCAAAAGATGGCGGGTTTCTCGCAAGCGGCAGAAGCCCTTGACTTACGCGAATCCCTCATAAGGGCTCCATACGTATGCAGGGGTTCCAATTGTTTATTTATAATGGTACTATGTTTAAAGGAAAGTATTTCGAATGAATATAAACTATTTTTAAGCATGTGAGTTTGTTCAACCGTTTCTTCTTTCTCTTCCTCTTACTTCATTATTATTATATTAAAGTAATTTTCTAAACAAAATGTTATATTAACAATATAACAATAGTTTGAAACAATTGATCTGATGTTCTAAGCTCTTATTCTAATTTCAGGACATTTATTAAACTTAATTTGTACAATGATATTTCATATTTTTCCTAAAATTATATTAACTGGCAAATCGTTGTTCCTTTTGTTATTAATGACAAATGCAATACGCGTTACAAGTTTTTAATAAAAATGATGTAGATATTTTTTAGAAAGCGGATGAAAATGGCAACTGATAAAATGTCCGATTTGATGGATATGTTGATGGGGATGATGAAATGGGGCTCCACATTATCTAACAACCACACATACATGCAATATTCGCCAAATCCACTTGCTGAATTACAAACAACGGGGATCTACGGCAATAAGTTTATTTGCAAGGAAGGTTTTAACCAACTCTTTTTAGACTGGTTAGAATTAGAATCAAGTGATCGATACGTATATTTGCAGATGACCTGCCTATTCAAACACTCGCCATTGGATTCTACAAAGCCGGAAATATACCCCGACAAAAATGGTAGCATGGATAATTGAATTCCCGATCAGGTTTGCTAATTTCCGAGTAAACTAGGTCTACCTTTTTGAATGAAGTTGTTACCAGGTAATATCGATTCAAGCCGTTAGGGCGGGCGAATCAGTGACCTCGACTCAAACCGGAAGATGCTGATGCCGCACGCGCGTCGATGTCCCTTTTTCAAATTATCAAAAAATCAATCCCAGACCAGTTTTCTAAAATTATGATCAGTTAAGGC
Source organism: Trichopria drosophilae (assembly GCA_030407085.1). NCBI lineage: Eukaryota > Metazoa > Arthropoda > Insecta > Hymenoptera > Diapriidae > Trichopria > Trichopria drosophilae. The sequence continues at coordinate 80,764,786 of CM059587.1, read as the reverse complement.
GTCAACCCCTTTCCCGGAAATGTGTCTACCAACGGAGGGAAAACTCGCTGATGAAAATATCCACGAGGAAAACGCATTCGAGGAAAAGTATCGCGTGCGACCTTTAGAATCCCACATTTGCACGCGTCCAGAGTAGAACGACCTCAGGAGTGCGAATGGAATCTCAGGCTACGTCATTGCCATCGTCGTCGAAGTCCTCGACCTCAAAAAAATTTCGGGTCACTATTAAAATAACAATAAAGAATCGTCTCAATTCAAAAAAATTAGATGCAATTAAATTAATTGAACTTTTGCAGTAGGTCTATTGAAGATGATCAGTGAACTTCAGAGGATACTTAGATATTCAGGGGGTAGAAGTAATCAGGTCAAGTTCCTCAAACGATACTTTTGATAGCTAATCTATTACGGTATATTAAAATCGAACTACCACGAGGTTTTCCACCAGGATTTTGAAAAATTAAGGCAGCATACCTAAGACCACTCATCACAAAACTGAGACACTTAATTGACCAATACTTACAAATGTCAAATCTGATAAAACCAACCCGAACAGACTCCTGATGGACTCGTTACCCAGAATCAAAATTCGAAAAACTTCCACATGGACATAAATCCTATTTTTCTAGGCTAAAGGCACGATTGAGGTCCAAAGGATACTTACGTTTAAGCAGCCTGTCACCAGTCGTTCGCACCTGGTAAGCCTTCCTGAATCGCGTAAACCGAAATTGACGACGTAATTATTATTTTTTTTTTTAAATAAATTCGGTTGGGTCGCGTGTTTGAAAAAGGCCCGCGGTGTTGGAGGTGCAAAACGCCGCGGCGGACAGGCTGCACTGAGCCTCGCGATCTCGCCAAGACGAGGCTTGCCGGCCGACTGAGGGGTGCGATCCGATATTGATTCACGCACCCGTGACGTCACACACCCCCTAGACTCGCCCCGTCTTCTCGATTTTCCCCACCCTCGAGCTAGTTGATAAGGACGAAACTATTCCATTGGCCATGGACGATTCTGCGCCCTATTGTCATCAGAGAGAGTCGAGAGACTGGAAGGAGAGATTTTGAGAACACTCGATCATCTTTTTTTTTGGACTCTATGTAAAGGACGTCCGATTTTACATCCAATGGCTGCTGGTAACATATAATTCGTTCATACCTTATCAACTGTAAAATTGTACCTGTCTTCCCAGGTAGAAACTACAGTTTTTGGCTGATGAACGTGTATACTGGCCAATTTTCCATGGATTATGTAACAATTTCGGGGATGGTATTTAGGTACCTTTTTTTGGATTTCTTTGAGTTTTTGCATTACTCCGAATATTTAACAGGAATAACCTTGCCATTTTTTGCCGGATTTGTACCTCAAAGGTGCCCTAAACTAGACATTAACTAGACAAAAATCGAAAAGGAATATATAAAAGCTATCTGCAGGTTGAATAAAAATAAATGGATTAAAACTCCTAATAACTGTTCAGCAAATGATTGAGTGACCTCTAACCATTTTTCTAAAATTCTACAAAAATGGATGGATTCGGTTCATTTAAATAAACATTATATGGGTGTCATCTTAATTTAAAAAATAAAGTAAACAGTCTGATGTATATATCGCATCCCACATTGAAATAAAATCTCCAGAATATCCCCAAAATGTCACAAACGTTACAAGTGAAATATTGCAATTGCAAAATCTCCAGCATATTCTGAAAATGTCTCAAACAAAATGTTGCAAATGACATATTATGATAACATTTCATTTGAGACATTCTAATGATTCTCAGAATATTGTAGAGATGTGATATTCGAAATGTGACACACATTTCACACTTGACGTCGCCCGAATGTCGCTCAGAAAATAATGAAAAATATTGCAGATGAGACATTCTGAGAATATTTCATTTGAGACATTCTATATTTATTATTCTTAGAATATTGTGGAAATGTCTCATTTAAAATGCCTCACCACATCTCAATTTTAATATCGCTAGAATGTTTCGCGAGAATCTCGTTGCAGAACATTGCAGATGAGACATTCTGGAAATATTTCATTTGAGAAATTGATGCAAACAACGCAGTTTAGAAAGGCAATATCTAACCACAGAACTACCAAATGTTAACAACTTATTACAAGTAGGAGTCAATATCCTATTATTCTCCCAGAACAAGAAATACACCGAAATGTATAATTACTACTGCAATTTTATTCTACACTCTCTACATTTCTTTAAAATAATTCTTAAAATAATAAATCATATGTGTTCAATTTTTAGCAGACATATGTCTTTATTTTTCTGTATAACTAAATGTCTTAAATATGACTATTAGTGTGCGTGAAATATGGTAATGTAGAGAACTTCTAGATGTAATCTAGAAATATTTTTACCTACTTATCGAAATCAATGCGATTTCCTTAGTTTGAGGCCTTTTTATATGGATTTGTAAATAAATTTAAAAAAATGCAAATTGATGTTGATAAGTCATAGAAAAATGACAAAGCAGAAAACGGGTGAAAAATTGAAAAAGAACAAACGAGGACTCAGAAGAACATTAATTTATAGAGACAACAGATCATTATTCGAGCGCCCAGTAAACGAAGACGTATTGATAACCAAGAAATACTTATTAGTGATTGTTAATCCTATTTGGCAGAGGCTCATACCTTTGATGACCTACATGGAAAAAAGTATACATGGCATAATTTAATCAACCTCGTTAAAATTAATATTCTTAAAAATGTTTATTTATCCTATTCATAAATGACTAATAAATATGAGAATAACATTTAAAATAACATTATTTCTTATGTAGAAATGCCAAAATTAATTAAATATAATTGAAATGGAGTAACATTTCTATATCTTTGAAGAAAAAAATAACTGTATGAAATGTTTGCGTATAAGAAAATATTAACGTCTGCAAAGAAGTGCTTAAGTTTTTGTTTGAACTAAACCCGCATTTATCAATATCCCTTCTACGTTTGAATAAAAGTTACTCTTGTTTACGCGGTAAGAATATACATCTGAGCGTAGCGTAGTGGAGAAGACCCGGGTTCGATCCTTCATCGGGGTAAATTATTTTCAGGTTCATAGATTTATTTGCGAGCGAAATTGTAAAACTATATTCCGCAATAACATATCTAACAACAAATACATAACAATAAAAATCAAATTAAATATCTATAATAATTCGTTCTATTTTTTAATGTATGACCGAAATCTCTTTAGAATGTCAAAATAATATCTGCAGAACATCTCCAGAATGTATATGTTCAGAATAAAATCAGAACTCCTCTACGATATCTCTAGAATATTACAGATGTTACCAGAATATCAAAAAAGCGGACATCTGACCTTCTGGAGATGTCTCTAAAATATCCCTGAGAACATCGCCAGAATATTAATGTCTCTAAAGTAATATTCTGGAAATTTCATATGGATATTTTTTTTCTATGTGAGATTACTTCTGTTTCTTCTTTTCAAGTAATGATTACGAAGTAAACACCGGAAAATTATAGGCTACTGTATTTTTTGCAACTGTTAATTCAGGAAAATGTAGAAAATATCTCCATTGTCAAAGTATATACCGCTAAAACCAGTCGGTATGGGAATTTTTCCACGGAAAATTTTCTTAGTGTAAGAGAAAAATTCTACGTACTGGAGTACATTTATAATTTTAAACTAAAAATTATGATTTTAACTGGATAGTATGTACGTAATTTTTGTCCATTTATTTCATTCTCATTTTGAATAATTTTATTATACAATCAGTAGGACATTTTTCAAAGACTGTGCGGAAAAAAGGTCAATTGCCATTTAATTGAAAAATGTACGGTAATATCCATTAATAGTTTTTGAAAAACTAGAATTTATTATCATATTCTAGGCATAATTTGAATAACATTGCCGAATAGTTATTAGGCAGAATTTTTAGAAAAATGACTGCTTTAAAAAATGTTTTCATCCAAGATGCAGGCAGTTTTGTAACAAAATTCCTGCTTTTCTGATTTCGGTCTACGTGTAGCCTAATTAGTGGGCGTTTTTGAGCTTTGTAGTTCCAAACTACTCAAATTAACAGGAAAATTGAATGAATCCGGTAAAAATGGGTAAAATTCCCTACCAGGGATGGAGGGTATATAAAAATCTTTACGCCATAATACTTTCAGTTATGCAATTAAGGTCATACGCAGGCAATTATAATCTGGGTAGCATACGTAATTTTAGGGGTCGCTAAATACGAATCTGATGTCATATTTCTAAAATTCAAAATGACGAATCCAATTTGGAGGATCGAAAATTGCGAACATGAGCTCGTCAAAATAGATACTCGGGGGTGTTTTTAGGTCACCGAAAATGGATTTGTTATCAGATTTACAAAATTCAAAAAGACATCTAAAGGTGTCGTGTGTTTATATTGTGTTTTCGTAGGTAAAGGGGATTGTTAATTATCAATGTCGCCTTCAAATTTCGGAAAAGCTTGATGACATTTTGAAATATAAATATATAAAAAAATGCAATATACCATTAACCTTTTCCATCACAGTGTGCCCTTCAGCGACCTACCATTTCTGTTTTGACATTTAAAAATCAGCCTCTCATGTTTTTACGCCGTGATTCATTTTCCACATAGTTGAGTCATTTATTTATTGAATGCAAGTCATCGCTCCTATTGAAATACTGTAGTTAATTAATTATCAAATATATTTAAAAAAATTAATATTTTTTTCTAAAAACAGCATCTGTGAAAAATAATTCCGGACAAACATAAACGGGTAACTTATTATTGATACATTTTTGAAGTCGCTGAATACGAATCAGATGACGGTTTTCAAAAATTCAAAATGACAAATAATACAGCAGACAACAGATTTTAAATCTACTGAATTTTCATGAAATCCGATGTTAGATTTCAAAAATTCAAAGTAGCGGATAATATGGCGGACAAAAAATTTAAAATCTACTGAATTCGCTGGAAAAAAGTTATTCGGGGGTTTTCGGGAACGCTAAATAAAAAAATGAGTTTCAATTTTTTAGAGCTAATTGTAGATTCGTATTTAGCGATCCCAAAATCCCTGGAATAACCCTTTTGCGGCGAATTCAGTCGATTACAAATTTTTTGGCCGCCATATAGGATTCGCGATTTTAAATTTTTAGAAACTAACATTCAACCAAATTTAGTGAATACAAAAATGCGTGACTGAAAGGGTTAATAATCTGCAACCCAGTAACCTTACGACGATGATTTCGAATTTTGAAAAGTTTACAGCTGATTCTTATTCAGCGATCACAAAAATCCCGAATAGCGATTTCTGTGATAATTCGCGAAAATTATTGAATTTATAATCTGCCTTTTTGGATTCAACGTTTTTTGCTGATTTGACACTAGTTTCGTATTCTGTGATTTAGAAAAAAACAAAGCAGCCATTTTTGTCTAACGTCCACGATTTTTGATCCGCAATTTTGAATTTTGAGAATATCAACCAAATTCGTATTTAGTGACCCCGAAAACTGTTTGAGTATAACCTGAGGGATAAGTTTATTATCGAATTTTGCCGCTAATGAATTAGATATTCTGTCAACTTTAATTATGGTTTTTTAGAGAAATTTCCTACGTAACCGGCAATCTAGAACCCCTTAATAATAGAATATATACTTCCTGATACTAAGATTATTTTTGTTATGTAAGTAAATTCCATATTCTGGTACTATTAATGTACTTCAACTTTATTTTAAGCAGGAATTAAATTATGAAAGAGAGATCATCAATGAAATGAGTTCAATTTAATGACTATTTTTGTTATTGTCAGACTGGTAGATAAATTTTTAATACGGGAACGGCCATTATTTAATTTTAGTTAATTTTCCTCAAATTATAGATAGCCTAATGTCTGGTACGTATTTTACGGTATAAAAATACGTTTCAAATGATAATCGATACATCGACATCACCTTAAAGAGCTAATAGCTAAAATATGAGTAGATGGAATGTTTTCCGATAATGGATCTAAAATAAATACGTGTAATTATTTACAACTTCCGGACACAAAAGGCCGTGTTATCTTTTCTGCACTGATTTCATATAGTGCAGTAGCAATATGTTTAAGATGTAAAAATTATTTACATTTTTTATAAAAATATGTAGATACTTATTAATAAATACAATTTTGATATATTACTCAGAATTTCATTGCATTATTAACATTGTCAGTTTCGTTATAACTTTTGCATTTAGTCCTCAATCAATAGACAATTATTGTATTTATTGTTAATTTTTATTATTTATGCAAATTTGGTTTTCTAGTACTTCTTACCCCTTTATTTTCGTCCATACTTTAATCGGAATACCACAGTAAAAATTGTCAAAAATCGATTTTTATGATAAACTTCATAAAAAGAAACAAACTTAGTTTTTTTTTTATTTATATGTCCAAGAATATTGATTTTAAAACAGTATGTTAATGTGGGTCAAAAAACCAACAATCAAAAGCCGATAATCAAAAAGCCGAAACATAAAAAAATGGACACATCGACATGCGGACAGACCGTTTTTTTAAATGTTGGTTTTTTTACTGACGGTTTTTGGAGTCTCGGCTTTTTTTTTACTGATCGACTTTTCAATTGTCGGTTCTTTTATTGCCGTTTTTTGGCTTTCCGATTTATCAGGTTTTCACCCCTCGTCCTACTGAAAACTTTTCTAAGAAATTGTAACATTTCAAATGGTGATTTTGGGATAGACTTAGAATGAAAAAAAATGGCCATTTTTCTGATAAAAATAACTATAAGGTATTAGAATTTTTATTATTTAAACAGTAAGCATCGCAATAAAATATAGTAATTTTTCCAACAAAAATGGCAATTTTCTCCATTCTAAAAGTCTGTCCCGAATAACCATCTGAAATGGTAAAATTTCGAAGAAAATTTTTCTCCGTGAAGGTAGTTTAGTCATTTCTTTTTGTGTATTAGTACAAAAGAAGAAAATATCAATAGTTATCATTTGTTACAATGTAATCACATTAAACAATAAAGATATGGGAAATAATGATTGTGAAAATAATAGGAAGAACGACATTTTTGGGTCTCTACTTGAAAAAAATACATTTTTCAAGATTTTTCCAACAATACTTAGTATTCAATGTTAAAACTGCGCAATTAAATTCGAAAGTACAAACATTAAATTTGTTAATGATAGTAAATTTTAAATTTTGTAAGAAGATTATTATTTTGATATTAAGTTAACTTTTCGTATTTTTAAATTAAATAATAATTAATAATATTTCTTGGTGTTACAGGTCAATTAACTAATAATATAAAAAAATTTTTTAAGTAACATAATTTTTTTGGTTTTCGATTGAAAACACGAAGATGGTAAAAAGATGAACATCGCCGGATTTTGTATGATAATCGCGACAAAACCTTTGGAATATTCATATCTGTATTTAAATATAGCAAAGGATATAGACAAACCCGGTTTCAGGTATAAATATTAAAACTAATTATTTTTCCAATCGACAAAACAATTAATAGTTTATAACTTTTTAAGCATGGATTAGATAAATTCTAACTTTAGGTCAGGTACCATGTGTGCTACAATTTTTCTTCCTTAAAGATAACATGAAAAAACTGAATCAAAATTCGTTGATAATTGAGGATATGTGGGACTTAATGGATTATTGCAATTGTAAACTTATTTAAATTTACTTTATAACTTTTTAGATTATTACAAATATTTTTTACAGGAAAAATAAATATTGAGTAATTTAATTACTAACTATGTATTTTTAAATGTATTTTTATCATTAACAAATTATTCAGTTCTCTATATTTATTGAAGTCTTTATAGCAAATAAATCACAGAAAAATTAAAAGAAAATAAAACGAATTTAGAGAGTACATTTGAACTCTCGCTTCGAATAAAATCCTTGAAAATTTCCATTTTTCATTCAAAAGATCACTTCAGAGCTATCCAAGTACATACTTGCTATTACAAGTGCACTGACAAGAGACTTGTACATGAAATTACACGTGGAATACCTTTTCGCTGAAAATTGTACTATGCCAGGCAGTATTTTGGTACTACCGACAAACAACCTTTCAGGAAAATATTTTTACTGCATGAAATGTTACATTTATTTTTGGTAAGCATGTCAACGATTATAATATTTTTTAAGAAAATCGCGTCAAGAAACCCTATCGCCAAAAGTCTGCATATAATATTTCCGTCTAAACCTTAGGTTTTAAACTTTACGCAAATAATACATTTTAGGCCGAATTTTTACTTTATGTTTGAGGCAAAAAGTCTAAAAAATTTTTCCGACCATTATCAATCCTTTTATGAATACTGCAATGCAAGATCTTTAAAGTGGTATTTGCAAAGAATAAAATAAAAAATTTTCATAAAATCGTAGCTCCAGGACAAAAAATGTAGCGATTTTTTACAAAAACAATTGTCAGTGTCTTGCATTGTAGTATTCACACAAATATAAACAATGGTAAAACAATATTGTTTGACAAATTATTTTGTCTGCGTTAAAAGTCGAAAAAAAACGTTAGAAAATTAAATATTTCGATAATTTGACAGCTAGGAAATAATCACGTATGAATTAAAGCTGAATGTATCAATTGGAAGTTTAATATATGTAGTCCGAAAGATTTCTTTTCGTCTTTCAATGTCTTCAAATTTGAAGATATTTTGCATTATTTGTGTGACAATTCAGAGATTTTGTCCTGTAGTGTATTAGGCATTAATCTTGTCGTCCAATCTGGCGATGATAAAGACCATTCAATACTATATTTTGTACTCACCCGTAATCGTCTTAGAGTGACAATTAAACCAATAAATTGAAAGAATAATTTTGCTCTAACAGAAAAAAATCAATTGTGAAAGCGACGACTTTCACATTTCAAAACAAAAGTTCTCAAATGTTCATAAATTGTCACTCTACAAAGTTAATTTGAAAAAATGTTTTATTTATGCAAAAAACAATATTTTTTACACAGGTTGTTTTTGGCGATAAAAACTGTTTTTGTGACTAATCATAAGTTTAGAAAATTTTAATTTCATAATGCATATTACCCAAAAAGTGATTTTTAGGTATGCAAGACTTTAATGAGCCCAAAGGAATAATTTTTTCTTTAAATCTCCATTTGCTTTTACTATAAATTCAAGAGAATGACAATTCTAAATAACTACTTACCATGTAGAAGATTACGACTTTGATTCAAACAATTATGCTTCACAAAACACTATTCCCTATTTGTTTACCAAATATTTAATATAGTTTCGAGACGTAGATCATTATGCGTTCTATGATATGCATAGTTTTTACTATGAACCTTCAAAATCCAGAACCTAACTATTTAGAGTGGACTTCCAGTCCTACGAGAAAATATTACGAGCAGTTTTTGATGACTGGTCTGGTCCATGGGCTGCAAGAAAAAAAAGTCCAAAAAATCTGTCTAGAAACAGTCTTTAGTCTTTTCTACAGAACTATCAACATTCTTATTTATAATTAAACACTGTAAAATGATTCTAATTGAATTAATATGATTACAATTCAAATTTCAGAACAAATCCCTAAAGGGGAGCTCCGCGCAATATGAATCAAACACAATAATCAGGGCATTATATAATGTTATTATTTTTTGATAATCCAATCATGACGTTAATATAAAGCAACTGAATACATCAACAGAATTTAGCATTAGTATTTAGTCATAACATCAAGTAATATAATTTGCGATCCCATGGAGATTTTATTGTTCTGAATTTTGAATTGGAATCATATTGACCGGCGTTTCGATCAGAATCATTTGGAATCGTTTCACACGCAAATTTCAATTCTACTGCAGTTAAATGCCAATCGGAATTGTCTTGCACATTTATTTCAATAAGAATAAAGAATGCTTTTGCATTGGCGCTCGTTTAGGGATTATATCATCCTGCGGAGTCGAAATGATTGTTTTAAAATAATTACAATTCATCGTACACTATTGTTTAAAACTCAACTTCACGTGACCACCAATTCTCACCAATCATGTTACATTGTCCACGTACATAACAACACGTTAGTCTACACTTCCAGTCCTACTATACTACAAGAAATGAATGGATCATCTAACCTGGTTCGCGCCATGTGTTTCTCCGGTTTCTTATCCTCTAATTCATACAATTCAAGGAAATGCATGTGTTCATGAAATAAAAGTACCATACCTAGAAAATTTTTAAAGTATAGTAATTTTTCAACGAGTAAAAAATGTTTAGTGATTACTGCGGTACACGAGCTAAGCAATAAAGTCCAGAAATGCATTGGGAATTGACTTCTACTAATTGTTTTTATTTCGAACAAAACCACACATGAAAAAATGTTTAATATTAAAAAGAATGTCAATTTTGACTACAAAAAACTGAAAATGGACACACCAAAGTTGGACCGGACACGTGGCATCGTTGGCAGAGACAACTGCATCGTGTTAGAATAGGTATTATTCTAAGAAGACTAGACATCGATCGAGTGCGAATCCTATACATAGTAACACGAAGACAAACATAGCCGCCCCCGACAATCGCATTGGGCCGCAGAAGGTACACTCGAATACCGTTGAAGGAGAAAAAGGTAGAGTAGTCGATACAGCAAACTCGTTCGATATCACTTGACCCACTCCTCGTCGTCACCGCACCTCCACCAAGCCTCCGTCATCCCCTGAACCCACGCGACGTTTCACCTTCGCCCACCCACCTGATTTTCGGCTGGATGTCGTCATACATCGCCACTTTACGATGCTCCTTTACCTTACCTAGAACCTTTAAAAATGCTAATTGCCTTCCTACAATTGACGTCATGAACGATTGCTATATACCTAACCGCCGAAAGAATTCAATGAAAACCCACATGGAAATCTTTAGTTCAAATCTCACATATAGGCATGAAATTCTAAAAAAGACTTTAATCGAAAGCGATTGTGGTCAGCTGCACTACTCTGAACAGAACCAAGAAATTATCTGAATTGAGGATTCAGGATGGTGAGAGACTGGAGATTAGAAATTTGATTGGGGAAAAGGGATACCCCACTTTCTGGGAATGTGCAAAGCTTATCCTAAAAAGAAAGTGAATTCCCGATGAATTCGAAACTCGATGAATCAAGATCAGGTATAATAAGATGATAAAAACAATCCTGAAGATTCCATTGAAGTCACAACAAATCACAAAAATAGGAAACTCATTCTAGGAAATGCGCGGTTCTAACAATAAGACTGATGAGTTTCGGTAACCTCTTTAAACTAAAGACAGAACCTGGAGATGCCAATGAAAAAAATGCAACAAAACTCAAGTATCCAATCCCGACAGCTGAGGAACCAGGCCTTGAAATTGTAATTAAAAAGATCAACGCACCACCCAAAGTAACGAACTCGGTACGAGATATGCGTTGAGAACTTCAGCAAGCAGGTTTTATCAATAGAAGATTTACCTATTGCTGTTGATCAATCTTACGGTGAATGTAAATAAGTTAGAATATAGATATATTTTGTGACTTTCTCTGAAATATGGGGAACAGGCTTACCTATTTAGGGTATATTAGATCCAAATTAATAGGAGAAGCTTTCATCATTCCAACAGGAAAAAGCTCCACCATCATCCTTCAAATTATCCTGAACTAGAATCACTACTAAGGTATGAGCCAGAGCCACGATAGAGCTAAAGGATCCCGCATAAATCGTGTACTTCAAACTGCAGGCAAATGTTCTTTGCGTCATACTGATCAAAAGTTCTCATAGTCGTATCATTAAGAACTTTAGGCACATGTGTATCTGAGGCTAGTGTACTTTGTCATGTTGAATATGCGCAACATCAACATAACATCAAGTATCCCTCCACAACACTCATTAACGATATTCACGATAGACCACCTGCTTAATTAATTCAATGATAAAATTACTGCATATGAACTTGAATAAATAATCGGAAGGGTATTGTGCGATCGCACATTTGGAGCTAAAATTGGCCACATTGATGTTCGAAATATATTGAATCTGGAGGTCAATCGATTTATATAGCGTGCGAATTTCAATATTTTAGTTAATATACAATTGATCCGCCATAATTGATCCATCCATTTCAAATTTGAAAATCTGACTTTGCAAAAAATCCCTGAGAAACCATATTTTTATGCAATAACAACTATTTTCCATGGAATCATGCATGACATGACACAAAGAACATTTTCCTGCAGTTTGAAGCAAATCCGCCGAGAGATATTTTCCATGCCATTTGTGCGGTTTTTTTTTAAATTAATTGTATATTGAATGAAATGTGACCAAGATTCTGGATCGTGATTAGTTGAAATCACCATGATCGAACAACAATAAGATTTACATTATTCCAGATAACGACTTACGGCGAGAAAACGGTTGATGGTTTGTAAACACGCCATATTGACACTACTAATTATTCTCATTTCAATTTATATTCAATGTGTCCAAATAATCTATTCCCTCAAACGCTTCAGTTTATAATTGTCTAAAGATTGATTCATACCGTAATTTAAATGGTCAAAATTCAGAACGCTAAAGTACCACTACCAAAATAGCCACTATCATAATTCCGAAGACTGTAATTCCTAAGAACGCAACTTCCGTAATACCCGTAAAAACCCGGACGGACGCATTTTTGACATCAGTTTAGGCCTCCGTTTGTGTATGAAAGCAATGGAAAAATATTAGCACACATCCTAAGCAACACAATCCGGCACCTCAGGAAGTCCAAATGTCAGTTTTTGGTCTTCGGGAACTCCTCAAGCGCTCCTGAGGACATCTTGAGACGGGTTTGTGTTGTGTGGATTATTTCTGATGTAAAATTGCTTAAAAATTGTCCTTTCGGTTTTGGGGATTTCGACCTACATCCCTTTTGGTAAATTCGCAATTATCTTATTCGTATTTAGCAATCAATAACTGTTAGGAACAATCCAGAAGTAATTTTTAAACCAAAACAGTAGTCCACTTGGATCGCATAATCTTAGCATCCAATTTGAGGATCAATAAGTTTATGGCAAACCTGCAATGCATTCACGGGCATCCATTGATTATTCTGGAACACTTCGTTGTCCACACAATACTTCATCTGAGAAACTGTCTTCTGTACATATACTTTGGAATTCAATGCAGACATCTTTAGTTTACATAGACGAGAACGAAAAGAATGCAACTGGTAGTGGCTGTTACTCAAAGGTTACCGTAGCCGAAGGTCTTCTATAGTGCAGGGAGTAATCATGAGGTAGTGTTTTCTCCAGGAATTCGATACATCCTCTTCTTTTATTTGAACTCTCTAGTTCAAATTCTAGCCTACTTCATAATAACAATTCCAATGCGCTATAATTTTATGGTATCCTAAGTATTCAGATGAGACGATTAAATTTCACGCACGGAGATGAAAATAGTACATCGTGCAACTAGGGAGCAAATTAGGTGTTTGCCGACGACGGCGAGTTTGACGCCCGAATCTGCATACACCTGTTCTCCCTTGTTGCACATATTATTTTGTCATACGAGAGCGTGCTATTTTACTATATCCCTCGATATAGGAAGCAAAATAAAATTTTCCGCTTAGAATATCTGAAAATATTTTATAACATTTTTAAGAACTTTTATTATGCATCATATTATCACAGACTAAAAACATTTTAGTTTTCTTGAAAAATAATGTAATATAAAGAAATAATTTGTTAAACAACTTTCCTTAATACCTCAAATTTACGCCTTGTTGCCTCGTGCAATTTTTTTAAAGAATTTAAAAAAATGAATACATTTTAAGAAATGTGCGAGTACTTCACGCACTAAAAACCGTTTGTGAATGTTATATTTCACACACGGAGTTGATAAAATTTTTATTTTAACACGATTTATTAGTAACACTCACAAGAGCAAGCATTGAAAAATGTTTTAAATTTCGTAGTTTCTGGCCTTAAGGGGGTTCTACAGTGCTCGTCCGATTAGATAGGAATTTTCACTAAAAACCGTAAATAAAAAATGACTGAATCGATTTTTCCAAATTCGGGCTCTGTAAGGCCAATTTTAATTACTACAGATGGTGTCCTTTAAAATGCCAAGGAAATTAATTGAAAATTGATGGAGAATTTTCGAAAATAAATAAAAATCACTTATTTCAGAAAATTCTCAGTCAGTTCTCAATTAATATCTTTGGTATTTTCTAGGAAACCCTTACAAAGCCCGAATTTTAGAAATGTTATTCGCAGTCATCTTTTATTTACGTTTTCTAGTGAAATTTCCAACCTTACCGGCAGACCACTTTAGAATCCCCATAAAAAGGTAAAATATATTGTAATTCACGAATTCTAAATGGATTCTTTGTTATAATTTGCTCCTTCCTCTATTTTAATTTTCCCGATCATTCGGTGTCCAGTACAGACAGAGCTGGATGATCGCTTCCAAATTTTCTGCGAGTGAAAACTCATTCTATACATAATGAAAACTAAAGAAAGAAATTACAAATACTTGTAAAATTACAAATTTATGTATATTGTATATCAACATGTCGAGCAACTATAAAAAGCTTTAAAATTTCTCCTAAAATTTCAACAACTTATTGAATTTACTTGTTAAAAATAAATTTATGAGGTATAAAAATTGTTACGAAAATCTATCTATCACGAACAACCTCGGAAACGCGATACACCATTTTGGCGTGACTGATACATGTGAGACGCGTTTCATTTCGAGACACGAAACTTGAGTCACGTGCTCGCAGGTCACGAAGTAGGAACTTTTTTCAGGGTTTACTTCACTATAAATTTGTGCATCGATTATGTATCCGGACTCGTGCACTGAATTGAGCAATTGATGATGTGTAGTAACAGCGATTAATATTCAACTTAAATCTGGCAAAAATATTTTCGTAAAATAATAAATATCTCGGAAACCATAATAATTTGAATTTGGTAGCTTATGTCCTGCATATTATATGAAAATGTGGAGTCACCGAAAATATGTGAGTAATTCAGAAAAATTAACTGGAAAAGTTCCAGAATCATACCCTGGCGGCTACCAAAAGTTTTTCCAAGTTCTCGCTATTTTTTCTGAATTTTTAAGCAAAAATTGTTTCTTGACTGTATCAAATTTTTAAGGAAAAATAGATTCTTGAAGTTTCTACATATTTTTCAGATAATTAACTTCTTAATTTAGTATTTTTAACATTTTCATTGAAAAATGTTTTTTTTTAAACCGCTGTTCGAGAATCGGAGTGATTTCGATAGATGGCGTGTGAAAATATTTCAACTATATTGAAATCTTTCCACCCTGAAAATTGAATTAACGCAATTACTATCAGTGGCTATTGCAGTGAAAATTCAAATTAATATTATTTATACAATACCGACCTGCATAAAGTTCCTTTTGTTCTCGTCACCCAAACCACTTTGATAAAATGTTTTGAACACTCCGTGCGAGAAACTCGATTTTTCGCACTAGGGCAAAATTTTGAGATGCGTAAAATCGAGTTCCGCGCACGTCTTATTAAAAAATATCGTATAGAGCACGAGCGAAATGTCGATCTCGAAATGGAGATCGATAATTGCGCCCTTGTTGCATAATATACTATTACGTATTACCGACTGTATAATACGTTATTTCGTCACGATAATTCGCGCCCGTAGGTTTCACGGTAGGACGCAAAATCGAGTTTTACGCCCGAGGCCTTAAAAAATATCTATTAATATTTTATAAACCGAACAGTTGATAGTAAGATGGCACCACATTTTGCTCAACGCTGATAGTTTTATGTCAAGTATTTCATTGAAAAGAATGAATTGATTAGATAACACGACACTGAATAAAAATGGATGTTTAAAAAAATAAGGCAGCATTATGAAAATTATTCACATACACATAGAAATCTGGGTATCCTCTCCTCTACCTCAAAACTTGATTAAAAATGTATACCACCGTTACTAATCTGATTATATAAGTAATTTTAAACTTTTCGACCGCATGAAAATAAATAAATATCGTCTCAATTTAGACGGGCACAATATAAATAAGGAATGTAAACAAAGGAGAATTCTAAAAATAAGCGTCAGTATGATACTAGTGCACGCATCCTATATAAAATTTTTGCAGTTATACATATGTAGCCAGAAAAAAAAAATTTACTATTGAGAAAACGGAAAAAAACCCCAGCCAGTTACGTTAAGCTGTAAAAAAGCATTTCGCACCAGGTTACCACTTTGTACTCTTCACCAGGGCCATAGCAACCGTGCTTTGGACGCTAATATTTATAGATAGATAGATAGATAATATTTATTATTGTCATGGAGCAAAAGTTCGTTAGACAAAAATAGCAAACTTTACAATGATAACACATTATATACTTAAAATTAATAAACAATTATAGTGTTGAACGGTGAGTTTATACATAATAAACAAATTTTTGTTATATATACTAAGTTATATATACTATATACCGCATATACTAAGCCAATATGTATACTACAATATAATATAACGTATTTAAGGTAATTTACGGAATGCATATTAACACGCACTTTAAAAAGATAGTTGATCATGTTCCCGAAAAAAGATTTAATTTAACTAATTTGCTAAATAATAAATGTAATATCAGTTACAATTTTGGGGGTTTAAAATTGCAACGGTGCATTAGTTTTTTAAGTGTATTCTGAGAGTGTATGTGTACTCTCGATAAACCATAAGAAGAGACCAATATACTAAAGATTAAATAAGTAATTTTAAACGGTTCGACCGCACGAAAATAAATAACCATAGTCCTAATTTAGACGGTCACAATAAAAATAAGGAATGTAATTAAAGGAGAATTTTAATGACATTTATTATTTAGCAAATTATTGAAATATTAACTTCCAGGGCAAGGTTGCCATAGCCCTGCTGAAGAGCACAAAGTGGCAACCTGGTGCGGAACGTTTTTTTACAGCTTAATTTAACTGGCTGGGGTTTTGTTTTCCACTTTCCCAAAAGTAAAATAATTTTTTCCAGTTATATATAACTACAATAATTTTATATACGATGCGTGTACTAGTATTATAGTGACGCTTATTTTTAAAATTCTTGTTTATTTACATTCTTTATTTATATTGTGAACGTTCAGTGTGAATTGTTTGATGCTCCTATTTACTCTGTTTTCGTTGTAATTATGAAATGAATATAATTATTGACTTCTGTTATTATATTATTTATTTATTACTTTGTTATGCAATATAAATTCAACATTTTCCTTCACATTTTATACAGGCTGAGGAATGTCTACGTTCGATATATGTCATGAGCGTTTATTAATAAATATGACACATAGGCGTGTTTAAAAGTATTAAATTTTCGATACAGAATGCGTAAAACTCCATTTCTCCCACAAGTTACGAAAACTACTATAAAAGTCGTCTTCACTCTTCATTGTTGCTTGGTTTTGCAGTTTGTTGAATCCTATATTAAATTTCAAATCTCGATAGATGACTAATCGTGTTCCTTGAGGTCATCTACAACCCTCATAGCGATGTCGTATGATGTATCGCCGTTGGCATTCCTTAGTGTCTCGTCACAGCCGTGTTCCAGGAGTAACCGTCCAGCTTCTTTATTGTCCAGTATCACTGCCAAATGAAGAGGAGTATTCCCGTCCTCGTCCGCTGCGTCTACATCCGGGCACCATTCTAGCAAAAGTTGTAGAATTCCAATCCCGAAGTTGTAAATGGCAGCTTGAAGTGCCGTGGATCCATCCTCTTTTCTTCGGTTGATCTCTGCTCCATTAATCAGCAAGCTCTTTACCGCGTCCATGTCTTCTGAAAATACTGTCTTGTAGAGTACAGCCATGGTTGTGATGTCCGTCCGTCTTCTTTGGTTGTTAACTTAAAACTGACTGACTTGTAGTGAAGAATTCGGTCATGGCGTAGTGAAAAACAGGTGATGATAGAGGGGCAACAAAATTTCGTCATGTAAACTATCCGGTAGGTCCCATGATAAGCCTAAGTACCTGCCCCTGTCCATGTGCTTTTATGGGCCTGTGCTTTTCTTTACCTGGTACTGCAATATAAACGGGTCATGTTTTGACGGGGTTGGTCCCAAGATGTCTGGGATAAATTTTCTAATCGGATTGTCCTAATCTTCTCAAATGTACTAAATTTGGTTCTGTTAATAGCCAATAACCTAACGTTTGCAACTTTCTAAGTTATGGAAGTATTTTACAAGTATTCCAAGTCAGTAGTTTTCATTTAACTCTGATAATTTTATTCGAATACACACTGTGGTTAAATTTTTCCATCACATTTTAATAACTATTTATAACAACTATGATGTCAATTTGTACTGATTTTAGGCCTTGACGGAAGATTTTTTTATTCTATATATACATATGCGTCTCTGAGCATCACCAAAATACCATATAAGATGATAATACTGTTTTGTAATTCCTATATAGAAATATAAAGCTCAATAAATGTAATTTTGAACAAAATTCAGTTTTGTGAACAAAACTTAATTTGTTGATTTATACTACATGTAAAATGCGATAATATAGAATATATGTATGTATATCCATTTTTATAGGCAGTATGCTCAGCATACAATATAAAAAGTATAAGTTATAATTTTGGCTGAAAATCAGTTTTGGTATCTGAAATGAAGACTTGGCATTCTAAACATTCACTTAATTCAAGTAAACTAACACAATGTTGAAACTCAAAAAACGAATAGTTTATACGAAGAATATATATAGTATCGTTTATGCAGAATGAGTCTTCACTCTATGCAAAGTGAGTTAACACTCCTAGAACATCAATAATTCACTCATTCAACAGATTGGCTAACTGTTCACTCTATTAGTAGTGTCTTCTAACTCAAATGATTGTTAAGAATGAGCACATCGTGCAATTATTTTGAAAAACTAAAAAATCCTCAACGACAAAATATGTTCTGTAGAATTTACAGCAATTTCCGTTGTCAAAGAACAGATTCTGCAGAAAAAAAAACAGGGTTACGACTAAAGAAAATGCGTTGCTAAGTTAAGACAACCTTGAAAATTGACATCAAAGACAAGCTAGTTAAAATGATTCATACTGTTACAATTAATTTAATTATTTTAAGCATTGCGAACATTTAAGTTACTCGGAAATTGTCCTATCTTTCGAAATTCGGAGTAAAAATAGAGTGTTGCATTTAAAAAATCATCGTGACCTTGAAATAACCTTTAAAATTGACCTCAAGATGAAAACTAAAGATACAATTAAACGACCCTCTCTGTTCTGGATAACTTTTATCAAAACTAATTCTTTTATTCCGCAGTTTGGAAGATATTCGGGTCCACAAATTGAAATTTTTCGCTCTGTATACAAAATTGTATATAAAAGCCAAGGTTAGTTTGACTACTTATGTTATCCGACGCGTAATCTATAAAACAATGATTGAATTCAAAATCTATTTAACAATAAAAACAAAACCACTCTTCACATTGATTACGTATTATTGCTCGCATCTGTGTCTTTGTAACATTGTTCCGATAAGATTTTCAATAATCGTTCCATTTTTGCAATGCAGAGATTAAATAAGAATGTATTATACAAAACAGAGATAATTTTCCTCAAATATTTGAAAGTGTGGTTAAAGTGACTCTTACTCAGAAGTCAGAAATCACAACTGCACGTAGATAATAATCGGCACTCTAAGTCTTATAATATTTACAATTTCTTGCATCGGTGGGATATCATCTTTGTTCTTTACTTGGACAGCCCGAGTAAAAAAAATGTGTCCGATAAATTACTCTGAAGTTTCCTTATAGTTTCGTATTTAGGTTTCCAAAAATCTGCTTACACGGGACGATTACAAACTTACAGAAACTTTCCAGAAACTCTGAATGAGAATTTATCGGAAACACTTTTTTTTACTCGTGAGAGAAACAGTCAGTTGACGATCATGATAGTCCTGATATTAATTTGGGATTTTCTTTACGTAAAATTTAAAATTTGTTGATAATATAAATTACTACATCCTTTGGATACATAAGCAAAACTAGTGGTCGTCCACTATGAATTTTATAGTTATGTATATATACAATTCAGTAAACTTAAAAAATTGTCTTTTCGTATACATTTTTTTTACTACTTCACGTCGACCCATCGTACACTGTTAAATAATATCGTCAAATGTAATGCACATCCATTTTTACAGTAAATTATATTTTTCTCATGTATATCTACACGGAGAGACTAGAGGCAAGATTTTCGTCCGGCCCTCTACGCGCAATAAAGGTACTAGACCACCGGACGAAAAATCTAGGTAGGCGCGCATAAAGATCGTGCATACTCCGTGGCCAAATCGAACGTGCGGAGTATAAACATTCTCCCCACTCTGCCGCACGAAATTCCTCCAAGAGTCGGACGATTTTCAGACCTGGCTCGGACGATTTTCATGCGGCAGTCGGCAGTCTCAATAAATATGTATTTTATTTTTGTTTGCCTTATGCTAAGTGTCATTTCCGAAGTATTTTTTGATGCCGAAAACAGTGGTGGCCTCAAAATTTCTTTATCATGCACAATTTTTTAAAGAAATGAGGTGAAATATGTCAAATTTTGTTTTTTACCACATGAATCATTTTTTTTGTAGCAAATAAATAATTGCCTTAAATTTATAAGGTATCATTTTGGAAGTACTTTTTCGTGCAGACTTTTCCTATGACATCATGATAGGAAAGTGAAGTTAAGTGTGTATTTTTGCTTTATTTATATGGTGGAATATGGTCAAGAACAAAAATGTTGACATATTTAGTTTAAATTTTCACAAAATTGTGACATGATAAATAATTATGAGAGCACCATCGTTTTCAGCAAAAGTATTGTGATGATATAATCAAAAATATAACACTACCCACGACATATTTCAGATTGATAAAAACAGTGGATCTATTGGAAAATTTAAATTAAATACTTCGAATCGATTTTGTATGTCTATCTGTAATAATTCGTAAAAATAAATGTTTTTATACGAAAGCTTCATAAAAATTCTGCAGAAACCATGTGTTGTATTAATTTATTATACTAATTTTTTGGAGTTTAAATCATTTGTAGAAATTAAAGTAGACATTTTTATTTAATCTAAACAGTTCTATAATCTTTAATACAAGCGATATATTATTATTATATATGGTCCGAATTCAGTTTCATGTCCTAAAAATAAGAGAATAGTTAAATAAAGAAAACAAAAATATGAAAAAAACAATTACACATTTGGAGTGGAATGCCCCATAAATTCGATTTTTTAAGTAGAAAGATAGTATATAGATATAGATAATATATAATAAAAAATATAACACTACCCACAACATAAGTAGTATAAAATGTATATATATATATATTTATATATATATATTTATAATAAGTAATTATATTGAATATATAATATATTAATAATTATGCTGTAATAGATGCCATATATATATATCGTGCATTCCATGTCAACCGGGCCAGCTTGATATCTCAAAAACGGGTATTTTTTTTCTACGAAATTTTCTACAGATCATCTGTGACATGTGAACTTTCACTCTGAATTTTTTCAGAATTACGTTTTTTTCTTATTTCTAAATGGCGGACGAAAGTATCTCAAAAAACATATTTTTGTTGTATTTTGTGTTAATTTAACGTAGTTTGGATAAAAATAAATAATGATAAACCCGAGATTAATATTTCATTTCTTATTTATTGCATTTCTAACAATAACTATTGAAGAAAAAAATAAAATTCAAAATGGCGGACGAGAATGACTCAAAATCGTGTTTTTCTACATTTTGTGCTAATTGAACGTTGTTTGGAGTAAAATAAATAATGATAAGCCCGAAATTTATATTAATTTGTTATTTATTGCATTTCTTACAATAATTGAGCCCCCAGTCCAATAATTTAAACCTAATACATAAACAATTTCATATGAATTGTTCCATAAAGGTTCTGAATTCATTGAGAATTATTTATACATTCATTAGCGATAGACAATTACTGATGTATTGTTATAATAGAACTTACATATTAAAGTGCAACAAGGAATTAAAACTTATTCAAATTCATCGGCATCTATTACAGCATAATTATTAATATATTACATATTTAATATAATTACTTATTATAAATATATATATATACATTTTATACTACTTATGTTGCGGGTAGTGCTATACTTTTGATTATATTATATATTTCTGTCAGCTTTATACCAGATCTGTGCATAGATATCTATATCTTCAGTAGAAAACTCGATGAGTGCACAAAATTTTGTGCTGTAATATACTATTATGTATACCTGGTTAAATGAAAAAAATTAATAAATAAAAAATAAAAGAAATTTTAATAATGATCGAAGCACAGATAGTGTGTATATAACATTGTCTAATGTCGATTATATCTTTGACATGGTAAATACTTTTGCTGAAAACGATGGTGCTCTCATAATTATTTATCATGTCACAATTTTGTGAAAATTTAAACTAAATATGTCAACATTTTTGTTCTTGACCATATTCCACCATATAAATAAAGCAAAAATACACACTTAACTTCACTTTCCTATCATGATGTCATAGGAAAAGTCTGCACGAAAAAGTACTTCCAAAATGATACCTTATAAATTTAAGGCAATTATTTATTTGCTACAAAAAAAATGATTCATGTGGTAAAAAACAAAATTTGACATATTTCACCTCATTTCTTTAAAAAATTGTGCATGATAAAGAAATTTTGAGGCCACCACTGTTTTCGGCATCAAAAAATACTTCGGAAATGACACTTAGCATAAGGCAAACAAAAATAAAATACATATTTATTGAGACTGCCGACTGCCGCATGAAAATCGTCCGAGCCAGGTCTGAAAATCGTCCGACTCTTGGAGGAATTTCGTGCGGCAGAGTGGGGAGAATGTTTATACTCCGCACGTTCGATTTGGCCACGGAGTATGCACGATCTTTATGCGCGCCTACCTAGATTTTTCGTCCGGTGGTCTAGTACCTTTATTGCGCGTAGAGGGCCGGACGAAAATCTTGCCTCTAGTCTCTCCGTGTATGCAGTGAGTCCCAGTATAATATCGTCTCGATATATTTACGTCCCAGGATATTTGCCTAATTCCGTCTTGGTATATTTCTGTCGCCGCTCTCTTTTTCCCCCACCTTGCGCGCTGGGGCCTCAGGAAGAGCCTGATGTGACGTCACGAACGTAACGGGACTGAGGAGAGAGGGAGAAGTGTCGCTCCCCTTCTTTTGAAAAAAATATAAGGAGTCGGGAGGAACCTAGCGGGCAAATATACCAAGCTCTACTGTATACGTTAATACGAATTACGAAATTAACACGAACAAAAATACAAAAGTTTTCCAATCGCTTAGCCGTGGTTCAGAATAATGTCTTACTCTATAAGTCAGTATGTATAAAGTGTGCCTAAACACATTTTTGTAAAATAATTTATTCGGCCTCCACCATGCGGTTGAAATTTAACATTATTTTTAAATGGAAAATTTGTTCTTTTCATTATTTTTCCAACAACTTTTTCTATAAAATACTAACAATATTATGTATAATCTGAAGTTGTGTATACTTTTTGTTAAAGCTCTTCTAAAGGCGTTACAAAAATTCCAATTAGAAACAAATTGGCCTATTCGATATTGATATATACTTCATAAATTTCAAATAAAATGAAAAATCGCCGCTTCTTAATGTCTTCTCGAGATCGATCTCAGTCTCGATTTCGGTCTCGAAATAGTTTCGACATAGAATGTCTTTTTTACGCCACACAAAACGATGTTTTACAATGGCTTAATTTTTCGAAAAATATCGTTTAAGGGGGTTCTACATTAGTCCACCGGTAAGGTAAAAATTTCGCTAAAACATGTAATTAAAGGATGATTGAATAACGTTTTTATAATTCCGACTCTGTAAGGGCACTTCTAAGCACTACAAATATAGTATCCTAGAAAATACAAAAGATATTAATTAAGAACTGATTGAGAATTTTCGTAATTAAGTGATTTTTTTTATTTCCGAAAAAATATGAAAAAACAAACCCTACGCTTAATTGAAGAATTAGGCGTAACGAAAGGGAAAGAATATTTTTTATTGTACTATTCAAATAATCAAAAGTCTTGGTATTCTAATGTTTCCTTATCACGGTGCTGTATTGTCACTATTAACCGATATAGGGCGAACCACTATAATCTTTCAGCATCACTTGCAAGAATGCAGGTCATTGATAGCTCCAAATGCCAATGCAAAGATAAATAGAATAAAAAAATTAAGGAAAATCAAACTATATTTAACGTTTAATATTGAAAGCCTTATCAAAAAGCCTAACATCAAGGCATGTGAATATATATGTAGTTTCTTGAATAACATCGGTTTATGCATCTAGTTCTAAGTAAACAATATAAATAATAAGGTAAGTTTGCCTGTGTATGTTACTTAAGTACTTTCTCAATTCGAAACAGTGAAAAATTTACTATTGGAATCAGCTAGAGACAATTCACTGTTCCCTAGTAGAAACTGAATCCAGTTTATAACCAGTTTACAATTTTTCCATGTTAAAGGCATATGAAAACTGGGCAGTGCAAAAAAAACTGCATAGATTTTTATCAGGGTAGTTGGTAACTTTCATCATATTCACTGAATAAACAGCGAACAAATTTCACTGTTCCTCATTCAAGTAGTGAATCAATTTTACTGTCTTATAATGCAACTTCATTTCACTAACGAAAACCGTGAAATTTCACTACTTCTCGGTGGCTCTTTTTTCACTGTTATAATCAGCGACTATTCCCAGAGAATCATTATTGGAAAATGTGAAAATATTAAAATGAAATACAAAAGAATGTAGATTTGGATCGACGCTACTGGAATTCGAAAATGGTTTCGACATAGGCAGGACATAACGCTGAATACATGATATTTACCTTTTTAAAAATAAAAATATTGTTTTGTAGGATTAGGGAAACATAAAGAATTATCTTTAAAATACCCACATTTCAATGGTATCCTCAAAATATTTTCTAAGTGATAAACATATTGAAATTTATTTCTAAGTTTCTTCAAAACTTTTGAGAAATGGTTTACTTATAATTTAACATTTTTTTAAACATCTATATCGTTTAAGATATTCAAAAGGGAAAATATTATTCAGAAAGCAGCAGTAATATTTTTAATTTGATGAATAATTATGATAAACAAAATTGTGTAAACGATTAGTATAGAATATGAGAATATGGATATTTATCAGTTTTAACTAGTGATCTTTTCAGTTGTAATATCCCGAGACCTTCAAAATTATCGGAATATTTCCCGACAGCTTTGTTGCAAACAAGTGAATATGTCAAGTTTTGCAGGTTAAAGATCCCGAGTGCGTAGCATAAAGCAGAAAGAAAGAAAAAATAGAACAAATATGACTTTTTTCAAGTTGATAACACATCAATCTCATCAGTTTAATATGAATCTACGATATAAAACGGCGTCGCTTGGCGAATCTCAGACATAACCTAAATAGGCGAGCGGTTTACCACCGAAAAGTCGCTTAGAACTCAAAGTAACCGACTAAACGCAGCACTAGTGGCCAGAAAATGGTTGAAATCTATTTAGAATATTATTCTGAGTAAAAACATACGTGTACACTTTTTTGTTTTGAGTGGTCCGTAAATTTGAGTTTGATGAAATTTTTCAGGTTTTTGTATTTAGCACCTGCTCCATCCGAAAAGTATATCATTTTTTTTAACGGTGGGCAGGTTTTTTTTTAATAAATTTGACGATGGGTGATTGGAAAAGATGTACGGCAACGGTATTACGATTTGGATATTAATACAAAGCTCTTCATTTGCAAAGTTTTTTTGTCGTCTTTATAATAAATTGCAGTGGGATGAACAGTTGCTGGGTCATTATTCCAGTGAACCCCTTGAATTGCATTTTGAAGAACAAACGCGTAATTCTCAGAAAAGTCACAAATTACAATGCATTCATCTGTTTTCAAATTTTCTTTCGTATAATTAAAACATTCATTTTGTTTTTTTTTTACAAGAAATGAACGACGTAATAATTTCTTCACTGATTCTGTTAAGATATGTAAAAATTCATCTACCGGCGTTATTAGAGTTTGCAACGTAGTCCGATCAACACGTGTCCATTGCTTGTAAGTCACACATTCAATATAATTATCATCGAACATGTTTTCCAATGCTAAATCATGTGTACCAGGACACGTTGAGCAAATTCCCAGGTAGCAATTCGTAGACGGCGGGTCACATATCATTCTTTTTAAACAATCGTGATAAGTTTTAATGGTCTGCGGATAATCACTTGTAAGTTTTTTGATGTTTGCACCATCGTTTAATAATTTTACGTTTTCGTGAACGGCACAAACACAGACCGAATTGTGCTACTGGCTCCTGCTAGAACACACTGTTTTGACCGTAAAGTTGCAAATTTGGAAAAGCTGCATTTTAGTTCAGGATTGTTGTTTTTAAATCCTTGGTGTAACTCTTTTAAATTGATCAAGAGTAATCTTTTTTGTACTCGAGGCCTTTTTCCGTCAAATTTTACGGATACGTAAACCTTTTGCCCCGGGCATTAGTTGACGAAATTCGTCTGATTGATAAAAATCTATTACTTTATTAACTTCGTTCGGTTGTCATCTTGATGACTTTTATTTATTGTTGGTTTGGGTTCCTTAGGGTCTGAAACGTCGACATTTGATGAAAAATTATAGGGCAATTTTTATACCCGAAATGACCAAATTCAATACTTCGTCCAGACCTAAGGTCTTGGTCGAAGGAATTTTATTTTTCGTCACAAATTGCCGTAGATACGATTATTTCAAGATGGCCATAAAACGCACAACGTTAAAATTTCAAATACCGATATTTCCGAAAAAAACATTTTTGCTCGATTTCCCGATACACGTGTTCACTTATTTTGTATCTAGATCGCGTAAAAAAATTATGAAGCGATTTGAAAAGTCGTCGGTCAGAAAGTGTCAGATTTGTAAAAGAATGTCTCATATACGACACGCAATACGGCATCGCACGTTTAGGACAAGTTCGTGCCGGCAGTGACTATTGTTTTGTTGTGCGTAATTTTTTTATTTCATATAGATAATTTTACATAAAACTCATTTATTACTCACGTAAGTACCATACGTACGTTTTATCAGTTCCCTGTAAAGAAAATCATAGGATTGTAGCCTATAAAAATATACAGACTGAATATAAAAATCTATAAAATTCGATAATGTCCATCAGAGAGAAATATATTTGATCATTACAATATGTTATGTTTCAAACAATGTACATTAACCATTTAAAAAAAAATATTATAAACGGAAAATCCACTATATTAGTGATTAAAATGCAGCTGCTTTGGCAAATGATACACGGTTTTCGGTTAATGACAATGCATTAGCCGAATGAACATTTTCGACAGATTTCAGGGGAATCTGTACTTTTTCAATTGTTGCTGGATCGTTTTAGAGGTTGCCAGTTATTCTGAAGTTAGTCAATAGTCTTTTTAGTATATACATATTTTAATTGGTGGATACAAAAGACACATATAATCATCCGGTCACAAAAAACAATTTGTTGATTTTTTTTTATTGATCTGTATATAATAACAATTATTTATTGTTTTACTTGCATATGTGTATTTTTACAGGTTAGAAGATGCGTATAATTAAGTGTATATTTATAACAAAATTTTATGTTTAATATTTTAGTAGCTCCTCAAGATGTCAATATCAAAATATAAAATTATGAGGCGTAGTATTAAAGACTATTCTGTTTGCACGTCAAAGAGAAAAGTTTTAAGATCGCATTGTGTATAGTTTCAGAAAATACTAATGTTAGACATAATTTTTCAAACCTACTGAATATGGTTGGTTAGAAGAAAATAATATTTTATATCCAAATTATTTTGTTGGCGATTCAGCGATGGAGCTGTTACAGAAATATATTTCTTCTTGTGGTGGAAAATCTCCTTGTACAGGTTCCACGAGTTCGTGTTTGCTGTTAAATTTAAGATGTTGTTTCCTTTGCAATCGTTGCAATGAATGTGTAAATAAATATGAAAAATAGGCATTTTCCAACATTTATCGACATTTATCTCATAAACTATTGATTTTAGAACAAAAGTTTATAGAATAAAAAATGTTTGTTTTTATTCAATTAAGCTTGTGGCCTTTTTTTCGATTTTTTTGTGCTAATTTCAATTTTTAAACTAGTTTTGCGTTTTCAAAACTAGTACTGCGTTTAGGTTGTTACTAATACAACTTCGGGGGTAAACCGTTCGCCTAAAAATATCGATAATATGTACTCAGATTTCATTTTGTTATGTTATTCATTTATGGCTTTGGTAGGTAAAATAAATTTAACATTTTCCTTCGCACTTTACACAGGCTGAGGACTGTCTATGTTCGATATTTATCAATAATATTCATTATAAAATATGGAACATAGGCGTGTTTAAAAATGTTAAATTTAGAGTCTTCTTTACTCTTTCTTCTTGCTTGGCTTTGCACAGTTGTTGAATCCTGCAGTGATTCATACATCCCAATAGACGACTATTGTTCTTTGATGTCATTAAGAACCCTCACAGCGATGTCCCATGGAGTATCGCCGTTAGCGTTTCTTAATGTTTCGTTACATCCATGCTCCAGGAGTAACCGTCCAGCTTCTTTGTTGTCGAGGATCACCGCCAAATGAAGAGGAGTATTCCCGTTCTCGTCCGCTGCGTCAACATCGGGACACCATTCAAGCAACAGTTGAAGAACAGTAATCCCGGAATTGTAGATTGAAGCATGAAGTGCCGTGGACCCGTCTTCTTTTCTTGCGTTGATCTCTGCTCCATTGATCAACAATCTCTTTACCGCGTCCATGTCTTCGGAAAAAACTGAATTGTAGAGTTGAGCCATTGTCCGTCCGTCTCCTTTGGTTGCTAATTTGGAACTGAGCGACTTGTAATGAAGGATTCGGTCATGACGTAGTCAAAAACAGGTGATGATAGAGGGGCAATAGTTGTTTACCTACAAAAATTTCGTCATGTTAAGTATCTGGTGGGTCCGGTGATAAGCCTACTTACCTACCCTTTTCGATATGCTTTTATGGACCTGTGCGTTTCTTTACTTGGAGCGGCAATATAAACAGGTCATTTCTGACCGAGTTGGTTTTGGGATGTCTAGGAAATACTTGGTTTTAGACTGTATTAAATACTTATTTACTAAATGGGTGAGATTTCTTGTCAATGACCGAATGTTTGCAACCTTCAAAATTATCGGAATATTTCCCGATAGCTTTGTTGCAAACAAGTGAATATGTCAAGTTTTGCAGGTTAAAGATCCCGAGTGCGTAAAAGGTCGAGGGGTATTCGGCGGATTATTTTTTGTGACCGGTATTTGAGGTTACATCTGAGCAGAGAGGAGAGACAAATATATGAATTTAGAAGTTTTAACAAAATAGTAGCGAGCATGCAATTTTCGAATGCAATTTCCAGGAGCTGCCGTCGAATTTCCAGTATAATTTTAAACAAATGACCATAGAACCCTTTGAATATCGCGCTCTGATTGGCTGATATCCAGTCGCGAAAAATAATCAGTTATAATATCCTAAGACCTCCAAAATTATCGGAATATGTCCCGATAGCTTCGTTGCAAACAATCGAATGTATCAAGTTTTGCAGGTTAAAGATCCCGAGTGCGCAGCACGAGTTATTTTCCGGGGCTGTATTTCGGCCA
Source organism: Trichopria drosophilae (assembly GCA_030407085.1). Taxonomy (NCBI): domain Eukaryota; kingdom Metazoa; phylum Arthropoda; class Insecta; order Hymenoptera; family Diapriidae; genus Trichopria; species Trichopria drosophilae. The sequence goes on along the minus strand of CM059587.1, from coordinate 80,735,038 downwards.
AACGGAGCGCAGGTATTATTTTATATATGCTAGTGTGCGATTATCGGGTGCAATTTCCAGAAGCTAGTGTGCAATTTCCAGTATAATTTTAAACAAATGACCATCGTACCGCTCGAATACCGCGCTGTGATTGGCTGAAATCCAGCCTCGGAAAATAATCATAGATCATTTAAAGTTTTCAAAGCTTCTAGATCGACGTTCAGGTCCATCAACTAGTTAATCTGCAGACCGATCGCTGATGTCCTCAATGAGTGACTTGTTTAGAAAAAGGTCCACCTAAAATATTAAATATTTTAATGTTGTCACAAAACAGTATTCTTTGATAGAGAGATTCTGCAGAATGAGTGTCGTCTGCTAGTCGAGCTTTAAGTTAAATTAATGTTATAAGTTAATTACTTTTATTAAGCTATAAGTTAAAAACCTCTATGAAAACAAAGCTAACATAACCTATAATGAATTATTGACATTACCGGCTTATATTCTCCACAGAAATACGGCGAATATATGCATGAACACAACAATGAACCGAATACGAAAATCGAACGTGAAGGTCGCTTCGTCCTTCTATATTATCTAGTCAGATTAAAAGACAAAAACATATTCAAGTTCTAGTTATCATTCGATTTGCGTTTTCGTCGGTAAGATATTGTTTGATTTCAGGCGATAAGTTACCGGCCGAACGCTATACTATATAGGTGAATCGCCGTTTGGTTTTGCGGGTTTTGCGGCTACAAAACTTTCTCGAAAGTACATGAGTGCGATGTATTCAGTATATAAGCAACCTTCGACTACAGCATTTAGTGAACGTTTCGCTACTGCGTATACATGTTTTATTTATATGGCGTGACGCTTCTGTTGTACAATTTCTATGTCTATATGTGATGATGTAAACGTAGAGATAAATAAATACAATGGTGTCCGAGAATCCCGAAATGTGTATTAAAATTTCTATTTTCTTTTGTCTGTTTTTCAATTCATACAATATATAAGCAATAAAATTGTGCAAAAATTGTCTAATAGAACTGTCCAATAAATAGCCAACAAAATCTTATATTTATGTCCAAAAATTGCCTAAGAATATTGTACAATAAATGTCCAATAAGACAGCCGGAATTTCTAGCAGGGTCAAATAAATGGATAACGGCGTAGTTATAGACTGTGTGATCGGTGTGAAAACGTGTGTCGATTGTGTCGTCGGTTGGGCGAATGTGTGATATTCGATTAAGTTTAGACATGTTTATATTCTGTGTGAAAGAGTGTCGGAATTAGAATTAGAATTAGTACGATCAATTTTCAATTTTCAATTTTCAATTTTTAAACCAAACAAAAAAAAAGGAAAGGAAAGATTTGCATTGCCCGTCTCGAACAATGATCAATAACAAAAACTGTGAACATGCCTTTAGAATAATTTATTATAATTATTATAATTGTCAATAAAGTATTATTGACAATTGACGTGTAAAATAAATAATCAAAAAATTTTATGAGGATATATGATCGAAGTTATAAAGTTTATGTACGATTAATCTAAAATCTAAATAACAAAAAAAAGAGGAATTATTTATAATAAAGAATTATTTACAAAAGCAAAGAAAATCTTCTACAAAAGAGCGAGAGAGTATGTGCTGTTCCCTAGAAGAAACTGGATTCATTTTTTGGCTAGTTTCTATCCAGTTTTCATTTTTTCCATGTTAAAGTAAAGGGAAACTGCGCAGTGCAACAAAAAACTGGATAGATTTCTTGCAAAAAACTGATTAGATTTCAAGCACTGAATCAATTTTATCGTCTTATAAAGCAACTTAATTTCAATAATGAAAACAGTGAAATTTCACTTCTTCTCAGTAGCTATTTTTTCAATGTAATAATCAGTGACTATTCCCAAAAAATCATTGAACATGGGACAGATGTACATGTGATATTTGAACACACTACAATGAGATACAAAACTGGAAGTGTTGATTTCGGTATAGGCAGCACATGACGCTGAATATATGATATTGTTATGATGTTTTCCATTTTGAAAATAAGAATAGTACATTACTCAACGAGTGAGGATCATGCAGTCCGAGGCATTCTTTTTACTTCCCGAGGGAAGTATACGATTTCTCTTTATGGCTTGCGGGAGGAAAGTTGCTGCTTTCCTCTCGGTGTGAAGAAAAATTGTTTTGTAGGATTAGGGAAAAGTAAAGAACTATCTTTAACATACCCACATTTCTATGGTATCTTCAAAATATTTACCATGTAAGAAACATGTTGAAATTGATTTGTTTTTTTCAAAGTTTTGATAAATGGTTTACTTACAATTTAACATTTTTTTAATACTTCTATATCGTTCAAGATATTCCGAAGGGAAAACATTATTCAGAAAGCAGCAGTAATATTTTTAGTTTGTTGATTAATTATGATAAGAAAAACTGTGTAAACGATTAGTGTTGAATATGAGAATATGGATATTTATCAGTTTTAACTAGTGATCTTTTCAATGTAATTTATGCCATTTAAGTATTATGACATTTAAAAATGAAACTCAAACTCGAATTAAGTTTTATAAAATACTTTCCTTTCTGATATTTTTGCTTTTGAATGTGAGTGCAACACATGTAATGTTTCAAATTTATTAGTACAACATCTCGCATAACTGCACAGAAATGTAAAAATAAATTTCCGGACACTTTTCTCATGGTCTGTTGAGAGTATTACAAATTACAGTATGATAATAAATACGTATCGACTGAATATAACTGTGTTAAAAATTATATTTATTTAGGATTCTATATATTTATAAAAATTAACACAATCCAGAATTACCATTTTACTGGTTATTTTGGTGACGCGGAGAAACGACTATGTATGCAGTAAAGTAGAAAAATGATGACCACCAATGCCTAAAATGAATGCAAATTGACAACCATTAGTGTTATAAATATAAATTGTATTTAAAATATGATGAATAATGTTATCCACATTGTACTCGCATAAAATGATCAGAGAGTTAAAATTCCAAACCATGAACTTGGAATACACGTAAAATATTCGACAATTTAAAAATTTGCAAACATTCGGTCATTGGAAACAAATATCACCCATTTAGTAGGTTAATACAGTCTTCCCAGACAAGTATTTCCCTGACATTTCAAAACCAACTCCGTCAAAACATGACCTGTTTATATTGCTGCACCAAGTAAAGAAAAGCACAGGTCCATAAAAGCATATCCAAAAGGGCAGATAAGTAGGTTTATCAACGGACCCACCAGATACTTAAAATGATGAAATTTTTGTAGGTAAACAATTGTTGGCCCTCCATCATCGCCTGTTTTTGACTACGTCATGACAGAATCCTTCATTACAAGTCGGTCAGTTGGGTATGTATCAAAAAACCGAATTTCAAAAATCCAAAACATTGAAAAATCGACATTTAAAAAGCTGACATTATTGTTTTCATGAATATTACAGCTTTAAGACTCATTGGCTTTTTGACAGTCATCGCTTTTTGAGTGTCGGGTTTTTAAATGTCGATTTTTCAATGTTTCGGATTTTTGAAATTCGGTTTTTTGACATGTGTCCGGTCAGTTCCAAGTTAACAACCAAAGAAAACGGTCGGACATCACAACCATGGCTCTACTCGACAACGCAGTATTTTCAAAAAACATGGACGCGGTAAAGAGATCGTTGATCAATGGAGCAGAGATCAACGCAAGAAAAGAGGACGGATCCACTGCACTGCATGCTGCAATATACAACTCCGGGATTGGAATTCTTCAACTTTTGCTAGAATAAATGCGTAATGAATGGACAGATAGGTGATAAACAAAAAAATATACACTATATAATAGTTGTCATAAATGTACAAGTATTGTAAAAATGAAAAAAAGTCTAAATTAAGTGCCTATTTCGCAAACACTTAACAAGAATTTTGTACAAGAATTGTCTAATATATGCTTTAATTTCACCAGAGGGAGTATAATCGTTATCATATTCATCATCATCGTAGTTGGCGTCATTACCATCATTGTTATTATTATTATTGTCGTTAATATTTCCATTAATTATTTCGTCATAGTTAACATGCTGTGCATGAACAAATAGGTTTTCTTAATAATTTTTCTGGAATTCATCATAAAATTTAACCCGCTTATGGTCACTTACGCCAGAAAACGTAATTAATTGTAAACGAACAGGAAGGAGTAATATTATCACCAAGCTGAAAAAATGCAAACGGACTATCCGCCCTCAGCAAATATTCGCGAGGAGCTGATTACTGTCTTTTAATTTAATAGAAGGTACCATTTTTCCAAGAACCGCCGACAATGAACAGAATAATAACCAAGAAACGTAAACATCATACAAAGCAAAGTTAAAAATCATATCTAAAATTATATTAAACAGTATTGAAATGTAGCGAACACGTATTGTGAAATTCAATTATTGATGCATGAAACATAAAATAAAATTACGTAAAGACATACATTACTGCACAGTAAAACGCCTGTAAGTTACAAACTCATAAATTTAATTCACAGTTGAACATTGACCTTACATTAAATTGCGTGTCATTTTTAACAGTTCACATCTCCGAATTAAAACATCGCTTCCAGTTGAAACTGGTTTCAAAATGTTTATTTTTTAAATTAGAAACTTTTAAATTAGAAACGCACAATGATGCGCTTTTGACGAGCGCGGCAGGCAAGCGCCGTGTCAGTTTTTTTCTTGCAGGGGTATTTTCTGTAAACATGTTGCAAACAAATAATTATATATTACAATTACCTAAAAGACAATGAAAATTTCTTCAAAACATGGTTACTAGGTAACGATATCTCCTTCAAAAAGTGTACTTTTTTGATAGGAAGATTGACGTTTTGTTAGCCGAAAATTTTAAGTAAAAATAATATTTCTTTAATGTATAATAAAAATAATAAGTTATTATTAGATACAACATTTTCCTTCGCACTTTCAACAGGCTTAGGACTGTCTATGATCGATATTTATCAACTATTGTTTATTAATAAATATGCAACATAGGCGTATTTAAAAATGTTATATTTCGATGCAGTATTCGTAAAATTATTTACCCACTGAAAACGATGCGTAAAATTCATCTTTACGAATACTGTATTTAAAAATATTGTTCGCAACGCGTGCGTAAAACTCCATTTCTCGCACAAGTTACGAAAACTACTATATGAGTCTTTTTTACTCTTTCTTCTTGCTTAGCTTTGCACAGTTGTTGAATCCTACAGTGATTCATAAATCCCAATAGACGACTATTGTTCTTTGATGTCATTAAGAACCCTCATAGCGATGTCGTATGATGTATCGCCGTTGGCATTTCTTAGGGTCTCGTCACAGCCGTGTTCCAGGAGTAACCGTCCAGCTTCTTTGTTGTCGAGGATCACCGCCAAATGAAGAGGAGTATTCCCGTTCTCGTCCGCTGCGTCTACATCCGGGCACCATTCTAGCAAAAGTTGAAGAATTCCAATCCCGGAGTTGTATATTGCAGCATGCAGTGCAGTGGACCCGTCTTCTTTTCTTCCGCTGATGTCCGCTCCATTGATCAGCAAGCTCTCTCAAAATCTGAGGAGAGCCATGTTTATGATGTCCGTCCGTCATCTTTGGTTGTTAACTTAGAACTGACTCACTTGTAGTGAAGAATTCGGTCATGACGTAGTGAAAAACTGGGGATGATAGAGGGTCAACAAAATTTCGTCATGTTAACTATCCAGTAGGTCCCATGATAAGCCTAATTACCTACCCTTTTCGATGTGCTTTTATGGACCTGTGCTTTTCTTTACCTGGTACTGCAATATAAACGGGTCATGTTTTGACGGGGTTGGTTTCCAGATGTCTGGAATAATTTTCCTAATAGGATTATTGATTTTCGACTGTATTAACATACTCTTATGTACTAAATTTGGTGATGTTAGTACCCAATACGCTAACCTTTGCAACTTTCGAAATTGTGGAAGTATTTTACAAGTATTCCAAGTCCATAATTTTTATTCAACCCTGATAATTTTTTTCGAATACAAACTATTGTTAAATTTTTCCCTCATATATTTATAACAACTATGATATCAATTTGTACTAATTTTAGGCGTTGGCGGAAGAATTTTCTATTATTCTATATGGGGCATTCCACGCCAAATGTGCAACTTTTTTTTTCATATTTTTTTTTTTCGTATCTAACTAGTCTCTTAACTATAGAACATACAAATGAAGCACTTTAGACCATATATAATAATAAAATATCGCTTCTATGAAATATTCTAGAACTCTTTGCATTAAATAAAAATTTCGACTTTAATTTTTATAAATGATTTAAGCTCCAAAATATTAGTATAAAAAATTAATACAATACATGGTTTCTGTAGAATTTTGATCTAGCTTTCGTATAAAAATATTTATTTTTATGAATTATTAGAGAAAGACATACTAAAATCGTTTCGAAGTGTTTAATTTAAAAATCATTTTAATTTAAATTAAAAATTTTTAAAAATCTGAAAAAATTAATAAAAAAACCTCTGTTTGGTACATTTCTAACAGCATATTAAACATCTTGGGCTGTGAGACTATTTTATATGCTCATTATCGATTTGAATTTAATAGCAAAAAATGAAGGTCCCTTAATTGCATGTAAAGCTATACAACACAGGGACCTTCTTTCTCGAAAACTTAAAGTTAATTATCTCCGTCAATTTTGATCGTAGAATAATTATTTTTTTTTTAATTTCAAAGGCAATTTCATGCTCTACACGACCTATTTATCCAAATTTATATATTTTTATTTCTTACTCACAATAACTTCAAAAAAGTGCCAGTAGTATTGAAATGGTTATGTGCTATTCCCTAAGTTGGAAGTTTTAGATTTTTTTAATATTAAGTTTTGTATTGTCATCCGTTATCTTAATTCGATATATGTTTACGTGTTTTCGTACCGCGAAACTTTCGCACGGTCGGGTTTACGTCTCTTCGGGGTGTGCGCGGATAGTGAACTTTTCCGCCGCTAGTTGCCGTCAGAGCGTTCGTGCATATTTTTCGTTCTCTCTACAGAAATGGTACTTGGGATTTCAGTAGGGTCATTTTGATCATATACTTTACATTGATTTTTCAACATGTTATCAATTTCCTTCCGACAATTAGCAAAGCATGGAACCTACCTTAACATTTGGTAATAATTCCCTTTGTCTTGCAGTAATACAACGAATACCAGAAGAAGGAAATTTTCTATGTTTCGCTTTATGAAAAGGATTGCAACAACGATCTGTGAAAGAAGGCATACTTTTATAGATTTATACCTGAATTCAGTGAATTACTATAAAATACAAATTTACAGCAATATTATATTTTCATTTATAATGATCAATCTGAGCATATAACTTTTTAACCTTTTATTTACCTTTCAGAATATACGTCATATATAATAGCTAATAAGGTATCGTGTCAGGGAGTACCGACAAGCCTCCTTATGACTATCCAAAAACCCATTTCTGTAGAGAGAACCAAAAATATGCACGAACGCTCTGACGGCAACTTTTATACGAAAGCTTGATCAAAATTCTACAGAAACCATGTATTGTATTAATTTTTTATACTAATATTTTGGAGCTTAAATCATTTATAAAAATTAAAGTCGAAATTTTTATTTAATGCAAAGAGTTCTATAATATTTCATACAAGCGATATTTTATTATTATATATGGTCCAAAGTGCTTCATTTTTATGTTCTAAAGTTAAGAGACTAGTTAGATAAGAAAAAAAAAATATGAAAAAAAAAATTGCACATTTGGCGTGGAATGCCCCATATACATATGCGTCTCTACACATCACCAAAATACCATATAAAATGGTAATACTGTTTTGTAGTTCCTATATAGAAATATAAAGCCGAATAAATATAATTTTGAACAAAAATTGTAAACAAAACTTAATTCGCTGATTTAGAGTCCATGTAAACTTATCGATAATATATATATATTTTTTTTTCCATTTTTACATGCAGTATCCTCAGCATACAATATAAAATGTATAAGTTATCACTTGGGCTAAAAGTCAGTTTTGCATACTGAAATGGAGACTTGGCATTCTAAACATTGCTAATTAAAATGATTTATACTGTTACAATTAATTTAATTATTTTGAACATTGCGAACATTAAAGTTACCCAGAAAATATCGAAAAATGGTTGTGCTTTATAACTCCGAAAAACTCCTGAGCGTCAATTTTGTGAACGGAGGTTCGGGGTCACCGTTACATTCATCTAGAATTGTCCTATTTTTCAAAATCCGCACTAAAAATAGAATGTTGCATTTAAAAAATCATCGTGACCTTAAAATAACCTTTAAAATTGACCTCAAGGTTAAAACTAACTATTCAATTAAACGACCCGACTGTCCTGGATAACTTTTATCAAAACAAATTCTTTAAAATATCGCAGTTTGCAAGATATTCGGGTCACAGATTGAAATTACTCACCCTGTATACAAAATTGCACATAATAGTCAGGGAAATTGTAAATTTACCAAGGTTAGTTTGACTAATTATGTTATCCGACGCGTAATCTATAAAACATTGATTTTACTCAAAATCTACACTACCGGCCAAAAGTTCGTGAACGCTATGAATTTTCCAGTTCGTCAAAAAATGTGTCGGATCTCCGAATCCTTTAACGATATTGAAAAAACTCATAGGACATCTTTTGAAGTACATAAATAAAGCATCTAAGTGGTGCATTCGGTTTTACTTTAGACATTATTGTTTCTTAGCTGTCAAACACGGAAAATGATGAATTTTTTAACTTTTTTCTTCCGAATTGTAACTCTGACAGCAAGTGTAACAAATTTCTCTGGCAATTGACAATTTTTTTATAAATTCTACATTTCAAGACCTTTAAAATCCATTTTGGAAAAAGTCGCTACGATTTTTTGTTCCAGAGTTATGATTTTTTGAAATTTTTTTATTTTACTCATTGAGACAGAAATCATTGAAAAAAGGCCAAAAGTTCGTGAACATGCAGTTTATTCATCACCGAAAAAAACGTGTTTTTTAAACTTAATCGAAAAAAATGATCATATTTTTTTGGTTTTACGATATTTTAACATGCGCCAATCAAAAGAGAATACCTACAATCGTTGAATATGGACTTAATGTAAGTTTTTCCCCAGTTTTAGTTAATTGAACCCATACTGAACTTAGAATACTGGAAAACTATAATTGTAGCAATAAAGGGTTAATATTTACTTCTGTTATTTATACCATCTTAGCTTGGAGTTTTGAATTATAGTTAACATTGAAAAAGTGTATTTTTCGATTAATTTTAGTATTTTGCATCATCTTTAAAAGGTACGAATCACTGCGATCCGCGAAACATGAATAAACTGCATGTTCACGAACTTTTGGCCTTTTTTCAATGATTTCTGTCTCAATGAGTAAAATAAAAAAATTTCAAAAAATCATAACTCTGGAACAAAAAATCGTAGCGACTTTTTCCAAAATGAATTTTAAAGGCCTTGAAATGTAGAATTTATAAAAAATTGTCAATTGCCAGAGAAATTTGTTACACTTGCTGTCAGAGTTACAATTCGGAAGAAAAAAGTTAAAAAATTCATCATTTTCCATGTTTGACAGCTAAGAAACAATAATGTCTAAAGTAAAACCGAATGAACCACTTAGATGCTTTATTTGTGTACTTCAAAAGGTGTCCTATGAGTTTTTTCAATATCGTTAAAGGATTCGGAGATCCGACACATTTTTTGACGAGCTGGAAAATTCATAGCGTTCACGAACTTTTGGCCGGTAGTGTATTTAACAATGAAAACATAAACAATCTTCACATTGATTACCTATTATGACTCGTATCTGTCAATTTAACATTGTTCCGATAAGAATTTCAATAATCTTTCTATTTTTGCAATGAAGTGATGAAATAAGAATCCTTTATACAAAAGAGAGATGATTTGCCTCAAATATTTGAAGTGACGTTAAAGTGACTGTGACTCAGAAGTCAGAAATCACAATTGCACGTAGATAATAATCGGTACTCTAAGTCTTATCACATTTACAATATCCTGCATTTGTGCCTGGTATTATCTTTGTTCTTTACTTTGGCTGAAATACAGTCAGTTGATGATCATTATATTCCTGAGATTAGTTTAAGAATTTCTTTCCGTAAAATTTTAGAATTGTTGATAATATAAATTTTTATATTATTTGGATAAATAAGCAAAACTGGTCTTCCACTAAGAATTGTAGTTATATATATACGCAATTCCTTAAACTTACAAAATTGTCTTTTGTATATATTTTTTCTTCCTACGGCACATCGATACATCGCACACTGTTACAAATATTGTAAAATTTTTGTTAAAAACCCTGGTCAGTCTGTAAAACAGCTATTGCTGTGGCTCGCCCTTTGGCATTTTTGTATTATTTATATCCTGTATTCGTTTTTGTAATTGCCAATAAAGACGTGATTATTATTATTATTATTATTATTCAATGTACATTAATTTTTACAGTAAATTATATTTTTATAATGGTTCATCACTATATGTTATGCTTATTAAGGTTGTTCCAAAAATACGAAAATTTTCCAATCGCTTAACCCCGGTTCAGAACAATGTCTTACTCTGTGCTAGAATAGGTGTGCCAAAACCTATTTGTGTAAAATAATTTCTTCGGGTCCACCATGCCGTTGAAATTTAACATTGTTTTTAAATGGAAAATTTGTAGGTCATTATTTTGCAAACAACTTTTTCTATAAAATAGTAACGAATCTGAAGTTTTGTATACTATTTGTACCTCTTCTGAAGATGTTACACAAATTCCAATTAAAAACAAATTGTCCAACTCGATATTGATATATACTTCATAAATTTCAAGTAAAATGATAAATTCGCCACTTCTTAGTGTCGACACGAGGCGAGATTTTATGGTCTCGATCTTAGTCTCGATTTCAGTCTCGACATAGAATGGCTTTCTTGCATCACCGTGTATAAAAATGACTTAATGTTTTAAACACAAAACGATGTTTTTCAGTGTCTTAATTTTTCGTAAAATGTCGTTTAAAGGGTTAAGAAAACGGCGTTGTCGAGAATATCATTATGTAACTTGAAAAGAGAAAATTAAAAAATCTCCAAAATTTTTGATATTTCGAGCTAAATTGCAACTGTAATATAACAACACATTATGATATGAGTGCGATAAATCATTCACTACGATATGACCAAAAGAATCAACACCCGAGCTGAAAGTAAGTATTACCATTACGCACGAAAAAAGGCAACAGTAGTATACAAGAGTGCCGCGTACTTTTTTTCCCAAAACTTTGCGAAAAATTGTCATATAATTATTTATGCGTGCTTTTGGAGTAATTGAAAACTAAGAGGTAATCTTCATTATCCCATGGAAAACTTCAAGTTTTTCAATTTGCAAAAGTAACAGTTTTACCTGCAGTCTTACACAAAATGTGTAAAAATTTCGATATTATTTCCCTAGCATAATAATTTCAACAAGGCCAGAGATGATTAGGGAAATAAGAGGTTGGCCCCGATCTTATTTTTTAATACGAAACATAGTTTACTTTTTATCTGTAGCTGAATTTAGTCATATAATTTGAATATTAATTTTCGGATTTGATACATTTATTATAGACAAAATAATAGACAATTATTTAGGGCACTATTTGATGGTTCGTTATCTTACTACCAAGTTTCTAATCATCAGAGACTTGACTTAAGGGGAGTCACTCCTTTTTTTTACCCCTTTCTATTTAAATTATCAGAGAAAATATAATTTCTTTCTTTATGATTTTTTACTTATAAACGTTTGCATGAAAATTTTTAATTTTTGACCACTTTAGAATTTTTTTTTCTTCGCCAGTTAGATATTTTTCAAATCCATGCGACAGGTTGTTTGAAATTACAAAATACGCACAGAAAAAAATCAGCGTTAAAAATATTAAAAATTGTAAGAGAAGATACATATTTATAATCAAATTTTATATTTTTTACAGTAAACAGAGTTTGAATCATCCGAAAAGTCTTTTTATAAATAAACACTGCATTTTAACACATTTTTATGTATTTTTGACCACCCTGTATCTTTTTAGGACAAGAAAGCGAATATAACTTTCATTGATAGTTTAAATAGAAAGGGGTCAATAAAGATGGTGACCCCCCTTAATTTTGTTCATGATCAATACTGTATTTAACTTGTGATGTAGCTCCTGTGTAAGAATTTGGTACGTTGAAATTAGAAACTTTTACCGTAATGAGTAATAAATTAAAAAATTCCTTAAGTTGTTCAGTCTTTATAGATTAGTGTCTAAATATACAGGGTCATCGAAAAGTATCGGACCCCCCTAATATCTTCAGTTAGAATGCACTTAGGAGAAAATGTCCAATAGCAAAGTTGTATGGTTTCAAGCGGGGAGTAAAATGATGACCTTGACTTTGACCTTGACCATGTCCTTCAAGGTCATTTCAAGGTCAATCTTATTTTGTTAAATAGAACCCCCTACATTTTATTGCATATTCTTATAGCTTATCTCGAGAGCTTTCCAAAACACTATAATAAAATATTTTTTTATCAAGTACTTTTTGAGTTATAAAGGTTTGAAGTTAACAATTTTTTGACACAAAATGTAGAATATCTTATAAAATATTATTTAGTTTTCAGTAACCATAACCTTAATACTTTTGTGCGCGGAATAATGAGACCAATTAATTGGTTTAATGAAAATACATTAATCGGACCCCCCTAATATTTTCAGTAAGAATGCTTAACTTGTTAACTTCAAACCTTTATAACTCAAAAAGTACTTAATAAAAAAATATTTTATTATAGTGTTTTGGAAAGCTCTCGAGATAAGCTATAAGAATATGCAATAAAATGTAGGGGGTTCTATTTAAAAAAATAAGATTGACCTTGAAATGACCTTGAAGGACATGGTCAAGGTAAAAGTCAAGGTCATCATCTTACTCCCCGCTTGAAACCATACAACTTTGCTATTGGACATTTTCTCCTAAGTGCATTCTAACTGAACATATTAGGGGGGTCCGATACTTTTCGATGACCCTGTATAAAGCTACAATGTTATTTAGAACAAGTTATATCTATCTATATAATAATATAAGTTATTCATAGATCAAACTCGATAGAAAAAATATTATTATAGTAGTATCGGAAAATAAATAAAACAATTGGTAATGTATCATTCAATTCAACATTTGAGATAAAACCTGCGAAAGATGTGCGCTAAAGAAACAAAGTGGAGTCGCCTATAAAATTCTGTGTATATACGACCCAACAAAGTATATGTACGACAAAAAGACTTCTCAAAATTAGATTAAACGAGCATAACAGAAATTTTATTTTATTTCCTTGAAGGCACTCTCGTCTATAAATTACACAAAGGATATTCTTTTGAATTATTAAAAATCTAAGAATCGGCGAAGGCATTGTCAATAAAACTTTCTTTTATGTAAAAACTATAAAAAAAGAGGAAAAATGCTGTTTGGAAAATTCATTTCACTTAAATTATACAATATCTCCACTGAATCACGAACTTTGAAATTACGTGTCCAATTGGTTATAAGCATTGCTGCAAGTTTAAGATTGAAATAGTAGTAGATAGAACAATTTTTTTTGGTGATAATTAACAAAATTTTCTGAAAGTAACAGAAATTGTTAGGGGGACGTGGTCCAATTCGGACCCCCTATTTTCATGCCCAATTCATAATTTGTTTATAATTGTGATAATATGTAATTAAAAATAACTTATTTATCCTTTAAATTACTTTTGGTATGGGTCAAAATACTAGAAAATAAATATGTGTATTCGTAAACATTAGACAAAAGAAAATATATTTAGCATTTATATTCCAACGTTTACAGCGCCACCTACATTACTTCAGCCAAGCTTCAGCACGGGTATTTTGCCAGCAGGAGTCGGAAAGGACTCAATTGGCAATAAAATTACCAAATTATACTACCTCTCCTTGTTCTTTTATTTCAAAAAACGATAACAATAAAGTGGTCCGAATTGGAACATGGTCGTTTAAGCTAATTTATATATATAGTTTTGGAGGAGATCGCAAAAAATGTGTGGGTAGTAAATGTGCGCAATTGATCAGACTTCAGGGGAAAAACGCTTTAGCAAATCCATTGACATTCTGCGTTGGCATAATTAAAAAACGTTACTAGATCCGAATTAGAACATGTTCCCCTTCTATTATTGTTCAACATCCACAAAATAATTGCCGATTTTTTCCATGATAAATTAATTTTTCAAGAAATCCTTAATTTTGGCTACTATATGCCTTTTTCGGATACGTTTTTTCATGGTTGCTCCAGTTTTCAAAATTTATGGGTCCCCTCAATTTCAGTTTTACAAAAAATATCCATAACTTCAGAAAATTTCAGTAATATCTATGGAATAGTTATATTTTTGTGACGCAAATTCGGGACATAAAATCGAATTTTACAACCTCGTATATGAAAAACTAGTTACTTTCGTTATATAAGCGCAATATTTAAACTTTTACGCTTCATTTGCGTATGAAAAAACTAAAATATTAAATAAATACCAGTATTAACAATACAAAAATATCGGTATTCACTAGTACATCGAAATCAAAATCCCTCCTATTTTAAGTAATATGGAATCCAATTCGTGTATATGTATCTCTCTTATTATACTGTTTTATATTGCAAAGAAATTGTCAATATTAGAGTTTTTTTTAAGTATTGAGTAATGCCCTATATTCTGTTAAACATTGTATTACAGTAATTAGAAAAATGAAACCTCTGTCATTATAAAAATTTCTTACTCTGATAATGGTTCTGAAATTATCGTCTCGGATAACCACCGAGACAAATCTCTTTCTGCTTATTTTGAAAGTTTATCCCTTTGATAATGAATCGACCATTAACGACCCCAGTAATGAATTACTTTAATACCGTCGATGTATTTTTCACGAAACTAAAATCTACGATCAGATCTATTCAGGCTAGTTAAACAGATAAAATCTTAACGAATTGAATTACATTTAAATTATTATTGTTGTTATTCACAAATACAATTTTAATGAAATCCACGCACATAAAACGATAACAGATTAATTATATATCATTTTTAGATTTATTAAGTAAAATCAAACTCTATTCTTCATTTTTACGTATTTAAAATTATTTTAAAATCATTTTTTCAATTATTTCCGATTCAGTAGAGCGGTCATTATTATTTCATGCAATCTTGTCGTATAATAATTAATTAAAGGGTCAATTTCAATTTATAGTGATCATTTCAGAGTAATCTTAATGTAGTTGTTCAGGATTTTTGCATTGATTAGCTGATGTTGTAGCTGATTCAATTATCGTATGCTAAAAATAGTAATCAGGAGTGTAATAAATACACAGTGTGTAATATACTATTGGAATTTAACCCAAGAAGGGATTCACTTGATTTAAGATCATATAATAAAATAAATATTTGGTTTTACTATGTAAATAGTACAGGATCTGGTACATGCTGAGAGAAATTATTTACTAATAGTTAATGTAAACTAATTTCAAGGCTCTTCCATTAACTGTAAAGCTATAACAGTAACCGAAAAGTAAAAAAAGACAGGTAGCTATGAGATAAAAACACCAGCACTTTCCTGCAATGTTATTGAATATTAAATCTTACATTAAATTCTGTCGTTTGAACTGCACGTGCCAGCAATGCTTCGAAAAATTCGCAGAAAATCGAATGACTGCGCGTGTATGTTTGTTTATCTCTGTTTCGGCGAAACTGTAAGTGCGTAAATATACAAACTACATGTCACGTAATGATACTAAATATTTAAAATTCTTGTTTCAACTATTAACATAACAACGTTAAATCGAGTCTGAGATTACGGTAACTTCAGGATAAAGTACCTCAACTTAGTATCAAAATCTAAATTCTGTTAGCTTTGAAATGAAGCAATTACATTAATTGTAAACAAAAACATGTCACTCAGTTCAACTACGTTGTTTAGTTGAATTACTATTTAAATAGTAGGCTTGGCTACCTAATTTATCGAGATCACCAGTTAAATAGTAATATTATCTAGAAACTATGACTGTGTTTTATCATACTACCTCGTCAGTAGCCCATAGGTAGAGATGGTCACGCGAATCTGCCCCGAATTATCCTAGATTTTGATGATCTGGCTAGGAAGTAGCTCTATAATATGGGTAGAAATCCTACTAAAAATGACATGAATTCTGGCGTAAATCTACAGAGACGCGAGACATTAAGACAGCTAATATAGTTCAGCGCCGGATTTATGACCTGTGGGCCCCTGGGCTGAACCTGTGGTGCGGGCCCCTTATCCCCCGTTGCAAAATAAAATATATAAAAAAGGTAAAAATTTGTAAAAAAATGAATTTCGGATATGTTTTACAAGTGTTAACGTTGTTTTACGTTTCTGTATTAATTTGTTTACATTTTACACATATATAATTTTTTTATGTATATATTTTCCTATAAACCTCGTCTTGGCCAGAAAAAGTTTTCACATTTATAACGAAAAGTACTAAACTTTGCTATCAACAATTCCACGCGTTAAAAATAAAAATAACTACTATATTATAGTTTAACACGAGTGCGACAAGCTCTTACAACTTATCGACCTCGGCCCGATTCGAGAATCTCGAATACCTCTCGATCGAACGCCCAATATGGCGACTTGTTCTCAGCTGATTCGCCTGCACATGCTGTCGCGATTGTTTACAAAGCTGTTGTAAAGATCAAAGCTTCATTGCGAAAGAAAAATTGTTTACATTTACACCTGCTCATTTTGTCGAATCGATTGATCCTTACATATTATACAAACCAGGGTAGTTCCAATTATTTAATTTGTTCACTTCAATACTTAGTGTCGAAGTATTGCATTTGTTTCACCTTGACTTTCCGATTCCCAACTTTCAGGTAAAAAAACGACACTTCAAAAAATGACTTAAATGTTGAATGACGAATTAAAATTTAATATTGATAGACAAGTAACCAATAGTGCACTACATGGATCACATGATTTTTAGAAAAAAACAAAGAGAGATTTGAAAATGGAATTCAGAATAATTCAAACACTGAATTGTTTTTCGCAAGACTGCGGTTTGACTTATTTTGAATCCATTTGTCAACTTTTCCTATCTCAGACTAACAAAGATATTAAAAAGAAATTGTTGTATAAATGAGCATTTGAATCACATGCCATCCGTCGGAAATCATAAGAATTAAGCAATAACGTTCTTTTAAAAAAATACGACCTTCACATATATTACAATGTATCGAACACCCTTAATTATTGCAGAGATTACATCATAATTAAAATCACTGCATAACATTATGAATTCGTCTACTTCCGAAAATGCTCCTTGCCCAAACTAAAAATTAATATGACGACATTCAACGGATCTTTAAATAAGGTAAAAAATGCTATGATTATCCCTATATACAAAAAAGGATCTAAAACAGAAATGAGCAATTACAGACCAGTTTCGTTGATTTCAAATATAACAAAGATCATTAAAAATGTATAAAAAAAACGGATGAGCAGTTTTTTAAAAGTACGAAGCAAGTATCGCTCAACCAATACGGATTGCAAGAAAATCGCTCTACCGATGATGCTCTTCCTTTATTAACCAAGGATATTGTAGCTCACCTTGAACAAACACAACCTTTCATAACAATTTTCATATAGATCTGAAGAAAGCATTCGACATAATTAACATAAATTTGCTCATCGATAAACTAGAGAAAAGTGGTTTCCGTGGCGAAGTTCTGGATTTGCTTGGAGTTACTTAACCGGAAGAATGCAAAAGTGACAGTAGGAAACAAATTTAGCCAGGAAAGGATTTCTGAACATGGAATCCCACAAGGAACAATATTAGGTTAGGTACACAATACTTTTAAAAAAACTGCTCATCTACTTTTCATTAACGATCTGTTTGTCATAAAGGTAGTCTGTCAAATAGCTTTCTTAGACGATACAAGAATATCATTCAACGCGAACGACTGGAGTAAACTAGCACAGAAGGTCAAACGAGAAATGTCTCGATATCTGCAATGGTTCATGAATAACTCGCTAACTATCAACGTTAACAAGACCAAGGCAATGGTTTTTGGCTGCTACAGAGATAGTGTACCAAGTTGGTTAACCACGGAATTATTAGAAAAAGAATAAAACACAAACAACATACAAAAAATAAACATCGAAATTATAGAATCTTGCAAATATTGGGGTGTCGTTTTTTATTCTCATCTTAAATAGACCCACCATATTGCAAGTTGTATTAATAAATTCAGACACATTCCATTTACATTCAGGAAAATTCAGAATATTGTTCCTCCAAAACTGAAATTACCGGTTTTTCACGCATTGTTGGATCGGTGCTCAATTAAGGAACGATTGAGTGCCATTTCAGTTTTGAGGATCCTGACCAACAAAGCTTTAAAAGCACTATTTAATAAACCTAGAATGTATCCTACGAACCAATTGTATGGAAACTAGGACTTCTAGACTTCAGGAGAACTTATTGTCTGAAAGCTTTGCTGTTCCAAAGGGAACAAAAGGAATTTCATCCAACTCAATATGTACTAGCGACAAGATAATCTTCAAGACAAAAAGCTCCTATACCAAAAAGACAAAAACAAGCGGGTAGTAGATGCTGTGACTACATAGCCCTAACATTATACGACAAAATGCCACAAGACATAAAAATAAATATTCAGAAAAAAAGGAGCATCAAAGAATTACATAAAGGAAGCAATCAAGAAATGGCTAAATACAATACCTGAAGACCAAATTAAGAGATTTTTCTACTGTGCGCATATTATAATAAAGTAATAAATAATCCTTTTGGGTTTGCAATGGAACCACTATTTGTTTATCAAAATATGATTTTATATATATATATATATATATATATATTATATATATATATATATATATATATATATATATATGTACATAATATGTACTTTAATTACCCCTCGTAAATATACCGTCAAGACCAAGAAATAAATTCATTTATTTTAATTATTTAACAAGCGGTTAAGAAGGAAATTATTATGCTTCGGCAAAACTTATTCGCATTATTTACATTCACATTATTCAGTGTCTCTGCCCAATTCTTGGACGATATAAAATCATTCATTATAGAAAAATTAACATTTGAGAAGTCATAAGAGATAAAACTATGAAACATATGTCTTTCAACCGCAACAGACAAGTTCAGCAGATGAGGCAAATGGTGACTGTCAGGTTTACCAATCTCCTCAGCATCGAGCGTTGCACAGTTCACTAGTATGTATTGGTGAGAACATCAAATCTAATGTATATCCTTTGGAGCTGATTACAGAAAATTGTTGATGGAGGTTCAGTGACGCCACTAATTGGCTCAATATATGAGCACTTTCTAATGTATTGTGATTGATGCATCGATGGTCGAATGTGATTTGATCTTCATTAGCCCAGAAAATTTGCGGGAGATTAAAGTCTCCGAAAATTATCCACTTTGATTCGGTCTGTTCCATTCCTATACGATCTATACTATCTGCAAACTCGGAGTAAGCTGAAGGGACTAGATTAGGTGAGAAGTATGACGTACTAATTATCCAACTGGATCCATTCATAACAATTTTGACTAGTACATGTTACGCTGATGGTGAGCAAAATTCAACATCAACTTGTTTCGCAGTAATGGACTTTTTTACTGCTATCAGTACTCCGCCGCCTCTTGTTGACTTGGTTAGATTGAGGCGTCTATCATATCTGAAGATATTATAATCTAATAAGCCAATTTCACTATCTGATATTGAATTAATTAACCACGTTTCGGTTAAGGCAATAATATCAGGTTTAGTATGCCAGGTAGACAAATTCTGTTTAACAGATATTAGCTTGGAACGCAGACCACGTACATTTTGATAAAAAATAGATAGATTTAAAGATTGTGGCCCTTTCCGGCGTAATATATCCCCGATTGTTCAACTTCAACAATGGTAGGCACACCATTAATAAATCTCACTGTTTTGAGTTTGTCCGGGTTCTTTGCATTAAATTTACGAACATCGCTCTTAATTTGTTTAAAATACTCTCTTTGAGCATAAGTCTTATCGGACGAAACAAACACACCTTCTGGTAGATGATAGCGTCCTTTGAGGTAGAGAGTTGGGTCAGATGTGGATCCAAATATTACTAACAGCCGTCTCGGTTTATTATTAAGTGGTTGTTTACCTAATCTTTTGGTACTAACCAGATTAAAGGTGATTTCCTTTGCAGAGGATAAGAACTTTACCACAATATTCTGATCAGGCACTTGAGAAACACTTTGCTCGGGAACTCCATAAAAAATTAAATTATGTGAACGAATCAGTCTGTCTTGAATCTCCTTATATAATGAATCGGTGTTTACATTCATCAGGCCTGGATTCTTCACATTTGCTTTGATATCCGTGACTCTGGATTCTAATTGATTAAAATTAAGAACGGTATTATTAAGACGATGATTCAGTTCAGCATTTTCTTTACGAATGCATGACATATCTTCCTTTAGGGCATGATTCTCCGATTTCAGAAATTCAATGCCACTTTTGAGTTCCTCATTAGTTGATCGAATGACTTTAATGTCAGATGCCATTTGAATAATAATATTCTCCAAATTTCCTTGAGGCGCTACATCAGACGTTTCTTTTAATTGATGATGAGTCTTTCCGATATCATTAGTACTTACACTAGTAGTACATGATTTTGTCAAGATGTCGGAAATATTAGAAACATCTGCAAGTGTTTTGGGTTCTTGAACTTGAGTGTTTTTCTTGTAGCAGCAGGTATAAATCTTCTCTTATCAATCTTCTTTTAAAGCAACTTTCATGGAACCATTCCTTGCATAAGACACACTCTTTTGCCTTATCACGATAAACTATAATGGGATAACCCGTGCAACAGACAATGAAGCATCCATGATTGAAACATCCATAGAATTATCGTCTTCATTCATTATATACAAGATCCGATATTTGAATTATAGGAATTGGAGCAATAACAATTTGTAGGTTAGAAAACCACGTGTTTTTGTCAAACAATATTTTTCCAAGTTTATGGCAAATTTGAACCACAAATCACCAACACAATAAACAAAATATATGTCAAATCCAAAAAAAAGAGTTTTTGAGAACTAAACTATTCCAAATATACAATAATTGCAGGAGCAACAAAATAAGAAGTGTACCCCTCACAAACACAGTTATAGTATGTATTTTTAATTATTTTTTTTTAACTTTTCCTTAAATTTCAAAATATTGTACATACATATATTTTTTATTTTATAATATTATTTATTTCTTTTTATAATATTTTATAATATTGTATACTTATTTGTTATATTTTTGTATTTTATACTTTTGCAGGCTTAATCGCGTATTGAGCCCGCCCACTGGCATTTGAATGCCTATTGTAGGACTCAATGCACTGCGGAGTTTGTAATAGCTATTTTCGTATCATGGGCGTAGAACATAATTTTTTGTCATAGTAGGCGTAAAATCGTACTGTACGCCAAGTAGGCGTAAAGACGCACTTTACGCCCCCAAAAAGAGGCGTAAAGTCAAACTTTACGCCTACTATGACGAAAATATTTTTTCATATCAAATAAATATCAAATATCAATAATTACTAATTTATAATAACACAGCAAAAGTACTTATATTAGCTGCAAGCATTATCCAGAAAAATTGGATTAGATTTCAATATATCATATCTCCATGTCAATTATGATTTTGTGATATTGAAGAATGTCAAAACAATGTAACGTTATTATATACCTCAAAAGGGAGCTTAAGAACGCAATAGATCGTAATTAAGCTCGAATATAAGCACTATATATAAATTGCGTTTCCTACACTCAGGAATACGCAGCAAAAGTCCATATTCAATATTATGATATCTCTCAACCCTGTTTTTTCACGAAGACAATGAAAATAAACGCAATGTAAGCGCAACACGAGACGTCGCCGATGTCGACCCCGTTGCCGACCTTGTTCCATTCACCGTCGAAAGGGAGCTTTTCGAATCAATTAACATCACGACCCGCGTGTCGAGAAGTCAAGAGTCTCCGTTCCCTTGCATTGTCGTACTTTTTAGATCAAAAATGGTCACGTGGCAGGTGAAGTACCGACGCGACGACGGGGAGATAATGGTCACGTGCACCTTTCAAAGGTAACCGGATACCTTCCGACACGCGAGAACCCGCTTTCATTTTCCCCTGAAAATCGAGTTCTTAGTATCGTTTTCAAAGCCCTAAAGCATTCCGCGAAATTTTGGCGGAAAGGGCATTCGGTTCACCTTATGAGACCATCATTTATTGACATTTTATATATATTATACGCATGAAATACATGTAGAGGGATGAATATATATGCCAGGCATCCAAAGAATTAATGTTCAAGTACTCAATTCCCTCTTGAAAATATAAACGGAAAAATTGTTGTGAAAATCATCTTTACTGACATTGATCAGTTTTACTTGCTCTTATTTATACCATTTATAACCTCACTTTTCCTAAAAGAGCGAAGTGATAGGAAAATTCTGCTAGCGCCATCGTTTTCAGCACGAAATATCTGGTTGGAAATGATACTGGTATTGTCAAAGGCAAAATGAACGTCGAATAGTGTTATTTACCCTTCTTAGCACGAGTTTTTCTTTTCCCATACGGAAACAATGTAGTTTGGACGAGTATACTCGTCCTTGTGTATGCGTAAAGACAGAACACCGTTTTCTTATTTCTAAGTTATGAGTTTATGCCGCAGCGAAGAGGGTACGTTACACCTTCGACAATAGAATCCCAACACAGAGCGCCGGAAACAACTGTGCTCGATACGGAAGACCGCCGACAGAGGTCAGCAGCAATCACAATGTCGATGGCACGTTTATTTTCCTGGAAATTATCAAACATTGAAATAAACTGAACAAAAATGCCCCACAAGAAATATTGAAGGGTGTTCATTGAACTTTCAGTATATCATAATTACTTTTTAATCGTGTTTTCTAAACATTCATAGTATACTCCTGCTAAAAATGAAAGTGTTCGCTTACACTATTATTTTAATCACGGCCATCAGACCGTACTTCATAGTTACTTATATAGTTAAGACACGAGGAATTATCGAATACTATATAACTTTATACACTGTTATTCTCATACTCATAAATTCAGTGTACTTCAAAACTTACATTTATACAAATTACTAATGAAAATACCTGGTAGTCGGTGGTTTTCAAAGGTTTCTTGCCGGGAAAATTGTTCAAGTTTACCGAGCCATAGTATAGTTGTCACCTTAAGGAGTTCTAAAGTGTTCCTCCGATGAGGTAGGAATTTGCACTGAAAACCGTAAATAAAAAATTATTTCTCAAAATTCTCGAATCAAAAACTAAAAATTTGCGAATTAAAAGAAATGATACATCTAGATTTACTTTATGTCTGATCTTCATAAATATAAATTTACTACTGAATAGTGGCATCTAATTTTAAAATATTGAAGGTGTGCAACACGTCCGGATGTTCGAGTACATTGTCACGTAAGTGTCACTTACGACCGAAGGATAAATCGATCACAAGAACTAAGAATGGATAAAAAAGCAGAAAGGAACAAAAGGAAAACTCCATCTCAGTCTCAACGTAAATTACAAAACGTTAAGTCCGTAAAATCAATACTTGCTGGAAATAATTCCGCGATATCGCACGGAACAATAACGGAAGAATTGCGTCCCTGGAGATAAAAGAAAGCAATAGAAATCGAGTATTGGTTCGGAGTTAAATATAAATGACAAGAGCCGGAAGCTGATAGAGAGAGAGTTCATGATGAAAAAAAGTAGGCCACGACGCCGGGGGTGGAAGCTTATTCAAAAACAACAAAAAATCTTAGATTTAATGATTCAGCTCATGATGTAACTCCATTAAAACGCGTCAGTTCTCTTTTCCACGAATATCTGACTCGTGATTACAAACATCCATTTTCTTATTATAGATTCCACGTGGAGCAGGGAATATGAATTCTAGATCCATTGTTCTTCATTTTAATTTATTGCTTTTTAAATTTTTGTAATCAAGAAGACAAAATAATGTAAACAATACCCAATTACTTCTTGGTGTATTTAATGTTGATGTAAAATATAAGATAACAAATATTACAATTTTCTATCGTAGAATTAACATTGGTTATGTATAGTAATATACAAAAAAAATGTAGAAATGATTACCAAACTAATTTTAAAAATAAAAACAAAAATTAATTTTCGGTACTACTTTTAGTCCTGTAACACGAATCTGCGATGTCAAAAACATAACCCATACAGTTAAATGCAGTCCGCAAAATAGAATTTTTACAGCTTTCAGTACCGAAAAATAATGTTCGACATATGGCCGTAAGACTTTGCGGCCTCATGCGATTCGTAAAATCCGGTTTTACGGCCTTGTATCGAAAAAGACTATTATATATCAATAAAATGTGTAATGGACATTTTTATTTGCATCAGACGCCGACCGCAGCCGATGACATACAACAACAACCGAGCTAGTTCAGCACAGGATGTGTATATAGCTCGTGTAAACGACTATTGTCACTGCTCCCTATAAGCTTCTAAAGTACCCGATAGATGCGCTCTTGTAGCAGATTCTCGCAAGTGACAGGAGATTTTATCAATGAATGCAAGGGAAATGATGAAAAGGACGAGCATATGTATTCCGTTATTTATAATTGGATTATGAGATGTACAATAGAGTAGCACAATTATTGGGCCTGAGAGAGGATTTCTTAAATTAAGTTGTCAGAATGTCGAGTAAGAGTATGTAGTATGTTAGGTCAGTCTGTAAAAGGGCTACTTCTAGCTGGACTCGCCCTTTTTCAATGTAACTTATGATATGTGTACTTATTTTATTTTGATTATTGTCAACGAAGTCGATAATATGAAGCAAATTTGATGTTTCATAATAATAGATTATTCGAAGAAATCATGGGTAAACATAGATGTCAACAATGCTTTCGACGAATTTGTCAAATACTTTATATAATCGTATCAAGTATGCGCGAAATGTAAATAAATACCCCTACTACAGACGTGTTATTGTTTTTAAACTTTCCTTAATACCGTGTGGGTCTGTATAATCTATATGTATATTATATTTTTCAGTTAACTTTCGAAAACTAAAAGGGAATTCAGAGACAACTGTAGCATCCTCACTTCTTGCCCCAAAGACAAAAATTTACAATATTTACTAGAAATATAAAATGTCACAACATTAAAATTGGAACATGTTATTTAATACATACTAGTAGATCAATGTTCTTTCGCCTAAATAAAAATAGTAAATTTTGCCATATGTATTATGATATACCAAAAGTTTATAAAACAAACAGAACGCAATAAGACACTTCAAATTCAATGTAACAAAGTAGGAAAGAAGCTGGGAATACATACCGGGGGGTCATTGGTCATTGCTTGTAAAGCAAAGATAAGAATTAATTCGCTACGCAATCTCTTCTTAGCACGGTAATAAAATTGCACAATTTCATTACATATTCACAAACGCACATAAACCTGTGATTCCCATGATTATGAGAAGGATTTGTCATATGCAAATTTACACATATATAAAAGGACTTCTGCTCGAAGCATTCTGTAGTTGAATACCAGTTGAACCTGATTTGTTTAAAGTAAGCTCTTCGCTCTTTCATTTTGAGCTTTCTCGTTTTGTTTGAACATTTTCTAATTATCAGTTTCTTAACATCCATTATGTGTTGTCACGAGTGATCTCATGAGGAACGACATTATGTCAATGGCGGGTGTAAAAAAATGTGGCAAAAATACGTTTAAGACGCACAATTTCCGATATTTTTAGAAAATTGCATTTTTCTAATATAAAATGGCATTTCTCTCCCTAGGGAACAAAATAAATATATGCAGAAGCAAAATATGTATCTTGCACTCGGGGAACAAAATGCTATTTTATTACCTACATCGCGGGATAAGAAAAATGTGCAACAAGGGTCAATAGCTGTTTGCAAATTCGTGTGAATTATCGTCAAGACGATAAAAACGCAATTCGCACTCGTCGGTAAACACCTATAGTATGCCCAGTTGCACAATGTATTAGATTTATGTAGTAGTAATTGTTAATTCTGAATTTTTCACTTTTACCTTGATTTACTCTTCTTTCAGATAAACTACAAATGAAGTGCTTACTGCTAATATTGGCCCTAGTGGCCATTGCTCTCGAAGCATCAGCCGATATTAGGAAACCAGGGCCGTTGATTGTAAGCAAACCCGTTTATATTTACAAACATTTTAACCAAATCAAATGTTTGAATAAACTTTAACTAATGTTGACATAAGCAATTAATATCTAATTTACCTTGCAGAATCGCCCTCCCCCACCTCGGCAACCGCCATATCGATTTAGAAGAGATATAAGCCCTCATAAGTTCCTCGTAAGTATTCCGCTATTTTAAAAGTATATCAAATGATTAAATGGAGAGCAAGAATAAAATTACCTACCTTCAGAACGATAAAAATATGCAAAATAAAATAACGAGTCAAAGCGGTTTTGATATCAACCGCATAAAGAGAAGACTGTGGGTGGAACTAATAGGGCATGAAAATACAGCATCCTTTTAATTTTATGTTAAAATATCTCTAAGAAGAAACTGAAAATCTCGGAAAGAGATCTTATTGAAGCAAACGTAATGTGATTATATAAAAACATAGCGTTTCTATATTTCTTACAAAAGTAATTGTGCTAGTAGACTTTTTCCTTATGAAAAAATATAGAGCCTGACATTTTCATAGATTGTAACCATTTGAATTGACGTAAATACAAAAATAAAGTAACCGTTAATATTGTATTTTCCAGATTCACCGACCAACCCCACCACCAATTTACAAGAAGGAACCCAGTTCTCAAATATACATTGTAAGAAAAATCAATTTTGTTATATATTTGTTATAATTTCCTTCGCGTGCAAAGCGTGCAGTTGAACTTTTTATTGATTACAAATTTTATTTTAGAATCGCATACCTCCGCCACCACCGCATTCAACAATCCATCGATTTCGAAGGGAGCCCAGTCCTCAAAAATATGTGGTAAATTAATAATCATTTTTTAAAAATCTTTTTTATATTCTTGTACCAATGGCGTTATGACATGTGATGTATTAATAAACTATAAAATTATTTACAGAATCGTTTACCGCCTCCACCACCTCCACCACGTTTCCGTTTCTAACTACGTCAACAATGGAAATGAGAAGAATTGTACATCAAAATGGCATGAAATAGTAATAATATCATGGAAATACTAACGGAATAGTATGTCGTATTTTATTTAGTCAATAGTTGAATGTTTACTTTCTGATTCTGTAGTTATGTTACTGTTATACCGTGACAAATGTAATGTAACGTATAATAAAAATAAATTCAATATTTATAGTCTGGATTCGTTCTACAGATACCATGAATTTATCACTCTATATCGAGACATTTATATATGCTCTGAATATACATGAACCAATTATTAGACGTTTGATAAATTTGCATTGCATAATTATTTATCCGACAGAATTTTAGAACCAATCAATGACAAGTTCTGGCATTTCCATACCATTCAAATGCATTCATGTCTTTTTGAACTTGACTGCTTGAATGCTTTCCCTATTTTTCTTAGTACTGTTTCTTAGATACAATGGCGTAGGAACCCCGAACTTTTAAGTTGTTATAAGTCAAGTTTATTTTATATTTTTTTGTTGTATAGATCAGTTACAACTATATCGATTGACACTGATCAAAATCCCGTAAGTTTTGGAACCTTTCAAGGCATTCAATCATATAAATATTCAATTGGGAAATTCTTAATGATTCTAATTGTTATATTATAATAATTTCGACATCGGCACTGTTCAATTTGATATTCGTGAAACGAATAACAGACTGATTACATACAAGAATCATTAATGTTGGGAATTGAGAATAATCGTGAAACTATAATAACGATTCAATATAGTTGTACTAGATAGTTGAAATGTCGCGATCTACATAGTCTGTACAGGAACTGTGATAAAATGTAACGATGCGATCAAGTAGTTACTATACAGAAACTATGTCGTATATGTAGATGCATTCATTAAACCAGGAAAATTTCATTGAATCAAACTGTAGAATAATTTAATCTATTTCAAACTTTGTATTTCAGCAAGTTCTCAAATTAAAGACGCACATTTTAAAATAATAATTAATCAAAAACTTGTATGAAATGCCATTATATATAAATAGACACGAGCATAAAAATCATATTTATGGAGAAAGCGGTACACATACGGCATACTTTATGCAATATCAAAAATTGTTCGAAATAGTAGAAAATAGTTTTTTCGAAAGAATAAGCCATCATTCATTAAAATCCAACGATTTTTAAAAATTAATTAACAAAGCAACACAACCTTTGAGTCATTAACAAAAGTTATTTAACAAATTATTTTTTTGCAACGACCTTAATTGTGTTCTGTTTTTTTTTCCTACTTCAATAGGAAAGCATAAACAGAATAGTTTGTATTTTATTTTTCATCTTGTCAATTTTTATCCTAGAAAAAAATTAAATGGTATATATTTATGTATTTTAATTTTTAAATATTATGGGATGTTATTTTATTTTCTGTATACAATTCTACTCAGATAAGGATCGTGAAAATTACTCCGCCGTTAGACGTGTTTTACTGTAATAATGATAAAGCATTGTCTAAGGAAAATTGTGTAAAAGTATATGGAAATTGGTTGATATAGTTGGTATTTTAAAAATTGCTATACACAAAGAAGGAAAATAGTTAATGGAAGTTAGATGAAATGAACATTTTTTTACTATGTATCATAGTGTGAAATGAGGACTAGGCATAGTAATAGTTAAAATAACTATTCGGAAATAGTAAAGTTTAACTATTGTTTCCTGATTCAAAATGGCACTTATCATAATAGACAAATAGACTGAACTATCTTGAAATAGTCATTTCAGAAAATGATTACCTTCACAGACAATGAGAGAAATTGCTACCTTCGTTCTTTGTTTATAAACAAGGAAACAAAGAGAAAAACAAAAATTCCATACCCCGCTAAGTTTGTGAATGTCACAATCTAGCCCATGGTGTAAAGAATATTACACCATGCTCTAGACAGGTAAAAAGTGTATAAATTTCAATGTCGTGTAACTAGTCTGTAGATATACACGTGCGTCTGCGACATACATTATGTATTATCATATCTTGACGCCCGACCGTCCTTCTTAGGACCAAATGAAAATCCACTTCAATAACGGGAGCCACGGTCTCGAAGAAAAAAAGCTGGGAACGCCCCGTCGCCACCTGGCGGCATTGAAACCCACGGGTGCAGTAGTCTTTGCTATGGATTTATAGTAAATACAAACTTTAAATATTAATAATAGTAAATATACAGATTTACTACGAGACACAGTGTGAAATGAGGACTACACTAGATTATAGTTATTTCAACTATATTTGTCATATTTATTTAAATCATTCTACATAGTTGATTTGTTTAACTATGAGGAAATAGTTGGTCTAACAAAATTATAGTAAAATCGACTATGAAAGTGGTAAATTTAACTATTTGTCATAGTAGTTTAAACAATATTTTTCCAACTATGTGATATAGTCAATTTATTTATGGATTTTTTCTCCGTGCACTGTTTTGTTTCCGATTTCCTGATTTGACAGGAAATAAAGTCGGAAGACCCTTAAAGCTTCTAGTTGGTCTTGAATTTCTAAGCACAAAGTATATAAATAATTTTTTATTTAGTACGAAATATGCATGTTTCTTTCCCATTCTTCCGCATAACACGGCCATTATATACATGTTGTTGATACAAACGATGCATGAACATAACCTAAAACAAATTTTTAAATTAAATTATGAGACATGTAAAATTTAAACGTTAAAATTATAATGTTAAAATCGATATGAAATCGATAAAAAATATACTTCCTTGGCTAAATCGATACGATTAAAACCCATTGATCACATAAAATCAAACGAATCCGATTTTCGAATTACACGGACGTATGAAATCACAAAAAATGGAAAAGGAATACTCATAATCAATACGTGAATGGAAAGAAACGGAATGCAAAAACTGTGAATACTTTATGGCTCGCTGAGTTAATTTGAATACTCTCAGAGTATTACAATTTAAATGTTTTAATTTATGTTAATTCATACATTTGAAAATCAATCACGAATTATTATTCGGAGATTTGAAAGTGGAATTCAAGTATATTCAAGAGAATTCAAAGTATAAATATTTTGTAATCGAAATTCGTTTTTGGTAGACGCTGTATATAGTTCCGAATATATAATGTTAATGCTATATCAAGTTATTATTATACAACAAATGGCATTGAAACCTTTTCCTATTATTACAATTCGTAATTTCTCCGATGTATTGTATCGATGTTAAAAATTCAGCGTTATATCGAATAAAATTAGTTTTGTACAAGGAGAACAGACGCTTATTTTTGTACCAAATAATTTCTCTTTAATATCAGGCAAGTAAATCACTCTGTCGATACACAGTTGCGCCATCTATCGAGGACGAACGGTATTTTACAACATTCTTCACGTTTGTTTCATTAGGATGCTGTTAGAGAGGTGTTTTATGCTAAATGACGTATATATATCACTCACAAATAATTTTCAACATTTATGCGACATTAACCTGTCTGCAACAATTAGACAAATTGTTTGAAAATACGTACCTGACTCAATGGGTTCAAAAAACGAATTCTCAAATAATTCTCAAATATATAACCCTTTTCAATACTTTCCAATTAATAAACAATTTCGAATATATTAAATTAAATGCTTCCTAATTCATATTAATGTGCAATTAATCACTGCATATATACGCATATATCTGGTTTATCGGGTTTTGGTAAAACACGTGTTTAACATACTTTGATAAGTATAATGCCTTCTTTATCTGCGGTAGGTAAATACTTAAAAAGCTGCCAATGAAGATCATTGTATTATTCAGATGTTTTATTGTCACTGTTATAATATATTAATTGTATATTAGAATTATTTCCAAAAAAATTTAAATTAAAAACCATTAAAATTCACTGCAGCAGTTAGCCGTAAATTTATTGAAAAGTGGATCATTGGCAGGAATTCGTCATTATTCGCGATTCAAAATAAATATATAGGTTTTGAGAAGTTTTCAAGTTTAGTTAACTATTAACTCGAGGTTATGACTTTATATTATTTAAATATTATTTAAATATCAACTAATAATAATGAAAGAAAATATGTATTTTCAGGCGAAATAACTGCAAGATTCCAGTCGAAAAAAAATGCATGTCAACGTCCCCCATTCTTCATCGTGCCTGAAGAATTATATATTAAATAAAATGATTTGCATACTCTGTAATCTAAATTAGTTAATAACTCCTAGAATAATATTGAAAGACAGTTACTAATTGAGTAAGTAAATTTTTAACCATAACAAAAATAACAATTAAGAGTCAAATTTATTTTAGGTTATGTTCATTTTATTTAATATTGAGAGAATTAATGCATTAACATATTATTATTATTTGTTAAAAATATGTGATTCAATATCTATTTTGTTTTATTTAAGTAAAATTAACAGACTATTATGCATATATAATTCCTTTTCAAGGTAAATAACCGTAGCCATTGCATGTTTATACAGGAGTGTTCCTTTGAAGCACCCGCTGGACACGAATATTAAAATGATTTTATTTTTCTTCCACTTTTTCATTTTTTTTTATTAATCTGTATTTGTACTTCGTGGTACTTCGCGGAGGATCTTCGTGAATTTTTGTCGTCCTGACAAAAAGAGACTCAATTTTTACAAAGGCGTTTTTCTCTTCTCGAATACCCACAAAAACTATATTTTTCATAACCTCTCTATTTCACGAAGAGGTCTAACAAACCCTCTAAATGCGTCAACTAAATGCTCCAATTCTATTAGAGGGGACATTTTAAATTTAACAAGAAAACGTGAAAATAAACTTTATAAAATTTTAAACTCTACATGGACTTGAACTGTATACGTGTGCATTGAACACCATACAGTGAGTCGTGTACATATTAGTTCAAATTCGACCGCCAGGTGCGCCACTTTAGCTGTTTAAATCGCCAATATTATATCAGTAATAATAATAATTTAAAAAAAGATTCACTGCAATTGTTTTAAATGATATACGGAAGCCCGAAAATATATCTTAATCATGAACTTTTACTGTAAAATATTGATTAAAATCTGCAAATAAAAGAACTATAGTTAATTAATAGTACCTTTTATTTTTATAATAGTTCTTCGTAAGATTGAAACCCAAGATGTTTCATCCGTTTCATCTTTACCGGTAGTGTTCGATTATACATCATAGTTTTCACAAGCACTATTAGATGGCGCAAGTTGTAAGTTCGGCGTTACTTTGTTTTTTGCTTCTAATCGATAGAATTTGTGACTTCTGCCCTCTTTCGGAAGTCATCGCTTACTAAATGTTTGTACGGACGATATATACGCAGATGTTTTATCGATTTTTGCCCTAAACGTATTTCGCTTTCAAAGTAAAGATAGGTTTATCACACCATAGCAGAGACTAAAGGGATCCATAGACTTTTAATGTAATTTTAACATTTTTTAATTGAATTTGAATGTAACGTTTATTGTAAATAAACCAGGTTACTTTTCAATTGCATAATCAACATTCGTTTGTGCCTTTAATTTGCAAACTTTCGTGTTTTTCAACACAACGGATTTTCTTTATTTGTTTCGTTTTTTTTCCATTGTCCTTAAATTTTGTTCATTTGGTTTCTTTATTTATTTTGTTTTTTCCTTACATTTCGTTTCTTTATTTTATTTGGTTTATTATTTTCCTTTAATTCCTAAAATATATATATATATATAAACGTGCAAATTGATATTCAGTCGTGCAAACTGATGTATAGACGTGCAAATTGATATACAGACATGCAAATTGATATATAGACGTGCAAAATATTATGTAGACGTGAAAATTGATATACCATAGACGTGCAAATTGATATAGACGTGCAAATTAATATATAGACGTGCAAAATAATATATATAGACGTCAAAATCATATATAGTCGTACAAAATAATATATAGACGTACAATATAATGTATAGAAGTGCAAAATAATATATAGACGAGCAAAAACATATATAGCCGTGCAAAAAAATATATAGACGTACAAATTAATATGTGGACGTGAAAATGTATATATAGACATGCAAATAGATATACAGACGTGCAAATTGATATATAGACGTGCAAAATATTATGTAGACGTGCAAAATATCATGTAGACGCGCAAAATATTATGTAGACGTGCAAAATAATATATAGACGTGCAAATTAATATATAGACTTGCGAATTGATATATATAAACTTGCAAAATCACATATAGACGTGGAAAACAATTTATAATCGAAAGTAAGAAAGTAATAAAAATTAATTAAAAAGTAAACAAATAATTAAAATTTTAAAAGATACATGCGTGTGGTTTCGTTCAATCCTCTCCAGCACCAGAACTTTTCAGTGATGCTTGGCGGAAGGAATCAGCCTCAGTAGCCCTAATTACGAACTAATAGTGAATTCTGATACACTCATGCATGATATTTATGGCTGGGAAAGATTGCCCACGTAATTGAAGGGATGGTTAATTATGAATATTGCATGCATTTACGAAAAAGAAGAACTAGACCTATGCTGGCTCATATTGATTATTATTTAAGGGAAATTAGTTAATAAAAAACGAACAAAGTTAGTGAATAGAAAATTTAGTCTGGTATATTACGCGATAATCATAATAATGATAATAATAATTCAAAATGTTCAGCAAGATAGAACTAGATACATTATCATGCCATGTGCCATACTAATGATGTAAATATTACCATTATGGATGTGAATTAAGATGGGTCATGCAGGAAATATATTCCAAACTGTCAACACGAAACGATTCTTAATGTATAATTTGTATAATTAAATTTTGAGACTGATTTTAGTAAATAAAGAGAAGAATTGATAAAGATTTAAAGGTGAAATTACTATTAAGGACTTATTCGCGACGAGAGTCTATTAACAAATATAAATTTAATACAGGTGCATTTAAAAATTAATATAGTTAACGGCTTATACCGACAAATTGCATTATATATTAAATGCTATAGTTTGAAAATTTCTAACTTTTTTTGCATGTCTATATATTTTTTTTCATTACATTTTTTAAAATTAAATGTTAAACTCTTGTTTGCTCTAAAAACCGTGATTTTTAGTTAAAAGAATATTTAAATAGTGCAAATAGATTCGAAATTTGCCAAGGAATTCAGTCCCGTTTACACGTTTTAGCCAAAGTTTAACGCGTGAACAGTAGATCGCAAAAACGACTTTTTCATTGAAAGTCGTAACTTAAAAATACCTATTTCGATTTGGGTCTCATTTTGAGGAAAGATAGCTAAAAGTACATACTTTAAAATGATTATATAAGTGATCTGGTTATGTTTTAATTTTTTGCTGTATTTTTTAAAAATAGCTTGAAAATTCAATTTTTTCGTTGTTCTGTCTCAGTTTTTGCCCATTTTTGCAAAAACAATTGTGTTTCGATGGAAACAACAAGAAATGGGTAAAATGTGTAAGATGCAGATTATGTATTACTGTCTCCCACAGAATCTAGATTATATTTATATTAAATACAAACTTTTACTATGAATAATGGTAAATATAAAGATTTACTACGAGACATAGTGTGTAATGAGGACTACACCAGATTATAGTTATTTTAACTATATTTGTCATATTTGTTTAAATCATTCTACATAGTTGATTTTTTAACCACGATAAGATAGTTGGTGTAACAATATTATAGTAAAATCAACTATGAAAGTGGTAAATTCAACTACTTTTCATAGTAGTTTTAACTATATTTTTCCAACTCTGTGATATGGTCAATTTAACTGTGGATTTTTTCTCAGTGTATAACAGAGGATTCGCCAAGTCGATTATTCTCATATTCATCTTAATTTTGTGGCATTATCGTTGAGATTACGAGGAAAATGTATCTAGTCTTTTTAGTAGAGAATTTAATGCTCCACATTTCTTATTGGAATCACTTTTCGGAATTATCAAGATTTTTGTAAATAATTGAGAAAAACCACAAAAATTAGTGTTTTTTCTCGATTTTCATCATGAAAATAGCATTTGCGCCATTTATCAGTACAATATTCGAATTCAACGCATCAAATTACGAATTAAACAAACGCCCAACATGAATTTCAGGCGGCACCTTGTCGGACGTACACCCGGAAAATGTAATCTTTCGTGGCAAGTTACTTTTGTGGCATTATCGTTGATAATATGAAGAAAGTGTATTAGACCTTTTTTGTAGAGAATTTAATGTTCCATATTTCTTATGGGAAATATTTTTCGAAATATTTGTAAATAAATGAGAAAAACAAACATAAACATAGTTTCTCTCGATTTTCGCCAGGAAAATTGAATTTACGCCAATTTTTACTACGATATTCGAATCCAGCATATCAAAATACGTAAGAAAAGATAGACCTCATAATAATTGCAAGCGGCGCCTTTCCGGAAGTACATCCCATTTTTTCAATTTATTCATCATAGACTATATTACGCGATTTATCAGTTAATTAAAATTTAAATCTCGTATTAACAATTAATACCTTCAAAGAGACACAAAATGACATACATAATGTATCCGATAGATAAGTCATGTACTATTCCCAATTCCTACTCAAGTGGGGAATACCTTTACAAAAAATCTCAGTTACTTTAGAGATTTAGATTTAATCGATATGCTAAATATTGAAAGAAACAATATCTCCTTCTTAATTTTTTTAACTGTGGATTGATTGTTGCTCTGCGATAATACGCTCGAAATAAAATTTTGGACTCTACCGGTTTAAGTATCGCCTGAACGTATATTAAAAATTGGGAATCCAGGGGTCATTAGCAACCTGTGTTTAATTATAATGTGTAATCATTAAAGTACGTTTTTTTTTGTTAAAAGATACTATTAATAATTATTAGAGTAATCGATTAAGTAGAATGGACGTAGACCGTTTATAATATTATTTGCCATCTACGGTGGCATATGATTTAACAAATATATAAGACGTGATCTACATCAATTAAATCAGGCAGAATCTGTGAACAATTGGTGGCATTAATAAAACAAAGGTAAGAATTTGAAAACAAATTTAACGTAATTTAAGAATAAATTTATATTGGAAACATCTCAAAATGTTTCGTTTACTTGTCGAGTAGTGAAAGTGATAAGCAATTTATAATCTCGGGAATGAAATCTAATCATGCATATTAAACCATATTTGTTAATCATTAATAAAAATTGTTTAAAAACTTCAATTTTTAAAGCACACCTTTCCATTTTTAGATCTGAAACCAATGAAGTCCTTATTGGTGTTTTGGCCCTACAGGCCTTAGTTCTGGTAGCATCTGCCAGAAATGGATCTTTCGAATTTTCTCATGATAAGCAATTTGGTCAACCGTCATTCACCAGCATAGGGGCTCAGCAAAGTTTTGGGAACAACAGAGGGCAAGTTACTGTTGGAGCTGGTGCCACAAAAGTAGGAGGAGAGAGGTGGCAACCAAACTTTGGAATTCAAGGTCAACAAAATGTTTATGAAAATAAACATGGCCACGTATCCGTTGGAGGTGGTGTTAGCAAATCTCCAGGGCAGAAATGGCAACCAAATGTTGGAGTTCAGGCAACCTTCAGATTGAAACGCGAACCACAGCTTCAAAATGGTGGATCCGTAACAATCACTCATGACAAACAAGGCGGTCGACCAGGTGTCACAAATGTCGGTGTTCAGCAGACCTTCGGAAACAATAAAGGACACGTAACTATTGGAGCTGGAGCTACTAAAGTAGGAGGACAAAAATGGCAAACAAATGTCGGGGTTCAAGGTCAACACAGCATTTTCGAAAACAAACACGGGCAAATTTCTGTTGGTGGTAGTGTCAACAAATTCCCGGGACAGAAATGGCAACCAAATGTTGGTATTCAAGGATCTTTCAGATGGAAACGCGAACCTCAGCATAAAAATGGTGGATCCGTAACAATTACACATGATAAACAAGGTGGCCGACCTGGAGTCACCAATGTCGGAGTTCAACAAACTTTCAGAAACGACAGAGGTCACGTATCTATTGGAGCTGGAGCTACGAAAGTTGGAGGACAAAAATGGCAAACAAATGTAGGCGTACAAGGTCAACACAACATTTTCGAAAACAAACACGGACAAATTTCTGTTGGAGGCAGTGTCAACAAATTTCCTGGACAGAAATGGCAACCAAACGTTGGAGTTCAAGGATCTTTCAGATGGAAACGCGAACCACAGCCTGAGAACCAAGGATCAGTAACAATCACTCATGATCAGCGTAGACGCGGACCAGGTATCACGAATGTCGGAGTTCAACATAGTTTCGAAAATGACAAAAGTCGTGTAACCATTGGAGCAGGTGCTAGCAAAGTAGGAGGACAGAGGTGGCAAACAAATGTTGGAGTTGAAGGTCAGCACAAGATATTTGAGAACACGAACGGTCACATCTCCGTTGGAGGCAGTGTAAACAAATACCCTGGACAGAATTGGCAACCAAATGTTGGAATTCAAGGCTCTTTCCAATGGAAGCGCGAAGCTGTAGATATGCCTTTCGAAGAAATGATCGCTGATGAAGTGTATGATGATGTTAACGAGAGATTGTTGTAGAATATTTGAATATTTGAAATATCGCGAAGCGTATTTAATATGATTTTTTTGTTTTCCCTATGGAATAATGCAGTACAATATTTTATACGACATTAGTCTCTGTAAACAATCAATGATAACGACATTCCTTTTGAAGACATGGTTGTGACGAAAGCTACAATCCTCTGAAAAAAAAATAACATAAACTAATATCATATCATGTTGTATTTGATTAATATTGTTATTGCTACTCTGAAATGTTCTAAAAATAAAACTATGTCATGCAGAAAATCTTCTTTAATGCCTTCCCCGTAATACAACAATTTATTAGAAATATAATATTTTCAAGATTTATTGATCCGTTACTATTTAGAAACTGTATTTGTACAATTAACTGGAAATTCTCAAAAGTAGGGTACTTTGCCATATCAAATTATCAATTTTGTGGTATAAATTGTCAGGTGGAAATGTAGGAATTTATTAAATCAATAATAATGTCATTGATGTTGGTAAAGAACAACATTGATAAATCACAATGACTATTGAAAACACAGGCTGAATATCAACACCGCGGATTTTTAAAAAGGAATTTATATATAATTCCCTTTGCTGCCTTTTTTTCTATCGATCGGTATTATATTCGAATCAGTTCTATACGGAATTTAGAATCGAACCAGAAATGAATATATGGCTTGGAGGCATCTGAGGGCCTCCTGAGGTATATAATGTGATGTTTTACTGGATATTTATAGAAGTTCAATTTGTAAGAAACAAATCAGAGATGTTCTAACAGGCATATATCAACATGATATTTAATGAAAGGCGTTTTACCTTTTTGTGTGCCGAATTCAATCCCGTATTTTTAGACAGTACCATATACCTAACAAGTTCAGGCCTAATTCGTTCTGCTAAAGTTTGACACCACTCTGCAATTTTCAAAAAATAAATGATAAGATTAGAATTCGAAATAAAAATATCAAATTTTTTTCCTTACTTAACATTTTTTTTCGTTGTGTAATTGTATTGTTTCATTATTAGTCCTAGTTTCGCCCATTATTTTTCCAAGGTTTGCGCATTGTTAGTCCCTTTTCGTCCCAATATTTATCAAAAACTCGTCTATTAAACGCCGTAAATTCCCGTAATTTTAGAACACTTGTCTATTTAACATCCGTTCTTCGTCTAAATAAAGCAAAGTATACGTCCAAGTTTCGTCAACTTCACAAGCACGGATGTCTATGCAAGTCCATTGGATTCTCATCGGGATGAAAATTGGACGAGAATTGAACGTAATGTGGCTAAAAATGGACATCCCATACGGGCGTGGACATAATCTGCAGACTAAAAAAATCAGTTTTTGTCAAAAAAAAAAAAAAAAAAAATACAAAAACATGTATTATTTTGTGCCACACGGATACAAAAATCACTGTTTTTGCTGAAATTCGTGTGGCGCTTAATTTTTTTGTAACCCTTTGAAGCATAGTGTATTCATTCAATGGTTTTTCCATTTTGAATTTTGAAAATCTGAGGCCAGATTTGTAATCAGCGGCCCCGAAAACTCCCGTGTAACAAACTTCAGCTATTTTCAGCGTAAAGAAAAATGTATGCTTCAACGGTTTAAACTAGTAGTGTTATCGTAAAGACCCGGAAAAAAGACTCATAACGATAGCATTTTGAGCCAACAAAATATTGTATGAGTCATTAAAAGCCGCCAAGTTAAAAAAAAGGGTTTTGGTTGAGATCCGGACAGCGTACCATTTTTGTTAGAAAACCAATAGAACTAACCCAAAGAGTGGGAAAAATACGTAAAACCAGCGTTTTAAAAGCGTTGTCTAAAAATGTAATTAATTTTTATCAGACCTAATTTTGAGGTTAAGGCCCT
This sequence comes from Trichopria drosophilae, assembly GCA_030407085.1. NCBI lineage: Eukaryota > Metazoa > Arthropoda > Insecta > Hymenoptera > Diapriidae > Trichopria > Trichopria drosophilae. Next base: position 80,695,289 of record CM059587.1, on the reverse strand, counting down.
CGCAAAAAATTATGGTTATTTGCAACTTAAACCCACTTTCATGATTTTTTTCAAGACATTCTAACGTAAAGACTCGTTGGAGGAAATTTATACCGAAAAGCGCCCCAGAAACTGATTCTAAATGTTTCCAAAATGACTCTCAAATTTTGTACTCATCGTGCAAGACGATTTTTATAAAAAAACACATAAAAGTTCTACAAAAAAGTGCAAATATGGTATGAAAAATGTAATTCTTCGTACAAAATTCCTCAAATATCATTTCAAAAGACAAATCAATTTTATACCGGCAAAATATATATGACTTCGTCTCATGGTACTTCTGAAATTGTAAGAACTTCTGATACAAACTAATAATATGTTGAATATTTATCCGTAAATATTGTTTCATATCTACACATATATTATCATGCAATATCAATTGTAGTAGAGTATTTCTACATTTCTTAATAACAATAATCTTCTATTTCGACCTTGAAAATGTGTAAAGGCGACTATACTATTACTCGTAATTTGATTATTTAATTTCAGCGTCTGTGTAGGGAATATATTACGAAACTCAGTATTCAATAGTTATTTTCCTAATTACTAATCTGAAAGCAGATTTACAAAACTCAAAATGGCGGATTCAACTCTCTAAATTGGAATGAGAGAAAAGTGGGTTATTATTTGAAATTAGTAACAAAATTTACTAATTGTTAGTAAATTTTAACTAATTTAATGAGTTAATCAAAATATGTTACTGATTCAATTAATAGAAATTGACCATTATTAAGTAAATGTTGTTACTAATTTAAAATAGTAACCTACTTTTCACTAATTCAGATTTCGAGATATATAAACATTCTAAAGTTAAAGAGAATTTAATTAAGAAGGTTCCTAAATTGGTTATCAAAAATAATTGACTCTACAGTGTTTCTTATAGACTAAAGTACATAGCATCACCTAGTATATATCAATCTATGTAATAAACATTATTAATTTCAATAATGTCATAAGAAAATAAGACCTACACTTTTGTATTAATTTTGCCTTGGTTCGATTCCCCGCTGAGACGTGTTTTTTCTTATTTGTTAGCGTTTATTTTCGAGCGTTGAGAATTATGTAAAAGTAACATAAGGTATTCTCATGTAAACATATGATAGATATATGTATAATAAAACAGTTAAACTGAATTAAAAATAAGCAGAGCTATAATAATTGTCAAAATTTTCATACGTTTTCTAATCTGTTGGTTAACTTTCTTCTAAAATATATTTTCAATATATCTAAAAGATGTTTTATAGATATCTAAAACATGTCCAAAATTGTAACGTAGGACATCTAAAAGATACCATTTAGATCTCGACACTTTCGATATATCTTTGACGGATTGAAGGATATCTTTCATACATCTTTAATATATCTCTTTGCTTATTGGGCTATAAGTTGACGTTCATTACCATGCATTTGCTCTCTTTATGGAAATAAAGTACTGTAATCTAAGCACTTTCAAATAAATGCTAATGACAAACAGTGGTTAATTTATGGGCTCACCTCAAAAACGCGACACATTACAAAACAGACACATCAAAAACCCGACATTCAAAATACAGACACCTCGTGCGTTCACTACATTAAAAAAAAAATTACCTCGGGTCGCCGTCCTTCAGGTCTCACTAGAGGGTCATTTCAAGTTCAAAAATGTTAGACCAATGGATTAATTTTATTGGTCCCTTGAAGGTCAAAATAGTTTGACCCATGGATTATTTATTAAGCACATTTGGAATTCAATCATTAATCACATTTTCAGAATATGCATATATTGAAAAGTCTGATTTTTTAATTTCTGTATTTTGAAATGTCTGTTGTTTTGTGACTTTTTAGGTGCACCCTAATTTATTATAATTAGTAATAATTTAACTTCCCCATTTAGGTTTAAAGAATATAAATTAATTTGGATATAACCTTTGTATGTGGAAAATAAATAATGGTTATGTAACAAGTACCTAAACTAGGTGATTCCTGCACTACATTTGCGATATGACACGGAAAGATTTTCATGTCAGAAAATTAAGATGTAGAGAGCTCATTAGTGGTTCTTGCGAATTATAAATTCATATTATCTTTTCATCTATAAACTACTGAAGATATAATTTTATACCTTTAGATTTACAGTGGCTTCGAAAAAATTTTACTAAAAAATAGGTAAATGGGTTACCAGAAGACTGTCAGTATTGTACTTTCATTTTTTAATTGTTTACACAATAATAAAGTGAATTCATGTAGACCCATAAAGAAATAAATTTTTATTATTAATGATATTGGTAACGAGAGAACGTATTACTGTTCTTACAAACAAATTTATACCTGCCAAAATAATTTGTTAAACAACTTATATTAATGACGCAAACTTTTCTTCTTTTCGCTAGTTAATAATTTTGTAAGAATGAATGGATTTTAACTAGTGACGGTTTATTGTAGTAAAGTTGTGGAGAATCTTTTCGCGAAAAATAAGCAGTCATTCGTTAAAATCTACCCATTTTTAAAAAAGTGTTTAACTGACGATAAAAAGAAAGTTTGAGTCATTAAAAATTGTCGAATAAATTATTTTGGCAGGTTTAAATTTTTTTTTCCAGAACAGTAATACTTTTTCCGTTCAATAATGTCATTATTAGTTAAAATTAAATTCTTGGAAACATTAATATATATTTTTCCTGAACATATTATACCCAGGTCCCAACTACCTTATGTAAAAAGATTTTTTAAATCGGCTCAAAAATGCCTACTAAAGTCGATTTTTTTCAAAATCATAGTCGCATGTGTTCAAGCGATTGACCCGAATGAAATCACTTCAAACTTGGTACATGGCGGTTGTTGATCTCGTTCAGAGTCCAAATCAGATAATAGTTTTCAAAAATTCAAATGGCGAATTCACAATCCGGAATCCGCGACCTAGAATGTACTGCATATTGCGGCATATTTGAAGATGTGTTGATTTTAATTAACAAAATAATTACGAGTTAATAATTGTCTATAGTACAAATATTAACGAAAATATATAGTTATTGATTCCACTTTAATAACAATATCGAATTATGTTTATTAAAAATAAATTTAACAAAAATGTATAATGAACTAAACCAAACTTCTAATAAAATGAAGAGAACCATTGACGTAAATTATTCTCATTGTCATTAACAGAATTTCTTCTGGGATTTACAATAAAAAAACTAGAGAAATTACCAGAAAACTGGTAACCAGACATTCTGAATATTTGATCTAGAAAAATAGTAAAGATTTATTTAATTATAATTTGTGGTTAAATTAACCAGAGTTTAATTATTTTAACCAGATTTTCTTGGTATGTTGGATTATGCAACGAATAATTACTTTGTCAAAATTATAGACTTATGACCGGAAAGTCGAAAATTCTACACTGTTGCTATTTTTATCTAATGAAATTATGTTATCATTTATTCATTCCGCTATTTGAGTGTACCTGCAGTACTGAACCTGTACAATAATGAAGAAAATGATAAAAATTGGGATTCCTAAAAGGTCAATAGATGTGCATCCCAGGTACGTGAAATTCGCGTTTTCATAATACTTCATGTCATAAACACATAATGACTATTTGTGTATGTGATAAGTATTCTAACGTAGAGCATCCGAGTAAATCCCACGTTAACAAATTCCAGTTACCGTTTAATGTTATAGACATAAATACAGCATTGAATGTTCTATCAATTCAGTGTACACCTGAAATCCGATTGAAACATTACTGTCTAATCGAGGTAAGCTCTCTGAATAATCGAATTGTTATAATCATTAGTTAAATGACCAGACAATATGTAACGAAAATAAGTATTTATTTATATACTTTACGTAAATAATAACCTATAATAATAAAACGGTAAAAATAATCGATATATCCCTTTAAATTTCAACGTTTTATTATATTGAAAATTCCACAATAATATATATTTTTAAAAACTTGACTTTTCGACTAATATATCAAAAACATTTGAAATTTACAGACAACAGAACAATGAAGTCCTTATTGTTGTTCTTGGCCCTCGCGGCCGCTGTTTTGGTAGCATCTGCCCAAAACGGTGGATCAGTCACAATTTCTCACGACAAACAAGGCGGCCGACCTGGAGTAACCAATATCGGTGTCCAACAAAGTTTTGGTAATGATAAAGGACATGTATCAATTGGAGCAGGTGCGACGAAAGTAGGTGGACAAAGATGGCAGACCAATGTCGAAGTTCAAGGCCAACACAATATTTTCGAAAACAAACATGGCCAAATCTCTGTTGGTGGTGGTGTCAACAAATTCCCCGGACAGAAATGGCAACCAAATGTTGGAATTCAAGGATCTTTCAGATGGAAACGCGAACCTCAACATCAAAATGGTGGATCTGTAACCATCACACATGACAAACAAAGCGGCCGACCAGGAGTCACGAATGTCGGAGTTCAACAAACTTTCGGAAACGACAGAGGTCACGTATCTATTGGAGCTGGAGCTACGAAAGTTGGTGGACAAAAATGGCAAACAAATGTAGGCGTACAAGGTCAACACAACATTTTCGAAAACAAACATGGACAGATTTCTGTTGGTGGCAGTATTAACAAATTCCCTGGACAGAAATGGCAACCAAATGTTGGAGTTCAAGGATCTTTCAGATGGAAACGCGAACCACAGCCGGACAACCAAGGATCAGTAACAATCACTCATGACCAGAGGGGACGCGGACCGGGTGTCACGAATGTCGGTGTCCAACATAGTTTCGAAAATGACAAAAGTCGTGTAACCATTGGAGCAGGTGCTAGTAAAGTAGGAGGACAGAGATGGCAAACAAGTGTAGGAGTTGAAGGTCAACATAAGATATTTGAGAACAAGAACGGTCACATCTCCGTTGGAGGCAGTGTAAACAAATACCCTGGACAAAACTGGCAACCAAATGTTGGAATTCAAGGATCTTTCCAATGGAAGCGCGAAGCTGTCGATATGCCTTTCGAAGAAATGATCGCCGATGAAGTATACGATGAACTTGACGAAAGGTTAATGTAAATAATGAATGCATGAATTGAGTGCGTTTAATGTAAAGTATTTTATTTCTACTGTGCAATGTTAGATCAGAATATTTTGTGCGGCGATATTTTTTGTATATATTTATGAAAAATAAAAAAAAAGTATTATCACTATATACTAAGGTCTTAGATATATTACCTATATTCTATACCAGATTTTCATTCGTCCTGAAAAAAAATGATTATACTTCATGTATTAAGTAATAATCGCAATATCGGGCACATGATTCTTGGAGGAATATTTTACAATCAGAAGTCCGTTTTTCTTTTGTACTGGTCGGTTTAGTCAATCGAATGGACCTTCCGGGTCTAATTATGATTTAATATAGATCGAGTTAGATTTATAAGTTCCTCTGCCAAAATACAAACTATCATGTTAAACTACACGAATCCATATATCCACTACAAATCCTGCAATTTAAACCTATATATCATGTAGTGTTCGCTTCATTACTATTTTTCGGTACAATAGAATGAGGAGCTTCTAACAATACACACATCGCAGACCTAGAACAACATCCTAATACAAGTAGTAATCTGATTAGAAAAAAAGTAGCCTCTGCATTTAAAACAAGTATTGTAAGAAGATATATTTCAACTATATTGCTGCAAAAGCTTACAAGTATCTTCAGGTACGAGAAATATTAATCACGAGAAGAAATCTAAGGAAGATCGTATCGACGCCTCCTGTGATGAATGCCATGTTGCAAATTGTCTTTGAACTATGCTCAATTTACTTATTTTGTTGTTGGAGTGATTAGTAGTAAAATACGAACTTAATGCAACCTTTTGGTTTCAAATTTCCAAAATAACAACTCCCTAAGTCTAAACTCCCTTTAACACTGTTGCGCGTTTATATTGCCTGGGAATAAAAGTTACTTAGGTTAACCAAGTAATTGGTTGGGGGAACCAATTAATTGATTACCTTAACCAATTCGGTCTTTCTATGGGGCGCAATATGCCAATGTTTCATGCATTTTCATTTAACATTTTTGAAATACACCATTTTTGTCCAAAGTAACTATACTGAGAGAGTGGACTAGTAACGGCTAATAAAAAACATTCATCTTTTATGTGCTTTGTTGTCATTATTAAATATTTATTATCCACCAGAAACTAATTTGTTACTCAATATACCACTCATTAAGAGGCACGGATTACATGTTATTAAGTGTGTTCTTTAAAACGTGTATTTTACAAAATTTTTGTTTGTTAGGTTAGGTTATTAATATGCCAATGAATGAACGGTTAACCATTTTTTACACTTTGATCGATCGTAACTTTTAAATTCTTTCATAAAAATTTATTTATGGTACCACCATGTGAATCGTCAGACTCTACACTTTTTATTCATGTAGTTATGCATTTTATTTTACTTAATTATTCACCTTATCTGTATACATTTATAAAAAAATCGCTAAAGTCCATTGAATGAAAGATATTGCCATTGAATGGACTGTCAAGAACCCAACGAATAGACGATATTTTACTTTTAAATTATTAGCCTTTGTATTATGGATGTAACTACTTCTTGGCGACCCTTAACACCTGGTGCACGTATTTTAGCTGATAAGATGAACAACTAAAGAACGCGATACCTTGACCCCACGATCGGCGACCCCCTTCAATTTAAGAACATTTCACGGAGTCGTCCATTCATTGGTAAAGTATATATACAGTAAATATAAGAAATGAATGAATAGGCGATCATACATTCATTGGGTTTTCACAAAAACTGATGTGCCAATGCTTGGACGCACAATAAAATATTTTATAAATACCTAAAATCACTTTGATTAGGCTAAAAGTTAATCTATGGACTTTACTTTATGCATTACATTCGATTTTACTACCAAAAACTATTCAATCAGCTCGGAAATACTTATTTAATAAAGGGAGATTTACTAAGTACCTAATGGCGGACGACATTCTCTGTACTCGTTGTGGACATCTTGAAAACTCTGCTTTCTTTCTACGAAATAAAAAACCCTGGAAAGTCACAGTGTAAACACTGTTCTAAATGTTCAAAGAAACGAAAAACCTGTTTTTCACCGACTTTTTGAACCGCGTATTCAAAAGAAATAATGATATATGCATATCGTCCATTCATTGGCATATTCACCCTATCTACTTTTATATTTGTGTGCACTAGGTGTTTGGAATTGCCCATAAAATTGTCCACTAGGTGTTCCGAGTAGGCGATTACGTAATCCAGATGGCGTGCTGAACATCTTTTCATCATATTAAACAAAATATGTAAACCAAATATGCAGGATCACCGATCACGGAGTCTGCAGATTTTATTCTACTTATATCATAACTACTTATATTAAGTAATATAAGTAAAACGAGTATTCAGGGTTGCAAATCACTCAATTGGGATATAACGCTGCGTTGACATTCGTCTCTGAATTCAAGGATCAACCTTGAAAGTTATTCCAAGGTCAAACGCATTTGAGTTTCGGGTCAAATTTGAAGGAAATTTCATAGTTAAATATATTTGAGATCTTGCAAATTTCAAGCTCAATTCAATTTAAGTCATATACAAAGATTACTTCGTTAAATAGCTTTGACCTTGAAATGACCTTCGAGTTTGACCCCTGAATTCAAGGGCATGGGTCAAACGCTGTGCGATACTTTGAAAACGTGAATGCCAGCCCAGAACACAAGAAAAAACTGTAAAGCGGGATACGTGGACGTGGTACCATAGCAATTGTGAATAGATCTTTTCAGAAATAAAATATCTCATAAATCAGCAAACATATGAATAGACATTTTAAGGCTTATATGACTACTAATGGAGGTAAAATAGTCCGGTGTATTAAAAGTTGATTGTTGACCTCCAAATTCAAGATCAAATTTATAATATTTTTAAAATTTACCTATTTCTTGAATTTTAACAAACATACACAATCATTTTCTAAAAATACACTATACTTGTAGCTCTTGAAAACACGAGCAAAAAGACCTCCTTAAACATTTCTTTTAATTTAGAGGTCGTGCACGTATATGTTAAAAAATATATTATATATTGCATTATTTGTTACACATTAAACAATCAACTTTTAATAAAGCAGACTAATTTTTCTCCATTCACAATCACAACGCTGTAAAGTGCATTTTCACTTGTTAGGCTACATTTGGTGGATCACGAGATTAGTATCCTATAGTACTCCTACGTTTTACGTAATACAATGAAATATTGCGTATAAAGAATCATTTCAGAACAATCGCGAATATTCTTAGAAAAAGATATCATCTTTAATTTCTATTTTAACTGGGGTTTTGTATGTTTTCTGGTGTGTTGATTCCAAAATTTTTATTGAAAATTCATGACAAAGTAATTTTCAATGTCAAAACTATCAAAACTTCCTTTCTTTCTTTTTCCCGTTCCTTTTTTCGTATTTATTTTAAGAAATAATTGAATTATAAAATATTGTTAAATCTGACGAATAATTATTTTAAAAAAATAAATAAAATAGAAATATATAAAACAAACTAAATGGTTTATTTATTTTTCTTCTTACATAATTTTGTAAATATGTACATTTCAAAAGCAATGTGAATTCATGATTTATATCAAATGTTTTGCTGAGAAGTAAACATATAATGTTCCTAATATTCACTCAATAAACCCTATAAACGACGTAGTTTTAAGATATAATTTAAAATTTAGCAGAAACTATGTTTATACATATAGAGGAAAAGGAAACACTTTAATTTAATTTTCTAATACACGTTTTTATAGAGAAGTGCATAAAAAATAATTTTCTATTTTGGTTCAAGAATATTATTCTTTTTATTTTATTATTTCGAAAAGTAGAAATAACGCAAGCAAAATGACATAAGTAAACCCCAAGTTTCGTTATAGCTTTTGGCGATTATTTTATATTTTTCGTTGTTATAATTTTTTTTAAACGTTGGTTTTCTTACTGTACAATACTTTCAACCAATTTTTCCAATTTTGGCACACCGCAAGAAACGGATTATGAAATCGCAAGAAAAATCCTAACTTCTATACGTGTACGTAAATTTATTAAGACGAAATTTTTGTTCAGCGTGTCAAAATAATGATAGAATATGTTCTAAGAATCTTCTGAAATAAATTAATGTTGAATTACAGTTCTCAATATCGAGTTTACTCGCACTAAAGTATTTCAAAAAAGATAAAGTTGGGATTCCCAACAGGTCGTTTATAAGAGTGCATTCCAGGTATATACAAGCATTATTATGTATTATATTTCATATCGGATACAAAACAACGGTAAACAAAATCAATGTTTATATTATTGAAAGGCGTATTTGATTGATTGTTATTCATTAATTAATGTAAGAACATAAATACGATTCCTTACGTATCAAATTCGTAATAAATTCGTAAACGTATATAATTATTGAATACAATCGATGTCTAGTCAAGATAAGCTGTCTAAATTATGATGATGTAGTCATTAATATTAATTAACTGTACAACGTTATTCATTAACGAGAGTTTAATTAGTTTAATTAGTAGTAGAAAATATTGTAAGGGTTATAAAGCATATTGTAATACAAAACATTAAGTCAAAGTAACAATTTTTCATAGAAAATGTTTTCTTAATAATAATCTATTTAAATCAGTCAACTCTTTCTTAAAAAAAAAGACAACATCTTTAACATAATTGTACTTTTCGTGTCAAGGGCGCAAAATACAGTTTTCCGCACGTAATAGGAACAATACTTTTTGCCCGAGCGGGTGTATAATTCGAATATATGCCCTAATTTAAATTTTGGATGGGTGGAGAACTCCTGTCCCAGCTATGTGATTTTGGAAAGCAGCATTTTACGCCCGGGAAGGCGAAAAAGCCACTTTCTTTTACAGGTATAGGAACAGCGAAATCGTGTTGTTATACAGTAGTTGTTAGATAAGTTGTTAACATAGTTCATATGTTAAACATTGCCTTTATGAACTGCGTTGTTTGCATCAATTTCTTCAGAATATCTCATCTGCAATGTGCTGCAAACATTCTTGCGAAACATTCGAACGATGCTATAAATTTGAGATATGGTGAAACATTTCAGGCGAGATATCTCCAGAATAATATAAGAACCATATGAATAGAATGTCTCAAATGGAATATTTCCAGAATATCTCATCTGTAATGTTCTGCAACGATTCTGGCAAAACAAGCTAGGGATGTTACGTTTGAGACATAGTGAGACATTTCAAATTAGACATGTTTAGAATATTCTAAGAATATTACGTATAGAATGTCTCAAATGAAATATTCTCAGAATGTCTCATCTGCAATGTTCTGCAATATTTTCTGAGCAACGTTCGGTCGACATCAAGTTTGAAATGTTGTGAGCCATTTCAGGCAAGACATCTTCAGAATATTCTAAGAACCATATGTATAGAATGACTCAAATTAAATATTTCCAGAATGTCCGATCTACGATATTCATTTTATTTTTTTATTTTAATTATTTAACGGGCGGAATCGCTTTTTTGCACAAATGTTTGCCATACAATTAATCGTAACATTTGCGAGAGCTGCAGGTCGTCTTCCTTGATGGCGCCATACGCATCTTACATTTGTAAAGCATGCAGGAACCTACACCAAGTACAGTAGCGGTCACGAGTCAATTTCCGCCGGACAAACAACATTTTCGAAACGTAAACAAACAACGTGGCTCTCGTCTTACCAACAGCGAGCATCTGCTTGAAAACGAAATCGAAAAATTGTTCACCTGACGGGGATCGACCTCATAACCTTCGACTTAGTAATCCAGAGCGTTACCGCCTGAGCCACGAAGTCCATGTTCTGCAAAGATTCTCGCGAAACATTCTACCGATGTTAAATTTGAGATATAGTGAGATATTTCAAATGAGACGTCTCCAGAATATTCTAACAATAATTCATATAGAATGTTTCAAGTGAAATGTTATCAGAATATCTCATTTGCAACATGTTTGATTGTGGCACATTTTCAGAATATTCTGGATAGCAATATTTCAATCATAATGTTTGTGGCATTCTGGGGGTATTTTGGAAATTTTATTTCTTTGCGTGAAACTACTTAGTTTGGCCAGGAAATAGAATACAAGAAAAATGTGCAGATTAATATTTTTCTACTGTGAAGTATTAAAACCCTTGTGGATTTAACACAATATAAATTAATATGTGTAATAAAGGTAGATCGGTACATGATGAACGTTTAAACAAAAATATGAAATTAACGATTTACTCAAAACAACGACAATTATAATAAGTTTATTAAAAAGTATTCATATTAATTATAAATGACAAATGCGCTGTTTTATACCATATATAACGTGATAATATAATATCACGTAAACGTTAACCCGTTAAAACACAAATGTACATTTTTTTTCATGAACTTTAACAATACATTTTAGCATTTGAAAAAAATTGTGCAACAGTCATTTCTTACTGGCCTTTCAAACGGTGCACCAGTAATTTCTGTAAATTTTCAAATAAAAAAGTTATGCGTTTTTGTTAATGATTAGTTTTTTAAACAATTAATCTCATTTCCTTGAAACTAGTAACTATGCAATAATTTTAGCGCTGCTCATGGCTAAACTGTATACATAACTTTATACTACAGATTCTTCTGAATTTTTCATAGGAAACTTCATATCCATAAAAGATGTTTATTGCACGGTTTTATGAACCTAGATTTGTTTTCGATGCTGAAGCCTCAAAATGAAAATTTTGCTTTTTTATTACACAAATCTTATAAATCGCCACACAACTAACGACAAATATAAGAGTGTTATAGAAAATTTCACTCCACTTAACATGTTTTATTACGTTAAATTTTAAAGCATTTTAAAATATTTTAGTTATAATTTCTATGCAAAAAAAATTAAATACAAAAACAAAAATGTAAAAATTAAAAAAAAATTTTTTTTATTAAATAACAAGACCGTTTATTTACCTTCACCTCTCCACGGTGAGAGTTCGGCAACGTCAAAAATGTTTTGGTAATAATGACAAGAAAACAAGGTTTAAGTCAAGACCTTTGTAATTATTCTAATTGTAAAGTTACTTTAAACTGTTGTCATTTCAAACCAGATTACTGACAAACGATCAAAAAGCTACCAAATAACTAATTTCACGATAATGAAGTTAATTTTTTTAATTCCGTCCGCCATATTGACTCCAACATTTTGAGTTATTAAAAACTGATTTCAGATTCCTGACCAGCAATCCCATAAATACTCAGGGAAAAAGTTTTAAGTGAATTCGAGTAATTATTTTAAATTTCAGTTGCCATTTTGAATCCCTAAAAACTAACTTCAGATTCATAATCAGTGACACAAATTTTATGCGGTACTATTATTTTTGTTTAGTTTGTATGAATGGCTGTGATTTTACAAATAAAAATCAAATTTTATAGCGTTGTCGTCCTCCATTTTGGAACATTATTTCATTTTTATTCGTGACTTTTAGAGATATTCCAATGCTATTATCTATCGAAAAAAAGCAAAAACCAAAATATATAGATTTAAAAGTTTTATCGTTAAAAAGCACGGATATATTTGAAAATTTACAAAAATATCTTATACACTGTTGAAAAGGGCGATCTTTGACTAATATAAAATTACTGTTGCCAAAATTGAGTTTAAATTCTAAAATAGTGTCAACGTTCATGAAAAAATATCGTTCATTTCCGCATTAATGGATCAAAATGTTCTCATTATGTACCATATATAATCGATTGCGAGGTAAGCCTTAAATAATTTGGATATCACTTATATTTCCAGGTGGCAATTTGCCTTTTGGATACCAAGATGAATATGTACGGTAGCGACAAGGTTCGTGGGATAAGATTACTTCGTGGGACAATTAATAACATTTTTTACAAAAGTATAGTGCATTTGTTGCAATTTTACAGAATATAACATGATATATTACATTTTTAACTGACAACACGTAATGCAAGTAAGGAATCGCTATATTTGTCCCTAATGTTGAACAATGTGTAATAAGAAAGAGAACCGAAATCTGGGATTCCTAATAGGTCAATAGATGTACATCCCAGGTGTGTGAAACTTTTTTTATATCATATATTTCATATCATAACTACTTACATAACTGATAAATAATATTGTGTCGCGTAGATCTGAGTAAATCCCACGCCAATAAAATTCCAATTAATTGTTAAATTTGTGAACATAAATACAGCATATAACGTATTATCAATTCAGTGTGAACTTGAGAGCCGATTGAATCATTGTTGTCTAATCGAGGTAAGTTTAAGAATATAAATATTATTTTATACTATACAGTATATGATATAATTACTGACATATACTTAATACTATTATATATGTATGTAACAAATTATTATAAAATCAAGCAACATTCCATTGTTCTAAAAATTAAACGCAAATAACAATTATTAACCTTGATTCTTCATAACCAAATTAAATTTCATATCTTTTTACTAACAGTAAAATATTAAATTACAGATACGCGGCCAATGAAGTCCTTACTACTGTTCTTGGCATTTAGTGCCGCAGTTTTAGTGGCATCTGCCCAAAATGGTGGATCAGTCACAATTTCCCATGACAAACAAGGCGGCCGACCTGGAGTCACCAATATCGGTGTTCAACAAAGTTTTGGAAATGACAAAGGACATGTATCAATTGGAGCTGGTGCAACGAAAGTAGGTGGACAAAGATGGCAGACCAATGTCGAAGTTCAAGGACAGCACAACATTTTCGAAAACAAACACGGACAAATCTCTGTCGGTGGTGGAGTCAACAAATTCCCCGGACAGAAATGGCAACCAAACGTTGGAATTCAAGGATCTTTCAGGTGGAAACGAGAACCCCAACATCAAAATGGTGGATCCGTTACCATCTCACATGACAAACAAGGAGGCCGCCCTGGAGTCACGAATGTTGGAGTTCAACAAACTTTCGGAAACGATAGAGGTCACGTATCTATTGGAGCTGGAGCCACGAAAGTTGGAGGACAAAAGTGGCAAACAAATGTCGGAGTTCAAGGTCAACACAACATTTTCGAAAACAAACATGGACAAATTTCTGTCGGTGGTGGTGTCAACAAATTCCCCGGACAAAAATGGCAACCGAATGTTGGAATTCAAGGATCTTTCAGATGGAAACGCGAACCGCAGCCTGATAACCAAGGATCAGTAACAATCACTCATGATCAGAGAGGACGCGGACCGGGTGTGACGAATGTCGGTGTTCAACATAGTTTCGAAAATGACAAAAGCCGTGTAACCATTGGAGCAGGTGCTAGCAAAGTAGGAGGACAGAGGTGGCAAACAAATGTTGGAGTTGAAGGTCAACACAAGATATTTGAGAACAAGAACGGTCACATCTCCGTTGGAGGCAGTGTAAACAAATACCCTGGACAGAACTGGCAACCAAATGTTGGAATTCAAGGATCTTTCCAATGGAAACGCGAAGCTGTTGACACGCCTTTCGAAGATATGATCAATGATGAAATTTATGATGAAATCTATGATGAAGTTAATGAGAAGTTAATGTAGATATGTATTATTCTACCGAGTACAGTTAATATTTGTATTTTAGTTGTGCTATGTAGTCGCAGATTGTAATCAAGTATATCCTGTATATATATTTATAAAAATAAAGCCTCCTTTATTGTATTAAAAATATAAACGAATTTCTTTATTTTACAATTATCTATTAAAATGGGGATATTTTATATAATATATTATATAATATTTTTGTACAATACAATAATATTAGTGGCCATTTTGCACTGTGGAATCACAAAAAATAGTTTTAATGTCATATGATGATGCACTATACACCGATGGATATAATTCGACATCACTTTTTTCGTTGCTTTACCACCATTGATAATTTGTTATCTACATTTTTTAATAAGTGGAAGCTTTCTTCATTACGAACCAATAAGAATGCATTCATTAATTACCGTCGTCTCACTGTAAAGATCCAAATATAAAGGCAACAAACAATTTGAGAACGTTAAATGAAATAGAAAAAATGCGTTCTGTGAATTCCTATTCTTCTTTTTTTGCTCTTGCTGTATAAACCTCGTTTTTTTTTGCAATAATTACAGTTGAAAGAGGGCTCTGCGAAGAACTGCTTTGTCCTCAATGTTATACAAATCTTGGATTAGCTCTTAATTGTGTAATAAAAGAAGTTGAGACAATCTCCACTACCGATTTTCGTCATGCCGCTCTTTTTGTTTTCTTACAGATATGTGATTGGATGAAGTTTTTGTTTTCTTCATCCAATCACAGAAATATCCGTGGTCCAATAATCTATTTTTTATAAACGAAAGTTGAATTTTCCGTTAATAATGTTTCAATAGTTATTACTACGTTGTCTTACCCAGAAGGCATTGTCTATAATAGATGACAAACTATATGGACTTCTTTTAATTTTCTATTTAAATTGCTAACATTTTTGCAAAGGTATCATTCTTTGTATCAAATTTCAAACTTACACTGGCAATATTTTTTCGTTGAAATATCGTATACAGCAAAGTAGAAAAGAAATTATACTAAAGATAGAAACTAGACCCAATATACTTAAGGTCAACAAGAATCACTAAAAAAAACAACAAAAATTGGTTAAATCAAAGAAATGAATCCATAGCTATAGTTGAAATATATTTCCTTCATTTAAACGAATTACGCCATTTATCACTTTTTTTTAAATGAATAAACAAGCAGTAATAAAAAAAGTATCTTTTAATCATATAATGTCGAAAAAATGTATAGAATTTGTAAAACCATACTATCTAGTTGTTCTTGATGATTTTCGACTGGAGGACTCCACCTCCAAATCATAACAATAAAGTCAGACAAAATTGGAGATAAGGTGAAACCATGGAACAGCCAAAATCTGTCTACACAGAAAAAAATAATTCGGTTGAAATTTTCGAACTTGTTCGAATATCGAGAATTGGGGAAAAATTCAAACGAACATGTCATAACTGTTCTTTTATATTTTTTGAACCCATATCTTACAAGTTTTTCGTCGATACAAGCTCGGGAACAATACTGCACGCGTCATGAACAATTCCCGAACACCTCTAGAAAATATCTCGTGCAAGCAACGTCCTTTTATTTTGTTATCAGTAAGTAGATGATATCACTTGCATACCAAAAACAAGGTGGCTCTTTTCATGGACATCTTCAATTTACTCGTGAATTAGAGGCTGATATTACGATTCATTTTTTATATGTATTGTTGATTAGGAATAAAATTGGTAATATAAATGCTGATTGGCCCAGGAAATCAACTTTTTCAGGTTGATTAATTAAATATTTTTCTCAACATCCCATGGCCCGTAGAAAAAGGAATAGTTTATTGTTGTAAATAGAGAAATTTTATGAACCTACAAATATTGTTATGAAGAATATACTACAGAGGTTAGAAATATTTTGATCAATAATGACTACCCAATCACTTTCATTAACAAATACATAAACAACAAATTAGAGTACATTAAACTCAAACTTACATCTTCTCCAACGCAAAAACATAAGCAACTAGAGTAGTTCATATATTACCGTTTTTTTAAACTTAAGTTGGTTTAAGATGAGAATTGTTTAAAAAATCAATAACAAACCGAGTGTAAATAAAAAAGTAAAGATAGAACTGCATTATTAGATAATGTAGCCTATCGAATTCAGTGCAAAAATTGTGAAGCTTCTTACCCTGGTAGAAATTGCGCCTACATTCAAGCAAGTTTTTGGGCTAATAAACTTACATACTATAGACAGTTAATAAACTTACCCATTGGAAATATAACAATTTTATGGCAATTTTTAAGGTAGCTTTGTGGATAAATCTCGTACAGGTCCAGTTTCTAGTATTCGGAATATTTAAAACATACAAACTCGTCACTTTTTGTTCATGATTCCGGCTAGAATTTTGCTAGTATCTGGATAGGTGCTTTAATGATAATCTAGATAATTTGTACATAATTTATCCATTTTCGATACATTTTTAATACATGTTCTATCTAGTACTTAAGAATTTTAGGGCTATTGTTCTTTTAAGCGCTTTCATAAGAATTGAAGTATTCTGCAGAAATTTTACAGTTATGTATGGCTAAATGCGCACACGCGCTGGTCACTTAGGTAAAAACCATTTTTCTGATTTTAACTAGATTTGCAATTTCGACATTATTCACTGTACGTACTCAAATACAATTTTTAATTAATAAAATTATAAAGAATCGATCTGGAAGAACATTTTAAAAGAAAAGAAAAGTCGAATATTCGCGAGATACTGATTATTGTCTTCTGATTTAGTAGCAAGGTACAATTTTTCCAAGAACCGAGGACAATGAAAAAAGTAACAACCGTGAATCGTAAACAACACAATTTAAGGTTCGTAAACAGTTCGCGGCATTTGATATGCGCCCTTCTCTACATTTATTTCATACATACTTTGAATCATTTTGCTTAATACTTATTAAGTTGAACTGTTAGACAATTATGTGGACAGCTTCAATTCATTGATTTTTGTCCAATATTTAGATAGTTTTGTAAGAAAAAACTGATTTACTGATTTTTGACTAGTTATTATCTAATTTGAGGACATTGCTGTTGTATATGGTTTTAGACCTCTTATCCAGAAAATGGACTGTGGGCTTAACAAGGGAAACTGCACTGAATTTCTAAAGAATCATTACTTCATTGAAATTTGGGGTTATTTTAAATAACAACTTTTTGATAACTTGGAAAAGTTTCTACTTTGTTTTTAAAAAACTAGGTCAAAAGTTATTTTTTAAATTTAAGTACGGTAGAACTTCGGGACTTGTAAGGACCTCGGAACTTCGAAGCTAGCAGCCTCGGCATTTCGAAGTCACGTGATACAAAAATTACGACACGTGATACACATATCGATAGCGGGGGAAATACCTCGTCAACCTACGGCACCGAAAATTGCGCAGAACACATGCGCACTAAAATTAGAAGTTCCGAGTCATTCAGTCCCATAAATTTAGAAGTTCCAAGGTTCTACTGTAAACCTTTAATCATGTCGTTCTATTTTTTTCATTGGTGATGTCAAACATTTTTACTATTTTGAAAAGTAACTTTTTCTGTAAAGCATTATAAAAATCATAAGCTTATATATTTTACTATTCTAGTTTAAGAAATTCTATAACAGAACAATATCAAAATATATTTAAAGAATAGCATTTATTCCTTTAATGGCTATTATTTTATGTTTGTCCTCAAATATGCTGCGAAAATAGTAATTTTACTACTCTTTATAATTAGATTACTAACTTCATATATAACTTCTCCCATTGTAGACGAGACTTCGACATAGTGAATGAACTGCAATATTTTTATCAATATTAAGAAATACCCTGATATTGAATAGTTTATTGATACGTACGCTTATATTTTAATTACAATATACCTAAAGAAGACGATAAGAATTGGGGTTCCCATTAAATCATTAGACGTCTTTTCCAGGTATGCACTTGAATACCAAATATACGATTGCCGCATAAGTTCGGTGTATATTTCAGTAAATCCCACAAGAATCACATTTTATTTCAACTATCAATTTATTAATATAAATACTGCTACTAACTTACTTTCAAATCAGTCCGAAAGTTGTATTCGAGTAGTCTATTGAACCATTGTCATCTAAACAAGGTAACTTAACTACACGTAACGAATTCACTTTTAGTCAGTACTAAGTACATTCAAATTTAGTTAACTAACAAAACACCATATGCGTTTTTTAAATATATTGAAATTAGAATAAATTTGTCAAAAATATTTTACAACGTTGACAATCATAGTTAACACAATTGTTTATATTATTGAAAATTACAGATACAAGGCCAATGAAGTCCTTACTACTGTTCTTGGCACTTAGTGCCGCAGTTTTGGTCGCATCTGCTCAAAATGGTGGATCCGTCACAATCTCTCATGACAAACAAGGCGGACGACCTGGAGTCACCAATATCGGTGTGCAACAAGGTTTTGGAAATGACAAAGGACATATCTCCGTTGGTGCTGGCGCCACAAAAGTAGGAGGACAAAAATGGCAAACGAATATCGGTGTTCAAGGTCAACATAATATTTTCGAAAACAAACACGGACAAATATCCGTTGGTGGTAGTGTCAACAAATCCCCAGGACAGAAATGGCAACCAAATGTTGGTATCCAAGGATCCTTCAGGTGGAAACGGGAACCGCAACATCAAAATGGTGGATCTG
This sequence comes from Trichopria drosophilae, assembly GCA_030407085.1. NCBI lineage: Eukaryota > Metazoa > Arthropoda > Insecta > Hymenoptera > Diapriidae > Trichopria > Trichopria drosophilae. The sequence goes on along the minus strand of CM059587.1, from coordinate 80,675,981 downwards.
TAACAATCACACATGATAAGCAAAGAGGCCGACCAGGAGTCACCAATGTCGGTGTACAACAAACCTTCGGAAACGACAAAGGTCATGTATCTATTGGAGCTGGAGCCACGAAAGTTGGAGGACAAAAATGGCAAACAAATGTCGGAATTCAAGGTCAACACAATATTTTCGAAAACAAACATGGACAAATTTCAGTTGGAGGAAGTGTCAATAAATTCCCAGGTCAGAAATGGCAACCAAATGTTGGAGTTCAAGGATCTTTCAGATGGAAACGCGAACCACAGCCTGACAACCAAGGATCAGTAACAATCACTCATGACCAGAGGGGACGCGGTCCAGGTGTCACAAATGTCGGTGTTCAACATAGTTTCGAAAATGATAAAAGCCGTGTAACCATTGGAGCAGGTGCTAGCAAAGTAGGAGGACAGAGGTGGCAAACAAATGTTGGAGTTGAAGGTCAACACAAGATTTTTGAGAACAAGAATGGACAAATTTCAGTTGGAGGAAGTGTCAATAAATTCCCAGGTCAGAAATGGCAACCAAATGTTGGAGTTCAAGGATCTTTCAGGTGGAAGCGCGAACCGCAACATCAAAATGGTGGATCTGTAACAATCACACATGATAAGCAAGGAGGCCGACCAGGAGTCACCAATGTCGGTGTACAACAAACCTTCGGAAACGACAGAGGTCATGTATCTATTGGAGCTGGAGCCACGAAAGTTGGAGGACAAAAATGGCAAACAAATGTCGGAATTCAAGGTCAACACAATATTTTCGAAAACAAGCACGGACAAATTTCAGTTGGTGGAAGTGTCAACAAATTCCCAGGACAGAAATGGCAACCAAATGTTGGAGTTCAAGGATCTTTCAGATGGAAACGCGAACCACAGCCTGACAACCAAGGATCAGTAACAATCACTCATGACCAGAGGGGACGCGGTCCAGGTGTCACAAATGTCGGTGTTCAACATAGTTTCGAAA